>JAQPPZ010016723.1:5000000-10000000 GCA_028583015.1 Wollemia nobilis
GAACTAATATTCAAGACAATAGAATATATGACCCAAGGAAGCTTGAGATTGGTGCCCAAATAATAGGAAAACCTCCTTATTGAGCATCAATGAACAAAAATGTATAAAAAAGAAACATAATTGATAGTAGAAACTTACTGAAAAATGGTTGGCCTGTATGTCAGTCGCCATGTGACAATCACCGTGTGATAGTCATTGAGTGATAGTCACCCTTTGACAGTCATCTTGTGATAGTCACGATGTACTAGTCACCCTTTGGCAGTTGCCTTGTGACAATCATGGGATGCTAGTTGCCTTATGATAGTCGTGCCGTGTCAGTCACATCGTGTCAATCACACAATGTCAGTCGCTATATGACAACCATGGTGTGTCAGTCACCCAATGTTAGTCATGGCTTACCAGTCACCTTGTGCCAATCATGAAGTGTCAATCTCCTGGTGATAGTCATGATGGGTCAGTCGCCTTGTGGCAGTCGCAGTGTGCTAGTCACCTTGTGATAGTCATGGTGTGTTAGTCACCTTGTGACTATCGTGTTGTGTTAGTCACTTTATGAAAGTCACAGTGTGTCAGTCATTGAATATCTATTGCTTTAGCCGGTCACCTTTTATCACTCACTTTTGCCAGTCGCTTTTTACGGTCACCTTGTGACAGTCGTCTTGAGACTATGAGTGCCGCTCCCAAGGTTACCTATATATAGTACGGGTACAAGAGGCGAATTGGGTGGGATGTATATTTTTTTAAATAATTTAGGGCAAATATTATGCGGGAATACATATTGTACCGGGGCAAATTTACCCTAAAAAAAATTAATTCCATAATTTTTGGGCGAATGGGCCAACCTCTAGGGTCCCAAAATTAGCAAAATAAAAAATGTTAAATCCTAAAATTTGCTATAAATTATGAAATTTGCCCTTGTGCATAACCCTGATTCTGACATTGATTGACTTATTAGGATCTAGTTGCAACTCAGTGTACTCTTTCTCATTGACTTTGATCTTACATTTTTTAGCTCTTTCGTTCTAGTCAAAAATAATATTGAGCATAATCAATCCTTTTGGAATATGATTATTCCTTAGCTAGATCAATCGTTCGAATTCTTCTTCATCATGTGTTATTTTATCCATAATACTTGCTTCTCTTATTAGGAAATTTATAATATGCTCATCACTTTCAAACACTTGCTAGGATATATTCTTGTCTAGGACTAAAGGTTTGTAAACCAACCTTATGATCTTTGGTTTCCTTAATACGTGCTCACACAGAGAGAATTCGGTACCAAGGGATGCCAAAATATCTACATGTTTGTTCTGCTCTCATGAGATCGCTTAAATATTCAATGCTTTAAAAGACTCAAATAGGTCCCATATCTTATTATGGTACGCCTTCAGGTAGTGTTGCTTGGAAATGCACTTACTCGTTACCTGGTTGATGATTAGCTCAGAATCTCCAATTATCTGTAGCTATTTAATCCCAAGCTTCTTTGCTTTCTTCAAGCCTAGGCATAGTGCTTCATGCTCGACAACATTTTTGGTACAAATATAGGTCAGCTGGTATGAATAAGTCTTTTGCATGCCAAAAGGAGAGATAAGAACAATTCCATCTCCTACACCATTTTTGAAACGATGGAGCATTACTTACATGATCAAATCACTGAAGAAATTGATAATGGAAAGAATGACATTTAAATTCCTTTAGAATATGGAAGCATATGTACATGGCACTAATTACATTCAAATTTTATAAGGATGAAAATGTGGAATAGAAGGGATTGATAGAATTACTTAAACTAAAGATAAAAATGGATGAATCATATCTGGAAAAGATATTTTAATCCTCGTGCAATATTAGTACTTCAAATTCTACTAACTCAAAATATTATCATGATGCTCTAAGTGTATGTTCAGAAACCTCTATACAGGGTACAGATAATGATGACAAGAACAAAAGCAAAGAAAGAATACTCTTGCAAGAAACATGTGATAACATATCCACCTATGAAAGTATTTGACTCCAAAAAAGAATAAGAAGAAGAACCAATCCATGGAAACACACAATGCAATGTAAATTAAAATGGATAAGGATCAGACCAAGTTGAAGACCATCCTTAAGAAGAAGATTCACATTGAATATTAAAATCTTTAATACCCAAATAATGTAATATAGGGGGGTGTTAGAGTTAGAGCATATTACATCATTTGGGTCATGTAAATGTACCACCTTTCGTACATAATTAAAGTAGGAGATTACTATAGGTGTAGGTTAGCTAGCTATTTCAAGCAATGTATTAAATGCACAAGTGTCAATGTGCAAGTTGTAATGTGCAAGGTGTCCCTTTGTACAGCTAGGTAGAGTGTTGGCCAAGAAATCTATCTTCCTATATATAGGGCCTCATAGAGACATATCAGATCAAGTGCATTGTAGTAGATAGTAGTAGAACTCATGTATGAAGTACAATGTAGTTCTTTAAGTTATATTAATGGAGTGACCATTACCTCAATACTACATTGTATTTTAATCACTTTTATTTATTGTATATTTTAGTCATATTGCATAAACACTTTCTTTCATGTTCTTGGTATCTTATTAGGACATGTGATAGATCTCTCCCACTGCATATATCCTTAAAAACTAACAAGATTCCTAATAACTAGTCTTATTCAGCCATCAAGCCCTAGGTTTTCATCCATTTCCATATCTCTTTTACCTTTTTTTATTTATGGATCCAAAGCTATATAGTATAATTAAAGCACATGTTATCTTGTTGTCTTAGAAACCTAGATTTCCATGTGTTTGGGTCTAGATTTCCATGTGTTTGGGTCTAACTTTTTATGTGATCTATCAAGTTGCAAGTAAAAGTGCCAATCATCTACTTCTATGTTTCATTCAAAGTTATATTTTTACAAAGTTTCAAGCAAACAAAAAAGAAACATCAAAAGAAAGGAAAAAAAAAACAAAAATAAAATCAAGGCAAAAGATAAGAAAAATACTTTTCAAACTAGGACTTGCATATGTGCTAATTCACCCATCTATTTCATCCATTCCACCATTCCAATTTCTATATTTCCACCGTACATATGCCTTTGATCCTCTATACATTAATATCCTCTTAACTTGATCATGTTTCCAATCACATAGAATTGTTCCATATGGACTTAGCTTTTCTTCATTGACCTCTTAGTTCTTGCCTATTATGACATATGAGTCTCCTATCTAAGATATATGTTGTATTCCTTCTCTTGAATCCTTATTTACCACCCACTCCACCCTTGAGTCATGTACATCTCCTTCAAGATCATGAGTCCTTACTGAAACCACTCTTACTTCATGTTTATAATTAAATATCTAAACATTATGAACATACATACAACATTGATCCTTCACATTTTATGCTATATAATTTTACTCATATTTTTACCTTTATTTTTTTGTTCCAATCCATTATCATTTTTGTTTAAATTTTATCCTAATTGAACTTGGAGACTGAATGAGGTAATTCCTAAATCCATAAATAATATTTTCTATATTTTTCATGTTATAGGCTTATATAAATCGTTTTTCTTGATGTACTCCATTATCACTTCACTTCATGAAGAAATGGACACTTCATACATGCAAGTTGTATACTAGAGAAAAGTCCAAATTTAATTTTAAATATAAATTAATCACCAAGGTAAGAAAATATGAGCATATTTCCTACCCTTGGCTAATGGTGCCTAAGATAGGGAGGAATGGATTTTGAGTGGTAAAAGTAACCTTTGAGGTTCATAAATTATGTCTATCCTATATGACCTCTTTTCCATGACTAAGCCCTTAAGCTAGAATCACATAATCCATCCATCTAGGACCATTGAAACTATTGTTGAATCCTTAGCAGACTCTTAGGAGTCAACCCTTATCATATCACTAGAAAAATCCCTTCAAATGAGAACATAGATTTGATAACAAGAGCATCTATCTTAGATAGGGAACTGCTCTCACATTAGACCATGATGTTACCCTTTGCTTAAAGAGTAGCAAATATTAAAATTAATTTTAGATTCATCTTTGTCTCAATCAACCCTTTCATCCCACTATTAATTATCATTATCTTAGTCATGGCCAATGAAAGTAGATTATCTCTATTGATGCCTTTATCAAGAAAAATTAGATACTTTATTTCTATAAACATAACGTAATCTAAGTCATGTTGCATATAGGTTTATGTCTAAATTTGATATGAAGTACGCAAAACATTAATAATAGATAAATTCTTCTTCTTTAATTATGTATTTTTCTTCTTTCATCAATGCACTCTTTTTCTTAATCAACATCCATCTATATCCTTTCTATTTTTCCAGATACCTTAGCAATATGAAGGGAGCGATTATGAATCCCATCACCATTTCTTCTTAGATAATCAAAGAAAAAAATAGTCTTTTATCCCTAGGTTAGCATTCCTCTTGGAGGAAACCTTACCTTAAGGTCTTTGGATTGAAACCCTTAATCAAGAAGGGTTTGAAGGGGTGATCATATAGAAATAGCACCATCAAGAACAAGGAAAATGATTAAAAATCAATGAGAAGTACCCAATTTAAGGTCTTTAATTAGATCTACATCAATATCCTTCATGCATCGAAGGTACACTAATCCAAGGTTAGTATATTTATTCCTTATATATTCTTGGAATCTATCATCTTTACCTTGTATTTTTAATTCCTATAAGCATATTGGGTCAATTTCTATCTTTTGGTTTACTTATGTTCTTGCTTGCCATGGGTAATCACTTTGCTTAAAATTCTAGTCTTGTGTGCATGTATGTGTAACCTTTACTTATTTCCATATGCCTACTTATTTTTCCTAGAATTTCCTTCTACGAATATATATCTATTGATTTTCACCTATCCATCCCTATTATAGCCTAATGTGATTACACATATTTAGATTTTTCTTAGGTTTGGGCTTTGTCCATAGGGAAAACAAGAACACATTATTGATTACATCTTCAATAATAGAATCATATAATATAATATTGACATAATGAAGCTCACATCCCTAGAATGATTAGAAGAGGTGGTAAGAGGAATCAAGAAAGATGAGAGAGATGAAGAAAAATAAAACTTCATGTTTTGATGGCTTCCCCATTTATTTTCTTAAAACTTATTGGAATACGATAATATAGGATTCTCTAAGAGAAATTGAAGAGCACAAAACCTCTTAGTAAATGCTTCAGGTATTGAATACCATATTTTTGTATTTAATACTAAATAAATTATAGGTTATAATTTATTAGATTTATGTTCTATAGAATTTTGTAATATACCATATTTAAAAAAATGTATCATCAAAAATTTAAAGAGTATCTTATCTTCTATTATCTTTAAATAGCATGAGCTTTTTATCTAAGTGCACAAAATTTTAAATAGAATTATTCATATTCAATATACCATCTATCTATGCAAGTCAATGGGTAAAATTATATGGTAATTAAATTAGCCTTGTTTAAGGCTTATGATAGGATCAAATAGCATTTTCTAAAGGAGGTCCCAATATCCTTTGGACTTGATAAGGAGTGGATCCTTTGGGTGATTGCTTATGCCATCTCTCCTTATTTCTCAATCTTCCTCTAATATTTTTCATTCCTAGGATATTTTGAGACAAGGGGAACATGTATCTCTTTATCTTTTAATTATTTTAGTAGATGAACTTGAGAGATATTTGATTCATATTAGAGATTCTAGATTCATTCAAGTTTTCTAGGTTATTAATAATATGAACCATTTGATACACTTTCAATTCACTAATAAATAAACTCCCTTAGGGAAGGAAACCATAAAAAAATATGGTCTTTAGAAATACCTCGAACACCTATATTGATGCTTCTAAATTAGCATAAGTCACAAGTATCTACTTTCACATAGATACATGCATCCAAAGGATAATTAGAAAATTTTGAGATTTTAAATAGAATTTACCCCTTTTAAATAATTGGCCATTCTAATTTTTTTAGATCATATTATAAAGACTAACGAGAAGGAGCTATTGGGTGCAACTAGATCCTCATTTATTAATTGGACTTTTATGTACTTATCCTTTACTAGAAATATGATATTAAACAAGGCAACAATAATACATTTTTTTTGTATAGATTTATTTCCTTTGTTATCCCTAGATTTATGTTTAAAGTGGTGGATCAAATATTAAGAATATTCTTTTGGAAAGATAGATTAAATAAAAGAAAGTGAAATATAGTAAATTGGGAGTAGATTGACCAATTAAAATAGGGGAGACTAGGGAATGTAGAAATATCTTCTGAATAATATTAACTTGAAAACTTAAATGTATTGACATGGTGTATATAAGATCAACATAGGATTCTAAAGCTCAAATATCTATACCTCAAAAATATATTTTTCTTCTTAGACTATCCTTGAGCATGAAGGATTCTAAATATAAGAATGTATGAATCTAAGTAATAGCCTTATTAAGGAAATAATGTTTTGGATATTTGGGACTAAAGATCAATTCTTTTTATGATGACACATGGGAGTTTAACATTGCTTATTGTCTATTGAATTTTTAAAGTTAATTCACATAAAATAAAAATGTATTGAGGGAGGTTGCATGGCCATTTCTAGTATCAATTGTGCTTCATCTAGGATGTTATTCAAATACAAAATTGGAAACCTATAGAGTTATGTCTAGAGAAACATTATTGTAGTATCTTCCTAGAATTAAAAAAATTCTTTGTACTCATTGAGTCACTTAGCATCAACATATTACTAACTTGGATGAGATCTTAAAGGACCTAGTAACTATTCAACCAATGCTAGATATAAAACACACTTAGATGAGAAATTATTAGAGAAGAGTAAGAAAGTGTGGGGCTAAGTTTGACACCTAAATTATTGGCCAAAACTCAATGCTTTCACTTGGCTAACTACTTTGAACAAATTCCATGCACGACTTAACTTGAGGAATTACATGTATAAAATATGTAGAAGGTGTAAGCGATGCTGATTCAATGAGGATGGTAGAGACATTTGATTTTTTCCCTTTACTATCTTCATTTGGAGAATTTGGCATAATATAATGGGCATTTCTTAGAGATTGCAACAATATATCAAACATTTATTTCAAAATTAAAGTCTTCCAATAACATGTTGAATTTGTAAGATAATAGACCTAGTTTAAATGGAAATTGAGGAATATTCCAAGGTAAATTTAAATTAGTGATCTAAATATGGAGTAAAATTATAAGCAACCTAAAGGAGACCTATTACATGTGTCTATAATACTTGTAAGGTGAACCATTGTGGAAATTTTAAGTCCTAAAAATATTTATTTATGGAGTCACCTTACGTATAGAGAAATTTAGAATAGTCCTTTTACTTACAACAATGGCAATGAGGCATCATAGAGGAAAAATTGGAGGAAATAAATTTATTTTCTTGAGATAAATTTCAATGCGACATCAAGATAGAACCTAATCAATGCTGATATTAGGGAATTTATCATAATTAAAATAGAAATATGGTTATCTAGTATACATGGATCTTGGAAAAAACAACTAATATCTAGCTAAAGCTATGATTATCTATTAAGTGATGGTGAAGTCTAAAACATGGAGGCCTTTTAACTTAGAAATAGAGTCAAGTTCTAAAATTTAGAAGATAAATTTAATAGATAGTACTCCTCCATTCCTAACCATTAATAATTATTGTAATGTTTATGAAATACAAAAGCATTATAATATTTTGAGATAACTAGTTGAATTTATACTCATAGAGAAGGAGATCAAGCAATAAAATTCTCAATCAAATGAGCATTAGATTGGGAAGAAGTTAAGATTGAAATTGGAGAAGGGCATAACTTTCCCTTGACTAACTTACGTAACTTATTCTAGCATTTATTACATGAGGATATTTGAGGGAAACAATCAGACCTAGGCTCAATAAGACAACATGGATGCTATACCTATTTATATTACTATATTTTATTTAACCTATGAATTTTATTTATTATCCTAAGTAGGAATGTATTAGAAATGAGTTAGCTTATTTTTAAGGTAGTATGTTCAGCTAGGAGGAAAACACAATGTTTCAAGACACTTGTATTTAAGATTTTTATGAAAACTATTGTTGTGGGCCTATAATAGGTGGGAGACCTTTAAAACTGGCTTATTTTATCTTGATATCAAGATCTAGCATACCATAAGCTTGTAGAAAGTGTTAGAAACCATTTCCTACAACCTTAGTTCTTACTAAACACCATCTTTTTTTTTAATCTATAGTCAAGGAATTAACTTAAGTCTATGAGCCAAACTATTCAAGGTTCCCTTCTACAAGGTATAATCCTTCCTAAATAATTCCCCATTTTCTCCTTTTTGAGGCTCACCCATCCCTACACCTTACATATTTTTGGCTATGCAAGTGCACTAGATGATAGATGTTTGATTTGCAAGCTATCCTTCTCATTATCTTTTAATGAGCTAGCTTTTCTTCTTTCATTCCATTGAAAGAAGCATGCTATCCTTCTCGCACCTCATAAGTCCTTCTATAGGGTGTTAGGAGCGGATTAGACTCGACTATCCTTCTCATCTCTCGATGAGCTAGTCATTCTATTTCTATGCCTCATTACTAACTTAAATTGGGAAATCTACCATCTATGTAGAACCATTACTCACCGTATCCTACAACTAGATTCTCTTGCTAGATTAATCTTGTAGCACCAAGAAGTTCTCTATCTCTCTTAGTTTATTTGAGTTATCCATAATAGATTAATCCAATCATTTAATTGATGACTAGCATCTCCTTCATTAAGAGTGAACCATAATGAACTACCCATAAAAACAAGATCATAACAATTCTTTAATAATTCCAATTAGGTTCCTTTTTCCAAATAAAAATAGCTACTTCTCAAATATAAGCAAGATAAATAATTCAAGCCTCATAAACAATCCATGGAATTACATTTTAGATTTCTAGAGCATAAAAAAAATGCATTAACTCATAATGATTCATTTTTCAAGGACATTCCAAATTATAACTAAAATTCATTTGCTTAGTACATATTTCGCCATAAAGAAATGCACACCACAAGATCACACAATACCATATTTACCCTGGAAGAAACCCCGAAGGGAAAACCCAGCCTTGAACATACTTCCATTTTATTTCCATAGAGTACTAAATCTTTACATTGAAATAGACATGACCTCATGTCTTCATTTCACAATAGGGATATTTTGTCTTCCCTTGATTTCTACACAAAGACTTACTCCTCTATATACAAGGATACAATTTTATTCCCATAAAATTGGGATAACATAACAAAGTGTGCTTCCCACACTTATGAAACCTAGATTACCAATTTAACTAAAAAACATCCTTGTCTCATAGAGTATAAGTATGTTCCAAAACCAACATAGAGCACAACACTCTTAACTGGCTTCTTCTTGAAGAAACAATAATATTATCAACTCATTTATCTAATTTCATCATTATTAAGAGTGAAGAGGTGCTTCTCTAAACTCTTCTCACGCTATCACCAACTCTCTAAGGAAAACATTATAACACCAGTATAATTTACAAATAAAAACCATACAATCTCCTAGAGACATCGATGACTCCTTGCATCTACCCAAATTCACAATCATGGATTAAAGAATTAGAAACCATCGCTTCATATCCATCTAGCATGCTCAGGTATTCATATTCCTCGATCTCATTTCAATCAAAAAAAAAAATATATCAACAGTTTCAATAACAAAATGTAATCGTGCTTAACCGATAGAGAAATAAATTATAATTTTTTCTACATTCACCATTAAGACACTCACTATGTATTGCTCTTTCCTTCACTGACATGGTTTACAACTTACTCACACTCATTTCATTTTTACGGTAGATGGTGCAATACCAAATCTCCACCTACCTCATTAAATCTGGAATTGGGCTGCCATAGTTGTTATTTTGAATCAAAGTGAATACCCAAACCTAAATCTACTTCACCAAAATAATAGTGTATTCTCTACAATGACCAAATGATAGGACGTCTTGAACAAAGACCATAATCACAAGAGAAATCCTACAATCTCTGCTAGCAAAGCTAATTCAATCCTATGTTGTAGTTGGATAATTCGATCTCGAGTGTCACAAATACAAATACTTTCATAGCTCAAAAAAATGGCCAAAAAAACTTATAATCTTCTACCACTGCTAAATGACCCATTTGTCCATCTGTCATCCTACAAATGAATCTACAACTTGCTAAGTCTTCAATTCAAAAACCAAAACACATAGTTTTCCTTAATAATCCACTACAATTATTCAACTAAATTCACTTACCAGCACACTCATCTATATGAGTACCCAAATTATTTAACCATTCAAAACAAAATCTTATTCTTTCAAGGGTTGAATCCAACTGGGTGAAACTACTTTTAAATTTACATCACATCCACTAAGTTCTTTCTATACATTCATTGATAGTTAAACAACTAATTCTATTATCAATAATATAGAATACCTTTGAAAAGCTTGATGGTGCTCCTTTGATGGTGCACAATCTAAATGATAACTCCAGATGAACTAGTAGCTACACACAACAAAACAATGATATCTCTCTCCGGGCTAGTCATTTCACACAATCAAAACTAGTGATGTAGAGTTTTACACAGTGAACCAGCAATATCTCTTACTTCGAGCCAATTCTTACACCCAATCAAAACTAGCGATGTGAAGTTTTATACAGTTCAATCTTTTTCCTGCTCCCTTGCATTCAGATTTTCCTAAAAATCATAAAGGAATGATATCTTACCTTCCCTTCCACTACCACCATCAAGGGATCCAAAGCCAACCAACGATGTCCCTCTGCCATCATGAGAGTCAATGCCATCCTATTTTAAGAGTCACCAACATCTACTTTCAACCCAAAGTTATGAATTCATCGATTTTGGTTCATAATTATCAACTTGGTGGTACACTTGACTCTACGTCAAGCGGTAGTTCAAGTGCTTCCACTGAGTTATATTTTGTCCATAACATCCGGTTACAACAAAACACGTTCACTCTTAATTAAATCCAACCATCCATGCTTAACAAGAGATATATTCCCCTATTTTAAACAAAGACAAGGGGATGCAATATCTAACTATCCATTCCTATTGTAATAAATCCTTTAATTATATGCACATCCAAAATGAAGTTAGTATGCAATTGTAATTAAAGAACATTCATCCTTGCTGCTCGAGTTGAATGACGGAATAGACATCATATCTTTTTATTTTCTTATTACATCTCATTTGGTGATTAGTATTTCTTCCAATCATGAGGAAAACATGTTCCTATAATAATGCAATTCCATTAGTAGTATCATTTTCTACATAATAAATATATTTGCAAGAACATTAAGCATGAAATTATCCACCATCCCATTAGTAATTGCACATATCATATTTTCCATTAAACATATGTGTTTTGCATAGCTAAATTTGAAATAGTCAAACCTTCCATCAATAAAGCAACATAACAAGACATAAGTCCATCCAAACGAAAAGTTTGCCAAGGGAGGGTCATGACAGAAAGCAATTAGACTAGACATGATCTTGAGCTTAAGAATAAAGCATACAATATTCCTTTTTCTTATAGTAATTTATAGATAAAAAATCTAAACTACTATCAAGGAGCACTCTTGTAATTTATATTGTCCTTGTAAAAGGAACGTATCTTTGCCAACTCATGTAGCTCAAATCAACACACCTTCTACTCTTAAAAAAATATAGAGGTCATTATAATGAATGAACACTACTTCAAAATAAAATTGTAAAAAGTGATTAAAATTAAATTTTGAAAAACACTCAAATAATTTCAATAAAAAACTATAAATTATGTTTGAAATAAATTGAAAACCATCTTTACTTTAGTGAATAACTCTAATAACAATAAAATATTACATTTAAGTTTTAAAATTATTATAATCTTATAATGTTTTGATTTGGAAATATCATTAAAAAAAACTATATCTTAGACAAACAATTTTAATTGCTATCCTTTAATGATCATATGATGCTTGGTCACTGATTTTTTCATTTATGTATCTTAGACAAACAATTTCAATTGCTATCCTTTAATGTATCCTCTTATTGTTATAGGTTTTGAAAGGAATGAAGAAGATTTGATGAGGAAAAGATGAAAAGTTGACTCAAAGATGACCCTACTTACTTTTTTAAGAGGAAAACTAAAGATGTGAAGAAAATAACTCATCTCAATGAATCAATTTTCCATGTCACTTATTTTTCATTATCAAACTTTTCTCTTATAAATATATATATACAAAATATATATTAAAATTATATATCAAAATTGTATGAACTAAAAACTGAATCTTGACGCAACCTTATTCAATCAAATACTCAGGTGTTGTAGGTGAGCTTCAAATACTCAGGTGTTGCAGGTGAGTTGGAAAGGATAGGACAATCAAATACCCTTGTTCGAATCTCCACCCTACCAATCGCGCCCAAAATCCACCACCCTACTAAAGGCACATTTGGTACCCAAAATCCAGTTGATAATGCTGATATGGTTAAGGTCAGGTAATTTCCAAAATCCAGTTGATAATGCTGATATAGTTAAAATCAAGGTAATTTTGAAGATTTTGACCAAAGCGGCCCCACAAGCAGAAACATCAATCAAATAAAATTTACCATACCAAACTCCAAATTCAACGGCACCTTAGTTGCATTTTCGAAACATGTGACGATTGGATTTCTGATCAATTCATAGTACGATGTGATGTGATGTTAGATTCTTGTTGGCTTAGCTTTTCTAGAAGGCCATTTTGGATGAGAATTCCAAGCACAAGAGAAGGCGGAGGCTATTTCCTACCTCACCTCTACGGTAGATAGGATCAGATTGGGAAGAGTGCAAGTGCAGACGGCCCCTAAAGGATTCAGCCTTCGGTGTCCACTCTCCCACTCTGTGCAAACGTTGATCTCGGCATTTCCACATGAAGTCTTTGCAGGGAAGAAGACCTCACCTACAACGCTATGTACTAACACTGTGGACTCTCCCATACATGTCAGTTGAAACCATCATCTGCGGGGTCAAATCAAAAGCCTACTCGACGTTATTATGGGGCCGTGCGTTCTGCTCCAACTTTTACGTCACTAATTTTGACAACTCCCGCAAATTTCTCCCATCCTGATAGTCATACAGTCCTCCCATGAGTCAATCATCTGCTTTCTATTCTTTTTAAAAAATGAAGCAACCCGTGACCAGATCTCCATACAAATGAACCGTTTCCCCTCTCCTGCAATGTACTCACCTACCTAACAAATCTGCAGAATAAAGTCGATATGGTGAAATTTTTCCCATGTTCAATTTAGAACGGTGAACACAAGTACCAATGATTTACTATTCCGTTGAATTCATTTTAAAAATAAATCCCACTGCAGGGTAGACAACGATGTTAGAATCACATGTTTGTCCGCTAGTTACTAAACTTCATTCACAACATTATATGCTCAACCCAATTCAACTCAATCCCTAACGATTGAGGAGGAATCCAGAGCACCATATAAATTGACAATTCCATCAAGGAGTTGTGATATTGATTTGGGTCTCTTGCCATAATAGTAATAGTGGGTAGTCTAAGTTGGAATTGAAGAGTTGTGTATGAGTATTTGGAGATCAGAAATGAGTGGGTGTGGAGAGTTCCAGCGAGCCACTAGAAGATGGAATCCGACGGCAGAGCAACTCAGAATATTGGAGAGAGTTTACAACTCAGGAAACCAACGACCAAGCACAGTGCAGATACATCATATCACTGAGCAACTCAGACAGCATGGAAGTGTCGAAGGAATCAATGTCTTTTACTGGTTTAAGAATCGCAAGGCTCGCGAAAGAAGAAAAATGCGCTCCATTGAAGCCGGCCAACAGGCTGCCTCCTCTGGTATATATATACTTCCTCTCTCTCTCCTTTTTTTTTTTGCTTTAAACCATCATATATTTCTGAATGTCACATCAAAAAGTCGATAGTTCAACAAGCCTCATCCTCCTATATACACACCTCCTCTCTCTCTTCTAACATCTAATCATATTGTAGTTTGAACCTTGTTCACATGCATACACCAAGTTTCACCTTAATTTGAACTTTGACCTGTTCAAAAAAATCCCAAAACCTAATTAAATGGGTCTCTTTTCTAACATCTAATCATGAAAAGTGTAGAGTGTATAATAATTGGTATTTTTTTTTTTCTTCGTTCACATTGTGGTTTGAACCTTGATCACATACATACACACCACGTCCCACCTTAATTTGAACTTTGACCTGTTCAAAAAATCCCAAAACCTAATTAAATGGGTGTCCCATGAAATGGTTAATTTTTAAGAGTGTCTCAAACCATTGCTAAATCAAGGGCAATATAAAAGTCCATATAGAACAGGTAGAGTTCGAGTGATTAATTGTCGTATATAACAATTTTACTTCTATTCAGAGAATGTTGTAAGCATAATAAGGTTAGGTCAATTTTTATTTCTTATATTGCCCAGGTAGAACCCAAGTTGAAAGTTGCATTTAAGAGCTAAACTGTGGTTTCTTGCAATAGAAATTGAAGGCGACTAAAAATTTATGGACCTTGTAAAGTGATCGACGATGATTTCATTTGCTGTTTTATAAGTGGAAAAATAAGTAACAGCAGATCTTTCTCTACAGGAGTTGCAGTTAAATTGGCGAACCTAGAAAACTTCACCGTTGGTGTTGGAGCTGAGGTGAATAAAAAGCATTATTCCTTTTCACTCCTCTTGTCATGATAATTTGGGGATATTGCTAACTTGGGAATTGCTTGTCTAATCAGAACACAGAGATGGCGAGCAACAAGGTTTCTCCACGTTCAAACTCCTGGGTTGAAATCTACGATTTCCTCGTCGATTCCCCTCGCATGGAGAGGGGTGAAGTCCAACAAATACAAACTCTACAATTATTTCCACTCTACCATGAATGCATGAATGAATGAATGAAATGTATTTGAAATTAGTATCCTTAAGCTCGAATTTTGAAACCTGAGAGCTATTCATTGGTGTTATTGTACATAATTTTCTTGCATGAAGGCTTCCTTAATGGAATAGTATCCTTAAGCTCCAAAATTAGTATTTTTGTCTGCACTGAGAGGCTTTATACTGTTTTGGCTTTGAATGAAAATTGAAGATGCTTCCATACAAAACTAAAAAGTAGGTAACAGAACTTCGAAGGTTCGGAGTTTGTGGTAAAAGTGGGTGAATAACATCAAGTTTATGGCAGCTTTCAGAATTTGAATAGTAAAAAATGATTGTAAATGGATTTCCATCTGAGAACTAAAGACTTTTTTAGTAAAATTAACTGGGAAATATTATGTTTTACAGGAGATTTATTCAATATTATTTTCACCCATTTTTTAATAATCATGAAGCATGGTTAACCGGATTCTCTGCCTTGTTTCACTGAAATTGGGGACGCGACCCTGTTGCCTTGGAAAACGGTTTACTGAAAATTTGCATGGTACGAACCTTCAAATTTGTCAAACCAGTTGAGTGTCTGACATCCCATCAGTTATGCTGCACTACTGCAGCTTTGGTCGGATAAGAAAAGAGGGACTGGCTCCTATTTTCAACATCGAAAGGAAAGGTTAAATAGGTATTAACAAAAAAAAAAAGGATTTGCTTTGGTTGAACTGGCCATAAACATTCTGCAACTTGATTGTCATCATATACTGTGAAATTTGCTTTGGTTGGCCAAGCAGAGAAACCATGTGGAACAAAATTTTATATTAATTTAAAAAATAAAATTATTATAAAAAATAAAATAAACATTAGAATTATCAAAGATATAACATTTCCTTTAAAAAAATTGGCAGTCCATGTATATTATTTAATTAATTAAATTAAAAAAACAACTAAATCATTGTTAAGCCTATCGATAGAATATTTTCTTTGGAAAATGTGGTAGCCCACATATATATGTTTATTTTGTGTTGAAGTACATGCGAAGTGTACTTCGCATCGTACTTTACAACAAAAAAAAAAAAAAAAATTAACTAAATTTTAGTTTTACCTTTCATCTTTTGAGTGAGGAAATATTTTTTTTTTGGTAATTATTATGGTAGATTAAAAAAGGGTTTTTATAGAGGATCCCAAAACCTTATGTACAAAATCAGCCTTGCATCATGCCTCCTGGCTTTATGTATAAGCCTATTACAAAAAACGTAACCCCTAAAAAAACCTGATTACATAAGCAATAGGCCTAGGGCATCAATCCCTTGAAACTGAACACCAAAAGAAATCCCGCCCAGTGATAACGATAAGCATGAAACAATCCTCGTCGGCCGGGAAACAGACAAATAAGAAAGGAAGTAGTTTTGGAGATCCCGCCCGGCGGGGAGTAGCCAAAAACCACCATCGAGAAGATCCCGCCCAACGAGAAGCAAAGAAAAACCGTTACAATAAAATCCCGCCTCGCGGGAAGCGATCAAAACCACCACAAACGAGTCCCGCCTAGCGGGAAGCAATCGGGAAATCCCGCCATCCGGAAACCAAGCGAGAAAAGAAAGGATCCCGCCTCGCGAGAAAACCGGCGGATTTGGCGGATCCCGCCCGATGGAGAAACCATCCCGCCCACCGGGAAAACATTCCGTTCGGCGAGAGCCATCCTGCAGAAGCCGACGACCGACACGAGAGAGGATCCGACCCATCGGAAGTGACCAAAGAGTTGCACCACAAAGAACCCGCCTCGAGAAAACGGAAGAGGATCCCGAAGGCGAGGGACCAAGAATCCCGTCCAAGCACGGAGCCCGTTGAGGATTCACAAGAAAAAGGGAAGGCTGTCCAAACCCTAAACCATCACCTCCACCGCATCGAGAAACGCAAGGGACCAGATCCATGCGAATAACCTGCAAAAAACCCCGGGGGAAGCCCGAGGGAAAAAGGGAAGGGATCCCCAACCAAACAGGGATCCCTGGGAAGCACCAGTCCGAAAAAACAACCAAGGAAACCCTAGCCGGCCGGGAGGGGCACAGATAGTGGAGAAGGATCTCTCCCAGGAGATCATCTGCAAACAACCACTCCCCAGGATGGATGACCTTGGTTGAGCCAGGAACTGGGCAGGAACCAGGAGCCATGGGAGGGGGAGCAAGGGAGGGACCAGAGCCCTCCCCTCTCTACTTTCTTCCCTCACCCCATTTTTTTTTATGCTTCCAAGTGAGGAAATATTTAAACTTCCTCTTTACAAGGGAATTTAAGAATTTTATGCATGAAAAATTAATATATTACAAGGGAATTTAATAATAATAAGTTTATATGTATTATTCTAGGGAACAACTTAATAGTTTAAGTTTTGATTTTTAGGAGGTCCAAGGTTCAAACCTTAAAGTGGGTGAGGGGCTCGTACACGTTCATTTAAAAAAAAAATTAAGTTTATATGTACTATTAAATATAAAAATTATAAATAATAAATAAATAAAATGAAGTATCTAAATAAAGAAAAACTTCTATTATAATCGGCTCATGTAAAGGAGTTGGAGAGTGGGTAGTTAAAATTCTTCACAAGTTGAAGAGGCCCAGGTTCAAATCTCTCGTGTACTAAATTAAAAAAAAAAAAAAAACTTCTATTATAAGGTATAGACAATTATTAATACTTTAAATTTAAGTTTAATTAAAAATTATTATATCACAATTTTATATAAGAAATTTTGTTTGTTTAGTTTATGTAAGTAGATTATAATTCTATCTTTTATTATATTTACATGAATAAAATATTAAAAAAAAAATCTAGTACATAGAATTTATTTTATTGTTTTATATTTTTTATTAAACTTGTAAATATAGGAATTAGTGTGATAGTTTTTTATTATTAATAGATTTATTATTGACTTAAAATTAATATCTAGAAAATAAAACCAATAATTCTATTTCTATTGTTTCTTAGTTTTACTACTTTTTAGTTATTTATTTAAATTCATTGTGAAATTGATAATATAATTGGATTGATCTCCATTCTAAATTTACATTTTTTATAAATTTTTTAAAACTATTCATAAGAGCGCACACACACAGGTGTCTAACTTATATATTTATGTGCTAAATAAATTAGGGTTTATGGTTCCCTTGCTATTAGGGCTATGAGAATAATAGATGAGGAACACATCAAGGAGGAATTGAAGCATCTTGAGGAGTTATTCAATTTTATTAATTATAAAAATAATACAAACATTTTATAGATAAATATTTTAAATCCTTCATTAATTTAAGATAAAACTTTAATTAAGAAAGCAATAATCGAAGTGTTCTCCCTTATGTCTACTGATGATACATACAAGGTGCTTTTAATAAGATGACATGACATATTAGAATTCATAAGGTGTACATAAGGTTTCATAGTTTTCCTTGTAAAAACATATGTGATGTTGAGTCTTCACTTGAGGCTATGATCAACAATTTTGTACTGTATTAACTTGTATTGCTCTATGGATCTTTGTACACCTTATATAAGGGTGGATTTAATATAATATTTTAATAATAAATGTTAATATCAATTCTTTAACCTTGATTTATGTCACATGTAACTTGGGTATTTATACCCCTTAATACCCTTCATTTAATCATCTTAATGATATAATTTTTTTCTTTTAATAAGATTATTTAGTGTCTAAGGATACCCTTCACAAAGTGTCTATTCTTTTTTTGGCTCTCTTGTTTCTCCACGTCTCTTCATATAATCATTATCTACTCTTTTACAATAAATTTATGCTCCTATCAACTAATGTTAAGGATGTAATGGTGCTAATGGATGATATATGATTGTTTAACATAGATGGGCATGAGTTCAAGCCCCATTTGATTACTTTTAGGATCTTTGGTTAGATAATCAGGAGGATGCCAAGGAAACCTAAGAGTATCCTATGTCCCTAATTAAAAAATCTAAGATTATGAGGAGTCCTCTTAACCTTGTCAACAATGTTATCTACTTAGATATTGGATGGATGATTGGGCACTTATTTCACATCCTAAAATTTTGCAATATTTTATAAATTTATTAATTTAGAAAAAAATAGTTAATTATCATGATTTGTAATTAGATGAGGATGTGAGGAAGCTCTGAAGTGCACTGTTGTCTTTCAACCAAAATTTTGTTTTGCTTCACCTACTTGTAATTATGTGCTTCTTCTTGAGGAGGTGGAGCATTAGTAATGGTCAGAGGATAAGCTTTATATATTAAAAAATACCCTAGTAAGAAGAGGACAAACAAGAAAAAAAAAAAAAAAAAAATAAGAAACCAAAGGAAAGGAATAATTTTTTCAAGACCAGGTCAAATCTTTCTGTAAGTTATAGAAATTATTACAACAAAGGTTAGGTTGAGTCTAAATTCCAAAAAATAGCTTACTTTAAATGGTATTGATGCATTTTATTGGAAATAGCTATTTGTTATTTTGCTATCGGAAATATTTGCATGGAAATAAATGGTTATTCTTTGATTGTATTATTCAAAATGTTGGCAAAAAATGATGGTTTACCCTAACCCCATAGAATTATTATTTTTAGATAGATATGTTCTACATTTTGCTCAAATTGGGAATGGAAATGTCTTGTTTTATTTTAGGATTGCATTGGATTTGTGGATAATTATTGTAGTATCCAACTTATCCCTTGCATTTTTCTAGCTTGACTAAACATAGCTTGTATTTTTACACATGGTTGTCAAGTTTTTCCTTTGCGAATATGGGTATGTTCAACCCTATCTAGAGGTCATTCTTTTTGGATATGTATTTGTTAGATTTTGAATATCATGTTGTATCCTATTTGAAATATGAGCATGGTTGGAAGTGATTATTATACCTATGACTTGTTTAAAATATGAGCATGGATTGAAGTGATTATCATGCTTGTACCCTCTTTGGAATATGAGTATGGTTATAAATGAATAGCATATAATATCTTGTTTGAAATATGAGCATGGTTGGAAGTGATTATCATGCCTATAGCTTGTTTGAATTATGATATTATTAAAGCTTAAATATCTAAACCTTATGCTAATCATTATGGGGTACCTTCATTTAGAAGTACTAGTAATTAGGTTAACCAAAATATATTACATCAATTTATATCCCTACTCTAATGAATAACTATAAGTGCCAATTAGGAAGAACCTTGTATAGAGCTTATGTAGACCATTGTATTGTTCCTTAGTAGAACTTTAAAAAATATCTGAATTGCTTGTCATATTTATTATGTATATCAAAGTGCAACTAATATTATTCATAAGGATCAATTGTACCATATTCTTGGTAAATAAACCACCTATGCTTACCTTAATATTATAAATAATTTTGGGTTTTTTTTGTTGGTAAAACATTATCATGGAGACTATGGAATTGGTCATCATACCTTGTTATCTTAAATAATATACTTTGATACTCTTTAATTAGACAAAAACTTATCATATTACACTTAGGTGTAAATTGAATTAAAGGTCCATTATGACTAATTGGGCACATATTGAATGAGTTGAAATATATTAGGTGTCTTTTTGCATTATTTGAACATTTTGAGTATTTTTTTTTTATGGAAAACACCCCTTTTGGGGTGCCACTTTTGGGTAAGACCCAAGGAGGTAGGGGTATCTATTCCTCCAAAAGAATCCCAGGGCTTGCACTTGGCCTGCCCCCTTTGACACATTCAAAGAGCATGCCTAAAACAATAAAAACAAAAACAACAAACAACAATAAAAAACACAAAAAACTCAAAAACACAAAAACACAAAAACAAACAACAAAAAACACAAACACTCACACACACACACCAAAAAATTAAATGAAGGAAAAAATAGATTACATCTATGGCCAAACCAAACCAATAGGTCTTTTAGCCAAGATTCAATATATGAAACATAAGAAAGATATTTTTAAGTTGGGAACTGAAAAACCCTGATTGAACAAAAGAGAATCTAATACAAAGAAAAAAGGAAATGGGTATCTCTAGAATTGGATCCATCCAAAGAAAGGATAGAAAAAAGTGCTTCCCTAAATTGCAAAGCCCACCATCTGGGAGGGTTTCCATAGCAATAAATATCAACTTAGTCCAATACCCAATTAGTTAAAGCATCAACAATATTGATTCGACAAACTCCCTTTGAGTCCTCTAATATTCCAAATGATGACATTAATTAATAACAAGGTTAAATATGTTGGTAAGAGCATTAATATTACCTTCCTCTACAAGATTTTCACCTTCTTTAACCATATGACGCTGATTAATATTGTGGTCTACCTTTTGGTTAGTGTCCATCTTTACCTTTTTTGGCCTATTTCTTGTCTTACCCCGAGTGAATTTGGGATAGCTTCTAACCCTAAAGTATGCATATATGAAACCAACGTATTATTGGAAGGTTCAACAAAGTCTATTTTGGGGTTTGAATTGTTTAAAGTTCTAGTGTTTAGAAGATTGTTCTTTTAACTATGTTTTCTCCCTTGTTATTTTGTTGAAAATCTTTGATTTCTTGGTTTATCTCTGAGTTCTTCCCTGCAACTTTAAATTGTGTTTCTAAGATTTTTATCTCCATTATGTCATCTTCCTCACCTAGGAGGTTATTTGTGGAAAGAATTCCAAACATATTAGTTGATAACATCACTTGATCCTTTATAACTAGTTTGTGTCCTCTTTATTTTAATCTAGAATCTTATTTGGATATACACTAACCAAATGACCATATTCATGGAATATTATACAATGGAAAGGAATGTTCTCATAGTCCGCCACCTACTCCCAAGTATGCTCCCCAAATTGTAATGAGATCTTATTTAGAAGGGGTTTGTCAAAATCTATTAAGACACAAATTCAAGCATAAATAATGTGTTCAAATATGTGTGTACAATCAACAGTCATTATGAAAGTTCCAATGGATTTTTCAATTGTAGAAAACACAACCAGATTCTAAAATTTAACTAGAACGGCAAAGAGTCTAACCCACATAGGTCCTATAAAAGGAATATCTTCTTCGACTTTAAATTTAGTGTGTCAAGGCTTCATGAAAAGCCCTACCCTTCCAAAGAACCAGGGACCCCCTTGAAATATTTTCTCTTTGTCTTCATCATTAGCAAAAATAACAAGAAAATAACCTTTGGGATAAACAAATATTTGTAACTCACCTTGTGTTTTCCAGTATTTTGCAGCCCATGCTTTGAAGGTATATAGGGTTGAACAAAAACCAAATAAACAATAAATATGTCCTCTTCTTTCTAGATCTTCTATGCCATCGTGAATGTCGTCCATTTTTAGCTTAACAATTGAGGTTCCATCAGCTGCTTTTAGACATCATGACTCAATTTTTTTGGGATCAATATTAGGTATTATTAGAGGTCTATGAGAATCCTTAAGATTAATTTTAGCATTATTCTAGGACTATCCACCATGGAGGGCATCCCTAAAATTCATTTTTGGGGTCAAATCCCCAAAATCCTTACCCTTGAAAGGGGTTTCCATAGTGGATTTTTTTGGAGCATTCGTTAGCATAGAGATTGCATGAGTTTTGAACCAATTTTATTTTCCTAAGGAGGCTTATATTATTTGATATAAAAATTAAAACTTGTTTATGAGTCTCTTTAATCCATGCCTTGGATGCAAGGAAAGATGTGATTTTTGCTTTTTTCTTAGGCAACAAATTGGAAGTAGTTTTCAATCAAGTTTGTAGCATGAATATTTGTTGAATTATAAATTCATAATCCATCGTGGATCTCCTACAATATATATCATGATTATCATGTGTAGAAACAACAAAAAAACTGGCCACTAGGGCCTGTAGGCCCTGAAAAACAACCTCTATCGTCACCTGCACTCAAACCACAGATGAAATCCTCACATAGTCATCTTTGAAACTCTCCACAAGCCTCATATTTTCATTCCTTAGATCTTTGAGAAAATTAAAAAAAATAAAATATTCATATAAGGGAAATTTCAAACATTTTGAGTCTTGCTTGATGGATCTTTTTTTTTTTTTTATTTGTGGAAAACATCCCAAAAGGGATGCCACTTTTGGGTAAGACCCAAGGAGGCAGGGGTATCCATTCCGCCAAAAATGCCTAGGACTCGGACCTGGCCTACCACCTTTGACATACTCAAGGAGCAAACAAACACACAAAACCAATTTAAAAATAAGTAAATAACAACAAAAATAATAAAATAAAATAAAAAACATGCTCCTTGAGTGTGTCAAAAACAAAAGCACAACCAAACACGCACAATAAGATAAAAGAAACCACAACACAAACCACATAGAAAAACACAAGAACCACATAACAAAACACAAACAAGACAAAAACAACATAACACTACAAAGACATAACCCAAAAAAAAACATGAAAAATAAACACAACCAAAACCTAAAAAATTAAAAAATAAAAATAAAAAACAACCAACAACAGACAATAAACAAAAAAAAAAACATAGAAAACACTCACACATAAAAACACAAAATAACACAAACAAAGAGAAACCCAAGAACAAGAACGAAAAAAAACACAAGAACAATAACAAAAAACATAAAAAAAAAACAAAACAACAAAAACACAAGAACAACAAAACACAAAACACAAAACAAGAACAACAAAAACAACACAAAGAACACAAAAACAAAACAAAATAAAAAAACCCACCCACCTTAAAAAACTAAACAAAAAAAACAAAAAACAAAAAAGAAATAAAAAATGAACAAAACAATGACCTATCTAGACCAGAAGACTATTAAGGCAAGAATCAATAGAGGAAACAAAATAAAGAATAGAATGAGCTAGGGAACTAAAAAAAACTGAATGAACCAAAGAGAAGCAAAAAAAAAAAAACAAGAAGAAACTAGGTACCTTCGAACTGGAGCCATCCAAAGAAATGATAGAAAGAAGAGCTTCCCTAATTTGAGAAGCCCACCATATAGGAGGGTGGCCATAACAAGTAAGATCACCTTTGTCCAAAGCCCAATTAGCTAAAGCATCAACACTCTTGTTTTGATCTCTGACCACATGATTGTAATCAACTTTCAAAAATCCCATCTGGATTAACTGAATCTTCTCAATAATTATTTTTATTCTCCAATCCACCTTATGATTCTTAGAAGGATTCTTCAAGAGATTAATCATAAGTTGAGAGTCAGACTCAACTAACACCTTTTCCCATCCAACCTTAGTAGCCTCCTCGAAGGCCTCTCGAGGATACCATACCCCTCAACAAGGTTATTGGAAAGAATACCCAAATTCTCAAGCAAAAGTAAAAACCAGGGAGCCATCCGAAAGTCTACCAATTCCTCCCACACTCGGCTTTTCCAGGGTTCCCTCTAGAGGCTCCATCAGTATTGACTTTTCCAAAATCCTTAGGAGGAGGTTGCCAATTTCTATTCCTATCCATCTTACTAATACTCACATTCCCTTTAAGTTGGTTGCCCTTAGAAGGTTTAATCTTCAATCTTTGCATCACTTGATCCCATATTTGGTGGGAGTTTTGGGGGTGATTAAGGAGATGATGGACTGATTCAACTAAGTTGGCTATGGTATTTTGCCAAATATAGTGAATATCCTTCCTATCTTGATTAAAAATTTGGTTGTTCCTTTCATTCCAAATATTCCAAAGAAGAATGGTAGAACCCATCCAAACTAACTCGCCTAATAAAATGATCAACACCCTCTTGATTAGGCCAATCCCTCCAAAGTTGTTCAAAAGTAAAAAAATTGGACCACTATAAGCCAAGTAAAGTGGCCATTCTCCTCCACAACTCAGAGGCTAAAGTACACTCAATAAAAATATGGTTGATATTTTCTACATTCTCTTCACACATTTCACATCTAAAAGGGCCATGAAAACCACGCTTCATAAGTTGCTCACCAAGAAGCACCCTACGATGCAATAAAAGCCAATTAAAGAACCTCACCTTAGGCCAGAGCTTTTGAGCCCACAATCGAGAAAATATGTCAAAAGAATGGTTGGGATTATTATGGCATAAGGTCAAATAACCTTGAGCAACTGAATACTCACCCTTAGTAGTGTTGTTCCATCCAAAACAATATTTTTCATGGGACCAAGAGAGGGATCTCATATGAAGGATGCCTTGGATATCTTGTCTTTGCCTTTCTGGGATTTGAATAGGCTAGTCCTCAATAGGGATCCAATATCTACCAACCTTTGAATTACCAAGTATGGTACCGATAGTAATTAGCCACCTTTATCCAATTAGCTCGGTGAAGCTCCTCCATCCAAGGCCTCCAATCGGGAAACCGAGTTATCAAAGGCTTGTGACCATCCCAAGAATCTATCCAAAAATTTGCATGTTGACCATTATGAATGATCCAAAATAATTTTTTTCTTTATCAAATCCTCACCAGTCTTAAGAACTGCTAAAATGGGAGAACCTTTGGTAGGAAGTTGATAGCGAACAAGGTCTTCAGGACTTTTGTTCTCAACATATTTAGCACGAAGATTATTGGCCCAAAGAGCATTGGGGTTATGCAACATCCTCCAATATAATTTAGCAGCTAAAGCTTTGTTGTTATTAATTGAAGACCGTAATCCTAACCCCCCTTCACTCTTAGGAAGACATAAAGTATCCCATTTCACCAAGGCCCATTTTCTTTTCTCCTTAGTACCACTCCAAAGGAAACGATGACTCGATTTGATCCAATTCTCGAAGAACAACCTTTGGGATATTCAAAACGAAAGAAACATAAATAGGAATAGCTTGAAGGACTGATTTTACCAAGGTGATTCTACCCCAGAAGAAAGCCACTTGTTGGTCCACTTTCCAATTTTCTTCTTGACTTTGTCCAACAACCAATTCCAATCTTTATTTTTCTGCCTTTGAATATTTATGGGAATACCTAAATAAGTGATTGGAAGAGAGGTCTTCTTATATCTTAGTTTATCCAAGACCATGGATTCCTGTCTAGCAGAGTAGTGAAAGAAAATAACTTTAGATTTGTCTTCATTGATCAACTGCCCAGTAGCCTTAGAAAAATAGCTAATGATTTGCTTAATATTAGAAGCTTCCTTAACTCGTAGCTTTACCTAAAAGAGTAGAGTCATCCACAAATTGAAGATGAGAGATAGGTCTAGCTCCATGAGCAATGGTAACTCCCTCAAGGGTTTTGTTTTCCCTCTTTTTGGTTATAGTCCTACCCAAGCATTCAACAAGAATGATGAATAAATAAGGGGATAGCGGGTCACCTTGCCTAATACCTCTGGAAGCTGGGAAAGACCGAGAAGGCCTGCCATTGATAAGAACTAAGTAGGAAACCGAAGAGATACATCCCATAATCCAATCCATCCAATCCTTAGAGAAACCAAATTGCCTCAAAACTTTGATAAGGAAGTGCCAATCCACTCTGTCATAAGCTTTGGATAAGTCTAACCGAATGAACATGGAAGGAGAATTTTGCATATCCATGGAATGGATGGCTTCCTGAGCAAGAACTATCTCATCTACTATTTGACGTCCTTCCACATAACCCCCTTGCTCTGGGGAAATAATCTTATGCAAAAGAGGCTTCAACCTTTCTGCCATGATTTTAGTAATGATTTTGAGAAGAACATTACATAAAGCAATAGGTCTAAAAGCTGAGATATGATCAACCTCTTGAGCTTTTGGAACAAGAGTAATATAAGTTTTATTTATAACCTTCAAAATTTCTTTGGCTTTCCTGGCTTCTTCCACCACCTCTAATAAATCAACATGAAGGATATCCCAGAACTCTTGGTAGAACTCAATAGGAAAACCATCAAGACCTGGGGTTTTCCCTTTTTGCATTTTAAAAACTACTTGTTGAAGCTCATTGATAGTAATAGGAGCAATCAAAATAGAGTTCTCCTCAAAAGTGATAAGAGAAGGGATTGCTTGAAGAACATTATGTTGTGAAGCTGAGTCAAGGGGAGTAGCAACAAAAATATTGGAAAAGTAATCAACAACAATAGAGTTCATGCCATCCCAAGTATAAACAACATCTCCATAATCTGATTTTAAGGAAGAAATAAAGTTGTGAGATCTTCGAGCTAGAAGAGATTTGTGGAAGAAATTTGTGTTTCGATCTCCTTCTTTGAGCCATTGAATTCTAGATTTTTGCTTCCATAAGATTTCTTCTCTTTTTTCCCATTCCTCTAACCGAGTTGTGAGTTTAATTTCATCTGCACTTCTCTTCTCTGTGAGGCCATCTAAACGGATTTTCTTATTCAAATTTTCAAGATGAGCAATAACTTCATGTTTTTTTTATGAACATCCCCAAACTCTTTCCAGTTCCAAGTCTTGATTTTGGATTTAATGTATTGCAGTATTTTGGCAAAACAAAACATCTTAGTCCCATGCCTAGGTTTACCTTCCTTCCACCATTGTTGCACACGAGGTCTGAAGGAAATGTCTCTAAGCCACATTAATTGAAAACAAAAAGGAGAGAAACTCACATTGGTTTTCCACATTTCCACCATGATTGGCCAATGATCCAAACCAACATTATTAAGAGTCTTCACTTTAGGAATGTGACCATGGATTAAGAAATTTTCAGAGAGAAAAAACCTATCCAATCTCTCCATTATACAAGCTAAGCCTTGCCTTCTGTTAGACCAAGTCATAAGGCCATTATCTGGTTGGATATCCACAAGATGGAGGTTTGCAATATATTCGCTCATGAGGTTAGTGCTTTTGTCCAAATTTCTCTTTCCCCCCTTTTCTCATCTAGAGAGAGGATGGTATTGAAATCTCCTCCGATCAAGATCCAAGCTTTAGGAAAATGAGAGATAATATGAGTAATATCCTTCCACTATCTTCTTTTTTCCTCCAAAGAAGTCGGAGCATAAACAGTAATGCAGAGCATAATCTGGTTGGAATGTCTACTTTGAATAGCTATAGCCAACAAACCCCAACTCCCAACCATATGGTGAATAACTACCTCTTTTGGATCCCAAAGACAAGCAATGCCACCCGAAGTCCCTTGGGAACTGAGGGAAACCACTTTTCTAGCTGGCCAAATTTTACGGGCAATTAAGTCCATATCCTCCATTGACATCTTTGTTTCTTGAAGGAAAACAAGATGTGGATGATTTATCTGAATCATTCTTCTAATTTCATTTTGTTTTGAAAGACTCCCTTTGAGTCCTCTAATATTCCAAGTGATGATCTTCATTAATACCAAGGCTAAAAAAGTTGGGAAGGGCATTAATCTTACCTTCCTCTACAAGATTTTCACCTTCTTTTACCATATGATATTGATTGGTCTTGTGACCTACTTTTTGATTAGAATCCATCTTCAATTTTTTTTCCCTGTTTCTTGACTTATTCCAATTGAATTTGAGATGGCTTCTAACCTTGAAGAATGCTCGTACATAGCCAAAATTTTACTAGATGGTTCAACGGAGTCTATATTGGGACCTGCATTATTTGAAGTTTTGACATTTGAAATATTGTTTTTCTTATGTAAATTTTCTCCTTTTTTTTTTGTTGAAAACCTTTGATTTGTTGGTTTGTCTCTGAGTTCTTCCCTTCATATTTAAATTGTGTTTCTAAGATTTCAGTTTCCATTATTTCCTCTTCCTCACTTGGGACATCATTTGTGGAAAGGATTTCAAACATATTAGCATATGACTTTGATTGATCCTTCATAACTGGTTTTTTTTTAGTGTTCTTCTTAGGTATTTGGAAACCTACTGAGTTTATATCTTCTTTCTTTTGATCAGGAATTTTATTTGGGCAAGCACTGGCCAAATGACCATATTCATGGCAAATTCTACAACGAAAAGCTGCTTGATGGATCTTCATACCAAATTATAGTTAGGATTTTAAATTATGTTAGAAGTGATGGCAATAATCATGCTTAAAATAATTGATAGTTGTGTTGGTTAGAATAAGTTTGGTTATGACTATCATATTTTTATTATGCTTATATATCTTTAACTCTTGACTAAAATACGAAAGTGGAAAAGACATTATATGGATATTATACATGACAAAAATTGATAACTGATATTAAGAGATAAAATGATTGTTGCTTTTGTTTTTGTTATAGTAAAATTAGCTACATTATAGTTATAATGCATTCAATATGTTTTCATAATCTATTGTTAAATCAAAAGATTAAATCCTGGATAGATAGAGATAAATGGTTTGGTAAACAAACTAGTGCACCATGAATTAGGGAATGATATGCTATATTATAGGATGTATAATCAAGAATATAACTATTATCTATACATAGTATTTGCATCCTCAAAGTGAAAGTTGATCACTATAAGTATATACCCATTAATATCATGGAAGTATGTGTAGGTGGATTGCACATGTTGATCTCTCTACCTAGTTTGGTTCTACATGTATATCTCTTTGTGAAGGACCAAAGCTTCATATTGTGAAGCTAAGATAAGGATATTCAAGGAATATCACTTGGTTGGATGGTAAAGTGCTCATATGATGCCTGCTCTCCTCTAAGCACTAGCTCAGGTTTGGAAGAATATTTGTAATGAAAGCAACTATACTATGATTTTCAAAATTGAAAAAATGTATTTATAAGATGAAAAACAAATAATTTTATATTCTTTATCAAGTTGTAATATTAGTTATAAATATAGTTTCATAAATGTAATATATTTCATTGATGTAATTCCATTATTCCTTCACATTATACAACTCTATATATCTCAATTGATCTTTTAAAACGAAAAAGTTATTACTACTTCACTCATTATATTTAGAATTACTTTGGTTCCTTTAAATGGTATTGCTTTAAATATTTTTCATATAGGAATAGAGATAGTCTATGTGAAGAGTTGTTAAGTTTACAAACCTACCATTAATTTTAGCAAGATGATATTGTCTGGTGGATAGTTAAAATAAGTTGATTTTACTTTAAATATTATCATCATGTTATTTTCATGTTTATAAGAGATATTGTAGTGAGTACTCCAATCTATAAAACTATCAAATGAATCATGACTATTCTAAAACAAAGACTTAATTTTTTGTCAAATTTGAACTTGGTTATCTATTATTTGTATGTAGAATCCTGATATTAATGTCATACCCTACCGTGGAAGGATATTTTGGTTGACATACTATGTATTTATGAATGATTAATGGATGCTTAGTTTAAATGCTTAAATGATTGTTGCATTAGCTATAATGATTTATCTTGAAGAATTCAGTACTGCTAATGTGTTGTCGATATGCAACACCAAGTACATCATAGAATCGACCACCAAGGATGGGGTACTTGAAAAGGGAAGTGATGATTAATATGACTCGGGGTAACATGAATGACTACCCTCATATAGGCATGCATTGTTGCTTTAGGGATAATCATCAATAAGCTAACCACCTAGAGTCGAAGTTGGTAGCCTAGAAGCTATCATAAATTATTTGATTGAGATGGGTGACTAGGTTGATGGAAAAAATCCCTCTTTATTTGATGCACTTGATTGTTTTATTTAATTGTTTGTTGTATAAAAAAATGTGTTTAGAATTCCGTCGAAAAAAACATCAATGGATATAAAGGGTCCATTACCCCCAAATCCGTTTGAATATACCATACTAATAATTAATATTAGTATGGGTATATAAAAATATACATATATATATATATATATATATATATATATATATATATATAATAATGATAATAATAAATGAATTTTATTATTTAAAATATATTTTATTTAAATAAAAGATAAGTTTTATTTTTATTTAAATAATTAATGATTTTATTTAGAATAATTATAATAAATATTATTTTTTTAAATGGTATTTAGAAAATAATTATAAATTATCATAATCATAACAAATATCTTTTAATTAATGACTGTATTGTGGTTAAATAATTTATAGCTTTTGAAATTCAAAGTTTTTGATTAAAACCCTATTATTTCTTAAAAATAGAAGGTAGAGTCTCTTACTTGTAAAAGAAAATGAAAATGAGTTTTTCAATGTGCTTTCTTTAAAAATTAAGGCTTGGTCTTTCATTAAAAAGGAGAAAGCTTCTAGAGAAGCATAGGTGGACGATGATTAAAATTATCTTTAAAAAATGAAAAATATCTTTTACCACCTTCAAATGGATAACTACGACTTTAAGACGAGGGGTGGCATTGATGGGAGATGTGACTTTGCAGTTGGGATAGACGGACTTGCCCATGTTAAGAAGATTGAAATGCGTGAAGGAAGGGGTTGTTGGGAAGTGGAGACGAAGGAGGAGACCAAAAGGATTTTGGAGAAGCTATCTGAAGATAGTTGGAGGAAGGATTAATCTCTTTTTTAGGTTAGAATCTCCACAACCTGGTTTCATTATTCTAATAAAACATTTATACTTTCTTAGTTGTATTTTTATTTTAAAGCTTTTATCTTTTAGTACCTAGTATGGACGTAGCATCCCTTTGGTGATCGGTTGCTTCGATGTTGAACTCGGCCTACCTAAGTTCTAATCGAACTCCCTAGAAAGAGATTTCTATGCGCCTAGTTGAGTCTAGCTTTGGTGTTCTGTATAGTTAAAAGGTGTCTTACTCATGTTTTATCCTCTAAAAACCTTGCACTCGTTCCTAGGAGGCTTGCTGCATGTTGAAGCACCTATTGATGTTGTCGAGACGTCCTTTTTGGGTGCTCTCCTTTGAGAGGCCTGTGTTGTTATATTTTGCTTATAGAACACAATAAACCACCAAAAGAATCCTAGCACCTTTCTTAAATTAATTTAAAAGCAACCTTGGTCAACCGTTGCATTTATGTTTTCCTCCCCTACATTTGATTTTGAGTTCTATATGTTAGATTAAAACCCCATCGATATCGTAAGAGTTCTATACCCTTCGAGTGGTTCCTGGGAAACCTTTGTTGTGTTTCATCAGAGTTTGACAACCTCCAATATCATTTTTGGATTCATCGTTGTGAAAGGTGAGTGATTACGGAAAAAGGAATTATTGCATTAACCTTCAAACTTAGGTTACATAGATTAAATAGGCGGTAAATAACCTATTCGAGAAAGAAAGGGAGAAAGGAGAAATTGGGGGAAAAGAAGGATGGAAGGAATTCTCTTGCCGCCCAAATGCTGCCGTCCACTGCCGTCCAGGTAAGGTAAAAGGTAAGTTACCTTTACCCCAGTTAAAATCAAATTTTTAACCTTTTACTAATGGTAATTTCCAACATTCTTCCCCTTAAAGTTGAGAGGACTAACTATATAGTCTCTCAGCTTTATAAATTGAGCTTTAGCCATGCCTTTGGTGAAGATGTCTCGCTAGATTATCCAAAGTGCTACAATATTGAAGCTCAACTGTCTCGCTGTTCCACCATATCTCTTATGAAGTGATACTTCATATCAAAATGTTTTGACCTTTTGTGGTGGATCAGATTATATGCCAACTGTATGGCACTAATATTATCACAATTCAGCTTGGTTGGACCAATTTGTTTTTCACCAATCTCTTCAAGGATTTTCCTCAACCAGAGGATCCGAGCACCGGCATGAGTAATGGCTATGTACTCACCTTCGTAGATGATAATGCTACAACAGATTGCTTCTGGAACTCCAAGTTATTAGTCCCGAACCTAGACTAAAACAGCTTCCCGATGTAGATTTTCTGTCATCTATATTATCGCCCCAATCGTTGTCACTATAACCAAATAACTTCACAGAGTTAGACTTGTGGTAATGGATTCCAAAATCCAATGTACCTTTTACATATCGTAAAATTCGTTTGGTTGCTTGAAGATGCAGCTCGGATGGGCATGCCATATATCGTGATACAAGAGAAACAACATACTGTATATCTGGCCTAGTGTTGGTGAGAAACATTAAACTCCCAACCATGCTTCGTAATTGGTCAAGTCAACTTTTGGTGCTCCATCTTCTTTGCTTAGCCGGATTCCATGTCCAGCTTGGTGTTGCAACTGATTTGCACCGCCGCATAGCAAATTTCTTGATCATGTCATGAGCATATTTTTGTTGACATATGAAGATCCCATTCTTTGATTGATGTACTTCCATTCCTAGAAAGTATCTCATTAATCCGAGATCCTTCATCTCAAACTGATTCATCATGGAGTTTTTGAACTCCATATTCATTTTATCATTACTACCCATGAATATTAGATCATCCACATATAAACAAACTATGAGGATATCTACTCCATTTTTAGGTAGTATAATGTTGGTTCACTCTTGCTTTTTGTGAAACCATATTTGCTGAAATAGCCGTCAATTCGTGAGTACCATGCTCTTGGTGCTTGCTTGAGGCCATAAAGTGCTTTTTTCAATTTATAAACAAGGTTCTCTTTTCCCTGGTTCTTGGAAACCTTGAGGTTGTTGAACATACACCTCTTCTGTCATGTATCCATTTAAAAATGCACTTTTCACATCCATGTGTTGAATTTTCCATCCTTTATGGGCTGCCAAGGAAAGAACAGTTCTAATTGTTTCTTGTCGAGCAATCGGAGCAAAGGTTTCCTCATAATCTATTCCATATTTCTGAGTAAAACCTTTAGCTACTAATCTCGCCTTGTGCCTTTCAATGCTCCCATCAGGATTGAATTTGGTCTTATAGACCCATTTACATCCAACACATTTTTTTCCCTTGGGAAGCTTCACAAGCTCCCAAGTATCATTCTTTTTAATTGAGGATATTTCCTCTTCCATGGCATCTTGCCATATATTTTCAGTGCATGCTTTTTCATAGCTAGAAGGTTCTAGCTGTGCAACAGCCAACAAAGCATAATTGACTACATCACCCCTTGGTTCATGAGACTCATCATCCCCTGACATTTGAAGATTTTCAAGTCTTGACAAAATGTCATCCATCTCACTAGCTTGACTCCTAGTGTATCTTTGTTGGAAATTCCTATCCAACATTTGAGTAGATGGATGACTCTGCAGTATGCGCTTTCCTCTATTTGTCTCTTTCCTTTGAGAAACCGAATCAATATCCATCGGGCTTGGAGCGCTTACAGATCTTTGAAATCGTTTTGGAGAATTTGGGGGTGCCAACAAATTCCTTCTTGGACTTGGTGTACCACTTGATGTACTTGATGAAGTTTCCAGATGTGGAATTTGTGGAGGAGGACTTTTTACACTGCTTTTCTTGGGTTGTACCAATGTGGGAGGTACTAATGTAGAACTGTCCGAATTAGAGTCAAAATCAACAAATTTTTTATGACCCCATTCTCCCCCTTCATCAAAAATTACATCCCTGGAGATAATGATTTTATGTGTCGTGGGATTGTACAATCTATACCCTTTGGTTGAATCACAATACCCTACAAAAACACATGCTTGACTCTTTGGATCAAGCTTCTTTCTATTCTCCTCAAGAATGTGTGCATATGCTAAAGAACCAAATACTCAAAATGTTTGACATTTGGTTTCTTACCGTACCATCCTTCATAAGGAGTGATACCATCTAAACTAGAAGTCTGACTTCTATTTAGAATATATGCACTTGTTCTCACCGCATCCGCCCAATAGCCGTTTGTGAGATGTTTTGCCCGAAGCATTGTTCGTGCCATTTCAACAAGGGTGCGGTTCTTTCTCTCACCCACACCGTTCGTCGTGGGGTGTAGGCAATGGTGAACCGCTTTTTATCCCATTTTGCTTACAATAATGAAGAAATTCATTTGAGGAGTACTCTCCTCCTTTATCATTGCGAAGACATTTGACATAGTAGTCACTTTGCTTTTCTACATTATTTTTGAAGTCTATGAAGCAATCAAATGCTTCATCTTTGTGTTTCAGAAAATAAAGCCAACACATTCTAGAATAATCATCTATGAATGTTAGAAAATAAGAATTGTTTCCAAGGCTCTTTGTTTGCATTGGACCACAGATGTCCGAATGTACTAGCTGAAGAGGATAGCTTGCTCTCCACGCTCGGCCTCTTGGAAACTTCTTTCTGGAGTGCTTTCCCAAAGCACATGCTTCGCATACCTTTTTATGTTCTGGAATTTTTGGTAGTCCTGTCACCATAGCTTGTGATGTTAACATTTTCAAGCTAGCGGAATTGAGGTGACCATATCTCAAGTGCCACAATTCACTTGGATTTGTAATAGCAATGTTTGCAAGTTGAGCTCCCCCTGGCTCACCAAATTTTAGAGGGAACAACCTATTCTTTGTCATAGGTACTTCAGTGATGACCCGGTTACAATTGTTTTTATCAAAGATTGTACATTTTCTTTCATCAAAAACTAATTTGTAATGCTTCTCCATCATTTGGCCAACACTTAACAAATTGTGTTGTAGCTGTGGAGTATAGTATATGTCATTCACATTTTTAAGGCCTTCTTTTGTTGGAACTTCCATAGCTCCTATGCCTTCAACTTGCAAGGATTTATTATCCCCTAACTTAACATGAGATTTGTAATTTGAATCTAATGTAGCAAAGAGATTTTCTTTGCCACTCATGTGGTTGGAGCAACCAAGTATCCAAAATCCATGTATCATTTAGATTTTGATCTGGCTGTCCATAAGAGAGAAAAAGGTTTGGTGGACCTTCTTCTTCTCCGTAGAATGAGCCATATTGACTGCTTTGATCTTTTGTAGACTTTGACCAGCAGTCCCGAGCGAAGTGGCCTTGTTTCCCACAATTGAAACAAGTCTGTTTTAGTCTTGTTACTTCCTCGTCCTTGATTTCCACGGCTTGCATTGCCGCTTTGGTTCTGATTGGCTCCTCTCGTTTTGATTTCCACCTCTCGTTTTGATTACCTCCTCTCGTAGGAGTTGCTTTGGCCCTTGCCTCTTTGTTGTTGACCTCTCGCCTCGGCCTCTTCCTTGTCCTCGTCTTGCACTTTCATTCGAAGTGAAGGCTTTGTCATCACCTCCATAGCTTGTTGAAGGTGCACCTTGAAGTCGCTCTTCATGTGATGTTAATGATCCAATCAAACTATCAAATGTAAGAGTAGAAAGATCTTTGGATTCTTCAATTATGATTGCAATGTGATTCCACTTAGGAAGAAGTGTTCTCAACACTTTCTTCACAATTGTTTCATTTTTTGTGTCTTCACCTAAAGTTTGCATCATATCAACTACTGCTTTAACTCGAACACAGTAGTCTCCAACTCTTTCATTTTCCTTCATTCTGAGATTTTCAAAATCTCTTTTCAAAGTCTGAAGCCCGACTTGCTTTACTTTATCACTTCCTTGGAATCCTTCTTTCAAGGCATTCCATGCATCTGTTGCAGTTAAGAAAGATGCAATTCTCGAAAAGATACTTGGATCTAATGCTGATTGAAGATGGTATAAGGCAAATGAATTATTTTTCTCGTGCATCTTTGTAGATCTTTTTATCATTTGCACTTAAGGTAGTCCAATCTGCTGGAGCAATGTAACCATCTTCAATAATATCCCATAGTCCTTTTTCGATGAGTAATGTCCTCATCTTGATGGACCAATACTCATAATTATCCCCTCTGAATTCGGGAATTGGTAGATTATTATGTGATCCCATTTATCTACTAAAACAAGAAACCTCTCTTTTATAGTCTTATTGCAAAAAAGACTTTACAAACTATCAAGCCCAGCTTGATTTAAAATCATAAACAACTCAAACTTGTTCAGCCATTACAAAATTGTCGCCGACTTGTTCATCATCGTCACCGATCAATATTATTTCAGAGAGAAGGAGGTTGTAGGATTTCAACCGAATTACTATAATGAGTATATTCTGATCCTTGTGGAGCAATTGCAACCGTGTCGATTGTTCAAACTTGCCGCCAAAGGAGTTATCTTCTCGAATCTGCTTCGTATCCTTGATCAGGATTTCTCTGGTGTGCAATAACCGCGTTTTGCAACTGTGAAAAAACCGTATTAAGTCCTAGTGTTTTCACGTGCCTATCAAAGTTTTCAGGAGTTGTTCTCAATAACAACTTGCAGAGGGCATGATAACAACCTTCCGATCTTATCATTTAAGAAAATTTCCCATAAATTTTCTTTTACAAAGATTTCCTCTTAGGAAATAGTAATAAAAAAAATTAACTTTCTAAGTTTTTTATAAAAAAAACTTTACAATTATTTCCTCTTAGGAAATTTCATTTAACTTTGAAAAAAAAAAATTTTTTTTGAAAAACTAATGAACAGAAATTTCCTCTTAGGAAATTACACACACAAAAAAAATATTATATATATTTTTTAAACTATTCATTAGTTTTTTTTTTTTTTAAATTTAATTAAAAAAAAATTTAACTATCTATCGACCCCGCCGAGAGTCGATCCTGCGACCTCGCGGGTGTCGTGGCCGAGGGTAGCCGCCGCGCTACCGCGGCTGATCCTGGGAGCAATGCGTGCTCCCCGCCCCTTGGCTTCCGCGTCGAGCGCGAAGCTAGTGTTGGCTTCGCGCTTCGGCGCGAAGCTTAAAAATTGTTGGGACTAATTGTCCCACATCGCCCGTAGGGCGATGTTTTAGTTATTTAAAAATAACTAAACACCTACTGTACTTTGACTGCCTACGGGAAGTCACGAACACGCAGGTTCCTTTTGCCACGTCACCACTCGGGCCGCGCGCCAGCGCCACGTCAGCGCACACTTTGCGGATCGCCACGTCACCCTCCTCGGGCCGTGCACCAGCGCCACGTCACCACACCTCGGGCCATGCGCCAGTCACACGTCGCCACGCATCGCGCCACGTCAGTCTCGTGCCTCGGGTCACGTGCAGCAGATCGCCACGTCAATAGTGCCTCGAGAATCATGCCGACGCCACGTCAACAGCGCCTCGAGAATCGTGCGGATCTGCTGCTCCTGCGGGCCGCCTCGTCCAGCTCCTCCAGCGCCTCGAAAAGCATGCCGGACTGCTCCTACGGGCCGCCTCGAGATCCGTGCCGCCTCGGCTCCTGCGGGCTGCCTCGAGATCCGTGCCATCGCCTCGAACTGCGGGCCCCACCGCCTCGGGAATCGCGCCGCTCTGATACCAAATGTGAAAGGTGAGTGATTACGAAAAAAGGAATTATTGCATTAACCTTCAAACTTAGGTTACATAGATTAAATAGGCGGTAAATAACCTATTCGAGAAAGAAAGGGAGAAAGGAGAAATTGGGGGAAAAGAAGGATGGAAGGAATTCTCTTGCCGCCCAAATGCTGCCGTCCACTGCCGTCCAGGTAAGGTAAAAGGTAAGTTACCTTTACCCCAGTTAAAATCAAATTTTTAACCTTTTACTAATGGTAATTTCCAACAATCATGTCGCTTGTGATGCATCCAACGAGTTCAAAGTAAGTATTACTTAAGCCAATATCCCACATGTATTTTGTTGATGGATAGAGGTAGTTTAAAGGGTGCTCGACACCTATAGGTTTGTAGCTAAACACCAAGGGTACTTGGTTAGGACCTTCCTATGTTGTTAAGCTTGGATGTTGCTTGTGACCGAGTCATACGTATCTTTTCCTATTGTATAACCTTTAGCGAAGGTTTGACTTTGCGGTTTTATATGCCCTGTCTCTTGAGTTGAGAAACAACTTTTAGGTTTAAGTCAGGTTTAAATGGAATATTTTCCTTGCTTACCGAAACTTTATTTGTTAAATAAGATAATAGTTTGGAATGGAATAGCTTATGAACTAATGTAAGCTTATATGTAGTTAAATACGAAAGATGATATTTATCTTGATGCTTAATGAAATGTGATAAATGATGTTTAATTGCATAGTTTAATTGAATAAATATTAGATTATATTTTTAATAAATAATAATAATTTAGATGTTTTAATTAAATGAATCATGATAGATTAAATAAATAGATTATGTTTAAAGGAAATGATTATGATCTAGATTTTTAATTAATCATGATAATTTGAACTATGTTTTAATGAAGTAATTATGATTCAAAGATAGATGTTCTTGGAATGAATCTTTAGGAAGAAAGGATTTTAAAGAACATTGGAGTTAGTTTGTTATGGAAGATAGTTAACTATTTATTTAAAGAATTATTTGATAAATGATTTCTTTGTTTTTTTTGATAGATTAAGTATCTAATTGATTAAGGTTTATGGGGCCTTGATTAGTTAGAGAAATGGGTGATTTAAGTATTTAATTGATTAAGGTTTATGGGACCTTGATTAGTTAGATAAATGGGTGATTTAAGTATTTAATTGATTAAGGTTTATGGGGCCTTAGTTGATTAAAGAAATAAATGAGTTTAATTGATGATCAAATCTAGAGGACTTTTATGCTAAACATGAACCTTTGTTTGATTAAAGGATAACATGATGAAATGAAATATGACCTACCTAGATGTTGAGTGAATGATTGATGAAATGTATTTGGTGATTGTATAGTTGCAATTTGGCATTTTAGATGCACTAGATTAAATGATCATCTAGTAGATGCATGATTCATAGTTTCATGAGCTATCCTAATCCCTTACTACCATAAATGAGCAATGGGTAGTGAAAGGACCAGGAGAATATTAGGATCCAAGATAGATACTTATGTTAGGAGGAAAACATTATTGGAGCAACCTTTGTTTAAGCAAATTATGTAATGTTATTCTTTTAAAAGTATGGATTCTTTTACCATACTCAAGCTATGTAATGATGTATTAACAAGTGGAAATGTATCTCCTAATTGTAATTTGTGATGCATCTTATTTTTTAGTTATGCTACCTTTTTATATGCATGATTTAGTTAGGTTCATCCTCTTTATATTCCTCTTATTATCATGTTTCATGTTTGATTTAATTGGTAATTTTTGTGTTTATTCCTTTAATGATAATTTTAGTATGCTTAGTAGTTTAGTAAATTCCTTTGGATAAATTAGAGTGCTAATGTGTTAAATAGATTAGGAGAACCTAAGGGATTATGGGATCCTTTAGGGCCAAAATGAGTAAACTTAGTTTAAGTGACTAAACTAGTTTGACTTGCACAACCTAGCAATTTTAAATGAGATAACTATCTATGAAAGGATTGGGCTACCCCATCATAATGATAAGACGAGTGGTCTATTTTTTGTACACATCATATACTTGCACATACATACTTGTGTAGGGTATAGAGACGAACGTACCCTTCGATTGATCGAAGGAGATAAGCTAACCCTAATTGATATGTGGTTAATAGCTATCACAATACGTGTAGTATACTTGTACAAATGGACTTGTGCATGGTATGGAGATGGGTGTATCCTGATTAAATGCTAGATAGAAGGTTGGTGTTGAGGAGAAGGATAGACAACTTGAAATTAGGGTTAACTTAGAGATTTTCATAGTTACATATACCAAGTGATATAAGGATCTCTCTCTTGAGTATGTGTTATTATTCATTGTTGCATGTGTTAGTATTCAGTGTTGTATGTGTTAGTATTTAGTGTTGTATGTGTTTGGTAAAAAAAAATAGCAACCCCTTAGTTAGATTTTGGGTTGTTACAACTAACATGTTTAACTTTGCATTGCATAAATAATGTTGTAGTACCTACTTTAGGATGATCACTTATGACCATATTTAAGATCAAAAAAATAAAAAATTAAACTTTGATTTATATTTAAAACTCTAACATGGAAAGCAATTATTGCTTATCAATACATTAAGCATAAATATCATACCTATGATATAAAATAAGTTTATAATCACCATTAAGGGGAAAGATAGCCCATATTTTATATAAGCTTCAAGATAACTTGATTTAATATCTAGGGATGGGTGTTGCCATAAAGACTGAAGATCTCACTTGATCCAAAAAAGAGAGTGAGTCTTTAGGATTGATGATGATCGTGATTCCTTAATTCTTACTAATGATAACAAGTTAAGGTATTACTCAAATCATTTGAAATTAGAGACTAATTTAGGAAATTGATTAAGGTGATTTAATATTTTTAATGGATTGGAATTTTCAAATATTATAGCTATTTATTTGAAACTAGAATAGGATTTCATTAAATTAGACTAGGGATTATTATTACAACTTATTGTTGGGATGTCAAAAGCTCAAACCTTGGGTGCATCCTTTTGATATTGTTGCCTTATGGTTGTTTGTCAAGATAAAGACTCATGTGCTATCAAGCCTCAATCTCCCATTCTCAATTACACATTTAATGTAAAATATGGCTTAGAACATTGATATTCTCGGATGGCTTATGGGTTGTGTGGCTAGCTAGGATCATGTTAAGATTTAGCATGCATACAATTCGGGATTTGAATAACTATCACTTAATGTTCATTGAAATTATGGTATGATTATAATTGGCATGATGGAATTTTGAATCGATGTGATGCCTATTTGGAGAGTGAAAATAATTTTATATAAATAGGGATCAAGAGCAACCCTAAAATACCATTTCATCATTCATATTGCCTAATAATTCATTGGATTAACAATAGAATTAACACACAAGTAGCATTATTGCATTCACTAAATTAATTATGGATGGTAGCAACATATTGGTTGCTTTATTATATATTGGCATATACATTTAGCACATAGGTGGTACACTCTTTTTGACATTAGTGACACTTGACAATAGATAGATCATTGACTTCCTATCTAGCGGTTTGTTTAATTAGCTTACAAGTAGCATTCCCTTGGTCAATGGATAAATGACACATGATAGGATAAGATTCATTAGAGATCATTTTAATTTTTTGAATTCTTTCAAATGTTTTATTGTTATTTGTTGTAATTCTAAGGCCAAAATTTAGGGGGCCATAATTTATACATATAGAATTGTTTTAAGTCTTTTTGTAAATCACACAAATTTTTAAGCTCTTTGCTATAGTAGTGTTGTGTATACTTAGAAGTGTATCTAAAATAACATAATATTGCAAAACTATAATGAACCTTTTGAAATTGTAATATTATTCATGGTTAGGAGCCGACATTATGCAATGTATTAGATAGGCCTAAGGGCATTTCATTGTACAATGTATTTATTATTTTGTAATATTTTATTATGTAAGTCCAATGGGCCATGGTTAACCTTGTTATGGTTAAACCCTATTTATTATTTGTAATTAACCTAAATACCACTTATTATGTTGGCTTAGGTTAAAATTTATGATGTAATTAAGGTTTTGGTATTGCTATAAATACTCCTTATTTCTCATCAACACATGCAATTTTATCTATGAATATAGTTATAATTTATGGTACCTACAAGCATCCACTATATCTTTATATTTTTTCTCTTTTTTATACTTTTTGTATAATATTTGAGTGGATGGATTGCTTCCATTTATTTCTAGATAATATTATGAATCTTGACATGGTATTAGAGTAGGTATAGGGCTACGTCACTTGGTCATGCAAAAATGATGTTTGAAGCCTCTGATCCTCCCTCTAATTCATAAGAAGATTTTTCCTTCAAAGTCTCATTAGTTAATTTGCATAAGAAGTCAAAAGGATTTTTTATTTTTCCTACCTTTTCGAAAGCATTGGATAAAAATATCCTACTTCACTCTTCTAATAATTAAAGAGGATTTTTGCAAGATATAAGACTAAATAAAGGTGTTTGTTGGTTCTTGAGAATGCATGCATGAAATTTGAATTCAAAATTACAAATTCAGCCCATTTTGCATATGAAAACATTTTGAGCCCATTTTCTTCAAATCACATGACTTTTTGAGCTCTACACATCGGTGACATTAGTCTATGGAATTATTTCAGTGTTTAGGGATAAATTATGTGGAATAAACCTCAAGCCCTATTTACATTTTTCTAATATTTGGCCTATTTTTTTGGGTATAGATGGGTTTGTGATAGTTGCAGTAGATTTTGAGTCTTTTGGAAGCTTGTAGGAAAATAATTCAAGATGCACTTTAGTAAATCCCTCTCCCTCCTTTGGGAAATTGACTTAGTTTATTCATGAAAATCTAATCTTTCATGATCTCCTTCTTCTTCTATTATTTGTCTAGGTACTCTTGGAAGTTTCTACAACTCTTATTTTAAGTAGGTTCCTGCAAAGCCTCTTTTGGTGACTAAAATTAGATGGTCTATGAGCAAGAGGAAATCTTCAAATAGGATAATGCATGCTTTGAATGGGAAATCTATACTTCCAAGACATACCTTATGCAATCATAGAAGATCAAAAGAACTTAACTTTAAAAAATGTAGTAATTATGATTTTTCTTATTTATTTGGAGTCTTAGCAAAGGTATTCTTTGGATATGTGCAAGGGTGCCTAATAGTGGTGGTGACTACACTAAAGCCTAAGGATACTCTTGTGCAAGAAATATTTTTACAGTTGTAGATTTCAGATGATAGATATATCTAGATGAGTCTAGCTCAAAATGTGGAGGCACACTAGAGCATATATTATGGGGGCTAAAGTTATTGTCACTAATGTATCCTCTCCTTGGTTCCTCAATTCATATTATATGGGGTTAAAGAACTATAATCTAGTTCATGGGCAAGAGTCGATATTGTGTGATGTATTAGATAGGCCTAAGGGCATTTCATTGTACAATGCATTTCTTATTTATAATATTTTACTATATGAGCCCAATGGGCCATGATTAACCTTGTTAAGGTCAAACCTTATTTATTATTTGTAACTAACCTTGATATCACTTATTATGTTAGCTTAGGTTAAACTTTATAATTTAATTAAAGTTTTATTATTGTTATTGTTGGAAATATGAGCAGGTTTTGTTTTCATTGATGTCAAGAGTCAGTTTCAGTGAGTAGGGTAAAAGGAAGGATGTCAAGAATCAATTTCAGTAAGCAGTGCAAGAGAAATATTGCTTCTAAGCCTAAAGGAAATAATATTATAATACCTCCTATTATAATATTCAATGTGGTCATATGAGGTCTAAAGAGCAATAGGAAGGCCCAAGAAAAATAATATTATAATATTAAAGGTCTAAGGTTAAGACCTAAATATTTAAATTAATTATAAATTAATTATAATAATTTCATTATAAATTAATTTATAACTTAATTTGATTAGCTCTAAGAGTTATTAAATTAATTATAATAATTTAATTATAAATTAGTTTATGATTTAATTTAAATAACCCTAAGGTTAGGGTTATAAGGGCACAAAGTTTAATTAAATCAAATTTAAAAGGATCGTCGATGTTTTGAGCACATGGCACATTGCATATAAAAGGGGCAAGTTTTATTTCAAAACTTTATCCATGCGAAAGAAAAATTACCTAAGGAAATCATGTGTTGTGGTTAGAGTGGAAGGAACTTGCATGTGTTTTATAAGCTTCAAAGGGAAGACAAAGGAACAAAGTGAAGTGGGAGCACTAACGCTTATCCAAAGCATTGGGTAGTGCAATTGGCAGCCAAGGGCTGCGCTAAAGTTATTCGCAGGTGCAAGGTTAGGGGTTCAATTCATGAGGTCTTCGTTTTACAAGAGGAGAAGGTTTTTGGTTTGTGTCATCGAAAAGGGACAAAGGGAAGGCACGTACCTTTCCCTTTGTGTGGAGGCACGTAGCCCACTTGGTGGGCACATGTTGTGCGAAGGCGCTTAGAAGGAGGGGTTTACATGTTTGAAACCCTCCAAGGCCTTTTAGTGGAATTGAAAAAGGTATGCGCTCATATTCCCTAAGGTTTATCGTTGCATCCGAAAATTGCAAGGGTGGAAATTATTATTATTTTTAATTTCCTAAAGTTTTATTAATTGAAATTGTAATTTTAAAAGGGTTTATGAGTTATACAAGGGAGATAAAAGGGTATGCAAAATGTTAATTTTTGTGTTTGATTTTTAAGTGGTTAAATTTAATAAAAGGAGTAATAAGGTGTGCCAAGAGTGTTATATGTTTTTGTTGAAATAAAGTCATATTATAAAAATGATTTGAAAGGAGAAATAAGTCATAGTTGATTTTTAATAATTTGACTTGGTGAAATATTTTTGAAAGAAAATATTAAGGATAGATTATTGCTATATAAAATTTGAGATTGGAAAAGAGAGTGATTGTGATTGAGATAGGTTTTGAGGTCATAACTTCATCAAACAAAATGTATGGGCATATCTTCCTTGTGAGTGAAATATTGTTGGATGTTGTGAATGCTAAGTTGGAGTGAAAAGGATTGTTTGATAAGTATTGTTGAGTTTGGTTTTGAGATATCCAATGTTGATTGATGTGGGTTTTCTGGAATGAAAGTTGATACTAGAAACCTTGTTTGATAAGCATTGTTGGAAATATTGAAGTAAGCTTTCATATGCTTGATTAGGTTTTGTGAAATAACATGAGTATCATTGTTATGTGAGGTTTGTTTGTTAAGCATTGTTGACTAAAATTTCATTGAGTGATTGTTTGAGTGGAGTTTATTGAGCTTAGTTGATTGGAAGTGTTGGAGTGATAGTTCAAGTTTTGTGAAACAAATTGTTATTTACTAATTTGAGAAAAATATTGAGTTGATTTTTGTATGCAAGTTTTGCAATTGACTTAAACAACTTTTGTGAAAGCTTGTGAGCTAAGTTGAGTAAGCTTTTGTAAAATCTTAAGGACAGATTTGTGTCAGCTTTTGTGGAAGCTTACAAGCAGGTTTGAGGTAAGTATTGGTAAAGACTTGTGGACAGATTTAAGGTAAGTCTTAGTGAAGACTTGTTGAGTAGGTTAGACAAGTTCTAGAGAGAACTTGTTGAGCAGATTTGAGATAGATATTGAGAAAACTTGTGCTAGACCGATGGACAATGTTTAGTGCATATTTGAGACAGAGATTGAGCAGATTTGTGCAGGGTAGAGGACAATGTTCAGTACATATCTGAGACAAATAAAAAAATAGAGTAAGAGAAAAATTTGGAGGTGACAGAGTAGAGGACAATAGTCTCCAATGGATAGATATCCATTATCCAGTGCAATGAGAATAGATATTTTCTCAGTGAGGATAGAGTCTTCTATGGAGAGAGATCCATAATCCAGAGTAGTGGAGATAGTAGTCTTCTAAGAGGGTCACCAACTAGAGCAGAGGATAAGGAGTTCTCCTGTGGATAGAGTTCCATAAAATTGATCAAGGGATTGGTGTCTCCTTTGGACAGAGGTCCATAAACATTGTAATAGAGAAAGGATTCCCAAGAGAATTTATTGAGAAAATTTTATAAGGAATATTTTCTCCGTGGAGTAGTACACATTGGGTAAACCACGTTAAATCATGTCTGTCATATGTGTGATGCTTTGTGTTATGTTTAATTCTTTAATATTGTTGATATTATCATATGGATTGAAAAGAAACAAGTTTTATCTTATACTGTTCACCCCCTTCTCAGAATAAGCACATGTTCTTCAATTATAAATACCCCTCTCACACTCTTCATTTATCATAGAAGTGTTGTGTAATTTTATCTATGGATATAGTGATCATTTATGATTTCTATGAGCACCCAAAATGTCTTCCTCTCTTTCATCCTATTTTATGCTTTCTATATGAGATTTTAATGGATAGTTTGCTTCTATTCATTTCTGGAAAATATTACAAATTTTGATAGAACTAGCATGTACCTTTGTATAAATAAAATCTATATTGATAATAAATCAATATTTAACTTCAATTACATTGCATAGAGATTTTTCATCAATATATAACATTACATAAGACTCTTCAATGCTTCCATATTTTGTTGTCCTCTAACACATAGGAGATGCAACCTTTCACATGCCTTACATTATGATAAAGCATCTCATGATTGCATAACCTTCTAATTCTAATCTTGACACATCACACATGACTCTTCACTTACACACTAACACCTAACACTTATGACTCATCACTTGCACACTTGACACCTTTCACACACTTCACACTTTGAAAAATACTTTTGACATAAATAATAAACACATTCCTAATATAAATATTTACAATGGTACTCAAGGTACCAAATAATGCAATACCTCCAACATTAATCTCTTTAATAAATTATAATAATATATCTATGATACAAGAATGGTGATGAGAAGAATAAGAAGCAATTGATTGATGATCTCTAATAAAGTGATAAAGAGCTTCAATATTTTTTGTTCTTTCATGAATCGTATGATTTTTGATTAATTTGAGAACTCCTTGATTATCACAATTTAGTATTATAGAAGTATCTCTAATTCCCATATCTAATCAAATGTATTGTAAACAAAGTGCTTCACATACTACATCTCTTGTTGCATGATATTATGCTTCTATTGATGAAAGTCCTCTTATATGTTGTTTCTTATGGCTCCACAAAATAGGCCTTGATCCAAGATGGAATACATAACCTGATATTGATTTTCTATCATCTATAGATCTAGCATAGTCAAACTTTGAATATCCCTGCAAGTAAAAATTATTATTTCTTTTGTATTCTAAGCCATATCTATTGTTTTACTAATCTATTGTAATATTCTCTTCATAGCTTTCCAATGAATTTCCCTAGGCTCTTGCATAAACCTGGAGAGATATTGTAAAATAAAAACAATATCAGGTCTGGTATTTGTTAAATACATAAGACTCCTGATTAGTTGTTCATACATAGTAGCAAAGACTAGTGGTGACTCAACATATCTTGATAATTGTAGCCCTTGATCCATTGGAGTATCTTTAGGTTTACATTTTGTAATTTTGTATTTTTCAAGTCATGATCTTGCATACTTAATTTGAGTTATTGTGATGTTATTGTATTTTTGAAAAATTTCTAGACCAAGATAGCAGTGTAGAAGTCCTAGATCTATTATTTTAAAATCCTTTTCCAGATCTTTTTTAACCTCATCTATCAATTTTTTTGAAATTATTTTTATTACTATATCATCAACATATACCACAAGAATTATTATTTTTGACCCAACCTTTTTATATAAATATTTTAATTTGATGCACTCCTTTTAAAATTATGTCATAGTAGATGATCATTAATTTTAATGTACCATGCTCTAGGGGCTTGTTTTAATCCATATAATAATTTGTTTAATTTGAAAACCTTTTTTTCCTATCCCTTGAAAATAAATCATTCTGGTTGAATTATGTACACCTCCTCTTCAATATCACCATTAATAAATGCACTCTTAACATCCATTTGATGTATTTTCCAACCAAGTTGTGTTACTAATGTGTAAATTATATGAATAGTAGTCATTCTTGTTGTAGGTGCAAACATTTATTCATAATCAATTCCTTTTGTTTGAGTATAACCTTTTGCAACTAGTCATACCTTGTATTTGTCAAGAGAACCATTTGCCTTGTATTTTATCTTATAGACCCATTTACATCCTATTGTTTTCTTTTCTTGTGGTAGATCAACTAAATCCCATGTTTTGTTCTTCATCAATGTTGCATATTCTAATTCTATACTTGTTATCCATTATAGTCATATTATGGATGCTTGTATAGTTGTAGGTTCTATTATTGAACTCATTAAACCCATATTTATTCTTGTCATGTTATGAGTTTGAGATCTTGTAGTGGTAATATCTAATAATTGTTCTAGCTTGGAGTCCTTAAGTATATTTATATACCATTTTACCTATTTCATTTATGGTGATGTTATGAATTTTAATGTTTCAATTAGTTCATTAAATATTTTCATTTATGATTCTTCACTTGGATATTCTTCTTTATATGATAAAATATCTAGAATAGGACTTGTATTGACCTTTGGAAATTCACCAAGGGTTTTGTTTTCTTCATCAAAAACCACATATTTGCTTACATAAATTTTCTTTGGATCAATTAATCGATATCCTATTGAATCATCAGCATAGCCAAAAAATATCCCACACATGAATTTTTCATCTAACTTTGTTCTCTTTTACTTTGGAATGTGCATGTATGCTTTACATCCAAAAATTCTTAGATGTTCTATTGAAGGTTTTCATCCTGACCAGGTTTCTTTAGGAGTAATATTTCTAAGTATTCTTGTGGGTGATCTATTTTGTATATATATTACAATTTTAATAGCTTCTACGTAATATAGTTAATCAATATTTGCTTATTTCAGCATGTAATGTACCATTTCCATTATGGAATAATTTCTTCTTTCTGCTATGCCATTTTGTTGGGATGAATAAGCTTTAGTGAGTTGTATCTTTATATCGTTTAGTCTTAGAATTGATTCAAATTATTCTGATAGAAAGTCATCACCCTTATTTGAAAATATATTCTTTATAGAAATTCTAGTTTTTGTTTCTACTAGATGCTTAAATTGTTTAAAACAACTAAAAAATTCATATTTTAGTTTTAAGAAGTATACTCACATTTTCCTAGAATAATCATCAACACAACAAAAAATATTTATGTCCTCCAAGACTAGCATCCATTGGTCCACATAAATCTATGTATAACATTTTTAGTAGTTCCTGTGTTTTGTGTAAATTTGACTCAAAAGGTGTTTTATGTTCTTTTCTGCTAGGCATTCTGGATAAACTATATATTTCCATGTTAATTTAGGTAAACTTACCACCATTTTATATCTACTCATTTAATTTAAAGAGGATGCACCTATATGCCCTAGGATTTTATGCCAAAAATTCATTTTTTTCTAATGTTCTTACTGATAGGACAATATTTGATAGAGTATCAAGAGAAAATAAACCATTTGTGAAGGATCTAGTGGATATGAGATTTTATTATTTAGTAATGATGCATTTCTTTTTGTTTTCAATAATTTTGAATTCAACCACTAAATTTTGATTTATCATCTAAGATATTGAGAGTAGATTAGTCGTTAGTACTAGCACATATAACACATTTTTAATCATGCATTCTTCATTAGACAAGTTGATTAATATATTTTCTACTTATTTGACCTCATATGTTCTATTATCTGCTATAGCAACTAGTTTTTCAAATTTTCTTGAAAAGTGTTAAACCATTATTTATTTCTAATCATATATCTACTTGCTCCTAAGTCAATATACCAATGATTTCTAATTGAATTTGTGTCATATACTTCTTTAAACATTGTCATGTTTAAAAAACTTCTCATTCAATTTTCCACTTCGTATAACTCCCAAATTTTAATTTTAAATATTTTCTTCTTCAAATTTCAAATGTTAATTTCTTAATCTTCTAATGTCTCCTTGAATTTTAATTCCAAAGTTTCAATTCTTCCTCTATTATTTAAATATCTCAATTTTAAATTCAAATATCAAATAAATGATTTCATTTCCTTATAACTCCCATTCATTAAATCATTCCTTAATATTTTCTTTTAACTCCCAAATTTATCCTTATAACTATCAATATCTTATAACTCCCAAATTTTAATAACATCAATTATCTCCTTCAAATAAATAAAGTACCTAAAGAAACTTATAAACCAAAGGCACTCTTTACTAATCTTAATGAATTAATACTTTACCTTAGCCTCTACAACATCTTAGTTTGAATAAATTTAGGGTATTCAAGATAAGCATTATGTGCACTACTCACTTCCAACAAGTGTTGCTATAGTTCTATTAGTCTACTTTGAGAAAATTTAACATAATATCCTTAATTTTTCTATGCTCTCTTCAGCTTCACTATACTCAATTTAGTTCTAGTAATGTCTTTAAGCTTCAACATACTTAGATCTAGGTCTTAGCAATGTACTTTAGCTTCACTTGTCCATTCAATTTAATGTCCTTTGCCTTGCACCTATGCTCATATTCATCCTCTAATTTCATTGTCCACGCTTAGGTTAATGTCCTCCGGCTTGCACTCGTGCTCTCTAGAAAACTTCTTCATGTTCTATCCAATAAATGTCTTCTCTCATGTTATTTCTAGCAAATATTTTATTCAATAGCAGATGTCCAACATTCAATCATATTCAAATTCTCTCCTTCAATGAACCTCTTCCACTACTCCAACATTCATCCTACTCCAACATCCTAATATATGCCTTGAATAATCTCTTCCAAATCCAATAATATTTCTCCAAATAATCTCTTCCAAAAAAATCCTTGTCTTCTAGAAAATATCTCCAACAATATCTTCTTCCAATGATCTCCACTTTTTCCTCCAATATCAATCTCCATGTTCAAGTATTTACACTAGAATATTTTGGTGCTAGCTATTCTCCAAAATTTCTCCAATCATCTGCTTCCAATCTCATGTCTTCTCTATATTGGTTGTATTTCACCAATGTAGCTCTAAACTAATATGTATTTCACCAAGGTGGCTCTAATACCACTATTGGCAAGTTATCCCAAAAATCACAGGTCTATAATTTCCTAGGATCTCATTCAATCACAATAACACAATATTGCACAAAATAAAATATTTATTGATAATAAATCAATCTTCAACATCTATTACATTGCATAGAACTTTGTCATCAATATATAACATTACATAAGACTCTTCAATACTCCTAAATTTTTCTCTCCTCTAACTCACAAGAGATGCAACCTTTCACATTCTTTATATTATGATAAAGTCTCTCATGATTACATAACCTCCTACTTCTAATATTAACACATCACACATGACTCTTCACTTACACACTTGACACATGACACATGACACTCATGACTCTTCACGTGCATACATAACTTATACTTGCACACTTGGAACCTCTCACACACTTCACACTTTGGCACATGCTTTTGACATAAATAATAAACACATTCCTGATATAAATATTTACAATGGTACTCAAGGTACCAAATAATGTAATACCTCTAACAATATATTTAATAAATTGTAATAATATATCTATGATACAAGGATGGTGATGAGAAGAATACAAAGGAAGTGGATGATTATATTCATATTAGTTTGCAATAATGTTTTTGAATACTATGAGGTAGTAAAATTTTTTCTTGAGATATTTCAAATATATTTACTTAAGGAGAAATCCCCAAAGCTAGAATATATATTCTAATATCTTCTTCATCAACATGCTCGAAGGATGAGGTGAAGGAGGAATATTCCTTCCATTTAGTATTATGTAAAGGAAGCAGTTAAGTAGGATTTTAAGAAGTTCTAAAGAAGAAAAAAAGGAGAGAAGAAATCCAATAATCCCTTTAAGAAGCCTATATATCATTATTATAAAAAGGAAGAACATAAAGCAAAATTTTATCTATAATGGATCAAAAATTAGTAGTGATACCTATTTTTTTCTTTATACAAGGAGAGGATGATTGTGAGATATCACAAGCTCATGTTATATTCATTTGAATCATTAAACTTTAGAGACATGGATTGTAGATTTAGGGGAAACTTTATATATGGCATGAATTGTTATTTTTGAACAACTATAACAAATATCATAGTGGTAATCATGTAGTTGTTGGTGATGGTTATTTCTTGCAAGTAGTTTATGGTTCCTTATCATTTGGGGTTTTTCTTCATGTACTAATTTTAAGACCCAACCTTCTTTCTATTTATTGCATCATTCACATGAACAAATAGGTGGATATCTGGCCTAATAGATGGGTGATTAAGGATATTGATGATGGTTTCAAGATGATTATCTTAGGATATTGTAATTATTCCTATTGAATATACAAGCTTGGTAAGACTCCTTAATCTTATTATTTCTCCAAGGATAATATTTTTGGTAATTTATGTAGATGACATTATTAAACAATGGCATTGTCACATTCAATCTAGTTTCTTGAGATAGATGACTCATCTCCAGTTAGAAACACATAATACATGGTAGTCTACTTCTATACCTATAGGAAAAATATATGTTAATGGTTGGGATATTTTTCCTTTATCTATAGGTAAAAACATTGATAGTTACTCTAATATTGCTCTACTACCCATGGATGAGCATTAGTGGTTGCTGTAAACTTTTCTTTCTAACCAAAGGCAAGCACATTGATGGGGTTGAGTAGGAATATGTATACAATAATCAACAAAATATATTACTTATTCCTAGGATGTTATCTTAAATATAAGGGATTGATTTTCATTGATTATTGCTCTTATTACATAGATGGAATTTGTTTGGGTAATTTTATCTATTACTACTTCTTGTGGATGGGATGTATCTTATATTGGTGTGCAATGTGCTCTTTCTTATGGGTACGTTTGGGAGAATATCTATATTTGAAAATCATTCAATTTTTATCTTGATAGATATAACATAGTTATTATCTTATATTTTGATGTTCTTATTATCATCAATATCTCAACATCATTAATAAATATGATGGAGTTAGGACTTCATGCTCATCGAGTGTTTTGTTTAGTTATTGTATCTTTAGTAGAGAATCCAATATTAATCCAATATTATCATGATGAAGGTCACAATTGGGGAGGTCCTTGTTTGAGTGATAGATAATCTTGGATTTGAATAGGAGATCTTATTTGTGTAGAAGAATCTACTAATTATCATCATGACCATGGTCATGCCCAAGGAGAATCTTTATCAAATATCAAGGCATATTTGATTTGCATAGTGTCCCTTAAGGGGAGGTGGCTAATAAGGGTCTCTCTTCATGTTCTCCATTTATATTAAGGGGGATGTTGAAATATATGTTGTTTTTAATCTTCATTTGAGACCATGACTAGGCTTTTTATGTTGTATTAACTTGTGTATAGTCTTATAGTCCTTTGTAGATTTTATAAAGGTCGGTTTAATTTAATAATTTATTAATAAATCTTAAACTCAATTATTTAACCTTTACCTAAGGTTAATTTTGGTATTTATAGTTATTGAAACCATTCAATTGGTTATCATTGTGATATTAATTCTTTTCTTTTAGTGATATTATTGGTTTCTAAAGACGCTATTCATATAAATTCTATTATTATTTTCATTTAATTTATAATTTCTTTCATCTATTTATTTTTCCATTCTATTATACATAATAGTTGAGGTGAATGCTATGCTTATTTTCATTTTTGAAAATTATTATAAAATCTAGCATTCTTGTCATATATGAAAGAATATATCTAAACCTAGTAAAGGACAATGTGCACTCTAGTGATAGAAGTGGTATGTACCAAATAACTTGTTATGTATATTATAAATTGTATATTGGTGTTGGAGGTATTGCATTACTTGGTACCTTGTAAGATTAATGCAAGGACCATGTAAATAATTTAGATTAGGGTGTGTTTGATATTTAAGTATATAGTAGGTGTCATATTATTAAGTGTGAGTTATGTGTCATGTAAATAACTGTGGAGTTATGTAGGTGAGGTGTCATGTTAATAATTGTGAGTTTTGTAAGTGAAGTGTCATGTTTATAAGTGGGGAGTTATGAGAGTATATACAATCATGAGAGTGTTTATCTTTATGTAAATATGTGAGATTAATTATTGTGTATTGGGAAATATGAAGAGTTAGATCTATTGTGAGTATGGGAAGATGAAGAGTTAATGTAAATCTAAAGTTCAAGAGTCTTGTGAAAATGACAGGTTTCATGTATGTATATATTGAATACAAACCTTTGTAATAACGTATCGAAGAATAAACACTATATTAAAGTGCATTGCTTAAAGTAGATATTTATTAATAATATATTGAGTGAGTTTATTATTCATTGTTGTATGATTTATGTGCATATTTATTCTTGTATATTGTATGATCCTGGAAGAGTATTAAACTTGTGAGAATAGTAGTGGTTTGCTAATATTAGGTAGTCAATGTATAGAGTAAGGTATTTGTTAGTTTAATTTTTATCTTTTTCTTTTGTAGGAAATATAAAGTTGCATTAAAAAGGTAAAATGTCCTGAGTGTTGGAATTGAAACTACAATAGAAAATAAAACTAACTACTTGTCTAAATTTATTTTCTATAGAAAGTGAAACTTGATGCTTAATTATATTGCTAAAGAAAGAAAACTAAACTATGTTACAAAATTGAATGAACTAAAATTAATTCTAATCTATGTTTATAAAAATAAAATAGACTTAATCTTAAACAATATTATAAAAACAAATAACAACAATTGAAACTATACTACACTTGTTGAAATAAATTAGCTAAAATGGAAACTAAACTATATTGTAGAAAGGAAACTAGTCATGCTTACAAAATTGAAAACTATATTATGTTTATTGAAATGAAAACTAGATTTATGCATGTACAAGTAAAAATACTAAAAACGAAAAACAAGTTAACTTCTACGCTACATGCTTTAGAATAGAGTTAGATCACACGTGGATGGAATTGAATGATGCTAAAATAGAACTAAGCTACAACACTTTCTAAAAATAAATAAAAGCATAAGCAAAACTAATAGTATAGGAAAATACCTCAATATAAATTGTTAATAGTGGTACACTAAATTGCATTAATAGAAATAGAATAAACTAAAAAGGCAATGCTTTATAAAGAATAAATAACATGCACACTTGTTAATGAAATGAAATTATAGAAATAACAATAGTAATAAGAATGGAAATGGAAGAAAATCATTAACACTAGCCTAGCATGAGTGGGCCCTTTCATGGCAAGAAAGGCTTTGACCACCCTCTAGAAATATGTTGAAAATCTTGAACTACTTTAAATGGAATTCCACTAACATAAAGATAAATTATAATATTCTTGATGTAACTATTATCTATCCTATATTCTACTATCTATGTTGCCAAATCTTTTATGCTTATAAGAAGAGTATATTTATACATGACCATGGTAGTCATAATTTGTTATAATTATTTAGTGTATAGACATTTAACTTTACCTCCATCTAGATTTGTTGTAATGCAACACAATACCTTACGGTTATGCTCTTTGTCCCATGTGGCATATAGAAAAAGAGTTCATCAACAATCATCATTATTTAGCATAATATTATTGATAAATAGTTTTGACAAGTGCAATATTGTTTACCAACCGCATGTCCAACTTATTATGTGCTTTCTATTTTTAGGTATTTATTAGGCTATTCCAGATTCTATGCCCAATCCACCCATGTTAGTTGGAGGGAAATCCTCTAGTTTCCTAATTTTGTATGCATAACTTCCTAATAACATCAAAAATCTCTAGATAATGGATGTTGTTCCACAATAATTACATCTACATAAGGCTCCATTTCTATAGCACACTCTTCTATGACACAAAATTTAGACTATTTGACAAAAAAAACATGACAACCAACATAACCATTCAAGTAATTATCCAAAAGCATTCAATTCCTAAATCACACAAAACTTATAATATTAACCACAAAATATTTTCTAAAGTAGTGATTTTATTTTGTATAATAAAATATAAAAAAAAGTGTATAAAGTTAGGAAAAATATGGTAAGAAGATATAGAGTTCAATAGGTTTTGGGTGTAATAAGAGCAACAATAAGTGACTCATAATTTCCCCCTAACCTTACAAAGTTGCATATCCTCATGCAACTAAGAAGGGTATTCTTTTGATAGGTTTTCCTAGAAGATAACATCAATGTTTTATTCCATAAATTGGGTCTCTAACAATGAAAGAATACTTAAATAGCAGGTGGTTCTTCATCCATGGCTTATCCATCAATTACTTGATGTATGGTAGTAGGTACTTTTTGTATTAGATCTCCACTAGGTTTTATGTGTATTTAGTGTAGACTTAGGGTTAGTAGTATAGGCCACTATCATAGCACTTCTAGCCATGGAAATGGCCATGGTTATCTAAATACTTTAGCTCATGAAAATAATGGGAAGATGTGGTGGTCAGTTACTTTTTTGTTTTCCTTCATCAAAGGTATTTTTTTTTGGTAGAGTTCTAGCCCAACTAGAAGATAGTTGTGTCATTGTCTAGGGGATAGATCTCCTTAGTGGCTTGGAGAAATTTTTATGATCTTCAGTAGATGTTGTATGTGATAACCACTTGACATGGCGTGGTGGTGATCCAACAATGTGTGGGTTTCTCTATAGGCTTTTGAGTCTAGTCGATGGAGCTACATTGATGGGTCATTGTCATTGTTGACACATGGAGTCCAACTTTCATTCTAGTTTCTAAGTGATGGCCTATGGGGGACATGATTGTGGGTGTTCCCCTTAATTTTCGTGGCCCTATTTTTATTGTGGTTTTGTTTTACCCACTATTTCCTATATGTTATTTCTACCAGTGGATCTACTAGGATTTTTGTGTATCGGGTGTAGGATTAGGATTAGTAGTGTGGGTCACCTTCATGATGCTTCTATCCATGGTAATGGCCATGTTTCTTATATTACCTTAGCTCATGGTGGAGAAAATGGGAAGAAGTGATGGTGGGTTAGGTTTTTATTTTCTTTCAAGGGTGAAATTTTTGTTTGGTAGAGTTTTGTCCCAAGGTAGACAACTTGTGTCAGTGATTGAGGAATAGATTCCCTTGGTGACCTAGGAATTTTTTTTTCTCTTTAGTTGATATTGCATGTGAGGGTTTCTTAACATGGTGCATAAATGATCAAGTGATACTTGGGTTTCTCTATAGGCTCTTGAGTCCAATGGATGGAGCTACATTAATGGGTCGTTGCCATTGTTGCCATGTGGTAACTAGCTTCTATTCTAGTTTTCTAAGTGATGGCCTATGAGGGACGCAATTGTGGGTGTTTTCTATATTTTTTGTGGCCCTATTTTATTTTCCTATTATTTATTGTCTATTTTTTTTGCTAGTATGTTCTTCCATCTACAATGATTGGGAAAATTATGCATAGTCTGCTCCCTTTTGATACTTGTTTTATTTTTATAGAAGTCATGTTTTAGAATTTTTTTTTATGTTTTTCTAACACCTTAATGGTGATGTTTAATAAGGCCTATATGAGGGCATAAAATACAATCTCATTGTTGTATATTATTTTTTGATAAAAAACAAAAAAGGTACTTATGTATTAGTAGTGGCATTTGCATCAATGGATGTTTTGCAATAATAGGGACTTTTGCATCAAGAAGGTATTTATATAATAGTGGGAGATTCTACATCAATAGGTGCTTTTATAATAGTATATACTTTTATACCAATAGGACCTTCTATAGGAATAGATGGCCCAATAGTAGTGCTTTCTTTCTAGTCCTTATTAATTATGACATGGATGGTGAATTCATAGAAATTAGATAAATTAAATTACTCCATTCATATATCTACTCTAAGGTCATAATAACCCTAAATGGATATAATTTCCTACCAAATCATAGCCTCTTTCCTATAAATTTGAAGTTCCTTTATCATAAAAGTAAATAATCAAGTATTAAAGTGAGGGAATAAAGCCTAAGTCCAATATAGTTGGCCTAAAGACTCTAAATGGTTAGCCTATAAAGTTTTATCTAATCCAAGGCTACCTTTAAATTCAAGAGGAAGATTAAATCCCATCCTTAGTGCCATACTTAATTCATACTAGTGAACCTCAATTCCATAAAAGGTTATATTTGATAGTTTCTTACCTTTGGTATCATAATAGGCCAAACATACCTCTTGGATTTTTTTGAACCTAGTAGTGATTCTTGGGTCTACTATTACTTTGTGATGATCCTCTTATCGATAAATATTCTCCCAAGTGTAGACTCTCGTATATTTATTCTTCAACATAATACTACCTCTCTTCTACCCTTTGTGCTTCATTATTCAAGTTAGATGCTAATACCATTAGTTATAAATTTTCTATGTATAGATTATGATTACATGGATCCTTAAAACGGATGGCAAAACCAAACAAGTAAAATTTACACAATAGATCTTGTTGCTTTAGTGTGGAGAAAAAATAAATATCATAAAATTGTTTGGAAGGTAAGACATTAGCGAATAAAATAGAAGCTAACTTGCCCAAATTAAATTTTAGCCATTACTCCTTGATAATGAAGGTGTGCACTTGTGGGGGTGGTCTACATACTAGCATATGATATGCTAGGTTGTGAGTATGCTCAAACTTTTATCAGTTCTTATTCTTTAGGTCTAGAATATAATCTTCCTTCTTTAGATTTTATCATAATGTTCCTATCTCTATTTTTTATAAATGGATCTTTTCTTGAATTGATTCAAACCTCTTAGTAAATTGATGAATCAGTCTCTCCTTTTATGAGTAAGAATATGATAATGTTCCTTAAGGGAGATGGTCCCTTTTTAAAGTTCCTAAACAATAGGCTTTCACTTTATGAATTTGATGGCCTATAATAGGAGACCCATTGTGTCATGTTCCATCCTCCCTACTATAGGTTTCAATTTGATCTCTTTTATCACTAATTACCACTTTATTCTCTAAATATCTATGTCCTACTACAAAATTTTAGTCTAGGTCTATTCAAATAAGGCACTTATGTTCTTATGTATAAGAATCTAGGTAGAGTCAAGCATTGATGGATTCTTATTTTTCAGTCTTTTTTTTTGGTCTAGCTTCGTCTACTAGTGATGTCACTCATTCCTGCTCTTTATTCCACAACTCTTGCTCTTCCAAAAATAGATATTATTACTATAGAGGATGAAACTATAGTGATGACATCATAATTTCTTGCATTTTTAGAAAATTTTATGGATGGATTCTACTATGAAGCATGTTGCTCTAACCATGGATATGGTTGTTCTAACAAAGAGATTATGTGGAAACATATCCTTTCTTATGACTCTACTTTCTTCAATTTCCTCAACTATTACCTATATGATCCTATGGTTGATGTGGATATGCTTCTGTATATTTCTGGGATCCAAATTGGCTCACTTTCCTTTTTTTCCCTTCTTAGTCATCTCCTCCTATTGTTGCTTCCATACTACCTTAGTAGTTGATTGACAAGGACTTGTTATAGTGGATGAAATCTTAAGGGCCACAAAATTTGGTCATTAGAAGATGTATTTTCTATAGCTTACTCAAAATAGGATGCCTTAATAGTTATTTTTTTTAAACAACCTTTGTAGAGCCAGTCTCATTCATAGGGATTTGTTCATGATCCTTTGTAGTTGGTTGGATACTAGTTTTAGGATGAGGTATGGAGGTGAATTATTTCCATATAACCCCCAATTGTTTCTTCTCTAAGACACAAATCATTAAAAACTTGATCACTCCATGATGGACCATTACCTTAACCTTTCCTTATTGATACTCATCCATCATCTATTCCAATTATTTTATTAAATATTATAGGAGAATTACATGTTTGATTCATCTAAGATGTAGGGGCAATTTAAAGTGATGGACAAACAAAAAAAATAATTATCCCTCACCTATTATGAAATTAATAATATATAGCACCATTACTCACCATGGATGCAAAATTCAATTGCATTCAATTTATTTACTTGTATCTTTTATGGTCTCTCCATGTTCCAAAAATTCTTTGGTGATCTTAGAAATACTAATATTATCATAATAAATTCTTTTTGCTATGGCATATAAAAATGTCACTTTGACCAAGGTATTATCTGATACTTTGATCTTTAATATACTAACTTTGGCCTTTCCTTCGTTAAAAGTGCTCACAAATTCTTCATCCATAGAGTCCTTATATCCCTATAATTGGTTAAATAATACCATCAATCCATATTCTATAAATATTCTTTTCACCTTTATATTTTTCTTGATGGACCCGATATCCATGGACTCCCTCCTATTAAATTATCCTCCCATATTTCCAACTTGTAGTATAGTATGATTTTTAATGGTTGTATTCTTAGAAGCACCTCAAGCTTACATCTTCCCCAAGATATAAGAAGTCATAATGGTTGGTATGCATTTTATAAAGTTGTGTATTTTAATTTTCCATGTAGAAAATGAATGTACGAAGATCTATGAATCATTCCTCATCATGGTTTGTGTGTTAGTTATCCTATTCATATGCATTGATTATCATAAATATGATAATCATATTATCCCTCCTAACTTGAAGCATTGGCTAGACTCATCCAACAACATAATCCATGGTGAAAGGATATGTCCCATGTGTGATGAGGTAGTCTTGACATTTATAAGTATGATTATAGGAATAAGAAAGTGATATGGAAAGTAAAAATAAGGATTATGCAAGGTGAATAAGCATGGCATGTGGTATTAATAAAATATGGTATGGTAATAATAATGACATAGAAAGTTGGAGATGTGACAAGATGAGCCATAGAGAAGGTAATAATGAAAAAGTATGATATGGTGCTACAATAAATGCTTTTAAAAGTACATCTATAGACAATTAAAAGTGTATAGATGTTATGAAAAAGGAACTCACCTAGATTACCTACCCATTGGAAAGTGCTAGTGGGTGTAGTTGTCATTGTAAAACTAGGCTAGCATGAGATTTGATTATGTTATGATTAGTCAAAATATGCATGTGATAAAAATATATATATAGAGGGACTATTGTATATTAACAATGAAAATATGCTAGTGGTTGCTATTCCATAGCGATGGTGTCATCATTAGATCCACAACAACTAGTAAATAGTAGGTAGCTATAGTAGCCTTTTATAGTAATCAACTAAATCATTCTTCTATAGTAGGTGGTTAATAACAACTTAATATTGTAACACTCTTCTATGTAAGTCTTCGTATTCACTAGTAGTTATTCAATATCATTCATGAAGCAACATAATTTTATAGTAGTTGACCTATGGTGGTCTCCTACAGTAGTAATTTCCAATCATCTTTCTACATCAATAAAAGACACAAGTTATATAGATGTATGTCTTTTTCATGGGAATATTTCTAGCATCGTAGTTTTCAAGATGTTTAATGACTTCTAGTGCCCAAAAAAAATTCACTAATAGAAAATGTTTTATTATGGAGGGTGTCTACCAATTACCTAGTTTTCAAACATCCTTCCATCCAATGGTGTCTCAACAAGGTTTTCACGACTAGATTTTTCAACTAATTTCCTTACTTTTTTGCTATTGAAATAATTCTCTCTCATAAAAAAGTAAGGAAAATTTTTGAAAAGGAAAGAAAAATATAGTAATAAAAATATTTTTAAGGCATAATTAGATAGAAAGATTTTTGAAGACTAGGAATATAGTAGATACATTTTGTAATAAAATATTTCCTCTTTCTAAAAATCCTTTGGGAACTAGAGGACATGGGAAATTTTGAAAACCAAGATCTTGGTGGGAGTCCCATGAAAAAAATGTTATATAGTTTTTATTTTATAGTTATAGAAAAATAACTACAAACTATTGTTATAAGAGACCAACACAAGTCAACTACTACAAAAGTAGTGTAATGACCCATCTTGGTAGGACCTCCCCTATTTTTTGATTTATGTACTGGTGTGTTGATAATTAATGCATGATTCTATTTTGTTCTATCAAGATGAGTTGATAGTTGTACTTTATGCTTACTTGAGTTGGATTATGTTATTTTGTAGAACATGGTACTACTGATGAATTTTGTGGTTGCAAGACCAGGTACTCTCATGGGTGGATTGGTATGGGATAACCATTAAAGTTGAGAGAAGTGTGAAATGGGAAATGATGGATTTTTAGTCTAACAACCCATAGGGGTAAAAAAATCATGTAGAAACATTTGCATTTGTGTATGTGTGATTAAATGCATTATCGGTTAAATATATTTCTATAAAGGCAAAATATCCCTTACTCCTGTGTTTAGGTGTGTCTCATAGGTTATTGATAACCTTGTAGTTATCATGATACCTCATACTTAGGGAATATTAATGTTTGTACAATATATTTCTCCTTTCTTATTATTGGATGCAACTTAGTTTGGACAAGGATAGATTCTGGAAAGGGTCCTTATGTTGCTTAGGCTCTTCATTTATCATTAAGATGCATTAATACTTGTGTTTTGAAATAAAGAACTTAATTGGTTAATTTTTTATTAGAGGTAAAAATAGGGGTTTTTGAAAGGGCCCCAACCCTTTATACAAGAAACCAAATCCCTCAAGCAAAGTGGAAAAGATAAGCCCAAGGGCAATGAAATAAAAAAAAACTTAGTTAGAAAATACAATATAAAAATAGCATAGAAAATAGTAAAATAATTAGTATAGAAGTTACATCTTAGAGAAACTACATTCAAAATCAAGAGGTTGGATGGTCCTAATTGTTCTACTTCATTCTGGATAGGATAATAACAACTTCCATGTTTTCATCCTTATTATTTATCTAAACCACTAGAAGATAGAAGGTATTGAAAAATAAGATGAGACTTAGTTACTATTATGTATTCATGTATTGAAATGTATTATTTGTATTTGGAGATGAGAAAACTTAAAAGGTGTCATGTGTAGAAGTTATGCTATGTAATGATTATGATGAGGGAATGAATATCCTTGTAAACATTCTTGATGTATTATCATGAATTTTATTAATATTGTTCAAAAAGTGAAAGATGAATTATTGTTTTCCTTCTATGTTATGTTTCTTTGAAAATAATTTGTAGATAGCGAGATAGATTATTTGTATTTATTGAAAATGATGATGGATTAATAGGAGAAAGTAATTAATAATTTTTTTTTATGATTTCTAGATGTTGTTTTATTTTCTTTCATGTAAATAAAGGAAATACCTAATTTCTAGTGTTATGTAGGAATGAAATACCTAATTTTTCTAGTCTTTATCAACATGTTAAGTTGATGTTAGTATTAAATTTTGGTATAATTAATCATAGAACTTTATTTTTTTGAGATAGGCAAATATGTTGAATAGTACCCTTGGGTTAGGGGGTTATTATGGGCATGAATTATTAAGTTCCATATTAGTTAACCCTAGAGTTGAGTTGCACCCAACCCTAGTTGAGTTTGTGGGTAGACAAATCAACTAGGTAATTTTGGTGAATGTGTTTGACAAACCCTAGTAGTGAGGCTTGGGTGATCCTAGCGATGAGGCTTAGGATGGTCATTCACACTAACCAAAGTAGTATAGTGGTGGTACCTTAGGTAGACAAGTGTGACCATGATCATTATTAGGTGAGTGGTAATGGTCTTAGTTAGTTTCATGGGTAGATAAAACTAACTAATCACTAAGGTATTACACCATAATAATCCTACATAGATGCTAGTATGTAGGGTTAGGGGATAGGCATCACCTTAAGATATATGGGCCTTAAAGGGTAACCCTACATCATGGTCAAATTGTGCTTCCAAAGGTAATCTGGGGGCTGTAGGTGTTGGAGGTCTGGTCAGGGATCACACTAGTCAACTCATCGTGGCCTATGCTAAATTTTTGGGCATCCAAACTAACCATTATGTTGAAGCCCATGCATTGTGGAGAGGGCTAGAAGTTCTCAGAGATTACACGGGAAATCTACAAATAGAAGGTGACTCCATGAATGTTACAAACTCTATTATCAGCGATAAAATTCCCTCATGGAATGTGCACACTATTATTCAATAAGCTAAGGTTTTGATACAAAATTTTAGTAGCACTACAACCTGCCATGTGTATAGGGAAGCTAACAAATCTACTGATTTACTTGCAAATGTTGGGGCTAGTCATAGAAATTTGTCCATCTGGCATCAATATTTTCCTCAAAATGTTCTTAATGTTGTTATTGTCGACATGGATATGCACAATGGGCCCTAAGAGTTCCACAATGACATTCCCAGTAGCATCATCAGTAGCATGGATACCATCAATGCCTCCCTAAAAATATTGATCAAGAATTAGGGCCAAAAGAGTTCTATAGTTGAAGAGATTATCGATGATTAGAATGGGTTATTTTTTTTTTAAGTTTTTTTCCCTACGTGGGATTGGTGGCTTAAATATTTTGACCTCTACGTGGGTTCTATTTTGGTCATGCTTTATTTTCTCCTTAGCCCCTATGTGGGTTCTTTATTTTGGTTTTATATTTTCTATTGATCAACCCCTACGTGGGTATGTTCTTTCTATGATTTGGTCCATGGAGCGGCTAGGGTGTTTCTCTACGCACTTTTATCATATGCTTATGTATCTGGTTTTGGGCACCATTTAAAACCCACTTAATATAATTCCAACCACTTACCAAAAAAATTTTGTTACATATAGAGTAGTGTACGAAAATGGGGAGGAACACTTATTGCATTTTTTCTAATGGTGAGGTTAGAAGAGTGAACCTTAGTAATTACGAGAAGTTGGACACTCTTATCTACTTGAGTGTCGAGTACAACGATAATGAACTCAAGATGATTATACCTTAACACTATTGAATTTATTGGGTCTTCTTAGTGAGTAAATTAATCCTTGTAAAAAATTACCTCTCTCTCTCTAGTGTCTAGAAAGAGAATCATTACAAGTAGGTTTTTTTCTAAGTGCTACTGAATAAATATTATTGAATAATAAAATCACCTTAAAAGAGTACTACTGTAGAAAGTTATTGTTGGTCACCTATTATAGAAGGATTTTTTGATCAATTGTACAAAAATTCATTGTAGTTGCCTATTGTGTATTAGTTTTGAATGCAACCATAGCACCATTGCTATTGAAGAGTGACTTCTAGCATTTCTTTATCATTAATAGACATCAACCCCTTTATATTCACTATAGAACAACTACCACCATCACCATGGTTAATTTGTATAAAAGCTTTTTGTTGTGTGTATATCTTAATTGATCTCAATATCATTGGAGTTTCCTTGCTCTATGATGATAATCACACCCACTAGAACTTTCCATTAGATAGATAATCCAAGTGGTTTTTTTCCATAACACCAATACACTTTTGATTGACTAGAGATATTATTTTTTAAAGTATTTATTTTAATTTCATATCACACCTGTTATTGTTATGTACCCTATAGACCATATCATGACATCTCTAGCCTTCCATATCATTATTATTATTCCATAATATTTTATTAATACCACACCATGCTTATTCACATCACATAATCCTTGTTTTCTCTTTCTATATCACCTGCCTATCCCTATCATTCACCATGGCTAACATGGTTGGCCAAGTTTGTACAATGATTCAAGTTAGAGATACCATACAATAAATATCCTTAGGATAATAAATAAAAATAAATAGTAAAGTTAGCACTTGACCCATGTGGAGACATTATTCATGGATTTTGGGACATTCATTTTCTACATAAGAAACTAAAATAGGTAACTTTATAAAATGTATGCCAACCATTGTGACTCCTTTTATCTTGGGAAGATGCTTTCTTGAGGAACTTATAAAGAATATAGCCATTGAAAAATTATATAATACTACATGTTGGAAGGATGAAAGGATATTTATATAGGATAGAGCCCACAAATACTAAGGACATCAAGAAAAAACAAGAGGTAAAAAGAATATTAAAAGAAGTTGGATGGCCAACATTCATTAACTAATTGTAGGAATATAATGAATTTATGGATGAAGAACTTACAAGTATTTTTAATGAAGGTAAGGATAGAGTTGTATAATTTATTGTCTAAGTATCATAGAATACCCTAGCCAAGGTGATATGTTAACATACCATTGGAGAAAAAATATCACAATGAGATCACTATCACCAGAGCCATCAAAGAATTCTTTGAATATGGAGAGATCGTTAGAGATATAGGGAAGATGATTCAAACATAACTTGCTCCTGCATCTATAGGAATAAGTGTCCCTACATATTAATAATTTCATCATAACAATTACCTATTCTATTTTCCCATCATTTTAAATTGCTCTTACATCTTGGATGGAATAGAAGGATAAATATCCCATATTATTTCTTAAAATCATTGGAACAAATGATGGATGAGTACTAGCAAGGAAATATTTTGGTATTGGATCATCATAGTATGATCAAGTTTTTAATTTTATATACCTTAGAGAGGAAATGGTTGGGGTTTATCTAGGAAGAGTTTACATCCAACCCTCCACCTGAAATTGGTATCCATGCAACTACAAAGGATTATGAACAAACCCTTATGGATAAGACTCCCCCTAACAAGGTTTTTTAGTAATAAATCACTATTGATATTTTATCTTTTTAGGAAGCTATAGAAAATACCCCACAATCATCAAAGCCTATAGACCCTAAGATTACCCCTACTACAAAAAGTCCCTCTAGACTAGCTACTAAGGTAGTAGTAAGAGAAGGTGGCCAAGAAGGAAAAAAAGGAAACTAGCATAGTCTATAGCCTAGGATCTATAGTAGAAAAAAGTATCTCCACCTCAACCATAATATGGATCACCTAGGCAAGATCCTAGGAAACTAAAGAAAGTAAAATTGTAAGAGAGGAAATATGTGCAAACAAGCCATTTGATAAAACAACAATATCCATAGTCACAATAACTTGCTTTGTAGTAGGAGTTAACCCATCTATAATCAAAGTCATCATAAATATAATTACTATACATGTTATTGCTACAATTACCTCTTTTATAGTAGGAATCTTAACCTTCACAAAAGCAATAATTATTATATGATGAACAAGAACTAGTGCCACCGCTAGTAGACATACCTAGACCAATAAAATAGAGCTATGCGAAAGTTGTAAAGTTTTGTCTCTACCTATATGCTAATGTGTAAGAACATAAAGACCTAGATCAAATTTCAAAGCAAGACACAAAGAACCGAAGACTAATATGGTAGCTAGTGGAAAAAGAGGCCAAATTGAAACTTGTAGTAGGGAGGATATAACATGATATAGTAAGTCTCCAATTATGGGCCATTAAAATTCATAAAGTGTAAAATTATAATTTAAAAACTACATAAAATTTTCAAATCTCTTAAGGAACATGAGAAAATTATCACTTGTAAAATAGATATGCTAATTTATCAATTTATTGAGAGATATGAGTCAATTAAAGAAGAGTTCCTTCAACAATAGATAGAGATAGAAATGTTACAGAAGAAGCTAAAGAATAGGTAAGATTGAATTATATAAATAGATACCAATAATCGATAGAAGATTGAGCATGCCCATAACCTACCATATTAGATGTTGGCATGTAGATCACCCTCATAAGTGTACACCTTCATGATTAAAAAGCAATGGCTAAAGTTTTTGCTCCATAGGTTACCCTCTAATTTGTCCCTTAATGTATCCTCTCCTCTCTTAAATAATTTTGTGTTATTTATTTTTTCTCTACAACAAAGTAGCAAGGTCTACTATACAAATTTTACTTGTTTGGTTATGCCGTCCCCTTTGAGGATTCATGGAATCCCAGTATATATGTAGAGGATGTGCAAGTAAGGCCACTAGCATTGGCACTATATAATAAAGGATAGAAAGTATAAGAGAGGCAGTGCTAAGTTGAAGAAGAGATATATGGGATTTTGCTATAGAGTGTAGATTTCATAAGAAGAATATCATTAGAGATAAATAGTAGAATAGAGAAACATTGTTAGGGTCATATAGGTTTTGGAGATATGCCTAGTTATAATGTCATGTTCAATATACTGAAAAAGCAAACCCTTTATGAAATCAAGATTTGCAAGGATAATTAACTCCAACATTGAGGATGAGAGAGCCAATAGACATAATATATTTCAAATAATCCTTAGCTTAGATAAAAAATTATAAGCTAACCATTTAAACTCTTCAAGCCAACTAAATTGGCCTCAAATTATACTTTTTCCTATTTTTATACCTAATTCCTAATTTTCATGATCAAAGATTTTTAGATTCATGGGAAGATGCCAAGAATTGGAAGGAAATCATAGCAATATAGGATTATTATGGCCTTAGAGTAGATATGGGGATAGATAAAATGGACGTATGAATTCACCATGCAGGTTGTGATGAATATGGAATAGGAAGAAAGCACTACCATTGGGCAATTTGTCACTATAGAAGTTTCTATCACTGTAGAAGTGTTTGCTACTATAGAAACACATATTTATGTAGAAGCTCTCACTAATGCATAAGTACTTGTTGCTATAGAATAATCCATAGATGCATAAGTCTCTATTGGCATAGAAATACCTACTACCATAGATCTAGTCATTGATAAAGGATAACCTATGGATGAACAATCACCTACTACTAAGTAATCCATGACTATTAGATACATAAATAATGGAACATAACCTTGATGTTGCCTTCTTATTAGAGTTTTCAAAGGAATACCCTTCTTATTTTGAATGAGGACATGCAACTTCCTAAATTTAGGGGAAATAATGAGTCATTTATAAATAATTTTTACATACCCAAAATCAATTAAATTATTTTTTACCATATTTTGCTTATTGGAACTATTACTTTAAAATATATTCTACAATTAATATTATAAGTTCTATGTAATTTGGTAACTAAGTGATCTTGGATAACTACTTAAATAGTTATGTTTGTGGTAAGCATTGTCATATTTCTATTGTAGGACACTCTAACCCTTGTGCTATAGAAGATTGTGTTGTAGCAATGCTCATATTCACTATAGAGAGCCTCGTGCTAATGTAATTATTGTAGAACAATGTCCACCACCTAGATGCTATTGATGTCACTAAGAAGTTATGCATATGAAATTCAAAATAGAGGATCTAACCCACCTTCAACTATCATGGTAATATTAGGCATAGAATCTAGAGCAACCAAGGAAAAAAACCAAATCCAAAAAGTACATGATGAGTTGGATGTGCACTTTTCAAAAAACATCATTCCCATACAAACCTTTGATCAATGATTTCATGCTAAATAATGGCAAACATCGATGGTCTCTTTGTTTGTATGCCAAATGAAATAAATGCCATAACCATAAGGTGTTGCATAATGTTGCAAAAAATATGGACAAAGGCAATATTATTTGTCTATACAATGAAAAATATAACAAATTGTGGTTATCAAAAGCATGTATGAATATGCATTCCATGTGAGCATGCAAGACTTACCAACATAGATAACGAAGGATAATATAGATAGTAGTTCTATTGAAACTATAATTTCTCTTTATGTTAATGGAATTCCATTTCAAGTAGTTCAAGCCCTTCAACATTTTTCCAAGGGGAGGTAAAATACTTACACACTATGTAAGGGTCCATTTTACTTTTTGAACAACTTTGCATATTCTTTATTATGTATAAAGCATTGTATTTTTATTGATGCAATTTGGTTTACACTATTAGAAATTTATATTTAGTTATTTCTCTATATTGTTACTTTTGTTCATGCCTTGCTTTGTTTCTAGGAAGTGTTGTAGCTTTGTTCTATTTTAGCATCATTTAGTTCTAGCCAAGTGTGATCTAACTTTGTTCCAAAGCATGTACCTTAGGATTTAACTTGTTTTCATATCCAGTTGTTTTACTTATGCAAGCATAAATTTGGTTTTATTTTCTACACGTAATGTAATTTTAAAATTTACAAGCATAACTAGTTTTCTTTTTATAGCATAGTTTAGTTTTCGTTTTAAACTATTTATTTTAACAAGCATAGTATAGTTTCAATTCTTGAATTTATCTTAGCAAGTGTAGTCTATTTTATAATTCAATTTATTTAATTTTTGTAAATATAATTTTTATTTTATTTTAAATTGGTCAATTCTACAATATAGTTTAGTTTTATTTCTATATAATATAATTAGGTGTCAAGTTTCTATTTTTTGCAGCAAACAAATTTAATTAAGTAGTTTTTTTTTTTAGTGTAATTTCAATTCCAACACTTATGATAGTTTACTTTTTAATGCAATTTTCTATTTTTTGCAAAAGTAAAATAAAATAATTGAAGCAAAAAATCCCTTACCCTATTACTTGATTACCTAGAAGTAAACTGGACCACCTTTGGGTATGTGTGCATATATGTTATTAATAAACTATAAAATTTTACAACCTTGGATTGGTGATAATTAAAGTCGACCTATCAAAGACTTCCCAAAATAATAACTAATGACTCAATCAATTAAATTAGAGAGTCCCCTCACCTAGGGGTCCTTTCAAGTCCATTTTCAATAATGATCACAAAACTCAAGCATATAATACCATATTAATTACTATTTATAACAACTATAGAATTCAGAACCCCCCCATTTTAATTTTATCTTCTCATTCTAAAACTTTAATGGTGATATTTTGACCCTTTGAACCAAATTTAGATATTGATGAATGGTAGGATGTAATTAGTGTTGGAGATATTATATTATTTTGTAGCATGTGGTACATTTGTATTTGTCAGATTAGGGAATGACTTATTAGACTATGAAGTGTGATTTATATTTCTCTAGTGTATGTGTCAATGTGTAAGAAGAGTCCAAGTGTTATGTAATAAAACATGCAAGTGTCAAAGTGTGCAAAGTGTCAAGTTAGCAAGTCAAGAGTCATAGAAATTAGGTGTCAAATATACAAGTGAAAGGTCACATGATATGTGGCAAGATGTAAATTCAAGAGTCATGAGAGTTTTGTCATATGTGAGAAATAGGAAAGGATGCATCTCCTAGATATTTAAGGAGAGCAATAGTCAAGTATTGAAGAGTCATATTGTAAGGTTATATTATGGAGACAAAGCTCCATGTATTGTATCACAAATAATAGAGAATCCAAGAGATTGTATATTTGATGATTTATGAATAATTTTGTGTTATATTATTGAGAAATAATGTTGTTATTCTATGAATAATATCTATTAAAATTGGCTAAATAGTTGAATGATTGAATATTGTTATTGATATTTGATCCTAGTAAAAGGGACCTATGAGATAATCTGGCAAAATTACCTTTGTGGTATTATAGTTGCACTCTATCCATTTGAGATTAATAGAACCTGGTTGATAAGTAGACCCAAATATTGATAGAAGTAGGGCTGAATAGATCGCCCAAAGATAAAGTTTAGGATTAAAGAAATCTCCCAAGACCAGTGAATAATTTGTGAGAAGATAGCTAGCTAAAAAGATCATTGGAAGATTGCAGAGAAATTGAAAAAATCTAGCAATAAAATCTAGTTTGAATATAGGGTCGAGGTCGCCCACATTATTGAAGACTAAAAATGAATTGCCAAGTCATGAGAAGATGTTGAATTAAGAATATGAACTATGATTTTTTAGCCATGAGGAGACATTGAAAGAGAAGGATTAATTACACCCTACGATTTCAATATGAAAAGAAGTTTGCCTATTAGAAAAGAAGGAAGATTGAGGGAGAAGATTAAATATTGCTAAAAGAAGACGATGAAGATAAAACCATCAAAGAGAAAGAGTCAGTTTGAAGAAGTGTTGAGAAGATTAAAGACACTTGATATTCAAAAAAGAAGAGTTGGAAGATAACAAATATCATAGACTATAAGTAGGAATATGTGTGGACTGTGAGCAAGACTCGTGAACTATGAGCAAGAAGATTAGTTGTTGTTCAAAAGACATTGAAGAGCCAAAGAGTCAAAGATAGAGTGCTCAAGAAGAAATACAAAGCCTTGAGGAGCATAGACGCAGTGGATAAAATATAAAGCCAACCAAGGAGCCAAATGAGAAGTTTACCAAGAATCCTAAGGAGAAGTTTGTCAAGGAGCCTGAGGAGAAGTTTGTCAAGAAGCTTGAGGAGAAATATGTTGAAGATCTTGAGAAGATTCCTAAGAAGAGATATAGTGCAAGGAGTTAGGTAAATATAGGAGAAGAAATGTTTGCAACTCTAAATTTATTCAAGGTTGAAATGCCTACCATAACAAAGTGTTGATTCATCCTTGTCCTAAAAAGTCAAAAGACATCAGAAGATTAAAGTGCTTAGCTATTTTCAAGGTAAGGATTATGAGTTAAATTTGGGTGATGTTATTTCAATTTTGGATGCATATTTTAAGAGGGAAAGCATTTAAATATTTGTTTGACTTATGCTTTGGAGAAATAAGGGAAATATTATTTTTGAAGGAATGAATTAATGCATGGAGATATAAGAAAATCATATATTTGAAATTAAAGATTGAAATGAATGAAGGATGATAAAATTTGACTATTGAAGATAGTGTGAAAATTTTATTGAGTTGAAATTTGAAATTTGGAAAATATAAGTGAAGATTAATTGTTGATTAAATATTTGGAAGACATAAGATATTTCTACATCAAAGGAATTGATTTGAAGAATAAAGTTTTTTTGAAATTCATCATGGAAGAAATTATTATAAATTCATTTTCAGAAGATTGTGAAGAAATTTAAAAAAAACTAAAATATTATACACAACATCTAATAAAAAAATTTGATGAACAAAATGATATACCAATCAACTTGAATAAGAGATTGAGTTTAATTCACAAAATTACCAAAGAAGAGAACTTTACAACATTTATCAACAATCTTCATGGAAAAATCTTTAAAGCATGGTGGAATTCTTAAAACGTTATTATATTACGTACTGAAGTAGGTATAATAATGTACATGGCATTTCTTATTTTTGAGATATATCAAGACAAAAGACAATAAACACATGAAAATAAATATGTTAATTGTGATACAAATGATTTGAATGTAGATGAAGAATATACAAATAATGAACAAGATAATATGTTGATGCATTTAACATATGTTGCTTTCAATGAGGAATCAATAAAATCCAATATTTATAGAATATACTATTGTGATGATTTATTGATTCAATATCCAGAATTTATATCAAAAAATAAGATCATGACCAAGACCAAGAAGAATCACAAAGCAAAGAAACAAAATTAAGAATAACAAAGCAAAGACTCAAAGAAAGAAAGTTGAAGACAAAGATTGAAGACAAAATCTTCAAAACAAATAATGTAATACAGGGGATGTTGGAGATATTATATTATGTGGTATCATGTGGTACATTTATAAATATTAGATTGAGTGTGATTTATATATCTCTAATGTGTGTGTCAATGTGTGAGATGAGTACAAATGTTATGTAATAAAATGTGCAAGGTGTCAGTTGTGAGTGTGCAAAGTGTCAAGTTAGTAAGTAAATTCATAGGAGTTAGGTGTCAAATATGCAAGTGAAAGGTCACATGATATGTGGTAAGATGTAAAGTCAATATTCATAAGATTTTTTTCATATATGAGAAATAGGAAAGGATGCATCTCTCGAATGTTTGAGGGGAGCAATAGTCAAGTATTGAAGACTCATCTTGTAAGGATATATTATGGAGACAAAGCTCCATGCATTATATCATGAAGAATAGAGAATCAAAGAGATTGTATATTTTATTATTTATGAATAATATTATGAGTTATATTATTGAGAAACATTGTTGTTATTGATTAATACCAACAATGGTCACATAAAAGATTTCCCTAGATTTGGATCAAAGTTGAAAGACTGCCGAAAACTGCTGCCGGGTGCTTTGGCGGGAATTCCTCTGCACTGTCGACGGCCGTGGCTCCAGGGTTTCAGTTCGGAAACCTCCTTCAGCGTGTGTGGGGTCTGTTGCAGGCCTCTGGACAAGGATCTTTCGGTTTCCTGGGAGGGCCCAATGGGGTCTCTTCCTGGTTCTCGCGAAGGAAAAAATACCTCTTATGCGGAGATTCTTCGAGAGACTCCTGCGTCTTCCTCTGCTGAAGCTCAACGTAGTGCCTCCCATCTACTAGCCAAGAATGCGGGCAAGGGCTCTCCTGGGCACAGAATAAATGGTTGTCTCCCGCAATCTACAGTAAGACCGAAAATTGTCATCGAACCAGAGCTGGTTGAAGACACGATAAACTACCGGACCACGCATGATCTGATTTGCAAGTTCATGGGCATTCGACCCACCCTGCACTTTTTGCATTCCTGGGTGAGACAAAACTGGGAGCCAATCGGTGAGTACTCCTTATGGCCCATTAGCAATGGGTATTTCATTATTAGTTTTTCTTCCCTAATGGATAGAAACAGAGCATTTGAATCAGAGAAGAGGAGCCATGGCCCGGCAGGGTTATTTGTCCAGCCATGGAGAGCGGGTTTTGATCCTCGCATTGAACCCACGGCTGTCCCGGTTTGGATCCGGCTGTACGCGCTCCCGATGGAGTTTTGGGGTGAGCGGATTCTTGAATTGATAGGCAACTCTCTAGGTAGATTTTTGGGAGTTTCTAAGGATACCATTGAAGGAAATACTGCCGTTTATGCAAGAATTTGTGTAGAATTGGATATTAGTCAATCGCTACCAGCTGAGATGGAATTGGAGCTAGCAGGACATTCTTGGGTACAACAGATAGACTATGAAGCCCTACCTTTCCGTTGTAGATTCTGCCATTTGCATGGCCATTTGGCAAGGTTTTGTCCAAATATCTTGAGCTCCAATGTGGATGCTACACAGGGAATGTCAAATCGCTCCCGAGGAGGTAAGTCCACTTCGACCAAGGAACCATCTGTCATTCCCACTGGGTCTGAGGGCCAGAATGATGGCTTTGAACAGCAGAAGAGGAGAAGAAACAAAAAGAGAAATGGTAAGGAGCAAGCTCTCCCCAAGCCAACAAATCGGTATGAAATCTTCAAATCTCTTGTGGATCAAGAAGACCAACCTATGGATGGAGCAGATGGGATCCTTGAGGACAATATTATCCCAACTCATGCTCCTCCTTCCTCAACCCCTGTCCTTGAACAGGCTTTTGATTCCTCTGAGTCTTTGCACCATGAAAACCTTGGGACCCTGGTTATCCACGCCCCAGCCCAGCCCGTTATCAAAGATGTTTCTATGGGAATTGCAGAAAAGCTCAGAGAAAGACCAGCTCTTGGAATTTCACAAGTGGAGAAGAGATCGAAAAATAGTAATTCCCAAGGGGTGGGCAGGAAATCCAATAAGGATCTAATCGCAGTGCAAGGGGATAAGCTAATCAATGGAGGACTGGCAAGAACAATTGATTCGTATTGCTCCCAAGGTTTCCAATGATTGTACAATCTTGGAATGTGAGGGGTTTAAACAGTAGAACCCATCAATCTGCTGTTCAAAGACTTTTAGAAAGAAGTAAAACAGACTTCCTGCTCATTCAGGAAACAAAAATGTCATTAGACCTCATGAGTAAAACTGTTGGCCGAATCTGGAGGGGTGCTGGCCATATGGCAGTGGCTGCTCTTGGTGCCTCGGGAGGGATTGCTACTCTTTGGAATCCTTTGGCATGGATAGCAGTAGATCATATAGCCTGGAGAGGGGTCCTAACATCTCTTTTCAAGAATATAGTTACAGCTGAACAAGTCTTAATTACAAATTTTTATGGGGTACAGAATACCGAAGGTCAGCGGTCTCAATGGAAAGCTGTTCAAAACATGAGGTCCTCCCGGGAAGATCTTGATTGGATTTTAGCTGGGGATTTCAATGCTAAATTATCCGCTAGAGATCAGGAAGGTGGCATCCCTGTTCTGGATACAGGGGATAGGCTGTTTATTGCCCACGTTCAGGCCTTTAACCTTGTTGACATCAAAGGTCCTGGTACAAAATTTACATGGACTAATAAGAGAAGAGAGCCATACAATAGGAGGGTTAATATTGACAGGTTTTTGGTCTCGGAGGAAGCTTATGTTAGATGGAATATCAAATTTCAGATCTTGGAGGGCCCAGTTTCTGATCACTCTCCCATTTTGCTGGAGGGAGGGACCATGTCAGGAAAGTATTACAAACCTTTTAAATTTGAAAATTTTTGGTTGCAAAAAGAGGACCTACGAAGGAAAATTCCACAGTGGTGGAAAGAAGGCCGTCCCCCTTTTGGAACAGCTATGTTCAAAATTCACAAACAGCTTCTCTATGTTAAGAGTAAACTGAAACAGTGGAAGCAAACTAACAAATCTGATTTCCAGTTCCAACGGGCCCCCTTGCTGGATAGATGGAATGAGGTGCAAAAACAATTCAGAGAAGGAATTATTTCTGAGCATCTTAAATTTGAGGATGACGCCTTACGCAAAGCAGTTGAGGACATTGATAATCAAGAAGAGATCTACTGGAGACAGAGAGCCAGAAATACTTGGCTATTAGAAGGAGACAGAAATACTAAATTTTTTCATCGTTCTGCCTGTGCTAGAAGGCAATTGAATAACATGGAGCTCCTCCAAGATGAGTTTGGAAATTCCTTTGACACTCTTCCTGACATGCACTCCATTTCTATGGAGTACTTCTCAAACCTCTTCAAGGAAATTCTGCAGCATGATGTGGAAGCACAAAATGAAGTCATTGACGGAATTCCCTCTATTATTTCTCATGAAGAGAATCAGTCCCTTCTTAAGCCCATAGATCATGATGAACTCAAGAAGGTAGTCTTTGGGATGTGCACAGGAAAGTCGCCTGGCCCGGACGGTTTCCCTATTGAGTTCTTTCAGGCCTTCTGGGACATCCTAGAGGAGGACGTGTTGGCTGTCATTGAGGAATCCCGAATTAACAAAAGAATGCTCAAGGCTCTAAATCATACCTTTATCTCTTTAATTCCGAAAGGAGAGGGGGGGCTCTCATTTCTGATTTCAGACCTATTGCTCTATGTAATGTGATCTATAAAATTATTTCTAAACTTATGGCTGAAAGACTAAAACCCCTCCTTCAAAAGTTAATTTCCCTTGAGCAAGGGGGTTTTGTTGAAGGAAGATAGATCTTGGATGGAGTGATCTTGGCTCAGGAGGCTATCCATTCTATGCATAATTCGGGTAACAAAGGAATGTTCATCAAATTGGATATGTCTAAGGCTTATGACAGAGTAGAGTGGGGTTTCTTGGTCAAGATGTTGGCAGCCTTTGGTTTTTCTCAGGACTGGATTGCTTGGGTCATGAGCTGTATCTCTACGCCTTCATACTCTGTTTTAATTAAGGGGCTTCCCTCGCCACCTTTTGGAGCCTCTCGGGGTCTCCGTCAAGGAGATCCCTGCTCTCCTTATCTCTTTCTCATCTTGGCTGAAGGTCTTGGCAGACTCTTCCTGAGAAGAAGACGTCAAGGACAGATTACAGGAATTAAAATTGGAGCCGAAGTTTTGACTCATTTACAGTTTGTGGATGATACGGGCTTGGTGGGAGTTGCCAGTCTCAGAGAAGCAAGAGGAATCAAAGATACTCTTAACGTCTACCTTCGGGCTTCTAATCAAGCCATCAATGATTTAAAATCAAAAGTGGTCTTCTTCAACCTTGATCAAAGGTCGCAAGAGAGAGTTATGGAGATTCTGGGCTTCACTCGGACCTCCCTTCCTGTTGTTTATTTGGGGGTTCCCCTGCACTTTAAAAAACTGACAGCTGATTTCTGGAAGGACCTGCTTGATGGCATCAAAGAGAGAATGAATCATTGGTCCCATAGATGGTTAAGCTATGGGGGCCGATTAACTTTTTTGAAGTCTGTTATTCAGGCTATGCCTATTTACAAATTTTCAATTCTGGCCGCCCCGCCCTCAATCTGGAAAGAGTTGGACAAAGCGGCTAGAATTTTTCTTTGGGAAGGTGCCAATGGAGAGAGGAAATGGGCCTTGGTTGGTTGGGATAAGGTCACCCAGCCCAAGGAAAAAGGTGGGTTGGGCTTGAGAAGTTCCAAGTTTAACAATCGGGCCCTGGCTGGGAAATTGTACTGGAGGTGGATTTCTCAGCCTTCGTCTCTCTGCAGCAGAATCCTTTCTAGTAAATACTTGGGTACTGTTCCTCCCAATGACTTGGGCCGCTATCCTCTGGAAGGTAATGGTTCTCTTGTGTGGCAGGCGCTCAAGCTTGGTTCTTGCATTATCAAAGATCAATTGTTCTGGAAAGTTGGGAGAGGGGAGAAGGTCCGGTTCTGGACTGACTCTTGGGATCAGCATCCTCCTATTCTTGCAGTGTTTCCCGATCTGCTTCCGCTAAAAATAGCTCTTGAAGACAAAGGCTGGATTCATATTCAGTCCTACTTTACTACCAGCCCTCTGGGGGAATATAAGGTTAAAAAATTTAAGCGGCTGGGTGAATGGCCTATTCCAATCCCCCCGGAGCAGGCCCCAACTCTGGAAAAACTTTTGGCTGAAAGGTTTCTATCTGGGAGTGATGAGGAGGATGAGCTTGCTTGGGGCTTTGGGAACCTTGGGGTTTATTCTGTGAAGGAGGGCTATGCTTCGATCCTACCTGAGCCCCCCCACACTCTTTTCCTGTTCATGAATGGAGGAAGATTTGGCATCCCAAGAGCTGGCCGAAAGTGAACTTCTTTGCTTGGCAACTGATGCATAATGGTATTTTGACCTTTGACAACCTTAGAATTAGAGGCATCATTGGTCCTTCCCAGTGCATATTATGTTACAGGAATGAGGAAATTGTGAACCATCTTCTGTTTGATTGCTCTTTCACACAGCAGATTTGGCAACGTTGGTTCTCCCACTTTAAACTTCAGGTGCTTGGAGATCTGTCCCGGACCAATTTATGGGAAAGCTGGAAGAGAGGTAGATTTATTTCTAAAGCTCTTCGTACTGGCTGGGATATCGGTTTCCTCTTTATTTGGTGGCAGGTTTGGTTGGAAAGAAATGCTCGTATTTTTCGTGAAACCTTCTCTTCGGTGGAGGGGATTTGGCAGATCATTTGGAGCAAAGTTGTGGAAACCGTTGCTATCTATGCTGAGAAGGAAAACCAGCCTGCTTCTAGGTCTTTGAGTGGGAGAGGTGCTGATCTGGAGAGACAGGTAAGAAGTGGTTGGAAACCTCCCCAGAAGGCTGGGTCAAAATCAATACTGATGGAGCTGCTAAAGGTAATCCGGGCAATGCTGGCAGTGGTGTTATTTGCCGTGATCATGCTGGGACTGTGCTATATTGGGAATTGCAAGGTCTGGGATATGCCACTAACAATGAAGCTGAGGCCTTTGCTATTAAATCTGCTTCCATCTGGGCCGTCAAGCATGGCCATAGAAAGATAATCATTGAGTCTGATTCTCAAATCTTGGTTGGTGCTCTTGATTGCATGCGGAACTTTGCCTTAAAAGCTTGGAGGCTCCAGATTTTGGTTGCCCAAATTTTAGAGCTTTGGAAAGAAATTGAGGATGTGATTCCTGTTTATGCTAGTAGATCTCTTAATAAAGCGGCCGATTTCCTTGCTAAGTTGGGTGCTGAGAGAGAGGTTGGGATTCATCTGCATAGCAATTTGCCTGTGGAGAATGTCGAGATCAGACAAGGCCTTGATCAATTCCTGAAATAATGTGCAAAAGTTTTTTTGCTAAGGGTCCTTTCTGTCGCGATTTCGTGACATGTTGCCCTGTCGCGGCTGTTGGTTGGCTTCTGTCGCGATATCGCGACAGGTTGAGTCTTTGTAGTCTCCGGCTGGTTTCTGTCGCGATATCGCGACATGTCGCGTTATCGCGGGTCGCGATTCCGCGACATGTTGCGCTTTCGTGACATGTCGCGTTATCGCGGGTCGCGATTCCGCGACATGTTGCGCTATCGCGACATGTCGCGTTATCGCGTGATGCGATCCCGCGTCTTGTTGCGATTTCGCGACATGTCACGATATCGCGACATGTCGCGTTTTTGCGCCTCGCGATTCCTCGACATGTTGCGATATCGTGACAGGTCCTGCCTTCCTGGCGTCTGGGTGGTTAACTGTCGCGATTTCGCGACCTGTTGTGATGATGCTTCTTTGTGCTGGTTTTTGTCGCGATTTCACGACAGGTTGTGCCCTCCTGGTCTCTGGCGTTTTTCTTGCGCGATTTCGCGGCATGTTTGGCTCCTTTGCGACTGGGTGGTTTTCCGTCGCGATTTCGCGACCTTGTTGAGGCTTGTTAGTTGCTTTCCTTTTCTGTCGCGATGTCGCGACGCTTTCTGCGGGTGGCTGTCGGGGGCCTTTCCTGTCGCGATTTCGCGACATGTCGCGATTTCGCGACATGTCGCGTTTTCGCGCCTGTTGGTGCCTTCGTGGCCGTGTTGGGTTTTCCTGTAGCGATTTCGCGACATGTCGCGGTTTCGCGACCTGTTGCTGTTTCGTGCCTTCCGTTCTCTGTGCCTTGCGGTTCTTTGCCTTGCCTTGGTGCGCCTTCCCTGTTGTTCTGCTTGTGGCTCTGGCTCGGGATGTGTTCTCTCCCGCTTGTATCTGGTTCTTGTTTTAATACAAGTTTTTCATTTTTTCAAAAAAAAAAAACATTGTTGTTATTCTATGAATGATATTTATTAATATTATCTAGACAATTGAATGCTTGAATATTGTGATTAATTTTTTATCTTGGTAAGAGGGACCTATGAGATAATTTGGTAGAATCCCTATCAATTAGTAGATTTGTTTGTTTTTAAGTTGATTTATGATGAAACTACTATGTTGGGTTATGTGAACAAGTGGTTTATCTAAATTTATTTTAAAAAGTTGATCATTCATTTATGAGTTGTAATGTTCATTGTGTGATTGAATATATTGAATAAAGATGTTATAAAAATTAAAATATTGGTTAGTAAATAATAATTTTGGATTTAATTGAAATGCTACATCAATGAATTAATTTTAATTTGACATTTGAAAGGATAGGACTATACTAGATGTTGAATTTAAATTAATTGTATTTGTTGGGATGTTGAGCAAAACCCATAGGAAATGCTAGAAATGTGAAGTTAAACTTATAACTACAATTGTGTAGATTCCTATTTGAGCTTGTAACTGTAGTTGTATAGATTCTCAACTGAGCTTGTAACTATAGGTATGTAAATTCTCAAATGAGCTTATAACTGCAGTTGTAAAGATTCTCAACTAAGCTTGTAATTATAGTTGTATATATTCCACCTGAGTTTGTAACTACAATTGTGCATATTCTCAGTTGATTTTGTAATTGTAGCTATATATTTTCCTTAAAAACTGAGAATGCTCTTGGTGTGTAATTGTGAAAAAAATCTATTAAAAATAATTTAATTTTTTTGTGTTTCACCAAGTAAAAGTGCTATAGTTCTCACATTTGGTATCAGAGCCATTATTGGTCTTGGGTTGGAGTGATTTTGTGTTCTTGATATTTATAACCATTGATCATGACCAACAATAACTCCCTTCCTATTCTAGAGTTTAGTGGTCAAGATTATGACAATTGAATCATTAACATGAGGACATTGTTGACTAGAAAATATCTTTGGGATATTGTTAAGGTTGGTTATGATGATCCAACAAATGGTTCCATAATTATACATAATGATAGACAAACAAAGAATAAGGGCAATAAGAAGAATTCTTTGGAATTTTACCGCATTCAATCAGCTCTAGATAAGATATTGTTTCCAAGGATTTCAAATGCAAAATCAACAAATGATGTTTAGAATGCTCTAGAAGAGGCTTATCAAGGTAGTGAGCAAGTGATAGTGGTCAAGTTGTAGACCTTGAAGAGAGAATTTGAGAACTTGTGGATGTAAGAATTTGGAAGTGTAAGTGAATATTGTGTTAGATTGAAAGATGTTATTAATAGAATGGCCACGCTTGGAGAAATAATGGATATGAAAGTTGTTATCAAAAAAGTGCTAATAACTCTAACACCAATATGAAATCATGTTGCCATCATTATTGAAGAAAGTAAATATTTGAAAATATTAGAGTTACATTATCTTTTTGGTTCTCTTATATACCATGAAGAAATACTAAGAGACACCTTTGGTGAAGGTGAAGAGAAGGATTTTGCCTCAAAGGTAAGAGTCTCAAAGAGTGATGGTGCTAGTACCGACAACCACGAACAAGGACAAGGACAAGTTAGAGGGAAAATTTAGAAGTTTTATGAGGAAGATGAGGAAGAAGAGGTGGACCTACTACTAGAGAAAAGGAAGAGGAATACTTGTTAAGAGAAATGTTTAATGCTACTATTGTATAAGGTATGGACATTTTGAAAAATAATGTAGAGTAAAAGCTACAATGAAACAAAAATACTAAATTATGCAAATGAGAATAAGGATGCTTCAAACAAATTATTATTATCCTCTGATAAGGTTGAAAAGACTCTTCAAGAGACTTGGCACCTTGATTCTAAAAATTCCAACCACATGGTAGGCAACAACTACTATGGATAAAAAATTCAAGACCAAGATCAAGCTTGGTGATAAGTAGTATTTGGAGGTGACAAAAAAAGGTGTAATGGACAAGTACTAAGGAAGGTAAAATTCAATGGCGAACAAAGGAGCTCAGGTAATTTCAGGTGAGAACCAAGGTTTGGCGGGAGGGACAAATTCTTAGGATCCTAAACCAGGTAAGATCATCGAATCTATTGTAGGGTATGATTTAGGGGGATCAAACCCAGATCCCCCTAGGAAGGAAAATGAAGAACACAAGCTTATACTGAGAAGGGGGGTGAACAATATAAGACCACTTTTTACTTTTTATTTTCCAATAAATATTATGCAATGTATCAATAGCAATATCAACAATAGTAATCAAAGCAATGCACAAATCACCACACACAATAGAGACACCAATTTAACATGGTTCACCCAATGTGGGCTACTCCATGGAGAAAATATTTCACTAAAATTTTCTCAACAAATATCTTGGGAAACCTTTCCCTATTACAATGTTTATGGACCTCTGTCCAAAGGAGACACCAATCCCCTAATCAAGTTCGTGGATATCTATCCACAGGAGACACCAATCTCCTCTACTCTGGTTGGTGATCTTCTAGAAGAACTGCTGCCTCCACTACACTGGATAATGGATATCTATCCACTGAAGACTCTTGTCCTCACTTAGAAGACCTATCCTCACTACCCTGGCTAATGGACCTCTATCCACTGGAGACTATCATCCTCTATACTCTGTCACCTCCAAATATTTCTCTACGCTCTATCTCAAATCTGCACTAAACACAATCCTTCGGTCTAGCACAAATATGTCTTCAATATCTATCCTCAAATCTACACTAAACACAGTCCTTAGGTCTAGCACAAATATGTCCTCAATATCTGTCCTCAAATCTGCACTAAACACAGTCCTTCGATCTAGCACAAATCTATCCTCAATATCTATCCTCAAATATGCACTAAACATAGTCCTTTGGTCTAGCACAAATCTATCCTCAAGCCTTAACACAAAGCTTGACTCAATCACAAATCAACTCTACTAGATCTGCCCCAAACCTTAACCCAAGGTTTGAACAAATCAATCAATCAACTCTACTCACAAGTCTTCTCAAAGACTTGCCTCAAATCTGCCTTGTAAGCTTCCACAAAATCTCACACTAATCTGTCCACAAGTTCTCTCTAGAACTTGTCCAATCTGCTCAACAAGTCTTCACCAAGACTTACCTCAAATCTACTCAACAAGTTCTCACTAGAACTTGTCCAATCTGCTCAACAAGTCTTCACCAAGACTTACCTCAAATCTGCTCAACAAGTCCTCACTAGAACTTGTCCAATCTGCTCAACAAGTCTTCACAAAGACTTACCTCAAATATGCTCAACAATGATCAATCACTTTCACTCTCTCTCTTTTTACCACAGAAACATATAGAGAATTGTTAGAGACTCAATATGCTTCACACTCACAATAATGCTCAATCACTTTCAAACTCTTTCTCTCTTTTTACCATAGAAACATATAGAGAATTATTAGAGACTCAATATGCTTCTTACTCACAATAATGCTCAATCACTTTCAACCTCTTTCTCAAATCAATTTAGAATATAGAACAATTTGTTTCACAGAACTAGAACTATCACTTCAACACTTCCACTTGACTAGGCTCAATCAACTCCACTCAATCAATCACTCAATGAAATACTCCTTGCTCACAAACCCTAGTCCAAGCATATGAACACTCACTCAATAATTTCCAACAATGCTTATCAAACAATCTCACATAACAATGATACTCATGTTCTTTCACAAACCCTAGTTCAAGATAGCTCTCAACTTCACATAACAATAATACTCATATTCTTGCATAAACCCTAGTTCCAATATAGTTCTAAACTTTACATAACAATGATACTCATGTTCTTTCTCAAACCCTAATCATGCATATGAAGTTTCATTCAATGTTTCCAACAATGCTTATCAAACAAGGTTTTTATCAACAACTCTTACTTAGAAAACCTTTAACAATCAAACTCAACAATGCTTATCAAACAACCCTTTTCTCTCCAACTTAGCATTCACAACATCCAAAAATCACTCACAAGGAATATGTGCCCATACCTTTTATTTTTTGAAGAATTGACCTCAAAATCTATCTTAAACACAATTTTCTTCTTTGTCAATTTCAAAGGTTAGATGACAAAATATCACACTAACACTCTCTCATAAATATTTCTCAATTACAAAAATAATCAAACTCAAATACACCTTATTACTCCTTTGAAATAAGCATTCACCAAAACACATAAAAAATAAATCTTTTATTAAACCTTATAACTCCACTCTTAAACAACTCAAACCACCAAATAATTAAATAAAAAATTATTTAATTTCATCAACCTTATATCTCCCTAAGCTCATAAATACACCATACAACCTTAGAAGCACAAATCAATTTATACCAAAAATTTTATTACCTCACAAAGTGCTCCCGATGGGATTCGATCCCACAACACAGCGCCTCCAATGCCTTAGCCATGACAGCCAAGCCGCGTGAGCTAAGCGCTCACGTGGAAGGAAAAAGTGCTCCCAGTGCTTTGTCTTCCACCTAGGTGCCAAAATCCAAAAAGGCTTTGGTGTCCTTGGTGCTCAAAATACTGCACACCAACCTTCGTTGTGAGTCGAACGTGGGACCTCGCATTCCTAGGCGCTTCCACTTGCCACTAGCCCACTTGGCTAGGTGGTGACAAGGCCTTCGTGCCTTGTTCATTTTCTTCCTTCGCTCGCCTGCCAAAAGGTTCAAATGTGGACTCTTCCTCCTCTTGCTCAACAAAAACTTTATGGACACAATTTGCTCAGGGAATAATTAAAAATTGTGGATGCCTTATGCCTTGGGTCTCTTCCCTCCTTTATATGCATAATGTGGTGTCTTCGACGACGTCGGCGTGATTAATTCAAAAATTTGAATTATAAACTTTATAACCCTAACTCTAGGGTTTATTAAATTAAGTTATAAACTAACTTATAATTAAATTATAATTAACTTATAATTAATTTAATAACTCTTTAGAGTTAATCAAATTAAATTATAAATTAATTTATAATGAAATTATTATAATTAATTTATAATTAATTTAATATTTAGGTCTCAACCTTAGACCTCTAATATTATAATAAAATATTATAATATTATTTTTCTTGGGCCTTCCTATTGCTCTTTAGACCTCATATGACCACCTTGAATATTATAATTAGGGGTATTATAATATTATTTTCCTTAGGTCTAGAAGCAATATTTTTCTTGCATAATTGACTCCTTGACACCCTTCTTTTTGTCCTGCTCACTGAAACTGACTCTTGACATCAATGACAATAAATCCTGCTCATATTTCCAACAATATCCCCCTTTGTCATTTATGGCAACCCACTTTATTTTTACCATTCCTTTTACCTTTTCCTATTCTGCTCCCCTTGAGAAACTGCTCCCCCTGACTGAATGCTCTCCTCCTAACTCAAATATCTCCCCCTTACTCAAATATCTCCTCCTTTGTCATCAATGGCAAAGGGTCACCTTTGGGGCTCGGGGCTAAGAATGAAACTCTTAGCTTAGCCCCTCCCCCACCTCCTCTTGAGGTGGTTAATTCTGGGGTGGGAGTATTTCTACTCCCAACATGCACTGATCTTTACCTTTGTCCACTTTCCTTCTCATCTGATCCTTCTGATTCCTCTGACTATTCCTATTCCTTCTTGTCTCTAGAATTTTTTCTCTACACCACTTTGTTGTATGTCCATAATTATTGCACTTATAACACTTAATGCTATTATTCCTTGGAGGTGCAAATATCTTGGAATTTCTTCTGGTGAAGCCATATCTATTCCTATCATGAACCCTGCAATTCATTGCCTTGTGACCAAATTGATTACAAGAGTAGCAATACCCTTGAAATAGTTGTTTGTTTATGAAGTTCCCATATTCTTGTCTTTCATGTGTCCTGCACTGAGTAGCCTTGTGCCCAAATATGTGACATGAGAAGCATCATCCATTGAAACTACCTTGCCTTGACCTCATTGGTCTCTTAGTCTCTTTTACCCTGTGCTAGTTCCTATTCCATTTGTTCCTATTTTGTGCATTGTTCCTTTCCTTGTTGAAATTTCTATTGTCCAACTCATCCTCAAAAGTCTCACTCTCTCTTATACTCTCTTCTTCTGAAGTTTCTTCTTCTTCAGAACTTGAGGTTGACTCCTCTCCTTGTTTATTTTATACCTGTTCAAAACCAAGACCTGTTTTATTTGTTGATCATATTTGTACCTTGATCATCTTATCTACGATCTTTGAGCTCTTTCCAAACTTGTGTAACTTATCCTTAGACTCTTTTATTTCTTCCCTTAGTAGAGCCACTTCATGTTCTAACCTTTCACATTCTAAGACCTTTGCTTCTAACTTATATTTAAACTTCCTTGTCTTAGCCATTGACTTATTTAGATCCTCTATAATCTTTCCTTTCTCTTCATCACATTCTTGAACGTGAAGCTTAAGTTGGGAGTTTTGCTTTATTACCTTCTTTAATGCATCAAGGGCATGAATAAGTTCACCTTCAAGATCAACTTCTCCTGTTTATGATTCTTCCTCTATTTTTTTACCTTTGAAAACATATTAATTCTTTTCTGACTTGTCTTCTATAGGATCACCTCCTTCTTCTTCTAATGCCATTAGAATATTATCTTCTGGTCCTTCAAGTGTATCTTCATATTCATCATCATTGAAACTAAAACCACTCTTTGTACAACTATCTTCAAGATGACCAAAGTTACCACATCTAAAACACTTGAGGATTATTGGTGACCTTTTCCTAACCATTTCCTTTTCTTTTATCAGAAATAGAACTTCATATTTATCATTATCTAAGGAACTATTATCACTATCACTTGAGTACTTACTTGCCTTGTTTGCATAGTAACTCTTCTTTTGTCTTTGAAAGAACTTATTTCCTTGCTTGCCTTGTCCATCCTTGCCTTTCTTTTGGTACCTATATTTTTTTGATTCCCTATTCTTATGATCCTATTTTTCTTCATCATTACTATTTCTAGCTTCTTGAAAATCAATTGCATAGTGACCATACTTTCCACAATTGAAACATCTAACATATTTTGCATCTTTAAATCTTCTTGGATCCTTGTTCCTTCTGCCATAATTTTCTTCTTCATCACTAGATGACTCATTTCTTGAATCTGACTTCTTACCCTTTGTCTTCTTAGTAGCTTTGAAGGCTGCTTCTTTCTAGAAATTAGGTTCCTCTTTTGTTCTCATCTCAAAACTTGTAATAATGCCAAGTAACTCATCCCTTGTCAAAATATCACCATCTTTTGATTCCTCTATAGCTAAAATATTTTCACTAAACCTTTTTGGGAGAGATCTTAAGATCTTATCACAAACATTAGATTCTTGAACCTCAAGTCCAAGTCCTTGCATGGAGTTAACAACCTCATCTACACGAAGTAGATAAGAACTAATGTTTTCCTCATCCTTCATTCTTAGTTCTTCAAATTTTCCTTTGGGATTTCACAATTTTACCTTTTTGACCTTTTTATCTCCTTCATATATGCTTTGCAACTTATCCCAAATTTTTTTTGCTGATTTGCAATGCATAACCTTAACAAATTATATTCTATGCAAACATCTCAAAATTGCATTCATTGCTCTTGAATTGTAAAGATGTAAAAGCTTGCCATATTTATCTGTAGGTGGAGTAGTTTGTGGTATGTATCCGTTTTCAACTGCTTCCTATATTTCATTTCCAAGTGTCATCAGGTGAATCTTCATTAACATACTACAAAATACATAATCGCTTACATCAAACACTGGTGTTGAATTATCTGAGGATCCACTCTTAGAATCCATTGTGTTCTTGTAAGATTTTTCTTCAAGTTTTTAAACTCTTTCAAAGGAACCCGTTCTGATACCAATTGAAGAACACAAGCTTATAGTGAGAGGGGGGTGAATAGTATAAGACCACTTTTTTGTTTCCTAATAAATATTATACAATGTATCAATAACAATATCAATAGTAGTAATCAAAGAAATGCATAAATCACCACACACAATAAAGACACCAATTTAACGTGGTTCACCCAATGTGGGCTACTCCAAGGAGAAAATATTTCACTAAAATTTTCTCAACAAATATCTTGGGAAACCTTTACCTATTACAATGTTTATGGACCTCTATCCAAAGGAGACACCAATACCCTAATCAAGTTTGTGGATCTCTATCCACAGGAGACACCAATCTCCTCTACTCTGGTTGGTGATCTTCTATAAGAACTGATGCCTCCACTACACTAGATAATGGATCTTTATCCATTGAAGACTCCTATCCTCACTCATAAGACCTGTCCTCACTGCCCTAGCTAATGGATCTCTATCCATTGAATAGTATCATCCTCTATACTCTACCACCTCCAAAAAGCTAGCTCTTAGCTCTATCTCAAATCTGCACTAAACATAGTCCTTCGGTCTATCACAAATCTATCTTCAATCTATGTCCTCAAATATACACTAAACACAGTCCTTCGATCAAGCATAAATTTATCCTCAATATCTGTCCTCAAATCTACACTAAACATAGTCCTTCGTTCTAGCACAAATTTATCCTCAAATCTACACTAAACACAGTCATTCAGTATAGCACAAATCTACTCAATATCTGTACTCAATCCTTAACATAAATCTTGACTCAATCACAAATCAAATCTGCTAGATTTTCTCCAAACCTTAACTCAAGATTTGAACAAATCAATCAATCAACTCTTCTCTCAAGTCTTCTCAAATACTTGTCTCAACTCTGCATTGTAAGCTTCCACAAAATCTCACACTAATCTATCCACAATTTCTCTCTAGAAATTGTTCAATCTGCTCAACAAGTTCTCACTAGAACTTGTCCAATATTCTCAAAAAGTCTTCACCAAGACTTACCTCAAATTTACTCAACAAGTTCTCACTAGAACTTGTCCAATCTGCTCAACAAGTCTTCACCAAGACTTGCCTCAAATTTGCTCAACAATGCTCAATCACTTTCACTCTCTCTTTTTACCATAGAAACATATAAAGAATTGTTAGATACTCAATATGTTTCACATTCACAATAATTATCAATCACTTTCAAAATATTTCTCTATTTTTACCACAGGAACATATAGATAATTGTTAAAGACTCAATATGCTTCTTAATCACAATAATGCTCAATCACTTTCAAACTCTTTCTCAAATTAATTTAGAATATAGAACAATTTGTTTCACAGAACTAGAACTATCACTTCAACACTTCCACTTGACTAGGTTCAATCAAATCCACTCAATAAATCACTCAATGAAATAATCCTTGCTCACAAACCCTAGTCCAACCATATGAACACTCACTCAATTATTTTCAACAATGCTTATCAAACAATCTCACATAACAATGATACTCATATTCTTTCACAAACCCTAGTTCAAGATAGCTCTCAACTTCACATAACAATGATACTCATGTTTTTGCATAAACCCTAGTTCCAAGATAGTTCTCAACTTTACATAACAATGATACTCATGTTCTTGCACAAACCCTAATCATGCATATGAAGTTTCATTCAATATTTCCAACAATGCTTATCAAACAAGGTTTTTATCAACAACTCTTACTCAAAAAATATTTAACAATCAAACTCAACAATGCTTATCAAACAACCCTTTTCTCTCCAACTTAGCATTCACAACATCCAAAAATCACTCACAAGGAAGATGTGCCCATACCTTTTATTTTTTGAATAATTGACCTCAAAACCTATCTTAAACACAATTTTCTTCTTTGCCAATTTAAAAGGTTAGATGACAAAATATCACACTAACACTCTCAAAAATATTTCTCAATTACAAAAATAATCAAACTCAAATACACCTTATTACTCGTTTGAATAAACATTCACCAAAACACATAAAAAATAAATCTTTTATCAAACCTTATAACTCCACTCTTGAACAACTCAAACCACCAAATAATTAAATAAAAAATTATTTAATTTTATCAACCTTATATCTCCCTAAGCTTAGAAATACACCATACAACCTTAGAAGCACAAATCAATTTATACCAAAAATTTTATTACCTCACAAAGTGCTCCCGATGGGATTCGATCCCTCAACACAGCGCCTCCAACGCCTTAGCCGCGACAACCAAGCCACGTGAGCTAAGCACTCATGTGGAAGGCAAAAGTGCTCCCAGTGCTTTGTCTTCCTCCTAGGTGCCAAAAGCCAAAAAGGCTTTGGTGTCCTTGGTGCTTAGAATATTGCACACCAACCTTTGTTGTGAGTCAAACGCAGGACCTCACGTTCCCAAAAGCTTCCACTCGCCACTAGCCCACTTGGCTAGGTGGTGACAAGACCTTCGTGCCTCGTTCATTTTATTCCTTCGCTCGCCTGCCAAAAGGGTCAAACGTGGACTCTTCCTCCTCTTGCTCAACAAAAACTGTACGCACACAATTTGCTCAGGGAATAATAAAAAAGTGTGGATGCCCTATGCCTTGGATCTCTTTCTTCCTTTATATGCATAATGCGATGTCTTCGATGACATCGGCGTGATTAATTCAAAATTTGAATAATAAACCTTTTTTTTATTTGTGGTAAACATCCCAAAAGAGATGCCACTTTCGGGTAAGACCCAAGGAGGTAGGGGTATCCTCCATCCAATGGTCTCTGTCTACCCCTCTCCCCATCTCGATTAGGACCTTTTGACCCTTCCTCTAATCCCCTCCCTAGGTAAGAGCAGCCAAAAAAATTCCCTTTAGCCAAAGGCGATTTCAGCCCCAAAAATACTCGAAGCTCCAAAAATGCATTGGTGGACTATGAATTGGATAAGAAAAGGGAAAGATCAAATCTACATGAGCAAAACATAAAAGAAACTGCAGAAGATATAGCCAACGAAGTTCAAAAAACCCTATTCCCAAAAATTTTTAGCCAGTCAAAAGATGATCCCAAATTATCCAAACCTCCCTTGCAACATTCGAAGGAGGGCAATAAAGGAACCAAAGTTTCCAAATTAGAATCCTCTCATAGAATGTGATAGGGCTCAACATTATGGCCAAGCAGAGACTCGCAAGCACTGTAAGGAAATAAATCAAACCTAAAATCCTCATCATGCAAGAAATCAAAATTGATCAGCAAAAGCTCACAAGGTAGACAAAAACATATGAAAAACAGTGAATTTTTTCATTCCCACCCAAGGCTCATCTGGGGGTTTAATGTGCCAGTGGGATTTGGAGAAGTTGGAAGGTAGAGTTATTTCATCTTTAGACAGAGTAACAAACATAATATTTTTCTACAAAGACAAGAAATTCTGCTGGATTCTATCTGATATCTATGCCCCCAATAATCCTCATAGTAGGAGCTCTTTATGGGATTCCTTGAGCCAAATAAGAAATATCTTCAACAACTACCCTTGGATTATGGCTGGGAAATTTAACTCCCCTCTTTACCCCTCTAACAAAGTAGGCGGCAATGAAATCCTAGTCAAAATCATTCAAGACTTCCATGACTTTGTTACTGATAATAAATTTATGGATATTTAGACCAGAGGAACTCACTTCACCTAGAGCAATAGAAGAATAGGGAACCAACATATCCAAGTTAAACTAGATAGATTTTTCTTATCCAAAGAAGCCATTCCCCTCTTTGGTGATGCTTCTCTCAACTCCCTACCAAGAATTGGATCAGATCACTGCCATCTTGTGTTTGAAGCAAATAAAGCCCCCATATTCAATACCCCCTTCATATTTGAAGCAATGTGGGTCCAACACCCTGATCCATGAAACCAAATTTTTGAGTGGTGGAAACAACAAGTAAGGTGATCTCCTAAATCCCAAGTTTCCCAGAAACTCAAAATAATTAAGGAAAACATCAAATTTTGGAACGGGGAAGTATTCAGGAATATTTTTGAAAGCAAGGAAGAAATATCAAACAAACTCAAATCAATAGAGTAGAAAATCCATATGGGTCATATGAGCATCTAGATAAGAAATGAAGAAAACAAACTCCTTGCAGAATATCACAATATTTTGGCTAAGGAAGAAAATTTTTGGAGATAAAATTCCAAAGCCCTATGGCTCAAATAAGGGGATTCAAACACGAAAATTTTCCATGCTTCCACCGTTCACCACATAATCTCAAAAAATATTAAAGAGCTAACCAAAAATGATGGTACAATAACAAGAGACATCCTCAACATCCTAGAAGAAGCTGCCACTTTTTTTGAAAACATACTGGCAGCTAGTACCCCTTGTCCCAAGCTGGCCCAAGATCAACTTCTCCAGCACATTCCCAGCTTGACCACTCTTGCTATGAATGCCATGCTTATTAAGGACCTCACTGATGATGAGATAAAGCAAGCCCTATTTGCCATGACGTCAGATAAAGCCCCAGTCTTGATGGGTTTTCTCCTCGGTTATTCCAAACCTTTTGGGACATCATTGGAGTAGATATTTGCAATACCATCAAACACATGGATAAATCAAAATCCATTCTCAGAGGCACAAATTCCACTTTCATTGCTTTAATTTCAAAGGGGCCTGAGTGCAAATCAATGAATTATTATAGACCCATCAGTCTATGCAATGTAATTTACAATATTTTAGCCAAAGTAAGAATAACAAGGCTCAAATAAATCCTTTCCCACATCATTGATCCATGTCAGGGTAGTTCAGTCAAAGGAAGATCTATCAATGATGACATCATTTCCTTGCATGAGGTCCTTCACTCAACATATGAAAGTAAGAAGGCTACCCTATTCCTCAAGCTAGACATCAGCAAAGCTTTTGATAGAGTCAATAGAGATTTCCTCCTCATTTTTCTTCAAATATTTGGCTTCCACAGGGAATGGATTGAATTAATCAAAGGATGTATCTCAAACCCATGGTTTTTAGTCTTCGTAAATGGATCCACTGCAGGATACTTCCCGAGTGGTAGAGGCATTAGGCAAGGTGACCCCCTCTCCCTCATTATTTTTATTATGCTTGCTGAATCTTTGGTAAGAACCCTCAAGAATGTTGTCTCCGAGGGCACCAATTTAGGAATAAAGGTTGCATCGAATCTAAACCCCCTGTCTCACCAAAAATTTATGTATGACACAATCGTTGCCACCCATGCTTCAGTTATGGAGGCCAAAATGATCAAGCGCATCCTTGAATTATATGAAAAGGTAGCAGGTCAAGAGATAAATTACACCAAAATAAAAAGTTTCTTCATCAACACTCCCCACCCCATACAGGTCAAAATTACCCAAATTATTCAGTGCAGTATTGGTGAGTTCCCAATGTGTTACTTGGACCTCCCTCTTTTCACTAATCGCCCCAAAGTGTCCATGTGGAGCCATGTGATAGAGATGATCAACAAAAAGTTGGCAAGTTGGAAAGAAATGCTTGTTTGTCAGGATGTCAAAGCCACCCTTATCTCAACTTACCTCCAAAGCATTCCAATCTACTTCCTCTCTATTTTCAAAGCTCCCATTTCAGTCTACTCAATGATAGAGAAAATTCAAAAAATATTCTTGTGGGCTAGCTCAAAATATAAGAAGAAGTTTCACCTGGTTGAATGGAAAAAGGTTTGCACAGCTAACATCCAGGTAGGACTGGGCCTCAAAAGAATTAGCAACATGAACATTGCTTTGTTGGCAAAGCAAATGTGGAAAATCTTCACAAACCATAATTTAGAAAGGATGGCAATCATAAAAAGGAAATATCTTCATGGCAGCAAATTCATGGATGCAGACATCCCCAAGGAAGGATCTACCTTTTGGAATTCGATAACCCAAACCAAGGATATCATTAATAAGGGATCAATATGGAAACTGGGATCAGGTCTTTCTATAAGTTTTTGGATAGACAAATGGATAAGGTATCAACCCCTCATCGAAGAAAATGAAATATCCTTGTTGAAACTCCTCCTAGATGTCTCTACAAGCAACAAAGTGGCGGACTTCATTCAATCAATAAATGGCTCTAAAAAGTGGAAATATGTCAACATCGTATCAATTGAGGGGCAAATAATCAATGTTGTGAGAATTTTGTCCCACATGCTGAACACAACAGTGATCCTGACAGACAGAATAGACGACCATACCATCTAGAAATATACTGACAATGGGATGTTATCTGTCAAAACTTCCCAAAAACTTCTTCTCAACCCTCAGAAAGTATCAATTCCTTTCAACCTAATATGGATTAAACACCTCATTCCCAAAGTTGGGACCTTTTCCTAGCTAGCTATCCAAAACAAAATCATGTCCACTAATAATCTCATCAAGAGAGGGATGATAGTTCCTAACAGATGTTACTTGTGTACCAAAGCTTGGAAATATATCAATTATCTATTCATTGAGTGTGAGTTCTCCAACTTTATTCTAAGCCATGCTCTATCCACCTTTCACATAAAGTAGGTCCAACCCAATTACCTAATAAATTTTTTCACTTAGTGGCCCAACCCTTTCAAAAATTCAAGCCTCCATGGCCTGTGGAAAATCTACTTTCATCATTTATTATGGCAGGTTTGGCTTGAAAGGAAAAATAGGGTTTTATCTAATTCCCCCAAGGACCCCATAACCATTTCCAATAAAGCCATTAGTTTTGCTGCAGAGAATTCTTGTCTTTTCCCTTGCCTCAAACCCCTCGATTCGAGAATAGAACAAAATTTTTTTGTCAGGATGAACATTCCTTGGGAAAGAAATTCATCCCCTCCCATTCCCTATCCTAGATAATTTACTTCTTGGAAACCCCACTTGAATTTTGGCTCAATATCAATTACAATGGTGCATCCAAAGGAAATCTGAGAATGGTAGGTGCAGGAGGCCTTATCCGAAACCACAAAGGCAAAATTGTGGTTGCCTTCGCTAAAAACTTAGGAATTCAATCAAACCATGTTGTCTAAGCCCACACGTTATGGATAGGACTCAACATCATCCAAACATATAACAATATCCTTGAAATTGAAGGGGACTCCCTAAATATCACTAACTACATCAACAACAGTAAAATCCCTTCATGGAGCATAAGGAATGCCATCCAAGAGGCTAAAATTTTGATCCAAAGTTAGCCTAGCGTCACATGCCGCCATATCTGATTTTTGTCCTCCCCCCATCCCATTGGGCCACCTTATCACCCTTTTTACCTCACCCATTCATTTATATCCGCCCCTAATCCATGTCAACGAGGTTTTTTTCACTGTCTCCCTAGAGAGCGTTTCTTCCAAAGGTATCTGGTTTCAATATGACTTTGGCTTAGTCTTCATCTTCATTTTTCTCGTATTAAACACTCCTATAATTTGTAAATCAAGCTCTTTTTATTTGTAGGTGCTCCCACTATTACCAATGATGGCGGGGTTCAAGAGGGCTCACCTCCCATTACCATCTCTAGTCATAATCATATGTCCTCTAGCAATTCTATAGAGAAACTTGTGCATGTGCTTTTTTGAGATGGGTCATTTAGGATCATTTCAAGTAGGTGGATCCACATGAGCAAGGTCCATTACTTCCAAATTAAGTGTGATATTGCCACATCGATTGCCAATGATGATGGACCTTCCCAAAGAAGACTTATCCAATGTACCAATGCCAATTGTATGGTTTTCTGGGTCCTCAACCTCTGTAATACCCCTCCCCAAAAGTTTTTAAATAACTTCTCTATCACTGGGCTCATGTCCTTTGATTACAAAATCCTTACTGCTCAGCTCCCCAGCCTAATCCTTGTTGTATATCGAGTAAAGCTACTCTCAATGGTGTTGTTAGAACCCACTAAGTTCCAGATTGAACCCTTGGATTTGTATTTCTTCAAAGCCTAGGGATTCGTCCCTTAAAAAAATTCAAAGGAGCTAAAGTAGACATTACAAATGACTGTGAATTCATGGAACAATGGCAGTGTTAAGGTTTAGAACCTTTATTTTCATGTTACAGTGGAGATGCTTGCAGAGGTTACGAAGCTGCCGATGGTTGGTCGAGTCGTTCGTAGGGACAAGCACAACTAGGATCCGAAGCTCGAAGGTTTTTCCAATCACTCCAATATTTCAAATGGAAAGGTATAGCACTCGAATGTGAATCCCTCCCTTCCTCCTGGTATTCTCTGTTAATTCCAATTTTATAGTATGTTACAGTTGATGATCCCTCCAAGCCTCTCCTAAGTTTTCACCTTGTCCTGGTTAACCACTTGAGAGGGTTCAAACCCATCAACATCCCTAATTTCCTCTTTCTCTCGATTAGGTTGTCCATCCAAAATGCTCGCAAGAGGAAATCCCTGAACAATCCCACTCACCAAGGTCTATTTGCCATTTTGTATTATCATACCCTAGCCAAACCTCTGCCCATCGTCGTCCCCCCACTCCAGTCCAATCTGCCTCAATATTCCTCCACTCGAAGCCTCTCTCGCTCCCCCTCGAGGACCCTATGGAGTCAGTTGTGTCCCCTAAATTTCAAACCCTAACAAAAATTAGGGCATCCATTGTTACCTTTCCCAAGCCCCTGCCTTTCAAAAGGAAAATCAAGTTGGAGAAAAGCACCACTCAGACTTGTAGATCGGCCCGCATCAAAAAAATGAAGAAAGAGACGAGTGAAAATTATTCGAAGCATATTTCTAATGACAACAGTGGTAGCTTAGGTCACGGCTCAAACATCAACCACAAATTTGCTACCATCATAATCAGAAACACCATCAACACCCTGGATACCATTTGTAGGAACCTGAAGCAGTTGATTAAGAATACTGCTAAAAGCAACTCAGCAATGGAGGACTTAACCGATGCATGATGGAAAGACTTGTGTGGTTGGTTTTGTTTCTGTATTGGTTTCTTTTGTGGTCTTCAAACGTATCTCATCCCCTATGTAGGGATTTTCTTATGGTTTTCCCTGGGTGGTATCAATGGTGTCCAGTATCAGCGATACGTCTAGGATTTTTGTCCTCTGTGTAGTTCTAGTTTCTTCCTAGTACTGGGTGGTGTCTCTTTTTGTATATGAAGTTGTAGTCAATTTTGATAGGAATTTTTGTAAGCATCCAAATGCATGGAATTGTAACACATGGAGGTTTCGGTTCTATCCTAATCTATGGATTCCCTACGTGGTTTTCTTGATGGCATAGTAGTTAATGGCTACTAACTTGTGCTAATTAAAAGTGATGTATATGGTTTTGGGACCCAGTTAAAACCCACAAAATGCAAAAACTCTAATTACAAAAAAAAGGAAGGTATAAGTCTAATTCATGATATTTCTTAGACTCATGATCTTAAGCATAAATTTTGAGTGTTGCGTAGTTTTGTAAAAATAATTACATAGTTGTTTGTTAAGATAAGCAAATGTATAAAACATGACAATAACCATAGGAATAAAATTACCAGTATTATTCCCATGTCAAGCAATTTAATGTTTCCTTTGAAGTTTAAAGGTAATGGTAATAGCTTTTCAAACATTGTTATTGAATATTAGAGCTAGTTGTGTTATTTAAATTATGGTCACTTAAACTTTCAAAGTTTAAATTTGTTGACTTCTCAAGAGCTAGTTTTTGGTTTACCCAAAGTTGAAGATCACAAAGACATTTGTGAAGGTTGTCCCAAAGGAAAGCATGCTAGAGAAATGTTTCCAAGAGGAAAGGTATGGGGGACCCAACATCCACTTTAATTATTTTATTCTGATATGTGGTCCAATGCAAACCAAAATCTTGGGTAAGCCATCTTATTTTATTACTTTTATTGATGATTTATTAAGGAAGTTTTGGGTATACTTTGTAAAGAGTAAATATGAGGCTTAGGGTGTTTTAAAGAGGTTTAAATCCTTTGTAGAATATTAAAATGGATAAATAATTTAAAATATTAAGGATTAACCATGGTGATGAGTATTGTTCAAGGTAATTTATAAAGTTTTGTGATAAGAATGGGATTAGAAGGCAAACTGCCTACACACCTCAACAAAATGGGGTGGCTAAAAGAAATAAATGGACTATGGTTGATATGGAAAGAAGTATGCTTCAAAGCAAAATGTTGAGCAATTATTTTTGGATTGATGTGGTTGCTATAATAGTATACATTCTTAATAAGAATCCCACAAGTACTCTTGACCAATTTACTCCTTATAAAACATGGTATAAGAAGAAACTTGGTGTTGATAATTTTAAATATTTTAGTTGTTTAGCCTATGTTCATGTTGCTAATCATAAAAGGAAGAAGCTTGATCCAAAATATGAGCCTTGTTTTTTTGTTGGATATTGTGAAAATAAATAAGCTTATAGGGTTTACAATTAAAAGACTAATGAAGTGATGGTTTCTAGAGATACGATTTTTTATGAAGGGGGGCTATATGGTCATCAAAGAGGCTAATTTGGTAAGACCATCAATGTTGGAAATGGTAGTATTGGTAGGTTTTACAATGCAAAGACTAATAAAATGGTGGTTTCTAGAGATATAATTTTTTATGGAGGAGTATATGGTCATCAAAGAGGCCAAGTTGGTTAGACCATCAATGTTGAGAATGATAGTATTAGTGGTGAACAACCCACTAGTGTGTCTAATCAATTAAGTCCTCCAAGCAATCCTTAGGTAGTTCTCAAATAGTCCTAAGAAGATTTCATCAAGTTCTTCAAGTAATTCATAACCCATTAATGATCTTATAGAAACTAAGAAGGGGAAGAGCACTCTTCAAGTTAACCCACCAAATCAAACGTTTGATAACAATTTTGAAAGGAGGCTTACAAGAGGCCAAACTCAAGAAGTTGATAAATTTATCTCGATATTGTAAAGGATACACATATATGGAGATGATGAAGAAGATCCTAAAGGTGAATTAGTTAATTATGCTTTAATGTTTCAAGTTGAGTTTGTACCTTCTTTTTTTGAAGATGCTTGTACTAGTGATGTGTGGGTGCAAGCAATACAAGAAGAGATCAATTCCATTCAAAAGAATGATACTTGGGAGCTTGTGAAACTTCCTAGTAAGAAATGTGTGGGTTCAAACTATATCTACAAGACCAAGTATAACAATGATGATAGTATTGAAAGATATAAGGCTAGAATTGTTGCTAAAGGATTCACACAAAGGTATGGAATTGTTTATGAAGAAATGTTTGCACCTATAGCAAGGTAAGAAATATCAGAATGGTTATTTCTTTGGCATACCAATAGATATGGAGTGTGTATCAATTGTATGTTTAAAGTGCCTTATTAAAGGGGTACTTAGAAGAAGTGTATGTATAATGGCCACAAGGTTTTGAGGTTAAAGGAAAAGAAGACTATGTATACAATTTGAAGGCATTGTATAGCCTCAAGCAAGCACCAAGGACTTGATATGCCCAAATAGATGGATACATACATCAAAGTGGTGTTAAAAGGAGTAAGAGTGATCCTATCCTATAATTCAAGAAAGAATGTAATGATATTCTTATTATATGTGTTGGCAATTTGAGTTGTTTTATGTTGTCATTGATGTCCCATTAATGTCACAAGGTAACATTGAGTTTTGATGACCAAAGCATTCATATTTTGGAGAGCATGGATATATACAGGGTTTTTATGAAAACCAAGGAAGGTAAAATAAAATGTTTTATTTAAAATCATGAATGGCAAATTTGAAATGGGTTTTTCTTAAAACCCAGGTTGGCTTTTCCTTTCATCGAAAAAGGTGCTCCGGAGATGGAGATATTCAATTTTGAATATTTGGTTTAAATTTTAATATTTAAAATTTAATTTTAAATTTTAAAATTAAAATTACCTCAGCACCGATGTCATCATCAAAAATAAATTAATTTAAAAGTGTCGCCGACATTTGCAAAATTAAAAGGAAGTTGCATATAAATGCAAAGGATTTTATTTCAAAATCTTTGGAATCGAATGCAGAGGAGATAAGATGAAAAGCGCCAAAATCTTCATGTGGTAGCATGGTCCAATGGCGAGTGAGGGGAGTGCAAAGGTTTTTGCTTGCAAAAGAGATGAGGTTTGATTCCCACGAGTTAGAGTTTTGAGCAAGAGAATTGGCCCACATTTTTTTAACGTGAGAAAGGGGAGAAGGACAAAAGCACATTCTGCGCTCTTCGTCCTATGCGAGCGCGTAGCTCACGTGGTCTTTGGAATCACAGTTGAGGATTGTTTGGGCAGAGACGAGGATTCGATTCCTTCTAAGAGGAAAGTAACATTTTTATTAATATATTTTTTATTATTGCCTAATGTTGGAGGAATAAGGTGATGAGGGTTGATTTGATTTTTTATTGGAAGGCAAGTTTAAAAGCACTTTTAGAAAAGAAGATATTTCTGGTATTTTCCTTTTATAAAATTATATCATATTATATATCATTGGAAAGCTTATTTCGAGGGCTATTTGAATAATTCATTTAGAAGGAGAAATAAGGTGTATGTAGAGAGATATTTCTGTTTTTATAAAGAGGTTTCAAAAGTGAAGTTTACCTTGTTCTTTTTCAAGAGGACTAATTCTTCCATGAGGTGACAAGGTATGCAATATTGTGATTTATTTTATTTTAAGGTATAAGTGGTTTTGGGAGTGATAAGGTTATGCAATATTTTTATTTATTTTATTTTATGGTACAATTGGTTTTAGGAGAGATAAGGAAGTTGTGAAATTAAAAGCCTTGGTGATTATTATTGAGAAGTGGAGTAATGTTGATTGTTTTGTGATCTACTAACCCTTGTGAAGATTGGCAAAGGAAAGCATGTTGAGTGTGGCAGATTTCCAAAGGGGTTTCTTCACTTCATCAAAGGTATGGCCACATTCTCCTATTGATTGTTTATGGTGGTTGATTTCTGAAATATCATTGGAGGGAAAAGGATTTTTTGTGGTTTCCTTTTCGAAAGTGGTTAGTTAAATGCTTCAAGGTTTTCTGGTTTGAGAGTTGTGTTTAAACCTTGTGTTATAAGCATAGTGGTTGAAAACCATTGGTTGTAAAAGAACTTGAGTTAGAAAATAACATGAGTATCATTGTTATGTGAGATTTGTGGTTGAGCATTGTTGGAAATATTTGAGTTGGTTGATACATACTTGGACTAGGGTTGTGTGAGAGAGAGTTGTCCCTTGTGATGATTGGTTGAGTTGAGATTGAGGTTAGAACATATTGAGTCTCTAACAATTCTCTTTATGGTTCTATAAGACTTGAGTTGAGTTGATGTTGAATTGAATTGAGTTGAGGTTAATTTGAGTTGAGAGTGAGTTTAGAACATATTGAGTCTCTAACAATTCTCTTTATGCTTCTATGAGTTGAGTTGAGATTGATTTGGGTTGAGAGTGAGATTAGAACATATTGAGTCTCTAACAATTCTCTTTATGCTTCTATGAAGTGGATTTGAGTTGAGATTACCATTCATTGTTGAGTTCATTTTGAGTACTACTTGAGCATGATTGATTGAGCCTTTGAGAAGGCCTTTGGGACATATTTGAGGATAGCTTTGGGACAGATTTGAGGACAGTGTTGGGACAGATTTGAGGATAGTTTTGGGATAGATTTATGGACAATTTTGGGCAAGTTCTTTGTGAGCTTGCTAGAGCAGATTTGGGCAAGTTCTTGGTGAGCTTGCTAGAGCAAATTTGGACAAGTTCTTAGTGAGCTTGTTGGAGCAGCACTGGACAAGTTCTGTGTGAGCTTGTTATTCAACATTGGATAGGTTTTGTGTGAGCTTGTTATTCAGCATTGGACAGGTTTTTGTGTGAGCTTGTTATTCAGCATTGGACAGGTTCTGTGTGAGCTTGTTATTTAGCATTGGACAAGTTTTATGTGAGCTTGTTAAGCAGGTTATGTGTGAACCTATTGAGCAGGTTCTTAGTGAGCCTATTGATAGAGCTTTGGAGATGACAGAGTACAAAGGACATAGTCTCAGTGGATAGAGATCCAGCAACCAGCATAGTTGAAGACAGATCTGAGTGAGGAGTCTTCAAGTGGAGATAGGTCCACCAGTTAGTGCAGTAGAGAGACAAAGTCTTCTAGAAGATCACATAGCTAGAGCAAAAGGAGAAAGAGTTCTCCTTTGGACAGAGATCCATAAACATTGTAATTGGGAGTGATTCCCAAAGAGATTGATTGAGAAAGTTTTAGTAAAATATTTTCTCCATGGAGTAGCCCACATTGGGTGAACCATGTAAATTGTTGTGTCTCAATTGTGTGGTGACTTGTGCTCTTGCTTACTACTGCTATCTGAGTTATTAATGCACACTGCTATATTTGGTTATTGTAATTAAGGATATTAATTGATATTGGTTTGGAAAGAAAGTAAAAAGTGATCTTATATTGTTCACCCCCCTCTCAATATAAGCTTGTGTTCTTCAATATGTTTGTATATAGATGATCTAATTTATATAGGCAATAGCTCAAAAATGAAAAATAATTTAAAAATGCTATGATGAATGAGTTTGAAATAAGATATTTAGGGTTGATGCATTACTTCCTTGGAATGAAGGTCCATCAATGTGAAGATGAAATTTTATTTACCAAACAAATAAGTTTTGTATGGATAAGTGTAAATAAATTCCACTCCAATTTATCATGGAGTAGTATTGTGCAAGGAAAATGGAGCTGAGAAATTAAACATGATAGGTTATACGAACATTGTGGAAATTTTGATGTTTCTCACTAATACTAGACTAAATATTGCTTAGGATGTTTCTCTTATTTCAAGGTATATGAATGAACCATTTTAAATTCATTTAAAGTTTACCAAGAGAATCTTGAGGTATGTCAAAGGTATTCTTGACTTGGCATTCATTATTATGCAACTAAGAAGATGAAATCTTCTTAGCTATAGTGATTTTGATTGGGGCAACAAATTGGATGACTAGAAGTCTACTTCTGGCAGTTGTTTTTCTCTTGGTTCTAGATTGATTATATGGAGCTTAAAGAATCAAGGATAAGTTGCTCTTTCCTCCATAGAAGCTAAGTATATTGTAGTCACTTCAGCTAATGCACAATCCTTATGGCTTATAAAGGTATTATAGGATATTTGTGAGAAGCAATGTTATCTTATAGTTATTTTTGTGGTAAAATGGGTACACTTCAATTGGAAAGGAATCTCATCCATAATATCATATCTAAACACTTTGATTTTAAGTATCATTTTATCAAGGATATAGTACAAAATAAAAGAATGGAGTTAAAGTACTATAGCACTCAAGAGCATCTTTCTAATGTGTTCACAAAAGTAGTTACTAAAGCTTAGTTATTAAAACTTAGAGATAGACTTGTGAGACCTCTTAGCATCAAGGGGGACAATATTAGTATATGATGTTGAATAAAACCCAGAGCTATAGAAAAGTTATAAATTTGAAGTTGAGCTTGTAATTGTAGTTGTACAGATTCTCATTTAAGCTTGTAATTGCAACTATGTGGATTTATAGCTAAGATTGTAACTACAGCTATGCAGATTCTTAGTTGAGCTTTTAACAATAGTTGTGTAGATTCCTAGCTAAGCTTGTAATTGTAGCTGTACATATTCTAGTTGATTTTGTAACTATAGTTGTACATATTCCCAACTAAATTTGTTATTGTAATTGTACGTTTTCTAGGTGTGCTTGTATCTATAGGTTAGAATCAGTTTGTTGGTACATGTGTTATGTGTATATAAAAAAATCAAAATGCTCTTGGTGTATAATTTTTTTGAAATGTGAAAATTTTTTCTTTAAAACTTATGTTTTATTGAGTAAAAGAGATATAGTTTTCCAAGTACTAACCTTGTGGGAAGACAAAGTGTAGTTGTAATATCTAGATTTGGGTAAGCCAAGAGGTCACTTCAACCTTAGGCAAAGGAATGACAAGGTTAAGTTAAACCTAAGAAAAAATATAATATCAATGGATTACAATAAGGTTATGATTTGGGGTGGTTTGGTCATATCTGGTATATGGATAATCCTAAAGGTAAAAATTAAGGTAGAAGGTAAATAAGATAGCTAAAGAAAGAAACAATAGAGTATTAGTAATAGATCTATTATGCAATAAATTAAAAGCAAGTGTAACTAAGAACATATATAAAAGCAAAGAGATGATAGAAAGAATGAGAGTGTACTAATATTATGGTATATATACCTTAATGTTTAAAATATATGTACTTGAACCTTGAGAGTACTTTGAGAGTCCATGAGATCTTTGATCTTTCACACTTTAGTAGATGGAAAGGCTTTGACCAAGGTGGCCCTAAGATAAGGACACCTTGCTAGGACATGCTTACTACTCTAGAGGAAAAGAAGAATAAGATTCTTCTTATGAAAAAAGAGACATAGGAATGTTACTATTGAGTCTTTAGAGAGAATTATAGCCTTGAAAAAGGTCTAGCACTATATCATAGGGGAGGAAGATGTAGAATCTTCTCCTTGTTTCATAAGAAACAAAACTAAATTTGTTCCTCCATTGAAAAATTCACTAATATTGTGAATGAAACTTTTTGTAATCTATCCTAGAATGCCAAGTTCACTTACTAGGTGAGTGCATGTTGATGAGTCCCACTTTTGAAGGTTTTTTTACCACTAAAACATATTTATATCAATTTAAATATTTTTTAGCATAACATGCACGTAAAATTTGACAGCAAATAAAAGATGAATTAAAACATTCATAGTGTAGATTGTTATTATATTTTTCATTTCTAATAGAATTTATTTTTGTTATATAAAATGTGTGATTTTTATATGAAGTAGAACATTAATCTGCATTTGAAGATAATGAGCGCCCAAAGTGCTAACACATTATTATTATAATAGAGATAATTTTCAAGTAATGAGTTCTTCCCTCTAAAATGTGTACAATCTAATGTTTGTGGCTAGATTTTGTTAAGCATTTTGATTAATATTTTTAAATAAATATTTTAACTATAAAATATTGAAAATTGATGTTTTATATGTCATCAACTATTTTAATATGACATTTTAAATTTATTAATTTTTTTATATAAAATGATAAGACACATCATACCTTAGACATCATGATTTGTATTTTATTTTTTGGTCAATATAATTAAATGATTAATTTAAGAAAAAATTAAAAAAACTAATTAAAAAATAAAATCTTCTAAAATATTAAATTATTAAAAAATATATTTTTTAAAATCTGTACTATAAAATCTAACTAGTGAATTTATTATAATCTCTAAACATCATTTCTTAATACATTTTCTTTTTTTATTTTTGTTTTTTTACATAGAAGATGGTCACAATCACACTATTTTTACCAATTGACAAGTGCAAGGTTCAAACTACATTGGCTGCTCCACCAAACGGACCACCACCACCAATCGTTGGGGATTTGTATCATCATTGTTGGTCTTGTTGGTCTGGCCAAACCTATTCTTGTGTGGTTATTGTTCACTCCTATTATGTCTTGTTATTGTTCACTCGGGATTCATATCATCATCCTTGATCTGACTTGCACTCAAATAATTCATATCAAACTACTACCTTTGTAAATAAACTACCTCAAATTTAAACCTAAATATCTTCTTAATATATACCAATCCACTTACAGTTTAAGGCATTCACATTTAAAAAATAAATAAATGTGTTTGTTTTTTTTTTTAACAAGAAATAGGAATGTTCGGTTGAAGTTTCGTAAAGCTGCTTTCCACCACCTGTATTTATGCGCTCGTGTATTGCCATCCCACCATCCCTAATCTTCTCATTATTTTAAAATTATTATTATAAATCTTTTTATTATTTTTTAATTATTATTATAAATTTTAATTTATTAAATAATAAAAAATTAAATATTATTATTATAAATCTTAACTTATAAATAAAAACAAAACTAAAGCAACTCAGAATAACAACCCATCAATATCAGTTTCCATAATTTTCTTATTAATAACAACCCATCAGTATCCGTTTCCATAATTGTCATATTAATAATATGATTAATTAAAAAATGGTCTCAGTTATCATCTAATCATCGTTTCCTTTTCTCTTCCCCAATGTGAACCTATTCTAACATAGATTGTTACCATTGTTTGTGAAGAGAGTTGAAGGATTGCATGTAAACTATTTTCAAGTTATATTTGACAAAAGACCACTATATTTTAGAATGAGACTATCAGTCGATGTCCTATTCGTCCTTCTGGTTGCCAAGATCTTTTAATACATCATTCAAATTCTTGCCTTAGGTGAGTTATTACTATTGAATTTACCAGTAAAATTACATTGAACTTAGCTTCCATTTCCATTGCGCAGGAGAATATCATCCATCCCAACTCTCTTTAACCGAATCATCTTCACATAATATTAAAAAAGTGCATTTTTGGAGTGTTAAGTTGTATGATTTTTGGAGCTTTATAATCTTCAGTTTCACTTATCAAGAGCAATAAAACCAGGAATCACCGAATATTAGAATACCAATAACAACCACTTTTAAAGCCAATTTCATAACCCAGAGTCACATCAAGTAACTTCTTATTTTTTGAGTGAGCCTATGTTCAGAATTAATGTTGCATGCAATAAAATCTTAGTGAGATGAGACACCCCTCTTTCTAAACACAGATATCATATATCAGAGGCTGCACACAAAGAAAAACTTTCGATCATATCTTAGATATTCTAACAAAATAGACAGCCTAAGATCTCCTCGAAAAACCTCTTGAGGGGCCGTCTTGGTCTTGAGTGTAAAACAGGGGTTCTACACTCAAAGTCACCCGCGAGCCGCACCCGACCCTGCCCGCACCAACATTATCAATTAGATTTTGGATACCTAATTCAGCTTTTTGGTAGGGTGGAGATTTGAACCTGAGACCTCCCTTGGAGGATTGCCCTCTCCTCTCCAACTCACCTACAACACTTGGTAAATCTCCTCCCTCCTTTCTAAAAAGTCTCTATTTCTCTTTGTTTCATATATATATATATATTAATGTAGGACGAATTATACTTTTAAATTTTGTTTGAAATTAATTTCACTGGAAGTAAACAAGTATAGCTAGTTTACAAAAATGGTTGAGAACGGAAGAGAGGCTGTAACATTTACACTAAACAATGGAGCAAAGATATCTATAGTAGGCATTGGTATGGCTTCAAAATGATGTGATCTTGTGTAGGAGATCTTCACTTCAAGACCACGTTAAGGCTATAGTGTTTATAGCAATTTAGGTTGGTTTGGTTTTTGCACAAGTACGGTAGTATAAGATTATTAGTTTTGGGGTGTTATAAATTCTTCAACCTTTATATCGTGTTTAAGCTAGCTATCAAACCTTTACACGACGAGCACATTTTTGGAGTCCCTTAAGGAAGCTTTTAAAAAAGGGGTTGTACCTCACCATGAAGTTTTTGTCACCTCCAAAGTTTTATAGAGTGGTTTAGTTAAAATTAGTTTAACTAAACAAATGAGTTTGGGGAAACCATTTTTTAGCTAAAATATGTTTAGTCAAATTATATAACATCACATATGTATAGGCGAACATATTTTTTTTCAAAAACAAGTTTGACACTATCATAGCTTTACATGACAAATGCATTTGGCCCTAAAGTAGGACTCATTATCATGTACTTAGTTATGGGGGAGAATGTCTCTTGTAAATAAATTCCATAGCATTTCAAACATCTTCGAGGATGAATAGGATAGAAATATGTGATTATAGAGTAAGCATTACTTTTCCAAGGCTGATTTAACCCGTAGGATCTCAAATATCATCGTAGTTGGGTTGTCTATGCTCTCATTTTGTTGACATCATCTTCTATATTAATCCAAAGAGAGTGTGATTCCTTCAAAGAGGGATTAGTTTCTTGGATCTAAGAATAATTAGGAGTGCAAATACTTTGAATATGAATGTGACTCATATACTTAAAATCAAATTATGAAGATGGTAGTCTTAGATGTATGATTTTTTTAAGTGATAATATTATAGTTTCATTGTGAGATCATGTTAGTAGATGTTTTATAAATTTATCTCTTGAGTTTTATTGTTACATTATGGTCTTCTAGTGGGTACTTGTTAGTTGATGAGATGCAAATACACAAACACTAATCCCACTATAAGGATGACTAATGTATGTCTATATGATTATTGGTGTTGATATGTGGCATTATAGTGTTCATATGATCATACGATTGGGTTTTTGTTAATTAGTATTAGAAATGAGCCTAAAATGGTGGTAAATAGAATCTCGATGTCATCTTATTTTTGTTTTTGTTGTGGGGCTCTTAGGGAGGTGGGGTGGTAAAGCATTGCCACAATTGTGGCCTATCCTAGAAGGATGTGGGCATGGTGGTGGCAATGTATATGGAAAAATCTTTTAAAGTAGGAATGTCACATTATATTGTGGTGATATCTTGTATCTTATTAGTTGCAAGTCTAGGAAATCTTTCGTTGAGCTATCATTGTGTAAATAAGTAAATATAGAATACCTATATTTTATGTACTTTCTATAAATGGGCTATTAACCTACACTAGCTAGGTGACTAATATGTTGTTTATCATAAAATGATACATATGATGTTAAGGATTGGTTATAGAATTCAAGTGTAGGATGCATATCTTGTACCAAATCTTTCTATTGATTAAAATAATAGAGATTCAATACTCTAGGGATATTACATGAAAATAAATTGTGGGAAGAGAAAATTGTGTATCTATGAGTGTTGATGTGTGTATGTATGTATGTATATAATCTTACAAAAATGATATTTTGAGCTATGTTCTAATTAGAAGAAAATTGGGAACCAACTCTAGTAAATGGAAGCATGCTAAATCTAGTTAGCACTAACACCTAAAGGTGGCACTAAGCTAGATCTCTTTAGTAGCACTATAGATAGTGATATCAAGTTAAAATCTTGAGCACCAACTCTAGAGGGATAGTCCAAACTTAAAGCCTTAAGTGTTAACTAAACCTTGAGGTGTCAACCCACTTAAAATATTTTAAACTAAAGGATGTGTGTTATGTTTTGTTTTCAAGAATTAAATAGTTAAAGCATTGATAATATCTTATGTAGGACCTAGCTAGTTTAACCTTCTAGGACAACCTACATAAGGATTTCCTAACTTATTTATCTTTGAACATCAATAGTTTAGTGCCAAAAACATTACCACTACATCATATTGAGATGGGCCTCATGAGGTAATGAATGGTTTGGAACCAAGAAGTTATATATTTTACAAGGTCTTTGATGGGTTTCAAAACTTGTAAGGATTTACACTTGGTCTTTCTTTGTACAAGCCATTCCAAGATAGCATTAGTACCAACAATAGGATCAACCCTAATGGTGGTGATGATGATGACATCAATAAAGGAATGATGCCAATAGAGGAATATTCTCCATCCTTTAACTTGGATTTGACACCTAGCTACTAAAATTTCCAATCAAAGTACTAATTGAATATGCAAAAGAGTTTGACACCAAAATGTAATGTCACCATGCTCAATACTATGTTATTAAGTAGGCAGGTCATAAACCTTTAGCTGGAAGAGAAAGGTGGGCACCAATGTGCTAGAAGCCTAAACCCCATACTGAGATTGAGCATAACTAAATTAACTATGTTCATGCGTCATGAATTTCTCTAAGAGGTTAAGTTACTAAAGTTGCTCCACTTGTGACCAATGTTGTTACAATTGTATTCCTAGATTGAAACTAATAATATACTTATTGCATTAGTTTTTTTAAATATAGTTATAATTTTTAGTGCCCTATATGGTGTGTCATGTGTGGTGACATATAATAGGCTATAATACTCAAGCCTTAGGTTGAATGGTTTTACTCCAATTGTATTTTTTAACTTTTACTACTTTGATTGCAAATGTCATCCAAGGAGCTTTAATGAATGGTAACACATCCTAGATATAGAGTTAATGTTAGAAGAAGAAGAGGAAGAGAAAGAGAGAGAAAGAAGAGGATGTAGAGAAATACATCTAGACTAAAACCCAATAAATAGTCACTCAATGGAATAATATAGAGAATAAAGTCATGATACCTCTAGGAAAGGTCATAGCCAAGAAACCTCAAGAAGTGGATGACTTGGTAGGATGGAGCAGGTTCTTGATTTCATCTATAACGTGATTATTGTTATGATAAATTAGCTCCTAGAAAACCAAAATAAATCCAGGCATGATGATCAACTCAAATTAAGAATATGTTTGTAGATATGTATTTAATAATTTGAATAAGGTAGAGCCACAAAAATTTTATAGATCTATAAACAAGAAACCAACCAAGGACTAGCTTATTGATATGTAGCACTACTTTAAAGTGAAAAAATGCACTAGCTAGGAGAAGGCTAGAATTTCCAATTCAATTAGAAGTATTCATAGCCATATGATGGTACAATGAGAAATTGATAATAGGATACAAGGATATTGATGTAACCGAGGAATAATTTGAGGAAATATTTAGGGATAAGTACTTTTCCTTGGCATATATATAGTAAAAGATTCAATAGTTTTATAACCTCCACTAAGGAAATAGGAAAATATGGAGTGTAATCAAAAGTTTATAGAAATCCTAACTAAGATACCCTAGTTGAAAATTAAGTCATGTAGGTGAATAGACTTCTTATAGGTTTCAATAAATATAACCCCATTGAATAGGTAGAGAGTCATGTTTAATAACTTTCTTATTATATAGTTGGGTTTCTTACTATATCAAAAATTCTTGCTTGGCCTTGGTAGTACTTACATTAATATTAAATAAATGCTCACAATAGTAGGTAAACCTATGTCCCAAGAAAATAGCTGCTCACTCAAATAATACTACAACCCTCAAATTTGCATGATATTATCCTATAATTCCTAAGAAAATTCTATGGTGACCTTGTTATCATAGCCCTTGAACTTCTCCAAAAAGGGTATCCATTGAAAAAGGTCAAATATTTAAATATCTTGCTTTTTGTATATGTCATACATACTTGTTGGCTCTCAATGGTAAGGGCCCCCTCCCTTGGTGTTTCCCATATTCACTCAAACTCTTATTCATTATAGGACTCTCTAGATAACCTAGGTAATTGATTGAAAATCAATAAGGAAAGAGACAATGATGGAAGAAAATAGAAAATAGTGTGTGATCTTTAGCCATGAAAGTGCTCTTTATAGATATTTTCCACCTGGTATATTGCATTATTATTGGCCTATATTTGGTGTATTTTCCTTATATCTAAAATGATGTCTCTTATATAATATCTAGGTAATTTCCATATTGCTATTGAGATAATTAGTCCTCTTTGGTCTTGTCAACCAATATTATACATAAATATTAATTAGACATGGTTAAAAAAGTTAATGTACAAAATTAGATAAGTAAAAAAAATAATGCATACAAAAGGAGGTTGGTCAAGGTGGCAAAGGTGTCAGTTTAAGGCTTGAAACATGATCACTAACAATATTGAATTATTGATAATACCAAAGGAATTATGAGTTGCCATGGAAATATAACATGGACTTCATTATAATATGGCATGAAGGAAAATTTCACATCCTACTTATATCATGATTAATTAGTGATGCAAAAGGTGTTAATTTATCTTTTAACTACCTAATTTGGTTACACATCTTGTTGAGTATTGTGATACTAACTTGAGCATGTGTCATTATTATCTCAACCATAAAATCATCAAAAATATGTCAATATTGAGCTCATGATATCAACAAATCTACATATGTAGAACAAATGATCTTATATGTAGTGGGTTTTAAAGTAGTTAATATGGTTGCAAAATGATTGACACATCATTTGGATGGGTTCTATAGTGTAAATGCATTATATGAAAAGAATAGGGATTACTAGTGACATATTACAAGAGGAAATGAAGGAGAGAATAAATTTGACTATAATAATATTTGTATGAGAATTTATTAAATATTTGTGGAAAAAGGTATATAAGAACAAAATAATTAAACATCAGTCTACAATAATGTAGGTTTTTTGCGTTCACATTCTATTTAAATGATGAAGCAGGTAGGGTGCTCCAAAAGGTAGTAAACAAAAATTTTAAATTTCCTAGCCAATTTTTAAAGCAATCATAACTCTTATACAAAGTGATTTGACAAGAGAGGAGTCACAATGAGTGTGTTGCAACAATAATTTTTAAATTCCAAAACACTTATACACATTGTAATCCCTCCTCTATCCCTATTTCTTTTTGTAAGGGACCTAGGAAAAACTTGGTTTCTAGGATTCTCCTTGTCTAATAGTGCAAATAATTGGGTTTTCATTTTATTTTAATTAGTGATTAGGGGTATTTTTGTTGGAATTTATAATACTTTTCAAAAACATTATGAAAAATGCATTCACCTCAATCATATGCAAAATTTTAAAAGAGCAATAATAAAGAGGGCATATGGATAGAAATAGAAAGAAATGATCAAAATAAAAGGAATAAGGGGTGGTTACCCCATAGGAAACCCCATGATAACATGTCACTAATTGATATAATGGATTAGTCATTGGAGATATTTATAGTGATACCTAATCCCTAATTAAATGCTAATCTCAAGTCAACATAACTTGACTTGAATGTTAAGTTACATTATAATAAATGTATTAAACCTAAGGTTAATTATAAAGGTGGTTTAACCAATATTGCTAAGAATTTTTTTATCAAAATTTCTCATAGGTTTACATAAAGATATTTGTAGGCTTACATAGAAGATGTTCATAGGTTTTACACAATATATACATGTGGGCTTGTATCAAGAGTGACCATAAGCACTTCATCACTATTGGCCTTGGCCAATACGGTAATATTACAAATATTCCAACACCCCCCATAGTCTAAAATAAGGGCCCAAGGAGAGAATATATTAAAGATGGCACTCAATGGAAAGGGAGTCTCCTCATCCAAGCAGACAAAGCCACTTTAGTCAAAGCCACTCTTATAAGTATTATTATTTTCTTCCTCTCCATATTTTAGGTTCCTATTGAAGTGTGCAATAAAATTAAGCAGCTCCAAAGAAACTTTTTGTGGTCAGGATCAGAGACTACGTAGTGCATTCATCTGGTTGCATGGAACCCGATTTTTTCTAGAAAATACTATGGTGGTATCGAACTTTAGAGGGTCCATAACATGAACATGGTGCTCATAGCCAAGAAAGGATGGTGTATCCTCACCAATGAAAGATATCTTTGGGTTTCCATCATCAAAGCCAAATATTTATGGCATCACAAGAATTTTTTGGATGATCCTGAACCCATATATGGATCAATTTTATGGAACTCTATCATCAAAACCAAGCAGATCATTAAAAAGGGTATCCGATGGAAGCTAGGTAATGGTGCCAAAATCATATTTTGAAAAGATTTGTGGCTCAACAACTATCCTCTACAGAAGTGTAAGAACCTCCTATGCTTTAAGATTGTGACTGATGCCCTATTCAGATCAAAGGTATGTGATTTATTCCTTCCTAATGGTTGGTCTTGGAAATCTATACCAACCGACATCCTTACTAATGAGCAGAAACAAGCATCTATTGACCTTTCTAATTTATTGCATATTTGCATCATTCTCTCCTACCCCTTTGAAGATTCTCTTCTTTGGGCTCCCACATCAAATGGCCTATTTACAGTTAAGTCTATCTATGCCCTCACTGAGAAACTTGGCTCTCCCTGGTTCCCTTCCAAGCTCATCTAGAAACCCCTACCTCATTTACAAAATCGGCTTTTTCTTTTGGCTTGCTATCCAAGATAAGATTCTTACCATACCAAACCTTCATCATTGTGGCATTCCTTTGTCCAACCGCTATTATATCTATGATGGGAACTGTGAATCTACCCAACATATCTTTTTATCTTGTCCCTTCTATCAATTCATCTTGTCATCCTTGTTCCTTTCCATTGGTATTTCCTGGGTTTCACCTTCTCTGCCAAGTGATCTATGTGTCCAATGGCCCAACCCTTTCAAATGTCATTGCCTCAAGATGTTTTAGTCTTTCTGCATTTCCCACTTCCTATGGGAGATTTGGTGAGAACGTAATGCTTGTGCTTTTAATGACTCAATTCACAATGAGAAGAATGTTCTTTCCAAAATCTTTGTTGTAGTTGCAGAAAATGTGACCATCACCCATGGAGAGGATGATCCTGAGCTGAATTTTGAAGCTCTTTTGGCATATTCCCTCAGGATTTCCAATGGCAATCACAACCATGTATCTCCCATGACTGATCGTTCCCTTGTCAAATGGAATCCTCCTCTCCCAGGTTTCCTAAAGCTAAATTTTGATGGAGAAGCCAAAGCAAATCCTGGGCCTGCTGGCATGGGAGTAATTATTAGGGACCATTTAGAAAATGTTATTTTGGTCTAATGTTGAGAACTTAGGCCACAATTCTAGTCACTTCGTTGAAGCCAAGGCTCTCTACTAGGGTATTGCTCTTCTCCATAGTATGCAAATCATTAATTTTTTGGTGGAAGGGGACTCCAAAAACATCATAGGATACCTTTCAACAAAAACCCTCTCTGTTTTGTGGAACATCTCCAATATGATCAATGAAATCAATCATCTCATGCTTTCTTTCTCGAATATCAGGGTGAATCACATATATAGGGAAGGAAATCGGGCTGCAGACCACTTGGAAAATATGGGAATCTCTGAATAAAGCCTCACAGTGTGGAGAGATTCCTTTCCTTCATCCCTAGATGATGTAAAAAATGCTGAACTCAACCAATAGTAGACATGGAAGTGGATATTTTAGTAACCAATATTTTCAAATTTGGTCTCAAGTTTACTTTTTTATCACCATTGTGATTGGTCAATCTTCGATTGGCAAGTCAGATTCCATCTATTGGTTATAGCTGGATCTTATCTCTCTCACACAAATGTCGTGCAAGTTTTTTCATGGAGGAAAAGAGGTTTCAAATGTAAGGCAGATTTTAGATTGCACCACTAAAGAGAATGACGGTCAAGGTTCAAACAATGCCAATGTTTAAATTTATCCCCTTGTGTGAGGTCCTATTGTGGTTTGGGTTACTACCCCTACGTGGGTTAGTTTATCCTCTTTTTTAGCTTGGTTGTTGTATCTGCCCTAGTGTGGGTTTTAAAATGTTTTTTGTGATGGTTTCTCTTCTGATGATAGTTTGTTACTGGATTCCTAGATAGGGTTGTTGCTCCTATTGTTTTTTATCTTTGTGGAGCTTATCAAAATATTACTCTCTTTGTAAGAGGTTATGGGTCCATTCAAAAACCTCTTTTTACCAATCAAAAGAAGAATATATGGTTAGAGAAATGGAGTATCAGTTGAAGATAATCAAAAAAATGCTAAAAGAAGTCGTTAATTGATAGAAATGTTATGCTGATCTAACAAGGACTCCAAGAGAGTACTATGTAGGGGATAAAATATTATTAAGGGTTACGCTAAATAAGGGTGTTATAAAATCCACAAATTTGGATCCTCGGTATGTGGGACCCTTTGAGATCACTGGGAAGATTAGCCCGATGCATATCAACTTGCTTTACCACCTAACTTGTCAAATATTAGCCCGATTGCAATCAATAAAAAAATCAAACCATGGGAATAAATCCACACTCACCACCATCGAATGATTCTCCCATAGGAGAGGATGGATCATATTGTTTGGCCATGATTTTCTCGCTTGAGGGGTTGGGTCATGGTTGCCTTGCTTCCAATAGGGAATTTTATCCAAATAGGATTGTCAAAGTTGAAAACTTGCGGGGTCCAATTCATTGTGAGGCTACAATAATCTTGGGGTGAGTGCATTAATTTTTGGCCTTGTTTGCTTCACCTTAGATGACGGGGGAAGCAAAACGTGAGACGTAATGACGTATGTGACCTTACATAGACCTACAAACACCCCCTCAAAAATCTAAGCTAAGGAGCCAAGGAGAGATCACATTAGAAGTAACATACCCCATAATGGATGCTCTAATGGGTCTTTTATTTGTAATATTTTCTTCACCAATCTTGTTATGTAATTTTTGATGGAGTTTCCTTCCCTTTTATAATACTCACATGTGGTTGACGTTTTTGAAATATTAGACTTACCCTTGAGCAACAAAGTATTATATTTTGTAGTGGTAAGGTATTTAGCTTCTCTTCAAAATAATAAGAAATTATCTATCTTGGAATGGTGTTTGCACTCAATCAAAAAAAATAATCAGAATAAACATAGGGTCCATATCCAAAATAGAGCCAACACAGTATTATAAAACCCCAAGTATGAAAAGTGTATACATGTCAAAGAAATACCATCAACCTCAAGGGTGATCCAATCATAGAAACAAATGGCATCGATGTATTTTGCATGTATATGAACATTGCAACCACCTCATTTAAATTACACATTTTGAGACAACTATATGTTCGACGCAACTCAGTAGAATTCTCTCTTGCTGCATAATTTTATTTTTGAGAATTATGTGAAAGAATAGAGAGAGTAATATTCTATAAAACAACCAAGAGTATGGATTTTTTCTTTTAGGGGAGTAATCCAATTTTTCTCAGAGCCATATCTTCATCATCTATTGCTACCAAGAAGAGCACTACTAAAGAAGCTCAAACAAGTAGTTGTTTCTATGAAAATGCAAGCAAGATTGTGGATACTGTTACCTCATTTAAGGAAAAATCTCATATGAGGATGGAAGTGGAGCAAAGAGTTGCTAAGGGCATATCACATTCGAGTCAAAGGATGATAGTGGTAAGTTCATTACTATATTTTTATATGTGTGATTTTGTACATCCATGTACCGAACTCATCCAAGCAATAACTGAATATTATAACCCTAAGCATAAGATGCTACAGAGCATCGAAGGCAAAACCCTAATGCATTTCAAAGTTTATTCCTTTAATAAGGCCTTCACCCCAGAGATATAACTAGGCTCAAGATCCAAGACGTTTTCCACAAAGGCCCAAGCTCAATACTACATCCTAAGTAAGCATGTCGAAGGGGGGAAAAATTTCCTAAACTGGGTGATAGGCTAGTTAGACAAAATACTGAGTGGAAATACCCTACCTTCAACCCATATAAAGTTAGAGGAATTTAAATAGACAAAGCTTTACTCCATGCTAGCTGTAATTTTTGGGTTACCCTTCGATAGACAAGTATACAATTGGAAAATAACTATGACTCACTGCATCTCCAATCCTAAGAATTATGAATCTTCTAGGTACAATAATAACCCAATATTCTTTGATTGGCCACAATACTTAGTAGTCATGTCTCAAGAGTACCTAAGCCGAATGAAAGAAAACAACGAAGGGGTATCCTTCAGGTACTATTCCCATTTTGCTTGGATCTTATTCTACTTCAATCATAGATAATCACCATTCATTATGACCAAAAGAGCTAACCCTAATGGAACTACTCTCCCCATCTATGCATGGACGAATGCGTTGAGCAAAAGGGAGTCTTTTTATAATTTCAACAAAGAGTTCCTAGGCCCAACCCTAAATCTGATTAAAGGGCAAGTACCTAGAATTCCCCAATTGGAAAAATATATTTTGATAAATAAAGGTGAAGAAGAAGGTGACCGATACATTCTAACTAAAGGTACAATTATTCACATATACGATTTTACTGAGAAACCATTTATTTTGCCTTACCATATCACTGAGTGAATGTTCAATTTAGAATATTATCACAAAAAGGATTATACAAACATCATATTTGGAATGGTCAAGGGAAGGAAGGGCACCTGCACTTACCCCCTTAAGGTGAGTGACATCATTGTCAGCAAAGGATAGCATACAAGCATCACCAAATACGTGTGAGAATTGGGATTGGTTGAACTTCCCCATAGGTGGAGATATGACCATAAAACAAACTTTCAGAGAAGATTAACGATACAAAAAATAAAACTCAAAGGTTCAAGAGGACTCTTCGACCCCACATAGAGAAGTTCAAAAATAACGACAAAAATTTAGAATTAGAGTGGGATGTCCAACATATGGAAGCATTGTCTCCTTGGAGAGACTTCTATGACCATGTCATGGATTATGATCCAAAGAGAAATCCAATGCATATTTACATATAGGATGATGTTAAGGCTTTGGTAAAATTGCAAGCCTGGAATATCGTAATTTTTTTTGAATTCTAGAGAATGCGAGTAGAGATAGATACCATAAACTCTAGATTCCTGTTTAAGACTGATATAATTTTTTAGGAATATTATGATCTACATGCTAACACTTGGCAAGGCACTGGAAATTTTTTGGCACTAAGATTCAAGAGGCCTATAGGCCAAAGAGAGGTTATGAATGGCGATCAGGCCATCAGGTTAAAATTAAAGCCATTTACCATTCATACACCTTCATCCTCTCCTCAATGGACAAAGAATTCTGCAGATAATATCCCTAATGGGAAGGGCAAATAAGTTGCTTTCCAATACCCAACAGGGAAATTATAAACATATGGGTCAGGTTCCCACCTAATATAGAGGCAAGTGTACCAAGGAGGAAGTTTGGACCCTAATGAGTCAGGCAGTGTAGGACCTATCCCAGTTGAACAAAAGCCAAAAAGACTAGCTCTAGGAGCATATTTTGAAGGTTATGTAGAACCTAGACACAGAGGAGACCAATATCAAGTTATTTGTAGGACCTATGTGGTAATATTCACACAACCCACTATCTCTCAGTAGCAAGATCAGCTTGGGAACTCACAAACCCAAAATCAAGGACCTGTTCAAAATGAGAAAATAACAGTTGGTTCCTCTTGGTCACAATTGGTAGCAGTTGCTTTTAGAATGGTTCAAGTGACTGAATAAGAGGAGTAAGAAAAAGAATAGGAAGAGCAAGAAAAGAAACAAGCTTAGACTCCATTTATAGATAAATCAAGCATGGATCAAGACACATGTTAGTCCCCATCGAGGGACTCAAGTACATTCTCTATCCTTTCTCTTTCTAATATTCCACCTCTAAATTCCCAATAAACACTCCCTTCCCATTTTGAAGGACAAGTTTAAACATTTGGAGCCCTCCGTCCTATCACGTCTCATGTTTGTACACCCAGTCTACCTTCATCCATTCAACATACATCAATTTCCATTGAGACCCTACTTCCACCCAAGGTTATGCATAAGGGGTTGGAATCAAAATGTACTTGTAAAAAAATGGCGAATCCTAATCGAAATAAAGGTGAATCCTAAGCAAATCAAATCAATCATCTTCACACCAAAATTTAGGGCATTTGAAGCCCTAAAAGTAAGCTCATATTTGGGGCACATTTTGACCTATTAAATCACCTTATAACTTCATAAAAACACCACCATTAGATCAGGCTTGAAAAGAGCTTTCCAACGAGTACAAATATACCTATGTTTAGATATATATTATGGTGAATTGACCCTAAGAAAAAATTGGTCCTAAAAATTTTAGGTGAATGGGCCGATGTCGAGGGTCCTCATATTCACCAATTTCCAATTTTGGAAATCCTAATATTCACCCAATTTGTGAATATTCGCCACTATGCATAACCTTGTTTCCACCTTCCCCATAACAAGAGCTTCCTACATTTTCATCTACAGTATCAATAGGACCACAAGTCATAGTTCCACTCCCTACCCCTTCATCAACCGAGGATGTAATAACTACTTCGTCATGATAATACTCCACCATTTTAGCCTCTCTACTTACCCTTATCAATTTGGTATTATCTTTGATCACCACATCCATTCATACTGACTCTGTTGTAGCCTAACATAAAAGGGTAGAGAATATTTCCTTCAATGCAGTAGCCTGGTATAATGAGTAGCTGGTAAAATATTTAGAAGATATAGCATGAAAAAGGAAGACTACAGTTACTGATCCAATACCAAGAAAAAAATTCATTGTCACTCCAAAAGTGAAAAAACCAAGAAAGGAGATAACCATGGAAGACTATGAGATAGTCAAAAAAACTATAGACATCATGTAGCTACCAGTTTTTGATGAATTAGTAATGGCCAAGGCTCATATGGATACAATCTTTTTGCAAGGGGATGTGAGAAGAGAAGATAATGAAGAGTTAAAAAAAATAATACAACAACTGGAAGCTTCTCTTAGAGAGCAAGAAGGATCGGCCAACACTCTCAGAGATGAGATAAAAGAAAGGTAAAATAAATATCAAGAAATGACCAATTATAAAGAGCAAGTAGAAAGTATTCAAGCTTAGATAATAGCTCATACAACTCAAAATGAATAGTTGCACCATCAATTATTATCATAAAGAGCTAAGCCTATTGGATTTTCGAAGGACGCTATAAAGAAAACTTGAAAAGGGTTATGGTTAGAGATAAAGGTGAAAAGTTCAGAAGAAAAACCAATTTTTGTATTCCTAAATGAAGCTACAAATAAGTTAGGAAGCACAAGATATATTCTTTGAAAGGTGGAGGATGAGCTTTTATGTAAGGTACCTCTAGCATAAAAACTCTATAGAGTGGCCAAAACCAGGTCTAGAGTCATGGCAAAACTCATTTCGAACAAATAATGGTGTACAACGATGGGCATAGCCAAAGATATCTTGGCCAAAAACAAGTTACTATTGGAGGGTTTGTTATTGTTAGACAGACTAGAAGAGAAAACGAAAAAAATTATGAACAAACTTTCTCACATTAGGTTTCTCGGTTTCCCTAACTATGGCCATCAATTTATTGGAGAAAAAGTAATGTCAGGTTGTTTAGACCTCATCATACAGGATGAATTTGAAATAGAGAGGTGGCCCAAACCACTCCAACAAGAGCAGGTAAATTAGATGATTAAGAGCTTGATAGAAATAAAAGATGTTATATTTGAGTTGGGTAACAACGGTTTTGAGCCATCTTACAAGAGGTTGTCTAGCTTACAAAGGCTCCATAAAAATATTTTATTATTACCAAGGATCCCAAAGAAGACCTGGGAATAAGACTCCACTGCGCTAAGTAATGTCACCCAATTACTTAGTGAAGAAGATAATGATGATGCGAAGGATAGTATGGAAGAAAGTGAAGATGGGTCTGAGGAAAATGGGTTTGATGAAGAAGATCGAGGGAAGGAGGAAGAGCATATCGACGACAAGGTCAAAAAATATGAAGTCCAGGAAATCAGTCCTAATAAAACTGAAGTTGAAGTAGTTCATATCAAAGAAGAAGAAGAAGAAGATTATGAGGAATAGGGTGAATAACTAGTCCAAGGAAGGGACCTATTAGAAACATAGTTTTGATGAAGTTTTTGTAGTCTGATAGAGGTCATAGAAATAAATAAAACATGAATCTGTATAGAGCCTCACGCTCATGGTGCAGAAAATTACTGATATCCATCTATAAGAGAAACCCTCCTGGAAATTGGAAATCACATTTTTTGCTTCACAATTAGTTTCTTCATGACTATCAGCTACAGGATATTTTATCTCTAATCATGAAGATGGTAGTCACGAAGGAGCAATTTTTGAACCATGATACTATAAAAATCTAGAGTCTAATTCACCATCCATTTTCCTTCATTCATTCGTCATATTTTCCTGCCATTTCCCAACTTCATATTGTCCTTCTCACTTCCAATTTTTTGTTTTCTCTCATTCCATAAACCATTTATCCCCTTAGACTCCATAAAACCAATGAATAAGGCTTTGAGTTCTTAAAATATTGTAAGCAAGATTCCCTAGGAGGTGCCAATAATATAGGCCAAAAATGGCTACATCCATGCTTAAGCCAATTTTTTTGCAAAATTTGACTAAGTATGAGAAAGAAACACAAAAGCACGGAAAAGAGCCCAAAACTGAGAAGCGTTGAAATCATCCCAAAAGTGAGAAGTCTGGTAAAGTTATGTTTCTCTACTTCCTTTATATTTACCCCATAAAAGTGGAGGACGTCTAAAAATAGAAAAGCACCGTGAGAAGGTTGAAAATGATAAAGCACTAAAAAGAGCTAAATTGAAGAAGAAAAGTAGATCATGCTTATTAACTTCCTTTGTATTGAGCACGTAGAAGAAAAACACTGAAAAGAGTCCAAAACGGAGAAGTACTGAAATCAGCCCAAAAGTGAGAAGTTCGGCAAGGCCGCGTTTCTCTACTTCCTTTGTATTGAGTGTGCAAAAAAAATGCTGAAAAAAGTTTGAAACTAAGAAGTGCTAAAAACAAAGTAAAATGAAGAAGTTGCACAAGCCGCACTTCTCGACCATATTTGCATTAGATGTAAAAATGAGAAAGCACTGGAAAACAGCCAAAAGGGAGAAGTGCCAAAAAATGGGCAGATGTAAGAAGAGTGAAAAATCATGCTTTCTTGTCCACTATATATCCACAGTGCAAATCAAAAAAGGTGCTATAAGGGCCCACAATCCAAGACATTGATAATAAGACAAAGTTGTGATTTCTCTTCTTCCTTCATTACTACCGCACAAACAAGAAGTGACACTGCAACTGTCCAATGGTCAGATCTACGACACATATTGAACCTCTACTTTCCAAAATATTTTTTATGAACTTCTGCACGTGTGATTCAAAGAATAGGGGAAAACTAAAATCGACTATATAGAAGCTGAATCAAAGTGGTTATAGTCTAGAACCTTCCAAAACCTCATGATGAACCGGATTTAGCTGCAAGATCGATGGATAAGGATGGATTTCAAGAACCACCTGATGAAGATGAGTTCAACCAGAATATCATTGCAACAAGATAAAAAAGGTGTAAGATAACAGGCACCATGAATGGCAAAGTGGTTAAGAAGATCTAAAGAAGATAAAATTCCTTGTAATTCTTAAGAGTAAAAATCTTACTGTAAAACCTATAAATAAAGGCAGCAACCTCCTTCCAAATGGTCAGCTCTTGAATTTTTGCTTGCACTACTATGTAAATTTCTAAAAATTGACGAATGAAGCATTACACGATATTTTTACCCTGAATTTGTGCCTATATTGAATGGTGGACTTAATTCTTAGAAGTTATCTCATCTTGATGCTATGGTTAGTCTATTATGTTAAATTGAAAAGCTAACTTAGAGTAAATCAAGATAATTGTTTCTACATACATTTTTTTTAGGATTCTATTTTTGTTAAATCAGGACATTGATCTTATTCTATTAAATTGGATAATCAATGTTTCTAGATGCTTGGAATAATTCTATGAACATGCAAAAGCCATTTAATAGTGTAACCACATAATTTCTTAATGTTTTTAATCCCTTAATATGCTTCTGAAATCAATTTGTTAGAGATATTGTGTGGATGTCTATGATGTTAGCTTCACCCATCCATATTATATCCATATATTTCTAACCCTATCATTTATATCCCTAAAATTTCAACATTTGAGCTAAATAGAGTCAACATTCATTAAGTTGACAAGGTATACCAGCCTTCTTTGGAGGTCAAATCAAAGTAATTTGATTCTTCCAATGTTTAGTATGGGTTGTGATCAACAGGTGCTCATATTCAAATGATAAAATATAATGATCACAGTTCTAGCATTGGCTAGATGACAAACTGGACTACAACATAAGCTAAAATTAAAAAATGTGTGACAACAAATTTATTTCCAATAAGGTAAAGATCTTAATGAATATGGAGAATTCTTAACACTAAGGTGTTGCTTGCAAATAATTCTCAAAGAATTTGATGTTTGTGAATATTATTTTGAAAATGGTGTTACATTTCCTATAGAAGATATGAAGATATTTGTCATGACCCTCATGGCGGGCTTTTTGACACAAAGAAACAATGTATTAATTGATTATGATGTAATACCTACTTTGAGAAATTGAACCAACTATGTGATGTTTAGTTGAGTTGGAAAAGCATGGTACTATTGACATATTGCTAAATGTGCAATATCAGGTACACTCGTAGGTGGAAGAAGTAGAATCATCCACCAAAAATGGGGGTACTTGAGGTTTAGGAAGTTATGATTAAGGCAACTCGAGGGTAACATTAATGGATACCTTCATATAAAAATGCATTCAATTAGGGATAATCATCAATAGCTAGCCACCTTGAGCCTCAGTTGATGGTCTAGTAGTCATCGTAAACTCTCGGGCTGAGATAGATGAGTAGGTTGATGGAAATATTCCCTCTTTGTCTGTTGCATTTGTTTGATTGTCTTTTCTACATGACTATCTACGTTGGTAGTTTGAGAAATAAAAACATGTATGAGTAGGTTGTCTTTTAAAGCTCCTTGTTTTGTTTAAAAACCTCTTACTCTCTAGTTTTATAAATAAAGAAGTTTTATTTTAAAATTATAATAGAGTTTCATTTTATAAATAGAGAAGTTTTATTTTAAAGTAATAATAGAGTTTCATTTTATAAATAAAATAAGTTTTATTTTAAAATGATAATAGAGTTTCATTTTATAAATAGAGGTGTTTTATTTTAAAATGATAATAGAGTTTCATTTTATAAATAGAGAAGTTTTATTTTAAAGTGATAATAGAGTTTCATTTTATAAATAAAAGAAGTTTTATTTTAAAATGATAATTGAGCCTCATTTATAAATAATATGTTATATTATTCTAAATAATAAAAGAACTTCATTCATGAATAATATATTGAAATATTTTAAACAATGAAAGAATTTCATTATAAGCAATGGTTGCTTTAGTCTAAAATAAAATAATAATAATGATTTTCCATTCTTTAAATGGAGGATGGTTATTGTGAAGTGTTGATTAAACTTACTGGGAACTCAATAAGTTCTACCATCGATTCGAGAGGATGGCAAGTTGCATAATCAAATGGATGGGGGCATCTACCATCATTGAAAGGGAGAGCTCCATTTATGATAAATCTTGTCAAAATATTTGATAGTATATGAGATCCAATATCGATCGTCGCATTTAGTAGTTGGGAAGAAGCATGGAGGGCGATGGAGCATTGGGGAAAGGGGAGATACATGGAGGAGAGAAGGAGGTAAGGCATTGATGGTAGTAGATGAGCTTGGTAAAGAAGGGGAATAATACAAGAGGTCGAGGGGTTGAAAAAAAACTCACACTTTGCAAGGAAGGGGAAGACTATGGACGCTTGGAGAAGAAGGCCAAAGCTTGTAGAGGTCAAGACGAGTGCGCTCTACACTCAGAATGCTTGTGCCAATAGGATTTGAGGTTGGTGTTTTTTCTATCATGTTGATTTCTAATTAACTTGGTAGGTAAGGGCAATTTTTCTCTATGATTACTCTAAACCTGTTATTATCAGTTGTATCTCCTTGTTATGATAGTCTGCCTTGTTGGAAATAGTCTACCCATAACTCAAACTATTGCTAGTTTAGTTTGAGCTAGAATTTTCTCTTCATTGTTAGAATCATGGCTATTGGTGCTATCAGCTTGTGTTTACCTATCAACTAAGAGTGCTTAGGCGTAGTGAGATGTACTACCTATTCTCATAGGAATATTTGAACCCTTCTTTAAAAGACATCAGGTGATGGGAACACCTCCTTGGATATTTCTTAACCCTAACCACCTATGCATTGGATGATGGATGAGTCTCCCATTGTGTAGTATAGCATTTGCTAGCTAGTATGGCCTAGAGCTAACCAGCACCCTGTCGTCCTTGGGAATCCTTTTCCTTTTCTTCTATTGAGTGGCATAATTCATGGGGAACATTGTGTGGTTGTTCTCCTTGATGGGTATTAGGGAAACTTTTGTCGCCTTCGATAACCTTTGTGTACCCTACAAATCTGATGGAGGGATCTATGAATTTTGCCACTGTGATTGGCCATTGACCTTTTGTCCCTCGTTGAATCCCTTTCGCTTGGTTCGCTGTGTTGTGTTGTCAATCCTTGGGAATAAGGGGAGGCTCAAAAATCGTTGGGTGATTGCAAGTCATTTAGAGTTCAACATCGTGGCTTGAGAAGTTGTTGGTTCATAGAGGCCTTACCTTGGTTTATGCTCTATTATTATTTAAATAGATATAATTTATTCTTTAAATTAAGTAATGGGACTGAATTTAGGGAAATAAATAGATTTGGGTTATTTATTAAATTAAGTATTGAGACTTAATTTAGGAGAATAACAAAGTATAGTTCATTTCATAAATTAAATAAAAATGAAAGAGATTATAGTTGTTTTATTAATTAAAGTTGTGAACTTTACATTAATGAAAGGAAAGAGATTATAGTTGTTTTATTAATTAAAGTTGTGAAATTTAGATTAATGAAAGGAAAGAGATTGTAGTTGCTATATTAAATTAAAGTTGTGAACTTTAGATTAATGAAAAGAAAGAGATTATAGTTTTTTTATTAATTAAAGTTGTGAACTTTAGATTAATGAAAAGAAAGACTATAGTTGTTTTATTAATTAAAGTTGTGAACTTTAGATTAATGAAAAGAAAGAGATTATAATTGTTTTATTAATTAAAGTTGTGAACTTTAGATTAATGAAAGGAAAGAGATTTAGTTGTTTTGTTAATTAAACTTGTGAGCTTTAGTTAATAAGAAAGAAAAGATTTATTTATGGATTAAAGTAGATGACTTTGATTTAATAAATAAATATAATTAGTTTGTTTTGTAAATTAAGGGTATGGGACTTTAATTTATAAAATGAAGGAAAAGGGTTTATTTATGGATTAAAGTAGATGACTTTGATTTAATAAATAAATATAATTAGTTTATTTTATAAATTAAGGGTATGGGACTTTAATTTATAAGATGAAGGAAAAGGGTTTATTTATGGATTAAAGTAGATGACTTTGATTTAATAAATAAATGTAATTAGTTTATTTTGTAAATTAAGGGTATGGGACTTTAATTTATAGAACAAAGAAGAAATGGTTATTTCTTGATTGAAGGAACCTAGATTGTTTGATGATTGAAGGTATGAGACTTTAATTGTCGAATAAGGGTTGAATAAATTATTTAAAGTAAAATCTATGGTCTAGTTGCATGTGTTGAAAGTCTCTTATGGGATAATGAGAGGGGAAATAAAAAGGTGGTTTTGAGGATATCAACTATAAAATAGATGGTTAGATACTTTGATTTAATTTGTATAATTACAATTTGGAAATAAATATAGTTTACATTGTAAGTTTATAGATTATGTTATAAGTTGGTTTAACATAGTTTATATTAAATAAAGGTATATTATGTTCAATGGATGGAAACATAATTTACATTGCAAGTTTATAGATTATGTTATAAGTTGGTTTAACATAGTTTATATTAAATAAAGGTATATTATATTCAATGGATAGTAACATAGTTTACATTGCAAGTTTATAGATTATGTTATAAGTTGGTTTAACATAATTTATATTAAATAAAGGTAGATTATGCTCAATGGATAGAAACATAGTTTACATTGCAAGTTTATAGATTTACGTTATAAGTTGGTTTAACATAGTTTATATTAAAAAAGGTAGATTATGTTCAATGGATGGAAACATAGTTTACATTGCAAGTTTATAGATTATGTTATAAGTTGGTTTAACATAGTTTATATTAAAGAAAGGTAGATTATGTTCAATGGATGGAAACATGGTTTACATTGCAAGTTTATAGATTATGTTATAAGTTGGTTTAACATAGTTTATATTAAAGAAAGGTAGATTATGTTATAAGATGATATAACATAGTTTACATTGTAAATTTATGGATTATGCTAAGTATGCTAGTATAGTTGTATTGAGATGAAAATAGACTATATCCAACTAAGGGGATGTAGTCTATGTATAAATGGATTTGTATTATTATATTAAATAAAGGTATGGGACTTTAGTTTGTTTGATAAATGGATTTGGATTATTATATTAACTAAAGGTATGGGACTTTAGTTAGTTTGATAAATGGATTTGGATTATTGGATTAACTAAAGGTATGAGACTTTAGTTAGTTTGATAATTAAAGCTAGATTATTACATTAATTAAATGTATGAGGCTTTAGTTGATTTGATCAATGGAAATATTTCTATGTTAAGCAAGTACTATTATTATAAACACAATAGGCCCTTAAGGATGTAGTATTCTCTAGTATATTAAGAGGAAGGAGCTAACCTTAGAGAAGCAAATGTAGAATCTGTTACATGGATTAAAAGAGTAATTTACGGTAAAGACGTTGTAAACACTATAAGTTCTTATGCATTGTATTGGCATATGTTTGGGAGAAAGGGATTATGGGATCCTTGTATTTGTAAAGACCAAACTTATGCAATAAAGGAAACATTTGAGGTTGGGTTTTCCTAAAAGGATTTTCCCCAAGATATATATTGTGTTATGGGTATTGATTCTCTCTTTTATATTACTTTTAATGTATCTCTTACTTATTGATCCTTACATTTTATTTGAATAGATGTGTAGTAGATATTATTCTTTGATTGATATTTTAGATAAACTTTGTGGTTTTTAGTATGTGTTGATGTTTTATGTTTTTAATTAAGCTAAAAAAATTTATAATGGTAAATAGTGACATCTCTTAAGCTAGTTAGGTTTTTGGGGTGTTACAATATTATACATGAAATTAATCACTCTTGACATATTAAAGTGTAAAAATCAAGGGAAAATAAATGAAATATTAAAGGACAATCCTACAATGGCAAATTCTTATTGTGACAAAATATCTCAAGCCTATGATGACATATATTTTATTATGATACAAGTGATCTTATCAAAAGGATATATTTTGCTTGTGATACTGATGATTTGAGTATTGTTGGTGATAGTGGTTTTGAGAACACGTTTATGATGGAAAATAATTATTATGACACAAGCAACCTTATTCAAAGGATATATTAATCTTTTGATACTAGTGACTTGTGTGAGCAATTCTACTAGATTATCTCATAGGTAAATTTATCCAGGATCAAATATCAATCACATAAAATATATTTACAAATAACACAAGTATTGCTCAACAAGAAACTTCACTATTACATTCATAAATCTCATTCTATTACATATCATGGAGCTTTATCTCCAATATATAACTTTACATGATAAACTCTTCAATATTCCTAACTATTGATCTCCTCAAAATAATTAGAGATACAAACTTTCACATGCCTCAAATTATGACAAAAATATCATGATTACATAACCATTAACTTTATATCCTAACACTAAGAGCTCAAAAAATATGCACCATACAACTAAATAAAGATAGCAATATATAACTGAAAACACAATGATAAGACAATAAAAATATGGGGCCCTTTTTGTATTAAATATTCACTTTCAAATGTGTTACAATAAAGTCCCCTCTAAGGGGATGCTACCCATGATACAATGAATACAAATAAAATATCTAGGTGCACTTGAATGGTCTTCTCGCAATCAGAAATCCTCTTGGGGTAGGTTTTTTATGACCATCGTGGAGAGAGTTTGATGTGGATCTTGCACTCCTTTGTCATATGTTGATCCTATAATTTGTACACAAAGAAATAATAAATGAATCAAAAGCATGTGTGATAAGTGAAATTGAATGCAATAAAAGAAGATAAACCAGACCAAAGCATGTGAAATCTAAAATCTATCTAAATACAAAAATGATTATAATCATTGATGTAAGTTATGTTAAAAAAATAGTAAAAAACATATCTTTGCTAGAGGTCATCTTAGGGTTATATGGCCTTGCCTACGGTCCATCTCGGATCGAGACAGTCATTATCATCGAATTGTACTTTCCCAAAACCAATATCGGATGGCACACAAGATATCCTAGATATATTTTCAATGGATTGTGCACTATGAGAGTGACTTATATGGGTTGAATCAATCACTGATGCAAGGGTAGAAGATTGCATGGAATATGGGAGCATAGCTTCCTATCATTTTAGTAGTTCGATAGCATGAATTTCAATGAAATGACTTGGAGGATCAAAAGGGTAGCACTTCATTGCTCAAAGTTGAGGATTGAATTTGATAGCACTTTGTTGCACAAATTCAAAGATGAGAGACCTTTAAAACTAAGGGGTGAGTGTCAATTTATAGACTTCTCAAAGAGAAGCTAAAAATGGTGAAAGCACCTTGCATGAAAAAGCAAAGAAGCAATTCACATTAAGAAAAGTAAATGTCTATCTTTAAAATTTCATGTGATTTATAATTGCATGTATTTTTCTATTTTGGCCCATGCGAGGCATTTAATGCTTTTCTCGAGATCATGCATGGGGTTAACTGGTACTTTTGATTGTCAATTATGTGCCTTTTTTATTTTTAAGCTTCATTTTTTATGGTCATCTCAAGGTGAGATGACCATGATTTAGTGGTCGTTTCAAGGTGAGACGACCATGGTTTACGGCCATCTTAGGGTGATATGACCATGGTTTATAGGAAATTTTTCTCGTTAAAGTGGTGAGAACCACTATTTTAGCCCTAAAGATATCCAAAGTGGGTTAAGTGGTCTAAAATGAGTCCATTAACGTAGTCTCCTTAATATGACATTTTTTAGGTGTCTACAAATACCTCTTGTTGTGATGCTTTATGTGATAACACAATGTAGAGCAAAAATAGAGAACCTAAAATGGTCGATTTGAAGTTTAATGGTATCCATTAACCAAATCAACACAGGATGCCCCAATCATAGAAAGAGCTTGTATTTTTTAATCATTACTTCCAACTCATCGATGGACTTGGTTTTAGTAAACTTTTCAACCATTGGTAAAGATTATGATATGTGTTCACACTTTAGGATTTGAGTATACTAAGTTTTTGGTAACCTTTGGGGCATTGGAATACAAGCTTAAGTCTACACTTTAGCCTTTGGGGCATTGGAAGACAAGCTTGAGTCTACACTTTAGCCTTTGGGGCATTGGAATACAAGCTTGAGTCTACACTTTAGCCTTTGGTAATACCAATCAAGCATTTTAGCTACCTAGTTTGTTTAAAATAAAAATTCCCTAAGCAATAAGGGCGTATAATTGTCTTTGGCAATGATTCTTGAACGAATGTAGTTTGCATTATTAAGTGTTTGATTATTGATGCAATTATGAATTTTATAATTATATGACTACCCCTCTAAGCGATGAGTCGATAGAGGACATGGGACATGATGACAGCAATGATTTTCTTGACTAGAATGGTGTGATGAGAATGGTTTTTTTTGTTTTATTTTATGAGTGGCCTTATGGTAATGTACTCATCCTACCGGATTGCGTGGATAACCAATTGATGCAACCGTTAGGTGACTAGAGTAAATCACTAGATACAAGGTCCACTCAAGTCTTTTGAATTGTTTTGACCAAAGGTGTTAAGTAAATTTGGAGAATTTTGAATTGATTTGACCAAAGGGGTTAGGTATCATTGGAGACTTTTGATTGAAACTATTACCAAAGGGAGTTAAGTTCCTTTGAAGCCTTTAAAATTGATATGACCAAACGAGTTAAGTGCCTTTGGAGCCTTTTGATTGAAACTGTGACCAAAGGGAGTTAGGTTCCTTTGGATCCTTAAAATTGATTTGAAAAAATGGGTTAAGTACCTTTGGAGCCTTTTTATTGAAACTGTGACTAGAGGGAGTTAGGTTCCTTTGGAGCCTATAAAATTGAAATTGTGATAAAAGAGAATTAGGTTCCTTTGAAGCCTTTTGAATTGAATTTTTTGATTATTTGATTGATTTTTGTGGAAGGTACGATACCTTTGGATACACCCAAGTAGATTGGTCATTTGATTGATTGTTGGGGAAGGTGTGATACCTTGAGTACCCTAAGTTGTGTTTTTATTTGATTAATGGTTGGTGGATGGTGTGATACCTTGATTACCCCAAGTTCTGTGTTTTCTTGATGTTATTTTTGGGGAAGGTGTAAGACATTGAACCCATCTAGTTGGTGTTAATGAATCCCTCCAAAGATAAAAATATACTAGGAAGACCCAGATATTCAATATCCCTATTTATGCATAGTGATGTTTAATTAATGTAATGCATAAGACTACCCATTGCTAGGCTGGTGTCTATAGACTATTATTGTAATGAGGATCACCCTATGGTCGACATGTCCTTAATTTTTATACTTGGTTGGGCTCAATTATCTATAATGCAAGACCTCAAAAGCTAGTGAGTCCTTATGTGCCATGTATGAGCATAGTCCAATGCTAGGGTATTCAATCTTTGAGGAGTCAGATTCTCAACCACTCAAATTGAGTCTTGATAAGAATGAAACCCTATCCTTACTACTTGAAGCCCATTGTTATTATGTTTTTGTAAAAAAAGTTAGAGCTTTGGGGAATCAAAATTTCAACTACTCAAATCGAGTCTTGATGAGAATTTAGCCCTTATCCTTATTATTAATTTCATGATTGATCTACTTTTGTGACAAGAATTAAATTTTTGGAGAATCATATTCTCAACCACTCAAATCGAGTCCTAATGAGAATGTTACCTTCATCCTTACTACTCTTTATGTCATTGTTGTCATTATTATTTTGGACTATGTGCATAATAGGATAGCAAGGGAAACCTTTCACTTAAGAGGCCATGACTACTTCATAGTTTCATATTTCCTTGTGCTAAATCAATTTTTAATATGTGAAAATGTGTTTCATATTTTGAGATATGCAAGGTACTATAAAAGCAAGATCTTACCTTCAAAAATCAAGATAGCTTTTCTACAAAATCTGAAAATAAAACTAAGAATCGTTGAATGATTGAAAGACCCTATTGAACACCCTATAACAACTTACTAGGTGAGAGAAAAATAACACAAACACCTAGGGTGGGGAATGTGGATGGTTTAACACCCTAGGTCTATCTCACTTGGTTGTCCAAATTTACAAAGTAAATTTTTTTGATCAAACTCATGAAATTTTAAACTTCCAACATTAATTAGTACATAGGCATGTGGTTATCCATTTCAAGGTAACTGACCGCTGTAGACGGTCCTTTAAACATGCGACATTGGCCAAACCCTATAATAGGTGCCATTAGGTGAACACATTCATCTAATTTACTAGAGGTCAATGTTCACCGTATGGGATTATCCTTCTAGGGTCTATAACACCTAAAAGGGTGGATGTATAGTTCCCTGCCCCATAGCATGGTGTGTTTAGGATTTTTTGTTATATAATTTTGCCCAAGGTACATATGAATTGACTATCTTATCCATGCTAGGTAATAGTGTTAGAATACTTAGTGCCTATCTGAGAGTTTACCTTCCTTGGGTTTAGCTAGGACCCACCATTTATCTGGATCAGGTACATGTACCCCATGCTATGCATCAAATTATTAAGAGTTATCCCATACAAACTCTTCACTAGACCTTCAAGCTTCAAGGTTTAGCTACCCTCGTAATACCTTGGTCAACTACTAGCAATTCCCCAGATGAGCATAGGATATGAGACCTCTCACATACTATTCACTTATCACCCTAGAGAAAATGTCCCATACCACTTCTCATTACTTGTTTATGATAATAGGACCTACTCATCTAGGGCAGGATTACTAGAAAATGGCTGATATTGACTCACAACATTTGCTCTTCCTGTAAATTCTAGTATTGGTTGAGTGCTTGACCATGCTATCATGCATTAAGAAAATCATGCCATACTTCTTGATGGTGATAAAGTAGAATCATCTCATTCATATTGAGAATGGATTTGTAAGTATTATTAAATAGTTGTCCACTATTATTCAAGTGGACACTATATTTCTTATTTTAATAATTGCAGATTCAAACATTTATCTTATAATGGCAATATTTCCACTAACTACTTAAACTCTATCTTTAACCATTTGTAATCACTTCTTTTCAAAGTAAACTAATTAAAATAATAATAATTTGAACCTTTTCAAAGTAAAGTTTCATTCTTTTATGCAATGCATTTATTTGATTATTAAAAGATAAATAAAAAAATCTCTTCATTAGCATTATCAAATACTCAATATTTCCAAGCATATGAAAATTAAATCAAACCACTTTATTGTTACCATCAAGCTTTCCATAAAGTGGGTCTTTTAAAGTAATTCGCATATTAATCTACTGGTCGATATAGAAAAACATCAGAATACAAATTATTTAGGTCAAAATATAGTGAAGCCATTGGAATATTCTTCCATTTGTTGTCGACCAAACACAAAAAATTCAAATAGAAGATTTAATGAAACAAAGATATTAGTTTTACCTGTTGTCTAGATCTGTTAGACCCTAGATAACCGATTAGATAATCAAGATTCAATATATTAAATGAAATTTGATAACTAAATTATGAATTCTTCTTTGAAAATAATAATTACTAACTTTTAGTTTTTCTTTATAAGGTTTTCATTTGCTGGCTCATATTATAATCATAGGCAAATGATTAAAATTAGTGGTAGTAAAACATAATTGGACACCACGCTGGCCGAGGAATAGCAAACCTTCTAATTTTACTTTTGCTTCTTCCTAAGTGATATCTGGTCTTGCATCCTACCAAGTCTTAAGGTGGTGGCTATTTCCAATACTGACTCTGACAAAGTTTTCTACAATCTCTTGCTTGTAATACAAGTTGATAATTCATTTGTTTTTGGCTATAAAGATCTATAAATTCTAACATAAGGTAAAATGCATTAACTGTATATATGTAACCATTTTACCACTAAATATTACAGAGGGTCAAACATAGGTTTACATGGTTTTCCATTTAAATTCTCTAAAATAAAGCATATATTAAAACTTCCATCTAATGGAAAGTAAAAATAATTTAGTTTCTAATTATTACACCACACAAGTTAAGTTTAGACATTATTTTATTAAGGATAGTCAGTTAAATATTTTGTCTTTATCATTGATAGTTACAGCTCATATGTTTTTACTCCAAGCGTATCTTACTCAATAGACGAACAAAAAAAACACTTCTGATTGAGACTACGCACATGGAACACAATATAGTTTCCTTCCCATAACCATTATAGCTCCAATAGAAGATGTATTACTATGTTTTTTTTTAGTATTATAAGTCATGAAAATATTTCATTTTCTATAGATATTTACAACCTTAATTTATTGACAAGTTCAAGTGGTTTCCAAGACATTATACTGTAATTTTAATACGACATTCATAATCCGATTAGTCTTAAGCAAAAATGTTATATCCAAAATTAAATCAACAGTAGATGTCCTCGCAGAACACAATAAAATATTATAACAAAAACATCACGTTGTCTACACCTTTAATTGGAGAACTACTGTGAATAAAAATTATATTACTCCACAGAGTTAAATTCTACAGCATGTTTTTAAGAAAAATACTAAGCATCGTACAACATAACTAGTAAAAACAATTTAGACTATCTTTAAACTATAAACATACACATCCTATGACTATACTAGCAAACCAGTACTTAAGTTGGAAACCTATTTACAATATTATGACAATATGATGTGGTTTCATCTTATTAAATAAGTTTTTCTACTTACTAATATAATTCATCATCCTTCTCAAAGCGATACTCTCATCAACACTTTTTACTTTATAACAGAATGTTTTCGTTCTTAAATATATATTTCTGTAATTTTAGAATTCTACTGTCATAGTCGCTACAAGAGACAATTACAAGGAAACTCATGAATTATATATACCAATCAATCATTTGTTATTTAGCTATTGTGGATTATGCTAAAGAGGGGCTCTATCAATGTTGTCAAACAATGGCTCACGCAAATAAACCTCCTTGCCAAATATAATAATGTTTCTGTAGGTCTATCTACTACATCGTTAACTTGAGCATTTCTGGCGATCGATAATGGTTGAGCATGTTTTTGGGTCAACATGGCTCAATGATATATAATGCAATCATCATTTACACACCCTAATATGCATTCCCTAATCTCAAAAATAGTAGGATTAAGTCATTACCATTTCATTTCAAAGAACTTATTATGTGTAATTTAGACATCTAGCTCTTGCATACGCACCTAGCTAAAGACATCAGTGTGGATATAATCTGTTGGAGATTGGGATACGTTTCCACTTAGACTCACTATTACAACCAAAGCAGATTCTAATATCAAGACACTTCCAATTATCTTAAAAATAAAATAAGATATGCAATCAACAAACCATCATTCACAATACAATCTTCCAATGATCACATTAGACAATAGACAATAAAAGAAATGACCTAACTTGGTCAATTTGACAATTGAAAGGTGAATTCTTTCACTCAAACTTCTCCACACGAATTATAAACACACTTGCAGAGAAAATATTAATGCAAAATAAAATTGTATGATGTGAGACTAGTTCAACACATCCTTTAAAAGGAATTGAAGACTTGGTTTTGAGTGACACATGAGGCTGATCATGTAGTTTTGGAGAGTTACCGCATGTCAATGCATGTGGCATTACAAAATATCATATTTTATATTATATATATTTAATGCTACTTTTGTTAAAATGATTATATTTATTATTGTTATATATTTCATTTTATATAATTTTCATATGTATATATGTTCATATATTATTTTCTCAAAATTAACATAAACACATAAACCAACATACATCTAATGTGATCTGTCAAAAAACACAATGCAAACAATCTTATTAAACAATTACAACAAAATGCAAATACAAGAAGTATGCAATCACATGCAAGATGCTCCTATATGATTTTTTTTGGTGGGCTTCCATGTACCCACAAGCCATGGTGCATTGAGCACTAACATCATATCCCACCTTACTTAAAGTGAACAACCACTGTATTTTTTGAAATGTGGGTACTTGAATCGTTTGATATGCTTATTGAAATGTGAATACTTGCAACTGCACTCATAAATTTCTTTAGCAATATCTCATTCTAAAAATAGTAGCAATCAGTTAAATGGTGAAATGGAGGGATGTTATAGATGGAGAGGATCTATGGATGTGTGTGTGTTCCTGATGACCTTTTGGAAACTAAGAGGTGTCAGTAAAATAGTCAATGGTCGGCTGAGAATCATTGCTTATGGTCATACAGTATCTACCCTATCTTACCAAGACCCCTTAATAACCAAAATATCACAAGGAAAAGTGCAAATTATGATACGGTTAAAAGGTTGGATTAAGACTAATGACACTCATACAAGCATGGTGGTCTGTGTAGCAATGCAAGAACGACACAATCTAATGCAAGTTAAATGAATGAATATGCCTAATGCAACTAATAAATGAATGTGTAATGCATGATGATGTAAGCAATGCAATGTCATGTGATTTTTTATTTTTGTATTATTTTTTGTTGTTTTTATTATTATTTTTGTGAATGTTTTTGATGTTTTTAATTTTTTTTATGTGGGGGAAGGTGTGATACCTTGAGCACCCCCAAATTATTTTATATTTGTGATGTAATTGATGGGTATGGTTTGATACCGTGAATATCCCCACTATAGTTTTTGATGGCAATCAAGATTTTTATTGGATGGAGTGAGCAGACCATCTATGGAAAAGGCCCCTTATCATTAACATTTTGGAACACGTGTAAATATAAAGTAATTGTTGATGTCATGGCCCACTTGCTGATGATAGAGATAATAGTACGCTTCCATATACGACTTTGTTTTAGGTCTGTCAGGGTTGAGAGGGCATATGTCATGTAAAGAAATTATTTTTTCCACCTACAACTTTTGAAATATTGTTGACACGGGCTCAGCTAGAGGGGTCCAAGTACGGGGCTAGCGTTTGGAATGAGGAGGTTGATGCCATTAATGAACTTGATGCAACGAATGTGGGGAGTATACGACACCTTGATAATTCCCATTATTCATTGAGCTTGATGTGATATTTTTATTGGATTGAGTGAAGTGATGGAAGTTGATACCTCATGTTGAGGTAAGGATGCCTTCCTAATGCTAAGGTTTTGATTGTGCAGTGCAAGCAGGCTATATGTAGGAATGGCCCCCTACTCAATAAGATATTGAACTAGATTTTAAATTTTGAAGCAATAATTGATTTCATGACCCTTCAATTTGTGGTAAACACAGTAGTGATCTTCATTGTAAAACCTAGGTTTAGGCTTTTTGGGTCTATGGATTTCATTTTGGGTAAGGTGATTGCTTGCACTTCATAAAGCCTCTAGAATATGGTTGAATAATGTTATGAAAGTGGTAAATAATTACGAGTTGGATGCCTATTGCACTTTTTAATTTGCAATTGATTATGAGGTTGCAAGGGAGGTGGTTTGGCATGGGATGTGGTTTGTTGATGACTCAATTATAGCTCAATGTTCATAAGCCAAGTTAAGATTTATTGCAAAATAGGAGTGTATTGGCAACTTGATTGTAGCTTGATATTGGCTAGCTAATCCAAGATATGTTGTAGGCCTAGTGGGGGTGATTGCTTGTGTTGCAAAGTGAGACGAGGTTTGTTGTAGGTCTTAGAATTTAGTGATGGTTGGATGATTGTTGATAAAGCTAGATGGCAATTGGTAGGTGGTGGAGGTGGATTGGTTGTAGGTACTAAGAGACAATTAAGTAGATGTGGATCATAAGTCCTCAACATATGAGCAGATGTGGATGGTTCATGATGATATTATTTAGTGACTATGTCCACATGATCTTTTTCCACACGCTCTTGATCCAACTCAGAGTGTTTAGCTATGGTAGCTTTATTATCCCTATTTTGGTGTAGTGTATACACTTTTTCTTGATTCTATGGATATGTCAGGTGAAATGAAGTAGCTGTAACTAAATTTTATGGTGGTAGTACTTATGGTGTGGAGGGAATGTTGTATGGAGCTAGATCGATTTGGAGAGCTCTGGTTATCTATCACAACACTTATCATTCCCACAAAATCTTGGTGAGGTGGACTAGCATGCACTTGATTCACCTTCTACGATTGTGCTACTTGATTGGTAGGTGTTGTGTTTGTTTCATGTTTTAATAAGGGATCTTTAAAAATTCCTATTTGTTGGTTGTTTAGGGCAAGAGGATTATCAATTTGAATCTCTTATCTCTCAATCATATCTTATACTAGATTCTTAAAGGGGTAACATGTCTGGATATCATGCCCTCTTTGGTAATGGTATGCATAGTATAGATCTTCCATGTGCCCCTTTGATTTAGGATTATTAGGGTCTATTAGATGGATCTCAAGAAGATTGATTGCTCGCACCTCACATAATCGATTGAATATTGATGTTAATATTTTTGGAAAAGAAGTATATTGTTATGGTGGTTGGCACTATTGGCCTTGTCTATGGTTTTTTTGCATGTGGTACTGGGCTGGTGGTGACTGAGCATGGTGATTAGGCTAATCTTATGGTTGCAATAGAACCACTTGGTTTGAGGATCCAGGGATACTCAAAACAAATTGATTCACTAGGGCCACCTTTTATTGCATGTTACCACCTTTCTCAAAGGTATATATGCTATGACATGGTAGATGGTTATACCATTCCAAAATACCCATAGCCAATGTTATAAGGAATGTTCTTAACATCAAGGAGTAATTGTCTTGAATATCAAAGCATGTATTGATGAAGCTTATAATGTTCTCTTGCACGTCTTCATAACCTTTAAACTATTTGAGTTTAGGTATCTCGAAATATGGTGGGTATGGTGGTGATGGCACTGATGGATGTAGAGGTTGATTGCTAAGCTACCTGAGATTGGATTTATGATAACCCAAGCCTTTTGCTTGTTTCTCTAATAAATTTATCCAATAAATTAGAACTTTGTATGCCTATGGAAAAATGATAGGGTCTTATCATCGTCACCCTGATTAGGTAGAGGGGGCCAATTTTTATGTTGAGGTGGGCGATAAGTATGATCATTAGGCACCTCATCATAAATGGATTTAGGGTAGGTATTCACTTGTTTTCAATATCCTCATTGGGGTTCTTCATATAATTATTCCTCCTATTTATCTTGGTACTACTGATGAGTATGAAGTTCTTGATGGTAACCAGGTAACAACCTTTGATGTTGAACACAATTTTGGTGTAACCAAGGGAAAAAGTTTTGATACTATATTGGGTGCCTTACACATTGTTGTATTCTATAGGTGCTAGGTGTAGGCACCATTTCATGCAAGGCCTTTTGCAATTGCTCTTGTTGTATCCTATGTTGCTCTTGTTGTATCCTTTGTTGATACAACCTTTGTAGGTGTACCCATTGTGGGTCCACCCATTATTGATTTAATTGTTGTCGATCCTACTATTGTTGTTTTTTGAGGTTTGGCCTAGGTTCCTAATGGGTATGATTTATTTGCTTAATTATGTGGGTCCTATTTGCTGAAATACAAATGGGCTTGTCTTGTATTTCACCCCTAGTATGATCTAGGATCTATTTTTCATGATTCTTAAAGGTTTATTGACCTGATATTATGGTTTATAAATAATATTTGTATATTCAAGCGATGCAGAGACACAAAGTTCATGAATGAATAATCTCTCTTGGAACATGTTTAGGTTTGGCTTACCATCATATATAACAAATGCAAGAGTTGACATAGGTTTCTTTGAGGATGGTGGTTAACACGTATCCTCTTGGTCATGTTCTTGATGTATGGACAGATTCTTAGTTAGGGTGTCCTAATAGCAATCATCTTGGTATGAGATGTAATCTTGTACTACTAATAATGGTTCTCTATGGCAAGCCAAGGTACAAATACACAACACTACCCTACTAGATCCCTTAGTGGGAAGATGGTTCTTTTTGTAGAAATCTAGCAAGGTGTCTAGATCAAGAAAGTCTTCTTTAGGACCTTTTCTAATAGGGAATTTTTGGAGGTTAGATTCCCTATATAAAGGATTCACATGATATCTTGTACTAGGGTGCCAATCAGGAATGGCAAGGTCTTCTAGGCTGAATCAAATATATTTCATGCCTCCTTGTGGATGTTTAGTAGTACTAGCTCTTTATTGAGCCTGACTACATGTTGTTACCATTTTTTAATATATGGAAATAGTAAATAAACAAACAAGCAAGAAAACAATATTTTTGTTTTTGGTATTTTTGATTTTTATGAATTTTTTGTTTTTGTTTTGTGTATTTTGATCTTTAGGTCCTATTGCTATGGGCTTCTATGGCTTATAGGAAGCTAATATACGGTGGGAGTTGAATACCCACATCACATGATCACTTTGTCATTCATTGGTGATGAAATCCAACTAACTGACGTTATATATACCATGTGAATGTGTGTGTAGGTTCCTTTTAAATTTTACAAAAATGAAATCAAAAAAATATTGAGTGATAATTTTACCCAATTTCAAAACCATACTCACAGTTAGGGTATTGTTAGAAAATCCTCTCTTGCAAAGAAATTCAAAATTTCTCCAAGGTTCTTATTTGCTTAATATGTGCTTGAATGCTTGTGAAAATATGAAAATGTGTTGAATACCTTAGAGGTGCAAGTAACTGTTAACAAGGGGCCTATGGTTTGGTATTACTTTGATTTGATTTGTTCTTTGTTGTTCATGAAATTTGTGAAAAAAAATGTAACATTATTGGTCCTCTATGACCATCCTGGAATGGTGATTTAATCCATTTTATCTTAAATTGTTAACAAATTTTATCTTGAATTGTTAACAAATTTTATCTTCTTTTGTTAAGCTTTGTTTGAGCATGAAAGAAAATGACTAAATATAACTTTGAAATGTCAATCCTAGAACGGTGATTTAATTCATTTTATCTTATATTTTTATCAAATTTTATATTGCTTTTTGAGTGCAAGAATTTTTTTGTTTTAAAATCTTAAGAAATGCCTTAATTAAATGTTTCCAAATAATTTAACATGTTAGCCTTAAGAGAAAAATTATTTGGCTCTAATTAATTCAAAACCCAAATTTTAATGTAGAAAAATATAACCCTTCTAGGGTTTTGAGTGTTTGATGGAGCTTAAAGAAAATAAAATGGAAAATAAATTAAAAAAAAAGCTAAGGTTAGAGGAAAAATGACAAAAAATATAAAATAAGATGGAAACAAAGTGTGGAAAAGCAATCAAAGTGAGCTACTATAAATTAATTCCTCCTATTCTACAAAAAATATAAGATCATGAACAAAAACCAGGTTAGACCTGCATCCACACAATCCAAATCTGGTTAAGTGCAAGAGTTTGAGGAAATAAAAGCATGTATCAAAACATTAAATGATGCTACCATATCCATGCATAAAACACCACTAAATGAACCCAATACATGCAGGAGAAAGATATACAATAAAACTTATATTCAAAACCTTCTATCTACATACAAGGTGAGAAAATATGTTTGCAATAGCTTGAAAACCTTCCAATCCTCTTCATGCCCCTTTTGCTTCAAACAATTCTAGCCCGTTTTTCTCTGTTTCGATGGCTATTTAAAATTAAAAAAAAAAACTATTTTTTTCTTTTCTACCTTTTGGTTTATTTTCCAGTCGTTCAATTTTGTAAAGCCTCCTTTGTAACCGCATTGGTTTCACATTTTTGATCTTCCACCATATGTGAAAACATTTAATTTATTTTGTTTCCACTTGCTAGCATGTAATATTCTTTAATTAACTATTCTTCATCCTATCTTCACCTCACCTGCAATCTTCCTAATATAGCTTGATATGAGAACAATGTCAGTGAAATTACATATTGGTTAAAATGTTACTATTTTAAATTCATTTCCCATGCGAGCTTCTTCCATTGCCTTTCCTTTATTTAATGATATCAACCGACAAACAAGATGATTTATCGTGGAACCTACACTATGGAATAATTGGTGATCATTGTGTGCTTGATCTAATTTTATCCAACCTTCCTTAAGGGCCTCTGCTATGTCCATCCACTATTTTTGACTTCCCTGTGTTGAAATGCACTCTTTTCACTCTTAGCCCACTACGAGGGCATAGTCCATCAAATCACCTTAGGATTACCATGATAAGATATTTCTAAACCAGTTATTCACCATGGATATCGTTACTCAATTTGTTTTTGAGAAACATTTGCATCATGTATTGTATGATGCACACAGTTCATTAGGTCATGCTTAAGATAATACTATTGGCCCTCCTTTTAGCTTTGACATCTTCCTTGGCTTTGACATCGTTGAGTAGGCATTGATATCATCTTTATAGGAACTCCTATATATCCTTCCCTTAATTTCAAATAAATCAATATATCCCATTTCTCTGGCACTGAATCACGACCATAATAAGATTATTACTAGAAAAGAATTCACCATTTTGTTGTAGTACTGATGATTTGCATATCTCACTTCATTGTCATAATCAAAAGACTTCCCAATATAATTTTTTTTTTTCTCCTAGAAATTGAAGATGATTTGCATACCTTACTCAACATCAAAAACCAACACAAAGTCACTCACTTCATGCTTAGGGTCTGCATTGCTCTGGTAAACCATGCCATATTTCAATATCTTGGTGATTCGAAATCCTGATTGCTTCAAATCTGCACTTGGTTCCTTGTAAAATTTCCTTTACTTGAGATTCAAAATTGATTCTATGAAATTCACATAAAAAACATTATCCTCTAAAGGTAAGGAATTCCAAGGCACCTCAAATATGTGGCCTAGAGTCCATTCAAGCTCATGTCTTTCATTGTATTCCATGGAAGAAAGCATAGAAACCTTCCCAAATATTATCCTTATCATTACGACTGACTAAAACTATTGCTAGATCTACCACGAAACCATGTTGCTACACCTTCCCAGTCATCATTTCCTATTCAACCATAATTTTAAAGAATATGAAAGAAGACCCTTTTATTCAAATTTTAGAGCTTCAAATTTTAGATTTCTCAAATCTAGGGTAAGGGTATGTGTATACGCTCATGCTATTCTCAATCGTCTCGGGATTTCTCAATTTTTGCAAAATGTAACCATATGATTCTTAACTAAGCCTCTAGCAGAAACCCCCTACCAAATTTCAATTCAATGGAAGGGATTCCATGATTATGATTACCGGTATATACACACGCCTTCAAATTTCACATGTTTTTATAATTTACATGTCGAATCCCATGCATTGGCCCTTGCAAAAACTTTGGGATTCCACTGTTACCAATATCTAATACTTGAATCGTAAGAAATGCACTTTTCACCACCAATTTCATGAGAAAAAAGAACAAAATAAAAGTAATTGAAATTCAAAATTGAACAACCAAGCCTTCTCTATGATACCTCCATTGATTTTATTATGGCACCATTTCATCATTCACTAGCATAAAAAAATAAAAGGACTAGACGTGTATGTGGTTCCATTAAAATTGACCAGAATGGTCTCCTATTCATGTTAAACCAACCTCAAGAATTATCGATGTTCGGTATTTCCAAAAGAGTCCTCTGATTTCACGGTGACCATCGTGGGAGATGACAATGTCTGAAATTAGCAAGCATGATATCTTTCATTGGCTCCCCAATGTTGCAACGTCCATCACGTTCATGCACGATATCGAGTCGAAGAGGTCGTTGAATCCCATGATAAGAAAATTGTTCTTATACCCCAGGTCATATACTGTGACTTGTGCCTCCAAAATAGGTCTCGCCATGTCGACCTATCTGCCCCTCAAGAGCCAATGCTCCATGATATCTGAATAGGTATGGTGCAAAATAAGGCAATCCAATGGAATTTACTTTCTTATTTACATATTGGCTTAATCCCACACATACTTGATGGTGGCACAATGGAGAATTTATCAACTAGAATGAACACTTATACTATTGATGAGTTGTTCACCACATAACCCTGTTGATTCATGCATTATATCCATTTTAGCTAAAATCTACAAAGGAATCAATATTATTGGTTAGAAGCTCCACGCGAGGTAGAGATTAGTCAAGATCATCTATGAAATCGCCTTGAAACTACCTACGTTCACCCATCACATGGAGGACAGCAGTTGATTCACACGCGGACCGAATAGCGGCCAGCTCTAGAATGTAATTATACCATCATTTTTTAATAACCTTGAAATACGTACCATCATTTTTTAATAACCTCAACAAAAAATAAGATTTCAAAATTAGTCCTCCAAAAATTTAATGAAGATAACACACTAAATAAGGACAATGATAATAATTTCATTTTGATTTACTTTATTTTATTTTTTTATTTAAATACACAAATGTTAAAATATGAACCCCACTTTATATGCATGAATTACCTTCACATGAATACTTTTCTTCAAGTGTATACTTGTTGGCAATTTTAGGCACTTTGGGTACATTGCCTTTGCTCAAATGTATAAGTTGTCATTGATGTCAAAAGGCATTTTTGTTAATATCAAAAGAGTGTGATGTCAAGAATATCTTGAGAAGCTTCTTTATGTTAAAGGTTTTTTATTAAAACCATGGTGACAAGGCTAAAGGTTTTTCTTAAAACCATTTGGACTCATTAAGGGTTTTTATTAAAACCAAGCTTAACTTAATGCAAAGGTCCATGTTTATTATTAATAATTAAATTAACTCAAACCTTTGTCAAAGGTCCAAGTTTAATTTATTATTAATAAAATAATAATTATTATTTTAATTATTATTAAAGGGTGTTTCAACCCTTAAGCGACGGAAGAAAAAAGAATTCTTTCGCCGATATGTTGCCATCGTTGGAGGAGCGCCGACGTCAAACAGTTAAGGAAAAATGGCTATATAAGTGGGGATGATTTTCTAAAGTGAGTACCTCCGATTATTATTGATATCTGTGATTTGTGGTTACTCTGTATTTTTTGATTTGTGCTTGGCATCTACGATTTGCACTTGCTCTGTTTCGTTTGATTTGTGCTTGGCGTCTGTGATTTGCACTTGCTCTGTTTCGTTCGATTTGCGCTTGGTGTCTGCAATTTGCACTTGCTCTGTTTCATTCGATTTGTGCTTGGCGTCTACGATTTGCATTTGCTCCTTACCTTTCGAACAACGCTTGGTGTCTTCGAGTTGAGCTTTCTCTGTGTCTTCGAATCTCTGATTGACGTCTTTGAAACCGTGCTTGGCATACTCAAATTTGAGCTTGGGCTGCATCCTTACTTTTTGTGTGACGGCAGTGGATTGGCAATTGCTCCTGAACTGCATTTTTTAGACTGTGCTATGAGATGACTAATGCAAGCATTCAGTGACTTACGTCTTGGACAACGCTCACCAGTTTGCATGTGGTTTGTGGAAGACGTTTACGTTTTCCAGATTCTTGGCATCAAAGGAAGATAAAAGAGAGGGCAACGCTGTAGTATTTTGTTGGGCACTTGTGACCCAACGGTGGTGGCATTTAAGCGAAAGCGCTAGAAGGCAAAGGTGTCGAGTTCGATTCTCTTCATTGGATTTTTCTTTTTGTCGCAGTGTGCAAAGGATAGTGGTTGTGAATGCGCGGGAGGTATAAGGTTAAGGTATCATATTTGTTTTGATATTGTTTTTTTGATGTTTAATGTTTATATGGAGTAATAAGGTGTAAAGAGGTTTTACTTTGTATATATATTGTACTTTGGTGGTTTTTACTAAGTTGGAGAAATAAGGTGTTATTTTGGATCTTTATTATTGTGTATTATTGTATAGTTGCTAACTCTAATTAGTGGCAAATTGAGAGTTAGTGTTGTGACAAATTTTGAGTTCTCCTTCTTCATCAAAGTAAAAGTATGGGCAACTTCTTCCATGTATGTTGTTTATGGTATATTTTCTGAAATTGAGTTTGGAGTGAAAAGGTTGTCTACTAGGTATTCTTTGGAGTGAATCTTATTTTTTGGATATTTAAGATTGTTTATGCATTAAAGTTATTGTTGAATTTTTGGGTGAATGCATAATTCTGGTTGAGGAAGAGGAAGCATTTTTGCAATAGGGTTTATGTTAGTAAGTCTTGCTACTTGCTTTGAGATGATGAAACCCTAGTTGTTGGTGAAAAGAATATAAGTATCATTGTTATATGAGATATTGCATGGTTGGCAATTATTGGTTGTGTTTCATATTCTTGAGAAAAGCATACTACATCTATCTTATTCTTTTGAGTTTGATATTGAGTTGAGATTGAGATTGGGAGTTAAGTATAGAACATATTGGGTCTCTAACAATTCTCTTTATGTTTCTATGAGATTTGAGATTGAGATTGGGAGTTAAGTATAGAACATATTGAGTCTCTAACAATTCTCTTTATGCTTCTACAAGATTTATGAATCACATTGGGTCTCTAAAAATTCTCTTTGTGGGTTCATGCTAAGCAAGTTTTTTCTTGGTGAGCTTGCTGAGGTTTTGGACAAGTTTCAGTGGGGACTTGTGAGCAGGTTTTGGACAGGTTCTAGTGGGGACTTGTGAGTAGATTTGGACAGGTCCTAGTAGAGGACTTGTGAGCTAATTTTTTGAGAGTTCTATCAGAGAACTTGAGGACAGAGGTGCTTTGGTTCTTTGAGAAGAACCTGAGGACAGATTTGGCAAGTCTTTGAGAAGGCTTGTGTGCAGAGGATTGATTTGTTCAAAGAGTTGGACAAATCTGATAGACAGAGGAAGACTTGTACTATACCGCATGACTATGTTTGGTACAAGTAGCTGAGCTGTTGTGGATGTGATCATAGAAGGCAGAGGTCTCTTAGGCTAAGCATTGACGACAGGAGGTCTTCGGTGGAAAGGAGTTCCACGTGCTGGCAAGAGGTAGAGGCAGTTGATATTTCGAGGGATCATTTCCGGAGCGAGAGGGGAAGGTATCTCCTTTGAGCAGAGGCTCATAAATTCAGATTGGGGGAAGGTGTCTCCCTTGAGCCGAGGCTCATAAACATTGTAATTGGGAAGGATTCCCAAAGAACTTTGAGATAAATTTTAGAGAAAAGTTTTGTGGACGTAGCCCAGCCATTCTGGGTGAACCATGTTAAAATTGGTGTCACTTTGTGGATGATTTTGTGCATTACTTTGATATTGCTTTGGGTATATTGCTTTACTATTTTGAAGTATAAAGGAAAAATTAAAAAGAGGTCTTATACTGTTCACCCCCCCTCTTTCAGTATAAGCTTGTGTTCTTCAATACTAAGTGAGGACACATCCTTATATTAATTTTTATTATTTATTATTTTATTATTTTTTATTATATGTTTTTTATTATTATTTATTTATTTTATTTTTTAAAAAGATTCTAAAAACTATGCTATTTTTTGTACAACTTGAGTGGGTGAACCAAAACATTCAAAACAAAACCAATGAAAATCATTCAAATTGACATTTAATGATGATTAAATGAAGACTAATCAAGAAAATATTTAAATCAAAACTTCATCAACATCACAATTTTGAGTGGGTCCCCAAATTTGGGGTGTGTTGTGCATCAGCCACAACAAATGGTGACTCTTCTAGAAAATGCTCCTGAGCATTTCGGATAAGAAACCTAATCTGAAATCAAGAAAATCAAATATTAGAGAAATAAAAATCATCTAGCAATATCCAAAGAAAGTGGGGTAAATAGCTTCAAATAAAAATAGATGAACCCTTTGCCTCTGCTCAGTGTGTGAAATGTGATTCATTTTGCATTCTTGAAATAATCCAGATTCCATCATTTGTTTTGCATTTAGTCTATGGAATGTCACTCATAAAAATGTGCCTTTGCATTGCTCCACTACCAGCCAAGTGTCTATAGCCCTGGTGGAGATGATTTTGATCTCTTCTAGACCTTACTCTACTATCATCTAGGTGTTTATAGCCCTGGTAGAGATTATCTGAATCACCCAGGCATGAGATGGATTTTGCGTGTTTTATTTCTCTTTTATTTATCAAGAATTTAATTTCTTTGCCAAATTTGTATGCCAACTGGGTTAGAGACCACTTAAGGCTAAATATGGAGTGTATTATATTTTTACCTTAATTTGAAAACCATAATGACTTTATCCTTCAAGATTCCAAATAATACCCTTTAATATAGTGAGCTACATGTGGAGCTTCAGCAAAATGTTTCATTGTCCCAAAATCCACTATCTTAGTCCAAAATCTAAGAATGATTACTAAACAATTTCATTTCCTTTTCCTCAATTTCACCCGATTCCAACTAGGCAATCCAACATACATGAAAAAGGAACACTATCAACAAAGAGGCCAAAAGTTTATAGCTATCACAAAGCACTACCTTAATCAGAGGAACAAACCCAAAAATCCCACTTGTGAAAATGAAAAGAAAAACTCAACAATAAACCAAAACCTAACCTAATGTAGACTGACAAGAAAGCAAATAACAAAATCTTGCAAAACAAGAAATTAGGGACAAAAGTGTGAAATGGAAAAGTTAAATAAAAAGGCATGAAAACCAAATTTATATACAAGAATATACAATATATGTAGTTTTATTTCTCTTTTTTTATCAAGAATTTAATTGCTTTTCCAAATTTGTATGCCAACTGGGTTAGAGACCACTTAAGGCTAAAGATGGAGTGTATTATATTTTTACCTTAATTTGAAAACCATAATGACTTTATCCTTTAGCAAAATGTTTCATTGTCCCAAAATCCACTATCTTAGTCCAAAATCTAAGATTGATTACTAAACAATTTCATTTCCTTTTCCTCAATTTCACCCGATTCCAACTAGGCAATCCAACATACATGACAAAGGAACACTATAAACAAAGAGGCCAAAATTTTGTAGTTATCACAAAGCACTACCTTAATCAGAGGAACAAACCCAAAAATCCCACTTGTGAAAATGAAAAGAAAAACTCAACAATAAACCAAAACCTAACCTAATGTAGATTGACAAGAAAGCAAATAACAAAATATTGCAAAACAAGAAATTAGGGACAAAAGTGTGAAATGGAAAAGTTAAATACAAAAGCATGAAAACCAAAGTTATATACAAGAATATACAATATATGTACAAGATGATGCAAAAGTTTGACTATCATTTCCCTAGATCCCAAACACGATTACCACAATTTAAAATATATCTATCATGATAAGCATGCCAGGCTTTATAGGTATCCGACCATAATAATATTAGGCTAAAAAATACAAAGGCCCTTATTTTACCTCTCTCACCCCACCAATTTGATTCAATCCCATCACTACCATATTTGAAATTTGATCCATTAAACTCATGATTCCACAAATGGTTTCAAATTATTTTGTGTTTACTATGTGGGATGTTTATCACAATTTCTATCGACATTGTGTGAGTTCCCATTGTCAATTACTTGCTCCAAATACTATCCTCATTGTTATGATTAAACATTAGTTCATCCAAACTTGCCCTTATTTTTGAGAATTTGATTGTCAAACCACTATTCATAATTTTAGACCAGTCATAACCACACAACAATTTATAGGCATCTAGGATATCTAACATATGAGGATCATTATAATTTTGTATCCTAGGCTCAACAACCAATTTTTTGTGAACTTGATTCAAAATTTCAAACATGTTTTCCTCTTTTTTATTCGATGTGATAATTTTAGAAGTTGGCTCCAATTTGTGGTTAAAAACACACCACATTTCATTATCCATTGCATTTGAATCTATGAGAGAATCATGTAAATCCTTACCAGGGATTTCATGAGTCAAAAACAAAAGTGAGGATTCTACCTTTTCATCATCCCTAATCAATAAATCATGAGTCACATTTACCCTTTCCTCTTCTGTATCTTCAAACAACATGTGATTTTTTGACTGTACAAAAATTGTAGGCTCTTCATGTAAGATAGCCACTTTAGTGTCCTGCATATCAGATGAAGAAATTTTTTTATCAAAAGGTGTAAAAGAAACACATTCCTCATATTTCTTCCAAAAATTATAATAATTATATTTTAAAGCTAAGGGGTGAAGTTCAACCATATATTCTATGTAATATTCAGATACATCTATAGATTCCTTTTCAAATTTACCTTCATCCACTTTTGATGGTTCCAGTATTTCCAAAATTGAATCAATTCTTACATTTAGATTGACTTGATTATCACAATCCTCATTTACATCTAATGACTCTAATATTGTCATTTCTATTTGGTCATTATTTGAAATATGTTGAATTTCTTGATCATCTGCTTTAACAATTTCATCTAATTCTATGGAAGGTCATGATCTATCATATGTTTCAATGCTAGTTAGATCTAGGACTCCTTCATTTTCTGAGAGAGTATCACTTTGAGTGTATTTGAAATTTATCTCATGAACATGATTTGAATGATGGTCAAGATGTGTATGTTGCTTTTGTTTCTGTAATTGAACTATCTTTTCTAAGCTATAAAACTAATCGACACATATTATTTGCATGAGTATTGGTATCATTAACCTGAGCCATAGTAGTTTGATTCACCACATTATCCAGAGGTATTGGGGTATTTTGAAATTTATTTGAATTTGAGAATGATTGCTGATTCTGAATGGTAAATTGAGGTGAATAAACTATTGGGTTGGTAAGGGAGGTATCAAATTATTGAGGATTATATGATCCAAGACCCACACCAAAACCTTGAAAACTCAATTGTTGTTCAAATCAATTGCTTTCGTATAGGATTTGGACAACGATGTGATTTGAGGACCCCTTTGCAATTACATGGAAGTTAATGGGTCAAGAGCATTGAAATACAATTGGACATCATCTCCTTTTGTAGGCACAAAAGGTACCATCAATTGAGTATATAACTTATGGAACCTTTCAGTGAATAGCTTCAAAGATTCATTTGGTTCTCTGCAGGCCATGACAAACTGACTGTATATGAGAATTGGTTCAATTGGCTTTTTGTTAAAATGATTGAGAAATGAGGCCTCTAGTTGAGCCCAAGAAGTGATAGAACCTGAAGGTAAGTTGGTAAACCAAGCATATGCAAACTCATCCAAGGTATAAGAAAACATTTCACATGCAACATCTTCATGCATAATTTGTAAATGAAATATAGTATCCTTGAATGCGTGAATGTGTGCTTTGGCTGATATCATCTCATCATGCCTAAACTGGGGTAGATAACATTTAAATTCTATATGTACATCATGTGAAGGCCTAGGTATGTTTAAAGGGCTGCTTATTTTCCATGAGTAAACATTGCCATTGTGACTTGGTTCCATTTTTTTATTTTTTTAAATGTAGCAATTAAATCATAACTACAACGAATGTTCTCTAATTCATCAAAATAAGAGCATCATATGTAGAGAAATTCTAAAATGAAATGTGAACAACTTAAAAAACAACTTGATAAAACAAAGAAATTACCTTTAAGTCAGCCCTCCTTCTAGCGTCAATTATGTTGAGTGATAATCTTATCCAATTGTAAAACCATACTCACAGTCAGGGTATTGTTAGAAAACCCTCTCTTGCAAAGAAATTCAAAATTTCTCCAAGATTCTTATTTTCTTCGTATGTGCATATTAATATGAATATGTGTTGAATACCTTAGAGGTGCAAGTAACTGTTAATAAGGGGCCTATGGTTTGGTATTACTTTGATTTCCTTTGTTCTTTGTTGTTCATTAAATTTATGAATAAAAATGTAACATTATTGGTCCTCTATGACCATCCTGGAATGGTGATTCCATTTTATCTTAAATTGTTAATAAATTTTATCTTGAATTGTTAATGAATTTTATCTTCTTTTGTTAAGATTTGTTTGAGCATGAAAGAAAATGACTAAATCTAACTTTGAAATGTCAATCCTGGAACGGTGATTTAATTCATTTTATCTTCTTTTGTTAACAAATTTTATCTTGCTTTGTTAAACAAATTTTAACATGATAGAACCTTAGAGTACAAAAAAAATTGTTTTAAAATCTTAAGAAATGTCTTAATTAAATGTGTCCAAATAATTTAACATGTTAGCCTTAAGAGAAAAATTATTTGGATGCTCTAATTACTTCAAAACCCAAATTTTAATGTAGAAAATATAACCCTTCTAGGGTTTTGAGTGTTTTATGGAGCTTAAAGAAAATAAAATGGAAAATAAATAAAAATAAAAGCTAAGGTTAGAGGGAAAAATGACAAAAAAACTTAAATAAGATTGACGCAAAGTGCGGAAAAGCGATCAAAGTGAGCTACTGTAAATTAATTCCTCCTATTCTACAGAAAAGAGAATATCATGAACACTAAAACAAAACCAAGTTAGACCTGCATCCACACAATCCAAATCTGGTTAAGTGCAAGAGTTTGAGGAAATAAAAGCATGTATCAAAACATTAAATGATGCTACCATATCCATGCATAAAACACCACTGAATGAACCCAATACATGCGGGAGAAATATATACAATAAAACTTATATTCAAAACCTTTTGTCTACATACAAGGTGAGAAAATTTGTTTGCAGTAGCTTGAAAATATTCAATCCTCTTCACACCCCTTTTGCTCCAAAAAATTCCAGCCATGTTTTCTCTATTTTGATGGCTATTTAAAATTTCAAAAAAAATCTTCCACCTTTTGGTTTCTTTTCCAATCATTCAATTTTGTAATGCCTCCTTTGTAACCACATTGGTTTCACAATTATGATCTTCCACCATATGTGAAAACATTTAATTTATTTTGTTTCCACTTGCCAGCATGTAATATTCTTTAATTAACTATTCTTTGTCCTATCTTCACCTCACCTACCATCTTCCTAATATAGCTTGATATGAGAACAATGTCAGTGAAATTACATATTGGTTAAAACGTTATGGGCTTCTTTCGTTGTATTTCCTTTCTTTAATGATATCAATCGGTAAACAAGATAACTTATCATGGAACCTGCACTATGGACTAATTGGTGATCACTGTGTGCATGATCTGATTTTATCCAATATTCCTTACAACCTGTGCTATGTTCATCCACTATTTTTTACTTCCGTGTGCTAACATGCACTCTTTTCAATCTTAGCTCACTAGGAGGTCGTAGTCCATTAATCCACCTCAATATTACCATGATAAGATATTTCTAAATCGTTTATTCACCATAGATATCACTACTCATTTCACGTTTGAATGACGTCCACGTCATGCAATGTATGATGTGCATGGTTAATTGGATCATGCTTAAGATGATATTATTGGCCCTCCTTTTATCTTTGACATCGCCGAGAAGGCATTGATATTATATTTATGAGAAATCCTATATATTTTTCCCTTAATTTCAAATAAATCAATCTATCTCATTTCTTTAGCACTGAATCTTGGCCATACAATATTATTACTAGAAAAAAATTCACCATTTTGCTATAGTATCAATGATCTACATATCCCACTTCACTATCATAATTAACAGACTTCCAAATATAAATTTATCTGTTCTCTTGGTGATTGGAGATGATTTGTGTACCTTACTCAACATTGAAAACCAACACAAAGTCACTCACTTCATGCTTAGAGTCCATGTTGCTTCGATAAACCATACCAGATTTCAATATCTTGGTGATTCAAAATCCTGACTACTTCAAATTTGCACTTGGTTCCCTATAAAATTTCCTTATCTTGAGATTCAAAATTGACTCCATGGAATTCACATCAAAAACATTGTCCTCCAAAGGTAAGGAATTCCAAGGCACCTCAAATATATGGCCTAGCGTTCGTTCAAGCTCATGCCCTTCATTGTCTTTTGTGGAAGAAAGGATAGCAGCCTTCCCAATATTTTCCTTATCCTTATCCTTATCATTACCACTGACTAAAACTATCGCTAGACCTACCACGACACCACATTGTTGCACCTACCCAGTCATCATTACCTCTTTAGACATAATTTAAAATAATAGGAAAGAAGACCCTTTTCTTCAAATTTTAGAGCTTCAAATTTTAGATTTCTCATATATAGGGTAAGGGTATGTGTATACGCTCGTGCTATTATCGATTATCTCGGGCTTTCTCACTTTCTATAAAGTGTAACCATATGATTCTTAATTTAAGCCTCTAGCAGAAACCCCCTGTCGCCTTGTAATTCAATGGAAGGGATTCCATGATTATGATTATTAGTATATACACGTGCCTTTGAATTTCACATGTTTGTATAATTTACATGTCAAATCCCACGCATTGGCCCTTGTAGAAACTTTGGGATTCCACTGTTACCGATATCTAATATTTGAATCATAAGAAATACACTTTTTACCACCAACTTCATTAGAAAAAAGAAAAAAATAAAATAAACTAAAATTTAGAATCGAACATCCAAGCCTTCTCTACGCTACCTTCATTGATTTGATTACCATTTAATTATTTTCCAGCATAAAAAAATAAAAGGGCTATACATGTATGTGGCACCATTAACATCGACCATACCTGTCTCCTATTCACCTTATGTCAGCCTCAAGAACTATCAACATCTGGTCTTTCGAAAAGAGTCCTTTTATTTCACAACAGCCATGGTGGGAGATGACAGCGTCCAAAATTAACAAGCATGTTGTCTTTCATCGACTCCTCGATGTTGTGACCTCCACCACATACATGCACAACATCGAGTCAAAGAGACCGTTGGAGCCCATGATAAGAAACTTGTCCTTATACCCCAGGTCATATACCACTTCCATATCTAAAATAGGCCTCACCACATCAACGTGTCCATCCTTGAAGAGCCAATCCTCCATGATATCCGAACATGCATGGTGCGAAATGACACCACCAGTCATATATTGTGTTCATATTTGCATATTGGATTAATCCCACACATATTTTATGGTGGCACAATGGATAATTTATCAACCAAAATGAACACCTATCTTGTTGATGAGTTTTTCACCACGTAACCTTATCAATTCACACGTTCTCTCTATTTTGGCTAAAATTCGTAAAAGGATCAAGCTTATTGATCAGCAACTCTGTGTGAGGTATAGATTCATCAATATTATCCATGTAACCGGCCTAAAACTACCTATGTTCACATGTCACATGGAGGACAAGAGTTGATTCGCACATGGACCGAATAGCGGCCAACTATGGAATGTAATTACCTTGAAATCCATGCTATTATTTTTAATAACCTTGAAATTTGTGCTGTCATTTTTTAATAACCTCAACGAAAAAGAAGATTTCAAATATAGTCCTCCAAAATTTTAATGAATATAGCACACTGAATAAGGACGATGATAAAAATTTCATTTTGATTTACTTTATTTTCCTTTTTTATTTATATACACAAATGTTAAAATACAAACCCCACTTTTTATGCATGAATTACCTTCACATGAATACTTTTCATAAAGTGTATACTATGTGAGGAAACATCCTTATTTTACTTTATTATTATTATTATTATTATTATTTTAAATAATCTAAAAACTATGCCATATTTTGTACAACTTGAGTGGGTGAACCAAAAATTTCAAAACAAAACCAATGAAAATCGCTCAAATTGACATTTAACAATGATTAAATGAAGACTAATAAAGAAAATATTTAAATCAAAACTTCATAAAAATCACAATTTTGAGTGGATCCCCAATTTGGAGTGTGTTGTGCGTTAGACACAACAATAGCAATCAATGATCTTTCACTAATGCAAAATTTAAAACTCTAGAATGCATTATTTTTTAGATAATGATTAGCCTTTTAGTAGGCAGTAACACAAGCAAACTAGAAAACTACAAACAAATATTTTTTTCCTGATATGGATATTATTGTCTAACTGACTAAAAAGAATAACAAATTTTCAAACCATTTTGGTCAAGTGAATCATCGCTTTCATCATGTCTCATATCCTCTATTGACTCGTCGCTTGAGGGGTAGTCATATAATTACAAAATTCATAATTGCATCAATAATCAAACACTCAATAATGCAAAATACGTTCATTCAGAATCATTTCCAAAGAAAATCATACACCCTTCTTGCTTAGGGAAAACACAAAAAAAATGAATCAAAAGCATATGTGTGATAAGTGAAATCAAATATGATAAAAGAAGATAAATTAGACTAAAGCATATGAAATCTAAAATCTATCTAAATGCAAGAATGATAAAAATCATTGATCTAAGCTATGTTAAAAAAATTAGTAAAACCCCTCCTTCCACTTCTGAGAAGCCCTTGAAGGATCTTTCCAACTCCCCTGATATTGTTGAAAAACACCTCCATAAGCTTGTTGTCCATGCCACTTCTGTTACCATTGAACATTTGGATACTGCCCATATGACCATTGGGAAGGCAATTTTGAAGCTCAAGGAACAACGTCAAGCGCTCAGCATTCTATTTTTTTGTGATACTTTTGAGGATATTCCAACCATTTTTGTTGCAGAGGTACCTTCTGATGTTAAAGTTGATGTTAAGGTTGAGGACGTGGTGGAAATCGTGAAGGAAGCCTACATTGAAGCCCCAAAGGATGCACCAAAGGACGATATGAAGGATGCCATGCTAGAGGCTACTATTGCATCACCAATGCAGACTGACGTACCCTTTTAAGCTCTCTTCATCGTCTGAAGTTCCTTCCTCTTGGAGTATTTTGTCCTCTGGTTCTGTTGGTGGAATTTGTCTCTTTTTGTTCCTTCCTGTACAAGGATTTAGTCATTTTTAGTTTTATTGGTTGAATGCCTCTTAGTTCTAGTTCATTTTTTTTTTTTTGTAAAAGGCATTGGGGTGCCTTTAAAATGCCCCTATAAAAAAATGAACTTACCAAAAAACAAAATAGTAAAACCCAAATATCTGCTATAGGTCGCTTAGGTTAGATAGCCTTGCCTGCAGGTCATCTCGGGTCGATATGGCCACTATCATTGAACTATATTTTCCATAAACCAATCTTGGGTGGTGCACAAGATATCTTGGATATGTTTTCAATGGATTATGTGTTGTGAGAGTGACTTAGATGGGTTGAGTCAATCACTGAGGCAAGGATATTAGATTACTCAGAATATGGGAGCACAACTTCCTATCCTTTCGGTAGTCCAACGACATGTCTTTTAGTAGAATGGCTTGGAGGATTGAAAGGGTAGCACTTTGTTGCTCAAAGTTGGAGACTGAATTTGGCAGCACTTCATTTCACAAATTCAAAGATGAGAGAGACCATTAAAACTAAGGGATGAGTGCTAATTTATACACTCCTCAAAGAGAAGCTAAAAATGGCAAAAGCACCCTGCATGAAAAAGCAAAGATGTAGTTCACATTAAGAAAAGCAAATACCTATATTTAAAATTTTATGTGATTAATAATTGAAGAACACAAGCTTATATCGAGAGGGGGGTGAACAGTATAAGACAACTTTTTACTTTTCTTATCACAATCAATATTATGCAATATATCAATGGTAATATCAACAACAGAAACCAAAGCAGTGCATAAAAAATCACACACACATGAGACACCAATTTTACGTGGTTCACCCAATGTGGGCTACTCCACGAAGAAAATCTTTCACTATATTTTTTTCAATCAATATTTTGGTAATCCTTCCCAATTACAATGTTTATGGACCTTTGTCCAAAGGAGATGTTGATCCCCTAAATTTGGTTTGTGAATATCTATCCATAGGAGAACTCCTTATCCTCTACTCTGGCTGGTGATCCTCTATAAGACACTGCCTCCATTGCACTGACTGTGGATCTCTCTCCACTTGAAGACTCTTATCCTCATGCAAAATACTTGTCCTCAATATCCTGGCTGATGGATATCTATCTATTGGAGACTTTGTCCTCTCTAATTTATCACCTCCAAATCTCTGCTCAATAGGTTCACTCAGAACCTGCTCAAATCTGCTCAAAAATTCCACTAAGAACCTGCTCAAATATGCTTAACAGGTCCACTCAGAACCTACTCAAATTTTCTCAACGAGTCCACTCAGAACCTACTCAAATCTTCTCAACAGGTCCACTCAGAACTTGCTCAAATCTGCTCAATAGGTCCACTCAAAACCTGCTCAAATATTCTCAATAGGTCCACTCATAACCTGCTCAAATCTGTTCAACAAGTCCACTCAGAACCTATCCAAATATTCTCAACAAGCTCACTCAGAGCTTGTCCAAATCTACTCAACACCCTCACTCAGAACTTGTCCAAATATTCTCAACAAGCTCACTCAGAACTTGTCCAAATCTGCTCAATAAGTCCTCTCTAGAACTTACTCAAATCTGCATTGCAAGCTTCCACAAAAGCTCACACAAAATCAGTCCATAAGCCTTCTCAAAGACTTACCTCAAATTAGCTTAACAAGTCCACATAGAACTTGTCCAATCTCATAGAATCATAAAGAGAATTGTTAGAGACTCAATATGTTCTATACTCGATGCTCAATCACTTTCTCAACTCAATCTCATAGAAGCATAAAGAGAATTGTTAGAGACTCAATATATTCTATACTCAAAACTCAATCTCAACTCAAATCAATCTCATAGAAGCATAAAGAGAATTTTTAAAGACTTACTATGTTCTATACTCAAAACTCAATCTCAACTCAAATAAATCTCATAGAAGCATAAAGAAAATTGTTAGAGACTCAATATGTTCTATTATCAAAGCTCAATCTCAACTCAAATCTAAATATAGAATAGTTCATTTTATGGAACTTGAACAACCACTTCACACAATCACTTGAATAGGCTCAATCAAATCTACTCAACCAATCACTTCAAGGAACAACCCTTTCTCACAAACCCTAGTCCAAGCATGTATCATCCAACTCAAAATGTTTTCAACAATTCCCAACACAAATCTCACATAACAATGATACTCATGTTCTTTTCTAACTCAAGTTCAAGTTCTTTGCATAACCAATTGGCTTCAACAAAAATGATAATAAAACATTCTTCATCTAACAATGATACTCATGTTTTTCTCAAACCCTAACTCAGGTTTTTCATACAACCAATGGTTTCAACAACAATGCTTATAAAACAAAGTTTTCACAACTCGCAAATCAGAAAACCTTGAAGCATTAATCCAACCACTTTCAAAAAGGAAACCCTAATCAATTCCTTTTCACTCCAAACTTAATTTTCAATCAATCCAATCACCTAACTCAACAAAGAAGAATTTTGCCCATACCTTTTCTTGAAGAGTAGTTGTCTTTGTAAATTTGCCACACTCACAATTACTTCTTTGAAAAACTCAATAAGGATTAGAGGATATTTATTTTCTCAATAAATCACAACACAAAAATAATATCAACCAAGATACACCTTATCACTCCATCTATAAAACAATCCTCTATATATTTCAAAAATAATCTCCTTGGCAAATATCTCTTTCACAATAATATCAACTCTATTAAAGTCTTACTTCTCAAATATCCAAAATTTATTATTTAAGACTTTAATTAAAATAAACCCTAAACTCCTTATGCCTCCTAACTTTATTTCCAAATAATAAAAACATTTTAACTCGCACTTTGCTAGAAGTAATTAATCATCAACATAGGCAATATTATTCAAATGCTCAACAAAAATATTACCTCTGCCTTTGAGGGGATTTGAACCCCTAACTCTGCCCACGACCTGCACCTTAGTCATGGCTCTATTTCCATGCGAGCTAAGCGCTCGCTTGAAGCATTGAGAGCACCACATGCTCTAAGTTCCTTATGCTTCCAGCGAAAACAAAAATGTGCACAGTGCTTTGGTGTTCCCAACACCAACCGAATTGTGTCTTGCCAAGATTCGAGCGTAACTCAACATTGCCATAAAAACTTAACCAATGTCTCCTTTCCACTACACCACGCTTCCCAGTTGGCTTGAGGATTTCAATGCACTTTCCTTTATTTTGATTGTCGTCCTTCAAATCTGTTCATTGTTTCTCATGAGTTCAACCACCAATTTGTATGCCTTTTCTTATTTCGATCAAGGATAAATTAATCAATGTCTTTTAGGCATTATATATAGTGCTCTTTGTCTTCCATGCAATCATGTCGGTTCATCGATTTAATTCAATTTCGGATTTGTTTATTAGGTTATAAGGTATTTAAATTTAATTAAAATTAAATTTAAATTAAATCAAACCAACCTTAGGCTTTAACTTAATTAAACCTTGGAGCCTTGTCTTATTGCACAACCTTGTAACAAAAATTTATTTATAAAATTTAATTTCCTTGTGAATTTAAATAATTTATAAGATGAATATTGGACCTCCTTTTTAACCTTGGAAATAACCCTTCTTGGGTTTTTATGAACCAATCACTCAACATGTGCTCCCAATAGTATTAAAATATTATGGAGCTTTTTTGCCTTTAACTTTTGCACTGTTGAATCTTTTTCCTGGATGATAGTGACAACCTTTGACGACTTTATTTCTTGCCGAATTCCTTGATATGAGTGATAACTCTATTAGGTGACATCAATGACAACTTTTACTTAGAGGACTCAAAATGTCCAACAATAATTGCATGCATTTTTTTTTTATTTTTGCCCATGTGGGTCATTTATTGCTTTTCTTAAGATCATGTGTAGGGTTTATTGGTAGTTTTGACTGCCAATTACGCACCTTTTTATTTTAAAGCTTTGCTTTTTGTGGCCATATCAGGGTGAGACGGCCATGGTTTAGCAGTCTTCTTAGGGTTATATGACCATGGTTGGTGGTCGTCTTAGGGTTAGAGGACTATGGTTTATGGAGAACTATTATCATTTAAGTGGTGAGAACCACTGATTTAGCCTTGAAATTATCCAAAGTGGGTTAGGTGGTCTAAAAGGAGTCCATTAAGGTAGTCTCCTAAATATGATATATTTTAGGTTTCTACAGACACATCTTTATGACTCTTTATTTTTGTACTTAATAACTATTATCTATAACTCTTTACTTACACTCTTGACACCTATCACCTATGACTCTTTACTGGCATGCTTAAACCTTACACACTTACACTTGCACAATTTAATTACATACACATAATACTCTCCATATTTTGACACATACATTAGAAAAATATAAAACATACTCCCTAAACTAATATTTACAATAGTACTCATGGCACTTTAATATACTAAATAGTGTAATATCTCCAAAAATTTGAACATTGTTGATGATAGTGGTGTTTGTATTGAATATGAGCATCATGATCTCATGCTCAATCTTGTTGATTATGTTGGCCATGATTCTAAAAACCATAGTGATGATGAAGAGTTTGGGTGTTTGAATATTGTTGGTATTGGTCATGACAAAGGCCATAGTGATGATGAAGAAATTGGGTGCTTTGAAAAGCACACCAAAGGTATTGGATTTGAATTAATATAAAAATAGGATATAATGACATAGGATTGGGAAGGAATGGGTAAGGTACAATAAATTCCATAAACCCAAAAGTAAGGCCAAAGAATGAAGGCCTTGGTTATGATACTCAAATTGGTAAGACTGAGTTTGAGAAAGAGAAACCTATGCAAAATATGAAACTCCTAGAATAGTTTATTGTAGTCATTATGAACAATCCAGATAAGTGACAACTATGTGTTTGATGGATTTTTATCCAAATTATCATAGGTGCTAATATTTAGGATCAAATATAACATTCAACATTTGAGCAATCAATATAAATAGCCAATGTCAATGAACATAACATTCATGAAAATAACAACAATAATATGAAATAAATGGCCAAAATCATTCATAAAATAATATGAAGAAAACTTACAATAATACTGCTCAAATTGTATACAAGATTCTATATTTTGATGCTTGAAATACATATATTCTTTATGTGACCAGGAGAATGAGTTCGATTAAATAAAATGATAATTTGCATTAACCAAACTTAGGAGCAAAGCCTAGTATTTAAATAGGTTACAAAATAGTAATCCAAACTATAATCCCGCTATCCACGCTAACCAACGCGACATAGGAGGTAGAGAGTTTGGTTTAGGTTTGTTAACCTAGGATATTTAGGAATTAACCATAGTTTACCATTAGATATTTGAAACAATAAATATCTACATGGTAGAAAGTAGAAAAGTAAATGTAATAATCAACCTATGTAGTATAATGCAATATACTACCTATTTTACCCTAACATCCCCCCTTTATTACATTACTTTGATATACAAAGTTTACTTTGGAACAACTCAAATTTGACACGTCCAAGTGCCTTGGTGAAGATGTCAGCAACTTGTTCGTCGGTGGGAATGTATTGGAGCTTGATTCTGTGTTTAGGAACTTCATCACGAATGAAATGACAATCTGTGTCAATATGCTTTGTGCGTTCATGATGGACTGGATTCTTGACCAAGTTCAAAACACCTGAGTTGTCGCAAAACATGTGAATAGGAAGTTTCTTTGGTAGGCCCATGGTAGCCAAGATGCGACTTAACCATATCGCTTCACACACAGCTCCTCGTGCAGCGTGATACTCTACCTCTATTGAAGATAAAGCAACCACCTGTTGCTTTTTACTATGCCATGAGACAGGACCAGATCCAAGATGAAATACATATCCTGATGTTGATTTTCTATCATCTAGGGATCCAACGTAGTCAGAGTCAGTATAACTCTGTAAGAAGAATGAGTTATTCTTCTTGTACTCTAGACCATATTCTACACTACCTTGAATGTAGTGAAGAACACGCTTAGCTGCTTTCCAATGAGAGGCTTTTGGTTCCTGCATGAACCGAGAAAGATAGTTTACAACATAAGTAATGTCTCGTCTAGTATTGGTCAGATAGATAAGGCTTCCAATCATCTGTCTATATAGTGTGCCATCTACCTATGGTGAATCATCATACCATGATAACTGAAGCCCTGATTCCATCGGTGTTGCCTTGGGCTTGCAATCAGTCATACGATATTTTTCTACTAAAGTCTTGGCATACTTTTGTTGAGTCACCCTAAGATGATTCTTCTTCTATTCTATCTCAAGGCCAAGACAGTAGTGGAGAAGTCCCAGATCTGTCATATCAAATGACTCTTTCAAGTCATCTTTCACGATGCTAATCATTTTCTCTGAATTGTCGATGATGATCAGATCATCTACATATAATACAAGAATCACTATTTCAGAACCTGTGTTCTTGATATAGAGATTTGCATCAGATGGACTTCTCTTGAATCCGTGTTGCAGTAGGTGACTATCCATTTTAATGTACCATGCTCTTGGGGCTTGTTTGAGCCCATATAATGATTTGACCAACTTGCAAACCTGTTGCTCATGGCCTTCCTCAACAAATCCTGGGGGTTGAGTCATGTATACCTCTTCTTTTAAGTCACCATTCAGAAAGGCACTTTTTACATCCATTTGATGTAATTTCCATCCGAATTGTGCTGCCATAGCACAAAGAACTCGAATGGTGGTCATCCTTGCAGTGGGTGCAAAGGTTTCCTCATAATCAAGGCCTTCCTTTTGAGCATAGCCCTTTGCCACAAGATGGGCTTTATGCTTGTCTATGGTACCATATGCCTTATATTTGACTTTGTAAACCCATTTGCAGCCTATGGGTTTCTTTCCTTTAGGAAAATCTACCAGCTTCCATGTTTTATTCTTGATGAGGGAGTTATGTTCTGCATCCATAGCTGCCTTCCACTGAGGCAGTCTAAGTGCTTCATCAACTGTAGAAGGTTCATTTTCATCAAATGATGACAAGTAAACCCTCTCCTCATCTATTTCCATATCATCTTCCCTTGCTAACTCTCTATCAATAGAAAGGTCTTGAAAATCTGCACAAAGATCATCAACTGAAGTGGATGCTTTAGTCTTTTCTTGTTGAGTCATGCTTCATGTCTTTGGATGATTGAGAGTAAGATCAGGTGGGGAAGTGAGTTTGGAATCTTTCATTGTGCTCGTATACCATTTGGGAGGCTTTTTCTATTGTGGAGAAGGAAGTGGTTGTTGCTCCTCATCATCTAGGTATATTGATGTAGTGTTGGGTGTGAAAGCTTCATCAAACACTACATCTCTGCTGACATGTATTTTCTTGGTAAATGGGTCTATCAATCGATAGCCTTTTGAGAATTCATCATATCCAAGAAAAACACATGGTAGGGACTTCTCATCTAATTTCTTTCTTTTCTCCTTGGGTATATGCATAAAAGCCTTACACCCAAATACCCGTAGATGAGATATGGAGGGTTTCCTTCCACTCCATGCTTCCTGAGGAGTCATACCTTCAAGAGCCCTTGTGGGTGCTCTATTTAGAAGATATACTATAGTTTGAACAGCTTCAGCCCAATAAATTTGCTCAATATTGGCTCCCTTAAGCATACATCGAACCATTTCCATAATGGACCGATTTCTTCTCTCAACAACTCCATTTGACTGAGGAGAATAGGCTGTGGTCAACTATATTTTTATCCCATGTGTCTATAAAAATGAGGAAAATTCCTTTGATGTGTATTCCCCCCTCGATCTGAATGGAGGGTCTTGATGAAGCATCCTGATTCTTTCTCAACAAGATTTTTGAACTGTTGAAAATAGGTAAATGCTTCAGACTTCAACTGCAAGAAGAAGACCCACATCTTGCGTGAGTGATCATCTACAAACAATTGAAAATACCTTTTTCCTCCACAACTAGTAGACATGGGACCACACAAATCTGTGTGAACCAACTCCAAAGGTACCTTAGCTCGAAAGGAGCTAGGTTCAAAGGGTACTCTGTGTTGCTTGCCTGACAAGCAATCTGAGCACACTGGCAAAGTAGATGAAAGAGTAGGCAGTCCTTTCACCATTTGATATTTATTGAGTTCTAGTAAATATCCTGAACTTAAATGCCCAAATATCTTATGCCATAGAGATGTGGCCTCTTTTGTGGTTACTGCCATTGCAGTATGTGTTGAGGTAAGTGCATCTAAGACAAACAAACCATGTTTGTATGAACCTGTTGCTATCTATTTTCCTTTCTTAGTGATAAAGCAACATTTCTTTTCTTTGTCCACCTTGAAATTGACATTCATGTGATTGTCCAAGATTTGTGGAACTGACAAGAGATTATTTTTCAATCCTGGTACATAAAGAACTTTTTGAATTTTACATTCTCCATATGGAAGGGAGACAGAAACACTTCCTTCTCCCTGAACTCGATAGATTTGATCATCAGCAATGGTGACCGGTCTACCTTCTCGAGCCTCAAATGTCTCAAACCAGGACTTATCGCCAGTCATATGCTTACTAGCACCTGAATCTATGTACCACACAGTGTCCTTGTGAGGGGAATATGTATGTGTCATGAGCACCTTGTGTGCTCGTTCAGAGTCCGAACTAGAATCTTCAGCTGCAATGTGTCCCTATTGTTGTTTATTCTTGTTCTTTGGTTTGCCTTTGCCCTTCTTGTTTCCTTGTTCATTGGGTGGTTTGTTCTTAAACCAACATCTTTTGGTTTCATGAGTGTCCTTGTCGCAAATCTTACAATACTGCTTCTTCTTCTGAGTCTCTTTGCCTTTACCCTTGTCTTTATTAGAAGAAGAACCTTTCTGTTGATTCCACTTTTTCTTACCACCTTGTCTGTTTGAGAAAAGTGCATTGTTGGATGCCTCATCTCTTTGGAGTTGATTAGCTTCTTCTGTTTGAAGCATATTTACCAACTCGACAAAAGTCACTGTCCTTCCAGAGACTTGTAATGAAGTGATCAACATTCTGTAGGAGTCGGGAAGAGCCCTCAAAATGATAGAGGTCAAGACTTGGTCTTCCACTTTTTCTCCTAAGGATTGCAGTTTTGTTTTCAATTCTGCCACTCTGCAGAGGAATAGCTCTACTGTTTCTCCTGATTTCATATGAAGAGTATGAAGCTGTGTTTGGAGGTGAAGAATTGTTGATTGATTCTTCCCCACAAATATGGTTGTTAAGGCATCCCATGCCTCCTTACCATTCTTAGCTTCACTGATATGAGGTTGGATATCATCAGTAATAGCTAGCAAGATCATTAAGGATAGTTTTCTATCCTTTTTATCAAAAGTTGTTTGATCTGCTCCTGCTGATTGAGGTCTAGTTTCACTTCCATCCACTATAGACCATAGATCCTCTATAGTTAAGATAGCTTTCATCTTAGTCTTCCATGCAGAATAATTTGAACCTTTGAGCAGTTGGCTCTCAGTGAGATACTTGTGCATCATGGCCATGGTGAAGGTTTCAAATTGATAGGACTAAGATGGTTGTATCTTGCACTATACCCTCAAAAGAGTATATGGAAGATGTTTAATTTGCTTCTATAAGATATTTAATGGCACCTGCCTTAACACCCTTAACAAGCGATGAAAAGTTTGAGGATTTTAAGCCAAACAAATAGAGCAAATTAAAGGGGTAGGTTTTGAAAGACTTCTGATTGTGCTCTCTAGGATATTTAATGGCACCTGCCTTAACACCCTTCAAGAAGGATGGAAATTTTGAGGAAATTAAGCCAAACAAAGAGAGTTAATCAAGGTGTTTTGAATTTTGACCTTTGATGGGGAATAAAATTGACTTTGTTTTAACCTGTGCAAGGTGTAGCACGATTTGGAGTGAAGTTTGGGTTTTGTGAAATGCTTCTTCAATGTTCTATCTGATTGTTTAATTGCACACAAAAAACATGATTGTTAGTGCAATAATAAAAAACAAGAGAGCAACCCAAATTATTATCACTCTAGGTGTCGGATGCAACCGAAAATGCACCTAGTATAGTCAATTTTTAAGAGAAGGTGTCGAGTACAATCGAGAATGCACCTTTCTTGCTTTGAAATATCCCCACTTTCTCTTTACAATTTTGCAAAAAAAATAGAATCACAAGATATGACTTCTATCCCCCCTTAATTTTTACAAAATTGAAAAATTAGAGCACTCCTTTCAAGACAAGTCGACACACGACCCGCGTTTGAAAGGCTTCCAGACCAGTCGACACACGACTTGGTTTTTGTTTTCAACACTCAAAAATAGGTGGTGCATTAGGATCAAAAGGCTCACGAATCCTCATGGGACCATAGCTTCTGTCCAACCCCTTCCATGGATCAGTATAGATAAGTGAGTGAGGAATGGATCTACGATATTCATGAAGCATACGACGAAAATGTGATCGTGTTGTTTGCCTTCGTAATTCATTTCTCTTTCTTATGATTCTTTGTCTACGAAGAGCTTTCCTTACCCAAGATTTGATCTTCATGAAAACTTTGAAGAGTGATGAAAAATATAGGAAATGTTGATGAAAATTAAGCAACAAAATGTCTCTTATACCTTGTCTCTTTATCCCCACATTTGGAGAAAACTAAAGAAAGACAATTGCTTAGTTGCATAAAAAATTTGGCACTTCTATTTTCAATTTAAATGCTAAAAAAAAATTTAAAGTTTTTTTTTTTTTAAATAGAATATAACATAATTTTTGGAATAAAAAACATCAATTTAAGAGTAAAAAAATTGATGCAATTTATTTAGCAAAAAACTATGAAAAGTTCTAAAAAAAATTAAGAATTAACTTAATTTAAGCATAAAAAAAATTAACCTTTGTTATGCCAAAAGTAATAAAATTTTCATCAAAATTTAATCCCTTTGCAATCTGGCGGGCGCGGGAGTCGAACCTGTGACTCTCGCTGGCCTAAGGCGTCCGCCTTGGCCAACTAACCAAGTGGCTGGCTTGGTTCTCAGGCTGGACCACCTGAGTCTTAAAGAAGCCTACGGGCTTCTTTGGGATGTTGTGGGAATTATCCCACATGCATCCTATTTTGGATGCAAAGGCCTTTAAAGGCCTGAACGAGTGACTAAGCTCGTGATTGCCCTCGAGAAATCGAGTTCGGGCCCTCCTTTTTTGGTGTCCATGTGGCACGACAAGGGGGCGTCCACGTGTCGAGTCTTGTCCAGGTCCATGTTTGGTCAGGTCCAGTCAGGTGCCAGGTGGCACGTGGCCAGAGTGCCACGTGTCGCCTAGGTAGTAGGTCGAGTCAGGTCCATGTCAGCACCACCTTGGGGTGCATGTAGGTCTGTGTCAGGTCCATGTTAGCACCACCTCGAGGTGCATGCAGGTCTATAAGAAATGTGAGGGTGCTCCTACCCTCGATGCATTCCCACCTCGAGATCCATGCTATAAGAAACATGAGGGCGCTCCTACCCTCGATGCGTTCCCACCTCGGTCTCGGGATGCGGGCCCAGGGGGAAGCTAAGAAAGCTCTCCCCTTGCCATGGGGAGTGTGAGGGCCGCCTACCCTCGGACGCTCCCATGGGCTGACTACGGGCCCGTAGGTTGGATCATCGATGGGGAGATCCCGGTGGTCATGATCCATGATGGGAAAAAATTCCCCATGGGTGGCGATCACGATCGGGGTCAAATGGTCCCTACATCGGGATCCATGCCCTATGTTGCGGGCCTTCCTACGGGGGCTCTCAACTCACTATCCATGAAATTAGGATGCATGCAAATAAATAATCAAACCTTAGGAGAATTGAAAAGCATAAGGAGTAATTATTGAAAATAATTAAGGGTCACCAATGGTGTCGTATTTCCAATGCTCCAGCTCAACTCCCGTGCTCCAGCTCTGGTACCAATGTGACCAGGAGAATGAGTTCGATTAAATAAAATGATAATTTGCATTAACCAAACTTAGGAGCAAAGCCTAGTATTTAAATAGGTTACAAAATAGTAATCCAAACTATAATCCCGCTATCCACGCTAACCAACGCGACATAGGAGGTAGAGAGTTTGGTTTAGGTTTGTTAACCTAGGATATTTAGGAATTAACCATAGTTTACCATTAGATATTTGAAACAGTAAATATCTACATGGTAGAAAGTAGAAAAGTAAATGTAATAATCAACCTATGTAGTATAATGCAATATACTACCTATTTTACCCTAAAACTTTAATGATAATTCAATACAATACATGGAGCCTTGTCTCCATTATATAGCGTTAGAAAGGTTACTCTTAAAAAATTGACTATTGCACTCCTCACATATCCAAGATTTGCAACCTTTCCTATTCCATACATAACATAAACCTCACATGTCCTTTGGATTTTTATCTTGCCACTTGTATACATGAATCTTGATATTCTATCTACTTGCACACTTTACTAAATGACACTCACACATTTTCTCACCCCACATTTACACACATTGTTACATGACACTTGTGCACATCCTACACATAGACACATACATAAATGGGAAATATAAATAACACTCCTAAACTATTGACTCAAACCTTATTCTAATATTTACATATTTACAATTGTAGAATTTTACCACATGGTACATTTATATTTTTACAAAATAATTTAATATTCTCTAACACCCCCCCCTATATACATTATTTGGTTATTGATGGCTTTAGTCTTCAATCTCAGTCTTCACCTTGTACCTTGTGTTCATCCATTGTTTTTGTTTGTTGTCAGTGTTGGTTTATATTACATTACTTGGTACATGCTAATGTACCCCCATGGTACCTTCATGGTACATTTGTAAATAATATATTAGGGTTAAGTCATAGTTTAGAGTGTGAGAAATATTTATCTTTTATGTAAGTGTGAATGTGCAAGAAATGCATGTGTCATGTAAAGTTGTAATGTGTAGAAAATGCACAATTGTCATGTGAGTTAGAGTGCAAATATATAATGTAAATATGTGCACAAGTGTCTTAGACTATATATACATGGAAAATTAACCCATCATAATGAGTCAATTCTTCCTTAGACCCTTAGCCAACCACCTAAGCTTACCTAGTACAAATTTGGGGCCCTTTTCCTTCCTCCCTTTGCCTTATTTTCTTAGCTTTACCAAATTCATGTTTGGTCCATATGGGATGTGAATTTGGCTTGCTATATTCATGACCTATAATTATTGGGTGTGAATTCTATGTTGTAGGGATTTTTCTCACTAAAACCCCTCCCCTCATCAGCTTTTTTTGGAGTCAGCCTTTACCCACAGTGAAATTTCATTTTCCCATCCGTTTTCCCTCCAAACATTTTGTAAATAGAGGATTGGATTCCCTCTTTTTCCATCTATGAATTCTTTGAATATTCTAATTGTTGACTCACTCATTTGCTCATGCTAACAAGTGCCTTTCTATTGCAAGTTGTTATTTTATTATTTTATGCTTTGGTATTTGTTTCCCTTGGGGATTGATTTTATGAGTCTTGATGATTGGAAATATCAACCATATTTTAGTTCTTATTCCACATCTTCATTATCCCTTGATTTCTCCATAAGCTCATTAGGTTTTGCATTTACGTTAGTTGCTTTGCAAGTCTATTTTTGTTATTTTGCACTCTATTTTTTGCTATTTTAGGGCCCAAAAAGGGCATCTGAACCATATTCATGCCCCACTTGTACAAGGCATGAATTTTATGAGCTATATCCATGCTCCCTTTTATAGGGTACAAATTTGATAAATCATAGCTTGGGGTAACCCTAAAACCCTGATTTTGCACTTGCATTTTAGTGTTCTACTGTGTCCACCATGTTTGCATTATATTTTGCTATTATCTAACTATTTCACTATGTTTGTGTATGTTCCAAAGATAAAATAGCATTTCTTTCAAACTATCACCTAAAATTACCAAGGGGTCTTGATTACTATACCTCCAAGCTCAATCAAACAGTGGCAAAAGCAGGCCCCCAAATATTGATCAAATTTTCTAGTGTTTGTGAAGTTATTTTGTAGGTTGAAGTTGTTTGGATATTCAGGACATAATTTAAAGCTAGGATCAACCACCAAGCCATATAAGTGCCCTAATAGATCTTTAGGTTTTTTTGGTGTTTTCTTTTGTTCATTTTTTCCAAAACCTAGATTACAAGTAAAGGAAAAATATTTTATTAAATTTCTAGGTATTTGAAGGAATAAAGGTATATAGTGTGCATCTAGGATTTTTAATCTAATTTTTGCATTTCACTTGTACCTTTGCTCAAAGAAAAATATTTTTTTTGCTTGTAATCTAGGGTTAGAGATCATTAAATCAAAAGAATTATACTAGAGTTAGTTCTTGTTTTCTCACATCTTGTGTGTCCTACATTGTTCCTTAACTTCTCTTACCTTAGTTAAAAAAGTCTAAACAATATGTTTATGCTTAATTGATACACCAAACATTTCCACCCCAGACTTGGAGTGAGTCCTAAAACTATTCCTGGCCCTTTTCCCTTGTCCATCAAGTGTAGGAAATATAACACACCCCCACGGTCACCTTGGCTACCAATGGATGCAATCGGGAATCATACATGGTAGGGCAGTTTTCCCCCTCTTTATCTTTGGTGAACCCAACATGAACACATATCTTAATGGCCAAGATAGAAAGCCTATTTCTTTTTGTTTTCTTGAAAACTTTAAACGAGACCACTAATTATGTTTGTTTAGATCATAAAAATATTAAAATCCTCCTTGTGTGTCTTTCCTTAGTTTTCTCTTCTATCCTTTCATTTTTGCTAATGGATTTGTTCCTTAGGAGTCAACAAAGTCATTTAGAATTTGATAAAATTCATCAAGAAGATGATCGGGTTGATAGAGAGAATCCTAACCTTGATATAGAAGAGCAAGAACATGTTAAAACATATATTAATTATGATCCCTATGAGGGGTCTAATGGAGGCTTCACTTTTACATTAGTTTATCATTTGTGGGGATTCATAAAACACCACAGGGAGACTTTGATTAGAGTTATGGATGAGGAAGCTTGACTCAAAAGAGGTGAGGTTCCTCCTTCTCCTACCGTCTCTCCTAAGAATACTCATAACAACCCCTTATTTGAATATTCATATTATGGTAACCGAACATATGCTGCTAGTATGACCACCAACATTGGAAGAATTACACAAGTTCCTCCAACTAGTAGTGCATCTCCCGATTATGTTCAATTTCCTCCTCATTCAACTAATCTCAAAATTCATACTTTTGTTCCACCAATGTTAGTTATCCTCCACATCAAGATACCACACATCATAACCCATACCATAATAGTGTCAATACCTCCAACATGATCCAAGTTCCCTCTCAACAACCTACCTATACCCCTCACTTAGAGAACCTAAGGACATTGCACAACAACAATCCTAAAATGCAAAGTTTAAAAATATGGTGAAATAATTGGTTTCAATAATGGACATGATTCAGTCACCTGGTTTCACCTACAACTATAGAGAAATGTGCAATCAGCCCTTAGACCCTCTCGTTGCCCCTAGGCCCTACCCTAAGCATTTTCCAATGTCGATTTTGTCCATCTATAAGGTAATAAAATATCCAATTGAGCATTTAATAATGTTTATGACATCATGTCAAGATATTATATATGATGACATATTGTTACTAAAGATATTTCCTAAGAGACTTGGTGGTATAGCATTAGGGTGGTATTATCAACTACCTAATCATTCATTGAGGAATTTAGAAGAGAGCTGAAATGTTTGTTCACCAATTTAGTGCTTATGTTGAAAATAATGTAACTATGAAAGATGTCTATATGTTAAAATAAGCTAGAGATAAAAAAAATTAGAAATTTTGTCTTGCTAGAGGAGTCTATTTGGATGCTTGAGATATACCTTGCCTCCTCAAGACATGCTTGAGATATTTATTAGAAAACTACAAGAACAAATCTCTTATGTATTGGAAACTAAAACTATCACATATTTTGATCAATATATAGATCTAGCAAGAAGCGTAAAGCAAGCTCTTATCAGAAAAGTCTAGCTTAAGATAAAAGAGGACAAGACCACTAAAATGCAATATAATAACAAGCATGTAGTTGGTGATGGGTTAACGGGTAGTAGACCTGTTAATAGTATAGTTAAAAACCTACAAAATATGGTGCTTTGCCAACCTCAAAAACCCCCACCAAGAACTTTCACAAGACTCAACACACCTATGAATGTGGTACTACAACAACTTTTGGAAGCTAATATGATTGGGTTACCTCCCATAAGGCAACCTGATACCATGACTAACTGGTATAACACTGGTCAGCATTATGAATATCATAGAGTTGAGGGGCACATGAAACATGTGGTTCAAGATCTAATTGATGAAGGATGCCTTGTTATAGAAGGTTATCGACCCAATCCTCTATGAAACAATCAACCTCCTACTCAAAAAACACCCACAACTAATAAATACATGGAGATATTCTAAGATCCCCTACCTAAGCATGGTTAGCAGGCAGCTAATCAAGTGTCATATTGAAATGTGCCCTCTCACTATGATAATATGGCTGGCATGATAGCAATAACTACAAGGTAAAAAGCAAAAAACCAACCAACTCAACATTTTTAGTAGGAGATGATTACTTCATCCAAACCACCTTCAAAACCCACCTTAGTTTTGAAGAATACCTAAAAAAGGAGCACGAGAGTAGAAAATACACCTTTAGTGTTGAAGCCACAACCTAAAGTCCCATTTGATATTCAATAATAATTAGCTAGTACCCCAACCAAGATCTCTCTTAGAACTTTTGTAAACTTCTCCTATTCATAGGAAATATTTGTTGGAAATTCTAATAAAACAATCTATTCCTCAAGATATTTCCCCTAGTGTTATGGCTAATGTTATAAGTTCTCTTGGGATACATCATATCACATTATCGAACGATGATATGCCTTACTCACATTTACGAGGGAATTATAACCTCTACATCACTGCATTTATTGGGGAAACTTTTATCAAGTGAATTTTGATTGATAATGGGTCTTCCCTCAATTTATGCACTTAACAATTCTTCCAAAATTTTGGATTAAAAGAGGAAGATTTAACCAAATTTGATATCATCACTAAATATTTCAAAAATGAGTCCCAAGAGAGTTGTGGTGTTGTGTCTCTCCCCCTTAAGGTTGGACCTAAGATCTTAGATACCTTATTCTATGTGGTATCTTGCCCTTCATATTTTAATCTCCTTCTTGGGCATCCTTGGACTCATGCGATGAGGTTGGTCCCTTCTACTTTTCATCAATGTTTAAATTTTGACTCTAAAAATAAACTGGTCATCATTCTGGGAAATTCTCACCCATTCAAAGATTATTCGATGGTGGAGCAAGCTCAATATAATATAAATTTATGTCCTTTAATTTTCTCATTTCACATAACCAAGCAACATAGAAATTTATGAGTGAGTGAGGAACCTCTCATCAATGTTTCATCATGGTATCAAGTTAATCTATTTCTTCAAAAATATCTTCTGGATCTTTCCAAGCTACCACCTTCCCCAAGGACTATGGGTTTACCTCGTAAGAAGGGGAAGTTGAATACATTGGAATGTGTACCTTTATTTTCATAGATACATCCCTTGAAGAAAGGATTTGTGGTAGCAACCCTTTCCTATTGAGCATTCTTTTGCCCATTTTTACCTATCCAATGATTACCCACTTCCCAAGAAAATCCTATCTAGTATGGGATATATAGGTAAAGGTTTGGGTCCATGCCATAAAGATATTAAAGAGCCTTTATAAGTGGATATTTAGCCTGGGTGATGTGGCATAGGCTACATCCCTAATAAAAATCAACCTCTACCCTATGATGATGATAATCACCTTATTACTTATGCTGAACATTTGGATCATCAAAAATTGAAGTGGAGTGATGAGGATGAGGGTCCCCCTTATCACTTAGATATTCTATTTTGCAATGTGGTAACCATTGGGCATCTTGATTCTAGTGTGACCCCAAAGAAATATGCTAAAAGGAATACCCCTTGTGACATAGCTCATGAGGATATCTTCCAGAATAGCTTCTCCTTTGATGGGTTTGTCCCTTGTGTTGCACCTATTGAGTCTTCTCAAGGGTACTTTGTTCTTCTATCTCATAGAGACTTTGTGAAGTTTGGAATTTCTTCCCCTTTCATCAAAAAGGATGGTATCGTCAAATATTATAATGACTTTCATGCAACATCTTCTAGAGAATGTATTGTGGGTGATCCCCTACATGATGAAAATCATGAAGATATCCTCCATCATAGTCCTTTCTTTGATGGGTCAGATCATTGCACCACCATCATGTTTGTTAAAACAGGTGTCACACTTAGAATTTATGCCAACTTTAATAACCAATAAATTTAATTAAACTTCCAAAAATAATAAAAAATAAAAAATCAATAAAATGCTATGCATGGTGTTACATCTTCATTTTCATCTAGTTTACATCCAGATTTACTTGTTCATATTGCATGAGTGCTTATCATACCTTGTATGGTTTTCTTGACATTTTGTTCTCTTTGCACGTTGCTTGTCATACAATTGCATTTTTTCTTGCTCATACTTGCATGACTACTTGATCATATATATTCTTGGGAATTTTGTGACAATGGCAAGAGATGACACCTAGTTAGGTCTAGCTCACATGCATTTCACTCACACTAGGATTCCTATGCCTAGAAAATCCCCAACTGAGGGACCATTTTTCATGCATTTTAATACCATATTCTCTTATTCTTCTATATTCTTTGACCTTGAAAGTTTTTATTGCTTCTATATCTCCAAGTCAAGGATATAATTATTTCTTTGTATATTTTTATCATTTGCAATTTTTCCTTTCATCAAGAAAAGGATATACATTCTTCTTCTATTTTCTCATCCATTTGATTTGTCCACACACCATACCCATATCGGGTAGTACTCGCTTTTGCACATCATTCACACACAACAAACTCCATATGGGATCATATTCATGATCACGAGTGAGGGGCAGCCTCCATTCGACCATTTGCGAGCATACATTCTAGTGGGTATATCTCTATGTCATCTTTGTCCATATTAGAGAGAACTACACCCATAGAGGGTACAACTCCACCTTGTCCATCTATACAAGCATAATATCCTTACAATATAACTTCATGTCCACTAGTGAGGGGTAGCCCCATTCGGCCATTTGCGAGCATCCATCCTCATAGGGTTCCACTCTGTATCATTTATTTTTTTTTCTTTGACCTTTTGGAGCTTTCACTTTCTTCTTCTTTTGTCTTTCTTCCTTCTACCACCATTTATTTTCTTCTTATTTTTCTTTCCACCTTTTCCTATTTCTATCCACTCATCCATGTGTTTAATTTTGCATCCATTGTATTTGGTTAGAATTATACTTTTGCATTAGTTAGATTCATTCTCACATTCCATTTAATCAAGTCCATCCTACATTGCATCCATTATGTTTGTGCTCACCATGCATAGTTGATCAAACACACAAAAATAGAAGCAATCACACATAAGCACACATATGTTTGCACCATAATACATAAATAAATTGTAGCTAGTATTAATTGATAGAACTAAGTGCATGCTTATCATTCAGTGTGCCACAAAAGAGAGCTTGGTACACTCAACCATAACCAAGGATGCATACCATAATCAAAATTGATGTTTCATCCCAATCCTAGACCTAGTCGTATGAGCCTATCCCCTCTACTCTGCATACTAGAGGTGGTGGATGAGTCATGTTCATAGATCATGAACCAATTCATGCTCATGCTTGAAAATGACTCTATGACTACCAAGAAAATGGTTTTGGAACCCTTTGATCATTTGGTATGGTATGGTAATAGGTCATCTGGTAGTAGGTCACCCTTTGTACTACTACCTTATATGAATCCCTCATCCTTCATAGCTTCATTAGTAGTAGGTGGCCTCCCTTGCTCTATTGGCTACCTACCATTATAGCCATCCCCTCTTCTTGGGTCTATCAGCCCATATCCCCTATGAGGTGCTCTACCTTAGCCCATGTCATGTCCTACTCCACTTGGGTATGGTCTAGTGCACTACAAATGGACTCCATATTCATCTACATCACTACCATTATAGCTTGTAGCACCTCTACCTCCCCTAGACCTGTCACCTTATGTCTTTCCTATGCCATGATGGGGGAAACCCCTCTGGCTTCCCCTCCTCCTGAGCTAGAGATGATGATGGTTGCTCATGTGGCTATCACCATCTCCACCCAAACCTATGCCCAAGGTAGTCTCAGTGGGACTATGCCTCTCTACTATCTCTCATTGGCATATTGAGTGGCCTCTCAAAGTGCCAATTATACTTGTCAACTCATCACTTGGCATCTCTAAACTAGCACTAGGGGATATATACTTAGGGGTAGAATGTTCATGTACCATCTCTTGTACTCAAGGGCCACCTTGACATTATCCACCCTTGGATCCACATATAGTGGGTCATCCAGGTTCTCCTTTGCCCACTTAGCCACATCAAGAGTACCTCTACATCCTTGTGTATCCCTCCTCACCCATCTGAACCAATAGTCTCCTAGGTCTAAAATCATTTAGAGAATGTCAAATTGGCATTGTGCTTGATCAAACTTGAACTTCCACTCACCCCTCTTAGTGATAAGCCACCATATCCTCCTAACTCGAGCTAGATCCTCTGTATCCTCCCTCTAGATTGGGTATATATGCCATGTTTTCTATATTGATTTGTAAAGTGCCACACTATGGATTCACCTCTACATACATATCTATAGATCTTGCTTAATCCTTATGCTTAATTTGTGGTTGAGGATCTCTAAAACTTGAACCAAAAACTGCTTCATAAATTCATAAGTGAATACAAGCATTGGTGTGTTGTCTGGTTTTTTTCAAAGAGATCAACTCTTTCTATGTGTTAGTATTAATCTCGTAATTCTCACAATTAAGGTAAATAATAGCAATAATCTCATATTAAAAAAAACATATACATAGTTTAAAGAGAAATGCCAAATTTATGTAGAAACCCCAAAATGAGTAAAACCACAGTCAAAGAGATTTGTAGATTTAAATTGGAAATAATAATTCGATTACAATACTTATTGTAGTATTACATTGTAATCTTCCATTATTCAACTCCGCTCCCCTTTCTCTGATGTCTTTTCTACTCTTTCTATTCTTCCACTATAGATATGGCAATCAAGTCATCACCATGTGTTCTGCAAGAATTTTCCACAATATGTTCTGAAAACTCTACCATACTGTGTTGTGTAAAAACTAAACTGCCACCTAGTGGTGTGCAACCATTTACCACTAAGTTTTGTGCAATAATTTACCACTAAGTTTTGTGTGAAAGAAAGTCGTTTTCATTAAATTCATGTAGTCCCTTTTCTTAAATGCTTGCAACCTCATTTTCTTAAATGGGTGTTGGTAATTGAATTCACCCATATTATACAATGGATGTTGGTTATTTAAACCAACCCATTTTATTAAATGGATATTGGTTATTTAATACCAACCCATTTTATTAAATGGGTTTTGGTTATTTAAAACCAACCCATTTTATTAAATAGGTGTTGGTTATTTAAAACCAACCCATTTTATTAAATGGGTGTTGGTTATTTAAAACCAACCCATTTTATTAAATGAGCATTAACCACTCATTGAATGATGTAAGTTAAGCCAATTTTCCTCCATGCTCCTTTTCAACAAGTGTTGATTGCTCCAAAGTAAGGATTTTATCCAAATCTTCTTCCACATTTCTTGTAGATGATTTTTTTTTATCTCCTGATTAAGACCTCCCCCATTGGATGATTTTGGTCTCTCAAAATAATATTTATTCAAATGGAAATATTGTTTCTCCACTTGCTTCTTGGAGATTTATTTTTCCTTGCTTAGCATGTTACCTTTGTAGCTGCTAGATTTTCTTGAGTTGTAATTTTCACATCCACAGATAAAATTAGACACATTATTATGCATATTGGACCAATAAACATATCGTTGTAGGTTAGCTATTATTTTGTGCACACTAAAATGACCAGAATCTAGTGATGTGTGAGATTCCGTTATCATCTATAGGTGTTTATATCCCTTAGGCATACAAAGTTTTCCCTTTTTGAACAACAAGTCATTTTCCAAATGAAAAACCTTATTGGATTTGCCTTGCACTCCATTTTTCAACTCCTTGTACTTCTTCCCAAGTTCAAAATCTTCTTCATACTGCTCCTTGTACTTTTTGAAATAAAAAGGCTCAAATTCCTTCTTTTTTGGAGGAGTACATTTGGTTGCTTCCACCTCCTTATTGAACTGCACATTACTATATGTATATTTTATCATCAATAACACAAATCTCTTGCTTACATTCATCAAATACTTGGCTTGTTGCACTGTCACAAGCTGAAATTTATTTTCCAACCTACTAGGATTAATCACATAGGTTATTCTACCTTTCTTCAAATCCCAAACATTGTGGCTCTACTTAAACAAAGCATATATTTCCCATAAATATGGGCTACCAAAAATTACTTGGAAAATATCGATAGGTACTACATCATAAGTAATTACATCATGAAATTTATTTTTAACAAAAAATTGTAAAGTACATTGCTTAATTACCTATAGCTCCACATCCTTATGGACCCATACTAATGGATATGGTTATGGATGATCCATAGTCTTCAACCCCAACTGCTTCACTATATCCTCAAAAATTAAATTCCATTGGGATACACTATCAAACAATGATGTAACTTTCATCCTCTGCACTTGTATGTAAACCCAAAATAATTCCTCTTTCTTGGCCCTTGAAGCTTGTTACTCCTTCTTAGAGGTCTGCTCCTACCTTAAAGGCTTAATTATGGTAGCACATACTAACTTTCCTTCATCCTCTTCCTCAAAACACCCTTCTTCCTCCTGCTCAACCTTTTTAGCAGAATTGGCATATTTCTTCTTTCCCTTGTTCCACCAATTTGGCCTCTTTTTAGGGTGTAGCTTCTAACAATTCTCACTTGAGTGAGTATAAACATTACACTCCTTGCAATTTTTTCACCCTTTTGTGATTTTGTGGTTGTATCCCCTAATTTCTTCTTACCTTTATTGTTGGAACCCTTGGTTTTCTTTGCAAGCTTGGAGGATTTAGATGAATTTGATGCCTTATTATCTTTCATTGGCTTTTTGACCCTCATTTTTAGGTATGTGGCTTTAATGCATACCTCATCAATATCCTTGGCATCAAATAATGCCAGTTGTGTCCTGATATGATAAGACAAACCACACTTATATTTCTTAAATATTTGACTCTTTGAGGATTGTAAATATTAAAACCCATTAACACAACTTATTTTCTAAATTTTGTTGTGTATTCTTGATTTTTGGCTCTGCCTTTGTCTAAAAGGCAACCATATCTCCTCCATATTCTCTTGATAGCCAATAGGATAAAACTGAGTTCTTATAACCTTTACAAATTTTGCCCATGTTTTCACAGTTGACTATTGAATTCTTTCCAATCCAACTGAGTATGCCTCCCACCATGTGAGAGCATGGCCACCCAGTTTCAATCTAGCAAATTTGATCTATTGTAACTCTATATAAGACTTAGTACTAAAGTAAACCTTTAATTTATTCAACCATCCATCTAATTTTTCATGATCTAACTCCCTTCATAGGTTGGAATATCAATTTTGACCTTCATTTTGAATGGATATGATATCAAGGATCATGATGAGATATTGTCAGGTTGTTTGGAGTGGTATTATTCAACCTCCATTTTCTCATCATTGGAAGCATCAGACTCAATATCAGATTCTAAATCTAATTTTTTCTTTTCCTTCCTTGATTTCCTTTCTTCTTGAGAAAACACCAACTCCATCAAGCTTTGGAGAGTGTTTTCCATTTCAATAAATCTTCTTTGAAATTCCTTGTTGGACATCATTGGAGAGTTAGGTTTTGAATGATTTGTCATTTTCATAGATATGATCCTTCTTCTATCAATATCTAGGTTTTATGGGGCTAAGTCATTTCCTTGAGATCTTCTACCTTGCAATCATAGTTCTTCAAGAAAATTTTCTTTGATACCAAACTTGATCTGTAAAGTACCACACCATGGATTCACCTCTACATACAGATCTATGGATCTTTATTAATCCTTATGCTTAATTTTTTGTTGAGGATATCTAAAACGTGAACCAAAAACTGCTTCGTAAATTCACAACGTGAATACAAGCATTGGTGTGTTGTCTGGTTATTTTCAAAGAGATCAACTCTTTCTATGTGTTAGTATTAATTTGGTAATTCATGAAGTTAAGGTAAATAATAGAAATAATCTCAAATTCCAAACAAAACATACACATAGTTTAAATAGAAACATCAAATTTATGTGGAAACCCCAAAATGGGTAAAACCATGGTCAAAGAGATTTCTGCAGAATTTTATTAGAAACAATAATTCGATTACAATCCTTACTATGGTATTAGATTGTAATCTTCCATTCTCCAACTCTACTTCCCCTACTCTAATATTTTTCTGCTCTTTCTATTCTTCCGCTACAAAGCTAGCAATCAAGTCATCACCATTTTCCACTAAGTGTTGTGCAACAATTTGCCACTAAGTGTTGTGTGAAAGAAAGTCATTTTAATTAAATGCGTGTAGCCCCATTTTCTTAAATGCTTGCAACTTCCTTTTCTTAAATGGGTGTTGGTAATTAAATCCACCCATATTATTAAATGGATGTTGGTTATTTAAAACCAACCCATTTTATTAAATGGATGTTGGTTATTTAATATCAACCCATTTTATTAAATGGGTGTTGCTTATTTAAAACCAACCTATTTTATTAAATGGGTGTTGGTTATTTAAAACCAACCCATTTTATTAAATGGGTGTTGGTTATTTAAAACCAACCCATTTTATTAAATGAGCATTAACCACTCATTGAATGATGGAAGTTAAGCCAATTTTTCTCCATGCTCCATTTCGACAAGTTTTGATTGCTCTGAAGTGAGGATTTTATCAAGAGCTCCTTCCACACTTCTTATAGATTATTTTTTTTAATTTATCTCCTAATCACATATAATATAGTACTCTCATAGATCCTCTATCACCCACCTCCCTAGTGGCAAGACACTAGCGTATGACTTATGCCCATTCTCATAGTATTAGCTCCACCTATATGCTACTGGTCACTCCACGTTGGGCAATGGTCTTGGTAGTGCATTCAGTATCTTAACTACTATGTGCACACAACACCACACTTGGAGTAATATCATACAAATCAGCCATGATTACCATTTATACGTTATGCCATATAGCATCCTGTATAAATGGGCTAGCACATATGGTGCCCATGTGAATCTCACCCCCTAATATCACATGTCTACCATTACTCTTGCTAGTGCCCATGGTATGTGTCACCTACTAGTATGGAACACGAGCATCCTTGCCACCACTTTGCATAGTATGGATGTCAATGCCCCAATTCCATATCGATATGGCATCTCATCAACATGGAATCCACTCTATTGTATCACATGTGTCAGGTTTCCCAACATCATATTTGATACCACCATCAACACCCATACCATGTAAATTATCCTTACCATGATAGGGATCCTTAAGATGCACCAAACATCCTCTAGTGTGATTGTCATCTCCTTAGTCGAAAACCAAAATGTGGAAAATTTCATATACCATCACTTCATTGGAGCTATCAGTACAGCTTGGTCTACCTCAATGTGGATCATATTTGCTAAGTGTAGTAGCCCCATGATATCTAGCTTCTCCCTCTCCTCTATTGTGAGCTACTCCAATATGGTCTCCAGTGTGCTTGTTTGCCACTCTATGCTCTCAAGTAAATCTAGATGCATAATAATATAATTTTATCATTATTTCATCATATAATACATTCAACATCATAAACACAAACATTTTAAGATAAATTTTATTTTTGCAACATTCACTAGATTTGTACCCTAGAATGATCGGGAGCAAATTTGGCAAAGCATCCCCACCAAATTTACACTCAGTTCATACATGGCATAAATTTGTCTTGGTAAGGCTGCCAAATTTATGCTATGTGACCAAATTCATGCCCTGCAGTGACATTTGCAAAAAATTGACTAAAAAGCTAAAAAAAAATAAAAATGCAAAAACTACTATAAATTTTGTGTGTGCGGGTGCAAAATCTAAAATGAGCAAGTAAGTCTTGATCTGTACTTTCACCCAGTTAGTAGTGGTGCTAGCCTCACCCCTCACCATGGCAACATGGTGAGTTGGTAGTTCCATTCTCCTCTTTCTTCTCCAAAGCTCTTTTCTCTTCCTTGCACGGTGAAAATGAACCTCTTTTCCCTCTTTTTTCCTCTTTTCTTCCCTCGCTTTTATTTTCCCTATTTTCTTCTCTCTCTTCCTTTTTATTTTCCCTCATTTTCTTCTCTCTCCTCCCCTTCCTCCTTTTCTCTCTCCTTGTCTTATCTTTTTCTCATTTTTCGCTTTTTATCAAATTTTGCACCCTTTGTTCACCTTTTTCAATTTTTTATATGGATTTTCACATTTCTTCTAAAACTCGAGGGTGTACCCTAGACTTAGAGGAATTAATGGTATTAATGCCTTATTTTACATGTAAATTTATGGTGTTCTGGCTAACACCCCTTTTTGCACTTCCCCTTCACCCAAACCCAACCACCCCTTTTTGTGTTTGTTGCTTTCATACATAGGTGTCTACATTTTTATTTGATGCATTTATTTAGCTATAAATACATCAAAGAGAAGGAAAAATGTAGACATAGAAAATTTACCCATTAGAATGAGTCAATTCTTCCTTAGACCTTTAACCAACCACCCATGCTTACTCAGTACAATTTTGGGGCCTTTTCCCTTCTTCCTTTGCTTGTTTCCTTAGTTTTACCAAATTCATGTCTAGTCCATACGGGGCATGAATTTGGCTTGGCATATTTTCACCCTATAATTACTGGGTGTGAATTTGGAATTCTAGGGTTTTTTCTCACTAAAACCTCTCCCCTCGTCAACCCATTTTGGAGTTGGCCTTTGCCCACAATGAAATTTCATTTTCCCACACATTTTTCCCTCCAAACCTCTTATAAATAGAGAATTGGATTTCCTCTTTTTCCACCAATGAATTCTTTAAAGATTGTAATTGTTGACAAACTCATTTGGTCATGCTAATAAGTGTCCTTTTGTTGTAAGTTGCTATTTTTTTGTTTCATGCTTTGGTGTGTATTACCCTTGGGGATCAAATTCAGGAGTCTTGATGATTGGAAAGATCAACCATCTTGGAGTCCTTCCATATATTCATTTCCCCTTGCTTTCTCCATCAACTCATCAGGTTTTGCATTTATATTAGTTGCTTTGCAAGTCTATTTTTTTGCTATTTTGCACTGTATTTTTCATTTTTTTAGGGCCCAAAGAGGGCATCTAAACCAGATTCATGCCCCACCTATACAGGGCATGAATTTGGTAAGCTATATTCATGCACCCCTTTTACAGGGCATAATTTTTTTTGAATTAGGACTTGGGCACTCCAAAACCCTGATTTTGCACTTGCATTTTAGTGTTCTACTATGTCCACCTTGTTTGCATTATATTTCATTGTTATCTATATGTTTCACTCTATTTGTGCATGTTACAAAGGTCAAATATAATTTTATATTTTGAATAGTCATCTAAAAGTACCAAGGGGGCTTGATTGTTGCACCTCCAAGATTAGTCAAACAATGGCCTAAGCAAGCCCTCAAACGCTGGTCAAATTTTTTAGTGCTTGTGAAGTTATTTTTTAGGTTAATTTTTTTTGGATATTCTAGAGAAAAGTTAAAGCTAGGATCAACCATCAAGCCAGATAAGTACCCTTATAGATATTTAGTTTATTTTGGTGTTTGCTTTTGTTCATTTCTGTCTAAAACCTAGATTACAAGTAAAGGAAAAACATTTGATTAAATTTCTAGGTATTTGAAAGAATAAATGCATATAGTGTACATCTAGGGTTTTTAATCTTGTTTGTGCATTTTACTTGCACCTTTACAAAAATAAAAGTAATCTAGAGTTAAAAATCATTGAATCAAAAGAATCGTACTAGGATTAGTTCTTGTTTTCTTGCATCTTATGTGTCCTTCATTGTTACTTCATTTATCTTAGTTTAGTTTAGAAAGACCAAACAATAGGTGTATGCTTAATTGAAACATCAAACATTTCCACCTCGTACTTGAAGCAAGTCCTAAAATTATTCCTGGTGAATCCTTTCCCTTTTCCATATAGTATAGATAATATAACAAACCCCCATGGTCACCTCAGCTCCCATCAGATCCAACCGATAATCGTACAGTAGGGCAATTTTCCCCTCTACAGATTACGGTGTGCAAGCATGTATAGGTGTGCATACATTATAGAGTCAAGTGTTCAAGCATGCAAGTGTCAAGTAGAGAAGCCAAGAGTCATGAGACTTGGCATATGGAAAGGAATAGTCAATTATCTAAAGAGTCACACTAATATGGCTATATTATAGAGGCAATACTCCATGAAATATATGATCATATACCATCACATACAGTCACGAGCATTACTTTGTAAGATAAAGTTGAGTAATAAAGGTTGAATATATTTTGAGCAATTAATATAGTATGTTGTTCTTCATGCATAGTACATGAACGATTAAGGCTATTACATTCATATCTTTGCTAAATATTAAATGTTATTTGATTTATTATAAGCCTTATTTTACATATTAATTTTCTCATATTATTCTACTATTATAATTTTTCTTGACCTTATTATATTGTGGCTATATTATATTCATTCCTATGATATTTAACATGTGATATTTCTGGTATTATTAAGGCTTAAAAAATCATCAGTTAGTGCTAGAAAATCTTGGATTGTGCTCATACATCTTCTTGTCTTTTTGTGAAATCAAACAATTTATCATTATTCCTTTCGAAGGCAAAATATGGTTTAATATTTATTCTAAAATTCCCATTGTGTCTAACGAAAATATTCCATTCTTAATAGAACCCTGTGGCCTTTGTTTTGTTTTGATTATTTATGACAAGTTTCCTTTTTTCATTTATATATTTGAATTCCATTATTCTTCCTTTTTCAACTAATTAAGCAAACTGAGGTAATATTAATTGATAACCATAGAACATATAAAATATCATCTAGCACAAAGTAATAGAATGACATGCTAAGTATAATTGTTTTAGCCCCTTGCACATAATAAATCTTATCATCTGCAATCTTTAGTGGAATGTTAGGTCTAACTTCTATTGAGTCAAACCAATGCAAATTTCCAATCATATGATGACATGCACCCAAATATATATACCATGATTCCTTTTCATTTTGCATGTTTTAAAGAGATTCAAGTGCTATTACTTCACATATTTGATAAAAATTTGAAAACTTTTCCTATTATTTAGCCCTTTGAATTCATATGAATGTCTTGATGAATTCATTCTTCTTTTCTATCTATCCATGATCAATATTTTGATGTTGAATTCCTTATAACTCCAAAATTTAAATTTTAATCAATCAATAATCAAATTCTTCAATCTACAAATTTGCAAATTAAGTAATCAATAGTTAAAATTTTTAGTTTAGATTCTTTGAAGTAGAAGACCTTATGGCTCCCAAAAATAAATGATTTTAATTTGCAAAGTTTTCAATCAATCAAATATTTTAATTTTTTTTTTTGGAGTAGAAAACCTTATCTCTCCAAAGATTCAATTTTATTTTACAATCAATTAAATATTTATATTTCTTTTGGAGTAGAAAACCTTATCTCTCCGGACTTTAATTTTTCAAATTGCAATCAAATAAATTCATTTTTTCTAAATTCAATTTCAATAATAAAAATTTCAATTTATTCAAAAATATTTTGGCGTGGAATCCCTTTTACCTCCCTAGTTAAACAATAAATAAATTTTCTCTGTTCAATTTTTCAAGAATCAATATGGAAGTCAAAATCAAAATTGTTTATATTATCCTTATCACTCCAATTAATTCTTATAATGACCAAATGTATTTTCAATAATCAAAGCTTAAATACTAAACTCCGAAAATTATTTTTTAAAAGGCTTTGATAATAAATGTACTAAATTAAGGTTGCCTTTAACCTTATTACCCCACAAAATAATATAGTGCTTTAATTCTTCCCCAAAATATTATTACTACCTAAAAATTCAAATTGCAGCCCTTACCTTAGTCTATACATGCTTGGTATTTATGGTTAGAATGTTTGATAATTCATTAATGAGTTTGGTGCTTCTAAAAAAATTTGAAGTGTTTTCCTACCTTTTTTTTTTTTTTGGATTAGGTGGCATCATAAAATCCATGTTGCAGCCAAAACAGGGCAGCCAACCTGTTAGAAATAGAACCTACAAGTTTTGCTCTAAAACATCTAGGCAACAACCTATAGGATAAATAGGAGGTTGAAGTGGCATGCTAAATTTTGGGTTGAAACCATATTGGGAGAATGAAACAAACAAAATAGGATATACCCAATAATCCAAAGGTGAATCAAGATGACCTATTCTAAGAAATTGCATTTGATAATTGTTTGGTCAGATGTTCCGAAGGAGTTATAAAAATTGTTGTAAAAAAGGTTGAACTTGCTTTTTAACTGATTTTTAAGGTATGCAAGCAAAATTGTGCATGAATAATCAACATCAGCTATTTTGGAATCATTCTAATCCTCATACATAGTATTTGGAGGCATGGAAAATGGATAACTGGCTGTAACAACATTAAGTTCTAAATTTAGATAGAATTTGTTGACAACAATACAAAAAACAACAAATTGATAGCAAATCACCTGATGATGTAATTTTCAACTGTACACAAAATAAGTGGAAGACTTGGTATAAATATTCTTATCTTCCTATGTTGAAAACTAATAAAAATAGGAATAGAAACAAAGTGTAGAATTTATTAGTAGTTTTATGTAATAAAGTTTCAATTGTAGTTCTTTCTCAAACATAGTCTTTTATGATTGATTGGCTTATTAGAACTTAGGACTTGGTAAAATTACTCCTTCTTTTGGACCTAGAAGTAAGGGCCCACTCCTGAGGCTAGTGGAAGGACCTTTGTACAACAATTGCAGTTTTTTATTTTTGTTATTTTATTGTCAAAAAGTTGTAGTTTTCATTTTTGTTGCTATTTTTCTGCAATTCAGTAAATACTTTGTTTTCTTCCTATTTCTCCTATGTTTCAAGTGTGAATGTTGTGATTTTTTTTTCAACTAGATGATCCTTTTATTTCCTGTATTTTTCATTTCTAATTTAGCAATTTTTATTTAGCATTCAGTTCTTATTTTAGCATTTATTTTCAATGGCATTAGTTTTTAGCATTTATCAATTATGTTATTTTCATTTCAGCATTTTCATTTTCAGTCATTTCAAATTAGCAAGCATAGATTAGTTTCTTTCTTACTCTAGCAAGGTTTATTTATGCAATTAAATAGGTTTCCATTCTACAAGTGAGTGCTAGTTAAGTTTATTTCCTGCAAAGACCTTATGAATCTTTGTTCCCTTTAGACAAGCAAGTGCCTTGATTTCTAAATTGTAGATTCATAAAAATCCTTTATCTTATATAGCCTTGGAAATTGAATTGGATTGACAAAACGAATTAAATAATGAGCATTTATGATAACCCATTAGTTTATAAGTTGAAACAAGGTAAAGAGGAAAGTTTTTTAGAATTCTTATCTCATTGGAGAAGTTTAGTTGGATGATTAAGATATACCTTACCTCCTCAAGACATGCTAGAGATATTCATTGGAAATTTACAAGAGCAAATATCTTATGAATTGGAAACAACAACTATCACCTCTTTTGACCAAGCAATAGATCTAGAAAGAAGGGTAGAGCAAGCCCTCATTCGACGAGATCAAATTAATAAAAAAAAAAGAAAAATATAGGACCATGAAAAATTATTATAAGAACAAGCATGTAGTTGGAGATGGGGTAACAAATAGTAGGACTATTAAGAGTTTTTTTAATGCCCTAAAAAATATGGTGCTTAGCCAACCTCAAAAATCCCCACCAAGGAATTTCACAAGACACAACATGCCTATGAATGTGGTCCTCAAGTAGCTTCTGGAAGTAAATATGATTGTGTTGCCTCCCATAAAGCAACTTGATACCACGACTAATTGGTATAATATTGGTCAATATTGTGAGTATTATAGAGTGGAAGGGCACATGAAAAACTCATGTAAGAGTTTGAAATATGTGATTCAAGATTTAATTAATGAATTTTACCTTGTTATAGGGGGTCCTCAACCTAATCCTCCAACAAAAAATAAACCTCCTACTCAACAAGCACCCATAACTAATCAAGCTATGGGGATCTTCCAAGAACCCCTACCTAAGCATGGGCAATATGCAGCTAATCAAGTGTCATATCATAATGTGCCACCTCCCTAAAACAATATGGTTGGTATGATAGCAGCAACTACAAGGCAAGAATCCCAAGCACAACCAACTCAACGATATTAGCAGGAGATGAGTTCTACATCCAACCAACCTTTGAAACCACCCTTAGTTTTGAAGAGTACCCAAAAAAGGAGCACAAGAGTAGAAACTCCACCTTTAGTGTTGAAGCCACAACCTAAAGTCTCCTTCAAAATTCAACAATAGTTAGCTAGTACCCCAACCAAGATATCTCTCTTAGAGCTTTTGTAAATTTCTCCTATTTATAGGGAAGCCTTGTTGAAGCTTCTATGACAACAATTTATTCCTCAAGATATTTCCCCTAGTGCTATAGCTAATTTTTTAGGCTCTCTTGGGATACATCATATCACATTTTTGGATGATGATATTCCTTTCTCAAACTTACAAGGGGATTCTTCCCTCTACATCACTACATTTATTGGGGAAACATTTTTAAAGAAAATTTTTATGGACAATGGTTCTTCCCTTAATCTATGCACATATCAATTTTTCCAAAATTTTGGATTAAAAGAGGAATATTTAACTAAATCTAATATCATCATCAAAGCTTTCAACAATGAGTTCCAAGAGGCCTACAGTGTTATATCCCTCCCCCTTAGGGTTGGACCTAAGATCTTAGATACCCTATTCTATGTGGTGTCTTGCCCTACATATTTTAATCTTCTTCTTGGATGCCCTTGGATTCATGTGATGAGGGTTGTCCCTTCTACTTTTCATCAATGTTTGAATTTTGAATTCAAAAATCAAATTATCACCATTCTGGGTGATCCTCATCCATTCCAATATTGTTCAATGGTTGAGAAAGCTCAATCTGATCTCAATTTATGTCCATCAATTTCTTCATCTCACATCACCAAGCAACTTGAAAATCTAAAGGTGAGTGAGGAATCGCTAATCAATATTTCATCATAGGATCAAATCAATTATTTTCTTCAATAACCTCTTCTGGATCTTTCTAAGCCTCCACCTTCATTTAAGACTATGGGTTTACCCTATAAGAAGGGTGAAGTTGTACACATTGGTATGTGTACCTTTATCTTCGTAGGAGTCTCCCTTGAAGAAAATATCTATGGTAGTAACCCTCTTCCTATAGAGCATTATTTTACCCATTTTTACCTATCCAATGATTACCCACTTCCCAAGCAAATCCTATCTATCATGGGATATATAGGTGAAGGTTTGGAGCCACCACAAAAGGGTATTCAAGAGCCTTTGGAAGTTGATCTTTGGCCTAGGATATGTGGCATAGGCTACATTCCTAATAAAAACCAACCTTTACCCTTTAATAGTGATGATCACCTTATTACTTATATTGAATATTTAGATCATTAAGTCTTGGGGTGGAGTGATGAGGATGAGGGATCACCTTATCCCACTGACATTCTATTTTGCAATATGGTAACTTTGGTGCATCCTGAGTTAGTTGTGACCCCAGGGGAGTATGCTAAAGGGGATACTCTTTGTGACATGGATCATGAGGATATCCTTCAAAACAACTTATTCTTTGATGATTCAATCCCTTGTGTCATGCATGTTGAGTCTTCTAGTTCTCAAGAGGACTTTGGTTCTATGTCTCTTGAGGATCTTGAGAAACTAGGAGTGATCCCTACCCTACCTCATTATGAGGATGAGTCTCATATTCTCATTTAGGAGACCATAGATGTTAACATAGGTTCTAAGGAGAGCCCTAGAATCCTTAAGTTAGGTAAAGCCTTTTCCATGGATAAGCAGAAGCAATTGACCAATTTTTTAAAGGAATTTCATGATATTTTTGATTGGTCATATGCTAATATACCAAGGCTTGATCCCTCCCTTTTTATGCATCATTTGGTAGTGAAGCCTAGTGCTAATCCTAGTAAGCAAAAACTTTGGAAGATGCATCCTAAGGTCACCTTTTTAGTCAAGGAGGAGCTCCAACAACTCCTTGATGTCGGTTTCATAAAAGCTATCGACTATTCTGATTGGATCTCCAACATCTTTCATATGGCTAAGAAGGTAGGAATAATCAAGATATGTATTGACTTTAGGGGCATTAACTTAGCATATCCCAAGGATGATTTTCCTCTCCCTAACATAGATATGATCATAGATTTCACTACCAAATATGGTATGCTTTCGCTCATGGATGGTTTCTCAAGATACAACCAGATCATGGTTACCCCTGAGGATTAGGCCAAGATAATTTTCATCACACCATGGGGTACCTTCTATTATAAATTTATGCCTTTTGGCTTGAAGAATGTTGGTGCCACATATCAGAGGGCTATGACTTATATTTTTCATGACATGATGCATGATATTTTAGAGGACTATGTGGATGATATTATGGGTCATTCCATACATCGATAGGATCATGTTCATGATCTAAGATGAATTTTTGAAAGACTTTGGTAGTTCAAGGTTTGTCTTAAGCCCTCCAAGTGTGTATTTGGAGTCACATCTAGCAAGTTGTTAGGTTTCATCATTTCTAGGTGAGGCATAGAGGTGGACCCTATTAAGATAGTGACTATCACTGACATACCTCCTCTCTATACCCTAATCAAGTTGCATAGCTTGCAAGGTAGGTTTCAAGCTATTCATTAGTTCATAGCTTAGTTAGTCGATAAGTATCAATCCTTTCTTAATCTTCTTAAGAAAGATGTCATGTTCCAGTGGGATTCCAAGTGTCAACAAGATTTTTATGAACTCAAATGATATCTCACTTTCCCTCCTATTTTAGTTCCTCCTAGACCGGATAAGCATCTTATGCTTTACATAGCAACCATAGCTCATGCTTTGGGAGCCTTGCTTGCTCAACATGATGATCAAAACAAAGAGTGAGTTATCTACTATATCATTAGAACCTTGGTTAGCTATGAAACTTGGTACACTCCCTTAGAGAAGCTTTGCCTTATTGTAGTGTTTGCTTTCCAGAAGTTAAGACACTACATGCTTAGCCATAAGATATTGGTTGTTGCAAATTTTGATCCTTTGTGCTACTTAATGTCTAAGCCCCACCTTTCAGGTCAAGCTACTAAGTGGGTTCTAGCCCTTAGTGAGTTTGACCTCACCTTCATAAGTCAAAAGGCTATCAAGGGTTTAGGGATTCGTTGATAAGTTAGCCTTTTCTCCCCTAGAAGATGTTGCCATCCTTTGGTTGTCGAGTTTCTTGATGAGTGCTTTAGTGTAGAAGCCAAAGATCCAGAGTCTTGGACTTTTTTTTTGATGGAGCCCAATGCTTAAAGGGTATTGGTGTTGGAATTATTCTAGTTACCCCATAAAAATAGCTCATCCCCCTTTCCTTCAAGCTTTGTTTCTCTTGCATGAATAATACTATAGAATACGAAGCTTTGATCCTTGGTCTTAGAGTAGCCTTAGCCTTGAAGGTTAGTGTTCTTTTATTCTTTGGTGACTCTCAACTTATGGTCAATTGTATTAATGATATTTATCAAACTCGGGATGATAAGCTAAAACCTTACAAAGATATTATCACCAAGATTTTATCCATATTCGATTGAGTGATCATAAAGTCTATCCCTAGATCCTCCAACTGCCATGTGGATGCCATGGTCATTGTTGCATCCTTGTTTCCCTTGGATTTTGAAGATGATCAAGCATCGATTATCATTAGACAACTTTGAGAGCCCACATCGCTTAATTCTAGTCTTATTTTGTTAGATATTTTGACCATCAAAGCTTCCCCATCTGAACCATGGTATATCGACATCTTTAATTTTCTTAAGGATGGTTTAATTCCTAATGGTTTAGATCACAATCAACATAATATTTTGTATAAAAGAGCATGTCAATTCATTATAATTGGTAATACTTTATATCAATATTCTTTTGAAGGCATCCTCTTGTGATACCTTAACTCTGATAAAGCCTGGACTAGCTCTTAGTAAATCTCATGAAGGATCATGTGGAGGCCATTTCAATGGCAATGTCATTGCCAATAATCTCCTTTGGATGGGGTATTATTGGCCTTTCATGGATAAATATGCATGTGATCATATTCGATATCAAGACAAGTGTCAATGCCATGACAACCTTATTCATGCTCCTTCTCAAAACCTTCAGGTTATTTCTTCTCCTTGGTCATTTTCCATGTGGGGATTATACATCATCGGGAATATTAACCCAACATCATTATGATGGTCATAATCTTATCATAACAATGATACAGTACTTCACTAAATGGGTCGAAGCCATACCCATAGCCATAGTGACTGGAGCTTAAGTCTCCAAGTTCATCTTCAACTAAATCCTCTATAGGTTTAGGATTCCTTTGATGATTATTTTTTATAATGGCACTCCTTTCAAGAACAAGGATATCCATAAGCTTTATGCTAAGTACAAGATTTAGCATAGATGGTCAACTCTATATTACCCCTAAGGTAACGGATAAGCCAAAGCATCCAATAAGTCTTTGATCAAGATCCTCAAGAAGTTGGTTAGTAATACTGATCGCGATTGGCATATCTAACTTTATCCTACCTTATGGGCCTATCATACCAATGTGCAAACTCCTACAGGTGCTTCTCCATATGTCTTGGTCTATGGGACTAAGGTAGTTTTTCTATTTAAGTTAGAGGTTCCTTCATTGCACATCTTGCTGCAAGATGCCTTGATTGATGATGAGTATTACTTCGATCATTTACACCAATTGGAGCTATTAGATTAAAAGTGCATTCATGCCTTAGAGCATCTTTGAGCCTATCAAAATAGGCTCAAGCGATCTTATTCCAAGAAAGTTTACAATCATTCTTTTGAGGTTGGGGACCTTGTCCTCAAGGAAAATCAAAAGAATACCAATGCTCATTCAAATTTGAAAGGTAATTTTTAGCCCAATTGGTTAGGCCCCTTTGTCATAATGACCAAGTTTGGCTTAGGGGCCTATCATTTAGCTTCTTTAGATGGTAAAGAACTTAAAGAACCAATGAACATAATGCATCTAAAGAGATACTATGCATAACTTGGCACTTTACATTTTTTATTTTGCATTTAGCTTAGTTTTCATACTGCATTTGGTTTGCTTATTCATACTGCATGACTACTTATCATATCTTGCATGGTTTGCCTAATATTCTATTCCACTTTGCATTCTGCTTATCATATAATTACATTGTTGCTTGACCATATTTGCATGACTTCTTGATCATATAGATTTTGGGGATTTCATGAGGATGGCAAGTGATGACACCTAGTTAGGTCTTAGCTCACATGCATTGCACTCATACTAGGGATCTGATGCCTAGAAAATCCCCAACCTAGGGCTCATCTCCACACATTTTCATCTTTGCATTTTCCCCATCTCTTCTTCTTTTTTCTTCTTTTATATTCCTTGATCTTGAAAGTATAAAATGATCATCAAAATTCTCTCCAAGTCAAGGGATATAGTTCTTCATATCTTGTATGTCCTTTATCCTTGAAATTTTTAATCATTTATTATCCTCCCCAAGGCAAAGGATGTATGTTCCTTCTTCTATCTACTTTTGCTTTTATTTATGCTTTTGCTCACACCTTCTCCTTCTTGATCTTTCACCTATTAAGGGGTCCTCATGGGATAGGATAGATACCACATGAATATCATTTATGGTACTCATACGACCACTGAATATCTTACACACACCTCTTAGCTCTTGAGATTTCACTAGGGATGCACACACACACTATCTTTTTACCTTTTCTTCTTTCTTTCTTTTGTCTTCTTCCAACATGCACACACTCACCTTATGCTTTTCTCTACTCATTCATATTTTGCACACACCATGCCCCTATGAAGTGGTACTCATTTTGAAAAATCAGTCCCATATTTCATTCCATACAGGATAGCTTCATGACCACATGTGAGGGGTAGCCTCCATCTTGACCATTTTTGAGCATACATCCTAGTGGGTACCTCTTCATTTCTAGCCACTAGCGAGCACCACACCCATAGTAGGTATCACTCCATATTTGACCATATTTATGAGCACAACACCCTTACAGGATAGCTTCATGGCCACACATGAGGGGTAGCCTCCATCTCAGCCATTTGTGAGCATACATCCTTATAGGGTCCCATTCCATTTCTTTTTTTTTTGCTTGGTCTATGATCATTTGATCACACTGATATTTCACGATCTACATTGATTCAAACATCATCTTCTAAGCACATTTTTTCTTTGTTGACCTTCTCCATCTTCTATTTCTTCTTCTCATTCTTCCTTTCTTATTTTTCTTCTTCTTTTCTTCTTTTTCTTTTCTCTTTTCCAAAATCACGCCCTATCTCTACGGGGCGTGACTTCACTCTATGCCAAAATCATGGTTCATCTTTATGGGGCACGACTTCGGCTAGAGGTGTGTTTTTCTTCTCCTTTTCTTCTCCTCTTTCTTCCATCCTTTATTTCTTGCATTTCTCCATCCATCCATGCATTTTCACTCATTTAGTTAAGCTTCATTTCCTCATACATTGCATTAGCTTAGTCCATTCATGCATTCCATAAGTTAAGTTCATTCATTCATGCATAGTCAAACATAAAAACACATAAAAATAATAGCAATCACATAAGTGCACACATTTTAATTAAATTAGCATGGTATTACTCGAGATAGAAAGGGTACATAGATATTTTTGGTCGAAGTGCCACAGTTTGAGCCTAGCACACTCGACCCTCCCTAGGGATGCATGCCACACTCAAAATTGGCATGTCACCTTGATCCTATCCTAGCTCTGGGAGCCTATCTCCTCTACCCCATCCATTGGAGGTGGTCCTGATGGAGGTATGTTCATGGACCATGAAACCATATGTGACCTAGATCATGATCGAATCTATCTCTAAAGGGAGGCTTGTGGAGGTACCCTCTGATCCATTGGCATCACCTAAAAGTATAGTGTTTGGTAGAAGGTCTCCATCCATACCAACACCTCCCACATCTCCTCTGCCCTCTACAACTACTCCTATAGAAGGTGGAATTCATTTTCTAGCTGACTACTCATAACTATAGCCATGCCCTCCACCTAAGCCTCGCTATTCTGCTCTTGGTCCATCCGACTCTCACCTCACCCCTAAGGTGGTTTACCTCAACTTCGCATGATAGCATCTCACTCTATGAGTGTCATGCTCAAGGCACTCTACAACCCCTCGATCCTCTTGGACCTATCCTCTCAAAGTAGGTCCATATCCCTCTACATGGCTACTATCTAGGCCTACAGTGCCTTTGTCTCCCATGTTAAGTCCCCCTAATCCATGATCCTACTTGAACTAGCTACCACTGATATATATGTCTCTTTGGCTGCTTTGCTCAGCCTAGCCTCTACTATCATGGGAGAACCTCTTGTAGTGCCCCCTCCCCAAGCAAGAGAGGGGGAGCACACCCCCCATGGGGGTACACATATCACCACCTAAACCTATATTCAAGGTCAGTATTGATGGGACTATGCCCCTCTACTCTCACTCTATGGTGCATTGAGTGGCCTCTCAAATTGCTAGCTAGACCCATCAACTCATAACCTGACATCTCTACACTAGCACTAGTGGGGAGATCCTTGAGGGTATAACACCCCTGTACCATATTTAGTACCTAAGAGCCACCCTAACATCATCCACCCTTAGATCCACATAGAGTGGGTCATCTAGGTCCTCCTTCACCCACCTCCTCACATCAAGGTCCCCTCTGACTCTTGATGGGTCCCTCCATACCGTGGCTTGTACTAGTAGTCACACAGGTTTGGTATCTCCTAGAAGATACCAAACTATCATTGGACTCAATCAAATATAAAGAGCTCTAGCTCCCCCATCTTTATAGAGATCCACCTAACCCTCCTCATCTGAGCTAGCTCCTCTGCATCCTCTATCCATCCTGGGTGTAGATACCATGGCCGCTAGATGATCCTCTGCTCTCGTAGCTCATCTACCACCTACCTCCCTAGTGGTAGGTTCCCAACGTATGTCCTCTAGACTTGCTCAAAGCTCCTAGACCATATGTATGTTGTTGGTCACTCTAGGTTGGGTAATGGCCTTGGTAGTGCATACAATCTCCTAACTACTATGTGCTCCTAGCACCACACTTGGAGAAAAGTCATACATACTAGCCCCGTATGGCCTTTGTACATGATATTGTACAATATCTTTTACAATCATGCCAACACATATGGACCCCATGGGAATCACACTCGCTAGTCCTACATGTCTATCACTACTCCTAAAAGTGCCCATGGTAGGTATCACCTACTCATGTGGCATACCAAGAATCCTATCACCACCCCATAGAGCATGGTCATCAGAGCATCGACACCATAACACCCCACCAACTCACACCCTCTAGACCTGGTGGGCCCAGCCCCCTAATAGTCTATGTAGTGTCACCTACTACCCTCAAGCTATGTACACTACTCTTTCCTTAATGATGATGCATCACACATCCTCTAGTGTGATTGTCATCTCCCCTATTGGTAATCGAAATATCAATGACTCTGGATACCACCTCTTCACTAGCATTGTTAGTAGCGCTCTATCTACCTCAACCCAGGGTATCTCCACCAGGTGATGTAGCCCCACTACCTCTAGAATATCCCTCTCTACCTATGAGAGACCCTCTAGTTCCTCCTCTAAGGAACTCGATCACCACTCTCTTCTCTCTAGTACGTCATGCTGCAACCAAAAACATAACAAAATCTTAATTAGTTCTACATAATAAATAAAAATAATAACCAATAAATCAAACAAATAAAATAAAATATATATATAATAAAAATGTAAACATAACCTAAATTCATTACACAACAACAAAGAGCAACATCTCTCTTTATCTTTCTTCTCTTGGCCTTCTCTTTCTCTTTCTTCTTATTTGTCTCTTTTGTTCTTTGTTTTCTCTTTTCCAAAATCATGCCCCATCCTCCTAGGGCACGATTTCACCTCTTTTCTTCTTCTTTCAAAATCGTGCTCCAAACCTGCGAGGTGTGATTTCACAAAATCATTCCCTACATTTCTGGGGCATGATTTTTAGTCATTACGGTAAACCAACCAAAACTGTGGTTGACCCCTAAAATCTTGTTGGGGTCATGCATGATGAATTCTTCCAAAAGAATAAAAAAATTATGAAATGCACTAAAAACCCTAATCTAGCCTAGTCTAGAGGAAGGATTTTAGTCCTTACCCATGCTTTCTCCGTTGTTGCACCAGCCTCACCCCTCGCAATGGTTGAATAATGTGTGGGTAGTGCCATTTCTCTTTTTCTCTAAAGCTTGTCTTCTCTCCTTTGCACAGTGAAAATGAATTAGGGTTTTCACCCCTTTTACCTTTTATTCTCATTTTTGTTTTTTCTCTCTCCTCTTTGGTGCTCTTCTTCACTATCCTCCACTCTATTTTTCTCTAAGTCAATTATTTTGAGTTTCCTTAGGAATTTGGTATTCCTTCCAAAACTCGAGGGGCACCCCACCTAAGAGGCATTAATGTCCCTAATGCCTTGTTTTGCATGTAAAAATATTAAAGTGTCCAGAATGGCACCATTTTTGTACCACCCCTTTCTTCTAAACCAACCACCCCTTTTTTTGTTCATCATTCTTTGCCCATAGGTATCTACATCTTTCTTTGACGTATTTATTAGGCCATAAATGCATCAAAGAAGGGGTAAAATGTAGACATGGAAAATTGACCCACCCAAGTGAGTCATTTTCCCTAGAACTCTTGAGAAGGTCCTCAAACTTGTCTAAGCACAAGTTTGGGCCTCCTTCCCCCTTGTTTCTCCTTTTTTTCCTAGCTTTTTCAAAATTGTGATCACTCCTTATAGGGCACAATTTTGGCAAGTTAGAGTTTTCTCTTAGAAAACCCTATTTTTGGGCCAACCCCTCAAGATGTCGACCCTTCCCTAAGTTGTCTTTTCACTTTCCTTTTAAAACCTCTTATAAATAGAGGGTTTGGATCCTCTTTTCTCCTAGAAGAAGTTTTTAACCTAAGATTTTGACAAGAGAAGGATTGCAAGTTTTCCAAGTGATCCTAAGTTCTGAAGGGTGATTGTCTTCTAACAAGATCAAGTTCTATTGTTGCTCTATTGTTGATTTGCTACTCTTGGTGGATAAGTGTGGGAGCCTTGAGGAGGAATATATTCCATTTTTGTGGAGGTCTTCATCCTTTTTCCTATTATTTCACTACCACTAGGTTTATTCTTATATTTTGGTGCTCATAAAATCATTTATTCTGCATTTTGCATTTAAATTTGTATCCATCTATCATTTTTGTACTTTTGTTGCAAAATTGCATCCCTTTTGTATAGGGTGCAATTTTTATAGAACCCAAAATTGTGGTCACCCCTTACAGGGTAGGCTTTTAGTTTTGCTAGGTTTGGAGGAAGGTTTCACTCCCAAACCCCAATTTTACTTCCATGTTCTATTCACTTGTACATTGTTTGCATTCTATTTTTGTATTATTTCATTTCATTGCATATTGTCTTGTTTATTTCCAAAAAGGTCAACAATCACTCTTTATTTTGAATGGTTAGCTAAAAGGACCAAGGGGGGCTTTATTGCTGAGCCTCCAAGCTCAGTCTTATAGTGGCCTAAGCAAGCCCCCAAATGCTGATCAAATTTTCTAGGGTTTTGTGAAGTTGTTTTGCAGGATTCAAAGTTGTGGGATACATCTGGATGCCATTTAAAAGCTAAGGTCAACTGTCAGATCATATAAGTGCTCTAAATTAATCTCTTAGGTTTTTTGTTGTTTGCTTTCTATCCATTTCTATTTTAAAACTGTTGGTCACGAATCTGCCACAAGAAAGGATTTTCTATGTCTATGCACCCTAGACCCGGCCAACATTGAAAGGCTGGGAGAAAGAAATGTCTCCCAGACCAATCTCCAGAGAGGGCTGGTTCCCTTACTAAAACTAAGCTTGCTAAAGACTAAAGTTACTGGAAAGGAATTATAAATGTGCAGAAAGAAATGGGAAATACATGGAAAGAGACGAGAAATATGGCTAAGGCCGAATTTATATGATCGGGGAAAGAAACTCAGCAAGAATTTAACCTCAAGCACATGAACAACATATAATAATAAAATACAACATAATCCACTTACGACCTTGTGCAAACAACCTTCAGGATTGCATTCCAGAACTCACTTCCTTATTAGCAGTATTCAAACTCAGATGCAGAATTGAAATCTAACAGCAGATTAGAAAGACGATCATAACTAAGAAATGCATGAAATAGAAGGAAATCATTAGAAAGACGCTTGCAAAATTAGAGAACAAATATCTCTTATTTACGCAAATAACTTGAATATTTTTAGCAAAATGTCTCTCAATACTCTCGATCCCTCTTTCTGAGATCTACATTGATTTATATAGAAGTCTTGCTTCTTTACAGCATTAAAAATATGCAATGAACTTCCTCGAGATTTACAAAATATGCAACGGAAACAAGGAGATGATCCCCTTAAACCAGCCTCGGAGGAACCAAAAATTCAACGAAACAAGGAGTCGGTTGTCTTCATTAAATGGTTATTCTTGAAACATGCTTGAACCGTTAGAAAAATTATGAACAACAACTTTGAATAATGGAAGTCTTTAATTATGATGGCTTGGACATGTTCTTCTACCTTTCCTGCATCGGAAAGCAGCAAAACATTTAATTTTGGAGTGCTTTTAATCGTTGGAAACAACAAAACTTCATCGAGCCATTTGAACTACTTTTTGGCACGAAACTGTAACAGGTCACAAAAACATGACATGTCGCGAAATCGTGACATTCTTGTGCTCCGTACACTTTTTCACTTTGGAACCGTGAAAATCAACCATGTCACAAAATCACAACGTATTCGTCACCTTTGGCTCCTTCGCTACCTTAGCTCACAAAAATGCGATGCGTCACGAAATCGCAATGTTTCGTAACATTATGCTCTTTCTCCGCTCTGTTTTCACGAAAATGTGACAAGGTGTGATTTCGCTACACCTTTTCCATGTTGTTCTCTTCGCTGCTTCAAACCACGAAAATGCAACAAGGCACGATTTTGCTACGTTCTTCTCTCTTTTAGTTGTCTCACTTATACGTCGCGAAAACAAGACAAGTCGCGCTTTCACTACGTTCTCCCATCGACATCTTTGTTTTATCTCTGGGTCACGAAAACCAAACAAGTCACGAAATTGCTACACTATCTCCCCACTGCTCAATCTTCTCTTCTAAGTCACGAAAATCCAACATGTCATGATTTCGTGACAATTTTCACCCACCCTGTACGGTCCTGCTTCTAACCCACAAAAACATGACATTCTTGCCTCAAGTGGTTTGTTAATCTCCATCATGTCGCGACATCGCGACAGGTTTCTGCACTTGGTCCTTTCGCCCCAATATGTCACGAAATCACAATGATTCCTAGTAGCTGGACTTCATCTCCGAAAGTGTCACAAAATCACGACGACTTTCATGCCTCAAGCTTTTCTTTCCAAATCTGTCATGACCACGCAACACGTCGTGATATTGCGATGTCTTTCACCTTTTGCGTCTTGCTCACTATTCTGTCATGAAATCATGACGAAATTGTTTGTCATCATCCTTTGCTTAATCACGTCGCGATATCGCGACGGTTTTACTGTGCTACCTGCATTGACCACTTTGACCACAAAAATCCAACACGTCGCGATATCGCGACGGTTTTACCCCTTGCTGCCATTAACTATGCTGATCGCAAAAATCCAACACGTCACGATATCACGACGACTTTACGGCTTAACCCTTTTCTGCCTTTAGCACCATGAAACTGTGATAGGTCATGATTTTGCGACACCTTTGCATTTGATTTCTTTCTCCTCAACAGAACCGCGATAAAGTGACATGTTGCGATATCGTGACGGTTTTGAAACTGTGCCTTCTATGCTACTTTTTGTCACGATATCACAACAGTCTTTGGACTTAGCTTTTTTTTGTATCAAAACCTGTAAAGGAGTGAGAACTTCAACATTTTATGCAGGAATAATAAATAATCAAAATAATGTGGCAAAAATGCCAACATTCTTGGCGGCTCACGGGGTATACAGTTCTGCTATGTGCATGAATCCCAGACCTGAATCCATTGGGCAACAGAGTCAAGAAAAACTAAGAACAACAAGCTGGCTGATGGGGTACATCTCGACAGATTGCTGCAACAATTCTTGCTGAATGACTGAAAACTCAAGGAATCTGTATTTGGCTTAGCTTACCAGGTGCTGTAAAATAATCTCCATGAAAGCACCAAGGGTTGCAAAATGGAAATAAATGAAATAAGTGGAGTGAGGACTATGGAATGGAAATAGTAAATTATGGAATAATGGAATGGAGGGAGTGATGCGATAGATACAGTAACATAGTGCTTCTGCGCTACCAGATACTATGAAATGGAAATGGAAGTGAATGGAATAATGAAATGGAAGTGGAAGAGATGACAAATGCGGGATGAACGATGGATAAATGCTAAAACAACAATGAAGTTAGAAGAAAAGGAAAAGAAGAAATGGGAATAGCAAGAAGGGAAAAAGAAACAACAGTAGTGGTTTGATTACTTGCAGAAGAAAAAGGAGTAGGAGAAGGTAATAGAGAGGGGAAGGGCAGAAAGAAAGAGGAAGCCACTAACTGCTAGGAAGGAAGAAGAAAAAAGAAAGAAATACGTACCTGCGGGCTCGCATGCAAAAAGAGCCGAAGTTGACAGAGGAAAACAATACTTTTTTTTTCTTTTCTTTTTTTTTTTTTTTTTTTTGCTATGTACAATATTTACAAAAGTTTGCGACATGATTGGCATGCCGCCACCACAAACCCAACTTCAGGTGTCTATCCAGTGAACCTACAATGTCCAGACCAGATCTAATCATACTTCAGCCAATCTTTGAAGTTTGGCTGGCCTCTTCCTGAAGTTCTCCATGTTGCAAACAGAGTGCAATGCGGTAGGTTATCATTCTTACTAGTACCCATGCTATTGATGAATAATGTGGCAAAGAGGTTTGCCACATGGGGGCTTTCTTCAGGTATCGATTGTAGTGGCTAGAACCAATACCACCACTTTGAAGACTTCACTGGCTGTGGACTGAGTACAGGCTCCTCCAATCCCTTGGTGCGATCATAGAACCTTTCTGATGATAAATCTGCTTCCAAGATCTCCTCAGGCTCAACCTTTTGGTGAGGCATGCTTAACGGGTTCTGGTTGAATACTTGCATGTTGTGCAAAATTGTGCCCTCTTTGTGCTCAGGTTATGGAACTTGAATATGTTTCTCTCCTTAGCCCATCTCCTGATAGAAATTGCAAGCAACCATATTGTTCATTGCTGGACAAGTACTTGCACATGCCCATCGTTGGTCTTGGACGAAACCTGCCTCTTGAGTTCCACCCAACTGCATGTCAGATCACTGCACAGTATGAAGGATCGGCCATGATGAATACCGTGCAGGATAAATAGGAGCAGGAACTACTGGAGAAAGTAATGGAGTTTCTCCCCACGGTAATTTTCTTGATAAAAGCAGAAGGTGCTCCACTTGTAATGCTTCCTCAAAGACTTGAGGGAATTGGCGTTCACCTGATTGCAGCAAGAGGAGGCTTATGTTCGGATTGAAAGCTCGAACATAGAAGAGGTGGGCTTGGGCAGGTGATGGTTGAATCTCTGCTGGAATTCTCTTCCAAGTTCTACAGAACTAGACGTTGAAATCTATGATGCTCTCTTGAGGTATTCTCGTGATGGTGGAGAGATGCATCAAAAGCTGGTAGGGATCCTGAGAGCCATCAAATGTTGTAATGAGTGCTCTCGCTAAATCATCCCATGAGCAGATGCTTTTACACCCGAGCAATATGTACCACTGCAACACCCTTCCTTCCAAAGACGAGACCAGAAGTCTGATCATAACATCTTTGTGAATTATATCATGGAGGGTCGCTAAAGCAGCAACATCGTCAATATGCTCTCGGGCCATTCCTGTGGTGCCATTGTATTTTTTTAGGGCTTTCAGGGCACTTTTGGGAATCTCATGTCGAATTTGGAGATTCAGAGGGCTAGGATCATCCCATCTAGGACATACCCTTGCCATTATAGCAGTGGTCTATGAGATCACGACTGTCGCCAAGTCAGAGTCGCCAAGTGAACATTCTTTCCTCCACTTGTAAGGTCAAGGATGCTCACCAAACCTCAATTCCTCTGGGGTATCTTATTTCAGCTTGAAAAAGGCATCTACGATCAAGAAATTTGGATCTTTAGCTTAGCAGAGTCGCCAGATGAACTTACAAATCTTCGCTATGAGGTCAAGACAGCTCATCAAAATCTTGATACCTTCGAGTGTTAAAAAATGAAACAATCAATCTCACCGATTATGGATCTTTTGAGACAGAAACAGTTTGTCTCACTAGGCATGCCAAAAACTATTGGCACAGGTGGGTTTATCAATTTGGAAAACTATGCTTATCCCACCGACTATGGGTTGTTGTAAGACAAAAGAAGTCTGTCCCACCGGGCGTGCCAAAAACTATTGGTCACGAATCTTCCACAGGAAAGGATTTTCTATGTCTATGCACCCTAGACCCGGCCAACATTGAAAGGCTAGGAGAAATAAATGTCTCCCAGACCAATCTCCAGAGAGGGCTAGTTCCCTTACTAAAACTAAGCTTGCTGAAGACTAAAGTTACTAGAAAGGAATTATAAATGTGCAGAAAGAAACGGGAAATACATAGAAAGAGACGAGAAATATGGCTAAGGCCGAATTTATATGATCGGGGAAAGAAACTCAGCAAGAATTTAACCTCAAGCACATGAACAACATATAATAATAAAATACAACATAATCCACTTACGACCTTGTGCAGACAACCTTCAGGATTGCATTCCAGAACTCACTTCCTTATTAGCAGTATTCAAACTCAGATGCAGAATTGAAATCTAACAACAGATTAGAAAGACGAGCATAACTGAGAAATGCATGAAATAAAAGGAAATCATTAGAAAGACGCTCGCAAAATTAGAGGCCAAATATCTCTTATTTATGCAAAGAACTTGAATGTTTTCAGCAAAATGTCTCTCAATACTCCCGATCCCTCTTTTTGAGATCTACATTGATTTATATAGAAGTCTTGCTTCTTTACAACATTAAAAATATGCAACAAACTTCCTCGAGATTTACAAAATATGCAACGGAAACAAGGAGATGATCCCCTTAAACCAGCCTCGGAGGAACCAAAAATTCAATGAAACAAGGAGTCGGTCGTCTTCATTAAATGGTCATTCTTGAAACATGCTTGAACCGTTAGAAAAATCACAAACAACAACTTTGAATAATGGAAGTCTTTAATTCTGATGGCTTGGACACGTTCTTCTACCTTGCCCGCATCGAAAAGCAACAAAACATTTAATTCTGGAGTGCTTTTAATCATTGGAAATCGCAAAACTTCATCGGGCCGTTTGAACTGCTTTTTGGTGCAAAACTGTAACAAGTTGCAAAAACACGACATGTCATGAAATCACGACATTCTTGTGCTCCATACACTTTGTCACTTTGGAACCACGAAAATCAACCATGTCACAAAATCGCGACGTATTCAGCTCCTTTGGCTCCTTCGCTACCTTAGCTCGCGAAAACGCGATGCGTCACGAAATCATGACATTTTGTACCATTATGCTCTTTCTCCGCTCTATTTTCGTGAAAATGTGATAAGGTGTGATTTCGCTACACCTTTTCCATGTTGTTCTCTTTGCTGCTCCAAACTACAAAAATGTGAGAAGGCATGATTTCTCTACGTTCTTCTCTCTTTTAGCTGTGTCTCACTTATACGTCGCGAAAACAAGACAAGTCGTGCTTTCGCTATGTTCTCCCATCAGTGTTTTTGTTTTATCTCTAGGTCGTGAAAACCAAACAAGTCACGAAATTGCTACAATATCTCTCCGCTGCTCAATATTCTCTTCTAAGTCGCGAAAATCCGACATGTCACGATTTCGCAACAATTTTCATCCACCCTGTACGGTCCTGCTTCTAACCCACGAAAACATGACATTCTTGTCTCAAGTGGTTCGTTAATCTCCATCATGTCGCGACATCGTGACAGGTTTCTGCACTTGGTCCTTCTGCCCCAATATGTCATGAAATCGCAACGTTTCCTAGTTGCTGGACTTCATCTCCGAAAGTGTCGTGAAATTGTGACGACTTTCATGCCTGAAGCTTTTCTTTCCAAATCTACCACGACCATGCAACACGTCGCGATATCGCGACATCTTTTGCCTTTGGCGTCTTGCTCACTATTCTGTCATGAAATCATGACAAAATTGTTTGTCATCATCCTTTGCTTAGTCACGTCGCGATATCACGACGGTTTTACTGTGCTACCTGCATTGACCACTTTGACCACAAAAATCCAACACGTCGCGATATCGCGACGGTTTTACCCCCTTGCTGTCGTTGACTACGTTGACCACGAAAATCCAACACGTCGCGATATCACGATGACTTTGTGGCTTAACCCTTTTCTGCCTTTAGCACCGTGAAACTGTGACAGGTTGCGATTTCGCGATACCTTTGTGTTTGATTTCTTTCTCATCAACAGACCCGCGATAAAGCGACATGTCGCGATATCACGACGATTTTGAAACTGTGCCTTCTATGCTGCTTTTTGTCGCGATATCGCGATAGTCTTCAGACTTAGCTTTTTTTTGTATCAAAACCTGTAAAGGAGTGAGAACTTCAACATTTTATGCAGGAATAATCAATAATCAAAATAATGGCAAAAATGCCAACAAAAACCTAGATCACAAATAAAGAAAAATATTTGGTCACATTTTAGGCATTTGAAATAATAAGAGAATATAGTTTACACTCTAGTTTAAATTTGTATGTGCATTCTCTCAAGCCCTTACTAAAAAGAAAAATATTTATTTGTTGGAAGTTAGGGTTTTAGTTCCCATTGAAAATCTAAAATCATTCTAGGGTTAGTTTCTTGTCTTCTTGCATTTTTACTTGTCTAGCATTGTTATTTCATTTCTTGATCTTGGATTTTATAAAGGCCACACATAGGTGTTTGTTAAATTCACACACTAAAAACTTCCACCCCAGACATGTAGTGAGTACTAAATTTATTCTTGGTGAACCCTTTGATCCCCAAGCCCCCCAGTATAGAAAATATAACAAACCCCCGTGGTCACCTTAGCTCATAGCATATCTAGCCTAGAATCATACGTGATAGGGCAGTTTTCCCTCTCTACAAGACCAAAGAGGGAAAATAAGCCTTATAAGGGATCAAGGATGTAATCATAGTCAACAATACTAATTAATATATATTTATCCAAGGATTTTAGGTTATATCTTTGGTATTAATGAAATTATTGTTGTTGTTCTAACCCAAAGGATGAAAAAGAAAAGAGGATTATGTAATGATCTAAACACTTCATTATTATGAGGAATAATATGCCTTAATAGAAAATAGGTATTTTTATGATGAAGGCCATCAAAAAAATAAAGTATTGCTTATCTCAAAGCAAGACCACAATCTTTGTAGTCCATTGCAATGTGAGCTTCTTAGTGTTACATGGGGATTTAGGATAAAAGGGAGTTGGATGGATATATAAAACTCAAAGTTTGATATATATATCAATCCAACTAAATTGGTATGAGGATGAATACTCTACAAGAACCTTGTTTTCTATCCTAGAAGAGCATGTAGCATTAAGCAATCAAGATGGATGGGTGATATAAATAGATACATGTTCACAAGTTAAGTTCTAGGAGGTTTGAAACCAAAATAAAGGGTCATATTTTGACCAAAATAAACTTACTTCACTTGGCTAGGTAATTTCCTCTCCCACAAAGGATGTGATGGGGTACTATTGACATGTGTATAATAAGAGAGAATGAAATTCTTTATGAAAGAATACTATGATCAATGTGGCTACCATTTAGCACAAACCATGGCTTATTAGATCTTAAGAGCAAGATATTATTAGCCAACTATTGTTTTTAATGGATGAAATATTACAAATCCTATTGCATATTTATAGGTTAAAGAAGAAAAATTTCAATACCTTTAAGAACTATAATCATCATAATACCCTTCCAATGATGGGGTTTGAACTTCACTAGGAAGATCATCCCATTTTCAAGTGAAATATATAAAAGGATTTTGACTACCACAAACTACTTTAGTAGATGGACTAAAGTAATTATAATTAAATTGATAAACCAAGAAGTTGTCATCCAACTCTTGGAGGATATTATCACCAAATATAATACTCCTTTGATATTAATAATAGGAAATATTATAGTTTTTATAGGATCCAAATTAATGCACTTTGTGCTTGATCATGGATTTGTGACAAAACCTCTTTCTTTTACTATCCTTAAGGTAATGCTTTAGTAGAATCCACTCATAAGAATATTTTCAAGATCGTAAATAAGATAATTGTTGAATCCCAAAAATAATTGTACATAGAGTTGAAAAGGACATTACCAAAAAATAAGTAACCCCTAAGGATTCCATAACTTCATCCTCTTACAAACTTATTTTTGAATATGAATTACTGTTGCAAATATATTTTGATCTCCTTCCATCCAAATGTCTTATTAATTGGATCTTGAATATACTAACATTACCGCAATGCAAGCATTCATAAATTCACTACCATGATTACAAGAGGAAAGAGAAGGATTTCAATAGGTTCATTTAATACCAAGTGGTAATCAAGATATTGTTTGATAAAATGACAAAGACATAGATTTGAAGGAAGGAGAACTTGTTTTGAAGTGGAATGAAGATATATTCAAGCATGGGGATCATGAGAAATTTTACTCACTTTGGAGTGGTCCATGCCAAATTAAAAAAAGTCAAAGGAGCTAATGCCTACAAACTTTTCATGCTTGATGGAAGACCATTTCTAATCTTAGTTAAGGGACAACACCTAAGGTCCCCCTAAAACCCAAGGATAGGAAATTATAAATATGCATATAATTTTTTCTTTCCCTTATTTTATTTCCTACTTCTATCTTCCTTTTATAGAAAAAATAAAAAATAAATAAAAGGTGGAAAAAAAATTACAAAATGAGAAAATAGAAAGGAAAAGGAAAAAATATTCTCTTAGTATGGGTGAAAACCTTGAAAAATATACGTGGGCATCCCTCTTTTTTATTCCACTTCTTGAAATCATGCAAATTTATAAAATTTGGCCAAGTTCAAATTTTGTCATTCATAAAAATAAAATAGTGAATCATAAATTTTTAATATGGTAATTCATCAAAATGAGCAAATTACAACTTTTCTATAAAATCACCCTTTGCTTTTCAAATATGACATATGGAGAAAAATAAATCGAAAAGGAGTGATACACCACTTCTCAAAAGTAGTTAATTCCTACCTAAAATATATTATTCTCATGAGGAGTTAGTTGTTACATGTAAGAGAGGGTTTTTCCCCCCCTTCACTTTTACCAAAACCACTAGAAATAAATAAGATCTTTACATTCAAGCTTGTAAAGAGCCTTAGATTCCATTGGCTAAATTAATACTGCAAAAATTAGGTAGTGTTGTAGATGGGCTTGACAAAAGCTCATTTTTTCACTTTAAAAGTAGTCATGCACACCCCTTGTCCCATTTCACACTTCACAATAAACAATGTCTCAAATCATACGAAGGCGACCCCCCTTTCCTTAAAAATCCGCTTATAAAGAGCTCTACCTCTAAAATTTGAAAAAACTCTTTAACACTCCCCTACTAAGGTCAAAAAAATCAATTAGCAAGTTTAACTTCAGGTCTAAAATAGACTCTTAAAGCATAAGTATTTTGTGGACATCTTTGTTGGGCATGAATCTAGTTTGTCAAATGTGGATTACTCAAAACTAATGAAAAGGTGTTTAAATAAATATGAGAAATATCATCATGGTGTATTCGCCCATGCTTGGGATGAGACTACCATCTTTATAATTGAATATGAGATGTGAAAGATTATAAAAATAGAAGATATTTGGGATATTGGGTCACTTATAACCCATAGGCCATAATTATTTTAAATAATAACATTGATTACTATAGCTAGAGAAACTTATTGGCAATCCAACTCTAGAAACATATAGATACACATAATCTTGAGTTGTCACTCAAAACTGAGAGATTCAAATAAGATGTATAAATGGTTTTATCTGGTATAGCAATGGTACTTAGGAAAATGATAGATGAACTAGTTAGAGAGGAATACAAATATTTGTTGTATGTGATGGAACATTATCTAGGGCAATCCTAGATGGTTGATTGTGATAAATACATAGTTGACCAAATGATCAAGTATCTTAAGATATTCAATCACACAAGGTGTCTCAGCTATACATCCCATCTCATATGGATGATACTAAACTAGAAGAAGCATTGGTTTACAATTTTAAAATTCAACTAGATTCGACTTGATAACAAACCACTAATAATTTGTGATAGTATGAATGCTCCCTAAATTATGGATGACAAAGTGGCCTATGAATTTTATGATGCAATGTACCATCCAATAATGAAGGGGCTAAAATAAAATATACCTAGACTAATCAAAGAGTGTCGTGATTTTCTTAGGTTTAATAATCTTCCTAATGGTGATTTCTATCTAGGAAAACACAAACATTTCATTCAACTATTTGAATTGTCCATTATACCATATTAAGTACTTATATTTGTACCTAATTGCTTGTTCAAATTGCAATATGTGCAATAATTGGACTTTGTAGACTAGAAGTGCTTTAAGAAGCAAGTGAAATCCAAATTCTATGAAACCAATAAGGTAATAATAGTAATTACACCAAAGTTGGAGGGGATGTCATTTGTTCATCAACAATAGATTGCAATATTTAGGATGAATTTTTTAAAATATTCTTGGTCTTATATCCCTAAAATACTTTTGTGAGTGATGTCTTGGCAGACAACCTCAATACATTCTATACCCATGAAATAAGACAGGGTGGAAAAGGAGGCCAACCTAGATGAAGATATAGTAATCAAGAAGCTAAATACCCCATATGGGTATGAGTATGAGCTATAATAATGGTATGATCACCCTCCATTATGGTATGCATTTTATGCTCACATGAAGAAAAAGGACTGACCTTGACCATAAAATAAATCATTAGACAGGGATAACCCTCAAGAACCATGGGTACTCAACAAGAAATATTTTGACCTGATAAAATATAGTATGAAAAAATACCATAGGGATCACATGCACAAGGGGCTCTTTGATGTAAAAATTTCCAATGCATGAGATTTATATGCATTAGAATAAAGAAGTTAAAAGGCCATAGATAGAATTTAATGTATTTTGGGGTCAAACATCACTATCACAAGTACTACTCCCTCAATAATAGTACTTATTAGGAATACCATACAAGTAATGACCTAGAATAAATTTGACTCTAAGGGATCAATTCTAGAGAATATGGGGACTTAAAAATATTAGTCCTAGTTGAAGGTACACCTATACTTGTAGAATGGGAAATGCCAAAAGGGGTCATAATGCAAGTAATTATTTTATCATCCAAATATGGATCCATGGAAATGGAGTCTATGAAATTAGATGCCATAATAACCTCTACTTTTCCTTCCTTCCCTCTTTATATCTCTTCCCCATATGTTACTTCTTTTTCTTTTGATCCTCTAGTCTCTCTTAATTCTTATCCTTTCATTTCTTAAATTCCTTCTTCTTCTTTTGTTACAATTCCCCCTCCATCTATATATACACATCTATTGTATATCCTAGAGGCACACCATTTTTAATGATGGGTTATCCATTTGTCATGCCAACATCACCAATAACATTCTTCCCTTCATCTATGCTCACCATATAGATCACAACCACCCAACCACTCGTCTTATATTTTAGAAGTCCCACTATATTTCTACTCATGTCTCTATTATCTGCAACACTAATATAAATTATATTATAGGTTCTAGTGTCCATACTTCCACCTTCACTAACATTAATCATCCCTTAATTTATTTCTCCTACCATATCATCTAATCCCATTTTAGCTTTGCATTCCTCTATAACATAATCCTTTAAAATATAAATAATATCATTTACAAAAACTTCATCATAGGTGAATAAGTTATTATAAACCACCCAACAATAACAAGTCACCATAGAAACCATCCAAACATTCATCTTGAGAAAAATAGATACCTTATTTAAGAATTAAATTAGGGATTTCATAAAATTCATGAAATAAGATGAGAGGTGTATAAGAGAACAAGTTGTTGAACTTAAAGACTTAGCTACTTCTATATTTATACTATCACAACTTACAAAGGATGGAAAAAGTTGGTAATAGTAGAATTCCTTTGCCTAACCCCAATCAAGTTGGCTATAACATTAGTTGACTGTGTTGCAAGGCTTTCAAAGATTAACCTAATAAAGAATGAACCATTCTAAACAATGCAGTTGGTAGGTTAATCATACTAATTTGTAGTCATGAGATATGCTTATGTGATAATATATGTTGATACCTACAACAAATAGGCACTAAACAATGCCCAAGTAGTGATCCAACTTATGATAGAAAACAATAGCTCTAAAAAAATGTGTTTAAGGAGGCTATTGAAAAGGACCAACTAAAGAAATAGTTGGATGAATTTAAGGTCTAGCTAGCCAAAAATTAAAAACTAATGAAATATACACAATATCTATGAGTGCAATTGGAAAAATGGCATGACCAAATAAGATAATACCTAGAAAAAGAGAAGACTTAAAGATATATTTAAAATAGATGGAAGTGGCCTCTTAGAAAAAGGATAGAGAAATCATCCAACTTAAGAAGGAGAATTAAGAATTGAATAAAGGGGTAGGATTGGCAAAGGAGAAGACTTCAGTAATTGAAGAAGTTCCTATGGGATGAAAAAATAACCAAAGCTATAAAATCCAAAGCATACGTTGTCTTCACTATTGAATTAGGAGTCATTCTTCGTCAAATTTCTAGCATAATTTAAGAAGTGAAAGAGGATATCTCTATAAAAGGAAGGTGTCCCAAAGTGTTTTAATACATCTTCAAAAATGTTAGCAAATAATGTTAAGCAGCTAGGAGTGTCTAACAAAAAGAGTGTATTCAAGCAACTGAAAATAATTCTAGAGGTACAAAGGAGGTCATAGGAATGTAAGAACACTCACAACATCTTGAAGGAACCCTTGCAAGAGATGGTGAAATAAGTGCAACAATTAGTAGGTGCCAAGTTGACCAATTTATTTAACAATTAATTATGATTCCTTGAATATAATAAAAAGAGAAAATAATTAGCAAGGAGAGAAACAATGTAGAAAAAAACACTTCATCTAAAAAGGTCATTTAGCTACAATCATTGTTGAGAAAACTCAAATAGATAGTTGGGTGAAAAAGAGCTATCCAAAATCTAGTATGGCGATATTTCTAGTTAAGAAAATATGTTTATGGACTTGGAGTTAGACATATATTTATAGGTTTTTTTGAGCTTGTTGCAATAAATTCTAGGAAGATCCACCAATTTTATAATTTTATAGTGAGACAATTCTAATTTTTAAATACTTGGTGAACAAAGATGAAGTCAAGACTTGGTACCTCTCATAAATTGAGCTTGTAGCCCTAAGAAGTCATCAAAACTATAGTATCTTGGTCACTACCTTCAAGATTCACACTAATTATGAAACATAAAAGACAAAAAATAAAAATTTTGTAGCCCTAGGAACACCTCTTTAGGCCCCTAAATTTTGAATAATGATAGAAAATTAACTATGTGAAAAGAGTAATTTATCCAAACAATTTTATTGGCTGCAATCCATTTAGAAAGTGTGATTCATTATAGAATAGCGAATCACCATTTTGTAAAGTATTAAATCACTCCTTCTAAATCAATAAATCATCAAATTTTAGAGAGAATAATAGAAATATTGTACATATTTTTATTCTTCAATGTAGCACTACCCTTTTAATATGGAATGCATTGGTTGTGCCACTGTCATTCTATTTTTTGTTAGTTCCTTCCTTCTATTATTTTTATTTCATATATATTGGAGCACAAATATGTTTATCAATTTATTCTTATGTATTGATTGATCATACTCTAATCTTGTTATCGTCATGATCATATTTTATTTTCATGCATTTTATTTTAATCTATAACACCCTAAGCTTTCAAATTTTCCTTTTCATCAATTAGATTAGGTTAATATAGCATTATTAGTAGGGATCCAACCAAAGTTAGAGGTTGATGAATATATTTTTTCTCTCCTTCATTATGGACACAATTCATTTAGACCATTTTGTAATTTAATAGGTCTCAACTTCATTATGTGCAATACTAGGTTTCAACAACTTATATTTTGTTGTATTATCAATTTAGCAACATCAGTTATTGATTCTTAGTATGTAATGGAGCAGTATGAAGTCAAAGGTATAATATATTGAAGTCCCACTAATAAACTATTATGGATGAAGAGGGAGATTTTTAAGCATCTAAATTTCAAAAAAGTAATTTTTTCTACTAAATTTCTTTAGCTATTTATTCTATTGTACCACCTAAATATAAACACTAGTAAAGTCTAATTGACAAGTTTCAAAATATTTTTTGAATGAATAGCTTCATGGATGACTCTAGTAAGAAAATTCAAATTTATTCCAATAATCCTCAAGTGATAACCTCTTTTAATGATGAATTAACAAAATTTCATTCCTTTAATTGGGAATATTGTTGGGAAGTTAATATGTTGTTGGGTAATAAAGAAGTGGTAAAATCATTTACCAACTTCTTGGAAGTATATGCAATTATATAATTCAACAAACATGATGTTGATAAGAGGAAAAATATAGAAATATTTGAAAGGAAAATTATAGAAATATTTAATAAATGATATGCTAATCAATAAATTATGAGAGAATTTACTATATGATAAAAATTGGGAAATCAATTAGAGAGAGAGAGAGAGCAAGCCAAAACTAAAATGGTGTTTACAATGGATGGTGTAAAGTGGTAGATACACCAACACTACTTCAAGAAGACAAGGCAAATATAGGTCAATTTTAAAAATTGCTTCTAAATAAAATATAAAAAATGTTGATCATCTCTTGAAATATTGCTACCATTTATTGAAGGGACAAAAATGACAATGTCTATCAAATTGTTATGGATTTTTTTCTAAAACTATCAAAAATAATAATCTAAATATATCAATTTTCTGGGATAACATTCCATTCTATATTCTAATATAAATAAGTTCATTTCACTTGTCAATGTCACAAATGATAGAGAATATTATCTTATACAATATTCAAATATGATAAAATAAAAATTGAATAAACTAATTCTTCTTAAATCACTTCTGGTTTATTCAATTTTTATTTTATCGTCTTTGAATATTGTACAATATAACATTCTCTATCATTTGTGATATTGAGGTAAGGCATGCACTGTGGAGGAAGGATGGATGGCGGGAGAGCAGGATAGCAGAGAGTGGAGGGCAAAAGGACAAAGCCTGGAAGGACAGAGTACGATGGAGGAGAAACCAGCAATAGCAATTTGGATGGTGAAGGTTCCAAGGTAGAGGGGGCCCCCATCCTGCCAGGTAAGGATCTAACGGATGGGTCTTTCGGCCCTAGAAAATATCCCCCCGACAAAGATGTCCCACGAGCGAGAAAACCAATGCGACCAAAACCCTAACGAGAACCTACACTGATGCTGTCAATCGGGAATCCCTGGCCAAAGCCCCTACACAGGAGCTGATCCCTGAAGGAGCTGATCTGGTCATCCCAAAAGCCCTAATGGATAGCTACCTCGAGCTAGAAAAGTTCACCCTAGTTGGCAAGTTTTTTGGAGGGTGCCCGAACATGGAGACCATTCAAAAATGGGCATACTCAAAGTGGAAAACCAGTGACAATATGGAGATTTTAGCTCTCTCCAGAGGATTTTTCACCATCAGGCTAAATACCCAGTAGGATTTTGCAACATCCTCTTTAGGGGACCGTGGTTCCTTGGGTGCAGGAGCCTCTTCCTCTGCAAATGGGGTGAGGACTTTGATCTTGAAACTCAAAACATAAATGTCACTCTGATATGGGTCAGACTTATGAATCTAACCTTCTAATGTTGGCATGATAACGTCCTCACAGGGATATCTAGAACCATCAATAAGCTGATCGATGTCGATTCTTCCACCAAGATCCGATCCAAGATGGTCCAAGAACACATATGCGTAAATGCCAATATGGAAACTGAGCTCCCTATCCATGTGAATATCTACCAGGGACCGACCCTCATTAAACGTTAACCAATTGAGTTTGAGAACAAACCCACGTTTTGTACTCATTGCAGCACCCAAGGTCATCTTCACTTCCAATGTCCTACTCTAAAGGCTTAGAACCAAGGGCCTAAGGGACCGAACAGAGGGGCAATCTGAAGACAGGGATTCATGCCACATGGGAGGCACTCCTCTCTAGCTCTAGGCCGCAACCCTCGACAACCATAGTAGGATCCGATCCAGGAGCAAGAAGGGTCGTCAACACATGAGGAGATAGAGAGCGAGGGAGGATCCCAGGCAACCCAGGAGGAGGCCGAGCTCCCATCGAATGCAATGGTAATAGAATAACCTCGCATGGAGGATGTTATAACTCAAGTACATTCCCTCACTCCCATCATCACCCCTAATCCCTATATGGATGAGTATCTTGCCACCAACAGGACTTCTCTATCTTATTCAATCAGGGGTGAGGGCTCTCACTCCTCGATTCTTGAAGAAGAAGAAAAATTTCCCCCTCTAGCTAGGAAAGTTAGTCCCAAAAACACCAGAAGAAAAAAGCAGGCAATTGGATCCTGACTAACATATATGCCCCAAAATCTCTCGTCGAGAGAGTAGAAATATGGAAAACTATTAGCCATATGAGGAGTGCTTCCAACATCATGTTGTGTATTATCGAAGGAGATTTTAATAGCCCACTTTATCCCTTTGAAAAGAGAGGAGGTCTCGACGCCCCTAGCAGGAGCATTGAGGACTTTAGGGACTTTTTCAACCTCAATGAAATTCTCAATATCCAACTGAAAGGGTCTAGTTTCACTTGGAGCAACAAAAGAATAGGTAGCGGGCTCATCGATTTGAAGCTTGATAGATTCCTCATCTCCCAAGAATCCATTCCTACATTTGGGTATGCCTCCCTTCTTGCTCCCTTGAGGATTGGCTCTGATCATAGCCCCCTCATCCTAGAAGCAGGCAAGTCACCTACCTTCAAGACCCCCTTCAAATTCGAAGCCATGTGGATCCACCATGAGGATCTCAGAGTTGAGGTTACGTCCTGGTGGAAGCATAAATTCTTGGGATCTCCCACCATGCAAATTGCTCAGAAACTCAAAATGATTAATGAAAAACTAAAAGTGTGGAATAGAGAGGTCTTTAGAAATATATTTTAATGCAAAAAATCCATCACAGAAAGACTCCAGGAGATATAAATATAGATCAAGGCAGGGAACCAAAGCAGCACCACCAGAGACAATGAAAGGAAGCTCTTGGCAGAATACCATAACATCCTTGATAGAGAGGAAACATTTTGGAGATAGAAATCCCAAGACCTCTGGGTCAAAGAGGGTGACTCTAACACTAGGTTTTTTTATACCTCTACCATGAGACATAGAGGATCCAAAAAAATACGAGAAGTCACATGGAGCAACAGATCCACCACTAGGGACATTGTTGAGATAAGGTCTGAAGCGGTTTCCTTTTTCCATGACCTCCTAGGAAGCCATCCATAGAGTGATAACCATGCCAAATCTGAACTCCTTGCCAAAATTTTGAATATTGTTCCCTAGGATGCCAACTCCATGCTAATCATACCTTTAACCTCAAAATAAATCAAAGAGGTCCTTTTCTCCAGGTAACCCGACAAAGCCCCTGGACCCGATGGGTTTCCTCCCCGCTTCTATCAAGCCTTCTGGGATGTCGTGGGGTATGATGTGTGTAAGGCTATTAGAGAGCTTCAAACCTCTAGGGTCATTCTCTAGAGCATAATATCCACTTTCATAACTCTCATTCCAAAGTCCCCAACCTGTAGAACTCTATCAAACTACAAACCCATTAGCCTTTGCAATGTCCTCTACAAAATACTCACCAAGACCATGGCCAACAGAATGAAACCCATCCTCCCTCTCATCATTGACCCCTACCAAGGTAGCTCATTGAAAGGAAGGAACATCCTGGATGGAGTTATCACTGTCCATGAAACCCTTCACTCAGCATCCATGGCCAAGAAGGCTGCCTTCTTCATCAAACTTGACATGAACAAAATCTTTGACAGGGTCGATAGGGGCTTCCTTCATGCTGTCCTCTTGAAGTTTGGTTTCCATCCCTCATGGGTTGATCTCATTCATGGTTTTTTCTCATCTCCCTGGTTCTCTGTCCTAGTCAACGGATCCCCTACGGGGTTCTTCCTGAGTGTCAGAGGCCTTTTCCAAGGTGACCCACTGTCTCCCATCCTCTATCATTCTGGTTGAGGCTTTAGGCAGGGCTCTCAAGGAAGCCCAATCGAGGAGGAAGGTGACGGGAATTCTAGCGGTCTTTGAGATAGTAGAAATTACTCATCATCAATTTGTGTATGATACCATCCTTTCCACCCAAGCTTTTGTGGCCCAATCCAAGTCCATCAAGCACATTCTCTCCTTGTACGAAAAAGTGGTAGGCCAAAAAGTCAACTACATCAAAAGCAAGATCTACTTTCTCAACACCCTGGTGGGGCGACAAGCCAAGATCACCAAAATCCTTAGTTGCTCCATCGATGCCCTCCCATATTCCTATCTTGGTATCCCCATTTTCTAATCCAAAAAAATTTGATAGCTTGGAAGAGAAATTTTTTGTCTCAAGAAGCTAAGGCCACCCTCTCTATGGCCTGCCTCCAAGGAATTCTGATCTACTTTATGTCAATCTTTAGGATTCCCATGATTGTGCATTGCAATATTGAATAGTTACAGAGAAGTTTCCTATGGTCAGGCAACGACGACAAGACAAGGATCCCCCTTGTAGCTTGGGATACGGTGTGTAGAAGCAAGAAGAAATGTGGTCTTGGTTTCAGGAGGATGGCTAAAATGAACATGGTTCTTGTGGCAAAACACACATGGAGGATCCTGACCAATGACCTGGTTGAGTGGATTCAAATAGACAAGAGTAAATATCTTAATAACCTTTTTGTTCTGGATGAAGGGATCCCCACAGTTGGATCAGCCTTCTGGAAATCCATTATCTAGACCTGCCAGCTGATTCAATATGAGATGAGGTGGATCCTCGAGGATGGCATAAGCATCAATTTTGGTGGGACAGGTGGGTCCAGGAGGAACCTTTGATTGAGTGACTTGAACTGGTGCATCGTAATGCCATGTTGGATGACAGTGTGGGGTAGAAGGTGGCTAACTTCGTTACCTGGTAGAATGGATCCCCCCAATGGAAGACCATTGAGGCCAACAACCTTGAGGAGTATATCAATATCCTCTCCTCTGTGCTTATGTTGACTACTATCCCTACTAGTAGAGGACCAAACAAGCCCATTTGGAGAGGCAGAGATAGCGGTGATTTTTCATTCAAGTAAACCTACAACTTGTAGAATCAATACCAAGAGTCAGTATTTCCCTACAATATGGTGTGGAGGAAACTCCTGATACCTAAGGTCAACTTTTTCTCATCGATAGCATTTCAAAACAAAGCCCTCACAATTGATAGCCTTCACAAACATGGCTTCGCTATTCCTAACAGGTGCTACCTCTATGAGGCAAATTGGGAGTCCTTAGATCACTTGTTCAGTCATTATGATTTCTCTTTCTCAGTCCTAGGGATCATCCCATCCGCATTTTAGTTCCAGTGGATCCTCCCTAGGTCCACCAAAGATACCTTCATTCAATGGACTAACCCTTTTCGCAATCCTAAACTCCATTTCCTATGGAACATTAGTCTTCATCACTTTATATGGTAGATTTAGCTTGAGAGCAATAGTAGAGACTTCGATAAGTCCCCTAGATATCCTCCCTCTGTTGCTTCCAGAATCATATCCTTTGCCATAGAAAATGCCAACCTTTTTCCCTGTCCTTCCAAGGCCCAAAAACCCCTTGAAGAAGCCATTTTTAGGACCTTGAACATCCCCTGTGAGAGAGACCAACAACCTATTCCCATCCATTCTATAAATAGAGTCAAGTGGAAGTGTCCTCTAGAAGGATGGATAAAGTTCAATTTTGATGGGGCATCTAAGGGTAATCTGATTTTGGCCAAAGTAGGAGTGGTTCATGACTAGTATGGCGAGCTAATTTTAGAATTTTGTGAAATTTTGGGCATCCAAACTAACCATGTTGTCAAGGCCAGATCCTTGTGGAGAGGGCTCGACCTCTTGGAAGAGGATCCCAAACCGATCATCATCGAAGGGGATTCTATGAATATTATCAACTACATGCTGAATTCTAAACTCCCTGCTTGGAGAGTGAGCAACACTATCAATGAGGCTAGGAATTTTCTTCATCAAAGGATCCGAAACTAGGTTCAATATACTTATAGAGTAGGTAATAGTTTTGTGGACCACATGGCTAACAAAGGTCTCTTGTCCAATAGGTAAGTGGTTTGGTGCCACAACTTCCCTGTTGATGTTGAGAAGGTAGCCAATCGGGACAATGAAGAGGCGTCCAATCATGAGGAGGGTTAATGCTCTACCAAGCCCCCGTAAGAGACATGATGATAGTGGTGTGTCTAAACCATGTGGCCTTTCCTTTCTCGCTTGGAATCCCACGTTAGGAAACTCAGTTTGTTTTATCAGTGGTGGGGGGGTTACGACACCCTTCATGGTACATCCCCGCAATATGGTTAGAAGCCTAGGTAACTCCAGAGGTGACTTAGGTATGATTACCATCGCGATGCAACTATATCTTCATTATGGTCACGATCGAGGAAGGTTTTTTATTGGACCCTGTTACATAACCTCTGACCATCACAAGAGGCCACCCCTGTCATTCTCCCTTGACATCTTGAAACTTAGAAATCTCGAGGAATCTTGGTACGTAGGATACATGTGGCACCGGTGGAGGTGGGTTGTCCACCTCAGGCTCACCTTCTGCAACCTCGCCAACAATAATATCACTTTTGGTGATGATGATTTCCCATGCATGCACCCGAGTGATGGTTTTGCTCCCCCCCTCGTGATGCCTCTTTTAAACCAGACTCCCCATGGTCGTTCTCTAATTTTATGTTTTCTTCCTCAATTCGGTCTGTCTTGTCATGTGAGTAGTATCCCAAGCGGACCCTAAGCCCTGCACCTCTCCCACTATCATCCATGGTAGGTCCCTACATCGATCCCATTGAGCTTTCCCTGTGCAATGACGCCCTAACATTAATGAAAGCCAAATCCCTAGTTCCCTTCCTCAAAAAGTTCCAGGGCACTAAAGAAGGCATCACCAATGCTTTTGTTGAGATATGGAATAGAGGTGAGGTTCATGTCCACTGGGTCCATTTTAAGGTGACGGTTAAACTCCTGTGTGAAATTATAGGCCTTCAGGTGGTTGGGCGTAACATTAGGAGGGATAAGCACAACTGGGAGGAGGAATTGAAGCAGTTTTCTAAGAAAGGCATAAATCTAGGGTGGGACAAGTTGGCCCTACTTCGCACCGCCCTCCTCGAGCCTGGGAATTTGGCCATGATCCCTGTGATGCAGTACATCATGTGTGACGATCCCCACAAGCCCTTTAGAAGCTTCCATATTAGCTTTTTTAACCATTTAAGGGATGCCAAGTAGGTATGTATCCCCGACTATGTGGTGTATTCTCACCATATCTATTAAAAAATGCAAAAATACCCACTGCAAACTCATTCACCAAGGGCTTATGGTGGTTATTTACCACCATGTCCTAGCTAACCATACTCCACCTCAACCAGTGCCACCTCTGGTTTCCCAACCTCTGGCTAGTCCGTCTGTGGCCCCTAAAGAGCGGTCGCCTAGCCCGGTTTGAACCAGTCTGCCCAGCATTGTCAAGGAGTCCCCCTTTAAAGGTTCCTCCCATAGTCAGCCAAGCAAGCGGAGGCAGATCTTAGAGAATCTGCTCCCCAGATCATCTAAACGCCTAAAGAAGCCTAAGGTGGAGAATTTTACCCCACCCCAACACATCAGCTTGGACACCGAAAGCGACGCTGAGGGGCTGTCTCACCAGCTCCTTCTAGATATGGTGGCAAACATCACCAGTTCAACTAACGCCATGATCAGGATCCTAAAACAGTTGAGCAAAACCACTTGAAGAAGAGAAGAAAAATATAATTCAATCAAAATTTTGATACTAAATAAATAATAAAAAGTTAAAACCCTCCAAGAATTAAAAAAGCACAAGACTAGTGGATCATCTCTAAAGATATTACTACTATTTATTGAAGGGATAGAATTGATAATGTCTATTAAATTATTATGGAAGGTATTTTGTAACCATTAGAATTAGCAATACAAATGAATCAATTTAGAAGAAGATGTTCTTGTAATAGGATAACATACCATTCCATAATTTCAATTAAAATAAGTTTACTATACTTTTCAATTTCACAAATGATAAAGGATATTAGCTTGAAAAATATTCCAAAAATATTATAAGAATGTTTGAATAAACTATTTTTTCTTAAATCACTTCTTTGTCATGTAAAATCAAATACAATTGAAATTAATACTTATTTCACCTCAACAATAAATTATTATAGGAAACAAAGTACTATTGGTAGATTTTGTTGTATTCTAAATGAAAATTATCTTATCATGTTATCATGCCATTGTATGTAATTAATGGTTAAAACAAGTCAAATATCTCCAAGCAATTACAGACATAATGTGTCAAGCTAAAGTAAAATTGGAATATAAAATCCAAATGAAATACTAGGATTAGAAATATACAATAGCAAGAATTTGAAGCACAGTGATGATGTTTCCCAATAATGAGATAGAGTGATAGGGTTTAGGGATCAACATGTCTATAATCAATAGTTTGGAACATCATCTACTCAAATAGAAATATCTTAGATGATGATTGATTTTCAAGCTTCAATCTATCTAACTGTATCATCCAAATGGCATCCTCTAGATGATATCAATGGGTTGGTCTCAACATGATGATATACACATGACTACATGATAGCATGGTATCCATATGGAACTCTTTGGATGAAAATATTCTAGCAATATGGCAATACATAATGATGATTCCTTGACATTATCATTAAAAATCATCTAACAATGTCTACGCTCTCGGTTGTGACTTATAAATTCCAATAACTAATTGTGTCATCCAATCAACAATTGCACTAACTTGCCAATGCACAAGTATAATAATATAACATTGAATATCAACACATATAAGGATAATGGTTTTGTATTTATATTCTACAAGATGACATTTAGAGATTATAGCATTCAAACCAGGGTTATGCATAATGGGTCAACCCTGAAATTGATTTATAAATTAAAAGCGAATTGTCTTGGAATCTTGGAAAAAAATGGAGAAGTATACATGGTGAATTCTAATAATTTTTCTCCAAAAAATTTCAAACCGTGGAGAATTGCAATAATTTTTCTCCAAAAATTTTCAAACCATGGCAATTTTTTCTGTTTTTGAGGCCATGAATATCGATTTTGTAAAATATAAAAAAGTACGACATACTTAAAAGCTTTAGGTTGATATGAAATACATTAGGCCGACATGACGACAAATGGAATGTCGATCGGTTGCAATTATGACAATCGATTACAAGCATCGATCGGTTGTAGTCATGACGATCGATTGCAGCCATGACGATCGGTTGTAGTCATGATGATCGGTTACAACCATGATGATCGATTGCAACCATGTTGATCAATTGCAACCATGATGATCGATTACAGCCATGTCGATCGATTACAGCCATGTCAATCGATTGCAACCATGTCGATTGGTTGCATACATGACGATCGATTATAGCATACCGATCGATTGTAGATATGACGATCATTTACATCATGATGATCGATTGCAACATGATGATCAGTTGCAACCATAATGATCGATTGTAGCCATACCGATCGATTGCAGCCATGCCAATAGATTGTAACCATTCTGATCAGTTGTATCCATGATGATCGGTTGTAGCCATGTCGATCAATTGTAGTCATGACGATCGATGCAACCATGATGATCGATTGCAACCATTACAATCGGTTGTAGCCATGACGATCGATTGCAGCCATGACAATCTATTGTAGCTATGCCAATCAATTGCATCCATACCAATCAGTTGCAGCCATGACGATCAGTTGTACCCATGATGATTAGTTGCAGCCATTCTGATGTGTTGCAACAGTTGAGATCCCATTGGTAGCAACGGTGCTCTGTGCCACATGTCATCCATCCATTAAATGATTACATGTAGAGGCCATGTGTCATCCAACCATTAAACGATTACATGTAGAAAAGTCTATATAAAGGGAATTAATAGTCATTTTTTCTCTCGTTTTAATGCTTTCTTAACATTTTTCTCTCATTTTAATGCTTTCTTAAGCCTTTTCCTCCTGTTTTAACATGATCTGAACCCTCTTCCTCCACTTTTATCTTGGTTTTTATAATTTACCTTAATTTTTAAGCAGTTTTTAACCATTTTTCTCTCGTTTGAAACATTTTCCATTGTATCTTCTTATCCATACCCGTACATCCTATGGCATCCCCTACAACCCTTGGAGTGTTTAAAGTTAATTATAAGAACCTGGTTTACCCCTTGTTTTCAAAAATTTTATCAACACCGAGTTACGACATGTCTTAGGTCATAGACTCCGGTCTTCGAGGTCTTGTTTCAATACCCCATTTTGATACTGACATTAAACTGGTGGAGAGGATCATTGCAACTTATGATATGGATTTGAGCAAGGTAAATTTTGTCATCGATAACAAAAAAAATATTCTTTCTTTCTCAGCCATTGATGTCGCCAGATTGACAGCATTGGCCCACGCTGGTGTTGAGCCTGTCACTTCCAAATACCAGTTAACTGATGACGATAAACTCTACTTGGAGACCAATTTCAAAGTGCAGTCGAAATATTTTCAAGGTATAACTATTTTTTTATTTAATTGATTTTAAATTATTATCAGTGATTGAACTAACAATTACTAATTTTAGTTTTTTTGTAGTTAATTCCACCAAGTCTAGAAGGGGTTTGACCATACCGACTATTGAAAATAAATTTCTTCAGGCATGTTGTGAATTCTTCCTTGCTAGACTTGTTCTACAAGGAAGGCCGACAGAAATTCTAATGTGGGCCTTAGCATATTTGGTCCGTTGTATAGGACACGAAAAATTCGACTGGTGCACCTATGTCTCAAATCGGATCAGATTGGAAATAGAGAACGTGAAAATCCACGCTTCACCCTCATCGAAAGTTAGCACATGTAATTATATTATTGGTTTTTTTTATGAATATTTTCATAATTTGCAGAAAACTCCAGTACCAACATCTTGACACTCAATCCTTGTCAATTTAGCAATGACAAAAAAAATAGGTTCAGGTAATTTTTTTAATATTTAAGTAATTTTTATTTATTTTCCATTGTTTATATTTTTGTAATTTTGACATTTTATACCAAACATAGAAAATGGCATCCTCTTCCTCTTCAAAGCGGGATGCTGCTATCAGAGGTTATAATCCAGAGGAATCAAGAGACTCTGAAACACCTGCAGAGGAAGCAACACCACTGATAAGGAAAATATCATCAAGAAAACGTAGAAGATCTATTTCTCTTGTTTGTCGACGATCTCCACATGCTGCTACACGTTCGTTGCCAACGGGCATAGTTACGCATTAGGTTTCATCTTATGGGAGTAAGTTTTAATTACTATCGAAACAATTTTTTTACAATATTTTTACTATTTTTAATTAATTTTGTTTTTTTTTTCAGATGTACAACATGACCACATTCCATTTGCAACAGTATCTTTGCAAGATGTTTTTTCTTTTGTTGATAAATGTTATAACAATTTTTGCAACCAATTTTCATAATGTAATTTTATTACTAGTTTTTATTTTCTACTTTCACAAAAAATTTAACTAATTTTTATTTTTATGTCTTAAGGTCCCTCGCAACAATGTCATCAGCAAAATCAACAAATACCGCCCCCTCCTCCACAACTTCCAACTCAAATGCGAGGGCAATGCTTCCCAATTGGAAAACACTTTCTTCCATCTAGGCCACAGAGAGAAGCAACACAACAAATTTAAGAGAGATAAGCATCAAAGACTTTTTTCGGTTTCGATCGATAAATAATTTTACTTTTAGGGATATACCAAAAGCTTCTGGTACTGGGTTGGCTGATGTTCCACCTGATAAAGATTACTTTTTACAAGATAACATACACACTCAATTTCAACTATCAGAATTGGTTCAAGATAAAGTAAATGAAGGTGCAGAATGTTCAAGCAAATCTCCTCCAAGGGAAAGAAGCACCCGTTAGGCTCCTCAACAAGAGGATGATATAATAAATTTTTCAAAAAAATATTTGGTTTCTGATAACATTGAATCTACATTAAAGATTTGCTACTTCTAGATATAACAGAAATGAAAAAATGGGAGTATCGGGCTAAGGTGTTGATAAAGGAAATTAATGCCCGATACAATAATTTTTCAAAAAGAGAATGAAAATCTTCTATTGTTGAAAATGAACCAGAAAATATGGAGGCTCTGCTACAGCAAGTAAAATCTAGCATGTTTAAGTTGAATACATCATACATAGATGAAATTTTAAAGTTTATAATGAACATATTGGAGAATATAAATGGTCAGGCCCAAGCTTATTACAATGAATGGGAAAATGATAAGAAAAAGGTTGATGTTGCTGTAGATGCAAAGAATGTTGCTGATGTTTGACTCAATCGCTTTTGTGTTCAAAAATTTGTTGTTCTCTTTTTTAAAATGTAATTATCTTTTCATGTTGATTAACTTTTTTTCCTTTTGTAGGTAAGTATGAAAATCTCAAGAAGCAGGTTCAAAACCTACAAGACTATCTCAGGATGGAAAAGGAGTTCTTAAACGCTTCCATGGCAATGAAAAAAGAGCACAGGAATTAGTTCAACAAAATAATATTTTGCGGAAAATAATTATCCGCAATGGATTGGATCCTGATGTTCTGCTTAAGGAGAAGGGTAAAGAATTTCAAAGACCAACATATGAAGATGTTGGCAAAGAAGAAAATACCCTTCTCGATGGAATGCAAAATGTTGAGATGATCCTTTTCAATGCTGGAGCAATTAGTAGATTTGTTACCCAACCCAAGAAAAGAGTCATCGAAATGCAGGATGTGGAAATCACAGAAGTAGTGGATGTGGAAAAAGGAGCTAAACAAGGGAAATATGAGAGGGGGGTCATTGCTATGAAGACTGAGGAAGCCATTGAGAAGACAAAATTAGTGGAGGAAGGGGGAAAATATTTTGAGGGGAAAAAATGAATTTCAAAAACAATTTTAAGACATTTCATATGTTTTCATTGGAAAAAAAGATACTTGTTTTTATTATTTTACTATTACACTATTTACATTTATAATTGTGTGTTATTTTCATCTCTTACGTATCATGGTGTTTCAAATTTCAAATATGCTTGAGTTTACGTAGAATATATGCATAGATTTTGCGATATTGTTTTTATATTTCAAGTGAATATGGTCATTTGTATTATGCTATATAGTTTTTATATTTCAAAGTGAGTTTATGAAGTATATATCTATGCATGGGTTTCAATATTCAGTGCATTCATAATCATTATAGTTGTATAAAAATCAATATGGTCATTTGTATTATGCTATATTGTTTTTATATTTCAAAGTGAGTTTACAATGGATATATATAAGAATGGGTTTTAATTTTCAGTGCATTCATAGTCATTATAGTTGTATACAATTGAATATGGTAATTTATATTATGCTATATTATTTTTATATTTCAGAGTGATTTTATAATGGATATATCTATGAATGCATAATGGGTTTAAATTTTTATTTTCCAAAACTAGAGTACTATTCTATATGCTTTTTTTCATACATTTGTAGAAAAATGTTTTGTAATTATGTATATATACAAGGTTAACTCTATGACAAAGCATAAACCATAAAAAATCTATACATTTTGTCATCCATGTCGATCGACTGAAGGCATGTCGATCGGCTGCAGGCATTCTGATCAGCTGTAAGCATTCCAATCGGCTATAGGCATGTCGATCGACTATAGCCATTCCAATCGGTTGTAGGCATTTCGATCGGCTATAGGCATGTCGATCGGCTGCATGCATATCGATCGGCTGTAGGCATAGCGTTGTATATGTGCCACATGTCAACCATCTATGAAACAATTGCATTCGGAGACCATGTGTCAACCATCTATGAAACGATTGCATGTAGAGGCCACGTGTCACCCATCCAGAAGCTGATTATATGTAGAGAATTCTATATTAAGGGATTAACAATCATTTTTTCACCTATTATATCATAGTATTAATCGTTATATTCCATTTTTAACGCATTCTTACCCCTTTTCCTATCGTTTTAACGCATTGTTAACCATTTTCCTCTATATTTATCTTAGTTTTAATATTTTACCATAAGTTTTAACCCTTTTCCTCCATTTTGAATCCTTTTTTGTCAAGTTTCACGTACCATCCTCTGTGTCTTCTTATCCATACTTGTACACCCTATGGCATCCTTTGCAACCCTTGGAATGTTTAAAGTTAATTATAAGAACATGGTTTGCCCCTTGATTTTAGAAATTTTATCAACATCGGGTTATGACATGTCTTGGGTCATAAACTATGGTCTTCGGGGTCTTGTTTCAATACCCATTTCGATACGGATGTTAAACTAGTGGAGAGGATCATTACAGCTTATGATATGGATTCGGGTAAGGTAAATCTTATCGTCGATAACAAAAACATCATTCTTTCTTTCTCAGCCATTGATGTCGCCAGATTGACAACATTGTCCCACACTGGTGTTGAGCCTGTCACTTCCAAATACCAATTAACTAATGAAGACAAACTCCTCCTGGAGACCAACTTCAATGTGTAGTTGGAATATTTTCAAGGTATAACTATTTTTTTATTTAATTGAATTTAAATTCTAGTCACTCGTGTATTATTGATTTTATTTTTTTTGCAGTTACGTCCACCAAGTCTAGAAGGGGTTTGACCGTACTAGCGATTGAAAATAAATTTCTTTTGGCATGTTGCGAGTTCTTCCTTGCCAGACTCATTCTGCAAGGAAGGCTGACAAAAATTCCAATATGGGCCTTAGCATATTTGGTATGTTGTTTTTCACACCAAAAATTTGACTAGTCCACCTATGTCTCACATCGGATCAAATTGGAAATAGAGAACGTGATAACCCACTCTTCACCCTTGCCGACTATTAGCACATGCAATTATATTACTACTTTCTTTTACGAATCTTTTTACAATTTGTAGAACACTCCAGTACCAACATCATGGCACTTAATCCTGGACAATGCAACCATGAGAGAACAGTAGGTTCAGGTAAAATTTTAATCAATATTTAAATAATTTTTTTTATTTTTCCATTATTTGTCTTTTTTTAATATTGACATTTTATATATACATAGAAAAATACATCCTCTTTCTCTTCAAAATGAGATGCTGCTATCAGAGGTTATAATCAAAAGGAATCAGGAGACTCTGAAACACCTACGAAGGAAACAACACTACCTGTATGGAGAAGATCAACAAGGAAGCCTAGAACATCTAGTTCTCCTGATCTTTAACAACCCCCACCTGGGGCTACATTACGTCCACTACCAACGGGAAAAGATTCTGGAGCAAGAAATTGAATTTTAAAATTTGATATTTTGAAAGACAATTTTATGACATTTCATATGTTTTTGTATGAAAACAAGATACTTGGTTTTATTTTTTATTTTTATTTTTTCTGAATTTACATGGTGGAATCAGTAGCTGCCACGAATCTGGGCAGGCTGTCCAGCTTTTTATGGCCACCACAGTATCCTGTGTTGTCCGCCCCAGAAGCCGCCACACAAATCTTCGTACAGTCCGCCCCTATAACCACCATGCCACAATCATTTTAAACATTTTACGCCGCTAAAAGCACCAGGAAAGGGACAAGCGTTCAGTCGACGAGGCCCAAGATTTGAACCTTGGACCTCCGCCCCCTTATGGGGTTTGGATGAACCAATTGGTCTACACCTCGAACCTTATAACTTTTTTTTTTTTTTTTTGATGAGGAACCTTTTATATACAACATATCCGCAACATGTGAAGGGAGAGATTTGAACCTGGGCCTCTCGATAACTGGAGAGTTTTAACTACCCACTTGCTCTCCAAATCCTCTACATGAGCGGATATAGTTTTATTATTTTACTTTTAAGAAATACACTTTTATAATTGTGTGTTATTTTCATCTTTTAAGTATTATGGTGTTTCAAATATGCTATGTTGTTTTTATATTTCAATTTTTAAATGAGTTTACGAATGATATATCTATGCATGTGTTTAAATTTGATTTTATTTATATTCATTATTGTTCTTGTATAGAAAAGTGTTTTTTCTTTTTTAATATGCTATATTGTTTTCATATTCAATGTTAGTTTATGATGGAGATATTTGTGTAAGAGTTAAATTTCAATTTCCCTATATTATGCTATGTTGTTTTTATATTTCAATTTTCAAATGAGTTTACGAATGATATATCTATGCATGTGTTTAAATTTCAGTTTATTGATATTCATTCTTGTTGTAGTATAAAAGTGAGTATTTTCATTTCTATTAAGCTATATTGTTTTTATTTTTCAAGTGAGTTTACAAAGGATAAATATATGAATGGGTTTCAATTTTTAGTGCATTCATACTCATAGTTAGTCATTATAGTTGTATAAAAATCAATATGGTACTTTGGATATATCTATGAATGGGTTTAAATTTTCGTTTTCCAAATCTAGAGTAATACACTACATGCATTTTTCATACATATGTAAAGAAATTTTTAATATGCATACACGGTTTACTCAATGACAAAGCATAAATCATAAAAAATCACTATATTTTGTCATATCATACAACTAATGATACTAATGATAATAAATACATTTAAATTCAAAGGAAAAATAACTATTTTTTGTCAACATATACATTTAGTTCAATAACATTGCATCATTACGTATACATGGTTTTCAAATTTTCAACTTTATCAAAGCTATAACATACATCATAAATTTTGAAAACATAGACAATCCATAACATTAAAAAATAAAACATGCATAATCATTGAAATTTGAATTATTATATGATTTTACAACAAATCAAATACAAAAAATATTTGATAATATGAAATATTCAAATCCAAAAAATCACTCATAATATGAATTTATTCAAATCACTAAAATTTTACAAATCGATTTCAAATCTGAAAAAATATTAGATTATATGAATTTTTCATATAATCATTGCAATTTTTACATTTCTAGAAGGTAATACAAAGCTTTATCGACTTCTCTACAAGAACTGAGAATCTATGAATTCTATGTTTCCATAATCTCATCATCACTCCTAGCTGAATCATTTTTGTCATTATCAACCATAGTAGAGATACCTCTTCTTTTTGCTAGGGACTTCCAATATGTCAACGCTCTGTCATAGGGAAAGTTACCCACCTCGTACGATGACACATACATTCTCAAACAATTTTCCAAATTTTTGTCCAACATGTTACGAACTTTTGATTTAACAAAATTTAATGCACTGAAAATCCTTTCATCTTCAACAGATCCCAAAATCATTATCTGACATAATTCATATAAAATAAAGTATTCACTCATAGTATCTTGCAAGACACTACTTCGATACAATTTTTGCCAGAAACACGTGATTGAACCAGTCTCATGTGGATTTTTGAATTGTGCAATTTGATTATCCATTGTTATTCCAAAATTGGTTGACTGATGTCTCAAAATATTTTTTTTTAGAATACCATTGATTTCAATGCCATTTATTTCCACACTTTTAAAGAAATGTTTCATAAGATTACCCATATATTTTACAAACAACTCACTTCTACTACTATGGTCAACACAAGGATTCCAAAAATTAGGATTAACAACAACCATGGCCTCAAGTGTCTCATCTCTCTTAAAATGATCTCTTATTTCACTTGTTAATGCATTTGCAATTCTTTTCAATTTATTCTTAGTGTTATCCAAAACCTCATCGAATCTGGAATGGGTAACGAAAACTTGTTCAACATCATCTGTCAGAGTATTTAATCAATTTTCAAAATGATATACAAGAATCAACTTTCCATGGATAGCAATACAAATATTATCGTTGATGTTGAACTTTAAAAAGTTATTCGGTTCATTCACATTAATTAACGTATTCCAACTATCAAACTTAGGATCCTCAAAATGTTTATCGGATAAATAAATCATGTCAATAACCATACATATTTGTTTTCTCATCCTCATGAAATTGATAATATAAATTGCCCTTTCCTGTGCAATTTTAATCATAGTATTCATTTCTTGTAACATTGGTAGAATACCACATAATATGAGAAGAGTTTCCAAGTCAATCATACGAAAAAGCAAATATTTTGCCTTGTCAACATCTCTACGATGTGCATACATAAACCCAACCAAGGATTGATATTCTGAAAATACCCTTTTGTAGGAAGAAACAGTGAAATCCACCTGGTTTCCACATCTTTTAACATTTTTCTGCCTTCTGTTACACTTATAGAAAACTGTTGAAATTCTGCAAACCTTTTCAGACTGCATGAAAAGTATGAGTGTATATCGCGTACGAGTTCTTCCACTCTAGCCACATTATCAAAATTGCTCACAATTTTATATGCAAGATTCATTCGATGAGCCATGCAATGAATAGGAATCACATATGGGGAAATGGAAGTCTGAAGCCTAACATAATGACCATTCTTTTGTCCTTGCATTGTAGTTGCAACATCAACTCCAACACAAATTAACTTTGTGGCAATTTCCTTTTCATCCATTCCGGCAATATCTTTTAAACTGGTTACAACAACATTATAAATGTTTTTCACATTACAATTTTCAATCATATTATGTAGTACTAGTAAATGAGGTAGTCTCAAATGATTTTTGAATGTGTAAACATGTATGCAAATCCAAGATGTGTTGTCAACAACTATAACCTCATCAATGGAAAGTGAAATAAATTTGGCTTGTTTCACATTCTCTCTCAGGTCTTCCTTCTCAACCAGTGATAGATATTTTACCATTTCTCAACCACTTCGATCTGACCAATGTGAATTGGTAAGGTTTTGTACATTGGCTAGTTGAAGTATTTCCTTAAAATCAACAAAATCAGACATGGGTCATCCTTTTTTTATAATATTGTATACAATAGCAAACTGCAATTACTTTGAGGCTAATACAGTATTATTAACTTTTTGAAATTGTACCTTGATTGTTCCACCCTTCTCAATGAGAGTTTGTTTTTGTTTCATTGCTTTATCATATTCAAGAGCATATCTAGCATGCACACATTTTGTTGCATCCTTCCACCTATGAATTTTGTTAATTGTTCCATCACTTCGTATTTCTTTGATGAAAACTTTTCCACGGTGTTTTTCTATTGTGTCTTTCTTATTTTGTAATAAATGATCTTTTCCCAGCTTCCACGAATAAATAGTACATTTACACACATTCAATTTCTCATATCGCTCAATAAAGGGGTATAATCATGCCCATTCATTTTTAAAATTCCTTCTAATAGTCCATTCACTAATCTTTTGACGTTTAGATTTTTGACTAGAAGATTCCCCAGAGGTCTAAATTTTAATTGTACTGTGATTTTCTTTTTTTGGTTGATGTGTTTGAATTTAAAATCTCATGAAGTGGTTGTTGAATGTCGTTATTAGGAAAATTATCATGTGGTCCCATATCATATTTTGGAATATCTTTGAGTGAACGCACATCAAGGTCGACAATATTAACTGCATTCAATGTTTAGAGTTCTCTATCATTTTTTTTGTAAAAAATGTACTATTTTAAAGAATTAACAGAAACCAGTTTTACAAAGCATTTAAAAAGAGGTAGATAAGCATAAAATCATTTATATATTAATAAAGAAAGGTTTTACATTTAAGAACAGTACTTTTAGAAAACTCAAGGTAAAAGGTGTTTGTACCTGCAAGTTGTGTAGAATCTATAGAGATTGATGCCTCATTCCATTTTGGCATAAAATATTTTAGAATTATATTTTTACAAGAAGATTGGCCTCCATTCTTTCCATATTCAGTAGGTGACATTGTATCTCTAAAGAAAAACCTACAGATGTTAGGAACTGTATATGAATTTGAAGTAAAATAGCAGACATCCCTCAAGATGAACATATAATCCTAACACACAACATGACAGGGAATACTTATCGACCAGAGTTGTAGATAGTGCTTGTACACTGTGTATGAAACATACTCTAAGAGACAAGAAGCAGTCTCTAACAAAAGAAATTCTCCTGACACACAACCAGATGGCATTGATAGTTTTCTACCACTGTTGCGTATAGTTCATCTACAATGCATATGAAACTATAGAAAAAGATATTTGGACAAAAGAACAATGGAATAAGAATACTCTACCAATTTTCAATCATGAATCCTCTACAACCGATATGCTTTTATCGATAAACACTTCCTTGCAACCGATTGGCTTATACCGATCGATAGTCACTACAAGCAATGAAATGTCGACCACACATCCCTGCAACCGACATAGTTATACTGACAACACTACAACCAACAACCTAACATCGATCGACACGACCCTACAACCGACATACTAATGTCGATCTACACATCTGCAATCGACCTAACAAGATCGATCAGTACCTCTATAATTGATAGATGAATGTTGATCGACACCACTACAATCGACAGACTAAAGATGATCAACACAGCTTTGCAACCGATTGGCTTATGCCGACAAACATGACTTTATAATTGATCGGCTTAAGACAATAGACACGGCTCTACAACCGAACGGCTTATGTCGACAGACATGGCTCTACAACCGATCAGCTTATGTCGATAGACATGGCTCTACAACCGATCGACTTATGTCGATAGACATGGATTTGTAACCAATCGGCTTATCTCGATAGACACAGCTCTACAAATGATCGTCTTATGCTGACAAACACTATTTTGCAACCGACCGGATTCTTTTGATAGACATGACTCTATAATCGATCAGCTTATATCGATAGACACAGATCTACAATTTTAGTTGTATTATGCATAGTTAGTTTCAAAATAACTTACTTATTTCTCTCATCTCCCCCATTTGTACTTTTAAAAATAAATTTTATTTTCACATTGCTGAATTAGAAAATACTTGATAGTGTAGATTATATTTTGTTATAGGTGTTAAGTATCATTTTGTTCCATATCTATTGTATCTCTTATTTTATGCCTTATCACTAACTTGAAATTCAAAATATATTTTACTAAAAAGTGAGATTAGCATTCTATATTAAATAAAAAAGAACCAGTATATAACTATGTCCAAGATAGAATAGGTGGTTGCATGTCATTTACTCTTATTTTTCTTTGAAAGAGATTATTTATTATTATTCAGTTGAAATGAAATCTCCATTAGTACATTCTTGCATAAATAAAGTCATTAAATAATACAAAAAAATTCTTCTTGCACATTCCTTATTGCACTCTTATTTTGCTAATATTATGCTTGCAAGGATATAGTAGGAATCTTGGATGTCAAAAACGTAGGTGTTTGTTAGTATAACAATAAAATATAATGTAGTTTGAACATACATATACACCTTACATATATTAAGGTAAGGAAGGTACTTTTATCATCCTTATATTTTGGTGAACCCAACATAAATTACCTTCATGGGTCTCCAAGATTCCTTGATCTTAATCCCTAGCCTAATAAAGATAAAATTTCTTATACTTTAAATCAAGGTGATATAATCTTTGTTAATGTAGATTAGCTCATATTAATAAAGAATAACAATAATGTATCTAATTTCGAGTCCTATGAGGGATTGTAAACAACCCCTTAAGTAACCATCATATGAATCTTAAGACTAAATTGGGTATATAGTAAGCCCAAGATACCAATTCCCACATAGGGTCTTGCACATACTTTAAGCATACTAAGGAGTATATTGTGGTATATTAGTGGAAGTCATAAGGAGGATATTTTATCACCTCTCGCATACCTAGGAAAGACACTTCCATGTGTTGTTCCTCTTTCATACACCTTAAGGTCTATCTCACATATAGTCGTATATATAGAGAGGACTAGATTCTTCCATGTATCGACGAATATATTATAAGGGTGGGTATATCGAAAGGTCTTGATATATAGGGAGTCCCCCTAAGGTATATTGATCATATCACTATATCAAGAGAGGGAGATATAAAGAGACTAAAATAATTTCCTCTTCTTTTTCTTCTTAATAAATTCTTAAAATTAATAAAATGAATCATTCGTCACAACCTATCCTATGGTTGAACATCCTTATAACACCTATAGTAGGTGATTCCAAGGGTCCCCTTATATTCCTTTTTTAGAAATTATCATGAAGAATATAATCCTTTTGCAAACCCTAATTTTGATGGGGATAAGGGCCATACCCCCAACAAGAAACCTTAGAAATGGTATTTTTTAATTCATATGATCATCTAAGATATTTTATATGAGAACATAGATATATATTTATAGATCTCATTAGAGATGATAATAGCAACCAAAATGTTTCCATGAGGGAGGATGTCTTGATTCACTCTCAGCAACCCAATTCTAATTCCATGCCTTATAATACATCAAATAAACAAATAATAACCAATCAAATAATAATATTAATCAAATAAGCACATATAGCCTTACGGTATCTATCACCCACTTTGTATAATCTACCACTCTTCCCATTATTTCCTTCATTAGTGGTAGAGCTCAAGATAAATTGTCACCTTAGGAATATAGCATGCCCTCATATTTTATAGATTATTTGTACCCCATGGAATTCAATACATAATAAAACCAGTTCCCATAAATGTACCCACCTCCAATCCTTCCCAACATCATATCCCTCTTACCTCAAATTTTACTTCTACAAATTCTCTTCTATAAAGTGGTTTTGGGATGAGTTATATGTCATTGCCTTTGGTGTCAATATATATGACACCACCTTTTGTGTTATTCCCTCAAATACCTCAAAAAGTATTTATATGTTAATCCACAACCCCATTTGATCTTACCTCAAACACATTTGAACCCACCTCATTCTGAATACCAAAATATAAAATCCAAATTAGAGCAACATGAATGATGAAAGACTTATCTCTAAGGATCCTTGTCCATTCATAAGTACTCTTATTTGGACTTATGCAATCATACCTTAGAAACTGTCATAGCCAATCAACCTTTCCATCCTAACTTTGAAACCCCTTAAATTTTAGATGTATAAGGGGAAGGAAGACCCAATCAACCATCGTAGGCTCTTCTAAACTACTTGTATTGACATTTCCTAAGAGACTTAGTGGTAATTACCTAGAGTGGTACTATCAAATACCATGTCATTTGCTTAAAATATTTAGAGATATTGTAGAAATATTCAATAGTTTTTAATGAATGTCAAAGACAAGATCACAATTAGTTACCTTTACCAACTTAAGTAAGCTAAGGGTAAACCCTTCACAAATTTATTAGCTAAATAGAAAGCCCTAGTAGGAAGACTATATTTCCCTCTAAAAAATGACTTCCTAGATAATTTCATATGTAACCTACATGATTAAGTAGCCTACCCCTTATAAATGGCCAACATATCCTCTTTTGAAGATGTAGTTGATTTGGATAAATGCAAAGGGGTTGGTCTTTGTGAAGATGACAGTTTAAAATTAAGAAAGATAAAATCTAATTCTCCTCAAGTCATTATGTATATAACAAGAATAAACATGTGGTGGGAAATCAAGTTACAGATGCCTATCAAACCAACAATATCAATATAGTAACAACAACATCCCAAAATATTGTTCTAACAAAATAACAAAAACCTAGAAATAATTTCAAGAAGCTAAACCAACCTCCTTCTACCATTATGAAACCACTTCTTGAATCAAAAATCATAAAGTTACCACAAATTAAACCCTTAGACACCACAAAATAGCTACCCTTCTAGTATCGTCACAATGAACATTATGACTTACATTTTGTTGATGGCCACAAGACTAATAGATGCAATACCTTATGTAACATAATTAAAGATCTTATAGAGGGTGGCAAAAAAATTTTGACTCTAAAACCCAATATTCTTCTAATAAATAGCTTAGGATATTCCAATATCCTTTGCCCAATCATAATCAAAGAATGACCAATAATATTCAAGCCCAAAATATGGTAGGTACAATCAATTTATCTCTCACCTATGTTGTAGCCTAACAACAACTAAAGAATCATTCTTTAGATCAACCCCCTAAACCTCCCCTAGTATTTCATCTAATAAATAAATCCCCTTCCTATGATAGACCACCTTCGGTCCTTCAATTTTCAAATGATAACGAAAGTAATTTTTATCTATGTCATCAGCTTGAAAGTACACCTACCAATATCTCTCTTCTAGAACTTTTAAAGATTTCTCCAACCCATAGGGCCTTTCTTATTAAAATATTAAATGACCAAAAAGTCCCACATGATCTTTCTCCTGATGATGTCACTAATTTTGTGGGGTCTATTAGAGTTAACAATGCAATTATATCATTTCATGAAAGAAATATTACTTTATATTCTATGTATGGGGAATCACTCCTTTACATTAATGCTTTCATAGGTGACAAGCTCATCAAATGGATACTTTTTTAAAATGGTTTAAGACTCAATATTTATAATTTAAAATTCCTTAGCCATTTCGAATTGACCCAACAAGATTTGAGAAAATATGATCTCATCATAAGGGCCTTTGATAATAAACAATGTGAAACTAGTGGTACAATATTACTACCTCTTAAATTTGGGCCTCTAATTCTCAATACTCTCTTCTATGGTATTCCCTATGACCTATCTTATAACATTCTTATTATATGAACTTGGATCCATACGATGCAAGTTATCCCTTCTACATTACATCAATATCTCAAATATGAATATCAGGGAAGGACAAGCCACATCCCTATGAATCCCAAATATTTTGCTTATTGTCAAGCCATTGAAGCCAAGCAATCCAAGAAAAATATTTATCGATTATAACCTATCATTTTGTTTCAAGCATTGTAGTTGTATCATGCATAGTTACTTTTAGAATAATTTACTCATTATTCTCATTTCCCCCATTTATAAATTTTAAGAAGAAAATTTGTTTTCACATTTTTTAATTGGAAAATATTTGAGTGTAGATATTATTTTGTTATAGGTTTTAAGTATCATTATATTCCACATCTACTATATCTTTTATTCTCTGCTTTTTCACTAACTTGAAATACAATATATTATACTAAAAAGTGAGATTAGTATTTTGTCTAGGAGATCCAAGTTCAAACCTTGGTATGACAGGATTGGGACCCCTCGTAAAAACCTACACTTTACTCTAACTATTTTTGTCCCAAGAGAGATATTGTAGTGATAAGTATGGGTTTTCATTTATAATACCCAAGTTCAAACCCCAATACAAAGGGACTAGGATCCCTCATAAAAACCTACACTTTACCCTACTATTTTCTCATTAGGGATACCATAGTGTTAAGTATTTGGGTTTCCATCTAGAATATTTGAGTTCAAACCCTCTATACAAAGGGACTATAACCCCTTTCAAAAACCTATGATTTAATATAAAACAAAATTCAAGTAAATTAGGCATTGAAAGAGACAATAAATAGGATTATAGAAAATGGTGCAATGAATGACCAATATATATAGGTTGAACTTTATACTAGTATTCAAGAAGTTGTTTTATCTACGTTCCCATATATCTTAATAGTTGAGGAGATGAAGCATGATGGTTTAGGTCATGTGGTATGTCAAGCTACATAGGTAAAAGTGGGGACGAGAGAAGTATATGGGGATGAGGAGATAGTACATCCCATGAAGGGGTGTGATATGGTGGAAATAGAAATCAAGTACGGTAAGAAGGATACATCCAATGAGGTAACATCAGTACCTAATGTGCAAGTCATTAGAAGCTCCTAAACATTTCCCAACTTAGGAAGAGAGGAATCCAATAGAGTAGAAAGACTATCGATGAAAGAAAAAATGATCAAAGAAATAAAGAAGGATAAAGCTTAAATGAAACAACAAACCCTAGAGGAAACGTATGCAGGTAGTACTTAAAAGCCTACAACATGAAGGAGATGAAATTACTAAGTTGGAATGTTAGAGGTATGAGTTCCCCTAACAAGCATAGGTTGGTTAAATATTTAATTAAGAATCGCCACCAAATATTCTTCTCTTGCAAGAAAAAAAACTTAATAAAACAAACTAGAGTAAGATATAATAAGGAATATGGAGGAATGGGGAAGGTTGTTAGGAAGAATCTCAAGGGACATCAGGAGGTATAATTACAATGTGGAATTTGAAGGTGAAATCCTAGCAAAAAGTGTGAATTAAACAATAGCTCTAATTCTAGCAAAAATATCCAAGTTATATTTTAAAAATCATCAATATTTATGTCCATAACACTAATAGGTCCTAGAAGGAATTATGGAGGGTTGTAGAGACAATGGGACAACTTAGAGAATTGAAATGGTTGGTGGTAGGTGATTTTAACATCCCTCTCACACTTGCAAAAAAGAGAGGAGGTACATAAGAGCACATAGATAGTATGGAGGAGCTAGGTAAGTTTATAGTTGAAGCAGGCCTTTTGATGTAGGCCTAAGTGGCGACAGGTTTACCTTTTCAAATAGAAGGATAGGATATAGCTTGATTTAGGTTCATTTAGATAGGTTTCTTCTATCATAGGATTGGTTTCAAGGGAACTATTAGCATAAATTAGTATTTTTATCAAGAATAATTTCAAACCATAACCCCCTTATTTTTGTGTGCAACCTAGAAATTAAAAGAAAAAATACCCTATTTAAATTTGAATATATGTGGCTACACCACCCAAATATAATCAAGGATATGGAAAAGTGGTTCAATATACCAATACAGGGATCTAAAATGCACATTGTAGTAAGTAAATTGGAAACTGTGAAGGAGGTAAGGAGGTGGAACAAAGAGGTCTTTGGAAATATTTTTCAAAAATAATGAACTTATCATAAGAGAATTGAGTAAGTTAGAAGAAGAGATCAACGGGAGTGGAATGCATCAAGCCCAATTTCTAAAGGAAAAGAAGCTAAATTTGGAGCTACACACTATTTTAGTGTGAGAGGAGGCCTATTGGTGATAAAAATAAAGAAATCAATGGTTGGAATAAGGTGATTAGAACACAAAGTTCTTCCATGTATCAACTATAAAGCATAAGAGCTCATTAGAATAATTGAGATAGAGAAATATGGCCAAACCAAAAGGGAAGAAATAGAAATTAGACAAGAGGTAGTAGAGTTTTTCTAAACACTACTATCAAAATTTATGCCAAAATATAAATTAGCAGTTGAGGAGATAATTCAACATATATCAAGGTTGATCACAAGGAAAATAAATGAATAATTGACTAAGGAGATCAATGAGGTAGAAGTGAGAGAAATAATTTTCTCCCTTGGTAAGGACAAAGCACCAAGGCCTAATGATTTTTAAGCAGGTTTCTTCCAAATATTTTGGGATATTATTAAGAAGCATGTTATTGAGGCAATTAGGGATTCACATCATATAGGGTAATTATTGAAGGAGTACAATAATAAATTCTTGGCCTTAATCTCAAAGAATCCAGGGCCAAAAAAATTAAGGATTATAGGCCTATAAGCCTTTGTAATGCAATCTACAAAACAATATCAAAATTTAGCCTTGAGGCTTAAGTTTATACTCCCAACTATTATCTTGAAACAAGGGGTTTTTGTAAAAGGAAGGTTGATTTCGAATGGAGTAATAACTCTCTATAAAAATTTACATTATGTAATATGTAGTGATAGGAAAGAAATGATAGTTAAACTTGATATGAATAAGGCCTATGATAGAGTGTCCTGGATTTTTCTAGATAGGTTCCTATTCATGTTTGGATTTATAAGGCAATGTAGAATATGGGTAGGTAATTGTTATAAAGGAGCTAAATTCTCAATACTTTGTAAATAATTCTCCAACTAGCTTTTTTGGTAGTAGCAAGGGCTTAAGGCAAGGGGAACCCATATCATCATATATGATCATAATAGTGGTTGAGGTTTTAGGAAGATGTATAGAAGAAACAAAGGCTTCAGGAAAACTTCATGGATTGAAACCAACATATAATCTAGAAGGAATAACTCATTAAAAATTCATAGATGACATAATACTACTAGGGAAACCAATAGTGGTAGAATTTAGAGAGTTTAGACAGATATTAGATCTATATGAATGGTCATCCCATAAAAAAATTAATATGGAAAAGAGTAAGGTTTTCTTCATAAACATCATAATATACAAATGGATAAGAGTAGCTAGATATATTGGTTGCTTAATTTCAACCCTATCCTCCACATATTTTGGGATGTCAATGTTTACAGGAGACTATAAAGAGTCATTATGGAATGGATTGATAGATAAATTTTAGAATATGGTAGGCTAGAAAGGATTTTACTACCCAAGATCATATTATATCAGTTCACATTTGCAACAAGATTCATTGATGTAGGAAGCCACCCAATATGGTGAATTTAGTGTTAAATCAGCTCATGAATTTATTGACCTAGCTATAGAATATATTTTTTCATGGAATAGAATATGAGGGAAGAAAGCAATTCCCAAATAAGAGGTCTTCTTATGGCTAGCTACATATAATAATATGTCGACTACATAGAATAAGATACTAACTATAGAGAATTTGTAAAAGAGAGGAATTCACTACCCAAACATATGCTTCCTCTATGAGTAGAGAGGGTTTGATTCAATATATCTTCCTATAATGTGAATACTCACTAAAGATACTTCAGGCACTAATAAATAAGGTGGGGGTAGTGTGGTATTTACCAAATACCATGCTAGCTTGGTTAGAGCAATGGGATAAGCCTTTCACCAATCCTAAGCTCAAAGGAATTTAGAATCTAATTATTTTCCACTATGCTTGGGAATATCGCTATAATGGAATAAAATAAAATTTGAGAAGAATGGAACAATGGAGAGAAATAATAAAATTATTATATGAGAAATTGAGAAAAATATGAAGATAATATAGTTTCAACCAAACATGAAACAAGATATGAGACTAGACTGAGTAAAACCTAGAACTTAGATCCAGCTAGTAGCTTGGATGGTACTCAAAATAAATCAAGGGTAAATACCAAATGGATATCACCTTGAGAAGGATGGATGAAGATAAAAAAAAATTTAGATAATATTACATTATTTGGCACATGTTAATGTACCCCCATGGTACCTTTGGTACAATTGTAAATATTACATTAGAGTGCGAGTTAATAGTTTAGGAGTGTGATTTATATTCTCCTTATGTATGTGTCTATATGTAGGATGTGCACAAGTGTCATGTAACAATGTGTGCAAGTGTGTAGAGTGAGAAAGTGTGAAAGTATCATATAGTGTGCAAGTGTGGAGTGTGTAGGAGAGTGCAAAGTGTCATAAAGTGTGCAAGTATGTAGAGAGTCAAGAGTCATGTATACAAGTGGTAAGATGTGAAGCCAAGGGACAAGATAGGTTCATCTTATGTGTGGAATAGGAAAGGAAGCACCTCCCAAAACTTTAAGAAGAGCAATAGACAAAGATTCAAATATTCACCTTTCTAAGGTTATATTATGGATAAAAATGCTCAAGGAGATAATCATTGAAAAACAAGTGTATTTGCATATTAAGCTTGTATACAATTTGAGCAATTTTATTGTAATTTTTCTTCATGTTATTTCATGAATGTTATTGGCCATCTATTTCATATTATTGTTATTTTTATTTTCATGAATGTTATGTTCATTGATATTGGCCATTGATAATTGAATGCTCAAATATTGATTTTATATTTGATCCTAAATATTGGGACTTGTGATAATCTAAATGAAAATCCAACACTTTGATGAGGCCTCAAAGAGGAACCCAAGGAAGGTGGAGGTAGGTTCTATTGGTTGAAATGAATAAGGGAGGATAAAGTGTGTAGCCTATGAATATTTGGGAATCACTACAAGCTACCAAGCAAAAGCTCAAGCTCTATTGATAGGGGTAGAACTAGCAAGAGGCCTGAGAGTTAGAAAGTTATCAATGAGAGTGTTAGAATATATTAAATCATTTGTTTATGTTATATTACTTTGGGGGTAAGTTATTTAGTTGTCTCATGCAACATAGTATATGCAGAAGTGTCAATGTGCAAGTTGTAAATGTGCAAGGTGTCCCTTGTACAACTAGATAGAGTGTTGGTCAAGGAATCCATTCTCCTATATAAAGGGCCTCACACTCTCACTCAAATGTATCACTTCTATTCATTCAATAAAATTTTCTATTGCTTTGATCTCTATATCATGATGTAATGATGCTAAATCCATCAACGGTATCATAGCTACGATCGTTCCTAGAGAGGAATAGGAAAATTCACTGCTATATATTTTGCAAAATAGATGTACCTTTGGACCTACCACTTGCAAATTCCATTGTTGTGAGATAGATTGAAGAGCTTGGCAAGAATAAGGAGAAGGATCTGATAAGTGAAATATTTGGAACAATTATCACCATCCAACAACAAGCCCAAAAAAAGAAGGTAGAATATTAGAAGGAGATATACCAAATCCATGAAAGGTTTTTGGTAAGGAGTTCTAAATATCGAGAAGAAGCTCATCAAATATAGGAGATTTGAAGATTACTTATCATGGCAAGAAGGCATTGCTTTAGCGACAGAGACTTCTCCAAGTCTACATCAGAAGGAGGATACCACAAGAGGAGAACAAACCACTAAATATTAGACTCATGAAAGAAAGTTCAAGACCATCATTTGGTGAAGGATTTGTTCAAGACAGTCTACAAAAGGCTGGAAGATCCTACTCAAAGTAGTAACTTGGTGATTTTAGACACCAAGATCCACATCCTCTATAGAAGTGGCAAAAGGAGCTACAATTTTTTTTAAAAAGGTATGCAACTATTGGTGCTAACTAACTCATTAATTAGACTACTTATCAAATTCATTAGAGAACCTTATTTGGATTAAATTTGCATGAAGAAAAAGTAGATTACAATCTTCAAAAGTGCAAAAAAAAAGAAAAGGTTCTTTTTAAGGTTCATTTGCACATTAATTAGGAGTTTATTATATTTTGGAATTACATATATCAACTACCTATCATCTACTTTGGAAAAAGAAAAGAATACTAAGCCCTACAATATTGGTTGTAGTGAATTTGCAGAATAACTCGTGAAGATTCATTTTAGGTTATTCTTGATTAGTTGCAGTAAATTGATTAAGTGCATTATCTTGAGAGTTGATTGGAGTGATAAGGTGAAATTTTTAGTGCATTAAAAATAAAGTCTATTATATTTATTTACACTATTATACTACTCTCAAAAGAAATTATTTTTGTGTTTCTTAAAGGATACAAAATTTGGTTTATATCAAGTGTCTAAAGACACTATTGAAGCACATAAATCTACAACTCGTAGTGGCCAAAAGAAGCAACCCAAAAGGTTAGAATCCTACAAAACTTGGATAAGAACACAACTAATGAAAAAAAGAAATAGAATCTTCAAATATTGATACTTTGTGAGTATCAAATCCAATGCATTACAAGATTGGATGCAAGAAAATAAAGTGCAGAAAATCACATAAATCAGAAAGCTTATATCTACTGTTATCTAAGCTTGGTTATCAAAGTGTTCAAGCAAAAAGGGGAAGGTGTCTACTCATAAAATACATCCTCAAAACCCTTTTATTTTAGAAGAAAAATCTGCCATAAAACCATAATTTCATATTTGAAATAAGAGTGCAAAAGAAGGTGCATCAAAGGAGGTTTATGTACAATCTATGGTAAATTTTATTGCACTATTTTATTCTGGTTTTTACAGCTCAAGAGAAGATTTGAATGTGCCCCAAAAAGATACAATATCTACAGGGAAAATCAGCCAAGAAAGTTCAAACGTCTGCACTCTTCTTCCCAAGCAAAAGGAGCCACTCAAAGTGCTCATCTTGTATGGATAAACCTACAAAAACAAAGCCCACAAGAGGCTATCATCAAGCTACATTTACATAGATAAAAGAGTGCACATCTACCAACGTGGGATGGATAGCATCTACGCTACAAATATAAGGTGTCTACTTCTACCAACGTAATATGGACAACATAAAAAGCGACTATCTATACTACAAAGAAGCACAAGATTTAATATGTTGGAGGTATAGAAGATAAAAAGCAAAAGAGATACATTCAAAGTCTTAAACTTGGTGAAGACCGTACACCAAAGGAAGCATCGAAATCACTATTCAATCTCCATAGTGCCTCATCAATCCACCTGCAAAAGATAAGTTTGCTTGTTGCTCAAGCAATATAGCAAAGCAAAGGAATGACATACAAAAGGACTTGAGGAGTTATAATAATATCCCTGGAAGGTATTATAGGGAAGAACTTCATGCAAAGAGTGTGAATGCCACTTGGCATCAATATTCTAAGATGCATACATTACAGAGATTTCAACTCTCAATGCTCAAGCATATGTTACAAACATGGTGACACTTGTTATCCTCCAACAAGTCCCACATGAGTGAGCATACGTTACAGTGTGACAAAGAGACGTTGAACAAGAAAGAGGTACATTGAGAAAAGGAGGAGTGCTCATACATAGCAAATGTGACACGTGTCACAAAGCTCAAGGTTATTCCTCCATAAAAGGTGTTCGAAATCCAAATATTACAGCATAGAGAAAATATAATCAAAGCTAGTCAAGCACAATGTAGAAGGAAGGAAGAAGGAGAATTAAAGGCTCTTGGTCTTGAAGGTCAAACCTTCTTATTTCTGTAGTGTCTACTTTCCAGCATTGAATATGAGCATCTCCATTGATTCCAACACCCAAGGGAACTTTAATACCACTGTTATATCTAGCTGAAGGAAGTACCGAATAGTGAGGAGATTAGCATCAAAGATGTAAGGTTTAAATCCCACTTCATTATTGCTTTCAATTTTTGAGATATAAGGGTTATAAGCTAAGGTTGAAATTTAGATTTTTGAAAGCAAAATATATAAGGTATAACTTACCAAATTAAAATAATATTTGCAACTCAACCTAGGAGAAATAAAGAATTCAACTTGGATTAATTTATTTAATATTTTGTAAATATTATTAATTTTTAATTTTCCAATTTTGGGAGTGATAAGGGTTACAACATCTATTTGGAAATTAGAAATTAAAACCTAAGGGTTATAAAAAGAGGTTATTTGTTAAGGTTAGAAATTTATGATTTTCTTATCTCAAATTTCTCAAAAAGGGACAAAAGTAATCCAACATTAAAACCTCTTAAAATATTAGAAAAGTGCTTAGTTCAATTAGGAGAAATAATGTGTTAGAAAAGTTTATTTTTTACCTTTAAAAAATTGTACAAAATCAGCCATAAATTGAACTATATTTTATAAAATCACTATATCATACTCCAAAATAATTAGGGAGTCATAAGGCATTCTACAAAACTTGATCAAAAGTTGTCAAGTTGGAAAGATATAAGCTTTATTCAAAAATATTAGGTATTCCACAAGTCTTGATAAGAACTGCATCATAGAGTATTGGTATATAGATTTAGGTGCAAGTAAGCATATGACATGAAACATACATTAGTTCAATTCTTTGAAGAAGATAAATGAAAATCTAATTGCAGTATCAGATAGCAAAACATATGAAGTGAAAGGAGTAAGAAACATTCCAGTAAATCTTAAGGATGGAAGAGGTATAATAAAAAATGTATTGTATGTTCCAGGATTAACTACCAATCTTATTTTTGTTTTTCAACTCATGGATCAAGACTTAACTATTGAATTCAAAGTCTTCACTGGTAGAAACATGTCACATTTCTAGACAAGGAAGAATGATAGCATTAGGTTCATATAAAAACGGTCTATTTGTTCTAGATACTATTATTCACTCATATTTTTCAGTCAATGATTCAAAACTATGGCATAAACGACAAGTACACATCAATGAAACATCAATGAAGGAATTATTCAAATATCAAATGGTAGGACTACCCAGCTTATCCCAAAAAACTATTATATGTCAAGAATGTCTAGCAAGAAAACAACATAGAATTTATTTCGAACTTCATCAACACAGAGCTCAACATCCTCTAGAAATTATATATAGATTTAGGTGGACCAGTGAGAGTTGATAGTGTTAAAGGACATAAATACTTTCAGTTATTTGTTGATGATCATACTAGAAAAATATGGGTATACTTCATGAAGTATAAATCAAAAGAATTTAGTTACTTCAAACAATTCAAACTTCAAGTTGAAAAAGAATCAGGAAAGACCATTAAAGCACTTCATTTAGATAGAGGGGGAGAATTTATTTTCAAATAATATGATTCATTTCTTAAATAAAATGGAATTAATATATAGCTTACTACAACATATTTGCCTCAAAAAAATGGAATTGTAGAAAGAAGAAATAGATCAATAATGGAAATGGTAAGATGTATGCTAAAAGAAGCTCAACTTGATCACAATTACTGGTTTGAAGTAGTACAAACATCAGTATACATACAAAATAGACTACCAACAAGAATACTCAAACATATTACACCATAAGAAGCATGGTTGGGATAAAAGCCCAACATAGAAAAAGTAAGGATCTTTGGATGTAAGGCCTACATGCATGTTCCAAAATAAAATAGGACTAAACTCGATGATCAAACTATGATAGGGATATTTGTTGGCTATGACAATGAATCTAAAGGATACATAATATTAGATCCATCTACAAATAAAGTCTACCTTAGAAGATATGTAATCTTTGATGAAAAGGTCAAAATTGACACAAATAAATCCAGTGACACAGAAGTCCTCCTAAATATACAAGAAGAAGATACAATGAGTATAGAGTTAGAATCAGTAGAACAAGATACAAAAACATCAACAAAACTGCCTAGAAAATAACCAATATGGACCTCAAAATATATGTGCCTTTGGACCTACCAGATCAATAGAGCATCATCAGAGATACTCTCAAAGAATCAAATCTAGAAAGAATTCCATATCTTACTTCTACAGGACCTCAAACTTGGAGCATGACCATAATAAATAGAGGAATGCTAAGCAACACAATGGAACCAACATAAATACCTCAAGCACTGAAACACTCACATTGGAAAGCAATCATGAAATCTGAATATGCATCACTCAAGAAGAACAAGATATGGGATCTAGTAAATCTACCTCCAAGAAAGAAAATAGTGGTATGCAATTGGGTTTACAAAATCAAATACAAAGCAGATGGAACACTTGATAAATACAAAGCTCTACTAGTAGCTAAAGGATATACTCAGATAGAGGGAATTGACTATGAAGAAACATTCACACCAACAACTTGAATGACTACTATCCGAACATTTTGCACACTAGCAACACATCAAGGGTGGAAACTTCATCAGATGGATATAAATAGTTCATTCCTTAATGGTGACTTAGAAGAAGAACTGTGTATGATACAAACTAAAGGCTTTGTCATTCAATGGCAGGAAAGGAAGATATGTAAATTAAATAAATCTTTATATGGCCTAAAACAGATTCCTAGAGCATGGAACATCAAGATCAACAATCACCTATTACATCATAATTTCAAAAGGAGTACAACAGATCCTAGTATATATACCATGAAGATTGGAAATGATATTTTGATCCTCATAGTATATTTTGATGACATAGTCATTACTAGAAATTTAGAAAATTTAATAAGCGATATCAAAAGGGATATAGAAAATGCGTTTGAAATGATAGATCTAGGACTAATGAACTACTGCCTTGGTTTTGAGATCTACCAAGGAAAAGATAAATAGTTATCAATCAATAAAAATATGCAAAAGCTCTCCTTGAAAAATATAGAATGATAGACTGTAAGCCCAAAGATACACCAATAGAGCAAGAAATTCAACTATCCATAAATGATAAAACACCATTGGTCTCAGAAACAATGTATCGTCAGTTGATTGGAAGCCTTCTATACTTAACAAACAGTTGACCAGATATATCATTTGTAGTAAATTATCTTTCACGGTTCATGCAAGAACCAAGAGAAAGTCATTGGAAACCTACAAAGAGAATATTATAATATATCAAGAAGACTACAGACTATATATTAACTTATATGAAGAATGTTAGAGATTTTTTCTACAAGGATACTCAAATTCAGATTATGTTGAATCTATTGATGATAGAAAATCTACCTCAAGTTATGTCTTCTATCTTGTATCAGGACCAATATCTTAGCACAACAATAAACAACATGCAGTAGCACAATCATTGACTGAAGCATAATATTGAGCAGTAAGGGATACTTCATGTGAAGCTCTATGGTTACAATACATACTATCTGACATGGGAATCAAATGAACTCCATCTATGATATTATGTGATAATCAAGGATTACTAAATCTAATAAAGAACCCAATCATACATGAAAGAATAAAATATATTGAAGCTCAGTGTCATTTCATCAGGAAATATTTTTAGAACAAGCACATCATCCTCAAGTATGTTCCTACAGAATATCAGTTGGCAAATATATTTACTAAAGCACTTGTAAAAATCAAGTTCCAAACATTTAGAGATCATCTGTGTGATTCCAGATAACCTCACACCAAATAATGTAATACATGGGGTGTTAGAATATATTACATCATTTGGTTATGTTATATTACTTTGGGGGAAATTTGTCTAGTTGCCCTATGCAACATAGTAAAAGCACAAGTGTCAATGTGCAAGTTGTAAATGTGCAAGGTGTCCCTTGTACAACTAGATAGAGTGTTGGCCAAGGAATCCATTCTCCTATATAAAGGACCTCACACTCTCACTCAAATGTATCACTTCTATTCATTCAATAAGATATTATATTACTTTGATCTATGTCTCATGATGTAATGTTGTGAAATCCATCAGAGAGTAGATTCTTTGAATATCATTAATTATCTGAAGTAAGAAGCAAAGACAAATTGGAAAATAAGTAATATTTTTAACATATTAGGAATTTTTCCCATGTCTTTATTGATGTGTAAGTAATCCATATATATAGGTAAGATAATATCATAGAAGACAGGTTAGCCAATAGGGGAGCACTACAAGATGAGGATAAAAGGTGGATATCCTTAGGGAAGATCCACTTGAATAATTTTATATTAGTTTAGAAAGAGAAAATTATGGATAATACATATTCCTTACACATGGATGGGGAGTGAAGGGACATTGCACTAGGATCTATGGTAAATGGACACCAAGTTGATATTTTGAGAAACTTACAATTTGTAGGAGGTTTGTTTCTCCACAAGGATTGGAGCAAAGGGATGACAATTTATAGAAGGTGATCCTATGGATTTGCTGGTGGTCAACCACAAGAAATGATTTTATTCTATTGGTAGAGTTGGGCACTTCATAATTTTGTAGTATTATACCTTCATAGATAACTCTCTTTGTTGTAGGGTTTTTCTAGATTTGCTTCTCCACATGGATCAAAGCTAAGGTTTTTTTAATAGGAATCGAAACTAGGGATTTTTTGGGTTTGCTTCTCCATAGGAAATAAACCCAAGGTTTTTTTAGGTTTACTTCACAAGAATTAGAGATTTTCATTTTGTTTCTCCATAAGATTCAAAGATAGAGCTTTTGAGGTTTTGCTTCTCTCTAGGAATTAGAGCCAAGGATTTCAAGGTTTGTTTCTCCATAGAGATCGAAGCAAAGGCATAACAGTTTATATAAGATGATCCTACGGATTTATTCGTGGTTAGCCACAAGTGATAATTTTATTACATATAAATAATTGAATACTTCCTTCACAATTTTAGAGTATTTTACTTCAATAAATAACTCTCGTTATTATAGGGTTTTTCTAGGTTTGCTTCTCCATAAGGATTAAAGTCTAGATATTTTGGGTTTATTTCTCCATAGGAATTGAATCCAGGTATTTTCTAAATTTGCTTCTCCATAGGAATTAAACCCCAGGTTTTTCAAGTTTTCTTCTCCATAGGATTTGGAGCTTGGATTTTTTAGGTTTATTTCTCCATAGGAATTAGAGCCAAGGTTTTTCTAGGTTTGCTTCTCCATAGAAATTGGAGCCAAGGTTTTCTAGGTTTGGTTCTCCATAGGGATTTAAGCAAAGGGATGATAGTTTATATAATATGATGCTATGGAACACTAGTGGAAGTTAATTTTGGATATGTTTGATGAGCATATGAAAATTTATGAAGAAGAGAAGGTGCTAGCCCAATGGAAGTGTGATCTAGATAAAAGAATGTATGTATGGGTTGATCAAAGCAATGAGTATGAACATCAGCTTCAAGAAGTGCATGGTTTCTATTCTACTATGGAGTTAAGTTTTGTTTTAGAGAATCAATAGGGAAGGGACATATAGAAGACTACAAATATTGGTTTAGAATTTGTCTTTTAGTATTTGTAAGGTTGGGGATGAATCAACAATCCTATTTTTATGCTCAATTTGGACATTTGTGATTTATTTAGAATTAGTTGTAAGTTTTTTTTTTAAAGGTTCTTGGTGAGCTAGAATTCCCCAGGCATGTGAGCTAGGAGGTATTACTAGTCTTGTGTTACCTTTAGAAAGGATTTTCATATCTATATTTTTACTTTTGTAAAAAGTTTGAGGCCCTTCCAAAATCCTATTTTTACCCTAATCAACAAAATAGAATATGACCAGTATATAGCTATATCCAGGATAGAATAGGTAGCTACATGTAATTATCCCTAATTTCCTTTGAAATATATTCTTTATTGTTGTAATTGTTCCTTCCCTAAAGTTTTTTTGAACCTCATCCCATCTAGCCACCAATGGAGCTCTTTGGACCTAGAATTTTGTCTTGTTAGCTCACCTCCATTGTTTTAGTTGATCTTTGACATAATGAAGTTGTTTGTGGAATCTAAAAATTGTTGTCCCATATGTTAGGCGACCTTATTTCCACCGTTGTGGAATTTTCTTTTGAAGTTCCTCTTTTTGTAACCAAAAGTTTTCAAATTTAAATGGTTTGTGATGTTGCACTATCTTGATCCCCCCTTCCAAAAAATTGGGAAAGTGATCTGAAATTGGACCCTCCAAAATTTGAAATTTTATATTCCATTTTATAAATGCCTCCTCTGAAACCAAAAAATGGTCTAACTTCACCTTCCTACTATGCCTCCTCTTATTACTCAAAGTATAGTTGGTTCTAGGGCATTTAATATCCACCAAGTGTAATGCCTGGACTTGGGCAATCATAAGTCGATCCCCTGGGTCCAAAATTGGGGTTCCCCCTTCCTAATATCTAGAGGATAATTTAGCATTAAAATACCCAAAAATAATCCAGTCTAAATATTCCCTTGAGACTCATGTTATGCACAACTTTCCATTGATGCATCTGACCATCTAGGTTTTGAGCCCCATAAAAATTTGTTATTAAAACATGTTCAGCTATGATATTGTTCCTAAAATATGATGTGAGAACACCCCTCCAAGCTATATGTTCTATTTCAGTCCATTCAAGAGAGTTCCAAAAAGTAACTATCCCCCCTAATACCCCTTGGGCAGCCACTTCCATATGACCAACACCCCTCCAAAGTCTATTTATTGTTTTACACATAAGATCCAACGATATTTTTGTCTCTTGGATAAGCAAAAAATCTATTTTATTTTTTTCTAAGTCTTTGAATTGCATATTTATAGGTTCTATTGTTTAAACCCCTAACATTCCATTATTATATAATCATTGGTTACCTTGAGAGCAGTAAAAATCTATTAACCTCACTGATCCTCCAGTGATCAGTTTGTCTCCTTAAAATGCTATCAATTCCTTATTTTATTTTCTACCCACTCCTTGAGAGCTACTATTTTTTGATCTCTTTTCCACCTGAGTTATCCCTAGAGTTGGCCTTTCTATGTTATTTTCTACTATGCCCATGATGACATCCTTAATTATTGGTTGCTCTTGGTTATGCACTATCAATGCCCCTTAACTCTCTTATTGCGGTATCTCACTGCACTCAATTACCTGCTCTATGATGGGAGGAAATGAAAGAGGGCCTTGAACATAACTGTTATTATTTTCATTATTCCCATCCACTCCTTCGATGAATTGTTCTTCTTCTTGTTCCATTAGTGTATTAAATATCTCATACCTATTGGAGGGCTAGAGTTGGGTTTGCTCTTTACCATATTTTTCTTTTGCCTTCTCCTTCTTTTGGGTTGTTCAAAACCATATCCCTGTGCTTCTTTACCTTGAAAAATATTGGTTGTTTCTTTATTGATTGTTAAATTACCCTCCTTAGGAATATTTGACATTCCTAGAGGAGCCTCCATTTTTATGTTCATATTATTTGGGCAAGATTGGGCCAAATTCCCATATTTGTGGTAAAATCTACATCTAAAGGGCAATGCCTCATAATCTAGTTGTTGAATCTAAGATAGTCCTACAAGTTTGAGTTCCACCTATGCCAGCAAAGGCTAGCTAAGATCCATTTCCACACATAATCTTGCATAAACAGTTGTGTTTCCTTCCATTGTGTCTTTGGAAACACCCAAATTTCTTCCAAGGGAATTGTTGATAATTTCCAATACCTGCTCATTCCAAAACTCCATTGCAAGTGCATACAAATGGATCTAAACCGAGATAGAAGTGGGTTCCATTTGAGGATCAAATACCACTCTCCAGGGTTGAACAAATAATCCTTTCGGACCATGATTTCTCTTTTCTGATTCCAAAGCCCTATTTCTATCGACAAGTGAAAAAAAAATTAATAATAAAATATCCATTGCTAATAAACCACAAAGAATACTCACCAAGAGGCTCCCAATTTTTTCGTACCTAGGAATGCAAAAAATTTAGGGTATGGCAGATACCCATGAATTTTTAGATCAAATCATGATTGGCTCTATATAAAACTATTTCTTCGACAATCCTTTGCTAAATGACAATATTTGGTCTTGATTCTTATTGTGGCAAGCATCCATTAACTCATTGAGATGTTGATCTATTTCCAACAACCGTAAAGAGCATTTTTAATGTAGTTTTTTATGCTTCTTTAGTATCTTATGGAGATTTATCCTTTAACAAATTTGCAAAAGAACCATGTCTCTCTAAAAGAGGATCTGAAGGTGTCCCCAATGGGCCCACCTTGGGCAGCAATCTTGTCTTCAAATCCACAGTAACTAGAAATCTCTTCGGCTATCCAACCGATGCCCTAGTTTTCTCTTCCAAATCTCTCACCCATAAAAAACTCCCTACCCTTTCACTTGTTAAAAATAACAATAAAGAAGAATTATTATCCAAACATAGACCAATAATTTTTATTCGTATTTTTTCCTTCAATAAAGTTAATTGTGCTTCTTTACTTCATCCTTTGATACTAAAATTAGGACAATTTTTTCATATAATGGAGGGATGCTTGTAATAAAGGTAATTATAACATCTTCATTAGAGACTAGTGCACCACAACCTACTAAATCATCCATGAGATATCTAAAACTATACATGTACTCTTCCACACTTCTAAATCTCTTGCATATTCATCTCAATAAATTCTTTCTAAAATGAATATTTATGCTCATATCCTTTATCTCATGGACTCTGATTAATTCACCCCTTACCTATTAACATAGTCATCTTTATCAAAATTATAATAATATTATCAAAAAAATGACTAATTATGTAGGCTTAGGCCTTTGCATCCTTAATCTCTTATTTTATTTTATATGTTTGTAGATACAATATTTTTTGGTTTGGGATCATTTCCATCCACAAAACCAAGCATATTCTTTTCTATGAGCAATACCTCTATCTTGAGTTTTAAAGATTAAATTTTTAAACATCAATCTACTTCGTAATATTATATGAATTTCTAGCAAAATTTGAAAGATACATCTACAATATTGAAATAAAAATAAAAATAAAAATATACTAGTAAATAACCACCAAAAAATGATGTAAATAAGAGATTATGCTAGAGAATATTATATTAGTTTGTATATTCTAATGTACCCCCATGGTACCATTGTAATATTGTAAATATTAGAATAAGGTGTGAGTCTATATTTTAGGGTGTGTGATTTATATTTTCCCTAAAGTATGTGTCTATGTGTAGGATGAGTCCAAGTATCATGTATCAATGTGTGCAAGTGTGTAGAGTGTGAGAGTGTGCAAGTGTGTACAAATCCAAGAGTCAAGTGAAGAGTCAAATGTACGTGGAAATATGTAAAGCCAAGAGGCATGAGAGGTTTGTTGAGAAGAGCAATAGACAAATTATTAGAGTCATATCCAAAGGTTATATTATGGAGACAAAGATTCATGTATTGTTGGAGAATATTACATTATTTGGTACATGCAGATGTACCCCCATGGTACCTTTATGGTACAAATGTAAATATGTAATAGATTAGAGTTTGAGTCTATAGTTTAGGTGACTAATTTATATTTTCTATTTTATGTAAGTGTCTATGTGCAGGATATGCACAAGTGTCATGTAAGAGTGTAATGTGCAGGATATGCACAAGTTTCATATCATGTAAGAGTGCAAGGGTCTATTGAGATAAAGTTCACAAGTGTCATGTCATGTAAGAGTGCAAGTGTATATTTGTTCAACACAAGCTTATACTGAGAGGGGGGGTGAACTATATAAGACCTCTTTTTACTTTTCCTTTATACTTCAAAACAGTAAAGAAATATATCCAAAGCAATATCAAAACAAAGCACAAGATCATCCACAAAGTGACACCAATTTTAATGTGGTTCACCCAGAAATCCTGGGCTACGTCCACAAAACTTTTCTCTAAAAGTTATCTCAAAGTTCTTTGGGAAACCTTCCCAATTACAATTTTTATGGGCACCAACCCAAAGGAGACACCAATCCCCTAATCTCGAGTTCATGGGCACCGACCCATAGGAGACACCAATCCCCTAATCTTGAGTTCATGGGCACCGACCCACAGGAGACACCAATCCCCTAATCTTGAGTTCGTGGGCACCGAACCATAGGAGACACCAATCCCCTAACTCTGCTCTGGCTGGTGATCCTCTAGAAGACCTCTGCCTCCACTGCCCTTAGAAAATGGAACTATATCCACAGAAGACATATGTCTTCCCTGCTCTAGCTAGAGACCTCTATCCTCAAAACTATCAACTCAATGCTGGTCCTCGAATTTGCACTAAACATAGCCCTTCGGTCTAGCACAAATGTCCTCTACCTCTGTCTTCAAGTTCTCTGAAAGAACTATCAAACTCAGCTTCACAAGTCCTCTGCTAGAACCTGTCCAACTCTGCTCACAAGTCCCCAAAGGAACCTGTCCAAAACCTGCTCACAAGTCCCCACCGAAACCTATCCAAATATTCTTACAAGTCACCAATGGAACCTGTCACCTGCTCAGAAGTTCATCAAGAAAACTTGCTTGGCATGAATCCACAAAGAGAATTGTTAGAGACCCAATGTGATTCATCAACCTCATAGAAGCATAAAGAGAATTGTTAGAGACTCAATATGTTCTATACTTAACTCCCAATCTCAATCTCAACTCAATCTCAAATCTCAAAAGAATAATATAGATGTAGTATGATTTTCTCAAGAACATGAAACACAACCCAACAATTGCCAACCATGCAATATCTCATATAACAATGATACTCATGTTCTTTCCAAAACCAATATCTTTTCTCAACCAATTGGGCTTCAACAACAATGCTGATAGACAAGGTTTAACCAACAACATTCAACTAAAAATTAACCTTGAAGCATTCAACCAATCATCACAAGAAAAGGAAACAAGTAGAAATCCTTTTCCCTCCAAAGATATTTGAACAAAACAGCCACCAACACAATATCACCAAATGCATAAAATAACTTGTTCAAATCAACACAATGGAGTAAGCCCAATATCATGTATCAAGAAAAAGCAATAACTTGATCAACCAACCTCTATGGAAGCAACTCAACCATCACTATCAAAACAACCATCTAAGGGTTTCATCATCTCAATGCAAGTAACAAGACTTACAAACATAAACCCTAGTGCACAATGCTTCCACTACCCCAAACCAAAAATATGCATTCACCAAAACTCTCATCAATGATAACAATGCATAAGTAGTCTTCAACAAACCAAAAACTAGGACTTATACCCAACCAAAGGAAACCTTGTTGAAAACCTTTTCACTTCAATCTTATTTCAGGAAAACCAAGGAGCAATTCACTTTTTCTTCACTATTTCTTATTGGCGCATGGAGACAAAAACTTTAATCCTCAATTATCACTCAGTCTCGATTTCCATGTGATCAAAATATTTCACAATATTAGCTTTGATGATCGTGTAGGGGTTTTTGATGATTTTAAAAGGTTTTCGTCTACATATTTATAACAGCAAGCATGGTATTCTTTCATCGGCGATCAATCAAAACAAAACCTTTAAATCTCTGTTGCCGCCAGGTTTCGATCTCGAGACCTCTAAGTTCATTGTGCATTCACTCAAAATTACAACCAACTTTGCTACCTTGGGCCTTTAGTATATTCGTATCCTTTTGGCACACACTTCAACTTCCTTCGAAAAACCCATAGATCCTTATTCGTGAAGGCCTTAAAAACCCTCCGACGACCGCAACAGATGGCTGCGATGTTTCCTTGGATCTCATCCCATGGTGCCCGGTGCCCTGTCAAAATATCTTGAATCCGACGGTCCAAATCGCCTCGGGGATCCCGTAGGGTCACGGTTAAGCGGTGAAGACCTATGGCAGTAATCCTTGAGGGCCAGTACGATGGAATTGGTTCCCAATCACGCTATTAGGTCATCGACACCTTTTCCATTTCACCCTTTCTTAAAAGAATTTAATAGCCTCAATATATATGCATTTCGATGCATAACCAAACACGTCGGCGATACAAAACAAGTCGGAACAAATTTTAATTTTAATTTTAAAATATTAATTTAAATTTTAAAAAAATAAAATTTAAACCAAATATTTAAAATTAAATATCTTCATCACCGAGGCACCTTTTTTAACGAAACGAAGAGCCCGCTTGGGTTTTAAGAAAAACCCATTTCAAATCTGATGTCCATGGTTTTAAATAAAACCTTTTATTTTGTCTGCCTTGGTTTTCACAAAAACCCTTCTGCTTCTTGACATCAATGACAACATCAACACTTGAGCAAAGGTAATGTACCCAAGATACCCAAAATTGCCAACAATCTCCCCCTTTGTCATTGATGGCAAACCTTTACTAAAAACACATCTTCAAGAGCCAAAATTGAAACCCACAATTGAGAATCTACCTTTGAATTTTTGCTCCCCCTGACTTGAAGCTTTCCTCTTCACTTGAAGCTCTCCCCCTTGCTCATATCTCTCCCCCTTTGTCATCAATGGTAAAGGGCCACCTTTGGGGCTCGAAACTAAGAATGAGCCTTCTTAGCTTAGTCCCTCCCCCACCTCCTGATGATGTGATTAATCATGGGGTGGGAGTAAAACTCCCATTAGGCACTGATCATCATCAGCGTTTATAACTTCCTTGCTGGGTCTTCTCTTGAACTCTTTGTCCATATTCTTGTTCTTGTCATTGTTCTGATCCTTGGACCTGATCATGCCACTGTTCCTGTTCCTGTATCCTGGAATTTCAACTCTACACTGTCTGACTGTGTGACCTTCATTGTTGCACTTATAACAAGTAACAATGTTATTTCTTTTAGGCATACCTGTTCTTTGAATCCACAAGTTTTGACCAAACCAGTTCTGACCAAACCTGTTTTGACCAAATCTATTCTGACCAAACCTGTTTTGACCAAGCCTGTTCTGACTAACCTAGTTCCTATTATTTGCCTTGCAATAAAATACCTTATGCCCAAACTGATTGCAAGAGTAGCAATACCCATGAAAGAAATCACCATTTCTGAAACTGTTATTTACCTTCTTCACTTGAGCCATGGAATGTACAGCCATGTGACCAAATCTGTGACATGCAAAACATCTACCTTGAAAATTTCCATTGTTTGACCTCTTAGGTTTTGAAAAAATTTTCTTCTCATTTTGAATTGTGTTTTCTATTTCTGTGCATCTATCATTTAAGGACTCATGATCTGAAATACTTTCCTCATCAGAACTCTCTTCCTTTTGGAGTCTCTTACTAGACTCTCCAACTTGTTCCTTGTGAGGCTTAACAAAACCAATACCTGTTTTATCTGTTGGATTTCTTTGAATTTGGATGAGAGACTTAACCCTTTTGGAGCTATCTTGAAACCTATATAGCTTATCCTTGTACTCTTTATTTTCCTCTTTCAACGAGGCCATTTTCTGTTCTAATTCACTATACTCAAGCGCATTAGATTCTAACTCATTCTTGAGTTCAGCATTCTTCTTTCTTTCCTTTTTCAAGACACTAAGAGCATTAGTAAGTTCACATTCAAGATCCTCTATTTGATTGCACTTTGAATTATCAAGGCCTTTTTCGGATTTCTTATCACTAGAGGTGCTACCCTTTTCAAAAACCATACATGCATCTTCCTTATCAATTTTTGAAGTATCCTCATACATACTAGCAACCAATTCATTATTTGTGCAATAATCCTCAAGGTTCCCACACTTTCCATATATAAGACATTTCAGTTCTTCCTCCTTTTCTGATATGAACAATATCTCATTTTTATAATTACCTAAAGAACTTTCACTATCACTACTAGAACACTTACATGCTTTGTCAAGGTAGATGCTCTTCTTTTCTTGATTTTTGTGCTCATATTTGATTTTAAGAGTTGTATTGGCCTCTTCTAGTTGTTTCTTCAATGAAACAATCTCTTCTTTTTGTTTGCAGCAAACAGTCTCTTTCTCATTGATCTGATACCTGAGAGTTTCTTCACTCTTTTTGAACTCTTCTATTTTCAGCTTCAGATTGTTAACAACTTTGTTAGATTCCTCTTCATGTTTGCTGTATATACCAACTTTATTACTCATTTCTTCTGTTTGCATTCTTAAATCGTTAATTTCTTTTTCTAGCTTGCTACAATACTCTATTTTCCTAGATGATTGTATTTCGAGATCTTCAGAAATTTTCTTATAATCTTTTGCTTGAACTTTCAAGCTGGTGATTGTCTTCTGCATCTTCAACCTTTTTACTCAAGTTTGAAATTAGTTTTTGTTCCTAATTTGCTTCTGCATCACTTCCTTCTTCATCACACTCTTGTTCTGAATCTGTTTCTTTACCAATTTTGAACGGATCATCTTCATCTTCACTACTACTAAACCCATGGCACTGACGTTCATTATGACCGAGTTGACCACAAACAAAACATTCTCTACCTTGTGAGCAATCAGCTGCAAAGTGACCGGTCTTCCCACATCTGGTGCAAAACTTTATTAATCTGGCTTGTTCTCCACGGTTTGATTCATCTCTTGAATCTATTTCCATTCCCAAAGCAGCAACAATGAGATCATCTTCATTTTCTTTCATGACCCTGTGAGATTTCTTCTTCTTGTGTCTTATGGTTTTGCTTTTGCCTTTCCTTGCCATTTGTGTTCTTGTAAGATCTTCCTTCAAGCTGTTAAACTTTCCGAAGGAACCTCGCTCTGATACCAATTGTTGAACACAAGCTTATACTGAGAGGGGGGGTGAATAGTATAAGACCTCTTTTTACTTTTCCTTTATACTTCAAAACAGTAAAGCAATATATCCAAAGCAATATCAAAACAAAGCACAAGATCATCCACAAAGTGACACCAATTTTAACGTGGTTCACCTAGAAATCCTGGGCTACATCCACAAAAATTTTCTCTAAAAGTTATCTCAAAGTTCTTTGGGAAACCTTCCCAATTACAATGTTTATGGGCACCAACCCAAAGGAGACACCAATCCCCTAATCTCGAGTTTATGGGCACCAACCCACAGGAGACACCAATCCCCTAATCTTGAGTTTGTGGGCACCGACCCATAGGAGACACCAATCCCCTAATCTTGAGTTCGTGGGCACTGACCCACAAGAGACACCAATCCCCTAACTCTGCTCTGGCTGGTGATCCTCTAGAAGACCTCTGCCTCTGCTGCCCTTAGAAAATGGAACTTTATCCACAAAAGACATTTGTCTTCCCTGCTCTGGCTGGAGACCTCTATCCTCAACACTATCAACTCAACGTTGGTCCTCAAATTTGCACTAAACACAGCCCTTCGGTCTAGCACAAATGTCCTCTACCTCTGTCTTCAAGTTCTCTGAAAGAACTATCAAACTTAGCTTCACAAGTCCTCTGCTAAAACCTGTCCAACTCTGCTCACAAATCCCCAAATGAACCTGTCCAAAACCTGCTCACAAGTCCCCACCGGAACTTGTCCAAATCTTCTTACAAGTCACCAATGGAACCTATCACCTGCTCACAAGTTCATCAAGAAAACTTGCTTGGCATGAATCCACAAAGAGAATTGTTAGAGACCCAATGTGATTCATCAACCTCATAGAAGCATAAAGAGAATTGTTAGAGACTCAATATGTTCTATACTTAACTCCCAATCTCAATCTCAACTCAATCTCAAATCTCAAAAGAATAAGATAGACGTAGTATGATTTTCTCAAGAACATGAAACACAACCCAACAATTGCCAACCATGCAATATCTCATATAACAATGATACTCATGTTCTTTCCAAAACCAATATCTTTTCTCAACCAATTGGGCTTCAACAACAATGCTGATAGACAAGGTTTAACCAACAACATTCAACTAAACATTAACCTTGAAGCATTCAACCAATCATCACAAGAAAAGGAAACAAGTAGCAATATTTTTCCCTCCAAATATATTTGAACAAAACAGCCACCAACACAATATCACCAAATGCATAAAATAACTTGTTCAAATCAACACAATGGAGTAAGCCCAATATCATGTATCAAGAAAAAGCAATAACTTGATCAACCAACCTCTATGGAAGCAACTCAACCATCACTATCAAAATAGCCATCTAAGGGTTTCATCATCTCAATGCAAGTAACAAGACTTACAAACATAAACCCTAGTGCACAATGCTTCCACTACCCCAAACCAGAAATATGCATTCACCAAAACTCTCATCAATGATAACAATGCATAAGTAGTCTTCAACAAACCAGAAACTAGGACTTATACCCAACCAAAGGAAACCTTGTTGAAAACATTTTCACTCCAATCTTATTTCAGGAAAACATACACCAATCATACTCATAAGAAGAATGTGCCCATACCTTATTGAAGTGAAGGAACCCCTTTGAAAATCTGCCACCATCACAAAATTCTTTTGCTAATCTTCACAAGGGTTAGTAGATCACCAAATAATCAACATTACTCCACTTTTCAATAATCATTACCAAAGCCTTTAATTGCACAACTTCCTTATCTCTCCTAAAACCACTTGTACCATAAAATAAAATAAATCACAACATTGCATAACCCTATAACTATTTCTTTGGCAAAAGTCCTTTTTAAAAAGAAACCAACACTCTAAAAGTCTTACTTCTTAATATGCAAATATAATCCTTAAGACTTTATTAAAAAGAATAAAAGTCAACTCCTTATAATAATCCTTGTAACTCCTGAATAACACAATATACCCCACAAAAAAAATGCAATCCCTTATAGCTCCCGACTAATCTCAAGCCCTTTTTAAATTTCACAAAAATAATAATGACAAATTCTAGGCATACCTTTTATTACACAAAAAGAAGAAAAATTGGCGCTCACTGCACCCCACAAGGAGACTCGAACCTACGCTTCATCAAATAGTGCAAGCCCTAGCACTAGGGCCTCAACCATGTGGGCTAAGCTGTCCACGTGAACCAAGGAGCAATTCACTTTTTCGTCACTATTTCTTATTGGCGCATGGAGACAAAAACTTTAATCCTCAATTGTCGCTCAATCTCGATTTCCATGTGATCAAAAGATTTCACAATATTAGCTTTGATGATCATGTAGGGGTTTTCGATGATTTTAAAAGGTTTTCGTCTGCATCTTTATAACATCGAGCATGGTATTCTTTCATCGACGATCAATCAAAAGAAAACTTTAAATCTCTGTTGCCGCCAGGTTTCGATCTCGAGACCTCTTTGTGCATTCACTCAAAATTACAACCAACTCTGCTACCTCGGGCCTTTAGTATATTCGTATCCTTTTGGCACACACTTCAACTTCCTTCGAAAAACCCATAGTTTCTTATCCGTGAAGGCCTTAAAAGCCCTCCGACGACCGCAACGGATGGCTGTGATGTCTCCTGGGATCTCATCCCATGGTGCACGGTGCCCTGTCGAAATATCTTGAATCCGACGGTCCAATTCGCCTCAGGGATCCCATAGGGTCACGGATAAGCGGCGAAGACCTATGACAGCAATCCTTGAGGGCCAGTACGACGGAATTGGTGCCCAATCACGTTATTATGTCATCGACACCTTTTCCATTTCACCCTTTCTTAAAAGAATTTAATAGCCTCAATATATATGCATTTTGATGCATAACCAAACACGTCGGCGATACAAAACAAGTCAGAAAAAATTTTAATTTTAATTTTAAAATATTAATTTTAATTTTAAAATATTAATTTAAATTTTAAAAAAATAAAATTTAAACCAAATATTTAAAATTAAATATCTTCATCACCGGGGCACCTTTTTTAACAAAATGAAGAGCCAGCTTGGGTTTTAAGAAAAACCCATTTCAAATCTGATGTCCATGGTTTTAAATAAAACCTTTTATTTTTTCTGCCTTGGTTTTCACAAAAACCCTTCCGCTTCTTGACATCAATGACAACATCAACACTTGAGCAAAGGTAATGTACCCAAGATACCCAAAATTGCCAACAATATTGAGAGAAAGTGCACAAGTATCATGTATGTAAGTGTGTTAGTATGTAATGTGAGGATGTGCACAAGTGTCTTGTATTAGGAGTGCATGTAGGAGAGTAAGAGTCATGTAGAAGTGTACAAGTGTCATAGAGATAAGTATGCATGTAAGAAGAGAGTGAAGAGTCTTGTATACAAGTGGCAATATGATAAGCTAAAGGACAGGAATAGGAAATGTTGCAAATTTTGGATGTGTGAGGAGTGTAATAGTCAAGCATTAAAGAGTCACCTTTCTATGTCTATATTATGGAGACAAAGCTCCATACATTGTATTGGAAAATGGTCTATAAGAAATCACCAACAAGCATTGATAATATTGAAGTTTGTATACATATTTGAGCAATTTTATTATAAGTATTTTCATGTTATTACATGATTTATTTTGGGCCATTTATATTCATATTTGAAATTATAGTGAATGTTATTATAATTTATATTGGTTAGTTTATATTTTACTTGCTCATATATATAATTATACTCTTGATTATTCATATTAAGACCTAAGATATTGTGGTTTAATTATAATGGAAATTGAGATAGTTTGGATTAAAATTCAATAGTGGTATCATAGATACCTCTTAACTCTATCCATTTTTATAGAGTTATATTTTAGAGCCACCATAATATTGGATTCTATCCACTTTAAAAGCAATGGAGACTTAGACTCTATTTTTAAAGGTCTAATTGATTATATATTGAGTGGACAAGTATAAGTCACCTTGATTTGGATGTTAGGGTCTATCCACTTTGTTTAAATAAAACCAATGAAAATAAGGATTCATCTAGAGTAGATTAAGGGCCAACTCAGAAGAAATTTGGACGTGAGGGGACATTCAAACTTACCCTAATAATAGTTGGATTCTCTAGAAAATAGGAGAATCATATTGTTCTTAGGTTTGACCTAAGACATCATAGAATTGAGAAGCATCAAAGCTTCCATATATTTTAGAAGCATCAAATCCTCCATAGGGTTGATAAGCGTCATAGCTTCCATAGAATTGAGAAGTAATATAAGCCTCCAAATATTAGAAGAATATAAGATAACTCGAATAAAATCTAGAGTATAGTAGAAAGAATAGAATTGTAACTTTTACTAATATTGAAATATTATTTTGTAGCTAATTTTACTAGAAGTAGGAATAATATTCAAAGAGAATTTTCAAGTTGTAGTCAATCAAGATTAAAAATAAGAGTAAAGAAGACAGGGTCTTGATAGTGCCCAAGTAGAGTAGAAGCACCCAAGCTTGGTAGCACCTAGGTATAGAGTGAAAATGTCTGAGCCTAGTTGTGCCAAAGTATAGAGAAGAAGCATCCAAGCAATGAATCACTCAAGCAAAGGATGCACAATGATAACAATAAGGAAGAACTTGAGTAGTGCTTGCAAAATACTTAAGCTAAGAGAACACAGTGGTAGTAGTAAAGAAGCACTCGAGTGCATAGTAAAAATGCTCAAGAAGTACTCAAGGCAAGAGAATAACAGTCAAGAAGTGCCTGAGTGCATAGTGGAAACACTCAAGAAGTGCTCTAATAGAGTTCACAGATGGATGTACCCAAGTAACACTCCATCTATCCAAAAAATAGCTCATCGTAATCTAGTGGAAGAGACACTTTTTTGTTGCACTTGAGTTGTCCTAAGAGGACATAATAATCATGAGCCAAAAGAAATGGAAGACAACGAGCACAATGCTAAAGTTATTTCTGAGAAGAAGGCCAACATTTATCCAAAAATGTAGGTATAGTCAGAGAAGTGAGCACATTAAGCACAATATTGAAACCATTATAGGGAAGAGGCTAACATCTACAAAAGAAGCCAAAATTTACCAGAATGCTCCACCAAATTTTTTAGGGTAACGAGTGCAGAGAAGATATCAATAGGATATTGAATCTAAGAAGAGGTAAGCTGAGCAATCACCCTAAGTATCCAATAAAGTAAGAGAGGTCAGCATATACCATTTAAATTTGAATGGTCTTGCATTCCATAGAGATTCCCAACCAAACGTATATCCAATCACCTATTCAAATGCCATTCATATGTCTTTCAACAAGTGTTGAAGGTCATTGAAATCAAAGGAAAGAATCTTAACGTCTACAGACTACAACATGCTACAGTCATAACATAGGTGTTAAATAATTTGAAGCATTTAATTAGCAAATTAACCAAGTGGAGACTAAGGTAAGTTACATTACCTTTATTAATTACATCATTTAAGTTTTTAATCTTAGGAACTTTAATTATTTAGTGGGGGTTGAAAGTAATACTTCTTTTTAATGACGTAATTATTAGGTGGGAGTAAAAAATATTTGAACTATAATTTGAAATTGATATTTCAAATTTTTTATTTTTTATTTTATTAATATTTATTGAAGTATGGAGTGATAAGGTTTTCTACTTGAATTTAAGATTTAAGTTTTTGAAATTTGAAAGAAATTTTGAAGATTTGATTTTTTAGAAGATTTGAAGAGTTAGTAAATTTTGAAATTTGAAGAAATTTTATTTATACTTCTATAAAGATTTAAAATTTAGGGAAAATTTAAAATTTGAATTTTTTAAGAAGGTTTGAAGGTTTTTAAATTTGCAAATTTAATTAGTAGAGTAATATAAGATTTGCTACTACAAAGGATTTAAAAATTTTAAAAATTCATAAAATTAGTTTTTGAAATTACAAGTTAATATCAATTTTGGAGTTCAAAGGATTTCAAGTTCAAAGGATTTGAATCATTGAATTACAAACTTTGATTATTATGGAAGAAATATGAAGTCCATAATAAAAAATAAAAGACTGGAAGTTATAACATCTGGCATTGATAAATTGATTGAAAAATCTAAGGGTAAGCTAGATATAGCAATATAGTTCATCTATAGAGAAACAATGAATGAAAGTTTTGAGACATTTGAATATTATTTATATTCAAAGCTTGTTGAAGCAATTGATAATTCAAAATATGATATCTTAATACCTATTGATATAGGTAGTATAATGTATATGGAATTGGTTTCACTTGAAATTCATAAAAATGAAAATCAAAAGAAAAAATAGTTGATTGAAACTCTAAAAAGGAAAATAGTCTTTGATCGTGATAAAAATGAATCAAGTGAATCATCTTAGAAAAAATATTTCATTTGCATGTAATATTGACGTTCCAAGCTCATCAAATTCAGGATTTTATTATGATGCTTTAAGCAAATATTTAGAGATTATAGGAATAAAAGAAACACATGATCCATAGGTCAAATATAAAGAAGTCATGCACAACACAAGTGTAGAAGCACATGAACTAGATATCAAGAACAATGAAGAAGCTCAAGCAGTTCATGAATAAAATAGTGAAGAAGAAAAGGTTGAAGAACCAAAAAATGAAGATGAAGGAGAATTCAGAGCAAAACTCAAGAAAGAAGTTGAAGACAGATCTCAAGTAGAATATCATACTAAATGCAAAGTTACCTTATTGAATATTGAAGATGAAGATTAAGACTAAAGTCTTAAATAACCAAATAATGTAATGTAGGGGAGTGTTGGAGAATATTGCATTATTTGATACATGCAAACATACCCCATGGTACCTTTATGGTACAGATGTAAATATGTAATAGATTAGGGTTTGAGTATATATTTTATGTGGATGATTTATATTTTCCCATTCATATATGCACAAGTTTCATGTAAGAGTGTAATGTGTAGGATATGCACAAGTGTCATGTCATGTAAGAGTGCAAGTGTGTATTAAGAGAAAGTGTACAATTATCATGTATATAAGTGTGCAAAAATATAATGTGAGCATGTGCACAAGTATCTTGTATTAGAAGTGCATGTAGGAGAGTAATAGTCATGTAGAATTGTGCAAGTGTCATAGAGTTAAGTGTGCATGTAAGAAGAGAGTGAAGAGTCTTGTATACAAGTGGCAAGATGATAAGCCAAAGGACAAGAATAGGAAAGGTTACAACTCTTATATGTGTGAGGAGTGCAATAGTCAAGTATTGAAGAGTCACCTTTCTATGTCTATATTATGGAGATAAAGCTCCATACATTGTATTGGAAAAATGGTTTGTAAGAGATCACCAACAAGCATTTATAATATTGAAGCTTGTATACAGATTTTGAGCAATTTTATTGTAAGTATTTGTTGGAAATATTGAGTATATTGAGTTGTCATTGATGTCAAAGGGTTGATGTCAAAAGGTGCATGATATTCAAAGAATATTCTTCAAGGTTGTTGAGTTTATGAGATTGGACAAATTACTCAAGGCAAGGTTTATTACAAAGCAAGGCAAATATTTTTAAGGAAAATATTATAATATTTAAATATCATATTTAAATATTATAAAGAAAAAGGTTTAAGAGGCTTGGGATGAAAGGTTTAAAATCTTGAATCAAAGAGGTTTAAAGGCTTGAGACAAAGGGTTTAAATAAAAAGGTTTAAAGGCTTGAGGACAAATATTTATATGGACAAAGGATGGGAATTAAGTATGCATTATTTAAATCAAAAGGATTTAAATATTTATGGGTTTAAAAGGTAATGTTATAATATTTAAATTAAATATTATAACCAATCAAGGCACCTACGTTTTGGGAGATATTCAAAATACAAGTTAAAGGTTGAGCCAACGTCTTGAAAATTCGAAGGCCTTATAAAAGCATATAAATACATTATCTCATTCCACCTTTCAACTAACGCAAGCATTCGATTTGATATATATTTCATGGTGATTATTGCAAACGATAGAGAAAAGAAAGACAATGACATTTTAAAGGTGTGCAAGTGCTAAGGCAATCAAATTCGTGTGTGCCTATTATGTCTCACCCAATTGGGGTAGCCAAGTGGTTGGTTGACTTGCATGAGCACTGTTGTGGGAAAGGTCGCAGGGTCAAAACCCCTGGATGCCATTTTTCTATGTGGATAAAGTTTCGGTTTACATGTTAAGGATAGTGTTAACATTATACGACACCCCTTTTGGTTCTAGCTACTGTTATAGCATAGCCGGCCACAAACATTTTTGAGAACGATGTGTCGTGGGAGATCACAATTTCGATCCACGATAGGGCAAAGGTATTAATTTTTTATTTTTGGATTAAATTAAATTGAGTGGGAGTCATAAGGTTTTTCATGTCTATTTGGAAATTGTATTATGTATGAAAGAATTATTTTTGCATAACCAAAGTGGGAGTTATATGATGTATTTTGTATAGTGTGTAAGAGGATTATTTTTGCATATCAAAGTGGGATATATATGGTGTATTATGTTACACTTGGTATAGTGGGTAAGAGGATTATTTTTGCATATCAAAGTGGGAGTTATATGGTGTATTATGTTATTTAAAATTTGTAATTTGTCTAAAGTGTGAGAGAGTTATTTTTGCATATTTAAAAAGAGGGAGTTATAAGGTGTAAGTGTGATTGATTTTAAAATTGTATTGTGAATAATAAAAAGGGTTCATAAGTGGATGATTTTAAATATGTGCTAGAAAGTAAATATTACTAACCATATTTTAAAGGAACAAAAAGGAAAATTATTTTTGAGACAGGTTTTGAAGGCACATCATCATCAAGGCAGTTTTAGAGGTATGGTGATTTAATTCCCTTCTCAAGAAAGTTTTGTTTGACAAAAATAATCTTTGTTGTCATGATAGTGGAGGTATAAGCATTGGTTTGATGTGCATTAGTGATTGATTAAAGTTGGAACTAATTGTGAATTATTGTTGAAAGAAATTGAGAATATATGTGCTAGCATTTGAGAACAAAGTTGTGCATTATTGTTGAATTAATTTGAAAATATACTAGCAAGGGTTTGAGAGCAAAATGGTGCATTAACTTTGAGTGATATTGGGAATGAACTTGCAAGGGTTATAGATCAATATTGTGAAGCAAATATATGCATTAGTTTTGAGTGATATTGGGGATAAATTTGCAAGGGTTATAGATTAGTCTTGTGAAGCAAATCTATGCATTAGTGTTGAGTGATATTGGGAATAAATTTACAAGGGCTATAGACCAATTTTGTGAAGCAAGTATGTGCATTAGTTTTGATTAATTTTGGGTGCACATAAGAGGGTCAATTATCAAGTGCTAGACTAGAGCTATCTTGTGAATGCAATAAATGTGAGACATGTGAAAGCGACAGACTTAATGAATGTGAGAAGAACATATTAAGTATTTGTAATGCATATCATTCTCTATATGTTCATGAAGAAAAATAATTTTGGGTAGAATATATCTGAATTACTTTAGTCAAAGAAAGCACTTTTTGGAAAGATATAAGCAATGGTTTGTATGCAAAAATTAGGAATGGTTAAGCAAATTTTGTGAGGATTGAGCAGAGTTTATGAGCAGGATTTGAAAGCAGATTTGAGCAGAATATTGAGGTAAGATTTGATCAAAATCTGTGAGCAGGTTTGAGTAGTGAGTTGAGAAGGTTTATGAGTAGGTGTTATGAGCGGATTTGAGTAGGTTTTGGTGAGTATATTTGAGCAAGACTTATGTGTAGGCTTGGAGTAGATTTGAGAAGGTTTTTATGAGGAGATTTGAGCAAGTTTTATGTGTAGGCTTGGAGTAGATTTGAGTAGGTTTTTGTGAGCATATTTGAGCAATCCTTATGATTAGGCTTGGAGTAGCTATGAGAAATCCTTGTGAGTAGGCTTGAATCAGATTTGAGCAAAGGGGATTAGTGTATCCTATTGATAGAGGTCCACAAACTAGAGCAAAGGGGATTGGTGTCTCCTATGGATAGAGGTCCACGAACCAGAGCAAAGGGGATTGGTGTATCTTATGGATAGAGGTCCATGAACCAGAGCAAAGGGGATTGGTGTCTCCTATGGATAGAGGTCCATGAACCAGAGAAAAGGGTATTGGTATCTCTTGTGGATAGAGGTCCATGAACTAGAGCAAAGGGGATTGGTGTCTCTTGTGGATAGAGGTCCATGAACCAGAGCAAAGGGGATTGGTGTCTCCTATGGATAGAGGTCCATGAACCAAATAAAAGGGGATTGGTGTCTCCTATGGATAGAGGTCCACAAACTAGAGCAAAAGGGATTGGTGTCTCCTGTGGATAGAGGTCCATGAACTTGAGCATAGGGAATTGGTGTTTTCTTTGGGTTGGTGCCCATAAATATTGTAATAGGGAATTGGTTCCCAAGAGATTTGTTGAGAAAATTTATAAGAAATATTTTCTCTATGGATGTAGCCCACATTGGGTGAACCATGTTAAATCTATGTCTCTTATGTGTGTGATGATTTGTGCATTGTTTCATTATTGCAATTGATAATATTGGATAATACTGCTTTGGAAAGAAAAGTAAAATGTTTTATCTTATACTATTCACCTTCCCTCTCAGTATAATCTTGTGTTCTTCAATTGGTATCAGAGCGGGTTCCTTCATGAAAGCCTAATAGCTTGAAGGAAGATCTTACAGGAACACACATGGCTCATAAGGAAGGGTTTTCATCAAATAAGGCTCCATTGTTTTATGGGACTAACTATGATTTATGGAGTGTAAGGACGAAGACTTATTTTATGGAACATGGATATGATACATGGTAATCTGTTAAAGATGGATTCACACCATCTACAACTCCTCCTACAAATGCAAGTGGTAAGAAACCATATGAAGATAATGCCAATGCAATGAATGCAATTTTGAGTGGGTTATGTGAATCAGAGTTTGTAAAGGTCATGCAATGTACTTTAGCAAAAGAAATGTGGGATAAGTTATAGAGAATATATAAAGGATATGACAAGGTCAAAATGGCAAAACTTCAAACACACAGAAGGAATTTTGAAGACTTGAATATGAAAGATGATGAAGATATTGCTATGTATCTACTTCATGTTGATGAGGTTGTCAACACTATTCATGGACTTGGAGAAAATATTGAGGAATCTACTATTGTTCAAAAAATATTGAGGTCACTCCCTATGAGGTATGATGCAAAGGTTTCAACAATAGAAGAGATGAAGGATCTCAAAATTTTAAGCATGGATGAGCTACATGGAATTCTCACAGCCTATGATATGAGGACATAAAAAGAACAAACATAAAAAAGAGAGGCAACATTCAAATATTCAAAGAAGGAAAAGAATAAAGAACAAGAATCAAGTGATGAATCAAGTAGTGAAGAAGAGGCTAACTTTGTGAGAAGAAATAAGAAGGGTCCAAGAAAACACAAAAGTATGCAAACTATGAAATGTTTTAGCTGTGGTAACATTGGTCACTATGCAGCTAATTGTCCACAAAATAGAGGTAGTAGCAGTGAAGAAGAAAAGGATTACAATAAAAAAAGGAAAGAAAGTTTTATTATGAAAATAAAAACATGCATGGTCAAGGCAAGCATGAGAAGATGATCTTTCAAAGGCACAAGAAGAGTTTTTATGTTGAAGAAGAAAGAAGTACTTCCAATGAAAGTGATGAAAACTTCTTCGATAGTGAAAAGGAAGAAATACTATTTTTGGCCATAGAAGAGAATGAAGATGCTCCTATTATCAAAGACCTAGAAAAATAGAAATATTTAGAAAATGAAGAATAAACCATGGTTAACATAGAGGAGGAACTTATTGTTGCTCTTGGAGAATTGAAAAGGGTTAGAAAGAAGAATTCAGAATTGAAGGCTCAAGTTCAAGAGGATGAGGAAACAAAGACAAAGCTCCTATAAGATCTCATAGACTTAAAAGTGAAGGTTGAAGAGGTAAAGAAAGTTGAAGAAGGTATGGTTGAACAGTTAAAGAAAAAAGAACTAGAATGTGAAAGACTAGAACATGAAGCTGACATTCTAAGGAAGGGACTTGAGAAATTCAATAATAAGATATATCAGTTTAGGAAAAGCTCAAAATATTTGGATGATATTATCAAAACACAGATATCTCCATTTATGAAGACTGGACTTGGTTATGAGGAAGATCAAGAGGTATAAGAAGAGGAGTCAAGCTCAAAATAAATAGAAGCATCAAAGAAGGTATTTGAAGAAGAGCCTAAGACCTATACTGATAAGTTGAGAAGTGGTAGTATCAAAGAGGAAGCAAACAAATAATCATCAAGGAACAGGGACCATCACAAGAAAAGCAAAGAAAGAACCATGAGATCAAGGCAAGATGAATATTTCTTCCAAGGTTATTGTTTCTCATGTAATAATTTTGGTCATAAAGCTATACATTGCAGGGTAACATGATAAAAATTATTATGGCTTCAACAAGAGAAATTTCAAGTCACTTGCACTTTCCAAGGACTACAACATCATGTGTTTCAATTGCAATAATTTTGGTCATAAAGCTATACATTGCAGGGTTTATGGTAAGAATGATTATAGCTTCACCAAGAATTCATTTGTACCTTTCAAGGACTACAACATCAGGTGTTACAATTGCAATAATTTTGGGCATAGAGCAAAGTGGTGTAGAACAAAATTTCTGAAACTTCCAAAGACAAGCAAGAAAAAGGATGCTCAAAATGTTCAAAGAGGTATGACTTCAAAAGTTTGGAAAAATATTGAAAAAGAAGAAGAGCATTGTAATTTGGGAGTAGCTTCACTCCCATCCCAAAATTAATCACCTCAAGAAAAGGAGGTGGTGAGGGGGCTATGCTAAGTGTCTTATTTTTAGCCCCAAAGAGCCCTTTACCATTGATGTCAAAGGGGGAGAGAATTCAGTGAGGGGGAGCAACTTCTCAGGGGGAGCAGTTTGGGAATCCAATTGCAGTCAAAGACATTTTTTTGTAAGGGTTGCCATCAATGACAAAGGGGAAGATTGTTGGAAATATTGAGTATATTGAGTTGTCATTGATGTCAAAGGGTTGATGTCAAAAGGTGCATGATATTCAAGGCAGAAATATTCTTCAAGGTTGTTGAGTTTATGAGGTTGGACAAATTACTCAAGGTAAGGTTTATTACAAAGCAAGGCAAATATTTTTAAGGAAAATATTATAATATTTAAATATTATAAATAAAAAGGTTTAAGAGGCTTGGGATGAAAGGTTTAAAATATTGAATCAAAGAGGTTTAAAGGCTTGAGACAAAGGGTTTAAATAAAAAGGTTTAAAGGCTTGAGGACAAAGGTTTATATGGACAAAGGATGGGACTTAAGTATGCATTATTTAAATCAAAAGGATTTAAATATTTATGGGTTTAAAAGGTAATGTTATAATATTTAAATTAAATATTATAACCAAAGGTTTAAAATAAATCAAGGTGCCTACGTTTTGGGAGATATTCAAAATACAAGTTAAAGGTTGAGTCGACGTCTTGAAAATTCAAAGGCCTTATAAAAGCATATAAATACATTATCTCATTCCACCTTTCAACTAATGCAAGCATTCAATTTGATATATCTTTCATGGTGATTATTGTGAATGATAGAGAAAAGAAAGACAACGATGTTTTAAAGGTGTGCAAGTGCTAGACAAAGTCAAATTCATGTGCATGCCTGTTACATCTCACCCAACTGGGGTAGCCCAGTGGTTGGTTGGCTTGCATGAGCGCTATTGTGGGAAAGGTCACAGGGTCAAAACCCCTGGACACTTTTTTTCTGTATAAAAGTTTTGGTTTATGCATTGAGGACAGTGTTAGCATTATACGATGCCCTTTTGATTCTAGTTGTTGTTGTAGCGTAGCCGGCCATAAACATTTGTGAGAATGTTGCATCGTGGGAGATCACGGTTTCGATCCATGGCAGGGCAAAGGTATTAATTTTTTATTTTTGGATTAAATTAAATTGAGTGGGAGTCATAAGGTTTTTCATGTCTATTTGGAAATTGTATTATATGAAAGAATTATTTTTTGCATATCCAAAGTGGGAGTTATATGGTGTATTTTGTATAGTGTGTAAGAGGATTATTTTTACATATCAAAGTGGGAGTTATATGGTGTATTATGTTGCACTTTGTATAGTGGGTAAGAGGATTATTTTTGCATATCAAAGTGGGAGTTATATGGTGTATTATGTTATTTGAAAATTGTAATTTTGTCTAAAGTGTGAGAGAGTTATTTTTGCATATTTAAAAAGAGGGAGTTATAAGGTGTAAGTGTGATTGATTTTAAAATTGTATTGTGAATAATAAAAAAGAGTTCATAAGTGGATGATTTTAAATTTGTGCTAGAAAGTAAATATTACTAACTATATTTTAAAGGAACAAAAAGAAAAATTATTTTTGAGACAGGTTTTGAAGGCACATCATCATCAAGGCAGTTTTAGAGGTATGGTGATTTAATTCCCTTCTCAAGGAGGTTTTGTTTGAAGGAAATAATATTTGTCATGAGAGTGGATATATAAGGATTGGTTTGATGTGCATTAGTGATTGATTGAAGTTCAAAGTAATTGTGAATTATTGTTGAAAGAAATTGAGAATATATGTGCTAGGGTTTGAGAATAAATTTGTGCATTACTGTTGAATAAATCTGAAAGATATACTAGCAAGGGTTTGAGAGCAAAATGGTGCATTAACTTTGAGTGATATTGGGAATGAACTTGCAAGGGTTATAGACCAATCTTGTGAAGAAAATTTATGCATTAGTTTTGAGTGATATTGGAAATAAGTTTGCAAGGGTTATACACCAGTCTTGTGAAGTAAATCTATGCATTAGTTTTGAGTGATATTGGGAATAAATTTGCAAGGGCTATAGACTAGTTTTGTGAAGCAAGTATGTGCATTGGTTTTGATTGATTTTTGAAGTACATAAGAGGGTCAATCATCAAGTGCTAGACTAGAGTATCCTTTTGAATGCAATAAATGTGAGACATGTGAAAGTGATAGACTTAATGAATGTGAGAAGAACATATTGAGTATTTGTAATGCATATCATTCTCTATATGTTCATGAAGAAAAAGAATTTTGGGTAGAATATGTATGAATTACTTTAGTCAAAGAAAGCACTTTTGGGAAAGATATATGCAATGGTTTCTATGCAAAAATTAGGAATGGTTAAGCAAGTTTTATGAGGATTGAGAAGAGTTTATGAGCATGATTTAAAAGTAGATTTGAGTATATTATTAAGGCAAGATTTGAGCAGAATCTGTGAGAAATTTTGAGTAGTGAGTTGAGCAGTTTTATGAGCAGGTGTTATGAGCATATTTGATTAGGTTTATGAGTAGATTTTGGTGAGTATATTTGAGCAAGCCTTGTGTGTAGGATTGGAGCACATTTGAGCATATTTTGGTGAGCATATTTGAGAAATACTAGGTTTTGGTGAGTAGATTTGAGTAAGCCTTGTGAGTAGGCTTGGAGTAGATTTGAGCAGGTTTTGGTGAGCATACTTGAGCAAGCCTTGTGTGTAGGCTTGGAGTAGATTTGAGCAGGTTTTGGTGAGCAAATTTGAGCAAGCCTTATGAGTAGGCTTAGAGCGAATATGATCAAGCCTTGTGAGTAGGCTTGAAGAAGATTTGAGCAAAGGGGATTAGTGTCTCTTGTGGATAGAGGTCCATGAACTAGAGCAAAGGGGATTGGTGTCTCCTATGGATAGAGGTCCATGAACTAGAGCAAAGGGGATTAGTGTCTCCTATGGATAGAGGTCCATGAACTAGAGCAAAGGGGATTGGTGTCTCATGTGGATAGAGGTCCATGAACTAGAGCAAAGGGTATTGGTGTCTCTTGTGGATAGAGGTCCACAAACCAAAGAAAAGGGGATTGGTGTCTCCTATGGATAGAGGTCCACAAATCATAGCAAAGGGGATTGGTGTCTCCTGTGGATAGAGGTCCATGAACCAGAGAAAATGGGATTGGTGTCTCCTGTGGATAGAGGTCCACAAATCAGAGCAAATAGGATTGGTGTCTCCTATGGATAGAGGTCCATGAACTTGAGCATAGGGAATTGGTATCTCCTTTGGGTTGGTGCCCATAAACATTGTAATAGGGAATTGGTTCCCAAGAGATTTGTTGAGAAAATTTATAAGAAATATTTTCTCTGTGGACGTAGCCCACATTGGGTGAACCACGTTAAATTTGTGTCTCTTATGTGTGTGATGATTTGTGCATTGTTTCATTATTGCAATTGATAATATTGGATAATACTGCTTTGGAAAGAAAAGTAAAAGTTTTATCTTATATTGTTCACACCCCTCTCTCAGTATAATCTTGCGTTCTTTAGTATTTTCATGTTATTACATGATTGATTTTGGGCCATTTATATTCATATTTGAAGTTATACTGAATGTTATTATAATTTATGTTGGCCATTTTATATTTCAATTTCTCATATATATAATTATACTCTTGATTATTCATATTAAAACCTAAGATATTATGGCTTATTTATACTTGGACTTGAGATAGTTTGGTTTAAAATACATGTATTGTGTTGAATAATATCAATAAATGAATATTGAATACAGATCTTGTATATTTGATTCATCAACAATACAATGAGTTTGTTCATTGTACTATATTTCATGAATTTTACATTCATTGATATTGATATTATTTTGTGATTAAGCCTTCATATATATTTTTTGTGAATTATATTTGATCCTAAATAATGTTGAAAAATGATGCTGACATGTGTGCATTTTTAGATTAGAAGGCACAAGAGAATATGTAACCACTTTGTAACAGTTTTGTACAAGTGTAGGTGTAGGAATATTGCAGTTGTAACAGTCTTGAATTGTTACCTTGTTTGTAACTGCCATAGATTCTTTAGGTTTGAGTTCCAAGATAGATTAAGATGATTACTATTGCATTGTACAAGTTTGGTGTGTGAGAAAACATGAATTAAAGGTGAAAAATCCATTTTTTCAGCTTGCTGCATTTTCTTGTATGTTGCAGTCCAGATTTTACAGAAAAGCCTAAACTGCCTAATTTGGAGGTGTATAACTTCTGCTGCATTTATCCATTTGCTGCAAGTAATACACCATTGGAAATCCCTTTCCAAGAGATTTCCAACCATATATCACACTCCATATTTCATTCAGTATTCATTCTTACTTTCACCTCTGAAAATCACGTTTTGTCCACTTTTTCCAGGCCCTAGGCAGACCCTGTACAGCTACCTTGCAGAGCTCATAACTTTTGACTCACAACTCTATTTTGCATGTTATTTACACCATTGGAAATATCTCAGAATAATATTTCTATCCATATATCATTTACCTCATTTTGATCTCATTTGGACCTTCATATTGTGACTGCAGTGCTCTATTGTTGAACTTTGGTGCTCTGTTTCAGCCTTCAAATCTTCATTTGGAGCCTTCAAAACTTCATTTGGTATCAGAGCTTTGTTCGGTTGGAGGGTTAGAATCACCTGTGGTCTTGCTAAAAATTTTTAAGTTGTTTTGTGAGGTTTATTACAGGTTCATAGTTGTGTGGGTGTAATGGCCAACAACACTAACTCATTGCCAATCCCTGAGTTTAATGGAGATGACTATGAATATTGGAGCATCAAGATGAAGACCTTGCTGATGGGAAAAGGTCTATGGGATATTGTAGAATATGGGTACATAGAACCAGTATATTGGACCACACTTGCAGCAATAGATAAAACAACAAAGAAGGATGCACAGATGAAAAACTCCTTAGCCCTTTACCACATACAGTCAGCCTTGGACAAGAGTTTGTTCCCAAGGATAGCTGACTGTAAGACAACTGAAGATGCATGGAAGTCTTTAAAATAAGGCTACCAAGGCAGTGACAAGGTTAAAGAGGTCAAATTGCAAACTCTAAGGAGAGAGTTTGAGAATCTCAGAATGCAAGAAACTGAGAATGTTGGTGACTATTGTGTGAGGGTGAAGGCAGTTGTCAATAAAATGGCAACTCTTGGAGTTAAGACAGAAAAAAGAGGTCATTGTGAAGAAGGTTTTGAGGACTCTCACCCCAAAGTGGAATCATGTAGCCATTATTATTGAGGAGAGTAAATATTTTTCTACTCTTGAGTTTGATAATTTGATAGGATCTCTTATGTCTCATGAGGAGAGGCTAAGGGAAACTATTACTGTAGTTGATGAGAAGGCATTTGCTTCTAAAGCTACAATTTCAAAGGGTGATGGAGCAAGCTCTAGTGGATATGGAAATGGCCAAGGAAGAGGCCAAAATCAGAATTCTTCAAGAGGAAGAGGTGGTAGAAGAGGAGGAGCAGCAGGTAGAGGAAGAGGTAAATTTGATAAAAGAAACATACAATGCTATCATTGCAAAAAGTATGGACATTATGAGGAGTGTAGGTTGAAGGTAGGAAATGAAGGCAAGAGGGCCAACTATGCTGATGAGAATGAGGCTACTACAAGCAACCTCTTCTTGACCTACAACAAGGCTGATCAAAACCTTCAAGAGACTTGGATACTTGATTCTGGTTGCTCAAATCATATGATAGGAAATGGGGAGCTTCTTGCTTCCATGGATGAGTCCTTCAAGTCCAAGATCAAACTTGGAGATGACAAGGCTTTGGAGGTGGCTGCCAAAGGTGTAATGGAAGTGAACACAAAATAAGGTAAGAAACATGTTCATGATATCTATTACACACCAAATTTGAAACATAATTTGTTAAGTGTAGGGCAGCTATGTGAAAAGAACTACAGGGTAGTCTTTGATGATAAGAAATGCACCATCTATGATAAGAACAATAGCAATAGGATTGTTACTACAATTCCTATGACCAACAATAGATTATTTCCTTTGAAGTTTGGAGGACAAGGGGGCAGCCTTGCTAATGTTGCTATTGAAAACAAGAGTTGGTTGTGGCATCTCAGGTATGGTCATTTGAATTTTGCAAGTTTGAGGCTGCTAACTTCTCAAGAGATGGTTTATGGTTTGCCAAAGGTAGAGGAGCATAAAGGTGTTTGTGAGGGGTGTGCATTGGGCAAGCATGCAAGATAGAATTTTCCTAAAGGGAAAGCATGGAGGGCCTCATACCCACTCCAATTGGTCCATTCTGATATTTGTGGGCCTATGCAAACCAAAATCTTGGGTAACAACTCTTACTTTCTTACCTTTATTGATGATTTTTCTAGAATGTGTTGGGTGTATTTTTTGAAGCATAAGGATGAAGCATTTTCTTGTTTCAAATATTTTAAATATTTTGTTGAGAATCAGAGTGGCTGCAACATTAAATGTTTAAGGATAGATAATGGTGGTGAATTATGTTCTAATGAGTTTAAACAATTTTGCAAGAATATTGGCATTAAAAGGTAATTCACAACTTCCTATACTCCACAGCAGAATGGAGTGGCAGAAAGGAAAAATAGGATAGTTGTTGAGATGGCAAGAAGTATATTGTAAACTAAGAGACTTACCAATATGTATTGGGTTGATGCAGTCTGTACAATAGTCTACATACTGAATAGGAGTCCCACTAGCTCATTGGAGAAGATGACTCCTTATGAGGTATGGTATGAAAAGAGGCCCAATGTTAACCACTTCAAAGTTTTTGGTTGTTTGGCTTATGCTCATGTGGTTGATGAACTTAGGAAGAAGCTTGATCCTAAGAGTGAAGCATGTATATTTATTGGCTACTATGAAAATACTAAGGCCTATAGGCTTTATAACCCAAAAACTCACAAAGTGGTGGTGTCTAGAGATGTGATTTTTGATGAAGGGGGAGTATATGGTCATCAAAAACTTTATGTTGATGATGGCAGTAGTGGTGGAAGTTCTTCTAATGTGCAGCCTAGTTCTTCTAATGTGCAGCCCAATTTAAAATTAGTCCCACCAAGTCCACCAACCAACTCTTCAAATAGTCCCAAACAAAGCAGTTCTAGTCCCTCTTCAAGTGATGATTCTCCAAACATATTTTCAGATGTTATGAAGACAAAAAGGGGGAAAAAGGCACTTCAAATTCATCCTCCTACTCAGGTTTTGGACAACAATTTCCATAGAAGACTTACTAGAAGCCAAGCTCAAGAAATTGACCAAGTTGTTCAAAGGCTTGAGAAGATGCACATGTATGGTGATGAAGATGAAGGTGAGCCAAAAGGAGATGTTGTTAATTATGCTTTGATGACTGTTGCTGATTTTGAACCTTCTTGTTATGAAGAAGCTTGTACTAATGGTGTTTGGATGCAAGCAATGCAAGAGGAGATCAATTCCATTGAGAAGAATGACACTTGGGAGCTTGTAGAACTGCCCAAGGGAAAGAAACGTGTGGGTTCTAAGTGGGTCTATAAGACTAAGTATAATAGTGATGGCAGCATTGAAAGACACAAGGCTAGACTTGTGGCTAAAGGCTTCACACAAAGGTATGGAATTGACTATGAAGAAACTTTTGCTCATGTAGCTAGACAAGAAATAGTAAGGATGGTACTTGCTTTGGCTGCCCAAAAGCAGTGGATTGTACATCACTTAGATGTAAAAAGTGCCTTCTTGAATGGGTACTTAGATGAGGAAGTGTATGTACAACAACCTCAAGGATTTGAGGTGAAAGGTAAAGAAGAACATGTCTACAGGTTGAAGAAGGCATTGTATGGCCTTAAACAAGCACCTAGAGCATGGTACTCTAGGATTGATGGATACTTTCAGCAGAGTGGCTTCAAGAGAAGCAAAAGTGAACCTACCCTATACTTCAAGAAAGAAGGTAATGATATTTTACTTGTTTGTTTGTATGTTGATGATTTGATTTATATGGGTAGTAGTTCCAAGTTGAAAGATGAATTTAAGGCTGCCATGATGAGTGAGTTTGAAATGAAGGATTTAGGATTGATGCACTATTTTCTTGGCATGGAGGTGCATCAAAGTAAGGATAAAATCTTCATTTGTCAAACTAAATATGCCAAGGATATGCTGAAAAAGTATGACATGGATAGTTGCAAACCAGTCCCTACTCCCATTGCTCATGGTGAATTGCTATGCAAATATGATGGGGCTGAAAAGGTGAATGTGACCAATTATAGGAGCATTGTTGGGAGCTTGATGTTTCTCACAAATACCAGACCAGATATTGCATATGTTGTCTCACTTGTTTCTAGGTATATGAGTGAGCCATATCTCTTGCATTTGAAGGATGCAAAGTGAATTTTGAGGTATGTTAAAGGTATTATTGACTTTGGCATACATTACTATCCTATTGAAGAGATGGAGCTAGTTGGTTTCAGTGACTCAGATTGGGGCAGCAACTTGGATGACCGAAAGTCTACATCCGATAATTATTTTTCTCTTGGATCTGGGCTGATCACTTGGAGCTCAAGGAAGCAAGGATCAGTAGCACTCTCTTCAATAGAGGCTGAATATATTATTGTTACTTCAGCCAGTGCTCAAGCCTTATGGCTCAGGAAAGTGTTGGAGGAGATAGGTGAGAAACCAAGTGGTCCTACTACAATTTTTTGTGACAATATGAGTGTCATACAGTTGGAAAAGAACCCTGTCCACCATAGAAGATCTAAGAATTTTGACATGAAGTACCATTTCATCCATGATATGGTGGAAAATAAATTAGTTGAGTTGAGGTATTGCAGCACCCATGATCAGTTGGCTGATGTTTTCACTAAAGGTGTTGCTAAGGCTCAATTTCTTAAACTGAGAAATAGTCTTGTGATCCCTTTCAGCATCAAGGGGGAGAATGTTGGAAAATTATGCTGACATGTGTGCATTTTTGTATTAGAAGGCACAAGAGAATATGTAACCACTTTGTAATAGTTTTGTACAAGTGTAGGTGTAGGAATATTGTAGTTGTAACAGTCTTGAACTGTTACCTTGTTTGTAACTGCCATAGATTCTTTAGGTTTGAGTTCCAAGATAGATTAAGATGATTACTATTGCATTGTACAAGTTTGGTGTGTGAGAAAACATGAATTAAAGGTGAAAAATCTTATTTTTCAGCCTGTTGCATTTTCTTGTATGTTGCAGTCCAGATTTTACAGAAAAGCTTGAACTACCTAATTTGGAGGTGTATAACTTTTGTTGCATTTATCCATTTTCTGCAAGTAATACACCATTGGAAAGCCCTTTCCAAGATATTTCCAACCATATATCACACTCCATATTTCATTTAGTATTTTTTTTGGTAGATAATATACTATAGCATTAATACAGGGTTTTATAGGTTGACCCAAAACCTTTTACAAAAATCAGCCTAGGTTTGTTGATGAACATGTCCTTACTAAGGATCCTATATATGTAAAATCTACATGTCGCCAAAGCCATTACATACAATAAGGCACATATTATGTTATCAAAAAGAAACTTCCCATACAACATTTTGGGTATACCCCGAGAAAACACACCTGCATCATAATTACAAAAAAAAAACAGACACGGATCCCTTCCTTGAAATAGTGGAGAAACAAAAAGTTGCAGACACACATAGCAGAGTACTGAAAAAAACTCCCACAAGCTCTGTATTTATAGTTACTCTTAATAATTCTTTGGTAATTGCTTTCTTCCATATATGTAATGCTTTGGGACCACATCCTGTCTTGGCCAATCAGCCTTGGAGAAGTGAACATGCTGGCTAGATTTATGGCGGTGGCTATCTGGTGGTCCACGTGGCTCTAGTTCGAAGTCTTATATTATCATTTCTTTCCTACCCTATGATTATCAACCAACCTCAAATTACTAATATGACTAGGAGCCATGTTATCTAACATGTGATTGTCCCCATTAGTCTTTGTGGTATTTCCAAGCAACATCCACGAAGACTGACAACTTGGATAATTTTTATTGTGAGTCCATTTCAAAAAAGATACGAGAATACTCCTAGCCTTCGAACTTACAGTGCCTTCCCTATTGGTAAATTTTACTATCATTCTTGGCATTCTTTTTTAATAAGCTCCTCTACTTCGCTCGGGAAACTGTGTTCCCATTTGAAAAGTCCATCACCATCGACACCCAAATTGGCCAGCTTATCAGCAATTTTGTTAGCTTCCTGAAATACATGTTGGGATTTTCTATCTTGTCTTTCCTGGAAAAGGATCCTAGCCTCTTCAACAATTGTTTTAATCCTCCAAGGAGGTATTTTCCAATTATTGAGGAGATTTATAACATGCATAGAGTCTCCTTATACGATCAAATTGCCTTCTAAGTCTTGATTCATTTGAAGGCCTCTCCACATAGCTCTAGCTTCAGCTTTGTTGTTCATCCTTGTTCCCAAATATTCAAAAAATGCAAGCATCATATTCCCATTATGATCTTATACAATATCGTCAGTGCCTGCTATGCCAAGATTGTCCTTAGTCGCTCCATAAAAATTAAGCTTAAACCAACCCATAGGAGGTGGGGACCACTTAAAATTGGCTCTGGGGTTGACTACCCTAGGCACAGACTCATCTAACAAGGTTAAGCTTAAATATTTAGCAATCGTGGTCTCCTGCAGATGAGGTTTAACGCTATCAAAAGTGATAAGGTTCACATTCTCATTGAAAGGATAAGATCCTAGCAATGATAGTTTTATGATCATGGATAGACTCATTAAAGACTCTATGGTTCCTTTCTAATTCTTACTTTCACCTCTAAAAATCATGTTTTGTCCATTTTTTCTAGGCCCTGGGTAGACCCTATATAGCTACCTTGTAGAGCTCGTAAATTTTGACTCACAACTCTATTTTTCATGTTCTTTACACCATTGGAAATCTCTCAGAATAATATTTCTATATATATATCATTTGCCTCATTTTGATCTCGTTTGGACCTTCATATTGTGACTGCAGTGATATGTTGTTGAACTTTGGTGCTCTGTTTCAGCCTTCAAATCTTCATTTGGAGCCTTCAAAATTTCAAATATTGGGACCTGTGATTAAATATGGCTAAAAATCCAATAATTATATCAAAGCCACATTCAAACCAAGTAATAATCTTGGAGAATTGTGCTATTGAAACCACATATCCTCACTCTATGTGAGAAGAATTTGAAGACAAAAATTTGAAAGTTAAAAGCTATCACCATATTTATTTTTGGTGTGAATATTTGAAGAATATTGAAGTGAAAAGCTTCATATGTAAAAGCTAGCATCAAAAAACTTTGGTGTAAATTTTTTGAAGAATGTTGGAGAAATAAGTTTTAGGTTGATTAAAAGCTAGCATCAGAAGAGATTTATTGTGTGAATATTATTGAAGTGAAAAGCTTCATATTGAAATGCTAGCATTGGAAAAGAACTTTGTGTGAATCTAAATTTAAAGCTTTAAAGAAAAAGCTTAATAATTAATTGATAGTTGTTATGATTAAAACCAAAATCTGGTTGACATATTGAACATGAAGACCAAACCAAAGGTGAAGGAGGAGGTAACATTGATATTGGTAATGTATCCTATGCGAAGAAAAATCTCATAGATAAAACATTAAAACCGAAGGCAAAAAAGCTAAATTTTTATCTTTTTTATAGAATATAAAGGTGCACCTAAGAGTAGTATTAAGGAAAGAGAACATATCTCCTACATAAAGTAGAAGGGATGAAGATCCCTAAGAGTGAGAGATTAATATAATAGTGTGCCTATCAATCGGTTGAATAAACACACACATATTTTGAATTGCATGTAAATTTGAAGTTGCCTGAGAGATAAAGGACCTTAATGATATCAGGTTAACAACCAAGATTCAAGGGCCTATGAAATTTTAAAGAAAATTTAGAAAAATATGAAGTCAAAATTTTTCTAGATTCCTAACAAATATTTTAAATTATTCTTGAAGAAAGATATTTTGTGAACATCTAATGTGAAATGCAAGCAGAGATTAATATTTACAAATAAGATGGTTGATAGATGGAGATGTCATAGAGGCAAAAAGAATAAACCAAAATCTGAGTTGGCCAAATTGGTGCCAGAACACCAAATCTAAAAAAATAGAGAAGCCTTTGCACAATTATATTCATCTAAGTGGAAGAAGATAGAGGTAGTTGAAGCACCATTATAGTCATGTCAAAGAAATAGAAGAATTTGAAGCACTAAGAGGACAAAATACAGGGTGAAAGTTGCCTAATAGCTAATTTGTGTGGTCCAAAAGAGGAGAAGACTCCTCAAAGCATACACCAAAGAAGGGAATGTTGCATTTGTAATGTCCATTTGAAGAGCCATTGACACCTAAAGATGTGCCCTGATAATGCTTGATTTATCTTGACAAATTTGAAAAAGAATAAATGCAAAGAGAAGTTGATTATTTGAAGAATTTGAAATTATTGATTGCTTGAACTAAAATTTGGAGAAATATGTATTTCTACTCCAAAGGAATTACTTTGAGAAATTTTTTATTTGAATATTTTGGAGATAAAAGGATTTTTACTTGAATAAAATGTTCAAGATAAACTATGAAATACCATCCAAGAATGAAGTTCCAAAATGTATTTCAATAATAGATTTGAATATGGAACAAACTAAGGTATCATTGTCATAGAACCAATCAATATGGGTAAGAAAAATATTCTTCATGTATAATCCAAGTACAAGTTTATCATAAATATTCTTTGTGATACTCATAAAACAATAGCCTCATATGAAGGATATGATCTTGTTCAAGAAATGGATATGGCATATGATAAAAAAGAACTTAATAAAAATAAATAATGTACACAAGAAATGTGTATTGGTCCAAATTGTGTTTGCAACAATAATTCAAAATCTTCACAAAGATATGGATTGTTTAGCTTAGAGAATAGTATAAAGGAATAGATTTAAAATCTAAACTTCAACCAGTGTGAGAGCCAGATCCGAAGGACAAAAACTAGAATTAGATATTGAAGATTTAAGTCTTCAAAAACCAAATAATGTAATACAGGAGGGTGTTGGAAAATATCACATTATTTGCTAGATGCTAATGTGCCCCCATGGTACCATTGTAATATTATAAATATTGGAATAGGGTGTAAGTCTATAGTTTAGGGTGTGTGATTTATATTTTCCCTAAAGTATGTGTCTATGTGTAGGATGAGTCCAAGTGTCATGTAACAATGTGTGCAAGTGTGTAGAGTATGAAAGTGTGCAAGTGTCATATAATAAAATGTGCAAGTGTGTAGAAAGTCAAGAGTCAGGTATTTATGTGTCAAGTATGTAAGTGAAGAGTCACATGCATGCGGTAAGATGTAAAGCCAAGAGACATGAGAGGTTTATCTTATGTGAGGAATAGGAAAGGATGCATCTACGAGATATGTGAGGAGAGATTTAGGCAAAGTATTGAAGAGTCATATCCAAATGTTATATTATGGAGACAAAGCTCCATGTATTGTATTGAAGAATATCAAGAAATGAAGATTGAATACAAATCTTGTATATTTGATTCATCAATAATACAATGAGTTTGTTCATTGTGTTATATTATTATTGTTATATTTCATGAATTTTATATTCATTGATATTGATATTATTCTATGATTGAGCCTTCATATAATATTTTTGTGAATTATATTTGATCCTAAATATTGAGATCTATAATTAAAGTTGCCTAAAATACCAATAAATTAATCTATTCCTATGAATTTGGATTGATACATTGTTCAAATTTTAGAAATTTTAAATACATATAATTTATACATTATTTAAAATAGATTACTATGGAAATATGTGGCAACTCTTATTCATCAAAATGAAATTTTTTAATTTTTATATAATGAAAAACCCATTTATATACAAACACAATATATATACAAGAAACCAAATCGTTCAAAGAAATAAATTTTTTCATCTCTTGATGACTCATGATCCCAATTTTTAAATTTTTTTAATAAGCTATATGTGGCTTCTATTGTGGGGAACTCCCATCAAAATACCAAAATATTATATTTGTTATCAGGTCAATTAAACCATATCAACCTTCGCCTTTTACCAAAGATATTTTTTATTTTCTTTTCTATCAAATATATTCTTCATCTTCCTTAAAGTGTTGTGTTTCTGCAATTAGCTCTTTGACATCATTTTCATAAAGAGAAAAAATTTCACTCAACCAATTTTCTTCTAAAATTTGAATTTTGTCAAGGCAAACATCAACATAGTGATTGGTTAAATTACTTAACACCTAATTTCCTTCTCTATATAATTGCTCACATTTCCAAGATATTACCTCCAATAATAGTTGATGAATATCAATAATAATATTATTTGTGAATTTCCCTCAATTGAAATATATTTTCATCCTCTTTCAATTACAATTTTAATCCTTGCAAGAGCCAAGAAGTGCCATAGCCTCTGAAAGAAAACTTGAAACCCTAGGTGAATAGAAATGCAATAAATATTACAAAAGTGTAGAGAGAAGCTCAAATACTGATTGATTATTCCATAAGATCAACTTTGCATAAATAGCAAATCTGATCACTGTGAGCCATTGGATTATAACAACCCAATAGATCTGATCTAATCACAACTAGGAGTTTACCAACCTCATGCAAGAGTGATAACTCCAAACATAATATCCTAGTAGAACTTAAGATATACTCTAACACCCCCCTTAAGTGATACTAGGGGTAAGTGAAACAATAGCAAGATAAATAAACAAGTGGCATATCCATAAAAATGAGTCCCAAGTAACAAGGCCTGATAAGGTACTCATGTACAATATATCTAGAAGATATTCTTTTGGAAAGATGATGAAAAAACCACATGGGAAAAAACCATCTTTCAAAAGAGATAGAAGAAGAAAAATAAGAATAAGAAGAGGAGGATGGGGAGGAAGATGTCCTCATCAACACCTCCCTAGGACAGCTTCCTTACCCCAAGTCTTTACGTAGATGATGGTAGCGCGAGGAAAAAAAGAGTTTGGTGAAGATGTCTGCAATATGATCTTGGGTTGGAATGTACTCCAAGCTAAGATATCCATCCTGAATGTGTTGTCGAATGAAGTGCATGTGGATCTCAATGTGTTTGGTACGCTGATGCTCAACAGGATTGCAAGAAATATGAATTGTACTCTAGTTGTCACACCAAAGTACTATAGGCTTATCATGGAATAAACCAAAATTTTCCAATATTTGACAAAGCCAAAGAGCCTCCTAACTAGCTAAAATAGCCACCCTGTACTCTACCTTTATAGATGATAATGCAATGGTCTATTGCTTTTTACATGACCAAGAAATAGGAGAAGAACCAAGACAAAAAGTATAGCCAAAGGTGGAACATCTATCATCAACTGAACCTACCCAATCAGAATCAGTGTAGCCCACCAACTCTGTAGAACCTCAACCATAGAAAATACCAAAATGAGTAGTGCCTTGGAGATAGCGAAGAATATGTTTCATTGCTTGTCAATGACTGTCATGAGGAGACTAGGAAAATATTGAGATCAAACCAACAGCATAAGAAATATCAGGGTGAGTATGAGTGAGGTATAATAGACTTCCTACTAACTATATATACAGTGTAACATCACAAAGAGGTGAAGTGCAAGAGGAAGTCAAAGTGATCCCAGACTAGAATGGTGTAGGCGATGGCTTACAATCAACCATCCTAAACCGATGAAGAAGATCCAATATATACTTCTGCTGACATAATGAGACCCATGTATCTATTTGAGTGATCTCGAATCCAAGGAAGTAATAAGTCAATATCAAAATGGTCATCTCAAATATCTCAGAAAGAGAGCGTTGAACAATCTAATTGTGAGAAGTGGAGCTACCAGTGAGAAGCAAATCATCAACATAGAGAACAATAATGGTGATTGTTGGTCAAATATCTGCCTAATTAACAAAACTACGTTTGTGCACCCTAGACATGGCCAACATTGAAAGGTCGGAGGAAAGGAATGTCCTCCGTGCCAATCTCCAGAGAGGGTTGGCTCCCTTACTAAATCCTACACAGGTTTAAGACTAGAGTTGCAGGAAAGAAATTGGAAATGATGGAAAGAAAGGGAAATATGGCCACAGGCCAGAGTGTAGGATTTGGGGCAGACTAGCAGCAGGAAATTCACCCAAGCATGGAAACAACATGTAATAAAAGAAAGCAGCAGAATTTACTTATAACCTTGCATAAACAACCTCCAGGATTGCATTCCAGAACTCACTCCCTCACCAGCAATGTTCAAATTTAGATGCAGAATTTAAACTAAACAGTAGATAATGAATATGAGCGTAAGATAGAAATGCATAAAAATAGAAGGAAAACACACACAAGATCACTTGCAAATTCAGAAGCCCTGTATCTTCTATTGATGCAGAAAACTTGAATAGTTTTCTAGCAGAATGTCTAACCTCCCTTTTACAATGAGAATTGAGTAGTATTTATAGAGGATTCTGCCTCTTTCATTAAATGCATATGGAGACAAGATGTTTACAGATCAGAGACCAATATGAGAAAATTCTTCCTTGGAAATATTGAAAATACATCCTCTTGAAACAACGATCCGACTTCTAAGGAAATTCCTCCATAAAATCTGCATTTTTGGGTGTTGGTGCACAAAAAATTATAAGGCTTGGTTGTTGACTGGAGACGTTCGCCCTCTTGAAAATGTGCTTCTGCTTTGGAAATCATGAAAATATCATGGCGCTTTTAATATTGCTTCTCCCCCTTCGCTCGAGATCCACAATTTGGATTGCGCCTTGCCTCCATTATTTAATGCCTTCCATTCACCTGCCTTGGGCGCTCTTTGAAAACCTACGATGATATCAACAGTATACTTCACCCGAATTGAACAGTGAGTGAATACACATTTTCTCTTCCTTATTGCATTACGTGGTGGAGAAGGCATCTCTAATGATTTAACAACTCACATGTCTTCAACAACAATCATTCTCCTCCTTGCTGGGCGAAAGCGCTATTGAAAACTGCACCTTTCTCTTTTAAATCCATGTTCACCCCCAAAAGAGGTGAAAGGAGTTGTCACCCTTCTTTTGGGGTGAACGTGACTTTGAATTTTCAACATCGCTTTATCCTTCATTGCTTTCACCCGAATTCAAACTCTATAGCATATTTGCTCGACTTTGACATTTTAGGGGACATTCACCCCTGGGAGAGGTGAATGGAGCATTCACCCCTCAACCAAGGTGAACCTGATTTTGACTTTTCAACATCGCACCTTCAATGACATTCACCCCAAAGTGGGGTGAACGGAGCTTTCACCCCAACTTTGGGGTGAACGCACCCCTTTTAAGCTAAAATTTTCCTAAGTCCATTTCAACTCCAGACTTTAGCCAAACCTATTTTCTTCATGATGGGTGGGCGTACTTCTTGATTTTTTCAAGGACGTTCACCCCAAAGTGGGGTGAACGAAGCCTTCACCCCAACTTTGGGGTGAACGCGATTCTCCAAAAATACAACTTCAGGTGCCATCGTTCCTTAAATATTTTTTGAAACTTAGTCATTTCTTCATTTCTTTTCTTTCTTTTGCTTCAACGAGGGTTGCACAGGGCCTTTCACTCCTTGGTTAGGGTGAACACAATTTCATTTCTTAGAGAATTTTCACTTCAAACACTTAGTACTTTTATGCACCCTTCCTCAACAATTTTATAGATGATGCAAACCAAAGTCTCCAATCCATTTTCCAACCATTTTTCCTTAAACACCCATTATTTTCAAGCCAAAAAGATGCAGAGAAATAAAATATAACTACAACATATTATATCGGTCAAAATATTGTAACATAATATTATTATACTATATTTTCCGATTTTACATCAATATAATTTCATAAAAATTCAATGTGGCATATTGCCAATATTTTTGGTGGCTCACGAGGTATCCAGCTCGCATGGATGCAAGCGATCCCAAGCCTTTATCCATTGGGTTTTACAAAGGTTATTTGTTGATTGCCTTGGCTAGCACTTTTGATGTGGATGCCTTTCTGTGCACCTCCTCTTCTGCTTTCTCAATGGCTTCAACTTCAGCTACCACTCGGAGTACATTTGCCCACTCTGCTTCCTCTACTGCCTTCTCTACTGCTGTGCGCTCTGCTATTGCTCTTTCATCCTATTCTTTGAGGCTTTCATAAGTTACCTCATAAACTATAACTACCTCCTCCCAAGCATGAGTGGTAAATAAACAAGGAGTACTCAATGACTCATAAAGAAATGAATATTTTGGACATCCTCCAAGTTGAGGTGCTTTGCTCGTTGAGCTAGCTCAAACAATGAAAGCTCCATGCGGGTATACTTTTGCATAAGTGACAGCACATGTGCTTCTATGATGGGCTCCTCCCATCCATCAATCTTCGAGGTATCCTCCATGAACTTCTTCCAAGTCACTTCCAATTGTTCTTTCGGTAGAGGTTCACCCCATTCATCTATGAAATCAGGGAAGCCCATATCGGCAAGAGAGTCAAAATGAGTCATGGAAACAGTATGCTCTCGCTCGATGGTATTAAGAATATTTTAGCCTTCCCTCACCAGGTCCATTCTCTAAAAATAACTATGCAAGGTGACCTTTGCGGTTGACCAAGCGTGATCCATTTCGCTCAAGGGGTGAATATGTATGCTGGAATTAGCCAAAGCTTGAATTTTTATAGCCATCTCCATGTATGGCTCCTAGCATCTCCTCAATAGTATCTATCAACTGTTACCCCATATGAATCTGTATTCTAGCCACCCATAAATAATGCAACACTTGAAATGCTTGTACAACCAACTTTTCACAGTTCTAGGCTGAACGAAAGTGCACCTCCTTGATACTTTTTGAGGAAAAACCTATAGCCTATGCGGCCTTCTCCACTAGTTGATTTTGTATGGCCTCTAGATGCATTCAGAGTGCATGCATTTCTATCCTTGTTGCATCCCTTTCCTTCAAGTGCACTCCTACCTGTCGATGCAAGTGTTCATTCTCTATGGTTGTCCTCTCCTCTTGCACTCTACTCTTGGCCAAGGTATTTTTGAGTTCGATAATTTTATTCTCCTGATCAAAATATTTTTGCTTGTAATACTCGCCATGCAAGTATACCGAACTCATATCAACCTGTATGTTGCCCATATTCTCCATAGGATCAATCTTGGTGAGGTCCTCTGTTATGGTCTCACAAACATAATCACTCGACAACATTTCTCCTTGTGGCTTTTGAACCAAGGGAGTGATTTTAGTCGTGTGAGCTTCCATGGTGACTGGATCAAAGGCAACCTTCTTGAGTGGCCGAGCTGGAGCCATAGCTTCTTTTCACCTCTTGCTTTTCAACCACTATGATGAACTCAGGTGCGCCCGATTGATTTTCTCCACGTCAGGCTGTTTCGGTACCACCTAAACTTCGAGCAGTACTTGTAGCTCCAAAAATGGTGTGAATGGTATCAAAAATTCTAAGCGGTCAGGCTCAAAGGAAGCGGATGAGATGACTAGAAGAGGAGGGACCAAAATAGTGGAATGGATGGAGGAACTAGGTTCAGCTATAGTTACGCTCACTCTGGGAGGAGCCTACGTACTTACAACCTTGGTGAAAGTGGTGGCGAGAATGGAAGGGGAAGGGCACAAAAATGGGTTCAGCCCTGATGCATATGAACTGAAAGAAAGGGGGGCCAAAGAAAGGGGAAGAGAAGAAGGAGGAGTAGTGACTTCAGGAAGGGAAGAAGAGGGAAGCAAAATGGATATAGAGGGTATACCAAAAGGTAGAGAGATAGACACAAAAATTGATGGGAGTGAACTAGGCTAACAGTCACTACATGCTCCGAAGAAAGAGAAGTGGGAAGAGAAGATGTACCTTTGGGCATGGACACTGTGTTGTAGGGATGGGAGCGGCTATGAAATAATCTCTTCTTATTGCTCCAGTTGCTCTTCCACTCTCTCCTCAACATTCACATTCTCCTCGATGTCCAAGACCTCCACCTGAGGACTCTCTGACTGTTGGTCCTCCTCTTGCTCATGAATCATCAAAAATAATTGTGCAACCATCATCAGAGCCTCTATCACCGATGGAGAAGAAATAACAGTCACCAAAACAACTAGAACTGTGGGAACTATAGCCACCAAAACTTTAGCAATAGAAGAGGAGGTAGCACCAGTCCTTGGTCTCTTTGCAACTTTGGGAAATGGGGGCGCACCTCGGACAGTCTGCTTCTCCGGTAGAGGTACCTCTTCAACTTTCTGCTTCATCCACTATGATCTTCACCTAAACACATACTATTGTTCTTCCTCCTTTGGAGTCTCTTCTTCAATTGAAGGGCGTTCTCCTTCTGCTCCACTTTCACTATTGTCAGAATGTTGGAAACTTTGGGGCAAGATCTTTGTGAAAGCGATGGGTTGATAGGAGTCAACAAACTCATCGTAGGTGTCCGAAAATACCTCATCCATATTCAACCCATAAGGAGATGTGGTCTTTCCTCGGTGGACCCGCATTATCCACCAATTTATAATTTTCTCCTCAGACCACAAGGGCTGAATTTATTTTACCTGACTAAACAACCTAGGCAGAGGAATCTGATTTTTATACTTCATCAGATTATATTCAACCTCTTGTTCATAGCAGTCATGCCAAGGGGGAAGCATCGTCATATCTTCAATATGCCACTCCATGTCGGGTCCATCAAAATTATTTCACCTTTTCTCAATGTTGGGATGAGGACAACAGTGAAATGACTTGGCCTTTACTATTTCTAAAAACTTTCCCAATGGGTCATACCTCCAATGCTGCGGTAGTTCTATCAACCCCAGGTCCTGCAGCATTACTGTGAGCAATCGATTTTGCCCTACCTAGCTCACTTCTATACTACCAAACTTGAATGACATATTGCAAGTCATATTCTTACCATGCCCTACTCCATATACATCATTGACATAGTTTGATTGGTGCACCACCTCCATAGCGAAAACATGTTCAGTGGTGAAATAGGGTAGCAAGAATGGCTTACCTGTGAAGCCAAAAATTTTGACGACCATACCCTGAGTAAGCAGAAATATGTCTCCCTTTTCTCCTATAACTACTACTTCTCTCAACTCCCATGGCACTCTTTCACATGTACCACAAAGCAGTTCTATCATGGGCCCCAAAAACAAATGATTGAAACTATAATATGACTCCCTGCTCGACAGAGCAGAAGTCCACATGTAGACTAGCAAAAGCTCATCTCTCTCATCCATTTGCCTCACTACAATGAAAGAGAAATGTTGGTGTAGATGAAAGAAGAAATACCATACCAGAAAGGAAGTGTGCATAAATGATGTCTCTTCTCCAGTCTGCAACCTTTCTAGCTGAAAATGCAGTTTTCTAGATATAAAATCAGCCCAATCAAAGAAAATCGGATTGGTGCCCTTCTTCATGGCTGACGGAGAGTAAAATTCCACTTGGAAAATGCATTGTGCTATGGCCGCCTGCCACTTATGAATGGTGGAATCCGTCGGTAAACCAACAACCCATGCTAACATGGAATAGATATTCAGGCTCTTAAATTTTGTGAGTGGCTTTGGCAGGTTTGGCAGTTGCCCCATCTACGGCTCTTTAATCAACTGCGTCTCCATAAATCGATGCATCATTACGGTGGAGACATATCTGTCCTCCTGCTCTTTAATATGTAGCTTTTTATTAATCGCATATGAAGGAGCTTTCCAACCACAGGAAAATGCTTCTCATACTTCTTCAGTGGTAATAGTAAAAAGTGCTTCATTATTTGCTTTTCGCACTGTCCTGGTAAGCGGATTGTAAAACTTGGCAATCATCCTCACCAGCTCAGGACAAGGGTGTACGGGTGTGCATAGATACCAAGACAACTATGCATGATATGCCACTATCAATGGACTTTCTGATGTCAACCCCTGGCTAACTACAAATTCCACATCCTATCGTAACTTCTCCACATCTTTGTGGGTAATTACATAGTCGCCGATTTTTGCCATTGTGTCAGCGTATGGGTCCAAATCAACATTTTCGTTCCTTCGGGCCTTCTTGGATTTTGACCCTCCTTCTCTCTTCCTAGACTTCTTAGGCTCTACAGCCTCTGTTGTCTCTTTGCTTCATTTCCCCATTATTTCTTTCTGATGAGTGCTCTAAATTTTCTCTAAAAACTTTTGCAACAACAACTCGAAAACCAACGACAGTAAAAATTTGAATAAAATAAACTGTGGAGCTTTTACCTAGTCCTTTATATAGAGTGCCCTTCCAACCACCTCAATAAATTATGAATTCCCCTCGAGCACTTTCGAAAGAACGTGTGCATTGATTCGCTCATCCGACACTACTTCCAATGTTTTAACGGTATCATATTTTATTCATTGCAAGATCATCCTTGGAAAGTGTGCCCTCCCTTACCGCATAATTTTATTGTAAAACATGCCTTAGCTATCGAAGCTTACTTGGAAAAATAAATCAGCCACCCGAAAATCAATGATGTGTATTCTTGCTCCTTGGGAACATAAAATCTTCCTCCTATGCAAATTTAGGTGCACGTTTGAATTAAAAGCCTCAAGAAGGCGTCTTAACTTGCATGCACAATTCTCAAGATATACCACACATCGAGGGGTAAAATCGCTCTGATAAATCGCTTACAAAATTGAGGACCTTGGAAAACAATGAGGGCGAAAGCAATTTCTGAGGCGTACTGGTTTTCCTTTATTTTTTACTCCTGAAAATACCTTCGATATGATTCCATGATGAATGTGCACCTCTTTAAAATGACTTTGGTCTTTTCCCTTTCACCCAATTTAGAAAAGCATGATTTTCTAAAAAACATTGTTGCTTTTAGGGCTTTTCTCTGTTTTTAGATTTTTCTTTCTTTTAAGGGTGCCTCACATTAATATTTGAAATCCTTTTTCCAGAAAAACTAAGGCGCATGTGCTTTTTACATATTAAATCCTCGTCGCTCCACACCAAGAAAAAATGCCTTTAATCACCTTGTAATAACCTTTAAATTAGAGGTGCACATTTTTAATCAACGTGTTCGCCCCAACTTTGGGCGAACGAACGTGTCACCCCAACTTTGGGGTGAACACGACTTTGACTATTTTTATAGCGCATTGACTCGGAGCTTCTATTTTTCTTTGCTTATTCACTCTCAAAGGGGGTGACTAAGGCTTTGCGCCCCTTCCTTGGGTGAAGGCGCCTGAAAGCGCCTTTTCATTTAATCATGATCCTATGCTTTGGGAGGGGTGAAAGTACTTTGCTTTTTATCATGAATAACATGTTTTTCAAAGGTGCATTCTTCGCTAGGAGTTTTGTAATGCCATCTCTTTTAGCCAAAGTCTTTCAACACAATAATGAATTTGGAGCGAAACTGATTTTAAAAAGAACACTTCTCTTTCTTTTTTTTATATATGTTACCATATAAAGTAAATAAAATACTAAAAAGAAAATCTGTACATATTTACAAGATGGTACCTCTTAAAATCCAATCATTGAATATAGGCCTTCAAATGAAGGCCATTTACTAGAATAGGAAGATCCCAACCATCCATATCCCGAAGATGGTATGCATTAGCCGAATTTACTATCGAGATCTGAAATGGGCCTTCCTAGATCGCATCAAACTTATGGTGTTTCCTCGGCTTGGCCTTGTTCTCGTTCCATTTAAGAACTAAATCTCCCACCTAAAACCTGTGCTCGATTGTCTTCTTTTTGAACCACTTCTGCATCATTTTGGTATGTTCGATGAAAGCTTGATATACCTTTTCCCTATCCTCCTCCAACTACAATAATTGGGCCAACCTTGCACTCATCGGATCATACTCCTCATCTTCATATTTGAATAACTGCAATGTCTGGAGCATCGAAAGCTCAATATGAGAAGGAAGAACTGCTTCTTTTCCATACACTAGGGAGTAAGGGGAGGCTTTAATAGACTTTTTCATAGAGATGTGGTCTACCCATAGAGCCTGATTCAACAACAAGTGCCAACTCCTTTTATTGCTACCTAGTGTCCTTTTCAAGATTCGTAACAAATTTTTATTTGTAGACTCGGCCAACCCATTTCCCTGTGGATAATAGTTGGACGATGCTTTAAGGTAGATCCCGTATTTACTAGCGAACTCAGTAATCTTGGCCCCAATAAATGGAGTTCCATTATCCATTACAATAGCATCCGGGATACCAAAATGAGTGATCAATCCCTCCAAGAAAGAGATGACAGTAGCTTGATCCACCTTTTTGGTAGGAATAGCCTCTGCCCACCTAGTGAAATAATCAGTTGCTATCAAGATGTATTTATGTTCTATAGAGGAATGTGGATCAATGACTCCAATGAAGTCAAGGCCCCACTACTGAAAGGGTGCTTCCACTTGAATTGGGCGTAGGGGTAGTGCTCCTTTCCTAGTTCTACCAACATACCACTGACAATTATCACACTTTTGACTCACTTTATGAGCATCGATGAACAGAGTTGGCCAAAAGTAGCCAACTCGAATGATCTTCAAGGCCATGGGCCTTCCTGCATAATGACCACCTGATAGACCAAAATGAAACTCCTCCAATATATTTTCCTTTTTTGATTCCTTCACACATCTGAGGAGAACTCCATCAATATTCTTATGAAACAACCCATTTGGCAGTAGAACATATTTGAGTGCTTGTAGCCTGAACCTCCGATATTGTGAAGCATCAAGGTGTGGTGGACACTTCCCAGAAGTAAAGAAGTCAACAAGATCCTCTATCCAATCATGACCTGTCATAGCAAAATTTGCACAAACATTTTTGCTGATATCCTCTTCTTGCATTGTATCCAATGATTCGGATGTTGCGCTTTTAGCCAATTCTTGACAGAGAGCTCATCCATGAACTAGCTTTATCGATCGGATCTCCACATCATACTCTTGAATTTTTGAGACCCAGCCTGCTCTTTTATCGCCTAGTTCTCCCTGGAGAATGAAGTTTCGAACATCGAGGTGTATAACATAAATGACCATTTTACTCTGTGAGACGAAGTGTCAGAATTTCTTCAATGATTTCATCACCGCATACACCTATTTTTCAATAAAATTATATTTCTCCTGGTGAGGCGCAATGACTTGACTCAAAAAGGCAATTGGCTTTTCATCTCCATCTTCTTGCTTCTGCATCAAAACTGCAGCATAACTCTCTTGCTCACCCACTGCATAGAGAATGAAGTCTTTTGAATAATCAAGATTAATCAATACTGGAGCTTGGGTGATCCTTTCCTTGATCTCTTAAAAATCTCATCTTCTCACCTCGGTCCATTTAAAATCTGCGTTCTTTTTTAGGAGCTCGGTCATGGGTTTCACCACCTAAGCAAAGTCAACGATGAACTTTCGAATGAAATTTATCTATCCAAAGAAATATTGCAAGTCCTTTTTATTGGTTGGAAGTGGTAACTTCAGGAGTGCCTCAGCTCTTGTGGGATCAATTGCCAGTCCCTATTGTGAGATCACATGACCCAACAATTTCCCTTCTTTGATAGCAAATATAGACTTTTTTGGGTTAATAGAAATCCTGAACTCATGGCATTTCTCGAACACCTACCTCAAATGAGAAATGTGCTCTTCTCTACGATGTGAAAACATGGTCATGTCATCAAGATAGATTACAATAATTCTATTTAATAACTCACCGAAAGCGATGTCCATGGCTCTCTGGAATGTGGTGCCAACATTTGAAAGGTCGAACGACATCCTTTGATAGGCGAACATGCCCCACTTGGTAGTGAACATCATTTTGTGTTGGTCTTCATCCTTCACCCAGATCTGGTTATAACCGGAGAAACCATCCAACAATGAAAATATTTGTGCTCTAGAAACCACATGGAGGATTTGATCAATCTACGGTAGAGGGTAATGATATTTTAGTGACACCTGGTTTAGGTTCCAAAAATTGATGCACAATTGGATATCTCCATTCTTCTTCCAAACTAGCACCAGGTTCGCCACCCATGTTGAGTGCTTAATTGGATATATTATCTTTGCTTCCAACATCTTTAATAGTTCTACCTTCATGAGCACCTCGATCTTGGGATTGATGGGCCACTATTTTTGCTAAAAAGGTTTTACTCCCTCCTATAGCTCAATGGTATGTTGGATCACATTCTTGTCATATCCCTTCAAATCATGATAGCTCCATGCAACAATGTCGGGGAACTCATAACACAAATTCTTGATATCTTCTAATTCTTTCGACGTGCAATCAGTTCCGATCTTGATGATCTTCTCAAGCTCCAGTTGCAAGTCCTTATATTCCTTCGCATCTACCTTGATTTTATGCTTCTCAGCCCTATCATTTTGGTCGAATAGGCTTTCCAATGAAATCAGACCCTTGGGAATATGATTATTCTTTAGCTGAATCATCCCCTCCATCTCCTCTTCGACAAGTACTCTATCATCCACGCTTGCAGCTTCCTTAATCAGAAAGTTGACTATTTGCTCATCATTATCGAATACTTGCCAATAGAGGTTCTTATCAGGGATTGAGGGTCTATAGATTACCCTGAAATATCTTGGGTTTCTTGACCACTTGTTCCACGGGAGAGTAATTTGCACCAAGAGAGGCCAAAATATCAGCATGCTTGTTCTACTCCCGTGAAATTGCCTGAATGTTCAAAGTTGTAAAGGACTCAAACAAATCCCATACTCTATTGTGATAAGCCTTCAAATAATGTTGCTTTGACACACACTTATTTATGGTCTGATTGACAATAAGCTCAGAGTCACCAAAAATTTACAGTTGTTTAATACCCAACTTTTCAGCCTTTTTCAAGCCAAGACACAACGCTTCATATTCGGCTGCATTATTCGTGCAACTCCAAGTTAATCTATAAGAATATGTCTTTTGTAACCCAGTAGGAGAGATAAGGACAATACCAGCCCCTACACCATTTTTACACCTGGCACCATCAAAGTACAACTTCCACAATTGATCTTCAATGGGGTCTGGGGACTCAGGGATCTTTTCTTCAATATGCTCAGGCTTGGTTATCATATAACAACCGATGTCAGTTTCAACCATCACGTTGAAATCCATGAGTGAGAATTCATCTTCAAGATGAAGTTCACTAAGTGCTTCTTCCATCAAGTCAACTTCCTCTAATTCTTCAGTCATCATGTTGACTATGCCTAGAGATTTTTCTTCTTCTTCCAACTTTTTGATATGAAAATTCGATGGCTTTTCATTATAAATATGGATTCTCTTTCCTTTAAATGGAATCTCCAAATGTGAGTAGTCCAAGGAAAGGTATCCTCCCAGCTTCACCATGAACTCCCTTGAGAGACACATGCTGAAGTATGGCTCCAAGTCAACCACCACTACTTCTTGAATAATAGTGATTTATGGTATACTATGTAGAACGATGGGGATATCCTTGATTACTCCCACTATTTTGACTGGAGTTCCATCCAGATGCAATACTCCTAGGCTACTTCTTATGTATTCCATCCCCATGACTTCGCATACTACCTTTGGCATGACAGTAGTTGCAGCACCAAAATCGATCATACAGTTGTGCACAATCCACCCCTCCATTCTGAGTGACAAATAGAATGAGGGTGGCCTATTATTTCTAGTGGTAGAAGTAGGCAATGTTTGAGCCAACACTATCTGAGAATGACTTTTCTTTTGCTCTTTTGCAGTCTTGAGAGACTCTTGTAGCAAGTCAACTTGCCCAGGTAACTGTAATGCATCATACAAGCTCACTTTTATAGGTATCTTCTTCATCTCTTCCACAATGTTATAATTAGAAACACTAGGAGCCTTTTCCTCTACAACCCACTCATATTTATCCTGATATTGCTGAGTAGCTTCCACTCTTTGTCGCTTAGTCAATGATGGGTACCGAAGGCGTTCCTTGGCCTATTCCTTTACCTCATTCTATTCTGGAGTAGTTGTAGGTTGTGTGGTTGGCATTTTCATCTTTGCTTGAGCCTATTTGGGGAGTAAATATTTCAACAGGATAGGATCTTGTTGCTTCACTAATTTTTTAGGTGGTTTCACTTTCTCATTTTGCACTTTCGATTCTGTAGGAACCTTCAAAGGCCCCAACTCCGTTGGATCCACAATCATCGACTTCTTTCCAGATCTTGTGAGAACTAAAACTTGCTCTAGAGAGGGTACCATAAAATTGTGATCGGCCTCCATTATCATATTGACTTGACCATCGATAGAACTTTTTGCTAGCATCTGTACATAGTTCAAATGCACCATACACGTGTCTTCTCCATGAGGATCATTGCACGTTGAGCACCAATACGCCCTTTTGGACGTGCTAGTTTCTTCATTTTCCAACATAGTCATGTTCCTTTCAGGGCCCTTGCTAGTGGTTGCTTTCTCCCGAGTGATTGGTGGTGTTTGAAATCTTCTAGACCAAAAATCAGCCTCAGCTTGCTTCTTCCTCACTACTGTAAGTTCATTTGACATTGTCCTTATAGCTGAATTAGTAGATTTCACCTCATATAACAATGTCGTGTAGGGATCAAGATTGGAGGGTGCAGGAGGTGCCGATAAAGGTAGAGGCACTGGTGGCATAGGTAATGGTAATGGAACTGGTGGTGCTAGAAATGTTGGGAAAGGAATGGGTGTTGGTAATTGTGGCATTGTTAGAGTGGGTAACTATGGAAATCTTGGAGTAGGAAGTTGTGGGATGGGTATCGGAGTGATTTGAGGTGGACCCGAGCTCCATGAGGGAACTGGGTACATAGAAGGCATGGGCTACAAAAATGTACTTGAATATAAATGTTGTGGAAGGTCGGGAAGGATAGGCATGGTCATTTTTAGGGGAAGCTTGCCTATGGTGATCAAATTTGATTTAACCTTGCGCCTGTGTGTATAGTTCTGGGAAGGTATTCACATTGGTTTGCCGAACAACCATGCCAATATCAGAGTTGAATGCTCTAAGGTAGTAGAACATAGCTTGTTCATGCGTAGGGTGAAGACCATCAGGAACTCTTTGCCAACTTTAGGTGAACCTGATGTTGAAATCAACTATCTCCTCTTGTGGATGTCTTTGAATCATTGTAAATTGATGCAGCAAGGAGAATGGGTCAGCTTGTTCATGAAAATTCTTGATCAATAGTTCCGCCAACTGATCCCATGTGGTGATAGTGTCGGGCTGCAATGATCGGTACCAATACAACAAATTTCCTCTCAATGATAACACTAGCAATCTTACCATAATATCTTCATCTACTATGCCATGGATCATAGCCAAAGAAGCCACATCCTGAATATGCTCATAAGCAGTTTTACCAGTACCATCATAGGTAGGAAAAGCCTTCAAAGCTGCTTGAGGCACTAGATTTTGTGCTTGTAAATTCAAGGCTCCTGAGCTATTCCATGTTGGGAATTGCCTTGGAGGTTGTTGCTATTGTGGTGGTGGGTTTTGAGCCATGTGGACTAGTGTGTGTGGTTGAGCTTGGGGAATGCTAGTAGCAGTACTAACCAGACTTGTAGGGGCAGAAAACACACCAACTAATCATGAGGATGTTATGGACGTTGTATGAGATGTATGAGGTAATGATGACATACGATGTAAAGTGACTAGTTGAGGATGCTCTCCTAGCCTTTGGGTATCAAGTTCATAGAACTCAATAGGATTTTTAGAATTTTTGGCCTTCGATCTCGTAATCATGAAGCACAACTTTCGCTACCTTCACGTTTGGAGGTTTTTGGGTACAATCGAGTCACCAGATGTTCTAAATATACATCACATGAAGGTGAACATCAGACCTTGATACTGTTGAAAGTGGAACTTTTGGGGTCCCATCGGGCATGCCAAAAACTGTTGGTCAAATATCTGCCTAATTAACAAAACTACGTTTGTGCGCCCTAGACATGGCCAACATTGAAAGGCTAGAGGAAAGGAATGTCCTCCATGCCAATCTCCAGAGAGGGTTGGCTCCCTTACTAAATCCTACACGAGTTTAAGACTAGAGTTGTAGGAAAGAAATTGGAAATGAATGAAAGAAAGGGAAATATGGCCACAGGCCAGAGTGTAGGATTTGGGGTAGACTAGCAATAGAAAATTCACCCAAGCATGGAAACAACATGTAATAAAAGAAAGTAGCAGAATTTACTTATAACCTTGCATAAACAACCTCTAGGATTGCATTCCAGAACTCACTCCCTCACCAGCAATGTTCAAATTCAGATGCAAAATTTAAACTAAATAGTAGATAATGAATATGAGTGTAAGATAGAAATGCATAAAAATAGAAGGAAAACACACACAAGATCACTTGCAAATTTAGAAGCCATGTATCTTCTATTGATGCAGAAAACTTGAATAGTTTTCTAGCAGAATGTCTAACCTCCCTTTTACAATGAGAATTGAGTAGTATTTATAGAGGATTCTGCCTCTTTCATTAAATGCATATGGAGACAGGATGTTTACAGATCAGAGACCAATATGAGAAAATTCTTCCTTGGAAATATTGAAAATACATCCTCTTGAAACAATGATCCGACTTCTAAGGAAATTCCTCCATGAAATCTGCGTTTCTGGGTTTGGTGCACAAAAAATTATAAGGCTTGGTCGTTGACTGGATACCTTCACCATCTTGAAAACATGCTTCTGCTTTGGAAATCATGAAAATATCATGGCACTTTTAATATTACTGCTCCCCCTTTGCTCGAGATCCACAATTTGGATTGCGCCTTGCCTCCATTATTTAATGCCTTCCATTCGCCTACCTTGGGCGCTCTCTGAAAACCTGCAACGTCATCAACAGTATACTTCACCCGAACTGAACAGTGAGTGAATACACATTTTCTCTTCCTTATTGCATTACATGGTGGAGAAGGCATCTCTAATGATTTAACAACTCACATGTCTTCAGCAACAATCATTCTCCTCCTTGTCGGGCGAAAGCGCTATTGAAAACTACACCTTTCTCTTTTAAATCCATGTTCACCCCCAAAAGAGGCGAAAGGAGCTATCGCCCTTCTTTTGGGGTGAACACGACTTTGAATTTTCAACGTCGCTTTATCCTTCATTGCTTTCACCCGACTTCAAACTCTATAGCATGTTCGCCCGACTTTGACATTTTAGGGGACATTCGCCCTTGGGAGAGGCGAATGGAGCGTTCGCCCCTCAACCAGGGTGAACCTGATTTTGACTTTTCAACATCGTGCCTTCAATGACGTTCACCCCAAAGTGGGGTGAATGGAGCTTTCACCCCAACTTTGGGGTGAACGCACCCCTTTTAAGCTAAAATTTTCCTAAGTCCATTTCAACTCCAGACTTTCACCGAACCTATTTTCTTCATGATGGGCGGGTGTACTTCTTGATTTTTTAAGGATGTTCACCCCAAAGTGGGGTGAATGAAGCCTTCACCCCAACTTTGGGGTGAACACGATTCTTCAAAACACAACTTTAGGCACCGTTGTTCCTTAAACATTTTTTGAAACTTAGTCATTTCTTCATTTTTTTTCTCTTCTTTTGCTTCAACGAGGATTGCATAGGGCCTTTCGCTCCTTGGTTGGGGTGAACACGTTTTCATTCCTTATAGAAATTTTCACTTCAAGCACTTAGTATTTTATGCACCTTTCCTCAACAATTTTACAGACGATGCAAACCAAAGTCTCCAATTCATTTTTCCAGCCTTTTTTCCTTAAACACCCATTATTTTCAAAACAAAAGGATGCAGAGAAATAAAATCTAACTACAACATATTATATCGGTCAAAATATGTAACATAATATTATTATACTTACCGATATTTACCGATTTTACATTAATATAATATCATCAAAATATCAATGTGGCATATTGCAAAACTGCCAACAGTGATGTTTTCTTTTTCTCGTCAAATATAAAATGTAGCATCAGATTCATAGTGAACAAATCCAGTTGATATAAGGAAGGAATCCATTTTCTCATACCAAGCCCGAGGAGCTTTTTTGAGACCATAGATTGATTTTTTTGGTCTACAAACAAGGGAAGAATCCTAAATAAAATTAGTGGGATGCTCCATATATATTTCTTCCTACAAGTCTCCATGCAAGAAGGCACTCTTCACATCCATTTGAAAAATAGGCCATATTTGTGATGTGGCAAGTGCAAGTACAAGACTAACAGAATCCATCTTGGAAATATGGGCAAAGGTCTCAGTGTAATCAATACCTTCAACTTGTGAAAAACCCTTTGCCACCAAGCGGGCTTTGTACTTGTCAATGGACCCATATGTTGCATACTTGGTTTGTTAAACCCAATTACAATGAACCAACTTTCTTCCCTTAGGAAGAGGAACAAGATCCCAAATTTTATTCTTCATCAACGAAGAATACTCATTTTCCATGGCATAATCCCACTCTTGTATCCCATAAGCCTACAAAAAGGATTGTGGATCACTAGAAAAATATTGACAAACAAGGCTCGTACCTGAGGAAGAAGCATTTCTAGAAGAAGGAATATTTTGGATGAAAGGTGTTGCTTCTTCAATAGTGGTGCGGGCCCATTTTGGCATGGTTGGTGGAACAATGATAGGTGGGGTAGAAATTGTAGCATCTGGTGTAGGATTTTCAAGGATAGGTTCTTCATCATATTGAGGGTCAAATAAGGTGGAAGGCTCAATGGAATCAACTAGGGTAGAAGAAGATGTTTGAGGATCTTGAGATGGAAATGTTTCATCAAATTGAACATTTCTATGAAAGAAAATCTCATGAGTATTTGGATCAAGGAGCCTATAGGCTTTCAAGTCCTCACAATAGCCAACAAAGATAAATTGCTTGTTTTTTATCTAAATCATTTTTTTCTTCTTTGGAATGTGTGCCCAAGCAATGCTCCTAAAAACTTGAAAAAATGATACATCAAGTTTGGAGCCATTCCAGTCCTCCTCTAGAGTGAAATGTTCAAGAGCTTTGTGGGGTGTGCAATTTTGAATGAAATTTGCACATTTAATTGCCTTAGCCCAAAACAAATGCTAGAAAATCCCTTGAGTGGAGCATACAATTAGACATTTCTTTTAATAATATGTTCTTTCTTTCTACCACATCATTTTGTTGAGGATTATGTGGTATAGAATGTTGATGAATAATCCCTTGAGTAGAAATAAATTATGAAAACTCATTATTGAAATACTCTCCCCCATTATCTATATGAAGCTTTTTGATTTTACAAGAATCTTGATTTTCAACCAAGGATTTAAATATCTTAAAGTGAGAGAAGACTTCACTTTTGTACTTGAGAAAATATACCCAAGTACGTATTGAAAAATCATCTATGAATGTCAAAGCATATTTAGCTCCTTTAGAAGAGGGATGTAGGAAGGTCATCAAATCACTGTGCACAAGTTCCAAAGGTGAGGAGGCTTTTTGGGATTTACTTTGAGGAAAAGGATCTTGGTGTTGCTTCCCAAGAGCACAACCATGACAAACACCATTAACAGAAGATACTTTGGGTAAACCAAGTACCATATGATGAGAACTCAACTCTTTTAAGTATTGATAGTTGAGATGACCAAATATTTCATGCCAAAGTTTGCTCTCAAGATTTGCATGAGCAACAAAATAGGAAGCTATAGTAGTATCATTAAAACCTTCAAAATGATACAATCTGGAATTATGATCAATCTCTCCTTTGGATATAAGTGAATGTGGCTCTTGCAAACTTCTAATCTCAACTCTTATGGGTGTGAACAAAACTATTTTTCCCATCCCAGATTTATAAATTTTGTAGACAGAAAGAAGAATGGTAGATATATTTGGGACATAAAGAACATCATTTATGCAAACACCATCTAATATTATGTCACCTTTGCCTTTGACAGGAATGAAGCATGAATCCCCAACTTCAATGTTGAAAGTGGAACTTGAGGAAAGAGAAGCAAATGGTGTTTTTGAGGAAGTCTTATGATGAGTAGCCCCTGAATCTAGAACCCAATGTTTTGAATAACACTTTATAGATCTTCCTTGGACATTTAAACCCTTTCCAATGTGTTTTTTAATATCAATTTTATGATCCTTCATTGCTACTTCTAATTCTTGTAACCTTTTCCAACATTTGTTTACTAAATGACCATATTTTTTGTAATGGGTATAGGTTACAGGTGCTTTTTCTCTTTTCTTGAATTTTTATTTTTTGGAGTTGGAAGCTACCAAGGCTTTGGATGAAGAAGGGAAGGTCTCATATTTGGAGATTTTCATTTCTTCTCTAGTGAGCCTATCACAAAATTATTCTAGTGTGGGCATTTTGAAACTTGTGCCAAGGGCATCCATTATTAATAAAAAAGTTGTTGCGAATTTTAAAAGCCCCCTTAATTTTTTCAGAATAAGGTAGATGCATTCATCATCTATTTTGGTTTTACCACTTCCTTTTAATTGAGTTAATATTTCCTTAAATTTGGTGATGAAATCCACAATTGTGCTTCTAGCTGCATAGATCTTATTTGATCCACTTTACCAAATAATTTCTTTAATTTTTCCCAACTCTCAAATGGAGTTTTACACTCATAAATGTGAAACCATAAGCTCTCACTTACATTCATGCTTATTATACCCATTGTTTCATACATTTTTCCTTTATGAATAAATATCTCATACTCACCCTGATATTTCCTATGTTTTTGGTTTGATCTCGAGATTTTCCCAGTCTCCTCATGATAGTCATTGGCAAGCAGCCAAACAGATTCTTTGCTATCTCCAAGGCAATACTCATTTTGGTATTTTATATGGTCAAGTTTCTACAGAGTTGGTGCGCTACACTGATTCTGATTGGGTAGGTTCATTTGATGATAGATCAACCGAGCAATGTGTATTGCACGATTTTGGGTGCACAACAGTCTTCAGTGGATGCCAAGGTACACGCAACCAACCTTTGTTCCCTGGAGTAATTTTTGATGCAAAATCAAACCATTGCAGTGATAGCATATAGAAAAAAAGCAACATGGCATGTGATAGAGAGTGTGAGCGGTCTTCTACAAACCTCACTCTAATACCATGAAAGAAAACTTGAAATTCTATATGAATAGAAATGCAAGAAACATTACAAGAGTGTAGAGAGAAGCTCAAAGAATGGTTTATTATTCCATAAGATCAACTTTGCATAAATAGCAAAGTTGATCACTGTGAGTCGTTGGATTACAACAACCCAATAGATCTGATCTAATCACAACTAGGATTTTACCAACCTCATGCAAGAGTGATAACTCCAAATAGAATATCCTAGTAGAACTTAAGATATACTCTAACGACCTCTGCATAGTTTTTGGTTGAATTTTCATATGATTTTGAGTAAGTGAGGAGAATTTTGCATTCATTATTAAAAAAAAATCCAAAATCAAATTTTTAGATTTCCATTGGAAGCACCAACAAAATTAATTTTGATAAATCCACTTTCTAGACATTTCTATTTCACCATAGATCGAAGCAAATCCTTTATTTTAATATCATTATTGTAGATGATCCTTCCATGTATACTCAAATTCTATAACCAAGTGGTTAGAACCTTTTTCTACACTTGAGAATTCCTATTGTAAGCACCATATCTATAAACATTCTACAAAAGAGGAAATAATATAGTTCCAAACTTGGGCATGATTTTGAGATTTATTTTTTTTAATTCTATTATTCCTTTCAAGCCATAAATTTCAACAAATAACAACAAGACCAATCCTTCATAGATTCCAATCCTCCATAGAATACATAATGCTTTAGCTTTAAAATAATAAATCCAACATTTCAACAACTCTTTCAATGTTGATGAAGTTATTCAATATATTTTTATATTTTTTAAAAACAACCCTAAGGGATAATGAGTAAATGGTCTAATGTTTCAAAATCATTCTCACACAAGACACATTTTTAAAATCCAATGATATCCTCATATTTATATACTCTCTCCTATGAGAATCTTACTTTGGACCATAGTTGAGACAATCAAAATTGGTAAAGAATCAAAATTTTTAAAAATCGGCAAAAATCGGGAATCGACAAAAAATCAGGGAAAGAATCGACAAAAAAAATTGAATAAAATGAAAATTTTCATTCAAAAAAGTTCTTTTTATGCATATTACAATGAATTAATATTATGTAAATCAAATATTGCAATAAAAACAATAATTCATATCAAGATATCATACAAAGCTCAAGCTTTAAGTACACATGAAGGTGAAAAAACATATCTTGTATTGCTTATAATATGAAAAGGTACAAAGTATCATGACCCTCTCATATGGACCTTTCGACATGAAAAACAATGTATTAATTGATGGTGCTTTAATAATCAATTTTGTGCAATTAATCGCCTATGCAATGTTAGTAGATATTAAAGAGCATCATACTGCTAATAAAATGTCAATGTTTAGGATTAGGTACACTCGTAAATGAAATAATTTGAGTCATCCACCGAAGGCAAGGGTACTTGAGATTATGGAAGTGATGATAAGTCAACTCGAAGGTAACAAGGATGGATACCTTCATATAGGCATGCATTTGATTAAGGGATAATTGTCAATAATTAGCCACCTTGAGCCCCAGACTGACAGCCTAGTAGTTATCGTAAGTTCTAGAGGCTGAGATAGGTTACTAAATTGATGGAAAGACTCCCTCTTTGTCTATTGCAAATGCTTGATCATCTTTTACTTCAGTACTACTACCTCAATAAATTGGGAAGTGTGAATGGATAGGTTATCTTCATAACTCCTTGTGTGCTCTGGTAAATAGAATGATAAAGAGATTTCATTTTAAATAAATAGTTGATTTATTTTAGAATGATAAAGAGATTTCATTTTAAATAAATAATTGATTTATTTTAGAATTATAAAGATATTTCATTTTAAATAAATAGTTGATTTATTTTAGAATGATAAAGAGATTTTATTTTAAATAAATAGTTGATTTATTTTATAATGATAAAGAGATTTCATTTTAAATAAATAGTTGATTTATTTTATAATGATAAAGAGATTTCATTTTAAATAAATAGTTGATTTATTTTAGAATGACAAAGAGATTTCATTTTAAATAAATAGTTGATTTGTTTTAGAATGATAAAGAGATTTCATTTTAAATAAATAGTTCAATTATCTTAGAATGATAAAGAGATTTCATTTTAAATAAATAGTTGATTTATTTTAGAGTGATAAAGAGTTTTCATTTTAAATAAATAGTTGTTTTATTTTGGAATGATAAAGAGATTTTATTTTAAATAAATAGTTGGAGACCTATTTTAAAGAAAAAGAAACAATGGTTTCATATTAAGCAATAAAAGAATCTCCATTATGAGCAAATAGCTATTCTATTTTGAATGATGAATGAAATTCATTAAATCTATAGAAAAAAATTTGTTGTCAAGTAGTAATGACGAATTCATCTTAAAAATGATAAACTATTTATGGTTTTTAACAAAAAGAGATAATGAAATCACCTTCAAAATCTGATCGAGTTCATCAGAGCAAAGCTATCAATCGTTGTGAAGAGATGGATTCATCATGGCAACGTCTTGGAAAAGATAGGTTGGAGATGGGGTGTCTTCCCTACCGCATGAAGGATGTGAAAGGGAGTAATGGAAGTTATGGTGGTGGATAAGGGAGGAGACATAGTCGTGGAGTCTAAGGAGAGCGGGCATGGCAAGGTGAGGGACAATCTTTTGGGAGAGGAGAAGAAATAAGGAGGTAGAAGATTCAGAGGAGAAGAGGAGAAGAAAACCAGCAATGTGAAGAAAGAAGTAAAGGAAGAATGATATCTATGGAAGCAACCAGAGATATCACATGATAACAGGTTCGTATTGTTGTAACTCCACTCTCGTGTGTTGTTAGAAATTGTACTATCTTCCTTGTCTGTCGTTCGCCCAATTGCTTATGTTTAAGAGTTGTTGGTTCGTTGTGTTAGCACCATAAGAGAAACTTATAGTTTCTATGTGTGTTGAGTTATAGTTTAGAACCTACCCAAGTAGGGTCAGTATTGTTCAGCTTTAGGCATGGTCGTTGACCTCTATTAGTTGTTATTCTTAATGTACTAATGTTGGGTTGGTCCTTAGTTGACAACCAAGTGGTGTTACCTCACAACCCGAACCTACTAGCTTGGCTGGTGGAGATAAGTTGACCAAAATACCGACACTATACCTTTTGGGTGGTTTGCTTCTACCTATTATTCTAAGTGGTTCTGTGCAATGGGTGTCCGAGAGCCTTCTAGCTTCCTTGGTCCTATGTGAGGAGTTGTCATCGAATCACCTTATAGGTTGGGTGTTCATTGTAAAACCACTGTTATCAACCCTGCGGCTACCACTAGCCCCAGTTAGGTAATTTAGTTATGGTGGAGTCGTTGCTATGAAGGTTTCTCATAGGTACTGTGAGGATGCTAGCACAAAACACCCGTCCCCTTATACCCGACCATGGGTTGGTTAGTTGTGATGGATTATCGGGTTTTGGAGTCCAAAAATATCACGTTCACCTTTTCTAGTTGGATAACCTTTGAGCCTCACTAGCTATCAATATAGAATGGCTTGGGCACTCGAATAGGATCGTAGCTCATAGCCCTACATGGTGCAAATGCTTGACTGGTTTCAAGTTTGACTATCACTAATTGCAGTAGCTTGTGTAAAACAGTGATACCTATGGCTTCTATATTATTCATTTAGGCAAGTGAGTAGGAATAAATACTATATTAAATAGATTTCAAGAGCTTTGTTTAAAAGAAAGAGCCTTGTCTAGTTTCATTAATTAAAATAATGGATTTTAGATTAATGAAAAGAAGGGTTTCTTATTTAGTTTCATTAATTAAAATAATGGATTTTAGATTAATGAAAAGAAGGGTTTCTTATTTAGTTTCATTAATTAAAATAATGGATTTTAGATTAATGAAAAGAAGGGTTTCTTATTTAATCCCATTGATTTAAAATGATGGAATTTGGATTAAAGGGATGGGAAACCTTATATGACTTCATTGTTTTAAATTATGGGTTTTAGATTAATGAAGAGAAAAAGGTTTATTTATGGATTAAAGTAGTTGGATTTAATTGAATAAATAAATATGAATATAATTTGTTTTGTAAATTAAGGGTATGGAACTTTAATTTATAAAATGAACAAAAAGGTTTATTTATGGATTAAAGTAGTTGGTTTTAATTGAATAAATAAATATGAATATGGTTTGTTTTGTAAATTAAGGGTATGGGAGTTTAATTTATGAAATGAAGAAAAATGTTTATTTATGGATTAAAGTAGTTGGATTTAATTGAATAAATAAATATGAATATGGTTTGTTTTGTAAATTAAGGGTATGGGACTTTAATTTATGAAATGAAGAAACAAGTTTATTTATGCATTAAATTAGTTGGCTTTAATTGAATAAATAAATATGAATGTGGTTTGTTTTGTAAATTAAGAGTATGGGACTTTAATTTATGAATGAAGAGACATATTATTTATAGATTAAAATAGAAGGCTTTAATTTGGTAAATAAATGTGAACCTAGATTATATGGCAATTAAGGGTATGAGACTTTGATTGTTGAATAAGAATTGAGTCATTTATTACAAGAAAAACATGTGATCTTGATGCATTATTGAATAACTCACATAGGAATATGATAAGGGAAATAGAAAGAGTAGTTTCTATGATATCAATTGTGCATTAGAAAGTTGAATTGCTTGGGTTGTTTGTATAGTTGCAATTTGGCAATAAAATGAGTAAATGCATTTAGAAGCATATCTATCCTAAACTATGAGTGTCTTGATCCCCTACTATCCTCACTTGATCGATGGAAGAATGGGAGGACCAAAGTTACAGATGGACCAATGCACAAGTTTGCTCTCTACCTTACATCTTGATTATTTATGCAAATAAATTAGAAATGTGGGGAGATTTCCCTGATGAGATTGATGTAATGTATTATTTAATGGTATGGAGGTTTTACCATACATGCTTATGTAATAAATGAACAATATGGCTAATGTACCTTTGTATTCTATTGATTGAATGTGAATGTATTTAAATCATTTCTTATGCATGTTTATTCTTTAATTATTACTTCATATTTCTAGTTATCCTTTGCTTATTTAATAAATTATGTTTTGTTATATTTAGTATCTAGATCTATATTTTCCTTCCTTGTTTGAATAACTTTTATAACAAATCAACAGTAAATTCTAGGGTGAACTTAGAAGGTAACCTAAGGGCTTGATACCCCCTTAGAGAGAATGGTAACTAGGTTTATAGAAGATTGTACCTGAGTTAAGATAGCTTGTCAAAGGATAATATTGATAGCTTAACTCGCAATACACGTAGCATACCTACGTATAATAGATTGCATAGAATATGGAGATGCGTGTACACCTTCTAATGATTGAAGGTGATAAGTCTAGCTCATCAAGGATGATGAGATGGATGGACTTATATGCATAACATGAGATAGGCCTACTCAGAAGGGACTTGCGTGAGGGAAATCTCATGTGGTATAGTTCTTGAGAAATTTTGGGGTTTGTTAAACATTAAGTTAATCTGAGATTGGTTAGGGGTTTATGAATCCCTCTCCTTAGTCCAAAAAAAATTCTTTCTATATTTGTGTGTTTTCTTGTTTCTTTATTTTTGGATCGTTAAATTTGGTATCAGAGCTCTAGGTACGAGGGTATAGAGTTTTCTATGTGCTAAAAGAGATTTGGGTGTCTCCAATGAAGGCTTGCTAAAGTTTAAGCTAAATTTGGGATGACCTAAAGTCTCTGCTTATTAGATTCTAATGGAGTTGATTCCAAGGGTATATGAATATTATGATACCTCAGTATGGGCTTTGGTATTAATGATACATCATAATATTGGAATATTATCCTAGTTAGATTACTAATATTTTGGCAAGGACTCTGTAGTGTGGCTTAAATTAGTGGTACAATTTAAGATGAAATTGTAACTTAATATTTTTTCTTGGTTGAAACCAGTTTAAGATGCCACCTAAGGCTAGAAGAGAGAGAGCTACACCTAGACAGACTCGACAAAGTGATGTTGAAGAAGGGGTCCAGAATGAGGATCCAAAAACTTCCAATAAAGGAATGGAAGATCTCACTACTATAGCCACCACCATGCAAGGATAGATAAAGGAGTCAGGGGAACTAATAGACTAGTAGAGAGAACAATTGAATCAGTGTAAGTTGATGAATGAATACTTCATTGCAAGTCTACCAAAATATCACCAAAAATCCTAAAGAGAGAGGGTAAGTAATGGCTTCCTAAAGTGGAAAAACCAATGTAAGTATCGGGTAAGCCAACAAAAATTAGCCATTGATGTTGGTCCAAGGAAATGGAAACCACCTCAACATACCCTTGAAAGAAGTCAGGGGCAACCAAGGACACCTCGAGTGGGGCAAATTAGGAGATAGAATCAGAAATCCTATAGGGTCCCTTTTGAAGGTTTTTATGTATGTGGGGGATCGCATTATGCAATCAGCTACCCAAGTAAATAGGCATTAGTCCTATAGTCTAAAGAGATGAGTCTGAGACCACAAGTGATAGGAAGGAACCAACACTGGAATAGGACACCCCTACCACGAATTTGGGAATGTAATTTTCTTCCCTCTCTATGAGCAGCTTAAAAGGGGAAACTTTTAGTAAATATTTTTTCCTTACATGTAATAATAAATTAGCAAAAAATATGTAGAAAAGGCCAGGATATTTAGCTCATGGATGGAAGGTCGAGTATGGTTCTAGATATACCTACTCCTTAAACTAGTGTTTTCCTATGATAGAAATTGCTTTAGCTAGCGGAACCACGGAAGGTTGCTTATCTGTATCTCCACTTCATACCTTCGATGTAATCCTAGGGATGGATTGGCTACAGGACCATAAAACTGTAATCAATTTCTAGGACAGATGGATCGAATATTTTGAATAATGTAAGGAAAGACTAAAAATTCATAGAGGATAAGGGGCATTCAAACCCCAGATTTTTTCAACTATGTAGTTCAAGAAAGCCCTCAAAAAAGGAAGGATAATCTATGTAATTAAGCTAAATAAATTTGGTGAAGATTGAAAGAAAGGGGTGTTGGAAACAAACCCAATTTTATAGTATTTCAAGGATGTATTTCTTGAGGATTTACCTAGGCTCCCTCTTGTGCGGGAATTTGATTTTACTATTGATCTTATGCTAGGAGTGAAACCAATTCATAGATCTTCATATAGGATGATACCTATCGATATGCAAGAATTAAAGGGGCAATTGCAAGGGTTATCATAAAAATGGCTGATAAAACCAAATGTATCACCTTGGGGTGCACTTGTTTTATTTATGAAAAAGAAAGATGGCTCTTTAAGATTGTGTATTGATTACAAGATGCTAAATAAAGCTACAATCAAGAATCGGTATCCCCTACCTAGAATTGAAAAATTTATCAATCAACTATGATATGCCACGATGTTTACTAAGATAGATTTGAGGTCAGGGTATCACCAATTAAGAATACGTGAGGAGGATACTCACAAGACAACATTTAAGACTAGGTATGGACATTATGAATTTATAGTCCTACCCTTTGGATTGACTAATTCCCCAGCTACCTTCATGAATTTAATGAAGAGTGTGTTCAGAAGGCACCTAGACCAATTTGTACTTGTATTTCTAGATGATATCCTAATATACTCTCAGAACAAGGAAGAACATGATAAACATCTCAAGATCATGTTAGAGTTACTAAGAGAAAATCAACTCTACAAAAATCTGACCAAGAGTGATTTATATGTTTCAAAGGTACGATGTTTAGGGCATATCATATTAGTAGAAGGAATCATTGTAGATCCAAAAAATATTGAATTCATACTAAATTGGTCACCCCCTACTAATATTACTGAAGTGAGAAGCTTCATGGGGTTAACGGGCTATTATAGATGTTATATAAAGGATTTATCAAAGATTACTTCAACAATAACTAACCTTCAAAATAAAGGGAAGGAATTCAAATGGATGGAAAAGTGTGAAACTACCTTTGCTTTACTTAAGTAAAAAATCACTACCGCACCAATATTAAATATTCTAGATCCTCAAAGATATTTTTTAGTATGCATTGATGCATTGTTGCAAGGGTTAGGAGTACTCATGCAAGAAGAGTTAGTAGTAGCATATACTTCAAGGAAGCTTAAAATGCATGAATTCAATTATGCTACCCATGATTTAGAGCTAGCCATTGTGGTGCATGCTCTAAAGTCTAGCACCACTATCTGGTGGGGAGACCTTTCAAGTTAAATTCTGACCATCAAAGTCTAAGGTACTTATTTACCCAGCAAATACTCAATGTGAGATAGAGAAGGTGGATCAAGTTTCTTGTTGAGTATGACTTTGAAATTGAGTACATAAAGGGAAAACAGAATAAGGTTGTTGATGCCTTAAGTAGAAAGAAACATGTAGTAGCCATAGCCAGGAGTCACATAAATCTCATGGAACAAGTGAGGTAGGAAAAATATCAAGATGAATATTTCCAGGAAATTCAATCTATAATAGATAGAGACCCTGAGGGAATAAGGAGTTTTGGGTGATAGATAAAATTTTATGCTACAAAGGTAGAGTCATCATACTAATATTAAGGGATTTAATAAATCTAATCATGCAAGAAGCCCATATATCTCTTTATACATCTCACCTCGGAGGGACAAAGATGAGGGAAAACATGAAAAGAATCTTCTTCTAGGTAGGAATGAAGAAGGATATTATCGATTTTTTCACTTTGTGCCTCGAATGTCAGAAGGTTAAGGCAGAACGCAAGCACCTCATAGGAAAGTTGTATCCACATAGTATACCTAGATAGAAATTGCAGGTCATATCTATGGATTTTATAGCAGGTTTACCTAAGACCAGGTACTAGTATGATGCAATCCTAGTAGTAGTCAACAAATTAACTAAGGTTGTATATTTATACTTGGGAGTACCAAGGACGATGCTAAGGTTGTGGCTAATAGATTTTCCAAGGAAGTGTTTTGATTGCATGGATTTCTTGAGATAATTATCTTAGATAGAGATTCCAAGTTCAATTTTGATATCTGTAAAATAGTTCAACAAGCAATAGGCACGAAGCTAAACATGAGTTTGGTATGCTACCCTAAGATAAATGATCAAATAGAGAGGGTAAACCAAGTACTATAAGATATGTTTCTCATTTATTGTATGGATCACAAGTCTTGTTAGGAATACTACCTACATTTGGTAGATTTTACCTACAAAAATGGGTATCACTCCTCTCTGGGAATGGTACCTTTCGATGCCTTGTATAGATGAAAGTTTAGAACACCACTATAATGGGATAACCTAGAGGATAGAGTTGTGATTGGACAAAAAATGGTTAGAGAAATGGGAGACAAATTAAAGGTAATCATGCAAATAGTTAAGGAAGTTTTTGATTGGCAAAAGAGTTATGCTAATTTGAAGAGAACTCCAAGGGAGTACTCGGTGGGAGACAAAGTGTTCCTAACGTTCAAACCAATGAAAAGTGTGATCAAGACCATAAAATTGGATCCACGATTTATAGAACCCTTTCAGATCACTAAGAAGATTAGTTTGGTTGTGTACCGAATTGCTTTACCTCCTAATCTATCAAAAATCCATGACACTTTCCACAAATATTTGCTTAGAAAAATATTGTTGATACTTAACATGTGTGGGATGTTTCTAATTTTCAGATGGCAAATCCAGAGGCAATTGAAGTAATGTCAGTAAATATTTTCAATTTTTCTCTAAGACTATGCGAAATCAGACTCTTGAGCAATGTAAGGTCCAGTGGGAACATTTCTCTGAAAGAAATGCCACTTGGGAGAAAGTGAAAGATATACAAAAACATTTTTTTTTTTTTTTTGATGATCTTTAAACTATAATAAAAATTAATTTTTGATTGTGTAAACTAAAAAATACTTGGATGGTGTTTAGTCCTAGTGGGTGATGATGTCATGACCCTCTTAGATGGACCTTTCAAAATGAAAAACAATGTATTAATTTATGGTGTTTTAAAACTTGATTTTGTGCAATTAATAGGCTATGCAATGATACTACTAAAAAATTTCCAATGTGTAGGATCAGGTACACTCATAAGTGGAATAAGTTGAGTCATCCACTAAAGGCAAGGGTACTTGAGGTTGGGGAAGTTATGATAAGAAAAATTGAAGGTAACAAGGATGGATACCTTCATATAGGCATACATTCGGTTAAGGGATAATCATCAATAATTAGCCACCTTGAGCCCTAGACTGATAGCCTAGTAGCTATCATAAGTTCTAGAGGATGAGACAGGTGACTAAATTGATGGAAAGACTTCCTGTTTATTTATTGCATATGTTTTATTATCTTTTACTTTAGCAATACTGCCTCAATAAATTGGGAAGTGTGATTGGATAGGTTGTATTCATAACTCCTTGTGTGCTCTGGTAAATAGAATGATAAAGAGATTTCATTTTAAATAAATAGTTGATTTATTTTAGAATGATAAAGAGATTTTATTTTAAATAAATAGTTTATTTATTTTAGAATGATAAAGAGATTTCATTTTAAATAAATAGTTGATTTATTTTAGAATGATAAAGAGATTTCATTTTAAATAAATAGTTGATTTATTTTAGAATGATAAAGAGATTTCATTTTAAATAAATAGTTGATTTATTTTAGAATGATAAGAAATTTTCATTTTAAATAAATATTTTATTTATCTTAGAATGATAAAAAGATTTCATTTTAAATAAATAGTTGATTTATTTTAGAATGATAAATAGTTTTCATTTTAAATAAATAGTTGATTTATTTTGGAATGATAAAGAGATTTTATTTTCAATAAATAGTTGGAGACCTGTATCCACCAAATTTGGACACACCTCCAAATTACTAATGTTATTAAGACATCATAATTATCCTAATAACGTGTAAATCACCCTCAAAAACCCTTGCCTCGATATTCATGCCAAAAAATATAAAAAAATAGCTCAATTGTACTCTCTCCGATAAAATCGGATGATCCCGATGAAACCGGATGTATCCGACAAAATCGGATGCGTCCGATTTTGTCCAAATCCCACGTGCACCTAATTTAGGTGCCTAGTTGGATTTTGAATCTAATCTGGGCATCATCAGATTCTCGATGAAATCAGACGATCCGATAAAATTGGATACAACCGATTTCGTCCAAATCAAGCCAAAAACCTAATTTGGCCTAACAACCTAATTTTTTCTGCCACTCACCTGATCCCTCGAACAGAAACAACTATTTTAACCCCTCAGATCCATAGTAATCAGTCTAGTTGATGATATTTGTAGAAGAGCTTGGAAAAGAGGAGTTTTGGAGCTTTTTTGTAGGTTACAGTGGGAGATATCGCTGTCAAATCATCATCCAAGGAGCATACAACCATGGCATCACTTTCAATATACTCAGATTTTGCTTTTACTTGATTTATACTTCATTTTTCTATCATTTGTATGAAATCGGTTGCATCCGATTTCATCCCTATTACGTCTGGTTTCATTCTCTATCTTGTAGAACTAGCCGTTGGATAAATTCGGTTGCGTACGATTTCATACATTGTGTATCGATTTCGTACCCAGCATACGGTTTCATGTTTGTCTCCTTCTAGGGGAAAAATTCTAAATATCAGACTGTTAATTTCATTTCATTAGTATTACATCATCATTCATTACTCCAATACTACATTGTATATTTCTGTTATTGATAGATCTATTGCTTTATCATCGCATGTTGCATGATTAGAATAATCAACTTTTCACTTTCTCTACGGTTGGCTAAAAGAACCGAGGGGATTTGATTGTCACAGACCATGATCTACTATGGCCTATGTAGATCCCCCTTCCCTAATTCCAAAATCTAGTGTTTTGCTATGAAATTGTAGGTTTCAGATGAATCCGTATGCATCCGATTTTGTCAGACGAAATCGTACGTCCGATTTCATCTTGTCTATGTTTTATTTCGTATAGTGTAGCTGATTTCATAAAAAATTAGACTTTCGGATCAGGTAAGTGCTCAAAATTCTCTCTTTCACAATCAAATTTACATTCTCTATTCTGTAGGCATCTGTATTAAATCAAAAAATAGAAAAACCCCAAAAACATAGATTTATTACACTTTTCACAAAACACAAAAATACAAAAAGAGAACATGTCAACTTAGAAACCTTGCATCATAGTTAAAATTTATAATGCTTTTCTAGATAGATTTGTATGCCTTGTATTCATTTGAAACTGAATTGCATATAGCTAGGTAGAAATTGCATTCTGGCCAAATCCTAGGTGTATGCTCAAAACAAAGAACAAATCAAACTACTACCTCACCTAGGCGTGGAAACCACCATAGCAAGTGTTTCCTGGTGAACCCCACCCCATTCATCGACAAACACCAAAGAGAGTGCAACAGAAGCACTTCTCATCCGAGGTGTAGATCCTTCATTTTCCCTCCCCCTTTCAGGTGCGGATCCATTAGCCTAGGAGAAAGGGGTGCAAAAATTTTGGGCCTACATTCTTTGGTGAACCCGACGTGAACTACACAATTAGTATTAAATTTTATTTGCTTTACAAAAAAAAACAAACAAAAAAACAAAAAATAAATAAAATCTCATTAAATGGTAGAAAATAGACTTAACGAATCCTTCTTCATAGATCTTAGGAGAACACTTATTGAACAAGAGGTTAATATCTCCTATGAACGTGATGGAATAGAATGCCAAGTAGATTTGTGGAAACACTTTGGCATCCTTGAAAACAAATCCCAAGAAATTAGAGAAATTAGGAGAATTGATGTTGCTAGAGCCTTAGGACCTAGTTATTATTCTCCTTACTTTGAAATCAAAAGAGGGTGTGAGCATTGGCTTGCAAACAAATGAGCTGGTGTCCACACAGACATTTATCCTTGGGATAATTACTTGGAAGAAGCCTTAAACGTCCATAGATTCTTAGCATACTTAGAAAATAATGAAGTGACCCTAGAACAAAGAAAAAGATTTCAAAAAGCACCTAGGGCAATCTTATTTCGAGAGTATTGTTACGAGTTACAAGTCCAACCTGTTAACTCAGAGACTAAAGGATTTACATTTGTCCATTTCATTCAACTCTTAATAGATGATTTCTCTTTTGAGGAAGAACACTACATGAGCCCAGAAGATTTGGAACCTATCAATGATATCCACAAGCTCTTTGGAGAAGATTGAAACCATTTAATGTCATTTTCAAAAATCTTGTAAATATTTGAATTAAAGCATAGTAAATTGTTTGCTTAAAAACATAAAAACAACAAAAACAAAAAAAAATCCTTTTTAGCATCGCTAGGAAAGATGCCTAAACACCTAAGAAGTGGTAAACAAGTGGCAACTAGCTCTGAAGATGAGCTAGAAATTGACCCTAACGTAGAAGCTGAAATAGAAGAAGTTTTAGAAGAACAAGAACATCAAATAGGACAAAGTGAAGAAGATGAAACCATTAATGATGTGGATCCAAAACTAGGACCTCGAGGAAGTGTTCATTTTCAATCCATGCAACATTTATGTGATTTCTTAAATCAAAATCGAGCAGCCATCACTAATGTGTTGGAAATAGAAGACCAACTTGAAAAGGGTGATTTTTCGATGGAGGCAGCCTTAGAAGCAGCCTTTCGACTTCACCCACAACCTGAATCATATATGAACACTTCATTACAACATGCCAATGACGGTGATCCTTCTTTAGATAATACTAAAAATATGCCTCCTCCAGAAGATAATTCCCAAGAACAGGTACCTGAACCACCACCAGAACAATCCGTTGGTGCAAATGCTGCAACTACTTCCAATAAAAAGCAACCATCTTCTTCTAAAAACCCTACTTTGCTTTCTCAATATTTTGAACATGTATTTGCCCTAAATTTTTCTTCCTAAAAAAATAAAAATACACAAGTTCCAAGTTTGCGTCGAGCAAATGTTCAACAAAATACAATTCCTTATAAACTTCAATATCCTCCTCATACTTCAAACCCTATGCATAATAGTATTCCCATCACAACTCCTTATATAGCAGTGCAACAAACTTATTATCCACCACATGGCAACATAATAAACCAAAATAAAAACAATGAGCCACCACATCATCTCGAAGCTATAGACCAAATTGATCCATATCATCCTACGTATAGCTATAAAGAGATGTGTAATCAACCATTAGATCCTATGGTCACTACTAGGCCATACCCTAAATGGTTCCCTATGCCTATTCTTCCGATCTATAAGGGAACAGAAGATCCCATAGAACATCTTTGCATGTTTAGGACAACATGTCATGACATCACTTATGATGATATGCTATTGCTAAAAATATTCCCAAAAAGTTTAGGAGGAATGGCATTAGAGTGGTATTATCAGTTGCAAACACATTCTTTAAGAAATTTTGAAGAAATTGCAGAAATGTTTGTACATCAATTTGGTGCTTACATAGAAAGGCATGTTACGATAAAAGACTTATACAACCTTAAACAAGGAAAAGAAGAAAGTTTTGGAGAATTCTTAGCTCGATGGAGGAAAATTTTGGGAAAATTACATTTTGCTTTACCTCCAAGAGAAATGCTAGACATCTTTATTGGAAATTTGCAAGAACAATTATCTTACGAGTTAGCCACGACTACCGTGACCACCTTTGACCAAGCTATAGATTTAGCAAGAAGGGTAGAAGAAGCCCTAATCAAGAGGGGACAATTTAAAAATAAATATGAAGATAAATCATCTAAGAATCAATACAAAAACAAACATGTGGTAGGAGATGGGGTCACGGATAGTAGACCCCCTCAAAATGTTAATACCATAGATACTACAAAAATTTGTGTTGAAAGCACCCCAAAAACCTCCATTGCAAAATTTTACAAGATTGAATCAACCCTTGACAATGGTCTTACCTCAACTAGTAGAAAGAGGTCTAATAAAATTTCTAGAGATACGACAACCTGACCCCTCTCAACCGTGGTACAGACCTGACCAACATTGTGACTACCACCAAGTTGATGGACATCCAACAAATACCTGTAGAAGATTAAAACATATAGTGCAAGACTTAATTGATGAAGGAAAATTAGAAGTGGAAAGTCCTCCACCGAATAAAAATCTTCAAACAAATACACAACCACAACAGGCACAAAATGTAAACCAAAATCTGGATATCTTCCAAAACCCATTGCCAAATCATGGCAAGGAAGCTGTGAATCAGCTAGACTATAAAAATACACCTCATCCAACAAGATATGTGGGAACAATTGAAAATTATTTACCATCTCAACCTCCACAAAATATTTTTGTGCCTACTCAATCCAATATGACAATCAAACAACTTCAAGGAAGAAAACCACAACTATCATCCTTGGATGAAACAGAAAGTGAATCAGAATCTAAAATAGATATTAGCTCACAACATGCTAATAGTTCAGAAGATGAGTCAGGGCCAATCTTACCCATTACTAATTCACTAACCCTAGAAGAACCATTTACAAGAATAATAACCACTCATCCTTCATCACAACAAATTATTCCTATCGAACAAAGTTCAACTACAAGACTACAAGTTGTTCGATCAAACAACATTGTAGGTACAATTGGAGTTGTTACTCAATAGCAAGCCCAAACCCAAAATTCTCAACCTCCCACTCAAACAAATGATGTTGATCAATTACCTATTGTTCTAAAATTACCTCATAAGGAAAATAACATAATTAGATCCCAACAAAAGACTCCATTTGATATCAATGATCAACTAGCTAATACAATAACTAGGATTTCCCTTTTAGACCTTCTTAGAACTTCAACCATCCACAGAGAGGAATTAATGAACACTTTAAGCCAAATGATGGTACCTCAAGATATAGAGCCAACTGTTGTAGTTGACATTGTAGTCTCTCATGAAATAGACTACATTGATTTCCATGATAAAGATATTCCTTCCCAAAGTATGTTTAGAGATAATCCTATTTATATAACAACTTTAATTGGGGATGTTTGTGTCAAAAGAGTGTTAATTGATAATGGTTCATCCCTAAACATATGCACTTATGACTTCTTCAAAATATTTGGATTTAGGAAAGAAGATTTGAGATAAACTAAAATGATCATTAAAGCCTTCAATGATGAAACACAAGAGGCTTGTGGTGTGATCTCAATTCCACTACAAGTTGGTCCCAAGATTCTAGACACATCCATATTTGTTGTACCATGCCCAACATCGTACAACATCCTTTTGGGACATCCTTGGATCAATGCCATGAGGGCAGTCCCCTCTACTTTGCATCAATGTGTTAAATTTGAATTTAAGAATTAGTTGGTCACTATTCATGGTGATCCTAGGCCATTTGAAATGTGTGCAATAGCGGAACCTATTAATGTCCCCTTTTGTCCTGCTCTCTCATCATTAGAACCTAAATCTTCTAAAACCTCTTTACCCAAATCAGAACCATCACCCTCTTCTGAATCATCAAAACCTTCTAATAAGGATAACCCCTCTACATCATATCCTTTGACAGATGAAGTTTTACAAGACTTATCCACTATATTGGAGCCCACAAAATAGGATGATTATAATGTACAAGATTCCCTTATTTTGTCTCAATTACCACCATCTCCACATACAATTGGGTTACCACAGAAACAAAGAAGCATCTATCATGTTGGAAGTTGTACTTTCATTGGTGTTGGATGTGCTCTAGATAAAATTAATATTAGGTAAATGAGCTTTACGTATGATGAGGATGGTTTCTCTAGATGCTTCTTTTCTAATAAATATATAAAATCTAAACAAATGATGTGTGATATGGGATACAAAGGTAAAGGTTTAGGTCCCCTAGAAAATGGGATACATGAACCATTTGAGGTAGAGGAATGGCCTACCCGATGTGGCGTAGGCTATATCCCCACAAAAACTCAACCTTTTCCCTTTGATGAAGATGATCATCTTATCACATATGGGGAATATTTAGAAAAGCAAGAACAATTAAAGAAACGTAAGAGAGCGTATACATTCTCTTGCAACATGCTAACAGTGGTACACACAAAATAATAGCTAATTCAGATGAATGTGTAGAAGGGGATATCTTTTATGACATTCCTCATGAAGAAATTATGAGAAATAGGTTCTTCTTCGATGGGTCTATCCCATGTATAGCCCATATTCAAACAACTACACAAGAAGAATTAGCTAACTTATCTCTAGAAGAACTTCAAGAAATGGGTGTTTCACCCGCTCCTAATTTTGAAAGAGATCTAAGCATTGAAGTAGAAGCCATCCTAAAAATTAATATCGAAATAGAAAATAATCCTCGTATAGTTAAAATCAGGACTGATTTAAATAAAGAAGAACAAATCAAATATACAGAACTTCTCATAGAATATCCTGACATCTTCGCTTGGACATACGCAGATATGCCAGGCCTAGACCCTTATGTGGTTATGCACCACTTAGTGGTTCATCCTGATGCTAAACCAGTCAAACAAAAACTTAGGAAAATGCATCCTAAAGTAGCCTTATTGGTTAAAAATGAATTACAAAAACTCTTGGATGTAACTTTCATTCAAGCCATAGATTATTCTGATTGGATATCCAATGTTGTTCCCATAACCAAAAAGGAAGCTACTAAAATTAGAGTTTGCACTGATTTTAGGGACATCAATGTTGCATGTCCCAAAGATGACTTTCCCCTTCCTAATATGGATCATATTATTGATTTCACAATCGGATGTGGAATGTTATCACTTATGGATGGATTTTCAAGATATAATCAAATTCGTATAGCACCAGAAGATCAACCTAAAACTACATTTATTACACCTTGGGGAACTTTCTATTGGAAAGTAATGCCCTTCGGTCTAAAGAATGCAGGGGCAACTTACCAATGAGCTATGACATACATATTTCATGATATGATGTATGATATCCTACATGATTATGTGGATGACATCATAGCTCGATCTATAAAGTGAGAAGATCATATCCTTGATTTACGATGAGTCTTTGATAGACTCCGTGAATACAAAGTCCGATTGAATCCAGATAAATGTGTGTTTGGAGTAAAATAGGGAAGTTATTAGGGTTTATAGTGTCCATGCATGGTATAGAAATAGACCCTACCAATATTAAGGCTATCATTGATATGCCACCACCTAAAAATCTAACAGAACTCAGGAGTCTACAAGGTAAGCTCCAATCTATCCATCATTTTATTGATAAACTGGTAGACAAATGTAAACCCTTTCTTAGGTTGCTTAAGAAAGATACACCTTTCTTATGGGATAAGGAATGTCAAGAAGCTTTCAAAACCCTTAAGACATATTTACTTACCCCACCAGTGCTTGTTCCACCTAGACCAGAGCACCCATTCATCTTATATATTTCTACCTCAGAACTTGCGTTAGGTGCAATGTTAGCACAACATGATGAGGATAAGAAAGAACGAGCCATTTACTACATAAGAAAACTTTAATAAGTTATGAAACTCGGTACACTCCTTTAGAAAATCTTTGTTTAGCTATTGTATTCTCTACACAAAAATTATGCCACTACATGCTTAGTCAAAAGACTTATGTCATTGCTAAATTTGATCCATTACGATATTTAATGAGTAGGCCTTATTTATCAAGACGAGCAGAAAAATGGGTTCTTGCTTTGAGTGAGTTTGACCTAACCTTTATTGGGAAGAAATCCATTAAAGGGTAAGTCATAGCAGATCAACTCGTCGCTGCTCCTCTTGAGTCTACTCACCCTTTGATGATAGAATTCCTCGATGAATGTCTTAATCTAGATAATGATTCCTTAGAATCATGGTCTCTATTTTTTGATGGAGCCCATTGTATGAGTGGTGCAGGTGCAGGTATCATATTGGTATCCCCACAAAAGCAACTTATCCCATTATCTTTTAAACTCCAATTTACTTGCACAAACAATACAACAGAATATGAAGCTTTAATCCTTGGATTACGAGCAACCTTAACTCTCAATATCAAAGTACTCTCAATTTTTGGAGACTCACAACTCGTGGTGAATCAAGTCAATGACATTTATCAAACCCGAGATGAGAAACTCTATCCTTATAAAGAATACGTTTTAAAACTTATTTCTTTATTTGAGAAGGTTACTATAGAAGCTATCCCATGCACCAGTAATCATTCTACGGATGCTATGGCAGCAACTACTTCTCTTATCCCTTTGGAGTTGGATGATGATCATGCTACTATCATCATTCATCAACTCTAAGAACCCGCATCATTAGAGTCATGCTTAGAACCTTTAGAAATATTTACAATTGAAGAAGCTTTCGAAACCATGGTATGGAGATATTTTAAAATTTCTCCAAGATGGATCATTCCCAGATGGCTTCGATAGAAACCAACGATGAGCATTATGCAAGTGAGTTGTTCACTTCATAATTATCAAAGGTACTTTATATAAAATATCTTTTGAAGGCATCCTCTTACGATACCTCAATATTAATGAATCCAAGAGAGCTCTAAATGAGGTTCATGATGGATCTTGTGGAGGTCATTTTAGTGGAGATGCCATAGCCAAAAAGCTCCTAATAATGGGATACTTTTGGCCCTCCATGGAAAAATATGCTCATGAATATGTACGTAAATGTGAAAAATATCAGAAGCATGCAAACCTTGTTCATGCTCCTACCCAAGAACTTCAAGCTAGTTCTTCCCCTTGGCCCTTCTCAAAATGGGGCCTAGACATTATTGGGAAAATCAATCCAATTTCTTTAGATGGCCATAAATTCATTATTACCATAACAGAGTATTTTACAAAATGGGTAGAAGCTATGCCATTAGCTTCTTGTACAGGAACCCAAGTCTCAAAATTCATTTTTAATCAAATTATCTATAGATTTGGGATTCCATCTACACTTGTTTCAGATAATGGAACATGTTTCAAAAATAAAGATATCAAAAATCTTTGTGCCAAATATAAAATTCAACATAGATGGTCTACCCCATATTATCCGTAAGGAAATGGTCAAGTTGAAGCATCTAATAAAACTTTAATTAAAATCTTAAAAAGGTTGGTTAATAAATCAGGACGAGATTGGCATACCCAACTTTATCCAACATTATGGGCTTATCGAACTAGTGTTCGAACCCCTACTGGTGCTTCACCTTTTGTCTTAGTATATGGCACTAAAGTTGTATTTCCTTTTGAGCTTGAAGTCCCTTCTTTAGGTCTTTTACTTCAAAATGCTGAAGTAGGAGATGAATATCATGTTGGACGATTAAGCCAATTGGAATTATTAGATGAAAAGTGTATAAATGCCTTAGAGCACCTTCGCTCATATCAAGATAAACTCAAAATATCATATTCTAAGAAATTCCACACTCGATATTTTGAGATTGGTGATTTAGTTCTTAAAGAAAATAAAAAAAATACAAATGCTCAAAATGATTTAAAAGGAAAATTCCAACCAAATTGGTTGGGACCATTTATTATCACTGCTAAATTTGGATCTGGTGCATATCGATTGGCAACTTTAGATGGAAAATATCTTAAGGAACCCATGAATATAATGCACCTAAAATGATATTACGCATAATATCAAGTGATCTCATCACTATACATATTTGTAAATATATTTATTGCATCTACTTTAAAATCATCATATTTAAAAATCATATATCAATTAGTTACATTTATCACATCAATCTATCAAAACAAAATTGGAACTCAATTACATATGCCATATGGTCACATCCATTTATTATTCCATTAGACCAATGATGTCAAAATTCATAGTTAATTTTGGTTTACTTTAGGAGAATTCAAAAATTATCTTGAACCACTCACCAAAACTCACATTTTAATAAAATCTTGATTCTTGATATTGATTATAAATCTCTCTTGAACCAAAATCACTACTGCTTCACTAAATAAATTTTGAAGTTTTGGGAACTGATCTTGCCACCTTTTTGAACCAAGAATCACTTACACATATTAAAAATGATTTTGCACAAGGGAAGATAACACTACATAGTAGTCCTAGCTCCTTAAGTGAAAGGTTTCCCTTGCTATCCTATTATGCGCATGGTTTAGAATACTGAGAATTGGAAAAAGGACAAGCTCCTCCCTACCCGAATAAAATCCCTTGCTCTTTGTCTAATCTGAGCAAGTATCCCTTGAAAAAAAAAAAGAAAATACAAAGCAATAAATTCCCCTTGTTCAAAACAAAAAGTGAACAAGAATCCCTACTCAAAGAAATCAAAAGAAAAGAAGGGGGTAATGAGCTTGAATCCCTGGAATTCCTCAGTTATTTGAACACCATGGGGTGATCCTCATTACAGGTTAGGTGGCATCAAGTTGACTTGGCAATGGTGGTATCCTTATGCGTGGTGACATGTCTGTCACATTAGCGACCTTATTTTGTACAGACCAATGTCAGCTTGTGGATTAGCTAGCTTTTGGTAGCTTGTATTACCTAGTAGTTAAGTCTAAATGAATGTATACAATCATGGTAAATGAATACATCTTTTGCACACACATTGGTTCTTAAAATTGGCTTGCATCATTACCTTACTCAAAATTGGTAAATGAACTTCATTAGCACACACATTTGATCCTTGAGAGATTTTGTATCATAATTAAGGTCAAGATGGAAAATGAATACACAAATCACACATTGGTTCTTGATAAATTTGAAATCATCTTCGAAATAACCAAAATTCTCCTTGAAGATTGATTAGCAAACATCATCATTTCATCATGGATTTATATGACTATTAGCATATGGAATTGATCCTCAAAAACAATTAACCTTACATTTTCATTTATTAGCATTAATATGTCAATTTCATTATATTTCATGATTACTTATCATTCATCACAAAACTTGCATTTTGATCATACATAATCAATCTATTATAACAACTACAAATTGACTTCGTGATGATGGCATGAAACAACCCTAATAACAATCTCTTTAGGAATCTTATGCCTAGCGCAAGTCTTTTATCCAAATTTATCATGCTTGATTATTATCATTGTCCAAAACTTATTTTAAGATTAAAACAAAATTAATATTAAAAGTCATACACATTACTTATCATCAACTACATTACTTTCAATCAATTACATTCTAAACTACTTTTGGATCATAACCCTTCGAGGTTAGCAATATAACAAAACCTCACACAAGATCCACTTCACGACTAAAGCGAGCAAACAACCTCCATAAACAGTCATAAACAAGCACACATCTTTGAGGTATTATTGCTAATTGATCAAGATCGTAAGGGTATACTTCCTAATACAATTATCCTTCTTTTACAAATAATTCAATCATACTACATCACAAACATCAATTACTTCAAATTACACTTTACTACACTACAATGATATTTTGATTAAAGCATGAGAAAATGAACATCAAAAACCATAAAAACAAGAATTAAAAGCATGATTATGTAGATCACCAAAAATAAACTAAAATTACATCACACATCATTAAACCATAAACATATATATATATATGTCATCAAAAAGATACAATAAATCGGTCGATTGGTATACCACAATCATGAAATTGGTATACTCAATCACTAGGGGGTACACTACAAAAACTAGCTCAGTGTATCATCCCCTAGAACCCCTAGAACTCTGGGCATCATCACCAGAAGGTGGTCTAGGCTCATGAAATGGAGTAGCCCTAGATGTTGTCCTAGACTCTGACCTCGTAGGCCTCAAAGGAGCACACTCTAGGGGTAAAGCAACCCTCTGACCCTCAGGAACAAGCTGATAATATAGTATCTGATAAAAAGAGGCCTACTGAGAGGTCGCAACTAACTCTACCACTACTATCCTACTCCCTGAAGACTAGCCTGAAGTCACACTCTATGAATATTGGGACTATGACTATGACTGACGTGATGGCCCATGTCCCTACATCTAGGCTATCCTGAGCCTAGCTCACAAGGCTATGTGCATATGTAAGTTGTCCCTCCAACTACTGAATGTGGCTAGCCTAAATGGTGATCTATCTCCTCAGACCATCATTCTCTACCCGTAGAGCAGCCACCTCTCTACACTGCTCGACTCTCCTACCTCTATCATAATGCCCTTCCTAAGTGAATCTGTATGAGGGGCAGTAGGAGTCTCTCACTGAGGAGAGGGTACTATCTATCTTGGCAAAGGAGCACCCTGCTATAAACCTCCCTCCCATTGGTATTGTCTCCTCTCTCCCTTGATCCTAAGAGTCTACTGAGTAGACCCCTATGGTCATAACCCTCCATGCATCCAAACCCCATGGGATCAAAAACCTCCTCATGTTTGAGGCCCCTCTCTCTATGGTGGCCTCTATATCTATCCTTCTCCTCATGATCTAGAATATTGACACTTATGGACCTCTTGAAAGGCCTCCTAAAACTAACCAACAATACCTCATACCTGAGTAAGTCTCACTGGGCAAATAGTAGCATACCATGCAGAATATCCATCCATAACCCCTACATCATCACCCTCTACTAGGGCAACATCAGCATCATCCTCATCAACCTCTAGAAATCAAGTGAGATCTAGCCTCCCACTCGTGGTAGTCAAATCTTATACTACTCAAGAATAAGTGAAATCTTAAACCTCTAAAATCCCTTGTACCATACCAAACTAATGTAGTACCCGATCAACATGATGAAGCTCTATCTCTCCTCACTCCATACGAAGCCATCACACTCACCTCACATGAGCCAACTTTGACCGATCATCCTCCCATCCATGGTGTCCCCTCTAGGGTCTCCAAAAAATACGTACCATGGTCAACTCATCAAGAACTCACTTAGCCTCCTCTAGGCCACCTCTCCTCCATAACCGACCAACCAAAGGACCCCATCGAAATACTATGGGTCACCCATCCTCAATATCCTAAAGAGGAAACCCCCTGGGCCTCCTCACTACAATGTGCTCCCAACACCACACCTGAAGAAATGAAGTCAAAACCAAACTGCTACCATCCTTGTACATGACCCTAAACAAGGTACGGTACAAGTGACATAAGATATAGGGACCCCATGCAAACCACATCCGAGTGTCCCGCATATCAGCCACAACCTCAACCAACCCCCATGACAAGTGTCAACCACTCTGATGGCACAACAATAGCCCACCCACTATCTCTGATAGCACCACTATCAAAGTAGAAACCCCCTCTATCGCTATAAGGTGATCGATGCTAACTCCACTTCACTCAATCACAAATGATGGGTCTCCTATCAATCTTCACATGGCCTGACCCTAGGCCAAGTATTGATATACATACTACCCTCTGATGGGCACTCTCAAAATCCTCCATACATCCTCTAAAGTAGGAGCCATCTCCCCTATCGGTAATCAAAATGTCGATGAGCCAGGATACCAGTGCTCCACCAATGCAGTAAGTAGACTATAATCCACCTCTATACATGGCATCTCAGCCATGTGATTGAGCCCCACTACGATGAGAGTATTCCTCTCATCCACACTAAGAGCTCCAACTCGACCCTCAAAGCTAGTATGTCACCACTCATGACCCTTAAGTGTCCCTCCCTACAAAAGAGACAAAAATAATACACAAATTAGTCACAAAATTACACAAACAAAAAATAAAAATGATAAAAATTTTCAATTTTAGCCCTAATGTCCAAAATCGGACCTAAAGTACAAAATCGGATGTACGAAGATAAAATCGTACGTCCAAATTTACAAATTTGGATGCACAAAAATGAAATCGTACGTCCAAAATTACCAAAACGGACCTAATATGTACAAAATCGTACATACAAATTCATCAAAAACATCCAATTTTGTCAAAATTGGATGTAGTTTCTGATGAATTCGGACATCCAATTGCGGCCGCGCGATGATAGGCCATGAAAAATCCTAAAAATCTAAAAAAATTAACCAAAAAAATCCAAATCAGAATGGATAGAATCCCTTACCCGGATGTTACCACTACTACCATCACTTTTGACATGAACTAGGTCTACCCGATGTGTTGTAGTAGACATTTTGCTCATTTTCTCCAGAGCAAAATTCTCTAAAACAAGAAGAAAAAATGAATTAGGGTTTTTGCCCTAATTTCTAATTTATACCCTATTTTCACCTTGAATTTTGAGTTTTGCAATAAATCATGGATTTCTTACAAAAATTGAAGGGGGTATCCCTGATAATAACTATAAAATAAAAATTAATTTTTTTGCAAAATACCATACCTTTTCACTACTTTTTCTTTAACGCATTTATTGCTCATAAATGCGCTAAAGAGGGGGTAAAATGTAGCCACCAAATTTGGACACACCTCCAAATTACTAATGTTATTAAGACATCATAATTACCCTAATAACGTGTAAATCACCCTCAAAAATCCCTACCTCAATATTCATGCCAAAAAATATAAAAAAATAGCTCAATTGTACTCTCTTCGACAAAATCGGATGATCCCAATGAAATCGGACATATCCAACAAAATTGGATGCATCCAATTTTATCCAAATCCCATGTGCACCTAATTTAGGTGCCCAGTTGGATTTTGAATCTAATATAGGCATCGCCAGATTCTCGATGAAATCGGATGATCTGATAAAATTGGATACAACCGATTTCATCCAAATCAAGCCAAAAACCAAATTTGGCCTAACAACCTAATTTTTTCACCACTCACCTGATCCCTCAAATAGAAACAACCATTTTAATCCCTCAGATCCACAGTAATCAGTCTGGTTGATGATATTTTGTAGAAGAGCTTGGAAAAGAGGAGTTTTGGAGCTTTTTTGCAGGTTACAGTGGGAGATATCGCTGTCAAATCATCATCCAAGGAGCATACAACCATGGCATCACTTTCAGTATACTCAAATTTTGCTTTTACTTGATTTATACTTTATTTTTCTATCATTTGTACGAAATTGGCTGCGTCTGATTTCATCCTTGTTACGTTCGATTTCATTCTATGTCTTGCAGAACTAGCCGTTGGAAAAATCTGGTTGCATACGATTTCATACATTACTTATGATTTCGTACACAGTGTACAGTTTCATGCCTATCTCCTAGGGATAGAATTCTAAATATCAGACTGTTAATTTCATTTCATTAGTATTACATCTTTAATTTCTGCAATTTCATATTATATCTTTGTTATTGCTAGATCTAGCATTTTTATCACATTTTATGATTAGAATAATCAATTTTCTATTTTCTCCACGGTTGGCTAAAAGAACCGAGGGGATTTGACTATCACAGACCATGATCTACTATGGCCTATGTAGATCCCCCTTCCCTAATTTCAAAATCTAGTGTTTTGTTGTGAAATTGTAGGTTTTGGATGAATTCGTATGCATCCAATTTCGTCAGACGAAATCGTACGTCCGGTTTCATCCTGTCTGCGTTCGATTTCATACAATGCAGTCGATTTCATCAAAAATCAGACTTCCGGGTCAGGTAAGTGCTCAAAATTCTCTCTTTCACAGTCAAATTTACATTCTCTATTTTGTAGGCATCTGCATTAAATCAAAAAATAGAAAAACCCCAAAAACATAGATTTATTACATCTTTTACAAAATGCAAAAATACCAAAAAGAGAACATGTCAACTTAGAAACCTTGCATCTTAGTTAAACTTTATAATGCTTTTCTAGATAGATCTGTATGCCTTGTATTCATTTGAAGTTGAATTGCATATAGCTAGGTAGAAATTGCATTTTGGCCAAACCTAGGTGTATGCTTTAAAACAAAGAACACATCAAACTACTACCTCACCTAGGCATGGAAACCGCCATAGCAAGTGTTTCCTGGTGAACCCCACCCCATTCATCGACAAACACCAAAGAGAGTGCAATAGAAGCACTTCTCGTCCGAGGTGTAGATCCTTCATTTTCCCTCCCCCTTTCAGGTGTGGATCCATTAGCCTGGGAGAAAGGGATGCAAAAATTTTGGGCCTACAATACCTCTTTTAAAGAAAAAGAAATAGTTATTTCATATTAAGCAATAAAAGAATCTCCAGTAGGAGAAAATAGCTATTCTATTTTGAATAATGAATGAAATTCATTAAACCTATAGAAAAGATTTTTTTTCCAAGTAGTAATGATGAATTCATCTTATAAAATGATAAACTATTTATGGTTTTTTAAAAAAAGAGATAATGGAACCGCCTTTAGAATCCAATCGAGTTCATCAAAACGAAGCTACCGACCACTATGAAGAGATGGCTTCATTATGGTGATATCTTAGAAAATATAGGTTGGAGATGTGGTGTCTTCCCTACCATCTGATGGGTGTGAAAGGGAGTAATGGTAGTTATGGCGATGGATAAGGTAAGAGACGTAGTCATGGAGTCTAAGGATAGTGGGTGCAGCAAGGTGAGGGATGATCTTTTGGGAGAGGAGAAGAAAGGAGGGGGCAGAAGATTTAGAGGAGAAGAGGAGAATAAAACCAGCAACGTGAAGAAATAAGTAAAGGAAGAACAATATCTATGGAAGAAACCAAAGCTATCACAATATAATAGGTTGGTTTTGATGTAACTCCACTCTCGTGTGTTGTTAGAAACTATACTATCTTCCTTATTCATTGTTTGCCAAGTTGGTTACATTTAATAGTCATTGGTTTGTTGTGTTAGCACCATAGGCGAAACTTATAATTTCAGTGTGTACTGAGTTATAGTTTAGAACCTACCCAAGTACTATCGATGTTGTTCGACTTTAGGTGTGGTCCTTGACCTCCACTAGTTGCTATTCTTAATGTACCTAGCATTGGGTTGGTCCTTAGTTGATAACCAGGTGGTGTTACATCGCAACCCAAACCTGCCAACTTGGCTGGTGGAGCTAAGTTGACTAGAATGATGACACCATACCTTTAGGATGGTTTGCTTATGCCTGTTGTTCAAAGTGGTTCTATGCAATGGGCTTTCGAGAGCCTTCTAACTTCCTTGGTCCTGTGTGGGCAGTTGCCATCGTGTCGCCTTGTAGGTTGGGTGTTCATTGTAAAGCCATCATTATCAACCCTACGGCTACCACTAGCCCCAGTTAGATAATTTAGCTATGATGAAGTCATTGATATGAGGGTTTCTTGTAGGCACCATGAGGATGCTAGTGTAGAACACCTCTCCCCTTATACTCGACCATGGGTTGGTTAGCTATGCTGGATTGCCAGGTTTTAGAGCCTAAAAATGTCACATTCACCTTTTCTAGTTGGATAACCTTTGAACCTCATCAGTTTTTAGGACATAAGGGCTTGGGCACTTGAATGGTAGCATCGCTTGTTGCCTTATGTGGTGCAAATGCTTGACTTGTTTCAAGTTTAACTGTTACTAATTGCAATAGCTTGTGTAAAATAGTGAGACCTATGGCTTCCGTATTATTCATTTAGGTGAGTGAGTATGGATAAATACTATATTAAATAGATTTGAATAGCTTTGTTTAAAATAAAGAGCCTTGTATAGTTTCATTAATTAAAATAATGGATTTTATATTAATGAAAAGAAGGGTTTCTTACTTAGTTTCATTAAATAATGGATTTTAGATTAATGAAAATAAGGGTTTCTTATTTAGTTTGATTAATTAAAATAATGGATTTTAGATTAATGAAAAGAAGGGATTCTTATTTAGTTTCATTGATTTAAAATTATGGAATTTGAATTAGAGGGATGGGAAACCTTATATGACTTCATTGTTTTAAATTATGGATTTTAGATTAATGAAGAGAAAAAGGTTTATTTATGAATTAAAGTAGTTGGCTTTAATTGAATAAATAAATATGAATATGGTTTGTATTGTAAATTAAGGGTATGGGACTTTAATTTAGGAAATGAAGAGTTTATTTATGGATTAAAGTAGTTGGCTTTAATTGAATAAATAAATATGAATATGGTTTGTTTTGTAAATTAAGGGTATGGGACTTTAATTTATGAAATGAAGAAAAAGGTTTATTTATGGATTAAAGTAGTTGGCTTTAATTGAATAAATAAATATGAATATGTTTTGTTTTGTAAATTAAGGGTATGGGACTTTAATTTATTAAATGAAGAAAAAGGTTTATTTATGGATTAAAGTAGTTGGCTTTAATTGAATAAACAAATATGAATACGATTTGTTTTATAAATTAAGGGTGTCAGAATTTAATTTATGAAATGAATAGAAATATTATTTATGGATTAAAGTAGTTGGCTTTAATTTGGTAAATAAATGTGAACCTAGATTATTTGGCAATTAAGGGTATGGGACTTTAATTGTTGAATAAGGGTTGAGTCATTTATTACAAGCAAAGCATATGATCTTGATGCATTGTTGAATAACTCTCATAGGAATATGAGAGGGGAAATAGAAAGAGTAGTTTCTATGATATCAAATGTGCATTAGAAAGTTGAACTGCTTGGGTTGTTTGTATAATTGTAATTTGGTAATGAAATGAGTAAATGCATTTAGAAGCATGTCCATCCTAAACTATGAGTGTCCTAATCCCCTACTATCCTCACTTGATCGATGGAAGAATAGGAGGACCAAAATTACAAATGGACCAATGCACAAGTTTGCTCTCTACCTTACATCTTGATTATTTATGCAAATAAATTAGAAATGTGGGGAGATTTCCCTGATGAGATTGATGTAATGTATTGTTTAAACTTATGGAGGTTTTACCATACATGTTTATGTAATAAAAAACAATATGGCTAATTTACCTTTGTATTCTATTAACTGAATGTGAATGTATCTAAATCCTTTCTTATGCATGTTTATTCTTCAATTATTGCTTCATGTTTCTAGTTATCCTTTGCTTGTTTAATGAATTATGTTTTGTTAGATTTAGTATCTAGATCTATTTTTTCCTTCCTTGTTTGAATAACTTTTATAAGAAATCAATAGTAAGTTCTAGGGTGAACTTAGAGGGTAACCTAAGGGCTTGAGACCCTCTTAGGGAGAATGGTAACTAGTTTTATAGAAGATCATACTTGAGTTAAGATAGCTTGTCAGAAGACAATATTGACAACTTAACTCACAGTACACGCAACATACCCATGCATAATGGATTGCGTAGAATATGGAGATGTGTGTACACCTTCTAATGATTGAAGGTGATAAGTCTAGCTCATCAAGGATGATGAGATGGATGGACTTATATGCATAACATGAGATAGGCCTGCGCATAAGGGACTTGCATGAGGGGAATCTCATGCGGTATAGTTCTTGAGAAACTTAGGGATTTGTTAAACATTAATTTAATCTAAGGTTGGTTAGGGGTTTATGAATCCCTCTCCTTAGTCAAAAAAAATCTTTCTATCTTTGTGTGTTTTCTTGTTTCTTGATTTTTGGGTCGTTACACAAAGTTACAAGTAACAACAAGGAAAAAAAGCTTTTGTTTTTATATGCATACACATGAAAACAAGTAACAACAAAGTTATTATCACTTGAAAAAAGGAAAAAAAACTAAACCTTAAACCAAAAGGCTAGTGTTTAGCATTTAAAATTGAAAACATTGATACACTGACAACTGAAAAAATGGGCTTGCATACATAATTATCAGGCAACAATATTTACTTAAAAAAAGGAGGAAAAAACACCTAAACCCAAAACCCTAGGGCCTAGACTAGGGTTTAAACTTCAAGTTCAAAGTTCAAAGTTTCAAATTCAAACATTAACAACTAAAAAATGGGCTTGCATACATAGTTACCAGGCAACAATATTTACTTAAAAAGAGGAGGAAAAAAACAAAACCCTAAACCCTAAGGCCTAGAGTTTAAACTTCAAAGTTCAAAGTTTCAAACATTAATAGCTAAAAAATGGGCTTACATACATAGTTATCAGGCAACAGCATTTATGTAAAAATAGGGTTTTGGGTTTAGGGTTTAAAATTTTAACTTCAAAGTTCAAACATTAACAACTAAAAAATGGGCTTGCATAATAAAACCCTAAATTGGCTGCAGTCTAAAAGAAAAAAAAATTGCAGATTTTTTGAAAAAATCAGTAACAAATCTTCAAAAAATATTTGCATCGCCGAGAGTTTACTGATTGCATTGACATTTTAAAAAATAGGTAAAAATTTTAGATTTTGTATATTTTTTGTAGATTTTCTCAACGATGCTTTGGACTACTAACAAAATAAATTATGAGGCCTTAGGGAGAGCTTCCAATGACCAAACATTCTTCCAAGGAAATCTTTGGGAGTAGAAAATTTGGATTGTTCTAAATCCTCATATCCCAACTTTACCAAGTATCCACCATATTTTGATAGATTCTAAACCAATCCATGCATTTGTGTATAAATTAGGTAAATAAAACTCTTGAAGCATATTTTTAAGCTCATCTTGTATTTATTTGAGTTCCTCTCCTTCAGTCAGGTTACTAATAGAATTCCATGATCTAGAGTTGTTGTTCATATTAATATAATCCTTGACCTTTGGACCTTTACAAGCTAGAAATCCCTACACTAGTGGTTTTCATGTTGAATCAGAGATAAGAGGATAAGGTTTCAATCAAGAATCAAACCAAAAGTTTATATAATCCCCCTCATTGACTGACCATCTAATATATTTATTGATTAATTGCAAACTATCTGAAATGAAGTTATGTGTTAGCAATCATTTTGGCATGGTTCATTTCCTAAATAATTTCATTGCATAAATATAACCTATATATATTTGAAGTAACATTTCATCCAACTCCTTCCTTGGTATTTGAATAATATCCATCTAAGTTTTGTCCTAAGGCCAAAATCATAGATCTGTAATTCTACAAGTCTAGCCCTCTAATAGTCTTTCCTTTGTAAATCCTATCCCACTTAGAAAAAGGAAACCTAAATTTTTCCTCGCATACTTTCCAAAAAAAGTATCTTTGAATTTTATAAATTTTTGATGTTATACTTGTTGAAAATCTTGAAAGTGACATCATATAATAATGGATGGATTACAATGCATTCTTTATGAGTTGTAGCCTTCTTTCCATGGTTAAGAAGTTACATTTCCAACCTTCCACACAAGATTTCATTCTATCCAAACATAAGTCTCAAAGCTTCTTTTTCTTTACTTTATAAGACAAAAGAATACTCAAGTAGGTTTATGAAATTCTTTCAATTTTAAACCCTAAAATATCCACACTAATCCATTGTAGATATTAGGAAGTGTTAATGAAAAACCCTAAATTTTATAGTATTAACCAATTGGCTAATAGCCTTCTCATAGCATCATAATATTGATTTAAATTTTATGGCCTCACTAACTAAAGAACAGCCCAAAAGAAAATTATTATTAATAAATTGAAGATAAGATTCAAAGGAGTCACTTGTTGCAACTTAAATACCTTCCTTTAATTTTTTCCTTTGAGAAAGTTATCCCTAATGCCTCTACAAGAATAATAATTAGATAAGGAGATAGTGGATTGCCTTGGTGAAATCCAATTGATGACTTCAAGTATATATAAGGGGAAATATTTTAGAGTGTGATAACAACATCTAATCCATTCACACCAACCTTGAGTAAAACTAAACTTTTTGAGAATATCATGTAGAAAACTCTATGTCAAACTCTCTCATATTCTATTTTCATATTTAATTTCATAAGAATACCTATTTTTTATGGAATTAAGAGAATTTTTGGCCTCTTTTCCAATTATTGCACCATAAGGAATTTGAATATGATGAACAAGACCACCTTGTTCCTCTTAGTTAACATAATATAGAATTATTTTCAACCTGTTTACCATAAATTTTTAAATGATATTATAAATCATATTACAAAGGCTTATTGGATGATAATTATCAAAATATGTTGTCTCATATTTATTGGTAACCAATACAATAAAGGTATAATTGATCTCACTTATAGTGGCCTTCCTTTTTTGGGTCTCTTTAGCTATAGCCAATATATCACTCTTAAATAAATCCTATTTTTTGAAATAAAATTGTAAGAAATTCATCAATGCTAGGTGCCTTATTAATATTGAAAGAGAAACTTGCTTCATGTAGCTCTTTCATAGATATATTCTTGATCAAGCTTTCATTTTATCTCTATGTGATAATTGATGTAATATTTTACAAAGTCTTACCTTTTCCTCCTTATGTTTTCCAACATTTGACCAAATATTTTTAATGCAATAAAAAGAAAAAAATATTTTGTTGTACCATAAAACAATTTGGTATTTCTATCTCCTTGCTTTAGCCATATCTCCCTATATTTCTGGAACCAATGTGACTCCTTTGCCAATGCATTATGATGATAAAAAAGTAATAATTTTCTTACATATAAGAATATTGGTCCATTTGATTCAGTTCTACTATCTCTTGTAAATTTTTAAGCTTGAATTCAATTTCTTTATTTTCTGTAAAATATCACCAAAATATTTGGTGTTTCAAATATTCATTTGCTCCTTTAGATATTTCATATTTTGAACAAACTTGTACATATATGATCCTTCAAAATTTGCTTCATCTCACCATAACATAACCATATGGAAGAAATCAAGATTGTGGAGTGATATATACTAGAAGAAAATTTGGATGACCATTATTGAGTAAATCATAAGTCAAAAGAATGGGTTTATGATCTAATTCTACTTGTAGTAAAATATCTTAAGAGATTTTATATTTTTTTTGCAACTATGTGTTGGATAATAAAAACCTATCTAATATTTCTGCTATATGAGTTTGCCTAGTGCATCTATTGTCCCATGTATATTGAAAACTTGAAGGAATAACATCCCAAAGGTTATTTGAATTGACAAATGAAGCAAAATCTTTAATTGATTTAGACCATTCAAGAGTAGTACCCTTATGTTGGATTTAACAATAGTTTCTAAAAAATAATGGAATCCACATATTACCTATTTTTACTAAAAAAAGAAATACATGGAAAGTGATGCATACAATATAATGAGGTGTACATGGACACAAAATAATCTCACGATAGAAAAATAGAATATACGCAAACCTATAACTAAATGGTTGGTATGATGGGGTACTTATACCCAGTTACAATTTACTTTAGGTCAAGGTTAAGGAACCAAAATTTAATTTTAAATAATAAAATATTACAATAATACATTCTACAAGGTTTACAATGGCCAAAAGGGCTTATATGTACAATACAATTTATTTATGGCCTCAAATGAACCCTAACCACAAAATATTTCAACATACTCTCTTAAGTTGAATGGGAGACATGAATAGAGACCCTTACTAGTCATTCCTCAAGTAACACTCTTCCAAAACAAGTAGCTCTCACAAGCACACGAAATAAACCTTAGCACAACCTTGGTTAGGATATCTATTACTTGTTCTACTAATGATACAAACACTAGATCAAGCATTCCATGGGCATAAATTTATCTCACATAATGCATGTAAATATCAATATGATTGGTCCAATGATAAAATACTAGATCATAGACAAGCTAGATGGTGCTTTGATTATCACACCAAAGAGTGATGGGTAGGTTTGAAGAATACCCACCTTCACTAGAATAATAAGCATCCATCAAATTTTCTTAGTTACCTCATTAATAGCACAATAACTAGATTCTATGGAAGACTAAGAAATTGTAGACTATCATATAGAGTACCTTGAAACAGGTCCAGAACCTAGATAGAAGATAAAGCCTATGGTGGAGTGTCACTCATACAAATCAATGGCCCAATATGTATCTAAAAATCCTATTAAAATTTAAGGTGAACTAATTGAATTATGAATACCTATATGATATGTACCTATGATATATTTGAGGATCCTCTTGGTTATGGTCTAGTGACTCTCTTGAGGGGCCTCCACGTACTTGGAACAACAACTAACAACAAAGGCAATATCAGGTCATGTATGGGAAAGCTATAGGATGCCTCCCATAAGGAATCAATACAAAGTAGCATTTACCAAAGAAATCAAGCAATTAGCTCAAAGCTTCAATTTTGAAATTAAAAAAGTTTGAGCAAACTTATAATCCTTCATCTTGAAGCATTGAAGGAGACCCAAATCATACTTGAGCTATGGGATAGTTATTGTAGAAATAGTCTGATAAATTTTAATGACCAATAAATAGTGTAAGAGCCCAAATCTATCATCTCAAATGAAGCATGAAGCCTTGACTTCATGTCCTAAATCAAGGAAAAATATTTACCTATAATGAGAAAATACACATAGAGTGCAATCACCAAGGTCTCCCCATATTGATGTTGATGTAAATATTATGCTCAATCTTTCATCACCAAAAAAACCATAACTAAGGAAGCAAGAGTGGATATTTTAGAAGTAAGAGTGGATATTTTCATACCAAGCATGACTACTTAAGTCCATACAAGGACATAGCCAACCAACAAATAAAGGGAGTGGGACCCTCAAGATCAAAACCAAGTGGTTGCTACATGTAGATATCCTATTGAATCTTACCATGAAGTGAAGCACTCTTTATATTCATTTGATGTATCTTTCAATCAAAGGAAGCAATTAATAAAAAACTTCCTGATAGAATCCATCCTAGCAACTAGGACAAATATCTCTAGAAGTCAACTTCTATTGAAAGAATCTCTTAGCAACAAGGTGTACCTTATGCTATTCCAACTAATCATCTTAAGTTTACTTGGTTCTATAGACACATTTGAACTCAACCACATTCTTCCCCTCTCTAAGAGCTCCTAAGTTTGATTCTTCATCAAGGACTTATACTTTGTAAGCATGGCATCTTCCCACTTTGGTCATCCCTTAACTTGAGAATATGTAAGAGGATATCAAAATGAACAACCTTCAAGATAAATTCTCAAGAGGGGATATTTTGATGTCACTTCATAGACAAAATGGGTTGAACATAGTGTAGAATTTTCTAAATCCACTTGGGTGTTAGATAATTTGTGGAAGAGCTAAGTAAAATCAGAAGTCAAACCTAAAAAATCCAAATCATACTCACTACTCATCTTATCATCCAATACTATAGCATAAGTAACTAGTGTATTAATCTTAACATTCTATAAACTTGAGGCTATATTGGAAATATGTTGAATATTTTCCATGTTATTCTAGTGGGGTTAACTCTAAAAGGCACTGGACACTCTCCATGTATCCTCGCCATGGTTCAAAAGCTTTAGGGTTTCTTAATCTATTTTTAGACCCATATGGTTTGTTTAGGGTTAATTATTTGTGAAGAACACAAGCTTATACTGAGAGGGGGGTGAACAGTATAAGACCTCTTTTTACTTTTTCCTTTATACTTCAAAACAGTAAAGAAATATACCCAAAGCAATAACAAAGCAATGCATAATATCATCCACAAAGTGACACCAATTTTAATGTGGTTCACCCAGAATGGCTGGGCTACGTCCACAAAACTTTTCCCTAAAATTTATCTCAAATTTCTTTGGGAATCCTTCCCAATTACAATGTTTATGAGCCTCGGCCCAAAGGAGATACCTTCCCCCAATATGAATTTATGAGCCTCTGCTCAAATGAGATACCTTCCCCTCTGTTCTGGAAATGATCCCTCAAAAGATCAACTGCCTCTACCTCTTGCCAACATGTGAAACTCCTTTCCATTGAAGACCTCTTGTCCTCAATGCTTAGCCTAAGAGACCTCTGCCTTCTATGATCATGTCCACAACAGCTCAGAAACCTGTACCAAACACAGTTAGTCGGTCTAGTACAAGTCTTCCTCTATCTGTCATATTTGTCCACCTCTTGAATAAATCAATCCTCTACATACAAGCCTTCTCAAATACTTGCCAACTGTCCTCAGGTTCTTCTCATAGAACCAATGCACCTCTGTCCTCAAGTTCTCTGATAGAACTATCAAACTCAGCTCACAAGTCCTCTGCTAGGACCTGTCCAAATATGCTCACAAGTACCCATCGAAACCTGTCCAAAAACCGCTCATAATTCCCCACCAAAACCTGTCCAAATACTGCTCACAAGTCCCCACTAGAACCTGTCCAAAACTTAGCAAGCTCACCAAGAAAAACTTTCTTAGTAGGAAACCACAAAGTGAATTGTTAGAGACCCAATGTGATTTGTCAATCTCATAGAAGCATAAAGAGAATTGTTAGAGACTCAATATGTTCTATACTTAACTCCCAATCTCAATCTCAACTCAACTCAACCTCAACTCAATCTCAGAAGAATAAGATAGAATGAAGTTTGCGTTTATCAAGAACATGAAACACAACCCAACAATTGCCAACCATGCAAGATCTTATATAACAATGATACTCATGTTCTTTCCACAACCAAATGACTTTTCTCAACCAATCAATATTTCACAACCAAATACTCTTTCACAACCAAATAGGGCTTCAACAACAATGCTTATCAAACAAGGTTTAGTCAACCAACACCATTCAACTCAACATCAACCTTGAAGAATTCAACCAATCATCACAAGAAAAAGAAATAAGTAGAAATCCTTTTCCCTCCAAAGATATTTGAACAAAAAAGCCACCAATACAATATCACCAAATGCAAAGAATAACTTGCTCAAATCAACTCAATGGAGTAAGCCCAATATCATGAATCAAGTAAAGAAATAACTTGATCAAACAACTTCTATGGAAGCAACTAAAACATCAAACTCAAAACAGCCAACCAAGGGTTCCACCAACTCAATGCAAGTAGCTAGACTACAAATATAAACCCTAGTGCACAAAGCTTCCACTATCTCAAAACAGAAATTATGCATTCACCAAAACTCTCAAGGATAACAATGCATAAGTAGTCTTCAACAAACCAGAAAATAGGATTTACACCCAACCAAAGGAAACCTAGTTGAAAACCTTTTCACTCCAACCTTATTTCAGAAAAACATACACCAATCATACTCATAAGAAAAATGTGCCCATACCCTTTTTGAAGATGAATAAGCCCTTGAAAATCTACCACAATTAATAATTTTGATCTTCCCTAAAAAATTATTAACCCAACATTGGCATGTCAAAATAACTCAACCACCATGGCAATTATTTCCCCTTTAATTTTCAATCCGACTATACCAGAAATATTAAGCTTGCATTCCTTATACCTCCTAAATCTAACTTTATAAAACCTTAGCAAGCAAAATATTAAAATTTAATTGCCACTCTTTCTGCAAAAATTGGAGCGCATACCTTTGGTAAATATCCCGCGAATTTCGGAGTGCATACACTACCCTTAAAAGGGTCTTCGATGATTCGAACCGCCGATCACCATGCTACTAATTCCTTTGGCCACGCCACGTGGGCTAGGAGAGCCCATGTGAGGGAGAAGGGAATTCTCCATTCTTATCACCGCGTGCGCCTCCTCCTTGGCGCCACGACCAACCCATCACACCTTTGACCATGCAACACTTGTCTTCCTCCTTCGCTGGCGTAGGGGCTTCGATGTCAAAATTTAAATGCTTAGAGATTAATGTCGAACACTTGGCCAAACATAAAAGAATTCATTTGCCTCATTTTATATGCACTTTGATGCATTTCCAAAAACATCGGCTGAATTCGAAAAGTAATTTCAAATTTAATCGAAATTGCTTTCTAAAGGGTTTAAAAACCCTTAAGATAAATTAAAAATAATTTCTCCCTTAATTAATTAAATAATTAAATAATTAAAACCTTGGAGGGTTTTAAAAAATAATTAAATAAATAATAAAGAGAACCTCCCTTGGTTTTAATAAAAACCATTTAACTTGGTTTTAATGAAAAACCCTTGCCAATGGAATCTCTCCGGATTCTCTTGGAATCTTCCACCTTTGAAGCCAAACACATCCTCTTAACAGTAATGCCATTTCCTTTTGACATCAATGACAACTCATAGACAAGAAGCTAGGATCTCAAACCCAAAATTGCCAACAATTTTAACCCATGGTTTTCCACCCATGGCATTGTAAAATTTTATCTTGTGCTATTGTTATTTAATTGCACTTACATCAGAGTTTGAAGAGATATGAGAGATTAACATTATTGTATTGGAGATGGTTAAGTTTATACAGTAAGGAGATATTATTGTGTTGGGTTTTTTTCCCATAAGGGTTTTCCAATTGAAATATTGTGTTGTGTTTATTTGTTATCTTATTCTTTTTTCTTTGATTATGTATTTTTTGTTTTTCTAGAGTTAGTTTATTGGGGTCTTTTGCTCTTCATTTAGTATCAGGGCTGGATTTTTTAGCTTTGTTCAAGGAGTAAGGGTTTCAACCCTATGATAAATTAATTCTTGAGTGATATTCATACACAAAATAATCTGGGCAAAGGAAAATTATGGGAAGCACATGGGGAGAGATTAAATAATTTAATGGATAGAATTTTGAGTTATGGAAACTCAAGATGGAGGATATGTTGGTTGATAGAGATCAGTGGATTGTAGTCTTGGGAATAAAACAAACATCAATTACAAATGAGGATTGACTGAAGATAGATATGAAGGCAAGGAGTTATATTATATTATTATTATTTTATTTGGTATTGTTGAATGTATCGACAAATACCACAACAAAATTGTTATGGGATAAGCTAGTAACTTTGTATCAAAAAAAGTCACTAGTAAATAAAATCTTTCTTCGAAATAAATTGTACTCACTTCGGATGAATGATGGTGGCTCTATGGCTGAACATTTAAATAATTTTAACACTATGGTAAGTCAGTTAAACTCTGTTGAATTAAAAATAGATGAAGAGAAAAAGTGTACTACTTTACTTTGTTTATTAATTGATTCATGGGATAACCTAGTTATGGCTATCACCAATACTAATTCTACATTGAAAGTAGATGATATAGTAGAAACATTGCTATCTGAGGAAATGGAATGAAAATATTCCAAGGATTATCATCAGAAGGATGTCGTGGTTGTGAGAGGTCGTTCTCAAGAAAAAAGCAAAAAGAAATCAGGAGAAATAAAATCGAGATTTGGGGGTGAATCTTTTGCTCCAGAAAAGAGGAAATGTTGGAAGTGTGGTAAAATAGGGTATTATAAAAAATACTGTAGATCTAAAAATACTGATAATAGTCGATCATATGATGAAGAAAATTCTACAGAAATGAAGACCACAAATGAATATTTGAGGGACTTATTCTTAGTTACAGCATGCTTAAGTGAATGCCATGACTCATGGATGACTAACTCAGGTGATTCCTTTAATATGACTCCTCTTAGGGAGGGGTTATGTGAATATGAAAAGATAAATGGACGTGAAGTCTTCTTGGGATAAATTTCAACATATAAAATAATAGGTCACGGAAGAGCCAAGTTGAGGTTAAAATATGGAAGAATTACAACCCTTCTTGGTGTGTTGCATATTCCAGGTTTGGTAAGGAATCTGATATCCATGAGTAAGATGAATGATGTGGGTGTAACTATGATATTCAATAAGGATAGCTACAAGATTATTCATGGAGTCTTAGTGTTGGCAAGAGAAGTTTGTATAGGAACTCTATTCAAACTTGAGGCTAGCACTGTAAGTATTGATTGCAATAACTCTTCAGTTGTAGAGGAGAATAATATGGTATAAGCAGCTTCGAGTATTTATATAGGGAATACAATTTTGTGGTATCAATGCATGGGCATATTGGTGAGAAACACCTTTGAATATTAAAAATGAAAGGTATGGCTAAAGGAATTTTTGATTGCCCATTAAATTTTAATTTTTATGAGCACTGTGTTTTTGGAAAGCAAACCCGAGTCAAGTTTCCTATTAGTGCATCTAGTTCACAATGATGTGTTTGGACCTAAAAAAGTACCGTCGTTAGGTAAAACTATCTATTTTTTTACATTTACAGATGGCTTTTCAAGAAAGACCTAGGTATATATTTTATGAAAAAAAATTGATGTTTTCAATAAATTTAAAGAGTTTATGACTCTTGTAGAAAATCAGATAGAGAAAAATATAAAGGTTTTGAGAAGTAACAATGGTGGCAAGTATTGCTCTAATGAATTTGAATAATTTTGCAAGGAATGTGGAATAGAAAGGTATAAAATAACTCTGTATACTCCATAGCAGAATGGAGTTGCAGAACAAATGAACAAAACATTGATGAATAAGTCCAAAAGTATGCTAAGTGGTGCAAGGTTATAAAATTCTAGACAGAAGTTGTGTTAACTTATTTTTACATCATCAATAGATATCTTGCCTTAGATTTAGTGGACAAGACTCCCTAGGAAGTGTAGACTGATAAGAAACCCTCTCTCAGTCATATAAGGGTTTTTGGTTGTGATGCTTATATATATGTCCTAAAAATATAAAAGGATTAAGCTAGACTATAAATCTAAAAAATACATATTTGTGGATTATAGTATTGGTGTTAAATAATATAAGTTGTGGAACCTAGAAACACAGAATATTATTTGCAGTCGTAATGTGATCTTTAAAGAAATAAAATGGGTATCAAAATAGAAAATGCAACCAAGCAAAGAACATAAAATAGCTCAAGTAAAATTAGAATAAGAGGAATAACCTATGGTAGAACCTGGTACTACAAAAGAAGATGAACTACAAAGAGAGTCTGAAGAGAAAAATTCAAAGGAAGAAGGTGAGGAGGAAGCTGAAGATGTAGAACTTGGAAATCCAAATTTGAGGAGATCAGAATGTGTGAGAAGACTTCCAAAAAGGTATAGCCCTTCAAATCTTTGTTTTGCATTTATCAATTACCAATGAATAACCCAAGACTATAAAGGAGGTACTTCAGTCAAGTGAGAATAAGTCTTGGAAAATGCTTATGGAGGAAGAAATGGAGTCCTTAAATAAAAATAAGATGTGGGACTTGGTAAAACTACCCCTGGAATAAAATTGGTTGGTTTTAAGTGGGTATTCAAGAAGTATGATTTAGAAGGAAATTTGGAGAAGTACAAGGCTCACCTGGTAGCAAAAGGATTTTCTCAAGTTGAGGGAATGGACTTTGGTCATATTTTTTCTCCTGTAGCTAAACTAACTTCAATTAGATTTCTATTGTCTATTTTTATTGTTTTTGATCTTGAAATAGAACATATGGATGTAAATACAATATTTCTACATGGTGAACTTGATGAATATATATATATATATATATATATATATATATATATATCACAACTAGAATGCTTTAGGTTAAAAGGTAATGAGGAGTTGGTATGCAAGTTGAAAAGTCTCTTTATGGCTTGAAGAAATCTCCAATAATGTGGAACCAATGATTTGATAGGTTTATTTTGACACTTGGGATTGGAAAAAAAAAGCAGATATGTATGTGTAATTTAAAAAAGAAGGTAAAAAAAAAAATCATTGTTTTGTATGTGGATGACATGTTAATTGGTAATAATAAGGAGATGATAAAGTTACTAAAATATCAATTATCTTCTAAATTTATCATGAAGGTTTTGGGTGCTACAAAATTTATTATGGGTATGAAATAATAAAGAATCGTGCAAATAGAAATTTGTGATTAAATGAAAGGAAATATGCTGATTGATAATACAGAGGTTTAGGATGCATGATTGTAAACCAGTATGTACTCCATATCCTGTTAGTCAAAAGTTATTTGTTAAATAGTGTCCTAAAATATATGGGTAAATTGAAAAATGTATCATGCTCCTTATGCTAGCGTTTTTGGTAGTTTGATGTGTGAAACGGTCTATACTAGACATGATATTGCACATGCAACTGGAGTAGTTAGCAGATATATGTCCAATCCAAGAAAGGAACATTGGACTATTGTGAAGAGGATCTTTATATACTTGCATGGAACTTCAAACTATGTTATCTATTACCAAGGAAAATATGAATATAGTAATATTATAAATATAGAAGATTTTGTGGATGTTGATTGGGCTGGAGATCTAGCTAAGAGAAGATCCATGAGTGCTTATGTGTTCGGACTATTTGGAGAGGCAGTAAGTTGGATGAGTAAAAAGCAATCAGTGGTTGCTTTATCCACAATAGAGGGAGAGTACATTACAAAAAATCATGTCTATAAATAAGTAGTATAGCTACAAAGGTTGTGTTCAACATTTGGTCTTAAGTATAAGGCTGTAAGAATTAATAGTGACAGTCAAAGTATAATATTTTTGGCCAATAATCTTGGTTTTCATGATCGATCAAAATATATTTATATCAAGTACCATTTTGTGAGAGAGATGTTTAAATGGAATCGGGTGATGCTAGAGAAATTTGATATAAAGGATAATGTTGTTGATTCATTAAAAAAGGTTGTACTTGCTCAAAAAAAATCTTGGTGTAGAAGATCTATGGGTCTGGTTGCCCTTGATAGTTGATAATGGCAGTTTTCGACCCCTATGGAAAGTATTCAACAAATGGAATAATGTTGGAAATATGTTGAATATTTTCCATGTTATTCTTGTGGGGTAAACTCTAAAAGGTATTGGACACTCCATGTATCCTTTTTGGGGTTAAATTTTTTTAGGGTTTCTTACGCTATTTTTAGATCCATATGGGTTGTTTAGGGTTAATTATTTGAACCCATGGTTTTTTGCCCATGGTATTGTAAAATTTATTCTTGTGCTATTGTTATTTAATTGCACTTGCATCAAGGTTTGAAGAGATATGAGAGATGAACATTATTATATTTGAGATGGTTAATTTTATACAATAAGGAGATATTACTATGTTGGGTTTTTTCCTATAAGGGTTTCCTAGGTGAAATATTATGTTATGTGTATATTTGTTATCTTCTTATTTTTCCTTTGATTTTGTATTTACTATTTTTCTATATTTAGCTTATTGGGGCCTTTTGCTCTTCAGGATAAAGGTGTTGAAGGTGGTGCTACTTGAGGAGTGGTCAAATCTATAGATGTAGGGCCTTCACTAGAAGATGAAGAGAAAACCCTAATAAGAATAGATCTTATAAGAATATCTAAAGAATATGCTAAATTCATTAAAGAAATAGGAGGATCCTCTACCAAAAAACTTAGGTGGTAGACTAGATGGATTCTTTTGAAGAACCTCATTAAAATTCACATCTCTTCAAATTATGATCTTATGCCTCTAAGTATCATAGAGATTGTATGCCTTAGAGAAATATAAATACCCCATAAAAATATGTTTTTGACTCTTTGGTACCACCTTTTTTTGAATATATTTAAGCATGTGAGCCCATATCGAAGACCTAAAGATGCATAATTGAGATATGTTATGCTTATTGCATTTCAACCTCTCAAGTGGTATCATACCCTAGACTACTCTACTCAAAAATATGTTGATGATACATATTACACAAATAACGACATCATCTAAAAATTTGTGCTCCATCCCCTTGGCATAAATCATATAATGAGCTCTATTATTACCTTCTTATTCCACTCAATTACTCCATTCTACTATGGGATACAATGAATAGTCCTTTTGAATGTTAGTTATACCATGAAGAGTCAAAAAATATTAAAAGGCATTACTCATACACTCACCTTCCTTGTCTGACCTAAGAGGCTTGATCTTCTTATCTAACTAATTCTCTACTAGTGCTTTGAATATCTTTAATTTCTCAAAGGTCTCATCCTTGGTATGAATAGTATATAACCACACATATATAGAAAAATCACCAATAAACATAAGGGAGTACCTATTTCTAGAAATAGAGGATGTAACCATGGGTCCACATATATCACTATAGATTATCTTTAATAGATGAGTAGCATGACTTGTTGTCCCTTTTGGAAAGGTATCCCTATGATACTTCCCTAGAACACATTCATTGCATGTACCACTTAGAGAGGAAATATGAAGAATTTTAATGGCCATCTAACGATGACTCATGTATCTCAATTATCCATAGGTGAGATGTTCAATCATATGGTTTCGTCACTAACTTTCATCATCTCCTTGAGCCACCATGGCCACAAAATATTTCTTTTGAGAGGAAGGATTAGAGGGAGTCATCCTTTTCGCTAGCTTATACATTTGATATGACTCATCACATTAACTAGAAGCAATTATCTTGAATTCATTTCCTATATCCTTGATTACCCAATAGTTAAGCCATAATTATATATTTTTATTTATGAGTAACATAGTAGATAGACAAAATATTGGGATCAACATGAGGAATGTAAACAACTTCATCAAAGGAATAAGATTCAATACTAGCCTCTCCACAACTTACCACCTATAAAAAGATTCATCTCCAATGACAACATGTTCCCCTGTAAGCAATGTGTTATAACCCTAAAGAAGATATTTGTGCTTTTTCATGTGCCTTGGTACCCCTAAATTTGTACTCCACTCATTCAAAGAGGTGGATGTCCAATATTCTAAATGAACAACTACATAAGCCTATGAGTTGTTTCCATCACAACTACCCTCATCCTATGCATAGAAGACAACAAAATTAACAATCCTTTTTTTACTACTCCCTCAAGCTTCTTGATGCAAATTTTAAAAAATCTACTTGCATACTTCCTCCTTACAAAACTCACATGTTGACTTTTTGAAGGGTTTTTTGGACTTCTTTTTATTTTGCTTCAACTTCTTATCATTTTGAGGTTTGACCACTTCTTTTGGATGAGCTTTGTTAATAAAAAACAATTCTTACACCTTTGTCTTTAAGCTTGATGATGAAGGTATTTGAACACCAAATCATTTGGTGTTAGAGTAGAAGTTGGAAAGTATAGATGAAGCATCTCAAGCATAACAAAAACTATCTCATGTCTCTAAAATATTGTCAAAGATAATGTTGATAGTTCAATATATTCTTTTTGTCAACAATATACCACTCTTCCTTTGTCACTTTTTTAATCCCTCTAATAGTTAAATATCATCTTGCAACTACTTGAACTAACTAATGTACTCATCAATAGTATCAAAAGAGTCCATAGTCAAAGTAGCAAGATTTGCCTCCAACCTATTGATTTTGTGTAGAATCAATGCAATCACACACTCCTTGAAATTTCCCAAGTAGTTCCTTAGGATACATGGTGCTACTAACATGAGTTTCATAGATATTGTCAATATGAAGAGCTATCACACTAAGAGTCTTATCCATATATAGTTGGTTCCTCTCTCCAAAATCAGCCTCTCAAGGTTTCTCATTCACATATTTAAGCAACACCTTGTTTGCTTGATTTTCCAAGTGGCATAATTTGGGCCATTTAGAAAGAGAACATATTGATCAATCACTTGCTATCAAAATACAAAATATTACATGCAGTTTGACCAAAAACAATGCTACTAATACAACGATCTCAAACATCTATATGATTTGAAAAAAAAAACTTACAAAATATTTGTATGGAAAAGTTATGGCCCCAAGAATTTTAGCCCAAAATCACACAAAATACCTCCAAAACCTTTGAAAATTTTAAAAATAAATCCTATACTTGTAGAAAATGGAATACCATCATGTTTCACTACATGAGTGACTAAGGGGGTGCCAATTATACCTTGAGTAGACAATGCACTAGCAAATGAGATGATATCACTTGTCACAATCTAAAATAGGGGTATGTCAACTAGTTGTTGACTATGTAGTCCACTAGATAGTATACCAATGAATCGAATTGTGCTACCTATCACTTTTTTTTGCTATGCAACCTGTGAATCACATTGGACCACCTGTTACATTTTAATTCATTCTAAAATTCATGCTTCACCAAGTCTATTGCTAACTTGTAAAACCACTAAGTTTGATGATTTGGCATAATGTGATTTATCAAACCTACATTTACACCCACCATGTGGTGATATACCTACCACTTTGATTATTAACACATCAACCCCTACCATGTTAGCACACTTTATCATTTTATACCATGTCATCATGTGTCATATTAGCAAGTGCCACATCACATCCCATGTTAGTATCATTTATTGTATAAAATGGTACATCATTAGATGCTAAATCATCATCTACCATGTTAGCATGAGGTGTCATATAGAATTTCACATCATCAAATTTTGTGTCAACATTGTCAAGCAAAACAATTATGACATCATCAATTTTTGCCATGTCATATCTACTTACATCATCATAGGTAATATTGAAATCATAAATTTTCATAAAAATAGAGGTATATGAGGTTCAAACCTTGGACCTTCATGGCCCAATGTACCAAGGTAGGCTTCTTTAGCCATATTGGCATGGTTGTTTGAAACATATAATGCCTATAACAAAATTATAGTCATTTTGTTTTTTTAAATACCTCAAAATAAACCTACCTTCTATGCATGTGTGATGCATGCATGCATCAGATGACACATGTCCTATTTAGTGCTTTGACCACTCCAAAACATGAAAGACTCTTCAAAAAAATCTAAAAAATCAAATTTTAATTTTCAACAAATGGATGAAAAATATGCACATTTTCAACATAGGAAAACCAATACTGATAGGTATAAAGGAGAAAAGTGTTGAATTAGGACCCCCCCAAAACATAGCAAAAAATTCAAAAATATTAATGATACATTTGTGTCTACTTTTTTAATTATGTTGGAAGGAAGGGGCTTTTAAAGGTTCCCCAAACCTCTTACAACCTTTTGAAGATTTTTCCATTAAGCACTGCAGTTAAAACAAAAGCAATACAAACAAGATGTGAACCTACTATAAATATAAAAAGAGCTCACAAATGGAAGGAACTAACAACAAGAACAACCATTACATGACATAAAAATCCAACACAAAGAAGGAAAACAAACATAATAGTCATCCATTAAAGATAATGACAATCCCAACATCCTCCTTTTAGGTATACAATTTTGCTTCATCAATAAAAAGTTGATGGGCCCCAAAAACCAACTAACACCTATTCTCATTGTGATCTTCATAGATATTGGTTTATTCCTTCACTAGCTTCTAGACCTAACCAGGAAAATTCCTTTCCTACCTCTAATATTCATCCAAGAACACTCCTAGGTTTGCCAAACAATTAGATGTCCCATTTTCTTCCCTATATATAGTCGAACTAAACATTCTCTAGGGTATATTATTACATTTAGACTTTGAAATCATATTTGCAATATTACAGCTATGAGGTAGATTACCTTTCAAGATATTGTTAATATTTTGTGATCCCCCTTCAATAATCAAATTTTTGACATTAAACCTCTCAATGAGAAATAGTCCCAAAAAAGTTACCCTGGTTTCAGCAAAATGACTTGTTTTCTCCCCTAGGTGTTCAACATATGTCAAGACTACCATGCCCTTATGGTCACGAAATATCCCACCTCTCCTAGCCCACCCAAGATTCCCTTTCATTGCTTCATAGAAGTTTAACTTTAACTAGCCAGGGGGAGGTGACTTCCATATTTATTGATTCCTTGAAGGATTTGGGGGTGGCACTAGACTATAAGCTTTCAACTTCAAGCCCTATCCACACACTATCTATTTCCCTCAATCAAAATCCTAGGCATCTTTAAACTTAATTGTTTTGAGATTTTCCACCACAACATTGGCAGATCTGATCTCAACTGAAGAATGGTCTTTTTTCCTATCCTTGAAGATTTTATGATTGCATTCTTTTTAGATTCCCCATAGATCATGGGTAAGGTTTAACTTCTACAATTATTTAGTCTCTTACTACTGAATGGGGATTCTCATTAGATAGAAAGGTCTAAGAGTGACTTAGGGAGAACCCATGCAACCTAAAACTTACTAAATCTATTTTGGAGATCAATAGTGAAGGGACACTCTGAAAAAATGTTATTTGTATTCTCTTTATTCTTTTCACATAACACACATCTATTTGGAAGAACCATCTCCCTTTTGTGAAGATTATAATCCATAGTTAAGATCTTGTTTTGGACTAAGAGCTAGTAAAAGTATGCAATCTTAGGAATTAAATCCTTGATCCATACTCTTGAGGTTGACATCCATCCTAGGCCCTCCCCTTCTAGAAATTAGTAGCTTGATTTAAATAAATACACACCTTCTTTCTAGTTATTCCAAATGAGAGAATCGAAATATCTTGTGTTATTAAGAAAGTAGACCTGTAGAAGCCTATTAAACTTCATTAATCTCTATTGGTTCCTTAAATATAGCCCATCCACTTGGAGGTGTCTCCAACGTTTTCCAAACTCATCATAAATGATGTAGTCTTACACCAAGTTTCCATATTGAGTAGACACAACTTGTTCTAACCCATCAAACTTTGGATCCTCACAATGAGTGTTTTTCAGTCATTTGTTAGTCCAAAAGTGGACATAGGAGACATTACCAATTTGTCAGTATTTACCTTGTCTAAGAAATGGTATGATAAACTGAAGGTTATTCTAGAATTTTAAACCTCGCATATGGTCCTCTTCCCCAATAAAGCTGGAGGTATGACTAAGATATCTTATCTTTAGTATATGTACCTAGTTGAGGTTTCATTAGTTATAAGTTTTCATCCTAATTTTCCCATCAGGGCTTTGTTCATTCTCCCTAGATTCTTAAAGCCAAGACCTCCTTCTTGTACGAACCTTATGCCATGCAACCAACACCATTTTTTTTATTCTCCACCTCAGACCACAAAAAAAATATTTGAATCTACTCTATTTTATCATAGATCTTAGTTAGTATTTTGAATAATAACAAAAATAGATTGAAATGTTTTGAAATGAAGACTTTACTAGTTGAATTTTTCTAGCCTAGCTAAACAAAGAGCCTCTCCATCCGAAAAGCTTTCTTGTTAATCACTCAACCACTGGATTCCATAGCACTTTAGTCATCCTTATCTTAAAAAGGGGAATCCCAATAAAGGTAGCCAAAAGGTCCTCAATACTACAACCAAATATTCTTGCTATTCTTACTTGTCTAGAGCCAAGATTGTTCAAAAAATAAATTCCTACTTTTATCAAAATTCACCTTTTTCCCGACTACCCGCTCATATCTTTCCAAGATTAACTTCAGTTCCCTGGAATGTGGAATGGAGAATTTTGTGGTTATGATCATGTCATCCACAAGTTGTTGGTGGGTGATATAAAATATAATAGAAGTAGTTTAATACCTTTAATATTCCCATTTGTTGTAGCAGCTAAAATCACTCTTCTCAGGGCTTCAACAATAATAATGAAGAGGTAGGGAGACAAGGGGTCTCCCTGATGAAGTCCTTTCCTATTTTGAAAATACCCTATTGTAGAATTGTTTACTAAGATAGATAACATGGTTGAAGAGATACAAGACCTAATAAGATTGATCCACTCTTGATGGAAACTAAAATTGGACATAATTCAAATTAAAAAATCATAAGATACCCCCTCACAAGCCTTGTTCATGTCAAGTTTTAACAACATCCTTGCATCTCCGCTCCTATCAATTGAATGAATTACATTGTGGATAGTAATAATTCCATCCAAGATCTAGAAACCCTTTACAAGGCCTCCTTGTTGGGGATCAATTATAAAGGGAAGAATAATGTTAATTCTATTAGCTAAAACCTTGGATAATTGCAAGGCTAGTTCAATGTTTGATGTTTGATAATTGCTACTTCAAATCTGATTTCTTCTTCAGGAGGTGATCGAAAACATCTTTGTTCCAAGTTTTAAGGTTATCAATGTATCTTAGTTTTTTAGCAACTTGGGTTAATTTGCTACCTGTAAAAGCCTATTTTTACCATTTAGATATTTTGCTTTCTAATCCCTCATGAAGCAACCATATTTTCTCAAAATAAAAGAGGATTTTAAGATTCTCCTTTGTTCCTCCATCTCCCACACCAAGGGTTTATGATAAGATCCTATTTTTGGGTGAATTGTAAGGGTTGTGTCCCCAAAAATTAGAAGACTCTCCTTAGATATCAAAAACCTGTCCAAACAAATTAATTGATCCCCAATAGCCTATTGCTCTAGGTACGCTTGGCCCTTTCCAATTTGACATCCATAAGTTCATTGTCATTCACAAACTGGGTAAAGTTCGTCATTCCTTCCAAAATACAAGAAATGACACCCTTCTTGTCTGATGGGTATTGGAGGGAATTGAAGTCTCTCGCTAGTACCCGAGGTAAGCCAAAAAAGGTATTTATAAATTGGCTTAAAATCCTCCAAAGGTGTTCCATACCCATAACTATGTTAGGAGCATAAACATTTTTACTATCCACTATCGACTCACATCCTTTACATAAAAATGGATAGCTATGAATCTTTCATTTGACACGATTTTTTTTTGTCAATATTGTTTTAATTCCAAATACACAAAAGGTATTCAAAGGCCCCTACTATAGGGCATGCTATAAAATTGACACCTCTCCATATTCTTTGCTTAATACTTTTGGAATGTGGTTCATCAAGATTTGTTTCTTATAACAGGATAACCTGTGGGTTGACCACTTTCCTCAACACTTGTAGTACATTGTGCTTAGAGGGGTATTGAGACCCCACACATTCCAAGAAATAAACTTCATATTTTGGGTTTAAATTTTTGCTTCTTCCCTCCACCCAGATCCAGTTTTGATTGGATTCCATTAGTAATATCTACTACTTCTCTCAATTTGATCTCTTGATTAGAGGGTCTCCCATGTTTGGATTATATCCTACATCTATCGACCCCTTTTTGATTCCTAGTAACTCTACTAGGAGTAGCATATTCTTTGCCCTTCTTATTTATAGCATCAAACAAATTTTTCTCCTTATCCCCATCCAAGGGGAGATTTCAACGCCCTTTTTTGGATTTAAATCATAGTGGATCTTTGAAGCAATTAGGTATTTATTTGATTTAGTCACCTATTTATGGATTTTGACACATACATCAATAGGATCATCTAACTCATCCTCTAGACACACAAAGGAACTTGCTTAAGGAATATCATTTTGAGGATTAGAAGGGTTTCAATCGGGAAGACTTACCTAAGCGATGTTTTCCAATATTTCTCCCTCCTCTATTTCTTGAGGTTCTAAAAATTCAAGTGGGACTTCCTGGGATTCAGTCTGGCTCAAAATATTCTCCTTCAAAGTGTCAGGTTATTCCATTTTATTTTTTTTTGGGTTGGAGGACTCCTTTCATTGCCACACTCGATGATGATTACTTTCCTTCTTTTTGATAGGGCGATAATTTTTTGAATTACCTAGTTTTTTGTATAGATTACAAAAGGGGAGACTATTCTCGTATTCAATCTCCTGTGTCTAGTTCCCCAAATCTAATATAAGTTCAATAGAACTAGGAAGCTCTGACTTCAAATCAACATTCACATATATCCTTGCATGGATCATCCTTGACTTGGATCTTTTTGATGGATTGATGGTAACTAAGTACCCTATCTCTTTTGCAATACCCAGAAGAACCTCCCCATGCCAAACTGAAAAGGTAAGCCTGGAAGTCTTACCCATATTAGAGCCTTATGGATGCTTTGAGTATTTGGATTAAAAATATAATCCCCATTTTTGCAAAAAGATACCGTATCACCCAAAAAACAAATGATCCCCTCAGAGGATATGATCAGTGTCTTCTTTGTAGTTAATTTTTATCATGAAAAATCCTTGAGGTAATGCAACTATTTCCATGTGCCCCTGTGGGTGCCACTTCAAGAACACCCATTTTCTAATGGCATACAAATCAGGGTGAGCATATATAAACTTCCCAACCATATTATAGGCACCATGAGCCATCTTCAAGGTCATGAGTTCAAACGAGATGCAAAGATTTCCTTGTTCAGGGTAAAGATCAAAATAAAAATCCACACCCTTCAAATTTCCTTTCATAATATTTAACCATGACAGTGCTTCTAGGTCAAAAGGCTTATGTAGAACCTCTAGGTCCTGTTGTCCACCTGACACCATCAAAAGACTCATCCCATGGTCCTGTCCTAGGCCTTACAACCTTAGTTTTCAACACCATTCTCCTTGTTGTCTTCCTCCATTAATTCTATTACTTTATTAACTTGAACTTAAAGGTGGGATTAAGGTAGTGAACCTAAATTTATAAAGAAAATATTTTAAAATTGACTATTCTCTTGCACCTCTAAGTTTACTATCATTCGTAACTATTATGGTTTACTCTATATAACCTTTTTGTTAAACACTAGCAACCTAGACATCCTCTCACACCAATGTAAACAAAAATGTTGTTGGACCATATTAGCAACTTTGTCAAGCATATCACATAAAAGCCTACCCATAACTTTTGTGGCACTAGGGGTCTATTGAAAAATGTTTAGCCTCTTCTTTTTTTCTTTTGCAGTGGCCAATTAGTCTATTGTCTCATTAATGCTACTATTGGGCACAAAATTCCAAAATATAAATGGAAATGGATTTTTTTTTAAATCATAAAAGACAAATAAGTTTTTCAAAAAACCTCAAGAAACTCAATCCTAAAACTAGGTCATTTATTTGGTCAAAAAAAAAACTAAGTGAAAATATTAATTGCTAGAAGAGGAACAAAGGAACCTATTAATAAATATTTCTCCTGGAACAAATATGCTAAATTCAATGAGATTCTAATGATCTAAGTCCACCTAGGGTTTTATAAGAAATCACTTTTTACAAACTAATGTCAACTTACAAAAAATTCTTCTGGTTGCTCCAAACATTATTTTCCTTAGGAGACATCATAAAATTTAATCTTTTAAATACAAGCAATCGAGTAATGAGATTCATAACTCCTCTAATACCATGTTGGAATTCATAGTAGTTTCTATAAAAAAAATGGAATCAACACATTACCTAGTATTGTTGAGAAAAATACACATAAAGTAATGCATAAGATATAAGGGGTGTCTATAAACACCAAATAATCTCACTATAGCAAAATAGAACACACTCTAACCAATAATATGATCGATATGATGAGATATTTATACTCAATTACAATTTATGTTTAAGTCAAGGTTAAGGAACCAATCTTTGTTGAAACTATAATCTAATTCATGGCCAAGGCCAACATTGTGTGATGTGTTAATTAGGTCTAGGAGCATTTGATTGTACAATGTATTAATTATTTATAATATTTTACTATGTAAGCCCTATAGGTCATTGTTAACTTTGTTATGATTAAACCCTCTTTATAACTTGTAATTAACTTAAAACCCTCTTATTTTTTTTCAATTGTTTATATGGGATTGAAATGAGTCTCACTCGTATTATGTCATCACCACATAGTGGTATTAAAACAAAGCTTGGATATTATCAATGTCTATTTTGGCAAGATTTAAACCTTGATCTCCTCCTTAAATGTTCAGGAATCTAACTGATTGAGCTAATGCCACTTGATCTTAAATTCCTCTTGTTATGTCATCTTAGGTTAAACTTCATTTGGTAATTGGGCTTTTGGTATTAGTATAAATACCTCCCTCCCACTACTCATTTTCTCATCAATGTTGTGTAATTCTCCATAGATATAATGTCTATTTATGGTGCCTATGGGTGTCCCTAACTTCTATTTCTTCATCTTTTTATGCTTTCTATATAACATTTGAGTGGATGGTTTGATTTTGTTCATTTCTAGAAAATATTGTGAATTCTAACAACCTTTAGGTTTAAATAATAAAATATTACAAAAATACCTTTTACAAAGTTTGCAAGGGCCCAATTGATCTGTAAAGAGCCAAATCTTGACTCTTTCCTTAAACATATTAGATATTATGCTTAATCCCTCATCTTAGATTAATTAAATGTATCCATGCTTATATTTTATGCTTTAGATTATATATTTCCAGATATCTGATCTACTTATCAAACTGGAATTAAAACTAAAAAATTACAAAAATGAAATCACACACACAATCACAAATTGCAAGAGGACACAATATTTTCCATGGAAACCCCAAAATGGGTAAAACCATGGCCCAAATAAATTGAATAGATTTTTATTAGGATTCAAAACTGATACAAATCCTTTCTGATATTCAACCGACTATATTCTTCAGCTTGTTCTCCCCAATCTCTACTCTTGCATTTTCCTCCTCTACCTCTTGGTTCTCCCAATGCAGATGTAGCAATCAAACCCTCACAATGTGTTGTTTTTAAAATGCCCTCTCACAATAACCAGCCCCTTTTTTTTTAAATAAGCATTGGTATTTATAACCAACCCCTTTTCTTAAATGAGTGTTGGTATTTATAACCAACCCCTTTTCTTAAATGAGTGTTGGTATTTACTATTCACTCACTTGCAAACTTGTATGTAACATACCTGTAGGTGTATTTTGGGCATAAATTTCACTACACTATTATAATGACCTCTAATTGTGTTCATTGGAAGCATATTTCAATTACCTATCCAACAGTACCACTTGGAGCACCAGAGCACTTAAATTCTAAAAGTTACAGCCAATTTTCTATCATTCTAAATAACCCTATTTTGACTACCATAACTTTTTGTGCTGACCTCCATTTTTTGATAAACTAATCTAGAAATATGCTCCTCGAAACCAGCTTTCTAACGATACTAGTTTCATCCAATTGCCCAATAACAAAGAGGTTACGACCTTTTAAATATGCCCTTGTAAGTAGTTTTGAGCAGTGTCGAAGCACCCATACATTCTAGGACTTTGGAGTTCAGTAATTTGGCCATAACTTTGGCCTCGGTTGTCTGTTTTGAGTGATTTAAAAAGCATCGAAAATATTTTTTCGATATGTATTTCATGGACCTATCCACATTTGCCTAGCTTCCATGGATTTCACCCAAAATTTAAAAACACAAACCTTACTCCATTTGTCCTCCATACTCTATTCCAATAAGTGTTGATTTCTCTAAAGCGAGGATTTTATTTGGAGATCCTTCCACACTTCATGTAGATGAATTTTTAGTTGGTCTCCCGATCACCAATGGGCTTATACATACAATACAATACAAATATAGTCGTGGCCTCAAACAAAGAGTAAGCACCACAAATTTCAATACATTTTTTTCCAAAGGAGATAAAAATATGTTGAAGTCACCCTAAAAAGTCCAAGATCACAATTATGAATCATAATTGTGTTTGAAAAAAATGCTAAGGTTCTTCCAACAATTTTCATGAGGAGTAACTATGATCAAATCATATACATTTATAATCCCAATTTTGATGTTTTTTATTTGTCATAAAATAGCTCAATGACTCAATTACTTTTTGCCTCTAACAATTATTCATACCATTTACATTTGACTCATTTTATCGCAAAAATGTTGGAATCTCCTATAAAACAAATTATCTTCCAATTTCTTTTAAAAGCACCCTTATATTCCTCACTACTTAATTTTGTTTATTGTATTAAAATGAACTCAAGACTATACCAACCAATTAATTCCTTATAAACTCTTTTTTTAGGGGTCTTATTCATACCCTTAATATTCTATAATACCATTTTTTGGTAATTTATGTATTTATAGACAAAAAAAAATGAGTTTTTAAGAGCATTCCAAAACCTTAGTACAAAAAGGGCCATAGCACCTTGCAGGCAACCAGAAAGGTTGGACGAGCCCAGAAGAGAGAAATGAAGAGAGAACAAAAAACAGAGTAAAGAAGTCATAGCATAAGAAGACCCAGATCTACAAAAAAAATTAGAGAAGCCCTAGCTACCAAAACTATTGTTCTACCCTAATAGTCGAGACTCAAAACCCCAAGAAATAGGATCCTTCGTGCCCTAATTCTTGGTGACTTCCTCTGGATCATCAAAACTCTCGTCGCACTTTTGAGCAAGCCATTTGAGGAACTTGATGGTATCATTTGTAGACTTTGCAATATTAGCCATCAACTTGATGGTAAGCTTTAGGAGGAGATGAGAGGATGAAACCTCGCTGTCACTGTCAAAATCCAAAATAACATGTGTTGAAGAGGATGCCTTCTCCTTCTTGGGCCTTTTCAGGCGTGCAAAGGACCTGGGAGCAGGTAGAAAGTCCTTTACGAGATTTTGCTTCCTCTAAGAAATGCATCTAGCACTCCTATGGGGAGAAGGTTTGCAACAGGCCACTGGGCTAGCTTTTTCATCCTTGGGAGAGCTCACATTGCGAGTCTCAAAAATGGTGGGAGAAATCAGAGGAGGATTGGATGCTAGAGGGGTTACTTTTTGGAGAGGGGGTCTATTTGCTATGACATGTTTGAGGATGACCACAAGCAGGCCTTGATGCAGGGGTTTAGCATGGGTTTTTTGGTATTTTCAATGGATATGGTTAGAAAATAAAGTAAGTAGTCTGGAATGCATACTTGCTTGGCTTCGCGGAGGTGGTTAACAAAGTTGAGATGGAAACTTCGAAGCAGCTCCTCAGGGTCGTAGCACATGATGTATTGCATGACTGGTACAATGACTTTATTCCAAGGGTTGGGTAGAGAGGATCGGTAAAGGGTAGACTTGTCCCACCCAAGATTCTTGTCCTTGTCAGGAAATTGATTGGTTTCCTCCTCCCAGTTGTGTTTGTCTCAATGAATAAAATGGCCTAAAGGGGGAAGCCCTGTAATTTCACACAGCAGCTCCATCATGACCCTAAAGTGGATGTCATGAAATTTGACCTTGTCTCTGTCCCAAGTATCCATAAAGTCCTTGGTAATATCATCATCTAGCTCTTCAAAATTGCGCAATAAAGTAGTGAAACCCTTGGTATCCATGAAGGCTTGCACAAAATTGTCAAGCTTGAGTTGGGTTGGCTCCATGTAAACAGAGGCCATGGGAGCCAAGATGGAGGATGGGATACTGAGAAACCTGAGGCACAAAGAGCCAGTCGATGGGGCGTAGGGGGCCCAAGGGAGCAGGGGCTGAAGAGGGAAGTTTGGACCACAGAGATCCATAGGGAGCAAGGACCGAAGAAGGATGAAATGTGGAAGGATAACTAGTAGGGGTGGTTATAAAGAAGCTAAGGGGAAGTGTCAACAACAAACCAACTTCTGCATGGGAACTCAGCACTGGTAATAAAGTTTAGCACATGCTTAGGGTGGTGAGGAGGGGTGTTGAGGTGGATGTGAAAAAAGATATCGCTTTGGAAAGTCCTCCAGCTTCAAACATGGTGAACATAAATCTTGGAAAAACTTGAAAAGGGCTCATTGGAACGTTGGGAACTAAAGCGATGACAATAGGGAATCCCCGTGGGTTTTCCTTCGGCTATGGTTGTATAAACAATGGGAGTGCTAACACCTTCTAACACCTACAAGTTCCAAATGATGGAATCATCAGTCGAGATCATGCTACAAATATGGGACATGAGCCAAAGATTGAGGTGCCTCATGTATTTACTGACGTGGATGTCCCTAACCAATGTGGTGGTGATGTTGTTAAGTTGGCTTTCCATTTCCTTGTGGATATGTGCCCAACAGTGGACAACTAGGAAGCTTCGATAAGGACCTAATATTGAAGCAGCCTTGGCCTCACCCATATCTGATGTGGAACTGGGAGACACGTCACTCTTGAAAAATACACCTTGGCTTCTCATAGTTGGCTACATCCAAAATGTCATGGGGGAAATTTTGATGCCACACAATCAACTTCCTGGGGAGGCTCCCATGTTGGCCATGCAATATGCAAGGGTGTTGGCCTCCCTAAACCTGTGCTAGACCATCGAAGGGCCTCTGGATTGTAGGAGCTTTATGGCCTCTATTATTGTGTTGTTAACCCTCCAAGATAGATTTTTAGAGTTGTTCAAGTAATTGATGACGTTCATGGAATATCCTTCAATAAATAGCCTTCTAGGATCCTCTGTGATTAGGCAGAGGCCTCTCCATAGAGCTCTAGATTCAGCTACATGGTTGGTATGGATGCCCAAAAATTTTGAGTAGGCAAGAATCAACTCGTCGTGATGGTATTGGATGACACCCCCAGCACCAACAAGACCTGGTTTTCCTTTTGACGCCCTGCTATATCTGTATTATCAATCAAAGGGTCATCCTGAACCCACCTATTGTACCAAAAATTGATGTTATCGCCATCACCCAGAATCCATAATAAACATTTTTGGATCAAATTCTTGATTTGAGTGATGGATTTCCAAAAGACCGATCCACTCAGAGGGATCTCATCGTCTAGGATTAGGTGATTAACAAGATATTTCTTTTTGACGATCTGAATCCACTTAGTTGTGTCATTGGTGAGGATCCTCCATGAATATTTTGCCATCAATGCAATATTCATTTTGGAATTTTTCCTGAAACCCAGGTCTCATTGCTTCTTGCTTTTGCACATAATATCCCAAGCAACGAGTGGGATTCTAGTATTCTCGTCACTTCCTGATCATAGGAATCTTTTTTGCAGTTGTTCGATCTTATGGCACACTGTAATGGGGACTTTAAAAATAAACATGAAATAAACAAGGATGTCTTGGAGGTAAGCCATAGTGAGAGTGGCCTTGGCAGACTAAGATAGGAGATTTCCTTTCCAAGCAACTAACTTCTTCTGAATTCTCTCAATGACATTGTTCCACATGGACTCCTTGGGATTATCAAAGAACAAGGGGAGGCCAAATTAGGAATATGGAAACATGTCAATGGTGCACCCAAGGATTCGAGCTATCTTGGTTTGGTGAGCTACGGGAGTATTGATGAAGAAAGCTTTGCTTTTAATAAAATTGACCTTTTACCCAATAGCATTTTCGTAGAGGAGGATGTGGTTGATGGATTTGGCCTAGAGGACAGAAGCTTGAGTGGATAAAATAGTGTCATCAACAAATTTTTAATGGGTGACAAGGTTAATGCTTAACGCAACCTAGATCTCAATGATCCTTCAGATCTGGAAGGCAGCTTTGAGAGCTCTACCCAAGGAGTCAGCCAGGATGATGAAGAGGATGGGAGAGAGCGGATCTCCCTGGCGAAGGCCTCTAGCACTTGAAAAAAAACCAATAGGGGACCCGTTAACAAGGACAGAAAACCAAGAGGATGAATTTTTTTTTGATGAAGTCGACCCAAGTCAGGTGAAAGCTAAACTTGAGGAGGACATCAAGGAGGAAATCCCAATTGACCTTATAGAAAGCTTTGTTCATATTGAGCTTGAGGAATATTGAAATCTTCTTTACAAGGGAGGTAGAGTGTAGGATTTCATGAACAGTAATGACACCATCCAGAATGTTCCTACCTTTGATTGAGCTACCTTGACTAGGGTCGATGATAAGAGGGAGGATCATCTTTATTCTTTTTGCCATAACTTTAGTGAGGACCTTGTAAAGAACGTTACACAGGCTGATGGGCTGGTAATCAGACATAGACTTGCAAGAGGAAGACTTGGGGATGAGGGCTATGAATATGGCATTAATCCCATGGGGGATGGACTAAGAGGTTTGGAATTATCTGATGGTGGCACACACATTTGAACTAACAATATCCCAAAAATCTTGGAAGAAGCGAGGGGGAACCCATTCGAGCTAGGGACCTTGTCTGGTTGTATGGATAAAATGGCTTCCTTAATATCATCTTGGGTGAAAGGAATGAGGAGCATGGAGTTAGACGACGAGGGAACAGAGAGGGGAATATTGGCCAAAAGATCAGTCTTGGCTTGGTCATCACACTCGAAAGGGATGCCAAGAAGAGATTGAAAAAAGGAGATAGATTTAGACCTGATGTCGAAGATGTCCTTGGTGGTGGACCCATCACTGTGAGAGATCTCACAGATTTTTTTTGAGCCTCTGTGTCTCAAGGTGGATGCGTGAAAAAATTTGGTATTGGAGTCACTGTCTTTGGTCTAGAGGAAATTTCCTCCCTAGCTAGAATGTTGTGGTACTCAGCAAGGAGGTTTCGTTCTTCGTCCCTAATGGTGTTGCTTTGATTTCCATATTTGATTTACCTTTCGATCGCTTGGAGATTCCCTGCGATAGCCTTCTTACTTTTGAAGATGTTGCCAAAGACTTACCTGTTCCAAACTTTGAGTTTTCCTTGACTAGTTTGAGCTTTTGGAAAATTTGGAAGGAAGGGGACCCAGTGAAAGGTTGATGCCACCAGAGGGTGACTTGGTTTCTAAGGTCAGGGTGATGGAACCACATTGACTCAAAGCGAAAAGGGATCTTGAAAGATGAGGGTTTACCTGCTTCAAGGAGAAGAGGGCTATGATTATAGTCGATCTTGGGGAGAGCAAGGAGGGACGCATACCCAAATAATAGAATGGCCTCTTTGGAGATAAGGAACCTGTCAAGCTTCACCTGAATAAGACAACTTCCTGTTCTTATGTTGCTCCAAGTGAAATTGGACCCTTTGAGCTGAACGTCAATGACTTCATTGATATTTATGAACTCGTTAAAGTCCTCCATGATTTTTTTATGGTGTTGAGCCCTCCCCTCTTGTCTGAAGGGTACAAAGGGGTGTTGAAATATCTAGAAATAACCCAAGGGATAGTGCTAAAAGTGCTTCTCATTTGGCTAATCGAGTTCCACAAAGCTGCTTTTTCAAGAGGGGAATTTGGGGCATAAACATTGGAAAGGACCCAGGAGAAGTTGTTGGTCTTACAATGAAAAATGATGTTGATGATTTTGTTTGAAGACGAAAAGAGTCTCCCTTCGACATTTGATGGATCCCATAGGCACATGAGTCCTCTCGAGGATCCCTGAGTAGGGTTGTAGAGGACTTCTCCCCTGCTCTAGATTGTTTTGGCAGACTTGAGAGAGGAGGCGTCATCATTTTTAGTTTCTTGGAAAATAAAAATGGTAGGATTACACTCTCTCCTTAGGTTAGCAGTGAGGCGTTGTTTGGCTACTCTATTTAGGCCTCTCACATTCCATGAGAGGATCTTCATTTAAGACTTTTTTGGGATTTTTGCCTCCCTTCACCTATTAAAGGGGATGTTTTTTTCCTTTTGGTTCATCTTTCTACAGATCTGGATTTTCAGAGAAATATTTTATTGGTTCCTGTTAGCTATGTCTTCCTCTATCTCTTTATTCCTTTGCTCGGTAGTGGAAGGTCTTCCTCTTTTTTATCATAGCCAAAGTCAATGGAGGACTTTTTGCTTCAAGTATTTTTCGAGCTAAATATTTCAAACTGATAGTGGTTAGCCGGAGGGCTTCCCATATCTTCGATTATGAGGTGGTTTGCCTCAAGAGGGGTATGGGATGTCCCGAATCTGGTTGGGGAGGGAATGGGGGAGAAAGAGGTCAGATTCCTAGAATCAAGGAAAATCGTCTTGAATAAGATTGTTAATGACAATGGGAGAGAGAGAAGGTACTTGGACCTGATTGGGCTCCTTTGTAGGAGTGGTTATTTCTTTATCTTTGACTTCAGAGGGGGATTCCTTTCCTTACATTGAGACATATCGTTCCTCGCTCTCTTAAGGTTTCATGGCAGAAGATGCCTAACCCGGATCTTTGAGGACATTCCTTAGGGAGGAGGGTTTCAAATATGCTCTTTCGAAGAACCTGCGCTACGCTTTGCACCTTTTTTAGGGTCTTTAAAATCTTGAGACTATGCTTTTATGATGGGAAACTGGTTCCTTAGGTGTCCCTTGGAATGAAAATGCACACAAAAAATCAGGTTTGTTCTCGTATTCCAGGGGTTGGCACCTTCTATAGGAGGATCCATATAGAAGGTTGACAAAGGTGGGAAGCTCAGAGTCTAGGTTGTCGTTGATACATATGCAAGCATGGACCATCCGTGACAAAAATTTGGTGGATGAATCAACCGCTACCATCTCGCCAATGGTTTTGGAGATTCCTTTGAGAACATCCTCATGCTAGAACTAAAATGGGAAGTTCAGCAGCCTAACCCAGATCGAGGCAACGTTGATATTTTGGGTTTCAGGGTCAAAATCTTCAGCCCATCTATGGATGAAGAGGCTCCTTCTACCTAGGAACCAAGGTCCTCCGATGAGGATTTTGTATGCATCCTCTAGATTGTTCAACTTGATGATAAAAAAAACCCTAGATAGGGATACGATCTCCATATTCCCACTTGTTCTCCATTTGAAATACGCCCACTTCTTGATGGTCTCCATGTCTGGGCAACCTCCGATAAACTTGCCTACCAGAGAAAATTGTTCCATTTCTAGGTATCTTGACATCAAACTTTTTGATATCACCAGATCCGTGCTATTGGACACTAGATTTTGGGATGAGGGTTTGGTGTGGAGGCCTTGGTTGATCGCCTGGGCATAAGAGACAACCCCCATTTTCTTTGGATCGAAACACTTCCCAAGGGTTTGACCAGCACGCGAGTCCCCTTTGTCAGGAGGCTCCTTTCCATGTGATGGGAAGGAGAAAACACCATCAAACGGTTCCTTACCTGCACCACTTGTGATAGATCCTGCCTTGGATTCTCTGCCCTCTGAGCTACCTTGACCACCTTCACCTGCTCCCTCCGCCATCACTCTCACTCCCCTATAATACCATTTTCATCATCACTTTTTATTTTTATTAGTGAGCTTAGTCCTTATTTTTTTCAATGAGTTTACACAGGTTTTAATAAGGGATCCTGGTCCTCTCATACTGAGTGCGGTTTGAAACTTGGACCTCCCACACCAAATCCCTTGCCATTGCAGTAAACTTGCAGCTCAAGCTTAGTCCCAATTTTTGTTAACGCTTGTGATTTATTTATTTTTTGCTTTTCAAATTGATGTCCCTTTGAGTTTCTTTTTTTTTTGTTCTTTCTTTGATGACCTTTCGACTCTCATTTTTCTATTCCCACAAACACTTTTATTTTCATCAATCTCTTCCAATTTTTCATATTGTTCATAATGAGACTTATTTATGAAAGGTTTATGTGGCCCCAGAGAATATGAAATGCAATGAATAGCCTCATAAACCCTTTCTTATTTATGTTACCCCAAAAACCCAAAAGTGAAAGGATGATTCTCCATAATAATTACTTTCTTATGCTAATCTAAAAACCTTAAATTTGTATGGATATCCTCCATATACAATTTTCTATTATGTTGCTCTTAAAACCCTAAAATGCAATGAATACACTATGTACTACTTTCACTTTTAGTGTTAGGATAGGATTTTATGCTACTTGATGGGAACGAAGATGATTTACCTAGATCAATCTTGACTTTATTTGCCTTGTTCGTTTTAAAATTTGCCTCCTTGTCTTCCTTAACACCTTTAACTCCGATCTTATTTCTAATTATTATTTTAGGACCTTTCCAAAAAAAATCTTCGAAAAAAAGTTGTAATTTTATATTAAGTAAATATGAAATTACATTCTTCATATGCCTCTTTGGCATTTTTCAAAATTTCAATAAGTGACCTAAAAGTCAGGTTGTTTATACATCATAGTTAGTTATCTCTATCATTATGTCGAGAGGCGTTCCTACAATGGCAGACGGGGGTGGGAGGCAAAGAGGTCATACATGTCACGTCGTAAACAATTTTTTTATTTATTAAAAAATTCAACATTAACAAAAACATTTAAAATATTTAAACTAAAACAATCGACTAACCAACCATTGCAAACATTTAAAATATTAAACTAAAATATTATTATTTCATAGATTGGCCTCGAAATTGATAACTCTCGAAGTTTTTAGATATATATCCTTTATATCTAAGCTAGTGTTAAGTTCTATTCTTAGACACCTTCCCAATTTATCAAACAATATCTTTTAAATCACTAACTTCTAAGTTTTTTTGAAAAGTTGTTTTATCTGTGTTTGTTTTAACTTGAGTGTATTAATCCCCCAGATAAAGATTTAAACCACCTGAAATGCATTGCCCTCATTGAATACTTGTACTAAGCACGTACCTAGATCAATCTAAAGTGCCTCCTTTGAGATTTCATCTGCTTTTCTATTTAATTATTTATAAATATGCCAAAAATTAAAAGCTTCACTTCGATCCACAACTTTTATTTGAGAGAAGATGGGTTGTAAAATCATGTTTTCCATTCTAAAAACACCAAGCATCCAGTTTATTACCAACTATGAGTCTCCTTAAATTTGAATTTTTTGTATTCTTTTTTATTCTACCAACTGAACAAACAATTTAAAGGCCATGATTTTAACATAATTATTAAAACCTTCTCCTCATCCAACCTTGAATTTAAAAAAAAATTAAATTAAATTAAAAAAAAAAACTTTCAATTTTTACATTAATAAAAATAAAATCAATATATATATTGCATTTTGATTATTGTTGCAGATGGTATACTTTGTATTCCTCGTAATAATACACCCAAATGTAAGATAAATAGGCCAATTACGTCACTCCCATATTTCAAATAATTATTTTTTTAAGGTAAAATTCTTTATTTTGAAATTATGAACATGAAAGTAATACGTTAAGCTCTTGTTTTTCAAGAAGTTTACACATGTTTTTATGAGGGGTCATAGTCCCCTCATTCTAAGTGAGGTTTGAACCTTGGACCTATCAAAGAGAGGCCAACGCCCTTATCATTGTAGTAAGCTTGCAACTTCAAACTCTTGTTAAGGTTTAAACTTTCAAGAAGTTTACACATGTTTTTATGAGGGGTCATGGTCCCCTCATTCTAAGTGAGGTTTGAACCTTGGACCTCTCAAAGAGAGGCCAACGCCCTTACCATTGTAGTAAGCTTGCAACTTCAAACTCTTGTTAATAAAGGTTTAAACCGCAACGTGGGCAATTGTGTGTGGTGGCTTTGTGTTAAATTCTTTCTTGATATATAGTTCTCGGCTTTACGAGGGGTCATGGTTGAAAGGAGCCTGCTCAACCCTTTGCATCGATCACAGAGGTTTCTCACAATAACCAAATAAAAAAAAAAAGTTAAAATATCCAATCTTATGCATTTGTAGTTATTATAAACATAAAAAGTCTTAATCATTCACATCTTTATAAGAACAATAATAAATATTAATCAAATATTTTTCTAATACATTTGAGTTAAATTATTTTTTCAAAAACAATTTTTTTTTAACTTAAATTTTATTTCAATTGGTTAGATGGGATTGAAATGGCCTTGTCTGTATTACATCATCATCACATACTAGTATTACAACCAAGCTTGATATTATCTATTGTATTGCTTGACAAGATTTGAACCTTGATCTCTTCTTTAAATGTTGAGGAATCTAACTGATTGAACTAATACTACTTGATTTTTTTAACTTAAATTAAATACAATTAAATTCAGGTTTTACCCTCTTATTTCAAAAAAAAAAAAAAATTAACTAAGAGTTATATAATTTTGCTTTATTATTTTATCCAGAAAAGTTGTTAAAGGTTGATAGGTTAATTTGTATAATGAACCACACTTCAACATTCTTTAAAAAAGAAAAAACATTTTACATATAAAGTATGAAAATTATATATTAAAAATTTAATTTATTAAGTCCCAAAGGCAACTGTTCGTTTCGGGCTTTGGCTTTTTTTTTTAGAGGTTCAAGGTTCAAACCACGACGTAGGCGAGAGAGGTCCAAGGTTCAAACCACGACGTAGGCGAGTGTGTGAGGGGTAGTTAGGGAGCCTACCCAACCCTCTGTGTTGGTCGTACTTTCTCATACTAACCAAATTAAAAAATATATATTAGTATTTTAATTAATTATATGGATTGAAATGAGTATATTGCATTATGATAATTAAGCTGATAGGCGTCCAACAATGGCAGCCATAAACAATATTAATATTTTATTAAAAAAACCAACATTAAGAAAATTATCCGTCTCAAGATTGATAACTCTCAGCGTTTATATATATATATAAACTAATTATATAATGGTATTACAACAACTTATTAGTAAACATCGTTAAAGATTTCAACCAAATTCTTTTAAAAATCAAAATACCAATTAAAAATTTAATTTATTATTATTATTATTTTATTTGTTTAGTGTGAAAAACTCTTACGACCTGGCTGAACAGTCTCCTCCCAACCATGACCCTTTGTAAAACCGAGAGCTATGCTTATCAATAGGGAATTTATTATTATTATTTTAATTTATTGGACGAGTTTGAAATGAATATATTACATCGTCAAAATTTAAACTTAACTACAAAGTTAATAACAACAAAAAGATTATAACTATATTTTGCTATACACGAGATATAAATACTCCATAATATTATAATATTCCATTTAATAAATTAATATAATCTAACTTTTTTAATTAAAAAAATAATATAATTAAAAAAATTTAAACTTAAATCTTGCTCTTCTTAAAAAAACTAATATCATTTACTAAAATCAATTTAATTTATTTAAATAGGCCTATTTTTTCACATGCAATAAAGGAGAGAGGATGCTACGGAGATTTGGAAATTGGTCAACTGGAACGAGGGCAGAAACAAAAGCAGCTTGCGAATCCCTATCAACTCCCATCTGGCTCCACAATTCCACTATGGAGAAGTCAAATCACAGCGCCGGCCAACACGCCTATACACGCGCTATAACAGTGCATAGAGGGACCATTTGATTTTTAAATGTGCTAACAGTCATATTTATTAAAAAATATTTAAATTCAAATTTTAAGATAGTTTAATTGTAAGGGTAGTAATTTGATCTGATTTTTAGAGCGGGGTTAAATGATCGATGACTGTGCGATAACAAAGCGGAATAGGTTTGATCCCCTTCAAGTTGGGTCAACAATAACAAAGCGGAATAGGTTTCATGGAAGCAGTCATGTGTTTTGAACCTTTTTAAAAATAATGTAGTTGTGACCAACTCTCCTATATATAAAAAAATAAAATAAATAAATAATGCTAAGACATTTGACAAAACGAAAGTAAAATTTTTCTTTAACAAAACCTCCATAACAAAAAAAAATAATAAAATTAAACAATTTCAAAAAAATTTATAAACCACAGGTTATAAAAAAATCAAAACAAACTTATTCAACTAAAAATAATAAAATAAAAAATGAAATTAAAAATAAAAAATAAAAAAATAAAATAAAAAATACATATAAATTTATTATTTTTAAATATATATATTGGAAAAAATAATAATAGTAAATGTAAACCAAAACTACCTACGCTAAGTTAGATATTGATAAATAAGGGAAAAAAAATCAAAGTAAATTATGCGAAAAGTTCTCAATTTTAAACAAATTCAGTGTAGCCCTTATAAATAAATTTAAAATTTATTAACTTATATATATATATATATATATATATATATATATATATATATGATTTCAGATTTGAATTTTTATTTATTTTTTAAATTAGCCAATGTATTTATTGTAGTTTATTTAATCAGTAGCCACTCTTCGTATTTTGTTCGTTTGAATGCTTGTTTCAATTTTCACGTGTGTTCCCACAATTTTATCAATGATCTTAGTCAGCATTTTGAATAAAGACATAAAATAGATTGGAATGTTTGGAAATGAAGACTTTACTAGTTGGTTTTTTCTAGCCTAACTAAGCAAAGAGCCTCTTCATTCCAAAATCTTTCTTATTAATCGCTTGACCACTGGATTCCGCAGCGCTTCAATCATCCTTCTCTTAAAAAGGGGCATCCCAAGATAAGTAGCCAAAAGGTCCCCAATACTACAACCAAAGAGTTTTGTTATTCTTACCTATCTATGGCCTAGAGTGTTCAAAAAATAAACCCTACTTTTATCAAATTCACCCTTTGCTCGACTACCTGCTCATATCTTTCCAAGATCAACTTCAGTTCCCTAGCCTGTGGAATGGAGGATTTTGCGGTTATGATCGTGTCATCCATAAGTTATTGGTAGGAGATAGGAAATATAATAGAAGGTTTAATGCCTTCAATCTTCCCATTTGTTGTAGCAACTAAAATCGCTCTTCCCAAGGCTTCAACAAGGATAATGAAGAGGTAGGGAGACAAGGGGTCTCCATGATGAAGTCCTTTCCTGTTTTGAAAATACCCTATTGCAGAATCATTTACTAAGACTGAGAACATGGCTGAAGAGATAAAAGCCCTCATAATATTGATCTACTCTTGATGGAAACCAAAATTGGACATAGTTCGAATTAAAAAATCATAAGATACACCCTCATAAGCCTTGTTCATTTCAAGTTTTAATCACCGCATCTCCACTCCTACCAATTGAATGAATTACCTTGTGGATAACAATAATTCTATCCAAGATCTAGTGGCCCTTTACAAAGCCCCCTTATTGGGGATCAATTATAAAGGGAAGAATAATGTTAATTCTATTGGCTAAAACCTTGAACACAATCTTGTATAATGTATTTCAAATGCTTATAGGTCAAAAAAAAAAAGACCTTGCACCTACCACCTTTGGGATTAGAGCCAAGAAGGTTAAATTAACATCCCAGGGTATATGTTGAGTTCTTTGAAACTCCATAAGAACATGAGTAACTTATGTCGTAACTATATGCCAGAATCTTTGAAAGAATACAACTAGGAAACCATCCAGACCCGAAGCTTTATCCCCATGCATGTCAAAAATTGTTTTCCTAATTTCCTCCTCTTTGAAAGGGTTGAGAAGGGTAGTCATTAAGTTTATTTATTACCAAGCATGGAATGTTCTACAACATGACAATAGTTGAAGCATTATAAATAGGAGTCTTCAATCCTATTAGGTTGAGAAAGAAATTGACTACCCCCTCTTTAATTTGAATGAGATCTTTAGTGACCGAACCATCCATCTTGACAACTTCTTTAATCCGATTATAACTTCTATGCCTTAAAAAAAAAAACATGAAAAAATTGGTGTTTAGATCACCTTCCTTTAACCAAGTTACTCTCGATTTTTGGTGCCAAAATTTCTCTTCATAGGCTAGGTTGTTATGATACTCAGCCAACATATTTTTTTCTTTATCCCGGATTTCATTGGTCACGTTCGCAAATTCCAAGGCTAGTTCAATGTCTGATAATTGTTACTTCACGTTTGATTTCTTCTTAAGGAGGTGATTGAAAATATATTTGGTCCAAGTTTTAAGGTTCTTAATGTATCTTAGCTTTTTAGTAACTTGGGTTAATTTGCTACCTGTAAAAGCCTATTTTCACCATTCAAAGATTTTACTTTCTTCGCCGGACTAAACGCTTGTCCCTTTCCTGGTGCTTTCAGTGGCATAAAAGGTTTTAAATGATTATGGCATGGTGGTTATAGGGGCGGACTACGCGAAGATCTGTGTGGCGGCTTCTAGGGCGGACAACGCAGAATACTGTGGCGGCCATAAAAAGCTGGACAGCTTGCCCGGATTCGTGGCGGCTACCGATTCCACCATGTAAATTAAAAAAAAAAAAAAAAAAAAAATTTACTTTCTAATCCCTCATGAAGCAACCACATTTTATCAAAATAAAAGGGGTTTTTGAAGATTCTCCTTTGTTCCTCCATCTCCCACACCAAGGGGTTATGATCAGATCCTATTTTTGGGTGGGTTGTAAGGGTTCTGTCGCCAAAAATTAGAATACTCTCCTTAGATAGCAAAATATATCCAACCAAATTTGAATTAATTGATTTCCCAACTACCTATTGCTCCAAGTATGCTTGGCCCTTCTCGGTTTGACATCCATAAGTTCATTATCATTCACAAACTGGGCAAAGTCTATAATTTCTTCCAAAATACAAGAAATGACACCCTTCTTATCTGATGGGTATAAGGGGGAATTGAAGTCTCCCGCTAGTACCCAAGGTAAGCCAGAAAAGACATTTCTAAATTGGCCTAAATTCCTCCAAAGGCGTTTCCTACCCATCACTATGTTAGAAGCATAAACATTAATAACTATCCATGGATAGCTATGAATATTTCATTTGATACAATCATTTTTCTTCAATCTTGTTTTAATCCCAAATACATAGAAGGCCTCCAAAGGCCCCTACTATAGGGTATGCTATAAAATCAACACCTCTCCATATTCTTTGCTTAATGCTTTTGGAATGTGGTTCATCAAGCTTTATTTTTTGTAATAGGATAACCTGTGGGTTGACCACTTTCCTCAATGCTTGTAATACTATGTGCTTAGAGGGGGCATTGAGACCCTACACATTCCAAGATGCAACCTTCATTTTTTGGGTTTAAATTTTTGCTTCTTCCCCCCATCCATATCTAGAGTTGATTGGATTCCATTAGCAATCTCTACAACTACTTCTCTCAATATGATCTCTTGATTAGAGGGTCTCCCATGTTTGGATTCATATCCTACATCTATCAACCCCTTTTTTTAATTCCTAGTAACTCTACTAGGAGTAGCATATTCTTTATCCTTATAATTTTTGACATCAAACAAAGTTGTCTCCTTATCCCCACCCAAGGGGGGATTTCAATGCCATTTTTTTAGATTTAAATCATAATGGATATTTGAAGTAATTAGGTCTTTATTTGATTCAATCACCTCTTTATGGATTTTGACACATACATCAATAGGATCATCTAACTCATCCCCTAGACACATAAAGGAATTTGCTTAAGGAATATCATTTTGAGGATTAAAAGGGTTTGAACCGGGAAGACTTACCTGAGAAATAGTTTCCAAGATTTCTCCCTCCTCTATTGTCTAAGGCTCTAAAACTTCAAGTAGGACTTCCTGGGTTTTAGTCTGGCTCAAAATATTCTCCTTCAAAGAGTCGAGTTCTTCCATCTGATTATTTCTTGGGTTTCAATCTGGCTCAAAATATATATTAGATTTTGACTATTATTGCAGATGATATATTTTCATTCCTCGTAATAATACATCCAAATGTAAGATAAATAGACCAATTACACCACTCCCATATTTCAAATAAATATTTTTAAAGGTAATTTTCTTTATTTTGAAATCATGAACATGAAAGTAACACTTCAAGCTTTCGTTTTTCAACAAGTTTACACATGTTTTTATAAGGGGTCCTAGTCCCCTCATTCTAAGTGGGGTTTGAAACTTGGACCTCTCAAAGAGAGACCAATGCCCTTACCATTGCAGGTAAGCTTGCAACTTCAAGATCTTGTTAATAAAGGTTAAAATATCCAATCTTATACATTTGTAGCTAGTATAAACATAAAAAGTCTTAATCATTCACATCTTTATAAGAACAATAATAAATATTAATCAAATATATATATATATATATATATATATATATATATATATATTAGTGAAAAACCCCTTATGGGGCTGCCTTGGTCTGAGAGACCACGAACAGAGGGTTCTACACTGTCAAAGTCACCCGGGAGTCGCAGCCAACCCTAGCCGCACCAACATTATCAATTGGATTTTGAATACCCAATTTAGCTTTTTGGTAGGGTGGAGATTTGAACATGGGACCTCCCTTGGAGGATTGCCCTCTCCTCTCCAACTCACCTACAACACTTGGGTTATTAATCAAATATTTTATAATACATTTGAGTTAAACTATTTTTCAAAAATATATATTTTTTAACTTATTATTTTTTTGCTTGATAGGAGAGTTGGTTACAACCACACTATTTTTAGTAGGTGGCAAGCACAGAGTTCAAACCATAGGGTTGCATCCACTAAACCTATTCCACCCCATTGTTTTATGGCTCGACGTGAAATGGAGCATCGTGAAATTGACCATAGGGTGCTCAAGATTCATACCATCATTGCTAGTATGACACACACTCAAAAGATTTGGATCAAACTACTACCTTTGCAATAGGGTTCTCCGAAGGTTTGAACCTAAATTTTTGTGGTTAGTGTGATAAACCCCTATGATCGACGCATAGGGTTGAGTAGTCCCCTCCCAACCATGATCTCCATAAGATTGAGAGCTACACTTGTCAATATGGGAATACCATAGCCATTTGGGTATCAATAAGGTGGGTATAGGTAGAATGGAGCCTTGTCGACCTCTACCAACACATAGAACATTCCTAGCTGCACCTTGTATCTGCATGGTGGACACAAGAGGAATGGAACCTGAGTCAGCCTTTATCAACACCCAATACTTTCACCAACTGCGCTACACAAGCAAATTTTTTAACTTAAATTTTATTTCAATTGGTTAATTGGTTAGATGGGATTGAAATGGCTCGCCCGTATTACATCATCACCACATAATAGTATTACAACAAAGCTTGATATTATCTATGTATCGCTTGGCAAGATTTGAATCTTGGTTTCTTCCTTAAATGTTAAAAAATCTAACCAATTGAGCTAATACCACTTAAATTGAATACAACTAAATTTAGGTTTTTGTCCACCTATTTAAAAAAAAAATAGCTAAGAGTTTGATAATTTTATTAATATTATTTTCTCAAGAAAAGTTGATAAGGGTTAATAGGTTAATTTACAGTCTTGATGTGGAATTCGAGGAGCATTTCATTTTCACCTATCTTGTCTACTACGAGATACGAGGTAGATATTATTGCTTATTTAAAGACACCCATACACTAAAATCTTGGATTAATTATGAAGATCAGAGATGCATTGCCCTTTTCATTTGGGAATTATTCAATCTTAGGAAAGAACTACTTAGTAACAGTTTTGCATTGCCCTTTTCATCCGATAATTATTCAATCTCGGGAAAGAACTACTTAGTAATAGTTTGCAGAAGATAACAAGATCCCGACTTATCACTTCATTCTTCCAGCCTTCAGAGGCCCCGACTAAGAAGCGCCAAGATGATCACAGAGATGCAACAAGATCAACTCGTCGTCGACTCCAACAAAGAACATCTATGACGACATCCAACTCTTATATTACTCACTTCTCTTCAGCCTTGAATGTTGGGAGTAATCCTTGATCCACATATCTTGTATATCATATGTCATTTTGTTTACTGTTTTTCTTACTTTATTTTCTCTCGAGCTGCATTAGGCACTTTTTACTTTAGGCACTTCTTACTTTATTTTCTTTGGAGCTGCATTAGGCACTCCTTACTTTATTTTCTCTGGAGCTGCATTAGGCACTCCCGTTGCTTTGTATATGTCTTACTTTATAGTCCTATTGATCTCTTTTGGTCACCGATGGAAATTAATACAAATTCAAATATATATGTATGAATATAATATATTAAAATTTTAATTTATTATTATTTTAATTGATTATATGGGATTGAAGTAGTATATTGCATTTAGGTTGATTAAATAATGGTATTACAACATCTTATTATTATACATGGTTTGTAAAGATTTAAACCAAGTCTCTTTAAAAATCAAAATACCAATTAAAAAATTAATTTATTATTATTATCTTAAATCATTATATGACACGAGTTTGAAATGAATATATTACATCTCAAATTCAAATTTTAAACTTAACTACGAATCTAATAGCAACAAAAAACTATAACTATATCTTGCTATACACCATATATCAACACTCCATAATATTATAATGTTTCAAAATTAATATAATCTTACTTTTTCTATTTAAAAAAAAATTAATATAATCTAACTTTTTCTAATTAAAAAAAAAATTAATATAATTTAAACTAATATCACTTTTTAAAAAATCTAGACTTAACTCTCCTCATTGAAAAAAAACTAATATCACTTAAAAAAAAACTAATATCACTTTTTAAAAAATCTAAACTTAACTCTCCTCATTAAAAAAAAAAACTAATATCACTTTTTAAAAAATCTAAACTTAACTCTCCTCATTAAAAAAAAAAACTAATATCACTTTTTAAAAAATCTAAACTTAACTCTCCTCATTAAAAAAAAAAACTAATATCACTTTTTAAAAAATCTAAACTTAACTCTCCTCATTAAAAAAAAAAAAACTAATATCACTTTTTAAAAAATCTAAACTTAACTCTCCTCATTAAAAAAAAAAACTAATATCACTTTTTAAAAAATCTAAACTTAACTCTCCTCATTAAAAAAAAAAACTAATATCACTTTTTAAAAAATCTAAACTTAACTCTCCTCATTAAAAAAAAAAAACTAATATCACTTTTTAAAAAATCTAAACTTAACTCTCCTCATTAAAAAAAAAAAAACTAATATCACTTTTTAAAAAATCTAAACTTAACTCTCCTCATTAAAAAAAAAAACTAATATCACTTTTTAAAAAATCTAAACTTAACTCTCCTCATTAAAAAAAAAAACTAATATCACTTTTTAAAAAATCTAAACTTAACTCTCCTCATTAAAAAAAAAAAACTAATATCACTTTTTAAAAAATCTAAACTTAACTCTCCTCATTAAAAAAAAAAACTAATATCACTTTTTAAAAAATCTAAACTTAACTCTCCTCATTAAAAAAAAAAACTAATATCACTTTTTAAAAAATCTAAACTTAACTCTCCTCATTAAAAAAAAACTAATATCACTCTAAACTTAACTCTCCTCATTAAAAAAAAACTAATATCACTCTAAACTTAACTCTCCTCATTAAAAAAAAACTAATATCACTAAAAAAAACTAATATCACTTTTAAAAAATCTAAACTTAACTCTCCTCATTAAAAAAAAACTAATATCATTTAATAAAATCAATTTAATTTATTTCGCTAGGCCTATTTTTTCACATGCAATAAAGAACGAGAGAGAGCATGCTACGGAGATTTGGGAATTGGTCAACTGGAACGGTCAGAAGCAAAAAGCAGCTCGCGATTCCATACCAACTCCCATCTGGCTCCCCAATTCAACTATGGAGAAGTCAAATCACAGCGCCGGCCAACACGCGCTATTAAAATGCATAGAGGGACCATTTGATTTCATTCATTTGATCACTGTGTGCAGAGCAAGCATCAATCCTCACAGTAAGGGAATTCCCAATGGCCTCCTCGTTTTCCTTTCAATGCGAATCGGAGCACTTGAGAAATGGCAATCTCAAGTGCCTCAAGGGCACTCAATTTTTTAGGTCGCAGCACATTGCAAAACCCCAATTTGTTAAATTTAAAACTGCCCTTCGAATAAGGGCAGAGAAACAGTCCGAGGAAAATCCCAGAACAGGAGAGCCCCAATCATCAAAGTCCATGTCAGCAAGTTTTGCCGCACTGCAACGACTGAAAAGGTCAGGAGCTGCCGACAGTAAGTGAACATTTTAGGGCCTTCAATGCTTTTCATTTTTATTTTTTGGGTGGTTATTTTAGGGTTGAAGGGGGTTGGATGATCGATGGACTGAGAATTAATGTTGGGGATGGCACCCAAATTTAGAATTTGGAAAACATTGTTGTGGATGATTAATAATATTGTATAATTTGTGGGAGCAGGATATACAAGGGAGAGGAGCTGCATTTTGGTTATAGGGTTGAGTGTTCATACGGCACCCATTGAGATGCGTGAAAAATTAGCAATTTCAGAGACGGAATGGCCTCTGGCCATCACAGAATTGTGTAAATTAAGTCATATTGAGGAGGCGGCTGTGTTGAGTACCTGCAACAGAATGGAAATATATGCTCTTGCATTGTCTTGGCACCGTGGTATTCGTGAGGTGACCGAATGGATGTCCAAGGTAATGAAATGCCTTTAATTATTTATTTATATATTTTATATAAATCAATTAAATAGAAGCCAAATCATTTTTGACTTTTGAGGTTACATTATTTTTTAATCATTTTTAATCATGAAAAAAGAGTTAGGGTTATATAGAACCAAGGGTTATATAGAACCATGGACCCTTGTATTAAGACAAAGGTCACTGTTACTAAAGGTATGATACTTTTAGTTGAGCCTATTTTCTCTTTTAATCCGATATTTCTCAATAAAAAGAGTAAATTTTTTATAGTTCTGTGGAATTTAAAAAGGGGCACCATTACTTGAAGTATCACTTACTTTCCCTTATTATCTTTTCCATCAGTTATTTTTCCATTTTCAAAAGAAAAGAATTGTCTTTTTCATCAGTAATTTTTTTAAAATAATATTTTTTTAAAGTATTTTTGATGTATTATAAATATATTAGAAATATTATAACAAAGGTCATTTTTAAATTTTTTTAAAAAATCCTAAGGGTATTTTTAACAAGAAAGTATTCAATCATATAAATCTTTTATTTTACTTAGTGGTTTGTTTTTGGGTTTTTATCTACATTCAAGTTGTACAAAGGAACTGGAACCCTTTCGGAAAAAAACTCCCATTTTATCTTAAAATTTTCAATCCTAAAGGGATAGGGGTTGGTTGTGGTAGTGGTAGTGGTAGTGGTAGTCGTCAAGTGCTTGATGGTAGGCTGCTCTGGGGTTGGTAATGGTAGTGGCCAAGTGCTTGTGGATAGACTACCTTAATTTGATTCCTAAATAATTGAAATCTTGTTAACTTCATTTTCACTTAACTCAACAAATTACCATTCTTAAAAAAAAAATATATGGTATACAGCTATATCATTTTCATATACTTTTATTTTTAAAACATGGTATTCAATTTTACTTCTACCAAATTCAAACCTTAACTTTCTTTTTAGTTTGAAAACCTAACTCTAAAAACTTAACTGTTAAACCCATCCACGTATGCATTTCTTTAGATGAAATTCAGCACTTATTTTTGCGTTATTAGAAAATACAAGGGAAAACTAGTGCATCTTAGAGAAAGTCAGGGACAGACTTCAAATGAGTGCTCCTTGTTATAAGGAATCTGATAACCATCCCCTTCAGAAAAAGCAGACGCCCTCTTGATGCACCAGTATAAACTTTACGAATGCTTTGCTGTGCTTTTTTTTTTCTTTCTAAAAGTTAGGACCATCTGCCTGCTATTTCTGCTTTGATCCGTCTTGTTCCTACAGTTTGCTTGTAGCTCTTCACATTCTGCATAAGCTCTAGGCCAACATCCAAATGATTGTGTGTTTCCTTAAATTTGAAACTTTCTCTCAACGTGCCTGGAAGTCTTAGACCTATGATTTATTATCTACTAACCAAAGAATCAAAAGGGTCGCCTTGAACCCTGACCTGTTTCCTGAATGCACTTCTAGGGGATTGTTTCATTTGATTCCTTTATCTTGTTTATAGGAGGAGGAACACTGTTGATTTCCTGATTCTCTATACATGACCGTGGATGCTCCCCAGTATTGGGATGGTGTCTAACTACATACTCTTTTCCTCTGTCATTTCCATGCCCTTGACAAACATTCATTCAAACAGCTGAACGCTGGAACAAAATTTAACAATCTGATACCGTGAGCCTCAGCCGAGTAAAGCCTATATCATAGGACTAATTGGATTTTACCTTAGTGGAGACTGTTAAGAGCTTCCTGTTCCTCAGACTAGAGGTCATTGACTTTCTAGAATCCACTTTCAAACCAAAAGTTATCTTTATGCAATAGGGGAGCACACAAATTCCCATTTGTAACCTCATTCATCTTCCTTCCGCAAACAGACCACTAAGTAAATATAATTTGGTTGTTTATACAATGACATATATTATGATTCCACATTAATACCTCCTCTTCTATATTTGCAAAGGATGCCTTGTATTCACAGAAGGCTTTAAGATGTGATTTTAAAAGCCTTCAAAGGATTGTAGATTTACTAGTCGAGTGATTAACATGAAACGATAATTAACACTTCTGGTAGCCAAAAACATTGCCATCTCACTTCTGGCTTCAGAGAGGTTTCTTAACACATTAACTGATTTCAACTTGAGTGGGCCCAAGTACAACACGAGTGGCTTATTAGTTAAGATTTTGAAATTTAAAATAAAAGATTTAAGGTTTTAATGCGAAAAGAATTAAGGTTGTACATCATTCATAGTGGATAAACACATTGTTTTATATGGTCAGGTAATCACATCATTCCATATAATTTATAACTTTATAGATGTTAAATACTACTTTAGTGAAACAGGATACATCCTCCCAAAACGGAGCTCTTTAAATAACTTTTCAGTTTCCGCTGCTCAATTCTCCATATATTTTTGGGAGTTTTACTGAAACAGTAAATATTCTCCCAAAAATGGGCCTCTTTTAAAAAGTTTTCAATTATGGCTGCTCCATTATGGTGACCTCCAAAAACAATGGTGAAACCTGTAAAAAAGAGACTTAACAAATGTTTCATATGGGTCTGATTAACATATTCCAATAATTATAATTTCAATTTCAATCTTAAAGAAATTTATCAGGCAATATAAAATTATCCCTTTTATAACTGTCATTCAAGGGTATGATCTCAAAGAAATTTAATCCAGAAGTTAAAATTGGCATCTCTGCAAGTAAGACTCTGGATTTTGAAGAAACTTGTTCGATATGAATTTCCTTTGCATGTTTATTTTCATTTATGTTCATGCTTGATTTTGGAGAGGTTTACAAGCAAAACTAACTACTTGCAAATTAGTGAATGAACTATTTTTGGAATACAGCCTTCTGACACCATATGTTTTCTTTACAGACAAGTGGAGTACCTGTTGGAGAGCTCCGACAACATCTTTTCATTTTGTGTGACAGAGATGCATCTCAACATTTGTTTCAGGTTGCATCGGGTCTTGACTCACTTGTTCTCGGAGAGGGTCAAATCCTTGCTCAAGTCAGACAAGCATACAAGATAGGCGAGAACGTTGTAGGATTTGGCAGAAACCTCAGGGGTCTCTTTAAGCAAGCAATTATAGCTGGAAAAAGGGTCCGCTCAGAAACAGATATAGCATCTGGTGCTATATCTATTAGTTCTGCAGCTGTTGAGTTAGCAATAAAGAAGATACCAAAAGATAAATTTTCCTCTGCTAGAATGATGGTTGTTGGGGCTGGCAAGATGGGCAAACTTGTGATTAAGCACTTAGTTGCTAAAGGATGCAAGACGGTTGTGGTGGTCAATAGATCGAAAGAGAGAGTTTTGGCCTTGAATGATGAAATAGTCCAAGCAGAACTGGTTTACCGACCACTTACTGAGATGAATATGTGTGCAGGTGAGGCGGATGTTGTGTTTACAAGCACAGCATCAGAGACGCCTCTTTTCTCAAAAAACCAAGTGGAGGTCCTTCCTCCAGTGCCTGAAGAATTGGGCAGGAATAGACTTTTCATTGATATTGCTGTCCCCAGGAATGTGGATACTAGTGTGTCTGAATTAGGGTCAGCTCAAGTGTATAACGTGGATGATTTGAAGGAAGTTGTTGAAGCAAACAAAGAAGAGAGGCAGAGGAGAGCTATGGAAGCTGAAGCAATCATAGATGAAGAACTGCATCAATTTGAGGCATGGAGAGACTCCTTAGAGACGGTGCCAACTATTAAAAAACTGAGAGCTTATGCAGAGAGAACAAGAATTTCAGAGCTGGAAAAGTATTTTGCAAAAAGGGGAGACGAACTATCAAAGAAAGACAAGAAGCTTGTTGATGATCTAACAAGGAACATTGTTAACAAATTGCTACATGGCCCTATGCAGCATTTAAGGTGTGATGGCAGTGATAGTAGAACTTTAAGTGAGACACTGCAAAATATGCATGCTCTTGAGCGGATGTATGATCTCCAATCTGACACATCTCTCTTAGAGCAGAAAATCAGAACTAAGATCGAGAAACAACAAAGCTGAGATTCTTAGTTCATTTTTTATGTGCTATATTGGTTTTGTTCTATTTGTTTTAGTCGGCAATCCAAAACCCCTTATCTGAGTCTTATGAAGAAATATACTATTGAATCGATTGATTTGTTAATAAGTGGCAGAAACCCAAACATCTTCTCTGCATATCCTACCATCTATCTAATAAAATTCTACATTTCATTATCATAATAATTTTCAAGGGAGAAAAGGAAAGGGCTTATGCTACAAATTTTCTTTTTCACTTTGGAATGGTTTACATGCTATGCCATCTGTATCTCAAAATCACATATAATTGTCTAATTCAACAGATTTGAAGAGTTGATTAAAGTTTGCCATTGCAATGACTTGCTTTTCTTCTTTTTGTTTATTCTTTGTGAATAGATTCTGAAAAATGAGACCAAACAACATTAGATCATAATTCATATCATTTATGACAAAACTGAAAATCATGTTGTCGTATGAGCATCATGTTTTCAGGGTAGTTAAGAATGAAATCATTCTTCTCATAAGCAACATGCAGAGTTCCGTGGTACTTCCCTCATAATTTTTTTTTTTTACTTCCCTCATAATTTTTTTTTTTCTTTTGCATATATGTTCTTCTCAAACTTGAGATGCAGAGTTCCATGGGGCATTCTTAGAGGTTTCTCTCGCCGAAGCAGCCTTCTCTTGTACCTTTTCTATTTCCATGGATATTTGAGAAACCCTTCCCATTCAGCTATCATACCCACGTAACTATTGATCTCTCTCAGCTCAAAACAATAAGAAAATTGATGATGCTTGTATAATCAATATTGATTCATGAAAGTTTATTTTATATTCGATATCTATTCTATCTTCTTGCTTCCTTCTGTGATGTCTGAGGCCCTAATCAATAGTTGTTTTTTTTTTTCAATTGATTATATTGGATTGAAATGGATCCCATCTGTATTACATCATCACTATATAGTGGTATTACAACAACTTGGCTATTAGACATGTATCGTTTGACAAGATAATACCATTTGATCCCTACTCAATGGCTGTTGCGTTAGCTTGAACTTATTGTTTATGATCTATCTAATAACTGCTTTTTAAAATATATTCCCCCATCCCCATATCTAATTATTTGTTTTGTTAATTCAAGTAGATAATCCCCATATCTAATTATTTGTTTTGTTAATTCAAGTAGATAATCCCTTGTCATTCCATGCTTTTTATAACTTGCTTAAATATTTTTCAATTCCCTTGAAATATATTATTGGCTTCTATGTAAAATTTTATGAATAGTTGAACTTGGGCCTCCTCCTTGAAAGTTGAGGAATTTAATTGGTTGAATTAATGTCATTTGATTCTAAAGCTATACTTAAATACACAACCAATACTTATTTTGATGTATAGTTTATTTTTCTTTTGTGTATAACTTATTTTTCTCTTCTATGTTTTATTTTAGTTGTTGATCCACATCGCTAATTTCTTAAACCACAATGCATGACTTTTGTTAAGAATTCAATGTTGCAAATATGAACTGGGTTAGACTCAAAGCTAGGACCTTTGAGGTCATTGTTTTAGCAACTAAGCTATAGACCCTTTGATGTTTAAGTGATGAATGTGGATTAACACAATATCCAACACCCCCTTTAATCCACAATAGAAAGGTTAAGCCACCTTTGAGGTCATTGCTTTAGCAACTAAGCTATAGACCCTTTGATGTTTAAGTGATGAATGTGGATTAACACAATATCCAGCACCCCCTTTAATCCACAATAGAAAGGTTAAGCCTAGCTAGATTGTCTTTTGAAACCATGTTGAGATCATGGACCAACTAGGACATGGACCTAAAGACCTCCACATGTATATATGGTTTGCTTTACCAATTGAGCTATTGGTCGTTTTATATTCTAGGGATGAATGTGGATTGACACAATCTCCAACACTAAATCTGCAAGGCACTTCTTAAATGTAGTTTGAGATAGATATGTTCAAGGACTAGGAATATTTTAAGACTATTCGCTCAAATGCAAGCTATCTTCATAAATTCTTCTTGTCGCTTCCATTAGATTGTGCATGCAAGTGATAGTTTTGTTGTATCATTTGTCATAGTAAAAAAATGTGATTTGTTGAAACTTAAACAAAGGCAAGAAGTCTAGGATATAAGATATATAGATTAATAGAAACATGGAATGAATTATGGGTAGTAAATAATTGACACTATCATACTCTACAATCTAAAGGCTCTAACTGAGTGATCATGTTGCCTTTGCTCTCTCTCTCTCTCTCTCTCTCTCTCTCTCTCTGTATGCGCATGTGTGCTTTGTGATGGAGCAAACATTTGGTAACATTTAGGAATACTAATAGTAGGTCTAAAGTAAATAGAAAGAAACATTTGGTCAAATTTATCACATATATTCATGGGGAGCATAGACAGACAACAGTACAATAAAGTTGTGGTAACAATTGATGACATTAGGAATGTTGATTAAGGGAAGCCATTAAAAGCGTGAACACAATGTCAACAAGGATGATGATTTGAACCTTAGTCAAATATGAAGGCCTTTGATTCATATCATAGGTAAGTAGGCCCTCAATCCTTCCTATTTTGTATTTGCAAGGTAATTGTAGCTAGTATTCATGATCTTTTGCTTGTGCCTTCCTTTGATTAAAGTTTAGGGTAGAATACCTTTGTTTAGTGTTATATATTGTATTCATTGTGCTTGATAACTTGTGAACTCTATCTTAAGTTTGGGTTACAACTATTTGGTTAGATTCATCCTTTCCCTTTTGTTTTTTCCTATTTGTTATAATTAATATCGATAAGAGTACAGTCGACCAAATCCTCTTATTGTTTTCTAATTGGTGTATGCTTGCTTGTTTGTATTTCTAAAATGTTCTTAGCCTTGATCTAATAGGATCTTTAGGTTTGTAGTGGTTTCACCATTCCCATTAGGTAATCGATTGCAAAGTTGATGACATCCTTAATACGAAGCAAGAATTGATACATGAGATGCTTAGGAGCATAAACATGTCAAATGAATCAACTAGGAGTACCAAATTGATCCTTAGAAATGACGAGTTTCAAGGGTGAAAAATAAGACTTTTTGAAAATTTTTCTAATGAGGACATTGATTCACAGAAGTGCCCTTTTGTTGAAGGGTGTCCATTTGTCGAGGACAAGACAATAAGTGACATCATCAATGATTGCTTAGTAAACCAGAGAAGAAGATTCAGATAAAGGGAAGGATGAGCCGAGTACCCAAAACCACTTACCACATCAACAACAACAAAGCTCCATATGGATTTTGATATAGAAATCAAAGAGAAAGGATTGTGATTGGTAAAAGTTGGGTAAGGGCATAGATTGAAGTGGGGCCCAATAGCCAAACCATGGTCATTTGAGGAGCCACTAGTTGGCTTGTAGGTGGGTGTCTAGATGGAATCCATGTGAATTATCAACAATAATCAGATCAATTGATAGAGTCAAAGAGATTAATGAAGAGCTAATTGATGCTAAGGATTGAAGAGGACTTATATATTGACAAATTTATTGACATCACCATGATTTCAATTGATTCGCTGACCATTTTGGGTAGGAAAAGGGCAAAACATAGAAATGGGAAAACAAGTTGCAAAAAGTTGCTTTTTAGAGAGCAATGTGAAATTTAAGAAAATAACTATCTAGAAGATAAATCAGGCACTAGAATCGGCGAAGAACGCATCATCCATGATCATGCAACCAACGACTACATATTTTTGGAGGTCTAAATAGATTAGTTGAAAAAGCAATAATGCCAACGCAGTTTCTTTTAAAGATCAAAGATTTTTTTTTCATGTAAGAATAGAATAAGTCTAATTCTTAGTATTTTTTTTTTTAATTTGTTTGACTTATAAATAAGTGTTATGACACCAATGTAACTATCCTTTTGGTAATTTAAAGACTTGCACTACCCTTTCTATGTAACAATATTATGAAAACTTCTACAATATTATTGATGGTTGGTTAATTTTGGTTTGTGCGTATGCATCTTTCTCACCTTGATTATACTAATGCAAAAGGATGATGTAGTTATTTAGTTTTGACTCTATTAGACCTTTCACTAAATATATATTGTAATTTCCTTTGAATTAAGTAGATTGTGGCTATAGAGTGTTTATAAAACTTGATTGGATCAACACAAATCCTTGCTATATTTATTTTCTACATTATTTCTAACCTTTTCTTCGTAGATATTTTATTAAAAATTACAAAAATAATCATGGAGTAGATCCTCTTCAAAGGTTGATTGGCAAAAATTTGATCACCCAAGCTTGGTGTAGCCTAGGGTGTGAAGTAACCATTAGGTGGTTCAACAATAAGCACATGCTGGAACCAAAATCAAATTTACATCTTGCATTCAATTAGAAGATATGAACACTAACTCCAAATAAGAACCCTAGGATTTATATTCACCCAATTCAAATCTTACAAAGAAGAACCAATCATGTTCTATAAATTCATACTATATATTTATAGGAAAGTGGATCTATTTCATGTTGGAGAATATTACATTATTTGGTTCATGCTAATGTACCCCCATGGTACCTCATGGTACAATTGTAAGTATTAGATTAGAGTGTGAGTCAATAAATTAGGAGTGTGATTTATATTTCCCCTTATACATGTGTCTATGTGTAGGATGTGCACAAGTGTCATGTAACAATGTGTGCAAGTGCTATATAGTAAATTGTACAAGTAGGAGTGTGCAAGTGTCATAAAGTAAAGTGTGTTAGTAAATAGGGAGTCAAGAGTCATGTATACAAGTGGCAATATGTAAAGCCAAGGGACATGAGAGATTTGTCTTATGTATGGAATAGGAAAGGATGCATATCCTAGATATGTGAGGAGTGCAATAGTCAGGTATTGAAGAGTCACCTTCCTAAGGTTATATTATGGAGATAAAGCTCCATGTAATATCATAGAAGATTGTATTGAATACAATCCATTGTAAAAGAAGACTCATATGAGAATATTGAAGCTTGTATGTAATATTTTGAGCAATTATATTGTAAGTTTGCTTTTGCATATTGTTATTGATATTGACCATTTTATTCCATATTATTGTTATTTTCATTAATGTTATATTCATTGATTTTGGCCATTTAATATATTGATTGCTCTAATATTTGAGTCTACTCAAGATATTGGATATTGGGACCTATGATAATTTGGTTAAAAAGTCAACGTTTCACCATCAAAGCATAAAAAAATCCCAAAAAAATTCAAACCTCCATAGCTATGAATGTTCATAGATTACACTCACATCTAAATACAAGAGCCTCCCATCTCTAGAAGAGAAATTAGATCCTTGTTTCCATCATATAAGTTTATAGTTACAATATTTGAAGTGAATCCTCATCAAAACTTTATAGTATGTAACAATCATACTTTGTTAACTTTTGCTCAATATAATGATATCCAATCACCATCCTTGAAGGCAATGAATGCATTTAGTGGTGATGAAGGAGAAACATAATAGCACTAATATTTGTTCATATTATTCAAGAAGAAAACATAATAGTTAGGTTGCTTTTCTTTTCACTAAGAGGAAAAGTTGTGGTATAAAGGACTTCAAGATGACAAGACAAGTTGGGCCATTATAGCAAATTCTTTTTTGATGATATTTGCTAAAGTGAAGGATTTTTATTCTCTTTTACTAAAGCCAAATACCATATCGAAGCATCCGAATGAGAATATACATTATTTTAATACTAGGTTTAGTCGAACATTGAATTAGATTCCTACAAATATTAAACCAAATAATTGCACAAGCATTCGTGTAATTTGTCAAGACATTGTAGTTGAATATAGTTATGATGAATTGTGTGAAAAATCAAGTAGTATTTTCCATAGGTGCTTGAGGATACACTTTATAAGAGGAAATATTAGTGAAAGTTTTTAAGTTAGCCCCTACACCTTTTATGTCCTTCCTAAGAATTATTAATAAGGCAACAACCTTGTGGTTGCAATTTTCTTTGTTGCCACATATTGATCTTTTGTTGAATATCTTGCAATATCAATGGACTACACATAAACCACCTCTTATAATGTACCAATTGGATTTACCCACACTATTAACATATCAAAATCAGCTAGCACAAGAGTAAAGGAGAGTAGACAAGGTAGAACAAAGCTATATGAGATGTATACCTTACTAGGGAGATGTCTAACAAACTAACCATCATTAAAATCCAAGATATGACAAAATATACGATGATAGATGCCAACAAAAGTACATGCCATATGTTGCCAAGGATTAGAACAATGCTCCAAGATTACCTAATTAATCAAAAAATAATGTGGTGAATCCACTTTTGGGTAATGGTTCTTCAAATCAAGAAATAAATGTGAATGCTAACCAAAATGTATTAGATTTCACACCTAGTTGTGGTAATGAACAAATGCAACCCATTTAGCCAAATCCTATACAAAGAGCATAAAAGGATAAAAGACAAAACTAGTAGACATAGAATTGGTGGGTTGCCTTTGACCACCATAAATAATCACTATATTATTGATAGATAAGAATCATAACACTCTGATACAATGGACAAAGTGGTCGAGGTATTTATACTATAACTAGAGCCTCAATTACATAATCATATTAATCTAAGACAACATAACAAGTGGGCTTTAGGTGAATTACAAGTTACAAATTAGGTTTAATCATAACAAGGTCAATCCTGATCCATAAGGCTTGCATAAATAAATACTAATTAAATACATCGTACAATGAATGTCCATAGTCCTATAAAACAGTACATCAACCTATGTTGGCCTTGGCCATAAGTTAGATTACACTATCAACACCCCTTCATAATCTAAACTAAGGGTCCAAGGGGAGAAGATAATGATAATAATATTCTCACCCCATAGTGTATGCTCTAGTGGACCTTTGTATTTGAGGAAGACTCAATTGTATCCCTCTCATCATATGGAATTCTATGTATGTGGAGATGCCCCTACAAAAGAATATCCTCAAGTTGTATTCTAGTCACCACAACCAATGTTAGATACACCCCACACATATGCAAAGAACACCTTATAAAATTTTGCTTATAAGGAAGACAAGCCAATAAAACCCCTCGTAGAAGTTGCTTCAATCTTCAATAATCACAAAAAACGAGACTTAGAAGCACAACTTTCCCTTCAACAAAACACTTCACCTTATTTAGAAAATTTGACTTGCCCTTGGACCATCTAATATTTGTCATCAAAATAGGCTTTGCATGAACTTATTTATGAGAAGACCCATTACAAAATTCCAAGAGTACTAAAAAAAAAATAGAAGAGAAGGGATCATGAATGGTTAGATCTTTAAGTATAGAGTGAATCAATAGCCTAAGCATATGATAGAAAGAGGTTGGATTGAATTGAGCATATTCTAAATTCTTTTTCTTTGTCTCCAAAAGACCCAATAACTGCTTCTAATATCTTAAAATCCAATTGTTTCTCCCATGAATGTGGACCAAAGATTTTAACTGTATAATATACTATAATTTTATGTTTTTGAAATGGAGCAATAGGTTTTGAATACTATCACACACAATTCATACCCCAACACTATAACAAGTCCTTGAAATGATGTAACCAATATGAAGAGCTTGAAAAATTGTATGTTTTAAAAAATATTTCAAAATGTTTCTCTATGTAAAAGTTATGGCCTTCAAAATATTTTTGCTAATAGTCATAAAAAATAAAAAAATCAATGTCACAAACCTTAAAATTGTTATATCTAACCACAGTTCACTACTATGTGTCCACTAATTTTCCAATGACTACCATTGATTATCCACCATCTATTCACCATTTTATGTTGGTAGCCAATGAGGCTTCAACACATGCCTTGGTCTTATTTGCTAGATAATGATAGATGTAGATACAAAAATATTATGTGGAATAAAAAATTACCATGATAGCCACCATGATGGCCTAAACTTCACAAAAATATTTTGAAAGTGCCTATGAATAATAGTTACGGTTCAAACTTAGATGTCTTTCATGCAAGGGGCCTTGGACTAACCAAGGTGACATGTCTATTGAGGATGCAAAGCCTCCTCCTTCTAGATGATCTTGGAGATGTCAATGAGCACTTAAGAAAACATGCTAAAAAATTTAATTGTGTTTTACACTTAGGACCTCCAACTACCCAACTTTCTGGTATAAGCCACATAGCCATTAAAGCCCATGATATTACACTATCAAAACTACAAACACCACCGTAATGTATGTCATTCAGTCAGAGCTTTGCCTGGATATTGTGTCGTCCATCAATGCAAAGATAAATCATAAGATCATGTAATTTTTCCTCTACCTCATGCTAAAGTGCAAACAAAAAGCACCCAAAAAATGAAATTAATTGGTGATCAAAGGGAAGCTTATGCCACATCCACCTAGCCAGAATATCATTTCCAATGCTTACGTTAAAAAACACAGTCTCTTTCCAAAAGAGGATATTATAGTCTTCAACAGTGATGCATGCAAAATTTTCAAATTAGTTAGGCACATGAAATTCAAACTAAAGCATAGAGAAATGCCTATTTTTCCTTCTTTCAACCATGGTGTCAAGGCTCCCAAGAGGGACAAAAAGTCTACTATTTTCCTTTGGCAATGACACTAAGTCCTCTCGGTGAGGAGATAATGTTTGACTCTACATGAACCAATGAATATACCTTTTTGAAGACAAAGAGACTATATTTCTTCTATTATAGACGGTTTGGATCTATGCAAAATAGGTCAAGAATATCCTAATAAAAATAGAACATGTCATAAAGCATATCAAAACAACTCCAAATTAAATCTAAATAGTTTGAGATGGAAAATTTATCTTTCCTTTGCCTCTTTTGCTAGAGATGCTTACGAATCTCTAATAAGCAATATGACCTTGGTGTTGGAAGAAGGATTAGAGGCTCGAAATGAACTCTTTATATGACCAAGAAATGTCACTCCATACCCTGCTTAGATACCCTATTGCATTTTACACCTTTTTCTAGTAATGAACAACAATAATCCTTTCACTCAAATCTTATACCAAAAACCTGAAAGGATGAAAGAGAAAAGTGATAGACATAAAATTGGTGGCTTCCCCTGAGCACCATAAGTAATCACTATATTATAGATGGATAAGAATCATAACACTTCAACACAATAGATGGAGCAGCTGGGGGTAGTTATGCTAATACCAAAACCCTAATTATATAATCATGTTAACCTAAGACAATAGAACGAGTGGGATTTAGGATAATTAAAAATTAGGTTAACCATAACAAGGTTAATAATGGTCCATATGGATCACATTAATAAATAATAATTAAATACATTTTACAATGAATGCTTGTAGGCCTATGCAAAAGTACATCATAAAATGTTGGCCTTGGTCATAAGTCAAATTACACTTTTAACAAAATAAATATTTGTGCTACATGTGTAATGATATGCACTACCCTCATACATACATATTAAAGATATAAATATATCAAGCTATAGCTCAATCACAATAAAATCAACCACCCACTCAAGTAGTTGTGGAGAATCCACCACCAATGAAGGGATATAATGTTACCAGGCCTAACTTTGATTTTTTCCTTGTTAATTTTGGCTAGGATAAATAGATGATGGATATCCTTTGGAAACTACAGGGTATGTCAATTGTTATGGTACCTAGGAATAGGTATATGGGGATATGTTGTTATATTGTATAAGGGTATTATAGATAGTTGTTATGGGCCACATAAAACCCAAGTTTGATTATATTATTATATTATATTATAATAATGAGTGAGATGAGGGTATAGTAGTTGACTCCCAAAAGTAGAATTAGAATATGGGTATATAATGAATGGATATTTGTCATTGTGATCATGATTCATATCAAGTACTCTCTTGTAACCATCTTTGCCTATGAAGTGACCTCTCATCTTGGGAGATACTATGGAGTTTTTACTTCCTTAAGGAGTATTGTTGGTGTTTCCCTACCTTAAGAGTATTATCTATATATGTTTCATCGTGTGGATTTTTACAATGGATAATTATTTGTGTATAAATGATTTATTATTTTAGTATAAGGTGAATGATTAATGTTATTGAGAATAAAGTTTCATAACAAGTTGTATAAGAGCAACGATTTTGGTAAAGTGGGATTGTTTTGTGGATCGTAGAATTTTGGTAAAATTTCTAGAAAATATCTCATTTTTTGATAGCCATATCTTTGTGTAAAGTTGTTCGATTGAGATAATTTATATAACATTTTGTTCAAAATTTTAAGAGATTTAAAAATGAGTGGTCATATGAAGGAATCCAAGCAATGTTGAGGATGATACAACCCTATGAAGTTAGCTATTTAGAACAAGGGTAGTGATGATTTTTCAAATCATATTTTTCAAAAAATAAAATTTGAGATATCTGTTAGTTGGAGTAAGCAAATCATCTATTGTTTTTTGGGTCTAATTATTTATGTGGAATTTTAGCTTCAAATATGTGGGGAGATATATATTTTTATAAAATCCTAGTTTGCATTATCATTTTTGTGGATGTGATCTCATGGCACTTCAAAATTTTTCTGGAGTAGATGATATTGATGCTAGAAAATGGACATATTTTAAGTTTATATTTTGCTAATCCTTATTGGATTTTCCACCTTAATATATTTTTAAAAAATGAAGCTAAAATATGGTTGTTAAGTTTTGTGATTGAAAAGAATAATGGATACACTTGGGAAGAATTGGAGCATACATTCTTAAGTCATTGGAACCCATATAAAAATATAACTAGTTTGAAGGATACACTCAGAGGCTATATAGGAGAACTAAACAAGTTTCAAAAAGAATAAAAGGAATTAAAAAGAAAGCTAGCAATTTTCAAGGAAGTGGTAGAAGGAAAAAAATATTTTAGTAGCAGATTAAGGGAACTGTACCTTTGGTGGAAAATAAGCTAAAAAATGGATAAAGGAATTTGTTTGAATATAAAAATTCTATTTTGTAGGTTCAAGGATACATTCAAAAGAAAAAGGTTATTATTTCCACTAACCCTAGTAGCAGATATGTTTTTATTAATATTACCTTTGTAATGGCTCACCCTGGTAGGAATTTTCCTTGATGCTTGATTTATGTATTGATGTGTGGATATCAAATGCATAATCTTATTTTATTTTATCAAGATGTGTTGATAGTTACACTTTATGCTTTCTAAAGTTGGATTATGCTACTTTTAGAATATGGTACTATTGATGAATTTTGTGGCTACAAAACCAACTACTATCATGGGTGGATTGGAATGGGACAACCACTAGAGTTGAGAGGAAAAGGGACAACTACCATTACAAAGTATTACAAAAATAATATCATAAAGGGATCCTTATGTTGGAAGGGGGTCATTACATAATCATATGAGTATTAAAAAAATAGTGTTAGGATCGGGTCCTAATATTTTATGGGATATGGGCACTCTTGTCCACTTGAGGGTCATCTAGAGTGACTAGGAAACCAACTCAAAAGAAAAGTTGAACATTGATTAGAAACCAATTCAAGAGATAGTTGGAATTTCGGGGACATACAAAGTCACCCTGATCATATTTTTGGATTATCTAGAGAAAGAGGAGGATCACTATTGAAGATTGAAGAATAACCAACTCAGGAGAAACTTGGTAATTCAAGGATATTCAGAATCACTATAACATTGATATTGGGTCCTCTAGTAATAAGGAGGATCATATTGGGTTATTAGGTGCAACCAATGACATTGAAGATTTCAACTATACTGAGGATCATTACAACTATCAAAGAAGATTAAAAAGTCATATTTCTTCATACAGAGATAAAGAAATATTCTTAGCTTCTCGTTGGGCTTTAAAAATCCCAACTTAAGTGACACCCCTAGTTTTTAACAAGGTATTGATGTCTAGGTGATTTTAGGGTGAAAGGTTGAAATCAAAAGAAAAGGAAAACCTCCATGATCATTATAAAGGATAATTTGTATATAATTCACTTTTATTCGCCATAAGTTCATCTTATCCACCTCATCATTAGTTAGGGCACCACATCTTCATTCCACTAAGGCATTTCATACTCTTTGTTTCACTCACCATAAGTTACCCCATTTTAGTCCATGCATTCACTTCATAACCCATCAGACCACCTATTAAAGAGCTCAACCCCTAGTCAGGTTCAAAGGCAAAGTGAGGTTTACAAGGTTCTCCCAATATAGATCAAAGCAAAAATTACCCAAGTCTACCTTATTTATAATAAAATCTTCCTAATGTTTTTCCTAGCAACCCGCCAAGTCTAAAAAGCCTTAAAATCCTTCGTTACCCTTCATAAACCCTGTCGTCGATCTGATTCCCAATTATTCTAAGCCATCGTCGATAAGGCTTAAGCCTGTATAGATGCATCGCTCTCCAAAGAACTTCGTAATTGATTCAATCAATGTCCAAGGCACTAACATCAATGACAAAACCCCCCCCAACCCCCCCCCCCCTTCTTTTCAATAGCAAAAAAGCTAAAATGTAAAAGCGAGCATCGCTAGCCTAAAACCTAGTCATCGATCCTATCAATGAAGCCTCTAATCCATCGACGAAGTAGTCTAGCCATCATCAGTTCAAAAGCAACATCATTAATTCAATCAGTGATAGCCTCAGCCATCGATGTATTCGTGCCCGTACACATCAATCCTAAAGATCACCCATATCTCATTCAATTGGCGATAGACCGAGGTGAAGAGCGAAAGAAACATCAATGACCCTAGATCATCTTGGGTAAGATCGAAAAAGCTAGCTCTACATGGGAAGATGTGAGATACACTATTCAAAGACTAATAGACAGTATGGAGTGCCAAATCACTCATGAACCAAAAGTGGTAAAATCGTAAGACGTCCCAAGCGAACATATCTCTTTGAAGCAGATGAAGATCGACAAGCACCATTCACAGTAAGTTTCAAAACCCTGACTGCAACACTATACAAAAGTCCAAAACAAGCACAAAAAAGGTGCCAATGAACATGAGGATGTTCAGCAGAATGCTCAAAAAGGAAGTATTGGATCATGTGAATAAAATCTGCCACATGAGCCAAAAACCTTAAATACTATACTAAGGAAGGCAAGATTATGAAACAAGCAATTCAAAGGATAGGTTCAACACAGATCCAAGATATCCAAAGCCATCCATATCTATAGAGCATGATGTTGTTGTCGTCAGCTAATAAAATGGACTATCTCTATGCGGTTTTAAATGAAGGAAATAGGCATGACAAAGGAGTCAATGGTAAATATGGGTCAAAAAGTGCAAAAGGCAATGACCATGAGAGACCGTAAACAATGCAAGAAGTTCCTGCACAAAATACATAAAAGGCATGATAAGAGGAAGAGGAGGTCAAAACAACATCATCATCAAAGCTTCAAAAGATAGCAACATCTCGACGGAGTATAGTTACAGAGGGAGCATCTCAATGAAATATAGTTATGGAAGTGTGCCTTTATTATCATTCCTATCAATATGCACACTTCTAGATCTCATTTTCCATTATGTCTTTCTTCTCATTGTCCCCTTTGCCCTCTCTCTTTATGGGCGTTCTCTCTTAATCACCATCACAGTCTGCTCCACAAAGCACCATATCACCACCATTGTCTATAGCCTTCCACATCCATTGTGTTCAACTGTTCCCACCGCCATCCACATTGCCACCCATATTGTTTTCTTCTCTTCATCGTCACATCGAGTCCCCCTCTGTTTCATCCTAAGAGCCAAATTACGTCAGTCCTAGTCAAAGATTGCTAAAATATGAGAAGGTAGATGACTAGGATAACAAGAATGAAAGAAATACTCTCAAATTATCTTTGATACAAGTAAAATAACATATTCAAACACCTGGCCCACCACTATTAAGAGCCCCATTCAAATCAAAAGCCAAAAAGATAAGGCAGAATAGTCTTAGATAAATAAGCAGCTTGAAGAAGATTTTTGATAGTTGGCCCCAACTGATTCTATTATAACAAACCCGGGTAGCCAAAACACCATGAGAGTAGAAAAGCACAGGTGGTAGCATCTACACCAAGTATCTGTAACTAAATTTAGATAGCCCAGTTATAAAAAGGAGTCGAGGCGATTAGGCTTCATCATCAAGCAATTGTGCAACAAGCTTGTGAGAGGTATTTTTGAGTGCTAAGCCTAGGTTGTCATATCCCCTTTGTGTCTCTATTTCTGTCATTCTCTTATTTCCTCCCCCTTTGTGCAGGTTTTTATCAAGAGCTGAGTGGACTATCTGAGATCATTTCCAAGAGTTGTTCGAAGAGCCAGAGTCTACATGTCTCTATGATTAGGATAGTAGATGTTAATCCCCTATTATGGGTTGATTCTATGTATTATGTTCAGTGAATGACCTGAGTAATTTTTCCAGGCCTTGCTATTGTAACATTCCAAATTGAATATAATACATAATATCTGGTTCTTGCTTTCTAGTATAATTTGTTGTACAATGTGTATGTAACTTGTCTGCATCTTGCATTATTTGAATGTGTAGACAATGCTTCTTCATTGATTAAAGGATCTGTGTTTATTACGACATTCGAATAAATATAGGTTCATCAGTTTTTCTTTCTTTCTCTTCTATATGCCATGTGAATGATTGAAATTGCTATGATAACCCAATGGAGGAGGCACCGGTCTACCCTTGCTAGTGAAATGCTCTTAAATTGTGCTTGGTCATCGATATATTATTGTCTATATCAACAAATCTGGTTGAGCTATTTTCGTAATATTTATCATAGAAGCTCATGTTGGGGTGTCCAGACCTAGCCTGTTCAACTTTCAAGCTATCCTAGGATGAAGCGGTGAGTCCACCAGAGCTCACATATCTATTTGTGGGTTTACAAAAATTTGAATAGTGTGATAGTCGATAAGGGTATTCAAATTTTTCCACAATAGTTTTTTGGCACCATTGTCGGGGAGAGCCTTTCATAGTCATTCAAATATTTTTGGCTTATCTCCATACAACATTTTTCACTACACCAACCCATCAACGCCATAGTTTTCTAGCACCATTTTTGAGGATCGAACTTATATGTTATTTACATATCATTTTTATGAGTTTGGTTCCCAATGATATTCTATGAGTTTTTACCCATCCACTCATGCCAACAATTTTCTAGCACTGAGGAGAGTCCTTCCAATTTTATTGTTGTTTTTAAAAAAGGCTCTAAGAGGTTGTGTTTTTTGGAGTTCTCAAAAATATTTGAGAGAAATTTAATAAGCCGAGCAATCTTGGCCTGAGTGAGATTCTATCTGCATGAAAGTGTTGGTGACTCTGAACGAATCCAAAAGAAGAAGAAGGAGAATCTGACCTGGCATGCACTAGAAGCAGTACAAAGAGCTCTTCCTAGAATTCAAAGACCCAAAGGTATTTACCCATACACGAAAAGCCCCAATCCTTAAAAAAATTATTTATCAAAGTAGGACATACTCTGTTGGTAACAAGTCTATTAAGAAGCCTACACCTAGCATAAATTCTATGATTAGCACCCCTGTGGTTAGTGTCCCTATCATCCCTATGGCACAACCAAATCAGAACCTACAAGTGTGGAGGACTAATAGATACAGACCATTCCATTTACCCTAGAATTTACACCCCTTGTCGGCCAAAGCTCATAAGTACTTGCCCAAATTCCATGGCAACACAATTGTTATGGGAGAAGATCATATCAAAAGTTTTCTATACGCATTAGATAGCCTCGAGGTTGAACATGAGGATGTAGTTCTCATACTATTCCTGCAAATATTAGAAAATGATGCAAGAGACTAGTTTAATTCTCTCCCAACCGACCAGATCCTTGACTTCCAGACCATGGAAGGAGTATTCTTAAGAAAGTATGGAGAAAGAAAGAATGAACAATATTTGTTAACAGAGCTTGCAACAGTAAAGAAGAAGGAAAATGAGTCAGTAGAGGATTTTAATAGATGATTTTTCAAGATTAGAAATAAAATCCCTACAACCCTGAGACCCACTGATCATCAGGCTATATATTTTTATAAGAATACCTTTTTTGGAGAATTCAGTTATGAGCTAAGACAACATAGAGCCAACACTGTTGATGACTACATGGAGCAAGCCATAGAAATAGAGAGAAATATGTTAGACAATGGAAAAATGAAGCCCTATGCATCCGAGACAAGCTCCGACCAAGTGGAGAGGAAACCTAAAAAAGTTGGGTTCTCAATGTTAAAAAAGGCTGAGGTAGATCCCTTAGAAAGATTGTCTAGCCAATTTACTAAAATGTTTAATACAATCAATAATAGGTTATCTAGAATTGAAAGGGATAAATCTATAAATGATGAACAACCAACCCAAGTGCAGTTTGATAATAGACCCCAATTTTGAAGAAATTTTAATAGAAATTAGGCAAGAAATAATGGAGAAGAAGGGAGCAAAAATGCAAACAATGGTTGGAAAAGGAGAGAAGGGTCAAAAGATATGGATTCAGTCCCCAATCCCATGGCCACTACAAACACAATTCATGATTTCCCATACTATTGTAGTGAATGTGATGCCCCACACAACTCGACTGCATGTTGTATCTATTTAAACACACATCCCAATGAAAACGTAGGAGAGGAATCAGAGGAGGAGATAAGAATAAATGTCTATTGGACTAAAGAGGATGAAGAAAGAGAAATATAGTTTGAAAAGGAAATGGATGAGTTACCCAAATCAGAAAAATAACCTAGGGCTATGGTCCTTGAGAATGTGGAAATTCTAAAAAGACCTCAAGAAAATAGGTATGAAATGATGAAACAAGGCAAAGTTACTCCAACAACTGGAGAAATTGAAACCTTAGAGAGAATGCATGCTATTAATATGAGAGGTAGAACAGTGTCAGACAAGGTAAATAAGTCTGATAAGGCTGACCCAACTACACAGACTCAAAGCAGAGATAGAGCCACCAAGAAACAAAACAATAGTAACCAGCAAGCAACCCCTAAAAGTGAAGTGAGAAATGAAGCACAGAAATAGTCAGATTCTGACAAAAATACTGAAATCAAGAAGGCCAAATTTGATGCAGGCCAAGAACTAGCTAAACAAAAGATCAACATTACCTTTGGAGAATTAATGACTATACCAAAATATAGGGATCAGGTGTGTCGAGCCTTTGGTTTGGTCGAGCCATCTAATAATCACATATGCAATTTCTCAACAGCCTAAAAGCCCAAGCCTATTCCTAGAAATCCATCAGAAGTCATACCTTTTATATATCTTTGAGATATAACTCAGACTTTGAGGAAAAATATGTAATTCATAACTGTATGTTAGAGAATGGAGCATCACATAATTTCATGCCTAAACAAGTGGTAGACCAGTTAGGTCTAATATGCACCAAAGACTCCCCCCCAATATCTATTATGGATAGTAGGTAGATCCCTTGTGCAAGAATCATTATAGGACTGCTTGTTTATTTAGATCAATATCCAAAGAAGGGCATAGTCATGGACGTAGTTGTGGTTGATGTAGATCCTTTTTTTGTTACTACTATCAAGACATTGGGCTGAACAATTAGGAGGATCCATTCAATTAGATTGGTCCTATGCTACTATTCCCATGACAACTAAAGAACAAGTGACCCTTAGATGAGAACCCTTTCATAGGTATTCTATTGAGCTTAAAAAGTATGATAATACCACTATCAACTTAGTTCAATATTTTGAAGAAAAAGAGATAGGAGTCTATTCCATTTGGCATTCCCCCTTCTTAGCTGAAGTGCCTAAAGTGGTAGACATGGACTCACGAATAGCTATAGAAGTTGATGCTGAGTCTACAAGGATACTAACTTCAAAAATGTGGACCCTAACATTTGATGGAGCTAAGTCACATACTGGAGCAGGAGCTAGGGTCAATCTGACTGACATTAATGGAAACTATTTGGGCATACCTTACAAGCTGCACTTTCCTTGTACAAACAATGTTGCAGAATATGAAGCCCTATTGTTAGGCTTAAGAAAGGCCAAAGAATTGGGGATTAATTATCTAATGGTATATGGTGATGTTGAGTTAATAATACAATAGATTAAAGGTAAATATCAGGCTAAGCATCCTAGGCTAAAGTAGTACAAACAGGTTGTTCAAGAAGAAATTAATAAATTCTTAGCTTTCAACATCACATACATTCCTAGAGAACAAAATCAGATAACCAATCTATTAGCCATAAATGCCTCAGGTTCAGATAGTCCAGAGATAGATACAAAATACCAAGAAATATTCCCTACTCTTTCCATCTATCACCCATCTGTCCCAAACAACATAGTCTATCTGCAAGTGTTCCAAGATGACATAGACATAAAGGACTTCATGACACTACAAAATCAATATGCAAATATTATATATGACAAAGAAGATGAAGAGAAAATGAAGAAAGTAATCGAAGAGCCTATGGAGGTGATACAATTAAAGACTAACAAACTACCCAAAGGACTAATTTCATTAGAAAGTCTATTTGATGACTTTGATAAAGCCCATAAACCAGCCTTGCAAGGATTGGAAGTAGAGGAGATCAATATCGACACTGAGCGAGAGCCCAAAATGGTCAAAGTTGAGAAATCAATGTCAGAAAAAGAAAAGAGAGACTACATAAAATATCTGAAGAAGCATAAGGATGCCTTTGCTTGGAGTTATGAAGACCTCAAAACCTTTAACATTGAGGTAATGAAGCATATCATCCCGCTCAAAGAAGGGACCAAGCCATTTAGACAAAAACAGAGAAATTTTAATCCAACACTGCACCCTATAATGCAAAAGGAAGTCCAAAAGCTACTGGATGCCAAGATAATCAGGAAAGTCAGATTTTTGACTTGGATAGCCAATTAGGTGCCAGTAAGGAAGAAAAATGGAGATATCAGACTGTGTGTAGACTTTAGAAATTTAAATAAAAACTCCTTGAAAGACAATTATCCATTATCGAATATGGAAAAATTGTTGTAGGCTGTTGCAATATCATCTAGAATGTCTCTACTAGGTGGATTATTAGGCTATAACCAAATCCAAGTTAACCATGAAGACAGGCATAAGACAACCTTTACTACTCCCTGGGGGACATTTGAGTATCTCAGAATACCTTTTGGATTGATGAACGTAGGGGCCACATTCCAAAGAGCCATGGATTTTACTTTCAAAGGGCTGATGTTTAAAATGGTGGTGGTATATCTAGATGACATAACCGTGTTCTCTAAGAACCCTAAAGATCACTTTGAACATCTTACTCAAGTTTTTTCTTGATGTAAGGAATTTGGCATATCACTTAATCCTAAAAAGTGTATTTTTGGAGCAAAGCAGGGCAAGCTGTTAGGCCACATTGTTTCTAAAGAAGGAATCAGTATTGATCCCGAAAGAACTGAGGCTATCGCCAAGATCCCTCCTCCCAAGAATCTAAAAGGAGTCAGATCATTCTTTGGCAAAATTAACTTTGTCAGAAGGTTTGTGCCAAATTTCGCCCAAATTACAAAACCTATAAACAACATGATCAAGAAAGAAGGTATTATTAGATGGACAGAAGAAAATTTGCAAGCCTTCCAAAAAATCAAGGATGCTATCACCCAAGCTCCTATATTAGCCTGTCCCGACTATCACCAAGATTTCAATATTTACTCTTTTTCCTCAGAGGATGCATTTGTTGTTGTATTGTCATAGAAAGATACAAAATGTGGAAAGACCAATGGCATTCATGAGCTCAGGGTTGAAAGGGTCACAACTGAAATACACCATGATAGAGAAGTAGGTCTTTGCACTCGTAAAAGATTTAGAGCACTTCAAAGGAATTTTTGGAGCTAATAAAGTGATAGCATATATCCCTTCCTCAGCTATCAAAGATATTTTCACTCAAAATGAGCCTACAGGTAGTTCAACTAGATGGACAATCAAGCTACAACAATATATGGTGGAATTTAAGATGGTGAAAACTATCAAAGGACAAGGCCTAGAAAAATATATAGCAACCAAAGGGGGAGAGAGATTTAATAACACAATCAAGAATGTTGACATACATCAAACCCATGAGAAGAAAGCATCTGAAGATGACTGGTATAGAGATATTGTAAAGTACTTGCAAACACTGACATTCCCTACTGGTTGCACCCAAAACAAAATGAGAAGTATCAAACTGTAGGTACATAAATATTATATCCAAGGAGACAAGCTATATTGGAGACATCCAAGTGGTGTACTGCTACTCTACCTTTTTCAAAAAGAGATAGCCAGAGTTATTGAAGAATTTCATGTTGGCTTTTGTGGAGGATATTTCGCACCTAAGGCAACTGCCAATAGTATAATGAGGGTGGGATACTACTGGCCTTCCATGTTTAGAGATGTTCACCAGCTAGTAAGAAAATGCCAAAACTATCAAATATTCGATGGCAAGAAGAAATTTACCTGCAATGCCCTTGAAACCTGTGATAGTAGAAGCTCCTTTTGTTCAATGGGGTCTAGAATTGATAGGAGAGATTAATCTGAACTCATCAGGAGACCACCGATGGATAATAACTACCATAGACTACTTCACCAAGTGGGTGGAGGCCACCCCATTGAGAAGATCTACTACTGAAGTAATCATCAAATTCTTGGAAGAAAATATTTTGACCAGATTTGGAGTACCCAAAAACTGGTAACTAACAATGGCAACAATTTCATCTCTTATGAAATGATAGACTTCTATAGCAAGTACAATATCGAACTAACCCACTTAACAAATTACTATCCACAAGGGAATGGTCAGGTAGAATCCTCAAACAAGAATCTTATAACCAGGATAAAGAGATCACTAGGCAAGAACAAGAAAAGTTGGGATAGTGAATTGAAATTTGCTTTATGGGCAGATATAATTTCCATCAAGAGGGCTACAGGAAAAACACCTTATGAGTTAGTATATGGAGAACAAGCTTTACTCCCCCCACAAGTTAAAAGACATACCCTGGCTTTATTAATCCAAGATCACAAAAATCCCGACAACCTACAAAGGAGAATGGATCAGATTGTGAAATTGGAAGAAGATAAAAGAAATGCTCTTAATAAAATAATCCAAGGAACTTAGAAGACTGCGGAAGTATTCAATAAGAAAGCTAGAGGAAAGCGATTTGTAATAGGAGACATTATTTTGTACTGGGATCCAAAGAATGACAAACCAGGAGAAAAAGGCAAGCTGTATCCAAGTGGTTAGGGTCTTACCAGATATTCCAAAATATAGGACAATACACCTACAACTTGTAGACCCTGCAAGGTGAAGAAATGCAATACCCCATAAATGGACAGCACCTGAAAATCTACCATCCAATGGATGAAGATTAGTTTTGAATTAACTACTTGTTTTTGTCTCTGTACATATGTATATATTACATTTTTTTAAGTGTTGTGTTTTTAGTTCAGTTTGTGATAATTTAGCTAGTCCTAAGTTTACTATTTCCTTTTAGGTGATTAGTTGTTCGATTTTGATTATTTTAAATCATGTTACCCTCGGTCAAAATGACCATGAAGCTGAAAGTTTACAAAAGTCTTGTTCAGATTTGAGTCCTTAGGAGAAGTCCTCACAAATAAGTGTTGCAAGAAGTCTACAGGCAAAAGTGTCTAATTAGATCTATATTACTTAAAACCAGAGATTCTAGAGTTCTCAAGAGAAAATTCTATCCTTAGACTAAGTATTTCTCTTGTCCTAGATAGAGCCTATGTTGGGCTTCAAAAATCCTAACTTAAGTGACACCCCTAGTTTTTAACAAGCTCTTGATGTCTAGGTGATTTTAGGGTGAAAGGTTGAAATCAAAAGAAAAGGAAAACCTCCATGATAATTAAAAAGGAGTATGTGTATAAGGGATATCATAATTCGCTTTTGTTCACCATAAGTTCATCTTATCCACCTCATCATTAGTTAGGGCACCACATCTTCATTCCACTAAGGTATTTCATACTCTTCGTTTCACTCACCATAAGTTACCACATTTTAGTCCATGCATTCACTTCATAACCCATTAGACCACCTATTAAAGAGCTCAACCCCTAGTCAGGTTCAAAGGTGAAGTGAGGTTTACAAGGTTCTCCCAAGATAGATCAAAGCAAAAATTACCCAAGTCTACCTTATTCATAATAAAAATCTTCCTAAGGTTTTCCCTAGCCACCCACCAAGTCTAAAAAGCCTTAAAATCCTTCGTCGCCCTTCATAAACCCTATCGTCGATCCGATTCCCGACTATTCTAAGCCATCACCGATAAGACTTAAGCCTGTCTAGCCACGTCGCTCTCCAAAGAACTCCATCATCGATTCAATCAATGACCAAGGTCTGACATCAATGATAGTGTCTTGGCCCAAGAATCTTCATCGCTCTTCCAAAGCCATTCATCACTGAAGATATCACTGACGGATACATTCAATCAGCGACTGAGTAGAGAAAAGAATAAAGATTCGATCATCACTCTTCAAAGCCCCATTGTTGATCCAAAGTCCACCTCATTAGTGATCGCTCTTCCTCATCGAAGAAAGTCAAACAAGGGTCTTTCCAATGTCAACCTAGCAAATTCCCCCTCTCGATAGAAGGTAGCCAAATAAAGTTGTTTTAAAAGACTGACGAAGCACTATCATCGATATAATCCATGACCATAATGTCTATCGATGATAATATCGGATGCAAGCAAGTCGTTGTCGCTCATCAACTCCTTCATTGCTAATTCGAAGTCTACCCCATCAACAATAATTCTTTTCAACAATAAAAAAGCTAAAATGTAAAAGCGAGCATCGCCAGCCTAAAACCTAGTCGTCGATCCTATCAATGAAGTCTCTAATCCATCGATGAAGCAGTCTAGCCATCATCAGTTCAAAAGCAACATCATCGATTCAATCAATGATAGCCTCAACCATCAACGATAATGTATTCGCACCCATACACGTCAATCTTGAAGATCACCCATCGCTCATTCAATCGGTGATAGACCGAGGTGAAGAGCGAAAGAAACATCAACGGCCCTAGATCATCTTGGGCAAGATCAATGAAGCTGGCTCTACATGGGAAGACATGAGATACACTATTCAAATACTGACAGATAATATGGAGTGCCAAATCACTCATGAACCAAAAGCGATAAAATCGTAAGACATCCCAAGTGAACATATCTCTTTGAAGCAGACGAAGATCGACAAGCACCATTCGTGACAAGTTTCAAAATCCGACTGCAACACTATACATAAGTCCAAAATAAGCATAGAAAATGCACCAATGAACATGAGGGTGTTCAGTAGAATGCTCAAAAAGGAAGTATTAGATCATGTGAATAAAATCTGCCACATGAGCCAAAAACCTTAAATACTGTACTAAGGAAGGCAAGATTATGAAACAAGCAATTCAAAGGATAGGTTCAACATAGATCCAAGATATCCAGATCCATCCATATCTATAGAGCATGATGTTGTTGTCATTAATTGACAAAATGGACTATCTCTATGTGGCTTTAAATGAAGGAAATAGACATGACAAAAGAGTCAATGGTAAAGACGAGTCAGAAAGTGCAAAAGACAATGACCATGAGAGACTATAAACAATGCAGAAAGCTCTTGTGCAAAAGACGTAAAAGGCATGATAAGAGGAAGAAGAGGTCAAAACAACAACATTGCCTGAGCTTCAAAAGGATAGTAGCGCCTCGATGGAATATAGTTACAGAGGGACCAACTCGATGGAATATAGTTATGGAAGTGTGCCCTTATTATCATTCTTATCAATTTACACACTTCCAGATCTCATTTTCCATTCTATATTTCTTCTCATTATCCCTTGCCCTCCTCTTTATGGGTATTCTCTCTTAATCACCATCACAGTCTGCTCCACAAAGCACCATCTCACCACCATTATCTGTAGCCTTCCACATCCATTGTGTTCAACTATTCCCACCACCATCCACATTATCACCCATATTGTTTTCTTCTCTTCATCGTCACGTTGGGTCCCCCTCTATTTCATCCTAAGAGCCAAATTACGTCAGTCCTAGTCAAATATTATAGAAATATGAGAAGGCAGATGACTAGGATAACAAGAATGAAATAAATACTCTCAAATTATCTTTGATACAAGTAAAATAGCATATTCAAACACTTGGCCCACCACTATTAAGAGCCCCCTTCAAATCAAAAGCTGAAAAGATAAGATAGAACAGTCTTAGATAAATAAGCAGCCTGAAGAAAATTTTTGACAGTTGGCCCCAACTAATTCTACTGTAACAAACCTGGGTAGCCGAAATATCGTGAAAGTAGAAAAGCACAAGTGGTAGCATCTACACCAAGTATTTGTAACTGATTTTGGATAGCCCAATTATAAAAGGAATGGAGGCGGTTAGGCTTCATCATCAAGCAATCATGCAATAAGCTTGTGAGAGGTATTTTTGAGTGCTAAGCCTAGGTTGTCGTATCCCCTTTGTGTCTCTGTTTCTATCATTCTCTTATTTCCTCCCCCTTTGTGCAGGTTTTTACCAAGAGTTGAGCGGACTATCTAAGATCATTTCTAGGAGCCGTTCGAAGAGCCAGAGTCTACATGTCTCTATGATTAGGACAGTAGATGTTAATCCCCTATTACGGGTTGATTCTATGTATTATGTTCAGTGAAGGACCTGAGTAATCTGCCAGGCCTTGCTATTGTAACATTCCAAATTGAATATAATACATAATATCTGGTTCTTGCTTTCTGGTATAATTTGTTGTACAATGTGTATGTAACTTGTCTGCATCTTGCATTATTTGAATGTGTAGACAATGCTTCTTCACTGATTAAAGGATATGTGTTTATTATGACATTCGAATAAATATAGGTTCATTAGTTTTTCTTTCTTTCTCTTCTATATGCCATGTGAATGATTGAAATTGCTACGATAACCCAATGGAGGAGGCATCGGTCTGCCCTTGCTAGTGAAATGCTCTTAAATTGTGCTTGGTCACCGATATATTACTGTCTATATAAACAAATATGGTTGAGCTATTTTTGTAATATTTATCATAGAAGCTCATGTTGGGGTGTCCATCCCTGGCCTATTCAACTTTCAAGCTATCCTAGGATGAAGCAGTCATTCCACCAGAGCTCACATATCTGTTTATGGGTTTACAAAAATTTGAATAGTGTGACAGTCGATAAGGGTATTCAAAATTTTCCACAACACTTCCAAGGACAAAATATCATCATAGGCCATTCTATAGAGGCCAATATTTGAATGATAAAGTGTACAAAAATATTGTAGTCAAAGTTCATAGCAATATAGCTACTTACACCAAGCAAAACATTGTATAGAACAACAAAGCGTTTATAAGGACAACCTATTATAAGGTGCTAAATATAGATTAGCATGCACTCATAAGGTGCAAATAGAAAGCATTCATAAATCACTCATAAGGCACTACAACAAAGCACTCATAAGGTGCTACAACAAAGCATTTACAAAGAGTTTGTAAAGCACTACAAAAAGGCACTCATAAAATGCTCTAGCAGGTATTTTATAGGTGCTAAAAGGAAGCACATAATGTGCTAAGATAGAATCTCATAAGGCACTAGAAGGAAGCGCATAAGGAACTAGGAGAAAATAATATACAATGCTAAAAGAAAAACACATAAGATACTAAGAGAGAAGCACATAAGATACTAAGGGAGAAGCACATAAGCCACTAGAGAAGAATAGTAGGCACTCATAGAGTGCTAAAGGTAAGTCACCAACAAGTAGAGCAAGTCAGAGAATGTGTTCTCATAAAAAATCAAGCCATAAAATATTTTATTATCAAGTAAGCCAAGGAATGTGTTCACATCAAAAATAAATCTAGAGAATGTGTTGTTATTAATCAAGATAGAGAACATGTTATTCTCAAGCAAGCTAGAGAAAGTGCTCTCATTAGAATGCAAGCTAAGTCATAATGAACGTACAAAAAACCAAGCAATGTATCACTGATTTATAAGGGAGAAATATGCCTGAAATCAAACAAATATGAGGTCATAGGAGGTAAAAAATTGAGTCATTGGAGTTTTAATTACTAAGGAAGTTATAGCAGTAGACGAGCAATTCGAGATCGCCACCAAGAGCAAATGCTTGCTCATTCGAAGTGATGCAGAATGTGAACCAAGAAGTAGCAATAAACTACAATGAAGTTAGGGTAATGAAGGAATAATGAAGGTTAAATAACATTATAAATATCTCACCTAACATTGCAAGTAGAATTGAGGCATTGAATGAGAAGTTGAACAACTATTATCTTGTTGGCATGTTCTTAGGTAACGAATAAACATTACAAATTAAGTGTATATTATTTTTGGTGGGAATGAAATAAGTTTAAATATTTTTCCAATTTAGAGTTATAAGGTTTATGCACTTTATTTTTTGAAAAATTAGATTATATTTGAAATTTGGAGTAATAAGGTTTATTTAAGGAGTTTTTAAGATATTTGAAATTTATTAAAGATATTATTAAGTGAAGGAGTTATAAGGAGAAAACATTTTTATGTTTTTAATATTTTAAGAGTTGAAGTAAATTGAAGTTATTTTTGAAGAGGTTGAAAGTTTTCTAAGTATTTTAGAAAATTTGGAAAACTTAAAAAACTTTGATTTTTTTTTAATTTTGAAATTTTGCAAATTTATTTATTAGGGAGTTAAAAGGATTTCTACATCAAAGGTTAGAAAATTTAGAATTTGTAAATATTATATTTGAAGTAGGGAGATATAAGGATTTCAACTTAAAAACATAAGATGGATAAATGGAAAAAAGGAACATATCATTATGGGAGAAATTATCAAAGTATAAAACCATACTATATGAGAGGAAAACTTCAAAAACAAAATTTGCATCAAGAACAATTTTGTGAATTCAAAGGGTAAAATCATAAAATATTTCTTCAAACCTCTTATCAAATATGTGAGATAATGTCACTTGAAACTTATCAGAAAATACAAAAGGAAAAAGAAGTTTGGTATATAGATTCCGATGCTAGCCATCATATGACTAGAAACTTACATTGGTTTGAATCCTTAGAAGTCGAGGATAATATATCCCTAAAAATTATAGATGATATGATATATAAAGTTCAAGGAACCAGTATATAAAGTGGAAACCACCAAACATGGAGTTAGTTAAATTAAATTTTGATGGAGCATCTAAAGGAAATCAAAGACCAACAGTAGGTGGAGGAATAATTAGAAATAATAGATAAGAGATTTTGTTTCATTGTGCTTTCAACAGTGGATTTAAGACAAATAATGAAGCTGAAGCTTGGGCAGCTTTAGAAGGGTTAAAAATATGCAAACAAATGAAATGGAATAGAGTATGGATGGAAGGTTATTCTCTCATAGTAATAAATGCAATTTTGAGAAAAGCAAAGGCTCCATGGAACATAGAAGAGATAATTGTAGAAATTAAAGATCTTGCTAAAGAGTTTGAAGAAATCAAGTCTACACATACATTAAGGGAAGGAAACAAATGTGAAGTTAAGCTAGCCAGTAGAGGGATTTTGATTGAGGATCATAAAGTTAAATTCTCCTTTCCATGGTTAGAGGAAGTAGTAAGTTTAGCTAAAGTTGACAAGAAAATGTTGATTGCTTGAATCAAATAATGATTAAGATTTACTTTAATATTTTTAATTGGTAATATCTACTTTATTTTATAACAATAATGTATTTTTATATAAACTATTTACTCAATTTTTTGTGGTTTCCATTGTGTTTTAGGAAGGAAACTAGCAATCCAGATTTGGTAAAGTAGACTATGATAGTGTGATGTTTTGGAATATTACTATACTAAGATGCAATGCATAGATAGTAGAGGTGAATTTTTGGTATTATGAAGGCTACCATAAAAAAATATCAATAAGGATGATGAATTTTGGAATATTTGCATTCATATAGAAAATTGAAAAGATCCAGAAAGTGAAAATCAACAATTTAGATACTTTATGTAAAATGATGTAGATTTCTAGCCATAGCATCTCAATTGAGATGTGAAGTGCATATTTTTGTAAACTCTCAATCTCTAAAGAAGAGAGTTGTAATTTGTCAAGGTTGGGAACCCGAGTATAACCCCTTATTATCCAGCCAAGAAAAAGTTCAAGGAACTGGTAGAGTAATACCTAGCATACCGTTTTCATATTTTGTGCTAGAAATGTGTTATATGTTCCTGGACTATCAACTAATCTTATCTCAGTTGCGCAATTGGTCGAAAAAATAATATTAGTTGAATTAAAATATATAAATAAACATAGCAAATGCATCATCAAGAATCAAAACAAAACTGAAGCTACAGGTTCAATCAAGAATGGAATATATGTCTTAGATTCAATGGGATTTTCTCAAGAGATTGTTGAATGTTTATCTCAAGATGAAATTAATGATAAGTAACATGATTTTTTAAAAAGACAGGAAACAGCTAAGGATTCAACATAGTCCAAAGTTATCTTACAAACATAAGCAATGGATGAATACAAGATTCAATATGATGAAGAAGATTTCAAAAAAGTAGAGGATCATGAGTAATGCAAGGTCACATGAAGATTGAAGATAAATATGAAGATAAATATTGAATACTAAAGTCTTCAATAACCAAATAATGTAATACAAGGGGTGTTGAGGAATATTACATTATTTGGTACATGCTAATGTACCCCCATGGTACCTTCATGGTACAATTGTAAATATGTAATAGATTAGGATTGATTCTATAGTTTAGGAGTGTGATTTATATTTCGCCTTTCATGTAAGTGTCAATATGTAGAAAATACATAAATGTCATGTAAAAGTGTAATGTGTAGGAAATGCACAAGTTTCATGTAAGAGTGCAATATGCAGGAAATGCACATATGTTATGTAAGTTAGAGTGCAAGTGTAGATTGAGAGAACATGCACAAGTTTCATGTATGTAAGTGTGCAAATATGTAATGTGAGGATGTGCACAAGTGTCTTAGAATAGGTGTAGAAGTGTGCAAGTGTCATAGAGTCAAGTGTGCATGTAAAAAGAAAGTGAAGAGTCTAGTATGCAAGTGGTAAGATGATAAGCCAAAGGTCATGGGACTTGTCATATGGAGAGCAATAATCAAGTACATGAAGAGTCATCTTCTATGTCTATATTATGGAGATAAAGCTCCATGAAGAGATATTTGATATCCATATATCTGATTATCTAATTGTAAGTGAAGGAAGTGAATAAAGCTTGTATATAGATTTTGAGCAATTAATATTGTAAGTTTTCTTCATGCATTGTACATAAATGATTTAGGCCATTGACATTAATATTTGATTATATATATTAATTTTATTTTATTTATTTTATAGGCCTTGATATACATACGAATTTGCTCATATATAATTCTACTCCACATTATTTATATTTTTTTTTTGGTATAAGGTAGAGGTGGTTATAAGGTCCACAAACCTTTTACAAAGTCAAAATGGGCTGGTTCTAGCATCAAGCCCGTATAATCAAAATACAAAATGGATCTTTCTAAGACTCACATTAAGCCATACTTAGAGTCCACGGTCCTATACTTGTCGCTTGACTATTCGGGATAAAACAAAAACCAAACAACACCTAGCACTTACTAACACTAGGTTGTCTGTCTTGTACACTTGTCACCTCCAGGCCCCAACAAATGGGATGCCTTTTCTGCCTAATTCCATCTGTCGGATTACTCATCATCAGCCCCTCGATCTCCTGATGCTCTAACGAGTTTGATCTTAGCTCTTCTCTAGCGACCAACACCAATAGTTCTTGAGGGAAGTTATCCTTCCAAATTTGCATCTCCCCAACGAAAACTGCAATATTTGCCATTAGATCCGTCGCTTTGGTTCCCTTCTACGAAGGTGTGTTGGATTCGGGCATTAACCAAATGAGATTTATGAATCTTTGCTTCTAGGATAAGCTCCAATATGGTCCAGTTGGGGTCTTTATCCTCCTTAATTGCCTTGATTATATTAAGCGAATCCCCTTCAAAGATAACTTCCTTATAACCCTCAAGTCTGGCAATTCTCATTGCTTGCATGCAGGCTCGGGCTTCTGCAAAATGATTTGTTTGAGTTCCCAAAGGCTCTGCAAAGGCAAGGACCACTTTTCCTTCCTCATTTCTCAAAACTCCTCCTGCTCCTGCGACCCGGATTTCCTTTAGTTGCCCCGTCAAAATTAAACTTAACCCACTTTTGTGTGGGGGGTATCCACTTGACACCATCCCGTGGGTTGGTTGTAATGTCTAGGTCTGGAAGTTCCTCTCCCAGTTCCAAAAAATCCTCCTTTCCCTTAGAGACATGGTCTCATTTTTGAAGAAGAAAGTTTTCCAGTTTTCTTTCAAAGCTCTGATTATTTTATTGCCACATAACTTGGGATCTTTCTTACGTCCTTTAAATACTCTCTTATTTCTCTCATTCCATATCCCCCATAAAAAATGGGAGTAGGTGAGCTTCAGAGCCAAGTCAAAAGCTTTGCCGGAAGGGGAAGCCCATTGTATGCGAAGTCGGACATGCTATTTGGACGAGACCCAATCTATATGAAATTTGGACGGGATCATTTGGAAGAGCTGTACAAGAAAAATCACAAGTTAGAAATATATGACTTACTGATTCTATTGCTTTCTCACACAAGATACATCGATTGATGAATTGGAAACCTCTCCTTTGCAGATTATCTGTTGTCGGAATCTTATTTTGAACTGCCAACCAAAAGAAGAAAGCTATTTTTGGGGTTAAATTATTTAACCAAATAACGAAGTCGGAGTCCGACCATTGAATCCTGAGTGGATTAACTTATAGGCGATTTTTATTGAATAGATCCCACTTGTAGTTTTGCCCCAAATCGCCTTGTCTCTTCCTCCCCGAGGAATGATCGGGAACACCCTTAAAGCATCATTGAGTTTGGTTAGGGCCACCTTCTCTTGCTCGACAGATTATGAGCTGTGATTTTCTTCCAAGAAGAAGTTTCTGTGCTACGACAATAAAATCCCCTACTTTTCCTCCCATTTCCTTCGAAAGTTTATGTTGGAGGACTTGAAGGTCTAAGTTATCTTTCAGAGGGGCCTCTTCCAACCACGGGTCTTTCCAAAAGTCCACTTGTCTTCCATTACCAATTCTCCATCTGATGCCTTTCTGACTACCTCCAGACATTCGAGCAAACAATTCCAAAAATAGGATCCTCTAGGAAGATTATCGACTTTCGGGAAGTCCTGATTATTTACGATATATTTTGCCTTAAGAAGTTTTACCCATCCCAATTGATCATTATTGATAAATCTCCATACCTGTTTGCCAATCGGAGCTTGATTCAATTCTTTCATTCTCTTTAACCCTAGGCCCCCAGTCCTTGCTTGCACACACCTGATTCCATGCTACCAATGAAATTCTCTTTCTCTCCTCTGAACTTGACCACAAGAAGTTGCGTTGAATTAGCTCCAATGTAGCTCGGACCTTTGCAGGCATTCTAAATAGAGACATGCAATAAATTGGAATGCTCTGTAAAGTAGTTTGAACTAATAAGGCTTTTCTGCGGAGTCGAGAAGGCTGCCCTTCCACCTGCTAACTTTTTGGAGATCCTGTCAATGAGTGAGTTCCACAAAGTAGCCTTCATTCTTCCTTCGAACATAGGCATGCCTAGATAAGTTCTTTGGTAGAAGCTCCTTTCCACAACCGAAGAGGTTAGCTATTCTTTCCTCCCTCCCACCGGGCGTGTTAAAGAAATAGATGCTACTCTTCTTATAGTTTATGTCTTTCATCTTACTGTCTCATACTTGGTTAGAATTCTCTTCAACTTCCTAGCTTGAGGCACGGAGGCTTTGGACACAATGATTGTATCATCCACAAGCTGTTGGTGAGACATCAGCCCTGTTGTTGAGGCTGGTTTAAAACCTTCCAATTGACCATCTGCCACAGCTGCTGAAATGTTCCTACCCAATGCTTCCGCTAAAATAATAAACAAGTATGGAGACAAAGGATCTCCTTGTCGCAACCCCCTTTCACTCTTAAAGTAACTAGAGGGTGACCCATTCACCATGACGAGAAAATCTTGTAGTAGAGATACAACTAAAAATCAACTTAATCCACTGAGGACAGAAACCAAACTTACCCAAAATCTTGGTGAGGAACCGCCATGAGACCCGGTCGTAGGCTTTATTCATATCAAGCTTTAGTAACATACCTGCTTCCTTACTAGTCACCATTGAATGAATAACCTCATGAATTGTGATGATACCATCCAATATTTGTCGCCCTTTCACAAAGCCACCTTGGTTCATATCAATGATGAAAGGAAGGATAACCTTCGACCTATTGGCGATTGTTTTTGTGAGAATCTTCATCGAGTGTTACATAAAGCGATAGGGCGAAAGCGGAAAATTCCATTGCTCCCACTAGTTTAGGGATGAGGACTAAAAAAGTAGCATTAACTCCTTCGGGATTTCCATGTCCTTTTGAGCCTCAATTATAGCTTCCACTACATCATTGCCTAGGATATCCCAAAACTTACGGAAGAAAGGCTGCGGGGAAGCCATCCGGTCTGAGGAGCTGTTACCATCCATGTCAAAAACGACCTTCTTGATTTCCTCCTTTGTGAAAGGACTAAGTAAGAATCCATTAAGATTATCGATTCACGAGGGGTGGAATGGCTGCCAACAGAGAGTCCTCTTCTTCAATAGTCGGATTTACATCTTCTAGCAACGATTTAAAGTACTCAACAGCTTCCCTCCTTATGTCTTCCATATCTTTGGTGTTAGACCCATCGGCCATCTTGATCTCCTTAATTTTGTTAGTACTCCTGTGGCGAAGAGTAGAGACATGGAAGAACTTTGTATTCTGTCACCCTCCTTTAACCAACGCGGTCTGGATTTCTGCCTCCAAAAGGTTTCTTCAAATCCTAGCATCGTGTGGTATTCGGCTAACGGCTCCCTCTCCTGGTTTCTCAGATCCTCTGTAAGCTGCTCTGACTTCAACTTCTCCTGTAGTTCATTGATCTTGTCTTTTAGTTATGCATTTTTAACAAAAATATTGCCAAAGGAAGTTTTGTTCCACTCTCTAATGTTAGCCTTCACATTCCTTAGTTTACATGCCACTTGGGCCGGTTTCGAACCATTATACTTTTTGTCCCACCATTGGGCAACCGGATCCTTGAGATCTCGATGTTGGAACCACATAAGTTCGAATCGAAAGGGTACGATGTATCTTTTCTTAGAGTCCTCCCTGTTTCCCATAGAATTGGGTTGTGATCGGACCCGATTCTTGGGAGTGCCGTTAATGAAGAGTCCCCAAACCTCTCCGGGCATTATTGAGAAAGAAGAAACCTATCTAATCTTATCTGAATTTGGTTTTCCTTCAATCTTTTGTTAGACCATGTATAGGAGAATCTACGCGAGTCCACATCCATCGGCTCATGTTGCTCAACAAAATCTCTAAACTCGTAGATATCAGCGGTTATTCTTTGAGAGCCCCCCAATTTATCTACGGGATTAAGGTAGCAATTGAAATCCCCATCCACAATCCAAGGGTAGTTGGGGACCGTCTCCCTCAATTCAGCTAGTTGACTCCAAAGAACCCTTCTCGGTCCCTGTCTAAGCTGGAGCATATACATTCGTTAAGATCCACTCTTCTGCGTGGTTTTATCCACACATAAGAGACAAATAAACCAACTAGACATCAGAATCACTCTACTATCAATCACATTATTGTTCCACATAACCGAGTAACCCTCCTGCTGTTCCAGGGGCCTCTTGGCCTACTACTTCGACTTCTCGCCAAGTCCTATTCTTAAAAGGAATAACTCTACTCTCCTCCATTTTAGTTTCTTGCGGTAAAATCATATCCGGTTTGTGTTCTTGTCTAAGAGCATACAAAGCTCTTATTTTTGCGGGATTACTCCCACGAATATTCCATGAAAGAATCTTCATTTATGGGCTTTGGATCCTCGAGCCTTCGCCCCAAAGAGCAATCTTGCTTGAGTGCCATCGACCACTCCTCGCTCTCGCTTCTTTACGCCTTAAGGCGGCATTGCTAGGTTTCCCTCTTCCCACCGAACCATATCCCCATACATCCGCTCTAGGTTGAAGTTCCTTAGGATTCACTTGGCTTCTAGTAACCATCTTGGGTAGGTCGGTCTTGGTCTTTGGGGTAACAATCTGGCTTTCCGAGTTAACTGGTCTTTTTGACAGTGGAGATGATTCCGTGCTCTTAGCTTCTTGATTAGTAGATTCTTTTTTCCCTGCTTTGGGGTTACACTGATCTTGGTGGTTCACCTCTTCCTCCTGAGTATCCTTGCCTGTATTATTAGTTTCCTGCTCCTTCCTCTGATTTTTCTCCTCTAAATCCTTCTCTTGAGTCTCCTCTACCTCAGATTCCACTTCTTGGCTGTCCATCTGATCTCCCTTCAAATGATTTAATGCATCAAAGCTGTTCTCCTTTGGGATGTTGATCTCCTTGGAATTTCTTCCCATAAATTCCTCTGCGAGTACATGGGACCACTTCCACCGAGCCTCCATAGGCCTCCCGTATCACCCAATCAAACTTACTTTCCCAGGGCGTTGATCTATGGGGTTCTTTCCTTTGTTATTTGGCTCACGAGGCTTGCTTGTATCATCTTAGGAGCGAGGTTGAGCTTGAGGGTTCCCATCAAAGGGACCGGCTCCCATGTGAGAGGGTTTTGGGGCATAGGAATTTTTGGGAGGAGGGTTAAAACGTTGCCTCTTGCTTACAATAGGGCGAACAGGGTCTATGATATTCGGATTTTGAGCTCCACGTCCTTGAGGCCCGTGTTGGGTAGGAATGGAGACCTGCTGGGGAGGGATATTATTCAGGGTTTGTGGAACGGTATTTTGGAGTGGGAGCTGGTTCTTGGAAATGCGGTGGATACCACGGTGCCCTACCTTCCCACAAACACTACACTTAAAAGACATATTTTCATATTCAAATACCGGAGTATGAAGGCCAAACATAGACGACAAAATAATGGATTTAGGGAGCTCTTTACTCGGGTCCGCCAACACACACATGCGAGCGAGACAGGAGTCTTGTTTTGCTCAAGGTTGCGGGATCAATAGCTATTAGTTCTCCAATCTCTGTAGCTATCCCGACCAATATTTGTTCGTTCCGAAAAGCGAGAGGTAATCCTGGCATCTTAACCCAAATAGGAGCCAAATCCGGCACTGAGTGCAGGGGTTGAAATCGGGGGACCAACGCTTGAGATACAAGCCCCTTTTCCCAAAAAACCAAGGACCTCCTTGGAGAGTCCTTTCCATGTCTTGTTCACATTGAAATGTCACCAAAAGAAAACTCTTGGGTAAAGCCTTAATCATCATACCGGCCCTTGGCTGCCATTTTTGGATGGCCCATCTCCTTATGACTTCCATGTCTGGCCTCACCCCCATAAATTTAGCCACCAAAGATGTTATGCCCTCCATAGCCACATGCTTGAGCTAAGGAATGCGGGACGTGCAACCTACCATTGACTGATTTTAGATTAAAACAAGAGTCGGATAATTTTTGCTTACCGCGAAGAGCATTAAGATATGAAGGTCTCCGGTTGCCAGGTTTCTCTTTGTCTCCTTCTTGGTTCTTCCTTTGATCTCGACGCATAGAGTCCTGGTCCCCCTCGGAGAAATCTTCAACCGCATCCGCCCAACGCCCTTGGACCGGTTCCAAAAGAACTTCCTTGTCCACATCCTCCGCACTGGGGCACTGCTATCTCGCCAGAGCCCCCACCTGCCGCGTCTGCTGATCTGCCCTCTGAAGTCCCACACCTAGGGTTTGATGCCCCTAGACCTCTCGCTCCTCCTCCTTGCTGCTCCATCCGTCACAAATCATACCAAAAGAGGTTCGACATTATTTATATTTTGACCTTTAATATTATGGCTATTTTATATTGGAACCTATGATATTTTGTGATAGTAAGGCTTAAAAAACCAATAAAATACTCAGTTAAACTCCACCTTGGGCATTAGGTCTATATGGTATAGCCCTAATACCACCAAGAATGCATGGTCAATAATATCCAATAGCTTCTAGATAATCTCTAGTGCATGGGTCATATCTCCTTGCACTCAAGCATCTATAGTCAAACCTACATCTAAGCCAACCCAAAGCTTTGTTAGTATCATTGGCATAAGCAAAACCAAATAAAACAAAAGTATCTTTAGGCAAAAGCACCATCGATTGGAAAAATCACCATCATGACATAAGAGTGATATTGAATGGTAGTAGTGTCATCAAGAATAAAAGCACCACTAGCATGTGATAACACCGCCAATGCATGAAAGTGTTACCCTCCTTTTTTATCTATTTTCAAGGTAAACATGAAAAGGACCAGGTTTTTTATGCTTACAGACACTACCTAATATTGGTGCTCACACCATATCTACATAATGTATCAGTCTCAATCGGTGAACCATCAAAGTTAGCATTAGAATAAAATATCCAAAGCTTTGTTTCTCCTCCTCTATGTAATAAAAATAAATTTATTTTTACCCCTTATATATTTTATTCCCTAGCCCTCCAAAACCATTTTTTGTTGTTTATCCTTAGTTTTTCATAACTACACTAGTGTGGATCATAATCAAGTCAAGTTTTCTTAGTCCAACTTGATTTTCTATTTTAAAATTGAGGGGGCACATTGGGGTATGGTAGCATTTAATGTTGCCCAAAATATAAATTTTAACATCACTTTTAAGCAAACAATGATAACATCATTCATCTTACATCATTGACCATAAACAACAACAAATCTTCTTATCTCAAAATTAGGGCATGTAGGTCAAATTTTTATGTATTTATTATGCAATAAATGAATCAAAAAGGGGTAAATGTAGATACCTAATTTTGAGCATAGGGATGATCTTCAAGCTTATGATTCCATTCATCAATTATCCTTTCAATTAGCTAAATTAAATCAACCTTTTTTATGCCTAAATTTGGAGCATTTATTTCTCCAAGAGAAAACTCATCAGGGTATGAGCGATAGCCTCAAGAGTATTATTGTTACCTTAGCGGTAGTTTTGTCAAACTTATCAATTTTTACCATTTCCACCCTTTGACTTGCAACAATCATGATGGAAAAAATGACATAGCAAAAGTACCACCAATGCTTTTGCCAACCATAGTTCTTTACTGTGATGCACCAAAATCAAGAAATTTGACTATTTTGTCCTCCTAAGCCACCCATCATTAATGGGTTAGATCCCTAAGATCCGATTCACAACATCCATAAGAAATCTTAAATCCAAGAATTATTGTTTTTAACCTTCCTTAATTAATGTCTTATTGATCGCTTTGCAAATTATTATCATCTATAATCTTGTCATTTTTAATGTAATTCTTTTCCCAAGGAGCCATGGATTCCTATAAAATCAACACTCAGGGTAACCAATTGATCAAAAAAATTTGAATAGAAAAATTCTACCAAAATCTTACTAGAATTATAGGAATTCATCATTTTGCATGGAAATTTTATGGTAAAAAAATTATAATCCTATGAAGGATCATCCTTTAAGCATTGAAGCTTTCATCCTTGAAAGAATTCAAGCTCTTGTTCCTTAAAAATAATCAAGCATTCATGCTTTCATCCTTGCAAGCATTTAAGCTTTTGTTCCTTGAAAGCAATCAAGCATTCAAGAAATCATATCTCCAATCAATATTTAAGCATTCAAGCAATCTCCAAGTACTCAACCTTCAAGCATTCAAGCAATCTCCAAGTACTCAACCATCAAGCATTCTAGCACCAACCATTCAAGCCTTCAATCTCAAGCTTTTAAGTGTCAATAAGCAAGCTAATAAGTTTCAACACGTCTTCACAAATAAGGGGAAAACAACATTAAATATTGGTTTGTTCTATTTCCTCTTATTTGTTTTTGTCATTTTATTTGTCATGAAACTCATAGATTTTATATTATTGTACATTAACTAACCTTGCATACTGCATTTGTAGTTAGTTAACATATTGTTTTATTATCTTAAGCTTTGTTTTGATTAAGCAAATATTTGTTTTTCTATCATTTAGTAGGTCTTTGTATCCCTATAGGTCTCCATCATATTAGATCATTAACTTAGTTCATCTTACATTTCTACTCTCATAAAAATAAGTGTTTCTAGATTACAGGTTTGGTGGTTCTTTTGTTCTCTAGTTTACATAGAGTAAAAGTGCTAGCACAAAGCAAAAATATCAGTGGTGCTATCACCAACCCTGTGGTATTTTGTCACTTAGGATTGCATTTTTCATTTTTATCATTTTTATTATCTATAGAAATAGGGGATTGATTTTTGTTCAAGGGAGTCCAACATTATCTACTAATTTAGATAGGCCCCTCTATTATTAATCCTATCTATTTTTATTTGTTTTATAGGAAAGCAAAAGTGTCATTAATAGGTAAAAGTATTAATAACACTTCTACAAACTGGTGGTGCTTCTACCTTTGTGGAAGAAATAAGTTTATCTACTCCATAATATTTTTTCATTTTAGAATTTAAAATTTAATCTTGTTTGTTGTTTGCTAGATTATTTTTTGTTTTTTATTTAATTAATAAAATAGGCAAAAGGAAAATAAGGAATTAGTTTAGTCTTAATCACATAGGAGACCAACTAAATATTTAAGGTTTAGCATCAAATATAAATTACATATAGTTGCATCTAGGACTTGTTTACCACATTCTTCTTGGACCATTTCCTCTTGAAGAAAAATTCTCATCTACTTTATCAATTGAAAAACAAACATATTTTAGCATTAGGCCTTGATTGTTGAATTTGTATGTTGCATTAGGACTAGATTAAAGTTAAGCTTAGTCAAAGAAGTATCTTAGAAGAAACATAGGTGTTTTTCAAACAAATCCATCGAACATAAACTTTTAATCTCACAAACATCCTCTAATATTGAGGTGAGAAGAGGGAGAATTGTGGTAGATCCCCCAAGAGGCCCTTCATGATCTTCTTACCTCCCTTCTCATATTTAAGTCAATTGAACCATATCCAACTTGTATTTTTGTCATGGATATTTTTTATTTCTTTTTCTATCAAATATATTTTCATCTTCCTTAAAGTGCTATGTTTTTTCAATTAGCTCCTTGATAGCATTTTTATTAAGAGATAAAATCTCACTCGGTCAATTACCTTCTAAAATTTGAATTTCACCAAGACAAAGATCAACACCACAATTGACTAGATTATTTGCTATTGATTTCTATTAGTGATATTAGATTATTTGGTCCCCTTGCAATATTAGTTTGATAGATGATTTCTATTTTATAATGTATATGGCAATATGAGAAAGAGCGCAAAGTGTCAAGAGAGTACGAAGAGTCACATGATATGTGGCAAGTTGAGAGCTTTATCTTTATTAGAGGAATCTGAAAGGATGCATCTCTTGGATGAAAGAAGAGAGCAATAGTTAGAGAACTGAAAAGTCATGAAAAATGATATATTGGAGGTAAAGCTCCATGCATTGTAACCAAGTTGTATCATTAATGTAATCTTTGTATATTGTGCATATTTGAGTTATATTCTATGAAATATTGTTGTTCATTGTTATGAGAGATTGTTGATATTGTTAGTAGCATTGATTTATTTTATTCTTGATCATTGAATAAGTTTGTTGTGAGTTAATTTATTGAATAAGTCATAATGGAGCATAACCGTCAACGCAGTCGATGCCATTGATGAGAGCGGGAGGTAAAAATGTTTTAGAATTTTATTTCAAGTTACTCTTATGAGATACAAGGTTTTATTTGAAAATTATAAAGTTTTTATATTAAATGGAGAAATAAGATTATAATAGAATAATAAAGTATAGCTTGTTAATTAATTATTTACAAATTGTTTTTGGAGAAATAAGTTTTAAGGTTACAAGTTATATTTATTAATTAGAGTAGGAGAGATAGGGCTAGTATATAGTTTATTTTAGAGATTTGAAGAAATAAGTAGATTTTTAATTTGAATTTTTTATAAGGTTATTTATTTTATTGCCTTATTATTTGGTCAATTTTTGGTGAAGAGGTGCCGTGGACGTTTTGTGTGGTTGTGTGAATTATTGGATAGATAGTACTTCAAATATTCGCTAAGTGTGGAAACGGTTAAATAGCGCGGCTTGACGTTGGCGATCTATGTGGATAAGTTTGTTACGTGGATCCCATGATCCAAAGATTTTGAGTGAATAATGCATACGAACCTGAAATAGCGTCTGCCTATTGGCAGTAGTTCTCGTGCAAATTGCCGAGTTGAATTTGTATACGTCTGGAATTTCGCTTCTACCTCTAGTTTTTCGACGGCTAAAAATGTCAAATGTCTTAAAAATTATTGTACATTACAAGACCAACAACTTTGAAAAGTTAGGTTTTTCACTATTTTGTGTGGTATTTTAACAACTTCAACCACGTCTGCAATTTGTTTTCTCTTTTTTATATAAAAAGGTTTTATATTTAAAATTATAAATATATATAACACTGGTTTAAATTGTATTTTTAATTACTTTAGTAAAAAATAGATATTTTTTTTATTGGTCATTCGTATAATTAACATTTTTTAATTATTTTATTAAAAAACATATTTAATTTATATTAATTTAAAATATATATTCAGCCAGACTCAAAAATATATTGCAAGTTTTATAAACTTTAGCTTTATGGTTGCAAATCAAGATGAATCCAATAAAAACTAGAAGTTTAAACTATTCCATTTACTCAGCAAACAAACCAACCTATCAATGAAACAACTGATTAAAAAGACAAAACCCTCTAACAATCTCTATAAGATTAAAACTGAAAACTGCACTAAAACAAAAAAAAGAACAGTCTACCTAAAACTTTCGAACATTAAAAATTCTTTAATTATAATTAAAATATTTCAAACCTTTAAAGAACAGTCTACCTAAAACTTTCAAACATTAAACATTCTTTAATTTTAATTAAAATATTTCAAACCTTTTAACTAAAATCTAAACCCAAAATATATTTATATTTCAGTGGATTTTTTTTTTAAATATGCACTAGTCAAGGCTTAGAATTCAAAAACTTGTAGTATGCCAACAATGCATTAGATTTGGAAATATGCACTACTCAAGACTTAAAATTTTAAAACTTATAGTATACGAACAATGCATTAGAAAAATATACGAGAAACATTTTATTTAACCGGTCAAATCTATAAGTTTTTCTATCTATAACTTATAATTAATTATATTTAATTTTAAATGTAATTTATAATCTATTTTAAAAATGTACAATATCTAAAGTCTCTATATTTTATGAAGTCTATGAATTCAATTAAATATGTTTGTACACTTTATTGATTCTCTAAACTTTCTTTATTGATTCTCTAAACTCTCTGTGGTATAAATATAATTGTATTCAAATTCTTTTTCATTATAATTTTTTTATTATTATTAATTAAGCGACGAAGGTTTTGAGAGGGACCCACAACCTAAGAAGAGGGTTTTAAGAGGATTCCATAAATTTTACAACAAGCTTCGACGAGAGACTTACAACCAACAACCTCAAATGGGTTAACCAACCAACAACATAGCCTACAAAAGATACAACTTCCTTACCAAAAGCACCATCCAACTCTCCAACGAAGGGGACAACTCCTTATAGAAAACAAGCTCCAAAAGGACACATACAAGCAATACCCCAAAGGGGAACACCAACCACATGAGGGTTTTGAAAAGGGCCCCACAACCAACTCCTTATAAAAAACAAGCTCCAAAAGGACACATACAAGCAATACCCCAAAGGGGAAAACCAACCACATGAGGATTTTGAAAAGGGCCCCACAACCGATTACTTAACTCCGAATGGAGCAATCAACCACCAACAACTTAAAAAACATGCAATACCAGGCAACCACAATCCAATAGCCACATGGAGTAGGAGTTGATTTAAAATTAAAATTTAAAACCACATATCCCACTCCAAAACAAATCCGCATAGAGCAACCAACCACCAAAAACAAAAAATTGACCACAATAAAATACCACATGGAACAAGAGCTAGTTTGCAATTAAAATTAAAATCGTAGTTCCTGTTTCGGCATGAATCTTGCCAAATGGGAGAATGAACCAGGAAGCCTAGTATCTAGATCAGCAAACCAACTGGTTGAACAAACCAAACCTGAATCTCAAAACCAGGAATAAAAAATCATCTGCAACAACTTAGGCACACGACTCCTAAAACCAAACACACAACCTCTCGAAGGCACCAAATCCAGGGTGAAGACCATCATAAATGCTACTGAAAAATCAGATTTAATGATTCACCCCAAAAACAACAAATCAATTGATCAAAAATCAACACCCCAACTAGCGGGGGACTAACCAACCAGCTTTCCAACTTGAAAGTCTAGGCCATTGAAAATCAGGAATCTACAAATCCTTGCAATGAAAACCACCCACCGAGGACCCCTACAACACCATCGAAAGTGGCAGTCCTAATTTCACCCAAACAAAACTAAATTTTTTATGTCCCACTCATCGGGATTCTTTGAGGGTAAACAAAAACCGTCTACCACAGAAAAAAGGCCTACAACTCTACCCCATAATAGAGGCCTGCATTAAAACCACTAGCCATACTTTATAGTCTTTCTTAATCCAAACAAAGGTAGCACCAATAGAGAACTGAAACATGAGCATCAAAAATAAAATAGGAATTTAAAATACAACTCCCATTCAAAACACATTGAAAGGGCTGAGAAACTCGAGACCCTAGTAGTCGTCCCAACAGACCACCCGACGGATGGGATCAATGTACTCAACAACAAATCCATAACAAGAACCAAAGATTTACCATGCCATCTCATACACACAGTTCCTATAACCCACCCAACCACTGGTTGGGAAAAACAAAGAATATCATAAAATCCATCAATATGAAAAAATAAAATCATTAACCATGGGCAGATCTCGCCAACCAGAAGCCACTAGCCGAGATAGGACTACAACCCACAAACCACAACACAGGAAACAAAGCCACAAAACCACTAGAGAATAACCACTCTCAAGGACAAAGGAAAGAAAGATCTAAACCTTGAGCATAGTTCCTAAGAGGAAAATGGGTAAGATCCCAAATAAAATGATATCCTTGGAACCCTAAGATCAAATATTACCACCACTACTAGAACTGGAGATTGAAATCTCTGTAAACCACTAAATCTAGGGAACCATACCATAAGTATGGGCCAAAAGCTAGATTCCTACACATCAAAACAACCCAATATCACCCCAACGGGTTTGGGTCAGTATTTGGCCCATATACCAAAAATTTCAATGTCAATACCACAACCCATAATAAAAGCTAAAGGAAACCAAACAAGGCCCCACAACTAGCAGAGAACCCTAGCAATAGAGCCACCACTCAACCAGAGCAACAAAGAAACTAGAGTCAGAATCAGCCAAAGGAACAACATCCAAATTTTTTCGCAGCATTATAACAACCCAAGATCACCCTAACAAGTTTGGGTTGGCATTTGGCCCTAACCCCCAATACTAGATATATCAATATGTCAATATCAAAATCCTAAGAAATATAGAACAATCTAACCAAGGTCCCACAACTAGAAGCCACCCCAAAGCTAGATATATTAATAATGTCAATATCAAAATCCTAAGAAATATAGAACAATCTAACCAAGGTCCCACAACTAGAAGCCACCCCACGTAACAAAGTCACCCAATAAACCAACCAAGCCAGAGCCAACCGAGGGATCAACAACCAAAATTTTGTGTAGCGATACAAACAGCCCAAAATCACCTTGATAGCTTTGGGTCAGCATATAGCCCTAACCCTAAACCAGAAAAGACAATAATGTCAGTGCCAAACCCATAAGAAATACATAACACGACCTCTCAACAAATAAAAACCCTGGTCAAAGAGCCACCCAACCATAACAAAGATAACAAACAACAAAATCTAGTAGGGAAGAACAAGAGGCTTCCCGATCAAAGGGTTTCATTGTAGGAACCAAAGCATGAGGTCTACCCTCATTATATATTAATTAAGCAAAAAAATAAAAATATTGAAGCAGTAACTAGGGTTAAAACAATGAAACTTAATTTACATAACATGTTAGAAAACCTAATCAAATGAGGCACCTCTTAATACAGTGTTTTTCATCCCGTGGACATTACCAACTGACGTTTTTTTAAAGTAATAATAGTTTTAGTGTAATAGCGGTAAACTTTAAATTTGAGTATTATGGTAATACTTTTTTTTTTTAATTGGGTTTATTATCCTGATAAGGTTGATCTTTTTGCGAATGCAAATATTGATGTCATATTTTTTTATGTAATAGTTGTTGTAGAGTGGAAAAAATAGTGCACCTAGCAAAGGGAAATGAAATGCATCTATTGTTCTATTTAAGCATTCAAAAGTGACATTAAAGTAAACATAAAGATGAAAAATAAGTGAAAGAAATGGAGGGTTCTCTTTATATTAATATATTTTCCAAATGCATGGTTACAAAATGTCCCCTTGAGGGCTCTCAATTGATACAAATCATTACAATGTCAAAGGATATAATCCTTTCAAAAACTCAAGGCACACTTTCAGTGTCTTCCTCGCACTCACGATTGAAGAGTGGATTTTTTCTACCACTGTGATGATCTATCCATGTTCAAACTTGTAACTCCTTCCTTGCACACTGGAATACCTAGATCTACACACAAGAAACTAAAATTGATTAATAACATGTGCGGATTAAGATGAAATCATAAAGATGCATGCAACATTGAATACAAAAAGTGCAATAGATGTTACAAAACTATTCCAAATTGAACCAAAAATTAGCATAATGCATATTATCTACTTTAGGAATGATCTATGGAGAAAATGAAATGAAATCATGTGTAGAATCTACGATAATCCCTGAGTGTTCTAATTGGGACTATCATAATGAAAACCCTAATTGAAGGTCCAAAAATGCTCCAAATTTCACCAAATTTTAGTATGATGTCTATAAACTAATTTAGAAATGATCTACACTAAAATTGACTCAAAATTATGTGTAAATTTATGGCCATACCTAGGTGTTCCAATTGCAACTGTTAACCATCCCAAGTGGGGACAACCACCAAACTTGGTGGTTTTTACCACCAATTCCTCTGGGATCTAGTTCAAACTATTCTTAGGGGTGTTGTATTCAAATTTGGTAATCTAAATTATTTCGATTGATGAATATTCCAAGGGCAAATACATGGGTAAAATGGGAGAGTGAATCTTGGTAGCACTTCGTAGAAAATTATTGCAAAGATATATCTATGAAATTGGGTGGAAAGACTCCAATTTATAGCCCAAGAGGGCCATAGGGTCAAAGGAGCAATTTGGGGCATGCAAGGTAGGCTCTGCAACTTGTAAAAACCCTTGCCATGCATTGGGTGGAAGAGGCCTTCTTTGGACCTCCAATTTGTAGTTTGTGATGGCTTTGGTAGGCCCTCAATATGTCATAGACCATTTGACGGGATAAATGGTAGAATTTGATTTCCATTTATCCTACATTTGAATTTTTGAGGGGCTTAGGCCATAGACGTCCCACCAAGGGATGGTTGTTGGTGGTCATCCCACCTAGGGATGCTTGCTGGTGGTCATCCTTGGATGGGATGGCCATGAACTGTGGCCATCCTGGGGTGAGGACAATGGCTACATGGACCAAAACTTCCCAAAATTGGGTTAAACCTTCCCAAAAGTGGTTAGGACCACTATTTAACCCATGAAATGGGGCCATATGGTATTGATAAGAGTGCGTCATTGTAGTCTAATTGGATTGACGTGATTTTAATATCTATAGATGCCCCTTTTTGAGATACGTTGTGTGAAATAGAGCACTGAGCAAAAATAGATGACTAAAGAATAAGTTTTTGTGAAATAAGGAACCTTCAAAGTAGCAATTATTTGCACTAATGGGGGATAATTCCTTTCCTCCTTCAAAATATATTTCGACAACAGGGAGATAAAACTTGTAAAGGCAATCAGAAAATCAGAAGTCATCAAAATCAAACCTCTTTTTAGGCTTCATAAGTAAAAAAAATTTGTTTGAAGTACTTGCAATAAATGCGTGATTGTACCTATTTTTAGGCTTCATAAATAGAAAATATTTTTGTTTGAAGTACTTAATAAAGGGAGGGATTTTTTTGGTGTTTTTTTTTTAAATTTCCTAGGAGGCAATCTTTGTAAAAGCCTTAAAAAGCTTCATAAGTTGCAAATATTTTGCACTTAGGGGGGATACAAATTTCTTTCCTACCTCACAAAATATTTTGCTAAAAAGGGAGGAAGACTTAAAAAGGGTGCATTTTCGGTAGTGACCGACACCTTAGTCAAAATTCTTGCAAAATTTCATCAAAGATATATTTTGCAAAAAGAGGGAAGACTAGTAAGTGTGCATTTTCGGTAGCATCCGACACCTTAGCTACCTTATCAAAAATTTTACAAAATCATATTGTAATAGAGTGAACCTCGTATGTAGTGATCTACTCTAGTACACCTAGCGGTTGCAGTGGTTGGTTACCCATGCAATCTGGTAGGATGAAAAGATTACAATAAGGATATTCATTGTTGTTAAAGCAAAGTGAGGGATGACCCAATTTTGCTTAAAATACTCTAGAAGTACTTATTTTTCTTAGACCCAGAGGCGACAAAACCAAAGGTATACTTAAGCAAGAGCAGCTAGAGCCACGAGCCAGAGCATCTCAACCAAGATGAAAGAAATGTTGTATGGATTCTATAAGTAAGGTAAATCCTATGGTAGACCCAATGGTAGATCCAGTGACAGACCGAGTGGTATATTCACAGGAATATCTAGAGATAGTCCTAGAGGTACTCATCTAGAGGTACACTTAGAGCCCGAGCTAAAGCAAGAGCTAGTAGATCAACATCTTTCATTTTCTCTCCTTCACATTAAGGGGGGATGTTAAAGTAATTATCCCATTACTTGGATAATATCTATATTCTATTACTTGGATAATATCTAGATTCTTATATTGGATAATATCTAGATTCCAATCTTGGGTAATTACCATTTTTCTATTAAGGTAGAATATAAGTTACTACATTACCACTGACGAAAAGGTTGCAGATATATTCACTATGGCAAGTGCACATGTCAAATTTGAGTTGTTTTGCAACACTCTTTGTATTTCAAAATAATGTAATAAAGGGGGGATGTTAGGGTAGATTTTATTTACCGCATGGTAGATATAGGTTATTACATTATTTTCTCACCATGAAGATATTTGTTGTTAGAATATCTTATGGTTGTTATGTTTAACACACTTTATTATTATTGGCATCGTTAGTGGTTAGCACCATTTATTGTGGTTAGCTATCTTAACGATAGCAATTGGTTAGGCTATCTTTAGCCTATAGAATTTGTATATATACCTTAGCATATTAATATATTTGTTAACATCTATGGTTTAATTACAACTAATATACTAGCCATTTGTATGATATATGGTGTAAATTATATGTTCATGAAATACTATTTGACTCTAAAGGGAACTTTTATCTAAATGGTATGGTGGAAGTAAAAAAAACCAAGCTTAAAGGTTACAATTTTTTGTACAAATGAACCAAGTTCTAAATTGAAAAACTATTTATGCTATTTCTTCATTATTAAATTGATAGAAAAATATGCCCTCACATAACCTCTTATTTTTTACACTATGCAATCACTAAATTCTTAATTTATTTTAACCCATCTATATAATTCTTATTCTACTAGAATAATAAATAAGAAAAATAAAATTACAATTATTTGATATTCTATAATTCCAGCTATGAATTTCTTAGGAAACAAAATCTTAGGGACGTTACCTATTTCATGAGGTATCATAGCAACATGTCCATTGATAGATAAACTTTACTTAAAGCTTCCATTGCTAATTCTATCATACTAAGGGTTTGTCAAGATTTTAAATTGATATGGGGTGATATCCATGTTGCACCATGACACTATTATACCACTCACATATTTTTAAAATATTGAAGGTATTGTCCAAATCATTCTTAAATGGAGGAGAAACATATTCTATCTATACCATAAGAAATCCCTACACTTCTTCTCTACTTTATCATACTCTCCATGATTTATACCAATGTCCTTTACAAGGATAAGTAAAGCTAATATGATGGGAAAAGGAAGTAGTAGAGTCCTTATTTTCTGGTAGAGCTTGATGTGTTGTTGAAGTACAATTAGATGGGATGATGAAGTTAGGGTTTGGATAAACATAGGAAACATAGTTTATATTTGGATTCTAGACTTATGTGGTGGTATTCATAGCCCAAGTTTGAGGCTATAAATCAATTTTTACATTGAATGAGGGACCTATGTGTTAACACTACCTATTATGAATGCAAGAGTGTATATTGGGGAACCAAAGAAAACAAATGGGATAAAGAGCTACCAAGATGCCATGACATCAAAATTTGTAGCCTTGAAAGAAGGTTTGGCATTAGGACCAACAAGAAGATTTGGTGTAACCCAAAATATGACTAGAAATAAAATGACCTTCTTGTGGAGACAACATTGTGTTTGATAAGATAAAAAAGAAAGGAATATTCAACAAAACCAAGATTTGAGAAGAATCTAGAAGTAACATTGATCACACATCAACCAACATTATGGAAGAACACATAAATTACAAAAAACTAACCACCAGGATGGCTACAAAATGCTTCTTTAGGATATACATTAAATAAGGATGTAATAATAGTTTAGATTGATAATTCCTATAACTCAACATCAAGGCTTGGTATGATAACAAAAATAGATGGTATAGGAGTAGAAAAATGCAAGTGTGGTGACAAAGAGGTGCTCTCTTGCAATATAATATTCCCCATTATATTATTGCCTTACTCTCTTGATCCCTCACCCTTATGCATCTCTTCCTTCCCTTCTATGCAAGCCTTAAGTTACACCATGCATCCCATATGGGCACATGCACCAATGGCATAATTATTTAGGTAGGATAGGGATGCTTCATTCATAAGATACCCAATTTATACAAGCAAGGTGTGGAAGAAAAAACCACCAATTTTCCATCGTATCAAATAACCTAATAATCACGAATTTGAGTCCTAGGAAAACCATTAACTTCTCAATAGAGGTACTCTCCAAAATTTTAGATTTGTTGTTACACCAAAACCTCAAGGTTTTAGTGTACATTACAATATTTGTATTTGAACACCTCATAGGGTAGTTAGTCCAAGGACCCAAGGTGGCGATTATGGTTATGCGTAAGGGGTCTACCCCAAAAAGCAATTAAAAAAATTTGGTGAATTAGTTTCAAAATCTAGGTGAATAGTGTCTAAACGCATGTAGAAGGTTCACTATTATTAGGGGTAATTTTGGAAATTTAAACTTAAAATGGTCAAATTATTATAAAATTGGGGTGAATCGATCCAAAAAAAATTGCACCCAAATTTTTTTGGCTAATGGACCCTGGTCAAGGGTCCCAAATATTAGCCAATTCCAAATTTTGAAAATCCTAATTTTAGCCAATTTGGCAATAAATAGTCACTATGCATAACTGTGGTGGTGATTAGTCCACTAAGAGAAATCCTTGAGGTGTGGTGGTTAGTCTACCATCCCCTCTCTGACGTGACTCAAGGGGATTTGACCCTAGGGTAGGCTATGATACCACTGTAGAGTTATCATTACATCAAAAACTCAAGGTATGTGTGTTCGATACAATCTCTATATTTAAACACCTCATAGGATGATTAGTCCCAGGGCCTAGGGTGGTGATCATTCCACTAAGTCAATTCCTTGAGGTGCAATGGTTAGTCCAACTGGTAAATATTTTTCATGTTATTATGACAGGGTTAACTCTAAAAGGTACTAGACACTCTCCATGTATCATCATCGAGGATCGGGGCTAGGTCGAGCCTCGAGCAAGGGTTCAAGGGTAGCATCCCTCAAAAATTAGGGGTTTGAGGGTAGCAACCCTCGATGGAAGTTTTAGGGTTTCTTAAAAAAATTTAGTACCATATGGTTGTTTAGGGTTAATAGTTTTAACCCATGGTTTTTTGGTCCTGGTATTGTAAAATCTATTCTTGTGCTATTGTTATTTAATTACACTTGCATTAGGGTTTGAAGAGAGATGAGAGATGAACATTATTACATTGTAGATTGTTAAGTTAATACATTAAGAAGATATTACTATGCTGGATTTTTCCCCATAAGGGTTTCCTAGGTGAAATACTATGTTATGTGTGTATTTGTTATATTTTTATTTTTTCCATTGATTATGTACTTACTATTTTTCTAGATTTAGTTTATGAGGGCCCTTTGCTCTTCATTTGGTATCAAATCTAGATTTTTTAGTTTTTTTTAGAAAGTAAATATTTTAACCCTATGATAAATCAATTCTTGAGTGGGAGTCGTACGCAAAATAATCTGGGCAAAGGAAAATTATTGGAAGCACGGGGTAAAGATTGAAAATTTTAATAGATAAAATTTGGAGTTATGGACACTCAATATGGAGGATATATTGGTTTATAGAGACCAGTGTGGTTAAACCAACATCAATGACAAATGAGGATTGGCTAAAAATCGATAGGAAGGCAAGGAGATCTATTAAATTGTACTTATTTTATTTGATATTGTTGAATGTATCGATAGACACCACAACAAAGTTGTTATGGGATAAGCTGAGAACTTTGTATCAAACAAAGTCACTGGTAAATAAAATATTTCTCTTGAAGAAGTTATATTCACTTTGGATGAATGATGGTGACTATATGTATAAACATCTGAATTATTTTAACATCATGGTAAGTGAATTAAACTCTATTGAAGTAAAAATAGATGAAGAAAAAAGTGTATTACCTTACTTTGTTCATTATATAATTTACGGGATAACCTAGTTATGGCTATCAATAATACCACTTCTACATTCAAAGTAGAGGATATAGTAGGAATATTTCCATCTAAGGAAATAAGAAAAATATATTTTGAAAATTATCATCAAAAGTATGCCTTGGTTGTGAGAGGTTTTTCTCAAGAAAGAAGCAAAAAAAAATTAGGAGAAAGGAAGTCGAGATCTAGAGGTGATCTAGAGGTAAAACATGACATTATAAAAGAGACTGTAGATCTAAAAATACCAATACTAGTTGATCATATGATGAAGAAACTTTTATAGAAATAAAGACCACAAATGAATATTTAAGGGACTTATTCTTAGCTACAACATGCTCAAGTGAATTTCATGACTCATAACTGATTAACATAGGTGCTTTATTTCATATGACTCCTCATAGGGAGGGGTTATATGAATATGAAAAGTTAAATGGAGGTGAAGTCTTCTTGGGAGACAATTCGACATATAAAATAATAGGTTGAGGAAGAGTCAAGTTGAGGTTAAAATATGAAAGAATTAAAACCCTTCTTGGTGTGCTACATATTCTAGGTTTGGCAAGGAATCTAATATCTATGAGTAAGATGAACGATGCGAGTGTGATTATGGTATTCAATAAGGATAGCTACAATATGGTTTGTGGAGTCATGGTGTTGGCAAGGGGAGTTCATACAGGAACTTTATTCAAACTTTAGGCTAGCACTGTAAGTATTAATTGTAATAACTCTTTAGTTATAGAGGATAATAATATCGTAGAAGTCACTACGAGTATTCCCATAGTCAAGATAATGTTGTGGAGTCAACACATGGGGCTTATTAGTGAGAAAGACCTTAAAACATTAAAAATGAAAGAAATGGCTGAAGGAATTTTTGATTTCCCATTAAATTTTGATTTTTGTGAGCATTGTATTTTTGGCAAATGGAATGTGTTTGTTATATTGAATTTCTTTCTCTTGTCATAAACTTGAAAATTCTCTCAAAACACTTCCTCTTTGAGTTTATAAACTGTACCTTAAGAGATAATATTTGAAAAACACTACCTCGGCCTTGCTAGGTCATCTGAGTTTGGAAGCTTCGCCTTCATTTGTTTTAAAATTCTAGAATGAGCATTTTAAAATAAAAAAGAATGAGAGTTTAATAAAACATAAAACGTATGCCAAATGACGCCATTAACATAGCATGATGGAGAAAACAATGGCAATTGCATTAATATTGAAAGGAATTTTTATATGAAGGATCTGCCAAGTAATTAGGAAACCCTAAGCTTGAACATTGAGCCAATCCAATTTATGATAAGTTTTAGGAAAACGATTTACCAAATCGACGAAGTTAATGTGGATGATGTCTGATTTTTTCTATATCCATAGTTTGTTTTAAAAAAAAAAAAAAATATATATATATATATATATATATGTGTGTGTGTGTGTGTGTGTGTGTGTGTGTGTGTGTGTGTGTGTGTGTTTTAAATATAAAATGGTTGAAAACAGAACATTTTATTTTGAGAATAAAAGTGTTTTACTTTTAGAAAAGGCTTAGGCTCGTGCATCTTTGTATATAGTAGTATTTAGGTATTAAAAATGATATTGCTAATTGATTCATTGGGCAAGAAACGTATGAGATCTTTGCTAGCAATAGAATATATATATATATATATATATATACTTGTTAGTTTAAGTTTTAATAATTCAATTTAAAAGATCTTCTTGCATATAGTAAAACCCTAGATTAGCTTTGAAAATAGATAAGACTCTTTTAAAAAGCTTTGCATGCTAAGATTGTGGGTAGACAAGTCTAGCATGGAAAAGAAAGAAATAATAGAATGTGGGAAGACATTCTATGATTCCAACCAATAGGTTGGTGGGGAAAATTAAAAGTCGCACCCTGACTTGGGTTGCCTGACCTTTTATGGTCTAAGGAAGAGAAAATTGAATTAGGAATTATGATATGGGCTTAATTCTTAATGGCAAACCCGTCTAGGAAAGGAAGCAGAAGGTCCTATGGGTTCGTGCATATTGAAATGGGCTTTATGCATGATAGGATTTTTGGAGCTAAGCCAAGGTAGTGGTAAAAGCTCAAGAGGTGTAATCAAGGAAGTGATCTACCTCTTTTTTTGCATGCTTACGCTAGTATTTGGGAAGTAAGCATTCAGTAATCAAGTGATATGGGCCCTGATGTAATGAGAATCCTTGCTAGTTACCTGGAAATTTAGGTAGGAATAGGAGGTAACAAATGGGTAAAATAGTGAGAACTGGCCATTCTCAGTCTCATAGATATATCGACTACAGCAGTATGGCATCTATGAAGATTATTGGCATGCTATCTCTAAACAAGATAGGTTGGAATATTGTAAAATTTTTACTGACTGAATTTTGAAACTAGGTGGGTAGACCTGGGTTATTACATTACACCAAGTTCCTTCTGTACTGACGAATTGCTTAGCCCAACAACTACTCTGTCTGATACTAGTTCCAAATGTTATTGACAACTGCCCTATCAGATATTGTTCCCTATTGTTACTGACAACTACTTTGTATGATATTATTCCCAACTGTTATTAACAAATACTTTTTTTGACATTGTTCTTGACTATTATTGACAACCACCTATTCTGAGTCCTGACAACTATTCCCAAAAGCTATTTTTCCCAAAAAATATTTTTGTTTATCCAAAATTTGTACAATATTTTTACAATTCCATCATAGTTGTAGTCTTCTCAATATGCTCAAATTTGTAACTAGGGTTTTTAGGTTTGACGTTTTGTGTTTAAGGTTTGTCATATGACTAAAATAGGGTAATTCTAAGACAAGGTGTGTATTGCCCGTAGGCCTTTGTTATACCACAACAATGGTCGGTAATGCTCGAACCAATATTTTAGGCCGCATGCTTATCTATAGAGAATTTAACACACACCCACCACACACCCACCTCCTCACACACTCGCCCACGTCGCGGTTTGAACCTTGGACCTCCCAAAGAAGAACCAAATCCTGAACCGTTGCGATGTCCTCCCTATGACAAGATATTTATTTATTTTTGTTGATAATAAACTTAATAATTTATATAAGTTATTTAAATTATCTTATTGTAATAAGTATTTTTGTTTTTAGGTAACGATATGCAAAATACTATTTGATCATATGTTTCTCATGTTAAAGTTCAATGCTTTGATGATTTTCATTGTGAAATGATAGATATTTAGATACATTGAATGATCGTTTTTGGTATAATAAATTTTAAACTTGTTCTAGAACTACCCTTGTCCTATAGTGCATACATAATCCTTATGATGGGTGGTTATTTCACTCTCATTTCACATGGGTTATGATGTAATAATTTCTAACATACTTCCATTTATTATATCATAGTCTTGGCTCTCACTCTGACTCTTCGCTTCTAATTTGACTCTTTGTATTTTGACTTGATGAAATGTTCTAGGGTGATGTTAGAATTTGAGAAAGAAATATTCCCCTTAATGTAGATTTTGTACTATAATATTTAGGAGTGTCGAGTTCCATTGATTGTGCACTCCAAAAACACATTTATAATATTCATTCAATTTATAGATTCAATACATGAGATATGTGCCTCCTCCAATGTCTTCATCTGAAGGATGTGTTACCATGCAATGTGTGTCGACTATTCAATTGATTGATCACCAATTTTTGTCTTGCATGTGATGGAAATAAAGTTGTGTATGGTTTATTTTTGCTTCTACTTTTCATTTCTTCTATCGCAATCAAGTTTTGGATTCTTTGCAAGTTCTCCTTTTATCATAAGTTCTTTGATATGATAAATAGAATGTATGTTTTGAACATAATCTTTGATAATTTTCCATACTTGTCGTAGTCCCTTAAATGATCCCATAGTTGCTACCACTTTTCCTTGAACATGGATGTAGCATCCTATCAAGTGCTTAATAGCCTTTATTATATTGCATTTCGATGTCACAAATATTATGAGATTTGACATAAGGTAAGAGATTGCAAAGTGAAAATAATGGACAAAGAGATGGAAAATTTTGGGCATGAGACAAATATATGAAACAAGGAGATCATATCATAGTATAAGCTAGGTAAAGTCAAGGATTTAGCCTTTATAATATTGCATTCTGGTGTCACAAATATTATGAGATTGGACATAAGGTAAGAGATTGCAAAGTGAAAATAATGGACAAAGAGATGGAAAATTTTGGGCATGAGACAAACATATGAAACAATGAGATCATATCATAGTAGAAGCTAGGTAAAGTCAAGGATTTACCACACCCAAGAAAGTGGTAATAAAAATCCCTCTACATCATTAAATGAGAAAGGCCATTATAGTTCACTTAAATCAACCATTAGCAGAAAAATTAACACAAGGGATGAGAAAGTGCAATGTGCAAGTTCAAATACTAGAGTAAAGATGCGAAGGAAGATGAGGAGGTAAATTTTAAAGCAAATAAGGTGAAGGAGGTTAAGGTCAATCCAAGCAAATCATTTTTATTTTCTTCAAGTAGTATAAAATATTCTTCTTACAAAAATAAAATAAAATTAGTACAAAGTATATATGTTACACTTTAGCATTTCAAGTACAACAAAATAAAGAAATGCGTATGGAGGATATACATGGAAAATTAGGGTTTTCATGACAATGTAAGAAAGTAATTACAATATCTGCAAATGAAAATTTGGAATTCCAAATATTTTGGTAACATCTTTAAATAAAATATTTAAATTGAATCCAAGCCCAAACATTTACAAGAGATAGTAGAAATTAATAGAAAGAACCAGGATTCTTATGTGAATGAAAAACAATTACTCCATGATTATCATAATGTATTGAAAAAGGAGGAGTCATATTGGATCCTAAACACTAGGGAGAATGGCTAAGGAAGGAGATAGAAATGCCAAAAAAATTCATGCTATGACAAATTTTTTTTTTTTTTTATAGCATAAAAAATATTTTAACTCTAGATGGAAAAAATATTAAGGAAGAAGAAGATATCATAAAGCAGTTAATTATTTCAAAAATGTTTTGTTAAATACTAGGCAAAATAAGGATGCATAAGGTAAGCCTTTGCAAAATATTCCATTAATTATCACACAGGGAAAAATAAAATCTTGATAAAGAAGATATCTATGGAGAAGCTACATGAAGCAATTTTCTCTTTATATTCTAACAAGGAACATAGCTTTGATGGAGTTCCTACATTTTTCTTTTAAAAAATTTGGTATTTATTGAAGAGTGATATGTTTTTTGTGGTTGAATAGGCGTAGAAAATGAAGGCTACAATAAGTGACATCAATTCCACTTCTATTACATGTTTTCAAGAAAGGTAAGGCAAAATATTTTGATAATTTTCATCCAATAAGCCTTTGTAATATGATTTGTTAGAACACTTCAAAAACTATGGCAAACTAATTGAAAGACATTATCGATTGTGTTATCTCAAAATAACAAGGTGATTTTGTTCATTTTAAATAAATTATTGATGGCATAACCATTGCATAGGAGGCCATACATTCTCTTCATTCCATGAAATAGGTATGCTTACAAAATTAGATATGAAGAAAGCATAAGATAGGGTTTCCTAGAGTTTTCTACATGATATTATCAAAATATTTGGTTTTTATTATAGTTGGTTTGGATGGATTAAATTTTATTATAACACTTAAAAATATTCTATTTTGATCAACGATTCTCCTAATGGTTACTTTAAGTCATCTTGTGGAATCCACCAAGGTGATCCACTATATTCTTATCTATTCATTATTCTTGTGGAGGCATTAGGGAGAGCTTTCTCAAAGGCAAAAATTGAATGAAAAATCAAAGGTATTCAAGTTGTAAAAATTGGTCCCTTTGAATCTCATCTCCAATTTGTTCATGATTCCTTTCTTTTGGGCCATCCCCTAGCCAGTGAGTCCATGGAGTTTAAATCAATATTATCATGCTACCTTCTAAAGCATTGTGTTGCCCTTTTCCTTTTTTTAGAAAAAGAGGAGCACCAGGTCTTGAACCCTTCACCAAATAACCATTAAAAGAGCACTTTAATTACTACACCATACCATTTAGCTTGATGATGAAGGAAAATAAAGAATTTTTAATACCTTTGAAGTCAGCTACGTACAATAAACTTGACCCATGAGCATGTAACAATAGTGTTAATTCTTTAAAAATGGCCTCTCGGGTATTCAAAACTATACCATACTATATGCAAACAAGGTGGCCACCCATTGCACCACATTCACAATATAGATATTGAAAAATAACAACTAATATAAGATTGATATGAATCTTCTTAAACTACTGCAAAAAAGGGTTGTTCTCGAGAATCGAACTAGTGATACCTATTACACAAGAAACAATCCAATCATTGTGTCATAGCTTTGCTTTATTTATTTAGTGCAGGGTACTCCGTTTTGAGGATCAAGGATGGTACACACACCAAATTCCACATCTCCTATGAAAGATACCCACTCAAAAGACCACTAAAAGAGCAATTCTTGAGAACCAAACTACAACCATCAACCTACTACCAAAATGCCTTATCATAGCATTGCTCTCTTGGATATGAGGGGAGGTCAATTCAGGGTTTAAGAAGATGCCACACGAGAGTGAAGAGAAAATAAAAAATGCATAAAGGGTGTTAAACCCACAACGTCAGGTGGAAAAAAGAGGGTATAAATTGTTATGTCCTCCATGCATGGGCAAGGAAGAGCCTGTAGAGGGTAAGGGTGACGATGTAGGGACAAATGATAGGTGCACACATAACGTGAAGACAAAGAGATAGTGCACATGTGAAAAGGAGGATAAATGTTTGGTTCTCTTTTTAAAAATTTAAATATTTAAAAGTTTTCAAAAAAGCAGACTGAAGACTTATATTACCTCTTGAATATCCTTCCTTTTTTGAAGTGAGATTTGTTCTTTGCTCTGATACCATGTTTGGATTTGCAATATTTTCTATAAATGTGCCAAAACATACATTCACCACTATTAAGTCCAAAAAGGATATAGAGAAATTTGAAGAGAGAGAGAGAGAGAGAGAGAGAGAGAGAGAGAGAGAGAGTAGAGAAGGTGGGTGCCTATAGGCACCACAACATGTCACATTTTATTCACACTTATAATTGCAAATGGATCCTTATCACTAAAACCCCATTGAGAGGTTAACCTCAAGCCAACATTGACTTGACCTTGAGGTTAACTTACAATAAAATAATAATAAATTGCACCCTTTAAGAAAGGTTATCCATAAAGGTGGATTAACCGATATCACTAAGGATGAATTATAAAAGGGGCTCTTAGACTTACATGAACATGCATGCAGGCTTACATAAATAATAAATGTCCATAGACTTACATAATCACATGCCCATAGTCTACATTAATAGTATTCATAAATACTTCTTCACATTAATAGTGCTTACAATCCAACCTCTTATACCTAAGTGGGTTAAGATGCTTCTAAAGGATGAAAAACCAATTATGTCCCTTAAGTAGCATCAAAAGATCCTTCTTGTGCTTTGAAGGAAACCCATTTATAGGATCTTGCCACCTACTCCTTGGCTAAGGGAAAGCTTGAAAGGAAAGATGCTATGGCTTTATAAAATGAGGTATTGATGAAAAATAAAATATGGAAGTTGGTTTCTTTTCTAGTAAGAAAAAATAATGTGGGGTGTAAGTGGGTCTTCAAGACCAAGTACACAAACAATGGTCAATTTAAAAAGCACTAGTTATACCTTATTTCTAAGGAGTGGAGACTTTTGTACCTATAGCCAGGATGGACTTCATCAAAATGATTTTTTCTATTGTTGCCTCCTATGGATGGAAAGTGCATCAAATGGACATGAAGAGTACCTTTCTCCATAGGGAACTTTAAGAGAACATGTAAATGCAATAGCCACCTATATATGAGCTAGAGGTCTCTACTCCATTGGTATGTCTCTTGACCCGATATTTGAGTGGTCTTAAGCAGGCTCGCCGTGCTTGGTATGAGAAAATCCACTCCTTTTTTTCTCAATTATGGATTTTCGCAATGTGAGGTTGAGTATGATGTTTATATTAAAATCATGATGAGACACCCTAATGATTGTATTGTATGTTGATAATATTTGCATCACGGGCAACTCCACTACTTTAATTTAGGATATGAAACCATGACTTCATTCCAACTTTGAGATGATAGATTTGGGGATTTTTTAATATTTTTTGGGAATCCAAATTGATCAGATTGATTTTTGCATTACTATTTCTCAGCCTAATATATTCTTTAGCATTTAAGGATGGAGGAGGGTAAGCCTGCCCTAACCCCCTTTGCTTCAAGTTTGAAATTTTAGGTTGACTATATCGCACCTTTAGTTGATGTCACTCTCTACAAATCTTTTGTAAGAGGACTTCTCTATCTCACTCATAAAAGATTGGATATAGCCTTTATTGTTAACTATTATTCTAGATACATGAAGACTCCTTAGAAGAGTCACTAAATAACAACAAAGCAGATTCTCAAATATATTAGAGGAATATATTGTATGGGCATTAACTACTTTGTAATGTGCTTTATAATATACACTTTCTTTAGATCTTTTAGTATTTCCTATTGTATTTTTTAAAAGCTTTAAATATACATGACAAATTGGTTAAATTGCACATCTTCCATCCTTTGAAAATAAAATCTCGTTCATATTTGATTTTAACTCTTCATAAACATTTTTATAATAAAATATACATATTTATATCTCATCGTCCTTTTAATTTTTCACAACCGTAATTTGAGGTTTCTTCACTAAAGAGTTTTTAAAGAATAACTTGCTTATCAGCATGTTCATTGATGTTCATTTCCTTTTATATATCTGTACCGATCTCAAGCATCGTTGTGCAATATATAATTTTCTTTGAAATGCTTTTCTAATCTTAAATTAAGAATAAATCTGTGAATTACGGTCGTCAACGTTATTAAAACCTTCACATGAATATAGTTAAAACCACTTTAATTTGTCCGTATCAAATAATATAAAGATGGACCCTTCCTTAAGTCATATTTTACATATTCCTTGTTACACCTAAATAAAAAATTTTGACAATGCCAAGAGGACAGATTTCACGTCATTCAGCACTCACAAGTCACAACATAAATAAATTAAAAAATTAAATTTACATCATTTTATATTATTTTTAATTCTATTATATATAAAAGTATATATTAATGTTGTATTATTCAACATAGGTATCTTACACATTCGAAATTCCCATGTTCATAAGAAGGACCGATGGAAGGTGGTGGTTCAAGAAATATAGTTAACATAATCCACTTAATACCATAAATGGAAGTAGTCTATTTATACAGCAAATAGAACGATTACAACATTAAAAAATATATATATATATATTTTTATTAAGTTTAGTACTTTTGTGAAGCCTGCTCCAAAGTGTCGTTTACTCTACGTCTAGACAACAATAGACGAAATAGAATTATTGTGAAGCATCATTCTACAAGCTTTGTTTTTCATAAATTATGGGGGTGATTAACCTGCTTTTTGTTGTTTATATTCGGAACGGTCTCTTGCCTAATGAGAATCAAATACAAAGCTTTCATGTGAATTAAAACAATGCGAGAAGTGAGTAGAGGCTAGCCTATCAAATTCATTAGGGTGTTGGGGAAAGGCTATATCACAATCACATTTTTTTTCAACTTAGATGCTTAAATCATTTTTTACTATGGAACCTAGATTATTTAAAGTTGATCGGTAGATTTTCATCTTAAATGATGCATATTATCTTATTTGGATTGAATTCCCTCTTCTCAATTTATTGTTCAGATCATTTTTGTTATCTATTGTATCTTTGGCCGTGTTATCTAGTATCAAAGTGATAAGGAGAAGTATTTTAGGTTCAAAATGCATCTTAAGGTTTGTATTGATATGCATATCTTTGAGCCATTGTCATTACCAATAGAAGTTCTAGATCTATGGTTTTCAATCTTGTAGCCATTCTACTATCTTTAATCTATCTAACTTCTACTTCTACTACCATGAAGTAGGTCACTTGATTCACAACTTTATTAAGAGGTTATCCACATGAAAATAATTGGAGAAGGTTGTAGTCAAGTTTGCTTCCATGGCTTTGATTGCAATCATCCCTCATTCCTTGAAAACTAGTGTCAACCCTTGTTATAATGAGTCCAAAGGGAAATATTAAAGATGAAAACAAAGAAAATCAACAACCAATATTGTCCAGTGAATGTCCTTTCTAATACTGAGACGGTCGATGGTTGGAGCATGGCAGGCAAACAGGGGCATTTGCCACCCATTAACATGTTTGGAAAATGTGTTTCATGGTGAAACAGGTTTGTATGTTAAAGAATTGAATTGCACCTTCTAATCCCCCTCTCCTATCTATCATCACCTCTCTTAAATTTCAATCCCCTCATAATTCCCATTCCACTCCCTTTTAAGGTGCAAGTCACACTCTATTCACCTAGTCTTAACACCAAAAGTGCTAATACAAAAAAATAGTTTAGCATGCTGGTTGATGGAGTCGAGCAACCTCTTCTTGCAAAATTTTAATAAATTATAATTGCTTGTTTCAAAATATGCAAGGCTTGACCCTCCTAGCATGAAAGTTCCATGTTTCAAAGATCCAACAATAGAATGAAATAAATATTTTAATTCATCCAGAAGATAAGATCTATAAAATCTTTCTAGAAAATTGCTTGTTTCACCTTTAACCTCATGGGAAAGCCTTTTTTACTCAACATGAAGCTGGTGAGGGAGGTATTGCTCTAGTTTTACATACTTTCATTACAACAACTATGGAATTCTTCTAGGGGCCTTTAATATGGTAGAAAATATTAGATATTGTAGTTGGCAAAGTGACAAGCTACTTAGCAGTAAAGAATATTTTACTTGGCTCTTCTATAGAAATTAGTTAGGAGTCTTTGATCTCCTACATCTGATTTTCAAGATGGATTAATTGCTACAATGGTCAAAAAAGTCTCCACAGAAGGGATAACATATTAGACACGGTGTATTTGAGTAAAACATTGATCCAAAAAACTCTCATAGTATAGTCTATCTATGTCATTCCATATACTATGCTCTTAGACCATAAGACAATATATTTTATTTTACATTTCTCTCCTAAACTCATTGGTATTATAGAGATGCCTTTCAAACAAACTTTCTTAAACCTTGAATCTAAAGATTATTCTAGTCTTATACAACAAAATTGGAATTCTTTTCCATGCCTAGAGGGGTCTCAAGGGTAGGATGACATATAAGAAGATTTCATTAATTGGATTAGTAACTTCTTGACAACTTATGGTTGTATGGTAGCTCACCAATGATTATCCCAAGAGTGTAAGCTTCAAGATAAGGTCTTTGATCTTAGACATGATGTTGAACATAAATCTCCACTTGATCTCCAACCTCTTTTGGCATAGGGTAAAACTAAATTAATATTATTTGATACTTACAAAGCCAATGGTGTAATTTTACGTACATGTTTGGATTGAATGAGACATTGTGACAAGGAATCCAAATATTTATTTAATTATTTAAGTCAAAAAACCAATGCTGAGAGAATCTTTAGTCTTGAAAAGCTTGATGGCTTTGTCATTTCTAAATCAATTCAAATTGCTAATGCCTTGTCATACCATCTTGCTAATATTTTCATTGAAGATCTTATTAATGACTTGTATCTTGTTCTTACTACCTATGTTGAAGACGCATTTTCTCTCCTTCCCCTTCCTCTTTATTAGCACTTGAAAACATGTTGTCTCTAGAAGAATTACAATAAGCTTTATGAGAAATGAGAGAAAAAATACCTAGGATTGAAGGTCTACTAGTGGAATTTTACCCAAAACTTTGGTTGATCATTAGTTATAACTTGCATAAAATGTATAAAGAGAACATTGAATCATGGGCCATTTATTAACCAAGGTTTAATTAAACTTGTCCTAAAGAATGTTTATAGGGATTGTATCTCTCGTTGGTGCTTCATAATGTTGCTTAATATTCTGTATAAAATCATAGCTCAAGCCTTGGACATATTACCTTTAAAATTGTTATCCATGCATAATTGGCTTCATCAAAGGACACTATATTCTTGGCAGCATTGATAGGGATTGTATCTATGGTTGGTGCTTCAATATTAAATTTTGATTTCTCTAAATCCTCATATCCAACTTGATCGAGTATCTATCATTTTTTTATATATTTCAAATATATATTTCAAATCAACTTATCCTTTTGTGTACAAATCGACAAATTAAATTCTTGAAGCATTTATTAAGTTCATTTGCAATTTGTTTGAGTTCATATCCTTCAAATGATATGAAGCTTTTGCTCATATTAATATAGTCTTTGATCTTTGGACCTTTAGAAGCTAGGCATGCCCAAGCCAATGGTTGCATTTTGAGATAGATAAGAGAATAAGGTCTCAACCAAGAATCAAACCAAAAATATGCGTAATCCTCTCATTGACTCACCATATAAAATATTTATTTATCAATTATAAACTATCTACCCCTATTGTACTCTAGCTTAGTACTTTTTTCCTTTCCAAGGTTGAGTGATGGTAGTTAATGGAGGACTTGAAAAGCCACCTACAAATGATTTACGCCTAATAATTTTAGATAATGCTTGTATCCTTTGTGTTGTTGTGGCTAGTGGCACAAAGTTAGTTGATGCTTATGTGGTTTCCTAAAAGGATGCTACAAAAAAAATATTTACTTTATATCTAGTTGGTTTTGGAGTGATTTAAAATATTTATAATGTAATAAATTTTTTTAAAACAAAGTTTAAAGAATTATTTTTGTACATGTATTATATGGGATTGAAATAGTCCCAACCGTATTACATCAGGACAACATTGTGGTATTATAACAAGGCAATTATGCATGTATCACTCAACAAGATTCAAACCTCAATCTCATCCTTGAAAGTCAAGGAATATAACTGGTTAAGTTGCTACCATATGATAAGTAACAAATTTTATTATAATTTTTAAATAATTTATATGTGGCTTCTATTGGAGCCATTCCCATTAGAATACCAAAATATTACATTTGTTGTTAGGTCAATAAAATCATATCCAAAATGCCTTTTTATCACAAATATTTTTCATTTATTTTTCTATCAAATATATTCTTCAACTTCCTTAAAGTGATATGTTTGCACAATCAACTCCTTGACATCAATTTGATTAAGAGATAAAATCTCACTTGCCTAGTTTCCTTCTAAAATTTGAATTTCACTAAGACGAAGACCAACACTGCAATTGGCTAAAGAATCAACTACCCCATTTCCTTCTCTATAAATATGCTCACATTTCCAAAAGTTGCCTCCGAAAATAAAGGATGAATATCAACAATAATTTTATTTTTTATCCAATCCCAACATCCATTTTTGTTGATAGTAATTATAATTTGTGAACTCTCTCAATTGAAATATATTTCCATCCTTTGTCTATTGCAATTTTAATCCATTCAAGAAGTGCCCTAGACTCTACTAGTTGTCATTATCATAGATGACTCTTCCATGTATGTTCAAATTATGTAACCAAGTTGTTATCACCTTTTTTTCTACACTTAAGACTTCCCATGATGAGCACCATATCTATAAACATTCTAAAAGAGAGGCAATAATACAGATCCAAACTTGGGCATAATTTTAAGATTTAAATTTAAAAATTCTATTATTTCTTTCATGCCATAAATTCCAACAAATAATGGGAGAGTTCCATAAAATACATGATGCTTTAGCTTCATTATAACTAATCCAACATTTCATTAACTCTTTCAATGTTGATGAAGCTACCCATATATTTTTATATTTTAAAAAAGTAACCCTAAATGGTGTGAGCAAAGGGATAATGAAGAAGTAAATAGTCTAATGTTTTTAAATACTTCTCACACAAGGCACATTTGAAAGGTCCATGTGTAGACACCTAAAACGCGTCATGTCGATGGCGACTACTCATATGGACATGCTACAAGACCATATGGAAGATCTTGGATAGACTCCAAGATAGAGCAGTGGTTCTAACCACTCAATTTGGGCTCCTTGGCCTATTCAGTCTGAACCGCAGCTGAGACCTATGGTCTACAGATTGAACCATGGCTGAGACCTACGGTTTACAGTCTGGACCGTAGCTGTCACCTACGGTCTTAACTGAAGTTCAGTTGGCCTTCATCCGAGCCAAATCGGTTTGAACGACCATTTGTTCTAGAAGAAGGTGGTTAAAGGATGGAAGCTTCCAATCCAACTGTCCTAACCACCCCTTCTTGATCTTGGCTTCTCCATGAAGCCACCCCTAGCCCTTGGGACATCCTATAAGTACCCCTTCAAATTAGGGCAATGATATAGAGAATTTTTGATGAACCACTATCAAAATAGTGAATGAAGAGTGCATTTGGAGATCAAAGCAGCGAAGCCCTGTCGAATTGTGGACTCACTTGAGTGCATAGAGAGAGCCTTGTTGCCATCACCATTGTCAATTTGTCAAGCATCATGACGAATTAGGCCATGGATGCCCTAAGGAGCTAGAAGAGCCAAGAAATGCCAATTCGGGCAAACGGAGGCCCTATTCAACAATTCAACCACCAAACCTATCAGAGGACACTGAGGCGACCCTTGATCATCAATTTGACAAGGAGGATCAAGCCCACTACCCTTGAAATTGGAGGGCAAACCTACTTGGTTGCTCACCATGGCTTTCAACCATGGTTTACAGTGCAGACCGCTCATCAGAGCTGTGGTTTGCCACAGGTATAAGATCTCCTTACTATTTCTTTTTTAGATTACTTAATTATATTAGATTAATCATTTGCATGGTTAAAATAGGGTTTTAGAGATTTTTGACCCATAGATTTAGTGTTTAGAGCAATTCTAGTACATTAGTGTAGAATATGCAAGAATGGTTTCTTTTTATGCTTTCATGCTCTATTTCATCTAATTAGGCCATTCAATACTTAGTTGCAATATTACTTTATGCATTTACATGAATCTTTATCAATTTGGCATAGTTTAGATACATTTTTCATGCTTTCTTGATTATATGCTTTTCATGGCTTTTTCATGTTTTAATCCTTCAAAGGGCCTCATCACGAGAGGTTGCCTATTTGTATAACTTTCTTGTGTTGTTTCTTGATCATAGGAAATAGGTTCAAAGGAGCTTCAATCACCAAATTCCTTCCTCAACATGAAGAAGAGGGTTAACTCCACCCTAGAGCAGTTTGTGACTATTTGGAAAAGCATTAATAGTGTGCCTACCCCATTGGGGGCTTTGGCAATTGTATTGATTGTATCAACATTTTGGGTGACCCTAAGAGGGGCAATATTGTAACCGAGATTCATTGGCTATATCAATAAAGAAACATGCATTTTCTTTGATTCATGCAATCTTGTTATCTTGTCATGCTTTTATGTTGATTTCCATTAATGCAATAGCTAGGTGTACACTTTTTGGGATAGGTCAGAAGGTGATCATGATGGAACTCCACAAAATAAGTGATCTAACTACTGTTTCTTGGATTTTTGGAATTGTAGGTACAGACCACAACTATCAACTATGGGCCAACAATTGAACCGCAGGTTCAACATGCGGTTTATAGTGCAGACCGTAGACCAGACCTACGGTTTACATCTGACAGAGCAGACAATAGAAAATAGAGTACAGATCGGATGAGGACCTGAGGTAGGCCCCATTTTCACCCTCTATCATTTTTTTCTCTGCCTATGTTTTTCCAGAATTATAAAAATGGAAATTAAGTAGGATAATAAAAAAATAAGGTTAAAAGGAACTAAGTCCTTAGGATTATCGCTTTCTTAGTTTTTGATAGGCGCTGCTAGGAACAATGGATCTCTGATTGTAGTCCACCCTAGAATACAACGTGCTATATTAGAATTGTGTGTGGGTTTGCATGTTTGAGGCCCAAGTAGTGGCCATTTGCATACTAGTTTGCATTGTCAAAAAATCATGTAGAGTATAGCATGCATCTCTGAATATAAAATATTTCTTTTACATTACATGTAGGAAACAATCATTGTGTTGTATTATGCATTTTTATTTTATGCAAATTAAAATGAACCACACACACCACGTTTCACTTAAACGCTAGTGAGTTGGGCTTGACATCCAACCACTAGTAGGGTTCAATGATGGTGGAGGTGATTTCCATCCATTGGCCCAAATCCTACGTACCCTTGGATACTAGACCAATACCGGATCCAAGAACCTTTCGTACCCTAGAAAATTTGCATGTATTCTCTTCGGAGGGTATAATGTTGACTAGGGGAAAATGGGTGAGGATCTGGGAGGACCTGTGCTCCTTGTCTGGGTGTGGACTTTCATCACCACACACAGGGGATTTACATGGCCTGGAAGTCACATCCAGGTTGTCGAGCTATGAGCATACAGGTGAAAGCCAATTTAAACTGAGAATATCATTCAACACTTTTCAAAACATGATAAGGAGTTCTATACTGATACAACAAATCATTGAAACAACATCAAATAGTCTAGGGCTCACTTTTAAAAATTAATATGAGATAAACACCATTGTATACCTTGTTTGCTTAATAAAGAATAAATCTAGACACTAGGTGCACCATGGTGGAGACACGGGGTGGTCGGAAAAGGCATAAGCCTGAAGCCCATGACCAAGCCCCAATAGATTCACATCAACACATGTCGAATCCTCACCCACATGCACTTCCCAAACATCATTCGATGAGCATTAGAGGAGATAATTTGACAAGAGGGGAACCTATTGAGCATACCCCCATTAGAGGAGCTTATGTGCATTCCTCTAGACATAGAATAGAGCATGGAGCCTCTCAGCATGAGGGTGTTCCACTCGAAAGCCATTACCAAGATTGCATTGCATGTGCATCCATAGGATCGACTGAAGAGTATGTTATACAAGGATCCAAGTTGGTACCCCTACATCATAGGTCTATAGGAGGATCCATGGCTCCACCTTCGAAGTACAGACGTGATCGAGACCCACCCATTCAGGGGCATGCAGATAGGGCCGCCATTGAGCATAGGCCTATGCAGACTCCCACACGTAGTGAACATCGAAATATCACTATTGATATGGCTAAGGTGGGAGCCAATGGCACACCACCACATGAGCGATGGAGATCCAGATAGTTAGATGGCTTAGGTAGCATCCTTGAGCAGCTAGGCTATAAGCCTTTGGCTCCACCCACCCATGCTCCGAGTGAGCATAGTGGGGGTTCTATTAGGACTACTAGAGAGCATGGAGAGGCTTCTAAGTGCCCTCATGTGACACATCCACCATCCATGCATGGTGGCACAGAGCACAGAGCTCAGTAGGATGCCAATGTCATATTTATAGACAAAGGCAAAAGCATCACAAATCAGTCAGATGGGTACAGAACCCATAAGGTCGCTCACACAGAGCATGCATACCAGAGGCCTATCATGGCCAATGACCTTGATAGATCACATAGACTGGTATCTGAGTAGCGATGATAGCTCCTCCAAGATCAATTGGAGGATGCTCACCTAGAAAGGTAACGCATTGAAGATGAGAATCTTCAAGTGCAGAGGCTCATCAGACAAAGACTATACGAGCAGCGCATGCATGAGGAATGCATCCTTACCCAAAAGGAGTGCATAGAGTAGGAGGATAGGCTAGCCAGGGCTGGTCTATATACTCATGTCGAGAATAGAGAGTGCATTCAGAGGAAGGATTTTTCACAAGTCGATGTGCAGCAAGAGCGTAGGGATGCTCATACTCATATTAGTGCCCAACAAAGAGAACGACCACCACCATTCGAACATGAGAGGCAACAACAATATGAGGAAGAAGAGGGAGAGGGAAATAATCAAGAGTATCCTAAAGAATCCCAAGTTGAGGAGGAGGAAGAGCAACGACCTCCACCTCGACAGAGGAAGAATGTACCTCCGAGACCACCCTCGCATCAGCTTAGGGAGGAGGACTTCTTATCCTCAGAGGCTTATAAAGCCCTAGCTGAGAAGGTAAAAGTGATTGAGAGGCAAGGTGTGACACTTCAAAATCTGACATTAAGAAAGATTCATAATGAGCCTTTGGACCCCTCGATACCTGCTCCAGCATACCCTGAGCATTTTGTTATGCCCAGGTTAGACAAATTTAAAGGTGACGAAGATGCACAGGAGCATGTCACGGGATTTTTGGATGCCTATTTCCAAATTGCTAGCAATAATGCCTTGCTTTTGCACACATTTGTCATGACCCTCTCAGGCCCAGCCCGAGAGTGGTTCAATCAACAAAAGAGGCACAACATTACCAGTTTTGAGCAACTGGTTGACGCTTTTCTTGAATGCTTTTCTTTTGGCATCAAGAAATAGGCTAACCTTTTCGATTTGGTTGTGCTAGCTCAGCGTGATGATGAGCCAATTGAAAAATATGGAAAGAGGTGGAGAAGATTGATGGCAAAGCTACCATTCCCTATTCCTGCTATGGAATTAACCCGAATGTTCACCAAGAGTTGTGCCAAGCACATCTCGCTATTGTTGCAACTACAGCAGTATCCAACATTCGAGGAGGCTTTGGTGCAAGCCAAGGTAATTGAAGACATCAAGTTGTAAGAAGGCAATTTGAAGCTTAAGAATAGGAAAGAGGGGCCTAAGAAGAGCTCCATGAAGCAAAAGGGCAAGCAGGCCCATGTCAACCAGGTAGTGCTAAACCTCCAGAGAGAGGATAAAGGGCAGCAAAAATAGAATTATCAGGCCCAACCTCCTCCTATATAATACGAAAAGTGCAATAATAACTATAAGGGAAAAAACAAAGAACAACACCCACCTCACCAATTCATGCCTCTAAAAGAATCATTGACATCAATATTCCACCAGTTATGTGAGGCTAAGGTGATCAGACTACCCGAAGTTAAGCTAGTCGATCCGAATCAGCCCAAGTCGAAGGGGTATCAGGATGACTTATTTTGCATCTTCCATCATGCGAAGGGCCATGACATCGAGGTATGTTGGTCCTTCAAGCATATTGTGCAAAACATGATTGAAAAGGGTGAGCTTGTAATACCAAGTAATCCACAGGCGCCTGACAACTAGAACATGGGGATTTACAAAAATTCATTACCAAACCATGAGGCACCATGCAACAACGTTGGCCAGGTCAACCAAGTGCACGTCGAACCACCTACCCAAGGGTTCGTAGGCATGGTGAATGTTGTTACAAGACATGGGAGATATGAGCAGCCGAATCAACCATGTGCTCCCATAAGAATACAAGCCATATCGAATCAATGACCAACACAGAATATTCTAGGCCCACCAACGAGACCGGTGGTGACCATACGAAGCAGGCTAGTCCAAAACCTGTAGATAGCTCCTACGAAGTTATCTATATATGAACTGATACAATAGTCCCCTAGGCACAAGGAGACTCTTATGGATATTCTAAGGTCCATCGAAGTACAGTCTTAGGATACGCAAGCATTTACCAATTTCATGGGACATGTACAATAGTGTCAGGAGCCCATGATCCAATTTTATGATCATGAAATTAAGATGGTTCCTACAGATACGACTGACCCACCATTGCATATCATCGCATGCATCAATCACGTACCATTCAAGAGGGTCTTGATCGACACTAGTTCATCGATCAATATAATAACGACCAAGGCATTGAATCATCTAAAGCTACCAAAATCACACATTGTGCCCACCACCTTCACATTGAGAGCATTTAACGATGCCCTATGCTCGATGGTTGGCACAATTGTCCTACCTATGCAGGTAGGCCTAAAGACCATCTCTATGATGTGTCATGTGATCGAGGGGGCCATGCAATACAACATCCTACTCGAGAGGCCTTGGATTCATGAAATGCATTGTGTTCCCTCTATATTACACCAATGTGTAAAATATCTGCATGAGGGATGGGTTCACGTAGTGTCGTCAGATGAAGAACCTTTCAAGTTCATGAACCTAGCAGATTTGTCGAGGGGTTTCATACTCCCATCAATGCACCTGGACATCCGACTACGCATCATCGATTAAAAATCTAGGAGGTAAACCAAAAGTACATGCTCAACCATCGATATCTATGTCACACAGATCTGAGCGCACTACTGCTACTTCACTAAAACCGACTGCATCAATGATGCTTCGGGATGACAAGAAGTTAAAGGTGAATATGGGTAAAAAAGAGAAGAAACAAATGCCCGAACCAGTCACTAAGGAGGCTCCCATCCCCATGGAAGTGGAGGAAGCCCAAGACATAGCCGAGGAGGTACCTCAACCTACCTCGCTTGCATCATCAATAGGGTCATCCACACCATGGGTGACTGTACATCTCACCAACACCAGATTAGGTGAGTACATTGTGTAGAATGTAACCTTCGAACCGATTTTGGAGACTACACAAGAGATGGGTTGACCGCTCGCTCATCATTATCCGATTGGATCGATGGTACCATTGGGAGAGCCACCTAATCAGACTAACTTCATATACGCTAGGCTGGATCAACTTCCAACGCGAGAGCCCATGGATGAAGATAGTGATGAACCTTTCATAGTAAATGTTCATTATTTATCCAACCCAGAGTACTCCATGCATATTTTTGAGTTGTATCACTGGCATGGGTATGAACTTGGTCTATTTGAACAAGGGCGTAGAACTCCATTCGAGCCACGTTATCAGCTAGCAACTGATAGGTTTGGGTTGGGGTTATAGATACAAGGACAAGATGATTTGCTCATAGCATCCTTAGATCACTTGTACCTTAGTCTAGGGGATGATGTGGACTTCAACCCATATCATCCTAATATTTCTAGCTTTTGGAGGACTAACCCGATGGTATCTGTCATCACTTCTGAGCCACTTGAAGAGCATCATGAAGGGCTCCTAGAGCAGACTGATATAGAGTAGAACCCCAGAGGCAACCTAGGTCATCAAATCTATAATGCAACCAATGACATAGGTGTGCAGGGGCATAACCCCATAGTTTTAGGTGATCTCGAGTTAGGAGATCTCTACAACGATGATGGAGAGGAGTCCACCTCCGAGATAAGTGGACCAAGTTATGATGTCGATAGTGAATCCTCAAACGATGATCAATATGAGGAGGAAGTTGAGGGAGGCTATTTAAGGCCTTTGTATGTGCATCACCTACTACCTATAGAGTCGATACATGTTACCGAGGAGATCCTTCCCAACATTGATCATTTGGGGGAAGAAGCAGAGCCATTTTTCTCGGCAGTGTCATACATGACTAATTATCTAATTTTTTTGGACATGGGTGACAGCGACCAGGAAGTGAGATTCATGGGACCGCACCTACTAGAGCATCCCCCACCTATAGGGGTAAATGAAGGACTGTACTATGATAGTGATGAAGAGGATGAAATGGAGAGAGCCTACTTAGGGCCTCCTTACCTACGTCACCGCCATGCACCATATACGATCGAGGATCTACGAAGAGAAATCAATCTTGACCCTCATCTTAGGGGAATACCACCAAACTTTAATGTGATTTATCACATATTATTTCCCTATCTGCCTACCTACATGGAGCTCCATGAGTCGAATGATCCCATATTGCAATCAGTGCATAGAGAGGATCCAATAGTTCATAGTCCTCATAGAGAGGACCCATTTGTGCCAGTGTCATTAGAGCCAGATCTCGAGTATGAGAGTTGTATCGATGATATAGAAGTTGGTCCATGTGGTCCTGGAGATCAATTCCATTCCATAAATATGGTCTCCATTGATTTGACCACCCCACTCCACAATCCAGTAGATCCGTCCAAACCGTTGTATCTCAACAAAGATGCTATCGACTGGGATCATGCTGATTCACCCATTGAGCCTGAATATTTCTTCCCTAACGAAGAAATGTTACAACCATTCCATTTTGTGCTAAGCTGTGCATATGATGTCTATCATGCCAAAAATACTTCCAACATAGAACCTATCAACCTGATGACATCCATTTGATCCCTACGCCTCATCAACTTGAGGAGGGATCACATATGTCAATAGAGGAAACCTTCGAGGTGGATATCAGTAATGATCCCACCAATTCAAAGAAGGTTAAATTTGGAGAGAGTCTCACTCCAGATGAGTGGGCCACCCTCATCCCTCTGCTGAAAGAGAGACCAAATATATTTTCTTGGACGTATAAGGATATGCCAGGTCTAGACCCAAAATTGGTTACGCATAACCTTTCGCTAGATCTGACGAAGAAGTCGATCAAGCAAAAGCTTAGAAAGATGCATCCAAAAGTAGCCTTAATGGTGAAATATGAGCTACAAAAGTTGTTGGATGTAGAATTTGTAATCTCCATCGACTATCCAGAATGGGTGTCCAATATGGTACCCATAGGAAAACCTGATGGAAGAATCCATATTTGTACGGATTTTAGAGACCTAAATAAGGCAACACCCAAAGATTCATTTTTGTTGCCTAATATTGATGCTCTTGTAGATGCAACTATAGGTCACGAAATGCTCTCCTTAATGGATGATTTTTTTGGTTACAATCAAATTTAGATTAAACCCGAAGACCAACATAAAACCATATTTATAATGCCATGGGGAACGTTTTGCTATAAAGTTATGCCATTTGGCCTCAAAAATATTGGTGCCACATATCAACGGGCCATGACATACATTTTTCATGACTATATGCATAAAATTCTAGAAGATTATATCGATGACTTGTTGGCCAAGTCATTGCTATGAGAAGAGCATGCAGAGGTCTTAAGGAAGGTCTTCGATCGCTTGATAGAGCACAATGTCAGGTTGAATCCTAAGAAGTGCGTATTTGGCGTAACTTCTAGTAAACTACTAGGATTCATCATCTCTAAATGAGGCATCGAAGTTGACCCAACGAAGGTCAAGGCTATCTTAGAAATGCATCCTCCCACCAATATTAAAGAGTTAAGAAGCCTTCAGGGCAAAGTAGCATCGATAAAGTGATTCATCGCTCAGTTATCGGATAAATGTCGACCCATGAATCGACTGCTACATAAGGGGGTCCCATTCAACTAGGATGAGGACTGTCAAGCAGCCTTCACTGAAATAAAGCAATACCTAGTGATGTCGCTAGTGCTAGCTCCACCAAGGCCAGAGGTGCCTTTTCTACTATATATCGAAAATTGACTTTGCACTGGGAACCATGTTAGCCCAAAAGAATGTGCAAGGCAAAGAACATGCCATATATTATATTAGTCGAACCTTGGTGAGCTATGAGCTTGGGTATGCATATGTGGAAAAACTATGTTTAGCAGTAGTGTTCGCTACAAAGAAATTGTGACACTATATGTTAAGTCATACGACATATGTTATATCCAAACAAAATCCTTTGTAGTACATGATGAGTAAGACGTATCATAATACGCGTACTACGAAGTGGATCATGCTACTGATAGAATTTGATCTAGAATTCATAAGCCAGAAGTCCATTAAGGGACAAGTCATAGCTGATCAATTAGCTGAGGCACCACTATCAAACAGTAGGCCTCTGACCATAGAGCTTCCGAATGATGTAGTCTTCATCATATCTGAAGCTCCCAAACTCGAAGAACCAGAGAACAATGTTGATATGACTCTGTTCTTTGATGGTTCGAAGTGCGAGCAAGGGGGTGGTGTAGGAATAGTGTTTTTCATACCGCAAGGAGCTCCTATGCCCTTGTCATTTAAACTAGACTTTTCATGCACCAACAACAATGTTGAGTACGAAGCCCTACTATTAGGCCTCCACACAACCATCACCATGAATATTAAAATATTAAACATCTTTGGTGACTCCTTGCTCATAGTAAATCAAGTTAAGGGGCTCTTCCAGTGTCGATGTCCCATATTGAAAGCTTACAAGGATCTTGTTGCTATATATCTAGCTAAATTGGAATGGTATGACATCGAGGCAATCCCTCGATCATCAAATAGGTTCGTAGACACCATGGCCTCTTTGGGATCCTTAATCCCTCAGAATCCATCTACTGATTTCACTACCATTCATGTTAAAATACTTTTGCACCCGATTGCGGAACGTGAAGCCTTTGATAATAGAATGTCAATCAACATGATCAACGTAGAACCAAAAGTTGAATGGTTCTGCAGAGCTGAAGACTTTCTGAAGAAGGCACCCTAGGGGTCATTAACCTCTCAGAGTCCGATGGGGAGTGGTACCACCATTCACCATAAGGTTGTTTCCTAGTCTGCATTTGCAAAAGTAAATACGTAGGGGGAGCAAGTCATCTTGGCAGTCGAAGTTGAGGCTTATCAAAATTGGATGTCACAAATCCATGACTTCCTAAAGCTTGGTGTAATCCTAGAGGGATTATCGCATGCCATAAAATGCACATTTAAATAGAAAGTGGCTAAATATGTCTTAATAGGAGACATCTTGTACCGACGAGGCTACGATGGAGTTCTCCTTCATTGCTTAGAGCCCCAAGAGGCATCATGGGTGATTTCACAAGCTCATGATGGTACGTGTGATGGCCATTTTAGTGGCATGGCCATCATCAAGTGCATCCTTTGAATGGGCTACTATTGGCCCACTATGGAGAAGGAGTGCAATGTGTATGTCAAGAAATGCATCAAATGTCAGCATCATGCTAATCTTACGCACTTGCCATCATAGGCCTTACAACCCATCCAAGCGGCTTGGCCATTTTCTCAGTGGGGACTAGATCTTATAGGCAAGATCTCTCCTCCATCATCGGGTCGACATACATTTATAATCATGGCTACTGAGTATTTCACAAAGTGGGTGGAAGCAATACCCTTAACAATGACAACTGGATCTCGTATAGCAGAGTTTATACTAGAGCATATCATAAGTCATTTTGGGATTCCATCCAAAATAATATCGGATAATGGAACATCATTCAAGAACAAAACTGTGAGAGCTTTGACATCTAAATATAGAATCAAACATAGTTTTGTGACTCCATACTATCCACAAGCAAATGGGTAGGCTGAAGCTTCAAATAAGATAGTGGTGGCCATATTGAAAAATATGGTCCAAGAAAACCACAAAGACTGGCATATTCAACTGCCTCTTGCATTATGGGCTTACAGGACTAGTATTCGGATGCCCACTGGGGCAACACCATTCTCACTAGTATATGGCACTGAGGCCATTATGCCCTTGGAATTGGAAATTCCAATGCTGTGCATCGCATTGAAAGAGTTCATCGATGATGACACCATGCGACAAGCTCGATTGGATCAACTGACGTTGCTTGATGAACATCGCGTGAATGCCCTAGAGCATCTCCGTGTTTATCAGGAGTGACTAAAATGAGCTTACAATATCAAAGTCCACCAGAGAGACTTTGAAGTTGGGGATCTTGTCTTGAAAGAGAACCAACAGAACTCTAATTTACCGCCAGATATGCGAGACAAATTCATGGCTAATTGGCTAGGACCCTATATCATATCTAAAAATATTGGTCTAGGTACCTATCACCTAACATCGCTAGGAGGTGTTGAAGAGCCTGAACCTCTCAACATCATCCATATTAAGGCATTTTATGCTTGAGAGCATAGTAAAAGGCTCCGAGGGTTTGCTTATAACCGCTCGGTCATCCCAAAAGGCTCCAAGGGTTCCTAAAACCGCTTGGTCATGTCAGTCAAAGGCCCCGAGGGTTTGTTCAAAACCGCTCGATCATCCTAAAAGGCTCCAAGCTCTTCTATGAGTAGTTTGGTCAATCAAAAGGTACCAAGAGTTTCTAAAAACTGCTTGGTCAACCCAAAAGCTCCAAGGATTCTTAAAGATCACTTGGTCATCCCAAAAATCCCAAAGGTGCTCATAATCCCTTTGGTCAAACCCAAAGGCTTCCGAGGGTTTGCTTAAAACCACTCGATCATCCTAAAAAGCTCCAAGGATTTTGCTAAAAAATTGCTTGGTCAATCTAAAGGCTCCAACAATATTTCCTCATCATTTGGTCACTCCTAAAGGCTCCAGAGGCATGTACTCATCGTTTGGTCAGATATGAGGCTCAAAAACTCATAAAAATTATAAAATCAATAAAATCCAAAAAAATTGGTAAAGCATAAAATCCAAAAATATTTGCATTTTGCATTTTCATTTTGCATTCACACATGCATCCACTGCATTATTGCATTGCATATAGGCATTCATCATCCATTGCATTCCATAGTAGGAGGGATTGTGTTTGTCAATCTTACAAATGACACCACATTTGTGTCTCAATCATGCATCTCTGCATTTATCATAATCCATCATTCATGTGAGTAATTGTGTTTTTCAACACAACCCATAATGTTGCTATGGAGAATATACTAAGGTTTTTTAGTCATTCAACCATACCTAGAGGTCTTCTCAAGAGTTGATAGAAAGCTTGCTTTGCTTTTGTAGTTGAGGTCCAGTTAGTATAGCCCTTAGCATATCATAATCCTATCACTAATCAACAAATTAAACAATCCTAACAAGGACTAGGGGAAGATGAAAGTCACGAAGTAGGACCAGGTATCCTGAGGTGAAAAGAGTTATTCTTGCTTATCCCCTATATGTGAACGATATGGGAAATGTTGGCAATTGGAAAAAGGATAGGTTAGTTCCCTATTCAGAATCCCTTGCTTACGATAAAATGAGCAATATCCCAGAGTGATATCCCACATCAATCCTCAATATTGATACCCTAGATCGATATCATAGATCGACTTCCCAGATTGATATCCCATATTGATATCATAAGATCGATATCCTCAATCGATATACCAAAAATAGTTTCCCCAAAGTCAAATCCCCAAAGGGAAGTTTCTGAAGAAAATTATCAAATGTAAATGCCGAAAAGTGAAGATCAAATGAAGATCAGAAAATAGGCTCAAGTGAAGATCAAATCAAGTTCAAATCAAGATCAAATGAAGATCATAAATCAAAGTTCGAGTGGAGATCAAATGAAGATCAGAAATCTAGTTCGAAGAGAGATCAAATGAAGATCCAAAGAAATTCAAAGTCAAAATGGAATCGAATCCCTTGCTTCACCACATATGAGCAAGTATCCCAAAAATTGAAGGATAGAAAGGAATGAGCCTGAATCCCTAGAATTATCGGCACTATTGTACCTTACGCATGATGATATGTCTGATACACTTGCATTTTGCTTGTGTGCAGACCAATGTTTGAATGTGGAAGAGCTAGCTTCAGGTGTCCTGCATTGCCTAGTGGCTTAGTCCAACTAAAATCTAAACTTGGGATTGGATAAGACATTTGTGGAGCCCCTATCTTAGCAATGGGCTGAAAGAATCTTGCCTGACATCGGGGAATGCTTGTGTCTTATCTTAATATACTCATGTGCACACACAGGGATAATGAATAGTTAGGGCCTATCCTAGCAAAATCCTTGCACTTCAGAAGTCTAGTGTGGTCAGTATGCAACTTTTGATAAGTCTACTAGGGTGTTTGAGTCTCATGGAAAACCTCAAAAATTTCTCTAATAGCAACAAAATACCAAATATCACAAACCATATAGAATAAAATCATCAAACTGCAAAGTATCGAATCCATGATACATCATTATATAAAGCACAATCAAGATATAGGATAGATACCAGATGGATATTAGAAATAATATTTAGATGACCACTGACTATATTGTGCATATTTTTCAAACTTGCAAAATAAAATAGAATGACATATTGCATCATTCGCATCATAACAACTTCATACCATTGCATTTCATATATGGGTGATTAATTGATCAAATTCTTATTATGAGGATTTCCAATTACATTCATGATTTTTATACATTTTGTGGTGTCATCCATTAGATTGATAAACACATATTGCATTCATTCCTTATGTTTTAAGTGATTAAAGCATACAGGTTCATTTACATTAGATTACCATCATGTAAATAATGCATTACATACATTGCATCAACATATCGTGACAGTGTCATAAAATTAAATGCATGCAATAAAGCAAAATCAAATATGCATTTAAGTAAACATCGCATCCATATGCATCCATCATATATAGCACATCTAAACATCTAGATCACTACATATCATCATCATCATAAATAAAATAGCTATCTAGTGCATGTCATCCATACATCACATCATATAGCATCAAATTAACATAAGCATTGCATCCATGTGCATAACATAAACAGAAAATTAAAAACATATACAAGTACACATAATGAGCCATAAATGATCAAATCATATATATATATATATTTTTTTTTGTGTCTCAAGAGTACATAAAGTATATCAAAATGCCCATAGGCTACATCCGTGTAGGTCCTCGACCTTACACACAAAATAGTACATCAAAATAGCAACCCATGTGTATGCTATGGAGGGCCTACACCCCCAGCCAGAGAGTCACCAGTATCACCTCTATCATCCCTATGCCTCCCGTGCGAGCTAGCACCATGTGTACTAGAGGACCTGTGTGTCCTCTCAGTCCTGTGAGTCCTATGACTCGAGCTCATGGATGACTACCCTATAGTCCTGGATCTAGTCCACTAGGACCCTAAAGCATGTGGATCCTCTAGAACCTCCCCACCTATCAATCTAATCCATCCCTCCAACTGAGAGATGTGAGCTACCCTCGCATCACATAAATCATTCCCCTCCTATACGAGGGAAGTAAGCCACCTAATCTCAGCCATAGGATCATGACCTCTTGGCAATGCAAGTGTTGGTGCTGAAGGTGGTGCCATGATAGCACGAGAAGATGATGGGTCACCTCTCTGAGCCTAGGACTGAGCCAAGTCCCTCTCTACTACAATCATCCCCATCATGCCTCTACTAGCTCAAGTGATCTAGTCAGCTCCTAAACTCATCCCTCTACTATTGTAGCATGCTCTATCATAGTTGTGGCCTAATCTTGGGCCTCCTAGAGTCACCTCTCCCTATCAGATAACTTCACCTCTAGCATGGTGATAGATGTGTCTCATTGTAGCTACTAATACTGTAGCCTCCCAACCTAGCTCTACAAATCTGCTACCTAGGCTAGCAGCTACCCTACCTCACTATCTAGAGGTACCTCACCCTCATCTAGGCCCTCATCCTTAGCCTCCACTAGTGGTGCATCCTCTACACCCCATCCACCCTCAGTCCATGGGTGCACATTGCACCCCTATGGATCAACCTCCACTACCTCCTCAACCCGACCGAGAGGCCCAGATCCCTACCACCAAAGTAGGGACCACCAGGTATCATATGTTGGGGTGGTCCTAACAATAACAACTCTAAACTCCTAGAAATCATCTACAACATCACCCAGAGCTATAGGTAGCACCCACTATAGATGAGTCTCTAGAACTAGCCACCTATAGATAATAGGTAGCTCTAGAATGTCCTATACCAAGCCAAACTATCATAGGACCCATGAGTAGAACTGGTACTCATGGATCTTGACCTTATGATCGAGTAACCATCTATCCCATCGAGCCTGGCGCAGCCACTCACTAACCTCCATCCACATAGGGCAATCCATGTATGGATGCCACTCAATGTCCCTAGGGCTCAATGCTACAAACTGATTGATATAATGATCAATATCCCTAGCATGGGACCTACTCTAAAATCCCTCCTCCTCACGAGGCCAGCATGTAGCGTAACACTGATGTGCATCATCAATCATAGTAATATTAAGGGGTAGCTCTATTGGTCGCTCGATCTAGATGTGTTGCCAACCCTAGATCTATAGTAATAAACTATAGTTGATCCCAACCTAGCTCCGATAGGTAATCTGGTACAGCTCATGGTACAACTGGCATAGTAAGGTACTCCCCTAGGCTAGGAGCAATGGTCATCATGTGGAGCTCTGAATGACTCTCCTGACATAGGCTAGAAGGTTCCAAGGAATCCTCATACCTGAGGAGTCTGGAAGCACAACCTGCATGACTAGGTGCATGAAAACTACCTCATAGATAGAGAAGACCTACTCATCATACCACTCCTCGATGTGAATGCCACCATGATCGATCTTACACTGGGCCTCCTAGCTCTGATCATCGAAGATCTCATCGAACACAACTCCCCTACTCTGAGAGGTAGAGGAGGTGATGGGCTCACCATCAATAGGGATCCGAAAGATCTTGTAGACATCCTCAAGGGTGATAGTCATTTCACCTATCGATAGGTGAAATGTGTTGGTCCGAGCATTCCAGCTCTGGGCCAATGTAGTCATGTAAGCTTGATCTACCCTGATAGTGGGTAGATCCAAGACATAGCCAAAGCCTACGGCTCCAAACCACTCTCGCTCCCCATCAGTCAGTAGTGGGTGGAGAGTGTTAAGGAGCTCTGGCTCCCTAGCTCTAGAGGTCAGTCTCTGCAAAGAGATATAGTATAAGGAAAAATCTAACTAAAGGCTAATTAAACAGCTAAAAATGACCTAAAAAGAGATAGATCAAGCAAAAAATAGCTAAAAATGCAAAATTATGCTAAGCATGATCAAAAATTTAAAAATACATCTCATAGGTGCAATAAAATGGCATTAACTGCTAAGAAAATCACAAAAAAATTGAAAATTTTGAAAAAATTTCATAAAAAAGGAACCGCAGGTCAAACCCATGGTCCACCCAATGGTCAAATTTTTGACCATTGTAATTCAAACCTAACCATAGCTGATACCTACGATCCCCAATCGGTCAAAGGGGAACCATAACTAGCAGCTACGATCTAGGGATACGACCCATTCCAAGTCTTTTCCTAGCTGAAAAACAAAAAAAATTAATTAAAATTAATCTAAGCTAGCCTAACCTAGGGTGTGGTTCATTGCCAATAGTTTAGTGTGATTAATTAACCAATTAATTAATTTGGTTCATTTTATTGGTAATGAATGTGAGGTCTTGGTTTTGAATTACCTTGCCCACATCGAGGCCTCGGTTGGAAGAAGGTTGGTCATGGTCTACCATTCTGATGTGTGAAAGGTAGTAGGGTTTCAATTGCTTCAAGTTAAACTCTCACACCTCTCAGAGCTCTTCAAATTGTAGTCATTATCAAGGAATAATGAGGAATTTTGAAAATGATAGATTTTTAAACCTTTTCCTATTTTCTTCGGACCGTAGCTGACACCCGCGGTCCCGAGATTAGGGTTTTTCGCCCGTGGGTCCGACCTGTGATTCCCAAAATTTGAAAATTCCAATCGTAGACTACACCCATGGTTTGCAAATGGTATCAAAAATAGAAAAATCCCATCATGGTAGGGTCTTAAATGATAAATTAATGTCTCCTACTAGATCAAATTTCAATAAAAGCAATCAATTTGCAAATTTGGTGATTTTTAAGCACCAGGATTAATCAAAAATTCAAAATTAACAAAAAAAATCAAATAATCAAAAGCCAAATGCACCTCGTATTCAGTTATTTACTCTATACACTTGGTGGTTGCAGTGACTTGCGCTCCATGCAATCCGACGAGATGAGTAAATAACCATAAGGACATTTGGGGTAAAATTGTCATCATTGATTTGATATGCTTCTTTTCAATTCTGAAGAAGGCCTTTGAGGTTGGACTGCTCCATGGGAATGAGGCATTTCATGTCATTTCCTCTATGACATATTTTTCAGCAAATCATCGATGAATTGATTCAACACAAAACTAATTGGATTTGCATCATTTCGATTCCCTAAGATGGCTATTGTAGCCCAACTGCTCCATGGGATAGGAATGTGCAATTACTATTAACAGTTGGAATCATAAGTTGAACTAGGCTTAGCCAAGTAATTAAATGTTCAATTCTAAATTTGTTTAGATCATTCATTGTGGTCAAGCGACCTCGTCGCTTCATACATTGTCATTACCCTCATCGACTCATCGCTTGAGGGGGTAGTCATAATATCAAATCATAATCAAAATCAGTAGAAGATCCTTGAAATCGTAGATCCCTTGATCTTGTCAAAATTGTGTTCATCCTTGTGAATCATTGTCAATAACTATCATAAGCTTACCCCTTTGCTTGGGGAAAATAGCAAATATGAAGTTTGCTTGTTGTTCTCCACCTTTCGGATCTATGGGTCAGAAGATACCTATGGAATGCACAGCTACACCGAATGAGATGAGATGGGCACAAGCTTTTCAAATGTAAGCCTTTCACCCAGTTGGAAGCAATGATTCTAGGATGCACGTCCTTTTGCAGGACCTGGGGCATCTAATGTTGATCCGACTAATGATCATCATAGAACCTTCGACATCATTTTAGGAGGTCTATTTTTGCTCAGCATTGTTCGATCTCACAACGCATCTCAAAAGGGGCATCTGTAGACACCTAAAATGCATGTCATGTCGATGGTGACTACTCATATGGACATGCTACAAGACCATATGGAAGATCTTGGATAGACTCCAAGATAGAGTAGTGGTTCTAACCACTCAATTTGGGCTCCTTGGCCTATTCAATATGAACCATAGCTGAGACCTACGGTCTATAGATTGAACCATGGTTGAGACCTATGGTTTATAGTCTGGACCGCAGTTGTCACCTATGGTCTTAACTGAAGTTCAGTTGGCCTTCATCCGAGCCAAATCGGTTTGAATGACCATTTGTTCTAGAAGAAGGTGGTTAAAGGATGGAAGCTTCCAATCCAACTATCCTAACCACCCCTTCTTGATCTTGGCTTCTCCATGAAGCCACCCCTAGCCCTGGGACATCCTATAAGTACCCCTTCAAATTAGGGCAAGATATAGAGATTTTTGATAGCGAAGCACCTTCAAATATAAGGAAGAGTGCATTTGGAGATCAAAGCAGTGAAGCCCTATCGAATTGTGGACTCACTTGAGTGCATAGAGAGAGCCTTGTTGTCATCACCATTGTCAATTTGTCAAGCATCATGACAATTATGCCATGGATGCCCTAAGGACCTAGGAGAGCCAAGAAATGCTAATTTGGGCAAACGGAGGCCCTATTCAACAATTCAACCGCCAAACCTATTAGAGGACACTGAGGTGACCCTTGATCATCAATTTGACAAGGAGGATCAAGCCCACTGCCCTTGAAATTGGAGGGCAAACCTACTTGGTTGCTCACCATGGCTTTCAACCATGGTTTACAGTGCAGACCGCTCATCAGAGCTACGGTTTGCCATAGGTATAAGATCTCCTTACTATTCTTGTTTTAGATTACTTAATTAGATTAGATTAATCATTTGCATGGTTAAAATAGGGTTTTAGAGATTTTTGACCCGTAGATTTAGTGTTTAGAGCAATTCTATTACATTAGTGTAGAATATGCAAGAATGGTTTCTTTTTATGCTTTCATGCTCTATTTCATCTAATTAGGCCATTCAATACTTAGTTGCAATATTCCTTTATGCATTTACATGAATCTTTATCAATTTGGCATAGTTTAGATACATTTTACATGCTTTCTTGATTATATGCTTTTCATGGCTTTTTCATGTATTAATCCTTCAAAGGGCCTCATCACGAGAGGCTGCCTATTTGTATAACTTTCTTGTGTTGTTTCTTGATCGTAGGAAATAGGTTCAAAGGAGCTTCAATCACCAATTTCCTTCCTCAACGCGAAGAAGAGGGTTAACTCCACCCTAGAGCAGTTTGTGACTATTTGGAAAAGCATTAATAGTGCGCCTACCCCATTGGGGGCTTTGGCAATTGTATTGATTGTATCAACATTTTGGGTGACCCTAAGAGGGGCAATATTGTAACCGAGATTCATTGGCTATATCAATAAAGAAACACACATTTTATTTGATTCATGCAATCTTGTTATCTTGTCATGCTTTTATGTTGATTTCCATTAATGCAATAGCTAGGTGTACGCTTTTTGGGATAGGTCACCATGATATTCTATTCTTTGTAGACTTTCTCATGTATGAATCTTACTTGATCCTATAATGTTGCACTTGTATGGTCTATCAAAACCAATGCTAGTTGGTTGCAACTTAGAAAGCATAATGATAATAAAAAGTGCTAGTGGACATGCTTATGGATTCAAATTATAACCTCTTAGCTAAAGAACTTGCAAGCTCCAAAACATGTCACATGCTGACAAAATCCAGGAAGAGATCTCTCTTGGTGGATCCTTAGAAGGTTGATAATCCAAAGGCTTCAACTCAACTATAAAAGAAGCATACTAAATAACAACCATAGGAGCAAACAAAGTCAAAAGTACCCAAGGACAAGCCAAAAGAAACCAGGGAACAAGTTTTGAAGAAGTTGTAGTTCCCCTCAATCACCAAAATACAAAGGTAAAAGGCCACATAACAATACCAAAAGAGATTTGAGAAGCCAATCCAAAAAGAAGAAAATTATCAAAGGCCTTCAAATATAATATTATAGATTATTTTAAGAAGACTCCTTCAAGAGCAAAAATGTATGATGCATTATTGATTCCCAAATATATAGATTTGCTCAAAGCAACCCTAAAGAATAATTTCTTAAGCAGATTTGGCTATCTAGACTTGAATATTGCTCAAGATCAGCAAACCCCAAGGGTGGGTAAAAATAGGCATCCACCCTTCTACATGTCTTTACACATGGAATGATGGGTTGTACACAATTGTATGGTGGACTACGGAGTTGCTACAACGGTGATGCCTAAGATCGTATGTGATGCAATGAGCATGGAATACATCCAGACTAGTTTCGATGTGTTGCAAATAGATGGGACCCTAGTCTTGATAGTTGGAGTGGTGAAATATATTCTTATGGTGGTGCATAAGATTTAAGAAGTTATTATCATCTAAGAAGTGATATAGTTGATCTTTCTCCTCTCTTCATCTTATGCTTATTAAGAGAGTTTATAACTAAACTTGGATGTCCCTGGATTATTCTCTTATGGTGATTTCTTTTAAGGGAAGGAAGTTGAGAATATTTATGGAGAAGTTAAGAGGATCTGAAACATCTCATAGATATTGCAAAATATTTGAATATAGAAGATAATTTCTCTTTGACTAATTTTAATACAGTAGTTTACATTAACTTAAGAGAGTGTTGCATACTAGAATCAAGAAAATATGAGCTTTCAAACATCACAAATCAGCCATTCTAAAAAGTAGAAAGGTGGAAGAATCAAAATTTTAGATCCCTTTGGTTTGAACATTACCAATTTTGGTGAATGGGTAAAATTTTGAAACATCTAGCACAAAAAATCATGCCAAAGCCTTATACCATATTGTAAATAAGTGACATTTAAATTAAAGCTATTTTAGATAAAAGCTAGGTTGTCAAATGGTTACTAGATATGAAGGATAGTGCTACTAAAGCAAATAATAGATCAAGGAACTCACACAAACCAAAATTTTGGGGAAAAGTATGATTCAATACTAGGAGGTTCACATACATGTTTGAAGGAAGGCTAACATAAATCATGAAATGTGCACAAATTAGGAGGGTTTGAAAGTTAACAAAATAGCTAAGGAAAAAACCTCCTCTAGATTATCATCAACCAATCAAGAGCCATTGGATTAACGAAGAGACAACTACCACTATTAAACACGAGATGAAATGGTATATTCTAATATCTTTGTTGATTATATTACACTGTAGGAGTCCTTCCATATTGACTTGCTAAAAAAAATTGATGAAAAGAAGGACCAATTAAATGAGTGAATTTAATGACTTCCCTAGTGGGAGAGACTTATAAAAAAAGAGCTTCACTCTTAGTATTCCATGAAATCCTAAGCAAATTTTCCCTTCAAGAAAGAAGTCCTTCCATTCCCTTAAGCTCCAAAATTCCTAGGATTTACCTTCATAGACTTTGTGCCCAATAGATAATGCCCTTATTTATAAGTTCATTGTCTCATGTAAGTAGAAGCCCCTTGAGAGTTGTCAAACTATAGATAAATTTCACTACACCAAGAAAATATTGCTAGAAAGGAGAATTTTGATCAAGATTACCACCCAAAGAAAATTTTGAATAAAAAAAAGATGAGAGGACCTTAAGCCCCATCGATATATCAAGTAGTTGGTGTTGTAAAAATGCAAAAGATGTTGACAAGGGAAGGCCTTCACTAAAAGTAACTAGCAAATTTTAAACTCATTGTGCCATGAGGCTATTCGATCAACTATATCAGATCTATGATGGCTCATAGCCTTTCTGATGGAAGCTAACCCGAACCTCGTCATTGGTTAGAGTCTCAAATCCTTTTCAATGATAGCTAAAAGGCTCTACCTTTGGCAAGATTTTATCGCATATAGTTGTAGATTCATCACTCATCCAGAAGGATGAATCTATAGTCTAGATTATACTCCATACCCGATGAGATCCATAGTGATTGTCTAACAAGGGATTATGGAATAGAACTCAAGAACAATGAAGGAAGAAAGGGTATCTGAGGTGTTGATTCAAGGAATCAGTGTATTAAGCTCTAATATTTTCATCAAAAGGATCTTACTATCTAACAATCTATGAAAAAAAAGCATCTTAACTATTTTAAGTTGTGAAAAATCCAGAGATTATCTAGGCCTATTGACCCCTACAAAGGCCACCCCAAAACTTTATGATAAGATAATAAAAGGGAGTAAATTGGCTAAAACTAGAAAAGGTGAACAACTTAGAAAAGCTTCCTTTGGAGTATAAAAAATAAGCAAGAAGTGGGTCATCAATAAGAAATATTCATCAGACCAAGAGACGCTTGATAAGGTGGTAATCGAAACTTTTTCTAGCATTCAAGCTTGAAGGACTTGTTCGGATCCATAATTCTTTCAAATATTATATTCCAAAAGCTTAAGCAAGCAATTTATTGCTTAAAATTGTTTAAGGTTTACCTACTATTTGAAGACAAAAGCTTTTATCTAGACTAGCTTGGTATTATTTGAACTTGGGCTTGTAAAGCTTGCAATCAAAATTTTTCGATAGTAACGTTAGCAAGAGTCCCTTAAAATCTCTGGTAAGGTGAAGAGCTTGAAGGGAGGAGAGTGTTTGAGTTAGGAGGATAGCTAGCCAAAAATTTTGCATGATGAAATCAACATGGTCCTTTTCAAAAAGTTTTGAGCAAACATATGATCAATGCTTTAGGATCCGATCAACAACCTCTCACGCTAAACATGCCAAAAATTATATTAGTGCTAACATTATCTTCTATGCTAAGAAAAAAGCACCCAATATTTCCATAACAGAGCATTTTAGCCAGAGATACATAAAAAAGACAGCCACTCCCTAAGCATAATTAATGACCTTGCAAATCATAATCGTCTAACAAAAAATATGCTAAACATGTTGAAGATGTTGAGTGGTGCCAACTCATAATTGATCGTGCTTTATCAAATTTTCTCATACTTACCAAAAGCTATAAATAGGGTAATACCCCTCACTGTAAAGGGTCTAATAATTCAGGGTTTGCCTATTGTAAGTTGCATATTCATATTGTTCTAGTGCAATCAAGGGTTATTTGACTTATCTTTGTTGAAGTATACAAAAACATTAATTACAGTAATATGTGCACTTTCAACATTTATGTTTATGCTTTAGTAGGAGTAAGATCTGTTAGGCTTGAAGTTATTTGGCTTATTTTTGTTAAAGTTCTTGGAGTGTTGAATGTTGTAATATTTGAGTTCACTCTAATTTTTTAGTTGAGGCTTGATATTTTTGGCATTGCTTGTAGTATATGGCCAATGCTCATTCTATTGAAGACAATACTGCTATCTAAGATTTGACCACATTAATAATTTTCTTTATCCCTACTCTTCTTCTAACCCTTTCGCTTTTTTTTTAGTCTTTCACATAGTAGACTTTATAAATGGAATCGGTCTTCTTTGAAAGTTGGTTTAGAAGCAATTTCCAAGCCATCCAATGTTGACTTCGATCTAGGGTGCAAATTTCATTCTAGAAAAATCAAATAATCAAGACTTGGAATAAACTTAACCTCTTTTGCTTGTTTTATTTTTAAATTTTCATGCATATTTTTATTTGCAGCTTTAATTCCTTCTAAATTTGAACTTGCACATTCTACGTTTTCATCCCTTGTATCCTTCTTTGTTTCTTTTAATAGTTGATCTATGGAAACTATGATAATATTTATCAACTAATGTTGTAAATAGGCTTTCTTTACCTTTTTTGGGGAGTGAAATATCCTTGATATAATCTAAGCTTCTATTAGAGTATGATCTTCTTGCTTCATCTTGAAGTTTATCTCATGATCAAATTTTTTATCTCTTTCTCCATTATTTTCACTTTGCAATCTCTTGCCATGTATCCAATCTCATAACATTTATAGTATCAAAATGCAATGTTTTTATAATTCACTTGTTGATCCCATTCTCTTGATTTGGATTTAATCTAGATGGATTGTGACAAAGATGTTGAAACATCCATAGCAATAAAAATGTGGGTATATAGAGGATGCTTTCACTCCCTAGTGGTTGGTCCCTCTTGGGTGAACTCCCCTAGGATATTGTTAATATTCTTCAAAACAACCTTATTGATAAGCCAATATGGAAGTTTAAAAAGCTTAACCCACACTAGAAGCTTTTTAATAGTTTGTCTTGACAAAAAAATTCTCACTCCATGGTCTTAATTATAGAGCATCTCTCCTCCTAAACCATGGGCCACCATCCATTATTTTATTCATGATATCCACACTTGAATAGATGATGAGAAAAAAACCTTTAGAAAGAAAAGTCATTGAGTAGTTTGAATTCAATCCTGACTTCCACTTTCTCCATTTTTTAATCTTTGAAACCCCTAGCCAATATCTATGGAACTTAGAAATTGACCCTCTACTTTTAAGAACCATTATATTATGCTCAATCATTTCATTCTTAATAATCACTTATAGTGTAACATCTAGTCCTTGCATTGAACTTGTCATATATTCACTCTTCCTCTTATCTCTAGCTTAGGCTTGCATACTTTCAACTAGGGCATCATTACTTCTCATTAGGGCTTTTAAATATGATTTTACTTTCTATTATCTAACTTTTTCTAATGAGGGTCCTTTATTTTTTCAATTTTACAAAAGATCTAGAGCACACACGAATATATAATGGCTCCTTATTTGCTCTTGCTTCCTATTCTAGTCTCCCTACTCTTCCCCAAAGATCTAAAACAAGAAAAGGTGCACTAGATATATACTTTCATTCTTACTAGAGTATACACTAGATTTTTTTATCTAAGTCTAAAAGTTTGGTATTTAATATTTATTTTCTAAATATTGTTTAACCATATAAAGACTTTTGACTTGTACAAATTTTTATCAATATAAGTGTAAAGTTTATGATTGAATACAAATCACAAATATGAATGAGATTAAACTAGTTTCAATGATGTTTATCATAAAATATTATAGAACAAAATAATTTTTGTTAACTTTTATGAATAAATTAAACTTATTTGAAAACTACTAAAAGACTTTTAGTTATTTATTTAAATTAGTTTAATTTTTAATACAAATAGCTATATCATCTACAAATAAAGAATGTAAATGTTATATTTTTAAGAAAATAATACTTTATATATATATATATATGGATTTCATTTGAACACCTTTGATTAATATTTAATAATTAATTGGTTATACTATTATATATAAATATCTTTAACTTATAATTATTTATAAATTTTGGTAATAAAATTTTTATTGTTGTTAACACATTAAATTTTAATACAATTTGCATATGAAATAAAAGTAATTAATAATATTAGCTACAATCTTACTACAGTGGTAAGGGCTTTGACATCTCTTTGATAGATCCAAGGTTCAAACCCCACTTAGTACGAGGGGACCGAGACCCCTTGTAAAAACATGTGTAAACTCATTGAAAATAATATAGCTACAAAATTACTACAATGGTAAGGACTTTGGCCTCTCTTTGAGAGGTCCAAGGTTCAAACCCCACTCAATATGAGGGGATTGGGATCCCTCATAAGAACCTATGTAAGCTCATTGAAAAAAAGTAATTAATAATATTATCAAATGGAATTGTTTGCAAGGACAACACAGTGGTTTGGGATTGGGGCTCTCTTTCGGGAGATCTAGGTTCAAACCACGACGTATCTAAAAGGGGATAATGGTAGCAATTGGTTGTTTGCCAATTGGCTGCCTTGGTTCGATGCCTCAGAGGGTCAGGGGTCCTATTGACTTCGTTTTACTCAATGGGCTAGGGTTCAGAATTTTGGCATCTGAGTTTGATTTGTATAAGGAAAAGGTGTTACCAATTCCCTTATGTATCAAAAAAAATATTATCAAATGGCTTTAGCTTAATTGGTTAGATATTTTTACTTTCAAGGAGGAGACCAAGATCCAAGTTTTGCAAAGCGATACATACATAATTATCTTGTAATACCACTATGTGGTCGTGATGTAATATGAGTAGTTTCAATCCCATATAACCCATTATAAAAGTAATTAACAATGCTTTTGAAGACATTATATTTATAATAAAAAACTATGGTTGACAAGAAATTCTATGTTGTTTGAGAGCAAGGAAATTTTACCTATACAAGTTCAAGCTCAAATCAAATATACCTATGAAGGCATTAAAAAAATCCAAAATTAAAGGTTGTAAGACAAGTTGGTAGTTTAACAGTGGATATTACAAAGTCTTGGGCTTTTTTGATGGAGCTTGTCAAGACAATCTATATGGATGAGGGGTAGGAAGAGTGTTATATCAAGATGAAAACCATAAATTCACTTTCAAAGTGGGTCTTGGTGAAGGTACCAATAATGTGGTAAAGTGGAAGACTTTTATCTTTTGGTTAAGAATGGCAGTGAAACATAGATTTACAAAACTTCAAGTTTTTGGTGACTTGAAATTGTGGTGGATTGGACGTCAAGATTGGTAGGGATGCAAAATTTGATATTTAGACCTTGTTATGAGCAAGTGAAATTGCTAGAAGCATCATTTACAAACATATCTACAAAGAACTAAATTAGGAAGTAGATGGTCTATCAAAATTTTCCTTGGATATTCCAGTTGGTACTTGGTTAAAGGAAGGACTAGTGTGTGGGACTATGATTCCACTATATATTTTTTCCTTTTGATAGAAGTCGTAGTTTAGGACACATTTTATCTTATTTTTTATCTTTTGATAATTAAGGTCATTTATGTAAGATGATTGATGGCTACAATATTAAAGTACCAAAATGACACTTTATAAGATGACTTAAGGTGAGCAACAGGTTGTTACTATTGTAACATGTTTGATAGACTTTTCAAAGAAATTTGAGTCATTGTTGAGAGATTTTAGAATAGCTATAAATGAGGCTACTTAGTAAGGCCTATATGAAGGTATAAAATACCATCTCATTGTAATTATTTTCAAACTCTAAAATAAAAGTTACTGATTTTTTCCAAGGAAAAAAAAACAAAAACAAAAAAACTTTAATATGTTTATTTATATAGATACTATGTTAATAAATAGAGGTTAAGATATTTCTATGGGCATGGGTGGAGGATAAACAAAGGGTGTCCCTTGTATCTTGGGATAGGGTTTGCTCTTCTAGGAAAGAAGGTGGTCTTGGGATCAAAAATTTGTTGTTGTTCAATAAGGCGTTGATTGCAAAAACAACCTGGAGATTATGTGTTGAGGAGGACCAACTATGGAAAGATATTATGAGAGGTAAGTATCTGGAAATTTATATTCCTTTTATTAGAATTTCTCGTCCTCCTAGGGGCTCTGTGATTTGGAATGGTTTGTTGGGGATAAGAATTTTGGTTACGGAGGGTATGCAGTGGTAGATTGGAAATGTCAAGGATGTGTTCTTCTGGGAGGATACTTGGATTCTTCCTGAACCCCTCTTTCTTAGACCTGAGTTTTATGATTTGAAGGCTCCTTTGTCACTGAAATATGGAGAAAATATAAATGATTACATAATCATAATTAATGGCAAGAGGATTCAAAAGCATATGAATTTACATACAATTGATCTTCAGATCCGTTAGAGTTTGGAAAATTTGAACATGTTTCTACAACAATACTTTCTTCCTCAACAGAATGACAGGGACTTCCTTCTATGAACTCATTCTCCTAAAGGATTTTTCTATCAAGATTGCATATGATTCCCATACATTGTCCACAAAAATATATTTTTCAACGAAAGGGTTTGGTATCCTCATTTGATCCCCAAGATTGTATTTTTTTCTGGTTGTGTTTGCAAAATAAAATTTTAACTGTTGATAATTAATGTAAGAAAGGATTTCATCTTCCCAATATTTGTCTCTTGTGTTCCAAGGATGTTCAATCTCTGGATCATCTTTTCATCCATTGTGATTTCTCAAATAAGGTGCTTAATGCTTTACTAGATTCTTTTTCTATTAAATGGATGTTACATCAAACTTTCAAGGAACTTTTCACTAAGTGAAAATCCCCCTTCATCAGTCATAGCCTCACTAGGGTGTGGGATCTAGTTGTTCCTCATTTTTATGGGGTATCTGGTGGGAGAGAAACAAAATAATTTTTAAGGATATTGCTAGGGATAAATCCTTTGTCTTTAGAAGAATTAAAGTTGTTATTGAGAATAACCTGGCTGTCTTTACTACTAGAAAATGGTAGGGAGAAAGTTGTGGAGAAAGGGGTTATTATTAGTTGGAATTTGAATCTGGGGAATTTTGCTTCTATATCCACTATTCAAAAAAGATTGGCTACTAGATGACAAACCAACTAAAGGGTGGGTCATTATGAACTTTGATGGGGTTGCCAAAGGTAACCCTAGGAGGGTTGGTGGAGGGGGTGTTGTCAGAAATGATAATGGTGAGGTTATTTGGGCTTACGCCGAAGATTATGGTATTCAAACCAACCACCTAGCTAAAGGTAAGGTACTTTTCTTGGGTGTTTATCACATTTTTGAGAGGGGCTTCAGAAGGCTTCTCGTTCATGGTGACCTAAACGTCATTCAAGATCTATAGGTTGGAAATACTGATAATTGTTTCATCTTGAATATTATTAGGGACACCTCGAAGATTTTGGAAGGTATGTTAGAAGTTAAAATTAAGCATATTTATAGGGAAGGTAACCATACTGCTGATGTTATGTCCAATTTGGGGGTGGATAGTGGCCAATTCAGAATTTGGGAAGACGATTTCCTTTTGCGGTTAATGACAATTGTTGCTTTAGAAGCATTAGGCCTAACTATCTAGTAGGCCTTTTATTGTCTTCCTGCTTGGATGAGATCTCCTTTGTGTTGTAGTGATCCTATCTCTAGGGGTATTTTTTGGGGGGCTAGCCCTTTTGCTTCCTGGTGGTTTCCATTTTTAGGGAATATGCTTGGTGTTTTGCTTTCACCCTTGCTCCCTGAGTTTGGGATTTTGTTATCTGCATCTTGATGTATTTGTTGGCCTTCCAATCTTATACAAAAATAAAGCAGAATTGCTGGCGTCTCTAAAAGAAAGTTGAATAAAAATTCTCCTTTATGCCCTATTGGGTGGTGGGCTGATCTTTACTTTTGAATAGTTGTTTTGGTTTAATTTCTTTCTTTTAGCCTTGGAGGCTAGCCAGTGTTTAATTGACCTTATCTTTCTCTACCTTTTCTTTACCTCCTCTAATGTAAAAGGTTTTGGACATTTCAAAAACCCTGTTTTTCACTATTATTCAATTTTTTTTTTATGTATACACTATACCATATGTAATTTGTTTAAATGTATCAATTATATAACTAATTTTAGAATAATATAAATTGGCATATATTTGAACTTATTTAACCTTGAAAGGAATAGGGATATAATTAACAAAGGTGATAACATCTAAATTTTAATATTTAAAAATATTAGATTATAATAAGAAAGAAAAGTAGACCACAAATATTACGAAGCGTAATTTTTTTATTATTTTAAAGTGCTTAAAGATTTTAATGTTTTTTTAATATATTAGGAAATCGGTAATACCATTGGATGCTACTATTATAAACCTTAGTCCACTGGGTAAGATGAAGTCGAGTTCCTAACCTTTAAGGCATCAAACTACAACAACCAACCAACAACAACCAACCAACAAACACTAAGCTGCTACTATCCAATTTATATTTATTTGGATCCCGATCATTGGAAACATTGAACTAGGGTAACCAATCAGCAAACACTTAATCGTTGGCATCTAACCTATTTTTATTCCGATGATACAATGTAATTTGAACCTCAAACCTTCCCAAAAAAAAAAATAACTAAAATCCTAATATTGTTCTTATCTATTAAAACTTATAATTAAATATGATAATAACATTTAACAATAAAATTATATATGATTTGAAATTACTTTATTTTACTTTCACCTTTACGTAGGACAATGAATTCATGGGTAAGTCGTACTTAGATATGCCTTGTTCCACCCTAATACAAATTTTGACAGAATTCACGTCATTGACCACTCACAACAGAAACTACCGGCAACCTACCTCATGTGGTAACCTAACGTGATGGTTGTTAATTGCAAGTTGGCTACTTATTTTGATTATATAGGGAGTTGGTTATAATTACTATTTTAGTAATTAGTAAGTGTGGGTTTAAATTTTAGAGGCTACTTTTAACAAGGACATGAGATGGAGACCACCGGTAGTTTAGGGTTGGTACTGTCATTATCATTTTAGCACGTATATAGATGATTCAGAACAGACCACTACTTTTGCTAAAGACAATAGTCTCGTTGTTGTTGACACGATGTAAGATGAAGATCACCATTTAGTGTTTGTACCGTAGTTGTCATTCTGGTTCTGGTATGTACTCAAAAACTTTAAAACAGACTATAACCTTTATTAAAACTAACAACATATCTCAAAGTTTAAACTTAAATTTCTTCTTAGTTGATTACTTATATTTATTTATAACAACAATTCCATTAGGTTAGAACGGGCAAATGTAAAATGAAGTGATAGGCAATATTAACTATAGATTCATTAAAATTGTTTTTTATGATGTAAAATTGTAACTTATCTACTTTAAAGTAAATAAGTGGAATAGTTTTTTATTTAGGTTATAGAAAAGAAAAAATAATTTATATAAGTGATTATTAGTTTTTTATAGAGTTTAATGATAGTTTATTTTAATATATTTATTTAAAAGTTTAGTTAATATTTTACTAAATCTTTGTTTTTTGTTTTTAATGTAAAAAGTATTATATTGAAAAATAAAATACATTTAAAAAAAAAAAGTGGATAAACATGTTACGTGGTTAATGTTATTAGTCAATTAAAAATTCTCGTCAATAGAGCGGAATCTTAAGCAAACAAATTACAATTATTCAACACCTCCTTACAGAACAAAACCATCCTCTAAAAGGGTGAATACACAACATAATTAGGCATAGCAAAATAAACTAGAAACCCTAAACTATAGAACTGTAACTCTAGGCACCAGGTAGCCTTACGTATGCCCATAAAATTATTGGAACTTTTGGGCTAGATCGGTGTTTTTCCAATGCAAAATTATTGAAACTTTTGATTAGATGAGTGAAACCGTTTTTCAAGTAAAGTGTCTTCAGCTTCTTTCCCTTGTCTTGGACTACGAGAACGTCGAAACCACATAGAATGTAAAGAGCAACCTTCTCACTTTTTGTCGCTTTGGCTTTAATACGTTTGGATTGTTTAGCCTTATCTTTGCCACCTTTAGAACCTTTCGAATGGACAACATCGTCTCCTAGGATCCAAGAGAAGCTTTAATCTCAGAAGGGGCATGTTCTGATTTGATTGGGGAGGAAGTTTTAAAAGAATCATTCTTCAAAATAGAGGGAGAATACCCATTCTTGAGTTCTTCAACAGGGCCACCAATCAACGCCTGGTTAAAAACCTCCATTCTACCACCATTTTGGTCACAAAGTCAAAAATCATTTTATTTATTTTTGTTGATAATAAACTTAATAACTTGTATAAGTTGTATATGAGATTAAAACAATTTTCATCCTTGTAAAATCTTAGTTCTTCAATGCAATGAGAAATGTGGACCAATTAAACGTTTTGGATGGTTAAATGTTAATGGAAGGGACTATCGAAACTTATAGGCGATGTCGTTGCAAAATTTTTTAATATAAGGCAAAAATCAATTGGGAACGAAGGATTACAATGAGAAATGTTGTGAAGAGAAGGGTTTAGGAAAATGTTGCAAGTATTGAAGGAAATTACGACCCTTTACGGTAAGTAAAAGCAAATCAGTTGTACTGTAATTTGTTTTTAAGAAAAGCTAAGAGTTATTTGTTGATAGCAAGGAATAAAGAAGATTAAAAAAAATGAAAAACCCTAGTTTTTTCCATATCGTTAGTTGCTTTTAAGATTTTTTAGGGTTGAGATCATTGAGTTAATATTTTTTACTCAAAAAGATGACATTGATGCTCGAGTTAAATCTCTATATTCCAAGGATTTTATTTGGGAATACCAATTTATTAAAATTCTAAGAGAGAAAGCTTATGATTGGTGTGAAAGTCTTGCTAAGAAAAGGAATTATAAGTGTTTCACTTGGGATGAAATGGAGCATTCATTCTTGAGTCAATGGAATTTATATAAAAATATAGTTTGAAGCTCACCATTAAAGGATATGAAGAAGAAATAAAAAGGCTTGAGAGAGAACTAAAAAAAATGAATAAAGAGGATATAATAGGAGGAAATGTGTAAGTTCATGGTTGCATTCAAAAGAAAAATATTAAGAAGAAAAGATATAAGGAGAAGCAACTATATGGGAAAGAATCTTGCCAAAGGTAGAGCCCTTTTAGCTTTCATCAAAAAGGCTTTGGGACTCTTACCAGTGATGAGGTCTACCTTAGCTTCCATCGAAAAGGCTATGAACCATTATATGTCTTATTCAGCTGGTTAACATAGCCTCATGGCACATTGATTTTAAAATTTGCTATTAGATTTCAACGAAGGCCTTCCCTTGTCAGCATCTATGGTATTTTTACAACACCATCTACTTGATAGGTTGATGGGGCTTCAGGTCCTCTCATCTTGCTTTTATTCAAAATCTGCTCTTGGTAGCAATCTTGCTCAAAATTCTCCTTTTTAGCAATATTTTCCTGGTGTAGTGAAATTTCTCTATTGTTTGATGACTCTTAGGGGGATTTTGCTTACATGAGACAAGGAACCCATAAAAAATGGCCTTATCTATTGGGCACAGAGTCTATGAAGGCAAATCCTAGGAGTTTTAGAGTTTAAGGGGCAGGGAGAAGAAGTTTTTTCTTAAGGAGAAGATTTGCTTAAGATTTCATGGAATACTAAGAGTGAAGCTCTCCTTTTATAGGCCTCTCCCAGTAGGGAAGAATTAAAATTCACTCATCTAATTGGTCATTTTTATCAATTTCTTTTCTAGCAAGTCAATATGGAAGGACTCTTCCCGTGTAATTAAATCGTCAAAGATGTCTCAATCTACCATTTCACCTCTTGTTTAACCAATGGTAATTGTATCTTCATTAATCTATTGGATCTTAAGTGGTTGAAAATAATCTAGAGAAGGATTTTTCCTTAATTATTTTTTTGATTTTCCCCTGATTTGTGCACACTTTCATGATTTATGTGAGCCTTCCTTCAAACATGCATGTGAACCACCTAGTATTGAATCACACTTTTTCCTAAAATTTTGGTTTGAACCTTGGAGCTCTCAAAGAGAGGCCAAAGCCCTTACCATTGCAGTAAGCTTGTAGCTATATTTATTTCAATGAGTTTACACAGGTTTTATGAGGGGTCTAGTCCCCTCGTACAAAGTGGGGTTTGAACCTTGGACCTCCCAAAGAGAGGCCAAAGCCCTTACAACTGTAGTAAGCGTGTAGCTAATATTATTAATTACTTCTATTTCATATGCAAATTATATTAAAATTTAATGTTTTAATGACAATAATTTTTTTATTGCTAGAATTTATAAATATTTATAAGTTAAAGATATTGATATATATCTAGTATAAACAATTCATTATTAAGATTAATCAAGGTGTTAAAATGAAATATATATATATATATATATATATATATATATATATATATATATATATATATATATAAAAAGAGAGATAAAAGAGTCTTAAAATCTTATAACATTTACATTCTTTAGTTGTAGATGATATAGTTCTTTGTGTTAAAATAAAACTAATTTAGATAAATAACTAAAAGTATTTTAGTAGTTTTCAAATAAGTTTGGTTTACTCATAAATATTAACAAAAATTATTTCATTCTATAGTCTTTTATAATAAAAATCATTGAAACTAGTTTTATCTCATTAATATTTGTGATTTATATTCAATCATAAACTATACACCTATATTGATAAAAAAAATTGTAAAGTTGAAAGTCTTTATATGGTTATATAATATTTAAAAAATAAATTTTAAATACCAAAATTTTAGACTTAGATAAGAAAAACTCTAGTATATACTCTAGTAATAATTAAAGTATATCTCTAGTGTACCTTTTCTTGTTCTAGATCTTTAGGGAAGAATAGGGAGACTGCAAATAGGCAGCAAGAGCGAATAAAGAGCCATTATATATCCTTACTCCGGATATTTTGGAAAATTAAAAAAATAGAGGATCCACATTAGAAAAATTTAGGTAATTGAAAGGAAAGTCATATTTGAAAGCCCTAATGGGAAGTAATGATGCACTAGTTGAAAGTATGCATGCCCAAGCTAGAGATAAAAGGAAGAGTGAATATATGACAAGTTCAATGCAAGGACTAGATGTTACACTATAAGTTATTATTAAGGATGAAATGATTGAGCATAATATAATGGTTCTTAAAAGTAGAGGGTCAATTTGTAAGTTCCATAGATACTAACCAGGGGTTCAGAGATTCAAAAATGGAGTAAGTGGAAGCAAGGATTGAATTCAAATTACTCAATGACTTTTTTTAAAGGCTTTTTTCTCATAATTTTTTCAAGTTTGGAAATCATGAATAAAATAATGGATGGTAGCCCATGGTTTAGGAGGAGAGATGCTCTATAATTAAGACCATGGAGTCATAATTTGTTTTGTCAAGACAAACTATTAAAAAGCTTCTAGTGTGGGTTAAGCTTTTTAAACTTCCATATTAGCTTATCAATAAGGATATTTTGAAGATTATTAAAAATACCCTAGGGGAAATAACCCAAGAGGGACTAACTACTAGGTAGCAAAAGCATCCTATATATACCCATATATGTGTTCTTATGGATGTTTCAAAACCTTTGCCACAATTCATATAGATTAAATTCAAATCAAGAGAATGGGATCAACAAGTGGATTATAAAAATATTGCATTTTGATATTGTAAATGTTATGAGATTGAAAAAATGACAAGAGATTGCAAAGTGAAAAAAATGGAGAAAAAGATAGAAAATTTGATCATGAGATAAACTTCAAGATGAAGCAAGGAGATCATACTATAATAGAAGCTTAGATTATATCAAAAAAATTTCACTCCCCAAAAAAGGCAAAGAAAGCCTATTTACAACATTAGTTGATAAAGGTCATCATAGCTCCCATAGATCAACTATTAGAAGAAACAAATAAGAATACACGGGATGAAAAAGTAGAATGTGCAAGTTCAAATTTAAAAGGAATTAAAGCTGCAAAGAAAAATATGCATGAAAATTTTAAAACAAAACAAGCAAAAGAGGTCAATTTTATTCCAAGTCTTGATGCTTTGATTCATCTACAATAAAATTTGTCCTCTAGACTGAAGTCAGAATTGGATGGCTTAGAAATTGCTTCTAAACCAACCTTTGGAGAAGGCCGATCCATTTCTAAATCCTACTATGTGAAAGACTTAAAAAAAAAAAAGGAAAGGGTTAAGAGAAGAGTAGGGATAGAGAAAATGATTAATGTGATCAGAGTTCAGATAATATTATTATCTTCAGTTGAACGAGCATTGGTCATCTACTACAAGAAATACCGAAATATCAAGCCTCAACTAAATCTATACAAAAATCAAAGTGAACTCAAAATATTACAACATTCAACACTCTAAGCACTTTAACAAAAATAAGCCAAACAACTTCAAACCTAACATATCTTACTCCTACTAAAGCATGAACATAAATGTTGAAAGTGCACATATTACTCCAATTAATATAATTGTATACTTCACAAAATACAAGTCAAAAAACCCTTGATTGCATTAGAACAATATGAATATGCAACTTACAATAGGCAAACCTTGAATTATTTGACCCTTTACAATAAAGGGTATTCCCTTATTTATAGCTTTTGCTAAGCTAAAACTACTATGTACAAGTATGAGCAGAATTGATCAAGCACGATCAATGATAAGTTGGCACCACTCAACATATTCAACATGTTTAGCATATTTTTCATCAAATAATTATGATTTGCAAGGTCATCAATTATGCTTAGACGGAGTGGTTATCTTTTTCATGTAACTCTAGCTTAACTTCTCTATTATGGAAATATTGGGTACCTTTTTTCTTGAAGCTATTGTGCTTCTTAAACATACCAAACATTATCTTAGTGTTGACATATTCTTATATGCTAAGAACCTCTAGTTTGGGGTGTTGCATTTCTATATTTTCATACTTAAATGTAAGCTTTTTACTAGGTGAAAACTTTTTGAAGTCTAAGTTGATGCTATTGCTTTTTGGACTTCAAATCAAAGGTTAAGTAATAATTGGCCATGTTGAGGTTTTGAAAGCGCTTTGCTGATATCAGTAGGAAAATATTCTAGCATGCTTCATCCATAACTTTTGAATTGTTTCTAAACTTATAAGCCTGAAAGGTTGTTGACCGGATCCCAGAGCTTTGACCGTATGTTGGCTCGAAATGTTTTGAAGGCCCATGTTTATGTCATGCAAAAATTTTGGCTAGCTATCCTCCTAGCTTGAACACTCTCTGCTCTTCAATATATTCACCTTACCAAATATTTTAAGGGACTCTTGTTGACATCACTATCAAAAAAATTTGGTTGTAAGCTTTACAAGCCCAAGTTCAAAGAATACCAAACTAGTATGAATAAAATATTTTATCTTCAAATAGTAGGAAAACCTTAAACAATTGTAAGCAGGAAATTGCTTACTTAAGCTTTTGGAATACAATATTTGAAATAATTATGGATCCGAATAAGTCCTTCAAGCTTGAATGCTAGCCAAAGTTTTGATTACCACCTTATCAAGCATCTCATGGTTCGATGAACACTTTTTATTGTTGATCCAATTCTTGCCTCTTTTTCATACTCCAAAGGATTATTTTCTAAGTTGTTCTCCTTGTCTAGGTTTACCCAATTTGCTCTCTTTTATTCTCTTACCACAAACTTTTGGGGTGGCCTTCGTAGGGGTCAACAAGCCTAGATAGTCTATGGAGGTTTCACAACTTAAAGTCTTTAGGATGCTATTATTTTCATAGATTGTTAGATAGTAATCTTATTTTGATGAAAATATTAGAGCTTATCTTATTGATTCCTTGACTGAACACCTCGGGTCCCCTTTCTTCCTTCATTTTTCTTGAGTTTTATTCCCTCGGGTCCCTTGTTAGACATTCACTATATGTTCCATCAAATATTGAGTGTAATATAGACTACAGATTCATCCTTTTGGATGAGTGATCAATCTACAACTATATGGGATAGAATCCTGCTAAAGGTAGAACCCTTTTAGCTGTCATCAAAAAGGCTTCGGGACTCTTATCAATGATGAGGTTTGGCTTTGCTTCCATCAAAAAGGCTATGAGCCAATATCTGTCTAATTTTGTTGATCACCATAGCCTCATGGTACAATGAGTTTAAAATTTTCTAGTAGCTTTCAACGAAGGCCTTCCCTTGTCAGTATATTTGGCATTTTTTTAACGCCAACTACTTGATAGATTGATGGGGCTTCAGGTCCTATCATCTTGTTTTTCTTCAAAATCTGCTCTTGGTAGTAATCTTGCTCAAAATTCTCCTTTTTAGCAATATTTTCCTGGTGTAGTGAAATTTCTCTAGAGTTGATGACTCTCAGAGAGCTTCAACTTGCATGAGACAAGGAACACATAAATAAGGGCCTCATATATTGGGCACAGAGTCTATGAAGGCAAATCCTAGGAATTTTAGAGCTTAAGGGGATGGGAGAAGGAATTCTTTCTTAAAGAGAATATTTGCTTAGGATTTCATGGAATACTAAGAGTGAAGCTCTCCTTTTATAGCCCTCTCCCACTAGGGAAGTCATTAAATTCATTCATCTAATTAGTCCTTATTTTTATCAATTTATTTTCTAGCAAGTCAATATGGAAGGACTCCTCTTGCGTAATTAAATTGAAAAAGATGTCATAATCTACCATTTCACCTCATGTTTAACCGTGGTAATTGTATATTCATTAATCTAATGTCTCTTGAGTGGTTGATTATAATCTAGAGGAGGCTTTTTCCTTAGCTATTTTTTTGACTTTCAGACCCCTTGATTTGTGCACACTTCATGATTTATGTGAGCCTTCCTTCAAACATGTATGTGAACCATCTAATATTGAATCACACTTTTTTCTAAAAGTATGGTTTGTGTGAGCGCCTTGATATATTCTTTACTTTAGTAGCGTTATCCTTCATATCCATTAGCCATTCGATAATCTAGATTTTATCTAAATTATATTTATTTTAAACGTTGATTATTTACAATATGGCACAAGAATTTGATGTGCTTTTTTATGCTAGATATTTCAAAATTTTACCCGTTCACCAGAACTGGTACTGTTCAAATTAAAGTGATCTAAATTTTTTATGCTTCCACTTTTCAACTTTTTAGAATAGCTGGTTTGTGATGTTTGAAATCTCATATTTTCTTGATTTTAGTATGCAATAGGCTCTTAATTCAATGTAAACTATTGTATTAAAATTAGTCAAAGAGAAATCATATTATATATTCAAATATTTTGCAAGATACACAAGGTGTTTTAGATCCTCTTAGCTTCTCCACATAGATTCTCAACTTCCTTCCCTTGAAAGGAATCACCATGTAAGAATAATCTAGGGATATCCAAGTTTAGTTGTAAACTCTCTTGATAAGCATAGGATGAATAGAGGAGGAAGATCAACCACTATCACCTCTTGGATGATAGTAACTTCTTAAATCTTATGCACCACCATAGGAATATCTTTCACCACTCCAACTGTCATGACTAGGGTCCCATCTAATTGCAATATGTCAAAACTAGTCTAGGTGTATGCCATACCCATTGCATTACATATGACCTTAGGCATAACCATTGTAGCAACTCTAGTTTCCACCATACAATTATGTACAACCCATCTTTCCATGTGCAAAGACATGTAGAAGGGTGGAGGCCTATTTTTACCCACCCTAGGGTTTACTGATCTTAAGCCAGATTCAAGTCCAAATATCCAAATCTTCTTAAGAAATTATTCTTTAAGGTTGCTTTGAGAAAATCTATATGTCTGGGAATCAATAATGCATCATACATGTTGGCTCCTAAAGGAGTCTTCTTCAACTCTTCTATAATATTATATTCGGAGGCCTATAATAGCTTTTCTTCTTTTCATACTGGCTCCTCAAATATTTTTGGGTATTGTTGTGTGGTCTCTTACCTTTGAGGGTAACTACAACTTCTTCAAAATGTGTTTCCTAGTTTCTTTTATCTTATCCTTGGGTAATTTTGACTTTTTCTACTACTTAGATTGTTCTTTGGTCTGTTTCTTTTGTGGTTGAGTTGAAACCTTTGGATTATCAACCTTCCGAGGATCCTCAAGAGAGGTATCTTCCTAGATTTTGCAAACATGTGACATATTTTGGAGCTTACAAGTTATTTAGCAAAGAGATTCTGATTCAAATCCATAAGCATACCCACTAGCCCTTTTGATTCTCTTTTTGCTTTCTAAGCTACAACCAACTAGCATTGGTGTTGATAGACCATACAAGTGTCAACATTATGGGGATCAAGTAAGATTCTTGCAGGATAAAGTCTGCAAATAAGAGAATATCATGAATATGCCTTGTGTGATAAATATTTAGAAACATCAGACCATTTACTTATTTACTGTCCCTTTGCTTGCACCATTTTGGGTTACTTTTTTTAGAATATAAAAACATAGTGGGTAGCTCGATCAACATTGGAAGAGTTGATGAAATGTTGGATTAGTTATAAAAAAGTTAAAGCATCATGTATTCTATGGAGGATTGACCCTGCCATTATTTGTTGGAATTTATGGCTTGAAAGGAATAAAAGAATTTTTAAATATAAATCTCAAAATCATGCCGAAGTTTGGATCCGTAATATTGCCTCTCTTCTAGAATGTTTATAGATATGGTGCTCATCATGTGAATTCTTAAGTGTAGAAAAAAAGGTGATAACAAATTGGTTGCATAATTTGAACATACATGGAAGAGTCATATGTGATAATGATATTAAAACAAAGGATATACTTCAATCTAGGGTAAAATAGAAATGTCTAGAAATTAGGTTTAACAAAAAACATTTAATGGTGCTTTTAAAGGAAGTATGCAAAAAGCCAATGGAGATGGTGTTTTTCAAAATAATGAAGGAAAAATTCTCTTCACTTACTTAGAATCATATGGAACTTCAATTAACAACTAGCAGAGTCTAGGGTACTTCATGAAGGGATTAAAATTGCAATAGATAAAGGATGAAAATATATTTCAATTAGGTTTCACAAATTATCACTACTACTATCAACAAAAATGGATTTTGGGATTAGATAAAAAATAATATTATTGTTGATATTCATCATTTATTATTGGAGGTAACTTTTGGAAATGTGAGCATATTTATAGAGAAATAAATGAGGTTATAGATTATTTAGCCAATTGCAGTGTTTGTGAAGGAAACTGGGCAAGTGAGACTTTATCTCTTAATCAAATTGATTTAAGGAGTTGATTGTGGAAACATCACTTTAAGGAAGTTGAAGAATATATTTGATAAAAAAAGAAATGAAAAATATTTATGATAAAAAGGCATGTTGGATATGGTTTAATTGACATAATAACAAATGTAATATTTTGATATTTTGATGGGAGTGGCCCCAATAGAAGCCACATATAACTTATTAAAAATAATAGAACTTGTTACATATCATATGGTAACAATTTAGTCGATTAAATTCCTTGACTTTCAAGGAGGAGATTGAGGTTCGAATCTTGTTGAGTGATACATGCATAATTGCCTTGTTATAATTCCATGATGTGGTCGTGATATAAAACAATTGGAACTATTTGAATCCTTACAAGACATGTACAAAAATAATTCTTTAAACTTTGTTTAAAACTTTTTTATTACATTATAAATATTTTAAATCACTCCAAAACCAATTAGATATAAAATAAATATTTTTTTGTAGCATCCTTTTATGAAACCGCATAAGCATCCACTAACTTTCTTCCACTAGCCACAATAATACAAAGTATACAAACATTATCTAAAATGATTGGGTGTAAAGCATTTGTAGGTGGATTTTCAAGTCTCATATTAAATACCACCACTCAACCTTGGAAAGGCAAATAAAAGTACTAAGATAGAGTACAATAGGGGTAAATAATTTATAATTGACAAAGAAGCATTTTAGATGGTCAATCAATGAGGATATTATGAAAAGTTTTGATCTGATGCTTGGTTGAAACCTTATCCTCTTATCTATGACTCAAATTGGTAACCATTGGCTTGGGCATGCCTAGCTTGTAAAGGTGCAAAGATCAAAGACTATATTAATATGAGCAAAAACTTCAGATCATAGATTTCTATTAGTAACTTGGTTGAAGGAGATGAACTCAAAAAAATTGTAAATGAACTTCAAAATATGCTTCAAGAATTTTATTTGTCAATTTTTATACAAAAGGACGAGTTGGTTTGAAATATATCAAAAAATGGTAGATTATCGATCAAGTTGGATATGAGGATTTAGAGCAATCCAAATTTAATGCTGAAGCACCCACCATAGATACAATACCTATCAATTTTGTAAAGAATGTAGTATCCTTTGATGAAACCAATTTATTCATGGCTAACACTTAAAGGCAATATGTCCAAGGCTTTAGCTATGATTTTATACAAAATATTGAGAAACATTATGGAGTACCAATGAGGGATACAATCCCTATCAACATTCTTTAGGATAAGTTTAATTGAACCTTGGTTAATAAATGACCCCATGATCCAAATTTCTCTTTATATATTTTGTGTAAGTTAGAACCAATGATCAACCAAAGTTTTTGGTAAAATTCCACTGGTAGACCATCAATCCTAGGTGATTTTTCCTTCACTTCTCATAAATCTTATTGTAATTCTTCTAGAGACAACATGTTTTCAAGTGCTAATAAAGAGGAAGGGGAGGAGAGAAAATGTAGTCTTCAACATAGGTAGTAAGAACTAGATACAACTCATTAATAAGATATTCAATAAAACAATTAGCAAGATGGTATGAAAATGCATTAGCAATTTGAGTTGATTCAGAAATAACAAATCCATCAAGCTTTTTAAGACTAAAGATTCTCTCAGCGTTGAATTTTTGACTTAAGTAATTAAAAAAATATTTAGATCCCTTATCACAAAGTCTTGTCCAATCCATACATGTACGTAAACCTACACCATTGGCTTTGTAAGTATCAAATCATCTTAATTCATTTTTACCCCATGCCAAGAGATTTTGGAGATCAAGTGCAGAGTTGTGTTCAACATCATGTCTAAGATCAAAGACCTTTTCTTGAAGCTTACACTCTTGGGATTATCATTTGTGAGCTACAATACAACCATAAGCAGTCAAGAAGTTACCAATCCAATTGAAATATTCCCATATGTCATCCTACCCTCCAAACCCCTCTAGGCATGGACAAAATTTCTAAATTTATTGTATACAACTAGAATAGTCTTTAGATTTAAGGTTTGAGAAATTTTATTTGAAAGGCATCTCCATAATAACAATGAGGTTTTAAGAGAAATATAAAACAAAAGATATTGTCTTATAGTTTAAGAGCATAGTATATGAAATGACATAAACAAACTATACTATGAGATTTTTTGGATCAATGTTTTACTCAAATACACCATGTCTAATATGTTATCCTTTATATGAAGACTTGTTCAACCATTATACCAATTAAACCATCTTGAAAAATCAAATGAAACTTAATTAAATAAAAAATCAAAGTCTAACTAATTTCTATAAAAAAGTCAACTAAAACATTCTTCACTACTAAGTAGCTTGTCACTTTGCCAACTACATTTTCTACCATACTAAAGGCCCCTAGAAGAACCCAATTAACAACGGGTAGAGAGGTAGACAATCAATTTTAAAGCACAATTCTTCTTATTTAGTGAAAAATTATTTTAACATCTGAGTTGAAAAAATATGATTGTGATATAGCCTTTCCCTTCCCCAACACCTTAATGAATTTGATAGGCTAGCCTCTACTCTCTTCTCGCATTGTTTTAATTCACATGAAAGCTTTGTACTAGATTTTTAATGGGCAAGAGACAGTTCCGAATATAAACAACAAAATGCAGTTTAATCAGCCCCATAATTTATGAAAAACAAAGCTTGTAGAATGATGCTTCACAATGATTCTATTCTGGTCTAAACGACACTTTTGGGCAGGCTTCACAAATCTATAAATAGACGACTTCCATTTATGGTATTAAGTGGATTATGTTAACTATATTTCTTGAACCCCACCTTCCATCGCTCCTGGCAATTTGGAATGCCTTTGAGTTTTGTGAAGCATCTTATTTTAGATAAAAGTTTAAAGTAAAGAAAGAAAGATACCTTTCATTAATACTTAATTTTATATGTATAATAAAATTAATTTAATTTAATTAATTAATTTATGTTGTGACTTGTGACTGCTGAATGACGTGAAATTTGTTCTCTTGGCATTGTCAAAATTTGTATTTGGGTGCAACAAGAAATATCTAAATACGACTTAAGGAAGGTTCCTTCTTATTATTTGATACGGACAAATTAAGGTGGTTTTAACTAAGTGAACGTTTTAATGCCGTGGACGATTGTAATTTACAGATTTACTCTTAATTTAAGATTGCAAAAGCATTTTAAAGAAAATTATATACTGCACAACGATGCTTGAGATTGGTAGGATTCATATAAGGAAATGAACATCAATGAACATATTGATAAGCAAGTTACTCTTAAAAACTCTTTAGTGAAGATTTTTTTTTTTTTTAAATTAAATGAAAAGTGAGATATAAATACGTATTATTTTATTATAAATATTTTTGAAGAGTTAAGAATCAAATATGAATAGACTTTATTTGCAAAAGGTGGAAGATGTGCAATTCAATCGATTTGTTATGCAATTCAAGGCCTCGTAAAAATGCAATATAATGATGGGTAAAACTAAAAGATTCAAAGAAAGTGCATATTATAAAGCACATTACAAAGTAGTCAATGCCCATATAATATGTCCCTATGATATATTTGAGAATTTGATTTGTTGCTATTTAGTAACTTTTCTAAGGAGCCTTCATGTACCTAGAATACTAGCTAACAACAAAGGCTATATCCGGTCTGCTATGAGTTAGATAGAGAAGTCCTACAAGAGACAAATATAGAATGACATCAACTAAAGGTGCAACATGGTCAGACTAAAGTTTCAAACCTGAAGCAAAGTGAGTTTGGACACGCTCACACTCCTCCATCCTTAACTGCTAATGAAGATCTAAAGCATACTTGGGATGAGAAATGGTAATGCTAGAATCTATTTGATCAATTTGGACTCCTAAAAAATAGTGCAAAAGCTCCAAATTTCTTATCTCAAAGGTGGAATGAAGCCATGACTTCACATCCTAAATTAGAGTAGTGAAGCTACTTGTGATGAGAAGATCATCAACATCTAATGAAATCATCAGGGTCTCCTCATCATGATGTTTAACATAAACATCATATTGAACCTCACATAGCTAAAATCCATAAATGAAAAAAATGAGTGGATTGTCTCATGCCAAGCATAAGGAGACTACTTAAGACCATACAAAGATCGGGTCATGTCACATACTAATGGAGTAGAGCCCTCTAGCTCAAGGTGTATATTGCATATATATTTTCTTTTGAAGTTCTCTATGGAGAAATGTACTCTTCATGTCCATTTGATGCACCTTCCATTCATAAGAGGTAGCAATAAAAAGAATCATTCTGACAAAGTCCATCTTGGCTTTGGATGCAAAAGTCTTAGAGTAGTCTACTCCCTCCTACTAAAAGAAGCCCTTAGCAACAATGCTTACCTTATGCTTTTCAATCTGACCATCCTTTGTATACTTGGTCTTGTAGACCCACTTACACCTCACAACATTCTTCATTGCTAGAAAATAAACCACCTTCCATGTTCTATCTTTCATTAATGACTCATATTCTAAAGTTATAACATATTCCCTTTTAGGCTTCCCCTTAGCCTAGGAGTAGGTGGTAAGATACTTTAAATGGGTTTTATTCAAAGCACAAGAAGGAATATTTCAATGCTACTCAAGTGACAGAATGGATTGTGCATTCTTTAGAAGCATCTTAACCCACTTAGGTATAGGATGTTCAAAAGAAGCATGGGTATCCTACAACATCTCAACATCAATAACTAAAATAGAAGAATCCAACTTATGACCACTCACCTCATTGTGCAGAGTTGGAACATTCTAAACTAAACCATTCTGCTCATCCTATCCTACTCTAGGGGAAGAGGGAACTACTTGAGAATCTACTTGTGATGGGGTCAAATTGAGAGGTAGTGAAAAACTATTACAAGAGGATTTTAATTTAATGGGAAAGAAACCAAACAAGATATCTGAAGAACTTGTTGAATATAGAATAGATAGATAATCATAAGAATTAGTAGCTAAAATATTAGGAGGGGGAGTGGAAGGAAAACATAGAAGAACCTCATCAACAATGACATCTCTCATAATCTACACCTCATGCATCTAAGGATCATAGAGATGATATTCCTTTAAGGTATTAGAATACCCCACAAATATATACTTATGGCTAGTTGATACCTTCTTTTTCTAAATATCCTTGGGTATATGAATACTTGCTAAAGACCCAAAGATCCAAAATCAAGATACATTTGTCTTATTACTTATCAATTTCTCAAGAGGTATCATCCCTCAAATAACCATGGTAGGAACCTTGTTGATCATATACCCTACACAAATGACTACCTTACCCAAAATTCATGATCTAGTCCCGTGACATGAATCATTTAATGATCCCTCTATGATTATCCTATTTTTCTTTCTACTACACCATTCTATTAAGGAGTGTAGTGAACATTCCTATGATATGATATTCCATGAGTGGCCAATAATTAATAAAAAATATGACTAAAATATTCACCACCCCCATCTATCCTTAAACACTTGATCCTTTTACCTAGTTAATTTTTAATAAAAGCCTTGAAAGTTTTGAACCTCTCAAGCACTTCATCCTTAGTACAGATGGTACATACCCACACATATCTAGAAAAGTCATCAATAAAAAGAAAAAAGTACATATTTTTTGAAAGAGAAGGTGTTCACATAGGTCTATAGATGTCACTATCTATGATCTCCAAAGGATGATATGCCCTCATGGTAACTACTTTTGAAAATGTCTCCCTATGAAGCTTTCCCAGGATGCATCTCATATACACCACTTAGAGGAGATATGCATAGAAGCCCAATAACCATCTCATGTTATCTCATTTACCTCAAGGAACCATATCTGATATTTCTAAGCCTATAATGTTACTTTTGGCTCTTATTATCATCATGTGTAACCACTGCAACAAAATTCTTGTTGCTAGAAGAGGAATAAGGAGTGGGTTTTCAACCAAGCTTATTCATATGATCAAATTTATCACATCTAGAAGCAATAGTTCAAATACCATTGTTTATATCCTTAATCACCTATTTTTCAGGCTAAAATTGTACTTTCTTATTTGTGTGAGAAATCTAATAAATAGACAAAAGGTTAGGACCAAATTTAGAAACATAAAGTACCTCATAAAATAATGAATATCAAATCATGATGTCTCTACTTCTATCCACCTACAGTGAAGAGTCATCCCTGATCACAATAAGTTCACTTGCATGAGTCTTGTTGTATCCTTAAAGAAGGTGCTTACACTTTGTTATATGACTGGTAGCCCCTAAATCAACTATCAACTCATCCAAGGAGGTGAATGTCCAATATGTAGAATGGAATACAACATGTGCCTATGAGGTTTATCCTTCAAAGCCATCCTCACTTTCAACATAAAATAAAGTCATGTCAACACCCTTGTTCTTGTTGCTTCTTCTAACTTCTTGATCTGAGGCCTACAAAAATTTGCCTTGTGTCCTTTCTTGCAAAACTCACAAGGAGGTTTATTAAAGGGCTTATTAGATTTTTCTCATTTTGGTTATCCTCTTTTATTCTAATTTGTTTTACCATAGTTTATTTTGGTTGTGCTTGATTAAAAATAGAATTGTCGTTATGTCTATTTCTCCTAGCTTGATGATGCAAGAAATACTTAAAAACCTCATCAATAGGCGATGCAGGAGAGTCTAAAAAGTGTGATGAAGAGTGTGACAAATCTATCACCTCTAATTTTTGGCCTCATTTTCATATAATTGGATTATTTATTATGTGAATGCTATGACTGTTAAGGATCCACAACCCATCTTTCTTGAAGGACTTTTCAAGATTCTTATTTATTATGAACTTGCAAAGAAATATATTGGAGCACTTTCTCATACAAGGCTCATCCAAATGACTTCAAATCAATAGAATCTAAGGCTCATTTCCTAAAGGGCAAGTCTAAGGTTCCAAAGAAATAAAATACTTGCGAGTATTATAAAAGGGAATGACACTCCATCAAAAATTGCATTACAAGGTTAAAGAAGAGAGATAAAATTGATGAGGGTTTGGCACAATATTTTTGATGATGAACATGAAGATAAAGATGGTAAACCAAAGGCCCACTAGAGCATCCACTAGAGAACACTAGATATTCATATAATACTTAAGATCAAATGATATAGTCAACTTTATTAGAAATTAAGCTATGCTAAAATGTTGTCAATAGCCTTTAAGTTTAGCTTGATAAAAAAATCCATTAAAATAAATTATCTTATAATCATCTTTGATTATCATCCCTCGAACTAGTCCATTCTCACAAATATTTATGAATTGAATTCAATCACAAATTGTACACTAATATTGTTTAAAGAGTCTATGCATATTGGAAATCTTTATATTGTTCAAAACATATTTATTAGAAAATGTCACAACAACAAAAATTAATACTTAAATAAGAAAAATATCTAACATACACTCTAGTAATAACGAAATTATGTGGAGCAAGTGTGAAATAAAAGCAAGTATCATTTTTTTTGTTTTATAAATTAAGAAAGTGTTGCGAGTGCAAGCAGGAAGCAAGAGTGAGCAAGCAAGGATTAAGCCTCAACTTTTCTTATTCTATATATTTAGGTAAATTCAAAAAATTAAAGGTTCTTATGAGGAAATGCTAGGTAGCAATAAAAGAAAGTTATTTTTTAGAGTCGTAAATAGAACTAAAGATACCCTTATTAAAAATATGGATACCCTAGTTAGGGATAAGAGATAGGTTGAAACTATGACAAACCTTATCTAGGTAGTAGATGTTGCACCAAAGGTGACAATCAAGGATGAGATGATCAAGCATGATGCAAGTTCTTAAAAGGAGAGGGTTAATATAAATTATATAGATACTGGTGAGGTTTTTTAAAGATTTAAAGTTAAACCAAGAGGAAGAGGGGATTGATTTCAAATGATTACATGACGTTTCTATTGAAGAGATTTTTTCTCATCATCTTCTCTAGTTTGGAAATAAATAATAACATAATAGGTGATGGCCAATGGTTTAGAAGGAGATATGCTTTATATTTAAGAAAATGGAGTGATAATTTCCTATGGAGACAATCTATTATAAGGCTTCCACTATGGGTTAGGATTTTTGGACCTCAATATCAGCTTTTCAATAAGGATAATGTCAATAACACTCTAGGGAATCCATATAGGAGTGATAAACTATTGAGGAGTGAAAGCATGTTATAAATTCCTAGATATGTATTACCATAGATATTTCAAGACCTTTGCTATATTCTATTAATATTAAATATAAATAAAGAGAATGAGGTCAATAAGTGGATTATGAAAACATTACAAAAAATTTGTCATAAGTGTTACATAATTGTACCCATGGAAAGGGATTGCAAAGTGAAAACAATGGAGAAAAGAAATAGAAAATTATGGAAATAAGACAAACTTAAATATGAAGCAAGGAGATCATACCATAGTAGAAGTTGGATTAGATAAAGGATCTTCCACTCCAAAGAAAGAGGTAAAGAAAGCTACTCTATATCATCAAATGAAGAAGACCATTGTGGTTTACTCATATTAACCATTAAAAGAAATAAAGAACAGAAGGGATGAGGAACTACAATACACAAGTTCAAATTTAAAAGTAATTAAAGGTACAAAGGAAGATGAGGAGTTAAGTTTTAAATCAAGCAAGGTGAAAGACTTTAAAGTTAATCAAGGTAAATCATATTCATTTTTCTCAAGCAGTTTAAAATCCTCTCCTTGTATTAAAATAAAAGTAGTGTAGAGTGTATCCCTTGTACTTCATAGTTTGAAGATAAACATGGAGGATATCCATAGAAATTTAAGGTTTCCAAGGAAACATAAGAAATTAATTACCATGGAGGATCATCCTTGCACTTTAGGGTTTTCAAGACACTTTAGGAATTTTAGTAACAACATACTATGAAGGATCATTCTCACACTATAGGGATTTCAAGGCAACATAAAGAATTTTTTTGTGACACTATTCCTTCCACTTTGGATTCTCTAGGAAAGCATAAAACTTTAGAAGATGCCTCATTATGAACAACATGGAAAAATAAAAGAGATTAATAAATATAAAAGTGTTTGTGGAAATTTAGAAAAGAGAGGAAGACTCTCAAAGCAAGAACAAAGAAAAAAGTAAACTCAAAAGGATATCAACATGAGAAACCAAATTAATATTATAAGTATTAACAAGAATGGGGGCTGAGTCCACAAGTAAAAAAAAGCGATGATGAAAATGGTATCCTGAAATATTAGGGGTATGAATAAGACCCCTAAAAAAAGAGTTATTAATGAATTAATAGGTTGTTATAATCCTAAGTTTATTTTAACATAGAAAATAAAATTAAGTAGCAAGGAATGTAAGGATACATTCAAAAATATTTTGAAAATGGAGATTGTTGGGTAGTCTCTTCTATAGGAAATTTTGAAGGTATTACAATAATATGAGATAAACAATTGTTAGAAGCAAAATTAATAGAATTGCGGGTCTATTTTGTAACAAAGAGGAAAATATCAAAGTTGTGTTATTAATATTTATGGTTCAACTATACTTACTCCTTATGAAATTTTTTGAAAGGACCTTAGCATTTTTTTCAAATGCAATGTTGATTCATAATTGTGATATATGTTTTTTTTTGTGAGACTTCAACACAATTTTATCTCCTTTAGAAAAGATAGATTGAACTTTTGGATGATGTAAATCATTGTAGTATTCTATTTCACATATCGATTCAAATGGTCTTTGGGATGTTATTCCTTCAAGATTTCAATATGCATATGATAATGGATACATTGGGCAAACTCATATATTTAAAATATTGGATTGTTTTTTATTATCTAGTATATGGTTATAAACAGATGATATAATCTCTTTAGATATTTTATTGCAAATATGATTAGATCATAAACCCATTTTCTTGAGATGTGATTTACTCAATAATGGTCACCCAAAGTCTTTTAGATTTTAGTCTATATGTCTCCAAGACCCTCATTTCTTCTATATTATTAAGTTATGGTGGGATGAAAAAAGTTTAAAGGACCATATATGTATAGGTTTAATCAGAATCTAAAATATCTAACAAGGTAAATAAAAATTTGGAATGCCAATATTTTGGTAACATATTTAAAGCAAAGGAGGAAATCAAATCCAAGCTCAATTATTTACAAGAGATAATAAAAACAATGGGATGGACTAGGATATTTATAAGTAAGAAAAGTCATGATGTACGAAAAAGAAGAAGTCACATTGGTCCTAAAAATATAACAAGAGATAGATTAAGGAAGGGGGTATAAATACCAAAATATTTTATGCTACAACTAAAACATAATTTTATTTTCATGACATCAAAATTATTTTAACTATAGATGGAAGAAATATTTAGGAAGAAGAAAATATAAGGAAGCAATATATTAATTATTTCAAAGCTATTGTATAATATGTTAGGCAAGATAAGAAGGATTAAGGTAATCTATTGCAAATTATTGCACCAATTATCACATAGGAATAAAATGAAAATTTGACAAGGAATATTATGTAGGATCTTCATGAGGCAATTTTTATTTTCCTCATTAAAATGACATTGTCCCTAATAAATTTCCTATATTTATCTTCCAAGTATTATTGTATTTATTGAAGAGTGATATGTTGTTTGCAATTGAAGAAAATAATAAAAGGAAGGTTATCATAAGTGAGATCAATTCCACTTTTATTGCATTAGTTCTGAAGAAAGATAGGACAAAATATTTTAATAATATTCATTCAATAAACCTTTATTATATGATTTATAAGATTATTTTAAAAATTATGACAAATATATAAAAACATATTCTAGATTGTGTTACATTTGAGGATTAATATAATTTTGTTCATGGTAAAAAAGTTCTTGATGATGTAATAATTGCATAGGAGGCCACACATTTTCTTCATTCCATGAAAAATTAAACTATGCTTATGAAATTAGATACAAACAAAGCATATAATAGAGCTTGCTAAAGTTTTCTTTATGATATTGTTAAAAATTTGGTTTTGATCAAAGTTGGTGTGAATGGATTAGATGTTGTTCTAACAATCCAAAATATTCTATTTTTATTAATGGATCCTCTAATAGACACTTTGAATCATCCCATGAACTCTACCAAGGTGACTAACTATCTCTTTATCTATTTAGTATTCTTGCAAGGGAACTATGGAGAGCTTTATCAAAGGCAAAAATGGAAGGAAAAATAAAGGTATTAAAGTTACAACAAATGACCTCTCTGAATCTCATCTCTAATTTTTTAATGATACGTTTCATTTAGGTCATCCATAAGAACATAAGTCCATGAAGTTTAAATTACTATTATCAAGTTGTGAGAAGAATGTTAGACAAATGGTTAACACTACAGAATCCAAGATCTATTTCATAAACACCACCCTATATTTACAATGGATTGTTGTGGAAATTTTAGGGTCTAAAAATTAAAAACAATTATTAACATATATGGGTATTACTTTGTCTCATAGAGGAAAAAAAAAGATGTGGTACTCAATTTTGGATAGAATGAAATCTCATTTGGCATATTGGAAAGGTAAGTTCTTTAACATGGCTAGATGGTTACAACTCATAAAGACTATATTGCAATCCATACCTATATGTTGGAGTATATTACATTATTTGGTTCATGCTTAGATTATGAGTTATTATTTAATGTAATAAATGCACAAGTGTGTAAAGTATTTTGGTAATGTAAATGTGCACATTATTTCATGTGTACATGAGTCCATAGAATAGGGAGTTGAAGAGTCTAGAAGTGTGAAGGCCAAGAGTGCTCCATATGAAGAGTCACATTATATTATATATACAAAGTAATGTGAAGATGTAAGATGACATGACTTGTAATGACATTACTTGGTACTTACAAAGCTATGGCACCATTTTTGTGAGCATTTGTTTATGGCATATTTATGATTAGTTATTAGAGTTAATTCTGTATTTTATACTTACATAATATTTTCATTGTTATTGATATTGGTTGGTTACTTTATTTGATATATTGTGGTTATCTTAAGTATTCAGCTTCAAAATCTAACAATGGTATCAGAGCCATAGCAATTTTTTGACTTGCGCAAGTCTTAAAGTTGCAAAGGAGATTTCTTTTAGTTAAGGTGAAACCAGTGAAGGTGAGGAGATTGTATCTAGAAGGAGAAACTAGAGAAGATTGGAGAGTTTCATATTCTAAGAATAAATTTGAAATAGAAGGAGAATTCAGGTCTTGAAGATAAACCTTAATGTTGAGACTAAGGATATTAAGAGACCCAAGAAGGAGGTACTATTGGAGAAGTTGGTAGATTAAAGGAGATTTCAAATTGTAGATTGACTAGAGTCTTTCCATAGGATTGTGAAGACTAGGACTCAACGTAGAGTTCATTCCACTCATTTTGAGGATAACTAGTGAAGTTTATTTCTTTTAGAATTTTGATAATTCTAATATATTTAGTACTACTATATAAGTTTTTGGTTACAAAAAATTAACACCCAAAATTTGAGAAGCTTCCTACAATAGATAGAGAATAATTTCACCTTCGTTGCCTAAAAGTCTATGTGCTTTTATTGTGCAAGGATTAGTTCTTTGTTGTATAAAATTAGAGATTAAAGAGTGAGGAGGTCTAAGGCAAAGACCCCATTGGAGATTGAAGATTTGAGACTCGAGAAGGAAGTTCCCATAGAATATTGTAGACTAAAGATAGAGAGATAAAAATTGGAGAAGTTGAAGAGACCTGAAAGAAGTCAAATTGAAGAACTTCTAGTTTTGGAAGGTAGAAGGTTGGAGATAGAAGATTAGAAAATTTAAGATTGTAGATTGAAGGTTGAGGAAACATACGTAAGATGTTCCCATAGAAATATTGGATATTGGAGATAGAGAAGGACTAATAAAATGTCCTATTGTAAATTTGAAGAGCAGTAGACTTTGGAGATTTAGGAGATTGAGGAGTAGCAAATTTTGGAGATCTAGGAAAGATATCTCATTGCAAAATTCCCATAGTTGGAAGATTGAGAAGACCAAGGATAGGTCTCATTAAAGCATTTTAGAGAGGAGTTGAAGAGTTGCAGAATTAGAAGACCCAATAGAAGTGGTCTCAACAAAGGCTAAAGAAAGCACTACTACAAAATTGGAGAAGCGACCATTGAAGGCATTTTGAAGAAATCTAGAAGCAAGAGATTGCAATCAAGGAGGAGTAACTTTGCAGAGTTGAATAAGTATCCAGTGAAGGATATTTGGAGAAGGTTCATGACATGAGATTATAAGCAAGGGGAAGTTTTTGATAGATAGGTTTTTGGGATAAATGTCACCATCCGACAACAAGCCCAAAAGGAAGAAGTGTTTGGCAGGAAGTTTGTCAAATATTGGAGAAGAGATTAGAAGGTCTTAATACATTCAAATTATTAAGAAGATAGATAGTGTAGGAGATTAGTTTTTAAGTCAAAATTTGACAAGGAGATTGTAGGAGAAGAGACTATTGAAGAGCCCATATTTTTGGAAAATCTAAGGACAACCACAAAAGTTTTTAAGGTTGACTTGATAGGAGAATATTGCAAGTTTTGAAGTAGAGATTGAAGGGTTGTAGGAGAGCAGATTGAAGAAAGCCTAGAGCTACAATTTGGAGAAGAATTGGGTAAATTATGGAGAGCCCGTGGATGGGATATTGAAGGAGTTTGGATAGTAATAGAAGGCAACATTCTGGAGACTTTCATAGTAGGTTTTAGATAGTGAAAGAAGGAAGGAATTGGTTGCATAGTTGCAGACTTATGAACATAATTTGGGGCAGTATTAATAGTTGCTAGTTTCAAATTTTAGGTGAACATATTTGGAGGAGATTAGAAGCCACAAAATCAGATTTATGGACAACATTGGAGAAATATAAAGAGTTGCGAGTTTGGAGAAATCTAGAGCAGAATTTTGGAAGAGTTATTAGACAACAAACTTGGAGAAAATTGGGCAGCAACTAGAGCTGCAAATTTGGTAAGATTTGGAGCAGAAGAGTGAAGGAGAATAGAGGTGCAAAATTTACAAGTTTACCATCAAGTTGGGTGAATCAGATTACCAATGATATTAGCAAAATAGAGACTAGAAAGGTATGCAAAACTGGTGCAATATAAGGTTATTATTTGAACATTGAAATCAAAATTACATCAAGGATTTAAGATATTTTGAAAATATTTATTTATTTTTGTTAATAATAAATTTAATAACTTATATAAGTTATTTTAATTTTTATATTGTAATAAGTGTTTCTATTTTTAGGTAATAATATATGTTTTTTATGTTAGAGTTCAATGCTTGATAATTTTCATTATGAAATGATGGTATTTAAATATGATGGGTGTCCATTTTTTACATAACAAACTTCTAACTTTTAACTATCCTACAACAACCCTTGTCTTATAGTGCATGCATAATCATTATGATAAGTGGTCATTCCGCTCTTATTTCACATTGGCTATGATATAATTATTCCTAACATATGCCCCTTATTATATCATAGTATTAGTTTTGGCTCTATCTTTAGCTCTTGGCTCTTGCTCTGATCCTTGGCTTCCAATTTTGGCTCTTTGGCTTTTGACTTGATGAAATGTTCTAGGGTGATGTTGGAATTTAAGAGAGAAATTCCCTCCCTCAATGTAGACTTTGTACGATAATACTTAGGATTTTTGGGGTTTGTCGATCATGCACTCTAAAAATATATTTACTACAAATATTCATTAAACACTAATTCAATTTATAGACTTAATGCATAAAATGTGTGCCTTCTCCAACACCTTCATGTGAAGGATGTGCTACCATGCATCTTATATCAACTATTTAAATTGATTGATCATCAAATTTTGTCTTGCATGTAATGGAAAGAAAGTTATGTATGGTTTCTTCTACTTCTTCACCTTCTTATGTGTTTCATTTCTTTTTGTATTCTTTGCAAGTTCTCCTTTTATCATAAGTTCTTAGATATAATAAATAGGATGTGTGTTTTTAATACAATCTTTAACAATTCTATGTACGTGTCTCAATCCCTTAAATGATCCCATAGTTGCTACCATTTTTTCTTGAACATGGATATAATATTTTATCAAGTGCTTAATAGCCTTTATCATATTGCATTCCAGTGTCACAAATATTATGAGACCGAACACAAGGTAAGAGATTGTAAAATAAATATAATGGACAAAGAGATTAAAATTTGTGGGGATGAGATAAACTTCAATATGAAACAAGGAGATTATATCATAGTAGAAGTTTGGTCAAATCAAGGATTTTCCACTCCTAAGAAAGTGGTAAGAAAAAACCCTCTACATCATCAAATGATAAAGGTCATTACAATTCACTCGAATCAACTATTAGAAGAAAAAATGACACAAGGAATGAGAAAGTGCATTTTGCAAGTTCAAATACAAGAGTAAAATGTGCGAACGAAGATGCGGAGGTAAATTTTAAAGTAAATAAGATGAAGGAGGTTAATATGGATAAATTATCTTCCTTTTCCTCAAGTAGCATAAAATTTTCTCCTTACAATAAAAATAAAATTAGTGCAGAGTATATATGTTACACTTTAGGGTTTCAAGTACAACATAATAAAGAAATACATAAGGAGGATATCCAAGGAAATTTAGTTTTTTCATGACAACATAAGAAAGTAGTTACTATATCTTAGCATATCTTTTGGTAACATATTTAAATAAAAGACTTAAATTAAATCCAAACTCAAAAATTTACAAGAGATACTAGAAATGAATGGAACGGATAAGGATTCTTATGTGAAAGAAAAGCAATTACTCTCTATTTATCATGATGTATTGAAAAAGGAGTCATGCTGGATTGAAAATTTTAGGGAGAAATGGCTTAAGGAAGGATATAGAAATACAAAAAAAAAATTATGCTATGACAAAAACAAATATTTATTTTCTTAACTTCAAAAATATTTTGACTCTAGATGTTGAGGAAGAAGAAGATATCGGGAAGAAAGCAATTAGTTATTTCAAATATATTTTGTTAAATACTAGGTAAAATAAGGAGACACAAGGTAAGCCTTTTCTAGAGGGTTTAGCACAATGATGGCAGGAGTATGGGCTGATTTATTGGGACTAAAAATGGTAGGATTATTTTATTGATACAAATGAGTTACATATATAGGCAGAAGGCCTATATGATAAACTAACAAGTGTCAATATAAACTGACAAGTGTCAAAATAGAGGCATAGTGCACTTTAATTCTAACATTCCCCCTTAAAGTGCACTATCCTAACTAAAGAAGAAACAAAACAATTCAACATTAGGTAACATTCCCCCTTAATGTTGACTTCTCTAAAACAACCTATCATCCTCTCTTATTGTTGATTTGGTCTAGGCTCGTGCTCTTTGCGCTTGGATCTCCAACTGTGAATAATGCTAGATTCACTATGTATACATCTCGGTCTGTTGCCTCAGGGTCAACCACTTCCATGGGTCTGTTGCCACTGGGTCAACCGTCTAAGTGCCTCAGGGTCATCATGGGTGCCTCAGGGTCAGCCACTTCTGGGTCTGTTGCCTCTGTAGGTCATCCTTAGAGGATTTTTCCTCTCGTAGGTCACTAACTAGATTCACCATAAATATCAAATCTCTCCTTATGGTGAACTTAATATAGAAGGTGTCGATCTCTGCAAAAAATGCACCTTAATACAAAAGAAATACGAGCCATGAAATACAATAAAATTATATCTTAGAATCCAAGTGTGGAGAAGAAGAAATAAGAATAGAAGAGAATCTTCTGAAGTGTCTTCGTCTGTAGTCTTCAGAAGTAGATCCGAAAAAACCTCGGATAGAGTCTAGGGTGTCTATGTTTGTAGTCCCTAGAATAAGTGTCCTTATGGTAGTCACCTCATCTTACCGGAATGCATGGGTAACCAGCCGCTGCATCCGCCAAGTAGAAAGAGGTGAATACTAGATACTAGGTTCACTTACAAGTACCTTGGGAGTGTTGGGTACAACCGAAAGTGCACTCCAAGGTAGAAAAACTTTGAGGCTAAAAAACTAAATTGAAACAGCCTCAAAATTACAATATGACACCACCATTGTGTCCGTCACGGAAAAATGTTTCCAACGACTATAAATACCCCTATACTTGTATTTGAATGGGGCCTTCAACATGTGGAAACCAATACCATGCCTATCTAGGCAGTAAATAGACAACATCGCTCAATAGCGGCATCGCTCTCAGGCGGAATAAAAATAGTCTTAAAATTTCCCTCGCAGGGGAATTACATGGGCCATCAGTCCTTTCACTTCCACTTCCTATGATTTAAATAATTAACCCCCATGCAATTTAAAAATGATCCTTTTTAGCAATGGCCCCCACATTTTAAATTTTAATCCCCACATGCTTTTAACAGCCACTTAACAAATTAGCCACTTGAATCATCTGTAGTTTCAGTGAATCATCAAATTAACCACTTGTCATCGAGCGCGTGCCATGCAAACACATGATTTAAATTGCCCAATTACAACAGTGGTCAAATAGGTGACAAGTGGCGGTCAAGTCATTACCCCGCTATATCATGCGAACATTGTTAATTAAAAAAACATTTAATTTAAAAAAACCAAATTCTGTTTTTAGATTGTACGCAGTTGTGGGCCATGTGTTGGAGGTTTTTGGCAGGTCTGCTTGCCACTCGGAGCTGTTGCAGGAGATTGCACACTTTCAGTGATGGAGAAGAGGTTCGAGGAAAAAAGAAAAAATAGAATATTCCCCATCACCGGCCATTATCAGCGACAATGAAGAAGATGTGATAGAAACAGGCAAAATCGGCCATTATGGGTTAAAGTCGCCATAGCCGCCCTCCTCAGCGTGCAAATTAAAACTAACGATGCTACAAAAAGCATATGAGTCACAACAGCGATGCTCCAAGAAACTATCACGAACAGCTTTAGTCACAGATGTTGTCACCAACGGATCTGCGACTGTAGATTGCTCAACATCAAATGGAGCAGCATGGAGGAGCCACTGGAAGAAGCCTGACTTCTCCAGCTTAGCGTAATAGTCATTGATGGCGGCTGGCACCTTTCCATCGTTCATTGCCATCGCCAAATCTGTCGAGATACTCTCCAAAGACCTCCACAGCGTCGCCACAACCACCGCGATAGATTGTTGAACGTCATCGCAAACAAACAAGCAGCACAGAGGTCAAAATTATAAGTAGCTGTTGGTTCTCCCTCAGCACCAGGGCTAACCCTGCCATGGCACCCATATTCCCCTTCTCGTTCAGGAGGAGCGCTAGAATTTGGTCCATCCGTGAAATCTCCAATAAGCTTTTCCCCAGCCCCTGGGTGCTCTACATCGCTCACAATCGCAACCCTCCATCTCTGAAACATGGCCTTTCCTTCAAATGCAAAACCATTCACCAGTATTCTGCTTACCAATGTTGCCACAAAGCGGCTTCGCAAACTTCCACCTATCCGATGACGTCGATGCAGACACCACAGCATCCTTGTGCTTAATATGGTACTGACAATGCCTATCGAATGCAAGTGCAAGTGTTTGAAAAATGGGCAAGAGATCATCCATCACCATAGCATCACTAATCCTCAACAGTTGCAGTTGCACTAGCTTCGCCACAACCAAGTCAATCAAACCCTTCACTGCTTCAAAAATGTTCATCTGAATGTCACTGTTCCATCTCCACAGGGCCTTATCATCCAGGCACTTTTCAAAGGTCAATGGTATCGCCTCCCTGTACAACGTCTGAAGTCTATGGATATCGGAATGCGGCTCAAAGCCAACATTGACGGCCTTGCAGGCATAACTCATAAGGCTAATTACATGAACAGGGTATACAATCGAGGGGTACTTGTGGATCCCTTCTAACACTACTTGGAGCTCATGACGGGGGAATTCCAACATGAAGAAGGTCTCGTCAGCTTCGGCCTCTGTCTGCGACATCATGACAATGTTCGTGCTATCAAATTCTTTTGCAGATGACTCTCCTTCCTCGTCTTCGCTTGGCAAAACACTCTCCCATGGCTCTACGTCTTCCTTATCATGCCTGTCCCATCTATTATCCATGGACAGGCCCCAATCTCCCTGGGGTTTACAGACACGAAAAATTCAATGGCATCGATTATTTCTGAAAATTCAACTGCAAATCAAGCAAAAAGATGTAGCTGATCCGACGCGCCACATGGACTTCTACGACTATTCTTAGCTTTCTGTTTTTCTTGGATTCAGTTATGGCTTGTTTGGTATCTCCAAATGAAACGGATCTGTATGGAAAACTAAAGAAAAAAATTAAAATGACCTCCCAATTTTTAATATTTTTACCATCTGGTTTCTGATCCATCAAATGATGGAGAGCATACTCCCTCGGTAAAAAAAACTTAAAAAAAAATAGGGAAGAAAAAAATTAGGGGAGGGAGGATTTCCATGAGGGAAATCCCCCCTCAAGGGTTTCACAGGGCAGGGAAAGCCTACTCTGATACCAAATGTTGGGACTAAAAATGCTAGGATTATTTTATTGATACAAATGAGTTACATATATAGGCAAAAGGCCTATATGATAAACTGACAAGTGTCAATATAAACTGACAAGTGTCAAAATAGAGGCATAGTGCACTTTAATTCTAACATGATTGAGATGGACTGGAGGAATGTTGCGATGGCGTCGGGCCCATCACAGAGCGTGCATGCTAGTGATGTTTTTTCATCTAAAAATGATTGGAAGGAACAAGATTTCCCAATGCATGTCGGGAATCATTTGTTAAAGAACAATGGATGTTTGGAACGATGTGAAGCCAGGTCGGTTCTAGTGGTTCAACCAGACTCGATGGTGGAAGATGTGGAGTATTTAACCAAGCATGCGCTTATTGGCAAATTTATGGGCATCCAAATTTCTCTTCCCTTTGTGGAGGCTTGGGTTAGGAAGACTTGGAACCCTGACGGTGACGTGGAGGTGATGTTGAGTGTGAATAGCTATTTTATGGTGGTTTTCTCTTGTCTTGTGGATCGTAACAAAGCATTTGAAGGGGGTCCCTATTTTTGTAACCAAGCTGGACTCTTTCTTAAACCTTGGCATGTGGGTTTCAACCCGTCAGAGGAGCGGCCATCGTGGGTTCCAGTGTGGGTTCGGCTCCCGTGGCTCCCATTGGAATTTTGGAGAAACGACATCTTGCATATGATTGCCCTTCTTCTTGGGAAGCCGGTTGGACCATCACAACAGACGATGGAGAAAAAGGTAATTTTTGTTGCCCGTATCTGTGTCAAAATTGATTTAAACAATCCTATTCCAGATTCTGTTGAAATACAGTTTGGATCATCTACATGGGTTCAACAACTTGACTATGAAGCTCTTCCATTTCGTTGTTGGATCTGTCATGAATACGACCACCTACAAAGAAAATATCCTAAGTTTGTCCCACCCGTGGCTTCAAATCTCGGGCCCTCTCGATCTGCACAAAATCTGGATAAAGAAAAAGCCTCGATAAAGGAAGGGGATCGGGATAAGGAAGGCTTTGTTCCTGTAAAACCCCAAAATAGAGGAAGAAGGGTAAAAAGAGCCCTTAAGGATAGCCAACCAGATGCTCTGCTCAACCATTTTGAGATACTGGATGATCTTGATCAGTGCATGGAGTTACCTAAAATGTCGCTACCTGATGCAGATATAACAGGGCCGAATCAGATGTCTCTTCTTGAGGTGGAACCTAAGGAATCAGATCTAGTGGGTTTAAATGAAGAACATATGGCTTTGGCTCCGAGTACAGGTGATATGGTTGGCTCTAGCCCTAGAAGGAAAACTATTTTGGAAAGTGGCACAGATATAGTTGTGCTCTCTCCTACTCAAGCACTGATGCAGTCATCCTTGGACTGCAAAACTCCTACGATGTTGGGATTGCAGCAGAAAATAATTAAAAAAGGTGCTTCGGATAAGAATATGAAGGTGGGTCGAAAGAAAGACCAGGATAAAATTAAGTTAATGGGGGAGACTTTGGTGGAGTCAAGCTTGGTGAGAACATTGGACTCCCATTTTTCTAACCCCTAAAAATGATTATCCTCTCATGGAATGTAAGGGGTTGAACAACATCCCCAGACAAAAAGTTATTCATGATTTGATTCGTGTACATTCTTCGGATGTGGTGTTTATTTAGGAGACTAAATTGGCTATTGATAGTATGTTCAATATTGCTCCCAAGTTGTGGAGAAGGGGTCAATGCCAGTGTATTGGTGCATGTGGATATGTTGGTGGCATTGCTTGTTTATGGGATCTAGTTAAGATCTCTCCTCTTACTTGGATTTCCAGTAGATGTTCTATTTCGATGATCGGGCATGATAATGAATCTGGTGAAACCATCCTACTTACAAATGTGTATGCTCCTATTGATTACAATGGTAAAGTAAATTTGTGGGAGCACATTGGCTTTGTGAGAAGTCTGGCTCCCCTGTACCCATGGATTTTGGTTGGAGATTTCAATTCTATCACTTGTCTAGAGGAGAAACACGATGGAGTTGATCATCTCGAGCCTTTTTCTTCTATCTTCAGTGCTCATATCCGGGCCCTGAACTTGGTTGACATCAAGCCGGATAATGGGATCTTTACCTAGCACAATAGAAGATGTGGGGAAGAGTCCATCTCAAAGAGATTGGATAGGTTTTTGATCTCTAGTTTTTGGATTGGTAATAATAGAAGCTCTAGTTCTGTGATTCTAGAGGGTAGGGGATCTGATCATTGGCCTATCAAACTCTCTGCTCTTGAGTTTGGGCTAAAGAAGAATCCTTCCTTTAAGTTTCAACTTATGTGGCTTCGGGATCCTAAGATTCATGATTTCATGCGAGGTTGGTGGACCAATGGCAAACCTTCTCATGGCACCGCTATGTATTCCTTTATGAAGCGGCTACAATTTGTTAAGCATAAATTGAAGAGGTGGAATAGTCTAAATTTTGGGAACCTTTCCTTGGCTAAGTTGGTGGCTCTTAAGAAGGTGGAAGAAGCTTCAAGGAAGATTAGAGATCATGGACTCATGGAGGAGCTTCTCTTTGAGGAATCTGAGGCTGCGAAAGAACTTGTTGAATGGGAGCTGAGGGAAGAAATTTTTTGGAAACAAAAAGCTCGAGTGGATTGGCTTCAGGAAGGGGATAGGAACACGACCTTCTTTTTTAACTCAGTTAAGGCTCACCGTAATGGTAACCTGATTTCCTCTCTTGTGAATTCTCAGGGTGCCCTTCTCTCTTCTTTCAGGGAGATTTCAGAAGAGACTAGGAGGTATTTTTCCTCTCTCTTCAAGGAGGACTCCCTCTCAGATGATGAGGATGAAAAGCTTATTCTAAATTGTATTCCCTCGATTGTTTCTAGAGAGATGAATGAGCATTTGATGGGCCCAATTTCCCTTGAGGAGTTGGAAAATGTTGTATTCAAGATGAAAAAAGGGAAAGCCCCGGGCCCGGATGGATTCTCGATTGAGTTTTATCAGGAGTTTTGGGAGTTAATCAAATTTGATCTTCTGGAGGTGGTCCATGAGTCCCAAAAGAACAAACAGATGCTAAGGGCCCTAAATGCTACCTTTGTGGTGCTTATTCCCAAAAAAGAGGGAGCGAATTCTCTGGATATGTTCAGGCCTATTGCTCTCTGCAATGTTGTGTATAAGATCATTACAAAAATTATTGTTGAGAGGCTGAAGATATGGTTGAGCAAAATCATCTCTGAGGAGCAAGGTGGGTTTGTTGTTGGCTGGAAAATCTTGGATGGGGTTGTTATTGCTACGGAAGCTATTCACTCGATGGAAACTTCTAAGGAGAAATCTATGTTCATTAAGTTGGACATGGCCAAAGCCTATGATCGGGTCAAATGGTCCTTTCTTCAGAAATTTCTTGCTGCTTTTGGCTTTGAGGAGGAATGGATTAGATGGGTGATGAGTTGTGTTTCTTCTTCCTCGTTCTCTGTTCTTGTTAATAATGAGTCGTCGGAGCTGTTTGAGGCCTCGAGGGGATTGAGGCAAGGAGATCCTCTATCTCCTTATTTGTTTATCATTATGGTGGAAGGGTTGGGAAGACTGCTCAAGTCTCAGGTTAGGCATGGTCTCATTCAGGGTTGGAAGTGGGATAGCAGTTCGTCGCCTCTTTCCCACCTTCAATTTGTTGATGATACAACTTTGTTGGGAGTTGCCACTACCAGGGAAGCTGGAAACATTAGACGGTCTCTTGACATATATCTTGGTGCTTCTGGGCAGTTGATTAATGAGGACAAGTCTTCTATTTTCTTCTTCAATACCCCTCCTCTTATTCAAGCCAGGATTGCTAGAATTCTAAGATTCCAGGTCGGGACTCCCCCTTCATTTATCTTGGTATTCTGATTTCATCTCATCCTCTACCTAGATCTTCTTGGTAGTCTATGCTTGATAAGTTTAGAGGGAAGGTGAATCACTGGACCATCATATGGCTCTCCTTTGTGGGTAGAGTGTTGCTTTTAAAATCTGTTGTTCAAGCTTTACCCATTTATAGGTGTTTTGTGCAAACAACTCCCTCTCATTTTATCAAGGACATGGATGCTTTGTCAAGATAGTTTTTGTGGTCTAGAAAACTTGCTCAATCTAAATGGAGTTTGGTTAGGTGGGATTCTATTTGTAGGCCGGTTCAAGAGGGAGGCCTTGGGTTGCGACAGGTGGCTCTTTCTGGGTAGGCTTTGGCTATGAAACTCTACTGGAGATGGTGTACTTCTCAAGATCATATTTGGGCTAAAATATTATCTTGTAAGTACTTGAGAGGTATTTCTGAGGCTGAGATCCCTAGAGTCAGCTTGGTTGGGAAAGGTTCGGTTATCTGGGACACTCTGAAAAGAGGGGCTAATTTAATTAAGCAGGGTTTGTTCTGGATTTGCAATCGGGGATCAGATGCTCTTTTCTGGGAGGATTCTTGGGATGGCCACCCTCCTATCTTGACTCAATATCCCAGGTTACGTTCCCTAAGCATTTGTTTCTTGGAAGCGGGTTGGTCTCATGTGGAGGACTTTAAAAGAATCCAGCCTTTTGGTAATCTGGAGATGTACAAGTGGAAATATCCATAGGAATGGCCCCAAGGGGGATTGGTCGAGGACAAAGATGTGCTTGCTCTTATTCTTGTGGGGAGGCCCTACTCTTCATTGAGGGGTAAAGACATTTTGGCTTGGAACCCTGATCCCAAGGGAACCTACTCTGTAGCCTATGGTTATCAGGTTCTTGATATGCAAAAGTTTGGGAGCCTCCCTATCACATGGTGGAAAAAGGTGTGGAACAAATTTTCTTGGCCTAAATGTAACTTCTTTCTCTGGTTGGTCGCTCGTAATAAATGCCTCACTTGGGATAACATGAGGAAGAGGGGATTTCAGGGTCCCTCTTTTTGTGTCCTTTGTGGTAATAATGAGGATGACTCTTCTCATTTATTTTTCCAATGCTCCCTTGCTAGAGACATTTGGCACCATTGGTGGAGTGCCTGGAACCATCCTTGTTTTCATGTGCTCTCCCTGGTGGAGTTTTGGAGTAGTCTGGGCAGACCTCCGACCAATGCCCCCTTCCTCCAGGTGGCTTGGAATTTGGGCCCTTCTTGCATCATCTGGTAGATTTGGCTCGAACGAAACCATCGCATCTTTCAGGGTAGACATTTGGTTGTTCAACAGATCTGGCAAAGGATCTTGTGTATGGTTCAAGAAACTATCCATAGCAAATGTGATGTGGATCCTCTTTTGGACTCTAGGGAGGAGAAGGTACGGTAGGCCCTTGGTCTCTTTGGGGTTGGTGCGGACTCTTCTCACCCTAGCAGGGTTCCCCAACTCAACAAGAAAGTTTGGAGAGATGGTAGGTGGAGGCCGCCCCCTGGAGGAGTTTTAAAAATTAATACTGATGGGTCATCCAGGGGTAATCCTGGACATGTTGGAATTGGTGGTGTTGGGAGAGACTCTGCTGGCGTGGTCAGATTTTTCTTTTCCATTTATAAAGGTGTTCACTCCAACAATTTTATGGAAGCTCTTGCGATTCTCGAGGCCTTGCAGAGGGGGTTTTCTCTTGGCTGGCGTAGGAGCATCTGCGAGTTCGACTCTCAAATTTTGGTTAATATTTTAAACAACAAAAGGTTGGAGGATGTTAATTGGCAGTTGGCCTCTGTGGCCATTCAGATTCTCAGAATTAGTGAAGAGTTCGAATTTATCTCCTTTGTGCACATACCAAGGGAATGGAATGGGGTTGTTGATTATTTGGCCAAAAGGGCTTCTGAGCTTTTGGGTCCTTGGATTATGGATAACTGGGAGAGTCTCCCGATTGGGGACTCTCAGCGCCTCTGGGAGTTGATCCACAAGGATGTCCAGACTTAATGTGGTTTGTTCTTGTTGTTTTCTTCGGGTTTCGACCCTGTCTGGTGGTTTTAGCCTATTTTGTTGTTTATTTGAGTCCTGGTTGGGGGCTTCGTTGTACTCTGTAATCTTGTCTTCTTATCAATAAATTTTTACCCCTTTATTTAAAAAAAAAGTGAGCCTTTGCTAAATATTCCATCAATTATCACACAAGGACAAAATAAAATATTGATGAAGAATATATCTATGGAGGAGCTACATGAAGCGATTTTCTCTTTCTATTCTAACAAGGCACCTGGCTTTGATGGATTTACTACAATGTTTCTCAAAAAATAGAATTTATTGAAGAGTGATATGTTGGTTGTGGTTGATCATGCTCAAAAAAAGAAGGCTACAATAAGTGATATCATTACCACTTTTATCACATTGGTTTTCAATAAAGGTAAGGCAAAATATTTTGATAATTTTCATCCAATAAGGCTTTGCAATATGATTTATTAGATCACTTCAAAAATTATGGCAAACAGGTTGAAAGACTATAGATTGTGTTATCTCAAAGGAACAAGGTTGTTTTATTTAGGCTAAACAAATTATTGATGGTGTAATCATTGCATAGGAGACCATACATTCTCTTCATTCTATGAGAAATAGGTATGCTTACAAAATTAGATATAAAAAAAGCATATGATAGGGCTTCCTAGAGTTATCTATGTAATATTCTCAAAAGGTTTGGTTTTTATTACAATTGGTGTGGATGAATTAAATGTTATTATAGCACTTCAAAAAATTCGATTTTGATCAATGGTTCTCCTAATAATTACTATATGTCATCTTGTGGACTCCACCAAGGTGATCCACTATCTAGTCATCTATTCATTATTATTGCAAAGGCAATGGGGAGAGCTTTCTCAAAGAAAAAAATGGAATGAAAAATCAAAGGTATTCAGGTTGTAAAAATTGGTCTCTTTGAATCTCATCTCTAATTTTTCATGATTCTTTCTTTTGGGCCATCCCTTGGCTAGGGATCCCATGGAGTTTAAAACAATATTATCATGCTATCTTCTAAGGAATCACATTGTCCTTTTTATTTTTTAGAAAAATATGACCACCAGGTCTTGAACCCCTCACCAAATGACCATAATAGAGCACTTTAATTGCTACACTATACCATTTAGCTTGGATATTAATAAAAATAAAAGAAATTTTAATACCACTAGAGTCAACTGAGTATAGTGAAGTCAACCTACAAGCATGTAACAATAGTGTTAATTATTAAAAAAATAGTCTTTGAAGGATTCAAACCTATACCATACTCTGAACAAACAAGGTGACCACCCATTGCACCACATGCATAGTGTAGATATTGAAAAAGAACAACTAATATAAGATTGATAGGAATATTATTAAAATACTATAGAAAATGGGTTTTCTTGAGAATCGAACCATTGATACCTATTACCAAAGAAACAATCAATCCATTATTCCATAGCTTTGCTTTATTCATTTAGTATAGGGTACTCCATTTGGGGGAGTCAAGGATGGTGCATACACCAAATCCCACATCTCCTATGAGAGATACCCACTCATAATACTGCACCAAAAGAGCACTTCTTGAGAATCGAACTACAACCATCGGCCTACTACCAAAATGTCTTACCATAGTACTACTCTCTTTTATGTGGAAGGAGTTCAATTTAGGTCCCATGAAGATGCCACAATAGAGTGAAGTGAAAAGAAAAAATACATAGAGGGTGTTAAACTCAATGTCAAGTGGACAAAGGAAGGCACAAATTGTTTTGTCCTCCATGCATGAACAAGGAGCCTATAGAGGGTAATGGTGAACATATAGGGATAAAGGATAGGTGCACACATGATGATATGACAAAGGGATAGTGCACATGTGAAAAGGAGAGAAAGGGCTTGGTGCCCTTTTTTAAATTTAAAATTTTCAAAAAAAGAAAACAAAAGACTTTTGTTACCTTGTAAAAGTTCTTTTTTTAGTGATGTACCTTTGTTCTTTGCTTTGATACCATGTTTGAATTTACAATATTTTCTATAAATGTGCCAAAACATGCATTCATTACTATTAAGTCTAAAAATTATGTAGAGCAATTTGAAAATAGTATAGTAAATGAAAAGAGAAAGCGATGACAAGAAGTAAAAGGTGGATGCCTATAGACACCACAATATATCACAATTTATTCATGCTTATAATTGCAAATGGATCTTCATTGAGGGGTATTTGTAGTGATATCAAAATCCCATTGAGAGGTTAATCTCAAGCTGACATTGACTTGACCTTGAGGTTAACTTACAATAAAATAATAATAAATTACACCCTTTAAGAAAGGTTATCCATAAAGGTAGATTAACCAATATCACTAAGGATGAAATATGAAAGGGGCCCTTAGGATTACATGAACATGCCCATAGGTTTACATAAATAATGAATGCCCATATAATTACATAATCACATGCCCATAGTCTATAATAATAGTGCTTGTAAACACATCTTCACACTTTTGGCCTTGGCCTAACAAGATCAGGTTACACATATTTCAACATCAATATCATATAAGTAATTAAAAGTACATATTTTTTCAATTGGTTATATAGGATCCCACCTGTATTACATCATCACCACATAGTGCTATGATGTGAAGAGAATGGACAAGAAGATATATAATTGAAAATCAAAAGTCGAGTATTCTCATTCATTACTTTTCAATATAAATATTACATGGATAGGCGCGTGCCTTTTTACAATATAAATTTTCATAAAGTTATATTAATTATTAAGTAATAATTAGTTAAAATTTTAATTTAATTAGTGTTTAATTGAATGAGGAATCTTATTCCTCATCATTACTCCCAAAAATATGCACATTGGACCCCAATGCGTTCAAAATAGGAGGAACACAGATCTTGAGGATGAGGAGGCAACCATGGGGGAGGTCGATGATGTGGCATAGAGCATGTGAAGCGGGCGTGCAAGAAGGGTATTTGGAACATATTAATAATATTCTCTTCCCAAGAATCTAAAGCCTTCACAATGATGGATTCAATTTTTAGAATAATAAAAGCAGGTGTTCCAGCATTTAACTTCTATAGGACAAGACTTTCATCCAATAATATGTTTGTCAACTTTGAATCTCGAGCATAAAATTGCATAGAGTGACCATGGCCCATGTCGGATATAAGTTGTAGATAAAAGAAATGAGTTTTATCTTCAACGAGCGCACCTTCAAATGCATTTTTCAAACTACTATCAAGTTGCTGGTCTTGTCAGCCATTTTTTGGAGGATATTTCAGGAAGTGAAGCAAGATCATGAATATCATCATCTACAATGTACACCAGAGAAGGCAGAGGAGGAGCTTCCTCTAAAGGATAAGGTGTCTCATTAAACAGTTCCAAAGGAAAATTTTTAATAGGCTTGATTGCACCTTGTTGTCCACAATTGAATTTAATTATATTGATGTTGTTGTCCACAATGCTAAAAGTTGGGATATATAAAGTAGGGTTTAATAAAATTTAACAACTTGCTTGGAGTGCTTAATGCCAAGGGACTCGTTATAGTTTGTGTCAATCATATTTGACAAGTATGCTTTGTTTGGGCACATAGTTGTTTGATATATCACAAAACATTATTTCCCTTGGTTGGATATTCTTCCTTGGGATAATTTTTCTCACAAATTCTTAGCTTTGATTGCAAAAATTTCCCCCCTCAGTTTTATAATCTTTTTCCCATTTGCTTTTATATATTATCCCCGCCTCAAATAGATATATTTCTTTAGTTTTAGGGTTTAATAAAATTTAATTTAGGGGGTTTTAAATTTTAATTTAAAGGTTTAAAGGGGTGATAATCAATGTGTGCAATATTTCGCATTTACCTTACTGCTCATGGCAACATTGAGTAACACACTTTGTAATTCATGTAGTGTTGTGTAGGGGAAAAGCTATGAGGAAAAATTCTATATGCAATGTGTCTATGAAACTACATGCAGAAGGTGCAATAAATTATTTTAATAATATTATATGCCAATTATATATTATTATTATTTTAAGATTCTTAGGGACATCAATAACGTCATGATTGGGTTACCTCTATAAACCTTAAGCTCGCTAGATAAAGCACAGTCAACAGGATCCTCGATCCTTCAAGGTATCGAACTGGGGTAGCCAACCGATAGACACTCGAGTGCTACCATACAACCTACCCCATTTTGAGTATGCAGTGGTTTGAACCTTGGACCTCTCCAAAGAGAGGCCAAAGCCCTAACCACTACACCATCCTTGTGGATAAAATTGAACTGGAGTTGAATGGACCCATAGTATGGATCGTAAACCTCAATTGGCCGCATCACACTAACTTGGTTAGGGTAAAGCATAGGTTTTATGAGGGGCCCCAATCCCCTCATACTAAGTGGGGTTTGAACCTTGGACCTCCCCAAAGAGAGTCCAAAGTCTTTGTCACTGCAGTAAGCTTACAACTAAAAAAATTGAACCAAAGTTGAATGGACCCACGGTATGGATCATAAACCTCATCTAGCGGCCTCACACCAACTCGGTTAGGCTAAAGCAAGGATTTTTACGAGGGGCTCCGATCCCCTCATTTGGAGTGGGGTTTAAACCCTGGACCTTCCCAAAGAGAGGCCAAAGCCTTTACCACTACAATAAGCTTACAGCTGTAAAAGGGCTTATGGTAGCCAGTGTGATTTGAATCAAAGTTGAATGGACCTACGATATGGATTGCAGATCTCATATGGATGCCTGAAACCAACTCAGTTTCCCACTAACCCTAAAAAAGGCTTATGGTAGCTAGTGTGATTTGAACTGGAGTTGAATGGACATGTGGTATGGATCACAGACCTCAGTTGGACGTCTTACACTAACTTGGCTACCCACTCACTCTTAAAAGGGCTTATGGTAGCCAATATGATTTGAACCGAAGTTGAATGAACTTGCGGTACATATCATAGACCTCAACTGGCCACCTCACACCAATTATATATTAATTTAATACTATGTGCACTTTGAACTACATGCAAATATCATTTATTAATTTAATTTAATAATATATGTAGATTGCACTTTGAATTGCATGTAAAAATTATAACATGTGCAACAACATAATTAATATTTAATAATATTGTGCAAAAATAATATATTAATTTAATAATATATGCACTTTTGAATTGCACTTTTAACTGCGCGTAAATATTATATGTTATTTTATTAATATATGCATTGAACTGCACTTTGAATTGTGTAATATTATGCCTAAAAGAACAAGTTTCAAATACTTCATACAATCATATTAAAATTACTTCAAGAATGTTCAAATGGTTCAAATACTTTAGATAGTCGTATTAAAGGACGAGCAAAATCTAGGTTATGGAGCTACTTGATCAACATGTTTTGTATGCTTTGATACCACTAATGTGAAGAGAATGGACAAGAAAATATATAATTGAAAATAAAAAAGCCAAGTCAAGTATTCTAATTCATTACTTTTCAATATAAATATTACATGAATAGGCACAATTTAAAATGGATGTGCATTTTTAATTAATTAAACTTTTAATTTAATCTAATATTTAATAATTTTTTTAATTGGTTGTATGGGATTAAAACGGCCCACCCGTATTACATCTATCACCACATAGTAGTATTAAAACAAAGCTTGGATATTATTCACTTATCGCTTGGCAATATTTGAACTTGGGTCTGCTTTAATGTTGAGGAATCTAACCAGTTGAGCTAATGCCATTTGATAATATTTAATGAATTGTTAATTAAAATTTAATATAATTAATATTTAAATGAATGAGAAATCTTATTCCTCATCATGTTATGAGGATAGCTTGGATATATCCTTGTGTTTCTTTACAAATACCTGTGTCACTTTACAAAATTTAAACTTCGGTCTTCTCCTTGAATGTTGAGGAATCTAACTAGTTAAAATAATGTCATTTGATCAATTATAAAATTATATAATAATAAGTACCCAAGAAATTTTTGGGTAATGGTAATGCATTGCAATGTTATGATCATGATCACAGTTTAAATCCTCACGTTGTGATGCACACAATTATAATAAGGTGGACCATGAGAGTATATATCTTAATACTATGATATGGTGGTAAATTGAAATAGATTTAATATTTATAAATGATGTGTGGAGCTTATCCTTATTTGGCATACAAAGGGAAAACTCATTTCAACCCTTCATGATTGGAGGGTGTAACTAAAAGCTACCTGTTGGTCCGACTTTTATACACACCCTGTGAAGAATGAGCATGAAACTCTGATAACACTTATAAGGGATAAATCCCACTCACTTTAGGATCTGGCTGGTTATCCAAGGTGTGAGTTACAGAGTTGGGTCGAATGTCTATTCACTCTTTTTCACTCGGAATAGTTTTCAATATGGCTATCTGTTACCTTACAACGGGTTCTGAACTTGTTCAATAATGTTTAGAAGTTGTTACTTTGTTGACAATCGGATTTGCAATCAGTTCTTTGATCTAGCTCTTATGGGTCAGTGATTTAAATAAAAGACAAATTTAAAAGAAAATAAAAATGGATCATTTCACGGTAAAACGAGAGAGAGTAGGGTAAGGCGAGAAGAGAAGTCTATCAAACTTAGTCTGTAAAACCAAAACTACCAATTTTATTTATACTATCGGCTTCACAATAGAACAAATCAAAGAAGAAGGTGTCCGACTTTCTAAGATCACCTTCTACTAAGAGCATAAGACGAGAGATGGAACAGATCCGAAAGAAAATCATAAACAGAAGGGAAGTCGGTTAAAATTGGTATCATTCACCAGCAGCATAGCTCACACAGTGAGGACAGAGCAATTAGAACAGACTTGAACCTTAAATCTATGGTTTTCCCTAGCATACAATAAAACAAATGAAGCCCAACAACATATTTAATCTTGATATCACGGATTTACAGCATATATTTAATAAACTTTAATGAAACGGATAACAAAAGAAGATGAACTTATCACAATCTGAAAGAGATTAGGCTCCTGGCCATGCTATCACAGAAAACAAAAGTCACATCAACTCCAAGTCCAGAATAAAGCATTTAACAAGATTTGCAAGAAATTGCTTCAATAGCCTTTTTTCTAAGTTTTCGCCTCCTGCGATTACATTTAGAAGAAGTATTTATAGACTCAGGACAGACCCTGATCTTTTCAGAAATATCTTCTTCTCAAACCCTAAATCTTATCATCTTAAACCCTACTACCCAGGTTTTACAATATAAAGCCCTTTTAAAATAAAGCTTTGATAAAACTTAACCATTCTGCAAATCAGTGCAGTTACTTGCCATAAATGGAGAAGGCAGAATTCGAATGCCACTTGCATCCACCCGCAACTGTGTGTAAATGTCCTCATTAATTCCCTCGAGGAAATTTGGATGAGTCACCACTTCTCTGACATTTCATCTCCGTAGAGCCATCCCTGAGTTGAAAATCTCTACACGCCATTAATTCTGCCATAAATTTTCATTAAATGCATCCATCGGCAAATTTCGGTAACCGAGTGTAGATATTTTCATTTTTCGGCCAATTCTCGACATACTCCATTAAATGGGCAGCTGCTTAGTCACCGTAAAGTCTCTTTGCGGCCAGATCTATAAAATCTGGATGAAACAACAATTCTCGGCATCTCTCATTTTAATATGACGGTCCTCGATTAATCTGCGCTTAACTTTGTCTTTCTGGCCATTTCTCCCGTTATCATGCAAGTGCCAGATGGCTTTTTGCAAAAAGACAAAAGATGGATTAGTATTTTAATAATATTAAATCAAAACTTTAATTCAAACCATTCAATCAAAACCCTAAAGTTCATTATACGTAGGCTTGCTTCTTTTGACACGTGTCGCAAAAATCGTGACACGTGTCCATTTCAGTTGTTTTCCATTATGTGCTGTTTTCCTGCCATGGCCGCGAAAATGCGACATGTCGCGAAATCGCGACTGTTTACCTCAGGCGCTTCTTTCCTGCCACGACGTGACATGTCATGAAATCGTGCCTCTTTTCCCCTTGGCAACTTCTTCCCATCGCGAAACGCGACATGTCACGATTTCATGACATGTCACGAAATCGTGACCTCTTCTGCGTTTGGTTCTTTCTGCCCACCAAGCCGAGCCTTAGCTTTCTTAAAATGTGTCGTGATTTCGCGACGTCGCAATTTCGCGACACTTTGGCGCCCTTTGCACTTTGCACTCTTTTTGACTGAGTCTCTTTTGTTTCCCCTTTGGCTGCCCTTTTTGCTTTACTCCCAACAATGTCGCGATTTCGCTACACTTTTATGCCTTGGCCACTTTTTCCTCGCGACGACAGCGAACTACGACACGTCGCGAAATCGCGACGCTTTCTGCCTTGCTTCCTTTTGCCTCCTGCTGCAGCGAAAATGCGACATGTCACGATTTCGTGACATGTCGCGAAATCGCTACGTTTCGTACGCATTTGCTTTCTCTCTCTAGACCCGTCGCGATTTCGCGACATTTCCAAAAATGGAAAGTGTCGCGATATCGCCAGGTCGCGATATCGTGACATTTCCAAAAATGGAAGTGTCGCGATTTCGCTACGTTTTCAGGACTTAGCCGATTTTTCAAAACCCGTCGCGATTTCGCGACATTTCCAAAAATGGAAAGTGTCGCGATTTCGTGACTTTTCCAAAAATGGAAAGTTTTGGCTTCTAATGAATTTATCTATCTGTATTCTGCATTTTTTTCATATCAGTGAAAGATTTTCTTTATTCATGAATGATTCTAACATGTGAAAAATGAATTCTAAAGTAAATCAAAGCCAGATGCAAATAAATGCACAACTTGAAAAAGGAGGCAAGCAAATTTGGAATTTAAAACCTGGAAAACTCAAGAGGGTCCTTACTGCAAAATGAAAGCTCAATATTTTCAAAGGATGGAAATTCATTTTTCAGTGGGGGGTGTTGCTTCTCAACAAATGGCGATATCTGCGGGTAAAATAGTAGCATTATTTTAGAACCCAGGACTCTAGTTTCAAAACAACATAGACCATGTATCATGCCTTGCCACAGATATTCTTCAAAACAATTTAACTACTAGCTGATAGTTGTCAAAATTTCCCAAGGACATACTAGGCTGAATCATTTAAGGAAGATTTTTGATGTGCAATTACAAGCGTATAAAACTTTCTTCAAGAATGACTGGGCCTTCGAATGTTGAACTCTGGATTGATCAGCTTTTCTAGATTGTAAAAGGGGAAACCGAGTAGAGCTCTGTTTACTAGTTTAGCCTTTTACAGCCCCGACAGAGTTACCCTTTAGATTTACACGACCCAGATTCACAACTGTAAGGTAGAATCTACAACTTGGTAGAAGAAAAACATCTTTTGAAGTCTTGGCTGCCTCTTTCATTACATAACTTTTTCCTTCTCTTCTTTTTTTTTTTTTTTTTATATATAGGAAATAACAGAGTGCCAATTCTATGTTGTCTTGCTCAACTTTCACCTTCTCTCTCTCTTCTTTGAAATATACCGGAGTCACGAAAAGCCTTTAAAAGAAGAACAACAATTTTTCTTTTAATATCTCATCGATCTGGAACTGCTTCGACTGAGTGCGATAGCCTCTATGGATACTCAAATAATTTCACGAATCATAGTCCCCTCTTATGACCAACTTTTCTTGGATTCCCTAGGAGTTTCTCCGACCAAGCAGGTATAGCGAGTTTCTTTATAATTAAAATAAGCTGTGGCAAGCAAGACACAAAATCCAATCATCCTCTCTACTGTTGTTACGACTAACAAAATAGTTCCATTGTTTAGTTTAAAGCGAGACTATCTCAAATTAGAATAATGAACACTGGATTTTGGACTCAGAATAAAAACAATTTTAGAAGGCTGACTTTTTCATTGATGCTCAGGCAAAACTTAAAAAATAGAATTTTAAAATAAAATAAACTGCACAGACCTCAAGGATAAAATAAAATAAACTGAACCTTAAAAAAATAAAACAAAATAAAAAAAAAAAAAAAAAAAAACAACTAAAACAAAATAAAATAAAACTCACAGACATAAAAATAAATAAAATAAAATAAAAATAAAATAAAACTAACTAAAATAAATAAAATAAAAACAACATACAGACATCAAAAAATAAAACAAATATCAAAAATAAAACACAGAACTGTACAGACCTTTAAAATAAAATAAAATAAAATAACACTGCAGACTTATTTACAATGTATACACATGTTACAACTTCTTTGTGACTCATTCAAACGATATATTGGATGGAACAGCTGAGAAATAATGTTTTAAGTATTGACCATTAACAGGGAGGTCCAGAAAATTACCATCAAGGTCCTATAAACGAAATGCGTTATTACCCAGAATCTCAACAATCTGGTATGGCCCTATCCACAGTGGCTGCAACTTTGTATGCTTACCCTTCTTTTCATGGGCCTTGTCCCATAGAAGCACCAGGTCTGCAAGCTCGAAAGCTTTCACTACGGCTCTTTTTTCAAACCGAGTGCTTGACGGTTTCTTGGTGCCGGCTGAAATGTTCCGGGGCTTGGAGTCTTTCATCCTGCAAATTAGTTAGATCCAAAACACGGGCTTCTGCATCTGCTTGATCCTCAAAATAGTCTAAGACAAATTGATAAGTAGGTAATTTCGGAGAGATGGGAACAATGGGCTGAGTACCATACAGCAAAGCAAATGGGGAAGTTTTAAGAGCCACTTTATATTTTATCCTGTCAGCCCAAAGTGCATATTTCAATAATGTATGCCATTGCCTAGGTTTGTCTGCTGTAGATTTCTTAATGGCATTCATTAAATTCTTATTCGTGGACTCAGCTAGTCCATTGCCTTGGGGATAATAGTTGGATGAAAATCTGATAACTATCCCCATCTGGTATGCCCATTCTGCAAACTCCAATGATTGGAAGGCTGGTCCATTATCACACACCAAATTCGGAGGAACCCCAAACCTGGTTATGACATTTGACTCTAGAAATTTGATCACTTCATGAGCTGTACTTCTTATGGTGGCTGCTGCAGTAATCAGTAGCTGTTAGAACATACTTATGCCCTGTTGAAGAATTTGGATTAATCACTCCCACAAAATCAAGTCCCCATTGCATAAAAGGTTTATTTATTACAACAGTGCTGCAATGGTAGAGCCCGATTGGCCTCTTTGGCTGCAAAAGTTTGGCAATGATGGCAAGTTCTCACATCGCTGATGGGCATCTTTAAATAACGTAGGCCAGTAATAGCCTGCTCTCAATATTTTGTGTGCGATAGCAGATCCTGAGGAATGCCCTGCCCCTAACTTTTCATGAAAACTGGACATGACTTCATTGACTTCACTCTGAGAAATGCATCTTAAGAAAATGCCGGCATAATTTTCTCTGTACAAATTACCTCCTTTGAGGAGATAATGAGCAGACTTTCAGTTTTAGTGCTCTCCTTTGGGTTCTATTCAAGTGAGACGGGCAAATTCCAAATTGCGACGAGATGAATAATATCTCCATACCGGTCATCAGATTCAGAATTTAACTGATTAATTTGTTCTTGTACAGGTATTTCGGCAATGTGTCGGGACAAACCAAGTCCTCTGATCAATTTTGTAGGCCAAATTTCTAAGTCATATTCTTGCAGCCTTGTAACCCAATTACCTCTTAGTTCACCCAATTCGTCCTGACTTAATAGGTATTTAACAGCTGGGTCGGGAACTATAGCATGAACTCTGCTTCTTAGTATGTAGTGCCTGAACTGCTTAACTGCTCTCACCAAGGCATAAGCTTGTTTGTCTAAACGAGAATATTTCAGCTCAGCCCCCTTTAAATTGGTACTCTTGAAAGCAATTGGATGCTCCCCCGTTTCTCTTCGTTGGGTCAGAACTGCAGCAAGTGTGTGTTCAGAAGAAAAGGTGTACAGATAAAAATCTGCACTAAAATCTGGGCTCACCGGAACTGGTGCTTGCTTGATGGCAGTCTTGATTTCTTGGAACGTTGTTTTAGCCTCTGTTGTCTAGACAATCTGAGCAGTTTCCTTTAGCATGTCATTCAGTGGCTTGACTATCTCTGCAAAGCCGGAGATGAACTTCCTGACAAAATTAATTTTTCCAAAGAAGGACCTCAACTCTTTCTTGGAGTTGGGAAAGGGTATGCCGGATATGGCTTCAACTCTGTCCGGATCCATGGAAATGCCATCTTTTGTGATCAAGTGCCCAAGGAGCTTTCCTTTCGTTACACCAAAAATGCACTTCTTCGGATTCAAAGAAATGTCGAACTCCCTGCATTTGTTGAACACAGACTCCAAGTGTTTTACATGGTCAAACCGAGATTTAGAGAAGACTGTTAAATCATCCATGTAAACAACAATGCATTTACCCATAAGGCCTTTGAAGGCATGATCCATTGCCCGTTGAAACGTAGCTCCAGCATTTATTAATCCAAATGGCATCCTCTTGTAAGCAAAAGTTCCCCACTTAGTTGTGAAAGCAGTTTTCATCCTGTCTTCCCTGTCAACCAATATCTGATTATACCCTGAGAAACCGTCCAGGAAAGACATCATTTCCGAACCATTGACAATATGCAGCACCTCATCCATAGAAGGCAGAGGATAATTATCTTTCTCAGATGCCTTGTTCAAATTTCTAAAATCCACACACAGGCGGATCTCTCCATTTTTCTTTTTGACTGGCACCAAATTGGCCACCCAAGTAGAATGCCTAACGGGAAAAATTATGGCGGCACTCAATAATTTTTCTACCTCCTTCTGGATGAGGGGCTCTAGCAGAGCGTTGACATGCCTCTGTTTTTGCCGGAAAGGTTTGCAAAATTCTTTTAAAGGTATAATATGAGTGTAAACTTTCGGATCAAAAACCTTTAAGTCTTTGTAAGACCAGGCCATAACATCCTTGGACCTGTGAAGAAAATCAATCATATTTCTTTTTATTTTTGGATCACAGTTTTTAGCCAACTTGATGTGCTTGGGATCTTCTTCAGTCCCCACGTTCAGGTTCTCAGTCTCACTGTTTGTTACACCCATAGAATCCTCAGAATTCACCTTTTGCCTGATTTGGTCAACATCAAAGAGCCGCTCCAGTTCCACCATCCCTTTTGGAATTATGTTATCTTTCAACCTTATTATTCCCCTGTCATCGTCTAACTGCTCCAGCAGAGTATCCCTTTGTCCATCATCGATTATAGCATTTTCAAATGTGTTAGTACTCTGTAAAAAATTTATAATCTGCTGGTCATCAGAGAAAACCTGAAAATTATCTATATTATTTGGGACTGAAGGACAAGGGACTAACTCAATTGAAAACTTGTTCCATTTAAATTCTTCCAGTGGTTTTAAACTTGCGGCTGAAGAAGCCAAGACATCTGCACGTGAATTCTGCTCTCTAGGTATGTGTGTCAGATTAAAAGCATCAAAATCTTCTACAAGATCCCAAGCCCGGTGTTTGTATCCTTTTAAATAAGATGCTTTACATTGGAATTTACCTTTAACTTGATTAGCCACCAATTCTGAATCTGTAAAAACTTGGATATTTCTTACACTTCTGTCCAAAGCAAATTTCAAACCTAATACCAGTGCTTCATATTCCGCTAAATTATTTGTACAAGGGAACTGTAGGCGATAAGACATAAAATATGTTTGACTTTCAGGCCCTTTAAGGACTGCCCCTGTGCCAGAACCCTGTTTAGATTTAGCCCCATCCACATGAAGCGTCCAGACTTCATTACTATGAACAGGATGAGCTTTACTAAACTTCTCATTTTGTCCCGTTGTTAAATTGTAAACTCCAATATCTACCTCAGCAATATTTACAGTCTCATTTTCTGCATTGTATTCAGTGATCGTATGTTTGTATCTGGGTTCTCTTTCAACCCTTAATTGATTTGCCACTCCTTTCCATGGCAACCACATGTGTGAAAAGTCAGTTGCCAAGTATCCATTCAAAGATCTCGACCAATCCCTGCTCAAAAGCATCCCGTACCCCACGGGGATATCCACAACCTGAATTTCAATTCTATGTTGAGCCCTAGGCTCAGATGCTAATTGGATATGAATATTTTGAAGTTCTCCTACTACTTTAACCTCTGATTTGTCCAATTGGACAACTCTTCTTTCAGACTTCATTGGGGTCAAACCCAACTGCTGACAAATGGCCAAAGGCATAACATTAGTTGAAGCACCCGAATCTACCGAGACAATTGTGTAAGTTTTTCTCAAAAATACGTACGATCGGTAGAAAAGGTGGAACCTCGGTTTTCTCTTTATACATGGCTACATTTGCATTTGCCATCTTCTTTCCCTTGTCCAAAGATTTTGTAGTAGGCCCGAGTATGTTTTAATCAGGTTATCCCTCTGTTCTGAAATTTGGGCCAACTCATGAAGAGTGATGTTGGCTTTGATCTTTTTCATGTCCTCCACTATGTTATATCCCTTATTGAGTGGAGGGACAAATGCATCTGGTCCTTTCGGATTTCCTCCCTTAGGTGGAGATGGGTTATTGCTTGAAGATGGATCCGGAGGAACATTGTGAGAGTTGTCCGGAGGAGTAGATGTAGTGTTGGGCTCCGGATTTCTATTTCTGAGGTTGTAGTTGTCCCTCCTGTATTGTTGAAAAGCATGTACCTCATCCATAGGCATTTCAACTACATTCTCAGATTCACCCGAGAAAGTGAAAGAATCCAAGACCATAGGCTGCACTTGTGGTTGGATGAACTTGGGCCATCCGTAGTTCTTTGATGTTCGGGAGAAATCAAATCCCAGGACAAAGCTTCAAAGGCGTTACAAAATTCCAAACAATCCAACTCCCCGTGCTTGAGAAGTAGCATGTATTCTGCACCGATTAGGCAAAGCCAAATCACAGATATTTACATCATGACCTTTACCTTTGTAATCTTTATTGGGTTCGTATGGGGGCCGAGTGAATGCATTACTGTTGATAGGAATACTTGTTTGAGTTCTCCCCAGTAGAAACCTGCCTTTTAAAACTCAAAAAATCATTGGCCAACTTCTGGACTATTTTTGACACTTCTTCAACTCTTGCATTATCAGCTTCTTTACCTGGGTTCTGTACATTTTCAGCAGGTGTTACAGCCAATGGATTTCTTGATGGTAGAGTCTGACATACTGGCAACATCATCTGATGTGGTATGGGATTGAAAATAGGGGCAGCTTGTGTGACCAAAGGAATTTGTTGAGCATTTAAAGGTTGGGGTCCCAACTGTCTTTCCAGAATCAAAGCTTCTTTATAAGCCTCTGTTAAATTAGTAACAGTGGCATCTCTTTTCAAGAAGACAGAGGTCATTGGATCCAGAGAATTTCTAAAAATTTCTAATGCCAGGTCTGCATTTGGCACATAATAACCGGTCAGTCTACCATAAGCCTTATGAAATCTGACATTGTAAGATCTGACAGATTCATTTAATTCTCTTTTAATACCAGAAAACTGCTGATATAATATACTGGGATCTATTACCTCACCAAACTGTGACACAAAAACCTTTTCCAAGTCATTCCAACTGGTAATAGAATCATTAGTGAGATTTAGAAACCAGTCATAAGCTCCCTCCTGGAGAGTGAACGGGAACAATCTGCAAGCAACATCTTCATGTTGTACATTTAACAATTTCAAAGCATTCTTGAATGCAACTAGATGTTCTTCTGCTGTCCTAGTCCCATCATGCTTGTATCTGGGAAGATATCTCTCGGGATTTCTGGGCAGGTCATGGGCTATACCCGAGATATTTAAAGCAGTGGAACCCAACCGGTTTGCCATTACTACTTGATTGACGGTGATATTCCGTGTTGTAGTTGGAGTAACTACCGGTGGTGATAAAACTATTTCGAGACGAGAGACTTGGCCCTTCGAGGCTACTTCTTCTTGGAGTTTCTAATTCAGGCACAAGGAGCTCTCCAGCTCTGGGGTGGGACCTTGTTACCCTGTATGTAGAATCCAGCTTTTCACAAGCAACTTATAATCTCACAATCCTTAACAGACTACTGAACTTGGCCCTCTTTTCTGGCAATTTTAAATATTGTACAGACAACTTACAATACTGAACGGAGTTTAGTGGGCCCTCCTTCTAGCGCCATTTTTAAATGTTGGTCCGACTTTTATACACACCCTATGAAGAATGAGCATGAAACTCTGATAACACTTATAAGGGATAAATCCCACTCACTTTAGGATCTTGCTGGTTATCCAAGGTGTGAGTTACAGAGTTGGGTCGAATGTCTATTCACTCTTTTTCGCTTCTGGAATAGTTTTCAATATGGGCTATCTGTTACCTTACAATGGGTTCTGAACTTGTTCAATAATGTTTAGAAGTTGTTACTTTGTTGACAATCAGATTTAAAATCAGTTCTTTGATCTAACTCTTTAGCAGATTTAAAAAAAAGACAAATTTAAAGAAAATAAAAATGGATCATTTCACGGTAAAACAGAGAGAGTAGGGTAAGGCAGAAAGAGAAGTCTATCAAACTTAGGCTGTAAAACCAAAACTACCAATTTTATTTATACTATCAGCTTCACAATAGAACAAATCAAAGAAGAAGGTGTCCGACTTTCTAAGATCACCTTCTACTAAGAGCATAAGACAGAGATGGAACAGATCTGAAAGAAAATCATAAACGAAGGGAAGTCGGTTAAAATTGGTATCATTCACCAGCAGCATAGCTCACACAGTGAGGACAGAGCAATTAGAACAGACTTGAACCTTAAATCTATGATTTTCCCTAGCATACAATAAAACAAATGAAGCCCAACAACATATTTAATCTTGATAACACGGATTTACAGCATATATTTAATAAACTTTAATGAAACGGATAACAAAAGAAGATGAACTTATCACAATCTGAAAGAGATTAGGCTCCTGGCCATGCTATCACAGAAAACAAAAGTCACATCCACTCCAAGTCCAGAATAAAGCATTTAACAAGATTTGCAAGAAATTGCTTCAATAGCCTTTTTTCTAAGTTTTCGCCTCCTGCGATTACATTTAGAAGAAGTATTTATAGACTCAGGACAGACCCTGATCTTTTCAGAAATATCTTCTTCTCAAACCCTAAATCTTATCACCTTAAACCCTACTACCCGGGTTTTACAATATAAAGCCCTTTTAAAATAAAGCTTTGATAAAACTTAACCATTCTGCAAATCAGTGCAGTTACTTGCCATAAATGGAGAAGGCAGAATTCGAATGCCACTTGCATCCACCCGTAACTGTGTGTAAATGTCCTCATTAATTCCCTCGGGAAATTTGGATGAGTCACCACTTCTCTGACATTTCATCTCCGTAGAGCCATCCACTGAGTTGAAAATCTCTGCACGCCATTAATTCTGCCATAAATTTTCATTAAATGCATCCATCGGCAAATTTCGGTAACCGAGTGTAGATATTTTCATTTTTCGGCCAATTCTCGACATACTCCATTAAATGGGCAGTTGCTTAGTCACCGTAAAGTCTCTTTGCGGCCAGATCTATAAAATCTGGATGAAACAACAATTCTCGGCATCTCTCATTTTAATATGACGGTCCTCGATTAATCTGCGCTTAACTTTGTCTTTCTGGCCATTTCTCCCGTTATCATGCAAGTGCCAGATGGCTTTCTACAAAAAAGACAAAAGATGGATTAGTACTTTAATTAAATCATATTAAATCAAAACTTTAATTATTCAATCGAAACCCTAAAGTTCATTATACGTTGGCTTGCTTTGTTTTGACACGTGTCACAAAAATCGTGACACGTGTCCATTTCCAGCTGTTTTCCATTCTGTGTTGTTTTCCTGCCATGGCCGTGAAAATGCGACATGTCGCGATTTCGCGACATGTCGCGAAATCGTGACCTATTTTTGCCCTGGGTGCTTCTTTGCCGTTACTGCCATGAAAACGCGACATGTCGCGATTTCGCGACATGTCACGAAATCGTGCCCTTTCTACCCCTTGGCAACCTTCCGCTTCCATGCAGCGAAAACGCGACATGTCGCGATTTCGTGACATGTCACGAAATCGTGACCTCTTTCTGCGTTTGGTTCTTTCCACACCGACCTTACTTTCTTAATTGTTGCGATTTCACGACGTCGCGATTTCGTGACACTTTGGCACCCTTTGCACTTTGCGCTCTTTTTGACTGAGTCTCTTTTGTTTCCCCTTTGGCTGCCCTTGGTTTGTCTTTGAACTCCCCACCGTGTCGCGATTTCGCTACACTTTTATGCCTTGGTTATTTTTCCGCTCTAGCAACCGCGAAACTACGACACGTCGCGATTTCGTGACATGTCACAAAATCGCGATGCTTTCTGCGCTTGCTCTTCTTTTGCCTCCTACTGCAGCGAAAATGCGACATGTCACGATTTCGCGAAATCGCTACGTTCCGTACGCACTTGCTTTCTCTCTCCAGACCCGTCGCGATTTCGCGACATTTCAAAAAATGGAAAGTGTCGCGATATCGCGACATTTCCAAAAATGGAAGTGTCGCGATTTCGCTACGTTTTCAGGACTTAGCCGATTTTTTCGAAACCCGTCGCGATTTCGCGACATTTCCAAAAATGGAAAGTGTCGCGATTTCGTGACTTTTCCAAAAATGGAAAGTTTTGGCTTCTAATGAATTTATCTATCTGTATTCTGCATTTTTTTCATATCAGTGAAAGATTTTCTTTATTCATGAATGATTCTAACATTTGAAAAATGAATTCTGAAGTAAATCAAAGCCAGATGCAAATAAATGCACAACTTGAAAAAGGAGGCAAGCAAATTTGGAATTTAAAACCTGGAAAACTCAAGAGGGTCCTTACTGCAAAATGAAAGCTCAATATTTTCAAAGGATGGAAATTCATTTTTCAGTGGGGGGGTGTTGCTTCTCAACGCTACCCTTCAAACAAAAAGAAGGAATACCTTTAATTTTGATCCATGTTGTTAGAAGAAGTGATCCAAATATTTTTGGGAAAGTCATTGAAATAAACAAATGACTATTTTTTTAAGTAGGATTTTTAAAGGTTTGTCCTTTCTCTTTTACATCCAACTTAGTTGCATTGAGCTATTTGGTGCCACCGATATTTGAACCTTGGTGTAGGCTACATCAACTAGTTGTCTTAAACGTTGAACCAAGGACTCGTTGGCTAAAAAAATGACTAATTAAGTAATTTAATTTGACTTGATTATGTTACATAGTAATTCTTGAAAAACAATAAATGACAAGATATATGTCAATTCAACTTGAAACGATACAATGTACTTGGACATGATGTAAGAGGATTAGCAATAAGATAATAAATAAATAAATTTATCCCCAAAGGGCTAGGTGGATTGGTAATTATCGGTCTAGCCAGGCACTTACCAAGAAGAGACCTAGGTTCAAACCTTGGGAGCATGCATGTTGCAAAGGTAGTAGTCTAATTTAAATTCTTTGAGTGTGTGCCAGACCGAAGATGATGGTACGAATCCCAATCGATCGGTGGTCCCCCTCACGCTGGGTCATCAACAATGAGGTGGTATAGGCTTTTTGGGAGTAGCCCCTATGGTTTTAACCCTACACTTGGCAGTTACTAAAAATAGTGAGGATGTAACCAACTCCCCTATGTATCCAAAAACAATGATCTATAAAAATAAGAACTACTTGTTCAATATTTACAGGTAAGGTTATGATCTAGAAAAATTTTGCACACAATAACTCAAATAACATAAAATATAAAGGTACAATACAAAAAAAATAGAGTGTATGAGGAGAATTTTAGAGATAATAATATTCATTTTTACCATTGTACTAAAAATTGCATGAAAATTATTTAAATCTTGCATCTTTCTACATTTCTAGAGATTACATTATCCAAAAATAAAATTCCTCTTTTTAGAAACACTAAGTATATCCAAGAATAGAATTTTATTTTTTTAGAAAATTAAGTACATGGTTTACCATGCATAATTTTCATATCTACTATTTCCAAAAATGAAACAAGCTTCTATAAATACAATTATTCCAAATAAAGAACTTTTTAAACAATATCCTAATTTGTATTTACTCTGAACAACAATATTGCATGATAACATTTTCTCTATGCCAAGCAAACTTCTTTTCATCTAGGAAAAGTGAAGTTTATCTCCAAGCAATCTTCACTTTGAGTAGAATTACCTCACTCGATTCCATTAGTTCTTTGATATAGTGGAATTTTAACCTAATATAATATGCTTTGTTCTTGAATTGAATTTAGGATCCTTTTTCAAATAAATAGCACCTTGGTTATCACAATATAAAATCATCGACCTTTGTTTAAAACCAACATCATCATATAAAATTTGTATCCAATTTGCTTCCTTGAAATTTTCTACAATAGCAATATGATTTGCTTCTATGCTAGATTGGGAAAATACTTATTTCCTCTTGCTCCTCCAACTCATTGCTTCTCTAAACAAGGTAAAAATATATGCATTTATGGATCTTCCCTTGTCTACTTCACCACTAAATGTAGAATCAAAAAATCTGTATACTTGAATCTTGTTGCTTACATATTCATGATAATAAATGACATAGACCTTGGTTCCTTGTAGATATCTTACTATTAATTTGACAACCATCCAATATTTCTTACATGGATTGGCCATAAGCCTAATCACAAATCTCATTTTATGAGTTAAATTTGGGCATGCAAATTATTGCATACATAAGCTTTCTAACTATGATGGAATATTTTTTTTTGGTAAGTAGTAGTTTGATTATCAGGGTTTTAACTGGGTCCCAGTCCCAGATATACAAAAACCCTTGCCAGGGTGGTGGATATTGATATTGCAGAAACCTTGTAACGGTAAATAGAAGCCAAAGGCCTAGCAGAATCCCTCTCAGGGGATAAGCATGACAACAGTCCCACGCAGGGGATTAAGACCTTAACATCTACGGCCGAATAGCCCATGCAGGGGCATTCCTTTCTAGCATAAAACCCTACCCAAAAATGGTGACAGAGCCCCAAGGGCTTTCCAAAAAACAAAAACTTGAAGTAATAAAAAAGGACCAACATAACAAAAACAAGCCAGGGAAACCGAAAGGGAATCCCTAAGGGTCGACCTCCGTGGGGTTCTCCTTCGCGTCCGCAGTGAGCTCCTCCAAGAAGCGCTTCATAGCCTCGGTGGTACTTTCGAACGCAGAAATGAAACATTTAATAAACATTCTTGTCATGCGCTTTGATGTTTCAGGGGCGGGGTCCGAGTCCCCGTTGTTATCATCAGGGACATTAACAGGGGAGTTCTGGCTTGACTCCATTTTGATCTTCTTGGTCCTCGATGATCTGCGGATCACAGGAACATCCTCAATTATGGTTCTGCGCTTTCCCAACGCCGCCTTCTTGGAGGATGGGGTGGGCTTAGAAGGGGTAGACTGCTTGGGGGGGTCTTCTTGGATTCAGGGGTTTGATACTCGGGATCCGTCTCACTGACCAAGGGCTCGCTGGAAAATGAGTGAGTTGGCGAAGACGCAGGGGGGAACGGGAGGGCTGGATTGGAGGGGAGTGGCTGCCAGGGGAGGATTGGCGGCAACATGGCGGAAGAGAACAACGAAAAAGCCCTGGTGGGTGGGAGGGGAGTGTTTCTTGCGAGCGACAAAAATCGATAAGCGGACGGAGCGGTGGAGGAAAGCGGGAATGTTCATGGGCTTGTAACCATGGAAGTGGTTGACAAGAGCCAAATGGAAGCTGGACATCGGCTTAGCGGGATCGTCAGAGGCCAAATACTGGATCAGGGGAATAGCGACAGCAGACCAAGGGGAGGGAAGGGAGGTGCGTTCAAGAGAAACACCTATCCATTTGAACTCTTGGTAGTTGGGGAACCCCTCCAGCTCGGGCTCCCAACTGTGCTTGTCACGGTGGATGCGATGACCAGATAGGGGAAGGCCAGACACCTCAGCCATCAACTCGGGGGTAACCTTGAAACGAACACTACGGATTACGACAAAGCCATTCTTCCACGTCCGGATGAAGTCAGCAAAAATATCAGCTTTGGGGCCCTAGAATTTACTCAGGAAGGGCTTCAGATTAAAGGTGTCGATAAAGGGTTTCGCTAGAGGGTCGAGCTGGAGGGAGCTAGGTTCGATGTATGCCATAGTGCCAGGAGGAAAGGACAAGGGAAGAGATAGCGACCAGGGCAAAGGGTGACGAACGATAAAAGGAAGGACAAGGGGACTATTTAAAAAGGCCAGCAAGGGATGATTAAGCATGTCGATCCGATCGAGGAGGGGACAGGTGGACAAAGGCCAGGTAGGGTGGGGATTGGTGATAGTTCTTGGGCCTGAGTCGGTATGGGGAAATGGGGATATCTAGAGCCGCTTGGATTCGGTGAGGATGGGCAGGGAAGCGGATTGGACAGGGGCACCGAGGGTGGCATTGGGGCATCGCAAACCATATTGGGGAGCGTAATTGAGGAGACCAATCATCCACATGGGAAATTGATGACTGGCGATGCCAGCAAGGATGCCAATCGTGAGCCAACGGTGAAGGAGGAGCTTGCTGGAGAAGATACTCCTAGGAACAGCTGCAAACCTAGAAAAGAAACACATTGGTTAGCGAGGAGGGGGTGACATGAACCTGCCTTGCCTATCAGCATCTGCTACGTGGGAGACACCCGATGGATTAGAATTGTGCCACACCATCAACGGAGATTGAATAAGACCCATGTTGGCAAGCTGGTCAGCGAGTTTGTTTGCTTCACGAAATACATGGAAAACTACCACCTGGCATTGCTGACCAATGATAACTTTGCTTTCTTGGATCAGCGAGCTAATGTTCCAAGGGGGATTTTTATCAGTTTTGATGTAACGGATGATGTTCAGAGAATCCCCCTCGATGTGAAGATGGATACGAGAGTCTTTGATCAGGTTCAAACTATGCCAGAGAGCCCAAGCTTCAGCAAAATTATTTGTCTGGTGATCGAGGTTCTCAGCAAAGGTGAGAATGATCATCCCTTTGTGGTCTCGGATGACCCCGCCAGCTCCTGACAGTCCCGGGTTCCCTTTGGATGCCCCATCAAAATTTAGCTTTAAAAAACCTATGGGAGGGGGATTCCAAAGGGCCAACCATCTGGGATGGGGAATGGGGTGAGGGCGGTCGGGGATAGGGATGTTGAGGGATTGGAAAATCTCCCCTTCAACCTTGCCAATCGGGGACTTAGACCAAGGGAGTAATTGGAGGTTTTCAGAGGCATAGGCGATGGCTTTGGTGGTCGTAGATATGGCATCGTTAGAAAGGGTGGAAAACACTCTGCGATTGCGCTCTAGCCAAATCTACCAAATAAGGTGGTGGAGGCAGATCCTCCAAAGAAAGGCAACATTGGGATTCTAAAAAGGGGTAGGCCATTGGATAAAGAGATCCCGAAGAGTGCGGGGTTGGGCCCACTAGATTTGGAATAGGGATAGCAAGTGGTTAAAACTCCCTTGGGTGAACTCACAATGTAAAAAGAGGTGGTTGACCGATTCCCCATTAGACAGGCAAAGATGACATCTATTAGGGATAGGGATGCCTCTTTTCATCAGGTTGTCAATGGTGAGCACTTTGTTTTGAACAACAGTCCAGGAGAAAAACCCAACCTTAGGGACTAGGCGCTTGATCCAAACCGACCCAAACGGGAAGGCAAAAACTTGGTGGTTCAACAGGAGAGAATGAGCCGACTTGACTGAGAAAACCCCGTTGTCTGTCCCTGACCAAACCGGAGAATCTGGAGTGGTTGCAGTAGGAATAATGGTGGTTCTGAGAAGCCGGGACAAGGAAGCGCCCGCTTGGGTTATCTGGGCACTAGCACTGCCAATGGGGATTTGCTTCCATTCCCGTTGATCATTGAAATAATCCCTGACTCTGCTGCCCCATCTACGCTCAAGAAAGGATTTGAGAGCAGACATACCTGGGATAACTGCGAGGGGCTGGTCGTTCAACCAAACGTCATCCCAAAACTTGATCTCGGAGCCACTGCCAAGTTGCCAATGGGATCCTTTAGTGATAAGAGGTCTGGATTGACTTACCGCCTTCCAGAAAGCAGATCCAGAGGAAGGGAGGTATTCATTCATGAAGGACGATCGAGGGAAGTATTTGCTCTTGACAATCGCCACCCATTCTGATTTGACATTGGTGTAGAGTTTCCATGCCTGCTTGGCGAGGAGGGCAAGGTTCAGATTGGAAGACCTTCTCAAACCCAGGCCCCCTTGGGATTTAGGTTGACAAACTCTGTCCCAGTTAACAAGGTGGATTCTACTTTTTTCTTCAGGACCTGACCACAGGAAATTTTTTTGGATTTGCTCAATCTTGGCATGAACAGACGTTGGGGCTCTGAAGACAGACATGAAGTAGACTGGAATGCTTTGGAGGACCGCCATAGTGAGGGTAGCCTTAGCTGCCTGGGATAGGAGGGCACCCTTCCAGCCTGCAAGTTTGCGTTTGAACCTTTCGATGACATTATCCCACATGGACTCTTTCGGGCTCTTGATGAAAAGAGGAAGGCCCAGGTAAGAGGTGGGTAAGCTCGAGATTCTGCACTACAGGATACGGGTGATCTTGCACTGTCTGCTATCCGGAGTGTTAAGGAAGAAACACTCACTTTTGGTGTAATTGATTTCTTGGCCTGCTGCTCTGGCATAGGTGTCAAGGATAGATTTGATGGACTTAGCTTGGATGACTGATGCTGAAGAAGCGGTAATGGTATCATCAACGAACTGCTGGTGAGAAAGGGGGGGCATGGTGGATGAAGCTTTGATCCCTTTCACATGCCCAGAAGCACAGGCAGACTTGAAAGCTCTTCCCAGGGATTCTGCCAGGATGATGAAGAGGAAAGGGGATAGGGGGTCACCCTGCCTTATGCCTTTATGAGTCGGGAAATAACCTGCAGCTGAACCATTAACGAGCACAGAGAACCATGGCATCGAGATACAACCTTTGATGAGCTTGATCCATTCTCTATGAAACCCAAACTTGGCAAGGACTTTCAGAAGGAAATCCCTGTTGACTCTGTCAAAAGCTTTGCTGATATCCAGCTTAAGAAACATGGCTGCCTTGCGGTTGCAGTGAGTAGAATGGAGAGTTTCATGAAGGGATATGATGTTGTCTATGATAGATCTGCCTTCCACGGAGCTGCCTTGACAAGGATCGATGATAGCAGGGAGAATCTTCTTTAGCCTCAGGGCTAGGGATTTGGTTAAGATCTTGTAGATAATGTTACAGAGACTAATAGGCCTGAAATCCGCCATAGTCTTGCAGGGGTGGGTTTTGGGGATCAGAGCAATGAAAGTTGAGTTAGTCCCTTTTGGAATGGACTTAGTCGATTGGAGCTCGATGATGGCTTTGCAAATGTCTTCCTTCATAATGTCCCAAAAGGTTTGAAAAAATCGAGGGGGAAAGCCATCTGGACCAGGGGCCTTGTCAGCTTGCATGGAGAAGAGAGCAGTCTCGATCTCTTTCGGAGAGAGGGTCTGAATCAGGGTAGCATTCATCTCTGGAGTAACCATGGGGGGAATGTTCTGAAGAAGGGATTCCTGGGCTGCCAAGTGGGAGGGAGAGGGATTTCCCATCATATTACTGAAGTAAGCAGACGCTTCTGATCTGATCTCAAAAATGTCTTGGGAAACAGAGCCATCAGATAAGGTGAGTTCTCTGATTTTGTTGGAGCTACGGTTTCGCATCGTGGAAGCATGAAAAAATCTGGTATTGGCATCCCCATATTTGAGCCAGAGGGCTCGAGATTTTTGTCGCTAGAAGGTTTCTTCTCTAGCCAATATGTTGTGATACTCAGACAACAGCTGACTCTCCTCATTCCTCAGCTGAGGAGTCCATTGGTCATGATGGATTTGCTCCTCCAAAGTCTTAAGTTTATCAATAATGAGTTGCTTGTTCTCAAAGATGTTTCCAAAAACTTCCCTGTTCCAAATTTTGATGTTTTCTTTCACTGATTTGAGTTTACGGGAAACTCGGTCAATGGCAGATCCTGAACATGGAAGATTCCACCACTCAAAAATTCGTTGTTTGAGGTCTGGGTGGTGAATCCACATGTTTTCAAACCTGAAAGGGGTTTTGAAGGATGGGGCCTTGTTGGATTCTAGGAGGAGGGGTGAATGGTCAGACCCAATTCTGGGGAGGGATGTGAGGAGAGTATCGCCAAAGAGAGGGATTGCTTGCTGAGATAAGAAAAATTGGTCCAGCTTGACTTGAATGTGATCTTGCCCTGCTCTTTTGTTGCTCCAAGTAAAATGGCAGCCTCTGATCTGAATGTCCATAAGCTCATTACTCGACACAAAATCTTGGAAATCAGTTATGCTTTTGGAGGGAGTGGATAAGCCGCCTCATTTGTCGAAAGCAAACAGAGGAGAGTTAAAATCCCCAGCTAACATCCATGGGAGGGCAGAAAAAGTAGTCTTGAGAAGGGACAAGGAAACCCACAGCTGGCGCCTTTCCAGGGGATTGTTGGGGGCATAGATATTGGAGAGGACCCATGTGAACTGGTTGGTCTTGCAATGGAAAACCATGTTAAGGGTTCTGTTGGTGAAGGATACCACCCTTCCCTCAACTTGGAGAGGATCCCAAAGGCAAAGAAGGCCCCCAGCCGATCCCTCTATGGGGGAGGAAGCCCACTGGCAGTCTTTCCAGACTGATTTGATGATGTTCGAGGTTCTCGCTGCATCAGCTTTGGTTTCTTGTAACATGATGATGGTGGGTTTGGAATCCTTTCTGATGGTTCTGACCAGTCTCTGCTTGCCTGAGCTGTTAAGCCCTCTGATGTTCCAAGAGAGGATCTTCATTTGGATACTTTGGAAGGTTTCTTACCGCCCTTGGTGGGTACGGGAGGGGGTTTGGGATTCTTGGGATCATCCAAGGGCTGGCCGAATAGATCAGGGAAGAGGGTTGTTTGAACCCCATTTGCGACTTGATTCTCAGTGTCTTTCTTAAGCTGGTCGGACATAGACGGTCTGCCTCTCTTTTTGTCACCTCCTGTATCCACTGGCCCTTTCTTACTTCTGGTGATGATGGAGCTGGAATTCGAGCGGTTGCGAAAAGGGTTGGATGCCTCCTCAAGGGAGTCAAAAACTGACTTGGTTGGAGACAGAGGTTCGGCTAAAGAAGTGGTGGGAAAGCCCTCCTCGAGGGGAAGGGGGGAAAGGGATTTAGGAGAGGTGGGAGAGAGCGGAGAGGTGGGAGGGGTTGGGGAGAGTGGTGCGGCCGGAGAGGGGCCAGGTAGGGAAAGGGAGGGGAGGGGAGGGAGTGGAGGCAAGGGGGAAGGAGAAGGGGGGAAATGGACTCGGGAAAGAGGACATCATCATCAACACCAGAGAGAGGACCAAACTTGTTGGGAAAGGCAAAAAGTGAACATACCTGGTTGGAACTTGACGGAGCTTGGTGGGGGAAGGATTTGTGGAAGGGGACTTGTTTCCCTTTGTCAGTTTTCCCTCGAAAAGGGCCACCAGTAGCCTTGGGTCCCGGGTGGGTGACCGGACGCTGAGCAAGGGAGAGCTGGGGTCGAGGAACCTCTTTGGCAGCTTTCAACGAAGGGCATTGGGATCTGAGGTGTCCCTGAGCCTGGCATTCGATGCAGAACGCTGGTTTATTCTCATACTCAATAGCTTGGCACCACTGGAAGTCCCCATAGATGAGATTGATGCGAGTGGGAAGCTGGGACGCCAGGTTCATAGACACGTAGATTCTGGCAAAGGCCATTCTGGATCGGGCTTTTGTTGTCGGGTCAAAGGCAACCAGGTCTCCGATGTATCCTCCGATCCCCCGAAGGATGTCTTCATGAAAAAACTGGATTGGCAGGTCCGAAAGACGAACCCAAATGGGGGCGACATTGATGTCCTGAGTTTGGGGGTTGAAACCCTGTTCCCATTTCTTAAGGAATAGACTTTTCCTGCCAAAGAACCACGGTCCTCCGATGAGGATTCTTGCATAATCATTCTGGTTGTTCAACTGAATTAGAAAGAAACCCCTGGAAAGTGCAACTAGCTGAAAACTTCCCTCTGTTCGCCATTTGAAACTGGCCCATCTTCTGATAGACTCCATGTTAGGTCGGCCTCCAACGAATTTCCCAACCAGGGACAGGGATTCGAGGGAAAGTTTTGGAGCCATGCGAGAAATCGGGATAACCATATTTTCCCCGGAGGTGACCAGGGGGGAAGGGAAACCACTTCAGATGGTTTGGGAGAAGGGGATCCCGATACCATCGCGTTGAATGACAGACCGACCGAGGGAGGGGATTTGGAAGGGGGAAAGGGGGGAATGAAACCTTCCGCCCAAGGTCTCTACGTCCCACCCGGATCCGGATCGGGGGCATCGGGATCATCCGTGAGATCGACAGGGATCTCGCCTGGTTCCAAATCCCCGGGGAGGGTTTGGGAAACCCTGCCAGGGAAAGCCAGGGCAGCTGCGGTCGAAGTTGACGCTGATGCTGTGGGAACCATTGCAGAGGGAGCCATTGCTGTTGAAGCCATCATTCCCACCAACTAGTGAGAATCATCGCTTTATAGGTTAACTTACTTTCTTTTGCAACCTTCTACCTTTCATTGAGCCTAGAGCTTCTAACTATGATGGAATATGATATCCTTATCATATCTTCTTATTCCTTCTCACTCTAAAGATTCATGTTATCAAACAACAATACTCCCACTTGAGATGGAGATGGAGTATTAACTGGTTAAAATGTATTCATTCTATAAATTTGAAGCATGCATTCAATATACTTCCTCTAGCTAATCCATGACTCTTTTTTTAGTCTTTTTTACTTTTATACTAAGAATATAATGCACATCACCTAAATATTTCATATTAAACTCTTTATTCAATTGGCCTTTAGTAAACTTAAGAAACAACTTAGTATTACTAAGAAGAAAATATCATCTACATAAAGCATAAGAATAATGAAATTATTATCATTATGTTTGATGTAGAAAATAGTCAACTTCACTTCGTCTTAGCCCTTGGCTAAATAATTATTAAACATTTGAGACCATTCTTCTAGAGATTACTTAAGACCATATAATGACATTTTCAACCCATACACTATATAATCCTTCTCTTACATAACAAATCTCATTAGTTTATCCAAATAAATATCCTTCTTTATATCTACATACAAGAATGTAGTTTTCATATCCATTTACTCCACCTTCAAATCCCATGTTATTTGTAATGCTAGTAGCATTCTCATGGAGGCCAATTTACCCACTAAAGAGTGTAAATATTGGTAATCAACTGCCTCAACTTGAGAGTAACCTTTAGCTACTAATCAACCTTTTTATCTTTAAACACTCTAATCAACTTTATACTTTATCTTATAATTTATAGCCCATTGATTTATTTACTACAAGCAATTCTTGTGACTCCAAGTGTTGTTCTTTCTAAAGCTTGTATTTCCTTTTCCATTGAATTTATTTGATTATGGATTTTTTCATTCTTTAGGGTCTACTCAACAATATTTAGCTCTTCTCCCATTGTACTTAGATAAATATATTATTTAAAATTCTTAGAAGATTATCCATACCATATAGACCTCTTTTTAGATAAAATATTCTTCTCAAGTTTTGGTTTAGATTGATTTCCTCTTCCTACTTTGGGATGATTTTTCCTATTGATCAAGTCTTATCTACATGATTGATTGTTATACTAGTTCCTCTAGGCATGACTATGTATTATCATGTGTGGCTTCTATCCTATTTTTATGTTTTTGACTTAGCTTTTGTAAAGGTTCAAAGTTTTATCAATGCTTACCTTATTGATTGGATTATCTTTGTACTTTGTGGTGTCATCAAAATTATTAGACATATCTTCCCTAAATATATACCATGATTCTATATAATCCACTATTATTAGCATGTAATATTTATATCCATTTGTATAAACCAAAAAGATACACTTTTAAGAGTGTGAAACCAACTTATTTTATTTCCTTTAAAATGTGCTTAAATGATTCACATCTAAATACTTTTAAATGACCAACATATTGATTTCTTCTACTACATAGATCTCAGGAGATTTATCTCCTAAAATAAAAAATAAGTCATCATAATTTGCTATATAAACTATATCTAAAACCCCAAATTAACTTTAGTATCAACCATCATACCCCTTGCTTTTCTCAAGGAGGGTCCTATTTGACCTTTTAGAAATAGCATTTTGTTAAGGACTATGTGGATTGGTGTTGTGTGTCATAATACAATTCATTTTGGAAAATCATCAAATACCCATGAGAAATATTCCCCTCCATTTTTGCTTTTTAAAACTTTTACCTTCTTACCTATCTGTCTTTCCACTTGAAACACAAACTTTTTGAAATAGTCTCATGTAAATATACATGATTTTCTAGAATGATCATCCAGGAAAATCATGAATTTCCTTTCTTCTCCAAAATATTTATCCTTTTTCGGACCATAAATATCAAAATAAACTAAATATAAAATTTAATTTTTCTCCAGACTGCGTTGGTAAAAGGAGGGTGATAGAAATACAAATTTCTTCCATGTCTCTACTCTTCGCCACAAGAGTACTAACCAAATTAAGGAGATCAAGATGTTCGATGGGTCTAACACCAAAGATATGGAAGAAATAAGGAGGGAAGCGGTTGAGTACTTTAAATCATTGCTAGAAGATGTAAATCCGACTATTGAAGAAGAGGACTCTCTGTTGGCAGCCATTCCACCCCTCGTAACTGAGAATCTTAATGGATTCTTACTTAAGCCTTTCACAAAGGAGGAAATCAAGAAGGTGGTTTTTGACATGGATGGTAATAGCTCCCCAAGACCGGATGGCTTCCCCACTGACTTTCTTCCAAAAGTTTTGGGATATCCTAGGCAATGATGTAGTGGAAGCTATAATTGAGGCTTAAAAGGACATGGAAATCCCAGAAGGAGTTAATGCTACATTTTTAGTCCTCATCCCTAAACTAGTGGGAGCAATGGAATTTTCTAGTTTTTGCCCTATCAGTTTATGTAACACTCTGATGAAGATTCTCACAAAAAAAATTGCCAATAGGCTGAAGGTTATCCTTCCTTTCATCATTGATATGAACCAAGGAGGCTTTGTGAAAGGGCGACAAATATTGGATGGTATCATCACAATTCATGAGGTTATTCATTCAATGGTGGCTAGTAAGGAAGCAGGTATGTTACTAAAGCTTGATATGAATAAAGCCTACGACCGGGTCTCATGGCAGTTCCTCACCAAGATTTTGGGTAAGTTTGGTTTCTGTCCCTAGTGGATTAAGTTAATTTTTAGTTGTATCTCTACTACAAGATTTTATGTCATGGTGAATGGGTCACCCTCCGGTTACTTTAAGAGTGAAAGGGGGTTGCGACAAGGAGATCCTTTGTCTCCATACATGTTTATTATTTTAGCGGAAGCATTGGGTAGGAAAATTTCAACAACGATGGCAGATGGTCGATTGGAATGTTTCAAACCAGCCTCAACAGCAGAGCCAGTGTCTCACCAACAGTTTGTGGACGATACAATCATTGTGTCCAAAGCCTCGATGCCTCAGGCTAGGAAGCTGAAGAGAATTCTAACCAAGTATGAGACAGAAGCAAGACAGTACATAAACTATAAGAAGAGTAGCATCTATTTCTTTAACACGCCTGGTGGGAGGGAGGAAAGAATAGCTAACCTCTTCGATTGTGGAAAGGAGATTCTACCAAAAACTTATCTAGGCATGCCTATGCTCGAAGGAAGAATGAAGGCTACATTGTGGAACTCAGTCATTGACAGGATCTCCAAAAAGTTAGCAGGGTGGAAGGGCAGCCTTCTCAGTTCTGTAGGAAAAGCCTTATTAGTTCAAACTACTTTACAGAGCATTCCAATTTACTACATGTCTCTATTTAGAATGCCTGCAAAGGTCCGAGCTACATTGGAGCAAATTCAACACAACTTCTTGTGGTCAGGTTCAGAGGAGAGAGAGAATTTCGTTGGTAGCATGGAATCAGGTGTGTGCAAGCAAGGATCAGGGGGGCCTAGGGCTAAAGAGAATGAAAGAAATGAATCAAGCTCTGATTGGCAAACAAGTATGGAGATTTATCAATAATGATCAATTGGGATGGGTAAAACTTCTTAAGGCAAAATATATCAAAAATAATCAGGACTTCCTGAAAGCTGATAATCTCCCTAGAGGATCCTATTTCTGGAATTGTTTGCTCGAATGTCGGGAGGTAGTCAGGAAAGGCATCAAATGGAGAATTGGTAATGGAAGACAAGTGGACTTTTTGCAAGACCCATGGTTGGAAGAGGCCCCTTTGAAAGATAACTTAGACCCTTAGGTCCTCCAACATAAATTTTCAAAGGAAATGGGAGGAAAAGTAGGGGATTTTATTGCTGTAGCATAGGAAACTTCCTCTTGGAAGAAAATCACAGTTCATAATCTGTCAGAGCAAGCGAAGGTGTCCTTAACCAAACTCAATGATGCTTTAAGGGTGTTCTCGATCATTCCTAGGGAAGGAAGAGACAAGGTGATTTGGGGAAAAACTACAAGTGGGATCTATTCAGTAAAAACTGCCTATAAGTTAATCCACTCAGGATTCAATGGCCGGACTCTGACTTCTATTATTTGGTTAAATAATTTAACCCCAAAAATAGCTTTCTTCTTTTGGTTGGAAGTTCAAAATAAGATTCTGACAACAGATAATCTACAAAGGAGAGGTTTCCAATTCATCAATCGATGTATCTTGTGTGAGAAAGCGATAGAATCTCTAAGTCATATATTTTTAACTTGTGAATTTTCTTGTACAGTCTTCCAAATTATCCTGTCCAAATTTCATATATATTGGGTCTGTCCAAATAGCATGTCTGACTTCTGCATACAGTGGGCTTCCCCCTTACGGGCAAAACTTTTAACTTGGCTCTAGAAGCTCAGTTTACCCCATTTTTTATGGGGGATATGGAATGAGAGAAATAAGAGAGTATTTAAAGGACGTAAGAAAGATCCCAAGTTATGTGGTAATAAAATAATCAGAGCTTTGAAAGAAAACTGGAAAACTTTCTTCTTCAAAAATGAGACCATGTCTCTAAGGGAAAGGAGGATTTTGCGGAACTGGGGAGAGGAACTTCTAGACCTAGACATTACAACCAACCCATGGGATGGTGTCAATTGGATACCCCCCACTCAAAAGTGGGTTAATTTTAATTTTGACGGGGCAACTAAAGGAAATTCGGGGGCTGCAGGAGTAGGAGTTCTGAGAAATGAGGAAGGAAAAGTGGTCCTTGCCTTTGTAGAGCCTTTGGGAACTCAAACAAATCATTTTGCAAAAGCCCGAGCCTGCATGCAGGCAATGAGAATTGCCAGACTTGAGGTTTATAAGGAAGTTATCTTTGAAGGGGATTCGCTTAATATAATCAAGGCAATTAAGGAGGATAAAGACCCCAATAGGACCATCTTAGAGCTTATCCTAGAAGAAAAGATTCATAAATCCTATTTGGTTAGTTCTCGAATCCAAAACATCTTCGAGAGAAGGGAACTAGGCGACGGATCTAATGGCAAATATTACAGTTTCTGTTGGGGAGATGCAAATTTGGAAGGATAACTTCCCTCAAGAACTATTGGTGTTGGCTTCTAGAGAAGAGCTAAGATCAAACCTGTTAGAGCATCAGGAGATCAGAGGGTTGATGATGAGTAATCTGACAGATGGAATTAGGCAGGAAAAGGCATCCCATTTTCTAGGGCCTGGGAGGTGACAAGTGTACAGTACAGCAACCTAGTGGTATTAGTAAGTGCTAGGTGTTGTTTGGTTTTTGTTTTATCCTGAATAGCCAAGCGACAAGTATAGGACTGTGGACTCAAAGTATGGCTTAATGTGGGTCTTAGAAAGATCCATTTTGTATTTTGATTATACGGGCTTGATGCTAGAACCAGCCCATTTTGACTATGTAAAAGGTTTGTGGACCTTATAACCACCTCTACCTTATACCAAAAAAAAAAAAAAAATTTCTTATTTCCACTTTAAATAAAAGTCAGTCTTCTTTACTTTCCTAGGACACGTCTTTCACAAAGTTCTAAAGATTCATTCTTACCTATATCCAATCCCTCGATTGTTTCCTTGTTACATAATGCTTGCAATCCTTTCTCACCTATATTCCCAAATTATTAGTGTTATAGAATAAGAATGTTGACTTTGAGGCTACTTCTACAGAATTTTTTATGTGCTTCTCATTTGCTTCCATGTTTTAACTCCCACTCAAGAGTGCAGCGATTGTGTTGAACATATAACAATAAGGGTAACTTCTGAAGGGTTAAGGTAGACCATTTTTCCACTAAATCTTAGTAATAATCTCAAGAAAATAAAGTGAAGTAATATCAATGTTGTAAAGAGATCCAACTTTGGCTTATTTTGCTAGAATATGGCTTCCCTCACCCATCTACAAGTGTTGTATTTGAATATCATGGTTACTCCTACACCAATAGTTTAACTAACTAATAAGATATTGTTTTTAAGACGTAAAACATGTCTCATATTTGAAAATAATTTTGAAGATCCATTACTTAATTTGATATTTATTATTCTAATCCTTAATATGTCATATCCATACTCCTATACCTAGAATACTTTGCCAAAATTTTCTTCCTCAATTTATACGAAATTCCTTCTTGTGGGTTATATACAAAGAAGCACCTAAATCCATAAGCTACACATCTTCTTTTTTATTGCATTTAGACATGAGGATGAGAAACACATATTTCCTTCTTCCTCCTTACTTTTGGAAACTAAGAGCATGGTAATAGACTCTTTATTTCCTTATAATCCTTGTAAATTTGCACTCCTTATTGGTATGTCCCTTTTGATGGTACTTATAGTATATGATATGCTTATTTTTCTTTCACTATTGGTAGACCTTGCTCTTAATTTGGATCTATTGAGCTCCCACTTGATCTTTCATCTTGTAGCTCTTTATAACGACCTATTAAGACCAATATTTTAGCTCCAGGGGTGGATCTTAAATTCTTTCTCCTTGTTTCCTCTCAATGAATTTATCGCAATAACTCTATTTGTGACCACTATGAGATTCTCCCAATATTTTGGAAGACTACTTGATAAAACCATGCACTTCTCCTCATCATTCATTGTACTTTGAATAGTTGTAAGCTGATTCACAATAAAATTGAAGTAATTAATATGATATCTCACTTTATCACCTTTGTTTAATTTAGATTGTAAAACTTTCTTCTCAAAAATATTTTATTGACCAAGATCTTTGCATCATAAAGAGACCGCAACTTATCCAAGATTGTATTGACCAAGATCTTTGCATCATAAAGAGACTGTAACTATTTTGTTGATATCTTTTACATTCATCAAAATTGAATCATAATGATTTAACTTTATTACAATCATTTCTTTCTTGTCCACTTACAAGAAATTCTAGTGAAAACATGTCTCTTATCAATAACCATTTCCTTCTTGATCTTTTGTAAGTTAATTTTTTTCTAATCAACTTATCAATCTCAGTTCTAGAGATTTCAAATATCATAAATCTTGTAAGAAACACTAGATCTCTTTCATACTAGTAGCAAATCTTTAACCAAGATCACAAATTCAATCTTTCCAACCTTTGCTCTAATCCTATATAGAATTGAAAAAGTGTTGCATACAAGAATTCAATTTGAAAAATCATAAAAATACAATGCATAGAAAATAACAAATACATAATCCATGGATTAGAAAGAAAGTATAATGCATGACAAGAATTTTTAGGATAAATAGTGTCCACCTTTTCATTTTTATTATTAAAGACCATATGGAAAACCATACAAATCTCACAACTTTCTTTTATAGATTATATTATACAAGACTAGAATTCATTTTTTCTTAATCTAAGCATATCTAGGAATATAATTCCTCTTATTAAACTAATATCATGCAAAACCATGCATTATTTTGACAACAACAAAAAATAATGTTTTGTAAATATAATTCTAAAAAAGATATATTTTTCTTTTTTTTCTTGAGTAATTGTACTCCTAAAAAAATTATAAAGGTTGACATTAAGAAACCAATTAATAAAGTATCATTTTAAATTGAGAAATTAATTTTTTAAAAGATCATCATAAATTTTAATTTATACTAAAGTCAAGAAGAGTTAGGTAAGGTCCTGTGATAGGGATACTGTAGTGGTATATCTTTGGGTTTTCATATAGGGGACCCAAGTTCAAACCCTGGTGCAAGGGAAATGAGACTCCTTTTAAAAACCCATGTTTTACCCAAACACAAATGAAGTGTATATTTGTAGATCTACTCTTTCATACCTATAAGTCCTTTTAGCGAATGTATGTTGTAGACTTTTAGCAATGAAAGTAGATCATGGTTTTAATATTTTTGATAAACCAACACAGATCAATTCAATCAAATCATTATTCTTCTTCTTTTTTGTATTTTCTAAACCTTTCTTTAGTAGTTTTACTTAAAATATATATAAAACTAACTAGGGATCGGTCCTTTTTGGATATTTATTGGGTGAAAACTCAATTATCCAATCTTATTGAGGTCTAAGGCACATGTAACCATTAGATAGATCAACTACGAACAATATCATATGATTTACATAATTGAATAATTATAAGAATATATGTTAAATTTTATACATACAATTGGTTTTGATAAAATAAATTGATTTATTTGTCCATTGAGTCGGGCTTAAATAAGTTTTTTGAAAGGGGTCCCATTCAAAACTTGTTTAAGCTTGACTCAAAATTACATGGTTTTCAACCCCTTTCATTTTTTTTGTTTAGTAAAGACCACATGGAAAATCATATCAAATTCACAATTTTTTATAATAATTATATTATCCAAGAATAGAATTTATTTTCTTTCTTAACTAAGCATATATGGGAATATGATTCCTTTTTTTAAACTAAGCACATACAAAATTTTGACAACCAGTATTTTAAAAAATAAAACAATATTTTATAAATATAATTTTTAAATATAAATAGTTTTCTATTTTTGAGTAATTGCACTCCTACCAACAAAATTCTAAAGGTTGACCATTAAGAAACCAATTGATAAAGTATCATTTTAAATTGACAAATTAATTTTTGAAAGGATTATTATAAATTTTAATTTAAAGTAAAGTCAATAAGAGTTAGGTAAGCATTCATCACTCACAATGCATTAGGATTCTATGCCTTTGAAACTTGAGTTTAAGCCATTTTTAATATAAGATGACCCCTGAACCATTTGTGCTTTTGACTCAATGTACAAATAAAACAATTTATTTTATCAAAACCTATTGTATAGAGTACTATAAACTTTAATATATATTATTTTAATAGTTCAATTATGAAAATTATATGATATTATTCATAGTTGATCTATCAAATGGTTATATGTTCCTCAGAACTGAAGAAGATTAGATAATTGAGTTTTCACCCATACAAGATCTAAAAAGAACCTACTCCCTAGTTGGTTTTATATTTTTAAGTAAAACTACTAGGAAAATAGTTAGAAAATGCAAAAAATAATTATAATAATAATTTGATTGAATTCAGATCAAAGGGTTTAGCTCGTTGGTCAAAGCGCTCCCTTAGGAGGATGGAGACCACGGTTTGAATCCCTTAGGCCTCATAAAATTGGAGGGTGTGTCACACCATCCAAAGAAATTGGAGATTATAGTGGCATAAAGAAATAGGATTTGAACCCACGATGAGGTGATGAAAAATGTAATGAGTTACTGATTCCTCTAGTATATGCAAAAAAATGACTTGATTGAATTGATTTGTATGGGTGTCTCAAAAATATTAGAGCCATGATCTACTTTCATTTCTAAATAAATCTACAACATACATTCACTAAAAGGACTAATAGGTATGAAAGAGTAGATGTACAAACACACTTTTCATTTGTATTTAATGAGTTGAGAAATCATACACAGATTAAAAGCTAAAGATCATGCACAATTTATGAACAACCATTACATATGTATAACAACAAAAACAACAAAATGAATTCCTAGATTACCAATATGTTGTTATAAATATGCATAAGCACTTATTTATAGTTTAAATTTTTCAAGATGGTTAGAAATCCTAATCTCTAAATTGTAGTCTTTATTTGTACACTAAAACAAAACCTTTAGTCTTCTCTAAGAATTTTAGCGACAAAGCTACATTCTAGCTAATTTAATTTTTAAAACTTCCACATAATGCAAATAGTATTTTCTTTTTTCTCTATCTCTAACTTGGATTTTTATTTAACTTTGATCGATCATTTCCATTGGTCCCTTGTCGCTTTTCTTGGTCCTTCTTCAATATACATGTTCCTTGTTTTATTATGTCGTACATTTTAGAATCAACCTTTTCCATCTAAAATTGAAATTCTCAATGACTAATTGTTGAAGTAAAGCCAATTGGTCAACAAATCAACAAATTGATGCATCAACAAGTTAGTAGGTTTTATGAGATTGAAATTTATGGAAATATCACTTATTCATTTCATATTTCCTTCTAGAAAAACTATAATGTCTTTTTTCAATTTGTTTTATGTGATTCATGTGTGTCATTGACATGTTGCTTCTCCATGTAATTTTTGTACACTTGGATCTCCTATCTAGTTTTGAGTTGGTGCTCTTTTGATAATATAGCTTTTGCCATTGATTTGGTGTTAAACTACTTGTTTCTTGTAACTTAATCCTTCTTCTTTGACTCGCTGATACATTAAATTTTTTATGTTTGTGTGGGTCCATCATTGACTTAACAGTTGATATGGTAGTTATTGCTTTTATCACTTGGTTTCCTTTCTCAATTGATCAATCAATATCCACATTTTCTCTTTTCTTCATTTTTTCTATCAAAGAGCATGCTCATGTCAGGTTTGCATCAAGTACTAGTCAATCAATAACCTCACCCTAAGTCTCTTATCATTTTCCTTCCTCCTAATAAATTTGCATTTGACTATATAGGGTGGTGTCATACTAATGGAGACTTATTCAATAGATCGATAGGTGTCGACAAATTGACAAGTTTATGGTAGGTTGATCTTTGGTCTACTAATCAATGCCTATAAAAATGAATCAATATCTATTTGATGGGTTGGTTTCCCCAACACTTGACTAAATATTTCACATTCAAGCAAGCTAAATATTTCAAATTTAGACACTTTGCTTTGTTTGAAGTCTATCATTCGAGACCCTATTTTTTTATGTTTTGACTTGTTCAATTGGATTCCTCTACCACTTGAAGTGTTTATTTGTCAATCCATGCTCCACTTACATAATGTGATAAATTTGTGATTGATTACCTAATGAGAGTGATGAAAACCATATAATTGCATTTTTTATTTAGTCAATTAGACCATATCTAACTTTCCTTTCTATGAAAAATATTCTTTATATTTCTCAAACTACTATGTTTCTATATAAATACAACTTTAAAATAGTTTGAATGCTTTAATACAATTTGTTAAGACCTTAATTAACTATAATTTTGCTTCATAGAAAAAAAACTAAGGTAATCTCATGAGAAGCGTGAAAGTTTTGATCAGAGGCTATAGCAATTTTATGGAAGTTCTAAGAAAATAAAGTAGGCCAAAGTCATAAGATTTAAGATCAAGAAGCCGAGAAGGGTTTTGATAATCAAAAGTTTTGGAAATATCGATGGAGTAGAAGGGAAATTTTTTTGAAAAGCAAAACGTTAAGAGAACCTGGTGTCATGACCCTCCCTTTGCAGACTCTTTACTTGATGGAAATATATCTTTTAATGGAATGATTGATTGTACTATGTTTTTTTCTGCAATTATGGATATTTTGTGGGAAATAAAATATATCTTATTGATAAGATGTTTGACAATTTAATGTTTTGTTGCTACATGTAATTGTCTCATTTAAGGATATGATACTGCTAATAGAATTGTGTGATTGTAGGAACATTTGTCCTTATGAGTGGAAGAAATAATTGACCATCGTAGATGGGATGTTAAAAGGTAAATGATGATTGCTCTTAAAGATGACAACTCTAAAGAAGGACAAATTTCCTTCACTTATAGTTGCATAATTAATTGGCACATGGAATGAACCATCAGCAGTGAGGTTGTTGAGGCCAAAACAAAAGAGTTGATGGGTTGTTGTTTGAATGTTTTGAATGATATTTTGGAAAAAGGAACCCTTCTGTTTTCTTAATTAGTGATTATTGATTATGTTAGAAAATTGCTTCTATATGCGTATGTTCCTTTTTATTTAAATGAAGCACTCTCTAGAGTAATTAAGGACTTGAATGAATTTAAAGGTTTAAACCAAATCTGCGTATATCACTACGTGGAGTTTGAGTTATTAATCTTGCTTGTACATTAAAGAAGATTCACTGCATTAAGTATAAGGTAATGGTTGTTGGTGTGGATGCTCGTTCGATGAAGGAACATTGGTTTCAAACTGGTTGGTTACCTTGTACTATGTAGATAGTGGAAAAAGAGGAAGATAGAGGATAGTGGACTCTTGATGGTATCTAGAGGAGCCAAATGGAGTGGGTGATAGTGGACGTCAAAGGAAAAGAGACAGATATTTCTTCACTTGGGGAGTTGTGTGTGGAAGGGAGGTGTGGACGGTGTGCGACTAGGAAACGATAAAACTCTTTTGGATTAGAATACTCTCGACCGTAACACGTAGATATGTTCCATTGCTTCGATGGTAATATGTATTTTGAAATGTGGTATTTTTCTTTGAATGAATTAAAAATAGTTAGACTATGTGGTTTGAGAACATTCCATTGATTGTTTCGCATTTCAAATTGTTATGATTTATTCTATTTTAATTAGAATCTGAATACGAAAGGGCATGGGAAGTTTTAAGAGTAAAGCAAATCATCAGATAGGAGTGCACCCACATAAGGAGTAAGATAGGTATATAGGAAAACCTATATTTGGATACTACCTCCTTAATATTGGGAATGTATAGCTAGTCGATAATGTGATGTAGATATTGGATCATCGTAGGGAAATGTTTTGGTCGAATCCACAATGGAAGCTTCTCAGAATTTAGACCCGCCTGTATTGTATCCGTGGATACAAAAGTATTTGGGTAGGTTGTTTGAGAATGGTGTCTGGTACTGGTTAGCTTATGATAGGCTCTCAGGTGGAAATAAAATTCCTATCCATTTGTGTGAAGTTGTAGTACCTAGTTCATTATTGGTGAATGTAGAGGGACGTAAGGGATCACAGCTATCGTAGTGCAATTTGGGTCTATTTTCCTTCATTATGGGTAGGTGTCTATACCGAAACAACCATTATTTTTTAAGACCATCTTCCACGAGGTGTCACAAACAAATCTTCTATTTATTTTGAGATGTTGTTGTGTTATTGTGTGTGTGATATCTGATGATGAATGAATGGTTAATTCAATGGATTAATGAAAGAAGTGAAATGTGTATATTGAAACTAATTTCATTTACTGCTATGTAAACTATGAGTGCTTTTGAATTCCATGTTGGTAATTGATAAATGGGTGCTAGTTATGACTGGAAACTAGAATGCTATTGTTGTGACTAAAACGATTGCCCTTGTATGGAGTGTATGTAACTAGATGAATGGTTCAACTATTGAAATAATGGATCACAATCATGTTGAAATACTCAATCAAAAATATGAATTTGATTGTATGAAATGATGTGCTTGAAATATTATTGTAGAAATGTTGCAATTATTATATGTTTTTTTTATGTAAAGACTACATTCATTTAGATATATATGCATACTTAAGTGAAGGAAAGAGTTGGTCAGATCCTTGTAAACAATCCCATATTGGTGTGCTCGAGGAAAATATGCCCAGTGGCTATGTCGAGAACCCAAGTTATGTTGGAAACTTGTAGTGATGAGTTTGTTGACCATTTCGGAGTGCAGTGTTCTGGATTTGGGTTGTTGAATCTCATGAATTATTACTGTGAGATAAAAGTTACCATTTCAATAAAAATCGAAAGATAATGTGTTCAATGGGAGTTAAATCCAAGTCTAACTTGTTATGATCATATTACCTCTATTGTATTTGACACTTTGTAATTTTAGTAGGAGCTAATTGGGGTTGGATTTACATTGTTGTTCTAAGACGTAGTTGCTCTTGTAATGACGTTGGCTTCTAAATATGTGGGAGTAGTGCTATGTTTTGATTAGTTGGACTATAATTCCTTATTATTAGTTATTCATTTCAATGGTTTATATGGTCAATATTTCTGAGTAAACTATGAATGTTGAAGTGTGGTTTTAGCTTAATGTAATGGTAATGGAAAATATTATTAATCTAGGTGTAAAGCCCACCAACTAATTAGATTAATTCATTAAGGGTCATCTTAAGGGAGATCTTCATAAGCGCCACTAAAGGAACCTTTTATTAAGGGGTTGGAGTTAATTTAAGTAGATTTCCTTCTTATGGTGACCATATAATAAAGATGCTTGCTTTTGCTCTCTATGGGAACTAATAGAGCTATTTAGAAAGATTATTAAATGTAAATGAGCTAAAGTAAATCTAGTGGCTTGGTTGAATAAGTCAAAAAGGGTGAGTATGGTTTCTATAGGTAACCATAGGTAGAGTTAAACTCCTACCCTTGTTGGTCAAAAGAGAGACCAATGATATATGGACTAACTCATCCTATTAGATGAGAAGGATAGTCTAGTGTACCCATAGGCTTGGTACATCTTCGTAGATGGACTTGCATAGGACATGGAGCCAAGCTTCCCTTTTGACGGATTAAAAGGAGGACAAGGAAATGAGCTAGCTCATTGATGAGTGAGATAGATAGCTTAAGATTCATCTAGTACACCTCAAGAATGACTTATGAGGGTTGTAGAGATGGGTGAATCAGTAAAGAGGGTGAGAGTTGGAGTTAAGTCTAACATAGATAATTATAGAAATATTAAGAAATAGTTGGGAATAGCTTGGTTAAGCAAGGACCTTTAAAAAAATAGATTAGGATAATGATGGGTTGTGACATTTGGTATTAGAGCATGGTTCGTAGTGGAATAGGCTCACTACGCAAAACTAATTTTTGGGTGTGTAATAGAAAACATACCTACGAAAGGACTATACCTTGTTTAAAAGAAACTATTGAAAGTTAAACTGATCTGACTATTTATGATAACTAGAAATTTAGTTGATGATAGGAGAAACCAACCAAATAAGTGATGGTGAAATGACTCCTACTATCTCTTATATGTGTGGATAGGGATAATGCCACCAAAGAGAAGAAGAGGAAGTGTTGCCCCAATGACCAAGTAGACATGACAAACTAATGTAGAGAATAGGAACCCAGATGTAGGTTCAGAGAACCCTAGAAATGAAAGAGAGAATCCTAGTAATGAGAGAGAGAATCTCACTACCATAGTAGCCCTACTTCGAGAACAGGTGGAAACACAAAAATAGTTGTTGGATGTCATGTTGAATCGGGAAACACAAGTTAGGAAACTCTAATAGGGGATAAGAAAATGAACCCCTTACTAAGGCACAACTAGCTAGGATTCGACTTGAGGCTGAGTTGGGAAAAGAGATGAAACATTTAAAGTCTTCCAAGTTCAATGGAGAGGAATATGGAGATAAAGTTGAGGTTTGGTTGAAAGAAATAGAAACCTATTGTAATATGAAGAAATTTTCCTTTGGTACTCAAACATCCTATGCCACATTGCATTTGCAAGGAGATGGTTTGGATTGGTGGGAAACTCTTAGTGAGGATCGAAAACTAGCAGCAATAGTCAACCTAAAATGGGATGAATTTGTAGTAGCATTTAAATAAAGATTCCTCATGGAGAACACTTCTATTCCTAGAATTTTGAGGAGTTCACTAAACTTCAACAGGGAACTAGGACAATGGAAAAATATTATCAAATATTTGTCAAGTTGTTGAAGTATGTACCTACTTATAATGAGAAAATGAAGATTCATAAGTTTATACTAGGAGAAGATCCTAGAATAGGGTAAGAGGTAGATATGTGGGAACCTACTACTCTACAGAAGGCCTATGATTTGGCCAGAAAAGCTGAAACATATCTCAAACCCTATTTTGACTATGAAGGTTTAGATGAGCAGGGCAGAGAAGCACTAAGGAAAAGAAATAGTATAGGTTTTGTTAAGTGGAAAAAGAACAAGTAAACAAAAGTTCCTCTAAGCATGATAGAAGAAATGACCAGAAGTAGGGGAAGTTCAGAAGGAGGTTCCAAGGAAAGAACCATAATCCCAATAATCGAAACAATGGTAACAATAGACCATCACAGGGATAGGCTAATTCTCCACATGCAAAAAAAGTAGAAGAGGGACAGAAGCGAAAAGAACATCCAGGACCGAAAGAAGGGTGTTTTCTTTGTAGAGGATCGCATTATGCCAGTAATTGCCCATAAAGAGCAGGAATGAGTTCAAAGGGAAAGGAACCAATGTACAAGGAATATGCATCTAAGGAACCCATGCACAAGATTTATGCTACAATAGGGAATCAAGATCTAGATGGTCAAGCCATGCCACTATTGATAAAGGGTAAGGTTTTTGGTAAGGATGTTAAAATATTGATTGATAGTGGTGCTACGGATAGCTTTGTTTCCACTAGTTTAGTTAAAGATATTTCAGAAAGGCCAAGAATCTTGGCATATGGGTGGAAAGTCGAGTATGGTTCAGGATAAACCTACTCTATAAATCAATGTTACCCTATGGCAGAAATTGCCTTACCTAGTGGAATGACAATAGGATACATGTATGTAGCACCTTTGCATGCCTTTGACATAATCTTAGGAATGGATTGGTTGCAAGCACATAAAGCAATAATCAATTTTCAAGATAGATGGATTGAGTACATAGAATATGGTAGGGATGTACGAAGGGTGTACAACCTACAAGGGGCATTCCAACCCCAAATCCTCTTAGCAATGCAACTCAAGAAAGCCATTAAAAATGGAGGAATGGTCTATGTAGTCAAGATAAATGAAATTGAGAAAGAAAAGAAGGAAGAGGTGTTCGAAAAACACCCAATTCTCTAAGAATTTAGGGATGTATTTCCAAAATATTTACCTAGATTACCCCCTAAATGAGAATTTGATTTTACAATTGAGCTTCAACCTGGAATAGAACCTATTCATAGAGCTCCTTATAGAATGAATCCTATAGAAATGCAAGAGCTAAAGGTACAACTACAAGGATTCTAGAAAAAGGATTAATCAGACCAAGTGTGTCACCATGGGGTGCACCAGTGTTGTTTGTAAAGAAGAAGGATGGTTCCTTGAGATTATGCATAGACTATAGAATGTTAAATAAGGCAACTATCAAGAATAGATATCCTCTACCTAGAATCGAAGATCTTTTTGATCAACTTAAAGATGCTACAATATTTACAAAGATTGATTTGAAGTCAAGATACCACCAATTGAGGATCGTGAGGAGGATACTCATAAGATAACCTTTAAAACTTGTTATGGACATTATGAGTTTATTGTCTTACCTTTTGGTTTGACAAATGCTCCAACAACATTTATGAACTTGATGAATAGTATCTTCAGGAAGTACTTGGATAGATTTATTTTGGTATTTTTGGATGACATATTGATATATTCCCAAGATAAATCAGAGCACGACAGACATCTTAGGATGGTGCTTGAGCTATTAAGGAAAAATCAGTTGTATGGGAACCTATCCAAGTGTGAATTTTATGTACCAAAAGTATAGTACCTAGGACATATTGTATTAGAAAGAGGGATCACAGTAGATCCTAAGAAAATAGAGGCTATTTTGAATTGGTCACCACCAAAAAATGTGACAAAAGTTCAAAGTTTCATGGGTTTGACTAGTTACTATAGGCATATGTCAAAGATTATGCCAAGATAACCTCTCCAATAACTAACCTTCAAAGGAAAGGAAAATAATTTAGGTGGATAGATAAATGTGAGGCAGCCTTTGATCTGCTTAAGCAAAAGCTTACTACGCTACCTATACTAAAGATACCTGATCCTCAAGGTAGTTTTTTTGTTTGTACAGATGCATCATTGGAAGGTTTGGGAGGAGTGCTCTCACAGGAAGGAGCAGTAATAGCCTATGGATCAAGGAAACTAAAATAACATGAGGTTAACTATGCAACCCATGATCTAGAATTGGTAGCAATTGTTTTTGCTCTCAAGATTTGGTGATATTATTTGGTAGGGAGACCCTTTGAGTTGAGAATAGATCATCAAAGTCTGCAATATATATTTACTCAACCTTTACTGAATGCTAGGCAGAGAAGGTGGATGGAATTTCTCATTGAATATGATTTTGGTATTGAGTATATAAAAGGAAAGGAGAATAAAGTCATTGATGCATTGAGTAGGAGGAGACACATAGTTGTTATGTCTCACATCCACATTGATTTGATGGAACAAGTTAGGGAAATGCAACATCAGGATCCATATTGCAATCAAATTTGGGAAATAATGGAAAGGAAACTAGATGAAAACAAGGACTTTAGCATCAAGGATGGTTTCTTATGCTTTAAGGATAGGGTAGTGATTCCTAAAACTAGAAATTTGAGAAAGATGATCATGAATGAAGCTCATAGATCTCCATATTCTGCCCATCCAGGTGGAGCAAAAATGAGGGAAAATATGAAGAAAACTTTCTATTGGCCAGGAATGAAGAAAGACATAACTGAATTTGTCACTCAATGCCTGGAATTTTAGAAAGTAAAAGCAAAGCATAGACATCCTGTTGGGTTGTTATATCCACATGATGTGCCTATGCAAAAATGGTAGGTGATATCAATGGATTTCATTGTAGGATTTCCTAAAAATAGGTTTCAGCATGATACAATCCTAGTTGTGGTCGACATATTGACCAAGGTTGCACACTTTATACCCGAGAATACCAAGGATGATGTTGTGATTGTGGCTAATATATTTTCCAAAGATATATTTTGACTTCATGGTTTTTTGAAGGTAATTATATCAGATAGAGACTTGAGATTTACATCCGAGTTTTGGTAAGCTTTGCATCATGCCATTGGTACTAAGCTAAACATTAGTTCTGCTTATCACCCAAAAACTGATGGGCAAACTAGAAAGAGTGAACCAGGTGTTAGAAGACATGCTTTGCATGTACTGTATGGATCAAAAAACTCATTGGGAGGATTACCTACATCTAGTAGAATTTACCTATAATAATAGTCACCATTCAACCTTAGGCATGGCTCCATTTGAAGCTTTATATGGTAGAAGGTGTAGAACACCATTGTCATGGGATAATCTAGAGGATCGAATTGTGCTAGGACTAGACATGGTCAAAGAAATGGAGAAAAAATTAAGAATAATCAGAGAAAGGCTAAAAGAAGTCGTTGATCGACATAAAAGTTATGCCGATCTTAAGAGATCACCAAGAGAATTTGTTGTAGGTGATAAGGTATTTTTTAGGGTGAAACCAAAGAAGAGTGTTATTAAATCCACAAAACTTGATCCTCATTTTGTGGGATCCTTTGAAATTATAGAGAATATTAGTCCTATGGCATATCAACTTGCCTTACCACCCAATTTGTCCAAGATTCATGACACTTTTCACATTTCTTTGCTTAGAAAGTACATTGCTAATCCTGAACATGTATGGGACTTTTCTAACTTGCAGATGGTAAATCTAGAGGCTATAGAGGTTTGACCAGTAAGAATCCTTGAGTTTCGATCCAAATAAATGAGGAAAGGAACTTTGGAGCAATGCAAAGTTTAGTGGGACCTCTATTGCGAAAGGAATTTGTTGATCAAAAATTTGGCACCACACGGAGAGTAGGGATGGATCAGCATCAACATCGAATGACTGTCACTCAATAAGGACCGATTGGTCAATATCTAGAGAAGGTTGGTTCCTCTACGATGGTTCCAACTATCTACATCACAAAGTGGGAAAAGAGAAAAGGGAGGAAAGAAATGGAAAAATGGCCATAGCCAGAACTCACAAGGATGGGTATAGTCGCATCAAGACACATGCAGGCATCACACCATAGGCAAAAACACAAACCTAACACCTAATAGATCAACCAACTATACCTTCAATTAAACGCTTCAGAGCGGAGGGCGGAGAGCGAATTCTAGAATAGGTGAATGGGTGCATGAAATCTAGAATGTAGAATTAGAGCGCTCCCATCCTACCAGCTTTAACAGAAATAAACCCCCAACCCATATTACGAATGCAAATTCCAGAGCCACTAAGTGAATCCCATGAAATCCAGACTACAAAATTATATGAAACCACTTAAATGACCAAAGCAAAAATAAACATTCATACATTCAATACTAAAAGAGATGAAGGCAGAATCGAAGACCAAACAGTGATAAGTTTATATTTACACAATGGTGAAAAACCTTACATATGAATTGTAATGGCTAAAGAGCCACCCTTGGGAATGACCAAAATTCCACTATTTATAGGTATTTTACATTAAATTCAAAATTCAAACATTAATGGTGGTAGGTGGGAAGACAACACTTGAAGCTGATAGGCGCTCAACTAGTACACTGCTCCTCGGGATGGTGGTGATCTTCTAGAAGGAGGTAGATACATCCGGGTTGATCTGGGCCCTTGGAACCACTGACATTTCTACCCAATTCATTAATTTTCATCTACCTCATCCTTTTACTCGATCGATGATCCTTTGGTTAGGTGATGAATGACTAGCATTAACCACCTTGGGAGTAGTGCACCTCAAATCAGTCACTTCTGTGTACGACCACCTGGTACTTCGACTACTGCAATAATGAATACTCTTTTTGTTTGAATTTTAGGCGATGGTGGGAGCTTTGCATGTCGGGCGGGTGCATTATTTCTTCTATTTTCTACCATCATAATCATTAGGAAGGAGGGTGGTCATTTGTTCGAAGTGTTCCACCAATTTGAGCTTGAAGTTTTACCTGATATGGGTGGGAACCTTCATCCTTCCTATGGGTGGGCTTTCCATATATTCACCCCTTGATGGGCACTTGAAATGTCCACCCAATAAGTGGGTGGGCCTTTTGAATAGTTCCACCCGAAGCAAAGGGTGGATCATCCACCCACTCCATTATTTACTCCTACTCCTTTGAACAACCCACCATCGCTTGCTGCTTATATCCGCCCATTACTACTACCATCATTTTCTATCTTCTTCCCATCCATTGATGTTCCCAAAACTTGGTGAACTCTTAGAGAAGCATCATCCTACAAAAAAGGATGTGGGTGAAGCAATGCAAAATTGCACCCACACTCTTGGTGACTCACAGGGACTTTTCCCTTGTGGGAAAGGAGGACCCAAAAAGCTACAACTTGAAACACACAAAATAAAAAAGAGGAAAGGGGATAGTGAGGGCACAAACAAAAGCAGCCGAGGAAGGCTGCAAGACAATGGAGGAAGAAAGCCAAAGGTGAATGGAAAATGAGGGGGAGGAAGGCGGAAGAGAAGAAAAGAAGGGAGACGACAAGTGGAAAAAACAAGAAAAACCAGGAAAGGAGAACAAGAGGGGAAGAGGGGAGGGAGGGAAACACAAGAAGTAGCAGAAGCAAGAGGAGGACTGCTACTGACCTTATCGGTTAGCAACAGCAAGGAACTGAGGAAAGAGAAGGAAGGGAAGAATGTAGAAAAATAAAAGAAACAAAAGGGAAGGTGATCCATGGGACACCCCCACAGACCACACTCCCATTAACATACCCCATCAAGGACCATGGTAGATTCAAGAACAGACAAAATGCCAAGGGCATTTTCCAGTTCTAATGCAACACCTCTTTTTAACGCAATCACATAAAAACCTTATTTGCTCATCACCACTCTTCCAAGGAATCTTTAGTTGTAGCGCCATTCTTAGCTTCATGTTCCTTAACTCATGTTGCTTCTACCCTTTGGGGTGCCTTTTATAGGTCAATTTTCCTAGTATTTGAGGAGTGGGCACTGCTTTCAAAAAAGCAATGGATATATTTTATGGGATTGCGCATAGAGATGCCTGAATCACGAGCCTTAGATCCATTGGGCATGGGGTCACAACAAAAAACAAAGAGGAAACATAGGGAAATGTGGGTGTGTTTCAAAAATGAAGCACTCTGATAGTCTTCCCTCAGTCACCAAGGGACAAGATGATGTCATTCTACCATGTGCCTTATGCACTTTATTTAGCGGTCGACTTATGTACACAAAATTGTGGTGCGAGTGGCACGCCACAACCATTGATTCACCCTAGAGCTTATCCAGTGAATCTACAATGATCAGACCATATTGTACTGAACTTGAGGCACCTTCTATAGTCTGGTTGACACTGCCAATTATTTTTCCAAGCTACAAAGTACTCACAACTTGGTAGATCATCATGCATACCAGTACTTATGCAATCGATGATCAATGTGGCAATGAATTTTACCATGTGGGAGCCTTCTTTTGGTACTGGTTCATGTGGCAATAGGCTCCAATGTCGCCACTCCTTGGGATCCACCTACTGTGAAATCCTGGCTTCACACGCCTCTGTCATCCTTGCATACTTCTTCCTATAGACTTCATTAATTGAGCCTGCTGTGGATGAGACCTCCTCGGGACCTGTATGTTGATCAGCTAAGCCATCATGAAGATGACTTAGCCCTTGCTCATTGTGTTCTTGGATACAAAAAGGGTGCAAAAACACTCCCTCTTTGTGGGTGGAATTCTTGCTTTGGTCTAGGTCCTCCATTTTTTGGGAAAAGGTGCAAGCAATAAGATTATATTTTGCAAGACTAGTGCTTGCATTTCTCCTACATGGGCTCGAGAAGAGATTTACCCCTTGTGTTCCGTAGAACTGCATCCCTCGTTCCTGCATAGCTTGAGATGGCATCCATGGTGGATATTGTATAGTTGGGAAGGAAGCAATGATGGTTGGGAAAGGGGATGGGAGGGTGGAGTCCTCTGAAGATGTCTTTCCTACTTGAAGTAGGAGTCGCTCTACCCATATAGCCTCCTAAAATATTTGAGGGAATCTCTTTTCCCTAGATTGATACAAGAGGAGGCTAATATTCGAGCTAAGAGCTCAAATATAGTACAGGTGAGCCTGGGCGAGGGACGACTAGTATTCGGGGGGATCCTTTTCCAGCTCCTTTCGAATTGAATGTTGAAATCTATGATAGATTTGAAAGGTGCCCTCTTGATGAATGAGAGGTGCATCAAGAGTTGGAAGGGATCCATGGAGCCATCAAATGTGTCAACAAGAGCTCCCACAAAATCTACCCATGAGCAGATGGTCTTTCACCCAAGGGATTGATACCATAATAATACCCTTCCTTCTAGTGACAAGATCAGAAGCCTGATCATGACATCTTCATGGGTTATACCATGGAGGGGTGCTAGTGCGGTGACATCTTCAAGATGCTCTCGAGCAATTCCCATGGTGCCATTATATTTGGATAGGGTTTTTAGGGCACCCTTGGGAATTTCATGCCAGCATTGGAGGTTCAGTGGACCGGGGTCATTCCACTAGGGGTAACACGGTTGAGCCATCTTGGCACCAATATTCAGAGGTCCCGATTCTTATGTTAGAGTCAGAGTTAGAGTCTCCAGATGAACATACTATCTTCGCTAGTGAGGTCAAGGTTGTTCATCAAACCTTGAGTCCTCTAGGATATTTGGATCTTTAGCACAGGAAGGCGACTGATCTCATGATCTGGAAATGCCGCACAGTCGAAGTCACTAGGTGATTTTGAGAGGATATGGGTAAATCAGAGTATCACCAAACTCTGACTTCTTGAAACATGAAAACTCAATGAGTTCCCTAGTAGAGTCACCAAAAATTATTGGTCAAAAATCTGGCATCGCACGGAGGGTGAGGGCGGATCATCACCAACATCGAATGATCACTGCTCAACAAGGATCAAGCGGTCGATCTTCGAAGAAGGTCGGTTCCTCTATGGTGGTTCCAACTATCTACGCCGCAAAGTGGGAAAAGGGAAAAAGGGGAAAGAAATGGGAAAATGGCCATAGCTAGAACTCACAAGGATGGGTATAGCCGCATCAAGACACATGCAAGCGTCACACTATGGGCAAAAACACAAACCTAACACCTAATAGATCAACCAACTATGCCTTCAATTAGATGCTTCAGAGCGAAGAGCGAAGAGCAAATTCTAGAACCGGTGAATGGGTGCATGAAATCCAAAAAGTAGAATTAGAGCACTCCCATCCTACTAGCTTTAATAAAAATAAACCCCTAACCCATATTATGAATGCGAATTCCAGAGCCACTAAGTGAATCCCATGAAATCCAGACTACAGAATTATATGAAACCACTTAAATGACCAAAGCAAAAATAAACATTCATACATTCAATACTAAAAGAAATGAAGGCAGAATCAAAGACCAAATAGTGCTAAGTTTATATTTACACAGTGGTGAAAAACCTTACATATGAATTGTAATGGCTAAAGAGCCACCCTTGGGAATGACCAACATTCCACTATTTATAGGTATTTTACATTAAATTCAAAATTCAAACATTAATGGTGGTAGGCGGGAAGACAACACTTGAATGATAGGTGCTCAACTAGTACACTGCTCCTTGGGATGGCGATGATCTTCTAGAAGGAGGTAGATACATCCGGTTTGATCTGGGCCCTTGGAACCACTGATATTTCTACCCAATTCATTAATTTTCATCTACCTCATCCTTTTACTCAATCAATGATCCTCTGGTTAGGTGATGAATGACTGGCATTAACCACCTTGGGAGTAGTGCACCTCAAATCAGTCACTTCTACGTACGACTACCTAGTACTTGGACTATTGCAACAATGAATACTCTTTCTATTTGAATTTCAGGCGATGGTGGGAGTTTTGCATGTCAGGCGGGTGCATTATTTCTTTTTTTTTCCATCAACGGAGTCATTAGGAAGGAGGGTGGTCATTTGTTCGAAGTTCCACCCCATTTGCACTTGAAAGTTTCACTCGAGATGGATGGGAACCTCCATCCTTCCAGTGGGTAGGATTTTCCATATATCCACCCCTTGTTGGGCACTTGAAATGTCCACCCAATGATCGGGTAGACCTTTTGAATAGTTCCACCCAAAGCAAAGGGTGGATCATCCACCCATTCCATTATCTGTCCCACTCCTTTGAACAACCCACCATCCGCCCACTGCTTATATCCACCCATTACTACTACCACCGTTTTCTATCTTTTGACCATCCATTGATGTTCCCAAAACTTAGTGAACTCTTAAAGAAGCATCGTACTAAAAAAAAGGATGTGGATGCAGCAATGCAAAATTGCATCCACATAATGCTACTTGGGAAAAAGTAGCGGATATGCAAAGTCATTTTCCTTTTCTGTTTGAAAATAATATGTAATTGTTAACTCTTTTATTTAAATTGATGGAATTGGTATAAACACATAGGACTGTGTTAAGCTTAAGAGGGATAGGATGTCATGACCCCCTTGGTAGATTCTTTACTTTATGGGTTTTTATTTGGCTAAAGATATTTTCAATGGAATGATTGATTGTGCTATGTTTATTTATGCAATTATGGATATTTTATGGGAAATAAAATTTATCTTATTGATGAGATGCCTGATAATTTAATGTTTTGTTGTTACATGTAATTGTCTCATTTAAGGATATGATGCTTCTAATCAAACTATGTGATTGCAAGAATAGTTGTCCTTATGAGTGGAAGAAAGAATTGACCACCATATATGGGATGTTAAAAGGGAAATGTTGATTGCTCTTAAAGACAAAAGCTCTATAGAAGGACAAATTTCCTTTACTTATAGTTGCATAATTAATTGTCACATGGAATGAACCATCAGCAGTGAGGTTGTTGAGGTCAAAATAGAAGAGTTGATGGGTTGTTATTTGAATATTTTGAATGATATTTTTGGAAAAAGGAACCCTTCTGTTTGCTTAATTAGTGATTACTGATTATGTTAGCAAATTGCTTCTATATGTGTATGTTATTTTTTCTTTAAATGAAGCACTCTCTAGAGTAATCAAGGACTTGAATGAATTTAAAGGTTTAAACCAAATCTACGTATATTACTACGTAAAGTTTGATTTATTAATCTTGCTTATTCGTAGAGAATATTCACTGCATTAAGTATAAGGTAATGGTTGTTGGTATGGATGCTTGTCCGGTGAAGGAACGTTGGTTTCAAACTAGTCGGTTACCTTGTACTATGGAGGTAGTGGAGAAAGAGGAATATGGAGAATAGTGGACTCTTGATAGCATCTGAAGGAGCCAGACAAAGGGGGTGATAGTGGATATTGAAGGAAAAGAGAGGGATCTTTCTTCATTCGGGGAGTTGTGTGTGGAAGGGAGGAATGGACGGTGTGCAACTAGGAAACGAGGAGTGCGTCCACATTAGGAGTAAGATAGGTATATAGTAAAACCTGTGTTTGGATACTATCTCCTTAATATCAGGAATGTATAACCAGTCGACAATGTGGTGTAGATATTGGATCGTCATAGGGAAACGTTTCATTTGAATCTATAGTGGAAGCTTCCCAAAATTTAGACCCGCATGTATTGTAGCTATGGATACAAAAGTATTTTGGTAGGCTATTTGAGAATGGTGTCCGGTATTGGTTAGCTTATGATAGGCTCTTTGGTGGAATTAAACTTCTTATCCATTTGTGTGGATTTGTAGTACCTGGTTCATTGTTGGTGAATGTAGAGGGACATAAGGGATCATAGTTGTCATAGTGTAATTTGGGTCTATTTCCCTTTATTTTGGGTAGGCGTATATACCGAAATAACCCTTGTTTTTTAATATCATCTTCCACAAGGTGTCACAAACAAATCTTCTATTGGTTTTGAGATGTTGTTGTGTTGTTTGTGTGATATCTGAGGATGAATGAATGATTAATTCAATGGATTAATGGAAGAAGTGTTATGTGAATATTGAAACCGATTTAATTTATTGCTATGTAAATTGTGAGTGCTTTGAATTCCATGTTGGTAATTAGTAAATGGGTGCTAGTTATAACTGGAAACTAGAATGCTATTGTTGTGACTGAAAATGGTTGCCCTTGTATGGAGTGTATGTAACTAGATGATTGGTTCAATTGTTAAAATAATGGATCACAATCGTGTTGAAATACTCAATCAAAAATATGGATTTGGTTGTATGAAATGATATACCTAAAATATTATTATAGAAATGTTGTAATGATTGTATGTTTGTTGTACGTAAATACTACATTCATTTAGATAGATATGCTACTTAAGTGAAGGAAAGAGTTGGCCACATCCCTCTAAACAATCTCATCTTGGTGTGCTCGAGGAAAAGACACCCAGCAGCTACATCGAGAATCCAAGTTACGTTAGAAACTTGTAGTGATGAGTTCATTGAACCTTTCGGAGTGCTGTGTTTTAGATTTGGGTTGCCGAACCTGATGAATTGTTACTATGAGATAGAAGTTGTCATTTTGTTAAAAAAATAAAAGATAACGTGTTCAATGGGAGTTAGATTCGGGTCTTACCCCTTATGATCAGAGTACCTCTATTGTATCTGACACTTTGTAATTTTAGTAGGAGCTAGTTGGGATTGGATTTATGTTGTTGTTCTAAGACGTAGTTGCTCTTGTCATGACACTAGCTTGTAAAAATGTAGGAGTAGCACTATATTTTGATTAGTTGGACTGTAATTCCTTATTATTAGCTATATATTTCAATGGTTTATATGGTTAATCTTTCTGAATAAACCGTGAATGTTGAAGTGTGGTTTTAGCTTAATGTAATGGTAATGGACAATATTATTAATTTGGGTGCAAAGCTCACCAGCTAATTAGATTAAATCATTAAGGGTCATCTTAAGGGATATCTTTGTAAGCCCCACTAAAGGAACCTTTTATTAAGGGGTTGGAGTAAATTAAGTATATTTCCTTCTTATGGTGACCATATAATAAAGTTGCTTTTGCTCTAGGTGGGAACTAATAAAGTTGTTTAGAAATATTATTAAATGTAAATGAGCTAAAGTAAATCTAGTGGCTTGGTTGAATAAGTCAAAAAGGGTGAGTATGGTTTCTATAGGTAACCATAGGTAGAGTTAAACTCCTACCCTTGTTGGTCAAAAGAGAGACCAACGATATATGGACTAACTCATCCTATTATATGAGAAGGATAGTCTAGTGTACCGTAGGCTTGGTACGTCTTCGCAGATGGACTTCCGTAACATGGAGCCAAGCTTCCCTTTTGATGGATTAAAAGGAAGGTAAGGAAACAAGCTAGCTCATTGACAAGTTAGATAGATAGATCAGGATTCATCTAGTACACCTCAAGAATGAGTTATGAGGGTTGTAGAGATGGGTGAATCAATAAAAAGTGTGAGAGTTGGAGTTAAGTCTAGCATAGATAATTATAGAAAGATTGAGCAATAGTTGGAAATAACTTGGTTAGGCAAGGACTTAAAAAAAATAGATTCGGATTATGATGGATTGTGACACCTGATGAATATTAAACTTTCCTCCTAAAATGACTCATAATAGCAATAGTTTTGCAAGACATGACATAGACCAACAACTTAAAGTTTCGACCAGCAGACAAGAGCACATCATAATCTTTAGGGACTAAGAACATGCTAAATTATTTAAGCTAAGCCACAACTCATAAGAAAAATCAAATTAAATGAGAATAATGATACACAAAATTCCAAGAAAAGTAGGTAAATTGAATTAATAATCTATTATTAGAAAAGTAAGGATCATAAATAATCCCTATATTATTTATTAATAAAAATCATAACATTTCAATTCAATAAATAAATTAATAAAAGTATTTATACTAATATCAAAATCCTAATTACATAAATAATTTTCCTTGTACAATATATAATTTTCTTTAAAATGTTTTTGTAATGTTTAATTGCTTTCTTTGTTTTAATCAACCCAATTGAGAGACTCTAGTTGAAAATATTTTATAAAATTATGCCATTTTAGACTATGTAAACTACAATCGTCAACGGCATTATAAACGTTAAGACCACTTTAATTTGTCCGTATTTAATAATAAGAAAGAACCTTCAGTCGTACTTAGATATGCCCTGTTCCACCAAATACAAATTTTGACAGCGTCATTCACCACTCACAAGTCCCTTATCAAATTAAATAAGTAATCTACTAATCAACTTAAATTGTAATTAAAAAATAAAATACCTTCACAGGCGCCACACGTGAGGATGACATCATCGAAGTAGGATACGATCTAAACGTGGACAGGAAGAGACGTACACATTTTTTAGGTGCCATAATATAATTAATTTCGTAGATGTTGCATCTAGAATTTGAGACCAACGGATATTCAAGAGATTCTAAATCTTTACTTTCTTTATAACGAATATTTTATTCGTTATTTTATTAAAACCTTTTGATTTTTATTTTCTAGAAAATTTTTGACAATAGAGTTGAGCATCCTTTTATTATTAAAATATATTAATAAGAAATTTAACATACAATAATTATTAATAAGAAATTATTGTATTAACAATTTTATACAAATAGTGCCTTAAACTTTAAAAAAAAAAACCAAAACCCCAACAATTACATTGTTTTTACCTAATATATTATTTCTATTTACTATTGTTTTGGTTTTGGTTTGATTATTTATATAGTGAATATATGTATGTTTTTTTTTATATTTATTTGATTTATGTGGTGGGTTGGTTTTAGTTGCGCCCAGGTGGGATCTTTAAAAAAATAAAATACCAAAAGGGTTACATTGGCTATAAAAAGTAACTAAGAGGGTTACAAATAATAATATGTTAAAGTGAAGATTGAGATAATTATCGTCATTTAAAGATAATTTTAATTTTGTAATGGAGAAAGTATTCAAGTATAAGAAAATATTTATTGATAAGTATGTATAGGAAGGTTTTTATGATGGATGGAATTTTACTTTTTTTTGTTTTTGAATCTTAGGTTTTATAAATGTTTTTTTAGAACCTCGCAAGCAGTTTTGTGAAGACACATGTAAATCTTGAAAGTGAGAGGAGTGCACCAAAGGATTGCATTATTGACCTGTCAACCCTAATCTAGTATAAACTAGACCAGATGCAGAGCAAGGTAAGCCCCTTTCAATTGTTCTTCCTGATTCATTTGTTTAAGTAGTCAATGACTTGTTAAAACATGCTATCATCTTGTTTTTTTTATAGGAGATACCCCTAAGTCAAAAGTTCTCAAAAGGGTTAGAGATCAAAGGATGGATAGTTGAGATTATTCGAGGATTGGGAATGGGGCACTTAGCTGTCTCCTTTGCAAATCTTAAACATGCCCAAAAAGTTCTCTAATACAAAATATGGGTTATTGCGAGTAAACTAGCTATCTTCAAGGCTGGTCTTTGGATTTTCATCTAGAGGGCCCCTCTAGGGTAAAATACCCTCTTTGGATAGAACTTCTTTTTTTATCTCTCTCATGTCACCCCTTTCTTGATAAAATTGTTGCTCTCCTTGGTAGGGTTTTGTGGTCTCACCATGTTTCATAAAAACTATCTAATTATAGAGTTCACCCTTGTATTTGTGTGGAAATTGACATATCCAAGCCATTGCACCCCATCCTCAACCTCAATGGGCCAAGTTTCCATGTTAATCAACCTCTCATCTACCTAAAGTTACCCGATGCCTATTTTTACTATAGAGAAGTTAGACACTTGATCAGGAATTGCGCAAAAAAATAGCGAAAAAGAAACAAATTGAAGCCACCGCTCATAATCTAGCTGAAAAAATTTCTTATCAATGGCCCTCAACACCCCCCAACTCCTAAAAACCCTTTTCCACTTCCTTAGGCCATACCCCCTAAAACCCCCCTTGCCTCTTCCACACCATAGACTAAATTATCATATATTCGTATTAATCCCCAAGCCTCACTAGATTCAGTTATGAACCTTGAGCTAGCTCTTATTCCTTCATCGGTCCCCATCAAAGATAATCCTATGATAGATGGGTAGAGAATGGTAAGTAAGCGACAACAATCATCGACCCCCTAAAATAACTCCTTCCAGTTAGAGGAAAAAAAACTATCAAATATCTTGCTAGATCCTTCTCTCAAGTTATGTAAAATATAGTTCCTGCTCAGCATACCTGCAATACACAGTTGTTTCCCTTTAGCAAAAATAAATTCTAGTCTCTAATTCATGAGGTCAAATAACCTCCAAATAATCTCTCATGAAGTTAAATCTTCTAGCTTGGAACGTTAGGGGACTTTCTCTCCCTTATTGTAAGTTTCAAATTCAAAAGGTTACAATAGAGAATCATATTTCTATTTTTTTTCTTCAAGAATTGAAAGTCACTAGATAGACTCTCTCGTTTTATGGAAATTATTGGTCGGGGATATGCATATGCCTTTACTACATCTCATACCAATGGTAAAGGAGGTGTTGCCCCCTCCATATCTAGGTTTCTTTGTTATGCTATTTTGGACCATGGTGAAGATCCTACTAACCATTGTGTGTGGGTTAAATTGGCTCTCAACTCTTAGGTTCTTGGATTTTGTACTATCTATGCTCCTAGTGGCACTCCTAGTCATATAGCCCTCTGTAAATGGTAAGTTATTTCTCTCCCTCCTTTAGAATGGATCAGAGGAGGTATCTTTACTATGATTGATAATTATAGTGACAAAAGCTAGGCTAGTAGCAAACCCCTTTCAATAGCTGAATTTGGTAGTTCTTTCTTTTGCCGTAATCATTTAGGTGTACATGATCCTCTCTTGAGTAAAACCTCCTCTCATAGATATAATTGGTTTACATGGTCCAACTGTCATCAAGGTTCTGCCATGAAGCTTGTTTATCTAAACAAATTTTATTTTAGTAATTATTTTCTAGACAAATTCTCCATCCACGAGCAAGTTCACATTCTTTCTCACACAACTTTGTTTAATCACCTTCTTATCTTATCCTCTATTCAAAATTCATCTCTCTTGATTCTATGTCGCCTCCTTTCAAATTAAATGTTATCCATCTTAACAACCCTACCTATTGCCACCTTATGGAGCATGTCTAAAATAGATTGTCCATACCAACTGTTAATACTGGCTGGATCAACTAGTTTGAAACAATTATTTTGAATACTATTTCTTACCTTAGATGGTATGCGTACTTTGTTGTTAGGAAGAATAATATTCAAGAGAGTCACTTTCATAAATAGATCTTTCATCTCCGTTCCATGCTTATGAAAGACCCCACTAATGTTGTTATTCAATGTGATCTAGCTAATATTGAAAATCAAACAAGAGTTTATGAGTCATACTATGCTAGAGGGGCATAGATTAGATATCACCTCAATTGGATCTCCTAGGGTGATAAGGGAACTAAATTTTTCTTTAGCTACCTCAAGCATAAGAATATTTTGGAAAGGATTACTGAGTTGGAGGACCCTTCAAGTCATTCCCTTTTCAACTCCAATGAGATCATGAATCTTTTTGTAACCCACTTCTCTCAATTTTTACAGCAAAGCCAAGGGATGACAATAATATTATCTTAATGGATTATGTGCATGAACATATTCCCTCCCTAGTAGACCCCATTATTTGGTATCAACTTCAGTGTCCTCTTTTTTTGAACGAATGCATAATGTTATTTTTATATGAAGAATGACAAAGCTCTTGGTATGGATGGTCTTCTAGTGGAGTTTAATAAAAAAATATGGAATATCCTTTCCTCATATCTTCATCATGTATACCTGGAAGCTCTCTAGAACAGTTCCCTTGGATATTATATCAATATAGGGTTAATCAAACTTATTTCTAAAGAAACAACTCATAACCAAATATTCAATTGGAGATCCATTACCCTCCTGAGTGTTTTGTACAAGATTATAGCTAAAGCTATAGCTTCAAAAATCAAAAATGTTGCACAAGGTATTGTTTGCGTAGAACAATTTGGTTTTCTTAAAGGTCGTTATATCTTAGATAATCTTATGATGGCCTCAAGAACAACACAATGGGATATTGACTCCAATCAAGATGATCTCCTAATTAATTTAGATTTTGATAAAGCATATGATAAAATTAGATAGGATTTTATTTTCCATATGCTTTCTTGGATTGGTTTCGATCCAAAATTTTGTAATAAAACCGGTATGCTCTTTGGTGATACCTCAACTTATGTTTAGGTTAATAGAGTTCTATCCCCCTCCTTCCCTTTACAACTATTTAATAGATAGGGTTACCCTCTTTCTTATTTTTTGTATGTTCTGGTTGCCAATGCTCTTAGTTATCTTTTTCATAAGGCTCAAATTGATGGTCTCATTTAGGGTATTAAGCTTCCTAGGGATAAATGTGCTATTAACTCACATTTTTTTGATGATTTTATTCTTTTTATTCAAAATACCCAATAGGAGGTGGAAATGATTAAAGAGATTATATAATTGTTTTGTGACGTCTTTAGATCTCGTATCAACCAATCTAAAATAAAAGTCTTCTATACTTCTTCCAATCCTAGTGGATGCAACTCCTCGATTGAGTGGAATATCATCCCTTATGGAATATTTTTTCGTTACTTGGAAATCCTCTTTGGGAATAATATTTCTCCTAACGATATGTGTAACTAGGTTATGGAAAGACTTCAAAAAAAATTCAGTGCATAGTCGACTTGGTCTCTCTCCTTACCATGAAGAATTTAAAATGTGAATAAAGTTATGGAACCCTTTCATGTTTACTACTCCTCTTGTTGGATGGCCTCAAAGAAAATCTATAACACATTTACTCAGGCCAGTCATAATTTTTTATGGACCAAATGGGATGGAGAGGTGGGAATGACATCCATTAACTTTGTACTCAACCAAAGGCTTAAGGAGGCTTGGGTATTATTAACTCTTACTCAAAGTAAAAGTTTGGTTATGAAATGGGTTGTTATAGCCATCATTGGAGATAAAATTTGGAAGCAGTTGCTTTGGTATAGAATATCCCGAGTTACTCACAAAGGTAAATGGAAAGAAACCCTATGGGAAGATAAGGTCCTTAATGCATCATACTTTACAATCAAAGGATCTATTCTTCCTACCCATGACGAGAAATCCTGACAATCAGTTTCTCATTTATTGGCTTGGAATTTTGACTCCTTAAGACATGGTCTTAGCATCATTTGAGTAGTCTTTGGAGGGATAAACTTATCCTCCATAATGAGAAACCTTTATATTTATGTAGTGCTTTTCGAGGACTAGCATTTCTGAAGAAATGTATAAATTAAATAAGAGATATTTGGGATCCAGATAGCTACTAAATTCTCACTCAGAACTAGATATGCAATTATTGGTCTCTTCCCTTTTCGTTTAAATAGTCTTATGGCTTCGTTGTGGATTCTATTCAATGTGAGGTCCTTATAAAATTGGGAACACCTACCTACAATATATGGACTGATTGGAGATGGCTTAATGACCAAGAATCTCTTCCATTAATTTCATGCATTCATAACAAAATTTGTTGTTACATATAAATATTTTATTATTTTATAAATCAAAAAATTATTTACAAATGAATTATTTATTTTATATAAGATTGGTTTATGAGTAAAAATATATTTTTACAAGAGAGGGGAGGGTCCCGATCCCTTCCCTGCTCCCCCTCCCCTGGTTCCTGCCCAGTCCCTGGCTCATCCCAGGTCATCCCTCCTTGGGATTGTTTGTTGCAGATGATCTCCTTGAGGGAGATCCTTCTCCTCTTTCTGCACCTCTCCCAGTCGGTCAGGGTTCCCTTGTTTGAGTTTTTGGCCTGGTGCTTCCCAGGGTTCCTTGTTGTTTTTGGGGTTTTCTATAGGTTTTTGGCATGGATTTGGTTCCCTGCGATTCTCTAGGGGTGGTGGGGTGATTGGTTGGGTTTTTTGATGACTTTTTGGGGTTTCCTTTGAGGTCCTTACTACTTTGGGGGTGGTCTTGGGGGGCCTCTTTCCCCATTTTGCTAGTGAATCCTCTCTGGGATCCTATGGCTGTTGTTGGTCCCATCCCTATGGGGAGGGCCCTCTTCGATTTCTCGCTTGGAGGCTTCTTCGTGCTGGTTCTGCTCCTTGGTGGACACCCTAGGAATTTGTTTGGCCTTGGGGTGGGCATTTGTTTGGCCTTGGGGGGGGCTTTTTCTCTACCTGGGCTGTTCCCAACCTCAGTCCCAGTTCCCTGAAGTTTCTCCTATGCAAGGATGGGATTCTTGGACCCTGTTGTTGGGGTTCTCTGGGTTCTACTGCATTTTTCAAATCATGGGGGGATCTGATCTATGCATGCAGACCCTAGATCCCCCAGGCTAGGCTCCCAGGGATCCCATCTTTGTGGCTGTTACCTCTTCCCGCCTGGGATCCCCAGTCCCTGTATCCCTGGTCCCTTAACCTGTTGTCTTTTCCTGCTGGTTGTCCTGGGGGCGGGATTCTCTTGGTGGTGCTTTCTGGCTACTTCTTGATGGGTGGGATCTCCTCTTTGCTGGTTTGCAGTTGCTTCCTTATGGGCGGGATTCCAATTTTTTTTGGGCAGGATGGTTTCCCATTGGGTAGGATGGTTTCCCATGGGGCGGGATTCTCCAGAACCGCCGGGTTTCCCGCTGGGCGGGTTTTTCTCATTTCCTGTTGGTTTTCTCGAGAGGCGGGATTCACTTGGTAGAGGTTTTTGTTGCTTCTCGCTGGGCGGGATCTACACTAGGATGGATTTCAGCTGCTTCCCGCTAGGCGGGATTCACTCTTTGGTGGTTTTTTGACTGCTTCCCGCTAGGCGGGATTTATATTATAATGGTTTTTGTTGCTTCCTACTGGGCGGGATTTACACGATGGTAGTTTTCAGCTTCTCCTCACTGGGCGAGATCTTCAAACTTACCTTCCTTCGAAATTGGTGGTTTCCCACTGGGCGGGATTGTTCAAATTTACCTGTTCCCGCTGGGCGGGATTTCTGTTTGTTTTTCATTTTTAGGGTATTGGTGCCTTGGGCCCATAATTTTGTTGTAATGGCTTATTCTCGACATGTTATTTCCAACTCTTATGTAATCAGGTTTTGGGATCCTAGTTAAAACCCGTTGTAAATACAATAGCTACTTATCAAATATATATATATATATTTACAGTAAAAAAAATTTAAAACGAGATTTCAATAATAAAATTTCTTACATGTCTAAATGCTTCACATGACATTTGTCTTACTATCAAAAACAAAAACCTAGTTATTCAAGCTAACAATTATATATTATTTTGATACAAAGCAATCAATTAAAATGTTATTATAAAACAAATCACATTATAAAAAAGTGCAATTTTAAATAATTTTGTATTATCAAAGATTTTCTATTCTACATTCTTTAAATAAATAAATAACTAATTAAAATATAAACTTTATAACTTATACTTAACTTTTCAAGTGAATGAGAGTGGAGAGAAAACCTCACCTTTGGTATAAAAGAAAATCATTTAAAGAAGCCTTTCTTGGAATTCATTCTTTGTAGTGCATATCATACCATCAATTTATATTAATAAATGGATTATTAATGAATTATATTTAAGAAAAAATCTAGGTAAATTTGGCATGAGGTGCACTTAAGTGATAACTGATACATGATATACATAGAAAGTTCAACAATAGAACCCATATCAAGAAATTAAACTATGATTAAGTTGCAAAAATCTTGTGTAGATTCCTTTACAAGATGCAAGGGTGGGAATGATGAAGACAAAAACATAAACACCTTCATCAGATATACTACATCCATAAAAGAGGGTAACTTAAACAAATACCTTTTATGCAAAGTGTGGGTTGTCAACATCCCATGATGCATTAAGAGTTCAAAACCTTGTTTAGACAATTATTATAGTTCCACACTTACAAAAGGACTATACTTAAATAATTTCTTATGCAAAATATAGAGCACAACTTAGCTACCTCAGCAAAAGGTTTTAAAAATTTGAACATTTTACTTTTTCAAGTCTATAGAAGAAAAAAGGATATTGGGACTGGAATATTTTAAAAATAGTTTTTAATATGCTCTTAAAATTTTCTTAAAGATAATTGTAAAGTATTCATTGAATAAAGAGAGATAAGCAAATAATTTATGTCTAAATTTACAATCATTATGTAACAAATGCAACACAAATTGTATAATAACTACCAATAGGACAATGGAGCAAGGTGCCAGAATAAAGCTTAACCTTAGGCTAATGAAAATTGCATGTGGAAAGGATGTATTCCATGTAGACAACAAAGTACACTAAACACCTCAACAAGCCTTTAATTCCAAATGATATGAACCTATAATAAAAGTGCAACATTTTTGTTGGTCCCTTTATTCAACATTTGCTCAAGGAGGCTTATTCCTCCTTTTTATAATGGATATTTAGGTGTATAGAATGCCTTGCACCATCTTTAACACTACTTTTGTTATTGTCCTTCTATGAGGGATGAAATTGAAGCTTTTATCTATTGATGCTCATGTTAAGTATTTCAATTGGAAGCATGAATTGTATCAACCTTTGACAATTCCTTCTCCATCATGGGAGTATATTTCTTATTGATTTCATTAGTGGTAAACCTACAATTGAATATCAACATAATTTCATTTTTTATGGTCTTTCATTCTCCAAGTATTATTTCTAATCATGACACCTCATTCTTGAGTCATATTTGAAAATCATCGTTCAAAAGTTTCTTTTGCATTTCTCCACTCCATTTCATCCATAGACTAATAAGGTTTTATCACATATTACTCCCTTCTCTACACACTGTAACCATAAGGTGCCCAAGAATGATTATAAAAATAATATATTTCAACATTAGGCTAGACTTAGGAATGTCGTAGCCTTATATAGGTTACAAAATAGGTTAATTAACCAATTAGCTTAGGTAGCACTAACGGAGTTTTGAAATAGAATTATGCTAACAACCTGACTAAAATATCTTTAACATAGGATATTTTAGTTACTAACCTAGGTTAACCAGTAGATATTTATAAAACAGTAAATATCTCCTATGGTAAAAAGTAAATGTAATAACCTATGTAGTATAATGCAATATACTACCTATTTTACCCTAACATCCCCCCTTTATTACATTACTTTGATATACAAAGTTTACTTCGGAACAACTCAAATTTGACACGTCCAAGTGCCTTTGTGAAGATGTCAACAACTTGTTCGTCGGTGGGAATGTATTGGAGCTTGATCCTGTGTTTAGGAACTTCATCACGAATGAAATGACAATCTGTGTCAATATGCTTTGTGCGTTCATGATGGACTGGATTCTTGACCAAGTTCAAAACACCTGAGTTGTCGCAAAACATGTGAATAGGAAGTTTCTTTGGTAGGCCCATGGTAGCCAAGATGTGACTTAACCATATCGCTTCACACACAGCTCCACGTGCAGTGCGATACTCTACCTCTATTGAAGATAAAGCAACCACCTGTTGCTTTTTACTATGCCATGAGACAAGACCAGATCCAAGATGAAATACATATCCTGATGTTGATTTTCTGTCATCTAGGGATCCAACGTAGTCAGAGTCAGTGTAACTCTGTAAGAAGAATGAGTTATTCTTCTTATACTCTAGACCATATTCTACACTACCCTGAATGTAGTGAAGAACACGCTTTGTTGCTTTCCAGTGAGAGACCTTTGGTTCCTGCATGAACCGAGAAAGATAGTTTACAACATAAGTAATGTCTGGTCTAGTATTGGTCAGATAGATGAGGCTTCCAATCATCTGTCGATATAGCGTGCCATCTACCTATGGTGAGTCATCATACCATGATAACTGAAGCCCTGATTCCATCGGTGTTGCTTTGGGCTTACAATCAGTCATACGATATTTTTCTACTAAAGTCTTGGCATACTTTTTTTGAGTCACCCTAAGATGATTCTTCTTCTGTTCTATCTCAAGGCCAAGACAGTAGTGGAGAAGTCCTAGATCTGTCATATCAAATGACTCTTTCAAGTCATCCTTCACGGCGTTGATCAATTTCTCTGAATTTCCAGTGATGATCAGATCATCTACATACAATACAAGAATCACTATTTCAGAACCTGTGTTCTTGATATAGAGATTTGCATCAGATGGACTTCTCCTGAATTCGTGTTGTAGTAGGTGACTATCCATTTTGATGTACCATGCTCTTGGGGCTTGTTTCAGCCCGTATAATGATTTGACCAACTTGCAAACCTGTTGCTCATGGCCTTCCTTAGAAAATCCTGGAGGTTGAGTCATGTATACCTCTTCTTTTAAGTCACCATTTAGAAAGGCACTTTTTACATCCATCTGATGTAATTTCCATCCGAACTGTGCTGCCATAGCACAAAGAACTCGAATGGTGGTCATCCTTGCAGTGGGTGCAAAGGTTTCCTCATAATCAAGGCCTTCCTTTTGAGCATAGCCCTTTGCCACAAGATGGGCCTTATGCTTGTCTATGGTACCATCTGCCTTATATTTGACTTTGTAAACCCATTTGCAGCCTATGGGCTTCTTTCCTTTAGGCAAATCGACCAACTTCCATGTTTTGTTTTTAATGAGGGATTTATGTTCAGCATCCATAGCTGCCTTCCACTGAGGCTGACTAAGTGCTTCATCAACTGTAGAAGGTTCATTTTCATCATATGAAGACATGTAAACCCTCTCCTCATCAATTTCCATATCATCTCCACTTTCTAAATCTCTATCAATAGAAAGCTCTTGAAAATCTGCACAAAGATCATCAACTGAAGTAGATGCTTCTGCCTTTCTCTATCGAGACATGCTTCATGTCTTTGGACGATTGAGAGTGAGATCTGGTGGTGAAGTGAGTTTGGAATCTCTCATAGTACTTGTATACCATTTTGGAGGCTTTTTCTATTGTGGAGGAGTCTGTGGTTGTTGCTCCTCATCTTCCAGGTATACTGATGTAGTGTTAGATGTGAAAGCTTCATCAAACACTACATCTCTACTAACATGTATTTTCTTGGTGAATGGATCTATCAACCGATAGCCTTTTGAGAATTCATCATATCCAAGAAAAACACACTACAGGGTCTTCTCATCTAACTTCTTTCTTTTCTCCTTAGGTATATGCATAAAAGCCTTACACCCAAATACTCGTAGATGAGATATGGAGGGTTTCCTTCCACTCCATGCTTCCTGAGGAGTCATACCTTCAAGAGCCCATGTGGGTGCCCTATTTAGAAGATATATTGCAGTTGTTACAGCTTCAACCTAGTAACTGTGCTCAAGATTGGCTCCCTTAAGCATACATCGAACCATTTCCATAATGGAACGATTTCTTCTCTCAAAAACTCCATTTGACTGAGGAGAATAGGTTGTTGTTAACTATCTTTTTATCCCATGTTTCTGCAAAAATGAGGAAAATTATTTTGATGTGTATTCCCCCCTCGATCTGAACGGAGGGTCTTTATGAAACATCCTGATTCTTTCTCAACAAGTTTCTTGAACTGCTGAAAATAGTCAAATGCTTCAGACTTCAACTGCAAGAAGAAGACCCACATTTTTCATGAGTGATCATCTACAAACAATTGAAAATACCTTTTTCCTCCACAACTGGTAGACATAGGACCACACAAATCTGTGTGAACTAACTCCAAAGGTACCTTAGCTCGGAAGGAGCTAGGTTCAAAAGGTACTCTATGTTGCTTTCCTGCCAAGCAATCTGAGCACACTGGCAAAGTAGATGAAAGAGTAGGCAGTCCTTTCACCATTTGATACTTACTGAGTTCAAGTAAATACCCTGAGCTTAGATGCCCAAATCTCTTATGCCATAGAGAAGTGGCCTCTTTTGTTGTTACTGCCATTGCAGTATGTGGTGAGGTAATTGCATCTAAGGTGAACAAACCATGTTTGTAAGAACCCGTTGCTATCTGTTTTCCTTTCTGAGTGATAAAGCAATGTTTCTTCCCTTGGTCCACTTTGAAGTTGACATTCATGTTATTGTCCAGGATTTGTGGAACTGACAAAATATTATTTGCCAATCCTGGTACATAAAGAACTTTTTGAATCTGACATTCTCCATCTGGAAGGGAGACAGAAACACTTCCTTCTCCCTGGACTCGATAGGTCTTATCATCAGCAATGGTCACTGGTCTACCTTCTCGTGCCTCAAATATCTCAAACCAGGACTTATCACCAGTCATATGCTTACTAGCGCCTGAATCTATGTACCACACAATATCCTTGTGAGGGGAATCTGTATGAGTCATGAGCACTTTGTGTGCTCATTCAGAATCCGAACTAGAATCTTCAGTGACAGCAATATGTCCCTGTTGTTGCTTGTTCTTGTTCTTTGGTTTACCTTTGCCCTTCTTTTGTCCTTGTTCATTGGGCGGTTTGTTCTTAAACCAACATCTCTTGGTTTCATGAGTGTCCTTATCACAAATTTTACAATACTGCTTCTTCTTCTGAGTCTCTTTGCCTTTACCCTTATCTTTGTTAGAAGAAGATCCTTTCTGTTGATTCCACTTTTTCTTTCCACTTTGCTTGTTTGAGAAAAGTGCATTGTTGGATGCCTCATCTCTTTGGAGTTGATTAGCTTCCTCAGTTTGAAGCATATTTACCAACTCTACAAAAGTCACTGTCCTCCCAGAGACTTGTAGTGAAGTGATCAACATTCTATAGGAGTCTGGAAGAGCCCTCAAAATGATTGAGGTCAGGACATTGTCTTCCACTTTTTCTCCTAAGGCTTGCAGTTTTGTTTTTATATCTGCCACTCTGCAGAGGAATAGCTCTACTGTCTCTCCAGATTTCATATGAAGAGTATGAAGTTGTGTTTGAAGGTTAAGAATTATTGATTGATTCTTTCCTTCAAATATGGTTGCTAAGGCATCCCATGCCTCCTTACCATTTTTAGCTTCACTTATATGAGGTTGTATATCATCAGTAATAGCTAGCAAGATCAATAAGGAAAGTCTTTTATCCTTTTTATCATATGTTATCTGATCTGCTCCTGGTGATGTGGGTCTAGAATCAGTGCCATCCACTATACCCCACATCTCCTCTACAGTTAAAATAGCTTTCATCTTAGTTTTCCAGGCAGAATAATTTGAACCTTTAAGCAGTTGGCTTTCATTGAGATATTTGTTTATCATTGCCATGGTGAAGGTTTCAAATTGATGTGACTAAGATGACTTTATCTTGTAGTATACCCTCAAAAGAGTATATGGAAGATCTTAATTTGCTCTTTAAGATATTTAATGGCTCCTGCCTTAACACCCTTCAAGAAGGATGAAAAGTTTGAGGAAATTAAGCCAAACAAATAGAGCAAATTAAAGGGGAGGTTTTGGAAGACTTCTGATTTTGCTCTCTAGGATATTTAATGGCACCTGCCTTAACACCCTTCAAGAAGGATGAAAATTTTTGAGGAAATTAAGCCAAACAAAGAGAGTGAATCAAGGTGATTGGATTATGACCTTTGATGGGGAGTGAAAATTGACTTGTTTAACCTGTGCAAGGTGTAGCACGATTTTAGTGAAGTTTGGGTTTTTGAAATGCTCTTCAATGTTTTATGATTGTTTAATTGCAAAAAACATGATGGTTAGTGCAATAATAAAAAAGAGAGCAACCCAAATTTTTATCACTATAGGTGTCGGATGCAACCAAAAATGCACCTAGTGTAGCCAATTTTAAGAAAAGGTGTCGAGTACAATCGAGAATGCACCTTATTACTCTGAAATATCCCCCCTTTCTCTTTACAATTTTGCAAAAAAATAGAATCACAAATGTGTCTTCTATCCCCCCTTAATTTTTACAAAATTAGAAATCAAGCACTCCTTTCAAGACAAGTCGACACACGACCCGCGTTTGAAAGGCTTCCAGACCAGTCGACACACGACTTGGTTTATGTCTTCAACACTCAAAAAATAGGTTGAGCATTAGGATCAAAAATAGGTTCAAAAATTCTTCTCAAGGTTACAACAAAAAATTTGCAATTTTATGTCTTATATCCCCTTTGTGAAGGAGAAAACAAAAGCAAATATTTGGTTTTGTTGCAAAAAAAATGACCTTTGTCCTTGCCCAATTTTTAAGTCTTTTGGTTTTGCAATAGAATATGGAGTTCCTATGTCTCTTTATCTCCAAAAAATGTGGGAGAAAACTATAGGACTTTGAGGAGGTATTGCAAAAAAAAATGTTGAAGAGATTCTATGTTTTGCAACCAAATACTTGATCTCTTTGTCTCTTTATCTCCAAGTTTTGAAGAAAACTAAAGAAATTGTATGGCTATAGTTTGCAAAAAAATTGTATCGAGATAGCAAATGTCTAAGTTTTAATGCTTAAAAAATATATTTAATGATAAAAAATTTTATATAATAAAGGTTTTTGGAAAAAAAATCATTTAAAAAAATGTAAAAATGATTTAATTTAGCCAAAATACACTAAATTATATAAAAAAATATCAAAAAATTATATATTTTTAAAGCAAAAAAAAAAACTTAGACTATAAAAAATTGCACCTTTGATTCTTTGTCGCTCGCGAAGAAAAAAAATCGGCGTTGGGCTTCGATCGCAAGACCTAGCGCTGCCAAGGCGTTGGTCTTGGCCACTGCACTGCTGGGGCGGCTTTGAAAGTTGTCCCACAGTCGTGGTAATTAAAGCCTAAGAGCCTTTTGAATAGGCTCTATGGGATTAATCCCACAGGCATCCAACGACGGATGCTTTAGGCCTTTATAGGCCTAAGCGCGTTCAATTGAACGTGTGATTGGCTTAGGCCAATCACTGCACTCCTTTGCCATTGATGTCCCACCACTCTACTACGTTTGTCCAACCAAATTTTACCACCGTGTCACCCATCTATCTCGCCTAAAATCTTCCTCTCACCACGTGTCACCCAGCTGGCTCGCCCCTTCAGCATCCTAGCTTCGCCAAGTGTCAGTGGTCTGCCCTCACCACGTGTCACCTCGATGTGGGTGCCATGTGTCATGCTTAGTAGGTCTAGGGGTCCAACGTCTGAGGTCTAGGTGGTCGTGAGGTGGCACTGTGCCACATGTTCAGTTTTAGGTCGTCGATCACGGTCGGCCTACTGAGAGGGCACTCCTACCCTCATTGATCTCCCAGTTGACGATAGCCATGTGGAAGCATGAGGGCTCCTACCCTCCACGCGATCTTGTTGGCTGGTCAGTGGGGGTGTGAGACCGATTGACCAATGTTTGCCATGGGAATGCAGGCATGGAAGATCTATGGCTGATGTCTACGGTCCCTAGCATTCGGGTCTGCGACATCGATCGAGGTCTCGCGACCCGAGCGAATGGATTGGACTCGATCATAGCCGATTTAACCTTGAATGAGGGGTCTGGCCAGTCAAGCTCCTCGGATGGGCATGGATCGTGCCATATTTTCTCACCTATCGAGGTGGGGTTTGGTGGCCAAATGTTGTCACCTGCTCTCCCTCCGGGCAGGCAAAAAAATATGGCTCTGATGCCAATGTGACAAATAGGAGCACAAATTGATAACCAAAATATTATGATTCAACATTAGCATGGACTTAGAAAATGTCATAGCTTAATATAGGTTACAAAATAGGTTTAATAACCAATTAGCTTAGGTAGCGCTAACGGAGTTTTGAAAATAGAATTATGCTAACAACCTGACTAAAATATCTTAACATAGGATATTTTAGTTACTAACCTAAGTTAACCACAAGATATTTATAAAACAGTAAATATCTCCTATGGTAAAAAGTAAATGTAATAACCTATGTAGTATAATGCAATATACTACCTATTTTACCCTAACATCAACACCTGCCATCAATAAAATAAGAAAGAGGATATATATTTCCAAATTCTTTAGCACATTTATGATTAGGATACTTTTTTCTCTACAAGAAATTCTCTTTTGAAGTATGTTGTGTATTCCAATCCTTAATCCCATATGAGATTTCAATTTCTCATCTAGTTTTACATAAATACATTCCATGAACTATAAGAACATAAAGCTTCTTCATTTATGTAATACTTCGCTAAAGTTCTTACCACCATTCGAGAGATTTTTCAATAAATTCAATGCACTCCACTATCGCCATCAAGTACCTAATTCTTTCCAAGTTTGTTACCATGTTTAGCTTGATATAGACAAGTGAGGGTTTCACTTGGACAAATAAACATTTCATGACTAATACCACCACACATTGGAAACCCCATAAATATGGACCTTATACAATTATCCAGGCATTAGCCCTTCATGGATGATACTTTAGAAACCCCACAAATATGGACCTTATACAATTATCCAAGGATTAATCCTTCATGGATGATACTTTGGTTGGTGTTTGAAGTGAAAACAACCACAAGAAATGAACCATGATTTGGTGGGCTACAAAGGCACTTTGCCACCATAGACGAAGTGGTCTTCCAAGTTGGAATTTGGCAAAGAGAAAATGAATATATTTATAATGCTCTATATTATTAATCAACTTATTTATCCTTTTGTTTATCTTAATTAGAAATTAGACAATACTAGTTTGTATGATTAATACCAAATATAGTCCCAGTTTCTATGTCCAACTCATCATATTTAGATTGAAATACTTGTGGATGCATTTGTACATATCACTAATTAGAATTAAATTAGATTGTTTGATATATCTACTCATTCCTAGTTCAAGAGCAATTTACAACCATTCAACCACACTACTATATTTTTTTTTGTCTCATTAGTTCAAGGGCAATTTTTTTTGGAGATATTTTCTCTAATTTGAGATGTATATACATCTACACCTATCATTATTTGCATGTAAGTTATATTATTTGAGATATCCATGTAAGTCTAGTTCAAGGGTTGTTTGCAATCATTACACATCTTCTTTATAAATCCTTTTATGTCTCATCAAATTTTGACTGCTATCTTCTCCAATTTACTCCTCAACACATGTTTTCTAATATTTGCATTCCAATTAATACATATTGCTATTGTGATTTCACTATATGTTCATGACACCTTTGGTAGTGAACATGTGATTAAAATTCTTTGAAATGATGAAAGAGAAAACATGCATATGAAAAAATGGAAAAACTAAAAATAAAAATAAATGTAAGGAACATAAATGATAAGAAAGAAGGGCATAACAACAATTTAGCATGCAATCAACATTATGTGAGTAGACAAATAAATTTACGGAGAATGATGTTGTTTTCCACTCATACAATGTTATTATTCTACATGTGGATTAGTCATTTCTAAGAAAATAACACATACAAATGTATGCACAAATATCAATAGCCTACATGCAAAAAGATAAGACTAAATGTAAAATATAGTTCTTTTACATTAAATAAATATATATTCAATATCTGCTCATGTGGGGGAGTTGGATAGCAAGTGGGTAGTTAAAAATCTCAAGTTGAAAAAGAGAGGCCCCAAGTTCAAACCTCTCCCCCTCACATGTTGTGGATATGCTAAGTCCAGTCGATGGTTCATTAGGCCAGTTGGCGTGGATGGGACCGAGTGCGACTCTCGGGTGACTTTGACGGAAGAGAACCCCCCAGACACGGAATCTAATTCCAAGGTTTCACTCCCCCGCAAGGGGCGTGTTTCCAAAATATATATATATATATATCAAGACATAATCAAGTGATATGAGAGAGGAGGATAATGGCTATTTAGCATGTAAACAAAACTATGGTAGTAGACAAGCATACCACAAACAACATTGTGTGAGCAAACACACAAATTTATTAATATCAATGTGGCTATCCACTTATATAGTATTATTTTACTCTACATGTGGAATAACCATTTTCCAAAAAGAGCATATGTATATTCCATCTAAACATGCAAAAATATATGCACAACTAACTATTAATACCTAATGTACAAAAATATAAACATAAATATATATGTAATTCTTTTAGATTTAACAAAATGTCTAACCAATATTAGATACAAATGTTATAAAATTATTTAATAGTCATATATGGACGGATCAAAGACAATGAGTATTAAAAAAGTGCAACATTGATTTACATAAATACCTACTATGTTGTCATAACAATAAGTGTTATAACTAGAATTCCATACATATAGCATCACATGCATATAAGTTTAACTAATATTTTATGCATATTTTTTTATTATATGCAACAACTATGATATATGATTATATATAAGGTTCCATAGTCATTTTATTTATCATATTCATTGTTCAATGAAGCATAGTTGGTTGGATATAATATGATAAAATATCTTTCATAAATAACAAGGGAACCCATCTCAAGAAACTAACCTATGATCAAATTACAAAAAAATCATGTAGATCCCTCTTTAGAATGTGAAGGTGTGAATGATGAAGATGAAAACATAAATCAATGACATGTTTATCAAACATCCTACAATTGTAGAAGAGGGTAACTTAAACAAATACCTCTCATGTAAAGTGTGGGTTGTGGATATACAATGATGCATTGAGAGTCCAAAGCTTTCTTTAAATAATTATTGTAACTCCATGCTTATAGAGGTACTATAATTGATGGATATTTTTATGTATAAATGTAGAGTATAAACTTAGCTACCTCAACAAAAGGCGTTTAAAAAAGTGAAAATTGGCTCCATAGAGGAAAAAGGACAATGGGACTTAGAATATTTTAAAAATTTTAAGGTATTCTTAGAAAAATTAATTTTAATATGCTCTTAACAAATTTTTAAAGACCATTATGAAGTATTCCTTAAATAAAGAGAGATAGAGAGAAATTTAAAAAAATTAAATTTACCACCATCAAGCAACACACAACATTAATGAGTTGTATAATAGGCTACCAATAGGACAATGAGGTAAGGTTCCATAATCAAGCTTAACCTTAGGCTAAGGAAAATTACACTTGGAAAGGATGGATCCCATGTAAGCAATGAAATATACTATATACCTCAACAAACCTCTGATACCAAATGAAATGAATATATAATATAATTATAACAACATTCTTGCTGACTCATCTTCAACTTTTGTTTGAGGCTCATTCCTCTTTTGATAACGAACATTATAGTATCTAGAAGATCCTGCACCATCTAGAACATTGCTTTTGTTGTTGGCTTTCTATGGGGAAGGAAATTGAAGTTTTTATCTATTGAATATCATATTAAGCCTTTAAGAAGCACAAATTATGTCAACCTTTGGCAATTCCTTCTTTGCCACGGGAAACTATTTTCATAGATTTTAATAGTGTTTTTTCTAAACTTAATACCAACTTAATTGTATCTGATATTGCCTTCCATGCCCCAAGTATTATTTTTATCATGACTCCTCTTTCTTGAGTCTCCTTTGAAATCATTGTGGACAAAGTTTCTTGGTTATTAGTTAAACTTTCACTTAGTTTCATCCATATATTAATGAGGTATTTTTGAACCTCACTCACTACTATATGCACCTATCATTAACAAATAAACAATAGGATACATAACCTAGCATATTTATGTCTAGGTTACTCCTTTCTCTACCAAGAATTATCCTTTGAAATTTGTTATGGATTCCAACCTTCAGCCCTATATGAGATTTCAATATCTCTTCCAGCTTCACATACATACATCCCATGAAAAATGGAAAAATACAAATATTTTTCCTTTGTGTAACACTTCGCCAAGTTTATACCATCATTTGGGATATTCTTCAAAAAAATCAATGTGCTCCATGACTGGCATCAAGTATCTAATTCTTTCTAAGTTGATAACTATGTTAGATTGACATAGGCAAATGAAGGTTTCACTTTGAAAAGCAAATATTTCACAACCAACAAAATTACAAGTTAGAACCATCTCAAATATAGGCCTTATAAAATTATCCAAGAATTAGTCCTTCATGGATGATACTTTATTTGATGTTTGAAGTGAAACCAACCATAAGAAACAAATAATGATTTTATGGGCTACAAAGGACTTTGCCACCACAGACCGAGTAGTCCTCCAAGTTGGCACTTGGAAAGGAGAAAAAGAAAACATTTATAATGGTCTATATTCTTAATTATCTTTGTTTATCCTTGTGATTATCTCAATTTGAAACTAGATGTCCCTTGTTTGCATGATCATTACCAAAAATAGTATTAGTTTGTCTTCCCAATTACCACTTAAAGTCTTAGTTTGTATATTAAGCTCATCCTAGTTGTATTGAAGGAGGTATGTATGCATCTACACATTTTACTAGCTGCAAGTAAGTACGACTATTTAAGATATTTATGCATACCCAATTCAAGGGTCATTTACAATCATTCAACCTCACCTTTATAAATCCATTTGTCTCGTCAATTTTTACGAGTTATTTTCTCTATTTTAAGGTTTACATTCATTTGCATATATCTCTAATTGAATTTAGACTATTTGAAATATCTATGTATGTCTAGTGCATGGGTCATTTTCAACCATTCAATCTCACCTTTACAAATCCATTTATGTCTCATCAGTTTTTAATAGTTATCTTCTCTAATTTACTCTTCAACATGAGTTTTCTAATCTCTACATTCCAATAAGTGCATGTTGCTATTATGATTTTAATGTAAGTTCATATCACCTTTGGTAATAAACATGTGCTAAAAAATTCTTCATATGATAAAAGAGAAAGCACACATATGGATAAACCAAAAAAATACGAGAAAATAAACATAAGCAAGTGATAAGAGAGAGAAGAATAATGGTTATTTAGCATGGAAACAACATTATGTGAGTAGATAAGAAAACTGATGGAGATAAGTATAGATGTCCACTTATACATGTTGATTAGTCATTTTCATAAAAATAGTGCACACAAATTTTATTTGACATGAAAAATATATGCATATATTAATAGACTAAATACAAAAAGATAAGCATAAATATAAAATTTAATTCTCTTACATTAACTAAATGTCTAACCAAAATTGAAGTGACATAAGAGAGGAGGATAATGATTATTTAGCATGCAAACAATATTATGTGAGTAGATAGACCACACAACATTGTGTGAGTGAATATGTAGATTGATCTATATTAATGTAGGTATCCTTTTATATACTTTTCTTCTACTCTATATTTGGAATAGCCATTTTCAAAAAAGGCATATACAAATCTCGTTTGACATATAATTTTTTAATGTACGACTAACTATTAATAGCAAATTTGTAAAAGGATAAACATAAATACAAATGTAATTCTTTTAGGTTAATTAAATGTCTAACCAATGTTAGATATAAATATTAAAAAAAAAAATTACAACCATATATGGATCGATCAAAGACAATTAATATTGAGAAAGTGAAACATTGATTAATGTAAATCCTTATTTTTTTTTGGTTACATAGATGAATTGGTTACAATCATAATTTTTAGTAGCTGTCACAGCTGGGCGGGGTTCAAACTATCAGTGAAGGCTTCCAACACACCCCCCGTCTCGTTAATGGTAACCTAGCGTGAGATGGGGACCACCGGACGCATAGGGTTCGCACCGTCTTCGTTAGTCTGATTCAACACGTGGCATGAAGGGGGTCGTCGAATATATATAAATGTCATAAGCAAAATTATATATATATAGGATTATATGCATAAGCTTAATTGATAGTTTGTGGAAAAATATGTATTATATGCAACAACTATGAGATATGATTTTATATTATATAATGATTCATAATTATTTTTCCATCAATAAGAGATTTCGTCCCTACTTCTTTTGAAAAACTATTTTTTCATTCCACTCAACTCATGCTCAAAAGCAACTCATAGCTCTCTACATGTTTTTATGTCTTTGTATAAGATACATGTGTATTGAATATAATCAATAGAATAGAAGATCTTATTTTATTTTTTAACAATGACAATGCCACAATGTACTAGATTATAAAAGACATATCACCAAACACTTTAATTATTTTTTTCTTTTTTTTTTGGCATTTGACTTGATAAATTTTAGTATTTTTGAAGTTTGCTATTAATTTTAATGACAAAAAAATTCTTGTCATTTTCAATGCTAATTTTTTAACTGGTTTTGACTATAACTAGAAATCTAGATATGGTAGGCATGCAAGTTGCACTTGTATTCATCACTTAGATCTTGTCATAATTGAATGCATAATTAACATTGGTAATTAGGATATTGTTAAAACTAAACTCAAAACTATTTATAACAAATTCTTTTTAAAATAAGGGTTTGGCAAGTGTGTTGAGCGATCTAAAATCAATCATGGAGAAAAGGTAAAAGCTATAAAATACTTGAAATTTGATTAACTGACTAGCCCTAAACAAGGAAGCACAAAGGGACAATGAGATATAGTTCAGATAATTCTCTTAAAACATTCTTTTGAAACATTTACTTTGATTTTAAACATTCAACTTTGACAAGGTTTTTCAAATGCCACAATATATACAAAAAATTAATTAAAATAACAATAAAAATTGTGTTGGAAGACTTGGTTGTGACAACCTATGTCACCTTCACCATCATCCATTTTTATTGCTCCACTTTGCTATAGAAGTATAAATGAAGATGGCTTATATTTTTTAATTGCACTTTGAATATCTACTTGAGGTTGGTTTCCAATTTGAACTCCCTTTTAGATTATCATCGCTTTTGTGGTCACATTGCAATTTTTATTAACACTTCTTAATTGAGAATTTGATCTATTCTTTGACCTCCAATTGTGCTTTAATTGACTATTAGAAACCTTGTTGCAAATAATTTATGCTTTGGAGAATAAACATGATTTCTTACTCAAATGGGGTCTCCTTGTGCTCCAAATTTTCTAATAATTTTTTTTTCTTATTGTGGGCTCGTTCTTCTCCCAATCCTCTAAAAATTACCACTGTCGATAAATTGCAACACAATGAAGGTGGTGATTTGTTGTTGTCATATTGCTTTTCTCTAATCTAAAAAGATTACCACAAATAGCATAGGAAAGATGGTGACTCTTTTGAATATTGTAATAGATGAATGCAATACCTTTTAACAATTGTTTTTGAAAATGGATTTTTCTTCTTCTAAACTAACCACTACTACAAAAGCACTCCACCATCATTCTTGATCACCTCCCTTTGCTTGCTCCTTGACAAAAGTACCTCATTCTTGAAGATTGTGATGATATGTGATACCCACATCCACTATGTCGATCCATTGGTGCCCTACCAAGATAGGGTTTCTATTGTGCCTTTCTATGAGAGCACTCGCCTCCTTAAGCTCCCATATGTCAATGATGTTACCTCCTTTGGCCCCCCTCTATTGTTGCTATGAAAAATGCTCAAGGCTCCATGGAGTAACATTGAGCAAAATGATTTGTATGCGGCTCTAGTTCCTTGACATGGGCATCCACCCCATCCTCAACCTCTTTATGCTTACCCTCTTGATGTCCCTTGTCACCTCAGTAAGAAAACTCATAGTTACATGTTGAAACAACACTTATGAGTGACCCTCTTATGGTAGACGGCATTCATTTCCTCAATGAACTAAGGCTAGATTTTGATGTCTAAGTAATTCATGCCCGCTTCTACAAAGGTTGCCACATGATGGTGATGGTGTTCCTAAAGTCTGTCCTTCACACAATGGAAACTGTCCATTGACTCTTATGTTCTTTTGTACAAACAACTATGCATTCTCATCTTGGAACCACATTCTACCCAAGGTTGAACATTAAACTTAACAATGAAATGATCATTTATGTGGTTCAATGTGTACTCAATAAATGCTTCAATCCTTAAATGAGAAATACCCATACCAAATTTGAATGAATCTGAAGCTAAAATACCCTCAAAGTAATTATTTTATACCAAAATCATCTATTATATATATATATATATATATATATATATATATATATATATATATATATATATATATATATATAAACCACATGAATTTTCATATTATTTTTATAAACATGTTTGAAAAAACAAAAAACTAATTATATCAATAAACCTCAATATCATTTATCCAATACCAAAAAAATAAAAATAAAAAACCTTAATTTTTTTAATCTTATTTTTTTATATCTTAATACTACATAAAACTAAGAGCTAATAAGAGCACAATTTTTTTAAATTTTTAAAATTTTATATCTTCCTGTCCAATTTTATGATATATGAGATGTATAGAGTGTCTATTTAAAAACCAGCCAATAAGCTCATCCCTCAGGAAGAACTTAACATATGTTTATCCATGCACAAGATATGAAATTGATTTCATAAGGATTCTAATATATATATATATATAAACCACATGAATTTTCATATTATTTTTATAAACATGTTTGAAAAAACAAAATCTAATTATATCAATAAACCTCAATATCATTTATCCAATACAAAAAAATAAAAATAAAAAACCTTAATTTTTCTAATCTTATTTTTTTATATCTTAATACTACATAAAAATAAGAGCTAATAAGAGCACAACTTTTTTTAATTTTTAAAATTTTATATCTCCCTGTCCAATTTTATGATATATGAGATGTATAGAGTGTCTATTTAAAAACCAACCAATAAGCTCATCCCTCAGAAAAAAACTTAACACATGTTTATCCATGCATTCTTGTGTTGTTAAATATCATGAATATGAAATTGATTTCATAAGGATTCTTTATGAGTACTCTTCTACATGCCCCATTTTTTTCCATGGATTCTTTATGAGTACTCTTTTACTATTCAAATGCACCCATTTTTTCTTTGCAAATATAAGATTAGACATTAAATCAAATTTAAACAATATTGTTATAAATTTTAATTTTTAGAATAAAACTAAGTTAATGATATGTCAACCTTCTACAATATCCAACCAAAACAACTTACCAACAAACACTCAACTTGCTACTGACCAGCTTATCCTTTCTAAATATACTATAATTTAAACATAAAACTCTCTATTCAAATGCACCCATTTTTTTCTTTGCCAGATATGGAATTAGACATTAAATCAAACTTAAACATTATTGTTATAAATCTTAATCGTAATGAGATTCCAACCTTCTACAATATCCTACTGAAACAACCTAGCTACTAACCATCTTATCCTTTCTAAATATACTATAATTTAAACATAAAACTCCTCTATTCAAATGCACCATTTTTTTCTTTGCCAGATATAAAATTAGACTTTAAATCAAACTTCAACATTATTGTTATAAATCTTACCTTTTAGAATAAAAAGAAGTTAATAAGATTCCAACCTTCCACAATATTCAACCGAAACAACCTATCAACAACTGTTACTAACCAACTTATCTTTTCTAAATATACTATAATTTAAAAAAAAACTCCTCTTCAAAAAAATATTTTACATTTCACCATCCTTGAGCTAGCTACTCTTATGTGAGTTGGCAAGTTTGTTTAAATACAGAAGTATGCTAGCTCTAAGATAAGATATAAGCGGTGATGGTATATTTAGTACCAACAATACAACGACAATAAGCCTGACATTTATAACAGGATTCACTAACACATATGCCAATTTTACTGTACTATCATGAAAACTAAAGTTGATGATTTTATATAGTAGTTAAGCCAAGTGAATTTGGAAGGGAAAAAAAAAAATTTAAGTAATGTGAAGTATAAATAGTATAAAGGATAGTATAATTAGGGATCACACTCTCTTGGGACATAGCAACAAGGAGTCTTTTTTCCATGATTCGAACTTATGTAACCGAGATGGAACACCGGCCTTTAGGTTCTCATTAAGAAGATCCAAGTTCAAACCCTCTGTGAGTGTATTTATAAAAAATAAAAAAAAAAGATTATCATAATAGAATTTATTAACATTCCAAAATAATGTAAAGTTCTTTTTAAAACTCAACTTTTTAAAGGTTCATTTGTGGAAAAAAAAATTATTTTGAAATTTTTAAATGATTATATGTTTTAATTCACATGAAATCAATAAAAAGAATTTTGGTAAAGGAAGTATGAGTCAGGATTCACTCATAGCGGAAGAGCAACGAGTTTATCCATAGTGCATTAATAATTCAAACCCTTACCACGAATGTGTGGAATATTGTTTTTGAAAGATTGTCGAAGCAAAAAAATGTTGGGTAAAAGGAGACAAGAGCAAGTGAGAACCAAGAGGGAATGTAAGTTGAGGGCGAGTGTGAGCCAGAGGGAGTATGAGCCAAGAGAGTGCGAGACAGGAGAGGACTAACCCCATTAACTAGTATGAAACAAAGTAATATTTGAAAGCCCTAATGGAAAATTAGGATACCCTAACTGGAAGTATAGAGGCCCAAGTTGGAGATAAACAAAAGAGCGAATACATGGCAAGGATAAGATGATTGAGCATGATATAATGGTTGTTAAAAGTAGAGGGTTAATCTGTATGTTTCATAGATCATGGTCAAGGTTTTTGAAAATTCAAAATTGGATCACGTGGAAGTGGTGATTGAATTCAAATTATTATGTGACTTTTCTTCCTAAAGTTTTTCTACTCATCAACTTTTTTAGTTCAAAAATTAGAGATAAAATAATGGGTGATGGCCCATGGGGAAGAGATGCACTTTATTTGAGACCATGGAATGAAATTTTTTATGTTGAGATAAAAACTATTAAGAAGCTTACGGGTGGGTTGGGCTTTTTGGACTTTCATATCAATTTATCAATAAGGATATTTTCAAAACTATTGGAAATACCCTTGATCAATTCATCAAAGAAGAACTACCTACTAAGGAGCAAAAGCATGCTATATACTCGAATACATGTTGTTATGGATATTTCAAAACCTTTGCCATAATCCATTAAGATTAAATTTGAATCAAGAGAATGGGATCAACAAATGGATTACAAAAATAGCATATTTTGATGCCACAATTGTTATGAGATTGGACACATGGCAAGAGTTTGCAGAGTAAAAACTATGAAGAAAGAGAAAAACAATTGGTCATGAGATAAAATTCAAGATGAAGCAAGAAAATCATACAATAAGAGAAGCTAGATCAAATCAAGGACATTCCACTCCAAAAGAAGAGGTAAATAAATCCTATCTTCAATATCATTTGGCAAGTTGAGAAGGAATTAAAGGTGTAGAGGGAGATGTGGAAGGAAATCCTAAAGAAAGACGACAAAAGAGATCAAGTTTATTCCAAGTAAATCATCTTCATTTTCCTCAAGTAGTATAGAATCCTCTCCTCGTAATAAAAGTGAAGGGGTGAAGATGTTATCCCTTGCACTTTAAGGTTTCAAGAGCAACATAATTAAGAAATGAGGATAGAAGAAACCCATAACAATTTATGATTTTTAGGGTAGAATATCAAGATAATTGTTATAAAAAAGCATCCTTGCACTGGACAACATAAAGAAGAATGTGCTTTTGAGGTCATTCCTTGCACTTCATATCCTTCAAAGCAAGACAAACCTATACATGACAAGTTTTACTATGAGCAATATGAGAAGATTGAAGAGATTAATAATGATGAAATGAAATGAAATATTTTAATTACGTCCGCGAGACCCAAATATGATCTATGGCACCTCAAATATGGAAGTACAATTACTCAAATCATATCATACGATCTTTAATATATTTGAGAAGGTTGTTCCTTCTCCTGTTGATTTGGGTTAGTAATTTCCCAACTTTTTTTAGTTTACTATCTTCAAATAACTCTGCCATAGATCCATTCCCAAGTGTTTCTTTGTATTTGCCTTGGATATTTGAAAAACTTGGGCATTTATAGATGAAGTGTCCCTCTGTCTCTATTGCCCCTGTGCTACATAGAGTACATATCATTTCTTCCCATTGTTCTTTGAGCATTGTCCATCTCCCTGTTTCACATATAAGCCTATGAGAGCTAGTCCTTATCTGAGCAATGAGGATTTTTTCCTTCCACTTGATTTCGGCGCTTATATACGCTTTTTCCTTGTGGTCATACGTTGGGTTAAACTTTGCAATATAATACTGTCTTTTCCTGCTTGCATTTTTCCACATTCCACTTCTGAACTTTTCATTCACATAATTTTTTGTCTTTGTTGACATTTGGGCATTCATTTATGTTGATTTCCCAACGTTTCATTCATTTCTGATTTTGTTTCATCCATGTATTCTTTCGCCTATGCAACTCTTCATCCCTAGCTATCTTAGGCCATCTATCATTTGTCACGTTTTCTGCTTTTTTCAAGTAACATAATAGCTTGGTCATAGCAATTGCTTCTAAATGGAACATTTCAGTTTCATCTAGAATAATTTCATAAGGGGTTGTGGCCTTAATTTTGAGAAAATTTGTTATATATATATATATATAAGCGAAATTCACCCGGGGGTTGCACCTAGCCCTGCCCGCACCAACATTATCAATTGGATTTTGGGTACCCAATTCAGCTTTTTGGTAGGGTGGAGATTCGAATCTGGGACCTCCCTTGGAGGATTGCCCTCTCCTCTCCAACTCACCTACAACACCTGGGTGTGATTAGATATTTTTGAATCCTTTCTATTTGCCTCCATTTTGCATTTGTTGTGCCACTAGCCCACACCTCGCAACCATACAACAGAACCGATGTTACAAGTAGGTCAAATAAGACCTTGGTGGTCTTCCAGTCCCACAACTCGGCATTCCTACACCTGTTTTGAAGTGCATATAGTGCTCTCCAACCACGTTGAGTTCTTTTCATCCTACATGTATTCCAATTAAGTTTGTCATGAAATTCTATGCCTAGGTATTTGTATTCTACTACTACATCAAGCGGTTCTCCTGCAAACTGAAATTTGAGTCATTGCTTCTTCTTTTTTGCTGAAAAAATCATAATTTTTGTTTTGCTCGTGTTCACCTGCATCCCAACTTCTTTACAAAAGAGTTCTAGAGCTTTAAGGTGATCTTATAGATCTTTGGCTATTTTGGCCACAAGAATTACATCATCTGCATACATGAGGAGTTTTACCACATATTTGGCTAAATGCACACCCTTTCCCCCAAATTTGTTTATCCATTCTTCTAACTTGTCAATGTACAACCCAAATAAGGAAGGAGATAGAGGGCAACCTTGTTTGACACCTATGTCACTACCAAAACATTCAGATAACCCTTCTTGTGTTCTAATTCTAGCCTTTACATGCTCATATAGTCTGTGAACTGCTGCCTTGTAGTGAATTGGAACCTCTAGCTCTTCCATTCTGCTCCATACTTTTTTTCTTGGCACTGTGTCAAATGAAAGTATTGTTGAAAATTAAAAAAGGTTAAAAAACCCAAAAAATAAAAACAAAAAAAGAAACCCACAAAATATCATATTAATAGGAAAAAACAAAAACAAATGTTACAAATATTATAAAAAAATAACATTAAAACCACAAATTAAAAATTGTGAAACTATTATAATACAACCATAATATAATTTAAATAACCCCTTCAATCCAATATTCATTTTTACTAGGTTTACATTGTTTTCTCCGTGATATGGCATATCAAGATTCACGTGGGTTCTTCCGTATAAACTATTTGAAATAAAAATTATTGTTGTCTCTCACAAGTAACTTGAATCAGCTGACCAGTTGTTTCACGCAGGATCACGTTGCCCAGTATCGTGGAATCACGTTGAGGCTCATGTATGGTTCTTTTTTTTCCTAGACTATTTGTTAGTCATGGAAAATGCTACTTACGATGGTTAGAGTGGTCGGAGATCTTCTCAGTTTGTTTTATTTATTTATTAAATATTTTAAGATGATTTTCTATGCAGTTGATTAAATTATCACACTCTAGTGGAAAAGACAGTCTGACTACGACCAAAAGTTTTTATAAGGTATTTGTTGAGATTTTTTTAGAAACTTTGGATAAGAATTTGATTGAAAGTTTTTTTTTTAATAAATTAATTGTGAGCAAAAATAAAAGAAAATTCTCGTGCGAGAGCCGTACAGTTTCGAATTTTGGTTTTTTAGGAGGTTTAAAATTCAAACAACACGGTGGACGAGGGGTGGGTGTGTATGATTGTGTGTTTGGCCTCTATTGATAAGCTCGGGATGAGATGCCATCGGTCGTACAGTACCGAACATTGTTTTTTTTGGGAGGTTTGAAGTTCAAACAGTACAGTGGGCAAGGGGTGAGTGTGTATGATTATGTGTTTGGCCCCTATTGATAAGCTCGGGATGAGATGCCATCGGTGAGGGGTGGGTGTGTATGATTGTGTGTTTGGCCCATATTGATAAGCTCGGGATGAGATGCCATCGGTGAGCGGCGGGTGTGTATGATTGTGTGTTTGGCCCATGTTGATAAGCTCACGATGAGATGCCATCGGTCGTACAGTTTCGAACATTGGTTCTTTTTTGGGAGGTTTAAAGTTCAAACAACAAAGTGGGCGAGGGGTGACTGTGTATGATTGTGTGTTTGGCTCCTATTGATAAGCTCGGGATGAGATGTCATCGGTGAGGGGCGGGTGTGTATGATTGTGTTTGGCCCCTATTGATAAGCTCGGGATGAGATGCCATCGGTCGTACAGTTTCAAACATTGGTTCTTTTTTGGGAGGTTTAAAGTTCAAACATCAGAGTGGGCAAGGACAGTTTTAAACATTGGTTCTTTTTTGGGAGGTTTAAAGTTCAAACATCAGAGTGGGCAAACATTGGTTCTTTTTTGGGAGGTTTAAAGTTCAAACATCAGAGTGGGCAAGGACAGTTTTAAACATTGGTTCTTTTTTGGGAGGTTTAAAGTTCAAACATCAGAGTGGGCAAGGGGTGAGTGTGTATGATTGTGTGTTTGGCTCCTATTGATAAGCTCGAGATGAGATGCCATCGGTGAGGGGCGGGTGTGTATGATTGTGTGTTTGGCCCCTATTGATAAGCTCGGGATGAGATGCCATCGGTCGTACAGTTTCAAACATTGGTTATTTTTTGGGAGGTTTAAAGTTCAAACATCAGAGTGGGCGAGAGGTGAGTGTGTATGATTGTCTGTTTGGTTCCTATTGATAAGCTCGGGATGAGATGCCATCAATCGTAAAGATTTCTCACATTAACCTCAATAAAAAAAATTAAGGTTAAAATAGTTAATAAAAATGATTAGTAATGATTGTAAATTTTAAAAAACTTATTTAATAAAAGAATAAAGGTAGATGTTATATAGAAACAAACATTTATTTTTTTAAATATATAGGGGAGTTGGTTAAATCCACACTATTTTTAGTAACTATCAAGTGCAGGGTTTAAACCAAACTAGAGGGGCTGCCTCCAACAAGCCTATACCACCTCGTTATTTTATAACTTGATGTGAAGAGGCCTCCAACAAGCCTATACCACTTCATTATTTTATAACCCGAGGACCATTGGATGCTCCCATAGTTATCGTTCTGGTGCGCAGTCAAAGAATTCGGAGTAGACTGCTACCTTTGCAAACAGGTATACCCCAAGGTTTGAACCTAAGTCTTTCCTAGATAAGTGTTTAGTCAGACAAACAATTACCAAACCACCTAACCCTCGAAGGCAAATATATTATTATTTTTAACTTCATATATAGTACATAAGCTCGCACACACACCACACCCCATGATGGTTTGAACCTGGGTCCCAGAAAGAAAGCCCAAAGCCTTAATCACATGGGTGTTCCATGGGAACTTTCAACTATATTTTAAAAGAATAATATAACTATAGCTGGATATTGTTTATTTAATATATAGTTATTTTCAACCATATATTTTTTTTTTTTTTTGCTTGATAGGAGAGTTGGTTATAACCACTTTACTTTTAGTAGCTGTGAAGTGTAGGGTTTATACCACGAGGGTTGCATCCACCAAAGTTATTCCACGTTGTTGTTTTATGTTGTTGTTTTATAGCCCAACGTGAAATTGATCACTAGGTGTTCATGATTCATAACGAACCCAACGTGAAATGGACCACCAAGAGCTCGAAGTTCATACCATCATCATCAGACTAGCGCACTCAAAAGATTCAAATCAAACTACTACCTTTGTAAGACTTCCCAAAAATTAAAATTAAACCTGAGTCTCTTCTATTTTTAATCATATTTCATTAAACATTAGTTTTAAAGTTCGCTCTAGTTTTAAGATTGAAACTTTAAAGCTCTATTTTAAATTTGAAAGTCTCCTATTAAACTACTCATGTTGTGGCAAATCCATTGTAGATTATAACCATTTTGAACTGTAAGAATATGGTTCAACCATTAGATAATTTTAAAACATTTTTACAATAAATTTGGTCTCAAAACATTTTTTTCAAGTAAATAAATAGAATTTATGTTTTATTTATTTTTTTAATATAAAATTAGAAGAAGAAAAATTTCATCTATAAACATGCAGCCAATTTTACTTATAGAACAACTTTTTGAGTAGTTATTAAAGTTTATGAAAAATTATTATTTTTAATTATAATAGTCTAAATTACTATTTTTTTTAAGAGAATAATTTTGCTTATTTTTTTAAATATACCTCGAGTTAGGGGTTTTGAAGGGCTTAAGATTGTAACCGTCGACTTCAAGTTGACAAACACTTAGGCGAAACCAATCAATCTACCACCGTCCTAATTTTCTAAAATACCATTGCAAACATATTTAAATTGTAATTTTAGAAGCATCATACTATTTATTTTTTTTATTGTTCATTTGAGATTATTATTTTTAAATATGAAAATATACTGGGTAATTCCATCAACATTGAAAGAGTTAATAAAATGTTGGATTATTTATTTGAAAGCTAGAATACTATGTATTATTTATTGGAATTTATGGCTTGAAAGAAATGATAAAAAAATTTAAAAAGTAAATCTCAAAATCATGTCAAGTTTGGAACTTTATTATTACCTTTCTTGTAAACCATTTTTAGATATGGTGCTCATGGAAAGTCAAAAAAAAAAAAAAAACAAGAACAACCTGATTAATGAATTTGACATACATGAAAATTAAAAAAAAAAAATTATTTTAATCTAGGTTAAAATAGAAATGTCTAAAAATTAGGTCTATCAAAATTAATTTGATGGTATTTTGAAAGAAAATTTGGGAAAAGCTATAGAGGTAGTGTTTCAAAATAATGAAAGTAAAATTCTCTTCACTTACTCATAATCATATAAAAATTCAACTAACAACTAGTAGAGGCTAGGACGCTTCTTACACGGATTAAAATTACAAAAAAAAAAATGAAAATATATTTGTGATAGAAAAACATGTTGAATATGGTCTAATTGACATGAAAAGTAAATGTAATTCTTTGATATTTTGATGGGAGTAACCACTAATAGAAGCCACCTATAACTTATTAAAAAAACACATACCCAATAACCTAAGTGACAATACCATTCCTTTATTTATTTTTAATAAGCTATGTGTGATACTCATTAGAAAAAAATAAGCTATGTGTGGCTTCTATTGGGGGCCACTCCACTTACAAAAACAAATCGTTACATTGCTCTCATTACATTTCTAACAAGTTAATTATAACATATCTAACTTTGTCTTTCTATCAAACATATTCTCTATCTTCCTCAAACTGTTAAGTTTCCACAATCAACTCCTTTTATATCATATGCCTTCCAAATTTTAAATTCTGTTAAGATGGAATTCAACACTACGAATCGCTAAAATATTTGTTGCCCAGCTTCTATATCTATAAATATCTTGTCTATAACAACCTCACAATTTTTTAATACTTTTTTTAGGATATTTATTTATTCCTTTAATATTCTAAGATATTATTTTCATTGTTCTTTTTTGTTTTTATTTGTGGGTTTATCCCCACTTCTTATTATCAATTGTGATATTTGCTTTTGTTTTCCCATATCAATATCTCTTAGGGTTTATTTTTCTCTTTGTTATTGTTTCTTGGGTGTTCCTCTCTTTTCTTGTTAGCAATTGTGATATTTGATTTTGTTTTCCCATATCAATATCTCTTTGGGTTTCTTTTTCTCTTTGTTTTTGTTTCTTGGGTGTTCCTCTCTTTTTTTTCAGTCCCAACAATACTTTCATCTTCATCAATCTCGTAAGTCTTCTCACATTGCTCATAGTAGGACTTATCATCTTAAGGTTTACTTTATTCTGAAGCATCTGAAGTGTAAGAAATAACCTCAAAAGCATAATCTTTTTTATGTTGCCCTAGAAATCCTAAAGTGCAAGGATGCTCTTCTGTAACAATTATCTTTTTATTATGCTTTAGAAAACCTAAATTGTTATGGGCTTCCTCCATCCTCATTTCTTACTATGTTGCTCTTGAAACCTTAAAGTGCAAGGGATAACATCTCCACGCATTTACTTTTATTACCTAAAGAGGATTATATACTACTTGAGGAAAATAAAGATGATTTACTTAGAATAAACTGACCACTTTTGTCATTTTTGTTTTAGGATTTCTCTCCACATCTTCTTTTGCACCTTTAATTCCTTGTAAACTTGCCAAATGATATTGTAGATAGGATTTATTTACCTCTTCTTTCAGAGTGGAATATCCTTGATCTAATCTAGATTTTATCATTGTATGATTTCCTTGCTTCCTCTTGAAGTTTATCTCATGGTTAGAAATTTTTATCTCTTTCTTCATGTTTTTTACTTTGTAAACTCTTGACATGTGTCCAATCGCATAACAATTGTGGCAACAAAATGCAATATTTTCATAATCTACTTGTTGATCCCATTCTCTTGATTCATATTTAATCTTAATGGATTGTAGTAAAGGTTTTGAAATATCCATAGCAACACATATTCGAGTGTATATAACATGCTTTCGCTCCTTAGTAGTTAGTCCTTCTTTGATGAATTCCCCTAGGGTATTTGCAATATTCTTTAAAACATCTTTATTTATAAGCTAATATGGAAGTCCAAAAGCCTAACCCATACTAGAAGCTTATTAATAGTTTCAGTTTCAAAAAAAAAAATTCATTCCATGGTCTCAAATACAGTGCATCTCTTCCCCTAAAACTTGGGCCACCAACCATTATTTTATCCCTAATTTCTAAACGGGAAAAGATGATGTGGAAAAGACCTTTAAAAAGAAAAGTCGGAGTAATTTAAATTTAATACCCAATTTCACTTGAACCCATTTTGAATCTCAAAAAAACCTAGCCATAATCTATGGAACTTACATATTAACCCTCTATTTTAAGAACCATTATATCATGCTCAATCATCTCATCTTTGATACTCACTTTTGGTGTAACATATGCTACCTAGATCAAACTTGTCATGTATTCGCTCTTCTACTTATCTTCAACTTGGATCTCCATACTTCCAACTAGGGCATCTTGACTTCCCATTAGGGCTTTCAAATATGGCTTTCCTTCCATACTAGCTAATGGGGCTTGCTCTTGGCTTGCACTCCCTCTTGGATCACACTCCCTCTTGGCTTGCACTCCCTCTTGGATCACACTCCCTCTTAACTTGCACTCCCTCTTGGCTTGCACTCCCTCTTGGATCACACTCCCTCTTAACTTGCACTCCCTCTTGGCTTGCACTCTCTCAAACTTGCACTCCCTCCTAGCTTGCACTCGCTCCTACCTCACACTTGCTCCCACCTCGCACTCGCTCCCACTTCGCACTCCCTCTTGGCTTGCACTAGCCCCTGTCTCTTCTTTTTTCTAGCTTTCTTTCATTTTAGGAATTCTTTGGAAACTATATTCCATGCATTCGTGGTAAGGGTTTGAAGCATTGACACACTATAGATGAACCCATTGCTCTTCCACCATGATTGAATCTCAGTTTGCACTCCCTCTTGGCTCACAACAAGTACCATTTATTACAAGAATATATATTTTTTGTCCTTGACACATACAACAAAAATAAAAATTAAGAAATTATATAAATTGTAACCATAATTTGAAACTTCCCTCTTGTCAAGGAACTTGAAATTTTATGTTTGCTTTTATTTATTTGATTAATATACATTAGATGAGAGGTAGAATAGGTTTGGTGGGAGCAACCCCTCTGGTTTGAACCCTGTGCTTGTCAATTACTAAAAATAGTGTGGTTGTGACCAACTCTCCTATGTAACAAAAAGAAAAATATATATATTAGGTGGAAGAAAATTTTGATCTTTTTTTCATAATTAGTTAAACATGTAGCAAATGTTTTTTTTTTATTCCGGTTACATAGGAGATTTGGTCACAACCACACTATTTTTAGTAACTGACAAATGCAAGGTTCAAACCACGGGGTTGCTTCCACCAAATCTATTTCGTTTCGTTATTGTACCCGACGTGAAGGAGACCATTTGTACCATCATTGTCGATATCTTACTTATGATACAATTATTTGAGTAGTTATTAAAGTTCATGAAAAATCAAAATTTTCAATTGTAATCATCTAAATTATTATTGTGAATGTATTTAAATTGTAATTTTATACCATTTATTTTTTCATTGTTCTTTTCATCGCACCATTTGGAATTTATTTTTTCTTTAAATATAAAATAGATAACTTCATTAATATTATCCACGTGTGGTCTATCGACAAGGACGCCACTTGCATTATCGATGATGTGACCCGGATTCAATCCCCACGACCGACAGATGTGTATAAGAAGTATTACTTCATAAAAAAAAACTTCATTAATATTGAAAGAGTTATAAAATGTTGGATTAATTATTATGTGGAGGATTGATCATACCATTATTTGTTAAAATTTATGGCTTGAAAGGAATGATAATTTTTTTTAATAGCAGCAAATTCAAGGTACAAATGATTTTTTACTTCCCAGTATGTGCTTGATTGACGATATGAATATTTTTTCTTTATATTTTGTTTAATCCAATAATGATAAAAAATATTATGTTATACTACTATGCAGAATACCCTGTCGATCCTGATATGCATCCACTTGAAGATATTCCCCAACAAGAGATGCCTTCTAATGAAAATCCCCTTGACAATGACATCCAACAAACACTTGAAGACAACCCTCGAAATGACATTACAATTGAAAATGAAAGTGATAAATCAAAATCATTACAAGCTTCATATGAATCTTCAAGCAAAAAGTCTAAAAAAAGAAAAGCATATAATTGGATAATTGGAAGGGGATTTAAGAATGAATGGGCAAAAATATTTCCCTAGATTGAGCCTATCCTGATTGAGGATAACCAAATCGATAAAAAAGAATATAGATGCAAAATTTGCAGTTGGAGACTTGGTAAGGATCATAGGCTGCAAAATAAGATTGATACAATTGAAAAACATCTTGGTAAAGCTTATGTAAAAGTTATAAAAATTAATGGTGAAGTTAGTAAAGAAGTTAAGTGGAAGGATGCATCAAAATATATGCATTTAAGATATGCTATAGAATATGAAAATCACTTAAAGCAACAACAATATCTTGTTGATAAAGGTGGAAGAATTGCAGCCTAATTTCATAAAATTCAAAAGACCATATTAGCTTTAAAAAGTATGTAGTTTGCCATTGTTTATAGTATTCTCAAGAAAGGTAGACCAATGTTCGATTTTATTGATTATAAGCAGCTCTTACACATATTTAATGTGCAAAAACTTCCTAATTCCCATTGATCAGATTGAAGTGGTTGGAAAATGGTAAAATATCTATCTTTAGTTGAGAAATATGACCTAAGGGAGCAAGTAAAACTTGCCAGATTCATTTCACTTTCTATTGATGAGGTAATGACTGTGGACAACACATCTTGGATTTGCATGCATGTGTACACATTTCAAAATCATATAAGGAGGCCTATTTTTTTGGGAATACATAAGATGTTAAAAATTTCAAATGCAGAAAACATTTATAATGTTGTCAATAGTTTAAAGAATATTGTAAGAATGAATGATATAGACATAACAACAAAGTTAATTAATTTGCATTGGAGCTGATGGTGCTGCTATTATAGACATTACTCATAACCTTTCGCTAGATTTGACGAAGAAGCCAGTTAAGAAAAATCTTAGTAAAATACACCCAACATTAGCCTTAATGGTGAAATATGAGCTGCAGAAGTTGTTATATGTGGAATTTATGATTTCCATCGATTATCTAGAATGGGTGTCCAATATGATACCCGTGGGAAAACCCGATGGAAGAATCTGTATTTGCACGGATTTTAGAGACCTAAATAAGGCAAAACCCAAAGATTCATTTTCGTTGCCCAATATTGATGCTCTCGTAGATGCAACTGTAGGTCACGAAATGCTCTCCTTAATGGACATTTTTTGGTTATAATCAAATTCAGATTAAACACAAATGCCAGCACAAAACTGTGTTTATAACGCCATGGGGAACATTTTGCTATAAAGTTATGTCATTTGGCCTCAAAAACCCTGGTGCCACATACCAGTGGGCCATGACATACATTTTTCATGACTATATGCACAAAATTCTTGAATATTATATCGATGATTTATTAGCCAAGTCATTGCTACAATAAGAGCATGCAGAGGTCTTAATGAAAGTCTTCGATCGCCTGATAGAGCACAACGTCAGGTTGAATCCTAAGAAGTGCGTATTTGGCGTAACTTTTAGAAAATTACTAGGGTTCATCGTCTCCAAGAGAGGCATTGAAGTAGACCCAGCGAAGGTCAAGGCCATTTTGGAAATGCATCCTCCCACCAATATTAAGGAATTAAGGAGCCTTCAGGGAAAGGTAGCCTCGATAAAGTGATTTATCTCCCAACTATTAGATAAATGTTGACCTATGAATCGACTACTACATAAGGATATCCCATTCAACTGGGATGAAGACTGCAAGGCAACCTTCACTGATATAAATTAATACTTGGCAATGCCGCCAGTGCTAGCTCCACCAAGGCCAAAGGTGCCTTTTCTACTATATATATCGGCAACTGACTTTGCATTGGGAACCATGTTGGCCCAAAATAACGTGCAAGACAAATAACAGGCCATATATTACATTAGTTAAAATTTGGTGAGCTATAAATTTGGGTATGCATATGTGGAAAAATTGTGTTTAGCAGTAGTGTTCGCTACAAAGAAATTGTGACACTATATGTTAATTCATACGACGTATGTTATATCCAAACAAAATCCTTTGCACTACATGATGAATAAGACTTATCACAATATGCGTACTAAGAAGTGGATCATGTTGTTGAAAAAATTAGATCTGGAATTCATAATCTAGAATTCCATTAAGGGATAGGTCATAGCAGATCAATTAGTTGAGGTGCCACTGTCAAATAGTAGGCCTTTAACAATTGAGCTTCTGGACGATGCAGTCTTCGTCATATCTGAAGCTCCCAAACCTGAATAACTAGAGAACAATGCTGATATGACTCTATTCTTAGATGGTTCAAAGTACGAACAAGGGGGTGGTGCCAAAATAATATTCTTCATGTCATAAGGAGCTCCAATGCCCTTGTCGTTCAAGTTGGATTTTTCGTACACCAACAACAACGTTGAGTACGAAGCCCTACTACTAGACCTCCACACAATCATCGCCATGAATATTAAGAGATTGAACATCTTTGGTGATTCCTTGCTCATAGTAAATCAAGTCAAGGGGCTTTTTCAGTGTCGGTGTCCCTTACTGAAAGCCTACAAAGATCTAGTTGACACATATTTAGCCAAACTAGAATGGTATGACATTGAGGCAATCCCTCAATCGTCAAATAGGTTTGCAGATACCATGGCATCTTTGGGATCATTAATTCCTCATAATCCATCTGCTAATTTCACTACCATCCATGTCAAGACGCTCTCTCATCCAGCAGCAGAGCGTGTAGCCTATGATAACATAGAATCAGTCGACATGATCAGTGGAGAACCACAAGCTGAATGGTTCTATAGAGCTTAATACTTTCTTAAGAATACACCCTGGGGGTCATTAACCTCTTAGAGTCCCATGGGGAGTGGTACTACCATTCACCACAAGGTTGTTTTCGAGTCTGTATTTACAAAAGTAAATATGTGGGGGGAGCAAGTCATCTTGGCAGTCGAAGCTGAGATTTATCAAAATTGGATGTCGCAAATTGAAGACTTCCCAAAGCTTAGTATAATTCCAGATGGATTACCGCATACCGCAAAGCGTACATTTAAACATAAAGTGGTCAAATATGTCTTAATAGGAGACATCTTGTATTGAATAAATTATGATGGAGTTCTCCTCCATTGCTTAGAGCCCCAAGAGGCATCATGGCCAATTTCGCAAGCCCATGATGGTATGTGCGATGGCCATTTTAGCGACATGGCCATCATCAAGCGCATCCTTTGAATGGGTTACTATTGGCCCACTATGGAGAAGGAGTGCAATGCGTATGTCAAAAAATGTGTTAAATGCCAGCATCATGCTAATATTACGCACTTGCCATCATAGGCCTTACAACCCATTCAAGCGGCTTGGCCATTTGCTCAGTGGGATTGGATCTTATAGGTAATATCTCTCCTCTGTCTTCAGGCTGGCATACATTCATAATCATGGCTATTGAGTATTTTACAAAGTGGCTAGAAGCAATACCCTTAACAACGACAACTGAAGCTCGTATAGCAGAGTTTATACTAGAGCATATCATAAGTCGTTTTGGGATTCCATCCAAAATAATATCGAATAATGGAACGTCTTTCAAGAACAAAACTGTGAGAGCATTGACATCTAAATATAGAATCAAACATAGTTTTGTGACTCCTTACTATCCGTAAGCAAATGGGTAGGCTGAAGCTTCAAATAAGACAGTGGTGGCCATCTTGAAAAATACGGTACAAAAAAACCACAAATACTGGCACATCCAGCTGCCCCTTGCGCTTTGGGCTTATAGGACTAGTATTCGGATGCCCACTGGGGCAACATCGTTCTCACTAGTATATGGCATTGAGGCCATTATACCCTTAGAATTAGAAATTCCAACATTGCGCATTACATTGAAAGAGTTCATCGATGATGACACTGCACGACAAGCTCGACTGGATCAATTGACGCTACTTGATGAACATTGCGTGAATGCCCTGGAACATCTCCGTGTTTATCAGGAGAGACTAAAACGAGCTTACAAGGTCAAAGTCCACCAGAGAGACTTTGAAGTTGGGGATCTTGTTTTGAAAGAAAACCAATATAACTCTAATTTATCACCAGATATGTGAGACAAATTTATGACCAATTCGATAGGACCCTACATCATATCTAAAAATATTGGTTCGGGTACCTATCGCCTAACGTCGCTAAGGGGTGTTGAAGAGCCTAAGCCTCTCAACATCATCCATCTTAAGGTGTTTTATGATTAAAGAGCATATTAAAAGGCTCCGAGAGTTGCTTGTAACTACTTGGTCATCCTAAGAAGCTCCAAACACTTTCATTAGTGGTTTGGTCAAGTAAAAAGCTCCAAAGGCATCTGTAAGCCCTTTGGTCAAATGCAAAAGGCACCAAGAGTTGCTGAAAAACTGCTTGGTCAACCCCAAAGGCTCCAAGGATTCTCAAAATCGCTTAGTCATCCCAAAACGCCCCAAAGGTACCCATAATTCCTTGGTCAATCCTAAAAGCTCCAAGGATTCCTAAAAATCGCTTGGTAAATCTAAAGGCTCCAAAAGCATGTACTCATCGTTTGGTCAATTATGATGCTCAAAAACTCATAAAAATTATAAAATCAATAAAATCCAAAAAAAAAATTGGTAAAGCATAAAATCCAAAAACATTTGCATTTGCATTTAAATTTTACATTTTCATTTTGCATTTACACATGCATTCACCGCATTACTGCATTGCATATAGGCATTCGTCATCCGTTGCATTTCGTAATAGAAGGCATTTGTGTTTGTCAGTCTTACAAAGCCATGTTTGTGTTTAAATCATGCATCTCTGCATTTATCATGATCCATCATTCATGTGAGTAATTATGTTTTTTAACACAACCTATAATGTTGCTATGGAGATATACTATCGTTTTCTGGTCCCTCAGCCATACCTAGTAGTCTCATCAAGAGTTGGTAGAAAGCTCGCTTTGCTTTTGTAGCTAAGGTTCAGTTAGTATAGCCCTTAGCATATCATAAGCCTATCACTAATCAACAAATTTAAACAATCCTAACAAGGACTAGGGGAAGATGAAAGCCATGAAGCAGGATCGGGTATCCTGAAGCGAAAAGAGTTATTCTTGCTTATCCCTCTATGAGGATGGTATGGGAAATGTTGGCAGTTGGAAAAAGGACAGGTTAGTTCCCTATTCAGAATCCCTTGCTTACGATAAAATGAGCAGTATACCAAAGATATATCTCATATCAATCCTCATGATTGATACCCTAGATCGATATCATAGATCGACTCCCCAAAGGGATATCTCGTATTGATATCATAAGATCGATATTCTCAATCGATATAGCAGAAATAGTTTTTCCAAGTAAATCTTCCCAAAGGAAAGTTTCTGAAGAAGATTATCAAATGTAAATGTCGAAAAGTAAAGATCAAGTGAAGATCAGAAAATAGGCTTAAATCAAAGTTCAAAGTAAAGTCAAAGTTCAAAGTGAAGATCAAATGAAGATCATAAATCAAAAGTTCGAGCGGAGATCAAATGAAGATCCAAAATCCATTTTGAAGAGAGATCAAATGAATATCCAAAGACAATTCAAAAATAAGATGGAATCGACTCCCTTGCTTCACTACATATGAGCAAGTATCCCGAAAATTGAAGGATAGAAAGGAATGAGCCTGAATCCCTGGAATTGTCAGCACTACTATACCTTACGCATGACGATATGTCTGACGCATTAGCATCTTGCTTATGAACAAGACCAATGTTTGAATGTGGAAGAGATAGCTTTAGGTGTCCTACATTGCCTAGTGGCTTAGTCCAACTGAAATCTACACTTGATATTGGATAAGACATTTGTGGAACCCCTATCTTAGCAATGGGCTGAAAGAATCTCGCCTGACATCGGGGAACACTTGTGTCTTATCTTAAAATAATCATTTGCACACACAGGGATAATGAACAGTTAGGGTCTATCCTAGCAAAAGTCTTTTATCTCAAAAGTCTAGTGTGGTTAGTATGCAACTTTTGATAAGTCTATTAGGGTTTTTGAGTCTCATGGAAAACCTCAAAAATTTCTCCCATAGCAACAAAGTGTCAAAAATTGCAACCATATAAATCATCAATTTGCAAAGTATTAAACTCATGATACGTCATTATAAAAAGCACAATCAACATACATGATAGATATCATATGGATATTAGCAATAATATTTAGACGACCATTGACTATATCGTGCACATTTTTCAAAATTACAAAAGAAAATCAAATGACACATTATATCATTCGCATCATAAAACATTGCATACCATTGCATTTCATATATGGATGATTAATTGATTAAATTTTTATCTTGAGGATTTTTCAATTACATTCATGATTTTTATACATTTTATGGCATCATCCATTAGATTGATAAACATAATTGCATTCATTCCTTATGTTTTTAAGTGATTAAAGCATACATGTTCATTTACATTAGATTAGCATCGTGTAAATAAAGCATTACATACATTAATGTATGAAAAGAAAGCAATATCAAATATGCGTTAAGAGAAAAACATCGCATCAATATACATCCATCAAAAAGCACATCTAAGCATCTAAGATCACTGCATATCATCATCATAAATCAAATAGCTATCTAATGCATGTCATCCATACATCATATCATATAGCAGTAGCATAACATAAGCATTGCATCCATGTGCATCACATGAACATAAAACTAAAAATAAATGATTACACATTAAATGAGCCATAATAATGATCATATTATATATAAAATGTGTGTCTCAGATTACATGGGGAGTACAAAAATGCTCGCAGGCTACAAATGTGTAGGTCCTCAACCTTACACCAAAAATGAGATATATCAAAAATGTGTCATGTAGCAATAAAGCTCTAGCTCTGATTTGCTCCCCCTATACCAGAGCTCTCGCCTCCTCCCTTAGTGTTGTGCTTAGAATACTGCTCTGCCTTCTGCCCTACTAACTGTTGTGGATCCTACAATGAGCCCTAAGTACCACCTAGCCCGAAGAGGCATAGCACTCATCTAATTTCCCCATGAGCGATGGGCACCTTTGTCCATCGGGACCTATGATTGGATGTTGTAGTAGACTGCATTGCCTCCTTGGTCCTGGTATGACTGCTACCGCCATGCGTACTAGAGGACCTGTGTGTCCTCTCGCTCTAATGGGTGTCATGGCTTGAGCTAGCAGTGGACTATCCTATAGTTCAAGATCTAGTTCACTGGGACTCTACAACATATGGATCCTTAGGAACCTCTACACCTAGCATTTGAATGTATCCAACCAACTGGTCTACCCGAGCAACCCTGGATGACTTCCTCTCACTGGCACTCATAAGTAACCTTGTAGGCATTGAACCTTTGCCATAGGATCCCTGCCACCTAGTAGTATTTTTGTTGGTGTCACCGAAGGCCCCATAATCAACTGAGAGGATGGAGGACCCCCCCTTTGTGCCTTGAGCAGATCTCGCTCTACTACGACCGCATCCCTCTATACCTCTGCCAAGTCACAAGCATGGGTGAGCTCGCCAACCTAGATCTTTGTTGTAGTAGCCCGAGCGGTTAGGCTATCAATCTGTTGGTCTTCTTGTGTCAGTCGATGATCTCTTTTTGTTAGCTGCACCTACAGAGTAGCGATAGTAGTATCACGCTCCCTCTACTACATCTGGAATTGATCGAGATGACTCTGCAAGTCAGCCACCTGTGCTAATAGTAGCCCCTTTGCACTTTCAGGAGGGACCTCACCCTCCTCTAGAGCCTCCTCATCAAGATCAATCTCGAGAGCCTCCTTAGTGGTAGCCTCTACGTCCTAGCTGCCCTCTGTCCACTGGTGCACCCTACACCCGTCAGGATCCACCTCTACTCCTGCCTAATCTACAATATGGCCCAAAGGTCTTGTCCCATACCATCAGAACATAGACCACCATCCATCGTACTCTAGAGTGGTCATCGATATGTCAACCCTAGTCTCTTGGAAGTCGTCGGGAGTATCACCTAGTGCTGGATACTAGATCCACGATAGATCTCTCTCTCTAAATACAGGTGCTTGTAAGTGAATGGGATCTTTGGGATGTCCTGCATCATGTCAAACTACTAGAGGACATAAGAGAAGAACTAAAACTCTTGGATCTTGACCTTCCTATCGAGTAGCCATCTGTCTCGATGAGCCCATCGAAGCCTCTCATCGACCTCAAGCCAGTCAAGACAATCCATGTAGGGCTGCCATTGGATATCATCCGACCCAAGTGCTGCAAATCGAGTAATGTAATGTTGGGTCTCGACAGCATGAGTCCTGCTACGAAAGCCCTCCTCCTCTTGAGGCTAGTAGGCATCATAACACTAATGCCCATCAGCAATGTCTATAATAGGTAGGGGTAACTCCTCAAGATGCTCTACTCTGATATGCTACCAGCCCTAGATCTGCAAATGTAGACTACAGTTGATGCCCTTACGGCTACGCTCAATAATCTGATATAGTTCTCAATAGAGCTGGGATAATAGAGTGCTCCCCCAGGCTAGGAGCAATGGCTAGTGAATAGAGCTCTGTACTAATTTACGTACAATAGCTAGAAGGTTCTAGGGAATCCTCATGCCCAAGGAGTCTGGAAGCACATATTGCACCACCAAGTGCATGAAAATGACCTTATGCACGGAGATGTTCTTCCCCTACCAATAGCTGATATGGACCCCTCCATTGTCAATGGCGCCCTGAGCCTCCTCACTCTGAGCACCAAAGATAGCATCGAAGACAGACTCCTTAGCCCTAGAAGTGGAGCATACGATGGCCTCGCCATCAATGGGGATCCTGAAGATCTTGTAAATGTCCTCTAATGTAACTATCATTTCACTCGTAGGTAGGTGAAACATGTTGGCCACATATTCCAACGATGGGCCACCGCAGTCAGATAGGATTGATCTACCCTAATGGTGGGTAGATCCAAAACGTAGCCGAAGCCGATAGCTTCGAACCACTCTTGCTCACCATCAGTGAGCTCTCCGTAGAGAGTCTTCAAAATGTTAGGCTCTCGTGCTCTAGAGGTCAATATCTAAAATAAATAGCATAAAATAAGGAACAATATAACTAAAACAAGCAAAAATATTTAAAAATTGATCTAAAATCATCAAAAACATTTAAAACTGATCTAAAATCATCAAAAACAGTAAAAAATTGATAAAATTGTAAAAACATGTCATCATGCAGGCCTACAAATCAAATTTGTCGATCAGACGGGTCAAAAATGCATTAAATGATATTAATTGCCTCTAAAAATTCAGAAAAATTAAATTTTTTGCATAATTTTCCTAAAGTTGATGAACCGTGGTTCAACCCTACGGTCCGCATGCTATCAAAAATTGACCGTTGGGATTTTGAATGTTGACCATAGCTGGCAGTTGCGGTCCCCAATTGACCAATTGGGAACTGCAGCTGGTACCTGCGATCTCCAATCGAAGTCTGTCTGAGTGCGATACCGCGGCCAAAAATGCAAAAAATTAATAAACCTAAGCTATCCTAGCCTAAGATGAGGTTCATTACCAATAGTTTAGTGGGATTGATTTACCAATTAATTAATTGGGTTCATTTTACTAGTAATGGATGCGAGGTATTGGTTTTGAGTTACATTGCCCTCGCCTCATCCCTCGCGGCTAGAAGACGCTTGCCCGCGCCCTACCATCGTGTTGTGAGTCGGTATGTGGGTAAAGTGTGCTAGGTTGCAGGTCAGTTTAGTCAGCTATCACTATCAGATCTCCAGTTACAGGTCACTATCAAGGAATAATGAAAGATATTTGAAATTTGAAATTTTTATAGATTTCTCATATTCAGCGAGGACCGCAAGCCCTAGCCGTGATTCCCAAATTTGTAAATGGGAACTGCAGACCCTAGCCGCGGTTTGCAACTAGAAGATAATTTTAGAAAATCCCACTATGGGAAGGGCCAAAAAGATCAATTAATGTCTCCCATTGGGTCAAAATGCAATAAAAGCAAGTTAATTTAGAAATTTGGTGATAATCAAGCACCAAGATCTAATCAAAAATTAAAAATTTGGTTGAGATTATAAAGTACAACCGAGGTCGTCGCTATGATAATCCTTTCATGGAGTGACACACCTCCCAACCAAATAAATAAGCTCAATGCATAATTCAAAACATTCAAAAAAATCAAATAAATTAAAACACTTGGCGGTTGCAGCGACTTGCAATCCATGCAATCCGAAAAGATGAGTAAATTACCATAAGTACATTTGGGCCAAAAATTGTCATCGTTGATATTATATGCTTCTTTTCAATCCCTAAGAAGGCCTTCGCGGTTGGACTGCTCCATGGGAACGAGGCGTTGCATGTCATTTCTTTTATGACCTCTTTTTCAGCAAATCATCAACAATTTGATTCAACACAAATTTGATTGGATTTGTATCAATTCGATTCTCTAAGATGGCTATTGTAGCCCGACTGCTCCATGGGATAGAAGCGTACAAATACTATTAACAGTTAGAATCAAAAGTTGAACTAGGCCTAACCAAGGCATTAATTTGCTCAAATCTAAAAAATTTCAGATCATTCATGGTGGTCAAGCAACATCGTCGCATTATTCATTGTCATTACCCTCATCGACTCGTCGCTTGAGGGGGTAGTCATAATATCAAATCATAATCAAAATCAACTGAAGATCCCAGAGATCGTAGATCCCTTGATCTTGTCAAAATTGTGTTCGTCCTTACGAATCATTGTAAACAACTATCATAAGCTTACCCCTTTGCTTGGGGAAAATAGCAAATATGATAATTTGTTTGTATCTCGTCTCCTTTCGGTTATATAGGCCACTCCTATTGTAGCATCAAATGCTACCCGAATGACTAATGGCGAGTGCAAGCTTTTCAATTTTAAGCCTCCAAAGAGTTGGAAGCAATGATTCCAGGATGCGCGTCCTTTTGTTGGACTTGGGGCATCTAATGTTGATTTGACTAATGATCATCATAGAACCTTCGACATCATTTTAGAAGGTCTATTTTTGCTCAGCGTTGTTTGATATCACAATGCATCTCAAAAGGGGCATCTGTAGATACCTAAAATACGTCATGTCGAGGGCGACTACTCATATGGACATGCTACAAGACCATATAAAATATCTTGAATAGACTCCAAGATAGAGCAGTGGTTCTAACAACTCAATTTTGGCTCCTTGCCCTAATCAGTCTGAACCGCAGCCTAGACCTACGGTTTACAGTTGAACCGTGGTTAAGACCTATGATTTGCAGTCTAGACCGTAGCTGTGACCTGTGATCTTAACTGAAGTTTAGTTGGCCTTCAATCCAAGCCAAATCGGTTGAAACGACCATTGGATATAGAAGAAGGTGGATAGAGGGCAGAAGCTTCCATTTCAACTATCCTAACCATCCCTTCTTGATCTTGGCTTCTCCAGGAAGCCACCCCTAGCCCTTGGGTAGTCCTCTAAGTACCCCTCAAAATTAGGGTAAATTATCAGAGAGAGCATTGGAGATTTGAGCAGTGGAGCCCTGTCGAATTGTACACTCAACCGAGTATACTGAGAGAGAGCTATTGCACTTATCCCCTACTTACTTGCCATGATTCATGATGAGTTGCATTATGGATGCCCTAGGAGTCTAAGAGAGCCAAGAAATGCAAATCCGGGCAAATGAAGGCCCATCACGATGATTTGATCGCCAAACCTATCAAAATGACATCGAAGGCAACCCTTGAACATCAATTGGACAAGGAGGTTAAGCCCACTACCCTTGGAATTGAGGACAAGCCTATCAGAGTGCTAACCGTAGCTGTCAGCCACGGTTTACAGTGCAAACCGTGCACCAGAGCTACGGTTTACAACAGAGGTATAACCGCCTTCCTATTTCCATTCATGTTCGACTAATTAGGTTAGATTAGTTGTTTTGTTGATTTAATGGCATTTTAAAATATTTTTGATTGTAGAACTAGGTTAGATTTACATTTTATGCTTATGCTTTAATTAAAACTAAAATGATTTCTTTATGCATGTTTATGCTTCACTTTTCATATCTGATCCATGCATAGTGTAGCTGCTATTTTACTTTATGTTATTACATGAATCTTGATTCACTTTGCATAGTTTATAAGTGTTCTTTACATTTTCTTGATTATGCATGTTAATGGTGTCATTATGCAATTTACCTAAAAGGGCCTCATCATGAGAGGTTGCCTATATTTTTGATATTCTTGTTGTTTCTTGACCGTAGGGAACAATTTCAAAGGAGAGCAAACCATCAAGTTCCTTCCCCATCGCGAAGAAGAGGGCACCTCCACCCTAGAGCAGTTCGTGCCATTCTGATAGGCATTTGGGAATCACACCTACCCTTAAGAGGGAAAACAATTGAGCACTCCTATTGTAATATTGTATCAAAATGAATATCCCTAAGAGGGACGTACTTGTAATTGGGTTTTTGACTTCAAATATAATGGAATAAAGTGATTTCTTTCTTGTTTCATTTGTTGTCAATTTTGTTTACTTGTATGCATGTTATATCTTTACCATTCATCGCAATAGGAGCCGCTATCGATTGTGACCCTTTCTGGTGGTTACAGTTAGCTGGACTGTAATTCCTTATTATTAGCTATTCATTTCAATGGTTTATATGGTTAATATTTCTGAGAAAAACCGTGAATGCTAAAGTGTGGTTTTAGCTTAATGTAATGGTAATGGACATTATTATTAATATGGGTGCAAATCTCACCAGCTAATTAGATTAAAATTATTAAGGGTCATCGTAAGGGATATCTTTGTAAGCAACACTAAAGGAACCTTTTATTAAGGGGTTGGAGTTAATTTAAGTATATTTCCTTCTTATGTTGACCATATAATAAAGATGCTTGCTTTTGCTCTCGGTGGGAACTAATAGAGTTGTTTAGAAAGATTATTAAATGTAAATGAGCTAAAGTAAATCTAGTGGCTTGGTTGAATAAGTCAAAAAGGGTGAGTATGGGTTCTATTACTATAGGTACCCATAGGTGGAGTTAAACTCCTACCCTTGTTGGTCAAAAGAGAGACCAACGATATATGGACTAACTCATCCTATTAGTTGAGAAGGATAGTCTAGTGTACTCGTAGGCTTAGTACGTCTTCGTAGATGGACTTGCGTAACATGAAGCCAAGCTTCCCTTTTGACGGATTAAAAGGAAGGCAAGGAAACGAGCTAGCTCATTGACGAGTGAGATAGATAGCTCGAGATTCATCTAGTACACCTCAAGAATGAGTTATGAGGGTTTTAGAGATGGGTGAATCAGTAAAGAAGGTGAGAGTTGGAGTTAAGTTTAACATATATAATTATATAAATATTGAGCAATAGTTGGGAATAGCTTGGTTAAGCAAGGACTTTAAAAAAATAGATTAGGATTATGATGGGTTGTGGCACCTAGTGAATATTAAACTTTCCTCCTAAAATGACTCATAATAACAAAATTTTAACAAGACAGGACAAAGGCCAACAACAGAAAGTTTCGACCAACAAACAAGAGCACATCAAAATCCTAAGGGACTACAGGCATGCTAAATTATTTAAGCTAAGCCACAATTCAGAAGATGAGTCAAATTAAGTAAGAACAATGGTGCACAAAATCCCAAAGAAGGTAGGTGAGATGAATTAATGGTCTATTATTAAAAAAGTTAAAATTATAAATAATCACTATATTATTTATTAATAAAAATCATAACATTTCAATTCAATAAATAAATTAATAAAAGTATTTATACTAATATCAAAATCCTAATTACATAGATAATTTTGTTTGCACAATATATAATTTTCTTTAAAATGTTTTTATAATGTTTAATTGCTTTCTTGTTTTAATCAACCCAATTGAGAGACTCTAGTTGAAAATATTTTATAAAATTATGTCATTTTAGACTATGTAAACTACAATCGTCAACGGCATTAAAAACGTTCACATGAATATAGTTAAGACCACTTTAATTTGTCCGTATTTAATAATATGAAGGAACCTTAAGTCGTAGTTAGATATGCCTTGTTCCACCAAATACAAATTTTGACAGCGTCATTCACTATTCACAAGTCCCTTATTAAATTAAATAAGTAATCTACCAATCAATTTAAATTGTAATTAAAAAACAAATATCTTCACAGCCGCCATACGTGAGGATGACATCATCTAAGTTAGGATACGATATAAAGGTGGACAGGAAGGGACGTACACATTTTTTAGGTGCCATACCAAAGCAAGGTAAGGTAATTATAATATAATTAATTTCGTAGATGTTGCATCTAGAATTTGAGACCAACGGATATTCAAGAGATTCTAAATCTTTACTTTCTTTATAACGAATATTTTATTCGTTATTTTATTAAAACCTTTTGATTTTGATTTTTTTATTTTTTTATTTGGTTGGTATAGAAATTTTTTACAATAGAGTTGATCATCTTTTTATTATTATACTAATAGGAAATTTAACATACAATAATTATTAATAAGAAATGATTGTATTAATAATTTTATACAAATAGTACCTTAAACTTAAAAAAAAAAACTAAAACCCCAACAATTACATTGTTTTCACTAAATATATTATTTCTATTTACTACGTTGATTATTTATATAGTGAATATATGTATGTTTTTTTTTATATTTATTTGATTTATGTGGTGGGTTGGTTTTAGTTGTGCCCAGGTGGGATCTTTAAAAAAATAAAATACCAAAGGGTTACATTGGCTAGCATTTGGCTAGCATGCAATTGAAAAGTAAAAGTAACTAAGAGGGTTGCAAATAATAATATGTTAAAGTGAAGATTGAGATAATTATCGCCATTTGAAGATAATTTAATTTTGTAATGGAGAAAGTATTTAAGTATAAGAAATTATTTATTGATAAGTATGTACAGGAAGGTTTTTATGATGGATGGAACTTTATTTTTTATTGTTTTTGAATCTTAAGTTTTATAAACGTCTTTTAGAACCTCGTAAGCAGTTTTGTGGAGGCGCATGTAAATTTTGAAAGTGAGAAGAGCGTACCAAAGGGTTGAATTATTGACCTGTCAACCTTAATCCAACAAAAACTAGACCACATATAGAGCAAGGTAAGCCTCTTTCAATTGTTCTTCCTGATTCATTTGTTTAAGTAGTCAATGACTTGTCAGAACACGCTATCATTTTGTTTTTTTTATAAGAGCATTTTGTTTTTTTTATAAGAGATACCCCTAAGTAAAAAATTCTCAAAAGGGTTAGAGATCAAAGGATGGATAGTTGAGGCTATTCGAGGATTGGGAATGGGGTACTTAGTTGTCTCCTTTGCAAATCCTAAACATGCCCAAAAAGTTCTCTAATACAAAATATGAGTTATTGTGAGTAAACTAGTTATCTTCAAGGCTGGTCTTTGGATTTTCATCTAGAGGGCCCCTCTGGGGTAAAATACCCTCTTTCGATAGAACATCTTTTTTTATCTCTCTCATGTCACCCCTTTCTTGACAAAATGGTTGCTCTCTTTAGTAGGGTTTTGTGGTCTCACCATGTTTCATAAAAACTATCTAAATATAGTGTTCACCCCTATATTTGTGTGGAAATTGACATATCCAAGCCAATGCACCCCATACTCAACCTCAATGGGCCAAGTTTCCATGTTAATCAACCTCTCATCTACCTAAAGTTACCCAATGCCTATTTTTACTATAGAGAAGTTAGAAACTTGACCAGGAATTACCCAAAAAAATAGCAAAAAAGAAACAAATGGAAGCCATCGCTCATAATCTAGCTGAAAATATTCCCTATCAATGGTCCTCAACACCCCCCAACTCCTAAAAATCCTTTTCCACTTCCTTAGGCCATACCCCCTAAAACCCCCCTTGCCTCTTCCACACCATAGACTAAATTCTCATATATTCGTATTAATCTCCAAGCCTCACTAGATTCAGTTATGAACCTTGAGCTAGCTCTTATTCCTTCATCGGTCCCCATCAAAGATAATCCTATGATAGATGGGTAGAGAATGGTAAATAAGCGACAACAATCATCGACCCCCTAAAATCACTCCTTCCAGTTAGAGGAAAAAATTGTCAAAGATCTTTCTAGATCCTTCTCTCAAGTTACGTAAAATATAGTTCATGCTCAGCATACCTGCAATACACAGTTTTTTCCCTTTAGCAAAAATAAATTCTACTCTCTAATTCATGAGGTCAAATAACCTCCAAATCATCTCTCATGAAGTTAAATCTTCTAGCTTGGAATGTTAGGGGACTTTCTCTCCCTTATCGTAAGTTTCAAATTCAAAAGGTTACAATAGAGAATCATATTTCTATTCTTTTTCTTCAAGAATTGAAAGTCACTAGATAGACTCTCCCGTTTTATGGAAGTTATTGGTCGGGGATATGCATATGCCTTTACTACATCTCATACCAATGGTAAAGGAGGTGTTGCCCCCTTCATATCTAGGTTTCTTTGTTGTGTTATTTTGGACCATGGTGAAGATCCTACTAACCATTGTGTGTGGGTTAAATTGGCTCTCAACTCTCAGGTTCTTGAATTTTGTACTATCTATGCTCCTAGTGACACTCATAGTCATATAGCCCTCTGGAAATGGTTAGTTGTTTCTCTCCCTCCTTTAGAATGGATCATGGGAGGTATATTTACTATGATTGATAATTATAGTGACAAAAGCTAGGCTGGTAGCAAATCCCTTTCAATAGCTGAATTTGGTAGTTCTTTCTTTTGTCACAATCATTTAGGTGTACATGACCCTCTCTTGAGTAAAGCCTCCTCTCATAGAGATAATTGGTTTACATGGTCCAACTGCCATCAAGATTCTGTCATGAAGCTTGTTTGTCTAAACAAATTTTATTTTAGTAATTATTTTCTATATAAATTCTCCATCCACGAGCAAGTTCACATTCTTTCTCACACAACTTTGTTTAATCACCTTCTTATCTTATCCTTTATTCAAAATTAATCTATCTCTCTTGATTCTATGTCGCTTCTTTTCAAATTAAATGTTGTCCATATTAACAACCCTACCTATTGCCACCTTATGGAGCATGTCTAAAATAGATTGTCCATACCAACTGTTAATACTGGCTGGATCAATAGTTTGAAACAATTATTTTGAATACTATTTCTTCCCTTAGATGGTATGGGTACTTTGTTGTTAGGAAGAAGAATATTCAAGAGAGTCACTTTCATAAATAGATCTTTCATCTTCGTTTCATGCTTATGAAAGACCACACTAATGTTGTTATTCAATGTGATCTAGCTAATATTGAAAATCAAACAAGAGTTTATGAGTCATACTATGCTAGAGGGGCATAGATTAGATATCACCTCAATTGGATCTCCTAGGGTGATAAGGGAACTAAATTTTTCTTTTACTACCTCAAGCATAAGAATATTTTGGAAAGGATTACTGATTTGGAGGACCCTTCAAGTCATTCCCTTTTCAACTCCAATGAGATCATGAATATTTTTGTAACCCACTTCTCTCAATTTTTTATAGCAAAGCCAAGGGATGACAATAATATTATCTTAATGGATTATGTGCATGAACATATTCCCTCCCTAGTAGACCCCATTATTTGGTATCAACTTCAGTGTCATATTTTTGTGAACAAATGCATAATGTTATTTTTTATATGAATAATGACAAAGCTCTTGGTATGGATGGTCTTCTAGTGGAGTTTAATAAAAAAATATGGAATATCCTTTCCTCATATCTTCATCATGTATACCTGGAAGCTCTCTAGAACAGTTCCCTTGGAGCTTATATCAATGTAGGGTTAATCAAACTTATTTCTAAAGGAACAACTCATAACCAAATCTTCAATTGGAGATCCATTACCCTCCTCAATGTTTTGTACAAGATCATAGCTAAAGCTATAGCTTTAAAAATCAAAATTGTTGCACAAGTTATTGTTTGCCTAGAACAATTTGGTTTTCTTAAAGGTCATTATATCTTAGATAATCTTATGATGGCCTCAAGAACAACACAATGGGCTATTGACTCCAATCAAGATGATCTCCTAATTAATTTAGATTTTGATAAGCATATGATAAAATTAGATAGGATTTTATTCTCCATATGCTTTCTTGGATTGGTTTCAATCCAAAATTTTGTAATCAAATTTGTATGTTATTTGGTGATACCTCAACTTATGTTTAGGTTAATAGAGTTTAATCCTTCTCCTTCCCTCTACAACTATTTAATAGATATGGTTACCCTCTTTCTTATTTTTTGTATGTTCTGGTTGCCAATGCTCTTAGTTATCTTCTTCATAAGGCTCAATTTGATGGTCTCATTTAGGGTATTAAGCTTCCTAGGGATAAATGTGCTCTTAACTCACATTTTTATTACGATTTTATTCCTTTTATTCAAAATACCCAATATGAGGTGGAAATGGTTAAAGAGATTATATAATTATTTTGTGATGTCTTTAGATCTCGTATCAACCACTCTAAAATAAAAGTCTTCTATACTTCTTCCAATCCTAATGGATGCAACTCCTCGATTGAGTGGAATATCATCCCTTATGGAATAATTTTTCGTTACTTGGAAATCCTCTTTGGGATTAATATTTCTCCAAACGATATGTGGAACTAGGTTATGGAAAGACTTCAAAAAACATTCAGTGCATAGTCGGCTTGTTCTCTCTCCTTAGCATGAAGAATTCAAAATTTGAATAAAGTTATGGAAGCCTTTCATGTTTACTACTCCTCTTGTTGGATGGCCTCAAAGAAAACCTATAACACATTTACTCAGGTCAGTCATAATGTTTTATGGACCAAATGGGATGGAGAGGTGGGAATGACATCCATTAACTTTGTACTCAACCAAAGGCTTAAGGAGGCTTGGATATTATTAACTCTTACTCAAAATAAAAGTTTGGTTATGAAATGGGTTGTTATAGCCATCATTGGAGATAAAATTTGGAAACACTTGCTTTGGTATAGAATATCCCGAGTTACTCACAAAGGTAAATGGAAAGAAAACCCATGGGAATATAAGGTCCTTAATGCATCATACTTTGCAATTAAAGGATCTATTCTTCTTACCCATAACTAGAAATCCTGACAATCAGTTTCTCATTTATTGGCTTGGAAGTTTAAATCCTTAAGACATGGTCTTAGCATCGTTTGAGTAGTCTTTGGAGGAATAAACTTATCCTCCATAATTAGAAACCTTTATCTTTGTGCAGTTCTTTTCGACGACTAACATTTCTGAAGAAAGGTATAAATTAAATAAGAGATATTTGGGATTGAGATAGTTGCTAAATTCTCACTTGGAACTAGATATGCAATTATTGGTCTCTTCCCTTTTCAATTAAATAGTATTATGGCTTTGTTGTGGATTCCATTCCATGTGAGGTCCTTATAAAATTGGGAACAACTACCTACAATATATGGATTGATTGGAGATGGCTTAATGACCATAGAATCTCTTCCATTAATTTCATGGATTCATAACAAAATTTGTTGTTGCATATAAATATTTTATCATTTTATAAATCAAAAAATTATTTACAGATGAATTATTTATTTTATATAAGATTGGTTTATGAGTACAAATATATTTTTATAGTAAAAAAATTTTAAAACAAGATTTCAATAATAAAATTTCTTACATGTCTAAATGCTTTACATGACATTTGTCTTACTATCAAAAACAAAAACCTAGTTATTCAAGCTAACAATTATATATTATTTTGATTCAAAGCAATCAATTAAAATGTTATTATAAAACAAATCACATTATAAAAAAGTGCAATTTTAAATAATTTTGTATTGTCAAAGATTTTCTATTCTACATTCTTTAAATAAATAAATAACTAATTAAAATATAAACTTTATAACTTATACTTAACTTTTCAAATGAATGAGAGTGGAGAGAAAGCCTCACCTTTGGTATAAAAGAAAATTATTTAAAGAAGCCTTTATTGGAATTCATTCTTTGTAGTGCATATCATACCAATAATTTATATTAATAAATGGATTATTAATGAATTAGATTTAAGAAAAAATCTAGGTAAATTTGGCATGAGGTGTACTTAAGTGATAAATGATACATGATATACATAGAAAGTTCAACAATAGAACCCATATCAAGAAATTAACCTGTGATTAAGTTGCAAAAATATTGTGTAGATTCCTTTACAAGATGCAAGGGTGGGAATGATGAAGCCAAAAAACATAAACACCTTCATGAGATATCCTACATCCATAAAAGAGGGTAACTTAAACAAATACCTTTTATGCAAAGTGTGGGTTGTCAACATCCCATGATGCATTAAGAGTTAAAAACCTTGTTTAGACAATTATTATAGTTCCACACTTACAAAAGGACTAAACTTAAATAATTTCTTATGCAAAATATAGAGCACAACTTAGCTACCTCAGCAAAAGGTTTTAAAAATTTGAACATTTTACTTTTTCAAGTCTATAGAAGAAAAAAGGATATTGGGACTGGAATATTTTAAAAATAGATTTTAATATGCTCTTAAAATTTTCTTAAAGATAATTGTAAAGTATTCATTGAATAAAGAGAGATAAACAAATAATTTATGTCTAAATTTACAATCATTATGTAACAAATGCAACACAAATTGTATAATAACTACCACTAGGACAATGGAGCAAGGTGCCAGAATAAAGCTTAACCTTAGGCTAATGAAAATTGTATGTGGAAAGGATGTATTCCATGTAGACAACAAAGTACACTAAACACCTCAACAAGCCTTTAATTCCAAATGATATAAACCTATAATAAAAGTTCAACATTTTTGTTGGCCCCTTTATTCAACATTTGCTCAAGGAGGCTTATTCCTCCTTTTTATAATGGATATTTAGGTGTATAAAATGCCTTGCACCATATTTAACACTACTTTTGTTATTGTCCTTCTATGAGGGATGAAATTGAAGCTTTTATCTATTGATGCTCATGTTAAGTATTTCAATTGGAAGCATGAATTGTATCAACCTTTGACAATTCTTTCTCCATCATGGGAGTCTATTTCTTATTGATTTCATTAGTGGTAAACCTACAATTGAATATCAACATAATTTCATTTTTTATGGTCTTTCATTCTTCAAGTATTATTTCTAATCATGACACCTCATTCTTGAGTCACATTTTAAAATCATCATTCAAAAGTTTCTTTTGCATTTCTTCACTCCATTTCATCCATAGACTAATAAGGTTTTATCACATCTTACTCCCTTCTCTACACACCTGCCATCAATAAAATAAGAAAGAGGATATATATTTCCAAATTCTTTAGTACATTTAAGACTAGGATACTTTTTTCTCTACAAGAAATTCTCTTTTGAAGTATGTTGTGTCTTCCAATCCTTAACCCCATATGAGATTTCAATTTCTCATCTAGTTTTACATAAATACATTCCATGAGCTATAAGAACATAAAGCTTCTTCATTTATGTAATACTTTGCTAAAGTTCTTACCACCATTCGAAATATTTTTCAATAAATTCAATGCACTCCATTATCGCCATCAAGTACCTAATTCTTTCCAAGTTGGTTACCATGTTTAGCTTGATATAGAAAAGTAAGGGTTTCACTTGGAAAAATAAACATTTCATGACTAATACCACCACACGTTGGAAACCCCATAAACATGGACCTTATACAATTATCCAGGCATTAGCCCTTCATGGATGATAATTTAGAAACCCCACAACAATGGACCTTATACAATTATCCAAGGATTAATATTTCATGGATGATACTTTGGTTTGTGTTTGGAGTGAAAACAACCACAAGAAATAAACCATGATTTGGTGGGCTACAAAGGCACTTTGCCACCATAGACGAAGTTGTCTTACAAGTTGGAATTTGGCAAAGAGAAAATGAATATATTTATAATGCTCTATGTTCTTAATAAACTTCTTTATCCTTTTGTTTATCTTAATTAGAAATTAGACAATACTAGTTTGTATGATTAATACCAAATATAGTCTCAGTTTCTATGTCCAACTCATCCTATTTAGATTGAAAGACTTGTGGATGCATTTGCACATATCACTAATTAGAATTAAATTAGATTGTTTGATATATCTATTCATTCCTAGTTCAAGAGCAATTTACAACCATTCAACCACACTACTATATTTTTATTTGTCTCATTAGTTCAAGGGCAATTTTTTTGGGAGATATTTTCTCTAATTTGAGATGTATATACATCTACACCTATCATTATTTGCATGTAAGTTATATTGTTTGATATATCCATGTAAGTCTATTTCAAGGGTTGTTTGCAATTATTCAACATCTCCTTTATAAATCCTTTTATGTCTCATCAAATTTTGACTGCTATCTTCTCCAATTTACTCCTCAACACATGTTTTCTAATATTTGCATTCCAATTAATACATATTGCTATTGTGATTTCACTATATGTTCATGACACCTTTGGTAGTGAACATGTGATTAAAATTCTTTGAAATGGTGAAAGAGAAAACATACATATGGACAAATGGAAAAACTAAAAATAAAAATAAATGTAAGGAACATAAATGATAAGAAAGAAGGGCATAACAACAATTTAGCATGCAATCAAAATTATGTGAGTAGACAAATAAATTGATAGATAATGATGTTGTTTTCCACTCATACAATGTTATTCTTCTACATGTGGATTAGTCATTTCTAAGAAAATAACACATACAAATGTATTCACAAATATCAATAGCCTACATGCAAAAAGATAAGACTAAATATAAAATATAGTTCTTTTACATTAAATATATATATATATTCAATATCTGCTCATGTGGGGGAGTTGGAGAGCAAGTGGGTAGTTAAAACTCTCAAGTTGAAAAAGAGAGGCCCCAAGTTCAAATCTCTCCCCCTCACATGTTGTAGATATGCAAAGTCCAATCGATGGTTCGTTAGGCCAGCTGGCATGGATGGGGTCGGGTGCGACTCTCGAGTGACTTTGACGGAAGAGAACCCCAGACACGAAATCTAATTCCAAGGTTTCGCTCCCCCGCAAGGGGCATGTTTCCAATATATCTATATCTATATATATATATATATATATATATATATATATATATATATATATATTCAATATCAAGACATAATCAAGTGATATGAGAGAGGAGGATAATGGCTATTTAGCATGTAAACAAAACTATGGTAGTAGACAAGCATACCACAAACAACATTGTGCAAGCAAACACACAAATTTATTAATATCAACGTGGCTATCCACTTATATAGTATTCTTTTACTCTACATGTGGAATAACCATTTTCCAAAAAGAGCATATGTATATTCCATCTAAACATGCAAAAATATATGCACAACTAACTATTAATACCTAATGTACAAAAATATAAACATAAATATAAATATAATTCTTTTAGATTTAACAAAATGTCTAACCAATATTAGATACAAATGTTAGAAAATTATTTAATAGTCATATATGGACGGATCAAAGACAATGAGTATTAAAAAAGTGTAACATTGATTTACATAAATACCTGCTATGTTGCCATAACAATGTGTTATAACTAGAATTCCATACATATAACATCACATGCATATAAGTTTAACTAATATTTTATGCATATGTTTTTATTATATGCAACAACTATGATATATGATTATATATAAGGTTCCATAGTTATTTTATTTATCATATTCATTGTCCAACGAAGCATAGTTGGTTGGATATAATATGATAAAATATCTTTCATAAATAACAAAGGAACCCATCTCAATAAACTAACCTATGATCAAATTACAAAAAAATCATGTGGACACCTCTTTAGAATGTGAAGGTGTGAATGATGAAGATGAAAACATAAATCAATGACATGTTCATCAAACATCCTACAATTGTAGAAGAGGGTAACTTAAACAAATACTTCTCATGTAAAGTGTGGGTTGTGGATATACAATGATGCATTGAGAGTCCAAAGCTTTCTTTAAATAATTATTGTAACTCCATGCCTATAGAGGTACTATAATTGATGGATATTTTTATGTATAAATATAGAGTATAAACTTAGCTACCTCAACAAAAGGCGTTTAAAAAAGTGAAAATTGGCTCCATAGAGGAAAAATGACAGTGGGACTTAGAATATTTTAAAAAATTTAAGGTACTCCTAGAAAAATTAATTTTAATAATACTCTTAACAAATTTTTAAAGACCATTCTGAAGTATTCCTTAAATAAATAGAGATAGAGAGATTTAAAAATTTTAAATTTACCACCATAAAGCAACACACAACATTAATGAGTTGTATAATAGGCTACCAATAGGATAATGGGGTAAGGTTCCATAATCAAGCTTAACCTTAGGCTAAGGAAAATTACACTTGGAAAGGACGGATCCCATGTAAGCAATGAAATATACTAGATACCTCAACAAGCCTCTGATACCAAATGAAATGAATATATAATACAATTATAACAACATTCTTGCTAACTCCTTTGCAAATTTTGTTCGAGGCTCATTCCTCTTTTGATAACGAACATTATAGTATCTAGAAGATATTGCACCATCTAGAACATTGCTTTTGTTGTTGGCTTTCTATGGGGAAGGAAATTGATTTTTTTATCTATTGAATATCATATTAAGCCTTTAAGAAGCACAAATTATATCAACCTTTGGCAATTCCTTATTTTCCACATGAAAATATTTCCATATATTTTAATAGTGGTTTGTCTAAACTTAATACCAACTTAATTGTATCTGATATGGCCTTCCATGCCCCAAGTATTATTTTTATCATGACTCCTCTTTCTTGAGTCTCCTTTGAAATCATTGTGGACAAAGTTTCTTGGTTATTAGTTACACTTTCACTTAGTTTCATCCATATATTAATGAGGTATGTTTGCACCTCACTCACTACTATATGCACCTATCATTAACAAATAAACAATAGGATACATAACCTAGCATATTTATGTCTAGGTTACTCCTTTCTCTACTAAGAATTATCCTTTGAAATTTGTTATGGATTCCAACCCTTAGCCCTTTATGAGATTTCAATATCTCTTCCAGCTTCACATACATACATACCATGAAAAATAGGAATAATACAAATATTTTTCCGTTGTGTAACACTTGGCCAAGTTTATACCATCATTTGGGACATTCTTCAAAAAAATCAATGTACTCCATGACTGGCATCAAGTATCTAATTCTTTCTAAGTTGATAACTATGTTAGATTGACATAGGCAAATGAAGGTTTCACTTTGACAAGCAAATATTTCACAACCAACAAAATTACAAGTTAGAACCATCTCAAATATAGGCCTTATAAAATTATCCAAGAATTAGTCCTTCATTGATGATACTTTATTTGATGTTTGAAGTGAAACCAACTATAAGAAACAAATAATGATTTTATGGGCTACAAAGGACTTTGCCACCATAGACTGAGTAGTCCTCCAAGTTGGCACTTGGAAAGGAGGAAAATAAAACATTTATAATGGTCTATATTCTTAATTATCTTTGTTTATCCTTGTGATTATCTCAATTTGAAACTAGATGGCCCTTATTTGCATGATCATTACCAAAAATAGTATTAGTTTGTCTTCCCAATTACCACTTAAAGTCTTAGTTTTTATATTACGCTCATCCTAGTTGTATTGAAGGAGGTATGTATGCATCTACACATTTTACTAGCTGCAAGTAAGTATGACTATTTAAGATATTTATGCATACCCAATTCAAGGACCATTTACAATCATTCAACCTCACCTTTATAAATCCATTTGTCTCATCAATTTTTAGGAGTTATTTTCTCTATTTTAAGGTTTATATTCATTTGCATATATCTCTAATTGAATTTAGACTATTTGAAATATCTATGCATGCCTAGTTCATGGGTCATTTTCAACCATTCAATCTCACTTTTACAAATTCATTTATGTCTCATCAGTTTTTAATAGTTATCTTCTCTAATTTACTCCTCAACATGAGTTTTCTAATCTCTATATTCCAATAAGTGCATGTTGCTATTATGATTTTAATATGAGTTCATATCACCTTTGGTAATAAACATGTGCTAAAAAATTCTTCATATGATAAAAGAGAAAGCACACATATGGACAAACCAAAAAACTACGAGAAAATAAACATAAGCAAGTGATAAGAGAGAGGAGAATAAAGGTTATTTAGCATGTAAACAACATTATGTGAGTAGATAAAAAAATTGATGGAGATAAGTATAGATGTCCACTTATACATCGATGTTCTAATTTGCATGTTGATTAGCCATTTTCATAGAAATAGTGCATATAAATTTTATTTGACATGAAAAATATATGCAAATATTAATAGACTAAATACAAAAAGATAAGCATAAATATAAAATGTAATTCTTTTCAATTAACTAAATGTCTAACCAAAATTGAAGTGACCTAAGAGAGGAGGATAATGACTATTTAACATGTAAACAATATTATGTGAGTAGATAGACCACACAACATTGTGTGAGTGAATACGTAGATTGATCAATATTAATGTAGGTATCCTTTGATATACTTTTCTTCTACTCTATATGTAGAATAGCCATTTTCAAAAAAGGCATATACAAATCTTGTTCGACATATATATTTTTAATGTACGACTAACTATTAATAGCAAATTTGTAAAAGGAAAAACATAAATACAAATGTAATTATTTTAGGTTAATTAAATGTTTAACCAATGTTAGATATAAATATGTAAAAAAAAATTACAACCATATATGGATCGATCAAAGACAATGAATATTGAGAAAGTGAAACATTGATTAATGTAAATCCTTATTTTTTTTGGTTACATAGATGAATTGGTTACAATCACAATTTGTAGTAACTATCGGCGCCGCTGGGCAGGGTTCAAACTATTAGCGAAGGCTTCCAACACACCCACCGTCTTGTTAATAGTAACCCGACGTGAGATGGGGACCGTCGGACACACAGGGTTCGCACCGTCTTCGTCAATCTGGTTAGCCGGATATATAAATGTCATAAGCAAAATTTCATATATATAGGATTATATGCATAAGCTTAATTGATAGTTTGTGGAAAAATATGTATTATATGCAACAACTATGAGATATGATTTTATATTATATAATGATTCATAATTATTTTTCCATCAGTAAGAGATTTCATCCCTGCTTCTTTTGAAAAACTATTTTTTCATTCCACTCAACTCATGCTCAAAAGCAACTCATAGCTCTCTACATGTTTTTATGTCTTTGTATAAGATACATGTGTATTGAATACAATCAATAGAATAGAAGATCTTATTTTATTTTTGAGCAATGACAATGCCACAATGTACTTGATTATAAAAGACATATCACCAAACACTTTAATTATTTTTTTCTTTTTTTGGCATTTTACTTGATAAATTTTAGTATTTTTGAAGTTTGCTATTAATTTTAATGACAAAAAAAATCTTGTCATTTTCAATGCTAATTTTTTAATTGGTTTTGACTATAACTAGAAATCTAGATATGGTAGGCATGCAAGTTGCACTTGCATTCATCACTTAGATCTTGTCATAATTGAATGCATAATTAACATTGGTAGTTAGGATATTGTCAAAATTAAACTCAAAACTATTTATAATAAATTCTTTTTAAAATAAGGGTTTGGTAAGTGTGTTGAACGATCTAAAATCAATCATGGAGAAAAGGTAAAAGCTATAAAATACTTGAAATTTGATTAACTGACTAGCCCTAAACAAGGAAGCAAAAAGGGACAATGAGATATAGTTCAGGTAATTCTCTTAAAACATTCTTTTGAAACATTTACTTTGATTTTAAACATTCAACTTTGACAAGGTTTTTCAAATGCCACAATATATACAAAAAAATAATTAAAATAACAATAAAGATTGTGTTGGAAGACTTGGTTGTGACAACCTATGTCACCTTCACCATCATCCATTTTTATTGATCTACTTTGCTATAGAAGTATAAATGGAGATGGCTTGTATTTTTTAATTGCACTTTGAATATCTACTTGAGGTTGGTTTCCAATTTGAACTCCCTTTTAGATTATCATCGCTTTTGTGGTCACATTGCAATTTCTATTAACGCTTCTCAATTGAGAATTTGATCTATTCTTTGACCTTCAATTGTGCTTTAATTGACTATTAGAAACCTTGTTGCAAATAATTTATGCTTTGGAGAATAAACATGATTTCTTACTCAAATGGGGTCTCCTTGTGCTCCAAATTTTCTAATAATTTTTTTTCTTATTGTGGGCTTGTTCTTCTCCCAATCCTCCAAAAATTACCACTGTCGACAAATGGCGACACAATGAAGGTGGTGATTTCTTGTTGTCATATTGATTTTCTCTAATCTAAAAATATTACCACAAATAGCATAGGAAAGATGGTGACTCTTTTGAATATTGTAATAGATGAATGCAATACCTTTTAACAATTGTTTTTGAAAATGGATTTTGCTTCTTCTAAACTAACCACTACTACAAAAGCACTCCACCATCATTCTTGATCACCTCCCTTTGCTTGCTCATTGACAAAAGTGCCTCATTCTTGAATATTGTGATGATATGTGATACCAACATCCACTATGTCGATCCATTGGTGCCCTACCAAGATAGGGTTTCTATTGTACCTTTCTATGAGAGCACTCGCCTCCTTAAGCTCCCATATGTCAATGATGTTACCTCCTTTGGTCCCGCTCTATTGTTGCTATGAAAAATGCTCAAGGCTCCATGGAGTAACATTGAGCAAAATGATTTGTATACGGCTCTAGTTCCTTGACATGGGCATCCACCCCATCCTCAACCTCTTTATGCTTACCCTCTTGATGTCCCTTGCCACCTCAGTAAGAAAACTCATAGTTACATGTTGAAACAACACTTATGAGTGACCCTCTTATGGTAGACGCCATTCATTTCCTCAATGAACTAGGGCTAGATTTTGATGTCTAAGTAATTCATGCCCGCTTCTACAAAGGTTGCCACATGATGGTGATGGTGTTCCTAAAGTCTGTCCTTCACACAATGGAAACTATCCATTGACTCTTATGTTCCTTTGTACAAAAAACTATGCATTCTCATCTTGGAACCACATTCTACCCAAGGTTGAACATTAAATTTAACAATGAAAGGATCATTTATGTGGTTCAATGTATACTCAATAAATGCTTCAATCTTTAAATGAGAAATACCCATACCAAATTTGAATGAATATGAAGCTAAAATGCCCTCAAAGTAATTATTTTATACCAAAATCATATATATATTATAAATATATATATATATATATATATATATATATATATATATATATATATATATAAACCACATGAATTTTCATATTATTTTTATAAATATGTTTGAAAAAACAAAATCTAATTATATCAATAAACCTCAATATCATTTATCCAATACCAAAAAAATAAAAATAAAAAACCTTAATTTTTTTTAATCTTAATTTTTTATATCTTAATACTGCATAAAAATAAAAATAAGAGCTAATAAGAGCACAAATTTTTTTAATTTTTAAAATTTTATATTTCCCTGTCCAATTTTATGATATATGATATATGAGATGTATAGAGTGTCTACTTAAAAACCAGCCAATAAGCTCATCCCTCACGAAAAACTTAACACATGTTTACCCCTGCATTCTTGTGTTGTTAAATATCATGAATATGAAATTGATTTCATAAGGATTCTTTATGAGTACTCTTCTACATGCCCCATTTTTTCATGGATTCTTTATGAGTACTATTCTACTATTCAAATGCATTTTTTTCATGGATTTTTTTATGAGTACTCTTCTACTATTCAAATGCACCCATTTTTTTCTTTGTCAGACATGAGATTAGACATTAAATTAAACTTAAACAATATTGTTATAAATTTTAATTTTTAAAATAAAACGAAGTTAATGAGATGTCAACCTTCTACAATATCCAACTGAAACAACTTACCAACAAACACTCGACTGCTACTGACCAACTTATCCTTTCTAAATATACTATAATTTAAACATAAAACTCCTCTATTCAAATGCACCCATTTTTTCTTTGCCAACATGAAATTAGACATTAAATCAAACTTAAACATTATTGTTATAAATCTTAATCGTAATGAGATTCCAACCTTCTACAATATCCTACTGAAACAACCTAGCTACTAACCATCTTATCCTTTCTAAATATACTATAATTTAAACATAAAACTCCTCTATTCAAATGCACCATTTTTTTCTTTGCCAGATATAAAATTAGACATTAAATCAAACGTTATAAATCTTAACTTTTAGAAAAAAAAGAATTAATAAGATTCCAACCTTCTACAATATTCAACCGAAACAACCTGTCAACAACTGTTACTAACCAACTTATCTTTTCTAAATATACTATAATTTAAACATAAAACTCCTTCAAAAAAAATATTTCACATTTCACCATCCTTGAGCTAGCTACTCTTATATGGGTTGGCAAGTTTGTTTGAATACAGAAGCATGCTAGCTCTAAGATAAGATATAAGCGGTGATGGTATATGTAGTACCAACAATACAACGACAATAAGCCTGACATTTATAACAGGGTTATAACAGGATTCACTAACACACATGCCAATTTTACCGTACTTTCAATAGCGACTTGATTGTCCTTTGCTTGACCCGTCTTTTGAGGTGGAACTTAATTTTGTAAGCAACGTTGAGTTGCTTGTCCTTATGTTGCAGAGTAAAAAAAATCCATTACAAATAGTGTGAAAATGCATATAATTTTGATTAAAATAATTTGTACGGCCTAAGACTGAGATTTTACATAATGGGTTTAAAATTATAATCCTGCAGGAATAGAATTGTTTAATATATTTAATGGCCTAATAAATATATATAATTTAACTAGTAACATCTCTAATCGTCAAAGGGATCTCCAACAGCTATGTAATTATTCAGAATATTAAGTATATAATAATTTATTAAATTTTTATACTTATGCAAATTTTTTTTTTTAAGTTTAATTATATTTATAATGAAATGGGCTTTGGCTTTTTTTCAAGAGGTTCAAGGTTCAAAGGACAAGGGGTGTGTGGTGGATGTGTGTTAAATTCCTTGTTCAAAGGACAAGGGGTGTGTGGTGGATGTGTGTTAAATTCCTTATATAAGCATAGCTCTCGGCTCTCGGCTTTACAAGGGTTTATGATTGGAAGGAGACTACTTAGGGGTTTTTCGCACTAACCAAATAAAAAATATATATTTATATTAAAACATTTTATTTTATGTTGTGTTTATAGGTAATCAAGAAGTAATCATGAAAACCAAAGTTGGTGATTTTATACAGTAGTTAAACCAAGTGAATTTGGAGGAAAAAAAAAAATTAAGTAATGTGAAGTATAAATAGTATAAAGGATAGTATAATTGGGGATCACACTCTCTTGGGACATAGCAACAAGGAGTCTTTTTCCATGATTCGAACTCAGGTAACCGAGATGAAACACCGACATAATGATGGAAAATGGGGTGTTTCCATATAGATAAAACTTGTTTTTTTTTTCACATTAACATGATAAATTTCAAAAGGGCATTGCATTGGTATGCCTTTAGGTTCTCATTAAGAAGATCCAAGTTCAAACCCCCGATGAGTGTATTTAAAAAAAAAAATTATCATAATAGATTTTATTAACATTCCAAAAGAATGTAAAGTTCTTTTTAAAACTCCAACTTTTTAAAGGTTCATTTGTGGAAAAAAAAAATATTTTGTAATTTTTAAATGATTATATGTTTTTATTCACATGAAGTCAATAAAAAGAATTTTGGTAAAGGAAGTACGAGTCAGGATTCAATCATAGCAGAAGAACAACGAGTTTATTCATAGTGCATTAATAATTCAAACCCTTCCCATGAATGTGTGGAACATTGTTTTTGAAATATTGTCGAAGCAAAGAAATGTCGGGTAAAAGAAGAGACAAGAGCAATTGAGAACCAAGAGGGAATGTAAGTTGAGGGCGAGTGTGAGCCAAAGGGAGTATGAGCCAAGAAAGTGCGAGACAAGAGAGGACTAACCCCATTAACTAGTATGAAACAAAGTAATATTTGAAAGCCCTAATGGAAAATTAGGATACCCTAACTGGAAGTATAGAGGCCCAAGTTGGAGATAAACAAAAGAGCGAATACATGGTAAGGATAAGATGATTGAGCATGATATAATGGTTGTTAAAAGTAGAGGGTTAATATGTATGTTTCATAGATCATGGTCAAAGTTTTTGAAAATTCAAAATTGGATCACGTGGAAGTGGGGATTGAATTCAAATTATTATGTGACTTTTCTTCCTAAAGTTTTTCTACTCATCAACTTTTTTAGTTCAAAAATTAGAGATAAAATAATGGGTGATGGCCCATGGGGAAGAGATGCACTTTATTTGAGACCATGGAATGAAATTTTTTATCTTGAAATAGAAACTATTAAGAAGCTTACGAGTGGGTTAGGCTTTTTGGACTTCCATATCAATTTATCAATAAGGATATTTTGAAAAATATTGGAAATACCCTTAGGTCAATTCATCAAAGAAGAACTAACTACTAAGGAGCAAAAACATGCTATATACTCGAATACATGTTGTTATGGATATTTCAAAACCTTTTCCACAATCCATTAAGATTAAATTTGAATCAAGAGAATGGGATCAACAAATGGATTACAAAAATATCATATTTTGATGCCACAATTGTTATGAGATTGGACACATGGCAAGAGTTTGCAAAGTAAAAACTATGAAGAAAGAGAAAAAATTGGTCATGAGATAAACTTCAAGATGAAACAAGAAAATCATACAATAAGAGAAGCTATATCAGATCAAGGACATTCCACTCCAAACGAAGAGGTAAATAAATCCTATCTTCAATATCATTTGGTAAGTTGAGAAGGAATTAAAGGTGTAGAGGAAGATGTGGAAGGAAATCCTAAAGAAAGACGACAAAAGAAATCAAGTTTATTCCAAGTAAATCATCTTCATTTTCTTGAAGTAGTATAGAATCCTCTCCTCGTAATAAAAGTGAAGGGGTGAAGATGTTATCCCTTGCACTTTAAGGTTTCAAGAGCAACATAATTAAGAAATGAGGATAGAAAAACCCATAACAATTTATGATTTTTAAGGTAGAATATGAAGATAATTGCTATAGAAAAGCATCCTTGCACTAGACAACATAAAGAAAAATGTGCTTTTGAGGTCACTCCTTGCACTTCAGATCCTTCAAAGCAAGACAAACCTAAACATGACAAGTTTTACTATGAACAGTATGAAAAGATTGAAGAGATTAATAATGACGAAAGTATTGTTGACAATAAAAAAAGTTTAAAAACCCAAAAAGCAAAAGCAAAAAAAAAAACCTACAAAATATCATATTAATAGGAAAAAACAAAAACAAATGTTACAAATATTATAAAAAAATAACATTAAAAACACAAAAATTGTGAAACTATTATAATACAACCATAATATAATTTAAATAACCCTTCAATCCAATATTCATTTTTACTAGGTTTACATTGTTTTCTCCGTGATATGGCATGTCAAGATTCACGTGGGTTCTTCCGTATAAACTATTTGAAATAAAAATTATTGTTGTATCTCACAAGTAACTTGAATCAGCTGACCAGTTGTTTCACGCAGGATCACGTTGCCCAGTATCGTGGAATCACGTTGAGGCTCATGTATGGTTCTTTTTTTTCCTAGACTATTTGTTAGTCATGGAAAATGCTACTTACGATGGTTAGAGTGGTCGGAGATCTTCTCAGTTTGTTTTATTTATTTATTAAATATTTTAAGATGATTTTCTATGCAGTTGATTAAATTATCACACTCTAGTGGAAAAGACAGTCTGATTGCGACCAAAAGTTTTTATATGGTATTTGTTGAGATTTTTTTAGAAACTTTGGATAAGAATTTGATTGAAAGTTTTTTTTTAATAAATTAATTGTGAGTAAAAATAAAAGAAAATTCTCGTGCGAGAGCCGTACAGTTTAGAATTTTGGTTTTTTAGGAGGTTTAAAATTCAAACAACACAGTGGACGAGGGGTGGGTGTGTATGATTGTGTGTTTGGCCCCTATTGATAAGCTCGGGATGAGATGCCATCGGTCGTACAGCACCGAACATTGTTTTTTTTGGGAGGTTTACAGTTCAAACAGTACAGTGGGCGAGGGGTGAGTGTGTATGATTGTGTTTGGCCCCTATTGATAAGCTCGGGATGAGATGCCATCGGTGAGGGGCGGGTGTGTATGATTGTGTGTTTGGCCTATATTGATAAGCTCAGGATGAGATGCCATCGGTGAGGGGCGGGTGTGTATGTTGTGTGTTTGGCCCATATTGATAAGCTCGGGATGAGATGCCATCGGTTGTACAGAACATTGGTTCTTTTTTGGGAGGTTTAAAGTTCAAACAACAAAGTGGGCAAGGGGTGAGTGTGTATGATTGTGTGTTTGGCTCCTATTGATAAGCTCAGGATGAGATGTCATCGGTGAGGGGCGGCTGTGTATGATTGTGTTTGGCCCCTATTGATAAGCTCGGGATGAGATGCCATCGGTCGTACAGTTTCGAACATTGGTTCTTTTTTTGAAGGTTTAAAGTTCAAACATCGGAGTGGGTGAGGGGTGAGTGAGTATGATTGTGTGTTTGGCTCCTATTGATAAGCTCGAGATGAGATGCCATCGGTGAGGGGCGGGTGTGTATGATCGTGTGTTTGGCCCCTATTGATAAGCTCGGGATGAGATGTCCGGGCATACAATTTCAAACATTGGTTCTTTTTTGGGAGGTTTAAAGTTCAAACATCAGAGTGGGCGAGAGGTGAGTGTGTATGATTGTGTGTTTGGTTCTTATTGATAAGCTCAGGTGAGTGTGTATGATTGTGTGTTTGGTTCCTATTGATAAGCTCGGGATGAGATGCCATCGGTTGTAAAGATTTCTCACATTAACCTAAATAAAAAAATTAAGGTTAAAATAGTTAATAAAAATGATTAGTAATGATTGTAAATTTTAAAAAAATTATTTAATAAAAAAATAAAGGTAGATGTTATATAGAAACAAACATTTATTTTTTTAAATATACAGGGGAGTTGGTTAAATCCACACTATTTTAAGTAACTATCAAATACAGGGTTTAAACCAAACTACAGGGGCTGCCTCCAACAAGCCTATACCACCTCGTTATTTTATAACTTGATGTGAAGAGGCCTCCAACAAGCCTATACTACTTCATTATTTTATAACCTGAGGACCATTGGATGCTCCCATAGTTATCGGTCTGGTGCGCAGTCAAAGAATTCGGAGTAGACTGCTACCTTTGCAAACAGGCATGCCCCAAGGTTTGAACCTAAGTCTTTCCTAGATAAGTGTTTAGTCAGACAAACAATTACCAAACCACCTAACCCTCGAAGGCAAATATATTATTATTTTTAACTTCATATATAGTACATAAGCTCGCACACACACCACGCCCCATGATGGTTTGAACCTGGGTCCCAGAAAGAAAGCCCAAAGCCTTAATCACATGGGTGTTCCATGGGAACTTTCAACTATATTTTAAAAGAATAATATAACTATAGCTGGATATTGTTTATTTAATACATAGTTATTTTCAACCATATATATTTTTTTTTTGCTTGATAGGAGAGTCGGTTACAACCACTTTACTTTTAGTAGCTGTGAAGTGTAGGATTTATACCACAGGGTTTATACCACGAGGGTTGCATCCACCAAAGTTATTGCACGTTGTTTTATAGCCTAACGTGAAATTGATCACCAGGTGCTCATGATTCATAACGAACCCAACGTGAAATGGACCACCAAGTGCTCGAAGTTCATACCATCATCATCAGTCTAGCACACTCAAAAGATTCAAATCAAACTACTACCTTTGTAACAGACTTCCCAAAAATTAAACTTGAGTCTCTTCTATTTTTAATCATATTTCATTAAACATTAGTTTTAAAGTTCACTCTAGTTTTAAGATTGAAACTTTAAAGCTCTACTTTAAATTTAAAAGTCTCCTATTAAACTACTCATGTTGTGGCAAATCCATTGTAGATTATAACCATTTTGAACTGTAAGAATATGGTTCAACCATTAGATAATTTTAAAACATTTTTACAATAAATTTGGTCTCAAAACATTTTTTTTAAGTAAATAAATAGAATTTATGTTTTATTTATTTTTTTAATATAGAATTAGAGGAAGAACAACTTTTTGAGTAGTTATTAAAGTTTATGAAAAATTATTATTTTTAATTATAATCGTCTAAATTACTATTTTTTTAAGAGAATAATTTTGCTTATTTTTTTAAATATACTTCGAGTTAGGGGTTTCGAAGGGCTTGAGATTGTAACCGTCGACTTCAAGTTGACAAACATTTAGGCGAAACCAATCAATCTACTACCGTCCTAATTTTCTAAAATACTATCGTAAACATATTTAAATTGTAATTTTAGAAGCATCATACTATTTATTTTTTTTATTGTTCATTTGAGATTATTATTTTTTAAATATGAAAATATACTGGGTAATTCCATCAACATTGAAAGAGTTAATAAAATGTTGGATTATTTATTTGAAAGCTAGAATACTATGTATTATTTATTGGAATTTATGGCTTGAAAGGAATGATAAAAAAATTTAAAAAGTAAATCTCAAAATCATGTCAAGTTTGGAACTTTATTATTACCTTGCTTGTAAACCATTTTTAGATATGGTGCTCATCATGGAAAGTCAAAAAAAAAAAAAACAAGAACAACTGGTTAATGAATTTGACATACATGAAAATTAAAAAAAAAAAATTATTTTAATCTGGGTTAAAATAGAAATGTCTAAAAATTAGGTCTATCAAAATTAATTTGATGGTATTTTGAAAGAAAATTTGGGAAAAGCTATGGAGGTAGTGTTTCAAAATAATGAAAGCAAAATTCTCTTCACTTACTCATAATCATATAAAAATTCAACTAACAACTAGTAGAGGCTAGGACGCTTCTTACACGGATTAAAATTACAAAAAAATAATGAAAATATATTTGTGATAGAAAAACATGTTGAATATGGTCTAATTGACATGAAAAGTAAATGTAATTCTTTGATATTTTGATGGGAGTAACCACTAATAAAAGCCACCTATAACTTATTAAAAAAACACATACCCAATAACCTAAGTGATAATACCATTCCTTTATTTATTTTTAATAAGCTATGTGTGATACTCATTAGAAAAAAATAAGCTATGTGTGGCTTCTATTGGGGGCCACTCCAATTACAAAAACAAATCGTTACATTGCTCTCATTACATTTCTAACAAGATAATTATAACATATCTAACTTTGCCTTTCTATCAAACATATTTTCTATCTTCCTCAAACTGTTAAGTTTCCACAATCAACTCCTTTTATGTCATATGCCTTCCAAATTTTAAATTCTGTTAAGATGGAATTCAACACTACGAATGGCTAAAACATTTGTTGCCCAACTTCTATATCTATAAATATATTGTCTATAACAACCTCACAAATTTTTAATACCTTTTTTTAGGATTTTTATTTATTCCTTTAATATTCCAAGATATTATTTTCATTGTTCTTTTTTGTTTTTATTTGTGGGTTTATCCCCACTTCTTGTTAGCAATTGTGATATTTGCTTTTGTTTTTCCATATCAATATCTCTTAGGGTTTATTTTTCTCTTTGTTTTTGTTTCTTGGGTGTTCCTCTCTTTTCTTGTTAGCAATTGTGATATTTGCTTTTGTTTTCCCATATCAATATCTCTTTGGGTTTCTTTTTCTCATTGTTTTTGTTTCTTGGGTGTTCCTCTTTTTTTTTTTTTCAGTCCCAACAATACTTTCATCTTAATCAATCTCGTAAGTCTTCTCACATTGCTCATAGTAGGACTTATCATCTTAAGGTTTACTTTATTCTGAAGCATCTGAAGTGTAAGAAATAACCTTAAAAGCATAATCTTTTTTATGTTGCCCTATAAATCCTAAAGTGCAAGGATGCTCTTCTGTAACAATTATCTTTTTATTATGCTTTAGAAAACCTAAATTGTTATGGGTTCCCTCCATCCTCATTTCTTACTATGTTGCTCTTGAAACCTTAAAGTGCAAGGGATAACATCTCCACGCCTTTACTTTTATTACCTAAAGAGGATTATATACTACTTGAGGAAAATAAAGATGATTTACTTAGAATAAAATGACCTCTTTTGTCGTTTTTGTTTTAGGATTTCTCTCCACATCTTCTTTTGCACCTTTAATTCCTTCTAAACTTGCCAAATGATATTGTAGATAGGATTTCTTTACCTCTTCTTTCAGAGTGGAATATCCTTGATCTAATCTAGATTTTATCATTGTATGATTTCCTTGCTTCCTCTTGAAGTTTATCTCATGGTTAGAAATTTTTATCTATTTCTTCATATTTTTTACTTTGTAAACTCTTGCCATGTATCCAATCGCATAACAATTGTGGCAACAAAATGCAATATTTTCATAATCTACTTGTTGATCCCATTCTCTTGATTCATATTTAATCTTAATGGATCGTGGTAAAGGTTTTGAAATATCCATAGCAACACATATTCGAGTGTATATAACATGCTTTCGCTCCTTAGTAGTTAGTCCTTCCTTGATGAATTCCCCTAGGGTATTTCCAATATTCTTTAAAACATCTTTATTTATAAGCTAATATGGAAGTCCAAAAAGCCTAACCCATACTAGAAGCTTCTTAATAGTTTCTGTTTCAACAAAAAAATTCATTCCATGGTCTCAAATAAAGTGCATCTCTTCCCCTAAAACATGGGCCACCAACCATTATTTTATCCCTAATTTCTAAACGGGAAAAGATGATGTGGAAAAGACCTTTAAAAAGAAAAGTCAGAGTGATTTAAATTTAATCCCCAATTTCACTTGAACCCATTTTGAATCTCAAAAAAACCTAGCCATAATCTATGGAACTTACATATTAACCCTCTATTTTAAGAACCATTATATCATGCTCAATCATCTCATCTTTGATACTCACTTTTGGTGTAACATATGCTACCTAGATCAAACTTGTCATGTATTCGCTCTTCTACTTATCTCCAACTTGGATCTCCATACTTCTAACTAGGGCATCTTGACTTCTCATTAGGGCTTTCAAATATGACTTTCCTTCCATACTAGCTAATGGGGCTTGCTCTTGGCTTGCACTCCCTCTTGGATCACACTCCCTCTTAACTTGCACTCCCTCTTGGCTTGCACTCTCTCAAACTTTCACTCCCTCCTAGCTTGCACTCGCTCCTACCTCACACTTGCTCCCACCTCGCACTCGCTCCCACCTCACACTCGCTCTTGACTTGCACTCCCTCTTGGCTTGCACTAGCCCCTGTCTCTTATTTTTTCTAGCTTTCTTTCATTTTAGGAATTCTTTGGAAACTATATTCCATGCATTCGTGGTAAGGGTTTGAAGCATTGACACACTATAGATGAACCCATCGCTCTTCCACCATGATTGAATCTCAGTTTGCACTCCCTCTTGGCTCACAACAAGTACCATTTATTACAAGAATATATATTTTTTGTCCTTGGCACATACAACAAAAATAAAAATTAAGAAATTGTATAAATTGTAACCATAATTTGAAACTTCCCTCTTGTCAAGGAACTTGAAATTTTATGTTTGCTTTTATTTATTTGATTAATATACATTAGATGAGAGGTAGAATAGGTTTGGTGAGAGCAACCCCTTTGGTTTGAACCCTGCGCTTGTCAATTACTAAAAATAGTGTGGTTGTGACCAACTCTCCTATGTAACCAAAAGAAAAATATATATATTAGGTGGAAGAAAATTTTTATATTTTTTTCATAATTAGTTAAGCATGTAGCAAATGTTTTTTTTTTTTTTTAATTCCGGTTACATAGGAGATTTGGTCACAACCACACTATTTTTAGTAATGGACAAATGCAAGGTTCAAACCACAGGGTTGCTTCCACCAAACCTATTTCGTTTCGTTATTGTACCCGACATGAAGGAGACCATTTGTACTGTCATTGTCGATCTCTTACTTATGATACAATTATTTGAGTAGTTATTAAAGTTCATGAAAAATCAAAAATTTCAATTGTAATCATCTAAATTATTATTGCGAATGTATTTAAATTGTAATTTTATACCATTTATATTTTCATTGTTCTTTTCATCGCACCATTTGGAATTTATTTTTTCTTTAAATATAAAATAGATAACTTCATTAATATTATCCGCATGTGGTCTATCGACAAGGACACCACTTGCATTATCGATGATGTGACCCGGATTCAATCCCCACGACCAACATATGTGTATAAGAAGTATTACTTCAAAAAAAAAAACTTCATTAATATTGAAAGAGTTATAAAATGTTGGATTAATTATTATGTGGAGGATTGACCATACCATTATTTGTTAAAATTTATGGCTTGAAAGGAATGATAATTTTTTTAAAATTGTATCCAAGTTTAACACTATATTATATCATTATTTATTAGAATTTATGGCTTGAAAGGAATGATATTATTTTTAAAAATAAATCTTAAGATCATGTATAAGTTTATATTATAAAATAAAATAAAAAAAATCTTAAAATCATGTTTATGTTTGAAAATGTATTATTACCTCACTTGTAGAACTTTTTAGATATGGTGCTCATTATGAAAAGTCTAAAGTGTGGAAAATAAAAAGTGATAACAACTTGGTTACAAAATTTAAACATAGTGAAAGAGCTGTGATAATGACATAAAAAACAAAGGATCTACTTTGACCTGTGATAAAATAGAAATGTCCAATAATTAAGTTTGAAAATTTAATTTTGATAATACTTTTAAAATTTTTTGGGAAAAGTTGGTGGAGGTAGTGTTTTTAAAATGAAAGACACATTTCTCTTCACTTAGTGATCATCATATGAAGCTTCAACTAACAAGTGGTAGAGACTAGAGCACTTCTTACGAAGAATAAAATTTCAATATAAAAACAATAGAAATATATTTCAATTGAGGGGATTCAATTGAAATATAAAAATAATAGAAATATATTTCGATCGAGGGATTTACAAATTAACATTAATGCAATCAACAAAAATGAATATGGGAATGAATAAAAAATAATATATTTATTGATGTTAAACAATTTTTTTTTATTTGGTTATTGTGAGAAACCTCTGTAACCGACGCACAAAGCTGAGCAATCTCCTCCCAACCATGATTCCTCGTAAAGCCGAGAGCTATACTTATTAATAGAGAATTTAACACAAAGCCACCACACACCCACCCCCTCACACACTCGCCCACGCCAAATGCTAAACATTTATTATATAAGATAATTTGTTTTTGGAAATGTAAGCATGTTTATAGAAAATCCCATAGCAAATAATTTAACCAATAGTGGTATTGATCTTAATCTTAGTAAAATTCAACTTTTAGAAGGCAAGTAGACAAGTGAGATTTTATCTTTTGATCAAAACGATGTTAATGAGCTAATTGTGGAAACACTTGAAAAAGTTGAAGAATACATTTAATAAAAAATATATATTTGTGATAAAAATATGTTAGATATGATTTAATTGATGTTAAAAGTAAATATGAATTTTTGATAGTCGGACAAAGATAACATAGTGGCTAGGGGTTGTGCCTTTGTAGCGCAACTGGAGAAGGTGAGCCTACCCCCGTTGAACGGGAGGTCCATGGTTCGAACCTCTACGATGCAGAGGACACAAAAAATTCTCTTGTGGCTTTCCTTTAGATATACCCGAATGAGATGACACTGTCAGCCACCTAAGAGCGACTCTCAAGGTTTTCTCTCTACCGTAAGAGTTTAGTCCTCGAGGGCTAGGTGGATTGGTAAGTGCTTGTTTGGCTAGGCACTTACCAAGAAGACACCCAGGTTCAAACCTCGGGGCAGCCTATTTGCAAAGGTGTAGTCTGATCTGAATCCTCTAATGTGCACCAGATCAACATTGACGGTACGAATCCCAAGTGATTGGTGGTCCCCTTCACGTCGGGTCAACAATAACGAGGTGAAATAGGTTTGGTGGGAGCAACCCCTGTGGTTTGAACCTTACACTTGTCAGTTACTAAAAATAATGTGGTTGTGATCAACTCTCATATGTAACAAAAAAAAAAAACATAGTGGTTAGGTCTTTGGCCTCTCTTTGGGAAGGTCCTATGTTTAAACCATGGCGTACCCAGAAAGAGATAGGTTGGATGGTAGCAATCGAATGTTTATGGGTGACAAGACTTCTTAATATTTGATTGACTATGACTCTGTAACTTCCATTTACTATAAAAGTGCCTTTGAAACTCATCAAAAGATTTTTTCAAAAAAAAAACATCTTGTTCATGTAACTTTTTACAAGTTCTTTGAACCAACCTTGCTGGTATACATAATTTAGATGAATATGCAAGGGATTTGTATACAACATCTCTCTCTTTTTAGGGGTCCCTTTGACTTCGTCTAACCTGCCAAGCTAAGGATTTATAATGGATGAATATGTAACACCAAGCTAAGGATTTATAATGGATGAATATGTAACACCAAACTAAGATTTATAATGGATGAATAGGTAAGGGATTTGTATACAACATCTCTCTCTTTGAAGGGGTCCCGTTAACTTCGTCTAACCCACCAAGCTAAGATTTATAATGGCAACATCCAATGATGTCACCAATTACCTTATGTAATAAAATATATGTTTCGGGAACAGCGCAACCGTAAGAACTATGGCTCTTTTTCGGGAGGTCCAAGGTTCAAACCACTTTGTGGGTAACTGTGTGAGGAAGTTGTGCATGATTGTGTGTTTAGCCCCTATTGATAAGCTCAACTCTCACCCTTAATGAGGTCATGATTGAGATAGGGTGGGTGTATGTATGATTGTGTGTTTGATCCCTATTGATAAGCTCAACTCTCACCCTTAATCAGAGGTCATGGTTGAGATGGGATGGGTGTGTGTATGGCCCCTATTAATAAGATCAACTCTCACCCTTAATCAGAGATCATGGTCGAGATAAAAAAACCTAACCTTAAACAAGTTTCTCACACTAACCTCTTATATATAATATTCTTTGATATTTTAATTAGAATAATAATAATAATAAAAGCCACCTAAAACTTATGAAAAACATATATTCAAGAAACTACCACCATTTATTACAAGACTTTTTTTTTTTTCTAAAAAAAAATAATAATTAAAAAAAAATCTAAACTGTCGCATGATTTGAAACTTCCCTTTTCACATGGAACTTAAAATTTCAGGTTGAACTCTCACCCTTAATCAAAGGTCATGGTTAAGATGGGATGGGTGTGTGTATGACCCCTATTAATAAGCTCAACTCTCACCCTTGATCAAAGATCATGGTTGAGATGGGATGGATGTGTGTATGGCCCTTGTTAATAAGCTCAACTCTCACCCTTAATCAGAGATCATGGTTGAGATAAAAATACCTACCCTTTAACAAGTTTCTCACACTAACCTCTTATATATAATATTCTTTGATATTTTAACGAGAATAATAATAATAATAAAAACCACCTAAAACTTATAAAAAACATATATTCAAGAAATTACCACCATTTATTACAAGATTTTTTTTTCTCTAAAAAAAATTAATAATTAAAAAAAAAATCTAACCTGTCGCATGATTTGAAACTTTCCTTTTCACATGGAACTTAAAATTTCAGGTTGAAAATAGGTTTAGCCTCTCCCAAATTTCTATAGAAATTCTAAAACTCCTTAGACGTAGGAAGAAATTTGTTTTAATTAAATCACCTGCTTCTCCATATCTTTTTTTTGGTTGCATAAAAAAATTGGTAATAGCCACGTGACTGCACCTAGCACCCAACAAACCTATGAGGAGCGTGAGATGGGGACAACCGGTCACTCGGGTTTCGGGGTTTGCACCATTAAAGTTAACCAGCATGAACTGTTATTCGGGGTTTGTATTATTATCATCGATCTGATATGTACCTAAATCTCCTCTTGATAAGTACCCAACTAAACTAACACTTACCAATTAGCCTTTAAAAGGACGTCACTCTCCATGTCATTTTCTTTAACATTTCAACACTATCGTTATTGAAAGAGTAGGAATGAAACATGTGGTCGCAGGCCTTACCATTTAGGACCTCTCCTTACCGTTGGCCACGCATTGTCGGTCGGTAGTGCTCGATGTGTTAATTTTGGCTCCAGTCATTTTTTTTGGGTTGAAGTTGGCACAACCGGGCCCACATGATTACATTTTCAGGACATAATAAGGACATCCTTCCCTGTTACTGGATATGGTGGATACAAATCTAATACCCCAATAAGGATTTCCTACTCTGTAATTAGACTTCGAGAGCACAAATGGAATCTCCTTTCACACAATTGGATATTATTGATAAAAATCTAAGGGCACAGCAAAACTTCCACCCACATGATTGGATAAGGTCAGAAAGGTCAGAAAAACATACCGCTAATGTCCCAATATAGACAAACCAATTTTGCTTTCACATACAGGCTCTGCCCTCAAATGAGGCCTGTAAAGACAATTCATTTCTGATATTGCCAAAGGAACCTTCGTCGCTCTTTCAAATTTGATGAATTGGCCGGTGATGGCTACGCCTGTGAAAACTTGAAGTGCAAGCATATGAATTGGGCGTGTTTGGCAGATCCTTAACCACAAACACGTTCGTGGCGGGAGACACCGCTAGATCTAGGTACAATAGTGTTGTACATGCCAGGAAGGAAGAGATCAACACCGTTGATCAGCTGCGCTGCATTTTCCACGCCGGACATTTTTAGGGTTTTCTTTTTCACCGAAATAATAAAAGCTGCCGGCACAGAGTCCATCTCGGTGTGTGTTGTGGTTCATGCATTTTAGAATATTTCCGGGAAGAAAAGACAATCGATTAAAGAAATAAAAGGAATATTCGATAAATACGGACAAATACGTGGCCGGAAAAAGGAGGGGGAGTCCTTGTGTGGGGACAGATTGACCCAATTTATCTTAGGTACCTAAAGGGTTGAAGGTATATTCCGGGATCCGTGGATACGAACCCTTCCATTCGAAATTTACCGCCGGTGGGTAAAAATATCGAAGGAATTGGCTATATATTGAGACGGGAGGGGCTCAGAAGCGATATCGAGAAGAGAAAAGAGGAGGAGAGAGTAGTTATAGTCCTGTGTTTTGCTTTAAATTCGAGGCATTTGCAATCTTTATTTGAAAAACCTAGCACCCATAATCATATTTTCTAATTCTGTAACCGTTCCTAGTTTCTGTTGGATTCGAGGGAAAAACCTAGCACCCATAACTATATTTTCTAATTCTGTTACCGTTCCTGGTTTCTGTTGTTGTGTGGAGCTGGAGATTATTCTGCCATAGATACATATCCCTATGCCGTTCGAGAGCGGGATTTCTTGAGTGAAGGAGAAATTTGGAGGTAGCATCCATAATTGTATTTTTAGTTGTGTTGCCGTTCCTAGTTTCTGTTGTTGTGTGGAGCTTGAGATTATTTTGCCATAGATACATAATATCCCTATGCCGTTCGAGAGCGGGATTTCTTGAGTGAAGGAGAAATTTGGAGGTAGCATCCATAATTGTATTTTTATTTGTGTTGCCGTTCCTAGTTTCTGTTGTTGTGTGGAGCTTGAGATTATTTTGCCATAGATACATAATATCCCTATGCTGTTTGAGAGCGGGATTTCTTGAGAAATTTGGAGGGGCAGCTCTGGAGAGGTTAAGGGAGAAGGTGTGGTTGTGTGACGAAAATAAGTTCATTCAAGGAGAAGAACGGTCTGTCAAGTTGTGGCAACACGGCTATTAAACGTATACTGCGATCCTGTCTCCATGACAGAAGGCATATCCGGAGCAAGAACGGAGGTGGTGCACTAGAGAGAACTCCGTCGCCGCACGGTGGGAGAGGAGCTCTGCCTTCGGAAGGCGGCAGCCCGTCTGATCTTCAGTTCCTTGCCGGAGGCGGCCTCTTCTCCTCCGCTTCCCTTCCCCTTTCCACTATTCTTCGAAGAAGAATTTGGGAAGGGTAATTTCCGGAAGGAAATTTAGGAAGGAAGGAAGGAAGGAAGGAAGGATTATATTATTGCTATTTTTTACTGCTATTTTAACGGCGAACATGTTGACCATCAAGAGGTGCCCAACTGTTCTATCTAACTACCAAGAGGGCTCCGAAGGGCTTGGATGCGGCCGCAACTGCTTGGGCCAATGCTGTATTCCGGGTAATTTTTCCATCAAAGTTTTATCTTTTAGGGTTTTCATTGTTAGTATTTGGTGTTGCGTTCCGTCGAAGGGTTTAATTAGCGGGTTTGCCTAGAGGTTTTTTTTTCAGCTTTGGATTGTGCTTTTTTGTGTAAGGTTAATGTGTAATACAGTGGTTTTCCCTTTAACAATTTAGTCACGTTGTTGTATTGTAAGTTTTTATATTACGACGAATCTGGAAGGGTAAGGATTAAGAATTAGCTTGATCGAACGTTTAGAGGTATTTCCGAAGATCCTGGCTTTAATTCTGCTACTTTCTTTGGGGATTTTGTTAGTTTTGTAAAATTTGTCTTAAAGAGAGATTCTGGGTTTGGTTTTCCGTTCAGTGCATCGAATGTTACTGTCGAACATGGATTTATCAGGGAACTGTGTTTGACTGCCATATTGGTATGTTGCGTCCAAGTTGATAAGGGGATGGTTCCTGATTTCTACGAATTTTGTTACAGATCCGTTTTTTTTTTTCCTTTCTTTTTTAAAAAGAACCTTTTGTGCATCAAGTTTGATGTTTGGTTGGTCATTTTGTGGACTGTTAAGACTGCAATAATTGAAATGGCTTTCTTCCTCTGAAAGCGTGTGGCCTAAGAGTTAAGTTTGATGGGGTGATCGTAAGGTATTCAAGTATCACAGTGATATAACTCTTTGAATGCTTACAACTGTAATTGACTTCAGGATCGAAATTGCCTTTGTATACCTTCAAGAGAAGGCACACCCTTAGTGGAAAGAAGAATACAGAGGAAGATGCTCGTGGAGAAGATATGCGTTTCCTCGATTCTCTGCTTCTTGGGCAGGTAAGAATAAAAATCAATTTTAAATCTTCAATATAGTGGAAAATTAAATCATAAAATAGGTCAGTCATCTATTATAAGACATTTTCCAATAATGATGGTTTTTATTTCCTTTGGTCACTTTACAGTGGGAGGACAGGATGCAGAGAGGCCTGTTCCGCTATGATGTTACTGCTTGTGAAACCAAGGTTAGATGATGTTCAATCTATTTTGTGAATTCAGTTGCTTGAAAATATGTTATGTAGAACCTTATTTCAAAAGCAGGTTTTTTTTTTCTTTCAAATTTGTATGGATCTATCGTTCCATGCTTGGCTGTTCTGTCCTTGTTGATATTGGCAATAAGAATTTCTTTTTGGTGTAGGTTATTCCTGGCAAGCATGGCTTCATTGCTCAGCTGAATGAAGGTCGCCATCTTAAAAAACGTCCTACTGAATTTCGAGTGGATAAGGTTCTGCAGCCTTTCGACCCCAAGAAATTCAACTTCACTAAAGTTGGCCAGGAAGAGGTGCTCTTCCGTTTTGAAGAGAGCGAGGAAGATATGGTTCAGTATTTGGAGAAGGCCTCTGTCTTGGACAGTCCAAATGTTATTGCAATCAACGTAAGCAAAATAATTGATGATAATTGTACTTATCATTACAGTATTCGAAGTGTTTCCTCTACAGAAAGGAGAAGTTGATGGATTGGATCATTTTTATGTGCTGCAGGTGAGTCCCATTGAATATGGGCATGTGCTTCTTGTTCCTAGAGTGCTGGACTGCTTAGCACAGCGCATTGATCCTGATAGCTTTCTCTTAGCTTTGCACATGGCTGCCGAAGTTGGTAACGCAGATTTTCGTCTTGGGTACAACAGCTTGGGGGCTTTTGCCACTATCAATCATCTGCATTTCCAGGTATAAGCACTATTTGTTGATAAATTTTTACTGTGGTCTATGAAATTTCTTCTTTGCACCCTTTGAACTATATTACTTTAATATCGTGGCAGGCATATTACATGGCCCATGCTTTCCCTGTTGAGAAAGCACCCACTAAAAGAGTGCCATGGAAGTCTGAAAAAAGTGGGGTGAAGATCTTTCAGCTCTGCAATTTTCCTGTGAGAGGCTTGGTATTTGAAGGAGGGAATACATTGGAAGACCTTTCAGATGCTGTTTCCAGCTCTTGCATTTGCCTTCAACAGAATAACATACCCTACAATGTGCTTATATCAGATTGTGGCAAAAGAGTTTTTCTGTTTCCTCAGGTATTATGCAGTTTAATGGAATTCTATTATATGCGTTTAGTTTTTCATTTTCTCAAGCAGAATGCAGTTCATAGTTCTCTAGGTTCCTTTTTATGGGTATTGAACCATAGTTATGGAGGTTCGTGGATGGAACTTTTTGGTTTCTGTCTAAAATATTTGTAGAATGAATGTGATATTTTTTTTTTTTTTTTTCTTGTTGTGTGCCCAGTGCTATGCAGAGAAGCAGGCTTTAGGAGAAGTGGACCAAGAGATATTAGATACTCAAGTCAATCCTGCTGTGTGGGAAATAAGTGGACACATTGTTTTGAAGAGGAAGGAAGATTTTGAGAGGGCTTCTGAGGACTACGCATGGAGACTACTTGCTGAAGTCTCTCTGTCAGAGGAAAGGTTTGAAGAAGTAAAAGCTTACATCTTAGAAGCAGCTGCAAGTCCGAAGGTGTCGCCAGAAGAAGAAGAAAAGGAGGAAAAACAGACAGATATGGTGGACGATGAGACTCCTGTATTTGAATCGTTGAAGAGTAGCCATAAAGAACCCTTGCTGGTGAATGAAGGATGCCTTGTGCTCCAGTGATCCAACAGTGTGCTGATTATCGATTATGCTATTATTATAGTATATCGAAGCAACTATGCTTTGTTGAATATGATAAATAAATATCGAAGCAACTATGCTTTGATGAATATGATAAATTAAAGGACTCCGGCAAATTACATTAGATATAATCATATATCTGGTAGCTCCAGCATATAATACAAATTTATGCAGAATCTACCAGTTTATGCATATCATGCTATATGTAAGGAATTCTGCTTGTGACACTTATATTATTATGGCAATGCAGTATTTATTTATGTAAATCAGTCTTGCATTTTCTCAGTATTCATTCTCTTCTCTTTGGTTCATCCATGTGTGGCTGTTAAATAATTATCATGCTATATGTAAGGAATTCTGCTTGTGACACATTATTATGGCAATGCAGTACTTATTTATGTAAATCACTGTTGCATTTTCTCAGTATTCAATCTCTTCTCTTTGGGTCATCCATGTGTGGTTATACATTTAGTTAAATGTAGGTGACACATTATTATGGCAATGCAGTACTTATTTATGTAAGTCACTGTTGCATTTTCTCAGTATTCAATCTCTTCTCTTTGGGTCATCCATGCTTGTGGTAATTTTTGAATATTTACATCTGACAGTGGTTATATTTTAGTTAAATGTAAAGAATTAGATGTATATATATGCCCATGTAAAGAATTACATGTATATATATGCCCATCCTTTTCCATGTCTGCTATTAATAGTTAGTTGTGCGTATACTTCTCCATGTCAAATGAAATTTGTATGCGCCGTTCTTTGGAAATGGTCATTTCACATGCAGAGCTGAAAATGCTGTTTACATGCTAAATTGCCATTAGTTATGGATCCAAACATATCACCTTTTTAGCACATAACTTTGTGATTAGAGGAAAAACTACAACTTTGGGCATGTTTGTTTATTTTATTTATTTTTAATTCTATTCATATTGTCAGGGTATAACTTAGTGTTTGGAAGTCCGTTTTAATTTCTTCTGGAGATTCTTTTTAAAACAAGATATTTACTTTATAAAAATAATAATTTTTTAATTTTTAAAATTCACAATCAAAATGCATTTTTAGTTATGTTAACACCATATCATTAGAAGATAAAACATAAATGTGTATGTAATTTTTATTTTTATTTTATATGCATTTATAACTCATTGAAGGTGGATCATAACATTTACACGGGGTGATCTTGCATATTCAATACAGTGGGTTTTCAATGCACCAACATTTACACAGACTGCTCTTGTATATTCAATACAGTGGGTTATCAATGCACCAGCATTTACACAGACTGATCTTGCATATTCAATACAGTGGATGATTGTCAATTGTCATCTGCTGTTGCTCGCCTGTTGTTGCTGGTGGCCTTTAAAAAAGTGAATATGTGGCAGCGGAAGGGCTCGGCCGGATTATCCTCCCTCTCTTTGTTTTAAATTTTTCTATTGTTGGGTATTTCCCCTGCCTCCCCATTCAACCCATTCTGAATTCAATGGCATCCCAAGTTTTAAACCTTCTTTCTATCATTTCAGCGTGAGATTTTTAGGTCCATCTCTTTTATTTTATACCTCTGTTAGAGCACGGGGATACTGAAGCAGAGCCGATAGAACAAAGAATATTTGAACTGTACACTCCAGACAAGAAATATCAGCACAAAAAAAAAAATTAAAGGGTTGGCGGCAAAGGGTTTTTGCAGAGCAAGGAGGGTTTGCGGCGGAGTATTGTATTAAACATCTATTTCATCGGGTAAGCATATATATATATTTTTTTGTCCTCTTTCGATTTATAAAACAATTTAAGTAGGTAGGAGAAATACATTCGTTATAGGGGTTTGCGGCAGAAGGTTTTATTATCAGCAAGGGTTTGCAGCAGAGGGTTTGCAGAGCAAGAGGGTTTTATTACACATTTATTTCAACGGATCAATAGTACAGAGGGTTCGGCTATAAAGGGTTTGAAAATGGAAGAAGGGAAGCAACAATTGCAAGAACCAATATATGTCAATGAGAAACAATATTGGAGGATATTAAGGCGTCGACAAGCACGAGCAAGGGCAACAACAATGAAAAGGGCATATCAAAAAATAACAATAAAAAATATTCTACCACATAAACAGGTGGAGAATAAGGAACAATCAAAGGCAAATCACCAAAATGAGTTTTCAGATGAGGAAGAAACTTACAGTCCGACAACTACACCACTCATGTGGGCACCAAGACTTTGTGTGCAAGAGCTAATGAAGATGAAAGAGAAACTTGAAAGCATGGAAAGGAGGGAGAAATTAAGAGAAACTAAATCAGATGAGGTTATAAACACCATTCGAAGGCTAGAAAAAGAAAACAACCAGCTCAAGGAGCAAGTGTCAAAGCTACAAAACCTAGCAAACATGGGTCAACGTGAATGGCATGTCCTCAAACAAGCCATCCATCCCCCAATCAATGATGCAATAGAGGTGGAAAAAACAAATGCAAATCAAATAAAAGAGGTAAAGAAAACACTCCAAAACATTGAAACAAGAGAAAATGAGCTACGAAATGAATTAGCAAAGACAAAGACATGGTCTCAAGTAGTAAAAGAACCAGTCAATCAACAAAAAGAGTTGATAGAGAAGCAAGTAAAAATTCAAATAACATAAGAGAAAGAAAGACATGAGAAGTTAACAAATATAATCATCAAAGGGTTGAAAGATTACGGGGACAGGGAAGACACAAATCGTTTAACCGGGAACTTCTTGTCGGATCGGTTACAATGGAAGGGTCGGATAAAAAAAGTAAGCGAGAATTGGCAGGCGAGAGGAGGCGAGAGATAGACATATTCGGGTCACATTGATGAGCTACGAGGATAAAATAAGGTTACTTAGAAACAGAGGCATGCTGAGAGGGTCACAATTTTATTTAGATGATGACCTAACATTTTTACAGCAGGAAGAAAGAAATAAGGAATGGGAAAAGGTGAGGGCAGCAAGGAATGAAGGGAAACAGACATATTTAAGAAATGGAAAGGCATACATCACATCTAAACAAATCCAAAATAAATAGGGAGTATGGCCCGCCTGGGAACATCTTACAATGGTAAGTTGGAACTGTAGAGGTTTCCCTTGGAGAAGAGGACCCGGGTTAGGGCCCATTGCTAGAGACAAAGATATAATCATATTGACGGAAACACATGAACACGATGGATGTAGGACTCCAGAATTTGTGGGATACAAAAAAATAGCAAGTATGGAATAAAGCGACGAGAAAATGGCAAAGGGCATGGGGGTATTATGGTTTTAATAAAAGAGGAATGGGATAGGGTCATTAAAATTGAAAAACAAGATGAAAACAAACAAGTACATTTGGATAAAGATCCTAGAAAATAAGTCTAGTTATTAGCATAGCAGCATGTTATTTTGCTCCCAAGAATTCTAAATTCTATAAGAAACATGACCTTAACAGAGAAGACCCATACTCCTCCCTAAAAAGAGACATTTCAATATACAGTAAGTTGGGAGATATTATATTAATTGGAGATTTCAATGCAAGGACAACAAATAAGCAAGCTAACATTCTAGAAGGTAACGAATATATTGAGATTAATCCTCTTTGGATGCCGGAAGAGGAAAATCAACAGTGGACCGAGACTTCAAAAGATGAGCATGGGGCTATCACGCAATATGGAGAAGAGTTGTTAGGTCTTTGCAGCATATACAATTTGATTATTTGCAATGGGATGAACAAATGAAAAAATTCAGGAAAGTATACATGCAAAACATATAAGGGACAAAGTGTAATAGACTATGTAATATGCTCACGAAATTACATACCAAAAATAGAGGAGCTAGAAGTGGAAGATTCTCCGATGGAACTTAAGTTAGATCACAACCCAATTGTTATGAAACTTCGAATGCATGGAGACAAACCAAGGGAAAAAAACTTGCAAGGCAATCAAAATAAATATCCTCACAAGGGAAACATTCTCTTAACAGATGAAAATCGGCAAAATTTTAGAGCAGGTATTAAATAATAAGTTACGGAAAGGGAAGAACTACATCACAGTAGTAGAGATTACAGTAAGAGTGAATGGTTAATGCAAGTTATTCAAGAAGCTCTAAAAAAATGCAAGAGAGCTAAACCTAAAAAGAAAGAAAGGAATAGCTTCCCAACCAACCCATGGTTCGATGAAGATTGCAAAAAAATGCGAAGATTACTAAAGGAACCAAAGGGTAAAACAAGAGCAAACAAAAAAGCATATGAGAAACTGGTAAGGGCAAAAAAAGAAGAATACACTAAAACAAGGAGGGAAGAATTGATTTATTTAGGGAAGCATGAACCAAAGAAATTTTGGAAGGAACTAAGCGTGAAAAGGATGCAAACCGAAAATAACATAACGAGTTAATCGGTGGTTGGAGTATTCAAAACAAGCCGTATCGAGCGTAGTAACCGACGAGGAGACACCACCTACTATCATTGTCAAGAAAGAACTTTTCACAATTGAAGACATTATTCAAGGGATAAAAAAGTTAGCAAGCTGGAAAAGCCCGTGACATAAACAATCTTCAAGCAGAGCATATAAAATGGGGGGTAGATATCTTGGCACCGCAAATCAAAGAAATTTTCAATGAGGTCATACAAAATGGCTTCCCTACTGAGTGGACAACTAGCTTGACCATTCCTTTGTTTAAAAGTGGAGATGTAAATAATCCCTCAAACTATCGAACTATCATGATCAACCCTCTCTTTGCAAAGTTGTTTGGGAGTATGATAGAGCGGAGGATCAGCATATGGGCAGAAGAAAAGGGAAAGAGAGCAAAGGGGCAAGCAGGTTTTAGGCCCAAACACTCAACTATTGATCACTGTATCACGCTCAGACACATAATGGAAAAAATATGGGAGAAAAAGGAGGAGGCTTTTTGCTGTTTTGTAGACTTCAAAAAGGCATTTGACACGAGTGCCTAGGAAAAAATTATGGAGCGAGAATGGAAGAACTAGAGGTTCCAATTCACTACAAGGCAGCAATTCACAGACTATATGAGCATGTAAAAGCTAGAATCAGAACACAAGAAGGGTTATCTGAATGTTTTGGTAGTGACATAGGTGTCAAACAAGGTTGCCCTCTATCTCCGACCTTATTTGGGCTGTACATTGACAAGTTAGAAGAATGGATAAACAAATTTGGGGGAGAGGGTGTGCATTTAGCCAAATATGTGGTAAAACTCCTCATGTATGCGAGATGATGTAATTCTTGTGGCCAAAACGACCAAAGATCTAGAAGATCACCTTCAAGCTCTAGAACTCTTTTGTAAAGAAGTTGGGATGCAGGTGAACACGAGCAAAACAAAAATTATGATTTTTTAAGCAAAAAGAAGAAGCAACAACTCAAATTTCAGTTTGCAGGAGAACCGCTTGATGTAGTAGTAGAATACAAATACTTGGGCATAGACTTTCATGACAAACTTAATTGGAATACATGTAGGATGAAAAGAACTCAAAGTGGTTGGAGAGCACTATATGCACTTCAAAACAGGTGTAGGAATGCCGAGTTGTGGGACTGGAAGACCACCAAGGTCTTATTTGGCCTACTTGTTACACCGGTTTGTTGCATGGTTGCGAAGTGTGGGCTAGTGGCACAACAAATGCAAAATGGAGACAAATAGAAAGGATTCAAAAATATCTAATCACAAACTTTCTCAAAATTAAGGCCACAACCCCTTATGAAATTATTCTAGCTGAAACTGGAATGTTCCCTTTAGAAGCAATTGCTATGACCAAGTTGTTATGTTACTTGAAAAAAACAGAAAACATGACAAATGATAGATGGCCTAGAGCGGTTAGAGACGAAGAGTTACATAGGCGAAAGAATACATGGATGAAACAAAATCAGAAATGGATGAAACGTTGGGAAATCAACATAAATGAATGCCCAAATGTCAACAAAGACATTAAAAGTTATGTGAATGAAAAATTCAGAAGTGGAATGTGGAAAAATGCAAGCGGGAAAAGACAATATTATATTGCAAATTTTAACCCAACGTATGACCACAAGGAAAAAGCGTATATAGGCGCTGAAATCAAGTGGAAGGAAAAAATACTCATTGCTCGGATAAGGACTAGCTCTCATAGGCTTAGATGTGAAACAGGGAGATGGACAACGCCCAAAGAACAATGGGAAGAAAGGATATGTACTCTATGCAGCACGAGGCGATGAGAGACAGAGGAACACTTCATCTATAAATGCCCGAGTTTTTCAGATATCCGTGACAAATACAAAGAAACACTTGAGAACGAGTTTATTACAGATTTATTTGAAGACAAGAAAATAAAAAAAGTTGGAAAATTGCTAACACAAATCAGCAGGAGAAGGAACAACCTTCTCAAAGATATTAAAGATCATATGATATGATTTGAGTAATTGTACTTCCATATTTGAGGTCCCATAGACCATATTTGGGTCTCGCGGACGTAATTAAAATCTTTCATTCAATGCACCAAATAGTGTATAAAGAGATCTACTCTCTTGCTTGTAAAAATGTAATGTAATAGTCTTATATTTATTTTTAAAGATTGTTCTTTGAGCAATAAAATTATTATTCTAAATTGTTTAGATATTTATGTGTTTTAGTTTGTTATAGACTGTTATTTCTATAATGTACTCTTTCTTGATTTTTTTTAACTCAAAATTTTAAATTTAATTTTAAATTTCACATCAAGTATTATCCCCTCTCATTCACTTATGTCTTTATTATCTTCTCTCACTCACTCATGTCTTTATTATGGTTGAATATCGAGTAAAATGTGAAAAATTCACATTTTATACTCATCTCTTTAAAAAGATATATATTTTTTGTATGTTAGAAGAAAATGAGTGCATGGAAGTTGTATGTGTTATTTCCCTGAAAATGACAAGATATATATATTTTTGAATGTTAGAAGAAAACGAGTGCATGGAAGTTGTATGTGTTATTTCCCTGAAAATGACTAATCCACATTCAGAGCAAAACAAGCGTATAAGCAGACAGCCACATCGATCTCCATTGATTTATCTATCTACTCACACAATAAAGTTTGCATTGTAAATAGTCGTTATCCTCCTCTCTTATCGCTTGCTTTTGTCTTAATTTTCCATCGTTTTTACGGTAGTTCATGTGTATGTTTTCTCTTTAACCATATCAAAGGCTTTTTAGTTATTATCCTCATCTCGTATCACTTATTTATGTCTTGTTTTTCCATTGTTTTTCATATGTACTGTTTTTTTCTTTAGCTATAACAAAGAATTACATTTTTGTTTTGGTTTGTTATACTTTGTTATTTTTAAATTATACATCTTTTTTATCTTCTTACTTTAAAATTTTGAGTTAAAGATTAATTATTCTCCTCTTGTCTTTATTTTGGGTAAACATTTAGTTAAAATATATATAAAAAATACATTTTATATTTATGTTTATCTTTTTACATGTAGGCTATTAATGTTTGAACATATATTTTTGCATATTGGAAGGAAATATTTGTGTTTAAGTTGTATGTGCTATTTCTTTGGAAATGACTAATCTGCATGCAAAGTAAAACAATAGTGTATGAGCAGATAACCACACTAATCTCCATTTATTTGTCTGTCTACTCACACAATGGTGTTTGCATGCTAAATATTTATTATCCTTCTCTCTCTTATTGCTTGCTTATGTCTCGAATTTCCGTTGTCTTCTTGTTCATACATATGTATATTTCTCTTTAGCTATATAAAAGACTTTTTAGCATGCGTTTGTTTCTAAAGGTGATATGAAGCTGCAGGAAAATCACAACAACAATATGCACTAAATGGAATGCATAAAGTACAAAACACGTGGAGGAGCAAATTAGAGAAGATAGCTGCCAAAATTAGTGAGACATAAATGGATATATAGATAGCGAGGTTGAATGGTTGTAAATTGCTCTTGAACTAGGAATGCATACACATCACAAGGATGAAGGAGATGATTAAGAATAGAGACCATTATAAACTATCTCGTCAAAAACCGACTTGGAGGACCACCTAGTTTGTGTTGACAATGTGTTTGCAGCCCAGCAAATCATGGAAGGGTTGCTGAAAAAAATGGAATTGGATCTTTAAGATAAGTGACTAAAACCACCTCCTACAAATGACATGGTTGAGACCTCTTTGACAACATGAATGTCAAGTTAAAGTGGGAGATCAAAAAAAGCACTAGACCCCTAGTGCTTGGAGAATTGTAAAGGGCCCATATTTGAGGGGTTTCAAATTGTGATAGTGTTGGTTGTGAAACCTTTGCTTGTCTATGTCAAGCTAAATATGGTCAACAACTTAGAAAGAATTAGATAATTGATGGTGGTCATAAAGTATGTTGAATTTGCTTAAGTATGTCTTGAAAGGTGGTATGCATCTTAGCCAAGTGTTGTACAAAGAACTTTTATCTTGTTCCTAGTGTGATTAGCCAAATGTTGCACAAAGGAAGAACCTTTATGTTGTTCCTATTGTGATTAACCAAATGTTTATGTGGATTTGGCAGAGAAATTGAAATCTCATAAGGGGCCAAGGGCTATAAGTCATAACAATCTTTAAAGGAGAATACCTTGTAGAGATAGAGTATCCTACTCATAGCAATGCTAAAGAATGTGCAAATAAGTGTCCTACTACTGGTTGTGTTGATGATAGTTACATAGAGCAAAGATGAAGATGCAATTAAATATCATCAATCTATGGATGAAATGAAGTGGAGAAGTGCAAAAGTGCCACTGATAACCAAGATAACTCAAGAAACAGTCATGATGAAAATTAATACTTGGAACATGCCATAAAAATGACCATTTTAGAAAACTAACATACCACAACAAAAGTATAATTATGTTAGTGTTGAGTTGCAGGTAGACCACTAATGGAATCTTTTGAAATAGATTCTTATGGTGGAGAAGGAATTGCCAAAGGTTGATATAATCTAAGCTTCCAACTGATTGACTTAACCAGAACATCAATAGATAAAAGCTTCAACTTCCTTTCACATAGGAGACCAACAACAAGAGTAGCGTTGAAGGTGGTGCATGGTATTCTATATAACAAAATTTTCATTATAAGAAGAGGAATGAGCCTACTTGAGTAAAAGTTGAAGATAGGGACCAACAATAATGTTGTTATAATTTTATTGTAGGTTCATATCATTTGGTATCAAAGCCTCATTGAGGTCTCTAGAATAATTTGTTACTCACTTGGGATCTATCCTTGCCAAGTGCAATTTTCCTTAACCTAAGGTTGAGCTTGATTATGACACCTTGTCTCATTTCCAGTTGTCAACTTGTTATGCAATTTTTTGATGTTGATAAATTTTAAACTTATGAATTTTCTATTTATTTCTTTTTATCAAGGAGTACTTTTAAAAAAAAAAAAAATATATATATATATATATATATATATAGGGTTATACGGGATTAAGACGAGCCCCACTTGTAGTACATCATGACCACATAGTGGTATTATAATTGCTTGCAATTACGCATGTATCACTTGAGAAGAAGTGAATTTGGGTCTCTTCCTTGAAAGTTGAGGAATCTAACCAGTTGAGCTAATGCCATTTGATTAAAATATTAAGTTTCACCCATGATATTTGAACCTTGGTTAAGGGTGTGAAACTCTTCTTTCCCCACCAATTGCTCTAAACCTCATGGGCTTAAGACGTATTTTTAAAATATTTTGTCACATATCTTTTTTGTTATGTAGAATTTCAAAAACAAAAGACTCAATATTCAAAATATTTTGTTGAGGTAGCATAACTAAGTCCCTCTTATGTTTTAGGAGATAAAACTTGTGAATAGGTTTAGTGTGAAAAATCCATATATTTGTCATTTAAGAGTGTCTGGATGTGAAGCATCTATTTACATTTTGAAGGAAAACAAGAAGCCATTAGATTTAAAGTTTGTGAAATGCATCCTTTTAGGTTATATAGATGGAGTCAAAGGCTATAGGCTATGGATCCCATCAAACATAGGATTGTGCATAGTCATGGTATGATCTTCAAAAAATGTGTTTGGGAATTTTAATGACTGCATTGAGTACCAAAACAATCCAACCTATAAGGTAAGCATTGGAAAATCTTTGCAAGAACTAAGTTAAAGAGATAAAAAATAGGATCTAGAATCCCCACATGACAATACATAGTTATATACAAAGGAACCACTACACAAATCAATCATGCAAGAAAGGCTCTATCAACAAGAAAATTGTTCTAATATAAGAGGTTTTCAAGGTAAATAAGTACTTAAAATTTGTTATCCGAGGGAAGGAGAACATGGTGTGCAAGCTAAAAAGATCACTATACGGCCTTAAAAAATATCCAAGAGAATGGTATTAATGGTCTAACAAGGATGTGATTGGACAAGGATTTAAAAAAAGTGAAGTTGATCATTATATCTACATCAATCATGATGATAATAATTTCATTTTTCTTGTGCTTTATGTAGATGATATTCTTCTTCTTAGTAAGAGTAAATTGCTTGTTAAGTTTACTAAGGTCCAATTGAATAAAAAGTGATATGCAAGATTTAAATGTGTATTACATTCTCGTTATAAAAGAGACTACACAAACAAAAATTTGTGGATTAGCTAAAGGAAGTATTTTGAAGACATGTTTTAACACTTTAGAATGGATACAAGGTTATGCATAGCAACTAATCATCGTTAATTAATGAATATTTTGATTTTTGAAATTTGGAATTGGCTAATATTAGGGACCCTTGACTAGGGCCCATTAGCCAAAAAAATTTGGGTGTAATTTTTTTTTTGGGTAGATTCACCCCAATTTTATAATAATTGGACCATTTTAAGTTTAAATCTCCAATATTACCCCTAATAATAGGGGACCTTTTCACCTTGAAATTATAAATAATTTTGGATTTCAAAACTGATTCGTCCCAATTTTATAAATACATTATAGGGCCAACCCCTTATGCATAAACTTGGATGGATACATATAAACTAGTTAACACTCAATCTCAAGGGAGAATATTGTTGGTTGTTAACATTAGTCCTAAGAGTAAGTAATAAGAAGAAGAAATGACGAGGGTACTACGACCATATTCCAACACATTTGGAAAGCTAAAGTATGCAATGATGTGTACATGACCAAATATAGCTAATGCACTAGAAGTTGTAAGTAGGTTTATGGTTAATACAAGTAAACTATATTGAATGACTGTCAAAAGAATATTAAGATACCCACAAGGCAATTTGAACTATATTATTTATTATCATAAACATGGAAGCAACATGTTTCAAGTATAGGGATTTGTTAAATTTGATTTTGGTGGTGATGTAGACAAGGGAAATTTTACAAGGGCATACATTTTTATCTTGTTTAGAGAAGCAATGAATAAGAGGATCACGAGGCAATAAGTGGTTGGCCAATTTGACATTAAAGTAGCATAAGTTGTTGTTACATAAGCTTTCAAGGAAGCAATTTGGCTACAACTTTTGTATGAAGACGGTTTCAAACAAAGGCTCATGCTTATATGATGTGACAACCAAGATGTTATTGATTTGAAAAAGAATCCCAAATTCCAGTCTAATATAAATTTCCACCATATCAAAGAAGTGATGGAGCCAAGTGATGTGATGCTCCTCAAAAGACTCAAGGAAGTATAGTTGATACCTTAACAAAGGATTCTGAAAGACAAGGTGATCATTCAATCATATTGTTTAGAATAGTTGTTAAGTTAAAGATTATTGAAATGAGTGAAAATTAATTCTTTTAATCATAAAAATATATTTATTTATAAGACTTAAAATAATAACTATCAAAATTATGTATGATTTCACATGTTATTTTTAAATATGTTAGAATTAAAAAAGAAAAACTTCTATTCCTAAATAAAAATAAATATTACCAAAACCATAGGTAATATGAAATGATCTTCATAGAAGATATTATTGTTCAATATAACCAAACTTCGATTAACTAAATATGCTATAAAATTATATCCCTACCAAATTTTAACCTTAAACCTTATAAACCTTATGTAAAATTTCAAAGTCTACATTTGTAAATCCATACAAATCATATTATTGAATTTACATAAACTTTCACCTTATTTATAATAATTTTATAAAAATTATATATCTAGTGATGTTTAATGGATAAAATATTTTTAAATAGTAATCTTAAAAAATATGACAAATGGAATAAATAATTTTTGTTTGTCATATCTATTCATCTATCATATCTTTTTTATATTTACTATTTAAAAATATTTTATCTATCTAACATTCAAACACTGTCATATCTATTCCATTTACCATATTTTTTTATATTAAAAATAATTTATTCATTTTCTAGAAGGTAATGCTACTCAAATTAAAATTAATTATTATGGGTAAAAGAAATTGAATTCACTTGTATCAAAGGAATTTAAGTCTTTAATCTTTTTAAAAAGGAGTGTCCTCGTGATCATTTTGTATGATTACAACTTTGATTAATGTCACACGTTTAACATCGTTTATGAGCATAAAACCCTAGCTTTTGTTGATAATGTTGATGGAACATATAGTTTAGCCTTCAAAATACGGAACAAAATTAAGTTCCACGTGAACAGACGGGTCAAAAAAAGGACAATCAAGTCCCTGTTGAAATAACGGTAGAATTTACCTATCACTGCTAATGGTGTGATAGCCTATCCTGTTCTAAAAAGTTAAGTTTATTGTCGTTGTATTGTTTGTACTACATATAGTATCACCACTTATATCTTATCATAATCTATTTTAGAGTCCATAGTAGTTAGTATTCTTGTATTTTGAAAGTTTAAAATTAAAATTAGAACATATTTTAAACCGAATAGATTGGATAGTCCTATTTTTATTAGGATTGAATATTTTTTTTTGGTAGTTATAATCTATATTAAAACTTTAAATTAAATTTATTAATAAAAATTTTAAAACTATCGTCCAAAAACTTATCAAATTTATATGAATTTTCACACTAGTAGTTTTTTTTTGCAACTCAAAATTTAATTGCGCGTGAAAAGTCGGGTCCACCATAGGACAATCAATTCACTATTGAATCGGCGCTTAAATTGACACCTCACTTCCTAAAGGTGTGATAGTGAATCCTGTTCTAAAAGTTAGGTGTACTGTCGTTGCATTGTTAGACACTGACCACTTATAGTTTATCCTAGAGCTAGCATACTTTTGTATTCAAACTTGTCAACTCATATAATAGCAGCTAGCTCAAGGATGGTGAAATGAGTGCATTTGATATAAAAAAAAATAGATTGATAGTTGCTTAATAAATTAAAAAATAGATTGATTAATATTATTTGTTTTTATTTTTGTTGTTGGTATTGAGTAAATGATATATATTTTTGATTTGGTTAGTGTGAGAAATTTTTACGACCAACGCATAAGGTTGAGCAGTCTCTTTCCAACCACGATTCCTCGTAAAGCTGAGAGCTAACACACAACCACCACACACCTACCACCTCACACACTCGCCCATTCCGTGGTTTGAACCTTGGACCTCTCGAAGAGGAGCCAAAGCCCAAACAATTACGTATTCCCCCTAGGATTATTGGGTAAATGATATTGAGGTGGGTCTTTTAAAACTTTATTTATTTATTTTAGATATATTTTAAATAATTAAAAAAATAACTACAAAATAATTAATTTGATGATTTTTTAGCTTTGGATTTATTTTGACTTGGTATGTCTATTTCCCACATTCAAGGATTGAAGTGTTTATTGAGCACACCATGAACCACATAAACGATGCTTTCATTGTTAAGTTTAATGTTCAATCTTGGGTAAAATATGGCTCTAAGATGAGAATGCATAGTTGTCTATGCAAAAAATAAAAGAGGGAGTGAACAATTTCCATTGTGTGAAGGGCAGACAACTTCAAGAGTACCATCACCATCATGTGTCAACATTTGTAGAAGTGAGCATGGATTACCTAGACATCAAAAGGTAGTCTAAGTTCATTGAGTAAATGAAGGTGGTCGACCATGAGAGGGTCACCCATAAGTGTCATTTTTGCGTGTAACTATGAGATTGCCCCATCGAGGTGGCAAGGGAGATCATGAGGGTGAGTATAAAGGGGTTAAGGATGGGGTGGATGCATATGTCAAGGAATTGGAGCAACAAACAAATCATTATCCTCTACACCTAATGCTCCATTGAGCCTCAAGCAAAAAGGCTTGAAGCTAAAGCATTTTTTATAGCAACAATAAAAGGGGGCTAAAGGAGGTGACATTATTGGTAGAGGGTTTAAGGAGGTGGTTGCTCTCATAGGAAGGTACATTAGGGACCCTGTCTTGGTAGTGCGCGAATGGGTCAACAAAGTGGATGTGGACATCACATATCATCACAATATTTAGGAATGAGGTGTTTTTATCAAGAAACAAACAAGGGAGGTGATTGAGCATGATGATGCAATGCTTATTTAGTAGTGGTTAGTTTAAAAGAAGCAAAATCCATTTAAAAATGATTATTAAAAGGTATTTGCATTCATCTCTAACAATATTCAAAAGAGTCACCATCTTCGTTATGTTGTTAGTAACAATCTTTTTAGATTGGAGAAAATCAAGATGACAACGAGAAATCACACTAATAACACTTATTGTTATGGCAACATAGTAGGTATTTATGTAAATCAACGTTGCACTTTTTAAATATTCATTGTCTTTGATCCATCCATATATGACTATTAAATATTTTTCTAGCATTTGTATATAACATTATATAGATATTTAGTAAAATCTAAAAGAATTACATTTATATTTATGTTGATCTTTTTGCACATTAGGTATTAATTGTTAGTTGTGCATATATTTTTGCATGTTTAGATGGAATTTACATATGGCCTTTTTGGAAAATGGCTATTCCACATAGAGAGTAGAAGAAAAGTGTATAAGTGGATAGCCACATTGATATTGATCAATTTGTGTGTTTGCTCACACAATGTTGTTTGTGGTATGATTGTCGACTAACTCAATGCTAATTACATGCTAAATAACCATTATCCTCCTCTCTCATGTCACTTGCATATGTCTTGATATTCGATAGACATTTAGTTAATGTAAAATAATTATAATTTATATTTATGCTTATCTTTTTGCATGTAGGCTATTAATAGTTGTGAATATATTTGTATGTTCTATTTCCTTGGAAATGACTAATCCACATGTAGAGTAGAATAATAGTGTACGAGTGGACAATTTTTCTACTCCCATAATGTTGTTTGCATTCTAAATAGTTGTTGTCCTCTTCTTTCTTATTATTTATGTTCCTTTTTTTGTAGTTATTTTGTTTGTCCATGTGTATGTTTTCTATTTCATCATAAAGACTTTTAATTACATGTTTCCTGCTAAAGGTGATATGAAACTATAACAAAATCAAAATAGCAATATGTATTAATTGGAATGCAAATAATACAAAACATGTATTGAGAAGTTAAATGGAGAAGATAGCTACCAAAAATTGATGAGATATAAAATAATTTATAAAGGCAAGGATGAATGGTTGTAAAAAACCCTTGAATTAGGCTTGCATGGGCATATTAAACAATCTAAATTTCATGCAGTTAATGATATGTGTAGTTGTATATACATCTCAAATTAGAGAAGATAGCTCCCACAAATGATGAGATAAGCATATTTATAATAGTGTGGTTAAATGGTTGTAAATGGCCCTTGAACTAGGCATGCATAGACAACTCAAACAATCTTACTTTCAATTAGTGATATGTGCAAATGCATCCACACCTCTTTCATTCTAACCAAGATGAGTTAGTTATATAAACTGAGACTATATTTGGTACTAATCATACAAACTAGTACTATGCATTTTCTAATTGAGATAAACAGAAGGATAAAGGAGATGATTAAGAATATAGACCATTATAAATATATTCTTTTTCATCTTGCCAAGAACCAATTCTTTAACATATAAATATATTTCACCATAGGATATAGATTTTCCAAACATGTTAATGGATGACAAATGCCCTCGTTTGCCTACCATATTTTAATCATCAACCATATCAGTATTAGAAAGGACATTTATTGGCCAAGATTGGTTGTTGATTTTATTTGTTTTCATCTTTAATATTTTCACTTGGACTCATTGGAGCTAGGGTTGATACTAGTTTACAAGGAATGAGGGATAATCGCAACCTAATCCATGGAAGCAGGCTTGGCTACAACCTTCTCCAATTGTTTCCATTTGGCTAACCTCTTAAGAAAGTCATGAATCAAGTGACCTACTTCATGGTAGTAGAAGTAGAAGTTAGATATATTAAGATAGCAAAATGGGTGCGAGATAGAGAACCATAGACCTAGGATTTCTATTGGTGATGACAATGGCTTGGAGATATCCATATGAATACAAATCCTAAGATGTATTTGGATCCCAAAATACTTCTCCTTGTCACTTTACCATTAGATAACATGACCAATCTAAGACAAAATAGATGACAAAAATGGTCTAACTGTTATGATCCTCTCTTCTCATCCATAGAAATTAGTACCAATTTGCATAAATATTAAATGAAAATAGCCACAATAAATAATCAAAGAATACCTTAATACACAAAATATCTCCAAGTATATAAATTACTCCAATTTTTCAAAATACAAATCAAACCCTTAAGGTAGAACAAAACTGTAAAATGCTCCTTATTGGAAGAAATCCACTCCACACTATATCTCAATATGAGATCTAAACATATACAATATTCTTCTTTCTTTTTTCATATGAGCCTCTTACCTACATTATATAACACTCAATTACCTACTACTATTTCTTATCCACACTTGTGGGATAAATACATTTATAATAATATTAAGTTCCTATCTTAGGTACTTAACATTCCATCCCTCTTACAAAATATTTTGTCTTGGAAACATAAGGAGATGGTAAATAATATGATCTTCTAAGACATGTAAACTGGTACTGATCTCGATCATCCATCCATCCTAGTGAATATTTTACTGGCGGTGGTCTTCATTGATGTGGATATGCCATTTTGCTACTTGAGTATCTAAAAGTAATCATTTGGTTCCATGTGTTGGTAACATCTTTTTGCTAGTCATAAATTTGACTCTTCTTCATCCATATTTGCTTCAATTTGTGATTAGTAGCATATCCAAATATTTGGCTCTTTTGGTTCTATGTATGTTCCTCATAGTTCTTTTTTTGCTTTAAGCCATGCCTCCAAGATTATTGTTTTCCTTGGTGTTGTGAATGACAATATGCTACAACATTAACCCGATGTTCTACATTCTTTGAGTCCATGTTTTGCTCATCTATTTTAAATTCCTTTACACAATATTCTCTCATGCACCCTTTGTTTGATGTGTCCTTATGCTCTTCTATGTCTTTCTTAGACTTTGTTGTTGTGGTTTCTTCCATGGAATTTGTTGCTACTACTTCTTTCTTGGATTTGGTTTCAAGTTTTAATGCTTCTTCCTCAATTTGTTTTCTTGCAATAGATTCCTATTTTTCCTCAAATCCTTCCTACACTTGGAAATATCTTGGACTATTATTTTCTTTTTCTATACCAACACTTTATGAACTTCTTTATTAACAGTACCCAAAGAATTTAACCAAGGATAACCTAAAACAATATCCATATTATACATCTCAATAACATAAAAATTTGAGTGTAAGATATTTATCCATATTAATCTTCAAATCTTGAAAAATTTGAACATTCTTATCCTTAATCTTTGTGTCCTTAATTTTTTTCTTGAACCTGCAACCTTTTAGCAATAGCAATATTAATGAAGTTATATCCTTAGTTATCAAGTTCGAGTTTGTATTCAAATTCGATACTTTTCAAGTTCGAAAGAAATTCGACATGTTTAAAAATTCGTAATAAAATTCGACATAAAATTTGATATATAATAAATGTGTATATATTTTCATATAATTTTTATATAAAATTTATAAATCAAATATACAATATATATATATATTAAATATAAACATTTTTATAGCTTTATGTAAATATAAAAAGCAATGTTTTTTTAAAGAGTAGTGTTATTTTTCAACTTTAAGGAGCAATGTTTTTTTCTTTTATTTTAGGGTTAAAGAGCAATGTTTTTTATTTTTAAGAACTTGCAGATTATTTGAGACAAGGAGCATTTTAAATAGCAGGTGCAGAAATAACGAAGCCTCGGGAGATTTGTTTGTCAACTGCACTTTCAGAGCTATCCATTCTCTCAAATGATGATAAAGAAATAAAGAAAACAACATCCCCAATAGATTGAAAATGGTTGCTTCTACAGAAAATTTCAAGCTTCCAAATTGCACGTTGCAGGAGGGTTTGTTCATAGCTATTGTGTTTATAGTGCTTCCTCTATATTTTTTAAAGCTAAAATTTGATTTTAGGGTTTTAATGCTTGTTTTTCACCCATTTTTTTGGTCAAATTTAGGGTTTGTTCGCCAATTTATTTGAGAGGGTTTTAAATTCGACGATTTTCGAATTTCATATAGAAAATTTGATGAATTTGATAACTAAGGTTATATCCATTGCTAGGGTTTATAAAGATAATAACCTTTTCCCTCTAGATACATCCATAAACTTGTAAAATATAATTCTTTGATACAAATAGATCTTCCTAATCACTGCTTGCCTTTTTAATAAAAAATTATGTGTTTCCTTCTGACTGCACACTATTGTCCTTCTCTTTTCCTTCTAATTTTGTGCAAATTAACTCCCTCTTAAATTTCTTTTATTATTTTTTAGGCTTGTTTATTTATTTTGCATGGCCTTTGACTGTATTATTCCCAGTGGCTATCTTTTTATCCTTTTTCTTAAATTCTCATTTGTTTAAAAATGCTTTTTCAAAATTTTCCTGAGTGTTTAAATAATTATGAGCACAAGCACAGTCTATTCACCACCTTGAAGTTTCCCATTGAAAATTATTATAAACTTACATCTCCATTCCAACTTTGAAAATTTTGAAGAATTTTTTTCCACCTCATCAACCATTCCCTAACATCACTATCATCCTCTCTAGAGAATTTTGGCAACACCATGACATCAAATACCAAAAAATTTTAAAATTTGGATTTTTCAAAAATAAAACTTCTTAAATATCCTTTATTCCTTTCAATAAACATTTAAATTTGCATTTTTTTAGCGTATAATGGCATATGGTCTATGTATTTCCTACATTGAACCTCACAATTGTTAACGACTTGTAGACTGTGATCTTGGTTGCTGATAACGACCTACTCTACTAAAGTTGTGGAAATTATTGTAGAAACTATTGCCAAAGTTGCTACTAATGGTTGTATGGAACTTGATGGATAATACTCTAACAACAAAATAAGCCCCAAACTATGGCTTCCTAAGGCTTAAGGTAAATTTCATTGGGGACAAAGGCTGTCTAAGTGAATACTACTATATGATTACCAATAATATTCCCACCAAGGTATAATTATTGAGAAACCATCCAAAAGTTTACCTCTAAACTATATCTCTTTGTATACTCTCTTAAGGTTAAAACACTACTAAACAAGGTGTAGGGATATTGGCCCTTTTCATTGGTGACACACTCTAACCAGTTACTTTGGGGTTCCTAGGATACTCAAAATGAGTTTTAAGGTAAATGTTATCCCAAGTTATTCTCCTAGTTAAGCAGTTAGGACTTGCAGTCAATCTTGCAAGAGGTTATTAGCCTAATGTAAACACTTATTAAACACCAAAATTAAGATCCAAACAGTAAATAAGCGACTACAAAATAACTAAAGCTTCTGTAGTAAACCATGGCCTTAGAAAGTTCTTTAAAATAATTGAAGTTTCTATAGTGAAACACAACCTTAGAAAGTGCGTTGATATCAATTGTTATGAACCTCTTTTCTCATCCACATAAATTAGTACCAATTTGTAAAAATATTAAATAAAAATAACCACAATAAATAATCCATACAAGAATACTTAAATACATAAAATATATCAAAATTCACAAATTACTCATTTTTTTTAAAATATAGCTTAAACCTTTAAAATAGGACAACACCTATAGTACTCTTATTGAAAGGAAGTCACTCCTCACTATATCTCAATAGAAAATTCAAAAACATGCAATATTTTTTTTTCATATGAATACCTTGTCTATATTATATATTAATCAACAAAGTACTACTACCGTTTATCCACACATATTTATTATAATATTAAGTACAAAATTATAATATTAAGCTCCTTACAACTAACCAACAAATTGAAGAAATTCAATCCACATAGGATACTATGCATGGAAGGTCGTTTAGGGTGAAAATCTACTAATCAACTTTGAAGATAGGATAGTTTCACCTACTAATCAACTTTGAAGATATGATAGGTGAAAGTAAATAGTCCAGGTTCCATAGTGAAGAGCGGTTTAGGCATCTTAGATGGTTATTAATTAATCATATTTTTAAACATATCTCTGTTGTCATCCTGTACTAGATTCTCATTGGGCAATTGACAGTCCCGAATATAAACAACAAAATGCAGGTTAATCACCCCCACAATTTAATAAAAACAAAACTTGTACAATTATGCTTCCAATGATTCTATTTCGTCTATTCTTGTCTAAACGTGGAGTAAACGACACTTTGGGCAGGCTTCACAAAAGTAGTAAACTTAATTAAAAAAATAAATTGTATATTGTAATGGTTCCATTTGCTCTAAACATAGAGTACTTCCATTTATGGTATTAACTGAATTATGTTAACTTATATTTCTTGAACGACCACCTTCCATCGGTCCTTGTGAACGTGGGAATTTGGAATGTCTTGACTTTGTGAAGCATGATAAAAGGTCTAAAGTAAAGAAAGTAAGATCCTTGAGCTGGAAATGAATAATACAATAAATATAATAAAAGAAAGTAAGATCCTTGAGCTGTAAATGAATAATACAACATTAAAATATAAATAAACCGTGTGATTAGTTGGTTGGTTTAGTGGTAGCTTAAGTAATGTTAGCGTGCTTGTAGGTAAGAGGTTTCGTGGTCGATTCTCACCTGCGATAGCTGTGGTAAGCGAAAATAAATTTTTCCGGAGGTTCAAGGTTCAAACCACGGTGTGGACGAGTGTATGAGGGGTGGATGTGTGGTGGCTTTGTGTTAAATTCTCTATTGATAAGTATAGCTCTTGGCTTTACGAAGGGTCATGGTTGGAAGGAGACTGCTCAACCCTATGCGTCGATCATAGAGGTTTCTCACAAAAAAAATATATATATATATATATATATATATATATATATATATATATATATATATATATATATAAACTAAAAATAATATAAAATGAGGTTAATTTAAATGTTTTTATTTATAATAATAAATTTAAAAGAATATTTTTTTATTCATAAGAGAGTTGGTTACAATTATATTATTTTTAGTAATTGTCAAGCATAGGGTTCAAACCACAGGGCCTGCTCCCACCAAACCTATTCCACCTCGTCGTTGTTAACCTGACGTGAGGAGGATCATTGATCGCTTAGGATTAGTAGTTCAAACCACAGGGTTTGCTCCCACAAAACCTATTCCACCTTGTTGTTGTTAACCCGATGTGAGAAGGTCATTGATCACTCAGGAGTGTGTGAGGGGGTGGGTGTGTGGTGGCTTTGTGTTAAATTCTCTATTGATAAGTATAGCTCTTGACTTTACAAGGGGTCATGGTTGGGAGGAGACTGCTCAACCCTATGCGTCGATCATAGAGGTTTCTCACAATAACCAAATTATATATATATATTATATATATATATATATATATATATATATATATATATATATATATATAAACTAAAAATAATATAAAATGATGTTAATTTAAATATTTTTTATTTATAATAAATATAAAAGAATATTTTTTTATTCATAGGAGAGTTGGTTACAATTATACTATTTTTAGTAATTGTCAAGCGTAGGGTTCAAACCACAGGGGCTGCTCCTACCAAACCTATTCCACCTCGTTGTTGTTAACCCGATGTGAGGAGGATCATTGATCGCTTTGGATTAGTACTACCGTCGTCGATCTGGCATGCATTTAGATGATTCAGACCAAACTACTACCTTCACAAACATGCTGCTCCCAAGGTTTGAACCTAGGTGTCGTCTTGGTAAGTGCTTAGCCAAACAAGAAACTACCAATCCACCTATTCCTTGGGGGTCAATTTAAAAAAAATATAAAATAGTTTTTTTTGTAATAAGTTATATGTGATTTTTATGGGATCATTTTCATTAAAAAATAAAACATTGCATTGTTTTCACTACATTTCTAACAATTTATTTAAAACATATCCATCTTTGCCTTTCTATCAAAGATATTCTTCATCTTCCTCATGCAGCTAACGACTAAGTTTCCACAATCAACTCCTTTTATATCATGTCTTTTGAAATTTAAATTTTGTTAAGATAAAATTCAACACCACATATGGTTAAAATATTTGTTGCCCAACTTCTATATTTATAAATATCTTGTCTATAACAACCTCACAATTTCTTGATACCTCATTTTTGGGGATTTTATTCATTCCCTTAATATTTTAAGATATTATTTTGTTGTTATTTTTCGTTTTTATTTGTGGGTTTATCCTCACTTCTTATTAGCACTTGTGATATTTGCTTTTGTTTTCCCATATCAATATTCCTATGGGTTTCTTTTTTCTTTGTTTTTGCTTCTTGGATATTTCTCTCTTTTTCATTCTCAACAATACTTTCATCTTCATTAATCTCTTCAATATTCTCATATTGCTCATAGTAAGACTTATCATCTTTAGGTTTTTCTTATGCTAAAGTGCATGGAATAACCTCAAAAGCACAATCTTCTTTATGTTGCCCTAGAAACCGTAAAGTACAAGGTTGCTCTTCTGTAGCAATTATCTTCTTATTTTACCTTAAAAAAACTTAAATTGTCATTGGTCTCCTCCATCCTCATTTCTTTATTATGTTGCTCTTTTGAAACCTTAAAAGTGCAAGTGATAACATCTTCACCCCTTTCACTTTTATTACTTGAAGAGGATTCTATACTACTTAAGGAAAATGAAAATGATTTACCTGGTATAAACTTGACCTCTTTTGTTGTCTGTGTTTTAGGATTTCTCTCCACATATTTTGTACCTTTAATTCTTTTTGAACTTTCCAAATGATACTATAGACATGCTTTCTTTGCCTCTTCTTTCGGAGTGGAATATCCTTGATTTGATCTAGCTTCAATTATTGTATGATTTCCTTGCTTTGTCTTGAAGTTTATCTCATGATTTGATTTTTTGTCTCTTTTTTCATAGTTTTCACTTTGCAAACTCTTGACATGTGTCCAATCTCATAACAATTGTGGCAACGAAATGCATTTTTTTCATAATCTACTTGTTGATCCCATTCTCTTGATTCAGATTTAATCTAAATGGATTGTGTTAAAGGTTCTTGAAATATCTATAGTAACACATATTCAAGTGTATATAGCATGTTTTCGCTCCGTAGTAGTTAGTCCTTCCTTGATGAATGCCCCTAGGGTTTTCCCATATTCTTCAAAACATCCTTATTTATAAGTTGATATGAAAGTCCAAAAATCCTATCCCATACTAGAAGCTTCTTAATGATTTTTGTCCCAACAAGAAAAATTTTCATTCCATGGTCTCAAATAAAGTGTACTTTCCCTAATCCATAGGCCACCAACCATTATTTTATCCTTAATCTTGAACAAAAGATGATGAGGAAAAAACCTTTAGAAAGAAAAGTCTCAAAGTAATTTGAATTTAATCCCCACTTCCACTTTATCCAATTTTGAATTTTCAAAAACCTTGGCTATGATCTATGGAACTTATATACTAACCCTCTACTTTTAATAACCATTATATTATACTCAATCATCTCATCCTTCCACTTTATTCAATTTTGAATCTTCAAAAACCCTCACTATGATCTATGAAACTTATATGCTAACCCTCTACTTTTAATAACCGTTATATTATAATCAATTATCTCATCTTTTATACTCACTTTTTGATGTAATATCTGCTCAGTACCTACATGGATCCTATATAAATCGAACTTACCATATATTTACTCTTCTACTTATCTCTAATTTAAACCTCCATACTTCCAATTAAAATATCTTAATTTTCTATTAAGATTAGGTTAACATGTGACGTTGTGAGTGATGAATCACGTGACTTCTGTCCTTTTGCATTGTCATAATTTGTATTTGGGTGGATCAAAGCATATCTAAGTACGAATTTCCCCATGAATTCATTGTCCTAAGGTTCTTCCATAATACTTGATACGGACACATTAAGGATTCAAATAAAATAAAATGTAAAGGTGAAAGTAAATTCCTTGTTGAACATTTGAACCTCATGTTGTTGACAATTCCAGTTGTATCACTATCACTTAAAAAATAAATATCACATTTAATAATACATTATAACATTAAAATCATGATATATATATATATATATATTTTCACGCTTTCTAGTAATTGTGTTTCACTTTTACTGTTGTTATAACCTACTACCTTCAAACATTAAAATTTAGACATTAAATAGATATGTGCCCATCCCTTTTAAGGCCAGATGAGTCCTTAGATATGTCAATTTGGGTGTCTAGACATTGACACTATATATATTTTGTTATTAATATTTTTTCCAAATTAGTTATATAATTGATGCATTTAAAGTATATATTCAAAAGAAATTTAAATAAATTTCTTATTAATAAGTATAGCTTTCGGTTTTAAGAAGGGTTATGGTTGGAAGAAGATTGTTCAAAGCCTGTGCGTTGATTGTAGAGATTTCTCACAATAAATAAATAAATAAATAAATAAATAAATAAATAAATAAATATATATATATATATATATATATATATATATATATATATATATATATATCATTGGGTTTGATTATGTTGGATTAGATGAAGTTAATTGGACCTCAACTTTCCGCACCATCAGATGGGTTAGACAAAGTCAATGGGTCCTTGGTCCTCCATGACATTAAACTACGACAACTAACTGACAAACATTCGACCTCTACCATCCAACCTCCCCCTTTGAGATACATTATGGTTTGAACCTTGGACCTTTATCATCCAACCTACCCCTTTTAGATACATTATGGTTTGAACCTTGGACCTCTCCAAAGAGTGATCAAAGTCCTAACCACTACATTGTATTTACTTAAAATTTGAGTTTACACATGTTTTTATGAGGGGTTCCAGTCCCTTCTTTCTTACTTGGATTTGAACTCGATGAAAACTTAAGAACTTATCACTATGATATCCCTCGCTTGTTATAGTATATTGAATAAATTTTATTAACATAATACCTATAAACTATAATATTTTCAATAATATTATTAGTTTCTATTTGTCTATGGGTTAGATGGATTGAAAGAGGCCTGTATGTATTACATCATGTTCACATAATTATAACAACTTGGCACTACAAACAATTTTGTATGTATCATTTAACAAGGTTACAACGTTGCACTACAAGCAATTTTGTATGTATCATTTGACAAGGTTAGAACGTTGCACTACAAGCAATTTTGTATGTATCATTTGACAAGGTTAAAACGTTGACCTCTCCTTAAAAGTCAAAAAAATCTAAACAATTGACTATTGTTAATTACTTTTATTTTATATGCAAATTATATTAAATTTATTAATTTAGCAACAATAAAATTTAAAATGCTAAAATTTATAAATATTTGTAAGTTTAAGATAGTAATATATCTACCCTAAACTATTTATTATTTCAAATCAGAACTAGGTATATGTGAGTGTGTTGAAGAAAAAAATCATTGTTAAAATTAACGAAAGGTGTTAAAAAGAAATCCATGAATATAGGTGTGAAAAAATATTATTTTCGTAGAAAATTATATCATTAATTAAATCATTTTCATTCTTTACTGAAATGAAATGAAATATTTTAATTACGTCCGCGAGACTCAAATATGGTCTATGGGACCTTAAATATGGAAGTATAATTACTCAAATCATATCATATGATCTTTAATATCTTTGAGAAGGTTGTTTCTTCTCCTGTTGATTTATGTTAGCAATTCCCCAACTTTTTTTATTTTACTATCTTCAAATAAATCTGCCATAAACTCGTTCCCAAGTGTTTCTTTGTATTTGTCACGGATATCTGAAAAACTCGGGCATTTATAGATGAAGTGTTCCTCTGTCTCTACTGCCCTTGTGTCGCATAGAGTACATATCCTTTCTTGCCATTGTTCTTTGGGCGTTGTCCATCTCCCCCGTTTCACATCTAAGCCTATGAGAGCTAGTCCTTATCTCGAGCAATGAGTATTTTTTCCTTCCACTTGATTTCAGCACCTATATACGCTTTTTCCTTGTGGTCATACGTTGGGTTAAAATTTGCAATATAATGTCGTCTTTTCCTGCTTGCATTTTTCCACATTCCACTTCTGAACTTTTCATTCACATAATTTTTTATCTTTGTTGACATTTGGGCATTCATTTATGTTGATTTCCCAACGTTTCATCCATTTCTGATTTTGTTTCATCCATGTATTATTTCGCCTATGCAACTCTTCGTCCCTAGCTGCCCTAGGCCATCTATCATTTGTCATTGTAGATGATATAGTTCATTGTACTAAAAAAAACTAATTTAAAGAAATAACTAAAAGTTTTTTTTAGTAGTTTTTAAATAAGTTTGGTTTAATAGTAAATGCTAATAAAAATTATTTTATTCTATAAATGTTTATGATAAACATCATGGAAACTAGTTTAACCTCATTAACATAAAATTTACATCTATATTCATAAAAAAAATTATACGAAGTTGAAAGTTTTTATATGGTTAAATTATATTTAGAAAATAAATGTCAAAATACCAAACTTTTAGACTATCTTATGATATGTTGGGAATCTTTTATGAAAGCCATCCACGTCTCAAACGTATATTGATGCCTGAGAGTTGGATTGGTTGGCCTTTACGCAAAGATTATATTGCACCTGATTTTTATGAGATACAAGATTCTCATTGAATGGAGTAAAAGTAAACAACTTTTGCTTTTACAATTATAGATTATTTGGGATCTTTCATTTAAACTGGAATAAAATAGAAAATGCCACAAATTAGTATATATTTGTATTCTAATACATTCTTGGACATCACATTTTCTTAAGTAGTCATGCTCAAGACATAAACAATCATAGATTTGAGTATTAGATCTCCCCAAATAGGGTTATAAAGAAGATTTTCACTGTTCCTAATTAAAAAAGTAATTAGAGAATACTCTACTCTAATAAAAATGAAAGTATATTTTTAGTACACTTTTTCTTGTTTTAGATCTTTGGGGAAGAGTAAGGAGACTGTAAATAGAAAGCAAGAGGGAATAAGAAGCCTTTATATTTTCATGCTCCAGATATTTTGAGAAATTCAAAAAATAGAGGACGCATATTACAATGGAATGTCGCATTTGAAAGCCCTAATAAGAAGTAATGATGGTCTAGTTGGAAGTATGCATGCCCAAGCTAGAGATAAGAGGAAGAGTGAATATATGGCAAGTTCAATACAAGGACTGGATGTTACACTAGAAGTGATTATTAAGTATGAAATGATCAAGCATGATATAGAGGGTTAATTTGTAAGTTTCATATATACTCGCTAGGGTTTTCAAAGATTAAAAAATGTAGCAAGTGGAAGCAAGGATTGAATTCAAATTACTCCATGACTTTTCTTTCTAAAGATTTTTTTCTTATCATCTTTTCAAGTTTGTAAATCATGGATAAAATAATGGATGGTGGGCCATGGTTTAGGAGGACAAATGCTCTATAGTTAAGACCATGGAGTGAATTTTTTTCAAGAGAAAAACTATTAAAAAGCTTCTAGCGTGGGTTAAAGCTTTTTGAATTTCCATATTAACTTATCAATAAGGATGTTTTGACAATACCCTAGGGGGATTCATCCAAGAGGGAACAAAAGCATCCAATATATATCTATATATGTGTTGTTATGGATGTTTCAAAACCTTTGCCACAATCCATTGAGATTAAATCCAAATAAAGAGAATGAGATCAACAAGTGGATTATAAAAACATTGGATTATGATAGTGTAAATATTATGAGATTGGACACATGGCAAGAGATTGTAAAGTGAAAACAATGGAAAAAGAGACAATTTCTTTTTATCATGAGATAAACATCAAGATGAAGAAAGGAAATTATATTGTAATAGAAGCTAGATTAGGTCAAAGGATATCTCACTCCTAAAAAAGAGGTAAAGAAATCCTATTTATAACATTAGTTGATAAATACCATCATAGTTCCTATAGATCAAGTGTTAGAAGAAACAAAGAAGGATATGGGGAATGAAGAAGTAGAATGTGCAAGTTCATGTTTAAAAGAAATTAAACCTACAAAGAAAAACATGCATGAAAATTTTAAAATAAAACAAGCAGAAGAGGTTGTCATTCAACCAATATTGTTTAGATTGTCATGTTAAAGATTACTGAAAGAAATGACAATTAATTGTGATAATAATAAAAAATATATTTTTTAAAAGACCTATCTTTTATTTTAAAAATAATGGCTATCAAAAATATACTTGGTTTTGATTCTAACTAGGTCTCATACTTGCTTTCTTGCTTCCTCCTCGGCTCCTCCTGGGGCTCTTATCTCCTGCTGTGCTGTGGAATCCCAGACAAATCTCCTTGTCTTCCTAGGATTTTAGGCCCTTCCTGTCGCTACCTGGTGATTGGAGGGTCTCCTTGGTCGTTTTTTCTTCTTCCTGTGGTGTTCAAGAAAGAGGAGGTAGATCTCTTTTTCTTCTGGCAGATTCGTAGCGCGCTCAAGAGATGCCCTAGTGTGGGAGCAAGAGACCTCCCGCTATGGGCAGAAGGCCACCTCTTCATACTCTTACTCCCTCTTTGGCTCTTATTAGGGCTCTTGAAACGGGTATCTTGCTTTGTTGTGTTTTTCTAGGCAGATCTCCTAGTTCTCCTAGGGTTTCTGGCCCTTCCTATCGTTGCTTGGTGCCTAGAGGGTATCCAAGCTCTTTTTGCATCTTCCTGAGGTGTTCCAGGTAAGAGGAGGCAAATCTTCTTTTCTTTTGGTGGATCCAGAGTGTGCTTAGGAGATGCCCCGGTGCAGGAGCAAGAGACCTCCCATTATGAGCGAGAGGTCATCTCTTCATATTCTCGCTTCCTCCTCAACTCTTCCTAGGGTTCTCTAGCGAATCTATTGTTGTGATGTGGTTTTCCAGGTAGATCTCCTAGTTTTCCTAGGGTTTATTGCCCTTCCTGCCGCTGCTTAGTACCTGGAGGGTCTCCAAGGCCTTCTCTACTTCTTCTTAAGGTGTTCCAGGAAGTCTTCTTGGGTGATGTTGCATGAAAGGACAAACCTGGTTTGTGGTCTCGATGTGGGGGTTGGCTTTGCTTCAGAGTGGGTCCAGTTTCTTTTGTTTTACTTCCCGAGAAGGTCATTCATTGGTTTCTGGGCTTGGGGGAGGTCCTGATTGTTCTCAGTTGAGTATTTCCCATGGTTTGCATTTCGTGGTTGGTGGCTTAGGGTTGTTGGTTGCTTTTTTTCACCTGTATTGCTTGTCGAGATTGCCTCTCACTGGTTTTTGGGCTTGGGGTAGACCCCTTTTGTTCCTAGTTGAGAGTTTCCCATTGTTTGCGATTCGTGGCTGGAGTTTCGAGGTTTTCGACGAATCCGTTTCTTTGTTCTGCTTTTCAGGGTGGTCACTCACTACCTTTTCTAGGCTTGAGGAGGCCTTAGTTTTACAGTTGAGTGTTTCCCATGGCTGGCGTTTCAGGGCTCGTGTCCAGGGGTTTCTGCTGGATTCCTTCTCATATTTTTTTGGTCTTGGGGGGGACCATGTATGGCAGAAGGATTCCGTGGTTTCTCCACTGGTGGTAGGGTTAGGGTTTCTTGTTGATCTGGGCATCATCCTTCCATGGTTTGTCTTCGACTGTGCTTCATATTCTTCTCTGGGAGTTCACATGGGGGCTTTTGCGGATGGTCCGATTTGGTTTACGGATGGACTTGGGTTGTTTTGCGGATGACCCTATGCTGGTTTTTGGTTGGTCCCTGTTCCTTTGTAGATGGTCCTGTTTCATTTGCAGATGGTCCTGTGTGGTTTTTGGTTGGTCCTGATTCCTCTGGGGATGGTCTTGTTTCGGTTGGCGAATGGTCATGCTTCGTCTTTGCGGATGGTCCTGTTTTTCATGCGGACAGTCCTGATTCATTTGCGGATGGTCTTCTATGTCTGAGGTTTTCTCATGTGTGGAAAAACCATTTTATTTTACGTGTGAGGTTTTTTCCTTTACAGGAAAACCCTTTTCATTTTTGTGTTTACCTTTAAGGTTTTTCGTGTTGCCCTTGCAAGAGCTTCTCTTCTCAGCTGGTGGGGCTTTCTCTCGCTCCTACGTGAGCTTCTCTTTCTATGTTTTAGCTGTTTTTCTCCAATAACCCACAAAGAGTCTATTTATTCAACTATTTTGTGGTTGAGATCTCTTCTCCCAACCTTCTCCTCTTGTAAAAGGTTACAAAATCCTTTCAAAACCCATTTTTACCAATAAAAAAAATATACTTGATTTTACATGTTATTTTAAAATATGTTAGAGTATATATATATATTTAAATATAATAATTAAAGTAAAAAAATAATAATTAAAAATACATATATTTTTTTACAAGGCCATAGGTCACATAGATTATCTTCATATAAATATTATTATTCAATATATATTTATTGAACCAACTTTAATAAATTAAATATGCTATAAAATTTTATACTATCAAATTTTAACCTTAAATATTTTATATAAAATTTTAAAGTCTTACATTAATATACCATATAAGTTATATTATCAAATTTATATAAATTTTCACATTATTTATAATAGTTTAAAAAAGTTCATATCTTTCTTATATCTGGTATTTAAAAATACTTTTTCCATTGTCTAGCATCAAACATCATTAGAAGGCTGGTGCTACTCAAGTTAAAATTGATTATAGTCATAATTAATTATTATGGTGATAAAGAAATTGAGAACACTTGTATCGAAGGGATTTAAGTATTTAATATTTTTAAAAGAGTGGATTAGAACTTTGGTTAATGACAGGTTTAACATTATTTACGAGCACAAAACCTTATGCTTTGCTAATAATGTTGATGGAACAAATATTTTACCCTTCAACATAAGAAAAGCAATGGATACACAAAAATAAATAAATAAAGTTACTTACAAAATTAAGTTCCACGTAAAAAAACGGTGAAATTGACACATCACTTCCTAATGGTGTGATATCCAATCCTGTTCTATAAGTTAGGTTTAGTGTAGTTGTATTGTTTGTATTAGATATACCATTATTATTTATATTTTATTTTATATTATTATAATTAACAGGTTTTGGTTTTTTAAAAAGTTCAAGGTTTAAATTATGATTTACTTAGAAGGGTAGGTTAGATGATAACTGTCGATTGATTGTGCCAGTTCAATGCCTTGAAATGTTGAAGGTTCCACTAACATTTTCTATAGAGAGGTTCAAGGTTTAAACTAAACCTTCTTAGAAAGGTTAGGTATGATGGTGGCAATTGACTGTTCCAATTCAATGCTCTCAAAGATAGAAGATCCCATTGGCTTCGTCTAATCCAGCAAACTAGTATTTATAAAATGTCCTGAATGGTCGAGGTCTCGTTGACTTTGTTTAACCTAGTAAGTTTATAATGACACTACTCAATAGTGTTATTGAGTCTCTTATGTATTAAAAAAAAACTTAAAGCTACCATCTTTTGTATTCACACTTGTTAGAGTTAAGGTACTTTTATATTCACATTGGTTAAATCACTTATAACTTCGCCCCAAGGGCTAGGTGGATTGGTAAGTGTTAGTTTGGATGGGCACTTGTTGAGAAGAGACCTGGGTTCAAACCTTGGTGGTGCTAGTTTGCAAAGGTAGTAGTCTGCTTTAAATTCTCTGATTGCGCATCAGATCGAAGACGACGATACGAATATTGAACGAGCGGTGGTCCTCATCTCACGCCAGATCAACAATTAACAAGATGGATAGGTTTGGTGGTTGTAGTCCCTGTGATTTGAACACTGCGCTGCCAGTTACTAAAAATAGTGGCTGTAGCCAACTCTCCTATGTAACGCCCCCCAAAAAAATCACTTACAACTTATTTATTTTTTATTTTTTTATTTTTTAATTTGGTTATTGTGAGAAACTCTTATGACCGACATCTTTTGTATTCACACTTGTTAGACCACTTATAACTTAGAGTTAAAGGTACTTTTATATTCAGATTGGTTAAATCACTTATAACTTATTTTTTATATTATTTTTTGATTTGGTTATTGTGAGAAACTCATGTACAGGGTTGAGCAGTATCCTCCCAATCATGACCCCTCGTAAAGCCGAGAGCTATACTTATCAATAGAGAATTTAACACAAAGCCACCACATACCCACCCCTCACACACTCACCCACGCTACGATTTGAACCTTGGATCTCCCGAAAAAGAACCAAATCCCGAACCGTTACGCTGCACCTCCAGGTGCCACCCACGCCACGGTTTGAACTTTGAATCTCTCGAAAAAGAGCCAAAACCTGAACCGCTGCACCTCCAGGTGCCACCCACGCCACGGTTTGAACTTTGAATCTCTCGAAAAAGAGCCAAAACCTGAACCGTTACGCTGCACCCTAGAAAAAGAGCCAAAGCCCAAACCGTTACGCTGCACCCCGGATGCTACTTATAACTTAGAGCTAACATACTTTTATATTTATAATTTTTTTAAAAAATTATGAATCCATGCTAGTTAGTAATGTGAAAGGTGGTGAAATGGGTGCATTTGAATAGTAGAAGAGTACCCATAAAGAATCAATGCTAGTGAGTAAATCAATCCTCTGAGTCTGGAAGGTGGTGAAATGGGTGCGTGTGAATAGTAGAAGAGTACCCATAAAGAATCTATGCTAGTAAGTAAATCAATCATTGAAGTCCTCTGATCTTCTCAAACACCAGAATACATGGATGAACATGGGTTAAGCCTTTTCTAAGCGATGACACTGGTGGCTGGTGGCTGGATTTTAAGATGATTATATATATCATCAAATTCTATAAGGGATATAAAAAAGGTAAAGATTAAAAAATAAGTTGTATGGTCATTAGTTCTCATTTTTGTTGCTGGTAATGAGATATACAAATTTAAGTTTTAAAATAAGCTTGATTGTTACTTTATTTTTATTTTTGTTGTTGTTATAGATAGATGATGTTGAGGTTTGTTGATATTGTTAGGTTTTTTTTTTAATATTAAAATTTTATTATATTATTTGTTGTTATATAATTATTGTATAATGTATTTTAAAATATTAATTATTTTATTTTGTATGTAATTAATATAATTTTTTTAAAAGAATTAATTATTTTATAAAAGTAAAATATTTTTAAAATATTAAAAGGTTTTTTTTGAACCTAAGAGATATTATATTGTATAAATAATTATGATTGTTAATTTATTTATCTTGGTAAAAAATGTACAATATTCTGTTTTACATTTGTTTGCTTTTCCCTCGTTCCAACACCTGGTATCGGAGCAAATTATGTTTGTGTGAGGCAAGGGATAATCATCATCATCTAAAGACATGCCATATGAGTTTTTGATATGCTTAAGTGCAAGAATTTTATGCGGCTTAATGTCTACAATGAGGTGCTATTTATTCTTAACCTTTTATTTGTGCATGTTATCTTTCTCATAGTTAGGTTTCTCATTATCATCTAGTCTTGCATTCATTGTCATTCTATTTCATAAGTGCAAGGATTTTGTGCGGTTCAATGTCTACAAGCAGGTGTTATTTATTCTTAACTTTTTATTTGTGCATATTATTTCTCTTATAGTTAGGTTTCTCATTATCATTTAGTCTTTCATTCATTCGAGTCATTCTATTTCATATTCACTCGTGTTGTTCATTTCATTCTTATTTTTTACCTTAATAAATATATTGTCATTCGAGTCATTCTATTTCATATTCACTCGTGTTGTTCATTTCATTCTTATTTTTTACCTTAATAAATATATTGTGTATATATTTGTGTGTAGTCGTGAAGAGAATAGCGTTTTTAAATTTAGCATTATTTTTTTAAGCGACTCTTGTCAATCTTTGATGTTCCACTCACTCTATTGACTCTCTCCTATGATCAATTAGCCAAATTGCATTTATATTTATTATTTCTTTATTTTAATCTAACTCGAAATAAATCTAAAGTTTGTGTAAATGTTAAATATTTGTCTAAAAGTAACAACATGAAACGATCAACCAAACAATAGGAAGAGAGGTACAAACAACCAAAGCTACATGAGGTGGCATAATCTTCTTGTTGAAGATGTAACAGTGCTCGACGGAGATAAGAAGTGACTTAAGCCTATGCAAAACTCTAACAACCTTAATAAAACCCTACTAACTGCTTGAAAATTTAGAAAGCTTCACCACGTGAAATATATATCATTTATCCATGATGACCACATTGAAACATCAATGGAAGTAAAAGACCCATGGCAAAAGTTGAAGATAACCACGTTTAAGACAAGTGGCATTCATTAAGTGTGTGGACATATTGTCATCAGTATACGAAATTTTTAAAATGTATGTTTTTAATATTCACATTTCAGGTTGTAAATTGCATATTGGGATAGTTGGTCTTTGAAACAAAGTTTATTTTTTTGAAAAGCAGGATAAAGGTTCAATTCCTTTCGAGCACTTATTTTAAGAAAAGGGAGGATTTACTATCTTAGAAATATTTTCTATAGTTATATCTTCCCCTCCCTCCCCCACAAAAAAAAGAATCCTTTCGAGCACTTATTTCAAGAAAAGGGGATTTACTATCTTAGAAATATTTTTTCTATAGTTATATTTTCCCCCTCCCTCCCCCCACATAAAAAAAGAAAGAGAGAAGAAGATTTTTTTTATATTAATTATAGAAAATTATTTTGTGAGTTAGAAGATAGTAAATTGTTAAAGGTGTATTTACATAGTTTAAAAGGTGTATAGATGCATTATTTTGATTTTTTTTTAAAGTCATGAAGAGTGGAAGTTGGCATGAATGTTTGAAAGAAAGTATTTTTAATGAATATTTTTGCAAGGAGAGGTAATAATTTTATATAAAGGTGCATTTTGGGTTAGTGATCGACACCTTATTTTTTCAAAATAAATTTGCATCAAAAATAATTTTGTACACAAAAATCAAAACATGTGCTTTGCACAATCACAATGTTTGGTATAAATGATGCCTCTAACTTGCATTTATATGTAATACTATCATGTTAAGTAACTATGTCTAAAGCCTAATACAACTGTCATAATGATGTCTAGGCATCAATCCTATAAATTTTCAAGGAGAAATAAGGACACATTTTTGTGATATTTTGTTTCACTCTATTTTTACCCCATTTGTTACTATCGTTAGACATAAATCCTAAAATTGAGAAAATTCAAGTATATAGGAAAGTTATACCCACATATGAGGATTTCTCTTTAAGCAAGTGTCATTGATAGAATGAATCATTTTTAGTACTACCTTGGTATCATGTATTGCTCTCTTTCATGTATCTTACGACTGTGTATATTGAGAGGACTAGCTTCTTCCACGTACTGAAGGGTATATAGGAAGAGTAGGTATATCGAAAGGTTCAGTATATACTACTTATGATATATAGAAATGGAGACCATTTTGGAAGATATAAGGAACCTTCGTCATGTCTACATCAAAAATCTTTCTCATATAATCTCAGTTGCTCAAGGGTCCAAATTTTGCACCATGGAAAATAAAAATGAGGACAATAATAATGGTTAAAAAACTTTGGGATATAGTTACTAGTGATGAAACTCCACCTAAGGAGATTACAACTAGATAAAAATATGTTGAAGAAGATGCAAGGGCACTTATGCTCATTAAATATGGAGTGGTTGATGAAATATAACCACATATAAGTGAGGAAAAAACATTGAAAGATGCATGGGACATACTTTGTACTATATTTAAAGGAAGAAATGAAGCCACAATCCTTCATATTCAATCACAACTTCATACATTAAGGGTCCAAGATGGTGAGAGTATTGAATAGTTTCTTCGAAGAATTGTTGACTTGAAGGTAAAGTTGAACACCATGGGAGAAAAGGTGGATGACAAGCTCTTAGTCTCAATTATACTTAGATTTGTCTTTGACTCATTCAAAATATTGGTGACATCTCTCCAAGTATCAAACAAATGAGTGTTATTTGAATAATCGGTAAACATCCTTAAATAATATGAAGTAGAAAATAAATTAAGAGAAATGGGATTGATACGGGGTCCACTCGTAGTACATCATGACCACATAGTGGTATTATAATTGCTTACAATTATGCATGTATCACTTGACAAGAATTAAATTTGGGTCTCTTCCTTAAAAGTTGAGGAATCTAACCAGTTGAGCTAATGCAATTTTATTTAAAATGTTAAGTTTCAACCATGAGATTTGAACCTTGGTTATGGGTGTGAAACTCTTCTTTCCCCACCAATTGCTCTAACCCTCATGGGCTTAAGAAATATTTTTAAAATATTTTGTCCAATATCTTTTTTGTTATGTAGATTTTCAAAAGCAAAAGATTCAATATTCAAAATATTTTTCCGAGGTAGCATAACTAAGTCCATATTATGTTTTAGGAGATAAAACTTGTGAAGAGGTTTAGTGTGAAAATATCCATATATTGGTCATTTAAGAGTGTTTGGATGTGAAGCATTTATTTACATTTTGAAGAAAAACAAAAGACATTATATTTAAAGTTGGTGAAATGCATCCTTTTAGGTTATATATATGGAGTCAAAGGCTATAGGCTATGGATCCCATCAAACATAGGATTGTGCATAGTCATGGTATGGTCTTCAAAAAATGTGTTTGGGAATTTTAATGACTGCATTGAGTGTACCAAGATAATCCAACCTATAAGGTAAGCATTGGAAAATCTTTGCAAGAGCCTAAGTTAAAAAGATAAAAAATAGGATCTAGAATCTTCACATGACAATACATAGTTTTATACAGAGGAACCACTACACAAATCAATCATGCAAGAAAGGCTTTATCAACAAGAAAATTGTTCTAATGTAAGAGGTTTTCAATGCGAATAAGTACTTAGAAATTGTTATCCAAGGGAAGGAGAACATGGTGTGCAAGCTAAAAGGATCATTATATGACCTTAAACAATATCCAAGAGATTGGTATTAATGGTCTAACAAGAATGTGATTGGCCAAGGATTTAGAAAAGGTGAAGTTGATCATTATATCTACATCAATCATGATGATAATAATTTCATTTTTCTTGTACTTTATGTAGATGATATTCTTCTTCTTAGTAAGAGTAAATTGCTTGTTAAGTTTACTAAAGGTCAATTGAATAAAAAGTGACATGCAAGATTCAAATGTGTATTACATTCTTGTTATAAAAGAGTACAAAAACAAAAATTTGTGGATTAGCCAAAGGAAGTGTTTTGAAGACATGTTTAACACTTTAGGATGAATACATATAGTTAATACTCCATATCAAGGGATAACATTATTGGTTGTTAACATTAGTTCTAAGAGTAAGTAAGAAGAAGAAGAAATGACAAGGGTACTATTACCATATTCCAACACAGTTGAAAAATTTAAGTATGCAATGATGTGTACATGACCAAATATAGCTAATGCATTAGGAATTATGAGTAGGTTTATGGTCAATACAAGTAAACTATATTGAATGGCTGTTAAAAGAATATTAAGATACTTACAAGGCAATTTGAACTATATTATCTATTATCATGAACATGGAAGCAACAAGCTTCAAGTATAGGGATTTTTTATATTTGATTTTGGTGGTGATGTGGGCAAGAAAATTTTATAGGGGCATACATTTTTATCTTTTTTAGAGGAGCAATGAATAAGAGGATCAAGAGGCACTAAGTGGTTGGCCAATTTGACATAAAAGTAGCATAAATTGTTGTTACACAAGCTTTCAAGGAAGCAATTTGGCTACAAATTTTATATGAAGACGGTTTCAAACAAAGGCTGATGCTTATGATGTGACAACCAAGATGTTATTGATTTGACAAAGAATCCCAAGTTCTAATCTAATATAAAATTCTACTATTTCAAAAAAGTGATGGAGTCAAGTGATGTGATGCCCCTCAAAAGACTCAAGGAAGTATAGTTGATACCTTAAAAAAGGATTCTGATGGAAAAAGTAAAGGCAAGGTGGTCATTTAACCATATTTTTTAGAGCAGTTGTTAAGTTAAAAATTATTGAAAGGAGTACAAATTAATTCTTGTAATAATAAAAATATCTTTATTTATAAGACTTGTATTTTATTTTAATAATAATGACTATCAAAATTATGCATGGTTTTACATGTTATTTTTATATATGTTAGAGTTAAAAAAAACTTCTACTCCGAAATAAAATGATTTTTATCAAGACCATAGATAATATGAGATGATCTTCATAAAGGATATTATTATTCAATATAATGATTAACTAAACATGCTATACAATTCTATCCCTACCAAATTCTAACCTTAAACCTCTTATAAAATTTCAAAATCTACATTTTTAAGCCCATACAAATCATATTATTGAATTTACATAAATTTTCACCTTATTTATAATAATTTATAAAAATTATATATCTAGTGATGTTATTTGAATGCTAGATAATGGACAAAATATTTTAAAATAGTACATATAAAAAAAAATATGACAAATAAAATAAATATGAACTATTTAAAAATAATTTCTAAATTTTATCTGTCATATCTATTTCATCTGCCATATCATTTTTATACTATTTGAAAATATTTTTTCTATTATCTAGCATTCAAACACTGTCATATCTATTCCATCTATCATATCTTTTTTATATCTACTATTTAAAAATACTTTGTTCATTTTCTAACATTCTAAATTTTATTTGTCATATCTATTTCATGTGCCATATCTTTTTTATATGTACTATTTAAAAATATTTTATCCATTATCTAACATTCAAATATTGTTATATCTATTCCATCTACCATATTTTTTTTATATCTACTATTTAAAAATACTTTGTCTATTTTCTAACATTCTAACATCACTAAAGGCTAGTGCTACTCAAGTTAAAATTGATTATATACTTTGTCCATTTTCTAGCATTGTAACATCACTAGAAGGCTAGTGCTACTCAAATTAAAATTGATTATGCTTATAATTAATTATTGTGGTGTAAAAGAAATTGAAATCACTTTTATCAAAGGATTTTAGGTAAAAAAGAGTGTCCTCGTGATCATTTTGTATGATTATAACGTTGGTTAATGTCACACGTTTATTTATGAGCATAAACCCCTAGCTTTTGTTGATAATGTTGATGGAACAAATAGTTTAGCCTTCAAGATAAGGAACAAAATTAAGGTCAACAAAAGGACAATCAAGCTCCTGTTGAAATAACTGTAGAATTGACATATCATCCGTAATGGTGTGATAGCCAATCCTGTACTAAAAGTTAAGTTTATTGTCGTTGCATTGTTTGTACTGGATAACTTATATCTTATCATTTAGATTCCGACGAAAATAATATAGTGGTTGTTTTGGTTTTTAGAAGGTTTAAGTAAAATCAAGGGAATAGATTGGATTGTAGATTAGCTGTTCCAATTTAATGACTTACAAAATGAGGGTCTTTTAATTTCATTTACCTCGATAAATTAAAGAACATAAAACTACCGTCCTTTTGTATTCACACTCTTATACCACTTATAACTTAGAGCTAGCTTACTTTTGTATGCACATTTGCTAATTTTTTGTTTTTTAAAAAACTTAAAACTACCATCTTTTTGTATTCACACTCTTATACCACTCATAACTTAGGGTTAGTATATTTTTGTATACACACTTGTTACTTTTTTTTGTTTTTTAACAAGTTTGTTTATGTATATATATTTGTTGGTCTGGTATACACTCAAAGGATTTTGAACAGACTATTACCTTTGCGAACAAGCATGTTTTCAAGGTTTGAACTTAGGTCTCTTTTTGGTAAGTGTTTGGCTAAACAAACAACTACCAATCCATCTTACCTTGGAAGCAAACTCTTAAAGTAGAGATAAAACCTTGAAAGCCGCTTTTAAGTGGCCAATAATGCCATCCCATCCGAGTATACCACTATCTAAAAGGAAGACACAGGAGATTTTTTTGTGTCCTCCTTCGCATCACAAAGGTTCGAACTATGAACCTCCTGTAAACCTCCCATTCAATATGGCCAAAATCGCATTCTCCACTTACGTTACAAAAGCGAACTTCAAAGTCTTGATGGTTATGTTGTCAAATTTATATGAATTTTTACACTAGTAGAGTTTTTTACCTTCCAACATAAGGACAAGCAACTCAAAGTTAAGTTGCATATGAAAAGTCTGATCCACCGGAGGACAATCAATTCACTATTGAAACGGTGGTTAAATTGACACATTACTTCCTAATGGTGTGATAGTGAATCCTGATCTAAAAGTTAGGTTTATTGTTGTTGCACTTATATTGACACATCACTTCCTAATGGTGTGATAGTGAAACTTGTTTTAATAGTTAGGTTTATTGTCGTTGCATTTTTTGTGTTACATATAAATTGACCACTTATAATTTATCCTAGAATACTTTTGTATTCAAACTTGTCAACCCATATAATAGCAGCTAGTCCAACTACAAGGTTATGCATAGCGACGAAAATTTGCCATTAGGGGTGAAAAGTAGCATTTTTGAAAATTCAAATTTACAAAATTTGGGGGACTCGGATGTCGACTATTTAGCCAGATATTTTTGGGAGAAATAAATTTTAGGTGTCGGTTCGCCATGCTTTGATAAGAGTATCACAATTTTTTTGAAAAATTCGTAAGCAATCCCACCTAAATAGAGTACCCTTTTCGCCCTAAAATTTTAAAATTTCTAAATTATCTCGCTCAATTCACCAAGTATACCTCTATATATAATTAACACCCCAAGGATACATTTTCATTTTTGGACCTTGTTCTACACCCGACGAATATACTGACCTAGTTCTGCACAAGACCGAAACCATTTTAGCACCAGATCGAAACCTTTATAGATCAAGACAGGACCAAATCCATTTTTGTACAAGATCGAAACTTATTCTGCAATCGATCGACACTAGTTCTATAACCGTCTAACAACAGTTCTGCAATTGGTCGAAACCATTTTTGCAACCAAAAATTGTTCTGTAATCGACACCTATTGTGTAATCGACTGAAACCATTTTGCAATAGGAACATTTTTTGCAATCGATCGGGACCATTTTGCAAGCGGACCATGTTCTACAACCAGAAGGAACCACTTCTACAACTGGTCGAGACTATTTTGTAAGCGAATCGTGTTTTGCAACCGACCAAAACCACTTTTGCAGCCGACCAAAACTATTTTTCAAAAGGACCCTGCTCTACAATCGATCGAAACCACTTCTATAATCGGTCGAAACCATTTTGTAAGCGAACCCTGCTCTACAATCGATAGGAACCACTTCTACAACCGATCAAAACCATTTTGCAAGCGAACCTTGCTATGCAATCGATCAGAACCATTTCTATAACAGGGCAAGACCATTTTGTAAGTAGATCCTACTTTGCAACCGATCGAAACCACTTATGCAACCGTCCGACACTTGTTTTGAAACCAACTAAAACCTTTTTGCAAGCGAGAACTATTTTGTAATTGATTGGAACCACTTTTGCAATAGAAACCTGTTCTGCAACCGAAATATTTTCTACAATCGGATCCTATTCCGCATCAGACCATCGAGCCTCTTTTTGCACCAGGTCGATTTTCGGGCCCTGTTCTGCATCTGGACCTCATTCTACACTAGGTTCTCTATCACTACTCTACTTGTCATGTTTTTCTCTATTTTTTCATGTTCTGCATGTTATCCCCTATTTTCTCTCTTTTTGTTAAAACTCTTTGATTCTTTATGAATAGGTGAACGAAAGACATTGTGATTTTCTATTTCTAGTCCATTTTGTATCATAATTTTATATTTTTTGACATGTATCTTTAATGATTTTTCAATCCTATTTTGCACCACACCGATATCCGAGCCCTCTTCTGCATCCGAATGGTCATTGCTCTGTTCCCATGTTTTCTCTATTTTGCCCTGTTCTGCGTGTTTTAAAACTTTTTGATTCTTAGTTTCTATTCAGATATTTTTTCCTTGCTAAGATTATACATGTGTAAATGTTTTGGTTCTCTAAAGACATTGATGCTCTGTTTCTCCGAAGACATTTTGATTCTCTATTTCTAGTCCATTTTGTACCATAATATTATATTTTTTAACATGTATCTTTAGTGATTTTTCAATCCTGTTTTGGACCTCACCAATATTTGAGCCCTCTTCTGCATCCAGATGGTCATTGCTCTGTTCCAATGTTTTCTCTGTTTTGCCTTATTTTACATGTTTTAAAACTATTTGTTTCTTAGTTTCTATTCAGATATTTTTTTCCTTGCTAAGATTATACATGTGTAAATGCTTTGGTTCTCTAAAGACATATTGATGCTTTGTTTCTCCGAAGATATTTTGATTCTATGTTTCTAGCCCATTTTATGCTATAATCTTATATTTTTCGACATATGTATCTCCAATTATTTTTGCATAAAGAATATTTTTCTTAAATTGATTTTAATTTGAATGTTAATTACCTTTGTGCTCTTATCAATTAAAGTGCTTTCACCAAAAATGAACTAGTGGCATAAATTGATAAAATCACAATAAAGCATAACAGGAAACAAGTATGTATAATCTACCACCCAACCATTTGTTTATTCTATTTAAAATATTATCTTAAGGCCTATCGAAAGTACACCCTCTTCAACATTTTATTACTCTACTAAATTGAAATTTTTTTTTCTTACAAGTAAAATGTCATATAGTGATGGAAAAAAATGGGTCAAATCTTCTGCTAAAAAGAGTATCCTCAAATATTTTAACCAAACTTCGAAATGCAACGAGCCAATGAAATCCATGCAAATTCAAGGTACAAATGATTTTTTACTTCCCAGTATGTGCTTGATTGACGATATGAATATTTTTTCTGTATATTTTGTTTAATCCAAGAATGATAAAAAATATTATGGTATGCTACTATGCAGAATACCCTGTCGATCCTGATATGCCTCCACTTGAAGATATTCCCCAACAAGAGATGCCTTCTAATGAAAATCCCCTTGACAATGACATCCAACAAACACTTGAAGACAACCCTCGAAATGACATTACAATTGAAAATGAAAGTGATAAATCAAAATCATTACAAGCTTCATATGAGTCTTCAAGCAAAAAGTCTAAAAAAAGAAAAGCATATAACTGGATAATTGGAAGGGGATTTAAGAATGAATGGGCAGAAAGATTTCCCTAGATTGAACCTATCCTGATTGAGGATAACCAAATCGATAAAAAAGAATATAGATGCAAAATTTGCAGTTGGAGACTTGGTAAGGATCATAGGCTGCAAAATAAGATTGATACAATTGAAAAACATGCTGGAAAAGCTTATGTAAAAGTTATAAAAATTAATGGTGAAGTTAGTAAAGAAGTTAAGTGGAAGGATGCATCAAAATGTATGCATTTAAGATATGCTATAGAATATGACAATCACTTAAAGCAACAACAATATCTTGTTGATAAAGGTGGAACAATTGCAGCCTAATTTCATAAAATTCAAAAGACCATATTAGCTTTAAAAAGTATGTAGTTTGCCATTGTTTATAGTATTCTCAAGAAAGGTAGACCAATGTTCGATTTTATTGATTATAAGCAGTTCTTACACCTATTTAATGTGCAAAAACTTCCTAATTCGCATTGATCAGATTGAAGCGGTTGGAAAATTGTAAAATATCTATTTTTAGTTGAGAAAGATGACCTAAGGGAGCAAGTAAAACTTGCTAGATTCATTTTACTTTCTATTGATGAGGCAACGACTATGGACAACACATCTTGGATTTGCATGCATGTGTACACATTTCAAAATCATATAAGGAGGCCTATTTTTTTGGGAATACATAAGATGTTGAAAAGTTCAAATGCAGAAAACATTTATAATGTTGTTGTCAATAGTTTAAAGAATATTGTAAGAATGAATGATATAGACATAACAACAAAGTTAATTTGCATTGGAGCTGATGGTGGTGCTATTATGCAAGGGCACAAGTCTGGTCTTTGTGTTCGATTCCAAACCACAGTTACCCCATATATGATTCCCATTCATTGTATGACTCATAGAGTGAATATTGCATATAAAATCGTGAGCACATTTGCAAATGTTGCTAGAGTGGAAGACCTTATTCATGAAATTCATTCTTATTTCTCATTCAACCCAAAAAGGTTTGCAGAGTTTCAACAATTTGCACTAGGAGTTACGAAAGGAAAAAAAATGTTAAAAGATGTGGATACAAGATAAATTTCACTGTATCAACCTGCTCAAAGAGTTTTTACAGAATATCAATCATTGATAGAGTTTATCATGCAAATCACAAGATAATTGATAAGGCAAAATATATGCTGTTCCATTTGAATGACTTGGAAACACTTTTGACCTTATGTGGTATTCTTCCAATGTTACAATAAATGAACATATTAATTAAACTTGCACAAGAGAGATCCATCTATATCGTTGATTTCATGAGGATGAGAAAACAAATATGCATGCTTATTGATACATTATATGTGTCTAAAGTAGATTTTATAGAACCTTTGTTTGATAGTTGGAATACATTGATAAACATGAACAATCCAAAAATCTTTTTGAAGTTTGACATCAATGATCATATTTGTATTAATGTTCATGCAAAGATGGTGCCACTTTATTATTTTGAAAGGCAATCAAGAATAGTTATGGAATATTTTGAAGAAGTTCCTGTAATACACAATAGATTTCATGTTATTGTATAGAAAACTAAGTGTAATTTGTCAAAAATAGCAAAATATTTGACAGGTGAGATAAGAGAATGGTTTCAAAGAGATGAGTTGCTCGAGGCCATAGGTGTGGTTAACCCCATGTTTTGGGGTCCTTGTACTGAATACAATTCTACAAATGAGTTGTTTATTAAATATATGGGTAACCTCATTAACCATTTCAATAAGAGTGTGGAAGTCAATGGTGTTGAAATTAGAGGTATACTCAACAGTGATATTTTGAAACAACAATCATCACATTTTGAAATCATCACATTTTGAAAGAACAATGGTTGTACAAACATCACTTATGACAGGTGTCCATGAGATTAGTTCCAATGCATGTTTGTGGTAAAAATTATATCCAAGTACTGTCTTACAAGATACAATAAGCGAATACTTTTGTTTATATGAATTATGTGAAACAATTATTTTGGGGACAGTCGAAGATGAAAGAGTTTTCAGTGTACTTTTTTTTGTTAAATCTAAGCTCCGCAACAAACTCGACAAAAAATTAGAAAATTGTTTAAGAATTTGTGTCTTTATATCAGTTGGATAAATTTTTGTATGACAGAGCTTTGGCACACTGGAGTTCCCTGGCAGACATAAGAGGTACAACGAATACGATCGATAATGACGATGATGATGCTTTCAGTGATCAGATGGTGGAGTCACAAATTTTTGCTATACTTCATAATGATTCTGGATAAACTGATATGTTTCAACTACCTTAATGATAATTATTCCATGATTTCATTGACATTGATAAACACGAATTGATTTGATATTAAATTTCACAATATTTTTCTAGATTTATAAGATTTCAAAGAATTGTTGTTTTATATCACATTGTTGTTTTAAAAATTACATGTCTTATATCTTATTGCAGTTTTTAAAATTGTATGTTTATGTCTTATTGTCTCAACTCTCTTCATTGATAAATATTTATGTTTCATGTTTTAAATCTTATTATTGGTATATTATTGTTGATATATAATGTTATCCATAATGCTTTTATTGTTTGAGATGAACATAGTGAACAATATTAGCCATAAATAAAATAAAATAGCAACACAAATTTATAAATGCAAATAAACTATGAATGATGGAAAACACAATATGAGAAAATTTCATTTTCATTAATTCGAATAGAAATATATTACATCGTACAAAATTGTTGACTACAATCAACTTGATAGCATATTACATTGTCAAACATTTGATTGGTGCTTTGATGCTTCACTATCGGTTGGAGTTGTCGTTTCTTTTCTTTTATCTACTTTTGTGACACTCTCTTCTAGTAGTGCTCCAGCTTTGACTAGGTTTTCACGTACTTTCACAATACTCACCACCAATGTTGCTTCTTCTTTGTTTGGATCTTCAAGTATTGTTGGAAGCATTTCTTTTGTTTTCTCAAGCACCTTTTTTGGATCTTCTTTGAGCCTATCCCTAATGTATTTTTTTAAACAATTATTTTTTGATATTTTTGCTTGCATTTTCTTTTTCATTTCCATTGCATTATTCAAAAATGTTTTCGCCCTATTAATATTGACGTCCATGCTCTTAACCTTTGTTTTTAAGTTTTCAAAATTTGACTGCAATAGAAAATTAAAAACATAATTCAAAAGGGTTATATTGAAATTATTACATATTTCAAGAAATATAAAAATTTAACAGCAATAGAAAATTGAAAACATAATTCAAAAGGGTTCTATTAAAATTATTACATATTTTCAAGAAATATAAAAATTTAACTGCAACAGAAAATTGAAACATAATTTTTTTTTTTTGCCTCAAGCATTTCCCTTGCAGCCTCAACAACTGCAACTTTATCTTTATCTAAAGCCCAATGGTCATAAAATGCTTGGACTTCAACATTAATATTCTCCAATCTACCAACAACAACATTTAAAACATAATCATCATAAATAAAATCAAACTTCGTTGTTCCTGATGTGGTATGTTTTAGTAGGCCATTAAGCTTTTCTAGTTCATAATTAACCAAAGAATAAAGAGAATCTCTTTTTGCATAATTTTTATATCGAGTATTAATTTACCTTATAAGAACCTTTTCTGGATATTTCCATTCCTTCATCTACTACAAATCTCTAAGCACAACCTGCTTAATAGTTGCTTTAGTATTTTTAGATATTAAAATATTTTCATTAAAATTTACAATATCATCCTCAGTTTGAGGACCCTAAGGATGAGGGTTGTCTCCTTGAGCTGATGGAAATGATGTCCGCTCAACTACAGGGGTAGGGGATTCTCCTTGTTTTTCTTGATATCTAAGCACATCTATTGCCTTAAAGCCTACAATGTTGCCCTACAAAAGAAAATCATCATCAAGTGGAATATTGCCCTACAATGTAGCTGATGGATCAGATCATATTACACATCCAGTGTCAGATCGGATCCTATTCTACATCTGATCAATGATCAAATCATATTGTGCACCTAGTCTGAGATTAGATGCATAATATGATCCGATCCGATACTGGACTAAAATTTTCAACCAATTTGGTATTGGATCATATTATCCATTTGGTCGGTTACCATATCATATTATGCATCCAATCTTAGACTGGATCATATTATGCATCTGGTACGCGTTCGAATCATATTATGCATCCGATTTGAGACCAGATCATATTATACATCTGGTTCGAGACCAGATCAAGATTTATAACTTTGTCGATGTTGCTGAAACTCCTTTTCACTTGGTCCGATCAAAACTTTGAAATTCACCATTTTTTGACAATTTTTTTTGAAAAATTAAGGTCATTCGCCATGCCATCCTACATGCACTTGGCAAGGATTAGCTGGGTTTTCACAACAGATTTACCATTCTTTTACAAGTACATTTTGGGTCCTACCCCTTATGCATAACCTTGCCCAACTAGCCCAAGGATGGTGAAATGAGTGCATTTGATTGAATTATTATATTTTTTACATAAGGGAATCTATTACATCCATAGTTTTTACTATTAAGTAGAATTTAAATTTTAGGGATTTTCCCTATAACTCTTATTTCACCTCGTTGTTGTTTAACCCGACGTGAAATGGACTATTGGTCATTCAGGATTGGTACCACTGTCGTTGGGTTGGCGTGTACTCAATGGATTCAAATTAAAAAAAATAAATTGGTTGATAATTATCTAATACTTTTCAATAAATTGAAAAAAATAAATAGATTAATAACTATCGAATACTTATCAAGTGGTATTAGCTCAATCGATTAAATTTTTGAATATTTCAAGGAGGAGACACAAGTTCAAATCTTGCCAAACAACACATGAATAATATCCAAGCTATGTTGTAATACCACTATGTGGTGATGATGTAATACGGGTGAGGCCCATTTCAATCCCATATAATCCATTAAAAAAAATACCAAATACTTGTCGCCAAACTGTCTTAAAAAAGTATTCATAAAAAATAATGCTACGTAGTAAATCCATTCCATAATCTTGATATTCCAAAGCACAAGAATACATAGATAAAAATTTGTTAAGTCGCCCCCAAGGGCTAGGTGGATTGGTAAAGGCTTGATTTACCAAGTACTTACTAAGAAGAGACCTAGATTCAAACCTTGGGGGCACGTTGCCAGCTTAGAAAATGTAGTAGTCTGTTCTGAATCCTCTCAGTGAATGCCTGAATCCTTTGAGTGTGCGCTTGAATCCTCTGAGTACACGTCAGACCGACGACAATCGCATGAACCTTGAGCGATCGATGGTATCCATATAAAACCAGGTCAAAAACAACAAGACAAATAAGATTGTTGGCAGTAGTCCCTGTGGTTTGAACCTTGTTCTTGCTAGATACTAAAAATAGTGGCTACAACCAACTCCCCTATGTAATAATTTTTTTTTTTGTTAAGTCTTTCCTAAGCGATGACATATTGGTGGCTGGTTTTTAAGGTGACACTCTATATATGTCATATATATGGTAAAATTATACAAGGAGATATAAAAATTTTAAGATTACAAAAATAAGTTGTGTTCTCATTAGGTCTTATTTTTGTTTTTGGTACTAAGATACAAGAAATTAAGATAAAAAAGACTAAAGCTTTATTGTTACTAGTTCTTATTTTTGTTGTTGCTAATGGGTAAATGATATTGAGGTGGATCATTTAATAAATTATGAAACTTTCTAATTTTAGATATATTTAAATAATTAAAAAAGTTATAAAATAATTAATTTGATGATTTTTTAGGAATTTGGTAAAACCATCCAATATTAAAAATATTAATGTCATTAATACTTTGTAGAGCATGTAAAATTTTGAAGTGTTTAGAATGACATTATTTCTTGCAACATCCCTTTGTCTAGATCTGCTATCTCATTTTTCATTTGTAGGTATTTACAACTTTCTTTGACGCATTTATTATGTCATAAATGCATCAAAGAAGGGGTAAAATGTAGACACAAAAAATTGACCCATCCAAATGAGTCATTTCCCCCTTAGAACCCTAAGAAGTCACTCAAAATTGCTAAGTGCAAGTTTGAGCTTCTCTTTCTCTTTTGTTTGACTTTTTCTCCTAGCCTTACCAAATTCGCGGTTGTCCCAAAACGAGGTGCAAATTTGGCAATTTTGGATTTTTTCTTAAAAACCCCAAGTTTTGATCGACCTCTGTGACATCGACTCTTAGCCAAGTTGTGTTTTTGTTTTCCCACCTAAACCCCTCCAAACCTCCTATAAATAGAAGGATTTTGAATTCCTTTTTTGGTAATAGAGAAATGAGATCTATCTTCTTCTAATGCTCTCAAGATTTGATGCTTTTGGAATGCTCTAGTGCTATGCTTTTTTGTGTGCTTCTTGTGATTTACAGTTGTGGATGAGAAAGTGGAGAAGCCTTGACAAAATATTGTGCACATAATTTATCTTCTAGAGAAGGAAGAAAGGTCTTCCACCTTGGTTGTTACCTTTAATATTGCTTCCTCCAAAAGCTTGTCAGGTTTCTTATGTGCATCATTAGCTCCTAGATCGTTAATTCTTAGTTGTTCATTGTATTTTGCATTCATAGATAAGTTTTAAGCATCCTTCCATGAATTTGTACCCCGTCCTTATTAAACCATTGGTTTTGCCATATTCTTCTCTGTTTCTAAATTTGCAATTTCTAATTACGAAGCAAAATTTTTATCACCATAGTTTGGGGGTAAATCTCTACTCCCAAAACCCTAGTTATCATTTGCATATTCTTTCTCCATTGCATCCATTTTATTGACATTTTGTTTTCATTGTTTCATGCTATTATATCTTTTTTTTCTTGTTCCCAAAGGTCAAAAATAATTTTAATTTTTGAAAAGTTAGCTAAAAGGACCAAGGGAGCCTAAATGCTATGCCTCCAAGCTCAGTCACATAGCGGCCTAAGCAGGCCCCCAAAAATTGATCAAATTTTCCAAGTTTTTATTGGTGATTTTTAGATTATGACCAGATTTACAGTCAATATTTATGAGGAACAAATTTGGATAGGATCAACCACCGGGTCAAGTAAGTGCTTTGATATATATTTTAGGTTGTTTGTTGAGTGTCTATGTTAATTTATGTTATCTATAGCTAAAATAAATAACACAAATCCGATAAATTGGGTAAAATAAAACTACATTTTAATTTTATGTTTTACATTTAGGCATTAAAGGAAGAAAATCATATAGTTTAGATTTAGGTTAATCTTGTTTGTGCGTTCCCTTGGACCTTTGCTTGAACATAAATTTTTTTACTTTCTTGTAAAATTAGACGTAGTCTTCATCGAAAGAAAGAATCATTCTAGGAATAGTTCTTTGTTTGCTTTCATTATTGTTTGCCCTGCATCGTTCTCTAATTCTTTATAGTTTAGCTCTTAGTGAAGACCAAACTTAGGTGCTTTCGTCAATAAACACATCAAAAATTCTATCCTAGACATGGAGTGAGTCCTTAAAGTGCTCTTGGTAAACCCTTCAATCCACCAAGCCCTCGAGTGTAGAGAAACAATATCCCTACAATTACCTTGACTCCTAGAAGACCCATCAAGAATCGTCTATGGAAGGTATTTTTCCCCTCTATATATTTGGTGAACCTGATGTAAAACATGTACTTAGTGGCCATTTAAGAAGCCTCTTCCCTTTGTCTCCTTTTGTTTTGGTTTTAAACTATAACCAAGACCATTTAATCTGTTTGCATAGATTACAAAAACAAATAAATTATTTTGTATCCTTTGTGTTTTTGCATTATCTTTTCTCCCTTTCTCCTTCTCTTAATCATGTAGCCCCAAACATTAGGAGTAAACTAAAGATGATAGAGCCAAGAGATAATCCTCTATGCCATGAGGATGATTAAATTGATAGGGAGAACCACAATCTAGAGGAATAAGAGGATATAGAGACTAGTGATGACTTTCATCCTATTGAGGGATCTAACGGACAACTCACCTTCAAGTCACATAATCATATATTAATTTTTTTAGGTAAAATAGGCGTCCTAAATCAAGTCTTGGATAGAGATATCCACTTCGAAGAAGTTGGAACATCTCATCGTCAATTTAATTCTTCTCATAATATTCATATCAATCCTTTGTTTGAATTATCTCATAATGTTAATCCTTTTCATAAACCCACGTAAGCTACTACAATGACCACCAACATTAGGGGATTTTTGCAACTATCTCCAACTACTAGTGCATCCCATCGTAATGTTTAATTTTCTTCTAATTTTATTCCTCCTTCCAACAATATTTCTCCTCTCAACATTCCTTCTTCAGTTCCACCAAATGTGAATTATTCTCCATAGCAAGATGTTTCACAAAACATCCCATTCCATAACCCATACCATAATAGTGTTAATACCTCCAACATTAATCAAGTTCCCTTTCAGCAATCTCTAGGAAACTTGGGGGCATTGCATGATAACAATCTAGACATGCATAGTCTAACAAATATAGTGAAACAATTGGCATTAAGAATGGATACACTTCAAGGTCCAAGTTTCACTTATAACTATAAGTAAATGTGCAATCAACCTCTAGTTCCTATAGTAGCCTCTAGACCTTATCCCAAGCATTTTCCAATGTCAATCTTACCCATTTATAAGGGAATACAGGACCCAATACAATATGTAAATATGTTTAGAGAACACCATGCCATGATATTATAGATGATGATATGTTTTTGCTAAAAATATTCCCTAAAATTCTTGGTGGTATGGCATTGGAATGGTATTATCAACTACATCATTCTTTGAGAAACTTTTAGGAAACAACCAAGTTATTTGTTTAGTAGTTTGGAGCTTATGTGGAGAAAGAAGTAACCATCCAAGATTTATATCTCCTAAATCAAGGTAAAAATGAAAGTTTCTTAAAATTCTTATCTCAATGGAGAAGTTTAGTTGGGAGGTTAAAAATACACCTTACCTCCTCAAGGCATGTTAGATATCTTTATTGGAAATTTACAAGAGCAAATATCATATGAGTTGGAAACAACAACCATTCCTCTTTTGAACAAGCAATAGATCTAGCAATAAAAGTAAATAAATCCATTATAAGAAGATGTCAACTCAAGTTAAGGAAAGAAGAGGAAATACAGATGAAAAATCCATATAAGAACAAGTAGGGGTAACGAATAATAAATCAACCAACAATGTTAATACCACTAGTGCCTTGCAAAAGTTGGTGCTTAGAAAACCCCAACAACCCCCATAAAGAAACTTCAATAAACCTATTTTTTCAGTCCTTAAGCAACTTTTGGAAGCTAAGATGATTGAATTACCTCCCTAAGACATCCTAATAAAATGACAGTTTGGTATCAACCCGATCAACATTGTGAGTATCATAGGGTGGATGGGCACATGATGAATGCATGTAAGAGGTTGAAACACATGGTTCAATATTTAATAGAAGAAGGTCATATTTTTGTGGATGAATCTCAACCCAATCCTAACCACAAACCTCCAAATGATCAACCTCCTACTCAAAAAACACCCATAATTAATCAAGATATAGGGATCTTCCAAAATCCCTTACCCAACCATGGGCAATAGAAAACCAACCAAGTGTCATATAATAATGTGCTATCGCTCCACAAAAACATGGTTGGTATGATAGAAGCTGCAACAAGATAACAAGATCAAGCTCAGCTAACACAATAAAATCAAGAGCATACAAGTTCTACATCTAACCAACCCTTTAAACCATCCTTAGTTCTTAAGAGTACCCAAAAAAGGAGCACAAGTATAGAAAAATCAACCTTAGTGTTGAAGCCACAACCAAAAGTCTCTTTCAATATCCAACAATAGTTAAGTAACACAACTACCAAGATATTCCTCTTAGAACTTTTATATATGACTTCTATTCACAGGTAAGCCTTGTTGAAGCTTCTAAGTCAACAATATGTTCCACAAGATCTTCCCCATAGTAACCTAGCCAATGTTGTAGTTACTCTTGGGATAAATCACATATATTTTTATGATGATAATCTTCCTTCCTTGAATTTACAAGAGGATTCTCCCCTTATATGGATTTTGAAGCCTTAATATTAATGTAAACTCACACGATAATTCATAGGATCAAATATAATGATAGCCACAATATAGTAAGATTAAAATAATAATGTAATAAAAATAATATGAGCCAACTAATATGTAAATCAAGGCTAATAATATATCAACTAACATTCATTAATAAGAAACAATATGAATGTAATAGCCTGAATCATACATGTACAAAGCATGTAGCACAACTTATAATATTAGTTGCTCAAATGTATGTAATCTTTATTACTCCTATTTCTCTTACAAATGTATCATAAAACTATCATACAATAACAATGCTTTCTATGCTCACATTGTAGAAAATGTAGTTTATGTAGGCTATGTTCTCTTTGGAGTAATATATAGCCATTGTAGGATGAATATTTGGTTACTTGACTCTTCCTTTCCTTATACCAAGTCTTATGAATCTTGGTTTCTCTACTTGACACTTGCATACACATGACTCTATCTTGTATGCACACTTGGACATGACTCTTCACATTACACACTCTAATCTAAGAACACTTGTGCACACTTACATATAAGACACTTGTGCACATATACACACATAACACTTGCACACTTGCTCACATGACACTTGTGCATTTCTTACACATTATTACATTACATAAAATATTTACTCACACTCTAATCTAGGACACAAATTTAATCTAATATTTACAAGGTTGTACCAAGAGGGTACCATAGCCTGTACCAAATAATGTAATATTGTCCAACACCCCCTTGTATTACATTATTTGGTTATTGAAGACTTTAGTCTTCAATCATGGTCTTCATCCTTCATCTTCAATCTACAAGTGACCTTGTAGCACATGTGATCTTATTACCTCATAGGGAAGAGTTGGACCATGTTTGATCCATTTTCTTTTTGCTCATTCTCTGAATGACTTTTCTTCTTGTACTTAAAAAATTACACTTGAATTCATTGTTAGAAGATGGTTTAGAAATGTGTATTTGAAAAAGATAATCTAATTTGAATATTAATGCCCTTTCAAGTCTTTTGCAATACTCCTCGTAGTAGCGAGAAATAAATGAATGACATTTTATTCCACAATATTTACAAGGATGAAGATTCCAACAATTTGCTTTTTCATGACCAATTCTATTGCAATAAACACACCTTGAAGATATTTTTACTGCTTTATTCATCCTTCTTAGAATTTCAAGTTCATCTATTCTCTTGATAAAACAACATAACCACTTATGTACAACCAAAGCTATTATATCTTTATTTTTCATGTAGATAAATTGTAGATGATGAAGATCTTCAATATTTTAGTAGACTTTATTTTTGAGATTGATGAATTACTAGAATAAGATTTTGTAATAACAAGATCCAATGGTGTATTCTATTGATTATTATGTAATCTTGTTGATTCCTCTTTATTATCAAATTCACCTATCATTATTTGAAAATAGCCTTTAAGTTTATTTACTATATCTTCATTAAATGCATTCTTAACAATTTATTCCATGATATGCAATCAATGTCAAGAATATATTTCCTTTTATGTAGGATACCTTATGTCTCCCTTTTTTAAAGATTCAAAGTTTCTAAATTATAAAACCTATGAAGTAAAATTCCTTATATCTCCCTAATGTTTAAAAACTAAGAAAATAATATTTGCAAATTTAAATTTTCTAGTTTTGATGTTGAACTCCTTTTGACTCCCAAATAATTAAATTTGCAAATATTTGTTTTTCAAAATTTTCAAGAAATAAAATCAAACTTCAAAAACCTTAAATACTTTAAAAAAAAATAATTCTTATACCTTATGACTCCATTCTTAATTAAAATATTTAATTAAAAAACAACTATTAATAACCTTATAACTCCTAACTTATTCTATCATAGTCCTACTTATCTCTCCATTAATAAATTATCTCTAATAAATCAAATATCTCTCCTCAACTTAATTAAATCTAATCCTTTAATTCCAAAAACCTTGACTCCAAAAATTAAGTAAATAAAACCTTAGCATTTTTAAATTTAAATAATACCTCCACTCAAATCAGCACTCACGTTCTTTCTTCTTACTTCACTAGACTGCTCTTGACTATGAACAAACTTTGTCTAACAAATTTTTGAACCACATGCTTCAAAGCATTTAACCTTTTGATGCTTATTCAGTTACCTCTTACATGTGCAACTTACGTTACCTAATGTAACATTCCTGAAAATGCTCAAAGATGATTATTATTTGAATGACTTTCTAACATTGCATGCTTCTGCTTCCAAATAATTCAATCAATATTTATTTCAATATTCCTTCTTTAGTGCGTGTTTGCGTTCCAAATTCCAAGCTAGATTATGAGGTCTGTTCTGGTGGTGCTACATTTAGGGTGAGATTTTACAAATTCTACTATGAGCTCTCACTCAATATTTTGCCTTGGTGCTGAACCTTTTAAGGGTATTGTATATGTTATGATGGCTTAGGTGATTCTCTAGATGAGCACAATATTGAGTGCTTCATTGGTTTAACTTGGGCATTGCTTTAGCTGAATGCTACATTGGTTTGATTTAGGTGAACCCTAGAAAATGCTCTTATGCTTTAACACTTTAATACTTTTGCCTTTAATTTTTAACCTTGCTTCCTTGATATAGGTAGTTCTATCTTCATAGGAAATAGTGCTCTGCTTCGCTTTACTCTTCGACGTTCCTTTTCAATGAGTAGATGCTCATCTGACTTCTTTCTACAATATACATAGCTTTGTATTGCTACGTATTCTCCTTTTATTTAGAGGATATTTTCTTCTACTTGTAACTAGGAATTTTATAACACTTCCTCTATCTTTTCGCTTCTAATAAAATTTAATTCTCTGATGATTGTATTTGGCTTTTATGCAGAATACATATTTAACCTTGGATCTTGCAACTTTAATGTATAAGCTTTCATTTATTTCTTTTTTAACGTAGACAAGGGACCTCAATATCTCTTTCTTCCTTCAGTAGACGGTCTTGTAGTGATTATTCTCAATAGATACCTTTAATACCCATCATGGACCTTTCTCAATGGCCTCTCTTTCCTTCTTATGCAAGCTTCTTTCTCTGTCCTCTAGAACCTACATATCTTATCAAACCTCCTTTAATTTTTTCTTAATAAGGAGCTTATATCTATATATATCTATATAATATATATCGGATATGGACTCTTTCTATTTTCACTAATAAGGACCTCAAATATTCATTATGGACCTCTTTCCTTGAAGGGTCTCTATCCTTTAATATTGGCCTCTTTTGGACCAATATCAAGGTCAAAATGACTTGAAACTTACTGTAATCCTTTGCTTTGTCAAGGTCTGTATTCAAGACCTGAATCCATTATATCAAGGTATGATTTCAAGACCTAAAACTATTTATGTCAAGGCCTACCTTCAAGACCTGAAACTATTCATAGATCACCTCTATTCCAAATAATATTTTAGAATAGGTAACCTCAATATTTTGCTATTCTTCTATCTTTTTCAAGGTCTCTTCTTCAAGACCTAAAATCAATAATAGTCTACAACTTAAATTAATCTCTACTTGATGAAAGCTTTTTGCCTTCTCTTGCACTTGAAGATGAAAGTCTTCTCTATATATTGTAGGAAGCTTCTCACTCTTCTATATTTGCGATAACAATGTCTTAGGTATTTGATTTGCAAATCTTCAAATCAATGTTAGGGCTCGCTATTTTCCTAAGTAATCAATATCTTCAAGTCGATTCACACAAATATGAGTCCTCATCTTCACTGGTTATTCCTCAACCTAGTGGAAAGACTCTATAACTGAGTCCTAGTCTTCACTAGTTCCTACAACTATGGAAATACTCTAGCCTTTATGTTTTCTTTGATCTTACAAAAGATTCCAGGTCTATATCCATTTCTAAATCAATCTAAACATAAGTATGTAGCTAAACAAGCTTAACCTATGGAAGAAACTTCTTGTTGTAGCTCTAATACCACTAATGGATTTTGAAGCCTAAATATTAATGTAAAATCAGGATAAATATCCACATGATCAAATATAATGATAACCACAATATAGTAAGATCAAAATAATAATGTAATCAGAATAATATGATCCAAGTAATTTATAAATCAAAGGCTAATAATATATCAACTAACATTCATTAATAAGCAGCAATATGAATGTAATAGCTTGAGTCATACATGGAAAAAACATGTAGCACAACTTACAATATTAGTTGCTTAAATGTATGCAATCTTAATTACTTCTCTTTCTCTTACAAATGTGCTATAAAAATCTCATATAATAACAATGCTTTCTATGCTCATTATGTAGACAATGTAGATAATGTATACTATGTAGGTGATGTAGGCTGTCCTCTATGGAGTAATATATAGCCATTTTAGGATGACTCTTTGGTTACTTGAATCTTCCTTTCCTTATGCCAAGTCTCATGAATCTTGGTTTCTCTACTTGACACTTGCATACACATGATTCTATCTTGTATGCACACTTGGACATGAATCTTCAAATTACACACTCCAATATAAGAACACTTGTACACATATATACACATAACACTTTCACACTTGCTCACTTGACACTTGTGCATTTCCTGCACATTATTACATTACACACAATATTTATTCACACTCTAATATATGACACAAATATAATCTAATATTTACAAGGTTGTACCAAGAAGGGTACTTTAGCATGTACCAAGTAATTTAATACTCTCCAACACCCTTTACATCACTAGATATATTGGGGAAAAGTTCATCAAGAGGATATTTATGGACAACAATTCCTCCCTCAATATATGCACTTATAAGATTTTCTAAAATTTTGGACTAAAGGAGGAAGATTTAACCAAATATGATGTCATCATAAATACTTTAAAAAATGAGTCCCAAGAGACCTACAACATTTTATCCCTTTCCCTTAGGGTGGGACCCAAGATCTTATACACTTTGTATTATGTGGTATCTTGTCCAATATCTTTTAATATTCTTCTTGGATGCCCTTGGATCCATGCCATGAGGGTTATCCCTTCTACTCTTCATCAATGCTTGGAATATGATTTTAAAAACCAGCTTATCATCATCAAGGGCTACCCTCATCCATTCCAATACTGTTCAATGATTGAGAAAGCCAAATTTAACATCAATTTATTTCCATCTATTTCTCTTCATAAAATTTCTACTTCTTCTTTTCATCATCTCAGATGACAGGCAGTTTGAAAATTTTTAAGGAACCATCAATCATAATATCATCACAAGATCAAGCCAATCATCTATTTGAAAGTCCTCTTTTAGATCTAGTCAAGCTACCACCTTCACCCTGAACTATGGGTTTGCCCCATCAAAAGGGTGCAGAGCACACATAAGTATGTGTACCTGTGTCTATGCGGGTATGTCCCACAAAGAAAAGATCTATGGTAGCAACCCCTTTATAGTAGAGAGAGTATTTTATCATTAATATATCCAATGATTACCTACTTCCTAAATAGATCTTATCAAGTACGAGATATGAAGGTAAGGGTTTGGGGCCACAACTACATGGCATTCAAGAGCCTTTGGAAGTTGAGCTTTGACCTAGGCAATATGACATAGGCTATATCCCCAACAAAAAATAGCCCTTACCAACTGATTATGATGAAGTTGTCACCTTTGCTAAATTCATGGATTATCATGGATTAGAGTGAAGTAATGGGGATTAGGGACCACCTTCTCCCTCTAACATTTTTTTTATAATGTGGTAACATTGGTTCACCTTGAGTTGATCAAGATCCCAAGGGAGTACGTTAAAGGGGATACTATTTGTGACATGGATAATGAAGATATCCTATAAAATAACTTCTTTAATGGGTCGATTCCTTATGTTGGCAGGTTGAGCATTCTATTTCTCAAGTGGATTTTATTCCTATATATCATAAAGACCTTGAGAAACTAGGCATGATCCCCGCCCCTTATCATTATGATGATGATTCTCATATCCTCATTGAAGAGACCCTCAATATTAATATAGAAATCAAAGAGAGCCCTAGGCTCCTTAAGATAGGAAACACCCTTTCCATGGATAAGAATGAGAAATTGACCAAATTGTTAAAATAACTTCAAGATATTTTTGCTTGGTCATATACCGACATGCCTGGGCTTAATCCCTCCTCAGTCATTCATCACCTAGTAGTTAGACCTAAAGTCAAAACCATTAAGCAGGAGCTTCAAAAAATGCATCCTAAAGTCACCCTATTAGTCAAGGAGGACCTCCAAAAATTCTTTGATATCAATTTTATCAAATCCATCAACTATTTTTATTAGATCTCCAACATTGTTCCTATGACTAAGAAGGAAGGAACAATCAAAGTATGTACCAACTTTTAGGACATCAATTTTGCTTATCCTAAGGTTGAATTTCCCCTACCAAACATAGACATGATAGTAGACTTCACCGATCAATATGGAATGCTATCGCTCATGGATGGTTTCTTGGGATATAATTAAATCAAGATTACCCTGGAGTACTAAGCCAAGATAAATTTCATAACTCCATGGAGTACCTTATGTTATAAAGTAATACCTTTTGGATTGAATAATGCTGGTGCCACATACCAAAGGGCCATGACATATATATTTTATGGTTTGATGCATGATATTATTGAGGACTATGTGGTAAATTTTCTTGGTTGCTCACTCATGCTCAAGATTTAAGATGTATCTTTGACATGATTTGAAAATACAAATTTTATCTTAAGCCCCCAAGCATGTATTTGGAGTCACATTTGGCAAGATTTTAGGCTTCATAGTGTCTAGGTGAGGCACTATAGTGGATCTCTCTAATATAGCAGCTATTACTAACATGGATCCTTCCTGTAACATAACCGAGTTATGAAGCTTGCAAGGAAAACTTCAAGCTATTTATTACTTCATAACCTAGTTAGTCAGTAAATGTTAGCTCTTTCTTAAGCTTCTTAAGAAAGATGTAGTATTCAAGTGGGATATCGAGTGTCAAAAAACCTTCTATGAACTCAAAAAGCATCTCACTTCCCCACCTATCCTTATCCCACCCAACCTAAATAAGCATTTAATGTTTTACATAACAACCACATCCCAAGCTTTAGGGGCTATGCTAGCTCAACATGATGATTAGAACAAATATCAAGCCATCTACTATATTAGTAGAACCCTCAATAGCTATGAAACCCGATACACTCCCCTAGAAAATATTTACCTTATCATAATGTTTACCTCTTAAAAGTTACAACACTAAATTCTTAGCCATAAGATATTAGTAGTCGCAAGATTTGATCCTCTTCACTACTTAATGTCTAAGCCCCACCTTTTAGGTTGAGCCGCCAAGTGGATTCTATCCCTTAGTGAGTTTGATATAACCTTTATATGTTAGAAGGCTAAAAAAGGTAGGTGATTGTTGACCAACTAGTTGGTGCTCCCTTAGAGTCCACCCATCCCTTAGTCATCAAGTTTCTGTATGAGTGTCTTAGTTTAGAATTATAAGAGCCTAAGTTGTGGTTATTTTTTTTTGATGGATCCCATTGCTTAAAGGATATTGGGGCTAGAATCATTCTAGTCACCCATTAAAAACAATTTATCCCCCTTTCCTTCAAGCTCTATTTATCTTACACTAATAATAATATCAAGTACAAAGAGTTGATCCTAGGTATTAAGGTGGTCTTACCATTAAAGGTTAGATTCCTTTATATATTTTGTGACTCTCAACTTGAGGTTAATAAAATTAACAATGTTTATCAAACCAAGAATGATAAACTCAAACCTTACAAAGAGATTATCACCAAACTCCTTTTAGCCTTTGATAGGGTAACCATAGAGTTTGTATCTAAATCCTCCAACTGGCATGTGGATGCCATGGCCGTTGTGGCATCCCTTATCCCCTTGGAGTTAGAATATGATCATGCAATGATCATAATTAGACAACTCTAAGAACCCATAATCCTTATCTCTATCCTAGTTCCATTAGATATCATAAACATCAGAGTTTCTCCATCCGAGCCATGGTACACAAACATATTTATTTTTATTAAGGATGGATCAGTGCTCAATGGCTTAGATCACAACCAACAAAATATTTTTCCAAAAATATCATTTTAATTTATCATAATTGATGATGCTTTATTTTGTTGCTCTTTTAAGGGTAGCCTCTTACGATACCTTCACTTTGATGAATCCTGGCTAGCCCTTAATAAAGCTCATGAAGGATCATGTCGAGGTAACTTTAGTAGCAATTTTATTTCCAAGAAGCTCCTTCAAATAAGTTATTATTGGTCTTTCATGGAGAAATATGCATGTGAATATGTTTGACGCTGCTACAAGTGTCAATGCCAAGACAACCTTATTCATGCTCCTTCTCAGAACCTTGAGGTTATTTCTTATCCTTGGCCATTCTCCATGTGGGGATAAGACATTATCAAGAAAATTAATCCCACATCGTCTCATGGTCATAAGTTTATCATTACGACAATAAAATATTTCACCAAGTGGGTCAAGGTCATGCCCTTGGCTAGGGTGACTAGAGCCCAAGTTTCTAAGTTCATATTCAACTAGATCCTTTGTAGGTATGAGATTTCTTTGGTAATCATTTTTGACAATGAAATTCCTTTCAAGAATAAGGATGCCCATAAAAGTTATGCTAAGTACAAGATTTAGCATAAATGGTCAAATCCATATTACCCTCAGAGTAATGGTCAAGCCAAAGCATCCAACAAGTCCTTGGTTAAGATCCTCAAGAAGCTGGTTAGTAAGATAGGTCACGATTGATATATTCAACTTTATCATGCCTTGTGGGTCAATTGTACAAGTGTGCAAACTCCTATAGGTGCAACTCCATTTGTATTGGTATATGACACTAAGGTACACTTCCCATTTGAGTTAGGTCTCATTCTTGTGTATCTTGTTGCAAGATGCCTCAGTTGGTGATGAGTACCATTTAGATCGTGTAAAACAATTGTAGCTATTGGATGCAAAGCATTTCTATGCTTTAGAGCATATTCGAGCCTATAAAAATAGGCTCAAGTGAAATTACTCTAATAAATTTTGTACTCTCTCTTTTGAGGTAGGGTACCTTGTCCTCAAAGAAAACCAGAAGAACACCAATTTTTGTATACATTTGAAGGGAAAATTTTGGCCCAAATGCCTAGATACCTTTGTCATAATGATCAAGTTTGGCTTAGGAGCTTATCATTTATAAATGTTATATGGTAAAAAACTAAAAGAACCAATGAGCATAATGCACCTAAAATGATATTATGCATAAATTCACATAACCTCGCTTACTTTCTTCTCTTTTTGTTGATCATCTCTCTTTTGTCTATCTTCTTCTTCTTCATATTTCTCTTTTTTTAGCTCCTTCTGTGCTAGCTTGCATTTGGTTTATTTTCTCATACGACATGATTGCTTTTCATAAATTGCATGAATCACTTGACACACTTCTTTTTGCACTAATATTTTTCATGTAGTTAAATTTTTTGCTTGACTATTCTTGCATGGTTGCTTGATCATATAGATATTTTGGGACTTTACAATCATACTAGGCCACTAATTCTTAGAAAATCCCTAACCTAGGGAATATTCCTTGACCTTGAAAGTATCAATAATCATAAAAATTTCTCCAAGTCAAGGGATATAGTTCTTCATCTCTTGTATATATTTTATCCTTTGAAAGTTTTCAATCATTTTTTCTTTTCTCCAAGACAAAGGATATATGCTTCTTCTATCTACACATCTTGTTTTGCTCACACTTTTCCTTATTGATATTTTTATTTTTAAAGGATCCTCGTACTATAGGATAGATACCACATGAACATACTTTATGGTATTCATATGACCACTATCTATTCTGTACACATATCTTAGCTCTTGAAATTTCAACAAGGACACACACACACACATTGATTTCTATCATTTTTTCTTTTCATATATCTATCTTCTCTCTAGCATATGCACACAAAACCTTATTGCTTTACTTTGATCAGTCTTCTTACCTTCTTTAGTGAGCTAACTTCCCTATCGGGTTATACTCATTTTTACCATATACAGACATAACACCCCTATCGAGTTACACTCATTTTGGCTCAATGAGCACTACACCCCATATAGGATAGCTTCATAGTCACCAGTGACCATCAGCCTCCACTCAAGCCATTTGTGAGCACACATCCTAGTAAGTGTTGCTCCACATACATTAACTAGCGAGCATATGCCCATAGCGGGTTTTCGCTCCATATTTTTGTCACTAGTGAGCACACACCTATAGCAGATATTGCTCGACTAACTTGTTCTATTAAGTGAGGGCTACACCCTCATAGGATAGCATCATGAACACTCACAAGTACTACATCCATAGTGATTTTCACTCCATTCTTGGCCATTTACGAGTATACAACCTCATAGGGTTTTGATCCATTTTTTCTTTTTTATTTTCTTTTGTTTGGCTTATGTTTATTTGATCACATTGATCCTTGCAGTCTATAATGATTCAAATGACATAATCTATTCATCATTTTTATTTTGTTGACCTACTTGTTGATATTATTCTTCATCTTCCTTTTCTTCTCCTTTCTTTTTCTTCTTTTACAAGGTATGAATTTGCTCTATGTCAAATTCATAGTCAATTTTTATGGGGAGTGAATTCAGATGGAGCGTTATTTTTTCTTTCTCTTTCTTCAATCATCTTTTTATGCTTCCATCTAGTCATATAATCATTCCTTCATTCGTTAGTTTAGTTCCTAATGCATTTTCCCCATTTCTATTTTCATTCATTCATCCATTAATGCATAATAAAATTAACAAACATATAAAATTAGCAATCACATAAAACACACATAATCATACACAAAGCAATATGATATATTAGTTAATAAATAGAGTAGGTGTCAGTCGGTTTAGTGTGCCACAATAAAATCTTGGCACACTCAACCATATCCTAGCCTAGGGATGCATGCCACACTCAAAATTGGCATGTCATCCCGATCCCTAGCCTAGCTTTGTGAGCCCATATATTCTGCTCCACCTATTGGAGGTGGTCCTAGTGGGGGTATGTTCATGGATCATGAAATAGTTCATGTTCGTGACTATGATCAGCTTCATGATCACATGGAGGATGGTGGGGCTACCCTCTGGTCTGTTGGAACCACCTAAAAGCACAACATGTTGAGGATACTTAGGATTATTAATTTAAACCTAAGTTATTTATTATATTGTTTGTATTGTATTCACATGATTGGTATAGTATGTCCACGTAGAGTGTTTGTTTGAATTGCTAGTCCTAACTTGTTTGATAACAATTCAGTGGCTTGTTTGCTTTTCAAATTGTTAGAGTGGATTATCCCTTTTGGGTGTGTTGTTGTAGGTTGTTGTAACCCTCCACCGTATTGCATTGTATATATTTGTATATTGCATTAATAAAATTAACTTCACTCTTGTGGATTTCTGTATCACTAGTATTAGAGCCCTAGAGATCGTTCCATTTTGCTTGCATGAAATTGGTTGAGCATCAACTGCAGAAATTCGATGAAGTTCATGAGGTGACAAAGGGTAAAATTTTTTCCCCTGCACCTATTTCCTGATGGAGATATCAGAGGGTTAACCCGGACGGGGTAACATCTTTTTTATTTTTTGAGTAATACTTCTTATAAGCATCCATCGTTGGGATTGAACCTGGGTCACATCACTGATAATGCAAGTGGCATCCTTGCTAGTAGACCACACTCACTTACAGGAAAATTTTTCTATTATCTGGATATCAGATCTGGGCTCCAAGCATTTATAGTGGTGAGTTTAAGAGTTTTCGGTGCAAATAATATTTTTTTGCATTATGTGGAAACTTTGGGTTTTCTAAAGTTTCTTTAGTTTTCTAGCACCTCAATTAGGGTTTTGACACTTGTGCTTCTTTTCCCTATGTTGACGTGTCTCCAGGTGCTCTTCCACAACATGTTTCACTGAAGAGATGTTGGACATTATAAGTAAAATTTGTCATTGATGTCAAGGAATAAACTACCATTGAGGTCAAAAGGTCAAGAGAAACAATGCAAAGGTTAAAGGCAAAAGAGCTTCATAATATTTTTAATATTATGTGGAAGCATAAGTTAAGAGGGTTTTCATTAAAACCATGGTTGAGCAAAAATAAAAGGTTTTTCATAAAAACCCAAGGAAGCCCAAGGAGGTTTTAATATTTATTTTATAAAATATTTAAATTCAAATTGAATTTAAATTTTATAAATAAATATTATTTATACAAAGTGGTAAAATCAAATAAGGCTTTGATAAAGCCAAAAGGATTTAAAAGTTAATTTATAAAATTTAAATTCTAAAGAATTTAAATAATTTATAAATTAATTATTCAAATTTTGAAGGCACCAACGTTCAAAATTAAAGGAGGAAATTAGTATATATACTATATGCCTTAGTGGCATTTAAATTATCCTTCGTTCGAAATAATAAAGTGTGCAATTGTTGTTGTGAGAATTCGTGCGAGGAAGAAGACAAACACCTTGTCTTAAGCGCCAGTGAAAGGGTTAAGATTGTCGTGGGCTAAACCGTCATATCCATAGAGGTAGCATGGCCTAGTAGCAAGTGGACAAAGTGATAAGGCATTTATGGGCAGAGTGATCTATGATCGATTCATGATGACAACGTTTGGTGTGTGTATTTTGAAGCGTCGAGGAAGCGACACATGATTTTCTATTTTTGCGCATGCGAAGAGGAATATAGAGCACATTGTGCTCTTGCTCTCCAAAAGAGCACCTAGCTCGTGTGGTGGTTGGAGCCGTGACTAGAGCACTAGTAGAGACAACATCATGAGTTCGAGTTCCACCAAGATAAAGGTAATACATTTTTTAATATGTGTTGTGATGCCTAAGGTTTTGACATAAGGTCCTAGGGAGTTAAAAGGGTTAGTTAAAAAGGTTTTTAATTAATCATTATTTTTGGTTAATTGGAGGAATAAGGATTTGGATTTATTTTTAAATAAAGTAATTCTGACATGTTGGTTTATTGAAGATTTACAGTGTTGAGAGGTCTTCTTGTCATTGAGTTATTTTGAAAAGGATATTGTATTGACATTATTTCTGGTATTAAGTATTATTTTAATTGGGAGATTATAAGGTGTATTTGGTCAATCATTTTTGTATATGTTTATGGATGCTTTCTTTAAGATGGAGTGATAAGGTGTATGTGTGCTTTGATATTTGCATTGTATCTTTGAGATAGTTTATCATCCTCTAACTCCTTTGAGCTTGGAAAATAAGTATTTGTGGTTGTGGTAGATATTTGAGGTTCCTTCATCATCAAGAAAAAGGTATGAGCATATTATTCCATAGTTGAGTTTATTGGTGTGTTTTTTGGAAAATAATTTTGGAGTGAAAAGGACTTGATTAGGGTTTCCTTATTGAGTGTGTTGAGTTAATGCTTCAAGGTTTTCTGGAATAAAGAGTTGTTAAAACCTTGTTTTATAAGCATTGTTGTTGAAGCCATTGGTTGAGTAAAGAACTTGAACTAGGGTTTGAAAAGAACATGAGTATCATTTTTATGTGAGAGTGGTTGATAAGCATTGTTGGAAAAATTTTGTGTAAAGGATCATATGCTTGGACTAGGGTTTGTAAGCAAAGATTGTTTCATTGAGTGATTGGTTGAGTAGAGTTGGTTGAGCCTAGTCAAGTGGATGTGTGAAGTGATTGTTCAAGTTCCATAAAACAAACTATTCTATATTCTAAATTTATTTGAGAAAGTGATTGAGTATTGTGATGAGTATAGAGCATATTGAGTCTCTAACAATTCTCTTTATATTTCTATGAGTTTGAACAAGTTCTAGTTTGGACTTGTTGAATAGATTTAAGGCAAGTATTTAAGAAAAATTATGGATAGATTTGAGGATAGAGATTGAGTACAGGTTTGAGGATAGAGTTTGGTGCAGATTTGAGGACAAGTGTGTGCCAGAATAGAGATAGATATTGAGGATAGAATTGTGCTAGACCAAGGAACTGTGTTTAGTATAGATTTGAGACAGAGCTTTGTAGGTGACAGAGTTGAGGACAAATATCTCCAGCTAGAGCAGGGAGGACAAGTGTCTTCTGTGGATATATTTCCATTTGCTAAGGGTAGTGGAGGTAGAGGTCTTCTAGAGGATCACCATCCAGAGCAGAGATAGGAGATTTGTGTCTCTTGTGGATAGATATCCACTAACTTAATAAATGAGATTGGTTTCTCCTTTGGACAAAGGTCCATAAATATTATAGGGAAAGGATTCCCAAGAGAATTTATTTGAGAAAAATTTATAAGAAATATTTTCTCCATGGAGTATCCCATATTGGGTGAACCACGTAAAATCATGTATCTCATGTGTGTGATGCTTTGTGTGATGTTTATTGCTTTAATATTGCTAATGCTATTATTTATATTAAAAAGCAAAAAGTTTTATCTTATACTATTCACCCCCTCTCAGTATAAGCACATGTTCTTCAATTGGTATTAGAGTGGTTCTCTCCATGAAAAGACTAACAGCTTGGAGGAGGATCCATCAGAAACACACATGACTTCAGAAAATGAAGAAGAGACCATGTTTGATATAAAAGAAGAATTCTTTGCTGCTTTAAGAAAATTAGAAAGGATTAGAGAAAATAATTCAAGCTTGAAGGAACAAATTCAAGAGGAGGAAGAAACAAGGATAGAACTTCTACAAAATCTCATAGAACTCAAGGTAAATGTAGAAGAAGTAAAGAATATTGAGCAGGATATAACGTATCCTTTAAGAGCCAGAGAAATAGAATGTGAAATATTGGAAGCATAAATTTTCTACCTAAAGAATGAAGTTCAAATGACCAAGGCACTACAATATGTAGAGTATGAGAAACAGAAAGAGGAATCATGATGGCAAGGTCGAGATTACAGCGAACAACTTCTCATTAAATTTCAATGAAATAAAAAAAATACAGTCCCTGTTACAATGTCCAGGCACACTACTTCTTTCCCCCAATCCCGAACTCACCATCCTCAACCCTTACAAATTTTAAGTTTTTATCGAGGCCTCGATCCTCTCGAAAATCAATGCTCCCGCCCCACAACAATTTCAATTTCCATTTTCCCTTCGATTGAATTTTCAAATTTTGGTTTTACGCCATAAATGGGCAAGCTGCCCGACCGACTGGAAGCTTGCATTAATGGCTTCCCATACCACTGCATTGGCCGCTATACACTGACTGTACTCTATACCGCTGCTTCATTCATTAATCCATCTCCCGCAATTGTCGTGTTGCCAAAAGTAAAAGGATGCATGGCTTACACCCCCTTATTAATCTCCTTGACCTTCCTCTTTGGTTTTCTTACACGCGGCCGGCTCATCGGGTCATGCTCTTTCCTTGTCACATTACAGTAGAAACACGTGTCCTCCACACTGCCCACGTGTCAAGTTGACCTTGCCAGGCCGTTCTCTTGTTTACCTTCGGCTGTGCAAAAACCAGGCCGCGATATCGTGACAGGTCATGATATCGTGACCTGTCGCGATATCGCGACAAGCCTCTCCCTCTTCGCTTTTCCCCACGAGATCGTCGTGATATCGCGACGTCGCGATTTCGCGACGACTGTGGCCACTTCCCATAGCCTCAACAATGACGTCGCGACATCGCGACGTCGTGATATCGCGACGTCAGAGGACCTTTGCCAAAGCTCTCGACACACTGTCGCGATATCGCGACGTCGCGATATCGCGACGGAACTCAACCATCACTTGGCAGCCTTTCGGAGGTCGCGATTTCGTGACCCCAACCCCCTTGCTTTGCCAAACCTTCTCCAATTAAACAATGCTTCCACAAAACTCCCCCCCTCCTTGGAAAAACACCGAAAATAAAACAAATGCTAGGAACTTAGAAAATTCTAAAGACATTTTGGAAGATGCAAGATTGCTCTAAGATTACCGGATGCTCCTGCATCAGACACCCGGGGTAATTAAAGAAAAGTGATCCTCACTTTTGGGTTGTTAGAGGAAGACCCAGGCGGTCAACCTCCGTTTTAGACAACCAAGTTGCATCTTCAACAGGCCTGCCCTTCCACTTGATCAAATACTCAGTATACTGTCTGTTTCTGGTGCTTCTGCCTTCACGGGTATCCAATACTTCCTCGGCCTCATTTGTGCTTGGAGTGGATGCTGGAATTTGCCATAATTCTGGACTTTGCCTCTCTGTGCCTTCTCCCTCATGATATTCCACTAAATCTGAAATATTAAAAATAGGTGAAATATCAAGCCAACTCGGCAATTCCACCTCATACGCATTTCCTGACTCCCGCTTTCCCAGTATTTTACATGGTCCAAACTTTTTCATCTTCAATTTATTGTAAGTCTTGGCAGGAAATCTCTCCTTCCTGAGATGCACCATAACCTCATCTCCAACCTTGAACTCCTTGAACCGCCCGCTACGGTCTGCCCTTGTATTATATTGACTGTTCATTTTTGTAATTTGTCTTCTTACTTCCTCATGCAGACTTTTCATATGTTCTGCAAATTCTTCTGCTTCGGCACTACATTTTTCTTTTCTGTCCAACTTTCTTAGTTCAGACACATTCCTCGGGCTGTGTCCATATATTATCTGGAATGGAGATTTATCTGTGCTTTTATTAACTGAACTGTTATACGCAAATTCTGCCTGCGGTAAAACTAAATCCCATCCCTTGGGCTGATCTGCTATCAAACACCTCAATAGATTACCCAGGCTTCTGTTCACCACCTCTGTCTGTCCGTTAGTCTGTGGGTGGTATGCGAAACTGAATTTCAGGTCTATTTTCATCTTCTTCCACAGAGTTCTCCAAAAGTATCCAACAAACTTTGTATCTCTATCAGAAACAATGCTTCTTGGCGGACCAGTGAAGTCTAACCACTTCCTTGAAGAACAACCCTGCAATGTGAACTGCATCACTGGTCTTTTGGCAGGGGATAAAATGTGCCATTTTGGAGAATCGATCCACCACCACAAATACAGAGTCATTTCCTCTTTGTGTCCTTGGTAATCCAAGGATGAAATCCATGCTTATGTCTTCCCATGGCCTCTCCGGTACAGGTAGCGGCTGGTATAATCCTGTGTTTTGCCTTGTGCCCTTTGCCATCTGACATATTCTGCATCCTTGCACAAACTTCCTCACATCTTGCTGAAGTTGTGGCCAGTAATAATTTTCATCCACTAGGGCAATAGTCTTATCCCTACCAAAGTGTCCGACCAATCCTCCGTTGTGCTTTTCCTTGATCAAGTTCTCCCGCATGGAGCTCCTTGGAATGCATAATTTGCTTCCCTTGAACAACATTCCATCTTGGATTAGGAAATCCAACCATTTTGTTCGGTCCACCGTAACAGGTGTTAAGCAAGCCTTCCAAGCTTCTGCAAAATCCGGATCTGTAGGGTACAAATCCTTCAGTTCTTCAAACCCCACTACCTCCACTGTCAGTCTAATCAGTAAGGTCTGCCTTCTGCTCAAGGCATCTGCAACTCTGTTTGACTTTCCACTTCTGTGCTTCAGCACAAAGGTATAACTTTGGAGGAACTCCACCCATTTCATGTGCCTTTGATTCAGTTTTGTCTGACTGTTAATGTATTGTAAAGCCTGATGGTCAGTAAATAGAACAAACTCCTTTGGTAATAAATAGTGTCTCCACTTTTTCAGAGCCTGAACTATGGCATAAAATTCTTGGTCATAAACTGAATACTTTTTTCGAGCGTCATTTAGCTTCTCACTGAAATAAGCAACTGGTTTGCCCCCTTGACTCAGTACAGCCCCTATTGCACTGCCACTGGCATCACAGTCCACCTGAAATACCTTGTTAAAGTCTGGAAGTGCCAACACAGGCTGTTCTGTAACTTTTCTCTTCAATGCATCAAAGCTCCTTTCAGCCCCTGATGTCCACTTGAACTCCTTTTTATCCCCCCTCATTGTTTCCGTGAGAGGTGCACAGATCTTGCTTGAAGTTCTTTATGAACTTCCTGTAAAAGCTGGCCAAACCATGAAAGGATCTTACTTTTGTTGTGCTTCTTGGGGTAGGCCATTCAATGATGGCTCTTACCTTCTCTGGGTCCATTTTTAGGCCTTCTGCTGAGATTACAAACCCCAGGTATACTAACTCCTTTTTGACAAAATTACACTTTTTTAGATTTATTAACAACTGCTCTTCCCACAGCTTCTCAAAAACCTTCCTGATGTGCATCAGGTGTTCTCCCAGGGTCCTGCTGAATATCAAGATATCATCTAAATAAACAATTACAAATCTTCCCAAGAATTCCTTCAGTACTTCATTCATCGACCGCATGAAAGTACTTGGTGCATTGGACAGCCCAAATGGCATGACCAACCATTCATACAAGCCTTCTCTTGTCTTGAAGGCTGTCTTCCATTCATCTCCCTCTCGGATACGGATCTGATGATAGCCACTTTTCAGGTCAATCTTTGTGAAGTATTCAGCTCCACTTAAACAGTCCATGATATCATCCATTCTTGGCAACGGGAACCTGTACTTAATAGTGATTTTGTTGATGGCCCGTGAGTCTGTACACATCCTCCATTCCCCATCCTTCTTTGGTGCCAGCACTGCAGGTACTGCGCATGGACTCAAACTTTCCCGAATCAATCCCTTTTCTAACAATTCCTGGACCTGTCTATTTAACTCCTCAGTCTCTACAGGCGTCATCCTGTGTGCAGCTTTATTTGGCAAGCTTGATCCCGGTACTAAGTCTATATGATGGCTAATTTTCCTTACTGGGGGTAAACCCTCAGGCACATTGTCTGACACAATATCTGGAAATTCCTCCAGTAGATTTTGGACTTCTACTGGGGTATCCTGGCATTCCTTCTCCCTAACTCTAGGGATTATTGCATAACATAAATGTTCATGCTTCAACCCGTTCAGGAACTCTCTCCCCTCAACTAAACAGACTCTGGAATTGTTACATACCTTTTCATCCGCATCCTTCAAGGGCTTTAGTTTATGGCGTACACCATTCTTTGTCAATGAGTAGGTGTTGGCACGGCCATCATGCACTGCGTTCCGGTCAAACTGCCAGGGCCTCCCCGACAACATGTGGCAAGCATCCATGGGCAGGATGTCACACAGGACCTCATCACAATAATTTCCAATGTTGAATTTAACGGAACACTGCTCATTGACCAAAGCTCTGTGGTCTTTCTGTAACCATGCGACCCGGTATGGGTGTGGGTGCTTCTTCCTTTCTAACTGTAGCTTTGTAACCATTTCCTCAGAAACCAGGTTATCCGTGCTACCATTGTCAATAATGATATTGCAAACCTTGCCTGCACATTTACATCTGGTGCGGAATAAACTTTTTCTCTGGTCTGTGTCCTTCTCCTCATTCAACAGGACTCTTCTTACAATCATTGTTTCTCCCCTCTCCGCTTCTTCGGAATGCTCAGACTCAGCATCTTCCTCTGGCCACAGCAGCTCTGGCCGGACCCTCAGGCCTCTTGTTCGTTCTTTCCCGGTGTTGTGGACACTCGAATGCACGATGCCCTTCTTCACCACAGTGGAAACATGTTCCACGAAATACTCCCCTTCCAAATCCCCGTCCAGATCCACCCCGTCCTCTTGGGTAGCTGTTCTGGTCTCGGGGTTGATGAGCATCCTCCTCCCTTTGATCTGGGCTACCACTGGCTTCACCAGTCTTCTTCGGGTCCTTATACTTTTCTCCACTGGTCCTCCCACCAGTTCTTCCACCATGGCCCCTTCCTCTTTGCTTGCCTTCAAACCGCCTATTCAGTTTTTCTTCTACCTTTAAGGCAAACTGGTAAGCATCCTCAATGGTGCTTACCCGAACTAGACTCAGCTCTTCCTGGATGCCGAGTCTCAACCCATTGATATAACGGGCTACCTTCTCTTTGTTCCCCTCTAAATGCCCAGTTCTAATGGAAATTTTGTAAAACTCTTCGGTGTACTCTTGGACAGTTATGTTCATCTGTCTCAAACTCTGCATCTTTCTTAACGGATCCAACTCGTAGTCTGTCGGGATGAACTGTCTTTTCAGCTTCTCAACCATTCTGTCCCACCTGGTTATTCTCTCTTTCCCTCGTCTGTTTCTCTCCAACTGTATCCCCCTCCACCAAATGCCGGCATGACCCTTCAACTTGGTCTTAGCAAATCTGACCCGATTAGGGTCCTCAACCTCCTCGTACTCGAAATACTCCTCTAAATCATTTATCCAGTCAATTACTTCTTCTGGATTCAAGTTACCCGAGTACGTGGAAACCTCCATTTTTGGTTGCTTTCCAATCTGAGAGATGGCCTTATATAACCGAGCTTGCGCAGGGTCCATAGCCTCTTCCTCCTCCTCAGATTGGTCTTCCTCTTCAACTTCGTCCTCACTGTCCTCATCCCTTCCGGGCTCGTGCCTTCTGCGTAATTCTGCTTGCAGGGCTTGAACTTGTCTCTGCAAGGCCCGGAAGTCTTCGACCGGCACCACATTTCCTACCCCGCCACGGTTCCTTCGTGGAGGCATTATAATTTCCTTTTTTTTTTTTTTTTTTAATTCCTCCCACAGATCCTGGTGTAACTGCCTCTTTTCGGCGATCTGTTACACGCTCAGGAGCTCCCGCTCTGATACCACTTGATGGCAAGGTCGAGATTACAGCGAACAACTTCTCATTAAATTTTAGTGAAATAAAAAAAATACAGTCCCTGTTACAATGTCCAGGCACACTACTTCTTTCCCCCAATCCCGAACTCACCATCCTCCCCTTACAATTTTTTTGGGTTTTTATCGAGGCCCCGATCCTCTCAGCCATTAATGCTCGCCTAACGAAAGTTTCAAATTGAATTTTCCCCCTCCCTGGGATTTTCAAATTTTGTTTGACCATAAATGGGCCATCTGCCCGATCCACCTGGAAGCTTGCATTAATGGCTTCCCATACCCTTCACTGGCCGCTATACACTGACTGTAATCTGTATCGCTGCTTCATTCATTAATCCATCTCCCGCAATTGTCGTGTTGCCAAAAGTAAAAGGATGCATGGCTTACACCCCCTTATTAATCTCCTTGACCTTCCTCTTTGGTTTTCTTACACGCGGCCGGCTCATCGGGTCATGCTCTTTCCTTGTCACATTACAGTAGAAACACGTGTCCTCCACACTGCCCACATGTCAAGTTGACCTTGCAAGGTCGTTCTCTTGTTTACCTTCGGCTGTGCAAAAACCAGGCCACGATATCCCACAGCTTCTCAAAAACCTTCCTGATGTGCATCAGGTGTTCTCCCAGGGTCCTGCTGAATATCAAGATATCATCTAAATAAAAAATTACAAACCTTCCCAGGAATTCCTTCAGTACTTCATTCATCAGCCGCATGAAAGTACTTGGTGCATTGGACAGCCCAAATGGCATGACCAACCATTCATACAAGCCTTCTCTTGTCTTGAAGGTTGTCTTCCATTCATCTCCCTCTCGGATACAGATCTGATGATAGCCACTTTTCAGGTCAATCTTTGTGAAGTATTCAGATCCACTTAAATAGTCCATGATATCATCCATTCTTGGCAACGGGAACCTGTACTTAATAGTGATTTTGTTGATGGCCCGTGAGTCTGTACACATCCTCCATTCCCCATCCTTCTTTGGTGCCAGCACTGCAGGTACGATGCATGGACTCAAACTTTCCCGAATCAATCCCTTTTCTAACAATTCCTGGACTGTCTATTTAACTCCTCGGTCTCTACGAGCGTCATCCCGTGTGCGACTTTATTTGGCAAGCTTGATCCCGATACTAAGTCTATATGATGGCTAATTTTCCTTACTGGGGGTAAACCCTCGGGCACATTGTCCGACACAATATCCGGAAATTCCTCCAGTAGATTTTGGACTTCTGCTGGGGTATCCTGGCATTCCTTCTCCCTAACTCTAGGTATTATTGCATAACATAAATGTTCATGCTTCAAACCGTTCAGGAACTCTCTCCCCTCAACTAAACAGACTCTGGAATTGTTACATACCTTTTCATCCGCATCCTTCAAGGGCTTTAGTTTATGGCGTACACCATTCTTTGTCAATGAGTAGGTGTTGGCACGACCATCATGCACTGCGTTCCGGTCAAACCGCCAGGGCCTCCCCAACGAACATGTGGCAAGCATCCATGGGCAGGATGTCACACAAGACCTCATCACAATAATTTCCAATGTTGAATTTAACGAAACACTGCTCATTGACCAAAGCTCTATGGTCTTTCTGTAACCATGCAACCCGGTATGGGTGTGGGTGCTTCTTACTTTCTAACTGTAGCTTTGTAACCATTTCCTCAGAAACTAGGTTATCCGTGCTACCATTGTCAATAATGATATTGCAAACCTTGCCTGCACATTTACATCTGGTGCGGAATAAACTTTTTCTCTGGTCTATGTCCTTCTCCTCATTCAACAGGACTCTTCTTACAATCATTGTTTCTCCCCTCTCCGCTTCTTCGAATGCTCAGACTCAGCATCTTCCTCTGCCACAACAGCTCTGGCCGGACCCTCAGGCCTCTTGTTCATTCTTTCCTGGTGTTGTGGACACTCGAATGCACGATGCCCTTCTTCACCACAGTGGAAACATGTTCCACGGAATACTCCCCTTCCAAATCCCCGTCCAGATCCACCCCGTCCTCTTGGGTAGCTTATTCTGGTCTCGGGGTTGATGAGCATCCTCCTCCCTTTGATCCGGGCTACCACCGGCTTCACCGGTCTTCTTCGGGTCCTTATACTTTTCTCCACTGGTCCTCCCACCGGTTCTTCCACCACGGCCCCTTCCTCTTTGCTTGACTTCAAACTGCCTATTAAGTTTTTCTTCTACCTTTAAGGCAAACTGGTAAGCATCCTCAATGGTGCTTACCCGAACTAGAATCAGCTCTTCCTGGATGCCGAGTCTCAACCCATTGATATAACGGGCTACCTTCTCTTTGTTCCCCTCTAAATGCCCAGTTCTAATGGAAATTTTGTAAAAATATTTGGTGTACTCTTGGACAGTTCTGTTCGTCTGTCTCAAACTCTACATCTTTCTTAACAGATCCAACTCATAGTCTGTCGGGATGAACTGTATTTTTAGCTTCTCAACCATTCTGTCCCACCTGGTTATTCTCTCTTTCCCTCGTCTATTTCTCTCCAACTGTATCCCCCTCCACCAAATGTCGGCATGACCCTTCAACTTGGTCTTAGAAAATCTGACCCGATTAGGGTCCTCAACCTCCTCGTACTCGAAATACTCCTCTAAATCATTTATCCAGTCAATTACTTCTTCTGGATTCAAGTTACCCGAGTACGTGGAAACCTCCATTTTTGGTTGCTTTCCAATCTGAGAGATGGCCTTATATAACCGAGCTTGCGCAAGGTCCATAGCCTCTTCCTCCTCCTCATATTGGTCTTCCTCTTCAACTTCGTCCTCACTGTCCTCATCCCTTCCGGGCTCGTGCCTTCTGCGTACTCGCTTGGCGGGGCTTGAAATTGTCTCCGCAAGGCCCGGAAGTCTTCGGCCGGCACCACATTTCCTACCCCGCCACGGTTCCTTCGTGGAGGCATTATAATTTCCTTTTTTTTTTTTTTTTAAATTCCTCCCACAGATCCTGGTGTAACTACCTCTTTTCGGCGATCTGTTACACGCTCAGGAGCTCCAGCTCTGATACCACTTGATGGCAAGGTCAAGATTACAACGAACAACTTCTCATTAAATTTCAGTGAAATAAAAAAAAATACAGTCCCTGTTACAATGTCCAGGCACACTACTTCTTTCCCCCAATCCCGAACTCACCATCCTCAACCCTTAAAAATTTTGAGTTTTTATTGAGGCCTCGATCCTCTCGGAAATCAATGCTCCCGCCCCACAAAAATTTCAATTTCCATTTTCCCTCCGGTCGAATTTTCAAATTTTGGTTTTCTGCCATAAATGGGCAACTGCCCGACCAGCCTGGAAGCTTGCATTAATGGCTTCCCATACCTTCACTGGCCGCTATACACTGACTGTACTCTGTATCGCTGCTTCATTCATTAATCCATCTCCCGCAATTGTCGTGTTGCCAGAAGTAAAAGGATGCATGGCTTACACCCCCTTATCAATCTCCTTGACCTTCCTCTTTGGTTTTCTTACACACGGTCGGCTCATCGGGTCATGCTCTTTCCTTGTCACATTACAGTAGAAACACATGTCCTCCACACTGCCCACGTGTCAAGTTGACCTTGCAAGGCCGTTATCTTGTTTACCTTCGGCTGTGCAAAAACCAGGCCGCGATATCACGACAGGTCGCGATATCGCGACAAGCCTCTCCCTCTTCGCTTTTCCCCACGAGATCGTCGCGATATCGCGACGTCGTGATATCATGACGTCGCGATATCGCGATGTCGCGATATCGTGACGACTATGGCCACTTCCCATAGCCTCAACAATGACGTCGCGACATCGCGACGTTGCGATATCGCGATGTTAGAGGACCTTTGCCAAAGATCTCGACACACTGCCGCGATATCGCGACGTCGCGATATCGTGACAAAACTCAACCATCACTTGGCAGCCTTTCGGAGGTCGCGATTTCGTGACCCCAACCCCCTTGCTTTGCCAAACCTTCTCCAATTTAAACATTGCTCAACAAAACTTCTCCTGGACTAAAATAAATAAAACAAGGTGCACAGAACTTAGAAAAACTTGAAATTTTTTTTTTTTTGGAAGATGTAAGATTGCTTCACTGTCTCCGGATGCTCCTGCATCAAATCAAGTATTCAAAAAGCATAAAATTCAAACAAGGATAAGCAAGTAAAGGATATTATAAAGGAAGAAAGCAAATAAGAACCTTGGATAAGAGTTAATCACAAGAGAAAGAATACTCCACCACAAACTCCAAGGCATCCAAACATGTTACATAATTTCTTCCATGGTCATTGCTTTTCTTGTAATAAATATGGTCATAGAGTTGTACACTATATTAATCATGCAAGAAACAATGTCAATAGAAATTTCAATTATTTTGCACCTCTTATGGATAATGATATTATATGTTACAAATGCAATAATTTTGGGCACAAGGCTAGATGGTGTAAAATGATACTTCCTGAGTCTAGAAAGACAATTTCAACAACTAGGAAAGATGAAAGGGAAAATGTTAAGGCTAGATCAATGTTAGTTCAAACAACCCTTCATGCTCAGGATAAAGAAGAACAATGGTATCTTGATAGTGGCTGCTCTAGTCACATGACAGGAGACAAAGACAAATTCATTGTACTAAAAGAAACCAATAGAGGATCAGTAAGTTTTGGTGATAATGGATCAACAAGGATTGGTGGAAGAGGAACTCTAAGTTTAGATAATGGGAAAACAAAAAAAAAAAAATGTGTTGTATGTTAAAGGGTTAAAACATAATCTACTAAGTATAAGTCAACTTTGTGATCAAGGGTATATGGTTACTTTCCATCCAGATAGATGTGAGATAAGAAAATCAGAAACTGGAAAAGTCATTGCCAATGCAAGAAGAACCCCAAACAATTTATACATGCTCAGTGAGATCAAAGGGGAAAAGTGCTTTCTATCACAAGAATATGAGAGCTGGTTGTGGCATAGAATATTGGGTCACTTGAATTTTGACAACATAGTCAACATAAGCAATAAACAAGCGGTCAGAGATTTACCCAAAATAAGAAGACCTCAAAGCACAATCTGTGCACCCTATCAACATGGAAAGAAAACTAGGACAACATTTAAATCAAAAGGATATATGTCATCTAAGCCATTGAGTCTAATACATACTGATCTGTGTGGTCCTACCAGAACACAAAGTATTCAGGGTGAGAGCTACTTTATACTATTTATAGATGATTATTCCAGAATGGTTTGGGTAGCTTTCCTGAAAGAGAAGTCAGAGGCCTTTGAAAAATTCAAAGCATTTAAGGAATTGGTTGAAAATGAAACTAGAAAAAGGATTAAGTGTCTGAGATCTGACAGAGGAGGATAATTTACTTCAAATGAATTTGTAGAGTTTTGTGAACAACATGGAATCAAAAGAGAATATTCAACAGCAAGAACTCCTCAACAAAATGGAGTAGTTGAAAGGAAAAATAGGACTGTTGAGAATATGGCTAGAGCTATGCTAAATGAGTCTAAGCTCTCAGATGGATTTTGGAGAGAAGCAGTCAACACAACAGTATACATAATCACTAGGGCTCAAATGAGGGTAAACCATCACAAGACTCCATATGAGCTTTGGAAAGGAAGACCTGCCACTATAAAACACTTCAAGATTTTTGGAAGCAAGTGTTACATAAGACGAGAAGATCAAAACTTAGGCAAGTTTGATCCAAGATGTGATGAGGGAATATTTCTTGGTTATTCCTCAAGGAGTAAAGCCTATAGATGCTTCAACAAGAGAACACGTACTATGGTGGAAAGTATAAATGTAACAATTGATGAGAAGATAGATTCAAGAGAACCAGTTTAGCAAATTGTGTATCAAGAAGATGGATGTTGTCAAGAAGAGTTTTGTGAGGAATCAGATAAAGAAGAAGAAGAAACACAAAGACTTCTTCCCAAAAATCCATCCAGGTATGTACAGAAGCATCATCCAAAAGAGCAAATCATTGGGAATCCAGATGAAAGACAGACAAGGAGAAGGATAATAACACCATCTCAACAAGCAAATTTTTCTTTGCTATCTAAGATTGAGCCAAAAGACTTCACTCAGGCAAGTGAGGATAAATTTTGGATTAAGGCAATGGATGAGGAATTAGATCAGATAGAGAAAAGAAAAACTTGGGAACTTGTTCCATGACCAAAGGACAAAAATGTGATCGACACAAAATGGGTATTCAAAAACAAGTTAAATGAAGATGGACAAGTGGTCAGGAATAAAGCAAGGTTAGTATGCAAAGGTTATGCACAGGTAGAGGGAATTGAATTTGATGAGACATTTTCTCCAGTTGCATGGCTTGAAGCCATAAGAATGTTTTTAGCCTTCTCAAGTTTCAAAAACTTCAAGGTATATCAGATGGATGTCAAGTCAGCATTTCTAAATGGTGTTCTAGAAGAAGAAGTTTATATTGAACATCCAGAGGGATTCATATTAGCAGATAAACCAGATCATGTATGCAGATTGAAAAAGGCACTGTATGGTCTAAAGCAAGCTCCGAGAGCATGGTACTCAAGATTGGATAAGTATCTTCAGGAACAAGGATTCATAAAAGGAATAGCAGACAATAATTTATACATCAAAAATGAAGGAAATGATCTACTAATTGTGGTTGTTTATGTTGATGACATCATTTTTGGGGGAAACAATGATAAGATGTGTAAAGAATTTGCTAAGAACATGCAAAATGAATTTGAGATGTCTATGCTTGGTGAATTGTCCTTCTTTCTTGGACTTCAGATTTCACAATCAGAGAAAGGGGTATTTCTCTCACAAGCCAAGTATATAAAAGAAATGTTAAAGAAATTCAGGTTAGAAGATTGTAAACCGGTAAGTACCCCCATGGTCATAGGATGCAAGTTAAGTAAGGATGATGAATCTCTAGAGGTAGATCAGAGATTATACAGATCTATGATTGGCAGCTTATTGTATGTTACAACTACAAGACCAGACATAGTACAATCAATGGGATTAGTGGCAAGGTTTCAGGAAGCACCTAAGGAAACACATGTGGCAATGGTAAAAAGAATTTTTAGGTATCTAAAAGGGACTATGGATTTTGGGCTTTGGTATCCCAAGAGTGACAATTTCACACTGACAACATATACAGATGCATATTGGGCTGGCAACATTGATGACATAAAAAGCACAAGTGGAGGAGCATTATTTCTTGGAGACTATTTAGTCTCTTGGCTAAGTAAGAAGCAGGTTTTAGTATCCTTATCTACAGCAGAAGCAGAATATATTGCAGTAGTAGCCAGTTGTACACAGGTGTTATGGATGAAGTGAACTCTAGAAGACTTCAAGATAAAACATGATCATCCTATTCCCATACTATGTGATAATACAAGTGCTATAAGTATCTCAAAAAATCCAAGTGATGCACTCCAGGACAAAGCACATTCCGATTAAGTATCATTTTCTGAGAGAACAGGTGACAGATAAACATGTCAAGTTGGAATATGTTACTACAAAGGAACAGATAGCAGATATTTTCACTAAGCCACTTTCAAAGGAAACCTTTGAGTATCTTCGAGGAAAACTGGGAGTAAGACTCCCACCCTAGAACTAACCACCTCAAGAGGAGGTGGGGGAGGGGCTAAGCTAAGAGACTCATTCTTAGCCCCGAGCCCCAAAGGTGACCCTTTGCCATTGATGTCAAAAGGGGAGAGATTTGAGTAAGGGGGAGAGATTTGGTATTTGAGAAAGAGCATTGAGCCAGGGGGAGCAATGTCCCAGGGGGAGGAGAACAAAGAAAAGGTTAAGTTTCTGGTAAAAATAATTTGGGTTGCCATCAATGACAAAGGGGGAGATTGTTGGACATTTTGAGTCAAAGTTGTCATTGATGTCAAGGAACGAAGTTGTCATTGATGTCAAGGAATAAGCTACCGTTGATGTCAAAAGGTCAAGAGGAACAATGCAAAGGTTAAAGGCAAAAGAGCTTCATAATATTTTTAATATTATGTGGAAGCATAAGTTAAGAGGGTTTTCATTAAAACCATGGTTGAGCAAAAATAAAAGGTTTTTCATAAAAACCCAAGGAAGCCCAAGGAGGTTTTAATATTTATTTTATAAAATATTTAAATTCAAATTGAATTTAAATTTTATAAATAAATATTATTTATACAAAGTGGTAAAATAAAAGAAGGCTTTGATAAAGCCAAAAGGATTTAAAAGTTAATTTATAAAATTTAAATTCTAAAGAATTTAAATAATTTATAAATTAATTATTCAAATTTTGAAGGCGTCGACGTTCAAAATTAAAGGAGGAAATTAGTATATATACTATATGCCTTAGTGGCATTTAAATCATCCTTCGTTCGAAATAATAAAGTGTGCAATTGTTGTTGTGAGAATTCGTGTAAGGAAGAAGACAAACACCTTGTCTTAAGCGCCAACGAAAGGGTTAAGATTGTCGTGGGCTAAACTGTCATATCCATCGAGGTAGCATGGCCTAGTGGCAAGTGGACGAAGTGCTAAGGCGTTTGTGGGAGGAGTGATTTGTGATCGATTCATGATGACAACGTTTGGTGTGTGTGTTTTGAAGCATTGAGGAAGCGAAGTGTGATTTTCTATTTTGGTGCATGCGAAGAGGAATATAGAGCACGTTGTGCTCTTGCTCTCCAAACGAGCGCCTAGCTCATGCGATGGTTGGAGCCGCGACTAGGGTGCTGGTAGAGGTGACGTCATGAGTTTGAGTCCCACCAAGGCAAAGGTAATAAAATTTTTAATATGTGTTGTGATGCCTAAGGTTTTGACATAAGGTCCTAGGGAGTTAAAAGGGTTAGTTAAAAAGGTTTTTAATTAATCATTATTTTTGGTTAATTGGAGGAATAAGGAGTTGGATTTATTTTTAAATAAAGTATTTTTGACATGTTGGTTTATTGAAGATTTATAGTGTTGAGAGGACTTCTTGCCATTGAGTTATTTTGAAAAGGAGATTGTATTGACATTATTCTTGGTATTGAGTATTATTTTAATTGGGAGATTATAAGGTGTATTTGGTCAATCATTTTTGTATATGTTGATGGATGCTTTCTTTAAGATGGAGTGATAAGGTGTATGTGTGCTTTGATATTTGCATTGTATCTTTGAGATAGTTTATCATCCTCTAACTCCTTTGAGCTTGGCAAAGAAGTATTTGTGGTTGTGGCAGATATTTGAGGTTCCTTCATCATCAAGAAAAAGGTATGAGCATATTCTTCCATAGTTGAGTTGATTGGTTGGTTTTTTGGAAAATAAGTTTGGAGTGAAAAGGACTTGATTAGGGTTTCCTTATTGAGTGTGTTGAGTTAATGCTTCAAGGTTTTCTGGAATAAAGAGTTGTTGTTAAAACCTTGTTTTATAAGCATTGTTGTTGAAGCCATTGGTTGAGTGAAGAACTTGAACTAGGGTTTGAAAAGAACATGAGTATCATTGTTATGTGAGAGTGGTTGATAAGCATTGTTGGAAATATTTTGAGTAAAGGATCATATGCTTGGACTAGGGTTTGTAAGGAAGGATTGTTTCATTGAGTGATTGGTTGAGTAGAGTTGGTTGAGCCTAGTCAAGTGGATGTGTGAAGTGATTGTTCAAGTTCCATAAAACAAACTATTCTATATTCTAAATTGATTTGAGAAAGTGATTGAGTATTGTGATGAGTATAGAGCATATTGAGTCTCTAACAATTCTCTTTATGTTTCTATGAGATTGGACAAGTTCTAGTGTGGACTTGTTGAGCAGATTTGAGGCAAGTCTTTGAGAAGACTTGTGGATAGATTTGAGGACAGAGATTGAGTACAAATTCAAGGACAGAGTTTGGTGTGGATTTGAGGACAGGTTTGTGCCAGACCAGAGACAAATATTGAGGATAAATTTGTGCTAGACCAAAGGATTGTGTTTAGTATAGATTTGAGACAGAGCTTTGGAGGTGACAGAGTTGAGGACAAAGATCTCCAGCCAGAGCAGGGAGGATAGGTGTCTTCTGTGGATAGAGTTCCATTTTCTAAGGGCAGTGGAGGCAGAGGTCTTCTAGAGGATCACTAACCAGAGCAGAGATAGGAGATTGGTGTCTCCTGTGGATAGAGATCCACTAACTTGATTAAGGGGATTGGTGTCTCCTTTGGACAGAGGTCCATAAACATTGTAGGGAAAGGATTCCCAAGAGAATTTATTTGAGAAAAAATTTATAAGAAATATTTTCTCCGTGGAGTAGCCCACATTGGGTGAACCACGTAAAATCATGTCTCTCATGTGTGTGATGCTTTGTGTGATTTTTATTGCTTTAATATTGTTGATGCTATTATTTGGATTAAAAAGCAAAAATTTTATCTTATACTGTTCCACCCCCTCTCAGTATAAGCACATGTTCTTAAAGAGAAGCTCGCTTCCTATTGTGATGTATTTTTTGTAGATTCATTGTGCAATTTTTTGTGACATAATTTTGGTGCACACTTTTCTACCATTCTCCAAACGAAGATAAATTTCTCAATGTCAAAAATCATTGTTGGGCGATGATCGCAGACTCCTTCTATGTATATTCTTCCTGTTGCCATCCACAACAATATCGGATCTCAAGAAAATTCAAACCTTATAGTCTAAGGTTAATTTTCTTATTTTTCTCACTCCCAACATCGCCTTGTTTTCTTTAATGATCATAGCTCCTCCCCGACAGGTGATAATATCCTACATCACCGTTGCTATCCCCAATCACCAGTGTCCCTCGTATTAGTGCATACTTCCCAATGATAGGAGTAATACCTCAGATCTATTGAATTCTACCACACCATAGATACCTTCGACGAAGTTTATCGACCCAAATGAACATTTTGTAGACATAGAGCCATTTTCTAGCATTCACACCACTTTTGGGTGACACAAATAAAATATTTTTGCTAAGGTTTGTTAGAATATTTTAGTGATCATAAAAGTTTTCGAACATCAACCATTTTTTCCTGATCGTCGGCTCCTCTTTCTTGGTGCTACTTTCTTTTTTTGCTACTGGTGAGAGGGAGAAAGCACCAAACCTTCCTACGCTTTTATCAAACATCACCCTTGTGGGAGTGAAGGACCAGTTTATATACTAAGGTGCTCCCCTTAGTATTTTATTACCTTGTGGTAATCATACACGGGCGCTATACGTGCACCACCACGACAGTTGGTGTCGCTCGAGTTGACTCGACCATTGATCGATCCATTGACTTGGCTATGAACTAGGCAGACCACGTTGACCATTGACTTCGGGTAGTTGATCGCCCTATTGACCCATCAAATTTTGTTGTGAAAGACAAATTTTACATTTTTTGACTTGGGAGGTGAAAATTTCCATCAATTTTTGCATTTTTACACTCTTTTTTGCAAAAATTATCATTTTTCTCACTCCATAGGTCAATATTTTGCATTTAGGGTTAAATTTTTCAGAGTTTGAGTGCAAATTTTCTTGTGAACTTGAAAAAAAAATTGATTTTGTAAGCACTAAACTCACCCTATTTTTGCAAACATCAAAAGGTAAAATTTTGTAATTGAGGTCAATATTTTTGCAAACCATACAAGCATACACTAGAAACCAAATGATAAACAATCTTGCACAACAAGTAGCCAACATTGCCACTATTGTTGGTGACTTAATTGATAAAGTGAAGGATATTTTGTGAATGTCCCTCCTCAAAGAGATGTAAAAATCTACAACAAATTTACCAATAAAATCAAATGTGATGTTAAACCTTATGATGGATCTAGAAATTTTGATGTGTTGTCTACCTAGATCTTGGATATGGAGACTTGGTTCTCATATGTCGAGCTCATAGAAGATGAAAAATTACCTTTGGCAAGGGTAAGACTTACAAGTTTAGCAAAAATATTGGTTTTTGATGGTACAACCAAGGTCAACAATTGGAAAGAATTAGTGGCACTCTTGAAAGAAACATTTTTTCACCTAATTACCAAGGTGATCTACGAATCAAATGGAATAGGTCGAAGGAAGATTTTAATATGCTAGTTTCTGATTACATTTTTTAGTTAGTAGGCTGAGTTATTTTTGAAGTCACTTCTTCAGATCTAGAGCTTATTGAAAAATTTGTAAGTGGTTTGCAAGATCCTATCATGAGGGAAGTGAAATTCATTCCTTTTGCCACTTTGTCAATGACATTCAAGCATGCAATACTTGTGAAGGAGAAAGTTGGTGGTTCTCAAAAACCTTGATCCTCATAGGAGAGCTCAGAAGGGTCACATCAACACCAAAAAAAGGTGAAGAATTCTTCATCTTCTTCTTTCCCTCATTCTTCTTCTCCTCTCGCTTCACCTAAAGCCTCTTCTTATTCTTCTTCTTCTACAATATATTGTGATTATTGTAAGAAGCCTGGTCACACCAAGGCTAAATGTTATGCTCTTGAAAGAGCAAAGAAAAAAAATTTACTTATTGTACAACTTATAAATAAGCAACCACGAGATGGTCCCATTAGGGCTACAAGGACATAAGAAGAGTATCCAAATTTAAAGGGTAAACTAAACAATGTCACCCTTATGAATTTTTGGTACAAGGGAATCACGACCATTTGTTTGTCACTAGAGCCCATCTTACACATGATTTTTATGTGGATTGTATCATAGATAACAGCTCGTAAAAGAACCTCATCATGAAGTCCATTGTAGAGAAGTTGAAGCTTACCATAAAGACACATCACCAACCCTATGCACTTGGGTGGAAGGATGTAGACTCCACATCTAACATCACACACACTTGCACCTTGAATTTTGCTTTTGGTGATAAGTTTGTGGATGTGATATCACTGAGATGGATGATCATGAACTATTGCTTGGTAAACCCTATCAATTTGATAGGACTGTAGTGCATCATGCTAAAAAAAACACATACACCTTGGATTTGCATAATAAAACATATTTGATACAAAGCACTACACCCACAACAAATTTTATGCTAAGTTGTAGGTAAGTTTGTAAGCCATTAAGTCAGGCATTTATTTTAGCTTCTACTTGCATAAGTCCCACACAAGAGAAAAAACAAACACCATAAATGACTCATGATAAATAAGAAGCTTCACTTCCACAAATTGAACAATCACAAGAGCTCTTGGTTAAGGAACCCATCACTCTCACTCATGAAAAATATACCAACCATTCCATTGGTATCATTTCGGGTACACCTATGGATACACAACCACTTGCTCCACAAAAGTTACCTTTGGATTTTCCATCTTCCACCATTGCACATACGAAGGAGTAAGCTAAGATCACTTACTTCATTCAGCATCGGTAGAACCTTCAGGGCAAGATAACACAGGAATTACAGGAGACTCGGTAGAAGCAACAACAAGTGATGTACAAGCATCACAATCCTCACTCATTTTAGGTTGGAGTTAAAGTCCGGCTTCCTTTGGATAAGCGATGCTTTCCAGAGACACAATTTTAGGATACCCCTTTGGTACCTAAACCTATCATCAGCCCTCTAGAAGTAGTAGCACCTGATCATCAACTTTCACTCACTATAGATAAAGTTTTCAAGATGAAGACTCATCACACTCGACAAGGTTCTTCCACTTCTTACCTTGTCACCCGTCGTAATCACTTTCCACATATGGCTTGCTGGATTCCTCACCATCATATGACCCATGACTTTCCACATTTTTTGAGAGTATTGGGATCTAATGCTTCTATGGTTGGGAGGAGTGTTGAGGATACTTAGGCTTATTAATTTAAGCCTAAGTTATTTATTATATTATTTGCATTGTATTCATGTGATTGGCATAGTATGCCCACATAAAGTGTTTGTTCAAAATTTTAGTCCTGAATTATTTACTAGTAGTTCAGTGGCTTCTTAGCTTTCCAGATTGTTAGAGAGAATTAACCCTACTGGGTATGCTGTTGTAGGTTTTTGTAACCCTCCATCGTATTGCATTGTATATATATTTTTAAACTGCGTGAGTAAAATTAACTTCACTCCTATAGATTTTTGTATCACAAATCTAGTATAAGTTCTTCCTCTATATTGACATGTGTAGGTTCCTCACCCTCTAAAACTCCTCCTCTAATAGATAAATCCCCTTGTCCTATTGGATACTATCGATAACGACCATTCATTCGCTTGGGCTTGTTGTCACTTTTGCTCTAGTTGATCCTTGCTACATCCCTCTATATCATCGTTGTGTCTCACTCTACCCTCGCCTATTCACACTATTAGATAATAGTATCTATAGTGCCTTTAAAACCCTCTATCCTTTTGGCCCTATCCTCTTCGTAGATACCCTTTTGATCCTACAAAATCAAGCCAACTCCTCCCCATCCTCAATCCACCTAGGGTGTAGACACCATGGTCACCATATGATCATTTGCTCCTGTAACTCGTCTATAATCTACCTTTGCAGTGGTAGGATATTGATGTATATCCTCTAGATGTGCTCGAAGTATCAAGCCCACCTATACACTTCTAGTTGCTCTAAGTTGGGCAATGCCCCAAGAAATGCATGTGATATTTGGACAACTATATGCTTTCAATACCATACCTGGAGTAGTGTTGTGTAAACTATCTCTATCTACCACTTATACATGACATTGTATAATATCTTGTACAAGTAGGCTAGTACATATGGATCCCATGCAAACATAACCTATTGGTCATGCATATCTACCACTACCCTCGCCAGTACCCATGGTAGGTGTCGCCTGCTAGTATAGCACACCAGTAACCTTACCATTGCCCCACAAAATACAATCATCAATATTTCAACTCCACATCACTTAGGCATCTCGTCTACATGGATTCCACTCTACTAGATCTCATGAGAAGGGTCTTATGATAATATTTGTAGCATTGCCTAACGCACCTGTAATATGTAAATTGCACTCCTCCTGATGGGGATGTATAAGATATACAGTGTGATGATCATCTCTCCCATTGGTAACCAGAAGGTAGATGACTCTAGATACCACCTCTCCACCAACATTATCAACAACGCTCTATCAACCTCAACCCGGGGTATCTTTACCAAATGTAGTAGCCCCACCACCCATAGAGTGTCCCTCTCTACTGTTGTGATCTATTGTATTGCCTCCTCTAAGGTATTTGACCACCACTCCTTGCTCTCAAGTACTTCATGTTGTAAGCATAAACATTCATAAAAGTTTAATTAGTTCCATCATCAGAATAAAGAAACATTAAAAATAGAGCAACAAAAGCAAAATTTGTAATCATATTAAGAATGCACATCTAATATCTCTCTCTCTCTCTCTTGTTCCTTTTTCTTTCTTCTTCTCTCTCTTTTTACTCTTTCCTCTCTTTTGCAAATTTGCACCCCTTTTTTTTAGGGCATAAATTTTTGAATTTACACCTTGGGATCTTGGGGTGTAAATTCATGAATTTTCTCCCTAGAACCTCAAGGTATAAATTAAATCACCATAAAAATAGGACCAAGTTCATGGTTGGCCCTTGAATTCATGTCAGGTGCTCGCACGATGAATTCTACTAAAAAATATAAAATAAATTAATAAAATAAAAAAATTACTTGTTAGCTTTTGATGAAGCATGCAATGGGATATAGCAATCACAATATGTAGAATAATATGAAAGAACATAAATATACGAGATGAATGAAATATGCTATAAATAGAAATGACATAAATGAATACAATGTGGTTATGGAAGAAATGAACACTCCATTAATAAAGCTACTGAACTACATTGCTCCCATCACCATTATATGGTGATATACATAGTACTGTGCTACTACCTACGAATATTCTCCAAGCTTGTCTATCTATCTATATATATCTATTACAATGAGGTCCTTCTTATATAGGAAGGTAGATTCCTTGGAAAAAACTCTACCTAGCTGTGCAAGTGACAACTTGTATATATACAACTTGCACATTGACACTTGTGCATTTATTACAATGCATGAAGTAACTAGATAACTTCCTCCTAAAGTAATCTAATGTCCTAAGTATGTACCTTGGAAGGTACATTTACATGACCCAAATTATGTAATATACTCTATTTCTAACACCCTTTGTATTACATTATTTGGGTATTGAAGAATTTAATCTTCAATATGGATATTCTTCCATTCCTTCATTGCTTACTGTGTTTAGGTTCAGTAGGTGACCTGTGTCTTCATATAAAAGTAAGATGTAGCTGAAGGTTCTTCTTTCATTTGATGATCTTTGGCTTGTTTAGATTCATAATCCTTGTCTTCTATCTAGACACCTTTGTAGTTCTCTTTGCGAGTATCTTCGTTTGGTTTTGATTGTTGATGAATGAGTAGAGCATGGTGCAATTGTCCTCTCATATTTTTGATTTTGATCCTTCTATGCTTGAATTTTGGTGTACTGGTGATGCGTAGTCGTTATACCATCATTAATTCTCAAAGAATCTATCAATCCAGGGCAGTGTACAAGGCTATCTGCAGAAGAAGAAGTGAAACAACTATAACTTAGGTCAATCTAGGGCAACAAGTCTTTATTGGTGGAACCGGTTTTGTGGGGGGTTTTGGAGCATTCCTATCTCTAAATTGCATGAATTAAATCTTAATCTAAGTTGCAGTAATTAGAAACTAATCATTAACTGCGTAGAAATGAAGTCCTAATTACAATTGCGTAATGAGACCTAATTATACTGCAGTAATTAACAGCTATGTGAATTGAAAGTCTGATCCTAATTGCGTAAAGGAAATCTAATTACTTTTGCAGTAAAGAAAGTCTAGATCTAATGTGGAAATAAAACTATCAAAATTCTGTAATGTAAGGTTGTCAATCCTCCTCGTTCAGATTTTGACAAAGAAAACACAAAAATGCAGGAAATTGCTGAAAAACAGTAAATTCTGGAAATAACAGTTTTGAAAATAAAGTGAAAGCTTGGCTGAAAGTAAGATTGCAACTAAAACATTAAGCACAAGATTTATTTTAACATGAATGAACTAATACTGCAAATATTGTCAACTTATTCACAAGCAATTTACATAACAAGTTCTGCAACTCATTCTCACTGCTATAGCAAAATCGTAATAAAAACCTGTTCTGTTAGTCCTCCTCCTAGGTCTGGAAGTGGCCAGCCTCTTTGTCCATAAGAAGGTGTAAGTCTCTCTCTCTTTCTAAATCTTAATCACACTCATTTACAAGTAAATTGAAATAGAACTGGTGCACTTTATTGATCAAAAGACATGATTACAAGAATTCTGCTAAAAAACTGTTATAGGACTGTAACAATCAATTTCTAGTTATACTCTGTATTTTCTGCTAGCTTTCTCTATATTCTATCTTCTGCTACTTCTCTACCCCCTTACTCGGCTCAACCTGAATGGGAGCAATATTTATAGCTATCCTATGATCTGATTACAAACAAAGAATATCTCAAAAGATCTAACCCTACAATGTTGCAACAAATTCTGGTTTTATCCTAGAAGAGGACTAAAACCTGATCTTTCCCTTAATGATGGCTTTGGTCGGCAATGACGGCAAAAATAGATGGCAGATATTTCTCTTTACTTTTTCCAACCTTTATTTCCCTTTTTTCGTCTTCAAAAATCGGTCAAAAAGGTCAAAATCACATTCTGTTCTTCATTCCGAAGATAAGTGGCTTCATTCCGAAGACAGTGCAGTTTTCATTTCGAAGATCGCTCATTCCGAAGATCGCTCATTCCGAAGATACTGCATGCTTCATTCCGAAGATCCGCTCATTTCGAAGACGCTGCATTCTTCATTCCGAAGATCCGCTCATTCCGAAGATGCTGTGTTTCTTCATTCCGAAGATATCTGTTCATTCCGAAGATGCTTCGGAATGAACAAATGTGTGCTTTTCCTTTGATTTCTTCTGCATCTCTCGAGTGGGTTATCTCCTAAGATCAAATTCTAATGGTCTCCATTCCTTTCCTCATGTGAATTCCATGCCTTGCTATTTATGGACAAGTGGCTGGAATTTACATGGGAAAGACCAGCTTTTGCTGCACAACAACAGCTTTGCTTGCATCGCTGCGATTTAGGTGAAGTAAATGCTTGAAACAAATCAAAATATGATTAGTGAAATGCTGCTATTATTCTAAGCATATCTCATTGTAGCAAATCATAACAAAAAGAACACAAAACTATGCAAAAAGCTGTAAAATCAACATATAATATCTCAAATACATTGATCATGCAAAATGGTTAATATACAAGCATATTAAATCAACTTAACTAACATATCAGATAAAACATAAGAGTTTATAGGCATTTTTAGTGTACAAAACATGTTATGATTGAGGCATTTCCAGTGCCTCATCATTTTCCCCCCAACTTATATTGATGCATGCCCTCATGCATTCTCGTTGGGCTATGGAATCACGTATGTCCATGTTCGTATTCCATGACCCGTAGAATAACTTCTTGCCTATGTAATATCCTCTCGTTTTCCTGAATGTTTCTAAGCCAATCTTCAAATTGTTCATCAAGTCGTTCATCTTCTTCAAAGTAAAATGGAACTGGAGTAATGATGGTTGGAGGCCTGAACCTGAGACCTATCCAGTTATGCTGCATGACCTGGATCAGTTGGACTACACCTTCTGCTCTTCTTCTGGACCACTCTAGATTGATGGGGGAGATAGGTTCTCTTTTTCTTAAAGACATGGAAAGTTCATTCCATCTGTCTCTGCATACTGACAATGCTGGAAAGAAATTGTGATCACAGAAATTGTTAAATCTGGTCACACAGTCCCTCAAATTGTTCAAGTACATTCTCTTAATATCATCCATGTTCATCATTGAAAAGTGTCGCCGAGTGATATTTAGGTGATTTGGCCGGATTGCTCGACTAACAACTCAGCCCTTGTTTCAATCACTTTATTCTCGCCTTTTCTCATGATCCCAATAAAGCTGATTTTGCAAGGTAGACATAAATGCTCTCAACCGAACATCTCCAATGTAGATTTGAGGATGAGAGTCAACTTCCTCTGGAATGAAGAAACTATGCAAAAATAGTTCACACAGGAGATTTTTCTGTTCAAAGGGACTGTCAAAATATGCCTCCAAAAAATCTTCAATAGTGTCCAATTTGTATGGAAGGTTTGAAGTAATCCTCATGACCTGGCATCTAAGGTATTTTTCCTTCAAAATAAGGTTGTAAAATCTGGCTGGCCGTCTAAATTGGACTAAAAACTCAGCAATTTGGCATAAGTCGATACCTTTTCTTTCAATGCCCGAATTTCTGTGTCCTTGGCTTCTAGCCGTTTTGCTTCCAGCTTGAATTTTTCAGTTTTATTGGCAAGTCGTTCATATCTAATCATCCAACCTAGCTATGTCTCGCATTGTACCGCTCTAAGGACACAGTATTAGGTGGTCTTACTACAGGGGGGATCCTAGGCACCAGATTTGTCTGAACTCCTTTTTCTGCCACTTCCACTGGTTGTTCATCTGTCAATATCTCTACTTGCACCCCCTTATTTGCTATTTCTATGGGGTTATCATCAAATAGTATTTCTACTTGTACCCCCTTATCTGTTGTTTCTATTGGAAGTGTAACAAGTTGAAATGCAGGGACCTTAGGGAGTACTTACTTGAACTTTTTCTTGCTCGTTGGGACTGCTCTTGTGCCGGTGGCTCATTTTCAGCATCCTCTCGCAATATTCCTCACCATTTCTGAAGCATCTTCGTAACAAGAAGGCACTCGCTTCGTAATGAACAGGCACTTCTTCGTAATGAAGGAGTGCTATTTCAGGATGAACTTCTATGTCTACCTCAACAGAATCATCTCGCTCTTGATAAACCCGAAGCAATTGAGCCAAATTATCTTCATCATGGAACACAACTGGTCGCTTTCGCATTGTGCCAACAACTTTTTTAGTTCTCGCCACTTCCCGCTGGAGTTCTCGCAATTTTTCTTTCTTGCATCTCAATGATGCTTTCTTTCTCTGTGATCCATCTGGTCTGTGTCTTGACAACACTCCTTGCTGCCCTCAGCTGCTCAGTGATGTCTTCCACTTCTATTTTTGCTTTAGAAGCTGATGCAGACAAATCAATTGCAGTTGGCTGTTCAACCAAATTTTCCTCTTCTCATCGCAACATTCTGTTCTTGTTCAGGAGGCTCTGTGAGACTGTCTACAAGGACATCCACCATATCTGTAGCCTGTTGAATTGTAGCCTCTTCCAAACCAACTTGCTCAGTTTTTGCTTCAGCTATCTGTTCAGGGAATTCTGGAAAATTGTCAGATGCTGGTTGTATCTCTGTGACATCTGGGCTACCTGGTCTATCTTCTTCCTCCATGACCTGTTCTGCAGTCTCTTTCAAATGGATTCTTGTAGACCTCCTAGTTCCATATGCAAACTTCTTCTTTTTGCTCTATTTTTTGGTGACAAGTAGGGGTCATGGGGTCAGTTTTTGATGCCTCTCGTTTCCCTTGTTTCACTTCTCTGTTCTGACAAGTCAGTTGCAGCTTCAGCAAACCGAACTCTCTTTTGTTTTTTTGCTCTGCTGCTAGTTCCAGATCCTCTTTTCTTTTGTCTCTTAGCCTGTGAAGTTGAAGGCTCAGGAGCAAGTTCTGTAATAGCTTCAGGGGCATCTTCTGCAGCTTCTTCTACAAAGCAACCTCTGCAACATTTTTTGCAAGCAACTTCTACAATATTTTCTACAACAACTGTTTCCTCTTCTGCAGAAACATCAACAGTATTTGACTCCTCTTCTTCTTCACTTTCATCCCCAAAAATGACATCATTTAAATTAGAGTAAAACCTGTCAAAACTCCTAGGGTTTCCTCTGAAATGATGTTGGCAAATTAATTTGATAAGGCCATGATGGCGAAGGCTTCCTTTACCCTCCTGATATCTTTTTGCCATGTTCTTTAACTCTTGGTACAAATACAGGGGAAGATTAACCCTAACTTCTGGTTGTTGTCTACCATGTCTGAGATGGTTTAAAATTCGTAGATGATGCCCTGACAACAGCACATACTGCCCTTCACAGGTCAAAAACTTAATCACCCAGGTGGCTACTTCATCCCAGGGTTCTTGCAGGCTAGCCCTTTTTAACCCCTTGCATGTGTTGTTATGGGTTAAATATTCAGGTTCTCTATCATTCTCTTCTACAAACTGATTAACTACATTTGCCAATGTGTTCTTGCCAGATCTAGTAATTGAAATTCCCTCTAATGGCAGCTCTGTAATCTGACTTAAAATTTTAGGGCTTACCTCAATAGACATGCCATTGACATGTGCTCTGTTGTTTCGAACGTGTGGGCAAACATGCCAGCTAAATCTTCTGAAGACCCATTGAATTTGTCCAAAAATGTCATAAACCCTCCGTCTTCAAAAATCTGCACAACTGCCGGATTTTCTCGGAGGAAATTGGTATCTGCAGGTTCTGTTCTGATCTTGCGTCCCATTTTTCTCTGTTTAAAACTTGTACACTACGGCTGCTGTCCTACTCGCAGGATTTTCTGGCTGTTTCCTGTTGCTAATTTGCAGAGTTTAGAACCTTCGCTGCCTCGTTTCTCCTTCTTCTTCTTCTTCTTCGGAATGAGCCGTATTCTGTGCACTCGTACCTCGCAACACGTCTTCGAAAAGAAGGATGGCACACATATCTACTTCTGCACCGTACACCTGTTCGTTGATAATTGCATGGATGTCCTTGCCGTCGATCCACGTCATCGCTTTGCGGATTCTCACGTGCATGTTAATTGACATTAAAAACTGGTGGCATATGGTTGCAGATTCTCTCGTATTTCCAATGAGTGCAAAAACAGACCATGTGCTGATTGACACGTGTCCCTTCTTCGCATGCAACTAAGAAAAAATCTTAATTTTGTCGTATCTTATTTTCTTGGACGCCACGTGGAAATGCTCTTTCCGAAAATGCAAACAAAATTTCATTCCGAAGATTATGACCTCATTCCGAAGACAAGTCTTCATTCCGAAGACAAATCCTCATTCCGAAGATTATGACCTCATTCCGAAGACAGGTCTTCATTCCGAAGACAAATCCTCTTTGCAGAATTTTCATTCCGAAGATAGATCTTCATTCCGAAGATCAATCCTCATTTCGAAGATTAATCCTCATTCCGAAGATCAAGCTGTATTATGAAAGTAAATCGTCATTCCGAAGACAGACCCTCATTCCGAAGATAGATCTTCATTCCGAAGACAAATCTTCATTCCGAAGATGATGCAGCAAATCGTCATTCTGAAGACCAAGTTTCATTCTGAAGACAAATTGTCATTCCGAAGACAAAGTTTCTTTCTGAAGATAAAGTGCAACATTCATTTTGCTGTCATTCTGAAGACAATTTCATTCCGAAGATAATACAGCAAGTATTGTTTTTGGCATTCTTGTTCCGAAGATTAGGCAAAAATCAATATTATCATTCTTAAAACATGTTTTTAAGTATGCCAACTCTTATGAATACCTTTTATGCTAATGGTTAATTGTCACATACTATATACCAATCATTTTACAATGAAGAAATGTAAGAAATATATACCTGATAAAAACAAGCTAATGCCGCTTTGAAGAATGACTCGCTTTTGTTGATATTCTCACTGAGATTTTCTCGCAACATTTCAAAACAAGTGCACTAGGTGAATTTGTACAATGATGATTCAAAAATTTCTCAAGGTTATGCATGCTAGAAAACTGGTTTTCATGCATACCAACCCAGTAGTGCCTTAAAAAGGTTTTCACTGCTGAGTTATTCATTTTTCTTTTTTTTTTTTTGATTTTCCCCATTTTTTTTATTTTTACCTCTCCTTTTCTCTTTTTTTTTTTTCTTGATCCTGACTATGCCCATGAAGGAATTTCATGATTTCCCCTGAAACCATGCCCATGAAGGAATTCATACTCATAATTTATTCATCTTTTTGTTTTCTATTTTTCTTGATTTTTTTGTATTTTCTATTTTCTTGAAATCCATTGATCATGTTGATTGTTTTGAAGTGGAAGAAGGATTCTCTTCCACTCGCCGTGTATCCAAACTATCAAGTTGTCGCAAGAATTCTTCTTTAGTCGAGGTGTATGGTATACCCCGAGGCGATGTCCATTCACTACCAACTTTCTTCGTGACCCATCAATGGGGGATAAACGAGCTGCTCCATTGTTGAATACCTCTTCAATCCAAGAAGGTCCCAACCATCTAGTTCTCGATTTTCCAGGGAAGTCCTCATATTGAGAATCGAACAAGAAAGCCCAATCTCCTTGTTGGAGTTTCCTCTGCCGAATGTGACTCGTCATGCCACAGCCTTCCTCTCGCTCCCGAATTACCTCGCTTTGGTGCAGAGCATCCAATCTAAGTTCATCCAATGCATTCAGCTACAGAATCCTCGTCTATCTCGTGCCTCGCGACAAGTCAATTCCAATTTCCAAGTGTCATGCGCAATGTTAGTAGCTCAAATTCAATAGGTAAGAGAGGCTTTTTACCAAAGACTAGTTCATAAGGTGTGAATCCAGTAGTGGACTTCCAAGTAGTATTGTAGGCCCAAACTGCTTCAGGTAGTTTGTCTAGCCAATTTTTCCTATGAAAAGCTACTGTTTTTGTCAAGATGCGTTCTAGTTCTCTGTTTGTTACTTCAACCTGGCCATTTGCTTGTGGGTGGTAAGGTGATGATTTCCTATGTTTGATTTCATACAATTCTGTAAATACTTTTATGACTTTGGATGCAAATTGGGGTCCTTGGTCTGTGGTGATAGACCGTGGAGCTCCAAATCTCTGAAAAATCTGAGTATACAAGAAATCAGCGACCTTCTCTTCACGAGCATGTTTGAAAGCACGCACCTCTACCCACTTTGTCAAGTAATCGGTGCATACTAGAATATGCACCTTTCCTTGAGAAGGTGGATCAATAGGTCCTACAAAATCAAGCTCCCCACCTCTCAAATGGTTCTAAAACCATTTGAGGCTGCAATGGCATCTCATTTGTATGAGTGGGTTTCCCCATTCTTTGGCATGCATCACAATGCCTCGTGTACTTTTTCACATCCTTGTGAAGAGATGGCCAATAATATCCTATCCCTAAGATTTTTCTAACCGTGCTTTTTACGTAATAGTGTCCACCCGAGGGTTCATCATGACAAGCTCTAAGGATATCATACACTTCATCCTTTCCGGATGCACCTACGTAACACATGGTCAGGACTGCACTTAAAAAGCATACCCTTAATCCACTCAAAAGAAGAACTCTGTTTGATCAATTGTTTTTTCTGTTTTGAGGTGAAATGTGGAGGAACTTTCCCTGTGGCCAAATAATTGGCTATATCTGCAAACCAAGGTGATTGAACTGATATAGCAAATAGTTTTTCATCAGGAAAAGTGTCATCAACTAATTCCCCTTCATCTGTGTTCTGCAACCCGGACAAAAAATCTGCTACAACATTAGCTTTTCCCCGGTTTGTTGATTATGGTAATATCAAATTCTTGCAAAGAATAACAACCAACGAATAATTCTTGCACTTACCATAGGTTTATTCATCAAATACTTAATGGCCGTATGATCTCGTGTGAATAAATATTTGATAACCTCGTGATATAATGCCTGAATTTGTTGATGGCATAAATCACCGCTAGGAATTCTTTTTCAGCTGGTTGTATAATTTTTCTCTCGCTCTCGTCAAGTTTTTGCTAATGTTGTAGATGGTATAATGTTCACCATTATCAATTTGTCCTAATGCTGCTCCAATTGCTGTATTGGAGGCATCGCTCTGAATGTGAAATGGTAATGTCCAATTAGGTCCTCTAAGCACAGGTGGAGTTATCAATTTCTCTTTCGTAGCTTCAAATGCTTCCTGACACTTTGCAGTCCAGAGAATTCGTAATCTTTAGTCAATAAGGCAAACAGATGGACTCGGCTATTGTACTAAAGTTGGGAATAAACCTCGCGGTAAAAACCAATGTGTCCTAGGAAACTTCTCGACATTAGTCCGAGTTTTAGGAGGAAGGAGGTTCTTGATAATTTCAACTTTCTTTGGATCAACTTGGATCCCTTCAGGAGAGATGTGATGACCAAGAACTATCCCTTCCTTCATCATCATGAAGCATTTATCCGGATTTAAGGATAAGTGGTATGTTTCACAACGTGTTAAGACTTTGTCAAGATTTTCCAATGTAAAATCAAAAGTTTGTCCACATACCGTGAAATCATCCATGTAAATTTCAACACTTTTGGTGGTCGGATCAGCAAAAATTGCTAGGACTGCTCACTGAAAAGTTGTCGGGGCATTACACAAACCAAAAGGTAAAACCCTATAGGCAAATGTTCCCCATGGACATGTAAAAGTTGTCTTTTCTTGATCTTCAGTTGCAATCTGAATTTGATTATATCCACTCGAATCCATCAAGAAAACAAAAGTATCTTTTTCCAAAGAAGAGTATCTAACACTTGATCTATGAAAGGTAATGGAAAATGGTCTTTGTATGTCACCTTATTCAATTCTCTCTAATCTACACATACTCTCATTTTTCCATTTTTCTTAGGAACTATTACCAATGGAGAAACCCATTGACTATCGGAAATTGGGTAAATGAATCCTACTTCCAGGAGTTTTTCAATTTCTTCCTTCACAATATCTCTTAAGGCAGGATTCAATCTTCTTTGAAATTGTCTGACTGGCTTGACTTCTTCCGGTATAGATCTTATGGGTACATATATCGGGATGAACTCCCGACATATCTTTGTAGTTCCAAGCAAAAGCATGAACATGCTTCGTCAAAACAACTATCAATTTTTCTTCCTCTTCCCTAGTAAGTCGGTCTGTAGATATTCAAAAATTTGCCCGGTCGGACTTCTATTTGTTTTGTATTTAGAAGGACCGAATTCACTCCTTCATACTTGGTGATTAAGGGATTAAGAGGACATTGCCGTGATTGGAGAAACGAGCGAGCTTTCGTTTCATTGCTGCTTGAGGGAAGCATTTCTTGTATGGAACAGTGAGAAGGAAAAATCAGATGATGGTGCCATCCATGTGATAGTGAAACAGAGTTTCCTTGTGATAGCACAGATGATTCATCTTCAGATTTTTGATTCTCCTCATTACTTATCAACTGTTGGATATTTGTTGCTTCCCCTTCTAAACCTTGTTCATGCGTAACATTCATCAGATTGTTTCATTTTCTAAGTTTTCTCGTGTCACCGAGGTCTTCTGTGTGTTCTCTTACTACTAAGGTAGCTAGTGTAGAAATGACCTCTTCTGGTTCTTCATCCGAGTCAGAAAACCGTAACTGGCCTAAAAATTTGCTAGATGGTTTTGCAAGAGGATATAAAGAAATTTGTTTCAGCTCAATACCATTTGAAATAGTCATATTTCCATATCTCGAGCCTATAAAGGTCGCTGCAGCTTGCAAGCCAAGGTCTTCCCAAAATAATGGGATATCCATGTGCTGAATTTCTTGGTCAGAAAACCAGAAAATCTGCAGGGAATTCCCAAGAAGAAACTTCTATAGGGACATCTTCAATGATTCCTTCAGGTTTTGCAACTGACCCATCAGCCATTTCTAAAACCGTAAAATGTGGGGCCGAGATGTTTGAGCTCGTAATTGTTCCATTGTATCTTTAGTCATGACATTTATTGCAGCTCCTAGATCCACTAAAACATTTGATATTGGTACTCGAACCTATGGTGACCGTGATAATCGGGCTTCCCGGATCACTATACTTTGGAGGTAGTAGTTTTCCGGATAAGAGATCAGCTATCTTCCCTTCAACCTCGCATAGCCTTGGGGAATGCTTTCTTCTTTCTTCCTCGCTCTTTTAATGCACAAATTTTGGACAAGTATCGTTGATTTCCGGTATTTCCTTAATGGCTTGCAATAAGGGCAATGAGATAGTCAACTTTTTGAGTTCTTTGACCAATTCGACTCGTAAATTTTTGGTATTACATTAAGTCTTTCAGGATATGGAACTATCCTTGGTAATTGTTCCGCTTGTGTCTCTTTTTCTATTGTTGGATCCAATTTTTCTGTTTCTTTTGTTGGTTGAATTCTCTCTGATTCTGATGATTCTTGCTCTTCATTATCTTTGGTTTCCATTAAAACTCGGTTTAGGTACAACTTTTCCTGAACGGAGTTGAATATCACTACAATCAAGAACATTAATTTCAATATTTTCTTCAGCTTCAGCCACATAGACAGGAGGTGTCTGTCTTACACTATTGGGATTAGTGACTGGCTGAGCTGGCAATTGAGGTTGCTTCACTTGTTGTGTTTGCTATTTTTCTTGAAAATTTTGATTAGGTGCAGGCAACAAATGCTGAGTTTGACCTTGATTCCTTTGCTGCCTTGGATAGGACTGGTATTGCTGATTCCATTGTGGTTGGTTTTGCACCCAATGTGGATTAGTCTGATTTTGATTCCATGAGGGGTTGTTTTGATTCTGATTCCATGAGGGGTTGTTTTGATTCTGATTCCAGGCTGGATTACTCCAATTTGATTGTGGCCATTCTTGGGAATTTGTCCATTGAGGATAATTCCAAGGACGTTGGGGTGGTTCTGATTGTCCCCAAGGCATAGTACCAGGATTATGCCCCCAATTTGTAGGAAAACGAGGGGGATTTTGATATTGAGAGAAATTTCCCCCTTGTTTTGGTCCAATATAGTTGAGTTCCTCGATCTGGTTTTCTAACACGCTTTGAGTTGTGGTAGCAGGTGGCATTGATCGGTTGAATGCCTTTTTGAACAGATACTACAAATGGCTGAGATGGTTGTTTTATTCAAAGGACATTCCTGCAAAGCATGTTTACTTCTACATCTTGGGCAATAAATTGCCAAAGGTTCTGTGTTTTTAGCTTTTGCAGAGATTTCCCCTAAAGTAGTGTTTAGATGCACTAGGATATCGGTTTTGAAATTTGCAAGTTCCTCTATCAAGTCCTTTACATCAGCACTCATTTGTGCGGCTTTTTCTTCTTCTCTGCTTAGTGCGAGAGTAATTCCTGTAGAGATCCATAATTTCCTCATTACTGAGAGTGGTTACATCCCCTTTTCCCATCAAATCTAGAACTTCTCTGGATTCATCTTGCAATCCTCTCAAAAAGATAGTTTTACACAATTCTGGTTCTACTAGTCCACATCTCCTTTGAACAAAGGAGAACCTATCAAGGTAATCTTCCAAGGTCTCATCATCTTCCTCGCTTGATTCTAAATAACTCATCCTTTCTATTCCTTACACGGCAAGTATTCCCGATATTTGTCTAAAAAGACAGCCTCCATTTGATCCCGTGTTCTTATGGAATTTGGCTCTAAGCTCATGAACCAACGTAATGTCGAATCCTTGAGAGTTGAGGGAAAAACCTTAAGTTTTTGATTGTCATTTATATAATCATAAGTCCGACACACTACCTTGAATTCAAACAAAAATCGGTCAGATCTTCAGATACAACACCTCGAAAGGTGGGAAGTACTGAAGGTGAAATGGTCTTCATGGGAGAGTTTTGTGTTGGATTCAGATGAATAGGATATTCAAATGTTCTGGACGGTTGGAGCACATCCTGATCATCCCCTTCATTATGAACATAGCCATGCTGGCCATCTACATTGCCTGCCATAGTTTCTTGTTTCCTAGGAGAAGTTAAAGCTTCCCAAATTTTTCTCTCAAGAGGTCCAAGCTTTTCTCGTTGATGAGTCTCGATGAATTATCTTCCTTAAGATATTCTCGTTGATACAATTGGTGATTTTCCTTTCTCAAAATGTTCTACCGATGGTGAGACTCGGTGATTTTTCTATCAGTCTTTCAGGTAGTTCAAACACAGGTGATTCACCCCTTAGGCATGAAGATCTCCTTAATGGGACAAGCCAGGGATCCTTTGGGGTCTCCCTAGACTTACTCATTCATGTTTACTCCTAAATGACATAAATTAAGTCAATAGTTGTTATCTTACTCTGCTATTATATTCAGATTTTAACCTGAATGTTCACAGTTTAGTCTGATTACAGCTATTGGACTATTTGTTTTCTTCTGGCAACACTATATCCCCGACAACGGTGCCAAAATGATGCGTAGTCATTATACCATCATTAATTCTCAAAGAATCTGTCAATCCAGGGCAGTGTACAAGGCTATCTACGGAAGAAGAAGTGAAACAGCTATAACTTAGGTCAATCTAGGGCAACAAGTCTTTATTGGTGGAACCGGTTTTGTGGGGGGTTTTGGAGCATTCCTATCTCTAAATTGCATGAATTAAATCTTAATCTAAGTTGCAGAATTGGAAACTAATCATTAACTGTAGAAATGAAGTCCTAATTACAATTGCAGAATGAGACCTAATTATACTGTAGAATTAACAGTTGCAGAATTGAAAGTCTGATCCTAATTGCAGAAAGGAAATCTAATTACTTTTGTAGTAAAGAAAGTCTAGATCTAATGTGGAAATAAAACTATCAAAATTCTGTAACAGAAGGTTGTCAATCCTCTGTTCAGATTTTGACAGCAAAACACAAAAATGCAGGAAATTGCTGAAAAACAGTAAATTTTGGAAATAACAGTTTCTAAAATAAAGTGAAAGCTTGACTGAAAGTAAGATTGCAACTAAAACATTAAGCACAAGATTTATTTTAACATGAATGAACTAGTACTGCAAATATTGTCAACTTATTCACAAGCAATTTACATAACAAGTTCTCGCAACTCATTCTCATTGCAAAGAAAATTCGTAATAAAAACCTGTCTCGTTAGTCCTCCTCCTAGGTCTGGAAGTGGCCAACCTCTTTGTCCGTAAGAAGGTGTAAGTCTCTCTCTCTTTCTAAATCTTAATCACACTCATTTACAAGTAAATTGAAATAGAACTGGTGCACTTTATTGATCAAAAGACATGATTACAAGAATTACTTAAAAATCATTACAGGATCAGTAATAATCAATTTCTAGTTATACTTTGTATTTTTTGCTAGCTTTCTCTATATTCTATCTTCTCGCTACTTCTCTACCCCCTTACTCAGCTCAACCTGAACGGGAGCAATATTTATAGCTATCCTATGATCTGATTACAAACAAAGAATATCTCAAAAGATCTAACCCTACAATGCTGCAACAAATTCTGGTTTTATCCTAGAAGAGGACTAAAACCTGATCTTTCCCTTAATGATGGCTTTGGTCGGCAATGACGGCAAAAATAGATGGCAGATATTTCTCTTTACTTTTTCCAACCTTTATTTCCCTTTTTTCGTCTTCAAAAATCGGTCAAAAAGGTCAAAATCACATTCTGTTCTTCATTTCGAAGATAAGTGGCTTCATTCCGAAGACAGTGCAGTTTTCATTCCGAAGATCGCTCATTCTGAAGATACTGCATGCTTCATTCCGAAGATCCGCTCATTTCGAAGACGCTGCATTCTTCATTCCGAAGATCCGCTCATTTCGAAGATGCTGTGTTTCTTCATTCCGAAGATGCTTCGAAATGAACAAATGTGTGCTTTTCCTTTGATTTCTTCTGCATCTCTCAGGTGGGTTATCTCCTAAGATCAAATTCTAATGGTCTTCATCCCTTTCCTCATGTGAATTCCATGCCTTGCTATTTATGGACAACTGGCTGGAATTTACATGGGAAAGACCAGTTTTTGTTGCACAACAACAATTTGCTTGCACTGTTGCCAGATTTAGGTGAAGTAAATGCTTGAAACAAATCAAAATATGATTAGTGAAATGCTGCTATTATTCTAAGCATATCTCATTGTAGCAAATCATAACAAAAAGAACACAAAACTATGCAAAAAGCTGTAAAATCAAGCATATAATATCTCAAATACATTGATCATGCAAAATGGTTAATATACAGCATATTAAATCAACTTAACTAACATATCAGATAAAACATAAGAGTTTATAGGCATTTTTAGTGTACAAAACATGTTATGATTGAGGCATTTCCAGGCCTCATCAATCGGTTTTTCATTTTCTTTAACCTATTCCTCTATAAATATGTTAGTATCATTTTGAAACACCACAATGTCTTGTGAGATTTACATTGAGTCTAGGACGTATATATTTTCATGGATTGAACCTATTGCTTTTATTTCATCTTGATTCATGATGAGACATATATTGATCCCATCCATATATACAAAGTTGATCATATAGTTGTTTTCTACTAACTTGCTTACTAAAATGAGATTGAATGTTAATCCAGGAACATACAATACTTTTTGTAGTAGAAGATTTGGAAATTATTTGCTAGGTATTACACATCCATATCGATGTATAGGATAGGTTTGGCTATCTGCAATTCTTATTCTGTAACCTTTAGTAATTTCAATATATTCAAACTATTGTATATTTCCTATCATGTGATGACTAGCTCTTGAATCAATGTACCACATGTTTTCATGTTTTGCAGATTGGTTCCCACTGGAGCAAGTTTTACATTTATTTTATGACATTCATTTTTCCATTTGAAGAAGTAGAATTGAAGAAAAGAGATAGAACTGTAGTCTACCTTATGAATTCCTATATTATTCCTAATTGAAGTATATAAGCTTGATTTGATAAAACCTTTATTAATCCTTAGGTTTGTAGGCTTCCTTATGTCTCCCTAGTAATGAGAGTATGTATACCTAATTTTAGATTTTGTAGAAAGCTTATATCTTCCCAACTTGATAATATTTGATAGATATTATTATTATCAAGTTTTGTAGAATACCTTATGACTCCCTAGAGATTTTTGGAATATGATATAGTGCTCTTGTAAAATATAGTTCAATTTATGGTTGATTTTGTACAGTTTTGTAAAGATCAAAAATCAACTTTTTAAACACCTTATTACTCCTATTGAACTAAGCACTTTTCCAATTTTGAAGAGGTTTTAATGTTGGATTTCTTTTATCCCTTTTGAGAAATTTTTGAGACAAGAATATTATAAATTTCCAAATTTAGCAAAAAATATTAATAACCTCTTTATATCCCTTAGGATTTTATTTAAGTGTTTCTAATTTCCAATAACCTAGTTTGGTGTTGTAATTCTTATAACTCCCAAATTTGGAAAATTAGAACACATTAATATTTGCAAAAATTTAAATGGATTAATCCCAAGTAGTATCCCTTATTTCTCGTAGGTTGTATTTTGCAAATATTAGTCAACTTTGATATTTAATTTCCCTAAGTTTTTCTTTCAAATAAAGATTGATTTCTTTTAATACTTCAACCTTAAAATATAACCTTATAACTCTCTTTTTAATGAAAGCAAATTAGATAGGAAAATTGTACCTTAATAAGGCTTTGCACCTTTATGAAATCAAGGATCATATATCCTTTTTGGGTGCTATGAGTAATGATAGATTCTCCAACTTGCTATTGGCTTCAACACTCTCTTTAATGCTTCCTTGAACTGTTTGACCAGGAGTATTATTCCTTACCGCTTTTGAATACTCCGAATTGCTCTTGCTACTAAGTTGTTATCGTGTTGCTACCGAGTTGCCGCTGAGTTGCTTATCGAGTTGTTACTGAGTTTCTTGGTCCAATTCACCTTTAATAGGCGGTCAGTCATGTGATAAGTGTTACAATAGTTTTAAAATATTCCAAGAATGCTTTGGGTGTTTGGTGTAGACATTGATATTGTTCTAAGGCTTGTGACAAGTGTCACGTACAATTGAAAAAATGTATTTTTATTCTCTCTTCATGTGTTTTACAAGAGACATTTCTGCTTCAATGTATATGAGGCTTCTTTTTGTAATGCTTATGGCTGTAAATAACTCCTCTACCGCATGGAGTATGGATACCAAGACAATGTTGTAATGTCTTATTCGTGGGTGTTTTTAAGGGTTATTTTTTAGAATGACAAGTGAAACCTTCTTTCCTTTGCATGCCCTTGTATTATCAACACCTTCTTGCAAGCCTTTCAAACATATTATTCCACCTTGTTCTTTGTTATACTTCATTGGTGCTGATATGTTTCCAACCAAGCAAGATATGGTGGAGATATGGAGGAGCTTTGGTGGAGCTATGGTGGAGATATAATAGTGCTTTGATGAAGACTCTGTGATGCTCCACTTAAGGTAGTGAATGCTCCTTGATTGGACGTATGGTTCCAATATACATGCGTCGATTTCCTTTGTTTATACACTACTTGATTTCTCCCTGGATTTGTGCCTTATCTTTTGTAGGTTCAGTCATCCAAGATACGTAGAAAATGAGCCTATATGAGTGGCTCCTTACTATGCTTGAGAGAATGCTAGTGTTCGATCGCTTTTGGTTGTTTCATCCTGCTTATATTATGCCTTTTAGGTAATTTCCAATCTGCCCCTTTTCCTGCATAGAATGAGTTAGAGAAGTGCCACACAATATAACAATATTTGTAAATAAGATACCTTTTGCACCCTTTATTGCACTTCTTTTTGTAGTTCTAATATTTGAAGAACACAAGCTTATACTGAGAGGGGGGGTGAACAGTATAAGACCTCTTTTTAATTTTTCCTTTATACTTCAAAATAGTAAAGCAATATACCCAAAGCAATATCAAAACAATGCACAATATCATCCACAAAGTGACACCAATTTTAATGTGGTTCACCCAGAATGCCTGGGCTACGTCCACAAAATTTTTCTCTAAAAGTGATCTCAAAGTTCTTTGGGAAACCTTCCCAATTACAATGTTTATGAGCCTCGGCCCAAAGGAGACACCTTCCCCCAATCTAAATTTATGAGCCTCTGCTCAAAGGAGATACCTTCCCCTCTGCTCTGGAAATGATCCCTTAGAAGATCAACTGCCTCTACCTCTTGCCAGCACATGGAACTCCTTTCCATCGAAGACCTCCTATCCTCAATGCTTAGCCTAAGAGACCTCTACCTTCTATGATCACATCCATAGTAGCTCAGCTACTTGTACCAAACACAATCAGTCGGTCTAGTACAAGTCTTCCTCTGTCTGTCAGATCTGTCCAACTCTTGAACAAATCAATCCTCTGCACACAAGCCTTCTCAAAGACTTGCCAAATCTGTCCTCAGATTCTTCTCAAAGAACCAATGCACCTCTGTCCTCAAGTTCTCTGATAGAACTATCAAAAAATTAGCTCTCAAGTCCTCTGCTAGGACCTGTCCAAATCTTCTCACAAGTCCCCATTGAAACTTGTCCAAAACCTGCTCACAAGTCCCCACTAGAACCTGTCCAAAACCTGCTCACAAGTCCCCACCGGAACCTGTCCAAAACCTCAACAAGCTCACCAAGAAAAACTTGCTTAGCATGAACCCACAAAGAGAATTGTTAGAGACCCAATGTGATTCATAAACCTCATAGAAGCATAAAGAGAATTGTTAGAGACTCAATATGTTCTATACTTAACTCCCAATCTCAATATCAAATCTCATAGAAACATAAAGAGAATTGTTAGAGACCCAATATGTTCTATACTTAACTCCCAATATCAATCTCAAATCTCATAGAAACATAAAGAGAATTGTTAGAGACCCAATATGTTCTATGCTTAACTCCCAATATCAACCTCAACTCAATCTCAATCTCAAAAGAATAAGATAGATGTAGTATGCTTTTCTCAAGAATATGAAACACAACCCAACAATTGCCAACCATGCAATATCTCATATAACAATGATACTCATATTATTTTTACCAACAATTTAGGGTTTCAACAACAATGCTCATAAAACAAGGTTTAGTCAACCAACACCATTCAACTCAACATCAACCTTGAAGCATTCAACCAATCATCACAAGAAAAGGAAACAAGTAGAAATCCTTTTCCCTCCAAGGATATTTGAACAAAACAACCACCAACACAATATCACCAAATGCAAAGAATAACTTGCTCAAATCAACTCAATGGAGTAAGCCCAATATCATGTATCAAGTAAAGCACTAACTTGATCAAAACAACCTCTATGGAAGCAACTCAACCATCAATATCAAAACAGCCAACTAAGGGTTTCATCATCTCAATGCAAGTAGCAGGACTTACTAACATAAAACCTTAGTGCAAAAAAAGCTTCCTCTTCCTCAACCAAAATTATGCATTCACCCAAAAACTCATCAATGATTTTAATGCATAAACAATCTTCAATATCTAGAAAATAGGATTTACACCAAAATACCTAGTAGACAACCTTTTCACTCCAAACTCAATTTTAGAAAATATACCATCAACAATATACATGGAAGAAGTTACCCATACCTTTACTTTGATGAAGGAGAACTCAAAATATGTCACAACAATAACTCTCAATTTTCCACCAATTAGAGTTAGCAACTATACAATAATAGATAATAATAAATATCCAAATTAACACCTTATTTCTCCAACTTAATAAAAACCACCAAAAGTATAATATACATACAAAGTAAAACCTCTTTACACCTTATTACTCCACATAAACATTAAGCATCAATAAAACAATGTCAAAGCAAATATGATACCTTAATCTTATACCTCCAGCGCATTCACAGCCACTATCCTTTGCACACCACGACCAAAAGAAAATTACCAACGAAGAGAATCGAACTCAGCACCTCTGCCTTCTAGCACCTTCACTAAAATGCCACCGTCGTTGGGTCACAAGTGCCCAATGAAGAAATACAGTGTTGCCCTATATTTTATCTTCCTTTGATGCCAAGAATCTAGAAAACGTAAATGTCTTCCTCAAGCCACATGCAAACTGGTGAGCGCTATCCAAAACGTAACTTACTGGGCAACAAAAATAATCATCCACACAGTGCAAACAGAAAAAAAAATTCGATTGCAGATCCAAAAATTGTAGGTGAAAGCAATCTGCCGGTTGTCAAAGTGCAAACTGAAAATGTAATTCGAATGCAGTCCCAACAATTGTAGGTGAAGCGCAATCTGTTGGATGTCAAAGCGCAAACTGAAAACACAAGAAATTACTTGGGCAACTCAATATGGATAATCAGCTCTCAATGAAATAGAATGCATTCTCGAAGATCACAGAGCTATGATTTTTATTACTTGAAGTTACAATCACTTTAGAAAATCATCCCCACTTATATAGCCATTTCTCCTTAACTGTTTGACGTCGACGCTCCTCCAATGATGGCAACACATCGGCGAAAGAAATCTTTTTTTCTCTGTCGCTTAAGGGTTGAAAGACCCTTTAATAATAATTAAAATAATAATAATTATTATTTTATTAATAATAAATTAAACTTAGACCCTTGTCAAAGGTTTGAGTTAATTTAATTATTAATAATAAACATGGACCTTCAAGGTTTTTCAAGAAGTAAAAACCTTTGCATTAAGTTAAGCTTGGTTTTAATAAAATCCCTTAATGAGTCCAAATGGTTTTAAGAAAAACCTTTAACCTTGTCACCATGGTTTTAATAAAAACCCTTTAACATTATGAAGCTTCTCAAGATATTTTTGTCATCACACTCTTTTTGATATCAACACAAAAATGCCTTTTGACATCAATGACAACTTATACACTTGAGCAAAGGCAATGTACCCAAAGTACCCAAAATTGCCAACAATCTCCCCCTTTGTCATTGATGGCAAACCTTTACTGAAAAAACTTCTCAAGAGCCAAAATTGAAACCAACTCGTGCTAACAATCGACCAACTGTGCTCACAACTGAGAATCTTCCTTTGAAATTTTGTTCCCCCTAACTTGAAGCTTTCCTCTTCACTTTGAAGCTCTCCCCCTTACTCATATCTCTCCCCCTTTGTCATCAATGGCAAAGGGCCACCTTTGGGGCTCGGGACTAAGAAGGAGCCTCTTAGCTTAGTCCCTCCCCCACCTCCTAATGAGGTGATTAATTCTAGGGTGGGAGTAAAACTCCCATTAGGCACTGATCATCATCAGCGTCTATAACTTCCTTGCCGGGCCTTTTCTTGAACTCTTTGTCCATATTCCTATTCTTGTCATTGTTCTTGTTCTTGTTCTCATCCCTGTTCTTATCCATGCCTTGATCCTTGGACCTGATCATGCCACTATTCCTGTTCTTATATTTTGGAATTTTAGCTCTACACTGTCTGGCTGTGTGACCTTCATTTTTGCACTTATAACAAGTAACAATGTTATTTCTTTTAGGCATACCTGTTCTTTGAATCCACCAGTTCTGACCAAACCTGTTCTGATCAAACCTGTTCTTGTTGTTTGCCTTGCAATAAACTGCCTTGTGCCCAAACTGTTGACAAGAGTAGCAATACCCTTGAAAGTAACTAGCACTTCTAAAACTGTCATTTACCTTCTTCACTCGAGCCATGCAATGTGAAGCCATGTGACCAAACCTATGACAAGCAAAACATCTGCCTTGAAACTTTCCTTTATTTGACCTCTTAGGCTCTGAAAACTTCTTCTTCTCATTCTGAATTATGTTTTCTATTTCTGTGCATCTATCATTCAAGGAATCATGATCTGAAATACTTTCCTCATTAGAACTCTCTTCCTTTTGGAGTCTCTTACTAGACTCTCCAACTTGTTCCTTGTGAGGCTTAACAAAACCAAGGCCTGTTTTATTTGTTGTCTTTCTTTGAATTTTGATGAGTGACTTAACCTTTTTGGAGCTATCTTGAAACCTGTGAAGCTTATCCTTGTACTCTTTAGTTTCCTCTTTCAAAGAAGCCATTTTTTGTTCTAACTCACTATATTCAAGAACCTTAGATTCTAACTCATCCTTGAGTTCTTGTGTCTTAGCTATAGAGAAGTCAAGACTTTCTATAAGATCATCTCTCTCCATACAACATTCATCTAACTTATCCTTGAGTCTAGCATTCTTCTTTCTTTCCATTTTCAAATAACTAAGAGCACTAATAAGTTCACCTTTAAGATCTACTTCTCCTTCCTCTATATGTTTGCCTTTTGAATCATCAAAGCCTTTTTCAGATTTCTTATCACTAGAGGTGCTACCCTTTTCAAAAACCATACATGCATCTTCCTTATAGTTTTCTGAAGCATCCTCATACATACTAGAAACCAAATCATTATTTGTGCAATCATCCTCAAGGTGACCAAAATTTCCACATCTAAGATATTTCATGATAATGAATCTATGTTTTGGTTCTTCCTCTTTTTCTAATATGAACAACATCTCATTTTCATTATCACTTGAAAAAATTTCACTATCACTACTAGAACACTTACTTGCCTTGTCTAGGTAGAAGCTCTTCTTGTGTTTGTGAGAGTACCTCTTTCCTTGATTGCTTGTGCTCATCTTTGTTTTTCCTGTGATGCTTGTGCTTTTCAGAATCCTTGCTCTTACAATCCTATTTATCTTCATCACTTTCATCCTTGGCAATAGTATAGTTAGTAGCATAATGACCAAACTTTCCACAATTGAAACATCTTACATTTTTCATACTTTTGTGCTTTCTAGAGAACTTGCCTTTCTTGATGTAATATGCCTCTTCATCACTAGAAGACTCATCACTCTCTTGAAGCTGTTTACCCTTGGATTTCTTGGTAGCCTTGAAAGCTGCATCTTTCTTGACATCAACCTTCATTTGAGTTCTCAACTCAAATGCTGCATGTATACTATGGAGCTCATCCTTTTTCAAATTATCCAAATCTTTAGCTTCCTCAATAGCAGAAATATTTTCACTAAATATATTAGGAAGAGATCTTAAAATCTTATCACAAACATCATTTTTAGCAAGCTCAAGACCTAAGTATTTCATGGAGTTAACAACCTCATCCATACGAAGCATGTAGTCACTAATATTTTCATCATCATTCATATTGAGTTGTTCAAACATACCTTTGAAGTGTCTCAACTTGGCCTTTATGACATTTGTATCACCTGTATCAACCACCTTCAACTGATACCACATTTCACTAGCTATATTGCAGTGAATCACTTTGGTGAGATCTGCTTTCTGTAAGCCTTTTAGGATTGCATTCATTGGTTTTGAATTACTGTGATGTAGGAGCCTTTCTTCTTTAGTATTAGGACCATGTTCAGGAATAGTGTACTCATCTTCAATCACTTCCCAAACCTCATTCCCAAGTGCCATTAGATGAACCTTCATCCTTGCACTCCAAAGACCAAAATCAGACCCATCAAGAATAGGTGTTGCATTGCCACTTGAATGATCCATTGTGTTCTTTACTAGCTTTTCCTTCAAGTTGTTAAACTTTTCGAAGGCACCCGCTCTGATACCAATTGAAGAACACAAGCTTATACTGAGAGGGGGGGTGAACAAGATAAGACCTCTTTTTACTTTTTACTTTATACTTCAAAATAGTAAAGCAATATACCCAAAGCAATATCAAAACAATGCACAATATCATCCACAAAGTGACACCAATTTTAATGTGGTTCACCCAGAATGCCTGGGCTACGTCCACAAAACTTTTCTCTAAAAGTTATCTCAAAGTTCTTTGGTAAACCTTCCCAATTACAATGTATATGAGCCTCAACCCAAAGGAGACACCTTACCCTAATCTAAATTTATGAGCCTCTGCTCAAAGGATATACCTTCTCCTCTGCTCTGAAAATGATCCCTTAGAAGATCAACTGCCTCTACCTCTTGCCAACACGTGGAACTCCTTTCCATCGAAGACCTCCTGTCCTCAATGCTTAGCCTAAGAGACCTCTGCATTCTATGATCACGTCCACAATAGCTTAGCTACCTGTACCAAACACAGTCAGTCGGTCTAGTACAAGTCTTCCTCTGTCTGTCAGATCTGTCCAACTCTTGAACAAATCAATCCTCTGCACACAAGCCTTCTCAAAGACTTGCCAAATCTGTCCTCAGGTTCTTCTCAAAGAACCAATGCACCTTTGTCCTCAAGTTCTATGATAGAACTATCAAAAAATCAGCTCTCAAGTCCTCTGCTAGGACCTGTCCAAATCTGCTCACAAGTCCCCATCGAAACCTATCCAAAACCTGCTCACAAGTCCCCACTAGAACCTGTCCAAAACCTGCTCACAAGTCCCCACCAGAACTTGTCCAAAACCTCAGCAAGCTCACCAAGAAAAACTTGCTTAGCATGAACCCAAAAAGAGAATTGTTAGAGACCCAATGTGATTCATAAACCTCATAGGAGCATAAAGAGAATTGTTAGAGACTCAATATGTTCTATACTTAACTCCCAATCTCAATCTCAAATCTCATAGAAACATAAAGAGAATTGTTAGAGACCCAATATGTTCTATACTTAACTCCCAATCTCAATCTCAAATCTCATAGAAACATAAAGAGAATTGTTAGAGACCCAATATGTTCTATACTTAACTCCCAATATCAATCTCAACTCAATCTCAATCTCAAAAGAATAAGATAGATGTAGTATGCTTTTCTCAAGAATATGAAACATAACCCAATAATTGCCAACCATGCAATATCTCATATAAAAATGATACTCATATTCTTTTTACCAACAATTTAGGGTTTCAAAAACAATGCTCATCAAATAAGGTTTAGTCAACCAACACCATTCAACTCAACATCAACCTTGAAGCATTCAACCAATCATCACAAGAAAATGAAACAAGTAGAAATCCTTTTCCCTCCAAGGATATTTGAACAAAACAACCACCAACACAATATCACCAAATGCAAAGAATAACTTGCTCAAATCAACTCAATGGAGTAAGCCCAATATCATGTATCAAGTAAAGCACTAACTTGATCAAAACAACCTCTATGGAAGCAACTCAACCATCAATATCAAAACAACCAACTAAGGGTTTCATCATCTCAATGCAAGTAGCAAGACTTACTAACATAAAACCTTAGTGCAAAAAAAGCTTCCTCTTCCTCAACCAGAATTATGCATTCACCCAAAAACTCATCAATGATTTTAATGCATAAACAATCTTCAATATCTAGAAAATAGGATTTACACCAAAATACCTAGTAGACAACCTTTTCACTCCAAACTCAATTTCAGAAAATATACCATCAACAATATACATGGAAGAAGTTGCCCATACCTTTACTTTGATGAAGAAGGAGAACTCAAAATATGTCACAACACTAACTCTCAATTTGCCACCAATTAGAGTTAGCAACTATAGAATAATAGACAATAATAAAGATCCAAATTAACACCTTATTTCTCCAACTTAATAAAAACCACCAAAAGTATAATATACATACAAAGTAAAACCTCTTTACACCTTATTACTCCACATAAACATTAAGCATCAATAAAAAAATGTGAAAGCAAATATGATACCTTAACCTTATACCTCCAGCGCATTCACAACCACTATCCTTTGCACACCACGACCAAAAGAAAATTACCAACGAAGAGAATCGAACTCAGCACCTCTGCCTTCTAGCACCTTTGCTAAAATTCCACCGTCGTTGGGTCACAAGTGCCCAATGAAGAAATACATTGTTGCCCTATATTTTATCTTCCTTTTATGTCAAGAACCTGGAAAACGTAAATGTCTTCCTCAAGCCAAATGCAAACTGGTGAGCGCTGTCCAAAACGTAACTTATTGGGCAACATAAATAATCATCCACACAGTGCGAACAGAAAACACAATTCGAGTGTAGATCCAACAATCGTAGGTGAAAGCAATCTGTCGGATGTCAAAGTGCAAATTGAAAACGTAATTCGAATGCAGTCCCAAAAATTGTAGGTGAAGCACAATCTGTTGGATGTCAAAGCGCAAATTGAAAACGCAAGAAATTACTTGGGCAACTCAATATGGATAATCAGCTCTCAATGAAATAGAATGCATTCTCGAAGATCACAGAGCTACGATTTTTATTACTCGGAGTTACAATCACTTTAGAAAATCATCCCCACTTATATAGTCATTTCTCCTTAACTGTTTGACGTCGGTGCTCCTCCAATGATGGCAACACATCGGCGAAAGAAATATTTTTTTCTCCGTCGCTTAAGGGTTGAAAGACCCTTTAATAATAATTAAAATAATAATAATTATTATTTTATTAATAATAAATTAAACTTAGATCCTTGTCAACGGTTTGAGTTAATTTAATTATTAATAATAAACATGGACCTTCAAGGTTTTTCAAGAAGTAAAAACCTTTGCATTAAGTTAAGCTTGGTTTTAATAAAAACCCTTAATGAGTCCAAATGGTTTTAAGAAAAACCTTTAACCTTGTCACCATGGTTCTAATAAAAACCCTTTAACATTATGAAGCTTCTCAAGATATTTTTGTCATCACACTCTTTTTGATATCAACACAAAAATGCCTTTTGACATCAATGACAACTTATACACTTGAGCAAAGGCAATGTACCCAAAGTACCCAAAATTGCCAACAATATTCTCGTTTATATGGTAGAATATTTGAATGCAGTGTAGGGGTTTTGAGGTTGTCTCTTTTCTTAGACACCTTCTTTTGGCTTGGATATTATGATTAAAAATCCAATCTTTGATAGAAGTAGATAGAAGCTCCTTATATGATGCAATTTTCTGCACTTCTCTCCTTGCAACTTAACCCTGTAATGCTTTGGATTTGAGACTCACCAAGTCTCAATATTTGAATCCTCTATTTCGGATTTGGTTAGTCATTTTATTCTCCAAGTTTTAGAGGATTATAACCTATTTTGGTGGATTCACTTGGCCACTATATGTTGCAGATTTTTGTGCACTAATAGTATCTTCAGACACTTTGACAATTTTTAGACACTTTGACAATTTTTGATTTTGTTCCCCTCTCAAGAACACAAACAATTATCCTTTTGAGAGCAAAAGAATAGTGCAAATGAATCTAACAAAATTTATTTTAATGCACTAAAAATTTCACCTTATCACTCCAATCAACTCTCAAAATAATGCACTTAATCATTTTATTGCATCTAATCAAGAATAATCTGAAATGAATCTTCAAGAGTTATTATGCAATTTCACTACAATTAATATTGTAGGACTTAGTCTTATTTTTCATTTTTCTAAAGTAGACGATAGATAGTTGATAGATGTTAATTTAAAATATAATAAACTCCTAATTAATATGCAAATGAACCTTAAAAAGAACTTTTCTCTTTTTGCACTTTTGAAGACTGTAACCCAATTTTTCTTCTTGCAACTTTAATCCAAATTAAGGTGCTTTAATAAATTTGATAAGTAATCCAATTAATGAATCTACTTACACCAAAAGTTGCTTACATTTTTATAGCTCTTTTGCTGCTTCTGTAGAGGATGTAGATCTTGGTGTCAAAGATTACCAAGTTGATGCTTCGAGTAGTATCTTGCAGCTCTTTGTAAACTGTCCTGAACAACTCCTTCTTCACCAAAAGATGATCTTGAACTTTCTTTCACAAGCCTAGGATTTGGTGGTTTTTTCTCCTCTTGTTATATCTTTCTTCTATTATAGATTTATATAAGTCTTTATCTCTAAATCGATGCCTTCTTTATATGAGAGGTAATCTCCAAATCTCCAGGATTTGGTGAGCTTCTTATGTCTTCAAGTCTTCTTGTCAAATTCTGACTTCAAGGAGGATCTTCTTATCAAGGTTTTGAATATCTTGAGGTCTTCACTGGCTTATTATTCTAGGATTTGAAACTCCTTTCCAAATTATTCTTCTAAAATTTGGTACTCCTTGTCAAATATTCTTCTCAAATTTTACACTCCTTATCAAATTTTCTTCTCTTGGGCTTGTTGTCGGATGGCGAAAATTGTTCCAAGTCCTTCACTATCAGGGGATTCTACTTGGTAGTGGATTTATCCAATGATTTCTCATTTGAGGATTTCTTCAGAAAGACTCTCCAAGCCTTTTATTGGATTCTTGATGAAACCTTCCCAAGGTCTTTGATATTATAGCTTTTTCTAGTCTTCCTTCAGACCTTTTCTTCAACATTCTACTCCTGGAAGTGTTGGTGGAAAGATCTTCTTCTAGATCTCTAATTCTACTGCTTCTGGATTCAACTAAAAGTTCTTCAATGAGATATTCTCTTGATCTCTTCAATTTTTCTTTAGGTGCTGAATTGATTCTTTCCCAACTCACTTAATCTTCTTTCCTTGCAACAAAATATTAGTACTAAAATATTAATCTACTTCTGAATAAGATATTCTCTTCTAAAGTCTTCTTTAGGATCAAGTCTTCTGTGTCCTTTTTTAGTATCAAGGATTCTATGGTATTTTCATTATTAAGGCTTCTATGGCCTTCTCAGTATCAAGGATTCTGTGGCCTTTCAAGTATCAAGGTTTCTATAGCATTTTCTTCAAGGCTTCTATGGCATTTTTTGTATCAAGGCTTCTATGGTCTTTTCTTAAATGCTTCTAAGGCCTTTTATTCTGTATAAAGGCTTCTATGGCCTTTTATTCAACTGTGAAGTTCTTAATTCTAGCAATGGAGATATTTAGTCTCCTAACTTCACCACAACTTTTCTCCAAAAGTATTTTTCCACAATATTCTTCTCTTGCACAAGGAACTAACATCTGCACTATGAAGGTATGCCAACCTTCGGGTAACGAAGTTGAATGCTCCTAGATTTTTGTTGTAGGAGGAGTCCCAATCATTTGAGAATTAATTTTCTACAACAAAAGAAACTTTGGGTAATAGTTAACAAATTCTAGATATCCTGAATGATCTTCACTAGATGATCTGTCAATCTAGTGGATTGAATATTGAGTCCTAGTCTTCACAAGTTTTTATTGTAACTCTGTGGAAATACTCTAGTCAAATTTAATTTAGTATTTATGGTACTAAGATTTATTTCAGTCCTAACTTGTGAATCTCCCTAATTATACCACCTAAAATATTTTGAGAGTTTTTGATAGTGGCTGGTCCAACAGTGCATCAGGTTGACAAAAAAATCAGGCTCAATAATGATGGTGATTTTCCAATTGACCTATTTTTGCTAGATCTATCATAGCTCTGATACCACTATTAGCTTTTTATGAAGTATGTAATGGGAGATAGCAATCACAAGATGCATAATAATATGAAAGAAAGTAAATCTACAAGATGATTGAAATATGCTATAAATAGAAATGACTTAAATAAATAAAATGTAGCTATGGAGGAAATGAACACTCCATTAATAAAGTTACTGAACGACATTGCTCCCACCACTATTATATGGTGATATACACAAAATTGTGTGAATACCTATGAATATTCTCTAAGCTTATCTATCTATCTATCTATATATATATCTATTACAATGACACCCTTCTTATATAGGAAGATAGGTTCCTTAGATAACACTCTACCTAGCTGTGTAAGGGACAACTTGCACATTGACACTTGTGCATTTATTACATTGCATGAAGTAACTAGATAAATTCCCCCTAAAATAATATGATGTCCTAAGTATTTATCTTGGAAGGTACATTTACATGACCCAAATTATGTAATATACTCTATTTCTAACACTGCTAAAAACCCTAATCTAACCTAGTATAGAAGTTGGGTTTATGGCCATACCCATTCTTGGTTTCTTGCATTGCCAACTTCACCTATCGCAATAGCTACATAGTGTGTTGGAAGTGCCATTTTGCTCTTTTCCCAAAGCTATTTTCTCTTCTTCACACGATGAAAATGAATTCACATTCATCCTTCTTCCATTTTTAACAATAATGATAGGACTTAACAGGACTCTGGGTTAGGATGACCTAAGGAGGGAGGTGAAGGCCATGTAGGCTAGGATAATGACCATGTAGATGGAGATGGACTTGTTGTGAGATGATAGGGCCAAGAGGATAGAGGGTCTATGGGGTGCTATGGACACTATTATCTCAGAGTACAACTACGTGAGGGTAGAGCAAGACATGATAATGGTGAAGAGGTACATAATGAGGGCCAAGGCGACATGCCTTAGGGGGGACATGGACCCACTAGATAAAAATCAACAATAAACTTGAGTGGAGGGTATGGTCATTATCACTAGTGGCCAACATGACCAAGGGATTTTTCTTCTATAAGAGGAGCTCGAGGAGGGTGATGGAGGACCTACAAGTGTCAATGTGGAGAGATCTACTAGGCATTGTACTTTTATAAGTTCTTGTGGACTAGAGGGTGGCTCCACCATATTTCTTGTGATAATAGGGTTAGTCATAGACATGGACATGGACTGTTTCACAATCCATGAACATACCCCCACTAGGACCACCTCTAGTTAGTGAAGTAGAGGAGATGGGCTCATAGAGCTAGGGTAGAGATCAGGATGACATGCCAATTTTAAGTGTGACATGTGTCCCTAAGCTAGGATATGGTCGAGTATGCTAGGCTTGTACTGTGGCACACTAAACTAGTTAATACATGCTCTAATTACCAAGTAATATATCATGTTGGTTTGTGTATGATTATGTGTGTTTAATTATGTGATTGCTAATTTTATGTGTTTGTTAATTTTTATTATGCATGAATGAATGAATGAATGAAAATAGAAATGGAGAAAATGCATGAATAACCCTACTAATGAATGAAGTAATTATTAGATGACTAGATGTAAGCATAAAAAGCTGATGGAAGAAATAAAAAGAAGAAAGAGAAAGAAAAAAATAATGCTCTAGCCAAATTTGTGCCCCATAAAAACTAACTGTGAATTCATCATAAAGTGAATTTGCACCCTGTATAAACAAAGCACAAATTTGGCACAACAAAAGAAAAGAAGAAAAAGAAAAGAGAAGAAAGGGAAGAAGAAAGTCAAAAAAAGTAAAAATATGCTTAGATTATTCCATTTGAATCAGTATAGACCATAAGGACCAATGTGATCAAACAAACACAAGCCAAATAAAAGAAAAGAAAAAATAAATAGATGGAGTAAAATCCTATGAGAATGTATGCTCAAAAATGGCTAAGGATGGAGCAAAACCTGCTATGGGTATAGTGCTCATGAGTGTCCATGAAACTATCCTATGAGGGTGTAGTGCTCACTCAAGAGAACAAGTTGGGGGAGTGATACCCACTATGGGTGTGTGCTCATTAGTGATCAAAATATGGAGTGGAAACCTGCTATTGGTGTATGCTCACTAGTGACTGTATGTGGAGTGATACCTACTAGGATGTATGCTTGCAAATGGCCTAAGTGGAGGTTGTTGCTCACTGGAGACCATGAAGCTATCCTATATGGGGTGTAGTGCTTGCTGAGCCAAAAAGAGTGTAACCTAATAGGGTTGTTATGCATGCAAATGTTCAAAAGAAGTAGAACTCGATAGGGGTGTTAGCTCATTGAATAAGAGAACAAGATTGAGAAATGCAAAGAAAGAGGTGTCATGTGTGCATGTGTTAGAGAGAACAAAGTAGTGTGTGTACCTTGTTTGAAATTTCAATGGCTAAGGGATGTGCGTAGAATAGTCAATGGTCGTATGAACACCATAAATTATACTCATATAATATCTATCCTATCCTACGAGGACCCCCTTAACAATTAAAAGATAAAACAAGAGGTGTGATCAAAACAAGATGCACAAATAGAAGGAGCACATTTTCTTTGTCTTGGAGAAAATAAGTGATTGAAAAATTTCAAATGAAAAAATATATAAAAGAGATGAAAAACTATATCCCTTGAATTGGAGAAATTTTTATTATTATTGATACTTTCAAGGTCAAGGAACATTCCCTAGGTTGGGGATTTGATAAGCATCAGTGATAATGATTAATGAAAAAAAAAGTATGTCAAGTGATTCATACAATTAATGACAAGCAGTCGTGTAGTATGAGCAAGCAAACCAAATGCAAGTTGACATAAAAGAAGAAGAAAAATAGAGAAATATGATGAAGAATAAGATAGACGAAAGAGATATGGTCAACAAAAAGAGAAGAAAATAAGAGAGGTGATGTGAATTCATGCATAATATCATTTTAGGTGCATTATGTTCATTGGTTCTTTTAGTTCTTTACCATCTAACATTACTAAATGATAGGATCCTGATCCAAACCTAGCTATTATGACAAAGGAGCTTAGCCATTTAGGCTAAAATTTTCCCTTCAAATCTATGCGAGAATTGGTGTTATTCTAGTTTTCTTTGAGGACAAGGTCCCCAACCTCAAAAGAGCAATGCAAACTTTATTAGAGTAAGTTTTCTTGAGCCTATTATAATAGGCTTGAAGATGCTCTAAGGTATATATGCACTTCTCATCCAATATATCCAATTGGTTTAAACAATATAAATGGTATTCATCACCAATCGAGGCACTTGTAACAAGATATGTAAGGATGAGACATCTAACTGGAATGGGAAGACTACCTTAGTGCCATAGACCAAGACATACGGGTTGCACCTGTAGGATTTCAGACACTAGTACAATAGACCCACAAGGTTGGATAAAGTTAGATATTCCAGTCATTAGGTGTCTTACTAACCAAATTATTGAGGATCTTAACTAAGGACTTATTGGATTCTTCAACTTGACCATTACCCTAAGGGTAATATGGAGTTAATAATTTGTGCTTAATCTTGTACTTAGCATAAATTTTGTGGACATCCTTATTCTTGAAATGAGTGTCATTATCAAAAATAATTATCGATAGAATATTTTACCTATAAAGGATATGGTTGAAGATGAACTTAGAGACATGGGATCTAGTCACCGTAGCTAGGGGCATGGCCTCAACCCACTTGGTGAAGTACTTTGTTGCCATAATGATAAAATTATGACCATCAGACGACATGGGAAAAATCTTCTTGATAATTTATAATCCCCACATTGAGAATGTCGAAGGAGAAGAATAACTTGAAGGTTTTGAGAAGGAGAATGAATAAGTTTGTCATGGCATTGATACTTGTCGTAGCGTCAAACAAATTCACATGCATATTTCTCCATGGAAGGCCAATAATAACTAATCCAAAGGAGTTTCTTGGCAATAGAATTTTTTCTAAAATTTCCTCCACATGATCCTTCATGAGCTTCACTAAGGGCTAGATGGGTTTCATTGGAGTGAAGGCATCATAAGAGGATGCTCTCAAAATAACGTAGATATATAGTATCGTTGATTATGAAAAATCAACATGCTCTTTTTTGTAAAAGATTTTACTGGTTGCGATCTAAGCCATTGGAAATTGAACCATCCTTAACAAAATTAAAGATGTTTATGTGCCATGGCTTAGATGGAGAAGCTTTGATGTTTAGGACATCTAATGAAACTAGGCTAGAGCTAAGGGTTTTGGGTTCTCAGAGTTTTCTGATGATGATCATTGTTTGATCATCTTCTAACTCCAAGGGGATAAAGGATGCAATGTTAGAACCTTGCGGTTCTAAAATAATTAAATAAATAAATAATAAAAATAATAAAACTATAAAGAATCACTTTGCCACTATAGGGGGATCCCTCCTTTAAAAAAATAAATAATAAATTATATTCTTTTCCTTTGATGATTTGTGTGCATATCCAAACCTAATATTTATATCTACCCTAAAGCTACGTTGGTGAAGAGATGTGATGGTTCACGTTATGAAGAGACGTGATGGTTCACATTATGAGTTAATAATATAATAATTAAATGATTAGTAATATTAAATAATAATGTTAGGATGTAGGATCCTAACATGCCACCCTTCCTGGAAAAATATTTGTCCTCAAAGCTGAGATTGAGGAAATTGTTGTTGAAATTGATGAAGCGCTTCCCAAGTAGCATTTGCTCAAGTTCTTGCACAAGTTTAATGTCACTTTTCTGTAGGCAGGGATATTTTGAAGGTTGAAGCTTTAGTGGTGGATTGCTAGGAATAATAGTAGGATCATGATGACGGTGGGGGGAAACCCTTGTGGTGCCTCAAATAAGCCAGAGTGATATGTCAAAAGTTGTTGTAACCCTTCCACTTTAGCCTCTTGTTCCCATGTAGAATGAAGGGAAAATAATTATGCAATCACCCTTTTACCTCCTTTCTGAATAAGTTTACCCATATGTTGAGAACTCACTATTGGTGAGGAACTTGTGTGTAATCCTTTTAGAGTGTACGTCTGGCCTTCATTGGTCACTTATTTTATGTCTACCTCATATTTTCCTAACACATTGATCACTTATTGCACATCAACCTCATTTTCTCTCTCTGTGGAGTGACAATAATAAATTACATTCAATAAATACAATGTTTGGGTAGTACATCTATGATTGGGCCCATATTGTTCATCACAATTATAACAAAGGTCTTTCACCTATTCTCCTCCATTTCCTTTGGGATGAGGTACTTAATTGGCCAAGGTTGGTTAGGTTCTGGGCAGCATGCGAGATAGACGATTGTTCAATAGGTTGCTTCTTGTATTGATGTTGAACATTAAATTTATCTTCGGTTAATAAAGCTAATCTAATGGTCTGCATCATGGTGCTGGGATTTAACATCTCCACCTCCTCCTTAATTTCTTCTTTTAATCCACTGATGAAGCAATTTATGAGAAATAATTCATCTAACCTTGTGATGTGATTAATGAGATCCTTGAATTGAGTCTGATATGCACACACTGAAGTGAATTTAACATAGGTTAGTGATATTAATCTGTAAAAGTAGGTTGGGGTATTGATATCTTCATCTATAAGCCATTTTAGGAAATTTTGAATTTTGAAATATCCAACAATGATCAACCTTTCATGAATTTTCAATAGGATGTCCTCCAATTTAAAGTCTAAGAGTCCTTGGTAGCCATAGAACAATTTCGCCAAAATTTTCATAGATGTAAATTTACTTTGTCCTGGATCTCAAGTGTGTTAATAGTTTGTATGGTAAATCTAGATAATTTGTGTACTGATACCAGATGTTAGAACCTTATGGTTCTAAAATAATTAAATAAATAAATAATAAAAATCATAAAATTATAAAGAATCACTTTGCCACTATAGGGGGCTCCCTCCTTTAAAACATTAAATAATAAATTATATCTTTGATGATTTGTATGCATATCCAAACCTAATATTTATATCTACCCTAAAGCTACTTTGGTGAAGATACGTGCTGGTTCATGTTATGAAGAGACGTGATGGTTCACGTTATGAGTTAATAATATAATAATTAAATGATTAGTAATATTAAATTATAATGTTAGGATGTAGGATCCTAAATTGCAACAATGACCATGGTATTTGCATAGTAGTTGGAGGATCTAGGGACAAAATCTATGGTTATTCTATCAAAGGCTGATAGGAGCTTGGTGATAATCTCTTTGTAAGATTTTAGTTTATCATCCTTGGTTTGATAAACATTGTTATTCTAATTAATGACAAGTTGAGAGTCGATGAAGATGTAAAGGACTCTAACCTTTAAGGCTAAAACTACCCTAAGACCTAGGATCAAGGATTTGTACTAGATGGTATTATTAGTGCAAGAGAAATAAAGCTTTAAGGAAAGGGGATCAATTATTTCTAAGGGGTGACTAGAATGATTCTAGCCCCAACACCCTTTAAGAAACGTGATCCATCAAAAGATAATGACCATGACTCAAGTGCTTCAGATTCTAAGCTAAGACACTTGTTGGGAAACTCAATGACTAAGGGATGGGTGGGTTCTAAGGGAGCAATGACTAACTGGTTAGCAATCACTTAACCTTTTATAGCCTTATAACCTATAAAGGTTACGTCAAAATCACTAAGGGCTAGGACCCACTTGGTGAATCAACCTAAAAGGTAGGGATTCAACATTAAGTAGTGAAGAGGATCAAATATTATGAATACTAATGTCTTATGGCTAAGCATATAGTGTTGTAACTACTGAGAGGTAAACATTGCAGCAAGGCAAAGCTTTTCTAGGGGAGTGTATCAAGTGTCATAGCTAATGAGGGTTCTACTAATATAGTATATGACTCATTCTTTGTTTTGATCATCATGTTGAGCTAGCATAGCCCCAAAATATTGGGTTGTTGCTATTATGTAAAGAATTAAATGCTTATTTGGGTTGGGTGGGATAAGGACAAGTGGGGAAGTGAAATACTTATTGAGTTCATCAAATGTTTTTGACTCTTGGTATCCCACTTGAACACTACATTTTTCTTAAGAATATTAAGAAAGATATGATCCTTATTGACTAATTTGGCTATGAAGCAACAAATATCTTGAAGTTTTCCTTGCAATATTCACAACTTGGTTAGGTTATAGGAAGGAGGTATGTCAGTAATAACCACTATCTTAGTGGAGTCCACTTCAATATCTTTCCTAGACACTATGAAGCTTAAAATCTTGCCAGATGTGACTCCAAACACATACTTGGAGGGCTTAAGATGAATTTTGTATTATCAAAGTCTTTCAAATATACATCTCAAATCTTGAGCATGAGTTGCTAGATTGATGGAGTGACCAAGAATATCATCCACATAGTCCTCAACAATATCATGCATCAAATCACAAAAGATATGTCATATCACTTTGGTATGTTGAACCAATATTATTCAAGCCAAAATACATTACTTTATAATAGAAGGTGCCCCATGGAGTTATGAAATCTATCTTGGCCTGGTCCTTAGGGGAAATCTTGATTTGATTGTATCCCAAGAAACCATCCATCAACAATATTATTCCACATCTAGTGGTGAATTCTACTATCATGTCTATGTTGGGTAGAAAAAAGTCATCCATAGGACAAGCAAAATTGATGTAATAAACTTTGGTACATAATATGATTGTTCTTTCCTTCTTAGCCATAGGAATAATATTAGAGATCCAATCAGAATAGTCAATGGCTTTGATAAAACTGATGTCAAGGAGTTTTTGGAGGTCCTCCCTGACTAATAGGGTAACTTTAGGATGCATATTCCAAAGCTTATGCTTAATGGGATTAACATCAGGTCTAACCACTAGGTTATGCATCACTAAGGAGGGGTCAAGCCCTAGCATGTCGGCATATGACCAAATAAAAATATTTTGAAATTATTTTAATAATTTGGTCAATTACTCCTGCTCATTCATGGAAAGGGGTTTTCCTAGCTTAAGCAGCCTAGGGTTCTCTTTAGTTATTATATTAATGTTGAGGGTCTCTTCAATGAGCATGTGATATTCATCATCATAAATGAGGAGGGGTGGAGATCATGCCTAGTTGCTCAATATTTTTAGGAGACATAGAAAAGGAATCCACTTGAGAACTAGAAGACTCAACCTGGCAACATAAGGAACCAAACCACTAAAGAATAAGTTACTTTAGAGGATATCTTCATGATCTATATCACAAAGAGTATCCCCTTTAATGGACTCCCCTAGGGTCATGATCAACTTGTGGTGAACCAAGCTTACCATATTGCAAAACAAAATGTTAGAGGGAGAAGGCAATCCCTCATACTTATTACTCCACTCCAAGCCATGCAGATCCATGAATTCAAGAAAGGTGACAACTTGATCATAATCAACTGGTAAGGGATGGTTTTTGTTTGGGAAATAACATATTCCACATTGTCCAGACCAAATCTTAACTTCCAAAGGCTCTTGAATGCCTTGTTGTTGTGGCCCTAAACCCTTACCTTCATATAACATACTTCAAAGGATCTATTTAGAAAGTGGGTAATCATTGGATATATAACAATGGACAAAGGTTATCTCTACTGGAAATGGGTTGCTACCACAAATATTTTCTTTGTGGGGCATACCCACATAGATAAAGGTACACATACATATGTGTACTACTGCACCCTTTTGATAGGGTAAACCCATAATTTGGGTTGAAGGTGGTAGATTGGATAGATCTAAAAGAGGACTTTTCAAACATATGATTGGATTGATCTTATGATGAGATTATAATTTATGGTTCCTTATTTTATAATTTTCAATTTGTTTGGTGATTGGATATGATAAAGAAGGATAATGAAAAGAAGAAGTAGAAATTTTAGGAGAAATTTTATGAAGAGAAATAGATGGACAGAAATTGATGATAGATTGGGCTTTGCTCAACCATTGAATAATATTGGAATGGATGAGGGTCACCCTTGATGGTGATAAGTTGATTTTTAAACTCATATCTCAAGAATTGAAGAAGAGTAGAAGGGACAAACCTCATGGCATGGATCCAAGGGATTCCAATAAGAATATTAAAATATGGGTAAGATACCACATAAAACAAAGTGTCTAAGATATTGGGTCCCACCCTAATGGGAAGGGATAAAATGTTGTAGGCCTCTTGGGACTTGTTGTTAAAATCCTTTATGATGGCATCATATTTGGTTAAATATTCCTCCTTTAATCTAAAATTTTGGAAAATTTTATAAGTGTATATATTAAGGGAGGAACCATTTTCCACCAATATCCTCTTAATAAACTTTTCCCCAATATATCCAGTTATGTAAAGGGAAGAATCCCCTTGTAAATTTAAGGATGGAAGATCATCATCACAAAAAGATACATTATTGATCTGAAGAGTACCTACAACATTTGCTAGGTTACTAGGGGGAAGATCTTATGGGATAGATTGTTGACTTAGAAGTTTCAACAAGGCTTCCTTGTGAATAGAAGAAGTTTGTAAAAGTTCTAAGAGGAATATCTTGGTAGGTGTGTTACTTAATTGTTGTTAGATGTTGAAGGAGACTTTTGGTTGTGGCTTCAACACTAAGGTTGGTTTTTCTACACTTGTGCTTATTTTTTGGGTACTATTAAGAACTAAGGGTGGTCTAGAGGGTTGGTTAGATGTAGAGCTTGTCTGCTCTTGATTTTTTTTTGAGTCAGTTAAGCTTAAGCTTGTTGTCTTGTTGTAGTTGCTATAATACTAACCATGTTGTTGTAGGGTAGAGGCACATTATTATATATCACTTGGTTGGTTATCTATTGCCCATGGTTGGGTAAGGAATTTTGGAAGATCCCTATATATTTATTGGTTGTGGGTGTCTTTTGAGTAGGAGGTTGATCAATTGGATGTTTGTGGTTAGTATTGGGTTAAGAGTCATCCACAACAAGATGACATTCTTCTATTAAATCTTGAACCACGTGTTTCAACCTCTTACAGGAATTCATCATGTGCCCATCCACCCTATGATACTCATAGTTGATCAAGCTTATACCAAACTGCCATTGTATCTGGTTGTCTTATGGGAGGAAATTCGATCATATTAGCTTTCAAAAGTTTCTTGAGGACTAAAAAAATAGGCTGGTTGAGTCTAGGGAAGTTTCTTGGTGGTGGTCATTAGGGTTTTCTAAGTACCAACTTCTACAAGGTACTAGCAGTATTAACATTGTTGGTTGATCTATTATGTGTTACCCCATCACCAACTACATGCTTGTTCCTATATATGTTTTTTTCAGTATTTCCTCTTTTTTCTTTAACTTGAGTTGGCCTCTTCTTATAAGGGTATTCTCTACTCTTCTTGCTAGTTCTATGAGATCTATTCTTGTAAATTTCCAAAATATATATAACATATATTGAGGAGGTTATGGTGTATCTTAACTGTCTGACTAAACTTCTCCATCAAGACAAGAATTTTGAGAAACTTTCATATTTACCTTTAGGATATATAAATCTTGGATGGTTAGTCCTTTCTCCACATAAGCTCCAAATTACTGAACAAATAACTTGGTTGTTTCCTCAAAGTTTCTCAAATAATGATGGGGTAGTTGATAATACCATTCCAATTCCATACCACCAAGGCTTTTAGGGAATATTTTTAGCAACAACATATAATCATATATAATATCATGGCATGTTATAAACTTACTTAATTGTTCTATTGGGTCCTCTATTCCCTTATAAATGGGTAATATTAGCATTGGAAAATACTATGGATAAGGCCTAGAGGCTACTATAGGATCTAGAGGTTGATTGCACATTTTCTTATAGTTATAAGTGAAACTTGGAGCTTGAAGTGTATCCATTCTTAATGCCAATTGTTTCATTATGGTTGTTAGACTACACATATCTGGATTGTTGCTATGCAATATCCCTAGGTTTCCTAGAGGTTGTTGAAAGAGATTTTAGTTAATGTTGAAGGCATTAACATTGTTATGGTATGGGTTATGGAATGAGATTTTTTGTAGAACATCTTGTTGTGGAGAATAATTCACATTTAGTAAAATAAAAGGAATGTTGAGAGGTGGACTATTGTTGGAAGAAGGGGGAAAATAATGAGAAGGAATTTGAATATTATGGTAGGATATACTACTAGTTGGAGGTAGTTGTGAAACACTCCTAATGTTGGTGGTCGTTGTAGTAGCATACATGGGTTTATGAAATAGATTAACATTATGAGATGATTCAAACAAAGGATTGATGCGAATATTATGAGAAGCACTGACTTGACAATGAGATGTTCTAGCTTCTTCAAAGTGGATGTCTCTATCCAAGGCTTCATTTAGGACTTACCTATTTTTCCTAAAGAAATTCAAGATATGATTATGTGATTTGAAGGTGAGTTGTATGTTAGACCTCTCAATAGAATAAAAGTCATCACTAGTATCTATGTCCTGTTCTTCCTCTATATTGGGATTCTCCCTATCAAGTTGATCATCCTTTTGGCATAGAGGATTCCCTATGAGCTCTAACATATTTCAAGTACTCCTAAGGTCTAGGGCCATAGGATTAAGAGAAGGAGAAAGAGAGAAAAGATAATGCAAAAACACAAAGGACACAAGGATTTATTTTTTTTTCTAATATATGCAAACAATTTATATGGTCTTAGTTATAGTTTAAAACCAAAACAAAAGGAGACAAAGGGAAAAGGCTTCCTAAATTGCCACTAAGGACGTATTTCACATTAGGTTCACCAAATATGTAGAGGGGCAAATACCCTCTACGGATGATTTTAAATGAATCCATTGGGATCCAAGGTAATTGTGGGGCTATTATTTCTCTACACTCAAGGGCTTGGGATAGGGTTATGCATAGTGATAAATGATCATTAATTCACAAATAGTAGAATTTTTGAAATTTGAAATTGGTTGCATATGGGGACCCTTGACCAAGGCCCATTCACCCAAAAAATTTGGGTCTAATTTGTTTTGGATCAGCTCACCCCACATTGATAATAATTTCTTCATTTTTTTTAAATCACCAACATTCCTGCCTAAATCGTGGACCTTTTTTGCCTTGAAATTATAATTTTTTTTATTTATCTCATAAAATTTACCTCTTATACCACCAATATATATACCTAATATGACAATGATACCCATACATATAAAGCATTAATTATCATAGAAAAATGACCTGTAGCAGCAAAAAATAATACATAAAAGTCTGATACGACTGGTTGTAGAGAGAAGAACAAATGATTGGTTGAGGAAAATAATGATTGATTGCAAAGGAACAATGGATCGACATAAGAGATGATCATTTGCATAGGAGCCATGGATCAATAGAAGATCTGATTAGTTGTAGAGAAGTAGTGGATCCACATAAGAGTTGATCAGTTGCAAAGGAGCAATGAATTGGTAGAAGAGCTAATAAGTTGCAAATGAGCAGTTGATTGGTAGAAGAGTCAATCAGTTATAGAATTATTCTCTACAAATTCTCTACTACCAATATATAGAAGCGTTGATCGATTGTATTGAAGAAACCATGCTCCTATGCAATTGATAGACACTTATGTTGATCTATTGCACCTCTGCAATAGATAAACACTTTTGTTAATCAATTGCACCTTTGTAACCTATATACACTTCTATCAATTAGTTGCAAAGGTGCAACCTATAAAAATTTTAGTGATTGGTTGTAGAGGTACCATCGATCGACATAAGAGTTGATCGATTTATAGAGGTGCAACCAATTTACAAAAGAGTCGATCGATTGTAGAGGAGAAACCGATTGATAGAGAACCTTCTAGGATGTATTACTTTTGATCCATAGCTCTATTTTAAAATTACTTTTTGAAACCACCTATTTCAATGAGATATATGCTTTAAACTCATCTATGATCAATTTAGCACTTGGTAAAATCCTCAAAAGACCTCCAAAATGAGATTTGAAGTTGTTAAAGTGCAATACGAAAGAAAAAGCAAGTGGAGATCTAGTAAGGGTAATGTGCAGAAACCCTTAAAGGATAATAGATCTAGGCAACCTAAAATTATGGATTTGGTAAATATTGTTGTCTTATCATAAAAAATATATGAAAAATGAGTGATAGTAATATTTTGCAATTTATTCACCCCATTTTTATAGTTTGTGCTAGAAAAAAATGCAATTCGCCATGTCTTCTACATGAGTTTAGAACACTATTTTCCTCAATTTTAATTCACCCAATTTTTATAAATATATTTTGGGACCAACCATTTTTGCATAACCCTAGCTTGGGGGATTGAAGGGTTCACCAAGAGTACTTTAAGGACTCACTCCAAGTTCGATATGGAATGTTTGATGTGTTTATTGAGCAAAGCACCTAAGTTTGGTCTTGACTAAGAGCTAATCTATAAATAATTAAAGAATGATGCATGGCAAACAATAATGCAAGTAAACAAAGAACTATTCCTAGAATGACTCTTTATTTCAATGAAGACTACTCCTAGTTTTGCAAGAAAGTAATACTTTTTCTTTTCAAGCAAGGGTCCAAGGGAATGCACAAACCGGGTTAACCTAAATGCAAACTATATATGCTTTTATTCCTTTAATCCCTAAAAATGTAGTTTTCTTTTAGCCAATTTATTAAATTTATGTTATTTCTTTCAGCTACAGATAACATAAATGAACACATACACTTAACAAAAAGCCTAAAAGATACATCAAAGAACTTGATTCAATGGTTTATACTAGCCAAATTCATACCTTGTATATCCCAACCATGAATTCCTCCAAACCTAAAAATCACCAATAGAAACTTGGAAAAATTAATTAGTGCTTAGGCTACTATGTGATTGATTTTTGAGAAACGACATTTGGTCCCCCTTGGTCCTTTTATATTACCATTCAAAAATAAAAATTATTGTTGACCTTTGGGAACAAGCAAAACAAGATATAATAGCATGAAAAAATAAAAAAATGCAAATAAAATGTAAACAGAATGGATGCAATGGAGAACAAATATGCAAATGGTAATGAGGGTTTTGGGAGAAGATATTTACCCCAAAACTATGGTGACTGAATTCATGCTCTGTAATTAGCGATCGTAAATTTGAAAACAAAGAAGAATATGGCAAAACCAATGGTTTCATCGAATTCATACCCCATAAGGATAGGGTACAAATTCATGAAGAATGCTTAAAACTAATCTATAAATACAAAATATAATGAACAACTAAGAATTAACGATCTAAAGAGCTAATGATGCATAGAAGAAACCTAACAAGCCTATGGAGGAAGTAAGAGTAAAGACATCAACCAAGGTGGAAGACCTTTCCTTCTTCTCTAGAAGGTAAATGATGTGCATAATTTATCGTCAAGGCTTCTCCACTTGCTCATCCATAGCAAAAAATCACAAGAGGCACACAAACAAGCAAGGCACTAGAGAATTGCAAAAACATCAAATCTTGAGAGCATTAGAAGAAGATAGATCTCATTTCTCTGCTACCAAAAAAGGGAGTCCAAATCCTTCTATTTATAAGAGGTTTGGAGGAGTTTATGCAGGCAAAAAAACTCAAACTTGGCTAAGAGCTGATATCATAGAGGTTGGCTAAAAACTTGGGTTTGTTAAAGAGAAAACCTAAATTTTTTGAATTCGTGCCCCGTTTGGTATGACCGTGAATTTAGAAAGGCTAGGAGAAAAAGCCAAAGAAAAGAGGAAAAATAAGCTCAAACTTGCACTTAGCAATTTTGAGTGACTTATTAGGGTTATAAGGGGAAAATGACTCATTTGAAAGGGTCAATTTTCCATGTCTATAGTTGGTATTGGGTAAATTATTTAAGGTGGGTCTTTTAATGAATGATGAAACTTTTTTTATTTTAGATATGTTTAAATAATTAAAATAAATGGTTACAAAAAAATTAATTTGATGATTTTTTAGCTTTAGATTTATTTGATTTAGTATGGTTATTTTCCACATTCAAGGATTGAAGTATTTATTAAGCACACATTGAACCACATAAATGATGCTTTCATTGTTAAGTTTAATGTTCAATTTTAGGTAGAATATGGATCTAAGATGAGAATGCATAGTTGTCTATGCAAAAAATAAAATAGTCAATAAACAGTTTCTATTGTGTGAAGGAAAAGAAACTTTAGGAGTACCATCACCATAATGTGTCAACATTTATAGAAGTGGGTGTGGATTACCTAAAAATCAAATTGTAGCCTAAATTCACCCAGAAGTGAAGGTTGTCGACCATGATAGGGTCACCCAAAAGTGTTATTTTCTTATGTAGCTTTGAGTTCGTCCCACTAGAGTTGCATACAAATCATTGTCCTCCATGCTCAACACTCCATGAAGCCTCAAGCATAGAGACTTAAATTTGAAGCATGTGTCATAACAATAATAGAGGGATGTCAAAGGAAGCAACATCATTGGTAAAGGGAGGTCTTAAGGAGTTGGGTGTTCTCATAGAAAAGCACAATAAGGACCTATCTTGATATTGCACCAGCGTGTTGACAAAGTGGATGTGGGTATCACATATAATCACAACCTTCGAGAATGAGTTACTTTTGTCAAGTAGTGTAATAATCCAAAAACTACCAACCTAATTTTTTTTTAAAGAAAAATTACAAGAAAAGGTTCATAAGGGGGACATCCTTATTTTATTTATCTCAACATACAAGACTTCACCACATTTGAGTTATAAGTCATTGTAGACAATACGTAGTGGATAGGAGTGGCCAACTCCCATATTTTTTGGGTTCACCTTACTAAAATTACACGTTTAGAAGGACATAAAAAGTGGTCCTCCAAACTTTCCCATATCCTTATTAGCATAATACCATGTGACCATGATGTAGGGATTACCCTTTAAGGCTCATAACACTTAAAGGAGGATGCCTATTCCCTAACCTAACTCTAAGTCCATATAGGTAGGTTAATCAAGCATAGAGCCTTGATGCTTAGTTACCACACCTCTAGGATAACTATGGTTATTGCCACTTTGATGACAACTAACATGATCACCTGATCCTACATGATCGAGGGATCACCACTGTTGACTTGTGAATGATTTCCAAACTCCTTGTTGGGATACACCCAGACCTACTTGTTCAAGGTATAAAGATTCATAAAAAACCTAGCTATTGTATTCACACAAGTCATTCCATGTTTATGAGATCTTAGTTATCACATCCTCAAAACTTCTTCTAAATCTCATATTTACCTAGTTATTTCATCCATGCAACTCCTCCCAGGATTGGAATTTTATTATGATTTTATTACAAGAGAAAACTAACCACCCCAACCCAAGGTAATAAAACTTGCATCGAAACATAATTCTCTAATAAAAAAATTACATATTACACCATGAAAATAATTTTTTAAAGAACTACTTGATCCAACATGCTACAATTTAAAATAAAGATTCAACATACAACAAAGCCAAATTGCACATATTATAAATGCTTAACATATACTCTAAGGATCCTTTTGTGCTAACATACATACTTTAACACAAGAGATTTAATTATCATAATGATATATTATATCAATTGAAAGAACTCATTTCTATCTATCCATGGCAAATATTTCTAAACATGTCTTAGAGTGCAAAACTCAAAGTATCATTTAACAATATAACGTTTAACTTGTACAATAATCAAGTTTACAAAACTATTTGAACAAAGTATTCCTTACAAATCCATTGATTCATTTACATCAACTAAGCATTTCTAGATCCTATGAAGCCTCTCCACAAGGATCTCCAAGCCTTCTAAAGCTCTACAAAATATTCTTGGTAAAACCTCCACCCACAAATTATTAGATATACTTAGGGATCAAGATAACCCTAGATGCAATGCAATTTTAAAACATGACATTTCGTAGTATGCAAGAAAACATGCATAATATCTTAATGAGAAACTAGCCAACACAGTGAGAATCCCATATTTCTTTTTATAATGATCCCTTAATCCACATAGATCTCTAGAATCATTATAATAGTTTCTCTTATAAAACCAACATACAATAAATCATTTTATTAAAGAGAATCCCATACTTCTCTTTATAATGATCCCTTAATCCACATAGATCTTAGGAATCATTATAATAGTTTCTTTTTCAAAACCAACATACAATAAATCATTTTATTAAAGAGAATCTCGTACTTCTCTTTATAATGATCCCTTAATCAACATAGATCTTAGGAATTATTATAAAAGTTTCTTTTTCAAAACCAACATATAATAAATCATTTTATTAAATATGTTAGAGTAAGCGTTTAGACTCTAGCTCATGCTCACCTAGGAACTTTATTTTTATATTAGTTTAGCTTATTTTTCCCATCCACTTTGTGTGTAAATATTTGTTTTTACCTTATTTAGATATTATGGGGATATTTGGCATTCCTAGGGAGTTGCACTTATTGATTACATTTGGAGGGTTGAGATATTTCATCCACGGATCATAGCATACCTCCCTATTTGTATGATGGATATTGATCCTTATATATTTTTTGATCCTGACTATGATGGATCTTCCTTGCCTATTTAAGCAAGGCTTATCCATTGTAATCATAATCAATTTTGATATATGGTATGATATTGCAGTTTTTATGTTAGCTTCCATTAACTTGTTTCTATTTTTTTAGTCTCTCTATTTTGGTTAAAGTGGTGTTGCTTCAACACCTTGATCCTTGTGTCTTGGTTTGGTGTTTTGTATTTTTCCATCATTCCTTTAATTATATTAGAGCTTTGAGGACTATTGGAAACATCCATTATTGAGGTTCGTGTAGCTAGATCATGTTCAAGGTTTTGCATTTGGAGATTGGAGGTTTCTAAGCCCTAGAAGGTGAAAATTGATTTTTTTCTCTTTTATTATTTTGTGAAGAGCTTCTATATATTTTTTAGCCCTTCATTGCATGTTTGTTGGCCCCTCTAAGCATAGGGATTGATTAGAAAGGTTCTATTTTTTGAAAGTTTTTTGCAGTTTTTTTTTGTGGGTTGTTTTAATAGTTTCAAAACTATCGACAACTCTGTTCACCTAATCCTTGTTGATCCACAACCACCGTCGATCACATTCAACCATGAGGGGCCATTTTCATATACATATATATTTTTTATATGCAAGTTTTTCTAGCACAGTCAATGAAATATATGGTTTTTTGCAATATCTGAAGCTGCTTGTTACAAATTTTTTTCTTGCTGGTAGTTTTGTGTATTTGAAAACAACTTTGTAAAAGATTAATTTTGTGAAGTTATTACTCATTTTTTTATTTCTTTTTAGATCTGCAAATTTTTTAGTGATTGTAAAAATTAGATATGATCATATGCTCTTTGTAATGGCTAAATTATAGAGGCATTTATTTTTTGGGGGCTCTTGTTTCTTGAAGCATTGAATAAAAATATTTTGGGTGGGGTGTCTTAGTGTCAATTTGAATACCATCTTTGTGGATCTTGCATTTTATTTCTTGTGATTGAAAAATGGGTTTAGAGTATTTTGAGCCACTTAACTCACATAATTATCACATATTGAAGACACATACAATGACACTTATTCAATCTAAAGTGTTATCAAGATTAATTCAAGAAGAGCTACCTAAAGTTATAAAAGAGTATCATAAGTTTTTTTGTGATTAAAAATGGATGAATGTAAGGGATTAATTAGGATGCATGTGAGTGATAATTTGTTGTTTCATCTTAATTATTGTGCCACTTCTTTTCAAATTTGGGAGAAGCTTGAGAAGCTATTTTGGTAAGTGAACACTTTGAGAGTTTTACATCTTGATGTTGAACTTAGTTCTCTCAATCTAGATGATTTTCCATCTATGGATGATTTTCTCACTAATTTTCAATCCTTGCTCACACTTTTAAAGGGTAGTGGAAAAACTAAAATGGATGAAGAATGTATTTTCATGATCTTGTCAAAACTTAGGGCTCCATTCCATATATTTGCCTCTGTATTTTTTGCAAATATGGATTCCATGGGTTTTGATCACAAAATGCCTACTTTTGAAAAGTTTTGTACCAATATTTTGAGGGAACAATCCAAAGTTCTTAACTCTGAGCATTACACCTCCTCACATAAGGCATTTTTTGCATCCTCCACTTCCACTTCCAAAGGCAAGGAAATGTCCAAGTCTAAGTCCTAACCTAATACTTCACCTTCTTCATTTCATCAAAATCCCAAAGAGTCACATAAAAAAGAGTCATCCTCCAAAGATTCCAATCATAAACCATATAAGTACAAAAGCAAAAATAGGTCAAATATTACTTATTCATATTGTGGAGTCAATGGTCATTCCGATGACAAAGTGTTGGAAAACGTTACAAGACTTAGAGGAAGACTTTAGGAATAAACAATTATCCTTCACTCCTTCAAAATATAAGGGTAAGGTTTTGAATGCTTTTGGAAAAGAATCTAAGGCTATTTTTGAGGATTGGATTTTGGATTCTGGAGTGACTCATGACATGACTTCATCCAGGGAGTCATTTGCCACCTTGTGTTATACTTCTACATCTTGCATTGAGGTTGGAGATTCCTCTTCTATTTTAGTTAAGGGAAAATATGACATGCAAGTTGGTGGTGGATGCATTAAGAATGTTCTTTATGTTCTAAATATTTACACCAATTTGCTCTTCATGTACCAAATTATTTATTCTAGGGAGGAGAAAATTGTGTTGTTTACACCTCAAGGATCTGAGATTAGAGATTTGAGTTACCTATAATTTCTTGTTGCACAAGGATTTGTTGAGTATAGATCACATATTTATCACTTTGAGGATTTTTATTCTTCACTTGGAGGTACTTATTTGGTGGCTCATGCAGATTCAGAAAGCAAGATTTGGGATGAAATTTTTGGCCATATAAATTATAGATATTTGAAGGATCTAAGCACTCATGATATGGTGCCTTATTGCATGGATATTTGCAAGAAGATATTTATATGGGGCAACCTCCAAGATTTATCCAATATTTTCATTGGTGTATAGATTATGGAGATCACTTTATGACATAAAATAAGCTTGTAAGGTTAGGTATAATAATATGGATTATTTTCTTCTATATTTTTGGTTTTTGAGATGCCATTATGATCTTCCAATTTACACTTTGAGGGATGTAGAGGAGATTATCATCATTATCTTATATATTGATGATTTATTGATCACATGTAGTTCTACTTTAAGCATCTAGGTTGTGCAATGCTCTATTTTTTTAGCATTTTGAGATGATATATCTTGGACTTCTACACTTTTTCCTTGGGTTTCATAATTCAAAGTTAGACTCAAGGATATCTATTTGTTAGTATAAGTACACATTGGATTTATTTCAACAATTAGGAATGACTGACTGTAAGCGATCTCTTACTCCTTTTTAGTTAGGTATTATTTTGAGTGCCACATGTGCTACTCCTAGATTTTATGCCATTATTTATAGATAGTTGGTTGGGAGTTTGATTTTCTTAACTCACACTCATCTTAACATATCATTTACAGTTGTTTTGGTCTCCCAATTTTCACATGATCCACATGGCAATCATTGGTAAGCTTCCAAGCAGATTTTATGGTATCTTCAAGGGACTTCATATTTTGGGCTTCACTTTTCTAGGGGACCTTTACAATTGGTTGGGTATACAAATTTTGATTGGGCAGGCTATGTTTATACTTGAAAATCTACTTCTGGTTATGTCTTATACCTTGGTTCTTCACCTATTGCTTAGGCATGCAAAAAACAAATAACTATTGCATTTTCATCGACAAAGGCAGGATGCCAAATAGTAGTATTGGCTAGTTAGGAGATTCTTTCGATTCGATAGCTTTTGATAGATCTTGGCTTCTCACAGGATCAGTGTAGAACTACACTTTGGTGTGACAACCAAATTACCATACATATCTCACAATCCTATTGAGGATCAGAGGACCAAGCACATTTAGATTCATATTCACTTCATTTGGTAGCTTATCCAAGATGGAGTGATCTCAATAGTAGATTGTTGATATCTTCACTAAACCCTTCCCATATCCTCATTTTCATTTGTTGTGAGAGATGCTTGGGGTGAAGGAAGTTGTCCTTGAGGGGTTTGGATGAGGCCACCTTTCTTTCTTCTTCTTCTCTCTTTCTAGCTGGATGGTTTTTCCCATGTGGTTTTCCCTTCTTCTGGTTTGAGAGCTTATGAATACACATTGTACATGAATACTTGATCAGGCCTTATTACCAAGACTCATACTGTGGATATGCCACTTATTTTTTATCCCTTGCTTCGCTTAAGAGGGTTTTTAGAGTAGGTGTTTAGACCCTAGCTCATGCTCACCTAGGTACTTTATTTTTAGATTAGTTTAGTTTATTTTTCCCACCCAATTTATGTGTGGATATTTATTTTTATCTTATTTAGATATTATGGGATATTTGGCATTCTTAGAGAGTTACACTCATTGATTAAATTTAGAGGGTTGAGATATTTTCTCCACGGATCATATTCCACCTCCCAGTTTGTACGATGGATATTGATCCTTATATCTTTGTTGATCCTATGATTGTGGTAGATCTTCATTTCCTATTTAAGCAAGGCTTCTCCATTATACTCATAATCAATTCTGATATATGATATAATATTGCAGTTTTTGTGTTAGCTTCCATTATATTGTTTTTGTTTTTCAATCTCTCTATTTTGGTTAATGTGGTGTTGCTTCAACCCCTTGATACTTGTGGTTTGGTTTGGTATTTTGCATTTTTCTATAATTCCTTTCAAAATAGAATCCCATACTTCTATTTATAATGATCCCTTAATCCACATAGATATCAGGAATCATTATAATTTCTTTTTCAAAACCAACATACAATAAATCATTTTATAAAATAGAAAAACCATTTTATCTACATAGATATTAGGAGTTCATTATAAGTTTTCAACTTATCCCAAAATATACTTAAACTTAAACCAAATCCATAACTACGAAGAATCTATCTTCCTTTAACAATAATAAGCTTAAAACATCTAATAAGAAATAAATCATATCCAATACTACAAAGGATATTTCTTTACATTAATATGGTTAAACATATATTAAAAAATAAATCAAATCGAATGCTACAAAGGATCTATATTTATTTACATTAATATGTTTAAACATATATAAAGCAATAAATCAAATCGAATGCTACAAAGGATCTATATTTCTTTGCATTAATATGTTTAAACATCTATAAAGCAATAAATCAAATCCAATGCTACAAAGGATCTATTTATTTTAAATTAATGAGCTTAACAAAATAAAAACCAAATAAGCATCAAAATATAATTAAAAATCAAATCATAAATAAAAGACTTATAAGGTTCAACCAAAAACTAGAAAGAAAACATAAATAAACCTACCAATATAACCAGAGAAGCACTACACATGTTGATGTAGGTAAAAGGATGACAACACATACCACAAGAAAGGAAATTATACACTACTCAAGATGATTATCTTCTTCAACTTAGGCACCAAGATGATCCAAGCAACACAACTAAATTAAAACCTAATAAAACAATATTCTTTACGAACTATGAGGTATAAACACAGTGCATAGGATTGGTTTATGTGGTTGGAGGAAAGGAAACCATGGCCCTAGCCAGAAAGCATCTACAATGAAGTGCAACTACCAAGCATACTGAGAACTCCAAACCAAGAGATAAACTACTAAACAAGAGCACAATATGGATTACATATACTAGTTTTGGTGAAATACAAGCAAAGCAATACTTTGCAAGAATCTAGAATAACTAGAGAGGCTAAGCAAAGCAATAGGATTTAAACAACAAGGAGGCAACCTAGTTTGAGCTCCTCTTACATCCCTTCTTCTCTGTTGTCGTGCTATTTCTAGGTTACAAGCCATCTAGCCCAAGCTCTAATTTCTTCCTACTATTTCCTCCCAAGCCCATCCCCAACTTGCTCGTTTCCCACATGATTTAAGAAAGGGGCGTAGCCTTGCATGGGGGTGAACGTGAATGAAATGCCCAAGAGAGCATTACTCACCACCTTTATGTGAGTGCTCAAAGAAAGATAATTTTACCCTAATATTTATTGAAATTAAAGCTTACCTTAATCCACCAAAGGGGTGGCATTTATTATTACTTTGATATTAATTAATTTCCTTTAAAACTTAAATATCAAAGATCCATTTAATACTTTATTTAACTAAAGTATTTAAGCTATCATTTAAGTAAATTCAAAAGTATTACAAATCAACTTTATCAAACTATGCACAACATAGACAAACATGGATTTGCATCAATAATATCCTACACCATCATTTTATCCCTAAGTAGGTGGTCTCTTTTAAGATAGTCTAATGCTATCACCAACCTATTAAGGAGACTCATTGCACAAGCAACATCCTGAACCAATGGTGTGAACATGGAAACAAACAAAATGCAATGCATCTACATGAAGGGTAATTTTTCTTGTTACCCTGAGCTACCAATGAGCAAGTCATCATCATCATTTCCCTAAATATCTCTCTTTGTAGGTGGTTCACCCTTATGATCCCACTAGCGAGAGAGTACCTGGTCCTGCATCCATAATTACATTAGCAATACCATATTCCAAGCTCAAAAGAATGCACTCATCCCATCATAAAGATATCATTAAAGAAACTATGCCATTAAACATTCACATTAATACATAGCTCATTATCCATAAAAGTTCTACCAAGAAGGTTTGTTACAAGTAAGAAAGGGATGTGATAGAACATGATGATGGAGTGCTTATATAGTAGTGATTGGTTTAGAAGAAGCAAAATCCATTAAAAAAAGCAATTATTAAAAGGTATTACACTCATCGCTAACAATATTAACAAAAGTCACCATATTTATCGATGTGTACTTTTATATACAATAAAACTAAAAATTATATAAAATTTTGTTCATTTAAATGTTTTTTTTTATCTATAATAAACCCAAAAACTATGAAATAATTTTTTTTAACAAACTCATACAGGAGCATGCACACATCCTATAGAATACAAAATAATTTTATATAAAAAAATATTTAATATTTTTATACATAATAAATAAAAACTATTAGTAAACCTTGGAAATAATTATGCAACCCCATGTCCCACTACATTGAATATAATTACATATCATGCCAATGTTGTAGTGGTGTAGGTAACATGAGAACCTTTGTGGCATTGGCTACTCCTTCCATTTAAGAGTGGGTTACCAAAGGAGGTACGTTGCCTATAGTTCTCTGTTTATATTTATGATATTATGTTTTGAATGGTGAATGATGTGAATTCTATCAAAATATGTATTTGGGTGGAACAAGGTATGTCTACGTACAACTTATCCTATGAGTTTATTATCCTAAGGCTCAAGATCTTCCGAATTACTTGATTCAAATAAAATAAAATATAGAGGCATAGACATCTCAAACAATCTTACTTTCAATTAGTCATATGTGTAAATGCATGAATGAGTTAGATATACAAACTGAGACTATATCGGGTACTAATCATACAAATTAGTACTATCTAGTTTTTAATTGACATAAACAAAAGGATAAAAGAGATGATTAAGAATAGAGCATTATAAATATATTCATTATCTTTTTGTAAGAGTAAAATTTTTAACATATAATATTTTTCACCATGGGACAAATTATCCAACATGTTAATGGATGATGAATGCCCCTGTTTGCTTGCCATTTTCCAACTGTCTACCATTACAGTATTAGAAAGGATATTTATTGGTTAATATTGGTTGTTGCTTTTCTTTGTTTTCATCTTCAATATTTTTCCCTTGGACTCATTGGAACTAGGGTTGACACTAGCTTGTAAGGAATGAGGAACAATTGAAACTGAATCTATGGAATAAGACTTGATTACAACCTTCTATAAATATTTTCATTTGGCTAACCTCTTAAAAATATTATAAAAAATTGTTACCTACTTCATGGTAATAGAAGTAGAAGTTAAATATATTAAGAGAGCAGAGAGGTTATGAGACTGAAAACTATCGAACTAGAATTTATATTGGCGATGATAATGGCTTGGAGATATCCATATGAATATAAACCCTAAGATGCATTTGAAGCTCAAAATAGTTCTTCTTGTCACTTTGACACTAGATAACATGACCAATAAAAGATAAAATATATGACAAAAATGATTTAACTGTTATAAAAATATTTTCTCATCCATAAAAATTAGTACCAATTTGCAAAAATATTAAATGAATTTAACCACAATAAATAATTCAAGAATACTTGAATACACAAAATATCTCCAAATCTGCAAATTACTTTAATTTATTCAAAATATAAATCAAACCTTTGAGGTAGGGTAACATCATACAATGCTCCTTATTGGAAGGAAGACACTCACTATATATCAATATAAGATCCAAATACATACAATAGTCTTATCTTCCTTTTCATATAAGTCTCTTGCCCATATTATATAATATTCAATTACCTACCACTACTGCTTATCCACATATATGGGATAAATACATTTATTATAATATTAAAATATTATAATAAAAAGTTTCTATCTTAGATTCAATCCCCTTACAAATTATTTCATCCTAGAAACATAAGAAGAGACTAAATGATATGATCTTCTAATCCATGCTATAAACTGCTATCTAACTCAATCATCCATCCATCCTAGTGAAACTCTAGTTGATGGTGGTCCTTGTTGATGTCGATATGCCATTTTTCCGCTTGAGTATCCAGAAGTAGTCTTTTAGTTCCATGTGTTGGTAGCATCTTTTGGCTAGTCATAAATTTCACTATTCTTTGTCCATACTTGCTTCCATTTGTAATTAGTAGCATATCCAACATTTTGGATCTTCTAGTTCTATGTATGTTCTTCATAGTCCTTTTGTTGCTTTAAGCCATACCTCCAAAGATTGTTTTCGTTCCTAGTGGTGTGGATGATAATATATTGTAACCTTAACTTGATGTTCTACCTTCATTGACTCCTCCACATTATTTTCCTTTGTTTTAAATTTTTAGCATGATATTCTCTCATGTGCCCTTCGTTTGATGTGCCCTTGTGCTCTTCTATGTATTTCTTGGACTTTGTTGTTGTTTTTCCCATGGACTTTGTTTTCGTGGTTTCTTCCATGAATTTGTTATTGCTACTTCTTTCTTGGATTCTATCTCAGGTTCTAATGTGTCTTCCTCAATTTGTTTCTTTGTAATAAATTCATGTTTTTCCTCGGATTCTTCCCTCTTATAGTGGGAAATATCTTGGACTATTATTTTCTATGTTTTTAACCAAAACTTTATGACGTTTTGTACATTAATATTGACAATACCCAAATAATTTAACCAATGATAACCGAGAAACAATATCCATATTGTCCATATCAATGGCATACAAATTTGAATCTAAGACATTTATCCATAGTAATCTTCAAATCTTGAAAAATCTAAACATTCTTACCCTCAATCTTTGTGTCCTTAATTTTGCTTTCCTGAACTTTTAATCTTTTAGCCAAAACAATATTAATGAAGTTATATCCGTTGCTAGGGTTTATAAATATAATAACCTTTTCTATTTGGATGCATCCATAAACCTTCAAAATATATATTTTTAATACAAATAAATCATCTTGATCATTGCTTGCCTTATCTATAAAAAAAAAATGCGCTTCCTTTTACCTATACACTATTGTCATTTTCTTTTCCTTCTGCTAATTCTATGCAAATTAACTCCCTCTTAAAGTACTTTTATTTTGCTTGAGGCTTGTTTATTTCTTTTGCATAGCCATTGAGTGTATTATTCTGACTAGCTATATTTTCATTTTTTCTTAAATTACCATTTGCTTGAAAATAAAATTTTAAATTCTTCCTGCGTGTATAAATATTTTATGAGTACAAATGAATTTTCTATGCCACCTTGAAGCTTCCCCTTGTAAATAATAATAAATATTACATCTTCATTCTAGCTCAAAAAATTTTAAAGAAATTTTTTCCACTTCATTAACCAGTGATTGACATCACTGTTAGAAATAGATCATAATACATTATTTGGGTCATGTAAATGTATCTACCAAGGTACATACTTAGGACATTATATTACTTTAGGGGGAAGTTACTTAGTTTCTTCATGCAATGTAATAAATGCACAAGTTTCAATGTGTAAGCTATACATGTGCAAGTTGTCCCTTATACAACTAGATAGAGTGTTGGCCAAGGAACCTATCTTCCTATATAATGGCCTTATTGTCATAGTCATAGATATAGAGAACACATATAGCATAGTATCATAGAGAGCAGCACATAGTGCATCATAGGGCATAGATAAAGTCACCCATATTGGAGATGGGTGCAATGTAGTCCAATAGCATTATTCATGGAGTGTTCATTTCCTCCACAACTACATTGTATTCATTTCCATAATTTCTATTTATAGTATATTTTTTAGTCATCTTGCATATTTACTTTCTTTTATATTATTATTATTATTGCATATTATAATTTTTATCTCCCATTGCATATAGCATCAAAAGCTAACAGTGGCATCAGAGCTATAGTAGATCTAGATATAGGAAATCCACCATTATCAATGAGCCTAAGTTTATCTGTCAACCCGACGTGCCTTTGGACAAGTCACTATCAAAAAATATCAGAAGAGTCTAGGTGGTAGAAACAAGGAGAGCCAAAAGTGAGGACTGAAAGAAATCTTAGTTTCAAAAATACTAAGATTAATTTTGGCTAGAATATTTCCACAGAGTTGCAAAAAAATGCGTGAAGACTAGGACTCAACACTCAATCCACTAGATTGAAAAATCAACTAGTGAATTCAGGATATCTGGAATTTCTTAACTATTGCCCATAGTTTCAATTTGATGCATAAATATAATTCTCAGAAGATTAGGATTCCTCCTACAACAAAAATGTAGGAGACTTCAACTTCATTACCCAAAGGTCAATGTATCTTCACAGTGAAGAGGTTAGTTTCTTGTCCAAGAAAATAATATTATAGAATAAGACTTCTGGAAAATATTTGTGGTGAAGTTAGGAGGCAGGAGATCTCCATTACTAAATTGAATTTTTCACACAAAAATAAAAGGCCATAGGATTCTTGATCCAGAAGAAAAGGCCATAGAAACCTTGATCCAGAAGAAAAGACCATAGAAGCCTTGATCAAGAAGAAAAGGCTATAGAAACCTTGATGTAGAAGAAAAAGACCATAGAAGCCTTGATAAAGAAGAAAAGGCTATAGAAGCCCAAATTTAGAAGAAAAAGGCCACAAAAGCCTTGATATTGAAAAAAAGGCCACATAATCCTTGATCTTGAAAAAGGCCACAGGAGCCTTGATACTAAAAATAGGCCATAGTAGCCTTGATGTTGAAGAAGAATCTAGAAGAGAGTATTTGATTCAGAAGGAGATTAATATTTTATTACTAATATTTTATTGTAGAAAAAGGAGATTCAGTGAGTCAAGAAAACTTCCAACAAGAAATATAGGAAGCATATCTTCTTCATAATCAATCTAGCACCTATAGGAAAAGAGATCAAGAGAAGAAGTTCCAATATTGGAAGAGGAAGGACTAGGAAGGATAGGTAAAAAAAACATGTTGCTTGTTGCCCAAGAAAGCATAGCAAGCTAGGGAGAAGAATAACGAAGGAGTTACAATCTCTTTCTTGAAGGCATTATGTCAAAATTTGCATGCATGAAGTCCATATACCACTTGGCATAATATTCCCTAACACCTATCATATTTCTAATGCTTAAGAGATCAACACTGAGGAGTTACAAGAGCTCAAAGTAAGTTCACATACATTACAAAGGAGTAACATTCAGTACAATAAAATTACAATAAGAAGTGATATCACTCTCAAGAAATGCAGGTGCCACTTGTCCATCATTGACTGCCATTAAATGCAGTGAAGAGAGAGCGAAAGTAGTGCATTTATATCCAAAGTCTACAATCATAGGGTACAACAGTAGCATGGAAGCAAGGCATGGAAGAGCCTTCAATACTCTGAAGAAGGAAGGTCAAGAGCAGACATAAGCAGTGACACATTTATAATGTCTAAGGTTCCAAGAAAATCATTGACAGAAGGGTCACATTTGGAACATCTATTTTCCACCAAGGTTCCAAGCAAATTATTGAAAGGAGAGCCAAAAAATCAACGTCCATACTACAGCGCATGCACAACGAATACAATGTTGAGTATTGAATGATATAAGGTAAGATTTATTCCACCATAATATGCTTTATTTTACTTGGGATTCATAAGGTTGAAATTAAAAGAATTCAACTACATTGAAAGCAATATCCAAAAAGGGAAATAATATATAATATCAATAAAATATTTGCAATATTAACATAGGAGCAATAAGGACTTCTACTGAAATTTATTTATAATATTTGCAAGTATTATTGTGATCTAATTTTCCAACATTTGGGAGTTATAGGGGTTACTACAAATTAAATTATTAAAAATTAGATTCACTTCAATCAAAACATAAGTGATATTTAAAAAGAGATTATTAAAAGCTTTAGGCTAAGGTTGGAAACTTATATATATACTTGTCTCAAACACATCAAAATGGGATAAAATAAATCCAACATTAAAACCTATACATATTGAGAAAAAGTGCTTAGTTCAATAGGAGCAATAAGGGATAGATAAAAGTTGATTTTTGATATTTACAAAGCCTTACAAAATAAACTAAAAATTGAACTATTTTTTCAAAAGCACTATATTATATCCCTAAGAAGTCATATGGAATTCCATAAAACTTGGTAATATAAGCATTGATTATAAATTATCAAGTTGCAAATCCATTGGAAAAATATAAGCTTTTACAAAACCTAAAATTCCATTAGGTGTATAAACTTTCATAACTAGGGAGATATAAGGAAGCCTACAACCTAAGGAACAATAAAGGTTTTCATCAAAATCAAGCTTATATACTTCAAGGCTCTAAGTACTACCTCATTTCTCCATTTTTTCTTTTTAAAATTGGGAAAAATATTGCTATACATTGAATTTGAAACTTACCTCAACCAATCTACGAAACATGAAAACATGTGATACATTGACTCAAGAGCCAGTCATCATATGATCGGAAATATACAATGGTTTGAATATCTTGAAGGTGCTAAAGGCTACAAGATAAGAATTGCATATAGCCAAACTTATCCCATACATGGTTATGGATGTGCAACATCCAACAAATCATTTCCAATTATTCTACTACAAAATGTATTGTATGTTCTAGGATTAACCTTTAATCTTATCTCTATGAGTAAATTAGTAGAAGACAACTACATGATCAACTTTGGATACATGGATGGAGTCAATACATGTCTCATAATGAATAAAGGTGAAATAAAGGCAACATGATAAATACATGGAGATGCATATATCCTGTATTTTATGGAAATTTCACAAGATATCATGATATTTCAAAATCAAGGACCAGTACACTAAAAGGGTAAGCATAAAAAAATCAAGAAGATGAGAGGACAATTACACCATGCTCTATTCAGTCATCAACAATAAAAACCAAATGAAGATACTCACAAATACTTCAAAAAATGTGGTTGGATAGAATACCAAGAAGAAGAAGAAGCTTAATCCAAAGAAGGAGGAATACAGTGCAAGGTCAACTGAAAGAAGAACCTACAACTTCAACCTATTTTTTGCATCATCTAAAGACTGAAGCAACTACAAAAGAATCAAAGATAATTCAATGGAGGAAGATCTTGTTGGCCTCTTGGAGTGTTTTCATTGTTTTCAACACCATTCTACATTGCATCCTACATGGTATTCAGAGTTTCCATTCAGATTGGTGGTCATCCTGCAAATTTGTCCATGTTTGCATAACGCGGTGTATTTTCCAGCACACCTAGTTTGGAGGCAATTTTGGTGAGAAATTTAATTTTTGATTTTTGGTGGCATGCATTATTGCTCATATGTGTTGTAATATATTATTTATCCTATGAGCATTGGTTTAATTATTTAATTTAATATTTCCCACTCTTTGTCATGTCCAAGTTCCTTGGAATGTGTTCCGGGACTTAGGAATGGAGGGAAAAATCATTTAATTTATTTTTTTATGCAACATAGGTAATATGGGTCATATTACTAGTGAATATAATTTAATTTTATGTTGCATAATGTGGGAAATTAGAAAATAAGTCGTTCAATCTTGGTGGGACCCATTTTGGAGTTATGTGGTGTAGTGTGGAGCTATTTTCGATAGTTTTTGGGATATCTTATGCATATTTTTGGAAAGTTTTGAGGAAGTGGCATCCATATTGGTCCCATTTTATGTAGTGGTTGTGAATATTATTTTTGGAGTGTTAGTGCAGGTTAGAGCCGATTGGTGGAGTGTGGAGTGCCCATATGGAAGTTATTTTGAATTTAAATGTTGAAATTGGCAATTTCCTAAGCTAGGTGTGTGGTTTTTGGAGTGGTTTTTGCACATGGTTTTGGAAACCATTTGTGGTTTCCCTATTCATTATCCTCTATATATTGGCTGTAGCATTTCATTATTTCTATGGAGTTTTGGTGTGTGTAACGAGGTGCTACCGGAATGTTGCCAAATTTTTAGTAGAGTGTGAATACTTCAGATTTTGTTATTGCAGTTGTGGGTGCATATTGAGCATGTTGTTTGGATCATATTGGTATATCATTTGCAGGTGTTGTGATAGTACTGAAGTGATATTTCACTTGTAGGGGTTTTCATGATTCATTATTCACATTGCAACAATTGTATGTGGTGATTTTTGTACTTGCAGACTATTGTGAGTTCTGCTTTTATTGTAGGCATTTTTATGCCATTTATTTTATCATATTTCAGATCAAAAGGGTGGTAGGTGTGGGTGAAGAATAATTTTGGGTGTGGCTCCATTTGACCCATTTCCTTTCATTGGGCTTCATTTAGCCCCATTGATAAAAATATCATTGTACTTCATTTGCAGTGAGGCTTGATCTGAGCAATATACTCAAGGAGCTTTTTCTCAGAAGGATTTTCTTCCCATATTGGGTTTCCTCGTCATATCATTGTGTTATGTAATACCATGTTATGTTTCTTGTGTGGATTTGAATTTATGTTCTTTGTTGTCCTAAAAAATCAGATTTAGAGGGTTTGAAAAAATTGTTTAAGTCACTAATTCATCCCCCCTCTTAGTGCCATTGTGATACCAACAGATCCACATTGAAAACTACAAGTATTCAATACCCAAATATTGTAATACAGGGGGTGTTAGAAATAGATCATATTACATTATTTGGGCCATGTAATTGTATCTACCAAGATACATACTTAGGAAATTAGATTACTTTAGGGGGAATTTACTTAGTTTCTTCATGCAATGCAATAAATACACAAGTGTCAATGTGCAAGTTGTACATGTGCAAGTTATCCCTTGCACATCTAGATAAAGTGTTGGCCAAGGAACCTATCTTCCTATATAATGGTCTTATTGTCATAGTCATAGATATAGAGAACACATATAACATAGTGTCATAGAGAGAAGCACATAGTGCATCATAGGGCATAGATAAAGTCAACCATATTGGAGATGGATGCAATGTAGTCCAGTAGCATTATTCATGGAGTGTTCATTTCCTCCACAACTATATTGTACTCATTTATGTCATTTCTACTTATAGTATATTTTTTCAGTCATCTCACAGATTTACTTTCTTTCATATTATTATTTTGGCATCTTGTGATTGCTATCTCCCATTGCATATAGCATAAAAAGCTAATAATCACTATCATCCTCTCTAGAGAATTTTGGAAACATCATGACCTCAAATCCTAAAAAATTTAAAACTTGGATTTTTCAAAAATAAAAATTCCTCAAATATCCTCTATTCCTTTCAATAAACAATTAAATCTACAATTGCTTTGATTGACAATGGTTGTGGACTATGTATTTCTTACACTCAGTCTAACAAATTTTAACAACTTATAGACTATGTACTTTTGGCAATTTATAATGACCTTCTCTACAAACTAATTTTTTATGGACTGCTACCAAACTACAAAATTTTTAATAAACAAATTGATACCAAAATGTGGTCTGGGTGTTTTTGCACTTTGACTAGAACTGATAACAACTTACTTTGTAAACTTTTTTTGTTTGAAATACTGCTACCAACTACAGACTGGGTATTTTTTGCACTCACTTGTAACTGTTTGCTCTGCTAAAGTGATAAAAAGTGTTGTAGAAATTATTATTGAAGCTACTACTGATGATCATATAAAACTTGATTGATGAAACTCTGGCAATGAACTAGGCCCCAAACTATAGTTTCCTAAGGCTTAAAGCAAATTTCATCAACCATAGAGATTTTCTAAGTGAGTACCACTCTCCAATTACAAATAATATTCCCACCAAATAATAAATATTGAGAAACCAACCACGAGTTTACTTCCAAACTATAGCTCTTTGTATACTTTCTCATGGTAAAAAACTACTAAACATTAATCTATTGATGAACTTTAAAGATAGCACATTTAGGATGAAAATATATTTATAGATTTTGAAGATAGGAAATATGACCGTAAATAATCTAGGTTCCATAGTGAAGAGTGGTTTAGACATTTGATTTGAAAAAATATGATTTATGTATAGCCTAATTCCAACACATTTATGAGTTTGATGGGCTAGCATCTATCCACTTCTCGCATTATTTTAATTCACTTGAAATATTTGAATCAACATGAATACCTCTTGAAAAGAATAATATAATTATTTGGCTAGCTAGTTCTTATATAACATCCATAAAATCACCAGGAAGCAAGAACTTAAGAGGCTTATCTTATCCCCCAACTTGTTGATTTAAAGGTTGATTCTTGGTGTTGGATGAAATATTACTTACTTCTATGCGAGTGCTTCCCTTGTGTTAGCATTTTTTATCATGATAACATACTTAATGAAAGTGGACTTAACAAGATTTGAATTTGAGAGAAAACTCTTGGTTTTTATGAAATAGAAAAAAACTGATTGCTTTGTTTGAAATGGTTGAAAAATGTAAGGAACTAGAAATATTTTTGTAGAGATTGAGTGCATACGAAAACCCTTCACTCTCTTGCACTAATTATTTCCAAGAATGTTTAGACAAGGAAGGATGTTCAAGGGATGAATGCAAAAAGGAAAAAGTCTAGATTTTGAATTTCAACTTTGAATTAATTATCATAGAACTAATTGGAGGGTAGGAATGGAAATAAATCTAAATTCACCTGCTTAAAATTGATAAATATGACAAATTCATTTTCTTTAAAGGATATCTTAGATGAAAGAGACATTGAATTGGAGGGAGGTACAAAAGGCATCTTAGATAGTTATTAGTTAATCATATTATTAAAGATATCTATGTTATCATCCTATTGTTTGTACTAGATTCTCATTAGGCAAGAGATCATTGTGAATATAAACAAAAAAATGTAGGTTAATCACCCCCATATTTAAAAAAAAAAAAAACTTGTAGAATGATGCTTCACAATGATTCTATTTTGTTGTGGAAATGAAAAACAAGAAGACCCAACAAGCAAAAACAAAGAGAAAAGGAAATTCAGAGGGGTATTGATATGGGAAAACAAAAGCAAATATCACAAGTGTTAAGAAGTGAAGCCAAGCCCACAAAAAAAAATAAAGTGATGATAAAAATGCTATCTTGGAATATTAGGGGCATGAATAAGACCACTAAAAGAGGAGGTAGTGGGGAATTGACATGTTGTTTTAGCCATCATATTTATGAAAAAGAAAATCATATAGCTAATATTTTGGCCATTTATGGTGTTGATATTTGTCTTGACAATATTCAAATTTTAGAAGGCAACTAGTTAAGTTAGATTTTATCACTTAATGCAAATGATATCAAGGATTAATTGTAAAAACTTTGCAGTTTGAGGAAGATGAAGAATAGTTTTTATAGGAAGGAAAATGAAGAATATTTTTGATAAAAAGACAAGCTACATATGATTTAATTAGCTTGATAGTAATGTGATGAGAGCAATGTAATGTTTTGTTATTTTTATGAGTGTGACCACCAATATAAGCCACACTATTTTATTTAAAAAATAAAAAGAAAAATAATGAAATTATATCTCATTAATCATGCAATAAAATTAAGCAGTTCAAATGTAATTTATCATAAATTATTCTAAGATTAACAATAAAATACCTTATATTATTTTTCTTATGAAGTTTATTGCAAGAAATGTTGTAAAAGTTTAATTTTTAACACTAACTATATAATGTAATCTAAAAGAGTTTCTCATCATAGCACAACAATCATGTCTAACTTATTTACATTCAAAAAGAGGCTTTAAAAAATTTAAAACAAGTGGATAAACTTAAATCACACATTCAAGTTCATCTATATATTGTGGAATGATAATAGCATTTAAATAAAAATTAAAACTTTAGTATTATAAGAAGAATATCAATTTTCAATCACTTCATCTCATCTACTCAAAGAAAGTAAGCAGTTTGTTGAAAATTTTGGACACCAAGTTAAAAATAACTACATATTTTGCATAGAGCATTAAGAAGATGGACACATGTAAAGACCCTTCATAATAAATATATAAATTATGTAATTCAAATAAAATGGAATATGAAGACGCTTTTTTTAATCCTTTGAAATGATATCATATATAAAAACTTACCCCTAAAATATTCAACCAACATAATGATATAAAATTTGAATAATATTGAAACTTATCATTAATATAGATTACCTTATAACTAAATAATTACATTTAAATAAGTCCTAGTCAGTTGTGTTTGGTGAAGAAAGGAAAAAATAAAATGTTTGGTTATAATTTTCTTTGGGTTGTCAAATTGAGAAGTTTGGAGATTAAATAAAAAAAAAATTAATTTTTCCCATATTATTGATTGCATTAGTGTAGAGTGAGTTTTTTTTTTCCTTGGGCTCCAAATTGTTTTCTCTTGTAGTTTATTAGCTACATCACCAATACTTATGATAAGGAATGAAAAGCAATGCATAGTAGAATCCACTTTTGTGGGTTTTACTTGTCCTTCCATTTTGTCCATAAATAGACATGCACCATTATCTCCTTATAAAGAAACATAAGGTTCTTGATGGCCTCAAAAATACTAAAAATACATTTACCCTTGGCAAATTTATTCTTATCCTCCACTTACGAAGAAAAGTAATGGAAAAGGAGAAAAAAAGTCTCTTCAATTTGGTTTTAGACTCAGATTATGAAACTTGATATGTTTATTGCATCAATTCATAAGGAGCATCAACATGAAATATCTTTCCTTGAAGTGAGTGTCTCATAAGTGATCCAAATCTATCTTTTAAGAAAGTAAAATAGGTCACCAAGAGAGTAAAAAAATATCTTCAGCTAATAGAAGAATACTATCAATGGTATATAGGCACAAGTGTTCCATAAAATCCCCTCAATAGAACCTATTTTGGCCAAATTATCTTGGCCACAAATATTTTGGCTTCATGACCTATTGTATAAAGTGAATTGACAAACACATTGACAAAGAAAGTTGGCACATGGCTAGCCATTCCCATACATGCATGCTTATTATCCAATAACACTTTGGTATGGATGACAAGTGGTAAATTTTAACAAATTAGAAGAAAATACTTGTGGATAATATTTTTTATTTGATCCTCTAGTTCTATCTACAAAGCATCCTAGATTATGGTGATGTATTTGTATCTAGACATGAAATAATTTTATTATTGTGAGATTCATCTATTTGATTGAGAAAAATATACAAGACCCAAGATCTAGGTGAAGGAAGCAATCTACATAAGCAAAATGATAAGATTATTCTAGTTAATAAGACAAACACAAAAATGAAAAATAATGATAATATTCTGCAAATGTAGAATTACAACTAAAAACTACATACATTCTCTCATTCTTGCATCTGCTTAAGTGTAAGCATGAGATAGGTATATATAGGAAATACCCAACAAGGAATCTTCTCAAAAATGTGATATATGACATTGAGTGACATAAAATTCAATACAATGACTGAGATTGACACGTGTGAGTGGAAGACAAATAAGTCAACACAATGTGAGAGATCAGGACATGTATGTGAGGTATGTATAAGTCAACACAATGTGAGATATTATGACATGTGTGTGAGGGACGAATAAGTCAACACAATGTGAGAGATCATGACACATGTGTGCAAGGGATAAAGAAGTCAACATAATGTGAGAGATCATGACACATGTGTATGAGAGACAAGTTTATCCTAAGTGCTAGGATAACTAATGCATAAAGTCATAAAATGCAATAACATCCTCCATAAGAATAACTTAGGTGGGTAGAGATATATGGGTCCCAAAAAATGTGTAGCCATATGAGGTACCCATGTACAAAATTATCTCTCATAAGTAGGGAAAATAAGAAAACTCGTACGAACAAATTTCCCTCCCAAAAGATAAAAAAATTGTGATCTGCTCCAGTGTAAGATAATACTACAATTCAAGAATCTATTTTTGGATGTTAGGTGAAGGTGTTAGTGTAGTCGATGCTTTTTCCCACAAGTCATGATTTGAATTTATTAACAGTTCCATCAACAACATATTTTTTTTGATAGATCCACTTGTATCAAACTAGTTTTCTTTCCTTAGGAAGGGGGATCAAGTCCCATGTATGATTCCTTATCAAGGAATTGTGTTCTTCCTCCATTGCTAAATCACTCAATAAAGAAACCTTCCAAAATTACTCAATAAAGAAACCCCCCAAAAAATAATATTGGCACTTTATAAATAGTGTGATTACAATTTGTGACCAAATTTTCAACAAATGGATGTACTCGAAATTATTGTGAAAAAATAATTAAAAAATAGAATATAGAATATTGTTTTTTTTTTATTATGAAAAACAATAAAAAAATATTTTTTTTGTTTTTTATTTGAGATGACCGTGGGTTTGGTATGGTTGTAGAATTTTGCAACTCTATAGAGGTAGGGCTTCAAAAATGGTCATGAGATTTGATATGGTTATAGGAGTCTGCAAGTTTGTAGGGGTAGGGCAGTAAAAATGGCCTTGATATTTGAGATGGTCGTGGGTCTGGGATGGTCGCGAGAGTCTACAACTTTAGAGGGGTAAGGCAACAAAAAAAGCCATGAGATCTGAGATGGTTGTGGTTCTAGGGTGGTCGTGAGAGTCTATTGGGCAGACGATCTTTAAGGGCAGGCTACCTCCAAATCTACAAAAAAAGCAAACTCCAAAAATTTGAATGAATTTAAAAAAAAGTAATCCTTGAAGCCTATGATGACTCAACTAGAAATGAACAAGCTCCTCTCCCTCAAGCTCTTATACCATGTGAGATTCACTTATTGGATAAACATGTGTATGAGAGATGAATAAGTCAACACCATGGGTGAGATCATGACACATGATATATATAAGAGATAAATAAGTCACCACCTACCTAAGTAAGCTTATCCTAAGTTCTAGAATAACTAATGCATAAAAACATAAAATGCACTAACAATAATGGCCTGCATAGTAGGGCCTAGGATGTGTTGGCATGGAGGACAACTCATATAATCAATTTATGGTTTTACAAGTTATGGTCAAAGTTGCATTACAAGGAAGCAACATGTAGTCATGTTCTGTAGTTCAACACCATTGAAGAAATTTACCATTCAAAGTAATAAATAAAATAGTGATGATCATGCAAATGCACTTTAAAATACAAGACTCCTAAATTAGGTATAACGTAATATTACAAATTATTTAATATAGAAGCACATTTTGTAGGGTGTAGGGCATGATGTTCTATTAGGGTGGTGGGGAAAAATATTTAGAAAAGTCTATAAGAAGAAAAATATTAGAAACTAAAAGAAGAGAACTCCAAAAACAAGGAAGATAAAAAATAGTTCCCACACTAAGATATATACAACTTTATAAAAGTTATAAATGAGTTGAAATATGAAAATATTTAAATTCTATTGGTCAAGAAGCAATTTTAGAAATAGTTTATGGTAAACTTGACATATGTGATAGTCAATCTTGTTGTAAAAGTTAGGTTTACTGTTGGTGTATTGTTTGTACTACATCTACCATGAATGACCACTTATATGTTATCTTAGAGCTAGCATAATTTTGTATTCAAACTTGTCAACTCATATAAGAGTAGCTAACCCAAGGATAGTGAAATGAGTGCATTTGAATAGTAGAAGAGTACCCATAAATAATCCATGCTAGTCAGTAAATCAATTCTATATTCTTGATATTCGAAAGCACAAGAATATATGGATAAACATGTGTTAAATATTTCCTAAGGGATGATCTTGGTGGTTGGTTTTGAAGGTGACACTCTATATATGTCATATATCTTAAAATTGGATGAGATATAAAAAATTTAAAGGTTAAAAAAATAGTTATGTTGTGATTAAGTCTTATTTTTGTTGTTGGTATTAAGATATAAGAAATTAAGACAATTTTTTTGAAGATTTATTGTGACTAGTTCTTATTTTTGTTGTTGGTATTGGGTAAATGAGTTTGAGGTATGTTAAAATAGGTATAACCCTTATATATATAATAATATGAAAACTCGTGGGTTTTTTAATCAATTATGAAACTTTCTAATTTTAGGTATTTTTAAACAGTTAAAAAAAAAAAGGCTATAAAACAATTAATTTGATGGTATTTTAGCTTCATTTTTTTTTAAGCTTGGTATGACTATTTTTCATTTAAGGATTGAAGTATTAATTGAACACACATTGAATCACATAAAAAGTGTTTTCATTGCTAATTTTACTATTCAATGTTGGGTAGAATGTGGCTCCAAGATAAGAATGCATAGTTTGTCTATGCAAAAAAATAAAAGAGTTAATGAACATTTTTTATTGTGTTAAGGGAAAACAACTTCAGAAGCACCATAACCATCATGTCTCAACCTTTGGAAATGAACATAAATTACTTAGACATCAAATGGTAGTATAAGTTCATTGAGGAAATAAAGGTCATATGTCATGAGAGGGTCACCCACAAGTGTGATTTTTACATGCAACTATAAGTTTGTCCCACTAAGGTGGTAAAGAAGATTGTGAGGGTGAGAATAAAGAGGTTGAGGATGGGGTGGATGCCCATGTGAAGGAATTGGATCTGTATAGAAATTATTATCCTCTATGTCTGGTGCACCATGGAGCCTCGAGCATAGAGTCTTAAAGCTAAAGCATTTTCCATAACAACAATAGAGGGGGCCAAAGGAGGTGACATCATTGGTAGAGGAGGGCTTAAGGAGGTGGGTGCTCTCATGGAAATGCATAATAGGGACCCTATCTTGTAAGTGCACCAATGGTTCGACATAGTGGATATGGATATCACATATCATCACAACCTTAAGGAATGAGGTGTTGTTGTCAAGAAGCAGGCAAGGGAGATGATCGAGCATGATGATGTCGTGTTTTATAGTACCGATTAGTTTAGAAGAAGCAACATTTATTTTAAAAAATTATTATTAAAAGGTATTGCATTCATATCTAAAAATATTTAAAAGAGTCACAATTTTTGCTATGTTGTTAGTGGTAATATTTTTAGATTGGAGAAAATTAAGATGACAACAAGAAATCACCACCTTCATTGTGACACCATCCATCAATAGTGGTAATTTTTGGAGTATTGGGAGAAGAAAAAGCCCATAACAAGAATTTTTCTATTAGAATATCTGGAGCACAAGGAGATCCCACTTGAATAAAAATTCATGTTTATTCTCTAAAGCATAGGTTGTTTGTAGCAAGGTTTCTAATAGTCAATCAAGCACAATTGGATACCAAGGAACAAACTTAATTCTAAATTGAGAAGTGTTGAGCATACAAATGATACATTGTCAAGGGTAGGATAACATACTTGGAACAAATATTTGTTCCCTCTTGAAAGAGAAATCTCTTTCCCCCAAGGTCAGGTATGCTAGATCTTGGTTGGTGTGGATAAACTCAGATGTCATTGAAAATTGTTCCTTCAAGAGGCCTTCGCTAGTTGTTTTTACAAAGATAAATTTCTTGGTACAATGCTTAAAATGAAATGCTTAACTATCTAAAAATAATTCTACTACACAAATATCTCAACATACATGAGCTAAGTAGAATTAAAATAGGCAAAGAAAGATGAATTTTAAGTTGTGCAAATTGTGATTTCTTAATCTTTATCATTCATTGCTTTTAAAACATATTGCAAATGTAACAACAATGAAAATTAATCTACTCCTATTTAAATAAGATCTAAATAAAAGTAAAAAATATAGGACAAGATAAAATAAATGAAATCAAACAAGCTAATACTGCCCTAAAATTTCATTTTGATCTTGTAAAGCAATAAATCCAGTTTAAACCAGTCTCAACCTGACCAATATTGACACAGCTTAAGGTCCAAGATGATGTAATCTTCAAAGGAGAAACATACTATGAAATAGACTGAATACAACCACCATTAGCATGCAAAAATTGAACACAGTAATTTAAAAAAAAAGCCTTATATTAAAAGATATTTGTTGAAGTACATTCTTTCAAATTTGTCCACTTCACTGAATTACAAAAAGAGAGCTTAGAAAACAAGAGCCACTTGGTTATAAAATCCATCCAAATACAAGTAGAAATAAAAAATAAAGCTAAAGAGGCCAACTAACAGATGGTTTCTTGACCTCTGTAATCGACTAGTGAGCCACTATTTATACAATTTTTTTTGGCCTTCACCCAACGTTACATTTTGTAAGTAATTGCTAATTAATTCTAGGATGTGCACCTTGAAATTTTTTTCTCAGCCATACTATGGCCATGCCTTATAAATTATTCATATACGCAATGCTTGGAAGCTCTACAACAACCATACTTCATTACATTTCCAAATATTCACAAAGTTTGGGTTGGCCATTAATTCCCCATTCCTTTCATCGTGCATGATTGTACTCACCCAATTGACATTAAAAATCCATGTTCGTTATTGTGTCCATCATGCTCAATGTAGCCACCAACAAAATATCTACAAAATAACATGAAAAAGTGAATGTTAGAACTTTTAATTCCTTCAATTTTTAAAACTTTCCAGGCACCAAACTGAAACAATCATCCTTATGTGCCAATCAATAGATGCTACATGTTGGTTTAATCTCCACCATCGAAGTCGATGCTTAGATTTCCTTTGGATTTTTGTCAATTTTGGAAAATTTGATCTTGTCCATTGAAGATAACGCAATATGTGATCTTAGTATTTGATGCGCCTTGATGAATTACTACCATCTTCGGAGATTAATCATAGCTTTTGGAGATATATGGGAGATAAAATCCTAGCCATAAATGAATTTTTTCCATTACTCAAAAAACTTACTTTTTTGCAGCTTAATATTGTCTATCTGTGTTATTTTAAGATTAAATCCTAGTTGTTGGATTAATTAATATTAGCCATTTGATTTGAAAGCTTATCTTTTTCTACCACTTAATCCTACCTATCTATGTCATTTTGAGATTAAATCCTAGGTATTGATGATCTTAGCTATTTGATCTAAAAGATTATTTTTTCTGTTGCTTAATCCTATCCATCAGTATCATTGCAATATTAAATCCTGATCATCGATGATCTTATCCATTTGATCTAAAAGCTTATATTTTCTACCACTTAATCCTATTTGTTCATATTATTTCAATATTAAATCTTGGTCATCAGATTAATTAATATTAGCCATTTGATTTGAAAGCTTATATTTTTTACCACTTAATCTTGTCTATCTATGTCATTTTACGATTTAATCCTAGTCGTCGATGATCTTAGCCATTTGATCTGAAAGCTTGTCTTTTTTGTCAATTAATCTATCCATCAACATCATTTTGAGATTAAATCCTGGTCATTGATGATCTTAGCCATTTGATATAAAAGCTTGTCTTTCTTGTTGCTTAACTCTATCCATCCACGTTATTTGAAGATTAAATCTTGGTGATTAAATTAATTAATCTTAGCCATTTGATCTAAAAGCATGTTTTTTATCTCTTAATCTTGTCTATCTACATTATTTCAAGGTTAAATCCTATATTTCCACATCATTTTAAGATTAAATATTGGTCGTCGATGATCTTAGCCATTTGATCTTAAACTTGTTATTTTTTCCACTTAATCATGTTCGTTTGTGCTATCTCGAGATTTAATCTTGGTCATCAGAGCTGACATGACTTTAAAATATTTATTTTTTTACTACTCAATCATGTCTATTTGTGCTTATTTTAAGAATTAATCTTGGCTCTTGGAGCAATTTGACTTTAAAATGTTTGTCATTGCCCTAAATATTTATCTTTTTCTATTGTTCAATCCTATCCGTCCATGTTATCTTGAGTTATAATCTTAGTTGTTGGAGCTGACATAACTTTAAAATATTTGTATTTCTATTCTTTTACTGCTCAATCATGTCCATCCATACTTATTTTAATATTTAATCTTGGCCATCGAAGCAATTTGACTTTAAAATGCTTGTCATTGCTCTAAATGTTTGTCTTTTTTTGCTGCTCAATCTTACTTGTCCGTGCTATTTCAAGATTTAATATTGGTCATTGGAGATGACATGACTTTAAAATATTTGTCTTTTTTACTATTCAATCATGTTTGTTTGTGCTATTTTAAGATTTAATCTTGGCCATCAAATTTGATAAGACTTTAATCCATTTGTCGCTACTTCGAATGTTTAAATTTTCTATCTCAATCATGTTCATCTGTGCTATTTCAAGAATTAATCTTGGTCATTGATGAGGGGAGAGCTTGCTTAACACATAAACAAGGGATGAGAGATCCAAAAGTGTCTTCATATATGGTGCAAAGAGGAAAATCAATCTTGTAATGTTTAAGTAGTTTCAATGCACTAAAGATATGGAACTTAGACATGTAGGTACTCATTGGAAAGCTTTTTTTGAGTTCGAATTAATGGGAAAAGTTATTTTACACTTAAAGAAATACATAGACATAAACATGGCAATAAACATCACAACAAGCCCAAAGTAAGCAAAATTTAATTCAAAAATAAAATCTTTCAACTAAAGACTAAGAATTGTAAACCAACCAAAGAAAAACAAGAGAAAGCTTACAAAAAATTTAAAAGTGGGTCCCTAATTTATGAAAATTTGCACGTGTTGTGTGAGCACAACAAAAAATGGTGACTCTACTAGAAAATACTTCTAAATATTTTGGGAATAAATAAACCCTCTCTAAAATAATAAAATTTCAAAACTAGCAAAACAAAAAATTGACATCCACCCAATGCTAGGGTTAAGCAATTTATCTGAAGGCAATACTCCATTTTATTTTTAGAAAAAATGTGTGCATATGAATTCATTCTTATTCCAAGATCAGTTAAAATTTACCATCATAATTTGGAAATCAGGCTAGTTCACCCCTGAGTGAACATTGGTCTACTAATGATGAGCTTTGTCACATAGGTAGACATATTATCAATTACTAGATATTGCTTCACTACTAGCCAGATATTTATAGCCCCGATGAAGTTATCTCTAATCCCACTCTAGAAATTTCTCTACTTCAAACCAGGTGTTCATAGCCTTCATAGAGGTTGTTGAATCGCCCAAGAACTTGAGCTCTTTTTTTTGTTGAACATAGAAAATTTCACAAGCACTAAGGTATGCTTTTTGGGTTGGGGATCACTATGGAAAAATAGGAGGATGAACACTTAAATAACTTTCACCTAAAAACCAAACCACAATATTTTCATTCCTCTTCATCTAGAATTTTCTTAAATTATTTTCAATGTGAAGATGCAACATCATTTTGCATTACTTTCAAATTCATCTACTTTACCCTAAAACAATGGATACACACCAAAAATTTGATTAAACCAATCTTGGCTTCACTAAATTTTAGAGTAGGACCTTTCATCACCAAACTATGTAGAAAACCTTCTCCAACCTAGAGCAACCATAAGTTGGTTGTACTTGGATGATTTAAGCCAAACAAAGAAAAATACAAACAAATCAAAACTCAAAACAACAACAAATCAAAAACAAAAGAAACTAGCATAAACATACCAAAACTGAAAACAAAAACAAAGCAAGCAGAAAAATAAATAAAACTAGCAAAAAATCTTAAAGCAACAACTATATACAAAACTATTTACAGGATAGGACTGGAAAACTCTCAGGCACTAAAGTAGTGTTTGAGAAATTTTCCATTCATTGGTAATGGGACATTGTCTCCAGTTGGACTTTTTAACTTGAAGGTATTCTCTTCTAGAATATCAAATATCTGAAAGGGACCTAACCAAAGGGTGTCAAATTTTCCATGGTCCCCTTTCTTCTCATGGGATTTAACCCACAAAAACACTAGATCAACAATTCTAAAGGCTTTTATTTTAGCCCTCTTATCAAACCACCGTTATTTTTTCCTGATGCTTACTAAAATGTTGCAATGCCTCTTCCCTTTTGTCATCTAAATTCATCAAATTCAATAGTTTGGATTGTACCTTGTCTATTTTTAAGTAATATTTCATGAATTGCAAGGTAAGGATCTTAAGTTTAGTGGAAAAATAGGATCCTAACCATAAACTAGATAATAGGGAGATGTGCCTAATGAAGACTTAATCCTTGTCCTACTTGACCACAATGCATATTTCAATTTATTATGCCAATCCTTGGGTTTTTTGTCTAAATTTTTCTTAATTATTTCCAACAAATTTTTATTGGTTGATTCTACTAGAGTTCTAAGCAGCATAGGTTGGGTAATGATAGATGCATCATAGGTTTTCAAATCTTCATAGCTCCATGCTATGACATCTCTATAATATTTTGAGGCTTAGATTATTTCCTTCTTTTCTTTATTAGTGTAAGCTCTTCTCAAGAAGACATTTTGAGAGTTTTCAACACTTCCCAAATTATAAGCTTCATATAACTCTTTTTTAGATGGAATAGTATGTTGTTTGTGAGTATGATAATCCATATCAAATAGGTTTTCCAAAGAAACCATACCTTTAGGAATAATGTTTGTCTTCATATTCAATTCACCTTCTTTATCCAGCTCTACACAATTTCTATCTTCCTCATATATGATTAGAGCTTCAAATATATCCAAGTTAGTGATTAAATCCACTACATGTCTATCATCCTAAAACACCTAAAAATTTTGGACATTGTCTAGTATGGAGGCATTGACAACCATTTCCACTAAGAATGCTTTATATTAGAATGGGTACTTGGTTCTAGAGTGCTTGTTGCTACTGCTAATGAATCTGCAATGTGTTTTTTATTGCATCAAATAGTCTGAATATCAAAAGCATCAAACTCTTTAATTAAATCCTACACTTGGCTATGATAATTTGAGAGATATCTATCATGATGGGCATACTGGTTTCACACTTGCTTGATCACCAATTCCGAATCTCCCAATACATATATATTTTAAATTTCTTCTTAATGGAAAATTGTAATCCATGAATCAATACCTCATAGTTAGTAGTATTGCAGGTGCAAGAGAACTATAATCAATAAGCATCAAGATGTGATTTGCCCTTGGGGTTGACTAGTTCAACTCAAGCACCATTGCCATCCTTACATTTTGTTCCATCAAACTTGAGAATCCATAGCTAATATTCAGTTATTTTTTGTTTGCTTAGTGGGGTCTTTTCTACCAGATTATTTCTCTTTAGCTTTTATTTTTATTGCCATAGTATAGACTCCTAAATTTGGCTCAATGTATATAATCTCATTCACATTATTGTAATCTGTAATGATATCCTTTAGCCTTGACTCTCTTTCTATTTGAATCTTATTAGCTATGCCATGCCAAGGAAGCCACATATGTGAAAAATCTATTGCCATATAACCATTTAGGATTCTTGACCAATCATGACTGAGCAACATCCCATATGCATATGGGATATCTACAACTTGAATATCGATACATTGTTGTATCTTGGGTTTGACAACCAACTGTATATAGACTTGATTCAAAACCCCAACCACATTGACTTTTGTCTTATCCAATTGCACCACCTTCTTGTTTGAGGGAGCAAGAGTTAGTCCCAATTTTTGGCTAACTACATATGGCATCACATTGCCAAAAGCACCTGAATCCATAAGATAATTATGTAAGTTTTTGCCAATAATTCTAATAGTCAAAAGGAAAGGAGGAGATTCTACCTTTTCTTTGTATATTACAACTTGAGCATCAGTAGTATTTTTCAACTCTTTTTTATTTTGACCAGCAAGTATTTTAAGCAATAGATCCTTTTGGTCAGTTAATTGAGCTACCTCAAATAAAAAAATATTTTCCTTAGTTTTCTTAAGGTCCTCAATAATATTATATCTAGTCTTGTTTTTCTCTGATACTTTCTCTATCAATGGTAATGACATGTTGTATTTTTGTTGTATAGGTATTGTGGGACCCTTAGGTGGGACTAGGTTTTTGTTAGCTTGCTCATCATGGGGATCAAGGTTTTGTTAGGAGGTGTAGAAGAAGTAATTGGTGCTTTTCCTTTACTTCGAAGAATATAATTGTTACCTATTTGAATTTTTTTGTAAGTTTACACCTTTTCTTCTAGGTATTCTTTAGGTTCATCTTCATCCACTCTTGAGAGTTCATATGTATCTAAAACTAAGGCTATCCCTACATTTTGGTTAGCTTGATTCACAACATTCTCATTTGTGGGCACTAATTCTAAATTTTTATCTCTTTCTAGACAATATCCAAAGTAGTTTTAAATTATGGATAGTCTGTTTCACCATGTTGAGTAGTGGAATGGACCCTACACCAACTGGGTAAAACAAGATATTCTAAATTCACTAAAGTTTTTGGGTTGTTGTTTGGATGCCAGTAGGACTTGAGATGACTCCATTATTTGGGTAAGTATTCCATTGATGATTGGTCCTTTGAAAGTTAAAGTTCCTATTTTGAGTGTTATTATGGGTAGGTGTCTTTTGAGGAACTTGCCTTTGTAATTGAATCATATCATTGCTTAATTTTTGAACCATCCTCTATATGTTGTCTATCTCAAGATTTGAGTTATTAGGTTGACTTGGTCTTGGTTGACTTGTTACATTATTTGTAGGTGTAGATGTATTCAAAAATATAGGTAAAGTTGGTTGATTATTTATTGGAGGTGTATGATTGAGAATATTGTTTGTGGTCACCTGATTGTCCAAATAAGTTGGAATGGTTTTTTTATTGCTCACATTAGGCATCATTTGATTTAGGGGAGCCAATTTGAACGATTGATTCAAGGTTTGGATATATGGCCTCTAGTAATGGATTAAACATGGGAATATGTTGCATAAGGGTTTGGTTTATCAATGGTATCTGATTATAAACTCATGGTTTTCCAAATGAAGAAAATTGACCCAAACCATAACTTTGACACATAAATTATCGCTCAATTATTAGAGCCTCACTATATGCCATGGGTAAGAATGCAATTTGAGGGGCTATACTTACAAACATTGAATTTAATGGGTCCAAAGCTCTAAGATACATTTGGATGGCTGCTTTTTGTATGAGGGTGTAAGGGATCACCAATCAAGTGTATAATTTATGGAACCTAGTTTTAAATAGCCTCAAGGGTTCACTAGGTTCTCTACAATCAAAAGCAAACAAATGATATACCACAATTGGGTTAACGAGTAAACTAAAATGACTAATAAATGCTGACTCTAATTGAGCCCAAGCATTAATAGAGCTTGAAGGTAAAATTATAAGTCATATGCAAACTCATCCAATGTGTGTGGAAACATTCTATAGGTAACATCCTCATGTTCAATATATAAACAATTTAAGGTATCTTTGTATGCTTGTATATGCTCTTAAGCTAATCTTGTTCCATCATGCCTATATTGAGGGGGATATATTTCAGCATTTTTAGATATATCATGCATAGACCCTAGTATGTTCAAAGGGTTGCTTCCCACTAACCAAGGAGCAAGAGCTACCATTGGTGGACTTTGGGGAGTGGCAAAAGGATCAACACAAAGGGTAATAGCTCTAGAAGAACTATTGGAAGTTGAAGGAGTATTCGATTTACCTTTATCAATTTTTGATCTTTTGTATGGAGAAAAACTTAGAAATTCAATGCCTCCTATAGATGACTTAGACCTAGTGATGATGACTTTAGGTTCTAGATTTAATAGTCAAGATGTATAATATAAACAATGCACCAAGAAAATTTAGTTTTAATAGGCCCTCCTTCTAGCACCAGTTCTATTGAGCATGCAAATGACACATTATCAAGGGTAGGACAACATACTTAGAACATAGATGTGTTCCCTCTTGAAAGGAAAATATCTTTCCCCAAAGTTTTGGGTATACCAGGTCTTAGATGGTGTGGATAAACTTAGAGGTCGTTGAAAACTAATCCTTCAAGAGGCCTTTGCTATTTTTTTTTAAAAAGATAAATTTTCTAGTAGAATACTTAAATGAAATGTTTAACTGTTTGAAAATAATTCTACTACACAGATATCTCAACACACATTAGATAATTATTATTCAAATATGCAAAGAAAGATGAATTTTAAACTGTGCAAACTGTGATTTCCCAATATTTATCATTCATTTCTTTTAAAACATATTGTAGATGTAATAATAATAAAAATTAATCTACTCCTATTTAAATAAGATCCAAAGAAAAGTCAAAATTTTAGGGTATGAGAAAATAATAAAAAACAAGCAAGCTCATACTACCCTATATTTATGTTATTATCTTGTAAAGCAATAAATCTTATTTAAACCAATCCTGACCAGACTAGTATTCACATAGCCTGAGGTTCAAGATGGTGCAATATTCAAAGCAACAACAAACTATGAAATATATTGAATGCAACCACCATCAACATGCACAGATTGAACACAGTAAATTAAAAAAAAACCTTATAGTAAAATATATTCATTAAATTACATTCTTTTAAATTTGTCCACTTCAATGGATTATAAGAACGAAGCTTAGAAAACAAGAGCCACATGGTTAAGAAAAAACCATCCAACTACAAGGAGAAAAAAAAAGAGCTAAAGAAGCCATCTAACATATGGTTTCCCAACCTTTGTAACCAGTTGGTGAGCCACTATTTATACGATGTTTTTTGGCCTTCACCCAACATTACATTTTGTAATTAATTGATAATTAAATGATAATTACTTTTATGATGTGCTCCTTGAGATTTGCTTCTCATCCATACTACGGCCATGCCTTATAAACTCTTTATATGCAAGATGCTTGGAAGCTCTACAACGAACATACTTCATTAAATTTATAAATATTTTAAAAGTTTGGTTGGCCATTAATTTCCCATTCCTTTCATCATGCATGATTGTACTCACCTAGTTGGCATTAAAACTCCATGTCCACTATTATGTCTATCTTGTTAAATGTAGCCACAACAAAAACTCTACAAAATAGCATGAAAAAGTGAATGTTAGAACTTTTATTTTCTTAAATTTTTAAAACTTCCTAGGTGCCAAGTTGAAAAATCATCCTCACATGCCGAGTTGTCGATGATACTCGCCAGTTTATTCTCCACTTTTGAAGTCGGTGCTTGCATTCCTTTAGATTTGTGTCGAGTTTGGAAAATTTGATCTTGTCCGTTGAAGATAACACAATATGTGATCCTAGTAATTGATGCACCTTGATGAATTACTACTATATTTTGAGATTAATCATAGTCATCAGAGAGAAATGGGAGATAAAATCCAAGCCATAGATGAATTCTTTCCATTGCTAAAAAAACTTGTTTTTTTGTCGCTTAATCCTATATGCCTATGTTATTTTGAGATTAAATCCTGATCATTGGATTAATTAATCTTAGTCATTTGATATGAAAGCTCGTATTTTATGCCACTTAATCATGTCCAAATATGTCATTTTGAGATTAGATCTTGTTTGTCGATGATCTTAGCCATTTTATCTGAAAGCTTATATTTTTTACCGCTTAATCCTATCCATCCGTGTTATTTCAAGATTAAATCTTGGTATTTGGATTAATTAATCTTAGCCATTTGATCTGAAATCTTATATTTTTTACCACTTAATCATGCTTGTCTATGTCATTTCGATATTAAATCCTTGTCATCGATGATCTTAGCCATTTGATCTAAAAGCTTGTCTTTTTTTCCAGTTAATCTTGTCCATCTATATCATTTCAAGATTAAATCTTGGTCATCAATGATCTTAGCCATTTGATTTGAAAGCTTATATTTTCTATCGTTTAATCATGTCCATCTGCATTATTTTGAGATTAAATCTTGGTTGTTGGATTAATTAATATTAGCATTTTGATATGAAAACTTGTATTTTATGCCACTTAATCATGTATGTTTGCATTATTTCAATATTAAATATTTGTCATCGATGATCTTAACCATTTGATCTGAAAGCTTGTCTTTTATGTCGTTTAATCCTATTCGTCTGTGTTATCTTAAGATTTAATCTTGGTCGTCGAAGCTGACATGACTTTAAAATATTTATCTTTCTTTTTTTTATTACTCAATCCTATTTGTTCATGCTTAATTCAAGATTTAATCTTGTTCATTGGAGCGATTCGACTTTAAAATGGTTATCATTGCCATAAATATTTATCTTTTTATGTTGTTTAATATTATTCGTCCATGCTATCTCAAGGTTTAATCTTGGTCATCGGAGTTGACATGACTTTAAAATATTTTTCTTTCTTTTTTTACTGCTTAATCTTATTCGTTCATGATTATTTTGAGATTTAATCTTGGCCATTAGAGCGAATTGACTTTAAAATGTTTGTCATTGCCCTAAATATTTGTCTTTTTCTACTGCTCAATCGTGTATGTTCGTGCTATTTTGATATTTTATCTTGGTCGTTAGAGCTGACATGAGTTTAAAATGTTTATATTTTTATTGCTCAATCATGTCGGTTCATGCTATTTCAAGATTTAATCATGGTCGTCGAATTTGACAAGACTTTAATCTATTTGTCGTTACCCAAAATATTAGATTTTTCTATGGCTCAATCATATCATCCATGTTATTTCAAGATTTAATCCTAGCCATTGATGAGGGAAGAACCTACTTGACATATAAACAAGGGATAAGAGACCTGAAATTTTCATAATCTATATTGCAAAGAGGAAAATCAAGCCTGCAATGTTTAAGTAGTTTCAATGTGTTAAATTTATGGAATTTAGGCATGCGGTTACTTGTTGGAAAGCTTATTTTGAGCTCAACTTAATGGGAAAGGTTATTTGCTACTTAAATAAACCCATAGAAATAGACATGGCAATAAACATCACAACAAACCTAAAGTAAGTGAAATTTGAGTCGAAATTAAAAGCTTTTAGCTAAAGAATGAAAACTACAAACCAACCTAAGAAAAATAAGAGAAAGCTTACAATTTTTTTTAAAGTGGATCCCCAGTTCATGCCAATTGGGGTATGTTGTGCAAGTGCAACAACAATAATCATTACTCCAAAAAAATGAAGTATGACCACAAAAGCAATAATAATCTAAAAGGGAGTTCAAATAGGAAACCAACCCCAAGTAGATATTCAAAGTGTAATTAGAAAAAATAAGTCATATCCATTTATATTTCTATAGAAAATTGAAGCTATAAAAATGCATGATCATGAATGTGTCATAGATTGCCACAACCAAGTCTTCCAACGCTCACTTTTTTTGTTATTTTAATTAATTTTTTATACTTATAGTGTGGCATCAAAAAAACCTTGTCAGGGTTGGATTTTTAAAATCAAAATAAATGTGGCTTCCCCTCCCCTGGATCCTGGATCCTGTCTAGTCCCTGGATCAACCCAGGTCATCCCTCCCTGGGAGTGGTTGTTTGCAGATGATCTCCTAGGGGGAGATCCTTCTCCATTTTTTGTGCCCCTCCCAGCGGGCTCAAGCTTCCTTGGTTGTTCTGGTGGCCTGGTGCTTCCCAGGGATCCCTGTTTTTTTGGGGATCCCTTCCCTTTTTTCCCTCAGGCTTCCCCCTGGGGTTTTTTTGTAGGTTATTTGCATGGATATGGTCCCCTGCATTTCTATGAGCAATGGAGGTGATGGTTTAGGGTTTGACAGCTTCCTAGGGTCTCCCTTGAGGTCCTCACAGCTTTGGGGGTGGTCTGGGGGGGCCTCTTTCCTCCTTTGCTTGTGAATCCTCGACGAGATCCTGTGGCTACTGTTCTTCCCATGTGGAGGCTTCTTCGTGTTGGTTTTGCTCCTTGGTGGACACCCTGGGCATCTGGTTTGGCCTTTGGGGGGGCTTTCCTCTGCCTGGGTTGTTACCATTCCCAGTCCCAATTCCCTGAAGCTGCTTCTGTGCTTGGATGGGATCCTTGGTCCCTGCTGCTGGGTTCCTATGGTTTCTGCTGCATGTTTCTTTCTTGGGGGGGTCTTATCTATGCACGCAGACCTTAGATACCACTTGTATGGCTCCTTGGTATCCTTTCCCTGTGACTATTTTCCTCTTCCCACTCGGGATTGCCAGCCCTTAGATCCCTGTTTCCTTAACCTGCTTTCCTTGTTGTTTTCCCAGGGTGGGATCCTCGTGGTGAAGTTGTCTGTGTGCTTCCCACTGGGCCGGATCTTGGCTCTCGGCTTCTTGCTGGGCGGGATCCCCCTTTTCTTCTGGTTTTCTGCTGGGCGGGATCCGCCAAATCCGCTGGTTTTCCCGTTGGGCGGGATTTTCACCTTTTTGCTGGTTTCTCGGATGGCGGGATTTTCCTGGTGAAGTTTTTTTGATGCTTTTCGCTAGGCGGGATCTTCTCTGAGGTGGGTTTAAGCTGCTTCCCGCTAGGCGGGTTTCTCTCTTTGGTGGTTTCTGACTGCTTCCCGCGAGGCAGGATTTTATTGTAACGGTTTTTCTATGATTCCTGTTGGGCGGGATCTTCTCATTGGTGGTTTTTGGCTTCTCCCCGCTGGGCGGGTTCTGTTTTATTATTTAATTGTCTTTGGTGGGATCGTCTGCTATGTCAAAATTTTTTGTAATTCGGTCTGAGATGTGGTTTCCTGTCTCAACCTTGCAGCCCTAAAGGTGCTCTCCTTCTATTGTTATAAGGTTTTGGGATCCTCTTAAAAAACCCACTATGTATATAATGTTACTTACCAAAAAAAAAAAAATCAAAATAAATGTTTCAAAATAATATCTTAAGAGAAATTGCAATAACTATATTTTCACTGTCCCTTTTTGCTTCTTTGTTTAGGGATAGTCAATCAGTCAAATTTCAAGTATTTTCTTGCTTTCACCTTTTCTCCATAAATGATTTTAGAATGGTCAACACACTTGTCAAAACCTTATTTTAAAAAATATTTTGTTATAAATAGTTTTGAGTTCAATTTTGTCAATATCCTAATTACTAATGTTAATTGTGCATTTAATTCCAACAAGATCTAAGTGGTCAATGGAAGTGTAACTTGCATGTCTTCCATATCTAGATTTCTAGTTATAGTTAAGACCAATTAAATAATCAACAATTGAAAGTGATAAGAATTTATTGTCATTCAAATTAATAACAAAATTCAAAAATACTAAACTTTATCAAGTCAAATACCAAATAATAATAATAATAATTAAAGTGTTTGGTGATATGTATGTCTTCATAATCTAGTACATTGTGGCATCAACATTGTTAAAATAAAATAGAATAAAATTTTATATTCTATTGATTGCATTCAATACACATGTATCTTAGACAAAGACATAAATATATGTAAAGAGCTATGAGTTGCTTTTGAGTATGAGTAGAGTGGAATGAAAATGTAGTTTGTCAAAAGAAGTAGGGATACAATCTCCTATTGATGAAAAATAATTATAAAACATTATAAATATAGAATCATATATCTTGTAGTTGTTGCATATAATACAACTTTATGCACAAACTATTAGTTAAGGTTATGTATATAATCATATATATATAAATGAAAGTTTTCTTATGGCACTTATATTTATGGCAATGCAATAGTTATTTATATAAATCAATGTTGCACTTTCTCAATATTCATTATCTTTGATCCATCCATATATGGTTGTAAAATAATTTTTAATATTTATGTCTAATAGTGGTTAGAAATCTAGTCAACCTAAAAGAATTACATTTATATTTATGTTTATCCTTCTACAAATTTGCTATTAATAGTTAGTCGTGGTGCATCTTTTTTTTTTATCAAATGGAATATTTATGTCTTTTTTAAAAATGGATATTCCACATGTAGAGTTGAAGAATAGTATATTGAAGGATATCCATATTAATATCAATCAATCTATATATTCACTCATACAATATTGTGTGTGGTCTATCTACTAACATAATATTGTTTACATGCTAAATAGTCATTATACTCCTCCCTTATATCACTTACTTATACCTCAATTTTGGTTAGATATTTAATTAAATAAAAGTATTGCATTTTATATTTATGTTTATATCCTTTTGTATGTAAGCAATTTATATTTGCATATATTTTTATGTCAAATAAAATTTGTATGCATTATTTCTATGAAAATGGCTAAACAACATGCAAAGTAGAACATCAATATATAAGTGGATGTCTACACTAATTTCCATCAGTTTGCTTATCTACTCGCATAATGTTATTTGCAAGCTAAATAATCATTATCCTTCTATATTTTATCACTAGCTTATGTTCCTTATGTTTATTTTCTCGTAGTTTTTTGGTTTGTCCATATGTGTGTGTTTTTTTTTTTATCATATGAAGAATGTTTTAGCATATGTTCATTACTAAAGTTGATATGAACTTACACTAAAATCATAATAGCAATATACACTTATTGAAAAGTAGAGATTAGAAAATTCATGTTGAGGAGTATATTAGAGAATATAGCTACCAAAAATTGATGAGACATAAATGGATTTGTAGAGGTGAGGTTGAATTATTATAAATGACCCTTGAACTAAGCATGCATAGATATTTCAAATAGTATAAATTCAATTAGAGACATATGCAAATGCATATAAACTTTAAAGTAGAGAAAATAACTCCCAAAAATTGATGAGACAAATCGATTTTTAGAGGTGGGGTTGAATGATTGTAAATGGCCCTTGAAATAGACATGCATATATATCTCAAATAGTGTAACTTACTTGCAACTACTAAAATGTGTAGATGCATATATACCTCCTTCAATCCAACTAGTATGAGCTAGCTATACAAACTAATACTTTAGTTGGTAATTAGATCTTTGCCTTAAGTTTCTAGCAAGTCAATTCCTTCTTGTAGAAATAATATAAGGAAAGTATTAATGTTGTCATTGGCATAAAAACTAAGACTATTTTTTGGTATTGATCATGCAAACAAGGGCTACCTAGTTTCTAATTGATATAATCACAAGGATAAAAAAGATGATTAAGAATATAGACCATTATAAATGTCTTATTTTCCTCCTTACCAAGAGCCATATTAGAGAACTACTTGGTTTATGGTGCTAAAGTTATTTGTAGCCCATAAAATCACTATTCATTTCTTATGGTTGGTTTCATTTCAAACATCAAATAGAGTATCATCCATGAAGAACTAATGCTTGTATAAATGTATAAAGTCTATAATTTAGGGTTTTATAGCTTATAATGTGGCAATTGTGAAATATTTGCTTGTCAAAGCGAAGATTTCACTTGTCTATATCAAGATAAACATAGTCATCAACTTGGAAAGAAATAGGTACTTGACAACAGTCATGGAGTGCATTGAATTTATTGAAAAATATCCCAAATGATGGTTTAAACTTAGCCAAGTGTTGCACAAAGAAATAATCTTTGTTTTATTCCTATTTTTTATGGTATGTATGTATGTGGAGGTGGAAGAGATATTGAAATATCATAAGGGGCTAAGGGTTGAAACCCGTAGCAAACTTCAAAGAAAAATACCTAGTAGAGAAAGGAGTAACCCAAACAAAAGATGCTAAATTATGTGTAAATAAGTATCCTATTGCTTGTTTTTTGATAATAGGTGAATGGAGCAGTGAATGAGGTGTAAAAAAACCTCATTAATCTATGTATGAAACTAAATGAGAAGTGTAACTAATAACTAATAAAGTTCCTCCACAATGATTTCAAATATGACTCAAGAAAGAGAAGTCATGATAAAAATAATAATTGGGGAATGGAATACCACAAAAAATATAATTAAATTGGTATTAAATTTAGATAGGCCACCAATAAAATCTATGGAAGTAAATTCCCATGGTGGAGAGGGAATTGCCAAAGGTCGATATAATCTATGCACTTCTGAAAGACTTAACATGATATTTAATAGATAAAAACTTCAATTTCCTTCATCATAGAAAGCCAACAACAAAAAAAATGTTCTATATGGTGTAAGGTCTTCTAGACACTAGAATTTCCATTATGAAAAGAGGAATGAGCCTCAAAAAAAAGTTGAAGAGGGGTCAACAAGAATGTTGTTATAATTTTATTATAGGTTCATTTCATTTGGTATAAGAGGCTTGTTGAGGTATCTAGTGTACTTAATTGCTTATATGGAACTCATCCTTGCCAAGTGTAATTTTTCTTAGCCTGAGGTTAAGCTTGAGTATGGAACCTTACCCCATTGCTCAATTGGTAGCTTGTTATACAACTTTTTTATGTTGTGTGTTGCTTTATGGTGTTAAATTTAAGTTTATCAAATTTCTACTGATCTCTCTTTATTTAAGGAATACTTTAGAATTATATTTAATAAATTGTTAAAAACATATTAAAATTATTTTTTCTAGGAGTACCTTAAAACTTCTTAAATATTTTAAGTCTTGCTATCCTTTTCCTCTATGGAGCTAGGAAAGCAAAATGTTCATTTTTTTAAAAATATTTTATTGAGGTAGCTAATTCTATACTTTGCATTTAAGCATAAAAATAATTATCAAGTATAGTCCCTGTATAGGGATGGAGTTACAAAAAATATTTAAACAAAGCTTTGGACTCTCAATGCATCATTGTAAATCCACAACCTAAACTTTATATAAGTGGTACTTTTTTAAGTTACTATTTTCTACAATTATCCTCTTCTACAATTGTAGGATATATGTTGAACATGTCATTAGTTTATGTTTTCATTTCATCATTCATACCTTCACATTCCAAGAGGTAACTACATGACTTCTTTTGTAACTTAATCAAAGTCTAATTTCTTGAGATGGGTTCTATTGTTATGTATGAAAAATGCTATTATATTATATCCAATCGAGCTTTATTGAATATGATAAATAAAATGCCTATTTTTTTGCTAGAGAAAAAGGAGTTGTACTCGGGTCCCCCACCCTTGATTAATCATAACTCTCTTCTTTTGAGCTTGAGAGTTTACAAATAGATTCACTTCTCATCTCAATTGAGGTGCTATGGCTAGAAACCTACATCATTTTACATAAAATGATAAATAAAATGACTATGGAACCTTGTATATAATCATATATCATAGTTGTCGCATATACTAAAAACTTATGCACAAACTATGGGTTACTTTTAGTATATGATGTTATATGTACAAAATTCTACTAATAATAATTATTGTTATGGCAACATAGTAGGTATTTATGTAAATCAATGTTGCACTTTTTTATTATTAATTGTCTTTGATCCATCCATAAATAAATTTTAAATATTTTTCTAGTATTTGTATCTAACATCGGTTAGACATTTAGTAAAATCTAAAAGAATTAGATTTATGTTTATGTTTATATTTTTGCACATTAGGTATTAATTGTTAGTTTTGTATATATTTTTTCATATTTAGATGGTATTTACATATGCCCTTTTAAAAAAATGCTATTCCATGTGGAGAGTAGAAGAATAGTGTGTAAATGGATAGCCACATTGATATTGATCAATTTGTGTGTTTGCTCACACAATGTTGTTTGTGGTATGTCTGAATACTAACTTAATGTTATTTACATTCTAAATAGTCATACCCTCCTCTTTCGTGTCACTTGCTTATGTCTCTATATTGGATGGGCATTTAAATAATGTAAGAATTATAATTTATATTTATGCTTATATTTTTGCATGTAGGCTAATAATATTTGTGCATATATTTGTATGTGCTATTTCCTTGGAATAATACATAAAAATATCCACATGTAGAGTAGAATAATTGTGTATGAGTGGACAACAACACCAATCTCCATCAATTTATTTGTCTATTCCCATATTATTGTTTGCATGCTAAATAGTTGTTATCCTCCTCTTTCTTATCATTTATGTTCCTTTTTATTTTGTAGTTATTTCATTTTTCCATATTTATGTTTTCTCTTTCATCATATCAAAGACTTTCAATCACATGTTCACTACCAAAGGTGATATGAACATATAGTCAAATCACAATAACAATATGTATTAATTGGAATGCAAATAATACAAAATATACATTGAGAAATAAATTGGAGAAGATAGCTACCAAAAATTGATGAGACATAAAAGGATTTATAAAGACAAGTTTGAATGTTTGTAAACAACCCTTGAATTAGGCTTGCATGGGCATCTTAAAAAATCTAACTTACATGCAATTAATGATATGTGTAATTGTATATACATCTCAAATTAGAGAAGGTAGCTCCCAAAAATAAGGAGACAAACATATTTATAGCAGTGTGATTGAATGGTTGTAAATGGTCCTTTAACTACGCATGCATAGACATCTCAAACAATCTTACTTCAAATTAGTGATATGTGGAAATGCATCTAGACCTCATTCACTCTAACTAGCATGAGTTAGATATACAAACTGAGACTATATTTGTACTAATCATACAAACTATAATTGTCATATTTCTAATTGAGATAAACAAAAGAATAAAAGAGATGATTAAAAATATAGACCATTATACATATATTCATTTTCTTCTTGATAAGATCCAATTATTTAACATACAACTCTCTTTCACCATAGGACATGGATTTTATAAACATGTCAATGGGCGATAAATGTCCCTATTTGCCTACCATCTTCCAACCATCGACCATATCAATATTAGAAAGGACATTCATTATCCAAGATTGGTTGTTGATTTTCTTCATTTTCATCTTTAATATTTTCCCTTGGACTTATTAGAACTAGGGTTGACACTAGTTTGTAAGGATTGAGGGATAATTGCAATAGAATTCATAGAAGCAGTCTTGATTATAACCTTCTCCAATTGTTTCCATTTGGATAACCTGTTAAGAAATTCATGAATCAAGTGATCTACTTCAAGGTAGTAGAATTAGAAGTTAGATAGATTAAGATAATAGAGTGCCTACGAGACTGAATACCATACACCTAGAATTTATATTGGCGATGATAATGGCTTGGAGATATCCATATGAGTACAAACCCTAAGATGCATTTAGAGCCCAACATACTTCTCCCTATCACTTTAACTATAGATAACATGACTAATCTAAAACAAAATTAATGACAAAAATGATCTAACTATTATGAACCTCTTTTCTCATCCATAGAAATTAGTACCAATTTGCAAAAATATTAAATGAAAATAGCCACAATAAATAATCCAAGAATACTTGAGTACACAAAATATCTCGAAATCTGCAAATTACTCCAATTTATTCTTATTGTAAGAAATCCACTACACATTAGATCTCAATATGAGATTCAAACATATACAATATTCTTCTCTTATTTTTTCATATGAATCTCTTACCTTCATTATATCACTCAATTACCTACCACTATTGCTTATCCATAGATGTGGGACAAATGCATTTATAATATTAAGTTCCTATCTTGGGTACCTAACATTCCATCTCCTTTAAAAATGTTTCACAAAGAGACTAAATAATAAGATCTTTTAAGCCATGTTGTAAGCTAGTACCAATCTCGATCATCCATCTAATCTAGTGAAACTCTGATTAGTGGTGGTCTTTGTTGATGTCGATATACCATTTTCCCACTTGAGTATCCAAAAGTAATCCTTTGGTTCCATGTATTGGTAGCATATTTTTGTTGGTCATAAATTTCACTCTTCTTCATCCATACTTGCTTCCATTTGTGATTAGTAGCATATCCAAAATTTTAGTTCTTATGGTTTCATGTATGTTCCTCATAGTCCTTTTGTTGCTTTATGCCATGCCTCCAAGATTATTGACATTCTTGGTGGTGTGGATGGTAATATGTTGTAACCTTAACCTAATGTTCTACCCTTTTTTACTCTACATTTTCTCCTCTATTTTAACTTCTTTTGTGTGATGTTCTCTCATGTACCCTTCATTTGTTGTCTCCTTGTGCTCTTTTATGTCATTCTTGGACTTTGTTGTTTTTCCCATGGACTTTATTGTTGTGGTTTCTTCCATGGACTCTACTATTGCTACTTAATTCTTGGATTTTGTTTTAGGTTCTAATGCTTCTTCATTTTGTTTCCTTGCAATAGATTCCTATTTTTCCTCCCTCTTACATTGGAAAATATCTTGGGTTGCAATTTTGTTTTTCCTATAACTGAACTTTATGAAATTTTGTACATTAATATTAATAGTACCCAAAAAATTTAACCAAGGATAACCAAGAAAAATATCTATATTTCCCATCTCAATGGCATAAAAAATTGAGTGTAAGATATATTTATCCCTAGTAATATTTAATCTTAAAAAATTTCAATATTCTTACCGTCAATATGTCTTGTTAATTTTATTTTCCTGAAACTTCAACCTTTTAGTCAAAGCAATATTAATAAAGTTGTATCCATTCTTAGGTTTTATAAAGATAATAACCTTTCCCCTATGGATACATCCATAAAACTGTAAAATAGATTTTCTTATACAAAAAAATCTTCTTGATCATCGCTTGCCTTATCTATAAAAAATATGTATTTCCTTCCGCCTACACACTATTGTCCTTCTCTTTTCCTTTTGATAATTATGTGCAAATTAACCTCCTTTTAAATTCCTTTTATTCTTTTTGAGACATGTTTATTTCTTTTGCATAGCCTTTGAGTGTATTATTGCGACTAGCTATCTTTTCATCATTTTTCTTAAATTCCCATTTGCTTAAAATTTATTTTTCAAATTCTTTTCATGTATATGAATAATTATAAGCACAAACAAAGTCTTTACGCCACCTTGAAGCTTCCCCTTGCAAATAATTATAAATCTTACATCTCCATTCTAGCTCATAAAAATTAAAGAATTTTTTTCCACTTTATCAACCATTCCCTGGCATCACTGTCATCCTCTCTAGAGAATTTTTGCAACACCATGACCTAAAATCCCAAAAAAATCCAAAACTTAGATTTTTCAAAAGTACAATTTCTCAAATATCCTTTATTCCTTTCAATAAACAATTGAATTTGCAATGTTTTCTTGTTGAAAATGGCCTATGGACTATGTATTTGTTGCACTCAACTTGGAAATCTTTAACAACTTATAGACCATGTACATTTGGCAACTAATAATGGCTTGCTTTGCTGAATATTTTATTGGATTACTACCAAACTACAAACTATTTTTTAAAACGACTGCTACCAAATTGCAGACTGGGTATTTATGCACTTCAACAAGAAATTAATAACAACTTGCTCTACCCATGTGTTGTAGGTGAGTTGGAGAGGAGAGGTAAATCCTCCAAGGGAGGTCCCAGGTCCGAATCTCCACCCTACAAAAAATTTGAATTGGGTACCCAAAATCCAATTGATGATGTTGGTGTGGGTAGGGCTAGGCGCGACTCTCGGGTGAATTTGATGGTGTATACCCCCTTGGTTGTGGTCTCTCATGCCAAGGCAGCCCCACAAGGGGTTTCTCACTTTAAAAAAAATAACAACTTGCTTTATAGATATTTTTTGGTTTGATAGACTACTACCAACTACAGGCTAGGTATATTCTATACTCACTTGCAAATGTCTACTCTGCTAAAGTTGTGAAACTTGTAGAAATTGTTGTTAAAGTTGTTAAAAGTCACATGGAATTTATGGATAAAACTCTATAAATTAACTGGGCCCAGGCTATGGTTTATTAGGGCTTAAGGTAAATCTCATCAACTATAAAAGTTGTCTAAGTGAATATCATTGTCTGATTACCAATAATATTTCTTCTAGAGAATAATTGTTTAGAAATGAGCCATGGTTTTACCTCCAAACTATAATTCTTTGTATACTCTCTCAAAGCAAAACACTACTAAACAAGGTGTGGGGTCATTGGCCCTTTTCATTGGAAATACACTCAAACCAGTTACTCTAGGGTTCCTAGGATACTCTTTAGAATGAGTTTTAGAGAAAATATTAGCCTAAGTAATTCTCCCAATTAAGTGGTCAAGACTTGCACCCGGTCCTACAAAAGGTTATTAGCCCAATGTAGAGAATTATTAAGCACCAAAATTAGGATCCAAATAATAAATATATGGTCACAAATTAACTAAATATTTTGCACTAGACCATGAATCTAAAAAGTGCTTTGAAATAATTGAAGCTTCTACAATGAAACACAACTCTAAAAAGTGCTCTAATACCAATTGTTATGTATCTCTTTTCTCATCCAAAAAAATTGGTACCAATTGATAGAAAATATTAAATGAAAGTAGCCACTATAAATAATCCATACAAGAATACTGGAATACATAAAGTACCTCTAAATATGCAAATTACTCCAATTTATTCAAAATATAAATCAAAAAGTTAAGGTAGGAAAACACCTATAATACTCCTTATTGGAAAGAAGGCACTTCTCACTGTATCTCAATATAAGTGAAGTAGAGAAAAATGGTGCACATAATGGTAAATAAAAAATTGCATCTATCCTCTATGTTTAATGAGCATCAAATCGGAAGCATGCAAGTAAGATGGAAAAGATAGCAAATAACAAGAAATGAAGCAAAGTAAATCGATTTCTTATTAATTAGGTGGATCAAATCCAGGTTACAAAATGTCCCCTTGAGGGCTCAAATTATTGATACAACTATTACAAATTTTGGGTGCCCAAGGATCAAATCCTTCAAGGAATTCGAGTGCACATCTAGTGTCTTTCCTCGTACCCACAATCGAGGTGGGCGGGCTAAGGCTACCACCGCTTGTGTCTTTGATATTTGATGTCCTATGATCCTTCCTAATGTGCTGTATAGCCTACACCTACACACAAGGAAAGCAGAAATATCATGTAGCAAGTGTGTATGATGGAAAACATGCAATCCCCACAAGCACCAAAAATCTAGTAATGAGAATATGCATCAAATCAACTCCAAATGACTTGAAATTGTAGAGGGATGTAAAATAGAGGTTTTGGGCAGATATCACCAGAAATATAGCAGAAATTATGTCTGATGGCATGCCGTAATCGCAATGACCGTCCTCCACCTATAAAACCCAAAGCAAGCAATTTCCAAACCAAAACACCTCCAAATAAAATGAAACTTGGTCAGAATACATAAAGGGATATTCTAAGACAACCCATATGGTTATATTTGCATAATAAATAATAGTTGTAGGTGTTTCTCCAAATGACCACCGTAGGCCTGCGTGAGACCCTACAAAACACTAAAAATGTGATATCTCCCTAAATATAGATCCAAATTGCATGAAATTTTGATAGAAGCATCATATGAAAATGTAGAATCTAACTAAAAAATAATAGAAGAAAAACCATGCATATATTTGCATCCATCCTTGGGTGGGATGGTCGGGACTATCACAGGCTGGGGGCCATCCTAGGGTGGGACGACCACCAGTTTTGCACTTATTTTACCCTCAATTCCTCTAATAATTGGTTAAGGACATCCTAGGTAGTGTTTTCATCGAATTTGGTGTGAAAAATCACTCAGATGATTTAGTTTTGGGATCATAATGTGCCTCCTAGTTCACTCGCAAACCTCCTTCGCTAGGTAGAGATTTCGAGGGAAAAGAAGGCACAAAAGGTTGAAGGGAAATCTTAGTAGCACTCCATTGCTTTATCCTAAAACTCCTCTCCATATGTTTTGTGTGGAAAACTAATCCACTTTATAGCCAAAGGAGGCCTTTGGGCAAAAAGGCATGCGAGGGCATGCAGGGCACGAGGTGCCACTTGGCCACCGAGGTGGCATGCATTGGAGGGGGAAGAGGATCTCCCAATTTGGCCTCCTTTATGAGGCATGTCATAGAATTTTATGCCCTCTGACTTTGCATGGTCGAAAGGCAGGGCAAATGGCATTTTTTGGGTGCCATTTGTCCATAATTTGACTTTTTGGGGGTCAAAGCTCATGGTCGTCCCACCTAGGGATGACCACACACGCGGTGACCATCCCAGGGTGGGACGACCATGCCTATAGGCCCCAAAAATTCCCAAAAGTGGGGGAAATGCTTCAAAAAGTGGTTAGGACCACTGTAAAACCTTTGAGGTTTGCCCAAGGGGGCCATAAGGTGTCAAATGGACCTTGTCTCGATCGCTTAATCGGATTGACCAGATTTTAGTGTCTACAGATGTCCCTTTTTGAGATGCATTATGTGTAGCACAATATTGAGAAAAAATAGATGACTAAAATGCTAAATGATTAGGGTTATTCAATAACCCAACCAACTTTAGATGCCCCAATCATGGAAAGAGCATGCGTTCTTGAATCCTTGCTTCTGACTCAGTAAAGACATTGGTCTTGGTTTCTCTTCAGCTTCCAGGTATGCTCAGGGGACTTATAACCCTAGGTGTTAGAGAATACCAAGTATTTTGGTAACTTTTGAGGTTACCAATAGGCAAGTTCATCTTGCACTGTTATGTGCTTAATTTAAATTGTTGCTTGTTTGCTACCCCAAGCAAGGGCGTGATTGTCTTTGTCAAATATTCATTGGACGAATGCAATTTGCATGATTGAGTGTTTGATTGTTGATTGTGATTATGAATTTGTTAAGTATGACTACCCCCTCAAGTGATGAGTCGATGAGGGAATGACCAATGATAAAAGCGATGAGTCACTTGACACATATGACTTTGTTGGGGTTTCCTCCGGTTTTACTCATTGAAAAATGGAGCATTTTTGAGAGGATTTTGGAGACTTTGTTGAGGTTTCATGGAAGAAAGGGGTTGAAAACTTCATTCCCATGGGGCGGTCCAGCCACAATGGCCTTCTTAGGGATTAAAGTAAGGACTTTTCCATTCATCCATGAGCAATTTAGGTTCCATATTGATCCTGAGTGAATTCCATCATATTTGACTTGTTTTTGGTGGGTTTTGGACCCTTTTCTTTGATTTTTGATTAATGTATATGTATATATATTTGACCAATGGGCTTGATGGATGCCATTGGGGTATTTTTGGTTTGACCAAAGGGTTTATGGATACCTTTGGGGATTTTTGGGGTGACCAAAGGGTTTATGGATACCTTTAGGGCTTTTTGGGTGACCAAAGGGTTTATGAATACCTTTGGGCTTTTTGGATGACCAAAGGGTTTATGGATACCTTTGGGGCTTTTTGGATGACCAAAGGGTTTATGGATACCTTTGGGGATTTTTGGGGTGACCAAAGGGTTTATGGATACCTTTGGGGCTTTTTGGGTTGACCAAAGGGTTTATGATGCCTTTGGGGATTTTTGGGAGTGTGAGGTCTGAGGACTCACTTTATTGTAGCCTATAGGCAATATGATGTATCTTTTTATCCCATATATATATATATATATATATATATTATATTGGTTTATCATCATGTATTTTATTGCTTTATGAGATGTATGCAATGTGTTTATTTGCTTTATGATATGATGATGGATGTCTATCATGTATGCATATGTTGTGATTATGATTTGATTTGATATTATCTATATGCGTGGATGCATAATGAGATGGATGAATTGAGTGCTTTGATATGATGAACTATGACTAATTATTTGACACACTATGTTAGCACCATAGACTGTATAGAATTCATCAATTCATGTGTAATGTTGTCATGAGACTATGTAATGGATTTATGAAAATGTAAACTGACATAAATGTGATAAAATGGAATGAATAAGAGGATGCTATAGGATGTCTTTGAGGTTTTCATGAGACTCAAACACTCTAGTCAACTGGTCAAAATTATATACTAACCATGCAAGACTTTTTGACAAGGTATGAATCTGCTAGGATGACCAAGATACTCAATATCCCTGTGTGTGCAAGTGAGTTCATTCTTGTGAGACGCATAAGGATACCGCCATTTCCAGATAGGCTATCCACCAAACCTGGAATGAGGATCACCCTATGAATGTCACGATCCTAGGTTTTGTACTTAGTAGGATTAGACCACTAGGTAGTATAGGCTACCAAAAGCTAGCTCATCCACATGCAAACATTGGTCTGCACACACGCAAAATGCTAATGTGACAGACATATCATCATGCGTAAGGATACCGCCATTGCCAGGTAGGCTGTCCACCAAACCTGTAATGAGGATCACCTTATGGTTTGTCGAATGCTGAGAATTCCAGGGATTCAAGTTCAATACTCCCTTCTTTTCTTCAATTTTATTGGGATACTTGCTCATATGTAGTGATGAAAATCACTATTTATTTTGTATATTTTTTTCTTTGAGCAAGGGATTTGGGGAGTGGTGATAACCACTATTTCTTTTGATTTTTATTTTGCTTTGTGAGGATTTTGATTTTGAATTTGACTTTTGAGGATTTTGATTTTTGAACATTTGGGACTTTGGGAATTGGGATTTTTGATAGTGGTGAAAACCACTATTTATTTTGGGGAATTGGGTAGGGAAGAGCTTGTCCTTTTGCCAATTCTCAACATTCTTGAACCATTCACATAGGGGGATGAGCAGGATAACCTTTTCGCTTAAGGTAACCTAGACCACTTCGTAGGTTTCATCTTTCCTTGTGCAAAACTTGGATTTATTAGTGTGAAAATGTGTTGGGATTTGATGTATACAAGGTACAATCTAAGCAAGACTCTACCTCCTAAAAATCATGATAGCTTTCTACAAAATCTGAAAATAAAACTAGAGATGGCTGAGTGACCAAAAACCCTAATGACATTCTAGAACAAATGGCTAGGTGAAGGGAATGGACACAAATATGAAAAAGTGGGAAATGTAGGTGGAAATGATAATGTAAAATATGAAATGATGTGAATGATGACTTGAGCAACATTGATTTTGAATGATGACTAGTGTACAGTCGTAGTGCTAGACATGTATGAGCAACTCTAAAATGCAAAGTGCAATGATGATTATGCCGAATGCAAGCTATAATGAAATGCAATGGTATGCAACTTGATGAAATGCAATATTTTTGTATTTTTGATATTTTGATGATGTTTTTGAATTTTTGATTGATATATGTATGTACATGTGACCAACGGGCTTATTGGGGGCCATTGGGGCATTTGGGATGACCAAAGGGCTTATGGATGCCTTTGGGGCTTTTTGGGGTGACCTAGATGGTCATAGACCACCTAGGAGCATTTTGGGTTGACCAAGCGGGTTGTAGATACCCTTGGAGCATTTTGGGGTGACCTAGATGGTCATAGACCACCTAGGAGTATTTTGGGTTGACCAAGCGGGTTGTAGACACCCTTGGAGCATTTTGGGGTGACCTAGATGGTCATAGACCACCTAGGAGTATTTTGGGTTGACCAAGCGGGTTGTAGACACCCTTGGAGCATTTTGGGGTGACCTAGATGGTCATAGACCATATAGGAGCATTTTAGGTTGACCAAGTAGGTTGTAGACACCCTTGGAGCATTTTAGGGTGACCTAGATGGTCATAGACCACCTAGGAGCATTTTAGGTTGACCAAGTGGGTTGTAGACACCCTTGGAGCATTTTAGGGTGACCTAGATGGTCATAGACCACCTAGGAGAATTTTAGGTTGACCAAGTGGGTTGTAGATACCCTTGGAGCATTTTAGGGTGACCTAGATGGTCATAGACTACCTAGGGGTGTTTTGGGTTGACCAAGCAGGTTGTAGATACCCTTGGAGCATTTTGGGGTGACCTAGACGGTCATAGACCACCTAGGAGCATTTTGGGTTGACCAAGCGGTATGTAGATACCCTTGGAGCCTTTTGTAACTTTGATCATTTTATGATTTTAGGAGGAAGGTGTGGTACCTTGTGTACCCCCAACATTTATGGTGATCAAAGGAAGTGAGGAAGGTGTGATACCTTTAGGATCCCCAATTTGCTTCATGTCTTGTGATGTAAATAGTGGGGAAGGTGTGACACCTTGGATACCCCCAGTATGTATTGTGATTGATGCAATGTTATTGGCTTGGCTAGGAGGAGTGATAGAGATTGACTCCCCTATTTTGGTGAGGAATTTTGGGTAATGCCAATGTCTCGATGGGGTAAAATGAGTGACCCATTCATGGATAAAGCTCCCTTATCAATAAGATCTTGGACCTTATGTCTAAAAACATGACAATTGTGAATGTCATGCCCTCTCATTTGGTGATAGAGGTAAGAATGATCCTCCCTATATAGTTTAGATCTGGGCCTATTTGGGTTGAACATGGGTATGTTTGACAAGATAATTACCTTTGTGTCTTGCAGTTTGTGAAATATGGTTGAAATGGACTCAGATAATGGAGTCCAAGTATGATATTGATACCTTAAACAAGGTGAACATGGTGGACTCATTTTATGAGGTGCCAAGGTTGTATGCATCTCAGTCACCTATTTAGGTTGCTCCTCTTGGCTCCCATATGTATGTAACAGATCCTTAAATATATCAATTTGTTGATTGTTGATCACAATAGGAGTATCGACCTGAGGATCACTCCTATCGATCATATCCTGTACTAGGTGTTTGAACTTGAAGCACATATGCACGTCATGCCCATTTAGCCTATGGTACTTGCAATATAGGTCTTCACGATATGTTTTGGGCTTTGGTGCATTTGGATCAATAGGTCGACTCTCAGGTAGATTGATCATGTTAGCCGCTAAGAGGCACTCAAACAAAGAGTCCATGGACTCGAAAATGGGTGTAAATTATCGCTTAGGGTGATGTTGTTGGTTTGGCCCTTGATTTATTTGAGACTTAATATTGGACTGCATAGGAGTGGGTTGGTCCTGACAATCAGGGGGTTGAGATTTTTATTACTCAACTGTAACTCAATGCTTGTGAGTCGATTCAAGATTTTATGTAAATCATTGTGTTGGTGACTCACTTGTAACTCCACATTGGCTAGCCTATCCAAGATATGTTGTGGAACTAGTGGAGGTGATGACTGGATGACTGTTGAGGAAGTTGGATGGCAACTAATGGGTGGCAAAGGTGAATTGGGTGTGGGAACCAGGAGACAATTGAGCAGAGGTGGATCAAAAGTCCTCAATGTCTGAGCAGATGTGGATGCTTCATGATGATTGGAGCTAGTGAGTATGTCCACATGTTCTTGTTCTTGATTTAGCTCATGCTCATGTTCCAACTCAGAGTGTTCAACTGTGGTAGTTGGGTTACCCCCACTTTGGTGTAGGGGGTACACTTGCTCTTGATTTTGTGGAGATGTTGAGTGAGATGGAGTAGGTGTGATCGAATCCATCGATGGTATCTCCTGTGGTATGGATGGAATGTTGGATGGAGTCACAAGTGGCATAGATGGATTTAGAGGACTTTGGTTCTCTGTCATCACATTGATCATTCCCACAAACTCATGAGAAGATGCATTTGCATTTGGACAAGTCATGGCTACCTCATCAACTTGTCCAAGGTGATCTACTTGGCCCCCATGTTTAGGGGGTGCATCAAGAATGCTATCAATGGGTGGTGACTCGGTAGGAGGACTACCTAGATCCTTGATCGACTCGATGATAGGCGTGAATGTAACATTGGGTACTATGCACTCATCGAGTTCAGGATGGGTCAATTGAATTGTGTCCTCAAGCATGATATGATCTGATTCATCTGTATCAACTATGGCTTCCCCCTTGTTAGTAGGAGTGGGAAGGTCTTCTATAGATGTATTGATGATAGCTATGGGAGCTTCTGTAGCTGGCTCTTTTGACTCTTCCTCGCTCAAAGAAACAGAGGATGGCACTAGCGGTGGTGAAGGTAGCTTCACGACTAACCGTGGGGTTGAATCTGGACTCTGGATGAGGTCATTGGGTTTAGTGTCCAAATGCCTGGGTGATACTGTAGGCTTCCTGTGGATGATCCACCTGCTTATAATACTTGAAAGGGTCTGGGTCAGCATGAACCACATGGACCCTACCTTCATCCATGTATTTAATGCATTGATGCACTATAGATGGAACACATTCCATGTCTCTTATCCATGGCCTTCCAAGTAGTATGTTGTATTATCTTGCACCCTCCAAGATGTAGAACAATGTAGGCACAATATTTTGTCCAACTTCAACAAGTAGGATTATCGTGCCCATAGTGGAGGATAAAGCATCGTTGAATGCTTGTAATGTGAACTTGGATGGTACAATGCACGAGGATGGAAGGTTGAGATGCTTTAGTGAAGTTGTGGTAATAATGTTTATTGAGGAACCTGTGTCAATCAATACTCGCTTATAGGGGATCCTATTGATACTCGCGATGATGTGCAAAGTAGGATCTGGTGAATTGGTAGGCACGGGTTTGACCTCATGATTCTGAAAGGATATAACAGGATTCTTGTACATTTGTATGTATTCCACAAAGTTGGTGAAAGCATCAAAGTCGTGAGGTTGTACCTCAATGGAATCCAAGATCCTCATGAAAGGTTCCCAATGCTTGGAGGACTATAGTAGAAGCTCGCTCATGGTCATTTTGGCTGATGGTGCATGCAAACTTCGTACAGGCCTACTCTGGGTTGCTAACACTTGTTGGATGGGAGTTTTGGGTGGTGAAGACCATGATGTAGAGGGAGTGTAGACCTCCCTACTAGGCCCCTTGGAAGGCTGATTATATCTGGTTTGGGATTGGAATCGATGTTGGCTAACCGAATAATCCACTTGATCATGTGGATAACCCATTGATGTTCTCCTGGTAGAGGTACTTTGGTGGTCGGGTCCTCTGAGTGAGGAGTTGACCTCATGATGACTCTCAGGGCATCGTGCAAGAATGATGAGATCCTCAGGAGAATAGCGAAGGTGACTACTATCAGGGCTCCATGCAGGAGTGAGGAGATCCTCATACCTATAATGATGGTGCTCAGGGCCTCTCCTAAATTTTTCTACCTCACTGGCTCGTGATTGAGCTCGGCTATGCATGGTTGTCATAATGTGCTGACTAGGCGAACCCTGAAGGAAACCCACACTAAAGAAAATTTTGACTTCCAAAAAGGTTATAAGTGTTATATATCAAAACGATCAATGTGATGAGCTGATCACAATGGGCTAGGGCTCCAAAATCTGACTTTTGGGTCAAAAATTTGTATTTTTGGAATATTTGGCCAACCGAGGCCCGTGGGGAAATGCCCACTTTTAGGAATTTTTGGGAAATTTTGAACTATGAAGAGTTAGGACTCAAAATTTCTGTGAGAGGTGCAGAAGGAGCTAACTAAGACAACAAAACAAATTTGGCAATTTTTGGGGTTGTCTAGACCATTTTATGACTGTTTTAGTGCAGTTTTTTCCCTATTTTTGGCTTCGAAAATAGAGTAATCATAAAACCAACATAACTTTTTTGTTATAGCTCCGATTTGCATGATTCTCGATCCGTTGGATGTAGAATCAAAAAGTAGATTTTATTTTTTGAAAAATTAGGGTTTGGTCCCAGATCTAGGATCTTATGTTGACTACCCAAACAATAAGGAAACACCCAAAGTAGACAATATGATTATCTCTTTTAAGGATTAGATGTATATGATTATCTCTTTTAAATCTTAAGAACACACAATCAAATGATCAAAGAAGCACACAAGAAAACAATGTGATTATCTCCTTTAAGGTTTAGATGTGAATCCCTAAGTTGTTTGGTGTGTTTGAATGTGTTGTTTTGCTCTTGCTTTCTTGTTTGTGTTTTGGACTTAGAATGAGGGAACTCAACCAAAGTGGTGACTAGGAACACTAGTGCCAAACATGATTTCTCAAAAGAGTCTAGGGTACACCGCTTAAAACCCAGTGGGGGGTTCGCCTAGCTCTTCCACTCTGAAATAATGTTTCCAATAGTGGGAGGCAGTTTGAACATTAGTGACCTATTCCATCTTGAGAGAGTGCCCTATTCTATCTAAGGTATCTAGGGGCAAGCCGATGGAAGGAGGTGAAATCCAACATCACCGGTCTGAATTGGAGGTTGGTGATGAAATCCAACCTTACCAATGTTATTGTGATACGTGCAAGTGTGTGTGGTTCCTTTTAATATTAAAGAAAGTAAACAATAAAGCACTCAATGATATTTCACTAAATGCATGCAAAAAGGTATGTTTTACTTTCAAAAATCTAGGATAAAAGGAACCTACAAATGTAACTTATAAATGCAAACCCTAAATGCTAACCTACCCATTGGGTAGGCTACAAGCAATCAAACCATAGAGATGCATTGCTACTTTGATTTTCTTTGATTTTTCTCCTTTTTTTGTTATTTTGTGTTATGAGAAAAGTAAATCTAACTTCTAACCTTTCTAGGCACACAAATGATGCGAGAAAAACCAAACTTTAGCATATGTTAGAGTTACTATGGTAATTCTATTTATTACCTCATTTGGTTTGTTAGGGTAGTTAGTTATCTACCTAAGGTTCGCTTAATCACTTTGTTAAGCGAATATTTCTTGTTGATTGTTAGCACTATTTGGTTAGTGGTTAGCTATTCCTATGGGCTAACTATAGCCTAAGTTGTACTATTTAGTCTATGTTGATTAATGAAATCTTAGTCTATTTTCTAACATGGTATCAAAGCGATACCTTTGATCGTTTCGAATGTGGCGATCAAATGATCTGACTCGACGACCTCTGCTCGTGAGTGGGTTGTGAGCATTGGTTGGACCTGGTAGCCAACCTACCACCTAAGTGGTGGTCTGACCTGCTCGAGCAGAGACATCCTGACATGGTGGAGTCGGTGGAGTCTGACGACTCGATCTAGAGGAGGGAGGCCAGAGTCTTGGCACCCATCGTGGGTAGCGGACTCATTGGCTTGACTGACCAACAAACCCTGAGCGATCTGATGAGATCACAAGACCTGTGCAGCTAGACACACTTCTTGAGGTGAGTCAGATCTACGTCTAACCTAGACCCTACACACTGACGAATATCTTAGGAGGATAGCAGACCACCTTACATTTTTACTGGATGAACTAGGACTCCAACTAATCAAGTGGACGGTTGGACACCTAAGGACCTGGGAAGGTGGACACGGGAGGGCCTAAGTTACACCTAAGTGAACTTGACCAAAATTTGGACTCAACACATGGTGTTAGAGGGAGGTGGTCGCACGAAGGGTAACGACGAGGATAGTCTACTTAATGTAGATATTTTCATAAGTGAGGATTTGCTAATTTAAACTCTCTATTGTGTCATAGTGTAGCACATGTGGGATAATTTCCCACTACATCCCTACAGATCTGAAACCCAGTCGTAGAGCGCAGACACGAAAAGTCAATCAATGAGAATCATGATTCTTGGATGAGAGTTTCCAGAGTGAATTTTTGCTGCAGACATACACGCACAGAGATATTGCAGTCTAGATTTGCATTGATTTGATACTTTGCAGCCTCCATTTGCTGCCACGATTTGGAGAACAATGCACCACCATTTGCTGCCACTGTTAAATTCTAATCGATCCCAGTGGAGAGTTGTTAGAAGGTGAATATTGCAGATGATCGCAACAGATCGAGCCACATCAACACCTATCAAACCTAATCGTGCAGATCTAAATCGTATGTCAATTGACAAAAATTATTGCCCATGTGTTCTATGTAGCTCACTTGCAAGCTATTGATCGAAAAGGGTTTTGTTTAGTTCGCTTTGTTGAAAATTTGAACTATCTTCCAAAAGGATCTTGCTTTGTTGAAGAATCCGAGTCGAGTGCATACCATAATCCAAAATTCATTGACGAAGGAGGACACCACCACGATTGGGCACTATGTTTGGACACGATTTGTCGTCATCATCCGAGCATGGCGCAGCCTGGAGTTTGTGTCGTCCGAAGGATTTAAGTAAGAGGGAGGCATCCCCTTACTCCCATCGAGTAGCCTAGCTCGGTTGGCTGGCAGACCCGATGGTAGAGCTGTCAGGTAGGAGGTCGAGGGATCGACTCCCTCCAACCCCTCCCAATACCTTTTACTAAGGTAAATCTAAAAATTTTAAGTTTTTTTGATTAAATTATTTCTTACCTAATGTTCTTTGTTATAATATTTTTTTTAGTTTGATTATTAACTTGTTTATTTTTTCCTTTAACAAAAAGTTATTTTAAATAATTTTTTGGGAAAATAAGTTTTTAATCAAACTTTAGAAAGATTGTTTTAAAGACTTTAGTAGGAAATGTTTTTCAAAAACTTAACAAGGGGGCAATTTTTTTCCTAAGAGACCCATTTTTTTGCTACATAAGTGAAGGGGGAATTTTTTTTCCACATTGAGCAATTTGCATAAAAACATCAAACCTCAAAACCTGTTTTTTTGGGCTTCATAAATAGCAAACTTCTTTTGTTTGAAGTACTTCACATTGGGGGGATTTTTTTGGTGACATTTTTGTGCTAATCTGCCTAAGAGGCAAATATTGTAATTTTTTACAAACCAGTGGAAAAATCCTTCTGGAGCGCCCATTTTGCGCTTCCAAAAAAATTTTGCAAAACCAAAGGGGGAAGACTTATAAGGGTGCATTTTCGGCAGTGACCGACACCTTAGTCAAATTTACTTTTGCAAAATTCATTGTAAAAGGTGCATTTTCGGCAGTGACCGACATCTTAAAAGATGGGCAGATCAAAGAAGAAACCTATCCCAAAACCAACTGATGATGTTGTTAAATCAGTTAAAGGCCCATATTTTTCCCCACACCTGGAAGGGATAGATTATTATGAAGATGGCACATTTCTTACACTAAGGAGTGGTGTAAATGCCATAATCAATGATTCTGCGTCTTGTGGAGACATGCATAAAAATGGTGTTCTAATCCCTATTGGTGCTATAATGGGCATATTCTTGTCATTTTATGCTCTTGACAAAGCACAACAGAAAAGGGATATTAGTGAGGAAACAGAGGTCAAAACCCTAATGGTCGATGCTTGTAGTGACACAAGTGATCTTCAGCCCATGGTGGTGAATGCTTGTTGTGACACATGTGACCTTGAGCCCATGATGGCCAATGCTTGTTGTGATACAAGCGACCTCATGCCTATGTTGGCAGATATCAGTTGTAGCACAAATTTCAGTAGCAAATTTTTCTTGCGACACTAGTGACTTAACAACTGAACCTCCTAAAAATGAACTCCATAATCTCATCAATAGCGACAAATGCAATATTGTTAAAAGCATTGATGAAGATGATGAAATTGGGTGTTTTTAAAAACACACCAAAGGATTTGGTTACAAAATGATGAAGAAAATAGGATTCAATGGTGAGAGATTAGGTAAACAGGAACAAGGCATTAAATCTCCAATAATGCTAAGTGTCAGGGCAAAGCATGAAGGCCTTGGCTATACTGAACATGCAAGTACCAGTAATTCTATGTTTGTAAAACCTACATCTCCTACAACTCCTAAAAAGCATTGTTGCAGTCACTGTGGAAATATAGGACATGTTGTAGCTAAGTTTTGGAGATTACATCCTTGTGATTCTTGTGGATGTACGAATCACTCTTCTTCAAGTTGTTGGTACAAACTAAAAATGGCCAACAAGGTCCATATTGATTATGGATGGAAAAATCTCACACAATGGACCAGGATGAAAGAAATGTTGTATGGATTCTACCAAAAAGGTAAAACCTATGGTAGACCCCGAGGCAAATCCAGTGACAGACCGAGTGGCGGTCCTAGAGATAATGACCCAGAGACAGACCTAAAGACAGACCCAGAGACAAAGTTCCAAAGGCAGATCTACAGGCAGATCCAGAGGCAATGATCCAGAGGTAGATTCACAGGAAGATCCCGAGATAGACCCAAAGGTACAATTCCAGAGGTATGCTTAGATCCAGAGCCAGAGCCGAAGATAGCACGAGCCATCATTCTTTCATTTCTCTTCTTCTTCTTCACTGTATTGGGGCAGTTATATACTTTACCCAAATATTGTTGTATGGGGGGATGATAGTGTAGCTAGTAGTTATATTATTACCTAAATAATGTAATAATGGGGGATGTTAGAGTTACTATGGTAATTCTATTTATTACCTCATTTGGTTTGTTAGGGTAGTTAGTTATCTACCTAAGGTTCACTTAATCACTTTGTTAAGCGAATATTTCTTGTTGATTGTTAGCACTATTTGGTTAGTGGTTAGCTATTCCTACGGGCTAACTATAGCCTAAGTTGTACTATTTAGTCTATGTTGATTAATGAAATATTAGTCCATTTTCTAACAAGCATATGTTGTCTGTGTAAACAAAAAAAACTCGAGTTTTAGGCACTTACCTTATCACTCGGGAAACCCGTTGTTTATGGCTTTTGAGCAGAAAATGCTTTGTTTTGTGGCCATCCCTAGGTGGGATGGTTGTAGGCTCTATGGCCATCCCAGGGTGGGACAGAAGTGTGGCCATCCCTGGGTGAGCCAAGGAGCAGTTCAGGGGTCGTCCTAGGGTGAGCCGAGGAGCAACTGCAACAGAAAACAAGCAAAAAAATGAGGTTAAACCTTAAAATTAGTAATAGGGATAGGTTCCCATCATGATCGCCACTGAATTAGGGAAAAATGGTGCACCTAATGGTAAATAACAAATTGCATCTATCCTCTATGTTTAATGAGCATCAAATCAAAAGCATGCAAGTAAGATGGAAAAGATAGCAAATAACAAGAAATGAAGCAAAGTAAATCAATTTCTTATTAATTAGGTGGATAAAATCTAGGTTACAACATGTCCCCTTGAGGTCTCAAATTATTGATACAACTATTACAATTTTTTGGTGCCCAAGGATCAAATCCTTAAAGGAATTCGAGTGCACATCCAATGTATTTCCTTGTACCCACAATTGAGGTGGGTGGGCTAAGGCTGATGCCACTTGTGTATTTGATATTGTATGTCCTATTATCTTTCCCAATGTGTTGTATAGCATACACCTGCACACAAGGAAAGCAGAAATGTCACGTAGCAAGTGTGTATGTTGGAAAATATGCAATCCCCCTAGGAACCAAAAAGCTAGTAATGATAATATGCATCAAATAAACTCCAAATTACTTGAAATTGTAAAGGGATGTAAAATAGAGGGTTTTGGGTAGATATCACCAGAAATATAGCAGAAATTATGTTTTATGGTGTGCTGTAATCGCAATGACCGTCCTCCACCTACAAAAATCCAAAGCAAGCAATTTATGAACCAGAACACCTCCAAATCAAATGAAACTTGGTAAGAATACATAAAGCAACATTATAAGACAACCCATATGGTTATATTTATAGAATAAACAACAATTGCATGTGTTTCTTCAAATTACCACTGTAGGCCTACGTGAGACCCTACAAAACACTAATAATGCGATATCTCCCTAAATATACATCCAAATTGCATGAAATTTTGATATAAGCATAATATGAAAATTTAGAATCTAACTAAAAAATAATAGAATAAAAAAAATACATATATTTTCAGCCATACTTGGGCGGGACAGTCGGGACTGTCATAGGCTGGGGGCCATCCTAGGGTGGGATGACCACCAGTTCTACACTTATTTTACCCCAATTCCTCCAATAATTAGTTAAGAACATCCTAGGTAGTGTTTTTGTCAAATTTGGTGTGAATACTCACTCAGATGATTCGGTTTTGGGATCAAAATGTGCCTCCTAGTTCATTCGCAAACATCCTTCGCTAGGTAGAGATTTCAAGGGAAAATAAAGCACAAAAGGTTGAAAAGAAATCTTAGCAGCACTTCATTGCTTTATCCTAAAACTCCTCTCCATATATTGTGTGGAAAACTACTCCACTTTATAGCCAATGGAGGCATTTGGGCAAGAAGGCATGTGATGGCATGCAGGGTAGGAGGTGCCACTTGGCCAGTGGGGTGGCATGCATTGGAGGGGGAAGAGAATCTCCTAATTTGGCCTCCTTTATGAGGCATGTCATAGAATTCTATGTTGTCTAACTTTGCATGGTCGAAAGGCAAGGTAAATATAATTTTTTGGGTGCCATTTATCCGTTGTTTGACTTTTTTGGGGTCAAAGCTCATGGTTGTCCCACCCAGGGATGGCCACACATGGTCATCCCTAAGTGGGATGACCAAGAATTATGGTCATCCTAGGGTGGTACAACCATGCCTATAGGCCCCAAAACTTCCCAAAAGTGAGGGAAATACTTCAAAAAGTGGTTAGGACCACTGTAAAACCTCTGAGGTTTACCCAAGGGGGCCATAAGGTGTCAAATAGACCTTGTATCGGTCACTTAATCGGATTGACCAGATTTTAGTGTCTACAATAATATCCAAACACATACAATATTCTTCTCTTATTTTTTCATATGAGTCTCTTGCCTATATTATATAATACTCAACTACCTACCACTATCGCTTATCCACACATATGGAATAAATACATTTATTATAATATTAAGTACAATATTATAATATTAAGTTCCTATATTAAGTGCATAACACTAACCAACAAATTGAGAAGAGAAAATTCAATCGAGATAAGATTCTATGCATGGGAAGGTCACTTAAGGTGAAAATATAATGACTCACTTTGAAGATAGGATAGGTAACCGTAAATAATCCAAGTTTCTTAGTGAAGAGTGGTTTAAACATTTGAGTTGAAAAAATGTGATTGCAATATAGCCTTACCCAAAACCTAGTGAATTTGATGAGCAAGCCTCTATCCATATCTTACATTATTTTAATTCACTTGAAATATTTGAATCAATACAAATACCTCTTATAAATGTAATCTAATTATTTTGCTAGCTAGTTCTTATGTAACATTCCTAAAATCATGAGGAAGCAAGAACCAATAAGGGTTTACCTTATCCCTTAACTTGTCTATATAAAGGTTGATTCTCGATATTGGGTAGGAATTATTTTTTTAATTACATAGGATATTTGGTTACCGCCACCAAAAAAAATTAGTAACTGGCCACAACAAGGTTCAAACCACAAGGACTACTCCCAACAAACCTATCCATCTTGTTCTTGTTGACCCGACGTGATATGGGTACCATCAAGCGCTTGGGGTTCGTATCGTCATCGTCGGTCTGGCATGCACTCAGAGGATTAAGAGTAGACTACTACCTTTGCAAAGGGTTGGCTTCCTCCCAAGGTTTGAACCTAGGTCTCTTCTTGGTAAGTGCCCAACCACACCTAATCCACCTAGCCCTTGGGGGTCTAATATATATTTTGTTACTAATATCATTTTAAAATTAGTTATATAATTAGTGCATTTAAACGAATCACATATGGCATAGTATATTGAATATATACACATTTTTAATTTGAGAGTAGTGTGATAAATTCTTATGATCCCTTGTAAGGTCGAGAGCTATGCTTATCAATAGGGGATTAACACACAACCCCATACATACACCGCTACACCGCAGTTTAAACCTTGGACCTTCTAAATAAGAGTCAAATACCAAACCGTTGCACTTTTCCTCCAAAAAGTATATTAAACAATTTTTATTAACATAATACCTAAAGGATAATAATATTGAAGTTTTATTTTATATGAATATAATATTCTCAACAATATTGTTAGATTATATGGGATTGAATAATGTTTGTACCTATATTACATCATGATTATATATTGGTACTATAACTTGATAATTATGCATATGTCACTTGGTAAGGTTAGGAAGTTTACCTTCTCTTTGAAACTCGAAAAATTTAACCAATTGACTAATCCCATTTGATGTTAATACTGTTATTATTTTTATTTTATATGCAAATTATATATATATATTGAATAATTGAATTTGGAGGAGCTCATAATTGAATATATACAAATTATATATATTCACTCTAGTGAAAAGGATTTGGAGGAGCTCATAATTGAATATATACAAATTATATATTTACTCTAGTGAAAAGGATTTGGAGGAGCTCATAATTGAATATATACAAATTATATTAAAATTTAATAAAATTTAAAATGCTAAAATTTATAAATATTTGTAAGTTAAATATAGTGATATATTTAGTATAAACAATTCATCGTTTCAAACCACGAAGATGGAGAGTTTGTTATAAAAATAAAAATAAAGCAATTTATTATTAAAATTAATCAAAGGTGTTAAATTGAAATCCATGGATATAGGTGTGAAAAATGTATAATTTTCGTAGGAAATTATATCATTTTCATTCTTTATGTAGATGATATAGTTTTTTGTATTAAAAATTAAACTAATTTTAAAAAATAAATATAAAATTTTAAGTAGTTTTCAAATAAGTATGGTTTAAATGTAAATGTTAACAAAAATATTTTAATCTATAATTTTTATCATAAATATTTGTTTTGTTAAAAAAAATATTTATTCAAATCAACAAATTGTATATCTTCGCATTTTCTTGGCAAATATATTTTTGATTTAATTGTTAACAATACAAAGATGATATTTTCTTCCACTGTGAGATCTACTCTTATACATACAACACTATACTATTGTTACATAAAATCTAAAAAAATAAACAACAAAGCAAAGAAAAGCATCTAGATGGATAATAGCCAAAAGTGATTCTTTGCTTCGACCACCACTTAGGAGGAAATCTATAGCATATGATATTGCCCTTATCTAGATCTAAATTAGTCAATGCATTCGCTACCCTGTTTTATTCCCGAGGGATGTGTGTCAACTCCACTATCTGAAATTTGGTCAACTATTATCTAATGGTATATATAACTCTTTCAAGTCTCCAATCCTTCCCTTTATTAGTCTCTGGATCCTTCAATTTGTTGATCATAATTTATGAGTCTGATTTTATTTGTACTCAAGTCTAGCTTGTCTTAAGGGCTTGTTGGATTCTTTTAATCGAAGCAAGTCCTTCATCTAGGCTATTAGGAAGGATTCCTAATTTTTTTGTAAAATAAAAGGTAGGGGTACCATCAGATAATATTCATATCCCTTTTACACCAGTTTTACCTAGATTTCCTCTTGATGCTCCATAAGTATTAACCTTACCCAATCCTTCTGGTAGCAGGGCCCACTTTCTATTTCTATCAATTTTTGAGGAAGGGAGTGCCAATCATTGTTGATTACTTTTAGTTGGATCTATTTTTAATCTAGTAAGGATATGGTTGTAGTTGTCACTTGGGAATTGAGGAGTCTTGAGTGTGTGTTGGATGGACTCTACCATATTAGTTATTTTTTTGTTCTAGATAAGGTAGTTGTCTTGATATTACTAATTAAAAATTTTGTTGTTTCTCTCCTTCCATAGGTTCTAGACTATAAGAGAAGTTCTTGCCCACATCAACTGTCTAAATTCTAGTCCTCTTGCTTGATTCGTTTATTATCTCCATATATGTTCAATATATCTAGTTTAAACATCATTGGAAGTCTAATCTCATTAATATTTGTGATTTGTATTCAATCATAAACTTTACACCTATATTGATAAAAAAAATTATACAAGTTGAAATTTTCTATATGGTTAAATAATATTTAGAAAATAAATTAATAAAAACCAAACTTTTAGACTTAGATAAGAAAAAACTAGTGTATACTCTAGTAATAATGAAATTATATCTCTAGCGCACCTTTTCTTGTTTTAGATCTTTGGGGAAGAGTAGGGAGACTAGGAATAGGAAGCAAGAGTGAATATAGAGCCCTTATAATTTCGTGGTACAAATATTTCAATAAATTAAAAAAATAGAGGACCCATATTAGAAAACGGTAGGTAATAGAAAGGAAAGTTAGATTTGAAAGTCCTAATGAGAAATAATGATGCCCTTGTTGGAATTATGCATGCCCAAGTTAGAGATAAGAGGAAGAGTGAATATATGACAAGTTCAATGCAAGGATTAGATGTTACACTAGAAGTGTTTATTAAGTATGAAATGATCAAGCATGATATAATGGTTCTTAAAAGTAGAGGGTCAATTTGTAAGTTCCATAGATACTCGTTAGGATTTTCAGAGAGAAAAATGGAGCAAGTGGAAGCAAGGATTGATTTCAAATTACTCCATGACTTTTCTTTCTAAAGGCTTTTTACTCATCATCTTTTCAATTTTAGAAATCATGGATAAAATAATGGTTTTCGGACCATGTTTTAGGAGAGATGCTTTATAATTAAGATCATGGAGTGAATTTTTTTTGTCAAGACATAAATTATTAAAAATCTTCTAGTGTGGGTTAAACTTTTTAAACTTCCATATCATCTTAACAATAAGGATGCTTTGAAGAATATCGACAATACCCTAGGGGAATTCATACAATAGGGAGCAAAAGCATCCAATATATATCCATATATGTGTTGCTATGGATGTTTCAAAAGCTTTGACACAATCCATTAATATTAAATCCAAATCAAGAGAATGGGATCAACAAATGGATCATAAAAACATTGCATTATGATACTATAAATATCATGAGATTGGACACATGACAAGAGATTGCAAAGTGAAAATAATGGAGAAAGAGACAAAACAAATTAGTCATGAGATAAACTTCAAGATGAAGTAAATAAATTATATTGTAATAGAAGTAGATCGTATCAAGGATATTTCACTTCCAAAAATGAGGTAAAGAAAGCCTATTTACAACATTAGTTGATAAAGGTTGTCATAGCTCCCATAGATAAACTATTAGAAGAAATAAATAAAGATAGAGTGGATGAAGAAGTAGAATGTACAAGTTCAAATTTAGAAGTAATTAAAGCTACAAAGAAAAATATGCATGAACATTTTAAAATAAAACAAGCATAAGAGGTCAAGTTTAGTCCAGGTGAATTGCCTTCAATTTTCTCAAGTATTATCAAATCCTCTCCTTGCAATAAAAATGAAAGTAGCATAGAGGTTATCCCTTGAACTTCAAGGTTTCAAGAGTAGCATAATAAAAAATGAGGATGGAAGATATCCGTAGTGATTAAAGGTTCTTTATGTTGTCGTGGAAACACTCAAGTGCAAGGATGTTCCTTGCACTTTAGATCCTTTAGAGCAAGATAACCATGTAGATTATATCTCACTATGAATAATATGAGAAAATTGAAGAGATTGATGGAGGTGAAAGTCTTGGTGGAATTGAAAAAAATAGAAATACCCAACAAGAAAAAACAAAAAGAAAAGGAAACTTAAAGGGATATTGATATGGGAAAAAAAAATCAAATACCACAAGTGTTAATAAGAAGTGGAGCTAAGCCCACAAATAGAAAAAAATGATAATAAAAATGATATCTTAAAATATTAGGAGCATGAATAAGACCATTAAAAAAAGAGGTATTAGGGAATTGACAAGTTTTTTTAGCCATCATATTCATAGAAAATAAAATAGGATAGTTGATATTGTAGCCATTTACGATGTTGATCTTTGTCTTGATAATATTCAAATTTTAGAAGGTAATTAGTTAAGTTAGTTTTTATATCTTAATGCAAATGATATAAAGGATTTGATTGTGAAAACTTAGCAGTTTAAGGAAGATGAAAAATATTTTTTATAAGAAGGCAAATAAAGTATATCTTTGGTAAAAATACAAGATACATATGGTTTAATTATCTTGATAGTAATGTAATAAGAGCAATGTAATATATTGTTATTTTAATGGAACTGGCCACCAATAGAAGTCACAATAGTTTAATAATAAAAATAAAAAAGAATGAAAGTATATCTCATTAACCATGCAATAAAATTTAGCAAATGAAATATAAATTATCACAAATAATTTTAAGATTATTAATAGGAACACACTACACTATTTTTCTTATGAAGGTTATTGGAAGGAACTTTGTAAAGTTTTACATTTGAACACTAACTATGCAATCAAATCTAAAACAATTTGTTGTTGTAGCTCAACAATCACATTTAACTCATTTACATTCAAAAAGAGGCTTTTTAAAATCTCAAACAAGTGGATAAATTTGAATCACACATTCAAAATCACCTATAGATTATGGAATGATGATACCATAAAAAATAAGAAAAACTTTAGTATTGTAAGAAGAATATCAATCTTCTCATCTAATCAAAGAAAGTAGGAAGTTTGTTGAAAATTTGTGGACACCAAGTTAAAAAATAGGTCTACATATTTTACATAGTGCATTAAGAAGATAAACCCTTCATGAGAAATATACAAATTATGTAATTCAAATAAAATGGATGATGAAAACACATTTTTTAATCCTTTGAAAATGACAGTATATATAAATACTTAGACATTATAATCCTAAATTTATACCTAAAATATTCAATCAATATAATCATATAAAATTTGAATAATATAATGAAACTTAACATTCATAGAGACTACCTTATAACTAAATAAAAACATTAAAATAAGTCCTAGTTAGTGTTGAGTGATAATTTTGCCCAATTGCAAAATCACCATCACAGTCAAGGTATTATCAAAAAACCCTCTCTTGCAAATAAATTTAAAACTTCTTCAAGGTTATTGTTTACCTAATCACTTAAAAATATGCTTGATTGCTTGTGAAAATATAAAAATGTGTTGAATACCTTAGAGGTGCAAGTAACTGTTAACAAGGGGTCTGTGGTTTGGTATTAATTTGATTTGCTTTGTTCTTTGTTATTCATGAAACTTGTGAAAAATAAAACATTATTGATCATCTATCTACTTTGAAATGACAATCCTGGAACGGTGATTTAATCCATTTTATCTTCTTTTGTTACGCAAATTTTATCTTCTTTTGCTAACAAATTTTATCTTCCTTTCTTAACAAATTTTATCATCCTTTGTTAACAAATTTTATCTTGACTTGTTAACCAATGTTATCTTGATTTGTTAACAAATTTTATCTTGACTTGTTAACCAATGTTATCTTGATTTGTTAACAAATTTTATCTTCCTTTGTTAAACTTTGTTTGAGCATAAAAGAAAATGACTAAAATCTAACTTTGCAATTTGAAACTTTGGAATATCACATTAATTGTTCATTTTAATGAGAATTTGGAATTTATTGAAATTTTCATTTTTACATAAAATGAAACTAATTTTCTTGTTTGAACATGTGTGCAAAGTTTGAAATTTAGAATTCCGTTTAAAAATGTGAATCTACGTAGAACTTGAAATTTACAAATTTCCTTTAAAAAATGTGAATCTATGTGAAATTTGAAATTGCAAAATTCCTTTTAAAAATGTGAACTTATGTGAAATTTGGAATTTGGAATTTCCTTTTAAAAAAATATAAAATTGTGTAAAATATGAATTTGAAGCTTAATCTTGGAATTCACGTATCTCTTTTTGGGATTTTTTTTTTTGAATTTTTATTTTATTTGATGAATTCAAAAAAAATTATAAAAGGACTAGGGTTAGAGAGATACAAAAATAAAAATAAAAATAAAACAAAAACAAGTTGTCGTAACTTCAAAAATTCAAATCAAACTTGTAAAAATCAAAATATTGCATTAAACCAACATTAGTTTGACCCATATTAACGCAGTACAAAGTTAATGTGGTGCAATCTTCTACGGAAAAACACAATATATCAAGAAACGTAAATGAGTCTACCATCTGCATGCATAAAACTCACTAAGATTCCAATATATTGCCAAGAGAAATATTTTTACATGAAATGCATGTGCAGAATACCATGTTCCAATGGCTTCCAATGGTGAAATTGGTGCAAATCCAACAACTTGGGAGGAGAAATTTCTTCCACAACTCTGATTTCCAACCTGCAATTCTGCCCGAAAGTCTTCGACCATTTTTCTGTGTTTCAATGGCTTTTTAAAATTTCCAACATTGGCTATTTGTTTCCCTCTTCCCTTCGTTTGGTTTCATAATGTTTTATTTTCGTCATTTTGTAATGTTTTCTTCAAAGCATTCGTTCACCTTTGTTTTCTTTGGTTGAGCATTGATGTTTTTTTAGTAGTAGCCTACAACAAAGAACACATAAATTAACCTTTCCAAAAATCATTAATAAAATTAAATTAAACAAAACTATAGATAAAATTAAATTAAACTTTCCTAAAACAAAACCATTAATAAAATTAAATTAAACTTTCCCAAAACAAAACCATTAATAAAATTAAATTAAAATTTCCAAAAAAACACATTGATGGCTTTATTTTAATATATATATTATTATTTTTGTTATATATTATTTAATTTTCATTATAATTATTTTACTTTTATTTTATTTTATTTTATTTGTTTTTAATAATGCATGTGTAACAGAAATAATTTAATATAAAATATTAAACTAATCCTAAACAAAATTCAAATATGCTAGATAAATATTAGGAGAATGCACAATATGGTAAAGCAAGAGTGACACTAAACTTGATATTCAAAATGGGATGACTACAGTGGTAAAAACATGAGGTCAATTACATGAGAACAATGAGATCAGGCACAAAAATATATGTTGCTAATACCATGGTAAACTCCAACAATTATTCAATGCAAACCAAAACTCCAAATAAATATCAAAATTTCAAGTGGGTCCCCAGAATTGGGGTGTGTTGTGCGATAGTCATAACAAATGGTGACTCTGCTAGGAAATGCTCTTGAGAATTTTGGATGAAGAACCTGATCTGAAACCAAGAAAACCAAATATCAGAGAAATAAAAATCATCTAGCAATATCCAGAGATAGTGGGGTAAATAACTTCAAATGAAAACATATGAACCATTTGCTTTTGCTCAGTGTGTGAATTGTGATTCATTTTGCATTCTTGAAACAATTCAAATTCCATCATTTGTTTTGCATTTAGGCTATAAACTGTCACTCATAAAAATATGCCTCTGCATTTCTCCACTACCAGCTAGGTATCTATAGCCCTAGTGGAGATGATCTTGATTTATTCTAGACCTTGCTCTACTGCCAGCCAAGCATCCATAGTCCCAATAGATATTATCTGAATCACCCATGCATAATATTGATTTTGTATGTTATTATTATTATTATTAAACATATAATTGCTTTGCAAAATTTGTATGCCAACTAGGTTAGATACAACTTAAGGCTAAAGATGGAGTGTATTAGATTTTTGCCTTAATTTACAAACCAAAATTACTTTATCCTTCAAGATTTCAAATAATACCCTTTAATGTAGTGAGTTACATGTGGAGCTTCAACAAAATGTCTCATTGTTCCAAAATCCACCATCTTAGTCCAAAATCTAAGAATGATTACTAAACAATTTCATTTCATTTTCCTCAATTTCACATGATTCCCAAACTAGACAATCCATCCTACATGACAAAGGAATAGCTATCAACAAAGAGACCAAAAGTTAGTAGCTATCACCAAACACTACCTCAATCAGAGATACAAACCCAAAAGTGTGAAAATATCCAAAAGTGAAAAAATTCAAAATGGAAGCAAACCAAAACATGTCGTGAAAGAGAAGAAACAAAATTTGAAAATTGAAACACCTATCCTAACATGAATTTGCATCAACATAAATCCTAGCAAACAAAACAAAATAAAAATTTCCAAAATCAAATATGAAAAGACAACCAAAACAAATGAAAACTGAATCTAAACACTATAAAAGAAAACACATGAAAACATAAAACTATGTACAAACCTATTTACAAGGCAAGACTTGGAATTTATCATATATGAAGTTTTCCAGGATCCCAAACATGATAACCATAATTTGAGAGATGCCCATAAGGATAGGCATGTTGATTTTGATAGGACTCATCCCATAATAACATTAAATTTGAAAGCTCAAAAGCCTTTATTTTTCCTCTCTCACCCCACCAGTTCAATTTAATTCCATCTTCATTATCAAATTTAGATTTTGCTTCATCAAAATTAATGGTCCATAACTGATATTCAATTAATTATTTTTTATTGTGTGAGATGTTTATTATTGAATTTATATCTTCAATCATGGTTTCAACTAGCATGGTGTGAATTCCCATTTTCGATTCAGTGCTCAAAATACTATCTTTATTGTTATGATTAGACATGATCCTTTCCAAGCTTGACCCTATTTCTAAAAATTTGATTGTCAAACCATCATTCATAATTTCAGACCAATCATAACTATGCAACATTTTACAAGCATCTAGTATATCTAACATATGAGGATCATTATAACTTTGTATCCTAGATTCAATTGTCAATTATTGATGAACTTGATTCAGTAACTCAAAAACATCTACTTTTGTCTTGTTCAACATAGCAACCTTATTACTAGTGTGAGCAGGAATCAACTCTAATTCTTTGTTAATCACAAATGGTATTTCATTATCGACCATATATGAATCCAAAAAACAATTATATAAAATTTTACCTGGAATTCGAATGGTTGAAAAGAAAGGTTGAGATTCTCCGTTTTGTACATTTCCATTTACCAAGACTTGATGAGCCTTTGTAATTCTTTCTTTTTCCTCATCATCTTGTATCCTTTCATCTTCATAAATAACCTGATTTTTAAAAACACCACAATTAGTAAAAAATTTTAAAATATGCCTATCATTTTCAAACCATAAATCCAACTGTTCATTTTCAAACAATACATCCCATGGATCAGGAGATGTTTTAAGTAACAAATATTCCTAATCAACCACCTGAGCAATATTTTTTGTTAGGTCTTCAACAATATCATATTCAAACCTTTTATGTTTTGGAGTTTTCTCTATCTGAGGTAACGACATACTAATTTCTAGTTGCATGGGTATTGTAGAATCCTTAGGTGGGACAAGGCTTTCAGTTTCTTGCACATCAAGTGAGATAGAAGTTTCTCTAGGAATTGCAAAAGAAGTGAATGATTCCCCTTATTTATCTTGAATAACATAATCATTATTTTTTTGAAATACTTGGTGAGATTATTTTCCTTCATGCTATCTTCATATTCTTCTTCAAATGCATCTTCATATTCAATGTAATTCATGCTATAACCTTCTTCATAATCATCTTCCTCCATTTTTGATGGTTCATATGTTTCCAATACTGAAGTTGTCCTAGGATTCTAAGTAGCTTGATTTCTTTAACTCTCATTGATTGGAATTGACTCTAAAACGTTCACCTTATTTTGGACAATATCTAAAGAAGCTCTAATTTCTAGATGTTCAAGTTGATTGCTCACATTAGACATCATCTGATTCAAGGGTACCTGATTGAAAGGTCGGTAGTAGTTGGAATTCATATCACTTGGAAAAGATTTCATCATGGGAAATTTTGGTTCAAAAATCTAACTCATTTGTGGTATTTGATTATGAGCTTTAGGTTGTCTAAGTGATGATAATTGATCCATACTAACACCTTGAGAAATCAATTATTGTTCTAATGTTATTACCTCATTGTATGCTTTGGGCAAGGATGTAATTTGAGGAACTCTCCTTAGAAACATAGAAGTAAATGGGTCTAAGGCTCCAATATACATCTAAATGGATGCTTCTTCTAAAATTATGAAAGGTGTCACCAGTTTGGTATACAACTTATGGAACCTATCACTGAATAATATCAAGGATTCATTAGGTTCTCTACGGATAGAGACAAACTGATGGTATGTCATAACTGGGCCAACGAGTTTAAAATAATTGAGAAATGTTTCTTCTAATTGAGTCCAAGAAGTGATGGAACTTAGAAGTAAGTTGATATACCAATCATAAGCAAACTCATCTAATATGGATGGAAACATTCTATAGGTAACATCTTCATGTATAATTTGTAAATGAATTAAAGTATTTTTGTATGCCTGAATATGTTCCTTAGTCGATCTCATTCCATCATGCCTATACGTTGATGAGTGTCGTTGTTCATTCATCATTTAATCATTATATGTGTCAGTCCAGGGCGGTGTCCAAAGGCTGTATGCGATAGAAGGTGTCACAGCTGCAGGTTCAATTCATTCAAGAACAGGGTTTTTATTGGTGGAATAGTTAGTGTTTTTGGGGGTTTTGTGTGTTTTCTAACTCCTAGTACTGAAAATCCAATTGCAGAAGATAAAAACTAAACTAAAACTACAGTAAATGGAAATTGCAGAATTTGAAAGAACAGAAAATGAAATGTTGCTACAGAATTGACAGAAAACAAATTACAGAAAACCACACACAGTTGCTGAAGAATAAATCAACTACACTTTCTCTGAGCATGTTATAAATCTATAAAATCAAATTAACATCTATTTGCAAACTGGAAATGTCATAAATCTGGAAATTGCAGTAAATTACAGAAAAACTGGAAATTGCTACAAAATCTTGGCAAATGTCAGAAAACCTGAAGTTGCTGCAAAGCTGAAACAGAAATACTAAAATTGCATGGAAATATGAGAAATAATGTCAAATGCTGAAATCTAAATTTAAATCTGCTAAAGAAATGAAAAGAATGACAGAATTCTGCTAATCTGCTACGACGAAAAATCGACAGGATATTCTATCAAAAGTTGCCTTCTTCTGGTCCTGCAAGTGGCCCTTGCTTCCAGAACCAGATGAAGGTGTAGAATTTATGCTAAGGAAACTTAAATGTCAACCATAAACTCAATCATGCTAATTGATAACTGGAAATATTGCACTTGTTATTAAATCTGGAAATGCATTACAATAATGCAGGAAAATCCTGCAGATTACTGTTCTGCTACAGAAATGATTGCACTTTACTGCCTATTCTTCTCCTATATGCCTAAATTCCTATATCACTATATGCTCAACCGTGTTGGGAGCTTTATTATTTATAATGCAGTGTTGATATGCTTGGTTGCTGATTTGCAGGGATTTACAACTGTTGTACAACTGCTTCCTGAAATGCATGAGCTTGCTTTGTCAAAACTTGGTCCATTCAACCCCATTAAATTGCATTCGTTGAGGAAATCAGTTATCATGAGCTGGGACAACTGTCTGGTCAATTGCCATTCATTTATTTTATCGATTTGTCACTTTTTGACTGTCTTTTGTTGTTCCTGCGCTATTCCTTATTCCTGCGCTATTATTTCTGCACTACTCCGAAATATCAGGGAGGCGAGTTTTAGTTGCTTTTCCGTGCTTCAAATGCATAAGGAGGAAGTTTTAGACCACCTGGATGATCTTCCCTTATCCTATTGCATAGGTGACATGTGCGGGAGTGACTGTTTCCAAGCCCTGTCTGTAAATGTACAGCTGGCTGGAACTGTCATCGTCTTATCCTGTTTTCTGCACGATCAGCTACGAGGGACAAATTCCTTGGCGCCTTTTGCATTTGAATTAATTCAAAATAGAGGAACATTATTACTAAGCACCAAAAATTCAATAATGATTATTGATTCTGACTTCCTATTAATAAATTAGCTGAAAACTGCAGAAATAAACAGTAAAAACAGAATATATGCACTTAACATTTTAGAATATGCAAATATTATTACATAATGCATTCTATCCAAAATTAGCATAAAAACATAATAAAAAGGGTGTTTCAAAATAGTAGAATATATCAAAAAGTGTTTATGGATGAGGCAATTCCTGGCCTCATCATTTTCCCCCCAACTGATGGTAATGCATGTCCTCATGCATTTTGTGCAGCTACGGAAGCACACAGGTCCAGATCCAGGCATCTCTCTTGAAACTTTAACAATGCACCACCAATCTTGTAGAACCCACTGACTGCTTTCACAGACTGAAACCACTGTTGGAAGTCCTCATTAGGCTGTAGATCACTGTCAAATAAATAGGGGACAGGAGTGATAACCAAAGGCGTTCTGTACCTTAGCCTGATCCATTGTTCTTTTATTTTTGAAATAATATATATAATACCTTCAGCCCTCCTCCTTGACCAAAACAAGTTAGTGGGAGAAATTGGCTCCCTTTTCTGTAAGGAAATGGACAATTCACCCCACCTGTTCTTGCATGCTGCCACAGCATCATCAAAGAAATCTACACAAAAATTTTGAAACTGAGTTATACCCTTTTGCAGATTTCCTAGATAAAGGTGTCTCATCCTGGGATCCCTCATAAAGGAGTAGTGAGTACTGGTGCAATCCCTGTGATTGAGAGGAGCAAGCCTGACAAGTAAAACTGCCTGTGATTCTAAGTCCTTGGATATATTCTTCTCTGAGTCCCAATAAATATTATTTTGCAAGGTGGACACAAAAGCCCTCAATTGCAAATCTCCTGTGTATAGGTGAGGCAAAAACATGTTTTCTGCTGGCAAAAAGAAGTTATGTAAGAACAATTCACACATTAAGTTCTACTGCTCTGCTGGGCTCTGCACAAAGGCCTCCACAAATTCTGCAAGAGTGTTTACTCATAATCTGCCAACGTAGGTACTTCTCCTTGAGTAGGAGGCTGTAAAACCTAGGTGGTCTTCTGCATTGTATTGCATACTCTGCAATTTGACAGACATCTTTTATCTATTTTTTCAACCTGTTGATTTATGTTTCTTTCTCTGCTAATTTTGCTGTGGCAGAGTTCAAAGTTGCAATTTTCCTTTCTAGCTGATGGCACTGAGTCATCCAATAGGCTAGATCCTCATTATACTTAGTTAAAGGTACTGTGTTTGGAGGCCTCAGGATAGGTTGCATCTGGGCCACTATATTCACCTGTACACCAACTTCTACAGTTGATGTTGCAGCTGGCAAATCTGTCTGTATCCCCTGTTCTGCTGTAACGACTATAACTGCTGGATCATCAGGTGGAAGTATTTGTGCCAGAGGAGAGAGTGTAGACACTTGTTCCTGAGCCGCAACTGTGTGGTCCTGTTCAGAAGATGTTTGAATGTCTTGCTGTAAAGGACTGTCATTTTGCATCACAAACGGGACTTCAGCCCCCCCCACCCCCGATCTACACTGGCTATGTCATCCTCAGAAGAAGCCAAATCTAGGAGAATCTGAGCCCACCATGAGGACTGCTATGTTCAGAGGGCTCCGGTTGAGGGTTTTCTTTTGATTCTCCCTCTGTTTCCTCTTCTTCTGGTGCAAGGTTTGAATCATCAGTTTCTGCCCATGGAGAGAAGAATCGGTCAAAGTTTCTAGGGTTTCCCCTGAAATGGTATTTGCAAATTAATTTGATTAGCCCATGATGTTTATGGCTTCCCTTCCCTGCTTGATATTTTAGGGTCATGGCTTTCAGTTCTTGGTACAGATATAAGGGAATGTTTACCCTAAGTTCAGGTTTGGCTGCTCCATGGCGTAGGTGGTTGAGGATTCGGAGGTGTGGGCCAGAGACAACAGGAAATTGGCCGTCACAGGTCAGATACCTCATAACCCACATTGCTACATCATCCCAAGGAGCCGGAAAGCTAGACCTTTTGACCCATTTACACACATTTTTATTCATTAAAAATTCTATTTGCCTGTCCCCTTCTTCCTTAAACTGATTTACTAGGTCTGCTAATATATTTCTGTCGATTTTAATAATTTGCACACCTTGAAGAGGAAATTCAGTAACCAGACTGAGTATTTCGGGGGTTACCTGGATAGTCATCCCACCAATGTGCACTTTGTTGTTTCGAAATGTACGTGCAAATTCTGCTGCCAGGCCCTCAGAATAACCGTCGAATTTTTGCAGAAACGGCAGAAACCCTGCATCGATAAAAATTTGCAGTGATGCAGCATCGGTTTGCAGGTAACTCATATTTTTTGGTTTGGCTCTCACCTTCTTTCCGCCCATGGTGTCGTCTGCTTTCTTTTTGTCGGTGACTGTAAATTTTTGCAACTTGCGGCAGTATTTTCTATTTTTAGGGCTTTTTAATCCTTTTACCAGTGCCGGAACTGCTTCGGAACATGCAGAATACCGTGGCAGCTTTTACGACGTCGTAAATCCTTAATTGTCGCTTAATTTCGTTATGATTGCCACCTTTCACATGCTGCACAGAATCCGAGACTCGTAATTCCTTTTTCCAACCAAATAAATCGTTGTTGGCCACGTGTCATCAAATTTTACCCAAAATTTTATTCCTGCCCTTAATGAATTATTCCTCGTGCTTAGTGATATAAAACTATTTATTCCTGTGCTTTGGAATAAAAATAGTTTTATTCTTGCGCTCCGGAATAAAAACAGCTTTATTCCTGCGCTCTCTTTTTACTAGTTCCGACGCAGTTTTCTCTTTTGCATTCTAGAGCAGGATTAGGCAGAGGCATTTGTAAAACACTTTCTACTTTTGATTCCCCTTTTTACATGCTTTATACTAACCATGGATGTATACACTATATACTAATAATTTACACAATTCAGAAAATGAGAAGGCACATACCTGTTAAAACCATTTTCTCTACATTTCAGGGTGCTCCTACTGAAATTTCCAGCTAACCAGTCTTTGAACTAGGGCAGGTGCAATCTGAAAAATAGGTAAAACAATGGTCATGGAACAATGAAGGTGAAACCAATTAGGTAAACATGCCGGAACCCCGGTTTTCATGTAAACCCAACTCAGGAGCGCCTCAAAGAGGTTTTCACTTTCTGAGTTTTTATTTTTTATTTTTTGTTTTGTTTATTTATTTATTTATTTTTTTTTTTTAACTTGTATCATTCTGCTGAATTCGAGATGGAAGAAGAGCTTTCTTCCCAAAGGTGTACATCCAAACTTCCCAATTGCTTGAGAAATTCCTCCTTGTTTTGTGGTTTATGGTACATACGAAGACGATGTCCATTTACCACCAATTTGCGTTGAGAATCATCGATAGGTGTAAGGCGAACAACTCCATTGTCAAACACTTCCTCAATTTGGTAGGGCCCAAGCCATCTAGTCTACAACTTTCCAGGAAAGTCCTTGTATTGTGAATCAAACAACAAGGCCCAGTCACCTTGCTGAAATCTTCGCTGCTGAATGTGACTATCATGCCACATTTTCCTTTGTGCTTGGATCACCTCTGTCTGATGTAGGGCATCCATGCGGAGTTCATCCAATGCATCAAGTTGCAGAATGCGATCTTCTTGTGCCTCGTGACAGATCAATACCTACTTCCAAAGTAGTTCGAAGAGTTAGTAATTCAAATTCAATAGGCAAAAGAGGTTGCTTTCCATAAACTAATTCATATGGGGTAAATCCAGTGGTGGATTTCCACGTGGTATTATAAGCCCAAATAGCTTCCGGTAACTTTTCTAACCAATTCTTTCTATGGACTCGCTATGGTTTTGGTCAGAATTCGTTCTAATTCCCTATTAGTTACTTCAACTTGGCCATTGGCTTGTGGATGATAAGGTGAGGATTTCCTGTGTTTGACTTGATAGAGTTGAGTTAAAGCTTCAACAATTTTTGAAGTAAATTGGGGTCCTTGATCAGTTGTGATGGATTGTGGGGCTCCAAAACGCAAAAAAATCTATGAATACAGAAAATCAGCAACTTTCTCTTCATGAGCATGCTTAAAGGCACGAGCTTCTACCCATTTGGTAACATAATCATTACATACCAAGATATGTACTTTGCCTTTGGAAGGAGGATTAATGGGTCCTACAAAATCTAAACCCCATATTTCAAATGGTTATGTTCCTATTTGAGGTTGTAATGGCATTTCACTAGTAAAAGTAGGTTGTCCCATTCGTTGGCAAGCATCACAATGTCTTACGTACCTTTTTACATCTTTGTGCAAAGATGGCCAATAATATCCAGTACCCAAGATTTTGCGAATAGTGCTTTTGATTGAATAATGTCCTCCTGATGGTTCATCATGGCATGCTCGTAGGATGTCATATGTTTCATCCTGGCGGATACACCTGCGTAAAACATGATCAGGACTGCATTTAAACAAGTAATCCTTTTATCCATTTAAAAGAAGAGCTTTGCTTGATTAACTGTTTCCTTTATTTAGGGGTAAATTGAAGAGGAATCTTCCCCGTAACTAAGTAATTAGCTATGTCTCGCAAACCATGGAGATTGTACAGAGACAGTAAACAACTTTTCATCTGGGAAGGTATCTTCCACAACTTCCTCTGTATCTGCATTTGGTATTCTTGACAAGAAATCTGCAACTACATTAGACTTCCCGGGCTTGTTTACTATGGTAACATCAAATTCCTGCAATAGAATTAACCAACGAATAATTCTTGCACTAACCAATGGTTTATTCATCAAGTATTTAATTGCAGAATGATCTGTATGGATGAATACTTGATACCCTATGATGTAGTGTCGAAATTTGTTAATAGCATAGACTACAGCCAAGAATTCTTTTTCAGTGGTAGTGTAGTTTTTCTCAGCTCCTGTCAAGTTTTTACTGATATAATATATTGCATAATGTTCCCCATTTTCAATCTATCCTAACACAACTCCAATAGCATTATTGGAAGCATCAATTTGAATATGAAAGGGTAACTCCCAATTAGGACCTCTTAAAACAGGTGGAGTGGTTAACTTCTCCTTTAACTTTTCAAAGGAATTTTGACATTCGAAAGACCAAACAAATTCAGAATCTTTCATGAGCAAAGCAAACATGGGATTTGCTATGGTACTAAAATTAGCAATGAATCTGCGATAAAAACCAATGTGTCCTAAGAAACTGCGTACATCAGTCTGAGTTTGTGGAGGAGGGAGGTTTTTGATGACTTCAACCTTCTTAGGATCAACCTTGATTCCATAAGAAGAGATATGATGTCCTAAAACAATTCCTTCCTCCATCATTAAAAAGCATTTCTCAGGATTAAGAGAGAGATGGTATGTTTCACAGCGGATCAACACTTTTTCAAGCTGTTCTAATGCATATTCAAAATTATCCCCAAACACTGTGAAATCATCCATATAAATTTCAACACTTTCATTGGTTAAATCAGAAAAAATTGCTAAAACAGCTCTACGAAATGTTGCTCGGAGCATTACATAACCCAAAGGGTAAAACTCTGTAAGCAAAGGTTCCCCAAGGACATGTAAAGGTAGTCTTTTCCTGATCTTCTGGGGCAACTTGAATTTGGTTATACCCACTGAAACCATCAAGGAAACAGAAAAATTTCTTTCCAGCAAGGGTATCCAATACTTGGTCTATGAATGGTAATGGGAAATGATCCTTATGTGTGGCCTTATTCAACTCCCTATAATCCACACATACTCTCATTTTACCATTTTTCTTTGGAACAATGACCAGTGGTGAAACCCACTTACTATCGAAAATTGGATAAATGAATCCAACATCTAAGAGTTTTTCAATTTCCTCTTTCACAATTTCTTTTAGAGCAGGATTCAAACGTCTCTGAGGTTGCCTTACTGGTTTTACATTTTCTGTGTATATCCTATGTGTACATACCTCAGGATGAATGCCATCCATGTCTTTATAATTCCATGCAAAAGCTTGAACATGCTTTTGTAAGACTGCAAACAACTTGGCTTCCTCGGTCCTCGCTAGCCGACTATTAATGTTCAAAAATTTACCCGGTTGGATTTCAATTTGTTTGATCCCCGGATAGATAGAACTAACCGCTTCATAGCTACCGATCAATGCATTTAATGGACAATGATGTGGTTGCAGAGTATGAAATGTTCTAGAATCCGACTCAGAGGTGATATCTGATGGAATCAGAGGACATTTGAATGTGTTAAGGAGATGATGATGCCATCCATGTGGTAGTGTGAATGATCTCGTTTGACTGGGCACGGATGACAGAAGTTCAGAATTTTGTTCCTCCTCTTGCCACAACAACCGATGAACAAGAGTTTGATCATCAGTTAGTCCTTCTGATTGTAATGTTTCAACTAGGACAGTTTCACTCTCAAATATTTCTCTCCTAGGTGTTGTGATTTCCTCAATATGTTCTTTCACTATGATTGTAGCCAAAGTAGCAATGGTTTCTTGTTCAGATTCTTCATCAGATTTAGGATACCAAATTTGTCCAAAAAATTTAGTTGAAGGTTGAGCTGGTGGATACAAAGAAATTTTTTGTAGGTCAATACCATTGGAAATGGTCATTTCCCCTGACCTGCAGTCTATAAATGCAATTGCAGTAGCCAGCCAAGGTCGTCCTAGAATGATAGGGTATCCATTGACTGAAGTCCTAGGTTGCAACACCAAGAAGTCCACAGGATATTCCCATGAAGAGACTTTAACGACCACATCTTCTAAGATACCTTCTGGTTTAGCTACTGATCTATCTGCCATTTCCAAGACTGTGGTAGTAGGACTGAGATTATGGAGCTATAGTTTTTGCATTGTGTCTTTAGTCATTACATTAATTGCAGCCCCAAGGTCAATTAATACATTAGGAATTTGCATCACTCCAATAGTAACTGTTACTACTGGACTGCCTGGGTCACTATACTTAGGAGGAACTAGTTTCCCAGCCAATAGATCAGCTAATTTCCCTTCTACCTGAATAGTTTTAGGAAAGGCTTTCTTTTTTCTACCAGGTTTCTTGATACATAACTCTTGAATAGTCTTTTTGATTAAAGGTATATCCCTTATTGCTTGCAACAAAGGAAGAGAAATTGACACCTTTTTGAGTTCTGTTACTAATTCTGATTCAGGGGTGGTATCAACATGTTCAAACCTTTCAGGGTATGGCAAAGCTACTGGAGAAGATTCCTGCATTTTTGCTGTTTTTTCTTCTTTTTGTTGTTGTTGCAACGCCTCTTGATTTGGAGGTTCTTGTTTCTCCTTTATTTCTTCAATGGTGGGTGGAATAGGTTCAGGTAAAGTCTTTCCTGAACGTAGCTGGATGTTACTACAGTCAAGTACATGAACTGCAGCAGTGTCTTCAGACTCAGCCTCATAAACAGGGGCTGTTTGTCTGGCATTATTGGGGTTAGTCACAGGTTGAGCTGGGAGTGGAGGTTGTTTTACTGGTTGCATTTGTTGTTGTTGTGTTCTTCCCTAAAAATTTGGATTAGGAGCTGGCAGCAAGTTTTGAGTTTGCCCTTGATACCTTTGTTGTCCTTGATGGGGTTGATATTGTTGTGGTGGATATGGCTGTCCTCGATATTGTTGTCCCCATATTTGTCCTTGTTGTGTCCATTGTGGAGGCATGGTATGCCAAGGTGGGTTCATCCATCCAAATTGTGACCAATATGGAGGAGCTGTCCAAGGTTGGTTCCAAGGCTGTGCAGAAGCTTCTGCTTGTCCCCATGGCATATTCATATTCCAAGGAGATTGTGCCCAGTTTGGAAATCTAGGAGCAGTGGGATATTGTGCATAACCACCACCAGATCTCTGCCCAATAGCATTGAGTTCTTCTGTTTGGGTGCCCAAAACAGATTTTAGATGAGGCAACAAAGGGCATTTATCTGTTGAATGTTCCTTGGAACAAATTCCACAAATAGAAGTCTTGTTTAAGGGGCAGTCCTGCAAGGCATGCTTACTCCTACACCTTGGGCAATAAATTGCTAAAGGTGGTGTAGAATTAGATCTTGTGTTTTTCTCACCTAATGCAGTATTAAGTTGAACAAGGATATCAGTTTTTAAATTGGCCATTTCCTCCATCAACTCTTTTATGCCATTATTGCCAAAATTCCTTTTCTTTCTCCGATGGTGAGTGCGGGAATAATTTTTACATAACTCCACAATTTCTTCAAGGTCAAGTTGATCTATGTCTCCTTTTCCCATTAAATCTAACACTTCCCTAGATTCATCCTGCAATCCTCTTAAGAAGATAGGCTTTAAGAAATCAGGTTCTACAGCACCACACCTCTTTTGAACAAAGGCAAAGCGATCAAGATAATCTTCTAGACTCTCATCTTCTTCTTGCTTGATCCTAAACAACTCATCTTTCCTGTTTCTTACTCTACAATAATCTTGATATTTATTTAAGAATGCAGTCTCCATCTCATCCCAGGTAGTGATTGAGTTAGGTTCAAGATTGCTCATGAACCATCGGAGAGCAGCGTCCTTAAGTGTAGAAGGAAACAATTTCAATTTTTGATTATCATTTATGTAGTCATAAGTTTGACATAACACCTTGAATTCAAACAGAAATTGATCAGGATCTTCTGAAATAGTTCCCCTAAAAATTGGCAATATGGATGGGGAGATTGTTTTCATGGGGGCATCTAGAAGTGGATCCAATCTTATGGGATACTCAAAAGTCTTGGGAGGATCATCAGGATTACCATATCCACCTGCTGCTGCTGCAGCCATAGTTGTTTTCTTTCTAAAGGATGATGGGAATAGTCTAGTTAGAGGGGAGTGTTTAGCAGCTAGTGCTTCAAAAAGCTCTTTTTCTAATTTTTCCAAAAATGCTTCTGATGAAGAAGGTATCTCTGGCTTTTCCTCAGTGATTTCAAATGAAGGAAAATCTTCATCAGACCGAGTAGGTCTCTTTGGTGGCTCAGAGCCACTTCGGATAAACCTCCCTCTTTCGTCCCTTGGCCTATGCATTCATGCCTATTCACAAAATAAACTAAAATGTAGTATTTCAAGAATGGTAACACAATTCTTGACTTGTTTCACTTTTTCTAACAACACCTATTGTTTCCCCGGCAACGATGCCAAAAATGATGAGTGTCGTTGTTCATTCATCATTTAATCATTATATGTGTCAGTCCAGGGCGGTGTCCAAAGGCTATATGCGATAGAAGGTGTCACAGCTGCAGGTTCAATTCATTCAAGAACAAGGTTTTTATTGGTGGAATAGTTAGTGTTTTTGGGGGTTTTGTGTGTTTTCTAACTCCTAGTACTGAAAATCCAATTGCAGAAGATAAAAACTAAACTAAAACTACAGTAAATGGAAATTGCAGAATTTGAAAGAGCAGGAAATGAAATGTTGCTGCAGAATTGACAGAAAGCAAATTACAGAAAACCACACACAGTTGCTGAAGGATAAACCAACTACAATTTCTCTGAGCATGTTATAAATCTATAAAATCAAATTAACATCTATTTGCAAACTAGAAATGTCATAAATCTGGAAATTGCAGTAAATTACAAAAAACTAGAAATTGCTGCAAAATCTTGGAAAATGACAGAAACCCTGAAATTGCTGCAAAGCTGAAACAGAAATACTAAAATTGCATGGAAATATGAAAAATAATGTCAAATGCTGAAATCTGAATTTAAAGCTGCTAAAGAAATGAAAAGACTGACATAATTCTGCTAATCTGCTGCAGCAGAAAATCAGCAAGATATTCTATCAAAAGTTGCCTTCTTCTGGTCCTGCAAGTGGCCCTTGCTTCCAGAACCAGATGAAGGTGTAGAATTTATGCTAAGGAAACTTAAATGTCAACCATAAACTCAATCATGCTAATTGATAACTGGAAATATTGCACTTGTTATTAAATCTGGAAATGCATTACAGTAATGCAAGAAAAACCTGCAGATTACTGTTCTGCTACAGAAATGATTGCACTCTATTGCCTATTCCTCTCCTATATGCCTAAATGCCTATATCACTATATGCTCAACCGTGTTGGGAGCTTTATTATTTATAATGCAGTGTTGATATGCTTGGTTGCTGATTTGCAGGGATTTACAACTGTTGTACAACTGCTTCCTGAAATGCATGAGCTTGCTTTGTCAAAACTTGATCCATTCAACCCTATTAAATTGCATTCATTGAGGAAATCAGTTAACATGAGCTGGGACAACTTTTTGGTCAATTGCCATTAATTTCTTTTACCGATTTGTCACTTTTTGACTGTCTTTTGTTGTTCCTGCGCTATTCCTTATTCCTGCGCTATTATTTCTGCACTGCTCCGGAATATCAGGGAGGCAAGTTTTAGTTGCTTTTTCGTGCTTCAAACGCATAAGGAGGAAGTTTTAGACCACCTGGATGGTCTTCCCTTATCCTATTGCATAGGTGACATGTGCGGGAGTGACTATTTCCAAGCCCTGCTGTAAATGTACAACTGGCTGGAACTGTCACAGTTTTACCCTGTTTTCCTGCACAGTCAGCTACAGGGGACAAATTCCTTGGCGCCTTTTGCATTTGAATTAGTTCAAAATAGAGGAAAATTATTACTAAGCACCAAACATTCAATAATGATTATTGATTCTGACTTCCTATTAATAAATTAGCTGAAAACTGCAAAAATAAACAGTAAAAACAGAATATATGCACTTAACATTTCAGAATATGCAAATATTATTACATAATGCATTCTACCCAAAATTAGCATAAAAACATAATAAAAAGGGTGATTCAAAACATTAGAATATATCAAAAGTGTTTATGGATGAGGCAATTCCTGGCCTCATCATACGTGGGTAAATACCTTTCTACATTTTCAAGAATCTCATGGGCTACTCCAGGAATGTTTAATGGACTACAATAACCACCTAACCAAGATGCAATTCCTGCCATTGAACTTTGGTTCCAGTTTTAACATTCAAAGCTATGTATGGAAAATTCACAACAATTTAACCATAACAATAACAATATTTTTGAATTTATAGCAGATCAAAACTAATGTAGCATAAATCGAAAAAGTTCCAAAAGTTTTTTTTAATTACTTTGAACAACTTGAAATGCTAAAAATCAAATTAATTACCTTCAAGCCCTCCTAGCGTTGTCATAATTTTTCCCAATTGTAAAATCGCTATCACAGTCAAGATATTATCCGAAAACCATCTCTTGCAAAGAAATTTAAAACTTCTCTAAGGTTCTTGTTTGCTTAATCACTTAAAAATGTGCTTGATTGCTTGTGAAAATATAAAAATAAGCTAAATACCTTAGAGGTGCAAGTAATTGTTAACAAGGGGCCTATGGTTTGGTATTGATTTGATTTGCTTTGTTCTTTGTTATTCATGAAACTTGTAAAAAATAAAACATTATTGATCATCTATCTACTTTGAAATGACAATCTTGGAATGGTGATTTAATTCATTTTATCTTCTTTTGTTACGCAAATTTTATCTTCTTTTGTTAACAAATTTTATCTTCCTTTGTTAACAAATTTTATCTTGAATTGTTATCCAATGTTATCTTGAGTTGTTAACAAATTTTATCTTCCTTTGTTAAGCTTTGTTTGAGCATAAAATAAAATGACTAAAATCTAACTTTGCAATTTGAAACTTTGGAATATCATATTAATTGTTCATTTTAATGAGAATTTGGAATTTATTGAAATTTCTATTTTTACATAAAATGAAACTAATTTGCTTGTTTGAACATGTATGCAAAGTTTGAAATTTAGAATTCCCTTTAAAAATATAAATTTATGTAGAACTTGAAATTTACAAATTTCCTTTAAAAAATGTGAATCTATGTGAAATTTAAAATTGCAAAATTCCTTTTAAAAATGTGAACTTATGTGAAATTTGGAATTTCAAATTTCCTTTTAAAAAAATGTGAAATTGTGTAAAATGTGAATTTGAAGCTTAATCTTGGAATTCACGTATCTCTTTTTGGGGTTTTAATTTTTTTTTTTTTTGTATTTTTATTTTATTTGATGAATTTAAAAAATTATAAAAGGGCTAGGGTTAGAGAAATAAAAAAATAAAAATAAAACAAAAACAAGTTGTCGTAACTTCAAGATTTCAAATCGAACCTGCAAACATCAATATCCTGCATTAAACTAGCATTAGTTTGAATCATCTTAACGCAATACAAAGTTAATGTGGTGCAATATTCTATGAAAAAATATAATATATCAAGAAACGTAAATGAGTCTACCATCCGCATGCATAAAACTCACTAAGATTCCAATATATTGCCAAGAGATATTTTTACATGAAATGCATGTGCAGAATATCGTGTTCCAATGGCTTCCAATGGTGAAATTGGTGCAAATCTAGCAACTTGGGAGGAGAAATTTCTTCCACAACTCTGATTTCCAACCTGCAATTCTGCCCAAAAGTCTCCGACCATTTTTCTGTGTTTCAATGGCTTTTTAAAATTTCCAACATTGGCTATTCGTTTCCCTCTTCCCTTTGTTTGGTTTCATAACATTTTTTTCTTCATTTTGTAACGCTTTCTTCTAAGCGTTCGTTCACCTTTGTTTTCTTTGGTTGAGTGCTGCCACTTTTTTTTTAGTAGTAGCCTACAATAAAGAACACATAAATTAAACTTTCCAAAACCATTAATAAAATTAAATTAAAACTAAACTAAAGATTTAATTAAATTAAACTTTCCTAAAACAAAACCATTAATAAAATAAAATTAAACTTTCCAAAAAACACATTGATGACTTTAATTATATATATATATATATTATTTATTTTTATTTTTTTGTTATATTTTTTTTTATTTGTATTAATGCATGTGTAATGAATAGATTGGATTCAGGAATAATTTAATATAAAAAATTAAATTAATCCTAAACAAAATTCAAATATGCTAGATAAATATTAGGAGAATGCACAATATGGTAAAGCAAGAGTGACACTAATCTTGATATTTGAAATGGGATGACTATAGTGGTAAAAACATGAGGTCAATTACATGAGAACAATGAGATCAAGCACAAAAATATCCACTACTAAGACCATGGCAAACTCCAACAATTATTCAATGCAAACCAAAACTCTAAATAAATATCAAAATTTCAAGTGGGTCCCCAAAATTGGGGTGTGTTGTGCGACTGACACAACAGTTAGTTGTGCTTGGAGAAGAAAGGAAAACATTAAAATGTTTGGTTATAATTTTATATGAGTTATCAAAATAAGAAGTTTGCAGATTGAAAAAAAAGTTTAGTTTTTTCTTTCCATATTATTGATTGCATTAGTGTAGAGTGAGTTTTTTTCCCTTTTGGTTCGATATTGTTTTCACTTGTATTTTAGCGACTGCATCACTAGTACCTATGATAAGGAATAAAAAGCAATGTATAGTAGATTCCATTTTTTCTAGTCATAATTGTCCTTCCATCTTGTCCATAAATAGATAGGCACCATTATATCCTTATAAAGAAATATGAGAAAGAAATATAAGATTCTTGATGCCCTCCAAAATACTAATAACACATTCACCCTTTGAAAAATTATTTTTATCCTCAACTTCTTTTTTTTGATAAGTAACTAGAATTTTATATACAAATTGGGTTTTTTAAGAGGATCCCAAAACCTTATAACAAAAAGGGTCGTAGCACCGATATTTAAAGCAACTCCTTAGTACATGAAAATAAACACAAACTGAAAGGGAAAGGGCCAGAAACAACCCTTGATCCAACAAAAAGACTAGATTCTAGAACTAATTAGTGAGACCCACTTCACCAAAGTATCATCCTCCCATTTTTGGCAGACTGGGATCCTCCCAAGGGTGGATACAGTAGTCTGGGATCCACCCAAGGGTGGATACAGCAGTCTGGGATCCTCCCAAGGGTGGATACAGTAGTCTGGGATCCACCCAAGGGTGGATACAGCAGTCTGGGATCCTCCCAAGGGTGGATACAATGCATTTGCCCAGACCTACGTAGGGAGAGCGAGAAGGCCAAGAATAGCCTACAACCAAAAATCCTGCCCAAAAAACCGAAGCAAGGAAATTTACAAAACTGGAGAGAATCCTTGCCTAGGGATGCCTCAAGATGTAATCTAGGGTGTAGCAGGGCAGCAAGCAGCCATGCGAGAAAATTAGTAAGCAACACTGCGATATAGGCCAAGGATCAGCAACGAGACAGCTTGGTAAATGGCATCAGGATCCTCAAAGAAAAAAAATGAGAAGCCTCTGCTTGAGCCTAAAAAGAGGAACAACACTACTAGGGATATCTATAGGCCAAGATATCCTTGTGCACAGTAAGGAGAAATACGAGGAAGCCGGAAGGATCTAGGGAAAATAGCAACAGGTGCAAAGACAAGATCCCGAAAGCCAAAACTAAAGGAGGAAGGAGGGACCACAACTGCAAACACACTGATCTCCCACCAGAATAGTGAATACATAAGGAATCCCCCACCACTCCAAAAGAAAGGCCCATGAACCACCATCCTTGCTCATGAATAGATCCAGGAAACTGGGACTAGAAGCCCCTAAACAGGAATTGAAACGAACAACCTGAGGATCCCAAGTGAGAAGCGGGAATAGGCACAAATATAAAATCCTTGGAAGCCTAACCTGGGGGAACCGGGGTCTACATGCACTGATTATGGGTTCCCCCCAAGATCCATACATGCAAAAAAAACCCTAGGAACCCTAGAATAAGGGACCAAGATCCCCCCATCCTTGCTCATGGAAGCTTCAAGGAATTGGGACTGGGGTTGGGAACAACCCAGGCAGAGGAAGAGGCCCACCTCGAAGGCCAACCAATGCCTTGGGTGTCCACCAAATTGTAGATCCAGCAAGAAGAAGCCTTCGAACAGGAAACCGAAAAGGGCCCTACCCAATGGGACGAGACCAGCAGCAACCATGGGCATCCTAGAGAGGAGTCACTAGTAGAAGAGGAAAATGGCCCCCCTAGACCAATCCTGAAGCAGATAGGACCTCACGGGATGCACCAAGGGGTAGTCGAAAACCCTAGCCTACCACCACCACCGATCGAGGAAGCCCTGGGAACTGGATCGAAGCACAAACCTGTAAAAAATACTAGGGGTAATCCTAAGAGAGATCAGGGAAGGGATCATAGAAGCATGCAGGAAACCCTAGGAGACCCATGGAATGCACCAGACCCCGAGCTCGGGCAGAGAAAGCCTGAAACTGCTAGAAAAGGAGCATAAAGTGGAGAAGGATCTCCCCATCAAGAGATAATCTGCTACAAAGCATTCCTAGAGCGAGATGACCTAGGATCCTTATCCTCAACTTATGAAGACAACAAGTAATGAAAATTAAAATATAAAATGATCCCTTCAATTTGCTTTTAGACTCTGACCAAACTATAAAACTTGATATGTTCATTGCAACAATCCACAAGGAGCATCAACATGAAATATATTTCCTTGAAGCATCTCATGACCGACATAAATCTATATTTTGAGAATTTAAAATAGGTCACCAAGAGAGAGTGAATAAATATCTCCAACTAATATTATCAATGGTATATAGACCCATCACAAGTGTTCCATAAAATCCCCTTAGTAGAGCCTATTTTGAGCAAATTATCTTATCCAAAAATATCTTATGGTGTTATCCCATATTGCATAAGGTGAATTGGAAAATACATTGGCAATTTAAGTTTTCACATGGCTAGCCATACCCATACAAGCATATTTATTATCCAATAGCATTTTATCATAGGTGACAAGTGGAAAATTTTAAGAATTAGAAGAAGAGACTTGTGGACAAGATTTTTTAATTTGATCCTTTAGTTCTATCTACAAAGCATTCTATATTATGATGTAGCATAGGGGTGTAATATTCTTGAAGGAGGAGGTGATTTAGAATATTTAGAAATGATTCCCAAAGTCTCAAACCCAACTTGCCCAAATCGTACAACTTGTATGGTTTATTTTGCATAACTTGTCAACCTTCCAAAACAACTTGTATAGATTGTAAATCGTATAGTTGTATGATCCAAATCATACAAAACTGTAGCTTATACAATTTTCCACTTATCCAATCCACTAGAACAAGTTTTGCAACTCAAATAGATCGGTTTTGTAATTGATTTCTCTTAAACACCAAAATTTCCTTATTTGGTAGGTTTTGGCTTGTAGTTTTATTACCAAATTGGGTAAACGACCACTTGTACAATTTGGTACGACCTGTGTATGATTTGCACAAATCCTTACTACAACTTGCACTTATATTTACCAACCTACACAACCATTCTCTTCTATATAGGTTTTGGAATACTTTCCTATGGCAATTACTTGTTTTCCCTCCAACATGCAAACTCTAATTCACTGACACTGAATTATAATCATCAAATACATTTCTAGAAATCATACAACTACCTAAATAGGTATCTATACAACCATAAATCATTGGGAAATAATTCCATATCTTCACTCCAGGTTCATAGGATAATCAGGTTTATTTCTAGGGCAATTCCATTAAATTAACATAACAAGTTATGCATTCAACACCAATCACACAACCTGCAATAACCAAAATGTACAATGGAATTCATAGGGACATGGAATCAAAGAGACTTGCTATTATATTCATATTATGAGCATTCCTGTATAATACATCCATCATCATTGCTCACAATAATGGACTCAGCAATTATAGACATCAACAATGAACAATATGTAATTCCACCATGAACAATCAATAACTACATGAATCAATGAACAACCTGAAAAATTGAATGGGGAGCTATATAATGAATTCCTAGGCCATTTCAAAGCGGATCCTGAGACATCGCATTACTTACAACTGCCATCCTGAATTAACTCAAAATAATTCATTACAAGGTTTTACTAAGTCTAATTTGATTTTTATCAAATTCACCCCAAATGCATATTTCACCTAATTTCAGTAACATTTCGTATTGTACATTTTCAAACCTTGTACGTTTTACACCTATATGTACATTTTGATACTTGTACATTTTAATCAAAAATAAGCAAAACTGAACAAAATTATGCAAATCCAAAAGACCATTTCTTCTTCTTCTGGAAGGTGGATTTGCTGCCTACATATGGTAATGTATTTATACATAGGTATAAATATTTTTTTCATCATCCACATTGTAGGGCCTAGGATGTTTTGGCATGGAGGACAACCTATAGAATCAAATTATGGTTCCAAGAAGTTATGGTTGGAGTTGCATTGCAAGGAAGCAACATGCAAGTGTGTTCTCTAGTGTTCTATAGTTCAACACCAATGAAGAAATGCACCGTTCAAAATAATAAATAAAATAGATTGTGATAATGCAAATGCATTTCAAAATACAAGACTTTTGTATTAATTATAAAGTAATATTACAAATATTTTAATACATGGGCCTACTTTGTAGGGTGTAGGGCATATTGTTCTATTAGTATGGTGAGGAATAATATTTACAAAAGTCTACAAGAAATAAAATATTGGTAACTAAAAGAAGAGAAATCCAACAACAAGGAAGATTGAAAATATTTCCCTCAGTAATCTATACATAATTTATTTATAAAAGTTATATATAAGTTGAATGGTGAACATGTTAAAATTCCATTAATCAAGAAGTAATTTTAGAAATGGTTTATAAACAACTTGTTCAACTTTTTTAGTGTTGGATGTCAATCACTAGGTGAATAGGTGGTTGAGCTAGTCTATTATAGAGAGGTATCATGTATTAAATGTTTGGTATGCATTACCACTCTAAGGATGAATGACAACATGTATGGTTGGAAAAAAATGATCTGTATTCTTCTATAGTTTGGCACCAAAGAAGTCATGGCACCATAGGATGACTTGGAACTAACCCTTCTAGAGAAGATCTCAAATAAGCTATAAGGCCTACAAAATTTGCTAGCCATGGTACTATGATTCTTAGGACTTTGAGCAACCTATGCTTTGCTTAAAATATTCATTCCCCTTAGGAAGAAATGGCCCCGATTGTGCCAACCTCTAATAGGGGGAAAGGTGATTGAATTGATCAAGCGTATGCCACTTTGCTTATGAAGGAAACTAATCCTAATTTATTATCCTAAATAGGTAATATTACCCCTTTCAAATATTTTTCTAGTTAGTTTGATTAGTTGGTTAGATACAAGTAGTTACAATTGAGATAGATCTAGATCGATATGATGTTGCATTACCACACACTCTAATAAGAGATGTGAATATATCTTGAGAAATTCTACATGGAAAACTGGTTGCATCCCCAAGTATGATGGAAAATCAAGAACAAAATCATTCTCTCATTTATAGTGTTTTATGGTGCATGGAATAGTGACTTGATATTTTGATGTAGGACATATGTTATGGTACCTAGGAATAGGTATATGAGGATGTGATATTATATTGTATATGTGTATTATGGATAGTTTCCATGGGCCACACATAATTCAAGGTTGATTATATTATTATATTATATTATAATAATGAGTGGGATGAGGATTTATAAGATGGGTATATAAATAAGGGATATTATCATTGTAATCATCATGGAGATCATTAATATATGAAGTATTAATTGTAATTGTCTTTACCTTTGAAGTGGCTTATGAGACTTTTCCCTCTCTAAGTGGTTCTCTCATCTTGGTATATCTTGTGGAGTTTTCCTTGAGTATTATTGGTGTTGCCCTACCTTGAGGGTATTATCTATATTTGTCTCATTGTTTGGATTATTATTGTGATAATTTTTTGTGGATGAGTGATTTGATATTTTTGCATATTGGTGAATGATTTTTGTTAATGAAAATAAAGTTTATAACAAGTGGTATCAAAGCAACGATTCTAGCAAAGTAGAGATTATGTTTTTTTTATAACTTGTAGAATTAGGACAATATTTTTAAGAAAATATCTTATTTTTTAGGAGATATTTATTTGTGAAAATTTGTCCAATTTAGATGAATCTTGCACTATTTCATTTATAATTTGAAGAGATTTAACATGAGTACTCATATGAAATGCTCTGAGTACTATTGAGGGAGATACGACCCTATGAAGATAACCATCTAGAACAAGGGTAGCGTTAGGGTATTTTTTTATAAATAAATATATCATTTCGTGGGAGCCATAACTTGGCATAATTTTATCTGATTTAGATGCTTCGTATGCCATTTTAAAAAACACTTGAAGAGCTTTAAAATGAGTGGTCATATAAAGGAAACCAAGTAGTATCGAGGGAGAGACAACCCTGTAAAGTCAACCATCCAAAACAAGGGCTGTGACAAATTTTCAAGTCACGTTTTTTTCCAAAAAAGAAAATTATAGATATCTATCAGTTAGGATAAGCAAATAAGTTGTAGTTTTTTTTTTTTTGAAGAAAATTTATAGATATAATTGTTTATGTGGATGTTTACCTTCAAATCAGTACAGAGATATTTTTATGAAACCCTAATTCATAAAACCTTAGTTTACATTATCTTGAGTGAATTTATGAAGTCGTAAAAAAGTTATGGAGAGGATGATATTGATGCTAGAGAATGGTGGACAAAATTTAGATCTCTATATCTTAATAATCCTTTTTGGAAATTATTTCTTAACATAATTTTTAAAGAGGAAGCTTATTCTTGGTGGGTAAATTTTGCTAATGAAAGGAATGATGTATACACTTGGGATGAAATGAAGCACACATTCTTGAGTCAATGGGACCCATATAATAAAATAGCTAGTTTTAAGGTCACCATGAAGTGATATGAAGAAGAAATAAATATTATTTATAAATAACAAAAGGAAATAAAAAGAGAGTGGAAATTTTTCAAGAAATAGAATGAAGACTATGAAAAAGAAATAAAATTACTCAAGGAGAAAGAGGAAAATGTTAAGGAAGATAGTGAGAAGAATGTAGAAGCCACATATTTGAATTTATAAAAGTAAAAGAAGGATCAAAACCATTTAAATTCATTTAAAAAATCTATTTTTCAAGTTAATGGATGCATTCAAAAGAAAAAGGTTATTATTTCCATTAACCCGAGTAACAGATATAATTGTAAGGCCCATGTTTGAGGGGTTTCAACTTGTGATAGTGTTGGTTCTAAAATATTTGCTTGTCTATGTCAAGCTAAACATGGTCAAAAACTTGGAAAGAGTTAGATATTTGATGGTGGACATGGAGTGTGTTGAATTTGCTTAAGAATATCTTAAAGCATCTTAGCCAAATGTTGCACAAAGAAAGAAACTTTATGTTGTTCCTATTGTGATTAGTCAAATGTTGCACAAATGAAGAACCTTTATGTTGTTCCTATTGTTATTATCCAAATATTTATGTGGATTTCATAGAGAAATTGAAATCTCATATGGAGCCAAGGGCTATAAGTTATAACAGTCTTTAAAGGATATTTTCTTGTAGAGATAGGAATAGCCTACTCATAACAATGCTAAAGAATGTGTAAATAAGTTTTCTACTGCTTGTTTTGTTTATGATAGGTACATAGATCAAAGATGAATGTGCAATTAAATATCATCAGCTTATGGATAAAATGAAGTGGAGAATTTCAAAAACACAACTAATAACCAACAGTCATGATCAAAATTAATACTCGAGATATACCATAAAAATGGTCATTTTAGAAAACCAACACAACACAAAACAAAGTATAATTATGTTATTGTTGAGTTGTAAGTAGACCACTAACAAATATTTTGAAATAGATTCCCATGGTGGATAATAAACTTCCAAAGGTTGATACAATCCAAGATTCTAATTGATTGAATCAACAATAACATCAATATATAAAAGCTTCAACTTCCTTTCACATAGAAGTTCAACAATGAGAGTAGTGTTAAAGGTGGTGCATGATCTTCTATATACCAAAATTCTCGTCATAATAAGAGGAATGAGCTTCCTTGATCAAAATTTGAAGATAGGGCCAACAAGAATGTTGATATAATTTCATTGTAGGTTCATATCATTTGGTATCAAAGCCTTGTTGAGGCCTCCGTAATAATTTATTACTCACTTAGGATCTATCCTTGCCAAGTGTATTTTTTCTTAACCTAAGGTTGAATTTGAATTTTTATTGCGGCACCTTGTCTCACTTCCTGTTATCAACTTGTTATGCAATTTATTGTTGTTGTGCTTGTTGCTTGATGTTGACAATTTTTCTATTTATTTCTTTCGATCAGTGATTCCTTTAGAATTATTTTAAGAGCATATATATAGGGTTATATAGGATTGGGATGGACTCCACTCATGGTACATAATGACCACATAGTGGTATTACAATTGCTTACAATTATGCATGTATCGCTTGGCAAAAATTGAATTTGAGTCTCTTCCTTGAAAGTTGAGGAATCTAATCAGTTGATCTAATGTCATTTGATTAAAATTTTTGAAGAACACAAGCTTATACTGAGAGGGGGGGGTGAACAGTATAAAACCTCTTTTTAAATTTATCTATCAATATAGCTTTCAAACCATTAACATGCAGAATAAGACAGCAGTAATAATAGCAGTAAAACAGAGCATAAGAAGCAATCCACAATGAGACACAGCAATTTACGTAGTTCACCCAAGGTGTGCTGCTCCATGGATAAAACTTTTCCTCTAAAAGTTATATCAAAACCTTTGGGAATCCTTCCGCCTCAGCTCAAAGGAGACACCTTCCCCTAAATCTGCTTTGCTAGTGATCCTCTAGAAAACCTCTATCTCTTTTGCCCTTAGCAAGTGGAACTCTTTCCACGGAAGACACCTGTCTTCCCTGCTCTGGCTGGAGATCTCTGTCCTCAACTCTGTCACAGCAAGTTGTTCCTCTTTTCTTCACCAAAACATAGTCCTTTGGTCTGGCACAATTCTGTCCTCTTCCTCTGTTCTTTTCTGCACTTGGTTGGAGAACAAATTTTCACTGTCTGCACAATTACAGCAACACAGTCTTCTTGAATTACAGCTGCACTATCTTCTTAACTTCTGCGCAAACACAGTAGTGCAATTTTCACAAAAATTGTAGCAGCAATATCACCGTTCGTCCTTCACAACTATTCACAATTACAGCAGCATCTACTTCGTGCACTTTGCTTTCTTTTACACAGACTGCGTGAACACAGTTACAATCACAGCTGTCCTTAGATCAAATTCCACCCTTTGCATACTCTTCGTAATCACTGTAGCATTCGACTGCATAGCAACTTATGCCCCTATGTGCAACCACAACAGCTCATTCTCTTTGCACAGTCTTCTCATGAACAACAACACATTCTTCGCGCAAATAGCATCACAGTCTTTGACACTTAGAAGATTCAACAAAATGCACTCTAATGCTATAGTCGAACTTCACTCTCTCTATTTTTTGATGATCGAACCTCACTTGTTGCACTAACTCTGTGAACGCCACTCTTTGAATGCACACTCTGATACCTCCCCAAATTGCTCAAATAGTCCTCCTTTAATACTTACAATCTCATGATGAAATCTTGTTCTTTAGTCGGCTGTTTCAACCTTCTAACACATCGGTTGTAAAACCTTATGCTTCATCGACCAAGGTTAACTTCATCGGCTTCAACCGCCTCTGTTGTTCTGTAGCTTTTCTCACGCGACACTCAAACATGTCTTGATATCGCTACGCCTGTCTGCCATACACCTTCTTTGGTTTGTTGTCACAAAATCGTGACACTATAGCCTTTGCTGACGTCATCATGAATCTTCTCATGAAATCATGATGCTTTAGACTTTAATGCCTTCTTCTTCATTGCTGTCGCAAAATCATGACACCTTTGCCTCTTGCTGACCTCATCATGATTCTTGTCACAAAATCACGATGCTCTGGACTTCAAAGCTTTCTTCTCTACTACTGTCGCAAAATCGTGACACCTTTGCCTCTTGCTAACGTCATCATGATTCTTGTCACGAAATCACGACGCTTGGACTTCAAAGCCTTCTTCTCTGCTACTGTCACAAAATCACAACACATTTGCCTCTTGTTGATGTCATCATGATTCTTGTCAAGAAATCATGACGCTCTGGACTTCAAAACCTTCTTCTTCGCTACTGTCACAAAATCGCGACATCTTTGCCTCTTGCTGACGTCATCATGATTCTTGTCGTGAAATCGTGACGCTCTGGACTTCAAAACCTTCTTCTCTGCTACTGTCGTGAAATCGTGACATCTTTGCCTCTTACTGACGTCATCATGATTCTTGTCACGAAATCACGACGCTCTGGACTTCAAAGCCTTCTTCTTCGCTCTTGTCACGAAATCGTGACATCTTTGCCTTTAGCTGATGTCATCAGCAACTCTGTCGTGAAATCATGACACCTCTTGCTCCTTCATCCTTTTCTTGGTTTGCACTAGCGAAAATGAAACATGTCACGAAATCACGACGCTTTCGCTACCTTAAGCTCTTTCTTGTCAACTGTTCGCGAAACTAGAACATGTCACGAAATCGTGATGCTTTTGCCAACTGCAAGCTGCCAACTCAACCTGTCACGAAATCGCGATACTTTCTGCATCTGTACAACTTCTTCGAAACTTGTCACGAAATTGTGACACTTCCTACAACTCAACATTGCCAACTCAACTTGTCGCAAAATCGTGACACTTTCTGCATCCGTACAACTTCTTCGAAACTTGTCATGAAATCACGACACTTTTGCCCACTTTGCCTCTGCCTTCTTGCATGTCATGAAATCATGACATTTTTGGCCAAACTTTCTCTCTCCTCAAACATGTCGCGAAATCGCGACAGTTTTTCCCGTTCTGCCTCTGCCTTCCTGCATGTCGCGAAATCGTGACAGTTTTGGCCAAACTTTCTCTCTCCTCAAACATGTCACGAAATCGTGATAGTTTTTCCCGTTCTACCTCTGCCTTCCTGCATGTCACGAAATCACAACAGTTTTGGTCAAACTTTCTCTCTCCTCAAACATGTTGCGAAATCGCGACAGTTTTTCTAGCAACCTGCAAACTTTTTCTAACTTATCTTTTTCTGGATTTTTGGCAACTGGGCTACTCTGATTTTCTTGGAGACTTACTGACCAGCTGGAACCTTCATCAAAACACATCCTTAGACATAAAAAAAATTGCTCCAAGAACTCCTTGACATCAAAAACAACATCTACCAATAGCTCCTTGACATCAATGACAACAACTAAACTTAGGCAAAGGCAATGTACTCAAGGTACCCAAAATTGCCAACAATCTCCCCCTTTGTCATTGATGGCAAACCTTAACTAAAACACATCTTTCAAGAGCCAAAACTGAAATCAATCTCTTCAAGTTTTTGCTCCCCCTGACTTGAAGCTTTCCTCTTCTCTTGAAAACTCTCCCCCTTACTTAAATCTCTCCCCCTTTGTCATCAATGGCAAAGGGTCACCTTTGGGGCTTGGAACTAAGAATGAGCCTCTTAGCTTAGTCCCTCCCTCACCTCCTGATGAGGTGATTTAAAACAGGGTTGGGAGTGACACTCCCATTAAACACTCATCATAATTAGTGTCTAATATTTCTTTGTCGGGCCTTCTCTTGAATTCTTTTCCTGTATTTATGTTCCTGTCACTGTTCTGATCCTCGGACTTGTTAATACTACTATTCTATTTCTATTATATTTTCTGTTCTTATCCATACCTTGATTCTTGGACCTGTTCATATCACTTTTCCTATTTTTGTTATCATTCTTATTTTTATCCATGCCCTGATCCTTGGACTTGTTCATGCTACTATTTTTATTCCTGTATCTCATAAGATCAGCTCTACACTGTCTAGCTAGGTGACCTTCAATGTTGCATTTATAGCAGGTAACAATATTAGTCATGGCTGTTCTTTGAATTTGCCTGTTCTGACTAACCCAGTTCTTGTTATTTGCTTTGCAAAAAATTGCCTTGTGCCCAAATTGTTGACAAGAGTAGCAATACCCTTGAAAGAAATTACGTCTCCTAAAACTGTCATTTGCTCTCTTCATTTGAGTCATGCAATGTACAACCATGTGACCAAATCTGTGACACGCATAACATCTGCCGTAAAAATTTCTTTTATTTGACTTCATGGGTCCCGAAAACTTCTTCTTCTCAGTCTGAATATCATTTTCTATTTTTGCGTATTCATCACTTACGGACTCATGATCTAAAGTACTTTCTTCAGCAAGACTTTCTTTCTTTTGAAATCTCTTGCTAGATTCCCCAACCTGTTCCTTGTGCGACTCAACAAAACCGAGACCTGTTTTATCTGTTGGTTTTTTTTGTCCTTCGATGAGAAATTTAACCTTCTTGGAGCTATCCTAAAATCTGTAGAGCTTATCCTTCTACTCCTTATTTTCTTCTTTCAAAGAAGCCATTTCCTGTTCTAACTCACTATACTCCGTAATTTTAGAATCTAACTCATTCTTGAGTTCTTGTGACTTAGCCATAGATACTTCAAGATTTTCTACAAGTTCATCTATCTCCATACAACATTCATCTAACTTAATCTTGAGTTTATCATTCTTCTTTCTTTCCTTTTTCAAAACCCTAAGAGCATTATTGAGTTTGCATTCAAGATCCTCTATTTGATGGCACTTTGAATCATCACAGCCTTTTTCAGATTTCTTATCACTAGAGGTGCTACCTTTTTCAAAAACCATACATGCATCTTCATTGGGGTTTTCTGAAACATCCTCATACATACTAGCAGCCAAATCATTATTTCTGTAGTCATCCTCAAGGTGCCCAAAATTTCCACATTTAAAACATTTCATGATAATGAATTTATGTTTTGATTCTTCCTCTTTTTCTGAAATGAACAGCATCTCATTTTCATCATCACTAGAAGAACTGTCACTTTCACTGCTAGAAAACTTACTTGCTTTGTCTAAGTATAAGCTCTTCTTATTCTTGTGAGAATGCCTCTTTCCATGATTGTTGTACTCATATTTGCTTTTCTAGTGATTGTTGTACTCATTTTTGCTCTTTCTGTAATACCTGTGCTTTTTAGAATCCTTGCTTTTAACATCCTGTATATCTTCATCACTTTCATCTTTAGAAACAATACAGTCAGTAGCATAATGACCAAATTTCCCATAGTTGAAACATCTTATATTTTTCTTGTTTTTGTGCTTTCTGGAAAACTTGCCTTTCTTGCTGTAATATGCCTCTTCCTCACTATAAGACTCATCACTTTCTTGAATCTGTTTGCCCTTCAATTTCTTGATAGCTTTGAAAGCTACCTCTTTCTTTACATCAACTTTTACTTGAGTTCTCAGCTCAAATGCTGCAAGAATACTATGAAGCTCATCATTTTTCAATTTATCTAAATCTTTAGCTTCCTCAATAGCAAAAATCTTTTCACTAAATCTATTAGGAAGAGATCTTAAAATCTTATCACACACATCATTTTCAGCAAGTTCAAGACCTAAGTCTTTCATAGAATTAACAACTTCATCCATCCGGAGCATGTAGTCACTAATCTTTTCATCATAATTCATCTTGAGTTGTTCAAACATACCTTTAAAATGTCTCAACTTGGCCTTTCGAACATTTGCATCACCTGTATGAACAACTTGCAATTGTTTCCACATTTCACTAGCTGTCTTGCAGTGAATAACTTTAGTGAGATCTGCCTTTTGTAAACCCTTCAAGATTGCATTCATGGCTTTTGAATTGTTGTGATGTAGAAGCCTATCTTCTTTAGTGTAAGGACCATTTGCAAGAATGGTATACCCATCTTCAACAACTTCCCATACCTCATTACCGAGTGCCATTAGATAGACTTTCATTCTTGCACTCCACAGACCAAAATCTGATTCATAAAGAATAGGTCTTTGCATTGCCACTCGAGTAGTCCATTGTGTTCTTTGTAAAATTTTCCTTCAAGTTGTTAAACTTTTTGAAGGAACTGACTCTGATACCAAATGAAAAACATAAGCTTATACTGAGAGGGAGGGGGGTGAACAGTATAAGACCTCTTTTTAACTTTATCTATCAATACAGCTTTCAAACCATTAACATGCAGAATAAGATAGCAGTAATAATAGCAGTAAAACAAAGCATAAGAAGCAATCCACAATGAGACACATCAATTTATGTGGTTCACCCAAGGTGGGCTGCTCCATGGATAAAAATTTTCCTCTAAAAGTTATATCAAAACCTCTGGGAATCCTTTCCGATTATAATGTTTATGAGCCTCAGCTCAAAGGAGACACCTTCCCCTAAATCTGCTTTGCTAATGATCCTCTAGAAAACCTCTATCTCTTTTGCCCTTAGCAAGTGGAACTCTTTCCATGGAAGACACCTGTCTTCCCTGCTCTAGCTGGAGATCTCTGTCCTCAACTATGTCACAGCAAGTTGTTCCTCTTTTCTTCACCAAAACACAGTCCTTTGGTCTGGCACAATTCTGTCCTCTTTCTCTGTTCTTTTCTGCACTTGGTTGGAGAACAACTTTTCACTGTCTGCACAATTACAGCAGCACAGTCTTCTTAAATTACAGCCGCACTATCTTCTTAACTTCTACGCAAACACAGTAGTGCAATTTTCACAAAAATTACAATAGCAATATCATCGTTCGTCCTTCACAACTATTCGTAATTACAGCAGCATCTACTTCACGCACTTTGCTTTCTTTTACATAGACCGCGTGAACACAGTTACAATCACAGTTGTCCTTAGATCAAATTCCACCCTTTGCATAATCTTTGTAATCACTGCAACATTCGACCGCACAGCAACTTATGCCCCTATGTGCAACCTCATTCTCTTCACATAGTCTTCTCATGAACAGCAGCACATTCTTCTCGCAAACAGCATCACAGTCTTTGACACTTAGAAGATTCCATGAAATGCACTCTAATGCTGCAGTCGAAATTCACTCTCTCTATTTTTTGATGATCGAACCTCACTTGTTGCACTAACTCTACGAACGCCACTCTTCGAATGCACACTCTGATACCTCCCCAAATTGCTCAAACAGTCCTCCTTTAATACTTACAATCTCATGATGAAATCTTGTTCTTTAGTCGACTGTTTCAACCTTCTAACACGTCGACTGTAAAACCTTATGCTTCGTCGGCTGTTTCAACCTTCTAACACGTCGACTGTAAAACCTTATGCTTCTTCGGCCAAGGTTAACTTTGTCGGCTTCAATCGCCTTTGCTATTCTATAGCTTTTCTTGCGCGACACTCAAATATGTCACGATATCGCTACGCCTTTGTCTGCCGTACACCTTCTTTGGTTTGTTGTCGCAAAATCGTGACACTATAGCCTTTGCTGACATCATCATGAATCTTGTCATGAAATCGTGACGCTTTAGACTTCAATGCCTTCTTCTCCGCTGCTGTCATGAAATCATGACACCTTTACCTCTTGCTGACGTCATCATGATTCTTGTCATGAAATCATGGTGCTCTGGACTTCAAAGCCTTCTTCTCTACTACTGTCGTGAAATCGTGACACCTTTGCCTCTTGTTGACGTCATCATGATTCTTGTCGCAAAATCGTGATGCTCTGGACTTCAAAACCTTCTTCTCCGCTACTGTCACGAAATCACGACACCTTTGCCTCTTGTTGACGTCATCATGATTCTTGTCACGAAATCACGACGCTCTGGACTTCAAAGCCTTCTTCTTCGCTACTATCGTGAAATCGCGACATCTTTGCCTCTTGCTAACGTCATCATGATTCTTGTCACAAAATTATGACGCTCTAGACTTCAAAACCTTCTTCTCCGCTATTGTCGTGAAATCATGACATCTTTGCCTCTTGCTGACGTCATCATGATTCTTGTCACGAAATCGTGACGGTTTGGACTTCAAAGCCTTCTTCTCCGCTCCTGTCGTAAAATCGTGACATCTTTGCCTTTAGATGATGTCATCAGCAACTCTGTCGTAAAATCGCGAAACCTCTTGCTCCTTCATCCTTTTCCTGGTTTGCACTAGCGAAAATGCAACATGTCACGAAATCACAATGCTTTCGCTGCCTTAAGCTCTTTCTTGTCAACTGTTCGTGAAACTAGAACATGTCACGAAATCGTGACACTTTTGCCAACTGCAAGCTGCCAACTCAACCTATCACGAAATCGTGACACTTTCTGCATCCGTACAACTTCTTCAAAACTTGTCACGAAATCGTGACACTTCCTACAACTCAACACTGCCAACTCAACTTGTCGCGAAATCGTGACACTTTTTGCATCCGTACAACTTCTTTGAAACTTGTCGCAAAATCGTGACACTTTTGCCCACTTTGCCTCTGCCTTCCTGCATGTCATGAAATCACGACATTTTTGGCCAAAATTTCTCTCTCCTCAAACATGTCGCGAAATCGCGACAGTTTTGCCCGTTCTGCCTCTGCCTTCCTGCATGTCGCGAAATCACGACAGTTTTGGCCAAACTTTCTCTCTCCTCAAACATGTCGCGAAATCGTGACAGTTTTGCCCGTTCTGCCTTTGCCTTCCTGCATGTCGCAAAATCGCGACAGTTTTGGTCAAACTTTCTCTCTCCTCAAACATGTCACGAAATCACGACAGTTTTTCCAGCAGCCTACAAACTTTTTCTAACTTATCTTTTTTTGGATTTTTGGCAACTGGGCTACTCTGATTTTCTTGGAGACTTACTGACCAGCTGGAACCTTCATCAAAACACATCCTTAGACATAAAAACAAATTGCTCCAAGAACTCCTTGACATCAAAAACAACATCTACCAATAGCTCCTTGAAATCAATGACAACAACTAAACTTAGGCAAAGGCAATGTATTCAAGGTACCCAAAATTGCCAACAATTTTATGTTTCGCCAATGAGAATTGAACTTGGTTAAGGGTGTGAAACTCTTCTTTCACCACCAATTGCTCTAAACCTCATAGACTTAATATTTTTAAAATATTTTGTCCAATATCCTTTTTGTTATGTAGAATTTCAAAAGCAAAATATTCAATATTCATAATATTTTACTAAGCATAGCTAAGTCCCTCTTATTTTTTAGGAGATAAAACTCGTGAAGAGGTTTAGTGTAAAAAATCTATATATAGGTAATTTGAGAGGGTTTGCATGTGAAGCATTTATTTACATTTTGAAGGAAAACAAGAAGACATTAGATTTAAAGTTTGTGAAATGCATCCTTTTAGGTTATATAGATGGAGTCAAAGGTTATAGGCTATGGATCCCATAAAACATAGGATTGTGCATAGTCATGGTATGATCTAAAAAAAATGTGTCTAAAAATTCTAATGTCTCCACTGAGTACCAAGATAATCCAACTAGTAAGGTAACTATTGAAAAATATTTACAAGAGCTAAGTCAAAGAGATGAAAAAATAGAATCTAAAATCTCCACATAATAATACATAGTTGTATCAAGAAGAACCACTACACCAATCAATCATGCAAGAGAGGATTTATCAACAAGAAAATTATTCCAATGTAAGTAAGAGGTATTCAATTTGAATAAGTACTTAGGATTTGTTATGCAAGGGAAGGAGAACATGGCATGCAAGCTAAAAAATCCATTATATGGACTTAAAAATATCCAAGAGAATGGTATTGATGGTCTAACAATTATGTGATTGGCCAAGGATTTAGAAAAGGTGAACTTGATCATTATATGTACATCAGTCATGATGATAATTTTATTTTTCTTGTGCTTTATGTAGATGATATTTTTCTTCTTACTAGGAGTAAATTGCTTGTTAAGATTACTAAGGGTCAATTGAATAAAAGTGATATGCAATATTTAAATGTGTATTATATTCTTGATATGAAACAAATTCTAAAAACAAAATGTTGTGGATTAGCCAAAGGAAGTATTTTGAAGACATGTTTCAACTCTTTAGGATGGATACATATAAACTAGTTAATACTCCATCTCAAGGGAGAATATTGTTGGTTGTGAACATTAGTCCTAAGAGTAAGTGAGAAGAAAAAGAAATTACAATGGTACTATTACCATATTATAAAATATTTGGAAAGTTCAAATATGCAATGGTGTGTACATGACCAGATATAGTGCATGCACTAGGAGTTGTGAGTAGGTTTATGATCAATACAAGTAAACTGCATTGAATAATTGTCAAAATAATATTAAGATACTCACAAGGCATTACAAACTATATTATTTATTATCATGAACATGGAAGCAACAAGCATCAAGTATCGGGATTTGGTGATTTTTATTTTGGTGGTGATGTGGATAAGGGAAGTTTACAAGGGCATATATTTTTATCTTTTTTAGAGAAGCAATGAGTAAGAGGATGAAGAAGCAATAAGTGGTTGGCCAATTTAACATAAAAGTAGCATAAATTGTTGTTATAGACACTTTCAAGTAATTTGGCTACAACTTTATATGAAGATGATTTCAAACAAAGGCTCATGCTTATATGATGTGATAACCAAGATGTTATTGATTTGACAAAGAATCTCAAATTCTTGTCTAATATAAAATTCCACTATATCAAAGAAGTGTGGAGTAGAGTGATGTAATGCTCCTTAAAAGACTCAAGGAAGTATAGTTAATACCTTAACAAAGGATTTAGATAGACAAACTTAAAGGCAAGATGGTCATTCAACCATGTTGTTTAGAGTAGTTGTTAAGTTAACGACTATTAAAAGAAGTGAAAATTAAATCTCTTAATAATAAAAAATTTCCTTATTTAGAAGAATTGTTTTTTATTTTAAAAATAATGGCTATCAAAATAATGAATGGTTTTACATATTATTTTTAAATATGTTATAGTTAAAAAAGAAAAAAAAACTTCTTATCTAGGTTATAGATAATATGGGATGATCTTCATCGAGGATGTTATTATTCAATATATAATTATTGAGCCGAACTTCAATTAACTCAACATGCTATACAATTATATCCCTACCAGATTCCAACCTTAGATATTTTATATAAAATTTTAAAATCTATATTATTGAACTCATACAAATCACATTATCAAATTTACATAAATTTTTATGTTATTTATAATAGTTTTATAAAAAATATATGTATAATGCTATTATTAAAAACTATATAATAATTCAACTAATAAAATAATTATTAATTTTTTTTACAAGTAAAAATGATGATCTATTTCATCAGCAATATCTTTTTCATATCATATCCACTATTTAAAAATGTTTTGTCCATTATCTAGCATTCAAACAACATCACTAGAAGGTTAGTATTAGTCTAATTAAAATTGATTATAATTATAATTAAGTAATATGATGTAAAAAAATAAAAATGACTTGTATCAAAAGAATTTAAGTCTTTAATCTTTTTAATAAAAGTGTTTTAATGATCATAATTTTGTATGATTATAACTTTGATTAATGTCAATGTTTAACATTATTTATGAGCACAAAACCCTAGCTTTTGTTGATAATGTTGATGGAACAAATGTAAGTTCCACGTGAAAAGCCGGGTGAAGCAAAGGACAATCAAGTCGCTATTGAAATTACGGTAAAATCTACATATGTGATAGTGATAATGTTGATGGAACAAATGTAAGTTCCACGTGAAAAGCCGGGTGAAGCAAAGGACAATCAAGTCGCTATTGAAATTACGGTAAAATCTACATATGTGATAGTGAATCGTGTTCTAAAAGTTATGTAAAGTTAGGTTTATTGTTGTTGTATATCATAATTACTTTGAACTTATTTTATTATGTTTTGTATTAATATATTATGATTATTAATAAAGAGCATGTATTTAGAAAGAGATAGGTTGATGGTAATGGTCTCCATAATTTAATATCTTAAAGAGTTGGGGTTTTATTGACTTTATTTAATACAACATATACTACAGTTTATAATAAAAACATTTAATAGCATTACTGATTTCATATATAATTAAAAAAAAACTAAAACTACCATCCTCTCGTATTCGTAGACCACTTATAACTTAGAGCTAGCATACTTTTATATGCACACTTGGTAAACCTCGTATTTTTAAATAATACTTCTTATACACATCTATCATAACGATTGAACCCGGGTAACATCACCAATAATGTAAGTGGCCTTGTAAATCACTTATTTTAAAGTTAATATACGTTTATATTTACACTTGTTACATTTATATTTACACTTGTTTTTTTTTTTTTAACAAACTTGTTTATTTATATATAAACTGTTTTATGGTTTTAAAAAATTTAAAACCTTTGTTACTACAATATCTCATAAAAACACTTGCTATCTTACATGAGAGTAGGTAGCCCAAGGATGTGAAGGATGGTGAAATGTCTCCATTTTAATAGTAGAAGAGTACCCATCAAATCAATCATTTAGATATTTTTGATGTTCTTGAACACAAGAATACATGGATGAACATTAGTAAAGTCTTTCAATGATTTCAGTTGTGAGATTTTAAGATATATATATATATATATATATATATATATATATATATATATATATATATATTATATATATATATATAAATTGAATTGAATCAAGTGGCGTCCTTGCCTCCGTAAACCACTTATTTTAAAGTTAATATAGGTTTGTATTTACACTTGTTAACATACTTTTATATTTATACTTGTAATTTTTTTTTTTAATAAACTTGTTTATTTATATGTAAACTGTTTTATGGTCTTAAAAAAATTAAAACCTTTGTTACTACAATATCTCATAAAAATACTTGCTATCTTACATGAGAGTAGGTAGCCCAAGGATGTGAAGGATGGTGAAATATCTCCATTTTAATAGTAGAAGAGTACCCATCAAATCAAAAATTTAGATATTTTTGATGTTCTCAAACACAAAAATACATGGATGAATATTAGTAAAGTCTTTTCTAAACTACTTATTTTAAATTTAGCATACGTTTATATTTACACTTGTTAACATACTTTTATATTTACACTTGTTATATTTTTTTAACAAACTTGTTTATTTAAATATAAACTATTTCATGGTTTTAAAAAAATTAAAACCTTTGTTACTACAATATCTCATAAAAACACTTGCTATCTTACATGAGAGTAGGTAGCCCAAGGATGTGAAGGATGGTGAAATGTCTCCATTTTAATAGTAGAAGAGTACCCATGAGATCAATCATTTAGATATTTTTGATGTTCTTAAACACAAAAAATACATGGATGAACATTAATAAAGTCTTTTCTAGTTGCGAGATATATATATATATATATATATATATATATATATATATATATATATATAGATAATATATTTATATAAGGAAATAAAAGTTAAAGATTAAAAAAATAAGTTTTATGATTATTATTTTTTTTTTATGAACACATTCACCCCCTCATACACTCATCTATGTCACAGTTTGAACCTTAAAACTCTCGAAGAAGAGCCAAAGCCCAAACCTTTTCGTTGTCCCACTAGGACTATTATTTCTCATTTTTGTTGTTGGCATTTAGATATAAAAATTTAATGTAAAAAAAAATATAGTTATTTTCTTTTATTTTTGTTGTTGGTATTTGATAAATGATAAGGAGGGTTTTTGATATTGGTTGTAATTTTTTTTTAATATTTATAAGAATATTATAAAAAATGGTTAGATTTTATTATATTATTTATTGTTATGTAATTATTATATTTTTGAGGATGTTAATTATTTCATCTTTTATATATATATATATATATGGGTGAGTAAAAATCTTTCAAAAGAATGAGAAGATGAAAATTTTATGATGAAGGTTGAACATTATGAACTAAGAGACCATATTGTATAAAAATGATGGATGTATATGTACTTTCTTTAGTGAAAAATATACAATATTCTATTTTGAATTTGTTGTTCGCTTTTCTTGATTCCAACATCTAGTATAGAGCAAGTTATGTTTGTGTGAGGCAAGGGACAATCGTCACCATCCGAGGACATGCCATATGAGTGTTTGATATACCTAAGTGCAAGGATTTTGTGCGACTCTTATTCAACATAATTTATTTATGTATAGGTTCAATGTCTGCAATGAGCTGTTATTTATTCTTAACCTTTTATATGTGTATATTATCTCTCATAATCATATTTTTAATTATCATCTCATCTTGCATTCATTTGATTCATTCTATTTCATATTCACTCACACTCTACATTTCATCTTTATTTTTTACCTCAATAAACATATTCTATGTATATATTTTATGTGTAGCTATGAAGAGAAAAATATTTTTTAATTTAGCATTTTTTTAAGCAACCATCGTTAATCTTCGTCATTCGACTCCATTGACTTTCCCCTATGATCAATTCAATCAGCCAAATCTTTCTTTATTTTACTCCAGTTCAAAATAACCCTGCACTTTACATAAGTGTTGAGTATTTGTCTAGGAGTAATGACCTAAAATGTTCAAATGAATAGTAGATAGAGAGGTGCAGGCACCCAAAGCTATGTGAGGTGGCATAATCTTCTCATTGAAGATATAACAGTGCTCAATAAAGAAGGGAAGCGACCTGAAACTGTGCAAAACTCTGATGACCTTAATAAAACCCTAACGGTTGCTTGACATGTTAGGAAACTTTAAAACATGAAATATATCTCATTTATCCATGATAACCACATTGAAACATCAATAGAAGTAAAAGACTCGTAGCAAAAGTTGAAGATAACTATGTTTAAGACAAGTGGCATTCATTAAGTGTGTGGACAGATTATCATCAATAAATGATCTTTCTAAAAGGTATGTTTTTAATCTTCACTTTTCAAGTTGCAACTTGCATAGTAGGATGGTTGGACTTTGAAATAAAGTTTAATTTTTTTTAAGAGTAGGTTATCGATTCAATTCTCTTCAAGTGTTTATTTAAAAAATGAGAATTTACTATCTTAGAAATATTTTTTGTAGTTATATTTTTTGCCCCCTTTATAAAAAAATGAGAGGAAGAAGAATTTTTTATATTAACTATAAAAATTATTTTGCAAGTTAGAAGATAGTAAATTGTTAAAGGTGCATTTAGAGAGTTTAAAAGGTGTATAGGTGCATTTTTTGGGGCAATTGTTTTTAAGTCATAAAAGTGAAAATTTGGCATAAATTTTTGAAAGATTTTTTTTTGTAGTGAATATTTTTAAGGAGAGTAATAATTTTGTAAAAAGGAGCATTTTTGGTAGTGATCGACACCTTATTTTTCAAACAAAATTTACATCAAAAATAATTTTGTACACAAAAATTAAAACATGTGCTTTGCACAATCACGCCATTTGGGTATATACGATACCTCTGATTTGTGTTTACAAGTAATGTTATTACTTTAAGTTATTGTATCTAAAGCCTAATATAGCTACCATAACAATGTATGAGCATTGACCCTCTAAATCGTCAAAGATGAATAAGGACACATTATTTTACGATATTTTGTTTAACTTCATTTTTACCCCATTTGTTACTACTGTTATATGTAAATCCTAAAATTGAGATTATCGAAGTATATAGGGAAGTAACGCCCACATGTGAGGGTTTCTCTTTAAGCAAGTGTCATTGATCGAACAAATGTTTTTTAGTATTACCTTGGTACCATGTATTGCTCTCTTTCACATACCTTAAGGTCTCTCTCATGTACGACTCTAGATATTGAGAGGACTAACTTCTTTCACGTACTGACACATATATAGGAAGAGCAGTTATATCAAAAGGTTTGATATATAGACTAGTGGTATATGCAAAGGGAGATATTTTTAGGATATATAAGGGACCTTCGTCATTTCTACATTAAAAACTTTCTCATAGAATCTCAATTGCTCAAGAGTTCGAATTATGCACCATGGAAAACAAAAACGAGGACAATAGTAATGGTCAAAAACTCTGGGATATAGTTAATGGTGATGAGACTCCCCTTGAGGAGATTGAAGCTAGACAAAAATATGTTGAAGGAGATGTAAGGGCACTTATGCTCATCACATTTTGAGTGGTTGATGAAATACAACCACATATAAGTGAAGCAAAAACATCAAAATATGCATGGGACATACTTTGTACTATATTTGAAGGAAGAAATGAAGCCACAATCCTTCATCTTCAATCACAATTTCATACATTAAGGGTCTAGGATGGTGAGAGTATTGAATAGTTTCTTCAAAGAATTACTGACTTGAAGGTATAGTTGAGCACCATAGAAGAAAATGTGGGTGACAAGATCTTAGTCTTAGTTGTACTTAGAGCTCTCCCTAGATCATTCAAAACATCAGTGACATCTCTCTAAATATCAAACAAAATGATGTTATTTGAAGAATTGGTAAACATCCTTCAATAATATGAAGTAGAAAATCAATTAAGAGATGAGTTGTCCAATAATGCCCTTATCTCCACAAAGAAATCACAAAAGGATTCAAAGGGTCCTTCCACTTTATTTTCAATACAAAAGTAGCCTCAATGGAGGAGGAGATATTGTCATATTTATGAAAAAGGACATGATACCAAGTTTTATAAATACAATTTGATGACTCATATAGCTCAATAGACTACCTTAGAGGAAGAAATAATTTCAATCACAACATCAACAAGGAAAATCTTAACAAGGGCGACAACAACAAGGGCATATTGTTCAGAAGGAAGCTAAATCAGATTGTGAAGAAGAGTGTAAAATAGCACATAAGGTCCTCATGGTCAAGGAAGTGTCAAAACAAAGAAATAAAGGAGATAGTAAACAAGCTAAGAAACAATGTCAATTTAAAAAATGTGTGTCGTCAAAAGATAGTGAAGATGGAGATTTTTTAAAACTTAAATATTGTTTGCAATCAATTCTCAAAAAATTTGGTGAAAGATACTTTGAAAATAGTGCGACAATATCTATTGGTGCAGCGAGTAGAATGTGCATGACACTATTCACTCTTGACATCCTTGAAGTGCGATGTGGAAAGCAAATAGAAATAATTAAAAATTGAAGGACAAGCCCATGATGAAATATGAAGGACAATGCACTACGAACTATATGATTTATCATCATGAATATGGAAGTAACAAGTTTCAAGCATAGGGATTTGTTGGATTTGACTTTGGTGGTGATGTGGGCAAGGGAAGTTTATAAGAGCATATATTTTTATGTTGTTTGGAGGAGCAATGAGTAAGAGGACGAAGAGGCAATAAGTGGTTGGCCAATTTAACATAAAAGTAGCACAAATTGTTGTTACGAAAGCTTTCAAGGAAGCAATATGGCTACAACTTTTATATGAAGATGGTTTTAAACAAAGGCTCATGTTTATATGGTGTGATGACCAAGATGCTGTTGATTTGAAAAAGATTCTCAAATTCCATTCATGGACAAAGCATATTAAGATAAAATTCTAATATAAAATTTCACTATATCAAAAAAAAGTGATGAAATCAAATGATGTGATGCTCCTCAAAAGACTCAAGAAAATGTAGTTTATTTCTTAACAAAATATTTAGATGAAAAAAAACGTAAAGGGAAGGTTATCATTCCACCATATTGTTTAAAGCAATTGTCAAATTTGGAGAGCAAGTGGGTAGTTAAAACTCTCCAGTTATCAAGAGGCCCAGGTTCAAATCTCTCCCCTCACATACTGTGGATATGTTGTACATAAAAGGGTTCCTCATCAAAAAAAAAAAATTGTCAAATTAAAAAATATTAGAAAGAGTGATAATTAATTTTCATAATAATAAAAAGATATTTATTTAGAAGGCTTAATCTTTTGGCTATCAAAATTATACATGGTTTTACATGTATTTAATTTTTTTAAAGAATGAAGGTAACATGGAACCATGTGAGATTGGGTTACCAAAGGAGGTAGGGTTCTCAGTTTATAATTACGATGTGACGTTGTAAGTGGTGAATCACGTGAATTCTGTTGGTGGAACAAGGCACATCTAAGTACGACATATCCTAAGGCGCTTCCGTATTACTTCATACGGACACGTTACGGATTGAAATAAAATAAAATGAAATGTAAAAACAAAGTAATTTTAAATAATATATAACTTTATTATCACATGATAAAGCTTCCTGTGGGAACGCAATGATGATTATGCCGCAAGGTAGATAGGGCAGTGGCGGAGTTTTCTGCCGTGAGCCATTAACAAAACGACTTCTTCCACCGACCATAGCATTGTTTTTTTATATATAAATTGGTGCTTGTTTACTGAGGTGAGATAGGGTTATACTGTTAGCACCACGTTACGATTTTAGGTAATGAGAGTTGACCATGTGACCAGTTGTTCAAAAAGAAAAGGTAGTTACCAATTTCTCATGTGCCTATTCCTTTTAAAGCTAGATGAGTCTAAAGATATGCTAATTGGAGTGTTTTTACATAAATAAATAAATAAATAAATAAATAAATAAATAAATAAATATATATATTCTTTTAAAAGAGTTTAATTTTATATTAAGTAAATATGAAATTATATTCTTTGGATGTTTTTTTGATATTTTTTTTTAAAGCTTTAATAATGACTTAAAAATCAAGTTGCTTATACATTGTAGCTAGCTAACTCTATTAGGCTAAGATTTATACTTAGATACCTTTTCAAATTTTTAACTAATATCTTTTAAATCATAGGCTTTTAATTTTTTTTAAGTTGATAATCATCCTATTAGTGAGCTAATTTCTCAAAAATATCGACCAACCAACCCTTCATCAAGTTCTACAAGCAAGAAAGGTAAGAGGATCTTAACATCTTATCGTCTTAGCCAAATGTTAGATATAAATTTTGAAAAAATACTCATATAGAGCTATGCTCATGAAGTTGATCATGAAGAAGATCTAATAGGTGAGGTTGTAAATTATGCATTGTTATCACAATCGGATTTTGAACCTTCCTATTTTGAAGAAGCATGTACTAACAATGTTTGGGTGCAACTCATGGAGCAAATGGACTCAATTCATAAGAATGATACATGGGACATATAGAGTTTCAAAAGGGAAAGAAATATTTTGGTACAAAGTGGGTCTATAAGACTAAACTCAAAAGTTATGGTAGTCTTAACAAGCACAAGGCTAGTGGCAAAAGGCTATACTCAAAAGTATAGCATTGACTATGAGGAGATAATTGCTTATGTAGCTAGACAAGAGACCATTAAGATGTTGATCTTTTTGGCAGCCAAGAAAAAGTGAAGCATTTATCATTTAGATGTGAAGAGTGCTTTCTTGGATGGTTTCTTAGAGAAGGATGGTTATGTTCAACAACCACAAGGATTTGAAGTTCAGGGTAAAGAGGGATATGTCTACAAATTGAAGAAGGTCTTGTATGATCTTAAATAAGCTCCAAGGGTATGGTATGCCCATATTGATGGCTACTTTCAAGAAAGAGAATCAATGAGAAGTAGGAGTGAGCCCACTCTTTGATTAAATAAGGTAATAACATTCTTCTTGTTTGCTTATACGTTGATGATTTGATCTACATGTGTAGTTGTTTTAACATAAAAGATAATTTTAAAAGTGCCATGATGAATTTTTTTGAAATGAACGACTTTGGGTTGATAAAATACTTCCTTGAAATGGAAGTGCATCAAAGTAAAGATCAAATTTTTGTATGTCAAGAAAAGTATGCTAGGGGCATGATGAAAAAGTTCAAATTGGAATATTGCAAAGCGGTTCCTACTCCAATTGCTCATGAAGTAGTTTTATGCAGAGAATATGGAGACAACAAAGTAAATTCAACAACCTATAGAAAAATAGTTGGGAGCTTAAAGTTTCTAACTCATACAAGATCGAATATTGCATATGTTGTGTCTTTCATTTCTAGATACATGAGTGAACTTTCTAAGTTACACATGAGGGCAAACCAAAGGATTCTAAGGTATGTAAAAGGAACAATATATTTTGGGATTCATTATTATGTTTTGAATAAATTTAAGATGGCTAGTTATAGTGATTCAGATTTGGGTGGAAGTTTGGATGCCCGAAAGTCTAAATCTGACAATTGCTTCACACTAGATTTAGGGCTAACTACATGGAGTTCCAAGAAGCAACGTCCCGTTGCACTCTTTTGAATGGAAGGCAAATATATTGCAGCTACATCAACAAGTGCTCAACCTCTTTGGCTTTGAAACATGTTAGAAGAAATTGGAGAAAAACAAACTCAACCAACAACAATATTTTTGATAACATGAATACCATAGCCAAGAATCTCGTTCATTGCAAAAAATCAAAGCACTTTGGATTTGAAATATTATTTCATAAGAGACATGGTATGGATATCTCAAATAGTCTAACTTACTTGAAAATAGTAAAATGTGTAGATACATATATACCTCCTTCAATCCAACTAGGATGAGCTTGATATACAAACTAAGACTTTAGTTGGCAATTAGATCTTTGCAATCAATCTCTAACAAGCTTGATTTCTTCTTCTAGAAATAGTATAAGGGAAGTCTTGATGTTGTGATTGGCATAGAAACTAAGACTATTTTTGGTATTGATCATGCAAATAAGGTCTATCTAGTTTCTAATTGAGATAATCACAAGGACAAAAAATATGATTAAGAATATATACCATTATAAGTGTCTTCTTTACTCCTTTCCAAGAGCCAACTTGGAGGACTACCTGGTCTATGATGGCAAATGCTTTGTAGCCCATAAAATCATTATTCGTTTCTTATGGTTGGTTTCACTCCAGACATTAAATAAAGTATAATCCATGAAGGACTAATGCTTGGATAATTGTATAAGACCTATATTTGAGGGGTCTCTAACTTGTAATGGTGTTGGTTGTGAAATCTTTGCTTGCCAAAGTGAAACTTTCACTTGTCTATGACAAGCTAAATATAGTCATCAACTTGGAAAGAATTAGGTACTTGATGGCAGTCATGGAGTGCATTGAATTTATTGATGTCCCAAATGATGGTATAAACTTAGTCAAGTATTGCATAAAGAAAGAAGATTTGTGTTGTTCCTATTTTTTATGGGATGTATGTATGTGGAGTTGTAAGAGATATTGAAATTTCATAAGGGGCTAAGGGTTGGAATCCATAACAAACTTCAAAGGAAAATGCTTGGTAGATAAAGGAGTAACCTTGATAGAAATATGTTATATGTGCGAATAAGTATCATATTGCTTATTTGTTGATGAGAGGTGCATAGAGCAATGAGTGAGGTTCAAATAAACCTCATTAATATATGGATGAAACTAAGTGAGAAATGCAACTAATAACCAAGAAACTTCCTCCATTATAATTTCAAACATGACTCAAGAAATAAAATTCGTGATAAAAATAATACTTGGGGAATGGAAGACCACAAAAGATACAATTAAGTTGGCATTACATTTAGACATGCCACTAGTAAAATCTATGGATATAGATTCCCATAGTGGAGAAGTAATTTCTAAAGTTTGATATAATCTACATGCTTCTAAAAGACTTAACATGAAATTTAATAGATATAGCTTCAAGTTTCCTTCCTCATAGAAATCCAACAACAAAAACAATGTTCTAGACAGTGCAAGGTCCTCTAGACACTAGAATGTTCACTATGAAAAGAGGAATGAACCTTGAACAAAAATTGAAGAGGGATCAACAAGAATGTTGTTATAATTTTATTATAGGTTCATTTCATTTGGTACAAGAGGCTTGTTGAGGTATCTAGTGCACTTCATTATTTACATGGGATCTATCCTTAGAAAGTGTAATTTTACTTAACCTGAGGTTAAGCTTGATTATGGAATCTTACCCCATTGCCCTGTTGGTAGCTTGTTGTACAACTTGTTAGTGTTGTGTGTTGCTTGATGGTGGTAAATTTAAATTTATAAATTTTCTATTTATCTCTCTTTATTTAAGGAATACTTTATAATTATCTTTAAAAATTGTTAACATATTAACATTAAATTTTTTAGGAGTACCTTCAAACTTCTTAAATACTTTGTCCCACTGTCCTTTTTCCTCAGTGGAGCTAGGAAAGGAAAATGTTCATTTAAAAAAAAATCATTGAGATAACTAAGTCTATACTCTACATTTATGCATAAAACATATTCAAGTATAGCCCCTCTATAGGCATGTAGCTACAATAAATATTTAAATAAAGCTTTGGAATCTCAATGCATCATTGTAGATCTGTAACCCACACTTTACAAGAGATATATTTGTCTAAGTTACACTCTTCTACAATTGTAGGATATCTAATGAACATGTCATTAGTTTATGTTTTCATCTTCATCATTCCCACCTTGATATTCCCACCTTGATATTCCATAGAGATATCTACATGGTTTTTTTTAAACTTGATCATAGGTTAGTTTCTTGAGATGGTATTCATTGTCATTTATGAAAATGCTATTATTATATTATATCCAAATGACTATGCTTTATTCAGTATGATAAATAAAATGACAATGGAACCTTATATATAATCATATATCATTATTGTTGCATATAATAAAAACTTACATAAAAATTATGGTTTATTTTTGTTGGAGAACAAGGAATTGTACTTGGATCCCCCACCCTTGATAAATCACAAATCTCTCCTTTAGATATTGAGAGTATACAAACAAATTCAATTATCATCGCAATTGAGTTGTTATAGCTAGATAATTACATCATTTTTCATAAAATGTTTGAATTCTTGATTTTCATTTTCTAGATCTTCTTCAATTTTTTGTGTAAATACAAATATTCCATAATTTAGCATCCTTCTTCTTGACATTTTTCTATAACAACCTTCACAATACCAAAAATCCACCTCTATTATCTATGCATTGCATCTTAGTAGAGTAATATTTTTGAAACATCATACTATCATAGTTTGATTTACCATATTTGGATTGATAGTTTCTTTCCTGAAGCATACGTGCAACCACAAAAATGGTAATAAATAGTTTATATGAAAATAAATTAATGTTATAAAATAAAGTAATTATTACCAATGTAAAATATTAAAGTAAATATATTATTTGATTCAACCAATCAACATTTTCTTGTCAGCTTCAACTAAACTTACTACTTCCTCTAACCATAGAAAAGAGAATTTAACTTCATGATCCTCAATTAAAACCCCTCTATTGGTTAGCCTATTTACACATTTGTTTCCTTCCCTTAACGCAAGTGTAAACTTTATTTCTTCAAAATCTATAGCAAGGTCTTGTATTTCCATAATTATATGTTATATGTTTCATGGAGACTTTGTTTTTCTTAAAATTGCATTTAGTACTATGAGTGAATCACCTTCCATCCATACTCTATTCCAATTCATTTATTTGCATATTTTTAACCCTTCCAAAGCCGCCCAAGATTTAGCTTTATTATTTATCTTATATCCACTATTGAAAGTGTAATGAGATAAAATATCTCCTCTATTAATTTTAATTATTTGTTCTCTTATTGTAGGTCATGGATTTCCTTTAGATGCTCCACAAAAATTCAATTTGACCAACTCCACATCCGGTGGTTTCCACTTTATATTCTTTGTCTTCTTTTTTTCTCTCATGTACCCAACATCATAATTCTATTTTATGACTTGATTCCATCTATCAAGGCTCTCTACTTCTAGTTTAGGGATTATGTGAGTTGATAGGGTTGGTTTAGAATCCTCTATGGCTAAACAAATCTTCCTTTACATTACCTCTAAATTTCTTTCCTTTTCTTTATATAATATTCTATTCATTTCTAGCCATGCAGTCAAAAGTATCGTATCATTTGATATATCCTAGATTATTTGTAAAGCCTCACTTTTAAAAGTGCTCTGCCATTGTTTTAATTGTTCTTCAATTTTACCATTCATCATAATTCATTTACCAAAAATATGAAGAATCCATTGCTAAATTTTCTAGACTATCAAGCAATGTCTTAAGAGATGGTCTATGCTCTTCTCATTTTTACAAAGAACACATTGTGAGAGCCCATGAAAACCCCTTTTCATAAGGTTATCCTAGGATAAAATTCTTTTATGACCGACTAGTCAAACAAAAATTTTGACTTTAGGAATGCTTAGACTATCCCAAATATCTCTTCATATCTTGTGATAGTCATATTTTGTTGGTGATTTACATTATATCCACTTCTTGTTGTGTATTCTCCTGAGCTAATAAACTCCCAAATCGACTTATCCTTGGCTCCTCTCAAAATAATAATTGTTGTTATATTTTTGCTAAACTGCCTCCTAGAATTAATGTCTTGTATACTTGTAAAAAATCTTCTTTCCATTTGTATCTTCCTTCTTGATCATTGTACATAGTGTTTGAAACCCTATCACCATTTTTATCTTGCAGTAATCTAATCCATGGTTTCAAAATTGGACCATGATTGAGTGGTTCTTTATCACACCAAGTACCCATCCAAATGAAAAATTTCTCCAGTTCCCACCACCCATATTAGACCTTTAATCACCAAATCAATTGATTTTTTAAACTGTTTTATAGAGCAAAACCATTTGGTAGTGAGAGTGCAGTAAATATTAAGCTTGGGTCATTGGACTCAGCATATTTACTTATAGTAATTCTTTTCCATTGTCTTTGACTCTATTTATACAATCTCCAAATTACTTTTCCCCTAAGAGCTAAGTTTTCATCCATAAAAACTCTTAAACCAAGACCTCCCCTAGTTTTATCATCACACACATTGCTCCATTTCACCAAAGGAAATTTTCTTTTATCTTATAATCTTGACCACAAAAATGACCGCATAATATAGATTAAACTTTTTATATCAATTTTGTCATAGTATACAAGGACATATAATATGTTGGAATGGCCTATAAAACTGATTTAATAAGTTGTACTCTTCCTGCCAACTATAACCATCTACCTTTCCATTTTGGTATTTTATTCTGAACTTTACTTATAACTATATTTCATAATTATATCCTCATCCTCCCCTCAAATAAGGGCATCCCTAGATAAGATATTGGTAAATTTACCTCCACCATTTGAAGTAACTTGCATATCCCTACTTTGATTCATTGGAGTGTTTAGGAAGTAGAATTTGGATTTTTTCCTATTAACTTTATGCCTTGATGCTCTTTCTTATTCTTTTAACAAGTTATTCCAAGATCTAGCCTCATTTATCCTTACCCTACCAAAATGGATTGTATCATCTACAGACTATTTATGGGTGATGTTGTCGATGTTATTACTAGACTTAAATCCACTTATCAGCGCATATTTATTAGCCTTCTTTAAGTTCTTACCCAATACCTCTATCATAATAATGAACATATCTAGTGATATAGGATATCCTTATCTAAGACCTCTCTTGGCTTTAAAATATTATGTTACTAACCCATTAACTAGCACTAAATTTGAAATTGTAGAGACACAAGCTTTAATCTAAAATATTTCTTCCCAAATCTAAACTTTTCTAGAACTGTAAAAATAAAAACCCATTTAACCCTATCATAGGCTTTACTCATATCAAGTTTTAAGATCATTGCTCTTTTTTCTTGAAGATGCTAAATGCATAACTTCATGAACTACTATGACCCCATCTAGAATTTATCTCTCTTTCACAAATCCTCCTTGCTCTTCTAAAATACTTTTGTTTAACAAAGGTCTTAACTGATTCTCCATAACTTTGGAGATACTCTTATATGCCATACTACATAGGCTTATGGGCCTAAATAAATCAAAAAATTATGCATCCTTCTTTTTTGGAATCAGGGTAAGACATGTTGCATTTATTTTATAAGGTTTGTATTATTTTACCCTAGACCGTTCCACTACCACCAATAAAGAATCCTTATCTATACCAATTATCTTGATAGAATTTTGTAGAGAGCCCATCCAGACCTAGGGATTTATCCTTATCAAAAGAGAAAAGAGCTTAATAAACTTCTTCTAGAGTAATAGGCTCCATCAGTTTCCTATTGTCTAACTTTGTTATAATTGAAGGTACTTCTCATAGTTTATCATTAAGAACTTCAAATTTCTTCAGTCCTAGAGTATTATGGTAAAAAAATCTTGCCTTCTTTCTAATTTCACTCTAGTTTTCAATCCAACCCCATTCTATTGATTTAATACTACTAATTTTGGATGCTAATCTCTGTACTATTGCCATCCTATAAAAAAACTTTGTATTTTTATCTCCTTTTAACCAAGTCTATCTCAATTTTAATCTCAAAAATTTATCTTCCTTACTCAAAATATTATAATATTCACTAAGCAAATCCCTTTCTTGCAAGATTGGATTATTATGATCACCTTTTTAGAATTTTGAAAGTTTATCTTTTAGATCTTCTTCCTTCTAAAAAATATTTCCAAAAGTGTTCTTGCTCCATTATTTTAATCTAGATGTCATTGATTTAATTTGTTTTGGAAGTATAAACAACCCATCGTTTCTCAAATAATTTCATGTTTGTGTTATCATATAAACGAATTGAGGATGGTCTTCCTACATCTGCTTATATTTTAAATATGATATTTTTTTAATTCGCTTAGCATTATTTTAAACCCTTATTGGCCAATGATCTAAATCAATCCTTGTCAAAGTATTTATTATAGTACAAGTCCCTTCATCTAGCCAATGATTTGAGAGAATGCACTTGTCTAATTTTTTGCTATTAGGTTTTGGTCTCTCCTATTGTTGGTCCATGTGTAGTTGTCTTCTTCAAACTCTACCTCCCATAGATTACTTTTTTGAATAAAAGTAGAGAAATCTCTCATACTTTGGTTTAATTTCCTAATTCCCACAAAATTTTCATCGAACTTGGTTATGGCATTAAAATCTCCTAAAATCTTGAATCAGGTTTCTTGGTATTTACTTCTCATAGAGGCTTCAATCCCACTCCATACTTCTAATCTACCTAACACAGTTGTAGTTCCATAGACATTGATAAGGATGAAATGAATATTTGTAAAGTAACATGTGACTAAAGAGGCTATCTAATACCTAGTTTTATGAATGAATACATAGGATGTTATAATAGGAGTCCAACATGTTAGAATTTCTTGTGTCACTCCTTTAAAATCCATAACATCCCATTTACATCTTGTACATAGTGCTTTCATAGTTTTGGAAACTTCTTCCTTTTTCATTTTAGTTTCTTGCATACAAATAACATTAAGCTTATTACTTAAACAAAGGTCCTTGATAATCTCTACTTTTAGGGGTTATTAGCACCCCTTTATATTCCATGATATTGTAATCATGTCTCATTGGGGGCTACTGGCCCGACCTGCAAATTACAAATATCACTTTATTGTTTGGTAAAGATAAATTCAGCCAACTTAGTTTGTGTTCCTTTCTCTATGTTTGCTCTTGCTTCCCTTGATCTAGTTTGATAATTTGAGGTTTTTCCTATTTTTTCCTTGCATGTATCGAGAGTAGGTCTTATTATTCTATTTCTCAATATTCTTTCACAATTTTTTTTACTAGATTTATCCTCTTGTAGCTCTGTTATGGAAGTTGTCGACTTGTCCTGCTCATTTTTTGTTATTTCCTAATTAAAGGTAGAGGGATTAACATGTAACACTAAATTTTCTCTACCAATTTTATTCTCCTGAATGGTGCATGGTACTTAAAGAGAGTCTTCAATATCTGATGAGACATTCCTTAGGTTCATTGGGAGTGTTCTTCCCTAAATCAAGACCATATTGAATATATGGTTCCTTATTACTCTATTATAATGTGTACTCTAAGATTTAATCTTCTTTTTCTTCATAGGTTAAAGCCTCAAAAGAATTCATATTTCTTCCAATATCCTTCCTTAATGGTCTCCATTGTGTATTTACTTACATATATCTAGAACTTTTTTTGGAAGTTGAAAACCATTCTCATCCATGTCCATTTGTAAGTTTCTCTTGTGATTTTCTACATATATTTTTGTTGGACTCTTCTTGGGGCATGCTCTCTCGATATTCCTCAACTCATGACAATTTCTACATCTAAATTATATGTTTTTGCAATCTATGATTTGGGTCCACAACTTACCCTTATACTTAAGAATGATTTATTCTAGTAAAGGTTTACTTATATCAATCATGACTGATATCCAAGTGTAAATAGCTAAGAATCCATCTTTTTTAGTTTTTAAAATCTCAAGGAATTCTTCCAAAGTGTTGTATATTACCTTGAAGGTATCCATTTCCAAAAATTGAATGGGCAATCCATACGTCCTAACCTAGATTGGTACTAGGGATAAATTTATATTTTTAACAGGTAAAGAAAGAGTCTTGCTCTTCCAATAAACCAAGGACCCCCTTATAGGATTCTATCTCTTTCCTCCCTGGAGAAAAAAATTTCTAGGAAGAAACCTTTGGAAAGAAAATATAAACTCACTCTTGGAGACTTCCAACTCTTATCAATCCATTTTCTCAAGGTTGAAGCCCCTGGCCAAGACCCATTAAATTTACCAAAAACTAACGTATCTTAGAGCAACACTGATTGTTTCTCTATGAGGCTCTCACAAACTTCTATTACTAGGGACGATTCTAAAAATTTAGCTATAAAACGGTCTATGGGAAAGAAACTATAGCTCAAAATCTACAGGAATTTACCATAATATCTTATAGTGGTTATAATATTTGATAAAAAACCTATAGTAATTTACATGCATGATTTCTCAGATAAAGAAAGGGAAAAAAAAACTTAGCTAAAAAATTATATGCCCAAACAGAATGTCTTGCCTCATTAATGCCCTAGCCCTCCATTGATCTTCCCATCATCGAAACCTTGTTTGACAAATATCGATAATTTTATTTTTTGCAATTTGAAAAATTATCATTGCCCTTATTTTGGATGGTTGAATTCACAGTGTCGTATCTCCCTGAATATTTTTTGGATTCCTTCATATGACCACTCATGTTAAATCTCTTTAAATTACACCTAAAGTGGTCCAAGAATCATCTAAATTGGACAACCTTTGCAAAGATATGGCTCCTAAAAGATGAGATATTTTTTAGAAAAAATTTCCCTAACGTTGCCTTAGTTTCGAACATCTATCATCACATGGCCATATATCCTTCAATACTACTTAGATTCTTTTGAATGATCACTCATTTCAAATATTTTAAAAATCCATACAAAATGGCACAAGAATCGTCTCAATCAGACAACTCTATGCAAAGCTATGGCTACTAAAAGATTGTTCATTTTTTTGAAAAAAAATGCCCTAGCTCTACTGATTCATAATTTCACCGTTTTTTGTTGGGCTATACACAAACTATGGGTTAAACTTATATGCATATGATGTTATATGTATGGAATTCTACTAATAACACTTATTGTTATGTTAACATAGTAGGTATTTATGTAGATCAATGTTACGCTTTTTAATATTTATTGTCTTTGATCCATCCATTATGACTATTAAATATTTTCTAGCATTTGTATCTAACATTGGTTAGACAATTAATTAAATATAAAACAATTAAATTTCTATTTATGGTTATCTTTTTTCACATTAGGTATTAATTATTAGTTGTGCATATATTTTTTCATGTTTAGATGGAATTTACATATGCCTTTTGTGGAAAATGGCTATTCCACATGGAGAGTAGACGAATAGTGTATAAGTGGATAGCAAAATTGATATTGATCAATTTGTGTGTACACAATGTTGTTTATGGTATGCATGTCTACTAAATTTTATTTACATGCTAAATAGCCATTATCCTCCTCTCTCATGTCACTTGCTCAAAAATTGATATTGGATAGACATTTAGTTAATGCAAGAGAACTATTTATGTTTATCTTTTTGCATGTAGTCTATTAAAATTTGTGCATATATTTATATGTGTTATTTCCATGGAAATTCCTAATCCACATGTAGAGTAGAATAATAGTGTATGAGTGGACAACAATACTAATCTCCATCGATTTATTTGTCTACTCCCATAATGTTGTTTGCATACAAAATAGTTGGTATCCTTCCCTTTCTTATCATTTATGTTCCTCATGCTTATTTTTTTGTAGATTATTTTGTTTATCCATATGTATGTTTTCTCTTTCATCATATGAAAGACTTTTAATCACATGTTCATTTCCAAAGGTTATATGAACATATAATGAAATCATAATAGTAGTATGTATTCATTGGAATGCAAATAATACAAAGTATGTGTTGAGAAATAATTTGGAGAAGATAATTGCCAAAAATTGATGAGACATTAAAAGATTTATAAAGGCGGGGTTGAATGGTTGTAAACAACCCTTGAATTAGGCTTATATGGACATATTAAACAATCTAACTTACATGTAATTAATGATATGTGTACTTGTATATACACCTTGAATTAGAGAAGATAGCTCCCAAAAAATTATGAGATAAACATATTTCTAGCAATGTGGTTGAATGGTTTTAGATGGCCCTTGAAATAGGCATTCATAAACATCTCAAAAAATCTTACTTCCAATTTGTGATATGGGCAAATGCATCCACACCTCATTTAACCTAAATAGGATGAGTTAGATATACAAACTGAGACTATATCTGGTACTAATCATACAAACTAGTACTATCCAATTTCTAATTGAGATAAATAGAAGAATAAAGATGATTAAGAATATAGATGATTATAATATATTCATTTTCTTCTTTCCACAAGCTAATTCTTTAACATACAAACCTCTTTCACCATGGGATATAGATTTTCCAAACTTGTTAATGGGTGACAAATACCCCCATTTCCTTGCCATATTCCAATGATCGACTATCTCAGTATTAAAAAGGACATTCACTATCCAAGATTAGTTGTTGATTTTCTTTGTTTTCATCTTGGATATTTTTCCCTTGGACTCATGAGAACTAGGGTTAACACTAGTTTGAAATAAATGAGGGATTTTTGCAATCAAATCCATGGAAGTAGACTTGACTACAACCTTCTCCAATTATTTCCATTTGGCTAACCTCTTAAGAAAGTCGTGAATCAAGTGACCTACTTTATGGTAGTAGAAGTAGAAGTTAGATAGATTAAGATAGCATAATGGCTACAAGACTCAAAACCATAGACCTATAATTTCTAGTGGTGATGACAATGGGTTGTAATACAAACCCTAAGATGCATTTAGAGCCCAAAATACTTCTCCCTATCACTTTAACACTAGATAACATGACCAATATAAGACAAAATAGATGACAAAACAATCTAACTGTTATGACCCTCTTTTCTCATCCATAGAAATTAGTACCAATTTGCAAAAATATATAATGAAACTAGGCACAATAGATAATCTAATAATATCTCCAAATCTATAAATTACTCCAATTTATTCAAAATATAAATTAAACCCTTGAGATAGGGAAACACCGTACAATGCTCCTTATTGGAAGGAAGTCACTCCACACTATATCTCAATTTGAGATCCAAACACATACAATATTCCTCTTTACTTTTTTGATATGATTCTCTTACCTACATCATATAATACTCAACTACCTACCACTATCACTTATCCACACATGTGGGATAAATACATTTATTATAATATTATAATATTAAGTTCCTATCTTGGGTACCTAACATTCCATCCCCCTTACAAAATGTTTTGTCCTGAAAATATAATAAGAAACTCAATAATAGGATCTTTTGAGCCATGTTGTAAACTGGTATCGATCTTGATCATCCATCCATTCTAGTGAAACTCTGATTAGTGGTGGTATTCGCTGATGTTGACATGATATTTTACCCCTTGTGTATCCAAAAAGAATCCTTTGGTTCCATGTGCTGGTAGAAACTTTTTCTTGGTTATAATTTTTACTCTTCTTTGTTAGCTTTTGAAGCTTTAAACTTAAAGGAAATGCAACCACAAGTATGAAAATAAGAATGCAATGTTATAACTATGATAATGGCTAACTAATAAGCATGAAAATATGATAGAAAACTTGATACAACACTCAAGAAATGCTCATATAAGAAAGCTCACAAAAATATACAATGCTCTCCAATGGAGGTCACAACCTCTCCATATTTGCAAAATGGATCTACATTGTATCTACTACTACTCAACCTATGCACTCCAAAATCCTCTCTCTTTTCTATTCTATGAAGGCCTATTTATAATGAGATGCAACTCTTTGCCTTCAATATTCCTGTGACACCTCACTATTCTATTCTAAGGACTTATGTACATGTGGACTACATGCACATTTACATCATTGCACATTCTAACACTTGTGCATTTATTACATTGCTTTAATAAAGTACTTAAGTCCTAATAAACTCCTAATCTAAATATGTACCCATGATGGTACATTAGTAAAGAACCAAATAATGTAATATATTCCAACACCCCCTTGTATTACATTGTTTGGTTTTTGAAGACTTTAGTCTTCAATATGGATCTTGATTCTGGTTCTGGATTTTGTATTCTCCTTCTCTGTTGTCTGAGTCATGTTCAAACAAATAGTTAGTGTCTTCATGATATGTTATTCTTGTTGAAAGAGCTTTGACTTCATGTTCATCTGTAGATTCTTCTAGTTCTTCTATTTCTTGAATCCTTTGTGCTAAGTGTCCTTTCTAATTCCCTCCATGATATTCCAATTGAGGGTATTGATTCTGAGAAGTATGTGGATGTTGAAACTGATGCTTTTGTGGTTGATACTGCCTTGGTTGGAATACCCTATTTTGTTGGTTTTCATAATTTGTCTGATTCTCCTTATTCTGATTTCTAGGATTGAATCTACAGTAGTTAGTGCTATGTCCTTTCTTCCTACATACATGACAATATCGATTATTCCAAGGTCTTCGTCCTTTTGAGGATGATGCAATATTTCCCTATGGGTTGTCCTTTGAGACTAATGCATTGTTAGTCATTTCATATTTAACTATATTTTCCACCTCATATTCTTGAAGAATATTGACTAACTCATCAAATGAAGTATCTTTACTTAGGACTTGTAAGGATGTAACTAGATGCTTGTAGCTATCAAGAAGTCCTCTCATGGTTACTTGAACAAGAAACATATCTTTAACCTCTTCTCCTAAGGTTAATAATTTCCCTTTAATATCTGCTACCTTCCTTAGGAATAGTTCTACACTTTCACCATTGTTCATTTTCAAGGAATGTAATTGAGTTTGAATATTTAAGATAGTAGCTTTATTTTTCCCTTCAAATATTTTCTCTAATATTTTCCAAGCTTCTGTAGATGTTCCTGCTGAGCTAATGTAAGGTTGTATTTCATTTGTGATGGCAAAAGTTATTATCATTAATTCTTTTGCATCACTTTCTTCAAACTTCTGAATCTCTGTATCACTTGTATTAGGTTTAGTGGTTATTCCTTTGACAATTTCCCATAGTTTTTCAAATATCAAGATTGCTCTTACTTTGTTCTTCCATGAAAAGTAGTTTGGACCTTTAAGTAGTTGAGATTCTGTAAGGATGAATTTGTTTGTTGTCATGATGGTCCTAGTATATTTCCTTGTAACTCCCTAGTTTAGAGAATGAGAACTATCTTGATAAAATTTTCAAGACTTAGGTTTTGTGGAACTCCTTATGTCTCCCTAGTGATAGGATAACAAACTTTAGAATAATATTCAACTTCTATCACTTGTAACCAACTATTTGTAGAAGGCTTTTAGAAATACAATTTCAAAGGATAAACCTTCAATATGTTTTTGGTATTTAGTTGGATTGTCTATGTCTCTTTTCTTTAAGTATGAGACTAATAAGTTTACTTTTCCAACTAGTATTTGATGCAAGCAATAAACTTCAACTTTGAATCAATGCTATGATAAATTTCTGCACTTCTATAATATTAGTTTGATGTAGGATTCCTTGTGTCTCCCAAGTTAGAAGTTTTAGAAAGATTATATATTTGCAAATTACGTTCTACTATCCTTATAACTCCTTGAATTAAGGTTTGCAAATATTGGAAGCAATAATAATAAATATTTTAATGCTTCTATTTTCTACTTCCTTCTCAAGGTAATCAAAATGCTTTTCTAGAGATTTAACTCCTTATTACTCCTACCATTCAATTTCTCTAGATTATAAGGTTTAGCTGATTTCAACTTTAATAAACCTTTTAATATAACTCTTACCTTTCCAATACTGAGCTCGGTCTTGAAAGTTGTTTGTGATCAACTCAAACTCTACAAATTGATAACAGTTGACTCCTTGCCAACTTTGAGATGCTATGTAGACTTTCCCTTTGTTCTCTATCACCAAACTGTGTGCCTTTACCAATGTTCACTTCGCTGCTCTTTATTCTCTTCTTCAATCGATGTACGTACTCCTATTTGACATATTTAGTGTCGAGTTGTGCTCTTCAAATCTACTAGTGAGCTTGCCCTTCAACGTCATTTTTTTCTTAATGTGCTTTTCCTCTCCAACAGGTGAATTAGATGGCTTTGTCAATCCTCAAACCTTATGTGCACTAAACACTTTAATGCTACCTTAGTTTCACTTTGAATTATCTTTGAGTTGATGTCCTCTCTGAGCATTGCTTATGTGCTTCCTTTTGAAGTGTGCTCTCTATAGGATTAGAGCATGATGTAGGAAATATTATGCCAAGTGGCACTTGGTTCGCCTAACTCCTTTGAACCACTTATACTGCACCTTCCCAACATCGAATAACAAGTGGTACTAAATGGTTATCTATTGCCTTCAATACCTCTAACCTAACACTTCTTACAAGGGTATTATAATAATGATGCATGTGCAGATATGCTTCTAACATTGCACGCTTGAGCTACCTTCGATGTAGTGGTGACTATCCACGGTGTGCATGAGATGTCATCTTCCACATGGTGCAATATCTTCACTACTTTGCCCTAACTCCCTTGGGCTATACAAACACTTTCTCCTTGCTCTCTTAACGCTCATTCTCTATAGACTATGATGCTAATCCAATGCTTCAACAATCGATATTCTCCAATGCTTCACTTGAGGGGAAATGATGTTTATTCCCTCAATGCTTCTCTGGAAAAGATGGTTATCTTCCAACGCTTCTACAAGAATACCAAATAGGTGTACATGATGGCTTCAGTGATGGGTAACTCCTTGAATCTGAGTCAAACTTTGAAGGATGTGCGCTATCACTTTGATGTATCTTCTCCCTATCAAGTTGGTGCAACTCCCTGAGTTTGCTTTTGCCAATTGCAATGGTTTCCTCACTGTATATCTTAACCGAATATTATACTTACCTTGGTGCAAGTTACTTGGGTAAGAAGAATGCTCACTCTCACTAGTGATGATGCTACTGTCAATGCTTCTTTTACGTAGAACAAACCCTACGTTGCTTTCACCGCTCATAGATGAGTTTAGACCATGATGTCTTCACCAACGACTATCAGATGGACCTTTGTTTACCTTCTCCAAAGGCTACTATGATGCTATATGTATTCAACCTTGGCATCCTTGTTGTAGTAATACCTATTTCTTCACCCTTTCTTGTTGTCCTTTGCTTGAGACCAATGTTTGTTAATGCTTAGGTGATTGATGCAGGTTAATGCTACTAATACTATCTCCCTTTCCTTGGAGATACTTCGTTGTTTAGAGCTCCCTTGAATAGCTCTAATGAGGTGCTATGCAAATGTAGAGTATGATGAGATAGATGTTTGCCCCCCTGTGCTCTTAAATCAACTCTCTTTTCCTCTCGAAATGCTGAGATAAATCTGAAGTTGATATTACCTTCAAATCCTTGATAATATCTTTCTTGCTTGGTTACTTTTGCACTCAATAATCCAAGATTTTCAATAACTTCTTGCACTAAAGTATATGCAAATTTTAGAGTCTTCTCTTGCTTAGAATAGTCAATAGAATGTTGATATTTTTCTTTCTCTTGAAATATATCTAACTTCTATTTTTCTATGCAGGTTTGAACCTTGTAGACAATAACTTCTACACTCTCTTGAAGACTTAAATAAACACTATTTATGCAACCTTTAATCCTTGAAACTAGTGCTTAATAAACTTAGTAAGGAACCAAATATAATAGTTCAATTAATGAACCTTTTGCACCTTTTTTGCATACCTTTTCACCTTTGTAGAAGATGAAGATGATGGTGATTTAAGTCACCTAAATTGCTGCCTTTTGTAGATGATATTGCAGCTCTTCTAGGCTATCCAAAATAGCTCTATAGCTCACCTTTTTGCAGCTTCAACACTCCACTAATTTTCTGCCCAATACTATAACTTGGTGGCTTCAATACTCCTTCAGGATGCACTTCTGAAATCTAAACTTTAGTAGCTACCAATGCTGCCCAAATTGCTACCTTTTTCTATCCTCAAATCTGAAAAATTTTAGATTGTAAAGCAATCAAAACCTTCACTAAAAACGTTGTCCTTGAATCTCAAAAATTTGGTAGGAAATTCCTCCAAATTGCAATTGAGATATTCTTGAAGAACTCTCCAAAAATTTGTTGTAGAAATCAACAAATCTTCTATCTCTGAAATGACCTTCAAGCCTTCAATGGCAATCCCCAAATATATTAGATTTGATGGCTTTTCTTATCTCCTTTCTCTTGTCAAATTATTTTTTGAATTCTGACTTCAATCTTGGCCTATCTAATGGCCTTTTTCTCAAGATTTTGAATGTCTTGAGATCTTCTCCAAACTACTCCAAAATTTGACAAACTTCTTGCCAAATATTTCTCCTTTGGGCTTGTTGTCGGATGGCGATAATTGTCCCAACTCTTTTACTATCAAGAGCTTCTCCTTGGTAGTAAATTTCTCCAATGAGTTCTTCTAGGAACTCCTTCAATAAGGCTCACCAAGCCTTCTCCTTGTTTCTCCTTGAGACCTCTCCTAGGGTCTTCAATCTTGCAATTTCTCAAAACCTTCAATGAGACCTTCCTTGATCTCTTCAATCTTCAACTATGGTAGTTTTGCAATGAGATCTTCTCCTTGGATCTCCTAAATCTACTACTACTGAAATCTGCAATAGGACTTTTTGTTAGTCCTTCTCTATCCTCAATATTCCACTATGGAAGTTCTTCAATAGGGCCTTCTATGGACCTCTTCTTCAATGTGAAGTTTTAAATCTTCAATGTGGCTTCCTTGGCCACTAGATCTCTCCTCAATCTTCAATTAGGAGTCTTCAATCCACAAATATTTCAATGGGACCTTTCTCCTTAGGCCTCCAAATATTCAATCTCTACTTTTTTGCAACAAAGAACTAATCCCTACACGAGGAAAGTACATAGAATTTCAGGTAATGAAGGTGAAATTCTTCTCTATATGTTGTAGGAAGTTTCTCAACTTCTAGGAGTTAATTTTTCTGCAACAAAAATATTAGAAATAGAGACTTAATTTTTGCAACAAAAATATTAGAAATAGAAATTTCTATAAATCTATAGAAAACAATATTCACTAGTTGGATTGCCAATCTAGTGGATTCAATGTTGAGTTCTAGTCTTCACAAGTTTTTTGCAACTCTGTGGAAAAACTCTAGCCAATAGTAAATTTCATAAATATGAAAATGAGATTTACAATCTCCTCTCAATCACTCTTGTGGCTCTCACTATTTCCTATTGATCTACCTAGTGCTCTGATACCACTATTAGCTTTTGAAGCTTTAAACTTAAAGGAAATGCAACCACAAGTATGGAAATAAGCATGCAATGTTATAACTATGATAATTACTAACTAATAAGCATGAAAATATGATAGAAAACTTGATACAACACTCAAGAAATGCTCATATAAGAAAGCTCATGAAAATATACAATGCTCTCCAATGGAGGTCACAACCTCTCCATATTTGCAAAATGGATCTACATTGTATCTACTACTACTCAACCTATGCACTCCAAAATCCTCTCCCTTTTCTATTCTATGAAGGCCTATTTATAATGAGATGCAACTCTTTTCCTTCAATATTCCTATGACACCTCACTATTCTATTCTAAGGACTAATGTACATGTGGACTACATGCACATTTACATCAATGCACATTCTAACACTTGTGCCTTTATTACATTGCTTTAATAAAGTACTTAAGTCCTAAATAAACTCCTAATCTAAATATGTACCCATGATGGTACATTAGTAAAGAACCAAATAATGTAATATATTCCAGCATTCTTCATCCATAATTGCTTCCATTTGCTATTAGTAGCACATCCAAAGTTTTGGCTCTTATGGTTCCATGTATGTTCCTCATAGTACTTTTGTTGCTTTAAGTCATACCTCAAAAATTGTTGTCATCCCTAGTGGTGTGGATGATGATATGATGCAACCTTAACTTGATTTTCTACCTTCTTTGACCTTATATTTTGGTCCTTTATTTTAAAAGCTTTTGCATGATGTTCTCTAATGTGTCCTTGTGCTCTTCTTTGTCTTTCTTGGACTTTGTTGTTTTTCGCATGGACTTTATTGTTGTGGTTTCTTCCATGGACTCTTATGTTTCTACTTTTTTCTTGGATTTTATTTCAGGTTCCAATGCTTCTTTCTTATTTTGTTTCCTTGTAATAGATTCCTAGTTTTCCTTGGATCCTTCCCTCTTACACTGAAAAATATCTTGGACTGCTATTTTCAATTTCCTGTATCAAAAATTTATGAACTTATTTTGTACATTAATATTAATAGTACCCAAAAAAATTAATCAAGGATATCTAAGAACAAAATACATATTGTCCATCTCAATGGAATACAAATTTGAGTGTTAGAAATATTTATCCCTAGTAACCTTCATATCTTAAAAAAACTGAACATTCTTACCCCAATATTTGTGTCGTGAATTTTCTTTTCCTGAACCTACAACATTTTAGCCAAAGCAATATCAATGAATTTATATCCATTGCTAGGGTTTATAAAGATAATGATATTTTCCCTTTGAATACATCCATAAACTTGTAAAGTAGATTTTTTTGATACAAATAAATCTTCCTTATCACTGCTTACCTTATCTGTAAAAAAATATGTGTTTCCTTATGATTGCACACTATTGTCCTCTTTTCCTTTTGCTAATTATGTGCAAATTAACTCCCTCTTAAATCCCTTTTATTCTTTTTGAGACCTATTTATTTCTTTTGCATAGCCTTTGAATGTATTATTCTGACTAGCTATCTTTTCATCATTTTTCTTGAATTCCCATGTGCTTAAAAATACTTTTTCAAATTCTTTCCACGTGTATGAATAATTATGAGCACAAACAAAGTTTGTATGCCACCTTGAAGCTTCCTCTTACAGATAATTATAAATATTACATCCTCATTCTAGCTCAGAAATATTTATAAAGTTTTTTTCCACTTCATCAACCATTCCTTAGCATCACTATCATCCTCTAGAAAATTTTGGCAACACCATGGACTCAAATCACAAAAAAAATCAAAACTTAGATTTTTCAAAAATAAAATTCCTCAAATATCCTTGATTCCTTTCAATTAAAAATTAAATCTATAATATTTTTTTTTTATAATGGCATCTGGACTATATATTTTCGACACTTAGCCTAACAATTGTTAACGACTTGCAAACTATGTACTTTTAGAAATTGATAACTGCTTGCTCTATGGATTATTTTTTTGGACTGCTATCAAACTACAAACTATTTTTTATAAATGAACTGCTACCAAACTGTGGACTGGTATTTCTATAGTTTGATAAGAAATTAATAATGACTTGCTCTGCAAAAAAGTTTTGGTTTGACAAACTGCTACCAACTACAAACTAGGTATTTTTTGCACTCAATTACAAATGTCTGCTCTATTGAAGCTGTGAAACCAATTGTAGAAATTGTTGTTGAAGTTGTTGCTAATAGTCCTATGGAACTTGATGGATAAAACTTTGGCAATGAAATAGGTCCCAGATTATGGCTTCCTAGGAATTAAGGTAAATGTCAGTGACCACAAAGGTTGTCTAAGTGAATACCGCTCTTTGATTACCACCAATATTTCCACCATGAAATAATTGTTGAGATACTAGCCACATGTTTACCTCCAAACTATAGTTCTTTGTATACTCTCTCAAAGTAAAACACTACTAAATAGGGTGTAGGTCTGTTGGCCCTTTTCATTGGTGATACACTCAAACTAGTTACTCTAGAGTTCTTGGGGTACTCCTTAGAATGAGTTTTAGGGCAAATAGGATCCGAATAGTGAATAAATGACTGCACAATAACTAAAGCTTTTGAAATGGACCACAACCCTAGAAAGTGCTCTGATTCCAATTATTACAAACCTCTTTTTTCATTCAAAAAAATTAGTACCAATTTTTAGAAACATTAAATGAAAATGGCCACAATAAATAATCCATACAAGAATACTTGAATACATAAAATACCTCTAAATTTACAAGTTACTCTAATTTAATCAAAATTTAAATTAAACCGTTAAGGCAGGGCAACACCTACAAGACTCCTTATTGGAAGGCACACACTTCTCACTATATCTTAAAATGAGATCCAAACATATACAATATTCTCTCTTCTTTTTTCATATGAATTTCTTGCTTATATTATATAATACTTAACTACCTATCACTACCGCTTATATACACATGTGAGATACATACATTTATTATTCTATTAAGTACAATATTATAATATTAAGTTCCTATCTTGGGTACTTAACACTAATCAATAAATTGAGAAGAGGGAATCTAATCTAGATAAGATATTAATTGTAGGAAGATCATTTCGGGTGAAAATGTACTGATCAAGTGATCGTAAATAATCCAGGTTCCATTGTGAATAGTGGTTTAGGCATTTGAGTTGAAAAAACATGATTGCAATAAAACCTTATTCCAACACCCTAACAAATTTAATGGGCTAGCCTCTACCTATTTCTCGCATTGTTTTAATTCACTTGAAAGCTTTGAATCAACACGAATGCCTCCTGAAAAAATAATACAACTATTTTGATAGCTAGTTCTTACATAACATCCACAAAATCATTAGGAACCAAGAACTTAAGAGGCTTACCTTGTCCCTCAACTTGTCGATCTAAAGGTTGATTCTCAATGTTGGTTGGGACATGACTTACTCCTATGTGAGCACACCCCTTTGTGTTAGCATTTGTTATCATGATGATATCCTTAATGAAAGTTGACTTAACAAAATTTGAATTCGAGAGAGAACTTGGGTTTTACATGTTAGATAAAGAAACATTGATTGTTTTGTTTGAAATAGTTGAAAAATGAAAGGAGCTAGGTTTTTTTTCAGAGTTTGAGAGCATACCAAAACCCTCCCCACTCTCTTGCACTACTTATTTCTAAGAGCACTTAGATAAAAGAGGTGTTTAAAGAAGGGGTGTTTGAAGTGCACTACTTATTTCTAAGAGCACTTATATAAAAGAGGTGTTTGAAGAAGGGGTGTTTAAAGCCTTGACTTTGTGAAAAATTTTATTTTAGATAAAAAATCTAAAGTAAAGAGGGAAAGATACCTTCCATCTCTAAATGAATATACAACATTAATATGTATTTATATATATAATAAAACTAAAATAATTTAAATTTAAATGTGCTTTTTATTTATTAAAACCCAAAAATACCAAATAGTTTTATATAGACAAACATACACATATTTTTTTTTATGTATAATAGTTTTAAAAATATTAGTAAACCTTCGAAATTATTGTGCAACCCCACGTCCCACTGCATTGAATGTAATTACATGTCATGCCAAGGGTGTACAGGTGTAGGTAACATGGGAACCTTTGTGTCATTGGCTACTCCTTCCATGTGAGATTGGGTTAGTAGAGGAGGTAGGTCTCGCTCGTCGTTTTCTGCTGATATTTATGTTGTGAAGTTGTGACTTGTGAGTGCTTAATCACGTGAATTCTGTCGTCTTGGCACGCTGAATCAAGTCATAGCTATCCTGAGGCTTTTCCGTATTAATTGTTACGGATTCAAATAAAATAAAATGTAAAGGTAGGACAATTCACCGGTTGGACTTTAGTTTTTTGCATTTAGGTGCTGGTTTTTTTTTAAAGGTTCAAGGTTCAACGGCAGTGTAGGTGTGTGTGAGGGGTGAGTGTGGTTTTGTATTAAATTCCTTATTGATAAGTATAGCTCTCAATTTTAGGAGGGGTCATGGTTGGGAGGAGACTGTTAAGAGGGGTGGGTGTGTGAGGCTTTGTATTAAATTCCTTATTGATAAGTATAGCTCTCAATTTTAAGAGGGGTCATGATTGGAAGGAGATTGCTCAACCCTGCACGTGGTTATAAAAGATTTCTCACAATAACCAAATCCAAAAAAAATGTAAAGTAATTTCAAATTACATATAATTATATTTTATATATATATATATATATATATATATATATATATATAATCAATCTTTGTTATTAATATTTAAGATTGAGTATTTTCATTTCATTTCATCCCTTAAATTTTATAAAAAAACTAAAGCTCAAATAATTGCATTTATCCTCCAAAAATCACATATTATATTATTTTGAGTTTGTGTGTTTTCTCACAATGTTATTTGATATTGTTCAGTTTGTGTGTTTTCTCACACAATGTTATTAGTGGCATGCCTGTCTACTAAATGTTATTTACATGCTAACTAGCCATTATCCTCTTCTCTCATATCACTTGCTTATGTTTTGATATTGGATAGTTATTTAGTTAACATAAAAGAATTATGTTTTATATTTATGTTTATTTTTTGAATGTAGGCTATTAATATTTGTGTGTATATTTGTATGTGTTATTTTCATAGAAATGCCTAATCTACATGTAGTGTAGAATAATAATGTATGAAGGTTATTAATATTTGTACATATATTTGTATGTGTTATTTTTATGGAAATGCCTAATTCACATGTAGAGTAGAATAATACTGTATGAAGGCTATTAATATTTGAACATATTTTTGTATGTGTTATTTTTATGGAAATGCTTAATTCACATGTAGAGTAGAATAATAGTGTATGAGTGGACAACAATACTAATCTCCATCGATTTATTTGTTTACTTTTATAATGTTGTTTGCATCCAAAATAGTTGGTATCCTCCTCTTTCTTATCATTTATGTTCCCCATGTTTTTTTTTTTTGTAGTTATTTTGTTTGTTCATATGTATGTTTTTTCTTTCATTATATAAAAGACTTTTAATGTTCACTACCAAAGGTGATATGAATATATAGTGAAAGCACAATAATAGTATGTATTAAGTGGAATGCAAATAATACAAAGTATGTGTTGAGAAATAAATTAGAGAAGAGCCAAACAATGATGAGACATTAAAATATTTATAAAGGCAAGTTTGAATGGTTGTAAAAAACCCTTGAATTAGGCTTACATGGATATATTAAACAATCTAACTTACATGAATTAATTATATATGTAGTTGTATATACATCTCGAATTAGAGTAGATATTTCCCAAAAAATTATGAGACAAACATATTTATAGCAATGTGGTGGAATGGTTGTAAATGGCCCTTGAACTAGACATGCATAAACATCTCAAACAATCTTACTTCTAATTTTTTATATGTGCAAATGCATCCACACCTCATTCAATCTAATTAGGATGAGTTAGATATACAAATTGAGACTATATATGGTACTAATCATACAAACTGGTACTATCCAATTTCTAATTGAGATAAATAAAAGGATAAAGTAGATGATTAAGAATATAGACCATTATAATATATTCATTTTCTTCTTGACAAGAGCCAATTCTTTAATATACAAACCTCTTTCACCATGGGACATAGATTTTTCAAACATGTTAATGGGTGACAAATGCACCCATTTGTCTGTCATCTTCCAATCGTCGACTATCTTAATATTAGGAAGGACATTTACTAGCAAAGATTAGTTGTTGGTTTTCTTTATTTTCATCTTCAAGATTTTTCCCTTGGACTCATGGGAACTAGGGTTAACACTAGTTTGAAAGGAATGAGGGATGACTGCAACTGAATCCATGGAAGAAGACTTGATTGCAACCTTATCCAATTGTTTTCATTTGGCTAACCTCTTAATAAAGTTATGAATTAAGTGACCTACTTCATGGTAGTAGAAGTAGAACTTACATAGATTAAGATAGCATAATGGCTACAAGACTAAAAACCATAGACCTAGAATTTCTAGTGGTGATGACAATGGCTTGTAATACAAACCCTAAGATGCATTTGGAGCCCAAAAAAATTCTCCCTATTACTTTGACACTAGATAACATGACCAATCTAAGATAAAATAGATGATAAAACAATCTAACTGTTATGATCCTATTTTCTCATCCATAGAAATTAGTACCAATTTGCAAAATATTAAATGAAAATAGCCACAATAAACAATCCAATAATATCTCCAAATCTACAAATTACTTCAATTTATTCAAAATATAAATTAAACGCTTGAGGTAGAACAACATCGTACAATGCTCCTTATTGGAAGGAAATCACTCCACGCCATATCTCAATATGAGATCCAAACACACATAATATTCTTCTTTTCTTTTTTCATATGAGTCTCTTACATATATTATATAATACTCAACTACCTACCAATATCACTTATTCACACATGTGGAATAAATATAATTATTATAATATTAATTTCTTACCTTGGATACCTAATATTCTATCCCCCTTACAAAATGTTTCATCTTGGAAACATAAGAAGAGACTAAATAATATGACCTAAGTCATGTTGTAAACTGGTACCGATCTCGATCATTCATCCATTCTGGTGAAACTCTAATTAATGGTGGTCTTTGCTAACATAAATATGTCATTTTGCCACTTGTATATCCAAAAGTAATCCTTTAGTTCCATGTGTTGGTAACATCTTTTTCCTAGTCATAAATTTCACTCCTCTCCATTCATTCTTGCTTTCATTTGTGACTGATAACATATCCAAATTTTTGGCTATTATGGTTCCATGTATGTTCCTCATAGTCCTTTTTTTGCTTTAAGCCATACCTCCAAGATTGTTGCCATTCCTAGTGGTGTGGATGATGATATGTTGCAACTTTAACTTGATGTTATGCCTTCTTTGACTTCACATTTTGATCTTTTATTTTAATTTCTTTTTCATGTTGTTCTCTCATGTATCCTTCATTTGATGTGTCATTGTACTTTTCTATGTCATTCTTAGACTTTGTTGTTTTTCCCATGGACTTTATTGTTGTGATTTCTTCCATGGACTCTTATATTGCTACTTCTTTCTTGGATTTTGTTTCAGGTTCTAATGCTTCTTCCTCATTGTTTTCCTTGCAATAGATTCATGCTTTTCCTTAGATCCTTCCCTCTTACACTGGAAAATATATTGGACTACTATTTTCTTTTTCCTGTATTAGAAAAATATAAACTTCTTTTGTACATTAATGTTAATAGTACCCAACAAAAATAACGAAGGATAACTGAGAAAAAAATCCATATTGTCCATCTCAATGACATAAAAAATTGAGTGCAGTAAATATTTATTCCTTGTAATCTTCAAATCTTAAGAAAAATGAACATTCTCACCCTCATTATTTGTGTTATTTAATTTCTTTTCCTAAACCTGCAACCTTTTAGCCAAAGCAATATTAATAAAGTTATATTCATTGCTAGGGTTTATAAAGATAATAATATTTTCCCTCTGAATACACCCCTAAACTTGTAAAATAGAAATTTTTGATACAAATAAATCTTCAAGATCACTTCTTACCTTTTTTTGTCAAAAAATATGTGTTTCCTTTAGACTGCACACTATTGTCCTCCTCTTTTCCTTCTACTAATTATGTGCAAATCAACTCTCCTTAAATTCCTTTTATTATTTTTGAGACATGTTTACTTCTTTTGCATAGCCTTTGAGTGTATTATTCTAACTAGCTATCTTTTCATTATTTTTCTTAAATTCCTATTTGCTTAAAATATCTTTTCAAATTCTTTCTATGTGTATAAATAATTATGAGCACAAACAAAGTCTCTATGCCACCTTGGAGTTTCCTCTTGTAAATAATTATAAATCTTGAAATATTTAAAGAAATTTTCCCACTTCATTAACCATTCCCTGACATCACTATCATCCTCTAGAGAATTTTGGCAGCACCATGACCTCAAATCCCAAAAAAATCAGAACTTGGATATTCCAAAAATAAAATTTCTCAAATATCCTCTATTCCTTTCAATAAACAATTAAGTTTGTAATATTTTTTTTGTTGATAATAGCCTTTGGAATGTATATTTCCTAAACTCAGCCTAACCACTATTAAAGAATTTAAAACTATGTACTTTTGGCAACTGATAACTGCCTGCTCTGCGAACTATTTTTTTGGATTGCTACCAAACTACAAACTATTTTGTTTTTAAATGGACTGCAACCAAATTGCGGACTGGGTGTTTCTATAGTTTGATAAAAATAATAGCAACTTGCTCTACAAACTTTTTTTGTTTGGCAGATTGCTACCAACTACATACTAGGTATTTTCTGCACTCACTTGCAAATGTCTACTTTGTTGAAGTTGTGAAACCTGTTGTAGAAATTGTTATTAAAGTTATTATAACAATCATATGCAACTTGATGGATAAAACTTTGGCAATGAATTGGGTCCCAAACTATGGCTTCCTAGGTCTTAAGGTAAACTCATCGGCCACAATGGTTTTCTAAGTGAGTATCACTTTTTGATTACCAACAATATTTCCACTAGGGAATAATTGTTGAGAAACTAGCCACGAGTTTACCTCCAAACTATAGTTTTTTGTATACATTCTTAGAGTAAAACACTACTAAATAGGGTGTGGGATCGTTGGCCATTTTCATTGGCGATACACTTAAACTAGTTACTTTGGGGTTCTTAAGGTACTCCTCATAATGAGTTTTAGGGCAAATGTTAGCCTAAGTAATTCCCCTAATTAAGCGATCAAGACTTGCACCTAATCCTACAATAGGATATTAGCCCAATGTAGGCACTTATTAAGAATAAAAATTAGGATCTGAACAATGAATAAATGACCATAAAAACTAAATCTTCTGAAGTGGACCACGACCCTAGAAAGTGCTCAGATACCAATTGTTATGAACCTCTTTTTTCATCCAAAAAAAATTAGTACCGGTTTGTAGAAATATTAAATGAAAATAGCCACAATAAATAATCCATACAAGAATACTTGAATACATAAAATACCTCCACATCTACAAATCACTTCAATTTATTCAAAATATAAATCAAACTGTTGAAGTAGGGCAACACCTACAAGACTTCTTATTGGAAGGAAGGAACTTCTCATTATATCTCAAAATGAGATCAAAACATATACAATATTCTTTCTTGCTTATATTATACAATACTTAACTACCTACCACTACCACTTATCAACACATGCAGATACATACATTTATTATTTTATTAAGTACAATATTATAATATTAAGTTTCTATCTTGGGTACTTAACACTAACCAACAAATTGAGAAAGATGAATTCAATCTAAATAGAATATTCTTCGTAGGAAGATCATTTCAAGGTGAAAATCCACTGATCAACTTTGAAAATAGGACAAGTGACTAGGTTCCATAGTGAAGAGTGGCTTAGGCATTTGTGTTGAAAAAACATGATTGTGATATAGCCTTATCCCAACACCTTAACGAATTTTATGGGTTAACCTCTACCCAATTCTTGCATTGTTTTAATTTACTTGAAAGCTTTGAAGCAAAACAAATGCCTCTTGAAAAAATAATACAATTATTTTGCTAGCTAGTTCTTATGTAACATCCACAAAATCATCAGAAAGAAAGAACTTAAAAGGCTTACCTCGTCCCTCAACTTGTCGATCTAAAGGTCGATTCTTGATGTTGTTGGGACATGACTTACTTCTATATGAACGCTTCCCTTTGTGTTAGCATTTTTTATTATGATGACATCCTTCATGAAAGTGGACTTAACAAGATTTAAATTCGAGAGAACTTGAGTTTTACATGTTAGATAAAGGGACGTTGGTTGATTGTTTTGTTTGCAATGGTTGAAAAATGAAAGAAACTGGTTTTTTATTTTATAGTTTGAGAGCATACGAAAACCCTCCCCCACTCTCTTCACTACTTATAATTAAGAATACTTAGATAAGAAGTGGTGTTTGAAGCCTTTTGTAAAGCATATTATTTTAGATAAAAGGTCTAAAGTAAAGAAGGAAAGATACCTCCCATCTCTAAATGAATAATACAACATTAATATGTATTTATATATATATATAATAAAAACTAAAATAATATAAAATAATTTTAATTTAAATGTATTTTTTTATCTATAAAAAACCTTAAAATACCAAATAGGTTTATATAGACAAACATATGGCATTATTTTTTATGTATAATAATTTAAAAAATATTAGTATACCTTCGAAATTTATGTGCAACCCCACGTCCCACTGCATTGAATGCAGTTACATGTCATGCCAAGGGCGTACAGGTGTAGGTATCATGGGAACCTTTGTGTTATTAGCTACTCCTTCCATGTGAGATTGGGTTAGAAGAGGAGGTAGGTCTCGCTTGTCGTTTTCTGCTTATATTTATGTTGTGACTTGTGAGTGGTGAATCACGTGAATTCTGTCATCTTGGCAGGCTGAATCAAAGTCATATCTAAGAACGACTTGTCCCCTGAAATTTCTATCCTAAGGCTCTGTCGTATCAATTGTTACGACATATAAATTGTTACGGACACATTACGGGTTCAAGTAAAATAAAATGTAAAGGTAAATGTCAAATCATATATAATTTTATTTTTATTTTTATTTTTATTTTGTATATATTGGGATTGAGTATTGTTTATTTTAGTTATGATTTTTTATCGCGATTTAAATTTTAGACCTTCTAAAGAAGAGCCAAAGTTTTTTTTTTTTTTTTTTAGGATTGAGCATTCTTATTTTACTTCATGGCGGTTTAAACTTTGAACTTATGAAAAAGAGCCAAAACCCAAATGATTATGTTGTCCCCACAATAAATCACATGTAATTTTATTATTATTGATAACATTAAAATCTTAAAAAAAATTAAGATTTTTTTTTTTTTTAATATAATAGATCATTAATGGCTGAAAATTAAGATTTTAATTGTAAAAATTTTAAATTTTAAATTATGATATAATTTAAATCACTATATATCTCAACCATTAAACCAAAAACTTATTAACCTTCTATTTTTTTTGTTATTATAAATTATTTTTGAACATTAAAATTTAAAAGCTATAACCTTTATTAGTGATATGTTTATCCTTTTTAAGGCTAGAAATTACATGCTTTCTCTTTCTACAATAGTGCATGTATTTTTTCCTTCGTGGGTCTCAATTATTGTTGAAAATATATATGTATATTTTGAAAAATATAAAAAATATATATTGATAGAACAAGAATCAAATTACATTAGGTCTGCCACTTTTGGCAAGCCCTAAAATCCAAATAAAACTTGGATTAACATCTCCAAAAATAACAAAAAATTGAGTACCATCTAAAGAGCAGAAACTTTTAACCTTGTTCTCATTTATGCTTTCCATTGATCCTAAGTAACCTAGCAAGCTTGATAGTCCTACGAACACTACCAGTGCTATCCCAAAAAGGGCCAAAGAGTGTTGCAAGAGGCAACAAAAAACCCAACAAATAATTGTTCATCCTCCATTGATCCACAAGGCTCAATGGACTCTAGACCTATCCTCATCCTTACCTAAGTCTTTGTTGGCCAAATTAAGAACCATTTGGTTCACCTCCAACCATTCAGAAGTGTCCCTATCCTGATTAGAATTCAACATGTATCCAACCGGACTTTCACTACCATGTTTAGCCAAAAAATTAGTCATTGCATTATTTTATCTATCAACATAGATCGGGATGGCATCCTCGAACTATTACCAAATGGACTTAATTTGGCTCACAATGTTTCTTATCCTCCAAGCCTTTGGTCTAAAATTTCTAATAACATCCAGAAGCCCCACCATAATTTGTGAGTCAGACTCAACTATGATCTTTCTAACCCCATTCTCCCAAGCATTGAGAGAACCTTGTCTGATAGCCAGTCCTTCAACTTCATTGTTAGTAGCCCTTCCAAGACCCTCTAGCTCCCAATGGAGGATCTTCCCCTTGAAATATCTTCTAAGAAAACCAATGCCTGCAGCCCCGAGTTATCCTTAGTTGCACCATCAGAATTAATCTTTTCCCAACCTAGGGAGGGGGCTGCCATGGTCCCAACTTTTATGGCTTGGGAGTCCCCTCATTCACCTGAGTTTTCTTATCCCTAAAGTGAGCTCTAATAGTTTCAAAAATCTTGGTAACAATTTTATGCCAAACTAACTCCATTAGACTGAACTCCTCTCTAAAAATTTTAGAATTTCTTTCCAACCAAATGTGCCACCAGATGAAACTCGGGCCTAGGGACCAACCTAGCTGAATGGAGGTATTCTTGAATTTTCTACATTTCCAAATCTCCCAGATATTAGAAAGAGTCACCTGAAATTTTAGGTGAACCTTAAAGAGGTCTAACCACCTTTTCCACAACTCTCTTGCAAATGCACATTGGAAAAGCAGATGATCAAGTGTCTCCTCCTAGGAGTTACACATGATGCAATTGGAAGGGCCATAAAAACCTCTCTTCATAAGGTTATCATAGGTGAGACAACTCCTATGCATCACTTCCCAAGCAAAGAAATTAATTTTAGGCCAGCCCTTAGCCACCCAAACTCTATCCCATGGGGCATCCTGCAGGATCAACGGAGGAGGGAGCAAAGCATTATAACCATCACGAACAATGAAGACACCTAGAGTACCAAGGCCCCAGGCGATCCTATCCTCTTCCTATTTCCCTATAAGGCACCTTTGCTTGAGGATCTTATCAATAAGAAGTCTTTGATGAAGAGGGATAGGAATAGGCCATTCTTCTAACCTCTTCCACTGAAAGAAAGAGAAATCTCCAATTTGCTTGGAAGTAATGTATGAAGCCATATTTATCCATCCTCTACCCTCGAGGCTTTGTTGCAAGGGATGCAACTCTAGAAACTCATAGATTAAGGGGGATGTTGGTCCCAAGAATCACTCCAAAAGTTAGCTTTGTCTCTTATACCTACTTTCCAGAAAAGTCTAGATTTAACCAATTGTTCACCAACTTTCAAGACCTTCCAAATAATGGAGCCAGGGCCCCTTAGAGGAATGCGGCCAACTTCTTGATGAGGGATAGAACCCAAATACTTACTAGTGATGACTCTACTGAAGAAAGCCTCCTTGTTGGATATCCATCTCCAATAAAGCTTCCCAGCAAGAGCTTGATTGTTTAAAGTTGCTTTACGAAAACCAAGGCCCCCTCGAGCTTTAGGCTGACATATTTTATCCCAACTAACAAGAGCCCACTTCTTACCCATCCTTGGGCCATCCCACAAAAAATTTCTCATAAGTGAATCCAACTCTTTGAGGACTCTCATAGGGGTAGCTAGGATGGAGAATTTATAAATAGGCATGGCTTGGATCACCGATTGGATGAGAGTCATTCTTCCTCCAAAGGTAAGCCAACGGTGAGTCCAATGATTAACTTTAGCAATGATTCTATCCATTAAAGCTTTCCAATCAGCTACCCTTAGGCTCTTAAAATGAAGGGGAATCCCTAGGTAATCAAGTGGAAGGGTACCCTGGGCAAAGCTCAAAATGGATAGAATCTGATCCTAGATTCTTCTATCCGTATTGAAGAAAACAACCTTGGATTTGGTCGCATTCACCTGCTGACCAGTAGCATCCATGTAGGTTTTTAATATGGCTTTGAACGTTCTAGCCTCCCAAATGTTGGCCTCCCCAAAGAGACCTATATCATCCACAAATTGAAGATGAGTTAACATCTCCTCACCTAGTTGCACACCTTCCAAAAGACCTTGTTGCTTATTTCTTCGAAGGAATCTACCCAATCCTTCTGCTAGAATAATAAAAAGAAATGGGGAAATAGGATCTCCTTGATGAATACCCCTAGAAGCAAGGAAAGGGGTCGAGGGGAAGCCATTGATGAGAATAGAGAAGGAAACCGTTGAGACACAACTCATGATCCACTCTCTCCACTCCTGAGAGAAGCCAAATTTCTCAAGCATTTGATCCAAAAACTGCCATGGGACTCTATCATAAGCCTTAGACATATCTAGTTTAATAAACATACCTCTTCGACCAGAATGTTGCATAGAATGGATAGCCTCTTGGGCTAGAATAACTCCATCCAGAATTTGATGCCCCTCCACAAATCCTCCTTGTTCCTAGGAGATTATGTTGTCCATAATATTCTTAAGCCTTTCAACTATCAACTTAGTGATTATCTTGTAGGTCACATTGTAGAGAGCAATCGAGCAAAAATATCCAAGGTTAGCGACTTGTCCCACTTTAGGAATCAAAGTGAGGAAAGTATGATTTAGAGCCCGAAGCATAGTTCTATTTGAACGAGATTCTTCAATAACCTTGGTTAAATCCTCTCCTATGACATCCCAAAAAGCCTTAAAGAACTCAATTGGAAAACCATCGGGCCTTGGAGATTTCCTTGATTTCATGCTGAAAACTATGCTCCTCACCTCATCTTTATCCATCGATCTGAAAAGGGCTTGGTTTTGCTCGATTGAAATAATATAGGGGATACAATTAAGTATCTCTTGTTGTGTTGCAAGATTAGGGATAGCAGGGGTAGTAAAAATATTTTGAAAGAAATTATTTGTTGCATGTTGCATACCTAGTATGGTGTCCATCACCTATCCATTGGAGTCCTGAAGGTAAGTCAAAGAATTCCTTTGTCTACTTGTCGATGTAGAGCGATGAAAGAAACTTGTGTTTCGATCCCCCTCCAACAGCCAAGTAGTTCTCGCTCTTTGTTTCCAATAAATTTCCTCTTGATTGTCTATGGACTCTAATTCTTTTTTGACCAGTTCATCTTCATATTTCAGATCCTCTGTGATTGTTTCAGTCCTAAAGTGGGTGGCCAACTCCTCCATCTTTGCCAACAAAGGAGCCTTTTGGGACTGAAAATCAGATTTGCTACTTCTTTTCCAGAATTTGAGATGAAATTTGACATGTTGGATTTGTTTGGAAAAAACATACATAGCTCTCCCATGGGAAGGATGACCCTCCTCCCACCAGATGGGGATTTTTTCCTTCAGATCCTCCTTTTCCAGCCAACAATTCTCAAAATGAAAAGGTCTTGGGGGGATTATGGCCCAACTTCCATTCTAGAAGAATCAAAAAGTGATCAGAGTCAGTGTGATCAAGAATCTCCATCCTAAAAGACCAACGAAGAAAGGCCTCTTCAGAAACCAAAAATTTGTCAAGCTTGACTTTCCTACTTGTCGACCCTACTTGTTTGTTTGTCCACGTATACAAAGACCTCGCATGTTGAACATCAATTAAATTGAGTTGATTAATTTTGGACATCATAAATCTATCCCCTTGGTCCAAAGAAGGATTTCCCCCTTCCTGATCCCTAAGAGCAAGTTTAGCATTGAAATCCCCTACCACTATCCAATTCACTTCCTCTTTTCCAGTTCTACTATCCTGTAAAACTGACCATTGGTGTTGTTGCTCCACAAAATTTGTAGCACCGTAGAAATTGGAAACCAATAAAAGCTCCCTCGAAGTTCTTGCTCTTGAAGAGAGAAGTGAGGATACCCCGACTAGCAAAGTGATCTAAAGCCATCCAGAGAAGAGGATTCCATAAAGTCACCACTCCCCCTGAAGCCCCTTGGGATCCAACCACCATGTACTCAGCCTGTCTCCAAATTTTCTTAACAATGATATCCATATTCTGAATGGAAGCTTTAGTCTCTTGAAGGAGAATAAAGTCAGAATGATGATTTTTAATTAAACTCTGAACAACAATTTGATGAGGTCTGTTGTTTAGACCTCTTATATTCCAATATTGGACAATCATTGGGAACCTGGATTCCAGTAAGTGTCAATCTGCTTGACCTTTCTCTGGATGACTAGTTGGTCTCCCTCATTAGCCAACTTCTCCTGGTTCGATTTTCTTCCTACACTCTTTGCTTGAGAGTTTTTTAACCTTTTCTCCACTTGTTGGATCCCAAGGTCAGGTTTCCCTCTATCCTTTTCTCTATATTTCATTGAAACATCATTATCCACCACAACCATTGCAAGGGTTTGGTTCCCTGGATTTATCAGTGCTAAGTGATTAGCCCCCAAATCTGAATTCAAAGAAACATGATGGGTAGTTTCCTCAACCCTTACAGGGGGAAGGTTATCCTTCTGAGGTTCATCTATTATGGTGGTCTCCTCCTCCATATCCAAGAGAGAATTAAGAATTTCATACCTATTGAAATTTCTTTCTGCTGATTGGTTGGAGCATGTTGTCTTGCTCTTTTTATTCTTCTTTCTCTTTGGAGCTTCAAAACCCTCCACAGGGGGATTAACATTTGAGGTTGTGGGTAGATTCTCTTCTTTCTTCTCAGCAAACTTGCTATTGGTGATGGTTTCCTTTGGAGGGATGGGGCTCTTCGTGATGCCCTCTAGGAAGAAGCGGGCCAGATGACCATGTTTGTGGTAGATCCTGCATCGAAATGGGATTGCCTCATAGTCTACCTATTGGATCCAGGATAAGTCCCCCATGTTAATTTCTATTTCAGCTGGGAGAGGTTGGTTGAGATCCATCTCCACACAGATCCGAGCATAAACAATAGATTCACCCCTCATCGTGTCCCTGGCAACTCCTAAATAATGACCCAAGAAGTTGCCCAATTTTTCAAAAATTGATTCACACCAGTATTCCATGGGTAGGGCATAAAGACGAACCCAAACAATCACCGTAGAGGGCTCCATCCGAGGGTCAAATCCCAGCTTCCATGACTGAACAAAAAGGCTCGCAACACCATATGTTCTCCTCCCTGACTCAAAGGCTTTGTCTCTATCTACTTGAGAAGAAAAACTCACAATATAATAGCCATTGCTAATAAGAGAGATTGAGGTATCCCCAAGGGGCTCCCAATTATTCTGGATCCAAGAGGACATAAATCCTAAAGATGATCTTATGTCGATAAACTTACAAATTAGGTCATGCTTGCTTCTATAGAGAATGTTATCAGCCACCAGGGCTTGATCTATCACTAGTTTAGGATGAAGGGCCACCTGGGGGAGGCAACCATTAACCCTTTCCTGGTACGATTGTTGCTTTGGATTCTTGGCCATTGTAGAGAAAATAGAATGAAGATCTGAGTCTCTAAACAAGACGTCCTCCATGTCATGTTTCCCTTTAACTATATCTACAAATGATCTCTTAGGGGAGGGGGGTCGAGGAGGGGGCCCAGAAGGGCCCTCATTAGCACCCATAGGCCACTCCACAACCTACACACAACACTTCACCCAAAGGGAATACTTGCACCTACACCTATACTATAAACCCTTCTATAGAAGTTACCCAACTTTTATCTTCCCCTTCCTACACATGCACCTGCACCCTTCTCTGTAAAACCCTTCCAAGAAAAATTAAAATGCAATTGAAGAACCAGTTGCCACAAGATCTTGTTAGAGTCGAATACAATCAAAATATATATTAATAATTAATTTAATTTTAAAATAGTTTTTTTGGTTTGTTGAAAGTGACTTAATTTTATTGAAAAAGTAGAGTACAAATTAAAAAAATGGATGTTATGGAAGCACACCCCAAAACCTATGCAAAAAAACTAAACCAAGGCCAAAAGGGCTAAGAAAACGGAAAAAAACTGATGAACATATCACTAAGATATCTTTCGCTTACATTGCAAGACCAAAAAAACTAAAAATAAACTAGAGCAAAAAAACCCTAAACTGTAAAATTGTAACTGGAGAGATCTAACATGTAGAATGGTTGGTTTTGTTAGGCACCCGTGTAAGTAAATCTTTCCAAGTAGACTTAAAGATTAGCCGCTCCATTGAGACTTCGTCGTCCTGCTTCTGTTCAGGCAATGCCAATGCCCCAAAGTTGTTGAAACTTCTATGTTTGGCACTTGTCCACTAAGGTTCAGATGGGTGAAACCGTTTTTTGGGTAGACCGCCCCCATCTTCTTTTCCCTTCGAGGATTTGTGAAAATATCGAAACCGTACAAAAGAGGAGGGATCTTCAGATTTTGCTTCCTACGTAGGAGCCACCAATTTCATCGATGATGGCTTTGCATCCAACGACATATCCTCACTGCTAAGATACTTCAGTACACTATAGTTATTGGAGGAATAAGGAACATAACTACCCAATTGAAATTGGTCATATGAAGTCGTTTCTCTAGAGCGGCATATTCTTCTGTAGATCCCCTTCTTAGGTTGCGAGAGCACCTTGTGCTAGCCGAGGGGAATGTACTAGAGGACTGGCTGGTTGGGTAGACTACGGAACAACCACTGTTACAACCTTTGGGGTACGAATCTGTTAAGACTAAGGAGCCTCATTGTTGGCAATTTTAATTAGGGGACCAACTTTTTCCTTTTCATGCCCCTTTTTTACCGATTTTGAGACATGCGTCGAATTGGATTGGACTATGTACCTTTAAAAGTAGCCAAAATCATATTTTTAGGCTCTCCCACAATCATCCAACCATCCTCCTGGGGTTGAGGAGTGGACACAGTTGGTGTGGTGGGGCTTTGTCTATCTTTTTGTGGCATCAAGAGATAATATTTGATCGAGATAATATTTGATCTTATGTGCTAAGGATTGACATTGAAAACATGTGTTGAGCAAATTAATGTAGAGGACTCACTAGGATAGCACGGTATCACTAAATTGTATGTCAATAATCTTCTTGAGATCTCGAATAATATTAATCTCGATGCAAACACATTTTTAAAGACATGCATTGAAAATTTTATCTACCTCCACGAAAATAACACGTCTCAAAAAAATTATTATTTTAATTATATTTTATTTTATAAAATTAATTTTAAATTTAACTACAATAAAAATAGAATAGTCTATACACACCTAAAAATCTTTTAATTTAAAAATAATATAAAACCTATTTATTTTCGAGTGAACTTTGAAATGTGGTGGTTGTGTTATCTATTCATTGCAACGCAAAAGAGCACTACGATGTGTACGTGTTAATTTAACCACATACGGAAGAGAAAAATAAAATAAAAATAAATTTAAAAAATTATATTGTGTAATTCTTTTGACTTATTTATTTATTTATAATAAATCAAGGAAAAAATATAATATCTTTATTTATGTAAAATAGATCAAGGGAAATATGAGGTATAGCATAATAAACTTTTACAAATTATTAATAAATTTTTATTTTTAAAACTGTTAATAATTATTGACATGGTTATAATTTAGTGTGTATTTTTTTAGGATTAGGTTAGCGTGGAAAACTTTTAGAGTCGAAATTTAAGGTTGAATAATTTTTTTCCAGTTATGATTTTTTGTAAGGTTGACAGTTAAATTTATCAACAAGATTAATATACAATTTCACACAGGCAACAATTTGAACCTTGTACATTTTGAAAAAAAAATCGATGTTATTTTATCTATAAATTTATATCATAAAAACCTTTTAAAATACAAGATTAATATACAACTTCACACAAGCAACAATTTGAACCTTGCACATTTTGAAAAAAAAATCGATGTTATTTTATCTATAAATTTATATCATAAAAACCTTTTAAAATACAAATAAGTTACACTGAAAAGACACAAAATTAATTAATTAATTAATAAATAAATAAATAAATATATATATATATATATAACCGTTGGGTTGTCTCTTTATGTAAAATAACCTTTTGGGATACAAATAAGTTATACCGAAACTCTAAGGCGACGCACTATTACTGAATGTTTTTTAATATATATATCATTTTGAAGTAGATGTAATAATAATTGGGAGTGTAAGGTTACCCTTAATTAAACTTAAGTATTTTTTATGAGCCTAAAGGTATATTAATTTAGATGTCCTAATAAGGATATTATACAATTTTTTAATATTAATTTTAAAATAGTTTTTCCACAAATTTATTGACAAGAATATACCTATCTATCGTATTAGGATTTGAACCTTGGTCTCTCGAAAGAAAGCCCAAAGTCCTAACCATTGTGTTGTCCATTGGACTTTAAAATTAGTTATATAATTAATGTATTTAAACAAATCACATATGGCATAGTATATTGAGTAACTTTTATTAACATAATATATATATAAAAGAATTTGAAAAAATTATATTAAAACAAGATTATTTACAAGTTGGGACGAGACTCCTAATCTTAGGAGACAAGAACACTTGTTTACAAGGTAATGAGATGTTGATTGCATTGTTTTGCAATGTAATGCTTTGATGATTGCAAAATATTTTGTGATGTTATGTAATGCTTTGATGTGATGTTGATAATATTTTTGAAAGATATAGGTAATGCAAATTTGTAGTACTTTTGAAAATGTGATATGATGTTCGTAAATGTTTTTGTGATGTATTGATATAATGCTTGCAGGATGATTTTGTGTCGTTCTTTGCCTTTGCTGTTTGAAAGAAAAATGCTTTGATAATGATTTGATATTGCTAATTTTCTTAACACATGAGAGAGGGTAACAAGAGTATATAAGTTTGTTACCTAACACATATGTAAAGATCTACATGTATGTGAGGAATTGGACTTAATACTCTTTGCCACCTCTAATGTGTGTGATTGAGATTTATTTTGCAAGATTTACCAGTAAGGATTGTATTAAAGATCATATACCCCATATTGACATATTTATAATGTAATTGTAAGTATGCAACTTGTGAGGATTATGATAAATAAGTTTACCTTTAAAAGATAGAGATTTGATTGTATAGATTGAGTTGTTTCAAGAATGGTTGCTTCTTAAATTTTTGAATGCATAAGATAAACTCCAAGGACACAGGTCCGTTATCCAATGGGTATGCAAAGGTTTACATGCACGTGAGACATGGAACTAGTACCTAGAGCACATCTAATGTGTTGAGATATTCAAGAATTTGTAGGGTAAACAAAATCTTTCATACTGAGGGTAACATTTCCATATGGATGATCCAAGAGAAGAAGAAACCCTTCTTCTTTTCTCGATGTGTGTACAAATAATTGTATATACACAAAGCATGAAAAAAAGAAATCTCCTTTTCTAGGAGATCCATGGGATAGCATGACCCTTAGCCTAAAGGATCTTGTTATATTTGAAAAGATGGCATTCGTGTTGGCTTATAAGCCATTAAGAAGCACATGAATTTGATAACCAACTTCTTGGTATAGTCATAAATAATTTAGGATATGCAAAGTGCTAATTACCAAATCCCTATGTTCCAAAAGGATCTATAAGGTAGCCATAATGTTTTGTTTTTCTAGATGTGATGATTTTTAGGAGAAATACTAAATGACTACAAAGACGTCATAGATACAATGTCTAATGAAGCTTGCAAATTATTGTAGGCTCATAAGGCATTGGATCCATGGAGCCTCATAGTTTGATAGATCCATTTGAACAACAGTTTGTGAGAGATCTTGATTTTTATTTGATAAAATGCCAATGAAATGAACCAGGCAACTATGATGACAATATTGATCCAACGCTTGGTAATATTTACAAATGATTGTAGATATACAAGATATTATATTAATAAAGTCTTCTTAAATCACATGGCTTATCGAAGGTGATCAATGAGATTCGTGAAAATGTGATAGCATGCTGATGCAATAAATGAAGAGAAGGGTAAAGGAACCATTGATCCATTATCTAATAAGATTCACAAGAAATTGCAAGTCTATGAGATATTGGATCAAGGGAACTCTATGATCCCCATGATTCATTGGAAAGGCAACGTATGAAGATCTAATTTATGTTTGATTGCATACTCAAACGATAAGTCAAATGGGAAAGAGGACCCTTAATCATCTATTGCCATATAAAGTTGACAAGTAATTATTAATCCATAATAAAATGGATGATTAAGGGCTTCTTAGCCCGTGCGACTTACCGAATGCTGATGATGATTTTTGTATTACATATGGTTTTTGTGAACTTAGATGATAGGACAATCAGGGAAGAAAATCCCATTCAACCAGTGACTAGTGAAATTCATAAATAATTATGAATTTATGAGATATTGGTTGAATGTGATTTCCCATCCCAGGATGGTATGTCAAATGAATTGCATTTGAAGAATGTGATGAATAGATGTCATGACTCATTTTTTATATTGCTATTAAAACTCTCTTATGCAATACGTCATTCTCACAAAAGGTTTGTAAGGTTATGACGTATTATAGGAGAGGAAGGAGTGTCCTAGAGGAGCCTATTAAATAATCATGAGTGTGGATTGAAAAAAGGTTCTTTTGTTGAAAGATATTGTAGATATGTATTGCTGATGCTATTGTTGTGAAACAATGTTGATAGCCATGGTGTGAATGTATATTGAAACATAAGATAGGGATGCTTGCAGGTCATCAAGGCTACAAATGATTGCATCATACATTACTTAACCCAAGAAGAGAAGAAGTATAATTGGTATGTAGTAGGAGACTTAAAAGCAAGTATTTTGGACTGAGAGATTTTACTCAACATATGGTTAGCCTAGGTGAATGCAATGCAGATGTATTTGTAATAAGGATTGGATTTTGCATCATAGTAAACCCTCCTAACTCTATGGTATGATCAATTAAACCAAACAATCATGCAAGGGGCAAAGTGTGTATGATGATATAATGATTTTTATCATGCATTCAATCATATGAATAAGCAAATGACTCATATTTTATGCATAGAATCATTTAAGATGCATGATGTTGATCGGTTCCTTATATTCTTGGCCATCCAATATGACTAGGCGGTAAGCTCCAGATCCAAATTTGGCTATGATGATGAAATTTCCTAATCAATTAGGTTCAAACTTTTCTTTGAGGTCATTATCAGCGTTAGTATTTTTTTGGTTTTCCTTGAGGACTAGCTCCCCAATTTTGAAGGATCTTGGACACACTTTTTTGTGATAGGCACATCAAATATTATTGTGGTACATTTAAGATTTTATAGAGTATTAATGTGTCTTTATTATAAGAACTCTAGTTGTTGTAAGCAACTTAGTCGATATTCATCTCCCATCGAAGAATCTTGTAACAAGAATCTTAGAGAAGGTATATCGAGTTTGAAAGGAAAAACTACTTCAGTACCATAAACTAAGGTGTATGGCATTGTCCTTGTGGGAGTAAACACACTTGTGTGGTATGACCATAGGGTTGGATAGAGTTGCAAGTGCTAGTCTTGGTAATTTCTGTTTACTAACTTCTTGAGGATTTGATTAGCATTTTTTTTGGAGGATTCGACTTGTCCATTTCCTTATAGGTAGTATGGTGTAGATCATTTTTGTTGAATTTTGTATTTGGTGCATAGTTTAGCAACTTCCTTATTTTTAAAATGGGTGTCATTATCAACAATTAAGGTAGAAGGTATACCATATCGGCTAATGATTTGATTTAGAATGAACTTTGATACTTGAATCTCTATTGCAGTGGATAAAGGTATTGCCTCGACCTATTTAGTGAAATATTTTGTAGCGATGATAATGAACTTGTGTCCATCCAATGATTGAGGGTTGATCTTACCTATGATATCCAATATTGAAGATGAGAAATTCCAAGGAGATGTGATCGGTTGTAATTCTTGAGAAGGGGCGTGAAAAAGGTTGTCATGTCATTGACACTTGTCACATTTCTTAACATAGTTGTGAGCATCCTTTTCCATAGAAGACTAATAATAGCCAATCCTAAGGAGATTCTTAGCTATGACTAGTCCACTAAAATGTCTGCCACATGATCCATCATGGGCTTCTTTTATGATAGTTTGGGCTTCTATTGTATTTATGAATATGAGGAGTATGCCTTCAAAGGAGCATCAACATAAGATATATCCAATGATGATATATTTGCAATAATTTAGTCTAAATTATCTTCACTTTTGAGAGTTGGATCCCTCAGGGAATGCTCCCTCTTTGAGGAATTTAAAGATGTTTTGATACTATGGTTCTAATGGTGTAGATTCTTCAAGAGTGCATATGTTGAGAGGTTGTATATATGATTCGATGGTAGAAGATTCGTTAATTGATCTTATGGTAATAGAAGCCTCTTCATATTCCAAATCTAAGGGAATGAGAGATGCAGTTGTAGCCATAGCATCAATGTGATATTTGAATTATCATGGTATGGCTTCTATGGTGATTTGGTTGAAGATTTTTTAAAATGTCTACAATGTCTTTGTATGGTTTTAGCTTTTCATATTTGCTTTGATAAATATCATTCACTTGGTTGATTACTAGTTGTGAATCACTGTAGACTATTATGTTCTCGATATTTAGCTTTGATGTGGCCCTAAGACCTAGGATGAATGCTTCATATTCTGTTGTGTTGTTAGTACATAAGAAGAAAAGCTTAAAAGATAATGGAATGAGCTATTGTTGTGGGGTGACCAAGATAATTATTGCCCCTACATCTTTAGCACATTTAGCCCCATTTAAGTACAAGATACAAGTTTTAGATTCTTGGGCTTCTATTGAGAAGATTGTTTTATCTGGGAAAGACATACTTATGGGATGTTTTGATTGTAAAGGGGATAAAGCGAGTTGATTGGTTATGTCTTATCCCTTTAGTGATTTTTTGGTTTACGAATTCTATGTCAAATTCATTGTGGGCTATGACCCATTTTGTAGTCCTACCAAATAGGTAAGGTTTTGATATAAGGTAGTGTATTAGGTCTACCCTTGCTAAGATGTAGGTATTTTGACTAAGCATGTATTGTCTTATTTTGAGATATGAGAAGACAACTGCTAAGAAAATATTTCCTAAGGGTGTGTAGTGAGTTTCATAGTCCACCAAAGTTCTACTAATGTAGTAGATTGCTCTTTCTTGATGTTGTTTGTCATATTGGGCTAATAAAGTCTCGAAGGCATGCTTGTTTCTACTATGTATAGCAATAGATATTGGTTTAGGTTTGGCAATACCAAGATGGGTGGTGTCAAGAGGTAAGTTTTTAGAGCTTTGAAGGATTTTTAACATCCTTCATCCCATTCAAATTTTATTCCCTTATTTAGTAATTTAGAGGAAGGTTGACATTTGTCTATGAGTTGCAATATGAATCTATGAATAGTTTGTAGTTTGTATTGTAAGATTCGTAATTCAGTTTAGTTTTTAGGTGGTAACATGTTTTTTATGGCTATGATTTTGGAGGGGTCAACTTCAATCCCACGATGGGCTATGATGAATCCCAATATTTTTCCTAATGTTATCCCAAAGATACACTTTTGAGGTTTTAGCCTGACTTTGTAATCTTGTAATATTTCAAAAATACATTTGAGATCTAGAGTATGGTTTTGTCTTTCTTGAGATCGACCTAAGATGTCATCTATATAGTCTTCTACTATTTTATGCATAAGGTCATAAAATATATATGTCATGGACCTTTGATACATTACCTTGCATTTTTAAGGCTAAATGGAATGAGGATAGCAAAAGGTTGCCTAAGGGTTAGTGAAAGTTGTCTTAGATTGATAATTTGGTGCAACCTTAATTTTATTATAGCCTGAGAATCCATCAATTAAAGATAGCATCTCATATCCTATAGTGAAGTCCACTATCATGTCTATGTTTGGAAAAGGGAAATCATGTTTTAGACAAGCATTGCTTATATCTCTAAAGTCTATGCATATTCAAATGAATCCTTCCTTATTAGCAATAGGAACAATGTTGGATATCCAATATGAATATTCTATGCCTTTATGAAACCAATGTCTAGTAAATTTTGCAGTTTATATTTTACCAAAAGAGTGACTCTTACATGTATTTTTCTTAATTTTTGTTTGACGGGTTTAGCATTAGAGCGCATACCAAATGGTGGACTACCAACGAAGATTCAATTCTTGGCATGTCATCGTATCCCCAAGAAAATATGTCAAAAAAATCCTTTAGTGGGTTTATGTATTCTATCCACTCTTCTTTGAGTTAGGACTTTTCCAAGTTTGATAAGATGAGGATCTTGATTCGTCTCGATGTTAATATCTATATTTTATTTGATTAAGGCTTGTGATTCATCATTTAAATGAAGAGGGACATCTCTTATCTCTAAATATTCAAGTTCTTTTGGATCCATAGATGCTTCTTCCAATCCAGGAAGCTGGGTTGAGTTTAAATTGAAGATTTGTTTAAGAGATTCTTCTATAGGATAATTATCCAAAGAATCTTCAATATTTTATTTGTTTTCTATTGATTTTGGATGAACCAATTCTAGCATGTTAATGCTAGCAAATCATATGGTTTTGTGGGGTGTTTGGTTAAGGAGCGACCATAGTTCTTCTTCATCCTCATCATCCCATTGAGTGCCATATAGTGACTTGGGATACTTATCCTAATTATCTTCTTTTGATAGAAGAGAAGATTCATTTTTTTAGGGATGAATCTGATTCCACATCGTGTTGACCAAGGTTTAACTTTTAGGGGTTCTTTGATACCCTGTTCATAATGACCTAGACCTTTGCCTTGATAATCCATGTTGGAAAGCATTTGTTTAGCTATAGAGAATAAAGATGATATGTAGCATGTAACATATGTTCATTCGCTTGTCATGAAGTAATGCCCTTGAATATTTTCATCAAAAATAGTTCCCCCATGAATGAAAGCACAAGATCCTATTTGGATTTTGAGTCATTTTCTATTGAGCATACCTATGTCACAAGGAGATAGGAATATGCTTACTAGTTCTATGAAAGGATATGACTTTTGATAAATTATATTGAATTTATCATTGGAAGAGGATGATTGAGGAGTATCCGTAAGGAACCTACTATTAAAATAAAGCTCACACACACCAAATACTAAAAAATAACTGAAATACATGTAATAAGAGAATAACTCTATGCAAAAAGTAATTGCAGAATTGAAACAATCTCACAAATAATTCAGAATCACAGGCCTCATCGAGGGGGCAACCTACTTCAATATTTCATGAACTTGCAAAAGATACATTTGTACATGGATTCATACCTTTTAAAGAGAAAGCTACATGCAATCCTACCTAAAGGCTTAAGAGTTGGCTTACATGCAAAATTCCACTCGAGCTAGAATCTTCCACTAAACATCGGTTACAATATTGATAACGGTTACATGTGATGGCACCACTTGGCTAGGTGCCTTACTTGCCACATACATTACAAGGTATTACAAAATAACACTTTATTATAATCCCTCCATATTGGAAGTGGGTCATTACATAATATTGAGAATTACAAAATAACATTAGGATGGGATCCTAACATGTCCTTCCCATTCAAAAAATTCTATCCTCAAAGATGAAGGTGAGGAAACAGGTGTTGGAGCTTATGGAGAGACTCCCATGTAGCATCTTCTGGTTGAAGTCCACGCCATTGAACAAGAACTTTAGTAATGGCACAATTTTAGAGAGTGTGAGTCAGATAATCCAACAATTATTTGGGTTCAAGCAAGATAGAACCTTCTTCATAGAACCTTGGGAGTGCATATTGAACCTATACGTGATTGCCCACCACATTTTTGAGAGAGGAAACACAAAAAATAGTATGGAGCCTAGATGTAGGTGGAAGGGCTAATTTTTAGGTTGTGGCACCAATCCATTGTAATACCTAGTAGGGCCCATAGTATTTCACAACAAGTTTCTGACATCTACGAAGTTGGAGGGATGAATATTTTTATGGTTGCAAGTTAAGGAAAACCATATCACCCATGTCAAAAATACACTCAAAATGGTGTTAGTAAGCCTGTTGGCACATCCGATTTTGGGCTACATCCAAATTCATCTTGAGTTGATGGAGGACATCAACATGCTGACTGAGAGTAGTGTCGACTGCATGGACCTTGGAGCTACCTGGAATGTAGGAGGAAGGTGTGGGTGGAGGGCACCCATAAAATACCTCAAAAGAGGTAACCTTGATTTATATGTGATATAAAGTGTTGTACCACCACTCGGCCAAAGGAAACCATTTTCCCACTACATAGGATTATTAGAGGTAAAGTAACAAAGGTAGGTTTCCAAACATTTATTGATAATATCCATCTGGAAATTTGTTTGTATATGATAAGCTGAACTCATTTTGATCTGATTTCCCTACTACTTAAACAATTCTTGACAGAAGTGACTATTAAAGCTTGGGTCATGATCAGACACGATGGAGGAGGGCAGACCATGAAGGTGAAAGATAAAATCAAGGAAAATTTGAGCAATGGTGGATGTTGTGTAAGGATGGGATAGGGAACAAAAATGAGCATATTTTGAAAGATGGTACACTACCATGAAGATAACAGATTTGCATCTAAACTTAGGTGATCCTTCAATAATATCTATAGAAATATTCGTTCAAACCTAGTGAGGAATGGGAAAGGGTTGAAGAGTGCCTAGAGAACTCATCGCTTCACCTTTCATCACAGGTATCACAAGAGGCCATAAAATCATGAATTTCCTTTTTTACATATTTCTAAAAAAAGTGCGCTTAAGTCTTTCATATGTTTTAAGAAATCCTAAATGGCCGATAGATGAGACAACATGCAGTTCTATCATGAGAAGTTCCCGTAGTGGATACTTGTGGAGAACAACAAGGCATTAGTGGTAATACAAATCCTGGCCATCCCAAGTGTAGCCTGGACATGAAGTAGGCTCAATGTGTAGGGAAGCAACCAAAGTATGCAATTCAAAATCTTGAAGTACCTCCTGGCATAAGGAATCAATCCATTGGGGAACCAATAATGAAATGGCACACAACATACTGAGAGCCTCAAATTTGTGAGAGAGAGCATCGACCACAACATTCTCCTTGCCCTTGTTATAGATGATATCATAATTATAGTCCATGAGTTTAAAGACCCTTTTTTGTTGTTCAGGGATGGCAACCCATTGCTCCAAAAAGTATTTGAGACTCTGATGGTCTATTTTAATGGAGAAATGAAACCCGATGAGGTACGATCACCAAAGGGTTATTGCATGCGAAATTGCCATCATATTCTTGGTATAAGTGGATTTTTCCAAATTACGGTTGGAGAGAGCTTTACTAGTGAAGGCCAAGGATCTCCCTTATTGTATCAACACTACACTAATACCATGACCTGAAGCATCACTTTAAATGGTTCGAAGAATTTTGGTATGGCCAAAATAGGTGTAGTGGTCATAACATGCTTTAATTCTAGGAAAGCATGTTCAGAGGGTCCCATCTAAGTAAAAGAGTTATTTTTTAATATGGAAGTGAGGGGAGCTGCAATTTTACCATAGTTACAAATGAATCTATGGTAATAACATGTAAGCCCTAACAATTCCCTAAGATATTTAAGAGTGTGAGGTTTTGGTCATTCTTGAACCATTTGGATATTCTTGGGGTAAAATTTGATGCCCTCCTTAGTGATAATGTGTCCCAAATATTCCACTTTTGTAAACCCAAAAGAACACTTGGAACACTTAGCATAGAGTTGATGTTGTACCAACAACTGGAGATTCTAAGTCACATGAATAAGATGTTCTTCCCATGAGCGATTATACACCAGAATGCCATCAAAGAAAACTATGATGAACTTTCAAAGGAATGGATGAAAAATGTTGTTCATGAGGTTTTGGAAAGTGGAAGGGGCATTAGTCAAGCCAAATGGCATTACCAAAAAATCATAGTGATCTTCATGAGTACAAAAATTTGATCTTGGAAATATCCTCATTCTTGAGCCAGATTTGATGGTACCTTCAACGAAGGTCGAGTTTGTAAAAATACATAGTCCCATGAAGTTCATCCAGTAATTCATCTACCACCAGAATAGGGAATTTATTCTTTATGGTGATTTTATTGATATCTCGATAATCAATACACAATCGCCAAGACCCATCTTTATTGTGCACTAGTAAAACTAGAGAAGAGTAAGGATTGTTTCTTGGTTGAATGACACCAAATTTTAACAATTTTTGGACTAACTTCTTGATTTTTGAATTAAGAGGATGAGGATACTGGCACAGTCTAATATTGGGTGGTGCATTGCAAGGTAACAAGGGAATAGCATGGTCATGAGAGTGCTGAGGTGGTAATTGTGATGGCTTAGCAAAAATAGAACTGTGCTTGATTAAAATAAGTTGCAAATATTCATGAACAAAATCCTCCTTTGAAGGATGAGGTTGGATCGCAAAAATATGAGATATGACATCCTGAGATGATTTTTTTAACTTCTCCATTTGGCTGGAACTGATAATCTATGGAGGACCTACTTTTAAGCCATGGAGAGTGTAGGACTATCCATTCTATGAAAATCGCATCCAAAGCTTGGCAAAGTGCCATGAGATGACTCCCAATGTGCCCAACCATTGATCTCCCAACACGATATCACATCCCCCTAGTTGAAGTGTAAACATATCCTGTTTGAGCTCATAGTCCCCAATATTGACCTTAACATTACGAAATTTACCTTTGTAAGGTAAGGTCCCACCATTTGCTACCATAACCTCAAAGGAATTACATGTATGTATGTAATAATTTGCCTGCTTGGCATTGCGAGGATCAATAAAATTATGTGTACTTCCAGAATCAATCAAGATGGTAAGATGCAGGTCCTTGAAATAATCCACAAATTTCATGGTTTGGATAGTAGTAATTCCAATAAGAGCATGAATAGAAAGTTTATCCTGTGGTTCATCTTGGTTTTCTTCCTTCGGTTTGGGTGGTTCCTATACTAATTTGGTGTCATCATCACTGTGGTCACTGGTGTCAGGCTCATCAATATTTATGAGGTATAACTTCTTTTGGGTGCATCTATGCTCGTGAGAAAACTTTTCATCACAATTGTAGCACAATCCTTGGGCGCATCATGCATCCATTTCGATAGTGGTTAGACGTTTGGGTGCAGTAGTGGGTGCAACAAGTTTTTGTTCATTCTGATTTTAGAATCTAGGAGGAAAAGAGGGTTTAGCTTGTGGAAATTTAGATATCCACCTTTGAGCTAAAATTTGGACTCGACCAAATGAGCCAACTTGATAGCCTGCATCATGAATTGTGGTTTAAACATCGTGACCTCAGCTTGGAGATCCTCCCTCAACCTGATAACAAAACAACTCATTTAGAACCCTTTATTCATACCTATAGTTTTTTTGGTCAATCAATCAAATTGTATTTGGTAATATCAAACTATCAAAGTTTATCTCAACTTTTTCAACTATCCTATAAAATCATCATACTCACTAGGGCCAAAGCGAGTGAGTAATTGAGACTCAAAGTCTACCCAAGAAGGATCAGGGAGAGTTTTCTACAACCATTGGTACTACTATAAGGCTTTCGATTCTAAGTTGAAAGAAGCCATTTGAACTCGGTGATACATGGGGACATTATGGTGTCTAAAGAATCGAGCAACACAACATAACCATCCATCCACATCCTTCCCATTGAACTTAGGAAAGTCTAGTTTTTGCATCTTAAAGGTAGTATCATGATCAAAGTGAAGGTGAGAGTCATATGTTCCATTTCCTTGACTTCGATCGAAATATGAGTGTTTAGTACGATACTTAGACATGTTCGAAACACCTTGCAATTTGGACTCAACTTCTGCAAGTTGTTCTTCTAGGCGAATTCTAGAGGTCTCTTGTTCAGTTTTGATTTGAAATTCTATCATCAAGTGTTGACTTGTGCTTTGCAAGCTAGTAATAGCACTTACTAGGGTCTCCAAAGCTGTAGCGATGTTTTGCTCTACCTATTTTTTATGTCCACGAGTGCCACTTGCCATTTGGGATAGCCTTGACCCTTTTTTATTGAATTACTAAAAATAAAAGTGTGGTTGTAGAAGTTACTATTTTTAGTAAGGAGTCCAAAAAAGTGTTTGGGTGTTATATATCAAGATCATAAGCTTGAAAATATAGTCATAATGAGTTATATCCCACAACACAAATTTTTGGGCACCCCAAACTTAGATTTTGTATTTGTGGAATATTTGGCCAAAAAGGGCTAGGGCAAAATGATTGTTTTAAGGAACTTTGAGAAAAAAGGAGTTAAGACTCAAAAAAATTGTGAGAGGTGTAGAAGGGGCTAACTAAGATAACAAAACAAATTTGAGGATTTTTGGGGGTGTCTAGGGATTTGTATGACTTTTTAGTGTTATTTTTCCCAATTTTTAGTTTAAAGATTACTCAAAATAGAGTAAAGATAAAACCACTATAACTTCTTCGTTATAGCTTCGATTTGCATGTTTTTTTATTTTTTGAGTGTAAAATCAAAAAATAGCAAGTCTCAACTATTTTTGATCTATGAATTCTATCAACTGACCACCTTGTAACTATATTTTCACCTATACTATAGTTACTGATACTGATGGTTCTATTTATGACCTTGACCACCTTTATTATTTTAATTGTTACTGATACTGTTGCTGATCGAACTATAACTATAATTGACCTGACTGTTACTATCACTGACCTGACTGGTACTATCACTGAATTGACTATTACTACCACTGATATAGATGGTACTGAAATATTATAAACTATTAGGGATACTTGTAAAATCTATTCTAATTGCTGGTGCATGCAAAGTGTGTTCTTTTGTGATAGGGAAGTCCTTATTTGTATGCTCACTTTTTAGGATTATGAATGCAGGTTCAGTAGAACAAGAAGATGTGTATTTTTTAGGTTGAAGTGTTTAACAAAACTAGGGTATGCTAAGTAGAGGAGTATGTAACACACATAGGCCCTCTATTATACTATAGTGATGAACAATAGTGTTCAGACCAATATTCTAGGCCACTACCCAAGGAGGATTCTACACATACCCTTGAGCATACTATCTGTCTCTTTGACAGTATGGGAGAGTAATTACCCATGATGCTATGTCTTGTTGACTATGGATGATACAAGACCGAAAAAGATTCCTACTAAATAAAATTTTGTTCAACCTAGAATGGTCTCTCGATACACTCAAAGATATGTGGGAGCTCATTTCGTGCGCGAGTGTTGTCTGAGGCTTGGGTATTGGAGCATGATCACCCATCACTTCACTAGACACTTAATGGGCTATCTAGCTTAGCCAATAACAACAACTGCTTCATGATGTTTTAAAACCCTTGGTACAAGGTTTCTAGCCTACTCAACTACTAAAAAAATAGACTGTATTTTTTTTATTTTTGTAGATTTTTTTTTTGGCTTTTTGAATAAAGGAAAATAGAATAAAAAATACAGGAAAATTATACCTAACAAGTGAAAATAGCTAAGCAAGAATTATCACAGTTGCAACATAACTTGGCCTTAGAAAGAGCTCTGATACCACTTGTAAGGAACCTACTATTAAAAAAACCTCACACACACCTAATACTAAAAAATAACTTAAATACATGTAATAACAAAATAACTCTATGCAGAAAGTAATTACAGAATTGGAACAATCTCACAAATAACTCAAAATTGTAAGCCTCTTCGAGGGGGAAACCTCCTTCAATATTTTATTAACTTGTGAAAGATACATTTGTACATAGATTCATGCCTTTTAAAGAGAAATCTACATGCAATCCTACAAAAAGGCTCAATATTTGGCTTACATGCAAAATGCCATTCGAACTATTATCTTCTACCAAACATCGGTTACAATCTTGATAATGGTTACATGTGATGGTACCACTTGGCTAGGTGCCTTACTTACAACATACATTACAAGTTATTGCAAAATAAAACTATAATAGAATCCTCGCATATTATAAGTGGGTCATTACATTATAATGAGAATTACAAAATAACATTAGGATGGGATCCTAACAGTATCCACTAAGTTTATGAGGGGTTCCTCTAATATTTCTTTTCCTTTGTCTGCTGCTTTTGGTTGATCACTTGATATTGCTTGTTGTATGGAAGGGAAAAAAATAATTTCTTGTAGGTCGATAGAGTTGCATATGGTAAAAGGTTCTGGATCTCTAGGAACATGGATAATCCTCCCTTGATACTCGTATTTGAGACATTGATGTAAGGTAGAAGGCATTGCCCTCATAGCATGTATCCAAGGTCTTCCAAGGAGCATGTTATATGTTACATCACATGATATGACATAGAAGAGGATGTTTAGGATACAAGGCCCCACTTTGATAGGTAAAGTAATTGTGCATGTTACCTCTTGTTATTTGTTGTTGAAGGCTCTAATAATGAGGTCAAACTTTTGTAAATAATTTTTGGTTAACTAAAACATTTGCAAGAATTTGATGTTGCATACATTCAAGAGCAATCCATTGTCCACTAGGACTCTATTTATATATTTATCCTCTACTTGAGTTTTGATGTAAAGAGGAGAATCTCCTGATATGGTTTCAAGAGGGGTATCTACCTCATGAAATGCTAAGATATCATTGTTTACTCCAGCTAGTCCAACCATGTTGGCGATGTCATTTGGATATATGTCTTGAGGGATTTCTTGCTCACTTAAAAGTTTTAGCAATATTTCCCTATGAGCAGGTATGTTTTTAGCAATTCTAAAAGGGAGATATTTGCGGGCACCTCCTCTAATTATTGACGAATATCGAAGGTATGCAAGGTGTTTTGAAAATGTGTGAGCACCAAAGGTGACTTATTAGGATTATTGATATTTGTTCTTGGGATAACCAATGGAGACTGATCCAAAGATTGATTCTTTGCTTATTGCCTTGTCACAGCATAGGAAGAACTTGATAAATGCATAGTACCTACAAAGTTAGCTAATTTTTGATCATGTGTTAGAAAGGGATCTTGAAAGATCCCCATGGTTTTTTTGGAATTTTTTGGTTTATTGAACATTATTTTTTCTTCCTCAATGAGGTCTTTGATAATGTTCTTTAAAGTTTTGCATTTGATAGTAATGTGTCCCTTCGTATAGTGAAAATCACAATATTCGTCTTGTCTATACCAAAATGGATTTTATTTGGACAAATCCCAAAGCCTGATAGGTGAAAGTTCCACAAATTTAGAATTGAGGAGCATCTTTAGCATAGACATTTGACTTTGTCTGGTATTTGTATATTTTCTCTTGGGTTTGTCTTCTCTTTGGACAACCAATTTTTGAGGGATATTTTGAGTTATGTTTACGTTGTTATTTTTATGGGAATCCGTTACACCATCTCCTACAACATGTTTATTTTTGTATTACCCCTTGCTAAGGGATTTTTCATCTTCTTTCTTGTTATAGTTGAGTTGCCTTCATATTATGAGGATGACTTCTAATCTTTTAGCCATATTGATGACTTCTTCAAAAGAGGTTAGATTTATCATTTTCAAGGGATATGATAGTTTTTTGTGAAGGTTTCATATGAAAATATGCAAGATTTCTTTAGGAGGAGGAATATATTGAAGTCTTCCTACTAAGCCTCTCCATTTGTCTAAGAAATTCAAGAATTGTTCAATCTTAGATTGTTTGAGTTGATAAAGGTCATCTATAGTGACCTTATTGTTAGAGTTAGAATATATTACATCATTTGGGTCATGTAAATGTACCACCTATGGTACATAGTTAGAGTAGATATTACTTTAGGGGGAAGTTAGCTACTTACTTCAAGCAATGTAATAAATGCACAAGTGTCAATGTGCATGTTGTAATGTGCAAGGTGTCCACTTGTACAACTAGGTAGAGTGTTGGCCAAGGAATCTATTTTCCTATATAAAGGGCCTCATAGTGATAGATCATAAGATGCAACATATAGATATCAAGAGCATTGTAGTAGAGAGTAGATTGTGGTAGAGCTCCTGTATGGAGCACAATGTAGTTCTTTAGCTTATATTAATGGAGTGACCATATCCTCCATACTGCATTGTATTTTTACCACTTTCTATTTATAGTATATTTCAGTCATATTGCAGACTCACTTTCTTTCATCTTATCAGGACCTATGTTAGATCTCTCCCACTGCATATATCCTCAAAATCTAATAGTGGTATCAGAGCCATGGTGAATCGAGATAGGAATAGGAGGGCCTACATCCATCATAGTCTAGTAGGTCAATAGGAATAGGGAGAGAATCACAAGTGAGGACTAAAATAAAATATCAGTTATAGAAATTTTGAGATTACATCTGGCTAGAGTCTTTCCACAGAGTTGCAGAAAAACTTGTGAAGACTAGGACTCAACATTCATACCACTAGTTTGAAAAATCAACTAGTGAATATTATTATCTCCAGATTTATAAGTTCTTCCATTCTAATTTCTAACAACTTGTTGTAGGAAAAGGAGATTCAAGAAAAGGTTGGGAAGCTTCCTACAAGAGAGTTAGGAAGAATATCTTCTTAGAATCATTCCAAAACTTACAACAACAAGGAGAAGACTAAAGATTTCAAATATTTCAAAGACCTCAAAAAAGGTCCCATTACAAGAGTTGCAATCCTACGAAGTGTAAAAGTGAAGAAAAAGGCCACAATAGCCTTATAGCAGACTCAAGGAAGAAGAGACTCTAGAATATGAGTCAAGGAGGAGATAGGAGATTGGTGATATTCATTCAAGATCAATACCTACAAAGTGTAGAAGAAGAATAGGCCAGATAATCCTAGAAGAAGAATAGGCTAGAGAAGCCTAGAAGAAGAATAGGCCAGAGAAGCCTTGAAGAAGAAAAGGCCAGAGAAGCCTTGAAGAAGAAAATTCCAGAGAAGCCTTGAAGAAGAAAATGCCAAAGAAGCCTTAATATAGAAAAGGCCATAGAAGCCTTAATTCTGAAGAAAATTCTAGAATAAACTTCCTGATTCAAAAGAAAACTCTAGAAAGGAGTTCTTGAAGAAGACTCCAGAGAAGAGTCCAAGAAATAGGAGATTGGTGATCTCCATAAAATCCTACAAATTATAGAATAAAGAGAAAGGACCAGCGAAGTCCTATTCTAGAATCTAGAAGCAGAAGAATCAGAGATTAAGAAGATCTCATCACCAACACTTCCAAAAGTAGAAGGTTGAAGAAAAGGTCTCAATTGGAAGACCAAAGAAGTTGCAAGATAGAAGACCTAGGAGAGGTCTCAAGAAAAAAAGAAGAAGGCTTGGAGAGCCTTATTGTAGAGCTCGTAGAAGCATCATTAAAAGAGTTCCTAGGAGAACTCATTGGAGAAATCCACTACCAAGGAGAAAGCTCTTGATAGTGAAGGACTTGGGACAATTATCGCCATCCGACAACAAGCCCAAGAGAAGAAGAATTTGGTAAGGAGTGCAATAAATCAAGGAGTTCCAAATCTAGAAGAAGAATCTAGTGAAGACCTCAAGACATTCAGAATATTGAGAAGAAGAAGATCTTGTTTGAAGTCAGAATTTGACAAGAAGGTTGAAGGAAGATTCAGATAAAATAAGCCTACCAAATCTAGGAGATTTGGAGATTACCTCTCATAGCAAGAAGGCACAAGTTTAGAGAAAGGAGTTCTCTAAATCTACAGTAGAAGGTAGAAGATCACTGGAAGGATCAAGCCACCAAACCTAAGGCTCAAGATAGAAAGTTCAAGACCACAATTTGGTGAAGCAGGAAGTTATTCTAGACAACCAACAAGAAGCTATGAATTCATCCACTACAAGGTAACAACTTGGTGAAACAAAACACCAAGATCTACATCTACTACAGAAGCCATTAAAGGTAAGAAACTAGGGTGCAATCAGTTGAACTTAAATTAGGGTTCATTATCAAATTCCATTAAGCACCATATTTGGATTAAAGTTGCAAGAAGAAGGGCTCATATTATAGTCTTCCAGAAAGTGCAAAAAGGAGAATTCATTTTAAGATATATTTGCACATTAATAGGAGTTGGATATTTTTGAAAGAAATAAAATTATCATCTACCTATTATCTATCTAGAAAGCAAGAAGACTACATCCTACAATATTGATTGTAGTGAAAATTGTAAAAGATTATTGAGTGCATTAGAATTCATTCTGAGAGTTTATTATCATTAAAAGTGCATTATTAATCCATTAAGCACTATACTAGTTGATATTTAACTAGTTACTCTCAAGAAATTAGTTTGTGTTATTAAAGGCACAAAACTAGCACAAGAATCTACAACACTGCATGGCCAAAGGAAGCCACCAATACAAGCAAAAAGGTGGAGAAGGAAGCCACCATTAATATCCTTGAAGGAAGCCTCAAATCGAGACTTGGTGAGTCTCAAGATTCAAGGAGAATATAAGGATTTCATTTAAGTGTAGAGTGCAGAAATCCTTACTTCAAAAACAACATCTCATTAGCTTGGATTAACTATCATTAAAATATCCAAGGAAGAAGATTAAAAGAGGCAAGAAGGATTTCATAAAAGGTCCTTCATATTGGTGCAAATCTAACTATTACAAAGCACCTCTTTTGTTCCTTTGAAAGGACAAAAGTTATCATATTTATAGGAAGCAACACAGACATCATATTTTATAGGTTGAAGGGTAGAGTTCAAGCAAGAGGAAGGAGCCACCGAAGAGCTCACACGTCTAAGAATCAAGGTGTTTAAAAACACCATTTCTCCACGTCCAATCCAACCCTAGAAGCAAGCGTGTCACCTACAACATTGGAGCTATTAAGAAGCCATTCAAGTCTACATAGAGAAAAGGGTAGCATACAGAGGGAGATCATCTATATAAAAGAGGTGCTATCAAAGCCAAGAAAAAAGGCTAGCAATTAATTGTTATAAAAGACATACAAACAACATATTACAGGTGTAGAGATACAAAGGAAGAAGTGCTATACCCAAGGTTTCTACTTGGAGAGAACGACCACCATTGAAGAGCACAAGAAGCTACCATAGGACCACCATTGAAGAGTACCATAGAACCAAGAAGCAATACAACTGGTGCCATCCATTATCCTCATCAAGACAACATGCAAACAGAGAAGAGGGATTGCTTGTATTTCAAGAAACATAGCAAGCCAATACATATTTCAAAGATATAGGTAAATATAGGGCATCAACACCCATCGTTGGAGCATTAGAAGAAAGGTTTACATGCATAAGCCATGAGTGCCACTTGGCACAAGAGCTCTAAGCATCCAACATTCATAAATAATCCAACGCTCACCCAGGAGGAGTTACAAGTCTTTGGGAGGTTACCACCAAACTCATCATTGCATACATTGGAATATCAATGCCTACTAAGTAACACTCAAGTGACACTTATCCAAAAGTCACAAGGAAGTAGTCCTATTTAAGGCATCCATATTGAAGAAGGAGCAACATCAGAGGTCAAAGAGAAGACCAGCATTGAATGGTGTGAAGCATATTCAGAGGAAGAAGGCTAATTCAAGCCTATGCACCATTCGAAGGAGAAATCCAGCATTAAAGAAGCTATCATAAGATCAACAAAGATATCGCCTCATTCAATCAACAATCCAACATCTCATTCATGGAAGGAATACGTCATAAAACAGCCATACCAACGTGCAATTCATAGAAGATTAGACCGAGCATTCGTAAAGGAATACCAACATTGATTACAGAGAAAAGAAGTGCTACATAAGGGAGATTTCAATACCGATCAAAGAGGGCATTGACTACCATTTCAAAGGATTCAAATCTGCCACCTCACAACGTCAAGGCAAAGGAATACGAAGGTAAATCATATACTATTTATTGCTTGCTATAGACTAAGGATATATTGGAGTTATAAGGGCACATTATATTTACTATTGCAATTCATTCACTTAGCATTAGTAATATATTAAGCAAGCATATTCCAAAATATTTATATTTGCAAATAATAAAGTAGGAGGAATAAGGATTTCAACTTGGAAATTAAAAATCATATTATTGCAAATATTATATTGTTTTCTAATATTCCATATTAGGGAGTTATAAGGAATACTACATCAAAGTAGGTAATTGGAATTTAGAAACATTAAATATTAAATATCAAAGGCTATAAAGGAGGTCTATTAAGGAAAATCAAGAGTTGGAAATAAATTGGCATACTTGTCTCAAACCATATTAAAGGGACAAAAGAAATCCAACCAATAGAACCTCATCAAATTAGAAAGTGCTTAAGTTCAATAGGAGTAATAAGGTGTAATAGAAGTTGATTTTTGCTACTTACAAAACATTACAAAATCAACTCAAAATTGAACTACTATTCTCAAAAAGCACTTTATCTATCATATAGCATATCCAAAAGCACTAGGGAGTCATAAGGCATTCTACAAAACTTGATAATAATAGCATTCATAAAATATTATCAAGTACTTAATCCATTTGGGAATCATAAGGTATCTACAAAGTCTACAAGGTTTCTACTAATTCACTTAACTAGGGAGATATAAGGAAGCCTACAAAACCTAAGCTCTATCAAAGCATTCCAAGGAACTATAAATATGACTACCAACACATTAAGCAATACACTTAGAAAAATACCAGTATGGATTAAAAGCATGATGGGTAATACAATGGATAACAACAAGGAAAATGCAAAAGAGAAAGAAGAATCAATAATATGGGAAATAAGTTCTGAAGCAAATAGCTACGAAAAATTAGATTCTTCTAATGAAACTGATGACAACTATGAAAACACAAAAGATCACATTCAAAAGGGAGAAGGAAAAGTAGATCAAGAAGATATCATACAAAGGAGTAAAAATGAAATAGCTTCAATTGTGCACATATGGTTTAAGGATCTAGTCAAGGATATAGATAAACATGATATCCCTAAGATAGATCACAAAGTAGTCAGAACATCTCTAGTGTGCACCTATTGCAATCAATATGGTCATGAAAAAATCAATTGTTGGAATTTCCATCCATGCAAATACTATGAAGGGAAAAATCATTCATCTTTCTTCTGCTACTATAAATACAAGTACTATAAAAGTCATGAAGAAATATTACTACACAAAATAGATTGCTACTTTCAAAATCTTACTCCAGAAGCATCTACTGACAATGAGCTCAAGTTTGATACTTATGAAGGTAAAAGAAATAGGTCATACAAAAATCTAAAGGAGAGAAAATGGGTCAATTCAGATCCACTTCAGACATGCAAAATCATGAGATCACTAGTTCATCAAAGACATCTGATGTCAAAGAACAGAGGATTGGAAAGGACACGAGATTATAACATGAAGACTGAAGCAGCTAAAGAAGAACCTAATCAAGCCAAAGAACATCCACAGGAAGAAGAAGAAGAACCAATTCAAGAAGGCATACAATGCAATATGAATTAAAGGAAATACAAAGGAGTAGATCAAGCTGAAGATCATTCTCAAGAAGAAGATCCATATTGAATATTGAAATCTTCAATACCCAAATAATGTAATACAAGGGGGTGTTAGAGTTAGAATATATTACATCATTTGGGTCATGTAAATGTACCACCTTTGGTACATAGTTAGAGTAGAGATTACTTTAGGGGAAGTTAGCTACTTACTTCAAGCAATGTAATAAATGCACAAGTGTCAATGTGCATGTTGTAATGTGCAAGGTGTCCACTTGTACAACTAGGTAGAGTGTTGGCCAAGGAATCTATTTTCCTATATAAAGGGCCTCATAGTGATAGATCATAAGACGCAACATATAGATATCAAGAGCATTGTAGTAGAGAGTAGATTGTGGTAGAGCTCTTGTATGGAGCACAATGTAGTTCTTTAGCTTATATTAATGGAGTGACCATATCCTCCATATTGCATTGTATTTTTACCACTTTCTATTTATAGTATATTTCAGTCATATTGCAGACTCACTTTCTTTCATCTTATCAGGACTTGTGTTAGATCTCTCCCACTGCATATATCCTCAAAAGCTAACACTTATCTTCTATGTAGATTGAATTTTTTTTAATGAAAGTTTCGATAAGTTCCTTGAACTTCTTGATGGAATGACAAGGTATTTGAAAATACCATTCTAAGGCTAAATTGCTGACTTTTAGGGAATAACCTAAGGAGAAGTTTTTGATCATGATTGATGTCACTACAAGCTATTTGAAATAGCCTTGGATGGTTGATGGGGTCTTGTTTTCCATTATACATTTGAAATTTGGGAGTTTCAACTTTATTTGTAAATGAATGATTAACGATCATTGGATCTAATGGCTCATTATAGAAATCTTCAAAAGAGTACTTTAACTTGGATGTTCCTTGAAGAGGGGTAATTTTATGCTCAAGTTATTTGAAATTGGAATCCCTCTTTTATAAGTATAAGATTTTGGTGTTAATATCTTGACTGTCATTTGATGGAGAGTTTGGTGGAGTAGGCAATGTTATCATAGGTTGTATAGGTGGTTGAGAGAAAGCTTGAGACATGAATGGTAGATTCATGAGAGTTGAAATATTTTGATTTGATGTTATGGTGGGAGGGACTTGGCTAAGTCCCATGTTGTGAGTGAGAAAGGGATTTGTAGTTTTGATGGTAATTACATCATTAGGATATGCTAAAAATAGGTTATCCATGGTGGGTATCTCCATGGATGTGGTTGAAGATGTAGAATAGATAGGTTGTTCCATAGCCACATTGAGATTTTCCAAGTTGTTTCAAGTTTTATTGATTTGAAAAATAGTTGATTGATTATTAGGATGTTTAGTATTATCATGAATTATGGTTTATTCTCTTTCCGCTTGTTCTCTAAGTTCATCTTTAAGAACATATAAAAATATATTTTTATTTCTTCTAATGTATTCTATAACATTATCTATGGTTTTAATATAATTTTTTTCAATAACGTGTTCTTGTTCCCCACTTACTTGTTAAGACCAAGGATTTTCTTCTTGTTCATTGTGCTCATGGGAAAATAACTCATGAGATGAAGAAGGTATATCCTTGTTTCGGGTTGTAATAATGTTGAGACAGTTTTAAAGTTTGGTTTTGGAAGAGATTGATTTATTAAAGTTTTGTTTCTAGAGTACTTATAGCAAAGAAGAGAAGATGTTTGAAATCCTTGTCACCTTGAAAAGCAGCCCTCCTTGTGACTCCTGCTAATCCACCATGATATACTAGCCAAAGAAGATTTCTCCCCTAAGGTTCATACGTTGGTTTACTCAAGGGGACATTATCCTCCCCCAATAGGATTAAAAATTTGTTATGTTCTTGTTATCTTGATTTAATGTGACGTAAGCTAAGCAAGAAAATTAGATGATCTTGTTTAGGTTTAACAAAATTTTATCTTTGTTAAGGCAAAATGAGTGTTCACGTTAGGTTCGCCAAATATGTAGATGGAGAAAAGTTCCTTCCTATTAAAATTCTAATTAATGTCAAGCGTGCATAGGGGAGATTCATTGTAATATTTTCTTCCCCACTTGAGGGTCTCTTTCCAAAGGAGACCTTGAGAATATGGATATTCTCAACATGATTAGACCCCTACAAAATGCTTTTTTTGATGCCTTGAAGAAGTTGATGTTATGCTTGTTTTATTGGTGTTTTTTTATGGATTTATTAAAAGAAAATATCTAAGGCTTGGATCGCTAATATCTTTATTCTTTTTTGAGCCTTAACGGTTATTTAAGACTTAAAAATAAAGATCATCTAAATGCATGCTAAGATTATATCACACAAATGCAAGAATACAAGAACTATCTTATATGCTTTTCAATTTTGATGAGTTTAACTAAGGAGATTTTGATATTTCAAGGTAAAACAAGAGAAGATGCAAGAAGACAAGTTAGCCTAAATGCAACTAAATGATTTTTTATTTCTTTGCCTATGTGCTTGAAAATGACCAAGAAACTAAGATTTAGTCTAAGGTTCCTTGATTGACTAATTTAGATGTGTTTTGTAAGTAATTAGGGTTTTAGTTTAAGATTCCTTAATTCCCCAAATGAAATGTGATTTATAGGTGTAAAATAGTAGAATACAAAAGCAAAACACAGAGAAATGGAAGTTATAGGGCTTAAGGAAGTGCCTAGTGGTAGAATTACCTCTTTTGGAGTTTTTTTCCAAATTTACCATTGCCTGCCAAATTTGTAGCTACCTACGAATTTGGTTCTACCCTGTGAATTTTGTACCTATATAAATCATCCCCAAAAAATATATTTTTTATTTAGGAAGTCAGTATGAGAGCTAGATAGGGTAGAATACTTGTATAAGCAACTAATTAGACCCCTTGTTACTAAAATTTTTGAGTTTGCTTACCTCATGGAGTGGAAATTTAAATTTTACCAAATTCACCAGAAGACTTACCAAATTTACCACTGGTGAATTTTGTATGAGTGGTAAATTTGGTTTTGTGTATTCCAGAGAGCCAAATTCACCAATGACTATGTAGATTGGAAAATTTGATCTGAATATGGGGTTGAGGTAGTTTTGAAGGCTGTTTTGGATGGATTTTTGTAGCGTTTTAGGCTAAAATTATAGGAGGATGATACTAAGAATGTTTGCTACTGATTTAAATGTAAAAAGAGATATAATATACCACAAATATTTGCCAATTTATGTTTTAAGTGGATGCTTTTGCGGGAAACAAAGGAGGATACTTCAATGTCTGTTTTGAACATTCAAAGAGGTATGAAGGAGACTATGGAGGTGTAGAAGAGTTAGAAATATATCAAGGTAACTTTTCTATATCCTAATATTCACAATGATTGCAAGAAGAATAAGAAATGAAAGCAAAATTCTTAAGAAAATGAAGAATGTGCTTATGCAAAACAATTTTTAGCAACTATGAAAGAAAATGCATGTATGTAAAGATAAAATGGATATGTTAGTGGGATGATAAGGTAATTAAGAACTTAAATACAACACTAATCATAGCTTTATGGATAAGGGAAATATTAGAAAACTTAAAACACTAATAAAATAATGCTAAAAATACTTGAAAAGAAGATATTAACATGCTAAATACTTAGTAAATGAAAGCATAAAAGCATGGAGATAAGAGGAAATGATTAGTATGCATGAAATGAAATGGATAAATCTGAAAATAGAGATAACAACCAATATCCAAATGCTATGAAGAAGAATGCTTAAAATAACCCTACAAGATAAAAGGGTTAGTAAGCAAAATGGAGATGGAAAGTAAGAGGACTTCTCAAAACCTACAAAAATGATGTTAGATGCTTGAAATAAGACTTGCAAATGAATATGTGAGAGCCTACAAGACAAAATTAAGCTTCAAACAAGATAGAATATGAAAATGTAAGAAACTATGCAAGTAAATGGAGATAAACAAGTTAGCAAGGCTATGTAAAAGGAGCTAAAATGAAAGGGGCAACAAAGAAATAGAGAAGAAAACTATGTTAGGGATGATATCACCTAACAATGGCCTCTCCCTTGCACCAATATGGTCTCCTTGCCACCAAGCCTCCTTGCCTTGCTTGAATCCCCTCCAAAAATACTTGCAAATAGAAGAAAAATGCTTGAAAAGCTTGCTAGAATGGAAGAGCTTGGAATGGAGATGCTAGAGAAATCTTGGTAGAGTATGATTACCTTTTTTTGATCATGTTGGATGCCTTCCCAAGGGGCTAATTAAATAGAATTTGGGAGAAGGATTGGGGGAAAATTAGTTAGGATCAAATTAAAATCTGCAAATCTAGTTCATAGTTGAAGCATGTGAGGTCAGAGCAGAGAGTGGAGGGATGGAATCCGCATGCTTGAGGATTATTCCAAGATATTTTGGTCGTTAGCCAAATTTTACACTATTGAAAAAATTTACCACTGGTAAATTTGGTGGCTATGAGTGGCGATTTTGATCATAAATTAGATCTGATTCTTTAGTTTATGATATTTGAATGTCTGCCTAATTTACCACTAAAATTACCAAATTTACCACTGGTAAATTTGGCCAGGGTGGTGAATTTGGTATTTGTTAGAGTATATTACATCATTTGGATCATGTAAATGTACCACCTTTGGTACATATCTAGAGTAGGAGTTTACTTCAAAGTAAAGTTAGTTAGTTACTTCAAGTATTATAATAAATGCACAAGTGTCAATGTGCAAGTTGTAAATGTGCATGTAGTCCACATGTACATGAGTCCTAGATAGAGTAAAGGCCAAGCAATCTATCTTTCTATATAAAGGCCTCATAGGTAGTGTGTAAGAGAGAGATGTAGGAGAGAGTGATATAGTAACTACACAGTGTGTAGTACACAGTGTATGTGTGTGTAGTAAGGTACAATGTAGTTCTTTCATATACTTTCATGGAGTGTTCATGTCCTCCATTATATAGCATTGTACTATTTTTGTCACTCTCATTAATGGCATATTTTTGAGTTATTTGTAGATGTTCATTTCCTTATTTTCCTGCATATTATTGTGCCATTAGTTTTATAGTTATCTCAGATTAGTTATCCTACATCTTGTGGTTGTACTACCTCCCATAAAAAGCTAACAGTGGTATCAGAGCACATGGTAGATCAATAGGAATAGGGAGAGCCACAAGGAACTTGGTTACCTCTTTGCAAACACCACCGCAAGAGAGACTGAGAGAAATCTAAAAATATTAGTCCTAAAATTTTTGAGATTACATTTGGCTAGAGTCTTTCCATAGGGTTATAGAAAAACTCATGAAGACTAGGACTCAACATAAATTCCACTAGTTTGACAAATCAACTAGTGAAGTTCATTATCTCCAGAATTATAAATTCTTCCATTCTAGTTTCTAACATCTTGTTGCAGGAAAAGGAGATTCAAAGAAATTTGGGAAGCTTCCTACAATAGAGTTAGGAAGAAGATCTTCATTAGAATCATTCCAACACTTGCAGCAACAAGTAGAAGACTGAAGATTTTAGTGACCTAAAAAAAGGTCCCATTACAAGAGTTGTGAACCTGCAGATTGCAGAAGAGAAGAAAAGGCCATAGTAGCCTTATTGCAGACTCAAGGAAGAAGAAGACTCCAGAGATGAGCCCAGAAGGAGATAGGAGATTGGTGATCTCCATTGAAGATCAAAACCTATAAAGTGTAGAAGAAGAAAAGGCCATAGGAGCCTTGCTACAAATTCAAGGGAGAGAAGAAGACTCTAGTGAAGAGTCCCAATGAAGAGAGGAGATTGGTGATCTCCAGTGCAGATTGAAGACTTCACCCTGAAGAAGCTAAAGAGACCCTTAGAAGGTCTAGTTACAAAACTCCCAATTCTAGAAGATTGGAGGTTGGTGATCTCCATTAAAGCCTATAGTTTGTAGAAGTAAAGAAGGACCAACAAAGGTCCTATTCTAGATTCCAAAAATAGTAATTTATAGAGATTCAAGAAGAAGATCTCATTACCAACACTTCCTTAGTAGAAGGTTGAAGGAAAGGTCTCATTTGGAAGACCAGAGAAGCTATAATATTGAAGACCTTGGTGAGGTCTCAAGGAGAAACAAGGAGAAGGCTTGGAGAGCCTTAGTTCAGAATTCAGAGAAGGCCATTAAAGGAGTTCCTAGGAGAACTCACTAGAGAAATATACCAACAAGGAGAAGTTACTAATAGAGCAGAATTTGGGACAATTATCGCCATCCGACAACAAGCCCAAAAGGAGAAGAATTTGGTAAGGAGTGCCAAATTTTGGAGGAGATTGCTGAAGACCTCAAGACATTCAGATTCTTGAGAAGAGGGCTAAGATCAAAGTCAAAATTCGACAAGGAGAAAGGAGCCTAACTTTACTACCAAACCTAAAAGGTTTGAAGATTACCATTGAAGGCTAGAAGGCTCATTCAAAGATAGGGGTTTGCTGAATCTTTAATAAAATACTAAAGGGTTCTTGAAGGAAAACTCAGCTACGATTTGGGGGAAGTCCCTACCAAATTTATGAGTTTCAAGAATAACATTTCAGTACAAAAATTGACTATGAGAGAGCAGCAATCAGGACAACATTACTAGCTGCAGAACTTCAGATCGATAGAGAGCATTCTGAAGGAGAATCAAAATCACCATACTATAGTTTCAAAGTAGCAAGATAGAGGAGTTACTAAGCTATGAATTGGTGAGTTAAGGAGTTATTGCGGATAGCCAAGAATAGTTACAAATCCATCCAGTTAAAGGTAGCAATAAGGTGAGTCTAATCACCTAGCAATCCTTCATCTACAGAGATTATTAAGGTAAGAAACTTGGGTGCAAATAGGTTCATTAGTTGAAATTTAATTTGGGTTATTATCCAGTTCCATTAAGCACCATTTTAAGTTCTTTAAAAGTTGCAAAAGAAGGTTGCATATTATAGTCTTCAAGGGGAGTGCAGAAGGAAGTTCTTTTAAGGTTTATACCTGCACATTAAAATAGGAGTTAGATATATATCTTCCTATTATTTAGTTACAACAAAGAAGACTACATTAAGTTACATAAGTTATAGTGCAATTACTAGTGCATGATTTAAGGTTCATTTACAGGAGTAATAAGGAGAAACTATTACTACACTATATTAGTTATTCAAAGTTCACTAAGGATTCTTAGTTAAGGTGAACATTAGTGCAAAGTTAAACCTCTATATGTTAGTTGCATGGTTAAGTGCTTGGATTCATTGGTGTTAAAATTATCCAAGTTAGAGGTTAGTGTTGTCTAAAAATAAAGGCAACAATACATTGCTCTTAGGGATTAGAGCAAGCAATCGACATATCTAAGAAGCAAAAGAAAAGCTTCAAAAATTTATCTTCATTTTTCCTCAAGCTATACAATGAGGAGCTGCCATATCAAAGGAGAAGAATAGCATAAAAGGGAGACAAATAACTCTCAAAACTTTGGTGCAAAAATAAGGTATCTTATTTATGTTACAAAGATGCACCATATCCCTCCTAAAGAGGACATAATATAGAGTGTCCCAAGACACTAAAGGCAGCAAGTATCCTACATCCATGATCTATTAAAATGTAGAAGATAGAGAAGGTGAGCTGACCTAGGGCACAAACATCGATTTGAGGTGTCTAAAAGATACCATCTTCACCAGCTTATCCAGTGCCCACAATTGCATCAACCTGCAACACAAGTACCTACATAAGGATAAAGGCAAGGGTAATGAATAATAGTGGAATATCAAGGAGAAAAATGAAGGTGCAATACCCAGTAAGGAGGCCATCATCGTGTGATATCTACGTGGAAAAAGGATAACATTAAGGCCTATGTAAGAAGTTGCTTATCTCTTGCACTTCTACGTAAAATATAGCACATACATAAAATAGCTATCATCTATCATCTACCTACGTGGATAGAACAATGCTAAGGATGAGCACGAATAAGCAAGGAGCTATACCCAAGGAAGAACTTGGAAGAACCACCAGCTAAATTGAAGCCACCATTGGAGTGCCCTTATTCACCTTAGTTGGAGATACCCACACAACAACTAAGCTCATCTGGAAAGAAGATGTTGAAGATAAGCAATGAAGGGTATTTGTTGGTAAACAATATACAAGAAGGAGATGTTAGATGAAGGTTTACATGCATGAAACCTAAGTGCCACTTGGCACAAAGGGCATCTTCACCCTCTCATTCCTAATGCTCAAGAGAAAGGCACCCATTGGAGTAATGCCTTTCATCATCATTCTAACGCCCGAGAATCTTCAACGCCTACCAAGAAGAATTCCTACCTATGCCACAAAGTCTAACACCTTCAAGGAACAATGCGAGTGAAAGAGGAGATGGTAGAGTCTTGGTAATGCCTTGTGCCACTTGGCACACACATCAAGAAGGTAGAAGCATGATTGCAACCACCATAAAGAGGAGCACTCATAGAGGAAAATATATCTAGAATTGGCACTAAGTGGAGAACGTATTGAAGGCACGAAGTCAGGAGTCAAAGGCACATTTAAGACTATCATAAGGGACATCCACCAAGCCTATCATAAACCAGCAAGGAGGTACAATATATTTCAAGGTGATTGAAGTCAAACATAGCACCCATCTACCATACGAAGGTATTATCTCATAAGGCTTAATTATTTGCTTTCATAAGGAGTAATAAGGGATAGTATAAGGTTGAAACTATTATCACCATTTGCATTCACATTTATATGCAAAAATCAACCATACATTTGAAAGTAAATTTAAAGGAAGTTTATATACTTAAATAGTTTAATATTTGCAATTAAAACCATAGGAGTTATAAGGGTTTCTACTTGGAGAAATTAAATTCTATTATTGCAAATATTATTGTTTTCTAATATTCCAAATTAGGGAGTTATAAGGTATACTACACCAAAAATATATTATTGGAATTTAGAAACATTAAACTATTAATATCAAGGGGTATAAAAATAAGTTCTTCATTTACTTAAAGGAGTTGGAATTATATACTTTATTACTTGTCTCATACTCATAATAAAGAGACAAAAGAAATCCAACCATAGAGAACTTCAAATTAAGTGCATAGTTCATTAGGAGAGATAAGGTGAAATAGAAGTTGATTATTGTTACTTACAAAACATTACAAAATCAACTCAAAAGTGAACTATTAATCACTAAGCACTTTATTACTTCATTCACTAGGGAGATATAAGGATCATCATGGCAACAAATAAATTCATCCTTACAGAATCTCAACTACTTAAAGGTCCAAATTACTTCTCATGGAAAAACAAAGTGAGGGCAATATTAATAGTTGAGAAGCTTTGGGAAATTGTCAAAGGAATAACTACCAAACCTAATTCAGGTGAAACAGAGATTCAAAAGTTTGAAGAGAGTGATGCAAAAGCATTAATGATAATAACTTTTTCTATTACAAATGAAATACAACCTTACATCAATTCAGTAGGAACATCTACAGAGGCTTGGAAAACCCTAGAAAAAATATTTGAAGGGAAAAATAAAGCTACTATCCTAAATATTCAAACTCAATTACATTCTCTAAAGATGAACAATGGAGAAAATATAGAATTATTTCTAAGAAAGGTAGCAGACATTAAGGGAAAATTATTAACCTTGGGGGAAAAGGTTGAAGATAAATTCCTTGTTCAAGTAACCATGAGAGCACTTCCAAACAACTACAAGCATCTAGTTACATCTTTACAAGTACTAAGTAAAGATACATCATTTGATGAGCTAATCAACATTCTTCAAGAATATGAGGTAGAAAGTATAGTGAAATATGAAATGACTAACACTGCATTAGTTTCAAAAGATACTCCACAAGGAAACATAGCCTCATCTTCAAAAGGACGAAAGCCTTGGAATAACATATATTGTCATGTATGCAGGAGAAAAGGTCATAGTACTAATTACTATAGATTCAATCCAAGAAACCAAAATCAAGGGAATCAAATAAACTATGGAAATCAACCAAATAGGGCATTCCAACCAAGGTAGTATCAAGCTCAAAATAATCCTTGACAACAACAGTTTTAGTGACCATACAATTATCCTCAATTGGAATATCAAAGAGGAAATCAGAAGGGACATTTAGCTCAAAGGATTCAAGAAATTGAAGAACTAGAAGATCCTACAGATAATGAAGTTAAAGCTCTCACAAAAAATATAGCTTTTCATGAGGACACTAATTACTTGCTTGAATAGGACACAGACAATAGTGAAGGAGGATACAAATTCCAGTACCAGATCAAAGATCCATATTGAAGACTAAAGTCTTCAATACCCAAATAATGTAATACAGGAGGGTGTTAGAGTATATTACATCATTTGGGTCATGTAAATGTACCACCTTTGGTACATATCTAGAGTAGGAGTTTACTTCAAAGTAAAGTTAGTTAGTTACTTCAAGTATTATAATAAATGCACAAGTGTCAATGTGCAAGTTGTAAATGTGCATGTAGTCCACATGTACATGAGTCCTAGATAGAGTAAAGGCCAAGCAATCTATCTTTCTATATAAAGACCTCATAGGTAGTGTAGTAGTAGAGATGATGTAGGAGAGAGTGATATAGTAACTACACAATGTGTAGTACACAATGTATGTGTGTGTAGTAAGGTACAATGTAGTTCTTTCATATACTTTCATGGAGTGTTCATGTCCTCCATTATATAGCATTGTACTATTTTTATCACTCTCATTAATGGCATATTTTTGAGTTATTTGTAGATGTTCATTTCCTTATTTTCCTGCATATTATTGTGCCATTAGTTTTATAGTTATCTCAGATTAGTTATCCTACATCTTGTGGTTGTACTACCTCCCATAAAAAGCTAACAATATTGTCTTGCAATTTTTATTTTATAGTTTTAGGTATTAATATATATTTAAATATAGATATATTTGTACTCGTTGGAAAGATATTTTCAAGACCGATTTGATGGTGGTGGTTTTGTGAAGTTTTGAGATGATTTGATAGATAAAAATTTCTATCAAATATGACATTACTTTTTAGGGCTATAAACACCCCAAATTTGGGTATGAAGATGATTGATTTGATTTGTTTGATCAAAAGGCTTGATGAGTTTTTATAAGCTTGGGTATTGATGAAATATGCCAAATTTGATAAGGTCTGATGAGGTGTTGTTTTTTTCTAGGTGTGTTAAAATTGGGTGTCTACACTTTGTTTGTGTTATAATGATCTCATTTTCATTTTGACATACTTTCAAACCAAGATAGTAATGAAGTAGTCCTAAATCTATCATTTCAAAATATTTTTCCAAGTCTCTTTTAACTTCATATATTAATTTTTTTTGAACTTCTTATGATTACTATATAATCAACATATACTATAAGTATTATTCTATCTAGTCCAACCTTTTTTGTATAGATATTTGGATCTGATGTACTTCTTTAAAATTATATTATAACTTATGATTATTAATCTTTATGTACCATGTTCTCAATACTTTCTTTAGACCATTTAAATATTTGTTCAACTAATAAACCTTTTTTCTTGTCCTTTGATCACAAATCCCTCTAGCTAAGAGATATATACCTCTTATTCAAGATCACCATTGAGAAATACACTCTTTACATCCATATGATGAAGCTTCCATCCAAGTTGTGCTACTAATGCACAAATTATCCAAATAATAGTCATTCTTGCTATTGGTGCAAATTTTTCTTCATAATCTATTCCTTCTATTTGAGTATATCATTTTTGTAACTAATTGTGCTTTGTATTTGACAAGAGAACCATATGCCTTGTATTTTATATTATACATCCATTTACATCCTATCACTTTTTTTCCCTTGTGGTAAATCAACAAGATTCATGTTTTATTTTTGATTAATATTGCATATTCTAAATCCATACTTGCCTTCCATTTTGAAAGTATTATAATAGCTTGAGTGGTTGCAAGTTTTTCCATTGAACTCATTAATCCCATATTTATTCTCATTAAGCTATGAGTGTGAGGTCTCATACTAGTAAGATTTGGCTCTTTCTTTTGAAGTGTTCTCTTCATCTATTGAATCAGAATTATACTAGTAAGATTTGGTATTACTTTTGATTCTAATTCTTCACTTGAAGAGTTCTCTTCATCTAAAATATTTAGAATTGGTTTTATATCAACATTTTGATCTTTAATGTCAATTTTGTTTCCTTCGTCAAAAATTACATATCTACTTATATAAATTTTCTTTGTAATTGGATTAATTATTTTGTATCCTATTGGATCATCATCATAACCAAGAAATATACCACAAATTATTTTATCATCCAATTTTTTTCTTCTTTGCTTTGGAATATGCACATATGCATTACATCAAATAATTCTTAATTGTTCTATTTTTGGTTTTTTGTCTTGACCATACTTCTTCAAGAGTAACATATTTTAGTATTTTTGTGGGTAATCTATTATATATGTACATAGTTTTTTTAATAACTTTTGCTCAATATTGATAATCAAGATGAGCTTCTTTTAGCATACAATGAACTATTTTCATAATAGATCAATTTATTCTTTCTACAATACCATTCTTTTGAGGTGAATATGTTGTAGTAAGCTAGTTTTTTATACCATTTATTTAAAAAAAACAATCAAATTTGATAAAAATTGACCACCTCTATCTAAACGAAGATTCTTGATTGGTTTTCTTATTTCTTTTTCTACTAATTGTTTGAATTGTTTAAAACAACTAAACACTTCATATTTGAATATCATGAAATACACCTACATTTTTGGAGTAATCATCAAAAAACAATTAAAAATATTTATGTCCTCCACGACTAAATGTTCACTGGTCCATATAAATATGTATACATTAATTCTAATGGTTATTGATCTCTATAGTTACTGAGTTCAAAAGGTGTTGTTTTCCTACAAGATATTTTGGACATATTGTAGACTCCCATGAAAGTTTAGGTAAACCCTTAACCATGTGGTGTTTACTCATCTTGTTTAAAGAAGATGCACTTGTGTATCATAGTCTTTTATGCCAAATATTTTTTATTTCTGAGATACTTACTAATAGAGACACATTTGATAATGTATCTTAGAGAAAATAGAATATTTTTGTATGAACCAGAAGCTATGAGTTTTCCTTGTCTAGAAATAAGGTATTTTTTGATGTTAATAATTTTGAATTCAATTGCTAAATTTTGATCCATTAATTGAGATACTAAAGGATATTAGTAGTTAGTCTAGGTACATATAGTACATTACTAACTATACCTTTTTCATTTGATAAATCGATTAAAATATCTTTTCCTTTGACCTCATAAGTCATATTATCTACTATAATAATTATTTTTTCATATTTTTCTTGAAAAGTATTGAACCATTGTTTATTTTTTGCCATATGCCTATCTGCTCCTAAATCAATATACCAATAATCCATGATTAATTTCCTTTGAGATAGAAAAACTTTTATCTCCCTAGTTTATTAAATTTGCAAATTTTAAATTCAAATTTTAAAATATTTTTCAAATTCTTCAAATTTTAAAATATTTTTCAAATTTATTATTAGAGGAGAAATCCTTATCTCTCCAAAATCTAATAAATTCATGATTTTTTAAAATCAAAATTTTAAAATAGCTTACAAAATTAATTGCAAATATAAAAAATATCAGTTTTCAATATTTTTCTAATCTTTCATAAATGAGGTTGAAGTCTTTATAATTCTCAAATAAATATTATATCATATGGAGTTGAATTCATTTTAAATCGTTATCTTAAATATAAATTGAAAGTTTTTAAGTTTTCTATTCTTCAAATAAATATCGACTTAGGAATTTATTAACAAATATATCAGATGATCAAGCGACATTAGCTCAACTGGTTAGATTCCTAAATATTTAAAGAGGATACCAAGGTTTAAATATTTCCAAGCGATACATGGATAATATCCAAGCTTTGTTGTAATACCACTATGTAGTGATGATGTAATACGGGTGGGGCCCGTTTCAATCCCATATAACCATTTGAAAAATAAATATATAAAATGATTAAGGTCATATCACTTAGCTTTTATTTCTATTGGCAAATTAGGGCATAATATCCACAAACATATGCACCACTTTGAAACACTCATAGTTAATTAACATTCCACTCTAGCAAACGCATGTTGAAGCAGTACAACAGGTTATAATGGGCATTACACTAGTGTGTAACGTTCATGCAAATGTTTCACATCCCTTATACCATCTATATCGCGTATGCTTTAACTATGGCAATAGGGACTCAAAAGAGTCATCGAGAAAAGATGTTCAACCTGGTTCTTTGTTATTTTTCTCTAGGGATAATATTCTTGGCACTCTAGCTTATGCTATGGCTGAGCTAATCTACATAGAAGATAATGCTCTTTGATACTATAGTTTGTGCTCTAGCCAAATTGATCTACACGAGATATTGGCACTCTAGTGTGTGCCACTTAAGTCTTTTAGCTAATCTAATTTACCTCAAACGATATTGACATTGTTTGCTTATTTTTTTTTATTAAGGTTGAGGAAGGGGTGTTGAAAAATTGTCGAACCTTTTACACAATAATTAGAGATTTAATAATATGCTATAAAATACAGCTTCTCCACAATACATCTATGCTAAACAAAGAAGGTTGTAATACAAACACTCCTTTCACATTCTACTTCATAGCCAAATAGCATACATACATAACAACTGCTAATAGGGTTTAGAAATAAACCATCAAAGCATAAGTAGTATCATACTAAATCGATTAAAACTACTCTTTCACAAGGCCTACATCAGACTGTAATGCTTTTCAATGATATTTAAGATCCCGTTAACCAATATTTGTTTAGTAGGCACGTTGAGTTCCATTGTGTTCCAAGAGAGTAGTTTCATTTCTTAATTATTTTGGGTAGTCTTTTCCCCCTATCCCATGATAAGGTGGTTTGGGTTCTATTTGCAATTTTGGCCATAGTTTCTCATTCTCTAAAATCTTGATTGGTTGACATTCCAAGGTTGCTTTTCACTCCTATATCAATCCCCCTTTCTTTTGATTCCTATTTTTTGGCTTAGGGTTGGACCTAAGAATTCTAAACCCCTTGTATTTTTAGATTGTTTTCCATCATCATGGGTTAAAGGTTTTGTGGGAGGGTTATGGCCTTGTTCATTTGAATCAAAACAAATAATCAATTGTGTGTTTTCTTCCTCATTCATTTCATTGTGTTTGGGGGGACTAGATCGACCATTACTGAGTCTAATTGAGAAAATAAATTCAAAATTCATAACCTTTTGAAGAGGGTTTTCCAATATATACCTCTTGATTTTCTTCCAAAAATTGACCCTCCTTGAAGATTTTCTGTTGAACTAGTTTTTCCAGGTGATCTGGGATCCCCTCTCTATTGTTCTCAACAATTTTATCACCCAAGTTCCTGCCTTGCTTGGAGTTATCACCTTCATTCTAATTTTTTTGACATTTTTTATTTATTTTGGGTTGTTTTCTTACAAGTGGATCATGCATTGGTTGAGTACCCCAATTTCTTGCAAATTTTGTATTTGACCAGGTAATTTTCATATTATATATTCTAATTCCATATCCCAAGCTTTGAAATTAGTTTGATTGAATTGGGTAACTCCTCCATATATGCACAATTGCATTTATGTATATTCTTACATAAATAAGTCATGAGTGAGCCTTAGTGGTAGGATTACTAGTCGCCTATTTCCCGCCCATTCCCTTTCTTGGCAATAACTTGCTCTATTTCCTTCATGATACCTGCAAAAATTTCCTCATTCCAATATTGGAAGAGTAGACCTAGAAATCTTACCCAAATCAATGCTTAGGTGAAGCTTTGGGTTTCAGGATCAAAGTTTGAGCTTCGTTATTGCAAGAAAATCCCTCGATATCCATAGAACCGTGGATATTCCTAGAGTATTCAATAAAAGGCTTCATTGTAGTTAATATTAACCATATAGAACCTTTTCAACATTGCCATGATCTCCATGTGGCCATGGGATCTCCATTTAGCAACAACCCATTTCTTGATTACATCAAGGTCTGGTTAAGCACCCATAAATTGACCCACAAGATTCATAACTCATTACTCAACAATTAGATCAACCAAATTTTTAAGCATGAATATTTTTCCTCCTTTTGATTACAAGTCAAAATGGATATCTAGGGTATTTTGTTTCCCATGGACCACATACGACTAGGAAAGATCCCCTAAGTCAAAAGGGTGCTTTTGCGAGTCCCCAAATATCTTGCTCCTTTGATTGAATTGTCAACTATAAAATTAGGGTTTGGACCCTATTCTTTGTCATCATTCTATTGAAAACCCACTCTTGCAGTAGACCTATTCCTACCCTCTCTTACAATTATCTCACTCAAGCACTCTAGCTTGCTTATCTCACTCAAATGCTTTGGATTTTATCCTTTCTCTACTTTGTTGCTTTGATTTATCTTTCAAAATATACTTTGGAAAGCTTCAATGCTTTCTCCTCTTTCTTTTCTTCTCTACTCAAGATCTTGCTTGAGCTCTTATAGTTTATTTTTCTTCCTCTTAGGTTCTAGCCTGAGTTCTATCTTTTTCTTTTCAAGTACTTGCCTAAGTTCTTCTATCTTCTTATCAGGTTCTAGCCTGAGTTCCATATTCTTCTTAGGTACTTGCTTGATTTCATATATATTCTTTTTTTTTCTTTCTTAGGTACTTGTTTGAGTTCTATGTTCTTTTACAATCTTCTTAGGCACTTGCTTGAGTTCTATATTCTTTTACAACCTTCTTGAGACTACAACCTTATATGTGCGCTATCTTGTCAGGGTCAAATTTGCTCAAAATTTAAAATGTTAAATTTTTGTTAGGTGGCTTTGGCCAATCAACATGAGGTTATCTATCTTTAGAAAGAATCCAAAAAAATAGGGTGACTTTTGATTATCCCCTTAAGCAATTCTCTAAGTAGAGTTCTAGTCTTCACTTATTTTTAAAGTGGAAAGACTCCAGCATATAATAAAACTTTTTTTTGAAATATTTTCAAATCAATCAATCAATCTACAAATTCAAAATTTATAGCAATATGAGCCTACATTTTCTTCATGTCACTCTAAATATAAATTCACATTGAAGACTTCCTCTGATGCTAGCAATAGAGTCTACATGAAGTAGATCTGATACAATTGTTGGCTTTTAAGCCAAATTATCTTAGTCCCAATATTCTGGATCTTGAGTAGACTCAAATATAAGAGCAATCAATATATAAGTTGGCCAATATAAATTATAATAACATTCAAGAAAATATCAAATATGAATATAAAATAACCAAAATCATTCATGCAATAACATGAAGAAACTTATACTAGAATTGCTCAAAATATGCATACAAGCTTCAATATTATTAATGTTTGAGTATAATTTTCATCAATTACGATATAGGGAGCTTTGTCTCCATAATATAGCCTTGCAAAGATGACTTTTGGACTTTTGTCTATTGCACTCTTCACATATATTGAAGTTGTAACCTTTTTCTATTCCATACATAAGACAAATACTCACATGTCCTTTTCCACTTGTATACATGATTCTTTATTCTTTATATACTCTAATACATGGAACTTGTGAACATCCTACACATAGATACTTACATAAGAGAGAAATATAAATCATACTCCTAAACTATTAACATGTACCTAATAATGTAATATTTTCTAACATATATCACTAATATCACTGGTTGAGATGTCTTCATAATTCACATATATCAAGGGAAATTTACAACCATTCAATCACACTGCTATAAATATATTTGTCTCATAAGTTTTTGGGAGTTTTCTTCTCTAAATTGAGATGTATATACATCTACACATATAATTAATTGCATGTAAGTTAGATTATTTGAAATATCCATGCCAACCTAATTCAAGGGTTGTTTACAGCCATTCAACCTCACCTTTATCAATCCTTTTATGTCTCATATATTTTTGGTAGCTATCTTCTCCAATTTACTTCTCAACACATGTTTTCTATTATTTACATTCTAATTAGTACATACTACTATTGTGGTTTCACTATATGTTCATATCACCTTTGGCATTGAACATGTGATTAATAGTCTTTGATATGATGAAAGAGAAAAGATACATATGAACAAACAAAAGAACTATAAATAAATAAGTATAAGGAACATAAATGATAAGAAAGAGGAGGATAACAATTATTTAAATGAAAACAATATTATGGGAGTAGATAAATAATTTGATGGAGACTAGTGTTGTCCACTTGTACATTGTTATTCTATTCTACACGTGGATTAGCCATTTCCAAGGAAATAACACATACAAATATATGCACAAATATTAATAACCTACATGCAAAAAATATGTAAAATATAAATTATAATTCTTTTACATTAACTACCTGTCTATCCAAATCAAGACATAAGCAAGTGACACTAGAGAGGAGGATAATGACTATTTAGCATGTAAATAGCATTATGTTTGTAGACATGCATACCACAAACAACAACATTGTGTGAGCAAACACACAAATTAATCAATATCAATGTGGCTATCCACTTATACACTATTCTTCTACTCTACATGTGGAATAGCCATTTTTCGAAAATGGCATATGTAAATTCCATCTAAACATGCAAAAAATGCACAACTAACAAATAATATCTAATGTGCAAAAAGGTAAACATAAATATAAATGTAATTATTTTATATTTAACTAAATGTCTAACCAATGTTAGATACAAATGCTAGAAAAATATTTAATAATCATATATGAATGGATCAAAGACAATACATACATACTTGTCAAGTTGTAATACCACTATGTCAATTTTATATAACCAATTGAACAAAAAGAAGTAATTAACAATAGTATTGAGAATATTATAGTCATAACAAAAAAAACTTCAATATTTTAATCTTTATAAGTACTAACATTGAATTGAGGATATGAGAAAGATTTGACAGTCTAAGGGTTGACCAAAAGTAACTTTTTTGCATGGTAATTCATGCACAATGAAATTCTTACTTTTGATAATTTGAGTTCAATGAAATTCTTGCTTTTGATAATATGAGACTTAAGTGAATTGTTGGTCCATCCCAATGTTTTTATGCTACAAAAGTGAGGAAACATCTAATCACTTGATGTTTGAGTGTACGTTCATGCAATGGTTTTTAGCTTATAAAATCTAAGCCAATGGCGATTTGAACCAATTAATATTTGGGAAAGATGGAAGAGGGGTAGATTTGAATATAAAGCTCTTCGTATCATGTGGAAGCTTGTATTAAACTTTATTTGGTGGCAAGTGTGGTGGGAGAGAAATTGTAAATTTTTTAGGGAAACCTTTTCATCCTTAGATGGTGCTTGGTAGGTCATTTGGAGCAAAGTCACAAAAACTGTGGTAGTGTTTGCTAAAGAGGAAACTTAGGCTAATATAAAGATAGTGGAGAATGAAGGCGAAGTGTAGAGGGACAAGACAAAGCTAGTTAGAAAACACCCTACAAGGTTGGATTAAAATAAATATTAATAGTGCTGCAAAAGACAATTTGGGTAAAGCTAAAATTGGAGAGGTTTGTAGGAATCATGTTGGGATAGTGCTTTATTGGAAAAAATAGGACATAGGAAGGGTCACAGACAATCTTGTAGAAGGAGCCTTAGCTATCAAATTTGCTTATATCTGGACAATAAAACAAGGTTATAGGAGGATAATCATAGAATTTGATTCTCAAATCTTGATAGGAGTTTTAGATTGCATGGAGCTTTGCTTTGGAGACATGGAGGTGAGGATTCTTGTCACCTAAATTTAAAAGTTATGGAGGGAATTGGATGATGTAATTCCGATTTATATGAATGGAACTATGAACAAAGTAGCAAACTTTCTAAATAATGGTGGTTTTTGAGTTTTTCGCTAAACTGACATATGTGGAAATTGTAAAAACAAAGCTACGTTTTGTATGTTATCCGACTCCTGTAATTCTCAGCTAAAGCAATATTTAGTTTCGTATTATCAGCATCGTTTAGTTTATATGAGCACCTTTTTGGTCCTTTTTAATTTTTTTAAAATAATACTTTAAGGCTCTTCCGTAATAATAGAATTGTCCTTTTTTATTTTTTTTGCATCGTTTAGTTTATATGAGCACCATTTTGGTCCTTTTTAATTTTTTTAAAATAATACATTAAGGCTCTTCCGTAATAATAGAATTGTCCTTTTTTATTTTTTTTGAAATAATAGAATTGTCCCCATTAGTTCATTGTCCTAAGGCTCTCCCGTATTGTTGTACGATTGGAAATCAAATCATAGAGCATGTCTCACTTATTTTTAGTTGGAATCACAGGAGGAGCCCATTGTTATTATATCCAAGGAGTGTGACCAGTTATGCCTTCCATTGAATCTATAGTGTTTCTAATCCTCTCCTAATTTTCATAAAGTAGGACAGGTTTTGATTTCACATGGCTGGCTGTTGTTGAAGAATCATTCAAGGAATTAAAAGTGGAGATAGTATGCACTTGCATAGTGCAATCACCTCTTCCATCTCCAGATTGTTGGCTGAGAGGCTCCAACATTAATCTAACTGTTCCGCCAATAAACCCCGGCCACTTTTTTTTTTTTGTATACAAACGTTTTGCCAATAATTCATATGGGGAGGTGGTGAACTCGATGACGAAGGCTCTTTCTGAGACGCTGCTCCTATTTTATCTCCTGGCCGGAAGGTTTAGAGTCAGGACGAATGGGGAAGCAGAGATTCACTGCAGTTACCAAGGAGTCCCATTCGCCGACGTGGACTTCTCTCAGCCTAGTCTTTCTGTGGGTGGCAAATTGAGTCCTGTGAGGCAGCCTCTCCAAGGACTCCAAGGACAAGCTGCTGATTGTCTCCCTGTTCTTGTTGTACAGGTAACAATTACATGCTTTATTATAATTTGCAAGTGTCGCATCATGGAATCTTCATGAAAACTTTTTTTTTAGAATCTTTTGGAAGATTCGTGGAAATTTTTTATTTTTTTGAACTTTTTGTTTTTTTGATATGCTCTAAAAGATTTTAGAAAACTAGTAAACCCTGGAAAATTTTAGAAGGTTATTTGGTGGAAAAATTAGAAAATCCTTTCCTATTTTGTGATTATACAAGTGAGTTGCATGTATGTAACATAGTATGGTAGAGTTTCACTGAATAAATATATATTTATTGAGTCTTCTTTTTATCTGTTGTCTATATTTTTGCTTGCAGTTTTTATTCTGTATTTGTTTAGGTGTTTGTTTAGCATATGCTCTGTTTTTCTTTTTATGGTATTATAATGCTATCGTAGAAGAGAGATAATTGTATATGCTTTGATAGTGAATAGTGTTCTTTTTTTGCAACATTGGTTGTTGTGTCTTTATTTTGGAGTGCTCCTGAGGGCTCATCCATTGGTTCACAATTTGAGTGGGAGTAAAGGACGATTCGTAGAAAATGAGCAGCAAACTGGAGATGGAGAAGTTCAATGGATCGAACTTCACATTGTGCAAGATCAAAATGAAGGACTTACTGGTGGAAAGAGACTTGTGGGTTGCACTGGAAAGCCCATTGGGATGGCACAAGAGGAGTTCAATAAATTGGATAGAAAAGCAATGACCCTTATTAGACCAAGTTTAGCAGAATTTGTGATTTTAAATGTGACAAAAGCACAATCTGCTCAAGATATGTGGAAAAAGTTGAAGAGCATCTACGTTTCCAAGTCAATAGTGAACAAGTTAATGTTGTGGAAGAAGTTGGTAAATCTCAAGATGAAGGAGAATGGTAAGTTCTCAAACCACTTGAATGATTTTAATATGCTAATGAAGCAACTAAACTCCATTGGTGATAAATGGAGTGATGAAGTTCAATGCCTGGCACTGTTGATCAACATGTCGAACTCATGGGAGAATCTTATTACTACCATAACTATTACTTTTGACAAGTTGCATCTTACAAGTTATAGATGGATTCAGGATATGTGTTGGTGAAGCATCCACTTCAGAGGTCTATTTAGCACATGGACGCTCAAAGGAAAGAGAAAAAGATAAATCTAGTGGGAGAAGCAAGTCTAGAGGTAGAGGCAGATCATTCAGCATAGGAAAGAAAAATTTCGGCAATGTGGAAGGCTACTATTGTCACAAAAAGAGGCATATCAAGTTTCATTGTCCCTTGTTGAAGAAGAAAAATGAAAAGGTAGAAGAAGAAGAGACAGTTGATAAAGTTGCAAATGAAAACTGCTCCATATTTTTTACTTCTTGTTTGTCAACTAAAGTGTGTCCTGAAAACTGGATTATAGATTCAAGAGCTTCTTTCCACATGACACCACACCATGAGTGGTTTGTCAATTATAAAGAGGTAAATGGTGTAAAATTTTATATGGGTGATAATGCATTTTGTAATGTAGAAGGAGAAGGTACAATTCATGTGAAGGATTCAATTGGAAAAGTCAAGTATTTGAAAAAAGTTAGATATGTCCCATAGTTGAGAAGAAATCTTCTCTCAGCTATACAACTGGTTGAAAAGGGAGTAACAATTACCTTCTCAGATGAAGGATGCAAGCTCACTAGAGGTGCACTAGTGCTTGCAAAAGGAAATAAGAAAGACACTTTGTTCAAATTGGATGTCAGCCCTTGTAAGAAAAATCATTGCAATGTTTCCTCTGTAAAGGAAGGTAATGCAACTAAGAAAAATGATGAAGCAGATGTCAAAGATTGTCTTATTTGACATAGAAGACTTGGACATTTGGGAGAAACTAGCTTGAAGTAGTTGGTTAGCAAATGCACGGTGCATGGCCTTAAGGATATCAGCTCCAACACTCAGCTTTTGTGAATCATGTGTGATGGGCAAACAAAAAAGGGTAAGCTTCTCTTATCACCCACATAGAGCTAAATTTGCTTTGGATCTTGTTCATTTAGATATTTGTGGTCCTATGGATACTCCATCTATTGGTGGTGCTCTGTATTTTATCACTTTTATTGATGATCATAGCAAAAAAGTATGGATTGTATTTCTGAAGGAAAAGAGTGACGAGTATCTATTGGTGGTGCTCTGTATTTTATCACTTTTATTGATGATCATAGCAAAAAAGTATGGATTGTATTTCTGAAGGAAAAGAGTGACGAGTATCTATTGGTGGTGCTCTGTATTTTATCACTTTTATTGATGATCATAGCAAAAAAGTATGGATTGTATTTCTGAAGGAAAAGAGTGACATACTTGATCATTTTAAAAGGTTTATTGCTAATGTAGAAAGGCAAACATACAGGCAACTTAAGATGCTGTATAGTGACAATAGAGGAAAATATTATTTTACTAAATTTGAAGAGTTTTGTAAGAAAAAAGTCATCTCAAGACAAAATACTACACCTTATTCTCCTCAACAAAATGGAGTAGCAGAGAGAATGAATAGAACACTGCTGGAGAAGATGAGGAGCATGTTGTCATATGCAAAGCTCGATAAAGGGTTTTGGATTGAAGCAATTTCAATTGCCAACTATTTTGTTAATTTATCACCATGCACTACTTTGAATGATAAGACACCAGAAGATGCTTGGAGTGGGAGAAAGCCATCAATCTCTCACCTACGGGTTTTTAGTTGTGAGGCCTTTATGCACATTCTTGCTGAAAAGAGGAAAAATTTGGATGAAAAATCTAAGAAATGCATTATTGTTTGTTATGTCGAAGTTGTTGGAATAAAAGGATATAAATTATGGATTTTGGATGAACACATGAGTGTTTTCAGAAGAGATGTGATTTTTAAGGAAATTAAGATAGTTGGAGATATTCGACAACATAAATTACAACAATTGAAAGAGAAAGTTAGTGTGCATAAATACACTATGTCAGGTCAGCCTTCAAGTGAAGCACATGCTCAACCCTATCAGCCTTGAGAAACAATATCTTTTGACATTTTAAATAGAGTTTCTAGCCTACAAAGACCTGATGAAGATTTTCCTTCTTATGTGCCTAAAAATGTGCATCAAGAGGATCAAAAAATTATGTAGCCTAATTCTCCACCTTGTAGAGAAGAGGTCCAAGAATCAGTGGAGTAGCCTAGAAAAACTAGAAGAGAGAAACATCTTCCCAATAGGCTTCAAGATTATTTTTGTGGATTTACAACTACTGGTGATGATCCTATCACATTTGAAGATGCCATGAACAGTCCAAAGAAAGAGCATTGGAAGAAGGCCATGTAGGAAAAAATGGATTCAATGAAGAAGAACCATGCATGGAATTTAGTTTAAAAACCTATTGGAAGAAAGATAGTAGGCAACAAATGGGTGTTTAGAAAGAAGTTAAGGCCTGATGGGTCTATGGAAAGATACAAGGCCAGATTGGTTGCAAAAGGGTTCTCTCAGATCCCAGGTATTGATTTTCATCAAACCTATGCTCCCATTGTGAAGTTATCTTCTATTAGACTTTGGCTTGCATATGCTATTGCTTTTGATTTAGAAGTTGATGGATGTTAAAACTGCATTCCCGCATGGAAATATGGAGGAAATATACATGCAACAACATGAATGTTTTGAAGTAGGAGGTGCATGTGTTAATCTGTAGGTTGAAGAAATCCCTCTATAGATTGAAGTAGTCTCCTAAAGAATAGTACTAGAAGTTTAACAATTACATATTGCAAATTAATTTTTTTTGTAAATCCATGTATGTATTACAAAACAGAAAATAAAAGTTTTGTAATTTATTCTGTATTTGGTTAACATATGCTGTGTTTTTCTTTTTATGATTATGGTTAACAAATTCAAATGATTGGCATTCCCATTGATGGTCATGAATATATTAACCTCCCCCTTCCTACGTTGGCAACTCCATAGCGATTCCTTTTATATAGACTGATGCCAAGGAGATATTAGACAAGCCATTGAGTGCGATAGCGGAAATCGTACACAAGGTGATAAGGTCTTCCACCACTTGTGAGTATTTCCGTTCATTTGTTGACTGGGTGGAGAGCAAGAGACCTGCCATGATGTTAGCCAAAGTGTACGCTGAGGCAGGTTTCGTTGTGGTGGTGTCGTCGGGAGTAAGGATTCCCATCTATGATATTGATTTGGGATGTGGGAAGCCTGCGTTTTCAAGCGTATATTTTCCATGGGGAGGAACGACAGGTTATGTGATGGTGGAGGAAAGTCCTCTGGGAGATGGGAATAGGGTGGTATACATGCATATGGATGAGAAGGATTTGAATGCCATTAAAGGCGATTTGGACTTCATATTTGTAAGGGCCAATCAAATGAATTTTCGGTAATGGAAATCACTTGAGATTATGGACGAGGCAAATGCAGTCCAGCCTAGTGAGAATAAAGAAATGTTTTAATGCTGATGTTAAATTTTCAAACATAAAATGGGAAAATAGCTATGGTGGAGGGATTCCCCATTACCCACAAGATGATCCATATTTAAATTGTTGTAATTATTAAAATTTTCCTTCTTCTATTTGTGTTTAGCATTAAAAAAAAATGGATATGAAAAAGTTTTAAGTTTTTTTTTTAAATAATATAAATTATTTATTCAGTTTAAGGGATGTGCCTAACACTAATTCTAATTTAAGGGATGTGCCTAACACTACTTTCTAATTTAAGGGATGTGCCTAACACTAATTCTAATTTAAGGGATGTGCCTAACACTACTTTCTAATTTAAGGTATGTGCCTAACACTACTTTCTTAACTAGATTTATAGGGAAACTACCACTTGACATTGTATCATACCAACTCAAGACTAATACTTCATGTAAAGTCATTAAAATTTTGGAATTTTAGCAAATACTTATCATGTCAAGGACCTATGACAATACACTCTTACATCCTTGAATTGTGCTTAAGCTCATATAATAGCTCATAGTTAGCGTTTGTAAACATATGCCAAAATAAGCCATACACAATAACTTCTAGTAGGATGATATGATCTAGATTACATATTTTTTAATTTACGATTCTCTAACATCAAATGAGTCAAAATATCCATAATATTACAATATTGTGAAGTAAATTGAGATATGTTCAATCTATTACTACTACACAGGATGCATCTATGTGGACAAACTCCTTGGAGTAAATAATATTATTATTTTTAAATTTTACTACATTAGTATCCATGTATATAACGCACACAAAATAGATATCATAAAAACTCAGTAAGCAATTTTCTAAACCTTAATATTTCCTTTTATATCCTCATAAAAGCTTCAAATCTCATTTCAAAAAGCTAAAATACAAAAGCAAGTATGATTTCTGATACTTTATTGGTTGATGATATCTTGGGTGAGGGGATGGTAGGGCTTGAGGTTCACAAGCTTTAGATACTATAGGTACTTTTATTATTACTAGGAAATCTAGGTTAATGTCACCATTGCATCATCTTGAATATATTCTAGGTCCTCAAGATCATCCTACTATAGGACCATCTTACATCCAATTCAATTTTTACCATTGTTAGCAATATATTTGTTTAATTAGAAAAAAAAATTGCTTTGTAATGGAAAGAACACCTCCTAATAGGTCTTTCATCTAAGCAAGAGTGGTTATAGAAGGTAATTTTTTAAAACTCATCACATATCATCAAATTGATCATGTAATTTAATTTTGTAGGCACCATAAGTTATTTTACTACATTTTCATCCTCCTAATTTGGGCTAATGGTGTGAGCATTTATTGATCAAATTTCTTAATATTTAAATCAGAAACACCAATTTCATAGAAATAAAACATTTGAAAAGTCACTTTGGAATAAATTACAATAAGATTCCAAGCAGATTATAGTTCTAGTAGTGATAATTTAAGATGAGGTAATCTAAATATACATAATATATCTTCTTCTTCTAGGTTTTTGCTTAGCCCATATGTGTTACGGTAGCCTCTATATATTGTAACATATTCCCATATAAGAAGTCATCTAGCATCCACACAACATCCATATTGTTGAAATATTTATGATTTGACTTTGTTAGGCCAAGGTTGATAGTGAAGAGGTTCCTATGCATGCTCTTGATGTAGCCTATGAGAAAGTACTATGTAAGCATATAGACATTCTCTATGTAATATGGTAGGGATTTCTATGAAATATTATGAGCATATTTATAAAGACTAGCAATAGTTTTCATGTTCTCACCTTATTGATATTGGTTAAATCATAATTATGGTTAACCTTAATTAAAGAGTTTAAAATATTTAATATATTGTAATTTAACATGTAATTCAAATTGAGGTCAGTATTTAATTCAAAATAAGTATCTCTATAAATACCCCCAATGACTAATCCATTATATCAACTTGTTATATGCGAGATTATGAGGTTACCTATGGTCCACCCCTTACTCCTTTCATCTATCTTTATCTCTCTTTTTTATATATTTTATTATCTTTATCTTGGTCTTTTATTACTCTGCATATGATTATCATGAAGGTACGTTTCAAAATATTTCAAGAAAATAATGTGAATTCCAACATGATATTAGAGCCAATACAAAGCAATTCTACTTAATCATAGAGAAGGTTTGAATAGAGTAAACCATATTGGATATGAATGAATTATTAGTTTTATTGGATTCCTTATAATATTCTAAAATGGTCTTAGTATAACACTTTTAGAAATTTTACCTTTTTAACATCTATTTTTGAATCTAAGAAAGATGTTTGTTTCCCTTCAAAATTCAATAATGGAATATTTTGCTAAATATTCCTTCTCTCATAAGGAAAGTTTGGGTGGTTATGGGTTTTCAATGCAAATAATATAGGAATTAATAATATTGGGTATTTTTATTGCTAAGTGTGTGTATTAATATATCAATAAGACACTTTATTTATCTACCATAGGTCATTATTCGAACCTTGAAAATTTTCCTTTTTTCTTTCCCAATGTAGGATTATTTCTAGATTATACTCAAGTTATACTCTATTTGGAAATATAAATTATGTTATTATCATTCATATTCACTTCTATAATGTAATATAGTGGTAGGATGGATGACTAGTGAGTGCGGTGTTATGAGATCAAAACTTTGTCATGATTCATTTTTTCAAAGTTCTAGTGCCAACATGCTAAGTCACTAGACATACGACTATAGAAGGTCTAGTTTGGTCAAAACTATTTGACATCATTAAAACCCTTGAGCTTTTATAGGCACCATGACTAATTTGAGATGTATGAATATTTTGGACCATCATATACAAAGTTTAAAACACTTCTCTTCCATTTTGCTTGTTGAATTTAGAGGACCTATAGTGGTCCCTATTATTTTGAGACATCACAATGCTCAAGACTTGAAGTTGTGTACTAGCATCAGCATCGTACAACATTGAAATACTTGGATACTAGGCCACTGATCACAGGGTTTAAACCCACAACTCTTCTCTAGGGAGATATTGAATAGTGAAGTGCATTTATATACTATCTTTTATAAGGAAAATCCTTTTTATTTTAAATAATTTGCGTGGACATATGTTTAATTGGGTATCTATGAAATCTTGATGCCCACACTAATTCAAATACCTTCCTAGGAATATTTCTACATGTTTGTGTGTATTAGTTAATGTGGAACTAACATGGCCATCTAAAATATCATTTTTCATATATAAAGTATGATAGCCAATCAATTGATTCCACACATCAAACACCAATTTCTTTCAACACAATTGGCAAGAGCATCTAGTTAGCACAATGGAGGTGTATTTTGTGACATGTGGTTGTCCTTGAGGTAAATTTTCCTCCTAATATTTGGAATTTATTTTCTAGTTTATTTCAATTCTAATATACCCAAACTTCTAGAGGCTATAAATTCTACATATAGAAGTGTTTCAGACCCATTTTTTGAATTGCATAGTTTTTCAAGGTCTACAAATTGATGATATTAATTCAAGAACTTGTTACAATTTTATGGAATTTTTTGTACATATTAGACACAATTAACATTGTCCTCTTTATTTGGGTGTGACATTAACTCAAACAAACCCAATGATATAGCGCTTGCAAAGATTACTTACTTCAAATAAATATATGGTTAATTTTTTTTATTGGTTATATGGGATTGAAATGAATCCCACCTGCATTACATCATCACCACATAGTGGTATTACAACAAAGATTGGATATTATCCATGTATATCTTGGAAATATTTGATCCTTGGTATCCTCCTTAAATGTTGAGGAATCTAACTGGTTGAGCTAATATCACTTGATTCTATGGTTTAAAATTACATAGGCATCAAGTTTTTCCTTTTTGTTTTTTCACTCGCAGGATCTTTAAACCAATCATGTAGCATAGACTAAAGACCATTCCTTTCTTCCTCAACCAATGGAAGTTTTTAAAAAACCTTATTCAAAAGATTGTAGGTATAAAACATATTTCCTAACATTTATTTTATCATAGTACTCAAGGTTTGAAACCTTTGAGGATTACCAAATATCTATATTCTAACCAAGATCGTCAACTATATTATATTTGAGAAGTTAAAATTTTAATTCCCTATGTTTATATTTTTGGACACTTCTCTCACAATGTGTCTCTTTTCCATATCTAATAGATGGCATATTCTTTAAGTTGAAACATTCCTCTAAGTAAGAAGAATGAAGAGTGGGCTCCACATGATCAATGTGATCATTAGGCTTGGTAGAAAGCTTCCGTAAAAAGTAAGTGCTACCACAATGACCATCATCGAAGCTTTTTTTTATCTAAAAATAAGACTCATAAATGCAATATCAAAGGGATAATTACCAACCTATCAAGCTCCCAATGAGAAAGGACTCCCAAATAGCCTTGATAATACCATAAATAAATGTAGAGTAGCACCTTGAGTAGAGAAGCAATGGAGGTTCACCTATGTCAAGGTTGGTGAAAATTTTAAATTTTAAATTTTATAATGAATCTATAAATGCCTATATTAGAGCCTTGAAAAAAGGAGAATTGTATGTGTGCCTAATAGTTGATCTTATGTATATTTTCTCTTAATTTTCTTTTGTGTATCAATCTAGACTCTAATCTTGAGTCATCTTACTAGTAGTCCTTGAGCCTTTATTCTTCTATCATGAATGTATTAGAATATTTCATATATACATACAAAGGATTGTGACTAATATCTTTTTGTCATGGTCCTTATGTGTGTATTGATTTATATAGGAAGCTATGATTAATATTGCTCTACCCTTATTCTTATATATATTCATGGATGAATGAATATGTTGAATTGAGACCATGTTCATTTTGAGATTTTCATAAATGATGCATGTATTTATTCATCCCACTAGTATACATAATATTTTGTGATCTTGATGCATCACCACACATAGCCTAGGACATATTTTTCTATTTTCATTCTTCCCTTTTCCTTCACAAGATTTAGTAGATTAGAAGTAGCATAGAAAAGTGAGCGTTTAAGATCATATCTAATAAGAAGATAACCTTTAAAAAATCCTAAGCTTGTCCTATGAGTCATAGTCCTATGCTCTCAATAATTTCATATTGATATGCTCTATGCATGATATAAGTATCAAGAACATCTAAATAATCACAACAAAAGGCCATGATACTCTAAGCATCCCAATAGTATCACTAGCACACCTAGTGGGACACCATAATAAGGACCAAGATCTTGGTGGATATCCTAATATCTAGAACCATTTCAAACAAATATATGTCTGTTGACTTCCTTGGATAAAGAAAATATTTTTGTGGCTCTATTGTACTAATGGATCCAATATTTTATGAACTCTAGACCTATCATAAGGTCTAATACAAGATCAAATCCATAGGCATTGTTGCCTCCCCTTAACCATGGCCAAATATGAATAAGGAAACAATATTATAATATGGTAGTGTTGTCCAATCACACACCCAAAAGGTTGCTTGCTTAGAATTATAGAGGCCCATTGCAACCACCTATTCCACCTGCAACATGGGATGAGATCCTATCCTATATATTAAAGTCACTATCCTTTTTCACAGGGAAATATTTTACGACTCCTATAGAACATATGCATCACATGATTAGCTTATGCACTGTGCATAATATTGAGTCACAAAATATCACTCTAAGGTTGCTAGTTGTGTCCTTTAAAGGAAAGACCCACAAGTGCTAAATTAGTTTCCAATCGTATTCAATCAGAACATGAGAGTCAGAGGATATTACATTATTTGATAAATTAGGATGTGCAATATATGTACATAGAAGACTAAAAGTTTGTTGCACAAGTGGAAATATAAGAATCCAAAGGATGTATTGAAAGAAAAAGTTAAGAATTTGAAGAGTTATTTTGTAAAGCTATATATGGAGACAAAGCTCCATGAAATGTATCTGAATGTAGAGAAAAACTCAAGATTGTATATGTGTTTCATGAATAATATGGTGAGTTGTTTTTCAATAATATTGCTATGAGATTTGTTACATGTGTATTCTTCTGTAATATTTATATAAATTTTATAGGCTTATTTATATTGGGACCTATGATGGATTGTGGTAGTAAGGCTTAAATTCCAATAGTGGTATTAGAGCTATAACTTAACACTATCTATTTTTTATATAGTTATTTTATTAACCACCATTTAAACTCTATCCATTTTTTATAGAATTAATTTAAGCTCTGTCCACTTTGAAAGCAGTGAAGAATTGAATTTTATAAAGGTATAATTGAGTATAAATTGAGGTAACAAGGATTTAGACACCCTAATTTGGATGGTAGAATATTTTCACTTGATTGAAGGAAAACCAGCGAAGGCTAGGACTCAACTAAGATTGATTAGAAGCCAACTCAAAAGAAAGTTGGTCATTGAAGGATATCCATAGTTACCTTGACATTGATATTGGATTATCTAGAAAATAGGAGAATCATATTTTGGTTCTTAGGTGCAACCTAATACATTGAAGAATATTTCAAACATTGAATATAGAGAAGTATTCAAGCTTCTAGGGATAGAGAAGAATTCAAGCTTCCTGAGTATAAATATTGAGAAGCAAAAATATATAGAGTAGAGCAGTGTACAAAGATAAGAGTTGTACTAATAAGTACAAAGAAGAATCCTCTAGAGATAGAGGTAGATAAAGGTATTGAGGATTTTTAGTTATTTAGAAAACCAGAAACATCAAGCAGACTATAGCAATATTAGTCTTGGCCTTGAATTATTTGAAGAGTTTTTGATAAGAACACTTATTCTAAGCAAGCATATAATAACATTGTATAGAATCTCATAGGATATAAAAGTAAAAAAAATTAAGACACATTAAGTGTCTATCTTATGGAGCCATCATCCACATAGAGGAAGTGACCAACAACCAAGTGGCCAAGCATAGGAGTGGCCTAAGTGGCCATCATAAGAAGATAAGGTCTCATTGGCCAACATAAAGGTAGAGTTCCATGAGGCTATTACTAAAACAAAAGCTAGAAAAACGGTTAATATAGCATAAAAATCCTAAGAGGCCAGCATAGCGTAAGAAGCTTGAGTGACCAACATTGCATAAGAAGTCTAAAAGTCTAGCATAGAAGAAAAGGCTCAAGCAACCAACATACAAAAAAGAGATTGAAGTGCTACTAGAGCACTATAGAAAATGTTAGATGAACTACTAACAATTGAGCGGAGACTATAGTGCTACCATAACACTATCATTCAAGGGAATAGAAGAACTTTCAAGAGTGCTATTAATAGGAGGATATTTTTAATACACCAGATGTATACACCAGAAACTCTATTTGTAATAGATGTATACACTAGTACTATCATTAAAAGATACTTGGACCTGAGGCATATACACCAGACACTCCATTTGTAATAGAGGCACCTAAAACTATAGTGTTGTTGCCTAAGCCATCTCCATTAGAGACAAAGAAGCTAGTTTTACCATTTTAATAGAGGTACTTGAAACCAATGTGTTGTTGCCTAAGTCATCTCCATGAGAGATGAAGAATCCTAAGTGTTGATTTTTGAAATAGACGTATTGAGATTTAGATTTTGAAGAACTTTGAATGATAGATGAATAGGTAACAACAAAGGTTAACATAATTTGGATGGGAAACTAACAACAAAGAACCTCCAACTTCTCCATTAGTTGAACGAGCAAGCAATAGATGAGAACGTGAAAAAAATCTAAGCATTGAAAAATTCTTAACCTAATTTGACATGTTAGATGTGCATGCAGCTCAATCACAGTGTAAATTTATTTATAAGTTCAAATTTGGAGTGATAAGGAATGATCTTAGATTTATAAAATTTAGAAGTTTATTAAGGATTTGATTAGGTATTTAAAATAATTGAAGACTTAGAGAATTAAGATTTAAGCTTTAGAGTGATTTTAATTTTTTTGAAAGGTGTGAAAATTTGAAATTTTACAAATTTATTATATTAGGAAGTTAAAAGGATTTCTAATTCAAAGGTTTATATTCAAAATCATCATATTAATTTAAAACATGTTCCTACCAAAGATCAAATTGTAGATATTTTTACAAAAGCACTTTGTCGAAACAAAATATAGATATTCTAGAATCATCCATATACATCAAGAGAAGTTCACATAGAATAATGTAATATAGGGGGTGTTAGATAATATTACATTATTTGATAAATTAGGATGTGTAGGATATGTACATATGTCATGTACATAGAAGACTAAGAGTTTTCTACACAAGTGGCAAGATAAGAATCCAAAGGTCATATGGAAAGCAAAAGTCAAGAATTTGAAGAGTTATTTTGTAAAGTTATATTATGGAGATAAAGCTCCATGAAATATATTTGAATGTAGAGAAAAACTCAAGATTGTATATGTATTTCATGAATAATATTGTGAGTTATTTTTCAATAATATTGCTATGATATTTGTTTACATTGTATTCTTTTGTAATATTTATATAAATTTTATAGGCTTATTTATATTGGAATCTATGATATATTGTGGTGGTAAGGATTAAAAGACAACAAGACTAGCTTGTAGACCTATTGATTGTCAAATTTGGTAAAAATACAAACAATGTGTCTCTTTTAGAGCAATTGACCATCATAAAAAGAGCTCTGGTAGATATGATGGATGACTTTAACACCATATTTCAAAAGATCTGGTAAAGAATACCTAATGATGTCTAACCACTACTAGGTATGGCTTTTATTTACTTCTTGAAGGCTATTAATTTTGATATTGTTATGATGATCAAGTTAAAACGAGAAAACTATATTTCCCAAGCTTATGAGCTTGTCATTTAGGACAAAAATGACTTGATTTAGATAGGGATGCTTGATCCTAGGCCTTTTATTCATTTTTTCTCAAATTTTCAACCTCACTATCATCCACCTACTATCATTCAACCTAATACATTTTAGTCAGACCCTACTTTAAGCTTAGTCCTGCTACAAATATCCGCTCTTACTCAAAAACAACTTCTATCAACCCATACTCTTCTAAGTTATATGATATGAGGAATCTACTAAGGATGATATCTAGTGAGGCCATATCCCATATAAGGTAATAGAACACCCAAATATTCCAATGTTAGATCTTATTAAAACCTCTTTTCTAGAAAGACATCCAAGGTTATTGACCTCCCTCTAAAGTTTTTCATAGACATCCATCTCAACTCGATAAGGAGCTGAGCAAACCCCAAACCTTGTGTCAGTAGATAGTTTCTCTACTTGCTCTCTTACATCAATTGCCTCCCAACCAATCAAGGATATAATTCTTACTCAAAATAATTATGTGGGAGACCTGTATACCTGAAACTATCCTTACTCAATGATGTATCTTTCTAATCTTGAAGAACCTCAACAAGTCATATATACCCCATTGCATGCAACCTACTTGAAGCCAAGCACATAGGCATAGGTTTAGGACCCTAGTGCTCCTACCAACACAAATTAACAAAGTAAATTCTAGTAACATGGAATGAGGAAGAGGTTTACACTATGTCTAATAGACCAAATGTATTTATAGCTAACCAAACACAAGTTCAATATGATATTGTTACAATAAGTAAAGGAAGGAATATAAAATAACAATGAGAAGAAAACTAGGTAGGTTCAGGAACTACAATGAAAGCTACCAATCAAGATCTAAGCATGCCAAATCAAAAAAATCAAGTATAATAGAGAGCTTGTTTCAAAAATAATTGAAGCTCCTAATCCCATGGCTAAAAGGCCAAGGCCTCAGTGGATGACAAGTGGTGCACCTAAAATCCAACCTCTCAAATTTTAATGTTATGGAGCACCCAATAATACCCACTATTATCATGTCACTTTAGGAAATCCTCACCATGCCTGAACAAATAAAAAATTTATAGGAATCCCTAGAGAAGTAGTGGATTATTGGCAAACAAAAGATACCAACGTTCCTATAGGTATCTGATCCTAGATCAAATTTACTCAAGACCTTACCATTTTAATCGATACTTATATGTAGAGTTAAGATAATCCATAATTGCCTAGTTGACTCAGGTTCAAGCACTTTAGTCCTACCTAAGCAAGTGGTAATTGTGCTTGGACTAGCTTACAAGTCAGTCTACCAAGGGATGGTCCAACTCGATATGACTCTAGTTCAAATATTTGGTCTTGTGAGAGACCTACCACTTATGCTACATGCATACCCCAATCTAAATCTCTCCTAAGATATAGTAATGATTGAGTTACAAACTTCATTTGGCATCTACCTATCCAAGGAATCATTACCAAAAGGTAAGAATTCCCTCTAAAACACTACACATAGATGATGCGGAACATGTACCAGTGTTCAAAGCTAAGGTCAAGTAAATGTTCCTAGGAGAAGAAAGTTGGTCTGAGTATGAGTTGCTAGTGGATGAGATTTGTACTTTGGTTCCTAATAATTGAATAGATGAATAAGATTTAAAAATGTAGAATTTAGACCTATATGATTTCTTTGAATTGACCAAATTAGGTACCTACCTAATTCAATATGAGAATCCATTTTGGATTGAGGTCTTTAATATTTTAGAATGTTTCATTAAGATTTGGAAGCTCTACTTTGATGGAGCCAAAAATGGAATAAGAGCATGAAATAGCATCTATTTCATATTTCCCAAAAGGAGAAAATATCCTACATACATATAGGTTGTAGATCAACTACTCCAATAATGTCACTAAATATGAGGTACTAGTGCACAACCTCTAGCTCATAGTCAAAAAAGGGATTAAACTTTTGTAAATGTGTGGTGATACTAATCTAGCTATTAGACAAGTGAGATCCTAATGCCTAGCTAAGAATAGGTTAATGAAATCATATAGACATAGGGTCTAGGACCTACTAGACACATTCAAAGTAGTTAACATATAGACTATTATCCAGACTTACAACATTGGTGCCAATCACATGGTGGTCATCAAAACACAATTCATACTAGTAGAAGACCTATTGCACAACCACTAATACGTCAAGGTTATCATCAGACCAACAGTCCCTAACAATAGTGTATTTGCAAGTCTTTGACAATGATGATAATATCATCTACTTCATCCAATAGAAAAATAAGTTTATGAATGAACTGGCACTAAAGGTGCAAGAAGCTTATATAGATCATATTATTCAACTCAAGACTAATAAGCTTCCCAAAGGACTGGTCATGTTGGAGTCTTTGATCAATTCAAATGATCAATTCAAAGGTTGAAAGGGCATCACAATGGATAAAGATAATTATTGATAAGTGGAGATAATGATCGATCAAACATTATAGATAAGGAAGGTAGCCACTCTGGAGGAGAGAACAATTGTTATTAGCTTATGTAGAAAATATTATGGAGTGGTAGTTTGGAGATATGAGCACCTAAAAGGGTATGACACGAACATCATCCAACTTATAATTTAACTAGATCCAGATGTAAATCCTATAAGGCAAAAGCAAAGGCTTATCAACTCGATGATTGATCCAATCATGAGAAAGGAGTTTATAAAGCTAACAAAGGAAATAATTATATACCCACTCAAACATACTATGTGGGTGTCCAAAATTGTGCCCATAAGAAATAAGAATAAATAAATATTGTTGTGTATGGAATTCAAAGACCTCAATTGGGTATCACTAAAAGACCATTATCCCCTACCTTCCATGGATCATATTTTATAGACAATGACAAATTCTAGAATATTTTCCTTGCTAGATGGATTTTTTGGATACAACCAGGTGTGGGTGATGGATGAAGATCAACACAAGATAAAATTCACCACTAAATTGGGTACTTTTGCCTACCAACACATGGCTTTTAGCATGTTCAACTTTGGAGTAACCTTCCAATAAGCTATGGATATTGCATTCAATGACCATAATAAAAGGTCTCAATAGGGTATCACTAAAAGACCATTATCCCTTGCCTTCCGTGGATTAGGTTTTATAAACATTGGCTAGGTCCAAAAGGTCCTCCTTGCTATATGGGTTCTTTGGTTACAACCAATTGTGGATAAAGGATGAAGATCAACACAATATGACATTTACAACTAAATGAGGTACCTTTACCTACCAACATAAGCATTTTGGTCTATCCAACTTTGGAGTAACCTTCCAATAGGCTATGGACATTGTATTCAATGAAATTCCTAATAAAATAATCCTAGTATACTTGGATGAGCTTATAGTCTTCTCAAAAAATAAATGGGACCATTTGTTGCACTTAGAAAATGTATTCAACCACTATCAAAAGTTTGGGGTATGTTTGTGTAAAGTAAAAATGAACAACAAGAATAAAGTAATAAATCAAAAGTAAGTAATACAATGCATGCATAAAATGACATATCTGATTTATTATGACTCAAGGAGCTTGGATATCCAAATTGTACAATAGATTTTACCCCAAATATGGGGTACAATACACTTTATTGCTTTTGATACAATATTACAATGTGAGGATTGAAAATCCTTGTTCTAAATAATAACTGGTGTCCTCAGTTAATTTTACCTCCAAACAAGTTGTGGGTGGGCTTGTGTATCCCTACGGGATCATATGAGCTACAAAAACTGTTAATGCAAGCGCTTCCTATAACCTACACATAGCATATGCAAGGAATCCATTATGTGAGATCCTCTAAATGATAAATCTACAAATCCTAGGTGTTGTAAACATGAAATGCAAGTGAAACATAAAAAATGTAAATTGTAAAGAAATAATAAAATTATACATTATAAAAATAATACCTATAATGTTGATCTATGTTTTTGCTTCTATGATCTGATGGCGTACGAACACCCGTGAGTATTCAAGGGTTTATCGATAGCAAATCGACTAAGGAGAAATACACAGAAGCATTTGGTAATGGTAGTGAACACCATGTAGTGTTCCTAGAACGCTCAACAGTGTTTGGATAACGCTTGATAGCATTCAAGGATTTTTTGGAAAGGATACTGCAAAACTAGATCTAGTTTGCAGGAGTTTTGTCGACAGAAATGGAGGATACAATGGTGGTGAGGAAGGGAGGTGTGAGCAAAGTGCTAGGTTTTGGACGAGGATTGATGTAAGGGCTAAAAAACCAATTGACCACTTAATTGCTTAATTGCTTAACTAACCACTTAAGCTCATTCAAAAAAGTGAATGCTCTTTTATAATGTACCTTCAACATGTTAGGGTTTCGATGACACCAATGGGTGACCAAGATTAAAACATGATGAATGACTAAGATTATGAATTTGATATGTGGCATAGATCAAGCTAAATGGATGGCTGAGATTCATATATAAAATATTTACTTTAAAATATAAATATAAATAAATAATGAATGGTTGTGATTGGATGATGTGTGGAATACAAGTGGCTAGGATTTTATGTCTACAGATATCCCTTTTGTATCGTGTTGCGTGAAACACAATGCACTACAAAACAAGAGACACCTGGTTTGGTGAAGTAGCTTTTTTCTTGGATCGCAAGAAGACCCTAAAGATAAAAATTATGGGTGTAGCTTACCTCCTCAATTGGTGAATGAGTGAAGAATGAATCTTACGAGCCAATTGAAATAATTATGGGTGATAATGTGGATGTAAATGTGGGTGGATGATGTATTTTGTTTTTACCTTAAATATGAAATTTTTTTTGATGATGTGGATGATATGAATGATGTGAATGAGTGTGAGTGATATAGATGATGATGCAATAATTGATTATTTTCTTACCCTAATAGAAAAGGGGTTTTTTCAATGAATGATGTAAATGTGGGTGATAAAGTATTCTGTTTTTACCCCAACATATGAGGGGTTTTTTTGATGATGTGGATGATATGAATGATGTAAATGAGTGTATCCCAATGTGGGAAATCAAGATCAAATTTGGTTACCCCAAGTTTGGGGTGATCCAATGCTTTTGAAAAATATACCTTTTGGCATCATTGAAATGCAAAGTGATGAAAATGCAAGATGATCGGGAAATCAAGATCAAATTTGGTTACCCCAAGTTTGGGGTGATCCAGTGCTATTGAAAAATATACCTTTTGGCATCATTGAAATGGAAATTTATGAAAATGCAAGATGACACAGAGGAATGTGACCGTATAGTGAATGTTGAGAAATTCCTTCAATCAAAACCATTCATACTAATAGGCTCGTATCCTCGATGAATGTGTGTGTAAAAGAGATGATGTAGTTAAAGTTATTCATGTTTCAAGCCCCATGAACAAGGCCATAAATGATAGATTTTGAGCAAATTAATCTGGGCATAGCCTCACTCAAAAAATAAGGGACCAAATGGATTTTGATTTCAAACAAGAGGATGTTGGATGATGATATGAGCAAGTGTTCTTATGGTGATTTACCCATCCTATCGAATTGCATAGATAGAAAATCACTACAACCACCGGGGATGATAGAGTAGACCACTAGGTATGATGTTCACTTGGATGATATGAATGATGCAAAGGAATATGAATGATGAAGTACATGTGAATGGTGTATGGATTGTGAACAATGCAGTGATTGATTTTTTCTTTTACCCCAACAAAAAAGAGGGGTTTTGATTGGATGATATGAATTATGTAAATGAATATGGATGCACTAGTGTCCTTATGGTGATATACTCATCCTATTGAGTTGCATGGATAACTAATCATTACAATCGCTAGGTGAATAGAGTAAACCACTAGATACAAGGTTCACTGGATAGTGCAAGTGATTGTGACAATGTTAAGTGGAAATGCATGGAATTGTGGATGATATGAATGATATAAGTAAATTTCAACATGTATGATGCCATGAATGTGAATGATGCAATGATTTATGGATGAATTTGATGATTTTGTGAAATTTAGAATCTGATTTGGGATATTTTGAAGCAATTTGAGGTAATTTTATGACTTTTGATCGCAATCAAGAATTAAATACCCAAAGCAATCCAAATTATCACAAAATATGATGGAGTGATGTGACGAATGCTAAGAATGGTGTATGTGGTAGGTTTGTGAAGTCTTGGACTATTTTGAGGTGTTTTACGTAGTTTAGGTATTTTTATGACTTTTGGTCGCAATTAAAAATGACACATCCAAATCAATCTAGATTTTCATAAAACATAATGGAATGATGAAATGTATTCATGGATGGATTTTGTGATGAATCTATGGAGGTAATCTATATTGTTAAGCAATTTTGAGATTTTTGCAATAATATGAAGCCAGATGCTAGCTAGTTTCTACATCAGGCACATACGCGGGAGAACATCTTCCATATGGCAGATGCAGGGTTTGAGTGTGCTAGGTAGACACCAATGGGAATTTTAGCATACAATAATCACCTATAAGAATGCTTTAAAGACCAAATTGGATTCATTATTGCATTTGAGAGTTTCAAAAACAACATCTGAGGAGTGGAGTGTGGAGGAGTGCAAAGGATAGCGATGGAGGAACTGGGTGCAACAAGCATGGAGGCGTAGGTGGTTGAGGTAAGTACCCTTGGCACTCTTGTTTGGAATTTTATAATATTTTTTTTTCTAATGAGTGTGTTAGTAATGTATTTGCTATTGTGTTGTGTTACAGTTTATGATCTTTGAGGCTCGACATCGATTCTCAACTATCATACCAGGGGTGAGAAAGACCTTGTATAAGGTCCATTAGAAGAAGTTGGAGTAGATGGGTTTGGCTAGGGTAGTGCATATTGAGGTGGTGAGGGTGGATGAGGGGAATCTCTCTACCTTGGCTGAGATATGGGATCCAAATAGGGGGACCTTCTAGCTCCTGATAGGGGAGATGACTATGATACTGGAAGATGTATACCGTATATTTCGAGTGCCAGTGGAAGGGTTACTTGTCTAGGTTGTACATGATGAGTATGAGCTAAAGAAAATTTTTGGATATGGATGGAGGGATGTGAGTGTGAGGGGTGGAGGGATAAGATATTTGGCTATGTATGTGAAGAAGGATTTGGAGGCATTGCCAACCTTAATCATGTTTTTGTTGGCCAACATATCAGTGCCTAAAAGCATCGGGTATTGATTTCCATGGAATATGATTAGGCTGGTGTATGATATGATTGAGAAGCCTCGAGTATATGCATGGGCATTGGATTTGCTGGCACAAATGTATATGGAGCTATATGAGGTGAATATGCAAAGGCGAAAGGGGTTGGATTGCAGTGTTACTATAGTGTTGGGGCTGAGAGCACTTCAATGTGGCTCATCCCATGGGGCTACCATGCGAGAAGTGGGGTAGGGATTAACCATATGATTTGAGATGGTGGATGGTCAAGGAACCAATTTATCTTGGTCATAGTGGTAGAGATATATGGGCAATATTGACACCTGATTAGGTGCATTAGAGGCCATGGTGGAAGGCTAGGTGGCTTAGTGATGGGGAGTAGTTGTAGAGATTTTGATAGGCTAGATGTGTGTTTGGACAATAAGAGAGTGGGGTAGAGATGATCTAGTTATCATAGGTGTTGTAGTAGTTTAGGTTGACATAAATAATACCTAAGGCTCATGTGCTCTATAAGGATCGAGCAGATGAGTCAAGCCTATCCTATGTAGAGGAGTGGTAGATGGAGTATATGTATGATGAAGAGATAGATCTCCTAGATGTGGATGATGTTGGGACCATGGTGGAGTATGAGGTATGTTTTGCTACAAAACCACCATAGTTACTAAGTCAAGTGGTTGAGGAGGGCATTGGAGATGAGGAGGAGGTAGCAGAGGGTGTAGAAGAGACACCTTGACATCAAAGACATCATAGGTCTAGCCACCAAGCAAGGTGGATAGGGATGCAATAGAGTAGCCTTCGAATATTGAAGTTGATAATGGTGGCAGGGATGATATGGAGGAGGTTCTATAGAGACCTCCAGGTAATAATGAGGAGGAGTGGGATAGGCTCGAGGTAGAGTGGGACCAACTTTGATAGGTGGTGGTGGATCGTGATGTGGTGATAGCAACTCAAGATGTTCATAATGCTTAGTTGCAAGCAAAGCTAGAGGTATGGATGATGAAAGGTAGATACAAGGATATGATAGCGAGGATCTAGGAAGATTTGAGATAGAGGGACTATCATTAGAGACATGATGTACTATACCTATGATCCTAGGAGGTATATCTCAAATATTTGGAGTATTGGCTCATGCAGCACCACACTGGGCTACCTGATCGACCTAATTCCTCCATAGTGGGTTCTATTAGGTGTAGTGACTCTAGGCATAGAGACTCTAGGTCTAGGGATCCTTCAAGATCACAGGGTTTTTCCTACAAGCACTAGCTAGTGTATAGATGCACTTTTGGATATGAGCCTTGGTGCTCCATTGTATGTAGCCTTCGAGCGTTCATTGTACATGCAATTATATATACATGGCCTTTTATTTTTTGTTATGAATCTGTGTGTATGTGTTTGTGAATGCATACGTGTATGATGGATGTCAATATAATAATGATGTGTATGCTTTACGATAATGCAAATAAACTGATATGCTTTTTTTTTTTTAAATAAAGGGGTAAAAATTTATTGATAAAAATTTTGGATTGCAAAGTACAGCTTAGCCCCCACCCAGGACTCAAATAAGCAACAAGACAGGCTAAATCACCAGATAAGGTCAACTCCCAAAGAAAAAAAAAAAAAAAAAACAAACCACATTAAGTCTAAACATCCTTATGGATCAACTCCCGTAGGTGTTGAGAATCCCCAGACGGGAGACTCTCCCAGTTATCAATACTCTATCCTGAATAAAAACCACATCCGGAGAATGAACACGAATCAAATCATGAACAACTTTTTTTCTGGGGATGTTGTTCAACCCCCTTACATTCCATGAAAGTATAATCATTTTTTGGGGTTATAAAAATGGGAGTCCAATGTTATCACCAAACCTGACTCTACCAAAGTCTCCCCCATTAACTTAATTTTATCCTGGTCTTTCTTCCGACCCACCTTCATATTCTTATCTGAAGCATTTTTTTCAATTATTTTATGCTGCAATCCCAGCATCGTAGGAATTTTACAGTCCATGGATGACTGCATCAGTGCCTGGGTAGGAGAGGGCACATCTAAATCTGTGCCATTTTCTAAGATAACTTCACTTCCAAGGCTAGGGCCAACCATATCACCTATACTCAAAACCAAAGCCCTTTGTTCTTCATTTAAACCCCCTGTATCTGGTTCCCTTGGTTCCACCTCATGAAGAGACAACTGATTTGGTCCTGCTATATCTATAACAGGTAGTGATGTTTCGGGTATCTCCACGCACTGATCAAGATTCTCTAGAATTTCAAAATGATTGAGCTGACATCTGGCTGGTTATCCTTAATGTCTCTTTTTGCCTTTCTTCCTTTGTTTCGAGGTTTTACCGTAACAAAGCCTTCCTTATCCTAATCCCCATCATTTATCGAGGATTTTCCTTTATCCATATTTTGTACAACTTGAGAGGGCCCATGATTTGAAGCCACAGGTAGGACAAACTTAGGGCATTTTCTTTGTAAGTGGCCATATTCATGGCAAATCCGACAACGAAATGGAAGAGCTTCATAGTCAAGTTTTTGAACCCATGTGGTTGATCCGAATTGTATTTCAATAGAATCTGGAATGGGATTGTTTAAATCAATTTCAACACAGATACGGGCAGCAGAGATTACCTTTTTATCCAGCGTCTGTCTTGACGGCCCAACCGGCTTCCCAAGTAGAAGGGCAATCATATGCAAGATGTCATTTCTCCAAAATTCCAAGGGGAGCCACGAAAGCCGAACCCACACCGAAACCCGTGACGGCCGCTCCTCTGATGGGTTGAAACCCACATGCCAGGGTTTAAGAAAGAGTCCCGCTTGGTTACAAAAATAGGGACCTCCTTCAAATGCTTTGTTACGATCCGCAAGACAAGAAAAAACCACCATAAAATAGCTGTTTGCACTCAACATCACCTCCACATCACCTTCAGGGTTCCAAGTCTTCCTAACCCAAGCCTCCATAAAGGGAAGAGAAATTTTGGATGCCCATAAATTTACCAATAAGCGCATGTTTGGTTAAATACTCCACATATTCTGCCACCGAGTCTGGTTGAACCACTAGAACCGGCCTGGCTTCACATCGTTCCAAACATCCATTGTTCTTTAACAAGTGATTCCTGGCATGCAATGGGAAATCCTGTTCCTTCCAATCATTTTTAAAAGAAATACCAGCCCTAACATGCACGCTTTGTGACGGACCTGATGCCATCACTACATTCCTCCAGTTGTTCATACCTCCTCCAAAAACTGTTGCCATCTCCGCAGAGCCCACCAGATAGGTCTCCCAAATAAAATGATATGCTAATAAACATTTGTAGTTTAGATTTTTTCTTAACCATGTGTATCATTGTTGATTAATCAGGGACACCAAAATGTTGGTGTGTGAAATGGAATATTTGTGTAATGATGTGATAATAAAATGAATGGTGTTGTGGCTTATGGATGACTTACTGGTTTGTAGAGACTCAAACATCCTAGTGATTTCAAACAAACTCACTAAGTATTGTCTAATTTTTATAATACCAAATGTGTATGTAGTGAAATATTCATTTACCAAATCATGAGCATGTTAATAACTCAAGGTGATCAAGAAACAATCTATGTGTAAGTGAGTTCATTAACCCATATTGAGTAAATTAATATGAAACTTGTCATGGAAGAGACCAAGAAGCTAGCTCGGCCTTATGTGCGATCAGAGGTCTCTTCAAGAGAGATGTGTTTCCATGCATGAGATTACTCCACTGCCATTCAAGCATCTATAGCCCTAGTGAATATTAGCTCCATAGTCCAATGATATGATCTATCAGCTTTAGGGATTCAGACTACCTAACCATCTAGTTCTATCCTTACAACTTACGGGATCTATGGTGTGTGATTTGCAAAAGAGTTAGAGCTTTGGGGAATCAGATTCTCAATCGAAGTGTGATGAGAATTTTAACCTATCCTTACTAATTATTTTTATTTGGAAGTGTGAGTAGTGTTGAAGACCTCTATTTTTTATTTTGAAATATGTGCATAATAGGAAGAGCAAGGATGACTTTTTTGCTTCGAGATTCAACCCAATATTGGTATTATCCTCTTTCACACAAGATTTTTATAATATGTGTTAAACATATTTGGTTCAAGAATGTTAGAGTCAATCCTAGAACTCAAGATTTTCTTAGTGAAAATGTGACTCAGTCCTAGAGAGAACTTGACATGTATTAGAGTTTTCTTGAAACACTAGGAGTGGTTGAGTGACACAAAATACCTAGTGGTAATGAAGTGATAGTGCAAAAGGTAATTTCACTTGTGAAATGGTGTAATGAAATGAATGTGAACTTGGGGATGCCCCTGATTAAGGTAACACGATTTATCGGATCAATTATTGTCTAAAATTAATAAATGACCCCTAATATGGTTAATGAAATACACTGAAATGACAATGAATTTGATTATGCAATGTGGATGTATGCAATGCAATGTGTATGGATGATGTTTTTATGTATTAGCCATGTGTTGATCAAATATCTAGTACCATGCAGAGGGTGGTGCAGACTGGAGTCAGCATCAAACGATTGTCGAGTTGAAACTACGTGGTCGATCTTCAAAGAAGTCTAGTTCCTCTACAGTGGTTCTATCTATTTACACCATAGAGTGGGAAAAGGAAAAAGGGGGATAGAAATGAAAAAATATCCATAGCCAAAACTCATAAGGATGGGTATAGTTGCATCAAGACACATGCAGGCAATGCACCATGGGTGGAAACATGGGCTCAACACCTAACCGATCAATCGATGATACCTTCGTTAAACTCTTTAGAGTGGTGGGTAGAGAGTGAATTCCAGGACCAGTGAATAGGTGCATGAAATCTAGAATATGGAATTAGAGTTCTCCTATCCAACTAGCGTTAGCAAAAATAAACCCCCAACCAGTATTTATAAATACAAATTCGTAGGCTACTAGGTGAATCCTATGAAATCTAGATTACAGAATTATATGAAACCACCTAAGTGACCAAAGAAAAAATAAATATTCATACATTCAATGCAAAGAAATGAAGGTAAAACTAGAGACCAAACAATGCTAAACTTATATTTACATAGTGGTGAATACCTTACATATGAATTGTAATGGCTAAAGAGCCACCCTTGGGAATGACCAACATTCCACTATTTATAGGTGTTTTACATTAAATTCAAAATTCAAACATTAATGGTGGTAGGAAGGAAGACAACACTTGACGCTAATAGGTGTTCAACTAGTACATTGGTCCTTGGTATGACAGTGATATTCTAGGAGGTAGATACGTTAGTTTTGATCTGGGTCCTTGGAACCACTGACATTTCTACCTAATTCATATTTTTATCTACCTCATTCTTTTAGTTGGTTGGTGATCCCCTAGTTAGGTGGTGAATGATTGGCATTTAACCACCTTGGGAGCAACGCACATTAAATTAGTCACTTCTATGTACGGTCACCATGTACTTGGACTGTAGTAGCAATAAATGCTCCTTTGTTTGAATTTTAGGTGATGGCAAGAGCTTCACATGTCGGTGGGTGCTTGATTTTTCTTTATTTCTACCCCTGAAGACATCAAGAAAGAAGGGCAATCATTTGTTTAGGTTTTGCCCCACTTGCACATGAAGGCTCTTCCTGAGAATGGGTAGGAGTGTTCATCCTCCTTGAGGGTAGGATCGTACGATATATCCGCCCTTGTCAACCGATTGAAATGTCTTCCCAATGAGTGGGCAGGTCTTTTGGGTGGTTTCTTTCAAAGCCAAGGGTGGATCGTACACCCACTCCATTGTCCACCCTATACCTTTGAGTAAACCATCATCTACCTTTTGATTTTGTTCACCTATTGTCATTCTCATCATTTCCTATATTTAGCATGTCTATTAATATCTTCAAAACTTGGTGATCTCTTAGAGAACTATCATCCTAAAAAAAAGGAAGTGGGTGCAGGAATGCAAAATTGCACCCACACTCTTGGTGACTCATAGGGACTTTTACCTTGTAGGAAAGGAAGGTCACAAAAATAAATTTAAATTATCCCAAATATAGGGATAGGACAAGAAATGGGGGGAGGATAAACAAGCAGACGACACGAAACACTCAACATGACAAAACATTAGGAAGGAAAATAAAGGAAGGGGGAGGGGAAACCAATGGATAGAATAAGGAAAAGAGAGTTGGACAATGATAGTGGAAGAGAAAAATACAAGAAGCAACAAAGGCAAGAGGAAGGGTCTCACTACCCAACAAAGCTAGTGAGAAGGAAAAACCGAGGAAAGAGGAATAAGGAGAAGGAACAAAAAAGTAAAATAAATGAAAGGGAAGGTGTTCTTGGGATTATCCCATGGCATAGGCATAAGAAACTACATGGTCTACATAACACCCCACTAAAAAACATCTCATAAATATACCCCATTAAGTATTTAGGCTCATTCAAGAATAGATAGAATGCCAAGAGCATTTGTCAACCTTGATGTAGTATTTCTTTTATATGCAATCGAGTAAAAGGCTCATTTGCTCATCATCAATCCTCCAGGGAATCTTTAGCTGTAGCTTCATTTTATTTTTTGTATTTCTTATGCTTGCCTTTACCTCTAGGGGCCTATTTATAGATCATTTTTCATTCAATTGGTAAATGAGCGTTGTTTCTTAAAACACATACTACAAGGGAGAATTTTTCACAACTTATCCACTTTTTGGAAATTGTGCCAAAATGGAGTCACCAAAATCCTGATGATATCCTCTATCCCACGTGCCTTCTACACTTTTATTTAATAGTAGGCCTATTTACACAAAAATACGGTATGATAGATATGCCACCACCCTAAAATTAGCTTCAAGAAATCACCTTGTATATCTATAGTGTTCGAACCAGATTACATTGTACTTTAAGCACTTTTGAAAGTTTGACTAGCCTTTTCTCGAATCTTGCCAAGTCATATCCCATATATGATGTGGTAAATCATCATGCATGCCAGTAAATGCAGTCAATAATTAGTATGGCTAGAATACTTGACACATGGGTGAATTTCTCGGGTATTGGTTGAAATGGTAGTAGGCTCCTATGCCACCATTTCTGAAGGTCCTCCTATCGTGGACTCTCTAGAATATTTTTTTTGACGTCCTCGTATGACAGTAGGACTTTTCTCTTGATAACCTTGCAAACGAGATCTCTTTAGGACCAACCTCCTGACTTATCATGCTACCTAGACCATAGCTATTGTATAACTTATTTTGTACTAATATACAAAAATAGTGAAGAAATATACCCTTCTCGCACACGAAACTTACCATCAGGTCCTTCTGCTAGTCTGGGTTCTCCTATTGTTGGAGGAAGCTACAAGCAATGAAATTATTTTATGTATAGAATGTTCTTGCATACTACCTATGCTAAATTATAATAAAATCCACCCCCTATGCTTTGCACTGCAACCACGACTCTTGCACAACTTCAAACGATTGTCGTTGTGGTGACTATGTGCTCCGATAGGTGGCAGAAGTAGGTAGAGAGAAACTAAAGACGGTGGACACTCCTAAAGGATTCTTCTCTTCTTGAATTAAGATATGATCCATCCATATAGCCTCTTGGAAGACTTTAGGGAATCTCTTTCCCCCATATTGAATAGAATGAGGCTTATATTCGAGTTGAAGGCTCGAACATAGTACAGGTGAGCCTGAGCAGGGGATGGTTGGTATTCAAGAGGGATCATTTTCTAGCTCCCATGAATCGAACATTGAAGTCTATGATACCATTAAAATATGTCTTCTTAATGAATGAAAGATGCATGAAAAGCTGAAAGTGGTCCTTGGAGCCATTAAATGCATCCATGAATGCTCCTACCAGATTTACCCATGAACAAATATTTTTTTTCCTGAGAGTTTTGTACCACCATAGTACCCTTCCCTCGAGATACAAGATTAGAATCCTGATCATGAAATCTTCATGAATAATATTAGAGAGGGGAGCTAGTGAAGCATCATATTTAAGGTGCTCACAATAAATTCCCATGGTGCCAATATATTTGGATAATTTTTTTAGAGTAACCATGGTAATTTCATGCCAGCATTGTAGATTCTGTGGATCGAGGTCATTCCACTAGGGGTAGCACAACTGGACCATCTTGGCACCAATATTTAGAGGTCCTAGTTATTATGTTGGAGTCAGAGTTGGAGTCACCAAATGAACATATTATCTCCACTAGAGAGGTCAAGGTTGTTCATCAAACCTTGAGTCATTCAAAATGTTTGGATCTTCAAAATAGGGAGGCAACTGATCTGATCATCTATAAGTACCACATATTTATAGTTACTAGATGATTTTGAGGAGATATGGTAAAATTAGAGTATAACCAAAATCTAACTTCCTAAAACATGGAAACTCAATGAGTTCCCCAGTAGAGTCACAAAAAACTATTGGTCGAATATTCGACATTGTGTGGAGGGCGAGGGCAGACCAACACCAACATCAAATGGCCATCAAGTTGGGATGGGTGGTCAATCTCTGGAGGAGTCCAGTTCCTCTATGGGGGTTCCAACTATCTATGCCATAAAGTGGAAAAAGGGAAAGGGGGAAAGAAATGGGAAAATGTCCATAGTTAGAACTCACAAGTATGGGTATAGCCACATCAAGACACATGCAGGCAGTGCACCACGGGTAGAAACATGTGCTAAAAACCTAACAAATAAACCAATGATACCTTAATTAAACTCTTTAAAGTGGTGGATGGAGAGAGAATTCCGAAACCAATGAATAGGTGCATGAAATCTAGAATGTAGAATTAGAGCACTCTTATCCAACTAGCTTTAGAAAAAATAAACCCCCAACCCATATTTATAAATACAAAATCCTAGGCTACTAGGTGAATCCCATGAATCTAGATTATAGAATTATATGAAACCACCTAAGTGACCAAATAAAAAATAAACATTCATACATTCAGTGTAAAAAAATGAAGTTAAAACTAGAGACCAAACAATGTTAAACTTATATTTACATAGTGGTGAATACCTTACTTATGAATTATAATGGCTAAAGAGCCACCCTTGGGAATGACCAACATTCCACTATTTATAGATATTTTACATTAAATTCAAAATTCAAACATTAATGGCGGTATGCGAGAAGACAACACTTGAAGCTGACAAGCACTCAAATAGTACACTCATCCTCGGGATGGCGGTGATATTATGTAAGGAGCTAGATGCATCTGGTTTGATCTAGGCCCTTGGAACCATTGAAATTTCTACCCAATTCATTAATTTTCATCTAGTTCATCCTTTTACTCAGTTGGCGATCCCCTAGTTATGTGGCGAACAACTGGCGTTTAACCACCTTGGGAGTAACACACCTTAAATTAGTCACTTCTACTTATGACCGCTAGGTACTTGGACTACAGTAGCAATGAGTACTTATTTTTTTGAATTTTAGGTGATGGTAGGAGCTTTGCATTTTGTACGGATGCTTGCTTTATCTTTCTTTCCGCTCACAAAGACATTAGGAAGGAAGGGTTGTCATTTATTTAGGGTTCTACCCCACTTGCACATGAAGACTCTTCTCGAGAATGGGTGGGAGTCTTCATCCTCCTTGAGGGTAGGTTTGTATGATATGTTTTCCCTTTCCAAATGATTGTAATGTTTGCCTAACAAGTGGGTGGGTCTTTTGGGTGGTTTCACCCAAAGCAAAGGGTGGATCATTCATCCACTCCATTGTTTACCCTGCTCCTTTGAGTAACCCATCATCCACCTGCTACTTTTGCTTGCCTATTGCTACTTCCATTGTTTCTTATCTTTTGCCCATCCATTAATAGCTTTAAACTTGGTGAGCTCTTAGAGAACCATTATCCTTTAAAAAAGAAAGTGGGTGCAGCAATTCAAAATTGCACCCACACCATGTATATATACATATATGTAAATCACATTAAGTATAAAACACTCTCAAGTGGATAATGTTAAGTGGTTTAAGCTATTCTAATCCCTCTAGACTGGCAAGTCTGTATGTTTCTTGACCCAATTTTTGGGTGATAATGTATGGACCTAACCAATTAGCCATGCATTTATCACAAAAATGTGACAATGCATTGGTGAATTGTTGATTTTTTTTAAGGAAAATATCTCCTACTTGGAATTCACATAGATGAATTTTGGTGTTGTAATAATGATTTAAACGATCCTGATATACTCGTAAATAATCCAAGGTATTGATTCACCTTTCATCAAGGAGTGTGAGTTGGTTGAGATGTGCTTGTCTAGCAGTGTTTTCATATATGAATTCCTACAATGAAATTTGTCGTGAGGGGATCTCGATATCAAGAGGCATGATTCCTTTGGCACCATAGACCAAAGGGAATGGTGTTGCCCCAATAGGTATGTAGGTGCTTTTTCAATAAGCCCATAATGCAAAGGGGATTTTGAAGAACACAAGCTAATACTGAGAGGGGGGGTGAATAGTATAAGACCTCTTTTTACTTTTTCCTTTATCCTTCAAAACAATAAAGCAATATACCCTAAGCAATATCAAAGCAATGCACAATATCATCCACAAAGTGACACCAATTTTAACGTGGTTCACCCAAAATGGCTGGGCTACATCCACAAAAATTTTCTCTAAAAGTTATCTCAAAGTTATTTGGGAATCTTTCCCAATTACAATGTTTATGAGCCTTGGACCAAAGGAGATACCTTCCCCCAATCAGAATTTATGAACCTCTGCTCAAAGGAGATACCTTCCCCTCTGCTCTGTAAATGATCCCTCAGAAGATCAACTGCCTCTACCTCTTGCCAGCATGTGGAACTCCTTTCCACCGAAGACCTCATGTCCTCAATGCTTAGCCTAAGAGACCTCTGCATTCTATGATCACGTCCATAGCAGCTCAGCAACCTGTACCAAACACATTCAGTAAGTCTAGTACAAGCCTTCCTTTGTCTGTCAGATTTGTCTAATGCTTAAGCTTGAACAAATAAATCCTCTGCACACAAGCCTTCTCAAAGACTTGCCAAATCTGTCCTCAGGTTCTTCTCAAAGAACCAGTGCACCTCTGTCATCAAGTTCTTTGATAGAACTATCAAACTCAGCTCACAAGTCATCTGCTAGGACCTGTCCAAATATGCTCACAAGTCCCCACCAAAACCTGTCCAAAACTGCTCACAAGTCCCCACCGGAACCTGTCCAAGACTACTCACAAGTCCCCACCGAAACCTGTCCAAAACTCAGCAAGCTCACCAAGAAAAAAAACTTTCTTAGTAGGAAATCACAAGGTGAATTGTTAGAGACCCAATGTGATTTTTCAAACTCATAGAAGCATAAAGAGAATTGTTAGAGACTCAATATGTTCTATACTCAACTCCCAATCTCAAAACTCAACTCAAATCAACTCAGCTCAAACTCAATCTCAAATCTGAAAACTCAACTCAATATCTGAAATGGATAGGATAGAATGCTTTCTTTCAAGAACATGAAACCCCAACAATTGCCAACTATGCAAAGAATAACATAACAATGATACTCATGTTATTTTCACCATCAATTAGGGCTTCAACAACAATGCTCATCAAACAAGGTTCAATCAACACCATTCAACTCAAAACACAACCTTGAAGCATTTCACAATCAACATCAGAAAAGGAAACAAGTAGAACTCCTTTTCTCTCCAATATTGTTTGAACAAAAAGCATCCACCAACTCAAATCAACAAGAGCACACACAACTTTTCAAATTATCAACAAAGGAGTAAGCCCAACACTTTAACCAAGTAAAGAATAGCTTTATTATTACCAATTTAATGAAAGCAAATGTCAATCTCAAAGCTGCCCACTTAAGGTTTCACAACTTCACACAAGAAGCAATTTTAACCTTAACACATCATGCTTTCATTTCCATAATCAACCAAAAGCACTCTCAACATTACAAGAAAAATTTATCCCTTATACACCTTATTTCTCTCTTATAGTCTTATCAAAAATAAAATTTATTTCTCATAAGAATGCAATAAGATATTTCAAACAACAACTTCAAAAGAATATTTTATCAAAATAAAACAAGCTTTAAACTCCTTATAACTCCTAAGTTGTTTTTCCCTCTAATAAAACTTCCTCCATCCGCAAAATACACTTAGCAAAAATTAATTTCGAAAATACCTTGGCCAACATCAAAAATCACGCTATGGAGAAATTGCGCACGAATTCTAACACCACCCACTGCATCCACTTCACGATGAAAAACCATTTCACGTTATTCGAATGCGAAACCTCTCGTTCAGGTAGCGCGCCAATGGCCTAGCCGCTACCGGTGCACCAAAGGCGCCCGATGAGGTTTAAACCTCACGTTGTTAGCCTTGTTCCTTCTGTGCCAAGGATTAAATAAAACAATAGTGCCTCCCTTTCTTCTAACGTGAACACGAAGATGAAAACCTTACGGTGGATTTATGACAAATGACGAGTACACAATCGGAGAAGAAATCCGAATAGCGGATCACGAAATCATAGCGAGGAAGAAATCGAACAACAGATCACAAATTCATAGCGAGCAACTCTTTTCAAAATGCGGATGGGATGATTCTTGATTTTCATCGAGGGAGATTTATATGCATTTTTACCATAAGATCTTGACGTCGACGAGGAGTTTAACACGTCGACGAAGGTCTTGGCTAGCACCCACAATCTTAAAACATAGTGCCCACATAGTTAAGACATTTTCGCCATGGGTTAGGAGAACCCATTGCAAACAATAATTTAATATTTATTTAAAAATAATTAAAGGGAACCTTAACAAGGTTTTTAATTATTTAAATAAATACTTTCTCCTGGACCCAAATGCATTAAACTAATTCATCCACCTGTAATCTTTAAACCTACCAACTTGGGGTTTACAAAAGACCTTTGAAACTATCATGTCGTAACCTTCATCAAAACAAATTATTTGACATCAAATCAAATTCCTTCAAGAGCTTCTTGACATCAATGACAACTTATACACTTGAGCAAAGGCAATGTACCCAAAATTGCCAACAATCTCCCCCTTTGTCATTGATGGCAAACCTTTACTGAAAACACTTCTCAAGAGCCAAAACTGAAACCAACTATGCTAACAACTGACCAACTGTGCCCACAACTGAGAATATTCCTTTGAAGTTTTGCTCACCCCGACTTGAAGCTCTCCCCTTCACTTTGAAGCTTTCCCCCTTACTCATATCTCTCCCCCTTTGTCATCAATGGCAAAGGGTCACCTTTGGGGCTTGGGACTAAGAATGAGCCTCTTAGCTTAGTCCCTCCCCCACCTCCTGATGAGGTGATTAATTCTAGGGTGGGAGTAAAACTCCCATTAGGCATTGATCATCATTAGTGTCTATAACTTCCTTGCCGGGCCTTCTCTTGAACTCTTTGTCCATATTCCTGTTCTTGTCACTGTTCTTGTTCTTGTTCTCATCCCTGTTCTTGTCCATGCCTTGATCCTTGGACCTGATCATGCCATTGTTCCTGTTCCTATATTATGGAAATTCAGCTCTGCACTGTCTGGATATGTGACCTTCATTGTTGCACTTAAAACACCTAACAAAGTTGTTTCTCTGAGGTAAACCTGATCTTTGAATCCACCTAGTTCTGACCAAACCTGTCTTGACCAAACCTGTTCTGACTAAACCTATTCTGACCAAACCTATTCTGATCAAACCTGTTCTAATCAAACCTGTTCCTATTATTTGCCTTGTAATAAACTGCCTTGTGCCCAAACTGTTGACAAGAGTAGCAATACCCTTGAAAGAAACTAGCACTTCTAAAATTGTCATTTACCTTCTTCACTTGAGCCATGCAATGTGAAGCCATGTGACCAAACCTGTGACAAGCAAAACATCTGCCTTGAAACTTTTCTTTATTTGACCTCTTAGGTTCTGAAAACTTCTTCTCATTTTGAATTCTATTTTCTATTTTCGTGCATCTATCATTCAAGGACTCCTTTTCTGAAGTACTTTCCTCATCAGAACTCTCTTCCTTTTGGAGTCTCTTACTAGACTCTCCAACTTGTTCCTTGTGTGGCTTAACAAAACCAAGGCCTATTTTATCTGTTGTCTTTCTTTAACCTTTGATGAGTGACTTAACCTTTTTGGAGCTATCTTGAAACCTGTAAAGCTTATCCTTGTACTCTTTAGTTTCCTCTTTCAAAGAAGCCATTTTTTGTTCTAACTCACTATACTCAAGAACCTTAGACTCTAACTCATCCTTGAGTTCTTGTGTCTTAGCTATAGAGAAGTCAAGATTTTCTATAAGATCATATCTCTCCATACAACATTCATCTAACTTATCCTTGAGTCTAGCATTCTTCTTTCTTTCCTTTTTCAAAGCACTAAGAGCACTAATAAGTTCACCTTCAAGATCTACTTCACCTTCCTCTATATCTTCCTCTATTTGTTTGCTTTTTGAATCATCAAAGCCTTTTTCAGATTTCTTATCACTAGAGATGCTACCCTTTTCAAAAACCATACACGCATCTTCCTTATAGTTTTCTGAAGCATCCTCATACATACTAGAAACCAAATCATTATTTGTGCAATCATCCTCAAGGTGACCAAAGTTTCCACATCTAAGACATTTCATGATAATGAATCTATGTTTCAGTTCTTCCTCTTTTTATGATATGAACAACATCTCATTTTCATCATCACTTGAAGAACTTTCAATATCACTACTAGAACACTTACTTGCTTTGTCTAGGTAGAAACTCTTCTTGTGATTGTGAGAATACCTCTTTCTTTGATTGATGTGCTCATATTTGTTCTTCCTGTGATGTTTGTGCTTTTTAGAATCCTTGCTCTTAGAATCCTTTTTATCTTCATCACTTTCATTCTTGGGAATAGTACAGTCAGTAGCATAATGACCAAAATTTCCACAATTGACACATCTTATATTTTTCATACTTTTGTGCTTTCTAGAGAACTTGTCTTTCTTGCTGTAATATGCCTCTTCATCACTAGAAGACTCATCACTATCTTGAAGCTGTTTACCCTTGGATTTCTTGGTAGCCTTGAAAGCTGCCTCTTTCTTGACATCAACCTTCACTTGAGTTCTCAACTCAAATGCTGCAAGTATACGATGGAGCTCATCCTTCAACTTATCCAAATCTTTAGCTTCCTCAATAGCAGAAATATTTTCACTAAATCTATTAGGAAGAGATCTTAAAATATTATCACAAACATCATTTTAAGAAAGCTCAAGACCTAAGTCTTTCATGGAGTTAACAACCTCATCCATACGAAGCATGTAGTCACTAATCTTTTCATCATCATTCATCTTGAGTTGTTCAAACATACCTTTGAAGTGTCTCAACTTGGCCTTCCTGACATTTGTATCACCTGTGTGAACCACCTTCAACTGTTTCCACATTTCACTAGTTGTCTTGTAGTGAATCACTTTGGTGAGATTTGCTTTCTATAAGCCTTTCATGATTGCATTCATTGCCTTTGAATTGCTGTGATGTAGGAGCCTTTCTTCCTTAGTAATAGGACCATGTATAGGAATAGTGTACTCATCTTCAATCACTTCCCAAACCTCATTACCAAGTGCCATTAGATGAACCTTCATCCTTGCACTCTAAAGACCAAAATCTGACCCATCAAGAATAGGTTCTGCATTGCCACTTGAATGATCCATTGTGTTCTTTACTAGCTTTTCCTTCAAGCTGTTAAACTTTCCGAAGGCACCTGCTATGATACCAATTGAAGAACACAAGCTTATACTGAAAGGGGGGCGTGAATAGTATAAGACCTCTTTTTAATTTTTCCTTTATACTTCAAAATAGTAAAGCAATATACCCTAAGAAATATCAAAGCAATGCACAATATCATCCACAAAGTGACACCAATTTTAACGTGGTTCACCCAAAATGGCTGGGCTATGTCCACAAAACTTTTTTCTAAAAGTTATCTCAAAGTTCTTTGGGAATCCTTCCCAATTACAATGTTTATGAGCCTCGACCCAAAGGAGATACTTTCCCCCAATCAGAATTTATGAACCTCTGCTCAAAGGAGATACCTTCCCCTATGCTCTGGAAATGATCCCTTTGAAGATCAACTGCCTCTACCTCTTGCCAGCACGTGGAACTCCTTTCCATCGAATATTTCCTATCCTCAATGCTTATCCTAAGAGACCTTTGCCTTCTATGATCACGTCCACAACAGCTCAACAACCTATACCAAACACAGTCAGTCGGTCTAGTACAAATCTTCCCCTATCTGTCAGATATATCCAACGCTTAAGCTTGAACAAATCAATCCTCTGCACACAAGCCTTCTCAAAGACTTGCCAAATCTGTCCTCAGGTTCTTCTCAAAGAACTAGTGCACCTCTATCCTCAAGTTCTTTGATAGAACTATCAAACTCAGCTCACAAGTCCTTTTCTAGGACCTGTCCAAATCTGCTCACAAGTCCCCATCGGAACCTGTCCAAAACTGCTCACAAGTCCCCACCGAAACCTGTCCAAGACTACTCACAAGTCCCCATCGAAACCTGTCCAAAACTCGGCAAGCTCACCAAGAAAAAAAACTTTCTTAGTAGGAAATCACAAGGTGAATTGTTAGAGACCCAATGTGATTTGTCAAACTCATAGAAGCATAAAGAGAATTGTTAGAGACTCAATATGTTCTATACTCAACTCCCAATCTCAAAACTCAACTCAAATCAACTCAGCTCAAACTCAATCTCAAATATGAAAACTCAACTCAATATCTGAAATGGATAGGATAGAATGCTTTCTTTCAAGAACATGAAACCCCAACAATTGCCAACTATGCAAAGAATCACATAACAATGATACTCATGTTCTTTTCACCATCAATTAGGGCTTCAACAACAATGCTCATCAAACAAGGTTCAATCAACACCATTCAACTCAAAACACAACCTTGAAGCATTTCACAATCAACATCAGAAAAGGAAACAAGTAGAACTCATTTTATCTCCAATATTGTTTGAACAAAAAGCATCCACCAACTCAAATCAACAAGAGCACACACAACTTTTCAAATCATCAACAAAGGAGTAAGCCCAACACTTTAACCAAGTAAAGAATAGCTTGATTATTACCAATTTAATGAAAGCAAATGTCAATCTCAAAGCTGCCCTCTTAAGGTTTCACAACTTCACACAAGAAGCAATTTTAACCTTAAAACATCATGCTTTCATTTCCATAATCAACCAAAAGCACTCTCAACATTACAAGAAAAATTTATCCCTTATACACCTTATTTCTCCCTTATAGTCTTATCAATAATAAAATTTATTTCTCATAATAATGCAATAAGATATTTCAAACAACACCTTCAAAAGAATCTTTTATCAAAATAAAACAAGCTTTAAACTCCTTATAACTCCTAAGCTATTTTTGCCTCTAATAAAACTTCCTCCATCCGTAAAATACACTTAACAAAAATTAATTTCAAAAATACCTTGGCCAACATCAAAAATTGTGCTATGGAGAAATTGCGCATGAATTCTAACACCACCCACTGCGTCCACTTCACGATGAAAAACCCTTTCACGTTATTCGAACGCGGAACCTCCCGTTCGGGTAGCGTGCCAACAACCTAGCCGCTACCGGTGCGCCAAAGGCGCCCGATGAGGTTTAAACCTCACCTTGTTAGCCTTGTTCCTTCAGTGCCAGGGATTAAATAAAATAACAGTTCCTCCCTTTCTTCTGATGTGAACACGAAGATGAAAACCTTATGACGAATTTACGACAAACGACGAGTACACAATCGGAGAATAAATTCGAATAGCGGATCACGAAATCACAGCGAGGAAGAAATCGAACAACAGATCACGAATTCATAGCGAGCAACTCTTTTCAAAATGCGGATGGGATGATTCTTGATTTTCATCGAGGGAGATTTATATGCATTTTTACCATAAGCTCTTGACATCGGCAAGGAGTTTAACACGTCGGTGGAGGTCTTGGCTAGTGCCCACAATCTTAAAACATAGCACTCACATAGTTAAGACATTTTCGCCATGGGTTAGGAGAACCCATTGCAAACAATAATTTAATATTTATTTAAAAATAATTAAAGGAAACCTTAACAAAGTGTTTAATTATTTAAATAAATACTTCCTCTTGGACCCAAATGCATTAAACTAATGCATCCACCTGTAATCCTTAAACCTGCCAACTTGGGGTTTACAAAAGACCTTTGAAACTGTCATGTCGTAACCTTCATCAAAACAAATTATTTGACCTCAAATAAAATTCCTTCAAGATATTCTTGACATCAATGACAACTTATACACTTGAGAAAAGGCAATGTACCCAAAGTACCCAAAATTGCCAACAGATTTGTGTATATATCGATAATTTTCTTTGACTAATTTCTTGAGAATAACGATCAAGGTCTTATTGGTTGCCTCAACTTATCCATTTATCTATGGGTAATAAGGATTCAATAAACTATGTTAGATTTTATATTTCTTGCAAAGTGCTTGAACATCCTTGTTCTTGAAATACTTACCATTATCAGATATGACTTTTGAGGGGATACCAAAGTGACAGATGATATGTTGAAGTATAAACTCCATAATTAGAGGTCTTGTCGTACAGGTTAGAGGACTTGCCTCAACCCACTTTGTGAAGTATTCAATGGTAGTGATGATGAATGTATGTTATCCCAAGGATGGAGATGATATTTTACCTATTAGGTCTAAACCCCATTGTTAAAAGGTTCAAATAATCTGAATAGGCTATAAGGCTTGTGATGGTACATGAGTTAAATTAGCGTGTTGCTGATATTGTTGACATTTATTGACATAGGTGCAACAGTCACATTCCATGGTGGGCCAATAATAACCCATGCATAAAATATGCTTTGCAATGACCATTCCACTAAAGTGACTACCACAAGTACCATCATGAGCTTCTAATATTGCTCTTTGGGCCTCTACAGGCTCAAGACAATGAAAGAGGGCTCAATCATAGCCACGTCTATACAACATGTCTCCCAAGAGAGGGAAATGAGTTACCTTTTATTTGAAAGTTCATTTAGAAGTTCATGACATGTCAAATGGAAGTGTTCCACACTTGAGGAAGGCTTTTATTTGGCTAGACCAAGGCTCATATGACTTTGCATGGATAAAGCAAATGTCCTTCTCATCCTTAGATTCATTATGGGTAATTGTATATTTAGAGATCGTTGTGATAATTAATGGTTGTACCTCTCCTTTGAAGTTTTTTTGGAATTAGTGATCCTATAGAGGCCATCACATATGCAAATCTATTAGTTGATTTAGGCAAGCTATCAATTTCATACCAGTCAAATTTTACAAGCAATTTCATTGCTATTTCATGATAAAGTTTTAAGATTGGTTCTTTGCATTAGTATTATCAATTTACTTGTCGAATAAAAAGTTGGAAATCACCAAATATCTTGATATACTTTATGCTCATAGTGATGGCTACTTGAAGTACTAAGATTAAGTCTTCATACTCTCTATTATTTTTTGTGCATGGAAAATAAAGTTTGAATGATAATGGAATTGGTACCCCCTCGGGTGTATGAAACATGATTTTGTCCTTTCTTGCACTTAGAACCATAAAAGGATAGTGTGATATTTACATCTTCCTCAAGAATTACATATTCTTCTTGTATAGTGATAGTAAATACTGAATCATCTAAGAGATCAATAATCAATGGATGATCACTAGGAAGTAGAGATTCCCAAGTTGATTAGCTATCACCTGAACTTTAATGGATTTTTGATTGATGAACTCAAGGTCAAATTCTATGAGAAGAATTATCCATTTTATAATGCAGGTGTTGTTGTAAGTGTGAGACATCATGTAACACAAAGGATTTTCTTTAGCTATGACATAGGTAGTGTGACTTAGCATGTAATATCTAAGTTTCTTCATGGAAAAAACCACTGCTAGGCACTACTTTTCTATATAAGTGTATATGGTTTCATAGCTGACCAATGTTTGACTAATATAGTAGACTACTTGCTCTTGGTTGTTTTCATTTTTATGTGCAAGCATTGCCCCTAATGTAAAGTTCGTTGCTGAAACATAAATATGGAAGGGAATCCTTGGATGAGGAGGAGTTAAGACTGGTAGAGAAGCCAGGTATTGCTTAATATCATCAAAATGTTTTTGACATTCATCTATCCATAAAAATGTCACCCCCTTTTGTAGCACGTGATTCAAAGGCCTGCATTTTTCTGAGAGTTGTGCAATGAAATGACGAATCAATTGGATCTTTCCTTGTAAACTACCCAACTCTTTCAAGTTTATTGGGGAGGCATATCCATGATGGCCTTGACCTTTTTTGGGTCCACTTCAATGCCTCACTTGGAGATAATTAATCCTAGTAGTTTACCTGAGGTGACACCAAAGACACACTTTTTGGGGTTCAACCTTACATTATGCTCTAAAAGTCGATCAATTTTTTTTCCAATACAACAATGTGCTCTTGTCGAGTTTTATATTTTTCCAAGAGATCATCCACATAATCTTCGATGATCTTATGCATGTAATCGTGGAATATGTATGTCATAATATATTGATAAGTGGTACTTATATTTTTAATGTTGAATGACATTACCTTGTAACAAAAATTCCCCTAAGGTGTTGTGAATGATGTTTTGTGTTGGTTGTAAGGATTAGTTCGAATTTGGTTGTATCTTAAAAAACTATCCATTAAAGAAAGAATTTCATGGCCAACACAAGTGTCAACAAGAGTATCGATGTTTGGTAGAGGAAATCCATCCTTAAGATACACTTTGTTAAGGTCTCAAAAATTAGTGCAAATGTGTATTGCCTTGTTAGGGTTGCGAACGGGGAACATTTTTGAAAGCCACTCAGGATAGTCAATGGGTTGAATGAAACCCACATCTAATACCTTTTGAAGATCTTCTTTGACCATGAGGGCAATGGTAGGATGCATATTTCTCAGTTTTTGTTTGATCGACTTAGCATCAGGATGCAAGGTTAAATTATGGATAACCAATTTAGGGTCAAGAATAGTCATGTCTTTATAGAACCATGCAAATATGCCCCTCTTCTTCTTGAGGAGAGCTATCAATTGCTCTTGTTCATAAATGGATAAATTTTTTCCAAGTTTAATGATTTATGAATTTTTCATGTCTGAACTAAGGTTCACATAAATGGTATCTTCGATGGACATGTGTGAATATTTCTTAAGTTGATGAGGTGTTGGTATTAGATGAATGACATCAATGACATTATCAAACTCCTATGGTTTAGTCTCTTCCATATCTACCTGGAAAACCTCAGGATTTAAGGGTGAATGCAAAGATGAAGGCAAAGGTGATGGCAAGGGTGATGGAGGAATGTAAGCGATAGAAGCTCTTAACAATTCCTCAAAAAGGATAAATTTGACAAAGGATGGTGGCGATGAAATCTGTTCCATATCAATGAGTCTAATGTCAATTAGAATTGGTTTTTCCAAATCATATGGATTATGGAGTGGGGTGAATAAGTCAAGAAAACTTATGATGACTTAGTGGAGGAATGGTGGTTGGAAATGTAGATATGGTTTGGTATTATCGCCTGAAATCAATGAAAAACCTTGGAAACCTGAATAGCAGCAAGCAAAACTTGTAATTACAAATGACAATACTATGCAAATGCAATGAAAATATTTTTTTCGTGTTTTTTTAATTATGTACATATGTTACATGATGTTCTGGTTAATTGGATGATATGGAGGTGGTGGTTCATCAGTTGGTTTAGCTCACTCCCTTAGGAGGAGCAAACAGAAAATGGGTTGATGGATGGGGAACATCTAAATAATGCTCGTCCTATTTAGTAAATGGAATTATTAGGGTCAATCCCTCTTTGGATTCATCTGATTCTATTGGCATGATGTCGTATTCATTATCGAATTCCTAAAAGTTATCATTGTGAGTGGTTTCCTCTTTTGAATTTAAATGGAGGCTTTGAAAATCTTGTTCAAAAGAGGAAGTGGAAGAATGGGAGTGATAGCCTAAACCTGAATGATCATGCACTTCTTGATATAGAGTTTCAATGATCTTGTGCATGTCCTATTCATGTCGTTCTAGGTCATATCCTTGACAATTGACTTGATGAAAGTACCGTGAAGGAAAACTAGACATGTGCTCTATGTTGGAAAGGACTTGTTGTGTAGGTTCATCTAGGGAAGATGGATCGAATGATGAATCGACCTCCCATATATGAATTTAATTTTATTATGCATTGAACCCATGGTTTACATCGCTCCTATGGATAAGGGTGGATCACATGGATGATTGTAATACCTAATAGTTTGGATTCTTAGTAGTGTAACCATGAAATATTGGACCATGTATTCACAAATGCTAGGATTGGTGAGGTGGACTACAACTTGTGAGGATATGGAAGTGGAAGGCTTGTGGATGACTGGTGACTCACATAATGGGAGGAATGTGTTCTGGAATGGTATATCATAATCCGTTAAATTAACTTGTGAGACATTAGATGGTGAGGATGAAGATGGATTTGGTTGAGGAATTTGATGTATGGTTGATGATGCTGATGTGGATGGAATGGTGATGGGTTTAGGTTGGATGGGTGATGATGAATGAGTGTGGTGATAATGGGTGATGTTGATGTTGATGATGTGGATGGTGTGGATTGGGTTCAACCACATGTACATGTAGATGACTATGATGAAGGTGGGGGTGTGGAAGTGGAAGTTTGATGTGGGGTAGTGATGGGGAGCTCCTCGAGAATAAAAAACTTTGGATGATGAAGAAGTGGTGCGGTGTGAAGTGTATGATATGGTTGATGGGGTTAGAAATAGGTGGATGGAATGAAGTGTGTATTCATGGGTATTTGAAATAAATTTGCAATACTTAAATGGTTCGATATCCACTGGTATACACTAGATTTGTTCCTCATGTACATATTTCAAGCATTGATGTAGTATGGAGGGACACATCTCATATTCATAATCCAAGGGAATCCAAGGAGTACATTGTAATCCATGGATCCCTCCAGGATGTGGAACATGGTATGCAACATTTTTACCCTCGCTTCTATGGGTAAAATGATAATTTCAACTATGGAAAACCGAGAATCATTGAATGCTCTTAAGGTGAAGGTGGATTTGATTATGTGTGATGGTGAAATATTGAGATGTTGAAGGGTGGATGTGGTGATGATGTTGATGGAGGACCCAGTGTCAATCTATACTCATTTAAGTGGCTTTCTATCAACTTGAGCCTTAATATGTAGTGGAGGGTCCATTTATTCTGATGAAATTGATTTAATTTTAAAGTCATAAAATGTGATGGAAGGCTCCATGCACATTTGAATACTCCCCATGAAATTATTGAAGGTATTAGTGTCTTGGGATTGAAATGCAATGGACTTTAAAATTTCCATTAATGCCTTGCAATGTGGGGGAGATTGTTGTATTATCTCATAGATAGATAGTTTGGCTAAAATTATTTTGAGGCGAGTTGTCAAATGGCTACTCAGTGAGATGATGGATCTTTGTGGGTGGTTTAGAAGATGAGTGGATTGGGATGTATGGCTTGGAAGGTGAATTGGTTGGGATGAATTAGCAAAAAATTGGATGGGTGATGATGAATTGGTAGGTTATGGAGACACACTTACTTGAGGTGCTACATGAGGTTGAATTTCTTGCTATTGTTCATTTTGTATATTGTTATTTCTTTGTCCTTGGTGACTACATGGATAGCCCCCACAAAACCTTGATACTATTACATGTGGTTGACTTGATTAGGAGGAGTTTTAATGTTTGACCCTCCTATTATCTGTTGTTGTTCCTCATGATGAAGAAATGGTATTTGGTATATACCAAGGTTTTGGTTTTGTTGGACCAAAGGACTATCAAGCTTGATGGCCCTTAGCTCTATCAAATATTGCATCATGTGTTTAAATGAACAATAGATGTTAATGTCATACCATTTATGTTGATGAAAATGATAAAATAGGTGCTTCTTATAGCTCTTGCCACATTTAAATTGATCTTTTGGTATAATTTTAGGCAAGGCAATAGCATTGGTGTCATAAAACCTACGAAAGAGGGATGTGTATGATTCACGCAAGGCTATGAAGATACAGTCTTGTCAAGCAGATTATCAATGTTGATAATTTTTTATAGTTGGCATTGTGTTATGAAGTTGTTGAGGTAGGGGAACTACTTGATATAATACTTGTTGCAGTTGTCATTGCATTGGTTGTTGTTGTTGTTGAGTCATTATCAGTTGACTAAGGATCACTTGATTTACTTGACTTGGTTTTAAATGGTTAGAATAATTTCCTTATAATTGGTCCTTATTTTGCCATTCTTTTTTCTTTGGTTTTATCTTGCCTTCTTGGATTTTTATTTCTTTAATAACACGAGCCTGAGCAAGAGCTTCATCAAATGTTCTATATTTTTGAAGTTGCAATAATAAGGATATGGGTTTTAAGAAACTCCTTACAAACATTCGAGTTAATTCTTCCATTGGTAGGGAGAATGACAACTTGGTGATAACTGCCCTTCAATGGTTTTCAAAATCATAGACTGAATCTTCTTCAAATTGTCTAAGATTGTACAAGTCAATCAATGTGGTTTTCTTGCAAACATTGAGGGAAAACCTCTCCAAAAATTTATTTGCCAATTATTCAAATGTGTAAATATTGTAGTGAGGTAGATTATTATACCAATCTAAAGCATCTCCTCCCAATTTCTAATAAAAAATTTTGAGCATCAAAGTATCATGATATTGAATTTGAAAGCATGAGTGAATGAATGTATTGATGTGCTCTCTAGGATCCTCAGTCCCTTTAAATTTGTAAAATTTTGGCACTGTGAAATCTTCCAGATATGGCAGTGATGGTTCCAAAAATTGGATAGGTTGATTGATCAACTATCTGAGTGTAGGCTTCTAGTACATCATACCAAGAGTATGCATCATCAATATATCAATATGTTATTACATTGCTTGGATTTTAGGGTCTTCCCCATATGTGTAAAATCCCTAAATTATTTTATTATTGTGTGGAGGTAGGGTATGTGAAGTGGAAAATTATTGATATGGATTGTGATGTTGATGGCTAGATGTATTTAAGGGTACTTGACGATGTTGGGCAGGTTGTTGGGCTTGGTGGTGGAATTATTTTTGATGATGAGATGGAGGTGAGGTTTAGGAAATGTAAATGTGTTGGGTTGTGGGAATTAAGTAGATGTAGGTTAATGGAGATGTGGGGATGGATACCGTAGGATATTACGATACCCAAGATGGATTATGGATGAAGAAAGTGTGTTGGATTGGAATGTAATTGGGTTTGAAATCTGCTATATGTGTCTAATGTTGGGAATAAGAACAAGTTTCTTGTTGGTCCATGAGAAATTGGTTGAGATGTTGCCATACTTTTTGTACGGAAATTTTTGAAGGAAATTGTGTGGGAATTATGGAGGTGGGTGTATGTGAAGTGTGGGTGTTTGCAATGTTGGTGGAGGTTGGTGGAGAGTAGGTTGTGAAAGGAATCACAACATAATGAAGGGTAGTGGATGGAATGGTAGATGGAATCTATGAAGTTGCATTGATATGTGCTTTGTAGAGTGGATTGATATAGGTAGTGGTGTAGGTAAATGGGACAGAGGTAATTTGGATATGTAGTGGTGGAGAAATTTTATATAAAGGTGCAAATGATACCTCAAAAAGAGGGTTGGTGTAAACTTGGCTGAAGTTGGTGGGATGTGAATAAACAGGTTCCAACTGAGAATAAGGAATTTGGTTATGTGGGATGTTAAGTTATTATAAGATGGGTTTCGATGGTCTTAAGTATGATCCAACTTTGTCAATTTCTATGTAGATGGTGCGATTGTCGATTGGTGTAGAAGACTCAATTTTTAGGATGAAGGTGTGAATGGATTTGTGCATCACATCAACATTCAAAGTGAATATTGTGTGATAAGGTCCTACAAATAAACCAAAATAGCTTATCTATGCTAGGATAGCTAGATAAGGCATAGAAGTGATTAGGAAAGAAGTGAACACTCCATATATAATGTTGGTGCTTAGCTCATAGTTTTGGCTTGATTTCTGGTCAAAACCATAAGTTATAAGTAAGGTAGAGGTTGCAGATATGAAGCATGTGTGTGAAAATTGATTTGGCAATGAAAAGCATATAGAATCAAATAAACAATTGAATCATATATCTTGCAACAATTTTTTTGTGTGTGGTTTGTGTGTTTTGATGTGCAAACCCTAAGCCTAGACTACTATGCAGGATGGGTTCACAAGGTTGATGGCAAGTGGAAACGTTTTGGTGATAAAATCCAAAAAAATCACTCATGGGATGCTAAGGTGTCTATAGGGGTGATACAATGCATGGATATGAAACCCACTATCACTGATCTCGATCAGTGGTTGGTGATGAAGTCCAACTCACTAATGTTGAATGTGAAACATGCAATTGTATGTGATTATTTTTTAAGTTTCTATTGTCTATGGTGTTCAAAAAATGCCAAGAAACCCTCTTTCAATCAGCCAATTTAGTGAATAAAAATACTAATACAAATCTTCTCAAAAGAATCTAGGGTACACCTCTTATAATCCACCTTGAATCATCAAGTGATTCCAACAATGGAGGGTTTGCCTAGTTCTTCCACTTTGAATCAACAATGTGTTTCCAATAGTGGGAGAGACTTGAATACCAATAACTTGTTCTAGCTTAGAAAAGTAAAAAGTGGGAGGCTTTAGTCTATAGTGCAACTACTTATACTTTTTTTTTTTATTGCAAGTAGCACACAAGGTAAAAACACCATAAACAACAAAAACTTGAATTTATTGGAATGAATATTCTAATGCAACTAAGATGAATGCACAAGTACAAATCTATCCTATGTGCAAACTATATGAAAAGATATTTGTTAATGCCTAAGATGCACGATGTATTACTTTTTAAATAAAGAATAAATATATTCTTTTCAATCTCTCTTTAAAAAGCAAAAAAAATGGAGGTGGGGTTTGATCAAGACTCACCAGGAAGCCTACATATTTCTTCCCAACTCTCCTAGATGCGGTGCAAATTCTCCTATATGTGATGAGATATCTATTAGATGTTGTAGGGCATCCATCAAACATGGTGAGGCATCCATGTGACCACAAATTAAGTTTTGTTGCTCCCAAAAACCCTAGTTTTGTGATTTTCACACGATCAAATCTTTGAAAACCTGTAATAGAAATAGAAAACATAGATTAGATTGACAAGGTATATTAACATAAGAAAAACTTTGGGGGTCTCACCATTATTGCCATTTGTAATGTAAAAATTAACAACACCAATAAAGCAATAAATCAAAAGCAAGTAACACAATGCATGCATAAAATGATAGATCTGATTTATTATGACTCGAGGAGCCTGGATATCCAAATTGTACAATAGATTTTACCCCAAATATGGGGTACAATATACATTATTACTTTTAATACAATATTACAATGTGAGGGTTAAAAACCCTCATTCTAAAGAATAGTTGGTGTCTTCCATTCATTTTCACTCCAAATAAGTTGTGGATGGGCTTGTGTATCCCTACGGGACAACCTGAGCTACAATAACCATTAATGTAAGTATTTCATGTAACCTACACACAGATCACAACATAAAGAAGTTAGTAGTATATGTGAGGGCTCCATTGTGTGAGACCCTCTAAAAGATAAATTTACAAACCCTAGGTGCTTTATACATGACATGTAAGTAAAAAACAAAAAATATAAATTCTAAAGCAATAATAAAAATATACGTTGTCAAAATAATACCTGCAATATTTATCTATGATTATGCTTTTATAATCTAATGACGTACGAATTCTCATGAGCATTCAAGGATTTTTCAATGATAAATTTGCTAAGGGGAAATACGCAAAAGCATTTGGTAATGGTGGTGAACGCCCTACAGTGTTCTTGGAATGCTTAGTAGTGTTCAAAGAATGCGTGATAGCGTTTGAGGGTTTCTAGGAAGGATACTACAAAACCAGATCTGGTTCTCCAGGATTTTGGTGATAGAAATGGAGGATACGATGATGGTGATAAAGGGATGTGTGAGCAAAGCACTAGGGTTTAGATTAGGATGGATGTAAGGGTTGAAAAACAAATTTACCACTTAATTGCTTAAACACTTAATTAACAACTTAACCTCATTCAGAAAAGTGAATGCTCTTTTATAACTTACCTTCAACATGTTAGGGTTTCAATGACACCAACGAGCGACCAAGATTAAAACATGATGAATGGCTAAGATTGAGATGTGATGAGTGGCTATGATTTATTCATATATATATATATATATATATATATATATGTAAATATATAAATATACATATATATATATATATGTAAATATATATATATATATATATATATATATATATATATATATAAATAAATAATAAATGGTTGTGATTGGATGATGTGTGAAACACAAGTGGCTAGGATTTGGTGTCTACATTTTGGATCCAAAGAAATATGTTTTTTGTGTTTCATAAGGCAAGATACTAGGGCACATCATGTTGAAAGAGGGAGTAGCCATAGACCTAGATCAAGTTAAGGACATTGTCAACCTATCACTTCCACATCATGATAAATCCTTTATATCCTTCTAAGGTCAAACAAATTTATTTAGATATTTACACCATATTTTCCACCATTGTATAGCTTATAACCTTTTTATTAAAGAAAGTATAGGAGTTCAAGTGGAATGAGGAGGGTGAGAAATTTTTTAAAGAGACTAAGCAAACCATGAAAGAGGCTCTAGTGTTAGTTGATGCAAACTTTTATAAAAGTTTAATTCTTTATATCTATTGGATCAAACACAATAAAGTTTTAATGATTACTCAAATTGTACAATATAATCAGGGCTATGAAGAATGATATAGATTTTTTAAGAATCAGGTATAGGAGTTGATCCAAAGTTTAAATAATTTCAAACACTTGATTTCAAATAATAAAATTACAACTAATGTTATTCATCCAAGTATAAAATATTACATCATGAAAAGAGAAATAAATGAGAAAAGAGCAAATCACTAGGATCCTTTTATATAATTTTAAAATTTAGACAACCAAGTTGATTAGGGGTAGAGCACTATGCCAAAAATTTGCCCACAATGTTGTTGACACCACAAACTAGGGAGATATATGCTTCTTCACCACAACTAGAGAAACCTAATACTAGGTGCAAGAATGAATTGATTTCATACAAGGAGGTCGATACCTACCAAACTTGATAAGAACATAAAGAAAAGCTTACAGACTGTATAATACTCATTTCACCTTGTTGAAGTGTTCTTGTTAAGGATAAACTTTGATGGCGTTCTATTGAGGTGTATCAGGACTAACCAATGCCTCACTGCTCTCAAATTTCTACTAGGGATTCTTTGGTGGACACCATTTGGATCATAAAATGATAATGAGAACCATGAATACTAGATAATATTGGCTAACCATGTTCAATGATGCAAATAAATGGATGAGAGGGTGCAATAATTGTAAGTACTTCACTAGGAGAAATCAAAATTATCCCATGCCCCTAAAACCAATTATTATCAATGAACCATTCTCCCAATGGGGACTTGACTTCATTGACATGATAAATTTGGCCTATAGCAAATGCCATTGATGGATCCTCAAAAATATATATTACTTCACAAGTGGATAGAGTTGGTCCTGCTTAAAGAGGCCATGGGGGGGTCATCATCCATTTCCTAGAGGAAATTTTCACTTGATTCAATGTATTCAATATGGTTATCACAAACAACACTAAGGTGTTCATTGGGACCAAAGAGACCCAATTTACACTCCAACATGGTATCTACTTAAAAACCTCCTCCAACTACTATCCTTAGGGTAATGGTCTAACATAGTCATTAAATAAGAATTTGCTCTACATCTTGAAGAGAATAGGGTTTGATAATCAATGATAGTGGAAGTTGCACATCAAAAGAGCTCTATGGATAGATAGGATCACTTTTTAGAAAGCCTTAGGTTACTCCTTGTACTTCTTGGTCTATGGTTGGGAGGTCAAGTTTCCCATATTCATAAAGCTACCTACGCTATAATTGCTAAATCAATTAGAGCTCCAAAAATGATATCATGTCATTAAGGATAGGAGTGTTATTAATGTTTGAAGAGAAAAGTGAAATAGCTAGGTAGTACATGCTAAGGCATCAAGAGATCATCAAAAGGTGATTTGAATAAAAATACATAACATAGAAGTTTTAGGTAGGTGACCATGTGCTAAAGGTGAACAAGCTAGGTTGGCACACCAAATTTGAAGCCATATGGAGTAGGCCCTATGTCGTCACTGCCAAAAAGTGGATAATACATTCGAACTATCCATTCTAGAGGGGAAACAACTTTTAAATATAGTTAAGGGTATTTTACTAAAAGGATATCCATAAAAAAAAAGAGGATGAAGAAGAGTAGTCTTGGATGTCAGCTTTTAGTTGATTTTTCCATAGATACACCAAATTCCACCTCACTCAAGCATAATTGAACAAGGTGCAAAGCTAATGTAGTCAATAAAAAACTCAGTTAATGCTCAACCAATTTAACTCATGCCTTACCGCCATGCACAAAGCATCCTATAGGAAAAATTAGTCTCATTGAATAGGTTCTCTAAAGGAACAATTGAGTACAATCCCCTCATCTACTCAAATGTGCTTAGAAAATAAACACGTGGTGAGGTTATTACATGTAGTTGAGGTCCTTGGTGAGCCCAAATAGGGATGTTACACCACAAAGCCCCTATAGAAGCTCATGTACACAAATCCCATGAAGGAAGCATGATGCTCAAGCACCTTAAGAAAAGGGAGAGCTTAACCACTCTAATAACATTTATTTAAAAAAACCACCTTTTTTATAGGAATGATAAGGTAACTTTACACACTTTAGGGAGATTATGAGGTAACACCAACTAAACTCTTTCTATTGGTGTGCATATGATAATAAGATATCATGTACAAGAAATATCCTTCAAAGATCAAAACTTGTAAGAAAATATGGTTCTAGGAGTTCCTAATTGAGGGCCATTAGGCTAACCTCATGACACAATTCCCATTGGCCAAATCCATGTGACCCATATGTCATTGAGTAATGTGAACTTGAGTAGTAATTACCACCACTCCATAGTGGGCATGCACCTAGTTCAAAAATTGGAAAGCTCTACATATAGAATAAACTAGGATAAAGGGGCTCATGCAAGCCATCAAACTCTTTGGTCTTTCTAGGGGAAATAAGTGACACTTAGAAATTTTTCCAAATCCACAATAGTTCCTAGAACTGGCATCTCAAGAGAGACACTTGGCATATTTTATGTATCATCAAAAGGGATTCGTAAGCAAGAGAAACATAGATAATCCAATTGGATCTATAGTAGATGAGATTGAAAGATCCATCAGAATGTGGAAAGATCTTAAACTTATCTCTCCAAATTTTTACCAAATTTTTCTTCTAATGCTAGCTTTTCAATCTGAAGCTTATCACTCCAATATTCTTCAAATATTCATACTAGATTTTTTTATGCTAGCTTTAGAGACTACTCAAAATAGCTTTGATAGATTCTACACAATGTAGATCTAATACCACTATTGGATTTTTAGCCAGATTCAATCATAGGTCCCAATATCTAAGATCTTGAGTAGACTCAAATATTAGAGAAATTAATATAAAATGGTCAATATCAATGAATATAACATTCATGAAATAACAATAATATAAACTAACAGGTCAATATCAACCACAATATGCATAAGCACACTTACAATATAATTGCCCAAAATATTCCATAAAAGCTTCAATACTATTCTCTAATAAATCTTCTGTTACAAAAATACTCTTCAATACAATACATGGATTTTTATCTCCATAATATAACCTTAGAAATGTGACTGTAGAATACTTGACTATTGCACTCTTCACATATCTATAAAATGCATCCTTTCATATTCCACACATAAGAAAAACCTCTCATGTCCCATGGATTTACATATTGGCGCTTGTATACATGACTTGACATTCTATTTACTTGCACACATTGCACACTCTTACATCTACACACTTGCACATATTGTTACATGATACTTGGACACTCTCACACTCTACACACTTGCACACTTTCTCACTCATGACACTTGTACACATCCTACACATAGACACATACTTTAGGGGAAATATAAAATATACACCCTAAACTATAGACTCACACTCTAATCTAATATTTATAATTATACCATGGGTACCATAGGAGTACATTAGTATATACCAAATAATGTAATATTCTCGAACAAGAATAGCATAACAAAGAGACCTAGATAAAGAGAGGGCAACACCTCATTTACCACTAGTATGAGATATAGTAAAGGTAGTTGCATATCCCTAATTAATAACTTCCATACAATGGAAGAAAGCTTGTCCAGTGATTTTCAATTCTTGAGGAAAAATAATAGAAATATGATTTTCTACTACAACCTTCTAAACTTGAAACTTATGATAAGGAAGTGAGAGTCCCATAACATTTCAAGATATAATATTTAAATTCATGAAGGGTTGTTTGGATGTTGCTCGACCTCATGAATTAGAGATAAGACTTTATTTTCCTTGAAGAGCAACAATATGTATTGTCCACATAGATATGTTGATTTGGAACCATATTTTATGCAACTTGAAAAAAAGATTTAGCAATATCTTTGATAGAGGGTTTTCTTACTATGTTTAGAAGGTGTGATTTAGGGGGGGAAATGATTATTGTCACTTACCCACCAATAGCCACCCATATATCATAAGTCTATTTTTAATATGGTTTTACGAAGAAGACAAAGCTAACTGAACACATATATTTGAATCTAGAGGGGCTCAAGGATTAACAAGAATATCCATGGATTTAGTCTATTATGTAGAAGCGAAAAGGGGGTTTGGCATGAGAAAGTGAAGAAGAATTTTAGGGAGCTAGGGGTGTTCAGTGTCATCTACAAGAAGTTTTTCACCTAAATTCTAAGCGATGGCTTCCATATGAGGGCCATTAGTAGGGATTTTTTCATTTTTTTTGGAGTGGTGGCTTCCATTTATTTCTATGTTGCTATTTTTTAGGCCAATTTTTAATCGAGTGTCCTAATTCTCTACAATAAAAGTGGGTATTGGGTAATTTAGGTAGATGAGAGGTTGGTTAACATGGAAACCTAGCCAATTAAGGTCAAATGTGGGGGGAAATGTCTTGGATATTTCAATTTCTACATAATTTTGGGGGTGAATTCTATAATTAGACAATTTTTCCAAAATAGGGTGAAACCGTAAAACCCTACCAAGGAGAGCAATGATTTTATCAAGGGACAACATGAGAGAGATAAAAAGGGAAGTTCTATCCAAAGAGGGTATTTTTCCCTAGAGCAACCCTTCAAATAAAAATCCAATGACCACCCTTGAAGATAGCTAGTTTACCTATAATTCACCCATGTTCCATATTGGAGAACTTTCTGGGCATGTTTAGGGTTTGCAAAGGAAACAACTATGTACCCCCTTCCTAGTCCTTGAATAGAATTGACTATCCATCCCTTGGTATTTTACCAAACCCCTCTAACCCACTTGAGAATTTCAAACTTAAGGGGTATCCCCCTTATAAAAAAACAAGGTACCATTGTGTTCTAACAAGTCAATACAAACTTAGACAAACAAAGCAGGAAGAACCATTGAAATGGGTTTACCTTGATTTGTATGTGGTTGAGTTTCTACTAGATTAGAGTTTGATGGCTCAATGGTGGAGACCTTTGTTACACCATTTTCATTCTCAAGATTTGCACGCTTCTCCATGGATCTATTTACAGGGTTCTCAAAGGGATTCTAGGGAACTTAAGATACAAGGACATCAAGGAATGGAATTTTATCCATCATGGGAACCTCACAACCCATGCAAAATTTTCAATGGTTGATTTATTGTACCTAGATGCTTCTCCACCATATAATTGGGCTTGTCATCAAATGTCAATCATTGTCCCATTCTTCTATGTAACTTTTCCACTTTGCTCTTTGCTACTAAGGCTTATAACTTAAATTCCTTGATTTTTTTATGTGATTTTTAAGTTTAATTATACCTTTTTTTTCCAAGAGTGTTACAAATTCATTAGTTAGGCATGTATTGATGTCATTATTTTTATTTATGCAAGGGAAGAATATTGTTAGACTATTTACTCTAAATGTGCATCCTAAAACTTATAGAAATAAGATCATTCCAATGAGTCATTGTATATGGTTTTTCATATGATTTAATTTTTATCAAGAAGGTAAAGAAGATAAATTAGAATGAATTTTATGTCAACTAACATAGGAAAATATATTTAATTGTAAAATAAAATTTATATACATGTTATAAATCTACATCTCTAGAGAGATTGACCTATTAGAGTTGGTATCTGGTTCAAATTAAAATTGTAAGGAATTAGTGTGCATGATCATTCATTAATATAGTTGAGTATTTTTTGATGGAGGGTTTTTATATAAATCATGGTGTAAAAAAAAATTATAGTAATTAGTTTAGTAGCTAACAATTCAACAAGGATAGATATTGGTGGAAGCCTAAAGTAATTTGAATTTAAGGGTAAAATATGTTTTATATTCAAATGAAAGCATCCAATACAACCTTAAAAATCTATTGGATCAAATATTTTATTTGTTAGATAAAAGTCTAGTACATATGGTGTAATAATTTTTCCTTCAATAATTAATAGAAACCTCAATTATATTCCTAAACTCATAAAACAAACATAATTTAGTAGAATGAACACAATAGAAAAAAATATATTGCTAACATGAAAGAGTTAACATTGTGTCACAAGCTGCTCTTACGAGGTAGCCTCCTTTATGAGCAAAGCTTAATACAATATAATTTTTCTAGATGCATGTGCCTTTATTACAATGCAACATACAAAGATAATGTAACCTTTAGATTCAAAAGAGGTGCTTACTAATTACGAATAAAATTGGTACAATAAAGAAATAGAAATGGTTAGAACATGAATTTCTAACACTACCTCTCCCACAAAAAATGCTTTCTCCCTAAATCTAAAGATGAGGAAATTGTTGTTAAATTGATGTAGTGGTTCCCACATGCCATTTTTAATGCGTAATTCATATCATTATACAAATATATATAATCATTTCAATGCACAATTGTGATCATTGGTCCAGTATAGCCTTTGAATACAAAATGATTGAGCCTTGATCATCTATTTTAGTTAATTTTGAATTAATTTGGATCTTTTAATACAAGGCCTTCATCAAGCAAGCTACATAGAAATGAAGATGTCTTTGGGAAGATGGTTGTAAGTTTAAACTATATACAACATTGATAATTTGTTGTAATGCTTGGTAGGGCCTATAGAACATAATGTTAGCAAGTGTTCTTAATTCAATACTCAAAAATAAATACAAAGTTTGAAGACCTCTCATAATATAACAAGATTTATCACATTCATTGAATCCATGACTCAAAAAAATTAAATACACATACTATACTCAATGTTGATAACAAGATTACAATACTTTATAGTACAATATAAAGTACTACAATTTCACATTACATTTCTTTCTCACATGCTATCCTTATTAATAGCCTTTACAAAGAGTTTCTTGATATTTCAAATTCAACTATCTCTTCATTGATACAAACTCATGGGAGAGATGACTCTTCTTATTTCTCATAGGAGAAATATATTTATTGACTCTCTAATAATGACAAATATTTACAAGACTCCTTCACATCAAATATTTATAAGAGTATTTACAAGTTTCTTGCAAGGTACCAAATAATATAATATACTCCAACATCCCCCTTGTATTACAAAATTTGGTATGTTGTCAATATCTAGTTTTTGGTTTTGGTTTTTTAGCTTTAAATTTGGTAGTGGCTTTGGCTCTTGCTTTCTTTCTAGCTCTGCTTTTGGCACTGATTTAGGTACTAACTCTGGCTCTTGTCTTTTTTATTCTATATTTCTAATTCTAACTTGAAATTTATTCCTACATCAATTGTTGAATTATCATTTTCTTTATTACTTGCATGTTTAAATGTTATTTATTTTGCAAGCATACTCACTGTAGAATCATTTATGGTCAAATCTATGCTTAGAAATATTTTAACATTTTTATAATTATATTTCATTATGTTATGCTTATCCATCCATATTTCACATACACACACACACACGCGCACACACACACGCACACACACACACACACACACAAAAACACACACACATACACATATATATTCATGCCATAACTTTTGAGACTAATTATTTTCTCCACAAATTTTACAACAATTGAGGATCCAACATTTCTTTATTTTATGCCCATGTCTGTTATGACTATTTCTTTTCCTGATTCCTTTTTAATAAATTTGATTTTGTTATTATTTATTACACATTCAATGTTACCTATGCCAACATTCCCTGTTAAAAACTGATATTGGCATTTCCTATACAATATCACTCTCGTTAGCTTGTACTATAAATATTAAGTCTTTATATCTTGTGCTAAGTTCTTTCTCTCCTTGTTACGTTTTATTATATACTTGTTTAGTACCATCTACTTTAGTATGCCTTTCAAACTCGCTATTATCCTAATTTGAATACAATAAGTCATCACAAGAATGATTATTACAACTAAAAATTTTTGAATGACTTATACCATCAATATCCCTATCACTAATGCAAGTGTTCAAATCACTAACAACATACTATCCATGAACTCTAATTATTTGACCTACATCTTGACCAACATACTCTACACAATCAAAGCTAGTTTTTTTGTACAAGCACTCTTATAAATAAATTTAAAGCTAGCACTATCAAAGCTAGAGAGCCTCAAATACTAATTATCTAGAAAAATATATCTAGAGCTATCCTTACAAATATTTTTGTCACCACCAATATTGACTATCTCACACAATTTTTTCATGATCATAAATCTTTGAACCAAGAGTTTTTGCTCAAACCATTACTGCCTATTTTTTGTGGATGATGATCACTACATGTATCATAATTTGTATTATAACTATGACCAACACAAATATTCTTTACACAATCAACACATACAAATTTTGCACACCATTTATATTTTTGTCCAATGCTCAAATCCCTTGTGTCAACATGCTATGTTTATTCCCTAAACAAGATCCCTTGTATCACAATAGTCGTCTATCATCAAATTACATGCATTTTTTTCTTGATGAAGGTTACTAGTGTCACAACTCACATCCTTCATCATGTGTATATTTTTCAATTTTTTTGCAACTTCTTTTTGTTTTTTACATTGTTCTTTGTAGGTCATTAAGTGTGGATAGCGACATTTGGGATACTTTTTCCATTGTTTTAAGCTATCATTTGCGACCTTACAATATTAATTTATTTTTTTCATGATAAAATCCACGTGTACTATATTGTTTGATGATTTGTACTTCTTCTTTGATATTGCATTTGGAATTTATATTCTCTTGTGGAAGTAGCAAATTCAATTGTTTATGAGACAGTGATGTCATATTTGGAGAAAATATGATATTTTTGATAGAACCAATGGCTTCAATCTCTCTTTATATTTTAATGAAGTGTTTTTTACTTTCATTGACCACCCTGAATTCAATTGTTCTATCCTTTCCAATAATAGTGACACTAATACCAAGTTATTGGCTAATCCAAGCATATACAATATATTTTCTAATGTGTATTCAAGAAAAGGTAGGTTGAGTGAAACATTGCCTACTCCTTGAACCTAGTATATTTTATAGGTATGCTTTATTTTACTTGAAAATAATCAAACCAATGCAGATTATCAGTAATATGATTACTTGCACCTGAATCTATATACCAATAATTATCCGTTGAATTTCCTATGCCATGTGCCATCTTAACTTTTTGTTCAAAATTTGGTTTCCCATTTTTCTGTTGAAAGAATATGGTGGTTTGACCCAATTGACCATGTTCTTTGTAACACAGTTTTCTTTGTATTGGAGTCCCTCTTAAAATAGAATTTATTTCTTCAAACAAATGAGACTTTGAAAGAGGAATTTTTTATGAATACATTATTAAGATTCCTTGTAAAACATCTTTCAATCATTTTTCAATTCCTTCAAATGTAGACTCCATTAATTAATGTCCATTTTTCTTTTATTCCAATTCTTTTATAATTTTCTTAGATAAGAGTAAGTGTGAAAAAATATAGATTAATTATCAAGTAGAAGACCTTTTAACTCCCTAATTCAATATTTTCCTTCTTTGAACTTTCTTTTCTTCAAATTTCTTTTCAAAGTTTCCTTGTATTACAAAATTCCTTCTATTATTTTTTCAATCTTTCAAATGGATGTAGAATATCTTTTCAACTTTTCTGATTTTTTTCTTCTCTTTTTTATTTCAAAAATTATCCATTAAAATTCCTTATGGACCAAAATTTTTATTCACCAATTTCCTTTTAGTTCTCATAAAAAATAACCTTATAACCGTTTAAATGGATTTAAAAAATTATTGAGATTGATATTTCAAATGTTTTGTCTTGATTTCTTTTTTTTAAATGTTTCCTATGAATTCCTTTTGTCTCCCTAATTATTTTCTTTTATGAACTTTGAAGGTATAAAAATATTTCATACCTTATAAATCATGTTAAAAATCTATCCTCATCTTCCTTTCTTCAGCTAGTATTTCAATATCTTTGCTCCTTTCCAGAAAGTTTCTTTCAAATATCCCTTTTAAAAATGCCTTGCCAAAAATTCTACCTCATAAGAAATCATGTGAGATTTAGAAATTTTTTAACTACTACTTTAATTTTTAATCCTTTCCAACTCAAATATAAAACTTTTAAGGAACAATATTAATCCTCAACTACATTGGTGCCAACCTTATCACTACAATCAACCACTCTTTTAAAAAATAATGTGTGCACTTTAAGAATTTGCCTTGCACTTGTGATATTCATATCCCTACAACTTTTAATGGTGCTTAATTCTCTATATGTCAAAATTTCTTGTTGGAGGATATTCCTGCACCCTTAATAGATTTGTCATGTTGCAAGACTTCCCTGATCCAATCAACACTATGGACTCTAGTCGTAACACCTCTTTAACTTGGGACACGATTATCCTAAGACTATAGATAAACTAAGTAGGGTAAGGAAACCTCGGAGGTGAGCCTACAATATTTCTTATATGCTAATCTTCATCCAGATTTGCAAAAATAAAATAAAACTACAACATAAAATTTGACCAAGTTTGGAAGTAACTCCCAACTAGTGCTTCAAGCTGTAGACCGGTGCCTATCCATTGGGTAATTGTAGCCAGACTTAAAATATGATGAATATAGAAAGGAGAGAAGATAAAATTAAGCCAATCACATCCATTAAAATAATTTAATAGAAATAATTCAACATACCAACGAAATAAGACACCATTTACACATTCAAATGATGTAACATGTAAATGAGAGAACACATAAAATTGCACATAGAATTGTTAAAAGGAGGAAACAGGGTTGCATTAAAGAATAGATCATTACAATGGGAGCCTAATCAGAATAAGCAGATCTCATTGAACCAGTACAAATAAATTCTTCATTCAAATGATGCAATAGAGAACTGCAACTCTTTATTCAAATGATGTAACAAAGAGCCTCCTAGATTCCAGCCTCAGCCACTGGAAATTATCTTAGTAAACTAGATACCTCCTCAAAAAAACCTACACAATAATGAGAAGAAAAATGGGTGACTAGACAAGACACAAAGGAAAATATATCTAACTAAGATGGGCACACTGGTATACTTCTTGCAAAATTACTATGCAAATACTTGATATCTTTTCTTCTTGTAGAAACTCTCTTAAATATCATGATCTTTGTTCTATAATTATAAAAATTGTAACTGCATCAATGATGGCCCATAACTGGAAATGACACATAATAGCCATTATCTCCATTACCTTTGGTTTTTTTTTTTTTTTAGGGTTTAAGGTTTTGAGCTTAGGGTTTTTTTTAGGTTCAGGGTTTAAGTTTTTTACCCCTTTTACAATTATATAACAAATTTATATACATCCCAAAAGAAACCCTAAAACAAAACCCTACATCTTAAAGCCCTAAAGAAAAATATTTCTATTTTTGGATAATTTGCCATTTTTGGCAAAAAACAACCCTAATTTTTGTAAGTTTCCAAAAACGCTCAGATAGACATCAAAATTAATACACATTATTGGATCACCCATATTAATCCTTCTAGAAAATATCAACACGTACTCATGTCTAAAAAGTTATTAAATTCCAAAATTTCTTTTTTCTAATTTCTAAAAAAATACTAAATTCTATTTTTTAAATGTTGGCTTCTTATCGGATATGATCTTTGACACTCACTTTTCTATGCTACTTCTAATATACTAAATCTTGTAAAGAAAAATAGGAAGAATGAAAATAGAAAAATAAGTCCTAGGGCATGGGTGGTGATGCATCAAGATCACAAAATATTTTGTATACTAGTGGGATGATTAAACACATGCATCATTTATGGAAAGCTAAAATTGAACATGATATCAATCCAACATTTTCATTCATCCATGAAAAATATATATAAGAATTAGGGTACAACAAGATTACTCATACTTTCCTATATAAACCAATACACACACAAGGACCATGACAAAAATAGATTAATCACAACTCCTTGTATGTATATATGAAATTTTCTAATGCATTCATGATAGAAGCAAAAAGGCTCGAGGAATGCTAGTAAGATGACTCATTATTAGAGTCTAGAATGATACAAAGAAGAAAACTAAGAGTAAATATATACAAGGCCAACTATTAGGCACACAAACAATTCTCGTTTTTTCAAGGCTCTAAGATAGGTATTTATAGATTCATTATAAAATTTAAAATTCAAAATTTTCCCTAACCTTGACATATGCGAACCTCCATTTCTCCTCTACTCGAGGTGCTACTCTACATTTATGTATGGTATGCTTAATGCTAGTTGGGATTCCTTTCTCATCGGAATCTTAATATGCTGGTAATTCTCCCTTTAATGCTACATTTATGAGTCCTTCTATTTTTAGATAAATAAGCTTCGATGATGGTCATTGTAGTAGCAATTGCTTGACATGGAAGCTTTCTACCAAGCCTAATGCTCACATTGATCATGTGGAGCCCAATCTTCATTCTTCTTACTTAGAAGAATGTTTCAACTTAAATAATATACCATCTGTTAGATATAAGAAAGAGACACATTGTGAGAGAAGTGTCCAAAGAGACAAACATAAGGAAATGAAATTTTAACCTCTCAAATATAATATAGTTGACGATCTTGTTTAGAATATAGATAATTGGTAATCCTCGAATGCATCAAACCTTGAGTACTATGATAAAAGAAATGTTAAGAAATATGTTTTACACCTACAATATTCTTTATAAAGAAGGTTATTTAAAAACTTGCATTTGTCGAGGAAGAAAGGAAAGGTGTTTAGTCTATGCTACATTATTGGTTTAAAGATCCTGTGAGTGATAAAACAAAAAGGAAATACTAGCTAAATTCAACCTTGATGCCTATGTAAGTTTGAACCATAGAATCAAGTGGTATTAGCTCAACTAGTTAGATTCCTCAACATTTAATGAGGATACCAAGGTTCAAATATTTCCAAGCGATACATGGATAATATCCAATATTTGTTGTAATACCACTATGTGGTGATGATGTAATGCGGGTGGGGTTCATTTCAATCCCATATAACCAATTAAAAAAAATTAACCAGAAATTTATTGGAAGCAAATAAGCTTTCCAAGAGCTATATCATTGGGCTTGTTTGAGTTAATGTCACACCCAAATAAAGAGGAGAATGTTAATTGTGTCTAATTTGTACAAAAATTTCCATAAAATCCTAACAAGTTCTTGAATTAATATCATCAATTTGTTTTTCGTATTGAATTATTATTCCTTTCCTGGTGCTTTCAGTGGCGTAAAATATTTAAAATGATTGTGTCATGGTGGTTATAGGGGCAGATTGCACGAAGATCTATGGTGTGGCTTCTGGGGCGAACAATGCAGAATACAGTCACGACCATAAAAAGCCGGACAACCTTCCTAGATTCATGGTGGCTACCGATTCCAACATGTAAATTCAAAATATATATATATATATATATATATATATATATATATATATATATATATATATATATATATGCTAGTACACAACTTCAAGTATTGAGCATTGTGATGTCTCAAAATCATAGGGACCACTATAGTGCCTCTACATTCGACAAGCAAAATGGAAGAGAGGAGATTCAAAATTTGCATATGATGGTCCAAAACCTTCATACATCTCAAAGTAGTCATGGTATCTATAACAACCTCAAGGTTTTTGATGATGTCAAATAGTTTTGACCAAATTAGACCTCTATAGTTCTATGTCTAATGACTTAACATGTTGGCACTAGAACTTTGAAAAAAATGAATCATGACAATATTTTGATCTCATAACACCGCACTCACTAGCCATCCACCCTACCACTATCTTACAATATAGAAGTGAATATGAACGATAATACCATCAATTATATTTTCCAATAGAGTATAACTTGTGTATAATCTAGAAATAATCCTATATTAGAAAATAAAAAAATAAAATTTTCAAGGTTTGGAACAATGAACTATGGTAGATAAATAAAATATTATTGATATATTAATGCACACCCTTAGCAATACAAATACCCAAAATTAGCATCGTAGGGTGCTAACTGGCGAGCAACTTATGAAACATGGTTTTCATGGCCCTTTTAGATATGGAAAGAATGTGGAAACTCTTAGCCATATTTTTATTGAGTGTACCTTAGCCTTTGAGCTATGGAGGAGAATAACCATCTTACTTGGCTTACAATGGTCCAATTTTTCTAGTTTTGAACAGCTTTGAAGGGATTGGCCTAAACAGAAGGGTGTTGAACTTATCATTAGGTAGTTAGTTTGGATGGGTTCTACCATTCTACCTTGGAATATCTTGAATGAAAGGAACAATCAGATTTTCAATCAAGAAATAAAGGATATTCACTATATCTAGAAAAATACCATTGCCAACTTAGTTGAATCAGTCCAAAAACTCCTTAATCACTCCCAAAACTCCCACCAAAAATGGGATCAAGTGATGCAAAGATTGAAGATTAACTCCTCTAAGGGCAACCAACTTAAAGACAATGTGAGTAATTGCAAGATGGAAAGAACAAGGAATTGGAAGCCTCCTCCTAAGGATTATGAAAATGTCAATATCGATGGAGCCTTTAGGGGGAACCCTAGAAAAGCTAGTGCAGGGGGAATTGGTAGACTTTCAGATGGCTTCGTGGTTTTCACTTTTGCTGAGAATTTGGGTATCATTTCCAATAACTTTGCTGAGGGGTATGGTATCCTCAGAGGCCTTCAAAAGGTTGCTAAGGTTGGATGGGAAAATGTGTTGGTTCAATATGACTCCCAACTCATGATTACTCTCCTGAATACTCCTTCTAAGAATCATAATGTTGATTGGAGAATAAAAAGAATTGTTGAGAAGATTCAATTAATCCAGATGGTTTTTTTAAAATTGGATTATAATCATGTGGTTAGAGAGCAAAACATGAGTATTGATGCTTTAGCTAATTGAAAATTGGACAAAGGTGATCTTACTTGCTACGGCCACCCTCCTAAATGGTGGGCTTCACAAATAAGGGAAACTCTGCTTTTTATCCTTTCTTTGGATGGCTCTAGTACTAGAGGTACCTAGTTTTGTTTTGCTTTATTTTTGTTTCTCTTTGGTTCAGTTCCCTAGCGTAGACATATATTTCCTATGTTTCCTCTGTTGAATCTTGTCTTAATAGTCTTTTGACCTAGAAAGGTCATAGTTGTGTTTTATTTTTATTTTTTTTCATTTTTTTTAGCTTTTTGAGGGGTGTGTGCGTTCTTTTGTATTGTTTTGTTTTTGTGTTGTTTTAGTTGTTTTGTTGTGGTTTTATTGTTTTTAAAGTTTTTGTGTTTTTTTTGTGTTTTTGTTGTTTTTCATGTTTTTATTTTTATGGTTTTATGTTTTAGGTTTTTTTTTAAGTGTTTGTGTGTTGTTTTGTTGTTATTTTTTATTTTAGTTTTTTTTTTTAATTTACATGGTTGAATCGGCAACCACCACGAATCCGGGTAGGATTTTTGGATTTTATGGCCACCACAGTATTCTACGCTGTTCACCCTAGAAACCGCCACACAAATTTCCGTGCAGTCCACCCCTATAACCACCATGCCACACTCATTTTAAACCTTTTACGATGCTGAAAGCACCAGGAAAGGGATAGGCGTTCAATCCAGTGAGACATGAGATTTGAACCTTGGACCTCCGCCCCCTTACGGGGTTTGGTCGAACCAATTGGTCTACACCTCGGACCTACTTTAGTTTATTTTAATTTTATTTATCTAATTTTTTGTTGTTTTTATGCTTTTATGTTGTTTTTGTTTGTTTGTTTGATTGTCTTTATTTTTTATATTGTATTTTTTGTGTTTGTTTGTTATTTTTTTTATTGTTTTAGGCATGCTCATTGAGTGTGCCAAAGGAGGCAGGCCAAGTGCGAGCCCTGACATTTTTGATGGAATAGATACCTTTGCCTCCTTGGGACTTACCCAAAAGTAGCATCCCATTTGGGGTGTTTTCCATAAACAAAAAAAATACCCAAAATTATTAATTCCTATGTTGTTTGCATTGAAAACCCATAACCACCCAAACTTTCCTTATGAGAGAAGGAATATTTAGCAAAATATTCCATTATTGAATTCTGAAGGGAAACAAACATCTTTCTTAGATGCAACAATAGATTTTAACAAGGTAAAATTGCTAAAAGTGTTGAATTAAGACTATTTTAGAATATAATAAGGAGTCCAATAAAACTAATAATTCATCCATATCCAATATGGTTTAATTTATTCAAACCTTCTCTATGATTAAGTAGAGTTGCTTTGTATTGGCTCTAATACCATGTTGGAATTCACATTATTTTCTTGAAATATTTTGAAACATACCTTCACCATAATCATATGCAGAGTAATAAAAGACCAAGATAAAGATAATAAAATATATAAAATAGAGAGAGAAAGATAGATGAAATGAGTAAGGGGTGGGTGACCATATGTAACCTCACAATCTCGCATATAACAAGTTGATATAATAGATTTGTCATTGAGGATATTTATAGAGATACTTATTCCCAATTAAATACTAACCTCAATTTGACTGACATGTTAAATTACATTAAATATATTAAACCCTTTAATCAAGATTAACCATAATTATGGTTTAACCAATATCAATAAGGTGAGTACATGAAAACTATTGTTAGGCTTAAATAAAGATGCTCATAATCTTACATAGAAATGTCTACAGGATTACATAGAGAATGTTTATAGGCTTACGTAGTACTTTCCCATAGGCTACATCAAGAGCATTCATAGGCACATCATCACTATCAACCTTGGTCTAATATAGTCATATTATAGATATTTTAACAATATGGATGTTGTGTGGATGCTAGATGACTCCTTATATGGGAAGAAGTTACAAGATTTAGAGGTTAACCTAGCACATATTGGCTAAGAAAAAAATCTAGAAGGAGAAAATACATTATGTATATTTAGATTACCTCATCTTAAATTATCACTACTAGGACTATAATCTCCTTGGAATATTATTGTAATTTATTCGAAAGTGACTTTTTGGATGTTTTATTTCTACGAAATTAGTTTTTCTGATTTAAATATTAAGAAATTTGATCAATAAATGCTCACATCATTAGCGAAATTAGGAGGATGAAAATATAGTAAAATAAAGTATGATGCCTACAAAATTAAATTACATGATCAATTTGATGATATGTGATGAGTTTTAAATAATTACCTTCTATAAGCACTCTTGCTTAGATGAAAGACCTATTAGGAGGCGTTCTTTCCATTACAAAGCAATGTTTTTTTCTAAGTGAGCAATGATTTTGCTAACAATGGTTAAAAATTAAATTGGATGTAAGATGGTCCTATAGTAGGATGATCTTGAGGATCTAGAATATATTCAAGATGATGCAATGGTGACATTAACCTAGATGTCTTAGTAATAATGGAAGTACCTATGGTATCTAAATCTTGTGAACCTCAAACCCTACCATCCCCTCACCCAAGATATCATCAACCAAGAAAGGATTAGAAATCATATTTGCTTTTGTGTTTTGGCTTTTTGAAATGAGATTTGATGCTTTTATGAGGATATAAAAGGAAATATTAAGGTTTAAAAAATTTCTTACTAAGTTTTTATTATATCTATTTTTTGTGCATTATATACATAGATAGTATTACTAATATAGTAAAATTTAAAAATAATAAGATTGTTTACTCGATGCATCATGTGTAGTAGTATATTGAACATATCTCAATTTACTTCATAATATTGTAATATTATAAATATTTTGATCCAAATCCTAAATTAAAAAAATTGTAATCTAGATCATATCATCTACTAGTATGACTTATTTTAGCGCATGTTGTGAAAATTTTGAAATCACATAGTTTTAATAAATAAAAAATAAATAAATCTTTTAAGATGTGACAAACACTTTTCTCATTAACAAGTTTACATCACCTTCATATGCAAAGGCATTGTGTGCACTGAATAAATATTTTATATTATTTAAAAAAAATAACTTAAACTTTTTCATATCCATTTATTTTTAATGCTAAACACAAATAGAACGAAAAGCGTTTATCAAGGAAAATTTTGATAATTACAACTTAAATTTGGATCATCTTGTGGGTAGTGGGGAATCCCTCCAACATAGATATTTTCCCATTTGATATTTGAAAATTTAACGTCAACATTAAAATATTTCTTTATTCTCACTAGGCTGGACTGCATTTGACCCGTCCGTTATTATTACCATACCTCTGCTTTACGCACATATACATTAAGGTTATAATCTCAGGTAATTTCCATTACCATAAATTCATTTGATTGGCCTTTACAAATATGAAGTCTAGATTGCCTTCAATGGCATTCAAATCTTTCTCAGCCATATGCATGTACACCACCAGGCCTGGAATTAAAAAAAAAAATTACCTGTCAATAGGAATTTTTATGACGGTTAAATGTTTTTATTGACTTTCAAGTTACGGTTTAAAATTTTATTTGCCTTTCAATTTTGACGGTTAAAATTTTTTACTGACTTTCAGATTACGGTTTAAAATTTTATTTACCTTTCATTTTTTTTTAAATGGTCTACACACTAATGAAAATACATAATTTTTTAAAGATGGTCTAGACACTAGTGAAGATCAACAATTAAATGAAATGAATTTTGGTCTTAAATGTAGTCTTGTCAATTCCATTGAAGGGACACCACGTGTGATACAACATGAGATTTCTGATCAACACTTGGAATCGGTCAAATTTAAACATGAATATACTGTTGTACCAGCCACCAAGGACCAACAAAGTTATGCAGAGTATAGTTTTGGTGATGTCAGCTATATTCATGTACCAAAAATATTATCTAGAAAAAAGAACACTTTAATGGTATGCACTGCTTGCAGAAGGAAGAACCAATGTCTCAGACTACAAAGGTAGGGAAAAGTCACAAAAACAATGTTAGCTTGAATCTCAATCAGAAACTTTATGTTCTTCAAAGAGATGCCAGAGGACGTTTTGTTAGTTCTACCAGAATTAATGGGGAAAAATGAAGTGATATTCCTTATCCTCAATCAAATGAAATTCAAAGTAACCAATCCTCAATCAAAAGAAACACTTCTACAATAAAGAATGAGACTAGTTTTGCTATAAATACTGGATTTATTAATGCAAAAAGTGGAAATTCAAGTTCCCTACAAACTTTTCTTCCATCTTATTAGGAAATTCAAGAAGAGTGCATAATTAAGAGTCCAACTTTCATTTCAAGGTACATACATTCATTCTGGAAAGGTTTAAAGTTGCAGGAGCATACAAAAAAATAGAACTACTGCTATTGACATCCCAAGCATCATAAAAAATAAAAACTTATCCAAAAAAGGTGAAGCAAACTTGACATAATCATCTCTTTGTTTACATAATCCTTCAAAATTAATGTTAAACAAATGGGCAAAAGGTAGTTGTGTAGTGCACAGTACAATACATAGATGCTTTGATGCAACAATTATACTGCAGTATACACACACTATCTTTTTGTAGTATACTCAGTCTGTATATATCCATTACTATAGTATATATCCTTTCAAAAAACACAAGTGCTCATTCTAAAGCTCAAGAACTCGTCTTGGCTTTACATCTCTCCAAATATCATAAACTTCATTCCAATCAATATTGGTCGTTGCGGGTCCATTCAAAGATATTCTCATGAGTGCATCTAATGTATCCAACCCCAACTTTGATTTTCTAATATCTTTGATAATATTTTGTTTAGAAAATCCTCTTTCACAATCTACTGTACTTGCAGGAATGGAGAGTACAACTTGCCATAATTTCATCATATGAGGATAAGTTCTATGCCATTGCTCTGTATTACGGAATGTCTTCCATGCTTCCTTCATTGAGAAACCCTCACAAGCTAAATTTAATGTATCAACAAAAGAATGCAACTCCCTTTTACAAGCCTTGATATCAAATAGAGGTGCAATTCCATTTGAGACATTATGCTGTAAATGTTGAAGAAGTTTTTGTAGCCAACGCTCTGAATTATTTTCTCTAGTTCGACGTTCTTCTGGATAGTAGCAAGGGCTAAAGATCTTTGTTGCATTAAATAGTGGAAGATCTGGAAACCTTGCATTTAAACAATTAATGATAGATTCAACATAATATTTTGTAAGCTTGTGACAACTCTCTTGTGTGCCTTCAATAGGAAGTTTCATACCTTGTTTCCTTACATCATTGAAATAATCATTCTCCATAGATGAGATAGATTTATATAACAAATCATGTCTGTCAATGATATTATCTTGTACTTTGATTTCAATAAATCCATATTGAGAATCAGTTAAAAATTTTGAGAGATGAGTTGCTCCATTTGCAAATGTTTCTTCTCTTAGAAACCATTTAGTCAATGTGTTTATAGTTACATCAAGAGCCAACCCAAGACCTGTAATATCTACATTTTTTTCTTGAAATAACTTATTCAACTTGTTCAACTCACCCAATATGTCAGCAAGCATATGCAAACAATATTGAATAGAATATATGCGTGCCTTGTCATACCATGAAGAAAATTTCTTATCATTTTTCCACATGGTTAATATAGCAGGCATAAGCTTTACAAGCCTTATGATAACCTCTCCTCTTGATAGCCATCTAACTGCATGTATTTGTAAAACATCTAGAAGATCAATTTCCATAACTCTAAGTAAATCATTTAATTCATTACTCCTTTTTGGTGAGTTTTGAACCCATGAATACACTTTATTTGTAAGCTTTTCAATCTGCAATAACTCTGGTACATTTTTTGAAGCATCTGTTGCTACCAAAGCCTCACGATGAGCTACACAATGAACTGTAATCAGGTTTGGAATATATTTTTTCAAAAAATACACAAATCCATTTTCATTTCCAATCATCGCTGAAGCTCCATCTGTAGAAACTGCTATCAAATTTTGTAACAAAATACCTCTACCATTCATTATATGATTCACAATGTCATATACTATTTTTCCTTTTCCATCTAGTATATCTTTGAGCTCCATAAATTGTGAAATAGGTGCTCCTAGACCTTGCAAATCTAAATATGTTGCATAAACCACAAGATGTTTTTCCAAAGTACGATCAGTACTTTCATCAACCATTAATGAGAAGAATGGGCTTTCCAACATACATCTTGTTTGACATTGTTCAAGATATTTTGAGATACAATAAAGAAAATCATTTGCAGCCTTACGATTTGTGTATGAAGAGTAGTCTTGAGATTTGGGCATATTTGGTGTTTTCATATCTATGAGGAAATTACAAAGTTTCTCATATTTAGATAAGGATAAATCTTCTTGACAAATAAAGTAAGCTACTTTCATTGTAGCAATCACTCTTTCCTTATTGGCATCTTCAATTTGTATAATATGATCTAGAATAGATTTCATCCTTCTCTCTATTGCATCAAACCATATTTTTTTAGCATCTTTATGCACAAGTGACTTTTCATGAGTAATAAGAGCATCACGCTGAAAATTTGTACAACCATGTCCTGTACCCCAAGGTCCAATCATTCTATACTTTTCACAATATTTACATTTCATAACATCCTTATCAACATACTTGACAACATTCAACCAATCAAACTTTTCTAACCATTCAAGGCGAAACTTTCTTTTTTATTGCACTTTTTTATTATCATCACTGCTACCCTCTGCATCAATTGCATGTACTTCATCTTCATCAGAAGAAGTTCCAAAAATTTCATGGCATAGTTGTTTGTTTGGATTATCATGATTACCTTCATATGCTTCAAAATCTTTGTTGCTATTAGAACTTGTTGTAGTCCATCCATACATTTTTCCGATAGTAGCTTGTATCTTTCTCTTTGAAGACATTTTTATTTACCTATAATAAAAAAATGCATGTCATTTAACTAAGATGATATTTCCATCATTGTATTGGTTTATTTGTACATGGTCATTTTTGTTGAGGTTTTTATCATGTTATAGTTGGAGCCTGGAGGAATCCACCAATATATTCAAAGCTAAATGGAAAAAGTTCATGTTTACCTTCAATAGATTGCTAATGCAACATAATAAATATACTAAAATAGTGAGGAAATAAAATATTGGATAAAAATTACAAAGCAGTTATTGTATTATTTTTATTTTAATAATTTTTAAAATTTTAATATATATTTTTTTTAAATTTGAAGCCTAGTAGATAGCATAAGAACTATTGTGGAAGCATCGTCGATCGACCGTATGAGCTGTCATCATTTTCTTTTTTTATTAATTTATTTTTGGATCTAAATTTTAAAATTTGACTTTTCTTCTCTTAGAGGAATCTATGGGCAAGGTGAATTCTATGTTGACATAAATAGTAATGATACAATTAATTCCATGAAAATGGCACAACTACTAAGAAATACAAAATCTATGTTATTCACATAAATTCATCTAGGGCAATGAAAATACTTTTAAAAATAGGTTGGTTGATAGTTGTAACTTGTAAGTGTTTGTTTATAGGTTGTCTTGGTCTTATTGTTTCAATGGTTTGGCTTCGTTGATTTCCTTTTACCTAGCAAGCTAAGGTTTATAAAAAAACACTTCGATCATAATTTTTTTTAAAGTAAGGTTTAGTTTCAATTTCATTCATATTAATTAATTCACATAAATTCATCTAGGGCAATGAAAATACTTTTAAAAATAGGTTGGTTGATAGTTGTAACTTGTAAGTGTTTGTTTATAGGTTGTCTTGGTTTTATTGTTTCAAAGGTTTGGCTTCGTTGATTTCCTTTTACCTAGCAAGCTAAGGTTTATAAAAAACCACTTCGATCATAATAACATGAGGATGGGATTGGGAGGATGAAACTGGTTTCAATTTCATATAAAGTAAATAAAATAAATAATTGTTAAGGTTTAGTTTCAATTTCATTCATATTAATTAATTCACATAAATTCATCTAGGGCAATGAAAATACTTTTAAAAATAGGTTGGTTGATAGTTGTAACTTGCAAGTGTTTGTTTATAGGTTGTCTTGGTTTTATTATTTCAAAGGTTTGGCTTCATTGATTTTCTTTTACCTAGCAAGCTAAAGTTTATAAAAAACCACTTGGATCATAATATCATGAGGATGGGATTGGGAGGATGAAATGGGTTTCAATTTCATATAAAATAAATAAAATATATATATTTTTTTAAGTAAGGTTTAGTTTCAATTTCATTCATATTAATTAATTCACATAAATTCATCTAGAGCAATGAAAATACTTATAAAAATAGCTTGGTTGATAGTTGTAACTTGTAAGTGTTTATTTATAGGTTGTATTGGTTTTATTGTTTCAAAGGTTTGGATTCATTGATTTCCTTTTACCTAGCAAGCTAAGGTTTATAAAAAACCACTTGGATCATAATAATATGAGGATGGGATTGGGAGGATGAAACTGGTTTCAATTTCATATAAAGTAAATAAAATAAATAATTTTTTTTAAAGTAAGGTTTAGTTTCAATTTCATTCATATAAATTAATTCATGCCCCTAAAAGCATCAAATGAAATAGAAATACAAGAGGTACTGAGATAACTCATATCAAGATTATAAATTGGTAGTACTTAAATATCTCTATATAATGGTTTTCATGGTTTTTACAACCTATAATTCAACTCTGTATACATGAAATAAAGTGGTTGAAGCTTAAACACATTATACATTTATTCTTAACACCATTCAAATGGTAAAAAATATCAACTTTTTTTTCCCCACCACACAACCCCCCCCCCCCCCCCCCCCCCCCCCCCAAAAAAACTATTATCAATTATGGTTAATACTACAAATAAATCTCTTGGATAAGAGGGGATCATGCTTACAAAAGACATATTTGCTTACTTATTAAGGAAACCATATTTACTATTAAAAATTACAATACTTTTATAATATCATTTAAAGTAAAATACTAATGTCCTATATAATATAAATTTCGCCATATTCAATACCATCATATATTGATAAATCCAATTTATTGAAAAATAAAACAAACACATGAAAGGCACTCATGTTTACATTAAACTTGTATTTAACATTAAAAATAGATATATAATAGATTACATATATCAAATAATTATTATTTTTAATAAAAATACAATAGATGAATATATAAAACATTACTGTGAAAATGATTGTGAAAATAAAATAATGATTGTGAATATATAATAGATGAATAAAAATAAAATTTATTAAAACACTATTTTTTATAACCTTTACAGTGAAAATGATTGCCAAAAAACTATAAGAAATTGATCTATAAAAATAAAATAAAATTTATTAAAACTATAACCCTTTACTGTTAAAATGATTGAGAAAAAACTATAAAAAATTGATCTATAAAAATAAAATAAAATTTATTACAACCCACCCTATTCTTTATAACACTTTGTTGTTAAAATGATTGTCAAAAACTATAAGAAATTGATTTCATGCTTTTTACACTTTGAAAGTAAATAGCTAATTCCCATTTTGATCCCGATCTAATCCTTTTCCAATTTGAAAGTTAAAAGTTAATCCCAGAGATTTGATTAATAGAGGGCATTGTAAATTTAATTAATGCATTCTTCATCTACTTTTAAAACACATTAATTTCTTTATATATATAAAGATATAAAAATTACATCGATTATGCAGCTTTTCACTATCGGACGGATTCAATTGAAGTTACCCTCATACACTCCCACTGGTTTGACGTCCTAGAACATAGATAACCATTCCTTAATCAACATTCCCTATTCGTAAGCCCTCTCTGAAGATACAAACTAGCAATCAAAACTTAAATAAGGCGATATAAAGCCTCAAACCATTACAGAAAACACTACTATACGGAAGCAGCGAAGGCACAAAACGCTAATTATTTGAAAATGTTCCATATAAAATTTTAGTAATATATATTAAATTTAATCTATTATAATTGGAAACATGGAAGATGGTTTTACGATAGCGTTGGTAATAGAGAATGCTAAGTTTTTTCTCGACTCGTTGGACTCTCATTTTAGCTTTGGATAATACCTTTGAATTCTTTCAATTACAATAACAACAAAGGGACACTAAATCTGTGTTCAACATATTGCAACCCACAAAGCAAAACCGAATCCATATACCTTGCCCATGAGGACTTTAGCAAAAACTTAATATGAAGCAGAGTTTGTAATTCTACAGGCGCAAAATTAAACATGGGCAAATGGAAGACCAGACGAGGAGAATGTATTTGTTATTGTGATATATTAAAAGTAAGAAAATGACATAGATAGATAAGATTGGGATAATTTAGATGTGATGATTGTTTGTTACATAGGATATAAGTCGCAATATGAGCCTAGAAGAATTCATCACTTATTTTGTTCTAATTTTACAGCGAGTAGTTGGTCGAGAGTTTGGTTCAGTTGAAAGAAGCACACACATTGCAATCTTCCTTGCCTTCCTCCCCCCAAATCTCATTCTTACCTTTTTTTTCAAACCCAACAACCCTTATATTTTCATGTCTTCTAGTTCGATTGCACGGATCTGTAAAGTTTCCTGATCTGTTTTATATTATAATTACAATAAAAATATAATAGATGAATATATAAGACATTATATATATAACATAAAAGTTTAACCAGGGCCTTACCTGTGTTATATTATAATTATATTTTTATAGCCTCCTTTCGTTCCTGACCTGTGTTACCCTTGCAGGCAATGCTGTGAAATTAAGTTGAGAGCTCTAGAAGTTCAAATAGCTGTAGTTTCTACCATCATGCCACAAACACGTACGAGGTAACCATAAAAGCACACTAGTCTTCTTTAAGGCGGGCTAATAGATAGATAGTGTTAGAGTAAATCACTATATAAAATATAGAAAAGTAATTATAGTGTTTCAAACTTTAACAACAGAATTAACAAAATAAGACAAACACACATAGTAGAAGAGACAACGATTTTAACGTGGTTCATTCACCCAATGTGGGTTACATCCACCGAGAATTTTCAATCCTTTCTTTCTCAATCCAAGCAATAGAGGGTTACAACCTACAACAAACATCTGCTGTAATTTCCTCTCTATATTTACAAGGAATCAACACAGTAATTTTCATTGTATACTCTGTTTTTCCTCACAACTATATAGAAGAAAAAAACAAAAAAAAACTGCTTTTCTTAATACATTCCAAGATTAACACTGAGTTCCCAACACCTAATTTTGGGATAAAAACAAAAAAAACTTTCCTTGGTTGTCCTGTTGTAAATCCGAAAACTTTCTCTCGGTAGACTAACAGATCGTAAATCTGGAAACTTTCCCCGCCCGTCCCGCAAGTAAATCCAGAAACTTTCTCTGTTTAGCCTCCTCATAATTAGGCTCCATTCCTAACAATCTCCCACTTGGAGACTAATTCCATTGCACCATACCGCAACCAAGGACTGAAAAATTCTCATCATGGCCTTTTATTCCTTAAGGCCAACTAAAGTTGAGCAAAAGCTCAACTTTTCTCTTGACACCACTTTTGTAAGCATGTCAACAGGATTTTGTGATGTGTGAACTTTCCCTAATTTCAAAGATCCATCTTCCACTACTGATCTAATGAAATGATACCTGAGTTTGATGTGTTTAGTTTTTGAATGGAATGTCGAATTCTTCACAAGGTGTATAGCACTCTAGCTATCACTCCACAACCTATTATCCTCTTGCTTCTTCCCTAGTTCTTCCATTAGTCTTTGCAACCAAACCATCTCTTTGCTTGCTTCTGCAGCAGTAACATATTCAGCTTCAATGGTTGAAAGGGCAACTATGTGTTGGAGTTTAGAAATCCAACTAACCGCTCCTCCTCCTATAGTAAAGATGTAGCCGGGAGTGCTCCTTCCACCATCAAGATCACCTGTCATATCAGAATCTACAAAACCTTTCAAGCATATATTAGAGCCTCCAAAATTCAAAGAATAATTTGAAGTTCCTCTCAAGTACCTGAGTATCCATTTTACCGCTTGCCAATGTCCTTTTCCTGGATTACTCATAAATCTACTCACTACTCCCACTGCGTGGGCAATGTCTGGTCTTGTACAAACCATTGCATACATCAAGCTTCCAACCATTGATGCATAGGGAACCTTAGCCATATGCTCTTGTTCCTTTTGTGTCTTGGGACACAAATCTTTGGTGAGTTTGAAATGCTTTGCCAATGGAGTAGCAACAGACTTTGCATTGTTCATGTTGAATCTCTTAAGCACTTTTTCAATGTATTCTGCTTGTGACAATTTTAGAGTGTGACTCTCCTTGTCTCTTGTTATCCTCATACCAAGGATTTGTTTGGCTTCTCCCAAATCCTTCATGGCAAAGGATTTAGCCAACTTCTTCTTGAGCATGTTTATATCTTGCATATTTGTTCCCGCAACTAACATGTCATCCACATACAATAGCAAAATAACATAGTTACCATTTCCAGTTTGCTTAAAATATACACAATGATCACTTTGACATCTTTCAAACCTTTGATTAGCCATGAACTTATCAAATTTTAAATACCACTGTCTAGGAGCTTGTTTTAACCCATACAAGCTCTTTTTCAGTTTACATACCCAATCCTCTTTACCTTTCACCCGAAAGCCTTCTGGTTGGTGCATATAAATTTCCTCCTCCAAATCACCATGAAGAAATGTTGTCTTCACATCCAATTGCTCCAGATACAAATTTTCTATAGCTATAAGACTCAAAATAGCTCTAATAGAGGTCATTTTTACAATTGGAGAAAAAATCTCATCAAAATCAATACCTTTTTTCCGAGCGAATCCCTTGACCACTAGTCTTGCTTTGTATCTCTTATGCCCTTCATTCTCCTCTTTAATCCTGTACACCCATTTATTGGTCAAAGCTCTTTTACCTTTGGGTAGCTCAACCAAATCCCAAGTTTGGTTGTGGAATAAAGAGTCCATTTCTTCATTCATTGCAAGCTCCCACTTATTCCCGGTATCCATCTGTAATGCTTCCTGAAAACATTCTGGCTCACCAGCATCAGTATACAAAACATAATCAAAGAAACGTTGAGGAATTTTACTTATCCTGGTAGATCGTCTAACAACACTTTCTGGAGATTGAGGTGCTTGTTGTTGCTACTGTACATTTTGATCTTCTACCACTTTTGGAGTTACCTTTTCTATGTGTCCATCAAGGTCTATGTATTCAGTAATTTCCTCTTTCTATTTCTTTCCCTGCAACCGATCTTTATACAAGTTTTTTTCATTAAATATGACATCCCTACTTCTAATGACTTTTCGGTTATCACAATCCCATAATCTGTAACCCAAGCCATCAATACCGTAACCAATAAAATAGCACTTTTGGGCCTTAGCATCTAACTTATTTTTGTTCTCTTTGTCTATATGCATAAAAGCCTCACATCCAAATACCTTAAGGAAAGAATAATTTATTGGTTTACCTTGTCCAAAGCTCTTCCGAAATTCCTCCATCCAAGGCACTAGATGGTCCTCTATTAATCAGATATACTGTAGTATCAACAACATGAGCCCATAAAAATAATGGTAAGCCTGCATGTATTCTCATGCTCCTAGCACGCTCCATGATGGTTCTATTCATTCTTTCTGCAACCCCATTTTCTTGAGGTGTTCTTGGAACTACCTTGATTCTTCTAATTCCATTTTTAGAACAAAACACATCAAATTCTCTACCGCAATATTCTCCACCATTATCCGACTTTAGACACTTTAACCTTTTTCCAGTTTCATTTTCAACTAATGCTTTCCAATTCTTGAAGGTATTAAAAACATCACTTTTATTCTTAATGCAATATATCCATGTTTTCCTTGTTGCATCATCAATAAAAAGTACATAGTAAGAGGAACCTCCAAGAGAAGTTACCTGAGCTGGGCCCCAAACATCTGAGTGCACAAGCTCCAATTTCTCTTTCTTCCTTTCCTTGCCATCCTTGAGAAATCTAACTCTCTTTGCTTTACCATAAACACAATCCTCACAGAATTCCAAATCAATCTCTTTTAACTTAGGCAATAACTTTCTTGAATGTAAAATTTCCATACCTTTTCCACTCATATGGCCAAGTCTTTGGTGCCACAAAGATGCACTCTCACCTGTAGAAACTAAATTCATGGAGCAAGTGAGAAAAATCAGCAAGTAAATAAAGAGTACCCACCAATTTACCTCTAGCTACTATCAATGAACCTTTAGTAACTTTCCAAGCATTTTCTCCGAATGCAACCGTGTATCCTTCACCATCAAGCTTACTTGTCGATATAAGATTTCTCTTTAAATCTGGTATGTGTCTCACCTCTTTAAGAGCCCATTGACATCCATTTGGGGATTTAATCAAAATCTTTCCAATACCCACGATTTTACATGGTTGGTCATTTCCCAATAGAACCTGTCCATAATCTCCAAAACATAATCTATGAAGTATTCCTTATGTGAGGTAGCATGGAATGAAGCACCACTATCAATTACCCAATAATCACTATTTCTATCAAGAGATAAGATTAAAGCATCTTGTAGAATTTGTCCAAGTAATATTGGCTTCCGAAGTGTTACCATTATTATCATTACCTTCATTTCCATCACCCTTTCTTTGCCAACAGTCCTTCTTGAGATGACCCTTTTTGCCACAGTGCCAACACTGTAGCTTTCCTTTTCTACGTGATTTGGATCTGCCTTTGGATTTGCCATGATGTGAACTCTTGCCTCTTTCTCTTCCTCTTCCTCTATTCTCAACAGTTAAGGCGGTGCTAGATGATTCTCCTATGGTTTTTCTTCTCATGTCCTCACTGAGTATCACACCAACCACTGTTAGTCTCACAATGACACTGAGAGGGGGGGTGAATCAGTGTAGCTCTTTTAAAACTTAAATCTTCAACTCTTAAAGCCGAAACAATGAAAACTTAAAACCAAATAAAGCAAGTATAACAAGAGAACATCACACAACACAAGATGTACCGAGGTTCACCGATTTGGCTACATCCTCAAAATGACTGTTTGGACTCCCATCCAAATCCAGCCTTTGCAAAGCACCAACTTTACAATCAATTTACCAGCACCCACTGGAAGGAGCACCAACCCTTGATTTATCTGCACCAACAAAAAGGAGCACCAACCCCTGATTTATCTGCACCAACAGAAAGGAGCACCAACCCCTGATTTATCTGCACCAACAGAAAGGAGCACCAACCCCTCTACCAAGCACCCACTTGATTTTGATATTGATAATAAAATGACATATATGAATCTTCTCTTCTCACAAAAAATTGACCGTTCTCTTAGCTCGTTTTGTCAAATGCTAAACGCTTTCTGGGTATTGTGCAGAACTCTGTCTATGACCTCCTCTCAAAATTTTGGCCAAAACTGATATCGTATGAGAAAGTTATGCCCAAAATACTAAAGTGACATTTTTCACCTTTTTCCCAAAAACACGGATTTTCACTCTTTATTTTTCTCCACACACTCTTCTCACTTCACAAAATAAAATCCCCAACTAAAATTCTCCAAGCAACACTCCTTTTATAACTATCTTTTCTCTTTGTAACTCCTTTTGTAACTTCCATATTCTCACATGCTACCTATCAATTGTAACTCCTTTTGTAAATTCCATATTCTCACATGCCACCTATCAATTGTAACTCCTTTATGACACAATATTCTCATATGCCACTTGTCAATTGTAACTCCTTTATGTAACTCCTTTATGACACAATATTCTCCTATGCCACTTGTCAATTGTAACTCCCTTTTTATATAACTTCTTTTGTTTATATTGAGAAGGCATTTCGTCAAACATGTCACATGCAAAGAATTGACACCTTACTCGTTCTCATACTTCGGAGCCACGTGACAACTCAAACCAAAAACAAAAGATGATCTATTTGATGCCTTGAAGGTGTAACAACACTGAAACTGAAACTCTGGCGACTCTTCAAGGTCGAAACGGCCAACTAAAGGATTTTGCACAAGTGGCACAAATTGACATAAAAGAGACCTGTAACGTTTTTGCAAAAATCATAACTCTCACCTCGTAACTCGGTTTTCTCTGAAATTTGAAACGTAGAATATTTGCAACACTGACTATGTCCAAACCAAAACTCACTACCTAACTCCTTACGGTTCACTTGTACCACTTCCACAAAAACAGCTATTGACACACTTTTTCCAAAAAGAGCGTTTTTGTGACAGTCTTGCAACGCTTGTAAAATTCGCCTCGTTTCTCCGTTTTCATTGAAATTTGGAAAACATGTTCTTGAAGATAATGACCACCTCCAGTTCAAATTTTGCTGCATAAATCCTTATGGTTTGTTCGCAGTGCTTCTGACAAAACCTGCACTTTTTCAGCCTGTACAACCACTTGCCAAATCATCCGCCAAGATACCGGAAACATCACCGATCAATCCAAACACTGTGCTGACATCTCCAATGCTGTTCTGGACTATTTCCTGACATGCTGGCATGTTCCAAACTGATCCATCCTGTCCAACTGTGCCCGTGGCGACTTTTGCAACTTTTTGACTATTTTGCTGCTTTGACAACTTTCTGACGATTTTTTCAACTTTTGCAAATTTGCACAAACAACTTGTAACAACTTCACCCAAACATCAAAAACATCCTCATAAGAATTTAACATCATTGTACATACTCGAATAACCTCTCGAACTCCTGTCCACCGCATCAACCGATCTATCCGACCGTGTTGACAACAATGACAATATCTGTCGTTGCACCTTGCTCAACAATCTCCCCCTTTGGAATTGTTGGCAACACACGTGCAATTTCCCGTAACTCTTCTCCCCATTTGACAACAATACCAAAGGGCTACTGCAAACTCCCCCTGAGTCCATGCACAACATTCTCAAGCAAAAATTATTACACTTAGCAAAAATCACAAACATGAGCAAAAAGATAAACAAATACACAAATGCTCCCCCTGAGAATGTGGTCCCGATAGCTAGTCAATTCTTGGGAAGCGTGACCACTCCCAATTTATTGCGAAGGTACTCAAAGACTTCCTTGGGCAACGGTTTTGTGAAGATATCTGCTACTTGCTCTGTTGTTGGAACAAAATCCAACTTAACCTCACCTTCCGCAACTTTCTCCTTCAAAAAGTGATACCGGATAGCAATATGTTTTGTGCGAGAATGCATAACCGGATTCTTTGAGATGTTAATGGCACTGGTGTTATCACACTTAACTGAAATTGGCTCACTAAAGTTAATACCAAGATCTTTCAGGGTTTGTTTCATCCATAATACTTGCGTACAACACGTTGTCGCTGCAATATATTCTGCCTCTGTTGTGGATAAGGAGACTGACTCTTGTTTCTTACTATGCCACGCGACCAACCTGTCTCCAAGATAGAATGCACCTCCACTGGTACTCTTTCTGTCATCTACACATCCTGCCCAATCTGCATCTGAATACGCAATAAGGGTGAAGTCCTTACCTTTCGGATACCATAACCCATACTCCATAGTACCCTTGAGGTACCGAAGAATCCTCTTCACCGTCGTCACATGAGTCTCCTTGGGACTAGCCCGAAATCGTGCTACCATGCATACTGCCTGCAAAATATCTGGTCTGGTAGTCTGTCAAGTACAATAAGCTCCCAATCATAGATCTGTACATGGTTTGATCAACATGTGGAGATTTGTCATCCTTGCTCAACTTGCAACCTGTCGTCATGGGAGTGCTAACTGGCTTACAATCCTCCATTGTGAAATTTTTTAACATCTCTTTCACATATTTAATTTGAGAAATAAATATGCCCTTCTCATTTTGATTAACTTGCAACCCGAGGAAATACGAAAGTTCACCAATCATTGACATTTCAAATTCTTTCTGCATCTTATTTGCTAAATCTTTACACGACTCATCTTTGCTGTTGCCAAATATGATATCATCTACGTATACAACAAGAACAATAAGATGGCCATTTTCTATTTTGACATACAAATTACTATCCACCATACCTTTCTTGAACCCTTGTTGAGTAAGATAGTTGTCTAGCCTTGCATACCATGCTCGGGGTGCCTGTTTTAAGCCATATAATGCTTTCTTCAACTTGCAAACCAAGTTGGGATCATCACCAAGTTGGAAACCATCTGGTTGCTCAATATAAACCTCTTCTTCAAGTTTCCCATTCAAAAATGCTGATTTCACATCCATTTGATAAACTTTGAAATTCTTGTAAACTGCTAAAGCCAAAAACATTCTAATTGCCTCTAGTCTAGCCACAGGTGCAAAGGTTTCCTCAAAGTCAATACCTTCAACTTGTGCATAGCCTTTACATACCAATCTTGCTTTATTCCCGACTACCTGTCCGTCTTCATTCAATTTGTTTCGAAAGACCCATTTAGTACCGATTATATTTTTATTTGTAGGTCTTGGTACTAACTCCCAAGTTTTGTTTTTCTCGATCTGATCTAATTCTTCATTTATTGCCTTCATCCAACTTTCATCTTTGCTTGCGTCAACAACATTTTTGGGTTCAATGCTGGATAATAGAGAGTAGTTGCTTACTACTCTTCTTCTTGTTTGAACACCAACTGTGGGGTCTCCAATTATTTGCTCTCTAGGATGATATTTCTCACAGCTGCTTGTTTTGAATTTCTTATTTTCTTCCACTTCTGAATCACTGTTTGAATCATCCGAGTCAATTTTTTGTTTTTTTTTTCTGTTTTCTTTTCCTCATCTCCTTCAATAACCTCTTCATAAATTGGGTAGTTCTCTTCATAGCTAATTACTCGTTCCCTACCTTCATCAACTTTAACATCGACACTATCCACAATTTTCCTTAGCCTCTTGTTGTAGCATTTGTAAGCTTTGCTTTTTGACGAATAGCCAAGAAAAATACCTTCATCCGCTCTATCTTCAAACTTACCAAGGTTTTCTTCAGTTCTTTTGATGTAACACTTGCTGCAAAAAACTTTAAAGTATCTTGCTGTTGCCTTTTTACCGAACCACAACTCATAAGGAGTTTTGCTTTCATGCGTCCTCAACATGCACCTATTTTGGATGTATACCGCAGTATGGACTGCCTCTTTCCAAAATCTGTCTGCTACTTTGCTCTCAGTCAACATAGTCCGTGCCATTTCTTGCACTATCCTCGTTCTTTCTTTCTACCACACCATTCTACTGCTGAAAACTGTCTCCTAATACCATATTTTTCACAAGTACTCTGTAAAATCCTCTGAAATGAACTCTCCTCCTCTATCCGATCTTAAACATTTAATCATTTTTCCTGTTTGATTCTCAACTTGGTTTTTGAAAACCTTGAACATCTCAAAAGCTTCTGATTTATGCTTCAAAAATAGTACCCATGTCATCCTGGAATAGTCATCTATACACAACATAAAATATTTGTCACCATTTATGCTTTGCGTTCTCATGGGTCCACATAAATCAGTATGTACTAGTTCCAAAGGTTTGCTTGTGTAGTACTCTTTTGTTTTAAATGAGACTCTAGTTTGCTTCCCCTTTTGGCATGAAGCACAAATGCTATTTGATGGTTTGCCAATGGTGGGAATATCTCTCACTGCCTTTTTTGAGCTGATTTTTACTAGATTGTCAAAACTGATATGACCGAGCCTCTTGTGCCACAACCAATTTTCTTCTTCCTGTCCAATCAAGCAAGCTCCTTCTGAAGTCTCTGAGAGAGTGTACAGGTTGCTAGATGTCCTCGATCCAACTTGCTATCAACTTTCCACTATTTGCTTTTCTGACTTCACAACCCTCGCTTCTTAAAAATCACTTCATGACCTCTATCACAAATCTGACTTACGCTCAACAAGTTATGCTTCAGACCAACCACAAACAAGACTTCTTTTGACTTGATTTTCTCATCACCGATCTTAACTGAACCTTTGCCAACTATCTTAGCTCCATCATTATTTCCAAATTTTACTGAACCACCTTCATATTGTCTGTAACTTCTCAAATTTTTGTTTGTCACCTGTCATATGACTGGAGCATCCACTATCAAGTATCCATGGTGCAGATTTATTCTGTGCTTTAAATGTTGTTTGTACGATCAGGGATTCCTTTTCTTCCTTAGGTCGCTCTTTTTCTTTCCACTCTGGTTTGATTACAGTTTTGGGCTCTTGTTTTGACTTTTCTTTTTCAGTAGCTTGTGCATGTTTTTCAGGAAATTTTCTATTTTGTCTCATTCCATTTGGTTGAAATTTTCTTCCCTGAAATTGATTTGATGCAAATGTACTTCGACAATTTCTTGCAATGTGCCCAAAATTATGATAGTTATAACATTCTACTGCATAATCCATCAAAGGTGAAAAAACATTTCTACCTGGTAAAATTCCTTGGTCCTACATTATACTTGCAATCTGAAATCTTATGTCCATAACCATTGCATTTAAAATAGTAACTGAAAAAGAGATGATTGAACCTGGGTGATGGTCTTTGCCATGTTGTCGTAGGAGCCATAAATCTTCTTCTTCTTTGATGTGTGACATTGGTGAATCCATCATTGTCAATTCTCCTTTCGTGCCTTGCATTATTGCTTTCTTTTGCATGAGTCATTTTTTCTTGATCAACTTGTTTCTTATCTTCATTCTTTATGGATTCTTCATTTATGGCCTTTGATCCATTTGATGATTCTCCTTCGTCAAAACCCAAACCAAATTTGATGCCTGTAGTCTTTTGGTTATTTATGATCTTATCCAACTTCATAGAACTTTCTTCACGTTTGTGATAACAACTAATTTTACGATTCATCTCTTCTATCTGCATCCTTAAACCAACAATCTCTTCTTCTAGCTTGTTGTAATAATCTATTTTCATGGTTATTTGCACTTCGAGATCTTCAGATATTTTCTTGGATTCTTCTATCTCGTACTTTCAAACTGGTTATGATTTCATTTGCATCCTCAAGCTTTCTTGAAATTTTCTTATTCTTTTTTCTTTCTATCTTCAATTCATCCATAGCTGCAATTAGTTCCTCTTCCAAATTTACTTTTGCATCAATTTCTTCTTCATCACATTCCTGTTCTTTTTCTATTTTTTCTTCTTTGAGTGCCATGAAAAGAGCTTCACCTGTTTCCTTTTTAGAATCCTCACCGGAGCTGTCTTCTGATGAACTGACATTCTTGGAGATGAAACTTTTCTTCTTGAAGTTGCCTTTTCTGAAATTTATTTTTTTCTTCCAGTCACTTCTTTCTTGGTGTGATCCTTCATCACTTTTGTTCTTCTCATTAAGTGGACATTTAGCTGCAAAATGCCCAATGCCTCCACAATTGAAACATTTAAATGGTAACTTTCCTCTGTATTTTCCTTTTCCCCTTTTTAGTTTTCGAACAAAGTTTGCTTCCATTTCATCTGATGTCTCTTCTTCCTCGGATTCTTGTTTTGCTTTCATATTTTTATGGGCTTTAAAAGTAGCTTCTTCGTCTGTGGGTTTAGATTTTCCTATTCTCATCTCATATGCAGTCAAAGAACCATGCATCTCATCCATACTAAAAGAATTTAGATCTTTAGCTTCTTCTATAGCTGAAACTTTAGAATCAAATCTTTGGGGAAGAGATCTTAATACCTTTTTCACGATGACAGAATCTTTGATTTCCTCGTCGAGTCCTCTAATCGCATTAATGACTTCATTAACTCTCAACATATATGCCTCTATGTTCTCATCATCATTCATCTTTAATACTTTGAACTGAGCTCGATGTGTTTGTAACTTGGCCTCCTTGATCTTAACGTCTCCTTCATGAATGCTCCTCAGTTTGTCCCATATTTCTTTTGCCATTTTACAACTCATAATCTTTAACGAGTTCACTATCCACTAATCCGCACATGATAGCATTCTTTGCTTTTGAGTCATTCTCAAACAGCTTTCTTACCGGCAACATCGGTTGGAGAAGTGGTGGGTATTGTGTATCCACTATCTACTGAATCCCAAATGTCATATCCCAAAGCACAAAGATATGTCTGCATCCTGAGTCTCCAAAATGCGTAATTAGTTCCATCAAACAATGGTGCTTTGTTTGATGAGAAGCCTTCACCACCTGCCATTGTGTCACTTCCAAGATCACCCTAGCCGGTTAAGCTTGTTCAAGGAACCTCGCTCTGATACCAATTGTTAGTCTCACAATGACACTGAGAGGGGGGTGAATCAGTGTAGCTCTTTTAAAACTTAAATCTTCAACTCTTAAAGTCGAAACAATGAAAACTTAAAACCAAATAAAGCAAGTATAACAAGAGAACATCACACAACACAAGATGTACCGAGGTTCACCGATTTGGCTACATCCTCAAAATGACTGTTTGGACTCCCATCCAAATCCAACCTTTGCAAAGCACCAACTTTACAATCAATTTACCAACACCCACTAGAAGGAGCACCAACCCCTGATTTATCTGCACCAATAGAAAGGAGCACCAACCCCTGATTTATCTGCACCAACAGAAAGGAGCACCAACCCCTCTACCAAGCACCCACTTGATTTTGATATTGATAATAAAATGACATATATGAATCTTCTCTTCTCACAAAAAAATTGACCGTTCTCTTAGCTCGTTCTGTCAAATGCTAAACGCTTTCTGGGTATTGTGCAGAACTCTGTCTATGACCTCCTCTCAAAATTTCAGCCAAAAATGATATCGTATGAGAAAGTTATGCCCAAAATACTAAAGTGACATTTTTCACCTTTTTCCCAAAAACACGGATTTTCACTCTTTATTTTTCTCCACACACTCTTCTCACTTCACAAAATAAAATCCCCAACAAAAATTCTCCAAGCAACACTCCTTTTATAACTATATTTTCTCTTTGTAACTCCTTTTGTAACTTCCATATTCTCACATGCTACCTATCAATTGTAACTCCTTTTGTAAATTCCATATTCTCACATGCCACCTATCAATTGTAACTCCTTTCATATTCTCATATGCCACTTGTCAATTGTAACTCCTTCTTTATGTAACTCCTTTATGACACAATATTCTCCTATGCCACTTGTCAATTGTAAATCCCTTTTTATATTTTCAACCTAGTCCATTTTGTTTCATATTGAGAAGGCATTTCGTCAAACACTTCACATGCAAAGAATTGACACCTTACTCGTTCTCATACTTCGGAGCCACGTGACAACTCAAACCAAAAACAAAAGATGATCTATTTGATGCCTTGAAGGTGTAACAACACTGAAACTGAAACTCTGGTGACTCTTCAAGGTCGAAACGGCCAACTAAAGGATTTTGCACAAGTGGCACAAATTGACATAAAAGAGACCTGTAACGTTTTTGCAAAAATCATAACTCTCACCTCGTAACTCGGTTTTCTCTGAAATTTGAAACGTAGAATATTTGCAACACTGAATATGTCCAAACCAAAACTCACTACCTAACTCCTTACGGTTCACCTGTACCACTTCCACAAAAACTACTCATCGACACACTTTTTCCAAAAAGAGCGTTTTTGTGACAGTCTTGCAACGCTTGTAAAATTCGCCTCGTTTCTCCATTTTCATTGAAATTTGGAAAACATGTTCTTGAAGATAACGACCACCTCCAGTTAAAATTTTTCTGCATAAATCCTTACGGTTTGTTTGCAGTGCTTCTGACAAAACCTGCACTTTTTCAGCCTGTACAACCACTTGCCAAATCATCCGCCAAGATACCGAAAACATCACCGATCAATCCAAACACTATGCTGACATCTCCAATGTTGTTCTGGACTATTTCCTGACATGCTGGCATGTTCCAAACTGATCCATCCTGTCCAACTGTGCCCGTGGCGACTTTTGCAACTTTTTGACTATTTTGCTGCTTTGACAACTTTTTGACGATTTTTTCAACTTTTGCAAATTTGCACAAACAACCTGTAACAACTTCACCCAAACATCAAAAACATCCTCATAAGCATTTAACATCACTGTACATACTCTGAATAACCTCTGAACTCCTGTCCACTGCATCAACCGATCTATCTGAAATCGGTTGGATAACATTCAGGTACGACATCAATAGGAAACTATTCAAATATACCATCGAAATCACACAAAGTTTTTAATAAACTTACCTTTAAAATTGTTTGAAAACTGAAACCAGGCGCAGCGCCTCACTGAAATGCAGTACTGAAACCCAACAGGAGCTTATCTTCAATTTTTACCAACGAGGATTTACTGAAACCCAACAGGATCTTATCTTCAATTTGAAACTCATAAAATATAGCGAGAGCAACAGTGATCTTAGTGACTATCAATGTCTGCATTTATGTCGAGAGAGCGACAGGGGTCGAAGAGTGCTCGCTGGAAGCATGGTGTCATGGAGATGGGAAGCCCTTGAGCTGCTTCGGACCATGCCTTAGAAAAAATTATTGCTGCTGATTCTGTCAACTATTCTGTGGTCAAAATAACAACTAACGATAATTTCATCACACTTCATTCTCGTTACCTGCTCACGAGACATATCTATTAATGTATAAACATAGCATATGCTAAACAAAATAGAAATTGTAGTTTAATAAAATAATTCTACCATACTATATTACATACATGCAACTCACTTTTATAATTATAAAATAGAAGGGTTTTTTAATTTTCCCACCCAAACAATTTTTGGAAATTTTCTAGGGTTTATTAGTCTTCTTAAATCTTCCAAGTCATACCAAAAAACATAGTCTAAAAAAAAAAAAAAATCCGTGAACTTTCCAAAAGATTCTTCAAAAAAAAGGTTTTCGTGATTTTTTCAAAAGATTCCATCATTAAACGGGAAAATCATACAACACTTGCACATTATAACAAACTCCTACTGGATGCAAGATTTTTTTGCAATCTTTTATCCCAATTTCATTGCTGCAAAATTGATGTTTTTGAGTTGTGACAACCTTAGTAAGTGCATATGCTGCATTCTGTTGAGTTTTACATTTGATTAGGTTGATCATTTCACTCTTTGCCATGTCATGCACAAAATGATATTTCACTGTAATATATTGTGTCCTTTCATTGAATGATAAAGAATATGCAAGTGCTATTGCAATATAACTATCATATTTTATTCCAACACATTCTTGGTTCAAATACAAACTTTTGCACAACCTCATCAACCAAACAACTTCTTTTGCAGCATTAGTTGCAGTGATATATTTAGCTTCAACACTTAATAAAGCTATAACAATATGCTTTTTACTCCAACTCACTACACCACCACACAAAGTGAAGACATATCCTCTTATCGATTTACGATTATCCAAGTCACCTACCCAATCTGCATTTGCATGTCCCTGCAAAAAAAAAAAATCATTCTTCTTGGGATGATAACACAAAACATGATCTTTAGTACCCTATAAATATCTAAAAAATATTTTTATAGTAGTCCAATGTTTCTTTCCAGGATTGGACATATATCTACTGACCATACCAATAGCATGAGCAATATCAGGCCTAATATATACCATTGCATACATAAGTGAGCCCACAACCTCAGCATATTAAATTTTCTTCATCCTCTCCTTTTTTTCAGTTGTGGTTGGACACATTTTTGCAAACAATTTAACTCGAGGCTGCATAGGATTTTTTGCAGGTTTACTATCCTACATTCCAAATTCTTTCAAAATTTGGTTTATGTAATCCTTTTGGGAAAACCATAAATATCTACTCTTGCAATATCTGACAATATCATGAAGAACACAAGCTTATAATGATAAGGGGGTGAACAGTATAAGACCACTTTTTACTTTCTTTCCAAATCAATATCAATTAATGTCCTTAATTGCAATAACCAAATATAGTAGTGTGCATTAATAACTCAGATAGCAAAAGTAAGCAAGAGCACAAGTTACCACACACAATTGAGACACAAGATTTAACGTGGTTCCCCCAATGTGGGGTACTCCACCAAATAATCTCCTTATAATATTTCACACAGAAATAAGGATCCTTATCCAATACAATGATTTCTTTGATCTTCTGAAAGCTAGGCAATAACAAGTTCACATAGAACTTGTCCAAATTTGAATAACAAGCTCACACAGAACTTGTCCAAAACTGAATAACAAGCTCACACAGAACTTATCCAAAATTGAATAACAAGCTCACACAGAACTTGTCCAAAACTGAATAACAAGCTCACACAGAACTTTTCCAAAACTAAATAACAAGCTCACATAGAACTTGTCCAAAATTGCTTTAGTAATCTCACCAAGAACTTGCCCAAATATGCTCTAGCAAGCTCACCAAGAACTTGCCCAAAACTGTCCACAAAGATGTCCACAAATCTATCCCAAAACTGTCTATAAAGTTGTCCCAAAACTATCCACAAAGCTGTCCCAAAACTGTCCTCAAAGGCCTTCTCAAAGGCTCAATCAATCATGCACAAGTAGCACTCAAATCTCATCCACAAATATATCAAGGTAAATCTCAAAAATGAACTCAACAATGAATGGCAATGTACTCTTCAATGGATAACAACAATGATCCACAATGATCTCAACTCAACTCAACTCAAATCAACTCATAGAATCATAAAGATAATTGTTAGAGACTCAATATGTTCTAATCTCAATCTCAACTCAAATCAACTCAAATCAATCTCAACTCAACTCAAGTCAACTCATAGAAGCATAAAGATAATTATTAGAGACTCAATATGTTCTAAGCTCAATATCAACTCAACTCAACTCAAATCAATCTCAACTCAACCAATCACCACAAGGGACTACTCTTTCTCACAAAAACCCTAGTCCAAGCATGTATCAACCAACTCAAATGTTTCCAACAATGCTCAACCATACATCTCACATAATAATGATACATGCTATTTTCAAGTCTTTTCATAACCAATGGGCTTCAACAACTATGCTTATAAAACAATATTTAAACACAACTCTCAAACCAGAAAACCTTGAAGCATTCAACCAACCGCTTTTGAAAAGGAAACCACAATCAATCCTTTTCACTCCAATAATATTTCAAAAATCAACCACCATAAACAATCAATAGGAGAATGTGCCCATACATTTTTGATGCTAAGAAGTTATCCACAAAATCTGCCACACTAAACACAACTTTACTTTCCAATCTCAATAAGGGTTAGTGGACTTCAAATAATAATCACAAGATAAGTATAACTCAATTTACACCTTTTTACTCCAACTTAATAAACACATCCACCAAAGTCCTTTTTAATAAAAACCCTTATAAAAAATAATAATTAATAAGGCTCTCAAAAATATTTTATAACAACTCCTTATTTCTCCTAAATATTAATTTTCAATTTCATGAATATCAAATTAAAATCAACAACTCATCTCCTCTGAAATAATAATCACAACCCTTATGAAAATAAAATTTAATTAAAACTTTAATTTTTCCTTAACCACCTTATAACTCCTATCCTAGGGCATCAACGAAATTAATTAGTGCAAAACGTAATTACCTCTTCAAGGGGATTCGAACCCCCAAGTTGCACACACCACGAGCACCTTAGCCGTGGTTAATGTTGCCACATGAGCTAGCCACTCATTCAAAAGGAAAATGCATGACGTGCCTTAAGTCCTTCCTCCCTTCCATGCAAACCAAAAGCGCTTCGAGTGCTTTCCTTCCAATGCCTTCGAATGTAGTCAAGGAGATTCGAACCTTGATGTAAAGTGCTGCCACACACCTTAACAAAAGCCAATTGCCAATGCACCACTCTACCCACAATATCTTGGGCTTTCGATCAACCTTGGATTTATTCGTTGTCTCCATTTTCAAAACGATTTTCGCACGAGCTCTCTTCGGATGCTTAGCCAACAATTAACACGAGCAAAGATTAATTTCAAATGAACCTTAGGATCCCCATTTCTATAGTCTTCTCATAATTTTTGATGACGTTGGCGTATTATTGATTTTCCCTCTTTCTTTAGACGTTGGCTCTAACTTTAATTTTGATTTTAAAATTTTAATTTTAATTTTAAATAATTAAAATTTAAACTAAATATTTAAAATTAAATATCTCCATCATCGGGGCACATTTTTCGACGAAACGAAAGGCCAACCTAGGTTTTAAGAAAAACCCATTTCAAATCTACCATTCATGGTTTTAAATAAAACCTTTTATTTTGCCTGCCTTGGTTTTCACAAAAAACCCTAATTTTATCCATGCTTTCCAAAATATCATTTGCCCATCAAAACTCAATGTGATCCATATGACATAAATGATTCATGTGACATCAATGACAACATACGATAACTTAAATTGCCAACATATCAATGCCCAAGCAATGGCGTGCTTTACCCAAGTCCTTCATATCAAAGTTCTTTGACAATAACTCCTTTACAAAACCAAAATTACAAAACTTTTACTTTCTATTTTGTAATATACACATGGATATTCAAGGTTACAAAAAAATTCAATCTACAACATGTAATGATCAAACTTCTAGTACCATTCTCTAAGAGATTTCTTCAATCCATAGAGGGATTTCTTCAACCTGCAGACAACACCTGCACCTCCTACTTCAAAACCTTCAGGTTGCTGCATATATATTTCTTCCTTTAAATCTCCATGCAGGAATGCAATTTTAACATCCATTTGTTCAACTTATAATTCAAAAGCAACAACATATGCAAGCAAAAGTCTTATAGAAGATAACTTCATAGTGGGAGCATAAGTTTGATGAAAATAAATACCTAGGATCTGAGAGAATCCTTTTGCAACCAATTTGGCCTTGTATCTTTCCACAGACCCATCAAGCCTTAACTTCTTTTTGAACACCCATTTACTGTCTACTATCTTTATCCCAGTAGGTTGTTGAACTAAATCCCATGCATGGTTCTTCTTCATTGAATCCATTTCTTCCTGCATGGCCTTCTTCCAATGCTCTTTATTCGGACTGTTCATGGCATCTTCAAATGTGAGAAGATCATCACCAGTAGCTGTAAATCCACAAAAATAATCTTGAAACCTATTGGGAAGATGTTTCTCTCTTCTAGTTCTTTTAGGTTGCTCCACTGATTCTTGGACCTCTTCTCTACAAGGTGGAGAATCAGGTTGCATAATTTGTTGATCCTCTTGATGCACATCTTTAGGCACATAAGAAGACAAATATTCATCAGGTCTTTGTAGGTTGGAAACTCTATTTGAAATATCAAAATATATTGTTTCTTGAGGTTGATAGGGCTAAGCATGTGCTTCACTTGAAGTCTGACTTGACATAGTGCATTCGTGGACACTAACATTCTCTTTCAATTGTTATTGTAATTCATGTTGTTGAATATCTCCAACTATCTTAATTTCCTTAAAAATCACATCTCTACTGAAAACACTTCTATGTTCATATGGAATCCATAATTTATATCCTTTTGTTCCAACAACTTCTTCATAACCAACAATAATGCATTTCTTAGATTTTTCATCCAATTTTTTTCCTCTTTTCAGCAAGAATGTGCATAAAGGCCTCACAACCAAAAATCGTTAGGTAAGAGATTGATGTTTTTCTCCCAATCCAGGCCTCTTCTAGTGTCTTATCATTCAAAGAAATGCATGGTGATAAATTAACCAAATAGCTAGCAATTGAAATTGCTTCAACCCAAAACCCTTTACTGAGCTTTGCATCTGACAACATGCTCCTCATCTTCTTCATCGGTGTTCTATTCATTCTCTCTACTACTCCATTCTGTTGAGGAGAATAAGATGTAGTATTTTGTCTAGAGATATCATTTTGCTTGCAAACTCTTCAAATTCAACATAACAATATTCTCCTCCATTGTCACTATGGAATATCTTAAGTTACTTGTCTGTCTACTTTTCTACATTAGCAACAAACCTTTTTAAATGATCAAGTATGTCACTCTATTTATTCAAAAATACAATCCATACTTTTTTGCTAAGATCATCAATAAAAATGGTAAAATACAGAGCACAAATGTCTGAATGAAGAAGATCCAAAATAGATTTAGCTCTATGTGGGTGATAATAGAAGCTTACCTTTTTTGTTTGCCCACCACACATGATTCATAAAAGCTAAGAGTGTTGGAGTTGATATCCTTGAGGTCATGCACCATGCCTTTGCTAACCAACTACTTCAAGCTGATTTCTCCCAAATGGCCAAGTCTTCTATGCCAAATAAGACAATCTCCAATATCAGCTTCATCATTTTTCTCAGTTGCATTAGCTTCCTTTATAGAGGAAACATTGCAATGACTTCTCACAAGGGCTGACATCCAATTTGAACAAAGTGTCTTTCTTCTTTCATTTTGCAAGCACTAGTGCACTTGTAGTGAGCTTGCATACTTCATCTGAGAAGGTAAATGTTACTCCTTTTTCATCTAGTTATCCAACTGAGTTTCTTCTCAATTGAGGGGCATATCTAATTTTTTGCAAATACTTGACTTTTCTAACCGAATCCTTCACAAGAATTGTACCTTCTCCTTCTATATTACAAAATTCATTATCACCCATATAAACTTTTACACAATTTAACTCTTTATAATTGACAAACCACTCATGGTGTGGTGTCATGTGGAAAGAAGCTCAGTTGACAGATAGGAAGAAGCAAGAAACATAGAGGAGTTTTCATCTGCAACTTTATCAGTTGTCTCTTCTTCTGCTACCTTTTAATTTTTCTTCTTCAATAATGGATAATGAAACTTGATATGCCCTTTTTTCTTACAATAGTAGCATTCCACATTGCTAAAAATTTTCTTTCCTATGTTGGATGATCTGCCTCTACCTCTAGACTTGCTTCTCCCACTAGATCTACCTTTTCCTCTTTCCTTTGAGTGTCCACGTGCTAAATAGAACTCTGAAGTGGATGCTTCACCAGCAAATATCCTTCTTGTCTCCTCATTCAACAGTTGGCTAACCACTGACTCCATCTACAACTTGTCAAAAGCAACACTTATGGTAGTAATAATATTCTCCCATGAGTTCGACATGTTGATCAACAGTGCCAGACATTGATCTTCATCATTTCTTTTATCACCAATGGAGTTTAGTTGCTTCATTAGCATATTAAAATCATTCATGTGGTTTGAGAACTTACCATTCTCATTCATCTTGAGATTTACTAGCTTCTTCCGCAACATTAACTTGTTCACTATTGACTTGGAAGTGTAGATGTTCTCCAACTTCTTCCACATATCTTGAGTAGGTTGTGCTTTTGTTACATTTAAAATCACAAAGTCTGCTAAACTCAGTCTAATAAGGGCTATTGCTTTTCTATCCAGCTTATTGAACTCCTCTTGTGCCATCCTAGTGGGCTTTCCAATGACTGCAACCCACAAGTCCCTTTCTACCAATAAGTCCTCCATTTTTGTCTTCCACAATGTAAAGCTTGATCCATTGAATTTTTCAATCTCTAGTTTGCTCAGTTTCTAATGTTGCAGGGAGGAAGAGCACGATTCACTGCCAAAACATATACAACTGCCTTTCTTCTACTCTAGCACTCGGATATCATAAAAAAAAAGCAAAGCATATGCTAAATAAACACAGAATAAAAACTGCAAGCAGAAATATGAACAACAGATAAAAGAACTCAATAAAAATATATTTATTCAGAGGAATTCTACCATACCATGTTACATAATGCAACTCATTTTTATAATCACATAATGGAAGGGTTTTCTAATTTTCTCACCCAAACAATATTTTAAAAAAATTTAAGGTTTACCAGTCTTCCAAATCTTTCAAGTTATATCTAAAAATATAAAATCTGGAAAAAAAAAATCTAAAAAAGATTCTAATAAAAAAAAGAGAGTTAGGATTCCATCATTAAAGAAAAATCATGCGGCACTTGCACATAATAACAAAGCATGTAGCTGTACAGCAAGAACAGGGAGACAATCAGCAGCTTCTCCTTGGAGAGGCTGCCTCGCAGGACTCAATTTGCCGCCCACAAAAAGACTAGGCTGAGAGAAGTCCACGTCGGCGACTGCCGCATCTGCTAGACCTTCGGCGAATGGGACTCCTTGGTTACTGCAGTGAATCTCTGCTTCGCCATTCGTCCTGACTCTAAACCTTCCGGCCACGGGATAAAATAGGAGCAGCGTCTCAAAAAGAGCCTTCTCCATCGAGTTCACCACTTCCCCATATGTTTTATGGGCAAAACGTTTGTATACAAAAAAGTGGCCGGGGCATATTGGCGGAACAATTAGATCAATGTTGGAGCCTTTCAGCCAACAATATGGAGATGGAAGAGGTGATTGCACTATGCAAGTGCATACTATCTCCACTTTTAATTCCTTGAATGGTTCTTCAACAACTGCCATGTGAAATCAAAACCTATCGTATTTTATGAAAAATTAGGAGAGGATTAGAACCACTATAAATTCAATGGAAGGCATAACTGGTCACACTCCTTGGATATAATAACAATGGGCTTCTCCTGTGATTCCAACTAAAAATAAGTGAGACATGCTCTATGATTTGATTTCCAATCGTACAACAATACCATTGTAAAATTGCACCCACTTTTATCGTATGATCTATTATTTTTTTTTGGTAACTGGTACCACCAAAATTTAAATTTATTTATTTTTAGTAAATACTTATTTAACACTTACCAATCCATCTAACCCTTGGAACTCTACACTCTTATCATCTTTTGTGAGTTTCAATTAACATTTTTAACCTCCTCATTTCTATCGAAACAAGTGTATGATCTAAAAAAACACAATGACTTGTTAAACTAAATGCCAACTTAACATTCTTATTCTTATTCTTATCCACACATGCGTCGTTTCATTCTTATTCTTATCCAAAAGTTCGTCGTTTCTATCTACAGGTGAAGTTTTAGTTTTTTTCTCCGCATGATTTTTTTTGTTTTTGCATGGAGCGCCCATGTGGATGCTCCCCACACCTTTACATTTTATTTTATTTCACTCAATGTGTCGTGTCAAGTAATACGGAAGAGCCTTAAAATAAATAAATAAAGAAGGAAAATTCTCTTGTTTTTTAAAAAGGACCAAAATGGTGCTCATATAAACTAAACGGTGCTGATAATACGAAACTAAATATTGCTTTAACTGAGAAATACAGGAGCAGGAGAACATGCAAAACGTAGCTTTGTTTGTACAATTTCGACATATGTCAGTTTAATGATAAACCCAAAAACCACCATTATTTTTTTCTGGTGCTGTCACGTTCTTACAATAATCATTGTACAGCTATTGCATACATATAGTTTGTGTCACGAAATTTTAAAATCCTATCATCTTTTTGGTACCCGTCTTAGCTAGGAAGTTTGCTATTTTATTCATAGCTCCACCCACATACATCGGAATCACATCATCTAATTCCCTCCAAAACTTTTTAATTTGGGTGACAGGAGTCCTCAACCTCCATGTCTCCAAAGCAAAGTTCCTTATGCAATCCAAAACTCCTACCAAGATCTGAGAATCAAATTCTATGATTATCCTCCTATCACCTTGTCTTATTGCCCTGATATAAGCAAATTTGATAGTTAAGGCTTCTACAAGATTGTTTGTGGCCCTTCCTAGGCCCTATAGTTCCCAATAAAGCACTATCCCAATATAATTTCTATAGACCACTCCAATTCTAGCATTACCCAAATTGTCTTTTGCAGTTCCATCAATATTTTTTTTAATCCAACCTTGTAGAGGTGTTTTCTAACTAGCTTTGTCTTGTCCCTCTACACTCCGCCTTCATTCTCTACTATCTTTATATTAGCCTAAGTTTCCTCTTTAACATACACTACCACAATTTTTGTGACTTTGCTCCAAATGACGTGCTAAGCGCCATCCAAGGATATAAAGGTTTCTCTAAAAAAATTGTTATTTCTCTCCAACCACACTTGCCACCAAATAAAGTTTAATACAAGCTTCCACCTGATACGAAGAGCTTCATATTCAAATCTGCCCCTCTTCCATCTTTGCCAAATATTAATCTGGTTCAAATCACCATTGGCTCAGATTTTATAAGCTAAAAACCATTGCACCAACGCACACTCAAACATCAAGTGATTAGATGTTTCCTCACTTTTGTAGCATAAAAAATATTGGGATGGACCAACGATTCACCTATGTCTCATATTATCAAAAACAAGAATTCCATTGGTCTCAAATTATCAAAAGTAAAAATTCCATTGTGCATGAATTACCAAGCAAAGAAGTTTACTTTCTGCCAACCCTTAGACTGTTAAATCTTTTTCATATCATCAACTCAATGTTAGTACTTATAAAAATAAAAATATTGAATTTTTTTTTGTTATGACTATAATATTCTCAATACTATTGTTAATTACTTTTTTTGTTCAATTGGTTAGATGAGATTGACATAGTGGTATTACAACAACTTGACAAGTATACATGTATTGTCTTTGATCCATTCATATATGATTATGAAATATTTTTCTAGCATATGTATCTAACATTAGTTAGACATTTAGTTAAATCTAAAGTAATTACATTTATATTTATGTTTACCTTTTTGCACATTAGGTATTATTTGTTAGTTGTGCATTTTTTGCATGTTTAGATGGAATTTACATATGCCCTTTTTTGAAAAATGGATATTCTACATGTAGAGTAGAAGAATAGTGTGTAAGTAGATAGCCACATTGATATTGATTAATTTGTGTGTTTGCTCACACAATGTTGTTGTTTGTGGTATGCATGTCTACAAACATAATGTTATTTACTTGCTAAATAGTCATTATCCTCCTATCTCATGTTACAAACTATTTATAAAAAATATTTCATTATATGTTGGAGTCTTTCCACTCTAAAAAGAAGTGAAGACTAGGACTCGACTTGAAGAATTGATTGAGGGGACAAATCAAAAGTCACCCTATTTTTTTGGATTTTCTCTAAAGATAGAGAACCACATATTGAGTGGCCAAAGCCACATGAGGAAAATTTAACACTTTAAATTTTGAGCATATTTGACCTTGACAAGATAGTGCACATATAAGGTTGTAGTCTCAAGAAGGTTGTAAAAGAACATGAAGAACTCAAGAAAGTACCTGAGAAAGAAGAAGAAAGAATATAGAAGAACTCAAGCAAGTACCTAAGAATAATATAGAAGAACTCAGGCTAGAACCTGAGAAGAAGATATAAGAACTCAAGCAAGTACTTGAGAAGCAAAATATAGAACTCAGGCTAGAACCTGAAAGAAAGAAAAATAATATAGAAGAGCTCAAGCAAGATCTTGAGTAGAGAAGAAAAGAAAGAGGAGAAAGCATTGAAGCTTTATAAAGTATATTCTAAAATATAAATGAAAGCAACAAAGTAGAGAAAGGATAAAAATCCAAAGCACTTGAGTGAGATAAGAAAGCAAGAGCGCTTAACATAGATAATGGTGGGAAAGGGGGGGAGTAGGTCTACTGCAAGAGAGGGTTTGCAATAGAATGACGATAAAGAACAGGGTCCACACCCTAATTTTAGAGCTAACAACTCGATCAAAATAGCAGGACATAATATTGGGAACTCGTAAAAGCACCCTTTTGACTTGGGGATTGTTCCTAGTCGCATCTGGTCCATGGGAAACAAAACACCTTTGATCTCCATTTTTATATACTTAAGCATTTGGTCAACCTAATTGTTGAGCAAGGAGCTATGAATATCGTGGGTCAATTTATGGGTGCTCGACCAGACCTTGATGTAATCATGAAATGGGTTGTTGCTAAATGGTGATCCCATGAACACATGGAGATTATGGCAATGTCGAAGGAGTTCTTTATGGTCAATATTAACTATAGTAAAGAATTTGATTGAATACTTGAGGGAGGTCCTTGGTTCTATAGATATCGAGGGATTTTCTTGCGATAATGGAGCCCAAAATTTTATCATGAAACCCAAAGCTTCACTTAGGCACTAATTTGGGAATATTACCAAGCCTACCCTTCTAGCATTAGAATGAGGAAATTTTGGCAGGTATCATGAAGGAAACAGGGCATCGTATTGCTATTGATCCTACCACTGGGGCTCGCTTATGACTTATTTATGTAATAATATGCATAAATGCAGATATGGAGAAGGAGTTACCTGGTTCAATAAGATTGGTTTCAAAGCTTGGGGTATGGAATCAAACTATAGAATATGAAAATGCCCTGGTCAAATACAACAGTTGCAAGAAATTAGGGCACTCAACCAATGCATGCTCCACTCATAAGAAATCAAACCAAAATAATTTTTTTTGACAAAAGAAGTAGAATGAAGGTGAGAACTCCAAGCAAGGCAGGGACTCGAGGGATAAAATTTTTGAGAACAATAGAGAGGGGATACTAGATCACTTGGAAAAACCATTTCAATAGAAAATACTCAAAGAGGGTCAATTTTTGGAAGAAAATCAAGAGGTACATATTGGAAAACCCTCTTCAAAGGGTTATGAAGTTTTGGTTTCGAATTTCTTTACTCAATTAGACTAAGTAATGGCTAATCCAATCCCTTCTAAACACAATGAAATGAATGAGGAATAAAACTCACAGTTGATTGTTTGTTTTAATTCAAATTAACAAGGCCATAACCCTCCCACTGAATCTTTAATCCATGATGATGAAAAAAGGTTTAAAAATACGAGGGGTTTAGAATTATTAGGTCCAACCCCAAGCCAACAAAATAGGAATCAAAAGAAAGAGAGAATTGATGTAGGAGTGGAAAGCAACCTTGGAAGGCTAACCAATCAAGATCTTAGAGAATGAGAAACTGTGGAAAATTTTCAAATGTAACCCAAACTATCTTATCATGGGGTAGGGGAAAATACTACCTAGAATAATTAAGAAATGAAACTACTCTCTTGGAATACAAGGGGACTCAAAACCCCTACCAAACAAATACTAGTTAACGGGCTCTTAGAGACCATTGAAAAGCATTACAGTCTGATGCAGACCTTGTGAAAGAATATCAAGTAGTTTTAATCTATTTAGTATGATACTGCTTATGCTTTGATGGTCTGTTTCTAAACCTTATTAGTAGTTGTTTTGTATGTATGTTGTTTGGTTATGAAGTAGAATGTGAAATGATTGTTTGTATTACAACCTTATTTGTTTAGCATAGATGTATTAGAATCTTTATTTTGATCATATTGTTAAATCTATGGTTATTGTCTAAAAGGTTCGGGGACCTTTCAACACTCCTTCCTCAACCTTAATAAAAAAAAGATAAGCAAACAGTGCCAATGTCATTTGAGTAAATTAGAACAGCTAAAAAACTTGAGTGGCACAAGCTATAGTGTCAATATCTCCTATGTAGATTAGTTTTGCTGAAGCATAAACTATAGCATCAAAGAGCATTATCTCTTGAGTAGATTAGCTCAACCAGAGCACAAGCTAGGGTTCCAAGAATATTATCCCTAGAGAAAAATCACAAAGAACTAGGTTGAACATCTTTTCTCTATGACTCTTTTGAGTCCCTATTGACATAGTTAGAGTGGTTAATGCGTAGGCAACATAGACAATATAAGATAAGTGAAACATTTGCATGAATGTTACACACTAGTGTAATGCCCATTATAGCTTGTTGTACAACTTCAACATGTGTTTTCTAGAGTGGAATGCAGATTGAATATGAGGGTTTCAAGGTGGTGCTACGTTTGGGAGATTATGACCTAATACACCAAGCAAAATAAAAGGTAAGTGACATTACCTTAATCATTTGATATATTTGTTAATAAAGTCCTAAGTTGAGATTTATTTGAAGCATTGGAAACTTAGGAACTTTAAATTTATATTTAAGAGGGAGTTAAAAGGAATTCAACTCCATAGGATATAATATTTAGGTGGGAGTTATAAGGACTTCAACCTCATTTATGAAAGATTGAAAAATATTGAAAATTGATATTTTTTATATTTGCAATTAATTTTGCAATCTATTTTAAAATTTTGATTTAAAAAAAAAACGTAAATTTATTAGATTTTGGAGAGATAAGGATTTCTCTTTTGAAAAGAAATTTGAAAAATATTTTAAAAATTGAATAATTTGAAAAATATTTTGAAATTTGAAGAATTTGAAAAATATTTTAAAATTTGAAGAATTTAAAATTTACAAATTTAATAAACTAGGGAGATAAAAGGTTTTCTACCTCAAAGGAAATTAATCATGGATTATTGGTATATTGATTCAAGAGCAAGTAGGCATATGATAGGAAATAAACAATGGTTCAATACCTTTCAAGAAAAATATGAAAAACCAATTGTTATAGTAGATAATATGACTTATGAGGTCAAAGGAGTAGGAGATATTTTAATTAATTTATCAAATGAAAAAGGTATAATTAGTAATGTACTATATGTACCTAGATTAATTGCTAATATTCTTTTAGTATCTCAATTAATGGATCAAAATTTAGTAGTTGAGTTCAAAATTATTAACAACAAAAAAATGTCTTATTTCTAAACAAGGAAAAGTCATAGCTTCTAGTTCATACAAAAATAGTCTATTTGCTCTAGATACATTATCAAATATGGCTCTATCAGTAAGCATTTCAGAAACAAAAGAACTTTGGCATAAAAGACTAGGACATATAAGTGCATCTTCTTTAAATGAGATGAGTAAACATCAAATGGTTAAGGGTTTACCTAAACTTTCATGGGAATCTATAGTATGTCTAGAATGTCTTGTAGGAAAACAACATAGAATACCTTTTGAACTCAGTAACTATAGAGCTCAAGAACCATTAGAGTTAATATATACAAATTTATGTGGACCAATGAACATTACTAGTCTTGGAGGATAGATATTTTCAATTGTTTGTTGATGATTACTCTAGAAAAATGTGGGTGTATTTCATGAAATTCAAATCTGAAGCATTTAGTTGCTTTAAACAATTCAAGCAATTAGTAGAAAAATAAATAGGAAAATCAATCAAGAATCTTCATTCAGATAGAGGTGGTGAATTTTTATCAAAATAATTTGATTCTTTTTAAAAACAAATGGTATAAAAAGGTAGCTTACTACAACATATTCACCTCAATAGAATGGTATTGTAGAAAGAAGAAATCGATCTATTATGGAAATGGTTCGTTGCATGCTAAAAGAAGCTCATCTTGATCATCAATATTGGGTAAAAGTTATTAAAACAATTGTGTACATACAAAATAGATCACCCACAAAAATACTAAAAAATGTTACTCTTGAAGAAGTATGGTCAGGACAAAAACCAACAATAGAACAATTAAGAATTTTTGGATGTAAGGCATATGTGCATGTTCCAAAGCAAAGAAGAACAAAATTGGATGATAAAACCATTCGTGGAATATTTCTTGGTTATGATGATGATTCAATAGGATACAAAATAATTGATCCAATTACAAAGAAAATTTATATAAGTAGAGATGTAATTTTTTATGAAGGAAACAAAAATGTTATTAAAGATCAAAAGGTTGATACAAGACCAATTCTAAATATTTTAGATGAAGAGAACTCATCAAGTGAAGAATCAGAATCAGAAGTATATAATGAGCAAGTTGAAGATCCAAAAATCACATCAACACCTCAAAAGAAAGAGCCAAAATGGTACAAAGATACACTTAAGGACTCAAAGCTAGAGAAAATGCCAGATCTTACCACTACGAGACCTCAAACTCATAGCTTAACAAGAATAAATATGGGATTAATGAGTTCAGTAGCAGAACCTACAACCACTCAAGTTGCACTAAGACTTCTAGAATGGAAGGCAACCATGGATTTAGAATATGCAACATTAATAAAAAATAAAACATGGAATCTTGTTGATTTACCACAAGGAAAGAAAGTGGTAGGATGTAAATGGATATATAAGATAAAATACAAGGCATGATTAGTTGCAAAAGGATATACTCAAATAAAAGGAATAGATTATGAAGAAACCTTTGCACCAATAGCAAGAATGACTACTATTCGAATAATTTGTGCATTAGCAGCACAACTTGGATGGAAACTTCATCAAATGGATGTAAAGAGTGCATTTCTCAATGGTGATCTTGAAGAAGAGGTATATATGTCTCAGCCAGAGGGATTTATGATCAAAGGACAAGAACAAAAGGTTTGTAAGTTGAACAAATATTTATATGGTCTAAAGCAAGCATCGAGAGCATGGTACATAAAAATTAATAATCATCTGTTACAACATAATTTTAAAGAAGTACATCAGATCCAAATATCTATACAAAAAAGGTTGGACTAGAAAGAATAATACTTATAGTATATGTTGATGATATAGTAATCATAGGAAGTTCAAAAAATTTGATAGATGAAGTTAAAAGGGACTTGGAAAAATATTTTGAAATGATAGATTTAGGACTACTTCATTACTATCTTGGTTTGGAAATTTGTCAAAATAAAAATGACATCATAATAACACAAACAAAGTATGCAAAATCATTACTTGTAAAGTACAGAATGGAAAATTGTAAATCTAAAGATACACCTATGGAACAAGGATTACAATTGTCTAGATATGATGAAACATCTCTAGTTTCTGCTACTATCTATCGCCAATTAATTGGAAGTCTTCTATATCTAACAAATACTAGACCAGATATTGTTTTTGCTATAAATTATCTTTCGAGATTTATGCAAGAACCTAGAGAAAGTCATTGGAAAGCCACAAAAAGAATACTACAATATATCAACAAGACTACAGAATATGGGCTAAAATACAAAAAAAATGATGACAATTTTTATCTACAGGGATATTTAGATTTTGATTATGCTGGATCTATAGATGACAAAAAATCTACATCAAGATATATTTTCTATCTTGGATCAAGGCCTATTTCTTGGTACAGTAAAAAATAGCATGCAATAGCACTTTCATCAATAGAAGCAAAATATTGTGCAACAAAAGATGCAGTATGTGAAGCACTTTGGTTATAGTACATATTGTCAGATATGGGAATCAAAAGAACTCCTACAGTAATAAATTGTGATAATCAAGGAGTTCTTAAATTAATAAAAAATCCAATGATTCATGAAAGAACAAAACACATTGAAGCTCAATGTCACTTTATCAGAGATCATGTTCAGGATCATCATATTCAGTTAAAACATGTTTCTACTAAAGATCAAATTGCAAATATTTTTACAAAAGCTCTTGGTCGAAACAAATATCAAATATTTCAAAATCATCTATGTACATCAAGAGTTATTCATACCAAATAATGTAATACAGGGGGGTGTTGGAGAATATTACATTATTTGGTACATGTTAATAATTAGAGAAAGGCGAACACAAGACAAACAAAAAACGAAACTCAAAAATATTTAGGAGTATGATTTATATTTCTCTTTTATGTAAGTATCTATGTGTAGGATGTGCACAAGTGTCATGTATTAGAGTATGTAAAGAGTCAAGAGTCATGTATACAAGTGGCAAGATAAGAAGCCAAAGGACATGTGAGTATTTGTCTTATGTATGGAATAGGAAAGGTTGCAACTCCTAGATATGTGAGGAGTGCAATAGAAAAAATTCCAAGAGTCATATTTGTAAGACTATATTATGGAGATAAAGCTCCATGTATTGTAATTAAATAAGATCACATTCAAGCATTAATAATATTGAAGCTTGTATGCATATTTTGAGAAATTCTACTGTAAGTTTCTTCATGTTATTGCATGAATGATTTTGGTCATTTTATATTCATATTTGATATTTTCTTGAATGTTATTATAATTTATATTGGCCAACTTATATATTGATTGCTCTTATATTTGAGACTACTCAAGATCCAGAATATTGGGACCTAAGATAATCTGGCTTAAAATCCAATAATATATACAAATGCATCTACACCTCATTCAATTTAACTAGGATGAGTTAGATATAGAAATTGAGACTATATCTAGTACTAATCATACAAACTAGTATTGTCTAGTTTCTAATTGAGATAAAAAAAAAGGATAAAGGAGATGACCAAGAATATAGACCATTATAAATATATTCATTTTTTAACATAAACCTCTTTCACCATGGGACATAATTTTTCTAAACATGTTAATGGATGACAAATGCCCATGTTTACCTACCATCTTCCAACCATTAACCATATCAGTATTAGAAAGGACATTCACTAGCCAAAATTGGTTGTTGATTTTCTTTGTTTTCATCTTCAATGTTTTTTCGTTGGACTCATTGGAATTAGGTTTGATACTAGTTTGCAATGAATGAGGGATATTTGCAACTGAATTTATGGACACAAACTTGAATACAACCTTCTCCAATTTTTTGCACCAGGGTTATGCATAAGGGGTCGGCCCGAAATCTATTTATAAATTGAAGGTGAATTGTCTTGGAATCTCGACAAAAAATGGAGAAGTATACATGGCGAATTCCAATTATTTTTCTCCAAAAAATTTCAAACCGTGGCGAATTGCAATAATTTTTCTCCAAAAATTTTCAAACCGTGGCGATTTTTTCTGTTTTTGGGGCCATGAATATCGGTTTTGCAAAATCTAAAAAAGTACGGCATACTTAAAAGCTTTAGGCCGATATGAAATACATCAGGCCGACATGACGACAAATGGAATGTCGATCGGTTGCAATCATGACGATCGGTTACAAGCATACTGATCGGTTGCAGCCATGACGATCGGTTGACCATGACGATCGGTTGCAGCCATGACGATCGGTTGCAACCATGATGATCGGTTGTAGCCATGACGATCGGTTGCAACCATGACGATCGATTTCATCCATGACGATCGATTGCAACCATGACGATCGATTGCATACATGATGATCGATTGCAACATGTCGATCGATTGTAGACATGATGATTGGTTGCATCATGATGATCGATTGTAGCATGATGATCGATTGCAACCATGATGATCAATTGTAGCCATATCGATCGATTGTAGCCATGCCAATCGATTACAACCATTATGATCAGTTACAGCCATGATGATCGATTGCAACCATGTCGATCGATTGTAGTCATGACGATCGTTGCAACCATGATGATCGATTGCAACCATTATGATCAGTTGCAGCCATGACGATCGATTACAACCATGATGATCGTTGCAACCATGCAATTAGTTACAACCATGCTGATCGATTGTAACCATACCTATCGATTGTAGCCATGATGATCAATTGTACCCATGATGATCGGTTGCAACCATTTTGATGTGCTACAATAGTCGAGATCCCATCGATAGCAATGGTGCTCTATGCCATGTGTCATCCATCCATTAAATGATTGCATGTAGAGGCCACGTGTCATCCATCCATTAAACGATTGCATGCAGAAAAGTCTATATAAAGGGAATTAATAGTCATTTTTTCTCTCGTTTTAACGCTTTCTTAACCCTTTTTCTCTCGTTTTAACGCTTTCTTAAGCCTTTTCCTCTCGTTTTAATGCGATCTGAACCCTCTTCCTCCACTTTTATCTTGGTTTTTACAATTTACCTTAATTTTTAAGCAATTTTTAACCATTTTTCTCTCGTTTGAAACCTTTTCCATTGTATCTTCTTATCCATACCCGTACACCCTATGGCGTCCCCTACAACCCCTGGAGTGTTTAAAGTTAATTATAAGAACCTGGTTTGCCCCTTGATTTCAAAAATTTTATCAACACCGGGTTATGACATGTCTTGGGTCACGGACTCTGGTCTTCGGGGTCTTGTTTCAATGCCCCATTTTGATACTGACGTTAAACTGGTGGAGAGGATCATTGCAGCTTATGATATGGATTCGGGCAAGGTAAATCTTGTTATCGATAACAAAAACATCATTCTTTCTTTCTCAGCCATTGATGTCGCCAGATTGATAGCATTGCCCCACGTTGGTGTTGAGCCTGTCACTTCCAAATACTAGTTAAACGATGATGACAAACTCTACTTGGAGACCAACTTCAAAGTGCAGTTGAAATATTTTCAAGGTATAACTATTTTTTTATTTAATTGATTTTAAATTATTATCAGTGATTGAACGTACAATTACTAATTTTAGTTTTTTTGTAGTTAATTCCACCAAGTCCAAAAGGGGTTTGACCGTACCGACGATTGAAAATAAATTTCTTCGGGCATGTTGCGAATTCTTCCTTGCTAGACTTGTTCTGCAAGGAAGGCCGACAGAAATTCTGATGTGGGCCTTAGCGTATTTGGTCCGTTGTATAGGACACCAAAAATTTGACTGGTGCACCTATGTCTCAAATCGGATCAGATTGGAAATAGAGAACGTGAAAACCCACGCTTCACCCTCATCGACAGTTAGCACATGTAATTATATTATTGCTTTTTTTTATGAATCTTTTCATAATTTGCAGAACACTCCAGTACCAACATCTTGGCACTCAATCCTTGTCAATTTAGCCATGACAGAACAATAAGTTCAGGTAATTTTTTTAATATTTAAGTAATTTTTATTTATTTTCCATTGTTTGTCTTTTTGTAATTTTGACATTTTATACCAAACACAGAAAAGGGCATCCTCTTCCTCTTCAAAGCGGGATGTTGCTGTCAGAGGTTATAATCCAGAGGAATCAGGAGACTCCGAAACACCTACAGAGGAAGCAACACCACTGATAAGGAAAATATCATCAAGGAAACGTAGAAGATCTATTTCTCCTATTTGTCGATGATCTCCACATGTTGTTGCACGTCCATTGCCAACGGGCGTAGTTACGCATGAGGTTTCATCTTCTGGGAGTAAGTTTTAATTACTATCGAAACAAATTTTTTACAATATTTTTATTGTTTTTAATTAATTTTTTTTTTTTTAGATGTACAACATGACCACATTCCATTTGCAGCAGCATCTATGCAAGATGTTTTTTCTTCTATCGATAAGTGTTATAACAATGTTTGCAACCAATTTTCATAATGTAATTTTATTACTAGTTTTTATTTTCTACTTTCACAAAAATTTTAACTAATTTTTATTTTTATGTTTTAAGGTCCCTCGCAACAATGTCGTCAACAAAATCAACAAATGTCGCCCCCTCCTCCACAACGCCCAACTCAAATGCGAGGTCAATGCTTCCCAGTTGGAAAACACTTTCTTCCAACTAGGCCACAGAGAGAAGCAATGCAACAAATTTCAGAGAGAGAAGCATCAAAGACTTTTTTCGGTTTCGATCGTATATCTGTAAATAATTTTACTTTTAAGGATATACCGAAAGCTTATGGTACTGGGTTGGCTGATGTTCCACTTGATAAAGATTACTTTTTGCAAGATAACATACACACTCAATTTCAACTATCAGAATTGGTTCAAGATAAAGTAAATGAAGGTGCAGAATGTTCAAGCAAATCTCCTCCAAGGGAAAGAAGCACCCGTCAGGCTCCTCCTCGACAAGAGGATGATATAATAAATTTTTCAAAAAAATATTTGGTTTCTGATAACGTTGAATCTACAATTAAAGATTTGCTACTTCCAGATATAACAGAAATGAAAAAATGGGAGTATCGGGCTAAGGTGTTGATAAAGGAAATTAATGCCCGATACAATAATTTTTCAAAAAGAGAAAGAAAATTTTCTATTGTTGAAAATGAACCAGAAAATATGGAGGCTCTGCTACAACAAGTAAAATCTGGCATGTTTAAGTTGAATACATCGTACACAGATGAAATTTTAAAGTTTATAATGAACAGATTGGAGAATATAAACGGTGAGGCCCAAGCTTATTACAATGAATGGGCAAATGATAAGAAAAAGGTTGTTGTTGTTGTAGCTGCAAAGAATGTTGTTGAGGTTTGACTCAATCGCTTTTGTGTTCAAAAATTTGTTGTTCTCTTTTTTAAAATGTAATTATCTTTTCATGTTGATTAAATTTTTTCCCTTTTGCAGGTAAAGTATGAAAATCTCAAGAAGCAGGTTCAAAACCTGCAAGACTATCTCAGGATGGCAAAGGAGTTCTTAAACGCTTCCATGGCAATGAAAAAAGAGCACAGGAATCAGTTCGACAAAATAACATTTTGCGGAAAATCATTATCCGCAATGGATTGGATCCTGATGTTCTGCTTAAGGAGAAGGGTAAAGAAGTTCAAGGACCAACATATGAAGATGTTGGCAAAGAAGAAAAGACCCTTCTCGATGGAATGCAAAATGTTGAGATGATCCTTGTCAATGCTGGAGCAATTGGTAGATCTGTTACCCAACCCGAGAAAAGAGTCGTCGAAATGCAGGATGTGGAAATCATGGAAGTAGTGGATGTGGAAAAAGGAGTTGAACAAGGGAAATATGAGAGGGGAGCCATTGCTATGGAGACTGAGGAAGCCATTGAGAAGGAAAAATTAGTGGAGGAAGGGGGAAAATATTCTGAGGGGAAAAAATGAATTTCAAAAACAATTTTAAGACATTTCATATGTTTTCATTGGAAAACAAGATACTTGCTTTTATTATTTTACTATTACACTATTTACATTTATAATTGTGTGTTATTTTCATCACTTAAGTATTATGGTGTTTCAAATTTCAAATATGCTTGAGTTTACGTAGAATATATGCATAGATTTTGCGATATTGTTTTTATATTTCAAGTGAATATGGTCATTTGTATTATGCTATATAGTTTTTATATTTCAAAGTGAGTTTACGAAGTATATATCTATGCATGGGTTTCAATATTCAGTGCATTTATAATCATTATAGTTGTATAAAAATCAATATGGTCATTTGTATTATGCTATATTGTTTTTATATTTCAAAGTGAGTTTACAATGGATATATATAAGAATGGGTTTCAATTTTTAGTGCATTCATAGTCATTATAGTTGTATAAAATTGAATATGGTAATTTATATTATGCTATATTGTTTTTATATTTCAGAGTGAGTTTATAATGGATATATCTATGAATGCAGAATGGGTTTAAATTTTCATTTTCCAAAACTAGAGTACTATTCTATATGCTTTTTTCATACATTTGTAGAAAAATGTTTTGTAGTTATGTATATATACAAGGTTAACTCTATGACAAAGCATAAACCATAAAAAATCTCTACATTTTGTCATCCATGCCGATCGGTTGAAGGCATGTCGATCAGTTGCAGGCATGTCGATCGATTACAGGCATGTCGATCGGCGACATGTCGATCTGCAGCATCATCTCGTATAGCATTGCATCTGTGCCACATGTCAACCATCTATGAAACAATTGCATTCAGAGGCCACGTGTCAACCATCTATGAAATGATTGCATGCAGAGGCCACGTGTCACCCATCCAGAAGCTGATTGTATGTAGAGAATTCTATATAAAGGGATTAACAATCATTTTTTTGCCTATTCTATCATAGTCTTAATCGTTATCTTCCATTTTTAACGCATTCTTACCCCTTTTCCTCTCATTTTAATGCATTCTTAACCCTTTTCCTCTAGATTTATCTTAGTTTTAACCTTTTACCATAAGTTTTAACCCTTTTCCTCCATTTTGAATCCTTTTCTATCAAGTGTCGTGTACCATCCTCTGTGTCTTCTTATCCATACCCGTACACCCTATGGCATCCCCTGCAACCCCTGGAATGTTTAAAGTTAATTATAAGAACCTGGTTTGCCCCTTGATTTCAAAAATTTTATCAACATCGGGTTACGACATGTCTTGGGTCACGGACTATGGTCTTCGGGGTCTTGTTTCAATGCCCCATTTTGATACGGATGTTAAACTAGTGGAGAGGATCATTGCAACTTATGATATGGATTCGAGTAAGGTAAATCTTGTCATCGACAACAAAAACATCGTTCTTTCTTTCTCAGCCATTGATGTCGCCAGATTGACAACATTGCCCCACGTTGGTGTTGAGCCTGTCACTTCCAAATACCAATTAACTAATGAAGACAAACTCTTCCTGGAGACCAACTTCAATGTGCAGTTGGAATCTTTTCAAGGTATAACTATTTTTTTATTTAATTGAATTTAAATTCTAGTCACTGGTGTATTACTGATTTTGTTTTTTTATAGTTACGTCCACCAAGTCTAGAAGGGGTTTGACCGTACTGGCGATTGAAAATAAATTTCTTCGGGCATGTTGCGAATTCTTCCTTGCCAGACTCGTTCTGCAAGGAAGGCCGACAGAAATTCCAATGTGGGCCTTAGCATATTTGGTCCATTGTTTTTCACACCAAAAATTTGATTGGTCCACCTATGTCTCACATCGGATCAGATTGGAAATAGAGAACGTGATAACCCACTCTTCACCCTCATTGACTATTAGCACATGCAATTATATTACTACTTTTTTTTATGAATATTTTTACAATTTGCAGAACACTCCAGTACCAACATCATGGCACTTAATCCTGGACAATGCAGCCATGAGAGAACAACAGGTTCAGGTAATTTTTTAATCAATATTTAAATAATTTTTTTATTTTTCCATTATTTATCTTTTTGTAATATTGACATTTTATATATACACAGAAAAAGGCATCCTCTTTCTCTTCAAAGCGGGGTGTTGTTGTCAGAGGTTATAATCAAGAGGAATCAGGAGACTCCGAAACACCTACGAAGGAAACAACACTACCTGTATGGAGAAGATCAACAAGGAAACCTAGAACATCTAGTTCTCCTGATCTTTGACAAACCCCACCTAGGGCTGCATTACGTCCACTGCCAACGGGAAAAGATTCTGGAGCAAGAAATTGAATTTTAAAATTTGATATTTTGAAAGACAATTTTATGACATTTCATATGTTTTCGTATGAAAACAAGATACTTGGTTTTATTATTTTACTTTTAAGAAATACACTTTTATAATTGTGTATTATGGTGTTTCAAATATGCTATGTTGTTTTTATATTTCAATTTTTAAATGAGTTTACGAATGATATATCTATGCATGTGTTTAAATTTGATTTTATTTATATTCATTCTTGTTCTTGTATAGAAAAGTGTTTTTTCTTTTTTAATATGCTATATTGTTTTCATATTCAATGTTAGTTTACGATGGAGATATTTGTGTAAGAGTTAAATTTCAATTTCCCTATATTATGCTATGTTGTTTTTATATTTCAATTTTCAAATGAGTTTACGAATGATATATCTATGCATGTGTTTAAATTTCAGTTTATTCATATTCATTCTTGTTGTAGTATAAAAGTGAGTATTTTCATTTCTATTAAGCTATATTGTTTTTATTTTTCAAGTGAGTTTACGAAGGATACATATATGAATGGGTTTCAATTTTTAGTGCATTCATACTCATAGTTAGTCATTATAGTTGTATAAAAATGAATATGGTACTTTGGATATATCTATGAATGGGTTTAAATTTTCGTTTTCCATATCTAGAGTAATATACTACATGCATTTTTCATACATATGTACAGAAATTTTTAATATGCATACACGGTTTACTCAATGACAAAGCATAAATCATAAAAAATCACTATATTTTGTCATATCATACAACTAATGATACTAATGATACATACATACATTTAAATTCAAAGGAAAAATAACTATTTTTTGTCAACATATACATTTAGTTCAATAACATTGCATCATTACGTATACATGGTTTTCAAATTTTCAACTTACTCAAAGCTATAGCATACATCATAAATTTTGAAAACATAGACAATCCATAACATTAAAAAAGCAAACATGCATAATCATTGAAAATTGAATTATTATATGATTTTACAACAAATCAAATACAAAAAATCTTTGATAATATGAAATATTTCAAATCCGGAAAATCACTGATAATATGAATTTATTCAAATCACTAAAATTTTACAAATCGATTTCAAATCCGAAAAAATCTTAGATTATATGAATTTGTCATATAATCATTGCAATTTTTACATTTCTGGAAGGTAATACAAAGCTTTATCGACTTCTCCACAAGAACTGAGAATCTGTGAATTCTGTGTTTCCATAATCTCATCATCACTCCTAGATGAATCATTTTCGTCATTATCAACCATAGTAGAGAGACCTCTTCTTTCTGCTAGGGACTTCCAATATGTCAACGCTCTGTCATAGGGAAAGTTACCCACCTCGTACGATGACACATACATTCTCAAACAATTTTCCAAATTTTTGTCCAACCTGTTACGAACTTTTGATTTAACAAAAGTTAATGCACTGAAAACCCTTTCGTCTTCAACAGATCCCAAAATCATTGTCTGACATAATTCATATAAAACAAAGTATTCACTCATAGTATCTTGCAAGACACTACTTCGATACAATTTTTGCCAGAAACGCGTGATTGAACCTGTCTCATGTGGATTTTTGAATTGTGCAATTTGATTATCCATTGTTATTCCAAAATTGGTTGACTGATGTCTCAAAAGATCTTTGTTTAGAATACCATTGATTTCAATGCCATTTATTTCCACACTTTTAGAGAAATGTTTCATAAGATTACCCATATATTTTACAAACAACTCACTTCTACTACTATGGTCAACACAAGGATTCCAAAAATTAGGATTAACAACAACCATGGCCTCAAGTGTCTCATCTCTCTTAAAACGATCTCTTATTTCACTTGTTAATGCATTTGCAATTCTTTTCAATTTATTCTTAGTGTTATCCAAAACCTCATCGAATCCGGAATGGGTAACGGGCACTTGTTCAACATCATCTGTCAGAGTATTTAATCGCTTTTCAAAATGATATACAAGAATCAACTTTCCATGGATAGCAATACAAATATTATCGTTGATGTTGAACTTTAAAAAGTTGTTCGGTTCATTCACATTAATTAACGTATTCCAACTATCAAACTTGGGATCCTCAAAATGTTTATCGGATAAATAAATCCTGTCAATAACCATACATATTTGTTTTCTCATCCTCATGAAATCGACAATATAAATTGCCCTTTCCTGTGCAAGTTTAATCATAGTATTCATTTCTTGTAACATTGGTAGAATACCACATAATGTGAGAAGAGTTTCCAAGTCAGTCATACGAAAAAGCAAATCTTTTGCCTTGTCAACATCTCTACGATGTGCATACATAAACCCAACCAAGGATTGATATTCTGAAAATACCCTTTTTGCAGGAAGAAACAGTGAAATCCACCTGGTTTCCACATCTTTTAACATTTTTCTGCCTTCCGTTACACCTAGAGAAAACTGTTGAAATTTTGCAAACCTTTTTGGACTGCATGAAAAGTATGAGTGTATATCGCGGATGAGTTCTTCCACTCTAGCTACATTATCAAAATTGCTCACAATTTTGTATGCAAGATTCATTCGATGAGCCATGCAATGAATAGGAATCACATATGGGGCAATGGAAGTCTGAAGCCTAACACAAAGACCATTCCTTTGTCCTTGCATTGTAGCCGCACCATCAGCTCCAACACAAATTAACTTTGTGGCAATTTCCTTTTCATCCATTCTGGAAATATCCTTTAAACTGGTTACAACAACATTATAAATGTTTTTCGCATTACAATTTTCAATCATCTTATGTAGTGCTAGTAAATGAGGTAGTCTCAAATGATTTTTGAATGTGTAAACATGTATGCAAATCCAAGATGTGTTGTCAACAGTTGTAACCTCATCAATGGAAAGTGAAATAAATTTGGCTTGTTTCACATTCTCTCTCAGGTCTTCCTTCTCAACCAGTGATAGACATTTTACCATTTCCCAACCACTTCGATCTGACCAATGTGAATTGGTAAGGTTTTGTACATTGGCTAGTTGAAGTATTTCCTTAAAATCAGCAAAATCAGACATGGGTCGACCTTTTTTTAGAATACTGTATACAATAGCAAACTGCAATTTCTTTGAGGCTAATACAGTATTATTAACTTTTTGAAATTGTGCCTCGATTGTTCCACCCTTCTCAATGAGAGTTTGTTTTTGTTTCATTGCTTTATCATATTCAAGAGCATATCTCGCATGCACACATTCTGTTGCATCCTTCCACCTATGAATTCTGTTAATTGTTCCATCACTTCGTATTTCTTTGATGTAAACTTTCCCACAGTGTTTTTCTATTGTGTCTTTCTTATTTTGTAATAAATGATCCTTTCCTAGCTTCCATGAACAAATAGTACATTTACACACATTCAGTTTCTCATCTCGCTCAATAAAGGGGTATAATCATGCCCATTCATTTTTAAAATCCCTTCCAATAGTCCATTCGCTAATCTTTTGACGTTTAGATTTTTGACTAGAAGATTCCCCAGAGGTCTGAATTTTAATTGTACTATCATTTTATTTTTTGGTTGATGTGTCTGAATTTAAAATCTCATGAAGTGGTTGTTGAATGTCGTTATTAGGAAAATTATCATGTGGTCCCATCTCATCTTCTGGAATATCTTCGAGTGAACGCACATCAGGGTCGACAATGTTAACTGCATTCAATGTTTGGAGTTCTCTATCATTTTTTGTTGTAAAAAAGGCACTATTTTAAAGAATTAACAGAATACAATTTTACAAAGCATTTAAAAAGAGGTAGATAAGCAGAAAACCATTTATCTATTAATAGAGAAAGGTTTTACATTTAAGAACAATAATTTTAGAAAACTCAAGGTAAAAGGTGTATGTACCTGCAAGTTGTGTAGAATCTGTAGAGATTGATGCCTCATTGCATTTTGGTGTAAAATATTTTAGAATTGTCTTTTTACAAGAATATTGGCCTCCCTTCTTTCCATCTTCAGTAGGTGACATTGTATCTGTAAAGAAAAACCTTCAGATGTTAGGAAATGTATATGAATTTGAAGGAAAATAGTAGACATCCCTCAAGACGAACATATGATCCTAACACACAACATGACAGGGAATACTTATCGACCACAGTTGTAGATAGTGCTTGTACACTGCGTATGAAACATACTCTAAGAGACAAGAAGCAGTCTCTAACAAAAGAAATGCTCCTGACACACAACCAGATGACATTGATAGTTGTCTACCACTATTGCGTATAGTTCACCTACAGTGCATATGAAACTATAGAAAAAGAGATTTGGACAAAAGAACAATGGAATAAGAATACTCTACCAATTTTTAGTCATGAATCCTCTACAACCGATACACTTTTGTCGATAAACACTTCCTATAATCGATCGGCTTATACCGATCGATAGTCACTACAAGCGATGGAATACCGACCACACATCCCTACAACCGATAGAGTTATACCGACAACACTACAACCAACAACCTAACACCGATCGACATGACCCTACAATCGATAGACTAATGTCGATCGACACATCTACAACTGACCTAACAAGGTCGATCGATACCTCTACAATCGATAGACTTATGTCGATCGACACCACTACAATCGATCGACTAAAGATGATCGACATCGCTCTACAATCATAAAAACTCTACAACATCGACTTAACATAACACTCAATCGACACTTATCAAACACTCAACCAATAACTTATATCGACAGACATGACTCTACAATCGATCGACTTAGACAAACATGACTCTACAACCAATCAACTTATATCGATAGACACGACTCTATAACCAATCATCTTATATCGATAGACTATCTTCTACAATCGATCGACTTCTTTGATACACATACTCTACAATCGATCGACTTATTCGATAAACATACTCTACAATCGATCTAGCTTATCCAACAAACATCTCTATAATCGATCGACTTATACCGATAGACATCGCTCTACAACCGATAGGCTTATATCGATAGAAGCTCTGCAACCATCGACTTCTATCATAAACTCTACAATCATCATCTTCTATCGACAAACACTGCTCTACAACCGATCGGCTTATGTCGATAGACACCTCTGCAACCGATTGACACGGCTCTACAACCAATCGTCTTGCATCGATCGACACTCGTATACAACCGATCAATTTATTTTGATAGTCACGGCTCTGCAACTGATCGTCTTGCGCTGATCGACACTCTGCAACCTTCTCAAGTTTTTCGTTGTTTCAGAGCTATTTTTGACTTAGAGTATTTTTGATGTATGTTTATCGGTACCCAGTATAGTATATATACGCGTAGTATATGAGGCGATTTGGGCGGGAAAAATAAAATCATTTATAATTTGAAGGCGATTTGGGCAGAAAATATAAAATCATTTATAATTTGAAGGCGAATTGGGTGGGAAAATCAAAATCATATGTAATTTGAGGTCGGCGAATTAAAATAAAGTTAGGTTCATGATTATCAACGATGGGTGAATTTACCCCAAAAAAACTTTCACCCCGTAAATTTCGGGCGAATGGGCCCCAGTGAAATGATCCAAAATTAGCCTTTTCAAAATTTTAAAAATCCTAAATAGAGCCAATTTACGATATTTCGCGCTTGTGCATAACCCTGGTTTGCACTTGTATAACCTCTTAAGAAAGTTGTAAATAAAGTGACCTACTTCATGATAATAGAAGTAGAAGTTAGATAGATTAAGATAGCATAGTGGCTATGAGACTGAAAATGATAGACCTTGAATTTCTATTGGTGATGACAATGGCTTGGAGATATCCATATGAATACAAACCCTAAGTTGCATTTAGAGCCCAAAATACTTCTTCCTATCACTTTGACATAGATAACATGACCAATATAAGACAAAATAAATGGTAAGAATGGTCTAACTATTATAAACCTCATCTCATCTACAAAAATTAGTACCAATTTGCAAAAATGTTAAATAAAAATAAGCCACAATAACTAATCCAAGAATAATTGAATACACAAAATATCTTCAAATCTATAAATTAATACAAGTTTTCAAAATATAAATCAAACCCTTGAGGTATGGTAACACCATACAATGCTCCTTATTGAAAGGAAGCCATTCCTCACTATATATAAATATGAGATCCAAACACATACAATATTCTTCTTTTCTTTTTTATGAGTCTCTTGTCTACATTATGTAAAACTCGACTACCTACCACTATGGCTTATCCACATATATGGGATAAATACATTATTATAATATTATACTATTAAGTTCTTATTTGGGTACCTAACATTCCATACCCCTTGCAAAATGTTTCATCATGGAAACATAAGAAGAGACTAAATAATATGATCTTCTAAATCATGTTGTAAACTAGTACTAATCTCGATCATCCATCCATCCTAGTGAAATTGTAATTGATGGTGGTCTTTGCTAATGGTGATATCATTTTTTCACTTGATATCCAAAAGTAATCCTTTGGTTCCATGTGTTGATAACATCAATTTACTAGTCATAAATTTCACTCTTCTTCATACATACTTGCTTCCTTTTTAAATTAGTAGTATATCCAAAGTTTTGGCTCTTCTAGTTCCATGTATGTTCCTCATAGTCCTTGTTTCTTTAAGCCATACCTCTAATATTGTTGTTATTCTTGGTGGTGTGGACAGTGATATGTTGTAATCTTAACCTGATGTTCTACCTTCTTTGAATCCACATTTCGCTTCTCTATTTTATATTCTTTTGCATGATGTTTTCTCATGTTCCATTTGTTTTATGTGTCCTTGTTCTCTTCTACGTATTTCTTATACTTTGTTGTTGTTTTTCCCATGGGTTGTATAATTACAGTTTCTTTCATAGACTATGTTGCAACTACTCCTTTATTGCATTTTGTTTTAGTTTCTAATGCTTCTTTCTCAATTTTTTTCCTTGCAATAGATTCTTGTTTTTCATTGGATCCTTCCCTTACACTAGAAATTATATTAAATTGTTATTTTCTTTTTCTTGTACTAGAATTTTATGAACTTCTTTTGTACATTAATATTAATAGTACCCAAATAATTTAAGGATAACTAAGAACAATATCCATATTGTTCATCTCAATGATATAAAAAAAATTAGTGTAAGATATATTTATCCATAGTAATCTTCAAATCTTGAAAAATCTAAACATTCTTACCCTCAATATTTGTGTCCTTAATTTTCTTTTCCTGAACCTGCAACCTTTTAGCCAAAATAATACTAATGAAATTATATCTACTACCAGGATTTATAGATATAATAACCTTTTCCTTTTCGATGCATCCATAAACTTGCAAAATATAAATTTTTTTCCTAATAATTGTTTGCCTTATCAGTCAAAAAATATGTGCTTCTTTCCACCTGCACACTATTGTCCTTTTATCCTTTTGCTAATTCTATGCAAATTAAATCCCTCTTAAATTCCTTTTATTCTTTTTTAGGCTTGTTTATTTATTTTGCATAGCTTAAGTGTACTATTTTTTTTTTTTTGGTAATTATTATAGTAGATTAAAAAAGGGTTTTTATAGAGGATCCCAAAACCTTATGTACAAAATCAGCCTTGCATCATGCCTCCTGGCTTTATGTATAAGCCTATTACAGAAAACGTAACCCCTAAAAAAACCTGATTACATAAGCAATGGGCCTAGGGCATCAATCCCTTGAAACTGAACACCAAAACATAAATCCCGCCCAGCGGTAACAGTAAGCATGAAACAATCCCTGTCAGCGGGAAACAAACAAATAATAAAGGAAGTAGTTTTGGAGATCCCGCCCAGTGGGGAGTAGCCAAAAACCACCATCGAGAAGATCCCGCCCAACAGGAAGCAAAGAAAAACCGTTACAATAAAATCCCGCCTCGCGAGAAGCAGTCAAAACCACCACAAACAGTCCCGCCTAGCGGGAAGCAATAGGGAAATCCCGCCATCCGAGAAACCAACAGAAAAGAAAGGATCCCGCCTCACGGGAAAACCGGCGGATTTGGCGGATCCCGCCCTGTGGAGAAACCATCCCGCCCATCGGGAAAACATTTCGTTCAGCGAGATCCATCCTGTAGGAAGCCGACAGCCAGCACAGAGAGGATCCAGCCCATCAGGAAGTGACCAAAGAGTTGCACCACAAAGAACCCGCCTCGAGAAAACAGAAGAGGATCCCAACAGCAGGGACCAAGAATCCCGTCCAAGCACAGAGCCCACCGAGGATTCACAAGAAAAAGGGGAAGCTGTCCAAACCCTAAACCATCACCTCCACCGCATCGAGAAACGCAAGGGACCAGATCCATGCGAATAACCTGCAAAAAACCCCAGGGGGAAGCCTGAGGGAAAAAGGGAAGGGATCCCCAACCAAACAGGGATCCCTGGGAAGCACCAGTCCGAAAAAACAACCAAGGAAACCCTAGCCGGCCGGGAGGGGCACGAGATAGTGGAGAAGGATCTCCCCCAGGAGATCATCTGCAAACAACCACTCCCCGGGAGGGATGACCTGGGTTGAGCCAGGAACTGGGCAGGAACCAGGAGCCATGGGAGGGGGAGCAGGGGAGGGACCAGAGCCCTCCCCTCTCTACTTTCTTCCCTCACCCGGTTTCCAAAAAAAAATAAAACATAACGATCGCTTAAGTGTACTATTTTGACTAGCTATCTTTTCATCTTTTTTCTTAAATTCTCATTTTCTTAAAATTTGTTTTTTAAATTATTCTCGTGTGTATGAATAATTATTACCACAAGAAAATTCTTTACACCACCTTGAATCTTCCTTGCAAATAATTATAAATATTACATATCCATTCTAGCTCAGAAAAAATTCAAGAAAAAATTTCCCACTTCATCAACCATTCCTTGACATCACTATTATCCTCTTTAGATAATTTTAGCAACACCATGACCTCAAATACCAAAAATATTCAAAATTTACATTTAAAAAAATAATAAAAATTCTCAAATATCCTTTATTACTTTCAATAAACAATTAAATTTGTAATTTTTTGGCTGATAATGGCCTATGGATTGTATATTTATGCACTCAATTTGGCAACTATTAATGACTTGCAGAATATTTACTTTTGACAACTGATAACAACCTGCTCTGTAGACTATTTTTTTACAAACTACTACCAAACTATAAACTATTTTTTAAAAGGGGCTACTACAAAATAGTAGATTGACTATTTCTACACTTTGACTAGAAACTGATAATGGCATGCTTTGTGGATTTTGTTTTGGTTTTACAGGCTACCACCAACTACAGACTGAGAATTTTTTGCACTCGTTTGTAATTGTCTATTCTGTTGAAGCTATGAAAACGGTTGTAGAAACTATTACCAAAGTTGTTATTGATAGTCATATGGAACTTGATAAACAAAACATTGGCAATGAACTGAGACCATGGCTTCATACGACTTAAGGTAAACTCACTGGACACAAAGGTTATCTAAGTGACTACCACTCTGATTACCAACAATATTCCCACCAAGGAATTGTTGAGAAACCAACCATGGTTTTACCTCCAAATTGTAGTTCTTTGTATATTATTTTAAGGTAAAACACTACTAAACAAGGTAGGGGGTTGTTGGCCCTTTTCACTGATGGAACACTCAAACCAATTACTCTAGGGTTCCTGGGGTACTCCTTAGAATGAGTTTTAAGAAAAATGTTAGCCCAAGTAATTCCCCTAGTTAAGTAATTAGGACTTGCACTTGATCCTACAAGAGGTTATTAGCTCAATGCAAGCACTTATTAAGCACTCAAATTAGGATCCAAATAGTGATAGAAAACCACAAAATAACTAAAGCTTCTACAACAAACCATGGATCTAGAAAGTGCTCTAAAATAACTAAAGCTTATGTAGCAAAACACGATCCTAAATAGTGCTTTGATACCAATTGTTATGAACCTCTTTTCTCATCCATAGAAATTAGTATCAATTTGTAAAAATATTAAATAAAAATAGTCATAATAAATAATCCGTACAAGAATACTTGAATACATAAAATACCTAAAAGTTACTCCAATTTATTCAAAATATAAATAAAACCCTTGAGGTAAGGCAAGACCTACAATACTCCTTATTGGAAGGAAACCACTCTTCACTATATCTCAATATAAGATCCAAACACAATATTATTCTCTACCTTTTTCATATGAGTCTCTTGACTAATACTCAACTACCTACCACTATTGCTTATCCACACATGTACGATGAATACATTTATTATAATATTAAGTACATATTAAGTTTCTATCTTGGGTACCTAACACTAACCAACAAATTGAGAAGAGGAAATTCAATCCAATCATGATACTATGTGTAGGAATTTCATTAGGATGATAATCTACTAATCAACTTTATAGATAGGACATGTGACTGTAAATAACCTAGGTTCCATAGTGAAGAGTGGTTTAGGAATTTTATTTGAAAAACATGATTGCGATATAGCCTTACCCCAACCGCCTACCAAACTTCATGGGCCAGCCTCTACCCACTTTGTGCATTGTTTTAATTCACTTTAAAGCTTTGATTCAACCTGAATGCCTCTTGAAAATAATAATACAATTATTTTTCTATCTAGTTCTTACGTAACATCCACAAAATCATCAAGAAACAAGAACTCAAGAGGCTTACCTTGTCCCTCAAATTGTCTATCGAAAGGTTGATTCTTGATATTGTATGGGATATGACTTACTAGTCCCCTTTGTGTTAGCATTTTTTATCATGATGACATTATTAATGGAAGTGGGCTTAACAAGATTTAAATTTGAGAGAGCTTGGGTTTTATAGGTTGGATAGAGAGACATTGATTTTTTTGTTTAAAATGATTAAATAATACGAGTTAGGGTTTTTTCACAAAATTACATACCAAAACCCTCCCCACTCTCCTATAGTACTTATTTTCAAGAGTTCTTAGACATGAGTTTCAACTTTGAATTAGTTATCATAAAACTAATTGGAGGGCAAGGGTGACAATAAATATAAATTCACGTGCTTAAAATTGATAAATACGACATATTTGTTTGATTGAAAGGGGATTTTAAATAAAAGAGACATTGAATTAGAGGGAGGTACAAAAGGCATCGACCCCTCATCCTTCAATTATGAGGATGCCAAAACTTGCCTTGTTATGTGTGAGATAACTCACAAGTGCAAATTTTGGAAGCATTGAGTAAAAGAATCATTGAATATTAAGGAATAGATACCATCCAGGTGTCAGACCCATAAATTAAAGAATAAAACATCAAACAATGAGTCAACCAAAAGTGAGGGTTATGTTTTCCACTTATTCTATGTTCAATTCCTATAAAGATAACTTTTGAATAAACCAAACACCAAACAATAAATCAACAAAAAACTGAAGGTCATGTTTCCCAGCCATTCTTTGTTCCTCAAAATAATTTTTTGTAAGGGTTATTTTTACATGGCTTCTTAATGACACCAAATAGTAATTCTCCTCCTGTTTACTTTTAGTTTTTGAAGTACATATGCTAGCTGATGTGACCCTTTGGTATTTTATTTTTTTAAAGATCCCACCTTACTGCAACTAAAACCAACCACCACATAAATTATATATATATATAACAATAAATCAAAGGAAATAAATATAATATCTTAATTTATGTAGAATAGATCACGAAGGATACAAAATATAATAAGCTTTAAAAATCGTTGAAAATTTTTCCACTTTCTAAATTTTTAAAAGTTAAAATTGTTATAATGTTTGACATGGTCATAATCTAATGTATATTACATGGTATAAATTTATATCACAAACACAATAGTAAGTTATATTGATACTCTAAGGCTTGAACACTAATAATGAGTTTTTTTTTTGTCCTGGGGACAACACAATGGTTCGGGATTTGACTCTTCTTTGAAAGTTCCAAGATTCAAACTATGACATAGGCGAGTGTGAGGGGGTGGGTGTGTGTATGGTTGTATGTTTGAACCCTATTGATAATCTCAACTCTCACCCTTATCAAAGGTCATGGTTGGGATGGGGATGCCCAACCTTGAGCGTCGATCATAGGGGTTTCTCACACTAACCTCAATAAAAAATAAATAATTAATATTTTTTAAATTTGTTTATATATATTATTTTTAAGTAATATTATATAATGGAAGTACAAAAGGGAGTTAATGAGATCTAGGAGAGATGAGTAAGTGTGAGTAAGGAAACAGGAAGTAGAAAGGAAAGTGTAATCAAGGAACCAGTGCCACTTCTTGTTCTAGATCTTAGGAGAATTTATGATGAAATTAAATGCCTAGGTGATCACATATTTTTGAATATGGGTCAAAGTACAAGGATGAGGTATCAATGTGTATGTAAGGATGAGGTGTGACCTTGCATGCATATGTGAGTTGGTAGCAACAGATGCTAGGGTTTGCCTTGTAGAAGATGTAATGTAGTATTTATTTGAGATTGCTAATGGAAAAAAGTGGAATATTAAGACATCCCCTAAGGGGGGTTTTCCCTTGTTATTCTCTTGTTCTAAAAATAGTTTTGTGTTTGCATCTTTATTTTGCTACTCCTTGTTATGTTTAGTTCTCTTCATTTAGTATCAATGTCATGTTCATATTTAACAATTTAATGATTCATTTGAAGAAAATGAAGGTAACATGGAAAGAAAATCATTTGTGAAAGTCCTTACTAAAATTATGAATGGTCACAGGGGGTCACTCTTAGGAAATGGTAACTACCACGTGAGTGCATACAAGGGGTATTTTTAATATCAAGTTGAACCATCGATATATTGGTAAGTATCTTATAGGGGAGGGGTGTTTAAAATTCATGCATACCTAGATATAGATTCTACCGATAAAAAAGAGGCTAGAGAAGAGGGGGTATGGGTTATATTTGAGTTGCATGCTAAATATTTATATCATTTATAACATGAAATAGTTCTAAAATAGTAAAATATTTAACAAAACAAACCATGTAAAATTTGAAACTAAAATTACACAAAGAGAAAAATTTTACTTAACTTTTTAAAACCAAATATTGAACCTTGAATTTAAATAATAATACTAGAATATGACCCTTTAATTGATTATAATAAACTATTAAAAGATGAAAATAATGATATAGGTTCTCAATTGGGCAAAAACATTACTTCAAAAATATATAGGTTCTCTTGATGCAATGAAATTATTTAGGAAAATAACTCTACCCAAAGGATCGTCAACATGGAACTTAATATCAAATAGTTTACAATTGATAAAGAAACATATTAGATGGTCAGTCAATGAGGGGAGTTATGCAAATTTTTGGTTTGATGCTTGGTTGAAGCCTTATCCTCTTATCTCTAACTCAAAATGATAACCATTGGCTCAAGCATGCCTAGCATGTAAATGTGCAAATGTCAAAGACTATATTATTATGAGTAACAACACCAGATCATAGATTTCTTTTAGTAACCTAGTTGAAGGAGAGGAATTCAAACAAATTGCAAATGAACTTCTAAAGATGCTTCAAGAGTTTTATTTATCAATTTTTACATGAAAGGATGAGTTGGTTTGGAATTTATCAAAGGATAGTGGATACTTGGTCAAGTTGGGATATGAGGATTTAGAACAATCAAATTTTCCTTATGGGAGAATATTTTTCTTAGAAGAATTTTTGGTCATTAGAGGCTATTCCTAAGGTCTCATTATTCCTTTGGTTATCAGTTCAAAGTAATATTTTTACAAGAGAGTCTACAAAGAAGAGGATACTATGGACCTTTTAGATGTGCCTTGTGTGAGAAGGATTTAAAAACATCAAACCATTTACTTCTTTATTGTATATTTGCTCACACCATTTGAGGTTGCTTTTTAAAAAATATGAAATTATATTGGGTAGCTCCATCAACATTGAAAGAATTGATAAAATGTTGGATTAATTATTTTAAAGCTAAAGCATTATGTATTATTTGGAGTATTGACCCTATCATTATTTATTGTAATTTATGGCTTGAAAGAAATAACGATTTTTTTAAAATAAAACTCAAAATCATGCTTAAATTTAGAACCATATTATTGCCTCTCTTGCAGAATGTCTACAAATATAGTATTCATCATGGAAAGTCTCTATTGCAGAAAAAGAGGTTCTAATAACTTGGCTATAGAATATAAATATAAATGGAAGATTCCTCTATGATAATGAAATTACAACAAAAGATCTACTTCAATTTAAGGTAAAATAGAAATGCCCATAAATTAGATTGATCAAAATTAATTTTGATGGTGCTTCTAAAGGAAATTTGGGAAAAGCTAGTGGAGGTGGTGTGATGAGGACATTTGTAATATTTAAATAATAAACCACAATTATGACCTCATCAAGCACACGAGGTTCCTTATAGGTAGGTATGTAGCATGTCATATATTTTCTACCATATTTATGGTGGTTGGTATCCACTAAAGTTAGTGGATTATTATTTTATTATGCCACCTCATAGTGGAAATAATAACCCACTAACTTTAGTGGATACCGACCACCATAAATGTGTTAGAAAAGATATGACATGCTATATACCTATCTAGAAGGAACCCCATGTGCCTAATGAGGTCATCATTGGGGTTGATTATTTAAATATTACAAATATCCTCATCAGGCGTTTTAAGGGTCTAATTCGATTTAGGGTAAAATAAAAATATCCATAAATTAGATTTGTCCAAAATAATTTTGATAGTGCTTCTAAAGGAAATTCGGAAAAAGCTAGTGGAGGTGGTGTTTTTAGAAACAGTGAATGCAAAATTTTCCTCATTTACTCAGAATCATATGAAATTTCAACTAACTATGCAAGGCTAGGTCAATTCTTACAAATACTAAAATTTGAAGAACACAAGCTTATACTGAGAGGGGGGTGAACAGTATAAGACCACTTTTTACTTTTTCTTTCCCAATCAATATTATGCAATATATCAATAGCAATATCAACAGTAGTAATCAAAGCAATGCACAAATCACCACACACAATAGAGACACCAATTTAACGTGGTTCACCCAATGTGGGCTACTCCACGGAGAAAATATTTCACTAAAATTTTCTCAACAAATCTCTTGGGAAACCTTTCCCTATTACAATGTTTATGGACCTCTATCCAAAGGAGACACCAATCCCCTAATCAAGTTCGTGGATCTCTATCCACAGGAGAACTCCTCCTCTGCTCTAGCTGGTGATCTTCTAGAAGAACTGTTGCCTCCACTACACTGGCTTATGGATCTCTATCCACTGAAGACTCCTATCCTCACTCAGAAGACCTATCCTCACTGCCCTGGCTAATGGATCTCTATCCACTAGAGACTGTCATCCTCTATACTCTGTCACCTCCAAAGCTAGCTCTTAGCTCTATCTCAAATCTGCACTAAACATGGTCCTTCGGTCTAGCACAAATCTACTCAATATTTATCCTCTGATCTACACTAAACATAGTCCTTTGGTCTAGCACAAATCTGCTCAATATATTTCTGGTTCTGACACAAACCTGTCCTCAAATCTGCACCAAAATCTATCCTCAATATATATCCTCAAGCCTTAACACAAAGCTTGATTCAATCACAAATCAAATCTGCTAGATCTGCCCCAAACCTTAATCCAAGGTTTGAACAAATCAATCAACTCTGCTCTCAAGTCTTCTCAAAGACTTATCTCAAATATGCCTTGTAAGCTTCCACAAAAGCTCACACTAATCTATCCACAAGTCCTCTCTAGAACTTGTCCAATATGCTCAACAAGTCTTCACCAAGACTTACCTCAAATATACTCAACAAGTCCTCACTAGAACTTGTCCAATCTACTCAAAAATTCTTCACCAAGACTTACCTCAAATATACTCAACAAGTCCTCACTAGAACTTTCCAATCTGCTCAACAAGTCTTCACCAAGACTTACCTCAAATATGCTCAACAAGTCCTCACTAGAACTTGTCCAATCTCACAGAAACATATAGAGAATTTTTAGAGACTCAATATGCTTCACATTCACAACAATGCTCAATCACTTTCAATATCTTTCTTTAATCAAATTAGAATATGGAACAATTTGTTTCACAGAACTTGAACTACCACTTCAACACTTCCACTTGACTAGGCTCAATCAACTCCACTCAATCACTCACTCAATAAAGCACTCCTTGCTTACAAACTCTAGTCCAAGTATATGAACACTCACTCACTTATTTCCAACAATGCTTATCAAACAATCTCACATAACAATGATACTCATGATCTTTCACAAACCCTAGTTCAAGATAGTTCACAACTTCACATAACAATGATACTCATGTTCTTTCACAAACCCTAGTTCAAGATAGTTCACAACTTCACATAACAATGATACTCATGTTCTTTCACAAACCCTAGTTCAAGAATATGAAAGCTTACTCAATATTTCCAACAATGCTTATCAAACAAGGTTTCTAGAATCAACTTTCATTCCAGAAAAACCAAACTCAACAATGCTTATCAAACAACCCTTTTCACTCCAACTTAGCATTCACAACATCCAACAATCACTCACAAGGAAGATGTGCCCATACCTTTTGTTTGATGAAGAATTGTCCTTAAAAACTTGTCTCAATTATAACCACTCTCTTTGCCAATCACAAAGGTTAGATGTCACAAATACACCTTATCACTCCCTCTAGATCTTAATGCATTAACAAAAAAATAATCACCACTTCAAAATATCCCAAAGCATTGACAAATTATTTTTCTCTTCTTTTATAAAGCAAGATCAAAATAAATTCCTTTTTCACATTTTAACTCCACTCTCTAATTTATTTCCAATGCAACAAAGAATTAAAATAAACTATTTTAATCCTTATATCTCCCTACTTCAAACACTGCCCACTTAATAATATGTATGCCTCAAAACACCCTTTATTATAACATAGGCCTTGCAAAAATTAAATTAATTTTTCATACCTTAGAACATGCACCAAAAATGTTTGTGCACCACACAAACTGCCTCCGCACGAATTCGAACCCGAAACCTCACTGCTAGCGCTACGCCCTAGCGAACGCTAGGCTAGCCGTGTGGGCTACATGCCCACTTGGGACCAAGGGCACATGATGTCCCTTTATTCCTTGTCTTCCATGCCTAAAACATCAAATTCAAAAACCTCTTCTTCCTTCCTTGCAAAAACGTGATCGTGACTTGAACCCATGACCTATCCTCCACAAACGCCTTAACTTTGCCTTGCCTGCCATCTGCGCTACCTAGTGGGTGGTGTAAGGTTTTCATGCCCACTTTTATTTCAACACACACTCCTTTGTCCTTTTTGAATAGCATGAAGATTCCTCCCTCAAAGCGCTCGCACGAAGTATGTCTTATGCTCAATTTTTAATCGACGAATGCATTAACCTTTGGGGAAATAATTTACCCCTCTTTATATGCAATATGGTAAATGTGGATACGTCGACCCTTATTCGATTTGCCACCATCTATCAAAACAAACTTTGGCACCAAGAATAATTTGAATTAAAATTTTAACCAAAAGGTTAAAATATTTTAATTAAAATTATTTAACCTTTGCCTCCTTTAATATTTTTAAAACTTGCTCACTTGCTCTTTTCAAGGAGAATGCTTTGCACTTCGAAAATAATAATTTAATTATAATTATTTTAAATTCAGAATGAATTTAAATATTATAATTAAATATTTAAATGTCCTTTGGGCCTTTTTAAATATAATCTTCCTTAGGTTTTTAGAAAAACCTTTTGCCATTTTCACCTTAGCAAAATAACCTTATTATTTTCTTTCAACCACCATGGAACGGAGATATCCTTTCAAAAGATATCCTTTCAACCTTTTTATTTTGCCCAAATATTATAATATTGCTATCCTTCTTGCTTCTCTTTTTGTTGCTTTGGCCATATAATATTTGAATTAAATATTATATCCTTGCCTCTTAGAAAATCAATCATGAAACATTCCTTTGACATCTGCTTAATATTCCTTTGACATCAATGACAACAAATCCTGCTCATATTTCCAACAATCTCCCCCTTTGTCATTGATGGCAACCCATTTACCTTTTATCATTTCTTTTACCTCTTTTTTTTTGCTCCCCTGAGAAACTGCTCCCCCTGACTGAATGCTTTCCTCCTAACTCAAATCTCTCCCCCTTACTCAAATATCTCCCCCTTTGTCATCAATGGCAAAGGGTCACCTTTGGGGCTCGGGGCTAAGAATGAAACTCTTAGCTTAGCCCCTCCCCCACCTCCTCTTGAGGTGGTTAATTCTAGGGTGGGAGTATTTCTACTCCCAGCAAGCACTGATCTTTACCTTTGTCAACTTTCCTCCTTATCTGATCCTTCTGATTCCTCTGACCATTTATGTTCCTGCTTGTCTCTGGAATTTCTGCTCTACACCACTTTGTTGTATGTCCATCATTATTGCACTTATAACACTTAATATTGTTATTCCTTGGAGGTGCAAATATCTTGGGATTTCTCCTAGTGAAGCCATATCTATTCCTATCATGAACCCTGCAATTCATTGCCTTGTGACCAAACTGATTACAAGAGTAGCAATACCCTTGAAAAAGTTACCTATTGTTGAACCTTCCATATTCCTATTTTCCATGTGTCCTGCATTGTGAAGCTTTGTGCCCAAACCTGTGGCATGAGAAGCATCATCCATTGAAACTACCTTGCCTTGACCTCATTGGTCTTTTAGTCTCTTTTACCCTATGTTGGTTCCTGTTCCATTTGTTCCTCATTTGTGCATTGTTCCTTTCCTTGTTGAACTTTCTGTTGTCCAACTCATCCTCAGAAGTCTCACTCTCTCTTACACTCTCTTCTTCTAAAGTTTCTTCTTCTTCAGAACTTGAGGTTGACTCCTCTCCTTGTTTCTTTTGTACCTGTTCAAAACCAAGACCTGTCTTGCTTGTTGACCGTATTTGTGTCTTGATCATCTTATCTAAGATCTTTGAGCTCCTTCCAAACTTGTGTAACCTATCCTTAGACTCTTTTACTTCCTTCCTTAGTGAAGCTACTTCATGTTCTAACCTTTCACATTCTAAGACCTTTGCTTCTAACTTATCTTTAAACTTCCTTGTCTTAGCCATTGACTTGTTTAGATCCTCTATAAGCTTTCCTTTCTCTTCATCACATTCTTGAAATTGAAGCTTAAGTTGGGAGTTTTGCTTTCTTACCTTCTTTAATGCATCAAGGGCATGAATAAGTTCACCTTCAAGATCAACTTCTCCTGTTTCTGATTCTTCCTCTATTTGTTTACCTTTGAAAACATCTTCATTCTTTTCTGACTTGTCTTCTATAGGATCACCTCCTTCTTCTTCTAATGCCATTAGAAGATTCTCTTCTGGTCCTTCAAGTGTATCTTCATATTCATCATCACTGAAACTGAAACCACTCTTTGTACAACTATCTTCAAGATGACCAAAGTTACCACATCTAAAACACTTGAGGATTATTGGTGACCTTTTTCTAACCATTTCCTTTTCTTTTGCTAGAAATAGAACTTCATATTTATCATTATCTGAGGAACTATTATCACTTGAGTACTTACTTGCCTTGTCTGCATAGAAACTCTTCTTCTATCTTTGGAAGAACTTCTTTCCTTGCTTGCCTTGACCATCCCTGCTTTTCTTTTGGTACTTGTATTTTTTTGATTCCCTGTTCTTATGATCCTATTTTTCTTCATCATTGCTATTTCTAGCTTCTTGACAATCAGTTGCATAGTGACCATACTTTCCACAATTGAAACATCTAACAGATTTCACATCTTTAAATCTTCTTGGATCCTTGTTTCTTTTGCCATAATTTGCTTCTTCATCACTGGATGACTCATTGCTTGAATCTGACTTCTTACCCTTTGTCTTCTTAGTAGCTTTGAAGGCTGCTTCTTTTCGGAGATTAGGTTCCTCTTTTGTTCTCATCTCAAAAGTTGTAAGAATACCAAGTAATTCATCCCTTGTCAAAATATCACCATATTTTGATTCCTCTATAGCTGAAATATTTTCACTAAACCTTTTTGGGAGTGATCTTAAGATCTTATCACAAACATCAGATTCTTGAACCTCAAGTCCAAGTCCTTGCATGGAGTTAACAACCTCATCTACACGAAGTAGATAAGCACTAATGTTTTCCTCATCCTTCATTCTTAGTTCTTCAAATTGTCCCTTGAGATTTTGTAACTTTGCCCTTTTGACATTTTTATCTCCTTCATATATGCCTTGCAACTTATCCCAAATTTCTTTTGCTGATTTGCAATGCATAACCTTTACGAACTTTATTCTATGCAAACCTCTCAAAATTGCATTCATTGCTCTTGAATTGTAATGATGTAGAAGCTTACCATATTTATCTGTAGGTGGAGTAGCTGGTGGTGTGTATCCATTTTCAACTACTTCCCATATTTCATTGCCAAGTGCCATCAGGTGAATCTTCATTCTCATACTCCAAAATACATAATCGCTTCCATCAAACACTGGTGCTGAATTATCTGAGGATCCACTCTTAGAATCCATTTGTGTTCTTGTAAGATTTTCCTTCAAGCTGTTAAACTCTTTCGAAGGAACCCGCTCTGATACCAATTGAAGAACACAAGCTTATACTGAAGAGGGGGTGAACAGTATAAGACCACTTTTTACTTTTTCTTTCCCAATCAATATTATGCAATATATCAATAGCAATATCAACAACAATAATCAAAGCAATGCACAAATCACCATACATAATAGAGACACCAATTTAACGTGGTTCACCCAATGTGGGCTACTCCACGGAGAAAATATTTCACTAAAATTTTCTCAACAAATCTCTTGGGAAACCTTTCCCTATTACAATGTTTATGGACCTCTATCCAAAGGAGACACCAATCCCCTAATCAAGTTCATGGATCTCTATCCACAGGAGAACTCCTTCTCCTTTGCTCTAGATGGTGATCTTCTAGAAGAACTGCTACCTCCACTGCACTAGCTTATGGATCTCTATCCACTGAAGACTCCTATCCTCACTCAGAAGACATATCCTCACTACCTTGGCTAATGGATCTCTATCCACTAGAGACTGTCATCCTCTATACTCTATCACCTCCAAATCTAGCTCTTAGCTCTATCTCAAATCTACACTAAACATGGTCCTTCAATCTAGCACAAATCTGCTCAATATCTATCCTCTGATCTACACTAAACATAGTCCTTCGATCTAGCACAAATATACTCAATATATATCTCTAATATAGCACAAACATATCCTCAAATATACACCAAAATATATCCTCAAATCTATCCTCAAGCCTTAACACAAAGCTTGATTCAATCACAAATCAAATCTGCTAGATCTACCCCAAACCTTAATCCAAGGTTTGAACAAATCAATCAACTCTGCTCTCAAGTCTTCTCAAAGACTTATCTCAAATATGCCTTGTAAGCTTCCACAAAATCTCACACTAATCTATCCACAAGTCCTCTCTAGAACTTGTCCAATATGCTCAACAAGTCTTCACCAAGACTTACCTCAAATCTTCTCAACAAGTCCTCACTAGAACTTGTCCAATCTCAACAAGTCTTCACCAAGACTTACCTCAAATATGCTCAACAAGTCCTCACTAGAACTTGTCCAATATGCTCAACAAGTCTTCACCAAGACTTACCTAAAATATGCTCAACAAGTCCTCACTAGAACTTGTCCAATCTCACAGAAACATATAGAGAATTGTTAGAGACTCAATATGCTTCACATTCACAACAATGCTCAATCACTTTCAATCTCTTTCTTTAATCAAATTAGAATATGGAACAATTTGTTTCACAGAACTTGAACTACCACTTCAACACTTCCACTTGACTAGGCTCAATCAACTCCACTCAATCACTCACTCAATAAAGCACTCCTTGCTTACAAACCCTAGTCCAAGTATATGAACACTCACTCACTTATTTCCAACAATGCTTATCAAACAATCTCACATAACAATGATACTCATGATATTTCACAAACCCTAGTTCAAGATAGTTCACAACTTCAAATAACAATGATACTCATGTTCTTTCACAAACCCTAGTTCAAGATAGTTCACAACTTCACATAACAATGATACTCATGTTCTTTCACAAACCCTAGTTCAAGAATATGAAAGCTTACTCAATATTTCCAACAATGCTTATCAAACAAGGTTTCTAGAATCAACTTTCATTCTAGAAAAAACCAAACTCAACAATGCTTATCAAACAACCCTTTTCACTCCAACTTAGCATTCACAACATCCAACAATCACTCACAAGGAAGATGTGCCCATACCTTTTGTTTGATGAAGAATTGTCCTTAAAAACCTATCTCAATTATAACCACTCTCTTTGCCAAACACAAAGGTTAGATGTCACAAATACACCTTATCACTCCCTCTAGATCTTAATGCATTAACAGAAAAATAATCACCACTTCAAAATATCCCAAAGCATTGACAAATTATTTTTCTCTTCTTTTATAAAGCAAGATCAAAATAAATTCCTTTTTCACATTTTAACTCCACTCTCTAATTTATTTCCAATGCAACAAAGAATTAAAATAAACTATTTTAATCCTTATATCTCCCTACTTCAAACACTGCCCACTTAATAATATGTATGCCTCAAAACACCCTTTATTATAACATAGGCCTTGCAAAAATTAAATTAATTTTTCATACCTTAGACCATGCACCAAAAATGTTTGTGCACCACACAAACTGCCTCCGCATGAATTCAAACCCGAAACCTCACTACCAGCGCTATGCCCTAGCGAACGCTAGGCTAGCCACGTGGGCTACATGCCCACTTGGGACCAAGGGCACATGATGTCCCTTTATTCCTTGTCTTCCATGCCAAATACATCGAATTCAAAAACCTCTTCTTCCTCCCTTGCAAAAATGTGATCGTGACTTGAACCCATGACCTATCCTCAACAAATGCCTTAACTCTGCCTTGCCTGCCGTCTGTGCTACCCAGTGCATGGTGTAAGGTTTTCATGCCCACTTTTATTTCAACACACACTCCTTTGTCTTTTTTGAATAGCATGAAGATTCCTCCCTCGAAGCGCTCGCATGAAATATGTCTTGTGCTCAATTTTTAATCGACGAATGCATTAGCCTTTGGGGAAATAATTTACCCCTCTTTATATGCAATATGGTAAATGTGGATACATCGGCCCTTATTCAATTTTCCACCATCTATCAAAAAAAATTGGCACAAAAAAAAATAAAAAAAAAAATTAAACAAAAAAAAAAAAAATAAAAAAAAAAAATATAATTTTTTTAAAAAATTAAAAAAACACTTATAAAAAAAAAAAAAAAAAAAAAAAAAAAAAAAAAAAAAAAAAAAATATGATGAATTTACAATATTATAATTAAATATTTAAATGTCCTTTGGGCCTTTTTAAATATAATCTTCCTTAGGTTTTTAGAAAAACCTTTTGCCATTTTCACCTTAGCAAAATAACCTTATTATTTTCTTTCAACCACCATGGAATGGAGATATCCTTTCAACCTTTTTCTTTTGCCCAAATATTATAATATTGCTATCCTTCTTGCTTCTCTTTTTGTTGCTTTGGCCATATAATATTTGAATTAAATATTATATCCTTGCCTCTTAGAAAATCAATCATGAAATATTCCTTTGACATCTGCTTAGTATTCCTTTGACATCAATGACAACAAATCCTGCTCATATTTTAATGTTGGTCTTAATTCCAATAAAATTCAAATTTTAAAAGAAAACTTACAAAATAAGATGTAATGATATGAATTACCAATACACCACCTTTGGCTCACTAGTCAGTCCCTTAACAAATTTTCCAAACCCCGAATACAATGAAATCAATGAAACTATTCTTTCTTTCTTTAGTTCCATGAATTCAACGGAGCACCTTCATTTACCTTTTAATTGTTTTTTGGTTGAGCGCAGTTTGGTCCTTTAAAAGGATTACCAACATTCCCCATGCCTTTTTCCAACAAGATTGCACTGAGCTGAAATTAAAGCATCTCCTCTTACGAAGGGTCAAATGGGGGCTTTGTTTTTATGAAGGCGGGACACTACGATTTTTAATGGAAAATTGTGTGGGATTTTTCATATTTTCTACTTAAATTTGACCTATTTGAAATAGGAACAGTATCAAAGTATCTTTAGTTTTTTTAGTTTTAATTTGTTAGGTATTTGAAGTATTTGAAATATGATTAGTTATAATATTTGTGGTTTCAAAAGGAAATTTTGAGGTATTTGAAATAGAATTAATATTTATTTTTATTTTTCTTTTCTCTTTTGAACATTTGCTTATAATATTTTCACTTTAGAAAAGAAATTTTGAGGTATTTAAAATAGGATTTTTGGTACAAAAATTGGTACCGAATGAACGGGTAGCGTGCCCAGTGGTCCTCGATCAAATATTGAATGGTTGCCTGGCCTGGGAGAGATGAGGCGATCGATCTCTAGAGGATACTAGATCCTTAAGTACTAGCTACCTATGCCACAAAGGATAAAGGGGAAAAGAGAAACGAGAGAGAAAACAAAGGGAGGCCATAGCCATAACTCACAAGGATGGTTTATGACCGCATAAAGACACATGTACTCAACATCATTGGTAGAAACATGAGCATATCACCTAACATATCATCTCATCTCACCCTCACTTATCATTTAGTGCAACAAGTTAGACCAAAACTAGTGAGAGGGTGCATGAAATCCAAAATGCAGAATTAGAGCACTCCCATCTGACCAACCTTAGAAGAAATAAATCCCAACATCCAAATGTGGATGCAAATTCTAAAACCACCTAGCAAGACCCACAAAATCTATATTGTAGAATTAAATAAGTAAAATTAGATGGCCATCGTAGAATTAAGCACCCAGATTCAATCACAAAGAAGTGAAGACAAAATGAGAGACCGAACAATGATATACTTATATTTATAAAGCGAGAAGAATTACATATGAATTGTAATGGCCATAGAGCCACCCTTTGAAATGATGAGTATTCCACTATTTATAGATAATTTTACAACAGATTCAAATTTAGACATTAATGACACTCGGTGGGAAGATCATGTTGCAACAGGTGGATGATCTACTCACATTATGTTCTATGGAAGAATGGTGGTTGTTCAAAAGTAATTAGGTGCTTCTGCATCAATCTGGACCTTCGATCGCTCTGACATTTCTTTTGGGCCATAAATTTTGACCTACTTTGCCCCTTTTTTTTTGGTAGATAATATACTATAGCATTAATACCGGGTTTTACAGGTTGACCCAAAACCTTTTACAAAAATCAGCCTAGGGCTGTTGATGAACATGTCCTTACTAAGGATCCTATATATGTAAAATCTACATACCGCAAAAGCCATTACATCCAGTAAGGCACATAGCCTGTTATCAAAAATAAACTTCCCATACAACATTTTGGGTATAACCCGAGAAAACACACCTGCATCATAACTACAAAAAAAGAAACAGACACAGATCCCTTCCTTGAAATAGTGAAGAAACAAAAAGTTTCAGACACACGTAGAAGAGTACTGAAAAAAACTCCCACAAGCTCTGTATTGACAATTACTCTTAATAATTATTTGGTAATTTCTTTCTTCTATATATGACATGCTTTGGGACCACATCCTGTCTTGGCCAATCAGCCTTGGAGAAGTGAACCTGCTGGCTAGATTTATGGCGGTGGCTATCTGGTGGTCCATGTGGCTTTGGTTCGAAGTCTTATATTGTCGTTTCTTTCCTACCCTATGATTATCAACCAACCTCAAATTACTAAGATGACTAGGAGCCATGTTATCTGACATGTGACTATCCCCATTAGTCTTTATGGTATTTCCAAGCAACATCCACCAAGACTAACAGCTCGGATAATTTTTATTGTGAGTCCATTTCAAAAAGAGATGGGAATATTCATAGCCTTTGAACTTACAGTGTCTTCCCTATTGGTAAATTCGAATATCATTCTTGGCATTCTTGTTGAATAAGCTCCTCTACTTCTCTCGAGACAATGTGTTCCCATTTTAAAAGTCTGTCACCGTCGACACCCAAATATGCCAGCTTATCAACAACTTTGTTAGCTTCATGAAATACATGTTGGGATTTTCTGTCCTGTATTCCCTGGAAAAGGATCCTAGCCTATTTTAATCCTCCAAGGAGGTTTTTTCCAATTATTGAGAAGATTTGTAACATGCATAGAGTCTCCTTCTATGATCAAATTGCCTTCTAAGTCTTGATTCATTTGAAGGCCTCTCCACATATCTTCTAGCTTCAGCTTCATTGTTCGTCCTTGTTCCCAAATATTCATAAAATGCAAGCATCATATTCCCATTATGATCTCACACAATGCTGCCAGTGCCTGCTCTTCCAAGATTATCCTTAGCCGCTCCATAAAAATTAATCTTAAACCAACCCGTAGGATGTGGGGACCACTTAACATTGGCTCTAGGGTTGACTACCCTAGGCATAGACTCACCTAACAAGGTTAAGCTTAAATATTAAGCAATCGTGGTCTCCTACAGATGAGGTTTACGACTATCAAAAGGGATAAGGTTCACATTCTCATTGGCAAAGGATAGGATCCTGGCAATGATAGTTTGATGATCATGGATAGACTCATAAAGACTCTATGGTTCCTTTCTAACCACACCTACCAAAGATAGTGATTGAGACAAATTTTCCACATGTATCTAAGTCTTTGGCTTGAAAAGGAGAAAGGCCACTAGACAAACAAATCAAGTATGATGGTTGGTTTAACCCAAGAAATATTGAAGGCCTAAAAAACCCCACTTAGGATAGTCAAGGAAAAAGGACACTCAAGGAAAATACGATAAATGGTCTCTCAATTAGCCCTGCACAGATAAGAGCGATTAGTGATACAAATACCTTTACACATCATATTATCAATAGTTAGAATTCTTCCTTGGATAACCAGCCATGAAAATACTACAATTTTTGGAATTAATTTTTTTATCCAAACTAAGTCCTTTTGGAGGACAAAATTCTCGCCATCAAGCAGAAGCTTGTAAGCTAATTTAACAGTCAACTGCCCATTTTTCATAGGAGCCCAGGTCACTTGATCTTCCTTGGGTCTCATGGGGATAAACTGTTGCCCGAGAATGTTATAAATATCATTTGATTCCACTTGAAATCCTTGAATCCTTATTTTTTTCCACTTCATTCTGCCTCTATCCTCAACCATATAATCGGAGACTTTTCTTCCAATGAGTTCTTCCGTGATATCTCTGATTCGGGCTAAGTTAGGATATTGCGTCAATGGTTCGTCCTTAGCCCACCTACCATTCCAGAAATTTATCCTCTCACCATTGTTTAAAACCCATCTTAAACCTTTTTTGATGATTTCCTTACAATTGAGAATTGCTTTCTAAAAAGCAAAACCTCTGATTGGAACTGAGTCACTTAGAAATTCCATATTTTGAAGATACTTTCATTTGATGATAGCTATCCATTCATTTTCTTCACCATAAATGAGGTGTCACACCTGCTTAGCTAGTAAAGCTAAATTCATATGAGCAATTCTCATTAGACCTAAGCCCCCATTTTCTCTGGGTCTGCACACTTTGGTCCATCCTACAAGGTGTATCCTTTTTTTCTCCTCTGATCTAGTCCATAAAAATTCTTTTTGGAGTTTCTCAATTTTTTGGAAAACCTTCACATGGGCTTTGAAAACGGAGAGGAAATAGACTAGAATGTTTTGAAGAGAGACCTTAGTGAGGGTCAGCTTTCCTACTTGAGATAGAAGATGACCTTTCCATACAACAAGTTTTTTTTGAATTTTTTCAATAACCCTGTCCCACATTGACTCTCTCGGAGAACCAATGAAAAGAGGGAGACCAAGATATGAAGCGGGGAGGTTTGCTATATCACATCCTAAAATTTTTGCAATCCTTCCTTACCTCTAAATGGAGGTGTTCAATAAATATAACTTGCTTTTACTGAAATTAACTTTCTGACCAGTAGCGTCCTTGTAGATTTGCAGGATGTATTTAATTCTTTTAGCCTCAACCACCGATGCCTTAGTCAATAGAAGGGTATCATCGATGAATTGTTGGTGAGAAAAATTCATAGTGAGAGATGTTGCATTGATTCTTGATATTAGCCTTGAATTGCAAGCATTTTTTATGGTTCTACCTAAAGCTTCTGCCACAATGATGAATAACATGGGGCTAATAGGGTCCCCCTGTCGAATTCCTCTGCAACTTTGAAAGTAACCAATAGTTGTTCCATTAACTAGAATCGAGAACCATTCTTTAGAAATGCATTCTTTGATCAAATTAACCCATTGGTTGTGAAAACCAAATTTAAGGAGGACAGCAATCATAAAGTCCCAATTTAGCCTGTCAAATACTTTGTTTATATCAAGCTTGAGGGCAAAAACAGACTTGTTAGTCTTAAGAGCAGAGTGCAGAGCTTCATGAACTGTGATAACTCCATCCAAGATTGACCTACCCTGGACAGAGCTTCCCTGGCATAGATCTATGATGTGTGGTATAACATCTCTCATTCTATTTGCAATGGATTTAGTTAGGATCTTGTAAGAAACATTGTACAGACTGATTGGTCTGAAGTCAGCCATAGATTCAGGGGTTTGCTTCTTAGGAATTAGAGAAATAAAAGTAGAGTTGAGATATTTTGGGATATGATTTCTTGCTTGGAATTCTTTGACAGCATAAATTACATCCTCACTTATGATGTCCCAAAAATCTTGATATAAATGAGAGGGAAATCCATCGGGTCCCGGGGCTTTGTCTAGCTCCATACCAAACAAGGCTTCCTTAATTTCCTCATCAAAAAATGGAGCTAGAAGCTTAAGGTTTATATCCTCATTTATTATTCTAGGAATGGATTGCAATAAAATATATTTGGCCTCCTCATTACACTGTGATTCTTGACCAAGGATAGAATTGAAATAAGTTATTGCCTCCTTTCTGATTTTTGTTAAGTCCTGAGTAATAGAACCATTTTTTTAATTTTTATCTTGTTATTGCTTCTATTTCTAAGTGTGGTGACGTGAAAAAACTTGGAATTTGAATCTCCATCTTTCAACCAAAGAGCCTTTGATTTTTACCTACAATAGATTTCCTCACAGGGTAAAATGTTATGAAACTCTGCTAGTTTTATCCGTTCCTTCTGCCTAGTAGTTTCATCAGCATCACCATGTTGAATCCTCTGATCAATTATCTTTAAACTTTCAACAACCTATTTTTTATTTTCAAAGAGGTTCCCAAAGACCTCTTTGTTCCAAGTTCGAAGCTTTTCCTTAACAAACTTTAATTTTCTAGTAATTTTAAAAGTTGCACTACCCTTATAGGTTGCTGCCACCACTGAATTAAGTTATCTCTGAAACTAGAATATTTGATCCACATAGATTGAAATCTGAAAGGTTTCTTGAAGGACAAAGAGTTAGGGATCTCCAACAAAATTGGATTATGATCAAAGGCAATTTTAGGAAGGGCTTGCAGGGTAGAATCATCGAACATAGTTGTAGCCTCCTTTGATAGAAAAAACTTGTCAAGCCTTTCTTGAATGAGATGACACCCTATCGGCCGATTACTCTGGGTATAATTTGCTCCTCTAAGTTTTACATCCATCAACATGTTGGAGTTCACAAAGTCATTGAACCATGCTCCTAATAGGTGGTCCATTTCCACCCATTTTTTCTAAAGGGTAAAGAGGAGTGTTAAAATCCCTAGCCATAATCCAGGGAACATTATGGAAAATTTCACTCAGATTGCCTAAGTACTCTCACAGTAGAGCTCTCCCTTGAATTGAAGTCGGGGCATAAATATTTGAAAGGATCCACGACCTTTTGTTGTTTATTTCCTTAAATAAAACACTAAGAACCCTGTCATCTTTCTAAATAATGGCACCTTCTACTATCTGGGGATCCCGCAAAGTCATAAGGCCTCCATACGCTCCTCTGGCTGATTTGCAAATCATCTCCCCTTGATTCCAGATTATTTTTGCTACTTTTTTTGATCGAATCTCATCATTTTTTGTTTCTTACAACATGATAATAGTTGGATTCACTTGATTTCTTATTGCAATGACTTCCATGTGTTTGGGTAGGCCATTGAGACCTCTCACGTTCCATGAGAGGAACTTCATTTAGATTATTTGGTATTTATTCCTCTCCCCCTCCATTGAGGGGGTTTTCCTAATTTGTTGTCTTCAGAACCTGGAATAACCTGTTGAAATAAGGTTCTCTGTTTTCCATTAGCAATGTCATTATCAGTTTTAATTTTTTGTTGCTCAGCATTTGATATTCTCCCTCTTATTTTTTCACTGCCAAAATCTATAGGAGACTTCACAATGCTCCTGGTTTGTTTAGGACTAAACTGTGGGGAGGCAATTTATTTTAGAACCGAACTTCCATATTCCTCAGTCTAAAGAGTTGCACATATCTCCACCCCTACATCCAAATCTTCTCCTTTTTTCTTGTATTCCCCTGGTCTGTGGGACGACCCCTCAGTAGAATTCACCTAGCTCCTAGTGATGATGTTAGGGAGATGAGATTTTTTATTTTCCAATGCCTCAACTTTCTTCCTAAGTTCTTTAGCATTAGGGTTTGACTTTGGGATGCCCACTAGGCTTGAAGTATTTTCAGCATTGGTGTTTAAGGATCCCGACTTGGATGGGGATTCTGGATATCGGGCATTAGGGTTTGGATTTGTGATACCCACGGGGCTTACAGTAATTTCAGCATTAGGGTTTGAGTATCCTGACTTGGATGGGGATTCTAGAGAGTCATAAAGGTTAGCCTGAAGTTTCTGGGCTTCCATTTCTTCTGATAATCCTCCTACTCCCATATTGGATAGAATTGAAATTTTATTTGAAACTAGAGGATTGGAACTTACCTGAGTATTTTGGTTGCCAACAACCTATTGTTTTCCTTTGTCTTGTTGGGACCTTGCACCCTCTCTTTTCTTTTTTGGTAGACATAGTTTGCTTGACTGAAATCGCCTCTACTAGAGAAACTCCTCAAATTTCCTCTGTCTAGCATTCCCTTCTTCTTTTTTTCTCTATTCATTGTTAGGTTAGGGCACTGATTGCATAGATGTCCTTGATTTTTGTATTCTACACAAAATTCTGGTATGTTCTCGTATTCTACTAGCTATTTTTGATAGTATTCTCCATACTCTAGCTCCACAAACCTTGGCAATTCATTATCCAAATTAGCATTTACGTAGATTCGTGCATGAGTCATCCTTGTCCTGGACAAGGTCACATGCTCAATGGATATCAAGTCCCCTATAGTTATGGCTATGCCTTGCAGCCATTATTCATTGAAAAACTGGGTAGGTAGACTCGAGAGATGAACCCAAATAGGGGTAATGTTAATATTTTTCTTTTCAGGGTCAAAATATTCACCCCATCGTCTGAGAAAAAGGCTCCTTTTGCCTAAAAACTAAGGACCTCCTGTTAAAATGTGGTTAGCATACTCCATATTATTAAAACAGATAATGAATAACCCTCAAGTTAGAGCTACCAACTCCAAGTTGCCTACCGGTCGCCATTTACCCATCGCCCAAGCCTTGATAGTCTTTGTGTCTGGCCTACCTCCCAAAAACTTCCCTACCAGGGAGAATTCTTCCATTTAAATAAAATGGCTCATGGAACTTGTCGGGGCCAAAATTTTATTATTTACTAGAACTAGGGGCCAAAGAGAGATAACCTCCTTTCTTTTTCCTCTAATAGTCTCAGGAAAATATATCCACTTCTTGGGCCCTACATTGTCCTTCGTATATTTTTTGTCGAGGTCTTTCTGAGGAGGGTCAATCCCCCGCATGATGCCCGCCTCCAAATTTACCGTAGCCTGACCGCCTTCCTCTGGATCCTCACATGATCCATGCTCGAGGTTCCCACCCACCCCTTCCATACATGTTCTACCTCTACCACCTTGGTTGAGATTCCTGCCCAGAAAATTCAAACCCTCACTCCCATCGCACCCGCTAAACCTCAGCTCACTCATTCCTGATTTACACCCTGAGTTCATCATTTTCATGTTTAATAGATTATTATATTATTAAAAAAATCCACACATAATTAAGACAAGAACATCTACTTTACCCCTTCATGTTGTAGGAAGACCTAGAATTTACTTTTGAAGTCGTGTATTTCAAATTGCCCTCTTCGTGCCTATTGACCATTCGTATGGGGTAGCTGAGATCAGTAACACCCTTTCCTAGGAATTTCCAATGTTCCCCTCCTGATGCATGATGACTTCAGCCTTGGATATATATTTTGGCACACTTCTCTCTCCACCAATCTCCCAATATTTCGTCCCACAGTAAGGTAATCGGGCATGGACCTTTGTTTTTATTTTTCCAAAGTTCCACCTATTTTTGGGGATGATAAATAGGGACTAATAACCACTATGTTGTGGTTCAATTATTCCATTCTTCTATTGGATGGGGACTTGGGATCCCATTTTGCTATCCAAGGTCAGGAAAGGGATTTGGGATCCACCTTGGATATTCATCTGCTTGTTTATCCACCTGACATTCTCCTTATCCAGATTTGATGCTCTTGGGTGTCCAGGGCATTTTGCTATCTTCCCACCTTTTGCAGCTTCAGTATGGGTTAGGCTTTCGGGACTGTTCCTTGCTTCATGGTAGCCTGTTATTTTGTCTGTCCACTTTGACTTTGGGATCAGCCTTAACCATTAATGCCTTGGCTTTGCTTAGCCATTTCTCACAAGCCATCATCATGCAAAAGGAAGAGTGGGTAAAAGGATGCAAAACTTCACCCACAAGGATTAATATCTATTTTTATTTTTTTTCTCTTTTGAATATTTGTGCCTTTGAAAGGGAATTTTGAGGCATTTGTGGCTTCTTTAAACAAAACACGATCAAATTTTATAATCTTTATGGTTTCTTTGAGAAAATTTGATGCTTTTTATTTTTTGATCTTCAACTTAATTTTTCAATATAAAGTGTTATGCACTGGAGAAATTTACTTTTAGTTTCTTTAGCTTAAATTTCCAAGCTATTTGGAGTATTTGAATAGATCAGTCACTTTAATATTTGAAGTATTCTAGGTTTTAACAATTCAAAGACTTCAACTAACAATAAGGTAAAACCTACGATCGCTCTTAGCTTTTGGAGTGTAGGGCAATCATTTTTTAAATATTTTTCTTTGAAAGTTGTTTTTTGGCTTTAAAACTTAAAGTTTTTAAGCCTAGTTTGATATAGTATAAATTTTGGATGATGTTTTCAAAGGAATTACCAACTATGCACTACATGGCTTAACAGGTAGTGGAGGAAAGGAGTTTTAACTACTATATATTAAAATGAAGTACGCCTTTTATGATATTTCTGATGATGAGTGGGGAGATACAACTATTAAACTTTCTAGGGTAATCAAGAGGCCTACACATGAGAATTTTTATAGCAATGGGAATTGCTAGAAAAAGGAAAACAAAGTTGTTCCTCCTCTTGAAACTTTTGCATTTAAGATAAAAAATAGAGTCTAGTACCGTACCTATTGCATTATCCATTAGAAGATGATGATTTTCAAGTAATAAAAGCCAGATCTAATGGTATCATAGGGAGGCAATTCATAGTTACCGATGACAGTGATGAATAATTTGAGCCAACATCCAAAAAAGGACAATAATGGTTCATGCCATTAATTGATAAAAACATTTCTGTTGGAACTAGTGAAATAGAGATTATTGATGATGATGAACCAGTTGGAATTGACCTCAGTTTCATGGCTGAAGATGTAGGTAATGCATTGCAAAAGTGTGATCAGATAGTTATCACAATCCAAGAGGAGCTTTATGGTGGTGGATCAACAACTAACAATGTGTTGTGATAGATATGGAAAAGTAGATGCATGTGCAACAAAAATTGTAACACATTTTTCCCCACATATTTGCTTGTCTTTTTTGTTTTTGATAATCTAGAATTTTAGAATTTTTCAACACATTCCTTATGTATTGGTTTAGTCACCGATTAGTAGGTGGAATTTACCTATAGCTTATTAATTAAATCCTTATAATCATTCGTAAACTCAATATAACTTTTATTATTTATGGATGTCTTCCAATGATCTGCAAGAATTCTCAACTTTGATTACTAAGAGAACAACTCAATATGGTTTCCATTTCTAGAGAAACATTGCATGCTTTTGTGTTTGATTTTATCAGTTTTAATTACAAGCAAGGTTTATTTTGTGAGGTAATTTTAACCTATCACTTTCATCTCTCAATCAAAGTGCAGCTCAGTTTCATTTGATATTTTTTAGGGGGACATTGATGTTGCCTACAATGTTAAGGATTCTTCGTTTAAACCAATTTTGAATTCTTATGAGCGTGCTATGGTTAATTTTCTTCTTCTATTGCATAGAAAGAATATTGGAGGAGGTATACAAAGGATATCTATGCTAGTGATGCAGAACTTGTTCAGTTTAAAAGATATTTGTAGATTCTAGAATCTAAAACCTTGAGTATCTCTAGTAATAATTTTGTATAGTCTATGACTTTGGAATATTTCTATGTTGGATTTAGCTTGTTTTGTATTGTATTATAGATAATTCATGTTTATCAGTTGAAAAGTAATGGGGATTTTGGAGGGACCCATACTCCACCCTGGATTGGCTATATCTTGTGATAGATAAACAAAAGAACTCTAGAAATAAATCTAATATGTATTTTATCAATCATTACATAAGTCCAAAACTTCCAGTGATATTACTTCATTTTATACATGTATTGTTTACTAAACAAAAATCAAGTTCAAGGCTTGTGGTTGTATGAAAAACAAGACTTTCCACTACTCTGAAGCTTACCTTTGTGAAAGCATGATGAGGCTTTTACTATATTTAATAAAATTCAAGATATTAACAAAGGTTTTGAAAAAAGTGAGAATTTGGGTGGAGCTATACATAAAATTTTGCAATCAATTCTACTTCATGCCAAATGGATTGAGTACACAGGTGCCAGTGAATCAATTCAGTTGTTGTCTGCTTCTCCCAACTTTAATTTGCCTTCTTTTTTGGACTTATTTTTGTCTTCCTTGACTATGTTACTCTAAGCATTTGATGTTTTAGGAGTGTCTAAAAGTACCATGAAAGCCTAATTTTTTCTCGTCTTCATTAGCCATCTTGTATGCTCCTCAATTGTTCGCTTAATATGCAAGAGAAAATAATTTTCTTGATCTCATTACTATTTTTAATGCACCTTCAAGAATATTTCTCAAGCACTGGCTTTAAAGGCTATATTTTTTCATTGCATCCATCACCATTCATGAATCTTCTACTATTCGTCTTTATCCTTCTAAATATTTAGCTAGTTTTAGTCCTTCAACCCATGCTCAACATTTTGCTTCATTATTAATACCTTTGGTGATATTCCTTATGAATACTTTTATTATTCTCACCTACCTATCTATGAGGAGTCCTCATGGCCCAGCTAGTTCAAGATTGTGTTTTGAATCCCTTTCAAAATTTAGTTTTGTCCACGTGAAGGTTAGTGGAGTCCACTTAATGGATTTCCTATTTTCTTTTTATTTTTATCTTCCTTGAGTAGATTTTTTAAGTAGATCATTGAATGTGGGAGGATATGGTACCCTTTCTTTTTTCTGAACTACTTCTATCAATTTCACTTTAATTATGATATTCATTCTATTCATTGGTAGTCTCCCTACCATTTTATGTTTCACCTCCTCTCCCACATTGTTCTATCATTAAATGTGGGAGGATATGATCCCCTTTATTTTTCTTGACCTACTTATATCATTTTCACTTTAATTATGATCTTCATTATGTTCATTGGTGGTCTCACTACCATTTTTGTTAGCATTTGATACTAGAAACTTAATCAAAAATCAACCACAAGATATAAAATGAGCTTACAATATTGAAACTATGATAATGGAAATATATTAAGCAAGGCCTACCAATGGGGCAAAGACTTAAATATATTGGCATTGATAACCCTATCTATTATTTTTGTGGATATCTGGAGGATTGTATGCATGTATTTTGGTCTTGCTCCAAGGCTCGTTCAGCTTGGACCTGGATTGATTCCTTCTTTCGCCCCTTCATAAAACCTCTCTTTTCATGGAGGCAAATCCTTCTTGGAGACCCTCTTGAATTTTTAGAACCTTTGTTGGAAGTCTAGAACATATTTAGAATTAGCATTATTTATCATATTTGGAAATCAAGAAACAAGATTACTTTTTATAATGATATTAGTTCAAGGATTTTTTTCCTAGATGACCAGTATGTAGTGTTCTATGATTCTTGGCTACATATTTTTGTACAGGTGGAGAAGGTTAATGTGGAGATTCAACATCTTCGTAGCCTTATTGACTACTGGGGTAATGTACCTTGCACTGTTAGTCAAAATCCTGAGGATCAATCGTCCCATGGTCGATCAAGATTTCACTCTCATTCCCAAAGGGATCCTTCCTGTCACAGAGGTGGGTATCCTCCATGGATAGGGAGACATTGGTCTCAACTTCCAATTTTCAAATGTGGAGTGTTAGATGTAGGTTCTTCCAGATAGCATAGTGGCTAGGATGTTTATCCTCCTGCTCCAGCCCCTGCCCCTATGGTAGGATGGGAAAATAAACTTCTTGAAGTACCCACTCCTATTACAGGTTGGGGGGGTACTGTTCACAATGATACTATAATGAATGCATCGATGCCAGGAGATACAATAATGAATGCTTTGGTTCCAGAGGCTACTGTAAGTATTGTGGTCAATGCTTGCACAAATATATGTGATAATGGGCCTTCTATTGTTGGTAATGATAAGGAGTCACATTATGATGGTTGGATCATTCCCATACCTTCCAATGCAGGTTGGTATTACATGGAAATGGATGAGGTAGATGTGCTGCCCCACACTTCTCCCAAAGTCTGACTCTCTACAGTTATGTTTAGTTAAAGCATAGTTATGATATTTTGTTAGTCGTGGGCTCGTTGTATCTGGACTTTATGATGTTTTGGTATTTTTTGCGTATCCCAACCATGGTGGTTAGTTTGGAACCATACTAGGATGTGATATTTTCCACACACTTTTTTTGATGTAAAAAGACCTAATTATTCATTAATAGAATTTTTTCTCTCTTTTTCATTCAAAAAATATATATTAAGCAAGTAAAACTCATAAGAAACTTCTGAAATAAATAATAAAACTCCCATTAATGAATGCTCATAAAAATAGGACCTTCATAAAAAATAAGGATATCTCAAGTACTCTATGTTTCATACAAGTTTTACATTATTTCAAACTTGTATTCTAATCTACTCCACTAAATGATAAAATGATATGGAGTTCTCTCTTCTTCTACTTGCTCACACTAAGATCAATATATAGTGTGAGATGACTCTTGACCTTATATCTTCCTATGAATCTTCACCTTCCTATCCTATGTACTTATGTGCACATGGACTATGATGCACATTTACATTATTGAATACTTTGCACATTCTAATATTACTTGTGCATTTATTACATTGCATAAATTAAATACTCAAACCCTAATCTAAGATGAAATCCTAATATAAATATGTACCCATGGTGGTACATTGGCATGTACCAAATAATGTAATATATTCCAACGTCCCCTATATTACACTATTTGGTTATTGAAGACTTTAGTCTTCAATATGGATCTTCATCTTTCAAATTTTCTTCAGCTTGATCAGGTTCTTTTTCTTTAATCTGTAGATGGCCAAGTAGTCCATAGTTTTGTTGCCATCTCATCTTTCTCATTCTAAATTTTTTATTTCCCCATCACCTTTTTTGGTATATGGATTTTACATTTTGTGCAATCTATTCCTTAGAAAATGCATTAGTGTTGTTTTGAAATACAATAATATCTTGTGAAATCTCAATTGAATCTAGAGCATATATATCATTATGGATTGATCATGTAGCTTCTATATCATTTTGATTTATGATGAGACATTTATTGACTCCATTTATATTATCTAAAATCAACCAATTTTTGCTCTCTACTAGCTTGGCTATTGAAATAAGATTTGATTTTAATAAAAGGAACATACATTACATCATGTAACAAAAGTTTTGAAAATTATGTACTAGGTGTTACACACCCATATCCATGTATAAGATAGGTTTTTCCATATGCAATTTTTAACCTAAAATTGTTAGTGACTTCAAGGAAATCAAACCATTGTAAATTTCTGTCATGTGATGACTTGCATCGGAATCAATAAACCAAATGTCCTTTTCATTTTGACTTGTAGAATTGTTTGTGCTTGAAGTAATTTTGCATCTTTGATATGGAATATTGTATGGATTTTGATCTTGAATCCTTTTATAGTGTATCTTGTGATGATATGTTCCTCTTGCTAACTTATCCATTATCTTAAGAAATTGTAGTATTCCTTATGTCTCCCAATCCTTTCAAATTCTATATTTTAACTTTCAATTCTTGTAGTATACAAGGTTATGCATAAGGATTCAGACCCAAAATCTAATTATAAAAATAAGATGAATCAGTTTCAAAATCCAAGAAAATCATGTCCAATATAAGGTGAATTACCTTTATTTTCCACCACAAATTACCTTTCTTTTTTTTCAGAGAAAAAATCATAATTTCTATTCCAAAAAGGAAAAAAATTACATAATGTAGATGCCTAAGGCATTCGACATTGTTCTTGGGAAAAAACCCAAGAAAGAAGAAAATAAATACCCCTTGTCCAACAACCAGGGAAAAACAATTAGGCAAAAATAGCCAGCCAAAATATAACTTGGACCAAACAATCAGGCTGATAAAAACTAGCAAAAATAGCCAACCCAAAAACAACTAGTCAAAAACAGCCAGCCCACCGGGACCAAACAGTCAAGTTGAAAACATACAAAAAATAAAGGAGACTCAAAGATTATAAGTGGTATATAATTATGGGTCGTAGATAGAACTAAATGTAGTGCCCAAAATTGTACCATCTTTCATTTCCATCATTAACCATCTGCCTTGCTCCATATGAATATCATCTTTTGATAAAGAGTCTGCTATCATATTTAATTATCAGTGAATATGAGAAAAGGTGATTTCCTTGAATGCCATTTCCACTCCTTTCAGTTGTTCATAAATTGGATTTAGGAGTAGAAATTCATCCTTTGTAAACCCCTCATATAATTAATAATAAATAGAGAGTCCCCAAAAACTTTGATTTGTTCAACTTGTTTTTCAATGGCTAATCTAATGAGTAATTTTAAAGCAATTAATTCAGCATAATTATTAGAACCATGCCCCAAACCTACTTTAAATTTTATGTAAAGGTTATCAAATAAATAAAGAATACCCCCAACCCCACATAAAGATGTGATATCGTTCTGAGTACCATCAAAATAACCCCATGCACCAGACTTGTCAATATGGATTTCAAAAATCTGTCTTTTCCTTTGGCTCTTATAATTCCTCTTGAGACCTTCAAAAATGGAACGGATCTGTTGAGAGCATTGAAAGGAAGGGATAGAGTGATTATTAAAAATGTTGGTATTCATTGAGAGCCATACTCCCCAAACTGTGACTAGAGGTAAAGCTCTAAAGACCTTCAACTCTTTTATTTCGAACCAAATTTTAAAACATTCATCTAGGGACTACCCTTTTTATACATCTCTGCAACCGGTTAAAATTTCTATTTCTGACCAAACATTTTTGGTGTATTTACACCCCATAAATAGATGTTTACTAGTTTCCTAAGCCTCTCTGCATAAATTACATCTGCTGGGTCCATGCCAATTTCTTTTAATGAGATTATCCCTTGTCAAAGCCTTACTACTTAAATCCAGCCACATAAAGGTGCGGATTTTCATTGGAGACTTGATTTTCCATATTTGGTTCCACCACCATTTTCGCTCAGCATGATCTCCGCTATCAAATAAAACTTTATATCCAATCTTTGGATTGTAGTTACCTGTAAGTGGATTTTTAGTCCATATTAATTCATCAACCCTTTCATTTATCTTGATATTACTACTATTACGATTTGCCACAATATCATTCCACTGATTTGCATGAACGTTTTCCAAACCTAGCTGATTTGCTCTCTTCCATCCTTGTTGCCAAATGGAAGTGGCATCATTGTCGGCCACATGAGAAATTGTATAAATACCAAGCCCATGGAGTCGGTTTATAAGTTCATTAGAGAGTTTATATTGATCACTATTGCCTATCCATGGATCCAGACCTAACCTGACTTCTGTTCCATTGCCTATCTTCCATGCTAACCAGTTACCAATTAAAGGGAAAGCAAGACACATAGATTTCCATATAACTGATGCCTTGTTTGTGTACTTATTTGGACTTCTGATCCACTCCACTAGGGTAAGTGGTTCAATATATTTTTGTATTATAACTTGTTTCCAAAGATTTTTGTGAGTACTAATTCTCCACAAATTTTTGGCAACCAAAGCTTTCCCAAAATTAAAAATATTCTTCAATCCCCAACCACCTTCCCTTTTTGGTTTTGCAATGTGCTTCCACTGAACTAAATTAATACTTTCTTTGATCATATTCCCTGACCAAAAGAACTTAAAACATTTTCTTCTAATATTGTCAAGGACCCCATTAGGAATGTATGCATGTCCTTGCCGAAAAATTGGGTTGGCTTCCACAACTGATTTGGCAAGGGTTAATATTCCACCAAGGGACAACCATCTATTACACCACACATTTATTATTTTATCTAGTATGTCAATAAGCCAGTTCCAATCTTAGTACCTTTCAATTCTTAATAGTATAATTTCTAAATTTCAATAATTTGATGTTGGTTTTGAACTCCTTAGAACTCCCTAGATGGAAATTTAGAAACAAAGGTATTTGTAAATATAATATTTATATTCAATATGGAAATCCTTATTACTCCAAGTTAAACTATTTGTAAAATTATTTCTATGCAATTTGAATGAGGTAATTTCAAAAACCTTTCTAAATACTTCTTTCTTCAAAACTTCCAAGGCATTCAATAATACTTCTGAGATTGCAAATCTATACCTTATTTCTCCTTTTATTAAAACAACCTTGAGTATAATAAATTAATTAACTTGACTTCAATATTATGCCTTGTATCTTTTGCAAAGGTTTTAGATTCTACTAAATATTTCTTAACTCTTTTAATATAGCACTCCAAAGCTTTATCTCACTTGCTTTATACTCCAACCTACGCTTTCAAGATGCACCTCTTCCACTGTGATGCATTTAATGCACTCTGACGCAAAGATTTGACTCTCCAAACTGTGTCTTTATTTTCCCTTCGATGTAGCGCAAATGTACTAATATTTCATTCTTTACTCACTTCACTATGTCCAATGCACTATGACACTAACATTTAATGCTCTTTTTAGTGCCTTCTAGCCTTCTACGACATTGACTCTTCTTGTGTTGTTAGTTTCAGTGACATATGTAAATGCTACACTACCTTCATATATGTTACACTCTTATCTTAAGAGTGATCTTGTATTACTTTTCTAACATGCAATGTAGGTGTTTATCTTCCCTTGCACTATGACACTTGTCAATAAAACTCTTCACTTCTTTGATTCCTTCCAACTAGTGGTGCTCCTTTTCCAAGCTATATCTACTTCTTTATTTGTAATGCTTGCTATGATCTCCTCTACTCAATAACACTCAAGACACCTTAAATGTAGCATGATTCCCTTCATTATTTGCTTAGTAATTTTCTTGTCCTTGTCTCCTTTACGTATCTTGATTAAAGAGAAATAATACCCTGATAAAAAAATTCTAGAAAAGTAGTAATTGCAGAATCAAAGTAAAAATAAAGAACACCTACACAAGAATTTATCGTAGGCAACCCTTTCGATAAAAACCTAGCAAGAATATCTCCTTATTGTTTAAACTTGATCATCTCCAATACAATAATATCATTTCTCTCACTTTTTGGGTGCGATTATATTTATTGCAAATTCATTACCAAAACCTCATGCAAGTGTTGCACAATACCATGGGCTGACATTACATTGACCCAAAAACACCCATATGGGTCTAAAAATAGCTTAAACCCTTGAACCCCAATGAGGAAATATTTACAGAGTGTAAAGTCCTTTTAGAGTTAACCCCTCCTGAATAACATGGAAAATATTCAACATAATTCCAACATTCTCCCACTTGTTGAATACTTTCCATAGGGGCTAATAACTGCCATTGTCAACTATCAAGGGCAACCATGCCCATAGATCTTCTACACCAAGAAATATTTTTAGTAGGTACAACCTTTGTTAATGAATCAATAGTATTTTTATCTATATCAACTTTCTCCAATATCACCTGGTTCTCTTCAATCGTCTCTCTCACAAAATGGTACTTGATATCAATATGTTTTGACCGATCTTGAAAACCAAGATTGCTTACCAAAAGTATTGCATTCTAAATGTCACTATCAATTCTTACAACCTTCTACTTAATGCCAACTATTGAACATAGTCTTTTTAACTGCACTACTTCTTTACAGGCATGAGTTGTTACAATGTACTCTACTTTTATAGTGGATAAAGCAACAACTAATTGCTTTTTACTCATCCAACTTACTACCCCTCCAAACATCTTGAACACATAAGCACTCATGGATCTTCTCTTATCAATATCTCCATTCTAGTCAGCATCCACAAACCCATGTAGATTTACAATATCATTACCTGTAGATTTTCCTTTGTAACAGATAGCATAATCTATAGTTCCATGCAAGTATCTAAATATCCTCTTCATAGTAGTCCATAGTTCCTTTACTGGATTAGACATATATCTACTAACAACTCCCACTACATGTGCAATACCATGTCTAGTACAGACCATTGCATACATTAGATTGCCCACAACACTAGCATAAGTAACATGATGCATTTCTTCAATTTCCTTATCTTTTTTAGAACATTGTTCAGTAGATAACTTTTGACCAAATGTATATGGAGTACATATTGGTTTACAATCATGCATCCTAAACCTCTGTAGTATCAAATCAATATATTTCCTTTGATTTAACCACAAATTTTTATTTGCACGATCCCTTATTATTTCCATACCCAAAATAAATTTTGTAGCACCCAAATCCTTCATGTCAAATTTAGAAGATAACTGCAATTTTAGTAACTTTATCATCTCCTTATTGTTACCAATTAACGGTATGTCATCCACATACAATACAATGATAACAAAATTTACACCTTCTTTTTTGAAATATACACATGGATCTGCTTTGTTTTTTCCAAGCCCAAGTGTCAAAACAAATTTGTCAAATTTTTGGTTCCACATCCTTGGATACTACTTCAACCCATAAAGAGACGTCTTCAACTTGCATACCAATTCCTCCTTACCTTTTACCCTGAAGTATTTTGGTTGTGATATATATATGTCTTCATAAAGATCACCATGTAGAAAAGTTGTCTTTACATCCATCTGTTCTATTTCAAAATAAAAAGTAGCAGAAATAGCCAATAGAGCTCTAATTGATGTTAGTTTAGCCACAAAAGAAAAAATCTCACCAAAGTCAACTCCCTCAACTTGAGAAAATCCTTTTGCTACCAGGTGAGCTTTTTACTTCTCTAACTTTCCTTCTACATTATAATTTTTCTTGAATAACCACTTACAATGTTTTTTGCCAAGGAATAATTTCACCAAGTCCCATATCTTATTTTTATCCAGGGACTCTATTTATTCTTCTATAGCATTTTTCCAAGACTTATTCTCACTTGACTGAAGTTCCTCCTTTATAGTCTTGGGTTATTCATTAATAACTAATAAATTAAATGCAGAACAAAAATTTTAAGGGATATACCTTTCTAGGAGTCTTCTCACCTGATATGATCTTCTCAAAATTGGAGTTCTAGGTTATACATCTTCATCTTACTCCTCACCTTCTTCCTCTAAATATTCCTCTTAAAACTCTCTCTATAATTTGGGTTCTACCACAGGTTATTCCTTCTGTTCCAATTTTACCTGAATTATTTTTGGTTCTTTTATTGGTTGTATTTCCTATTTTGGAACTCCTTTTGTTTCTCTAAATATCACATTACAACTATAAGTAATATTTTATGTTTTTGGATTCCACAACTTATATCCTTTCACACTTGTACTATAACCTAGAAATATGTATTTCTCATATTTATAGTCTAGCTTAGTCTTTTTCTCTTTTAGGACATACATATAAGCTTCACAACCAAAAACCTTATATGACTAAGGGTTTCTTACCAATCCACACTTCCTGTGGAGTTTTGTCCACCAAAGCTGAGGTAGCAAGTAGTTAACACAGATTCTACCTAGAATTTATTTTCTAACCCTACACTACTCAACATGCTTTTGGTCTTATTTATCAATGTCTCATCCATTCGATAAATTCATTCTGTTGTGGAGTGTACGGAGTTGTTCTATGCATTTCTATTCTACAGTCCTTGCAAAATTGCTCAAAATCATTATAGCAATACTCACCACCATTATCACTTCTCAAAACCTTTCTCTTTTTCTCTGTCTAATTTTCCACAAGAGCCTTGGACTCTTTAAATTTATTGAAAACATCAAATTTGTACTGTAAAAAATATACCCAGATATTTCTTGAGAAGTCATGTATAAATGTAACAAAACATATGGATTTACCTAATGATGGTACTTTTACGAGTCCAAACACATCACTGTGAACTAGATGCAAAATTCCTTCAGATATTGTAGCACTATTGGGAAACTTAACTTTGGTTTGCTTTCCAAAAATACAGTGCTCACAAAAATCAAAATTTAATGGGAAATAAAAAACTCCTACTGGATGCAAGATTTTTCTACAATCTTTTATCCCAATTTCATTGCTAAAAAATTGATGATTTTGAGTTGTGAAAACCTTAGTAAGTGCATATGCTGCATTCTATTGAGTTTTACATTTGATTAGGTTGATCATTTCACTCTTTGCCATATCATGCACAAAATGATATTTCACTGTAATATGTTTTGTCCTTTCATGGAATGATGAAGAATATGCAAGTGTTATTGCACTTTGACTATCACATTTTATTCCAACATATTCTTGGTTCAAATACAAACCTTTGCACAATTTCATCAACCAAACAACCTTTTGTGCAGCATTAGTTGCAGTGATATATTTAGCTTCAACACTTGATAAAGCTATAACAATTTGTTTTTTACTCCTCCAACTCACTACACCACCATACAAAGTGAAGACATATCCTCCTATTGATTTATGATTGTCCAAGTCACCTACCCAATCTGCATTTGCATGTCCCTGCAAACAAAATTATTCATTTTTCTTGGGATGATAACACAAAACATGATCTTTAGTACCCTATAAATATCTAAAAAATATTTTTATAGTAGTCCAATGTTTCTTTCCAGGATTGGACATATATCTACTGACCATACCAATAGCATGAGCAATATCAGACCTAATATATGCCATTGCATACATCAGTGAGCCCACAACCTCAGCATATGAAATTTTTTTCATCCTCTTCTTTTTTTTAGTTGTGGTTGGACACATTTTTGCAAACAATTTAACTCCAGGTTGCATAGGATTTTTGGCAGGTTTACTATCCTACATTCCAAATTCTTTCAAAATTTGGTTTATGTAATCCTTTTGGGAAAACCATAAATATCTTCTCTTGTGATATCTGACAATATCACGAAGAACACAAAATTATACTAATAAGGGGGGGTGAACAGTATAAGACCATTTTTTACTTTCTTTCCAAATAAATATCAATTAATGTCCTTAATTGCAATAACCAAATATAGTAGTGTGCATTAATAACTCAGATAGTAGTATTAAGCAAGAGCACAAGTTACCACACACAATTGAGACACAAGATTTAACGTGGTTCCCCCAATGTGGGGTACTCCAAATAATATCCTTATAATATTTCACATAGAAATAAGGATCCTTATCCAATACAATGATTTCTTTGATCTGATCAAAGCTAGGCAATAACAAGTTCATACAGAACTTGTCCAAATCTGAATAATAAGCTCACACAGAACTTGTCCAAAACGGAATAACAATCTCACACATAACTTGTCCAAAATTGAATAACAAGCTCACACAGAACTTGTCCAAAACTGAATAACAAGCTCACATAGAACTTGTCCAAAATTTCTCTAGTAATCTCACCAAGAAATTGCCCAAATCTGCTCTAGCAAGCTCACCAAGAACTTGCCCAAAACTGCTCTACAAAGCTGTCCACAAAGATATCCCAAAACTTTCTAGAAAGTTATCCCAAAACTGTCCACAAAGTTGTCCCAAAACTATCCTCAAAGGCCTTCTCAAAGGCTCAATCAATCATGCACAAGTAGCACTCAAATCTCATCCACAAATCTATCAAGGTAAAGCTCAAAAATGAACTCAACAATGAATGGCAATGTACTTTTCAATGGATAACAAAAATTATCCACAATGATCTCAACTCAAATCAACTCATAGAATCATAAAGAGAATTGTTAGAGACTCAATATGTTCTAATCTCAATCTCAATTCAACTCAACTCAAATCAATCTCAACTCAACTCAAGTCAACTCATAGAAGCATAAAGATAATTATTAGAGACTCAATATGTTCTAAGCTCAATCTCAACTCAACTCAAATCAAATCAATCTCAACTCAACCAATCACCACAAGGGACTACTCTTTCTCACAAAAATCCTAGTCCAAGAATGTATCAACCAACTCAAATGTTTCCAACAATGCTCAACCATAAATCTCACATAATAATGATACTCATGTTCTTTTCAAGTATTTTCACAACCAATGGGCTTCAACAACTATGCTTATAAAACAATATTTAAACACAAATCTCAAACCAGAAAACCTTGAAGCATTCAACCAACCACTTTCGAAAAGGAAACCACAATCAATCCTTTTCACTCCAATGATATTTTAGAAATCAACCACCATAAACAATCAATAGGAGAATGTGCCCATACATTTTTGATGCCAAGAAGTTGTCCACAAAATCTGCCACACTAAACACAACTTTCCTTTCCAATCTCAATAAGGTTTAGTGGACTTCAAATAATAATCACAAGATAAACATAACTCAATTTACACATTTTTACTCCAACTTAATAAACACATCCACCAAAGTCCTTTTTAATAAAAACCCTTATAAAAAATAATAATCAATAAGGCTCTCAAAAATATTTTATAACAACTCCTTATTTCTCCTAAATATTAATTTTCAATTTCATGAATATCAAATTTAAATCAACAACTCATCTCCTCTGAAATAATAATCACAACCCTTATAAAAATAAAGTTTAATTAAAACTTTAATTATTCCTTAACCACCTTATAACTCCTATCCTAGGGCATCAAAAAAATTAATTAGAGCAAAACGTAATTACCTCTTCAAGGGGATTCGAACCCCCAACTTGCACACACCACGAGCGCCTTAGCCGCAGTTAAGGTTGCCACATGAGCTAGCCACTCGTTCAAAAGGAAAATGCACAACGTTCCTTAAGTCCTTCCTCCCTTCCATGCAAACCAAAAGCGCTTCGAATGCTTTCCTTCCAATGCCTTCGAATGTAGTCAAGGAGATTTGAACCTTGATGTAAAGCGTTGCCACACACCTTAACAAAATCCAATTGCCAATGCGCAACTCTACCCATAATATCTTGGGCTTTCGATCAACCTTGGATTTATTCGTTGTCTCCCTTTTCAAAACAATTTTCGCACGAGCTCTCTTCGGATGCTTAGCCAATGATTAACGCGAGCAAAGATAAATTTCAAATGAACCTTAGGATCCTCATTTATATAGTCTTCTTATCATTTTAGATGACGTTGGCGTATTATTTATTTTCCCTCTTTCTTTAGACGTTGGCGCTAACTTTAATTTTGATTTTAAAATTAAAATTTTAATTTTAAATAATTAAAATTTAAACTAAATATTTAAAATTAAATATCTCCATCACCGGGGCACCTTTTTTGATGAAACGAAAGGCCAAACTAGGTTTTAATAAAAACCCATTTCAAATATGCCATTCATGGTTTTAAATAAAACCTTTTATTTTTCCTGCCATGGTTTTCACAAAAAACCTTGATTTTATCCATGCTTTCCAAAATATCATTTGCCCATCAAAACTCAATGTGATCCATATGCCATCAATGATTCATGTGACATCAATGACAACATAAAATAACTCAAATTGCCAACATATCAATGCCCAAACAATTGCGTGCTTGACCCAAGTCCTTCATATCAAAGTTCTTTGACAATAACTCCTTCACAAAACCAAAATTACAAAGCTTTTACTTTCTATTTTGTAATATACACATGGATATTCAGGGTTAAAAAAAAATCAATCTACAACATGTAATTATCAAACTTCTAGTACCATTCTCTAGGAGATTGCTTCAATCCATAGAGGGATTTCCTCAACCTGCAGACAACACCTGCACATCCTACTTCAAAACCTTCAAGCTACTGCATATATATTTCCTACTTTAAATCTCCATGCAAGAATGCAATTTTAACATCCATTTGTTCAACTTATAAACCAAAACCAACAACATATGCAAGCAAAAGTCTTATAGAAGATAACTTCATAGTGGGAGCATAAGTTTGATGAAAATCAATACTTGGGATCTGAGAGAATCCTTTTACAACCAATTTGGCCTTGTATCTTTCCACAGACCCATCAAGCCTTAACTTCTTTCTGAACACCCATTTACTATCTACTATCTTTCTTCCAGTAGGTTTTTGAACTAAATCCCATGCATGGTTCTTCTTCATTGAATCCACTTCTTCCTGCATGGCCTTCTTCCAATGCTCTTTATTCGGACTGTTCATGGCATCTTCAAATGTGAGAAGATCATCACCAGTAGCTGTAAATCCACAAAAATAATCTTGAAACCTATTGGGAAGATGTTTCTCTCTTCTAGTTCTTCTATCGGCATGTACAAACAACTCACTTCTACTACTATGGTCAACACAAGGATTCCAAAAATTAGGATTAACAACAGCCATGGCCTCAAGTGTCTCATCTCTCTTAAAACGATCTCTTATTTCACTTGTTAATGCATTTGCAATTCTTTTCAATTTATTCTTAGTTTTATCCAAAACCTCATCGAATCTGAAATGGGTAACAGACACTTGTTCAACATTATCTATTAAAGTATTTAATCGCTTTTCAAAATGATATACAGGAATCAACTTTCCATAGATAGCAATACAAATATTATCGTTGATGTTGAACTTTAAAAAGTTGTTTGGTTCATTCACATTAATTAACATATTCCAAATATCAAACTTGGGATCCTCAAAATGTTTATCGGATAAATAAATCCTGTCAATAACCATACATATTTTTTTTCTCATCCTCATGAAATCGACGATATAAATTGCCCTTTCCTATGCAAGTTTAATCATAGTATTCATTTCTTGTAACATTATAATGTGAGAAGAGTTTCCAAGTTAGTCATACAAAAAAGCAAATATTTTGCCTTGTCAACATCTCTACGATGTGCATACATAAACCCAACCAAGGATTGATATTCTAAAAATACCTTTTTGCAGGAAGAAATAGTGAAATCCACCTGGTTTCCATATCTTTTAACATTTTTCTGCCTTCCGTTACACCTAGAGAAAACTGTTGAAATTTTGCAAATCTTTTTGGACTGCATGAAAAGTATGAGTGTATATCACGGATGAGTTCTTCCACTCTGGCTACATTATCAAAATTGCTCACAATTTTGTATGCAAGATTCATTCGATGAGCCATGCAATGAATAGGAATTACATTTGGGGTAACGAAAGTTTGAATCCTAACACAAATACCATTCCTTTTTCCTTGCATTGTAGTCGCACCATCATCTCCAACACAAATTAAATTTGTGGCAATTTCCTTTTCATCCATTCCAAAAATATCTTTTAAATTGGTTACAACAATATTATAATTTTTTTCCGCATTACAATTTTCAATCATCTTATGTAGTCCTAGTAAATGAGGTAGTCTCAAATGATTTTTGAATGTGTAAACATGTATGCAAATCCAATATGTGTTGTCAACAGCTGTAACCTCATCAATGGAAAGTGAAATAAATTTGGCTTGTTTCACATTCTCTCTTAGGTCTTCCTTCTCAACCAGTGATAGGCATTTTGCCATTTCCCAACCATTTCGATCTGACCAATGTGAATTGGTAAGGTTTTTTACATTGACTAGTTGAAGTATTTCCTTAAAATCAGCAAAATCGGACATGGGTTGACCTTTTTTTAGAATACTGTATACAATAGCAAACTGCAATTTCTTTGAGGCTAATACAGTATTATTAACTTTTTGAAATTGTGCCTCGATTGTTCCACCCTTCTCAATGAGAATTTGTTTTTGTTTCAATGCTTTATCATATTCAAAAGCATATCTCACATGCACATATTTTGTTGCATCCTTCCACCTATGAATTCTGTTAATTTTTCCATCACTTCGTATTTCTTTGATGTAAACTTTCCCACAGTATTTTTCTATTGTGTCTTTCTTATTTTGTAATAAATGATCATTTCCTAGCTTCCATGAACAAATAGTAAATTTACACACATTCAGTTTCTCATCTCGCTCAATAAATGGGTATAATCGTGCCCATTCATTTTTAAAATCCCTTCCAATAGTCCATTCTCAATATTTTGACGTTTAGATTTTTGACTAGAAGATTCCCCAGAGGTCTAAATTTTAACTGTACTATCATTTTCTTTTTCAGTTGATATGTTTGAATTTAAAATCTCATGAAGTGTTTGTTGAATGTCGTTATTAGGAAAATTATTATGTGGTCCCATCTCATCTTCTGGAATATCTTCGAATGAACGCACATCAGGGTCGACAATGTTAACTGCATTCAATGTTTGGAGTTCTCTATCATTTTTTGTTGTAAAAAAGGCACTATTTTAAATAATTAACATAATACAATTTTACAAAGCATTTAAAAAGAGGTAGATAAGCAAAAAACCATTTATCTATTAATAGAGAAAGGTTTTACATTTAAGAACAGTAATTTAGAAAACTCAAGGTAAAAGGTGTTTGTACCTGCAAGTTGTGTAGAATCTGTAGAGATTGATGCCTCATTGTATTTTGATGTAAAATATTTTAGAATTATCTTTTTACAAGAATATTGGCCTCCCTTCTTTTCATCTTCAATAGGTGACATTGTATCTGTAAAGAAAAACCTTCAGATGTTAGGAAATGTATATGAATTTGAAGGAAAATAGCAAACATCCCTCAAGACGAACATATGATCTTAACACACAACATGACATGGAATAATTATCGACCACAGTTGCAGATAGTGTTTGTACATTGCATATGAAACATACTCTAAGAGACAAGAGGCAGTCTCTAACAAAATAAATGCTCCTGACACACAACTAGATGACATTGATATTTGTCTACCGCTGTTGCGCATAGTTCACCTACAGTGCATATGAAACTGGAGAAAAAGAGATTTGGACAAAATAAAAATGGAATAAGAATACTCTACCAATTTTTAGTCGTGAATCCTCTACAACCGATATGCTTTTGTCGATAAACACTTCCTTGTAATAAATCGGCTTATACCGACCGACAGTCACTACAAGCGATAGAATGCTAACCACACGTCCTTGCAACCAATAGATTTATACCGACAACACTGCAACCAACAACCTAACATCAATCGACATGGTCCTGCAATCGACAGACTAATATCGATTGGTACATCTGCAACCGACCTAACAAAGCCGATCGGTACCTCTATAATATATAGAAGAATGTCGATCGACACCACTACAACTGATAGACTAAAGATAATCGACACAGCTCTACAAGCGATCGGCTTATGTCGCCAGACACGGCTCTACAATTGATCGACTTAAGTCGATAAACATGGCTCTACAGCTGATCGACTTATGTCTATAGACACGACTCTACAACCGATCAGTTTATATCGATAAACACGGCTCTGTAATCAATCGGTTTATATCGACAAACATGGCTCTTCAACCAATCAACTTATATCGATAGACAAAGTTTTGCAATCGATTATCTTATATCGACAGACACGGTTCTACAATCGACTGACTTATTATGACAGGCACAGCTCTACAATCGATTGACTTATACTGACAGACACAGCTCTACAATCGATCGACTTGTACCGATAAACATAGCTCTGTAATCGATCAGCTTATACCGATAGACATGGCTCTACAACCGATCGACTTGTGTCGACAGATAGAGCTCTGCAACCAATCGGCTTCTGTCGATAGACACTGCTCTAAAATTAAGCATCTTCTATCGATAAACACTGCTCTGCAACCAATCGGCTTATGTCGACAAGCATGCCTCTGCAATCGACCGACATAGCTCTATAACCAATCGTCTTGCATTGAATGACACTCATATACAACCGATCGATTTATTTCGATAGTCACGGCTCTGCAACCGATTGTCTTGCGCCGATCGACACTCTACAACCTTCTCAAGTTTTTCGTTGTTTCAGAGCTATTTTCGACTTAGAGTATTTTCTATGTATGTTTATCGGTACCCAGTATAGTATATATACGCGTAGTATATGAGGCGATTTGGGCAAGAAAAATAAAATCATTTATAATTTGAAGGCGATTTGGGTGGAAAATATAAAATCATTTATAATTTGAAGGCAAATTGGGTGGGAAAATCAAAATCATATGTAATTTGAGGTCGGCGAATTAAAATAAAGTTAGGTTCATGATTATCAACGACGGGTGAATTTACCCCAAAAAAATATTTCACCTCATAAATTTCGGGTGAATGGGCCCCAGTGAAATGATCCAAAATTAGCCTTTTCAAAATTTTAAAAAACCTAAATAGATTCAATTAATGATATTTCGCGCTTGTGCATAACACTGGTTTGCACTTGTATAACCTCTTAAGAAAGTTGTAAATAAAGTGACCTCTTTCATGATAATAGAAGTAGAAGTTAGATAGATTAAGATAGCAGAGTGGCTATGAGACTGAAAATGATAGACCTCGAATTTTTATTGGTGATGACAATGGCTTGGAGATATCCATATGAATACAAACCCTAAGTTGCATTTAGAGCCCAAAATACTTCTTCCTATCACTTTGACATAGATAACATGACCAATATAAGATAAAATAAATGGTAAGAATGGTCTAACTATTATAAACCTCATCTCATCTACAAAAATTAGTACCAATTTGCAAAAATATTAAATAAAAATAAGCCACAATAACTAATCCAAAAATAATTGAATACACAAAATATCTTCAAATCTATAAATTAATACAAGTTTTCAAAATATAAATCAAACCCTTGAGGTAAGGTAACACCGTACAATGCTCCTTATTGGAAGGAAGCCATTCCTCACTATATATAAATATGAGATCCAAACACATACAATATTCTTCTTTTCTTTTTTATGAGTCTCTTGTCTACATTATATAAAACTCAACTACCTACCACTATGGCTTATCCACATACATGGGATAAATACATTATTATAATATTATATTATTAAGTTCTTATTTGGGTACCTAACATTCCATACCCCTTACAAAATGTTTCATCATGGAAACATAAGAAGAAACTAAATAATATGATCTTCTAAATCATGTTGTAAACTAGTACTAATCTCGATCATCCATCCATCCTAGTGAAACTCTAATTGATGGTGGTCTTTGCTAATGGCGATATGCCATTTTTTCACTTGATATCCAAAAGTAATCCTTTGGTTCCATGTGTTGATAACGTCAATTTACTAGTCATAAATTTCACTCTTCTTCATACATACTTACTTCCTTTTTAAATTAGTAGTATATCCAAAGTTTTGGCTCTTCTAGTTCCATGTATGTTGCTCATAGTCCTTGTTTCTTTAAGCCATACCTCCAATATTGTTATTATTATTGGTGGTGTGGACAGTGATATGTTGTAATATTAACCTGATGTTCTACCTTCTTTGACTCCACATTTTTCTTCTCTATTTTATATTCTTTTGCATGATGTTTTCTCATGTTCCATTTGTTTTATGTGTCCTTGTTCTCTTCTACGTATTTCTTATACTTTGTTGTTGTTTTTCCCATGGGTTGTGTTATTACAGTTTCTTTCATAGACTATGTTGCAACTACTCCTTTATTGCATTTTTTTTTAGTTTCTAATGCTTCTTTCTCAATTTTTTTCCTTGCAATAGATTCTTGTTTTTCATTGGATCCTTCCCTTACACTAGAAATTATCTTAAATTGTTATTTTCTTTTTCTTGTACTAGAATTTTATGAACTTCTTTTGTACATTAATATTAATAGTACCCAAATAATTTAAGGATAACTGAGAACAATATCCATATTTTTCATCTCAATGATATAAAAAAAATTAGCGTAAGATATATTTATCCATAGTAATATTCAAATCTTGAAAAATCTAAACATTCTTACCCTCAATCTTTGTGTCCTTAATTTTATTTTCCTGAACCTGCAACATTTTAGCCAAAATAATACTAATGAAATTATATCTACTACCAGGATTTATAGATATAATAACCTTTTCCTTTTGGATGCATCCATAAACTTGCAAAATATAAATTTTTAATATAAAAAATTTTCCTGATAATTGTTTGCCTTATTTGTCAAAAAATATGTGCTTCTTTCCACCTGCACACTATTGTCCTTTTATCCTTTTGCTAATTCTATGCAAATTAAATCCCTCTTAAATTCCTTTTATTCTTTTTAGGCTTGTTTATTTATTTTGCATAGCTTAAGTGTACTATTTTGACTAGCTATCTTTTCATTATTTTTCTTAAATTCTCATTTGCTTAAAAAAAAAATTTCAAATAATTCTCGTGTGTATGAATAATTATGACCACAAGAAAAGTCTTTACACCACCTTGAATCTTCCTTGCAAATAATTATAAATATTACATCTCCATTCTAGCTCAGAAAAAATTCAAGAAAAAATTTCCCACTTCATCAACCATTCCTTGACATCACTATTATCCTCTTTAGAGAATTTTAGCAACACCATGACATCAAATCCCAAAAATATTCAAAATTTACATTTAAAAAATAATAAAAATTCTCAAATATCCTTTATTACTTTCAATAAACAATTAAATTTGTAATTTTTTGGCTGATAATGGCCTATGGATTGTATATTTGTGCACTCAATTTGGCAACTATTAATGACTTGCAGAATATTTACTTTTGACAACCGATAACAACCTGCTCTGTAGACTATTTTTTTACAAACTACTACCAAACTATAAACTATTTTTTTAAAATGGGCTACTACAAAATAGTAGATTGACTATTTCTACACTTTGACTAGAAACTGATAATGGCATGCTTTGTAGATTTTGTTTTGGTTTGATAGGCTACTACCAACTACAAACTGGGTATTTTTTGCACTCGTTTATAATTTTCTATTATGTTGAAGCTATGAAAACGGTTGTAGAAACTATTACCAAAGTTGTTATTGATAGTCATATGGAACTTGATAAACAAAACATTGGCAATGAACTGAGACCATGGCTTCATACGACTTAAGGTAATTTCACTGGACACAAAGGTTATCTAAGTGACTACCACTCTTATTACCAACAATATTCCCACCAAGGAATTGTTGAGAAACCAACCATGGTTTTACCTCCAAACAGTATTTCTTTGTATATTATTTTAAGGTAAAACACTACTAAACAAGGTAGGGGGTTGTTGGCCCTTTTCACTGATGGAACACTCAAACCAATTACTCTAGGTTTCCTGGGGTACTCCTTAGAATAAGTTTTAAGAAAAATGCTAGCCCAAGTAATTCCCCTAGTTAAGTAATTAGGACTTGCACCTAATCCTACAAGAGGTTATTAGCTCAATGCCAGCACTTATTAAGCACTCAAATTAGGATCCAAATATGTGAAATAAACCGAACAACATTTCTATTGATTAGAACCAGCTTAAATATTACAGTGAGAGCCCAGATTAGCTCGTAATCGTAGGATCTAATCAACAACTTAGGTCTGTAAATAAAAAATTAAAATAGACCAAATATTAGTACGCTAACAATAGCGTAACTAATCTAGGTAGTTAACTAACTACCCTATCAACATAAATAAAGTAATAATAAGAATTACTATAGTAAATCTAACATCCCCCCTTATTACATTATTTATGTAATTGAAGAACTACTAATATCCCCCCGATTACATCAGTTGGTAATACAAAGAGAGCCGCGAAACAATTCAAATTTGACACGTGCAAGTGCCTTAGTGAAAATGTCTCGCAACTTGAGCATTGGTGGGAATGTGCTGAAGCTGAATTCGGTGCCTTGGAACTTCGTCTCGAATGAAGTGACATTGTGTGTCAATGTGCTTGGTTCTTTCATGATGTACTCGATTCTTGACAAGATTCAAAACACCCATGTTGTCGCAGAACAAGTGTATTGGAGATTTTGATGGAAGACCCATACTTGTGAGGATGCGACGCAACCATATCACTTCGCACACACCTTCACGTGCGATGCGATATTCTTCCCTTGTTGATGAAATAGCAACCACCTGTTGCTTCTTGTCGTGCCAAGAGACAGGACCGGATCCAAGATGAAACAAATATCCTGAAGTTGATTTACGGTCATCATATGATCCGGCATAGTCGGAGTCCGTGTATCCCTGTAAGAAGAATTTGTTGTTCCTCTTATATTCTAGGCCATATTCCATTGTGCCATGGACATAGTGAAGAACGCGCTTTGTTGCTTTCCAGTGTGTAGTCTTAGGCTCCCGCATGAACCTCGAAAGATAGTTGACAGCAAATACGATATCCGGCCTAGTGTTGGTCGGATATATGAGACTCCCAATCAACTCGGCGATAGAGAGTACCATCTACCCGAGGTGAATCATCATATCGCGATAACTGAATTCCTTGTTTCCATCGGAGTAGACATTGGCTTGCAATCGACCATGCGATATTTTTCCAATAGGGTCTTGGCATATTTTTTCCGAGACACTTTGATGGAGTGCTCCTTCCGGCTGACTTCCGGACCAAGACAATAATGGAGAAGTCCGAGATCCGACATCTCAAAATATTGACACAAGTCTCTTTTGACAAGGAGAAATCATTGTTTTCGAACTCCCTGTAATGAGCAGATCATCAACATAGAGTACAAGCAACACTATTTCAGAACCCTCGTTTCTTAAAATAGAGGTTTGCATCTCGACGGACATCTCTTAAAACCATGCCGCAAAAGGTTATGATCCATTTTTATATACCAAGCCCGAGGGGCTTGTTTCAAACCATATAAGGATTTTACCAATCTCGCAAACTTTCTCGTTGTTGGCCTTCCACTTCAAATCCTTCCGGTTGAGTCATGTAGACTTCTTCTTGGAGATCACCATTTAGAAAAGCACTCTTGACATCCATTTGGTGTACTTTCCACCCATATTGCGCTCGCCATAGCACAAAGAACTCGAATGGTTGTCATCCGAGCAAGTAGGTGCAAAAGTTTCCTCATAGTCAATGCCTTCTCTTTGAGCATAGCCCTTTGCAACAAGTCGGGCCTTATGCTTATCTATTGTACCATCTCGCCTTATACTTCACTTTATACACCCATTTGCAGCCTATGGGCTTCTTTTCGTATGGCAGATCGACAAGCTTCCAAGTTTTGTTTTTCATCAAAGACTTATACTCTGCATCCATAGCAGCCTTCCACTGAGGCTCACCAAGAGCAACTTGCACTGATGCGGGTTCAAGATCGTCTATGGAAGACATAAATACCCTATCACTATCAATATCCATATCTTCTGTATCTCTCTCTGGATCTACAGAAAGTTCCTCAAAATATTGACACAGCTCATCAACCCCAGTATTCTCTCGTTGCAGCCTTTCTCCTGTCGAGCCATGTCTGCGAGTACGAGGCCTATCCAATGTCAAATCTGGTGGAGTGGATAGCTTAGAGTCTTTGATTGTATTTGTATACCACTTTGGATTCTTCTTCTCGAGGTGTTGAAGAAGATGAAGACGGACCTCCAACTTTTGAGGAAGGAGATTTATCAACCTTAGGTTCCACAAGGTCTAGGTATACATCTGATGTGGGTTCTGATGTGAAAGCCTCATCAAAAACTACATCTCTACTGATGTGTATCTTCTTGGTTAAGGGATCAATCAAACGATAACCCTTAGAGTGCTCATCATACCCAAGAAGAATACACTTCAATGTCTTCTCATCTAGCTTCTTCCTTTTCTCTTTTGGTATGTGCATGAAAGCTTTACATCCAAAAATGCGTAGATGAGAAATGGAGGGTTTCCTACCACTCCATGCTTCCCGTGGAGTCATTCCTTGTAGAGCCTTTGTGGGTGCCCTATTCAATAGATATACTACTGTGGTGACAGCTTCCACCCAATATAGTTGCTCAATACTAGCTCCCGTGAGCATGCAACGAACCATTTCCATGATGGAACGATTCCTCCTTTCAAGCAACTCCATTTTGCTGAGGAGTATAAGCAGTAGTTAACTGTCGTGTGATCCCATTTTCTTTCAAGAACTCAGAGAATTCTTTAGAGGTGAACTCCCCCCCTTGATCTGAGCGGAGGGTCTTTATAGAAGTCCCTGACTCCTTTTCAACAGATTTCTTGAATTGCCGAAAGAAGCCAAATGCTTCAGATTTCAGTTGAAGAAAGAATACCCACATCTTTCGTGAGTAATCATCTATGAATAACTAAAAATACCTCTGACCCCCACAACTGTTAGGAGTGAAGGGACCGCACAGATCGGTGTGAATCAACTCCAGAGGTTTCTTTGCTCTTGTAGAGCTCCTTTCAAAAGGCACTCTATGCCGCTTTCCTGCCAAGCAGTCAGAACAAACTGGTAAAGTGGTAGAAAGGGAAGGAAGACCTTTTACCATTTCATACTTACTTAACTCAAGTAAGTAACCGGAACTCAAATGTCCATATCTCTTGTGCCATAGGGAAGTTGCCTCCTTTGTAGAGACCGTCATGGCAACATGTGGAGTAGAGATAGCATCTAAGGCAAATAAGCCATGCTTATATGAAGCAGTGGCAATGTTCTTACCCCTCCCGGTAATAGAACAACACTTCTTGCCTCCCTCAACACTAAAGTGCACAACCATATCTTTGTCCATAATCTGTGTGACTGACAACAAATTGTTTGCCAATCCCGGAACATAGAGAACTTTGTCAATCTGACACTTGCCATCAGGAAGAGTGACTGAAATAGTACCTTCTCCCTGAACCTTGTAGGTTTTATCATCAACAATAGTGACAGGTTTGCCCTCTTTGGCCTCAAAAGACTCAAACCATGATTTGTCACCAGTCATGTGCTTACTGGCTCCATAATCAACATACCGTATAGGATCCCTCTCGCTTGGACACCGTGGTAGTCATGAGAACTTTGTGGGCTCTCTCATAATCCATGTCAGATTCTTCAACAACAACATTCACTTGTTGTTTGTTCTTTTGTGGTTTGTTCCGGCCTTTCTGTTTTGATTGTTTATTCTTATGCCAACATCTGTTTGTATCATGACCTTCTTTGTCACAGATCTTGCAATATCGCTTTTTCTGTTGAGGTTGTTGAGTTTGTTTCCCTTTTGAATCCTTTTGTGAATTCCCTCCCTTCTAAAAATTACCCTTCTTCTGGTTCTGCCCTTTCCTGTTGATGTAGAGGGCAGTGTTAGAAGAATCATCTCGCTGTAGTTGGCGTGCCTCCTCCTCTTGAAGCATATTAACCAATTCTACAAAAGTAACTTTTCGTTGTGACACCTGAAGGGAAGTAATCAACACCCGATAAGAATCAGGTAAAGCTCTCAATACAATTGAGGTAAGGAGCTTATCTTCATCCGGTTCTCCTAAAGAATTCAACTTTGCTTTTAATTTTGACACTCTGCAAAGAAAAAATTCAACTGTCTCCCCTCGCTTCATGCTTAGACCGTGTAATTGAGATTGAAGAAATAGAATAGTGGAATCATTCTTTCCCTCATAGATAGTATTAAGGGCATCCCATGCCTCTTTACTATTTGCACAGTCAGCAATATGGGGTTGAACTTCATCAACCACAACAAGCAAAATGAGCACCTTTGCTTTGTTGTCTAGCTTGTCAAAGTCTCTTTGAGCAATAGATGGAGTTGTAGCACCAGCAGCAGATGAAGGTCTTGTTGTTGCTCCAGATACAACATCCCATAAGTCATCCATGACTAGGATAGCCTTCATCTTGTTTTTCCATGGTGTGTAATTAGGACCTTTCAACAACTGATGAGAATCAGTCATTAATTTTGCAGACATGGTGAAGGTTCCTTATAACACCAATTGGTCCCCCTTTCGATATACCTTTTGCTAGGCCAATATACCGTACAAAATACCCGCCCTTACGTGAGGGAAACTATAGGTATTTAGAAAGATCAAAAAAAATCACCCGCCCTTACGTGAGGGAAACTATAGGTAATTTTTAGAGATCATACGATACGTGGAACTTAAGCAATATCGAAAGGGAATAGTCTTGTTGATGGCACCTACCATAGAAAGTCTCCAATCCTCATGCGTGGGGCGTAACTTCCCCTAAACACTTTGGATTTCGGAACTTTCGTCAGGATTTACGCCTAAACACAAGAACTATTAGGGTAGTGGATGGAGTAAAAAAATGCAAAATGGCAAACTTATCTCTCCCCGACGATTTATAGAGAACAAGCTCAAACGTCGTTGTGGCAGCTATATTAGGCGGCGGATACAAGTAGCGCAATCACGACAACTTTACCTGTAAGTGCTGGCCAGAGGTATCACAAATACCGAACGCTGCAAGTGCAATAAATTGCACGGATGGGTTTTAATTATTCCGGGGACTTAGGAGTGAATTTCATTTTAACTTTTAATGTTATAGTGCAAAAAATGAAATATGCAACATACAACATAAAAGTGCCCACATAAATAACCCACTAGGTGTCGGGCACAACCAAAAATGCACCTTTACAATAATGCCAAAATTGCTTTTCAAAAAATTACTCACTTTCCCCCCTGTGATTTTTGGAAAAAAATACCCCCGAAAAAAAAATTCTTAACAAAGCATTTTTTTTATAATTATTATATATTTTTAAAGTTAAAAAAATAATTTTAATTTATATAGTTTTAAAAACTATGAAAATATAAATTAAAATCAAATTTTAATTTATATAGTTTAAAAACTATAGAAAAATAAATTAAAATTAAAATTTTAATTTAACTAAAAAATAATAATAATAAAAAAAACTTTAGAAAAAATTTTTTTACCTTTTTTTTTTCTCCAAGGGGGAGTCGGCGGGATTTGAACCCCCGACCTGCAGGCTCCCTGAGCCTTACCGCACAGTCCACCACCAGGTGGACTAGCGGGCTGATCCGAAAGGATCAAGGACCCCCTCCTATTTGAGGAGGGTCCCCAGCCCTTTGCCCGTGCATGGCCGCCTGGCCGCAGCTCCCTCTTGTGGTTGCCTCCGCCAGGTGGCCGCAGCTTCCCCTCCTCGGCTACCGGTCGCGGCGGCGTCTGCAACGCACAGTCTGCAGCTGGACAGCCCGCGGCTGCAGTAGACGTCAGTGGCTGGACAGCCCGCGGTGACTGCTACTGCAATGGGCCGCGTCGACTGGGGCCGCGCATCGCGCCACAGCTTCCTCGGTGGTCGCACGTCGCGCGCGCGATGTAGGAAAAGAAGGAAGGGGGGAGGGACACGTCGCGTGAAAAGAACACACGACATGTTGGGGAGGTGGGGTGGGGAACGCGATGCGTGTCGCGTGAAATAAATCATGCGACGTCGTGGGGGGGAGGGGGAGATTGGGAAGGCCGCGCATGATTAAAATCACGTCGCGGTGGGGGGGTGCGCCAGGAGGAAGCCGCGCGTGAAAAAAAATCACGCGCGAGGGGAGGGGGGGGAGAAAAATTTTTAAATCACGCGAGGGGTCCGGGAAATGACTAGGAAAAAACACGCACAGGAGGTGCGTAGCATAGGGGTCTGAGAGTTTTTTTTTTTTTTTTAAATATGTGCACAAAAAACACTACGTACACTTGGAAAAAAAATTTCCAGACCAGTACTGGAAAAAAAACTGAAACTCAAAGAATTTTCCTCCTGGAAAGACCAGCCAACTTTCGCCTCCTCTCTCTCTCACCCTTCTGGCTCTGATGCCATGTGAAATAAACTGAACAACATTTCTATTGATTAGAACCAGCTTAAATATTACAGTGAGAGCCCAGATTAGCTCGTAATCGTAGGATCTAATCAACAACTTAGGTCTGTAAATAAAAAATTAAAATAGACCAAATATTAGTACGCTAACAATAGCGTAACTAATCTAGGTAGTTAACTAACTACCCTATCAACATAAATAAAGTAATAATAAGAATTACTGTAGTAAATCTAACAAAATAGTGATATACAACCACAAAATAACTAAAGCTTCTACAACAAACCATGGATCTAGAAAGTGCTCTAAAATAACTAAAGCTTATGTAGCAAAACATGATTCTAAATAGTGCTTTAATACCAATTGTTATGAACCTCTTTTCTCATCCATAGAAATTAGTACCAATTTGTAAAAATATTAAATAAAAATAGTCATAATAAATAATCCGTACAAGAATACTTGAATACATAAAATACCTAAAAGTTACTCCAATTTATTCAAAATATAAATAAAACCCTTGAGATAAGGCAAGACCTACAATACTCCTTATTGGAAGGAAACCACTCTTCACTATATCTCAATATAAGATCCAAACACAATATTATTCTCTACTTTTTTCATATGAGTCTCTTGACTAATACTCAACTACCTACCACTATTTCTTATCCACACATGTACGATGAATACATTTATTATAATATTAAGTACATATTAAGTTTCTATCTTGGGTACCTAACACTAACCAACAAATTGAGAAGAGGAAATTGAATCCAATCATGATACTATGTGTGGGAATTTCATTAGGGTGATAATCTACTAATCAACTTTACAGATAGGACATGTGACTGTAAATAACCTAGGTTCCACAGTGAAGAGTGGTTTAGGAATTTGATTTGAAAAACATGATTGCGATATAGCCTTACCCCAACAGCCTACCAAACTTCATGGGCCAGCCTCTACCCACTTTGTGCATTGTTTTAATTCACTTTAAAGCTTTGATTCAACCTGAATGCCTCTTGAAAATAATAATACAATTATTTTTCTATCTAGTTCTTACGTAACATCCACAAAATCATCAAGAAGAAAGAACTAAAGAGGTTTACCTTGTCCCTCAACTTGTCTATCGAAAGGTTGATTCTTGATATTGTATGGGATATGACTTACTAGTCCCCTTTGTGTTAGCATTCTTTATCATGATGACATTATTAGTGGAAGTGGGCTTAACAATATTTAAATTTTAGAGAGAGCTTTGGGTTTTATAGGTTGGATAGAGAGACATTGATTTTTTTGTTTAAAATTATTAAATAATACGAGTTAGGGGTTTTTCATAGAAGTGCATACCAAAACCCTCCCCACTCTCCTATAGTACTTATTTTCAAGAGTTCTTAGACAAGGAAGGATTTTTGAGGGATAAATGTAGAGAAGAAAAATTTTAGAGTCATGAATTTCAACTTTGAATTAGTTATCATAAAACTAATTCGAGGGCAAGGGTGACAATAAATATAAATTCACGTGCTTAAAATTGATAAATATGACATATTTGTTTGATTGAAAGGGGATTTTAAATAAAAGATACATTGAATTAGAGGGAGGTACAAAAGGCATCGACCCCTCATCCTTCAATTAGGAGGATGCCAAAACTTGCCTTGTTATGTGTGAGATAACTCACAAGTGCAAATTTTGGAAGCATTGAGTAAAAGAATCATTGGAGATAAAGGAATAGATACCATCCAGGTGTCAGACCCATAAATTAAAGAATCAAACATCAAACAATGAGTCAACCAAAAGTGAGGGTTATGTTTTCCACTTATTCTATGTTCAATTCCTATAAAGATAACTTTTGAATAAACCAAACACCAAACAATAAATCAACAAAAAACTTAAGGTCATGTTTCCTAGCCATTGTTTGTTCCTCAAAATAATTTTTTGTAAGGGTGATTTTTACATGGCTTCTTAATTACACCAAATAGTAATTCTCCTCCTGTTTACTTTTAGTTTTTGAAGTACATATGCTAGCTGATGTGACCCTTTGGTATTTTATTTTTTAAAAGATCCCACCTTAGTGCAACTAAAACCAACCACCACATAAATTATATATATATATATATATATATATATATATAATAAATCAAAGGAAATAAATATAATATCTTCATTTATGTAGAATAGATCACGAAGGATACAAAATATAATAAGCTTTAAAAATCGTTGAAATTTTTTTCACTTTCTAAATTTTTAAAAGTTAAAATTGTTATAATGTTTGACATGGTCATAATCTAATGTATATTACATGGTATAAATTTATATCACAAACACAATAGTAAGTTATATTGATAATCTAAGGCTTGAACACTAATAATGAGTGTTTTTTTGTCCTGGGAACAACACAATGGTTCGGGATTTGACTCTTCTTCGAAAGGTCCAATGTTCAAACCATGACATAGGCGAGTGTGAGGGGGTGGGTGTGTGTATGGTTGTATTTTTGACCCCTATTGATAATCTCAACTCTCACCCTTATCAAAGGTCATTTTTGGGATGGGGATGCCCAACCCTGAGCGTCAGTCATAGGGGTTTCTCACACTAACCTCAATAAAAAATAAATAATTAATATTTTTTAAATTTGTTTATATATATATTATTTTTAAGTAATATTATATAATGGAAGTACAAAAGGGAGTTAATTAGAGCTAGGAGAGAGAAGGAAGTGTGAGTAAGGAAACAGGAAGTAGAAAGCAAACTGTAATCAAGGAACCAGTGCCACTTCTTGTTCTAGTTATTAGGAGAATTTATGTTGAAATTAAATGCCTAGGTAATCACATATTTTGAATATGGATCAAAGTACAAGGATGAGGTATCAATGTGTATGTAAGGATGAGGTGTCACCTTGCATGCATATGTGAGTTGGTAGCAACAGATGCTAGGGTTTGCCTTGTAGAAGATGCAATGTAGTATTTATTTGAGATTGCTAATGGAAAAAAGTGGAATATTAAGACATCCCCTAAGGGGGGTTTTCCCTTGTTATTCTCTTGTTCTAAAAATATTTTTGTGTTTGCATCTTTATTTTGCTACTCATTGTAATGTTTAGTTCTCTTCATTTAGTATCAATGTCATGTTCAGATTTAACAATTTAAGGATTCATTTGAAGAAAATGAAGGTAACATGGAAAGAAAATCATTTGTGAAAGTCCTTACTAAAATTATGAATGGTCACAGGGGGTCACTCTTAGGAAATTGTAACTACCATGTGAGTGCATACAAGGGGTATTTTTAATATCAAATTGAACCATCGGTATATTGGTAAGTATCTTATAGGGGAGGGGTGTTTAAAATTCATGCATACCTAGATATAGATTCTACCGATAAAAAAGAGGCTAGAGAAGATGGGGTATGGGTTATATTTGAGTTGCATACCAAATATTTATATCATTTATAACATGAAATAGTTCTAAAATAGTAAAATATTTAACAAAACAAACCATGTAAAATTTGAAACTAAAATTACACAAAGAGAAAAATTTTACTTAACTTTTTAAAACCAAATATTGAACCTTGAATTTAAATAATAATACTATAATATGACCCTTTAATTGATTATAATCAACTATTAAAAGATGAAAATAATGATATAGGTTCTCAATTGGGCAAAAACATTACTTCAAAAATATATAGGTTCTCTTGATGCAATAAAATTATTTAGGAAAAGAACTCTACCCAAAGGATCGTCAACATGGAACTTAATATCAAATAGTTTACAATTGATAAAGAAACATATTAGATGGTTAGTCAATGAGGGGAGTTATGCAAATTTTTGGTTTGATGCTTGGTTGAAGCCTTATCCTCTTATCTCTAACTCAAAATGATAACCATTGGCTCAAGCATGCCTAGCATGTAAAGGTGCAAATGTCAAAGACTATATTATTATGAGTAACAACACCAGATCATGGATTTCTTTTAGTAACCTAGTTGAAGGATATGAATTCAAACAAATTGCAAATGAACTTCTAAAGATGCTTCAAGAGTTTTATTTGTCAATTTTTACATGAAAGGATGAGTTGGTTTGGAATTTATCAAAGGATAGTGGATACTTGGTCAAGTTGGGATATGAGGATTTAGAACAATCAAATTTTCCTTATGGGAGTATTAGAAGAATTTTTGGTCATTAGAGGCTCTTCCTAAGGTCTCATTATTCCTTTAGTTATCAGTTCAAAGTAATATTTTTACAAGAGAGTCTACAAAGAAGAGGATACTATGGACCTTTTATATGTGCCTTGTGTGAGAAGGATTTAAAAACATCAAACCATTTACTTCTTTATTGTGTATTTTCTCACACCATTTGAGGTCGCTTTTTAAAAAATATGAAATTATATTGGGTAGCTCCATCAACATTGAAAGAATTGATAAAATGTTGGATTAATTATTTTAAAGCTAAAGCATTATGTATTATTTGGAGGATTTACCCTATCATTATTTATTGTAATTGATGGCTTGAAATAAATAACAATTTTTTTAAAATAAAACTCAAAATCATGCTTAAATTTAGAACCATATTATTGCCTCTCTTGCAGAATGTCTACAAATATAGTATTCATCATGGAAAGTCTCTATTGCAGAAAAATGTGTTCTAATAACTTCGCTATAGAATATAAACATAAATGGAAGAGTCCTCTATGATAATAAAATTACAACAAAGGATCTACTTCAATTTAAGGTAAAATAGAAATGCCCATAAATTAGATTGATCAAAATTAATTTTGATGGTGCTTCTAAAGGAAATTTGGGAAAATCTAGTGGAGGTGGTGTGATGAGGACATTTGTAATATTTAAATAATAAACCACAATTATGAACTCATCAAGCACATGGGGTTACTTCTAGATAGGTATGTAGCATGTCATATCTTTTCTACCATATTAATGGTGGTTGGTATCCACTAAAGTTAGTGGATTATTATTTTATTGTGCCACCTCATAGTGGAAATAATAACCCACTAACTTTAGTGGATACCGACCACCATAAATGTGTTAGAAAAGATATGACATGCTACATACCTATCTAGAAGGAACCCCATGTGCTTAATGAGGTCATCATTGGGGTTGATTATTTAAATATTACAAATATCCTCATCATGGTGTTTTAAGGGTCTAATTCGATTTAGGGTAAAAAAAGAATATCTAGAAATTAGATTTGTCCAAAATAATTTTGATAGTGCTTCTAAAGGAAATTCGAAAAAAGCTAGTGGAGGTGGTGTTTTTAGAAACAGTAAGTGCAAAATTTTCCTCATTTACTCAGAATCGTATGAAATTTCAACTAACTATGCAAGGCTAGGTCAATTCTTACAAATACTAAAATTTGAAGAACACAAGCTTATACTAAGAAGGGGGGTGAACAGTATAAGATTGCTTTTTACTTTTTCTTTCCCAATAAATATTATGCAATATATAAATAGCAATATCAACAGTAGTTTTCAAAGCAATGCACAAATCACCAGACACAATAGAGACACCAATTTAATGTGGTTCACCCAATGTGGGCTACTCCACGGAGAAAATATTTCACTAAAATTTTCTCAACAAATATCTTTGGAAACCTTTCCCTATTACAATGTTTATGGACCTCTATCCAAAGGAGACACCAATCCCCTAATTAAGTTTGTGGATCTCTATCCATAGGAGAATACCTCCTTAGCTCTAGCTGGTGATCTTCTAAAAGAACTGTTGTCTCCACTGTAGTGGCTTATGGATATCTATCCACTGAAGACTCCTATCCTCACTCAGAAGACCTATCCTCATTGCCCTGACTAATTGATCCCTATCCATTGGAGACTGTCGTCCTCTATACTCTGTTACCTCCAAAGCTAGCTCTTATATCTATCTCAAATTTGCACTAAACATGGTCCTTCGATCTAGCACAAATCTGATCAATCTTTGTCCTCTTATATACACTAAACATAGTCCTTCGATCTAGCACAAATATGCTCAATATCTGTCTCTGGTCTAACACAAACCTGTCCTCAAATATGCATCAAACTCTATCCTTAAATTTTTCCTCAAGCCTTAACGCAAATCTTGATTCAATCACAAATCAAATCTGCTAGATCTGCCCCAAACCTTAATCCAAGGTTTGAACAAATCAATCAACTCTACTCTCAAGTCTTCTCAAAGACTTGTCTCAAATATGCCTTGTAAGCTTCCACAAAAGCTCACATTAATCTATCCACAAGTCCTCTCTAGAACTTGTTTAATATTCTCAACAAGTCTTCACCAAGACTTACCTTAAATATTCTCAACAAGTCCTCACTAGAACTTGTCCAATCTGCTCAAAATGTCTTCACCAAGACTTACCTCAAATCTACTCAACAAGTCCTCACTAGAACTTTTCCAATCTGCTCAACAAGTTTTCACCAATACTTACCTTAAATTTGCTTAAAAAGTCCTCGCTAGAACTTTTCCAATCCCACATAAACATATAGAGAATTTTTAGAGACTCAATATGCTTCACATTCACAACAATGCTCAATCACTTTCAATCTCTTTCTTTAATAAAATTAGAATATGGAACAATTTGTTTTACAGAACTTGAACTACCGCTTCAACACTTCCACTTGACTAGGCTCAATCACCTCCACTCAATCACTCACTCAATAAGGCGCTCCTTGGTTACAAACTCTAGTCCAAGTATATGAACACTCATTCACTTATTTCCAACAATGCTTATCAAACAGTCTCGTATAACAATGATAATCATGATCTTTCACAAACCCTAGTTTAAGATAGTTCACAACTTCACATAACAATGATACTCATGTTCTTTTACAAACCCTAGTTCAAGATAGTTTACAACTTCACATAACAATGATACTCATGTTCTTTCACAAACCCTAGTTCAATAATATGAAAGCTTACTCAATATTTCCAACAATGCTTATCAAACAAAGTTTCTAGAATAAATTTTCATTCCAGAAAAACCAAACTCAAAAATTCTTATCAAACAACCCTTTTCACTCCAACTTAGCATTCACAACATCCAACAATTACTCATAAGGAAGATGTGCCCATACCTTTTGTTTGATGAAGAATTGTCCTTAAAAACCTGTCTCAATTATAACCACTCTCTTTGTCAAACACAAAGGTTAGATGTCACAAATACACCTTATCACTTCCTCTAGATCTTAATGCATTTACAAAAAAATAATCACCACTTCAAAATATCCCAAAGCATTGACAAATTATTCTTCTCTTCTTTTATAAAGCAAGATCAAAATAAATTTCTTTTTCACCTTTTAACTCCACTCTCTAATTTATTTCCAATGCAACAAAGAATTAAAATAAACTATTTTAATCCTTATATCTCCCTACTTCAAACATTGCCCACTTAATAATATGTATGCCTCAAAACACCTTTTATTATAACATAGGCTTTACAAAAATTAAATTAATTTTTCATACCTTAGACCATGCACCAAAAATGTTTGTGCACCACACAAATTACCTTTGCACGAATTCAAACCCGAAACCTCACTGCCAGCACTGCGCCCTAGCGAACTCTAAGCTAGTCATGTGGGCTACACGCCCACTTGGGACCAAGGGCACATGATGCCCCTTTATTCCTTTTCTTATGTTCCTAAAACATAAAATTTAAAAACCTCTTCTTCCTTCCTTGCAAAAATGTGATCGTGACTTGAACCCACAACCTAGCCTCCGCAAACACCTTAACTCTTCCTTGCCTACCGCATGCGTTACCTAGTGGGTGGTGTAATTTTTTCGTGTCCACGTTTATTTCAACACACACTCCTTTGTCCTTTTTGAATATCACAAATATTCCTCCCTCGAAGCGCTCACACAAAGTATATCTTATGCTCAATTTTTGATCGACCAATTTCATTAATATTTGGGAAATAATTTACCCTCTTTATATGCAATATGGTAAATGTGGATACATCGACCCTTATTCAATTTGCCACCATCTATCGAAAAAAACTTTGGCTCCAAGAATAATTTGAATTAAAATTTTAACCAAAAGGTTAAAATATTTTAATTAAAATTATTTAACCTTTGCCTCCTTTAATATTTTTAAAACTTGCTCACTTTCTCTTTTCAAGGAGAATGCTTTGCACTTCGAAAATAATAATTTAATTATAATTATTTTAAATTCAGAATGAATTTAAATACTATAATTAAATATTTAAATGTCCTTTGGGCCTTTTTAAATATAATATTCCTTAGGTTTTTATAAAAACCTTTTGCCATTTTCACCTTAGCAAAATAACCTTATTATTTCCTTTCAACCACCATTGAACGGAGATATCCTTTCAACCACCGTTGAACGGAGATATCTTTTCAAACTTTTTATTTTACCCAAATATTATAATATATACTATCCTTCTTGCTTCTCTTTTTTTTGCTTTGGCCATATAATATTTGAATTAAATATTATATCCTTGCCTCTTATAAAATCAATCATGAAATATTCCTTTGACATCTGCTTAGTATTCCTTTGACATCAATGACAACAAATCCTGCTCATATTTCCAACAATCTCCCCCTTTGTCATTGATGGCAACCCATTTACTTTTTATCATTTATTTTACCTTTTTTTTTTGCTCCCATGAGAAACTGCCCCCTCTGAATGAATTCTTTCCTCCTAACTCAAATATCTCCCTCTTACTCAAATCTATCCTCCTTTTTCATCAATGGCAAAGGGTCACCTTTGGGACTCGGGGCTACGAATTAAACTCTTAGCTTAGCCCCTCCTCCTCCTCTTGAGGTGGTTAATTCTGGGGTGGGAGTATTTCTACTCCCAGTAAGCACTGATATTTACCTTTGTCAACTTTCCTCCTTATCTGATCCTTCTGATTCCTCTGACCATTTTTATTCTTGCTTGTCTCTAAAATTTCTGCTCTACACCACTTTGATGTATGTCCATTATTGCACTTATAACACTTAATATTGTTATTCCTTGGAGGTGCAAATGTCTTGGGATTTCCCCTAGTGAAGCCATATCTATTTCTTTCATGAACCCTACAATTCATTGCCTTGTGACCAAACTGATTACAAGAGTAGCAATACCCTTGAAAAAGTTACTTGTTGCTGAACCTTCCATATTCCTGTTTTCCATGTGTCTTGTATTGTGAAGCTTTGTTTCCAAACCTATGACATGAGAAGCATCATCCATTGAAACTACCTTGCCATGACCTCATTGGTCTCTTAGTCTCTTTTAACCTGTGCTAATTCATGTTCCATTTATTTCTCTTTAGTGCTTGTTCCTTTCCTTGTTGAAATTTTTGTTGTCCAATTCATCCTCAGAATTCTCACTCTCTCTTACACTCTCTTCTTCTGAAGTTTATTCTTCTTTAAAACTTGAGGTTGACTCCTCTCCTTATTTCTTTTGTACCTGTTCAAAACCAAGAACTATTTTATTTTTTGACCATATTTGTACCTTGATCATCTTATCTACAAGATCCTTCCAAATTTGTGTAACCTTTCCTTAGACTCTTTTACTTCTTCCCTTAGTAGAGCCACTTCATGTTATAACCTTTCACATTTTAAGACCTTTGCTTCTAACTTATATTTAAACTTCCTTGTCTTAGCCAATGACTTATTTAGATCCTCTATAAGCTTTCCTTTCTCTTCATCACATTCTTGAAACTGAAGCTTAAATTGGGAGTTTTGATTTTTTACCTTCTTTAATTCATCAAGGGTATGAATAAGTTCACCTTCAAGATCAACTTCTCCTGTTTCTAATTCTTCCTCTATTTGTTTACCTTTGAAAACGTCTTCATTATTTTCTGACTTGTCTTCTATAGGATCGCCTCCTTCTTCTTCTAATGCCATTAGAAGATTCTCTTCTCGTCCTTCAAGTGCATCTTCATATTCATCATCACTGAAACCGAAACCACTCTTTGTACAAATATCTTCAAGATGACCAAATTTACCACATCTAAAACACTTGAGGATTATTGGTGGTATTTTTATAACCATTTCCTTTTCTTTTTCTAGAAATAGAACTTCATATTTATCATTATCTGAGGAACTATTATCACTTGAGTACTTACTTGCCTTGTCCGCATAGAAACTCTTCTTCTGTCTTCAAAAGAATTACTTTTCTTGCTTGCCTTGACCATCCCTACTTGTATTTTGGTACCTGTATTTTTTTGATTCCCTGTTCTTATGATCCTGTTTTTCTTCACCATTCCTATTTCTAGCTTCTTGACAATCAGTTGCATAGTGACCATACTTTACACAATTGAAACATCTAACAAATTTCACATCTTTAAATATTCTTGGATCCTTGTTTCTTTTGCGATAATTTTACAACAGATTGAAATTCAGACATTAATGACACTCGGTGGGAAGATCATGTTGCAACAGACGGATGATTTACTCACATTCTGTTCTGTGGAAGAATGGTGGTTGTTCAAAAGAAATTAGGTGCTTCTACATCAATCTGGACCTTCGATCGCTCTGACATTTCTTTTGGGCCATAAATTTTGATCTACTTTGCCCCTTTTCTTTTGGTAGATAATATTCAATAGCATTAATACCGGGTTTTATAGGTTGACCCAAAACCTTTTACAAAAATTAGCCTAGGGCTGTTGATGAACATGTCCTTACTAAGGATCCTATATATGTAAAATCTACATACCGCCAAAGCCATTACATTCGGTAAGGCACATAACCTGTTATCAAAAATAAACTTCCCATACAACATTTTGGGTGTACCTCAAGAAAACACACCTGCATCATAACTACAAAAAAAGAAACAGACACAGATCCCTTCCTTGAAATAGTGGAGAAACAAAAAGTTTCAGACACACGTAGAAGAGTACTAAAAAACACTCCCACAAGCTCTGTATTGACAGTTACTCTTAATAATTATTTGGTAATTTCTTTCTTCCGTATATGACATGCTTTGGGACCACATCCCATCTTGGCCAATCAGCCTTGGAGAAGTGAACCTGCTGGCTAGATTTATGGCGATGGCTATCTGGTGGTCCACGTGGCTCTGGTTTGAAGTCTTATATTGTCGTTTTTTTCCTACCCTATGATTATCAACCAACCTCAAATTACGAAGATGACTAGGAGCCATGTTATCTTACATGTGACTATCCCCATTAGTCTTTGTGGTATTTCCAAGCAACATCCACCAAGACTGATAGCTCCGATAATTTTTATTGTGTCTATTTCAAAAAGAGATGGGAATATTCATAGCCTTCGAACTTACAGTGTCTTCATTGTTGATAAATTCGACTATAATTCTTGGTATTCTTGTTGAATAAGCTCCTCTACTTCGCTCGAGACAATGTGTTCCCATTTTAAAAGTATTTCACCATCGACACCCAAATATGCCAGCTTATCAACGACTTGGTTAGCTTCCCGAAAGACATGTTGGGCTTTTATGTCCTGTCTTCCCTGGAAAAGGATCCTAGCCTCTTCAACAATTGTTTTAATCCTCCAAGGAGGTGTTTTCCAATTATTGAGAAGATTTGTAACATGCATAGAGTCTCCTTATATGATCAAATTTCCTTCTAAGTCTTGATTCATTTGAATGCCTCTCCACATAGCTCTATCTTTAGCTTCATTGTTTGTCCTTGTTCCCAAATATTCATAAAATACAAGCATCATATTACAATTATGATCTCACACAATGTTGCCAGTGCCTGCTCTGCCAGGATTATCCTTAGCCGCTCCATCAAAATTAATCTTAAACCAATCCGTAGGAGGTGGGGACCACTTAACATTGGCTCTAGGGTTGACTACCCTAGGCACAGACTCACCTAATAAGGTTAAACTTAAATATTGAGCAATCGTGGTCTCCTGCAGATGAGGTTTACGACTATCAAAAGGGATAAGGTTCACATTCTCATCGGCAAATGATAGAATCCTGGCAATGATAGTTTTATGATCATGGATAGACTCATTAAAGACTCTATGGTTCCTTTCTAACCACACCTACCAAAGATAGTGATTTAGAAAAAATTTCCACATGTATCTAAGTCTTTGGCTTGAAAAGGGGAAAGGCCACTAAACGAACAAATCAAGTACGATGGCTGGTTTAACCCAAGAAATATTGAAGGCCTGAAAAATCCCACTTAGGATAGTCAAGGAAAAACGACACTCAAGGAAAATGTGATAAATGGTCTCTCAATTTGCCCTGCACAGATAACAACGATTAGTTATACAAATACCTTTACGCATCATATTATCAATGGTTAGAATTCTTCCTTGGATAACCAGCCATGAAAAGACTGCAATTTTTGGAATTAAATTTTTTATCCAAACTAAGTCCTTTTCGAGGACAAAACCCTCGCCATCAAGCAGAAGCTTGTAAGCTGATTTAACAGTGAACTGCCCATTTTTCGTAGGAGCCCAGGTCACTTGATCTTCCTTGGGTCTCATGGGGATAAACTGTTGCCCGAGAATGTTATAAATATCATTTGATTCCACTTGAAATCCTTAAATCCTTATTTGTTTCCACTTCATTCTGCCTTTGTCCTCAACCATATAATCAGAGACTTTTTTTCCAATGAGTTCTTACGTGATATCTCTAATTTTTACTAAGTTAGGATATTGCATCAGTGGTTCGTCCTTAGCCCACCTACCATTCCAGCAATTTATCCTCTCACCATTGTTTAAAACCCATATTAAACCCTTTTTGATGATTTCCTTACAATTGAGAATTGCTTTCTAAAAAGCAGAACCTCTGATTGGAACTGAGTCACTTAGAAATTCCATATTTTGAAGATACTTTCATTTGATGATAGCTATCCATTCATTTTCTTCACCATAAATGAGGTGTCACTCCTGTTTAGCTAGTATATCTAAATTTATATGAGCAATTCTCCTCAGACCTAAGCCCCCATTTTCTCTGGGTCTTCACACTTTGGTCCATCCTACAAGGTGTATCCTTTTTTTCTCCTCTGATCCAGTCCATAAAAATTCTTTTTGGAGTTTCTCAATTTTTTGGAAAACCTTCACAGGGGCTTTGAAAACAGAGCGAAAATAGACTAGAATGTTTTGAAGAGAGGCCTTAGTGAGGGTCAACTTTCCTACTTGAGATAGAAGATGACCTTTCCATACAACAAGTTTTTTTTGAATTCTTTCAATAACCTTGTCCCACATTGACTCTCTTGGAGAACCAATGAAAAGAGGAAGACCAATATACGAAGTGGTGAGGTTTGCTATATCACATCCTAAAATTTCTACAATCCTTCCTTACCTCTAAATGGAGGTGTTCAAGAAATATAACTTGCTTTTACTGAAATTAAATTTCTGACCAGCAGCATCCTCATAGAGTTGCAGGATGTATTTAATTCTTTTGGCCTCAACCACCGATGCCTTAGTCAATAGAAGGGTATCATCGATGAATTGTTGGTGAGAAAAAGTCCTAGTGAGAGATGTTGCATTGATTCTTGATATTAGCCTTGAACTGCAAGCATTTTTTATGGTTATACCTAAAGCTTCTGCTACAATGATGAATAACATGGGGCTGATAGGGTCCCCCTGTCGAATTCCTCTACGACTTTGAAAGTAACCAGTAGTTGTTCCATTAACCAGAATTGATAACCGTGCTTTAGAAATGCATTCTTTGATTAAATTAACCCATTGGTGGTGAAAACCAAATTTAAGGAGGATAACTATCAGAAAGTCCCAATTTAGCCTGTCAAATACTTTGTTTATATCAAGCTTGAGGGCAAAACCAGACTTGTTAGTATTATGAGTAGAGTGCAGAGCTTCATGAACTATGATAACTCCATCCAATATTGACCTACCCTAGACAGAGCTTCTCTGGAATAGATCTATGATATGGGTTAGAACATCTCTTATTCTATTTGCAATGGCTTTAGTTAGGATCTTGTAAGAAACATTGTACAGACCGATTGGTCTGAAGTCAGCCATAGATTCAGGGGTTTACTTCTTAGGAATTAGAGAAATAAAAGTAGATTTGAGACCTTTTGGGATATTATTGCTTGATTGGAATTCTCTGACAGCATAAATTACATCCTCACTTATGATGTCCCAAAAAGCTAGATAGAAACGAGAGGGAAAGCCATCGGGTCTCGGGGCTTTGTCTAGCTCCATGCTAAACAAGGCTTCCTTAATTTCCTCATCAGAAAAGGGAGATAGAAGCTTAAGGTTTATATCCTCATTTGTTATGCTAGGAATGGATTGCAATAAAACATCTTTGGCCTCCTCATTGCACTGTGATTCCTGACCAAGGATAGAATTGAAATTAGTTATTGCCTCCTTTTTTATTTCTGTTAAGTCCTGAGTAATAGAACCATCTGCTTTTTTTTAATTTTTATCTTGTTATTGCTTCTATTTCTAAGCATGGTGACGTGAAAAAACTTGGAATTTGAATCTCCATATTTCAACCAAAGAGCCTTGGATTTTTGCCTCCAATAGATTTCCTCACATGGCAAAATGTTGTGAAACTCTGCTAGTTTTATATGTTCCTCCTGCCTAGTAGTTTCATCAGTATCACCATGTTGAATCCTCTGATCAATTATCTTTAAACTTTCAACAACCTATTTTTTATTTTCAAAGATTTTCCCAAAGACCTCTTTGTTCCAAGTTCGAAGCTTTTCCTTAACAAACTTTAATTTGCCAGTAAGTTTAAAAGCTGCACTACCTTGACAGGTTGTTTCCACCACTGAATTAAGTTATCTCTGAAACTAGAATATTTTATCCACATAGATTGAAATCTGAAAGGTTTCTTGAAGGACAGAGAGTTAGGGATCTCCAACAAAATAGGATTATGATCACAGGCAATTTTAGGAAGGGCTTTCAGGGTAGAATCATCGAACATAGTTGTAGACTCATTTGATAGAAAAAACCTGTCAAGCCTTTCTTGAATGAGATGACACCCTATCCGCCAATTGCTCTGGGTATAATTTGCTCCTCTAAGTTTTACATCCATCAACATGTTGGAGTTCACAAAATTATTGAACTCATCCATGCTCCTGATAGGTGGTCCATTTCCACCCATTTTTTTGAAGGGTAAAGAGGAGTGATAAAATCCCCAGCCATGATCCAGGGGACATTATGGAATATTTCACTCAGATTGCCTAAGTACTCCCACAGTAGAGATCTCCCTTGAATTGAATTCGGGGCATAAATATTTGAAAGGATCCATGACCTTTTGTTGTTTATTTCCTTAAATAAAACACTAAGAACCCTGTCATATTTTTGAATAATGGTGTCTTCTACTATCCGAGGATCCGACAAAGTCATAATGCCTCCATACGCTCCTTTGGCTAATTTACAAACCATCTCCCCTTGATTCCAGATTATTTTTCTACTTTTTTTTACTGAATCTCATCAGTTTTTGTTTCTTACAACATGATAATAGTTGGATTCACTTGATTTCTTATTGCAATGACTTCCCTATGTTTGGGTAGGCCATTGAGACCTCTCACATTCCATGAGAGGAACTTCAATTAGATTATTTGGTATTTATTCCTCTCCCCCTACCTTGAGGGGGTTTTCCTAATTTGTTGTCTTCAGAACCTGGAATAACCTATTGAAATAAGGTTCTCTGTTTTCCATTGGCAATGTCATTATCAGTTTTAATTTTTTGATGCTCAGCATTTGATATTCGCCCTCTTATTTTTTCACTGCCAAAATCTACAGGAGACTTTATAGTGTTCCTGGTTTGTTTAGGACTAAATTGGGGGGAGGCAATTTGTTTTAGAACCGAACTTCCATATTCCTCAATCTAAAGAGTTGCACATATCTCCACCCCTACATCCAAATCTTCTCCTTTTTTCTTATATTCCCCTAGTCTGTGGGACGGCCCCTTAGTAGAATTCACATGGCTCCTAGTGATGATGTTAGGGAGATGAGATTTTTTATTTTCCAATGCCTCAACTTTCTTCCTAAGTTCTTCAGCATTAGGGTTTGACTTTGGCATGCCCACTGGGCTTGAAGTATTTTCAGCATTGGGGTTTAAGGATCCCGACTTGGATAGGGATTCTAGATATCGGGCATTAGGGTTTGGCTTTGTGATACCCATGGGGCTTATAGTAATTTTAGCATTAGGGTTTGAGTATCCTGACTTGGATGGGGATTCTAGAGAGTCATAAAGGTTAGCCTGAAGGTTCTGGGCTTCCATGTCTTCCAATAATCCTCCTACTTCCATATTGGATAGAATTGAAAATTTATTTGAAACTAGAGGATTGGAACTTACCTAAGTATTTTGGTTGCCAACAACTTATTATTTTCCTTTATCTTGTTGGGACCCTGCACCCTCTATTTTCTTTTTTGGTAGACATAGTTTGTCTGATTGAAATCGCCTCTACCAGGGAAACTCCTCAAATTTCCTCTGTCTAGCATTCCCTTCTTCTATTTTTCTCTATTCATTGTTAGGTTAGGGAACTGATTGCATAAATGTCCTTGATTTTTGTATTCTACACAAAATTCCGGTATGTTCTCATATTCTATCGGCTATTTTCGATAGTATTCTCCATATTCTAGCTCCACAAACCTTGGCCATTCATTATCCAAATTAGCATTTACACAGATTCGTGCATGAGTCATCCTTGTCCTGGACAAGGTCACATGTTCAATGGATATCAAGTCCCCTATAGTTATGGCTATGCCTTGCAGCCAATATTCATTGAAGAACTAGGTAGGTAGACTCGGGAGACGAACCCAAATAGGGGTAATGTTAATATTTTTCTTTTTAGGGTTGAAATCTTCACCCCAAACTCTGAGAAAAAGGCTCCTTTTGCCTAAAAACTAAGGACCTCCTGTTAAAATGTGGTTAGCATACTCCATATTGTTAAAATAGATAATGAAGAACCCTCGAGTTAGAGCTACCAACTCCAAGTTGCCTACCAAATGCCATTTACCCATCGCCCAAGCCCTGATAGTCTTTGTGTCCGGCCTACCTCCCAAAAACTTGCCTACCAGGGAGAATTCTTCCGTTGAAATAAAATGGCTCATGGAACTTGTCGGGGCCAAAATTTTATTATTTAATGGAACTAGGGGCCGAAGAGAGATAACCTCCTTTCGTTTTCCTCTAAGAGTCTCAGCAAAAGATAGCCACTTCTTAGGCCCCGCATTGTCCTTCGTATCTTTTTTACTGAGGTCTTTTTGAGGAGGGTCAGGCCCCCGCATGATGCCCGCCTCCAAATCCGTCGTAGCCTGACCGCCTTCCTCTGGATCCTCGCTTGATCCATGCTCGAGGTTGTTAGAGTTAAAGTGCACTATGCCTCTGTTTTGACACTTGTTAGTTTATACTGACACTTGTCAGTTTATCATATAGGCCTTATGCTTATATATGTAACACATTTTTATCAATAATTAACCCCTTCAGTTTCACTCCTAACATTTGGTATCAGAGCTCCAGGCGGTCTCCTGAGCTTGTGAGTTTGAGGGGGGATTTCCCTCATGGAAATCCCCCCCTCCCCTCATTTCCCTTCATTTTTTTCTTCCCATTTTTTCTGACTGAGGGAGTATGCTCTCCATCCATGAGATGGATCAGAAACTAGAAAGTTTAAGAAAAAATGGCTGCCAAATCCAAATTTATTTTAAAAAATTTAGGGAAGGTTTTCGTTCACAGAAATAATTTCTCGAAAGAGAAATGAAAGACGGGAAAATGACATTTTTTTTATTCCATTTTGTTGGTGGCTAGTTTGCTGCTGATATTTTGCTTGTTATGGTTGACCCTCCTAACACGCTGTGATTTTTTCCTGGAGATCGAAGTCCATGGGAAACTTTATGGATATTGCTGTTCAGACCAACCGGTGGAGAAGAGCTGGAAATGGAAAGGATCAAGCATTGTATGAACTTGATCTCGACTTATTTGACAAAGTGAATGTGCAGGAAAGTAAGATCAATATTGGACTGAGGAACATATTATGTATCCTGCAAAAGGAGGAAGAGAAATGGTGGCAGAAGTTGGTGAAGTCTAAAGGGCAGCGATTGCCGTTCCTAAAAGTTGATTGGAACAAATGGGTTGATGAGGATGAAGAGCAGAAATTTTTTTTTAAAGCTACCAGAGGCTGAATTTCTTGATCGTGGCCCGTACGTTAGCGCCCTCCTTTCCCTCAGAAGATACAAGCTCCATCCCGAAAGTCGTTGTAGCAGCTCGAAGGTACCTTCAGAAAGTCGTACGATTATGGTGGTGTGTCGTTGTGTGACGACGCGAAGATTCCAGACTGCACAGGGCACGACAGTCTAGAAAATCATGGGTGTGCACTTGGAAATATTGCAGCAGGCGTCATGCGAAGAGACTAGATTCTGTTTTGCTTCACCATGTTGGATCCGTTCAATACTTTGCAGAAGCAGGACGCAGAAGTAAACGCTATGTAACTCATTTGCGACAGTGGAGAAGATCCGAGACAGGCGGTGCGTAGAGGATGCGAGATCGAGCCGCGACCCTTTTACACGGACGATTCCACGATCGAATCGCTGGCCTTGCCATTTGTATCATGAGGAGATTTCTACGACGAAACCAAACTGGAGCCACGATCAGTTTTTCCAAGCCGTAATGCCATGTATTTTTTTTTTTTTTTAAATTATTACTCTGAGTTTAGCAGAGAGCGAAAACGATCTCAATCGTTGTTCGTGGGTATACTGCTGGAAAACGAGAAGTGCACTTGTACTTTTTGATGAAATTATGTGTGCCCTATTGGAACTCTAATTGTCATTCTTGTTCAAGAAGTACAGGACGCTGCTTCCTGGAGGCGGAGGAACCAAAGGAAACCTCGTGATTACAGTGATGGAGAGACAGGTGTCGGTGGACGGATATCTGGACTTGCTGAGGTCGTGGTCTGCGGTGGAGACGGTGAAGGACACCGCGTGGAGTTGCTCGATGATAATGTTGTGAAGGTGTTTCGAGAGGCATGGGGGAGGAACCAAAGGAAACCTCGTGATTACAGTGATGGAGAGACAGGTGTCGGTGGATGGATATCTGGACTTGTTGAGGTCATGATCTGCGGTGGATACGGTGAAGGACACGATGTGGAGTTGCTCAACGACAATGTTGTGAAGGCGTTTCGAGAGGCGTGGGGTAATGGAGATGAGACCAAGATATGCACCTGCAAATATGAGCTTTATCTACTGGCTTTGACGGTGCTGCTCATAGCAGATGACTACGTTACAGACCAGCGTTAATGGAGGGAAGTTTTTTAATTTTTCCTGATCCGATTTTGTCGGTGATAACTTTCAGTCGAGAGGTAGAGGTGGCGTTGCGTGTCCACTTCATGGCAGTGCCAGGGCCGTGTCATTGGTAGTTGACGGAGACCATGATCGAAACCAGCAGAGGTGTCTTTTTTCAGAGGCCTGAGCGAATTTTATTTTGACAGTCGTGTTTAAATTCTCGTGCAGAATGAGGCTCTCAAGCTTACCGCCCATAGACGTCGAATATCTGGTCTTCTGTCTTTTAACTAGAAGTGTTTTAAGTGTTGCCAGAGTTCGTGGGATTTTTAAAATGATTACGGTGATTTGTTTTTTAAATATTTACAAGTTGAGAAGGTCAGTTTTTAAAAAGTGGAGAAAGGCCACTTTATTTTTTAAAAACATGTATGGAGAGTCTTATTACTATTTTTCTTGGAGGGAAATTTTTTTTTTCATGGTGGAGATTTTATTGGCCGACAGTATGGCCTAAATTAAAATTGTCTGTTTTTATTCCGCCTCAGTGTGATGATTATTTGTTGCCTTAGATAGGCCCCTTTGTGGTGGAATATAGGGGTATTTATAGTCGTTGGAAATGTTTTTCCGTGACGGACACAATGGTGGTGTCATATTGTAATTTTGAGGCTGTTTCAATTCAGTTTTTTAGCCTCAAAGTTTTTCTACCTTGGAGTGCACTCTCGGTTGAACCCGACACTCCCAAGGTAATTTTATATGTGATCCTTGTACCTAGTGATCTTTTCTATACACTTGGCGAATGCAGCGGCTGGTTACCCATGCATTTCGGTGGGATGACATGGTCACCATAAGGACACTTATTCTAGGGACTAAAGACAAAGACACCCTAGACTCTATCCGAGTTTTTTCGGATCTACTTCTGAAGACTACAGACGAAGACACTTCAGAAGATTCTTTTCTATTCTTCTTTCTTCTTCTCCTCCATATTTGGCACTATGGCTCATTTTATTGTATTGAGTGCATTTTTCGGCAACGACCGACACTCTTATATGGCTCGTTTTTCCATTTGTATTAAGGTGCATTTTCGACAGAGATCGACACCTTCTAGATTGAGTTCACCATGAGGAGAGATTTGATATTCATGGTGAATCTAGTCAGTGACCTACAAGAGGCAACATCCTCTGAGGATGACCTGTAGAGGCAACAGACCCAGAAGTGGCTGACCTTGAGGCACCTATGATGACCCTGAGGCACTTATACGGCTGACCCAGTGGCAACAGACCCATGGAAGTGGCTGACCCTGAGGCAACAGACCGAGATGTATACACAGTGAATCTAGCATTATTCATAGTTGGAGAGCCAAGCGCAGAGAGCACGAGCCTAGACCAAATCAGCAATAAAGGAGGATGTAGAATTTTTTTTAGAAGTCAACATTAAGGGGGAATGTTACCTAATGTTGACTTGTTTTTTTCTTTAGTTAGGATAGTGCACTTTAAGGGGGAATGTTAGAGTTAAAGTGCACTATGCCTCTGTTTTGACACTTGTCAGTTTATACTGACACTTGTCAGTTTATCATATAGGCCTTATGCCTATATATGTAACACATTTTTATCAATAATTAACCCCTTCAGTTTCACTCCTAACAGAGGTTCCCACCCACCCCTTCCATACCTGCTCTACCTCTACCACTTTGGTTGATATTCCTGCCTAGAAAATTCAAAACCTCACTCCTGTCGCACCTGCTAAACCTCAGCTCACTCATTCCTGATTTACACCCTGAGTTCATCATTTTCATGTTTAATAGATTGTTATCTTATTAAAAAAATCCACACATAATTAAGGCAACAAAATCTACTTTACCCCTTCATGTTGTAGGAAGGCCTTGAATTTACATTTGAAGTCGTGTATTTCAAATTGCCCTCTTCGTGCTTATTGACCATTCGTACGGGGTAGCTGAGATCACTAATACCATTTCCTAGGAATTTCCAATGTTCCCCTCCTGATGCATGATGACTTCAGCCTTGGATATATATTTTGGCACACTTCTCTTTCCACCAACCTCCCAATATTTCATCCCACAGTCAGGTAATCGGGCATGGACCTTTGTTTTTATTTTCCCAAAGTTCCACCTATTTTTGGGGATGATAAATAGGGACTAATAACCACTATGTTGTCATTCTATTATTCCATTCTTCTATTGGATGGGGACTTGGGATCCCATTTTGCTATCCAAGGTCAGGGAAGGGATTTGGAATCCACATTGGATATTCATCTGCTTGTTTATCCACCTGACCTTGTCCTTATCCAAATTTGATGCTCTTGGGTGTCTAGGGCATTTTGCTATCTTCCCACTTTTTGCAGCTTCAGTATGGGTTAGGCTTTTGGGACTATTCCTTGCTTCATGGTAGCCCGTTCTTCTGTCTGTCCACTTTGACTTTGAGATCAGCCTTAACCATTAATGCCTTGGCTCTGCTTAGCCATTTCTCACAAGACATCATCATGCAAAAGGAAGAGTGGGTAAAAGGATGCAAAACTTCACACACAAGGATTAATATTTATTTTTTATTTTTTTTCTCTTTTGAATATTTGTGCCTTTGAAAGGGAATTTTGAGGCATTTGTGGCTTCTTTAAACAAAATACGATCAACTTTTTTAATATTTTAAATTTTTAGAGGAAATTTTGGTGTTTTTTTTATTTTTAGTTTAATTCTTCAATTTAATTTAAGTAGTAATTCATTTTAGTTTCTTGAGCTTAACTTTTCAAAGTATTTGGAGTATTTGAACTAGGACCAGTTGCTTTAATATTTGAAATATTCTATATTTAAACAATTCGAGGACTTCAACTAAGACTAAAGAAAAACCTGTAATAGTTCTTGACTTTTAAAGTGAGGTTCAACAATATTAAAGGCTATCATATTTAAAATAATTTTCTTTGCAAGTTAATTTTTAGCTTAAAAACTTAAATTTTATATGCCTAGGTTGATATAGTATAAATTTTGTATGATGTTTTCAAAGGAATTACCAATTGTGCTCTACCTAGCTTAACAAGTAGTGGAAGAAAGGATTTTTAACTACTATATATTGAAATGAAGTGCGACTTTTATGATATTCCTAATGATGAGTGAAGAGATACAACTGCTAAACCTTCCAGGATATTCAAGAAACCTGCATATGATAATTTTTATAGTAGTGGAAATTATGAGAAAAAGGAAAACAAAGTTGTTACTCCTCTTGAATTTTTTGCATTTAAGCCAAAAAAATAGAGTCTAGTGTCATAACACAATTATCATATTATCCATTAGAAGATCATTTTTAGGTAATAAAAGCTAGATCTAAGGGTAGCAAATGGAGTTGATTCATAGTTGTTGATGACAGTGATGAAGAAGTTGAGCTAGAAACCAAAAAGGATAGTAATGGTTTGTGCCATTAACTAATATAAATATTTTTGTTGGAAATGGTGAAATAGAGATTATTGATTATGAAATGCTAGTTGGAATTGAACCTAGTTTTGTGGCTAAAAATGTTGTAGATAATGCATTGCAAAAGTGTGATCAGATACCCATCACAATGCGGGAGGAGCTTTATGGTGGTGGATCAACAATTAACAATATGTGTTGTGATAGATATGTATAAGTAGATACCTTTAAAGCAAAAATTGTAACACAATTCTCCCCACATATCCACTCATCTTTTTCCTTTTGAGAATCTATAAATTTTAAAATTTGTCAACACATTCCTAGTAACTACAATTAATATGTTGGTTTAGTTACCAATTAGTGCATGGAATGTACCTAATATGGTTATTAATTAAATCCTTATAATCATTCGTAGACTTAATATAACTTTTATTATTTAGGGATGTCTTCCAATGATCTCCAAGAATTCTTAGCTTTGATTACTAAGAGAACAACTCATTAGAGTTTCCATTTCTAGAGAAAATTTGGATGCTTATGTGTTTTATTTTATCTGTTTTAATTACAAGCAGGTTTTTTTTGAGGTAATATAAACCTATAACTTTTTTCTCTCAATCAAAGTGCACCTCAATTGTTTATTTGAAAATTTTCAAGAAGACATTGATGTTGCCTATAATGTTAAGGATTCTTTGTTTAAACAAATTTTGAAGCCTTGCAAGCATATTGTGATTAAGTTTCTTATTTTAATTCATATAAAGAATATTGGAGGAGGTATACAAAGGATATCCATGTTAGTGATGTAGAATTGCATCCATTTTTTTGAAAATATATATAATAAATATATTTGTAGAATCTAGAATCTTGAGCATCTCTAGTAATAATTTTGTATATTCTTATGACTTTGACATATTTCTATGTTGGATTTAGCTTGTTTTATATTGTATTATAGATAATCCATGCTTATATATTGAAAAGTAATCAATATTTTTAGGGACCCATACTCCACCCTATATTGGGTGTATCTTGTGACAAACAAAAGAACTCCATAAATAAATTCAATATGTATTCCATCAATCAATACATAAGTCTAAAACTTCCAGTGATATTACTTCATTTTATACATGCACTGTATACTAAACCAAAACCAAGTTTGATGCCTATGGTTGTAAGAAAATACTTACCACTATTTTGAAGCTTACCTTGGTGAAAGCATGATGAGGCTTTTACTACATTTACAAAACTTCAAGCTATTGACAAAGGTTTTGAAAAAAGTGAGAATTTGGGTGGAGCTATACATAAAATTTTGCAATCAATTCTACTTGTTGCCAGATGGATTGAGTACGCAGGTGCTAGTGAATCAATTCAGTTGTTGTCTGCTTCTCCCAACTTTAATTTGCCTTCTTTTTTGGACTTATTTTTGTCTTCCTTGACTATGTTACTCTAAGCATTTTTTGTTTTAGGAGTGTCTAAAAGTACCATGAAAGCCTAATTTTGTCTAGTCTTCAGTAGCCATCTTGTATGCTCCTCAATTGTTCGCTTAATATGCAAGAGAAAATAATTTTCTTGATCTCATTACTATTTTCAATGCACCTTCAAGAATATTTCTCAAGCACTGGCTTTAAAGGCTATATTTTTTCATTGCATCCATCACCATTCATGAATCTCCTACTATTAGTCTTTTTGCTTCTAAATATTTAGCTAGTTTTAGTCCTTCAACCCATGCTCAACATTTTACTTCACTATTAATACCTTTGATGATATTCCTAATGAATAATTTTAATATTCTCACCTACCTATCTATGAGGAGTCCTCATCGCCTAGATAGTTCAAGATTGTGTTTTGAATCCCTTTCAAAATTTATTTTTGTCCACGTGAAGGTTAGTGGAGTCCACTTAATGGATTTCCTATTTTCTTTTTACTTTTATCTTCCTTGAGTAGATTTTTGAAGCAGATCATTGAATGTGGGAGGATATGGTACCCTTTCTTTTGTCTGAACTAGTTCTATCATTTTCACTTTAATTATAATCTTCATTCTATTCATTGGTAGTCTCCCTACCATTTTATGTTTCACCTCCACTCCCACGTTGTTCTATCATTAAATGTGGGAGGATATGATCCCCTTTATTTTGCTTGACCTACTTATATCATTTTCACTTTAATTATGATCTTCATTATGTTCATTGGTAGTCTCACTACCATTTCTGTTAGCATTTGATACTAGAAACTTAATCAAAAATCAACCACAAGATATAAAATGAGCTTACAATATTGAAACTATGATAATGGAAATATATTAAGCAAGGCCTACCAATGGGGCAAAGAATTAAATATATTGGCATTGATAACCCTACCTGTTATTTTTGTGGAGATCTGGAGGATTGTATGAATGTATTCTAGTCTTGCTCCAAGGCTCGTTCAGCTTGGACCTGGATTGAGTCCTTCTTTCGCCCCTTCATAAAACCTCTATTTTCATGGCAGCAAATCCTTCTTGGAGACCCTCTTGAATTTTTAGAACCTTTGTTGGAAGTCTAGAACATATTTAGAATTAGCATTATTTATCATATTTGGAAATCAAGAAACAAGATTGCTTTTTCTAATGATATTAGTTCAAGGATTTTTTTCCTGGATGACCAGTATGTAGTGTTCTATGATTCTTGGCTACATATTTTTGTATAGGTGGAGAAGGGTAATGTGGGGATTCAACATGTTCATAGCCTTATTGACTACTAGGGTAATGTACCTTGCACTATTAGTCGAAATCCTGAGGATCAATCGTCCCATGGTCGATCAGGATTTCACTCTCATTCCCAAAGGGATCCTTCCTGTCACAGAGGTGGGTATCCTCCATGGAGAGGGAGACATTGGTCTCAACTTCCAATTTTCAAATGTGGAGTGTTAGATGCAGGTTCTTCCATACAGCATAGTGGCTAGGATGTTTATCCTCCTGCTCCAGCCCCTACCCCTATGGTAGGATGGGAAATTAAACTTCTTGAAGTACCCACTCCTATTACAGTTTGGCGGGGTACTGTTCACAATGATACTATAATGAATGCATCGGTGCTAGGAGATACAATAATGAATGCTTCAGTTCCAGAGGATACTGCAAGTATTGTGGTTAATGCTTGCACAAATATATGTGATAATGGGCCTTCTATTGTTGGTAATGATAAGGGGTCCCATGATGATGGTTGGATCATTCCCGTACCTTCCAATGCAGGTTGGCATTACATGGAAATGGATGAGGTAGATGCGCCATCCCACACTTCTCCCAAAGTATGACTCTCTACAGTTATGTTTATTAAAGCATAGTTATGATATTTTGTTATTCGTGGGCTCGTTGTATCTGGAATTTATGATGTTTTGGTATTTTTTGCATATCCCAACCATGGTGGTTAGTTTGGAACCATACTGGGGTGTGATCTTTTCCACCCACTTTTTTTGATGTAAAAAGGTCTAATTATTCATTAATAGAAATTTGTCTCTCTTTTTCAATCAAAAAATATATATTAAGCAAGTAAAACTCATAAGAAACTTCTAAAATAAATAATAAAACTCCCATTAATGAATGCTCATAAAAATATGACCTTCATAAAAAATAAGGATATCTCAAGTACTCTATGTTTCATACAAGTTTTACATTATTTCAAACTTGTATTCTACTCTACTCCACTAAATGATAAAATTATATGGAGTTCTCTCTTCTTCTACTTGCTCACACCAAGATCAATATATAGTGTGAGATGACTCTTGACCTTCTATCTTCCTATGAATCTTCACCTTCCAATCCTATGTACTTATTTGCACATGGACTATGATGCACATTTACATTATTGAATACTTTGCACATTCTAATATTACTTGTGCATTTATTACATTGCATAAATTAAATACTCAAACCCTAATCTAAGATAAAATCCTAATATAAATATGTACCCATGGTGGTACATTGGCATGTACCAAATAATGTAATATATTCCAACATCCCCTATATTACATTATTTGGTTATTGAGGACTTTAGTCTTCAATATGGATCTTCATCTTTCAAATTTTCTTCAGCTTGATCAAGTTATTTTTCTTTAATCTGTAGATGGCCAAGTAGTCAATAGTTTTGTTGCCATCTCATCTTTCTCATTCTGAATTTTTTATTTCCCCATCACCTTTTTTGGTATATGGATTTTCCATTTTGTGCAATCTATTCCTTAGAAAATGCATTAGTGTTGTTTTGAAATACAATAATATCTTGTGAAACCTCAATTGAATCTAGAGCATATATATCATTATGGATTGATCATGTAGCTTCTATATCATTTTGATTTATGATGAGACATTTATTGACTCCATTTATATTATCTAAAATCAACCAATTTTTGCTCTCTACAAGCTTGGCTATTGAAATAAGATTTGATTTTAATAAAAGGAACATACATTACATCATGTAACAAAAGTTTTGAAAATTATGTACTAGGTGTTACACACCCATATCCATGTATAAGATGGTTTTTTCCATATGCAATTTTCAACCTAAAATTGTTAGTGACTTCAAGGCAATCAAACCATTGTAAATTTCCTGTCATGTGATGACTTGCATCGGAATCAATAAACCAAATGTCCTTTTCATTTTGACTTGTAGAATTGTTTGTGCTTGAAGTAATTTTGCATCTTTGATATGGAATATTGTATGGATTTTGATCTTGAATCCTGTTATAGTGTATCTTGTGATGATATGTTGCTCTTCCTAACTTATCCATTATCTTAAGAAATTGTAGTATTCCTTATGTTTCCCAATCCTTTCAACTTCTATATTTTAACCTTCAATTCTTGTAGTATACAGGGTTATGCATAAGGATTCGGACCCAAAATCTAATTATAAAAATAAGATGAATCAGTTTCAAAATCCAAGAAAATCATGTCCAATATAAGGTGAATTACCTTTATTTTCCACCATAAATTACCTTTATTTTTTTTCAGAGAAAAAATCATAATTTCTATTCCAAAAAGGAAAAAAAATTACATACTGTAGATGCCTAAGGCATTCAAAATTGTTCTTGGGAAAAAACCCCAGAAAGAAGAAAAGAAATACCCCTTATCCAACAACCAGGGAAAAACAATTAGGCAAAAATAGCCAGCCAAAATATAACTTGGACCAAACAATCAGGCTGATAAAAAACAACCAACCCAAAAACAACCAGTCAAAAATAGCCAGCCCACCGGGACCAAACAGTCAAGTTGAAAACATACAACAAATAAAGGAGACTCAAATATTATAAGTGGTATATAATTATGGGTCACAGATAGAACTGAATGTAGTGCCCAGCATTGTACCATCTTTCATTTCCATCATTAACCATCTGCCTTGCTCCATATGAATACCATATTTTGATAAAGATTCTGCTACCATATTTAGTCTCAGTAAATATAAGAAAATGTGATTTCCTTGAACGCCCTTTCCACTCCTTTCAGTTGTTCATAAATTGGATTTAGGAGTAGAAATTCATCCTTTGTAAACCCCTCATACAATTAATAACAAACAGAGAGTCCCCAAAAACTTTGATTTGTTCAACTTGTTTTTCAATGGCTAATCTAATGAGTAATTTTAAAGCAAGTAATTCAACATAATTATTAGAACCATGCCCCAAACCTAATTTAAATTTTATGTGAAGGTTATCAAATAAATAAAGAATACCCCCAACCCCACATAAATATGTGATATCGTTCTGAGTACCATAAAAATAACCCGATGCACAAGACTTATCAATATGGATTTCAAAAATCTGCCTTTTCCTTTGGCTCTTATAATTCCTCTTGAGACCTTCAAAAATGGAACGGATCTATTGAGAGCATTGAAAGTAAGGGATAGAGTGATTATTAAAAATGTCGGTATTCCTTGAGAGCCATACTCCCCAAACTGTGACTAGAGGTAAAGCTCTAAATACCTTCAACTCTTTTCTTTTGAACCAAATTTTAAAACATTCATCTAGGGACTACCCTTTCCATACATCTCTGCAACCGGTTAAAATTTATATTTCTGACCAAACATTTTTGGTGTATTTGCACCCCATAAATAGATGTTCACTAGTTTCCTCAACCTCTCTGCACAAAGTACATATGTTGGGTCCATGCCAATTTCTTTTAATGAGATTATCCCATGTCAAAGCCTTACTACTTAAAGCTAGCCACATAAAGGTACAGATTTTCATTGGAGACTTGATTTTCCATATTTGGTTCCACCACCATTTTCGCTCAGCATGATCTCTGCTAAAAAAAAAACTTTATATCCAAGCTTTGGATTGTAGTTACCTGTAAGTGGATTTTTGGTCCATATTAATTCATCAGCCCTTTCATTTATCCTAATATTACTACTGTTAAGATTTTCCACAATATAATTCCACTGATTTTGCATGAACATTTTCCAAACCTAGCTGATTTGCTCTCTTCCATCCTTGTTGCCAAATGGAAGTGGCATCATTGTCGGCCACATGAGAAATTGTATAAATACCAAGCCCATGGAGTCAGTTTATAATTTCATTAGAGAGTTTATATTGGTCACTACTGCCTATCCATAGATCCAGACCTAACCTGACTTTTGTTCCATTACCTATCTTCCATGCTAACCAGTCACCAATTAAAGGGAAAGCAAGACACATAGATTTCCATATAACTTATGCCTTTTTTGTGTACTTATTTGGACTTCTTATCCACTCCACTAGGGTAAGTGGTTCAATATATTTTTGTATTATAACTTGTTTCCAAATATTTTTGTGAGTACTAATTCTCCACAAATTTTTGGCAACCAAAGCTTTCCCAAAATTAAAAATATTCTTCAATCCCCATCCACCTTCCCTTTTTGGTTTTGCAATGTGCTTCCACTGAACTAAATTAATAACTTCTTTGATCATATTCCCTGACCACAAGAACTTAAAAAAAAATCTTCTGATATTGTCAAGGACCCCATTAGGAATGTATGCCAGTCCTTGCCAAAAAATTGGGATGGCTTCCACAACTGATTTGACAAGGGTTAATCTTCCACCAAGGGACAACCATCTATTACACCACAAATTTATTCTTTTATCTAGTATTTCAATAAGCCAGTTCCAATCTTAGTACCTTTCAATTCTTAATAGTATAATTTCTAAATTTCAATAATTTGATGTTGGTTTTGAACTCCTTAGAACTTCCTAGATGGAAATTTAGAAACAAAGGTATTTTTAAATATAATATTTATATTTCAATATGGAAATCCTTATTCCTCCAAGTTAAACTATTTGTAAAAATATTTCTATGCAATTTGAATGAGGTAATTTCAAAAACCTTTCTAAATACTTCTTTCTTCAAAACTTCCAAGGCATTCAATAATACTTCTAAGATTGCAAATCTATACCTTATTTCTCCTTTTATTAAAACAACCTTGAGTATAATAAATTAATTAACTTGACTTCAATATTATGCCTTGTATCTTTTGCAAAGATTTTAGATTCTACTAAATATTTCTTAAATATTTTAATATAGCACTCCAAAGCTTTATCTCGCTTGCTTTATACTCCAACCTGCGCTTTCAAGATGCACCTCTTCCACTATGATGCATTTAATGCACTCTGACGCAAAGATTTGACTCTCCAAACTGTGTCTTTCTTTTCCCTTTGATGTAGCGCAAATGTACTGATCTTTCATTATTTACTCACTTCACTATGTCCAATGCACTATGACACTAACATTTAATGCTCTTTTTAGTGCCTTCTAGCCTTCTACGATATTGACTCTTATTGTGTTGTTAGTTTCAGTGACATACGTAAATGCTACGCTACCTTCATATATGTTACACTCTTATCTTAAGAGTGATCTTGTATTAATTTTCTAACATGCAATGAAGGTGTTTATCTTCCCTTACACTATGACACTTCTTAATAAAACTCTTCACTTCTTTGATTCCTTCCAACTAGTGGTGCTCCTTTTCCAAGCTATGTCTACTTCTTTCTTTGTAATGCTTGCTATGATCTCCTCTACTCAATAACACTCTAGACACCTTAAATGTAGCATGATTCCCTTCATTATTTTCTTAGTAATTTTCTTGTCCTTGTCTCCTTTACGTAGCTTGATTAAAGAGAAATAATACCCTGATAAACAAATTCTAGAAAATTAGTAATTGCATAATCAAAGGAAAAATAAAGAACACCTACACAAGAATTTATCCTAGGCAACCCTTTCGATATAAACCTAGCAAGAATATCTCCTTATTGTATAAACTTGATCATCTCCAATATAATAATATCATTTTGCTCACTTTTTGCTTGCGATTATATTTCTTGCAAATTCATTATCAAACCCTCATGAAAGTGTTGCACAATACCATGGGCTGACATTACATTGACCCAAAAACACCCATATGGGTCTAAAAATAGCTTAAACCCCTGAAACCCAATGAGGAAATATTTACAGTGTAAAGTCCTTTCAGAGTTAACCCCTCCTGAATAACATGGAAAATATTCAACATTATTCCAACATTCTCCCACTTGTTGAATACTTTCCATAGGGGCTAATAACTGCCATTGTCAACTACCAAGCGCAACCATGCCCATAGATCTTGTACACCAAGAAATATTTTTAGTAGGTACAACCTTTGTTAATGAATCAATAGTATTTTTATCTATATCAACTTTCTCCAATATCACCTGGTTCTCTTCAATCGTCTCTCTCACAAAATGGTACTTGATATCAATATGTTTTGATCGATCTTGAAAACCAGGATTGCGTACCAAAAGTATTGCATTCTAAATGTCACTATCAATTCTTACAACCTTCTACTTAATGCCAACTATTGAACATAGTCTCTTTAACCGCACTACTTCTTTACAAGCATGAGTTGTTACAATGTACTCTACTTCTATAGTGGATAAAGCAACAACTGATTGCTTTTTACTCATCCAACTTACTACCCCTCCAAACATCTTGAACACATAAGCACTCATGGATATTCTCTTATCAATATCTCCATTCTAGTCAGTATCCACAAACCCATGTATATTTACAATATCATTACCTGTAGATTTTCCTTTGTAACAGATAGCATAATCTATAGTTCCATGCAGGTATCTAAATATCCTCTTCACAGTAGTCCATAGTTCCTTTACTGGATTAGACATATATCTACTAACAACTCCCACTGCATGTGCAATACCATGTCTAGTACAAACCATTGCATACATTAGATTTCCCACAACATTAGCATAAGTAACATGATGCATTTCTTCAATTTCCTTATCTATTTTAGGACATTGTTTAGTAGATAACTTTTGACCAATAGGATATGGAGTACATATTGGTTTACAATCATGCATCCTAAACCTCTGTAGTATCAAATAAATATATTTCCTTTTATTTAACCACAACTTTTTATTTGCACGATCCCTTATTATTTCCATACCCAAAATAAATTTTGTAGCACCCAAATCCTTCATGTCAAATTTAGAAGATAACTAAGATTTTAGTAACTTTATCATCTCCTTATTGTTACCAATTAACGGCATGTCATCCACATACAATACAATGATAACAAAATTTTCACCTTCCTTTTTGAAATATACACATGGATCTGCTTTATTTTTTCCAAGCCCAAGTGTCAAAACAAATTTGTCAAATTTTTGGTTCCACATCCTTGGATACTACTTCAACCCATAAAGAGACTTCTTCAACTTGCATACTAATTCCTCCTTACCTTTTACCCTGAAGTATTTTGGTTGTGATATATATATGTCTTCATCAAGATCACCATGTAGAAAAGTTGTCTTTACATCCATCTGTTCTATTTAAAAATAAAAAGTAGTAGAAATAGCCAATAGAGCTCTAATTGATGTTAGTTTAGCCACAAAAGAAAAAATCTCACCAAAGTCAACTCCCTCAACTTGAGAAAATCCTTTTGCTACCAGGTGAGCTTTTTACTTCTCTAACTTTCCTTCTACATTATAATTTTTCTTGAATAACCACTAACAACGTTTTCTGCCAAAGGATAATTTCACCAAGTCTCATATCTTATTTTTATCCAGGGACTCCATTTATTCTTATATAGCCCTTTTCCAGGACTTATTCTCACTTGACTGAAGTTCCTCCTTTATAGTCTTGGGTTATTCATTAATAACTAATAAATTAAATGCAAAACAAAAATTTGAAGGGCTATACCTTTCTAGGAGTCTTCTCACCTGATATGATATTCTCAAAATTGGAGTTCTAGGTTATACATCTTCACCTTACTCCTCACCTTCTTTCTCTGAATATTCCTCTTCAAACTCTCTCTATAATTTGGGTTCTACCACAGGTTATTCCTTATGTTCCAATTTTACCTGAATTATTTTTGGTTCTTTTTTTGGTTGTATTTCCTATTTTGGAACTCCTTTTGTTTCTCTAAAGATCACATTACAACTATAAGTAATATTTTATGTTTTTGGATTCCATAACTTATATCCTTTCACACTAGTACTATAACCTAGAAATATGTATTTCTCATATTTATAGTCTAGCTTAGTCTTTTTCTCTTTTAGGACATACATATAAGCTTCACAACCAAAAACCTTATATGACTAAGGGTTTCTTACCAGTCCACACTTCCTGTGGAGTTTTGTCCACCAAAGTTGAGGTACCAAGTAGTTAACACATATTCTACCTAGAATTTCTTTTCTAACCCTACACTACTCAACATTCTTTTGGTCTTATTTATCAATGTCTCATCCATTCGATAACTTCATTTTGTTGTGGAGTGTACGGATTTGTTCTATGCCTTTCTATTCTACAGTCCTTGCAAAATTGCTCAAAATCATTATAGCAATACTCACCACCATTATCATTTCTCAAAACCTTTATCTTTTTCTCTGTCTAATTTTCTACAAGAGCCTTGGACTCTTTAAATTTATTGAAAACATCAAATTTATACTGTAAAAAATATACCCAGGTATTTCTTGAGAAGTCATGTATAAATGTAACAAAACATATGGATTTACCTAATGATGGTACTTTTACAGGTCCAAACACATCACTGTGAACTAGATGCAAAATTCCTTCAGATCTTGTAGCACTATTGGGAAACTTAACTTTGGTTTGCTTTCCAAAAATACAGTGCTCACAAAAATCAAAATTTAATGGGAAATAAAAAATTCCTTCAACCATACCTTTCATTTTCAATGTTCAAAGGCCTTTCTCACCAATGTGCCCCATGCGTTGATACCACAACATTGTCTTCACTACAGGAATACTTGGATATTCTTCTACCATATTAATTTCCTCAACAACTAAAGAGTTATTGTAATCAATACTTGTAGTGCTAGCCTCAAGTTTGAACAAAATTCTTGCATGAAATCCTCTTACCAACACTAAGCATCCACGAACCATATTTTAGCTGTCCTTATTGAATTCCATATTCGCTCCTACATCATTCATCTTACTAATGAATATCATATTCCTTTACAAACCTGTAATATGTAGCACACCAGGAAGGGTTTTAACTCTTCCATATTTTAACCTCAATTTGACTCTTCCTCGATCTATTATTTTTTGTGTCGAATCATCTCCCAAGAAGACTTCACCTCCATTTATATTTTCATATTCACAAAAACCCCTCCCTATGAGGAGTCATATGAAAGAAAGCACCTTAGTCAATCAACCATGAGTCATGGTGTTCACTTGAGCATGTTGCAGCTACGAACACGTTTCCTAAATCTTCATTGTGGTCTTCATTTCTATAGATGTTCCTTCATCAACATTTTTAGATTTGCAGTCTCTTTTATAATGCCCTATTTTACCACACTTCCAAAATTTCTTTTGTTAGGAATAACAGATTTTCCCCTAGATTTCAATTTCCTTTCTCCTAATTTATTTTTGCTTCTTTCTTGAGAACGGCCTTTCACAACCAAGGCATCCTTCTAATGATAATCCTTAGAAGATTTTTGTCTCATTTCCTTAGATAGCAAAGTTCCTACTATATACTCTATTTTCAATTTAGAAGTAGAATTGATGATAGCCATAACTAGGTTATCCCAGGAGTCAGGTAATGAACAAAGTAAAGTAATACATTTTTCCTCTTCATCCATTTTTACATCTACTGAGTTTAATTGACTTACCACAATGTTAAAAGCATTCAGATGTTCAACCATAGAGTCACCATAATTCATCCAAAGAGAATACAACTTCTTTCGGAGAAATAGTTTATTTACCAACTTTGTCTGATACAATGCTCCCAAATTTTCTCATAATAACTTTGTCGTGGCCTCTATCAATTATCATGGCCTCTATCAATGTATTTAGCAATATTTAATTAGATAAGCACAATATGATATAGCTCCTTGCCTTCCTATAAATATTTAGCCATTCCTTATCTTTCATTCTTATTGGTTTTACTCCCAAGACTATGGTCCACTATTCTCAATCCACCAACAGATCCTCCATCTTGAGTTTCCATGTCTCAAAATGTTATCCATTAAATTTTTCAATCTCTACCCGTGTGCTTCCTATCATTTTTCCTTGACCTAAATTCTTCCATGCACTGCTCCCACTCAAGAATCAATTTATCATAGGATTGAAACCCTTATTCCTTAAACAAAGCTAAAACCTAGCTTTGATACCAAATAAAGAGAAATAATACCCCAATAAACAAAATCCAGAAAAGAAGTAATTGCATAATCAAAGGAAAAATAGATAAGAAAAACATATGACACAAGAATTTATACTGGACAACCCTTTTAAAAAAAACCTAGCAAGAATATCTCCCTATTGTATAAACTTGATCGTCTCCAATACAATAATATATTTTCGCTCGCTTTTCGCTTGCGAATACATTTCTTGCAAATTCATTACCAAAACCTCATGTAAGTGCTACTCTATATACCAACAACACAAGAAATGGTTTTACAATACCATGGATGCAAAACCATGGGCCGACATTACATTAACCTAAAAACACCCATATGGATCTAAAAATAGCTTAAACCCCCCAAAAAATTTCCCTAGGGGCTAATTCCCTCGAATCCCCAAACAAGGGCTACCGCCCCTATACCCTCGCTCGAGGCCCAGCCCGACCTCAAACCTCTATGAGGAAATTTTTACAGAGTATAAAGTCCTTTCAAATTTAACCCCTCCTGAATAACATAGAAAATATTCAATATAATTCCAACATTTGCTACACCTAGCAATATCCTGACCCTTGTCCTCAAATGTCTCTACTTAATTCTTCTAAACCTTTGTAATAATAAATGGTGTTAGGATTTCTTTCAAAGCCTTATGAATATAGGTATTCTTCTCTTTCTTGGTAACGGTGCTCGTTCTTGCTTTGGTGGTGCCTTCTTCAAGGTAGTTGCTCTTCAACTTCTTAGAGGCGTTATGGTGTTTCTAATGGTGCTTAAGCTTTTCAACGCTCACACTTTGATGTTGTTCATTCGTATGTCGTGGCCTGTGATGCTATTGGTGGTACTGATACTATTCACCTTATTCTCACGCTAGTGGTGAAACCTTGGTGGCTCAAACTTACAATCTAATGATAGTTTCAAACTCTATGTTGGCTGAACAATGACTATTTATTAATGCTCTATGTTGCCTTTCTTGGTGCAAATAGCTCTCTCCTTGATGGCACTGCTTATGGTATTTCTTCTACGTCTTTTATAACTTACCTCCACCAAAATATTTTCAATACTTGGCACACCTCTTGGTGTCATTAGATACTAGAAATATGCATTGCCATTGTTCACTATTGACTCTCCTTTTTTTGCTCAATAGGACTTAGAAAAATTTACACTTTGTTGATTCTATAGCATGCTTTGAAACTAATTCTATATTCTCTTATAACTTCTTTTATGCAATATCTAATTTTCTTTATGTTGTTGAAATGTGCAGGTTTGAAGATAACCAAGATGCCTCCTGTTTAACCTTGGAGACACTAAACTTTAGAGCTTTGTTTTGCTAACTTTGATGACTCTAATATGGTGCTATTATAACCTTAAAGTAAACTAGTTTTAATTACTAGATATAAAAATTTAATAACACAAATATTCAAACCTGATTTTAGCCTCCTTTGTAGCAAGCTTTCTTGGTGATTTGGTTCACCTATTTGTTGCCCCGATTTTGTGAATTTTGCAACTTTAATTGTTGTCCAAATTTTCAGCTTTATAGCCTTTAATTTGTTGTTTGAGAATCTGATTTTTTTGGCTCTACTTCTCCTTCAAATTTGCTTTCTTGGACTTTGAGATTTGCAGCTATTAGTTTTGCTCAAAATTCTACCCTCTTGCTATCTTAAACTCTAAATTTTTTAGATTTTAATACATCCAATTCCTCCTTCATTTTGTTGTCCTTAACTCTATCAAATTTCCTAGGAAACTCCTCCAATTCATAGCTTTTTTTTATCCTTCTAGTGTTGCCTAGATTCTCCTTAGCTCTTATAAAATTTTGACTTCAAACTTGACCTATTTAGTTGGCCTCCTTCTAAATAATTTGAATTTCTTGAGATATTTAAAAAACCTTTTCAAAATTTGGCAAACTTCTTGCCAAATTCTTCTTTCTTTTGGGATTGTTTTTGGATGGTGACAATTGTCTCAAATTATTTTTTTTATCAGGAGCTTCTCCTTGCTAGCAATCTTATCCCTTGATCTTTATTCAAATCTTCTCCAATTTCCACTTCTTCAACTTCATTCAATAGGGATTTTATAGCCTCCTTCTTCTTTCTCCTTTCAAATTTTCTTAAGACCTCTTCTTTTGGGTCTTCAAATTTTGCAGCTTCTCAAATATTCAATAGGACTTTTTCTAGTCCTCTTCTATCTTCAATTTTTAATATTCTATATACCAAATCTAGAAGTTCTTCAATGAGATATTTCTCTTGAGTCTTCTCTTTCTCAATTTGTAGTCTTCAATCTTCTATGAGGACCTCCTTCTTGGGTCTTCTCAATATTCTATCTCCTATATCCAAAGGGGACATTTTCCTTGAGTCTCCTCTTTCTTCAATATTCTACTTTTTTTTTAACAAAGAACTAATCCCTGCACGAGGAAAGCACATATACTTTTAGGCAATCAAAGATGAAATTTTTCTCTACTCGTTGTAGGAAGCTTCTCAACTTCTAAGAACTAATTTTCTGTAGTAAAAAACTTTAGATAGTAGCAAGCAAAGCCATGCAAATCTCTAGATATCTATCAATAAACATAACTAGTTATCCTTCAATCTAATGGAAAAGAGATCTATGCTTAGTCCTAGTCTTCATGAGTTTTTCTACAACCCTGTCAAAAGACTCTAACCAAATAGTAATTTTAAAATTTCTTAAAATTCTAAAAATGAGATCTCGTATCTCTTATCAATATCTCTTGTGGCTCTCCCTATCTCTTATTGATCTACCTTGTGCTTTGATACCACTGTTAGCATTTGATGCTAGAAACTTAATGATAAATCAACCACAAGATATAAAATAAGCAATGCAATAATGAAACTATGATAATGGCAATATATTAAGCAAGTAAAACTCATAAGAAAATTTTGAAATAACTCAAGATTATCATTAATGAATGCTCACAAAAATAGGATATTCATACAAAATATGAAGATCTTAAGTACTCCATGCTTCATACAAGTTCTACATTGTTTTAAACTTGTATTCTACTCTACTCTGCTAAATTATAAAATTATATGGAGTTCTCTTTTATTCTACTTTCTCACACCAAGGCCAATATATAGTGTGATATGACTCTCGACCTTCCATATTCCTATGAATATTCACCTTCCTATCCTATGGACTCATGTGCACATGGACTATGATGCACATTTACATTATTGAATACTTTGCACATTCTAATATTACTTGCGCATTTATTACATTGTATAAAGTAAATAAACCCTAATCTAAAACAAACTCCTAATCTAAAGATGTACCCATGGTGGTACATTGGCATGTACCAAATAATGTAATATATTCCAACAATTTCCATGTTTCACCTCCACTCCCATATTTTTCTACTATGAAAGAAGCTACACAAATATTCTTGGCCAAACTTTTTCTTCTCTTATCCCATTAGTATTTGCTTGCTTTAACACTAGAGGTAATTTTCCTCTACAAACTTTGTTAGATCCTTCTTGATTTAGTTTCTCTACTCTGGCCTCTTAGTTTCCTCTCTAAGCATATGATGGCATTGGAATATCAGCCTAGGTCATCTGACCATTGATGGTACCCATGAATTCATAATTTCATCAAGGAATTTTTGCCTGAGGATAGATGAATTCTATCCATAGATGTTTATTAGCACTTCTGCAATTTTTTTGGTCTTTATACTACTTAACATGGCAAGCTTCCTAATTCCTCCTCTTTGTGTTTTCTCTACAATCAATTCTCCTAGGGTTCCATAAAATCACTAAATAGTTGGAGCTTGCTGTTGACTCATTATATGTATCCCTTGTAAGTGTCTCCAATATTTTTCTAAGGCCTCCTTCATGTCCTTCTGACAATTTCATTGCATGGATAAGGAACAAATCTAGGTCATTCTACCTAGCCAACTTTCCAATAGCCTTTTTTATTGGGAGTGTCGTGTCCTCTAACATTTCATGAGAAGCATTTCATGGCTTCTAAGACACTTCACTCTGATCCTTGAGGATTGATGCCAATAGTGTTTGACTCCATTTTTTGATGGCCACCAATGCATCCATCTGTTGAAGTTTTGTCGCCATTCTTATGCCTCTTTGTCTACATGCTATATTGGGGCCCTTCTTTTTAGATTTTGTCTTGGATATTGGACTGCCTTCCTCTTGGGTGGTGATCAGTAATGGGATAATTGATATAAATACTTCCTTTTATACTATGGTTATTGATGGTAGTGGTGTATATTCTTCCTTTGATCCTTCATTATCAGGTGATTCTCCCAAGTGTGTGATTAGATCTGGGTTATTTTCATCTTCTATCTCTTCATTCCTTGGGTACTTGAGTGAGCTTTCTTCTTGAGAAATATCATTTTATGGGAATAATTCTTTTGGTTCTGTGTTGGGAACCATGTCCTCTATTGTGGTGCTTGTTGTTTTACTTGGAACATTTGGATGTTGAATTATCTAATGTGCTTGTTTTGTTCCATCCAGTTTCTTCTTTTGATAGGCCCTAGTAGTTGTCTCTCTGTGATCATCAGTCTTCTCTATTTAATGAGTATTGTGCATATAGTGATCCATCTCATGGCATTGGAAATATCTAAACAACAACCATTCCAAGACTAGCATTTGTTTCCAAGCATCCTTCTTTGTCGTATAAGGTTGATGTCTCCAGAAATTGACTATTTGTTATCATTTTAATTTGCATATGAGAATTGCCTTATTGTGCTTCTGATACTTTCCAAGACTCTTCTATGTTGATATTCTAGAGGCAAGTGATATAATTTCACCTAGACTGGAGGGAAGCAGTATAATTTCATCCAAAGGGACTTCACTTCTTCCTTTGTGGGGTCAAAATTCTACATCCAAGGGCTTTGATTCAACTTGGTATTCAACAAAAAACCATGGTCCTTCCAATAAGATCCAATTTCTTCTATTACTTGTAAAAGTTGCCATTAAGAAGCTCTTTGGCAATAGAAGGATGGTTGTTTCTAAGTTGTTGTACCATTGGTGCAAAATCTACTCTGTGATCTCCTTTGTTGCTAGCCAATAATTGTTGACCTCCTCAATGATTGCGAGCTTAGAGAAGATACTTGCCAAAGCTTGGATGACATCCTCTGGGACTGTAACTTTGATTGGATCTGATCTCTTAAATTCCTTTATAGTTGCTCTCTTGGTTGCTTCTTTGATGCCTACTTTCTCCATTCCAATTTGACCTTAGTATCCATGCTGATAAATTTTAACATAGTGAATACCTCTTATTTAACCTAAAGAAGATTGAGAAAACTTAAGACTTGTTTTTTTTGCTATACCCTATTCTCTTGAAATTTTTGTTTTGCTCATCTTTGTTTGCTGCAAAATGAAGAGTCAAATATTTTTGGTCTCATGGATAATCTAGGTAGAATATGCAGCATATCCTCAAGAGTCAAGTATTTCAGATATGTACTATCATTAGGCTTCATTGTACTAAAGCTCTATTGCTTTGGGAAGTACATGCTAGAGGTAATTTTCCTCTTCAAACTTTGTTAGATCCTTCTGTGATTTAGTTTCTCTACTCTGACCTCATATTTTTTCTCTCAACATAAGATGTCACTTGACCCTCTGCCTATATATTCTGACCATTGATGGTCCCACAAATTCATAATTTCTTCAAGGATTTTTTTAGTGGATAGGTGAATTCTATTAACAGGTGTTTATTTATTTTGTAATGGATATTATGGGATTGAAAGGGTCCCAACCATATTACATCATGACCATATAGTGGTATTCCAATAGCTTGGCAATTATGAATATATTGCTTGACAATATTTGAACCTAGTTCTCCTCCTTGAAAGTTGAGGAATTTAACCGGTTGAACTAATGTCATTTGATAAAATGTTAAGTTCACCCATGGGATTGGAACCTTGGTCTGTGGCATGAAATTTCTCACTTCCAACCAATTGTCCCAAACCCCATGAGTTGTTAATAGGTGTTTGTTATCATTGCCATTTTTTCTCTTTATATGACTTAACATTGCAAGCTTGCTAATTCCTTCTCTTTATGTTTTCTCTACAGTCAATTCTCTTGGGGTTCCACAAGATTGCCAAATAGTTGGAGCTTCTTTTTGAGTCAATATATGTGTCCCTTTTAAATGTCTCCAATGTATTTTTAAGGCCTCGTTCATTTCCTTTTCTAATATTTTTTTCATGTATAAGAAACATATCCAGGTATTTCTATCTAGTTGGCTTTTCACCAACTTTTTGTTAGGGGCCATTGATACCCCTAACATTCCACGACAAGCATTTTATGGATTCTAAGGGACTTTCACTCTATTTCTTCAGGATTGATGTTAATAGTCTTTGACTCCATTTTCTAATGGTAACCTATGCATCCATCTATTGGAGTTTTGATGTTGTGCTTTTGCTCTTCTTTGTAGATTCTGTCCTGGATATTGGATTGCATTTCTCTTGGGTGGTGACTAGTGATGGCATAATTGGTGTACATGCTTCCTTTTCTCACTACCATGGTTAGTGATGCCATTGATGCATATTCTTCCTCTAATTCTTCGTTATCTAGTGATTCTTCTGAGTATGTCAAGATTTGGGTTGTTCCCATCTTCCTCTTCATTCCTTGGGTACTTGAGTGAGCATTCTTCTTGAGAAATAGCCTTTTCTAGGAAGAATCCTTTTGGTTCTATACTGGGAACCATTTCCTCACTTGGAACATTTGGGTGTTCAAAAATTTGATGTGCTTGTTATGTTTCTTCTAGTTTCTTCTTTTTATTGGCATTGTTGGTTGTCTCTATTTGATAGCTAGTCTTTTCATTTTAATGGGAATTGTGTAAATAATGATCCATCTTGTGGCATGGGAAACACCTAGATGATAGCCCTACCAAGACCATTGTCTATTCCTAGCATCCTCCTTTGCTTTTTAAGGTGGATGACTCAAGAAATGGACCTTGGTAATCTAAAAGTTAGAAGCTCAACAACTGAAGCCCATTATATTGTGGTCAGGCTAGAGGATGACCCAAACTCAACATTAGGATTCTTATACATTCAATTTCAACACACATGTCCATTAGTATAGAAGTCACCTATATTTGTCATAATAAAGATAATTTATAATGTTGTGATCTTCGACTACATATGGACTATGATAAAGATATCTTAGGGTACCTTTGAGATGATAGTACATATTCTTCAAGTTCAAAAATATTCAATGATTAGTCTTCTCTATGACAAGGATGGACATATATTTCTAGTGTTCTAAATGCAAGTTAATGACTAGCTAGGAAATACAAGCATTGTTATGGAATATCAAGGAAAGACTAGAAAAGGAATTAGAATTCCTTATTTAATGCAAATATAGTGATGTTTTTCTTGTTGAGTTGCCATTGGGACTATTGGCTTCATAAAATATTGATCACCAAGTTGATGTGGAACCAACCAATTTACTAACCTTCACATCCCCATATAGACATGGCCATGCAAAAATCAAGAAGGAGGGAAATCAAGCTAAGAAGGCTACAAAGTACACTTTGTACATCACTCTTAACAAAGGAGGAAAATCTACTTAAAATCAAGAATGCCTATAGTTTATGGATATTTGAAAATTTGTTATGCTAGACAATTACCCTTGATCTCAAATTCAGGAGTCATAGCTTGGCCATAGGATTAAAGGGGGAAAATATGGGTGAAATGACTTCTAGAATAGCAAATGGATGCTCTAAGTTTCTAAATATAATAATGCATTTCAGACCCACTAATGTCTCAATAGTGACCATGATAGTGATGAATAATATATTTCAACCTTCCTTAGAAAGTTTTATAATGATTTTCCTAAATGATATTTTGATCTTTGGAAAAAAATGAAGAGGAATACTTGGTGATAAAAATTAAAGCTTGAGATCACTCATAACTCAACAAGATTTGATACAACAAATTTATAGGATGATGACCTATAAGAGAATATTCAAAGTTGATATTTTATACACTAAAATTTAAATTTGTTTAGCTATTAAGTTTCTATGAGAAGGAGATATATTATATCAAGGAGATCTTGTACACTGCTTATGAGTGCCTTTAGAGTTTATCATTCACCAAGCACAAACCTCCTTTTTTATGCCACATGGTGCTTCTTAGATTATATCCCAACTAGAAATCCATTTTTGGCATATTCTAAATGATGCATTATGATACATGTGACACCCTCTCTTACTTTGTGTAACACCTTGTTTGATGGTATGTTTGATTGCTGGCATGGAGAAGGTTTGTTTCACTGTATTTTTTTAGGAGTACTTGGCAAAGCATGTTTAGTTGTCTTGGATGTGTTTGATATTTTAGTTGTCTTGAGATGATGTCATAGTTGAACCAACATCATCATGAAGAACTAAACCTCATCATGGGTGAAAGTAGGAACACTATGAAAACAAATATGATTCAGAGTCATCTTGGCATGGTCTGTATCCATTGATGATGGCATGTCCACATAACAAATCTAGATAGAAAAAGAGTAGAGAAAGGAATTTGTCCCGTTATCAATTATCTAACTAATGAATATGGCTAATTGACATTCATTGCTAACAAGCTAAAAGGTTTTTCTTAGAATATAAACATTACCATTATTCTCATTGACATAGTGGCCAAACAAAAGGTTTGGATGGTCATATACAAGAACATGTTGATACTTGTGATGCACAACATTATTGTTATTTAATGAATGATAACTCCTATAGAGCTCAAGCATATTTATGATACTCAAGGATTGATTGAATTGTACTTTTTGTTACCTCTGAATTCCTTTAAAGTTTTTTGGGGAGTCATTAGAAAGTAAGTTACCTATTTGACATATTATTGTTTCTTTTTTGCAGCTATATTGGTTGATGAGATGGGCCTTGGCAAGACTATACAAGTACAATATTCCCAATATAAGTATAATTATAATGTGCTAAATAGGTATAATCATTCTCATGTTAATGATCCTTAAAGTCCATCTGTTCACTTTGCCAGGCTATTACATTTTTGACAATGCTCAAACATTTGGACAATGATCCAAGTCCACATTTGATTGTTTCTCCAGCTTTAGTTTTAGAGAACTAGGAAAGAGAACTTAAAAGGTGGTGCCCTTCATTTTTTGTCATCCAGTTTCATGGGGCTGGATGGAAAACCTTATTAGAAAACTAAATTATCTTGCAACATGTAAATCACCTCCATTCAATGTGTTGTTGGTATGCTATTCACTTTTTGAAAGGCACAGGTTGGTTGGCGTATTTTTAACTACATATTATTGCATGTCTAGTTTATTGTTTTCATATTCTTCCATGTAAATTGGCCATCAAATAATTCTCATCTGCTTTTGGCTTTTTCTTTTCATCAAGTAGTGCATAATAGAAAGATGATCACAAAGTATTGAAGAGGTGGAATTGGAGCTGTGTAGTAATGGATGAAGCACATGTTCTCAAAGATAAGCAGTTACAGAGGAAAAATTCAATAGTTGCTATGATAATTTCCTCCACTGCACCTAAGGATTTGATATTTTTATAGAAGTAGGAAAGTCTTGCCATTGTGTTTTTAGTGATTTCACTTTGTTTTTTATTCTAATTGTTTAATTTCTGCCTATTTTTTAAAGGTTTCTGATGGTTTTCAAAGCTTATCCTTTTGACCATTAAGGTTTTAATATTGGACCAAATGTGCAATTTATTTATTCATATATATATTTAATACCATTGTACCATTCTAGTATTGTTTCTTTGAGATTTAAAATGATATTAAGAGCCTTATCTTCTTCTATAATCTCAAGTATTCAAAATAAATTATCATTTAACTTGAATCATGTTTCATGAGCCACATGGCTTGTGGAATCAAAAGTCTAGTTTGTGAACTTCTTGAGATCTTTTGCTAGAGTGAGAGTATAAGAGCATATTTATCTTCTCTTGTATTCCCTTACCTTTCTTTCCATTTATCTCAATCATTAATCCATATAATTGGATTGAATTACTTCCTAGCCATTTGGCAGTCTTTGTATATTTTCCACTTATATTTTTAAAGCCTGAAATAAGTTTGCAAGAGTTGTTTGTTGTGAAATTAACTGTTATTCATCTTTCTGCATATGGATGGAAAAAACATGGATTCTTTGTATGCCATCATGATGGACCATCCTGCTTGTAAATGCACCCAATTACAATATATAGAATCAATGATTATAGTGACTTTACTTTATTGTAGTAAACATGGGAGTTAAAAATTAGATTATAACTCCTCTTATTTCATGTTCATGATATGACATTCATCTCATGGATGATGAGCCAAAACTTGGTCAAGTAAGCATAGGGTTTGTTTAATTTTGTTGATGATTATATATCCAAGTGTTTTCTTCAAACCATCTAGATATGCATATTTCTTTCAATAATTATTAGAATTAGGCTATCTTTTTTGAATCTCTTGTATTTCTCTTAGCTCTATATCATCCATGTTTTTAGAATCCATATTATAAAGTTTCAATAAAGTGCTAATGATTTGATTTTGTCACTCGTGAAATCAATATAATTTTTTTTTCTTCTAAGTTTGTTTCAATTTAGAAAGCAATTAGAAGGTTCCATTCCATGACAACTATTTTCTTATTACCATTGGGTTATAAGGATGTCAAAATACATCATTCATCATTCATAATTCATTCATATAATATCTGGAGACATAAGATTACCACCATCCATGAATACAAGGAACTGGATGTTGGAAAACTCATTATCATATGGATGTTATTAAATTTAGAATATTTTTGTATGTATTTGAAGTCCTTTTTTATATTTCTTAATGAAGTAAAATAAATTGATAAATTTCAAGCATCAGAGTAGTTGAACAATTTTATAAAAATATTCCAATTTATATCTATGTAATTTTATATTTCAAAATTATTATAATCATAACTTGCTTTTGTATATTACTGGTTAAATGAAATGTGTGAAGACCAATCATTTTAAGTTAGAGCTCAAACCACTAATTTTTGTTATACTCATAAAGACTTAATAATTCAATGGATTCAAACATGCTCAATGAATGATAGTTGATAAAATGGTAAAACTACTAAGGGATATTAAAAATTGATTCAAATTATTTTTGGCAAAATGGTAAGTTTTGAAAAGGGGTTATTATTTATTATATAGGGGTTTACCACCAGGGGTTTAATAAATTAAAATAAGAGGTGGTAAATTTTAAAAATAGGGGGTTTTTTAAGAAGCCTATGAAAACACTTGTTTTGAAGGCTTTCAACTAAGTGATCCTCCTATTTGAATGGCCAAGTTGGAAGTATGGATGCCTAAGCTAGCAATAATAGGAAGAGTGAATCTATGACAAACCTTGTCTAGGTAGTAGATTATACACCATAAATGATTATCAAGGATGAGATGATTGAGCATGACATAATTTTTCTTAAAACCAAAGGGTTAATATGTAAGTTTCATGGATATTGGCTAGGATTTTTGAGATTCAAAATTAGATCAAGTGGGATTGGGGATTGAATTCAGATTATCCCATGAATTTTCTTCAAAAATGATTTTTTCTCATTATTTTCTCAAGTTCAAAAGTAAGGGATAAAATAATGGATAGAGGTCGATGGTTTAGGGTAAAATATGCATTATATTTAAGACCTTAGAGTGAATTTATTTATGGATACAAAAACTATTAAAAAGCTTCCAGTATGGATTAGGCATTTTAGACTTCCTTATCAACTCATCAATAAGAATATTTTGAAAAATATTGGTAAAACTCTAGGTGAATTCATCCAAGAGGTACCAACTACTAAGGAAAAAAGGTATGTTGTATACACTCAAATGTGTGTTGCCATGGATATTTCAAAAAATTTACCGTAGTCGAGTACAATTAAATCTAAATAAATAGAATGGGATCAACAAGTGGATTATAAAAATATTGGATTTTGATGTTGTAAATGTCATGAAACCTAGTACATGGTAAGAGACTACAAAGTGAAAATTATGGAGGAATACATGGAAATTTTTGGGCATGAGGTTAGCTTTAATTTGAAACAAGAAGATCATATCATAGAAGAAGCTAGGTTAAATCAAGGATTTTCCACTCCTAAGAAAGTGTCTAGAAAAATCCCTCTAAATCATCAGATGGAAAAGGTCATTACAGTTCACTCAAATCAACCATTAGAAGAAAAAATGATATAAGTATGAGGAAGTACAATGCACATGTTCAAATATAGGAGCTAAAGGTGTGAAGAAAGAGGGGAAGGAAAATTTTAAAGCAAAGGAAGATGAGGAGGCAAATTCTAAAGCAAATAAGGTGAAGGATATCAAGGTTAATCTAGGTAAATCAAATTTATTCTCCTCAAGTAGCATAAAATCTTCTCCTTACAATATAAATAAAAGCAGTACAAAGTTTATTCCTTGCACTTTAGGGTTTCAAGAGCAGTATAGTAAAGAAAATATTATGGGGGATATTCAAGGAAATTTAGGGTTTCTAGGCCAACATAAAAGTAATGACTATGGACGATATATGCAATTTAGAGTTTTTAGGGCAACATAAAGAAAAAAAATGCTAATGAGGCTATTACTTGCACTTTCAACTCTTTAGGGCAATATAAATATTTAGAAGATAAGTCTCATTATGAACAATATGAAAAAATTAAAAGAAAAAAATAGAAGAGATTGATGAAGATGAGAGTGTTTGTGGGAACAGAAGAAAGAGAGGAAGGCCATCAAAGCAGGAACAAAGAAAAAAAGAAAATCAAAAGGATATTGATCTTCGAAGCCAAATAACAATATTATAGGTATTAACAAGAAGTGGAGCTAATCCCACTAATAAAAATAAAAAGTTTTGATGATGAAAATGATATCATGGAATATTAGGGATATGAATAAAACCCCTAAAAAAGAGTTATTAAGGAATTAATTTGTTGTTATAGTCCTAAGTTTATTTTAATACTAGAAATAAAATTAAATAGTGAGGAATGTAAGGTTGATTTTAAGAAGATTTGGAATATGGGTGATTTTTTAGTAGTTTCTTCTATAGGAGCTTCAAGCGGTATTGCAATAATATGAGATAAATACAAATGGGATGGGCAATTATTAGAAGCAAAAATTAATTGAGTTGTTGGATATTTTTATAGGAAATAGAAAAACATCAAAGTTAGGGTTATAAATGTATATGCTCCAACTATATTTACTCCTCGTGAAATATGTTGGAAGGACCTTAGCATAATTTTATCAAATACAATGATGATTCATTGTGATCTATGGATTCTTGAGGGTGACTTTAATATTGTAGTCTCACCTTTGAAAAATAAGGGTGGTATTCCAAGATGATCTAAATCAATGCAAGATTTTGCTTCAATATTTTTCCCTTAGACTCATTGGAATTAGGGTTGACACTAGTTAGCGAGGAATAAGGGATGATTGCAACCGAATCCATGGAAGTAAACATGACTACAACCTTCTCCAATTATTTTAATTTGGATAACCTCTTAATAAAATCACAAATAAAGTGACCTACTTCATGAAAATATAAGTAGAAGTTAGATATATTAAGATAGTAGAGTGGCTATGAGACTGAAAACCATAGACCTAGAATTTTTGTTGGCGATGACAATGGCTTGGAGATATCCATATAAATACAAACCCTAAGATGCATTTGAAGCCCAAAATACTTCTCCCTATCACGTTGACACTAGATAACATGACCAATGTAAGACAAAATAGATGGCAAAAATGGTATAATTTTTATAAACTTATTATCTCATCCACAAAAATTAGTACCAATTTGCAAAAATATTAAATGAAAATAGCCACAATAAATAATCTAAGAGTACTTGAATACACAAAATATCTTGAAATATACAAATTACTCCAATTTATTCAAAATATAAATCAAACCCTTGAGGTAGGGCAACACCTACAATACTCCTTATTGGAAGGAAGCCACTCCTCACTATATCTCAATATGAGATCCAAACACATACAATATTCTTCTCTATTTTTTTCATATGAGTCTCTTGTCCACATTATATAATACTCAACTACCTACCACTACCACTTATCCACACACGTGGGATAAATACATTTATTATAATATTATAAAATTAAGTTCCTATTTTAGGTACCTAACATTTTATCCATTCTATCTCCCTTACAAAATGATTCATCATGGAAACATAAGAAGAGACTAAATAATACAATCTTCTAAGCCATGTTGTAAACTCGTACTCTTCTCAATCATCCATCCATCCTAGTGAAACTCTAATTGGTGGTGGTCTTTGCTAATGCTGATATGCAATTTTACCACTTAATTATCCAAAAGTAATCATTTGGTTCCATGTGTTAGTAGTATCCTTTTGCTAGTCATAAATTTTACTCTTCTTCATCCATACTTTATTTTATTTTCAATTAGTAGCATATCCAAATTTTTGGCTCTTCTGGTTCCATGTATGTTCCTCATAGTCCTTTTGTTACTTTACACCATACCTCCAATATTATTGTCATTCCTGGTGGTGTGGATAGTGATATGTTGTAATCTTAACCTAATGTTCTACCTTCTTTGACTCCACAATTTATTTCTTTATTTTAAATTCTTTTGCATGATGTTCTCTTTGTTTGATGTGTCATTGTTCTCTTCTATGTCTTTCTTGGAATTTTTTTTTTTCCATGGACTGTACTGTTGCAGTTTCTTTCATAGACTATGCTGCTACTGCTTCTTTCTTGGATTTTTTTTCAAGTTCTAATGCTTCCTTATCAATTTTTTCCTTGCAATAGATTCTTGTTTTTCATCGAATCCTTCCCTTTTACACTAAAAAACATCTTAAATTGTTATTTTCTTTATCTCGTACTAGAAATTTATGAACTTCTTTTGTACATTAATATTAATAGTATCCAAAGAATTTAACCAAGAATAACCGAGAACAATATCCATATTGTCCATCTCAATGACACAAAATTGAGTGTAAGACATATATCCATAGTAATGTTCAAATCTTGAAAAATCTAAGCATTCTTAACCTTAATATTTGTGTCCTTAATTTGGATTTATAAATATAATAACATTTTCCTTATGGATGCATCCATAAACCTAAAAAATATAATTTTTGAATAGAAAACCAATTCTCCTGATCACTGATTACCTTATCTATCAAAAAAGATGTGCTTCTTTTTGCCTACACACTATTATCCTTTTTAACTTCTACTAATTCTATGCAAATTAACTCCCTCTTAAATTCCTTTTATTATTTTTTAGGCTTATTTATTTCTTTTGCATAGCCTTTGAATGTATTATTTCAACTAGCTATATTTTCATCCTTTTTATTAAATTTCCATTTGCTTAAAAAAAATCAAATTCTTCTCGTGTGTATGAATAATTATGAGCACAAGCAAAGTCTCTACACCACCTTGAATATTCCCTTTGCAAATAAGTATAAATATTACATCTCCATTTTAGCTCAAAAGATTTAAAGAAATTATTTCCACTTCATCAACCATTCGTTGACATCGTTGTCATCCTTTCTAGATATTTTTAGCAACGCCATGACCTGAAATCCCAAAAAATATTAAAACTTGAATTTTTAAAGAATAAAATTGCTCAAATATCCTCTATGGCTTTCAATAAAAAATTAAATATACAATTTTTGGGCTGATAATGGCCTATGGACTATGTGTTTAGGCACTCAGTCTGGCAACTGTTAATGGCTTCCATACTATATACTTTTGGCAACTAATAACGACCTATTTTATGAATTATTATTTTTATGGAGTGCTATCAAACTATACACTATTTTTTAAAAGGGATTGCTACGGAACTGTGGACTAAGTATATATGCACTTTGATTAGAAACTGATAGCAACATGCTCTGTAGACTTTGTTTTTGTCTGATAGACTACTACTAACTACAAACTAGGTATTTTTGCACTCGCTTGTAACTTTCTACTCTGTTGAAGTTGTGAAAATTGTTATAGAAACTACTGTTGAAGTTGTTGATACCATTCATATGGAACCTAACAGATAAAACTCTAGCAATGAGCAGGGCCTCAAACTATGGATTCCTATTGCTCAAGGTAAATCTCATTGACCACAAAGGTTGTCTAAGTGAGTATTGCTCTCTTATTACCAATAATATTCCCACTAAGAAATAATTACTAAGAAACCAACCATGGGTTTACCTCCAAACTATAGCTCTTTGTATATTCTCTTAGGGTTAAACACTACTAAATATGATAGGGGTCATTGGCATTTTTCATTGGTGACACACTACTAGTTACTCTTGGGTTCGTGGGTACTCCTCAAAATGAGTTTTAGGGAAAATTTTTGCCCAAGTAATTCTTCTATTTAAGTTGTTAATACTTGAATTGAATCTTGCAAGATATTATTAACTCAATGCATATGCTTATTAAGCACTCAAATTAGGATCATAACAGTGATAGAAAATCGTAAAATAACTAAAGCTTTTACAACAAATAATGGCTCTAGAAAGTGCTCTAAAAAAGCTGAAGCTTTTGTTGCAAAACATGACCTAGAAAGTTCTCTAATATCAATTGTTATGAACCTCTTTTCTCATCCATAGAAATTAATACCAATTTTTAAAAATATTAAACGAAGATAGACACAATAAATAATTCATACAAGACTACTTGGATACATAAAATACCTCTAAATCTACAAATGACTCCAATTTATTCACAATATAAATCAAACCCTTGAGGTAAGGCAACACCTACAATACTCCGTATTTTAAGGAAGCCACCCCTCACTATATCTCAATATGAGATCCAAACACATAGAATATTCTTCTCTATTGTTTTCATATGAGTCTCTTGTCCACATTATATAATATTCAACTACCTACCACTACTGCTTATCCACACATGTGGGATACATATATTTCTTATAATATTAAGTACATATTAAGTTTCTATCTTGGGTACCTAACACTAACCAAAAAATTGAGAAGAGTGAATTCAATCCACACATGATACTACGCGTGGGAAGGTCATTTAGGGTAAAAATCTACTAATAAAATTTGAAGATAGGACAAGTGATCATAAATAATTCAAGTTTTATAGTAAAGAATGGTTTAGGCATATGAGTTGAAAAACATGATTGTGATATAGCCTTACCCTAACACCCTAACAAATTTGATGGGCTAGACTCTACCCACTTCACGCATTGTTTTAATTCACTTGAAAGCTTCAAATCAATATGAATGCTTCTTTAAAATGATAATACTATTATTTTGCTAGCTAGTTCTTACATAACATCCACAAACTCGTCAAGAAGCAAGAACTCAAGAGGCTTCCTTGTCCATCAACTTGTCTATCTAAAGGTTGATTCTTGATGTTGTGTGGGATAGGACTTACTTCTATGTGAGTGATCCCCTTTGTGTTAGCATTTTTTATCATGATGACAACCTTAATGGAAGAGCACTTAAAAAAATTTGAATTCAAGAGAGAACTTGGGTTTATAGGTTGGATAGAGATGTCAATTGTTTTGTTTTAAATGATTAAAAAATACAAGGAGCTAGGGTTTTGTTACATAAGTGCATACCAAAACCCTCCCCACTCTCTTGCACTACTTATTTTCGAGAGTGCTTAAACAATGAGGGATGTTTGAGGGATGAATGTAGAGAGGGATAAGTATCATGACCCTCCCTTGGCAGACCTTTATTTGGATGAATTTATGATGTGTTATGATATCTTTTGTGGTAAAAATTATTTTATCATGATTAAGTTCTATTGATATAATATTTATTTTTAGAGAAATTTTTTGAGTTGGGTGAGGACTTGTTTTTAATAGACAATATTTTTCTTAATATAATTTCTTTTGATATAACCCTTTTAGGTAGAGTTTTCTTGGTTTAAAATAATTCCATGAAAGAGGGAATGAATTTTGATGTGTATATTTACATAAAGTTATATTGTTGCTTGTGTGGTTCTTTTAAAGAAAAAAGAAAAGCAATATCTCCTCTTCAGCTTTATGGTGTAAGCAGGGATGAGGAAGACCAACGTCTAGATGCTTGAATCAATAAGGGAAGGTTTCCAACAAGGGAGTTATGTTCCAACTATCATGGAAAATGTATATATGTTTATATAATATATATATATATATATATATATATATATTGATACCTCTCGATGATGCCTATTGTTTTAAATGAACTAAGAAACCATGCATTGTGAGCGCATCATGGAAATTGAAATGTAGACGGACTATTGTGAAGTCATAGTTGTGTAGCTGGAAACTTGGGTATGTTGGTACCTAGCCGTAGGCCATCGAATACCTTATGTGTTATTTGTGGTTCATCAACACACCTCAGATGGAGGAAGACGTGTGAACATGGTGTAATTGCACTTGTTCCTCGATGAACGCTTTGGGTAGTGGCAAGATGAAGAAGAAGGTACGTCTATCGGAGGAAATAGGTGGTAAGAGAGAGAAGGAAAAGAGAGTGAGAGGCAAATATTAGGATGAAAGATAGGCACCAGGAGATCTATAGGTGAAGATGTTGTGGAGCTCATTGTGTACCAAGTAATTCATTACTAAGATCTCTTTGTTTAATTTTGTAAATCGGTGTTGATGTGGCTTAATACGCTTAGCGATTCAATAGGAAATTTTCTATGTGAAAAAATGGTTGAAGATTTTTGAATAGTTTCTTGATAATAAATATCTTTAGTTTTAAACTCTAGATGGCATAGGAAAATCAACCTTGGCTAGTCAGACTTAGTCATGTGAGAAGATAAAATCCATTGTGGTTATCGCTATTTTTGTTACCTTTGGAGGATATACTGTATTTAGGAGATAAGGATATAGCAAAAAAATTAGGGTATGGTTAGTGATTACGTCAACTCAAAAAGTTTATTGTGTCAAAAAAGGTCTATTTTCAGTTGTAGAATTCAGAGTATGTCTAGTCAAATGATGATATGCTAGTAAAACTATCTTACTTTCTCTTGGATTTGGCTTGGTGCCACTTAGGGAAGTGATGTGTAGACCAGATTTGAAATTTGAAGCATGCTTCTCTTGTATACATTGTAAAATGATGAGCTGGTCAGGATTTTGGTTATGTTTTGTTTACTTAAACTTGAGTTTACCAGTTGGGATTCTATTCTAGAAAAATAAGATTTTCGAAGGAAAGAATTAGAGAAGTCTTTGTCTTCGATTACAGCAAGCATCTTGAAGGACTGTTGCTAAGAGCTGGAGAGAGACTTTGAAGGTAATTCAGGACATCCAAAGACCTTTTCTTCTATGCTTATTCATTAGATTAAGAGGCTAGAATTGTTAAATAGAGATATATTTCTTTATGCTCGTTGTGTGGTATTTATATTATATTATTGAATTAAGAAATAGTGTTGCCTTTGAAAGGGAATGAGGAACTAAATTGAATGTGGTATTGTTATCGAGTATGAGTATATTTATTCCTATTGTCATCCAAGTACTATTTGTAAAGGAGTATGGTAGGGTGCTCTTTGATGTTGTAGCTTAAACCTTAAAGAAATGATTAGTCAATCTGACTGATATTGAAGAGTCAGTGAAATATTTCTTTGGAGGAATTTATAAAGGTTTATTCTCTATGAATTGAAATAACTTATATTTAGTGTTATTTGTTTGGTTAAAAGGGACATGGGCTTTCTATGTTCATTGTGTGGATTTATTTTATATTCATGAAATCAAGAATAAATACTATTTTTGAAAAATAATGTGGAGCTCTTGAAATTTAGTATTTGCTACCGAATGTGCATGTGTTCCCTATCATGATGCTTAGATACGGCTTGTAAAGGTGAAAGGTATGGTTTCCTTATTGGTTGTAGTTAAGTATCTAAATAAAATAGTTTAGTTCTTCTAACTGCTAGAGAAGAGTCTTTAAGTCACCTTTTCATTTTATTGAAAACATGGTTTGCAAAGATGGGAAAGGGACCTCATGCAACATGTTTGTAGGATTTGAGTAGAGAAGAGAAGACTAGAGGCGAATCGAACCGAGATAGTGGAAAGGGGAATTCCTAACATCATCTTTGATCACATGGAGTAATTTCTCTATGAAATAAGCCTTTGACGTGTTTGTAGTAGTATCATCACCGATTTCTCTTCAAAGAGGACATTAGTTCATAGAATATGTGTTATTAATGAAACATAGGCAGATTTGTATAACTGTTTCGATATAGATCTATCTTTTAGTAAAGATCTTGTAATTTCAACTAATGGAATAGAGATTGTATTCCTTGGTTAAACATTGTATAGTACATATTTTGGATACTTTAATAAATATTTGTATATTTACTGAATGGTTATATGAATTGAATGGGATGTCTATAGTAGACTTGTATCAATTTAAATATGTGTATCTTTACATTCTAGAAAGAAATATTTATTAATGTTCTATCTAAGCCATCGAACATCTTAGGAAACTAGGTTGGCATGGACAACCTGGTGGATATGGAATTCACTTAGAGTTACCATAGAAAGTATGTGTATGAGATGGTGTTATTCACTTGCTTTAAGTAGGGTAATACTGTATATGAATATCATCCTATGAGTTAATAGAATCTCATAAATGGGTTTATAGGCTTAGTGCTATCAAAGGGAATGGCTAAACTATAAGATGTTCTTAAGTAGTATAACTGCACTTTATTCCCATAGCTTGTTAATAGAAAGAGGTGATAGTGGAGAGACTAGCTCACTCCCATAGTGAGATGGATAGTCGAACCCCTTACATGCATATAACTCCTACATAAAAGGATTTATGTAGAGTGTGGATGCACATAATTACCTACATAAAGAGACCTATGTAGAGTGGATTTAGCATGCCCTTTTTGATAGACTGAGAAGGGAAAGTCAAGTTAGCTCATTCAGAGACGATGAGAAGGATAGCTTGGCATGGAAAGAAAATTCACCTAGTAATCTTACATAGCTAAAAATATGTAGGATATAGATATGGGTGAGCCTCAGGGAATAAGAGTTAAATGGAATCTTGAATAAGTGTATATATGCCCTCATAGATAGTTTTAGATACTTGGGAATTGGAGTAGCTCTTAGGGATTAGTATATATATATAAATGTTTGGGAATTTTGGGTTGTGATATTTGGTATCAGAGTAAAGTTCGTAGGGATGCAAGTTTCCTTGCACAAGATTAGATAGAGTACAATATAAAGTGTACTTAGTGATAACAAATCTCAATTTTCTAGGAATAATAACTAAGAATATAGTTGCTAGTAGGAGAAGCAATTCAAGGATGTAATTGTGAACTGATCTCTACTATCTCTCTCATGTGTGTGGCCAGGGATAATGCCACCCAAGAGAAGGAGAGGGAGTGTTGTCCCATCGATGAGGTAGACTCGACAAAATAATGTAGAGGTCGAAACCCTAGATTTAGGCATGAATGCTCCTAATAATGAGAGGGAGGACCTCACTACAATAGTTGCTTTACTGAGGGAACAAATGGAAGCACAAAAACAATTGTTAGAAGCTATAGTGAATCGAGATTCACAAGCTAGAAATTCTAGGATGGGATGAGAGAATGAACCCCTTACAGAGGCACAATAGGCTAGGGTCTGACTAGAGGTCGAGTTGGGCAAAGATATGAAACATCTAAAATCTTCCAAGTTCAATGGAGAGGAAGATGGTGACAAAGCCGAAGCTTGGCTGAAAGAGATAGAAACCTACTGTAATATGAAGAACTATTCCACTGGTACCCGAATATCCTATGCTACTTTGCATTTGCAAGGGGTTGGTTTGGATTGGTGGGAAACGTATAGTGGGGAACTAGGGATTGAGGCTGCAGTTGATTTGAAATGGGAGAACTTTGTGACAGCTTTCAAAGAAATATTCCTCACCGAACACTTCTACACCAAGAAATTTGAAGAGTTCACCAAACTTAGACAAGGGACTAGGACTGTGGAGGTATACTATCAGAAATTCATCAAGCTACTGAAGTATGTGCCCGCGTATAATGAGAAAATGAAGATACATAAGTTTATTCTAGGAGTAGATCCTAGAATAGGGCATGAAGTGAATATGTGGGAACCTAGTACTCTTCAGAAGGCCTATGATCTAGCTAGGAAAGCTGAAACTTATCTCAAGCCTTACTTCGATTATGAAGGGGCATCTGAGCAAGACAAAGAGGCACTGAGAAAAAGAAATAGTGCAGGGTTCATGAAATGGGAAAGTGAACAGGCAAACAAGAGTCCCCCTAGATAGGATAGAAGGAATGATAGGAAACAAGGAAAGTTTAAGAAAAGGTTCAAAGGGAAGAACCATAATCCTAACAATCGCAACAATGATGACTAACCATCAACACAGGTTCAGGCCAATCCCTCATAGGCAGTGAAAATAGAAGATGGATAGAAGTAGAAAATACATCCAGGACCCAAAGTAGGATGTTATGAATGTGGTGGTCTACATTACACCAACAAATGTCCACTTAAAGTAGGATCAAGTTTGAAAGGAAAGGAACCAACTTATAAAGAACCTGCACACAAGATTTATGCAGCAATAGGGAGTCAGAATCTGGAAGGACAAGCCACTCCACTACTAATAAAAGGTAAGATATTTGGTAGAAATGTTAGAATTTTGATTGATAGTGGTGCCACAGATAGCTTTATTTCCACTAGCTTAATTAAAGATATACTAGAAAGGCCAAGAATCTTGGCACATGGGTGGAAGGTCGAGTATGGCTCAGGATAGACCTACTCTGTAGATCAGTGTTACCCTATGGCTAAAATTATCTTACCTAGTGGTACTACTATAGGTTACCTTTATGTAGCACCGCTACATGCTTTTGATGTAGTGCTAGGAATGGATTGGTTGCAAGCACATAAGGTTGTAATCAATTTCCAAGATAGATGGATTGAGTACTCGAAAGATGGTAGGAAAGTACAGAGGGTGTACAACCTATAAGGGGTTTTTGACCCCAGATCCTCTCTACAATGCAACTTAAGAAGGCAATGAAGAGAGGAGGAACAATTTATGTAGTGAAGTTAAATGAGATAGAAGATGAAAAGAAGGAAGAGGTGTTTGAGAGACACCCAGTACTTCAAGAGTTTAGAGATGTATTTCCAGAGGATTTACCTAGATTACCCCCTAAGCATGAATTTGATTTCACAATTGAACTTCAACCTGGAACAAAACCTATTCATAGAGCTCCTTATAGAATGAATCCGATTGAGATGCAAGAACTAAAAGTGTAGTTACAAGGATTGTTGGAAAAGGGATTGATTAGACCAAGTGTGTCACCGTGGGGTGCACCAGTGTTGTTTGTCAAGAAAAAGGATGGTTCCTTGTGACTATGTATAGACTATAGGATGTTAAACAAGGCAACCATTAAAAATAGATATCCTCTACCCAGAATCGAAGACCTCTTTGATCAACTTAAGGATGCCACTATCTTTTCAAAGATTGATCTAAAGTTAGGATACCACCAATTGAGGATTCGAGAAGAGGATACCCATAAGACAACCTTCAAAACTTGTTATGGACATTATGAGTTTATTGTCTTGCCTTTTGGTCTATCAAATGCTCCAACAACATTTATGAATTTGATGAACAATATTTTTAGGAAGCTTTTGGACCGATTTGTTCTTGTATTCTTGGATGATATTTTGATATATTCTTGGAATAATATTGAGCATGATAGACACCTAGAGATCATGTTGGAGCTGCTAAGAAAGAATCAGTTGTATGGGAATTTGTTGAAATGTGAATTTTATGTGTCAGAAGTGCAATATTTAGGGCATATTGTATCAATAGAAGGGATCATGATAGATCCTAAGAAAATAGAAGCTATACTAAATTGGCCACCACCAACAAATGTGATGGAAGTTTGAAGTTTCATGGGTTTGACTAGATATTATAGGCGTTATGTGAAGGACTACGCCAAGATAACCGCTCCAATAACTAACCTTCAGAGGAAGGGAAAAGAATTCAAGTGGATGGATAAATGTGAGGAAGCTTTTGATCTGCTCAAACAAAGACTCACTACATCTCCCATACTAAAGATACCAGACCCTCAGGGTAGCTTTTTTGTGTGTACAGATGCATCATTGGAAGGTTTGGGAGGAGTGCTCTCACAAGATGAAGTAGTAATAGCTTATGGATCTAGGAAATTGAAATGACATGAGGTCAATTATGCAACCCATGATCTGGAATTGGTAGTAGTGGTTTTTGCTCTCAAAATTTGGTGACACTATTTGATAGGGAGACCCTTTGAGTTGAGAACAGACCATCAAAGTCTGAAGTACATATTTACTCAACCTTTGCTAAATGCTAGGCAGAGAAGATGGATGGAATTTCTTGTTGAATATGATTTTGGTATTGAATACATCAAAGGGAAAGAAAATAAGGTTGTTGATGCACTCAGTAGGAGAAGACACATAGTTGTCTTGTCTCGCATCCATGTGGACTTGATGGAACAAGTTAAGGAAATGCAACAACAGGATGTGTTTTACAATCAAATCTAGGAAAGGATGGAAAGGAAATCTGATGATAGTAAGGATTTCAGCATCAAGGATGGTTTCTTGTGCTTTAAGGATAGGGTAGTAGTTCCAAAGGCTGGTGATTTGAAGAAAATGATCATGAATGAAGCTCATAGATCTCCATATTCTGCTCATCTAGGAGGGGAAAAAATGAGAGAGAATATGAAGAAAACTTTCTTCTAGCCAAGAATGAAGAGGGACATAACTGAATTTGTTACCCAATGTCTTGAATGTTAGAAAGTAAAGGTAGAAAATAGACATCCTGCAGGACTATTGTACCCTCATGATGTACCAACACAAAAATGGTAGGTGATTTCGATGGATTTTATTGTAGGTTTGCCAAAGACCAGATTCTAGCATGATGCAATCCTAGTTGTGGTCGATAGACTGACCAAGGTTGCGCACTTTATACCCAAAAATACCAAGGATGATGTCATGGTTGTGGCTAACATATTTTCCAAGGAAATATTCAAGCTTCATGGTTTTTTGAAAGTGATCATTTCAGATAGGGACTCGAGATTCACATCCAAGTTTTGGTAAGCTTTGCATCGAGCCATTGGCACCAGGTTAAACATCAGTTTTGCATATCACCCAAAAACTGATGGGCAAACTGAAAGGGTAAACCAGGTTTTAGAGGACATGCTTCGCATGTATTGTATGGATCAAAAAACCCGATGGGAAGATTACCTACACTTGGTAGAATTTACCTACAACAACGGTCACCATTCGACCTTAGGCATGGCACCATTTGAAGCTCTATATGGTAGGAGGTGTAGGACACCATTATCTTGGGATAATCCAGAGGATAGGGTTGTGCTTGGACCTGATATGGTCAAAGAAATGGAGCAACAATTAAGGATAATCAGAGAAAGGCTTAAAGAAGCTGCAGATCGATAGAAAAGTTATGTCGACCTTAAGAGGTCACCAAGAGAATTTGTTGTGGGTGACAAAGTGTTTTTGAGGGTGAGACCAAAGAAGAGTGCTATTAAATCCATAAAACTTGATCCACATTTTGTTGGACCCTTTGAAATTATAGAGAATATCAGTCCTGTGGCATATCGACTTGCCTTACCACCCAGTTTGTCAAAGATTCATGACACCTTTCACATTTCTTTGCTTAGAAAATATATAGCTAATCCTGATCATGTGTGGGACTTTTCTAAATTGCAGATGGTGGATCCAAAGGCTATAGAGGTTCGACCAGTAAAAATCCTTGAGTTTCATTCCAAATCAATGAGGAAAGGGACTCTAGAGCAATGCAAGGTCCAATGGGACCGCTATTCTGAGAGAAATGCTACTTGGGAGAAAGTAGCAGATATGCAAAGATATTTTCCATTCTTATTTGAAAATAATATGTAATTATTTTTTAATTTTTGAACCTTAAGAAACACAGAGGACTGTGTTAAGCTCAAGGGGGGGAGGATGTCATGACCCTCCCTTGGTAGACTTTTATTTGGATGAATTTATGATTTGCTATGATGTCTTTTATGGTACGAATGATTTTATCATGATTAAGTTCTATTGATATAATGTTTCTTTTTAGGGAAATGTTTTGAGTTGGGTGAGAACTTGTTTTTAATAGATAATCTTTTCCTTAATATAATTTCTTTTGATATAACCCTTTTAGGTAGAGTTTTCTTGGTTTAAAATAATTCCATGAAAGAGGGAATGAATGTTGATGTGTATATTTTCATAAAGTTATATTTTTTCTTGTGTAGTTATTTTAAAGAAAAAATAAAAGCAATATCTCTTCTTTGATTTTATGGTGTAAGTAGGGATGAGGAAGACCAATGTCTAGATGCTCAAATCAATAAGGGAAGGTTTCTAGCAAGGGAGTTATGTTCCAACTATCATGGAAAATGCATATATATTTATATTATAATATATATATAATATATATATATATATATATATATATATATATATATATATATATATATATATATATATATATATATATATATATATATATATATATATTGTTTTAAATGAACTAAGAAACCATGCATTGTGAGTGCATCATGGAAATCAAAATGTAGATGGACTATTGTGAAGTCATAGTTATGTAGCTAAAAACTTGGGTATGTTGGTACCTAGTCGATAATATTGTTAATTACTTTTATTTTATATTAAAATTTAATGTTTTAACAACAACACAAATTAAAATGCTAAAATTTATAAATATTTATAAGTTAAATATAGTTATATATATTTAGCATAAACAATTCATTATTAAAATTAATCAATGGTACCAAAATGAAATCCACCAGTATAGACATGAAACGACTATTATTTTCATAACTTATACCCATTGACTATTAATATTATGATGCTAAAAGTCTCTTCAAATATTAAAAAGTTTTTTAGTTTTCTCATAACTTTCTTCTAAGTTTACATCATCTTGAAGTAGGTCAATAATCATATCAATTTTATACATTTAATCATCCTCTATTATTTTATCATTTACAAACATGAACAACTCATTCTAGTTTACCACACCAACTTCATATCGCTTGAATAGCAAATAGTTGCATGGCAGTTTGTTCCCAAGTCTCACCATCTTTCCATATTGAGGCATCTTCATATGGGTATAATTTATTGCTAAATATCCATATCCAAGTGATTTACATGTATATTCCCTTAAAAGTAGTATTTTAAAAATATGGAGGGAGATCAATGACTATAACTTCCTAGATGACTACTAAATTAGGATGTTTTGCCATGGTCATGATCATGTATTTCAAAATCCTTATAGTGTTTAATCTAGTACCATTCATTTTTTATTTAGTTCTAGACAATTTTAGTGTATGGAAAGCCCATATCTTAATAAACAACCTTAGACATTATATTTATAAAAATCCTAAAATTTACTATGAAACTCCTTGATAGATAGTTCTTGATATTTGAATTTACATAGAATGACAACGTCTTCAAGGTCTTAGGCTCAGAAGCATTTATAAGATCTATTACATTGACCCGAATGTCTAAAGGATCTTTTTCCATCAACTTTTGTTACTCTAATATACTTGGCCAAGTTGTTTTTTTATTTTATTCTTAGTGTACCTTCTTTCCTTATCATTGAGGGCTTATTGTAGAAAATATATATTTCCTCATAGAGCTAGAGGTTCCAACACACTCACTTTTGCTAGTATTTTCTTCATCTCCTTTGTTATATTGAATTTCAAATTGATATAATTGCTTTCATTGTGCGATGTAAACTTCTTATAGTTCTTAGTGGCTATTATGCATCCCTCACTTGTGAGAGAAGGGTAATTTAGATGTTTTTTAGTATATTTTTTACAATTTATCTCTTTCTTTCTCTTTTTATCATTTTTTATCTATCTATAACTTTTTGGCTTCTTTTTCTATTTTGGGTTATTTCTCTTTGTTAGTCTACATTCCTTTTTTAACATGTGTATCAGCTTAGGGAATAACTAGTTCTTTTCCAACATTCTACCTTTATTTTTCTATTATGTATCAACCACGGGTTCCTTATCCCTTACATGTAGTGGAGCTCTTAACCTTCTTAACATTGTAGTATCCTTTTCTCCCTTAGTTTATCTCTAAGTTTATTCTTTCTCTTCTACCACATTTCTCTTGCTTCTAGTTATGACCCCCTACTAGTTGGCATCTATAGCATTGTCTTTGAATGAGGAGTCTTTGTCTTCTTAAACTACAACAAAGTTGACAAAAATAGCATTATTAGGGTTTGGTAAGGCTAGAACTACTTGTTGCATTGGAGCTAGAGTCTGATAAATTGTTTGATTCTTCATAGGTGATTGGTATATTGTTGGGTTTATTACTAAGGATTGGTTCTATAGATTAAAAATACACGCCAAACAAAAATAAATAAAATCACAATGACAGAGTACAGAATAGTTGCACAAAACAAACGATTTCTATTAATCGATGGAGTTTAAAAACTCCTTTTTGAATACAACTGGGCCTGTAACCCTTTATTTGTGATACACAGTTACAAGTTATGCTAGGGTTATCCAAAACCCTAGCTAGCACAAATGGTGGCACTTTCGAAGAATGTATCTTCAATCCCAACCGAGTGAGTGGGCTTTGTTGTATCCCTTGCTTGGACCACTCCAGCTTAATCAGCTGCCATCAATAAACCGGATCTGCTGTCAAAAACCTGCACACATTAACACTATCAAGGAGTTAGAAATTAATAAGAGGGCTCCACTATGTGAGCCCTCGGAAACAATATAAAACCCTAGAAAACGAAGTGCAGGAATTCAATAAAAGATCAATAAAAGAAAAGAAGTTACTTGCTTTAAACTAATTAATACCTATTCTCCGTAATCGCACTAGACCGGGCAACACTCGGAAGTAATGTGGTCATCAAATCGGCTACGGAAGGCGCCCTGGTGCACTCGCTGAATGCCTGCGTGCTTCTGGATTAAGGTTTCAGATGCCGTTCTGAGTCTGTGGCTGTGGGTAAACGTCCGTGGGCACTTGGTAAATGCCCGTGGGCACTTGATAAAGGGGTAAACGCCCACGGGCACTTGCGACAAGAATGGGGGATTCTACAGAATGCTGCAGAAGAGATGGCGGCGAAAGCGACGACGAAAGCGGTGATGGATGCGACGAAAGGGTAGCAGAAGAGAGATAGAGGAGATAGCAGTAGAAGAATTAGAATTAGAGATAGCGCATAGGAGATAGGTCAAAAATATAGGGTTTGAGCCATCAAGGTGACTCGATTTATAATCTACTCTTAGGGCACACTTTAGGGTTTTAACGACACTTTGAACGTGTGGCTAAGATTAAAGTGGATCCAAGGGTAGAGAATAAATCTGGGTTGTGGAATGGATTAAGATGGATAGACGGATGAGATTAAATGAAGGATGGATGGCTCAGATTAAATCACTTAAACTATTATTTAAATATATATTAAAATATTAAAATACATATATAAATATTAATTTAAATACATTTGGGGATGAAAAATGGCGGGAAAGGTGAAATTGGGCCAAATAATGGCGGGAAGGTGGATGACCGACACGTGGCTAACAGGAAGGTATAGATGACTTGCAAGTGGCTGGATTTTGGTGTCTACAGATGCCCCTTTTGAGTCGCTTTGTGTGAAGACACAATGCAGCCCAAAAAACTTAGGACACCCGAAAAGTCGGATCAGACGCAACTCTCTCTCAAGACTAAAGCACAACTTTGAAGACCAAAGAATAAAAGAATGTTTAAAATTTATCAGCTTACCCCCTCAATTGGCGAGCGAGAATGGTTCTCACGAGCCAATTGGAATAAATTCGAAAGAAAATGAACCGTTTTTGCCCCAACGGTGAAAAAAGGGTTGGTGTAAGAATCATCTGTTTATGTCCCAACAGAAAAGGGGTTGGTGTACAAACCAGAAAAGAATATGATTGAAGACGATATGAGTGATGTGAAAAATGAACCGTTTTCTGCCCCAACGGTTAGAAAGGGATTTTTGCCAAATTTTAAATTCCATGATCATGTAAGATGAATTCTACTATTAGGAAAGTTAAAAATTGATAACGGATGCCCCAACTCCTGTGGGTGAATCCATACTGTTGATGAAATTGCCTTGTTGGCGTCATTGATATGCAGAGATGCAATATGAAAGAGTCCAAACTTCAGAGATGCTCCTATTGACTGTATGGATAATTCCTTGGGTCGGAACCAATCAACCTAGGTAGCCTTAATCTCTAGCAAGACTCAAAATAATGATGATATTGAAGATTGTCCACGTTTAAGGCCCCATGAACTAGGCCATCAATGACAACTGTTAAGCAAATTAATCTTGGTATGAGGTCACTTGAAAAGTAGGATACCCAAAATTGATTTCCAATTTTCAAACAGTGAAATAATTGATGATGATAAATGGTAAGTGTCCTTATGGTGGTTTAATCCTCTTATCGAATTGCATGGATGCAAATCGCTGCAATCGCCAAGGTGATAGAATATACCACTAGATACGAGGTTTACTTTAATTTAATTTGGCAAAAATATGCATGATGAAAGAAGAATGAATGAAATTGACGATAGATCAGAAGAATTGATGAATGTTGTTAATTTTGTGAAGGTTTTGAATGTTTTTAACCCAATTTGTAAATCAATGATGAATGATGGGCTTTTTGAGCAAAATGACAAAATTTGTTTCCAAAACTATTGTAACCTTCACAAAATGTTTTATTATGATAATAAGAATGGATGGATGCAATTTGATGAAATTTGGAGGAGGTAAGCTTCAATTTTGTAAGTTTTGTTCTTTTATTCAATACTGACACCAAACGCCGATATGCATTTGGAGGTGGCAGAAACGCCCGCCAATGTTTGAATCATTCATGAAATGCCCCACTGCGTCTGAATGCGCCATGAAACACCCCACTACATTTCAGGGCGCCAAAACCAGCTATTTAAACAGTTTCAGCGAGAATTTCGCTCATTTGTGCGTTCGAGCTTGAGAGAAGTGCGTCTGAGGGAGTGGAATGAAGTGAAGTGAAGTGAAAGGTTGTGTGGGAGAGTGAAGCACGTGAGAGCTATGGCGGAGATGGGAGCGGACGCGCCAGTGCAGCAAGCTGAGGTATTTGTTTATTTAAGCAAGTACTTTTATTTGTTTTTTTTTTTTTTTTTTTTTGCAATTTTTTTTTTTTGGAAAAAAAAAAAATTGTAACCAATTTTTGTTTTTTTGTTTTGCAGCTTAGGGTGTTAGAGGCGCAACACCGATTCTCACCTATCATTCTGGGGATGAGGAGGTCATTGTCCCAGGTAGACTGGGAGATATTGGAGGCAGTGGGGCTAGCGAAGGCAGCCCGATTGGAGGTAGTTCGGGTAGATGAGGGGTACCTCTTGGCTTTGGCCGAGAGGTGGGATCCAGATCGGGGGACGTTCCAGCTCCCGACTGGAGAGATGACGGTGATGCTTTAGGATGTATACCGCATCCTCAAGGTGCCCGTGGAGGGGGCACGGGTGGAGGTTGGACGAGATAGGGCCACGGAGATGGCCAAGTTGTTTGGGGATGACTGGAGGGAGATCCGGACGGAGAGCGGGGGGATTCCTTACTTGGCCATGTATACGACCAAGGAGTTGATAGTGGTAGAGGCTCTAATGATGTTCGTATTGGCCAACATTTTGGCCCCGAATAGCATCGGGTGCAGGTTTCCATGGAACCTGATGGGTGTAGTGAGCGAGATGCTCACTAATAGGGTAGTGTATGCCTAGGCGCCCGCTTTATTGGCACAGGTGTATCGGGAGTTGTATGAGGTTCGGAGACGAGGCCAGAAGGGCCTAGGCTGTATTTTGGTTCTCTAGTGCTGGGGCTGGGAGCACTTCAGAGTGGCCCGACTGGAGGGGTTGCCATGTGCTTACTGGGACATGAGCCAGGCTTATGGTAGGAGATGGCCAGTGGTGGAGGAGAGATAGCCGAGCCGCCCCGTGAGATCGGGGCAATGGTATAGGAGTTTATGGGCGGACTTGATAGATGCCCAAGTCATTTGGAGGCCCTGGTGGGAGGTGAGGTGGATCGATGATGGAGAGCATCTGAGACGGGTGCGACAGGCTAGATGGGTAGTGGGTCGGGGCCACAGCGAGGCGGAGTACATATAGATGTCTCGAGTGCTCCGCCAGGTCGAATTGAGATAGGATGTCCCCAGTGAGCCAATGTGCTATCAGAGGCACAGATCAGAGGGGGATTTTTCGTGTGCAGATCCATGGAGGGAGGCGGCAGAGGACGATGAGGACATGGAGATCCTCGACGTGGACGATGTCGGGGTAACAGCTGAGTATGCAGCATGGATGGCTGCAGAGCCAAGGTGGGAGCCACCATTGGTGGCTGTTGGAGCTGGAGAGGATGAGGGAACCGCAGAGGTTCCCAAGCGCAGGGAGGGTCCCCGCCTTCGATCTGACAGTCGAAGGTGAAAGGGGAAGATGGTGCGGTAGGCATCGAGGAGCGGAGATGACGAGGAGGATGATGGTGAGGGCCTAGGAGAGGCCACTGGAGAGACTAGGGAGGTACCCCCTAGCGGGCACGAGGATGATCTGGCACAGCTGCAGCAGCAGATAGCAGAGCGCGATGCTATGCTAGCTGTCCGGGATGAGAGGATAGCTCGGTTGGAGCAACAGAGTTGCAGAGCGGGATGCCCTGATAGCTGTTCGGAGAGGAGTGGATGGCCCAGATGCAGGCGAACTTGGATGGAGCGACTAGGGTGCCCCAGGATGACAGGGTGACAAGACTCCAGGCAGAGCTAGCAGAGTGAGAGCGATGACACGGGATAGACCTATCTAGACTTAGGTCTAGAACTCGTTATATTGAGGCTCTGGAGGACACATTGTTTAGGCATCACATTATGTTTCCTGATCCTCCATCCTCCTCTGTCTCTAGGCGTAGTGAGTCTAGGCACACCACTAGGTCTAGGGCTCCTACTAGGTCACAGGGATCCTCTTTTGATGGTTAGCTTAGTGCTTAGATGCACTCTTTATGAGCCTTGGTGCTCTATTGTATATTGTATCCTGTTGGCATTCATTGTACAGTTTATCCTTTATACATATATATATATACATGGCTTTTATTTATTTGGTGTTTTACTCTCTTTTGTGTGAATGCCTATGTTTTTGTGATGCATGTTTTTATATGTTTTAATGTTTTTGATGCATATGGAATGCAAAGTTATAGATGATTAATGCGAGACTAAGTAAATGAAATATGCACTAAGAAGCACTCATACTTTTAGATAGTTAGATTTAGCCAACTGTTATCATAATTGTTTAATCAGGGGCACCGAACTTGGTAGCTTGTGAATGAATGACGTATGGAATGACATGAATATGGAAGAAGATATGGAGGTTGATATGGAAGAAAATATGGAGGAAGACTGTTTTACAAAGACTCAAACATGCTAGTGATATCAAACAAACTTATTAACATTGCCTAATTCAACTAGGACCAAATGTGTGTGCATGTGAGTTCATTAACCAAATCAGAAGCATGGTAGTGACTCTAGGCAATCAAAAACCTGTGTGTGTGCAAGTGTGTTCATTAACCTCATCTTGCACAAATTAGGTAACCCTGTTATGGAGAAGACCCCGAAGCTATTTTTTCCATATGAGCATTCAGAGGTCTCTCTTTGAGGAGAGACATGTCGCCACGCAATGAGTATACTCCACTGCCAGTCAAGCGTCTATAGCCTCGGTGAAGGTTAACTCCATAGTCCATGTTTTTTTTGACCTTTGTAAGCTTTGGGGATGACTACCTATTCGTCTGACTGGACAAGTAGTACGATCCTTACAACTTATTTGGGATCAGTGGTGTGTGAAAAATGTTCATTTCCTTAGAGCTTTGGGGAATCGAATTCTCAACCGAAGTATGATGAGAATTTTACCCTATCCTTACTACTCTATTTATATTTATATTTTGTGGTTGCTTGTAATACTGGTAAGAACCACTGTTTTATGGACTATGTTTGCATGATAGGACATACGAGGATTACCCTGTTCACTTCGAGGCACAACCCAAGGATGGTGTTATCTCTCTTTGACACAAGATGTTTTTAAGATGTGAAAATGTGATAGGTTCAAGACCACTTTTGAAATCATTTCCCAATACTCAAGATTTTATTTAGTGTAATTTGTGATATGGCCCTAGAGAACTTTAACATGCATTTCGAAGTTTGCTTAAAACACTAGAAATGGCTGAGTGACTGAAAACATTTTGGCAATGTAAATATGTGCAAATGGAAAATGGATGTACGAATGACAATTCGGTTTGATGGATTTTGTGAAGGTGTCCCTGATTAAGGCAACATGACTTTTGCTTGACCAAATTTTATATCCAAAAGATAGAATGGTCTCTAACATGATATGCAACTATGGCTGAAAATGAAATGTTATGGTTTTCAATGAGATGTATGCACATGAAATGCAATATTTTTGAATGAGATGTATGCAACTAACAATGAAATTCAAATTCTTTTTATTTTTTTTGTTTTTTTTTTTTTTTTTTACAAGCCATGTATATATGTACATATAAAATTCAAACTATGCGTAAAATGCCCTCAAGTGTATAACATTAAGTGGTTCGGGTTCTTCCTCTCCCTCTAAACTGGCAAGTCTATAAGTTCCATTACCCACTCTTTCAGTGACCATATATGGACCTAACCAATTAGCCGCGAATTTATCTCGAAGATGCGGCAATGCATTGGTGTTTTGTTGATTCTCTTTAAGGACAAGATCTCCTACTTGAAATTCTCTTAGATGAACTTTGGCATTGTAAGCACGTTTCAATCGGTCTTGATAAACTCGCAAATGCTCTAAAGCATTGATTCATTTTTCATCTATGAGTGTGAGTTGATCAAGACGTGCTTGTCTAGTAGTATCATCATCGATAAATTTTTGCAAAGAAATTCGCAAGGAAGGGATCTCGAGCTCAAGAGGCATGATTGCTTCAGCTCCATAGACCAAAGAAAATGGCGTTGCCCCAATGGGGGTTCTGATGCTTGTTTTGTAAGCCCATAATGCCAATGGGATTTGTGTATGCCAATATTTATGATTTTCTTTAACAAGTTTCTTAAGAATAGCAATTATGGTCTTATTGGAAGCTTCAGCTTGTCCATTGGCTTGTGGGTAGTAAGGAGTTGAGAAACTATGTTGGATATTATACTTTTCGCAAAGAGCTCGAACATCCTTATTCTTAAAAGACTTGTCGTTATCGGAAATGATTTTAGAGGGAATAACAAAACGACAAATGATATGGTGAAGTATAAACTCCACAATTCTAGGACTCGTCAGTACTCGGTTAGAGGAATAGCTTCAACCCACTTTGTGAAGTATTCGATGGTTGTAATGATGAAAGTATGTTGTCTCGAAGAGGCAGGTGAAATCTTGCCAATTAAATCAAGACCCCATTGTGAGAAGGGCCAAAGGCTTTGGATGGGTTGTAAAGCTTGTGATGGTATATGGATTAAATTAGCGTGTTCTTGACACTTTTTACATTGTTTAACATATTTGCAACAATCTTGTTCCATAGTGGGCCAATAATACCCTATACGTAAAATACGCTTCGCAATGGCCATTCCACTAAAATGACCACCACAAGTACCATCATGGGCTTCAGTAATAGCTTTATGTGTTTCACCTGCTTCTAGACAGTGGAGGAGTACTCCATCATATCCACGTTTATACAACACATCCCCCAAAAGAACAAAACGAGCTGCCTTTTGCTTAAAGCAGTGGCGGGCAGTTCGAGACAAATCAGATGGGAGTGTTCCAAACTTGAGGAATGCTACTATCTCACCGTGATCGCCATTTATAGATTAAAAATACACGCCAAACAAAAATAAATAAAATCACAATGACAGAGTACAGAATAGTTGCACAAAACAAACGATTTCTATTAATCGATGGAGTTTATAAACTCCTTTTTGAATACAACTGCGCCTATAACCCTTTATTTGTGATACACAGTTACAAGTTATGCTAGGGTTCTCCGAAACCCTAGCTGGCACAAATGGTGGCGCTTTCGAAGAATGTATCTTCAATCCCAACCGAATGAGTGGGCTTTGTTGTATCCCTTGCTTGGACCACTCCGACTTAATCACTGCCATCAATAAATCGGATCTCGCTGTCAAAAACCTGCACACATTAACACTATCAAGGAGTTAGAAATTAATAAGAGGGCTCCACTGTGTGAGCCCTCAGAAACAATCTAAAACCCTAGAAAAACGAAATGCAAGAATTCAATAACAGATCAATAAAAGAAAAGAAGTTACTTTCTTTAAACTAATTTATACCTGTTCTCTGTTAATGCAGCTAGACCAGGCAACACCTGGAAGTAATGTGGTTGTCAAATCGGCTACAGAAGGTGCCCTGGTGCACTCGCTAAACGCCCGCATGCTTCTGGATTAAGGTTTCAGACGTCGGTCTGAGTTTGTGGCTGTGGTAAACGCCCGCGGGCACTTGGTAAATGCCCGTGGGCACTTGGTAAAGGGGTAAACGCCCGTGGGCACTTGCGACAAGAATGGGGGATTCTGCAGAATGCTGCAGAAGAGATGGCGGCGAAAGCGACGACGGAAGCGGCGATGGATGCGGCGAAAGGGTAGCAGAAGAGAGATAGAGGAGATAGCAGTAGAAGAATTAGAATCAGAGATAGCGCATAGGAGATAGGTCAAAAAGATAGGGTTTGAGCCATCAAGGTGACTCGATTTATAATCTACTCTTAGGGCACACTTTAGGGTTTTAACGACACTTTGAATGTGTGGCTAAGATTAAAGTGGATCCAAGGGTAGAGAATAAATCTGGGTTGTGGAATGGATTAAGATGGATGGACGGATGAGATTAAATGAAGGATGGATGGCTCAGATTAAATCACTTAAACTATTATTTAAATATATATTAAAATATTAAAATACATATATAAATATTAATTTAAATACATTTGGGGATGAAAAATGGCGAGAAAGGTGAAATTGGGCCAAATAATGGCGGGAAGGTGGATGACCGACACGTGGCTGACAGGAAGGTATAGATGACTTGCAAGTGGCTGGATTTTGGTGTCTACAGGTTCATTATGGATAATATTTATCCCATAGCAATAGCTTGTTACTCTTGGTATTGTTGATTATAATTATTTGTTTAGGAATGCTTAATATTCATAGGATCATATTCGATATTGTATGGGAAGCACGATAATTTATTTGCATCCACCATATTATTCTACACTTGATTGTCATTAAGCCCAATATTTTGTTATGGTACCTAATATTTTGTAAGATAATGGGTTTTACTTGGTTGCCAATTTTATTGTTGTCATCCACTACTTGAATATAACTACATCGTCTTCATGTTATTCTGATTTACCATTGTCTTTACTACCTCTACCATTTCCTTCATACTAAGCTTACATTAAGCAAGGATTTTATTGGCTCCCTTAGTGTTATCACTACTTTGTAGTAGAGTGGATAATGTAGGTAACTGAGACTTAAATGTGATAGTTGTAGATGTATTTTGATGTGGGTATGTCACAATATATAGGGAAGGAGAAGTATTGGTGGATGAATGAATATTTGGAGTGGGAGACATGGTAGGAGTGGACCAAATAATTAAGGAATTTTGTGAAATATTATTGGCATAGGCCATAGGTGAAGTAAGTGGTAATTTACTTACTCTAATCAAGATATTTTTTACATGGGACACCTCTTCAAAATTTGTATCTAAAGTGATATAGTTAGCATTGTAAATTGTTAGAGTTCAATCATATTGCAAGCCTTTAATATTGAATGGTAACTCCTATTCCTCATTGGGTCAAACATTTGTTGAGCAAGGTGCAGCAACAGTATTTTCATTATTGTCAACACAGTCAGATAGATCTGTTGATGCAGTGGATAGGAAGTTCAAAAGCTATTTAGATGCAGAAGACAGGAGTTCAAAGGTTATTCAGAGTATGTACAGTGATTTTCCAAGAAGACCGAAGTGGCCCATATGCAAAATATCAAATAAAAATACAAGAAAAGTGTCACGATATCGCAACATATATAGCAGGCAAGAAAAATTGTCGTGATTTCGCGAAATGTTGGAAGAGAGAGAAAAAGTAGGAAAAACTGTCGCGATTTCATGACATGTTGGAAGAGAAAAAGGCAAGTGGAAAAACTGACACGATTTTGTGACATGTTGGAAGAGAGAAAAAATAGGAAAAACTGTCGCGATTTCACAACATGTTGGAAGAGAAAAAGGCAAGTGGAAAAACTGTCGCGATTTCGCGACATGTTGGAAGAAAGAGAAAAAGCAGGAAAAACTGTCACGATTTCGTGACATGTTGGAAGAGAAAAAGGCAAGTGGAAAAATTTTTGCGATTTCGCGACATGTTGGAAGAGAAAGAGAAAGCAGGAAAAAGTGTCGTGATTTCGCAACAAGTTCGAAGAAAGAGAACAAGTAAGAAAAGTGTCGCGATTTCGCGACATGTCTCATTTTCACGACTAAAATAGGAGAGAGAAAGTAAGTTAGAAAAGTGTCACGATTTTGCGACATGTCGCATTTTAGCGACTAAAATAGGAGAGAGAAAGTAAGTTTGAAAAGTGTCGCGATATCACAACACGTCACATTTTTGTGACAAAAGAAAGAGAGGAAGCGTACGAAAGCATAACTGTCGTGATTTCGTGACAAAAGAAAAAAGCAAGACTTCGAAAGCAGAAGTGTCATGATTTTGTGACAAAAGCAAAGAAGTAAAGTATGGAAGCAGAAGTGTCACGATTTCGTGACAAAAGCAGAGAAGAAGACTTCGAAGGCATAAGTGTCATGATTTCGCGACAAAAGCAAAGTTGAAGTTTGTGGAAGCAGAAGTGTCGTGATATCGCGACAAAAGAAAATACGAAGTCTGTGGAGGCAGAAATGTCGTGATATCACGACAAAAGAATAGAGAAAGCATACGAAGGCGAAAGTGTCACGATATCGTGACATGTTGTATTTTCACGAGCCAAAGCTAAGAGAAAGAGCAAGGAGAAAAAGTGTCACGATATTGCGACATGTATTTTCGCGGTCCGATGCAAAGAGAAAGAGCAAGGAGAAAAAGTGTCGTGATATCGCGACATGTAGCATTTTCGCGGTCCGATGCAAAGAGAAAGAGAGAGAAATAAAAAGTGTCACGATATCGTGACATGTATTTTCACGGCAACAACAACAAAAGAAGCTACAGAGGTAGAAATGTCATGATTTCACGACAAGTCGTAAATGCGCAAGTCAAGAAGGAGAACCTAACTGAAATGAGAAGTATGATAGTGGACCGACATCACTACGGCATTTACAGGGGTAGTTACAGAGTGATTTCATACTGCTGAAATACGAAGAGTGATCAAAAGTCAATATGGCGATTACAGGGTCTGTCCAAAATGAAATCATCAAGCGATGGATAAACCGAACATCTTCTTGAGTTAAAGTCGACGAATACCGATGACAGTCGACTAAAATTAGGGTTTACAGTTGTTATGAAAGTCGACTAAGATTAGGATTTATAGCCGACTAAGATTAGGGTTTTCATAATAAAAATATTGTTATAAAAGGAGGGTTGTTTGGAGAATTGAGGGGTGAGTCGAATGTGTGTGAAATACGATCGTTGTGTGCAGAGAGCAAGTCATGTCGAATCATGCTAAGTGCAAAATTTGCAAAGAAAGTAGAGTGTGCAAAAGGGAGAAGACGATCTTGAAGTTTGACTGTAACGAAGCAGAGTGTGCGAAGTGATTACGTAGAGAGAGCAGAGTGCGTAGAGAACGCAAAGGTGAAGAAGATCAGTCAGGGTCTTGTAAAAGCAAAGGTATATTACTGTCAAACTTATAGATTCAAATTGAAGTCCAGGTTGCGGCTTGGCATCGAGGGTTGGTGCTCCTTTTTGTTGGTGCGGATAAATAAGGGGTTGGTGGTCCTTCCAGTTGGTCTTTGGTAAATCAGGGGTTGGTGCTCCTTTTTGTTGGTGCAGATAAATCAAGGGTTGGTGCTCCTTCCAGTTGGTGCTAGTAAATTGATTGTAAAGTTGGTGCTTTGCAAAGGCTAGATTTGGATGGTAGTCCAAGCAGTCAATTTTTGAGGAGTAGCCACATTGGTGAACCTCGTTAAATCTTATGTTGTGTGATGCTCTTTTGTTATACTTGATGTATCTAGTAATTAGTTTTAATTGTTTTGGTATTAAGAGCTGTAAATTTAAGTTTATAGAGCTACACTGATTCACCCCCCCCTCTTAGTGTCATTGTAAGACTAACAATTGGTATCAGAGCTAAGTTTATGTGCAAGCTTAACCGGCTAGGGTGATCTTGGAAGTAACACAATGACATGTGAAGCTCTTTTCATGGCATTTGAAGAAGTAAAATCAAAAAAGGAAGGAGTGAACTCTGAAGTATGTAGTGAAAACCCTGAGGCTAAAGTAGATCTAGAAGGTGAGTTGATCTCTGCACTTGAAGAGTGGAAAATAGAGAAGAAAAAGTATAAGAAATTTTCAAAAAGGCTTGAGGATGCAAACGAAATCATAACTAGTCTGAAAGTACAGACAAAAGAATACAAGAAAATATCTGAAGATCTCAAAGTACAAATTACCATGAAAATAGATTATTGCTGCAAACTAGAAGAAGAGAATGTTGGTTTACGTATGCAGATAGAAGAGATGAATCACAAAATTAGTTGCTATCACAAACACGAAGAAAGTTCTATGAAGCTAGATAAGATTATAAATAACCAAAGGCCTACAGGCATCAAATTTGGTCTGGGTTTCGTCGAAGGAGAATCATAAAATGGATCAAAGGCCAGAATTGTAGAATCCATAAAGAATGAAGATAAGAAACAGGTTGATCAAGGAAAAACATCTCATGCAAAAGAAAGCAATAATGCTAGGCAAGAAAGGAGAATTGACAATGATGGATTCACCAATGTCACACATCAAAGAAGAAGAAGACCTATGGTTCCTATGGCAACATGGCAAAGACCATCACCCAGGTTCAATTATCCCTTTTCTAGTTTCTGTTTTAAATGCAATGGCTATGGAAATAAAATCTCAGACTGCAAATATAATGTAAGACCAAGGAATTTCACCAGTAGAAATGCTTTTTCTCCTCTGATGAATTATACGATAGAATGTTATAACTGTCATAATTTTGGGCACATTGTAAGAAACCGTAGAAGTACATTTGCATCAAATCAGTTTCAGGGAAGAAAATTTCAACCAAATAGGATGATACAAAATAGAAAACTTCTTGAAAAACATGCACAAGCTATTGATAAGCGAAAGGCAAAACAAGAGCCCAAAACTACTATCAAAACGGAGTGGAAAGAAAAAGAGTGACTTAAGGAAGAAAATGAATCCTTAATCGTACAAACAAGGTCCTCAAGAGTCTAGTATTGTAATCATGAATATTTCCATGAGGATATCTTTGCATAGCATTTAATTAAAACAAAATAGAATACATATTTTCCATATTACTAAATCTATGCATAAAATGTTCTACAATTGATGCTCAACTAGTAACAAAACTACGATTTGTTTAAACTAAAATATAATATTTATTGCACATATTACTAAATCTCTACATAAAAATGCTCTATAATTTATGCCTACTTAGTACCAAAGTTATCTAGTAATCCCATATACCATAAATAATCCTTATCCCTTAATGAATAAATGATCAAACATACCATAATGTCTTCATTTTGGATATAATGAGTCAACTTCACTGTGGGAAGCTCGTTGAGGTGATACATCAAGACTTTGTTTCCATTCCTATTAAAAGTTGGTAAAGCTTTCATAGCAATGGAAGGAATGGGTAATAGGCTCTTAGTGCAAATGTCCTTGGTAGGCTCAATCTAGAAGTTGGTTTGAGGACTAGGTGGTTGAAGAGCTTGGTTATTTTATATGGTTGACCATATTGCATTGGATAGGGATATAACACATAGCCTTAAGGTAGGGTAATATATGCTTGATATGAATGCATTCAAAGGAAAACTTATACAGGAAATCCCTAGGTGTACTTTTGTGCACCATAATATGGTGGCAAAAAGGGAGATTTATGTTTTGAATTGGTGATAGATTAGGATAGATCAAATATTTATTAGGAGGGGCTTGCAAATTTTAGATTAAAGGAGGATATTGTTAGACTTATTGAGGGACTTATTGTTTATAAGGAGATATGTATTGTTGTAGATTTTACTATAGATGATTGGATGGAAGTGGTGTTTGGTCTAAGGGATTTCCTTGAACTTATTATGACCCCATTTGACTAGTAGACACTTGTGAATTTTGATAAATACCTTGGTTTTAAGTTGTGATGTACATTTAACTAAAAAGTATTCACATTAGGCAGCATGTATTGTCTCAAGGATTAGATCACTACTTTAGAAGCACTATTATGTTAACTATACTAGGGAAAACTTTGAGTCGATAACATACATAGCATAGGGTTATTTTGGATATTGGAAACTAATGGTTGACTTACCTTGACCTGACTCTTAGAGGATACCAAAACTTGATTATTCAAATTATTATTTACATCAATATAGGGCATCTTTATAGTATTTTGTATGATTCATAGCAGGACCTATAATGTCTTGGGCCTAGTTTAACAAAGGCATAACTATAATATAGCAAGAAACTAGGAAAAATGGTTTCTTGGGACATAAGGATTTGGATTATTTTATTGGCCATTGGAATTTTACTTTTTGACAAAGCAAAATCCAATGTTGTATCTATTTTAATTTTGTCATCTTGTACTCACACAACTTGTTCTTTTATTTTCCCTTTTAAATTTCTTTGTTGATATAATATAAATTTAATAGGTTGAAATCACGTACAAAATCAAATGCCAAAAAATAAAATATATACAAAAATAGAGTTTAAATTAGAATAGGGCTCAATCTCATCATGGAAATCAAGCCTCTTGTTCCTGCTAGGCATACCAAAAACAAGTTGCATTGCAAAAAGGTCTAACTTATGCACCCACAATTTTATTTCAACAAATTGAAAGTAAAGGGAGTGTACCCTTATCAACCTCCATATTTAGTACAACTCCTCACAAACCTTGGTATATCTAACTAATCAATTTTAAATGCATAAAAATAAATGTAAAAATTTAAAAAAAAAAAAAATTAAAGTACATGAAAATAAATTTTGAAGTTTACGATGTAAGAGATCAAAAATAAATATGGTCATAACCATAGCAAGGAAAGTGTATGATCAATACACACATGAGAAAATAAAATAATAACTAAGGATAGTGTGTATATAAAATAGAATTAACAAGGAATGATAAGAGGAAAAAGGGGCAGTACCACAATGTTAATGCATTCCACAATCTAGGAGGGCAGTGACACTGATGGAAAGCAAAAAGTTCTATTAATTTCTCATTAGTCTAAGAGAAAATTGTAATTACAATGTGGGGCTCACAAAGTGTAACTCTAATCCTCCTCAAAGCCAAAATACATTTATAATAGAGCTCATGGATCCTATTTATAATAGGAATTCACCTCTAAGTTACCTTAGATGAGAAATTCTTACTCCTAGTAAAAGTAAATATTTGGGGTATCTCTAGCAAAATGATGCACCTCCAAATGTTACATACCTCTAAATAGATTTCTAAACAACATAGAAATTTTCTAAAATGCTTAGTAGTGCTAGTACATGCCAAAATTTCACTAAATGAAGATCTTGCTCAAGATATATATAGTTTCTTTTGTGCTTCTACTTGTCAATAAGCAATTCACTCTAGGAGGGGAGTGAAATTCTACTATTTTGGAGTGTTTCACTTTATTCTACTAGTGTTTCGCTCTTTGGGTAAAAATCACTCCATGTTATCTAGTGCTTCGCTCCTCGAATCTTATTACACCACTTTGAGCAAATCACATCTACATTCAAAATTTTGTAAAACTATATTTCTAGAGGCCTCAATTCATCAATTCAACATTTGTGTACATCTTCAAAATATGGAGAATCCCAAGGTAGTAAGTGGGTTACTATAGATAAGGAACGAGACTTGGTTAGAATGGGTTGCAATTCATCTTCCTACAAATTAAAAAACCTTAAAAATAAAATTTCAATCATCAACTCAAAGCAATGACATATGTCATAGAGTAAACTACTCTCTACTAGACCTCAAATAATTCAACCATGTTTCTTTGGCTATAGGGATCCCTTGGACTTATTGAGAATCAAATTATAATGATTCTCCCTTCCTACCAGAAGGTTGTTGTTTCCAACTATATCTTATCCTATCATATTGAATACTTGCATCCTTACCATGCATTTTAGGAAAAAAAATTATTTTGAAAGCCCAATAATATTATATACTATTAACAAGTGGAAGTTTCCAATTGATATGAAATAGAGTCCTTGAACATGATGTTGGTGGAATTTTTCAAATTGATATAATATTCATATGATATTTTTTATTTAATATGGACACGAATTTATTTGTGATTCAAACATTATTTAGGTAGTATTTTTAAAATTATAATTTATATAATATAATATTTTTTTTATGAAAAAATGATTATATTAATAAAATAATGCCTAATCATACAAAAAAAGGGTGAGTGGGATTAGTACACCCCGTAAACCAACACACTAACCACCGTGGTTAGTGTGTACACAAGAGTATCAAAAATAGTCCACAAAAATCCAGATAACAACTGCAAAAATAGTGTCAAATATGCATTCAAAAAGAAAGGAGCTGAGAAATCACTGCCAAGTGGAAGGCCTAAAGTTTTCCTCCATAAGGTCATAAGTCCATCCAACGGTTGAAGAAGTCGAGCCCCCCAGAAAATAGTAGTAGTACCACTAACAGTATGGGTCTGTGCATTTGATACAATTTCACCCTAACCAGGGGTATCATCTTGCTCAGGAGGTCAAACATCCCAACCAAAGATCGAGCGATACGGGCCTCCAGCTCTAGATTATCCATATTTGTGTTGCGGGGGGGGGGGCTGGGACCAGTGTCTGGTAGCAGAGGTTTGTGGTTAGTGATGGGTCCCCCAGTGAGTCGACAATTAGGACCTGTAAGGGAAACTAAGAGGCACACTACTCATAGTGTAGGGCGCATTCCCCCAATGATCCATGAGAGTACATAAGTACTATAACTCTACATGTACTTTTTTAACCTGTACTTGAATCTGTAACCAATAATAAAATAATATAATATATTTATAAGCAACAAATAAGACATGCCCAACATCTTGTTGAGAAAAAATAGCTCTATTCTAGGACTTCCAAAGATAAAATAGGGTACCAATTCTAAAAATATTCCAAACAACACCCAATTTTAAGGAAAAAGCAATACTGTCACCCAAAATAGCATGCACCCAGGTAAAATCCTCTTGCATAAAAGGTCTAAAAATTTCAAGAAGCCACTCCTAGGTCGACTGAGCCCGATCACAAAACCAAAAAATATGAAATAAATCTTTCGCATGTCTACAAACTGGGTAAATGGGATTATGAGCACCCAGATGCTTGAGCCTATTGCCAACAGGCAACCCCTAGTGTAGGAGGCTCCAAGAAAAAAAAATTTGTTTGGGTTCAATATAAGTAGCCCAAGCAATCCAAAACCTCTTATTCCATTGGGAGGGAAGAGATACTAAGTCCCATATCAGAGTGAGCTTATCAACCATTGGAAATTGTGGGGTGAGCCATTTGTAACCTAGATGAGCTTTATATTGTAAAATAGAAAGCTCCCCAGGCCAACACAAATCTGACCACTAGGGTTTTTAAAAATGCTTATGCAGTTTGCACAAAATAGAAAATGGAATACTATCAATAACCACCTCATAAGTATCTTTATCATTAGGATTTAAATTGTGAATTTTATGAAAACTTCCCATGATATCCAACTCCTGGTATGTCAGGAGAAGAAATAAAAAATGGAAGCAATACCATGCTTATAGAACCTTTGCGCTCTAACCCACTGCACTAGAGCCAAGGGAGAGCCCTACCAAGTGATAACAAGAGACCACCAAATATTCATGGAAGGCAAAGAGGCACTTGCTTTGCGAAAACTCCCTTTCCAACTGAGCCAGGGTTTTAAGGCCTCCTAGGCTTTCCAAATACTCTGAATGACAAAAGAACCTTTAACTTTAACAAGTACAAGGGTAGTAAGAATGGATTGCAATCCCACCCCTTTCCAAATTTTCTTCTCTTGAAGCAAACCAGATTAAATGCAATGCCTGATCAGCACTTTTTAAGATTCATCCCCAATTAAATATTGGGTGATCCATTTAGAACAAAGGACAAAACCTTGTCGATGAAAATCATGAAGAACACAAGATTATACTAAGAGGGGGGTGAACAGTATAATACCACTTTTTACTTTTCTTTCCCAATCAATAGTATGTAATGTATAGATAGCAATATCAACAACAGTAATCAAAGTAATGCATAAATAACCACACATAATAAATACACCAAATTTACGTGGTTCACCCAATGTAGGCTACTCCACGGAGAAAATATTTCACTAAAATTTTATCAATCAATATCTTGGAAATCCTTTCCCTATTACAATGTTTATGGACCTCTTTCCAAAGGATACACCAATCCCCTAATCAATTTTGTGGATCTCTATCCATAGGAGACACCAATATCCTAACTCTACTCTAGCTAGTGATCCTCTAGAAGATATTTGCCTCCACTACCCTTAGCAAATGTAACTCTATCCACAGAAGATACATATCCTCCCTGCTCTGGCTGGAGATTTTTGTCCTTAACTCTATCACCTCCAAAGCTCTATCTCAAATCTGCACTAAACACGGTCCTTCGGTCTAGCATAAATTTGTCCTCATTCTTTGTCTCTGGTCTGGCACAAATCTGTCTTTAAATCTACATCAAAATTTGTCCTTGAATCTATCCTCAAGCCTTAACTCAAAGCTTGACTCAATCTCAAATCAAATCTGCTGGATCTTCCCCAAATCTTAACTCAAGGTTTGAACAAATCAATCAATAAACTTTGTTCATAAGTCTTCTCAAAGACTTATCTCAAATCTACCTTGTAAGCTTCCACAAAAATCTCACACTAATATGTCCTCAAGTCCTCTCTATAACTTGTCCAATATTCTTAATAAGTCCTCGCAATGAAGTCTTGGAGCAATTTTTGAGTAGGATATTGAGCTAGCTTTAGAGCAGACCAAAGTAGAGAGGAGAGGTGTCTCTTGTGGATAGAGTTCCACAAACTAGAGTTGAGGGGATAGATTTCTCCTGTGGATAGAGTTCCATGAACCATAGTTGAGGGGATAGAGTTCTCCTATAGATAGAGGTCCACGAATTAGAGTTGATGGGATAGAGTTATCTTATGGATAGAGGTCCACGAACCAGAGTAGAGGGGATATATTTCTCATGTGGATAGAGGTCCATAAACCATATTTGAGGGGATAGAGTTATCCTATAGATAGAGGTCCACAAACTATAGTTGAGGGGATAGAGTTCTCCTGTGGATAGAGGTCCATGAACCAAATTTGAGGGGATATATTTCTCCTGTGGATAGAGGTCCATGAACCAGAGTTGAGGGGATAGAGTTCTCCTATGGATAGAGGTTCATGAACCAGATTTGAGGGGATAGAGTTCTCCTATGAATAGAGATCCACAAACTTGAGCATAGGGGATTGGTGTCTCCTTTGAACAGAGGTCCATAAACATTGTAATAGGGATTTGGATCCCAATAAATTTGTTAAGAAAATTTATAAGAAATATTTTCTCCATGTACATAGCCCACATTGGGTGAACCACGTTAAATTTGTGTCTCTCATTGTGTGTGATATGTGCATTACTTTGTTACTGCTATTGATGATATTGGTTAATACTATTTTGGAAAGATAGTGCAATTGATAACATTGGATAATATTATTTTGGAAAGAAAAGCAAAAGGTTGTCTTATATTGTTCACCCCCTCTCAGTATAAGCTTGTGTTCTTCAATTAAAGTGATATATTTTATTTTTAGTTTTTTACATATAGTATGTGTTCATTTTCAATTAAAGTTATTAAACATTTTTCATAGAACTAAAAAACTAATGTGTTTTTCATTAAAATAAAAATAACATTAAAAGTATCTCGCCTCTATAGGTGTCTTTCTTGTTTCGCTTCCCTGCATCCCTTCCCTGACCATGTCCCAGATGCCTGATCCTGTCCCAGTTTCCCTCGCACCTCCTTTTCCCATACTCTTTGGAAGGAAGGTGTTGTAGATGATATTCTTGGGGGGGATATCATTGTTCCATTGTTCTGCCCCTTTCCTTGCCCTGTGGTGGGGTTTTCCTTTAGTTTCTATGTCCTGGTATGGTTTTACGTTCTTCCCTGGGACTTTCCCTGGGTTTTTTTGGGTTATTCAAGGTCTTCCTTGAATTTTCCTATTTTTCCCAGTGTGTTTTAGGTGTCTTATTAACATTTTCTCTTGGAGGATCTTAAGTTGTGGAATATTGGGTCTATGGAAATGTGGCTTCATGAGCAGTTTTGCACAATATCCTTTTTTTTTGGGAGGACCATGTGCTTTCTACTATGACTCTGCTCTTTGGGATCGATGTTGTGGGTCTAGCAAGATTTTAGTTTCTTTCGTGGCCTTCTTGGGGGGCCTCTGGTTTCCTTGCTACTGTATCCCTGTAGGATTTTCTCATATGTGTCTCTAAAGCTATTCATTGGCGATGTTAAAGGTTGTTTGGGACTTCTGGCTGCTTTCTTTCTATTTGGGATCTATCATCTGCAGCTGGGCTTCCTCATGACTCCTTCCTCTTGGGTTTCTGTGGAACTTTCCTACCTATTTCCTATAGGGTTTTGTTCTGCTACTGCTAATTCCTCTACTAGGCAAGCATTTTTGAAGACTTCTTTTTTTACTGTATGAGTTCTCTATGGCCTGTGGAGATCCTCTTGATGTTGAACCACTATTGATCCACATTTTAGGCTATTGATCCATTGCATGAGGACTTTGTGGCCTATATAATTCCTCATTATGTTTCTCCACCTTTCAGGCTCTCTAGGGATTGGTTTTTTTTCATTTGTGTGATCTTATGTCATCCCTGGGTGATTCTTGTCCCTGTCTAGGCAGGATTAACTATTTTTTCTGTTTCTCTGCTCCACCCATTTGTGCAAGGTGGTTTTTCTACTTCAGTCTAGTTTTCCCCTACGTGGGAAGCAGTTTTTCATTCACTTCCTGGTTTCCCAATGCTGGTTTCTAGTTTTCCCACCCTTGGGATGTTTCAAATTTTAAATTTGGCTCCTGTCTCTTTTTCCCACCTGTGGGAAGTTCCAAATTATTTTTAGGAAGGTTGGGCGGTTTGGAGTTTTTCAAGTTTGGTGCCTGAATTTTTAATTTTTATTTTTAGGCGGGATAATATATTCTGTCGTCTTCTCCTCTCCCACCTGGTGGGCTTTTCAAACTTTGCCCTGCACATTTTTCCTCAGTGTTTTCCTGGTTGCTTTGCTATTTTCGTTCCTTAGTGTTTTCCTTAGCATTTTCCTGTTTATGTTTCTCTACATTTTTCTCAATGATTTCCTCAGTGCCTTCCTGATTTTGTTCCTTTTGGCTTTCCTCAAGCCTGTCCTATTGTCCTTCCTTGGTCGTTTCATTTTGATGTAATCAGGTTTTGGGATCCTTGATAAAAACCCACTTTTAATTTAACCTACCAAAAAAATAACAATAAAAAGTTGGAGGAGTTGGATAAGATTGATGATGAGATTCAATTGATATAGGGTTTCAAAGGCAATTGTGCAAGGGTTTTGTCTGTGTGTCGAGCGCAAGCAATGGTAGAGGTTGCATTTCGGGGCCTGTGGGCCCTAGTAGCCAACTTTTTTGTTGTTTTTGCTCAAGATAGATGTGGGATATGTTGTAGGGGACCCACGATGGGTTAGGAATCTATCATTCAACAAATATTCATGCTACGGACTTGATTGACAATTACTTCCAATTTGTTGCCCAAAAAAAACAAAAATCACACCTTTCCTCAATGTCCAAGGCATGGATTAAAGAGACCTAGAAACAAGTTTCAAGTTGTAGACCAAATAAGAGAAGCCTCCTTAGAAAAAGAAAAAATGGTTTAGAACTCAAGCAAACCCGAAGCTAAGGAACACCCCCAAAATAGATCCACTATGGAAACCCCTATCAAGGGTAAGGATTTCGAGGATTCGACCCCAAAAATAAATTTTAGGGATGCCCTTCATGGTGGATAATCCCAGCCTAATGCTAACATTAATCTTAAGGCTTCTCGTAGACCTCTAAGAATGCCTAAGATTGATCCTAGAAAAATTGAGTCGGGATGTCTAAGAGCAGCTGATGGAACCCCAATAGTTAAGCTAAAAATGGGCGACATTCAAGATGGCATAGAAGATCTGGAGAGAAGAGGATTGATTTGTCATTTCTTGGGTTTCTATCTGAGCCTATCTACTTTCAAACTGTGGGTTGTGAAACACTGGAAAACAAAAGGTGAGATACAAATATTTGTTTATCCCAATGGTTATTTTCTTGTTATTTTTGCTAATGATGAAGACAGAGAGAAAATATTTCAAGGGGGTCCCTGGTTCTTTGGAAGGGCAGGGCTTTTCATGAAGCCTTGGCACACTAAATTTAAAGTCGAAGAAGAAATACCTTCTACAGGACCTGTGTGGGTTAGACTCTTTGGCCTCCTAGTTGAATTCTAGAATCTGGTTATATTTTCTACAATCGAAAACTCCCTTGGAACTTTCATGATGATTGTTGACTATACACATAAATTTGAACACATTATTTATGCTCGAATTTGTGTCTTAATGGATTTTGACAAACCCCTTCTAGAAAATATCTCATTACAATTTGGGGAGGACACTTGGGAGCAGGTGGTGGACTATGAGAACATTCCTTTTCATTGTAGAATTTACCATGAATATGGTCATTTGGCTAGTGTCTGTCCAAATAAGATTCTAGATCAAAAGAAAGAGGACACGAACTCAGCAAGTTTCCAAATGCCTAAGAAGAAGAACACTAAAAAAAATAGTTATGAAGGATCAAGCGATGTTGTCAACTAATATGTTTGGAATTCTTTCCACAAATGACCTCCTGGGTGAGGAAGAGGACATAATGGAGACAAAAATATTAGAAACACAATTTAAATATGTAGGGAAGGACTCAAAGACAAACCAACAAATCAAAGGTTTTCAACAAAAAAATAAGGGGGAAATATAGACAAGAAGAACAATATTTTAACTGTCAAAACTTCAAATAATTTAGACCCCAAGACAGACTTTGTTGAACCTTCCAATAACACTTTGGTTTTGTATATGCATACTTCAGGGTTAGAAGCTATCCTAGATTCAATTGGGGTAAGACAAGAAATAAGCAAAAAAAATGAAGATGGACACTAACCAAAAGGTAGGTCACAAGACTAATCAGCATCATATGGTAAAAGAAGGTGAAAATATTGTAGAGGAAGGTAATATTAATGCCCTTACCAACATATTTAGCCTCATTATTAATGAATATCATCACTTGGAATATTAGAGGACTCAAAGGGAGTCTTTCAAAATAAAATAAAATTAGAAGAATGATTCAGACAAACCAACCACATCTTGTTTTCCTTTAGGAGATGAAGATGTCAATAGAGGAAATGGAGTCAATTGTAAGTAAAATTTGGTTGACTGGAAAAGTGGCTTCCCTCAACTCCCATGGGGCTTCTGGTGGCATTGCTTACCTCTAGGATCCAAAAGAGATCATTATTCACCATATGGTTGGTAGTTGGGGTCTTTTAGCTGTGGTTGCACAAAGTAGATAATCTAACCAAATTATGCTCTGCTTGACTGTTTATGCTTCGACTACTTTGGAGGAAAAGCAAAGATAATGGAAGGATATAACTTATATTATCTCCCATTTTCTTGAATCTTGGGTCTTGATCGAAGGAGACTTCAATACCATCCTCTCTCTGGATGAGAAGATGGGGGAAATAGGAATCTGGATGGGAGCACAGACCTCATGAGTGAATATATTGTAAACCTTCACCTTGTGGACATCCAGCCAGATAATGGCCTCATGACTTGGTCTAACAGAAGGTAAGGCTCAACTTGCATCATGGAGAGATTGGATAGGTTCTTGTTCTCTGACAATTTCTTAATCCATGGACACATTCCTAAGGTGAAAACTCTTAACAATGTTGGTTTGGATCATTGGCCAGTCATGGTTGAAATGTGGAAAACCAATGTCAGTTTCTCACCCTTTCAATTTTAGTTAATGTGGCTCAAAGATAGTTCCTTCAGACCCCAAGTGCAACAATGGTGGTAGGAAGGTAAACCAAGGTATGGGACTAAGATGTTCTATTTCACCAAAAGGTTGCAATACATCAAATCCAAAATCAAGATTTGGAATTGGGAGGAGTTTGGAGATGTCAAGTAGAAGAAACAAGAAGTGATTGCTTGACTTGAATATTTGAATGAACAAATCCATTTAGATGGCCTCACGAAGAGTAGAAGTATAGATGAAATTAGACTCATAACTCAATTGGAGGAATGGGAAAAAGAGAAGAGCTCTTATGGAAGCAAAAATCTAGGATCCAATGGCTCAAAGAAGGAGATCAAAACATGGAATTCTTCCACAAATATCTTCTAGCCCATAGATCGCACAACTTTATTTCTTCCCTAAAATCATATTCTGGAGACTCTATCCACACTTGGGATGGCATGAAGTCTATCATTGTCAACTACTTTTCCAAACTATTCATTGTTGCATCTCTTGACTTAGCTTCTCAATAGAATATCCTTCAAGCGATCCCTACTCTTATCACTTATGAGGAGAACTCTATTTTGACTACTCTAGTTACTATCAATGAGCTTCAACAAGTGGTTTTTAAAATGCAAAAAGGGAAGACTCTAGGTCCTGATGGTTTTCCCATCAAATTTTACCAAGAATTTTGGGATATTCTTCATGTTGATTTATTAGAGGTGGTGGAAGAAGCCAGGAAGGCCAAAGAAATTTTGAAGGTAATCAATAAAACTTATATAGCTCTAGTCCCAAAGGCTCAAGATGTAGAACATATCTCAACTTTTAGACCAATAGCTTTATGTAATGTTCTTCTCAAAATCATTACCAAGATCATGGTGGAGAGGTTGAAACCACTTTTGCATAAGATTATTTCCCCTAAACAAGGAGGTTATGTGGAAGGGTGACAGATTGTGGATGAGATAGTTCTTGCTCAAGAAGCCATCCATTCCATGGAAGCATAAAAATATCCATCTATGTTCATCTATTTAGACTTATCCAAAGCTTATGACAAAGTGGATTGGCACTTCCTCATCAAAGTAATGAGGCAATTTGGCTTCTCTCAAGATTGGATAGATTGGATTATGGGATGTATCTCTTTAATGTCCTACTCAATTCTTATCAATGGCTTCCCTTCATAGTTATTCCCAACTTCCAAAGGTATTAGGCAGGGTGACCCCCTCTCCCCTTATTTATTCATCATTCTTGTTGAATGCTTGGGCAAGACTATGACCAAAAATAGAGAAAATAGAACCCTTGAGGGAGTTACCATTGCTCATGGAGCCAGGCCTATCTCTCATCTTTAGTTTGTTGATGACTCTACTCTATTAGGTAAAGCTACGATTAAGGAAGCTTCTAGAATTAAACAAATCATTAGTTATTTCTCTAATGCTACGGGGCAATTGATCAATGAAGATAAATCAAAAGTCATTTTCTTTCACTACTCTCCCAGACAAGAATCCATGGTTCTAGATAAATTAATATATAATAAGGCCTCCCTTTTGATCACTTATTTAGGCATTCCTATCAATATCTAGAGATAAAAAAATATTAGAATTGGTTGTTGGATAGAGTAAAGAGGAAAATTAGAAAGTGGACCAATAGGTGGCTTTCATCTAGGGGTAGAATTACCTTGGTAAAATCAGTCCTTCAAGCTATACCTATTTATGTTTCTATTGTGTTGAATATCCCAAAGGCAATTCTTCAAGAACTAGATCAAATCAATCATCAATTCCTCTAGAGTGGTACTAAGGAGAAAAGAAAATGGGCCTTGGTGAAATGGGATACTTTATGCCTTCCCAAGCATGAAGGGGGTTAGGATTTTGATCTGCTATTAAAAACAATAAGGCTTTAGCTACAAAGTTGTATTGGAGGATTTTGAATAACCCCAATGCTCTATGGGCCAAAAATATTCATGCTAAATATGTTAAAAACAAAAGTCCTAAAGACCTTGTTTACTATCAATTGCCTACCAAAGGTTCTCCTATTTTGGTGGTTCTTAGGACTAGTGAGGATTTGATAAAGAAGTTATTTTAGATCATTCATAATGGTCAACAAGTAAATTTTTGGATAGATTCTTGGGATGGTCACCAACCTTTGATAACTCAATTCCTTGATTGGAGGCCCTAGATGGAGGAGCTACACCAAGCTAACTAGATAAAGGTAGCTAATTACTATCGATACCAGACTAGTAATTTAGAGGTTGGTAGATATTGGATCCCTATTGAGGATTAGCCTATTCAAATTCTAGAAAGGCAAAGGAAAGATATCCAATGCACCCTTCATATGAGATCTCTCTCTTGGTCCTATGATAAGGATTATTTTGGATGGAACAACACTACTAAGGGTGAGTATACAATTGCTCAAGGTTATTTGACCTTATGCCACAATAATCCCAACTAGTCCTATGATATATTTACATAATTATGGGCTCAAAAGCTCTAGCCTAAGGTGAGGTTTTTTATTTGGCTTTTATTGCATCGAAGGGTGCTCACTAGTGAGCAACTTATGAAATGTGGCTTTCATGGCCCGTTTAGATGTGAAATGTGTGGAAAGAATGTGGAAACTCTTAGCCATATTTTTATTGAGTGTCCTTTAGCCTCTGAGCTATGGAGGAGAATGGCTATCTTACTCGATTTACAATGGTCCAATTTTTCTACTCTTGAATAACTTTGGAGGGATTGGCCTAAACAGGAGGTTGTTGATCATTTTGTTGGGTAATTAGTTTGGATGGGAACAACCATCCTACCTTGGAATATCTAGAAGGAAAGAAACAACTAGATTTTCAAATAGGAAAGGAAGGATAGTCACTATATTTGGAAAAATACCATTGCCAACTTAGTTGAATTGGTCCAACAACTCCTTAATCATCCCCAGGACTCCCACCAACTATGGGATCAAGTAATGCAAATATTGAAGATTAACTCTACTATTGGCAACCAACTGAGAGGGAATGTGAGTAATCAAAATATGGATAGAACAAGGAATTGGTAGCCTCCTCCTAAGGATTTTGGAAAATTCAATACAGATGGAGCCTCTAGGGGGAACCCTGGAAAAGCTAGTGCAGGAGGAATTGGTAGACTTTCAGATGGTTCCCTGGTTTTCACTTTTGTTGAGAATTTGGGTATCCTTTCCAATAACCTTGTTGAGGGGTATGGTATCCTCAGAGGCCTTCGAGAGGCTACTAAGGTTGGATGGAAAAAGGTGTTGGTTGAATCTGACTCCCAAGTCATGATTAATCTATTGAAGACTCCTTCTAAGAATCATAAGGCTGATTGGAGAATAAAAATAATTGTTGAGAAGATTCAATTAATCTAGATGGGCTTTCTAAAAGTTGAATACAATCATGTGGTCAGAGAACAGAATAGGATTGTTGATGCATTAGCTAATTGGGCATTGGACAAAGGTGATCTTACTTGCTACGACCACCCTCCCAGATGGTGGGCTTCACAAATCAGGGATGCTCTTCTATCTATCCTTTCTCTGGATGGCTCTAGTACTAGAGGTACCTAGTTCCTTTTTACTTTGTATTAGCTTCTCTTTGGTTCAGTTAGGGTATTTTAGTTTCCCAACTCAGAAAGATCATTCTTATGTTTCCTCTATTGAATCTTGGCTAAAAGGCCTTTTTGCCTAGAAAGGCCAAAGATGTAATCTATTTTTTCCATCAATTTAATTTTTTGGTGTGTTTAAAAAAAAATAATAGCATTTTAAAATTTAATGAATTGATGGGTGTGAGTCGAGAGCAAGTGTGATATGGGAGGGAGTGTGAGTTATATCCCCATTAGCTAGTATGGAAGGAAAGTCATATTGAAATCCCTAATCAAAATTCAATATGCCCTAGCTATAAATTGGGATGACCTAGCTAGAAGTATGGATGCTCAAGTTGGAGATATATAGAATCCTAAATATATGGCAAGTTCAATCCAAGTAGTAAATTTTACACTAGAAGTGATTATCAAGGATAATATGAGTGAGCATGATATAATGGTTCTTAAAAGTAGAGGGTTAATATGTAAGTTCCATGGATATTGATCAGCATTTTAAAATATTCAAAATTAGATCAAGTGGGAGTGGGGATTGAATTTAAATCACTCTCTAACTTTTCTTTCTAAAGATTTTTTCCTAATCATATTTTTTAATTCAAAAATCAAGGATAAAATAATGGGTAGAGGCCCATGGTTTAGGGGGAGAGGTGCCCTTTATTTAATACCATGGAATAAAAAACAATTGTTGAGTTTGAAACTATTAAGAAGCTTCTAGTGTGGGTTAGTTGTTTTGGACTTTGATATCAACTTATCAATAAGGATGTTTTTAAGAATAATAGAAATATCCTAGGGGAACTCATCAAGGATGGACTAAATAATGTTAAGGAGCAAAAGCATGTTATATATACCCAAATATGTGTTGCTATGGATATTTTAAAATATTTTCCACAATCTATTAAGATTCAATATGAATCAAGAGAAAGGGATCAACAAGTGGATTATGAAAATATTGTATTTCAATTCCACAACTGTTATGAGACTGAACACATGACAAAGATATTGTAAAGTAAAAACTATGAAAAAAGAGAAATTTTTGGTCATGACATAAACATCAAGATAAAGTTTGAAAATCATGTTGTAATAGAAGCTAAGATCAAATCAAATATATTCCACTCCAAAAGAAGAGAGAAAGAAATCCTATCTACAATGTCATATGGCAAAGGACACCATAGATAATTTGGATTATCTATTAGAAGAAAAAAATAAGGATATAAGGGATGAGAAAGTATAATTTGTAAGTTCAAGCTCAAAGTGAATTAAGGGTGAAAAGGAAGATGTGGAGGAAAATCCTAAAATAAATATGGTAGAAGAGGTCAAGTTTAATCTGGGTAAATCATCTTCATTTTCCTCAAGTAGTATATACTCCTCTCTTAGTAATAGAAATGAAAATGGTGTAAAGGTTATCCCTTGCACTTTAGGGTTTCAGGAGTAGCATAATAAAGAAATAAGGATGAAGGAAATGAAGAACACAAGCTTATACTGAGAGAGGGGGTGAATAGTATAAGACCACTTTTTACTTTTCTTTCCCAAAAAATATTATGCAATATATCAATGGCAATATTAATAACAGTAATAAAAGCAATACATAAATCACCACACACAATAGAGACACCAATTTAACGTGGTTCACCCAATATGGGCTACTCCACGAAGAAAATATTTCACTAAAATTTTCTCAACAAATATCTTGGGAATCCTTCCCTATTACAATGTTTATGGACCTTTGTCCAAAGGAGACACCAATACCCTAATCAATTTCATGTATCTCTATCCACAGGAGACACCAATATCCTCAGCTAGTTCATGGATTTCTATCCATATGATAACTCCTCCTCTGCTCTAGCTGGTGAACCTCTAGAAGACTACTACCTCCATTACACTGGTCTGTGGATCTCTCTCCACTGAAGACTCCCATCCTCACTCATAATACCTATCCTCACTACCCTAGCTAATGGATATCTATACATTAAATACTACTATCATCTGCTCTGTCACCTTCAAATATTACTCTTAGCTCTGTCTCAACTCTGTACTAAACATAGTCCTTCAGTCTAGCATAAATTTCCTCAATCTCTATCTTTGATCTGCACTAAACACAATCCTTCGGTCTAGCATAAATCTGCTCAATCTCTATCTCTAGTCTAACACAAACTTGTCCTCAAATCTATACCAAACTCTATCCTCAAATCTATCCTCAAGCCTTAACACAAAGCTTGATCCAATCACAAATCAACTCTGCTAGATTTACCCCAAGCCTTAACACAAAGCTTGAAAAAATCAATCAATCAACTCTGCTCACAAGTCTTCTCAAAGACTTGCCTCAAACCTGTCTAACAAGTCCTCTTAAGAACTTACTCAAGCTGCTCTCAAGTCTTCTCTAAGACTTACCTCAAATCTGCTCAACAAGTCCTCTCAATAACTTGTCCAAACTGCTCTCACGTCTTCTCTAAGACTTACCTCAAATCTGCTCAACAAGTCCTCACTATAACTTGTCCAAACTACTCAATAATTCTTCACCAAGACTTACCTCAACTATGTCCAATATGATTGTAAGCTTCCACAAAAGGTTACTCAAGTCAACTCTTCAATCACACAAACAAGCTTCACACAAAATATTTTTTTAATCTCATAGAAATATATAGAGAATGGTTAGAGACTCAATATGTTACTCACAACAATACTCAATCACTTTTAAACTCTCTTGCTTAACCACAGAAATATATAGAGAATAGTTAGAGACTCAATATGTTTCTCTCTTGTACAACACTCAATCACTTTCAATCTCTCTTCCAAATCAAATCAGAAATAGAACAATTTGTTTCACAAAACTTGAACTATCACTCCAATACTTCCAATAAACTAGGCTCAATCAACTTCACTCAACCAATTACTCAATGAAGGCTTATTCAACAATGCTTATCAAACAAACCTCACTTAACAATGATACTCATGATATTTTACAAATCCTAGTTCAAGATAGTTCATAACTTCTCATAACAATGATACTCATGATATTTTCACAAACCCTGGTTCAAGCATATGAATATTCACTCAATTATTTCCAACAATGCTTATCAAACAATCTCACATAACAATGATACTCATGATCTTGCACAAACCCTAAGATAGTTCACAAGTTCTCACTCGAGAATTCATCAATCATGCATATAAAGGTTTACAATCAAATAAGAACCTTTTCACTCCAACTTAGCATTCACAACATCTAACAATCACTTTCAAGGATAATGTGCCCTTACCTCTTGCTTAAAGAAGATTTGACTTCAAACACCTATCTCAATCACAATCAACTTTTTACGAATTTCAAAGGTTAGGTAGCAATATCTTCTCAATCATTCACTCAATTTGATCCCTCAAAATATTTCACCATACATAGAAATAAATCTCTTTTACACCTTATAATCTCCACACTTCAAAATGCAAGCCAATAATTTGTCTAAAGAAAATAACCACAATGATTTTCTTTATAAACCCTTATCTCTCTAATACATCATAGCTTAACCCAATTAAAATATAATTCTCCTTTTAAATATTATAACTCCTATTTCAATTTCACTTTATCAACAATCACAATAAAATAATTTAACCTTTAAAACCTTATAACTCCCCGTTAATAAAAATTTATAATGCCACCTTTTAAACCTTAGAAGCAATTTTAATAATCAAAAATTTAGTACCTTGCCCTTGGCGGGATTCAAACTCCCGCTTGCGCCTCCACAGTGCCCTAGTCATGGCCCACATGCCACGTGAGCTAGGCGCTCACCTTGGAACCAAAGAGCGCCTCGTGCACTTTGAAATTTCACCTTGGCATCGAAAAGAAAACTTTAACACATGTACCTTAGCAAAAGCGTTGTCATCAGGTTTCGATCACGGAACCTCCCACCTACTAGCATCTTAAGCCACAACCGCCTGTCGTTGGCCCAACCGCCATGGTTGGCAATGAATCTCCAAGACTCCTTCCCTTTATGCGCTTTTTGACTGCCACATTTGCAAATAATTTGTCCTCTTCTCCTCTTCTTCCATGCAGTTCGCACAAATCACATGCTCTTCGATTAGTTTTTATTTGAAGGATAATTTTTTCTTCCAAAGCATATGGTATAAATATAAAATTTTGCTCTTCCCTCAACACATCGGCGGGTGGAAAGGATAGTCGACGTCGGCACTCGAATTTTATTGCTTTCCCTTTGTAACCCTAACCTTAGGGTTATTTTAATTTATAACAAAGTTGTTATAATTAATTTATAATTAATTTAATTAATTAGGTCTATACTTTAGACCTTTAATATTATAATATTAAAATTATAATATTATTTTCTTGGGCCTTCCTATTGCTCTTATAGACCTTTTTGACCACCTTAAATATTATAATAAGCATATTATAATATTATTTTCCCTTAGGCCTAGAAGCAATAATTTTCTTGCACTGCTTCACGGAAACTGATGCTGCTCACTGAAACTGACTCTTGACATCAATGATAACAAAAATTGCTCATATTTCCAACAGGAAATCCTTAAAAATTTAGGGTTTTTAGGGAAGCATAAAAAGATAATTTATATGGAAGAGAATCAATGCACTTCATGGTTTCCAAGGAAACAAAAAGAAGAATGTGCTTTTGAGGTTATTCCTTGCATTTTGAATCCTTTAGAGGAAGATAAACCTATAGATAATAAGTATTACTATTAGTGTAATAAAATTGAAGAGATTGATGAATGTGAAATTATTGGTGGGAATTAAAATAAGAGAGGAAGACCCAAGAAGCAAAAAAAAAAAAAACTCAAAGGAATATTAAAATAGAAAAACAAGTTGTTATTGCAAGTAATAAAAATAAGTGGGGCTAAACTCACAAATAAAAACAAAAAATGATAATAAAAATAATATCTTGGAATATTAGGGGCATGAATAAGAACCCTAAATATATATATATATATATATTAAAAATTTATTAGGTTGTTATAGACAATATATTTATAGATATGGAAACCAAACAACAAATATTTTAGCCATTCGTGGTGTTGAATTTTGTCTTGACAAAATTTAAATTTTAGAAGGCAATTGTATAAGTGAGATTTTATCTCTTAATAAAAATGATATCAATGATTTGATTGTGAAAACTTAGCAATTTGAGGAAGATGGTGAATATCTTTGATAGAAAAACAAATTCCATATGGTCTAATTAACTTGATAGCAATGTAATGAAAGCAATGATATTATTTTTCTTTTTAATGGCAGTGGACCCTAATAGAAGTCACATAGATCTTATTAAAAAATAGTGAATTAATAGTTAATACTTTTTAGTCTATTATTCAAAAAAATCATATAACAATTTTTAAGTGGTTATTTTTAAATCATTGTTACATACCCGATACTTATAACTCATAAGGGCATATGATATTATATGTCAAGTGGATTGTGCATCAAGTTAGAAGTGGGCCATGTGTTAAGTTAGGAGAGTGTGTCATAGAATCATGGATATAATCATTTTTCATAGAATCTCTTTATTGTCATAGAATTATGAATTGTAAATATTATAAAATAGGAAGGATGTAACCCTCATGGGCTAGTGAATAATTTGCATAATTTATATGGAGGTTTCTCTCTCAAATAGGCTTGCGATAATAATATCATCTGTCATGATTTCTTGCAATTACTATTATTTATGTTTCCAAGTTTGCTTTAATCAATGTTTATGTTATTGGATATATGACATTAGTGTTGTTAATACTCTATGCAATCATAGTTAGGATTATATTTGGCATTGAATTTATTATCTCAGTATAACTCTACACTAATAATTATGAGGTGAAATATTCGCATGAGAAAGAGGTTCATTGTAATGGTATCAAAGCCCTTTCCAAGGCATGGTAAGCTTCTACTATGAGAAAAAATATATATATGTTAGTCATAGGTTCATAGGTTAGAAACAATGTTCTGACCATTTTAAAATAACACAAAGAAGTTATTATTTGCTAAGCTATATTACCCATAAAGCATCTAATGAAGTGAGGGGTGATTAGGGTCCAATACCCAGGCCTCAGACAACATCGTATATGGAATTGAGCTCCCACATATCTCACATATATCAGGAGACCCATTTTAGCCAAACCTTAATATATAGGAAGCTATTTGATCGTGTAATATCCATAGTGTATTGATCACAATACTTGGGAAGATCACCCTCCCATAGTGATCAAAGAGGTGAGTAGTGCACTCAAGGGTATGTGTGGAATCCTCCTTGAGTAGTGGTCTGAAATATAGGTCCTAGTATTACTGATCATTATTGTATTATAATAGAATTTTATGGAGAGTACACAAACCCTAACCTATAATACATCCATTCCTTGCTTATTTTAGTAGTAGCAAAGCTCATGAGATAGAAGAAGTAAAAAATTGAGATTTTTGAAGCAAATATGCAACCTGAAAACCCTAGTTGTAAAAAAATGTCTAGGTTGCTAAAAAAACACCATTTGGAATATATCCCATTGTAATTGTCTCATCGAGTTGGTTGTTTTGGTATATAGCACTCGTACACTTTTTTGGAACCTTATTAAAAATACTAACTACTAAAATTAGCATTTCTATTTTTAGTAAATGCTCCTTGAGACCTACTATAAAGCAATAGAGGCCAAAATGCACTATCTAAATGAAAAACTCTCTAAATTGGATGTCATAATGGAATCAAGGGTCAAATATCTTCTTTGACCACCATGATAGTAGAATATCAACATAATCAATACCATATGGGTCAAGACCTTGAAGTGATTAAAATTAGAAATATAGATTTTGACAAGTATGCTAAAAATATCCTAGATGTTCAAAGGGGAAAAATTATTGGATGGCCAAATTTTTATAGGGTCTTTAATGAGGAAAACAATAAAAGAACATGAAGTAACAAAGGCATGACTCCAAGACTTACCAAAATAAAATTTTCAAGGTTTAATGGAATAGAGCCACAAAGTTGGTTGATTAAGACTGAGCAATGGTATAAGCTCCATGAAACCCATTTTGACCACCAAATATTTAAAATCACTTTTTATTTTGACCTTGAATCCCTACATTGGTACCAATGGTTGTAAAAACAAGTCTAGAACCTTTTATGGACATAATTCAAGAGAGAACTCCTTAGTCAAATTAGGTTGTTAGAGTTTGAAGCTTTTACTGGTGCTCTCATTGAGCTTTGACAAACAAGCATTGTGCCTCATTATATTATTACTTTTGAGAAGCTTGCCAATAGAACTAAAACTCTTTCATATGAATTCCTCGAGATTTTTTTTATTAGTGGCCTAAAGAAAAATATCATAACTAAGATTCAAATGCTAAATTTGGCCACATATATGATGGCCACAGGGCTAGATAAACTTGCTAAGAATAAATGGAATACTCGATGAAAGGCTTCTAGACCCCCTACATTTCAAAATAGAACCTTTGTATCTAAAAATAATAATTTCTCCCAAGGCTCCAATATTCAATAGGCTAACACCAAAGGAGATGGCCAACCACCATCGAAGGGACTTTGTTATAACTATGATGAAAAGTGGGCCATATGACACAAGTGCAAAACCCAATGCCTCTATCTTCTAGATATAAGCAGTGCTTTAACTTCTTCTATAGAAATGATGGATGAATTTATGGATTCAGTAGAAGAGCCACTAGAATCAATGGATGTATAACCACCAACCAATAGTCATGAAGAAGAGATTCCCACCCTTTCATTGAATTCCATATCAATAATATTGACACCCCAATGCATGATAGTCCAAGGATTTCTCAAAAAGTATAAATTCTTGATCATATTAGACTCAGTTAATACTGATAATTTTATTGGCCCTAGTGTCACTAAAAGAGAAAATTGTTTCATTTATGGTTGTGATCAAGTTTAGGTAAAACTTGCTAATGGGTATATCATGACTTATAATAGGTGTCAAAATATTTATCTCCATATGTGTCTATCTTTATTAATCTGACCTCTATGCAGTACCATTGGATGGAGTGGATATTATATTTGGTTTCCCTTAGCTACAAACAATGGGATGCTATAATATGGGGATTACTAGCTTTCACTCCCTAAATAGTGTGGGTTTTTTTATTTATAATGAATTGTTTCCAAAGTTCTAAAATTTCCAAGATAGATGCCTTCAAACTTGTCATCCATATTAACAAAAAAATAGCAGGTCTTCATTGAACCTAAACAGCTATTACCCAATCGGTTGGAAGTTCATAGAATCAACTTAGTTATTGGGAGTCAACCTCCAAACATTTGGTCATATAGGTACCCCTTTCATTAGAAGAATGAGATTGATAATTTGGTGAAGGAACTACTAGACATAGGACTCATCCATCTAAGCACAAGTCCTATTTCAACCCCCATCTTACTGGTTAGAAAGAAGGAGGGATCATTGATAATGTGTGTGAACTTTTATGAACTCAATAATATAATCATAAAGGATAAGTTTCACATCCCTATGATTGATGATTTGTTGGATGAACTACATGGTGCTCAATATTTTACCAAATTGGACCTTAGGTCAGGGTATCATAATATTCATTTTCACAAGGATGACATCCCCAAAATAACTTTTAGGACCCATGAGGGGCATTACGAGTTCTTGGTCATGTCTTTGGCCGTAATAATGCACCATCTACTTTCCAAGACTTAATGAATAAGGTTCTAAAACCCTATCTATAAAATATTGTATCGGTATTTTTTGATGACATACTGATCTATAGCAAAACATGGGAAGATCACCTACAACATGTTGATTAGGTATTGAAGCTCTTGCAACAAAATTAGTTGTATGTCAAACAATCTAATTGCACCTTTAGGGTAACCTAGGTAATATATTTGGGGCATGTTGTGTCTAGATATTTTATTTTATGTTGATCTAGCAAATATTGAGTCCATGAAGGAGTGGCCCAATCCAAAATATTGAAGAGCCTTCAAGGATTCCTTGGCCTTACAGGATATTACCAAAATTTTATCAAGGACTATGGGAAGATAGTGGTCCCTTTGATAGTTATGCTTAGGAAGGATGCATTCACATGGAACAATGTAGCTAAGAAAGCTTTTTTGACTTTTAATGAAGCCATGTATCATACACCAGTCCTAGCCATACCTAATTTTTCCAAAACTTTTGTTAGCAAAAGTGATACCTCCAAAGTGGGATTGGGGGTAGTGCTTATGCAAGAAGGTCGACCACTCACATTCATAAGCAAGGACTTGTCAAGGCAAAATCTTACCAAATAAAATTTTAAGGAGATGATGGCTATGGTCTTCTTCGTCCTCCATTGGTGACCATACTAGGAAACACTTCATCTTAGGATATTATTATGAGATATTTTATCACAAGGGAAAAGAAAATGTGGTCATTGATGCTCTCTCTAGACTACCTAAAATATAAGATATTATCTATGCAGTATACATCCTTAAGGTTAATTGTCTAGAGACACTTAAGTCATAATGGTAGGTAGATCCTGCACTTGCAAAGATGATTTTAGACTTGTAGACATCAAAAAGAGGCCATCCCAATTACTCATGGAAGCAGGGGGAGTTGTGTTATAAGCATTGTGTTGTTATTCCATCCACATCATAATTCAAATCATAAATTCTTACAGAGCTTCACTCTTCTCTGATATAGGACACACATATTTATTGCAAACCTATGAATGGATTAAGCACAATTTCTACTAGCCTGGGTTGAATTCAGATGTCAAATATTTTATGGATAGTTTTGATACTTGTCAATGCCAAAAAGGGAAAATGATAAATACACTAGATTTACTCAACCTTTTCCCATTGTTGTCCCTATGGATAAAAATTTCCATGGGTTTTATTAAAGGACTTCCTCTATCTAGAGGTAAATAATTTATAATGGTGATCATGGATCGATTGACCAAGTATGCTCACTTTTGTTCCTTAAGTCATCCCTATACTACCAAGATAGTGGCACAAATTTTCATGGATCAAAGAATTAGACTCCACATAATCCCACACTCCATAGTTAGTGATTGTAATTAGGTATTCACTAGTTAAAAATAAGCATGTCCTATTACCCACAGACTAATGGCCAGATTGAGGTGGTGAATAAATGTGTTGAGATATATCTTTGATGTTTTGTTTTGAATAACCAATCTAAATGGAATCAATGGCTTATATTAGCCAAATGGTAGTACAATACCACTTTTCATACAACCACAAAGCTGACACCATCACTTCTTACCTACCAAGCAACTCAAAGGTGGAAGTAGTTGACACAATCCTTAATTGTAGGTAGGAAGTCTTAGCATGATATGGAATGAACACTCGAGAGCAAAGCACAAGAATTGCACGATGAAAAACTGAGTTTGCATTCACACCAAAAATATTTTTATAGGCATGTCTACCTTTACAAAAGTGGCATTTAATGCACCCAATCCGTGTGAGCATTAAATGTTGTACAATGTGATCCATGTGAATAGGGATAATATTAAGAATTAAATATTAATCCCTATCATTCCTCCCCACCATAGAAGCATTGGGCTCCAATGCATCCAAAAGAGAGGGAAAATCATGAGCCAACTGTGTTGAAGTGATCCACTTAGCCTGGTGAGGAAGCTCTCCATGGCGTGCAACCAGATAAGAAGTGGATGAACCTTGGTGAGTGTGTCGAGTCCTGGTTTCGAACAAATGATCCTCCTCCAATGGAAAGTGGAAATCTAGAACAACATCGATAGGATGACTGATGGCTGGTGGGCTCTCTAATGTGGACTCATGATATGGATGGAGTAGATCAACATTGACAACATCATGAATACCCAAGTGTGTTGGAAGGTCCAATCAAAATGCATTCTTGGATAGCTGTTGAATGATGGTGTAAGGCCCATAGTGGAGAGGTTTGATCTTGCTATGTGCCTTCTCTAGAAATCTCTTATGATCAAGGTACAACCAGACTCGATCACCAGTCTGAAAGGAATGTGGAACACGGTGATGGTCCATTGCCTATTTTTGTTGTTGCTATGTCTTCTATAGGATGTGAACAACCTTGGACTGGAGCTGTTGTAGGTGTTGTATGAATGACTGTGCTTTATCCTATTCCTTCTACATGTGGACTGTGAGTGGAGATGGAAGTGCCAAGGGTAACTCATATGGAGTGATAGGTTGAAACCCTAGATAGACCTCAAAAGGACTATGACCTATGGAAGAATGGACAGCCCTATTGTATGCATGCTCAATATGAGTTAGACTGAGATCCCACTTGGCTGGTGATGCATGGTGGTAGACTCGAAGACTCTGGACAAGTGTGCGATTGATGACTTCTGTTTGACCATCAGACTGTGGATGAAAAGCTATGGAAAAATTAAGGGACACACCTAATAATTTCCACAAAGACCTCCAAAAATGATCGACAAAATGGGAATCATGATCGAACACAATGCTTGTGGGAAGACCAAAGGAATGCCAGACAACATCAAAGAACAGTTGGGCTAAGTCAGCAACAGAACTTATTTTTTGACATGGAATGAACTTAGCCATCTTGCTAAAATGGTCGACTATGACAAAGACACAATCATGTTGATGGACAGTCATGGGAAAACCACTGACAAGATCCATAGATATACTCTCCCAAGGATGTGATGCAATGGGTAAAGGCATACTAAGACCAAGCTTACGGTTGGATGACTTAGACCGACTACATGGGACACACTATTTTAAGTACTTGAGAACATCTCGTTGCATGTGTGGCCAATAGAAGAATCTTTGTAGATGGTGAAGGGTCTTATGTTTGCCAAAATGACCACCATAGAGGGTGGAATGAGCCTCTCTCAGAAGGGATGGTCTGCTTTCAGTGGGAACACAAAGTTTATCTAGATGGTAAAGCAACCCCTCCTTGAGATGGAAATCCTGAAAGGGACTTAAATTAGAGGAGGATGGATGCTGTAATTTTTGATAAACTATGGCAAAGTCGAGATCATTAGGATACTCAGAAGGCCAAGATTGGAAGGCTAAATGAGAGGTAGTGACTATGGTTAAAGCTTGAGAAGATGGAGGGTGGGAGAGACAATCGACAATAGAATTTTGACTTCCCTTCTTGTATTTGATGACTAAGTGAAACTGCTGAAGATAGGAGGCCCATTTCATGTGGCGTGCTTCTTGGATCTTTGTTTGGGATTGAAGAAACTGCAAGGGCAAATGATCTATGTGGACAATAGTTTCTTTACCCAGAAGGTAGTGACGCCAATATTTTATAGCTTGGACTAAGGCATAGAGTTCCTTATCATAAGTGGAGTAATTCTATTTTGTTGTGGAAAAGGACTCAGAATGATAAGCTATGGGATGGCCATTTTGTTTGAGAACAACACCAAGGGCAAACTGAGAGGCATCAGTTTCTATTTCAAAAGGTTGTCGGAGGTCAGGAATGGCTAAGATAGGAGCTGAGCAAAGCTTATCTTTGAGAGTAGTAAAATCTTGTGTATGGGCATCTGTCCAATGAAAAATAGATTTGGCCTTAGTCAAGGAATGCAATGGAGCAGCAATTGTGGAGTAGCCTAGAATGAATTTGTGGTAGAAGTTAGCAAGGCCAAGAAAACTCCGTAGTTCAGTGATGGTGGTTGGAGTAGGCCATTTGAGAAGAACTTTGACTTTGGTAGGATCAACTTTAATACCTTTAGCATTAATGATGAAACCAAGGTATGAGATGGATGTTTGGCCAAAGGAGCACTTTTGTATACTGGCATATAACTGATTCTTTTGAAGGATGGCAAGGACATGCTCAAGATGTTGTAAATGTGTTGGCCAGGTCTTTGAAAAGATCAAGATATCATCCAGATAAATGATTACATATTCATCTAGGCACTCAACCCCCTTCTCCCCTAAATATTTGAGGGAAAAGGGCATAACCAACCATTCAAACAATCCCATATTTGTCTTGAAAGTTGTTTTCCATGTATCCTCTACTTGTATTCTAACTTGATGATAGCCACTCTTAAGATCAAGTTTGCTGAAGAATTTAGCCCCTTGGAGTTGATCTAACAAGTCATCAATGCGAGGAAGTGGATACCTATTTTTTATTGTTATTTTATTTAGTGCCCTAAAATCAATACAGAATCTCCAAGTACCATATTTTTTTAGAACAAGCAAAATTGGTGAAGCACAAGGAGAAGTGTTGGGTTTGATGAAACCCTTATCCAATAATTCCTGTAATTGTTTCTTGATTTCATCATACTATAGAATGGATTGCCTGTACATTGGAACATTTGGAAGAGGTGTTGCTGGAATTATCTCAATTGTATGATTAATTGCTCTTTCAGGTGGTAAAGTAGTGGGCTCCTGAAATACATTTTCATACTTATGCAATATTTTGTTCACTTGTTCATTCTGATATTTAATGTTGTTTCTATGCCCCTTTTCTTTTACGTGCTCTTGTTGTCGAATGAAAATTAGTGCTAGTGCTTGAGCATTATTAGTGGCTTTTCGAGCTTGTCTGCAAGTGAGCAGAAGATTAGATGTTTGCTTTGTTGCTTCAATGAGATAATGCTTGTGATCCTTTTGTAATGTATATGTGTTGTTAAATGCATCATAAGTAGCACGTCTATCATATTGGTATGGTTTACCCAGTAGCAATCCACAACAATCCATTTGGGTGACATCACAAGTCACCTTATCCTTAAACTTTGGCCCAAATGCAAATCCAACTGTGCAAGTGTGTGTGATATGTGAGGTGTTGTTGCTATCCTTCCACCCAAGAGAGTATGGGTGAGGATGTTTGGTTGTAGGAAGCTTTAGCCTATCGACAATGGACTTCACGATGAGATTCTTTTGCGAGCCATTGTCGATTATACAATCTACTACAAAGTTGTGAAGGAGGTGAGCTCTAGTGACAAACAAATGGTCACGATCACCACCTTGAGAATTTTGATTCATGAGTGTGACATTGTTCAATTGCCCTCTCAACTCCTCATACACTTCTTCACTACCAGTAGCCTTGATGGGGTTATCACTTGAGCCCTCATCAGACTGTACAAACAAATTCTTCTTCCTTTGTAAGTTAGGACATTGATTTTTGTCATGCCCTTTCTTTTTACAATAGTTACAGAACTTCTCAGTTTGAGAAAAAGAAGAAGAATAAGAAGGAGAAGAAGAAGAGAAGGAAGTTTTAGAAGAAAGGGATTGATGAGAAGTGGGATTAACGAAAGAAGTATTAGAATATCTTCTTCGGCCCTGTTGCTCCGTGGACACTTCATCGATCGAGCTACCTGAAGAAAAATGAGGCTCCTTATGTTGTGTAGTGAACTTCTCCTTCACAAGCTATGCAAAGTTGAATGCATCATCCAACGTAGTGCAAGTAGAATATTTTAGCTCCTTGTAAATATGTGCAAGTAGACCACTCTTGAATTTTGCAATCAACACCGCATCAGGATCAACAATGGCAAGTAACACTCGGAGGTGGTTAAAGTGGTGAATAAAATCTTGCACAGATTGTCTTTTTCCTTGGTGAAGTCTTAGCCATTGATTGAGTAAATCATCCTCATAGTTGGATGGATAAAATGAAGCCTTTAAGGCTTTGACTAGCTCCTCCCATGTTGTAATTGGGTTTTGGCCTTGTTGGCGATTGGAGATGAGCACCTTGGCAAGATTGGAAAGTTTGAGTTTGGCAAAGGGGACTTTTTGGGCATCAAGAGTATTACTAAACTCAAACCAAGTCTCCATGTCAAGTATCCAACTATTTAAGACATCGGGATCTCGAGAACCTTCATAGATTTGGACTTCACATCGAACATTAGGGCGTTGGGAGGACGAGGAAGAAGTTTGGAGCAATTGCATCATGGTAGTGATTTCAACCATATTTTCATTCTGGGATGTAGTGATTTCAGCCAATTTCTTCGCTAGGGCCATGCTAGCGGCCATTGGTCTACTAGGAGTGGGCAAATGTTTACTAGGTGCCAGTGCACTAGGCAAAAATGGGATCAACAGCAAAAATTTATTTCAACTATTTAATGGGCCCTCCCCTCCTATTGGAGACTGAACTCAAGACAACTATTGAAGGTAATTTTAAGGAGGGTAATGAGGCAATTAATGAGCACCAATGATCAACTACAAGCCCAAGGGAAGACCATGAAGTTCAATGGCTAGCCAAATGCAACAACTCCAATGGCTAGCGTCCAACTCAACAACTTTAACGGCTAGTCAATAACAATTCCATGGTGCCCAATAACCAACTCCAATGGCTATCTCAATAATGCTCCCAATGGCTAGCTAGCACCAAATTGGCCAATATCAATGGCTAGTTCAATAACATTACCAAGCACCAAATTGCGATGAAAGCTGCCACGAGACCAACTTTGACTCAAGAACAGTGATCAACGAGGAGTATTGCAACGAGACCACCTTCGACTCAAGCACAGCAATGGTGACCAATGGGAAAGCATGATGATAAAAGAAAAATCAAGACCACCAATGGAAAATCAAAACCACCACTAGCAGATGAACCTTGATGACTACGATGATGAACACGTCAGCAAGACTGGGGACCGAAAATGACTCAGACCATGTCAGTTATAATGGGATGGAAACAGGTTTACATCAATGGTGAGAAGACTACAAGGCAAAAATTTGGAGCCATCAATGGGATGGGAGGGTAGCTAGCGTAAGATAGCTACCAACAAAGGTGTATGATGGGCCTTATAAAGTGCAAAACCCGTATTCCCTCCTTCATGTGGGATAAAACCTACCTGTTTAAACAACAAACACATCGCCTATGAATAAGGACTGGACAAAAATTGTAATGCATCACCAAGAAATTTTATTAAACTACCCAACCTTAGGATTGTGTTACCGTGTTTGGAAATGAACCGTCAAAAACTAGGGAAGATGCCAAAAAATTGTAGAATGCGTCAGATTCATGGTGAAAGGGGTCCAAATGCTACGAAATCACCAATGAAGGTAGATTTTACTGCAATTGAGGGCCTAAAATAGAGATAATGTGTTGACGATGAGAGATCACGGTTACAGAGTGTGCGTCATCTTTGAGGATGGGTGCATCATTTGAAAGCTTCTAAAGATGCAGATCTACGAGGAAAATACTAGCAAGATCCTACATTAGATGGGTGTCAGCATCGAAAATAAGTGTTGGGTGTGCATCGTAAACACATATCGTCATTACGGAGGATCGACAAAGAGCTCAAGATTGGTCACTGACTTCAAAACAATAATAAGGGACATTGTAGGAAATATTGAAATAGGGTGTTGAGACGCTGAACAAAAGAATATCGTGCTAAAAAATACAAAAATTGCACTGTGGATCACCAGATATAGCAAGCTCATCGATAGAAAATAGAACAACAGGGCATTGAACTAGTGAGGAGTGTTGAGCAGAGCAGTGGCATCAAGCAATAGTATCAAATGGTAAAAAAGGAGCAGATCATGGTAGAATGAAGTTGGTGCACTGCAAATCATGAAGCAAGAAAAGAACATTGAGGTTGACCAAGTAAGGTGATGAAGATGGGTTGTCGCCAAACAATTTTTAGCAGCAGGAAACAAAGAAATCCACAAAAATATCACTGATCTGAGAGCGTAGATCCACCCAAAGAAATGCTAAAAACTTAGGGAATGCACAAGCAAAGTGAATCCAAGGGTAGATCTAAGAGCTTTTGCCACATTGAAAATGGTGAATCCAAGGATAAACACTTGGATCAATAGTTGAAGGTCGAGGTTAGAGGGACCCAACTAGCTGTGAGTCGGTGATTAGGAGGACCCCAACAAAAAATTTTGAAAACGGAGTGCTTGAAGGCTTTTGCAATGGGAAAGAGTGCTCCTTCCAAGCCAAGATCTGTTGGTGGTTTTCTCGTTCCTCTTTTGAACCATACTAGCCTAGAGGAAGAGGATACTCGCCAATCCAATGCTCGAATCTGATACCATTGATATGGAATGAACACTCAAGAGCAAAGCACAAGAATTGCATGATGAAAAATTGAGTTTGTATTCACACCAAAAACATTTTTATAGGCATGTCTGCCTTTACAAAAGTGGTATTTAATGCACCCAATCCGTGTGAGCATTAAATTTTGTACAATGTGATCCATGTGAATAGGGATGATATTAAGAATTAAATATTAATCCCTATCATAGCAGCTCTCAAACATTATTTGGCTACCATTCAAAACTATATGAAATAGTAGGCAGACAAACACAAAACTAAGAAGGAATTTTTTGAGGGCAAAATGGTCTTCCTTCATCTTCAACCTTATAAATAGATATCCCTCAAACAAAAGGGTCAACATAAGTTGACACCCAAGTTTTATGGATCCTACAAGGTATTACAAAAAATAGGGGAGGATGCTTACAAGCTACAGCTACTAATAATGTCCAAGATTCATCTAGTTTTCCATGTATCTTGCTTAAAGAAAGTGTTGGAAACACATACTCAAGTACAGATGGTCCTTGAATTGGATGAATATGGATTCATTCTTTTGCATTTTGCAATCATTTTAGATCATATAACTCGACATATCTGCTCTCATGACATCACTAAGGTGCTCATGGAATGGCAAGGGTTACGACCAAAATATGCTACATGGGAGCTATTGTAGGACTTTCAAAAAAATCCTACCTTTTGGCTTTGAGGGCAAATATTCTTTAAGGGGGTGGCATGTTACATACCCAACACTTGTAACTCATAGGGGCATATGATATTATATGTAAAGTGGACCATGTATCAAGTTAGAAGTAGATCACGTATTAAGTTAGGAAGTGTGTGTCATAAAATTATGTATATAACCACTTTGTCATACAAGCTCTTTGTCATAGAATTATGAATGTAACCACTTGGTATCATGAATGTAACTGTCATAAACTAGGTAGTCAAGAATATTTTCATAGAATACTATCATAGTAGGTTATCATAGAATATTGTCATTAAATGTCAAGAAATATGCTTATAAATATTGTAAAATGGGAAGGATTTTTAGGAACCCATCCCAACCTTATTATGTAACTACCTCCTTCCTAACATGGGGATCTCATATTAATAATATTATGTAATGTATGTAGCATTTGAGGTGCCCAGAGAAGTGGGGTCATTTAATATAGTCATTATAAAGAATGTAACTACTTGTTTGGTAGATTCTAGCTCAAGTAGCCATTTGCATGTGAAGTCATCCCTTGAGCATTATAGTTAGGGTTACAAAGATTATTTAAAAAGGCACAGGATAGATGAAGGTATCTCATTTTTATTGTATCAAAGCTCTACTTCTAAGGAGGTTACCCCATCAAAGAGGCCTACAATTTTGTAATAAGTTCTTGTTCTTCTCTAATAATTTTTTTTGCATTTCTATTTCATCTTGCAATGTTGTTAATTTCAAGTTATTTTCCTTTATTATTACAATATTGTGTGGATGTGCTTTTATTTTACTGCAAGGTTTATAACAAGTGATATTAGAGTGATTTCCAGGTTTGTGTCTTGTTGTAGTGCAAACAGTTTGATTTCTGCCATTTCGACTTGTTAGGTATAAAATTTACTTGTTTTCATTTTCCTGTTTATTTTCCTATAAATAAAAAAGAGAAAAATAAAGCCAATTTTTTCTCTATTTTTAGTTTTATAGGTTAGAAATACTTTATTTAGGGTTTTAAAATATCATGGAGGAGTTGTTATTATCTAATCTATATTTCTTGTAAAGGATCAACTGAAGTGAGGGGCGATCAGGATCCAATATCCAGGCCTCAAACAACACTTGTATACAAACTTGAGCTCTCATGTATCTTCAATAATATTGTGAGACCCCCCTAGGATTATGAGAAACCTTTAGCTATAGCAATATTTTTGATCTTGTATCTATCCATAATGCACTAAGCACAATACTTGAGAATATTACTTTCTCATACTATCATAGATGTGGGTAATGTACTCAAGGGTATGTGTGGAACCCTCCTTTAGTAGTAGCCTAAAATATTGGTCCAAGCATTATTGTTTGTCATTATGGTATAATATAGGGCTATGGACAGTGTACATGCCTTGGCCTAGTGTTATCCTATTACAGTAATATGTTACACCTCCAAAACCCTAACCACAAATTTGATCATACTACAAATACTACACCTAGCATCATTTGACATACTATAAAAAATACTTTCTAAAGAGGAAATTGTTGGGGATAGTAATATTCAAGAATAGAGTCAGATAGGGTAGTTAGGGCAAATATCAATTACATACAATAATAGTATCAAATAGGTAGTTAGTAAAAATCAAAATAGTTTATCAAGACAATTATCAACAATAGCTAGTAACAGTGTTAGATAGGGCAGTGTCAGTGATAGAATTTGACAAGGTACTTGAGGATAATAGACTAATTAGTGATTGATATGGCAGTTATTAAGGACTAGAGAAGAAATTCATGTTTTTAGGTGAAGGAAAGCTTTAGGAGAAAAATAGATAGCACTTGACTAGAAAAAGTCATGGGTGCCAAAAAATATTATTATGAGACCTAGCCCATTGTATTCATATTTTTAAGCTAATCGGTTTGATATATAGAACCCAAATATTTTTTTGGCCCATTATTAAAAATAGTAACTCCTAAACTAACACTTCCATATGGCTAGAGGGACTAGAGGAGCAATGAGGGAGTTGGAACAAAGCCAATATATTCAAAAATCAAACACTTAGTAACCTACAAAGTCAAATGTCACACATTGGAATAAAAATGAGACAAATGAAAGATTGCATGTAGGTATTGAAATCTGAACAGCTTAAAGTCAAAACATGGATTGAGAAAAAAATTATTGAGGTTGAAGAGCAATTAAAGGAAGTCCTAAAATTATACCAACATATTTTTTTTTTAATTTAGTGAAAACCCCTTGTAGGACCGCCTTGGTCTGAGAAACCATGACCATGGGGTTCTACACTGTTAAAACCACCCAGGAGTTGCGCTTGGCCTTTACCACACCAACATAATAAACTGGATTTTGGATACCCGATGTACGTTTGTTAGGGTGGAGATTCAAACCAGGGACCTCCCTTGGAGGATTGCCCTACCCTCTCCAACTCACCTACAACACATGGGTAAAATTATACCAACATATTGACACTGAAGGACCAATTGGAATTTTAGTAAATAGAGGAAGAAATCCATCATGTTTTTTTTATACTAAAAACCCATTTAAAATTCCCAAATTGGATTTTCCCAATTTTAATGGCAAGGGCATTGATGGTTGGTTGTGTCGGATAGATCAATTATTCAACTCCATAATGTTTCCTAATATTTGTGGGTCACCATGGTATTATTTAATTTTAAATCTAAGACCCTACAATGGTTTAACAAATTGAAAAAAACCTCTACTAACTGGGAATATCATACTCAGTTTTAGAAATTGGCTAATAGAACAAAGGGTTTGAATGAAGGATTTTTTTAGAGTTAAGTTTAAGACAGAGGATTTCAAGACAGAAATAAAAATGTTCAAATCATGGTCTATGATGCAAGCCATAGGATTGGCTAGACTAGCAGAGGAAAACATTTCTGCCCAAAGGCACTTGTATAAATTCCCATAGGTCAAACCTACATTTTCATCCAAGTTCAAATTGGATACTAGCAATAAATCTCCACCAATCAAATAATTGACTAGGAAGGAAATGGATTCCCATAGAGCACAAGTATTATGTTATAATTGTGATGAGAAATATTCACCGAGGCATAAATGTGTACAAAAAAAGTTGATTTTTTAGATGTGGATGAATCAGTAGTGAATAAAATATATGATGAAGTAGAACCACAAGAGGAAGAGCCTTAGGATGAGGGTAAAGCACAAGAAGAACTATAGCCAGAGATTTTTTTCCATGCACTTGCAGGAATCTCGACCCCTTAGATGATGAAGGTAGTAGGAGTTTTCAAAGGGAAATAAATAACAATTTTTATTGATTTAGGCAATACACATAATTTTGTTGATCCTCGAGTAGCTAAGCAAGTAAATTGTTACATACATACTTGCAACTCTTTTAAAGTCATGGTGGAAAATGGAGGAACATTACCTTGTAAAGGTAAATGTCACAATATTAAGTTGAAGATAGAGGACTATGAACTCAAAAATGATATGTTTGTTCTTCCACTTGGAGTAGGGTTATGCACAGTGGCGAATTTTAGCCAATAGGGTGAATATTTACATTTTTGAAAATTCAAAATGGCAATTTTGGGGGACCCTAGACGTCGGTCCTTTCACCCAAAATTTTTGGAATTTTTTTTTATAGGTGTCGGCTAGCCATTCGTTGATAATAGTATTAAGTTTTTTTTTAAACTCACCAACACTCTCGCCTAAATTGTAGACCATTTTCGCCTTAAATTTCTAAAATTTGTAATTTATCCCACCCAACTCGCCAACTATAACATTATAAATAACTAGCACGGTACTGATACTTTTTCACAACCGAACCGAAGAGTACATTTGATCTGTGTCAAAATTTTGCCGAAGTTAAATCGGGTCTAAAAACTCATCGACTCGGTTCAAAACTCCATTCGAACAAAAACGAAAGACATACCTGCACCTGGAATGACATACAGACACATTCTTGTAATCGGACTGACATCTAGTACTTTTATGCAACCGAGCCGAAAGTCGTCCACCTAACAAATTTTTGCACACGGAGCGAAAGATAAAACAATTGAACTATGGAGCGACAAAAAACCACATCTACCCCCGGGCCTTTTTCTGCACTAGGTACTCTATTTCTATTAAGATATGCTTTTATGTTACAATATTATGAGTAGGTAATTGCTTCGGTTCTCTAAGGATATTGTGATACTATGTTTCGCATACACAATTTTGGTCACATGACCTTCTTTTCCACCCGGTCCGTTAGGGGGACGGTGGACATGTTTTAAACCCGAACCGTAATCTTACAAAATTAAAAAAATAGAATGAAGAATAACAATAATTTAACCTCAAACATTTCAATACATAATAACTGTAGACAATCTACAATTCAAAATAAAATTAAAATTTTATTAACCTCAAACATTTCACATATCGTGAATGAACAATACATTTGAGATAGAAACTGATAGCTTATTTTGAAAATATCTTTCCTAATTTTGTATATTTGTAAAATATTTTGGAACCACTCTACACAAGGGGCAACTACGGTTACCCGTATCCATTCACTTAAAAATACAATTAGTATGGAATATGTGTGTTCGGTGGCAAGGCATGGCTATAACTAATGCTCCATTTTTGAATTCATCCAAGAAAATAGAGCAACACATCTTCCTTGCTTCTTTTAATTCTTTTGAAGAATTCCCTACTTCCATTTCTTTCAAATATTTCCCTGCTTCTTCCATCCTATGGAGAATCATTGGTAGAAAACGTTAACATAAACCATGAAATCGCCTGGAAATAGAGAAATAAAATGTTAATAAAAATCCTCCCAAAGTCTAAAGATCTGGAAACCCTAGCAGAAAGTTTTTCCCTTGAACAACAAATATACCTTTTTTTAACGATTTGTAGAATATCAATCAACGGTCGCACCTCCCCCTTTTCCTGAAACAATCTACCAGGTTGTCCATGCTCGCAGCCTCACAGGTTGTCCACGCTCCCAAGTCCTTCACGCTCCCAACTTCTATGGTTTTTTTGTTTATATTTCAAAAAATATGTTCATGTCACTTTATCTTTGTTTGTTTGCAAAATATGGTCCATATTTATTTTCCACACGGCTCGACACCGACTCTTTATTTCACCAGGCATGGCTATGACGTTTTCCACATGGCCCGACACCCGATATTATTTTCCACACAGTCCTTCTGCGTCATTTTTACTCCACCCAGCCCCATTCTGTCATTTTTCAAACGGCCCAAAACTCGACTGTTACTTCCACCCGGCCTGTCTCCGTCGTTTTCCACACAGCCCGACACCCAACATTATTTTCCACTTGAACTGTCTCCGTCATTTTTACTCACCCACCCCACTCCAATATTTTTCATGTGGCCTGATGCCCGACTATTTCTTCCCCATGGCTTGACACCCGATATTTTATTCCACACGGTTCGTCAGCATATTTTTTACTCCACCCGGCCCATCTCTATTGTTTTCCACACGGTCCGACACCCGACATTATTTTCCATGCGGTCCGTGATTCAACACGGGCCATGATTTTCACGTTGTCTAGTTTTTTCCACATGGTCCATGATTAAAACGCGATCTGTGATTCAACATGGGCTGCAATTTTCACGTCGTCTTTTTTCCACACGTTCCGTGATTAAAAGCAATTTGTGATTCAACACGCGCCACGATTTTCACGTCATCCATTTTTTACACCCGATCACGATCATAACTTTATTGACAATTGGTTACCTTGGAGCGTTTGGTTTGAATTTTAGTTTGATTTGAATCTTAGTTGGTTTGTATTATTGTTAAATTTTTATAATATTTTTTATTTTAATTAGAATATTTTCCAAATTCGCCATTTTTTTCCATTTTTTTCAAAAAATAGGGTAATTTGCTATTGCCTTTGTCGTGTTGGCCAAGATTCGCTATGGTTTTGAAACTGTTTCGCCAATTTTCTACAAGTACATTTCAGGTCCGATCCCTTATGCATAACCCTGACTTGGAGGATGTGATGTTGTACTAGGATTACAATGGCTATGTACCTTAGGAACAATAACTTAGAAATTTACCAATTTATGGATACAATTCTCATAGAATAAGAAGTCTTACACTCTTTATGGTTCACCGATAGGATCTTCGTAGGTTATCAATTTAAGTTGTATGGAGAATTTATTAAAAATCCTCATATAGGGTAGTAGCCTAGTTATTTGCAATTCAATCATAGACTTCAAATGCAGATAAACCCCAAGGAAATTTGTAACTCATTTTGACTAAACATAATGCATTTTTTGCATAATTGATAAAATTACCTCCACACCATTCCCATGATTATGCAATATCGTTGGTACATGTAGCTTTCCACCTAACATCAAATCCTATAGATACCCCTATGCATTTAAGTCAAATTGAGATGTTTCTTTAAGAGTTATTGAAAATAGAGGTAATTCATCCTAGTAATAGTCCTAATTCTTCTCTAATACTATTGGTTCAAAATAAATATGGATCATGATGGCTTTGTATAGAATTTTTTTTCTCAATAAGCTCATCATTAAGGACAAATTTCCTATCCCTATGATTGATGAATTGTTGAATCAATTACATGGCATGATTTTTTTCTCCAAGTTGGATCTCTACTCTGGCTATCATCAGATAAGGCTCAAGGAGGAAGATATTCTCAAAAAACCATTCCAAACTCATGAGGGCCATTTCAAATTTTTGATCATGTAATTTGGCCTAACTAATGCACCATCAACATTTTAGAGCCTCATGAATAATGTCTTCCTCCCATTTCTTTGTAATTTTATTTTGATTTTTTATGACATTCTCATCTACAGTCACACTTGGGCTAAGCATTTACATCATCTAGATCAAAATTTGAAAGTATTGTAACACCATCAATTATTTTTCAAATGCTCCAAATGCTCCTTTGGCATGCAGGAGGTTGAATACTTGGGACATATTGTTTCATAGGAGGGAGTCAAGGTTAATCCTAGGAAAATTAAAGGCATCTAGAATTTTCTTAAGCCACAAACTCTCAAGGTGCTTCATGGGTTATTTGGGCTCATAGGCTATTATCATCGATTTGTAATGCCCATGTTGAAAAAGAATTCATTCATGTGGTCAACTCTTATAGAATATGCATTTACAGATCTTAAGGAGGCTATGATTTCGACTTGGTGTTATCTACACCTGAATTTTCCAAACCACTTATAATTTAAAGTGGTGCTTTGGGTCATGATATTGGGGCTATATTAATATGAGAATGATTACCCTTAGATTTTACCAGTAAGGTGCTATCAAGCAAAATTTTGGAAAAATCTACTTATGAAAAAGAAATAATGGTCATCCTTCATTTTGTTAATCATTGGTGACCATATCTCATTGGTAGACATTTTTCTATTAAAATGAAGCACAAAAGTTTGAAATTATTTATTGGAACAAAGGGTATCCACTCTAGCACAATAAAAATGGGTTTCAAAATTTTTGGGGTATGACTATGATATCATGTAATAAGAAATGAAAGGAGAATATTGCAATAGATGCCCTCTCCCATTAGTTTAAGGATCAAGTGACAATGTGTGCCCTTTCATCCCCACTTCCCCAATGGGTCTCCCAACTTCAATAATAAGCAACCAAGGACCAGTATTTATAGATCTTATAGGAACAACTACAAAGGGATCCTAATTCACATGTTGGATATTCATGGAATGGATACTTATTACGATATTAGGGTTGCATTGTGGTCTCCAAAACTTCATCATTCCATGAGGATATTATGAGGTACATGCACACTTCACCTACTATAGGACATTCAAGATTATTGAAGACATATGAGAGATCTAAGAGGTCATTCTATGAGGAGGGAATGAAAAAAATATTCAAACTTTAATGGATGAATGTGAAATTTTCCAATGGATAAAAGGGGAAATGATTTGTACTCTAGGCACTCTATAACCATTTCCAATCTCAAATAATGTATGGACTAATATCTCCATGGATTTTATTGAAGGGCTTCCTAAATCTAAAGGAAAATCAATAATTTTTGTGGTAATAGACCACCTCTCGAAGTATGTTCATTTATGTTCCCTTGCCCATCCTTACCACGCCTCCACCATTACTCAAATATTCATGGATTCCATTTTCAAACTCCAAGGTATGCCCAAATCCATTGTGTTTAACTGTGAACCCATTTTTTTTTTGGTAAATTAATAATTTTATTAAAAATAGGGCATTTGAAAGGCGTCCCAATGCCTTGTACATCAAATGAGCAAAAAGGAGCAGATGAAAAGGAACCACAGAACTGCTTGCTGAAACAAAAAATTACAACCTCAGACTAAAAGGAGCAAAAATAAGTAGACTTTGACAAAAAGTAACATAGAGAAACAGGCAGAAAGATGATAGAATCCAAAACGAAGCGATCCTCCACCATAGAGGAACTCAAAAAGAAGTGATCCTCTGCCACAGAGGAACCCAAAAATAGCAAAAAAAACCTTCAGCCATCAAGGGGAGTGTCCATTTGCATGAGATACTGTTGTGGCTGCTCCACAACGTACCCCAAAATTGGGGACCCACCTTTTTTATTTTTGGTATTTGGGTGTTTTCGTTTCATTTTGAATGTCTAGTGGACTGGTTAAGTTAGTCTTTATTATTATTATTTTTTTTTATTATTGTTTTAGTTAATTTTAATGCGTTGAATTAAATCAATTCAAACATTTAAAATTAATTAAATCAAATTTAAAATAAAAAGAGAAAGCAAGTAAAAATAATAATAATAATTAAATAAAGCTTTTTGAATCTAAAAAAAATAAAAAATAAGTTTATATATATATTTTTATATATGTAAACAAATAAAAAATTTTAAAAGTGAAAATAATATATATATATATATATATATATATAAAAAGAGTAAAAAAATAAAAATAAAAACAATAAAATATAAATAAAAATAAAAAGTGGTGAATGGGCTTCATTCACCACGTTTTAGTTTTATAATAGTTTAACTTTATATTTTTAGTAGAATTTATTTTGTTTTTAAAGTTTGTTTTTTAAAGCTAATTCACCTTTTGTTTTATGTGCAGGTAAGGTGGAAATACGTGGAAGAAACAGAGAAGATGTAATATTTTCATGGTGACAAAGTGGACGCCGCATTGTTTATGGCAGATGAGACAGAGTGGTCTACCCGCCAGATGGGGGAGTCCGCGAATTCGACCCCGAAGCAAATGGTGGCACACGGCTTTGTGGCAAACAGATGGTTAAAATTTCCACCACGGTTTGAGCCTGGACCTCTGTGACACGTAGGGCACACTAGCGATAAATTTGGAAGGCCATGTATACGTCACTCAAGGTGCACGCCTTGCGGACACATTTGGTAGTAGTGGAGGCAAACACGGTAGCAGTTCGACGTTAGCAATGGACAATGGCCGTTTCATGGATATTGTTTCAGCACAGCAGGTCCCAATAGATTAAAAACAACATTTTGTACAACGATGTATTCCCGTAGAATATGACCAGTGAATTTCATGAGATTTATAATGACCACATTGATAATGGGTAACCCTCGTTAGGATGAGGAAAAATGGTGGCCCGCAGGTGTCAAGATATTATATAATTTAATATGGTAATCATTGGACCATATTATTATAGAATAAAATACTTAAATCCATCCTTTTACTTGTAAGGGAACATCAATGCTAATTGCGTGATGAGAACGGTTGAAAATGTATGTTTAAATAAAAGCATTAGTTGCCATATGGCACATGATAGAAAGTATATTGTTCAAATGTGGTCGAGGGTGTAAGGACAAAGATGAAATGAGTAACGTTTTGAAAAAACGTTACGATAAGGATAGAAGTGAAACGGTCGCGCCTGCATATGCGAATGAAACCAAAACAACAGAGAAAGGGAAAGGAACAACATGCTGAAATTGGAGAGTTTCTATCGAATGGAAAATAGAAACGAAGGGTCTTAGAAGAGATTTACAAATATCGATGGAGTTCATTGAAAAGAGACTGGAACTTTTGGCATGGCCAAATGGCGGCAGATTTTGATATGTAAACTTGGAATATAATTTGAATGCTAAAGCTTCTCTTCAGAAATTTCAGGCCTTGTTAGCAAGAAAGGATGAGAAATTTTCTACATGCTTCATTTTAATTGTTCTATGTTTCTCCTTTCAAATTTCAGATTTGTATGTGAAATATATGCCATTGTTTTGGGTTATTTCATGTGAATGTCTGCAATCTGGAAATTATTTTAAATCCTAGGAGCCAGCACCTAGTTTACTTTGATTGTGTTTGTTTCGCAGGTCAAATAGGCTAGGTTGCATGTACGAAGTTCTCACATATTCGGTTTTGCAGGATGGGGTGCTATCAAACTGAAGGAGCTTTTGCATTGCTGCATTTTCAGCAATTATTTTGATGCAAATTTTTAATTTTCTGTTTTCAAAAATTTTAATTTCAGAATTTTTTCTTATTTTCAGTCATTAAAATAAACATTAAAAAAATTTCAAAATCTAAAAATAATTTCACCATTGCATAGGTTATAGTTCATACTTCCAATACGTACTTTGAAATTTCATTTTCGGAGTTGTTTAGTATTTTTAAAAATTCATCGAAGTTGTTTTTTTGTTACAGATTTTAAAAATCCGAAAATAGAAAATTTCCATTTTAAGGTCAAATTTCATTTTTCCAGTTTTGTTTTGCACTCATGAGCCTATGATGACATTCCCTTCATGGAAATTCCAATTTCATTGAAGGAGTTATGTTTTATGGCATTTTCACAAATTTCCATTTTGGGCCTAAAATTACCCTTTCTTCATAAAAATTCCAATTTTACGAAAGAGGGGTAATTTGAGTATTACATTGAAGGTCTTTTCCTCAAAGCACTTAATTGTTCATCTTGATGAAAATTTGATTTCATTTAAGAGGGATAAGTTAAAGTGACATTTTGAAGCTACATTTGAAGACCCTATTCATCATTGAGGATTTAATGCAAGATAAAATCTATTTTAAAACCATCAAGATAAAAGGAATTAAAGCACTACATCGTGGTCATATGAGGGCCAACTCACATTTGACTTATTTTGGTTCAATGAACAATCACTAAAGTTTCATGGCGAAATAAACCAACATTCCCCTTTGTTTACAGTTACTTGCAATCACTAAGGTGTTCCAAGCATTTTAATTGAATATCTTTATTTGAGATTACTAATACTCAGTTGCAAATGCTAATACAGCGGAGACCTTGGAGAAGTTGGTTGTTTAACTTCTTTGCAAGAGGGGATTTGGAACCCAAATCCTAAGGAAGAGTGTAATTTCACAAGTGTGTGAAAATACCACTCAACAGATACAAAGCAGCACCTTCCAGGCCAGCGTCTTTCTCATCTATTTTTGAAATCTCTTTAGTACTATCCTTAAGTAAATTGGTACAGGAATACTTAGCGATCTCCATTACATCTTCATCGCTGACAGCATATTTGACATCAATTTTGGTATCAAAGGATACCTCAGCATCGGCCAAGACATGAACATTATCAAAATTGTCATAGAAAAATAAGAGGCTAAGTGCATGGTGTTGTTCTTTGAGAGTTGATATCACCTTTCCAATGGCCAAATGAGCAGTTTCAAGATGATTAATGGTGGCTTAAGTTGCATGCACAACCAACTTGTGAAGATAGCTTTCAACTAGGTCAAGAGAATTAGACTTATCCTTTGGAGTTTTTATAGAGGTGGACTAAGGGGTTTTAGCAATTTCTTTGTGTTTCAACCTCTGAGAACTATGGACAGGGGTCATTTCAACTTTGGCCTTCTTCCTGATGGAAAACTCAGAAAAGGATTTACCCCCTTTGTCTTTTCTTTTGGATCTGGTATTTTTCGGACTCGGGGTTGAGGAAGAATTCTCTTCCTCAGAATCAAGGGCAGGGAGGTTACTGTGAACCCACTTTTACCATTCAATTTTTGCAAGAATTATTTAAACTATAGGGAATGCAACTACAAATGAGCTTTGCCTACTATCCACAGATATATGGGCAAACTAAAATTATCAACAGGTGCTTGGAAATATACCTTCATTTTGTTACCTCCAAGCACTCAACATAGTGGGCTAAGTGGCTACCTTTAGCTAAGTGGTGGTACAACACTTCATTCCACACAGCTTCCAAAATAACTCCTTTTGAGGTAGTGTATGGGTACCCATCTCCATCACCTTCCTAATATGTTATTGGATACTCTAAAGTTCAAGTGATGGATGCAACTCTTTAGGAGTGTGCCCAACTTTTACAGTAGTTAAAGGAGAACTTGGTGTTTGCTCAAAACTATATGTGACAATAGACTAACCAACATCGTTTTGAGTGTAGCTTCAATGTAGGTAATATGGTCTTTCTTTGAGTTAAATTCTATAAACAATATTTCATGCAACTTCAAGCTCATCAAAAATTGGCAACATTATTTTATGGACCCTATCAGATATTGCAATGGATTGGACAAATGGCCTATAAGCTTACATTATCACCTTCTTCCAAGATCCATCTAGTCTTCCATGTCTCTTATCTCAAGAAGGTACTCAACAACTATATTTAAATCTAGTCAATACTCCTTGAGTTAGATGATGAAGGCTTGATCATATTGGATCTTAATAACATTTTGGACCAAATAACCTGCACCCTCTATAATTGTACCATCATTAAAGTTTTGATCCAATGGCAGAATTTATAGCTAGAATATGCTACATGGGAGCCTCTCCAATAGTTGTAGTAGCAGTTTCCTTATCTCCATATTTGAGTATAAATATTTTTGAATGGGAAGGGCATGTTACGACCCCATCCTAACATTGTTATGTAATTACCCCCTTCCTAACATGGGGATCCCATCTTAATAATATTATGTAATATTTTAAAATGTGTATGTGGCATTTGAGATGCATAGACAAGTGGGATCATTTAATATAACCATTATAAATAATGTAGCTACTTGTTTGGTCAAATGTTCTGGCCCAAGTAGCCACTTGCATGTGAAGCCAACCCTTGAACATTATAGTTAGGGTTACAAAGAGTCTTTAAAAAGGTAAGGGGGCATAGATGAAGGTAAATCATTTTTACTGTATTGAAGCTTTGCTTCTAAGGAAGTTTCCCCCTCAAAGAGGCCTACAATTTTGTAATGTGTTCTTATTTTTATACAATATAATGTTGCATTTCCGTTTCATCTTGCAATATTATTAATTTCAATCATATTTCCTATTATTATTGCAATATTGTGTTGATGTGTTTTTATTTTACTGCAAGGTTTATAGCAAGGATGTAATATTCACATGCTAGTGAAGAATTTACATATTTTGTAAGGAGGTTGCTCCCTCGAAGATTTTTAGGATCCTTCTAATTAAAATAAGTATATTCACATAAATATTGCAATAAAAGCAATAATTCATGAAAGAACAAAATATTGCAATACAAAATGTAAATGCAAATATATAATATATATATATATATATATATATATATATATATATATATATATATATATATATATATATTAATCTCACAAATCATAATACAAAATCATGGGCCTCTTCAACCTCCTACAATAATTTTATTCAATATGCAAAATATACATTCATCTATGCCCCTTGTCTTTTAAAGATACATTTTATGTAACCCTAACCTAATGCTCAAGAGTTGGCTTACATGCATATTGCCACTTCAGCTAGAATCTTCTACCAACAAACGGTTATATTCTTTATAATGGTTACATGAAATGGACTCACTTGTCTAGGGGCCACAAGTGCCACATACCATTACAACATAGTACAAAATATCATTATAATAGGGTACCTTCATTGGAAAGGGGACCATTACATAATAATGTTATGATGGGATCCTAGCATGCCCATCCCCTTCAAAAAACTTTGTCCTCAAAGCTGGAGATGAGAAAATTGTTGATGTAGTTTTTGGAGAGACTTCCATATGGCATCTTCGGATTGTAGGCCATGCCATTGAAAAAGAACTTTAGTGATGACACGGTTGCAAAGGGTGCACGCTCTCTGGTCCAAATTTTATTTAGGCTCAAGCATGATGAAACCTTCTTCATCCAATTTTGGTAGAGTATTGAACTTGTACCTTGTTGTGAACAACCTTCTTGAGAGAAGAAACATGGAAGACTGGATGGAGCTTGGACGTAATTGGAAGGGTCAATTTGTAGGTTGTTGAATAAATTTTTTGTAATATCTGGTAGGATCCATAGTATTTGACAATTAGTTTTTGGTATTTGTGAATCTAGAGTGATGTTTGCATGTAGGGTTGCAGGCAAATAAAAACCATATATCCTCCTTCAAAGCTATACTTATAATGTTGTTTATCAGCTTGTTGATGCATATAGTTTTGGACCAATTCAAGATCCATCTTAAGTTTTCAAAGGATGACAACATGCTGGCTGAGAGTGGTGTCTACAACTTGAACCTTAAATCTTCCTGGAATGTAGGAGGAGGGTGATGATGGAAGATGACCATATACTACTTCAAAAGTTCTAACCTTGGTCACAATGTGATATGAAGTATTATACCATCATTTGGCCAAGGGAAGTCACTTTTTCCACTATGCAATATGTTCATATGCAAAAAAATGAAGGTAGATTTCCAATCATTTGTTAATTTCTATTTGACCATCCATCTATGGATAATAGGCTAAACTCATTTTAAGCTAAGTTCCCTACAACTTAAACATTTTTTTCCAAAAATGACTAGTAAATGTAGGGTATATTTGATGTTATATATGTGTGCAAGCCATGAAGGTAAAATATGAAGTCTTAAAATATTTGGGCTACTAATGAGGCTATGTAGAGATGGGATATCAAAAAATGAGCATACTTTGTGAAGAACACAAGCTTATACTGAGAGGGGGGTGAACAATATAAGACCACTTTTTACTTTTCTTTCCAATCAATATTATGCAATGTATAGATAGCAATATCAATAGCAATAATCAAAGCAATGCACAAATCACCACACACAATAGAGACACCAATTTAACGTGGTTCACCCAATGTGGGCTACTCCACGGAGAAAATATTTCACTAAAATTTTCTCAATCAATCTCTTGGGAATCCTTTCCCTATTACAATGTTTATGGACCTCTATCCAAAGGAGACACCAATCCCCTAATCAAGTTCATGGATCTCTATCCATAGGAGACACCAATCTCCTTTGCTTTGGCTGGTGATCTTCTAGAAGAACTGTTGCCTCCACTGCACTGGCTAATGGATCTCTATCCACTGAAGACTCTTGTCCTCACTCAGAAGACCTATCCTCACTGCCCTGGCTAATGGATCTCTATCCACTAGAGACTATCATCCTCTATACTCTGTCACCTCCAAAGCTTGCTCTCAGCTCTATCTCAAATCTGCACTAAACACAGTCCTTCGGTCTAGCACAAATATGCTCAATCTCTATCTTTGATCTGGCACAAATCTATCCTCAAATCTGCACCAAATTCTATCCTCAAATCTGCACTAAACATAGTCCTTCGGTCTAGCACAAATCTATCCTCAAGCCTTAACACAAAGCTTGACTTAATCTCAAATCAACTCTGCTAGATCTGCCCCAAACCTTAACTCAAGGTTTGAACAAATCAATCAATCAACTCTGCTCACAAGTCTTCTCAAAGACTTGTCTCAAATATGCCTTGTAAGCTTCCACAAAAGCTCACACTAATCTATCCACAAGTCCTCTCTAGAACTTGTCCAATATACTCAACAAGTCCTCACTAGAACTTCTCAAATATGCTCAACAAGTCCTCACTAGAACTTGTCCAAAATTCTCAACAAGTCTTCACCAAAACTTCTCAAATTGCTCAAAAGTCCTCTCTAGAACTTGTCCAATCTGCTCCACAAGTCTTCTCCAAGACTTACCTCAAATCTGCTCAACAAGTCCTCACTAGAACTTGTCCAATCTCATAGAAACATATAGATAATTGTTAGAGACTCAATATGCTTCACACTCACAACAATGCTCAATCACTTTCAATCTCATAGAAACATATAGAGAATTGTTAGAGACTCAATATGCTTCACATTCACTACAATGCTCAATCACTTTCAATCTCTCTTTTTACCACAGAAACATATAGAGAATTGTTAGAGACTCAATATGTTTCACACTTACAAACACTCAATCTCTTTCTCAAATCAATTTAGAATATGGAACAATTTGTTTCACAGAACTTGAACTATCACTTCAACACATCCACTCAACTAAGCTCAATCACTTCCACTCAACCAATCACTTCAACAACAATGCTTATCAAGTAATCCTCACATAACAATGATACTCATGATCTTTGCAAACCCTAGTTCAAGTTCTTCACTCAACCAATCACTTCAACAACAATGCTTATCAAACAATCCTTACATAACAATGATACTCATGTTCTTTCAAACCCTAATCCAATATTCAAACTCAACAACAAGGGATCTCAATCACACAACAATGAAGTATGCATTCACTCACTCAAAATCTCCAACAATGCTTATCAAACAAGGTTTATAGCATTTACTTCCATTTCATAAAACTCATCAACTCAACAAACTCACAAAGGAAAACTTAACCAAGTCCTTTTCACTCCAATCTTGTTTTCAGAAAATCTCAACCAATCAATTATTTCAACCAAAGAAGAATGTGCCCATACCTTTTACTTGATGAAGAATAGACTTCAAAACCTGTCTCAATTATAACCACTTTCCTTGCCAAGCACAAGGGTTAGATGACAAGAATTATCACTCTAACACTTCTTCAAAAATATTTCTTCAATACAAAAATAATACTCAAATACACCTTATAATCTCCAACTTTAAAATAATATTCAACAACCTTCAATCTCAAAAATAAACTTTCCTTACTACCTTATAACTCCTTAAACACTTAAAAATTCAATTCAGAAATCAAAGTTTTGCATTCCCCTTTTAACTCCCCTAAACAACTTATAATCCAAATTAATTATGCAAAAACTTTAATTAACATAAACCTTTGAAAACAAAAATTATTTTTCCCTTTTTATTTTTCGCAAGCCAAGACAACCCAAACAATGCGCATACCTCTATTATGTTGCCAAAAGGCCTTGGCGGGATTCGAACCATCGATGGTTCTCCCCCAAGCGCTTTCATAGTGCTTGCACCCACCAACTGGGCTGCGTGGCTCCACAAGAGCCAAAAGGCATAAACGTGCCTTTGAATTCCTTCTCCCTCGAATGGTGCAAACTCAAACATGAACCTCCCTTCAACAAAATGGTGTGCACGAGATTCGAACCTGCACCAGGCATCTCGAACGCGTCTTATGCAGCCCTTGGCTACCAACTCAGCTACGAGGGGCTTCAAGTAGTTTTTGGAGGCTACCACACTTTGTCCTTTCCTCTGCTCAAATACACATGCAAAAATACACGTTTTCCTTTGCACGAGCCAAAATACAATCGCATGGATAATCTTCCAAATGCCAAACTTTGGCATTATTTATATGCAAACCATAGCTTGTTCCAACGTCGATGATTATTCAAATTTAATTTGAATTTGAATATTAAAGTTAATTTTAAATATTAAATAAATATTTAAATTAACCTTAGCACCCATCATTATTTAAATTAAAATTTTAATCAAAGATTAAAATATTTTAATTTAAATTAAATCTTCTTGTGGGTCTTTTCCAACTTGATCCTTGATCTTCTTAAACTCGATTTTTGATCCGAAATAATAATAATAAAATATTATTATTTAATTTGAACTTTGCTTCTCCTTCCTTGGATCTTTATCCTTTGAGCCCTCCTGGGTATATAATATTTAAAAATAAATATTATAACCTATTGCTTTTCAAGACCTTCTTGCTTTTGGAAGAAACACTTAATGTCCTCAAAGATGACGAACATAGCACAACAATGCTTTTGACATCAATGACAACAAACACTCCTCAAAATGTCCAACAATCTCCCCCTTTGTCATTGATGGCAACCCAATTACTTTTTACCATTTCCTTAACCTTTTTTTTTCCTGCTCCCCCTGACTGAATGCTTTCCTTCTAACTCAAATCTCTCCCCCTTTGACATCAATGGCAAAGGGTCACCTTTGGGGCTCGGGGCTAAGAATGAAACTCTTAGCTTAGCCCCTCCCCCACCTCCTCTTGAGGTGGTTAATTATGGGGTGGGAGTATTTCTACTCCCATCATGCACTGCTCTTTTCCTTTGTCTACTTTCCTCCTCATCTGATCCTTCTGATTCCTCTGACTATTCTTGTTCCTGCTTGTCTTTGGAATTTTTGCTCTACACCACTTTGTTGTATGTCCATAATTATTGCACTTGTAACACTTAATATTATTATTCCTTGAAGGTGCAAATATCTTGGGATTTCTCCTAGTGAAGCCATACCTATTCCTATCATGAACCCTACAATTCATTGCCTTGTGACCAAATTGATTACATGAGTAGCAATACCCTTGAAATAATTGCATGTTCCTGAAGTTCCCATATTCCTGTCTTTCATGTGTCATGCACTGTGAAGCTTTGTGCCCAAATCTATGACATGAGAAACATCATCCATTGAAATTTCCTTGCCTTGACCTCATTGGTCTCTTAGTCTCTCTTACTCTGTGTTGGTTCTTGTTCCATCTGTTTCTCCTTTGTGCATTGTTTCTTTCCTTGTTGAACTTTCTATTGTCCAACTCATCCTCAGAAGTCTCACTTTCTCTTACACTATCTTCTTCTGAAGTTTCTTCTTCTTTAGAACTTGAGGTTGACTCCTCTTCCTATTTCTTTTGTACCTGTTCAAAACCAAGACCTGTCTTGCTTGATGTAGGCTTTTGTGTCTTGATAATCTTATCCAAATTCTTTGAGCTTCTTCCAAACCTGTATAACCTATCTTTAGACTCTTTTATTTCTTCCCTTAGTAGAGCCACTTCATGTTCTAACCTTTCACATTCTAAGACCTTTGCTTCTAACTTATCCTTGAACTTCTTTGTCTTAGCCATTGACTTATTTAGATCCTCTATAAGCTTTCCTTTCTCTTCATCACATTCTTGAAACTGAAGCTTAAGTTGGGAGTTTTGCTTTCTTACCTTCTTCAATGTGTTAAGAGCATAAATAAGCTCTCCCTCAAGATCAACTTCTCCTTTTTCTGATTCTTCCTCTATTTGTTTACCTTTGAAAACATCTTCATTTTCTTTTGACTTGTCTTCTATAGGATCACCTCCTTCTTCTTCTAGTGCCATTAGAATATTCTCTTTTGGTCCTTCAAGTGTATCTTCATATTCATCATCACTGAAACTGAAACCATTCTTTGTACAACTATCTTCAAGATGTCCAAAATTACCACATCTAAAACACTTGAGAATTATTGGTGACCTTTTCTTAACTTCTTCTTTTTCTTCTATCAGAAATAGAACTTCATCTTTATCATTATCTGAGAAACTATTATCACTATCACTTGAGTACTTACTTGCCTTGTCTGCATAGTAACTCCTCTTCTATCTTTGAAAGAACTTCTTTCCTTGTTTGCCTTGTCCATCCTTGCCTTTCTTTTGGTACCTATATTTTTTTGATTCCCTATTCTTATGATCCTATTTTTCTTCATCATTGCTATTTCTAGCTTCTTGACAATCAGTTGCATAGTGACCATACTTTCCACAATTGAAACATCTAACATATTTTGCATCTTTAAATCTTCTTGGATCCTTATTCCTTCTGCCATAATTTGCTTCTTCATCACTGGATGACTCATTGCTTGAATCTGACTTCTTACCCTTTGTCTTCTTAGTAGCTTTGAAGGTTGCTTCCTTCTAGATATTAGGTTCCTCTTTTGTTCTCATCTCAAAAGTTGTAAGAATACCAAGTAATACATCTCTTGTCAAAATATCACCATATTTTGATTCCTCTATAGCAGAGATATTTTCACTAAACATTTTTGGGAGAGATCTTAAGATCTTATCACAAACATCAGATTCTTCAATCTCAAGTCCAAGTCCTTGCATGGCATTAACAACCTCGTCTACATGAAGTAGATAAGCACTAATATTTTCCTCATCCTTCATTCTTAATTCTTCAAATTGTCCTTTGAGATTTCATATCTTTACCTTTTTGACACTTTTATCTCCTTCATATATGCTTTGCAACTTATCCCAAATTCCTTTTGTTGATTTACAATGCATAACCTTTATGAACTCTATTCTATGCAAACCTCTCAAAATTGCATTCATTGCTTTTGAATTGTAATGATGTAGAAGCTTACCATCTTTATCTGTAGGTGGAGTAGTTGGTGGTGTGTATCCATTTTCAACTACTTCCCATATTTCATTGCCAAGTGCCATCAGGTGAATCTTCATTCTCATACTCCAAAATACATAATCGCTTCCATAAAATACTGGTGTTGAATTATCTGAGGACCCATTCTTAGAATCCATTGTGTTCTTGTAAGATTTTCCTTCAAGCTATTAAACTCTTTTGAAGGAACCCACTCTGATACCAATTGAAGAACACAAGCTTATACTAAGAGGGGGGTGAACAATATAAGACCACTTTTTACTTTTCTTTCCAATCAATATTATGCAATGTATAGATAGCAATATCAATAATAGTAATCAAAGCAATGCATAAATCACCACACACAATAGAGACACCAATTTAACGTGGTTCACCCAATGTGGGCTACTCCATGGAGAAAATATTTCACTAAAATTTTCTCAATCAATCTCTTGGGAATCCTTTCCCTATTACAATGTTTATGGACCTCTATCCAAAGGAGACACCAATCCCCTAATCAAGTTCATGGATCTCTATCCATAGGAGACACCAATCTCCTTTGCTCTAGTTGGTGATCTTCTAGAAGAACTGTTGCCTCCACTACACTGGCTAATGGATCTCTATCCACTAAAGACTCCTATCCTCACTCAGAAGACCTATCCTCACTACCCTAGCTAATGGATCTCTATCCACTAGAGACTATCATCCTCTATACTCTATCACCTCCAAATATTACTCTCAGCTCTATCTCAAATCTACACTAAACATAGTCCTTCGATCTAGCACAAATCTGCTCAATATCTGTCTCTGATCTAGCACAAATATATCCTCAAATATGCACCAAATTCTATCCTCAAATATGCACTAAACATAGTCCTTCGGTCTAGCACAAATATATCCTCAATATCTATCCTCAAGCCTTAACACAAAGCTTGACTTAATCTCAAATCAACTCTGCTAGATCTACCCCAAACCTTAACTCAAGGTTTGAACAAATCAATCAATCAACTCTGCTCACAAGTCTTCTCAAAGACTTATCTCAAATCTGCCTTGTAAGCTTCCACAAAAGCTCACACTAATCTATCCACAAGTCCTCTCTAGAACTTGTCCAATATGCTCAACAAGTCCTCACTAGAACTTGTCCAATCTACTCAACAAGTCCTCACTAGAACTTGTCCAATCTACTCAACAAGTCTTCACCAAACTTACCTCAAATCTTCTCAACAAATCCTCACTAACTTCCAATCTATCCACAAGTCTTCACCAAGACTTACCTCAAATATGCTCAACAAGTCCTCACTAGAACTTGTCCAATCTCATAGAAACATATAGAGAATTGTTAGAGACTCAATATGCTTCACATTCACAACAATCTCAAAATTAAATATTCTAAATCTCAATCACTTTCAATCTCTCTTTTATCACAAAAACATATAGAGAATTGTTAGAGACTCAATATGTTTCACACTCACAAACACTCAATCTCTTTCTCAAATCAATTTAGAATATGGAACAATTTGTTTCACAGAACTTGAACTATCACTTCAACACATCCACTCAACTAAGCTCAATCACTTCCACTCAACCAATCACTTCAACAACAATGCTTATCAAGTAATCCTCACATAACAATGATACTCATGATATTTGCAAACCCTAGTTCAAGTTCTTCACTCAACCAATCACTTCAACAACAATGCTTATCAAACAATCCTTACATAACAATGATACTCATGTTCTTTCAAACCCTAATCCAATATTCAAACTCAACAACAAGGGATCTCAATCACACAACAATGAAGTATGCATTCACTCACTCAAAATCTCCAACAATGCTTATCAAACAAGGTTTATAGCATTTACTTCCATTTCAGAAAACTCATCAACTCAACAAACTCACAAAGGAAAACTTAACCAAGTCCTTTTCACTCCAATATTATTTTTTAGAAAATCTCAACCAATCAATTATTTCAACCAAAGAAGAATATGCCCATACCTTTTACTTGATGAAGAATAGACTTCAAAACCTGTCTCAATTATAACCACTTTCCTTGCCAAGCACAAGGGTTAGATGACAAGAATTATCACTCTAACACTTCTTCAAAATATTTCTTCAATACAAAAAATAATACTCAAATACACCTTATAATATCCAACTTTAAAATAATATTCAACAACCTTCAATCTCAAAAATAAACTTTCCTTACTACCTTATAACTCCTTAAACACTTAAAAATTCAATTCAGAAATCAAAGTTTTGCATTCCCCTTTTAACTCCCCTAAACAACTTATAATCCAAATTAATTATGCAAAAACTTTAATTAACATAAACCTTTGAAAACAAAAATTATTTTTCCCTTTTTATTTTTTGCAAGCCAAGACAACCCAAACAATGCGCATACCTCTATTATGTTGCCAAAAGGCCTTGGCGGGATTCGAACCATCGATGGTTCTCCCCCAAGCACTTTTGCAGTGCTCGCACCCACCAATTGGGCTGCGTGGCTCCACAAGAGCCAAAAGGCACGAACGTGCCTTTGAATTCCTTCTCCCTCGAATGGCGCAAACTCAAACATGAACCTCCCTTCAACAAAATGACGTGCACGAGATTCGAACCCGCACCAGGCATCTCGAACGCGTCTTACGCAGCCCTTGGCTGCCAACTCAGCTACGAGGGGCTTCAAGAATTTTTTGGAGGCTACCACACTTTGTCCTTTCCTTTGCTCAAATACACATGTGAAAATACACTTTTTCTTTTGCACGAGCCAAAATACAATCGCATGGATAATCTTCCAAATGCCAAACTTTGGCATTATTTATATGCAAACTATAGCTTGTTCCAACGTCGGTGATTATTCGAATTTAATTTGAATTCGAATATTAAAGTTAATTTTAAATATTAAATAAATATTTAAATTAACCTTAGCACCCATCATTATTTAAATTAAAATTTTAATCAAAGATTAAAATATTTTAATTTAAATTAAATCTTCTTGTGGGTCTTTTCCAACTTGATCCTTGATCTTCTTAAACTCGATTTTTGATCCAAAATAATAATAATAAAATATTATTATTTAATTTGAACTTTGCTTCTCCTTCCTTGGATCTTTATCCTTTGAGCCCTCCTGGGTATATAATATTTAAAAATAAATATTATAACCTATTGCTTTTCAAGACCTTCTTGCTTTTGGAAGAAACACTTAATGTCCTCAAAGATGACGAACATAGCACAACAATGCTTTTGACATCAATGACAACAAACACTCCTCAAAATGTCCAAAACTTTGTGAGATGATCCACTACCACCAGAATAACTAATTTTCCTCCCAACTTGGGTAACCCTTCAATAAAATCCTTGGATAAATTTGACCATACTTGTTTTAGAATTGGTAAGGGTTGAAGGGTTCCAAGGGAACACATGGTTTCTCCTTTCATTCTTTTAAATATGTCACATTTAGCCACAAAAGTTTGAATATCCTTCTTCATTCCCTTCCAAAAAAAATATGCTTGGTCCTTTCATAAGTTTTGAGAAACCTTGAATGTTTTGCTATTAGTGAGGCATGCATTTCCTTCAAGATGAATTCCCATATTTGTGAGGTTTGGGAAATAACAATTCAATCATGATATCTCAAATCTTGTCCATCCCAATTGCATCCAGGGCATTATTAAGCTCAGTTTACAATTCGGTGACCAAAGTTTGCAAGCTTGAATCCTTATCCATTTCTTCTCTGAGAGAATTAATCCATTGAGGGATTGGTGAAGAAATAGCATTTAACATACTTTGATCTTCAAAGTGTTAGGATATTGTGTTAGCCACGATATTCACCTTTCCTTTTTATATGTGATTTCATTATCATAGCCAATAAATTTAGAAACCCAGTTGTATTGTATAGGTGTGGCTACCCATTGTTCCAAGAAGTACTTGAGACTTTGGTGGTTGATTTTGACTAGAAAATGATGCCCAATGAGATATGGACTCCAATAATTAATAGCATGTAAAATGGTTAGCATCTCCTTTGCATAATTAGATTTACCCAAATTTTGGCCTAAAAGTGCTTTATTGGTGAAATCCAATGGTCTTCCTTCTTGCATTAACACAGCACCTATTCCATTGCCCAAAGCATCACTTTCAATTACAAAGGATTTAGAAAAATCGAGTACTGCTAACATCGAGGTGGTTGTTATTGCTTGCTTTAATTCATTGAAATCCTTCTTCGTTGGTTCTAATCAAACAAAAGAATTCATTTTCAACATAGTTGTTAAAGGAGTTGTTATCTTTCCATAGTTTTGTACAAATTTATAGTAATACCATGTGAGTCTTAAAAATCCTCAAAGTTCCTTGAGGGGGTGAGGCTTTGCCCATTCTTGAATAGCTTGAATATTTTTAGTATCAACTTTAACTCCATATTTGGAGACAATGCGACCCATATACTCCACTTATTGCAACCCAAAAGAACACTTAGACCTCTTGGCATAAATTTGATCAGACAAAAGCTATAGAGCCTAATCCAAATGTATGAGGTGCTCCTCCTAAGAGAAACTATAAATTAGAATAGTATCAAAGAAAACTAGAATAAATTTGTGAAGGAATGAGTGAAATACATTATTCATGAGGCTCTGAAATGTTGATAATGCATTAGTTAGGCCAAAGAGCATGACCAAAAATTCATAACGGTTCTCATGAGTTTGAAATGTTGTTTTGGGGATATCTACCTCCTTGAACCTTATCTGGTGATAACCTGAGTGGATATCCAACTTGGAGAATAACTTTGCACCATGTAGCTTATCCAAAAATTCATCAATCATTGGAATCGAAAATTTATCCTTAATGGTGATCTTATTGAACTCATAGAAATCTATACACAACCAACATGACTCATATTTCTTTCTAATCAATAGCATTAGAAAATAATAGAGACTGTTACTAGATCGAATTACCCTTGTTTTAGCAATTCTTATATAAATTTATCAATTTTTTACTTAAGTGCATAGGGTACCAGTAGGATCTGATGTTAGGTGGATAGCTACCTGGTACTAAGGTATTCCATGATCATGGGAACGATGTGGAGGTAATTTTTTCAATTTTGTAAAAAATGCATCATGCTTAGTCAAAATGAGTTACAATTCATCTTGGGGTTTGTCTTCTTCTGAAGTTTGTGGTTGAATTTCAAATAATTGAGCTACCACCGCATGTGAATATTTTCTTTAACTTATCAATACAAATTGCATTCATAACATAAGAAGATCCTACTGGTGAACCATAGAGAGTGTAAGACTTCCCATTATGTGAGAATGGCATCCATAATTCAGCAAAATTCTAGGCTATTATTTCCAATGTACCTAGCCATTTTGCTCCTAGCACAACATCACATCCTCCCAATTGAAGAGCAAACATATCACTTTTGAGTTCATTGTCCCCTATCTTCAACTTATGTTGGGATCCCACATCGTAATATTACTTATTAATTATTATTTATTACTTTAATTATATATTTCATTATTATTGAAAAGTCATGGTTGAAAAGTCATGATTGAAGAGTCATGATTGAAAAGTCATGATTGAAAAAATCTATATATATGATATGAGAGGAATCCATATCAAATCATCCATGAAGAAGAATATATAATTGTTTATTGAATGCATTGGAGGGACCTTCCTACCAGTGAAACAATGATTCTTTATAAAAGTGATTCTTTTAATTTAGATGCTATTTTAATTATTTCTTTATTAAAATTATGCTAGAACCTTCAAGGTTCTACCATTTGGTATCAGAGCCATGTTGGACCCAACCATGTTTGACCCAGTCAAGTTGGGTGCACTGATCAAAATCAAGGAAATTAAAAGCGACATCGCAGACTTTAGAAGATGGATTGAACAAGATTACAATAAAAAAGCATGGAACTTCTTGACGATATTTTGAGCGATATCGAGTATCTAATAAATACCAAAGTGGAAGCTAAGGAAGATGAGAAATATGAGGAAGATGTAGAAAACAAGGACAATGAGCAAGAAATACCCGAAATACCTGATCCCACCAATGTCAGCAATAGGGTTGATATACCATAAGTGATTGATGCACCAAGCAAGGATGAGGTAGACAAACCCAAAGTGATCAATGCCATCCATACATGCACTCTACAATACCTACACATATCTTCATCACCAATAGTGAGTTCTCACCACATGACCAAACCTATTCGAAACCAGCGCAGAGTGACTACACACTCCTTCTCCATTGGCTCTACCAAGGAACCACAAAAGGATATGAAAGTGTTACCATCACTTTTGATGCATCATTCTAAAGTGTTTGAGGAACCCCAATGGTTGCCCTCCCATCATCATCATGATTCTCCTAAGGAATATTCTACTATTTTTCCTGGCAACCCATCACTAACACTTTGACCTTCAAGATATCCCTGCCTTCAAAAAAGTGACATTAAGATAGTACAAGAACTTGCACAAATTCAACTGGGAAAACAAGCAACGAAGCTCCTTACTTTGAGGTTTGAGGATAAAGCTCTTTTTAAGGAGGGTGGCATGTTAGGATCTCACATCCTAACATTACTTATTAATTATTATTTATTACTTTAATTATATATTTCATTATTATTGAAAAGTCATGGTTGAAAAGTCATGATTGAAGAGTCATGATTGAAAAAGTCTATATATATGATATGAGAGGAATCCATATCAAATCATCCATGAAGAAGAATATATAATTGTTTATTGAATGCATTGGAGGGACCTTCCTACCAGTGAAACAGTGATTCTTTATAAAAGTGGTTCTTTTAATTTAGACGCTCTTTTAATTATTTTTTATTAAAATTGTGCTAGAACCTTCAGGGTTCTACCAACTTAACATTACAACATTTACCCTTACAAGGTAATGTTCCTTCATTTTCCACCATAACTTTAAAGGAATTGCAAGCATGTTTGTAATAATTTGCTTGCTTGGCTACTCAAGGATCAATAAAATTGTGTATTGCCTGAATCAATGAGAATTGTAATACGTTGCCCTTTAAATAATCCTACTACCTTCATCATTTAAGGGGTCATAATTCCTACAAGTGCATGGACAGAGATCTCTGGTTGTGGTTCTTCTTGTATTCTATTGTCATCCTGAGGTTGTTTCTCTTACGGTTCTACTTCATCAAATATTTCATTCCTTGCTAATTCATCCACATCCAATAATATTAGCTTCTTTTGGATGCATTTGTGCCCTAGAAAATACTTCTCATCATAATTATAACATAAGCCTTGTGCTCAATGAGCATCCATTTCATCCATAGTTAATTGCTTGATTGGGGTAAACTTATTATTAGTATTTGAAGTCAAATTGGAGGAAAATATGGGTTTGGCCTACAAAAATTTGGATGATCTACTTTGGGCCAAAAATAATTCTTTTTCTAATCTCAACAATCCTATGGCTTGCATCATATATTGTTCTTTGAATATTTTTACCTCAACTTTGATATCATCTTTCAATCCACTGATAAAATAGCTTTGAAAAAGTCCTTCATTCAACCCCTTGTTCTATTAGCCAATTTCTTAAATTGAGTCTGATATTCATAGACAATAGATAATTGTTTCAATTTGGTCAAGGTTCCTGTAAATTCCTCGTACTCACTAGGGCCAAAACAAGTGAGTAATTGGGACTCAAAATCTTCCCAAGAAGGGTCTAGAGTCATGTTCTGTAACCATTGATACCATTGTAGGGCCTCAAATTCAAAGTTAAAAGATGTCATGGTGAACCATAAATATCGAGGTACATTAAGTTTGAAGAATTGATTTTCTCAACACAACCAACCATCAACATCCTTTCCATTAAACATAGGAAAGTCTAATTTAGGCATCTTAAACGAGGTATCTATGTCAAAAAGAAAATGACAAACTTCCTTCTCTTTATGGACTCCTTTCTCTTTATTACCTGGCCTATCACCCAGTATTTTAGTATTAATATGTTCAAATACCTTTGGGGCTTTCTTTAATCGCTCTTCAACCTCTAGAAATTTTTCAAGTTCAAATTTGGATTTAAGTTGGTTAGTTCATACAATCTACATCTGATATTTCATTTGTTTTTCTTGTCCAATGTCATTTAGCCTTATAGGTTATTAAGTGTGCGATTTAATTGCTCCATATAGTGGTTTTTTTCTAACTTCTCTTATGCTCCTCTAGTCCCTCCAGCCATATGTGTATGATTTGGACCACTCCCACTAGCTTACTAAAAATAGAAGTATTGTTTTAGAAGTTACTATTTTTAGTAATGGGCTGACCAACTCAAATAGAAGAATACAATGGGCTAGGTATCACAATGATATTTTTTAACACCCTAGAAAAAGTATATGGAGGATATATACCGAAATGATCAACTTGATGAGACGGTCGCAATGAGCTTTATCCCGCAATGTTTTTTGGCATCCCAAACTTTTTTTCTAAGGGAGTGTTGTCTTCAAATGTTGTTTGTTTCTCTCCTAGAATCTTGGTTCACTCATAAAATTGACTTTTGTCTAACACCCCTTAAGCAGGCTCTACAATGTCTGTTACTGATAATTGTTCTATCTAACTCTATCTTAATTGTTACTGACTTTGTAGTTGGTAGCTGCACGACCAACTCTGTTTGGACTATTCTTACTGATACTTGATTGTTACTAATAGACCATGTCTAGACTATTACTGACTTTGTAACTGATAATTACACTACCAAACTCTGTCTAGACTATTACTGATTGATACTTGACTGTTACTAACAAACCTTGTCATGACTATTATTCTCACCATCAATTTTTTTTGTTGTCTACTTTTGTTCATTCAATTATGTGATAGTGTAGTCTCCTCAGAATGCTCAATTTTTGTGGTGGGATTTTTGACATTTAGAATAAACAAAAATAGGGTACACTAAGCCAAGGTGTATGTAATGTCCATAACCCTCTATTATATCATAGCAACAAATAATAATGCTCTAACCAATATTTTAGGCCACTACTCAAGGAGGATTCCATGCATACCCTTAAGCATACGATCAAAAATCTTCTTAGGGCTAAAGGTTTCTCCTAATCCTAGAGGGATCTCTCGATATACTCGAAGATACGTGGGAGTCCAATTCCGTATGCAAGTGTTTTCTAAGACCTGAGTATTAGAGCCTTATTACCTCACTTCACTAGATGCTTTATATGCAATCTAGCTTAGCCAATAACGACAACTCCTCCATGATATTTTAAAACCCTTGGCATAGGGTTTCTAACCTAGTAAACTAAAACAAAAAAAATGGTTGAATTTCTTTTTAATAGGAAAACAAGCAAAAAAATGAAAACACAAAAAAAATTATACCTAACAATCAAAATATTAAGGTAAGAATTGTTGTAGTCGCAGTAGAAGATGGTCTTGGAAAGTGCTTTGATACCTCTTGTTAAGAACCTTCTAATTTAAATAAGCACATTCACATAAATATTACAAAAAAAAGTAATTCATGAAAGAACAAAATATTGCAATACAAAATGTAAATGCAAATATATATATATATATATATATATATATATATATATATATATATATATATATATATATTAATCTCACAAATCACAATACAAAATCATGGGCCTCTTCAAGGGGGCAACCTCCTTCAATACTTTTATTTAATATGTAAAAAGATACATTTTTTATGCCTCCTTGTCTTTTAAAGATACATTTCATGCAACCCTAATCTAACGCTCAAGAGTTGGCTTACATGCAAAGTGCTACCCAAGCTAGAATCTTCTACCAACAAACAATTATATTCTTTATAATAGTTACATGAAATGGCCCCACTTGTCTAGGTGTCTCAAGTGCCACATACCATTAAAACATATTACAAAATATTATTACAATAGGGTTCCTGCATTGGAAATGGGGTCATAACATAATAATGTTAGGATTGGGTCCTAACAAAGAGGTTTGCGATAGTAATATTATCTATCTCGAATTCTTACAATTAGTGTTATTTATGTTTCTATGTTTCTTTTAATGAATGCTTATGTTATTGGATATACAATATTACTAGTGTTTTATCAATACTATGTGCAATCATAGATAGGATTTCTTTGGCACTGAATTTCTTATCTCAATACAACACATTAAGAATTTTGAGGTGAAATATTCATATGAGAAGAAGAGGTTCATTGCATTCACTTATTTGTTTTCAAAATAAAATAATTAAATATTCTAGTTTACCAATATATTTACATTCTGGTTGTCTATTTTAACAACCTTAAAAATCTCAATAATAAATTTATTAAATGAAACTATAGAACTTGGGCAATTATTGAAGAAAATATGATTAAATTCAAAGCCTTCAAAGTTGTGATAAGTTATTCTACATATAAGATTTAGAAAAAGTTCCTATAGTATTTCAAAATGGCATGACAATGAATTAATTTAAAAACTACAAGTTGAAATTGATAGTTTAAATGATAATGTAATCAATGGTTAGAATGTAATAGAAAAATTATAATAAAAAAATCAGATATTTAATATAATCTTTCATTTCCTATCATGAAAATTCAATAGATATAGTTCTAGAGTAGCTTGCTAGTCCTAGTTGGAGGTTAATGGCAAAAATAAAAAAATAAAGGTGATCTTGGATAGAGTAAAAGAGTAGCCTATTATCTTAACACATCATTTAAGTTATGATGGCCTTGGGGTTTCTAATTGGAAAAACAATGATTATGTTGAATAATGAATACATAATGAAATATAAGTCAATTTTTGGTGCAAAGATGGTGTAAAAGTAAAATACAGTTGCCACCATTTAGGCATTTATTAAGTCAATAAACTTTTTATTTATGAAGCTTTGATTTTAAAAAAAAACTTTATATACACATTATTCTCAAGGTTATACAATTATCATATCTTGAAAATTATGCATATATTGCTTTTCAAGATTTAAACCATAGGCTCTGCCTTGAAAGTTGAAGTATTTCCCACTAATTGCTCTAAACCCCATGGTCTAAAATGTATGTTAAGGTTAAACTATAGGATCAAAACCTTGATTTAGTGTGAAACTCATCTCTTACCACTTGTCCTAAACCTCTTGAGCAAAATATTAAGGTTCACCCTTGGGATTTGAACCTTGGTTTGTGGTATGAAACCCCTTGCTCTAAACCACTCCCCGCCAATTGCTCTAAACCCCATAGGCTAAAATGTATGTTAAGGTTCACTTGTAGGATCAAAACTTTAGTTTATTGTGTGAAACACATCTCTTACCACTTGTCCTAAACCTCTTAAGCTAAATATTAAGGTTCACCCATGCAATGTGAACCTTGGTTTTTGATGTGAAGCTCCTTGCTTCCCACCACTTGCTCTAATCCTTAGAGGAACATTTATAGTTAATTTTTTTTATTTTACTAGTGTGAGAAACCCCTCATAAGACCAAGAGCTAAACTTAGCAATAGAGGATTAATACACATGTCACAGTTTGAACCTTGGACCTCCCGAAGAAGAGCCAAACTTCGAAACATTGCGTTGTCCCCCCAACCATTTATAGTTAATTATTATTACTATAAAAGTCTAATTTCATTTTGTTGATAACATTTTTTTCTCAACTTCAATGCATCTTTATTAAGCTTACTTTTATTGTTATGATTTTATTTTCTTAGTTATGATATCTTCTTATTTGATTATGAAATTGAAAATAAAGTTCTAACATAACAATTCTCTTACATGATTATTATTATCTTATCACGAGGTTTTATTTCCTTGTCAAGTTTATAAACATTCCTATTCTAAGTATTAAATCAATTAAATATTTTTTAAATTTTGATTTTATTTGAATTAATCAATTACTTTATCTTATTGTTTAATTTGATATGCAACATTTTATTCTAAGTATTAAATCAATTAAATATTTTTTAAATTTTAATTTTATTTGAATTAATCAATTACTTTATCTTATTGTTTAATTTGATAAGCAAATATTTTTATCCAATCAGATTTTGTTGTGATCACCTTGATTTTTTTTTAAATAAGGCAAAGTACAACATAACTGGGGCTACATTCCTCGACGGCACAACAAGGGCCTCCCTGGTGATTTGAACTTGGGTAGCTTGGATCACCTTGATATTTATATATCTATTCATTAGTTTGTTATTAATCTTGATATATTATATTAAAACTAAAAAAACATATTGCTCTTTATCTTATTATTCAATTTGATATTCAAACCCTTTCAATTCTCTTACATGATTATTATTATTATCTTATCACGAGGTTTTATTTCCTTGTCAAGTTTATAAACATTTCTATTCTAAGTATTAAATCAATTAAATCTTTTTCAATTTTGATTTTATTTGAATATTGTTTAATTTGATATTCAAATCTTTTTATCCAATCAGATTTTGTTGTGATCACCTTGATATTTTTTTGAAATAAGGTAAAGTACAACAGGTGGTATAACTAGGGCCACACTCCTCGGGGGCACAACAAGGGCCTCCCTCGTGATTTGAACTTGGGTAGCTTGGATCACCTTGATATTTAAATATCTACTCATTAGTTTGTTATTGATCTTGATATATTATATTAAAACTAAAAAAATATGTTGCTCTTTATCTTATTAGTCAATTTGATATTCAAAGCCTTTTATCCAATCAAATTTTATTATGATCACCTTGATTTTTAATATTTGTTCATTGTAGTTTGTTATCAATCCTTAAATATTATATCATGACTAATACTTTTCTTTGCCACAATAAAGGCCTATTTAACCTATTGATATTTCCTTCGCATATTCATCTTTGGATTATTTATTCTAAATTTTATTATAATTATGAGTCTTTTTAATTGCTTTAAATATGTTGTTTCTATGATTTCATGGTATGGTGCTTTATTTAAGACTCTAACTTGCATCTTCATACTATTTTTTTTATTTTATTTTTTTTTGTGAGAATTGTGTGCCTTGTAGCAACTTTAACTTGATACAATTCCTTTTTAGATTTTTCCCCATTTATGATACTACGAAACACCAACAATTATAACTCTAAATTTTTTTATTTTTTTTTCGTGAGAAGTTTGTGCCTTGTAGCAACTTTAACTTGATACAATTCTTTTTTAGACTTTTCCCCAAATACTACCAACTTTGAAGTTTTATGATAGTACGAAACACCAACAATTATAACTCTAAATCCATTTTGTGAAGAACTCTTGGTTGATTGGTTTGGATAAACTAAACTAGCCATTTTTTATTACAATATTATACAAGTATGAGCATTTTACAGCATTGTTTATAGTTAAAGATTTATTTTTGTTTTTCAAAAAGGTCATTGAACACCATTTGTTGGTAATGAACATCATTTATTGATTAAATGATGTTCATTATAAAGTTTTATTGAAAAAATAGTTCTTTTTTTTTTATCAAGTAAAAAAGAGGTTTTAAAGATCCCTGAACCTGAGGGTTTTGAAAGGGACCCGTAGCCCGAGATAAAAGTTTTTTTATTGAAAAAATAATTTTTAATTCTTCACTATAAGAGTTATTTAATAGAGAGTATCTATCTTGATACCCCCTTCTAGATGAATTTCACTCTTTATAGTACATTAAAATTGTCGCTTTTATTTATTACATAGATTTTCACGGATATGAGATAATCTATTCTATTCTCACACGAGACTTTTTAATTGCACTTACCTTAATTAAAACTCCCACAAGAGTATTTGCAATTGCTTGGAGTTTTGCAAACTGGGTTCACTATGTAGTGCAGCAGTTAAATATATGAACAATTATTTTAACCTTCTTTCTAAAAAAGATTTTTACTTCACCTGGTGTGACTTTTGAAGGTGATTGTCTTCGTCCTTTACTTGCAATATTATGCTTCACCTTTCATCCATGAATTATTTATTTACAAGTTCTCTGGCATAGCCACCATTTTGAAAGTTATCATTAAGGGAAGTGTAATGACACCTTAATTATTGATATACGTCCATTTTGTAAGCCTCCATCCCCACTCAAGGAGAGCATTATTGTAGTTAATCATTATCATCCTCAAGGCGCACTCGTGTCAATGTTTTATTTAACCTTCCAATAAAGTAATAGTGTTAGAGATATAACCTTCATTTGGGGTTACTATCCTCGGTTCTAGGTTTATGCCATATTCTCTTACACCCATTCTGTCCTCTAATGAGGTGTTATATTTCTCCCAACAAGAAATATGAAGAATGACACATGTATGACTCCTTGTGCATGTCACTTGGATTCCCTGTCAGGGGATATAGGATGCATTTACACCCGCTCAGTATTAGAAAAGTGTGGATCAAATTTTAATACAACATTACTTGGGTGAATGTATTCTATCTACAGTATGGCATCTTGTTGTTCCATGATATATTCATCAAAAGCCTAGAAACAAACATTTAGTTAGGTAGATCCTGCTGAAGCTTTTATGCATAGTTTCACTTGTGAAGATCTTATCATGCATACCTGCATTAGATCATTTATTTTTGTATGATGTTTGTTTGAACAAGAAAATACACCCACCTAAAGTACAAAATTAACTCCATATTATGGTTTGTTGTAATGAACCATGTTCAACCTACTTGAGAAGATAATGCTGAAGTGACTTCAATTATTCATATATGTGGGTGCGCCCATATATTTTTTATTATTCTTGGAATACATTCCTATCACTCCTAATTGTGGCAACTGATTACATATGAAAACCATGCAAGCATCTTATCTATAGTCAGTCATATAACATTGTCCATGGGTTACCAAACTAATACAGCTGATGACATGAAATTGGTTGCATGAGATATGTAGTTAACTTGTTGAGAACCCTTAGAAGAAAAAGTCAATGATGCTCAAATACTTGGTGGAATGTTCCCTAGTGGAAGAGATTCTAATAACAGTCTATTCTCAGAAATAGGAATGTTTCAAAATTAACATTTGACATGATAAAATATTACTTATGGAGACAGCAACTTCATTGAATACAGGGTAAAAGCATCTAGAAAATATTCAGACAATAACTTTTTAGGCCAGAATCAAATCCAACTTCATGTCAAGCTCAACACTGCCATTTAAAGTGAAATATCATGGTATTTGATATAATGTGGTTGATCTAATAAGCTAATGCAAAAGAGAATGTCATGAAATGAAAATTCCTGGTATAATAGCTATTTTGTAGTTATAGTTATTGCTTTTCATAAAAGCAGAAACCGGACACTTCGACAAACAGATAGACAAGTATTTTGCATTGTCCATAAGCTGCTACCCAAATCCCTTGAAAAGGTACTAAGCTCTAACAGAAATATGCATGTGTGCTCTATTGCACCTTTATTGTGATTGTACTATGTCAGTGCTTCATGTCCTTGAAGATATTAGACTTCCACTGGACATATTTATAGAACACAAAAATAACTGGAACAGTGTAGATATAATGCTTTATGTCCCTGTCTGTTGATGACGATAAAGCCCCATGAAAGTACAAGGTAAGCTAATAGTTAAATCCTGCCATAAACTCCACACAACCTTCTCAAGCATATCATTAGCTAATTTGATATACTGCAATAACTGATATTCTTCTCCATTCAAAGAAAGATTATCTTGAACTTCATGCTATACATACTTAAATCATAGACACTCAACTATACATACTTGAACTTCAGTCACCCCAGAACATTAAACATGTCCATATCCATCTCCATGTACAAACACAGAATAAAAAATTCCCAATACTGACTTGTTTCTTAATTGCTGAAATGAGCTCCCCTCCAGGACCACAGCTCTTCTGGTGGCCATTACATTGAGAGAGAATCTGATAGACTACCACTATTTTGTTTAACAAAACATAGCATTTAGCACTAGCTAAAGATGGCAATTATAACTGTCTGTTCAGACAAAGTGTAAAAGTTTGCTTTGAATTACACTATCCAAATCACTAGAAGATATCCATCAAAAGCTCCTATTCATTTGACGTTAAGCATTCACATTGTAACTTGGCATACTCTTAGTGACGGTAGGTCCTGACAACTTGTTGAATGCGCCGTCGACAAAGTGGGCAATTTGTTAAGTGTGATGAACATGAGGTGCAGCAGCACATATGACCACACCTGTTTCCCAAAGTAGATTCATAAGACAGCAATTTGAACACAAGCTTAATTTACAATTCAACAAAGAACCTCACATTAAGAAGCAAAAGGTTGAAACTTACGGCACAAAGACGGCATTATATTCTTGCTCCAAACATATTACACACAAAGCTGGCATGGGATTTTCCCTTTCCACACTGTGATCATCTTGGTTTCGTGCTTGGCTTTGGTCCCCTGCAAAATCCAAATAAAATGGATATTATACCTAGCAACATTGAACATCCATGTTCAATGATTCTACTGTAAATTTTAATGTCTGTAGACACAATTAATAAGGCATACGTTCATTTTCCTTTTGCTCCATCCGCTGAGCCGCAGCTTCCATCACCCTGCAAGACAAGTTTAACGATTTACATTTCCATACAACTAAATAAGCATCAAAATCATATAGAAGCAAATGCACCTTCCCTTTTGCTTGACAGCTTCTCAAGAGAAGCATGTTACCTTCTTTGTAGGGCACGGCCTCTTCTCCTTTGCAGAAAACGCCTGATGGCATGTGTTGCCACTAAACATACACCAACAATTGTAAAGCCCAAGGAAGCAAAATTGTACCACCTGGGTGCATGAAGTTTCCCTCAGATCATTATATGGAACAAAAAAACTAAAATCACATTGAACAAGAAATGTATTCTTTATGGCAAAATTCTCAAAGTATGCTACCTTGCCAATTTGCCAAGATTTTCAATGATTTGGTCAATGCTCTCTGGGGAGACATAAAATGGACCTTTGTGAGGCCTTCGTATTTGAATTGTCCCATTATCTTTCACAGCCTAAATAAAAGCACAATTCAGAGAAAACAGAGTTACTTATCATTCTAATAACCTGTTCAAGTGTCCATTTACAGTTTTTCTAGGGCAACCACTGACTGGTCTAGTGTTCAGAATAGCCTTAACAGTCTTCATTTGAGAAAATCTTCTTTTAAGCAACAAGGCATAAAAGACAAGAAAAAGATGAACTAGTGTGCCCTCTACATAGGCCTTTGTTTTTCATCTTTTCATCAATTCTTAATAATGACAAAGAATCCAGCATTCTCAAACAAAATTGTTCCTAGATCCCATTTATATAGGCTCAAACATAATATATTGGCCATGGACCAAATTTAATTTTTTTTTTTTTATTGAATAATGGACCAAATTTAATTTTTTTTTTTTTATTGAATAATGGACCAAATTTAATTAGCTAGATGAAAAGATCAGAAAGACATGAACCTATTTGCCCTTCTATGTATGCCTCAAATTTTCATCATTTTACCACTTCTTAATAAAGACTCAAAATCCAGCATCCTCAAACACAAATGTTCCTGCCATACACTATTATCCATCCTGGCCAAAACTCATCATCCATTGTAGCCTTTCAGCCACACAACTTCCAGCCCTCCCTGCTCCATCCGACTCAAGCAATGAGTCCAACAACAATTTCACAATGAATGAAATGATGTAAGTGATCCAGGCTTTGGTAAATCAGAACAATGTTAAAAAGCAACAATGGCAACAATCACAGAATTGGCAGCCCTAGAAGACTCCATACCTAACCAAAGATCAAGTGCCTTGACAAGGAGCAAATCATATGGAAATAGAGCTAGCATGGTGTCTTCCTTGTAATGATAGGCATGATCCTATAGAATGCATCGGAGCCATCAAGCACTCTTAGACTATTCAGTATAATCAGCAATGTCAGGCGCAATGGCTGCCATCATAAGTCAAACGGTCCCCACAACGAATCTGACCATGTACCAACAACCCTAAACTCCACCCTCAGCACCTATCCTGCCCAATCCCAACAACGCAATCCTAGCAAATTTCAGCGTTATAGAAACAAATGAAGAATCAACATTTGAAGACGACGCCATATGTGCCAATCAACAAGGGGTTGAAACTAGAGGAAAGAGAAAACAATTTGAAGAGCAATCAGCTACTAAGCAAGCCAAGGTACGACTGTCCTGATAAGAGGGAGGCCACCCTTGCACTTAAATGATAGAGGGCCTATAGCAGCAAAATAGGAGAAATTGGAGAACGAAGACATAGGGAAGGAAGCAATTAGTACACCTCAAAAGGGGGAAGGATGAACACAAAACAATAAAGACGAGAATGGATAAAGGAAAAGAACCAATAGTAGACAAAAGGAACAAGGAAACAAACGATAATTCCACCAAAAAGGAAGGTAGCAAGGGAAGAGACCACTTCAAAAGGAGGTCGAAAGGCCACTAAATCACCCCTCTCATGAGTGAAGGGTGAGCTACTGCTACAAAACAATATCAAAGCTTCACAACGTGGAAAAAGGGCACCTCTATTAAATTCAAATTCAATATAGCAGAGGAGATGAAGAGGACGCCAACCAAGGTCCGCACGCTAGAAGCATTAGCCCTACTAGGACAGCAAGACCTACTCCAAGAAGCTCTAAAAGAACAAGTTATGCCAAGGGTAAGCAGTCAGAGTCCACTCTAACTAGAGTGGTAGATCAACAAAATTTAATGTCAAAACATCCATCAAATATCCAGGTCAATGCGTCAAATATATGGAAGGCTCCAAAACCAAAGACACTAAAACCACCCCCATTCTATGTGACGCTCAAGATCAAAAATTATATTCTCAGAAGTTGCATAGTCAATTCAAGTGCAGCAGTCACAGTTATGCCTATAGTTGTTTGTGAAGAAATGGGTCTCCCTTATACTAAGAAGGCTAGGCACCCAATCCAAACGGATGGCACAAAGATCAATGCAATTGGGGTACTCAAAGATCTATAGCCAGATATCCAAAGTTTGTAGTAGTACAAGAAGTAATAGTCGTGGACCTGCCCCCTTACTTTGGGATGCTATTGTCCAAAGAATGGACACCTAATTTGTTAGGGGATGGTTACCTAGCAATGGACTATACTCGTAAGGTGCCCAAAGACAGGAAAATAATCAAGATTGAGAATGAACCACCTTGCAACTACCTTATGATAAGCTTGGTGATGATACAGTGAGTTGGAATGAGTTGTCAAAATTTGTAGAAGATGATGAATATCTTGAAGGCAACCAATATCCGGAAGTCAACATGATAATCAATGTAATGCAAGATGATAGAGACCCCGAGGTTGAATATGAAGAAATTGAATTAGGGAATCACCTCATTACCGAGACGCCTGCAAATCTTCTAGATCTGATAAGTCGAGGAGCAAATAAGATGTGGACCATGTATTTTGATGGCGTCATAGCCAAAAATGGAGCAGGAGTTGGTGTGCAATTCATAGACCCACAAGGTGAGCAGATTCATTATGCCTATAGGTTATTGTTCAATTGTACCAATAATGTGGCAGAGTATGAAGCACTTTGTACTGGTTTGAGAAAAGCTGAAAATATGGGAATCAAAGACCTAAGAATATATGGCGACTCCAAACTAATTGTAAATCAGGTCAATTCCCAATGCGCCACAAAGAACAAGCTCCTAAAATCATACAAACATCAAGTTTGGGATTTGCTTGAAAGTTTTAATACATATAAAATCTAGGCAATACCCAAAGAATTGAACACAAAGACAAATGAGTTGGCGGGAATGGCAGCCCGATTTTACCCTACCAATGATATGTGGAATAAGCCAAAAGAATTGGAGGTAGCCTTTAGACCAGCAATTCCTGATAATTCCAAGCATTGGCAAATCTTCAACAAGTTATCAGCAATTCATAAAATTCTTGATCAAGGAGGCTTAATACGCCGAAGAAAAGAATAAGTATGGGGCCGGCATCAAATATGGAGTCATACAACTAAAATCAAACCAGCTGCCCAAATGCCTAATCACCCTGGAAAGTTTGTTTAAAACTTATGATAGTACAAGAAAAACAAGTCTCCAGGTGAAGTCTTTTTTGTATCATCCAGTTGAGGTAGCTCAAGGGAAGAGTCTAATACTAGCAAAAGATTGCACTCGTGAAGAAGAAGGCATGTTTAAAGAGTTTTGTAAGTATGGAAACATCATTGTCTGGTCATACAAAGCTCTTAAAGTCTATGACCGAAACATCATAGAGCATACCATTGAATTAGAACCCAGTGCCAAGCCTTTCAGAGAAATACAAAGACCAATGAATCCAAAGATAGAAGAGGTGATGAAGAAAGAATTATTAAATATTCTACAAGCTCAAATTATATTCCCGATCAAGCACTCTACCTAGGTTGCAAATTTGGTCTCAATACACAAGAAAAACAAGGATATAAGGTTGTGTCAACTTTAGGAGCTTGAATTTTGTCGGACTGAACGCTTGTCCCTTTCCTGGTGCTTTCAATGGCGTAAAAGATTTAAAATGATTGTGGCATGGTGGTTATAGGGGCGGAAAGCACGAAGATCTGTGTGGTGGCTTCGGACAGCGCAGAATACTGTGGCAGCCAAAAAAGGCGAACAGCCTGCCCGGATTCGTGGCGGCTACCGATTCCACCATGTAAATTTATAAAAAAAAAACTTTAGGAACCTGAATTGGGCATCTTTATAGGATCACTATCCACTATTCGCCATTGATCAAATATTGCAGAAGGTAACTAGGTCACAGATGTTGTCTCTCCTGGATGATTTGGGTTAAAGACGAAGACCAACATAAAACAACTTTCACCACCAAATGGGGAACTTTTGCATACCATTGAATGTCATTCGGTCTATCAAACGAAGGGCAACCTTCTAGAGGGCTATGGACAATAGCTTTTGTCGGGCACATAAGGGAGACTATTATCATATACCTTTATGATTTAATTGTATTTTTCAAGAGTAGGAGTGAACTCATCGGCCATCTCAAGTCATTCTTCCGAAGGTGTAGGGAGTTTGGTATTTCTCTTAACCCTAAGAAGTCCATTTTTATGGTCCAAGAAGGCAAATTGTTGTGTCATGTAGTATCAAAAGAGGGTTCAGCTATAGATCCCCATCAAATAAAAGCGATCCAAGACCTACGATTGCCCACATCAGTCAAAGGGATCAGCTCATCGCTAAGTTTATTACAAACTTTGAACAAATGGTCAGGCCCATAACCAAGATGTTAAAAAGGACGCCTCTCCAAATGGGACCAACGAATGCAAAAATGCCTTCCAAGATGTCAAAGATGCCATCACAAAAGCCCCATTCCTAATCAACCTAGATTTCTCCAAAGACTTTCAATTGTATGTATTTGGTACAAATGAATGCATAGTGGTTGTCATAACCCAAAAGAATGATAAGGATGAGAAACATCCCATATCCTTCATGAGCCAAGCCCTTCACAACCACGAAGAGAGGTATACCTTGATCGAAATATAGGTATTCACCATCATGAAGGCTCTCAAGAAGTTCAAGTACTATCTTTCACAGAGCAAGACTACCGACTTTGTAGTACACGTCAATGTTCGTTCTATTGTATTACATGATGAACTAGGAGAAAAGAGGGCCAAGTGGATCAATAAAACTCAAGCATTTGATATTGAGATCAAACCCACCAAACTGATGAGGGGAAGAGCTTTATGTGAAAGGCTGGCAAGGATGATCTTGGAAAATCACATCGCTCTAGCATAGGAGATAGATATTGATGGTGGAACTGGTTGGATGGACAACATGCAAATACATGGTTATAGAGCACGTCCTAGAAGGATTGACAGCAAAGGAAAAAGAACATGATTTAGACAAAAGGCAATGCATTATGACTAGCTGGACGGTGTCTTGTTTAGGAAAGGATATGATGGCATCCTACTACAATGCATAAAAGAAGACAGGAAAGGGGCCTTAATCAAGCAATACCATGATGAAGGGGAGCACTTCTCTGCACCCATGATAGCTCACAATATTTTGAGTGTTGGATACTATTGGCCTCCTATTTTCACCGATTGTTTCCAATAGGTCAAAGATTGCAAATCCTGCTACATGTTCAAAGGAAGAAAAAGAAGAGCTCTAATGCCTTTGAAGCCCGTCATCATGACTAGACCTTTTCCACAATGGGACCCTAATTTCATAGGAAAAATTAACCCGCTATCGAGTGCAGGACATGAATGGATCCTCACCACTACGGATTATTTTCCCAACTGGATCGAAGCGGTCCTGACTAAAGCAACTAATCAGGAGACGATGGTGCAATTGCTTGAAGATATCATCACAAGATTCGAAGCGCCTGCTGCCATAGTCAAAGATAATGCCACTTATTTCAAAGGAGCTAAAGTGATGAAATTTGCCCTAGAATACAAATTCTTGCTCAAAACGGCATCCAAGTACTATCCACATGGTAACGGATTGGCTAAATCAACCGACAAAAACATCACTAGAATCTTGAAAAGGGCCATCTCAAGATTATTTTCCCAACTACGGATTATTTTCCCAACTGGATCGAAGCGGTCCTGACTAAAGCAGCTAATCAGGAGACGATGGTGCAATTGCTTGAAGATATCATCACAAGATTCGAAGCGCCTGCTCCATAGTCAAAGATAATGCCACTTATTTCAAAGGAGCTAAAGTGATGAAATTTGCCCTAGAATACAAATTCTTGCTCAAAACGGCATCCAAGTACTATCCACATGGTAACGGATTGGCTAAATCAACTGACAAAAACATCACTAGAATCTTGAAAAGGGCCATCTCAGAATCACAAAGGGACTGGCATACAAAGTTGAATAAAGCATTATGGGTGGATTATCCCCTTACAAGCTAGTATTGGCAAGGAGGTGGTGCACCCAATCAATCTAGAGCTCCCTTCCCTCTAAATGTCACAGCAGCTTGAATTGGAGGACACTAACGTCGAACCCATAAAAGTAAATTTAAATGCATTGCTAGCCTTGGAAGAAGAGAGAGAAAAGGCCTTCAAGAAGGTTATGCAACATCAAGGGGCTATAAAGAGGTGGTATGCTAAAGGAACCACAAAGGGACTGGCATACAAAGTTGAATAAAGCATTATGGGTGGATTATCCCCTTACAAGCTAGTATTGGCAAGGAGGTGGTGCACCCAATCAATCTAGAGCTCCCTTCCCTCTAAATGTCACAGCAGCTTGAATTGGAGGACACTAACGTCGAACCCATAAAAGCAAATTTAAATGCATTGCTAGCCTTGGAAGAAGAGAGAGAAAAGGCCTTCAAGAAGGCTATGCAACATCAAGGGGCTATAAAGAGGTGGTATGCTAAAGGAACCACAGAAGCGGAGTATAAAGGAGACCTTGTACTCAAATGGGATGAGGATTGAGTGAAACCAAGGGTACACCAAAAGTTTTATTCATTATGGAGCGGGCCTGACCAAATCGCTACGATTATGGGTCCAAACGCCTTATGGGTCCAAATGCTACCTATTTTCATGAACAGGCAGAATCTCCACTCTGTATAACAACAAGAATTTTGGCCAAAAGAATATATATATATATATATATATAGTATCGGCTATTAATTCAACACATATCTTCCCTTTCACTTCTACCAATCCCTTTCCTCTTCTCTTCTTCTAACATATTTCCTGGTTTTCATCAAAACTTTCCTTTTCCTCCCAAGTCAGCAATAGGTTGAGTCCGTTAAGGACTATGTACATTGATGTTTAATAAAAAATTTAAAAAGAAAAAAGAAGCAAGCGATGAGCTCGCCCCAAAGGGGCACCCTATGCTAACCACAAGTAGAGGCAATCCAACCCTTAATGGGCTGATCGCCTAGCCCAAGTCGCCCACGACAGGGCACACGCTACTCAAGGCCTTCAAAAGCCTTGAGAGGGCCCAAAAGGGCCTCCCTCTCACACGCATGTCCAAGAATCAAAGCAATCCACGCACACCTTGCCAAATCGCAAATCGCATGAAAAAGGACCCTCAGTCAAGTCGAGCCCACTAGGCTCCCCATCTTGAGTAGTTCACTCCCTAAAACAAACATATCCCCTTCTTTGCTAAAACTTAAAAAAATTCACCAAGCCTAAGAGTACAAGCAATTCACTTGGATTAAACTTGCGATTCGCTATTATTTTTCCTACTTGCCAAAACTGTCTCGACGAGCAAATCACTCCGCGTTCCCAAACGGACTGCTCATTCTCCTTGAGTGAATCACCCGATCTTCCTCGCTTCTACAAAGTACCCCAGCAAGCAAATCACTCCTTCAAAACAGCTAGATTCATCCTTTTTTCCCATTTCTTCATCATTTCGCTCAATTTCCCACCATTTTCTCATCATGGATACCACATTTGTATCCACCAGCCCTTCATTTCTCAAGGCACAACATGTCTCACCACCTTCTATCACCAATTCTTGTCACCTCAGGGGAGGCCGAACCATCAAGGAGACCACTGTAGAAGAAGAGAGTGAAGGAAGAGACATGGCTCCCCATATCCAAAGATATGGGAAGAGTATTTTGATGACCCATATCGGAAAGTGGAGGAAGGCAACTATACCCATCCCACAGAGCAAGTGATAAAGGAGGCCCTAAGAAGATTCAACCTAGGGCCTCAAACAAATTCATGGAGCATAAGCAAAATTTGGACCTTTGGATTCGCAATGAATCTGGTGTCGCAAGTTTGGGGCTGCCCAAAGTTGATAGAAGTAGTGGTAGAAAGATGTGACCCCACGACAAGGAGTTTCAGGATCCCTCAATGGACAAATGCCTTTTATATCAAGCAGGAAGTCATAAGAAGCATGTTAAAGGCCATCGATGACCCGTCCATGTGGATCATCTACAACCCTAGGACCCATAAAGACTTCTACTATAGGCAATCTAACACCTATTGGCAGGACTTCTTGAACCCTTACCTGGAAAAACCAAACTTGCCATCCAACTTCAGTATTCCATTCGAGTTGAACCAATTCAAGGTAGATGTACAAATGGCAATGTCAGGAAAAGTCGCGGTCCTGGGGGAGAAGAGCGACCAAAAAATCTACTAGAAACACATGGCCCTGCTGCATAGAAACCTACCTAGGGCACTCCCAAATGATTGACTATGCCAAGTACATTTCAAATCAAATGGACAATCAACTTAAGGAGTTTAAAGAAAAAAGGAAGTTTAACTACACCTCCTACTTGGTCTAGTTGATCCTTTACTAGAAGAAAAGTTGGTTTCCCACCCTCCAACTAGACCAAGTAGGAGCAAATGGGCAACTCTGACCATTGTGGAATGCATGAACGTACCCTTCTGAGAAGCAAGAAAGGCCTCCTACTACTTCTATGACGAGGCGTATGAGGTTATAATGGAAAATTCATGGCAAGAGCGCCAAGACTAACAAATGAGGCAAGAGAGTTGCTAATAGAGGGGAAATGGCCAAGAGTAGATTTCTACTTGGAAAGGACCAAGTCATTCATCTCCCTCTATGGCTTCTCAACCATGCCTTTTGAGTTGCCCACACAAGTACCAAACTACATGTTCAATCTGGAATATGTATGACACTCGACTATGTGGACTTGAAATACTTCAAAGGGCAAAAGAAAACCACCTTCTACCAGCTCAAGCAGCAAATAATGAGTATTACTCCTAAGCTGCAACTATGTGGACTTGAAATATTTCAGGATGCAAGAAAAAAAACCTTCTACCTACTCAAGTAGCAAATAATGAACATTACTCTTAGTTGCATGGTCTCTTAGTGGCGAAGGTGCGATTGAGGGAGATGGGTCTTGAACAACTTAGAGACCGTTGGTCCTATGATCCAAAAGAAATCTTTGAGCAAACCCTTAGGGACAAGAAGCTAGACACCTTTTATGCGCACGAGAGGAGATACAATGTGTAGCAATAGGCAAACCTGGATAAAGAGATAGTCTTTGCCACTATAAGAAGCAATCGAGGGTACAAAGATGAGATTTAGATTTGGTATGCTAAACCCCCAGAGTGGCACACAATCTATACCAAGAAGGATGACTTTGACCCTGATATCAAGCTGAACCATCAAACATTGGGGGCGCTCCGTAAGCTTAGGAATACAAATCGCAAGATCCTCGTGTAGCAAAGGATGAGGTACAAAACAGACGCAATCACCAAATCTATGAGAGATGGTCCATTTGATGCCAAATTCTTTGCCATTTGGGACAAAAGGCACCCAAAGAGCACAAAAAGGACTAAGACCATAAGTGAAGCAACAACAGGTACCTCAACCCCTTGCAAACTCGAGCCCACGAAACAGGTAGCATCAATGATAACCATCTCAGTTGCACTGACAACTCTAGCAGTGGTCAGTTCAGCAATTAGGCAAACGACCATCGAAGGGAAGAAGGGTTTGAGAGATACGGGTCAATGTTCAAAGAGGTGGCAACAACACAGGAGCAAATAACTCAACTTGAGGAGGAGGAAATCCCTCATGGAGACTCCCCTCTAGAGTTGGGAACGACCAATCAGGTGGCTACTACTACAACCTCTCCCACTCCTCTATCACCGTCCACTGCTCCCCCTTCTCTCTCAGTCCCTTCTATTTTCGCTCCTTCCCATTCTTCCATTGCATTTCTCTCACCATCCACTAGTGCAGCACATGGTTCTCCTAAGGGCACTCCACCCCCAACCACTTCTATCGCATCCTTCCCATATCCCCTCGTTCAAGCCATCACTTCATAGGAACTAGTCCCAGGCACCATGTCACCCCTCTCTACCACTTTGGTCAAGTCCGCGTCACATCCCACTCTTGCCACTTCTACTTCATTCCCCATTGTCACCACGCAAATTTGCCCCACTTTACCATCCACTCTCACATGCCAAAAACATCCACCATCCCAAGCCCAACAACTCTTGTAGGCAGTGATGCCCACTACCCCAGGCCAAGGAGTTGAGTCTGCAGGAGCTCCCCCATCAAGTGTGACTAGAAGGCCAAGCATGGCCTTTGAATATAAAGCTGGAGAGACAGACGTCAAGGCATTTGACGTCCTTGTCATTGAGAAGAAAGATGGAAGAAAAAATATAAGAGACTCAACAAAAGGCACACGAAGGCTTCTGTGCTTTTTCCATTCGCAATTAATGAGGGGAGACAAGGTGTACTTTGTCAAGGCAACTAAAACTGACCCCATCAGGGTAGCGATGACTCATACTGACTTGACTACTAAAGTATCTAAGCTAGACCTAAACAAAATGGACCCATACCAAATGGTCATTGGCTAACCAGCTCACGCTCGACATGGCACTGAAATATGGCCACCTCGCAATTGAACATGAAGCAACGCAAATAAAGAACAAAAGGCTTGAGGCAAAATTGGCACAGCTAAAGGCATAGAGGGATTAGCTCCAAAAGGAAAATGAGGAGATGAAGGACGCAACCGAGAAGGATCAACTGAGGAAGCAAGTTGAGGACCTAAAAACCTAACTTGTTGAAGTTGAGAAAAGCCAGCAAAGGCTTGAAGACCTAAACAAAGGAACAGAGCCGACTCCTGGAGAATCTAAACAAGAAAGATCAACAGATGACGGAGTTGATGGCCTCAAAGCCAACAGAGGCAATTGTAGACCCAAAGGCAGCTGAAGAAATCCAAAGGGTCAAGTCCCTTTGGGACAAGATCAAGGAGATGAAGAGTGTGTATGAATACTTCCGTTTGACCTTCACAGAAGAAAGCCTGGAATAGGTAAACAAGACCATCAAACATATAGAAGAGTTGCTATCTGCAAGGAGCAAATATCACAAGGTCCTAAAACTCCTTGTGTCGACGACCACAACGCAAGCACAGTAGCAAGGGATAGATCGCAAAGACTTGGTTAAGAAATTAAGGAAAACCCGAATATTCAAAGGAACCTCCAAACTTGCAAAGATAACTTGGCATCCTTAAAAACCCAAGTTCAAGAAAAGGATATGAAATCAGGGATTAATTGTTGTAGGGACACCTAACATTTTCTATGGAGGCACATCCTAGATGATGATATCATAAGTGCCATATTTGAGGAAGAAAAGAGCCACACTGACCAGGGGGATGCAACTAAAATCTATAAGAGGCTAAAGCCAATTCAAGCCAAGTTGCAAGAGCTCGTTGCTAAGCAAGAAGAATTGACAGAAAACCCTTTTGAGGACCTAATGGGGGAGGTAGAAGACCTTAGAGCAATGCAGTCATCAGATGATAACGAGTGGCAGAAGTTGTTGGGTTACTACCGCAAAAGACTAGGTGAGAACCCACAATTTTGACAGTTTTGCTGCAAAGGTCCCAATCTTGCAAACTTTGTGCCCAAAAATAAAGGCAAGACTTGGGATCTTACACCATGAAGTCGTCATAAATGTAGTACATCATCACTACCTTTGTAAAATTTTGCAAATTTGTAAGAAGGCAACAAAAAAGTTCAAGTAGCAGAAGCATCCCAAAACTCTCAAAATTTGTCTAAGACAAGGACCGATCCGATTGCAAAAATCAATTGATTTGCTTGCTAAAAAGGACCAAATGGCTCAAGGACCCAATTCACTCAGCAGAATTGGCCAATCCACTTGTAAATGCTAGCAATTTGCTCGCAAAATGTAGGCAATTCGCTCACCAATCTAGAGCAAATCACTCAGATAGTCACAAAGGTAGATTGAAGGCAAATCTCGAGGCAAATCTTCTGGAAAGCAAAATTTTGGTATATAGTGGTGCACTAAGTTATTTTAGAAGCCTTCTAAGCCTGTTAGAGGCATAATTAGAGGCATGTAACATTTGGTGATGCAACATTTTGCTAAATATGCCCCCAAATATTTACTTTTACTAGGAGTAATTGTTTCTCACCCCAGGTAACTCAAGTGTAAACTTTTACTATAAATAGGGGCCTAGGGCTCTCATTGTATTCATCTTTTAACCATTACATGGCATTAGCTCATCCAGTTATATTCCTCAACTTTCAAGAAGGAGACCCAGGTTTGAATCTTGCCAAGCGATATATGCATAATTGCCAAACTATTATAATACCACTATGTGGTCATGATATAATATGGGTGGGACCCATTTCAATCTCACATAACTGATTAAGAAATAAAAAATTGTTTCTCACCCCAGGTAACTCAAGGGTAAACGTTTACTATAAATAGAGGCCTAGGGTCCTCATTGTATTCCTGTTTTCGCCATGAGAAATCAGAGCTACACTTTGTGAAACCCACATTGTGTTTTGTACTCATGATGTTATAAGAAATTGGCAAGTCCTTAGGCATTCCATTAGAGGCATTGCCCTTTTGGTTGTCAAGTGCACGACGGTTGTGGCATGGCCCTTCTAGCCCATCTTGTCATTCGCTTATCAGTTTCATAATCAAACAAATGGTGGACATTGATGTTATTTGACTTCTTATGTGTTGATTGATCACACACTTTCCTCACTACAATTTAAAAACCATATTTGTTTAAATCTCTCGCACTCTTAAACTTCCAAGGAATTTGATTTCCGCATTTTCCTTTCCACAATTTATTTTCATGCAAGTTAGTTTAGATTAGTGGAGTTTTATACAAGGTCAATGGGGAGCCGGTCTAGATTTGGAGGTCAGGAGAAGCCATTGGCAATCCCGTCCAACCTTGTTGAAACTTGGATTGAGGGCACAAAACCTTAATTAGAAGTCAAGACAATTTCCCGATTCAACAGTATCATAGCAACAGCTATATCTTCTTTGGCATATTCATTAAATATTTTTTCCTCCATACGGGTTCAACCATGGAAAGTGCAAAGATTCCTAGCATTAATGTTAGGAAATTTGCAACCACATTGTTTATGACCTTTTGATATGAAATTCTTATGAATGGAACCTCAAACCAATCTTTTTACCAAACTTTTAGTACTTTTAACTTAGTCCCACTTGGAATTCTACGAAACTAGTCACTAATGAAACCCTTTATTTTGCATGAGACTTGCTCTTTTATATGCAAAGAACCTCTTGTAAAATAAGAACGGAGTACGAAAAGAAAACAAAGAGCATAACACATTTATTTAGGTTGTTCCTTATCCTATTTATTGCCTCTTCATTTCTGAGTTCCCAAATAGCATCCACTTCTAGCTCAAACTTGCTAGTTTCTAAGCATGGAACCACATGAACTATCCGAATCACATAGAACATAGAGGAATGCAAATGAAAATTTGAAATACTGAAAAATACAAACAAGTAATAGCTATAACACAGTGATTCCATGAGGGAAGAACCCTCCTGCAGAAGCAAACCAACAGATGAATCATTTGAGCATCATATTCCTTGCAAAATATGTAAGTACAATAACTATTTGCCATCAACTTGGCCCTTGCTGATATTTAAAGCTACAATGCACTCATTTGTAGCATCATATAGTACCTCCCTAAAGTCTTCTTGCTCTTCTTTTGCTAGAATTTGCTTTGGCTCTGTTCTTGGTTCCAAATCTACCCGACTTCTTTGCTCATCTTGGCCAAGCATGTTTCATCTTGTCCTCTTCTCTCTAAAATACAAGAATATCGATGTTTCTTGATTTGTGAGGTTCATTAAAGCTTTCAATATGCTTGGGGATGATGTGTCATGCTTTCCCATGCCCCTACTTCTCTTGACGCTTATCCTTTTATAGAATCTTGAACACCTTACACATGGTATTTCAGCCCACACATTGTCAGCTTCATAGCTAAACTGTTTTTTTTTAACTTTTGGAGGGTCCAAATTGATGAGTTTGGAGCTGACTTATGGTACACGCATGTGCTGTGATGCCAACAACTTACTGTAGAAATTTTGACTCATTTGGAGTGCATATGACGGAGAAATCATGATTATGCTTCAGACTGAACTTTGCCATTTTAGAGGATCAAAGAGATGTATTTTAGAATGAAAATTACATCATAAATTAATTCTCTGAGTTTTTTATTCAAAAAAAAAGAATCATACAGTTTGAACTCGAACTAGTTCATATACCTAAAATACAATTCCCTGATCTGAGCAGTTCTTCATGCTGTTATTGGGGTCAAATGTCAGATTTTGAAGCTGAAATTACTTCCGAATATTCCCCTTGATGTTAGCAAACTTCTTAGATTCCATTTAATTTTGACTCCAATTGAGGGAGTTATGGCCAAAGGACAAGGACAATGTGAACTTCTTTAGGGTAACTTGTGGGGTCACCATTACTTGGTCGTTCTTTTTGTAGTGCCATCTGATTTTGCATAAGAACAGCCCTATTCCTCTGCCTAATGCATCTCATTCAACTAAAAGAATTCTGAAGGAGCAAGCACATATGTGGAAGTCATTATCTTCCACATGAACTTGAATGCAGCCTCAGCTTCCTTCGTTCATTTGGAGTGGACCCTCTTGGTCAACTCAATGCATAAGTACCATCAAGCACTCAAAATCTTTAACCAATTTATATGGCAGTTGCATAGACCATCAAACTCCCTCAATTGAGTCAGACTTTAATAAATTTGGCCAATCAAGGAAGGCTTGAATCTTTGTAAAATTGACTTTTGATTCCTCTTATTAATAACATCACCAAGGTATAACAACTCACATTTTGCAGATTCACACTTTGATTCCTTTGCCAATACAAGGCCCAGTTGTAATATTTCTAAAAGACCCCAAATGGCACAAATGCTTTTCTATAGACTTTATATAGAACATGTGCTCAACAACAACAAATTTCAATTAAGGTTAAAAGAATCTACTCATTGTACCTTTAAAGGTTGTCAGAACATTAGTGACCAAAACGGCATCCCTCAAAATTCATAGTGGTCATGACCATAGTTGGAAAACTCGCAACTCATGACAAACTCGGCAGCCCAATTTTGGAGATATTATCAGCAACTCGAGAAAACTCCGCAAAAAAAGACCGAAGATTTTTTTTCAATAAAAAAATAAAGCATTTTAAACAACAATTGGAGAGCCAAAAAGTTGATTTTATATTATTCATATAAAAGAGTACAATTACAGTTCATGAATTAGCAAATCCAACCAAATATATCATAGAAATGCAACATTTCAAAATATGAAAACTGCTTTTTGTTTTCCCTTCCTCCCCCTCACACTAGATGGTTGGCCTTGGCTCTAAATTGGTGAACGAATTGGAGGCTCCTTAGGTACAATATCATCATGGTATATCTACTTCATTCCTCTTAAATGTTCTGCTTCCTCCTCAAGTGGCTCAATGTCCTCTACTGGTAATGTCGGTATCCACAGGACTCTCAGCAATCCAATTACATAGTGGATCTAGTTCATCCAATTCAATTGCCTCAAATCTCCTTGAAACGGTGTTCAATCTTCGATGCAATCCCGTAAAAGTGGTTTAAGATTATTGTTTTCACCTCTTAGAAGAATTTCCACACATCTGAAGAGAAGGAAAAATGAGCAAAAGAGAAGAAATGGGTTTTTAAAACAAATTTTTGTGTTCTTCCTTTGTTTTTGTGTTTGCGGCCGATTTTCTCGCGAGGAATCGGTGAATTTTTGGCAGAAATCTCGCTGCAAGTCGACAAGTTTCTCAGCACTAAGAAATTTAAAAAATAATCGCGAGCGCAATTTTTTCTAACTATGGTCATGACAACTGCAAAAGGTCATCTTCACATGGTCCTTTTCCTTCAGCCTATTTTATTGTTAAATATCTCGAAGTAGCATTGTGGTAAAACAACAATGGACTTCAATCCTAGTTCAATTTCAATGATGTGTCCTTATACTCTATCTAGCAGAAGCCCATAAGATAGATACTCAAGACATATACAAACTCAATGATTATTTGTTAGAAAATGTGGTCTTATTAGGCGTTGTGTTATGACTTTCACAAGAATCTTTTAATGGAATTACATTTACACATAAAACCCAATTATCCTTTTCCATGTTGCTTGGACATATTGGCAACTAATATCAGTTTGCTTGCACTTGCAGGTAACCATCTAATGGTTATTATTTGCTGGTATTTTGTCAAATTTCAAGTAAATTTCATAATACATACAAAGAAGCTTGTCTCCCAAGGTCTTGATCCACTGCAACCCCATAATTAGATCAGTCCCAGACCATGGAAACCACATAAAATCAGAATTGAGTGGAATACGTGTCCACCTGTAGTAAGTCCTTTCACCATCACCCATTGTCATGCTATTGGGTATTGAAACTTGGAAATTTGGCAATGGCTCCATATTTAGGCAAATTATGGATGCTTCTACCATCAATTAATGTCATCATTCTTCCACCTTTGACCTTGCATCTCACCATTGAGTTATACCTAGCATGGAATTGAAAGAAACATTGGATACTTCTTGTTTGTCTGAGTCTTCTTCATTTATTATGTCCTCCTCCTCAAGCCTTCATGCCTCATGATCTTTACCATTTCAGGTCATTCCCCATCTAAAATATCAATCATGGGAATTTTCAAAAAAAAAAATCCGTTGTGTCCCTTGGGTTATGTTTCCTTGCAAGTGTAGCAAAGCCCCTTTGAATGTAAATAGCAAGGGCAAGAGGGTCCAAGACTCTAGCTTTTGATGAAGTTATAGTAGAGATTAAAGAGTTAACCTTTGGTCGCATGCAAAATTTAGAAGTTAAATTGGTTGCAAATCAACCTTGGGAAACTTCTGAATAGGCCTCTTCTTGGTCAGTGCCTTTCTCTAGGGTGCAAGGCTTCAAAAGCCTTCACATACCTCCTACTGGAATTCTTCAATCTATCAATGGACATGGAAACAAACTATTGAGGGAAGATTCTTTCAAACCACAAACTTGTCCAATGGAATAACATGTCAATGTACCTTATTTCAAATTTTTAAGGACCAAGTAATAATTTTCTAGAGTATAAGTCTCAACTAATGAATGAATGTAGTCACAAACTTATCCTATGTGGTTCTCTCTTGGCAACCACATCCAACACATCATCTGCCTCCATCCTGTAATCAAACATCAGCAATGAATCAAATGCTAGTCCTCCATGGCACAATGTACCAAAATGGAATTTTTCTAACTCTCTGTTGGTCATATATCTGCCTAAAATACAAAACATGCGTTTGTGCGCCCTAGACACGGCCAAAATTGAAAGGCCAAAGGAAAGAAATGTCCTTCCGACCAATCTCCAGAGAGGGCTGGCTCCCTTGCTAATCCTAAACCGGTTTTAAGTTTAGAGTTGCAGGAAAGAAATGGAAATAACGGAAAGAAATGGGAAATATAGCCACAGGCCAGAAGATGTAAGATTGGGGACAGACTAGCAGCAGGAATTCAAATCAAGCGTTTGAGCAGCATATAACAATTTCGCGGAGATAACTTCCAAAAGTTGCATTCCAGTACTCACTCCCTCACCAGCAGTGTTCAAATCCAGATGCAGAATTTAAACTTAGCAGATAACAGACATGAATATAAAATAGAAATGATCGAAGTAGAAAGAAATCACACACAGAAATCATTCGCAGAGTCAGAAGCCAGGTTCTTTTCTATTTACGCAGAAAACTTGAAGCGTTTTTCTACAAAGTGTCTATCCTCCCTTTACAATGAAAATTGATTAGTATTTATAGAGGATTTCGCCTCTTTCATTAAATACGCATGAAGACAAAACGTTCACATATCAAGGACCTTGGCGAGACAATTCCTCCTTGAAATCCTTGAAAATATTTTCTCTTGAGATAGTGATCCAGTTTTTAAGGGGAAAATCTACAGGAAATCGGTCATATCCTGGTGTCGGTGCACAAAAAACTGCAAACCTGGTCGTTGACTTGGAGCCTTCTTTATTCCTTGGAAATTCACTTTCATTCGGAATGTTTCGGAACTCATAAAAACTAGCTTAGATATAAAGGATATATATATCTAAAAACGCCGAGAGTTATCAATCCCGACACGCCTATCTTGGTTAGTCGGCTGTTTTAGTTTAAATATTTTATATGTTTGCAACGGTTGGTTAGTCGGCTGTTTTAGTTTAAATATTTTAAATGTTTTTGTTAATGTTGGCTTTTTTAATATAAAAAAAAAAATTGTTTACGGCATGACATGTATGACCTCTTTGCCTCCCACCCCCTGTCTGCCATTGTAGGAACATCTCTCGGCGTAATCATCTAGTGATTTAAAAATCGCAGCTCTTTTACCTTGAAACTCACAACTTTGGCTACTCCTTGCCTCAATCATTAAATGCCTTTCATTCACCTATCTTGGGCGCCTTTGAAAAAACTGCACCGATGCTTGAACTTGAATTCGCTCAAAACAGAGCCATGAGCGAAAGCACTGCCTTTAAATACTTACGCCATTGTGATTCATGAACAACCCTCCCCTTTTACCTTGAAACTCACAACTTTGGCTACTCCTTGCCTCAATCATTAAATGCCTTTCATTCACCTATCTTGGGCGCCTTTGAAAAAACTGCACCGATGCTTGAACTTGAATTCGCTCAAAACAGAGCCATGAGCGAAAGCGCTGCCTTTAAATACTTACGCCATTGTGATTCATGAACAACCCTCCCCCGACTTCAATATTGCGTTCGCCTTTTTTGAGAAAATCTGGGCAAAAAATTCCCTGTACCCTTCTGATTTCATATTCAACGCTTCGCCCCTGGAAAAGGCGACTGAGCACTTCGCATTTCCTCTGGTGGAAGCGCTTCTTATAACGCACGTTCGCCCCAAAAGGAGGCGAAAGGCACTGTTGCCCTTCACCTTGGGCGAACGTAGCTTTGATTTTTCAACGCTCCTACTTTTCAAATATTTGCTAGGCGAAAACAAAATTCCGACGAATTGACGAGGTCATCTCCATGTAGTTTCGCCCCAAAGGAGGGCGAATGTGACGTTCGCCCCCCTCTGGGGCGAATGTGCCATTGACTTTTCAACTTTTCCTTCGGCACTTTGCAATTTTGTTGAAGTCTCCCTTAATTGCGCTTTCGCCTCCGGGAGGGGCGAATGGAATGTTCGCCCCTCAACCGGGGCGAACGCGCCATTGATGTGTCAACGCCTTCGTTAAGCAATTTTAAATGACGTTCGCACCAAAGTGGGGTGAACGAAGCTTTCGCCCCTACTTTGGGGCGAACGTGCTTTACATTATTTTGCTTGCGCTTCAACTTTGGGCGCTTTCTTCAATTAATTTCAAAATGGCTTTTCGCCCCAAAGTAGGGCGAAAGAGCCTTTCGCCCCCCATTTGGGGCGAAAGCATCCTCATTCGAACCTTACCCCTTTTTTCTCCATTTACTTAGTAAAAATATCACATTCGCCCCGGAATGAGGCAAACGCGTCAGTCGCCTTAACTCAGAGGCGAACACACCTTTGCCATTCTTTTGCATAATGACCCAATCTTTTTTTAAAACAAAGGAATCTTTTTCGCCCAACGACGATCCCCGAAGCAGTGTTCTTTGTAACTATATCTGGTGACTTTTACTAAACTTAAATATTATTTCCAAGCAAGAGATGCATGAAAAACACAAAGTTAATATGTACAAAAACTGTAACATGCCATATAGGCTGAAAACACTTCATCATAGTATTAATATATTTGCCGATTTTACATCAATAAAACTTCATCAAAATTTTAATGTGGCATATTGCAAAACTGCCAACACTCTCCCATAGGGTTTAGTAATTCAACTTATCAAACCTAGCAAAGGGGGTCTCCTCAAAGCAACTTGTGATTTATGCAATTCTCATTTGATCTTCTTGCAGGTATTTATCCTCTCTTATATTAGTTGCATAAGTGTTCTCCCATCGGTTGTGTCATCCAGCCTCTCTTTTTAGATTGCATGATGCACACTGGTCCTCTTCATCATTTTTGCATCTATCTCTTCACTCTGTACTTTCCATGGATAGGACTAGTGCATCTACAGTCCTATTCATGGTTTCTTTTAATCCATCCATTGAACTGTTGATGACCTAATCCCTATTTTGTGTGATAATGAATAAATCGATATGTCCATAAAACCAAATGCAGCAGCTCTCACAACAGTAAAATGAACCAGATTCAAAACTTGTAAAACCAAAAACATGTAAAACAATACTTTCTGGAAAAACTTAAAATCCAAAAGAAAAGCTGATCTTTTTTCTTCAAACAAAAAAGAAATATAATAATTGGACAAGAAGTGAAACATGATATTATTCTGGAAAGAAACCCAACTAAAACATGATCATGCTCCAAATGCCCTTTCAAAACAAAAAATAGAGGAAGTTTCCTTAAGAAGGTACTGCTGCCAACTCAGGCATCATCCAAGGGCATTATGAATGCTGCACTTGGCCATGAACTATCCTCAAGACTCCTTAATATTTCCAAGCACGGAAAAAAAAATCCTTACTTGAGACTGGAAGATTTATAACTGTTTACAGATCCCTCTTTTAATCAATATGGGTCAAAACATAACTGATTTCAGAATCCTTATGACACCTATAGGGTCAATTTATTGTAACTAAATTTTTATTTGTTTTGCCACCTGCACGGTCATTTATTTATAAGTGATTGATTCCTATTGGTAACCATATATATGGGAAGTAACTCACTGCATAATTATTACTTACATCAATGATGAGTAACTGATTTATTCCTATCTAGCTGATTCATTGCATAAAGGCCTATAATGCATCTATAATAGCTGCATTTTTCCTATCTAACTGATTTTTTACTACAAGCAACACATCCTGATGACCCTCAAATGTTGAAACTATACAGAAGGTGCACCCTAGTGTTTTTTTTTCATCATGACTCATAACATTAGGTATATGGATGTCTCCCATTCGAAGCCATCCTTTCACCCCTTTCAAATCCTGATAGACGTCCCCATGGAACATAGTTAACAACATTCACCCCTTTCATGCTTGCATGACAAGTAAGAACCCCCTCTAAAAATCAGTATTGTACACATGGTACAAATAATGGTGCAACTCAATGTTTTGGCTTACTTTTGTCCATTGCTACAAACTGGAGTGGGGATTTTGTTGGCTTGAATGACACTTTAATTTATACTTTTTTCATTGTGACATAAGGGCATTCAATAAGATTTCCAATTACACTTCCATTTCCAAGCCCAAATGAACCTCTATCACCACTCCTACTACCACTTTCTCCTATCCCACTAGGTGACATTTCAAATTCATCGCAAAATTACCCTCACTGCTGCTCATTCTGGCTGAAAATAATAATAAAAAATGGAAATAAAAACAGCCCTCAAATTTTCAAATACCCTGAAAAAGTAGGAAAATCCAGAAAATAACCAATGCGAAAACTTTTCAACCTCCTGACTACGACCCCTCCAAGTTTTCCACCTGGTTAATGGTGCAAAACCAAAACCCATGAGCTTTGAAATGCTAAATCCTGCAGGAACTCCTCGTCCACAGCCAGTGCACAATGAGACTGATAAAAATAAAATCATATAAAGAGAGTTGTAGGGAATACCTCAAGTTTACTCTCTTTCAAGATTTTTTTTGAGTTTTAAAGCTTTTTTAATGTTCATGTGACAGGCCATAAGGGCACCTAGTCACTTCATGGCATCCCTGACTGTCCCAGGGATGCCATTCAGAAAGTAAAATAGACGAGGTGCCCAGGGATGTCTGCACCCATCCCCATGTCCCGCAACGTATCCAAGACATGCAAGGGAAGGCCAGCTTGGAGGATATTCCCATAAATCCCTAGTCAATGGGCATATAACTTCAATATACATCAATAACTCTTGTTTCAAACCAAAGAGTAAAAAGTATTTGTTTGTAATATTCCATGCTATGTATTAGGGTTTGATTTATTCTTCAACCCTCATGTTTACATGATAGGATATGCTGAGACCGACTAAAAACCCTTACATCATGTTAGCAGACTGCAATTTAAATAAAGACAAAATACTAAGAATCATTTGCAGCTTTGAATGGATAAAACATTTCTGGACGTCAGTGGATGTAATACTATGATTTACAAAACCTAATACTACGGAACAAGCCATGGATTCATTTATGTTACCTCACCAACAACAGTCAGAGCAATGCCTATGGGAAGAACCCTTTCGACCCGCTTCACTCCAAGCATCTGTTCTAGCACCATTTATTGAATCAAAACCAATTGTAGATTTTAATATTTCTTGCCATGCTAATGGGTAATGTGTAAGTTCTAAATACATGCCTTAAGGCCTTGCAAATAATCTAGTGTACCACGAACAAGTGACCGGCGGGATTCTTCAAAAACTTCACTTGCTATGGTCAATTCTAAGCCTGTTGCACCACGCGCACCAACAACATATGCATGACCTGTTCCATCCTCCTGGAAACAAATAAACATCTGAGGAGATAAAGACCACAGAGAAAGCACTGAAAGAAAACAGACTAATAATACATCTGAATGCAAACTCTAGAAACAAATTTTCCTAAACATTGAACTCAAATATTTGTATTCTGACATGTTTGAAAGCATTACTAAATTGTTCAGTCACACAACAAATTCAGGAATATGAGGAAAGCAAAATCTACCAGATACCATGGGACCTCTTCACTCTTGGGACGTGCCAAGGCAAAGTCTTGAATCCATGAACCATCATCAGTTTGTTTTAGAAAGTGCTGTTCTGTCTGGAACATCATGGAAAATGCACACTGTTCATACTTCAAGAACAGGATGTTATATGCAACAACTTCTTATGCTCCAATTAACAGTCTTCAAAAGTTACAACAACTTCTTATGCTCCAATCAACAGTCTTCAAAAGTTACAAATAACTATATACATACCGTCTCCTCCAATATAACACCTCTTAGACTGCTATGTTTACACTTGATTGGCGTTCCTGACTGCACCCGTCCAGCGACACAAACAACCAAAGGTAAGATTTTACGCGCTGTATCCAGAAGCAGATCTGCAGTACAATTTAATGTTGTTTAACCCTCTAAAACACAAGGTAACAAGAAAAAATAGAAACATACAGACATTTCAGTCAACCAATGTGGACAAATCATGTATGATGCAATAAACATTCTCCTCAAGCTCATCAGAGTCAGTTTCCATTCAAAAACAGTATTAGCTATAGCTCCACTAAGCCAATAACAGGGACTAAGAGCTTTAAAGATCTTAACCCTTTTTCCTCACAATTATGCACACAAAGGAAGAAATGCAGCTTTCCAGAAAATTTCTTTATTTTTTCAATGAGTTTACACAGGTTTTTATGAGGGGTCCTGGTCCCCTCATACTGAGTGGGGTTTGAACCTTGGACCTCTCAAAGAGAGGCCAAAGCCCTTACCACTACAGTAAGCTTGCAGCTTGAAAATTTCTTATTTTACAATCAACAAGCCAAAAGTTTTTGTCAGAAGTATCATAATTTTGCCTCCTATATCTAATGATTTCAGCAACCTCAAAACCAAGACATAACTTCCAATGATAGATAGATAAGATTAAATTATTTGACACTCTATGTTTACAATTGAATGGTGCTTCTGACAGCACTTGTCCAGCAACAAACCAAAGGTAAAATTTTATGTTCCATATCCAGAAGCAGATCTGCAGGACAATTGATTGTGCGATTTATTCCTCTAAAACACAAAGTACCAAAAAAAAAAACAAATTATAGACATTTCAGCCAACCCATGTGCACAAGGCATGAATGATGCAATAAGCATTCTCCTGAAGCTCATCTGAATCGGTATCCATCCAAAAGCAGTATTAGCTACAGCTCTGCTAAGTTAATAAGATAGACTAAGAGCTTTAAAAATCTTAACCCTTTTTGCTCACAATTAATCACCCAAAGGAAGGAATGCAACCTTCTAGCATATTTCTTATTACAATTAATAAGCCCAAAGTTCTTGTCAGAAGTATCTTGACTTTTTAACTTAGATTTATCAATTTTGGCAACCTCAAAAACAAATCCATAACCTGCAATGATAGATAATTAGGTTTACATTATTTGACACTCAATATGCATACAAACCCCCTCCTCCAATCCCTTCCTGTCTAGATCTTTCTCGTTTCTCTCATTTCAATAGATGTCTTTACCTACTGTTTGCAGGCAAACTTACGGGTATCAAAGCATCATTGGCCCTGCAATATCATGAACCCACTTCATGATTCCATACATCCTCCCAAGGAAGCACATCTGAAAAAATAAACTTTTAAAGTGTGGTGATGGAGCTTCCTTTTGTAAGTTACAAAGCCTTTATATGACATATCTGACATTCTATCCTCAAAGTCCCCAGCAAAACGATAGCTTCTGACTACTGCAAGGCTACCAGATTAAGAAGCATATTAAAGATCAATATTTCAAAAACAATCCAAAGGTTCAAAATTTAGAGATTATAAAAATATATGAATTTACTTATCACCTAGAATAATCACAAAATTAAATTATATGGAAAATGCCATTTACATAAGAAGAAATTAAAAAACACTTCAAAAAAGATTTTCTTCATTGTTAATATTTATGCCTTCTTTTTAGTTGGTTATATAAGATTGAAATGGGCCACACCCATATTTTTTTTGGTATAAGGTAGAGGTGGTTATAAGGTCCACAAACCTTTTACATAGTCAAAATGGGCTGGTTCTAGCATCAAGCCCGTATAATCAAAATACAAAATGGATCTTTCTAAGACCCACATTAAGCCATACTTAGAGTCCACAAGTCCTATACTTATCGCTTGACTATTCGGGATAAAACAAAAACCAAACAACACCTAGCACTTACTAATACCACTAGGTTGTTGTACTGTACACTTGTCACCTCCCAGGCCCCAGCAAATGGGATGCCTTTTCTGCCTAATTCCATCTGTCGGATTACTCATCATCAACCCCTATGATCTCCTGATGCTCTAACAGGTTTGATCTTAGCTCTTCTCTAGAAGCCAACACCAATAGTTCTTGAGGGAAGTTATCCTTCCAAATTTGCATCTCCCCAACAGAAACTGCAATATTTGCCATTAGATCCGCCGCTTGGTTCCCTTCTCTAAAGGTGTGTTGGATTCGGGCATTAACCAAATGAGATTTATGAATCTTTGCTTCTAGGATAAGCTCCAAGATGGTCCAGTGGGGTCTTTATCCTCCTTAATTGCCTTGATTATATTAAGCGAATCCCTTTCAAAGATAACTTCCTTATAACCCTCAAGTATGGCAATTCTCATTGCTGCATGCGAGCTCGGGCTTCTGCAAAATGATTTGTTTGAGTTCCCAAAGGCTCTGCAAAGGCAAGGACCACTTTTCCTTCCTCATTTCTCAGAACTCCTCCTGCTCCTGCAGCCCCGAAATTTCCTTTAGCTGCCCCGTCAAAATTAAACTTAACCCACTTTTGTGTGGGGGGTATCCACTTGACACCATCCCGTGGGTTGGTTGTAATGTCTAGGTCTGGAAGTTCCTCTCCCCGGTTCCGCAAAATCCTCCTTTCCCTTAGAGACATGGTCTCATTTTTGAAGAAGAAAGTTTTCCAGTTTTCTTTCAAAGCTCTGATTATTTTATTACCACATAACCTGGGATCTTTCTTACGTCCTTTAAATACTCTCTTATTTCTCTCATTCCATATCCCCCATAAAAAATGGGGTAAGCTGAGCTTCCAAGCCAAGTCAAAAGTTTCGCCGGAAGGGGAAGCCCTTGTATGCGAAGTCGGACATGCTATTTGGACAGACCCAATCTATATGAAATTTGGACAGGATCATTTGGAAGAGTGTACAAGAAAATTCACAAGTTAGAAATATATGACTTACAGATTCTATCGCTTTCTCACACAAGATACATCGATTGATGAATTGGAAACCTCTCCTTTGCAGATTATATGTTGTCAGAATATTATTTTGAACTCCAACCAAAAGAAGAAAGCTATTTTTGGGGTTAAATTATTTAACCAAATAATAGAAGTCGGAGTCCGACCATTGAATCTGAGTGGATTAACTTATAGGCAAATTTTCTTGAATAGATCCCACTTGTAGTTTTGCCCCAAATCGCCTTGTCTCTTCCTTCCCCAGGAATGATCGGGAACACCCTTAAAGCATCATTGAGTTTGGTTAGGGCCACCTTCTCTTGCTATGACAGATTATGAACTGTGATTTTCTTCCAAGAGGAAGTTTCCTATGCTACAACAATAAAATCCCCTACTTTTCCTCCCATTTCCTCCGAAAGTTTATGTTGGAGGACATGAAGGTCTAAGTTATCTTTCAGAGGGGCCTCTTCCAACCACGGGTCTTGCCAAAAGTCCACTTGTCTTCCATTACCAATTCTCCATCTGATGCCTTTCCTGACTACCTCCCGACATTCGAGCAAACAATTCCAGAAATAGGATCCTCTAGGGAGATTATCAGCTTTCAGGAAGTCTGATTATTTTTGATATATTTTGCCTTAAGAAGTTTTACCCATCCCAATTGATCATTATTGATAAATCTCCATACATATTTGCCAATCAGAGCTTGATTCATTTCTTTCATTCTCTTTAGCCCCAGGCCCCCCTGATCCTTGCTTGCACACACACCTGATTCCATGCTACCAACGAAATTCTCTTTCTCTCCTCTGAACATGACCACAAGAAGTTGCGTTGAATTTGCTCCAATGTAGCTCGGACCTTTGCAGGCATTCTAAATAGAGACATGCAGTAAATTGGAATGCTCTGTAAAGTAGTTTGAACTAATAAGGCTTTTCTTGCGGAGCTGAGAAGGCTGCCCTTCCACCCTGCTAACTTTTTGGAGATCCTGTCAATGACTGAGTTCCACAATGTAGCCTTCATTCTTCCTTCGAACATAGGCATGCCTAGATAAGTTGTTGGTAGAAGCTCCTTTCCACAACCGAAGAGGTTAGCTATTCTTTCCTCCCTCCCACCGGGCGTGTTAAAGAAATAGATGCTACTCTTCTTATAGTTTATGTCTTGTCTCGCTTCTGTCTCATACTTGGTTAGAATTCTCTTGAGCTTCCTAGCACTGAGGCACGAGGCTTTGGACACAATGATTGTATCATCCACAAACTATTGGTGAGACAACGCTCTGTTGTTGAGGCTGGTTTGAAACCTTCCAATCGACCATACGCCACCATTGCTGAAATGTTCCTACCCAATGCTTCCGCTAAAATAATAAACAAGTATGGAGACAAAGGATCTCCTTGTCGCAACCCCCTTTCACTCTTAAAGTAACCGGAGGGTGACCCATTCACCATGACAGAAAATCTTGTAGTAGAGATACAACTAAAAATCAACTTAATCCACTGGGGACAGAAACCAAACTTACCCAAAATCTTGGTGAGGAACCGCCATGAGACCCGGTCGTAGGCTTTATTCATATCAAGCTTTAGTAACATACCTGCTTCCTTACTAGCCACCATTGAATGAATAACCTCATGAATTGTGATGATACCATCCAGTATTTGTCGCCCTTTCACAAAGCCTCCTTGGTTCATATCAATGATGAAAGGAAGGATAACCTTCAACCTATTGGCGATTGTTTTTGTGAGAATCTTCATCAGAGTGTTACATAAGCGATAGGGCGAAAGCTGGAAAATTCCATTGCTCCCACTAGTTTAGGGATGAGGACTAAAAATGTAGCATTAACTCCTTCCGGGATTTCCATGTCCTTTTGAGCCTCAATTATAGCTTCCACTACATCATTGCCTAGGATATCCCAAAACTTATGGAAGAAAGTTGCGAGGAAGCCATCCGGTCTTGGGGAGCTGTTACCATCCATGTCAAAAACCACCTTCTTGATTTCCTCCTTTGTGAAAGGACTAAGTAAGAATCCATTAAGATTCTCGATTACGAGGGTGGAATGGCTGCCAGCAGAGAGTCCTCTTCTTCAATAGTCGGATTTACATCTTCTAGCAACGATTTAAAGTACTCAACCGCTTCCCTCCTTATGTCTTCCATATCTTTGGTGTTAGACCCATCGGCCATCTTGATCTCCTTAATTTTGTTAGTACTCCTGTGGCGAAGAGTAGAGACATGGAAGAACTTTGTATTTCTGTCACCCTCCTTTAACCAACGTGATCTGGATTTCTGCCTCCAAAAGGTTTCTTCAAATCCTAGCATCGTGTGGTATTCGGCTAACGGCTCCCTCTCCTGGTTTCTCAGATCCTCTGTAAGCTGCTATGACTTCAACTTCTCCTGTAGTTCATTGATCTTGTCTTTTAGTTCTGCCTTTTTAACAAAAATATTGCCAAAGGAAGTTTTGTTCCACTCTCTAATGTTAGCCTTCACATTCCTTAGTTTACATGCCACTTGGGCTAGTTTCGAACCATTATACTTTTTGTCCCACCATTGGGCAAACATATCCTTGATATCTTGGTGTTAGAACCACATAAGTTTGAATCAAAAATGTCGATGTATCTTTTCTTAGAGTCCTCCCCTGTTTCCCACAGAATTGGGTTGTGATCAGACCCGATTCTTGGGAGTGTCGTTAATGAAGAGTCCCCAAACCTCTCCAGGCATTCTTGAGAAAGAAGAAACCTATCTAATCTGATCTGAATTTGGTTTTCCTTCAATATTTTGTTAGACCATGTATAGGAGAATCTACGCAGGTCCACATCCATCGGCTCATGTTGCTCAACAAAATCTCTAAACTCATAGATATCAGCAGTTATTCTTTGAGAGCCCCCCAATTTATCTGCGGGATTAAGGTAGCAATTGAAATCCCCCGCCACAATCCAAGGGTAGTTGGGGACCGTCTCCCTCAATTCAGCTAGCTGACTCCAAAGAACCCTTCTCGGTCCCTGTCTAACCTGGAGCATATACATTCGTTAAGATCCACTCTTCTGCGTGGTTTTATCCACACATAAGAGACAATAAACCAACTAGACATCAGAATCACTCTACTATCAATCACATTCTTATTCCACATAACTGGCAACCCTCCTGCTGTTCCAGTGGCCTCTTGGCCTACTACTTCAGCTTCTCGCCAAGTCCTATTCTTAAAAGGAATAACTCTACTCTCCTCCATTTTAGTTTCTTGCGGTAAAATCATATCCGGTTTGTGTTCTTGTCTAAGAGCATACAAAGCTCTTATTTTTGCGGGATTACTCCCATGAATATTCCATGAAAGAATCTTCATTTATGGGCTTTGGATCCTCGAGCCTTCGCCCCAAAGAGCAATACTTCTTGAGTGCCATCAGCCACTCCTCGCTCTGCTTCTTTATGCCTTAAGGCAACATTGCTAGGTTTCCCTCTTCCTACCGAACCATATCCCCATACATCCGCTCTAGGCTGGGGTTCCTTGGGATTCACTTGGCTTCTAGTAACCATCTTGGATAGGTCAGTCTTGGTCTTTGGGGTAACAATCGGCTTTCCGGGTTAAGCTGGTCTTTACGACGGTGGAGATGATTCCGTGCTCTTAGCTTCTTGATTAGTAGATTCTTTTTCCCTGCTTTGGGGTTACAGTGATCTTGGTGGTTCACCTCTTCCTCCTGAGTATCCTTGCCTGTATTATTAGTTTCCTGCTCCTTCCTCTGATTTTTCTCCTCTAAATCCTTCTCTTGAGTCTCCTCTACCTCAGATTCCACTTCTTGGCTATCCATCGATCTCCCTTTAGATGATTTAATGCATCAAAACTGTTCTCCATTGGGATGTTGATCTCCTTGGAATTTCTTCCCATAAATTCCTCTGCAGTACATGGGACCACTTCCACCGAGCCTCCATAGGCCTCCCGTATTACCCAATCAAACTTACTTGCCCCAGGGCGTTGATCTATGGGGTTCTTTCCTTTGTGATTTGGCTCCGAGGCTTGCTGTATCATCTTAGGAGCAGGTTGAGCTTGAGGGTTCCCATCAAAGGGACCAGCTCCCCTGTGAGAGGGTTTCGGGGCATAGGTATTTTTGGGAGGAGGGTTATAACGTTGCCTCTTGCTTACAATAGGGCGAACGGGGTCTCTGATATTCGGATTTCGAGCTCCACGTCCTTGAGGCCCATGTTGGGTAGGAATGGAGATCTGCGGGGGAGGGATATTATTCTGGGTTTGAGGAGCAGTATTTTGGAGTGGGGGCTGGTTCTTGGAAATGCAGTGGATACCATGGTGCCCTACCTTCCCGCAAACACTACACTTAAAAGACATATTTTCATATTCAAAGACTTGAGTATGAAGGCCAAACATAGACGACAATATAATGGATTTAGGGAGCTCTTTACTCGGGTCCGCCAAAACACACATGCGAGCGAGAAAGGAGTCTTGTTTTGCTCAAGGTTGCAGGATCAATAGCTATTAGTTCTCCAATCTCTGTAGCTATCCCAGCCAAGATTTGTTCATTCCAAAAAAGCAGAGGTAATCCCGGCATCTTAACCCAAATAGGAGCCAAATCCAGCACCTGAGTGTGGGGGTTGAAATCGGGGGACCAACGCTTGAGATACAAGCCCCTTTTCCCAAAAAACCAAGGACCTCCTTGGAGAGTCCTTTCCATGTCCTGTTCACATTGAAATGTCACCAAAAGAAAACTCTTGGGTAAAGCCTTAATCATCATACCGGCCCTTGGCTGCCATTTTTGGACGGCCCATCTCCTTATGACTTCCAAGTCCGGCCTCACCCCCATAAATTTTGCCACCGAGAGATGTTATGCCCTCCATAGCCACATGCTTGAGCTAAGGTATCCGGGACGTGCAACCTACCATTGACAGATTTTAGATTAAAACAAGAGTCGGATAATTTTTGCTTACCGCGAAGAGCATTAAGATATGAAGGTCTCCAGTTGCCGGGTTTCTCTTTGTCTCCTTCATGGGTCTTCCTTTGATCCTGACGCACAGAGTCCTGGTCCCCCTCAGAGATATCTTCAACCGCATCCGCCCAACGCCCTTGGACCGGTTCCAATAGAACTTCCTTGTCCACATCCTCCGCCTAGGGGCCTGCTATCTCACCAGAGCCCCCACCTGCCGCGTCTGTTGATCTGCCCTCCGAAGCCCCACACCTAGGGTTTGTTGCCCCTAGACCTCCCGCTCCTCCTCCTTGCTGCTCCATCCGTCACAACTTGCTGCCTCCAAAATCTGCCATTTTTTTTTTTTTTTTTTTTTTGGGCATTTCTATTTTACCATAGATTCATGGGCCACACCCATATTATATCATGAACCACATTGTAATATTATAACAACATTTTGGCAATTCTGCATGTATCGCCTGGCAAGATCTGAGCTTGGATTTCCTTTCTGAAAGTCAACGTATTTACCAGGTTCAGCTCATACCATTTGATTAGAATGTTAAGATTCAGCAACCTCGTTACTCCTCACCACTTGATCTAAAACCCATGGGTGTATTACACCTTCATATAGTATAATTTTAAAAAATTAATAAGAATTAAAGCAATTTTTTACGTTAGAGGCCTAGCCCACCATTCTGGAGAGGAATTTGAGCGCCCCCCCCCCCCAAAATGACGCACCCACTCTACACTGTAGGATCTGAACAGGTAACCAAGCCCAATGTTCAACCAGATCTAACCAACTTGTCTATTCAAAGTTTTTATTAAGTTTTTTTGGTGGTAGAAGCCTACCCTTCCTAGTAACTGATTCATTAACACCAGCAATAAAATTCACCAAACCCTGATTCTTTTTTCTTTTTCCTTTTTAAAGCTTCTTTTGTTTTATTTCCTTTATTCCTTAAAATTTTAAAATTTGATTCCCATGGACTTTTAACAACTCTAAAAAATCGGGAGAGGACCTATCCAAACCTGTATTAGGTCTCCCCAACTGTGGTAAGTACTTTAATTGTCAGATTGTCAACATCACACAACTAAAAGAAGATATCCATAAGTCAGGCTCAACCAGCATTATCAAGTGAGCACTGCTCATATAATGAACCTTAGGACTTGTAACTTGGAAAAATCCACAAATTATTATATTGTATTATAACTTCATGCATCATAAATTTTCAAAATTTAATAAGCGTTAAAGCAATTTTTGAGGTTACAGGCTTAGCCCAGCACTCCTGAATTAGTGTATGAGACCCTCTGAAGGGACGAACCCACCCTACACTGCAGGATTTGAACAGGTGACCAAGCCCGATGTTCAACTGGACCTGACCAAATTGCCTGTTCAAAGGTTTGATATAGTTTTGTCGTGGTGCAAGCCTACCATCCCTAAACAACGGCAAAATCAAATCCTGCAATGTAATCTAAATTTAAATCAATAAGACCAACAATAAAATTCATAAAACGCATTTTGTTTTCTCTTTTTCTTTTTTCTTTTTTCAATTTTCTTTTGAGTTTATCCCGTTTCTTTTTTATAATTCCAAGTTTTGATCCCCATGAATTTTACAAACTTTAAAAAATCGAGATAGGACCAAACCTGCGTTCGGTCTCCCCAAATGTAGTGACTACTTTAATTGTCAGATTGTTGACATCACATAACCAAAAGAAGATATCCAGAAGTCAAGCTCAGCCAACATGATCAACCAAGCACTGCTCCTACAATGAGCCTCAGGGATTTTAACTTGCAATTATCCACAAAGTACAATATCATGGAGAAATAGCCAAATAATAATCATATAATGATAATGAAGAAACCACAGATCCAAAAATAAATACTCATGCATAAAACAGCTCCCATAAAAAATAATGATGTGGGACACATCTCTAGATAACAAGGGTTCAAGCACAGTTTTCGGACAAAAGGCTACCTGCTTTACGAACAGATAACCTTCAAAATAAATAGGGATGCAACATAAGATAATTCCATATTTATGATATTCAATTGTGTTGAATCCTCTGCATGTATTAAACAGGCCCAAGTCCAATGTTAGGGTTGACATATTTAACTGGTCCCAATAGAGGAGGAACAGAATAGAGAATCAAATAGAGAAAGCAGTGCATGACCAAAAAAATCGAAATACAAATAGATGCAGAAATAGGAAATGCAAATTGGCTGAAATGAAAGAATCAAACTGAATTTCATTGAAGATGAGAAAACCCATAGAGGGCTGCTGAGTGCTGACAATCTCTATAGAAGAGATGTGGAGTCAGTGTATGCTGCTAGCAATCTCCGCAGAAGAGATGTCAGGCTAGCTTTGCAATGCTTATTACATTTAAACACATATTTATTTACAAATATAGGAGAAATGAAAAGTCACAAAAACAAAATGAAGTGCTTCATATTCTGATGTGTCCAGGAACTGCCCGACTCTTATTTTTTTTTCCATTCTAGGTTGCAGCATCAATATTTTAAATTTTTTTCATGGTTGAATTTGCAATGCGGTGGAGTCACCTAGAATACTCATCCCAGACTGCAAAATAATGGTCTCCATTGTATTCAATCTTTCCAGTAAATGGGGAAGTTTCTTCTTGATCTAATTCTTTGTCATCCACTCCCCCTGATAGCTGAGTTGCCATGCTTTTACCACCTTGTACATCAGATATGAGAAGTTTCTTGTACCCTTGGTGTATGCATCTACAACCCGATCTTCTTCCACTAGTGTCATGCTATTAGGATTGAGTTCATCAACCTACAATTGTTTTGCTTTGATAGCTATATCAACCATAGGTGAATAGTAGACATAGGCACCAGGTTCAAAAAATTCTGAATCATTCAAGAGGTTTGAAAAATCTGAATATCTGGAATCTCCAAAAATTTGAAAAAAAAATTGATTTAGATTGAGTGTGTGTTTGCGGTGGGAGGGGGTGAGGAAGAGATTTAATAATACAGAATAGAGACATTTAATTTTACACTAATTCATGGGTAAAAATTTGGAAATATCCTAAGATGACAAATGAATGATAAATGAGTTTCAAACTTTGATAACATTAAAATGTATGGTAATGTCCATCAAAGATTCAAGGCTAAGCTTGAATTAAAACTAGCTTAGATATAAAGGATATTTATCTAAAAACGCCGAGAATTATCAATCCCGAGGCACCTATCTTGGTTAGTCGGCTGTTTTAGTTTAAATATTTTAAATGTTTGCAACGGTTGGTTAGTCGGCTGTTTTAGTTTAAATATTTTAAATGTTTTTGTTAATGTCGGATTTTTTAATTAAAAAAAAAAATTGTTTACGGCGTGACATGTATGACCTCTTTGCCTCCCACCCCCTGTCTGCCATTGTAGGAACGCCTCTCGGCGTAATAAACTTTCAAGTACATCTACAACATCAAAATCTACTTATTATGTTTAGATTGGTTTTACTTTTAGATGGGCAAGAGCCTGGACAGGACCATGCAAATCCAATGTGCCAAAAATATCCGGACCAGACTGGCTTTTGTCCAGATCCAGTAGGATTTGTTAACTATGATGGTAGAGTTCCAGCAGATCAACATTGAATATGGGATGAAAACCAAGATAGTGTGGAAGGTTCAACTCAAAAGCATTTTTCGCCTACCTTCTTGTTAATGGTTTATGGACCATAATAAAGAGGTCCGATCCCCCCTTTTTGGAGTTTTGGCCATAGTCTATCACCAACTTTGAATGGACCCTATACTTACAATTTCACTTCTTATACTTTTGGTTCATTTTCTCCAATATGCCATGCACCTATACATGAATGTGTTGAACTCGCTCAATGGACTTTGATGTCTTATCTATTTCTTTTTTACCATGGAGGAAGATTCTAATAGATTGAATTGGAAGTGACGCATCAGTGGCTGCCATGGGCTGGAATCCAAAACAGGCTTCAAATGGGCTGTGTTGAGTGGAACAGTGCACAGCCCAATTTTACCCATATTGAATGTATACAATGTTTTCATCCCATGTAAATGATGCTGAGAGTTGTACATGCAAAGGAAATGCATAATCGTCCTCTTCACAACTTTTGTTTATCCATTGGTTTGGGGATGGAAAGCTGTGGACCTTGCAAGTTGGTCCGATCATATCCCAAAGAGTGAACTATAAGATACTCTGAAAATGACTCTTTCTATCTGACACAATGGTTTGGGGCAAACCAAAGTGAACCCATACATGATTGAAATACATACGAGCAGTTTTTTCTGCTGCAAGAGACTTTTTGCAAGGGACTATAATAGCCATTTTAGAGAACCAAACAACTGCACCAAAAACATGATTATTACCATGCTTGGTGGTAGAAAGACCAAACATGTAATCTATGGATACAAACTCCCAAGGCTTCTTGAGAATTGCTGAAGCCTTCTAAACACCAAACTGTCCTGCTATTTGACTGAAATGTGCCTCCTATATCATCTTTTGCCATTCTACTTCTAGTACAAAAAGATCACCCATGTGGCAGAGGAGGTCATCCTACAAAGAGGAATCAGAACCATGCTTTCCTACATGCAGTGCTTGGTATCAATTCACAAAATCAGAGTCAATACCATAAAGTGAGGTCCAATTATGGGTCTTATACTCACAAGAATAGAGAATTATGGTATCTGCAACAAGTGGCACCATGCTTAGGCAATCTACTACTAAGTTGGCATACCCCTCCTTATGCTTGATAACCACCTAAAATTGTTGTAGGAATGTAGATCATTTTTGGTGTCTTTCATTCCTCAACTTACTTCATGTCTGAAAAAATTGCAATGGCTTGTGATCAGTGTAAATGATATGATAATCTCCTTGTCTAAGATATAATGACTCCATTGCTTACAAAATAGGACTATGGCATACAGCTCTTTGTCAAATGTAGGATACTTTTTGAATGCTTCATTGAATGTCTCGCTGTGGTAGGCAATTGGGTGCCCATGCTGAGTGTGTATTGCTCCAACTGCATACTCTAATGCCTTTGTGATTATTTCAAACAGTTGCTGCAAGTCGAGGAGAAAAAGAAAAAAATCAGAGCACAACAGCTCTTTCAACTTGTCAAACGACTTCTACTACTTTTCTCCACAATGGAAAATGGCTTTTGCTCCTCCCTTAGCCACCTATATGGGTCTTTGGAATGGACCAATTCCTAATCACTTCAATCTTTTCTAGATCAACATGCAGTCCCTTTTCATCCACTACATAGCCAAGGCATTGAATTTTTGTCATACAAAAGGAACACTTCTCCAAGTTGGTATACAATTTATGTCTACGAAGAGTTTAGAGTACATGTTGGACATGTCTTAGGTGCTACTCTCACATGTGATTGAAGACATATGTCATCCAACTAGACAACTACAAAGAAGCTGAGGAAGGGGTGCACCGGTTAAGCTAAAAGACATGACTAACCATTCAAATATACCTTCTCCAGACTTAAAGCAGTATTCCATACATCAATGGGCTCAGTGGGGATTTAGTGACACCTTGACTTGAGGTCTATTTTTGTGAAGTACCTCGCGTCATGAAGCTAGTCCAATTAACCATCTATTCAAGGAAGAAGATAATCTTAACAGTGATCTTCTTCAAAGCTCAATAGTCAATGCAGAGCCTACATGTCCCATCCTTGTTTAGAACCAACACAATGGGCCTACCACATGGTGAAGACCTTGGTCAGATGTGCCCTTTCTAAATCAACTCTTGAATCTGCCTTTTGATTTCTTTGTTCTTTAGTACCAACCTGCAATACATAGGGTTGTTAGGCAAGGGGGATCCCAAAACCAAGTCAATGGCATACTTTACCGAGCAATGAAGTGTTGCTCCGTCGGGCGACTTGAATGAATCATCAAATTCTATTACAATTTGGTTCAATTGCTTGCATGGGTTGCATGCTTGTCAACTACAACATAACATTAGTTTTCTTTTGATGTTGAGGACTGACCTTTTGTGTTTTCCCAATCAACTTGTTGCATTGTTTGGCACTGATAAAAGATACAACGGTATGAGGAATTACCTTTGGTATCCTTTATTGTATCTCCCCAGGAGTGATGAAAACCCTACAAGGTCTTGCCTCATAGACGTGATGTCTTGACTCTTCACCACATCCAAGGCTGCCCAGGCAACACATCACTAACATCAAAGGAACAACATCACACAAAAGCTCATCTTTGAAGGCATTAATAGCATAAAAGAAAAGAGATTGTTGAGTGACATACACATATCTTTCATGTGTAACCCATCCAACACTATATCATAGGCAATTTCATCTTCTTGACAACATCCATAGAGATCAAACTCTTTTCACTGTCACTATCAACAACAAAATGTAAAAGCTTACCCTCCACCCACATACATGCGTGAAACAACCACTACTCCTCTTGAAGGTCTTTAAGTTACATCAATGGTGAAGCTTGAGCAGTGGAAACGACTACATTCAGATCAGCTTCCATGAACAGCTTCCCTTTGAACGCTATAGGTCAAGATTCTATAATCATGGTGGAGGGTTGGCACATGGCTACCAAAAACTGTTTAGCTCAATAGTCCTCTTCATTGTGTTTGTCATTCTGATGATAGTTACACATGTATGGGGCTTCTGAGGCTTCTTCTCCCAAAACCCTTTCTTCCATCTCGAATTTTTATTGTCTCCATACCCAATTCTACTCCTATGTATGGTTGCCCTTCTCTTGCTCCCTTTGCACCTGACCTTCCTTCTGTTGTTGTTGTTGCCTCTTGAGGCTTCTTGGTCTGACTTTTATTATTTGGCCAACATCCTCTTTTGTACTTGTTCTTCAACTTTTTCTCAAGCTTGGCTGCAAGCTTGTAAGCTTCACCAAGGGCTTCAAATTAGTGTACTGCAGACCACTTCAACACTTGAGAACACGATGCTTCACAATATCCAAGTACCTAGTTTTGTAGACAAATTATGAAATATATCAATATATTCTTGGACAAATTTGTCTTCCCCTTGACATAGTTGTTGCCACCGCATATAGTGGTCATCATAAGCACCCACTGGATAGTATAGCTCTTTAACAGCCACAACAAATTCTTGCATGTTAGTTCTACATATGGGACATCTGCTTTCATACGACTGACATATGCCTCCCACTAATTTCTCACAGGTATGACTGTCTTACTCTTCACCAAGGCATCCGCAAGCTTCTCCTAATAAAATAACTTATTCACTGAGAAATATTGGTGCAACTGGTCCAGCCATTGCTCTACTACCTCATCACTGATTTTTCCTTAAAACATGGGAATATCAAAATTCAGTTGCACCTTGAAGGGAGTGGAAGATCTAAAGGGTTGAAGAGGATGCAGGTTGTGAAGCAAATATACAGCCTCCTCCTAGCACCTGTTTCAATAGATTTCAATCCAATTCCATTGTTGTCAGAACCCGTTGTCTTTCAAGAGCCTCATCCAACAACTTAAAAAGGATCAGGATTGTTATCTATGTGTTGTCTGCCATCATAGGTCGTCTAAATACAGATCGCAAATCTCAAGACCAAGCTCCCGATATCCTAACCTCATGCATTGGGCATACACTCTCAGACAAACTGCTATGATACCAAATGGTCCAGATTGAGGAAGAACAGAACAAGGAATCAAATAGAGAAAGCAGTGTATAGACAAAATAAAATGGAAACAACAGTAGATGTGGAAATTGAAGCACCATGGAGAGATTGTAAATTGGCTGAATAGAAGGAATCAAACTAAATTTTATTGAAGATGAGAAGGCTCACAGAGAGTCATTGACAATCCCTGCAGAAGAGATGTGAGGACAATCCTTGCTTATTACATGTACACATAGGAGAAATGAAAAGTCACAAAAAGGAAATGAAGTGCTTCATATTCTGATGTGCCCAAAAACTGCCCCTTTCTTTTACTGCATCAATAATTTAGTTTTTGTCATGGTTGAACTTACAATGCAGAGGAGCCACCTGGGTCATTAGCCATAGGCTTATTTGTATTCATATTTGCTTGACATGTTATATTAGGTGGAAACCATGCCATGAAACTATTTAGCTCTAAGAAGTATTTGAAGAGACCAAATGACAAGATGCCATTAAAGTTCATTATTAACTGACACCGTGCTTGATAATCTATCCATCCAGGTATGATGTGTAGAAGTAAATGCTATGATACTCCATAGTCACATATTGAGGCCTTCAATCATTCGACATCTTTGCCACTTTGGCATGAACCTCTGCTTTTGAGTGTCATATCACACAATTGGTCTATGAACTCTATATGCATCCATTTCAACGCCAATTATTTTGAGAATTTATGCTCTCATTGTAGACTCACATTATATGGTTTATTGTTTTGTGAGCTTCATCTCTGATCTTGTGCACATTCCTTATATTGATGCCTATCAGAAAGGATTTCTTTAAACCTCTTCTTACATTTTTCAATTTCTAACTTGAAAGTCAAGTTGTCATTGAAATTCCTTCTTCTCTCAAGCTATATGGCATTACTATAAGTGTTGATTCTTCTTTTTCATCAAGCTATATGGAATTACCATAAATTTCTTTTGTCCTTCTTGGATCCTCTTTTTGAATTCAGATTTAAATATTACCTGATTTAGCACTTCCCCTACCTTGTTGCAATTTGTTTATTCATCCTCCTCTCCTTTTCCTTGTTAAAGAATTTCAGTTCCAATTTGCAATTAACATCTTTGCTTTTCCTCTTTCAAATGTGTGATTTCTATAATAGATAATTTCTCATACTTTTCTATCAAGTCTTTCTTGTATATTTCTTTTCCTACACTTTTGGGCTTTGAACCGTGTCAAGTAATTGTATATTTTAACCCACAATTTTCAAAACAAGGCTTTAGATGAGAATTTTAGATTTAATAAAGCATCAGTATTTGTTGCTATTTCCTTTAGTAGCATTGAGATGTAGTCTTTTTCATAGTTGAAAAAATATGGAATCAGATCGGAATCGGCATGGAAAAATAATCGGAAAAAAATGGGAATTGGCCAAAAAAAAAATGAAGAAAATGCAAATTTTCATTGAAAAAAAAGTAATTTTAATGCATATCACAATGAATATTGTAAGTGATACAAGCTTAAACTACACATGAAAGTGGCAAGTGATACAAGCTTAAAGCCTTAAACTACACATAAAAGTGACAAAACACATCTTAAATGAAGAAATGTTAATGCGTCCAAAATTCAAATATTCTTGTATTGCTTATAATATAAAAAAGGTACAAATTACCATAGGGATAATATAAAAAAGGTACAAATTATAATGCATCCAAAATTGGACCCGTGAGGGATACCGTAGTGGTAAGTCCTTGGGTTTTCATCTAGAAGACCCAAGTTGAAACCCCGGTACGAGGGGACCAGGACCCCTTATAAAAACCTATGTACACTTAATAATTATTTTATATAGTCTTATATTCTTCAAAAATGTAAATTACAACGAGTGCAAGTCAAGAGGAAGTGCAAGCCGGGAGGAAGAATGAGCCGGAAGGAAGTGCAAGCCAAGAGGGAGTGCGAGCCGAGAGCAAGTGTGAGCTAAGAAGGAGAGCAAGCCGAAATTCAATCATGGCGAAAGAGCAGCAGGTTCATTCGGGGTGCATCAATGCTTCAAACCCTTACCACGAATGCGTGGAACATTGTTTCCAAAAAATTGCTGAAGCGAAGGAACGCCGAGAAAAAGAAGAGGGGGACTATTGCAAGCCAAGAGGGAGTGCAAACTGGGAGCGAGTGCGAGGTAGGAGAGAGTGCAAGCTGGGAGAGAGTGCAAGTTGAGAGGGAATGTGAGAAAAGAGGGAGTGCAAGCCAAGAGCGAACCCCATTAGCTAGTATGGAACGAAATTCATATTTGAAAGCCCTAATGAGAAGTCAGGATGCCCTAGTTGGATGTATGGAGCCCAAGTTGGAGATAAGCAGACGAGCGAATACATGGCAAATTTGATCCTGGTAGCAGAAATTACACCATAAGTGAGTATCAAGGATGAGATAATTGAGCATGATATAATGGCTCTTAAAAGTAGAGGGTTGGTATGTAAGTTCCATAGACCATGGTCAAGGTTATTGGAGATTCAAAATTGGATCAACTGGAAGTGGGGATTAAATTCAAACAAATTTGTGGTTTTTCTTCATAAAGGTTTTTTCCTCATCATCTTTTCCAGTTCAGAAGTTAGTAATAAAATAATGGTTGGTGGCCCATGGTTTAGGGGAAGAGATGCACTTTATTTGAGACCATGGAATGAGAATTTTTCTGTTGAGACGGAAACTATTAAGAAACTTCCAGTATAGGTTAGGCTTTTTGGACTTCCATATCAACTTATAAATAAGGATGTTTTGAAAAATTTGGAAATACCCTAAGGGAATTCATCAAGGAAGGACTAACTACTAAGGAGCGAAAGCATGCTATATATACTCGAATATGTGTTGCTATGGATATTTCAAAACCTTTGCCACAATCCATTAAGATTAAATCTGAATCAAGAGAATGGGATCAACAAGTAGATTATGAAAATATAACATTTCGTTGCCACAATTGTTATGAGATTGGAAACATAGCAAGAGTTTGCAAAGTGAAAACTATGAAGAAAGAGAAAAAATTCTAGCCATGAGATAAACTTCAAGACAAAGCAAGGAAATCATACAATAATAGAAGCTAGATCAGATCAAGAATATTCCACTCCGAAAGAAGAGGCAAACAAAGCCTATCTACAGTATTATTTGGGTGCAAAAGAAGATGTGGACAGAAATTCTAAAACAAAGACGGCAAACGAGGTCAAGTTTATTTGAAGTAAATCGTCTTCATTTTCCTCAAGTAATATAGAATCCTCTTCGAGTAATAAAAGTGAAAGGGGTGAAGATGTTATCCCTTGCACTTTAAGGTTTCAAGAGCAGCATAATAAAGAAATGAGGATGGAGGAAACCCATAACAATTTAGGTTTTTTAGGGCAGAATAAGAAAATAATTGCTATAGAAGAGCATCCTTGCACTTTAGGGTTTCTAGGGCAACATAAAGAAGATTGTGCTTTTGAGGTTATTCCTTGCACTTCAGATCCTTCAAAACAAGGCAAACCTAAAGATGATAAGTCTTACTATGAGCAGTGTGAGAAGATTAAAGAGATTGATGAAGATGAAAGTATTGTTGGGAATGAAAAAAAAAGAGGAATACCCAAGAAGCAAAAACAAAGAGAAAAAGAAACCCAAAGGGATATTGATATGAGAAAACAAAAGCAAATATCACAAGTGCTAACAAGAAGTGGGGCTAAACCCACAAATAAAAACAAAAAATAACAATAAAAATAATATCTTGGAATATTAGGGGAATGAATAAGAACCCTAAAAAAGGTATTAAGAAATTGTGAGGTTGTTATAGACAAGATATTTATAGATATAGAAGTTGGGCAGCAAATATTTTAGCCATTCACGGTGTTGAATTTCATCTTGACAAAATTTAAATTTTGGAAGGCATCTGATATAAAAGGAGTTGATTGTGGAAACTTAGCAGTTTGAGGAAGATGGAGAATATCTTTGATAGAAAGGCAAACAAAGAATATCTTTGATAGAAAGGCAAAGTTGAATATGCTTTAATTAACTTGTTAGAAATGTAATGAGAGCAATGTAATGTTTTGTTTTTGTAATGGGACTGGCCCCCAATAGAAGCCACACATAGCTTATTAAAAAAAAAAAGTACAAATTACAAAATGTGTCATGAGTCAAGACAAATACAATGCCTCAAGATCTTTGAATGCCTTTTGCCCTTTGCCCTAGCAGAAGCTCTAGTCTCTCTTTATCGTTGTGCCCATGCCTCTTCTTGTGCCTTGGCTGCAAACGCCCGTCGCCACCTGTGTCAATGGTCAAGGGGATGGGAGCCCCCTTGCAGGGTCAAGGGGCAGCGCCCCTTACAGGGTCGAGGGTACGCACTATCTTAACTATCTGAACTGAATTTTTCTCCTTGTTTGCATTTTGGTGTAGAAAGGATGTTGCAATTACTAAAATTTGGGACTTCAACAACTTATAGGCTAAATAAAACACCAACAAATTAACTTAAATGATGATTGTGATTGGTTTTAACTTACATGGTGTTTGTGTGGGGGGCTGGCCCTCTTGCTTTCTAACCCGTTAATGTGATGATGCAAGTCTAGTGGCATATTCCATGATTGGAATTTCGTTCCATGTTAATACCTGTCTGCCTTGTTAGTGTAGTGTGTGTGTGTTTGTGAATAATCCCACATTAACTGTGTTGTGGGACTTGAGTGGTTTATAAACCCCAACACTTGCCATACTCTTTGCCAATGGGGTAGCAGGCTTAAAGGTGCAAGTCCTTGGTCCCACTTTGTGGGATTCCTCACCCTTATTAACATCGAGTTTGGGCATGTGTGTGGGGGGCTAGCCCTCTTGCTTTCTAACCCGTTAATGTGATGATACAAGTCTAGTGGCATATTCCATGATTGGAATTTCGTTCCACATTAATACCTGTCTGCTTCCAAATTTGTAAGCTTTGTATAACAGTTAGTTTCACTCTGCCCATTAGTTCCAACTTCCAATGTCTACACCACCTATTTTTTCTTTCTAGGATAACAAAATTTAGCAATTAGTTTGGACTAATAGTTCAACATCTTTTTATGGAGAATTTCGTCAATTAATAATGTATATCATTGTTGTTGGTGGTTGTTGGTGGCTGTCAGCTTCCTTCAAACTGCAAAAACTCGGCTGTTAGGATGCACTATCGTGTTTTGTTTGGTGTTGTAGCAGGTAGACAGACCCCTCTCTCCAATTTGGAACATATAAAAATGAGGCAAAATGAAAAAAATAAAAATGATTTTTTACCATGGGAATCAAAAAATCGCAATTCCCAATTTTTTGAAAAATCCGATTCCCACTGCCAATTTTATCGGCAATGTCCTGAACCAGGAAAAATCAGCTTGAATTGCGATTTTTTGGCGATTTTCGTAATTTATTTTGTGATCTCTATATTGCCCCATTCTTTTTTAACACTTTTTGTAATTCAAAATGGTTTAAACAAGATCCCAATTCATACTTCCAAGATATCATAATGTTTCATCATTTCCTGCAATTCGTTCTTGCAAGTATATCACATAACCTTCTACAAACATCACATCTCTGATGTTTGTTTATGTCCTGCAATTAAATTCCTCTTTTTTCTATTAGTTACTGCAAGACCTTTGCACAATGCACGACTAGAAATTACTGCTATAAAAATGAGGCTAAATTTTAGGAAAAGACTGATCTTCAAGTCAGATTCAAAATGCCTCAAGTCACACCTCTAACAAAGTCTTGAGCCGCAAATTATGGCAATTTCATAGCAAATTATCAATACCTATGGTGAACTATAAATTTTCAGAAATTGTGAATTGATCGCTCTATATCGCCATAAAAGACAACTGAGATAAAACTTTTGTTGTAGGTACAACTCGAAGGCTTAATGGTTAAGACTTTTGAACTCCAAATAGGTGGTCCAAGGTTTAAATCTGAAAGGGGGTTAGGGCCGTAAACCATGCTGTAGTCACCAGAGTCTGGGTGGATAAACACATATTGGATATACACTTTGTCCCATATGGCTTATAGCCTCATGTTTGTAAAAATTACTTACTCTTACTTTACTTCTTTACATTCTATTGAAAATCAGTTTTGAGTTGTCTGAATTGAACAATTGAGCACAAAGCCAAGATTGTTCCAATTTGGGATACTGGTTCAACCATCAAAAAAGGGCAGTGTCAGAAGGTCAGATTCGTAATTACTTACTACTAATCACAAACAGGTAGCAATACATAGCTAAAGGAATTTCTTGAAACTTTATTTCCATTGATCAAGGGTCATTTCAATAAGCTACCCACAAAATAATATGCCTGTCAGAGGTTGGAGAGGTCTTTTTCCTGTCTATCTTGCCACTCTGCCACCAAATGCCATGAACATTCAGCCTTATAACTTACCATAATCAACAAAAGATTATTACTGTGCACAAAATAGCAAGATGACGATGTTAATGAAGGGTACACAGTTCCAGACAAAAGGATGGATCATGGAAGCACAGCTTCCTTAAAACTTGGTTGCCCCCTTCAAAACTAAGTTGCACGAAACATGGAAACAGGTAAAGTTTCTGAAATGGAAACAGCTTAGGAAACATGAGTCCTCAAACCCTTTGGAAACACAGGGACAACAAGAAAACACCTAATTTAAAAAAGTATGGAATATTCTTAAAATTTCTAGAAATTTTTGAAACAAGCAGATAGCAAATAAATGGAAATACATTTGATTGTTATATCTCATATAGAGTACAAGTGTTAATGTCAAAGCTCAACCTTTATACATCATGCTATCGAGTCATGCGTTCAAGGGTCTCCTCCTTAAAAGTTAAGAACTTTAACCAGTTGTACTAATGTCATTTGATATATTAATAAGATTAATTATAAATTTAATAAAAATTATTAAACTGCTCAATGCAAACAAAGATGGCTATGTGAAAATGTGAAAGTTGTTATCATTAAAATATAACTTTATTAATTATAGGGAAGGTATGTATCTTTTAATTTACTTTATCCATGTAGAAACTATCTTTAAGTGTGTACACTCCATGACTCTAGTTAAATTAGAAATATTTTTTACGAGATGAATTTTACTGTGGAATTTGTAAAAAGCATTGGAATTAGTATTTATAGCGTCCCTTGGAGTATTTCACCACTGCAAGATCATGCCATTGTAAATGGATTGAGAAGCCATGTCACATAAATAAATCTAAAAACAAATATTTGAAAATAGAAAACAGGAATTAAAATAAAACCCTAAAAACCTAAAATAGGAGTAAAATCTTACAAAGGGAAAAAGATCTCAAAAGGAACACAAGTCAATGTCCCATAGGATGAACAGTTTGACACCAAAATAGAATCAGTTTAAATAGGAATGAGAAGGAAAAATCGTCTTATCCCTTCTGAAGAAATTCTTGGACTAAGTTCTTGGAGGAGCTAGTAAACAGAGAAAAAAAATGTAGAGCACAGCTAGTGGTCAAGGTTTCAAATCCCAAGGGCAGGAGGTAATTGCCCTGGCACTCGTTTAGCTATATTAATAGCTAATTAAGTTCGTGCTGGTTGTATAAATTAGAATAGTTAAAGAAATACCACAGCATCTTAAATATTACCTCTAGATTTAGAAATATTTAACTGCACAACTTCGAGCCTCCTAGGAAAGAATAAGGCAAATTTAGGATAGAACATGGGAATAAACCTGCCCCTTTGAAGAAGCCAAGGGAATGGACCTTGGCTATCATAGCAGAACCTTACTGGCTATTGGAGCAGGAAGAAATCAATAATGACAAAAAGCATCCCAATCTCAAAAAAAGACAGACAGTTAAACAGAGAATAAGTAGGAAAATTGAATTAAAATGACAGAGAAGCGAAAGGACAAGAGTCTTGGTAATATAACCAGAATCAGAATGACTTGAAGTTCATGTCGAGGCCTCATCAGATCCTGTAGCCGACCTCAAACTCCTTAAATCTAAAAACAAATATTTGTAAATATAAAACTGGAATTAAAATAAAACCCTAAAAACCTAAAATAGGAGTAAAATCTTACAAAGGGAAAAAGATCTTAAAAGGAACACAAGTCAATGTCCCATAGGATGAACAGTTTGACACCAACAATGGTATTATATGTTTGAATCTAGCCTATGATCTTTGCTTTGCAAAGCCAGATGGTTAATTAATTTTCCTATTCCATCCTCAGTATGATATGATGAAATTCTAAAGAATTGTTTCAGAAACCCCCAATTATGGGGTGGCCAAAATGAGATCTGAAAACTGCATGGATTAAGCCACCTGTTGAGTGGTTAAAGACCATTGTGGCTGGTACTTCTAGCAGAAACCCAGGTCCTGTGTGTGAGGTAGGTCTTTGTTGCAATCGCCATGATGAGATACTCTGCTGTTTTAAAGGACATTTAAGAACTCATACGAATAATTATGCCGATGCCATGGCTATGTGGATCAGTCTTTTCAAAGCCAAGATCAAAGGTCTGGATAAGATCATTGTAGAATCAGACTCACAGTTCCTTACTGATGTGATTCAATCTCAATCTTTACTTGGCAAAAAGATGGGCAATTAGAAGGTGTGGTCAGAGAGATAATTTTGCATTCATAAGGCTTTAAGGAAATCATCTTGTGTCATATCAAACAAAGGGAAAATCATGTAGCCTATCTATTTGCTAAAGGAACATCTGGATGGGATGATGTTAAAACAGTTATACTGAAAATGGCAATTTAGAATTTAATGATAAGGTTCCGGAACTTCATCACATTTTTCAAGATGATATTGATGGTAAGAAATCATAAGAGACTTTGGCCCCATTATTAGTGGGTGAAATTTGGTCTTCCAGGGTATTGGAAATTTTACTTGTGACTTGGAGAAAAAAAAATGAATGTTCAAAATTAATTGTTTCTAAACTTGGCTCCACCCTTTCTAGAGTTATCCCTCATTCATTTTTTATTTGGAAGCAGAGGTAAAGCATTATTGCTATATGGATATATGGAAGTGGACCCCTTCTAATCACTCCACGTGGACTTTCCCATGTCACGTGCATGAGGGGCCCTCTCCTTTTGAAATGACCTTTATCTCCGGCTTTCTCCTCTCTAGGATTGTGATACATTTGCAATTGTAAGCCTATTCGTGTTTTTGAACCAGAAACCAATTTCATGCCCTCTTTTATGTTTCCATCTATCCTATCAAGGCTCCACTAAGAAACACATGGCATTGGTGGATTGAGCCCCTAAGCAGGAAGGACATGCATGGACGCATATGATAAACTGTAAGGATGATGGAGGCAAGTTGCATTGTATTCCCATTATTTCCTTGATGATTTTTCCAATGTTCTGACTGGTTTTGCTATTCTGGTATGCAATATGAGAAATCTCCTTGCAGTCCTGTTTTGCTTTTATGTGGACATTGGGAACAAAGACTCGTGCTATTCTTGAGAACAATGATCTTAACTGGTGCTTTTCTCAGTTTAATGGTTGGATACTTTCCGCTTCTCCTCCATAGATGGATATGGCTTTGCTGTGGATTAGTCGACTTAGATTCCTTCTCTCAGTTGTTTCTCTACTAGAGCGGTTTATGTGTTTGCTCCTATCTTCGATTTGGTTCATCATGGTGCATCCTCTCTTGGGAGTCATATAGCTTTTTTCTCTAGTTATCCTGTCCACAGATAGAACCAGGCAAACATGAAGAGCACCCAGCTACTCCCTGCAGCCTTCAAAGATTTTGGGCCAAGATGCCTTCTCCAGTTGGCTGGAGCATTTTAAAAAAAAAAAAACTACCCAGAAAAATAACATGGACTACCTCACTCGAAGTGTCAACCATGGCAATGAGTCCAATACTAGAGAGATTATTGTGGAAAGTGACATGGATCAGAAGGTAAAAGAGGACCTATTGCATAGCCACAGTTGGAATTTGCTTTACGATACTGCGGTTTGTATCCATGGTTAAGCAAAGGAAAATTCCAGGGTAAGAAAACCCTGTGATATTAATAGGCGAAAGGTTCGTCTGGATGACCTTAAATGACTCCTCTCAATTCATGTCTTGGCTGTTATTGGAGTGTGAAATGTGGTGGTAATCCAAAACAGAAATTTAACACAGCATAGAAAGGAGAAAAGAGACAGAAAACGAAACTACACTAAAACCCTCCAAAAGACACTTCATCAATTTTCACACCTGTACATTCTACTTCAATACAATGTACTCTACTTATATATATATAAATAAAATAGGATGTCTCTTGGTTGTTTCAAGACACTCTTGGAATACAATGTACTATAAGATGTCTCCTGCTTGTTTCAAGAAACTCTTGGTGCTTCATATTCTCTTCAAGTTTAGGGGCCTTTAAAGCCAAGGTGACTTTTGAGCTTAGAATGTGAATGTTTGCTACAGGTCTAGTGGACAGTCATTATTGTTCTCATTTTTTAAATAGAGGTTCTTTTTTTTTAATTGGTTATATGGGATTGAAACAGGTCCTACCTGTGTTACATCATTATCACATAGTGGTATTACAACAGCTTGGATAATATTCATATATCGCTTGGCAAGATTCAGACCTGGGTCTCCTCCTTAAATATTGAAGAATCTAACTGGTTGAGCTAATGCCCTTTGATATAGAAACTCTTTTTTTTTGCTCATAAGAAAAAATAAATAAACGAATATTTCAGGATATTTACCAATATAAGAAACAGGGGAGTAGGAGTTTCTTCTATGCAAATTCGTCCAGATACAGTTTAAGCTTTGGTAATTTAGTTTATCCACCTATTATAGAGGAAAATTTTCTATACCAACAGTGCTATATGCACTCCCATAAAACAGAAGTACATCTAGGATCATTTCTTAGGTGCAAGACCACCACAAATTGTATGCAAAAGACTAGCATGGATAGAAATATTGTTAGAAGAGGGCAAGTCTAATTGGCATTCCTGTAAATAAGTTGGTAATTATTGTGCATTTCATTATGTCATTTTCGTTCATAACGTTTCTTATAAAAGATATAGAGGTATTGCGGAGAGCCAAAAGAAAGGACTGTGTGGTATTAATGAAGAAAAAGCATTTGTTTTGAAATCAAAGGACGTCTATACAATGTGGTTATTATGATTTCGAACTTTATGAGTGGCATTGTTTACTGTGAAAGTTATTCCTTAAAAGGAAAAGGGGAAAAAGATTCCTCCCTTACCAATTCAGTTAATCCCTCTATCAAATTGAGGAGTTCCAACCAGTTAAATACTTCAAGTTTTGAAGGAAGAGACCTTGTCATCTAATATATAGAAAATTGCCAAGATGGTGTCACGATAACACAGTCCCAATATAATTTGGGTGGGGCGTTTCAACCAATTTAAAAGGAAAACAAAACAGGCAACCGCTCAAGCGTTCAGATTCCAATTATTGGGTATCCAACATAAATACAGCCATAGGGGTGAACCAAATTATTGACTAGTTAAAGCATTACGGAGCAGAAGGGCAGCCACGGTTTCCCATCCTAGGAAACCATTATATGGAAAATGATATGCCTAATAGGGATATGTTCTACTATGGCCCTTCAAATCTCCTTAGTTCCAAAATACTTGTTATAGAGCATATCAGAATATTATTCAATCGAGAAAGAATTCAATTCCATACCAAGATCCTTGATGTGACTGGCTCGTTTCACAGACTTGAGAGCCTCGGCATCCCTGATCATTTACGTTTCACGGATCATCATTTATAGATATAAATGTACATGAAAAGTAATATCATAACAGTAGTAATTATAATTAAAGGACGTAATAAAAATCACCTTCCTCTGGTGAGACCCAAGTAATAAAGGGCAGCACCGCCTAGGCAACAGCCAACTCCTCCCAAAGGAAGCATTTTCCAGGTATATGTGGATGTTATGTTTAGGATGAACAGACAGCCCTATCTATAGTTTTCCTACTTCGATTCTGCCTCACATCACGGATTTTCTCGACCTTGTTCCTCCCAACTATATATTTAGAGAGCAAATCTGGGACGGTGAAAGAGAGAATAGCCTGAGAAAAAGGAAGCGAAGAAGAAAGAAGTCATTCCCTTCCGAGCTGTAAATCTTCTTTGCTCATATTCTTGCTTGGAAGTGCGTCTTCATAGCACACGGTTATAGCTTAAATAGTATTTAATTCTTAAATGTGAAATTAGACAAGTAGAATGAATGTGTTTTTGGAGATAGACAAGTAGTATGAATGTGTTTTTTTGTTTTTTTATTAATTGGTATGTAATTGAAATGGTGGAGACAGAATGAATATCTGTTTTTCATCGAAGTAGTAGTGGAGATAGGAAAATGTTTTTATATTTATATTTATTTTTTTAAGAGATTTAAACAGGTATGGATAGAATGACTATGTGTTTTCATTAAAGTAGTGAAGATGAGAAAATATTTTTATATTTATTTTTTTTGGTAAATATTTTTTATAAACATTCGTCATGGGATTGAATCCGGGTCACATCACCGACAATGCAAGTGGCGTCCTTGTTGGTAAACCACACTTATGTGGATTTTTATATTTATTTTGAAATATAAAGGCTATAAAGACATGAGAAATGTATATAGAAACATATTAAAAATACACCCAGGGTCTCCTGGGGCGTGTTTACTTAGGCGAGGGAGGGGTTATAGTGGTAGCTCCATGAATATATATATATAGTTTTAACTTTTCTTAACCATATATATATATATATACTCTGGCACATTGTTAAAGTTAGATTGTTTTGGTCTTATGTGAATTAAAATCATTTAATTTCATTCAATGTTTAATATACCAATATAGTAAATATTTTTTATCAAATATATTGTATTATTTAATTTATTTTTTTTATACATAGAGGAATCGGCAATACCTTTCCTTTTTGAAAAATTGGTTACACTAGCATCAAATCATGGTGCTACCATTATAACCCCTACCTCACCTTGGTAAACACGGCCCATAGTGAGGGAGACCTTGATGGCTCGAGGTTGGTACCGCCATCATTAAGATGGCGCACACTCAGCAATTTTTTTGGTCAAACTACTATTTTATCCATCATGGTGCTACCATTATAACCCCTACCCCACCTCGGTAAACACAACCCATAGCGAGGGAGACCCCCGGTGGCTCGAGGTTGGTACTGCCATCATTAAGTTGGCGCACACTCAACAATTTTTTTGGTCAAACTACTACTTTGCCCTAGATTGGGCATGCCCATGAGGTTTAAACCTAGGTCTCCTCCTTGTAAGTGTCATTTAATTTATTTTTTAACTCTTTTATTTTTTTATTTGGTTAGTGTGAGAAACCTACCAACGCATAGGGTTGAGTAGTCTCCTCCCAACCATGACCCCTTCTAAAGCCGAGAGTTATGCTTATCAATAGGGAATTTAACACACACCCACCCCCTCACCTCAATAGGGAATTTAACACACACTCACCTCCTCACACACTTACCCGCATCGCGATTTGAACCTTGGACCTTCCGTGATAATTTATGTATGTGACGATTTGCATCATAATAATGTTTATAATTTGGTGGAATGTGATAGTTTATGTATGTGACGATTTGCATCATAATAATGTTTATAATTTGGTGGAATGGAAGACGACCCTTAGTTTATGGTGCCTAAATTTTATGTTTTCGAGTAGTGTAAGAGGAGAAGAGGCGCAATGATCTCCCTATGTAGAAATATATTGTAGAATATAAGGCCCATGTTTTTAAGTAATGCAATTATACAATAGTTTGGTATAAATAGTGTTGTAAGGTGTAAAGCATTTTATTGTGTTGTGGCAATGGGAACAACCTAAATCTATAAAATAAAAACGAGAGAGAGGAAGTGGAGAAGAGGAATGAAGAATAACTAAAGACAAAAAGATGTTCCTACTCTATGCTTCATACAAAATATGTATAAAAGTTACAAAGTAGTTGAAAGACCTAATAATTCAACTTTTATTGGAGGGATGTGATGGAACGGAGCGACACATTTGGATACAATCTTCATGAAAGGGGTGCAAACCCTAGGTGCAGTCAAGCGTTGCAAGAAGAGAGTCATTCATAGCCCATTCGTTGTACTTAGGAGGACATTAGTCGCTCTTCAGTCTGTGAGAATGCCTCTTTGGTTAGAAGAAATGTCTCTCAAGGATCTTTGGGTTCTCAATGGAGCTTTATGATAAACCTCTATCTCTATTAGAATTTCGAAGGATGAATTTAGGTTGGATCTAATTAATCATGAAGCTCGAACAGTTATCTACAAACTCAGGGGCAAAGACCAAGCTTGGAGGAGCTCAAAGGATATATTAAGCATTGATGGACCAGTAAAGAATTCCAAGTAACTTTGCTACCCAAAATTTTCTTTTATGTTTCCTTTTCTGATTTAGTGGATAGAGATAGGATAATGGATTATAGATACAATTTGTTTTTTGAACAAAGGGGTGTCTATATAAGACCTTGAACTCCTAGTTTCAATCCCCTTACAGGAGAAGTTGATGGCTTCCCAATCTAGGTGATTCTATATGCTCTCCCTATGGAGTTTTGGGAAGAAAAGATATTCACTAAAATTGGTAACACCATTAGTGCATTCTGGTATATGGATGCCCAAACAGAGGAAATTTTATCCAGTAAAATTAACGAGTAAAGCAATATTGGTTGTTTGGATGGATGTTTTAGTTCCTTGGCCTTAATCCATTACTATCTCCTCAAGCAAAGGCGAATGGATCCAAAATATTGAATATGAAAACTTCTCCCTAATATGTTATGGTTGTCAACAATATGGCCACCTGAAGAAGAGATGCCTTGTCATCCAATCATGCTCTAATTCCTCCTTGGTGGAGAAGAAGATCCTACATGTGAATAATCCAAAACCTTCAAATGTCTCAATTCAAAAGGAAGAAGCTCTTCCTCCAACTACACCAATTCTCCAATAAGAATCAAGCAAGCAACAAAAGACTCAACCATGAAAGAAGAATTTGAAGTAGATCATTGATAAAAACCAAATGGTTACTAAAGACCATCCAATCGGTTCCATGGAAAATATTAGCACCTTAGATGGTATTATTGAAGCTAATTATGAAACAATCGATGATAATCAATTTTCTAAAAATGAAGATTCTATAGAATGTGTTACAACTAGATATTACCTCGAGAGCTTGAAGTGCAAAAATGCATTCTTAGATCTTACCACTTTAAAGAAGGAAGAACCTCTACTACAAAATAAATACAATTAAAAGACCCAATGGCTATGAATTTTGTAATAGTCCCAATGGCTACGAACTCGAAAATAGTCCCAAAGGCTACAAACTCTTTATCGGTTGCTATGTTTTATTCTGGTCTATTATTTTTGTTATGATTGGGTGGTAGTTATAATTATTTTAAGTTTTTTTTTTGGAAGTGGTCTAGTAATTTGTCATGTTTTGGAAGTTGTTTTGTCAATATGCAATATTCTAAGGTTCAGTCGTAGTAGTAAGTGGATCATAGTATTTTGTTTAGGATGTTGTAGCATATTGTATTATCTTAAACTTGATGTACGAGTTTGGGGACCCTAAAAACCCTTCTTACCCTAATAAAAAATGATTCAGCTTCCAAATAATAAATAAATAGTTTGTAAACTACCTCTTTAGCTTTCTTTGTGTATGACACTAGTCTTCAAATGGAAATATGGTTGAAGTGGTCTTATGCACAAAGGCATTTTCCATCAGGTGCTACAAGATCCTATGTTATTCTAACATGTGATTATGACTCATGGAGTTGGTGCCATTTTTTTTTTGCATCTAGGCATTGGTGTCACTCACATTGGCTTAACGCTAATCTATCTAGAAAAGAGTCCAAATTGACACCAAGGCCTACAAGGTATGAAGTTTTAATTGTAGGATGTTACTTTGAACCTACAACAATTATATGCATAATGAATAAAAAATAAAAAAGGTGTTTGTCTCTAGGGTTTGCAATCCCCACCATCTAAGGTCATCAACTCCAACCAAATACAAAAAATGTTGAAGAATGACAATAAAGACACCCAAATTTGTTGTATAGAAGTCATGGCCATCGAGCAATCACCTCTTGCTCTTCCTTCTAAAACACAATCTCTTCTCGACAAATATGCTCAGGTATTTATACAACCTAAGGATCTTCCTCCCATGTGGGTATATGATCATGTTGTTCACCTTATTCCAATAAGTCATCCACCTAATGTTTATCGTTATCACTATTTGTAGCCTCAAAAGAAAAATTAAGAAGTTGGTTCAAGATATGTTGGAGCAAGGTATTATTTGCCTTGGTACCTATCCATATTCATCCCTAGTAGTCATGGTTAAGTGCAAGGATGATTCTTGGTAGATCTATTTAGGTTTTAGATCACTTAATAAAATTACTATCAAATATAAGTTCCCAATTCTTGACATTGATAATTTATTGGATGAATTACATGGTGCATTTTTTTTTACCAATTTAGACTTACATTTTATGTTTCATCAAATTAGGATTAGAGAAGAGATTATTTTTAAAAACTCCTTTTTATAGACATGAGGGTCATTATGATTTTTGGATCATGCCTTTTGGACTTACAAATGCACCTTACACTTTTTAGAGTTTAATAAATTCTATCTTTCATCCTCTTCTTTGATTTTTGTATCGGTATTTTTTGATGACATTCTAGTTTATAATAGTCTTGGGAGGCCCATCTGTATCATGTCAAACTTTTGTTCTAACTCTTGGATTGGGAACAATTATATGCCAAAGGGTCCAAATGTTCCTTTAATGTGTCTAAAGTAGATTATCTTGGTCACATAGTGTCTCATGAAGGTTTCAAGGGGGACCTTAACAAGATCAAGGCCATGCAATATCAGCTTGTTTCTAAATCCCTCAAGAGTCTTAAGGTTTTTTATGTATCACTAAGAATTACAACAAAATTATCAAGTATTATGGGAAGATTATAGGCCCCCATACAACTCTCAGCAAGAAGGATGCATGTGTTTGATTTGATGAGGCTATAAGATCCTATAATGCCCTAAAAGAGGCCATTGTGTATCAATCTTATTCTAGCTACTCTGGACTTTAGCAAGCCTTTTGTCATTGAATATGATGCTTCTAGAATAGGTATTGGTGTTGTCTAGATGCAGAAAGGTCATCCCCTAGGTTATGAAAGCAAACAACTATTTGACAAGAATTTGGATTGTTCTATTTATAAGGAGATATTAGCCATATTGCATGTGTTATATAAATGGAAGGCTTACTTGTTGGACTAACATTGTATTATCAAAACTGGTCATAATAGTCTTAAGCACTTCTTGGAACATTGTCTCTTTTTTTGGCATAAAACAAATGGTTGACCAAGCTATTTGGTGATGGCTTCGAGATTATATATAAGAAAGGGAAGAAAAATGTAATAGCACATGCTTTTTCTTTCAAGCAAGAAGACTTTATAACTATACATGTTATATTTAGTCCCCTTCCCTTTTGGATCACCTAGCTTCAAGATGATGTAGAACTTGAGACTATTCATTTGATTCATGATGTTGAGGTTTCTAACCTACACAATTCATTATTCTCTTTATCTGTTGGAATTATAAGAAAGAAGGATGCATTTACCTCATTAAGTCCTCCTTGGTTAAGGACAACATCCTTCAAGAATTGCATGCTTCTTCTTTGGTAGGATATTTTGGGTTCTTAAAATCTGTTGGTGGGTTAAACGATCTTTTTCTTGGAAAGGAATGAAAGCTAATGTCATATATTTCATGGTAAAATGTTAGTTGTGCCAAAGGAATAAGGGTGAAATAATTAATTCTCCAATATTGTTGTAGCCCCTTCCTATTTAGGATCAAAAGTGGGAACACATTTCCATGGGCTTTATTAAAGGTCTTCCTAAATTAGAGGGCAAAACAACAATTTTTGTGGTGGTGGATAGCCTCTCCAAGTATACCCATATCTATACCTTATAACATTCATTCACCACCAACAAGGTGACCAGGATATTCCTTGATTATATTTTCAAACTATATGCTTTTATAAGTGCTCTACCATTGCTTTAACCAATCTTCAATTCTACTATTCATCACCATGCATTTACCAAATATATTAAGAATCCATTGCCATAGATTCCAAACTATTGAGCAATATCCCAAGAGATGGTCAATACTCTCCTCCTTATTACATAAAATACATTGAGAGGGGCCATGAAACCCCATTTTCAAAAGGTTATCCCAGGATAAAATACTTCTATGACCTACTAGCCAAACAAACATTTTGACTTTAGAAATGGTTGGACTATCCCAAATATCTCTCCATAGTCTAGTGACATTATTATTATGTTGGTGTTGAACATTATATCCACTTCTTGTTGTGTATTCTCTTGAGCTATTCAACTCCCAAATCAATTTATCCTTGGCACCCCTCAAAATAATCACAATTGTTATCTTTCTACTCAATTGCCTCCTAGCATCAATGTCTTGTATACTTGTAATTTTTTTTTCCATTTGTATCTTCCTTCTCGATCCTTTTACAAAATGTTTGAAACCCTATCATCGTATTTGTCTTGAAGTAATCTCATCCAAGGTTTCAAAAATGGATCTAAATTGAGTGGTTTTTTATCACATTAAGTATCCATCCAAATAGAAAATTTTTCTCCAGTTCCCACCACCCATATTAAACCTTTAATCATAATATCAATAGATTTTTTTAAACCATTCCAAAGAGCAAAACCATTTGGGAGAGAGAATGTAGTAAATATTAAACTTGGGTCATTAGGATCAACATACTTAGAAGAATTCTTGCCCATTGTCTTTGACTCTCTTTGTACAATCTCCAGATAACTTTTTCCCTAAGAGCTAAGTTTGCATTTGTAAGAGCTCTTAAGCCAATACCTCCCCTAGTTTTATCATCACACAACTTGCTCCATTTCACCAAAGGAAATTTCCTTTTATCATGTAAACCTGACCATAAAAAGGATCGCATAATAAAGATTAAACTTTTTTCAACTAATTTTGGCATAGAAAACAATGACATATAATATGTTGGAATGGCTTGTAAGACTTACTTAATTAACTGCACTCTTCCTGCTAATGATAACCATCTCCCTTTCCAAGCTGGAAGTTTATTTTGAACTTTACTAATAACTGGATTCCATAAATCTATCCTCATTCTCCCCTCAAATAAAGGCATCCCTAGATAAGTTGTTGGTAAATTTGCCTCCTCCATTTGAAGCAACCTACATTAGGATGGAGTTATTCACTCTTAGTGGTACTTGACTTAATATGAGCTCTTCCTATCACCCTTAGTAGGATTGCCAAATAAAAATTATGAACAAGAGCCTAGGTATGTATCTAATATGCTTTGCATAAGTTAAGCAATATTAGTGGGTTAAATGATTTTTGTTAGAAAAATGGTGGTGAAATGCTTCTTATCATATTTGCACTAAGATGTCCTTGTTCGAGGCATTGTATGGGTAGAAACCCTTATCCTTAGTAGACAATATTTTAAATATTTTAATCTTATTCAAGTGGATAATTCCCTCCAATAGCATCAAATTGTCCTCCAACTCCTCAAGGATAATATTTGACAAGACTTAAATTATATGAACTAACAACATGATTTACACCACTTAGAATGATGCTTTGAGGTGGGTGATATGGTCTTTTGTAGCTTCAGTTCTATAGGCAGCTTTCTCTTAAGACAACGTCCAACCAAAAGCTTACACCTAAATTTTATGTTCCAAATAAGGTGATTCACTAAATAGGGGATGTGGTATATCACTTAAAGCTTCCTCCTACCTCCAAGACACACTTTTTTTTATATTTCTTGTCTTATGCAAATACTTGGTGAAAAGGTTCAATCCTAGATAGAGATTCTAGAGTTTGATGACAAAGGATAGGTTGACTTCATGTCAAAAGTTATGTTATAGTTATGGGTTGTAATCTATAGCCTGACCAAGTGAAGGACCTACTCACTAAGTGGAAGAATCTTCCTAAAAAAGGTAGTGACATGGGAACTAGTGACCATTCTAAAAATAAATCCTACTTTGAGGATAAATATTTTTGAGGGGGAATACATGTAACAACCCTAATCTAGCTATGTTAGCTATCTTAATATGTTGGCTTAGCCTTTAGGGTAGGATAGTTGACCTTGGACATTAGGGTTATGTTATATTATTTTGACTAACTATTTTTAGGAGATAATGTGATTTAATTGGATATCATTGATTCATCTAACATCTATCACCTTTGGTACACATGAGAGACTTCACCCTCTCTAAGTGGCTAGTAGACTTCACCATAAATGAGTGGATTGGATTGTTTATGAGACTAGGGATATATATTTGTGATACTTTATTGTATTTCTATTTTAGAATTTGATTTTGTTGCAAATATTCTAGTGTATGTTGTTGATGTTGCTAATGTTCTAAAACTTATTGTTGTAGTTGCTATTTTTTGAAAGTTGTTTCATTACATCAGGTTGGATGTACTTTTTTGTTAACATACTTAATGCCTTTGGTTTATATGATATTTGGGTTAAATAGGTAGCATCGTGTTACTTTTTGTTGGCTAGAGAACTAAGGGTTGTACTCAGATCCTTATCCTTGACAAATCACAACTATCTCCTTTAGAGTTTGAGAGTTTACAAATAGATTTAACTCATATGAACTAAGTTGTTGTAGCTAGATACCTACATAATTTTTCAAAGAAAGTTTGAATTCTTGATTTTCATTTTCTGGATCTTCTAAAATTTTATGTGTGAATACAAATACTTCAAAATTTAGCATCCTTCTTCTTGAAATTTTTTTGTAGCAACCTTCACAATACAAAACTCCACCTCTACTATATAGGCATTGCATCTTGATAGAGTAATATTTAACATTTTGCATTGAACAAGATTCTTAAATAAGCATTTTTACAACCATAGTCCTCCTAAAATAGAAGATGCTAACAAATTGTTAACCATAAACTATGACTAAGCTAAAAATTCCAAACAAATGACTATGTCATCATTGCCCTTTGTCGTCATGCCTACATTGCCCACATTTCTTTATTTGAAGCAAAAATCTAACTTAGAATTTAGGACTTTAGAAAAATTAAACATAAACTAAGTCTAAGAACATAAAAATAAACCTAAGCCTAAATGATGTCCTCATCATATCTCCCCATAATAGAAGCATTACACTAATGTTATAATAGAAGTGGGAGGTTGATACACCAAACGTTGAAATCATATCCCATTGATAGAACAAAGCAAAATTTGAGATGCCACATCATTATTGGTCTGAACAAGGTTGAGGATGCCAATAGATATTTGTGCTAGGATAATATTTGGTCGCAACTCTATCACCAATCTGTTAGGAGTGAAACTGAAGGGATATATTATTAATAAAAATGTGTTACATATATAGGCAGAAGGCCTATATGATAAACTGACAAGTGTCAGTATAAACTGACAAGTGTCAAAATAGAGGCATAGTGCACTTTAACTCTAACATTCCCCCTTAAAGTGCACTATCCTAACTAAAGAAAAAAACAAGTCAACATTAGGTAACATTCCCCCTTAATGTTAAAAGCAACCTATCATCCTCCTTTATTGCCGATTTGGTCTAGGCTCGTGCTCTCTGCGCTTGGCTCTCCAACTGTGAATAATGCTAGATTCACTGTGTATACATCTCGATCTGTTGCCTCAAGGTCAGCCTCTTCCATGGGTCTGTTGCCACTGGGTCAGCGGTCTAAGTGCCTTAGGGTCATCATGGGTGCCTCAAGGTCAGCCACTTCTGGGTCTGTTGCCTCTGCAGGTCATCCTCAGAGGATGTTGCCTCTGATAGGTCACTGACTAGATCCACCATGAATTTCAAATCCCTCTTCATGGTGAACTCAATCTAGAAGGTGTCGGTCTCTATCAAAAATGCACCTTAATACAAAGGAAAAACGAGCCATATAAGAGTGTCGGTCTCTGCCGAAAATGCACTCAATACAATAAAATGAGCCATAGATCCAAAATTGGAGGAGAAGAAGAAAGAAGAATAGAAGAGAATCTTTTGAAGTGTCTTTGTCTGTAGTCTTCAGAAGTAGATCCGAAAAAACCTCGGATAGAGTCTAGGGTGTCTATGTCTGTAGTCCCTAGAATAAGTGTCCTTATGGTAGTCACCTCATCTTACCGGTATGCATGGGTAACCAGCCGCTGCATCCGCCAAGTAGAAAGAGGAGAATACTAAATACTAGGTTCACTTACAAGTGCCTTGGGAGTGTCGGGTTCAACCGAGAGTGCACTCCAAGGTAGAAAAACTTTGAGGCTAAAAAACTCAATTAAAACAGCCTTAGAATTACAATTGGACACCACCAATGTGTCCGTCACGGAAAACCGTTTCCAACGACTATAAATACCCCTATACTTGGGTTTGAATGGGGCCTTCAACTTGTGGAAAAAACAATAGCATGCCTCTCTAGGCAGCAAAATAAACAACTTCGCTCAATGGCGGCATCGCTTTCATGCGGAATAAAAAACAGTCTTAAAATTTCCCTCGCAGGGGAATTACATGGACCATGTGGGCCTTTCATTCTTCATGTTGGCCTTACAATCCCACTTACTCTCTTCATGTGAGAAAAAATATAAAAAAAATACCAATAAGGCTTGGTGGGCCAATACTAACCAACATTACAGTTCTTGTTTCCAATAAAGTGGTACCCCCAATAGATGCCCCATTATATTATGCATGCCTTTATTATTTTTAATAACATTTGGGCCCATATCATTAAATAACCCCCCATCAATGCATTAAAATAATAATGTGCCATCCTCCATGGCCAAACACAGGTCGTCTATGCAAACAAAGCCACTTGGAGGTAACGCCTGCGACAGGTGGCACGATAGCATGTTTCATGGATTTTAAAAATTCATTGAATTTGATGGAAGACGATCCTTTGACTCCAACTCCAAGTGCAGTTCCTCCTCAGATCGGGGCGAAAAGCCCCAAAAGCCATGTGACCGAGGCGCTGAAAGCCCCGGTGTTTGATTCTGGTGGTGTGATTCATCAGAGCCCACCGCCGCCACCAAAGCGAGAGTCGTCACTGTATCCATCACTGCCGCCTCCGCCATAGCGCGCACCACCGCTACTACCGCCATAACCCCCACCAGCCATCTACTGTCGTATCCATCACTGTCGCTACTGCGTATCCATTAATGACATTGAAAGCAGGGACAGGCATCACTAATTTTTTGTTGCCAGCAATATTGGCAATGTGCTGATAAAGAGGTACTTTCTGCACATAAGCTCCAGCTTTGCAAACTACAAGAGATACAACTAATATAGCATTTGCTCCAAGCTTCTGCTTGCACCACCCCCATTCATTTTGAGTTCCATCAAGATTTTGTACCATAAAGTTATCAATTCCAGTCTGATCTATCGGATTCTTTCCAACCAAAGCAGGTCCAATGATTGCGTTGATATTTTGCATAGCCTTCAAGACACTCTTTCCAAGATAGTCCTTTCCTCCATCACGAAGCTCCAGTGCTTCATAAACACCAGTAGAAGCACCACTTGGAACAGCAGCTCTGGCAAGGTAACCATCAGAAAGAACAATATCTACCTCAATAGTGGGATTGCCACGGCTGTCGAAAATCTGCCTTGCTTTGACTGTCTGGATGGTCGCCATTGCTTATCTCTCTCACAAAAGAACCTTGATATCTCGATTTCGATATCTCCAAAAACAACACAATAAACGAAACCCAAAACTTCAGCTCTGGCAAGGTAACCAAAAAAAAAAATGGATCACTATGGAGCACTCAGAACAGCATCCGCCAAAGCTGTAGACGTCCGCCTTGGTCGTAATCGGCAGCCCAGAAATCCACTCTGGCGCCAGGTACCCCCTCTCTGAAATCTTTGAATTTGGCCGTGACCTAGGGATTCTACAGTACAGAGCGGGGAAAAGGCGGGCACAGATGCGAAGAAGATCTCGAACAACAGTAATGGAATGGATTGGATTGAAATGTATGGACGAATTGTCCTTCGATTTTCTTCTAGCTCCTCATTATGCGGGTTCTGCCGTAGCAGCACGCTGCTCACCAGCTCCGGCCTTCTGTTCATCAGATTCTCCAACCTCAAGGAGCTGTCATCTGAACATTCGCTATGAAATTTTTTGTCGATGGTGATCTGACCGTTGCGAGAAAAATGGCGTAAATATATTGCTCGAAAAACACTCTACTGCAATACACTTTACTTCTGTTTTACTGTAACTGGCATATCACAGCACAGATATCACCGAGGCAGACGTAGTGAATGTCCATGTTATGGAAGGCGATAGATTGCATGTATTCTTACCAAACTCAGAGAGTTACATCGGAGACCGCTCCATTTAAACAAGGGAAGCATGTGTCAGTTCCTCCTGGCTACGTTCTGTAAACTCTCAGAATAAAGAAGGGCCTTCTTGACTCTTGATCAAATCAGCTCCTATGGACACTTGATATGGAAATCGGTGACATAGTCCCACAGAATCCAAGGTCTATAAATCTCATTAGCAACTCCTAAGTTAACATTTATGATCTCCTCATTCTAATTGGCACGCCTTCGAAACTTTGAAAACACGGAACGCACTGTCACATGGACACCAATTTCTAGATGTAACAACACAGCCCGAGACGTTTCTTGTTTGGCACATCAAACAAATCATATTCATAGAGATTACAACGGCCTCGGCGGAAGAACGTGTGGCCCACCTGGCCATCTAAAAAACTGCAAATCTTCAGTAAATATAACAGGCCAATTTACCAGGCAGCATTTAAAAAAAATGCCATTAACATGGAGTCCATCGCAAGTTTAACACTTGTGGCAGGCTACGTCCCTCCATTCCATGTAATCTGTGTCATTTTCTGCAATACATCCATCAAAACTGTGAAGTGATGTAGAATATGTCCGTGCGATGGAAATTTAAGCTTTATAAATCACGATCTCATCATCCCAGACCAACAACCTCTGCCTCTTCGACATCATAGTGATCTCTGCGCTGTTACAAGCCTCTCGAAATTAAGCATTCAGAACTTCAGAGCACCGACATCTGAAAAATCTAAAAAACTCAACGTTGGCCAAGGAATCCTTCATGCAGAGAATGCTGCGTCTGTGGCCGCTAGCTCGACAATCTTCCACGTTCGCAGAATGGCCAGAGACGCAACAACCCCACCGACGATACCTTGGACTAGGACGCCAAAAAAACTCCTCTACCTGAAGAAGTTCAGCTTCCCTCTCTTCAGGCAGCATCTCCCTTCGTTCTGACAGTAGCACAACAAGCACATAAAACTTAAAAAAAAAACTAAAATGACCTCCCAATTTTTAATATTTTTACCATCTGGTTTCGATAGAGCATACTCCCTCGGTAAATTTTTTTAAAAAAATAGGGAAAAAAAAAAAAAAAAAGGGAGGGAGGATTTCCATGAGGGAAATCCCCCCTCAAGGGGTTTCACAGGGCAGGGAAAGCCTGCTCTGATACCAAATGTTAGGAGTGAAACTGAAGGGATATATTATTGATAAAAATGTGTTACATATATAGGCAAAAGGCCTATATGATAAACTGACAAGTGTCAAAATAGAGGCATAATGCACTTTAACTCTAACACAATCTGCAAAGGAAAGCAACGAGGACCAAAAGTCTATTGTGAAAGTTGCAGAGTCTGCTACAAAACAAGAACCTATCTAATTGAAGGAGGCTACAAAGAAAAGGGTCTCTCAATATCAGGAAGTGGCTTAGCAGGTGGGGCAATAGAAAGGGTAGATGGAACAACAGGTAGAAGAATTAATGGAGTAGGGGTCACCTCCTTGTAAGGAGAAAGTGATGTAGCTGGAGTTAGAGTGTCCTATGGCCTACTAAAGATTAAATCAATCTTTTGTGGCTAATTGGAGCAAAACAAAAGTGTGTTATTCTTAAGGCCATGAATGAAAAAAAAATTATTCGTGTGATACAAAGTATATGTATTGTTATACGCATCATATTGATCCCTCTTATCATATTGATAGGGCTTGCCAAGAATTAAACCACAATAGTCCATCTGAGTCACATCACAAGTGACTCAATCTACAAAATGCGGGCCAAAAGTAAAGGACACCATGCAAGTTTCTATGATGTGAGAGGTGGAACCATTATCCTTCCACCCAAGTGAGGATGGACGAGGTTGTGGTTCCATAAGTAGCTACAACCTATCAATGAGGAATTTTTCAATCAAGTTTTTTTGCAATTCGTTGTCAATAATACAATCCATAGAAAAATTGTGAGTTAGGTGGGATTTCGTAACAAATAAACTATCATGGCCATCTTCATACAAATTTTGATTCATAAGGGTAACATTGTTTAGTTTACCCTTCAACTCATCATACTCTCTTTCTTCTCCTATGATCTCAATGGGACCATCTTGTGGTTTCTTCTTTTGATATTTTACAATAAGGTTCTTCCTCTTCCTAAAATAATTATATTCCACATGACCTCTTATTTTACAATTATTATAAAATTTGTTATAAAAAGGAGAAGAGGAAGAAAAACAAGTCTTCTTCACTAGCCATTGTTGTTGTTACTAATTAGGTACCTTGGAAGCACCTGAAGATCGAGATCCACTTGATTGGCTAGCAAATTTCTCTTCCACCAATTATGCTTGATTGAACAATGCATCCAAAGTGGTGATGGGGGTATATTTCAACTCCCTAAATAGTGATTCCTACAAATAACTTAAAAACTTAGTGATGAGTCATGTAGCTAAATCCTCTACACTAGTTGAGATTCTCAACTTATTAAATTGAAAAATGTAGTCTTGGACACTCATGTTGTATTATTGCTTCAAATTAAGCCATTTGTAGATGAGGTCTTCATCATAATTTAAAGGATAACATGTATTCTTCAAATCTTTTACAAGTTCATCCTAATTTGTGATGGGATTTTGATTGCATTGGTAATTAGTGATCAAGACCTTGGCTACACTTGAAAGCTTTAATTTATCAAAAGAGACTCTATCATCTTCAGTGATTTTGATGTAATCAAATCAAGTGTCTAAGTCTAAGATCTAACTATATAAGATTTAAAGTTCACATGAACCGTCAAAATTCTTGACTTTGCATTTTTTGCTTGCATGAATGTCGTTGATTTTGACATCATTAGGACCACTTGGGATTGCTATATCATTCTCTTTGTCAGCCAACATACTTGACTATAGTAGCTAGACTGATCACTTTCTCCATTAAATCAAACGTCATTTATGATTGAGTATAAGCCAAAAATTTACAAATGAACTCCTAAGGATCAAAAAGAGGGGTTACAAACTCGTGCTTTGTGTTCAAGCAATTACAAAAATGATCCAAAGGCTTTATAAATTTTGCCTGATCTTAGGCAATTGCAATAGTGGACTTTTACAAAATGAGTTCTAATTTCAAGCACTTACTAAAAGTTGTTTCTAAACTCTTACAATGAATAACCTTCACCAACAAGATTGCATACTTTTTCCTCAAGCAAGTGCAAAATGTCTTACTCAATTTTACAGATGTTTTGGAATTTTACCAATTTACAAAGAATGTAGTGAAATGGTAAGAATAAAGAAATGCACAAGTTAATTTAATTAAGGAAAAATAAATCCTTAATTAATTAAAATATATATTTTATCCCCTTGCAAAAAAATATTTTTCTCCAAAGGTTAGAAAGTTTCAATTTGCACCTTTCAAGAAAAAATTTCTTACTTAGCACGCTTGACACTATGTAAATTCTACCCAGTCTAAGTGAGCATGACAAGGTTAATCGCAGAGCAGTTCAGACAATGCCACGTGGTGCATCAACATATCTTGTTGAAATGTACCAAGGTGTCAGCATAAGCTTAACTATAGCCTGTGTAAGCTAGCTATGAAACTTACATGCTGGAATTGCTTTTAAAAAGAAATTATACCTCTTTCCTCATAAATGTGGGATAATGGAATCCTAAAACAATACAAAAAATTGTTACTTCTGTTTTGCAAAAGCATCTCAAATCTCAACCATTGTTGAACTACCATGTGCCAAGCAGTCAAACATGTTGATAAACAACACTATTTGTATATTGTGAAGTGCAACAAGTGCCAAATAAAAAAATGTAGGGATTAGCGGCCAATCATCATCTAGATTGGATGGTTGATTCAAAATTGTCCCAAAAGTAATTTTAAACATCTTCAATGTCTTTTATCCCATGTATATGGCATAATTTCCATAATTTAATTTTAGATTTCATATGCTCCTCTCGACAAACAAACAACATCAAGCAATACAAAGGTAAAACATGTCGTAATGAAGAGATTGCTCATACAATAATTGTTTCGAATAAGTTATGTCTGTGACTTCGATAGGTCGATAACTTCAATAGGTTACTGGCATAGGGCTTTGATAGGTTGAAAACTTCAACCATCACCAAAAAAAATATCATTGGGGAACAAAAAGGTTTAGGGGTCTATCGAAAACTATTGATAGTGCTCTGGTAATTGCATAGAAAACTGATTGGTTAGAAAATGTTAGGGAGATTATCAGGGGTCAATGGCCATCACCTAGCTTGGCCAGTTAGGAGTCTGATAGATAACCTTATTTGGCATTGAGAGGTATAAAGGCCAACACATGAACTTCACCTCACCATGAAGAAGAGGAAGCCAACGTCAGGTCAGTGCCAATGGTCAAAAGGGGTTGATATCAGGTTAGCTAATTGGGTGGCTTTTTTGAACTATGTAGTCATCAAGATATGTTAGGGTATCACTGTTAAGGAGGGGAGGGTTGTCCTAGAGGAGTAAAATATTGTCGAGAAAACAAGGAGTCATCGAGAGGAGCATGGCATCATATGTGCAATAGGGTCTGCCTATCGTCAATGATCGAAGATTCTTTCGACAGTTTGGAGAAAGCTAAAAGTTGACCTAAAGCACTGATGTACAATAAATGATCATAAGGGAGAGATCATCGAGGAAGGGTGGAATACCATTGGATATATCCAATGATTGGAGCCATAGGTCGATGACAGGGCCAAATAAGGGTCATATAATAGGGTGATAGACATCGTAAAAAAACAATAATTTTTTTCGTGACTTCTTTATATATATATATATATATATATATATATATAGAGAGAGAGAGAGAGAGAGAGAGAGAGAGAGGGGGAAGCAAATTTAATTTAAAATAAAATGACTAAGTGTTATTATATGCAAAAACAATTAATCAACCATATAACTAAACTTGGTATAAAACACATAGAAAAACTAGATTTTCCTATGTAAACTAGGAGCCAACATGAGCTTCAAAAGGTGTGCATAAAAATGTCACAACAGGAGCAATATCTAAATCAAGTAGACCTAATACAACCCAAGGCTAATATTTGGTGCTCTAATATCAAAACTGATGTGGAAACTCAAACTAAAAAAATTGGAACAAAAGAAGCTAACATTTTGCATTGAACAATATGCTTAAATAAGTATTTTTACAACCATAGTCCTCCTAAAAAAGAATATTCTAACAAATTTCCAACCTCTCCATAATGCAAAACCATCTAGTATTGAGAATGTAGCAAATATTAAGATTAGGTCATTGGGCTCAACTTGCTTAGAAGAATTCTTGCCCATTGTCTTTGACTCTCTTTGTATAATCTCCTAATTATTTTCCCCCTAAGAGATAAGTTTGCATCCAAAAGAACTCTTAAACCAAGACCTCCCTCTAGTTTTATCATCACATACCTTACTTCATTTCACCAAACAAAATTTTCTTTTATCATGTAAACCCGACCACAAAAAATGATTGCATAATATAGATTAAATTTTTTTCTATAGATTATGGCATAGTATACAAGGACATATAATATGTTGGAATGACCTATAAGAATGACTTAGTTAGTTGCACTCTTCCTGCTAATAATAACTATCTACCTTTCCATATTGATATTTATTCTGAACTTTAGTTATAATTGGATTCCACAATTCTATCCTCATTCTCCCCTAAAATAAGGGTATCCCTAGATATGTTGCTAATAAATTTACCTCCTCCATTTGAAGTAACCTACATACCCCTACTTTGATTATAGTTGGAGTGCTTAGGAAGTAAATTTTGGATTTTATCCTATAAACTTTTTGCTCTGACACTCTTTCATATTCCTTTAATAAGTTATTCAAAGCTCTAGCCTCGTTTCTCCTTGCCTTCCCAAAAAGAGTTGTATCATCTAAAAATTGTTGATGGGTGATGTTTTCGATGTTATTACTAGTGTTAAGTCCACTTATTAGCCCATATTTGTTAGCCTTCTTCAAGTTCCTACCCAATACCTCTACCATAATAATAAACATATATGGTGATAGAGGATCTCCCTATCTAAGACCTCTCTTGGTTTTAAATGATTTTGTTACTAACCCATTGACCAAAACTAAATATGATAGTGTAGAGACAAGATTTAATCCATCTGATCCATTTATTCCTAAATTCAAACTTTTCTAATACTAGAAAAAAAACCATTTAACCCTAAGATAGGCTTTACTCATATCAAGTTTTAAGATCATTGTTTTCTTTTCTTGAAAATGTTGAATGCATAACTTCATGTGCTACTATGATCCCATATAGAAACTATCTCCTTTTCACAAATCCTCCTTGCTCTTCTAAAATAATTTTGTCTAACAACAGTCTTAACCAAATTTTCATCAAATTGAAGATTATATTATATGCCACATTACATAGGTTTATGGGCCTAAACAAATCAAACAATTCTGCATCCTTATTTTTTAGAATTAGGGTAAGATATATTGCATTTATTTTATAAGGTATGTATAGTTTTACCCTAGACTATTCCACCGCCACCAATAAAGAATCATTCACTATGTTGATAGAATATTATAGAGAACCCATCCAAACTTGGGGATTTATCCTTATCAAAAGAGAAAAGAGCTAAATGAACTTCTTCTAGAGTAATAGGCTCCATCAATTTCTTATTGTCTTCATTTATTATAACTGAAGGTACTTCTTGAAGTAGTTTATCATTAAAAATTTAAACTCCTTTGGTCCTAGAATATTTTGGTAAAAAAAACTTGCGTCCTTTTTTATTTCACTTGTGTCTTCAATCCAAACCCCTTTTGTTGATTTAATTCTACTAATTCTAGAAGCTAATAGTTGTACTTTGCCATCCTATGAAAAAACTGTGTTTTTATCTCGTTCTTTTAATTAAGTTTATCTCAATTTTAATCTCCAAAATTATCTTCCTCACTCAAAATATTATGATATTAACTAAGCAAATCCATTTCCTCCAAGCTTGGATTATTATGCTCACCTTTTTGGAATTTTTACACGTTCTCTTTTAGTTCTTTCTTCTAAAAAATATTTCCAAAAGTATATAGATGTCATTGATTTAATTTGTTTTGGAAGTGTAAATAGCTCATCGTTTCCCAAAGAATTTCATATTTGCACTTACATATCAACAAATTGAGGATGGTATTCCCACAAATGCTTATATTTAAAATACGATATTTTTTAATTCGTTTTTTACAAGAAAAAAATCGTAATTTTATTTCGAGAATGAAAGAAAATTATACTTCTCAGGTGCCTTGGCACAAACAAAAACCTAGATAAAAGTATATTACTAGGAGTCAAAATATAATTATAGATGAGAAAATCACAAAGGAAAAAACCCTCTTTTAAATAGCATGGGGATAATAAGGATAAATATCCTTATATATCAATACTTAATCATCCAAATAACCTCCATGTCCAAAACTTGGATAGAAATCAGTGAAAAAGAAACCAACAAAAAGAAAAGAAATAGTTAAAATCTGCCATAAAGCTCTAATCAAATGAACAAGCCCACAATAAAAACTAGAGCTAGCATAGAAACTAGGGGTATGATATGTGGGTGAAAGAAGAAACTCCATCCTTGTTCTCTTCCATTTGCAAGAAACCTTCTGGAACATGTTGACCTTCTTTTGATAACCTATCTGCTTCTTGATTTAATTCCCTATAAACATGAGTAAAAGAGATATTTTCAAAAAGGGAAATTACCTCCAATAGTTAATCTCCCATTGGTCTAAGTAGATTATTTTTTAATTGAGTAGATATATTCATCCAGTTGATGACTAGAGTAGAATCTCCAAAAAATTGTAATTTTTTCACATTTCTCTCTACAACACACTTCATTAGCAATATCAATGCCTAAAACTCAGTAAAATTGTTGGAACCTGTCCCAAGACCTACTTTAAATTTGATATAGTGGGTATCCGAGAAGTACAAAATGCCTCCCGCGCTACTAAAAGTCGATTGTCTCTTATTGACCCCATAAAAAAACCCCATGGTTGAGACTTTTCAATGTATAAATTGTCTACTTGTCAAGGTTTCTTATGTTTTCCAAGCCTTTTATTGATTGAGACCAAAGTCCTCACTTGAATTATGACCTAAAATGGGGGTATTAACTTTCCTTCAAAAATAGTTGCATTCCGTGCCAACCATATACCCCAACATATAAGACATGGTAAAGAAAGAAACTGTTTCAGCTCTTTTTTCAAAAACCACTGTCTTAAGCATACCTCCATTGTTTCTCCTTCCCAAATATTTTGTACTCTAGTTATCTTTTCAGCTTCTAACCAAACCTATTGAGAAAAATGGCATTTGATTAACAAATGTGTGATATTTTCCTCCTCTGACTGACACAACATACAAATACTTAGACCTTGTCTACTTCTCCTTTGTAAAAATTCCCAAGTCAAAGCCTTATTTCTCAAAGCTAACCACATGAAAATAATTATCTTTTTTGGGGTAGATAATTTCCAAATCTGCTTCCACCACCAAGTAGACCCTTGAGGATGAGGGTCAAAACTTGCTTTATAACCAAGTCTAGCCATATACTAACCCCCAAATTTGTTGTATGCCTAAGCAATAGTATTTGGTTCAACTCTTAACTTGATATGACTCTTATTAAGACTATCAGTGTAAGCCTTCCATAAAACAACCTGCTCATCAAAAAGACCCAAGACCTGAGCCTCCTTCCAACCTTAGGTCCAAAGACTAGAAGAATCTGATTCCCCCACTTGATGAAGAAAGTATAAGCCCTTGTCTTGTAAAGAACTTATCATAGCTTTCGACAACAAAATATTTTCTCCACAACCCAAAATAGAATCAACCCCTATTCTAACTTGTTCACCATTGCCCACTTTCCAAGCCAAATATTTTTCAATCATAGGAAAGGCCTATACTAGTGCCTTCCATTGAATGGATATATTTTTAATGTTTTTCTGTGGACTTCTGATCCAATCCATAAAGGTCCCTGGACGAATATACTTTTGTTCAATAATATTCTTCCATAATCCTTCTTTGGTCAAAATCCTCCATAAGCTTTTTGTTGCCAAAGAAGAACAAAAAATATGGATATTTTTGAGTCCCCAACCACCTTCCTCCTTTGGCCTAGCTATACTATGCCGCTTAACTAAAGGAATACCTTCATGTTCCTTGCATCCAGTTCAAAGAAATTTGAAGCAATATTTTCTTATTTTCTCTAGAAATTATTTGGAAATGAAGGCCAAGGAGTGCCAGGAATTACCTCAAGAACTTACATTACAAGTGTTAATCTCCCACCAATAGACAACCATCTATTACACCAATGGTTAATCCTAACTTCAATCTTCTCTAAAATCCATCCCCGATCTCTATTCCTATAAGTATTTGGATTCAATACAAAACCTAGATACTTAAAGCCTTCCTGGAAATCTAAGAGATTAAAAGGAAAAAGCCCGATTAGACCCTGTTCAGTTTCTTGCTCTAGACCATTAAAGCAAATAGAGGATTTTTGAAAATTTATCTCCATGTCGATAGCAATACTGTAAGTGTCCAAGATTTCCTTCAAATTTTTAACTTCCCTTAAAATGCCATTTGTGAACAACAATACATCATCAACAAATAATAAATGAGATAAATAAATGACCCCCACTTTGATCTCGGACAAGGATCCTACCCTCTTTGCATCCAAAATAGCTCTACTCAATCCTTTAACAACCAACAAAAAAATTAAAGGAGATAAAAGACATCCCTATCTCAGTCCTCTCGAGGGTCTAAATAATTTGGAAGCTGATCCATTGATAAGAACAACAAAAGATATAGAAGAAATGCATCCCATAATCCACTTTACTACCAGATAGCTAAAACTCACTTGTAAGAGCATCAATATGATATACAATTAGCTAGTTCTATCATAAGCTTTAGATATATCTAGTTTAAGGACCATTGTATAAATATTTTAGTTTTAATAGAGTGAAGGCCCTCTTGTGCAACTCCTATGGCTTCAAAAATTTGTCTACCTACTATAAACCCAAACTGCTCTTGGGAAATAACTTCAGAGAAAATTTTCTTCAATCTAACAACCATAATCTTTGCAATGATTTTATAGATATAGTTACACAATGAAATAGGTCTAAATTCATCAAAGGTTTTAGGATTCTCCTTTTTGGGAATCAAAGCTAAAAAAGTGGAGTTAAAAGCCCTCAAAACCTAACCACTCAACCTAAATTCCTCCATTACTATGAGAAGATCATCCTCAACAAGATCATAGAAAATTAGGAAAAACTCCACAAGTCATTCATCAGGCCTTGGAATTTTATCCTTTTTGAAAGAAGTTAGGATAAATTTTAGTTCTTCCTTTGTGAACTCCTTCATAAGTAACTAATTGTCCTCCTCTGTCATAAAACTGGAGAAGAATGTAGTTAACTTTAAAATTTCTCCAATGTTGACTCTATCAGGTTCTTTATAGATAGATTGAAAATGTTTTACTCCCAAAATTGCTAACTTAGAAAAACTCCTAACGAGGACCCCTTCTTCATTCTGCATCTCCCAAATAGTGTTAATCTTCTTCCTATGATTAGAAAAATTATAAAAAACTTAGTATTTTCATCCCTTTTTTTTAACCATACAACTCTACTTTTCATTCTCCATTCACCTTCCCTCCACTCCAAGAATTTGTTCTTCTTAATTTCTAGTTCAATCAATCTTGTTTTCTCCTCCTCTTTGAACAAACCAAATCCATTTTTTTGATGAATTTCTAAAAATTTCCTTCTCCAACTTAAGATATCTATCCATAATCTCCTTTTTAACTACAATATAAGATGACATGACTCCTTTTAATTTTTTTAAAGTAGCAGCAAATTGAAAACTCGTCGATGACCTAGAAATTTGGTCATAACCAATCCATTCTTTTTTAATTAGCTATTGAAAATCTTCTTCCTCCAACCAAATTGGATTGAGCTTAAAAGGATTGGCATGTTTTGGCTCTTGAATTTGTAATTGAAGAAGTATGGGAGAATGATCTGAGCCACCTCCAATATGAGCCCATGATCGTTTTCTATCTATTTCATTGTATAATGACTCTGAGATCAAAAATCTATCCAACCTCTTTGAGATCCCAACTTCTCCAACTCTATTATTTCTCCACATAGGCATTAACTTTATTGGTTTCAAATCAATTAAACCAACTTCTTCAATCTTATGTTTGAAGTAATTTGCAAGTCTATCAATTCTTGTTACCTCACTTTTATTCATAGTAAAATTTAAGTCCCCACCAATGATAACTCTTTCATTTGTAACACATCTTTGGGAGAAAAAATCATCCCAGAAGACTTGCCTATCTTCATAGGGACCAGAACAATTAATAACTGATAACCTCAAACCCAAGTATTTAAAAAAGAATTTTATCTGCAAGCCTAAAACCATAAAGGAAAAATTAATTAAAGATATTGAGTTCTTCCAACCAGTCAAAATACCCCCTAAATTTTTAATAACATCTAGATCCAAGAACTCCCAGTTCATAAGCAATTTACTTAACCCTTCAATGATTTTTGTACTTGCCCCCATGGCTTCTTGTAGAAGGATAACATATGAATTATAAATTTCCACTAGCATGGCTAAGGCAAGTCTTTTAGAGGGGCAGCCAAGCCCTAGGATATTAAAGGATAACAAGGTAATTTAAATATCTTAGAGGGGTTTTGTCCTGCTCTAAGGAACCCTTTGATAGATTTTTATTTATTATGCTAAATTTCTATCAAAGCCTTCTCCTGTGCATGAAAAAAAAAAAATTTCCTACCTAATGAAGAAGTGGAAGATTCCTTTATAAGGTTTAGATCTAACCCTAATCTTCCAACAACTACACAAGTTCTCAACTCGAATTTCCTTTTCCTAGAATGTAACAAATATCTACAAGAGAAGCTCGTCTCCAAACCATCCCCTAAAATAGATACCTCCCTAGAAGATTCACCTCATAGGTCAAAAATACTTCCCTCAATAGCAAAAATATTCGGATCACAATCCCTATTCAATGTGTTTGAGGTTACTGACCCATTATCCAAAATCCTAGTAAATTGTTTGTCCCTAGGAATTCTCTTCAAAGATTCATAAGGAAGTATATAAAATTCTTTATTAGTTAAGTCCACATTATTCTCCACATGTATTGGATAATAATTATCATAAGGCTTAGATGATTGACCAAAAAACTTAATAGCATCAGGTTCCAATCCTTTCATAGTTTTCTTTATGACTCTATCTCCTTCTCTAACAACCTGTAAACAGTGAAATGGAGATAAAGCTAGGCCCAAAATTTCTTCTTCCTTCTCTAGAGTTTTGGTTCTAGGTCCAACAACATTCTTTTTGCTTGTTTGTGCCAAACTAGGGCACACTATTGAGCTCTAAAAAATATGTATTTCTTGATTGTTGTTAGCTAACTTGAAATTCCCACTAGTCATTTGTTTTCTCCTCCATACTTTTGTGTGAAAGATTGAACACATTCCTTAGTAATATATCCATAAACATGACAATGAACACATCTAAAATGAATATTCAAATGGTACAAGATTTTATTATGAATTGTATTCTCCATAACTATCTCTGTACAATCCGGTAAGCCTTCATTGATATCCATCTCAACCAAAACCCGAGCTACAAACCAAAAAATACAAGAATTTAAATAAATATCTATATCCAAGGTTTTACCTAATGAATCTCCAACCTCTTTCAAAGCTCTTTCTGACCAAATTCCATTGGCAGACCTGGTAGTTTTACCCAGATCGGGATTCTCCTAGCAACTTTAGTCCTAGGATCAAAGCAAGTCATCCAAGCCTTCAAAGCCAAAAAAGGAGAACCCCAATACCAACGACCTCCTAGAATTTTCTATGCATCTTCCTCATATCGAAAAAGAAAACCTATCCATCCTATGGCAAGTAAGTGAAAATTGCCCATATCCTAAAATTGGGACCCATACCTTCTGGAACCACTCATTTAATGTATTATTAGCTATTTGACATCCATGAAACTTTCCAATAAGGGCCTTCCTTGAAAACTCCAAAACTTGTTCCATCCTTAGGTCTTCCCCAAGTACCATTCTGATATTTGATCTTCTCTTTTTAACCACTTTATGTGCCTCACACACTTTAGTAATTGAAGTTGTAGTTTGTGCTGATTGAAAGTTTGGACCCACTCCACTTAGGGCCTCTAAATCAAGACTTTTACCAATAATTCCAAAACAAAACACAAGAAACTCTATCAGACAAAGTGAGTTTGGGTTGTTTGGAGCTTGCTCAAGTTGTTCTTCCCCATAATGAAATGCTTGCTCATTCATTATACCATAATTTTAGTAAAGTGTTATGATATACCTACGAGTGAGCAGTCAATATGACCATAGACTTGATCTGAACCTTTTGACATAAACTCCCCTTTGTCCACTAAAGTTTGATAACTTGTAGTATTATTTTGGCCACTCAAAAAACCCAAGGACCCTTAGTTCTCAACTTCTAAGTCTTATCTAGAAATGAGACCCTTGGCCCTTAGAGTTGAAAAGATGCATTGCCCCTCAGAGGGGTCATTTGAGAAGTCCAAACATTCCTCTTCATTCTCCACCAAAACAAGAAACCAATTTCCCAAACTATACTACCATTTTAAAAATACCAAACAAAAACAAAAGATAATATTTTCCTTTTGCAAACCCTATCTTTGTTGCATGAATTTCATGATTCCAACCGTTAAAATTATTCAAATAACCATTCACATGTATAAAAATATTCCTCCCTGTCAAAATAACTCCTTTCACCTATTGCATGCTTTGAATCTAGAAAGTAAGTTGTCTAGCCTTCATTTTCTTCACATGAAAAGATCTAAGCTCACTTTATTTTTAAACAAATAATGATGCTTCTTGTGTCATTTTTTTAAAGATATCAATCAAGAACTAAACCCATCTTCATTTTATTCACATTAATAGATCTGAGAACATTCTAGTTTTAGGAAAAATAAAATACTTTCACTTGTGTTTTTTTACTTTTCTTTGTGCTTCACTTGTAAACCCTAGCTTTACTACGTGCACTCCGTAATTCTAGCCAACAAAATTCTTCAAAATATTGTTCACATGCATAGAAATATTTCTCCCTAGAAAAGTAAATCCTTTCATCTCTTCGATTTAACCCCTCTGTGCTTCACTTTTTAAACCTTAGCTTCATTGCATGTATTTTATGATTACAGTCGACAAACTTCTTCCAAAGATAATTTAAATGTAAGAAAGATGAATACTTACCTCCTTCATAGTTTGAGCTTTCATAAAAATTGCAGATGGATCTTAAGCTATCACTGGGCAACAATGATGATGGATCAACCACAACCTATTGTGGTAGTGATGACAACCTCCAACGAACCCTCTCATATTCCCATCATGATCAAGAGTATCCACTAATTATGATTTTAAATTTACTTACTACCATTTTAAGTCTAAGTGGCTAGTGATCTAAACCAATCCTTGTCAAGGAATTAATTTTAGCATAAGTTCCTTCATCTAGCCATTGATATACAAGTATTCATTTGTCTAATTTTTATGCTATTAAGTTATGGCCTATCCTACTATTGGTCCAAGTATAGATGTTCTCTTCAAACTCAACATCCCATAGATTATTGTTTTGAATAAAAGTTGAGAAATCTCTCATACTTTGGGTTATTTTCCTAATTCCTCCAAAATTTTCATCCAACTTGGTTATGGCATTAAAATCTCCTATGATCATGAATCAAATTTCTTGTTTCATAAAGGATTCAATCCCATCCTATACTTCTAATCTACTTAACTGAGTTGTAGGTCCATAGAAATTGATAAGGATGAAATAAATATCTGCAAAGTAGCATGTGCCTAACGAGGCCATCTAGTGTCTAGTTTTATGAATGGTTGCACAGGAGGTTCTAACAGGATTTCAACATGTTAGAAATCCCCCTGCCACTCCTTCAAAATCCACAACATCCCATTCACATCTTGCCCATATTGCTTTCATAGTTTTGGAAACTTCTTCCTTTGTCATTTTAATTTCTTGGATACAAAGAATATCAGGATTTTTATTTAAATATAGGTCCTTAATACACCTCTACTTTGAGAGGGCATTAGCACCCCTTATATTCCATGAGATGGTAATCATGTCTCATTATGGGCTATTGTCCTTACCTATGAATTACCAATATTATTTTTTTTTTTGGTAAAGTAAAGTTCAACGAACTTAGATTGTGTTCCTTTCTCTATGTTTGCTCTTGCTTCCCTCACTCTCAACTGATAAGTTGAGGGTTTTCCTCTTTTTTCCTTTAATGTATTAAGAGTAGGTCTTATTATTTTATTATTAAATATTATTTCATAACTTTTATTTTTATTAGATTTATCCTCTCTTGGCTCTACTATGGAAGATTTTGGTTTGTCCTGCTCATTTTTTGGTATTTCCTTATTAATGGTAGAGGTATTAACATCTAACTCTGCATTTTCTCTACCACTTTTCTTCTTCTAACATGGCATTTCAAGAGAGTCTTTAAAATATGATGAGGCACATTCCGTAGGTTCAGCAAGGAATGTTCATCCCTAAATCAAAATCATATTGAATAGATGATTCCTTGTTAATATTCTCCTTCAATATTCCTTGGATTATTTCAAATGACCACTCATTTCAGAGCTTTTCAAATTATGCACAATATGGCATAAGATTAGTCTGAATCAAACATCTCTATGCAAATATATGGCTCTTGAAAGATGATTCGTTTTTTGGAAAAAATTGCCCTAGCTTTGTTGATTCATAATATCTTAATCATACCACATTTATTAGGATGTAAATTCATTGTTTTGTTTTTTTTAATAAGTTATATATGGCTTTTATTGGGAGCCACTCCCAACAAAATACTAAAATATTACATTTGTTGTTATGTCAATTAAACCATATCCAATATGCCTTTTTATCACAAATTTTAATTTATTTTTCTATTGAATATATTCTTCAACTTACTCAAAGTGATATGTTTCCATAATCAGCTCCTTGATATCATTTTGATTAAAAGATGAACTCTCACCTGGCTAGTTGCTTTCTAAAATTTGAATTTCACCAAGATGAAGACCAACACCGCGATTGGCTAAATTATATACTATTCGATTTCTTTCTCTATTAATATGTTCACACTTCTAAGAGATTACCTCTAGTAATAGGTGATAAACATCAACAATAATATTATTTTTTATCCAATCTCCACATCCACTTTTGTTAAAAGCATTGATGATAATTTGTGAATCTCCCTCAATTAGAATATATTTCCATCCTTTTTGTATTGAAATTTTAATCCCTATAAGATGTGCCCTAGCATCTACATAGTTGTTAGTTGAAATTTCATATGATTTATAGTAAGTGAGGAGAATTTTGCCTTCACTGTTTCTTAAAACACCACCTCCACCAACTTTTCTCAGATTTCCTTTCCAAGCACCATCAAATTTTTTTAATAAACCCATTTTCTAGACATTTCTATTTTACCCTAGCTCAAAGTAGATACTTTGTTTTAATTCAATTATCACATATGACTCTTCCATGTATATTCACATCTTGTAGCCAAGTTATAAGCACATTTTTTTTTGCACTTGAGACTTCTCATGATGAGCACCATATTTGTTCACATTTAGCAAGAGAGGCAATAATATGGTCCAAACTTGGGCATGATTTTGACATTTATTTTTTAAAATTCTATTATTCCTTTCAAGCCATAAATTATAATAAATGAGGGTAGGGCCAATCCTCCATAGAACACATCATGTCATAGCTTTGAAATAATTTACCCAACATTTCATCAACTCTCAATGTTTATGGAGCTACCCAATATAATTTTATATTTTTTAAAAAGTAACCCAAAATGGTGTGAGGAAAGGGACATTGAAGAAGTAAATGATCAACCTAGGTGTTGTAGGTGAGTTGGAGAGGAGAGGGCAATCCTCCAAGAGAGGTCCCAGGTTCGAATCTCCACCCTACCAAAAAGTTGAATTGGTACCCAAAATCCAATTGATAATGTTGGTGCGGGCAGGGCCAAGTGCAACTCCCGGGTGACTTTGACGGTGTAGAACCCCCTAGTCATGGTATCTCAGACCAAGGTGGCCCCGCAAGGGGTTTTTCACTTAAAAAAAGAAGTAAATGATCCGATGTTTCTAAATCCTTCTCACAGAAGGCACATCTAAAGGATAATCTTTGGGAGGAGGAAATTTTGATTTCTCTAAATCCTCATATCCCAAGTTGATCGAGTATCCACCATAATTCGATAAATTTTAAACCAATTCATAATTTCATGTAAAAATCAATAGATAAAACTCTTGAAGCATCTTTTAATGTTCATCTCCATTTTTTTAGGTCCTCTCATTAAACCAGGTTACTAAAAGAAATCCATGATATGGAGTTGTTTCTCATATTAATATAGTATTTGACCTTTGGATCTTCACATGCTAGACATACTTGAGCCAATGGTTACCATTTTGGGTCAAAGATAAGAGTATAAGGCTTCTGGCTAGCATTAGACCAAAAATTTGCATAACCCCCCTTATTGAATGACCATATAATATGTTTCTTTATCAATTAAAAACTATTTTATATGAAGTTCCATGTTGACGATCCTTTGGATAGGGTTATTTTTCTAAATAATTTCATTGAATCAAGAGAACCTATATATTTTTGAAGTAATATTCTTGCCCAGTTCTTTCATTAATCTCTACATAGTCCCCACCAAAGATTTGCCCTTGATGCCAAATTCACAAGTCTACAATTTTGCAAGCCTACTCGTCCAATATTCTTTCCTTTGCAAACCCTATCCCACTTATAAATAGGAAACCTACATTTTTCCTCACAACCTTTGCATAGAAATACTTTTTGAATTTTATCAATTTCTAATGCTATACCTGTTGACAACCTTAAAAGTGACATTATATAAATAGGGATGGATTGCAATGTAGTATTTATGATCTATAGCCTTCCTACCATGGTTAACAACTTACCTTTCCAACATTCCAAAAAAACTTTCATTATATTCAAAAAAGAGATCCAAAGCTCAATTTTTATTTCCTTTATGAGACAAAGGAATACCCAAGTACATTGATGGAAAATTTTCAATTTTAAACTTTAAAATATTCATAATAATTTGTTGTAAATCTAGGGCAATATTAATGAAAATCTTGGATTTTGTAGTACTAATCAACTGTCTAGTAGCCTTCTCATAGCATGATAATATTAATTTAAACTCCATGGCCTCACTTACTGAGGGATGGCCCAAAAGAAAAGTATCATCAACAAATTGGAGATGAGATTCGGAGGGACCATTTTTTGCAACTTGAATACCTTTGATTTTTCCTTCCATTTTTCCTTTGAGAAAGCTCTCCCTAATGCTTCTACAAGAATAATAAATAGTGGATCACCTTGACAAAGTCCACAAGATGACTTGAAGTAACCAACAAGAGAACCATTTTTTCTAGTGAGTTTAAATAGGTTTTTATGAGGGGTTTCGATCGGGGCCAAGTATCTTGTTAGGATGGAAAGAGAAAATGCTTCATGGAGCTCCTCCATAGATATCTTCTTCATTAAGCTTTCATTTTGTCCCTATGTGATAATTGATGGAATATTTTGTAAAAGTTTATCTTGTACCTCCTTATATTTTTTCTAGTGAGTTTAATAGGTTTTTATGAGGGGTTTCGATCCCCTCATACTAAGTGGGGTTTGAACCTTGGACCTCTTAAAGAGAGGCCACAACCCTTACCATTGTAGTAAGATTACAACTTCTTGTGCCTCATTTTGTTGTTTTTGGAGAACAAGGGGTTGTACTTGAGTCCCCCACCGTTGATAAATCACATCTCTTTTCTTTAGAGCATGCAAGTTTGAAAAAAGATTCAATTCCCATCTCAATTGAGTTTCTATAGCTAGAAACCTACATCGTTTTACATAAAATGTCTGAATTCTTGATTTTTATTTTCTGGAACTTTTTCAAATTTTTGTGTGAATAAAAATATTCCAGAGTTCAACATCCTTCTTGACATTTTCCTACAATAGCCTTCATAATACCAAAACTTCACCTCTACTATCTATGCATTGCATCTTAGTAGAGTAATATTTCCAAAACATTGTACTATCATAACTCACTTTACCATATCTAGATTGCTAGTTTCCTTCTTGAAGCACAAGTGGACCACACAAATTGTAATAAATAGTATATATGAAAGCACATTATTGTTATGAAATTATGCAAATGTTACCAATAGAAAACATTAAAGTAAATCTTAATCATTATTTGATTTAGGCAATCAACAATTTATTGTTAGTTTCAAATAAGATTACTACTTCCTCTAAGAAAGGAAAAGAGAATTTAACTTTATGATCCTCAATTAAAACCCCTCTATTGACTAGCCTATCTACATATTTGTTTCCTTTCCTTAATATATGTTTAAACCCGATTTCTTCAAACTCTATAACAAGGTCTTGAATTTCCACAATTATCTCTTGTATGTTCCATGGAGCCTTTGTTTTCCTCAAAATTGTATTTATAACTATGAGTGAATCACCTTCCATCCATACTTTTTTCCATTTCATTTGTTTACATATTTTTAATCCTTCCAAAGCTACCCAATATTTAGCTTCATTATTTATCTTAAATCCACTATTGAAAGCACAATGAGACAAAATCTCTTCTCTATTATTTCTAATTATTTCTCCTCATCTTGTTGGTCCTGGATTTTCTTTAGATGCTCCATAAAAATTCAATTTAACCAACTCCACATATGGTGGTTTCCACTTTATATTCTTTTCCTTCTTTTTATTTATCCTATTCCTAACATCATAATTCCATTTGATGACTTGTCTCTATTTATCAAGGCTCTCTGCTTTCAAACTAGGAATTGGGTGAATTGTTAGGGTTGGTTTAGACTCCTCTATGGCTAAACAAATATTTCTTTTCATTACCTCTAAGTTCCTTTCCTTTCCTTTAAAAATTCTTCTATTCCTTTCTAGCCAAACAATCCAAAGTATTATATATTTTGATATATCCCAGATTATTTGTAAAATGACACTTTTAAAAGTGCTTTATCATTGCTTTAATAATTCATTAATTTTTCCATTCATCACCATGCATTTACCAAAAATATTGATAATCCATTGCCACAGTTTCTAGACTATTGAGCAGTGTCCCAAGATATGGTTTATACTCTTCTCCTACATTTTACAAAGAATATATTTTGAGTGGCCATGAAAATCCCTTTTCATAAGATTATCCCAAGATAAAATTATTCTATGACATACTATCGAAATAAAAATTACTTTAGGAATGTTTGGGCTATCCCAAATATCTATTCATATTATTGATGGTGTTTTATATTATATCCACTTCTTGTTGTGTATTCTTCTGAGCTATTCAACTCCCAAATCAACTTATCCTTGGCTCCCCTCAAAATAATAACTATTCTTATCTTTCTACTCAACTGCCTCCTAGCATAAATGTCTTGCATACTTGTAAAAAAATATTCTTTCCATTTGTATCTTCTTTCTTGATCCTTGTACACAATATTTGAAACCATACCACCATATTTATCTTGAAGTAATCTCATCCATGGTTGGATCTAGATTGAGTGGTTTTTTATCACACCAAGTATCCATCCAAATATATATTTTTTCTTCATTTCTCACCACCCATATTAAACCTTTAATCACTAGACCAATTAATTTTTTTAAACTATTCCATAGTGCAAAACCATTTGGTAGAGAGAATGTAGTAAATATTAAGCTTGGGTCATTGGGATCAACATACTTAGAAGAATTCTTACCCATTGTCTTTGAATCTCTTTGTACAATCTCCAAATTACTTTTCCCCTAAGAGCTAAATTTGCATCCATAAGAACTCTTAAACCGAGAATTCCCCTAGTTTTATCATCACACACCTTGCTCCATTTTACCAAAGGAAATTTCCTTTTATCATGTAATTTTGACCATAAAAATGACCGCATAATATAGATTAAACTTTTTTCTATCAATTTTGGCATAGTATACAAGGACATATAATATGTTGAAATGGCCTATAAGACTAATTTAATTAGCTACACTCTTCTTGCTAATGATAACCATCTACCTTTCCATGCTAGTAGTTTATTTTAAACTTTACTTATAATTGGATTCCATAATTCTATCCTCATTCTCCCCTCAAATAAGGGCATCCCTAGATAAGTTGTTGGTAAATTTGCCTCCTCCATTTGAAGTAACCTATATAACCCTACTTTGATTTAATTTGGGGTGTTTAGGAAGTAGATTTTGGATTTTGACCTATTAAATTTCTACCTTGATGCTCTTTTGTATTCCTTTAATAAGTTATTCAAAGCTTTGACCTTGTTTATCCTTGCCCTACCAAAAAGGGTTGTATCATCTACAAATAGTTGATGGGTGATGTTGTTGATATTATTACTAGCCTTAAGTCCACTTATAAGACATATTTGTAAGCCTTATTTAAGTTCCTACCCCAAACCTTTGCCATAATAATGAACAAATATGGTGATAGAGGATCTCCCTGTCTAAGGCCTCTCTTGGATTTAAATAATTATGTTTTTTTTTTTAATTTACATGGTGGAATCGGTAGCCAACACAAATATGGGTAGGTTGTTCAAATTTTATGGCCACCACAATATTCTGTGATGTTCACCTCGAAAGTCACCACATAGTTCTTCGCGTAGTTCACCCCTATAACCACCATACCACAATCATTTAAAACCTTTTACATTGCTAAAAGTACTAGGAAAGGGACAAGAGTTTAGTATAGCAAGGCCCATGATTTAAACCTTGGACCTCCGTCCGTGATTTGGTCGAACCAATTGGTCTATACCTCGGACCCTTTAAATCATTATGTTACTAACCCATTGACCAACATTGAATATGAAACTATAGAGACTTAAGTTTTAATCCATCTGCCTCATTTCTTCCCAAATCCAAAATTTTCTAATACTGCAAAAATAAAATCCCATTTAACCCTATCATAGGCTTTACTCATATCAAGTTTTAAGATCATTGCTTTCTATTTTCTTGAAGCTATTAAATGCATAACTTCATGAGCTACTATGATCCCATTTAAAATCTATCTCCCTTTCACAAATCATCCTTGCTCTTCTAAAATAATTTTGTCTAACAATGGTCTTAACCGATTTTCCATCACTTTGGAAATAATCTTATATGCCATATTACATAGGCTTATGGGTCAAAATGAATCAAACAATTCTGCATCCTTCTTTTTTGGAATTAGGGAAAGATATCTTGCTTGGTATCTAACAAAATATTTTTGAAATAATTAATTTATTCCTTCCTTATATCTTCTTCGTCCTCAATATTTCTTCCATCTAGAATTAAAATATTTTTGATGTGATGCAAATAAAATTTTGTTTTTCTTGTAACATGTTTTTTTTTGTATTTCTATCTCCTTCCTTAAGCCATTTCTCTCTAGATTTTTGGAACCAATACGACTCCTCCTTTTTCAATGTATTATGATAATAAGAAAGTAATTATTTTTCTTTCACATAAGAATCTTGATCCATTCCATTTATTTCTATTATCTCTTGTAAATTTTTGAGCTTGGATTCAATTTCTTTATTTTCTTTAAAATATTACCAAAATATTTGGCATTTCAAATCTTCATTTGCTCCCTTAAATATTTTTATCTTTTGAATAATCATGTACATACATGATCCTTCAAATTTTGATTCATCCCACCATAACATAACCATCTGGAAAAAGTTAGGGTCTTAGAGCCATAGAAGCTAGAAGTAAAATGGCTTTGGATGACCATTATTAGGTAAATAACAAGTCAAAAGAATGGGTTTGTAATATGATCCTACTCACAAAAAAATATCTAAAGAGATTGTATACTTTGTTTGCAACCATTTACTGGATAACAATAATCTATCGATCTTTTTGCTATATGACTTTATGTAACAACCCAAAACTACCAACCCATTTTTTTAAAGAATGATTACAAGCAAAGTTTCACAAGGGAAAAACTTTTTTTTTATTCTTCCAGCATACAAGGCTTCACAACATTTGAGTTCCAAGTCGTTGCAGATGACACTCAGTGGACAAGAGTGGCCAACTTGTGGTTTTTGGGGTTCACATCACTAAATCTACATGTTTATAAGGATGCCAATAATGATCCCCCACCTTTTCCATACCCTCACCAATATAGGACAATGTGATCACAACATAGAGATTATCCTTTAAGGCCCATAACACTTAAACGAGGATGCATATTTCCTAACCTTACCCTAAGTCCATCTAGATAGGTTAATATGATGTAGAGCCTTGGTGCTTAGTTAACACACCTTCGTGGGCTAACTAAGGTCATTACTACTTCATCGATAATGAACATGATCCTACTCTTAGTTACCATACCTCCATGGGCTAACAAAGGAATCAACACTCTTGACTTGTGAATGGTTCCACGACTTTAGTTGGAGTACACCTAAGCCTTCTTGTTCAAGGTACAATGATTCATAAGAAACCTGGCTATTGTATCCACACAAATCCTTCCAAGTTCATGAGTCCCTAGCTATTACATTCTCGCAACTCCTTCTAGGCTCATGACTACCTGGGTATTGCATTCATGCAACTCCTCCCAGGATTGGGATTAAATTTATTTGACTCGGGTTCACAAGAGATTCTAACCACCCCAAGACAATCTTAACATAAATTTTTCTTACACTTTAAAGCATAATTCTAGAGTAAAATAACTTACATCACATCATACAAAAAAAACACTTTTAACCAACTCATAATCCATTTAATCCAAAATGCTATAATAGATAAACAAGGATGCCTCTCAAATAAAGCCACATTTTTCTTAACTCAAATGCTTGACATAAGCTTCAAAATATGCATTCCTATAATATGAATGCTATAACATAAATAACCAAGTATAAATATGCTTTGCTGCAATTGATAGATCTCAATACTAACTATCCAAGTAAAGATTGCTAAAATCACTTTAATATACAATCCTAAGATATCATTAAAGTAATATAATATTTTAGTTTGTACAATAATCAAGTTATAAAACTCATTGACCAAAACATTCTTTTACACACTATTTCTTTACAAAAGTTATCTTTTGCTAACAACACGGTAAGTTCCATTCAAACCCTAATTAGTAAGTTTTTTTTTCAAAATGACTATACATTTTAGAATTATGAAACCATTTTCCAAGGATCTTCAATACTTCTAAATATCTACAACATCTTCCTTGTTAGGGCTTCCACCCATAACTTAAGAGGGATACTTAGGTATCAAGACAACTCTAAGTGCAATGCAACATAAATCATGTTATTTCCTACTACGCATCAACCATGCATGGAACATAACATGAATAAACTAATATGAAGAAAATCCTATTCTTCTCTATACAATGATTCCTTCACTCTCTTAAGCCTCAAGAATCATTTTAATAGTTTCTCTTTCAAAATCCACATGCAACAATCTAATTAAACAAAGAGAATACTTCTCTTATGATTATTCCATAACTCTCCTAAGTCTCAAGAATCATTATCATAATTTTTTTTATCCAAATCCATCATACAAAATTCCATTTAAAAAAACATAGAGAATCCATACTTCTCTTATAATTATTCCCTAACTCACAAGAATCTCGAAAATCATTATCATAATTTTATTTATCCAAATCCATCATACAAAATTCCTTTTATAAAACAAAGAGAATCCCATACTTATAATGATTCCCTAACTCACAAGAGTCTCAAAAATCATTATCATAGCTTCTCTTTCAAAACCAACATGCAAAAACCCATTTAAATAAAGAGAATCCCATACTTCTCTTGTGATGATTTCCTAACTCACAAGAGTCTCGAAATTCATTATCATAATTTTTTTTTTATCCAAATCCATCATACAAAATTCCATTTTAAACATAGAGAATCCCAATATACCAATTCAATTTTAGAACTAACTCCAACTACCAAAGCTAAAAAAATCTCTCTTACAACCCATATTTTCATTACTTTAGATATACATATTCACCTTTATTACATAAAGATATTTTTAACATTAACTAGAGAGCTTTGCATCAATACACACTTTTCTTAAGCAAATTGGAAAATAAACTCTTTTCTAAAGCCATAGCCCAATAAAATGACTTTAAAGAGAGCAACATATAATAATTAAAAGATTCCTAAATTATAAAGGAAACCCCTGAGTTCATTCCACAACTAGGGAAGAAATGGAGTAATCTAACCCAAACCCTAAAAACTATAAGATTTGAGTGACACTGCTTGAGATAATCTATACATAGGCCAACATAGGATAGATTAGCAAGCACAAGTAGTTTGTGAGGAGCTACCCCCAACACAAGGATGATGATGTTGGGAAAAAAACTGGTTAGTTTTCTATGGTATAAATCATTGCCTCCATTTAAATGTCAACCTGAGATGGCTCGTACACTTATGAGTAACCCTGCACAATATATGCCTCTAATCTCCCTTTAATCAGATGAGCCCCTTAGATTCTATGGTTTGGGGGGATGTTGTTTCGTTGGAGTTCTTGTTTATCTTCCAAACCACTAATCTAATTTGCACTATCAAAGAAATACCTAAAATGCTTTGAAATCAAAATTGCACACTTGCTGGAAATTAACAAAAAATAGGGGAAATTGTAATATTAAATTAAACTACAAAAAATAGGAAAATAAACTAAAATGATAGAAAATAGGGAAAATAAGGGAGGAATATTGTTGAGAGTGGACCCACGCTTCCAACAGATTCTGCTTGTGTTAAGTCATACACCGGATGCTAGTTGAGTTTGATAAAAAGACTCAAATGTATTGTATTGAAATGTGCAACAAAAATTTATAGAGAAAATTTGGGATTTGTTTTTCAGGGGTGGTCTACATATTTATAAGATATGTGGCCATGCCCTGTTACATTATGAAAGTAAATAAATCTTCGATTTTTTTGTTACAACAATACGCAGGAATAAAGGAGATAAAGCAAAACATTAAACTCAAAATATATTCAGCGTATTCTGTATCAAAACAAAATACATCTAATATTTTGCTTTATTCAATTACATTGATTTTTACATGATTGTTGAAAAATAGATGACATATGGTCGTTGACATTATCCTTGGTTCATATCCATTGCTGAAATCACCATTCTGTTCTACCGACAACAAGGGTTACGCTGTAATTCTATGTCAATGGGAATCACGCACCTTATCTATAGAAGACAGGAATTAGGTGCCTAATGGAAGTCAAACGCCTAATGGGAATCAGACACCCAATAGTCAAATGCCAAATGGGAATCGAACGCCCGATAGTTAGGCGTCAAACAGGAATCGAATGCCTAAATGGGAGTCGGGCGCCTGAATTAGCGCTTCATCACTATTTTGTTGCAGATATTTTTACCTTCAATTTTTTATCATAATTGGAAAGTGCCAGGTCCAAGTGGGACCTCGACGTAAACATGCCAAAATACCATAAAATCCATTGCATTTACACATAATCCACTCAAAAACAAATATTAGACAACATACGTAATCTAATGTTAAATACATATAAAATTTTCATAAAACATATATTTCTATTAAAATAAATGCCGCAATATATATAGGAATTTTGTTTAAAAATGAGCATTTTCAAGCCTCATCATCGCCCCATGTTTAAGGGTTGGCACGTCCCTATTCCACTTTGAACTGGTAATTACCAGTTTCATTTACAACCTTCTAGTAGGCCCTATTTTTCTCCTTCCTTTTCTTGGTTGCGGCCTTGGATTTTTTCTTATCTCTAGGTTTTCACCCTTTCGATGTTTTGGGTGTGGCTCCCTCCTATTGCTACATTTTCAGGTGCTTATTGCAGCGAGTTGGTTGAGTTGGCCCTGCTCCTTCAATCGACTATTCCTTTATCCAAACTTTCCTCCCTGCCACATTCCTTAAGTAGTAGCCAGTAAAAGTGGAGGTATCCTTTTAGAATGCTAGCTCAAATTGCTTCCAGTATTCATGGTGAGGAGGTAAACGTTATCCCACTGGCACTACAGATTCATCACCAAATGATGCTGGATTTCTCAGCAACCTTGGCCTTAAACTTGGTCATCGCTGGCTCAAGTTCAACATATTTAGACTCTACTTCTTCTACCAGAGGAGCTTTGCTTGTCGTTGCTTGAGTTATAAGTGGCACAAGCCCTAGCAGTCACATCTTCATGAAATATACCTTCATATTTGAAGGCTAATCACCTATTGACACATACAAATACCAGAACTGCACTGGTCAGATAAAATCAATTCTCTTACGAGGAGCCTTGGATGCCTTTTTGGCCTCCTCTCTAGTTTCCTTGGCCACCCTCTTGGAGGCTTTCCTATACTCCTCTGCCTTGATATCTGCCTTGAGATGTTTGAACTGCTTTTTCTGCTCATCAAACAGCTACAAAGTCTCTGCCCACTCTTCATCAGAATCTATACCTAATGCTTTTAGATGTGTAATCCTTGCTCTGGTTTTGGGTCTTCATTGAGGTCCCCTTACAACCTTCCTCTTTGATCTCAACTTCTTGGGCTATCTTATAGGGTCTATAGGTATATCTAAAACAAGGGGATTTCCCCATTCTAATATTTTTGCTACTATTGTGGTTGCTTGACCATTAGAATTTGGAGACTTCTAAGGCTCCTGTGCCTGCTTTGTAGGCATTTGCTCAGGTGACCCTTCAATCACATTTGGTGCAGTAGGTGATTCTTTTGTTGAAGTTCTATTTTTTGCCTAAAGCTACCCAGGCTTAGTATCTTCATATCCTTCTAGTTCCTGGTCTGCAGAGTGAGTAAACTCCTGAGATTTTACAACCCCCTGATCCTCCTCTGCAGCATTATCTAAAATTTGAGGCTCTTAAGCCTCAATTTTATCTTCCTATCTTGTGTCTTCCTCTACATATTTTGCTAAAAGTTGAGGTTCTTCGACCTCAATTTCATCCTCTTGATTTACCTCTGTATCTACAGAGGAAGAAGATGTTGGGGATTATCCCATATCATATTCAAGACCCTGATCTTACCCCTGTTTTATAGAGTGAGCTGGTGAATGGGGCTGTTCAACCTCCATTGCTTAATTTATTTCCTGCTCTGCTTCTACATATGATTTCAAGGAGAATTCTTTAGTTGTAATTTCAATAATAATTATGGGGGTTCTTGCCCGAGAATTAGGGTTCCCTTATGCAGATACATATTTAGAAGAAGTCGCTTATTGGTCCCTTGCCTCAACTTCCTTGTTAGAATTCCTCGTGTCTGACCAAAAAGGGCAAGAGAAGGCTATTTTCTCCTTAGAATCTGGAGAGATAGTGGGCACTTCCATAGCCTAATCAGTTTGTACTGTCACATCTGCCCTGGCTGGTCATTCGGCCTCAATTTGTTGGACCTATGGCTGCAATTTCAATATTATCTCCTACAACTGATGGATGGTCTGATACAGTTCCTGCAATTCACTCTAGTTACTTTTTTGGACTGTTGAAAAATTGTCCACTCCTCTTTATACTTGGCCTCCCAAGTACATGCATATTCTTTCATTATCTATAATTGCTACTACAGATCCTCTATTTGTATTTCCTACTGAGGAGTCTACCTAGTAGATAGATCTCACAAAATCTAAGCCATGAACTCATCCTTATTCAACTCATCAATCATTGTCTCATCATTCGATGAGCTATAAACCACCATGGATGTCTTCATCCTCTTGCTTATGGTTCTGGTGGAAATAAACATGTAAGTAGGGCTTGGTGGACCATGCCCTATCTCATATTCAAATTGAGGGTCAATGGGGGATGAAGTCTGTCTTGCATCCTCATAAAATTAAGGGAAAGCAGGAGACAAGGTTTGCCCTGTGTCCTATATATTTTCCTCAAGCTGGGACATAGGCGCCATCTCTGTTTGCTCTACCGTCCTATCAGTTGGGCGATCAGTATATTCTAGTGCCACTACTTCTTCTCCTACCTCAAGAACTGCATTATTTCCTTCAGCTTCCTCAATCGTTGCATCTTTATGTGACTAAGCATATTGCACCAAGGCCAAAATTAGGCTATGGTGAGCTAGGGTAGATGTTGTGCCTACCTAGTACTGGATGACCTCATCCTTGAGTGCACATGCAAGATAATAGGGGACATTGATATTTTTCCCATGCAATAAATGGTTGAGGAAACAAAAATGATTAGAGTTTAATTTGTAAAGTCTACCTGTACAAGTGAAGAACTGAGAAATTTGCTCGAAGATCGACCTCTAAAGCTTGGGGATGTACTGCTTCGACAAACCAACATGTGTCAGGTATTGTGTTAGGTGTTTGAATAATCTTTGTGCATAGAGTGCGAGGTTGTCCTCCTTATACATGCATTCCCCTGTTTGGGGAAGGCCTATTACCATGACAATGTACTCTTCAATGACTAGAATTTCTAGTCCCTGCATGCGAACAATTTCGTCCTTCATAGATATTGCAAATTATTTAGCCACCTCTGCATCCAGGTTCTGGCTAACCGAATGGCAGTACTCCAACCATTCGACAACATCGAATTGCATTTGTACATCCTTACTAATGCCTGAATAATCTGTAGGCTCACTCTTTTTCAAAAAATAGTTGGTCTATTTTTCTCCCATGGCAAAGTTCAAATTTTTCTCAGCTTTGAGTTTTTCTTGCAACAATTTCTCACACCCTAGTTTTTTTGCAACACTGTTATTTTCTTGCACATAGTTTTACCAATGCATGATTTTAAATCACCTACATCCATGAACACAGATGCCTGATTACTGTAATTAGAAATAATTATGGTTATTTGTACAAAATATTGTTAAAGTGTGTACCAAATTTTGTGTAGATGATGACCATGAGTATTTTCCCTAATCAGAGCAATGACACGTAGAAAAATGCCAAGTGGAGATAAATGGGTGGTTGTTAATTCAATGGGGAATGTGCTAGCACTATTTTATAGAAACATATGCCTATGAAAATAATATATATAAAACAAAAAATTAAGCACGTACCCATATTATGTTTCATGCATGTATAATGCATAGACACTCATGGTGCACTAGCATTAGCTGCTTCATAGTGACTAGACGTTCCAAAACAAATAATGATAGACATATTTCCCATATGATGAATTTCTCTCTGTTTTGACTGGTTCTCAATTGCTACCATTTGATATATTTTATAAATCCTACACATTTTCAAGAAAATGTTAGAAAAAGTGTCTTCTCGGGACGACAAACATCTCCTCCTTAGAAGTTATTCGTTGATGACTTTAGAATGTGCACAAATCTTCAACAGAAAAATTAAAATAATTTCATTTGTGAAGTTTGATTTATGCACGTGGGTGAAATGTTGACATGGATTGAGCCGCTTTCCAATGCTAACGATTATGTATGCGAGGCACAACTGCCTGTGAAAATAGAAAGCATGTGCATATTTATATGGAAATCGGGCATCTTATTTCGAATCAAGGCATGCAGGTGCATTTTGTTAGCAATAAAGTGTCATGCTTAATATGGAAAGCAAGTGCCTTTTGCTGGTAATAAGACATCGTAATTAAAGCAAAAAATAGAAAGCAGACACTTTTTTATTGGTAGTCGAGTGCCTTACTTCAAAATAAACTTTATACAAACTTTTTTTTTGGTCATGTCCAGGAAATTAGGTGTCACTTTCCCGAAAAATGAAATTCAAGCATCATTTCCTTATGAAAAATAAAAATCAAGTGTCAGTCTATTGAAAAATGAGACTCAGGTGCCTTTTCCTTGACATAACAGGAGTCAGGCGTCTTCTACCGTACAAACGAGATTTAGGCACCTTTTTATTGTAAAAATAGGAATCAGTCACCATCTTCTGTAAAAATACGAGTCGGGCACCTTCTTCTCTAGAAAATGGGAATTGAGCACCTTCTTCTTCAAAATACGAAAAGTAGACGCTTCTCCTTTATTTTAATGTCTGTTGATGTGTCCACTAGTGTACGCTTACATTTGATCAAGCCTTTAACATTTTGGGTTGAAGAACAAGGACATAATCAGTATCTACTATGTGAACCAAAATTGGGGTATTTTTCTTCATTAAGACCAAAAACAAATGCTCAAACACTTGTTCAGATATGGTTTCCCCCTCCAAGTGGGGATAAGCTACTTCTACTGGAATTTAATCTCCTAGAAATCTAGGATTGCGTAGGTTCATGGATCCTATGCTTGTTAGGCCTAGGTTTCCCAAGCTGCCTAACAATTGCACTCAGGGCATCGTTCCTGCAAAACATAAATACAATTAAAGAAAGAAAAATTGCAAAACTTTAAAAGAATAATTATTTTTGGACCATGTGGACTACGTCCACATATTACTGACTCATTTTAAAACTAGAATCAATTGGGGTCTCCCCCATGCCTAATATAGACTTCATCATATAAGTCTCAAACACATGATATGGATACAGTCGGTGACCATTGAATATTAATGTAATGTTGCTATCGTCAATTGTTCTTATTGGGAAAAACATTGGTTAGTTTTCTACAGTTCAATTAATTACCTCCATTTAATTGTCAACCTGGGGTAGCTCGTAGACTTGTGAGCATCACACATAGTATATGCCTGTAGTGCGAGGAATGAGTCCCTCTGTGCCTATTGGTTTGGGGGTGTTTGATGTTCATTGAAGTTTTGATTCTAAATTCCAAACCAATAATCTATCCTACGTCTATGAAAATAGGACTGAATGCATACAAAAATTAAAATGGTACTTTGTTGGAAATGACAAAAAATAGGAAAAATAACAGGGAAATAAATAATCTAAAAAAATAGTAAATAAATTAACTACAGAAAGCAAGGTAAAAGGGGAGGAGTACTGTTTAGAGTGGGCCCAAGCTCCAGTAGTCTTTCGCCCGATCAATTCATTCACCGGATGCTAGTTTGAGATTAATAAAAACACTCAAATGAATATATTGCAGCTTCAAAAAATTATAGAATAATTCTCACATCCAGGATTATTTTTATCAGGGGTGGCCTGCATATTTATAAGATATGCAGCCATGCCCTGTTACATTTGAGAGCAAATCAATTCCTGATTTTTTGGTTACAACAACACGCAAGAATAATGGAGATAAAGCAAAAATATTTAATTTTAGACTGATTTAACGTATTCTATTTTTATCAGAATAGAATACGTTTAATATTATGCTTTATCTATTTACATTGTTGTTTACGTATTGCTGAAAAATAGATAACACATGGTCTTTGATATTGTCCTTCATCTTCATCTTTGCTGAAATATCATCCGCATCCATCGCTGAAATATCTGTTCTATTCTACCGACAATAGGAGTCACGCTGTAATTTTACGTCAACGAGAGTCGGGCTATAATTCTACGTCAACGGGAAGTAGGCACCTAACGGGAAGCAGGCACCTAACGGGAAGCAGGCACCTAACGGGAAGCAAGCGCCCATCAATTAAGTGCCAAATGGAAGTCGAGCACTTCAAAGGGAATCGGGCGCTTGACTTAGTGCTTCATACTGGTGTACTACAGATGTTTTACCTTCATCAAATTGAAAGTGCCAGGTCCAAATGGGACCTTGATGTAAACATGCTAAAATACCGTAAAAACCACTAAATCTACACACAATTCACTTAAAAACAAATATTAGATAATATACATAATTTACTATTAAATATATATAAAACTTTCATAAAACATACATTCTATAATAATAATGTCGCATAATATGTTAGAAATCCATGTATAAATATGAGCATTTTTGGTGCTCATCATCCCCCCATGCTTAAAAGAGTGGCGCGTCCTCGTGACACCCCCATGCTTAAAGAGTGGCATGCCCTTGTGACACTCGGTGCTTATAATTTCTATTTTTAGCAATGGTTGTCCAATAGGCTCTATTTTTCTTTCTCCTCTTTCTGGTTGTGGCAGCTCATTCTTTTTCAGCAAATGATTTGTGGATTTCCCCCATGGTAAATCTCTTTGTTTTTTCCACTTTTTATTTTTTTTAATCCGACAACTCTATTATTTTGTAAAGTGTATGCTAGATTTTAAGTGGATGATGACCATGAGTGTTCTCCCAACAAAATATTTGCATGTGGATAAAATACCAAATGGGGCTAAATGGTTGGATGAACAATTTAATGAGGATCATGCCGACACTATTTTATAGAAATATATTTCTATGAAAACTATATATATACAAAATAAAAAATTAAGTACACACCTATATTATGTTTTGTGCATGTATAATGCGCAAACGTTCATGGTGTACTTGTATTAGTTATTTGATGATGACCATGTGTACTGGAACAAAGAACAACATGCTTATTTCCCATGTGGAAAATTTTTCTCCATATGACTGGTTCTTGATTACTGCAATTTATTCATTTGAGGTTTCCTACACAAATTCAAGAAAATATTAGAAAAAACATGTCTTCATGGGATGACACACATCCCTTCCTCGAAAGTTGTTCATTGATGACCTTGGAACGTGCATAAATCTCTAATGGAAAAATTAAGATAATTTTATCCATGAGAGGTTTTGACTTTATGCACGTGGATGAGTTGTTGACGTGGCACGAGCCACTTCCCAATGCTGAAGATTATTCATACGAGGCACAAACATCCATTAGAATAGAAAGCAGGTGCCTTCATATGGGAATCAGATGCCTTCTTTTAATTCACGGCACATAGGTGCTTGTTAAAATAGGAAGCAAGCACCTTTTGCTTACAATCGAGCACCAAACTTAACAATGGAAATCAAGTGCTTCTTGCTTGCAATTGGGTGCCTTACATAAAGCAAACTTTATACAAACTATTTTTTTAAACTATGTTCAGGAGATTTGGTGTCGCTTTCCCAAAAATGGAAGTCGGACGCCCTCTTCTTGGAGAAGCCAAGAATCAAGTGTCGGTCTACCAGAAGACGGGATGCAAGCGCCATCTCCTTAACATATTGGGAGTCAAGTGCCTTGTACCGTATAAATGGGAATCAGATGCCTTCTATCGTAAAATAGGAATCAAGCACCTTTCCCATAAAAATGAAAAACAAATGCTTCTCTTTATTCAACGGGTGCTGAATTTTCCTTGTATATGCATTGTAAGGTTGATCAAGCCTTTAGTGCTTCTGCTTGAAGAACAGGAACAAAATCAGCATCCACCCCTAAACCAATAGTTGAGTGTTTTATTATCCATAAAGACCAATCCAAACACTCTTGTGCAGATTCAGGTTTAGTATTCCCCTTCTGAGTGGGGATGAGCTACTCCTACTCCTAGAAAGCTGGAAATGCACAGGTTCATGGATCATGTGCCTGTTAGGCCTAGGTTTCCCAAGCTGCCTAACGATTGCACTCAGGGCATCATTCCTGCAAAATAAAACTTTAAAGCAGTAAAACGCAGGCTCATGGAGTTTATGCCTGATAGGCCTAGGTTTCCTAGGCTGCCTACAGATTGCATTTAAAGTACGATACCTACAAAATAAAAACACAAATAAAAGAAAATTTATGTTAAGCAAAATAGGTCCATGTCATCTTTCCTTTTTTTTATGATGAATACGTGAACATTCGTCAAATGGCTGGTATGGATTTAAAAATATGGAGTCTCCCCCATGCTTGCATTTGATTCAATCTCGCAAATGTGAGGTGCATGGCAAGGCTGTAAATGGAGCCCATTGATTGTTACTCATATTGTTTCATCGTGTGTTATTATGGACTCCCCGTAAAAACCCCTCACTTTGTGAAATCTTCATAGCCAATTTTTTTTCATTTTTTTATGAGCAAAGATGTGTTGCTCAATAGAGTATTGTGAACCATCTGAGCTCATATTTTATCCACAGTTGGTGCTACCATGGTCGAGTGTTGCACATCTACCCATGGTGCCAAACCATATGCAACAGATGTGTTTTATTGAGCGCTTGGTAGCAGATCCCATAAAAACTCTAAAGTTAAGCATTATGGCATGGAGTAGAACTAGGATGGGTGACCACCTGGGAAGTCCCATGGACTGCACCCTTTTTTTTTGAAAATAGAATGGAGCGACACATGCTGGTAGGTCGGATTGCCTTGGATGCCTACAATCTGCACTGAGCCTCTTGCTATCTACAAAACATAACAAAATAAAAAGAAAAACCTAAACTAATGGCGTTAAAGAAAACTCTAATTAATTTTTTTAATTGAACGTTGTAATAGCGTTCATCGTGTTGTGGGTGATAACATTGAAGGTGGGGTCTCCCCCATGCCTGCAATCGAGCAAGCCTCTAGAATTTGGGGCTTGTGATAAGATCTTAATTTGTGTCTAAAATTTGATACAATTAAGACTTCATTTGTCCCATCCCCTTCTTTATCCAATTTTATGATACATTGCAGCATGGGAAGAGAATCTTCCTGGATGACCTCAAAACTAGATTCGTCCAACTCATTGGCAGATTGTGCAAGCAGGTGGATGACTATTGTTTTTACAATTTTTTCATTAACTATCATTTTTCTTACTCTGCATCTAATATCAGCATTAAAATTTACCAAAGTGTTGGGAAATGTTAAGCCTAAAATTTTTATCATTAAAGTTGGGCTTTTGAGATAGGTTTTATCTAATATTAGATCAACATGTTGACCTATCACCTTCATTTTTTTTACTGTGGTTCCCATCTTGGTCTCTTGAGGCATAACTCCCTAATGGCTTCAGTGTAAATAGGCACATCCCTGATAGTTTGAGGAATGATATCAGTAAGATTTCTCAACTGTTCCATAATATCAAACTTAGGTGGTGTCATTTCTCTAGTTTTCCATAACCTTTCGGGATACGGTGGAAGTCCTTCATTACTTGATTGTTCAGCAACACGATTTATTTCTACACTATTATGGCACATTGGGTTTATTCCCATAACTCCCTGATCAGCTAGTGAATTTAAATAGTTGCTACTGGGATTCGACTCTGGTGGTGCCAACAACTATTTTGGCCTAGTAGAAGGTGAAACTAGTAAGCTAGAATTTTTTGATAGTTGTGTCTATGGAGATAGATCCATGAAGTAAGTTTCTACTTCTTCTAGATTTTATTTTATTATTTTTGGACACAACTTGGTCTGATGATCCAGGTGACAGTTTTCATAAACTTCTACTGTATTCTTCGGACATTTATTTTTTTCATGATTTTCTCTACACCTCGAACAGAAAAAGATAGACATTGCTTCAGATTCTTGCTTCTTCTTCTGGAATGTGTCTGACTGTAAAGCAAGAGATAAAATTTCACTCTTCACACCATTAAACAATGTTCCTATTTCTGTTTTAATTGTGGAGGCTATTCCTCGTATTGGCAGTTTTTCCTTTTTGTTGGAATACTTCTGAAATAATTGTTGAATTTTCCCCATCCTAGTCACTAAAATATTTTGTATAATAAGTTTTTGTGATGACTCAAATGGATGGGATTTTCTCTTTAATAAATATTTCCAGAATATTCTAAGCTTGAGGTGTTTTCTATTTTTTCAATAAATGATCCGTTGGATTTTTTTAGGCTCTTGGTGGACTCATGCTTCGTAGGTAGATGATCTACAGGCAAGGAAATCTGAAATTAATTTTCAAACTAACTGACCTATGGATCATACACTACAGTTGTGACACTCCCCGACAACGATGCCAAAATGTTGGGCAAAATATTGGTTAGTTTTCTACAGTTCAATTAATTACCTCCATTTAATTGTCAACCCGGGGTAGCTCGTAGACTTGTGAGCATCACGCACAGTATATGCCTGTAGTGCGAGGAATGAGTCCCTCTATGCCTATTGGTTTGGGGGTGTTTGATGTTCGTTGAAGTTTTGATTCTAAATTCCAAACCAATAATCTATCCTACGTCTATGAAAACAAGACTGAATGCATACAAAAATTAAAATGGTACTTTGTTGGAAATGACAGAAAATAGGAAAAATAATAGGGAAATAAATAATCTAAAAAAATAGTAAATAAATTAACTACAGAAAGCAAGGTAAAAGGGGAGGAGTACTGTTTAGAGTGGGCCCAAGCTCCAACAATCTTTCACCTGATCAATTCATTCACTGGATGCTAGTTTGAGATTAATAAAAACACTCAAATGAATATATTGCAGCTTCAAAAAATTATAGAATAATTCTCATATCCAGGATATCTTTATCAAGGGTGGCCTACATATTTATAAGATATGCAGCCATGCCCTATTACATTTGAGAGCAAATCAATTCCTGATTTTTTGGTTACAACAACATGCATGAATAATGGAGATAAAGCAAAAATATTTAATTTTAGACTGATTTAACGTATTCTATTTTTATCAGAATAGAATACGTTTAATATTATGCTTTATCTATTTACATTGTTGTTTACGTATTGTTGAAAAATAGATAACACATGGTCTTTGATATTGTCCTTCATCTTCATCTTTGCTGAAATATCATCCGCATCCATCGCTGAAATATATATTCTGTTCTATCGACAATAGGAGTCACGCTGTAATTTTACGTCAACGGGAGTCGGGCTGTAATTCTACATCAACGGGAAGTAGGTGCCTAATGGGAAGCAGGCACCTAATGGGAAGCAAGTGCCTAATGGGAAGCAGGCACTCGTTAGTTAAGCGTCAAATGAGAGTCGAGTGCTTCAAAGGGAATCGAGTGCCTGACTTAGCGCTTCATACTGGTGTACTGCAGATGTTTTGCCTTCATCAAATTGAAAGTGCCAGGTCCAAATGGGACCTTGACGTAAACATGCTAAAATACCGTAAAAACCACTAAATCTGCACACAATTCACTTAAAAATAAATATTAGATAATATACATAATTTACTATTAAATATATATAAAACTTTCATAAAACATACATTCTATAATAATAATGCCGCATAATATGTTAGAAATCCATGTATAAATATGAGCATTTTTGGTGCTCATCGGTTTTGATCCTCATAGCTCCATTGTTGATGACCTAAATCACTTCATATGGCCCCATCTAGCACTGCATAAGTTTACATTTCCTTTCCTAGAATCGAGAGTCATACAATAATGTCCACTCTCCCACTTTTAACTACTTTGGCCTGGTGTAACGATCATGCCACTTGGCCCTCTATTTTTGGATGATCTCTGTCCGATACAGAGCATCTATTCAATATTCATATAGCTATTTAAGTTGTTGAATCCTCTCATTTTGTGCCTCATCTAGATTCAAATTTAAATCTACTGCAGTTCTGAGAGTTTTAATCTCAAATTCTATGGGCATCATAGCATTCTTCCCATATACTAGCTAGAATGGTGTAAAACTAGTAGTAATTTTCTAGGTGGTTCTGTAAGTCCACACTACTTCTAGTAATCTTGTGGCCTAGTACTTCCTATGCTGCTATACCATATTTGTGAGAATTTTCTCCAATTTATGGTTGGTTACCTCTAATTTCCCATTTGCTTGTGGATGGTAAGGAGTGGTTTTGTTATGCCTGATTTTATATTGTTGCATGAGTTCTTGAATCATCTTGGAAGTAAATTGAGGCCCTTGACCAGTTGTGATCTCCCTTGGAACTCCAAATCTAGTGAAAATATATGAATACAAGAATTCTTCTACAGTCTTCTCTTTAGAATCACGCAATGCTTGCACTTCAACCCACTTAATCACATAGTCAGTGCAAACTAAGATATACCTCTTACCTGTTGACTATGGATTTATGGGCCCTACAAAGTCCATCACCCCTTTATCAAATGGCTCTATGAGCACATGTGGTTGGAGTGGCATTTCATCTCTGAGAGTAGGTCTACCCATCCTCTAAAATTGGTCACATTGGCTCACATGCTTGGCTGCATATTTGAATAATGAAGGCCAGTAATAACCAGCCCGCAATACTTTGAATACAGTCATTTTTCCTGTAAAATGGCCACCACAAGGTTCATTATGGTAAGCTTTCAGTATTTCTACAATCTTATTATCAACAACACATCTTCTCATGAGTTGATCAAACCCTATTTTAAACAGGCACCCATCAATCCTTGAGAAGTCTGCATTTTTCTCAATTAAAGTTTATTTCTCACATGGTGAAAGTGTAGGAGATACTTTACCAATGGCTAAATAATTAGCCATATCTACGTACCATGGTATCTTTTCATTAAGAGCAAACAAATGCTCATATAGAAACTAATCTTTTGTGGTTGAATTATCAGGAGGTGTTAATCTAAAAATGAAATCTGCTACCACATTGTATTTAATTGGTTTATCTACAATTATCACATTAAACTCCTATAGAAGTAACAACCATATGATAATCCTGCTACTAATTCTAGATTTTTTTGTTAGGTATCTGATAGCTGAATGATCAATGTGCACAAAAACCCGATAACCTATAATATAATGGTAAAATTTGTTAAGAGCATGTATGAATGCAAGAAACTCCTTTCTGTGATAGTATAATTGAACTTAGAACATGTAAGATGTAATCTAACATAGTATATGGCATAGAAATCATCACCATATTTCTGTGCCAAAACTGATCCTATCACATTATTGGATGCATTTACATATATGTGGAAGGGAATGGTCTAGTTTGGACCTCTCAGGACTAGGGTCTTAATCAGTTTTTCCTTCAAAGTGTTAAATACTTGTTCACATTTCTCTGTCCAAACAAACTCTATATCCTTTGATAACAATGTACTTAGGGGTTTAGCAGTTTTGCTAAAATCTGTTATAAACCTCCTATAGTAACCAATTCATCCAAGGAAACTACGAATATCATTCTGAGTTTTGGGTTTAGGTAGGTTTTGGATAACTTCTGTCCCCTCCTACACTAGCATATAATATTTCTCATTACTTAGGGATAGATTGGTTTCCTCACACCATTGAAGTGTTCTTTCCAAATTTTTGTCGCTTCTTCAAAGGTTTCACCATATACAGTGAAATCATCCATATATACCTCCATAGTTTCTCCAATCATATCAAAGAAGATGCTCAAAACTACCCTTTGAAATGTGGCAGATGCATTGCATAAACCAAAGGGTAAAACTCAGTAAGCAAAGGTTCCCCATGGGCAAGTGAATGTGGTCTTGTCTTGATCCCCTTCCCCTATCTGAATCTGGTTATATCCACTAAACCCATTCAAGAAAGAGAAGTACTTCTTACCTGATAAGGTTTCAAGGACCTGATCTATGAAGGGTAGGGGGAAGTGGTCTTTCTTGGTTGCTTTATTCAACAACCTGTAATCAATACGAATTCTCCACTTGCCATTCTTCTTGGGCATGACCACCAAAGGTAATACCCACTCACTATATAAAATTGGGTAGATGAACCCAACTGTTAGGAGTTTATGTAATTCAGCTTTGACAATCTCCTTCATAGCTAGATTCATTCTTTGCTGTGGTTGTCTTACCAGTTTTATTTCATCTTCCAGATATATTTGATGAGTACAAGTTTCAAGAGCTATTTGTCTCATTTTTTAATACTCCCAAGCAAAGGCACCTTGATGTTTGACTAATATTTTTCTCAATTTGGTTTGCTGTTCAGATGTCAACCCATCATTTATGTTTAATACTCTCCTAGGTGCAACTTCTATTTGTTGAATATGGTGATCCTTACCTCCCACTAATGGCAACTCTAGAGCAACTATGGAGGAGGATAGGAGGGTTATCCTTGGAAAATTTTTGATATCACCCTATCCTCAGCACTCTCATATTCCAACTCATCAAGTGCTATGATGGATTGAATTATTGATAGACCACCCATATTCTGGTTCTCACATTCAGGTTGCTCCAACAAATTTTTAGACTATGCATGTGGATGGATGATCAGATTTTTTACATTATGACCATCATAAATGGTCATTTTCTCATTTCTACAACTTATGTAGGCATCAACTATTTCCAGCCAAGGCCTACCTAATATGAGTGGATAACCACCCAACCTAGACTTGGACTGTAACACTAAGAAATCTGTTGGGTACTCCCATGCATCCACTATGATAGTTATGTCTTCCAGTATTCCTTCAGAGAGCACTGAAGGCCTGTATGCCAACTGAAGGATAGTTTTGGTTGGCTTCAGATTGGTAAACTTGAGTTTTTGCATGGTTTTCTTGGACATGACATTAATGGTAGGCCCCAGATCTACTAATGTATTGGGTAAAACACAACTCCCAATTTTCATAGTTAAAATAGGACTTCTTGGGTCTGAATATTTTTGGCTGTAGGTATTTTCTAGCATAAGATCAGCTAATTTTCCTACCAAATTGATGAACCAACGTAAAGCTGAATCATCAAGAGTGGAGGGAAACAACTTTAGTTTCTGAGCATTGGTTGTATAATATACCGACTTGCATAGAACGTCAAATTTGAAAAGGAACAGGTTGGGATATTCTATTGGAAGTCCTCTAAATATTGGAAGGTGGGAAGGGGAGATATGTTTCATCTTGTGGTCTCCTCTTGCCTCTTCTATAGGGAAGTTAAAACTAGTGGATGCTTCTTTTGGTGTTTCAACCATCTTGTCTACTATCAAGGTTTCTACACCTGCTGCGTTCAAGGCAACTTTTAAGGCTTCTATCTCATTTCTTTTATCCTCTAGAAGGATTACTAAATTAGTGTTTGAAATAGTCCCTTCATCAACTACTTACCAGCGTTGAAGGTTCAGTATATATTCCTTAGATTGAACTCTTTCTATATTAGATCCTTCCCTATGGTTTTGATGGTCTGTTTGAGAAGGATCTTGTGCAAACAATGGATGTTGACTCCAATTAATAGGTGGATATGGTGGTGGAGAGGTTTCAATATGAGGATTTGGCACAGCTGGAACAGAGGTTTCTGAAGAAGCAACATTTGTGTTCTTGATAAAACAATCATCTGGTCCTCTAACTCTAGGTGGACTCATACAAAATTTAAAATGGAGTGGTTCTGTAAAAAGTAACCTAAACTACTTCTAACATACTTTCTTCAAAATATAAAATTATAGTCGGATACTCCCTGACAACGATGCCAAAATATTGGGCAAAACATTGGTCAATTTTTTATGGTATAAATTATTACCTCCATTTAATTGTCAACTCGGGATAGCTCGTAAACTTATGAGTAACCCTGCACAATATATGCCTGTAATATCCCTTTAATCAGATGAGTCCCTTAGATTCTATGGTTTGGGGGGATGTTGTTGTTTCATTGGAGTTCTTGTTTATCTTCCAAACCACTAATATAATTTGCATTATCAAAGAAATAACTAAAATGCTTTGAAATCAAAACTGCACACTTGCTGAAAATTAACAGAAAACATGGGAAATTGTAGTATTAAATTAAACTATAGAAAATAGGAAAATAAACTAAAATGATAGAAAATAGGTAAAATAAGGGAGGAATACTATTGAGAGTGGGCCCACGCTTCCAATAGATTTTGCCCATGTTAAGTCATACACCGGATGCTAGTTGAGTTTGATAAAAAGACTCAAATATATTGTATTGAAATGTGTAGTAGAAATTTATAGAGAAAATCCAAGATATGTTTTTCAAGGGTGGCCTGCATATTTATAAGATATGTGGCCATGCCCTATTACATTCTGAAAGCAAATCGATCTCTAATTTTGTTATTAAAATAATACGCAAGAATCAATAAGATAAAGCAAAACATTAAACTCAATATATTCAACGTATTCTATATCAGAACAGAATACATCTGATATTTTTCTTTATTCGATTACACTGATTTTTACATGATTATTGAAAAATAGATGACATATGGTCGTTGAAATTGTCTTTGGTCTGCATCCATCGCTGAAATCATGTTCGCATCCATCGCTGAAATCACCATTATGTTCTACCAATACAAGAGGTTGCACTGTAATTCTGCGTTAATGAAAATTAGGCACCTTATCTGTAGAAGACAAGAATCAAATGCCTAACAGAAATTAGGTTCCCAATAGTCAAATGCCAAATAGGAATTAGGCGCCCGACAGTTAGGCGCCAAATAGGAATCTAGCACCTAAACGAGAGTCAAACACTTGACTTAGTGCTTCATCATTGTTTTGTTGCAAATAATTTTACCTTCAATTTTTCATCATAACTAGAAAGTGCCAGGTCCAAGTGGGACCTCGACGTAAACATGCCAAAATACCATAAAATCCACTGCATTTACACATAATCCACTCAAAAATAAATATTAGACAACATACGTAATCTAATGTTAAATACATATAAAATTTGCATAAAACATATATTTCTATTAAAATAAATACCGTAATATATATGGAAAGTTTGTACAAAAATAGGTATTTTCAAAGACCATTAGGTGACCCAGCCTGACTCTTGGACTAATATGACCTACGCAACATAACCAACAATAACACAAAAAATACACCTCTCTTTGCGGACTATGGGGTGCTAACACACAGGTGCATAGGGTTGTCTTACATGGCAGGTGGAAGGGAATCCATGGCCACAACCAACATGCCTCTACAACAAAACAAAAATACCAAGAAAATAATGAACTCCAAAATAAAGGAATAAAATAATCCTAAGAGAAATAAGGTTGAGCAGATGCGACATGAAGGTATAGAACAGACATAGGTCTAAACATCAAACGATTTACTAGTTCAAGGTAAGAAGGTAAGACAACATAAAGGTAAAATCTTAAAAACATCGAGCAATAACTAGAGAGAACCAAGCTTAAGAAAAACATAAAATATAAATTAAAACAAGGAACCATCTGGTTTGAGCTCCTCTTACATCCCTTTTGTTCTGTTGATGCATTGCCTCCATATCCACACTCCGCAAGCCATCTAGTCTGAACTCTTTTATCCAACCCATAATCCACACCAAATTTAAGGAGCAAGAGGAATAGGACACACCTTCCTGCATGGGTCTATTCGAAGGAAATGTCCAAGAAGGTGTTTCTTACAAGACTCACGTGTGCCACCTTGAGTATTAATAAAGAACCAATCAAAACATAATAAGATGGCTTGATAAAGAATTAACCTTATTTCAAACAGAACGGTTGTCTTAATCCATTATTACTCATTGTTTGATTAAATTGCTTCTCAAAATTAGAATCCAATCTATAGCTTAGTAGTATAAGAAATACTCAAAGCCATCATTTGATTTATTTCACAAGTATTAATATCAAAATATAATTAACACTTCATGAATCTAAGGTATTAATGCTACCAAAAACTTAATAAAATTAATCCATATTTAAGCATACCATGACCAATCATGTATTCACTCAAACAATGTTTCACATAATTGTTTTATCCCTAAGTAGGCAGTCTCCTTTAAGATAGTCTAATGCTATCACCAACCTATTAAGGATACTCATTGCACAAGCAACTTCCTGGTCCAATGGTGTAAACATGAGAACAAGCAAAATTCAATGCATCTACATGAAGGATGTTTTGGTCACCTTGACCGTCGATGAGCAAGTCATCACCATAATTTCTTAAAATATCTCTTTGAGTAGGTGGTTCACCCATATGATCCCACCATAGAGAGAGCACCTAGTCCTACATCCATAAATATGTTAGCAGTACTATATTCCAATCTCAAAAGGATGAAATCATCTCATCAAAAATATATCATAAGATGAAGCTATACCATTAAATAATCACATCAAAGCATAATTAATTGTCCATAATGAGTTCTACCAAGGAGGGGTGTTACAGTTTTCCCAATATGTCTATTATCCCACGTATATTAAAAACATGAAGGACTAAACATCCTAAAGGTCATTTGAATTGATAAATAAAGAAAAATATTGCATTGATTTAGACCATCCTAGAATACCACCTTATTTTTCAAAGGAGATAGAACAATGTTAAAATCACCCCCAATAATCCATAGATCATAATGAATCATCATTGTATTTGATAAAAATATACTAGGGTCCTTCCAACATATTTCATGATGAGTAACTATAGTTGGAGCATATGCATTTATTACCCCAACTTTGATGTTTTTTCTCTCCTATAAAATACTCTAGCAACCTAATTACTTTTTGCTTCTAATAATTTCCCATCCCATTTGCATTTATTTTATTTTATTGCAATACCACCTGAAGCTCTTGTAGAAGCAACTACTAAACAATTACCCATCTTAAAAACCTTCTTAAAATCTTCCTTACATTCCTCACTACTTAATTTGGTTTCTTGTATTAAAATAAACTGACTAAGGCAATCTATTTGATGTAAATTCATTGATATAAAAAAATTATTGAACAAAAAATTTGCATCTTGTTACTCTTTACTCTCCTCAATTCTCGTTAATGGCTCCCTTTAAGAAATTTAAAACAAGAATAGGCCTCAGGAAAGGTGATCCACTATCACTTTACCTCTTCATCCTCCTTGCTAAAATATTGGGTAGATACCTAAATAGTTTATGAATTAGAGGGCTACTACAAGTTCTAAGATATCATATGCATTGGAACATTTCTCTAATTTGCAATTCATAGATGACATGGCTCTTACAAGAGAGGCCTATATAGTAGAAGCTTCTATAATTTATGAGGGTTTAGATACTTACCTTTTAGCCCATGGAGAAGTTCTTAATAACACAAAATCATATATTGTATTTTTCCATGCAAATGATAGAGATCAACTTTTTATTATTGATATACTCAGGTTTCCAATTGCCTCACCTCCCTTTAAATACTTAGGAATTTATATTTCACCAAAGTGTTTGAGGGGACAAAACTAGAGAGCTAATTAACAAAGTGAAAAATAAGATGTTGCATTGGATTTTTAGGTTATTTTGCATAGTTGGAAGACTTACTCTTATCAATTATTTCCTTTAAGCACTCCCTACCTATCTATTTGTAATGCTTGCTAAATTAAAATAAATTCCAAATGAGCTTGATAGAATTTGAAAATAGTTTACTAGGTCAAGATTCCTTGAAGGGAAGAAATGAAATTTAATTAGTTGGGATAAAATTTTAGCAGTCTAAAGATTGATGTGGTTTAGGCTTACAAAAATCTTCTCTTCATAATATTTCACTCTCAATAAAAAATCTATTGGAAATGGATATCCATTCCAAATTCTATGTGAGATATAAATTTAACACATAAGTATATGGGTCAATTCACATTTGTTGACCTTTCTCACCTTACTATGCATGGAAAGGGATCTCCTATTTGGAAATGTATCCAATTGGGATGTGACCTTATCAAAGTGAGTTTCTTTTAGAATCTCCAAGGATGATGCTTAGTTGATTATAAGATGATGTTTGGTTATAGTACCCATCAATTATTCAACATGTCTCATACTTTGATGCATTAAAAGAGAGGTTCTTGGTTTAGGTTATAAAATATATCAAACTTATAGATCTGTTGAAGGGCACACAATGATTCTTATTGGTGTTAGAAAAAGGACTTCATAATGGTCTATATGAGGTTTGGAAGAGAAGAAACCAAATTTTGGGTAACCACAAATAAGCAAACTATATTCTCAAAACTAAGGAGAAGATATAATAACTTGGTAAAATAAGACCTTAGGAGTTTATTTAGTTAATGCAGGCTACAAGGAGCTTTTAGGAGAGCAACTAACACAATATGAAGAGTATTTGGAATCCAAAAGGTTGACTAAAGACCAACACCTTTGAATGGCTAGCCAAGCACGTAATTGTTTTAACATAGGAGAATATGAAAAAGAGAGGACTCTTTGGTCCATCATAGTGTGTACTTTGTAAATAAGATTTAGAAGATATGGATAATTTCCTATTTAATGCCTTTTTGTCAAAATATTATGGTATTTTTGGTAGGTTTTCATGTATTGGAAACAATAATTAGGGAACAATATGTAGTATTTCTTCCAACCATAAAAGTTATTCATAACAAAGCATAAATAACTTTGTATTATTCATGAAGCTGGACTTACTTTTATTTGGTGGCAGATTTGGCTAAAAAGAAATAGAAGGATCTTCCAAGATGCTCAACCTATTCCTTACCAAATATGGATTAAAATATGATAAAATCTACAGAAATAGGAAGTGTGCTTGTGGAACACTTCCAAACTCAAAGGACTTGGAGCATAAGGTTCTTAGAAACTTTGATTTTTTTTCTAATTTATTCTCATCCAATTATAGATTTACAAGGGAAAGCTTGATAAAATGGTCAAAACCACCTCAAGCATGGATAAGATGAATGTTGATGGGGTATCTAGGATAACTAAAGGACAATTGGTATGCATTGTGTTTATAGTGGTGATCAAGGAAATTGTCTCTTTTTCTTCAAATGACCTCTTGGATATCATAGTAATAATTATGCATAAGTTATGGCTATCATTTTCAACCTACAATAAGCCAACGGAAGGAATATAGGTCATTGTATCGCCCAAATTTTTTGCACCCTTACCTTCGGGCTAAAGGATCCGTGCCCTGGAAGGGGGATGCGAGAAGGATGGGACAATACCTCGGACGGAGAGGCCCTTTGAAGGTCGCGCCTCTCGGGGAGGGGTATAAGGGTGAATTTTTGATGGATGGTGGGGTTCACCAGGAAACTTTGAGTGGCAGTTTCCATGCCTAGGTTGAGAATGGGTTTGATGTGTTCATTTTATATTCAATCATTCATATTCCTAGGTTGGCCAAAATGAATCTAAGCTATTCTATATGAAATTTTGGGTTTATATGAAGACAACAAACATGAATGAATCCTAAATACAGAGACTATGTGAAATGGAGAGGAATACACCTGATTCTTGATGTCTGATGAAGATTCTGAAGCTTGTAGGAGTCCAGATCATCCCGGATATGATAGGATCATCTGTAATTGTATAGAATCATCCCAAATCATAGGCGATCATCTGAGATCAGACAAGATCATCGACGACCTGACGAATTCGTCAGAAACCTGCAATCATGGAAACAGACACCAAAAACCAAAAATGCAATTGCAAGAATGATGCAAAATGATAGAAATAACAGTATAGATGCTTAAATAATAAATCCAGATAGCAAATCAAATGGGATGCATTGTTTTAATAACTTATTTTAAATTTTATCATGCAAATATGCTAAATGAGGTGAACTCCAGGATGCAGAACAGAAATAAATCGATCTAATGCATAATTAAATAAGAGAGAAAGGTAGAAAATGCAAACTCAGGGCTCTGGTTGCCCCCAATCTGAACTACAGTCGAAATCATCTGCAATCGTACGAGATCATCGCCGATCTCGTCAGGATCATCCAAAATCGTGTTGGATCGCCTGCGACGATCCGAGCTTCCTCCGACTGAAACACAGTAAAATCTTGCAATAAAACCTGAAAATACAAATGCAAATGATGGGGGCGAGGATGTTCTAATACAACACAAAACTAGAGTTGCAGGGAAATGATCAGCTAGGGGGATAAACTGGGAAAATCCCAAGTTTATATAGGATTAGGGGGAGGTTAGGAGGTTGGGGATCATCCCAATCTGGGAGATCTCCAACGTAGGAATCTCCAACCGCGCAGACACGCTTCTGCCCGAGTTGGAGAGGTTGTTGAAACAGAAGCTAATTATGAAAATTTAGTTTTGGGATGAAATCGTCTGGACGTTCTGTCCCAGATGAATTCGTCCGATCTGGGATGATATCGTCAGATCGGCGACGATATCGTCCAACGGTCAAAACAAATTCTAAAAATGGCATAAAAAATGAGGTGAGCGGTTAACGAGCGGTTTCGGGGTTAAAATTCAAATTTTTGATCTTTTTACTGATGGTTTAACTGCGCCAATTTTAGGGTGCTACATTTTGCCCCTCTTTAGCGAATTTTCTGAAGAAAATGCGTTAAAGACGAGTTCTTCATGCTTTACGAGAAAGCAAAAATTTATTCCATTTTTTAGACGACGATTCTAGGTCGAATCGTACAACTGCTTGCTATGGTGCCCCCTCCGAGTTTTTACCCAAATCGAACGTTTGAGGTAAAAGCGTGAAAAAGCAAAATTAAAAAAAATGTTGTTTTTAAATAAAAATAGGAAAAATAGGGTAAAACCCTAATTCATTTTTACTGTTCACTTTCACTGTTTCAGAGCTCTACAGGCGAAATGGTGGAAACAACACACAGATCGACAGAGGTCCGACGCGGGTTGCGGGTAAGGATCTAAACCTAGTGTATTATGTTTTTAGCTTGATTTGTTTAATTTTTTAGTTGAATTTTAATTGTTTTTGGGCGTCGCGGCCATTTTTAGGCCGTCGACGACGTCGGGATGAAATCGTCCCAATTCTGCCGAAATCGTCCCTAGATCGCCGATTTCGTTCGAGGACGAAATCGGAGAAATAGGGGCGATCCCGTCCAATAAGGGGCGATTCCCAAATTGACGAATCGGAGATGATTTCATCCTATTAAGGATGATTTTGCTAAATTTGGTACGATATCGTCCAATAATGGGCGATATCATTTTTTTTATGAGATGAAATTAATTTTAATTGATTTTAATGATTATGTACTAATGATTTTTGCTTGTTTTATTGTTTATTTTGTAGAGGGGATTACTAAAGAGTCGAGAATGGAAATACGGGGGCTCAGAGATGATGTAGCCATGCTCGATCAGGCCGAGCGAGACAAGCTAGCGAAGGTTGGATTACAGCATGTGGTAGAGATGCCACAAATTCCTACGGACATGGGGCTACTGATAGCCCTAGCAGAGAGATGGTATCCGGGATCATCCTGCTTTTGACTACCGATAGGGGAGATGGCTCCCACTCTAGAGGATGTATGGAGGATCTTGAGGATCCCCATACATGGGTGATTCATGACTCCTTCGGCCAATCAGGGCCATGCTATGATGAGACTATGCGTGGATCCGAGCTTCACCCTGGAGAAGGGCAGAGTGAACATCGAGGCATTGAGGCAGATGCCTGGGGCATCTCGATTGACCCGAGTTTTGGTAGGGGTGGTGGGTGGCCTACTTCTATGCCACCAGAGTGGATGCAGGTTACCATGGCTCCTCTCAGATGTGGTCTACGACATGAGAGACCATGATTATAGGTTTTCTTGGGGTAGTTTTGTACTATGTCGCTTGTATAGGATCCTCTACGGGGTCGTATACAAGGGAGGTCGATGTCTGGTACTGACATCGCTACTACAAGTTTGGTGCTGGGAGCACATTGTGATACGGAGGCCGGTAGGGCTTCCACTGATAGGAGTTGACCGAGAGAGACCCCAGGTTTTCTATTGGTGGCTCCAGAGAGGGTCACAGTGATGGATAGATCTATCGATGTCTCGAAGGTTGCTAGATGACCTCATCCTAGATCAGATCACCTAGAGGCCATGGAGAGAGCATCCAGGGTGGGGAGAGGATGGACAGGAGTTGGCTCGCATCAAGCGAGTCTTCTAGTTGAGGATGGAGTGGGGAGAGGTAGAGCTCCACCGCTACGACCGAGTTTTGAGGTAGTTCGGTCTACAATAGGGGATCCCTTCTCTTAGGGATTACGAGTACTCCCAGACTATCCAGGATAATACTACACTGAGCGGGGCTCCAGACATGCAATGGTTCTAGAGTCAGGATGCTGACGATGCCCCCATTCAGCCAGTGGATGGGGATGACGTAGGAGTAGCAGATGGATATGATGCCTGGTATGTAGGCATCCACCCTCCTCGGATGATGAGGGCATAGGGTCCGATGCATGCTATTGTGCAATGGATGGGGAGGCGGTGCCAGGCTACCATCGATGCAACGAGGAGTCACGGAGGGAGGGATCAATGATGGCCTCCTCAGGAGAGATGCCAGAGAGTGCCACAGGCTTCGGAGAGACCGCAATAGCCAGAGAGGAGGGAGGAGGGGCTCCCTTCTCAGTAGAGGGAGAGGCCACCATCGCCCGATAAGGGCAAGGGTATCGAGGTGGGGGAGAGCAGCGAGATGGTGGCTCTCCGAGCGGAGAATGCCCGCCTACGAGCTCAGGTGCAGACGCTACAGGATGAGGCTACATGACTCAGGGCTCAGAGCGGAGGGGCGAGCATGCGAGAGTTGGCATGGGCTATTGCTCAGACCACATTCTATCAGGGAGCATACTTCCAGCTAGTTCCAGAGGGCCAGAGGATACAACTGCCAGCCGACATTGCGGAGCCGGTCAGGATGGGGTCATCGAGGACATCCTCACGATCGACGTCGAGGACCCATGACACAGGACGGACTCGATGGGACCACCTCCTCCACCTCAGGGTGGGAGAGGAGATGAGGCTGAGAGCTCGAGGGCTTCTCGAGACTAGCTGCATATTGACTATAGATTGTATAGTTTTGAGAGGATTGAGTATGCCAGGGTATAGATTGTGGCATACCAATCCATTTTGATATGATGTACATATATTTCTTGATATATATATATATATATATATAAATATATATATATATTCTTTTTGTGATATGACTTGTGCATATGTTTTATGATGCTTTAATATTTTAATTGTTGATTGATTATTCATGTAATTATGTCGTTGAAAATATTATAATTTTATGTCATGCCATAAAATTTAAATGAAATAATCTGATGTAAACAAATTGGTTGTTGTGGTGTGATTTGATGAAAAAATAAAGTGACTTCTAACAATAATTTCAAAGGACATTGTCATTGTTACATGACCATTTCATGGAGTCACCGCTCGCTAGGTCATTAAGCTAATCCCAGTAGAGAAATATTGCTAAAAGTAAAAGGGTGCTTAAGAGACTTTCTTAAGACTTTTGTGATGTGATGATGAAAAATGATGATGGTGATGATTTGTTTTCAGATGTCCATGAAAATATTATGCATGAAATATTAAAAATATGATTTTTGCTAGGCATAAAATTCCTAAGTGTGATAGAAATTTGAACAATTGCCTAGGAATTATACCATCATCGCAAAAAACTGAATGTTGACATAATGAAATGAAATAGAAAAGGTTTTCGTTCTTTTTAAAGCACAATTGTGTAACATAATGATTTAAGCCATATGCTTTTATGGATTAAATAAATGGGAAATAAAATTAAAATGATGGTTTGCGCTAGGCATAGAATTTTTAGGTATAGACTTATACCATCATCGTGAAATCCAAAGAAGAAATTGATATAATAGTTTTATTGCATAGTTGATTTTTGAGTTTAAGATAAATAGAAAATATAAGATGAGGACTTGCACTAGGCATAAAATTCCAATTTAGGTTTAGGAACTATACCATCATTGCGAAAGTCAAAAATATATAAATGTGACTTTATTGCTAGATTTTTGAACATGTTTTGAAAGAAATTTTTTTGAAAAGAAGTATTTAATTGTTTTTATCTACATATTCTCAAGTAAGAAAATCAAATTATTCCTAGAAGATTTGCATAAATATTTTAAATTATCTCAAAGACAAAATTTAGATTTATAAGGAACCCCATGTGCATATGTGAGTTCATTACCGATCTGGATCTATCATAATGATACAAAATCTCTCAAATACAAATGTGTGTGCAATTGTATTGTTCATTTACCAATTTTGAGCAAGATAATTTGATACAAGTAATTTGAATTAACCAAATGAGTGTTCGTTGACCATGATTTATATGCATATAACCGTACCAAACTACTATGTAAGTCGGGTCATCAAGAGCTAGCTGATCCATAAGCAGACATAGGTCTGTACAAAAGAAGGTCGCTAATGTAACAGACATATCACCATGCTAGGAGTTACCCAAGGCCAAGCGGGTTGGGCACAAACCACTTGTTATGGGGCTTACCTCACAGTTTTCGAATAATTGAGAATTCCAGGGATTCAAGCTCATTCACCCTTCTTTTCTTTTCAAAGGGTAGGGGAAGGGATTTTATTGCTTTTTGCTTTTTCTTTTCTTTTCTCTTTTTTTTTTTGTATTTTTGCTTGATACTGAGATAATGCTGAAATATTGTTGAGATGGTACAAAATGCTACTGAAATAATGCTTCTTTTTCTCATGATTTTTTTCTTGATTTTCTTTTTCTTTTTCTTCCTATACTAGGGATACTTGCTCGGATTGGCTGTAGAGCAAGGGATTTTTATTCTGGGAAGGGGTGAGCTTGTCCTTTTGTCAATTCTCAAAGATTCTAGACCATGTGCATGATAGGATAGCAGGGGAAACTTTTCGCTCAAGAGACCACTTCTACTATGTAGCATCATTTTGGAATTTGCAATGAAATCATTTTAATGTGAAAAGGTATACTTGGTTCAAGTAAATAACAAGATCAGTTCTCTATGCTCAAAACTTTATTTAATTCAACTGTGGACTTTGATATAAGAGAGATTAATAATCATACTAAATAAGATCAAGATATTTATTCATGTGAGTGTGAAAGTGAGGGATTCCAAATAAATGCTAATTTATCCAAAATAACTGAAAATATAACTGCAATACTTCAAGAATTGACAGTGCAAAAATAAAAGATGTTTTTGAAGATTTTGATGATTTTGATTTTTTTAGATTTTGATTTTGATTTATGAATTGAGAGAATACATAATATGACTATTTTTGAAATTTTTATATGAATTTACTAAGAATGAGACAAGATGTACAATATATACAATGATGAAATTACCATAATTATGCGTAATAGCGCTTAAGATGCATAATGTTCATAGGTTCTTTAAGATCTTTACCATCTAAGGTAGCTAATATGTATGCTCCCGATCCAAATTTAGCAGTGATGATATATGGCCCAAGCCAGTTAGGTTCAAATTTACCTTTAAGGTCTTTAGTTGCATTAGTATTTTTTTATTTTCTTTTAAGACGAGGTCACCGATCTCAAAGGATCGGTGATGAACTTTCTTAAGATATGCTCGTTTGAGCTTGTTCTGGTAGGCTCGAAGATGCTCCAAAGCATTGATGCGCTTCTCATCTAGGAGTTCCAACTGACTAAATCTGCCAACACGATATTCATCTCCTACTTTAGTATCTTGAAGTAGCAGAGCCAAAGAAGGAACTTCTAATTCAAAGGGAAAAATAACTTCAACGCCATAAACCAAAACAAAAGGTGAAGTGCCCGTGGGAGTACGAACGCTAGTTCGATAAGCCCACAAAGTAGGATATAATTGAATGTGCCAATCTCGACCAGATTTATTGACCAATATTTTGAGGATTTTAATTAATGTTTTATTAGATGCTTCTGCTTGGCCATTACCCTGAGGATAATAGGGAGTGGACCAACGATGTTGAATTTTATATTTTTGACATAGTTTCTTTACATATTTATTTTTGAAACAAGTTCCATTATCCGAGATGAGATTTGCAGGAATTTTAAACCTACAAATAATTTGATTAAAAATAAATTTGGAAACTTGGGTTCCAGTGCAAGAAGCTAAGGGCATAGCTTCAACCCACTTCATAAAATACTCGATGGCGGTTATGATGAATTTGTGTCCATCAGATGACACAGGATTGATTTTTCCAATAATGTCTAAGCCCCATTTTGAAAAGGGCCAAGGAGATGAAATAGCCTACAGTTCTTGTGCAGGCGCATGGACAAGGTCAGCATGTTTCTAGCACTTGTCGCAATGGCGCACGTAATCATGTGCATCATTCTCCATGGTAGGCCAAAAATATCCTATCCTAAGGAGCTTCTTAGCAATGGCGTTACCACTAAAGTGTCCCCCACAAGATCCATCATGGGCTTCACTCAAAGCTGATCTAGACTCTTCTAGATTCAAACATCTCAGTAGGATACCTTCAAAAGATCTCCTATATAAGGTATTGCCAATTATTACGAAGCGACTTGCTCGTCTACGCAATAACCGACGCTGGTTTCTATTAAAACCTTCAGGGAAGGTCCCATTTTGAAGAAAATTGAGGATATCAGTGTACCAAAGTTCAGGAGTAGTTTCATTGATTAGAAACACGTCCAAAGGTTCCAAGCATGATTTAATTGAAGTGGGTTCCTGGAGTCGATGAATAATGATGGTAGCATATTCGTCATCTAACTCCAAGGGTAAAAGAGATGCAACTGCGGCCATAGCGTCAACCGCACGATTGCTAGTTCTAGGAATAGCTTCCAAGGTAACTTGATCAAATAAAGATATTAATTGTAATACATATGCTTTATATGGGCGCAATTTATCATCTCTGGTCTGATAAACATCATTAATTTGATTTATAACAAGTTGAGAATCACCAAAAACTAATAGATTTTTAATTTTTAGTGCCATGGCAGCTCGTAATCCAAGGATTAGAGCCTCATATTCAGCAGTGTTATTAGTACAGGCAAACGTTAATTTAAAGGATAGAGGTATGAGGTGTTTCTATGGAGATATTAAAATAATACCTGCACCAGCCCCACTCATGCATCGAGCTCCATCAAAGTATAAGGACCATTGCTCGGAATGATCTACCTCTAATTTAAGGCATTCGTCAAGAAACTCAATGACGAGGGGATGGGTGGATTCTAAGGGTGCAGCAACTAATTGATCTGCTATGATTTGACCCTTAACAGACTTATGTCCTATAAACATGAGTTCAAACTCGCTTAGCGCAAGAACCCACTTTGTTGTGCGACCAGATAAATAAGGTCGACTCATGAGATACCGCAAGGGATCGAATTTAGCAATAACGTATGTTTTCTGACTGAGCATATAATGGCATAATTTTTGTGTAGAAAATATGACTGCTAGACATAACTTCTCTAATGTTGTGTAGCGGGTTTCATAACTAATTAATGTTCTGCTAATGTAATAATTAGCACGCTCTCTCTTCTCATCATCAAGTTGAGCTAACATAGCTCCTAAAGCAAAATCTAAAGCAAAAATATACAAGATAAATGGGCGATCAGGTCTAGGTGGTGAAAGTATAGGTGGGTTAAGAAGATATTGTTTGAGGAGTTCAAATGCTTCCTGACATTCATTGTCCCAATGGAAAGAGACATCCTTCTTAAGAAGCTTAAGAAAGGGTCCAATTTTATCCGCCAGCTTATCGATGAAGCGACGGATGGCTTGAAGCTTACCTTGTAGACTCCGTAATTCAGATATATTTGTGGGTGCGGGCATATCAGTGATAGCCATAATCTTGAGAGGGTCAATTTTGATGCCACGTAAAGAAACTATAACCCCCAATAATTTACCGGACTTAACTCCGAATATACATTTGGCTGGATTCAATCGGATAAGATATTCCCTTAACCGATTAAATACTTTTCTCAAGTCATCTAAATGGTCATCTTCTTCAATAGAACGAGCTATAATGTCATCTACATAATCATGTAGTATATCATGCATCATATCATGAAAGATATAAGTCATGGCTCATTGATAGGTTGCACCTGCATTCTTTAAACCGAATGGCATCACTTTCCAACAAAAGGTCCCCCAAGGGGTAATAAAGGTTGTTTTAGCCTGATCTTCAGGAGCTATCCTGATCTGATTATAACCAGAAAATCCATCCATTAAGGATATCATTCCACTCCCAGCAGTAAAATCAATGATCTGATCCATATTGGGAAGGGGAAAATCATCTTTAGGGCATGCAACATTAATATCTCTAAAGTCTCGTACAAACCCTAACCTTAGTAGCTTCTTTCTTAGTTACTGGAACTACATTCGAGATCCATTCAGCATAATCAATGGCTTGTATAAAAATAACATTCAAGAGTTTTTCTAACTCTCCTTTGACCAAGTAAGGCCACTTTAGGATGCATTTTTCTAAGTTTTTGTTTAACAGGTTTAGCATCCGGATGGACTACTAGGTGATGCATAACTACGGAAGGGTCTAAACCTGGCATATCTTCATATGTCCAAGCAAAGACATCTTCATATTCTTTAAGAAATGCAATGTATTTATCCTATTTTTCTTGACTCAATTCTGATCCGATGTTGATTATGTGAGGGTTATCCTCGGTTCCAATGTTAATTTTTATGACATTTTCTACTTCCATGTGTAGATCTCTCTCAAAATTAGGTGGGGCGGGTGAGACGCCCAATTCCTGTAATTCTTCCAAGGTTAGCTTGGATAATTCATCTTGAGGAGTCATGGCCTCAAGCTGGGCTATAGTAGGTATAGAGCCATCAAAATAAAATCCATTATGTAATAATTCCTCAACGGAGACATCATGGAAGATATCTCCCTCCAACTCATCGTCGGATTCAACGATCATCTCAGGATAAGCTATAGATAGCATATTACATGTGAATGGCTTATTCATTAAATGCAAAACATCACGTTCATCTAAATAATCTTGGTAACATATAAGATGGTCATCATCCTCGAATGGCTGACCCTTACTAGAAAATAGGCCCACACCACATCGGGCGGGCCATGGCTCTACCTCAAAAGGTTCTTTCATACCATTCTGGAAAGGTCCCAAACCTTTCCCTTTATATCCCAATTTAAGCATTATAGGTTTGGCTTTAGTATACTCATTAGTAAAATAACATCGAGCATATCCATCATAATGAGTTCTGATGTTTCTGGGTATTCTACCCCAGTCATATCCCTTATAAATAAAGGCACAGCTCCCGACTTGGTAAATACTTCCCATAGGCTATGGGAGGCCCAAGGTACGAGGAGATGGTGGCAAATTATTTAAAACAAGGGAATCTTGCATAGAAACATTCGTTTCTTCTGATATAAGGATTTTAGATAGATCGGGTAAGAGCTCATCAGTAAGAGCATAAGAGGTAGAAGGAACATTTCCTACATCTTCTGATGTGGAAAATATGACTTTGGTGGATGTAGACGGTGTAGAGGTGTCAATAGATGGGTCTATTATAGGTATAGAAGTTATAGGAGTAGAACAAGAGACATTGGTTGTGGGATTAGGATCTTTCTTAGGTCCTAATGCGGTTTGTTCAGAAGATGGTTGAGCTATATGTGAAGGTGCATCTGATGGAGAAGAAGTAGATGACATTGTGGGTGTGAGTTTCACATGTTTAGATGGATAATGAGAATTAGGATGTGTGGATGACAGAGGGGCAAAATTGAACTCCAATAGGTTCTGCCAAAGCACACATATCAAAGGGTCTTGGATCACCATGAATGGTAACCAACTGATTCTTAAATTTGAATTTAACACATTGATGTAAAGTTGAGGGAACAGCTCGCATCGCGTTGATCCAAGGGTGACCCAAGAGTATATTGTACGATGCAGGGCAATGTACAATAAACATAGTCGTATCCAAGGTTCTTGGACCAACCTGCAATGGAATGGTAATAACTCCACACGTTTCTTGTGTTTCGTCATTGAAAGCTTTTATAATCATATCAGTTCTTTTCATTTCATCACTTCTAAACCCAAATATTTGGTAGAAGTCAAAAGTGCAAATATTTAAAGATGAACCATTATCAATCAAAACTCGTTTGACTGCTACATCTCCAATTAAGGCGGTAATATATAAGGGGTTATCTTTATGTAAACTATGTTGAGGTATGTCTCTATCCCGAAAGTCAATACAATCAACTTCACGAGTTATTATAGTATTGGCCATGTCTTGAGGGTGAATGTCTTGTGGTACCATCATCTGGCTTAATGTGAGCATTAATTCATCTCTATGTGTGGGAGAAGATCTTAAGAGGTCCAAAAGGGAAATTCTAGCTATAATATTTGATAATTGTTCATTAATATTATAAGGAGGTTTAGGTTGAACATTAGGTGCATGATTCCCTTTATTAGGAACCTTCAAAACAAATGGAGTTGATCCACCATTCTGAATTTGATCTTGTTGAGAATTTTGAGCCTGTTGTCTAGTAACAGCTCCGATGGTACCCACAATATTATTCTATGGATGATGAATGGGTCTTGGTCTAGCATTTATAGCTAACTCATTAGAAAGTAATTGGTGGGATGATGGTCTAGTAGTGACTCTTCTTGGAAATGGTTCTTCTGGAACCATATGACTTGTGATAGGGTGAATAGTATCCGATTCATCTTTAGAGCTATTCGATTGATTTGATGTGATTTCCATATCACTCTCAGTCTCATATTCTGTATCACTAAGATCAGGTATCTGCATATTATATAGAGGCCTGGTTGTAACCATGGATAAAGTTGTGTCAAAGGTTTCCAGATCATGAACAGGTAAATGCCCACTAATAGTTCCTACATATCGGGTAGGAGGAGGAACATTATGATGTTCAATTTGATTAGCCACCTCCTTACCATGTTTTGGTAAAGGATGTTGAAAGATGTCCAATGACTGATTGGCATTCGATTCTGGTTTTGTGTGATGTTCTGTTGAGTGTTATTAGGAGGATTTTGCTTAGGTTGAAAGGCTTGTACCTCCATCTCATTGTTATCAATCAAGTCCTGTATTTTATGTTTTAATATTTTACAAGAGTTGGTAGTGTGTCCAGGTCCTCTATGGAAGTCACAATGTAAATCTGCTCTGTATCCGGGTATAGTTGGATCAGGTTCCCGGATATTTGGTAATTGAATCAAGCCTCATTCTAATAATTATGGTAGAATAGTTGATAAAGGTTGATTTAACCTAGTAAATTCTCGAGGAGGTCTATCAGGAGGTTTCAGTACAAACTTCTCCATTGTCTTTGCAACATTAACATTAGCAATATTTTTGCTATCAATGACTCCATCACCCACAACTTGTTTATTCTTATATTGATTTCTGGATGTTTTCTCATCGTCTTTCTTTTTAAGCTGACCTCTCCTAATGAGAGCATCTTCCACTCTTCGGGCTAAGTCTATAGCCTGATCGAAGGTGGTCAAGGTAGCAGTTGATAATTCGTAAGATAGTTGCTCTTGCAAATTATTAATAAAGATGTCCAACATCTCCCTATAAGGCAACACAAAGTGCAATTTTCCTATCAATTGTCTCCACCTAGCTAGGAAATCAGCAAAGCATTCATCTTTGTCTTGTTTTAAGTTATACAAATCTTTAATGGTCACATGTCTTTCGATATAGGCACTAAATTGATGAACAAAAGACTCGGCAGTTTCTTCGAAATTCCTCAAAGAATTAGTGGGTAATTGATAATACCACTCTAATGCCATTCCTCCCAAGCTTTTCGGGAACATTTTTAGTAATAACAAGTCATCATGTGATATATCATGACATGCTATCCTAAACATACGAAGATGCTCTATGGGATCTTTCGTTCCTTTATATATGGGAAGGACAGGCATAGGAAAATGTTTAGGATACGACTGTGCTACAACTATAGGATCTAAAGGCTGACTACACATCTCTCGATAATTGTACGAGGGTCGGTAGGGATCTATCTGGTCCATGCGGGAAACTAACTGTTTCACCATGGTTTCAAGATTACTAGTTTGTCCACCATATTGGTTCGGTGGGACATAGGTATGGGATTTATGAGTGTATGATGGTGTGGCATAAGGATTAGATGCTATATTGCTATTATGCAAAGTGTTGGTAGGAAGAGTATTATGAAGGGGATTTGTAATAGTATTATGTTGTATCCCGGATTGTTGGTAATTGGTGTTTGGTTTTGTTTTGGGTTTTTGTTGATTTGAGGTATGTTGCTCAATAGCTTGGCGAAATAGAGCAGTAAATGATGGTTTCTTTTGTGCAGGAATGACCCTAGGCTTGTTAATAGGCACTTTAGGTGGTTGGGTAACCTGTTGTTGTTGCATGTTCCGGATCGTAGCTACTATATCCAAATTGGATGGTCCAACTTGATCACTCTCTTGTTCAATAAAGGACAAGGGATTAGTGCGTGTGTGAAATACGTCTTCTAGAGTTGCTTGAGTGTCACTAATTCGATCCTTGTCCATATGGACTGCTCTATTAAAAACACCAATATTTGTGTTAATGAACTTCCAAAATTGTTCCATGTTTTCAAAAGTGATAGCTCCTCCTGGAGACATTTTAGGGGATGAGGATCCTTCCTCTCTATTAATTTCTTCTTGTTCATTTGCTACAACAAGCTCTTCTTCTTGCTGGTCTAGGATTTCTTCTTCCTGAACTTGGTCCTCAGGAGGGACATTTTGGTCAATTAATGGTCTTCCTAACCAATCTTCTTCTTCTTCGGTTTGTTTTCCATTCCTAAGTCTAGGCATTGTGCTAAACTTAGGTTTTAGCAAATATATATACTTATATATAAAAAAAAAATATATATATATATATATATATGCGATAGGGTTGAGAGGTATATATTTTAACTATATACCTACTATAATACTTTAAAAAAGGAAATGTTTTTTTTTTTTTTTTTGTATTATTATTTCACAAGTATAAAAATAACAAACAACATGCTAGTTGCAAGAAATAACAATAGTAAAAAGAATGACTTAGTTTTCTATAAATAGTTTATGGATATCGTTGATAGGATCAAGTTCATCAGGAGTCATGAAATGCTCCTCTTCAAATTGGAAGTGGTTTTTCAAGAACTTGACAAAGTGTGCTATGGTAATATGATCTACTTCAGACTCTGACTTGTAAAAATAAAGTTCATGGCAATACTCTCGATACAACATAGCTCTAGGAACTCTATTCCATATTTTTCTATCCGTAAGAACGACTTCTTGATCCTCTATACGAGATAGAAACTTATGTACTACAACTGCGTTCTCAAGGTATTCCTCAAAGGTGTACAATTCTGAAGACACAAGTGCTCTTTTATCTGCTAACCACCTATGGCAAGCTCTTTGAAGTTCATGGTACAAAGTCACCTGATCGGGATCCAAGATTCTATCTAGGACAAACCTCTTAATTTGCCTAAGTTCTGCAGATCTAGATTCAATAATACCCAATCTCCTATCAAGTTCATCCCACAAAGGTTGGACTCTATTTGTTTGAGGTACTCTAAGCACAGAAGTAATCTCTATGGCCGTTAATTGATTTTCAACATTTATGGTGACAACTCGTCTTCTATTATAATCTACCATCTAAATATGATATGCAAATTTAACAGTTTTCTAATGATTCTAGATGTTCTTAATAATGTGTTTTTTTTTTGGATTGTTTTCAAAAGGTGTTTTAGTTTCACGTCGGGTTCACCAAAATGTATCGCCCAAATTTTTTGCACCCTTACCTTCGGGCTAAAGGATCCATGCCCTGGAAGGGGGATGCGAGAAGGATGGGACAATACCTCGGACGGAGAGGCCCTTTGAAGGTCGCGCCTCTCGGGGAGGGGTATAAGGGTGAATTTTTCGACGGATGGTGGGGTTCACCAGGAAACTTTGAGTGGCTTTTACGCCTAGGTTGAGAATGGGTTTGATGTGTTCATTTTATATTCAATCATTCATATTCCTAGGTTGGCCAAAATGAATCTAAGCTATTCTATATGAAATTTTGGGTTTATATGAAGACAACAAACATGAATGAATCCTAAATACAGAGACTATGTGAAATGGAGAGGAATACACCTGATTCCTGATGTCTGATGAAGATTCTGAAGCTTGTAGGAGTCCAGATCATCCCGGATATGACAGGATCATCTGTAATTGTACAGAATCATCCCAAATCATAGGCGATCATCTGAGATCAGACAAGATCATCGACGACCTGACGAATTCGTCAGAAACCTGCAATCATGGAAACAGACACCAAAAACCAAAAATGCAATTGCAAGAATGATGCAAAATGATAGAAATAATAGTATAGATGCTTAAATAATAAATCCAGATAGCAAATCAAATGGGATGCACTATTTTAATAACTTATTTTAAATTTTATCATGCAAATATGCTAAATGAGGTGAACTCCAGGATGCAGAACAGAAATAAATCGATCTAATGCATAATTAAATAAGAGAGAAAGGTAGAAAATGCAAACTCAGGGCTCTGGTTGCCCCCAATCTGAACTGTAGTCGAAATCATCTGCAATCGTACGAGATCATCGCCGATCTCGTCAGGATCGTCCAAAATCGTGTTGGATCGCCTGCGACGATCCGAGCTTCCTCCGGCTGAAACACAGTAAAATCCTGCAATAAAACCTGAAAATACAAATGCAAATGATGGGGGCGAGGATGTTCTAATACAACAAAAAACTAGAGTTGCAGGGAAATGATCAGCCAGGGGGATAAACTGGGAAAATCCCAAGTTTATATAGGATTAGGGGGAGGTTAGGAGGTTGGGGATCATCCCAATCTGGGAGATCTCCAACGTAGGAATCTCCAACCGCGCAGACACGCTTCTGCCCGAGTTGGAGAGGTTGTTGAAACAGAAGCTAATTATGAAAATTTGGTTTTGGGACGAAATCGTCTGGACGTTCTGTCCCAGACGAATTCGTCCGATCCGGGATGATATCGTCAGATCGGCGACGATATCGTCCAACGGTCAAAACAAATTCTAAAAATGGCATGAAAAATGAGGTGAGCGGTTAACGGGCGGTTTCGGGGTTAAAATTCAAATTTTTGATCTTTTTACCGATGGTTTAACTGCGCCAATTTTAGGGTGCTATAGTCATGTTATTATGGATATCAATTGATAGAGCTTGAATGATAATATAAGTTCTTTAACACCAATTGCAAGCAATTAATTCCAATTAAATTTGATAATTAAGGAAATATGCTCCTTAAAAGAAAAATTTCCAAACACTCATCTTTTCACATCAAGAGGGAAGGAAATTATATAATTGACTGGCTAGCAAAAGAGGTTCACATCAAGATGCATGGGAAGAATACTTGGTGCTATAAAGGAATAATGGAAGAATTATTGCTTTCCCATCAATTTTAGTTTTTCTCCAAGAAATATTAATAATAATTAAAATAGAGCCAATGGCATATACTTTCCATAAATTTTCATTTCCTAGAAAAGTAATAATAATATTTGTGAAAAGGTATCAAATAGAATTAGCTCATTTGGTTAGATTCCTCATCATTCAAAGAGGAGATCTAGTTTTTAATATTGCCAAGCAATACATGGATAATATCTAAGCTTTGTTGTAATACCACTATGTGGTGATGATGTAATACGGGTGGGGCCTGTTTCAATTCCATATAACCAATTGAAAATAATAATAATTGTGATAGGGCAAAAAGGAATAATTAGCAAAATAAATTAGACAACCCAAGAACAAAAAAGAGAGCATGTATTTAATCTTTTTTTTAAGAATTTGAAAAAAATATATATTTAAACAAAATTATTTATAGGTTGGGATGATACTCCTCCCTGCCTTAGTCAATAAGAGCACTTGTTTCCTCATTTTAACTTTCCAAAAAACTTCCATAACTCTAAAACCCAAGAACCTAAGAACTAATCACTTTTAATTACAACACTAAGAGAAGATTTGCATTGGATCCAAATCTCCTAAACCATATGTTTGTAATGGCTATCCAAATTATCCAAATATTGAATTTGCTCACCAACCTGCCTAATCCTCTCATCCTCAATAGCCATGCCACTGTGCCACTAAACCCCTACCTCAAGAAGTTTACCACTTTATTCAGAGCTCTACCCACATAAATTGGAATCACATCACCCAATTCCCTATACAAATTCTTAATTTGGGTGGCAAGAATCCTCAACCTCCACATATCCAAAGAAAAATATCTCATGCAATATAGAGCTTCTACTAATATTTGTGAATATATCTATGATTATCCTTCTATAGCCTTGTATTACCACCTAGATAGAAGCAAGTTTGATAGGTAATGCTTTTGCTTCATTGTTCATGGTCTTTCCCAGGATCTATAGTTCCCAATAGAGCATTGTCCCAACATGTTAACTGTAGATCACTCCAATTCTAGCCCTATCAAGATTACCTTTTGCAACACCATCAATATTAATTTTAATCTAGTCTTTCAGGGGTGTTTTCCAACTAGCTCTATCCTACCCCTCCTACACTTTAGCTTTATTTTCCATCATCCCTATATTATCCTGAGTTTCCTCTTTAGCATACACTACCATAGTTTTTGTGACTTTGCTCCAAATGATTTGCCAAATACCATACAAGGATTAAAATATTTATCTAAAAATTCTACCATTTATCTCCAACAACACTTGCCACCAAATAAAGTTTAATCCAAGATTCCATTTGATATGAAGAGCTTCATATTTAAATTTACCTCTTTCATATTTCCCAAATATTAATCTAGTTAAAATCACCATTAACTCAAATTTTATAAGTTAAATACCATTGCTCCCAGATTTGGTGCATGAAATGTCACTCAAACATCAAGTGATCAAATGTTTCCTCATTTTTGTAGCATAAAACACATTGGGATAGACCAACAATTTTACTATGTTATAGATTATCAAAAGTAAAAATTCTACCGTGCATGAATTGCAATGATTTTTTTTTTTTTACTTTTGCCCAACCCTTGGATTACCAAATATTTTTGAAATCCTCAACCTAATATGCATGAGTAGGAGGTTATAGAAGGATATTATCATATCCATCCTTCATTGTATAGACTCCAAAGCTCTCATATCCCAAAGCTAATTCATCCCCTCATCTTTACTTATGAAAAATATTTTTGCTAAGATTTTAGTTATGATGGGTGTTAATTCTAGAGGGATCTGAATTGGCCACTCATCCAAATTATTGAACTGCTTAAACCTATAACCCCTGAGTTGACTGGTATTGAAATAACTTTCAATATTTATCCAACACCTACTTTCCATGGTTGTTTTTACTAGTTTTAGTTATTGGAATTCAACAATTATAGGTGGGTATTGATCCCATGAATCTTTCCAAAATCATACCTTCTCCCTTCTCCCAACTTTCTAAAATAATCCATTTTTCACTACCCAAGATCCTAGCTTTATGACCTGCCACACTAGGGACCCATTCCCATCTAAAGAGAAATGACTCACCTCATTCGTGTTCACCTATCCTAAATATTTACTAGTTAAAACTCTACCAAATAAAGAAGTTGGCTAGGAGATCCACCTCTAGTAAAGCTTTCCATCCAAAACTTTATTATTTAGCTTTAATATTTTTAGTCCCAAACCTTACTTTGCTTTGGGTTGGATTACTTTCTTCCAACCTACTAACACCCATTTCCTCTCTCCTTTTACTCATCCCCATAAAATTTTTTTAACCAACTTGTCCAACTCTTTCCATATGGTATGTGGGGCAACAAGGATTAAAAATTTATAATTTTCATGGCTTGAATTATTGACTGCAAAAAAGTTAATGTACCATTAAAGGTTAACCATTTGTGAGACTAATGATTAATTCTTTATTTGATACGATTCAAAATATTCCTCCAAATAGTTATCTTCATTTTTTTAAAATGCAAAGGGACCCCCAAATAGAACACTAGGAGAGAAGTCCTCATGAATCCCAATATCTCTAAAATATGTCCTGAAGCCTTTTATCAAGATTGAATAAGGCCACTTTAGATTTCTTATCATTTATGACTTGGTTTGTGGACCTAAGGTAAACATTAAGAGTATCTCTGATCATTCTTTCTACCTTGAGGTTGGCCACTTCTACCAATCTTGTGCCATACACAAATTATAGGTGAGTCAAAACCTCGTCACCCACCTTGATACCTATTAGAAAAACTTGTTGTCTTCTCCTTGTTATGAGTCTACCCAAGCCTTCAGCCAATGTAAGAAAAATATAAGGGGAATAAGAATCTCCTTGATGAACACCTCGAGTGGCTTAAAATTATTGTGAGAGAATACCATTGATTAACATTGAGCATGTCATAGTAGATATGCAACTCATGACCCATTATATCCAATCATAAGAGAAACCAAAGGTTGCCATAATCATTGATAAGAAGCTCCACTCCACCCTATCATAAGCCTTTGACATATCCAATTTTATGAATATTCCTATATTGCTATATTTTTTAATTGAGTGGATTACCTCCTAAGCTAGAACTACACCATCCAAGATCTGCCTACCCTCTACAAAACCCCCTTACTCTAAGGAGATAATGCTATCTAGGAGAGATTTTAGCCATCCAACCATTACCTTTGTGACTATTTTGTATATGACATTGCATAAGGCAATATTTATGTAATATGAAATATACACCCCTCCTCCCCTTTCAAAATCAAGGCAATGCATGCATGATTTAATTCTATAAGTATTATTTTATTGCCTCTGGACTCCTCTATAACAACCATTACATCCTTCTCCAAGTTGTTGAAGAACACAAGCTTATACTGAGAGGGGGGTGAACAGTATAAGACCACTTTTTACTTTTTTCTCTCAAACCAATATATGCAATGTAAAGATAGCAATATCAATAGCAGTAATCAAAGCAATGTACACAACACCACACACAATAGAGACACCACAATTTACGTGGTTCACCCAATGCGGGCTACTCCACGGAGAAAATATTTTACTAAAACTTTCTCAGTTAATCTCTTGGGAATCCTTTCCCGATTACAATGTTTATGGACCTCTGTCCAAAGGAGATGTTGATCCCCTAAATCTGGTTTGTGGATCTCTATCCATAGGAGAACTCCTTCTCCTCTGCTCTAGCTGGTGATCCTCTAGAAGACTACTGCCTCCACTGCACTGGCTTGTGGATCTCTCTCCACTGAAGACTCTTGTCCCCACTCAGAAGACCTATCCTCACTACCCTGGCTGATGGATCTCTATCCACTAGAGACTACTATCCTCTCTACTCTATCACCTCCAAAGCTCTATCTCAATTATGTACTAAACACAGTCCAGTCGGTCTAGCACAACTCTGCTCAACTCTTGTACTAAACATAGTCCAGTCGGTCTAGCACAAGTCTGCTCAACAAGCTCACTCAAATTTGCACTAAACACAGTTCATTCGGTCTAGCACAAATCTGCTCAACTATTGTACTAAACATAGTCCAATCGGTCTAGCACAAGTCCACTCAAATATACACTAAACACAGTCCAGTCGATCTAGCACAAATCTACTCAATAGGTCCACTCAGAACCTACTCAAATATGCTCAACAGGTCCACTCAAACCTACTCAAATCTGCTCAACAGGTCCACTCAGAACCTACTCAAATCTCAATAGGTCCACTCGAAACCTACTCAAATATGCTCAATAGGTCCACTCAGAACCTGCTCAAATATGCTCAATAGGTCCACTCAGAACCTACTCAAATATGCTCAATAGGTCCACTCAGAACCTGCTCAAATATGCTCAACAAGCTCACACAGAACTTGTCCAAATATGCTCAATAAGTCCTCTCTAGGACTTAACCAAATCTGTATTGTAAGCTTCCACAAAATCTCACACAAAATCAGTCCACAAGTCTTCTCAAAGACTTACCTCAAATCTGCTTAACAAGTCCACACAGAACTTGTCCAATCTCATAGAAACATAAAGAGAATTGTTAGAGACTCAATATGTTCTATACTCAAATCTCAATCACTTTCACAACTCAAATCAATCTCATAGAAGCATAAAGAGAATTTTTAGAGACTCAATATGTTCTATACTCAAAGCTCAATCACTTTCTCAACTCAAACTCATAGAAGCATAAAGAGAATTGTTAGAGACTCAATATGTTCTATACTCAAAACTCAATCACTTTCACAACTCAAATCAGAATATAGAATAGTTTATTTCATGGAACTTGAACAATCACTTCATACATCCACTTGACTAGGTTCAATCAACTCTACTCATCCAATCACTCAAGAACCAACTCTTGCTCACAAACCCTAGTCCAAGCATGTATCATCCAACTCAAAATATTTCCAACAATGCTCAACAACAAATCTCACATAACAATGATACTCATGATCTTTTCAAACCCTAGTTCAAGTTCTTTGCATAACAACTCACTTCAACAACCATGCTCATAAATCAAGATTCTAATCACAACTCTTAATTCAGAAAACCTTGAAGCATTAACTCAAAACACTTCACTCAACCAATGGTCTCAACAACAATGCTTATCAAACAAGGTTTTAATCACAACTCTCAATTTCAGAAAACCTTGAAGCATTAACTCATACACTTTCGAAAAGGAAACCCTAATCAAATCCTTTTCACTCCAAACTTAATTTTCAAGAAAGCCAATCAACCAACACAACCAAAGAAGAATTTGCTCATACCTTTTTGCTTGACAAGGAGTTGATCTCACAAATCTGCCACACTCACAAATTTCTCTTTTCCAATCTCAATAAGGGTTAGAAGACTTTAATAATAACACAATGCAAAATGATGACCCAAAATACACCTTATTACTCCAACTCAAAAATAACATTCACCATAGTCTTCTTTTAATAGAAAAACCCTTATACAAAAATAATGCTCAAAAGTCTTAATAAGAATTTAATCAAGACTTTACTAAAACTCCTTATTACTCCTAAAATAATAAATCTCAAATACCAATCCCTCCAAAATAATCCTCAACAATCATTCACCATAAAATTTATGCCTTAATGTATATTCAAAAATAATAATCAATTATTCACCCTTATTCCTCCAACATTAGGCAACTAATAAAAATTAAAATAAAAAAATTGTACCTCATCTTCGGAGGGAATCGAACCCTCACTCTACCCATGCACCAAGCGCCTTAACCATGGCCTCAACCACCGCATGAGCTACCAAGCTCATTCGCTATCAACAAAGCACCACGTGCTTCTAATACGCACGTTCTCCCTTTGCCTTGGCCAAAAACCACATGCGCCTTGGGTGCTTCCAATCAACACTACCTCGAACGCAGTCACCGCATTTCGAACGTAGGACCTACAACAAACTAACGCCTTTGCACTTGCCCACTCGCCACTAGGCCACACTGCCTGGTTGGGCTTCAACACTCAACACTTATTTTCTTAAATGAATCGTTGTCCACGAAAATCAAATCTCACGAGCTCTGTTTCCTCTTCGCATGCCAAACATTAAAATCGAGAGCAAGGGTAAATAAAACTTAGGACTTTGGGCATATTTATATGCTCCTCCATTGCATTAATGATGTCGGTGCTCACCATGCTTCCTTCCATGACGTCGGTGGTAAAGGCTTCGAATGCCTTTAATTTAAACCCAACCTTTGGGTTTAATCAACATTAAACTTTGCGCTTTGAAATATTTTTCCTTTCAAAACCCAACCTTAGGGTTTATAAAAATAATTAATTGACCTTTGTAAACCCAATAATATTATAATTAAAATTATAATAATTTATTTGGGTTTTTCACCAACTTGGTTAAATATTATAATAAAGATTATAATATTATATTCTTCCACTACTTCGGATACATCTGCTTCCAAAGGAGAAATGAAACCATTTTCTGACCCATTCTTTTGGGTGTAAAATAAAGATATTTTAACCCATTATAACTTCCATTAAACTTTGCACTCGAACTGAAGAAGAGCTATCACTGGCATCTTGACATCAATGACAACTTTGACTTAGGGACTCAAAATGTCCAACAATCTCCCCCTTTGTCATTGATGGCAACCCATATTCTTTTTACTGAAACTTTGACCTTTCTTTTTATTCTGCTCCCCCTGGGACATTGCTCCCCCTGGCTCAATGCTCTCTCAAATATCAAATCTCTCCCCATTACACAAATCTCTCCCCCTTTGACATCAATGGCAAAGGGTCACCTTTGGGGCTCGGGGCTAAGAATGAGCCTCTTAGCTTAGCCCCTCCCCCACCTTCTGTTAAGGTGGTTAATTCTGGGGTGGGAGTATTTCTACTCCCCGAAAGCACTATTCTTTACCTTTATCCTTTTCTCTTCTTTTCTAAATTTTTTGATTCCTCTGATTATTTCTATCTATGTCATCATTTCCTATTCATGTTCTTGTTCTCATCCATATTCTTGTTCCTATTTCTGTTCCTATTCATGTTTCTGTTCATGTTCATGTTCATGTTCCTGTTCCTATTCATACCTATTTTTGGAATGTCCGCTCTACACCATTTTGTTGTGTGACCATCATTATTGCACTTATAACACTTAATGTTATTATTCCTTGGAGGTGCAAATGTCTTAGGATTTCTCCTAGTGAAGCCATATCTTCTTCTATCATGAACCCTGCAATTCATTGCCTTGTGACCAAACTGATTACATGAGTAGCAATACCCATGAAAAAGTTGTCTATTCCCATATTCCTATCTTTCATGTGTCCTGCACTATGAAGCCATGTGCCCAAACCTGTGACATGAAAAACATCTTCCATTGAAGCTTCCTTGTCTTGACCTCATTGGTCTCCTATTCTGATTGTTGTTCCATCTGTATCTTCTCTGTGCATTGTTCCTATCTCCGTTGAACTCTCTATTGTTCAACTCTTCCTCTGATGTCTGACTTTCTTTTACACTATCTTCTTCTGAAGTATCTTCATCTGAAGTTTCCTCTTCAGAACTTGAAGTTGACTCTCCTTCCTATTTCTTTTGAGCCTTCTCAAATCCAAGACCTGTATTACTTGATGTAGGCTTTTGTGTCTTGATGAACTTATCCAAGTTCTTTGAGCTATTTTTAAATCCCTTCATCTTGATCTTGGAGTCCTCTAAGTCTTCTTTTAGTAGTGCCACTTCTTGTGCTAACTTCTCACATTCCAAGATCTTTGCTTCTAACTTGTCCTTGAACCTGTTTGCCTTAGCTTTGGATTTTTCTAAATCCTCTATGAGTAGTCTTCTTTCTTCATCATATTCCTGTAACTGAATCTCAAGCTTAGAGTTCTATTTTCTTACCTTATTTACTATGTCAAGGGCATAGATAAGTTCTCCCTTGAGATCATATCCATTCTCTTCTGAATATTCTTCTATTTGTTTGCCTTTGTCCACATCATTACTTTCTTTTGGCTTGTCTTCTATAGGATCACTCACTTCTTCTTCTAATGCCATTAGAAGATTTTCATCTGATCTTTCAAGTGCATCCTCATACTCATCATCACTGAAACTATAACCATTCCTTGTACAATCATCTTCAAGATGTCCAAAGTTACCACATCTAAAACACTTGAGAATAATTGGAGTCTTTTTCTTAACTGGTTCTTTTTCTTCAATCATAAATAGGACTTCATCTCTATCATTATCTGAAGAACTAGCATCACTATCATTTGAGTACTTACTTGCATTATCCGCATAGTAGCTCCTCTTTTGTCTTTGGAAGAACTTATTTCCTTGTCTGTTTTGTCCATCCTTGCTTTTCTTTTGATGCCTATATCTTTCTGATTCCCTGTACCTGTGATCCTATTTTTCTTCACCATTGTTGTTCTTTGGTTCTTTACAATCTGTTGCAAAATGTCCATACTTTCCACAATTGAAACACTTAACAGATCTTAGATCTATGGGTCTTCTGGAACCTTTATCTCTTCTACCATAATTGGCTTCTTCATCACTAGAAGACTCATTGCTTGATTCTGACTTCTTACCCTTTGTTTCCTTGTTCGCTTTGAATGCAGCCTCCTTTGGAGGGATAGGATATTTTGTTCTTATCTCAAAGGTTGTAAGCATGCCAAGCAAAGAATTTCTTGTCAGACAATCACTATCAATTGATGTTTCTATAGCAGAGACCTTTTCATTGTACCTTTTTGGAAGAGTTCTCAAGATCTTATCACAAGCATCAGATTCATCGACCTTCATTCCAAGTCCTCTCATCTCATGTACAAGTTCATCAATCTTACTGAGATAGTCACGAATGTTTTCATCATCCCGCATTCTTAAGTTTTCAAATTCTCCTTTGAGATTTTTGATCTTAGCTTTCCTGACACCTTTATCTCCTTCATATATGTTATGCAGTAGTTCCCACATTTCTTTTGTTGTTTTACAATCCATAACCTTCATAGATTCTGATCTATGCAACCCTTTTATAATTGCATTCATAGCTCTTGAATTTGCATGCATTAGAAGCTTACCTTCCTTATCTATAGGAGGATTGATTGTTGGATCATATCCAAGTTCCACTGCATCCCAAACTTCATTGCCAAGTGCCATCAGGTGAAATCTCATCAACATACACCAATACAAGAAGTCACTTCCATCAAATACTGGTGTTGTATTATATGAGGACCCATCCCTTTGATCCTTTTGATCCATTGTGTTCTTGACCGCTTTTCCTTCAAGCTGTCAAACTCTTCTGAAGGAACCCGCTCTGATACCAATTGAAGAACACAAGCTTATACTGAGAGGGGGGTGAATAGTATAAGACCACTTTTTACTTTTTCTCTCAAACCAATATATGCAATGTAAAGATAGCAATATCAACAATAGTAATCAAAGCAATGTACACAACACCACACACAATAGAGACACCACAATTTACGTGGTTCACCCAATGCGGGCTACTCCATGAAGAAAATATTTTACTAAAACTTTCTCAGTTAATCTCTTGGGAATCCTTTCCCGATTACAATGTTTATGGACCTCTATCCAAAGGAGATGTTGATCCCCTAAATCTAGTTTGTGGATCTCTATCCATAGGAGAACTCCTTCTCCTCTGCTCGGTTGGTGATCCTCTAGAAGACTACTACCTCCACTACATTGGCTTGTGGATCTCTCTCCACTGAAGACTCTTATCCCCACTTAGAAGACCTATCCTCAATACCCTGGCTGATGGATCTCTATCCACTAGAGACTACTATCCTCTCTACTCTATCACCTCCAAAGCTCTATCTCAATTCTATACTAAACACAAGTCCAGTCGGTCTAGCACAACTCTCTCAACTCTTGTACTAAACATATCATCGGTTCTAGCACAAGTCTGCTCAACAAGCTCACTCAAATTTGCACTAAACATAGTTCATTCGGTCTAGCACAAATCTGCTCAACTCTTGTACTAAACACAATCCATCCATTCTAGCACAAGTCCACTCAAATTATACACTAAACATATCCATTCTAGCACATCTACCTCAAATATTCTCAATAGGTCCACTCAAACCTGCTCAAATCTGCTCAACAGGTCCACTCAGAACCTGCTCAAATCTGCTCAATAGGTCCACTCAGAACTTGCTCAAATATTCTCAATAAGTCCACTCAAAACCTACTCAAATATACTCAATAGGTCCACTCAAAACCTACTCAAATATGCTCAATAGGTCCACTTAGAACCTGCTCAAATATTCTCAACAAGCTCACACAGAACTTGTCCAAATCTTCTCAATAAGTCCTCTCTAGGACTTAACCAAATCTTATTGTAAGCTTCCACAAAAGCTCACACAAAATCAGTCCACAAGTCTTCTCAAAGACTTACCTCAAATATGCTTAACAAGTCCACACAAAACTTGTCCAATCTCATAGAAACATAAAGAGAATTGTTAGAGACTCAATATGTTCTATACTCAAAGCTCAATCACTTTCTCAACTCAAATCAATCTTATAGAAGCATAAAGAGAATTGTTAGAGACTCAATATGTTCTATACTCAAAGCTCAATCACTTTCTCAACTCAAACTCATAGAAGCATAAAGAGAATTGTTAGAGACTCAATATGTTCTATTCTCACAACTCAAATCAGAATATAGAATAGTTTATTTCATGGAACTTGAACAATCACTTCATACATCCACTTGACTAGGTTCAATCAACTCTACTCAACCAATCACTCAAGAACCAACTCTTGCTCACAAACCCTAGTCCAAGCATGTATCATCCAACTCAAAATATTTCCAACAATGCTCAACAACAAATCTCACATAACAATGATACTCATGATCTTTTCAAACCCTAGTTCAAGTTCTTTGCATAACAACTCACTTCAACAACAATGCTCATAAATCAATATTCTAATCACAACTCTTAATTCATAAAACCTTGAAGCATTAACTCAAAACACTTCACTCAACCAATGGTCTCAACAACAATGCTTATCAAACAAGGTTTTAATCACAACTCTCAATTTCAGAAAACCTTGAAGCATTAACTCATACACTTTCGAAAAGGAAACCCTAATCAAATCCTTTTCACTCCAAACTTAATTTTCAAGAAAGCCAATCAACCAACACAACCAAAGAAGAATTTGCTCATACCTTTTTGCTTGACAAGGAGTTGATCTCACAAATCTGCCACACTCACAAATTTCTCTTTTCCAATCTCAATAAGGGTTAGAAGACTTTAATAATAACACAATGCAAAATGATGACCCAAAATACACCTTATTACTCCAACTCAAAAATAACATTCACCATAGTCTTATTTTAATAGAAAAACCCTTATACAAAAATAATGCTCAAAAGTCTTAATAAGAATTTAATCAAGACTTTACTAAAACTCCTTATTACTCCTAAAATAATAAATCTCAAATACCAATCCCTCCAAAATAATCCTCAACAATCATTCACCATAAACTTTATGCCTTAATGTATATTCAAAAATAATAATCAATTATTCACCCTTATTCCTCCAACATTAGGCAACTAATAAAAATTAAAATAAAAAAATTGTACCTCATCTTCGGAGGGAATCGAACCCTCACTCTGCCCACATGCCAAGCACCTTAACCATGGCCTCAACCACCGCACGAGCTACCAAGCTCATTCGCTATCAACAAAGCACCACGTGCTTCTAATACGCACGTTCTCCCTTTGCCTTGGCCAAAAACCACATGCACCTTGGGCGCTTCCAATCAACACTGCCTCAAACGCAGTCACCGCATTTCGAACGTAGGACCTACAACAAACTAACGCCTTTGCACTTGCCCACTCACCACTAGGCCACGCTGCCTGGTTGGGCTTCAACACTCAGCACTTGTTTTCTTAAACGAATCGTTGTCCACGAAAATCAAATCTCACGAGCTTTGTTTCCTCTTCGCATGCCAAACATTAAAATCGAGAGCAAGGGTAAATAAAACTTAGGACTTTGGGCATATTTATATGCTCCTCCATTGCATTAATGATGTCGGCGCTCACCATGCTTCCTTCCATGACGTCGGTGGTAAAGGCTTCGAATGCCTTTAATTTAAACCCAACCTTTGGGTTTAATCAACATTAAACTTTGCGCTTTGAAATATTTTTCCTTTCAAAACCCAACCTTAGGGTTTATAAAAATAATTAATTGACCTTTGTAAACCCAATAATATTATAATTAAAATTATAATAATTTATTTGGGTTTTTCACCAACTTGGTTAAATATTATAATAAATATTATAATATTATATTCTTCCACTGCTTCGGATACATCTGCTTCCAAAGGAGAAATGAAACCATTTTCTGACCCATTCTTTTGGGTGTAAAATAAAGATATTTTAACCCATTATAACTTCCATTAAACTTTGCACTCGAACTGAAGAAGAGCTATCACTGGCATCTTGACATCAATGACAACTTTGACTTAGGGACTCAAAATGTCCAACAGTTTTCCCAAAAGGTCTAAAAAACTTGATTGGGAAGCCATAAGGACTTGGTGTTTTTTCCATACTCATTTCGAAGGCTACCTTCTTCAAATATTCTATATCAATGGGTTTAAGCAGGGCCTAATTTCATTCTTTAGAGACAATAGATGGTATGATAGCAAGAACTTATTTCCGAGCCTCTTCATCTTGCACCATACCTTCCTTAAATGTTTTAGCAAAATAATCCATTGAATGAAAATGCATACCTGGGATCGTATCAAAGGAGTGACGATTCTCATCTTGAATAACTTCCATCTTATTCATTTGTCTCCTAGCATAGGTAGCCCGATGGGAAAATTTGGTGTTTTTATAACCTTCCAATAAACAATGTGGTTCTTACTATCTATTTCTAGTAGATGTCATCTTAGTTGTAAATGTCCTCAACCACTTTATGTAATTCATCATCCTCTTCTTTGGGTTGCTCTGTAATTGTTCCTTTCCTAAAGAGTTTTTGGACCTCATCCCATGTGGCCACCAATGGAGCTATTTGGACTTGGAAGACCAACTTATTACCTCACCTCCATTTTTTTAGTTGATCCTTAACATAATAAATCTCCTTGTGGAATCTAAACATTGTTTTCCCATACATCTATTGTCCCTCTTCCCACCAATATGGGATGTTCTTCCAAAGTTCCTTCTTTTGTAACCATATTTTTTTTAAATTTAAACAGTCTGTAGTGTTGCCCTATATTGATCTCCTCTTCCAACAAAATGGGAAAGTGATCCAAAATTAGACCCTCCAAAATATAAAATTTTATATTGCATTTCACAAATGCCTCATCTAAAACAAAAAATGTTCTAACTTCACCTTCTTGCTATGTGGCTCCCTCGTCTTATTAGTCCAAGTATAGATGATTCCAGGATATTTAATAACCACCAAGTGTAATGCATGTACCTATGCAATCAGAAGCCGATCCCCTAGGTCTAAAATTAGGGTTCCCACTTCCTAATATTTGGATGATAATTTAGCATTAAAATCCCCAACAACAATCCAATCTAAATACTCCTTGGATACTCTCATATTATGCACTACTTTCCATTGACAAATCTGACCAACTAGCTTTTGAGCCCCATAGAATTTATGATTAAAACTTGCTCAACTATCATATTTTTCCTAAAATACGTTGTGAGGACACCCCTCCAAGCTATATGTTCTATTGTAATCCATTCAAGAGAGTTCCAAAATATAACTATACTCCTTGAGTCTCTTTGGGTAACCACTTCCATATGACTAGCACCCTCCAAAGTCTATTTATTATTTTATACATGATATCTAGCAATATTTTTGTCTCCTAGATAAGAAAAAATATTGTTTTACCTTTCTATAAGAGTCTTTGAAAAACATATCGATGAGTTCTACTATTTAAACCCCTAATATTACATGGTTGTATAATCATTGGTTACCTTGAAACCAATAACAATCTATTGGACTTACTATTCTCCAATGGTTACTTTATCTCCTTGAGATGCTATCAATTTATTATTTGATTTTCTACCCACTTCTTGAGAGTTGATATTATATGATCTCTTATCCACCTGGATTATCTCTAGAGTTGGTTTCTCTGTGTTATTTTCTATCACACCCATGATGACATCCTTTATTATTGGATGCTCTTGGTTATGCACTATCAATTCCCCTACAATATTTGATTGTGGTAACTCACTGCACTCTATTACCTACTATAGGATAGGAGGGGACAAAAGAGAGGATTGAACGTGGTTGTTATTTTTTCATTATTTCCATCCACTCATTCTATGAGTTGTTCTTCTTCCTACTTCACCAGTGTTTTGAATATCTCATACATATTTGAAGGCTTGGACCGAGTTTGCTCTTTACCATATTTTTTTAAGGCTATTCAAAACCATCTCCCTATGCTTCTCCTCCCTGAGAAAAGTTGGCTACTTATTTATTTATTGTAGACTTATTCTCCTTAGAAATATTCCATATTCTTAGAGGAGTCCATATTTTTGTGATCATATTGTTTAGGCAGGACTGGACAAATACCCATATTTATGGTAAAATCTACACCTAAAAGGCAATGCCTCATAATCTAGTTATTGAATCCAAGATAATCCTACAAGTTTGAGTTCCATATATGCCAACAAAGACTGGATGAGATCCATTTCCACACATAATCTAGCATAAACAGTTGTGTTTCCTTCCATTGTGTCTGTAGAAACACCCATATATCTTTTGATAAAATTATATGTTGGCTTTTAAGCCTTACTACCACAGAATATCATAGGTCCCAATATAAAGAAGCCACAATATTAAAGGTCAAAATATCAATAATGAATATTTTAATTACAAAATAATAAAAATTCATATAGATCTCATATGAATAAATAACAATATTATTGAAAGAAAATACTCACTATATTATTCATGAGTCAAATATACAATCTTTAGATTTTCTCTACTTTTCAATACATTTTATGTAGATTTGTCTCCATAATATAGCTTTACATGATAACTCTTAAAATTATTGACTATTGTTTTCCATATGACCTTTGGATTCTTATATTGCCACTTGTATACAAAACTCTCAGTCTTCTAGCATGACACATGTACATATCCTGCTGTAGATACCTAAAATCAGATCACCTGTCTTGCCTTGATTTTTGATGTAAACTAAAAAACTAGCTCAAATAACCTTGAAAAATCACTCAACCCCATAAGTGAATCCACTCTCATCCTAGCATATTCAAAAAATTTCAAACACCCCTTTCAACTACCAAATTTGACCCCAATGGTCATTTGGAGCAAATATGCCAAGAAATGAATCCACCATTGGGCATATTCATATAGGCAGTGTCTTCATGCCCAAAAATTTAAAAAGATAGGTGTGCTTGCCAAAGTTTGCCATGGCACACATTTTGCTCTGATTGACTGCTTGTAAGTGTAGGGATCAACTAAGAGGGGAAGGAAGGGAATTGATCCCCTTCCACTTTCTCAAAGCTTCTAGACTTACCTAAAATTTCCCAAATCAATAAATCTACCATCAAAGCTAGACAACCAATAAATCAAAAAATTTCACATGCCAACCACCTCACATCACTCATTTGAAAAACTCTAGAGGGCCAGAACTCTATAAATTGACCCCTTGGGAGGGAATATTATGGAGAACTTTTTCACCAACTAAGTGCTATCAAAATTATCAACCAAGGCAAAAAAAATGATGACGTGTTGCCAAAATCCTTTCATGGAGTGAGAATGAATTTGCCATGAGGTAAGGAGAAGGGGGTATTTAGTATTTTGAGCTTGATGATACCTCTCTTAACAAGCATTATCTCTCATTTCTTTCAAATTTACTAACATTCTTCCTTTGTTTTTATTTGCATCCATAACATTATCTCATAGGTGTTCTATCTGCAAAATCCTTCCAGGGAACAAATTTTGCCTTGACTAACTAACTGCAAGTGCAAGTATCAACTAAGAAGGGAAGGAATGGGATTTATACCCTTCCACTTGTCCAAACTTGACCAAATCAACTTATTTTCCACCAAAGCTAGTCAACCAACAATTCAGACCAGTTCATATGCCATCCACCTCACCTCACCCATTTGGGAAACTCTAGAGGGCCGAAAATCTATAAATTATCCCCTTGAGGAGGAAGACTATGGAGAAATTTTTTAACAATAAAGTGCTATCAAAATTATCAACCAAGACAAAGAGGCAATTAAGTGCTGCCAAAATCCTTTCCTGGAGTGACAACGACTTTACCATGAGGTAAGGAGAAGGGGGCATTTAGTATTTTGAGCTTAGTGATACCTCTCTTAACAAACATTATCTCTAATTTCTTTCAATTTTACTAATAATATTCCTTTGTTTTGATTTGCATCCATAGAATTATCTCATAGGTTTCATATTTGTAAAATCTAACTGTTGTTTTGTGAAGAATCCCTTCATATGTGTTTTTAGGAGCTGTAAGAGATGATTACAAGAGTCCAAACCACCACCATAAGCTCCATTTATCCAACCAAATACCCTCTATTTTGATTCACCTATGGGACTTATCGTCCCCAGGTATATTGAGCGAAATTGTCAATCCAACTAGCTTTAGGTGATGTATTCACTCCGCATCTCTGTCCATCATTTTTTGTAGAATTTAGTGTTTTGAGTTCTCTTGGTTTCTACAACAAATCTGTTGAGAAAATCCATTTTAGGCGGCATATTCATACAAGGTGTCGTCTCTTGTATTTTGTCATTCAATGTGAATCCATCAAAAATCCCATTTCAGGCCACGTATTCACACAAGGATCTGCACTATCATTTAAAAAAAATCCTCAATCTCTCATTCCTCAATGCCTAATGTAAATCTATTGACTAAATCTATTTTAGGCGATGTATTCATCTTATTCCTCAAAAACCTCAGATCCCCTTTCCTATCTAGCATCCAGTCCAACCAATCAATCCATCTACATCAATCTTATCAATAGAACATCTTTGTTCTCCAACGCACCCTATCACTCTTTTAAATTTTTGTTATAACAAATCCGCCAGGTAAAATAATTCTAGTTGGCGTATTCACTTCAATCATTTTTGCATCCATTTCCAAGGTAAGGTCACCTCGATTTTTGTATAAATAGAGGGCCTAACTATGCAAACTAGGAAGAAGCAATATTTTGGCTATTTGGTAGGCCCCCAAATCATAATCCCATTTTTTTGTCTATTTTGTAGGTTTTGATGAATCCGCCAGTTGTAGGAATTCTAGTCAACGTATTCGCACAGGAGGCGTATTCACTTTTAGATGACATATTTGCACCAACCACCGAAATAGGTAAGTACCCTGATCCTCTAGTTTTATAGTCTTTTCATAGACTTGTTTGTTTGCTTTCACCTCATCATTTTACATTCTAGGCACATAAAAGAGGATAAATCAAAAGAATCCTTAGTTTAGCTAGCATTTTACTTTATTTCATTAGGCATCAAAATCGACATTGCATGTAGTTCTGCATGTAGGTTAATTTGCATGTTTTTAGCCTTCTTGCACCCTTGTTCTCATAAGAAAAGAAAATAAAATCTCCTTTCCTTAAGCATAGATATCAAAATCATCAAAAATTGAATTGCATGTAGGATAGAATTGTATTCTTGCATAGCTATTTTCACATTGCATTGCATTGCATTTTCATCCATAATAGATCTTAAAATAGATGACCAAAACTTAGGTGTTTGTGAAATTGAACACATCTAATAGATTAGGGAATCTCTAAATCCCTTGGTGAACCCATAACTCCCCACCAAAGATAAGTACTACATGCAAAACATAGTCATCACTAAAATGATGGGTTAGCAGCAATGCTCTCCCGCCCAAGTGTGGACGATCACCCAAAAAGGAAATAAATCGCACCTCCCTAGGGCCAACACCCCAAAGTAGGGTGGCATGACCTTTTTGGCATCCCACATATTTGGTGAACCCAACGTGAACCATACCACTTGGGTCTTTTATCCAAAACTTTATTGCTTTAACATCTTATCCTTAATCAAGATAAAAATTATTACACTTTAATCAAGATCACTTAATCTTATTTGCTTAGATAAATCAGATTAAATCAAGATAACAAGAACATAACCAATTTTTAGTCCTACTGGGGGAAGGTTAACGACCCCTTGAGCAAACCAATGTACAAACCTTGGGGAGAAATCCTTCTTGGCTAGTATATCATGATGGACTAGTAGAGTCACAAGGAGGGTTGTTTTTCAAGGTGACATAAGGATATCAAACATCTTCTTCTTCTTTGCTATAAGTACTCTCAAAACAAAACTTAATAAATTGAACTCCTCCCTTTGTCATGTCCAAACCTCCCTATATCACTCAAAATATTATGTGACAAATGGCACAAAATCCAAGCACTTCATCTAAACTTCCAGAGAAGCAACCTTTGATCAAAAACCCTACCTATGAGGAAGAAGAGGAAGAAGCTCCTCCTTCTAGAACCCTTTCTCCTATTCATAATGAACAAGGAGAGGTAGTCTTCAAATCCATGGACCATCTTGTTACTTTCTTATGAGGAAACAAAGAAACCATAGAAGCTACCTTTAGAGAAGAGGAAAGGCTTCATTCTACTATGGAAGAACCTCTTCAAGAACTTCTGCATCAACCTAGATCAAACCTCATGAGTGCTCAACAATAAGACTCGATTGTTACCACAACCTTAGGAAGAAGATCACCAAGTATTCCATCCTCCTTAGGAAATTTAGGACCTATACCTCCCAACATAGAGCCACTCAAGTTAAACCCTCCAGTTTCTCCACACCTAAGCTATCCACAAGTCCAACATGTAGATGTTCTACCTAGCATACCTTATGCTTCAAATGTGGTTACCTCTAACCCATTCTATAGCATACCCACACTAGCTAACCCTTCTTTTACTAACATACCTTTTCAAGGTAATCCTAGAATTAGTAACCCAATGATCCCTTATGGATCATCCCATCCAAATACTCAGTATTACCCTCTAGTTAACCCTTAGTCTTAGGCTATAGTACCTTCAATGCATTATCCTAGATTTTAGGATGTCAATGCTAGGTTAGAATAATTAGCAAAAGAAAACTTAGAATTCAAACAATAATTAGCCTCTATTCATGGAGGTATGCCTAAGAAATATTCTTACAAGGACTATTGTAATGAACCTATAGATCCTAACCTAACGAATAGGCCTTATCCAAAGACTTTTGTATTACCATAGTTTTGGTTATACAAAGGAGATGGTGATCCTATAGAGCACCTTTGAATATTTAGGGTAGCAAGCCATGACATCAAGTATGATGAAATGCTATTATTAAAGCTTTTTCCCATGAGTCTTGGTGGTGAAGCCCTAGAATGGTTCTATCAACTACCTCATCACTCAATTAAGAGCTTTTTTGAATTAGCCAAAATGTTTATCCAACATTTTATTACCTATATCATAGAAAAGTTTATAGTTGATGATTTATATCAACTTAAGCAAGGGAAGAATGAATCTATTGGTGAATTCTTACCTAAATGGTGAAAGCTAGTCAAGAAACTACCTTTTGCTCTACCACCCAAGGAATTATTACGTATATTTATACATAATTTACAAGAGCATTTGTCATATCCTCTAGAGATGACTCATGTTGTGTCCTTTGATGATGTGATTGATCTCGCAAAGCAAATGGAAGCTACCCTTCAATGAAGAGGGCAACTAAAGGTCAAGAAGGAAGAAGAGAAAACACCTTCTCCTAACACCAAAGGATAGTATAAGAACAAACATGTTATGGGTGATGGTGTAACTGATTCTCGACCTAACACCAACCCTAAAATTGGTAGTGTTAGTACCATTGTAGCACTAAGTAAACTAATCTTAGCTAAATCTCCAAAGAAGCCTCCTAGGAAGTTTACTAAATTAAACCAATCTTTGTCAATTGTATTGACATAATTTCTAGATGCAAATATGATAGAGCTACCTCCTATAAGGTAATACAACCCTAAAAGAGAGAAGCTCCCATGGTTTAAAGGTGACCAACAATGTGCTTTCCATCGCACTAATGGCCATAATACAAATAAATGTATTACTCTCAAGAATGTAATACAAGACCTTATTGATCAAGGTCATCTAGTGGTTGATAGTCCTAAACAAGCAACATCCTCCAATCAATATTTGGGGATATTTTAGGACCCCTTGCCTAAACATGGAAAAAATATAATCAATCGAGTGCAATACCACAATGTCCCTCCACCTGATCAAAATATGGTAGGGATGATCCATGTTTGCACTATGACTAGAAAATAGGCAAGGGAGAAGGGTCAAGCTTCTGAACCACCTCCTGAACCACCCTTAGTTTTATGGTCAAGGCATGCAAATGCTCCTAAAGAACCACCTTTGGTTCTAAAACTACAAGAAAAAAAACCTTTCAACCTTCAACAACAATTAGAGGATACACCAACCAAGATCTCCATACTTGAGTTATTGCAAACCTCCCCAAGCCATAGAGAAAATTTGTTCAAGCTCTTAAGAGAACAGATAGTGCCTAAAAATATCACTCCTAATGATTTGGCTAACATGGTCAGATCACTTAGCATGAATCATGTGACTATATCCTTCTTTAAGGATGACATTCCACCTACCTCTATGCTAGGAGAGATACCTCTATATATCACTTGCAACATCGGTGAGAAATCCATCAAAAGGGTTCTCATTGACAATGGATCATCCATTAATGTGTGTAGCCTTAGCTTTATTCATAAAATAGGGCTCAACAAGCAAGATTTAGAAAAGTTAGATATCATCATAAAAGCTTATGATGAGGAAGAATGAGAAGTCGTAGGTACTATAGTCCTACCAATAAAAGTAGGGCCTCACATTTTGAATATATTATTTTATGTGTTATCATGTGAGCTTAACTACAACCTCCTCTTAGGATGAGCTTGGATTCATGCAATGCAAGTTATTCCCTCAACCTACCATCAGTGTGTCAAATTTGAATATCAAGGGAAGCTATATAGCATAGTGGCTGACCATGATCCCTTTGCCTATTGTCAGAATATCCAATCAAAAAATCCAAAAACCTAACTTTGTCCTTCATTGAATGCTTCTTGTCCTTTCATTGATGATACCTTAAGGTCTGATTCACCTAAGGAAATAAGCATCCATCGAGAAGAGGGAATAAATCATTAGGTTAAAGTAAAAGGTAAAGAGAATATAGAAGATATACATAGCATAAACCTTAATGATCAATGATATGAGTTGTTAGCCTTAGACTTGGTTAGGCTACATTCATCATCTCATACTTTTGGGTTACCTTCTAGATGAGGTATGATCATCCAAATAGGAACTTGCACTTTCATCTCTATAGGAATGATGGATGAAGAAAGGATACATGGGACCAATCCTCACCCCATAGAGCGAAAGTATACCTCATGTTTCCTTTCCAATATTTACCCTATCCCCAAACAAATCCTTTGTAACTTTGGCTATACAGGAAAAGGTTTAGGACTTTTAGGACAAGGGATCAAGGAACCTTTAGAAACTAAAACTTGGCCTGAACATTGTGGATTGGGATATTTCCATACCCATAATAAGATCATGTCTCCTCCTTCTTCTAAAAGTGATGATGATGATGCATGGTTGTCCTCATTTGAATCACCAATAGAAGATGCTTCAAAAATAGGTCTAGATTGGGATGAAGAGGAAGAAGTTGAACCTCTCCCTTTCACATATTTAGATCTATTTTCACAATATGAATGAATCCATACCATCAACATCAAACCTATTGAGGAAATCAGACAAGATCCTCATGATAGTTTTGATAGTGAACACTAACAATATTTAGTGAATGAAGAGGAAGATACCTCATATCATTCGATGGCTAACCTTGTATTGACATTGCACATAAATGATTGTGAGGTGAAAATTTTACCTCACTCTCCTCATAGGGATGACAATAATGATATATCTCCTTCTAGTGGTATCCCTACTAAGGAAATTATTCCTTTAGATCCACATCCCTCATAATCATTTATCATGGAACAACAAACTTTAGAGGTTGATGAGCTACAAAGTCTAGGGGTCATACCTACCCCTCCACATTATGAAGATGAATCCAACATCCTCATCAAAGAAACTATAGATGTAAACATTGGATCAAGCGCCAATCCATGAATGATAAAGTTAGAAAAAATCTTAACTTTGGAAGAGAGAGAGGAGTATACAAAACTCTTGATTGAGTATTGTGATATATTTGCATGGTCCTATGTGGATATGCCTAGATTGGATCCATATTTGGTAGTTCATCACTTAGTAGTCAGACTTGATGCTAAGCCGGTGAAGCAAAAATTATGAAAGATGCACCCAAAAGTCACTTTACTAGTCAAAGAGGAGCTCCAAAAGATTTTAGAAGTCAAATTCATCAAGGCTATCGATTATTCTGATTGGATTTTGAACATAGTACCAGTCACCAAGAAAGAAGGTACCATGCGAGTATGCACAAACTTTTGAGACATCAACAAAGCCTATCCTAAGGATGATTTTCCTTTGCCCAACATTGACATGATAGTAGACTTCTCTACTGGCTATGGAATGTTATCCTTAATGGATGGATTTTTTGGTTACAATCAGATTTGTATAGCACCAGAAGACCAAGCCAAAATGATATTTACCACTCCTTGGGGAACCTTCTGCTATGAAGTTATGCCCTTTAGATTGAAAAATATTGGCACAACTTATCAATATGCCATGACATATATTTTCCATGATATGATGCATGATATCATTGAAGATTATGTTGATGATCTCCTTAGATGATCAATAAAAAGAGAAGATCATGTCAAAGACTTGAAATGAATCTTTGAATGACTATAAGAGTACAAAGTTTATTTAAAACCCTCCAAATGCATATTTGGGGTGACATCTAGCAAGCTTCTAGGTTTTATGGTGTCTAGGTGAGGTATCAAAGTAGATCCCAATAAAATATCAACCATAACCGACATGCCATCTCCTAGAAACCTAAAAGAGCTTAGAAGCTTACAAGGCAAGCTTCAAGCAATAAGGAGATTTATATCCCAATTGGCTGACAAATGCCAACCCTTTTCATGACTATTGCAAAAAGGGATCAAGTTCAATTGGGATGAGGAATGTCAAAAGGATTTTGATGCTTTGAAGACATACTTATTATCTCCCCTAGTCCTTGTGCCACCTGATCCTCTTAAGCCATTATTGTTGTACATTATAGCAATAGTTCACGCTCTAGGTGCCATGTTGGCACAATACGATGAGCAACATAGAGAATGAGTCATTTATTACATTAGTCAAACCCTCATCAGTTATGAAACTAGGTATACCCCTTTGGAAAAGGTGTGCTTAGCCATGGTTTTTGCTTCCCAAAAGCTGAGACATTACATGCTAAGTCACAAAACCTATGTCATAGCTAAAGTTGATCCATTGCGATACCTCATGTCAAAACCCTATTTATCAGGTAGGGTAGCAAAATGGGTAATGGCACTTAATGAATTTGATCTTGAATTTGTTAGTCAAAAATTGGTTAAGGGACAAGTGATAGCTGATCAGCTAGCAGCAACCCCTTTGCCAGCCAGTCACCCCTTAGAGATCGAATACCCTGATGAGATGGTGGGTACTCTTGACACATCACAACCAGATTCTTGGACTCTTTTCTTTGATGGTGCAAGGTGCATTAAAGGAGTAGGAGCAAGAATCATCCTGGTATCACCTCAAAAAATAGTGATTCCATTATCTTTCAAGCTTCAATTCTCATGTACCAATAACATGATCGAATACGAAGCTCTTATCCTTGGGCTACATGTAGCACTAGCCCTAAAAATTGCTAACCTCTCCATTTTTGGAGATTCCTAGCTTATAGTCAATCAAATAAATGAGATTTATCAAACTAAAGATGATAAATTAAAACCATATAAAGATATTATGGATAACCTAATGGCTTCTTTTGAAAAGATAACCATCGATATGGTTCCATGCTCTAGTAATCACCAAGCAGATGCAATGGTTGTCATTGCATCCCTCATACCTCTAGAATTGGAGGATGAACAAGTGATAATTATCATTCATCAGATTAGATAGCCAACAATATTACAATCTAGTCAAGAGCCATTGGCTATTTTTTCCATTGAACAAGCACCTATGATCGACTCATGGTATAAGAAAATATATGATTTCCTTAAAAGTGGTATTTTGCCCAAAGGGCTAAACTATAATGAGTGAAAGAATCTCAAGCAATGTGCCTATCAATTCATCATAATTGGAGATATCCTTTATCAAAGGACTTTTGATGGTATTCTCTTAATATGCCTCAATGTAGATGAAGCTAAAATAGTCATTCAAGATGCCCATGAAGGGGCATGTGGTGGACACTTCAATGGAAGTGCCATTGCTAAAAATCTTGTTTGCATGGGCTATTATTGGCTGACCATGGAATGAGATGCTCATAGCCATGTAAGAAAATGTGATAAGTGTCAAAATCATGATAACCTAATTCATGCACCATCTTAGGAACTTCAATCGATCACATCGCCCTGACCCTTTTCTACTTAGGGGTTAGATATTATTAGTAAAATAAACCCAATGTCATCTGATGGACATAAGTTCATCATCATAGCTACTGAATACTTTACCAAGTGGGTAGAAGCTATACCTCTAGCCTCTTGTACCAGTGTTCAAGTCTCCAAGTTTATCCTAAATTAGATCTTATCACATTATGATATTCCTAACATGCTTATATTTGATAATGACACTCCTTTTAAAAATAAGGATGTGGTCAAACTTTGTGCTAAATTCAAAATTTAGCACAAATGGTCGATGCCATATTACCCATAAGGTAATGGCCAAGCCGAAGCTTCTAACAAAACACTAATTAAAATCTTAAAGAAGTTAGTGAGAAAAACTGGCAAGGATTGGCATTTGTAACTATATCCTACCTTATGGGTATATCACACCAATGTTCAAACCCCAACTAGAGCTATACCCTATGCCTTAGTTTATGGGACTGAGGCCATATTCCCATTTGAATTAGAAGTTCCATATCTTAGGATCCTTCTAAAGGATACAATAGTTGGTGATGAGTATCACCATGCGAGACTTAGCCAACTTGAGTTGCTCGATGAAAGGCAAACTCATGCCTTAGAGCACTTGCATGTGTATCATCAAAGGCTCAAGAAAGCCTATGGAAAGTGAGTTAGACCTCATTCCTTTAAAGTAGGAGATCTTATACTTAAAGAAAACTAAAAAAATACTAATGCTAAGGAGGACCTTAAGGGTAAGTTTGAACCCAACTGGTTAGGTCCCTTTATCATAACAACCAAATATGGATCAAGAGCTTATCATCTAGCTTCCATAGATGGAAATGAACACAAATAACCTATCAATATAATGCATTTAAAAAGGTATTATGCTTGAATTTACATGTTTGCCTACTCATGTGCCTGATTGCATGGTTGATTGTATGCATGACTCTTTTTAAAAAAAATGATGAACATCTTTTACTTACCTTCATATGCCTGAATTGCATGATTTCTTGTGTTTACCTATTCATCCCATAAAGTCATGAGGGGGCATCCTACAATGAAGTGATGATGATCCTAGCTAGAAAATAATATCACTTGCATTGCACTTGTAGTAGGTCACTAAGCTAGTGGAGTCCCTCATCGACTTCTCTAAAATCTCATCACTCCTTTTAGATCTTTTGAACTCTAGAAAAGAGACTAAGGTTGTGACAAGCATAATATGATCATAAGTTATGACCTAACCATAGCTAGACACCTTGGCACATTTTTCTAAGAATTCAAAATTCAAAAAGGATCCATGTGCATCATCTTCTTTGTCATTACCTTTGTTTTTCACAACATTGGATGACACATGGTGATTGCCTATGCTTTCACTAGACTTGTTAGCACCCCATGATGACGTTGATACTACAATGTCAACCCATGAGTGGTATATAAAAGGGTATGTCTGAGCTAACAAGTCATACCCTAAGTGAACATCTTCTCATCTCTTCAATTACATCTTTTATCACAACATCCTTTGATTCATCTTTTTACCTAGAAAAAGTAGATCATAGGATTATTTGATGATTGGTAAGTGCTTGAAAATATTAGAAAGCATCCAACAACATGGGATAATCCTATGAAATATTTTTTCTTAATAAAAGGATTTATCAAATAAACAAAAATCTCAATCACATCTTTTGATTCATCTTTTCACCTAGGAAAAGTAGATCATAGGATCATTCAATGATTGGCAAGTGCTTGAAAATCTTAGAAAGCACCCAACAACATGGGATGATTCTATGAAATATTTTTTCTTGATGAAAGGATCTATCAAAAATCTCAATCTTATCAAAAATATTATCAAACATCATTCTCATCAACTCATGGTTCACTCTTATATCCCAGTAGAAAGTTTGGTAGAATCATTCTCCACTCGATAAGCATTAGCAAGTCCTATACGTCCAATGAGTGAGGAATGATTTTATCAAACCTTCTTCTTTGATATAAGGGTTTACCATGTATCATAATCAACAACATATCAAAAAGTCTATCAAACTATGATTCATTCTTATATCCAAATAGAATGTTTGGTAGAATCATTCATCACTTGGTAAGTATTAGCAAGTCCTATACACCCAACAAGTGAGGAATGATTATGTCAAACATTCTTCTTTGATATAAGGATCTATCATACATCATGAATCATGATCATATCAACTTCCTATCAATTTGTGATTCATTCTTATATCCAGCCAGAAGGTGGGATATAATAATTTGACACTTGACAAGCGTTAGTATTCCTATATGCCCAACAAGTGATGAATTATTATGTCAAACCTTCTTCCTCGATATAAGGGTCAATCACAAACTCGAGTTCATCAATTATCACATTCTATCATTATACCTAACACGGATGAATGATGTATAATTATTCAATCAAATGGTATTGATAATTTAAATTAAAAATCCTATCCTGGTATAAGCTTTTCATCATCATCATCAAATAACCACCTACTACTTCTAAATCGGGGCACTATGATGAAGCGTAATCACTAATAGCCCCACCTCATCAATCTTCTTGACATGAATCTAATTGTCTTTGAACCTTTTAGATTATCAATCAACTTGTATGCATATGATGTATGTTTGGTTTGAGTTTTGCTTGACTGTATGTTTGTATGAATGCATAAACTGTTAGAATATATTTCAATATTTCTTTTTCCCTTTAATTAATTTGATCCTAATGATCTTATATTGTTAGAATTGATTAATTTAGGCTAGTTGTTATTTGTTACAACTGTGCCTATATTGGTCTCGGGTGGTTCCACAACCTCCGGACTAATCCTGGCCCTATTGTATTATTTATACTTCATCAAATAATTGAGATCTAGTTCCACTTCTCACATGGTATCAGAGCACTCCACCACTCTCTCCGCCACTCTCATTTTTTAAATGATCTTGTAGTAGCATTGAGAGCGAAGCTCTGGAGGCAGAGTTTGTTTGGGGGCGAAGCTGCGAAGAGGCGAATTATTTTTTTTAAGGTGGGGGGCAATTATTCCAAATTTTTCCCATTGGAATTCATGCCAAGATAATCCCAATTTTTTTTTGGGAGATCGACCAACCGGTCGGAAGAGGGGTCGGATCGAAATATCACAAGAGGCAAGAGAGGGTCGAAAGATCGACAGATCACACGAGGGTCGAAGCTAGGCAGCCAACACCAAGGCCGCTACCCACGCACGAGAGGAGAGTCCGCGCCCTCTCAGGAGAGAGTCCCCGAGAGGAGATACTCCTTTATGGAGTCCAGGTTTGTTTAAACCCTATATAACCTCACTGCCCCTTCAATGTGGGACATTTGGTCCTCCCTGTAATCGCCCATGTACTCGACAGATCCGTCACTGCATCAACGAAACTCGCCACCACCTATTTTTCCTTATCTTTGAGGCCGATGGATTTTAATTCTACAATTTTTCATGGAGATAGAGGTGAAATCCGAGCACTTTTGCTGGATTAGAATGTGTTTTTTGTCATCGGATTCCCTCTCATGCAGGATTTTTCCTCCCGGAAGGCGTCACTGGCAAACTTCAATGGAGCAGGTTTGAGCATTTCCTGAAGTTTTTTGGGTTTGAAAGGTGTTTAAATATTTCTATAAGAATACAGTGATCCTCTGCGATCACTTTGTGCAGTGTTTGATTAAAAAAAATTGAGTTTTTTTCGTCACCTGCATGCCACCCTGCTGCCGCCCCATCCCGCCGACCAAGCTCCGCCCGAGCTGAGCCGAGCTCCGCCCGAGCCGAGGTGGCCGAGCAGCCGCGCGATCCTTATTTGGGTCGTGGCTGCAGTATAAGGGAGAGGGCACCGAGATCTAGTCTCGGATCAGCCCACTGGCTCACTGGTTGTGAGCCGAGTGGTAAGGGCTCCGGGAGCCCTGAGGTCGCGGGTTCAAACCCCGCCGACCCCCCCTACGTTAAGGTATAATTTTTTTTGTTTTTTTCAAAGTTTTTTTTTAATATTTTTTTTCTAAGGTTAAAAATTATATAATTTTTACATTATTTTACTATAGTTTAAAGTTATTTTTTACCAAATAATTTTTTACTATATGAGATAATTTTTTTTTTTAACTTTAGTTATAAAAAAATATATTTAAAAAAAATGTTTTGAAAGGACAATTTTTTTTTTAAGGGGGGGAGTATTTTTTCAAAAATCAAGGGGGGATAGAGAGTAATTTTTTGAAAAAAAAAAAAAAAGCAAATTTTGGCATTATTGTAAAGGTGCATTTTCGGCTGCGCCCGACACCTAGTGGTTTATTTCTGTGGGCACTTTTATGTTGTATGTTGCATTCTTTTCTTGCTTTGCACTACATCATTAAAAGTTAAAATCAAATTCACTCCCTAAGTCCCCGAAATAATTAAAACCCATCCGTGCAATTTATTGCACTACAACGTTCGGTATTTGTGATACCTCTGGCCAGCACTTACAGGTAAAGCTGTCGTGATTGCGCTACTGTATTCGCCGCCTAATATAGCTGCCAAAATGACGTCTGAGCTTGTTCTCTATTAATCGTCGGGGAGAAATAAGTTTGCCATTTTGCTATTTTTTTACTCCATCCACTACCCCAATCACTCTCGTGTTTAGGCTTAAATCCAGATGAAAGTTCGGATATCCAAAGTGTTTAGGGGAAGTTACGCCCCACGCATGAGGATTGAAGGCTTTCTAAGGTCGGTGCCATCAACGAGGTGATTCCCTTTCAGTACCGCCTAAGTACCACGTATCGTATAATCATTAAAATTACCTACAGTCTCCCTCACGTAAGGGCGGGTAATTTTTTTGGTTTTTCAAAATACCTATAGTCTCCCTCACGTAAGGGCGGGTATTTTGTATGGTATAACGGCCTGGAATTAAGGTATATCGAAGGGGGGACCATTTGGTGTTATAAGGAACCTTCACAATGTCTGCAAAACTAATGACTGATGCTCATCAATTATTGAAAGGTCCAAACTATACACCATGGAAAAACAAAATGAAGGCAATCCTAGAGATGGATGATCTTTGGGATATTGTGTCTGGAACAACAGTAAGACCTTCATCTTCAGCTGGAGCCACAACTCTAACTGCTGATCAGAAAGACTTTGACAAGAAAGATAGCAAAGCAAAAGTGCTCATTTTGCTTGTTGTTTCTGATGAAGTTCAACCTCATATTGTTGATTGTCAAAATAGTAAAGAGGCATGGGATGCCCTTAAAACTATATATGAAGGAAAGAATGATTCCACCATTCTATTTCTTCAATCTCAATTACACAGTCTAAGCATGAAACAGGGAGAGACAGTTGAACTCTTTCTTTGCAGAGTGTCTGAGTTGAAAGGAAAATTGAATTCCTTGGCAACACCAGTTGATGATAAGCTCCTTACCTCAGTGGTAATGAGAGCATTACCTGATTCTTTTAGAGTGTTGATCACCTCACTTCATGTATCACAGAGACAAGTTACCTTTGTTGAGTTGGTAAATTTGCTTCAAGAGGAGGAGGCACGCCAACTACAACGAGATGATTCTTCTAACACTGCCCTCTACACAAATAGGAAGGGCCAGAACAAGAAGAAGGGTAATTTTTAGAAGGGAGGGAGTTCTCAAAAGGATTCAAAAGGGAAACAAAATCAACAAACTCAACAGACTAAGAGATATTGCAAGATCTGTGACAAGGAAGGTCATGATACAAACAGATGTTGGCATAAGAATAAACAACCAAAATAGAAAGGCCAGAACAAACCACAAAAGAACAAGCAACAGAAAGTGAATGTTGTTGTTGAGGAATCTGACATGGATTCTGAGCGAGCACACAAAGTGCTCATGACTACCACAATATCCAAACAGACGGATCCTATTTGGTATGTCGATTCTGGAGCCAGTAAGCACATGACTGGCGATAAATCATGGTTTGAGTCTTTTGAGGCCAAAGAGGGCAAACCTGTCACTATTGTCGATGATAAAACCTACAAGGTTCAGGGAGAAGGTACAATTTTTGTTACTCTTCCTGATGGCAAGTGCCAGATTGAGAAGGTTCTCTATGTTCCAGGATTGGCGAACAACTTGTTGTCAGTCACACAAATTCTGGACAAGGATATGGTTGTAAACTTTAGTGTTGAGGGGGGCAAGAAGTGTTGTTCTATTACCAGGAGGGGTAAGAACATTGCAACCGCTTCATATAAGCATGGCTTATTTGCCCTAGATGCTATCTCTACTCCAGATGTAGCCATGACTGTCTCTACAAAGGAGGCAACTTCCCTATGGCACAAGAGATATGGACATATGAGTTCTGGTTACTTACTTGAGTTAAGTAAGTATGAGATGGTAAAGGGTCTTCCTTCCCTTTCTACCACATTGCCAGTTTGCTCTGACTGCTTGGCAGGAAAGCAACATAGAGTACCTTTCGAGAGGAGCTCTACAAGAGCAAAGAAACCTCTGGAGTTGGTTCACACCGATCTGTGCGGTCCTTTAACACCCAAAAGTTGTGGGGGTAAGAGGTATTTTTAGTTATTCATGGATGATTACTCACGAAATATGTGGGTATTCTTTCTTCAACTAAAATCTGAAGCATTTGGCTTCTTTCAACAATTCAAGAAATCTGTTGAAAAGGAGTCAAGGACTTCTATAAAGACCCTCCGCTCAGATCGAGGGGGGAGTTCACCTCTAAAGAATTTTTTGCATTCTTGACTAAAAATGGGATCACACGATAGTTGACTACTGCTTATACTCCTCAAAAAAATGGAGTTGTTGAAAGGAGGAACCGTTCCATCATGGAAATGGTTCGTTGCATGCTCACAGGAGCTAGAATTGGGCAACAATATTGGGCAGAAGCTGTCACCACAACAGTATATCTATTGAATAGGGCACCCACTAATGCCCTACAAGGAATGACTCCACAGGAAGCATGGAGTGGCAGGAAACCCTCCATCTCTCATCTACGCATTTTTGGTTGTAAAGCATTCATGCACATACCGAAAGAAAAGAGGAAGAAGCTAGATGAGAAAACATTGAAGTGCATTCTTCTTGGGTATGATGAGCACTCTAAGGGTTATCGATTGATTGATCCCTTAACCAAGAAGATTCACATCAGTAGAGATGTAGTTTTTGATGAGGCTTTCACATCAGAAAACACATCAGATGTATACCTAGACCTTGTGGAATCTAAGGTTGAGAAGTCTCCTTCATCAAAGGTTGGAGGTCCTTCTTCATCTTCTTCATCACCATAGAAGAAGAATCCAAAGTGGTATACAAATACAATCAGAGACTCTAAGCTATCCACTCCACCAGATTTGACTTTGGATAGGCCTCGTACTCGCAGCATGGCTCGACAGGAGAAAGCTGCAGCAGAGATTACTGGGGTTGATGATCTTTGTCAATATTTTGAGGAACTTTTTGTAGATCCAGAGAGAGATACAGAAGATATGGATATTGATGATGACAGGGTGTTTATGTCTTCAATAGATGAACTTGAACCTGCTTCAGTGCAAGATGCCCTTAGTGAGCCTCAGTGGAAGGCCGCTATGGATGCAGAGTATAAGTCTCTGATGAAAAACAAAACTTGGAAGCTTGTCGATCTGCCATACGGAAAGAAGCCCATAGGCTGCAAATGGGTGTACAAAGTCAAGTACAAGGTAGATGGGACAATAGATAAGCATAAGGCCCGACTTGTTGCAAAGGGCTATGCTCAAAAAGAAGGCATTGACTACGAGGAAACTTTTGCACCTACTGCTCGGATGACAACTATTCGAGTTCTTTGTGCTATGGCAGCACAATATGGGTGGAAAGTGCACCAAATGGATGTCAAGAGTGCCTTTCTAAATGGTGATCTCCAAGAGGAAGTCTACATGACTCAACCGGAAGGATTTGAAGTGGAAGGCCAACAACAGAAAGTTTGCAAATTGGTCAAATCCTTATATGGTTTGAAACAGGCCCCTCGGGCTTGGTATATAAAAATGGATAATCACCTACTACAACATGGATTCAAGAGATGTCCGTCGGATGCAAACCTCTATTTTAAGAAGCAAGGCTCTGAAATAGTGTTGCTTGTACTCTATGTTGATGATCTGCTCATAACAGGGAGTTCAGAAACAATGATCTCTACTATCAAACAAGATTTGAGCAAATATTTTGAAATGATAGATCTCGGACTTCTCCATTACTGTCTTGGTCTGGAAGTGAACCAGAAGGAGCACTACATCAAAGTGACCCAAAAAAAATATGCCAAGACACTACTAGAAAAATATCGCATGACTGATTGCAAGCCGATGGCAACACCAATGGAATCAGGACTTCAGTTATCGCGATATGACAAATCACCTCAGGTAGATGCTACTCTCTATCGTCAACTGATTGGGAGTCTCATATATCTGACCAACACTAGGCCAGATATCATATTTGTTGTCAACTATCTTTCGAGGTTCATGCAGGAACCTAAGACTACACACTGGAAAGCAGCAAAGCGAGTTCTTCACTATGTCCGTGGCACAATGGAATATGGCCTAGAATACAAGAAGAACAACAAATTCTTCTTACAGGGATACACGGACTCCGACTATGCCGGATCATATGATGATCGTAAATCAACTTCAGGATATTTGTTTCATCTTGGATCCGGTCCTGTCTCTTGGCACAACAAGAAGCAACAGGTGGTTGCTATCTCATCAACAGAGGCAGAATATCGCGCCGCACGTGAAGCTATGTGCGAAGTGATATGGTTGCGTCGCATCCTGACAAGTATGGGTCTTCCATCAAAATCTCCAATACACTTGTTCTGTGACAACATGGGTGTTTTGAACCTTGTTAAGAATCCAGTGCATCATGAGAAAACCAAGCACATTGATACACAATGCCACTTCATTCGAGACGAAGTACCAAGGCACCGAATCCAGCTTCAGTACATCTCCACCAATGCTCAAGTTGCAGACATATTCACTAAGGCACTTGCACGTGTCAAATTTGAATTGTTTCGCAACTCTCTATGTATTTCAAAATAATGGGGGGATGCTAGTATAGCTAGTAGTTATATGTTTCCTCAAATATTGTAATAAGGGGGGATGTTAGAATATATTTCAATATTTCTTTTTCCCTTTAATTAATTCGATCCTAACGATCTTATATTGTTAGAATTGATTAATTTAGGCTAGTTGTTATTTGTTACAACTGCGCCTATATTGGTCTCGGGTGGTTCCACAACCTTCGGACTAATCTTGGCCCTATTGTATTATTTATACTTCATCAAATAATTGAGATCTAGTTCCACTTCTCACATAAACTACACATATTAACTCATCATTTAACTTCATTTCATCAGGATGTAGCGATTTCCCTCTTAATACTATATTGGGGATCATATACTAGTGAGCTAAATTCACATTGTATATCATGACATTATTTTTAGAGTGGTATGGACTCAAGAGCCTCTTTGTATAGGGAGAAAACAAGAGTTATTTTTCATCTAAATAATTTTCATGGCTTAAAAAATATTCTATGAGGAATAACTCTTAATTTCTTCTCTTTCATTAAGAAGCAATGGTACACTCCTCACATACTATCCATCATTATTATCACCATTGTATAATTTAATTTATGCATTGATTGCATGCTTAAAAATCACACATCAACTTAGTTCATTGGCTTTGTCCCCTGCAACAACTTTAACAAAGCTTAGGACATATAGGGTGTTGTTTGTTAGGTTTTTGTGGGTGAACAAAATCATGAGCTAAATCATGCAAATTTTCTCTAGGTACTCCTTTTTGAGTCGATGATATATTTACCTTATACAGTACAATATTATTATGGGCCCAAATGATGAAAAACCAAATTTTAAAAGTTCAAGCTATCATTTTATTGAAAATGATGTGCTTAAATAAGCACAAAAGCATAGCACAAACACATACATGAGTTTTTCCTCCAATAAATATGCTAAATAAAGAGGATAACAACAAGATAGCATCTAACAACCAAAATGCTAACAAATTGCTAACAATATCTAACAACATAAGCTAACAAATGCCACCTAAGCCTAAAAACCAATCCAATGTGAGCTAATGGAAGCTTCACATGGGTACAAAGGGGAAAAATAATATGCCAAATATATCTAGCTAATAATATGCCTAGCTAGAAAATAATAAAATAATAAGCCTAGGAATTAAACTAAACCTAGGACTAAATGATGTCCTCATCATACCTTCCCACTAAAGAAGCATTCGACTCCAATGCTTTTACAATATAAGAGGGAGGTCGAGGAATCAAATTTTGAAAACATATACCACTGATAGGATAAAGCAAAAGCTAAGATATCACATCATCGTTGGTATAAAAAATGTCGAGGATACCTCGAGATACCGATGCTAAAATACAATGTTTGGTCACAACTCTATCGATAATATGTGAAGGAACACAATGAGGACCAATGGGATCCTACGGATTCTATGAAGTATGCTACAAAATAGGAACCTATCTAACTAAAGGAGGTTGCAAAGAAGAGGGTCTCTCAATATCAGGAAGTTGTGTAGTAGGTGGGGCAATAGGAAGGGCAGTTGGAGGAGCAATAGGAGGAGGTACAAATAAAGAATAAATCACCTCCTTGTGAGAAGATGATGACGCAAAAGCAAGTGTATCTTGAGACCTATTAAAGATTAATGCTAATTTTTACAATCAATATGAGCAAAGAAAAAGTGTGGAATATGGAATGTTATGAATAAGAAATGTCTTATTTACATGATGCAAAGCGTAGGTTTGGTTACATGCATCATATAGAGCCCTTTTATCATATTAATAGGGTTGGTCAAGAATGAGATGATAATAATCCATCCAAGTCATATCACAAGTGAATTGATCTATAAAATGTGAGCCAAAAGCAAAGGATATAGTGCAAGTTTCTATGATGTAGGAAGCATAACTAGTATCCTTCCATCCAAGTGAATATGGATAGGGATTTGGTTTTACTGGAATTTTTAGCTTATTGACTATGGATTACACAATAAAATTGGTTTGTGATCCATTGTAAATAATATAATTCATAAAAAAATTATGAGTTAGATCCTAGACCCATCATAAGTCATGACATCATATTTTGCTTTAATTTGTAGAGCGTTGTTGTAGACTTTAACTTTAGGAGCACTTTGAGTTGTAATATCTTGGACCTTATCAACTAATATTTTGACTACTATGACTAAAATAACCATTTGTTTTGCTAAATATGATGCCATTTTAGATTTATTATAAGCCAAAACTTTATAAAATATTAGCCTTTCCTAGGCTAATACAGAAATGAGCTTTGACAAAAGAGCACTAATGTCAAGCACTTATAAAAGTAAAGTCAAAGAGTTACAAAAGTTTAGCCTCTTCTAAGCTAATATAAAAGTGGACTAAAAGAAAGGGATACTTAAGGATAAAAAATAAATGCAACTATGATCCTATCAAGCAATTGCCTTCAAAAGATCAAAACAAGATCTTTAAGGCTTACAATTTTGCAAATTACAAAAATTCTCTTCTTCACAATTTGATAGCTATGCCTAAGCAAAACAAAATTTCTACCTCTACCAAGCAATTTTGTAGTTTGTTAAGGGTAGAAAGTGGAAAAAGTAAAAAAATAATTTGCTTAGGCACAAAAATTAATTAATTAATTACAAAAATAAATAATTAATTAAAAAATATATAGTTTTTCCTACCAAGTCAATGGTAGAACCGACAAGGTCAACAACCTCCAAGGTCAATGGCAAGAAGATTTCAACATGTCAACAATAGCAATAGTCCATCGTAGGTCAATGAAAATAATTCAATGGTGCTTCCATATGAGGTGAAGCTAGACAACCAAGCTAGATATTCATCCTTTTGTGTGAGTTTACCTTTAAAAAAGCACAATGCCTTCCACATAATAAATATATATATATATATATATATATATATATATATATCCTACATTTAAGAATAATAAGAAAATAAATGTATCTTCCTTCATCGTTGCCACAGAGTGAAAGTACACCTATCAATAGCAATAACTGCTAGTTGGCATTCTAGGAGAGCTTCGTCAATGGAGGTTTGAGGCAAAAAGTTTGCTTCACAACCAATTGCCAGCCAGGAGATTTGGTTAATGGTTATAACATGAGGTGGGTATTTTCAAGACCTGTCAGTCCTATAGCATCTCGAATGTGGGACTAAAATATTATATTTTTTAAACTGTCGACCGTCCTAAGTCACAGTGTGTCAAAAAAGTTGCAGTCATTGAAAACATAGGGTAATGATTGCTGAAGGTTTTCTATGAAGGATTATTATTAGTAATATGAGGAATGGATGAAAATCGATCGATTGGGCTCCTGTAGGAAACCTTGTTACTGGAAAGTGGTAAGCATCAGGGAAGAGCTACTGAGGTGCTATTTGGTGTTTTCGAGGAAGGGATGGCCACATGATCCTATGTTAAGGGAGTGATGGTATGGAAGGGTTGTTAGAATGGTGTTGAAAGGTTGGTCAATAAGAAATTGTCATCAAATTAGTGGTTGGCCATCCATGAGCATCGTTGGTGGTTAGCCTTGGTGGTCAGTCATCGGTGAGCATTGTTGGTGGCTGGAGAGGCCATCGATTGATACTAATGAGATGCTAACTAGAAGTGGGGTGACTGCCTAAATATTGGGTAGTTCAGGCCTAAAACCTTATTATAGAAAAATAATAAATATTAATATTATTATTTAACATTAATATTTAAACCCAGGTGTTTTAGGTGAGTTGGAGAGGAGAGGGCAATCCTCCAAGGGAGGTCCCAGGTTCAAATCTCCACCCTACCAAAAAGATGAATTGGGTATCCAAAATCCAATTGATAATGTTGGTGTGGGCAGGGGTCGGGTGTGACTCCCGAGATGACTTTGACTATGTAGAACCCCCTGTTCATGGTCTCTCAGACCAAGGTGGCCCCACAAGGGGTTTTTTGCTTTAAAAAAATTAACATTGATATTTATTTTAAAACCTTAATACAACCCTAAGTGAAGAAAAAAAAGGCTCTAGAAGGTAAATCTTCATAAAGTTTTGTGCATGGAACTGAATCGACTCAACAAAGCTAATAGAGGGCCTATTTGAGACCTATAGTTGGGAATTTTGTAAATATTTACTAGGAAATTGTTCATCTATTGCTAGAACCTAGAGCTTCCTATGCAAACTAAGATCTCCCATTAGCCTAATCTCAGGATTTAATATCAATGATGAGGAACCAAATTTTAAAACTGCAAGCTATCATTTTATTGAAAATGATGTGCTTAAATAAGCACAATTACTTAGCACAAACACATACATGGATTATTCCTCCAACAAACATTCTAAATAAGGAGGATAACATCTAGCAACCGAAATGCTAACATGTTGCTAATAATATCTAACAACATAAGTTAACAATGCCACCTACGACTAAAAAACAATCCCATGTGAGCTAATGGAAGCTTCACGTGGTATAAAGGGCAAAAAAATATGCCAAATATATCTAGCTAATAATATGCCTAGCTAGAAAATAATAAAATAATAAGCCTAGGAATTAAGCCTAGGACTAAATGATGTCCTCACTACCAAAAGGGTACTTCCACAATGGAACATTGGATGCACAACCACCTAGATGTGATAAAGAATCCAAACTATACATACCATTATAGACTTTGGATCTTAAAATGCTAGCAACATATCACCAGTATACATATTAGAGTTATGTTTGTTTTCTTGAAATAGTTGTTTATTTTATTTTTCAATTAACACATATGTATAGAGCAAAATAATGAATCTAAACATCCCTCCTACTTGCTAAATGATGACAATTCCCTAATTCGCAAGGATATAAAATTCACAATATTTTATTGAATCTTCATTCGTTCAAAAAACTCCTTTATTTTGAGCCCTCTTATTAGGGCCAACCAGATGACAAAAGATGTAGTATTGTGTTTTCTTACAAGCACTAATAAGGGTTTCAAATGGTGACATATTATTACACACCAATATTATCATCTTTAGAAACATTGTTCTAAAAATGATTTGACATATTTCAAATCTATTCACAGTATGCTAAAAGAATAAAAATCTTGCAACATCAATAATATTGATGGCAAGATCCCTAATCCTTTTAACAAACCCCTAAAATGGGGGCATCAATAAAATGAGCAATCAAGACAATGAATTATCCCAATTAGGGGAAAGCAAAGCACTATATTAGGACATAAATTGCTTGAAAATCAAAGCACTATATCAGGACATAAATTGTTCGAAAATCAAAGCACTATACCAGGATATAAACTGTTCAAAAATCAAAGTACTATATAAGGACATAAATTATTCAAAAATCAAAGCAATATATTAGGACATAAATTGTTCAAAATTCAAAGCATTATATTAGGACATAAACTATCCTACAATAAGACTTACCCAAAAACATATATCAATCAAACTTTATCTAAGTGTTCATAATTCAGGCTAGAAGAGCCACTGTTTAGAAATAAGCTTATTTTATAGGACATCAACTATCCTATGATAGGACCTATCCAAAAATATATCAATCAAATCTTATCTAAGTGTTTGTCCACAATTTAGGCTAGAAGAGCCACTGCTTAGAACTAAGCTTATTTTATAGGACATCAATTGTCCTATGACAGGACCTGCCCAAAAACATATATCAATCATAGCTGCCTAGATGTTTACCATTTATTAAGTTGAGGGGCCACTGCTTGAAGTCTACTGATGATATAAGAAATCCTATTTGAGAAGCGTTGTTCGATTAGCCTTCTAAATTGGTCTATATATACATATTTACTCATATGTAAGCTTATTTTATAGGAAATTAATTGTCCTATGGTAGGACCTTCCCAAAAACATATATCGACCATGGTCGCCTAGGCATTTGTTATTTATTAGGCTAAGATACCACTAATTAGGATCCATTTATGATATAAATAACCCATTTATAAAGAACTAGTAGGTTACTTTACAAATTGGTATATATATTAAATACAATGATAAAAGAATGGATGCTTAGGATTAACCTTTTTTTTAGCAAATTAATTTTTTTAATGAAAAATACCCCCTTGCCTACTAACTTGAGACAAACCACATCACCAACATTCATAAATATCATTTGACATAACTATCATCTCAAAATTTGAAATTAAGACATTTTAGAATCATTTGGAATTTATTTTGAACTCGACTATCATGATTGGTTCAATCATGCCTACTTTTTTGAATCTGATTCTACACATTCATTATCCTTCCAATCATATTTCAACTATTTTTACTCAATAAGTCATTGGGATTCCATTGTCCATCAATTCATTGTTTGATGTTCAGTTGTTTTGAAACTAAGGTCAAACGTGCATCAAAACCTCTCAAATGTACTGAATTTTTGAAAACAAAATTAATTCAGTAAAAATATCAAAACAAGTTAGAAATGACATTTCTATACATCAAATCATTCATTGATATCTATCTAACATCATAAAACCATCATAATTTAAATTTTCACATTCACATAATTTAGACAAAATTTTCACATCGTAACAAATTCATACCACACAAACACCTAACATACCACAATAAACCAATATTGGTACACTCATATCATGTAATCTAGATAATGTATCCTAAGTTTGATGCTCTCATGCCACTCACATAGGTCAAAACTATTGAAGCCATCACCTAAGTCTAAGTCTCATATCTACCCTTTGCTAGACAAGGTGGAAATTGGACCAACTGCTATGACAATCGAGTCACTGACCTTGAACATGAATGAGATCATGTTCTCAAAGGTAAAGGATTCCTCTACTTAGGGGAAACTATTGCATAGTATATTGCTTAGTAATATGTGCTCCTTACCACCTCTACCATATACCAGGCCTGCAAGGTAGCTATCTGATCAAACAAGCCTCATACAACTAGATCGCTACTCCCAATTCCCACTATAGTTTCCCTAACCAAGGTGTTATCTCACTAAGTATGCATATGGTCCCTCTATAGTATGACTTGGTCTCTCTCCAAGATGACTTGGTCACTCTCCAAAATAACCAGGTTCCTCTTTGTTAGAGCTTGTATCATATACTCCTACAACAACTCTATCTACCTCTTCATGGCATCCCTCTCCTGCTCGAATGCCTCCTTTGCTATAATATTGGTGCCTACCTCACTATTATGATTAGTAGCCAATGGGGTATGATAAAAGCTCTTTATGGTGTAGTGCCATCTCTTTGCCTCTACCACAACTGCTCCTGTACCATCTGGACATGTCGATGGGCCATCCTGCTCAGTCTAGGGTCCATCCTAGGTTGTCTAAGAATAGGCGTAACCTTAGCAATATGAAACTAATGATACAATTAGAAGTATCTAGGATCCATACCTGTGTCATCCAACCTAACTGCTTGATTAGAGGACCATCCACATCCTCAATAAAATCCATAGGATTTGAAATATTGCCATACCCTCTCTGTCTCTCCTGAGTCATATGATGGATCCATTAATTCCCTAGCTTAGAAATATCCTAAAATAACTTGAACTAGCATTGAAACCTATTTATATGATAGAGTTCAAACTCTCCTTACAATCCCATCAACCATCTGACTCGTCTGACTCAGGCCAACTCAAAGCTATTTGCTACCTAGCCTGCATGATCCCTATGTGAATGCCAAACTATTTGATCAGGTTGGAGGTCATCAATAACCCTTCAAGCTGGCATTAAGACTCCTCTTAAGGTCCTCCTACCCACCTCATGAGATCTATCCCACTTGAATCCTATAGGAACACTTGTATCTATAGGTGTGACTAGAAACCCCATAGGTTGTCTGATGGTTACATGCTCCCATGTCTAAATCTATAGTAGCAGGTAGAAAACCAAACTCTTCCCATCCTTATAGGTAAAAATTTGGAGATTCTTGTAGAGCCTTTATAGAATGAAGGATCCCCAATCAAACTGTGTCTAGTTATCTCTCATCCAAGCTATAATTTCGAAGATCCCCTGATGTAATAGTCTCTTGTTGGTATCTCCTACTAGTAAACTAGATACTATAGCACATAATTGTACTATCAATCGATCCAATAGACCTACCTGAAAGGTGGTATTAATTTTAATACCATAGTAACTCAACTAAAAATGATGCCCACTAGTCAAGCTAGAGATAGCCACATCCTGGTTGTAGATCATCCATATACCAACAGTCTGGATAGGCACTCATAAAATACTTTATACATCCTCTAGGGCGACAGTCATCTCCCCTATAGGCAACAAGAAGAGCTCACACTTAGAATACCATCACTTGACTAAATTAGTAAGTAAATAATTATCCAACTCAATATTTGGCATCATAGCCAAATGCAACATCCCCACAACATCTAACACATCTCGATTAGTAGGTGTCATCACTACCACTATGGATCAATGGGTATGAGGGTGGCGATATTTGCATTCAAGTACTTTGTACACTTGCAACTAAAGAAAATAATAACAAAACAAAGGTCAAATTCTAAATCAAGTAATCAAAATAAGTCTAACCAAAACCTTGGCAAATATGCCAACCAAAGCATGAATCTGTCAAGCGATGAATTTGCCAACAAAAAGTAAATTTATCAATTGGTAAAAATCATGAATACGTCAATGTATTTGAGTCGACATATTCACACCCATAGGATAAATACATTGACCACGATGATTTAACTACAAAAATATAAAAAAATAAAAAAGGTTAACGGAGAATCCGCTCTCAACCTGATGTTTGCAAAATTTCAAAACACCCCTTTTAACCACCAAATTTAATTCCAATAGTCATTTTGAGCAAATGCACTAAGAAACAAATCTTCCATTGGGTGTATTTGTATAGGTGACATATTCGTGCTAAAAAATTCAAAAATATAAGTGCACCTATAAAATTCTGCTAGGTCATAAATTTTGCTGACTGACTGCCTGCAAGCGTAGGGATCAACTAAGAGAGGAAGGAAGGGGATTGATCCCCTTCCACTTCCCCAAATATTCTAAACTTGCATAAACTTACCCAAATCAACAAATATACCATAAAATCCAACCAACCAATAAATTAGCCTAGTTCACATGTCAACCACATCACCTCACCTATTTGGAAAAATATAAAGGACCAAAAATCTATAAATTGGCCCCTTGGGAGGGAAGATTATGGGGAACTTTTTCAACAACAAAGTGCTATAAAAATTATCAACCAAGGTAAAGAAGCGATGAAGTGTTGAAAAAATCCTTTTGTGGAGTGAGAAAGACTTTGCCATGAGACAAGGAGAAGGGGGCATTTAGTATTTTGAGCTCGATGATACCTCTCTTAACAAGCATTATCTCTCATTTATTTCAATTTTACTAACATTTTTTATTTTTTTATTTGCATCCATAGCATTATATCATAGGTTTCATATATGCAAAATATAACTATTATTTTATGAAGAATCCCTTTATTTGTGTCCGTAGGAGCTATAGGAGACAATTATAGGATCCCAAGACACCACAAGAAGCTTCATTTGTCCAACCAAATATCCTACATTTTGATTCACCCATGGGACTTGTTGTCCCCCAATAGATTTAGCAAAATTACTGAGCCAACTAACTATAGGTGATGTATTCGCTTTGCATCTTTGTCCACCATTCTTTATAGAATTTGATATTTCAAGTTCTCTTGGTTTCTAAAGTGAATCCATTAAGAAACCCTTTTTTAGGAAACATATTCACACAAGGTGTAATCTCTTGTCTTCTTTTGTCCAATGCAAATATGTCAAAATAACCTATTTTAAGCGGTATTCTATACACCCTAATTTAAAAATTAAATTTTTGTTGATAGACCTAAGCCATCGCTCTTACATTAATGACAAATATTTTATATCAACGACATGAGTTTAATAAATTTAACCATCGCTCTTGCATCAGCGACCAATACTTTGCATTAGCAAAATGAATTTGAAAGACTTGGAGACCATCACTGATTGACTAAAACTATCGTTGATGCATAAATGATAAGGGTTTTACATCAATGACTGGGTATTTTTGGTAATATTTGTCACTCTTTAGAAAAGACTATCGTTGATGCATCAACGAAAACGGTTTTACATCAACGACCATGCATTTTTGGCAGTCTTCATCACTCTTCGAGAAAGCCTATCGGTGATGCATTAGTGATAAATTTTTTCATTAGGGACAAGGGTTGTAGCAGGCTATTCGAGGTATTAACAACATAAATAATATTATACGGATGCGAGTGGATATAATGATTAATTAACCCTAATATTGAGCACTTTAATAAAACTTTATGGAATGATTTAATTTGAATGATTTAATAAATAATTTGGCCAATAAAATTCCATCGCTAATAAAATCATGCATTATCGACATCCAATGAGATCTCATCACTATTGGAAAGGAGCCATCATCTATACATCAATGACAAAGATTCTACATCATAGATAGGGGTGTCTTTGGTTGTAATCATCGATAATACTAATGAGAATCCATCATCGATATAACAAAGTCAATGCTCTTCCATCAACAATAAAGGCTTTGCATGAGCGACACGATTTTAATGACTTAAGTTCCATCACTGCTAGAACAATATCATCATCGATGCATCAACGACAAGGGTTTTTGCATGAGCAACACAAATTTAATGATTTAATTTCATCACCGATAGAACAAAGTCATTGCTAATGCATGAGCGACAAGGGTTTTGCATCACCGATGAATTTTAAAAAGGATTTTTTTGAGGTCTTAACTATAGAAATGATATTGGCATGAAATATGAGATCCTAGGTATTTTAATAAAATGATGAAGACTTTTAAACATCCGAATTTAATATTTCAAACATTAAAATCAAGGAAGATAACATTGACAATTGAGTGCATGGAATTAAATGGAGAACGATTACTTCAGAGACATTTGATATTTTTTTTTATTTGTGGAAAACATCCCAAAAGGGATGCCACTTTCGGGTAAGACCCAAGGAGGCAGGGGTATCCATTCCGCCAAAAATTCCCAGGACTCGGACCCGGCCTACCACCTTTGACATACTCAAGGAGCAAACAAACACACAAAACCAATTTAAAAATAAGTAAATAACAACAAAAATAATAAAATAAAATAAAAAACATGCTCCTTGAGTGTGTCAAAAACAAAAGCACAACCAAACACGCACAATAAGATAAAATAAACCACAACACAAACCACATAGAAAAACACAAGAACCACACAACAAAACACAAACAAGACAAAAACAACATAACACTACAAAGACATAACCCAAAAAAAACATGAAAAATAAACACAACCAAAACCTAAAAAATTTAAAAAATAAAATAAAAATAAAAATAAAAAACAACCAACAACAGACAATAAACAAAAACAAAAAACATAGAAAACACTCACACATAAAAACACGAAATAACACAAACAAAGAGAAACCCAAGAACAAGAACGAAAAAACACAAGAACAATAACAAAAAACATAAAAAAAAACAAAACAACAAAAACACAAGAACAACAAAAAACAACACAAAGAACACAAAAACAAAAACAAAACAAAAGAACCCACCCACCTTAAAAAACTAAACAAAAAAAAAAGAAAAAAGAAAAAAAATTGAACAAAACAATGACCTATCTAGACTAGAAGACTATTAAGGCAAGAATCAACAGAGGAAACAAAATAAAGAATAGAATGAGCTAGGGAACTAAAAAAAATTGAATGAACCAAAGAGAAGCAAAAAAAAAACAAGAAGAAACTAGGTACCTTCATAACTGGAGCCATCCAAAGAAATGATAGAAAGAAGAGCTTCCCTAATTTGAGAAGCCCACCATATAGGAGGGTGGCCATAACAAGTAAGATCACCTTTGTCCAAAGCCCAATTAGCTAAAGCATCATCACTCTTGTTTTGATCTCTGACCACATGATTGTAATCAACTTTCAAAAATCCCATCTGGATTAACTGAATCTTCTCAATAATTCTTTTTATTCTCCAATCCACCTTATGATTCTTAGAAGGAGTCTTCAAGAGATTAATCATAAGTTGAGAGTCATACTCAACTAACACCTTTTCCCATCCAACCTTAGTAGCCTCCTGAAGGCCTCTGAGGATACCATACCCCTCAACAAGGTTATTGGAAAGAATACCCAAATTCTTAGCAAAAGTAAAAACCAGGGAGCCATTTGAAAGTCTACCAATTCCTCCCACACTGGCTTTTCCAGGGTTCCCTCTAGAGGCTCCATCAATATTGACTTTTCCAAAATCCTTAGGAGGAGGTTGCCAATTTCTAGTCCTATCCATCTTACTAATACTCACATTCCATTTAAGTTGGTTGCCCTTAGAAGATTTAATCTTCAATCTTTGCATCACTTGATCCCATCTTTGGTGGGAGTTTTGGGGGTGATTAAGGAGTTGATGGACTGATTCAACTAAGTTGGCTATGGTCTTTTGCCAAATATAGTGAATATCCTTCCTATCTTGATTAAAAATTCGGCTGTTCCTTTCATTCCAAATATTCCAAAGAAGAATGGTAGAACCCATCCAAACTAACCGCCTAATAAAATGATCAACACCCTCTTGATTAGGCCAATCCCTCCAAAGTTGTTCAAAAGTAAAAAAATTGGACCACTATAAGCCAAGTAAAGTGGCCATTCTCCTCCATAGCTCAGAGGCTAAAGTACACTCAATAAAAATATGGTTGATATTTTCTACATTCTCTTCACACATTTCACATCTAAAAGGGCCATGAAAACCACGCTTCATAAGTTGCTCACCAAGAAGCACCCTACGATGCAATAAAAGCCAATTAAAGAACCTCACCTTAGGCCAGAGCTTTTGAGCCCACAATCGAGAAAATATGTCAGAAGAATGGTTGGGATTATTATGGCATAAGGTCAAATAACCTTGAGCAACTGAATACTCACCCTTAGTAGTGTTGTTCCATCCAAAACAATCTTTTTCATGGGACCAAGAGAGGGATCTCATATGAAGGATGCCTTGGATATCTTGTCTTTGCCTTTCTGGGATTTGAATAGGCCAGTCCTCAATAGGGATCCAATATCTACCAACCTTTGAATTACCAAGTATGGTACCGATAGTAATTAGCCACCTTTATCCAATTAGCTCGGTGAAGCTCCTCCATCCAAGGCCTCCAATCGGGAAACTGAGTTATCAAAGGCTTGTGACCATCCCAAGAATATGTCCAAAAATTTGCATGTTGACCATTATGAATGATCCAAAATAATTTTTTCTTTATCAAATCCTCACTAGTATTAAGAAATGCTAAAATGGGAGAACCTTTGGTAGGAAGTTGATAGCGAACAAGGTCTTCAGGACTTTTGTTCTCAACATATTTAGCATGGAGATTATTGGCCCAAAGAGCATTGGGGTTATGCAACATCCTCCAATATAATTTAGTAGCTAAAGCTTTGTTGTTATTAATTGAAGACCGGAATCCTAACCCCCCTTCACTCTTAGGAAGACATAAAGTATCCCATTTCACCAAGGCCCATTTTCTTTTCTCCTTAGTACCACTCCAAAGGAAACGATGACTGATTTGATCCAATTCTCGAAGAACAACCTTTGGGATATTCAAAATGAAAGAAACATAAATAGGAATAGCTTGAAGGACTAATTTTACCAAGGTGATTCTACCCCGGAAGAAAGCCACTTGTTGGTCCACTTTCCAATTTTCTTCTTGACTTTGTCCAACAACCAATTCCAATATTTATTTTTCTGCCTTTGAATATTTATGGGAATACCTAAATAAGTGATTGGAAGAGAGGTCTTCTTATATCTTAATTTATCCAAGACCATGGATTCCTGTCTAGAAGAGCAGTGAAAGAAAATAACTTTAGATTTGTCTTCATTGATCAACTGCCCAAGAGCCTTAGAAAAACAGCTAATGATTTGCTTAATATTAGAAGCTTCCTTAATTGTAGCTTTACCTAAAAGAGTAGAGTCATCCACAAATTGAATATGAGAGATAGGTCTAGCTCCATGAGCAATGGTAACTCCCTCAAGGGTTTTGTTTTCCCTATTTTTGGTTATAGTCCTACCCAAGCATTCAACAAGAATGATGAATAAATAAGGGGATAGCGGGTCACCTTGCCTAATACCTCTAGAAGCTGGGAAAGACTGAGAAGGCCTGCCATTGATAAGAACTAAGTAGGAAACTAAAGAGATACATCCCATAATCCAATCCATCCAATCCTTAGAGAAACCAAATTGCCTCAAAACTTTGATAAGGAAGTGCCAATCCACTCTGTCATAAGCTTTGGATAAGTCTAACCGAATGAACATGGAAGGAGAATTTTGCATATCCATGGAATGGATGGCTTCCTCGAGCAAGAACTATCTCATCTACTATTTGATGTCCTTCCACATAACCCCCTTGCTCTGGGGAAATAATCTTATGCAAAAGAGGCTTCAACCTTTTTGCCATGATTTTAGTAATGATTTTGAGAAGAACATTACATAAAGCAATAGGTCTAAAAGATGAGATATGATCAACCTCTTGAGCTTTTGGAACAAGAGTAATATAAGTTTTATTGATAACCTTCAAAATTTCTTTGGCTTTCCTCGCTTCTTCCACCACCTCTAATAAATCAACATGAAGGATATCCCAGAACTCTTGGTAGAACTCAATGGGAAAACCATCAGACCTCGGGGTTTTCCCTTTTTGCATTTTAAAAACTACTTGTTGAAGCTCATTGATAGTAACAGGAGTAGTCAAAATAGAGTTCTCCTCAGAAGTGATAAGAGAAGGGATTGCTTGAAGAACATTTTGTTGTGAAGTTGAGTCAAGAGGAGTAGCAACAAAAAGATTGGAAAAGTAATCAACAACAATAGAGTTCATGCCATCCCAAGTATAAACAACATCTCCATAATCTGATTTTAAGGAAGAAATAAAGTTGTGAGATCTTCGAGCTAGAAGATATTTGTGGAAGAAATTTGTGTTTCGATCTCCTTATTTGAGCCATTGAATTCTAGATTTTTGCTTCCATAAGATTTCTTCTCTTTTTTCCCATTCCTCTAACTGAGTTGTGAGTTTAATTTCATCTGCACTTCTCTTCTCTGTGAGGCCATCTAAACGGATTTTCTTATTCAAATTTTCAAGATGAGCAATAACTTCATATTTTTTTTATGAACATCCCCAAACTCTTTCTAGTTCCAAGTCTTGATTTTGGATTTAATGTATTGAAGTCTTTTGGCAAAATAGAACATCTTAGTCCCATGCCTAGGTTTACCTTCCTTCCACCATTGTTGCACACGAGGTCTGAAGGAAATGTCTCTAAGCCACATTAATTGAAAATGAAAAGGAGAGAAACTCACATTGGTTTTCCACATTTCCACCATGACTGGCCAATGATTCGAACCATCATTATTAAGAGTCTTCACTTTAGGAATGTGACCATGGATTAAGAAATTTTTAGAGAGCAAAAACCTATCCAATCTCTCCATTATACAAGCTAAGCCTTGCCTTCTGTTAGACCAAGTCATAAGGCCATTATCTGGTTGGATATCCACAAGATGGAGGTTTGCAATATATTCGCTCATGAGGTCAGTGCTTTTGTCCAAATTTCTATTTCCCCCTTTTCTCATCCAGAGAGAGGATGGTATTGAAATATCCTCCGATCAAGATCCAAGATTTAGGAAAATGAGAGATAATATGAGTAATATCCTTCCACTGTCTTCTTTTTCCTCCAAAGAAGTCGAAGCATAAATAGTAATGCAGAGCATAATCTGGTTGGAATGTCTACTTTGAATAGCTATAGCCAAAAAACCCCAACTACCAACCATATGGTGAATAACTACCTCTTTTGGGTCCCAAAGACAAGCAATGCCACCCGAAGTCCCTTGGGAACTGAGGAAAACCACTTTTCTAGTTGGCCAAATTTTACTGGCAATTAAGTCCATATCCTCCATTGACATCTTTGTTTCTTGAAGGAAAACAATATGTGGATGATTTATCTAAATCATTCTTCTAATTTCATTTTGTTTTGAAAGACTCCCTTTGAGTCCTCTAATATTCCAAGTGATGATCTTCATTAATACCAGGGCTAAACAAGTTGGGAAGGGCATTAATCTTACCTTCCTCTACAAGATTTTCACCTTCTTTTACCATATGATATTGATTGGTCTTGCGACCTACTTTTTGATTAGAATCCATCTTCAAATTTTTTTTCCCTGTTTCTTGACTTATTCCAATTGAATCTGAGATGGCTTCTAACCTTGAAGAATTCTCATACACAGCCAAAATTTTACTAGATGGTTCAACGGAGGCTATAGTGGGACCTGCATTATTTGAAGTTTTGACATTTGAAATATTGTTTTTCTTGTGTAAATTTTCTCTTTTTTTTTTGTTGAAAACCTTTGATTTGTTGGTTTTTCTCTGAGTTCTTCCCTTCATATTTAAATTGTGTTTCTAAGATTTCAGTTTCCATTATTTCCTCTTCCTCACTTGGGACATCATTTGTGGAAAGGATTTCAAACATATTAGCAGATGACTTTGATTGATCCTTCATAACTAGTTTTTTTCGAGTGTTCTTCTTCTTAGGTATTTGGAAACATGCTGAGTTTATATCTTCTTTCTTTTGATCAGGAATTTTATTTGGGCAAGCACTGGACAAATGACCATATTCATGCCAAATTCTACAACGAAAAGGAATGTTCTCATAGTCCACTACTTGCTCCCAAGTGTCTTCCCCAAATTGTAATGTGATCTTTTTAGGTAGGAGTTTGTCAAAATCCATTAAAACACAAATTCGAGCATAAATAATATGTTCAAAATTTTGAGTACAATCAGCAGTCATCATAAAAGTTCCTAAAGAGTTTCCAATTGAAGAAAAATAGTAGGATTCCAAAATTCAATAGGGAGGCCAAAGAGTCTAACCCACACGGGAGCTATAGAAGGCATCTCTTCTTCGACTTTAAATTTAGTATGCCAGGGCTTCATGAAAAGCCCTCGCCTTCCAAAAAACCAAGGACCCCCTTGAAAAGTTTTCTCTCTATCTTCATTATTAGCAAATAAAACAAGAAAATAACCATATGGATAAATAGATATTTGTAACTCACCTTTAGTTTTCCAAATTTTTGCAGCCCAGACTTTGAAAGCAGATAGACTCGAACGAAAACCCATGAACCGACAAATTAGTCCTCTTTTTTCCAAATCTTCAATGCTAGTCTGAATGTTGCCCATATCAAGCTTAACAATAGGAGTTCCATCAGCTGCTTTAAGACATCCTGACCATGTTTTCCTGGGATCAATCTTAGGCATTCTTAGAGGTTTATGGGAAGCCCTAATATTGATATTAGCATTGGGCTAAGGCTGTCCACCACGAATGGCATCCATAAAATTTATTTTTGGGATTGAGTCTTCAAATTTCTAACCCATATTGTATCCCATGCAATATTTCCTGCTAAAATATTGAGCATAAACCACAAAAATATTGGCCGCTAGGGCCCGAAGGCCCTAAAAACCAACCTCTAGAGCTGCTTGCACTCAACCCAGATGAAACCCTCGCATAGTCGCTTGCCAAATATCTCGTTCACACATAGGGATGTGCTAGGATCTATGTTGCTCCAAATGATATTAAAATTGGTGGAGACATTCTAAGGTTTTTCAGTCATCTACCCTCAAACTTTTAGCTCAATCCGAGTCCGGATGAGTGACATATGGCCAAAACAAGTTCGACAGTTTGGGAAGTCCTACGAAAAATGTCTAATCAATTTCCGAATTGTAAAACAATTCAAAAAATAACAAAAAATTCAAATAATTCTCGCAGGCCAATATTTTTACTTTAGAGCAAGGATCGGAGACATTTGATATTAGTGTGAATGCTTTTGTAGTTATTAATATTAATTAAAATTAAAAGCCAAAAACATTAAAAAATGATAAATAATAATAATAATAATAATAATAATAATAATAAAAGGCTAATGTTAAACCTTAGGAAGACATTCAATAAATCTAAAATCATCAATATTAATAGTAATAATACCAAATTTTGATTTTATTTCATCACCAAAGTCTTAAATTGGATTTTTCTTCTGTGTCTGCAGGTGATCGAACTAGGGGGTGAACATGGAAGTTGAATAGTCAAAAAAGAAAGCTAAATGATCGAGAAGAATGATATTCATTGAACCTAGACTAAAACCTGACCAGCTGGTGCATGACAAATCAGATGAAATGTGATGATTCAACTACCCAAAGCTTCATGGAGAAGTTTCTAATTAGTTAAGAGATCAAGGGCTGAAATTGCAGATCTGAACCAAAAGTTACTTCAAGACCCACCACACCGAAGCAGAAAAGGAATTAAAGCCAGTCACAGAATAAGAACAACTTGAATATTTGAGGATAGGTGGCATAGTTTATCCAATTTTGATAGCCTGTGATAGCCCAATTCTTGTTGTAATACATTCACAAAAATTAGTGGTAGAGAGGATGCCAAGTGGCTGCATATGCACCAAGTATTCAAAATAGAATTTGCAAAATTCAAACTATAAAAGAGGCCTTTCAAGCCAAAATTAATCATCGAGCATCAGAATAGCAAAATTTTTCAAGAGGTATTTCGAGTGTTTGGTCTAGGTTGGCTGTATTTTCCCTATGTTGTCTTTGTTCTCCATCTCTCCATTCTTCTCACCTTTGTATAGGTACTACTGAGAGTTGAGTAGCTCACCTGAGATCATTTCTTGGGAGTTGCTTGAGGAGCCAGAGTCTATATGTCACTACAATTAGGACAATAGATTGTGTTCCCCTGTTACAACATTCGAACAGGGTGAATATTGTGTTGTGTTCTTTGGGAGACCTGAGCACACTGCCAGGATCTATCATTGTAATCATCAGATATTGAATATAATACATAATTTTGGTTTCTGCTCTTTGGTGTATTCTGGTGCAATGTGTGTGTTACTTGTCTGTATATTACATTATTTGAATCTACAGGTAATGTTTCTTTCGCTGATTTAAAAATCCATGTTGATTACGATATTTGAATGAATATGGGTTTATCAAATTTTCCTTCCTTTTTCTCTTTGTTTCATGTGATTAATTAAAATTTGCTACAATCACCCAATGGACAAGGCACCTATATGCATTCTTGAAACTAAAGCTATAAATGCTATGTTTGCTTGGTCATCATAAAAATCCATTATAATTCATTAGATCTGGTAGAGCTTAGCAAGACTAAAATTCATTATCAATTAGGCTCATTGTGGGGTGTCCAGACCCAACCTGTGTTCTTAAGGATTTAGTGTTTCAGGTTAAAGAGGTGAGTTTACCAGAGCTCACATATTATTGTGATTAGGAAGTTTTGGTAGCGTGACAACCAATATTTTAAGGATATCAAAATTTTCCATAACAGTTTTTGACGTCGTTGCTGAGGATAGACTGTTTGAATTTTATATGTTCCTATAGTTTGTCTCCTCGTGAAAAAGTTTTTTACCCATCAACGCCATAATTTCTGGCATCGTGGGTACCTCTGTGCATATTTGAGAGATTGAGAGAATTCAAAATCCGAGCAATCTTGGCCTGAGTGAGATTCTATTGCACCAAAGTGTTGGCGACTCTGAACGAACCCAAAAGATAGAAGAAAGAAGAATCTGACCTGGCGCATATGAGAGGGAGTGGTAAGAAAATATTTCAAGAATTGAAGAACCCAGAGGTATTTATCTAAAACCAAAAAACCCAGTTTACAGAATTGAATCATATCATAGTGGTAAGGTTTTGTTAACAAGTGATGTTCCTTTAGATAGTGGTTCTAGCATCTTAAGTTGTTCTGATAAGAATATTTCAATTGATCATAAGTCTATCATCACCCCTATGATCATTATGAATAACCAGAATAATCAATACCTTCAGACTTGGAGAGCCAATAGGTACAAGCCTTTTTAGTTGCCTCCTCACCTTCATCAGTTACCCATTAAAGCCCCTAAATACTTGCCTAAATTCCTAGGTAACAATGTTGTCACTGGAGAAGAACATATCCAAAGCTTCTTGTACGCCTTAGATAAATTGGAAGTCGAAGAAGAAGATGTGGCCCTTAGGCTATTTTGGCAAACCTTAGAGAAGGATGCTATAGATTGGTTCAATAGTCTTCCCTCACATTACATATCAGATTTCCAGGAAATGGAAGAAGTCTTTTTAGAAAGGTATGGTAAGAAGAGAAATAAACGTTCACTTATAACTGAATTGGCTACAATGAAAAAAGAGAAAAATGAATCGGTTAATGACTTCAAAAAAATATTCATCAAGGTTAAAAATAAAGTTTTTGATAAGTTAGCTCTTAGTGATCAACATTACATTGGCTTTTATAAGAATGCTTTTTTTGTAGAATTCAATGATGAACTAAGAAAAGAGCAAGTGAACACTATTGATGAGTGCATGAATAAGGTTGTTCACGTAGAAAGGAATATGATCGATGGTGGAAATATCAAACCATATTCCAATATAGTGACATAAAGGTTTGATACAAGAACAGAGTCCAAACAAAAAAGGAAAAAGACACAAATTTTTTCAAATATTGCTACAATTTTTCTTTTTGTTCCCTACTTGTAATTCACCCCATAGTCCTTCTGGTTGTGCCATCTATTTAGCCTCATATCCTAGCCTGAACCTCAAGGAATGACCTAGTAAAGAAGTTAGGACCAATTTAGATTGCAAGGATAAACACCCTAAATCTAAAGGAGATATTGAGGTCTATCAAGAATAGAGAACTTTAATATCTAAAATAGAGCAACATCATCCTAAAACCTCTAATGTCATACTTGATGAAGTCAAATGGGAACCACTTATAGCAATAGTAGATATTTTTCAAGAAATCCATGCCATGGACTTTGAAAGTACAATAGAGAGAGAACCAAAGGAGAGAGAGAGACACAAAAAGAGACCCAAAAAAAAGCGAGGGGGAAAAAAAAAAAAAAAAAAAAAAAAAAAAAAAAAAATAAGTCTAAAGAAGATATCAATGCCTTTCTTATCGAATCATGAGCAAAATAACTTTATTTCTCAAGGAAGAACATCATCATCAAGCTCCTGATGACAGTTTTGATGAAATAAAACAAGATCAATCTATAACAGTAGAAGCTCCAAAAAACCTTCATATCGATGATTTTGATATATCAAAAATACCATAACAACATTCAGAAGAAGGGGCACTATCCAATAAAATAGTGCATGCTAAGGAAGAAGAAGTTGATAAAAGGGCAACAATTGATAATGATGAGTCAAAATATGAGGTTCTTATTGAAAAGTCCGATGTAGAAGAGGACCACAAAATAGAATTGATTGATCACAAGTCTAAAAATATAATTAAGTCTGAAGAAGATATCAATGTTTGTCTTATCAGTCATGAGCAAAGAACTTTATTTCTTAGGGAAGAACATCATCATCAAGCTCTTGATGATAGATTTGATGAAATCAAACAAGATCAATCTATAATAGTAGAAGTTTCAAAAAACCTTCAAACCAATGATTTCAATATACAAGAAATACAAGAACAACATTCAGAAGAAGAGGTATTATCCAACAAAACTATACAGGATGAAGATGAAAAATTTGATAAAAGGTCAATAACTGAGGATGGTTTATCCAAAGATGAAGTTCTCCTTGTGAATCCCAATGTAGAGGAAGACCCTGAGATAGAACTGACTAATCACGAGCTTAAAAGTATAATTAAGTCTAAAAAAGATATTGGTCAGAGGATCATAGCACAAAAAGAAGTAATAACAATTCTTGAGAGCATAGATGATTTTTCTAAATATTTTAAGCTTATTGATCAGTCAAAAAAATTATCAAGTAGACCTCCAAGCCTAGAAGATTGCAAAAATGAAACCACATCTGAAACAAAGCCCCTCCATGTCTTCCAAAGATATATGTCTAATTAAATGAATGAATACTCTATCCGCAATCACCCGCTTGATAACAGAACTTCATATAACATCATAGTTGATCTACTGAGTCTTTCTTCTACAAATAATTGTTCCCCTATTTCTATTTTAAGTGTGAAATCAGTCAGATTAAAATAGGTCAAATCAAATAAAATCGATAAATTCACAGTACTCATTGGTCTGGAAAATGATGTTGGTCCCTTTGTTGACTTCTCCATCATATTCATTAACAAAGCTTCTATCCTAGGTAATACCACATTTGTTACCTCTTTTTAGAGTAAAATCCCCAATGCCCAACCCATCATCAGGAGCCCCACAAGAATTGGCTAGTCTAACAAAAAAGACATCATGATAAGAGCAAAGGTAAAAAGGATGCATAAAGTTCAACTATGGTTTGTTCTTCTCTAGAATCATCAAGAATTGAGAGTGTATCCTAGACCATTTAGACAAAAATAAAAGGAGTTTAAACTCACTCTACATCCTGAGGTCATAAAGTTGTTTTTGCAAAATAAAAAGTGTTACCCCCTTCATGTTCTATGATTCACAAAAATTATCCCAAAAAAGTTAATTGCTCTTGCAAATATTCCAATGAGATAATTTCCTTTTTGCCTCATCACCATCCATGTCTAGTAGTGGTTATATTTTTGTCTCCTTAAAAGGTTTTGTTTCACACTGTAGTTTTGATAGACTTGTTCTAATCAGTTAAAGAAAGAGAATCTAGAGTAAGGACAAATGACACTAAGATCTTATAGGCCAGGTTTTAGGCAATTGTTCCATAAGTCTGGAGCTACAATAGATTAAGTGGAAGGTATTGTGCATTATGCTAAAGCTTCACATCTTCCACAAATTTTAAAGTTATTCCAAGGTCAAGAAGAATGAAGTCATCATTGGTAGGATGCTTTGAGCCAAAAACATATACACTCTTCTTTTTAGCCTTACAGATTTCTAACCCAACATGAGCTTTGTAATTCATCATAATTCTTCTCAAGTAAGAAGAAAAATATAAATAATGCAAAGTAGCTATGTGTTTGGGGTATCTGGATAACCTCTACCAGGGCTATAGATGCCTGGATGGCAGTAGAGTAGGTCTAGAGGAAATCAAGGTCATCTCCATCGGGGCTATAGACGCTTGGATGGTAGTGGAGCAATGTCAAGGTGAATATCATTCAGAGTGAAATACTTAATAGGCTCAACTCCTGCCAATATGATAAAATTTTGATTGATCAAGGAATAAGAATGAATGCACAAAATACACACAAGCCAAGGCATGACGACACAACTTCCAAATAAATCTGCCTTAACTCTATCTTAAGACATTGCCAACAGATTTGTTGCCCCATGAGTCAAAGTTCATCTATTTTAAACTGAATCATCTGATTTGACTGATCAATATCAATGTCAATTCTTTATTATTTTTAGCACCTTTGTTTTCCTTTTCAGCTTTTAGTCTAAATTTTTGTGGTCTCTTGATTGTCAACCAAATATTTTGGAGTTCTCAAGAGCATTCATGCATTATCAAGGTCATTCATGCTACCTATCCCAGTCAGAGCCTGTGTTGTACCCCATAGTTACAACTTGGTTTTCACCTCATTTTTTGAAAAATTTCATCAAAATTGATGTCTAGGTGAACTTAGGGTGCAAGGGTCAATTTTTGATGATTCCAAAGAATTGAAGTTTGGGTTTAATTTGAATTTTGGCTTGCATCAAGACTATTTAAAAATTTCTAATTACATTGAGGAAGACCTAGATCCAGTTGCAATAATTTGAATTGAATAATTTTGAGCATTTGCACCTTAATGGCATTATTTCAAATTAAAATGTTTCAGGAAATGCAAGTCCTAAGGTTTTTCAAAAGTCTAAATAATTAAATTTCGTTTTAGGGTTTTGTCACTTTTGCCCTACATTTTGATGTGAAATTGATATGGCCATAACTTGAGCTAGAAAACTCCGTTTGGGGTGATTCAAAAACTGGTGGAAAGAGCTTGATCTCATCTTCACAATGGAACTAAATTTTTAGAGTTTTAGCTATCAAGTTTTTCCAAAAATAGTAATTTACAGTAGCATATTGTGAACTTTAAAATGACATATCTCATGAACCATGATGAATTTTTTGATGATCTCAATGGATTTGAGTACCCATTTGGCCCATTTAGATGTATGGAAATTTTCATAATATTCTAAGCACTTTGAATTTTGCCTTATTTTTGGCACTATGGGACAACTTAGAGCTCCGGGTCAAATTTGGTCTCCATTAACCAGGCCTAAAATCAGTTCTTGGATGAGTATAAAATTTCCATGATCTCTATAATTACCTCTTATTTGGTTGTGCAAAATTATCCATTTTTAATTTGGTTCCAGTTCGCAGACTCAGATCTCGGGAAAGCTTATCATCGATAAATTAAAGCCATCACTCTTACATCGACAAAAAATATCTTCCATCAGCAAAATGAATATGTGACTTCAAGCAATTATCATTGATAGACCAAAGCCATCACTCTTACATCAGTGATAAATATTTTAGATCAGAGAAATGAATTTAATAAATTTGACTATCGCTCTTGCATCAGCGACCAATACTTTGCATTAGTGAAATAAATTTGAATGACTTGGAGACCATCACTGATTGACTAAAGCTATCATCGATGCATCAGTGACAAGGGTTTTACATCAATGACCGAGTATTTTCGATAATCTTCATCATTCTTTGGGAAAGGCTATCGATGATGCATCAATGACAATGGTTTTACATCAGTGACCGTGCATTTTTGGCAGTCTTCATCGCTCTTTGGGAAAGCCTATCGCTGATGCATTAATGAAAAATTTTTTCATCAACGATAAGGGTTATAGTAGGCTATTTGAGGCATTAACGACATAAATAATATTATACGGATGTGAGCAGATATAATGATTAATTAACCCTAATGTTGAGCACTTTAATAAAACCTTAGGGAATGATTTAATTTTGAATACCTAGGATTTAATATTAAAATCTTGAGCTACTCCAATAAAATTTCATCGCTCATGTATCAACACCAAAAGTCATGCATTATCGACATCCAATGATATCTCATCGCTATTGGAAAGGAGCCATCATCGATGCATCAAAGACAAAGATTGCACATCGCCGACAAGGGTGTCTTTGCTAATAATCATTGATAAAAACAACATTATCATTTTAATTAAGCCTAAATGTTTTGGCATGAATTTAATACCAATGAGAATCCATCACCGATATAACAAAGCCATCGCTCTTCCATCAACGACAAAGGATTTGCATGAGCGACACAAATTTAATGATTTAAGTTATCATCGCTAGAACAAGTCATCTGCCAATGAAGGGTTTTGCAGGGACACCAATTAAAATTTAATTTCATCATCGATAGAACAAAGTCATTGCTAATGCATGAGCGACAAGGGTTTTGCATCACCGATGAAATTTAAAAAGGATTTTTTTGAGGTCTTAACTATAGAAATGATATTAGCATGAAATATGAGATCCTGGGTATTTTAATAAAATGATGAAGACTTTTAAACATCTAGATTTAATATTTCAAACATTAAAATCAAGGAAGAGAACATTGACAATTGAGGACATGGAATTATTAATATTAATTAAAATTAAAAACCAAAAACATTAGAAAATGATAAAAAAAATAAAATAATAATAATAATAATAATTAAAAAATTAAAATAAAAGGCTAATGTTAAACCTTAGGAAGACATTCAATAAATCTAAAATCATCAATATTAATAATATTAATACCAAATTTTGATTTTCTTTCATCGCCAAAGTCTTAAATTGGATTTTTCTTCTGTGTCTGCAGGTGATCGAACTAGGGGGCAAACAGGGAAGTCGAACAATCAAGAAAGGAAGTCGAACGATCGAGAAGAATGATATTCATTGAACCTAGACTAAAACCTGACTAGCTGGTGCATGATAGATCAGATGGAATGTGATGATTCAACTACCCAAAGCTTCATGGAGAAGTTTCTAATTAGTTAGAGATCAAGGGCTAAAATTGTAGATCTGAACCAAAAAGTTACTTCAAGACCCACCACCACCAGAGGAGAAAAGGAATCAGAGCTAGTCATAGAACAAGAACAACCTAGATATTTGAGGATAGGTGGCACAATTTCTCCAATTTTGATAGCTTGTGATAGCCTAGTTCTTGCTGTAATACATTCATAAAAATTAGTGGTAGAGAGGATGCCAAGTGGCTACATATGCACCAAGTATTCAAAATAAAATTGCAGAATTCAAACTATAAAAGAGGCCTTTCAAGCCAAAATTAATCATCGAGCATCAAAATAGCAAAATTTTACAAGAGGTATTTTGAGTGTTTGGTCTGGGTTGGCTGTATTTTCCCTATGTTGTATTTGTTCTCCATATCTCCATTCTTCTCACCTTTGTACAGGTACTACTGAGAGTTGAGTAGCTCACCTAAGATCATTTCTTGGGAGTTGCTTGAGGAGCCAAAGTCTATATGTCACTACAATTAGGATAGTAGATTGTGTTCCCCTATTACAACATTCGAATGGGGTGAATATTGTGTTGTGTTCTTTGGGAGACCTAAGCACACTGCTAGGCTCTATCATTGTAATCATTAGACATTGAATATAATACATAATTCTGGTTTCTGCTCTTTGGCATATTCTGGTGCAATGTGTGTGTGTTACTTGTCTATATATTACATTATTTGAATCTAAAGGTAACATTTCTTTTGCTGATTTAAAAATCCATGTTGATTGTGATATTCGAATGAATATGGGTTTATCAGTTTTTCCTTCCTTTTTCTCTTTGTTTCATGTGATTAATTAAAATTTTCTACAATAACCCAATGGACAAGGCACCGATCTGCATTCTTGAAACTGAAGTTATAAATGCTATGTTTTCTTGGTCATCATAAAAATCCATTATAATTCATTAGATCTGGTAGAGCTTAGCAAGACTGAAATTCATTATCAATTAGGCTCATTATGGGGTGTCCAGACCCAACCTGTATTCTTAAGGATTTAGTGTTTCAGGTTAAAGAGGTGAGTTTACCAGAGCTCACATATTGTTGTGATTAGAAAGTTTTGGTAGCGTGACAACCAATATTTTAAGGATATCAAAATTTTCCACAACAGGGCCTGACTATGTAAACTAGGAAGAAGTAAATTTTTGGCTACTTGGTAGGTCCCCAAATCATAATCCCATTTTATTGGTCTATTTTGCAGGTTTTGATAAATATTCCAACTACAAGAATCCTAGTTGACGTATTTTCACAGGAGGCGTATTCACTTTCAAACGACGTATTTGTGTTAACCACTAGAACAAATAAGTACCCATGATCCTCTAGTTCTACAATCTTTTTATAAACTAGTTTTTTTACTTTTGCCTCATCATTTTACATTCTAGGCACATAAAAGAGGATAAATCAAAAGAATCCTTAGCTTAGTTAACATTTTACTTTGTTTCATTAGGCATCAAAATCAACATTGCATGTAGTTTTGCATATAGGTTAATTTGCATATTTTTAGCCTTCTTGCACCCTTGCTCACATAGGAAAAGAAAGGAATATCTCCTTCCCTTAAGCATAGATATCAAAATCATCAAAAAATGAATTGCATGTATGATAGAACTATATTCTTGCATAACTATTTGTCACATTGTATTGCATTGCATTTTTGCTCATAATAGATCTTAAAATAGATGGTCAAAACCTAGTTGTTTGCAAAAATTAAATATATCAAGTAGATTAGGAAATCTTTAGATCCCTTGGTGAACCCATAAACCCCCACCAAAGATAAGTACTACATGTAAAACATAGTCATCTTTAAAATTATGGGTTAGCAGCAGCGCTCTCTCAGCCTGAGTGTGGAAAACCACCTAAAAAGAAAATGAATCACACCTCCCTGGGGGCAGCACCCTGAAGTAGGGTGGCATGACCTTTTTGACATCACATGCCTACACATTCTAATATATCAAATAATGTAATATTCTATACCACCCACCTTGTATTACATTATTTGATGTGGAATTCTCTTGATCTACATAGATGATTTTGGAATATCTAAAAGATCATGTGCTTTTGTAAAAATATCTACAATATGATATTTAGTAGGAACATATTTCAACTGGATATGATGATTTTGAACATAATCCTTCATAAAATGGCATTAAGCTTCAATATGTTTTGTTCTTTCATGAATAATTAGATTTTTGATTAGATTAAGTACTCCTTGATTATCACACTTTATTATTGTAGGGGTTCTTTTGATTCCCATATCTAATAATATGTAGATGAAAGTGTTGTTGCATGTTGTTTTTTACTATACCAAGAAATAGGTCCAAAACCAAGATAGAAAACATAGTTTGATGTATATTTTCTATCAACTATAGATCCAACATAATTAGAACCTGAATATCCTTATAGTTAGAATCTTTCATCATCATTTTTATATGTTAGTCCATATATCTGTAGTCTTGCTAATATACTGTAGTATTATATTTGTGGCTTTCCAATGACTTTCTCTAGGTTCTTGCATAAATTTCGAAATATAATTTACAACAAAAACTATATCTGGTCTAGTATTTGTTAAATATATAAGACTTCCAATTAATTGATTATAGATAGTGGTTGAGACGAGAGGTGTCTCATCATATCTAGACAATTGCAATACTTGCTCCATAAGAGTATCTTTGGACTTACAAATTTTCATCCTGTATTTTTTAAGTAATAATTTTGCATACTTTGTTGTGTTATTGTGATATTATTTTAATTTTGACACATTTCCAAACCAATACAATAATGAAGGAGCCCCAAATCTATCATTTTAAAATCCTTTTCTAAATTCCTTTTAATTTTATCTCTCAAAATTTTGGAGCTTCCTATGATTAATATATCATCAACATATACTATAAGTATTATTCTATCACGTCCAACATTTTTGTATAGATATTTGGATCTGATAATGGTTTTTTTAAATTATTGCTATAATAAATGATTATTAATTTTTATATGCCATGCTCTTGGTGCTTATTTTAGACCATATAAGGATTTTTTCATCTTGCAAACCTTTTGTTCCTATCCTTTGATTACAAATCCTTCTGGTTGTGATGTATATACATCTTCTTCAAGATCACCATTAAGAAATGCACTTTTTACATCCATTTGATGAAGTTTCCATCCAAGATGTGATTCTAAAGCACAAATTGTTCAAATAGTAACCATTCTTGTTGTTGGTGCAAATGTTTCTTCATAATCTATTCCTTCTATTTGAGTATATCCTTTTACAATTAATCAAGCTTTATATTTTTTAAGAGAACCATTTGCTTTGTATTTTATCTTGTAGAACCACTTACATCCCACTACATTCTTTCCTTGTAGTAGATCAACTAGATTTCAAGTTTAATTTTTTATTAATATTGCATATTCTGATTCCATGTCTGCTTTCCACTCTGGATGACTTAAAACATTTAGAATAGTTGTAGGTTCTATTATAGATCTTATCAATACTTTATTCATTCTCATTAAACTATGAATTTGAGATCTTGTAGTAGCGAGATCTGAAATTTGCTCTAGTTTTGACTCCTTAAGTATATCTCTAAGCCATATAGGTTCTTTCCTTTGAAGTGTTGTAGTAGTCTCTATATTCTCAATTTGTTCATCATCTATGTTTGATTTTGAGTCTTCACTTGATGAGTCTTCTTCTAAAAAAAATAGAATTATCTCTAAATCAATCGTTTGTTCTTTAATGAAATTTTTGTTTCCTTCGTCAAATACTACATCTCTGCTTATGTAGAGTTTTTTTGTTGTTGGATCAATTATTTTGTAGTCTATGGATCATCATCATAAATAAGAAATATTTCACACATAGTTTTGTCATCTAATTTAGTTCTTCTTTGCTTTGGAATATGTATGTATGCCTTGGATCCAAATATTCTCAATTGTTCTATTGTTGGTTTCTATCCTGACCATACTTCTTCAGGAGTAACATTTTTTAATATTATTGTAGGTGATCTAGTTTGCAAGTATACATTTATTTTAACTACTTATGCCAAATATTCATGATCAAGATGGACTTATTTTAGCATACAATGAACCATTTCCATAATTGATCTATTTATTCTTTCTACAATACCATTTTGTTGTGGTGAATATGTTGTGGTAAGTTATATTTTTATACCATTGGTTTCTAAAAACAAGTTAAATTCTTTTGACAAAAATTCACCTCCTTTAATTGTTTTTTTGTTCTCTTTTCACCAATATTTGAACTATTTGAAACAACTGAATGCTTCAGATTTGAATTTCATAAAATATACCCATATTTTTTTGGAGTAATCATAAAAAATTAGTCAAAAATATCTGTCCTCCAATACTAGTAACATTCATTAGACCATATAAATATGTAATATTAATTCCAATGGTTATTGAGTTCTATGCTGACGAAGTTCAAAAGTTATTCAATGTTGTTTTCCTGCTAGACGTTCTAGGCAGATTGTAGAATCCCATGAAAGTTTAGGTAAACCTTTAACCATTTGATGTTTACTCATATCATTTAATGAAGATGCACTTGTGTCATAGCCTTTTATGCCAAAGTTCTCTTATTTTTGAAATCCTTGCTGATAGAGCCATATTTGACATTGTATCTAGAGAAAACAAATTGTTTTTATAAGAGCCAGAAGCTATAACTCTTCCTTGTTTGATAATACTAAATTTATTTTTGTCTTTAATAGTTTTGAATTTAACTGCTAGGTTTTGATCCATCAGTTGAGATACTGAAAGAAGATTAGTAGTTAATATAGGTACATATAGTACATTGTTAATTATTCCTTTTTCATTTGATAAATCAATTAAGCAATATCCTATTCCTTGACCTCATAAGTCATTCTATCTTCCATGACAATTGGTTTTTCATATTTCTCCTAAAAATTATCCAATAATCTAGTCACCTTCCAATCATATGCCTACTTGCTCCAAAATAAATATACCAATTATCCATGGTAAGTTCCTTTGAAGCAGTAAACCTTATATCTCCTAAGTTAAGGAATAACTCAAATAAGCTATTTGCAAATTCTAATTTTTTTGATGTAGAAACCTTTTTAACTCCCTAATACATTAAATTTGAAAATTTTAAAAATTCAAAGTTTTTAAAGTTTTTCAAAATTTCTAAAATTCTTTAATAAACTTTAAATATAAAAAACTTAAAAAACTTTAACTCCTTCACTTTCTAATTTTCAATTAATAAATTTCAAAAACTTAATAATCAAATCCTTAAATAAACCTTATTACTCCATATCTTTCAAATATAATATAACCTTTTAAAAATTAAAGTGCATAAACCTTATAACTCTGAATTTAGAAAAAAATTCAAACTTATTTCATTCCCACTAAAATAACATGCACCAAATGTAACATCTATTTGTCACCTGAGAATGCATTGGAAAAACTCAAGGTTCCACGAGCCTGGGGGATGGGGGGACGGGTTTCAGGGGACGATAGGCTGATTTTAGGGGATGGCTCGGGGATGACTGGGGGACGGGTGGTATAATAGTATGAAAAATGAATTTTTTTAGAAATTTAGAATAATCTACACATCCTACACACAACAAAAATGATATTAGGATATTCATATTGATATTAGTTACTATGTGCAGCCATTTAATTGTTTCAACAAAGATAACTTGAAGGTTCAGCCAAAGATATCAAGTGCAATCTGCTAATCTCTAACAATTAACCAGATTAGTTGTTATTGCTCAAGTAATGAATGCCACATTATTCAGCTTTTACACATCATTTTTAACAATGTACTAAAGAACATAAAGAACATATTAAACAAAAGTTACAGTATTCTATGAAGATTAAAGCAAAAGTTACAGTATTCTAAAATAAGCGGATTTGTCATTGAATTCAATATCCTAAAGCAAAAGTTACAATTTTCTCATTGAATTCAATGTCCTAAACTCAATGGGATTTGTCTCTTTGTAATAATAAGACAAGTTGATGTCAAGAATTCCTCATATGTATTTTCTCAATGGAAGTGTATGCAAAGCAAACAATTTAGGCCACTTTGCAACAAATCAATAACCTTTTATAGCAACAAAGGAACACACGTAAAAGCAAAACAATGAACATAAATCTAATTGGATGCTATATATTTTACAAAATCTTCATTCTTGAACATTAGATAAATCAGCAATAGAAGCATTTTGGACCAGGGTCTTTTCCTCACCAAATAAAGTGCCATTCCAGTAAGAGTTATCATGCCGCTTTTACTAGCCAAAAACTTCATGTGTTTACCTTACATGATTTTTTGAATTATGAACCTGAATTAAGACATGCAAAGCCATGATCTAAAAATATTTTCAAAAATACAGCCAAGAGGCACGTTGTTCTGAGTCCTATAAAACTTGCTTGTTTCACTTTTTAACATCCTATAATTTAACTATTTTTTTCCTTGTCAGCTTCCTTCTCAAAATATTTTGATTAACCTTGTTTAAAGGGATTTGTAAATTTATGCTTATTAATTTTGTATTCTTGGTTTTTCTTTGCAACACTATTTTTAGCTCTCTCTAGACTGTTGTTACACAATGTAGTATTTGAGTCCAATACCTGCTTTGATCATTTGCGAACATTAAGAAACTTCCTTTCTTTCTAAGTAATTTTCACTAGTATGAGTAGGGTCTCTCTTTGTTACTATTTATGTTATTCAGTGATCTCCGCTTATTATATCAACAATTTTTATCCCTCACTTGTAATTTTAGAATACTGTAACTTTTGCTTTAATATTCATAGAATAGATTGGCTAAGGACTTGATTTAAAAGACTTGCTTTAAAATACTATAATTTTAGAATACTATAACTTTTGCTTTAGCATTCATTTGTGGAAATCCAAAGTCATCATTTTCAACAATGTACTAAAGAATAGATTGAAGAACACAATTGTCTTACAATCTACTAAAGAACAGATTAAATTTTCATTTTTAATTTTTTTTTAGTTTTTCTTTTGGCTGAGGACGCCCAGCCATGAGGGATGGTTGAGTCCCTTTAGGGATGCTCAGGCCATCCCTAGGTACGGTTGGGCATCCCTAAGGATGGCTGGGCACCTTCCAAAGGTTCCCAGCCATCCTCGGGGATGCCCAGTTGTCCCTAGGGATGGCCCGAGCATCCCCAAAGGGACCAGCCATCCTCGAGGACGGCTAGCCGTCCCTAGGGATGCCCCAAAATAGGGGACATCCTGGGGATGGGAGGCCATAGGCCTCAAGACGGTATTGGGGACATTTCCCAGCCATCCCCCAAAAGGGGGACGGGGGGGAAATGTCCCCAATATCGTCCTCCCATGTTGGGGGATGCGGGAGATGGGGGGACACGTACCTCAAGAGGGGACGCGTCCCCGTTGAACACTAGAAAAATTGTAGCTGCCTAGATTCACTTTCAACACTTCACTTCTGCTTGTAATGTCAGGTGAAAAATTTAGAACGTTTAATTTTCCTTAACACTTGGTATTCCACCAACTTGTTATTGCTACCTGGTTCATGTTCTATGTTGTTTGGGATGAAAAAATCCTAGCTCTTGGCGGCTTCAACCTCCTATTATGTCAATGACCTCAAACGTCTCCTTATAGCTCAACTTTAGGTAATTCATCCTCTAATGGATCATATTTCAGTGATAATTTCCTCAATGACTAGATATTCAATAGCTTTCTCTTTTGTTAGATTGTCCTCCTATGAACTATTGTCTAGTTTGATCTCAGGCATATTTCTTCTTAATATATCGATAGCATGTTCTCTGGAGGCTTAGATCACTTTTTGATGACATGTTCTCTAGAGGTATAACTTGCTTTCTAATGACAACACATTCTTTGGCTTGCTTTCTGATAGCAACATGCTTTGTCTCTCAAATATTGGCCTTTATAGAATGGCCTATTTATTAGAATATTTTGACTGAATATTCTTCTTGAAGAATACTACTCCAAGGCCAAGACCGAATTTAATATTGTTAGTCATCCTAGTTCTTCAATATTTCCTTTATCTTAGAAAGTTTACAATGCTTTATTTTTCCTCTTTGCTTTGTGCTCTATTTCTTCTCTACCTTATAGAAGCTTTGTTTTGCTTCTTCTTATTTGAAATATGTTGTTCCTTTATTCTTAGAAGCTATGATGCTCCTCTATCCTTGGAAGCTAAAATGCTTATCTATCTCTATAGGAAGCTATGTTGTTTCTCAATATTTTTTGGTAGCTATGATGCTCCTATGTCCATTTGAAATATTTGTAATGTCTTAGATCACACCTAAGAACCAAATATGATTCTCCTCCTTTCTAGAGAATGAAATATCAATGTCAGGGTGACTTTGAAAGTCCTAGAATGACCAACTTTCTCCTAAGTTGGTTCTTAATCAAATTTTAGCTGAGTCCTAGTCGTTATTGGTTTTTCAACCAAGTGGAAAGACCCTAGCTTAACTCTCTCAAGAATGAACAAAGTTAAATAATAGTGGCTAATAAAATAAAATCTATAAAAAATAGACAGAGTTAGGTGGTAGCTCTGATACCACTATTGGCTTTTAAGCCTTACTACCATAGAATATCACAGGTCCCAATATAAAGAAGCCACAATATTAAAGGTCAAAATATCAATAATGAATATTTTAATTATAGAATAATATCAATGCATACAAATCTCATATGAATCAACATAATAATATTATTGAAAGAAAATACTCACAATATTATTCATGAATCAAATATACAATCTTGATATTTTCTGTATATTTTAATACATTTTATGGAGCTTTATCTCCATAATAAAAATTTACAAGATAACTCTTTAAATTCTTGACTATTGCTTTTCATATGACCTGTGGATTCTTATCTTGTCACTTGTATACAAGACTCCTAGTCTTCTAACATGACACATGTACATATCTTGCACATCCTAATATATCAAATAATGTAATATTCTCTAACATTATTGATGATATCCAATACCTGCTCACTCCATAACTGCATTGGGAGTGCATACAAACAAACCCAAATTAGGATAGTAGTGGGTTCAATTTGGGGATCAAATCCCACTCTCCAAGGCTAAACAAATAATCCTACTAGATCATAATTCCTCTTTTTCGTTTCAAAATTCCTATTTCTATCGAAAAGTGAGGAAAAAATAACAATAAAATATCCATTAAGAATAAACCACAAAGAATACTCAGTAAGAGGCTCCCAATTTTGTTGAATTTACGAATGCAAAAAATTTAGAATATGGTGAATACCCATGAATTTAAAAATTAGGTCATGATTGTCTCTATGTAAGACTGTTTATTCTACTATAATCTACTAAATGATGATCTTTGGCCTTGATTCCTGTTGTGGCAAGTATCCATTGACTCTTTAAGATGATATTTTTCCAACTGTAAAGAGCATTTTTAGTGCAGTTTTTTGTACTTCTTTAGTCTTTGTTGAATATTTTTCCTTAAATAAATTTGCAAATGAACTTTGTCTATATTAGAGAGGATTTGGAGGCACCTCAATAAGCCCTCTTGGAGAAGCAATATCATCTTCAATTATTCAATAACTAGACATTACTTTGTCTACCTAATCGATGCCCTAGTTTTCCCTTCCTCAATGTTGTCCATTCTACTTCTCTGGCATGTATTTAATATTTATAATTTTAAAATCTATGTTAACATAGGTATTAGGAAGTCTATGTTTTTTGGATTACAAATAAGTATTCCATGCCACATATATAGTCTAATATTCTAGGAACTTTTTATTTTCATGAGAAAGCCTTGTCAAACTTGATTATTAGACTTATAATATCTTGGGGTTATATAAAACCTCCCTAGACATTATTGATTTTGTGGTGAATGATAGCTAATAGTATTTTAAAACTAACTAGAAACACTGTACATATTATTTCTATTTGAAACGAATAAAATAACTTAGTTTTTTACCAAAAATTATTGTAATAAAAATTAAATATAATGAAACAAATAAAGACTAACATACTTCTATTAAAACAATTAAAAAATCGAATTATCTCATATCATTTTTATGGAATAGGCCAAAATTTATTATTTATGCTTTATATGAAGTTTTTTGCAAGTGAGGTTTACTTGGTTTTTGAGGTGTTGTACTTCTTTTAATAACACAATAAAATGTTAGTAAGGTTTATTTGCTTCACTAGGTGTCTTTTTTATTTAATACCATAACAAGTATCATTAGATGATCCATTAAAGGTATCTTATTAAATGGTAATTTTACATAAATGCACACCTTATTTATGTTTTTATTTTTATTTTATTTCTAAAAAATAAGATAAATTATAAACCCATGTCTTCCAATTAACCAAATTTGTTTATATAAACATGCTTTATCAAAATATTTGTATGTATGAACTTAAAAAATATTAATGATTTAAAGTTTAAGGATTCAAAAATGTATGTTACCTTGGCAATAATATTATTTTTGTGTTAAAATATCTAATGAATTTATAGTTTAAATATTTAACAAATTATATTATCTTGATAATAGAGTCATTTTCATGTTAAAATTATGAAATGCTATTGTATTAAAAGTAATTATGTTCTTATAGTTGTAAGCTTACTACAGTGGTAAGGGCTTTGGCCTCTCTTTGAGAGGTCCAAGGTTCAAACCCCACTTAGTATGAGGGGATCGAGGATCCCTCATAAAAACCTGTGTAAACTCATTGGAAAAAAAAGTAATTATGTTCTTGCTTAAATTTGGGGAGGACCATTATTAACTTAAATTATATACACCTAGGTGTTGTAGGTGAGTTGGAGAGGAGAGGGCAATCCTCCAAGGGAGGTCCTAGGTTCAAATCTCCACCTTGCCAAAAATCTGAATTGGGTATCCAAAATCCAATTGATAATGTTGGTGCAGGAAAGGTCGGGTGTGACTCCCGGGTGACTTTGACGGTGTGGAACCCCCTGTTTGTGGTCTCTCTCAAACCAAGGTGGCCCTGCAAGGGCTTTTTCGCTTTAAAAAAAAAATTATATACTAAAATTTTAAAATATATTTACCAACTTAAAAAAAATGATTTCATCAATAATAATGTTGGATTTTACAATACTTTCAAAAAAAAATGGAATAAAAAAATTAACTAGAAAGAAAACAATAGCTCACAAAATAATGCACACAATATAAAGAATGTTAATAGACACCAAAATAATCTCACTAAAGAAAAATAGTTACACTCCAACTGATAGTGAAATGGTTGGTAGAATAGAGTAAAAATACATACCCAATTACAAGAGACCTTTAGGTAAATTTTAAAGAACCAGCCTTTAGGCTAAATAATAAAATATAATAATAAAACCTCCTATACAAGGTGTACAACGGCCCAAACAGTTATACAATAAATATCACATAAAAGTTGGTTGTAGCCTCAAGTGAAGCTTAACATCACATATTCCAACATCCCCCATTAAGTTGAATGAGGGACATAGAGAGATCTTTATCCGTCATCTCCCCTTAAGGGATTCTCTCCTACTCCAAGATGCTCCTACAATCACAGAAAAGGTACCTCAAGCATGACCTTGATGAGAATATCTATTGTCTAATCCATTGATGACACATAGACTAGATAAAATATCTTATTGGCATAAAACCATCACACATAGTGCATTCATAACTCAATATGCTTAATCCACTAATGAAACACTAGATTGTAGACAAGCTTAATGGAACTTTGATTGTCATAATGGAGGATGGCAAGAAACTACTAAGGTATACTCACTTGTTCCAAGATTATAAGCATCCATCAAAGGTACTTGGAATCCTCATTGGTGGTATAGTATTCAAGTTTCATAGAAGATTAAAATATAGTGAACTACATCTTAAACATAAAGATATTAGTGTAAATCCAATATAGAAGACAAGCCCTATAGTTGTGTGTCACTGGTCCAAATCAATGGCCCAATATACATCTAAAAATCCTATCAAAAGTAGAGGTGCTCTAACTAAATAGTGAATACCTATCTTGTATGTATCTTTGATGCATCAAAGGATCCACTTGATCACTATCTAATGACTCTTATGGGGTGCCTGCATGTACTTAGAAAAATAGTTGACAACAAATGTATTATCCAACTGAGTATGAGTAAGATAGAGAAAGCCCCTAAGAAGTGATCAATACAAAGTAGCATCCACCAAAGGCATAGTGCAATTTTATTATAGCATTAAATCAAATCAAAAGAAAGACTTAGAAGATTTACAATCATCCATCCTAAAGCACTCTTGAAGATCCAAGAAACACTTGGACTGAAATATAGTGATCGCATAGGATGCCTAATCAATATAAATCCTAAAAAGTCATGTAGAAGCCATAAATTTATCATCTTGAAAGTATCATAAAGCTAAACTTTATCTCCTAGACTAAAAATATTAAACTATTCCTAATGAGTAGATCATCAATATACAACATAATCACCGAGGTCTAATTATCCTATTGTGTGATGTAGACACCATGTTCTACCTCATAGCATTAGAAACCATAACTAAGAGAGAAGAAATGAATCTTCTCATACCATCTATGAAGAGCCTACTTAAGCCTATATAAGTTGACACACTTAAGAAGAAGGTCCATCAAGATTAAAACTAGGTGTTTGTCATATATATCATCTTGAAGCTCACCATGAAGGAAGGTACTCTTCATTATCATTTGATGCACTTGTTTTCATCTAAAAATTTCATGGTCATTCATGGTAGTGGCCGGATGCACCCAACACTTGTGCCTCACATAGATCAACACAACCAAAATCCTAGAGAGTGTGGGGAATGACAGGGATAACCTCTAATATTTTTTATAAGGATGAATCCTTATAAAATATGATCTTCAAGGCTTACCTTCCTAAACTACTCCTAAGCTGCTTGCATTCATATAAGAAAAATGGAGATAAATATAATAGGAAAATAAATATAATAGAAAATAAAATCCTATGGTATAGGAGACGATGTGCCAAGATTAGAGGTTTTCTTATGCACAAGTGGGATGAATAAACAATTTTAACCATTCATTAATAGCTAGAAGGTGAACACTTTCTTGGTATAACTTAAACATTTATGCACACATAGTATATATATATATATATAAGAACTAGGATAGAAAGAGAAATAGTCATGACTTTATAAATATCATAAAATTCCTTACAAAGATGCTAGACAAAAGGGATCGAATGTTATTAATAAAACAACATAGGGTTAGAGTTCAGATTGATACATAAGAGAAAATAAAACGAAAATTACAGGAAGGGCCAAATATTAAGCACTTCTCAAGCAACTTTCTAATCCTTTGCAATAAATAATATGTTAATAATTATAGGTAAAATTGAGGGAGTCCTTTCCCTACAAAATTGTGTAGGATATTCAAAATACCTTCCCCCTTGTGTTACAGGTCATACTTACATTCAATTTATCAATTACATCAAGGTCTTTATATTTTGAATCATCAATACTAAAGGGTACTAGGCCTCTAACTGTGCAACCTCTGTTGACATTGCCAACTAATTTTACTAGTTTTGACATTGGGGTCATCTACAATTAATGTTGTTGGGATTGAGGCTATTGAAACTGTAGCTTCCATTGCTAGTGTCTTTAAGATGCCAACCACTACTTTGTAATATCGCAACCAAGTGATGAAGATAGTTTTGGAGGTTCCTTATCATGAAAGGTGGTCTCTCCAGAGTTTGATTAGCACCCTTTTGCATGTGGTCTGTTGATCCGGCTTTCATGCACACCTTGTGAATAGTGAATAAAAAATACAAGTAATATTGAATGGGAATAAATTCCCTCTCACTTTAGGATCTTGCTGGTTATCCAAGGTGTGAGTTACATAGTCGAGTTGAATGCTCTCACTCTTTTCCACTTCTGGAATAGTTTCAAGTAGACTGTGTTTTACCTTACAACAGGTTCAACCTTCGTTCATTGGTATTTGGTGGTGGTTTGTGTTGTTCATGATCAGATTTGTATTTGTGAATGGATCTAGCTCTTTGAATTTTAGCAGATTAAAAGAATAAATAATTTTAATAAATATAAAAATGAGAACCTTTTATAAATAAAACAGAGAGGGTAAGGTAGGGCAGAAAAGAAGGGTGAAATCCTATAATTTTAATTGTTAATTATTCTTTCAACTTGGCATATTGTTATGTTCTCTAATCATAACCAATAGAATAATAAATTGTCCACATTTCTAAGATCAATTTATTATCTAGCAAGGGGTAAAACAAGTATGTAGAACAAAACAACCTATTTAAATCATAATTTTCCTTGTAACTAACATGATATATCTGTGGATAGCGAATGCTCATGCACACAGACCAGAGCTATCAGTTCCAAATCCTTAAACTATATATTTAAACACTCTCTCAGGATGATTTAATCATTCTAAAGATTCAATCTTGTTGGGATGGTTTTGCCAGTAGCATAGCACACGCAGTAAAACCAGAGCTAGTAGGAAAAGAACTAAATCTCAGAATGAGTAAACTTCAATGAAGCTCTTCACATAACATCAACAATATACCTAAATCAATCAAACTCATAACAATTACTATCACATACATTCCAATGAAAACAAGAATAGGGAGTGAGCATCATTCAAACTCCAGAAATATATTAAGTGTCTGGCTACGCCACTTCAAAGCAACAACACCGCAAAAGATCCTCTGTCAACAACAGATGAATTTTCCATTTTATAGAAAACACTTCTATTATAAATTCTTGCATCTTGATTTTACATTCAAAGGAAGTATATATAGACTCAGGACATGCCCTGATATTTTCAAAAATATCTTGCTTCCAAATATTTAAACCCTAATATAAAAATCCCACCACTAGGGGGCCTTACACGATAAAACATGTTTTAATAGCTTCATTCAATTCCAACGAATTTTGAAAATTTGCTCGAATATCTTTCCATAAATGATGAAGAAAGAATTCAATCATATCCTCATAAAACTGTGACTGTATGCAGATGCTTTCATTTTCCAACTAGTTGTAGTTGCACTTCATTAAATGGGCATTCCCTCGACCATGTCTCATCAAGTCTTTGTTTGTAGTAAGCTCTGTAAAATCTAGGTGGATTATTAACTTTCCACATATTCTACCTCTGCACAGCTGCATTCGCCTATTTTTGCATTGAAGTTTCATGTCTACCATCACATTTGCCATTACTCTTGCCACTAGCAAATTTCCTACGAAAATAGAAATAAAATGGCAAAGATTAGACAATTAATAGAATAATTAATTAATTAATTTTATTTTTCTAAGGTTTAAGCTTTTAATTTTTAATTAATTAATTAATTTTTAACTATCCCTAAGGTTTAAGCTTTTAATTTTTAGGGAAAAAATATAATTAAAAATTAAATTCTAATACCTTCTTCTTTTATCGCATAATAGGGCAATGAGCGGGATAAAGCACGAGTGGGAGAGAGCATGCTTTAGCCAAAGGAGTTGGTTCTACCCCGCTATGATTAAAGAACATATGGGAGTGGGATAGAACAAGGGTTTTGATTTGACAATATAAGAAGACTTAACTTTTTTGAGATGAGGCGAAAAGATTGTGGAATTTCGAAGATGATTAAATTGAGTAAAATAGCAATTGAAATCCAACAAACTTTCATCGATGGCATGGAGCAAGCTTTTATTCCAAGGAAGATGTTTCTAGTTCGCTATAATTAAAGATCATTTGGGAGCGGGAGAGAACATGAAATGAAATTAAATCTCCTTTGAAATCTACAACTTTGCCAATGAAGATGTTCTAGTCCGCTATGATTAAAGAGCATTTGGGAGCAGGAGAGAACATGAAATGAAATTAAATCTCCTTTGAAATCTGTAACTTTGCCAATGAAGATGTTGTAGCCCGCTCATTTTATTTCAGACTTTTCCTTTGTTGACCATTTTGATGAGCGGGATAGAGAACGAGTGATATGGAGTAAGATTTTTACTTCGAGGAAGATGTTTCTAGCCCGCTATGATTAAAGAGCAATTGGGAGCGGCATAGAACATGAAATGAAATTAAATCTCCTTTGAAATCCACAACTTTGCCAATGGAGATGTTATAGCCTGCTCATTTTATTAAAGAAAATTTAGGAAAGACATAGAACATGAGTGGCATAGAGCATGCCTTTGATTTTTTAATTAATTAAAAGACTTAACTCTCGAACCCTTAAAATGCAAAATTAGGCAAAAATAAAAGTTCTCATATTTATATGAAATTTTGTGCACTTGTAAAACATCCAAAAGGGTATTCAAATATACAAAGAAAATAAAATGTATTTTTTATGAAGAAATATTGTATTAAGAAGATCACAACCTGCAATAAGAAATTGCTATTTTTGGAAATTAAATTACGTCTAAATTCTAGTAAATTTGGTACCATTGGCAAGAGGAGATCAAGATATTCCACCTAGAATTTGAATCACCTCAAAAAAATTTCTCAATCAAAAGATATGATGATTTCAAATTTGATGTGAATTTAGGGTAAGATGAATAATTGTAGAAAACCCTAAAATTTGATTTTAATAATTTAGACCTTAGGAAAACTATGAAGATTAAATTTTCTGAAATCAATAATCTGAAATAATATCATTGAAGTGCAAATATCCAGAGAAATTCAATTGAGACAAATGCTTTTAGGCAAGCAATTGTGACACCTTGATGAGGGCAAAATTTAAAACCTTGACGAAAGCAAAATTTAGAAATAAAATCAAAATACATCAAGAGGGTCCCCTCGAAGAATAAAATTCAATTATAATAAGATCAAAATTTTATGATAAGTGGGGTGTGTTGCTTCTCAACATGGTCTTTTCTTCATTCCTCATCACAATGCTGGTTAGCACCATTTTGCATGCAATATCATTATAAACTTTTCTTAGAATTTTAGTTTTTTATTCTTTTGCATCCTAGGACTTTGATTCGTGCTCTTTTGCATTTCGTTTTGCCTTAGATTTATTTAAGAGTTATGGATAACTTACCTCCTATTGGAGTTGCCTTACAAAATTAATTAAGGGGAAATATTTTCCCAAGTGTAGTGAGAATCGCTATAATTTTAGTGACTTATAGGGGTATTTGTCTTGCTAAAGAATGAACCCAAGAATCATTACCTTATCCATAGGTCATAAAGTTAAAATGATGGGTCTGGAAATTGTGAGTGAGGTTATTGAAGTTTATTCATAAGTATTTGAACCTGTTTCCAGTCACCATATAAAGGTAGCTTTGCCTTTGTGAGTAGGATATAGCTCCTTTTAAGCTCCCACTAGTCATCTTGATAAATGTGAGCAACCTTACCTATGACCTCTTGAAGGCGCACCTTGAGCTCCACCACTAGTTTCACCACTTGAGTCACTTTATCTATAATGGAACAATTTGATGATATATTAACATTCTTCAATTATTACAATAACTATCAAAAGTCCTGATTTGGAAGTATCCTATCATACAAAGTCTAGGGAGAAGGAAGGCTAACTACAACTAAAGAGATAATGTGCCCCTTCTACTCTTCTACTAATAGGACTAGAGCATTGACTCAAGCCTTACATTGGCACATGATATATTTTTCTTCAAGGACCTCCATTATTGATAAGACTACCAATTCATAGTTGACAATTCCCATGGAATCCCATTGCTAATTAGTTAGGTGAGTTATGTAGACCTTGTATGCTTATAATTCAATGAGCTTGGAGTCAATTTTTATCAAAACATGCTCCACTATTTTGTTGACCTCAATGTTTTAGGAAGTAATTATCTTTATGAACTCAATTACTAGGGCTAAATCATTATCTATTTTGGTGAATTCATCCCAAAGCACTTGAATCACCTTAGGCATTTGCTTTGCATCACCTATCCTTCATTCTAGCTCAAAAACCTTCCTTATTTGTTCCTCTAGATCCTTCTTTAAGGCCTCTATCTCTTCTAGTTGCACCATGGGATGGGTCATCTGTGACTTCAATGCCTAGACCTTGGTTTGAGAGGCTTTGAGTGTGTTTGATATTTTATAGCTCCTCCTTCTTGGCCAAATTCCTTGCATGATTCATGTATTCATGACTTAAAATTTTATTTTCCCACTCTATGAATTCAATTTTATCTTTAGGCTAATAATTTTTAAAGCTTAACTCTATAACCACCCAATAATATTGAACCTACATTTCTCCCTCTATCTAAGAGATGATGAGATTTATGTGGACCAAATAAATGGAAAAGTTCATAGAATCACAAATGGCCCTCACTTGTCTTGTCATGGTTTGCTTTGCCATCTTAGTTACCTCTTGTTGCACGTATTATTTGTTTGATCTTGCATCTAGTCAAAATGAGGCAATAGGTCATATATGGAGGTGATGATTTGGGTGTTGGTTAGTTTCTATTGGTTTTTTAAGGGTATATCCAATGGTCTAATAAAAGGCACAATGACTATCTATAAGAGACATGGTGGTGGGCAAAGACTCAATGAAGAATGAGACAATGGAGGGAGCTACAAATTTGGAATTTTAGGACGTGATGAATGGTAAAGAGGTGGAGAGAGAGGGGTTATGGTGGGAGTGATGTCCAAATATGGTATCGTTGAAGTAGAAGTGGCAGGTGGTGTAGTGGTTGCGACTTCAACCAATGAGACTGCCTCCTCCTACATTGGAATAGTGGATTTAAGAGACACCATTAAATATGGTGGAGGGGTGCCCTAGGGTAGAGTTTTTCTCTTCTATTTTTCTATTGATGATTCTAGTTTGAGAATTAGCCTTCATCTTCTTACAGGAGTTTCACCCCTGTTTGACTCCCCTTGCTCTAACTTCCTTTTTGCTAGTGTGGACTAGGATGAGGTATCTATACCGAGAGGTAGTAGGGAAAACATTATGGTAGGGGCCAACTCTAGTTTCAATGGTGAGTTAGAGAGGATGTAAATTTCAACCTATTGGGATTCTTCTATTATTGATGACCAACATGATTACACACTTACAACTTCCCAACCAATTTTCTTTACGTAGTCAACTTCTTCTAGGTATTTCTTGTCATAACATTGGCTAAAGGTATCATCTTATTCTAGCTCTCCACAGGGCATCTGGGTGTCACCAATATCCTAGCAAAATTTCTAGTAGCACTTAATCTTGTTGTCACTCCAACCTAGGTCCTACATAAACTTCTTATTGGAGCTAATTCAAGCCTTTGGGTTCACCTTATCATTTTTTATAGAAGGCCTGATGTAGTTTTTTCTAGGGCACAAGTGGTAACAAATGTTCCCTCCAAAGTAACGGGTGACCTCCATATTTTGCATTTTAACATGTTTCAATTTGAGGTTTAAATTCATGGGTGAATTTATTGGAACCTTTTATGTGTTCCAGCAATGCAGTAAATTTCCCCTTTGAGTCATACTTCCAGACATCATCTAAAATCTCCAATCCTAGATCTTGTAACTTAGTCTCTAGAATTGAGACTACCTCCCTCCATAATAAATATACATCACCAAGGTTTATGAGGGTTTTGTAGAAAATTCCCTTGCTCTAACCACTTCCATAGGCAAAATCAATTACATCTAGTTATATCAACATCTTTGGAGAGACCACTCTCTCTGTTGTATACCTTGGTAGTAGATAGACTAACTTTTTGAACCCACAAAGATAGATAATGGTGGCATCTTCTAAGAAATATTGGTCCCTCTAAATTAGAAATATAGATCTTTGGCACTTATTTCTAGGATTCATTGGGATTTCTCTCCTTTAATCATAGTTTGGGTTGGCATTGATAATTCATTAAAAAATGCACAGTAGGAGGAGATCCAATGGGGGACTTTCATCTAGGGAGAGACGAGCTACCTTTGGCTGTTTTCACCTCTAGTATTAAAATATAAATGCTTATAAATACACAAAAAATAAAACAATATTAAATTCACCAAGAATGAACAATACCTGAATGTGTGGGTCTCCCTAAACTTATATACCCCTTCATGAATTTGGTGGGCTATGAATTCATTATAGTCAAGTATCAATGTTTTGTCCTTTAGGATGCACCTAAACATGTGTAGGATTCCCAACTCATTATTTGATACCTTCTTGTCATCTTCAACATTGAAAATAAGTGCCACCATGCTCAAAGCATCTTTGGCATTATCATTGAAGGTTTGTTGACTTAAGGAGAATTTCAACAGGGAGATTTATAGATTATGGATATGAAAGTTCAAACAAGCCAACTTGTCACTGATTTTGGCAACGTACACATTGGTAATATTTATATTTAGTATTAGTCCCTTGGGTACTATGAGCATATACCACATAGTCTCCTATAACAACCATCTTGAAGGAACTATCACCAACTTTAACCTTCCTATTGTTATGGTCATAATGTGAAGTGCATGCCTCCACTAACTTGTAGCAATAATGTGCCTAGAAAACTAGGTAATGAGCTAGGAAACTAGTCCAAATACTTGTAAAGAAGGAATGATGCTCACTATTGCATCTTATTTGATAGGCATCTTATCTTAAGCCTTTTGTTACCCTTTGAATCTACTAATAATATTTATGCTTTAGAGCTCCTAGATATTTCAATTGTCTATGGCATAATGAGGAAGAAATGAGGAAGGATATTTATAGGCTTCACATTCCCTCATCCATAATTAATGCACATGCAAACAACTTATATTTTATGGTTGGCAAGAACAACTATGATATTTTCTAGGCTAGTAGGGCTCATTGGTTCACATGCCTCCTTTTGTAATTGGCCAAATTTGAATTTACAATTGCAATGTCATCCTTTAATTCCATGTCGATGAAGCTTCGCATCCCGTCCATTGGAGGTTTGATTAGACAATTTGGAGTTCCTTGCCCAAGGGTCTATTTTGGTGTGATATACAAAGTTCCAAGTGTCACTCTTTTCTAACCTAAGGTGTTTTATTTAAAATCTTTGGTAAATCTAAGTAGACCAAAGAGTATGATGGCCCGTGTGAATCCCTCTATAGTAATGCTCCATTTGGAGGGCTTTTCAAGTTCTTTAAAATTTCTCGTATGTCTACCTTGATCACCAAGAATGGTCATATGAGTGCACCACCTATTGATACATTGATAAAATAGCTTTAAACAATGGTATTTATGCCATAGGACTGATGTGATGGACCCTCATTATGAGCTTATGGGAGTTGGTTTTGCTTGTAATACTCAATCAATGTGGTATATCCTTCATACATGCATTGTTGGCAAGACTTGAGCTTATACCTCCTTGAAAAACTTTCCCAAATGTGTGAAGCTCTCCCAACATTTCTATAAGAAAACGATTCAACTTGAGGATCCTTATTATCACTATCAGGTTTTTTTCTTACTTAATGCTTGACATCACATGGTTGCATAGGATGGATATAACTAAACCTCTAGATACTAGTAGTGATTCAATATATTTTCTCAGGATCTTCTAGGGACACCAACCACATGCAAAAAACTCATAACTTATTCAATTTTTTGGTATGCAAGATACTTTTTGGTAGGTGATGAGGGGTTGCATTTAGTTGTTCCCTAAGAGAACTCAATTGGTGGGATTGGTATTTTTTTGCAAATTCCTTGGCTTGAGCAAATACTTGCAAAGTGATAGAGCATGACTTTGTAGTTCAAGCTTTGTCTAAGGATTCTCTTTGTTTGCATCATATTTGTACCTCATTCACCTAGCTTGAATGAGGTATGAGATTATGCATTTGAGTGAACCTCGACCAAAGCCCATCACACGTCTCTTTTTTGGCGTACAATATTCTTTATATATATACATGACTGAGGTAAGGATAAAATTTTGTTAGATTTTTATGTAGCATGTAATAGGAGATAGCAAACACAAGATGCAAAATAATATGAAATAAAGTAAATCTGCGAGATGACTGAAAATATACTATAAATAGAAATGATGGAAATGTTTACAAAGTAGCTATGGAGGAAATGAACACTCCATGAATAAAGCTACTACTCAAGAATGGGCTTTGAGCATATCACACTCCATCACATTACATCACACTCTGCTACATCACACCACACTGTTCTACACTACTTCCTACTACTATATCTTGCTCTATGTCTATGGCCCTTTATATAGGAAAATAGGTTCCTTGGCCAACACTCTACCTAGTTGTGCAAGGGACAACTTGCACATATACAACTTGCACATTGACACTTGTGCATTTATTACATTGCATGAAGTAACTAGATAACTTCCCCTAAAGTAATCTAATGTCCTAAGTATGTACCAAGAAAGGTACATTTACATGATCCAAATGATGTAATATAATCTATTTCTAACACCCCCTGTATTACATTATTTGGATATTGAAGACTTTAGTCTTCAATGTGGATCTTCTTCCATTGAATGATCTTTGACTTGTTCAGGTTCATCATCCTTGTCTTCTATCCAACCACCTTTATTGTTTTCTTTGTGAGTATCTTCATTTGGTTCTGAATGTTGATGACTGAGTAGAGCATGGTGCACTTGTCCTCTCATCTTCTTGATTTTGATTCTTCTATGCTTACCTTTGTGATGTACTGGTTCTTCATTTTCTTGAACCTGTTCCTTTGAAAATATGTTAGCATCATTATGAAACATCACAATATTTCGTGAGTTTTCATTGAATCCAGGATATATGTATTTCCATGGATTGATCCTGTTGCTTTTATTTCACCTTGATTCATGATGAGACATGTATTGATTCCATCCATATATCCAAAGTTGATCATATAGTTGTCTTCTACTAACTTGCTTACTGAGATGAGATTGAATGTTAGTTCAGGAACATACAATACATTTTGTAGTAGAAGATTTGGAAATGATCTGCTTGGTGTTACACATCCATATCCATGTATGGGATAAGTTTGGCTATCTGCAATTCTTAGTTTGTAGCCTTTAGCATCTTCAAGATAGTCGAACCATTGTATATTTCCTGTCATATGATGACTGGCCCCTGAGTCAATGTACCACATGTTTTCATGTCTTGTAGAATGATTTCTATTGGAGCAAATTTCACATTCATTATATGACATTCCTTTTTCCATTTGAAGAAGTAGAAGAATTGAGATAGGATTTTCTTTGTTGTCTACCTTATGACTCCCTATATTAGGATATATGATTCCTAATTGAAGAATATAAGCTTGATTTGATAAAACCTTTATTAATCCTTAGTTTTGTAGGATTCCTTATGTCTCCCAAGTAATGTGAGTATATACTCTTAAGGATTTTTAGGTTTTGAGGAAAGCTTATATTTTGTAACTTGATAATCTTTGATAGATGCTGATATTACCAAGTTTTGTAGAATGCCTTATGACTCCCTAGTATGTTATGGATAAGATATAGTGCTTTTGTAAATTATAGTTCAATATTTGGTTGATTTTGTAAAGTTTTGTAAATACCAAAATCAACTTCTATTATCCCTTATTGCTCCTATTGAACTAAGCACTTTTCCCAAATTTTAAAGAGGTTATAATGTTGGATCTTTTGTCTCCTTTTGAGAAGTTTGAGACAATAATTTTATAAATATCCAACCTTTGAAATACTATGATAAACCTCTCTTTTAAATAACCCTTTGGGAATTAATTTAAGTGTATCTAATTTCCAATAAATTAATTTGATGTAGTAACCCTTATGACTCCCTAATTTTTGGAAAAATTAGATCACAATAATATTTGCAAATATTTAAGATTTATTCTAGTAGAAACCCTTATTACTCCTAGGTTTTATATTGCAAATATTATATTTATTTGATAAAATATTCCCTTTGATGTATGGCTTTCAATATAATCAAATTCCTTCAATTTTAACCTTATAACTCCCAAGGAAAGAAAGCACATAAGAATGGGAATGAACTTTACCTTTTACCAAGCAATATTCAGTATTATTTTTAGATGAGCTAGGGCTGCAATATTGATGTAGATGCTTTGAATGCTTTGACTGTACCCTCCAATGGAATCGCTTGGAGCTTATCCTTGTATAAAGTATTCCAAATCTGGCATCATTTAGACTCTTCCTTTGACCTCGCTTGACTTGAGCATTGAAGGCTCTATCACCTTCTTGACATGTTGCAACTTGGACCTATGCACATAGACAATGAAGTGATAAATGCGAAGATGAATATTGCTTCTTATGCTTGATCATTGATATCCTTAAAATGGAGAAGATTCTTGTCTGAAGTGCCAAGTGGCACGTCCATTTCCCTTTGAGTGCTTGAGGAGTATTAGATGCCAAAGAAATATTTGTCTTCCTTCAAGTAACATATGAATGTTACATTCTTTAGAAAAATGTTTGGTCTCCCAATGGACAAGTGTATCCCATACACTCAATGCACCAACCTGTTCGTGTAACTCCTCTCTTGAAGATGAGCGCTCGCTTGATTTGAGCGTTAGGGTTTACCTTTAGTGACAAATGTCACTTTCTTCTCTGCATGGATGTCATCTCTATCATTGGTTCAATGGGCCCTTTGGAGATCCTTTTAACTCTAAAAATCCCCAACTCTTCTTTCATTCACCTGCAGTGTTTTCAGTTGGGATGTGGAGCAACAATTTGGAGGCTTTGAGCATCGATTTTAGCCAATGGATGTGGAGTAAGAAACACTCCAATGGTGTTTTAATTTTTCTTCCTTTCTTACTTGTTATACGTCCTCCTTTCGTAGATGATGTTGCTCTCGAATGATGTTGTTTCTCCCTTTGCTTTTGCACCTTGTCTCTTGTAGGTTCGATCATCCAAGATGTGAGGAGAATGAGCCCTTTGAGTGGCTCCTTGTGCTATGCTTGGATTGATGCTAGCATACGACCACTTTCAGCTAGTTTTTTCCAGTGAGTGTAGTGCCTTTGAGGCACCTTCAAATCTGCCTTCTCTCCTTGTATAAACCATATTAGGATAGTGCAACACAATGTAAAATATTTTTATATAAAATATCCTTTATTGCACCTTCTTTTGCACTCCTTCTTTCAAATCTGAATTTCTGGTTTTGTGGTAGAATTTTGAATGCAATATAGGGGTTTTGAGGTTGTCTCTTTGATTAGACACCTTCCCCTTTTTTCTTGGATATTTTATAAATGGACCCGAGCTTGTAACCACTTGATAGAAGCTCCATTTTTTTGTATATTCCTGCACAATATCTTTATTTTAAAAATCTTATTGTGCTTTGAACTTGAGACTCACCAAGTCTTCCTTTGCTGATCTTTGGTGGCTACTTTCTTCTCCAATGCTTGGAGGATTTGAGCTGATTTGGTGGCTTCTCTTGGCCACTCAAAGTTGCAGATCTTTATGCACTAATAGTGTCTTTAGACACTTTGACAAATTCTATTTTTGTGCCCTTCTCATGAACACAAACAATAATATTTTTGAGAGCAATATAATAGTGCAAATGAATCTAATAATATTTTACTTCTAATGCACTAACAATTTCACCTTATCACTCCAATCAACTCTAAAAAATAATGCACTTAATCAATTTACTGCAACTAATCAAGAATAATCTGAAATGAATCTTCAAGAATTATTCTGCAATTTTCTTATAAGCAAGGTAGTAGGAGCTAGTCTTCTTTTTCTTTCCAAAGTAGATGATAGGTAGTTGATAGATAGTTGAAATTCTGAAATCTAATCAACTCCTAAAGTGCAAATGAACCTTAAAGGAAACTTTCTTTTTGCACTTTTGAATTGTAATTCAATTCTCCTTTTTGCAACTTTAATCCAATTAAGGTGCTTAAACAAATCTGATAAGTAATCCAATTAATGAATCTACTTGCACCAATAGTTGCTTACCTTTTTTGAAAGCTCTTTTTGCCACTTATGTAGAGGATGTAGATCTTGGTGTCTAAGATCACCAAGTTGCTACCTTGAGTAAGATCTTGCAACTCTTTGTAGGCTACCTTGAACAGCTTCATCTTCACCAAAATATGGTCTCAACTCTCTTTCACGAGCCTAGGATTTTGGTGGCTTGTTCTCCTCTTGTAGTCTCCTCCTTTTGCTATAGATTTGAAGAGATATTTGATTCTGAAGTGGTGCCTTCTTACTATGAGAGGTAATCTCCAAATCTCCTAGATTTGGTAGGCTTCTTCTATCTGAATCTTCCTTCAAGCTTCTTGTCGAATTCTAACTTCAAACAGGATCTTCTTCTCAAGATTCTGAATGTCTTGAGGTCTTCTGATATTTGGCACTCCTTGCCAAATTCTTCTTCTTGGGCTTGTTGTTGGATGGCGATAATTGTCCCAAATCTTTCACTATCTCCAATAGTGAATTTCTCCAATGAGTTCTCCTTGGAACTCCTTTGATGATTTCTTCAGAAAGGCTCTCCAAGCCTTTTAATGGATGCTCGTAGAGACCTCTCCAAGGCCTTTGATCTTGCAACTTCTTCTGGTCTTCCTTGAGACCTTATCTTCAACCTTCTACTTCTGGAAGTGTTGGTGGTGAGATCTTCTCCTAGATCTCTAATTCTGCTACTTTTGGATTCGAGCAGGACTCTCCTAGTCCTTCTTCTTCTTCCAAGTCTAGAAGTTCATCAATGAGATCTTCTCCTGATCTCTTTTGCTTCAAGTGCTGGATTGATTTTGAAGAAGATACTCTTCCTATATTTCTTGTAGGAAGCTTTCCCAACTCACTGAATCTCCCTATTCTTGCAACAAAGTATTAGTACTAAAATCTGCTTCTAAATTAGATACTCTCTTCTAGAGTCTTCTTCAGGATCAAGGCTTATATGGCCTTTTTAGTATCAAGGCTTCTATGGCATTTTCTTCAATATCAAGGCTTCTGTGGCCTTTTCTTCAGTATCAAGGCTTCTGTGGCCTTTTCTTCTGGATCAAGGCTTCTATGGCATTTTCTTCTAGATCAAGGCTTCTATGGCCTTTTCTTTTGATCAAGGCTTCTATGGCCTTTTTTTCTTGTGAAGTTTCCAATCTAGCAATGGAGATCTCCTGTCTCCCAACTTCACCATGATTCTTCTCCAGAAGTCTCTTCTGTAGTATTCTTCTCTTGCAACAACTAATATCTGCACTATGAAGGCACTCCGACCTTCGAGCAATGAAGTTGAAATCTCCTAGCTTTCTGTTGTAGGAGGTGTCCCAATCATCTGAGAATTAATTCCCTACAATAAAAGAAACTTCAGGTAAATTTCTCCAGATCTCTTAGATGAGCTTCACTAGTTGATTCATCAAACTAGTGGATCAAATGTTGAGTCCTAGTCTTCACGAGTTTTCCCTTGTAACTCTGTGGAAAGACTCTAGCCATATGCAATCTCAGTATTCTAGAAACTGAGATTTCTTTTAGTCCTTACTTGTGGCTCTCCCTAATTCTACCACCTAGACTCTTCTAAGAATTTTTTATAGTGACTGGTCCAATGGCGCATCAGGTTGACAAAAACTCAGGGTCAATGATAATGGTGGTTTTCCTATTGATCTACCATAGCTTTGATACCACTGTTAGATTTTGATGCAACATGTAATGGGAGATAGCAATCACAAGATGCAGAATAATATGAAATAAAGTAAATCTACGAGATGACTGAAAATATACTATAAATAGAAATGATGGAAATGTTTACAAAGTAGCTATGGAGGAAATGAACACTCCATGAATAAATATACTGCTCAAGAATGGGCTTTGAGCATATCACACTCCATCACATTACATCACACTCTACTACATCACACCACACTATTCTACACTACTTCCTACTGTTATATATTGCTCTATGTCTATGGCCCTTTATATAGGAAATAGGTTCCTTGGCCAACACTCTACCTAGTTGTGCAAGGGACAACTTGCACATATACAACTTGCACATTGACACTTGTGCATTTATTACATTGCATGAAGTAACTAGATAACTTTCCCCTAAAGTAATCTAATGTCCTAAGTATGTACCAAGAAAGGTACATTTACATGATCCAAATGATGTAATATAATCTATTTCTAACAAATTTAGTCCATGTTTGTTGACTCAAAATTCCCATTGGGATTTTAATCCCAAATTTTGGCTACCCATTAATCCTTTAAGTCATCAAGAATGAAGGAATGCATCTCATCCATGGACAATTCTAATTTAAACTTCTCTCCCTTAGCTATGAAAATTTGGTCAGTACTTGGTTGGGCTATAGGTAGATGTTCAAAATTATGCATGTAGAGTAGTTTTGATGGAATTTTGATCTTGGTCCCATATCGGGTCCTTAGGACCATAAGTATCCAATTCAAATACATATAACCTCCTAATTTAGTGGTGAGTTCCCTAGATAAGCAAATTTTAAATGAAGCTAGAAGGTCAATTACCGCTATATCTTCTGGTATTGTGAGGCTCAAACAAGCATATAAGGTGAGTGGAATACCTTAAAATACCCCAAAATTTTTAATTAAACTCCCATATAGTTGTATGAAATTTTTTTTTATAAGTTGATTAGCCAATCCTAACACATCTGCCATCCCTCTTGCCATTACTAAAGTATCTAACCCTAGTGTTTATCATGCAATTGTGAATTAGCTTGTCTCTATAGACCAAGATCAAGTAAAAGGGCATGGGTTTGACTTGGCTTGCTTCCAAACCAAATATTTACCAAAATATTGGTGCTTTTTTTTGTCTTGGTCCTTTTTGTTCCTCCAAGGCTAGGGTTATGCCTAACGACAAATTTGTGTTAATTCATGAATATTAGAATTTTTAAAAATGGAAATTGACGAATTTGCTGACCCTAGACATCGACCCATTTGCCCAAAATTTTTGGGTCCAAAATAATTTTAGGGATCGGCTCACCGCATGTTGATAATAATATTATCAATTTTTTTTAAATCATCAGCACTCCTGCCTAAATCGAGGACCCTTTTTGCATTGAAATTATAAATTTTTTAAATTATCCTTCTAAATTTACATCTTATACTAGTATATATACCTAACATGATAACCATACCCATACAACTAAAACATTCATTCTTATAGAAAAATGACCTATAGTAGTAAAAATAATAATCAGTTTCAGAGAGAACAAATGATCAATTGAGGAAAATAATAATTAGTTGCAAAGGAGCGGTGGTTTGATAGAGGAGCAATGGAAAATAATAATTAGTGGTTTGATAGAGGAGCAGTGGATGTGATCCGACTGCACTTTTACAGTAAGACTGCATCTGACTGCAAAAGTGCACCAGGACCGCATTCGGGTGCACTTTTGTAGCCATATGAGGTTTGACTGCACTTTTGCAGTCAGACCACATTCAGGTGCACTATAACAGTCAAACCGCATCTAGCTTTAAAAGTGCACCCGGATGCGATCTAGGTGCACTTTTGCAATCAAATGCAATCTAACTGTAAAAGTGCAGTCGGATCGTATTCAGGTGGACTTTTGTAACCATATGTGGTTTGGGTGCACTTTTGCAGTAGAACGTAGTTTATGTGTAAAATTTTGGGTGCACTTTTACACCCTGATCGCATTCGACTGTAAAAGTGCACCCAAACTGCATTCGGGTGCACTTTTGCAATCGGATGTGGTTTGATTGCATCTGATTAGTAAACCTTCTAGGAAGTGTAAATTTTGATATAAAACTTTATTTATAATTTTATTTTTAAACCGCCTAGCTTGATGAGATCTATGCTTTAAATGATCTTTGATCAATTTGGCAATTGGTAAAATCCTAAAAAAACCCTCAAAAGACCTCTAAAATGAGCTCTAAAGTTACTAAAGTGTGATACATGAGAAAAAAAAAGTAGAGATCTAGTAAGGGTAATGTGTAGAAACCCTTAAAGGATGTTAGGTCCAGGCAACCTAAAATTTTGGATTTGGTAAATATTATTGTTTTATTAGAATAATATATGAAAAATGAGTGGTAGTAAAATTTTGCAATTTATTTACCATATTTTTATAATTTTTGGTGGAAAATAAAGGCAATTCTCCCTATGTTGGACATGATTCACCTTGGATTTTGAAATTGATTAGCCTTATCTTTATAACTATATTTTGGTTCCAACCCCTTATGCATAACCCTACTTTGAATTATTACAAACTAGGCATGCATGAGCCACTAGTTATCATTTTGAGTTTTAGATAAGAGGATAAAGCTTCAACAAAGCATCAAACCAAAAATTTATGTAATTCCCCTCATTTAATGACCATATAATATATTTCTTTATCAATTGTAAACTATTTGATATGAAGTTCCATGTTAACTATACTTTGGATAAGGTTCTTTCCTAAATAATTTCATTGTATTAATAAAACCTATATATTTTTGAAGTAATATTTTTGCCCAATTCTTTCCTTGATCTCTAAATAATATCCACCCAAGTTTTACCCCTTATTATTAACTAATAAGTCCATAATTTTACAAGCTTTCTCCTCCAATATTATTTCCTTTGCAAACCATATCCCATTTATAAAGAAGAAACCTAAATTTTGCCTTGCATCCTTTCCAAAGAAAGTCTCTTTAAATTTTTAATTTTTGATGCTATACCTATTAGATATCTTGAAAGTGACATCATATAAATAGGTATGGATTGCAATGTAGTCTTTATGAGTTGTAGCCTTTCCACCATGATTAAGAACTTACCTTTTCAACTTGCCAAATAAGCTTTGATTCTATCTAGACGAGAGACCCAAAGCTCCTTTTTATTTCCTTTATGAGACAAAGGAATATACAAGTAGGTTGATGGAAAATCCTATAATATCCATAATAATTCGTTGTAAATCTAGGGTGGTGTTAATTGAAAATATCATATTTTATATATTAACTATCTAGTAGCCTCCTAATAGCATGATAATATTGATTTAAAATCCACGACCTCATTGAATGATGGATGACCCAAAATAAAAGTATCATCAACAAATTGGAGATGAGATTCGAAGGGACCATTTTTTGCAACCTAGATACCTTTGATTTTTCCTTCCATTTTTTCCTTTAAGAAAGCTCTCCCTAATGCCTCCATAAGAATAATAAAAATATAAGGAGATAGCAGATCACCTTGGCAGAGTCCACAAGATGACTTAAAGTAATCAAAAGGATAACCATTGATTAAAATAGAATAATCTATAATACTATAACATTTAATCCATTTACACCAATTGTAATAAAAACCAAATTTTTTAATAAAATAATGTAGAAAACTCTAGGAAACCCTACAATATGCTTTTTTCATATCTAATTTCATAAGCATACCTAGTTTTTTTATGGAATGAAGAGAATGTATGATCTCATGTGTAATTAGTACACCATCAAGAATTTGTTTATCATGAACATAACCACCTTATTCCTCTAACATAACATAATATAGAATACCTTTCAACCTATTTACCATAATTTTTGAAATGATCTTATAAATCATATTACAAAGGATTATTAGACAAAAATTATCAAAATATTTTGTCTCACTTTTCATGGGAACCAATGTAATAAAAATAACATTGATCTCAATTATTATAGCCTTCCTTTTTGGGCCTCTTCAACTGCAATCAACATATCACTCTTCAAAAAACCCCAAATATTTTGAAAGAAAAATGCATGAAATCCATTAGGACCACATGCCTTATTTTGATGGAAAGGGAAATCTACTTCATTTAGCTCCTCCATAGATATCTTCTTCACCAAGCTTTCATTTTGCCCCTCTATGATAATTGATGGAATATTTTGTAGAATCTTTTGTGTCTTCCTTTTTTTGATATTGGTAAAACAAGGTTTTTAAAGGGCTCGAACCCTTTTACAATCCTAGACTAGTCTATCTAGTCTTACATTTTATTTTTCCTCTTACAAAAAACTTCAATACATACTAAAATCTTCATATACATTCTTACAACAATAGACCACAACTAATATTCCTTTTATTTTGGATACATCAAAACTAATTTGCTTTTGTGCGTTTTTACCTTGCCCAGTATCTGACCAATTATTTTTGAAATAATTAATTGCTTCCTTCTTTTATCTTCCTCTTTCCTCAATATTTCTTCCATCTAGAGTTAAACTATTTTTGATGTGATAAAAAAAAAAAATTGTTGTAGCATGAAATTTTTTGTATTTCTATCTCGTTCCTTGAGCCATTTCTCCCTAGATATTTGGAACCAATATGAGTTATTATTTTTCAATGCATTATGATAGAACAAAAGTAATTGTTTTTCTTTTATAAAAAAATACTGATCCATTCCATTAATTTCTACTCTTTTGTAATTTTTTAAGATTGGATTCAATTTCTTTCTTTTCTCTAAAAATGTTATCCAAGGATTTAGCATTACAAATCTTCATTTTTCTCCTTTACATATTTCATCTTTTGAACATACATATACATATATGATCCTTTAAAATTTGCTTCATCCCACCATAACATAACCATCTAAAATAAATCAAGGTCATGGAGTCATATAGACTAGAAGCATATTGGCTTTGGATGACTATTATTGGGTAAATCATAAGTCAAAATAATGAGTTTATGATCCAATATTGTTTGCAATAAAATATTCGAAGAGATTGTATACTCTATTTACAACCATGTGTTGGATAACAAGAATCTATCCAATAAGTCTACTAAAATAATTTTTTCAATGTGTCTATTATCCCATCTATATTGAAAACTTGAAGGACTAACATCCCAGAGTCCATTTGAATTTACAAATGAAGCAAAGTATTGCATTGATTTAGACCACCATTATTTTCCAAATGAGATAGAACTGTGTTGAAATCACCCCCAAGAATCCATATATCATAATTATGAATTATTATTGTCTCACAAAAATATGCTAATATCATTCCAACATCCTTCATGAGTGACTATAGTTAAAGCATATACATTTATTGTTATAATGTGAAGTCACTATCCAGACGTCTAGCTACCAGACATCTAGCTCCATATGGGTAGCTTCCAAATATCTAGCTCTAGGTATGTAGCTAGCTCTAGATGAGTAGCTTCCAGATATCTAGCTCCATATGGATAGATGCCATACATCTAGATCTAGACAGGTAGCCGCTAGATGTCTAGCTCTAGATGGATAGCCACCAAACGTGTATCTCTAAACGAGTAGCCGCCAGATGTGTAGCTCCAGACGGGTAGCCACTAGATGTCTAGCTTTAGATGGGTAGCCGCCAGATGTCTAGCTCTAGATGGGTAGCCACCAGATGTGTAGCTCATATAGCTAGATGCCAAAAATCTAGCTCTAGATAGGTAGCCACTAGATGTGTAGCTCCAGATGGGTAACCACCATATGGGTAACTCCGAGGGATGAAACAAACAGTTTTTAAAGTCTTTCTTTGGGATATAAAATGAATAATTTTTTAAAGTCTTCCTTTGGGAGAGAAAACGAATAGATTATGGAGTCTTCCTTTGTTTATCTATAAAAATAGGAATGACCCCCTTGCATGCATATGAAGAGTGAATGTAAAGTTTATTAAAATCAATAAAATAACAAAGCTACCATTACCTTGTGGTTTTACCTACATACTATTGAGTTTCCATGTAAATATTTATGTTACTATTTTTTCTGTGTTATTGTGTTCTCTACTTGCACATAATTTTTAATATTTAACTAGCATATGGTATCAGAACCTAAGGTTTTGTGCAAGTGGAAGCCAAAACAATGATAGGTGTAACCAAGTTTGAGATTGAGAAATTTGGTGGTAGGAACTTTTACCTATGGAATATGAAGGTGGAGGATTTGTTGGTTCAAAAGGACCAAGCCCTAGCCTTGAAAGGGATTGCAAGTAAATCAAGCATCATGAAAGATGAGGAGTGGGTAATTTTGGATAGGAATACGGTTTCTACAATTCATCTCTATCTAACAGACGTTTTATTGTTCAATAATGCTGAATAAAATACCATGGAAGCCGTCTGGTAGAAGCTTGAAAAGTTGTATGAAATAAAATCAACAACAAATAAGGTTTTTCTAAAAAATAACTTTATAGCCTAAGGATGAATGAGGGTTCATCTGTGGCAGATCATTTGCATGAGTTTAATACCCTTATTAGTAAAATGGTTTCAATTAATGTGAAAATGGAAGATGAGGACAGAGTTATCATCCTACTTTGTTCCCTCCTAGACACCTAGGATCATATGGTGATGACCATCAGTAATGCATCATCAGGAGCTCTAAAATTTGATGATGTGGTAGTCGCTTTATTGGTAGAAAATTTGAGGTGAAAAACATCTTTGGAACCCTCAACCAATGAAGCCCTATCTGTGAGAGGTTGATCTTTTGAGAGGATTAAACAAGGTAGATCACATTCCATATCTAAGTCTAAAGGATGCAAGCAGAAAGGGAATTGTTGGCATTGTGGGAAGCTAGGGCACTCAAAGAAGGATTGTTGGCAATTAAAAATGGAAAATAATGGTGAAAAGCAAATTCAACCATCTATTGAGGCCAATAAAATAGATTCAAGAGAGATTGCAACATGTGGAGCTTTATGTATCAGTAATAATAGATCTTTTTTATATACCTAGGTTTTGGACTCAAGTGCATCTTTCCACATGTCTCCTCACAGAGATTGGTTTGACAAAAATCAGCTATATTATGGTGGGATGGTCTACTTCGACGATGATCATCCTTTAGAAATTATGGGAAGAGGGGACATAAGGATCAAGCTGGATGATGGAAGAGAAAGGATGGTATGTGATATACAACATGTGCCTGATTTATAGAATAATTTACTCTCAATCAAGATGATGGATAATCTAGGGTATTCTGTCACTTTTGGTAACTAGTACAAAATTACCAGAGGATCCCTTTTAGTAGCAAAAGGAGAATCTTATGGGACCCTATATTATTTATGTGATGATACAATGACAAACCATGTAGCAGCAACAACTTCTGTTCAGGATGTAGTAATGTTATGGCATCAACGCCTAGTACATATGAATGAAAAAGATATAAAAATTTTACATGATCGAGATATGCTTTCTAGGATTAAGTCTTGTAATTTAGACTTGTGTGAGCATTGCATTTTTGCTAAATAAAAGAGTGTTCGGTTTACTGCAAGCCCTGGTAAGAGTTTTGATTTTATGCAACTTATACATTTTGATATATTTGGACCAGTCCCCACTCAAGCCTTAAATGGTGCTATCTATTTTTTGAATTTTACAGATGAATTTTCTAGGAGAGTGTGGGTTTATTTTTTGAGGAAGAAGTCAAAATATTTGTAAAAATTTAAAGAGTTCAAAGCACGAGTAGAGAAATTTGGGCAAGCCTATTTTACATCTCAGGTCAGATAATGAGGTAAATATTGCTCGAATAAATTTGATAAATTTTGTACGTACGAAGGAATTAAGCACCATAAGACTGTACCATATACTCCACAACAAAATGGTGTGGTTGAGCATATGAATCACATAATCATAGAATGTGCAAGAAGCATGCTCAGCTTGTCCATGTTGAATAAAAGGTTCTGGGTAGAGGCTGTTAAGTTTACCTTATTAACAGGTCACCTACAACTACGTTGGATGGATAGATTCCAAAGGAGGTTTGGTGTTGTAAGCCAGTTGATTACTCTTATTTGTGTACTTTTAGCTATGATGCATTTACCCATGTTCCTAAATAAAAAGGTCTAAACTTAACCCAAAGTTAAGCAAATGTGTTTTTCTCAACTACGAAGATATAGTGAAGGGGTATATACTATGGGATCCGACTACCCACAAGGTAATTATTATCTAGGATGTGATTTTTGATGAAACCCATGCAAAGAAAGGAGGTACAAAAAACACCTAATTTTGTACTAGTTGAAGTAGATATGAACGAAGATGAATATGAAAATCAGCATGCTAAAGTTTTTGATAAGCATGCAGAACTACAAGTAGAGCAGCCACAACAGTCACAAGATCAAGAGCCACAACCAATATATCATTAGGTTAGAAGATCTACATGTCCATAAAAGTTTTTAAAAGGTATTCTCCTATTTTTTAGTCCTCTTTTTCTTTGTTAACTGATGATGGTGAACCTAGTTCATTTCAAGAAGCTAGAGAGTCTAAGAATGCAAAAAAGTGGAGGAAATCCTTGGAGGAGGAAATCAAGGTACTTCGCAAGAACAAAACATGGGAACTTGTGGATCTCCCACCTAGAAGAAAGGTTGTTCAAAAAAAGTGGATGTACAAAATAAAGAAGAAAAACGATGGGTTTTTGGAATGCTATAAAGCTCGCTTGGTGGAAAAATGTTGTGCAAAAGTTAGGTATAGACATTAATGAAATTTTCTCTCCAGTTGTGAAGATGATTATTGTTAGAGTTTTACCTACACTTGTAGTAGCACTAAATTTAGAACTGGAGCAGCTTGATGTAAATACTGCTTTCCTGCATGGTGATCTCAGGAAGGAGATTTATATGGATCAGCTTGAGGGCTATGAAGAAAGATGTAAAGAGCATTTGATTTGCAAACTCAAGAAATCTATGTATGGGTTGAAACAGGCACCAAGAATGTGGTACAAAAAATTGACACCTTCATGAAGAGCCAAGGTTTTAGTAGGAGTGAACATGACCATTGTGCATACTATAAGAGGTTTGATGATGGCAGTTTTATTATTTTACTATTGTATGTTGATGATATGTTGGTTGCAGGCCCTAGCATGAACAAAATTATTGATCTTAAGTCTCAGTTGGCTAGGACATTTGAAATTAAGGATTTAGAAGTAGTAAACCAAATTTTAGGGATGAAGATACATATAGACAATAAGAAAAAATATTTGGTTAAGTCAAAATTCATATATAGAAAAGGTTCTGCAACACTTCAATATGCAGAATGCAAAACTAGTTAGTACCCCACTTATTTCACACTTAAAATTATATTTTGAACAGTATCCTAAAACAGAAGTGGAGAAGACAAACATGTCTCATGTATCGTATTCATCAGTAGTAGAAAACCTCATGTATGCCATGGTGAGCACCAGACCAGATATTGCCCAAGCAGTGGGAGTTTTCAGCCGATACATGGCAAATCCTGGTAAGGAGCATTGGAATATAGTGAAGTGGATATTTAGATATTTAAGAGGCACTTCAGATGTTACTATTTACTATGGATTGAAAATTTTGCAAGTTATAGATTTTGTGGATTTTGATTATGGTGGAGATAGAGATGGGAGAAAGTCCACTACATGATATACTTTCACTCTTGTTGGTGGAGCTGTGAGTTGGAATTCTAAGTTGCAGTTTGTGGTGGATTTATCAACCACTGAAGCATAATATATTGTAGCGACTTAGGCCAGAAAAGAGATAATTTTTCTAGAGTGACAGTTGGGTGACTTCAAGATAATGCAGGAGAAAATTATGTTGCATTGTAATAGCCAAAGTGCTATTCAACTAGTGAAGAACCAAATATTCCATGATCATACAAAACACATTGATGTTAAGTACCATTTTATAAGAAATGTGGTGGAAGAAGGTAGGATCCTATTGAAGTAAATCCTGCAGATATGCTTACAAATTCAATCAAGATAGAGAAGTTTGAGTGGTGCAAAAGTTATTTGGGCTTGCTAAAAATGTGATAAGGACAACATTGGGCAATTGAAACTAGATGGAAAACATAGGCAAAGAATTCTTGTATACTAAATTTAAGTGGGATAATGTTAGGAGGTGAAGTCACTATCCAAACGCCTAGCTTCCTACGGATAGCTATCAGATGTCTAGCTCCAGACATCTAGTTACCAGACATCTAGCTCCAGGTGTGTAGCTCTAGATGATGTCTAGATCCAAATGGGTAGTCACCAGAAGTCGAGCTCTAGACGGGTAGCTTCCAGACATATAGCTCTAGATGGTTAACTATCATATATCTAGCTCCAAATGGGTAGCTACTAAACATATAGCTCCATACGGGTAGTCGTTAGACGTGTAGCTCTAGATGGGTAGTCACTAGACGTGTAGCTCTTGACAGGTAGCCACCAGATGTCTAACTCCAAATGGATAACTGTCAAACATATAGCTCCAGACGAGTAGCCACCAAATGTGTATCTCTAGATAGGTAGTCGTCAAATGTCTAGCTCCAAATGGATAGCTGCCAGACATGTAGCTCTAGACAGGTAGTTACTATATGGGTAACTCTAGAATAGGAAACAAACAATTTTTGGAGTCTTCCTTTGGGAGATGAAACAAATAGTTTTTTGGAGTCTTCCTTTAGGAGAGGAACGAACAATTTTTGGAGTCTTCCTTTTTTTATCTATAAAAAAGGGAATGACCCCCTTGCGTGCATATGAAGAGTGAATGTAAAGTTTGTTGAAATCGATAAAATAACGAAGCTACCATTACCCCATGGATTTACCTACACATTACAGGATTTCCATGTAAATATTTGTGTTACTATTTTATGTGTTGGTGTGTTCTCTGCTTGCATGAAATTTTAATATTTTACTAACATTTATAGCCTCAACTTTGATGTTTTCCTCTTTCCTAAAAAATAGTCCAACAAACCAATTACTTTTTCCGTCTAACAATTCTCCATCCCATTTACATTATTGTTGCAATACCGCTTGAAGCTCCTACATAAGATACTGCTAGACAGTCACCCATCTTTGGAATATTTTTAAAAGCATCCTTACATTCCTCACTACTTAATTTTATTTCTTGTATTAAATTAATCTCATGACTATAACAACCTATTATATCCTTAATTACTCTTTTTTTAGGGGTTTAATTCTTACCCCTAATATTCCATGACACCATTTTCATCATCATCAGTTTTTATTTTTATTACTAGGCTTAGCCCCACTTCTTGTTAACATGTGATATTTTTATTTGACTTTCCAAATTTATATCCCTTTGAGTTTATTTTTCTCTTTGTTCATGATTTGATGGTATTTCTCTCCTTTTTCCATTCCACTAACAATTTTATCTTCATAAATCTCTTTTATTTTTTTATATTATTCATTATGAGACTTACCTTCTAGAGATTCATGTTGCCCTAAAAAAACTGAAATGCAAAGAATAACCTCATGAATACTTTTGTCTTTATGTTGCCCCAAAAACCATAGAGTGTACATATGATCCTCCATAGTAATTACTTTCCTATGCTGCCCTAGAAACCCTAAATTTCCTTATATATCCTCCATATGCTTTTTTTATGTGTTGCTCTTAAAACACTAAAGTGCAATGGATACACTCTATACTACTTTTATTTTTATTACAAGGAGAAGATTATATACTATTTGAGAAAAAAAAAGGTAATTTGTCTGGATTAACCTTGACCTCCTTCACTTAAATTTTGCCTCTCCATCCTCCTTTGCTTTAATCCTTTCCTTCCTATCTTCCTTTAAATATTTAACTCCTTTTGTATTTGAACTTGTGTATTGTACCTCCTTATCCCTTGTGTCATTTTTTCTTCTAATGGTTGATTCAAGTGTGATACGGATATCAAGTCTCAAAATCCGAATAACTTATTTCATTAAAAAAACATACATATTTATAGACATAAAATGTCTATTATATTAACATGGTTTAAATAATACCATGGGTAGACAAGGATAAGAAGGCATTTAATATGCCTTACCTAACATTTAATGTGCTTGTCTTTATCTTGCTACATGTGCACCCATGTGCACAAATATACCTTTTCTAGAAGGCTATTATTTATATTATATGGATCTCTATCATTCCTCCCCACTAAAGAAGCATTAGACTCCAATGCGTACAAATATGGAGGAGAAATATGGAAATGAAAGAGTGTCGGGTGCGACCAAAAATGCACTCTGAGATACAATGAAAAGAAGACTAAGAATGAGCTGGAGCAGGTCTTCATAAAATAGAAAAAGGATGTTACCATTGATTTGAGCTCGAAAAGAGATTTTTGATGACTGTAAACATGCCTAGGTTGAAAAACGATTGGATGGTCCCTCGAGGTGGCAAGCGAAAAGCAACATGTGATGTGGAAGCAAGGAATATTCCCTCGAAATATTTTGTTTGTAATTTTAATCATTTTTATTTGATGTAATTTAATTGGCATTGCACATGATGTGTTTGATCAAAGTGCCTTGATCAGTGCATGGACCATGCACGTATAGAAGAAGCATGTGGTACTCAGTTAATGGGCACTGACTGGTGCATAATCCATGCATGTAGGAGCACACTGAATGTGATTATTTTGGTGCTAGCTCACATGCATAACACACGGAGCATCTACAGATCCTACGCTATACAGGTTGCCCACATAGGGGATGCATAGCCCGCATGGGCCAGGCTACGGTAGGCCTATTGCATGGCCTACAAGGCTTGTGTGTGGCCTGCATGGCCTGTGTAGGATGCATGCAAAAACAAAGCACGTAAGCCAAATAGAAGGTTGTGCCTCCCTTTGGGTACATGTTTGGTGCACGACAAGCATGCTTTGGTGCATGACGAGCGGTGCATGCTCTGGTGCCTACGTGTGGAGTGTGTAGACCAAAGGGAATGTTATGCCTCTTTTTTTTTTAATTATAATCTTACACGTAGGGAGCGTGTATTTGAGTGCCCATGTGGGTATTGAAACCCTAAACAACATGGAAGCCATGGCTGGAAGGAGTTGTCGATGGTAGAAGGGCACAAAACTATGGATCAACAAACTAGTAGGGGGTCTAGAGTGGGCATGTGAGTGACAAGGTAGCCATGGTGAGGTTGATATTTTTGCCTTTTCAATAGTAACAAAGGGTCCTACATGTTCTTTAGCAATTTTTTCCATGTCCATATTTGCAACTTCTTCAAGGGGGTTATTTTCTTCAGTAATTTGTTCCATGTCCATATATGCAACCTCTTCAAGATGGTTATCTTCTTCAGTAATGATATGGATCAGATCTGCAACAATCATATCATTATTAGCAAAAGGAATAGGAATAAGAGGTATCAAAACCTCTTCTTTTTCTACAATGATATGGTCTAATGGAAGGACGATGGGATTTGTGCCCATAAACCTTAGTTCGATTCCAGGTGCTGCTACAAGATATTTGTGAGCAACAATTTCTTCTTCAACCAGAATAATTTCTTATTCAATAAGATTTTCTTTTGCTATCATATATTCCATCATGGTAGCTCGAATCTGCTAGATTTCAACATAGATGTCTCTGGATCTTTGAGAGATTTCATCTAGCGAGTGATTCAGGATCTGCTACATGGTGCCTATTGCAAAAATAAGAGCAAATCCACTATGGATTGGATGCTCTGATACCAATCTGATACGGATATCAAGTCTCAAAATTTGAATATATTATTTCATTAAAAAGACACATATTATAAAATGCCTATTACATTACCATGGTTTAAATAATACCATGGGCGAACAAGGATAAGAAGGCATTTAATATACATTACCTAAAATTTAATGTGCTTATATTTATCTTGCTACATGTGCACCCATGTGCACAAATATACCTTTTCTAGAAGGCTATTATTTATATTATATGGATCCCTATCAAAGTGAAACTATAATGGCCTTTTCTGTTTGATGATGCACATGGGTTTTCTTACCGCTTTCTTAGGAGTGGAAAATCATTGATTTGACCTAACTTCTCTTGTGTTATGATCTCCTTGTTTTATATTGATATTTGTCTCATGCCCAAAATTTTCCATCTCTTTCTCCATCATTTTTAATTTGTGATATCTTGTCATGTGTTTGGTTTAATGACATTTGGAACATTGAAATCCAAAATTTTTATAATCCACTTGTTGATCCCATTCTCTTGATTTATATTTAGTCCTAATGAACCACAATAAATGTTTTGAAATACCCATGGCAACAAATATTCATGTGTATGCAATATTCCTTCTCTCTTTAGTAGTTGGTCCCTCCTAGAAGAACTCACCTAGACTATTGTCAATATTCTTTAAAATATCCTTATTGACGAGTTAGTGAAGTAGGGTATAACTAAGATAAAAAAATAAATTTGGCAAGTTTTGGAGTTGTCTAGACCATTTTATGACTGTTTTAGTGCAATTTTTTGCTATTTTCGAGGTCGAAAATAGAGTAAAAATAAAACCAAAATAACTTTTTCGTTATAGCTCCGTTTTGCATGATTCTTGAAGCATTGGATGCATAATCAAAAAGTAGATTTTTACTTGTTTTTTTTTAAACCCTATTTTTGAAAAATTAGGATTAGGATTTGGTCCCAGATAATAAAGAAACACACAAAGCAGACAATATGATTATCTTTTTACTGATTAAATGTGTGTCCTAAACTAGTTTCAGGGTGTTTAGATTTGTTGTTGCTATTTTCTCTTGTTGCAGAATTAGAATGAGGTAACTCAACCAAAGTGGTGACTAGGGATACTAGTGCCAAACATGATTTCTCAAAATAGTCTAGGGTACACCGCTTAAATCCCAGTGGGGGGTTCGCCTAGCTCTTTCACTCTGAAACAATATTTCCAACAATGGGAGGCAATTTTAACATTAGTGACCTATTCCATCTTGAGAGAGTACCCTATTCTATCTAAGGCATCTAGAGGGCAAGCTGGTGGAAGGAGGTGAAATCCAACATCACCAGTCTGAATTGGGGGTTGGTGATGAAATCCAACCTTACCAATGTTATAGTGGAATGTGCAAGTGTGTGTGGTTCCTTTTAATCCAAAGAAAGTAAGCAAAGAAGCATTCAATGATCATTCACTAAATGCATGTAATAGGTGTGTTTTAATTTCAAAAATATAGGATAAAATGAACCTACAAATGTCACTTATAGATGCAATTCCTAAATGCTAACCTACCCATTGGGTAAGCCACAAGCAATCAAGCCATAAAGATGCATCGCTACTTCAAGTTTCTTTCAATTTTTCTTCTTTCTTTTGTTGCTTTATGTTATAAGAAAAGTAAAAATATGACTTTTTATCTTTCTATGCAAACAAATGATGCAAGAAAAACCAATTTTAACAGTCTCTGAAAATGCAGCAGAAAAACAGAAGATTAAGATACTCACCTTAGCAGTTTTGAGACCTCCAAATTCTGGGTTTTTGGGTAAAAATTTCTCTATTTCTTCACCGCTCCCGGGTGGGAGTATTAGAAGCCCTACCATCATCCCAGGGTGGGACGGTGAATCCACCATCCCAGGGTGAGCTAGATAAATGTTCTACCACCGTTCTAGGGTGGGGAGGGGAGCACCTGCAACACAAAAAGGGCAAAAATTACAAAAATGGGGTCAGCTTTTCATCCAAATCACAAGGGACAAGGGTACCACCATGATAGCCACTGAAGTAGGGAAAAATGGTGCACCTAATTATGAATAAAAATATTTGTATCTATCCTTTATAGCATATGAGCATCAAACGGAAGCATGCATGTGAAATGGAAGCAAAAACCAAACAACAAGATATGAAATGAAACAAGTATCCTTCTTATTAATTTTGTGGATAAGATCCAAGGTTACACAATATTCCACTTGAGTTCTCAATTTTGATACAATTTTTACAAATTTTGGGTGCCCAAGGATCAAATCCTTCAATAAATTTGGGTGCACATCTAGTGTCTTTCCTCGTACCCACAATCGAGGTGGGCAGAAAATGTCGCCACTACTTGTATCTCTGATATTTGATGTTTGATATTCCTTAAAAATACCCTATAGTAACTTGCACATACACACAAAGAAGAAAAAACGGTCAAATAGCAAGTGTGTGTGAAGGAAAACATGCAATCCCCACAGTCACAAAAGGGCATATATATTAAAAACATATAAAATAAACTCATAATGACTTGAAACTTTATGGGAATGTTAAATAGGATTTTTTTAAGGGATATCACCGAAAATTGATCTGAAATTGCATCCTTAGACCCCTCAATTTTGTGTCGCCTGTATGCAACCTACGAAGACCAATACAAGCGATTCTCGCCCCTAAACATGTCCAAAACACATGAAATTTTTATATAATACATAAATAAACATTTTAAGACAACCCATATAGTTATATTTTCAAAATGAGGTGCATATCCACTTGCATGCAACTAGGGTGCTCGGATGGGCCCTATGAACCTGCAAAAACTTAAAAATGTAATATATCGGAAAATTTAACTCCAAATTACATGAAATTTGAATTATAGCATCCTATGATAGTCTATAATAATCCTAAAAAATAGTAAATAAATTGTGCACAGATTTCTCCTCGTCCCAGGGGGGACGGTGGTGACTGCAACTAATTGGGGGGCACCCTGGGGCGGGATACCCACCAATTATGCACACATTTTGTTACCAATCCCATTTGATAATGGTCCTAAACACTCTAATTGGAATTTTCATCAAATTTTGTGAATAAATTCACCCGGATGGTAAATTTATGCTCAAAAGACCCTCTTGAAGTCACCTGGTAACCTCCTTCGCTAAGAAGAGATTTCGAGGGAAAGAGAGCACAATAAATTGAGGGGAAATCTTGAAATAACTCTATTGCATATCCTAGAACTCATTTCCCTATTATGTGTGTGTTTTGTGTGGATATTGTACTCATTTTATAGCCCAAAGGGGCTCATGTGCAAAAGGGCATGAAAGGGCATGCATGGTAGGAGGTACCATTTGTCAAACGAGAGGCATGCATTGGAAGGGGAAGGGAATATCCCTTTTTAGCCTCAATTATGAAGCATGTCATAAGGATGCAGTGCCCTCTAACCCGCATGCTTCAATTGGTAGGGTAAATGGCAGTTTTTGGGCACCATTTGTCCCAGATTTGACTTTTTCTTGGTCAAACTTGCTCACTGTCCCACCTTGGGACGATGGATCACCATCGTCCCAGGGTTGGATGGTGGGAATCTACCACCATCCCAAGGTGGTACAATGGTAAATTTTGGGCCAAAACCTCCCAAAATTGGGCCAGAAGCCTCCAAAACCTCTTTCAAAGTGGCTAGAACCACTGTGAGCCTTCTGAGGGCTGCCCAAGGGGTCATATGGTGTTAATTTGATCATTTTTTGTGGATGCCTAATCGGATTGACCATATTTTAGTGTCTACAGTTAATAAGGAAGCCCAAAGAGCCTAATTTACACCAAAATCCATTTAATAGTCCCTATCTCCATAAAAAGCCTCATTCTATGGTCTTAAATATAATGCATCTTTACCCCTAAATAGAGGGTCTTCATCCATTATTTTATCATTTATTTTTGAGCTACAGAAAATACCGACAAAAAAATATTTCAAAAGAAAATTCATGAAGTAATTTAAATTCAATCCCCACTTCCACTTGATCTTATTTTGAATATAAAAAAATCCTAGCTAGTGTCCATGGAACTTACCTATTAATCCTCTAGTTCTAAGAACCATATATCATGCTCGATCATATCATCCTTGATGATCATTTTTGGTGTAGTATTTGCTGCCTAGATAGGGTTTGGCATAGATTCATTTTTCCTCTTATCACTAATCAGGACATCCATACGTCGAACTAGAGCATCCTTTCAATAAGTTCTTAAAAAAAAGACTTGCCTTCCATGTTACATAGGTTTTCTTCACATGAACCATTTAGTTTTTAAACTTCTCCTAAGATTTGGAACAACAAGTGGCACTTGCTTCTTGCTTGTACTTTTCTTCTTGCTTTCTACTTATGCTTCCTCCTTCCTATTCCCTCACTTTCGGCTCACTCTTTCTTCGAGTTGGCATTCCTCCCTTTGATAATGGGTATTATAAGTCAATGTTTTGTCAAATTCTAACATTTGTTTAAATGTAAATAAATGCCAAATTTTAATGTTTATTTTTTAATCATGAAATGTACCTCAAAATGTCTTGCATTTAAGCTTAGAGTATAGATTGTGGGAGACCAAAATCAAGCAATTTTCAACTAATACTTAAATGAAATATTAAATAATAAAAATAAATTAATGCCAAAATTTTATAATAAAGTATTTTGTGGTTTTCAAATAATACTATAGGGTAAGTTATTAAATGTCATGAGCTCAACTATAAGACCTAGGTTCAAATACTACCAAGAAATAAATGCATAATTTCAAGTCATTTTATTACCACTATATGGTCACGATCTAACATGGGTGAGACTTATTTCAATCCCATATAACCAATTAAAATAATGTATAAACATCAATGTTATAATTTCAAAAAATTAGATATTTCAAGGAGACTAACTCTTGTCAAGTGATACATGCCTAATTGTCAAGTCATTGTAATAGTACTATATGGCCATGAAGTAATATAGGTGGAGCTCATTTCAATCCTATATCATTAATTCAAAATTGAAGGGTAAGTTTTCTTGGGATTTTCTTAATCATGATTTTGGTTTTATCAATATCAATCATTAGACTAGACATGTTAGGAAATGTTTAAATTACCTTTATTTATTTTTGTTGTTCAACTTAATATTTGGAAAACAAGATAATATCATCAATTAATATAACTATTATTACAATATGACTATATAAATTAATGTCTATGCATCTTGTCAAGAAGTTTTTCAATTTGGTTTATATAAATGTCAAAGGAGATTGGGATAAAGGGAAATATTTGACTACTATATTGTTGCAATTTCTACTTAACCAATATTGATAAAGTTAACTTGGTGAATATTATTTTAAGCACACTTTTGATTGATGCCTTATTATGTATTTTGTTTATGTAATACAAGTCCCTTAATTTCATTTTCAATGCCATTGTTTATAAAAAATTATTTTTACAATATTAAAAAAAATTGTCTTTCTTTTTAATAGTTTTATGATTCCGTATTTAATATATTTGATTATCTAAAAATGGTTTTTATAATTTTAAAATGATTTGGCTTACCTTTTATGTTATTTTAATAAGTTATATAAAATTCAAAATAGCCTTATTCATATTACATCATCACTATGTTACAATTGTATTTCAGTAAACCACATTATAGTGGCATACCAACAAAAGATATTATCACAACATCCATGATAATTGAACATTGGTGATATGTTCTTGAGCTAAATATTTTCACCAATCATACTTCAAACCCATAAGAAAAATGTTAATGTTCACTCATAAAATTTAAACCTTAATTTATAGTATAAAATTCTTAGCCCTGACACTTTCCCAAATCTAATTGGTAAAAAGTATTAAAGTTCACACATAATATTGGAACCTTAGTTTATAGTTAAAATTTCGTAGCTTGTATGGATTTCCCCCTAATTTCCTATGTTATAAATTTTTAATATTTTTGTAAACACAAATGGACCTATGGCTTTCTAATAGATTTAAATATTGTATTTTCCTGGTAAACACTCAATTATTTATTATTTTTGTGTTGTCTATTTACACATACTTTTTAATTGGACCTTTCAAATTTTATTTTTCCTATGCATGTGTATCCACACGAATGCACATGCACATGCATGAGTTCCCTCATATACATACATAATATTTTAAAACTTTCAAATTTTAATTTGCCTATGCATGTGTATCCACACGAATGCACATGCACATGCATGAGTTCCCTCGTATACATACATTATATTTTAAAAAAATTTAAGAAATTTTTACATTAGTTTATGTGAAATATAGATGGATCTAGTATATTGAGTAAAAATATTGAATAGCAATTAACCTGCTTGGGAATTTGCTATTGTAAATATTTTTATAATAATGAAATTTATTTTGTGAATCTAGTATTATTATATTATTGATTTTTATATGCAAATATGTTTAGGGAGGTTTTAATCACTAGTTAATTTGAAATGAACATTAGCTAAAACTATCTAATTAATATGTTATCATATTCCTTGCTTAAGTTACTTATGTGTTTTATAGGTCTCATAATTATTACTATAATTATACAAATCTTGAAATATCATTTAAAAAATGATCACTTATAAACATAGATAATATAATAAATATATCATGATATAATAGTTATTAATATTATAATATTATAGAACCAAATTTCTTTGGGAATATAGGAAGAAGCAAGGGGTTTCACATCATAAGTTAAGGTTTCAATACTATAAGCAAGAACTTTGTAAAGACATGAGGACACCTAGAGATAAGGATCAAACTTTTGTATGCATGGACCTAGAGTCAAGCAACTATATGACTAGGCTCAAGTGTAATCATACTAGACATCCAAGCCTACCTTCATATTCTTTAAAATTTTTGCTTTAGTGTTAACATTTTGCCTAACAAGTTTGAGGTAAATAATGGGAAGTAAGAAGCTTCAAACCACAATCTAAATTTTTAATCCCATGACTAGGAATTTTGTAGAGTCGTGAGGATATTTGAAGGAAGGTTTTGAATTTATGACAATGCACAAATTAAAGGTTGAGTGGCCATAAAATTAGGGTTAAGTGTAGTTATGTTTCGAATTCAATACCACCATCATGTTCTCTATATGTTTACCCCAATGTATATATTTAAATAACAACAAAATGTAAGCAAATTTTATAAGGAACATGTGCTAGTAAAGTGCATATGAGTATTCGATGCCAATGAAGAGAGAAACTTACATTTGGTCTTTGAATTTTTGCTTCAGATCTTCAAATAAATTTGAAGAATAAAGGGATTTTATGTGGATAAGTTAGGTACCAGTATAAGATCATTTAAGGAATCCCTAGCTTAAAGTAAGAATGTCCTAGTTGAGAAAAGTAATATTTTGTTGGTCAAGAAAAAGCAAATAAGAAATACATGAAAACCCCCAACAAGGAAATAGATGATTCATAAAAAATGGTTATTGAGGATGAGATGATCAAGCATGATTTAATGGTTCTTAAAATTGATAACTAATATATAAATTCAAAGGTTACTGGTTATATTTTGTAGAGATTCAAAAGTGGGTTAACAATAAAATGGAGACTGAATTTACATTTTTCAATGATTTCTCTTCTAAAATAATTTTACCTCACGACCTTCTCCATTTTGGAGAAAAAAATGAAGTAGTGAGTGATGGTCTAATAATGGCTTGTATTTAGGACTGTGGAGTAAAACTTTACTTATAGAAATAATAAGTATTGAATGGGTTCCTATATAGGTGAAGCTATTTGGACTTTTGTTTAATATTATCGATATGAAGGTTTTAAATTATTTGCAGTACCGTTGGATTTTTCATCCAAGTGGAACCTACCTTTATGGAGCATAATTTGACTATGTCTATGTGAACGTGATGCAGTGGGTCCTTCAAAACCCTTGCCAAAATCCATCCTTATTAAACTTAAATCCAAAAAATGGGACCACAAGGTATATTGTGAAAATATTGTATTTTGTCGTGATATATGAAATGAGATTATACATATGACAAGAGAATGCAAATGAGAATGATTGAGAAAGATGTGGAAATTTATAGCCATAAAACAAGCCTAAAGTTGAAGCAAGAGGATCAAATAGCGATTGAAGACAACTCGTACTGGGGATTTTTCACTCTTAAAATGTAGTAAATGAAGACCCTCAACTAATAAATATTGCAAAGGCCATTGCATTTCACAAAAAACTTTAGGAGATACCAAGAAGAACACATAAAATTAACAACAACAACGTGAAATTGAAGTTAGAAAGGGCTAAATATGTAAAGGGAGTTTTAGATTTATTTTTCAAAGAAAAGGTGGTGGAAGAGGGTGAGTATGATGCAATTAGATAATCTTAATCAATTTGATAGTAGAAAATCATCTCGTTGCAATGAAAATAAACTAGTGTGGAGGTTATTCCTTGCACTTTAGATTCTTTAAGGAAGCATAAATACGGGAAGTCGAATGGATTAGTATGAAAAATGAGACAAATTGAGGAGGATTTAGACATTGGTGTGAATAGCAAAGAAAAAAAAATCTAATGAGATATTCATTTGAGAATACAAAAGCAAAACTACAAATGTTTAAAAGTGAAGTTCAAAATAAATAAGATTAAAAAATAATGTTGAAAATTATATCATAGAATATCTATGATATAAATATAACTAAAAAGAGAGTTATCAAGGAATAAGTAGATTGTATTTGATTTGAATTTATTTTAATATAGAAGATAAAATAAGTAATAGGGAATGTAAAGAGGCATTGAAAAATGTCATAGATGTGATCTTTGTATCGAAAGGAGCTTGGGGATGAATAATTCTTGAGGACATTTTTCGTAGGACTGCCCAAACTGCCGAACTTGTTTTGGCCATATTTCACTCATCTGAACTCAGATTGAGCTGAAATTTTGAGGGTAGATGCCTGACAAACCCTAGAACGTCTCCACCAATGTTTAGATCATTTGGAGCAACACAGATCCTAGCACATCCCTATGTGTGAACAATATTTTTGGCAAGCGACTGTGCGAGGGTTTCATCTGGGTTAAGTGCAAGCAGCTCCAGAGGTTGGTTTTCGGGGCCTTCGGGCCCTAGCGACCAATATTTTTGTGGTTTCTGCTCAAGATTTTAGCAGGAAATGTTGTAGGGGATCCAATATGGGTTAGAAATCTATCTTTCAACAGATCTTCATGCTGTGAACTTGAGTGACAATGGCTTCCAATTTGCTGCACAAAAGAAAAGTGAAAATTCATACCTTTCCACGATGTCTAGGGCATGGATTAAAGAGATCACGAAACAAGTTTCAAGCAGCTGATCAAAAAATGGCTCAGATCTCAAGTGAATCTGGTGCTAAGGTGCACCCACAAAATAAATCTACTATGGAAACCCCTGTCAAGGGTAAGAATTTTGAAGAATCAGCCCCAAAAATGAATTTTAGGGATGCCCTCCGTGGTGGAAGGCCTCAACCTAATGCTAATATTAATCTTAGGGCTTCTCGTAAACCTCTAAGAATGCCTAAGATTGATCCCAAGAAAATGGAGTCAGGATGTCTTAAAGCAGCTGATGGAACTCCTATTGTTAAGCTTGATATGGGCAACATTCAAACTGGCATTGAAGATCTGGAAAAAAGAGGACTAATTTGTCGTTTCGTGGGTTTTCGTCCGAGCCTATCTGCTTTCAAAGTCTGGGCTGCAAAAAGCTGGAAAACTAAAGGTGAGTTACAAATCTCTATTTATCCAAATGGTTATTTTCTTGTTTTATTTGCTAATAATGAAGATAGAGAGAAAACTTTTCAAGGGGGTCCCTGGTTCTTTGGAAGGGCAGGGCTTTTCATGAAGCCCTGGCATACTAAATTTAAAGTCGAAGAAGAGATGCCTTCTACAGGTCCTATGTGGGTTAGACTCTTTGGCCTCCCAATTGAATTCTGGAATCCGACTATTTTTTCTTCAATTGGAAACTCTTTAGGAACATTTATGATGATTGTTGATTGTACTAAAAAATTTGAACATATTATTTATGCTTGAATTTGTGTTTTAATGGATTTTGACAAACCCCTACCTAAAAATATCACTTTACAATTTGGGGAGGACACTTGGGAGCAAGTAGTGGACTATGAGAACATTCCTTTTCATTGTAGAATTTGCCATGAATATGGTCATTTGGCTAGTGTTTGCCCAAATAAAATTCTAGATCAAAAGAAAGAAGATATAAATTCAACAAGTTTCCAAATGCCTAAGAAGAAGAACACTAAAAAAAACCAGTTATGAAGGATCAATCAAAGTTATCTGCTAATATGTTTGAAATTCTTTCCACAAATGAGGTCCCAAGTGAGGAAGAGGAAATAATGGAAACATAAATCTTAGAAACACAATTTAAAGATAAAAGGAAGAACTCAGAGACAAACCAACAAATCAAAGGATTTCAATAGAAAAAAGGGAGAAAATATTCACAAGAAAAACAATCTTTTAAATGTTAAAACTTCAAATAATACAGGTCCCAATATAGACTCTGTTGAACCTTCTGGTAACATTTTGATTGTGTACAAGCATTCTTCAAGGCTAGAAGCCATCTCAGATTCAATTGGAGTAAGTCAAGAAACAGGGAAAAAAAACTGAAGATGGATTCTAATCAAAAGGCAGGTCGCAAGACTAATCAATATCATATGGTAAAAGAAGGTGAAAAGCTTGTAGAGGAAGGTAATATTAATGCCCTTCCCAAATTTTTTAGCCCTGGTATTAATGAAGATCATCACTTGGAATATTAGAGGACTCAAAGGGAGTCTTTCAAAACAAAATGAAATTAGAAGAATGATTCAGATAAATCATCCACATCTTGTTTTCCTTCAAGAAACGAAGATGTCAATAGAGGATATGGAATCAATTGCTAGTAAAATTTGGCCAACTGGAAAAGTGGTTTCCCTCGGTTCCCAGGGGACTTATGGTGGCATTGCTTGCCTTTGGGACCCAAAAGAGGTAGTTATTCACCATATGGTTGGTAGTTGGGGTCTTTTGGCTATAGCTATTCAAAGCAGACATTCCAACCAAATTATGCTCTGCATTACTGTTTATGCTTCGACTAATTTGGAGGAAAAAAGAAGACAATGGAAGAATATTACTTATATTATCTCTCATTTTCCTGAAGCTTGGATCTTGATCGGAGGAGATTTCAATACCATCCTCTCTCTAGATGAGAAAATGGGGGGAAATAGAAATTTGGACAGGAGCACTGACCTCATGAGTGAATATATTACAAACCTCCATCTTGTGGACATCCAACCAGATAATGGCCTTATGACTTGGTCTAACAGAAGGCAAGGCTTAGCTTGTATAATGGAGATATTGGATAGGTTCTTGCTCTCTGATAATTTCTTAATCCATGGTCACATTCCTAAAGTGAAGACTCTTAACAATGTTGGTTCGGATCACTGGCCTGTCATGGTGGAAATGTGGAAAACCAATGTGAGTTTCTCTCCTTTTCTATTTCAGTTAATGTGGCTTAGAGATAGTTCCTTTAAACCTCGAGTGCAACAATGGTGGAAGGAAGGTAAACCTAGGTATGGGACTAAGATGTTCTGTTTTGCCAAAATATTGCAATACATTAAATCCAAAATCAAGACTTGGAACTGGAAGGAGTTTGGGGATGTTCATAAAAAAAACATGAAGTTATTGCTCAACTTGAAAATTTGAATAAGAAAATCCATTTAGATGGCCTCATAGAGAGTACAAGTGCAGATGAAATTAAACTCACAACTCAGTTAGAGGAATGGGAAAAAGAGAAGAACTCTTATGGAAGAAAAAATCTAGAATTCAATGGCTCAAAGAAGGTGATCGAAACACAAATTTCTTCCACAAATCTCTTCTAGCTCGAAGATCTCACAACTTTATTTCTTCCCTGAAATCTGATTCTGGAGATGTTGTCTACACTTGGGATGGCATGAACTCTATTGTTGTCAATTACTTTTCCAATATTTTTACTGCTACTCCTCTTGACTCGACTTCTCAACAAAATGTTCTTCAAGCAATCCCTTCTCTTATCACTTCTGAGGAGAACTCTATTTTGACTACTCCTATTACTATCAATGAGCTTCAACAGGTAGTTTTTAAAATGCAAAAAGGAAAACCCCAGGTCCTGATGGTTTTCCCATTGAGTTCTACCAAGAGTTTTGGGATATCCTTCATGCTGATTTATTAGAGGTGGTGGAAGAAGCCAAGAAAGCCAAAGAAATTTTGAAGGTTATCAATAAAACTTATATTACTCTTGTTCCAAAAGCTCAAGAGGTTGAACATATCTCAACTTTTAGACCTATTGCTTTATGTAATGTTCTTCTCAAAATCATTACTAAGATCATGGCAGAAAGGTTGAAGCCTCTTTTGCATAAGATTATTTCTCCTGAACAAGGGGGTTATGTGGAAGGGCATCAAATAGTTGATGAGATAGTTCTTGCTCAGGAAGCCATCCATTCCATGGATATGCAAAAATCTCCTTCCATGTTCATTCGGTTAGACTTATCCAAAGCTTATGATAGAGTGGATTGGCACTTCCTTATCAAAGTTTTGAGGCAATTTGGTTTCTCTCAAGATTGGATGGATTGGATTATGGGATGTATCTCTTCAGTTTCCTACTTAGTTCTTATCAATGGTAGGCCTTCTCAGTTGTTCCCAGCTTCTAGAGGTATTAGGCAAGGTGACCCCCTATCCCCTTATTTATTCATCATTATTGTTGAATGCTTAGGTAGGGCTATAACCAAAAAGAGAGAAGACAAAACCCTTGAGGGAGTTACCATTGCTCATGGAGCTAGACCTATCTCTCATCTTCAATTTGTTGATGACTCTACTCTTTTAGGTAAAGCTACAGTTAAGGAAGCTTCTACTATTAAGCAAATCATTAGTTGTTTTTCTAAGGCTACCGGGCAATTGATCAATGAAGATAAATCTAAAGTCATTTTCTTTCACTACTCTGCCAGATAGGAATCCATGGTCTTGGATAAATTAAGATATAAGAAGACCTCCCTTCCAATCACTTATTTAGGTATTCCCATCAATATTCGAAGACAGAAAAAAATATTGGAATTGGTTGTTGGACAAAGTCAAGAAGAAAATTGGAAAGTGGACCAATAGGTGGCTTTCTTCTGGGGGTAGAATCACCTTGGTAAAATCAGTCCTTCAGGATATTCCTATTTATGTTTCTACCATGTTGAATATCCCAAAGGTTGTTCTTCGAGAACTAGATCAAATCAGTCATCGTTTCCTCTGGGAGTGGTACTAAGGAGAAAAGAAAATGGGCCTTGGTGAAATGGGACACTTTATGTCTTCCTAAGAATGAAGGGGGTTAGGATTTTGGTCTGCTATTAATAACAACAAAGCTTTAGCTGCTAAATTATATTGGAGGATTTTGCATAACCCCAATGCTCTTTGGGCCAAGAATCTTCATGCTAAATATGTTGAGAACAAAAGTCCTGAAGACCTTGTTCGCTATCAATTGCCTTCCAAAGGTTCTCCCATTTTAGAAATTCTTAAGACTGGTGAGGATTTGATAAAGAAAAAATTATTTTGGATCATTCATAATGGTCAACAGGTAAATTTTTGGATAGATTCTTGGGATGGTCACAAGCCTTTGATAACTCAGTTTCTCGATTGGAGGCCTTGGATGGAGGAGCTTCACCGAGCTAACTGGATAAAGGTGGCTAATTATTATCGGTACCATACTGGTAATTCAGAGGTTGGTAGATATTGGATCCCTATTGAGGACTGGCCTATTCAAATCCTAGAAAGGTAAAGACAAGATATCCAGTGCATCCTTCATATGAGATCTCTCTCTTGGTCCCATGATAAAGATTATTTTGGATGGAACAACACTACTAAGGGTGAGTATTCAATTGCTCAAGGTTATTTGGCCTTATGCCATAATAATCCCAACCAATCATCTAACATATTTTCTCAGTTGTGGGCTCAAAAGCTCTAGCCTAAGGTGAGGTTCTTTACTTGGCTTTTATTGCATCGTAGGGTGCTTTATGGGGAGCATCTTATGAAGCATGGTTTTCATGGCCCTTTTAGATGTGAAATGTGTGAAGAGAATGTGGAAACTCTCAGCCATATTTTTATTGAGTGTACTTTAGCCTCTGAGCTTTGGAGGAGAATGGCCACTTTACTTGGCTTACAATGGTCCAATTTTTTTACTTTTGAACAACTTTGGAGGGATTGGCCTAATCAAGAGGGTGTTGATCATTTTATTAGGCAGTTAGTTTGGATGGGTTCTACCATTCTTCTTTGGAATATATGGAATGAAAGGAACAACCAGATTTTTAATCAAGAAAGGAAGGATATTCACTATATCTAGAAAAATACCATTGCCAACTTAGTTGAATCAGTCCATCAACTCCTTAATCACCCCCAAAACTCCCACCAAATATGGGATCAAGTGATGCAAATATTGAAGATTAACTCTTCTAAGAGAAACCAGCTTAAAGGGAATGTGAGTAATTGCAATATGGATAGAACAAGGAATTGGCAACCTCCTCCTAAGGATTTTGGAAAAGTCAATACTGATGGAGCCTCTAGAGGGAACCCTAGAAAAGCTAGTGTGGGAGGAATTGGTAGACTTTCAGATGGCTCCCTGGTTTTTACTTTTTCTGAGAATTTGGGTATTCTATCCAATAACCTTGTTGAGGGGTATGGTATCCTTAGAGGCCTTCAAGAGGCTACTAAGGTTGGATGGGAAAAGGTACTAGTTGAGTCTGACTCTCAACTCATGATTAATATTTTGAAGACTCCTAAGAATCATAAGGTTGATTGGAGAATAAAAAGAATTATTGAGAAGATTCAGTTAATCCAGATGGGATTTTTGAAAGTTGATTACAATCATGTGGTCAGATATCAGAACAAGAGTGTTGATGCTTTAGCTAATTGGGCTTTGGACAAAGGTGATCTTACTTGCTACGACCACCCTCCTAGATGGTGGGCTTCACAAATAAGGGAAGCTCTTCTTTCTATCATTTCTTTGGATGGCTCCAATTCTGAAGGTACCTAGTTTCTTCTTGCTTTATTTTTGCTTCTCTTTAGTTCGGTTAGGGTATTTTAGTTCCCTAGCTCAAACTAATATTTCTTTTGTTTCCTCTGTTGATTCTTGCCTTAATAGTATTTTGGTCTAGAAATGTCATTTTTTTTCTTTTCTATTTACGTGTGTGTGTTTTTTTTGTGTTGTTTTGTTTTTTGTGTTGTTTTTTGTTGTTCTTGTGTTTTTGTTGTTTTGTATTTTTTTGTTGTTGTTCTTGTGTTTTTGTTGTTCTTGTGCTTGTGTTTCTGTATGTTTGTGTTAATTGGTGTTTTTGTGTTTTGGTGTGTGAGTGTTTTCTATGTTTTTATTTTTCTTTGTTGTCTGTTGTTGGTTGTTTATTTTATTTTATTTTATTATTTTTTAGGTTTTGGTTGTTTTTGTTTTTCATGATTTTGTTGGTTGTGTCTTTGTAGCATTCTGTTGTTTTTTGTTATGTTTGTGTTTTGTTATGTTGTTCTTGTGTTTTTTCTATGTGGTTCGTGTTGTGTTTTTTATCTTATTGTGTGTGTGTTTGGTTGTGCTTTATCTTTTTGACACACTCAAGGAGCATGTTTTTTTTTTATTTTTTTTTAATCTTTTTGTGTGTTTGTGTTTGTGTTTGTGTGTTCTTGTTTTTTGTTGTTTCAGGTTTGCTCCTTGAGTATGTCAAAGGTGGTAGGCCAGGTGCGAGCCCTGGGCAATTTTGGTGGAAGAGATACCCCTGCCTCCTTGGGTCTTACCCGAAAGTGGCATCCCTTATGGGATGTTTTCCACCAAAAAAAAAAAGATCATAGATGCAATAGCTTAAAAATAGCAAACATGTCTACATTGAAAGAAATAGGGTTGGAGATAAATTAGCTAACCATAATATCAACTTGATGAGATTCAAATATTACATCCAATAATAATTTTCCAACTATAAGATCTGAAACTTGTTGATGTATATCTTATCTTGAAAAGATGAAAATAACTAGGAAAAAAACAATAAGGTGGAAAATAAATTAGCCAATAGTGATATTAATCTTACACTTGAAAAATTTCATATTTTGAAAGCTAATTGATCCTCAAATTTTATATCTCTAAATATATATATATAATTATGTTAAGGAATTGATAAAGGAAACCCGGTTTCTTGAGTGGGAATTAAAGAAAATATTTTATGAAAAGGTGAACCAAAAAATATAGTATGAAAAATATGCTTAGGAAATAGCTTATGATATGTAACTCTGCAATATCTCCCTTCTTTCAATTCTACCAAAAAACTTATCTTAAGCTAAGAACCTATGATCCATAAAAGTTTCCTCTAATTCACCAGTGAGACTAAACCAAGGGTTGGATAAGGGGGTTGTCTATTTTTTTTTTCCAAATGTGGATTCTAATGATTTGTTGAATTTAACATCGATCCACTGACCAATTAGGTGGGAGCAAAGAAGAGAAATAGCCCAAGCACCAAGGACTATGATTTGCTGACCGAACCCAAGCCAAAGAGGGGCAAATAAAAACAAGTGTTAAATTTGATGATTTATCGGATAATCGGTGAATCGCAGGTTTTGAGACAGCAAAAGTTTTAACTTGTTAAGGCAACCTGTTCAAAAATTCAACCATGGATTCAACAAGCACTAGTCTAGACCTGACCTAGGAAGTGGTAGAGATCGATTTATAGGAAGAATATGCCTCTCCTATTGAGACGTTCATAGTGGAAGTCACCCACCAGTCCATTGCCTTTGGGAGGAAGGCTGAAGCAAGCACACCAAGGAGGACTGGAAAGAGAATGGCCATCTTGTAAAGGCCCAAATAGGCCAAGAAGAAGGAGATTTCTAAGGCATTCAAAATAATCTATGACATGGTGGAAGATAGAGATTGAGATTCCCTCCCTAGTGACTCATGGAGTGGCGAGGCTATGGAGTTTGAGGGTGGAGCAATTTTTGGTTCGTCATGTCTAGGAATACCCATAATTGATACACATGCCTACACAAACCTCTACAAAAACAAATATAGACTATAGTGCCTAACTAGTGGGATGCATCTCCCATAATATAAATCCTACAACACTTAAGGAGATGATACACATCCATGATTTGCCAATCGGATGGATCTCCCACACCCTCAAAACACAAGTTGTTTTTATAAAAGGGTAATAAAAAGTGGGAGGACTCCCCTGCCACATAGATGAAGAACAACATAGATGCCAAAGAACTAAAGCCAACCTCATTGATTAATATGAGGAAGCAAAAAGGGTATTATCTATGATTGCTTTTGTGTTGTGCAGTAGGTCTGATTTCATCTTAAGGAGCACTTGGGTATTCTCCATGTGGTGAGAAATGTGGTAAGGTAACCCCAATTGTTGGATTGAGTCTCATATATTTCCAAAGAGATCAACAGGAAGTTGGAGCACTTTGAAAGTACTAGAAATTTCATCTTCTCTTCCTACCTAATATGGTTGATTATACATTAGAAAAGAGAATGATTTCCAAATATTGAGCTAAAAAAGAAGGGTGAGGATGGTTAGCCATGGAATGTGCCTATTTTTAAAGCGATAAACATCCCTATGTAGCTTTGAGGAAGTATAGCTCTAACTTAAATATAATATATATGCATCCATTGTGTGGAAATTATTAGATGGACTCCCTAAACTCTCACTAGTATGTAGAGCTTTGGTGCAAAGAAAAGGGGGTTAGATAGGGTATTTTTACCTTAGCTCCTATTCATTAATGGTCAGGATATATGAGTTTTCGAAGAAGTGCTCAAGTTGTTTGTGTTGGTGTCTGTGTTTGACTTTTTTCCCTGGAGGTAGTGCAACAATTAGACCTAGTCGATAGGTATTTTAGAAAAGACCATAAGATGGCCAACCTATTCGACCACAAGAGGAGTTGTTTGTTTGTGACCCCCTGTACCAAAGGTTGCATTGAAGGGAATAAGAAAAGGTGAAGCTATATATTAGGGTTGGTCAAAGACATGTGGTCCTATGATCTCAAAGCAAGGTTCATGTAGATACTATTGAGAAAGAAATTTTCAACCATCCATGTGCACAAGAATCAACTTGATATCTAAGCTAAGAAAAACTTGAGCAAGGAGGAGGATTTATAGAAACTAGAGACAAAATATGCTTGGGAGAGTAAGCTCAGGACACTACAAGAGAAACCCTTTAGTTAGTTTTTCTTGTGCAAACAAATTTTGGAGAAAGAAGAAAATAAAATTTGAGGAAATTTTGATCCAGGTGCATACATCAACCACCAAACAATGTCCTCACTCAAATGGGAATAAGTAAAGGACCTTGGAAAGGTAACAAGTTATGCCCAGATGAAGTATTAGACTAAAGATGAAAGTTCGAAAACAAAGCCCAAACTGATGAAGGGGCGATTTGATGAGTTATTCTTTGTAATTTGGGACAAATAACACTCGTATGAAGTAGAAATGAGGCAGAAACAAGAACAATTAAGAGTCCATGTTTCTTCTTCCCAAGTGTAAGCCAACCCAAAAACCATCACAATCATGAGTCAAGCAACATAGGTAGCTACAAGGCAAGCCCATGAGATGGGCACCATTGACGAACAAGGCATGCTACATGACACCACAAAGAGGAAGAGGTAAGAAATAAGAACAAGATGCCTAAGTGTCTCTATAGAGCCAATTATATTAGTGGTAGTTGGAGGTGGTTAGAAATTGGCACAAGTGGAGCAAATGGCCACTGATGAAGACTTCCAATAAATTGCAACTAGCCCTTTCTATGAGGAAGTGGTACGTGCAAAAGTTATCACTTTTGAGGTTATTTGAGCATTTGCTACCATCTTATCCACCATATCCTCTACCATTCTCTATTCCTCTTTTACCACTATCTTCTCTCTATGTACTAAAATTTCTTCTCAATTCCTCTCTTCTACTATTCCCCCTTTTACTACACCTTCACTTCCACCCCCACAAGTGCATCCATTACACCAGGACAAAGGAGGTTGTTGTACAAAATTGCGTCAAGGAATTTGTAAGATCATGAAAGAATATGATGAACAATGAAGAGAAAGAGGACAAGTAGTCAAGATATTCATGGAAATTCTCTATCATAAGTATTCTTGCCTCACTTGCCCAACAATATATTACCACAACACTTTCTCTTCCTCTGCCATGCCACCATCCAATCCATCTCCACTTCCTTCACATCCACACCTTCTATCACCACTCAGTTTATCTCCACTATGGCCACCCGTACCTAGTGCACCCATACCACCCAGACTGATGCACCAAACTATGTTGTTTTTAGGAAGTTGAAGGGAATCAAATCATTGAATTGTCCTCCCAAGCTACCAACCTAACCATCCTATGCTCCGAGTCTTCAGCCTAAGCAATAAGTGATGGAATCTCAAGAAGTGACTCTAGAGATCAAGGCACAACCCCTTGAGGTGGAGGCACAACCCCCTAAGGTGGAAGCATGACTAGAGACCTAGCTCCTAGTGGCCCCTAGCCCAACACATGAAGTTGAAAGTGCTAACACCCAAGTTAACCTATCACAAACCATAACCTGCATGCCACTCCAAACAACCATATCACTAACACCAACAAGCAATGATGTAGTGGATGAGTGCCTACTGAAAGATCAACTAACAATTGATCACATATTAGTAGGAGATTTTCTCACCATAAAAGAACTAGAACCATTATATCACTAACACCAACAAACATGGATGTAATGGATGAGTGCCTATTGAAAGCTCAACAGACAATTGACCAAATATTAGTATGAGATTTTTTTACCACAAAGGAACTACATGCTCTTAGAATCCAAGTGGTTGAAAGGGGAAGGAAAATGTTATTTATCGAGGTACATCCATTAGATCCAAGTCGTTTGGCTACAACACCTTCTAACTATGTCACTTGATTGTTTTCTCTAGATCTCTAATAGGAAGAACATATAGGGTTAGTGCACTTCTCTAAATAGGTTAACTTGGCCATGTCACTGAATTACCTGAGGCTGGTTAGGTAGAACCAAACCTATAGAGAACAAAAGGAGTTGGTTGTGGTATTGGAATAATCGAAAATGACAACATGTCAAAAGCAAAAGAACATAATCAAACTACAGGAAGAGATGTTGGTCCTAAGGCAATAGAATGATGATTTGAAGCAGCAAATGGAGCAACAAAAACAAAGGCAATAATAGTTAGAACAAGACAATGTCAATATGACAACGAAATTGGAGTTGTAGAAACAAAAGATGGTTGAGGCAATGAAGCAAGAACTGATGAAATCTCCTAGGTTAAACAAATAGAAAAGAGCCTAAAAGCAAATATTGAGTCTATGAAGACCAAAGTCTCAACTATGAACATCATAAAGTTTTTGTGGAATCACATCTTGGACAAGATGAAATAGGCAAAGCTATATTTGTAGCAAGTCTAGGATTGTTAAGAACTATTGATAAAGGTTCAAGTTGCTATTGATTGCGTACAATTGAAGCTAGCCTAAAAAACAAATCACACACAAACCATGAGGTAAACTCATGAGGCAACCAACCAACTACTCCAACAGCTAGGTCTACCTTCCAAGCAAACAATCCATGTGTGGTTAATGAATGCTCCACTTAAACAATAGATTTTGAAAATCTACAAATCCTTCCATTAAAGTTTAAAGTCACAGGGAAGCTAATGGATTACATTGCTCAAATGATCAAGCGACAACTCTCAAAGCCTCTCTCAAATCAAGGTTTTATATGTTTGAAGATCAAAATGCTAGTTTGATTAAAGAACAAAAGAAAGTCATCATTCACATGCACAAAACTTCCATAATCAATGCAACAACCAACACTCCAAATATTATTTCACACTTTGAAACCTTGTTTAAAGGGGTGAAGGCAATTCCCAAGACAATGGAGGAGTTACCACAAGAAGAATTTGTTACCTCACTACAACAATAGCCCAACTTGAAAACGTGAAAAGCCCTTTTGACAAGGAATAGAATGCATTACTAAATCAACCATAAAAATAAGAAATATATGTGCTTTTGCCTCAAAATTTTGTAATTTTGATCATTTTCGTTGACTCCAGAGTCCAATGGATGAAGACTATTTTGGATTTGCTATCAATCAACCTTGACATACCTACAAGTCATCGGGAATGTAACACCTTGTACTACTTATGATGCAAATCTTCTAAACTGACCACTGAACAAAAGGTGTCAAGTGAAAGAGATGGAGGACTTCAACAAGGAAAGTAGGAGTTGGAATTTTTGCAAGCCTCGAGATGTCATTATGCCAATTTTGTGATCCTTGGGTAGTGAACAAAGCAAGGGAACCTAAAAATAAGCCAAGCTAGAAAGCTATGATCCGTTGATCAACAATCCATCGACAAGTTGTGATTGGACGGCTGACTGATGATTTATAAAATTACAAGCCAATAATAGATTAAAATGGTCTAAAAGCATCTTGTCTTTTAGTTGTAAGCCAATAATAGATTTAGTTGACCCAGGATTGTGGTCCTTATTTTAATCAGGGACAATTTCATGGATCAACAACAAGATTGTGGTCCTTATTTTAATCAAGGTCAATTTCGTCGATCAATAATAAAATTCAAATTTTAGAAGGCAACTATAAAGTTTGATTTTATCTTTCAATGAAATTGATGTCAAGTAGTTGATCTTAAAAGCATAGCAGTTCCTATTTAAATCAGACAATTTCCTAGATCAACAACAAAATTCAAATTTTAAAATGCAACTACAAAGTTTGATTTTATCTTTTAATGAAATTGATGTCAAATAGTTGATTTTAAAAGCATAGCAATTTGAAGAATAAAAAACATCAAATAAAAAATAACTTTAATAAAAGATAATCAAGGTACATTAGCTCAACCGATTAGATTCCTCAATATTTAAAGAGAAGACCAAGGTTCAAATCTTGTCCAACAATACATAAATAATATCCAAGCTTTGTTGTAATACCACTATGTGGTGATGATGTAACACAAGTGGGACTCATTTCAATCCCATATAACAAATTGAAAAAAACTTTAATAAAAAATAAGCTAGATATAATTTATTTAATCTCAACAAATATAATATTTTATTTTTTAATAAAATAAACCTTCAATAAAAGCCATATAACTTTCTTTTTATATATATAATTCTGTTAACTCAATAATCTACTTATTTCATTGTATAACAATAAACTCATAAACATCTACACCTCTAAATCTAAAATTTATCTTATACATTTAATTACAACTTTTTTCTATAATAACTTTCTTTTTATATATATAATTCTATTATCTCAATAATCTACTTTTTCAATGTATAACAATAAACTCATAGACATCTACATCTCTAAATCTAAAAATTGTCTTATACATTTAATTACAACATTTTTCTATAATATTTTGAACAACTAATTTTTTTATGATTTTAATTATTATATATATATATATATAATTTAAATATTTATTATTTATAAATAAAAATTACTTCATAATATTGCAACCCATAGTAAACAAAAATAATACAATTTCTCAAGGGAGAGGAGGAAGCAATTTAAAAAAATTGGTCATTCTTTAAAAAAAAAATCCTTAATTTGCATTTAAACATAGAAAAGCAATATTTGTATTGATAACCTGATCACGAAATTGGATTTTGTAAAAAATATTGCTATAATTTAAATAGATTTAATGTGTAAATTATATGTATTTTATAATAAGAAATTTAAAATTTTATTAAATATTATTTGTTAAAATTCTTAACATAAAAAATATAAATTCAAATCTTACAAAATAAAACATAAATAATATCTAATAAAATTCCAATAAAACTTAAAAATATTTTTTAAAATAAAATTAAAAATTAAAATCTATTCTACTTTACCTTCTTTACAATAAAAAAAAATGCCTCTAGAGAAGCAGCAGTGCATAAAACCATCGGAAAGTTATAAATCTTCTACTCTAATTATTTTATATTCAACCCAATGTCCAGAAGGAGCAGTGCATAAAACCATCAGAACGTTATAAATCTTCTACTCTAATTATTTTATATTCAACCCAATGTCCAGAAGGAGCGGTGCATAAAACCATCAGAACTTTATAAATCTTCTACTCTAATTATTTTATGTTCAACCTACTGTTCAGCATTTTCCCTTTGTACTCTTATACCAAACCATGGTATCCAAGAACACTACAAAATATTCCGCTGACTTCAGCAAATTTAGCAGGGCCGCATAAAACGTTTAAAATTTATATCTAGTAGACTACTAGACCTTTTCACAAATCATGAACACTAGTCAACCTTTCTGCAATTTCTACTACAGCTACCATAGAAGAATACACAGAAAGCAGCAACCTCGGACATATGTATGAAGGAAAATCAGAGAAAACAAAGAGTTGGAGTTCAATAAGTATAATTTGGCAGAGCGGCATGAGGCTCTGCAGCCTTTGCAGCAGGTGAAGGTTCTACCTCTGGAGTTGGGGGCACAGGCTCCCCCAGCAAATCAGCAGGCAATTCTGGAATGCCCTCCAAATAAAATGTGTAGAATAGCTTGAATGGAAAAATAAGCTGATTCAGCTTTACTTGCCCCCGAACTCCATTGAAGATACCACTTCCACCGGTGACTGCAAGGTAGGATTCCTCGTATGTCAGATATGGACCCTGTTATCAAAACCAGTAGGCATTAGGGGTGAAACGAAAAGAGCAACTCAAATTATTTGCGGCCATAATCCCCAAATAAAAAATGACCTCACCTGCACAGCAATGTGGCCATAATCCCCAAAATAAAAGCTGTAAATTGCTTCATAACGGTCTCCTTGCTTCTCAGGGAAGTTCTGGATTAGAACACAGATCCCAGCTGTTATACCCAGACGCTTTTGAAGACAACCGCTGTACAGCTGAACCCAAGTCCAAAAAAAACCATGTTAGCCTTTTTTTCCCTAGAAACAGAGCCCATTTCTGTACAATCCTGCAAAAGAAAACTTAAAATAGCAACTACTTAGTTTCCCAGTGCACCATGGGACAACGATTTCCAGTTTCTTGGTGATCAAAGACATCAAAATTGCAAAGCGATCCTCACAGAAACACCATGACCTTAAGAAGAGCACAACAGCTTAATTTAATTCCCTAGGGCTAAAAACCCTGAAAATTGCAAATTTGGGAGCCGCATTTCTATATAAAAGTCCTAATAACTCCATCTATTAAGGGTTTTCCTTTGATTTTGCATCAAGTAGGCCTGACCTTTAAGGTCAAGTAGTCCAAAGGATATTATAGAATATAGACCATAAACATTAAAAACCACCATTTTCTTTTCCATTAGAAAGGGTATTATAGAATTACATACTGGTCCTATTGTAGATTTGACCTACCGTATTGGAGAATGGCACCAGATCTCCCAGATGATTTGTAGGCTTCTGACTGAGACGAAGGTAAGCAGGGCTGGACCTGTCCAAGTGATTGATCTCATAAACATACAACTCCTGAACGGATCCGCCTGCAACCACAACAGTGACCTTTGTCAAAAATCAGGAATCGCCATTTATATAAATTTGAACCAAAGCATATAAGTGGCGTATGATCTTCCGTACTCGAGAGGGTTTCCCCTGAATTGTTTGACGCTGCTTTTGCTTTCCCAAGCGCCGAGCTATGGAAGTGCCTCTGACCAGCAGGAGCCTCCCTTGGACATATGATCTGCTTCCCCCACAACTCAGATTTCAAGGACTCAGAGAAACCGGAAGCAGCCTTCAGTCCCACAAATTTCTTATTATTATTATGTTGAGAAGAGGATGAAAAGCCGCCAATGCTTGAGAAAACCGATCTAGGCACTCTGCTGGTGCTGTTCCTCATACATGTGAAACCAGTGGCAGCCATTCTGAACTGGGCTGCGCTTATGTTTGGATTAATCTACTAAAAAGCTCAAGGGAGAGAAGAACAGTGCAGATACAGGGAAGGGTATCAAGGCTCGGCCACCTCTAACAAATGATGAAGGCCAGGTGAGGAGGAAATGAAGAATGAAAAGTGCTTAAATAGAGGAGTGATGCGACAGAATGCAGACTTCGGAAGAAGTTTTGCACCCACCGACTTACTGGTCAACATTCACGCATGTGAAAAACTTCAGCACTAAAATACAGAAGTTTGTGGTGGGACCATCCACTACCCATTCTACAGTGTCCGAAACAGACGCACACAAACGTGGACAATGTGCTTTGGTTACTAGATGGTATGGTAAGTGTTTGTTTGGTTAGACATTTATCAAGAAGACGTATAGGTTTTTTGGTTAGTGGATGGTAAGTGCTTGTCTGGTCAGGTATTTACCAAGAAGACACTTAGGTTCTGTTGTTAGTGGATGGTAAGCACTTGCCAAGAAGACACTTAGGTTCTTTGTTTGGTGGATGGTAAGCGTTTGTGTGGCCAGGCACTTACCAAGAAGACACCAGGTTTAAAGGTAGTAGTCTAATTTGAATCTTTGAGTGCACGCAAGATCGACGATGACAGTATGAATTACCGATGGTTTCTTGCGTCGCCACGTCAACAATAATGAAATGGAATAAGTTTGGTGAAAGCAGCCCTTTGGTTTGGTTTGAACCTTGCGCTTGTCAAATACTAAAAATAGTGTGGTTATGATTAACTCTCGTATCTAACGGAACAATAGTTGCCCTGCCCATCAACTTCTTAATAGTTACCCATGGTCACATGGTCAAGTCGCATTGTCTCCGATAGTAGCGTCAAATCATGGTGCTACCACTATAACCCTTACCTTGCCTCGGTAAACACGGCACGAAGTGAGGGAGACCGTCGGTGGTTCGGAGTTGGTATCGTCGTCATCAAGCTAACGCACACTCAGCAGACTCAAGTCAGACTACTATCTTTGCCCAGATTGGATATACCCGCGAGATTTGAACATAGATCCCCAAATTCTTACCAATCCACCTAACCCTCGTGAACACTACGATTAGGTTTTTTCGAAGAATTTAGTTTGAATGCTAATTTATTAAAGATTAATTATAATAATCAAAATTATTTAAATATAAATATTTATAATTTTAAATTTTTTTTTTTTGGTAAGTGGTAGAATTTAATTTATAGACGGGGTTTTTTTAAGGAGGATCCCAAAACCTCACTACAAAAAGGCCCGCAAGCAATTGTACCTATGCCATTACAATGGACGAACCAGAAAATTGAAAAACAGAAAGTTGTAAATTGTCGGGAAAAGACGACCACCAGAAAGCTGACGCCCGAAAAAAACATAGACAAAACTAGAGCCTCCACCAGTCCCAGGGACCAATCCAAAACAACCCTGTAAAAAGTATGAGGGAGAAAGCACCTCACAAACCAAAAACCGTATCAGCGAAACACGATCCTCAGTCTTCAGACGCCGTTGTAGCACCACCAGGATCGGACAGGTCTTTCGCAGCTTGTCCGAAGGATTTCAGACGTTTGGAAGCACGCAGGCTGACGCGATCTACTGTTCAAAGACATCATTCTCTTCATTGGCGGCAACAGAAATGTGATGCGAGAAATCCATCCTCCAAACGTTTGAGGCACGGTCATCAATGCCATGATTGGCCATGAGATCAGCCAATCGGTTAGCTTCTCTAAATCTATGTTGCGCCACGGGGGACTCACGAGCCTGGAACAAGAGTCTAGCCTCAGCTATAATAGAACTCACCTTCCACGTGGGGGTCTGGGAATTCCCCAGATAGTTGATAATGTTTTTGGAGTCCCCTTCCACGATGATATTCCTGGGTTCCTCTTTCAAGAGTGTCAACCCCCGCCACAGCGCCTTAGCTTCCGCCACGTGGTTGGTCTGGGTTCCCAGGAACTCGGCATAGGCAAGGATAAGGTTACCATGACAATCCCGGACCACGCCACCTGCGCCCGCCTCCCCGGGGTTCCCTCTAGATGCCCCATCAAAATTTAGTTTTAGCCATCCCGGGGGAGGCTTTTCCCACTTAATTCCCTTTCTCGGACAGACGCGCTGAAGTCGGGGAGCATCATCCATCGGAACACCAATTGATTGAAGGATGGCCGCTTCGACGGGAAAGAGCTTCTACGAACCAAAGGAGACGAGCTTTGCATTTTTCGAAGCAAAGGATAGAGCTTTGGCAGCAACAGAGGAGGGGTGTCTTTCTGGGTCGCCAAAGGCTCTTCGGTTGCGCTCCAACCAGATCTGCCAAATAAGGTGGTGAAGGCAAGAGGCCCAAAGAAAACGGACCTTGGTGTTGCGAAAGGGGTTGGCCCATTGGATAAACAACTGCTTTATAGATCCCGGAAGGGCCCATTGGATCTGAAAAGGTTCCATTAAAAATCCCAAAGCACGGTGGGAAAACTTGCATCTCAGAAACAGGTGGTCAGTAGATTCCCAATCAGCTTGACACAAATAGCATCTATTAGGAATTGGAATGCCTCTTTTAAGCAAATTATCAATGGTGAGAGCTCTATTTTTGTATGCAAGCCAGGCAAAGAAACAAACCTTTGGGATCAACTTTTTCTTCCAAATTGCCATTGCTGGGAAACTGGTGTCAGGGGCTTCAACCTGGGCTCTGTAGGCGGACTTGACTGTATACTGCCCACTTTCGGTCAGTCCCCAGACAAGCTGATCGTGTTGATTGGTCATCAGGGTGATGTGCTGGAGGATGGGTTTCAGGTTGTCCCAGGTATCCTGATGTCCTTCTACCTGAATGTTCTTCCAAATGGTGGTTCCATTGTGGTTGGTAAGGTAGTCAGACACCATCTTCCCGATTGATTCTTGAGTTGACCGTCTAAGCTCCTCCGTTCCATTGATAAACTTCAGGGGCTGGTCCTGGGCCCATCTGTCATCCCAAAAGTCAATACGACGCCCATCGCCCAGGATCCACCTTGCACCTTTCTCGATTAGGAGTCTAGTCTGGGCCAGGGACTTCCATAGCGTAGACCCACCCAAAGTGTTGCGGTCTCTCAGGAAACGGGACTCCCTTAAGTATTTCCTATTGATGATTCTGCCCCATTCTCCCGTAGTATTGGTGAATACTCTCCAGGAGAGCTTACCTAAGAGGGCAACATTCATTTTGGAGGCTTTCCTAAAACCCAGTCCTCCGCACTCCTTGCTCTGACAAACCGTCTCCCAAGCCACGAGCGGGATCTTTGATTTCTCACCAGTACCCGACCACAGAAAATGGCTTTGGATCCGTTCGATATTGCTGCACACAGATTTGGGGATTTTGAAAACTGACATGAAGTATATCGGAATCCCTTGGAGACAGGCCATAGTCAGAGTGGCTTTGGCAGCCTGGGAAAGAAGCTTCCCCTTCCACATCGCAAGTTTCCTTTGGATTTTTTCTAGAACGGTATTCCACATTGTTCCTTTGATACAACCTTTGAACAGGGGCAATCCCAGGTAAGTGGTCGGAAGACTATCAATGGTGCACCCGAGAATTCTTGCAATCTTGTTCTGGCGTGCCAAAGGGGTGTGGAGGAAATAAACTTTGCTCTTGGTCAGATTTACCTTTTGCCCTGTTGCTTTCTCATAGAGGATGAGGATGTGTTTGATGGCCCTGGCCTGGGGAACAGAAGCAATGTTTGTGAGGATGGTATCATCGACAAACTGCTGGTGAGTAGCAGGTTTGATGTCGGAAGCCACCGGGATGCCAGAAATAGCTTCGGAGTTGCAGCCTGCGGTGAAGGCTCTGCCCAGTGCCTCCGCTAGGATAATGAACAAGATGGGAGACATGGGATCCCCTTGATGGAGTCCTCTAGTACTAGGAAAGTAGCCTGTAGGGGAGCCATTCACCAGGATGGAAAACCAGGCCGAGGAGACGCACTTTCTGATAAGCTCAACCTAGGTGGGGTGGAAGCCAAACTTAATGAGGACTTGGATCAAGAAACCCCAGTCAACCCTGTCATAGGCTTTGTTCATGTCTAACTTGAGAATGAATGCAGGTTGTTTGGCAAGGGTGTTTGAATGGAGAGTTTCATGAAGAGCAATGACACCGTCCAGGATATTCCTGCCTTTTACAGAACTCCCCTGATTTGGCTCGATGATGGACGGGAGGATAGGCTTCAGTCTAGTGGCCACAACTTTGGTAAGGATTTTGTATATGACATTGCAGAGACTAATTGGTCTGTAATCAGACATAAGCTTGGCATCAGGGGACTTGGGAATGAGGGTCACAAAGGTCGAATTGATCCTTCGGGGAATGGCTCGGGAGTGCTGAAGGTCTCTGATGGCTTTGCAGACATCAACTTTAACAATGTCCCAGTACGTCTGAAAGAAGCGAGGGGAAAAGCCATCAGGCCCAGGGGCCTTATCCGCTTGCATGGAAAAAAGGGCTTCCTTTATCTCCTCCTGAGTGAAGTCTTTGAGGAGGGACTCATTCACATCAGGGGTGATAATGTGGGGGATGTTTGCCAGCAGAGCATTCATGGCTTGGGGATCTGGCTGGGAATGATTCTCTAGGAGGGATCAAAAGTAAGAGACAACTTTCGCCCTGATTTCGTTGATATCGGAGGTAGGGTTTCCGCCAGCACGCTGAATTTCCCAGATTTTGTTAGCCCCTCTGTGCCGGAGAGTGGAAGCGTGGAAAAACCGAGTGTTGGAATCCCCATATTTTATCCATAGCTCTCTGGATTTTTGTCGCCAGTGGATTTCTTCTTTGGCGAGAATGTTGTGGAAATCCGAAAGAAGAATTCTCTCTTTTGCCCTGATTGATTGGCTCTGATCCCCTGCTTCAATCTCCTTTTCGATGGTTTGAATGTTGATAGCTATGTTTTTCTTCTGCACAAAAATGTTACCGAAGGTTTCCTTGTTCCATACCTTGAGCTGCTCCTTGATCCACTTCAATTTTTGGGCGAGCATATTTGTCGGGGACCCCCCAAAGGGCTGCTGCCACCACAATGCCAACTGCGTGCGGAGATTGTCGTGCTTGATCCACATGGGCTCAAACCTGAAAGGGGTTTTGAAACAAGGTGGAGCGCCAACCTCCAGAAGGATGGGAGAGTGGTCAGATCCAATCCTCGGGAGAGTTTTCAGAACTGCTTCTTCGAAAGCGTGGATGGCTTCACTGGAGATGAAAAATCGGTCGAGCTTGACCTGAATCAGCCCTTCACCGGTTCTCCTATTACTCCAGGTGTAATTGTTACCTCTCAGCTGGATATCCATGAGCTCATTGGCGCTAACGAACTCACGAAAATCCTCCATGCTTCTGCTGATTGAATCCAGGCCTCCTTTCTTGTCTGACGGAAACAGGGGCGTGTTGAAGTCCCCTCCAATCATCCAAGGCTGCTCAGGGAATGTGGCTCTCATCTGGGAGAGGGTGGTCCAGAAAAGATCTCTGTCCACCGGGGAGTTGGGGGCGTAGACGTTTGTTAAAACCCAAGAGAAGTTTCGGACCTTACAATGAAATAAGATGTTTATAATTCTGCTGGATGTGGACAAAACTCTGCCTTCAACGCAGGATGGGTCCCAAAGGACCATAAGCCCTCCGACAGATCCTTGGGCTGGGCTAGCCGTGACCTGCCCTTCATTCCATATGACTCTGGCAGATTTCGCTCCAGCAGTAGGATTATTTTTGGTTTCTTGTAGAATGAGAATGGTGGGTTGATGCTCTCTCCTGAGATTTGTCGTGAGCCGCTTCTTGGTAGCAGCGTTGAGGCCTCTCACATTCCATGAGAGGACCTTCATTAAAGTTTCTTCTGGGTTTTTCGGCCCCCTTTCCCCTGTTGGGTGGGGGGTTTAGTTCCTTTTGGGTCATTACCCTGGGGATCACTCACACCAGGGAACAAAGTGGTTTGTGTGCCATTCGCAATGGCTTCTTTAGCTTCCTTTAATCGTTGTTCAGGTCCGGACGGTCTACCCCTTTTTCGATCGATTCCATAGTCGACGATGGCCTTTTTGCTACGGGTGTTTTTGGGGCTGAGGAGTTCCCCTCGCGGGCTGGGAGGGGGGGTTTGGCTGGAATAAACTGGACTAGGATGGGCTTCCAGGGCCGAGAAGGGTTTTCCAGGGGATGGGGGTGGCTCAAAGGTAGGGTCTGCCATCAGTGGCCCAGACTTGCTGGTTTCGGGGTAATTGATAGCTACGTGGTCTGAAATGGGATCAGTTTCCTTACTTGGCATTTCCTTAACAGTTTCAGCGAGGAAAACTTCCGTCTGGGGGTCTGATAGCTTCGCTGTGCTAGGTGGTTTCTCCCGCCTTTGATGTTGGTTCCTGGTAGGCCCTGGGCCGCGGCTATCACCTTTGCTGCCTCTGGGAATGTCGCTTCTTAATGCTGGACATTGGTTTCGAAGATGTCCCTGGGTATGGCAGTGGATGCAAAAAGCCAGTTTATTTTCGTATTCGACTGCCTGGCGTCTGCTATACTACGGGCCATAGATGAGGTTGACAAAGGTTGGGAGTTCAGATGCCAAGTCTGCATTTACGCAAAATCTAGCATGCACCATGCGAGATCGGGCCTTGGTAGCTGGGTCGAAGGCAATGAACTCACCGATGGTTTTGGCAATGCCGCGGAGGACGTCCTCATGCCACAAATGCAGCGGAAGATTTGGAAGTCTCACCCAGATCGGGGCGGTGTTGATATCCTGGGTTTCGGGATCGAAATCCTCAGCCCATCGACGGAGGAAAAGACTTCTGCGCCCAAGAAACCACGGTCCCCCTGCAAGGATTCTGGAAACGTCATCCGGGTTGTTTAGGCGTATGGTAAAGAAACCCCTGGCCAGAGCAATGATCTCCATATGCCCGCTGGTTTTCCATTTGGTGACGGCCCATTTTCGGATGGTCTCCATGTCTGGGCGTCCACCAATGAATTTCCCAACCAAGGAAAACTTCTCCGCTTCCAGGTAGTCGAAAATAAGGTCGTCTGGAATGATCAGATCAGACCCGGTTGGAAGCAAAGTAGAATGTTTAACAGCCACCGTGGAACCGATGCTAGCAACCTGTGCATAGGATCTTCCGCCTAGCTTTCTGCCATTAATCCCGCCAGGGTCAGGGTCGGGAGGCTTTTTTGGTGATCCAGGGATAGGGTCAGGTACACCCTCCCCTGCTTGGTTGCCATTCCCGCTTTCGGCTATCCCTCCCAGCTTCAACATCCACACTGGTTCCTCCCACAGTCTCCTCCCGCTCTCGCTCCCACTGTCGCTTCCGTTCCCGCTCCCGCTCTCCATCAAAGAACATAATCATTATAATTTTAAATTTATATTATAAATACATATTATATTTTAATAATTTTTAATATATTAATAAAATGAAATTTATATTTTAATAATGTATAATTGATTTTATAGAAATAAAAAATTTAATTTCAACCATCATCTTAGCCACTAGGGCAACTGTTTGTCGGAAAAATTTAATTTAATTTAATTTTTTACACCCTTGTCCTCATTTATATATCTCAAATTTAAATGTCTAAATAGTTGCACCTGCCGCGCTTTGGCTCTTCTTTGGAAGGTCCAATGTTCAAACCGTGACTTGGGTGAATGTTTGGGGAGGTGGGTTTGTGGTGGGTTTGTGTTAAATTCTCTATTGATAAGTATGGCTTTTAGCTTTATGAAAGATCATGGTTGGAAGGAGACTACTTAACCTTACACAAAATTTTTCACAATAACCAAATTAAAAAATATATATAAATAGTTAGTGCAGACAGAAAGCCTTTCGACCACGAGTTTCACGTGTCTTGGCGCCCACCTAACCCGGGGCTTTCCCCTTTGGTTTTCCTGTTGTGCCCATTTGGTTAACTTAAAAACAAGTGTTTACTGTTTTTTAGGAGTCCGCCAGGGGAATCGAATCTAATCCATGTGAATGATACGGGATTGGCACTTAACATTTTGAGTCAATAATTGACATTAAAATAATAATCAGTTAATATATATTCAAAATAATAAAATTTTAATTTTTTTTAAAATTATTATTATTAAACATATTTAAGCTATAATTAAAGTTCTAAAGTCAAATGTTGAGTTCAAATAAAATATAAAGTTGATTGTTGATGTTTAACTCGTTATCCACATTTTATATACATACATGTTATGTTTTAAAATTGAAGTCTTAATTTTAAAGGGGTTAGGTTTGGTTAAGGTCATAGTTTAGCGCAAACTTCGTAAGAGTGGAGGCGTCACATGCTTTGTTCATTCCGACCAAAATATTATTTAGCGAAAAATGAGGGAGAGCTAAATTTTACCGTTTTCATATATTTAGCGAAAAACGAGGGACAGCTAAATTTTACCGTTTTTACATGTAGGATATAAGCGCAAACTTCGTAAGAGTGGAGGCGTCACATGCTTTGTTCATTCCGACCAAAATATTATTTAGCGAAAAATGAGGGAGAGCTAAATTTTACCGTTTTCATATATTTAGCGAAAAACGAGGGACAGCTAAATTTTACCGTTTTTACAGGTAGGATATATGCAAATATGAAGTCAAAATTTATTTCCATCGAACTAAATTTGTAGTTTATATCTAAATTGTTATTAATTGTTAAAATAATTTTTTAAATATTTTAAATGCAATTATAAAGTACGACAAAGTACAACTATCATTGAAGGCCATAAGGGTCGTCCTGCCGCCTAGGCGCAAAACAAACAGATTATTTATTTATTTTGGATTTTTTTTTTTTTACATATTGAATTGGTTACAATCATAATTTGTAGTAATTATTAGGGCAGGGTTTCAATCATCAGCTACTGCATCCAATAAACTTATCAGTTTCGATTTAATGGTAACCATATGTGACATGGGGACCACCAAAAGCATAGATGTCGTATCGTCATCGTCAATCGATGCCGTCATCGTCAGTCGAGTCGAGCGCAACATGCAAAGGATTCGGCTTCGCCTCAGTGAATAACAGGGTTGTAAACCGGAATCATAATGACAGGACAACAAGCACTAGGCCCTTGATGCCTAACTTTCCTCCTAGGAACCCTCCGCAGGATGAAGTGGAACCTACAGTAAATGAGATGCAAGATCATTTTTTACAGGAGTGGATCAATGCTAATGCGGAATTCCAAGCCGAAAGGTCCTTTCGAGATTGTGGACATGAGGATGAGACAACAACCACACAGGAGAGGTAGATAGTATAATCAAGAGTTGCAGAGGAGAGTGGGGAAGTTGTCCATTCCCTTACTATGACGGTTCAAGCAAGACTTCAACTAGATCATGGGTGCAGAAGATGGATACATATTTTCAACTGAATGCCATGCCGGAAGATGAGGCCATTAAGTATGTTGCTTTACACCTTGATGGGATTGCTCACGAGTGGTGGCACCATGGTTTGGTTACGCTTGGACATAGCCAGATTGATTCTTATGCAGAATTTACAAATAGGATTATTGACCGTTATGAAAAGAAGGATCCAAAACTACACTTCAAAGAATTGACACAGCTAAAACAGTGGGGTTCAGTGGATACTTATATTGCTGATTTCCAGAGACTATCAGTGTTAGTGACAAACATCTATGAGCATAGGTTGATTGTATTGTTCATAGATGGGCTTTCAGACCCTTTAAGAGGTTGGATGAAGGCATTCAATCCTCCTACTCTACAGGATGCTATTAAAAGGGCAAGAGCTATGGAGTCTTCTACACCTAAGAGTAAATTTCAATCAAAGGGATTTCCATCTAAAAAAGAAAAAGATAAGAAACCTTTCCAGAAAGAGTGGCCTAAGAAGGACAAGATGGATGATGAGGTTCGAAATGAATTGCGCAGGAAGAAACTCTGTTTCAGCTGCAAGGAACCTTGGGAACCAGGTCACAGGTTTTTGGGAAAAGGTAAGGTCCATTACATTGAGGTGCAATCTGATAGTGAGGATGACGAGCATTATGAGCACAGACAGGGCAGCGAACACAGTGATTTCGAGGATGAGCAGGACAGGGATGAGGAGCATGCACCTAAGGAGGTCAAGGGTGGTGCCATTGCTACACTTTCAGGTACACCTAGATTTAATTCATTCAGGGTCCGTGGAGTCCTTCAGGGGCAACAGGTAACTGTGTTAGTTGATAGTGAGGCAACCCGCAATTGGACTACTGGCTATGCATGGACACACCTGCAAGATCAGATTATTTATTTTGGACTTGATTAGTATGAGAAATTTTTATTAAAATTCGGTATCTCCATTCTACTATAATCTTTTTTATAGAGAAGAGCTAAACTTATTAATAAGGAATTTAACACAACCACACACTTATCCCCTTGAAACATCAATGTATAATTAAAAAACAATACAAATAATTAATACAAATAATTTTATTATAATTAATTAAAAATTTTAAAATATTTTTATTAATAATATTTTAAAATTCTTATAGAATATCTCATATTCAGATTACAATGATGAATTGTTATATTTTTCTTTTAAAAAAATTAATAACATTTACAAGTTTTTTTATTATTTTTATTTTTTGGTATATAGAAGCAATGGTTACAATCACGATTTTTAGTAACTACCAGCACAGCTGGTAGGGTTCAAACTATCTACGAAGGCTTCCAGGACTTCCACCGTCTCGGTACATGGTAACCCGGCGTGAGATGGGGACCGCCGGACGCACGGGGTTGCACCATCGTCATCAATGCGGCGCACCACTCAGAGGAATCGGATCTGGGCTACTGTCTGTGCATGGGCAAGCCCGTGGGATTGGAACCTAGGTCTCCTCTGGGTAAACGCCCCAACTTACCAATCCACCTAGACCCACGGACAAATAATATTATAAGGAGAAGCTGTCTCTTATAATTTTATTATTAAATAATATTCAAATTTTGAAGCTGTCTCTTATAATTTCTATATCATTTTCTTGTTATTTAATGGAGTATAAGGAGAAGCACTAGTGGTTAATTGATTTTGTTTTTTTTAATGTGATTCTATTTCTTTAGAATAAACAATTAAATACAAAAATAAATAAATTTTAATCAAAACTTTTACATTACACAAACAAACATACTCAAAATTTAAACCAAAAAATTATATTCCAATAACATGTGTGATTGCAATATGTGATTAAAAATATAATAATGAAAACCACAGCCTATTACCCACTTGTAATTGTACCGTTATTATTAGTGTACCTCGTGGGAGGTACTATGGAGACAAGTCACTTTTATTTTTATTGATGATACAAATAGGAAATTAAGAACATCCTAATTTGATATTTTTTGAAATTTTTATAATTTTTAGTTTGTTAGTAAAGATAAAGTCAAATAAATTTTTGTCTTTTAATTAATTAAATTGGATAATATATTAGCAAGTACTTAGCGTACTTAGCCGTTAATTTTTTTAATTTTTAAAAAAATTAATTTGTATTATATTTTAAATTTTGTATTAGATATAACTTAGTTTTTATTTTATTTTATTTGAAAAAAATGGGATGTTTTGGATTCTTTGTTCTTTAATAAATCAATTTTTTTTTTTAGAGTTTGAGAGTTTAAAAAAAAAAATTAATTTTCATCTCACTCAATTAGTTATAATTAGATACCTACATCCTTTTTCATTGAAAATCTGAATTTTTATTTTTTATTTTTATCTTTTTTTTAACTTAGTTTTTATTGGTTGTGTTTTATTTTTATATATTTATTTTTGTATTATATTAAACATATTTTTTAAATTATATGATGTAATATTGTATAAGGTTTATAATTTTTTAAAGAGAAATACAATAAAATAAATCTAATTATCAATAAAATTTGATACATACTTCTATGACATGTAATATACATAAGTAAATGCTCCCAAGGGCTAGGTGGATTGGTAATTGTCTGTTTGACCACACGCTTACCCAAAAGAGATCTAGGTTCAAACCTTGGAGACATGCATGTTTGCAAAGGTAGTAGTTTACTCCAAATCCTTTGAGTGCACGTCATATCGGTAACGATGGTACAAATCTCGAGCAATCGATGGTTCTCTTCACGTCAGGTTATAACATAACGAGGTGGTATAGGCTTGTTGGGGGCAACTAACGAGGTGGTATAGGCTTGTTGGGGGCAGCTCTTGTGGTTTGAACCTTGCACTTGGAAGTTACTAAAAATAGTGTCGATGTAACCAACTCCCCTATGTATCCAAATATAATATATATAGAGAGATAAGTAAATGGGTTGAGATATGTAATTTTTATTAATATTATATTGATGCATAATGAATGGTATGTCACTTCTAGATGTAGATATATTACCATAAATGTATATAAGGAGTTAAAAGGTTATTCAAATAGTAAGTTAGCAGATCTGCTTGTTGTGGTGCAGTGGTAGATGCCCTGGGTGCTGGTAGAGGCCGACCTAGGTTCCATTCCCTTTGTCTCCATCCTGCAGATATATGGTATAGTTAGAAATATCCTATGTGTTGGTAGAGGCCGACAAGGCTCCATTCCTCCTATGCCCAACCTGTTGAAAGTGGCACCTCGAAAGGGGTGTTTTCCACTATAAATTAGTTTTAACCCAGGTGTTGTAGGTGAGTTGGAGAGGAGAGGGCAATTCTTCAAGGGAGGTCCCATGTTCAAATATCCACCCTACCAAAAGTCTGAATTGGGTATCCAAAATCCAATTGATAATGTTGGTGCGGACAGGGTCGGGTGCGACTCCCGGGTGACTTTGACGGTGTAGAACCCCCTGTTCGTGGTCTCTCAGACCAAGGCGGCTCCGCAAAGGGTTTTTCGCTTAAAAAAAAATAGTAAGTTAGCATGTCTATTGTTGGTGCATATTTTCTACTTTTTGCACTTAGTATGTTACTTGTGCTTGTTATGCACCTATATAGAAGTTTTCTTGGCTCTTTCTGCATCATTCGGGCTTCATTTGGCTTCATTCTGACATCTCTAGTTCCTTCTAGGCCTAAATATGCTCTTTGGAGCTTGTTATTTTGTCGTGTAGTGGGCTAAGCTTTAGTCCCACATTTGCTTTTGCACTTGCATTCTTGGAAAGCATTTCCTATATAAATGATTTTCCCATTGTACTCATATACAGATGTTAAGGATTATATTGAGGGGGTGCTCTTGCTCATATTGAGTATATTTTGCTTCATTGCTCATTTCCTTTCATGCAAATAAGCTAATGTGATTAGTTCTTAGGTTTTCATATCTTGAGCTTAGTTTAGTTTTTTACAGAGCTAAGATTATCCTAGGCTAATCTAGTTTATTGAGTTGTGGACACCATATGCTCTCACCTTGCCCTTGTTTGGGATCTTGGTGATCAGAAAGTTCCTTGGATTTGTATCTTGGTGATTGTTATAGGGATTCACTATGGGGTGCATAGATAAGGAGCTACATGAATATTTTAGAGGGTCACCATGATTTCAGATCTTTTTCAACCCGAACGGACCTCACTGTTGGATCTAGAGCATGCCAAAACCCTAGAATCGATTGTCAATTTATCTCAATTGGACAAAGTCACCCAAAGCACCCTCCATTTTTGCAATTTTTAAGCCATCGTATGAAGTTTCATATAGTTTCTACAGTGGTTGTCGAAAAAATGCTTACCTAAAAATCGCCCACCAAAAATCACTTGTCATTTCATCACATAGTCAGTAGTGACAACCGTCAAATTTGAGCTCGCACTCTACCCAATCAACACCCACTTGGCTAGGCCTCATGGATGTAGAGGCAAATTTGAGTAAATTTATTTTTCAAACAGTCGGTTCTCCCTCTCAGCAGCTCCGAATCAAATAATTTTTTTATTCTGCTTAGAATTTCCAGAACTTCGTAGTGGTATACTCTATTTTTTAGTTTGAGAAATTGTACTTTCTATATTTTTAGTTTATTCTGTTAGTAGTTGTTTAGTCACCAATTTTGCAAGTTTTAAGAGCTCATAACTTTCAAACGGTAGCTCAAAATAGAGTACCATATTTTTTGAAAGTGCTTATTTTTTTGAGAACTTCAAAGTTAAGCATTTTGTTTGCAAAAATTCTATTTTTTTACTGTAATTTCTAGCTTCCTTCACCTTTTCAAAGGTATAACTGTAAATGCACTAAGTTATAAAGTGCCACAAACTGCAAATTTGGGAGGGTCTTCAAATTATTGATCAAGGGAGGGTGTTTTGGTGCTGTGAGTTTGCACTTTCACTTCTATGCACTATGGATTCTTCCTTACCAGTTCTCACTCCTTATAATTACTTCAAATGGAAAACTAAAATTACATTCAAGTTAAGAGAAAAGGGATTCTTCACAGTAATTAATGGAAAGGAACCAGAACCTGTTGATGATAAGGATATAATTAAGTGGTTAAACAAGTGTGACATGGCATTGGATTTTCTATGTAGTTGCATTTCACTTGATCTCAGATTTCATGTGGTTTCTCTAGATACTCCCATGGAAGTTTAGGAAAAACTAGAAAAACTCTATGGGCAACAAGATGAACTTAGGGGGCATATCTTAGAAAATGAACTCATAAGTCTAAATCCAAATGACTTTGATGACATAAGTGAATTTATCACTAAGTTCAAAACCCTTAGGTCTCAGCTTAAGGATTGTGGTATTGACAAGAAGGACTCTCAATTAGTCCTAAGTGTGTTGTCCAAACTTGGACCATATTATTCCATCTTTGTGTCTACCTTTTATGCTATTAAGGTAGCTAATGGCACTACCTTCACTATGCCCTCTTTTGATGCCTTTTGTGAAGAATTAATTAAGGAATAGGACAAACTTATCCAAATGGGTGTCCTTAAATATTCCAAGCCTCATGCCCTAGTTGCTAGTCAAGGCTACAAGGATAAAAAGAATGAAGGGAAAGTAAAGAAGCCTAACAACAAGCCAAAAGACAATAAGGATAATGGCTCATACAGACAACAAAAGTCCTCTTCTACACCTAAGAAAGGTGATGATCACTCTTCCACCTCCAAAAGTAACAAACCTAAGAGAGAAAGAGTTACTTGTGGTTATTGCAAAAGAAACCATGAAGAGTCCAAATGCATGAAGAAATAGATTGATCAACTTATAGAGCTTCTCCAAAAGAACAACATCAATCTTGGTTCATCATCAAACACTAAGGACTCAACTTTGAAGAAAGAGAAAGAAAAGGGCAAGGCACTTGTTGCATTAGCATCTTCATCTTCCAACACTTGGGTTATTGACTCGGGAGCTTCACATCACATGTCTGCACATTTAGAGGAATTTTCCTCCTTAGATTCTTGCAACATAACTCAGATTTTGATAGGTGATAACACTTTAGTAAGTGTTAGTGGGAGAGGGTCTGTTGAAGTTTTTGGTGGCACATTCAATGATGTTCTATGTGTTCCATCACTTTCAACTAATCTCCTTTTAGTTTATCAGATCACACATACAGGGGATGGGAAGAGAGTAGAGTTCAGCCCAGATTTAGTGGTTATAAAGGAATTACATAGTGATGCAACAGTGGCTATTGGGAAGGTAAATTCTTAGTCTAGATTGTATACCTTCTCATAGTTTGCACCTGATACTCCTTCGACACTTTTGACTCACACCAACAATGTGAGAAAATTATGGCATGAGTGGTTTGGCCATCTTAACTACCACTATATTCAACAATTGAGTACCAAAGATATGGTTTCTGGATTGCCTAGAGTGCAATTTTTTGATGAAGTTTTCCATGGATGCATCTTGGGAAAACATCCACAAGAAAATTTTGACAAAGGCAAAGCTTGGAGAGCTACAAATTTACTTGGGCTTGTTCATAGTGATCTCTCAAGGCCCTTTCTAGTACTTTCTTTCAACAAAGCAAAGTATGTCTTGACTTTTATTGATGACTTTTCCAGATTCACTTGGGTATATTTTTTGAGAAAAAAGAGTGAAGTGTTTGAACATTTCAAAGACTTCAAAGCCTTAGTAGAAAAACAATCAAAGAATGTCATACAAAAAATTTGCACAGACAATGGGGGAGTATGTCAACCATAAGTTTGAGCAGTTTTGCAGTTCTGAGGGGATCGACTTGCAGTGGATAGTTCCTTACACCCCTTAGCATAACATGGTTGCAGAGAGAAATAATAGATCACTTAAAGAGATGGAAAATTGCATGATCCAAGCCAAATCTCTATCTCCACAATATTGGGTAGAAGCTATAAACTGTGCCAATTACATCCAAAACAGAGTGCCTCATAAAGCCTTGAAGGAGGTTACACCTTTTGAAGCTTGGACCAATAGAAAGCCCAAGGTTGAACACTTTAGAGTGTTTGGGTCTTCTACATGGGCCCATATCCCAATAGAGAAATGCAAGGCCATGCAACCTCAAAGTAGGCCTTGCATATTTGTTGGATATCTAGATAATGTCAAAGGGTATAGACTCCTTCATCCAACCACTCATGAGTTGATCATTGCATGGAGTGTTTGCTTCAAGGAAGGTACACCTGATATTCCTTTTGATACTCCCCTACCTCTTCATCAATGGATGTTCAAATTGATTTAGATGATTCAGATCAACCTTCAGATAGTTCAAACATAGAGGTCCCTTCTTCCAATAGTGACTCTAAGGATGCACCATCCTCACCTATGAGCCATTCAGAGGGAGAAGACACACCTCTCAACTCTCCTTCATTTTCTACTACAATGCTGCTATGGGCTTGCCAGACACTTCAATCAATAGGACATTTAGTTGGAGATCCTTCTAACTCTAGGAGGACTCGATCTTAGATGATTGATCAGCCACATGCCTATCTAGCTCAAGTTTTTGACCCATAAACATTTAGGGAGGCTTTAGGGATTGTTGAGTGGGACTCAACCATGGTAGAGGAGCATGATTCCTTACTTAGGAATCATACTTGGGACTTAGTCCATCTTCCTAAGGGAAGAAAGCTAGTTCGATGCAAATGGGTGTATCAAACTAAGTATGCAACAGATGGAACTATTGAAAAATATAAGGCAAGACTTGTTGCCAAAGGTTTTTCACAAGTTCATGGCATTGACTACTTAGAGACCTTTGCACCAATTGCAAAGATGACTTCCATTAGACTTGTCATTGCTATAGCTACCTCACAACATTGGGAGTTGCATCAGATGGATGTGAAGAGTGCATTTCTTCATGGAGACTTGCATGAGGAGATCTACATGGAGAAACCACAAGGATTCATTGAGAATTCCTCCTTAGTGTGTCACCTTCAAAAATCTATCTATGGCCTCAAGCAAGCCCCTAGGGCATGGTATGCCAATATGGATTCCTATCTTCTCTCACTTGGGTTTTCTAGATGCCATTCTGACCCCAGTGTCTACATTCTACATCGGGGTGATGATCTTCTACTTCTCGTGCTCTATGTTGATGACTTGATCATTACAGGGAGTTCTTCATCCACCATTCAGGTAGTTAAGTCTACCCTTCATGATTGGTTCTCTATGAGTGACTTGGGTCCTTTGCATTACTTTCTTGGGATTGAGATATCTCAGTCCTCCTTCAGGATCAACATTGCACAGTCCAAGTACTCGGTAGATCTACTCTCCAGATTTCACATGGTTGATTGCAAGCCAACATCTACTCCATTTCTTTCAAGAGTCAGGCTTGTAAAAAATTGCTCTACACCTTTAGTGGATGCCACATTATATAGATAGTTGGTTGGGAGTCTTATTTACCTGACTCACACTAGACCTGATATTTCTTATGTCATTGGTATGGTTTCTCGCTTTATGCATCGACCACATGAGCTTCATTGGAAAGCTGCCAAATGGATTCTACATTATATTTAGGGCACACTACATTATGGCATTCATTATTTAGTGGGCACAAAGGTTGAGTTGGTTGGGTTCATGAATTTATATTGGGTTGGCAATTATGAGGATCACAAATCTACTTTAGGCTATAGTTTCTACCTTGGTTCTAGTCCTATATGTTGGTCAAGCAAGAAGCAACATGCTATTGCTCTTTCATCTATAGAGGTAGAGTATCATGGGGTTGTTAATGCAACTACTAAGACCATTTGGTTACTACACATTCTTACTAAGTTTGGCATCATAACCAAACAACCTTCAATCATTTATTATGATAATCAGAGTACCATTGACATCTACAAGAACCTGATACATCATCAAAGGATAAAATACATCAAGATCCATATGCATTACATCAGGGAGCTGATTTAGGAGTAGATCCTTGATCTTCTATATTGTCCCACAACTGAGGAGACTAGTAGATATCTTCACCAAACCCTTCACTGAGAAAAAGTTCTTACACTTGAGAGCTTTGCTTGGGGTTCGAGAGGCTATCACTTAGGGGGGTCTTCTACCTCCTTCACTTTGTTCTCTCTTTTAGGGAGGAGTTTTTACCCATTGGGTTTTCTCTTTCTTTGTACTATTGAGAGACATATTGTATTGAGTTCATTGTGGTGCATCCGCTAGGACTCACATCACATTCCCACCTAAGTTACACTTATGGGGGGTTTTGGTGCATATTTTCTACTTTTCACACTTAGTATGTTACTTGTGCTTGTTATGCACCTATATAGAAGCTTGCTTGGCTCTTTCTGCATCATTCGGGCTTCATTTGGCTTCATTCTGACATCTCTAGTTCCTTCTAGGCCTAAAGATGCTCTTTGGAGCTTGTTATTTTGTCTTGTAGTGGGCTAAGATTTAGTCCCACATTTTATTTTGCACTTGCATTCTTGGAAAGCATTTCCTATATAAATGCTTTTCCCATTGTACTATTAGAAATAAACTATTACATCATTTGAATTATGTAAATGTACCTTTCTTGGTACATACTTAGGACATTAGATTACTTTAGAGGGAATATATATAGTTACTTCATGCAATTTAATAAATGCACAAGTATCAAAGTGCAAGTTGTCCCTTGCACATCTAGGTAGAGTGTTGGTCAAGGAACCTATTTTCTATATAAAGGTCCATAGACATAGAGCAAGATATAGTAGTAAGAAGTAGTGTAGACCAGAGTGGCATGATGTAGCAATATGATGTATTGTGATGGGGTGTAATATGCTTAATGTCTATTCTTGAGTTGTAGCTATATTCATGGAGTGTTCATGTCCTCCATAGCTACTTTTATAAACATCTCCATAATTTCTATTTATAGTATATTTTCAATCATCTCGCAGATTTACTTTATTTCATATTATTTTGCATCTTGTGATTTATATTTCCTATTACATGTTGCATCAAAAGCTAATAGTGGTATCAGAGCCACGATAGGAGAGTAGGAAAACCACCATTATATTGACCCTAAGTTTTTGATAACCCGATACACCATTGGACCAGTCACTATCAAAAATTATCAAAAGAGTCTTGGTGGTAGAATTAAGGAGAGACACAAGGAAGGAATGAAAGAAATCTTAGATTTTGGAATATTGAGATTGCATATGGCTAGAGTCTTTTCACAAAGTTTCAAGGGAAAAATTATGAAGACTAGGACTCAACACTTGATCCACTAATCTGATGAATCGACTAGTGAAGCTCATCTAAGAGATCTAGAGAAACTAATCTGAAAGTTCTTTTATTGTAGGGAATTAATACTCAAATGATTAGGACACATCCTACAACAAAAATATAGGATATTTTAACTTCGTTACCGAAGGTCGAAGTACCTTCATAGCACAAATATTAGTTGTTGCAAGAGAAGAACACTATAGAAGAGACTTCTGGAGAAGAATTGCAGTGAAGTTTGGAGACGATATCTCCATTGCTATATTGTAAAATTCACAAGAAGAAATGGCCATAGAAGCCTTGATTAAGAAGAAAAGGCCATAGAAGCATTGATCCAGAAGAAAAGGTCATATAAGCCTTGATACTGAGGGAAAGGCCACAGAAGCCTTGGTACTGAATAAAAGGCCACAAAAGCCTTGAAGAAAATGCCACAAAAGTCTTGATCCTGAAGAAGACTCCAGAAGAGAGTATCTAATTTAGAAGTAGATTTTAGTACTAATACTTTTTTACAAGAATAGGGAGATTCAGTGAGTTGGGAAAGCTTCCTACAAAAAGGTTAGGAAGAGTATCTTCTTTAGAATCAATCCAACACCTAAAGCAAAAGATATCAGGAGAATATCTCATTGATGAAGAAGGACTAGGAGAGTCTTGCTCGAATACAAAGGTAGCAGAATCAAAGATCTAGGAGAAGATATCACCACCAATACTTCTAGAAGTAGAAGGTTGAAGATAATATCTAAAAGAAGACCAGAAGAAGTTGCAAGGCCTTGGAGAGGCCTCTACGAGCATCCAGTAAAAGGCTTGGAGAGCCTTACTGAAGAAATCATCGAAGGAGTTACAAGGAGAATTCATTGGAGAAAGTCACTATTGGATATAGTGAAATATTTGGGACAATTATTGCCATCCGACAACAAGCCCAAGAAGAAAAATTTGGCAAGGAGTGCCAAATATCAGAAAACCTCAAGACATTTTGAATCTTGAGAAGAAGATCCTGTTTGAAGTCAAAATTCGATAAGAAGCTTGAAGGAAGATTTAGACAGAAGAAACCTACCAAATTTAGGAGATTTGGAGATTGTCTCTCATAGCAAAAGGGCACCACTTCAGAATAAAATATCTCTTATAATCTACAACAAAAGGAGGAGACTATAAGAGGAGAAGAAGCCACCAAAATCCTAGGCTCATGAAAGAGAGTTGGAGATCATCCTTTGGTGAAGATGACGTTGTTCAAGGTAGCCTATGAAGAGTCGTAGGATCTTACTCAAGACAACAACTTGGTGATCTTAGACACCGATATCTACATCCTATATAGAAGTGGTGAAAAGGGCTTTCAGAAAAAGGTAAGCAATTATTGGTGCAAGTAAATTCATCGAGTGGATTACTTATCAGGTTTGTTGAATCACTTTGATTGGAGTAAATTTATAAAAAGGAGAGTTGAATTAAGAGTCTTCAATGTGCAAAAAGAAAGGATTATTTAAGGTTCAAAAGACTTTCAAGTGCCTAGATCAACTATTCATCATTTTTTAATTATTTGCTAGCAACCTAATTTTTTTAAAAATAAACTAAGTTACCAAAACAATGATTTCTAAGTTTTTATTATTTCACAAATTTAGAGATACCAATATTTCACTTCGAAGTCCAAAATGATAATTCAAAGAAAAAAAGATTTTTTCTTAGTTTTGGGTTATCAACATTGACTTTCTAATTGATTTCTTGCTAGACTAGCAAGTAGGTACCTAGATTCATAGTGACTCCACTAAGGAAAGGTATTTCATAAGTTTATGAATATAAGATCTAAATCCTATACATTTGGGAAAAGTGTTAATTCCACAAATTTGTTTTTGTATCATAAAAGAGCTCCTAAGAATAACAAAACTCCTGTCCAAAAAGAACATCTAAAATTTATCTGACCCAAAATTCGTACAAAGGAAAAATACCAATTATGTTGTCTTATGATCTTATCATGAATATGGAACAACCTAATCAACTTGGCCAATTCACACAACCTAATCAACCAATCCAATCTATATTTTAGAAAATTATCCCAAGAACTCAAATTGCACGACCAAATGTTCAACAACCTTAGAACACCAACCCTCAATAAGTGTTATTGGGGATGCCACAAGAGCATGCAACTGAACAATAAATATTATGAGTTTCCAACAAGAAGAATAAGAAGAAAAATAAGTTGCTTAATAATACGATATACAACAACAAGTTGAATAAAATATGTAGGTGACATAGAATCCATAAAACCCCCAAAATCCTCAACCTACGTAATAAGATACATTCATTTCAATAGGGAAACCTATTTAATAAATGCAAATTATACAGGGTTAGCCTATATTTTAGATGCAAGTGCAAATACTATTTCACAACAATTTCTCAAATTGAAGTCATCAAGGTCCATTAAGCCTACCTAGTTATTCACTCATTCCTCAAGCATCATTAAAGGATTTACCAACATTTAATAAAATTGATAGAAATACAACATTAGAATATCATAATGAGCTATCAACATTCAATTCTATTCATCACATTTAGGAAAAAGACATAGTGGTATGATTTTAAAAGATTCACTTTGATTATCATCAATCTAGGGTCGTAAGCTTTTACATGGTATCAATAAAATATATGTATGTATAACCAAGGGTAGTCTAGCTTGCTTCCAAGTAGTCAAGTAATGGAACAAAGGATTTGATGGATCTAATTTTTATCTTTTACTTTTATAAAAAAATGTAAATTTCCATAAAAAGATAATTTAATCGAAGTTCTAGAATTGAAACTATACTAGAAAGATAACTAACTATAGTCTAAAGTTATTGCTACAAAAAATAGAACTTAAAAAATAATTAAATCTATTGTTGTAGAAAGAAAACTAAACTATGTTTGCAATATTATATTGGCAAATATACCTAAAGATCTCACAGGTAAAATTCATAGGATCAAATAATCACATTCACATTAACTCACTCACATCAATATTTCACAAAGTAACAAGCTTAACTTTAATATATTCAAAAATCAATCAATTACATTCAAAATATTATATTACATGAAGCTTTGTCTCCAATATATAATAATTCTAGGGTCCATTATTTGCTCCTCCCATACTACCCAGTCTCATAATTTTTTAAATAAAAAATTTTAAAAATACCTTGAGCAACGCTGCGAGAGTCTTGAGTTATTATTCCACATGTATCCCACGATAGCCCTTATAGTGGTATATAAAGCACAACACCCACATAGAGCTTTGCAAATCAAAAATCAGACTTTTGGGTGAAATGCCTAAGTGGAAGCAAGTGAACCATGACCAAGCTCCTCAAACGAGCGAATCATGGCCCAACCATATGTTCCATCCTCTCTCGTGGGAGCATCGCTAGATGGTGGTGAGTGTGGTGTTCTTCCCATGTGTGGTTTCTGTTGGTTGATTTCTCTCGTGGGCCCTATGTTAATTCTATGGTCCATTATTCGCTCCTCCTGTATTGCCCAGTCTCATAATTCCTCATAAAAAATTCTAAAAAATACCTTGAGCAACATTGTGAGATTCTTGAGCCATTATCCCACATGTATCCCACGATGGCCCTCATGGTGGTATATAAAGCACAACACCCACATAGAGCTTTGCAAATCGAGAAGCAGGCTTTTGGGTGAAATTCCCAAGTGGAAGCAGGTGAACCATGACCCAGCCATATGCTCCATCCTCTCCCATGGGAGCATCGCTCTATGGTGGTATGAAGTTCTCCCTATGTGTGGTTTTCGTTGGTTGATTTCTCTCATAGACCCCATGTTAATTCTAGGGTCCATTATTCGCTCCTCGTGTACTACCCAATCTCATAATTTCTCAAATAAAAAATTCTAAAAAATATTTTGAGCAACGCTACGAGAGTCTTGAGCCATTATCACACATGTTTTCGAGAATGACCCTCATGGTGGTATATAAAGCACAATACCCACATAGATCTTTGCAAATCAGGAAGCAAACTTTTGGATGAAATGCCCAAGTGGAAGCAGGTGAACCCTGACCTAGCCCCTCAAACGAGCGAATCATGGCCCAACCATATGCTTTATTCTCTCCTATGGGAGTGTTGCTCAATGGTGGTGAGTGTGGAGTTCTCCTCATATGTGGTTTCTATTGGTTGATTTCTCTCGTGAGTCCTATGTTAATTCTAGGGTCCATTATTCGCTCCTCCCATACTGCCCAGTCTCATAATTTCTCAAATAAAAAATTCTAAAAAATACCTTGAGCAATGTTTTGAGAGTCTTGAGCCATTATCCCACATGTATCCCACGATGGCCCTCATAGTGTTATATAAAACACAACACCCACATAGAGATTTGCAAATTGGGAAGCAGACTTTTGGGTGAATGTCCAAGTGGAAGTAGGTGAACCATGACCCAGCCCCTCAAACGAGCGAATCATGATCCAACCATATGCTCCATCCTCTCCCGTGAGAGCATCGCTCAATGGTGGTGAGTGTGGAGTTCTTCCCATGTGTAATTTCCGTTGGTTAATTTCTCTCATTGGCCACATGTTAATTCTAAAGTCCATTATTTATTCCTCTCTTCATAGTTGAGAGGAGACTGCTCAACCCTATACGTTGGTCATAAAAATTTCTTACAATAACCTAACAAAAAAATCAATTAATATATTAAAATTAATTAAAATGTAAAATTTTCTTAGATTTATTATTATTAAACATATTTAAGTTATAATTAAAGTTATAACGTCTCAATGGTTGATTTGTTTTAAAAGAACGTTGGGTTCAAATAAAATACAAGGTTGGTTGTTGAGGTTTAACTCGTTATCCACGCTTTATATACATACATGTAATATTATATTATAAATTTGATAAGTTTGATGTCTTGACCAAAATTGAAGCCTTTTAGGTTTGGTAAAGGTTTAAGGTCATAGTTTAGCGTAAACTTCGTAAGAGTGGAGGTGTCACATGCTTTGTTCATTCCCACCAAAATATTTAGCGAAAAATGAGGGAGAGCTAAATTTTACCGTTTTCATATTTAGCGAAAAATGAGGGACAGCTAAATTTTAGCGTTTTCACAGGTAGGATATATGCGAATGTGAAGTAAAAATTTAGTTTCCATCAAACTGAACTTGTAGTTTATATTAACATTGTTATTAATTTTAAAAATAGTATTTTTAATATTTTATATGCAATTATAAAGTACGACTCAGCACAACTATCATTTAAGGGCCTACGCGCAAAACATACAAATTATTACTTCATTTTTTATTACAGTGTAATTTGAATTTTAATTTTTTTTAAGAAGAGTTAAAGCTGGAAAAGTTGTATTGTTTAGTGAGACATTTATTTATTTTGGATTTGGTTAGTATGAAAAACTATGAGGAGGTTTAGAATTGAGTATCTTTATCCTAACATAATCTTTTATAAAAAAAAATCTAAAAAATTTACACACAATTACACATATCCCCTGAAAACATCAATGTATAATTAAATACATTAATTAAAAAACAATACAAGTAATTTTATTATGATTGATTAAAACTTTTAAAATATTTTTATTATTGTTATAAAATATCTCATATTCAAACTACAATAATGAACTGTTATATTTTTCTTTTCAAAAAATTAAATAAGCTCTCTCAAAATATCGCATGTTATATTATTATTATTATTATAATAATAATAAAAAAATCTGTTACATTTACAGTTTTGTTTAAATTTTGGAGCGGTTGTTATTTAACCTAATGTAAAGAGAAACACTAATGGTTAGTTGATTTTGCTTTCTTTTTAGTGTGATTCTATTTCTTCTGAATAAACAATTAAAAACAAGAACTATATTTTTTAGTAGTTGGCAGGTTCAAACTATCTGTGAAGGCTTCCAACACACTTACTGTTTCGTTAATGGTAACCCGACGTGAGATGGGGACCGCCAGATGCACAAGGTTCACACCGTCTTCATCAGTCTGGTTCAACACGTGACATGAAGGGGACCGTCGGACAAGCAGGAAAAAGGTTCGCACCGTCTTCATCAGTTTGGTTCAACACGTGACATGAAAGGACCGCCAAAAAAACAGGAAACAGATCATCGTTATCAGTCAGGTTCAACACGTAACATGAAGGGGACCGTCGGACAAGCAAAAAATAGATCGCGTCATTAATCAGGTTCAACACGTGACATGAAGGACTGCCAGACAATCATCAGCCAGATGCAACATGCAGAGGAATCGGATCGGACTCCTCGCTATGCATGAGCACGCTCATAAGATTAGAACCTATATCTCTTCTTAATACCCAACTTACCAATTTACCTAAACCCACAAAACTTATAAAACTGTTACAAATGTGCTTGCAATATGTGATTAAGTAGATAATATTGAAAACCACGGCCTATTACCACTTGTAATTGTACCGTTATTATTAGTGTACCTCGTGGCAGGTATTATGGAGACAAGTCACTTTTATTTTTATTGATGATACATATAGGAAATTAAGACCATAAGGAGATAGTTATAAATTTTGATTTTTTTTTTATAATTTTTAGTTTATTAAGTAAAGATAAAGTTAAATGAATTTTTATTTTTTAATTAATTAAATTGGCATAATTAATTAGCAAACACTCACCCGTTAATTTTTTTAAAGTTTTAAAATTTTTTATTTTAATTTATTTGAAAAAATAACTTGTTTTGGGTTCCTTATTCTTTGACAAATTACAACTCTCTTCTTTAGAGTTTGAGAGTTTACAAACAAAATTAATTCTCATATCACTCAATTAGCTATAGCTAGATACCTACATCTTTTTCATTGAAAATCTAAATTCTTGATTTTTATTTTTTACCTTCTTTTTAACTTTTTTTTTTTTTCTATTTGTGGAAAACATCCCAAAAGGGATGCCACTTTCGGGTAAGATCCAAGGAGGCGGGGGTATCCATTCCGCCAAAAACGCCCAGGACTCGGACCTGGCCTACCACCTTTGACATACTCAAGGAGCAAACAAACACACAAAACCAAATTAAAAAAGAGTAAATAACAACAAAAATAATAAAATAAAATAAAAAACATGCTCCTTGAGTGTGTCAAAACCAAAAACACAACCAAACACGCACAATAAGATAAAATAAACCACAACACAAACCACATAGAAAAACACAAGAACCACATAACAAAACACAAACAAGACAAAAACAACAAAACACTACAAAGACAACCCAAAAAAACATGAAAAATAAACACAACCAAAACCTAAAAAATAAAAAAAATAAAAATAAAAACAGCCAACAATAGACAATAAACAAAAACAAAAAACATAGAAAACACTCACACATAAAAAAATGAAATAACACAAACAAAGAGAACCCAAGAACAAGAACGAAAAAAACACAAGAACAATAACAAAAAACATAAAAAAAAACAAAACAACAAAAACACAAGAACAACAAAAAACAACATAAAGAAACCCAGGTGTTGTAGGTGAGTTGGAGAGGAGAGGGCAATCCTCCAAGGGAAGTCCCAGGTTCAAATCTCCACCCTACCAAAAAGCTGAATTGGGTATCCAAAATCCAATTGATAATGTTGGTGCGAGCAAGGCCGAGTGCGACCCCCGGGTGACTTTGACGGTGTAGAACCCCATGTTCGTGGTCTATCAGACTAAGGCGGCCCCGCAAGGGGTTTTTCGCTTTAAAAAAAAAAAAAACAACACAAAGAACACAAAAACAAAACAAAACAAAAGAACCCACCGACCTTAAAAAACTAAACAAAAAAACAAAGAAGACAAAAGAAAAAAAAATGAACAAAACAATGACCTATCTAGACCAGAAGACTATTAATGCAAAAATCAACAGAGAAAACAAAATAAAGAATATAATGAGCTAGGGAACTAAAAAAACTGAATGAACCAAAGAGAAAAAAAAAAAAAAACAAGAAAAAACTAGGTACCTTCAGAATTGGAGCCATCCAAAGAAATGATAGAAAGAAGAGCTTCCCTAATTTGAGAAGCCCACCATATAGGAGGGTGGCCATAACAAGTAAGATCACCTTTGTCCAAAGCCCAATTAGCTAAAGCATCATCACTCTTGTTTTGATCTCTGACCACATGATTGCAATCAACTTTCAAAAATCCCATCTAGATTAACTGAATCTTCTCAATAATTCTTTTTATTCTCCAATCCACCTTATGATTCGTAGGAGTCTTCAAGAGATTAATCATAAGTTGAGAGTCAGACTAAACTAACACCTTTTCCCATCCAACCTTAGTAGCCTCCTGAAGGCCTCTAAGGATACCATACCCCTCAAGAAGGTTATTGGAAAGAATACCCAAATTCTCAACGAAAAGTAAAAACCAGGGAGCCATTTGAAAGTCTACTAATTCCTCCCACACTGGCTTTTCCAGGGTTCCCTCTAGAGGCTCCATCGTATTGAATTTTCCAAAATCCTTAGGAGGAGGTTGCCAATTTCTAGTCCTATCCATCTTACTAATACTCACATTCCCTTTAAGATGGTTGCCCTTAGAAGGTTTAATCTTCAATATTTGCATCACTTGATCCCATATTTGGTGGGAGTTTTGAGGGTGATTAAGGAGTTGATGGACTGATTCAACTAAGTTGGCTATGGTCTTTTGACAAATATAGTGAATATCCTTCCTATCTTGATTAAAAATTCATCTGTTCCTTTCATTCCAAATATTCCAAAGAAGAATGGTAGAACCCATCCAAACTAACTTGCCTAATAAAATGATCAACACCCTATTGATTAGGCCAATCCCTCCAAAGTCGTTCAAAAGTGAAAAAATTGGACCACTGTAAGCCAAGTAAAGTTGCCATTCTCCTCCATAGCTCATAGGCTAAAGTACACTCAATAGAAATATTGTTGATATTTTCTACATTCTCTTCACACATTTCACATCTAAAAGGGCCATGAAAACCACGCTTCATAATTTTCTCACCAGTAAGCACCCTACGATGCAATAAAAGCCAATTAAAGAACCTCACCTTAGGCCAGAGCTTTTGAGCCCACAATTGAGATCCTTCTTTTTAACTTAATTTTTATTGGTTGTGTTTTATTTTTATATATTTAAATTTGTATTATATTAAACATATTTTTTAAATTATATGATGTAATATTGTATAAGGGTTATAATTTTTTAAAGAGAAATACAATAAAATAATTTTAATTATCAATGAAATTTGATACATATTTTTATTTTTATGACATGTAATTGTAGACACCTAAAAGTCGCACATGCTCATTCCTAGATTCTTGTAAACCTGCATAGACACTTGTAGGTTTGCATAGGCAGTCATAGGCCATCATAGGTCGCCATAGGCCATCATAGGCCACTGTAGTCATTTGTAGGTGCAAAACCTACAAAACTAGGTAAAATGCACCCAAAATGCTTCCTATCCACTAGGAGGCCACCTATTAGCTCCCTAAGGCAACCTAAGCCCTTTCCTACACCTAATTAGGGCCCCCATGGGACCATTCCCTACTAAAAACCCTAATTAGACTAATTAGGATTCTAATTTGTGATTGACTTTCACTTAAGTTACACTTTATCATTAAAGAGGGTTTAATTAGGATTAATGATCAAATTAGTCCTAAACATGTCCTCACACATGTGTGCACCCTAAGTTGGTTAGGATATTTCCTAGAAACCCTAATTCAACCCCCATCTAACCTAGGAGTTAGCTAACCCTAGTTAACCCTAATCCTTGCTCACACATGTGTGAGGATGAGATATTTCCTTTAGGGCATGTGAGAGGATGACTAAGCTTACCACCTCCCAAACCCTAACCTAACCATGCTAGGAATTGACTCTAGGGTTTGGTATACTTAACTACCCCCTGACCTTGGTTTTTCCTATAAATAGAGGGTATTTTCCCTCATTTTACCTCTCTCACATTTTTAGTCAACCTATCCAGACTCTACCGAAATCACACTAGAATCATCTTCTACGACTTTGCTTCCGACAAACAACATCAAACAACCTCTAGACCCCATCTAGATAGAAAATCTTCATCAGAAGTCAACCACAGTCCAGTTCACCCCCCAACCTATGAACCCAGGATCCAATTCATAGGTCGCCCTACGAACCGGTCGTACAGAAGGTCTACAACACCAGATCAAGTATATATCAGTTTTATATACTTTCTACAACATTTTCATTAGTTTATATCATGTTTTACTTCAGTTTTGAGTCGATTTATCTTCATAACTAAGGGGCTTGACCAAGGCAAGCTCCCAAATACACTAACAACCTTTTGTAGGCCCAAAATAGGTACAAAAGGACATACACCAATAGACTACCGGTGGCACACATGCACATAAGCCCACCTTCATTGAGGAGCTCTAAAAAACACCATCAGATGCTTCAAATTTATGATGAAAATAGGGAATAAATATCTCCACTAAAAGAGAGACTTATTTTGTAACCCTACACTTTCAAAATGAATAAAGTAGCATTTTGAACAATATTTTATTTATTTTTATCAAATGGTTGTCTTTCAGTCACTTCATTCTAGCATGCCCGGTGGGACCCCCACTATTGTTGTTTTAGAATAGTGCTCAAACTAATCTAACTCAATTTTTAATTTTCTTTTGATGTTACAGGTACTCTAAACACAGAATAGAACCCAACAAAGCCCTAAAACATAGTTTAGGCCCTCAAATTCAGAGTTTCAAACCTCTACACTCAGTTCACCCCCTAACCTATGAACCAACATCCAGTTCATAGGCCACCCTACAAACTCCACCAAACAACATCAAAATCACTTGAAATTGTAGGAGTCAATAATAGAGACAGTGGGAAGTTTATCTGATACAACATAAGTCAGGTATTTTTCTCATAACTCCACTTTTTCATCATCTTTTTATGCAACAATTTCCACTTCAAATGCATCAGGTCATTGTGTGAAATTTCTATTTAAAACAAATCAATTAAAATTTTTAGTCAATTCTAAAGCAATTAGATTAGGGTTTTGCAATCCTTTCATTTTATTTCCATTCCATTTTCAAATTTCCTTTCAAAATTACATTTAGGTTAAGTTGTCAAATTCCTTTCATGTCATGTCAAATTTCTTCCCAAATCTCTTTTCAAATTTGCATTTAGATTAGGTTTTTGCATTCCTTTCTTTTCATTTCAAAATTCTTTGTCAAATTTATTTTCCAAAATCGCATTTAGGATTAATTTGTCAAATTTCCTTTCAAGTCACTAAATTAGGTTTCACTTTTCTTTCCAAAATCCTTAGGGTATCTTTCCATCAAAATTCGTAAATCAAATTTCAAATCTCTTTCCACATCATTAGGTTAGGTTTTCAAATTGCTTTTCAAAATCGCATTTAGGTTAATCAGTTCAATTTCTTTTCAAATCATTCAATTAGAATTTCAATCTCTTTTTGCACAAATCAATTTCAATTTCTTTCATGCTTCTAGATTAGGGTTTCAATTCCTTTTCACATATTTTAGCATAAAATTTAAATCTCTTTTCACACAAATCAATTTCAATTTCTTTCATGCTTCTAGATTAGGGTTTCAATTCCTTTTCACATCTTTTAGCATAAAATTTAAATCTCTTTTTACAAATCAATTTCAATTTCTTTCATGCTTCTAGATTAGGGTTTCAATTCCTTTTCACATATTTTAGCATAAAATTTCAATCTCTTTTCACACAAATCAATTTCAATTTCTTTCATGCTTCTAGATTAGGGTTTCAATTCCTTTTCACATATTTTAGCATAGGATTTACATCTCTTTTCACAAATCAATTTCAATTTCTTTCATGCTTCTAGATTAGGGTTTCAATTCCTTTTCACATATTTTAGCATAGAATTTACATCTCTTTTTGCACAAATCAATTTCAATTTCTTTCATGTCTTCTAGATTAGGGTTTCTATTTCCTTTGTTCACATGCTTCCTCTCTGCTTGCTTGCACATTTCATAGAATAGATCTCTTTTTGTTTTCCAAAAAGGCACATAGGACTAGTTTCATTCTAAAACACATCTAGATCTAGTTTCATTTTGAAAATACATCTAGGATTAGTTTCATTTTAAAAAGGCATCTAGTTAGTTGTTTTGCTTTCACCCCAATGGTAATAAACACACCATCACACACACATGGCATACATAGTGGTGATATTGGACTTCATCCCCAATCCATCGCTCAATACTGGTGATATTGGAATTCATCTCCTTCCACCAACTCACCCCTAGACACCATAGTAGCCCCCAAGAGCAATTTTTTGGACTTCATCACCAAAAAATCCTCTACTCTTGAGACTAGTTTTCTAAAATTCATCACCAAAGGGACCTTCAGAGTAGGATAGGGTTAGACACCTTTGTTCACAAGGCTCATATAATTAGTGAATAGGTAACTATCATTCTTGACTAAGCCCACCGAGGGTGAAGCGAAAGCATGGGTATATCGGTAGCAGGTCTTAGACAGTGCCACCTCTTCTCGTGAGAGGCTTTTGGACTCATTAGAGCATTTTGAGTTCCCCCTTATTTGGTTATCATTTTACTACACCTTTACATTAGGTTACCATTTGCCTATTGAGACATTGTTCTATTCTGTGCACCCTTTGGGTGGAGGGGGTGTTATTTCCCAAAATTTCACCCAACCCACATTCTATAAGGAGAATTATTAAACAACACAACACACAAAAAAAAAAAATATATTTTTTTATTAATAACCTTCATCCTCACAAAACTAAATCAAAAAAACCATACATAGGTCAACCTATGAACCAGCTCCCAGTTCGCATAACACCCTATGAACTCTATTTTGATACACAAAAACTTCACAAATTTCATAGGGTTACTCAAAAACCTCACACAGAGCACACCCAAAACCTCAGATTTCTATTTTTGAGTAGTTTTGAGCACCAATTCATAATACACGACACCATGCCTATTGTCACCCATAGTCAAGCATGAGCAAGCACATCTTGAGGAGGAGGCTTCTTGTACCACTTCCAGTCAATCCATCCCTCCCCCTTCATTCATAAAGGGTAAATCCACATTCACTATAGACCTCCTTATAGGTCTTGATTCACTTCACATACACACTATATCTCACGATGAGACTTCTACCCCAAGTGATACCCTCACCACCTCATCCAATGAAGATCATCCACTTCTTTCCTACTCACCTTCACCTAATCCCCCTTCCATATTCTATGACCACATCATCTATACTACTCTAGGACACCCACCTCCTTTCTTCACTATCAATGAGGAGACTCCACCTACCTCACCTACCTTTACACATCCCTTCTTTCAGAGCTTATCTCAGTCCCTCTTTGAGAGTGACTCCTCCTTGCTCAATCGTACTCACCTCGAGGTTGCATCATTCACCCCTACCATAGGGATGATCTCAAATCCCTCATCTTCCACTTCGAGCACTCAGACACCCTCATCTCAAATCCCCTCACAACAATATTCACCACCCACATCATCATACCAGTACACTTCTCAAGTGTCACAACCACCACTCTCCCAACAATCCTTCTTCCCATATTTTGATGTGGTGTCACAACCACCCCCTCCCTCACAACAATTCCAATATCAACAACATCAGCCAACCCCATCTCCTCAATCATGTGTGAACACTTTCACCATACCATCTTCTCAGGCTCCTACCTTTGAGGCCTACACTCCCTCATCATCACTTCCTCCACCTACATCCTACCCTCCTAGAATGTATGGTATCCCATCTTCTATTCCACCACCATCTTCATCTACTCCCATTTTTTGACTCCCTCCACCTCCTCCATTTTGGGCTCCATCTTCTAGTCCCCTTCCTACCTATGATCCATGACACTCATCTTCTCCCACTAATCCCCCATGCTATTCTACTCTACCTACCTTCTCCACTTATCACTCTTCTAGTCAGATGTAGGTACCATATTTTGACACCTCATCTCACCCACCACTTGCACCATCTATCCAGACACCACTACCTCCACCACCACCTATTAGACCTACATTTTTCACTCCACCTCCTTCTTGGTCATCATCCCCTACAACCCAACCACTACAATAGGCCCCTCTCTAGTAGATCCTAGTGCAACAACCACAAACCCCACAACCACAATATTACTACCCCTAGCAGATGCCTACTCCACAATAGAGTGTCCCATCAACTTTGACATCCTATGCCATTCAACAATCACATCCATAGGCACCATTGCAATACATTCCCTCTCCACATTGGGAAGAACAACAACTCCAATACCCACCCCATTCTTAGGCTCCAACTACCTCAACACAATCCTTTACACCTCTAGCACCCAAACTTCAACTTTTGCAAGAAGAAGTTAAGATGCTAAATCTTCGTACAACTGGTTATGGGCCATAAAAACCCACATACGATGAAATTTACAATGAGCCAATCCACCCTTTAGTTCCTATCCCTCCTTACCTTTATCACTTTGAGATCCCAAAGTTTGATAAGTACAAAGGTAAAGAGGATCCTCATGAACACGTCAACAATTACCGCTCTACTTGCTATCAACTTCATAGTAGCAATCCCCTCATGTTACGTACCTTCTCCCTCTCGCTTGGGGGACAAGCCCTTGATTGGTACAACATGCTTCCATGCCATAGCTTGTTCACCTTTGAGAAGTTGGCCAATTCATTCTTAGAATATTTCTCTATTAATATCAAGAAGAAAATCAACTTCTCTGATGTCTACGCCTTATGATAGGCCGATGATGAGCCCATTATAGAATTTATCTCTTGATGGAGATCGATCATTCATGACCTAGCTCATAGCCTCCCATATGTAGAACTAGTTACACTCTTCTCCAAGAGTTATCACAAACATATCTCCACTTCCTTACAACTTCATCAAAGCTGCACGTTTGAGGAAGCTATCACTCAAGCCAAGGTCATCAAGGACATCAAAGTCCAATCTGGCAAGATTAAGCTTAGGCAAAAACCATCATACAACTCCAACTTTTGCTTCAACCAAAATGCACCAAATCAACCCTTCCCTAGACCACCATAAACTAATCAGGTGGTAGCAGCTTCTCTAACTTCTTCATCCATCGCATGACCTCCTCCATAGTAGTAGTTATTCTAAACTAATGCACCCCTTCCACCTAAACCACAACAGACTCATAGCCTTCATCCACAACTTCCATAATGTAATTTGACCCCACTCTCTAAGCCCTTGCCAACTCTATTCCAGATATTATACGATGCAGGTCATATTACCCTACCAGACATTCGACCTATAGATCCAAACCAACCCAAGCCTCAAGGGTATATTGAGAAAGCCTTCTACACATACCATCGACAATGCGGCCATGATATAAAGTCTTGTAATTACTTTTGTGGTCTTGTCCAAGACCTCATTGATTGGGTATCATCCAGGTCATAAACCCCCTCGCACCACAAAACCAAAATTTGGGTATCTATCAAAACCCATTACCTGAACACAGGGGGACCAATCCCCAAGGAGCCCAATCAAATTCCCAAGGGCAACCCCAATAGGTTAACAATGTTCAATATGACCCTCCTTCACACGGTGTAGTTGGCATGATCAACCTTACAACTCGCACTCAACGCTATCCACCATGCCAGGATGCACCTGTAGTATCCCCTCCAGTACCTTTTACATCATCGCAACCCTCGATAGCCTCGAATGTTTCACCATAGTTACCTCACAACATCATCACTATCCATGGTAGCCTTACACATCAGTTACATAATACCCCTACTAGGCTATCTATTTTTGACCTTTTACAATAGTCTCAACCCCATCACGAGGCATTGAATGACATCCTTCGATCCATTGATCTTGAAACCCATGACACAAATGCATTTGTGAATTTCATAGGGAACATCCCATGCTACCTTCAACCTTCCATTAGTTTCCATGACCATGAGATTACAGAGCTCATAGGTGAAGGAGCTGACCCTCCTCTCCACATACAAGCAACCATCAATGACATCACCTACAAGCGTGTCCTTGTTGATACCAGTTCATCCATTAGTATCATTTCTACTACCACCCTACATCACCTTCACATTCCACCCACTCACTTTGCCACCCCATCGCTCGACCTTCGAGCATTCGATGGTTCCATGCGACCCATTGTAGGCTCCATTGTCCTACCTATCCACGTAGGTGTCCGAACCATCTCCATTTTATTCCACATCATTCAAGGTGAGATGCAATACAATATCTTGCTCAAACATCCATGGATTAGAGACATGCAATGTGTTCCCTCTACCTTGCATCATTATCTCAAGTATATCTATGAAGGACTTGTTCATTGTGTTCCTACCGATGGGGACCCCTTCAAATTCTGCAACATTGTAGACCTTCCACCAAGACCCTCATCATCCTCTACTCAGGTTCTTCCCATTCCTTCTCATCATTCAATAGGAGCATCTACATCTTCTTCTATACCAACCTCATCCCCACAACAATCATCAGGGACACGTACACATTCCCCTCCATCTATGCCCACACCCCTCTCATCATCTAGCATGAAACTTCATCCTACTACCATACCTTTCTCACCACCTTCCTCATGGCCTCCCCCTCCTTCTCAACCATCCTCTTCCATAGATCTACCTCCTATACCTCCACCTTTTTCACCACCCTCATCATGGCCTCCTATTACATCTCACACATCTTCCTCTACAAAACCTCCTCTCCTTCCCACTCCTCAAACACCCCCACTTCCTTTTCATCCATGACCATGGTCTTTTACATCTTCTCATAGCTCGATGCCTACACCTCCTCCCCCCACCACATAGTTCCCACATGCGAACCATCCCATTCCTTCCACCATGGCTGAATGCCATGATTGGGAACAATGAGCCTCCCACTTAGATGCTCAATTACTCCATTCTTCTCCTCCCATCATTCATGATTCCTAAATGGCATCATCTTCCTCTGATTCTAATTCACCACCTCGATCCCCAACATGTACGATACCTCGAGTGTCAATTTTCATGACAAATTTTAGGCTCAATGATTATAACATTCAGGATGCTCATGTGCGACCCTCAAAAATCCAATCTATACATGATTTCAATCATCCTTCAACTTTAATACTAACCATCAATACCATTGTGCGACTAGGTCCTCCCGACAATCATACCAACTTCATTTATGCAGGCCTAGACTCATCGCTCCCAACCGTTATACCTCCACCACCACAATCTAGTTTCTATGGCACTCTAGACCACATGTCCAACCCTCAATTCACCCTACACTACCTTCAATATTTTCATTGGCATGGATTTAGACTAGGCCACTATGAGAAAGGGTTACACATGCCTATCAACCCCCATGTTCAATCACCCATAGACAAATCTGGCCTAGGTTATCACCCTACAATCATTCATACACTCGAGGATGAACTCCAAGATCTCTCCCTACATCCCACACCAATTCCTACACACTCATTGGAAGAATACATCGACATGGATATCCTAGATGAGAGTCCATCTCCTCATTCTACCATCACCATTCCATGCAACTTCTTCCAAGACATATCTTTTACTGACACCACATCTACTTATTGTATTGATGTGCTAGTTGACCAATTTGTTGCCTTGTCCCTCATAGCTCCTCATCTAGAGTGCAACACTTCACCTCCTCCTCCATCACCTATACATCTAGCCATACCATTACCTACTTACCGATAGCTTCATCAATCCACAACTCGACCTCGCTCTCCACCCATGGTTTTACATCCACCATTAAACCTACCACGATGTTCAAATGCTTCTAAATCTTCATCATCAGACTCATCATCTTCTATGACCTCTACTACTTCCATCAACATGGTCGATGTGGATCTATTCTCACCACTTTGATACACATCTCATATGATTCATGATGACACACCAAACCCTAATTTCATCGACTTCACTCACATTTCACCAATACCTTCACCACAAGACTTTTTGCTATCACCCCCATCTTGTGTACTATGAATGCTCCTTCACCATCTACCCCACCTCACATCCCATGGGTTCATCACACTAACATTTACTTAGATGATGAATTTGAGTTACCTAAGGCTATCGATGACCTCCATCTTATTCCAATCTTAGAACAACTTTGAGATGGTTCCCACATGCTTGTGGAAGACACCATCGATGTCGATATTGGTGATGACCCCAATAATCCACATATTGTTAAACTCATCACTAACCTCTCATCAGAGGAGCACATCCTATTTACCACTTTCCTTAAGGAATACATCAGAGTCTTCACTTGGTCCTACATGGATATGCTTGGACTCGATCCCTCTCTCATGGTTCACAATCTCACTCTCGATAGCGATGCCAAACCCGTCAGATAGAAATTACGATGTATGCATCCTACAATTGCATTGCTAGTAAAATTTGAGCTCCAAAAGCTCCTTGATGTAAATTTCATCCAACCTATTGATTACCCAAAATGGGTTTCCAATATGGTATCGATACCTAAACCCTCTAATGAAGTTCGTATATGCACCAATTTTTATGATTTGAACAAAGCTTATCCCAAGGACAACTTCCCTCTCCCAAACATCGACTCACTAGTTGATGCTATCATAGGCCATGAAATGATCTCCCTCATGGATGGATTTTTTGGTTACAATCAGATTAAGATCAACCCCACCGATCAACACAAAACATCATTCACAACCCCTTGGGGGACTTTTTGTTATAAGGTCATGCCTTTTGGCCTTAAAAATATTAGGGCAACGTACCAGCATGCAATGACCTATATCTTTCATGACTACATGCATAAAATCATGGAAGATTACATTGATGATCTCATCACCAAATCCAAAGAACGTTCACAACACCTTGCTGATCTACGCAAGATCTTCGATCACCTTCTAGAGCACAATGTTCATCTCAACCCAAAGAAATGTGTCTTTGGTGTTACTTCTAGTAAAATCCTAGGGTTCATTATTTCTCAATGAGGCATTGAAGTAGACCCCAACAAATTCAAAGCCATCATCGAGATGCCTCCACCCACCAATCTCAAACAACTACGCAGCTTGCAGGGCAAAATTCAATCTATTCATCATTTTATTGCCTAGTTATCGGATAAGTGCAAGCCATTCAATCATCTTCTACAAAAAGGAGTCACCTTCAAATGGGATGCAAACTATCAACAAGCCTTTGATTCAATCAAAGCCTACCTCACTTCATCACCAGTCCTATCTCCCCCACACCCATAGCTGCCATTCATCTTGTACATTTTTACTATGGATTTTGCACTTGGCACATTGCTAGCTCAAAAGAATATGCTCAATCAAGAGCAAGCCATATATTACATCAATCGTACGCTAGTCAGCTACAAAACCTGATACACATACATGGAAAAGCTATGCCTAGTTGTAGTCTTTACGACACAAAAACTACACCACTATATGCTTAATCACACCACATTTATCATCGCTCACGATAATCCACTTTGATATATGATGAACAAGAGTTATCATAACTCTCACACCACCAAATGGATTATGCTCCTCACTGAATTTGACCTCAAATTCATTTCTTAAAAGTCCATCAAAGGATAGGTCATCGCTGACCAACTCATCGAGGCTCCATTACCCGATAATCAACCACTCCTTATTCAGCTCCCTGATGATTCCATCTTCCATATCATAGAAGTTGAAGAGTATGTCGAACCAGAAATACCAGCTAACTTAACACTTTTCTTTGATGGCTCCCATTGCACTCATGCTGGGGGTGCAAGAATTGTATTCTTCACACCTGATGGGGAACCTCTCCCATTTTCATTCAAATTAGGGTTTCCCTACACAAACAACAATGCAGAATATGAAGCTCTCATTCTTGGTTTAAAGTAGGCACATTCTATGCACATTAGATGCCTTCACATCATTGGTGACTCCCTTCTTATCATCAATCAAGTCCAGGAGATTTGGAAATGCCACTGCCTAATCCTCCAACAATACAAATAGATTGCCCAACAACTCCTCACCCAACTCGAGTGGTATGACATCAAAGCCGCTCCACACTCATCAAATCACTTCACCAACACAATGGCTTCCTTGGGATCATTAATACCACAAAACCCCCTCTCCAACACAATGCACATGTCCATTCATACTCTAACACAGTCCACTATTTCATCTTCACCTCCCATAGATGATGATGGCATCCATGTCATCCATACTGAACCACATGATCCTTGGTTTTCATAAATTAAGGATTATATCAAATTAGGCTTTCTACCTTGTGACTTACCACATGCTCATCATCGAGCATTCAAACAATGGGTGATCCATTACACACTATTGGGGGACATCCTGTATCACCATAGTCATGATGGTATTCTTTTGTATTGCCTAGAGCCACATGAAGCTCAATGAGTGGTCCAAGAAACCCATGATGGCACTTGCGGTGGTCACTTCAATGGCATGGCTATCACAAAATGCATTTTATGCATGGGCTACTATTGGCCCAAAATGGAACATGACTATTGTGAGTATGTAAAGTGATGCATCAAGTGTCAGCAACATGCTAACCTCACACACTTACCCTCACAAGCACTCCAACCTATCCAATCAATGTGGCCTTTTTCCCAATGGGGTTTAGATCTTATCGGATAGATCTTGCCTACCTCATCAAGTAACCATAAATTCATTATCACTACCATAGAATACTTCACAAAGTGGGTCGAAGCCATCCCACTTGTTCAAACTATGAGGGCCAAAATTATGGCATTCATCACTGACCATATCATATGTCACTTTGGAATCCCTTCACAAATCATCTTTGATAATGACACTCCTTTCAAAAACAAAACTATTCATGCCCTATGCACTAAATTTAACATTCACCATAGCTTCTCTACCCTATACTACCCATAAGGTAACGACTAGGCTGAGGCTACCAACAAAACCATCTACTCTATTCTTCGTAAAATGGTCACAGAATCGCATCATGATTGGCACAATCAAATGCCATTAGCCTTATGGGCCTATCGTATGAGCATCCACACCCCCACTAGGGCAACTCCTTTTCTTTGGTTTATGGCACCGAAGCCATTATGCCCCTCAAACTCAAAATACCATCTTTACGCATCTCCATGAAAGACTTCATTGATGATGACACTACTCGTCAAGCCCACCTCGACCAATTAATGCTCTTGGATGAGCATCGCATCCATACCATAGAACACACACGTGTCTATCAAGATCATCTTTATCATACCTACAATAGTAAGGTACACCAACATGAGTTTCATATCGATGACCTAGTTCTCAAAGAGAATCAATAGATCACAAGTCAACCCCACCAACAATGAGACAAGTTCACTCCCAATTGGCTAGGCCCATACATCATCACACACAAATTCAGTTTCAATGCCTATCAATTGGCAAATCTTAAAGGACTCATCAAACCTGAACCCATCAACATAATTCACTTACACACATTTAATGCCTAGCCTATCTAGGTACACATCACCACAAATTGCACATACTATCATCATAATATTGTACATATCACTTCACTCATAGATTCACAACCCACATCACATTGAACACACAACTTTCACTTTCTATTACACAATAGAAATACTTTTACTTTTTATGTCATTTTTATGTTGTTGGTATCTTATGGTTTTGTAGGTCTCTTATCACCAGCTACGACATCTTCCATGGAGATACATTGTTCTAGGTTTACACTTTCCACATACCACTCCCCCATCATGTAGGACCTTCAAACACTACCTTCAGTACCAATCACCCCTACCAACCTTACCATACCTCCTAGCCCTATTCACATACATTAGGCATCCCCATCATCACATTCCAATCACCACACTTCACCTCAACATCACTCACTCGATCATAGGGATTCTTCCTATTCCCCTCACTTTGACGATAGCCAAATCTCCTTGTCCTCCTTTGTAGATAAGGAGGAACATTCTCACCCACCAGACTCTCATGCATGAAGACCATCCCCCCTCACTTGGTTGATATGAGAGATCCATATCTACCACCTTCTCTAGCTCACCAACCTTCACTAGGATACTATCCTCCTAATAGGGGAACCACACCTCTTCATGCACACTCTTCAAGACTACCTCCACCCCTACCGAGTGGGATGTCACCTTACGACCAATCCCTTCATCAACATGCCACCCAAGCTACCTCTACGCATGTTCCCCCATCTCATACACATCACTATCTATAACCATCTCCAACACCACCTATACTCCAAACACCCCCATCTCCACTCCATGATATTCTACTTCAACCTACTCTACCACCAACACAGCAATTTCAATCTCCCCTTCTTCTTCTCATTCATTCTCTTCTTTATACCCATACCCCAACCCCATTTACACACTGGAATATTGATCCCCACCTACCTTAATTTTATCACCTCCTCCCATTGATATCCAACACATCCTCTCTCACCTCGACAACCTTGAGTCACACTTGAGTCATTATCACTACCATTCCTCTCCCCATCATTCTACCATAGCCTACATCCCTTCACCTTCTTCCAAGCCTATTCCTCTACTCTCAAATCTGACCTTCACTAAACCCCAAATCCACGATCCAACCACTCATTCCTACCCCACCTTCCTCACACTCATCACCATACAAGCCATACATATATCCCATGCCTATCCGTTCAGCACCACTCTCCCAAACATTTCACCAATTACTCCACCAAGACCTCCTAGTTCTACCTGAGATCTACCCCATCAACCCACTATACCCTAAGCCATAAAACTACAAAGAGAACCAATTTTACATTTATCATCGTCAACCAAGGCATGACATCGATGCGTGCCACACTTTTGAAACCCTTGTCCAAGACATGTTGTTCAATGAATCCCTCCCATAGCCCAAACATGCTCTCTCTCCTACTCAACTTTAGAGCCCTCCACATCATCTTGTCCCTCACCCTATGCCCTCATATGAATAATTTACATCCACACCTCATTATTTCTAGTAGTTATCCAACTACATGAATTACCAAAATCCTAGTCACCTCATCACTTCACCTAGTCATTCACGACCTGATCCCCATCACTTCACACAGTCTTAGCTTGCTTTCTTCTCTTATTTCTTCTTCCATTCTCTTTCCTCTTCATATTTCTATTTGGCATTATTGTATGGTCACGCTTCGAGTGGCTACATACCTGTGCTAATTTTACCCTTTTCTTCCTCTTCTTCTCATCTTCTTTTCTTCGTTGCTTCACTCATTCTTCTTTGTTGCACTTCTTCATTCTCGTTTTCCTCTACATCTCTTCTCACTCCCAATTTTCCTTGTTTTTCATTATCACATGCATTCTCCCATTTACATACTTCTCTCATATTTGCTACACCCCCACATGCTGGGGCAACCATTACCATGACTCCCTCTTCTCATCATTTCTTCACACACCCATATCTTTCGACATGGTTTCTAATCTCATCTAGTTAAGTCTCACAAAATTCCTCTTGTAGATACTTTCCTTTCATGTCATATCTTTCACACTACATCCATTGTCTATATGCATCACTCTTCTTTTATGTTTACATTCATATTTGTATATTCCCCCTATAGAAATGTGCCCATGGTAGGAATAATATACACACTTGTTAGCATTACCACTTGGATGTCCACTCCCCTTCTCAGGATTATAGAGTATACGATGTATTGCATGATTTTGACCACTCACCAGTTAAGTCAATCAAACATCACCTCTAGCTGATAAAGTTCTTACTCTCCTTACAACATCTCTTGGTTGGTTCAACTTCTTTCAGGGACCATTCACACATGTCATATCTTTAAAGAAAATTTTGAGTCTAGGGAAGATAACACCTTGCATAGATATCACCATCTAGAGAATGGTTTCCCCTTCTCATCCTATCATTTGCATGATCAACATATGACCTAGGGATAAACAAAGGGATAAGCATAAGAAAAAATAAAAAAATGGGTAGAAAACAAAAGCCAACACCCACAAAAAAAAAAGAGTACCACAAAAAGAGAATCAAAAAATGAGGGGCAGAAAATAAAAGGAAAAGCCTCCAAAGAAACACCACTGTTATGCTTCATCTCCTTTGGTCCTTAGGTTTAACATAACATCATGGGATGATTTCCATCACCAGCTATAGGCTCTAAGTGCCTACCTGCCAGTGGAATAGTCTTACAAGTGGTGACACATCTGTCACATTAGCGACCTTCTTTTGTATAGATCACTGCATGCTTGTGGATGAGCTAGCTACTTTGGCTATGTTTACAATGGGTTAGTCCTACCTCCCTCAAAATGGATAAATGAACATCACTTATTGCACACACTGGTCCCCGATAGACTTTGACCCAGTCAAGTTAGTTATGAGTTGCAGATAGACCTTGCTCAGTTCCTCATGAGGTTTGATTACTATAACTATGATTGTCAAGATTATTGCATAATCCCTATACCATCCTACATCCCTGATATTATGGAATGGATCACATTACCACCGGTTATGCTACGATACGAGTGCTTCCTCTACGCATTTCAGCATACACATACATGCATCATTGCATCTATCCTACATTCATTCATTTACATTTACATCATTCTACATTACATCTACACTACAATGATATCATTCTCCTAAATGCTACCACATGCACATATATTCATTCATCATACATTTACCTATCAATATTCTACATCACACATACATGAGAAATCACACATACATTCAAATCAAATCATGACACATATATAAAGCCACAAAAAAATGTATATATATATATATTATGATAAAAAATACCCTTAGGCTACAAAAATAGAATACATCCATAGCACATCTAAGCCACTCCCCTCCTAAGCCGCCATCACCTGCTCCATCCCACGTGCCTTTATCATCCCACTCAACTTTGGTGCTACCTCCACCTTGCGTACCTCGACTACTCCACCCAACCCTAGAACTACCTCTACCACCTATGTTGCCACAACCACTATCACCCTATCCAAACTTGGGGTAACTCCCACTACCTGGGATGCTACTAGTACCACCATCCTCAGCTCCCTCAAAACTATAGATGGTGTGCTTCGTCGACTCTGCTATGATTACATTTGTGTCTGCGATCGTGATCTTGATCTCAACCATGACCCATCATAATATAGAAATGGATGCCCATACGAAACCAAGGTAAGCTCACACTGTAGCCTCACTACTCCCTCCTCTCTAAACAACCTTAACACATCCTTGCGTGTCTTCCTAAAACCATCTACCTCCACTCTCAAAGTCACCATATCCATCGCAACATGCTCCCATACTCTCCTATGCTCTACCTACTCTCATTATTATCACTACCTCTGTATCTTAACACACAAATCTACCACCTCTACTGCATGAGCAACTTGCTCAACATCCCTATTCACCTCCACCTACTACACCCTAGAAACCTCTACCACATGAGCAGCTTGCTCAGCATCGCTATTCACCTCCACCTGCCTGCTCCACTTGAGTTATTATAGAGGATTTTATGGATAAGTAAGGCTCCCAAAGGATCCCCCATGTGTTAGTTAGGTTTTGAATCTATATTTTTGTTACCCTGGTGTGAACAAACTCCATTTATTTAACGAGATAAAAATTATTTAAACCTAAACAAGATCATCTAATATGTTTGCATAATATAACTCACATTAATCCAAGATGGCAATAAAATAACCAAATTTTTAGTCCTACTAGTGGAAGGATAATGACCCCTTGATTAAACCAATGCACAAATCTTGGGAGGATATCCCTCTTGTCTAGCATATTATGGTGGGCTAACGATAGTCATAAGGCAAGTTATTTTTCCAAGGTGATACAAGGATTTGAAAAAATATCTTCTCTTTTTTGCCATAAAAATACTAGAAACAAAATTTAATAAAATTAATATCCCTTCCTTCAAAAACCCTTAGGTTATAGCTCAAAATTATTATAATACCCAAGGCAGGGGTTTAGCATCAACATATTATGAAATATTTACACATGAAGATGAAGAAAAAATAGAAAATTCTTGGGGAAACCGTGAACTTATAGAAGAACATGTTATTGAAAAATTAACTTTTGATTCTATAGATCATATTAAGAAATATGTTAGAAGGAATAAATATCTTCTTAAATGTTCTTAGAGAGGAACTTGAGGAATAAAATAGGGGAGAACCTTCTACTTCTCATGAAAACATTTAACATTCTAATGGACAATACAATATTGCACAAATGCATAAAAATTGAAATAATTTTTCTAGTATTAATGTGGCTATGGCACATCCAAAATAATTCTACAACTTTCCCAATCATATATATAGACATGCCTATTATAGACATACCAATTACAACATCATCTCCTAGTATTACAATACCTATTGCAAAAATTATTTAAGGATTAGTTATATCCCTACATCCACCACAACTAACCAAGTTACTCAGTATTTTGCAACTTTACCTCCTATGTCCCAACCTTATTCTCAACCCCCACTAATTTTACCTACTCCACCAAACCCACCAAATGAGGAATTTCAAAATACTAATGCTAAACTGGAACACCTTGAAAAGAGAGATTCTAAGTTTGAATAATTAGAATACCAAATTGCTTCTCTTTAAGGATCATTAGGAAAAAAATATTACTTTGATGAATCTAATAATAAACCTTTAGATCCTTTTCCACTAAAATTTAAAACTCCCAAGTTTCAAATGTATAATGAAAAACAAGATCCCATTAATCACCTAAGACTATTTCAAATAACATGTAATGATATAAATCATAATGAAAATTTGCTCCTTCGGTTATTCTCTAATATACTTAGTGGATTATCCTTAGAACAGTATTTCCAAATACCTCATCACTCCATTAAAAGTTTCATGGAGCTTATGGAGGTATTTATCAAGCAATTATCATTCTACATAAAAGAGGTCACCATAAATGAATTATACCAACTTAATCAATCTAAGAATGAATAATTTTCATATTTCTTAGCCAAATGGAGGGCCTTGGTAGGAATAATTCAATATGTTCCTTCCCCTAAGGAGCTCTTACATATATTTATAAGGAAACTTCATGAACAATTATCTCATCCCTTAGAAATGACCAAAATTACTTCTTTTGAAGAAGTAGACATGGAAATTCCACTTGTGAGAGGAAAAAAAATTACGGGAGCAGAGGAGGAGCAGAGGTGGAGCAGCGGAGGTCTGGGGGTGTGCAAGCTCGGACCAGCGGAGGCTTTCTGGAGGCAGGTAGGACCAATGTTCATGGGACAGGCGAGGATCCAGAGGAAGGAACCAAGGTAGAGTATGGTTGAGATTCGATATCTGACCAAGTAGGCTCGGCCAGAGAGCCTGACCCATCCAAAAAAGACCCTGATAAGGGGACTCAGCATGGGGCTACGGGACCCAAAAAATCTTGGTCCTTTGCGAAAACCCTAAAAGGTTCGAGGAGTAAGTTTTTCAAACTTTTTACTCCACTTGTGCCAGTAAAGAACAGGATCATCACTCCTGCGAACATCATGGATGGATTCATGGCCATGGAGAAGTTTTCATTGGTTGGAAAGTTACTAGGTGGAAGGCTCGACATTGAAACTATTAGGTCTTGGGCATGGAACAAATGAAAAATGGCAAGAAATTTGGAGATAGTGGCCCTTTCCAAAGGGTTCTTCATAATAAGGTTTAACAACAAGGAAGATGCAGAGAGAATCCTAGTTGGAGGCCCGTGGTTCCTAGGCAGACACAGCCTCTATCTCAGATGATGGGGTGAATACTTCGACCCTGATGCACAAAATATTAACACCGCCCCCATTTGGGTTCACTTGCCTAACCTACCGGTTCAATTTGTCAATGAGTATTGGCTTAAATGAATAACGAAAACTATTGGTAAACTAGTGGCTATTGATCACACCACCTTGGCAAGGACAAGATTGACTTAGGTGAGGATCTGCATTAATGCAAATCTAGAAACAGAGCTCCCAACCTTCATCGAGTTGGAATATGGAAATTACTTAAGGAAGCAACCGGTTGAATATGAAAATAAATCGGCCTTTTGTACAGAGTGCAAAAACCAAGGTCACCTTCCAAGCCAGTGTCCAACAGTGGTATCAAAGAAAGAAGGCCCGAATAACCAGGACTCGAGAGGGCCCAAAGGTAGAGGTATCATCAGAAACCAAGGACCTAGGGCCCCTCAAGGAAAAGGAGCTTTCAAGAAAGTCAGAATAGACCTTGAGCATAAAGTCTAAAATAAGGAAAAGGAGAAAGGAAAGCAACAAACCATCGAGGGAGACAAGGTAAGTCCGAAAACCCCAAGCTCCAACAAGTTTGAAGTATTAGCAGATAAGGATTATGATGATGAAAATGAGGAAGATAATCAAATCTAGATTGAATGGCCCGAAGTCCTAGAATCTTCGCCTAAAGTAGGACCATCCTTAGTGTTGCCTCAAGACCTGACCAACCCTCAAGGTGTGGATTCGAACCCTTTTGAATACAGGATGAACCTAGAGGGATGTGAGTTCAACACTGACATGATAGGAACCAAAATGACAATGGGGGGATCTAGTCCTGTCCTGCAACAAATAGCTCCTCCTAAGTTTAGCCTAAAATAGACAAGAAGTTTAGCGAAATTCTCGATTGATTTGGGAGTGAGAAAAAGAGAGGAAGAATATCCAAGGCATACCATTATAAACTCAATATCGACAATGAAATAGCAAATGGGAAATAGAGGACACTTCTACAACAATTTATTACAAGTCAGGATGATAGCCAAAACAAAAAATCTCCCCCACATTAAGGAAAGGGGAGAGGGAAAACAATAAGCAGTCTCAATGAAGATCCTCTCATGGAATGTGAGAGGCCTTAATGACTTGGTAAAAAAAAGGACGGTTAAGTCATTAAGGAAAATAATTAATTTGACTATAATGTTACTTCAAGAGACAAAAATGGATGAAGGTCAGAAAATTTTTGTGACCCCTATAATATGGAAGCATGGGAAGATGGCTTTCAAGTAAGCGAGAGGCACTTATGGAGGACAGATGACGATGTGGGACCCCTAGAAAGTGGAAGGAAATGTGATCCAGACTGAGGAAAGGGTACTGTTGAGAAGAAACACACCCCCACTGAAAATGAATTTCCATCCTTTGAAATATTGAGCTTTCATTTTGCAGTAAGGACCCTCTTGATGTTTTTCAGGTTCTAAGTCCAAGATTTTGCTTGTCTCTTTCCTCTTCAAGTTTTGCATATACCAAAGTGTCCAAGTATTCTTGCATTCTAGCTTTGTTATCTCAGACTTCACTTTTTACATGCTAGAATCCTTCATGGATAAAGAAAATCTTACACCGGTATGAAAAAAATGCAAAAAACAGATAGATAAATTCATTGAAAATCAAAACTTTTCTTTTTTTGGCAAAGTCACGAAATCGCGACACTTCCATTTATGGAAATGTCGCGAAATTGCGATAGGTTTCAAGAAAATCGGCTAAGTCAGAAAAGCGTAGCGAAATCGTGACACTTCCAATTTTTGGAAATGTCGCGATATCGCGACACTTCCATTTTTGGAAATGTCGTGATATCGCGACACTTCCATTTTTGGAAATGTCACGAAATCGCTACCGATTAGGAGAGAGAAAGTCGGATCATACGGAAGGGCACGATTTCGCGACATGTCGCGAAATCGTGACATGTCACATTTTTGCGGTTGCAGGAGGCAAAAGGAGGCAAAGGGCAAAACATGTCGCGAAATCGTGACATGTCACATTTTCGCGGCTGCAAGAAGAGAAAATCGGCTAAGGCAAGAAACCGTCGCGAAATCGCAACATGTCGCGAAATCGTGACATGTCACGAAATCACGACAGGTTTGGAGAGAGAAGGTGAAGTTGTACGGAACATCGTGAAATCGTGACATGTCGTGAAATCGCGACGAGTTTAGAGAGAGAAGGCGAAGTTGTACGGAACGTCATGAAATCACGACATATCGCGAAATCGCGACGAGTTTGGAGAGAGAAGGCCAGAGTGTATGGAATGTCGCGAAATCACGACATGTCGTGAAATCGCGACATGTCGTGAAATCGCTGCGGCAGAAGAGAAAAATCGACTAAGGCATGAAAGGGGCACAAAATCGTGACATGTCGTGAAATAATGACATGTCTCATTTTCATGGCAGCAAGAGGTGAAAATCGGACAAGGCCAGAAACGGTCGCGATTTCGCGACAGGTCCAAGTCGAAGCGAAAGAAGCAGGAGCAAGCAAGAGGAACTAAAGTGAAAAGAAGCCTAAGGTAAGCAAAGGGAAACCCGAGGCCAGACAAACCATGGTGAAAGCAAAGCTAAGGCCGAAGCAAAGGCAAAGTTGAGGGCTGTCGCGATTTCGCGACATCACGAAATCACGACAGCCGAAGAGAAAAGTGCAGTGAAAAGGCTGAGCGTCGTGAAATCGCGACGCTCAAAGGCGAAGAAGAAACCAAAGCAAAGGCAAAGTCGCAAAAGGAAGAAACAAAAGAAAAAGCGCCTAAGGACAAGGTAGGTCACGATTTTGCGACATGTCGCGAAATCGTGACATGTCGCATTCTCGCGGCTTGCGAGGCAGGAAGTTGCAGTTGTTAGAAGAGGGGCCGTGATTTCGCGACATGTCATGAAATCGCGACATGTCACATTTTTGTGGCCATATTGGAGAAAAGCGTTGCACGGCTGAGCAGGTTGCGATATTGTGACATGCCGTGATTTCGTGACATGTCGCGAAATCGCGACATGTCGCATTTTTGCGGCCATGTTGGAGAAAAGCGTTGCACGGCTGAGCAGGTTGCGATTTCGTGACATGTCACGAAATCGCGACATGTCGCATTTTTGCGGCCCTAATAGCAAACATCTCAGCATGAAAGGACAGCTGGAAATGGACACGTGTCGTGATTTTTTTTGCGACACGTGTCAAAACAGAGCAGGCCTACGTATAATGAAATTTAGGGTTTTGACTGAACTTTAGAGTTTCATTTTAATATTTAAAGTTCTGATTTAATTTTATTAAAGTACTAATCCATCTTTTGTTCTTTCATGCAGGAAGCCATCTGGCACTTACATGATAATGGAAAAATGGCCATAAAGACAAAGTCAAGTGCAAATTAATCGAAGACAGCCATATTGAAAGGAAAGATGCCGAAAATTGCTGTTTCATCCAATTTTTTCAGATCTGGCTGCAAAGAGACTTTACGGTGACTAAGCAGCTACCAATTTAATGGAGTATGTTGAGAATTGACTGAAAAATGGAAATATCTACACCCAGTTACCGAAATTTTCCGGTGAATGCATTTAATAAAAATTTATGGCAGAATTAATGGCTTGCAGGCATTTTCAACTCAGGGATGGCTCTGCGAAGATGAAATGTCAGAGAAGTGGTGATTCATCCAAATTACCCGAGGGCATTAATGAAGACATTTATTCATAGTTGCGGGTGAATGCAAGTGGCATTCGAATTCTATCTTCTCCATTTATGGCAAGTGACTGCACTGAGTTGCAGAATGGTTAAGTTTTGTCCGAGCTTTGTTTTAAATGGCTTTATATTGTAAAACCAGGGTCCTAGGGTTTAAGATGGTAAGATTTATGGTTTGAGAAGAAGATATTTCTAAAAATATCAGGGTCTGTCCTGAGTCTATAAATACTTCTTCTCAATGTAATCGCGGGGGGAGGAGACTTAGAAATAAAAGGCTATTGAAGCAATTTCTTGCAAATCTGGTTAAATATTTTATTTCTGGACTTGGAGTTGATGTGCTTTTGTTTTCTGTGATAGCATGGCCAGGAGCCTAATATTTTTCAGATTGTGATAAGTTCATCTTCTTTTGTTATCCGTTTCATTAAATTTTATCAAATATATGCTGTAAATCTATGTTATCAAGATTAAATATGTTGTTGGGCTTCATTTGTTCTATTGTATGCTAGGGAAAATCACCGATTTAAGGTTCAAGTTTGTTCTAATTGCTCTGTACTCACTGTGTGAGCTAGGCTCATCGGTGAAAGATATCAATTTTAACCGACTTCCCTTCAGTTTATAATTTTTCTGTTAGATCTGTTCCATCTCTGCCTTGTGCTCTTAGTAGAAAGTGATCTTAGAAATCTGGACACTTTCTTCTTTGATTTGTTCTGTTGTGAAGCCGATAGTATAAATAAAATTGATAGTTTTGTTTTACAGTTAAGTTTGATAGACTTCTCTTTCTGCCTTACCCTACCCTCTTTGTTTTACCGTGAAATGATCCATTTTTATTTTCTTTTAATTTTGTCTTTTATTTAATCTACTGACCCAAGAGAGCTAGATCAAAGAATCAATTTTAAATCTGATTGTCAACAAGTGACAACTTCTGAACATTACTGAACAAGTTCATTGAGCTTGTTGTAAGGTAATAGACAATCCATATTGAAAACTATTCCAGAAGCGGAAAAGAGTGAATTGACATTCGACCCGACTCTGTAACTCACACCTTGGATAACCAGCTAGATCCTAAAGTGAGTGGGATTTATCCTATATAAGTGTATTAGAGTTTTATGCTCATTCTTCACGGGGTGTGTATGAAAGTTGGACCAACAGGTACTAAGAATTCTATTCCATGATCTAGATAACAATAGGTCATGGATCACCTCAAATATTTATGCCCCTAATACTGCTCAGGAAAGAGAGTCTCTATGGGTTTACCTGACTCATTTGGGTGAAGCATTTCGAAACATTCCTTGGGTGGTAGGGGGAGAATTTAATACTCCACTATACTCGTCTGATAAAAAATGAGGATCTGGGCTACCTTTCAGAAGTATGGAGGAGTTCAATTCATTCGTCAACACAAATGAAGTAATGGATGTTAAATTAAAAGGAGCCAAGTTTACTTGGAGCAACTGACGAGTAGGGCAACATTTTATTCAAGAGAGGCTAGATAGATTTTTTCTCTTGAAAGAGGCTCTCATGGCCTTTGGAGACTCTTCCCTGTTGTCTTTGCCCAAGATTGCTTCTGACCACAATCCTATCCTACTTGAGGTTCCCCAAATCTCATGCCTCAATAAGCCCTTTCAGTTCGAGGCAATGTGGACCAAGCATAAGGACCTCAAGGAAAGAATCATTTAATGGTGGAAGATTGATGGTCACAAAAGCCCTTCCTTCAAGTTGTCCCAGAAACTAAGGATGGTGAGAGATAATCTCAGAATTTGGAACAAGGCAGTTTTTGAGAATCTGTTTGAAAAAAATAAAGAGGTCAGTGATAGACTGACTGCCATCGAAAGGAGAATTAAAAATGGTCAATATGATGAGGCAACCAAATCAAAAGAAAAAACTCTCTTGGCTAAATTTGACAATGTCCTGACCTGTGAGGAAATGTACTGGAGGTAGAAATCTAGAGCATTATGGCTCAAGGATGGGGATTCTAACTCTAAATTATTCCATGTGACCACTCTTCGAAATAGGAGCAACAACAAAATTTGTGATCTGATCAAGGAATATGGCTCCACAACTCAAGATGTCCAGGAAATCAGAAATGAAGCTGTGCATTACTTCAACAATCTTCTAGGAGAAGAAGTGCAATGCTAGGCCAATGCAAAAGAATCCCTTTTCCGTGCTATTCCTCAAACTATTGATAATGACATAAATAGGAAACTCATCGATTATTTTTCAGATGAGGAAATCAGAAAAGCTTTATTTACCATGGATCCGGATAAAGCACATGGGCCTGATGATTTCTCTCCTTCCTTTTTCTAAACGTACTAGGACATGGTGGGGGCCTTGATACCTAAAGGAGTAGCTCCTAAAAATATGACCGATTATAGACCTGTGAGCTTGTGCAATGTAACATACAAAATTCTCACCAAATTAATAGCAAATAGGATGAAATATATTCTACCCCTTATCATTGACCAATGTCAGGGAAGCTCAATCCAAGGGAGATCTATCCTTTATTGGTTCATCATGGTTCATGAAGCCCTTCACTCTGCAAATCAAACCAAGAAAGTGTCCTTTGCTTTAAAATTAGATATAAACAAAGCTTTCAACCGCATCAATTGGGAGTTTCTCGAGGCAGTGCTAATTAAATTTGGATTTAATAACCAATGGGTAAAACTCATTCAAGGATGTATCCATAAGCCTTGGTTCTCTATGTTAGTTAACGAATTCCCAGTAAGGTACTTTCAAAGTTACAAAGGTCTAAGACAAGGGGATCCTATTAGCCCCATGCTATTCATCATTATGGACGAAGTACTGGATAGAATCATAAAAGCGAAATATTTATATGGTCTTATCTTTGGTATCAAAGCCACTTCCCAAAAATCCCCTGTCACTCACCAACAATTTGTGGACGATACGTTGATGGTCTCTCTTGCATCGGTGGCAGAAGCCAAAAGAATCAAACACATACTTACCCTGTATGAGGAGGCAGCCAGTCAGAAGGTCAATTTCACCAAAAACAAAATATTATTCCTCAACACTCCCATTCAGAGATAGATCAGGATTACAGGGATCTTAGGATGTGCCATAGCTACTTTGCCAACATCCTATTTGGGCCTACCTCTCTTCACTGGGGCTCCTTTGTGAGTTATGTGGGACAATGTGGTGGAAAGAATCTAGAAGAGGTTAGAGGGCTAGAAATGTCACTTTTTATCCCAAGAAGGCAAAGCTACCCTGACTATGGCTTCGTTGTAAAGCATTCCTATCTACTTTCTATCAATTTTTAAATCCTTGACTTGTGTCCTCCAAAAGATTGAACAGCTTCAAAAAAACTTTTTGTGGTTAGGATTAAAAGGAAAGCACAGGATCCACCTAGTTGGGTGGGACAAAGTGTGCCTTCCCAAGGATGGGGGAGGCCTTGGCCTGAGAAGAGTTTCCCACCTGAATGTAGCCTTGTTAGCCACACAAGCGTGGCATGTCCTATCAAGCCAAGAGAATGAGTGGATAGCCATTGTGAAAAGGAAATACCTGCAAGGTTTCAATTTTTTGAACACTCCTATTCCGATATGGGGATCATATTTATGGAAAGCAATTTTGGCAAGCAGGGAGATTGTTAAGAAAGGCATGAGATGGATAGTTGGAAATGTCACTAGGATCAAATTATGGGAGGATATATGGGCAAGGGAGGAGGCCCTTATAACAGACCTTAGGTTAGAAAGAATCAAGCATTTCACTGATGAAATTTTTGGACCCATGGTTGCAAAATTCCTAAGACAGGAGGGGAATAATCTGAGGTGGAAGTATGTAAAGGTGCAGGGACTGCAAGATGAATCTAAGGAACTTGAATGTGTTTTATCTCAACAATTCATTTCTATGAGCGTGGATGAGGATCATCTGAGGTGGGCGGTGACTGAAAGTGAGGAATTATCAATGAAATTGATGTACAAATTGATTCTCTAATATGAGGATCCACCATTTATTTCTAAAGTGGTATAGATTGACAAGTTGATCCCTAAGCTGGCTCACTTTGCTTGGGCTACCATTCAAGGAAAATTCCTCATCATATACAACATGATAAGAAGAGGTATGATTTTGCCTAACATATGTTATTTGTGTAGGAAAATCTGGGAATCGATTCATCACATCTTTCTAGATTGCCCTTGGTCGGTGGCCATCCTAAATGGGGTGTTCCAAACCTTTAACATCTCATGGGTAATGCCTGCCATGGTTCCTAAGTTGTTCCATCAATGGTCATATCCCTTCATCAGTTCCTAGCTGAGGTTCCTATGGAAGATTTGCCTCCATCACTATCTATGGCAGATCTGGCTGGAGAGAAACCATAGAACCTTTAGACCCTTTAGTGACTCTATTATTGACCCACTTTCTGTCATTACCAAAATTTTGGCCTTTGCCAAAGAAAATCTCAGCATCCTTCCTTCTTCTCCCCAATCCATCCCTCTGCATGAGAAAATCCTTGCTAAATCTCTTGATCTTTCCTTAGACGAGTCCATAGGAGTGTTCAAACCTCATCCAAGGGCAGAGTCTAGATGGATTGCCTCCCCTGCAGATTGGATCAAATTTAATTTTGATGGGGCTGCCAAGGAAAATCCTGGAAAAGCTGGAGCGGGAGGTGTGGTAAGAGACCACCAAGGACAGGTCATGCTGGACTTTTCTAAAAACTTAGGGATCAAAACCAATAATGAGGTTGAAGCCATATCTCTATGGAGAGGGTTGCATCTGCTCCACGAGGTTCAAGGTAAATGCTATGTGGAAGGGGATTCCCTGAATATTGTCAATCTCCCCAACAACAAAAGGAAACCTCATTAGAGGATATATTCCATCATCAATGAAGCAAAGATCCTTGCTGATGTGAGAGAAGATTTTATCATCCAACATGTGTTATGTGAAGCCAGTAAATCAGCGGACAAACTGGCGAACATCAGGGTCGAGGCTGACGGGATGATCACGTGGATGAATGAGGTTCCAAATGATGTGGAAAATATCATCCAATCAGAAAGACTATGAGTGGAAAAATGAGGCTATCATGTTCGCAAGTCACGTGTACCTCAGGGATCATTATCATGAGGGGGAAAAATACCCAAAGCAGAAGGCTTTTCTTATTGGCTGCAGTTAGGTTGGAATCTGATTGTGATCAACCCAAGGCCAGCTTAGAAACTCGTACTCACAGGTGGCGAGACTACGAGGTGGTGGTGTTATTTCCTAAAAATGATAGTTATGCGAGGAGGGCGCACCATGGGGGGAGGTGCAAGTTTCCAAATGCATTGAGACATGGGCCAACCTTACCCGAGAGGAGTAGGTTCCCTGTGAGGTGTCTTGGGTCTAACCTCCACATTAATACCAAGAAAATAAATCCTATCAGTGGGGTCAAGGCTTATGGTAGCATGATCCACATGATGATTTGGCATGATTATCAAGGCAAAGGTGCTTCGTGGGTTGTTTCCAATTTTGGCACGGGTTTTAAGGACTTAGCAATGGGCGGATACGGCAAGCGAAGAAACTGCCACCTTTTAATCATTCAATACCAGACTCTTTTAAAGGAAACCATGAGTGGTGAGCTTTCAGAAATTCAAAGAGGAATTTGATAGTTACCTTATCAAATATGATCTACATTGAGCCCAACATGGTGGTCATGGAGCTTGCTGCTTAGGCTATCCTGACCGATAGGCGTTTTATCCAATTTTTCGATCTATTTTTAGGTGCGAAAGATGAAATTATGGTAGCTATGATGGAAACATGGGAGGATGGTCATGTGGAGATCAGGGGTCACAAATTTATCATTGATGTTTAGCTGTTGGTGGAAATTACTGGCCAGTCGATAAAGGGTAGGTAAATTCACAAACAAAAGCACCACTGGGAGGTGGAGCTCAAAGAGTTTAAGGATAACTCAAAAATATCCAAGGAGGCAAAGAATGGTATCACAAGGATGGATCTCCCAAATCCCTAGAATGCGGTTATGAAGAATGTGCTAGAATTCATCACGGTAGAGGACCCTGGTAAAAATTTACTCAGCTTCCATTATGCCTTTGTCAACTTTTTTCGGGATGTTAACCCCATAAGCATTCCCCAATTTTTGATGAACTTCCTAAACCACACCATAACCTCATCCCATAAAAAAAAAGACTTTTCCATGCCCATGCATCAAGGCATTCTCAAGGTTATTTACAAATACGCCCTTCTCCATGCTCCCCAACCTGTCCCTGCTCCTCCTCTTGAGGATCCCTTGGCGGTTCATGGTGAAATTTCGAGGGGGCGTGAGAGCCTTGGTCTCCCAAAACCCTCCCCTATAACGAAGTGTGAGGGTGAGTCAAGCGTTAATGGAGGCTCCGTAAGGAAAAGGCTAAGAATTGATGACAAACCCATTAGGTATTCCTTGAGGCTAAAAAACAAGCAAGTTCACGGGAGCAGCAAAATCATGGAGATTACGTCTAAAGATGAGGGTCCTAACCCTACAATCATGGAATTGAAAAGGTATGTCCTAAACACGACGACCAAAATCAATCAGCAGATGTAGGAATTACAAGATATTTTGACCAAAGTTTTCTTCAACGAAGGATACCAGAGCAACAAGCCGGTGGTCTACAACCCAGATACTGACGACAACGAAGAAGAAAAAGATGAAAATCAGGAAGAGGAGGTTGACGATGAGGACTAGGGTCTTCCTATGATTGGTCTGTCCTGTGTCTGGATCATCTGCATTTTGTTTTTTTGTATTGGTAGTGGTAGTGGCTTTTTGTTTCCTGGGGGATATGGGTGATCTCCTGTGCATAGTGTGGTTGCTTGGGGTAGTTAGGGTTATGATAGGACCTGTGTCTCTTTTTGTTAAGGGGGTTTTCGACTATGGTGGGTAGTATGGTCTGGTTATTATGGTTTTTGGATAGGTAGTAGCATAAGGTTAGAGGAAAAATTTTCCTCAGTTTGGTTCTTTGTGGGGTTCCTCAGCCATGGTCTAATTTTTTTAAATTGGTTTTGGATCAGCTGTTAAAACTTGGTTTAATGATAAACTTGATTTATCAAAAAAAGAAGAAGTAGACATGGCCAAAAGGGTAGAAGTTGTCCTTATTATATTAAGCAAACTTGACCATAATAAGGAATAAGACAAGCCTTCTAATAAAGTATAATACAAAAAATATGTTGTAGGGGATGTTATAACAAATTCCCATCAAACCAATAATGTAAACACAACTCAAAATGCTCCTCAAAATCTAGTATTGTCAAAACAGGATAAATATAAGCGACAATTTACAAACATTGGTCGAACCTAAACCACTTTGCTAAAAATACTTCTTGATTAAAAAATGATAAGTATTCCACCTATTAGACCTTGGGATACTTTAAAAGCATTATCCAATTGGTACAAAGAAGATGAATACTATGACTATCATCAAGTGAATGGTCATAAAATTTATAGATGTTTCACTTTAAGAAACCTTAACCAAGATCTCATAGAATAAATAAAAATAGTCTTCAATCAATATAACATTCCAAATAAAAAATTAGAAATGTTTCAAAATCCTTTGTCGACTCATAATTAGAAGGCTGCCAATTTTGTAGGCACCATTTATTTGTCAAAACCATCCTATGCAACAACTAGACAACAAGCTAAAAATCAATCTTTAGAACCATCTATTCAACCACCAGTGGGTCTTCTTCACACTACCAAAGTAAACATCTCTTAAAAATCCCCATTAGTCCTTACACCACCCAAAAATATCTTAGATTCCTTTGATCTATGATAATAACTAGACAATATACCAGCTAAGATTTCTCTTTTTGAGTTGTTAAAAACACAACCTGCTCATAGAGAAATATTGCTTAAAATTTTGAGTGAGCAAGAAGTCCCTCAATAAGTATCTCCTAATGATATTCCAAATATTATATTATTTTAATATTATAATATTATATTTGAAGACTGTGCAAAAACAGAGCAAGTGAAAAGACTAATATTATATTATTTTAATATTATAATATATGGCCAACATGGCTTTTCAAAAGGAAAATAAAGAAAGCTTAAAAAGAAATAATAATATTATAATATTTAATATTATAATATTTGGGCAAAAGGAAGAGGTGAAAAATAACAAGGTTCAAAATTATAAAAAAAGATATCCCTGACAAGGTCCATTGAGCAAGTTATAAATATTGGCAAAGGTTTTAATTTATTTAAATTAAAATATTTTAACCTAAGGTTAAAATTTTAATTTAAATATTTATGGCACAAAAATCGATTTCAAAATGGTGCAAATGAAAAAGGGCCGATGTTTTTAATTTTTTTAGAATGCATATAAAAGGAGGAATATTTTCCAAAGTTGATGTGTGAAAAAGAAATGTGTGCGCATCATTCATGAGGGACAAAGATCAAGCATAAGTCAAGCGAGTTATTCGAGGAAGATTTTGTTGAAAATGTGGAGAGTGCGAAGATAATTCCAAAGCACCGGTTAGCATAGACAACAGTTGAGATGTGGCTAAGGTACTTGTGAAGGGTTGGTCACGGTTTCAAATCCCATGCAGTTGATTTTTTGTGGAGGAAAGAGTTTTTGTTTTCACCAAAATTTGTGAGAGGCAAACATTGTATAGGACAGAGTGTCCTTTGGTTCTCATGTGTGCATGTAGCCTAGGCGATAGCCTAGCCTTGGGCTAGGGCATTATGGTGGCTAATATCACGGGTTTAAGCTTGGGCACTGATCATTGAGACATGCAATATTTTTATGATGTGGGCCAAATATTAAGGTATCAATTTTTGAATTAAATCTGCCAAAGGTTTTTTGGAAAATGAAAGTTGTTTTGAGGCTAGGTGATATTAAAAGGGCCATGTGTGGAATTATTTAGGGAGTCATAAGGTGTGTTAATTAAATATTTTATTTTTTGTGTTTAGAAATTAAATCAAGTATTGGAGATTATAAGGTGTAAACAAATGAACTTTATTTTGATGTGTGTTGAATATTATTTTGAAAAAGGAGATTATAAGGTGTAAACAAGGAACTTTATTTTGATGTGTGTTGAATATTATTTTGAAAAAGAAGGAGATTATAAGGTGTAAACAAGGAAATTTATTTGTGATATATATTGAATATTATTTTGAAAGTGAAGGAGTGATAAGGTGTATTTGTGACTTGACATTTTATTGTATTTATTGTATGGTGAAATATTTATTGAGGCAAATATTCTTGTGGAGATTTTGATATAGACTGTTGCTATCTAACCTGGAATTGGCAAGGATTTGGTTATAAGTAAAACAGGTTTTGAAGACATATATCCATTAAATAAAAAAGGTATGGGCGCATCATCTTTTGTTTGAAATGTTGGAATGAATGTTGTAGAATATAAGGTGGAGTGAAAAGGATTGTTGGAAATATTTGAGTGAATTATTATATGCTTCACTAGTGAATCTTTAGGAAAAATTTGAGATAGAAATTGAGGATTATTTAAGTTAGGATTTGAGACCCACATTGTGTACATTGTTTGAAGAAGTATGAAAACAATTGTTTAGGGTTTGTAAGCAAGTTGTGATTCATTGGTTGAATAATTGAATGAAACTTTTGAATGTTGGTTTGAGTATATTAAGCAAGTCTTGGTGAAGACTTGAGAGCAGATTGAGCAAGTTCTTGAGAGGACTTGAAAGCAGATTTGAGGTAAGTCTTTGTGAAGACTTGAGAGTAGAGTTGATTGATTGATTTGTTCAAGCTTTGTGTTAAGGCTTGGGGAAAATCTAAATAGAGTTGATTTGTGATTGGATCAAGATTTGTGTTAAGGCTTGAGAAAATATTTGAGGATAGAGTTTGGTTCAAATTTGTGATAGATCTGAGACATAGTTAGAGTATATTTGTAATACACTTGGGACAGAGTTTGGTGCAGATCTGAGGTAAAGTTTGAGAGCAGGCTTTGGAGGTGATAGAGCAAAGGACATCAACCTCTAGTGGATAGAGATCCATTAGCCAAGGTAGTGAGGATAGAGGTGTTTTGTGGATAGATATCCACAAGCTAGTGTAGTGGGGGCATAAGTCTTCAAGAAGATCACCAACCAGAGTAGAGGAGAAAGAGTTCTCAGGTGGATAGAGTTCCACGAAACAAAGCATAGGGGATTGGTATATCCTTTGGACAAAGGTCCATAAACATTGTAATAGGAAATTAATTCCCAAAATAATTTATTGAGAAAATCTATAAGGAAAATTTTCTTCGTGGAGTAGCCCACATTGGGTGAACCATGTTAAATCATGTCTCTCATGTGTGTGATTATTTGTGGAATTCTTACTACTTTGATATTGTTTATGTTATCATATGGATTGAAAAGTAAAAAGTTTTATCTTATACTGTTCACCCCCCTCTCAGTATAAGCTCATGTTCTTCATTACCTCTCAATATAATAACTCAAATAGTGGATAAACATATCAAGAATTTTTTTGTTGACAATGAGTCAACTCTCAATGTTTGCAATGTCATTTTTTTACAAAATTTTGACTTAAGTACAAAATACTTATAAAAATCTAACCTCATCATTAGAGCTTTTGATAATGAATAACAAGAGGTCATAGACACCATAACTTACCTTTAAAAGTGGGGCAACGTGTCCTTAAAACCCTCTTTTATGCCATATCATGTGATGTAACATATAACATGTTGCTTGGTAGACCTTGGATACATCCCAGGAAGGCAGTAACATCTACCTTACACCAATGTTTGAAATATGAGTATCAAGGAAGGATTGTCCATATTATTAGAGATATTGAACCTTTTGCGTGTTGCCAATTATTCGAAATTTGACAAAAGGAATTCATCCTTTGTCCTTGACTTCAATAAATATTACCATCAAATTTATATCAATCAAATAAAGGCAAATAAATATTAGAGGAACCTCTCATTAACTTGGGATATGATCCTCAATATTTAAGATAACAAGTTAATTTAATTCATCCAAACCCAAATACCTTTGCAAATTTAGTTTATCTTTTTCTTTCTCCTCATATCACAAGTTTACCTAATAGAAAAGGCTTAAAAGTTCAAATAGAAACTTTTTCCTTTATCTATGGTGGAACCACTTTTGATGAAAAATTTCAAGGTGGTAATTAATAAATGAATGTATGCATCATGTTACATGTCACCTACATTTTTTATTATTAAAAATATGTTAATCAATATGGGCTATCAAGGAAAAGGATTAGGTCAATTTGAATACGACATAAAAGAGCCTCTAGAAGCCAATCCTTGCCCAATGTTGTGGGTTAGAATATTTCCCTAATAAAAATGAACTATTAAATTTACTACAAGAAGATGATGAAAATAATTACACCAAATCCTTACATGGCTCCTAATGGGGTGATAAATATGAAAAGGAACTCTAGTATCTTCTCAATATAACACTTCACAAAATCTTACCTTTTACTAGTATCAATATGTTAACAATTGTCTACCCTTAAATTATATCAAACAAATAATAAGAACTTAAATATCCTTGTGATCTTGATCACATTGAAGAATCACTCCTAAATTATACATAAATACCTAACAAACACAAATGATATTAGATACAGACTTAGGAGTATGACCTGCTCCTCCTCAATTTGAGGATGAGTCACAAATCATTATTGAAGAGACAATAAACACTAACATTGGTAATGAGGAGAATCCTTGAATCTTGAAACTAGGAAAAGTCTTGACATAATATGAACAATAGAATACACGAACCTTTTCTTGGAATTAAATAGACATATTTGGAATTGACCCATAACTAGTTGTACATCACCTTGTTGTGCATCCAAATTCTAAACCAATAAAAAAAAAAAAAAAGAAAAATGCACCCTAAGGTCATCCTTGTAGTCAAGGATGAACTTCAAAAACTTTTGGATGTCGACTTAATTAAAGCCATTGATTATTCAGATTGGATCTCCAAAATTGTTCCTATCACCAAGAAATAAGGGTACATTAAAATTTGCACATGTTTTAGAGATATAAACAAAGCATGTTCGAAGGATGACTTTACATTACTAAACATAGACATGATAGCAAACTTCATTATAGGATATGAAATGTTGTCTTTAATGGATGGATTTTTAGAATATAACCAAATAAAAATTACCTTTTAAGGCCAATCTAAAATGGCCTTCACAACTTCTTGGGGTACATTTTGTTATCAAGTCACGCCCTTTCATATAAATAACGTAGGAGCAACATATAAAGATCTGTGACACATATATTTCATGATCTTATGCATGAAATTATAGAAGAATATGTAGATGACCTCTTAGGGTGATCTTAAAAATGGAAAGATCATATTCAAGATCTAAGATGTATTTTCGAGAGATTGTAAGAATATGAAGTTAAATTAAACCTCAAAAATGCATATTTTGAGTAACATTGAGAAAATTATTAGGATTTATCGTATATTATCATGGAATTGAGGTGGATCCTACTAAAATTATAGCAATAAAGATCATGCCTCCACCAAAAAATCTTACTAAAATTTGTAGTATCCAAGGCAAGTTGCAAGCCATTTGAAGATATATATCACGATTAGCAGATAAATGTTGCATAAATTATCATTAACATAAACCATTCACCAATATGCAAAAATATCAAACCATTCATCCATAAAATACATTATCCACAATAACAATCCACAAATGAGAGAGAGTTAGATAATACCCTTAAGGTAGGGAAACACCAATAATACTCCTTAAAGAATGAATCACTCCACAAGTTCTCCCAAGACGAGAGGTCACTTAAGGAGGGCAAAGTACCATAAGACACTTTGTGGGCAACTATGATTACATAATATTATTCTTCAATGATATGAATACAATGACAAATATCTCTTCTTTATATATCCATATTCTTATTCTACTTTGGGGACACTCCTACTAATATAATATAATATAATATTATAATACAATCAACCTTGGGTTATGGGTGTCCCATGCCAACCCTTATACAATATAACAATATCCCCAAATATCTATTCCTAGGTACCCTACCATGCCACCCTCCTTACAAATTTTTTGTCCTTGAAACATATGAAGAAACATGATAATATGATTTGTTAAGCAAAGTTAGCAACTGGTACCAATATCGATCATCCATCAATCCAAGTAAAACACATTGATGTTGGCATGCCATTTTGTTACTTGAGTATCCAAATATTGCTTCGTTGGCTCCATGTTTTTGCTGTTGTATTTTGATAACTTGAATGATGGGTCCACTTTTTCCTTGATGCTGATGATCCATTCTGAAAGCTAGGATCCCTATGCTTTCTTTGCCAAAAATTGCCATAGTTGGTACCCTTCTGATTCCATGTAGAACCATAATATTGTTGCTTTGAACCATGCCCCCAAGATTATTACCACTCATGGTGATGTGGATGGTGATATGGTGTAGCCTTAACTTGATGTTCTACCTTCTTTGACTCCTCAACATTTGTCTCCATTGTTTTAAATTCCTCTATACATTTTTATTTCATGTTCTCTTTGTTTGGTGTGTCCTTGTGCTCTTCTATCAAAGCTTTCTTGGACTCTATTACTGCTATTTCCACTGAATCATTTGATGCTACTTCTTCCATGGACTCTTTTGCTGCTACTACCTTCTTGGATTCTATTTTAGGTTCTTCAATTTGTTTTTCTACAACCACTTCTTGATTTTCCTTGTATCCTTTCTCCTTAAGCTGAGAAATATCCTGCAATGTTATCTTCTTTTTCCTATACCATAACTTCATAAACTTATTTTGCACATTAATGTTAATAGTACCCAAAGAATCTAACCAAGGATAACTAGGAACAATATCCGCCCATCCATCTCAATAGCATAGAAATATGAACGTAAAACATATTTATCCATGGTGATCTTCAAATATTCAAAAATCTGAACATTCTTACCCTCTAGCTGTATATCCTTAATTTTTGTTGCTTGAACTTGCAACTTCTTAGCAAAAGCAATATTAATAAAATTATATCGGCTACCAAAGTCAATGGAAATAATAGTCTATTCCTTTTGAATGCTTCCATGAACCTGCAAAATAGACTTTTTAGATTTAAACAAATTCCTTTGTCCATATTTTAATTTATCTTCTACCAAAGGTATGGTTTCCTTTGTCTGCATACTGACATATTTTTTATCTTCCTTCATCTTTTTGTATTTCTTCTTAAGTAATTTTATTTATTTTTCATAGTTTTCATTCAGTTTCTTGAAAACTTCCCATTCTTCAAGTTTTCTCTTACAAATATCTAACTTTCTTTGTAATTGAATAGGTACCCATGTGCTCAAGAATATCGGTTCAATTTGATCCCATTTGCACACGCCTTTACCCCTAGTAAAGTTGACTATCCATTGTAATGCTTTCCCCGTAAACAAATTAAAATAGCCATATTGTAAAATTCTTTCAATAAATTGAGATTTAATATTTTCACCCACTCTCTCACATCAATATCATTTTATCCATTAACTTTTTCACTCTCCTATCAATATCATCTTCTCTAGAAAAACTTTGAAGTGCCATTGTTCATGCCCTAATGCAAACTAGGGTTTTATAGAAATAAATAACTTCCCACTGATTTGAAGCTAAAAATTTATATAGATAACTAGATCTACAATTTTTCTTCCAAAAAAAATAAAGTGCACCTGATTTGCTTACCCGAACTAAACAAATTTCGTCTTTTAAAAAATTCGTGACTTGAAAATTCGTCACTACCCTTGTTCTAGATGGCTGACTTTAGAAGGTCGTATCTCCTTCAATACTACTCGGATTCCTTCATATGACCACTCATTTTAAAACTCTTCAAATTATGCACAAACTGATCCAAGAATTGCCTGAATTGGATAAAATATCACAGAGATATGGATTTTGAAAGATGAGACATTTAAAAAAAAATCTATGAAATTCGTCACTATCTTTGTTCTGGATGACTAACTTCAGAAGGTTGTATCTCCCTCAATATCGCTTATATTCCTTCATATGACCACTCATTTTAAAGCTCTTCAAATTCCGCATAATATGATCCAAAAATTGCCTAAATCGGATAAAATTGCGCAAATATATGGCTCCTGAAAGATAAGATATTTTTCCAAAAAAAATTGCCCTAATTTTGCAATCTCACACAAAAATCCCCACTTTGCTAAAATTGTTGCTCTAATACCACTTATTGCATAACTTTATTATCATTAACATAAACCATTCACCAATATGCAAAAATATCAAATCATTCATCCACAATACATTATCCACAATAACAATCCACAAATGAGAGATAGATAGATAATACACTTAAGGTAGGGAAACACCAATAATACTCCTTAAGGAAGGAATCACTCCACAAGTTCTTCCAAGATGAGAGGCCACTTAAGGAGGTAAAAGTACCATAAGTCACTTCGTGGGTAATGACGATTACATAAGATTATTCTTCAATGATATGAATACAATGACAAATATCTCTTCTTTATATATCCATATTATTATTCTACTTTGGGGAGACTACTACTAATATAATATTATATTATAATATTATATAATATTATAATACAATCAACCTTGGGTTATGGGTGGCCCATGCCAACCCTTATACAATTATAATAATATATCCCCAAATATCTATTCCTAGGTACCCTACCAATAAATGCCAACCCTTTTCTAAATTTCTAAAGAAATAAACCAAATTTGATTGGGATAATGAATGCCAAAAGGTTTTTGAAGCCTTAAAACTTATCTTTTGACACCACCTGATTTAATATGGTCTTATCCAATTCAACCATTACTATTATACATAACAACCACCAACCATATCCTTAGAGCTATGTCAGCTCAATATTTTGATCACCATCAAGAAAGGGCTATCTACTACATTAGTATAACATTGGTTAGCTATGAAACTCATTACACACCATTGGAAAAACTATGTCTAGCAGTTATATTTTCCTCACTCAAATTAAGATATTACATGCTTAGCCAAAAGACATATGTCATAGCAAGAGTTGATCCATTACAATAGTTGATGTCAAAACCTGACCTCTTAGGGTAGACCTCCAAGTGGGTTATTACCCTTAGTGAATTTTATCTTGAATTTGTTAGTCAAAAATCATTAGAAGGACAAGTAATCATAGATCAACTAGGCATAGCAATTTTAGAATCAAAACATCCTTTAGACATAAACTTATTTGATGAAGTGGTTCTGACTATAGAAGCTCAAAAGCTTGAACCATGGAATTTGTACTTTGATAGAGCTCAATGCATCAAAGGTGCAGGGAGAGGAAGTATCCTAGTTACCCCACAAAACCAAATCATACCTTTGTCATTTATAATTTAATTCTCATGCACAAATAGGATAGTGGAATATGAGGCACTCATATTGGTCCTTTAAGCTGTATTAAACTTAAATAACAAGACCCTAATAGTATATGGTGATTCATAACTAGTGATTAACTAAATTAATGGTATTTATAAAACCAAAGATGATAAATTGAAACCATACAAAGACATCATAGATAAATTAATATTTTGCTTCAACAATATCACAATAGAATCTATTTCACAATCAAGTAATTCCATGTAGAAATTATGGCTATGGCAACCTTCTTATCCCTTTAAAATTAGAGGATGAACAAGCTTTCATTGTCATAAAATCAATAAAAGAACCCACAACACTATAGTCAAGCGAACCATCTTTTAATATTTGTAACATTGAATCTACTTCACCCCAAGAGCCTTGGTATCAAGATATTTTTAACTTCCTAGAGGATGACACATTGCTAAAGGATTAAATCACCTAAAACATAATCATTTCAAACAATGAGCTTGTAAATATGTCATGATAAGATATATTTTATATCAACTCTCCTTTGAAGGCATACTCCTTATATGTAGGGTTATGCACAAGTGCGAAATATCGTAAATTGGTTGTATTTAGGATTTTTAAAATTTTAAAAAGGCTAATTTTGAATCCTTTCATTGGGGCCCATTCACCTGAAATCTACGGTGTGGAAGTTTTTTTGGGGTAAATTCTCCCACCGTTGATAATCATGAACCTAAATTTGTTTTAATTCACCGACCTAAAATTACATATGATTTTGATTTTCCCGCCCAATTCACCTTCAAATTATAAATGATTTTATATTTCCTACCCAAATCGCCTTCAAATTATAAATGATTTTATTTTTCCCGCCCAAATCACCTCATATACTACCTGTATATATACTATACTGGGTACCAATAAACATACATAAAAAATACTCTAACTCAAAAATAGCTCTGAAACAACGAAAAACTTGAGAAGGATGCAGAGGAGTGACTATCGAAATAAATCGATCGATTACAGAGGAGTGTCGATTGGTGCAAGATGATCGATTACAGAGTTGTATTTGTCGACATAAGCTGATCAGTTGCACAGCCGTGTCTTTCAGTGTAAGCCGATTGGTTGTAGATCTGTGTGTATCCACATAAGCCGATCAGTTGTAGAGCCGTGTTTGTTGGTGTAAGACGATTGGTTGTAGATCCATGTGTATCCACATAAGCCGATCAGTTGCAGAGCTGTGTTTGTCATTGTAAGACGATTGGTTGCAGAGCCATATCTATTGTCATAAGGGGATCAATTACAGAGCTATGTTTGTTAGCATAAGCTGATTGGTTGCAAAGCTGTGTTTGTTGGTATAAATCGATTGGTTGTAAAGCCATGTCTATCGGTATAAGTCGATCGATTGCAGAGTCGTGTCTATCAGCATAAGCTGATCAATTGCAAGGCCGTGTCTATTGGCATAAGGAGATCGATTGTAGAGTTGTGTCTATTGATATAAGCCAATCAGTTGCAGAGCCGTATCTGTTGGCATGACCCAATCAGTTGCAAAGCTATATCTATTAGTATAAGTCGATCGATTACAGAGTCATGTCTATTGACATAAGCCTATCAGTTGCAGGGATTGTCGATCGATATTTACTTATCAGTTGCAGAGGTGTCAATAGACATTAGTCAGTCGATTACAAAACCATGTCGATCATCATTAGTCGGTCAGTTGTAGAGGTGTTGATCGACATTCATCTATCGATTGCAGGACCATGTCGATCGGTATTAGTCTATATATTTTCTATCGGTATTTATCAGTAAGTTGTGGATGATTTGATCGGCATCAGTCTATTGGTTGTAGAACCGTGTTGATCGACATTAGTCGATCGATTGCAGTGTTGTCGATAACCATTTGTCGATCAGTTGTAGAGTTGTCTATCATTATAAGCCTATCGGTTGCAGGGAAAATATTTTGATATTTATCTCTCGATTGTAGATGTATCAACCAACATCATTCTGTCAATTGCAGGGACGTATGATCAACATTTATCTATCAATTACAAGGACTATCGATCGGTATAAGCCAATCGGTTGTAGGGAAGTGTCTATCAGGCACTGTATGTGAACTATACATAACTGTGGTAGATAACTATCAATGTCATTTGGTTGTGTGTCAAGAGTATTTCTCTTGTTAGAGACTGCTTCTGGTCTCTTAGAGTATATTTCATATGCAGTGTAGAAGCACAATATGCGACTATGGTCGATAAGTATTTCATGTCATATTGTATGTTAGGATCATATGTTTGTCTTGAGGGATGTCTGCTATTTTACTTCAAATTCATATACATTTCCTAACATATGAAGGTTTTTCTTTACAGATACAATGTCACCTACTGCAACCGATCATCATGCCATTGATCGTCATGTCAACCTAAAGTATTTCATATCGGCCTAAAGCTTTTAATTATGTCGTACATTTTTAGATTTTGCAATCGATATTCATAGCCCCCAACACAGAAAAATTTGCCACGGTTTGAAATTTTTTTGAGACAAATTAATGAAATTTGCCACGGTTTGAAAATTTTTGGAGATAAATAAATGCAATTCACCATGTATACTTCTACAAATTTCGTTGGGATTCCAAGACAATTCGCCTTGATTTTATAAATAGATTTTGAGGCCGACCCTTTATGCATAACCCTGCTTAGATGCATAAAATTATAAGAAAATCAAACAATAATTAAATAAGCCCATGATGGATCATATGGCAGACACTTTAGTGGACTACCTATAGCCAAATCTCCTTAGAATGGGATATTATTGGCCATCTATAGAAACAATCACTTGCAACTATGTCAAGAAATGTGACAAATGTTGTCATGATAATCTTGTTCATTATCCTTCTTAGGAATTACAATCAATTACATCACCTTAGCCTTTCTCTACTCAAGGTTTGGATATTTAGAAAAAATTAACCCTCAATCATCAGATGGACATAAATTCATTTTTATTGCCATTGAGTATATTACTAAGTGGGTTCAAGCCATACCTTTATTCTCTACAACTAGAATTTAAGTTTCCAAATTCATTATCAATCAAAGGTCAAAAATTGCACCTATAATTATAGCTTACCTTATGGGAATATCATATTAGCATGCTAATACCTACATGTGCAACACCTTATGCTTTAGTCTATGGCACTGAGATAGTATTTCCCTCTGAACTAGAAATTTTCTCTTTAATAATCTTACAACAAGACTCCTTGGTCGACAATGAATATTGTCTAGGCCATCTTCATCAATTAGAACTTTTAGAAGAGAAGCATATCAATACCATAGAACACTTAAGAACTTATCATAATATATTTTGGTGTGCCTATTATAAGAAGGTACATCCAAGGTCCTTTGAAATTGGGATCCTAGTCCTTAGACAAACCCAAAAGAATACCAATGTCAAAGATGAACTAAAAGGTAAATTTGAGCCTAATTGGTTAGGTCCTTTCATCATCACCACCAAATTTTGCTCTAGAGCCTATCAGGTAACCATATTATATGATAAAGAACATAAATAACCTATCAATATAATGCATCTCAGATGATAGTGTGCTTAATATTGCATGACTTGCTTGCTCATATTCCTAATTGCATAGTTGCTTACTTGCATGAATCTTTGAATTCATACCTACCTAAAATAACATAGTTGTTTGCATGGTTGCTTGGTATACCTAATCATACCATCAATTTAGGGAGATTTACAATGAAACAATGGTAATATTACCTAGAAAAAATTACTTTCATCACATTTGCACTAGGTACCTGATGCCAAGTGTTCCTCCTAGTCCATCAAATTGCTTTCTTTACCTTCTTCTACTACATTTTATTCTATTATCCCATCTCTTTTCTATCACTAATCTTCTCTTCTTCTCCCTCTATTGGGTTATGTTATGTATGATGCATTCATGCATGAACCTGATGACCTAGCCTTATCTCTTTCTTTTGTCCCAATACAAGGCACTCAACACTAACATTCCTCCCAATCCAAAAAATTTATTTGTCTTACTTTTACTCTATATTGTTTTTCTTTCCTATTCATTTCTATCATCATTTATTTTATCCTTATTCGTTTATTGGGTTAAGTGATGTATGATGCAATCATCCATGACCTTAATGATCCTACCTTATCTCTTTCTTTCATCCCAACAAAATCATCATGATCATTCACATAAAACATCACATTATTACTTATCAATAAGTCAAATATCAACACAATTTCATCATTAAACCTTGCATATCTTAAAATATCAAGATCATTTAATAGGCCCTCTCAAAGTATTGATTTCTTCCTCTAATGTACTCCTATTCAACATTTTTTTATGGATATGCCATGCAAAAGACAATGATTTTAGTATTTTTGTAGGACCTATCAAATGAATATGACATACATTTATTGAATTCATCAAGGGTTGCTTGTTTGGTAAACCACTCAAGTAGTGAAGTCTTGTTAATATAATGTCTCATAGCCTTGTAATCCTTACTAGGCACTAGATTAATAGTAATCCTCTTTCTCACTTAGTTTATCAAACAAGCATGCAATCAAACCTAAATATACTTACATAAAACATTGTATTCTATATTATGTCGAGCAGGCACAAGGACCCCTAATATATCCAATTTCTCGCAGCCTTGTAATTTCTTGCAAAGTGTGCTAGTTAGTAAATACTTGGAACCCCCAACCATGTTGGGTATCCTTGGCAATACATTATAAAATAGTCCATCATATATCCTTTTATGTGACTATGTTATGCGGCCCCATGTGCCATTTAGACAAGCAAATATTCTCTATCCACTTATGCAATAATTTCATAGATATGCTAATTTATGGAAAGAGAACTTCTTCCATCATGATTGGAACATTTGGAAATATTCCTATCATAAAATTCCTAATTCTCTCACATATCAGTGACGTAATCAGTAGCCCATGTATTACATTTTGTATATTTTTAAATTTTTGTATATGCATTAGACGAGGGACAAGAGTGGTCAAAGATGTTTGATAATGTATCAAGTGATTCATGAAACTATTATTGTCACTAATTCAATAAATTGATCATAAAATTCCTATCTAAACATGTGGTTGGTCATGAGGCCTAAGGTGCCATTCCAGTAGGTGGGTACCTTTCATTCACTGTATTGCATATTTCTAATTTCTTATGAGTAGGGAAAGTACTAAATAAATCATCCCTATCACCATGATTGATTTACTAAGTAACATGCTTACTACAAAATTCTCAAGTCACCTTATATATCATCAAGGGAATTGATTTCTTCATTTCGTACCTTGTGTATCTAAAAATTTTTGTATGTACACTAGGAATTGAAACACCCTCGAATCCACTTGTCAATATACTAGGTGATTTGAGGAACAATTAATACAATTCATTTCCTTTCTTTTAATCTCAATCTAAAATCTAGAACACTTCTTGTATATTATTAGCCCCAGATAAAAAATACCTATCATAAGTGTATAGATTTACCTCCTTTATTCATAGACCCACAAGGGTGTTGGGACTACATGATCACAACACCTTCCATGCATATAATAAATGGTAGGTGCGCCAAGTAGTGGATCATGAAGTACCAATTCCTAGTCAGTCTATGTATTGACTAAAGAACATGCTCTAATCAATATTTTACCATAACTATACAAACTTACCTACCCTATCTATAGAACCATAATATTATTGGGACTTAATGATCAACACTTTGCATACCTATAATAACTTATGAGTGTGTCAAGAAGTAGATCATTATGTCCATGCGCTTCTTGATGGTCTATCAATTAGATTGAGGATGTCATTTTCATCAACATAATGACAATAAACACTAGTTTTCATACCCTACTAGTTGCATGTTTATTTAGGAAAAAATGATATTTATTGCCTATGTTCTACATATATGCAATTCCTTGTACATGCGTTAGGCAAAGACAAGGAAAATATTTAAAAAAGAAGAAGCATGCACTAGTATGGTGTGACATCTTGGTCTTATTATCACATTTTTATAATACAATAAAACACATCTCATGTTAACAAGTATTCATCCTTGTTTTAAGTTAGAGCATAGGATTGATGCAAAAAAATAACTTCTTTTACCCATATTCTGCTCATGTATAATATTTTGTACATATACTGGGTAAAAGTGAAGGAATTTATCTTTCCTTGGATATCCATGTGATACCCTGATGCAAAGGCTACAAACTTATTATTATATATTATCATTAAAATCACATTCATTCTTTTGTAAATCCCATGTCATCAACAAGATTTTGGTCTTTGCACTATGGTAGAGTGTAGACCTCTAAGAAAAGATGATTTCTTTTCCCAAGTTCTACACATATACAATTCTTGTACATACGTCTAAAGAACACAAGCTTATATTGAGAGGGGGGTGAACAATATAGGATAAAACTTTTAATTTTATTTCCAAAGCAATATCATCCAATATTATCAATTTCAATAATGAAACAATTAAAAAATCACCACACACATAAAAGACACAGATTTAATGTAGTTCACCCAATGTGGGCTACATCTAGGGAGAAATTTCTCTTATAAATTTCTTCATCAAATTTTGTGGGAATCAATTCCCTATTACAATGTTTGTGGATCCCAATCCACAGGAGACACCAATACCCTCTGCTTTGGTTCATGGACCTCTATACATAGGAGACACCAATCCCCTATGCTCTGGTTCATGGACCTCTATCCATATGAGACACCAATATCCTATGCTCTGGTCTCCTCCAAAGCCTACTCACAAATTTGCTCAAATATCCTCCAAGCCTACTCACAACTCTGATCAAATATGCTCCAAGCCTACTCACAACTCTGCTCAAATATGCTCATGAAACCTACTCAATCCTGATCAAAAACACTGCTCAAACCTGTTCATAAATATTGCTCAAAACCACTCATAACTCTGCTTAAATTTACTCACAAGCTTGCTCAAAAGGCCTACTCAAATATACTCCAAAACCTGCTCAAATCTGCTCACAAAAACCTGCTCAACTCTACTCACAAAATCTGCTCAAATACACTCCAAAACATGCTCATCCACTCATACAAACAATGCTCATCAATTCTCAAATCTTGCATACAAACAATGCTCATAACTTTTTCAATGTGCTTTCCTCTACTCTAGCAATTCAGACATATTCTACCCAGTATTATTTTATCTTCATGAACATATAGAGAATGATATGCAATAACAATTACCCAATATATTCTTCTTCTCAATTGAATATTTTCAAAATATTCTTGCACTATGTGACACTTTGACTTGCTTTAAAACAATACTTCTATATGTGTAAGACTATTTGATATTTTCCTTATGCACTTCAAAGCCAAACACAATGCTCAAATCTGCCCTCTAGATCTACTCCCAAAATTAATCATTAACAATGCACAACTTTTGCTTTCAAATCTATTCTATAACCCTTGCATATTTACTCCCAATATCAATCAAAACCAATGCACAAGTTTACTCATAAATCTAACCTATAACCTTTGCATATTTACTCCCACTTTCAATCAAGACCAATGCACATCAAATCAATCCTTATACCTCCAACCATATGACATCAATTTTTTTTTTTCTCAAGCAAAACCACCCTTGAGAAAGGAATTAAATCACCATACCTCTAAATCTGCCTCAATGATGATAGCCTTTTTTTGCATGTGCCTGTCTTGACAAAAATAATTTTCTTTTCTTTTGCCACTTCAAAATTGGTTAGAAAATATCTTTTTCTTGAATAGATATCAAATCATTCACATTAAAAACCCTTATAAAAAATGTGCATAATAATTTTTAAAAAGAATAATACCTTATATCTCCCTTTTTATAATATGCCAAATACAATATAACATTAATCACAATTACACCTTATTTCTCCTTTTTCTAACATGAAAAAATACAAATAAACTTGACCACCATCCACCATATAACTCCCTTTTCTAATTTGCAAAAAATCATAATTTCTTATGCTAACACCTTGACCTTTATTTTTTCTTCAAAATAAAATTTAATAAAAAAATTTAATACCTTTGCATAGCTAAGAATAAGACCCATGACCTCACAAAATGTAGCGCTTTCCCAAGCGCTTTGTGACCAGCTATGCTGCCACAACAACTAAGACTAAAAGGGAGGCACCCGATATATATCCATGTCATTGTGCTTTTATCAATAACAAAACCTCATAAAAAACAACGTTGATATGATTCGACCCTATGACCTCCTATCCAACAACGATCCACATAAAGCCAACAACCAACTGGGCTACCTCAGTAGTCAAAACCAAAGGTGCTCGTAGTGATATTTATCCAAGTCTTCCTTGTTTAGCAAAACTCAAAAAAAACAACATCAACTAGATTCAACCTTGTGACCTCCTGCCCAACAACGCTCCACGCAAAGCCACACTACCAGTTAGGATATCCCAGTGAATGAAACCTTAGGCGCACATAGTGTTTCTCTTTGTCTATATTTACCTCAATTTTTGCTGTCTTCTCTACGTTTTATTCCTGTCGTTCGCATGCACGATGATGGATTTTCAATTGCATTTTTTCATTTCATTCTAAGGTTTAATAATGCCATGTATATATATGATTTCCATTTCCTTCGATTGCATTTTGTAATGTCGGCTCAATTTATTTTCAATTTTTGGTGCCTTTTTATTTTTCAAACTCTTTTGTTTATAATATTTAAATTTATAATTTAAATATTTATCTTTTTAAAACTTTGTCCATCTCTTGTGATATTTAAACCTTTTTGTCCCAAGCAAATTTTTAAACCTTTATCCTTCTTTTTGTCTAAGCAAATTTTTTTTTGATAAGTAATGGTATATTTACAGCGGGTTTTTTAGAACAGGATCCCAAAACCTTAGTTACATCAGAAGCCGAGGCTAAAAAAATGAATAAAAATTAGGGTTGCGCCCAAAGGCAGTGATCCGGGGCCCGGGGCCCTGGTGCCTACAAAAACCGACTAGGACACACAACATCAAAATTTGGCTAGAAGCCACAAAAAACCAAAAAATGCCATCATCAACAACACAGAAGCTGGATGCCAATGAACCGATGGACCCTGCGGCTGGTTCTGGCCAAGACGGGGCCCCTAGCCGGCCCACTTTACTCCCTATTGGGGCCATCTCCCAGCCTATGTCGGAGCTCGACCAGGGCATTGGTAGCAGAAGAGGCCGCTTGGGAAGCCGCAATCAAGGATCCAATAGCCATGTCGAGAAGGGCTCTGATATCCAGATTTTGCATCCTGCTGTCGAAATCGAAACTAACATCGACGGGCTCTGAGGCCTCCTGTTTGGTAATTTTGGCACTGCCAGCAACCCTGTTACTGCCAAGGGGCCTTTGCGAGCACCCCCAGGAGTTGGGGCCCCACCTAGGCCCTGGGCCAAAGTCCTACACTTTCGAGTGGGTCTACGATGCTTAGGGACAGGGGAGCCTTCGGGAGAGGGGGTCTCCTTATAAATGGAAGCAACAGGGGAGGCAGCTGGAGAGTTAGCCGTTTCAAGGGGTGGGACAAAAGACAAGGGAAGGATGCGATGGAGCTGCGACTGATTGGCAAGGGCATGCCTGTATAGAATGACCATGAGGCCTTGGTGGGAGGGCTAGGAGTGGCTTTTACGGGCACGGTCAATGGAAAGACCTAGGGAATACAGTAGGAAACGGGGGGTACTGACCATCGTGGCCCCCCGAAGGTGGTTGAAGTAGCTCAGGTGGAAGCTGAAAAGCCTCTGGTTTGGGTTGTCGTAGGTAATGTACAACATTATCGGGATGATGACCTCGTCGAAGGGGGCCGGGAGGTTGGAACAAAATAGGTTCACCTTGTCCCACTGCTGCTCCAAGAAACGAGACAACTCCTCCTCCCAATTATGCTTGTACCGCCTGACCACTCGCCCCTTTTCCTCATGGTGAAGGATTGTAACATCTGTCAAGAATTCTTTGTTCACTTTAAAATGAAGGGCCCTTACCGTGACCTCATTGTCATTCCACGAGTCCAGAAAGATTTGGGTGATTTCATCATCAGCTCCTGCAAATTTGCTGAAGAAAGGAGTGAATTTTTTGACGTTGGAAAAAATTCTGGCCGACTCGCTCAAAATGAGCATGGAAGGCTCGGTGAAGACATTTTTAGCAGCCATGGGGATCGAGATGACAACCCAGGGATAGGGGATACAAGGGATATCTGACCAGAGACGTAGGGCCTTGGGACGGGGGAAATAGAAAAGACTACGGGAAGACTCAACGTGGTAGATTTAAAACCATGCAGGGGGCCACAGAGGGGGGACGCCACCGGTGTTAGGAATGAGCGCTCGGGGTCGGGTGCGACACAAGGGGGGAGGGGCTGAGGGGGCATGATTACAGGTTGCCATGCGAGGCAAGGGGGAGGGGCCACTGCCAATGCGCCAGGTGGTGCAAACTGAGCAAGGGAGCACCTTGAGGGTACAAAATGGGATAAAGCCACGGGCGGATTAATGCAGCATGGGGATCCATTAGCAAAGCGATCGAGGCAAAAAAAATGGAGAGGGCCAACGTGGATACTATCTTGGAACTGCCAGAGGTGCCAAAAGAGCAACACAAGTCCAAGCCAGGAAGAGCCGATCTGCTGACATGGTCGAGCACACTTGGCACCGCGAGGGAGTGTTGGGAGACCACCTCACGGGTAGGAGACAGACCTAAAATAGACGACATGATGTCATAGGGGGGGAAGTCCCCTATCCTCTAAAAATTATGCCGATGGAACATTGGGGCCCTGAATCGGGGAAAGCTAGACACCAGGGTCCTCAACATTGTTGGACTGATCTTGCATAGTAATATGGACCAGAGCTTCGAGAAAGTTCATAGTCCAGGTGGTGAAGGTGTCAGTTGAGATGGCTTGGTTTGCCATGAAATCGACCGCCCTATTGCCTTCCCTGTACACATGCTAGAAGGCATGATCGAGGAATCCCTGGAGGATGAAGAGGGCTTCCCGGATGAAGTTGTGGATGCACTAAAAGCAATTTCTCGGGCTACGGGTAGCTTTGATAATAACTTGGGAATCATCCTCAATGATGAATTTTGAGGGAGACTCCCTGAGGGCGGTCAACCCGTTTAGCAGAGCTGCTGCTTCAATGAATTTGTTAGTCTGGAAGCTAAGCAGAGTAGCAAACGCCATGATCAGGGCCTCGTGGCAGTCTTGAATGACCCCGCCCACCCCGGAGGGCCCGAGATTGCCTTTAGAAGTTCCATGAAAGTTGAGCTTGACCCATCCGGGGGGGCAGTCCACCTAGTCAAAGATCGATGGGAGGGGGCAGGGGGGGATCGGGGGGGAAGCTAAATTCTGAGGGTGGCTTCGCCTAGCCATTAGGGTGCCTCGGTCAAGGGGATGGAGCAGGAATTCTCAAGGGCAAAGGTCATAGCCTTGGTCACTATCCATAGGGGCGAACGGGTCGGGGAGGAGAAGGCTCTACTGTTGCGCTCCAGCCAGAGTTACCAAAGCATATGGGGAAGGCAGGAAATCCAAAGGAAGTAGATGAAGGGATGGGCAAAGGGGTTGGGCCACTGCGATAGGAGGTCAGATATGGATTTGGGGGCCACCCATTGGCTAGAGAATTGGGAAAGGATGAGGCCCAAGACTTCAAACGAAAAGGGACAGTTGACAAAGAGGTGATTGGTGGATTCCCAGGAAACATAGCAAAGGAAGCATCTATTCAGGATCTAAAAGCCCCTCTTGATCAGATTCTCGATCGTCAGAATCTTGTTTTGGACGGACACCCAAATGAACTTGCTGATTTTGGGGATCAGCTTCTTGGCCCACACCTACCGGGTTGGAAAGGGAGCCTTATCGGGGACTCTTTGGAGATTGTAGGTAGATTTGACAAAAAAGACTCCACTAGGAGTACCATGCCAAATGCATCTATCATTTCCTTCGGAGGACGGGATGACAGTCACCTTGAGGAGGCACTAGAGCCTGGCAGCTTGAAGCGAGTGCCTGGGATCCAGGATGGGTTTCCAAGTAGCACGCCCTTGGTTCTGAGAAAGATAGGCTACCACTTTGGGTCCTCTGTCCGCCAACCCTGGTTTGAGAATGAGAAGCTCTCTCTCGACAGTCAGGGCCTCATCATGAATCCATCTGTCATCCCAGAAGTCAATCTTGGCTCCATCCCCGAGGATCCATCTGGTCCCTTTTTGAATTATGTCTTTGGTGGAGATCAGGGACTTCCAAAAGGCTGATCCATCTCGGGGCTGATATTCACTGAGGAAGGGGTGGCTATGGTAGTATTTTCTATGCACGATGCTAACCCACTCATCAGGGGTGTTGGTGTGCACCTTCCAGGCATGTTTGGCCAAGAGAGCCTTGTTCATGAGGACCACCCACCTGAGCCCGATCCCTCCCTCACCTTTGGGGTGGCAGACTAGGGGCCAGGAGACCAAGGGAATCCTCTTCTTATCTTCGCTACCCGACCAGAGAAAGCATTTATGAATTTGTTCGATGTGAGCTACAATGGAGGCCAAGATTCTGAAGACCGACATGAAATATATCGGAATGCTTTGCAAGACTGCCACCAAGAGGGTGGCTCTGCCTGTGAGAGGAGGTGACCTTTCCAGGGGGCCAGCTTTCTATGAATCCACTCAATAACCCCACCCCACAGGGCCTTGGAGGACGCACCTGTGAACAGGGGAAGCCCGAGATACGAGGATGGGAGGAAATGGGCGTGCAACCCAAAATCTGCCCAATTCTGATTTGCCTAGCCAAGGGGGTATGGATAAATAAAATTGTGCTTTTTCAAAGGTTGATTTTTTGGTCAGCCGCCTCCTCGTATAGGGTCAAAATATGTTTGAGAGTTTTGGCTTGGGGGATTGAAGCAGAGGTGACGAGGATGGTGTCATCCATGAATTGCTGGTGGGACACAAGGGGTAGGCCCGATGTCGACCTGATGCCTAAAATGACACCATGGGTCACAGCGCCCGAGATGGTATGCCCCAGGGCCTCAGCTAGGATGATGAAGAGGATCGAGGACAGGGGGTCACCTTGGTGGAGGCCTCTGGAGCTGGGGAAGAACTCAACAAGGGACCCGTTGACGAGGATAGAGAACCACGGGGAGGACACAGTTGCTGATGAGCCTGACCTAGGAAAGGTGGAACCTGAACTTAAGGAGGACCTTGGATAGGAAATCCTAGTCAACTCTGTCAAAGGCCTTGTTCATATCCAGCTTGAGCAGAAAGGAGGTCTTTTTGGATAGGACAACTGAGTGAATGACCTCATGCATGATAATGACACCATCAGTGATCAATCTGCCTTTGATCAAACTACCTTGACAAGGGGCAATGATCAAGGGAAGGATATCCTTAAGCCAAGATGCCATGGATTTAGTCAAGATTTTGTACAAGACATTACACAAGCTGATGGGGCAAAAATCTGAGAGGGATCGGGCTGCCTGGGTCTTGGGGATCAGGGCTATGAAGGTGGAGTTGATACCTCTAGGGATGGATCTGGCAGTCTACAGGTCCCAGGTGGCAGCACACACTTTCGGCCTAACGATGTCCCAAAATAATTGGAAGAACTGGGGGGGGAATCCGTCCGGGCCCGGGGATGCCTCAGCCTTCATGGAAAAAGTGGCAACATGGATTTCGGAGTCAGACAGGGGCTGCACAAGCATCTGATTTGCCATGGCCAAGATAGACGATGGAATATGCTCCAGAAGGGAATCAACTACTTTTGGAGACATGGGGGGGCTATCACCCAGGATCTCTTGGAAGAATTGGGTGGCTTTAGCCCAAATGTCCTCTTCTTCCTTGATGATTCTGCCATCACTACCCACCAACTCAGCAATTTTGTTGGAACCCCTATTCTTGAGAGTCGATGCGTGGAAGAACTTAGTGTTGGCATCGCCATATTGGAGCCACAAGGCTCTTGACTTCTATATCCAAAAGGTTTCTTCCCTAGCTAGAATGTTATGATACTCGCTGAGAGCAAGGCGTTCCTCTTCCCTGAGCCCCGGGTCTTGGGAGCCTGCTTGAAATCTGGACTCAAGGTCTTCAAGTTTTTCTTTGAGTCTCGCTTTGTTTTCGAAGATATTTCCGAACACCTCCTTGTTCCATACCTTGAGTTGATCTTTCAGGCATCTCAGCTTGTGGAAGACTTGTTCAGTAGGGATTCCAGGGACTGGGGGAGCCCACCATCAACCTACCTGGGCCCGGAAGTCAGGGTGATGCAGCCACATGGACTCGAACCGAAAAGGCCTCTTGGGATAGAATTTGAGAACAATATGTGCTTCTATTATTGAAAGAGTTTAAGACATTTGTGCTAGATTTTGTGAACTAATTATGCTAGGGTTGAAGACAAGTTAGTGCATCTTTGTGAAATATTTTAAATTTTTTTTTGAGAGATATTTATTGCAATTGTGGAAGTGATTGAGATCAATTTTGTGAAGGAAAATTATGCATTAGTGTGATTGATATTTGAGAGAAAATTTACAAGAAATATAGATCAGTTTTGTGAAACAAGTTATACATAGTTTTGATTTGATTTGAAAGGGATTTTGCAAGAGAAAGAGATTGGTTGATTGAGTAGTGTGAAACATATTGAGTTTTTGATAGAGCATATCATTATCTATATGTTCCAAAGGTTAAACAAATTCTAAGTAGAATTTATCTATGTGAAGAAAGCTTTTCTGAAAGAGATTTAAGTTGTGTTTTGTATGCAAGATTTGGAAATATAAAAAGTAGGTTTTATTGAGCAACATTGAAGGCATATTTGAGCAAGTCTTTTGAGAAGACTTGAAGGTATATTTGAGCAAGTCTTGTGAAGACTTGAAACATATTTGAGAGCAGGTTTGATTGCTGATTTGTTCAAGCTTTGTGTTAAGGCTTGGGGCATATTTGAGATAGAATTAAGAGTAAATTAATGAGTAGAGTTAGAGTAGATTTATGCTATACTTGGGACAAAATTTGGTGTAGATATGAGAAAAAATTTGGTGCATATTTGTGATCAGAGTTAAGATCAGATTTGTGCTAGACTTGGGATAAATTTTGGTGCAGATTTGAGATAGAGTTGAGAGCAGGATTTGGAGGTGACAGAGCAAATTGGATAGAGGTCTCCAGTGGATAGAGGTCCATAAACCAGTGCAGTGGAGATAGAGGTCTCCTATAGAGAGAGATCCACAAGCTAGAGTAGTGGGAGCAAAAGTCTTCTATAAGTTCACTAGCCAGAGTAGAGGGGATAGTGTAGATTAGAGAAACCACCATCAACAAGTGAAATGTAATACAAAGAGAGAATATATGTATAATGAATTCTATTACAAATATGATAATTTTACAACATAAAACAAAGCTCTTTATATTTTACAAGTACAAAGAAGCCTCTAATGGCTTTTACAATGAAGATGGTGTTTGTGCTTCACTCCCACAACCAAATGTGATCAGGAGATATCGAGGTGTGTGCATGTGAGAGTGTGGAATCTTCCAAGGATTGCTATTAGAGTAGTATACCTATAATCCTACACACATGCAAACAAGAAAAGTTGTTAGTAGCACCTGTTTACATATGCAAAGGTATTAGGAATCAAAATGATAACTCAAAGAAAACATTAAAAAGATGCTATTCTTACAACTCTTGTAGAATGATGGTATGTCCTCCTAGCTTCCTCCTTCTTCATTCATGCCAATGAAGAGAATGAGGGGGATATTTATAGAATTTTAGAAGATAAGGGAGGGTGAGGATGATGTGGCATATGGGTTGACATAGTGAGATACAAGAAAAGGTAGGTGAAGACTTATAAATGGAGGAATATAAAATTGTTAAGTGGGTTGGCATGAAAGAAAGAATCCTTGACTTGGGTATGCATGAGTGGTGGTGGGTGTAGAAAATGTGGAATAGGACTAATCTAGAACCCTTGACTTGAGCACAAGCATGTGAGGAGGTAGGTGTAGAAAATGTGGAATAGGACTAATCTAGAACCCTTGACTTGAGCACAAGCATGTGAGAAGGTAGGTGTAGAAAATGTAAGGACTAATCTAGTACTCTTGACTTGAGCTCAAGCATGTGAGATGGTAGGTGTAGAAAATATGACTAATCTAGAACCTTTGACTTGAGCTCAAGCATGTGAGGAGGTATTAAAAATGAATTTAGAAAATATTAAATTTGTGAATAGTGAATAGTGAACAATGAATAATGAATAGTGAACAGTAAACAATGAATAATGAATCGTAAACAATGAATAGTGAACATTGAATAGTGAACAATGCATAGTGAAAGAAATTAGAGAGAATTTAAAGATATCAAAGAGATATTAGAAGAATCAGAACTTGGATATAAAATGATATTTTTAGGTGTCTACAGATGCCCCTTTTTGCAATGTGTTGTTTGTAAAAACAACATAGTGCAAAAACTTGTGCTAAATTATTTATTTATTTATTTATTATTATTTTTTTATTGTTGCCCCGGTGAAATGATTATCCTTGTGGGATTATATTTGGTAACCCCCTCAAGTGGTGAGTGCGCAGGTGAAGGCACGTGACCAAGGATGATCCACTTGACAAAATGTGTCAATGGGTAGGATAGATAAGGGTGAGGGATGGGTAAGGTGTGAGATTAAAAAAAAGGTGAGGGGGATGAAGATAAGGGGATATAGGTAACAATTATGTTCGAAGTGGGAAAAAAAGTGATGCCCAAGGAGGCAATGTGAAGGTAGTGGATAAGGGAGGTGTTCAAGGGGATGTAAGGAAGTAGAAGGCAACCATGGAAAAAGAGTAGACCGAGATAGGAAGGGACCACATGTGCACTGCGTAAAAAAATGTGTAGCCTAAGGAAGCTAGTGAAAAATGCATAGCCCAAGGGGGAAAGTATAAAAAGATATGCCCAAGGGGACAATGTGTAAAAGAAGTGCCCAAGGAGGCAAGTTGAAAAGGGTGCCCAAGGAGGCAAGTAAAGATAACAACAGTGCAATGTGGGGATGCCTCTAGGTCTAAAAAGTATCATGGTGCAATGAGTGTGGTGAGGGTAGTGGACCAAAAGGAGAGCAATAGGATAGAGTTGGGGTTGATGTAGTAAGAGGTGTACTAGCGAGAGTGGGAGGCTGTAAGATTGAGGGTGGTGAGATAGCTTGAGTCTTTGGACTACCTGTTTAGATGGCTGAGATAGGCTCTACCAATTATTTTGAGAGGAATTTAGTGTTTGGCCTTCCCGATGGACTACAAGAGAGAATATTTGCACTAAGTGCAAGTACCTCCCAAAAATCAAATTTTATCCAATCCCTTAAGTCATGGATATCTGATAGGGTTAAGAAGATATCATTAGAATTATGGATTTCATCTAGACTTGGCTTAGTGGAGCCTTTGTATTGTCCTATCACTGTGTCTTATTCTGCAGGGGGTTTGATTTTGGTTCATCTCATGAATTGGGATCTATATGATTGGAGGAAACTAGAAGTGATCTCTTTATGCAAGAAGTTGATTTGGTATAATTCCATTGGGCTTGTAGGAGCACTAATCCCATATTGGAATATTTATTGTTATGATTTAAACTCCCTAGATCTTAAGGTGAATCTAATAGCCTGTAGATTCATCCTACAATTTGATAAGGGATTCCTTCGAGTACTCCAATGAACATGAAAGGTGAATTATGCTAAACATGTGACTGATAGATTGGATTGGGGATTCATGCCTAACTTTTTATTTTGTAGGCTCATGATTGACAAACAAGTGACATGGTTGGCAAGTGGTCCTCGATGTGTGGTAGATGTGTGGATTGTAAACCATTATTCTTGTGTCGTGCAAGAAACCATTGATTTATCTTATTTTAATGAGTTTGAATGGCCAAATCATATTAGCTTTAACCAACATTGGGGGTTGTCAGCTAATCAACGTACATGGGAAGATGCAACAACTTCAAATTATTCTAACTCAGATAGTGAGTAGATGTTTTTATGGCGAAGGTTGCGGGGGTCCATAACCCATGCACGTGTGTGACGTGTATTGTTGAAAAGTGATGCACATCATAATGTTAATGGCATGGGTAGGTTTTGTAAAGGAATCTACTTGATGTAGTTGGTGACAGTTGTCCACTTTACATGGGGCATTTGTTTTGAACCATTGACACGTACCCTTGTCTTAAATGTTAACTTTGGATCAAGTTGGAGAGCACTAAATCTGCGTCTTTGTACATATACGTGTAGGGGAAACAACATCTCTCAAATGTATGTAGCATTTTTTTCGTATATTAATATAAGAATATTGATCTATTAACTGGAGATGTCAATTTTTCGTGATATATGTGTGGCATTGCTTGTTCTTTTGAGCATATATTTAGTAGTCCTAGTGGTGTTCATAGTGATTATTTTATTGGTTTTTGTGGAAATTTTGCTTCATATGCTTTAAGAGAAAATCATGATTTGAAATATCATGGATTCACTCTAGGGTGTCGAAGGGTTTGCGTGGGGTATTAAACTGCACATGCGAGATGCCGCATGGGATAATAGTGAGGGGTGGAGGCCAAAAATGGACACAAAGTATTGTTGAGGTTTACCAAAGCTCTGATGAAGGAAGTGTGTCACACAACAGAGAAGGAGAAGATCCAGTGAGTGAAGTTTTATTTTATTTATTTATTTGTTGTAAATGCAGTAGGAAGATAAAAATTGTTTTGGGGGTTTGTGGTTGTGTGAGTGAGTAGAGAGTTTTACTTTGTTTATTTATTTATTTATTTTTTGTTATGATTTTTGCCTGGCGTGGGGCTATGTAATGTGATTATAGTTGAAGGTATTGCATCCTTGACATCGACATCAACCATTGGTTGGAAATTTAAGGCGATTGATGACAGATGAGGATTGGAGGTGGTTGGAGATGGTAGGGTTTGTAGGTGTTGCCCAGGTTAAGATGGTGTATGATGATACGATGTACCTATCAAAATTATATGAGAGGTGGCATCCAAAAAGGGGTACATTTAATTTTTTCATGGGCGTGACAATTACCTTGGAGTATGTTTATCAGATTTTGCAATTACCGAAAGAGGGTGCTATCATTATAGTGGCAAGTCGATGGTAAAAAAGGTTAGTGATGGAGGAGATATTTGGTAGTAGTTGGTCTCATGTTGATATCAATAGTGGGGGGTGTTGTATGAGGAATATTTTGAGGTAGGAGTATTATCAGTAAAATAGACCCTGGCAATGGTATTGATATCAAATTGGGTTTTACCCGATTCATCAAGGGTACGATTTCCATGGAATATGTTAGGGATTGTAACAGACTTGGTGAAGAGGTCAGTATTCTTTGCATGGGCACCAGCCTTATTAGCACAAACTTATAGGGAGCTTTATGAAATTAAGAGGAAAACTCAAAATGGATTGAGTTGTAGTTTGTTGGTGCAGGTGTGGGGGTGGGAGCATATAGCAGTAGAGAGACCACTAGGTCTACCCTATGATGCTCATATATTTATGGGATCATAGGTATCATATGTATTAATATGGAAAACATCTAAGGAGATAAGGTGGAGTAGACCGTATGCGAAGGATGGAGATCACTATCATGATGCCTTTGGGAGTCTGAGGCCACAAGATGTTTATTGGTAACCATGGAGAGGGGGGCCAAGATGGAGTGATGAGGCAAGGAAATTGGCTCGTGTGCGATGAGGGAGATGGATAATTGGGTGAAGAAGTGAGCAAGTTGAGTATTTTTAGTATACTCGAGTGCTATGCCAATTTGGGTTGAGACAAGGGGTACCATATCCACCTATAGTGTATCAAAGATGATATAATTATACTACAACTACCCCAATGATAGTTGTATTAGACAGGGAACCAGATGAGCCCCTGGTAGTGTTTGATATTGATGATGTAGGCACAACACTAGAGTTTGATAATTGGTGGGCTACACAGTAGTGGCAAGCAAGGAGAGTAGTAGAGGAGCATGTGGGTGAGGTTGGAGAGGCAGTTGGAGAGATGGTGGAGGTTGCTAGTGGAGGAGAAGAGATGGTACATGAAGGAGGGGGAGTAGTTATGGAGAAAGGAGTGGATGGAGATGTTTGTCATCAAGTGGACAAGATAGTTGGGACCTCAAGTGCAGTGGTTGAGGAAGAATTAATGACCAATTTTGGGAGTGGAGTGGGACCTAATGGTATGGGGATTGGTAGATGGATGGGTGCAGTATTAGGGGATGGTGTGCCATGGGTTGGAAGAGAGGTTGTGAATGTTAGGGAAAATACGATTGTTATGCAGGAAGAGATTTCACAGCTACAACGTGCAAGGGAATATTACAAGGTAGCTTTTTTAGTGTCTTATTTTGATGCATTGGTGAGTCATGGGTTACTTGTGCCCTCAAATTCTTCATCCCAATACCACCAAGGGGGGACAAAAATGATGGGTGTAGGAATACCACAAAGCATAGATCTAGTGGCTACACAATTGTCATGAATTTCTTCATCATCGATAAATAGGAATCAAGAGGGGAATGAGGGGAGTCATCAGAGTGTACAAGAGAGAGTTGAAGAATCACAACTAGAGGAGGGAAAGAGGAGTGGTGAGATAGGTGGGAAATAGAGAGGATCAATATTTGTGTATGGCTTAAGGGGCCATCATTTTATATGTATTCATGAAATTCGATGCCTATGGGCCATTGTTATGTAGCCTATGGGCATGATTAATGAATAATGTGAATTGAAATGTGATTCATGATTGATGGTGTGGATGTGTTATGAATCATGATTGATGGTGTGGATGAGCCCTGTGATTCTATTATTTGTTTTTGCACACAACCTATCTAAAAGTAGATGTTAAATGGTGTGAATAATATGATAGATAGAATAGATAAGGAATGTAAGGACAATAGGTGTGTATGTTTAGTACCATGCATGATTGAACTCATTAACCAAGGGCATACACATGATTAGAAACATAGAATAACGAGGAAGGAAGATAGAAGAAATGATAGAGGAAGAGGAGAACTCCAATGTTGTAGGTTGTTGAGTATCTAGAGGTGTTTTCAAGAGACTAAAACACCCTAGTGCTCCTCTCAAGTGGTGAGGTTACCATGCAAATGTCATTAAGATTTAGAGGTCCCTTGAGACATATCAAAATATCCTAGAATCACTATGTGTGCAGTGAGTTCATTAACCAAATTTTGAATAGGTTTGGACTTAACCAATCATAGTCCTAATGAGAAAAATAGAGCTCAATCATGAAGGCATACTCCACTGCCAGTTAGGTGTCTATAGCCCCGGTGGAGATAGCACATAGTCCATCAAAATTGCTCCATTGCCAACTAGGCATCTATAGCCCCGATGGAGTCATCTAATACGCCCAAGGATTTAGGCTATATTATTATTATCATCATTTTTTTCTAGTGTGAATCCTTGGTTTTTGGACCACTAAAGGATGCATGATGAGCTAATATAGGCATTAGGACTAATCATGATGTCATCCTTACCTAATCAAAATAATATTAATATGTGTGTTATGTGTGGGTCCTAGGATTTCTCGATCGGTCACAAAGGGAAGTTCCAAATCATCATGGCTTAGAATGGGATAAATGCATAATTGAAGAGGATGCTAGGTATGGCTGAGTGATTGAAAATAATTTCTAGAGACTCATCAAGTAAAGTCCAAGAGGTAGAAGAATGGAAAAAATAGAAGGGAAGAAAGTAGAATAGAAAGACCATAGTAGTGATTTTGTATATGCCCTTAATTAAGGGAAGTCAATCAATTATGATCCAAAACCAAAAACCCATTGTTCAAAGGGTGATTTTCAAAAAGGGTATGAAAGGAATATGGAATGAACCAAATCTAAAGGAGTTAGCATCACAAGGGGAGAAAGTGGAGGATGAGAGATGGTGTGAGTTTTTTTTTAAAGGAATGAACCAAATCTAAAGGAGTTAGTATCACAGGGGCATAAAGTGATGGTGTGAGTATTTTTTTTTTGCTATATACAAGGAAGACAAGTGTAAAGGACCTAAGCATAAAAGGCTCTCAAATGAAGAACATTGATGGGATCGAGCTCCTCAACTCCTTCAAGAGTGGTAAGATTATAAGTTTTAGGTCCAAATTTATGTTTAATGATGAATGGTCCAAGCCAATTAGCAACAAATTTGTCATGCAAGTGAGGTGATATGTGAGACTATTGTTGATTAGCTTTAAGGACGAGGTCACCTACTTGGAATTCATGAGGATGGACCTTATGATCATAGGCTCACTTGATGCGGTCATGATAAACTTGAATATGCTCAAGGGCATTAATCCGATGTTCATCAAGAAGGGTTAATTGATCAATTCATGCTTGATGGGCTATGTCATCATCTATGAATTCTTGTAAGGAGATACGAAGTGATGGAATTTCAAGCTCTAAAGGCATAACTGCCTCAACACCATAGACTAATGAAAAAGGAGTTACCCCACTCATGGTACAAATACTAGTATGATAAGCCCATTGTCTACTTCAAAGGAATCAAAAACTGTAAATTTAATGAATATGGAGTCTATGAAGGAAAAAGTAGATATCATAAAATTTGGGATTAAGAATTTGATTAAAAAATTTGAAGGAAAGATAGATATAGTTTCAAAATTAATCTATAGTGAAGCCATAGAAGAAAATTTTGAAATATTTGAATACTATTTACATGCAAGACTTATTAAAGCAATTGATGATGGAAAGGACAATATTATGATACATAGGTAGCATAATGTATATGGAATTTATTTCACTTAAGATTCATAAATATGATAATTTGAAACAAAAAGAGTTGATTGAATCTCTTAAGAAGAAAGTGGAAATAGATGGATCATTTCTAGAAAGGATATTTCATTCTTTGTGCAGTATTGATATTCCAAGTTCATCTAACTCAAGAATTTATTATAATTCTCTATGTGAATATTCAAAAGTTACTATATAGGGAAAAAAATAATCAAATGATTCAAAATTTCAAGAGAAAGGAAAGAATCTCATACATCAATTTGATGACAATGAGAGAGGTCAAGAAATTTGTAATATTGAAGATACAAAGACTTAAGAACATGGAATGAATTTCAAAGAAATTGAAGATGAATTCAAGGAAGAAGTCAAGCAAGAAGATGAACCTGATGAAGCTCAAGCAAAATATCAAATACATCGCAAGATCACTTGAAGATTGAAGACAAAGACGAAGACCATGATTGAAGACTAAAGTATTCAATAACCAAATAATGTAATATAGGAGGTGTTGGAGTATATTGCATTATTTGGTAGGAGGTGTTGGAGAATATTACATTATTTGATACATGCTAATGTACGTCCATGGTACCTTCATGGTACATTTGTAAATAATAGATTAGGGTTGAGTCATAGTTTAGTGTGTGAGTTATATTTCTCTTTTTATGTAAGTGTGAATGTGTAGGAAATGCACAAGTGTCATGTGAATTAATGTGCAAGTGTAAATTGAGTCTATGTGCAAATGTGTATTGTATGTATGAGAACAAATATGTAATGTAAATATGTGCACAATTATCTTGTATGTATGAGATAAAATATGTAATATAAATATGTGCACAAGTATGTTAGATTAGAGTGTGCAAGTTATAGAAGTGTAAGAGTCATGTATAGGTGTGCATATGTTATAGTGTCAAGTGTTCATCAAGTATGCAAGTGGCAAGTAGATAATCCAAGAGTCATGAGACTTGGCATATGGATAGGAATAGTCAAGTATCCAAAGAGTCACACTACTATGACTATATTATGGAGACAATGCTCCATAGATGATATACAACAATCATCATCAACTACAATTCATATATCTTGTAAGAGAAAGAAGAGTAATAAAGCTTATATTTTGAGAAATTAATATTGTAAGTTGTAGTGCATGCTTTGTACATGTTGATTAAGGCTATTTAAATTCATATTTTTACATATTATTGAATGTTATTTGATATATTATAAGTCTTCTTTTGCATATTAATTTTCTTATGTTATTCTACTCTTATTATTATCTTGACATTAATATATTGTGGCTATATTATATTTGATCTTGTGATACTGATGGCAAAGCCGGGATTCACACAGACAATCTCACAGTAAATTCACAAAAATTTTCATTAATTCATTCAATGCCAAAATACAGTAGTAACTTTCCCCCGGCACAACACTTCTTCCCCAATCCCGAACTTCACCATCCCCAACCCTTACAAATTTTGAGTTTTTATCGAGGCCTCGATCCTCTCGAAAATCAATGCTCCCGCCCCACAACAATTTCAATTTCCATTTTCCCTCCGGTCGAATTTTTAAATTTTGGTTTTCTCGCCATAAATGGGCAATCGCCCGACCAGCACTGGAAGCTTGCATTAATGGCTTCCCATACCCCCGCACCGGCCGCTATACACCGACCGTACTCGTACCGCTGCTTCATTCATTAATCCATCTCCCGCAATTGTCGTGTTGCCATAAGTAAAAGGATGCGTGGCTTACACCCCCTTATTAATCTCCTTGACCTTCCTCTTTGGTTTTCTTACACGCGGCCGGCTCATCGGGTCATGCTCTTTCCTTGTCACATTACAGTAGAAACACGTGTCCTCCACACTGCCCACGTGTCAAGTTGACCTTGCCAGGCCGTTCTCTTGTTTACCTTCGACTGTGCAAAAACCAGGCCACGATATCACGACCTGTCGCGATATCGCGACAAGCCTCTCCCTCTTCGCTTTTCCCCACGAGATCGTCGCGATATCGCGACGACTGTGGCCACTTCCCATAGCCTCAACAATGACGTCGCGACATCGCGACGTCGCGATATCGCGACGTCAGAGGACCTTTGCCAAAGCTCTCGACACACTGTCGCGATATCGCGACGGAACTCAACCATCACTTGGCAGCCTTTCGGAGGTCGCGATTTCGCGACCCCAACCCCCTTGCTTTGCCAAACCTTCTCCAATTTAAACATTGCTCAACAAAACTTCTCCTGGACTAAAATAAAATAAATAAAACAAGGTGCACAGAACTTAGAAAAAACTTGAAATTTTTTTGGAAGATGCAAGATTGCTTCACTGTCTCCGGATGCTCCTGCATCAGACACCCAGGGTAATTAAAGAAAAGTGATCCTCACTTTTGGGTTGTTAGAGGAAGACCCAGGCGGTCAACCTCCGTTTTAGACAACCAAGTTGCATCTTCAACAGGCCTGCCCTTCCACTTGATCAAATACTCAGTATACTGTCTGCTTCTGGTGCTTCTGCCTTCACGGGTATCCAATACTTCCTCGGCCTCATTTGTGCTTGGAGTGGATGCTGGAATTTGCCATAATTCTGGACTTTGCCTCTCTGTGGCTTCTCCCTCATGATATTCCACTAAATCTGAAATATTAAAAATAGGTGAAATATCAAGCCAACTCGGCAATTCCACCTCATACGCATTTCCTGACCCCCGCTTTCCCAGTATTTTACATGGTCCAAACTTTTTCATCTTCAATTTATTGTAAGTCTTGGCAGGAAATCTCTCCTTCCCCGAGATGCACCATAACCTCATCTCCAACCTTGAACTCCTTGAACCGCCGCTTCGGTCCGCTCTTGTCTTATATTGACTGTTCATTTTTGTAATTTGTCTTCTTACTTCCTCATGCAGACTTTTCATATGTTCTCGCAAATTCTTCTCGCTTCGGCACTACATTTTTCTTTTCTCATCCAACTTTCTTAGTTCGTACACATTCCTCGGCCGTGTCCATATATTATCTCGGAATGGAGATTTATCTGTGCTTTTATTAACCGAATCGTTATACGCAAATTCTGCCTGTGGTAAAACTAAATCCCATCCCTTGGGCTGATCTGCTATCAAACACCTCAATAGATTACCCAGGCTTCTGTTCACCACCTCTGTCTGTCCATCAGTCTGTGGGTGGTATGCAGAACTGAATTTCAGGTCTGTTTTCATCTTCTTCCACAGAGTTCTCCAAAAGTACCCAACAAACTTGGTATCTCTATCAGAAACTATGCTTCTTGGCAGACCGTGAAGTCGTACCACTTCCTTGAAGAATAACCCAAAGCAATGTGGACTGCATCACTTGTCTTCTGGCAGGGAATGAAATGTGCCATTTTGGAGAACCGATCAACCACCACAAATACTGAATCATTTCCCTCTCGTGTTCTCGGCAATCCAAGGATAAAATCCATGCTTATGTCCTCCCATGGTCTCTCGAGCACAGGTAATGGCCGGTACAACCTCGTATTTTGTTTTACACCCTTTGCCATCCGGCATATTCTCGCAACCTTGCACAAACTTCCGCACATCTTGCTGAAGTTGTGGCCAGTAGTAATTTTCCTCAACCAAGGCAATGGTCTTATCCCGACCAAAATGCCCAGCCAATCCTCCGCTGTGCTTTTCTTTGATTAAATTCTCCCGCATAGAACTTCTGGGAATGCACAACTTACTACCCTTGAACAACATTCCGTCTTGGATTAAGAAATCCAACCATTTTGTTCTATCCATAGTAAGAGGTATTGAGCAAGCCTCCCAGGCTTCTGCAAAATCCGGATCTGTAGGGTATAGACCCTTCAGTTCTTCAAACCCCACTACTTCTACTGTCAATCTGGTCAGCAGAGTCTGCCTTCTGCTTAAGGCATCCGCAACTCTGTTTGACTTCCCACTTCTGTGCTTCAGTACAAAGGTATAACTTTGGAGGAACTCCACCCATTTCATGTGCCTTTGGTTCAGCTTTTGTCCGACCGTTAATGTATTGCAAAGCCCGATGGTCAAGAACAAGTACAAACTCCTTTGGTAATAAATAATGTCTCCACTTCTTCAGTGGCCCGAACTATAGCATAAAATTCTTGATCATAGACAGTAATACTTTTTTCGAGCATCATTTAACTTTTCACCGAAATAAGCAACTGGCTTGCCTCCTTGACTCAAGATCGCCCCTATTGCACCGCCACCGGCATCACAATCCACCCGAAATACCTTGTTGAAGTCCTGGAAGTGCCAAAACAGGCTGTTCTGTAACTTTTCTCTTCAATGTATCAAAGCTCCTTTCAGCCCTCGATGTCCATTTGAACTCCTTTTTATCTCCCCTCATTGTCTCCGTGAGAGGTGCACAAATACCGCTGAAGTTCTTTATGAACTTCCTATAAAACCGGCCGGACCATGGAATGACCTCACTTTGTTGTGCTCCTTGGAGTAGGCCATTCAATGATGGCTCTCACCTTTTCGGGGTCCATCTTCAGGCCTTCTGCTGAGATTACAAACCCCAAGTATACCAATTCCTTCTTGACAAAATTACACTTTTTCAAATTTATTAATAACTGTTCTTCTTGCAGCTTTTCAAGTCCAGCTAAATATCAATATATCATCTAAATAAACAATAACAAACTTTCCCAAAAATTCTTTCAGTACTTCATTCATCACCGCATGAAGGTACTTGGTGCATTGGACAACCCAAAGGGCATGACCAACCACTCAAACAGGCCTTCTCTTGTCTTGAAGGCTGTCTTCCATTCATCTCCCTCTCGGATACGGATCTGATGATAACCACTTTTCAGGTCAATCTTTGTGAAGTACTCACTCCACTTAAACAGTCCATGATATCATCCATTCTTGGTAACGGGAATCTGTACTTAATAGTAATTTTGTTGATGGCCCGTGAATCTGTACACATCCTCCATTCCCCATCCTTCTTTGGCGCCAAAGATCTGCAGGACTCGCGCATGGACTCAAACTTTCCCGAATTAATCCCTTTTCTAATAATTCTTAGACCTGTCTATTTAACTCCTCAGTCTCTAAAGGTGTCATCCTGTGTGTAGCTTTATTTGGTAGGCTTGATCCCGGTACTAAATCTATATGATGGCTAATTTTTCTCACAGGGGGTAAGCCCTCAGCACATTGTCGACACAATGTCCGGAAATTCCTCCAAAGAGATTTAGAACTTCTGTTGGGGTATCCCGGCATTCCTTCCCCCTAACTCTAGGGATTATTGCATAACATAAATGTTCATGCTTTAACCCGTTCGTAAACTCTCTCCCCTCAACTAAACAGACTCGGAAATATTACATACCTTTTCATCTCGCATCCTTCAAGGGCTTTAGTTTATGGCGTACACCATTCTTTGTCAATGAGTAGGTGTTGGCACGGCCATCATGTACTGCACTTCGGTCAAACTTCCAGGGTCTCCCCAACAACATGTGGCAAACATCCATGGGTAAGATGTCACACAGGACCTCATCACAATAATTCCCAATGTTAAATTTAACGTAACACCGCTCATTGACCAAAGCTCCGTGGTCCTTTTGCAACCATGCGACCCGGTATGGGTGTGGGTGCTTCTTCCTTTCTAGTCCGTAACTTTGTAACCATTTCCTCGTAAACCAGGTTATCCGTGCTACCATTATCAATAATGATATTGCAAACCTTGCCCGCACATTTACATCTAGTGCGGAATAAACTTTTCCTCCGGTCTCGTGTCCTTCTCCCCGTTCAACAGGACTCTTCTTACAACCATTGTTTCTCCTCTCTCTCGCTTCTTCGGAATGCTCAGATTCAACATCCTCCTCTGCCACAGCAGCTCTGGCTGGGCCCTCAGGCCTCTTGTTTGTTCTTTCTCGGTGTTGTGGACATTCAAATGCCCGGTGTCCTTCTTCACCACAGTGGAAACATGTTCCACGAAATACTCCTCTTCCAAATCCTCGTCCAGATCCACCCCGTCCTCTTGGGTAGTCGTTTCCGATCTCGAGGCCGATAAACATCTTCTTCCTTTTGGTCCTCGGTTACTACCGGCTTCACCAGCCTTCTTCGGATCCTTGTACTTTTCCCCACCGGTCCTCCCACCAGCTCCTTCCACCTCGGCCTCTTCCTCTTTGCTTGCCTTCAAACCGCCTCGTTTAGCCTTTTCTTCTACCTTCAAGGCAAATTGGTAAGCATCCTCAATGGTGTTTACTCGAACCAGGCTCAGCTTCTTCCCGGATACCAAGCCTCAACCCATTAATGTAACGGGCTACCTTCTCTTTATTTGCCTCTAAATGCCCCGTTCTAATAGAAATTTTGTAAAACTCTTCAGAGGTACTCTTGGACAGCTTTTGTTTGTCCTGTCTCAAGCTCTGCATTTTTCTTAGCAGATCCAACTCGTAATCTGCCGGGATGAACTGTCTTTTAAGCTTCTCCACCATTCTATCCCATCTCGTTATTCTCTCCTTCCCTCTCCTCGTTCCTCTCCAACCGGATTCCTCTCCACCAAATGCCGGCATGGCCCTTCAACTTGGTCTTAGCAAATCCGACCCGGTTAGGGTCTTCAACCTCCTCATACTCGAAATATTCCTCCAAATCATTTATCCAGTCAATCACTTCTTCCGGATTTAGGTTTCCCGAGTAGGTAGATACCTCCATTTTAGGCCGCTTTCCAATCCGAGAGATGGCCTTATACAACCGGGCTTGAGCCGGATCCACAGCCTTCTTCTTCTTCCTCAAACCGTTCTTCCTCTTCAACTTCATCTTCACTTTCCTCTTCCCCTCCGGGTTCGCGCCTTCGCGTAACTCGCTTGCAGGGCTTGAACTTGCCTTTGCAAGGCCCGAAAGTCTTCGGCCGGCACCACACCTCCTCCTCCGCCTCGGTTCCTTCGTGGAGGCATTATATATATATATATATATATATATTTTTTTTTTTTAGAAATCTTCCCATAGATCCTGGTGTAACTGCCTCTCTCCGGCGATCTGTTACACGCTCAGGAGCTCCCGCTCTGATACCACTTGATGGCGAGGTCAAGATTCAAAACACACCAATCTCACAAATTCGCAAAAATTTTCATTAATTCATGGTCAATGCCATACAGTAGTAACTTTCCCCCGGCACAGACACTTCCTCCTCCCAAATCCCGAACTCACCATCCCCAACCCTTACAAATTTTGAGTTTTTATCGAGGCCTCGATCCTCTCGAAAATCAATGCTCCCGCCCCACAACAATTTCAATTTCCATTTTCCCTCCGGTCGAATTTTTAAATTTTGGTTTTCTGCCATAAATGGGCAACTGCCCGACCAGCCTGGAAGCTTGCATTAATGGCTTCCCATACCCTGCACTGGCCGCTATACACTGACTGTACTCTGTACCGCTGCTTCATTCATTAATCCATCTCCCGCAATTGTCGTGTTGCCATAAGTAAAAGGATGCGTGGCTTACACCCCCTTATTAATCTCCTTGACCTTCCTCTTTGGTTTTCTTACACGCGGCCGGCTCATCCGGTCATGCTCTTTCCTTGTCACATTACAATAGAAACACGTGTCCTCCACACTGCCCACGTGTCAAGTTGACCTTGCCAGGCCGTTCTCTTGTTTACCTTCGACTGTGCAAAAACCAGGCCACGATATCGCGACAGGTCGCGATATCGCGACAAGCCTCTCCCTCTTCGCTTTTCCCCACGAGATCGTCGCGATATCGCGACGTCGCGATATCGCGACGTCGCGATATCGCGACGACTGTGGCCACTTCCCATAGCCTCAACAATGACGTCGCGACGTCGTGATATCGCGACGTCAGAGGACCTTTGCCAAAGCTCTCGACACACTGTCGCGATATCGCGACGGAACTCAACCATCACTTGGCAGCCTTTCGGAGGTCACGATTTGACATGTCGCGATTTCGCGACCCCAACCCCCTTGCTTTGCCAAACCTTCTCCAATTTAAACATTGCTCAACAAAACTTCTCCTGGACTAAAATAAAATAAATAAAACAAGGTGCACAGAACTTAGAAAAAAACTTGAAAATTTTTTGGAAGATGCAAGATTGCTTCACTGTCTCCGGATGCTCCTGCATCAGATACATAACCTATGATACTTGTGGTAGTATTAAGGCTTAAAAAAACCATCAGAGAATTGTTTGTACTCAATGCTTCAATGATTTGTATTATGAAAAGGTAGATATTTAAAAACATAGAATGCTCAAATTTGGCATAACAACCTTACAACTAACCTTGTCCTATAGTACATGCATAGTCCTTGTGATGGGTGGCTATACCACTCTCATGTCACATGGGCTATGATGTAATAATTCCTAACATACCCCACTTATTACATCATAGTCTTAGCTCTAGTTCTTTCTTCAACTCTTGACACCCACTTTGGCTCTAGCTCTTGGCTTCTGACTTGCTAATTTTTTTAAAGTGATGTTGAAATTTTAGAGAGAACACCCCCTCAATGTAGGCTATATACTAAAATACTTAGGAGTGTCGGGTTCCACCAATATTGCACTCCAAAAACATAATTTTTACAAATACTTATTAAACGCATATTCAATTTCTAATACTTATAGATTTAATGCAAGAAATATGTGTCTCCTCGAATGTCTTCATGTGAAGGATTTTTGTCTTGTGTCTTCATGTATCCTGTGTCAATTATTGACTTGATTGATCACCAATATTTGTTTTCTATTGTCATATATTTTGTGTTTTCTTGTCTCCATTTCATATTTTGATCATCACTTAATGTAGTGAGGTCAATTACTTTATGCTTCTTTGTTTTAGCATTGTTCATTTGAAGATGTTGTTTGTGGAAAGTGATGTACTCATGCTTTCTTTGGTGTGCTATCAAATGTTGAATCTTAAATGCCTAATGCATTGATTTCTCATTCTCTTTGTTGTCATCTACTTCAAGTTCTTCTCTAGATGGAAAAATTCACATTCAAAATCTATATCTTCAATCTTAGGTGCTTGAATTTTCTTTATTTAAAATTTTAAAGTTTGATCATTCATCTTGTTCTTCTATGGCTTGGAGCAATCGATTGAATTATTATTTCCTATATTAAAATTGAATGATTTGTATGAATCTAATTTTCTTGAATTTTCATATGTTTAGTTGCTTTGGAGTCATACCAAATATTATTATGTTAAACCTATGCAACAAATACATATTCTTCTTCTTCTTCTTTAACTTGGTTCTATTCAACTATATTATTTTACTCTACTCTTTTCCAAATTTGATTTTGCTTATTTGATGATGACCTATCTTGTTGTTGGTTCATCTCTCATGAAGGAGATCCATTTGTAAATGGATTATGCCAATATTCCTTCACTGTGTGGCCATTTCTACCACAAAGTTCACACATATTTTGTGTGTGAAAAATATTTCTTTGTTGTTGATATCCCTGAGAATCATTTCTTTGGTATTGATATCCTTGAGAATTATTTCTCTATCGAAAGTGTTGTCGAGGTCTTATGTCTCTTTTTAATGGTTGCTTCCCTTTTTTATTTGTAAGAAGTACTTGTTCATCTTCTTGTCATGAATGCGAGGCCTCTACTTGTTGAAGTAGGTTCACCCAATTTTCAAAGCTTAGTGTTTACTTGTGATATTTAATGTTATCACAAATACATTGTATTGAGAAGGGAGAGATCTTAAAATAATTGGAACAAGTGTTTTTTTAGATATATTTTCTCCCAATGCTTGTAGTGATGTTTGTAATTCAACAATTCTCATCATGAAGAATTTAAGTGTTTATCCACTCTTCATCTTCAAGCAATGGATCTAGCTCTAGAGAAGTAAAATTTGATTCTTATTTTTACTTCAAAGATTGTTTGTAACTTTTTCCATGCATCTTTGGTTGTGGTTGAATCTTGAATGTATGCTTGTACTTCATTTATTACTCTGAACATTCTATCTACCTTATCAAACTTTGTCTAACCTTCACTTTCTATAGTAGGATGGGTAATGGTGTTATATACAACTTGACATACTTCTTCAAAATCTGGTTGTGTTCTAAGTTTGGTCTTCAATTATCCCCTCTTAATAGTTGGAAATCAGGCAACAAGAACATTGGTGCACCACTAGCCATATCAAACTTTCATAAAATTTGATTATTTTCATTTCACTGAATTAGCCTAAAAAAATGCTTTCCAATGAGTATATATATGTCTATACTCATGATTTAATTGATGCCTAGAATTATGATAATAATAGCATCTTGTTGGGCAAAATAAAAGGTGGAGTTTCTTTCCCCTATTGGAATCTTTCATAGAATATTTTTTGGAATATTTTTTGTATTTTAAAATATTATATATGCCTTTCCTTTTCACTTGTAATTTATAACACCTTTTATTGCTTTCCCACTATGAATGTGGGACTATTCAATTTTTGAACTTTGCTTTATCCACGTGTCACCTTATGCTTTATCTAGGCAATATCTTTATATTTCAGCAAAAATATTTTGGTACTCTTTCTAATGTTTCAAAAATATCCTTAATGACTTTGATTGCTCATAAATCACCTAGACCTCTTTTTATTTGAGTGGAACTATAATTCATCCATATCTAGACATCACCCATGTTCTTTTGACAATGTCCATTCATTGTGTGTCTTATACAACTGCTGCTTGAAAAACACCTTTCTTATTTTAATTTTGTTGCGATTTTAGTTATTGTCTTCTTAGACGTTGGACGTGCCTTAGGAACTCATCACTTTCTTGAGCAAAAGATATTTATTTTAAAACACTTTGATACCACATGCTAGAACTCAATGCTTCAATGATTTGTATTATGAAATGGTAGATATTTAAATACATATACTGCCTAAATTTGGCATAACAACCTTATAATTTTTCCTGTCCTCTGGTGCATGCATAGTCCTTGTGATGGGTGGTTATACCACTCTTATGTCACATGAGATATAATACAATAATTTATAACAAGACTGGGATCAAAAAATGAATTATGAAAATATTTCATTCCAATGTCATAATTGTTATGAAATTAGATACATGGAAATAGATTACAAAGTGAAAATGATGAAGAAAGAGATGATAAAATTTTTGTCATGAGATAAAATTCAAGATGATGCAAGGAAATCATACTATAACAGAAGCTAGGTTAGATCAAGGATATTCCGCTTCAAACAAATAATCAAAGAATGTCTATTTATAATATCATATGAAAAAGGCCACCATAGTTCACTCATATCAACTGTTAGAAGAAACAAAGAAGGATACGATGGATGACAAAATGTAATGTACGAGTTCAAATTCATAAGGGATCAAAAGGTTCAAAGGAAGATGTGGAGGAAAATTTTAAATTAAAGATGATATAAGAGGTCAAATTTATTCTAGGTAAGTTGTAAGCTTATTGCAGTGGTAAGTACTTTGGCCTCTCTTTGAGAGGTCCAAGGTTCAAACCCTACTCAATATTGGGGGATTGGGACCCCTCATAAAAACTTGTGTAAACTCATTAAAAAAAATCTAGGTAAATTAATTTATTTTCATCAAGTAGTATGGAATCCTCTCTTGTCAATAGAAACAAAAGTAGTTTAGAGGTTATCCTTTGCACTTTAGGGTTTCAAGGATAAAATAATAAGGAAATAAGGATAAAGGAAATCCATAGAAATTTAGGGCATTTAGGGAAGCATAAGAAGGTAATTTATGTGGAGGAGCATCCTTGCACTTTAGGGTTTCAAGGGCAACATAATAAGGAAATAAGGATAGAGGACATCCATAGCAATTTAGGGAATTTAGGGAAGCTTAAGAAGGTAATTGCTATGGAGGAGCATCCTTGCACTTTAGGATTTCTATGGTAACATAAAGAAAGTGATTTTGAGGTTATTCCTTGCACTTTGAGTCCTTATGAGTAAAGAAAACCTATATATGATAACGCTCACGATGAACAATGTGAAAAATTGAAGATATCGATGAAGATAAAAGTGTTTATGGGAATGAAAAGGAGAGGAAGACCCAAGAAGTAAAAACAAAGAGAAAAAAAAACTCAAAGGGATATTTATATGGAAAAATAAAAGCACATATCATAAGTATTAACAAGAAGTGGGGCTAAATCCACAACAAAAGTGATGATGGAAATGATATCTTGGAATATTAGGGATATAAATAAGACCCCTTAAAAAATAGGTATTAGATAATTGACAAGTTGTTATAGAAAACATATTTATAAATATGGAAACTAGGTAGCAAATATTTTAGCCATTCATGATGTTGGTTTTCATCCTGACAAAATTCAAAATATGGAAGGCAATTGGATGATGATATGTTTTTTTATTGCTATAGGTATTTTGAAAGGGTCTCGTAACCTTTTACAATAAGGTAGTCAAACCGAGGAACACTCCATAGGATAGAAATAACAAACTAAAATAAAAAATAAAAAAAATTAAGCCTTCAGTAGCTAAAAAGGAAGGGCCACTGAGGAGGAATAGAGGGTCCACATAAGGGCTGCAAATAGAACAATCTCAAAAACCCACACAAGATCAACAAAAAAATAAAAAAGGCCAGAAAATGTAAGCATCCTATAGAAAAAAAGAAGCCCTCTCAAGGCCACTAAGGAGGAAACAAAGGGCCCACATAGGGACCAGAAACAAAACACTCAAAAAACCACATAGGAGCAGCAACGAAATGGAAAGAAGCCAAAAATGAAAAAGTACCATGTAGGGAAAACTGAGGAGAAAGAGGCAGAGTCTAACAGGACAAAGATCCACCAAAGAAATATAGACTCTAATTATTCGGTTGTCTAACTGCATCACATCCATTAGCCCCCACCAGACTTTTAAGCTCCTCCAAGATAGCAAATTGATCCTTGTACTTGTCCAAGAGGGTATTTGCCTGAGAAAGCAGGGAGGAAGTCATCCTGACCGCTCTCTCCAAGGCGTTCATAATGTCACGGAGGTCTTGTAGGTGGCCTCTTTCAAACAGATTGGGCTAAAAGGACACCCTGAAATCCAAAAGGGGAGGCAGTTTGGTGAAGGTGCCCTCAAGAGGATGGCTTTTCTTAGTAGCAGTCTCCTGCTTAACCTAAAAAGAGAGAGAATCATCAAAAGCATCATTATCAATCACAATTGGGACCTTGCGCTTACCACTACTAGCTTTGGCTCTAGTGGAGTGACAGGTGCCCGGTGTACCATCCATCTTGGTATCAAAATTGAGCATCTGATTAGTTCTTGGATACACGGATGTGTCCCCACCAACTACTCCAGTATCATCCATAGGTCCCATGGTGGAGACCACCGCTCCCATGACACTTTGAGTTTGATACTCCAAAATGTAGTGGTACATCAACAAATGCAATCCTTGGTGCAAAGGAAGAGAAGAGAATCGTCTCTTGACATTGAGGACCGATATTTCAACAGATCAAAATAGATACTTTGGTATGTTAATTGTCTTCTTTCCCTGTAAATGGTTGAGAAAAGCAAGGTGGAAACTTTGCAGCACTGCACTGGGACTGTCCAAAGTTAAGTATTGAAGGACTGTCACCATTACTACATCCCACGAATTCGAAAGAGTATCTCACAAGATGCCACCTTTGTCCATGCCTAAGGATTCACTGCAGTCCTGAAAGAGAGCCAACTTGCCTTGGAGCAAGTGCTTCTCTCGATTAATGATTTCTTCTTCATTTGGTATCCCCATAATATCTACAAGGAGGTTCACAGTTATAGTAAAGCTCAACCCATGGATGAAAATATGCCCTCCATCCCATGTTCGCACAAACTCCAGGGACAAGTCAGGATCATGGTCTTTAAACAGTTGGAAGAAATTGAACAAGCCATGATCACGAAAAATATCCTCAACCAAGGTAGTTAGGTGGAGGGCATTGAGTTTGACTTCATCCATAAAAATAGGGCTAGGCCAGAGGGAGGGAGTTGTAGGGGAAAGCACCAGAGCAAGCCAACTATGGAGGGAAGATAACACCACAAGGCATCGAAAAATAATGATTAAAAATATAGGATATCCTGCCCCGACCCAACTCCACAAGCGATGGTATAAAACACGTGCACCACGCTCCATAAAAACATGAATCATGATTGAAGATAGAGTGGAAGAAAACGATACGAATGGGTTGATGCAAGCAATGGAAACCTAATAGGAAAATTGGACCAAAAAATAGAAAGCACAGGGAAGAGAAAAACCTTCACTCGATGGTTTGGCACCAGATTCAAAAGCATTGGTTGTCAACAACTTTGGAAGACGACTCCACTAGTTTTGAAGACTTTGGATGATGATATGTTATCTCTTAATAAAAATGATATTAAGGAGTTGATTGCGGATGCATAACAATTTTAAGGAAAAATAAGAAAGGCAAATGATTTCATAGCTTGTGGGCCCCATAGCTTGTTATCATAATAGAAGTGGTCCTCAATAGAAGCCACACATAACTTATTAAAAAAATGAGTAACAAAATAATTGAGAATTGAGCAAATATCATTGTAGGCTTGTAAATTTTAGCAAATGTCTACAAAAGAGAAATCAAGGGTATTAAAATATTTAGTGCATATATTTAAACAAGTTTAATGAATAGAATATTGAATATTAAGTTTGTGGATACAATGTAGGCACAAGGGCTTAAGGGAAATTACGACTTTAGAATGATAATTATCCTTGATGTAAAAATACAATCTAAGTTTTAAAAGGAGAGATAAAGACAAGTCAAATTTCTTAATCTCTAAACCAAATACATAAGGGAACAAGAGAATTCGCTTGAGTATGTGAAACAATTCATTAATAATTTATGATGACACAAATACCTTACTCTAAAGAGAACTTGGTTCATTCAAAACTATTTACCTAATTATTTAGTTTATTAACCCTCAAGATAGGCTCTAATATATTCAATCCAAAAAACTCCTTTCACCCTTCATTATAAGATCTACATGAATAAGGATCTCATATGAATCCAATATAAAGAGTTCAAGGAAAATATATCTTAAAAGATCAAAGTTAGAAAATAAGCAACATGGATAGCCATTAGGAAGGATAGAACTCAAATTAGAAACTAAGCAACATGGATAGCCATTAGGAAGGATAGAACTCAAATTCTAAATGCATCCCCTCCAAATTGGTCCAAACCATGGCCTCTATCGTCCTCCTCATATTATTTATGATGTTAGTCTTGAAGGCCTTAACCTTCAATTTCAAATACAATAAGGGATTATGGGGCTTCAATATTCTTCTCATGAGGCTCTATGGAGGGATTGCATGCTTATACTTAAATTTAGTTAGAGGGATTAGTTGACCACTTAAATTTAGTTAGAGGGTAAGTATATTTATGTTATATTCCTATGTCTATCATTGAGAAGAGGTTTGTGGAGTAGTATTCAATGGTACATATTATTTCCTTCTACACTTATCATCTTATACAAATTTTAAATATATAACTCAATGTTTATAGATTTACAACCATAAATAACTGTATCGCTCCAAATTTTTTGCATCCTTACCTTCAGGCTATAGGATCCACGCCCGGAAGGGGGATGCGAGAAGGATGGGAAAATACCTCAGACTGAGAGGCCCTTTGAAGGTCCCACCTCTCGGGGGAGGGGTATAAGGGTGAATTTTCGATCGATGGTGGGTTCACCAGGAAACTTTTGAGTGGCAGTTTCCACGCCTAGGTTGATAATAGGTTTGATGTGTTCATTTTATATTCAATTATTCAATTCCTAGGTTTGGCCAAGATGAATCTAAGCTAATCTATATGTCGATGCTGATTTTTATGGATACATAAAACATGAATAAATGCTGAACATAGAAAATGTGCTAAATAGGATAGAATATACTTGATTTCGGATGTCTGAATGAAGATTATGAGGTTTGTAAAAGTCCAAATCATCTCGAATCGTACGTAATCGTCTGAAATTGCATAGAATCGTCTTAGATCACATTCGGCCATCTAAGATCAGACAGGATCATCAACGATCTGACTAATTCGTTAGACGAATTTTTCAAAAACCTGCAATCACAAAAATAGATACAAAATACCAAAAATGCAACTGCAAAAGCAAGGGGAAATGATAGAAATAATAATGAATTTACCTAAATGATAGATCCAGATAACAATTAAAAGAAATGCATCAATTTGACAATTTATTTTGACTTTATCATATATCTATGCTAAATGAGGTGAACTCCAGGATGCATAAATATAACAAACTAAGATAATGCAAAAAAATAATAAGGAAATGCAAACTCTGGGCTCTGATTGCCCCCAATTTGGACTACATTCAGGATCGCCTCCAATCATACGAGATCGGCTGCGCTCCTCGACAAGATCGTCCAAAATCGTCTGGAATTGCTTGCGACGATCCGAGCTTGCTCTGATTGAAAAATAGTAAAATTCCTGCAAGAAAACATGAAATACAGAATGCAAACGATGGTGTGAGGATGCTCTAATGTATAAGGAACTAAATCTGTAGGGAAATCCATCAGCTAGGGGGTTCAAGGGGATAAACCGAGAAAGTCCCGGTTTATATAGGATTAGGGAGAGGTTAGGAGGTTGGAGATCATCCCAATTTGGGAGATCTCCAACGAGGAGACTCTAACTGCGCAGACACACTTTCTGCCCAGGTTAGAGAAGCTGTTGAAACAAAAGCTAATTATGAAAATTTGGTTTTGGGATGAAATCGTCTGGACGTTCTGTTCCAGACAAATTCGTCAGATCTGGGATGATTTTGTCTAATCTGTGATGATATTGTCCAACGGTCAAAACAAATCCTAAAAATGGCGCGAAAAATAAGGAAAGCGGGTAACGGGCGGTTAAGAGGCGGTTTGGGGTTAAAATTCAAATTTTTATCTTTTTATTAAGGTTTAACTGTGCCAATTTTGGGGTGCTACAATAACAAAGTTTTTATCTCTTGGATACATCCTTTAGACTAATACTTCTATGCATGAGCAAGTTATATGTATATTATAGAGGATAATATATATTTAGATCATATGGTTATTCATGTAGTGGACATACAGAGTAATGTATTATAAAGGAACTCATTCAACGAGTTCAACAAGAAAATATCTTCAAAGGGAAGCTTTTATTTATCTTGAAAATTTAAGCTCTTGGGAATGAGAAACTAGAAAAGGAACATAGGGCAACTAGAGACTTGATCCATGAATAAGGTGATAGCCTTGTAGATTGGTTCCTCCCAATGGTTAAATATCCAAGCTGCAGGAACATTAAGTTGATAGAATCTCCGTTCTCCTACGCACCTTCAAATTCTAAGCCCTAGAATTAGGAATAAAAATAACACAGGTTTTTGGCAGGTATTACTATCTCTACTAATGCTCAATTTGGGAATTTGTACGTGTATTCAAATTTGTAGGATATAAATCATTTTTTAGGGGATTCATCAACTTCCATGTTGTTTGTGACTCTTTAATAATGGATTATGTTCTTACTATGATACACATTCTATTAAAGATTTAAGATTCATAGATCTCTTCCACCTATGTCCCTCTTTTTGACCATGATATTTTATCTTTTTTAATTTTCATAAGTTTCCTTCTTGTTATCTCTAATAATGTCCATTCTAAGTAATCCATCACAATACATTGTGATTATCTATTTGATGGAAATATAAAAATATAGAAAAATGAAGCTCCTTTAAAATTATGAAAATCATGACCCTATGGATTATACTTTACCCTATCTATTTTATCCTCAACTTATAATATCTTTCTCCCTTTTTTTCCATTCGTCTTATTGTTCTTGAGTTAGACATTTCCCTTATAATGCTTGATAAGACTCAAATTATAGAAATATACATAAGCTATCCATGTCTATTAGGTTACATACATTATACAAAATCGAGATGAAAATAATTTATAGAACCCCTTTAAAGTAAAAATAAAAAATACCTATTTATAAATAAGCATGAGGCCATTCTCCATTAGATTTAGTTCAAACCAAAATTATTTGATGTATCTTTCAATTCAAAAATAAAATAATAGGATTTTAATTTCAATTTGAGTTTATAGATACATTTTAGGCATAAGTGGTTAAGAGGAATAACAACTTGAAGTTGATACATACACTAGATGTAATCGTACAAGCTAAGTTTGAAGAGAATAGAAAAAATCAAATCAAATATCTTAAACTAGAATACAAAGGTTTGGAAAAACAAGAGGACCTAGTTAAGTTTATAAAATAATTCAATTTTAATTTAATATGACACAAAGATATTACTCTAGATAGAGTTGGTTTACGTAGGACCCCTCATTATTGGATTTATAAACCCTTAAGAAGGATCTGACCTCTTTGAGAAGTTCTACATGGACAAAGGTCTTAAATGAATCCAATATGAAGAATTTAAGGATAACATATTTAAAATGATTGAAGTTAGAAAATAGGGAAAATGGGTACTCATTAGGAATGGTAGGTCTTGAATTAGGGATGCACCAAAATGGATTGGTCTAAACCATGGTCTTCACCATCTTCTTTGCATTCTTTACACTACTAAATTTTATGATCATAGCATCACTTATAACATATTTTTTTTTGTTAGAGGAAAAGGGATTGTAATTGGGTCTCCCACCCTTGACAAATCAAAATCTCTCCTTTAAAGCTTGAGAGTTTACAAACAAATTCAATTCTCATCTCATTTTAATAAAAATTTTGAATTCTTGATTTTTCATTTTTTGGATCTTCTTCAATTTTTTTTGTAAATACAAATATTCCAGAATTCAACATTCTTCTTGACATTTTTTTGTAGTAGCCTTCACAATACCAAAATTCCACCTGTATTGTCTACGCATTCCATCTTCATAGAGTAATATTACCCAAACTTCATGCTATCATAGTCTTCTTTACCAGATATGGACTACTAGTTTCCTTTCTAAAGCATAAGTGCAACCAATAAGAATTGTAATAAATAGTTTATATGAAAACATACTAATGTTATAAAATACAACAAACGTTACCAATGGAAAACACTAAAGTAAATCTTAATCATTATTTGATTCAAGCAATCAACATTTTCTTGTCAGCTTTATCTATTCTTACTACTTCCTCTAACCATGGAAAAGAGAATTTAACTTCACGATCCACTATTAAAACCCCTCTATTGGCTAGCCTATCTACATATTTATTACCTTCCCTTAACATGTGTAAACCTGATTTCTTAATACTCTATAGCAAGGTCTTGTATTTCCACAATGATCTCTTGTATGTTACATGGAGTCTTTGCTTTCCTCAAAATTGCATTTATTATTATTAGTGAATTGTATTTCATCCATACTCTATTCCATTTCATTTATCTGCATATTTTTAACCATTCCAAAGCTGCAAAAGCTTCAAATTCATTAATTATCTTAAAACCACTATTGAAAGTGTAATGAGACAAAATCTCATCCTTATTATTTTTAATTATTCCTCCTCCTCTTGTTGGTCCTAGATTTATTTTAGATGCTCCATCAAAATTCAATGTGACCATCTCCACTATAAGTGGTTTCCACCTTATATTATTTGCCTTCCATTTGTTTCTCTTGTACCCAACCTCATAATTCCATTTGATGACTTGACTCCATTTATCAAGGCTCTATACTTTAAGAATTAGGGATTGGGTGAGTTGATAGGGTTGGTTTAGAATCCTCTATCGCTAAACAAATATTCCTTTTCATTAACTCTAAATTGCTTTTATTTCCTTTAAATATTCTTCGGTTCCTTTCTATCCATATAGTCCAAATATTGTATGTTTTGATATATCCTAGATTATCTATAATGCCTTACTTTTATAAGTTCTCTTCCATTTCTTTAACCATTCTTCAATTCTTCCATTCATCACCATGCATTTACCAAATATATTAATTATTCATTGCCATAGTTTCCAGGCTATTGAGCAGTGTCCCAAGAGATAATCTATACTTTACTCCTTTTTACATAGAACACATTGTGAGGGGCCATGAAAACCCCTTTTCATTAGGTTATCCCAAGATAAACTTTTCCTATGACCTACTAGACATACAAATATTTTGACTTTTTGATGCAGGAGCCTATCTTTAGAGGGATTTTTTTTTAAATAAGTTTTAAAGTAAATTTTTTATTACTAAAAATGAAATTATTTGACACAAAATATAATTTGCCGAAAATGGTAATTACTAAAAAAGGCAATTTTTATGAAAAAATAATTTGTCGAAAATAGTAATTACTTAAAAAGGCATTTTATGGTGGAAAAATCAATTTGCCAAAAATAATAATTTTTTTTTTTTAGGGTTTTAAGCTTTAGGGTTTCTTTTAGGGCTTCAAGTTTTAGGGTTTTCTTTTAGGGTTTATTTGGAGATATATATTCCCTTGGTATTGCATTGTAAAAGGGGGAAGTGAATCCAGGAATGAGAAAATAAATTATTTATTGGTTTATTTCAATGTACTGTAGTTTTTATGTGAATGGAGGGTTTTACTGATTATTTCTATTTATTGCAATTTTTATGTAAATGGAGAGTTTTACATATGATTTTCATTTACCGTAGTTTTTATGTAATGGGAGTTTTTATGTAAATAAGAAGTTTTACATATGATTTTCATTTACCATAGTTTTTATGTAATGGGAGGTATTTTATTTTGACCTCTTGTAGCTGGATTTACATCATTTGGTATCAGAGCAAGTTGGATCTTGTTGGGAGCATAAAATATAAGAGAAGAAAAAATAAAATGAGAGGAGAGCAAAGAGGCTAAAAAAAAAAAAAAATTGGCACTCTATGTAGTGCTTGCAGAAGGTTTGTAAAACCTTGGAGACAAAAATTGGCACTCTGTGTAAGTGCTTACAAGAGGTTTTTTTATGTAAAATCCTCAGAGAAAGAGATTGGCACTTTGTGTAGTGCTTGCAGAAGGTTTGTAAAACCTTGGAGAAAGAAATTAGCACTCTATGTAAGTGCTTGCAGGAGGTTTTTTTATATAAAACCTTAGTTTGAGGAATTGACACTTTGTGTAGTGCTTGTAGAAGGTTTGTAAAACCTTAAAGAAATAAATTGACACTCTATGTAGTGCTTGCAGAAGGTTTTTAAAACCTTAAAGAAATAAATTAACACTATGTGTAGTGCTTGAAGGAGTTTTTTTTCTTTCAAAACCTCAGAGGGAAGAATTGGCACTTTGTGTAGTGCTTGTAGGAGGTTTGCTATTTTAAAACTTTGAAAGAATAAATTGGCACTATTTAGTGCTTGTAAGAGGTTTGAGATATAAAACCTCAGAAGGAGATTGGTACTTTGAGGAGTACTTGCAGATGTGTGACACTCTATGGAGAGCGATTATGAGTTTGATCAGAGGAACTCGTAGGAGCAAAGTTATTTTCAACCAAAAGGAGAATGATGCAAGAGCCTATCTTTAGAGGGTTTTTTTTTTTGAAAAATAATTTGAAAAAACTTGTATTAAAACAAAGATCATTTACAAGTTGGGATGAGACTTTTCCCAGCCTTAGTCAGAGAGAACACATGTTTACAACAGTAAAAGAAGATTTGCATTGGAGCCAAATCTCTTAAACCATATTTCTACAATGACTGTTCACTGTTTACAACTATAAAAGAAGATCTACATTGAAACATAAATCTCCTAAACAGTATTTCTGGAATGGTTATCCAAATTAGCTAAGCACTGGATTTGCTCACCAACCTGCCTAATCATCTCATCCTCAATAGCCATGTCACTGTGCCACTGAACCCCTACCTCCTTCTCAGTACCCATCTTAGCCAGGAAGTCTGCCACTTTATTTAGATCTCTACTCACATAAACTGGAATCACATCATCTAATTCCCTCCATAATTCCTTAATTTGAGTGACAAGAATCCTCAACCTCCATGTTTTCAAAGCAAAGTTCCTCATGCAATCTAGAGCTCCAACCATTATTTGAGAATCTGATTCTAGGATTATCCTCCTATGACCTTGTTTTACTGCCCAAATAGAAGCAGATTTGATAGCTAAGGCTTCTGCTTCATTGTTTGTGGCTCTTCCCAAGCCTTGCAGTTCCCAATAGAGCCCTTGTTCCAACATGATTATGGCAAACCACTCCAATTCCAGCTCTACCGGATTGCCTTTTGCAGCTCCATCAGTATTAATTTTAATCCAACCTTTTAGGGGTGGTTTCCAACTAGCTCTGTCCTGTCCCTCTTGCACTTCAACTTCCTTCTCCATTGCCCCAATAACAACTTGAGTTTCCTCTTTAGCATAGACTGCCACAGTTTATGTGACTTTGCTCCAAATGACCTGCCAAACTCCATCTAAAGAAGAAAAAGTTTCTCTAAAAATTCTAGCATTTCTCTCCAACCACACTTGCCACCAAATAAAGTTTAATCCAAGCTCCCAACCAATACAAAGAGCTTTAGATTTAAATCTACCCCTCTTCCATCTTTCCCAAATATTAATCCGATTCAAATCACCATTAACTTGAATTTTATAATATAAAAACCATCTCTCCCAAATATGGCGCGTGAATGGGCACTCAAACATCAAGTGATCAGTTGTTTCCTCACTCTTGTAGCATAAAACACATTGAGATGGACCAATGATTCCCCTACATCTGAGATTATCAAAAGTAAGAATTCCATTATGCATGAACTACCAGGCAAAAAGTTTACTTTCGGCCAACCCTTGGACTGCCAAATCTTTCTCCAATCCTCAACCTGATATGTATGAGGAGGAGGCTCTGGAAGGATCTTATCATATCCATCCTTCATTGTGTAGACACCAAGGCTCCCATAGCCCCAAGCTAATTCATCCTCCTCATCTCTACTGTGAGAAATATTTCTGCCAAGATTTTAGTCATGATGGGTGTCAAATCCGGAGGGATTGAAATTGGCCACTCATCCAACTTCTTAAACTGCTTAAACTTATAATCCCCAGGTGACTAGTGTTGAAATAACTTTCAATTTGGACCCATCCCTTGGTTTCTATGGCTATTTTTATTGGTTGCAATTCAGGAAATTCAACAATGATAGGTGGGTATTGATCCCATGAATCTGTCCAAAATCGTGCCTTCTCCCCTCTCCCCACTTTCCAAAATAATCTATCTTTTACTACCGAGATCCTAACTTGAGAGCTTGCCACACTAAGGATCCATTACCATCCAAAGGAAATGACCCACCTCATTTGGGTTTACATGTCCCAAATATTTACTAGTTAAGATTCTATTGAATAAAGAAGTTGGTTGGGAAATCCACCTCCAGTAAAGCTTTCCAGCCAAAGCTTTATTATTTAACTTTGATCTTCTCAGTCCCAAACCTCCTTTTACCTTGGGCTGGCTTACTTTATCCCAACCTACTAAGGCCCATTTCCTCTCTCCTTTTACTCCTTCCCATAAAAATTTTCTAGCCATCTTGTCCAACTCTTTCCATATGGTATGTGGGGCAGCAAGGATAGAAAATTTATAAATTGGCATGGCTTGAATTACTGATTGTAAAAAAGTTAATCTACCCCCATAGCTTAACCATTTGTGAGACCAATGATTAATTTTGTCCTTGATACAATCCAAAAGATTCCTCCAGATATCTATTTTTAGTTTTTAAAATGCAAAGGGACCCCCAAGTATACCATGGGAGATAAGTCCTTGTGAATCCCAAGATCTCTAAAATTCTGTCCTGAAGCCTTTGATCAAGATTGAAAAAGACCACTTTGGATTTTTTATCATTGATGACTTGGTTTGTAGCCCTAAGGTAGACATTAAGTGTATCTCTAATCATTCTTGCTTCCCTGAAGCTGGCCACTCCCACCAATCCTGTGTCATCCACAAACTGTAGGTGAGTCAAAACTTCCTCACCCACCTTGATACCTGTTAGCAAACCTTGTTGTCTTCTCCTCAAGATGAGTCTACCCAATCCTTCAGCCAATATGAGAAAAATATAGGGAGAGCAAGGATCTCCTTGACGAAGGCCTCGAGTAGCTCCAAACGGTTGCGAGGGAAGACCCTTGATTAACACTGAGTATGTCGGAGTAGAAACACAACTCATGACCCATTCTATCCAATCCTGAGAGAAACCAAAGGCTGCCATCATCTTTGACAAGAAGCTCCACTCCACCCTATCATAAGCCTTTGACATATCTAATTTTATGAACATTCCTCTATTACCAGATGTTTGCATTGAATGGATTGCCTCCTGAGCTAGAACCACACCATCCAAGATCTGCCTACCCTCTACAAAACCCCCTTGCTATGAGGAGATAATGTTATGTAGAAGAGGTTTTAGCCGCTCAGCCATTACCTTTGTGATTATTTTATATATGACATTGCATAAGGCAATAGGTCTATAATCTGAAATATGTACCCCCTCCTCCCCTTTTGGAATTAAGGTAATGAAAGTATGATTTAATGCTTTAAGCATTCTTTTACTACCTTTGGACTCCTCTATAACAACCATTATATCCTCCTCCAAGTTATCCCAAAAGGCCTGAAAAAACTCAATTGGAAAGCCATCTGGACCTGGTGTTTTTCGGTGCTCATTCCAAAGACTACATTCTTCAGTTCCTCTCTATCAATGGGTTTAAGTAGGGTCTGATTTTCTTCTTGAGAGATAAAGAGAGGGTATGACAACAATAACTTCTTTTTGAGCCTCTTCATCTTGCACCATACTTTCCTTAAATAGTTTAGAAAAATAATCCATTGAATGGAAATGCATACCTGGAATTGTATCAAAGGAGTGTCCGTTCTCATCTTGAAGAGCTTCCATGTTGTTCATATGTCTCCTAGCACAAGCAATCCGATGGAAAAATTTGGTATTTTTATCACCTTCTAATAACCAAGTGGTTCTTGCTCTCTATTTCCAGTAGGTCTCCTCTTGGTTGTCAATGTCCTCAACCGCTTTACGCAATGCATCATCCTCTTCTTTGAGCTGCTCTGTAATTGTTCCTTCCCTAAAGTGTTTTTGAACCTCATCCCATCTGGCCACCAATGGAGCTCTTTGGACCTGGAAGTCTGTCTTGTTAGCTCGCCTCCATTGTTTCAATTGATCTTTGACATAATGAAGTTGTTTGTGGAATCTAAACATTGTTGTCCCATATGTTGGGTGACCTTCTTCCCACCACTGTGGAATTTTCTTTCGAAGTTCCTCTTTTTGTAACCAAAAGTTTTCAAATTTAAATGGTTTGTGATGTTGCCTTGTCTTAATCCCTCCTTCCAACAAAATGGGAAAGTGATCTGAAACTGGACCCTCCAAAATCTGAAATTTTATATTCCATTTTACAAATGCCTCCTCTGAAACCAAAAAATGGTCTAACTTCACCTTCCTGCTATGTGGCTCCCTCCTCTTATTAGTCCAAGTATAGTTGGTTCCAGGGCATTTAATATCCACCAAGTGTAATGCCTGGACTTGGGCAATCATAAGTCGATCCCCTAGGTCCAAAATTGGGGTTCCCCCTTCCTGATCTCTAGAGGATAATTTAGCATTAAAATCCCCGACAATAATCCAGTCTAAATCTTCCCTTGAGACTCTCATGTTATGCACAACTTTCCATTGATGCATCTAACCATCTAGGTTTTGAGCCCCATAAAAAATTATGATTAAAACATGTTCAAGTTGTGACATTATTTCTAAAATGTGATGTGAGAACACCCCTCCAAGCTATATGTTCTATTGCAGTCCATTCAAGAGAGTTCCAAAGAGTAACTATCCCCCATGAGGCACCTTGGGCAGCCACTTCCATATGACCAGCACCCCTCCAAATTATGTTAACTATTTTACACATAAGATCTAACGACATTTTTGTCTCCTGGATAAGCAAAAAATCTGTTTTACATTTTTCTAAGAGTCTTCGAACAACAGATTGATGGGTTCTACTTGTTTAAACCCCTAACATTCCATGATTGTATAATCATTGGTTACCTTGAGAGCGGTAAAAATCTATTGGCCTCACCGATCCTCCAGTGATCAGTTTGTCTCCTTGAGCTGCTATCAATTCCTTATTTGATTTTCTACCCACTCCTTGAGAGTTGCTATTTTTTGATCTCTTTTCCACTTGAGTTATCCCTAAAGTTGGCCTTTCTCTATTCTTTTCTGCTATGCCCATACTGACATCCTTAATTATTGGCTGCTCTTGGTTATGCACTATCAATGCCCCTGCACTCTCTGATTGCGGTAACTCACTGTACTCAATTACCTGCTCTATGATGGGGGAGATGAAAGAGGAGCTTGAACATGGATGTTATTATTTTCATTATTCCCATCCACTCCTTCCATGAATTGTTCTTCTTGGTCCATTAGTGTCTTAAATATCTCATACCTATTGGAGGGCTTGAGTTGGGTTTGCTCTTTACCATATTTTTTCTTTTGCCTTCTCCTTCTTTTGGGCTGTTCAAAACCATCTCCCTGTGCTTCTTTACCCTGAGAAATATTGGTTGGTTCTTTGTTGATTGTTGACTTACCCTCCTTAGGAAGATTTGACATTCCTAGAGGAGCCTCCATTTTTATGTTCATATTATTTGGGCAAGATCGGGCCAAATGCCCATATTTGTGGCAAACTCTGCATCTGAAGGGCAATGCCTCATAATCCAGTTGTTGAATCCAAGATAGTCCTGCAAGTTCAAGTTCCACCTCTGTCGGTAGAGGCTGGCTAAGATCCATTTCCACACATAATCTTGCATAAACAGTTGTGTTTCCTTCTATTGTGTCTTTGGAAACACCCAAATGTCTTCCAAGGGAATTACCGATAATTTCCAATACCTGCTCACTCCAAAACTCCATTGGAAGTGCATACAAACGGATCCAAACCGGGACAGCAGTGGGTTCAATTCGAGGATCAAATCCCACTCTCGGGGGTTGAACAAATAATCCTGTCGGACCATGATTCCTCTTTTCGATTCGAAAGCCCTATTTCTATCGGCAAGTGAAGAAAAACTAACAATAAAATATCCATTGCTAATAAACCATAAAGAATACTCACCAAGAGGCTCCCAGTTTTGTCGGACCCAGGAATGCAAAAAATTCAGGGTAGGGCGAATACCCATGAATTTATAGATCAAATCATGATTGGCTCTATATAAAACTATTTCTTCAACCATCCTTTGCTCAATGACAATCTTTGGCCTTGATTATGATTGTGGCAAGCATCCATTAACTCGTTGAGATGTTGATCTATTTCCAGCAGTCGTAAAGAGCATTTTTAATGCAGTTTTTTGTGCTTCTTGAGTCTTTGATGGAGATTTATCCTTTAACAAATCTGCAAAAGAACTATGTCTCTCTAGAAGAGGATCCGGAGGTGTCCCCATTGGACCCTCCTGGGGCAGCAATCTTGTCTTCAAATCCACAGTAACCAGAAATCTCTTCGGCTACCCAACTGATGCCCTAGTTTTTCCCTAGCTCATAAAAGTTTATAAAACCCCCTCAATCTAAATGCCTATCCATGTGTGTTTCATATGAAAACATTTCTCCTTTAGAGGGTTTTTTTTTTTAAATAAGTTTTAAAGTATTTTATTATTATTAAAAATAGAATTATTTGATGCAAAATATAATTTGCCGAAAATGGTAATTATTAAAAAGGCAAATTTTTATGAAACAATAATTTGCTAAAAATAGTAATTACTTAAAAAGACATTTTATGGTGGAAAATAAATTTGCCAAAAATAGTAATTTTTTTATTTTTATTTTTAGGGTTTTAAGCTTTAGGGTTTTCTTTTAGGGTTTCTTTTAAGGCTTCAAGTTTTAGGGTTTTATTTGGAGATATATATAATCCCTTGGTATTGCATTGTAAAAGGGTAAAGTGAATCTATAAATGAGAAAATAAATTATTTACTGATTTATTTCAATGTATTGTAGTTTTTATGTGAATGGAGGGTTTTACTGATTATTTCCATTTATTGCAGTTTTTATGTAAATGGAGAGTTTTACATATGATTTTTATTTACCGTAGTTTTTATGTAATGGGAGTTTTTATGTAAATGGAGAGTTTTACATATGATTTTCATTTACCGCAGTTTTTATGTAATGAGAGGTGTTTTATTTTGACCTCTTGCAGTTGGATTTACATCAATTTTTGAAATGCTCAGACTATCCCAAATATCTCTCCATATTCTTGAAATGCTCAGACTATCCCAAATATCTCTCCATATTCTTGTAGTATTTGTATTTTATTGGTGCTTTACCAATATCCATTGCTAGTTGTGTATTATCCAAAGTTATTCAACTCTTAAACCAACTTATCCTCAACTGCTTTGAAATAAACATTGTTGTTATCTTTCTACTCAATTGCCTCCTCACAACAATGTTCAATTTACTTGTAAGAATATCTTCTTGTCATTTGTATCTTCCTTTCTAATCCTTGTACATAATGTTTGAAACTCTATCACCACATTTTTATTGAAGTAATATCATCCATGGTTTCAAAATTAGATATAGATTGAGTTATTTTTTAACACACCAAGTATCCATATTTTTCTCCAATTCCCACCATCCATCTTAGACCTTTAATCACTAGATCAATTGATAACCGTTCCAAAGTGCAAAACCATATGGAAGTGAGGATGTAATAAATATTAATCTTATGTCATTGGGCTCAACATACTTCGAAGAATTCTTTCCCATTGTCTTTGAATCTCTTTGTGCAATCTCCAAATTACTTTTCCCCTTAGAGCTAAGTTTGCACCCATAATAACTCTTAAACCGAAAACTCCCCTAGTTTTATCATCACACACCATTCTCCATTTCACCAAAGGAAAATTCTTTTTATCATCTAATATTGACCATAAAAATGACTACATGATATAGATTAAAAACATTTCTACCAATTTTGGCATAATATACAAGGACATAATATGTTGGAATGGATTTTAAGATTGATTTAATTAATTGCACTCTTCCTGCTAATGATAACCATCTACCTTTCTTACTAGGTATGTTGCTAGCAAATTTTTCTCCCCCATTTGAAGTAACTTGCATATCCTTACTTTGATTCTAGCTAGATTGTTTAGAAAGTAAATATTGGAATTTTCCCTATTAACTTTATGCCCTAACACTCCTTCATATTCCTTTTAAAAGTTATTCAAATTTTTGGCCTTGTTTATCCCTTTCCTCCAAAAAGGGTTGTATCATCTACAAACTATTGATAGGTGATGTTGTCAATGTTATTACTAGCCTTAAGTCCACTTATTAGCCCATATTTGTATACCTTCTTTAAGTTCCTTCCCAATACCAAGCCATAATAATAAACAAATATCGTGATAGAAGATCTCCCTATCTAAGACCTTTCTTGGCTTTAAATGATTATGTTACTAGCCCATTGAACAACACTGAATATGATATTGTAGAGACACAAGCTTTAATCCATATGACCAATTTCTTACCAAATTTAAACTTTTCTAATATCACAAAAAAAATCTATTTAACCCAATCATAAGCTTTATTCATATCAAGATTTAAGTCATTACTCTTTCTTTTCTAGAAGTTGTTGAATGTCTAGAAGTTGTTGAATGCATTCCTTCATGAGCTACAATGATCCCATCTAGAATTTGTTTCCCTTTCACAAAACCTCTTTGTTCTTCTAAAATAATTTTGTCTAAAAGTGGTCTTAACCAATTTGCCATCACTTTGGAGATTATCTTATATGCCATATTATATAGGCTTATGGGTCTAAATGAATCAAACAATTCAATATCCTTTTTTTTTTGGAATTAGTGTAAGATATGTTGCATTTATTTTATAAGGTATGTACAATTATACCCTAGAATATTACACTTCGACCAATAAATAATCCTTCACTATTTCCTAGTAATGCTAATAGAATGTTGTTGATAGCCCATCCGTAGTTGGGGATTTATCCTTATCAAAAGATAAAAGAGTTGAATGAACTTCTTCTAGAGTAATAGGCTCCATCAATTTTCTATTGTCTTCATCTATTATAACTAAAGGTACTTTTTGCAGTAGTTTATCATTAATAACTTCAATCTCCTTCGATCCTAGAATATTCTAATAAAAAATCCTTGCCTCCTTTATGATTTTGCTTTGGTCTTCAATCCAAACCCCTTCTACTAATTAAATTCTACTAATTTTGGATGCCGATATCTATACTATTGCCATCCCATGAAAAAGGTAGTTGTTTTTATCTATTTTTAACCAAGTTTGTTTCAATTTTAATCTCCAACATTTCTCTTTCTTAAAATATTAGGATATCCACTAAGCAAATCCATTTATTTTGAGTTTGGATTATTGTGCTTACCTTTTTGGAATTTTGAAAGTTTCTCTTTTAGTTCTTCTTTCTTCTCAATTTTTTTTGAAAGTGTTCTTGCTCCATTCTTCTAATCTTGATGTCATTGGTTTAATTTGTTTTGGAAGTGTATATAGTCCATCATTTCCTAAAGGTTTACATGTCTATGCTATTAGATAAACAAATTGAGGATGGTCTTCTCACATCTGCTCATATTTAAAATATAATTTTTTTAAATTCACTTACTACCATTTTAACTCTTATTGTCTAGTGATCTGAACCAATCTTTGTCAAGGTATTAATTTTAGCATAAATCCCTTCATCTAGCCAATGACTTAAGAACATACATTTATCTAATTTTTTTTCTATTAAGTTTTGTTCTGTCTTGTTGTTTGTCCATGTATATTTATCCTCTTCAAACTCAGCCTTCCAAAGATTATTATTTTGAAATATCTCATACTTTGGGTTATTTTCCTAATTCTCCCAAATTATTTATCCACCTTGGTTATGTTATTAAAATATCTTATGATCATGATTTGAGTTTCTTGGTATTTACTTCTCATAAAGGCTTCAATCTCACTCTATACTTTTGATTGCTTGATTGAGTTGTAGGTCCATAGACATTGATAAGGATGAAATGAATATATGTAAAGTAACATGTGACTAATGAGGCTATCCAATGCCTAGTTTTATGAATGGTTTCATAGGAGGTTCTAACTATATTCCAACATGTTAGAATTCTCCCTACCACTCTTAAATCCACATCCCATTTACATATTTTCCATATTGCTTTCATAGTTTTGGAAAATTCTTGCTTTGTCATTTTAGTTTCCTCGATACAAAGAATATCATTCTTAGTACTTACACAAAGGGTTCTAATACATCTTTGATTTGAGAGAGAATTAGCACCCTTTATATTCCATGAGATGGTAATCATGTATCATTAGGGGATGATAGGCCCACCTACAAATTACCAATATTATTTTTTTATTTGATAAAGAGAAGTTCAACCAAATTAGATTGTGTTTCTTTATCTATATTAGCTCATGTTTGATAAATTTAAGGTTTTCCTCTTTTTGTCTTGTTAGTATCAAGAGTAGGTCTTATTTTTCTATTCCTCAATATTATTTCACAACTTTCCTTTTCATTAGGTTTATCCTTTGTTGGCTTTGGTAAGGAATATTTTGACTTATCCTACTCATTTTCTGGTATTTTCTTATTAATGGTAGAGGTATAAATATCTAACATTGTATTTTATCTACCACTTTCCTTCTCTTGAATGGTGCATGGTACTTCAAGAGAGTCTTCAAAATTTAATGAGGCACATTCCTTAGGTTCAATAGTAAATTTCATCCCTAAATTGGGATCATATTAAGTAGACGATTCCTTGTTAATATTTTGGTCATGTTGTATCGTGTCCTCTAAACTTTGATTTAATTTTTCTTCATAAGCTAAAGCCTCAAAAGAATTTGTATTTATTCAATATCCTTATTTTTTACTTACATATTTTTGGACCATTTTTTTGGAAGTTGAAAACCATCCTCACCCATATCCCTTTGTAAGTTTCTCTCGTAGTTTTCTACATATGTTTATGTTGAACTCTTTTTAGGGCATGATCTATCAATATGCCCCACCTCATGATATTTTCTACATCTAAAAGATGTATTTTCATAATCCATGGTTTGGGTCCACAACTTGCCCCCATACTTAAGAATGATTAATTCTAGAAAAGGTTTATTGATATCAATCACGACCGAAATATGAGCATAAATAGCCAAGAATCCATTTTTTGTAGTTTCTAAAATCTCAAAAAGTTCTCCCAAAGTGTTTCTTACTGACTTGAAGGTATCCATTTCCCAAAATTCAATGGCAACCCATACATCCCAACCCAAACTAGTAATAGGGATAGATTTACATTTTCAAGTGCAAGCCCTTCATACTTTTTTTTTTTTCCCCGAAAAAAAATCATAATTTCTATTTCACCAGAAAAAGAGATTACATTGTGAAGTTGCCCAAGGCAAGCTGTAATAATCAGGCAGGAAACACACAGTCTGTCCCCACCTAAATTTTCTTAGTACCATCAAGGAAGGGCTAAGAGTTAAAAATTTTCCCATAAGACCTCTACACAGAGGTGTCTATAATGCTCAGCTACTTTGTCTACAAGTGAAAACCAGAAAGGAAGAAAAGCGAAATCTGCCTCCCGATTTTTTTTTTTTTTTTTCTAGAATAAGAGATTACATTATGAGGTTGCCCAAGGCAAGCTGTAATAATCAGGCAGGAAACACACAGTCTGTCCCCACCTAAATTTTCTTAGTACCATCAAGGAAGGCTAAGAGTTAAAAATTTCCCATAAGACCTCTACACAAAGGTGTCAATAATGCTCAGCTACTTTGTCTACAAGAGAAAACCAGAAAGGAAGAAAAGCGAAATCTGCCTCCCGAATTTGATTTTTTTTTTTTTTTTAATTATCGAGCAAAGAAATCGTTGTCTCTTGGATAAGCACACCATCCTTTATTTTCTTCAGCTCCCATCTTCCTTGCGCCAGCTGCAGACCTTCCTTTGACAAAGCATCCGCCCCAGAGTTGAGTTCTCTGTAGATATGAGTATAGGATATGGGGTTTACGACATCTGCCAAAATGTTTACCTGTTGAAAAATTGGCTGCAAAGTTAAGTTCTCCATTCTGAACATTTTCTTCATCCAATTGATGACTAACAAGGAGTCTCCTAAAACTTGGAGTTGTTGAACATGGTAGTCCAGAGCAGTTTTCAGGAGTAACTTCAAGGCAATTAATTCGGCATAGTTATTTGTGCCCCCTCCTAGTCCAGCCTTAAACTGGATGAAATGAGAATCCTTAAGAAAGAGGATTCCCCCTGCCCCACACATAAGAGGGGTGCCTTGACAAGCACCATCAAAAAAACCCCAAGGAGTTGTTTTGATGACATTGGCAGCTTTCATTTTTCTTGGGCCTTTTTGCACAGTAGGTTTTACCAGATCAGCAATGAAAGAACGGATCTGAGTAGCAATTTGAAAGGCTGGTTGAGAAGAGGCTTGGAAAATATCTGAGTTTCTTGCTAGCCAAACTCCCCATGCCACCGCAAAAGGGAGGGCCCTGTAGGACTTCAGATCTTTAGAATCAAACCACTGCTGCAAACAATGTTCCAATGTGTCTCCTTGCCAAGTACCTGTGCTTCCAGTTATCACCTCAATCTCCTGCCATACACACTTAGTGAAAACACAGCCAACCAATAAATGGTTGATAGTTTCAGGCTCCTTATGACAGAGTGTACACCTTCCAAGACCTTGAAACCCCCTCTTCATTAAAACATCCCAAGTTAAAATTCTGTTATTGAGGGCCAACCATAAAAAAATTTTGGTTTTTAAAGGCGTCTTTACCTTCCAAATCGCTTTCCACCACCATATATTATCCCCCTGCCTATCATGTGCAAACAAGTCTCTATATCCCATCCTAGCAGTATAAACACCCCTTTTAGTATTTTTTGTCCAAACCAACTCATCATCCACAGTTGGTCTGATCCTAGTATGACTGATGAGAAGTGCCTTCACATAAGCTTGCCATGACTCAGCCTTCCTGCCTTCAAGACCTAGATGTTGCACACTCATCCAACCTTGCTTCCAAATGGTAGTAGTGTCTTGGTCTGCCACCTGAGAGAGAGTATAAAAACCTGCATTGTGGAGAGAAAGTAAGAGGTCCTCAGAAAGTCTATGCTCATTGCCACAACCAACCCAAGGATCTTCCCCAATTCTCACTTTTTCACCATTCCCAATATTCCAAGCCAACCAATTCCCCAGAAATGGAAAGGCCTGAATAGCAGCTTTCCAAAAGTTAGACACCTTTCTGATGGACTTGTCAGGTTTCCTAATCCACTCTTCCATAGAAAGAGGTTCGATATATTTTGCCTTGATGACTTTGCTCCATAGGTTTTCTTGAGTGAGCAGCCTCCATAAGCTTTTTGCAGCCAGTGCTTTACCAAAAAGATGGATATTTTTAATACCCCAACCTCCCTCGGCCTTAGGTTTTGCTATTGATTTCCAATTGGCTAAAACAATGGCTGCTTTGTCCCTTTTTCCATTCCACAGAAATTTGAAGCACCTTTTTCTGATTTTTTCTAGTACCCCTACTGGGATGAAAGCCATGCCATGCCAATAGACGGGGATTGCCTCCAGGACTGATTTGACAAGAGTTAATCTGCCTCCAATTGATAACCACCTATTACACCACATAGAAATCCTTTTATCTATCTTTTCCACCAGCCAATCCCAATCTCTTATGCCATAGTTATTTGGCTTCAAACAAAATCCCAGATATTTTATCCCTGATTGGAAATCAGTCTTAGGAAAGGAAAGAATTCTCTGAAAATTATTTTCCTCCTCTTCCACCAGGCCAAAACACGACATTGTAGACTTTCCCATATTGATTTCCATACCAGTGGCAAGGCAATAGCTCCTTAGAATATCATTAAGCTTGCTTATGTCCCTAAAAGAACCAACACTAAACAAAATAACATCATCTACAAATAGGAGATGTGTTAGAGAGAAAGATGTACTCATTTGAATTCCTTTAATCTGCCCTGTTCGCTTAGCTTCTTTGATAGCCCTGCTCAAACCTTCAGCCACCAAAAGAAATAAAAAGGGAGATAAGGGACAACCTTGCCTGATGCCACGCTCTGAGGAAAAGAAATTAGAAGCAGAACCATTTATAAGTACAACGAAGGAGACAGAGGTCACACATCCCATGATCCAATTCACAACACGAAGGTTGAACCCAATGTGAAGAAGCATGATCCTCAGATACATCCAATTAACCCTGTCAAAAGCTTTGGAAAGATCCAGTTTTACAACCACAGCAGGAAGTCTTTTTGTTTTTATAGAATGCAGCCCTTCTTGGGCCACTCCAACAACGTCATGGATTTGCCTCCCATTTAGAAACCCAAATTGCTCACTGGAGATGGAATCAGAAAAGACTCTTTTTAACCTCAAGGCAATTATTTTGGCAATAATTTTATAGAGGCAGTTGCACAAGGAAATAGGTCTGAAGTCATCGAAAGAAGTAGGAGAGTCCTTCTTTGGAATCAAAGCGATGAAGGTTGAGTTGAAATCCACTGGGATCTTCCCTGAAGCTTTAGTTTCTTCAATAACTCTAATCAGGTCTTCCCCAATTAAGTCAAAGAAGCCCAAGAAGAATTCAACCCCCCAACCATCTGGCCCAGGACTTTTGTCCTTCTGAAAGGATGAAAGCACTTCTTTTAATTCCTCCAATGACACTTTCTCAAGAATCATTTCATTAGTAGCCTCATCTGCAAAACTTGGAAAGAAGGTTGTATGTTTTAAGATCTCAGCCAAGTTTACCCTTTTGGGATCTTTAAACAAGTGCTTGAAATGATTTATGCCAAGAGCTGCGAGGTCTTTGAAGGACCTAGCTTTTGACCCCTCTCCATTGGGCAATTCCCAGATGGTGTTAATATTTTTCCTGTGATTTGCATAATTTTGAAAGAATTTGGTGTTTTCATCCCCTAAATCCAGCCATATAGCTCTACTTTTGAGCCTCCATTGGGCTTCTTGAGCTCGCAAGATATTGCTCTTTTTTCCTTCCAATGTTCTGATGGTTGATTTGGATTCCTCGAAAAGACCAACCTCATTCACTATCTCATAAGAAGCAGCAATCTGTTGTTCTAAAAGAAGGAGTTCCTGCATTTGTTGCCTATACTTATTATAAGCCCAATTAGAGACAGCTGATTTAACTTTCTTCAGGCTTTTTGTCATTTGAGAGCAGGCTGAACTTCCCAAGTTTTCATCATAAGAGTTCCATTCTTCTTTAACCAGATTCTGAAAATCTTTGTCCTGCAGCCAAGTTGAATTGAATTTGAAAGGGCTTGGAGGTTTCCTATCCGGGTTGCCTATTTGGAGCAAAATAGGGAAATGGTCTGAGATGCCACAAGGGTCCACCCAGGTTCTGATTTTCTCCCCTTCCATCAGCAGGGATTCGGAGACATAGAATCGATCCAATCTTTTTGCCACATAATCCTCACCTGCTCTATTGTTGCTCCAAGTAGGAGTAAGTTTGATTGGTTCAACATCTACCAAGTCTGCCAATTCAAATTTGTGTTTAAAAAACCCAGCTTGTGGGTCACTTCTTGCTGTTGTCCCCCATATCTCAGCTCTATTCAAAGTGAAATTTAGATCACCCCCAAGGATAAGATTCCCATGCTACAGAAAGTTATTGGCAAATAGGGTATCCCAGTAATGAATTCTATTTTCATAAGGGCCATAAATGTTAATCAACACAAAGGATTTCCCCAATTCCATAGAGAAGAGCTCCACTCCTATTCCTGAAGTAAGAAAAGCAGATTTTATAAACCTGAAATTCCTCTTCTTCCACCCCAGAACAAGGCCACCTGATCTTCCCTCAGAGTCCAAAGAGAGGAATTCCCAGTCCTTTATAAGGGTGTGGAGAATGCTTTCCACTTTCACACCCACTCCCATAGTCTCTTGAAGAAATAGGATATCTGGAAGATGAAGTTGCATTAACCTCCTTAGAGCAGTCTTTTTTGAGGCGCTGCCCAGACCCCAAATATTTTGAGAGAGGATTAACATTATTTGACTGATTCTGGGGTTTTGCCTGCTCTAAGTGCCCCTATTATTGATTTTTGTTTCCCTGTCTTTACTTCCCTCAAAGCTTGATCCTTTGCCAGTTGAATGTTTGATTTCCTCCCTAAGGCATGTGAGTTAACAACATCCAAGCTAAGTCCTCCTGCGATTTCTCCCTTTTCAATGAAAGCTGCTGATTTGTGTGATCTGAGAAAATAATTGTGAGACCCCTTTGAAGACTCTCTACCTTCAGAGGAAGATGAAAGTAGAGAAGTGGACTTTGTTAATGAAGAAAAAATTGGAATGCTGAGAGACCCCTTATATCTAGGATGTTGTATATTCATATCTTCTTTCCAGATACCACTTCTCTTTGCAGGAACCTTTTGTTTTTCTGACCCCATAGACCTGTCCTGGGAGGGGGGTAATAGCTCTTCATCAAGGTTTGTTCTTAAATCAGAGTTATGATTTATAAAACTAGGAGGACTGCTGTGTAATTGGGTTACCACCTGTGGTCTCAATGAGGTATCTGCCTCCCTTGTTTTTGCCTGAACATGTGTTCCCTCCCTCTGATCTAAGATTGAGTCTCTTCTATCTCCTTTGTTCTGAGCATTGGAGAGATGAGGATCCTTTTCAACATTGCTTATACCAATCTCCTGACCACCATTTTCATCAACTGGAGTTTGAACCCGACCTAAATGTCTATTATTGAATCCCTCCAAGTGATTGTCTAAAACATCCACTCTCCCTCCAGGGTTGTGATTTCCTTTAAAACTCTTCCCCCCACCCTTTCTGTGAATTTTAGTCCACAATCTGCTACTAAATGACCATAGACATGACATCTAGCACAGCGGAAAGGTATCTTCACATAATCAAGAATTTGGTCATAATGCCACTTCCCAATTCTGATCTCAATTGATTCCGGGAGACCTTCCCGAAGGTCCAGCTCCACTAGTATCCTTGCAATAGTTCTAGAGGAGCCACTCAGGCACCCTTGGTCAATATCCACACATGATCCTAGCTGATTACCTATTTCCTTCAAAACCCTACATGTCCACAGCTCCAATGGTAATCCTGGTAACTTGACCCATATAGGCTGAATTGATTTGGACTCACTTCTTGGGTCAAAACAAGGGGACCACCGTTTTAAAGACAAAGCATATGAGTTCCAAAACCATCTTCTCTGCAATATTTTATCTGCATCCTCTTTTGATCTGAATGAAAAGGCTAACCATCCTCTTACCAGAATATAGAAACTTGGAGAATATCCTATTGCTGAACTCCACTCCCTTTCTATCCATTGAGCTAGAGTTTTTTCTGAGTATAATCTTCCATAGAATCTTCCTGTTAGAGTTTTTCCTTCCATTTCTAGAACCCTGTCCAGCAGTATATCCTCGCCTAAAACCAAATTTACTTTCTCCTTTTTAGTCTTAACACACTTTTTCTGCCTTTTATTGGTATTGTTCAACTTGTTTGTAAATAATGGTTCCTCCTCATTTCCCCTACCTGAACATTTTTTCCCTGCCATGATCCCTTCCAAGAGTCCGATGTCTAGATATGGGTCGGACTTACCATCACCTATGTCCTGGGAGCTTTTCTTCGAGGAGACCTCCCAAGATCGGACTGCCATAAAGTCTGAATCACCATCGTACAGCTGAGAAAGGAACTCATTTGAGTTACTTTCTGATCCCTGACTAAAGTTAGTTTCAATTAAAAGGCCATTTTCCCTCTGTGACTTCCACTTAGCTATCAGAAAATCATCTGCAGGGAATATAGGAACATCCGTCGTCGGTTCTGGGGAATAGTCCACCAATTCTGCCATATCCTCCATCATGCTAACCCTATCCTCCACCATTACCTCAGAAACATGTTTTATTTGGTATGACCATTAGGGATGGTAGCAGAAAATATATAATGGTCACCAGACAGTTGACAATTAGGCAGTACAGAGTTTTAGAGGCAGGTTAAAATTTTCAATTGATGGATAGAAACTCGAAAATGTACTCCAGATCTGATGCCTTTATTTTTGAGATGTACATCATCCCTTCCTCTGTTTCATGGTATCTCTTCTCTCTTTTGTCTTGTAAATTCTCAAACATCCAATATTTTCATCTGACCCAAACCTTTCGAGGCAAGTTAAAGTTTTCAATTGAGAAGAAACACAAAAGTACTCCAATTTGATGCCTTTATTTTTCTGAAATGTTCTTAAAGGTATGTTCTTACAGTCTTCTTACAGTCTGTTCTTGCTGAAAAGGAAACAGGATCTAAAATGTAGACAAATATGTAGCTTTGTTTCAACAGTATTTGCTTTAGAGAAAGCCCTAGTATGAATTATAGGACCTTCATATCTGTTTACTTTCCTATGTTTGAGATTTCTCCAAAGACACATCTTCTGCTGAGTATTCTACTATACAAATTGGTTGACATGCATTAAGTGTTCAGCTGTTCACATGGTTCTCTACAAATTTGAAAGAAAGCTAAATAGTACAGACTTGTTTAGAGATCCAAACCTCCTTCAATCCATGAGTTGTTGTAATAAACGTGAGCCGCTTCTCTGAAACAGGATTTTGCATCTTTGTGATTGCTTCCCTTCCGGGCGGAGGTATGGCGGATCTGGCAAAAGGTCATGCCACAACTCCTATCGCTCTTGCAACTGCTATGCCTCCACCGCGACCACCTCCACTACGCCGCCGGTTGCGCCTCCTTGGTTCGCTAGAATCCCAAAAGAATTTTTCCAAGAGGTCCGCCACAACTTATGCCGCCGCTTCCTCCTCTGGAACCTCCACAACGCCTCCTGTGGAGCCTCCACCATGACCACCGCCGGCTTCGCCTCCACCGCGACCACCTCCACAACACCGTCGGTTGCGCCTCCTTGGTTCACTAGAATCCCAAATCAGCTGATCAAGAGGCCATTTCTAGTCTTTCGTACCATTGTAAGTCTATCCTGTGCCGCGCCACCAAAACCAGGTAATGCTTATACAATGTCCATTGAAAATCGTCTAAAATCAAACCCTAGGCCTTCAATGAGGGAGCACAGATGAACATTATGCATTACAGAGCCAGATATCCCTAGGCCTTCAATGAGGGAGCACAGACGAAAATCATTGAAAAAGCTCAAAACTGGCAAATTTATTGGAAAATGCTTAGATCTGCTTCAGATTTTGTTGAAAATAACTTGAATCTGCCTCGGATCTAGTTGAAAAACTACCCCAGACAAGTCATGTTCGTCTCGTCCGAGTCAAGCACACCCCCACCACAGTGCTCCCACAAGCCCTTCATACTATTAAGGAGGAGTCATCCTCTTCCCATAAACCAAGGACCCCCTTTCAGGATTCTATCTCTTTCATCCCTAGAAAATAAAATGGATAGGAAGAAACCTTTGGGAAGAAAGGATAGACTCACTCCTGAAGACTTCCATTTTCTATCAATCCATTTACTTAGATTCAAAAGCCTTGGTCAAGACCCATTAAATTTACCAATGACTACCCTATCTTTGAGCAAAAAGGATCACTCCTCTATGAGGTCCTCCCTAACCTCTACTACTAGGGATGATTCTAAGGATTTAGTGGTAAAGCGATTCATGGAAAGAAAATAATATCCTTGATATCTACTGATATTTACCAATATATCTTATAGCAATTATATTAATTGAAAATAAATCTAGAAATTTCTACATGTAGAACTTATAAGAAAATAAAGGGATAAATGAACATTAGTTTAAAAATTCTACGCCTATATTAAATATCTCACCTTGCTGATTCCCTAGTCTTCCATTGCTCCTCCCATCATTCGAATCTTGGTTGATAGAAATATGTAATTTTGTTTTTTGTGGCCTGAAAAATCATCACTATCCTAGTTTCATATGGACGACTTCATAGAGTTGTATCTCTCTCAATACTATTTGGATGGCTTGATATTTTGAGTCCTCTAAGTCAAAGTTGTCATTGATGTCACATGATAGAGTTATCACTCATATCAAGGAATTCGACAAGAAATAAAGTCGTCCAAGGTTGTCACTATCATCCAAGAAAAAGCTTCAACAGTGCAAAAGTGAAAGGAAAAAGGCTCCATAATATTTTAATATTATTGGGAGCACAGGTTAAGCGATTGGTTCATAAAAGCTCAAGATGGGTTATTGCCAAGGTTAAAAAGGAGGTTTAATAATTATTTATAAATTATTTAAATTCACAAGGAATTTAAATTTTATAAATAATATTCGTTACACCAAGGTTGTGCATTAAGACAAGGCTCCAAGGTTTAATTAAACTAAAACCTAAGGTTGGTCTAATTTAATTTATAATATTTAAATTTAAATTTAAATTTAAATATATTATAAATTAATCAACCAAGTCGACATCGAATTAAATCGATGCGTCGACGTGATTGCATGGAAGACAAAGGCATTATATATAATGCCCTAAAAGGCATTAATCAATTTTATCCTTGCTAATTCGTTTGGAGTGCATGCGAATTAAGGCTCGTGTTTTAAAAGACTTTACGAATTGCGAAAGGGTTGAAGCAGGGAACATTTGACTTGTGGAGCACATAGGCTAGCTTGGCCTAGCGGTGCATTGGCTTGGCGAGACACAGGAGGTCCCGCGTTTGATTTGCTTGGAGGTTGCTTGCAAGGTCAAAGCGCTCGAAGCACGTTTTGATTATTTTGAAAGGCGCAGTTTCGTGAGGTTGTTGATGCAGTTCATGCCTTCTTAGGCACGTGTGGGCGCATGGCCCAACGATGGCTTGGCCGCGGTTAAGGCGTTGGGAAGGAAGACGTCGAGGGATCGAATCCCTCTGAGAGGCAAGGCAAGTTAATTTTTATATTTTAATTTTTATTAAATAGCCTTAAGGGAGAAATAAGGGTTATGCTATGCCCTAGAAAATTGAGAGATTTTTGATGGTTTTATTTTTGGAAGGGTAGCATATTATATATCGTTGGAAAGAATTTTTCAAGGGCTATTTGATTAACTTGATTAGAAGGAGAAATAAGGTGTGTGTAAAGAGATATTTTTGTTTTTGTAAAGGGGTTCAAAAGTGAGTTTGATTTATTCTTTTTCAAAGGGGATTATTTCTTTCATGAGAGGACATGGTGAATTTTATTGAGTAGGAGTAATAAGGTGTTATTGGGATATTATTTTTATTGTTGTGATATTACTCAAGTCCTCTAACCTCTTTGTGATTGAAAAGGAAATATTTGAAAGTGTGTTGAGTTTGACAGATTTTGTGGACAACTCCTTGGCATCAAAAAGGTATGGGCAATATTCTCCATTGACTTGATTGGGTGATTGATTTATGAAAATATCATTGGAGAGAAAAGGATTGATTGTGGTTTCCTTTTTGAAAGTGGTTGGTTTAATGCTTCAAGGTTTTCTGGATTGAGAGTTGTGATTAAACTTTGTTTTATAAGCATTGTTGTTGAAGCCAATTGGTTATGCAAAGAACTTGAATTTGAGTTAGAAAAGAACATGAGTATCATTGTTATGTGAGATTTGTGGTTGAGCATTGTTGGAAACATTTTGAGTTGGTTGATACATGCTTGGACTAGGGTTTGTGAGAAAGGGTTGTTCCTTGAGGTGATTGGTTGAGTAGAGTTGATTAAGCCTAGTCAAGTGGATGCATGTGGTTGTTCAAGTTCCATGAAACAAACTATTCTATATTCTGATTTGAGTTGAGATTGAGCTTTGAGTATAGAACATATTGAGTCTCTAACAATTCTCTTTATGCTTCTATGAGATTGATTTGAGTTGAGATTGAGCTTTGAGAATAGAACATATTGAGTCTCTAACAATTCTCTTTATGCTTCTATGAGATTGATTTGAGTTGAGATTGAGCTTTGAGAATAGAACATATTGAGTCTCTAACAATTCTCTTTATGCTTCTATGAGATTGATTTGAGTTGAGATTGAGATTTGAGAATAGAACATATTGAGTCTCTAAAAATTCTCTTTATGCTTCTATGAGATTGAGTTGAGAAAGTGATTAAGCATTGAGTGTAGAACATATTGAGTCTCTAACAATTCTCTTTATGATTCTATGAGATTGAACAAGTTATGTGGACTTGTTAAGCTGATTTGAGGTAAGTCTTTGAGAAGGCTTGTGGACTGATTTTGTGTAAGCTTTGTGGAAGCTTGCAATGCATATTTGAGCAAGTCCTAGAGAGGACTTGTTGAGCAGATTTGGACAAGTTTAGAGTGAGCTTGTTGAGCATATTTGGGCAAGTTCTGAGTGGACCTGTTGAGCAGATTTGAGCAGGTTCTAAGTGGAACTATTGAGAAGATTTGAGCAAGTTCTGAGTGGACTTGTTGAGGAAATTTGAGCAGGTTCTGAGTGGACCTGTTGAGTAGATTTGAGCAGGTTCAGAGTGGACTTGTTGAGAAGATTTGAGCAGGTTATGAGTGGACTTGTTGAGCAGATTTGAGCAAGTTTTGAGTGGACCTATTGAGTAGATTTGAGAAGGTTTTGAGTGAACCTATTGACAGAGCTTTGGAGGTGACAGAGTATAGAGGACAGAGTCTCAATGGATAGAGATCCAGTAGCCAGGACAATTGAAGACATATCTTCTAAGTGAGGAGTCTTCAAGTGGAGAGAGATCCACCAATCAGTGCAGCAGAGAGACAAAGTCTTCTAGAAGATCACTAGCCAGAGCTGAAGGGGAAAGAGTTCTCCTATGGAAGAGATCCACGAACTTGAGATTTAGGGGATCAACATCTCCTTTGGACAGAGGTCCATAAACATTGTAATTGGGAAGGATTCCCAAAGGATTATTTGAGAAATATTTAGAAGAAATATTTTCTCTGTGGAGGTAGCCCACATTGGGTGAACCACGTTAAAATTTGTGTCTCTATTGTGTATGGTGTTTTGTGCATTGCTTTGATTATTGCTATTGATACTATTATCTATACACTGCATAATATTGAATTGAAAAGAAAAGTAAAAAGTGGTCTTATACTGTTCACCCCCCTCTCAGTATAAGCTTGTATTCTTCATTAAAGCTCTTAAAATTTTGCACAAATTGGTCTAAGAATTGTCTAAATCAGATAACCTTTCACAAAGATATAACTCTTGAAATATGAGGTATATTTTTTAATTTTTGCTCTAATGTTGTCCTTGTTCCATATGGCTATCTTCACATGGTTGTATCTCCCTCAATACTACTTGGATACTTTTGTATAAGTACTAATTTTAAATATGTTCACTTTTTGCAAAAAAAACACTGATATCATCATCATAATGACAAAAAAATATGTTTTAAGGATATTTGTAAACTTTTTTTGATGCTATGTCAATGCTATGATGATGCCACTATGTATATTTTTTATTAACATGGTGTCGAGTGTTCAATAAACATCAAATAATAGCTCCATTATAACAATGATATGAGCACTTTAATGATAAGATGATATAGTGGTACTAAATGGTATTTAAAAAATAATATTAAAACTAAATTTAAAATAATAACTACTGTATATTTTTAAGACACTCATATACCCATTGAATGGTTTGAACTTGGGTCTCCTTGATGAGAACCCATATACATACCAATGTGGTTACAACTACTAGATTTTTTTAATTATAATCATTGTTATATATTTAATTAATAAAATAGGTGTATTATTATTATTTTGAAGATTTGGTTAGTGTGAGAAACCCCTATGACTAACACTCAAGGATGGGCATCCCCATCCCACCATGACCTCTCATAAAGGGGAGAGCTGAGCTTATCAATAGGGATCAAACACAACCACACACACACCCCCTCACACATTTGCCCATGTCATGGTTTGAACCTTGGACATATCGAAGAAGAACCAAAACCCGAACCATTGCGATGTCCCTTGAAACAATAAATGTAATATTATTATTTCAATTATTCATTATGATATATATATATATATATATATATATATATATATATATATATATATATATATATATATATATTGGATACATAGGGGAGTTGGTTATATCCACACTATTTTTAGTAACTGCCAAGTGTAGGGTTCAAACCACAAGGGCTGCTCCCAACAAGCCTATACCACCTCGTTATTTTATAACTCGGTGTGAAGAGGACCATCGATCGCTTAGGATTTGTACTATTATCATCGGTTTGATGCGCACTCAAAGGATTCAGAGCATACTACTACCTTGCAAACATATATGCCCCCAAGGTTTGAACCTATGTCTCGTTTGGGTAAGTGCCTGGCCAGACAAACAATTACCAATACACCTAACCCTTGGAGGCATTATATATAAAAACTTGTGTAAACTGAAATTATATAAATATATATTACTTTTATACTATTCATATTATTTTTTTACAAGAAAAAAATTGTAATTTTATTTCAAGAGTGAAAGAAAATTACACTTCTCAGGTGCCTTAGCACAAACAGAAACCCAAGTAAAAGAATATTACTAGGATTCAATATATAATTACAGTCGGGTAGATCAAAGAGGAAAAAAGTACATCTTAGAAATACCATGGGGATAATAAGGATAAATATCCTTATATATCAATACTTAATCATCCAATCAACCTCCATGACCAAAATATGAATAGAAATCAATAAAAAAGAAACCAGTAGAATAGAAAAGAAACAATTAGAAACTGCCATAAAGCTCTAATCAAATGAAATAGGCCCACAGTAAAAAACCCAGAGCTAGCATAGAAAATAGGGATATGATATGTGGGTGAAATAAGAAACTCCATCCTTATTCTCTTCCATTTGCAAGAAATCTTCTAGAACCTGTTGACCTTATTTTGATAACCTATCTGCTTCTTGATTTAATTCCCTATAAACATGTGTAAAAGAGATATTTTTAAAAATAGAAATCACCTCTAGTAGTTCATCTTTCATTGGTCTAAGTAGTTTATTTTTTAATTGAGTATATCTATTCATCCAATTGATGACTAGAGTGAAATCTCCAAATGTTTATAATTTTTTCACATTTCTCTCCACAACACACTTCATTAGCAATCTCAAAGCCTAAAACTCAGCAAAATTGTTGGAACCTATTCCAATACCTGCTTTAAATTTGATATAGTGGGTATCCGAGAAGTACAGGATGCTTCCTGCGCTACTAGAATATGACCGTCTCTTACTAGCCCCATCAAAAAAATTGCATGGCTAAGACTTCTCAATGAACAAATTGTCTACTTATCAAGGTTTCTTATGTTTGTCAGGCCCTTTGTTGATTGAGACCAAAGTCGTCACCTAAAATATGACTTGATATGGGGGAATTAACTTCCCTTCATAAATGGTTGTATTCCGTGCCAACCATACACCCCAACATAGAAGACATGGTAAATAAAGAAATTGTTTCAACTATTTTTTCAAAAACCACTATCTTAAGTATACCTCCATTGTTTCTCCTTCCCAAATATTTTGTACTCCATTTATATTTTTAGCTTCTAACCAAACCTATTGAGAAAAAGAGTATTTGATTAACATATGTGTGATATTTTCCTCCTCTGACTGACACAACATACAAATACTCGGACCTTATTTTCTTCTCCTCTGTAAAAAATTCCAAATCAAAGCATTATTTCTCAAAGCTAATCACCTAAAAATAATTGTATTTTTTGGGGCATATAATTTCCAAATTTTCTTCCACCACAAAGTAGACCCTTGAGGATGAGGGTCAAAACTTGCTTTGTAACCAAGTCTAGCCATATATTGACCCTTATAATTATTGTATGCCCAAGAAATAGTATCTGGTTTATCTCTCATCTTGATATGACTCTTATTAAGACTATCAGTGTAAGCCTTCCATAGAACAATCTGCTCATCAAAAAAACCCAAGATATGAGCCTGCTTCCAACCTTGGATACAAAGACTAGAAGAATCTGATTCCCCCACCTGATGATGAAAGTAAAAACCCTTGTCTTGTAAATAACTTATCATAGATTTTTGTAACAAAATTTTTTCTCCACAACCCAAAATAGAATTAGCCCCTATTCTAACTTGTTCACCGTTGCCTACTTTCCAAGACAAATATTTTCCAATCATAGGAAAAGCCTGTACTAGTGCCTTCCATTGAATGGAAACATTTTTAATGCTTTTTAATGGACTTTTGATCCAATCCATAAAGGTCCTTGGAAAAATATACTTTTTTTCAATAATCTTCTTCCATAATCCTTCTTTGGTCAAAATCTCCATAAAAGTTTTGTTGCCAAAGAAGATAAAAAAGATGGATATTTTTAAGGCCCCAACCACCTTCCTCCTTTGGCCTAGCAATACTCTACCACTTAACTAAAGGAATTCCTTCATGTTCCTTGCATCCAGTCCAAAGAAATTTGAAGTAGAGTTTTCTTATTTTCTCTAGAACTCCTTTGGGAATGAAGGCCAAGGAGTGCCAAAACACAGGAATTGCCTCAAGAACCGAATTTACAAGTGTTAATATTCCACCAATAGACAACCATCTATTACACCAATGGTTAATCCTAAATTCAATCTTCTCTAAAAGCCATCCCCAATTTCTCTTACTTTAAGTATTTGGATTCAATACAAACACCAGATACTTAAAGCCTTCCTGGAAATCTAAGAGATTAAAATGAAATATTCTGATTAAATCCTGTTTAGTCTCTTGCTTTAGACCATTAAAGAAAATAGAGGATTTTTAAAAATTTATCTCCATACCAGTAGCAATAATGTAAGTGTCCAAGATTTCCTTCAACTTTCTAGCTTCCCTTAAAATTCCATTTGTGAACAACAATACATCACCATCAAATAATAAATGAGATAAATAAAGTATCCCCACTTTGATCTCGGATAAGGATCCTGCCCTATTTGCATCCAAAACGACTCTACTCAATCCTTCAACAACCAACAAAAAAAGTAAAGGAGATAAAGGACATCCCTATATCAGTCCTCTCAAGGGTATAAAGAATTTAGCAGCTGATCCATTGATAAGAACAACAAAATATACAGAAGAAATACATCCCATAATCCACTTTACTATTGGATAGCTAAAACCACATGTAAGAGAATAAATCTGAGATACAACTAGCTAGTTCTATCATAAGCTTTAGATAGATCTAGTTTAAGGACCATTGCAGGATGATTTTTGGTTTTAATAGAGTGAAGGCTCTCTTGTGCAGCTCATATGGCTTCAAAAATTTGTCTACCTACTAAAAACCCAAACTGCTACTGGGAAATAACTTCAAAGAAAATATTCTTTTATCTAACAACTAGAATCTTTGCAATAATTTTATAGACACAGTTACACAATGAAATAGGTCTAAATTCATCAAACGTTTCAAGATTCTCCTTTTTTGGAATCAAAGCTAAAAAAGCAGAGTTAAAAGCCCCCAAAACTTGACCACTAAACCTAACTTCCTCCATTACTTTGAGAATATCCTCCTCAACCAGATCATAAAAACTAGGAAAAACTCCACAGACCATCCATTAGACCTTGGAATTTTATCCTTTTTGAAAGAAGTCAGGACAACTTTTAGTTCTTCCTTTATGAACTCCTTCACAAGTAATTGATTGTCCTCCTCTATCACAAAACTAGGGAAGAAAGTAGTTAACTTTAAAATTTCTCCAATATTGACTCTATCAGGTTCTTTATAGATAGATTGAAAATGTTTTTGCTCCCAAATCTGCTAACTCATAATAACTCCTAACAAGGACCCCTTCTTCATTTTGCATCTCACAGATAGTGTTAAAATTCTTCCTGTGATTAGCAAAATTATGAAAAAATTAGTATTTTCATCCTCCTTTTTTAACCATATAGCTCCACTTTTCATTCTCCATTTAGCTTCCCTCCACTCCAAGAATTTGTACTTAATTTCTAGTTCAATTAGTCTTGTTTTCTCCTCCTCTTTAAATAAACCAACCTCATTCTTTTTATGAATTTATGAAATTTTCTTCTCCACCAACTTAAGATCTCTATCCATACTCTCCTTTTTAATTGCAATCCAAGATGACACAAATTTTAATTTTTTTAGAGCAGCAACAAATTGAAAACTCGTTGATGATCTGGAACTTTGGTCATAACCAATCCATTCTTTTTGAATCAGTTATTGAAATTCTTCTTCCTCCAACCAAATTGGATTGATCTTAAAAGGACTGGTAGGTTTTGCCTCTTGACTTTCTAATTGAAGAAAAATGGAAGAATGATCTGAGCCACCTCTAGTCTCAACCCATGACCGGTTTCTATTTATTTTATTGTATAATATATCTGAGATAAAAAATATATCCAAGCTCTTTGAGATCCCAGCTTCCCCAACTCTATTATTTCTTCATGTAGGCATTAATTTTATTGGTTCCAAATCAATTAAACCAACTTCTTCAATCTTATTCTTCAAGTAATTTGCAAGTCTATCAAGTCTTGTAGATTCTCCTCAGACCTAACTTCTATTCATAGTAAAATTTAAGTCCCCACAAATGATAACTCTTTCATCCCTAACATCTTTGGGAGAAAAAATCATCCTATAAGATCTACCTATCTTCATAGGGACCATAAAAATTAATAATTGATAACCTCAAACCCAAGTTTAAAAAATTTTTTTGTCCACAAGCCTGAAACCATAAAGGAAGAATTAATTAAGGATACTGAGTTCTTCCAGCTAGTCAAAACACCGCCTAAATGTTTGGTAGCATCTAGAACCAAGAACTCCCAGTCCCTAAGAAATTTACTTAAACCTTCAATGACTTTTGTACTTGCCCCTATGGTTTCTTGTAGAAGGATAACATCCAGATTATGAATTTTCACCAGCATGGTTAAGGTAAGTCTTTTAGAGGGACTACCAAGAACTCAGATATTAAAGGATAACAAGATCATATAAACATCTTAGAGGAGTTTTGTACCACTCTAAGGATCCCTTTGATAGATTTTTGTTTACCCTGTTGGATTTCTCTCAAACCCTTCTCCTGTGCATGAAGCAAAAATGATTTCCTACCTACTGAAGTAGTGGAAGATTCCTTTATATGGTCTAAACCTAACCCTAACCTTCCAATAATTGCACAAGTTCTTAGCTTGGATTTCCTTTTCCTAGAATGTAACAAATATCTACAAGAGGAACCTATCTCCAAACCATCCCTTGAATAGATACCTCCCTATAAGATTCACCTGATAGGTCACAAAGACTTCCCCCAATAGTAGATATATTTGGATCACAATCTCTATTCAATGCATTTGAGGATGCCAATCCATTGTCCAAAATCTTAGAAAAGTCCTTGTCCCTGGAACTTCTCTTTGAATATTCATAAGGAAGTGTACAAATTTTTTTATTACCTAAGTCCATATTATTATCATGTATTGGACAATAATTGTCATAAGGCTTAGATGTCTGACCAACAAAATTAATAGTATCGGGTTCCAATCCTTTCATAGTTTTCTTTGACTCTGTCTCCTTCTCTAAAAACTTATGAACAGTGAAATGGAGATAAAGCTAGGCCCAAAATTTCTTCCTCCTTCTCCAGAGTTTTGGTTCTAGGTTCAACAACATTCTTTTTGCTTGTTTGTACCAAATTAGGGAGCACTATTGAGCTTTGAAAAATAAGTATCTCTTTATTATTGTTAGCTGATTTGAAATCCCCACTAGTCATTTGTTTTCTCCTCCATACTTTCTGTGTGAAATATTGAGAACATTCCTTAGAAATATGTCCATAAACATGAAAACAAACACATCTAAAAGGAATCTTTAAATAATCCAATATTTGAGTATGAATTGTATTTCCCACAACTATCTCCATACATTTCGGTAAGCCTTCATTGATATCCATCTCAACCAAAACCCGAGATACAAACAAAAAAACACTAGATTTGAAAGAAATATCTATATCCAATATTTTACCTAATGAATATACAATCACTTTCAAAGCTCTTTTTGACCATAACTCCATTGGTAGACCTAGAAGTTTTACCCAGATCGGGATTCTCCTAGGAACTTCAGTCCTAGGATCAAAGCAAGCCGTCCAAGCCTTCAAAGAAAAAAAAGAAGACCCCCAATACCAATGACCTCCTATAATTTATATGCATATTTCTTAGATCAAAAAATGAAACCTATCTATCCTCTGGCAAGTGAAAAATTGGACCATATCCTAAGATTGGGACCCATACCTCCTACAACCATTCATTTAGTGTATTATCAACTATTTGACGTCCATGAAAATTTCCAATAAGGACCTTCCTCGAATACTCTAAAACTTGTTCCTTCCTCAAGTCTTCCCCAAGCACCATTTTGATCTTTGACCTTCTCTTTTTAACCACTTTATGTGCCTTACACACTTAAGTAACTGGAGTTGTAAACTGTATTGATTGTAAGTGTGGACCCACTCCACTTAGGGCCTCTAAATCAGGACTTTTACCAATAAAACCAGAACCATAAAAAGGAAACTTTGTCAAACAAAGTGAGTTTGGATTGTTTGGAGCCTGCTAAAGTTTTTCTTCATTGCAATGAAATGCTTGCTCATTCATTAGACCCATCACTTGAGTAGAGTATTCTAAGACACCTGAGAGTGATAAGTCAATAGGATAACTGACTTGATCTAAACCTTTTGACATAGACTCTCCTCTATCTACTAAAGTATGATAACCTGTAGTATTATTTTGGTCACTCAAAAAACCCAAGGACCCCTAATTCTCAACTTCTAAATCTTATCCAGAAATGGGATCCTTGGCCCTTAGAGTTAAAAATATGTGTTGCCCCTCAAAGGGGTCCTATAAGAAGTCCAAATATTTCTCTTCATTATCCATCAAAAATAAGAAACCAATTTCCCAAATTATACTACCATTTTAAAAGTACCAAATAAAAAATATTTTTACTTTGCTGTCCTAACACTGTTGTACTAGCATTTGCGCCCTAGCATTGCTACGACACTATTAAAATATTTTTACTTCACTGCCCTAGCACTCTTGCACTTGCCTTCATTGCCCTAGCACTACTGTGGTATTGTTATAATATTTTTTCGTCGCTACCCTAACACTGCTACACTTACCTTCATTGCCCTAGCACTACTAAACTTACCTTCACTGCCCTAGCATTGCTACGACACTATTAATTTTTTTTACTTCACTACCCTAGCATTGCTGCACTTGCATTTGCTACCCTAGCAATACTACAACACTATTAAAATATTTTTACTTCGTTGGCCTAGCACTACTGCACTCACCTTTATTGCCCTAGTACTGTTGCAACATTGTTAAAATATTTTTACTTCGTTACTCTAACACTATTGCACTCACCTTCGCTACCCTAGCATTGTTGTGGCACTGTAAAAATATTTTTACTTCATTGTCCTAGCACTATTGCACTCACCTTCGCTGCCCTAGCATTGTTGTGGCACTATTAAAATATTTTTACTTCATTGCCCTAGCATTGTTGTGCTTGCCTTCACTACCCTCGATGGGGAATCTATAAATTCTATCAGACCAGAATAATTATTTTCTAGCTAATCTAGCACACACTCACTCTCCAGACTCCTTTTCGTTCTCTTCTCTCTTCCCCTCCAGCTCCCATAGTCTATAATTGTATGTATACCTTGGATTCTTTGTGCATCCTTGTTAATGTTAAGCAATATTGGGTAATGTTTGATTCCATTTGTTTTTGGAAACTTTTGCAAACCCATTCCTTTCATATTATTAATATATGTAATATAATTTTAATATTTTTATTCAAGAAAAAATAAAATGAACATACAAGTGAAATCATAAATATTATATTAATATATGTAATATAATTTTAATATTTGTATTCAAGAAAAATAAAATAAACATTCTATGTGAAATTATAAATATTGATTAAATTTTACCAATAATGTTGATATATTTATTATACGTAAAACAAAATACAGTCATAATCATACATGTTAATTTAAAATGGTAATAAATACTACATTAATCAATATCCATATAGGTTATATTGACATACATGAATAAATATCTTGATCTTCCAAGCATGCATAGAGGGATCCAAACCAACTTTCATATCACAATTGCCTCACCCACCACCCTCACTGCAATCCCCATCCCCATCATTCCCATTCCTATTGAGAGATGTACTATATAACAATATGGGTACTCTCTTTATATTCTTCTTTTGACTCTTTGAATTCTTTTTTTTGTTAAATTGAAATATATTTACAAGACGGGTTTTGAAAGGAACCCAAAACCTTGTTACAGACAGGGCAAAATTGCCACACTTAGAAGTATTTTTTCCAAAACATAGCTACTATCAACTGCAAAAACCTTCCTTGCCATGGAGGGAAAGCTACTAGGCTAGAAAAACAATAAGAAGTGAAAACAGTCAGTATACAAAATCCCTTCAATAGGGTACCGGGTTCTTAACAGATAGGGGTAAACCCCAACGACTAGATGGCGTAGGTACAAAAATCGATAAAAAGACAAAAAACCACTTGACTACTAACAGACCAAACACGTTACCATCGAGCACCCATCTACGTTAGAGGGTTCCGCCTCTCAGTTCTTGTTGTCTCCCTTCTTCGTGTAGCGGGACAACATTTTTGAGGCTTCATCTAGATACTTGATCGAGGTGCGAATGGTGGACGCCACCAGCTCCAACAACATCTGGGAGCTCTGGTCCTCCCTGTCGCTCGCAGAGTTAGAGATGACATGGGTGGAGGACGAGGAAGGCTCCACCTTCAGTTTCTTGAGTCTAGCTGAAGATCTGCCCATCGAGGTTGAATTTGAAGTCGTTGCTCACCTCTTCGGACTCACACTCTTGGGAGGGGAACCTTTGGGATGCCCTCCCATAGCCACAAGGTCTCCAGGGGAACCAAGGTGGTTGGGTGATGGAGGAGCCTCCTCAGGGGGGCTGACAGACACCGGCTTAATGTTCTGGACTAGAGGTCTATTGGCCACAACATGCCTGTAAATAACCGCTAACAACCCCTGGTGCATCGGCTTACCTCCTAATTTTTGATACTTCTCCAGGGTAAGGGACAAGGAGTATAATAGATAGTCGGGGACACACACCGGTTTACCATCTCAGAGATGATTAACAAAAGCTAGATGGAAGCTACGCAATGGTTTCTCTGGGTCGTCACAGGTAACAAATTGCATGATAGGGACAATGGCTACGTTCCAAGGGGGTGGGAGGGATGCCACATGCAGGGTGGACTTGTCCCACCCTAAACACTTCCCTTTGTCAGGGAATTGGTCCATCTCTTCCTCCCAATTATGCCTATCACGCCTGATGAAGCGTCCAAGCAGAGGGAAACCAGTAATCTCCGCGAGCAGCTCAACTGTGACCTTGAAATGAACCCCTTGGACTGCCACCTCTCCTTGGTTCCAGGTGGAAATAAAATCCCTGGTAATGTTATCATCGGGTCCAGAGAATTTTGATAGGAATGGGGTAAACCCCTTGGCATCCATAAAGACTTTGGCAGCGGGGTCGAGACTAAGTTGGGTGGGCTCAACAAAAGCCATACTATCGAGGGGGAGGAGGGTGAAAATAGGGTAGCCAGCAAGGCTGAAGCGAGGATAGAAGGGTCGAGGCAGAAGCACCAGAAGGAAAGCAGGAGAAAAGACTAGGATCGAGGTTGGTTAAATGGAGGAGGAGGGGGTTGAGGCAACAATCAGCAAAGGGAGTGGATTGGATGAGAAAGTGGTGGGAGCCTTGGTGGAAAATGGATGAGAATGAAAAATCATTCCCAACCAAGGGTAGATCATTCTTGCATCCGGTGCAAGATACGAAAGGGCGTAAGTCGTGCACATTTCTAAGGAAATTTCTAGAAGCAGATCTACCACGGGGAGGGGTGGATGCTGAAAAAAGCTCACGGTGCCTTGGGGAGGGAGCAGGGATTGGGAAGGGGTGCCATGAATGGTGGGATAGGAGCTAAAAAGTCCATCCGACCTATAGAAATTCACCACGCACAAGGGGAGCGCCTGCTATTAAAGACTTGGGGAACAACAACTTGGGGTGCCCACGTGTCTAGGATCTTGTAATCAACATAGAGCTTTAATTATTCCAGGTGGGGAGTGAGTTTTCCCCATGATTTGCCACTCCAGTACATGATTTCGTTAGCAATATTGGTCCACACGTGGTAGAAACCTACAACTTGGGGCCAAGGTCTAACCAGCTTGTCCATGGTGGAAATAAACCCTATGATCACCATTGGCTTATGAATCAGCTCTGTGGGACCTACCATCATGATATTTGCTTCTCTCCCAACTTGCCACCTTGGAAATTTCCTTGGGAAAGTTCTCTCTCCACACTCTGAGGCTTGTTGATGTGGCTGCCAGGTTGGCCATGGAATCAACTAGTTGGTTGGCTTCCCTAAAAGTGTGGCGGATGGACGACTGAGGGAGGTTGTGAAATATTTTCTTGGACTCCTGAATGGTGTTGAAGACTTTCCATGATGGAGTCTTGTTGCTGACTATGTAATTGATAATGTTCAGGGAGTCTCCCTCAATGATGGCCTTTCTGGGATCCTCCTGGAGTAGGACAAGACCTCGCCATAGAGCCATGGCTTCTACAAAATTGTTGGTCTAAATCCCTAGGAATTTTGCATAAGCTAGGATTATGGTTCCTTCATGATCTTGGATGACCCCTCCTGCTCCTGCAAGCCTAGGGTTTCCTTTGGAGGCTCCATCAAAGTTCAACTTGATCCATCCTTCTAGGGGTGGTATCCATCTGAGATTGGCTCTGGGGTTGGGCCTTTGCTGAGCTTCAGGGACTTCTTCGAGGATACCCAAGGATTTGAGCAGGGCTTGCTCACTCACCTGGGGAGGGGCAGAGGAGGATGGGCAAAGATGGATGTTTTTGATGGCATAAGCAATGGCTTTGCCCGCTATAGCTATGGGGTCCCTGGGGGAGGACGAGAAGGCCCTACTATTGCACTCTAACCATATTTTCTAGATCATATGGTGGAGGCAGAGGGACCACAGGGTGTGGAGCTTAGGATACCAAAATGGGTTCGACCACTAGGAGAACAGGTCAATAATGGAATTGGGTTGGACCCACTGAATGTGAAAGGTTTTGAGGAGGTGATCGAAGGCTCCGAAAGAGAAAGCACAGCTGGTGAATAGGTGGTTTGTGGATTCCCAGTTGGATAGGCAAAGGTAGCACCGATTTGGGATCATGAAACCTCTTTTAGCTAGGTTCTCAATCATGAGGATCTTGTTCTGGATGGCAGTCCAAGAGAAGAAACTAATTTTGGGGATGAGTTTCTTCCTCTAGATAAGGTTGAAAGGGATATTGGTTGCCTGTGTCATCTCTTGGAAGGAGTAGGCAGACTTGATAAAGAAGGACCCATCATCAGTTCCTCACTAGATGGGCCTATCCTCCACCTCTCCTATTGGGATGGTGACTACGTTGAGTAAGCTGGAGAGATCAACCACTTGGTGGGGGAACCTATCCTCATCAATGGGCCTCCACATGGGCTTACCATTGTGCCTGGTAAAAAAATTTGCAACCTTGCTTCCCCTGCTCGCATCAAGGGATGGTTTAAGGATCCTCAACTCCCTATCCTCACTTAAAGGTTCTTCTTGAAGCCACCTGTCATGCCAGAAGTCAATGGTGCTCCCATTCCCCAGAATCCATCTACTGCCTTTTAGGATGAGATTTCTGGCCTAGGAGATGGATTTCCAGAATGTAGACCCATCTCGAGGTCCTTGGTCACTTAAGAAATGATGGTTTTGTAGGTATTTTTTCTTGACTATCTGAACCCACTCGGTCTCACTGCTTGTGTAGACCTTCCATGCATGCTTGGCCAGAAGGGTGAGGTTCATTTGGGAGACTTTCCTGAGCCCAATGTCCCCATCACTTTTGCTGTGGCAAACCAAGTCCCAGGCCACCAAGGGGATCCTCTTTTTCTCCTCACTCCCAGACCAGAGGAATCTCTTATGGATTTGCTCTATCTTGGCACTCACCGAGGCGGGGATCCTGAACACAAACATGAAGTAAATCGGGATACTCTGTAAGCAGGCCGAAGTGAGAGTTGCTTTGGCCACCTGGGAGAGGAGGTGGCCTTTCCAAGAGGCCAACTTCCTCTGGATCCTTTCGATGACATTGTTCCACATGGTTCTGGTGGGGTTTCCCGAGAATAGAGGAAGCCCGAGGTACGAAGAGGGGAGACCCTCCGGGGAGCACTCAAGGATCTGCGTTATCTTAGATTTTCTGGACTGGGGAGTGTTGATGAAGTAGATCTTGCTTTTGAGGAGGTTGATCTTCTATCCTGCAACATTCTCGTAAAGCCGAAGGATGTGCTTAATGGTCTTGGCCTGAGCTACGAAAGCTGAAGTGGCCAAGATAGTGTCATCAACGAACTACTGGTGGGTAACTGGATTGAGGCCAGAGGTAGTTTTGATCCCAGATATGAGCCCACTCCTACCAACACTTGAGATGGTCCTTCCTAGAGCCTCGACCAAGATGATGAATAAGATAGGGGACAGGGGATCTCCCTGCCTCAGGCCTCTAGAGCTAGGGAAGAACCCAACAGGGGACCCATTGACTAGGATGGAGAACCAAGGAGAGGATATGCATCATTTGATTAGATCAACCCAGGCTGGGTGGAATCCAAATTTAAGGAGGACCTCGATCAAAAAATCCCAGCTGACCCTATCAAAAGCTTTATTCATGTCCAACTTGAGGAGGAAAGTTGGTTTCTTAGCCAAGGTGACGGAATGCAGAGCCTCAAGGATTGTAATTACCCCGTCAGTGATGACTCTTCCTTTGATAGAGCTTCCTTGGCAGAGATCGATGATGAGGGGGAGGGTCCCCTTGAGCCTATTAGCTAGAGCTTTGGTTAGGATTTTGTAGATGACATTGCAGAGGCTGATGGGATGAAAGTCAAAAAGGGATTTGGAGGCTTGGATTTTAGGAACCAGGGTGATGAAGGTGGAGTTGATGCCTCGAGGGATGGTCTTGGCAAACTGAAGGTCTCTAACAGCAGTGCACACCTCGATCCTGGTCAATTCCTAGAATACCTGGAAGAAGTGCAGAGGGAAACCATCCGGGCTAGGGGATTTGTTGGGTTGCATGGAGAACAAAGCCTCTTTGATTTCTTTAGTCGTAAGAGGGCTAATGAGCATCTCATTGGTAGCAGGGGAAATGGAGTGGGGGATGTGCTCTAAGAGGGCCTTGGCCTCCTAGGGGGAGGACTAGGAGGGGGTGCCTAGGAGGGATTGGAAGAAGTTGGCCGACTCATCTCGGATCTCAGAGATATCCCTTGTGATCCTTCCATCACTACAGGTGAGCTTTGAGATTTTGTTGGAACTCCTATTTCTTAGGGTAGAAGCATGGAAGAATTTGGTGTTCGAGTCACCATCCCTGAGCCACAGGGCTCTTGATTTTTGCCTCCAATACATTTCCTCTCTGGCCAAGATATTGTGAAAATCTGCTAGCAGCTTGCCCTCTTCAACCCTGGAATTGTTGTCCTGAGTGCCTTCCTGGAATTGTTGTTCTATGAGCTCTAACTTCTCTTTGACCAACCTTTTATTTTCAAAAATATTGCCAAAGGTTTCCCTGTTCCACACCCTGAGATTATCCTTGATGAATCTGAGCTTTTGATATAATTTCCCAGATGGGGATCCTTTGAAGGGCTGCTTCCACCACTGGGCAACTTGGCTTTTGAAGTCTGGATGGTGGAACCACATCGCCTCGAAGTGGAAGGGGCTCTTGAAAGAGGGAGCTTTGTCGACTTCGAAGAGAAGGGGATTATGGTCAGAGCCAATTTTGGGAAGGGGTTTGAGGGTGGCATCTGCAAACACAGGGATGGCTTCTTTCAAGAGTAGGACCCTATCCAATCTGACTTGAATAATATTTTTTCTAGCCCTCCTATTGCTCCAAGTGTACTTAGCCCCCTTCAGGTGAACATCCATGAGTTCGTTTGAATCTATGAATGCCCCAAATTCCTCCATGCTTCTGGTGATCAGGGTGTTGCCTCCTTTCTTGTCTGAGGGGAACAGGGGGCTGTTGAAGTCGCCTGCAAGGATCCAAGGGAGGGTTTTGAACGAATTTCTCATGTGGCTTATCGATTCCCAAAGCATGACTCTTTCCAACGGATTATTAGGGGCGTAAACATTGGAAAGGATCCAGGTGAGATTGTTGGTTTTACAGTGAAACAACATGTTGATGATTCTGTTGGATGAGGAAATCAGTCTTCCTTCAACTATAGATGGATCCCACATACATAACAACCCTCCAAAAGTTCCTTGGGCCGGGGTGAAGACAAATTCGCCACTGCTCCATATTGCTTTGGCAACTCTGGGAGAGGAAATCTCATCCAACTTGGTTTCTTGCAAAATGAGGATTGAGGGATTGTGTTCTTTCCTAAGATGTGCGACTATCCGCTTCTTGGGGGCTCCATTAAGCCCTCTCACATTCCAAGTGAGGAACTTCATTAACACTTTTTGAGGGATTTTTTGCCTCCCTTCCCCTGGTGGGAAGGAGGTTTGGGTTTTTTGGTTCTTATTTTATCAAGTTGAGAGCGTCAAATAATAAGGTGGTTTGGAGGCCATTTGCTATATCATATTCCACCTCTTTCCTTCTCTGTTTGCCAAGGGTTGGTCGTCCTCTCTTCTTGTCACTTCCAAAGTCGGTAGTGAATTTTTTACTTTGGGTCCTCTTGGGGTTGAAGCCTTTTGGGGCTGATTGGGATGGGGTGGGACTTCCTTCTTCGTCACTATCGAACTAGCTCGGAGGTTGGTCCGGACATTGCAAGAGGGGGAAGGGAGGGACCTAATTTGGATGAAGATTCAAAGGGAACAATTTTTGTTGGATCTTCCTGGGGAGGATCAGAGAGGGGAGGGGGAAGGGGATCATCCAAGGGGGGTCCACATTCTCCTCAATGAGAACAAGGTCGAATTCAAAACATACCTGACCAGAATTCGGGATCGGAGGAGGATCAAATTTTTGCTTTCCTTTGTCCTCTGGGGGTTGGCCTCTCTTTTGACCAGGAGTCGACTGAGTCGAGGGCCCGTTCTTCCAGGGAGCATGTCATCCGTTCTTGGGATAGAAGGGCCTAGGTAGAGGAAACTAATTTTGGGGCCTAGGGGGAGCCCTCGGGAAAGAGTCACCACCCTCAGTTTCCTCTGCCTGCTTGAGGAGAGGGCATTGGTTTTGGAGGTGCCCTTGCATGCGATACTGGACGCAAAAGGCTGGTTTATTTTTGTATTCCAGTGGTTGGCACAATTTGAAGGACCCCGAGATCAGGTTGACAAAGGATGGGAGCTCAGACTCAAGATTGGCATTGATGTAGATGCGTGCATGGACCATTTTGGATCCTACTTTGGTTGTAGAGTCGATGGCCACCAACTCATCGACTGCTCCCACAATAGCTTTCAAGACTTCCTCCTACCAGAGATGGAAGGGCAAGTCTGGGATCTGGACCCAGATTGGGGCAAAGTTTATGCTCTGAGTGTTTGGATTGAAATTTGTCGCCCATCACCTAAGAAACAGGCTCCTCCTGCCTAAGAACCAGGGCCCTCCTATTAGAATACGACTTGTATCCTCATGGTTGCCAAGTTTAATGATGAAGAAACCCCTTGAAAGGGCTACGATCTCCATGTGACCTGTGGTCTTCCATTTGGAGAAGGCCCATTGCCTTATGGTCTCCATGTCTGGATGCCCTTCGACAAACTTCTCGATCAGGGAGTAGGAAGCCCTAGAAACATAGTTGGAAAAAACCTCTATCGAAATAATAATATCAGATCCGACCTGGGATAGGTTGGAGCCTAACATTTTTGAAGGGATCATCTCACTAGAGGTGACCTACGCGTAGGAAGAACTACTAGGGCTTCCAAGAATGGGGCCCACGCCTAAACATTTATCAGGGGGCTCCTTGTCCCGAGGTCCCACATGGGGCAGCTCTCGGGATCCCGCATCCCCATCACCCTCCTTAACCTGGATCTGGTCCTCCTGCTCTCTACACCGATCCTGCTTGTCGATTCTTGCTACCGCCTTCGCTGCCCTCCGTCTCCACCATCACTCCCTCCCAAAATTTACATCGACTCTTTGAATTCTTGATATAGTCATCCTCCAACACTTTTTTTTAAAACAACTATTAAAAAATGTATTTATATTTATAAAAAAAAAAAAAAAAAAAAAAAAATATATATATATATATATATATATATATATATATATATATAAATAAATAAATATAAAATTTAAAAATTCTAATAAAATACCTACAAATTTAAATGTATACTCTTAAGTAGATGTCTTATTGTTTTATTCACTTTATAAAATTTGTATAATTTTTATATATTATATGTCTTAGCCTTATTTGCAATTCAAAAGTAATTTTTTTTTAATATTCTTTTTTCTACACAACAATTAAAAATTTATATCAAATGACATTAGGTCAACCAATTAGATTCCTTAACATTCAAAAGGAATATTTAGGTTCAAATCTGGCCAAGCGATATATGAATAATGTTGAATTTGTTGTAATACCACATGGTGGTGATTATGTATTAAGGATGAGGCCCATTTCAATCCAACCAATTAAAAAATATTTAAAAAAGTTATAAACTTTTTATTTAATTTAATATAAATTAGTAAACATGATATAAAGTTCTAAAATATTTTTTAGACTTTATATATCTTAGATGGAAAGATTTATTCTTCCCAAATAATGAGTCACTCAATCCCTTTCAACCTTGGCATTGAAGCCCTTAAAGCCTTTTTGTTGGCTATTTTTTTTTTTTTTTTGTTGACTATCATTTTTTATTTGTTTCTTTCCACTATTTTTTTATATACATAGCGGAGTTGGTTACAACCACACTATTTTTAGTAATTGACAAGCACAGGGTTCAAACCATAGGAGCTATTTTCAACAAGCCCGTTTCAACTCATTGTTGCTGACATGGTGTAAGAGGGACCATTGGTCGCTTAGGATTCGTACCATTATCATCGGTCTAACGTGTACTCAAAGGATTTAGAAGAGACTACTACCTTTGCAAATTGGTACCGCCAAAGGTTGAACCCATGTCTCTTCTTGGTAAGTGCTTGGACAGACAAGAAACTACCAATCCACCTAGTCCTTGGGGACCTGCTAATTTTTTATTCCATGTCTTTTTTATAACCATTTTATTTTTTATGTCATTGTTTACTTAGGATTCTTTATACTAAACCTATAATTATACAATTTGAGTGGCTTTAATGGTGGAGACTTTGGAGCTCTAAATAGAGGTCCAAAGTTTGAATCTTGTGTGAGATAGGTTGTAAACCATGCTTTGGTAATTAGAATATGTTTGGATGACCTTGTATTGGGTAAACAACATCTTTTACGAGAGTCTTCGCATACGACTTTGATGCTAAAAACTACTTTATCTTTATAATAGTTAAAAACTTATAAATATATAATATAATTGAAATAAAAATGCGAATAGAATTTATAAATATTTACAATAACTTTTTGGTCCATCCTATGTTCTCCACATATAGTAATGAATAATCTTGTACTTTTTGCTAATTTTTTATATATTTATTTACAACAATTTTCTTTAAAGAGGAATTTTATAATATTTTTATTAGAATAATGTAATAGATTTTTGGCCTTAAGAACATTTGTGTGCCTTCAATAACAAACTACATAAAATAATTGTTGTTGACAAATATTATTTAAAAATTTATAATAATAGTCAATAAAATATTAATTTAAGAACTTTCGCATCAAATTACCACATGAATGATTATTACTTATTTTAATTCCTTTACATCTCTATCATTTTTCATGAAGTTTTGTAGGTCAAGAATCTCAAAAACACTTTATCAAACTTTGAGACGAATAAATTACTAGGACATTCTTTATCATTTAAATAGATGAAGGGAAGCAGATCCTATTTAATTATCAATCGAGTCCATTTAACAACAAGAATCATCTTTTCTACATGTTTCATTCTCATATTCATGTGTTTATTTTGTTTTGGAAGATCCTCTAAGTTATATATGGGATGGTGTTACAGGTTTAGCTAATGAGACATTGCATATAGATTTATGCCACATTTGAACAAGGCTAGAGATTGATTGACCTGTGTTGACATGACTATGAATACTAATGAGGAGAGATATTTTGGTATTTCATCACTCTCTTTTAACAAATATTTTACACTACTATAACTAAATACTTTGAGCATATGTTGGGTAAAATTGACTTTTTGTCATAAAATTTTATTTATTTATTTATAGTAATTTTTCATGAAATTTTTAAAAATTTGAACAAGATAAAATTGTTAAATTATTTTTAGTTAATTTTAACTAAAAATAATAATTAATTCAACATTTGTTTGCTAGGGATTGAGTTGATTTTTTAAGAGTGACTTGCTTTTTGTAAAATTAACTCAAATCCTAAGACAAAAATTAACTCAATCCCAAAATCAAGAAAACCCATGGTTTTGATATTATTTCATAAAATATTGCAAACCTCTATGTAAAGTTTTAAAACTCCAAGGTTCCATCCAAGGTTTGGATTTATTTTGCCCTAGTATTTGAATTGAATTTTGCAAAATCAACCCCAACAATGGGTCAAAAATAAACTCAAACCTAAAATCCAGCAAACCATAGGGTTTTGATTTTATTTTACAAAAACCCTACAAGTACATAAGAGTTTGAAACTACTATGATCTGAATTTTGTAAAAGGTTAAAGTTATAGAAAAATTATAGGTTAAGAATTAAAAATTTAAACAAATTATTCAAAATAATATATTACATTGAGAGAATATGAGAAAAACTATTTATTTTGAAAATTCTAATGTTCTTCTATATATTTCTTCTCTATCTATATCTCCTTGATCTTTGATCTCTTCAACCTTTCCTTCTCTTTGTTCTCTCCTCTTTTTCTTGGTTTTTCTCCTCCCTCCTTAATTTTGTTTTTCACGAAAAAATGGAGGGTCTTTTTTCCATTTTTCTTTTTTGGGAATTTAGGATTATAATCAATGTTGATGCTAATATGATGCATAACAGTACTACATAGTGTTGGGTTGATGGTTTTATATAATATTATAAAGCATTAGTATAGCATTGAAGTAGTGCCATCATTGGAAAATGAATAATGCTAATTTGGTTCTACATTGAGGTTATGTTTTGCATGCATAAAAAACTTGAAAAAATAATCTATTGATGTTATATTGATGTAAATGATGATGTTATGAGATGAAAATATAGTAGTGTTATAATATCAATATTCGAGAACATAATTTTAATTTTCCATAACAATGAAAACTTGTTGATTATATTGAAGTAGTTGGGGGTAGAAAAAAATGGAAGGATATTTGGACTATTGAAGTGGTTCGGGGGGAAGAAGACAATTTAAGCCTCCTATCCTTTATGCTGAGAAGTCAAGTTATAAGACAACCTACCTATGAAGACTCTCTAATTTGGCATGAAGAGGAAAAATATTTTTCTGTGAAGTTTGCATACCATATTGTGGTTGAGGAGAATCTTGTTTGGCTTCTTGATAAACAAATTTGGTATAAAGAGCTGATTCCCAAGATCAACTTCTTCTTTTGGATGGTGCTTTGGGAAAAAATTATCTCTTTAGAAAACTTGAAAAAAATAAGACTGATTCTCCCCAACTGATACTACCTTTTTGGCTAGCATGAATAATCTTCCTAGCACCTCTTCTTGAATTGCTCATTTTCTGTCTTTGTCCTTAATTTTCTCTTAAGTACTCAGGAGGTCTGTCGAGTCCTTCCTAGGATAGTGATTGATCTTTTTGAACATTGTTATTTCCATTCCTTTTCAACCATAGATGTCGCACTCTTTGGAAATTAGGTCTCCTGCATTACCTATGGGGAGTTTGGAGGGAGAGGAACAATAGGGTCTTCAAGAATTTCTCTAGGGACTTTCAGTCTATGGGAATTAGGATTGTTGAGTACCTCATTGAGAATATCTCTAACATCTCCTTCCCTTCCAACAAAGAGAGTATGATGGAAGCAAGGCTAACTAGTAAGTTGAGCTTACCTAGGATTGAGCAAGGATCCAATCAGACTGAGCAGAGTAGACTACAAACCAAATGGCTCCCACCTCCCATGGGATGGATAAAATTAAATTTTTGATGAAGCTTCCAAAGGAAATCCTATATTTATAGGATTTGGAGGTATTATTAGAAAGAGGAAAGGGGTTGATCATCTTGGCTTATGCTAAGTATATTGGAGTTCAATCCAACCACTTTGCTAAGGCTAAGGCCCTATTCCATGGTATGATCATGCTTGAATCCTTGGGATAAAAGGTCATAATTGAGGGTGATTCCCTAAAATTAATTAATACTCTCAAAGGAATCAACCCTCCTAGCTTGAGTATGGATAATATGATGGATGAAGCATGAAGAATTTTCAAATCCTTTGAAAGTGCCCACTATAGTTATATTTTCAAGGAAGGCAATAGGTTTGTCGATTTTCTTGCCAATCTTGGTGTTTGCAAAGAAAACTTGGCTATTTGGAGGAATTCATTTTCTCACGATCTACTTATATTGGCTAGAAGGGAATTTGATATGAGTAATAAATTTCTTAAGCCCTATCTTAGAACATATGCCTCTCTTCTTGCTCCTAGTGGGAATTTTTTGAATTACATTTTTTGGAAACCTTTTCAAACTCCTTTCTTAATATGGTTGAGTCCTCTTTTCTCTTATGATATGCCTTTCTTCTAGAGCTAGAAGTGGTTTTTTATTTTTCTTACTATAAATTCTAGTGTGTCTTATTTTCACCTTAGTACCCTTTGGTTTGTCTTAGTGCCCTCCTCAGGCCCACCCATTTTTCTTCTTGGTTTTTTGTACCCTAGGGCATGGTGGCTTTTAGTTAAGGTGTCATTTTTTATGGGGACTCTTCCTTTTTTTTTCTAGATTTTCCCACACACTTCTTGATTTGGTGGTTTTTTGACTCATATTATGATAATGGCCCTCCTCATTATTTTATTCTCATGTGTGATTTTTGGAGGTCGTAGATTGTCCACATGCCTAGTGGCATTGGGTGCCTTGGCATGAATGAATCCATTGATCCTACCAATCTCATGATGTGGTGCTTGGCTGATTTTTATTCCCTCTACTTCATACAATGGTCACATGGCCTCTAGACCCAACCTTTTCTTTGGAGCTTCACTATGATTATCAGTTCTTGTTTCATTACTTTGAGGTGGTGTGAATCCTTTGGAATCATGAGAAGTTATGGGTATGGTTATTTCCTCTTCACGGGGATGTTTTGTAGTAAGGCCATTTTTATTTTATTTTATTTTAAAGGAGTCTCCCTTTGTGTCATAAACTAATCTTAATTTTTTGTAATCTAATATTGTTTGAAGCTATATCGTCTATAGATCCTATGAAACATCCAAATATCAATGACAAAATATGGAGGAGAAATTAAAAGGTGTTGAGCTAGCCTCCATGAGCTTGGATGAGGAGGTTCAAAAAATTCTGGAGAAAGGAGGTCTTTTGACCTTGGTGAAAAAATTTAATGGCTTTGATCCAGAGCTCTCCCTAGAAATTACCCATTCCTAGGAGAATGGCAAAGTTATCGCTAGGGGAATGGAATTTACCATATCCATTCCCCTAATTTTGGTGGTGTCAGGGCTTCCAATCAAGGGGGAATGTGTGGACAGGGCCAAACACTCCATGGCTAGAGAGTTAAGATTCTTCAAAGGAAGAGGTGAACACCTAGTTAAGTCCAAGAATGGTTATCTTTGTGAGTCTCTCAAAGCTCCCTAGAATAGGGTGGTGATGGCGATGATGGAATATTTCATTCCAGAAGGGAAAACTAGCATTGTTCAAAGCTTTCACTTAGATTTCTTGAACCACATGCGTAGGAGGAATTTGATGAATGTGCTTATATTTTTATTTGCTTCCATTGAGAAAACTATTGAGCAGGTGAAACATGGGAAAATCTCCTTTCTCCATCACCAAGGTTTACTAAAGTTGTTGTATGAGCATGCCACCAAGCATGGTGATAAGGTGGGAAGAGTGAGTCTTGGGAAGAATGTGGTTGAGATGGGCTACAAGGAGAATTCCTTTAGCTCTGATAGCAAAAGGTCTTTGTCTTTATCCTCGAAATCCTCTGATCCCCCCAAGGAGAACATGGATATCACCCCCAACATCTCATTTGCTGGTGGTAAGGAAAACTCTCCAAAAGCTCTAGGGATGAAAGTTGAAGGATAAAATATTGCAATCAAAATATCTTATGCTACTATGAATTCAAAATTCCTTAGATCTAAAAAAGTTAAAAATGAAATGGACAACAATGTCATCTCTATTTTGGAAATGTCTGGAGAGCCTAGCCAAAAGAAAATCAAGTCAAATATGGGCAATCCTTCTAGGAAAGGTAATTATATGTGGAAGAACTGGGACCCGTTGAAGACTCTTGAGAAGGTGTGCAAAGTTACCATTGATATTCTAGACTCTCTAACCAGATCAATAAAATTTGCTGCTACCTATGCCGAAGAAGTTACTTGGATGGTGAATCATTATATGGATAAAAATGAAAATTCTAAGGATTAGGTGTTTTATGTTCCTTTTTGGGCTTTAGGCTTGTTGGGCCCTCTTTGTTGTTTTTTTGTGTTGCTCCTTTGTGCCCTTTCTTAGGGCTAGTTCCTCTTTGTTTGGTTGGAATGTTGGCTGGTCCTGTTCAATTTGATCTATTTGCTTGTGTTGTTTGTTTGTAAAAAGGTTTGGGGACCCTTTCAAAACCCCTTCTTTCCATATAATAAAAAAACAATTGTGGGGTTTAATATTATTCTCATATTATTCTATGAAGGAGTTACTTATATATAAATTATTTGAATCCTTACATTCACCTATAGGGTAAATTATATATATATATATATATATATATAATTTTTATGGACTATTAATTGGTCCATTTTCTTCCACACCACATTATGTAATTTCAAACATATATTCTCTATTTATAGATACAATACCATAAATAATAAATTTTTATCTCTAAGAGTCATCCTCTTGCTTAAACACTTAAATTCATGAATAAGTTACATGTAATTTATGGAGTATGATATTTATTTTGATCCTATTATAACTCACATAGTGGACATATAAAATGAGGGTTTGTAAGAAGCTCATACAAAAATAAAATCCACTTATATGGGAATCAACTAGTCAACAAAGTATTTTCTATAAGTTAGTAATTCTTATTTGTATTAACCATTGTTTACATTATGAGAGATTCGTATGATTTTTTTTATTGATTACTCTTTTTTGCTAGTAGGCATCTTGTATCATGGAATCTATATGTCTCTTCCACCCTTCTTTTGATCATATCATTTTATAATTTTTGCTTTCCATAAATTTATCTCCTTTTATCCCTATTATTGTTCATGTGTGTGTGTGTATGAGAGTGAGAGAGAGAGAGAGAGAGAGAGAGAGAGAGAGAGATGGGCCCTATCTATATTAGATCATGACCACATAGTGGTATTAGAACAACTTGAAAATTATGCATGTATTACTTGGAAATATTCAAACTTAGGTCTCCTTAAAAATCAAGGGATTTAATCAATTGATGACATTTGATCCATTTATTTTTGTGTGTTAATTGATTAAATAGGATTAAAATTGGCCCACTCGTACTATATCATGGGACCACATAGTGCTATTATAATCATTTGGAAATCATGCATGTATCTCTTGGTTATATTTAGAACTAGATATCCTCCTCGAAAGTGGAGGAATATAGCCAATTGATCTAAATTCCATTTGATCATTTCTATATATTTTTATCATTATTTTGATTAAGAATACACATATGTCCCAACAATAAGACTACTTTAAAATTATAATATATATGATCCTATTGATTATGTTACATATTATACCCAATCTATTTTTTCTTGATTTTCCACCCTCTCCCTTTCATCCATTTTTCTCGCCATTATCTTCTCGGCCATTGCCTTTGTGATGATTTGTTGATAAAATTTTAAAAATCAAGCTAAAAACTTTATTTAATTAAAGAACTTAAATAAACACATATAACAAAAAAAGCCATCCAAATATGGATAACCATATCATATTTCTAATAGCCAGCTAACTATCAAGCATCTACATAACAAGATACTAACCAATAATATAAACTTAGAACCTTAGCTAACTAAAGCCAACAAACAAGATGCCTTAGCTAACTAAAGCCTATCTCTAGAAACAAAGTATAATTCATCCTAATCCTACGTGAGCTTGTAGAAGCTTCACATTAGATATTAGAAAACATAAACAACTTAGGATAAATACATAAAATAATAATAAATGCCTAAACTATGTCCTATGTCCTAGATGATGTCCTCATCATACCTCCACACAATAGAATCATTGGAATCCATTTCTTTTACAATAGAAGTAGGAGGGTGAATCACCAAATGTTGAAAATATATCCCATTGATAGGACAAAGTGAAAGCAAAAATGCCACATCATCACAAGCCTAGATAAGGTCAATGATGCCACTATATGCCAGTGCTAGGATACAATATTTGATCATAAATATATTGTTAATTTGTGAAGGAAAGCGACGAGGACCAAAGGGATACTGTGGAAGTTGTGGAGTCTGTTGTAAAACAAGAACCTGTCTAACTAAAGGAGAATAAAAAGAAGAGGGCCTCTTAATATCAAGAAAGGGTAGAGTAGGAGGGGAAGCAGGAAGGGTAGCTAGAACAACATGAGGAAGAATTTATGAAGAAGGGATCATTTCCTTGCAAGGATAAGGTGGTGGAGTTGGAGTTGGAGTGTCCTATGGCCTACTAAAGATTAAAGTAATATTTTATAGTTGACTATAGTGAAGCAAAAGTATGGTATTTTTAAGGCCACAAATAAGAAATGTCTTATTTGCATTATGAAAGGTATATGCATTTTTTTATGCATCATATTAAGCCCTCTTGTCATATTGATAGGGTTTGCCAAGAATTAGACCACAACAATCCATTGGAGTATCATCATAGGTGACTCAATCCACAAAATGTAGGCCATAAGCAAAGGACACTATTGTAAATTTCTATGATGTAGGAGGTGGAACCATTATCCTTCCATCCAAGTGAGTATGTACGAGGATGTGTTTTTGTAGGTAGTTGCAACCTATCGATGACAGATCTCACAATCAAGTTCTTTTGTGAGTCATTGTCAATGATACAATCCATAGAAAACTTGTGAGTTAGGTGGGATTTTATGACAAACAAATTATCATGACCACCTTCATACAAATTATGAGTCATAAGGGTAACATTGTTGAGTTTACCCTTAAACTCATCATATTCCCTAGCCTCTCCTATAATATTAATGGAACCATTTTGTGGCTCCTCTTTTGGATATTTTACAATAAGGTTCTTCTTTCAAAGGCAATAAAATCCTACATGTACTCTTCTTTTATAATGATTAAAAAATTTCTTACTATTGAAAGAAGAAGGATAAGGAGGAGGAGGAGAAGAAAAAGAAGAAGAAATATTTACCTTAGTTTCCTATTGCTGATTCACAGGTTTAGAAGCTCCCTTTGACTGAGCTACAAGCTTATCTTCTACCAAATGTGCTTGATTGAACATTGCATCCAAGGTGGTGAGTGGGTATAATTTAACTCCTTAAAAATTGGTTCCTACAAACCACTCTTAAATTTAATAATGAGCCCATTAGTTGAATCCTCCACACTAATCAAGATTCTCAATTTGTTAAACTGGCAAATGTAATCTTGTACACTCATGGTGTTTCCTTGCCTCAAGAAAATCCATTTTTAGATGAGGTCTATGCTATAATTAGAAGTATAAAAGGTATCCTTCAATACTTTTACCAATTAATCCCAAATTTCAATGGGATTTTGAGTACGTTGGTGGTCAGTTATCAAAACCTTGGCTACACTAGAAAGATTTAATTTTGCAAATGAGACTCTCTCATCTTCAAGAATTTGGCTATAAGAAAACCAAGTATCCATGTCTAGGATCCAACTATTTAGGACCTTTGGATATCTTGAATTATCATAAATCTTGACCTCATATTTTTTTCTTATGTGTAGGTCATTATGGTAATTTTTGACATCATTAGGGTCAGTTTGGACTGTTATATCATTTACTTTAGCTAGAGCAAAGATAATAAAAACCTACAATTTTACTCTGCCCCACCAATATAGGATAATGGAGAAGATAAAACATATAAAAATGTTTCCCATGTCAACCTCCAATAAAACACTAATGGTAAACTACTTTTTGACCTCTATGGGGTGTTAACAAACACTTGCCACCTGCCATGCATCATGAGTCCATATTTGATGAAAAAATATCCAATATCCCCTTAGACAAGATATCAATTCGACATGTTTTTTCCACTACAATGTTGTAAAATGATCACTCCACAAGAGATCACTCTTGAAGGTGGAGAAGTCTTATTAAATATCTCTTATTTCACTTTCTCGACAAATATGGGATAAAAGTGAATCTAGTTGTTGTAGAAAAAACACAAAACAACCTCAAACCAGTGGGTGCTAGCCTAGAAAACCTAGCACTTCATTGAACAACTATTTTACAATGGTCGAATGCCATCGAAAAAGTTTTGAAATCATCGATAGACCATGATGGTATGTGTTTGAAAAACCATCAATATTGCATCAAAAAATGGTTGGTTGATCCAAAATCACGTCATGGTAAACATTTGTGCAATTGTTACACCTCTCGTCATCATAGGAGGCCAACGAATAAAAGCACGAGAATTATCAACCAAGTTGATCTTTGGTCATCAATTGCAACTTGGTTTTATGTCCTCGTTGTTCAAAAAAGACACCACAACTAGATCCATTTATCCTCTGGTTGTTTACGTGTAAAAACTTGCTTTCCACTATCTAGGGGTATTTAAAAAAAAAATCACCTTGAGCTATCATTAAAATATCTTTATCCATATCATCCAAATAGACGATGTCAACTTTAGAGTATGCACAAAAATACCTTCATAGTGCCACGTCAATAGTAGGTCCATTGACAATGTCCAATTGATGGTTGGATTTACATGTAGGCATATCATTTTATTTGGACAACATAAATTGCATGTCTTACCAACAAGAATTTATGCAACACAAAATCAAATTGGTTACAATTGTGATCCGCTTTCAATGCCATGCTCACTGTGACTTATAAAAAAATTCACCATATCTTGAAAATAGGTGATTGTTTTAAGTCTGATATCGGAGGAAACTTGCACAAGGATAGCTACTTATATGGCAAGTTTCTAAGTCGTAGATCACTCCATATTGACTCAATGGATTGTAACTACATCTGGTCTAAATAATGGCATATGTATTCTAGCATTAGAGGCTCATCAACAAATAATGATGCAAAATATCTAGAAGTCAACATGATAAAAATAGAAGACCAACACCCTGGTGGTGATCAACTTTCCTACTACAAGGAATGGTGAATCATGGAGATTTCATGGATAATCCTTCTCCCATCTACACACGATCAAATTTAACCAAATTTGAGTGAAGTCTCCTATCGTATAAAATTTTCTTACAACTGGTTGACACTAGAGACAAACCAAGACTAAATAGATGGTGGTCGATTGTTTCAATAGTGTACCATCATGAACTGTCTACTTAAACAAAATAAGATGAGTTCTTTACTTTTGTTTACATATAAACAAAGCATACCAGCACTTCAATACAATAACTACTTAAATCGTGTAAATGTGTTGGCATTTTTGCCACATTGTTTTTGTTGTTGTTGTTCAAGCAAAAGAATGCTCAAATTGTAAAGATACTCACTCCTCTGTTTGTAAATGAAAAAGCAAAGGTGTCGCGATTTCGCGACATGTCGCGAAATCGTGACCTGTCGCATTTTCGCGACGTCCATACCATAAAAAAGCTAAGCCCAAAAGATGTCGCGATATCGCGACATGTCGCATTTTTGCGACCTGTCACGTTTTCGTGGGGTCCAAATCCAAAATGTGCAAGCATGGGAATTTGTCACGATATCGCGACCTGTCATAGTTTCGCGGCGCCAAATGCAAAAAAGGGCTAAGTCAAGAAAGTGTCGCGATATCGCGACATGTCACGTTATCGCGGTCAAAGTGGTCAACGAAAGCAAAATAAAACTGTCACGATATCGCGACGTGTTGGAGTTTCGCGGTCAACGTAGTCAACGGAAGCACTAAAATGAAGTTGTCGCGATATCGCGACATGTCGCAAAATCATGACTTGCGGTGGCCATGGAGCAGTGTGATAGAAAATGTCACGATATCGCGACAGAAAAGCAAGCAAGGAGAAAATGGTACGGAATGTCGCGATATCGCGACATGTCACGTTATCGCGGCAAGGTTGAAAGAAAAACATAAGGCATGAAAGACGTCGCGATTTCGCGACATTTTTGGAGATGAAGTCCAGCAAGAGAAACTTGTCGCGATATCGCGACAGGAAGCGGCAACAATAGAGAAAGCAAGAAAATGTCACGATTTCGTGACATATTGGGCAGGAAGGGCAAAGTGCGGAGAATTGTCGTGATTTCGTGACATGTCCGTTTTCACGAGGTGAAAGGCAGAAATAAGGAGAACATAGAAACCTGTCGCGATTTCGCGACGTGTTGAAGATGAAAGAACCAAATGGAAAAAACGTCACGATATCGCGACATGTCGCATTTTCGTGACCTGTCACGTTTTCGTGGGTTGAGAGCTGAACCGTACAAGGCAAATGAAAAACGTCGCGATATCGCGACATGTCTCATTTTCGTGACCTATCGCGTTTTCGCGGGTAAGAAGGAGGCAAAGACAACGCAAGAGAAAGATGTCACGATTTCATGACATGTTTCATTTTCGCGATAAGGAGGCGAAGAAGACAAAGAAGAGAAGATGTCATGATTTCGTGACATGTCATGTTTTCGTGACTGGTGGCGGAGAGAGAAGGCAGCAAGGTAAAAGTGTCGCGATATCGTGACATGTCGCATTTTTGCGACCTGTCTCATTTTCGTGACCGAAGCAACAACAAAGGCCCGATACAGTTCAGTTTGCATTTTTCTTCAGGATTGCATAGGAGAACATGCAGAGGAGATAAGGATCAAGTAAAAGCTCTCCAACTATTTTTGAGATCGTGGTCAAAGAAGCGGTTCCAAGATTAAATGTTGCTGATTACCGATGTGTGCAAGATGGAAGAACCTGAGGCAGTTTTCGATGCCGCCAGAATTAAAGATGCCTCCAATATTCAAAGCTCCTGTTCGTGATCTCTTAACAACTTTTGGCTCACCCTGATAACTGTCATTTCTTCGAAGTAGATTAAGGGGATTGTTTCTTCGAGATCTGCTTCATGTATTAAATGTTGTAATATGAAAGGAAGAGGACGGACCTCTATAAATACCAATGTAAAACTCAAGCAAAGGGAGGAGGATCTTGTTGCAAAAATTGAAATAGATTTCCTAGATGCATTTGCTTCCATTCTTAGTGTCTTCTGGAGTTGGTGATCTAAATGGTTGTGCATGTTTAGCTTTCTGTCTGAGTTACTTCTGTTAGTCCAGTGTTAGCATAAGTTAAATTTTGTTGTGTTGAATTTGGCTGTATTGGCATTTGAATGTTTGAAGTTTATTTGGAAGCGAACTCATGGCTAATGCGTGATCTAATTTCTGTATATGTATTCTAAGAGTCAGTTGTTGCTGAGCTTTAGGATCTAGTTGAAGTTATTGTTGTTCGAGGTTATTCTCCCCATTAACGATCGGCTTCGGCCATATTTACATCCCTTTCAGTTATTTCCCATTTCTTTCCGCATTATTTCCTATTTCTTTCCACATTTTCCCATTTCTTTCCTGCATCTCTAGTCTTGAAACCAGTTTAGATTAGTGTGGGAACCAGCCCTCTCTGGAGATTGGCCCGGGAGACATCTCTTTCTCTCGGCCTTTCAATGTTGGCCAAGTCTAGGGCGCATATACATATAAAATCCTTTCCTGTGGCAGATTTGTGACCAACAATTTTTGGCACGCCCTGGGATAGACTATTTCTGTCTCTAAAAGATCCACAATCGGTGGGACAAGCATTATTTCAAATTGACACCCGAAGGAATCAAGATTTTGATGAACTGTCTTGACCTCAAAGCGGAGATTGTAAGTTCATCTGGTGACTCTACTGAAGGTGATTGTACCTAGAAATTTCTAATTGTGAAGCTGGTGAAAATATTTGCTTCATGATCACGAGATCAAGTGCCAAAGAATCGAAAGATCCAGTCGAATTCTTCGAGATTGATGTTCAGAACTGGAGGGAGCGCTCAAGATTGGTAAGTCCTATGAATCCATCATTTGCTATCTCATCGTAGGCTGCAGGTCAGTTTGTGCCATCCCCGACTCCTCCCAATACTGCTACAAGCTTCTTATATCCAGATCCAGCAGCCCAAATGGCCCAGCATCCTCCACCAAGGAAGTTCTCGGCATGGAATGGTTCGGGAGCTTTGAACTTACTGGCACAAAATCCAGTTCCTCAAGCTGCTTTGAAAGCTTTGCCGACCTATGATGGTACTGGTAAGACTTCTTATGAGCATATTAATGATGTAGCCTCTTTGGCGGCCATCCATGACATAACCGATGAAGATGTAATGATTAAATTGTTGGTGTTATCACTGAGAGGTAAATTGTTATATTGGTACCGATCGTTGCAACCAGGCACCATTACATCATGGGATCAATTAGGAGAATTGTTAGTCAAAAATTTTCATGAACAAGCTGATCCATACTCCTTATTGCATCAATTTAATGTAATTCAAAGGCACCCGCAGGAAGAGATAGCTGACTTCAATGTCAGATTTACTAGAAGCTGGCAGAGAATTCCTGATGGTCTTCGGCTTGCTGATGAGCTAGCTGCATTTTATTACCTCAGAGCGTTTAACACAGACATCGGTTGGGCTGTCCGGCAGTCCAACGTGACTACATTTCCAGAGCTGTTCGAACAAGCACAAAAGGCGAAAGCTGACTTGATTGCCATAGGTAGGCTTCCACCAAAGGTAACAATGCCCATCTTACCTGATCTTCCTAAGCATTTGTACTCTGGTTCATTTTCATAGCCTATGCCTTCCATGTATCCTATTCCCTCATGGAGCTCAAGTGCACCTCAGATCGCACCCATTCCAGTTCCCTAGCTCCCTGCTCCAACTATTCCACAGTTGCCTGCACCAAGCATTCCGCAATACCAGCGTAATAGCCCCCACATCCTCCACCATGTACCCTTCATCTTCATGGAATCCTCCCACACCGTCGGCCCATTCCATCGGTTAGCCTCTCCACTTCCAACTCTTGCATTACCTTCCCCACAGGTTCCATTACCTTTACCGGCACCGCCTGTGTCCTCAAGCCCAGATCCTTGCAATTGGCTATTTTACAAGAGGAATCTCAGTCGGCTATGAGATCTCTCACTAACAAGGTGACATCTATGGAATAGAGAGAGGTGGAGAGGAACTTTCAGCCATGAAGATTTCATCCTCGCCAATCACTAGATAACAACTTGCTCCTATCAAGGCTATGGAGAAAGTGCCTGAAAGGAACTCAGCAATCTTGGTAAGTGAAGAGGCTGGCCCTTCTGAAGTTTCACATGAGCCTTCTTACTGGTGCTCTACATGCAATGACCCACATGATGAGTCCACTTGCATGGTCCACCAAAATTATTTGCAAGTTCTTGTAGGGAGCCGTGTAAACATGATTCGAGAGGTAGATCTTAATTCTGTGAAGTCTCTTGAGGAACACATAGCAGTCCTGACACGCAGCGGCAAGAAACCAATGTTGGTAGATCCGGCTAAGATGGAGCCATTGAAAGTGCCTCCTGTACAAGCAACAAAGCAGCAAATACCAACAAAGGCTCATGATCCTCCAACTCCACGACAATCACCTGTTTTGTCGAAGGATCCACTTCCACCACAAGCAAAAGAGAAGGAAAAAGCTTCTACTTCCCAGTCGCAAGCAGAAACAAAGGAACAAGCTAGAGAGATGCTGCGGTATCCATCATTGACTAAACGGCAACGAGTGGAGGCCACCCAACAGTACAAAAACAAATTTGAATCTGCCAGTGGAGGGAAAGAGTAGATCTCAATGGAGTACAACATAGTTGAAGAACTCAAATGGACACCAGCTAAGGTAAGTCTGTATGACACCTTGCAGATACCTAGACAGGTAAATCTCTTACAAGAATCCTTGAAGACCATACAGAGTAAGGGAAAGGCTCTAGCCCAGATAGTTATGTCTCAAATGTTAACTTCTTCAGCCACTAGGAAGAATAGACCACCCCCATTTTACTTGTCACTCAGAATGGAGGGTTGGATTGTGCATAACTGCATAATTGATTCTGGTGCTGCGACAACTGTCATGCCAAAGGCAGTTTGTGAAGTCATGGGTATGGAGTATACAAGAAGTAGCCCTGGTGTCTTGCAGTTAGATGGGACTCCCGTAAAAATAGTGGGTGTAATCAAGGATGTTCCTATTGCTCTACATAATATGCCTCAGATTACAGTAATTCAGGAGATAGTTGTGGTTGATTTGGAACCATTTTTCAGTATGTGTTTATCAAGAGAATTCATTGCTAAGCTAGGAGGCTACCTTTCTCTGGATTATTCTCACTTGGAGATTCCTTTCAAAGGAAGAAGAGTCCGTATTGACAATCAGAAGCCTTCTACTTTTCATGTAGAGAAGATGGGAGAAGAAGAAAGATCCAAACATTCTGTCAATATGATAACTGAGGAATTGGAAGTCCTGGATGAGCTTTGCTTGGAGGATGAGTTTTCAATGCTTGATTTTAATGCCATGATGGAAACTGAGATCGGTTGTTATTCTATTCTCAAGACTGAAAAGGCTCAAGAACATAATGATGGAAGTCAAGATCAGCTCTATTTCGATGGGGCACAATGCAGAAATGGCACTGGCATTAGGACTGTTCTAATGTCACCTTCTAGAATTCAATGTTCTTCTTTAGACTAGTTAACCTGGAGCTGCACAGATAATACCATAGAGGATGAGGCTTTATGCTTAGGTTTCAAGACGGCTGAGACACTTGGAGCGCGACAGTTGCAAATCTTTGGTGACTCCGAGCTGATTATCAATCAGGAGACTACTGAGTGTCTATCCAAGGTCTGGGATCCAGGAGATCATAGAGCCATGTTTGGGTGCGTGTCTCTCCCGAGAGTTCACAGCTAATTCGGGAGTTACCTTGTACATAAAAAACAAAATAAAAAAAAAAAAAAAAAAAAAAATTTTTTTAACTTCGGCTCTTTTTGCATGCGAGCCCGCAGGTACGTTTCTTTCTTTTTCTTTTCCTTCCTTCCCAGCAGTTAGTGGCTTCCTCTCTACTTCTTCCTTCCCCTCTACTTCATTCCCTTCTTCTCCTACTCCTTCTTCTGCAAATAATCAAGCCACTACTGTTGTTTCTACTCCCCTCTCTGATGTTCCCTTTTCTTTACTTCCCCTTTCTTCTAATCCTTTGTCTTTTGAGCACTTTTCCACAGTTCCTACTATCATCTCCATTCCATCCACTTCCATTTCATTATCTGTTTCATAGCATCCCAGCAGCTGGTAGCACCGTAGCACCCTGTTGTTGTATCTACTGTTTCTACTCCTTCATCTTCCATCCTTCCATCATTCACCACCCCATTCCACGGCCTGCGCCTCCGCTGGTCATCACTCCATTCATTTCCATTTTCGTAGTTAAGGTGCTTTTCACTACTGCCATGGAGATCCTTTCACAGCACCTGGTGATTACCCAGCTCATCCGAGCTAGGCAAAGTGCAGTAGTTCTAAAGAAATAAGGGAGTTCTGCTCTTCCATAATTTTTGTTGCAGGTCCTATTTTTCAATGTCGAGTACCAGCAAGAGCGTGTTGCAGTAGCCTACAGAGATGTCCAGCATCACTCAACATTCACTTCTCCTGTTTCTCCTGCTTCTTGACTCTGTTGCCCAATGGATAAAGGCCTGAGGTTCATGCATACAGGAACTGTATACCCCGCGAGCCGCCAAGAATGTTGGCATTTTTGCCACATTGTTTTTGTTGTTGTTGTTCAAGCAAAAGAATGCTCAAATTGTAAAGATACTCACTCCTCTGTTTGTAAATGAAAAAGCAAAGGTGTCACGATTTCGTGACATATCGTGTTTTCATGACGTCCATACCATAAAAAAGCTAAGCCCAAAAGATGTCACGATATCGCGACATGTCGCATTTTCGCGACCTGTCACGTTTTTGCGGGGTCCAAATCCAAAATGTGCAAGCATGGGAATTTGTCGCGATATCATGACCTGTCATAGTTTCACGACGCCAAATGCAGAAAAGGGCTAAGTCAAGAAAGTGTCGCGATATCGCGACATGTCACGTTATCGCGGTCAAAGTGGTCAACGAAAGCAAAGTAGTAAAACTATCGCGATATCGCGACGTGTTGGAGTTTCGCGGTCAACGTGGTCAACGGAAGCACTAAAATGAAGTTGTCACGATATCGTGACATGTCGCAAAATCATGACTTGCGGTGGCCATGGAGCAGTGTGAATGAAAAATGTCGCGATATCACGACAGAAAAGCAAGCAAGGAGAAAATGGTACGGAATGTCGCGATATCGCGACATGTCGCGTTATCGCGGCAAGGTTGAAAGAAAAACATAAGGCATGAAAGACGTCACGATTTCGTGACATTTTTGGAGATGAAGTCCAGCAAGAGAAACTTGTCGCGATATCGCGACAGGAAGCGACAACAATAGAGAAAGCAAGAAAATGTCGCGATTTCGTGACATATTGGGTAGGAAGGGCAAAGTGCGGAGAATTGTCATGATTTCGTGACATGTCCCGTTTTCGCGAGGCGGAAGGCGGAAATAAGGAGAACATAGAAACCTGTCGCGATTTCGCGACGTGTTGAAGATGAAAGAACCAAATGGAAAAAACGTCGTGATATCGCGACATGTCGCATTTTCGTGACCTATCACGTTTTCGCGGGTTGAGAGCTGAACCGTACAAGGCAAATGAAAAACGTCACGATATCGCGACATGTCTCATTTTCGTGACCTGTCGCATTTTCGCGGGTAAGAAGGAGGCAAAGACAGCGCAAGAGAAAGATGTCACGATTTCGTGACATGTTTCATTTTCCGATAAGGAGCGAAGAAGCCAAAGAAAAAAAAAGAAGATGTCACGATTTCGCGACATGTCATGTTTTCGTGACTGGTGGCGGAGAGAGAAAGCAACAAGGTAAAAGTGTCACGATATCGCGACATGTCGCATTTTCGTGACCTGTCTCATTTTCGCGATCGAAGCAACAACAAAGGCCCGATACAGTTCAGTTTGCATTTTTCTTCAGGATTGCATAGGAGAACGTGCAGAGCAGATAAGGATCAAGTAAAAGCTCTCCAACTATTTTTGAGATCGTGGTCAAAGAAGCGGTTCCAAGATTAAATGCTGCTGATTACCGATGTGCGCAAGATGGAAGAACCTGAGGCAGTTTTCGATGCCGCCAGAATTAAAGATGCCTCCAATATTCAAAGCTCCTGTTCGTGATCTCTTAACAACTTTCGGCTCACCCTGATAACTGTCATTTCTTCGAAGCAGATTAAGGGGATTGTTTCTTCGAGATCTGTTTCATGTATTAAATGTTGTAATATGAAAGGAAGAGGACGGACCTCTATAAATACCAATGTAAAACTCAAGCAAAGGGAGGAGGATCTTGTTGCAAAAATTGAAATAGTTTTCCTAGATGCATTTGCTTCCATTCTTAGTGTCTTCTGGAGTTGGTGATCTAAATGGTTGTGCATGTTTAGCTTTCTATCTGAGTTACTTCTGTTAGTCCAGTGTTAGCATAAGTTAAATTCTGCTGTGTTGAATTTGGTTGTATTGGCATTTGAATGTTTGAAGTTTATTTGGAAGCGAACTCATGGCTAATGCATGATCCAATTTCTGTATATGTATTCTAAGAGTCAGTTGCTGCTGAGCTTTAGGATCTAGTTGAAGTTATTGTTGTTCGAGGTTGTTCTCCCCATTAACGATCGACTTCGGCCATATTTACATCCCTTTCAGTTATTTCCCATTTCTTTCCGCATTATTTCCTATTTCTTTCCGCATTTTCCCATTTCTTTCCTGCATCTCTAGTCTTGAAACCAGTTTAGATTAGTGTGGGAACCAGCCCTCTCTGGATATTGGCCCGGGAGACATCTCTTTCTCTCGGCCTTTCAATGTTGGCCAAGTCTAGGGCGCATATACATATAAAATCCTTTCCTGTGGCAGATTTGTGACCAAAAAATGTCAGTCTATCAATTGAACTAGGTTTCTTAAATGCTACGCATGAAAACATATGCAATAGCGTGAGCAAAACAATAGCCAATATGAACTCAAATACACTGCTCTTCTAGGATTTGATAGTAATGACAAGGTTTTAAAACTCAATCAAAGAACTTTATTTTATAAAAGTGCTTATAAAAGCATGTTTAACAACAAAAGACCAGCCAAATCTAGATAACTAGATCAAATTTCTAATAACCAACTAGTTATCAAGCATATACATAACAAGATACTAACAAATAATCTAAACTTAGAACCTTAGCTAATTAAAGCCTATCTATAGAAACACACTACAACTCATCCTAATCTTATGTGATATTGTAGAAGCTTCATGTTAGACATTAGGAAACATAGACAACTTAGGATAAATGCATAAAATATTTAATAAATACCTAAACTATGTCCTATGTCCTCATCATTTTTGGGACTCAAATTTTAAAAACATGCATAAGTTATCTAAGTCCGTTATGTTATATATAGTATATAAGTAAGAAAAATATAATGGATCTATAGAATCCTTCTAAGAAATGAAAAGAACACCTATCTAGAAAATAAGCATAAAGCTATATTTATGGAAAAATGACATATATCATGCAATTAATTAAATATATATAATATATACCAAAGTACTCTAACCAAAATAGTAAAACAACAATGTGATAAGCAAACATGCAATAATTGAGCTATAACTATCTTAATCAAAGTAAAGAACAATGAATGAGATTAAAAAGATATTACTATAATAAGATCATCAAAAAAGCATGTGCAAGGCTAATGCTGGTGCAAAAAAAGTAAATACATGATGTCCTAGAGCATAAAGGACCAAAACATCCACAATATTGTAGTAATAAGAATGAAAAACACTAAATTTTATTCTATCTTGCTTATGATGTCACCATAGTAATAAGGACCATATCTAGGATCAACATAGGAGAATTGAGTTGCCTTGGAAATTGGTCCTTGAGTAATAACTTCAATCTTGAACTAAAAATCCTAGTGGAGTATCCTTTCCTCCTCCATGGAAGGTAGTGAACCAGTGGTTGATGGATTTGCTCATTATTTCAACAATAAGAGAAATTAATTGAGTGAAATAAAGTAATGTTGCAACAACAATGGAGGCAAAAGAATATTGAAGATAAATAATATTTTTATAGTTGGATGATTGGGATTTGATATTTTCATGAAATGATTTTTCATAACAAATAAAATAAACATATTTCCATTTTAAGGATGATGATTTGGTTACACTCATGCCATAGCTATAAAATTATAAGTATCAGTCAAATGATGCACCATCTTAACCCTAAGTGAAAAGAATAAATTAGGATTTGGATTGTACATTGAAAATCCTAACATCTAATTAACAACCATGATCATCACTTAAAGTGACAATTATGGTATCATTGATCCTCAGGATGCATACTTTAGAGGACATGTGTAAACATATCCCTTAATCGTGCCTCGTCGTTATTTAGAGTTTTTGAAAAGTTATCAAGAAAAAATGATAAGGTAAGATGACAAACAAATAGCAAACTATGTGAAATAAGGGAACTAAAAGCACCAACCAACATGTTTCACTATAGACCTTCCAAAGGACTAAGAAAGTTCTTCCATCCTATCTCATATTATGAGGATGGAACTCTCCACCACCTACAAGCCAATTGTTAGTAACTTAGTGCTCTTTTTACAAATATATATTGCCCCTCCCTAAAGATCACATGCAACACTGCAAGGCATAACAATTTGAAATTTCTTAGAAAAAAAAGAAAAAAAGAGCAATATATAATAACTAGAGCAACATAATTAAAAATTCTATACTATGGTGCAAAAATATATATTTTTTGAGTTTGAATCTACTATCTACGAAAATACAAAATTTTAAAATGAACAAAAAAAATCTAAAAACAAATCCAAATAATGTAAAAGCAAAGGAAAACATACTTGATACTTAACTATATGAACTCTTGGCAATTTTGGTAAGATAAAAATAATTTTTGCTCACCCCATGCAACTTAAAACAATTTTACTTATAAAATATTTTTGGAAACACTAGCTGCATATAAAATGAGCAAAAATAGAGCACATAAATGAGTCCAAATTTATCCAAAATCCCTAAAAGCATTGTCCCTACAATATCCTTGCAAAACTTGACAAAATATTTTGCAAAAAACCAATTTGTAATTAAATATTCAAAAATAAAAATGAGTAAAAATTTAATTTTCAATTTCCATTTCTAAATGCATACCCAACCTTCTTGTAGTCACTATGCAGTCATGTGAGATCTAATTTGTACATACAATCAGTCGATTGTGAGTATATGAAGAGGCAATACTCGAGAGTTAGGGCCCCCTTTTCCACTTTTGCATTTTTGGCTAAAAATGAATAGAAACCTAAAAATAAAGTTAATAGACACATATATTGTTAGGACAACATGAGAAATACCATAATGAATACCACATCACATTGGTGGTGAGGTTCAAGCAAGACGAAAATACCCCAAATGGCCTACAAATCAATGTAAACCAAAAGATCATTGCTTTTCAAAAATGACAATCTTGGCTAAAATCAATGATCTCTACAAAATGCAAAAAAATAGGCAATCCTAGTTAAGACAAATGTGTGGAAAAAGGTTATTATCATGGTTGCATGTAAAAGAAAGTGATTATAGTCCTATTGAAACATGAGCGATCTTGGCATTAGCCAACAATCATTGTCAAAAACTAGTGATTGTGGCTATCATAAAATATGTGTTTTTGAGGTTGTTTCCTTAAAGAATGACCCACATGGAGACATTATATGTGAGAGGAGTCAAGGCCGAGGATGTGACTAAGGATAATATGATATAGAGGCTAATGTCTATGGAGTGGTCAAGGCAAGTAACAATAATAAGACAATAAAAAACCACTTATGGAGATACAAGGAACACTCATAGATGCAAGAATGGCTTTAGAATAGGATGAAAATAGATGTATATGGCTAATTGAGGTATATTATATTGGACAATATGATAAACATATCATACATTAGGTCCTACAGGTCATTGCTTTATGAATTTATGCTCTTTTAGAACATAATGACCTATACACTTTTATACTGATGAGCTTCAAATGAGGAGTTTTGAGATCATGATGACCATGGAGGATGGATACTTATCATGGGTGTATTGATCATTGGATAGAAATCCCATATCATGACCACACAAGAGACATGCCTAATATTGGCTAAGTGCACGATCGAGGAGAGAGGATTGTACAAACAATATACCATTTTCTTAAAGTGGGTCTATACTATTAGAAGAGTCTTATTCATGTGACATGTTGGGATATTCCTCTTATTTAACTTTGTGTAATATTACAAAGGGACAAAAATGCTTTGTTGTACTGATTTACCCATCTACCTAGCCTTAGAGGAGGGCTACACAAGACTAGATTGGGGTTTGCTTTATGTAGGCAATATAAACACTATTCTACCATAATTGTTATAATATCTAAGGTGAAATAATGCACACCATTGGCCTAATTTTCCTATTCCATGTCTAGATATATGAGAACTTTACTATGTGTAGGCCCTAGGGTCTATCCCATGATATATTGGGTGAGGTGATGGGATCATGTACTAGGTGTAGCATGATCATTGATTCCAACCCTAACATGTATATCATATCTTTAGATCATCTAGATACCTTATCACCACTTACAATAGACTGGCTACTAGGACATACAATAGCTAGCAGGGGTGCAATTGACAATCATTGTACAAGACCATCGACCAAAAGTGTGAGGTCTTCATAATATAGAGAAGATTCCATAATAATTTGAAGATCACCTAGATAGGATAATTTTACTAACCAATCACCATGTAGATACAAGAGGGAGTAGATATCACATGGGATAGGAGGGCTACCAATAGTATGGGGCTGCCACTGACAAAGAATAAGGGGTGATAAGTGCCCTACAACCTAGATATAAAGGACACCAAGAGAGGCCATAACCATGAATTCTATATGCAAGGTACTAGCAAGTGGTACCTCGATGAACATAGAATCTCCTTCCAAAGCTCCTGTGGGGGAGAGGTGAGGCATCCAAGATTGAAGGAACACAGAGCAATGAGGAGGAGTCTGTAGAGGATGGTGCAACAAAGAAGGGCATTATCAATGAGGGAAAGGCAATGCTAAAATAGGATGGATATGATTCATGGGGATACACCCACAAAAGAGATCTTTGTATATGAGGTCAATGTGAGCATCATAAAATTAGAGAGCTCATCCTTTGAGGAGGACAACTTAAGACAACCTAATGACCTAGGTACATCCTAAAAATCTATCCTAAATTTAGCTCAGCCTTATTTTATATTTCATTAGGGTTTATGATACATGATGTGATAATTCTAACATTTTATTTTCATGTGTTTGAAGAGATAACCCAAGGATGGTTGGAGCTTTATTGACATATTATACAAAGTCACCTTGGGTATTTTTCTAAATTTTGATAGCATATCATCAATGTGACAATCATTGACTAGTCCATAAAAGTTGCCAACCAACTTATATAGCCAAGTCCACCACGTTGGTGATAGGCATTAAGAGGAGATCATACTACATGCCAATTTTATGATAGAGAGCAAGAGCCAAGACTTAAATGAGAGGCACAAGTGACATAGGATCAAGCTCAAGATATAGAATGAACCCTAAAGAAGGAGCTAATGTAGACATTACTATGGTTAGCATGAGTGTAGGAAGAGTTGGATGGGCTTAAGATATTTGTGTCACAATGATCCCACTTAGGCAAATCCCATATTGATGTATAGGTGATCGACATAGTCAAAGGCATCTAGGGGTTGATTTTGCAATCATAGTATATATAGTTTTACTATACCATAGAGATTATTTGTAGCCATCATGGCACCTGTAGTTATATACCATTTGGTATGGGGTTATATACTTAGGATACAAGATAACTTAGGATGATGACATTACTTCCATGTTGTACTATTATGTACTCATTATTTTTTTATGATATATGAGCTACTCTTTTGGGCAAACTTTCCTTTGTGTATAAATGTGTGATTTATATTTTAGTCTTTTTTCATTTGGACATGCATGTATGATTTTAATTTTCAAATCTCTAGCAATATTTTGCATGACACATTACCAATAGGATGCATGTAACATGTCACTTGAAATCTTACATTTTATTCAAAAGTTTAAAACATTGAAGACATGCCCCAAAAGGTAAATAGGAGTAAGGCACTAAAATGATGTCACCAATAGAGATGAGGTGATCTTTATCCCAACCTAGAACACCTCTCTTTAGTATCTGATAAGCATGTTGTGCCAAATAAGACATGGATCTCACTACACTACATAGACAACACACTATAGTATGTCGTGGATGTGATATTTTAAACAAGACACACCAACCACTATAGCTAGATAAGAGATCACATGGATAAACCAATAAGTATCATGTGTCTAACAAGACATGCTCACCATTGTAACAAGATATATCGAAGTGATATCATCAAGAAGGAATACAGGTGATGTATACCTCAATCCAAGAATACCCTATAATATTTTATAATCATGATGTTTCAAACAAGACACAATTACGACTATAGGGGAGACCACCACAATATCATACCTAATAGGTATAATGTATAATCCAAGATATGCCAACCACTGTAATGAAGAAAAACAAATATCGTATAGTATCTAGTAAGTATAATGTGTCAAACAAGACATACTCACCACTACTATGAGGAATATAAAACTATAATATAGTATCTGATGAGCATGATGTGTCAACCAAGACATGCCTACCACTACTATAGGGACTAAGAATATACCACCAATATAGAGACATGCAAGTGATCTGTCTCTGGGTCCAATTGATGCCCTACCATATTTTGTGAACATGACACGTCAAACAAGACAGACCCACTATGATAGAGGGAGAATTAAAATAAGAAAAACATATGGTCAAGATACACACTACATCATGCCTAGATCAATAAGTCCTTGTAAATAGGGAATCCACATGCCCCAACTATAGCATATAGTGGTCTAAGCTTACAAACTACAACATCCAATAAAATGTGATGTGTAAAACAAGGTATGCTTACCAATACAATGGGAGATAAATATGATTGATTGATTCATTTATTTTTATACTTTTAAAATTTTAATGTGCATAATGTTATCCACTTAGAATATTGTGATCTCCTATACAATGACCAAGTGCAGCCAACACTTGTGCCTCATGTGAGTGTAGGATGCACTCATAGGAAAACTTTTAGAATTTTACTAAGTTTGAATCCTCATTTGATGTAATCTTTATGCCCACCTTCCTAAAATACTTGCATACATTCCAAGGAAAAGAGAGAGAGATTTTAGAAAAGTAAAAAAAAAAACCTAAACTAATAGAGGTGATGTACCAAGATCAAAAGATTTATTCCATGAATGATCAAAATAAAAGAAACACATGCATTGTATTCTAACAACTATAAAGTGAACACAATTTTGATATAACATATAAGAAATCATGCATACGATGTACACAAAAAATAGGATAGAGCAAAATTAGTCACAACTTCATTGTATATATCATAAACCTTTTGTACAAAGATGCCAAATCGAAAGATATTTGATGCCATTAACAAAATGACTCAAGGCTTAATTCTAGATTATTACATAGAAGAAAAGTGAAAGGAAATACACATAAGGGTAGGTATTATGCATGAGTACATAGTTTTTGATGCCTTACAATGGAGGTGAAACCTCTATTTGTAAGCAAAATAGGGTTTCTCTACCTCAAAATTGTACAAGAATTTAAAATTTCCTCTCCAAAATTAAACTAGAAATTGATCATATATTCAAGACTGATGGGCTTGGGGTCTCTAGGACTAGAGCTATTAATTTTGAAGGGTTTAAGAACTCTCGATTTGGAGCCCTGCTGTTATTAACATCTACTTTTTATAGAAATTTCTCTATAAATAAGCATAAAATTTACTTACAATAAATATCATTGGACCTAAGGCCTTTAATATTGGATCTCCTATTGCTAATGCCTTAAATATGCCTATCGATTTTCTTGGAATACCATGCCCATATGGTGTGGGTAGGATCCACTTCTCATCTAATCATATGATTGGTGCAACTTCCCTTGATTTTATCCTTTATTTGCATTCTTCTTCCATGGGCTATTGATCACTAAAATTAGAGTCTATGTGATTTTATGATTTGGATGCTTCAATGCTTCTTTCAATATTTCATAGGTTGTTAGATTTTCTACCTATCTATGATCTACAACCAACCTTTAGATGCAATTTTTGAACTTATGATCTTGTAAATTGCTAGTGTGCTTGCCACATGCCTTTGGTATTGGCCAATGGAAGGGTTTCATCTCTAGAAACTCCTTTCATAGCCTGATAAAATGGTGTGGGCCAGTGGATGAGAAATCAATGATCAACATGACTTTGAGAAATCCTTTTTGATTGCTTTGTTGGAAAAGGGAACCAGCTTTAGAAAATTGATAGTCTTTGAGAGTTTAGTGGATCTTCTATCTCCTTGAAATAATTCCTATCATTGATTAATAATCAAACATTTTGTGCTATATCAAGAACTTTTTTATGAATTCTCTTCATGCAAATCAATACTAGCCATTGGTTTGGAAAATTGGATGGTCAATGTGCATCAAAAAATTATTGGGTTCCCTCTATACAATAAAATAACACCCATCATTGATTGTAAAATTGATGGTGCACTTTCATTATTGCTTTCTCTACTTTCATTAATTTTCCCTCTATCATGGTCAACTTGAAAAAATGGCCAAGGCAAAACTCCAAGTGTAGTGAAATTTTTACTACAGGTCAGGTGACTCATAGGGGATATTTTGCTTGCTAGAGATATATAATCCATAAAGTAAATTCCTTATCTATTGGATGCAGATTCAAATAGAAGAATGTAAATTGAAAGGGTTGAAGAAATAATGAGGGAGGAATGTAAACTATACCTACAACTTGCTCCCTTATGACTCTGTGCTCTTGCTTTCTCAAGTGTTTAGGAATCATTAATGAAAATGAAGGTAAGGCACTCTTTTATAGATGTTCCTCTGAAAGATAAAACACCTATCTACAAATTTACATTAACCAAATCTACTTCATCTTCTAAAAAACAACTATTAGGAAGTTTCTTTCTCTTCCAATATTAAATTCACCTTATTTGAGTTTTTTACCATTCCTGACAGAGCCGATACAAGGAGATTTCCATATTTTATAGACACACATTTACTATTTTCTAGACCTAATATCATCCTTTTAGTGATGAATTGGTGTCATATGTGTTTATTTCCCCTTTTGTAAGGATGTTGAGAAAATACTATCACCCTTTTTGAGGTATGGATATACACCATGCAAAGTTATTCTCTTCTCATGCGAGGTGGGTGAAAGGATGTCACCTCGTTGAATTCATATCATATGATTTTATTTTACTTTTCATGCAAGGTCGATGCAAATAGGTCATCACATTTTTTGTTGATTATAAGGTCCATAGGTTGTCTTGGTTGGCCAATCATATGGTTGATACTTAACCAACTTGAGATATTTCGTTTGACAATTCTTTGATAGAGTGTGAGCCCTCCACATGGTATTACCAATTGGTGTAAGGCATTTAGCCCAAGGGTTTGTTGGAAAAAATAAGGATAAGATTTGGCTAAGTGTGAGAACACTTAGGTAAGAGATAGCTTCATGAATCAAATGGCTTGCATGCCTTGTTCTATAATTTTTATGGTTGTAAACATCCTAGGGAAGGTTTGTCTATGTTATTACCTTATTAGCTAGCACTGACTATTGATAATATAATAATATGGTTCAAGCTACTTTAGCCTTGATTTTTCTTTTGTTTGCTTATGATTTAACATTAACTCACCATGTGTCATTTCCTTGTTGATTTGACAACCATTTCTAACATAGAAAGTCATGTTTATTGTTTTTAGCAACTTACACTACTTTGTATTGCATCTATTCTTTTATGTATTTTGAGATCGTGCGAACCATCGATTTTAACCAACTTGTGCTTGATCATTGATTACCTCCTCTACTTCTCAACTCTAAGAATTTTGCACTCTCCATGATTTTGCAATTCTCTATTATATTATGAACTAAAGAATGCTTTTGATTCATGGTATGGTTTGGTCATTGAGAATGAAAACCTACAAAATTCAAAGCTAATTTTGTGTGTGTGGAGCTTAAGGATAGGTCTTCAGATAGATCCCATTAATTGGGATTGATAACTCATCATAATCGAGTATGGACAACTCAAAGGAATTTTATTTCTTGCAAGAGGTTATTGTAGACCCAAAATTTTTGCACTCCTTTTCTTCAAGCTAATGGATCCATGCCTAAAAGGGAGAGGGAAAATGATGTATCTACACCTCAGAAAAAGCACTTGAGTTGTGCTCTCCTTGGTGTTTGTCGATGAATTAGGTGGGGTTCACCAGGAAACACTTTGTGTGGTGGTTTCCATGCCTAGATAATGGTGGGTGTTTGATTATTTCTTTGAAGCATACACCTACAGTTTGGCAAAATGTAACTATTGCCTAGCTACATGCATTTCAAATTTTCATGAAAACAATTGTATACAGTTCTAGCTAAAAAGCTTATAAGTTTAACTAAGATGCAAAGATTTCTTTATATGCATTGAAAGCAAAAGGTAGATTTTATGCTAACATGTATATATATTTTTTTCTTTTGTGTTTTTCTTTCATGTTTTCCAACTAGTATGATTGATGCAAAATATAATGCAACTAAGTATATGTTTTTATCTTTTATTTAAAGTTTTTCAACTAATGCAATTGAGGCAAAATATAATGCAACTAAGTCTATATTTTTGATCTTTTATTTTAAGTTTTTAACTAATGAAATTAATGTAAAAAGTGGTGTAACCAAGTTTATATTTTTTATGTTTTCTTTTATTTTTCTATTATGTGAATGCTTTTAAACAAAGTAGTACTTAGTTTAAAATATTGAAATCAAAAGGAATCTAGAAATAAATGCTTACTTGATTTGGATGTTTGCTATCAAATGCATTTTGGGACTATCAAAGCGAATTTGGATCTATCAAGCGAATTCAGATTGGTTTGAATCGAATTTGGATCAGTCCAAATATGTCACGCAAAATCAGATCTGTCCAAACCTGTTCAAAACCTACAACTTCATAACAAAATACTAAAATTTACAGTTAAAGGTGGGGGATTTGCTTAGGCCCTAGTAGATCATGATCTATGATAGTCATATCCCCTCAATTGTTTTAGAAAAATGTAAGAAAAGTAATGGATCTCTAGATCTAATGCAGAGTATGTAATTCTGATGAAAGAAATGCAATAACAGTAGAAAATACAGTAAAGTAATAAGGCTTATAAAGACTGAAATGCAAACATGAATCAATATGATAAAACTTGAGATCGATATCTTACCCCCAGCATAGGTCTATGCGATTTTGTATGTCTACAAAAAAATTGAATGGCTTTGGATATGTTCAAACCTGCAAAGGTTAGATTTGTAAACCTGCAATGGTCAAATCAGAGCAATTTTAGGTTTCATAAGTAAATTTGGACGTATCCGAATTTGTAAAAACCTGCAAAATGATAAATATATGCTAAGGATAAAATAAATTTGAATGAACAATACTCATTACCATCTTTGGTAGCTTCTGGAATTATGATCTAATGTCGATATCTCCTTTAAAACCTACAAAAAAGCATAAGAAAGTCTCTTCTCCACTTGAATTTTCTTGCAAAATCATCATTAGATTTGTCTAGGGGAAGCCTATGGGATTTAACATCCAAGGTAGGTCGAGAAATCAAGGAGTACAATGAAGATAGACTGGATTGGTTTAGGAAAATTTAGAAATTTCCCAATCTGAAAAAATTTGAATGGTTCTGAATTCGTGGAAAATATGGGGTTGCCTAGATTGGATGGAAAATCCAAACAAAGCGCCAAATTTAGGTGCACGTTTGATTTACCTAAACTCAGATCACTCCAAATTTGTCGGGATCATTCGACTTTTATGGAAAGGAGGGAAGGGATAAAATTCATTTTTAAATAGCATGAGAATCAAGGCAAGGAGCTGGAGGGGTGAAGGTATGTTGCTAAGGAGGGACAACATTTTTGCTAGGGAGTGGAAATTTTAAAATGTGTCAAAATTCTGCTGCTACATTTTGCCCCCTCTTTGGCGTATTTATGAGTGATAAATGCGTTTAAGAAATATGTAGCTAGAAAGAGAGTTACGTTGCAAAGCAATAAAATTTTTATATAAAGTTTCTTTTATATATATTACCTAGAGTACCCCCTTTGAGTTTTATGAAAAATTTAAAATTTGTTATAAAACTTGAATTTTGAAGAGAAAAGTGGTAAAAAAGGGTATAAAATAGAGAAATTATAGCAACGTGGGAGAGGTTGTTGCTCTATAGAGGGAGAATTCTAGTTTGTGGAGTCAGATTTGCATTCAAATGAGTCAGATCCAGGCTTTGGAGGCACAACTTGCATAGTCACAAGCATTATTGAGACAGGCTCAGGCTTAGTTGGCCTATGTACAGAGACAAGGATTGTCATGACAAACAAGGAGTGGAACTTTAGACCAGTCCTCGAGCAGTAGTGAATTACTGGCAGAGGTGATCGTGACATCACAATGGGTATCCTTCTACCAGATATTGTATTATCAGTTGGTTCCTAAGGGTTAGAGGCTTCTATTGCCTCCAGAGTTTTCCCTTCCAAGTCGTGCGAGATCATCTTCGAAGATGATGTCTAGGGCTACTCATTCTTAGGTGCCCAAATCACCACTTGATGATAGCTAGAGCTTGAGAGGGTCTAGGGAGTGATATACTGAATCTTGTTGTTGTGGTATACCCCCTAGTGACTGAGTATGCTGGTTTATGATTGTGGCATACCAGTCAAATTTTTGTATCTTATGTACCTTTTGCAAGAGTATGTATATATACATGACATGTTGTTCTTTTTATATTTTATTTTTATGTGTTATGCGTAATGCAAAATATTTTTGTTGTTTTTGATGATCTTACATAATCATGCTTATGGTCATGTTTGATTTCTAATGTTCTTTTATCATGCTTAATCAAGATATCATTGTAGGAAAGTGAAGTGTGATTTGATGTAATTGATATTTTGTAATGTAGTGTGATTTAATTGTTTGTAGAAGAAATATTGTTTGAGAAATATACCCTTACGATTTTGATCAGTCAGCAATAGACCTCGAGGATGTGTGCTTGTATATGACCGTTTATGGAGGCTGCCCCTCACGTTGGTCATGAAGTGGATCCTGTGTGAGGTTTTGTTGTAATGCTGACATCGAAGGGTTATGATCCAAAAGTAGTTTGAGATTTTTTGATTAAAAGTGATATAGTTGATGATAAGTAATGTGTGATCTTAAGATTAATTTTGATTTAATCTTAAGAGAAGTATGATGTAATGTAGGTGATTTAAGCATGAAAAATGGGATAGAGGACTTGTGCTAGGCATAAGATTCCTAGTGTGAAGTAAATGGAGAGATTTTATTAGGGTTATCTCATGCCATCATCATGAAGTCTATATGCAACTACATGACCAAGCAATTATGTATGATCAATGCAAATTTTTGTATATGGATAAGACATGCAAAATGAATGCATTGTACTAGGTGGTAGATATGAGATGCAAGATTAATTGGTTTTATGGGCCAATTGCTTATGCTAACAATCATACAAATCCATGAGGATATAGTGACTTCAACTAATCAAAACTCAAGGAGAATCTTGGTCATTTTAGGATGAAATCAAGTTTATCAAGAACCAATGTGTGATTTGTGTATTCATTTTCTATCTTGACCTTAATTATGATACAAAATCTCTCAAGGATCAAATGTGTGTGCTTATGAAGTTCATTTACCAATTTTGAGTAAGGTAATGATGCAAACCAACTTTTAAGAACCATTGTGTGTGCAAATGATGAATTCATTTACCATGATTTTATGCATGTGGTTAGACTTAACTACTTTGTAATACAAGCCACCAAAAGCTAGCTGATCCATAAGCTGACATTGGTCTGTACAAAAGAAGGTCACTAATGTGATAGACATATCACCATGCGTAAGACTACCCTATTGCCAGGTGGGATTCATTCAACCCATTGTTGTAATGGGGATCACCCCATGGTTTTTGAATAACTGAGGAATTCTAGGGATTCAAGCTCATTACCCCCTTCTTTTCTTTTAATTTCTTTAGGTGGGGATTCTTGTTCATTTTTGAACAAGGGGATTTTATTTGCTTTGTAGTAAAAATTCTCTTCTTTTTTTTATTTTGTTTAAGGGATACTTGCTCATATTAGTGGAAGAGCAAGGGATTTTATTGCTTTGGGTAGGGGGAGCTTGTCCTTTTGCCAATTCTCAGCATTCTAGACCATGCGCATAATAGGATAGCAAGGGAAACCTTTCACTTAAGGAGCTAGGACTACTATGTAGCATCATATTTCCTTGTGCAAGAATCATTTTTAAGATGTGTAAGTGTGTTTTGGTTCAAAAAGTGGCAGAATCGATTCCCAAAACTCAAAATTTTCTTAATGAGAAATAGTGATTTTGGTTCAAGAGAGATTTTTAATCAAATATCGAGAATCAAGATTTTATTAAAATGTGAATCTTGTGAGTGGTTCAAGATAAACTCTGAATTTCTTCAAAGAAAACCAAGATTGACTATGAATCTTGATAGCATCAGTCTAATATTTAAATAATATAATAATTGGATGTGACTATATGCCATATGCAATTGGACTAAATAAACTTTAGGAAGTATAGGATAAATGCAGCTATATGAGAGATGATTTATGGTTTATGTAATGCAATGTGGAGATGATAGTTGTGCCAGATAAGCTATATGTAAACCTAAATGACATGCATAGGTGAATGAAAACAAAACTCCAAAAGGCCAAAGAAAAATGATAAGAGGTGTTGAACGCGCTATGAGTGTAGCGCTTGCTAATAGCCAAGAATAGAAGAGATATACCCATTGGGATGTGTGCTTGCAAATGGTCGAATGGAGGCTGCCCCTCGCTCGTGACCATGAAGCTATCCACTATGGGGTGCTAGGATGATGGGAATGATATTGCTAAAGCAAGTACTACTCAATAGGGTTGTATATTAAAATGCATGAATCAAGGCCAATGAAGCAAAACAAGAACTATATCCCTCACCTTGGGGAGATATAAGCAATGAAAAATTTCCCAAGTCAAGGGATATAAAATGGCATGAGTGAATACAATGATGGAAATGCAATGATTGAAATGCAAACTAGATGAGAATGCAATACCTATGTATAACTTTTGTTTGATTTGATTTGATTGTTTCTATTTTTTTTTTTTTTTGATTTGTTTGATTTTTTATTTGACTTTTTTTTTTTTTTATGATGGAATTGGTGGTATATACAAGATGATCTATATACACTATACAAGGTGATTTATGCATAACATTTCTAAGGTGGCTTCAAAATCAAAAGAGGTTTTGAAGGACAATTTGGTTGTGGTGAAGGTGATTGAAGCTGATTTGTTGGTGGTTGAGATTGTTGTGATGAAGAATGATGATCAGATATAGATGAAGAAAAGTGATGGACAGAAGGCGATGATGATGATAAAGAGGAAAATAATAGAGAACTTGATGTGATGATGATAAAGAAAGAGAGAATGAAGAACAAAAGGTGACGGACAAAAGGTGGCAATGATGATAAAGAGGAAAAGAATAGAGAACTTGATGTAGTGATGATAAAGAAAGAGAGAATGAGGAACAAATATTCCCTATGAATAGGAGAGGTTCGCAAAAGTTTCAAAAGGGATATCTTAGTTGGAGGGTTGGCCCACTATTGTTGAATGTCGAAGGAGACTTTAGGTTGAGGCTTCAATATTAAAGGTGTGTTTTCTATGATTGTATCCTCTTTCTGATTATTCTTCAAAATTAAGAGAGGTCTTGAAGGTTGGTTGGATGAAGAATTTATCTCTTGCTTATCAAATTGAGTAGGTTGAGCTTTAACTTGTTTTCTTGTAGTCTTAGCTATGATATCAATAATATCATTATGATGAGACATATTAGGATATGACACTTGATTGGTTTCTTGTTGTTGATGATTGAATAGGGGTTTTTGGAAGATCCCCATGTCTTGATTGGTTGTAGGTACTTGTTGTGTAGGAGGTTGATTGTTTATTGGAGGATTATGACCAATAATGGGTTGAAAATCCTCTATAACAAAATGACCTGCATCAATCAAGTCTTGAACCGCATATTTCAACTTCTTACATGTTTGTGTCATGTGTCCATCCACTCTATGATATTCACAATGTAGCTCAGGCTTATACCAATCTACTGTGATATCAAGTTGTCTTATGGGTGGCAACTCAATCATGTTTGTATCTAGAAAATGCTTGAGGATTATAGTCATTGGTTGATTGAGCTTAGTAAATTTACGTGGTGAAGGTTTTTGAGGAGCTTTGAACATTTTTCTCATGATATTTTCAATAGCAGGATGTAACGGTTTATTGCCTATTTTTTCATGATTGTAGGTAGAATGATGATAGGTAGGTTGTGAAGTATGGTGTGAGTGCATGGTAGGATTGGAAGAAAAAGTATTTTCTTGTTGAAATGAATGTGTTGTGTTGAAAGAAGAATGTTGAAATGGTTGTGATTGTAATAATGGTGGAGAAGAATTATATGTGGATTGAAAAGCATGACATGGATGTGTGGTGGAAATGGTAACATCATTATGAAGAGGATTGAAAAAGGGAGGATTATTTTGTTGAGGTGGATATATAGTTTGGAAAGAAGAATATGGAAGTGGTTGTGGAGGAAATTTTGATGGGAAATATTGTGGAAAGGAAAATTGTGGAGGGATTGGTTGAGAGGGAAAGGATGAAAGATGAGGAAATTGTGATAAAGATGATGTTGAATATGGATGAAATTGTGAATGAGGTTGACCATAATCAACCAATGCAACTGGTGGAATTCCCCCAACATTGTTGATTGGGGTAGTAACATAAATAGGTTCATATTGAATTGGGTTATTTGCAAGACCCATGATCTCTTCACCATTTCTAAAAGTGATATTCATTTTTGTTTTGTTTTTTTTATTCATTTATTTATTTATTTTTTATCTTAGAAGAAAACAAAGTAAAAGTGAAAAGAAAAAATTCTAAAACAAAAAATTTCTTCTAACTAAAGGTTTCATTTTCAAACCATTTTGAAAGTTGTAGGCCAAGTTGTCTTGTTTTTAATTAGGATTTTCACCTAGATGCTCGCATACAGATACTTGGTGATGAAGTCCAAGCCATGATGAAGCCCAGGTCCTACCATTCCTCACCCAATTCATCGTGGGTAGCGATACACCTCAAAGAGATGCATGCTATTTTCCATGGCTATGACGGTTGTTGGACCGGCCAAATTTTAAAATCTTGATTAGAGTTTTAAGTTTTTTGGGTACAGGTGAAAGGATAATCCCTTTCTGAAGGTCTGTAAGCCTTCACTGTATATCTCGTTATGTCCATACCAACCTAAGCTATGGAAGAGTTCATTAGATGTGGTTCTTTTTTTAGGGTAAATGATGTAAAAATGAAAAAAATGATTCAATTCATTTGAAATATTATCTTTTATATGGCAATCTAAGACACATTTTAATGACTTTTTTAGTTTTTTTTTCAAAAAAAAAAAAATAAATAAATTCAAAGTGATGGTGTTTTCACGTCGGGTTCACCAAAGAATGTAGACCCAAAATTTTTGCACCACTTTCCTTTAGGCTAATGGATCCACACCTGAAAGGGGGAGGGAAAATGATGTGTCTACACCTCGGATGAGAAGCACTTGAGTTGTGCTCTCCTTGGTGTTTGTCGATGAATTAGGTGGGGTTCACTAGGAAACACTTTATGGTGGTTTCCACGCCTAGGTAGGATGAGTGTTTGATGGATTATTTTATTTACACACACCTAGGGTTTAGCCATATGTAACTATACCTAACTATATGCACTTCAAATTTTCATGAAAACAATGGTATACAATTTAACTAAAAAGCTTATAAATTTAACTAAGATGCAATGATTTCTTGTAGATATGAAAGCAAAAGGTAAATTCTATGCTAACATGTATATATATTTTTATTTTGTGTTTTTATTTTGTGTTTTCCAACTAGTATGATTGATGCAAAAATATAATGCAACTAAGTCTATGTTTTTTATCTTTTCTTTTGAGTTTTTCAACTAATGCAATTGAGGCAAAATATAATGCAACTAAGTCTATATTTTTGATATTTTATTTTGAGTTTTTCAACTAATGCAATTGATCTAAAAAGTGGCGTAGCTAAGTTTATATTTATTTTGTGTTTTATTTTCTTTTTATATTATGAGAATGCTTTTAAACAAAGTAGTACTTCATTTAAAATATTGAAATTAAAAGGAATCTAGAATTAGATGCCCACCTGGTTTGGATGTTTGCTATCAAGCGCATTTCAAGACTATTAGAGCAAATTCATATCTGTCAGATGAATTTGGATCTATTTGAATCGAATTGGAATCAATCTAAATTTGTTAGGCAAATTCGAATATATCTAAATTTGTTCAAATCCTGCAACTTCATAACATAACACTAAAATTTGCAATTAGGGGTGGGGAATCTGCTTAGGCCACAGTAGATCGTGATCTGTGATAGTCAGATCCCATAAGCTCTTTTAGAAAACTGTAAGAAAAAGTAATGGATATCTAGATCTAATGTAGAGTATGTAATTCTGATGAAAGAAATGTAGTAACAACAGAAAATGTAGTAAAGTAATAAGGCTTGTAAATATTGAGATGCAAACATGAATCAATATGATAAAACCTAAGATCGAGATATTACCCCCAACATAGGTCTATGCAATTTTGGATATCTACAACAAATTTGGATGGCTTTGAATACATTCAAACCTACAACGGTTAGATCTATAAACCTGCAACGGTTAAATTAGAGCAATTTTAGGTTTCATCAGCAAATTTGAATGCATCCAAATTCGTAAAAACCTACAAAATGATAAATATATGCTAAGGAAAAAATAAATATGAATAAAAAATACTCATTGCCATATCTGGTAGCTTCTAGAATGATGATCTGATGTCAAGATCTCCTTTGAAACCTGCAACAAAGCATAAGAAAGACTATTCTCCACTTGAATTTTCCTACAAAATCATCATTAGGTTTGTCTAGGGGTAGTCTACGAGATTTAACATCCAGGGTAGGTCAAGAAATTAGGGAGGGTGATGAAGATAGATCGGATTGGTTTAGGGAAATTTAGAAATTTTTCAATCTGAGCGAATTTGAATGGTTCCAAATTCACGAGAAATCTGAGGTTGCCCAGATTGGAGGGAAAATATAAACAACTCACCAAATTTAGGTGCACGTTTGATTTTCTCAAATTTGGACTACTCTGAATTTGTCGAGATCGTCCAAATTTTATGAAAAGGGGGGGAAATGATAAAATTAATTTTTAAACAACACGAGAATCAAGGCAGGGGGCTAGAGGGGTGAAGGTACATTGTTGAGGAGGGACAACATTTTTTCTAAGGAGTGGGAATTTTGAAATGTGTTAAAATTCTGTGGCTACAGTTATAAAGTAGAGGCCACTCTAGATGGCATGGAATTTAGTATGGTGGCCTCATTTGCTTTGGTCTTCATCCTACTTGAGCACCTTGTTCGTCAACTTGGAAACCCTAAGGAGTTGATTTATTGCCAAATTATCTCTTAACAACTCCATGGTATCTATAGTTTTTCTATGGTTGATTCTAGTTTATCCTCAATTTTAAACAACTCTCCCATCCTTATGGTCATGGCATCATTTTCTTGGAGTTCCAATTGATGAAACAATTATAATGTTGGCAAATCTATGAATATTTGCCATTTTTATTTCTTGCCATAGATGAGGGAATAAGGCAAGCAACCTATAGATATATATAGGATGATTCAATCCACCTATAAGGCTCTTCTATGATGAAGGTACCACTATCTATGATTATCCAAGCCTATCATATTTAGAATCTTAATCAGGTTCTTATTGGTGAACTTTTCTAAACTATTTTCCTTAGGGTAATAGTTCAAGGAATATTTTAGATATATGTCATATTGGAGAGTGAATTGGGTGATCTTGGCTTTGTTGAATGCCTTGGAATTTTCAATGATGATGGTGTTTGGGATACCAAATTGAGTTAAGATTTTTTCTAGGAAATCAATTATTACCTTCTTAGTGGCTTCCTTTAGTGGGATTACTTCTATCCATCTGGTGAAGTAGTAGTCAATCACAATGATAATCCACTTATGGCCTTCACTTGATGATGGTTTTATAATGACAATGAAATTCAATCCCCATTGGTAAAATATCCTTTCTATTGTTATGGATTTTAGAGGTATGTGAGCATTTATATTTCTTCTTGTGAAGAACTTATGCCTATCACACTTTCTCATCCACTAGTGAGCATCCAAAAATATGGTGGGGCAATATTACCTAGCTCTCATGATATTTATAATAGTGGTTTGAGCTAAGAAATATCTACCTAAGAATCCTTGATGGAACTCTTGAAGTAGGGGTTGGGTCTGATCCATTCTAATGCACCTCAAGAGGACACCATAAAAATTCCTCAAAAATAGAACACCTTTAACTAGAGAATAATGGGTATTATGTAATATAAATTCCCTCCTCTAAGCCTTATCTATGCCAAATGGGTATTGACCTATCTACATGTATCTAGTACTTTGAACTACCCAGTCCAACACCCCATCATCAAATTTGCTTAAGCATAGGTCCTTATTAGCTTCTTTGATAATGTTTTTAGCTAGCCTTTAACATAGGTTTTTTTTTTATTGATCATCTTTGTAGGCTTGATTTATATGCCATACTCCAATATTTTGATGATCCATCCTGCTCTCTTGCCATTGATCTCTATATCTGTTATATACTCATTTATGTTGGAGTGAATGACATGAGCAATAATCTTGTTGTTATAGACCAAGTGGTTGAATTTCTTCAAGCCTCTAATCATGGAATACACTTTCTTTTCAAGAAATTTGTATCTTTCCTTATATCTCTTCAAGGTTTGGCTACATAAGGTGATTGGGTGCTCATGTTGATCATCATAATTCTAGGTAAGTAGGCCTACAATGTTGAATTTGCTATCAAATGCATAAAGGATAAAAATTTCATCAAATTTTGGATCCTCCAGCATGGAAGCTTCTACTATGGCCTTCTTTAGGTCTTCAATAACATATTTTCTTCCTCTATCCATTTGAATGGTTGGCCCTTCTTTAGCATGAGGTTCATGGGCTTGATCATACCTAAATTTTTTGATATAAACCTCCTTACAAATTTTATATATCCAAATAAGCACTAGATGGCTTTCTTGTGTTATGGCAATGAGAAGTTGGTAATAGTATCAAATTTACCAAGGTTGATGGAAACACCTTCTTTAGACAAATTATGGCCCAAAAAATTGCCTTAGGGAACATAAAAAATGCATTTCTTAGGATTCAAGTACACCCCAAAATATTGACATCATTTGAAAACCTTTTCCAAGTGTGCAAAGTGATATTCCTTCCTCTTGGATAAGAAAACCAAGTCATTGATATAGATAAATATGATTTTGTTAATTATATCCTTGAATGTGATGTCAATGGTCCTTTGAAATGTTGCATTGATATTTGACAATTTTAAAGGCATCCACTGATATGATAAAATACCCCATTTGGTGGTGAAGGTTGTCTTATGCTAGTATTTATCCTTTATACGTACTTGGCTATAACCAGAGAATCCATCCAACAAAGAAAATGTTTTAGAAATAGTAATAGTTTTAAGGATCTAGTCCATCAAAGGGAAGGGGTAATGGCCTTTCAGTGAAGATTTGTTCAAGTCTTTGAAATCAATACAAATTCTAATGTCCTTGTTATTCTTTTTCACAAGCACCAAATTAGATACACATATGGTGTGCTTAAGGGGATATATGATCTTGGACTTGATCAATTTGGATAGCTCATTTATCATAAGAGGCTTGACCTTCAAATTGATAGACCTCTATTTTTTCTTATTGGCTTATGTTTAGGAGCTAACTATATTGTATGTTGGATGATGTCTTTGTTGTATCCTTTAAGGTTTTCATAGCTTCATGCTATCACTCCATCATACTTTTGGTAGATATGGATAAAAATTTCCATTTTCCTTCAAGAAGATACCATGCCTATCTTCAAGATCCACCCTGGAGCAACTTCTATCTCTTGGTAGTCCTCTTCATCCATAATCATCAATTTCATACCTTTAAAGTAATGAAAGACTAAATAAGGACTCCAACATCATTAACCCCTTGGGAAGCTTGTTGGATTTCAACTATATGATCTGGTATTTATATGATTTCACAATCTGGGAGCTTAGTTCCTTTGAGAATTCAACCTCCTATTGAATAAAATGAACAATATGTTCATCATTTTCAAACACCTAAAAATGAATGTCATTGTCAAGAATGGTTGGACTAACTACCAACTTTACACATTGTTAATTTTGTATTAGATCACTCAGAGGATTGAACTATGACCCGATAACTACCATGTGGTTAGAATCCATATTTTGAGTAGTTTGGAGGACTTTGAAGTTTATGATGTCAAAGGATTTGATCTGGTCCTAGAACCTATACTTGTATGACTTCATCAACCTAATTTTGGCCAATCATTGGTATCTTACTTGCTTGATAACCATATTAGTATCACCAAAGACTTACAACAAATTATTATCTCTATTTTAGCAAGTTGAAGATCATGCACCAAGACCTCATACTTGATAACATTGTTTGAGTAGTTAAACTGCAATAGAGTTGCCTGTAATATTTTTTCCTTTTGGTGAAATTAGGTAGACTCCAACACCAACCCCTTTCTTGCTCTTAGCACCATCACTTCCATATTCCATCTAGGTCTTCTTTAGTCTTCACAATATTGGGGATGGAGTGATTCCCCTCTTAGACTAAATAAGTTCCCACACCAATTTACTTAAAGATCCCATAGAGATCTAAATCCCACATATTAGTTGCTCACTGGTCCATCTATTCATTAGTATTTGAGACACAAATCTCATCAATAGATAGGTCTAGCCTAGACTATTCTTCCCCTGCTACATAGGTTCACTCAATATCTAACTTAATTGAAGGCACACGCTCTACATGATGGATGTCGAGGGACTTTTATAAAATATTTAGCTTGTTCCCATACTTGGTCTTTATCAACATGTGTGTCCAATCTAATGATAGGTAGCCTCTTATATCAACAGTGAAGTCCCTTGATAGGAAAATGCCAAAAGTAGCTAGGAGCTCAATCATCGCTATGTCCTACTAGATTGTAAGGTTAGGGAAAGCTTGCAATGTGAGGGGAAGGCTTCTACCTAGATTGAACATTTGGATAAAAGTCCCATATAGCTAGACCTCCCATTTTTTGGAAGACTCATTTACTAGCCCTACCACATTTGCTATATGTTTTGGCATGACCAAAGTACATGACCCAAAATCTACCATACAATTATGGATCAATTTATCTTTGTAGATCAAAGTTAGGTAAAACAACATTAGTTTGGATTGATTTACCTTGAAACTATATATCTGTATAACTATGGGAAAATTTTGTTTTCCTAGTACCTTCTATCTCTACAAGGCTACCTCTAGATATTTCATTTGTTTAGGCATGGCCAAAACATCCTAGAGAGGCATAGCCATAGTATATTTCTTCAAATATTCTATCACATTAAATGACCCAATAGATAGGGTCCTTTGAGTGGTTCTTGGTAACGATTGAGGCCTAGACCTCAATGTAGTAGATTGGAGAGCCTTAGTTGGTTTGAGTGTGCATTATCTTGGAATTTTTAGGGACATTCCTTTTAACAGGCATTGGGAGGTTTTGCATACGTCCACTAGGTGTGACCATAGAGGAAAATACTTTCCTTAGAGCAACTAGCTTTTTATGGGTATTAATGCCCACTTGGTTCATCCTCCCTCACTCCTCCATCACCTTCCTCTTGTATTGTGTCATGTAGTCTAACTGGATTTAGGATCTCTTAGGCACTAATGTGTTTGCTCCATTTGATACAATATACACCTCCTCATCATCCTATGTTATTAGAGTCTACTCATAATGGATATAACTTACTCCTAGAAGAAAGCTTTAGGGTTGAATAGGATAGGGTTGGTTCTACATATATACATCCATTAAAGTGGATGGATGGGCATGTATAACTTCATTTGGTATTGGTAAGATCTACTGTGGATGGATCTTAGGATAAACATTGGGAGTATAGTCCTATAGGTAGGGGTGGTACCATGCATTAGGGTCTTCCACATAGTTACTCTGTGCAAAGTCTATGTCCTTGATAGGGTTAGGAGGAGCTTGCTGCAATTGGGATAGTATAGGCATTATCTATTGGTTTGAGTTCTATGGTTGGTTTGAGTTTCAGTTATTGGTATGGAATTTACAACCTTGGTACCCATTTGGATGAGGCCTATAAGCTTAGTTGTTCTAATATAAGGAAGGTCTCAGATAGTTATGATATTGAAACCTTTGGGTATTCTATTATCTCCTATGGGTTGTGACTCCATTAGATACTATTATCAAGAAGTTTCTTATATCATCTATCTTGGTAGAATAAGTACTTGTAGAGGGGTAGTCGAGTATTAGAGAGAGAGGTTTGAGCCTTCATAGGATTCATAGTAGGAGTGATATGGAAAGTCATGGGTTGAACTACTAGAGTGGACTGATATGGTAGTTGCATGCTTGGATATAGAGGCATAGGGGTTCTAGGAGCTAGCCTTTCTATTTAGATGAGGTGATTTTAATATTGAATGACTATCCCATATGCCACTAGTAGGGAGTTACCTCGTATGGACTTGACCATCATATCCTTTTTAGAATTTATAGCTTTTACATAGTAAATAAAAGCTATACCTAGGAGTACAAATTTCATCAATAATTTTATACTAGGTTTTATGGAACTGGGTGTTGAAGTCATCCATCGTATCTATAGGTGCTCTCTTGATGGTTGTTAGCTTCTCTAGGAGGGACACACCATCTATATTGTCTCTAATTCTATATAATAATAGATCTGCAAGTTGGTCCTAGCTTCTAATTGAATTGAAGGGAAGATATAGGTACCACTCTTATGCCCTTCTTTTAAAAGAGGTTGCTAGTAGTTTGGGATATGTTGTGCTCCCTAATATTATGTATTGAATATAGGCTCACCATGTGATGCAAATGTTACGTGGGTATGGTTACATCCTCACTAGTGAAGTAAGGTAGCGATTGAATTTTGAGGCTAGAATTGGGTCCCCTATCATAGGAGGAATAGGTGGCTTTAAGGGACCTCTATCATTCCAATCCAGGCACCTTCTTGGAGGTTGCTTCTAATTCATAGGCATGTTTTAGTTTTTGTCTCATATTTTGGGTACTTGGTTTAAGGGAGGCATTAGTGCTTGTGAAATTTACTCTTATGAAGGATCTACTGATAGGTATTTCACTCATAAAATTATAGGCCCTTCATGGTCAGTAAAGTTACCAAGTGAATAGAAAGCTAGTTGAGATATTCACCATAATCTCAATTATAATGCATGGCAAAAAATTATTGCACATGCAATTGTTGTTTTTGAATTCTTCTTTAGTTGAGTCACCAAGTGAAATTTTTGATGCTTCAAAAAGCAAAAATATTCTGAGATCTTCACCAAAAAATCAACTCAATATGTTATTTTATGGGATGAAGTATTATCAAATCCCATCAGGCATACCAGTAAAACTATTGTCCACTCAAAATATCATAGTCTCTTATACATTAACTAGGTGCACCCAACATTCATACCTTGCGTTGAGTGGCGTAGTAGAAAAGCTCAATGAGTGTGGGATACACTTGTAAGGAAACCACCAAGATTTTTCTAAGGCTAGATCCTCATTTTATGTGATCTTTACACTCACCTTCTAAACTACTTACATACATTCTAAGGACAAGGAAGTGAGATATCGTAAAAAAGTAAAAAACCCTAAACTAATAGAAGCAATGCATCAAGATCAAAATATTTCTTCCATACATGGTCGAAATAAAATGAACACATGCATTATTTGTTAACATCTAGAAAGTGAATATAGTTTTAATCTAACATATAAGTACTCACACATAATATGTACACAAGAACTAGGATAGAACAAAATTAGTCATAACTTCATTGTATATATCGTAAACTATTGTAGAATTTTACATAATTTGGTACATGCCAATGTTCCATCTGGGTGCATTATGGTAAATATTAGAATAGGGTTGTGTCTTAGATTAGTGAGTGAGTAAATATTTTATGTAATGTAATAATGTGCAATAAATGCACAAGTGTCATGTAAATATGTGTGCAAGTGTTATGAGTGTAAATGTGCACAAGTGTCTAATATGTAAGTGTGCACATGTGTTCTTAAAATAGTAAAGTGAAGAGTTGTAAAGAATAAGGAAGGTCAAGAGTGCAACATATGAAGAGTCACATACAATTATATATTTGTGATAAAGCATTGTAATTATCATCGAAAGTGCATAGCTTTATGCTTGCACTAGTAGACCTTTATTCAATAGAATTTTCAGTATTTTTATGTGCAATATTGTGAGCATACCTATGTGATTATTCTGTGAGTATACTCACGAGTTATTCTATTCTGATAATATATTCTAAGTTCTTATTTGATTCATTATATTAAAAAATCATTATATTATATCTTGTGAGATATATATTAGTATTAAAGCTTCAAAAGCTAATAGTGGTATCAGAGCTACAACAATATTGCTTGCACAATATTTGTTAAGTTGTAGAAATTAGTAAGGCTAGAGTCTTTCCATAGTTGTAGGAACAACTAGTGAAGACTAGGACTCAACTAGAATTTTTTCACTAGGTTGAAGAATAACCAATGAAGAATATAGAATATTTCCACTAGGTTGAAGAATAACCAATGAAGAATAGGATTCATATTTTGGAAAACCAACTCAAAAAAATTTGGTCATTCAGGGAAATAGTCAACCATATTATTGATTTGAAGATTGAGGCAGAACCAAATAATTTTTTTTTGGTCATTTAGGAGATTGCCATCCTGATTCAAATTTTGGATTCTCTAGTAAAGAGGAGAGTCATATTGGATTATTAGGAACAACCTAATAATGCAATGAAAATCAATCTACATAAGTGAGAATATTTCTACAGTATATAGAGAAGAATTTCATCTTCAAGTGTGAGAAGAAGGCAAAATGCTTTCCTTAAGAAAATATTGATTTAATTTGTAGACTATCAAAAGTTTTAGATCTCAAAGATAGACCTTGATAAAAGTTTTAGGCTATTAATATATTGATCTTGATAAGATAAATTGAGTTTACCTATTCCAAGAAACTATTTAGAATAGAAGGTAGTCTATAATATTGATTCAGGTCTTGAAGATAGACCTTGATATTTATACAATGAATTTCAGTCTTAAGGAAAAATACCTTGATAAAAGTCTCAGTGATTCAGGTCCTATAGACCTTGACAATTGGTCCAAGAGGAGAGGCCAATATTAAAATATAGAGTTCAGAGAACTAGAGATTTAAGACCTTTTAGAGAAAAATATCCTTATGCAGATCTATGGTCTATATTAAAGAAAAGAGGCCATATTGGATTGAGAATAAGGAGTTATAAGGAGAAAAGTTCTAAGAAAAGAACTAACTAGATTCAAGATAAAGTTCAAAGATAGAAGACTTGCTCATTGACATCCTATTGCAGAAAGAGTTAGGAGACCCACTAATAGAGGTCCCATTGTAGAAAGAGAAATGAGACCCACTAGTAGAGGTCTCATAGAAGTCAAAGATAGGATATCCAATCAAGAGGTCCATTAATGTTGGACATTTTGAGTCCCTAAGCTAAGAGTTGTCATTGATGTCAAAAGGATCTATGTAAGTAAGCACTATGTTTGTGTTTCACAAATAGCTTCATGAGAAGCAAAGGTTTTTGATCAAAGGTTCAAGAAGGGATGCATAACATTTGGTTCCAAAAGGACCTTCAAGGGAAGCTTTGCAAAAGGTTTTTATTTAAAACCATGGATGGCAGATTTGAAATGGGTTTTTCTTAAAACCCAAGTTGGATTTTCGTTTCATCAAAAAAGGTGCCCCGATGATGGAGAAATATAATTTTAAAGGTTTTATTTAAAACCATGGATGGCAGATTTGAAATGGGTTTTTCTTAAAACCCAAGTTGGCTTTTTGTTTCATAAAAAAATGTGCCCCGGTGATGGAGATATTTAATTTTAAATATTTAGTTTAAATTTTAATTTATTTAAAATTAAAATTAAAATTTTAAAATTAAAATTAAAATTTTATCTGTCGATGTCATGAAGGAAGTTTCAAAAAGGCCAACATTTCCAAAGAAAAGGGAAGACATATAAATATGCCATTCAATTTTTTAATTCATTCATCCTTGCTCGTTGATATTTGCACTTGGTATTTGCAAAGAAAAGAGCTCGTGTTTTTCATTTAAGTGATGTAGCGAACATTAAAGGGAGACAACAACCACTTCCCACAACGCATTGGGCAGCGTGGCCTAGTGGCAGCATGGATTGTGCAAAGGTGTTGGTGAGAAGGAGGTTGTGCGTTCGATTCCCGCAAGCATCTTTTTGGCTTTGTTATGTTGAGGCACCCAAGGTGCATACTTTTTGCTTTACGGAAGAGGGTGAAGGATAAGAAGCGGGTGGTGCTTATTTTCACCAACGATCCTGCAGCTCATGCGACAACTTGGCTGTGGCTAGGGCGTTCGTGTTGGGGAAATACAAGGGTTCGATTCCCATCAAGGCAAGTATTAAGGTTTTTATTAATATTTTGTTTGGATTGCCTAAGGTGGAGTGATAAGAGGTAAAGGTGCTTCGTTAGTTGATTTGTTGAGTAACCTTAGGGAATAAGGTCATGGTGGCTATTTGAGTTGTGAATTATTTTTAATTATGATTTTTGAAATTGTTAGGAGTAATAAGGGTTTTTGATAAAGTTATTTTTAGTGAAAGTTATTTTGAGTAAGGGTTTTATTTTAAAAAGAACTTTGGTGGATGTTAAAATAAAGGAGTAATAAGGTGTTATTTGGATATTATTGTTGTGTTATTACTCAAGATCTCTAACCCTTGTTAAGAGTTGAAAAAGAAAGTGTGTTGTGTATGACAGATTTAGTGGACAACTCATAAGGCATCAAAAATATTTGAGCAGGTTCTGTGTGGACCTGTTGAGCAAATTTGGACAGGTTTGTGTGGACTTGTTGAGCAGACTTGAGTAGGTTCTGAGTGAGCCTATTGAGCAGATTTGAGCAGGTTTTGAGTGAGCCTATTAAGCATATTTGAGCAGGTTCTAAGTGAGTCTATTGAGCATATTTGAGCTGGTTATGAGTGAGCCTATTGAGCATATTTGAGTAGGTTCTGAGTGAGCCTATTGAGCAGATTTGAGCATGTTTTGAGTGAGCCTATTGAGCAGGTTCTGAGTGAACCTATTGAGAATATTTGAGGAGGTTCTAAGTGAACCTATTGATAGATATTTGGAGGTGACAGAGTACAGAGGACAAAGTCTTATTGGATAGAGATCCAGCAGCCAGGACAATTGAAGACAAATCTAAGTGAAGTTTTTCAAGTGGAGAGAGATCCACCAGTCAGTGTAGCAAAGATACAGTCTTATAGAAGATCACTAGCCAGAGCATAAGGGGAAAGAGTTATCCTGTGGAAGAGATCCACGAACTTAAGATTAGGGGATCATCATATCATTTGGACATAGGTCCATAAACATTGTAATTGGGAAGTATTCCCATGAGATTATTTGAGAAATATTTAGAAGAAATATTTTCTCTGTGGAGGTAGCCCACATTGGGTGAACCACGTTAAAATTGGTGTCTCTATTGTGTGTGATGATTTGTGCATTGCTTTGGTTATTTCTATTGATATTGCCATTGATTATATGGATTAATACTATTTGGGAAAGAAAAGTAAAAAGTGGTCTTATATTGTTCACCTCCCCTCTCAGTATAAGCTTGTGTTCTTCAGTTAAAGATTGAAGAAAGTGAATGAAGTCTCATTAAAAGAGGTTCATCATAAATATAGAGAAGAGATTGTACTACAAGCCATTTGATAAGAGAAATAGGCTTGAGATAAAGGAAGTGTTTACAGAGAAAGAAAGAAAGCAAAAAGGCCAAGGCATGACAACATAGATAAAGATTAAATAATCTTAATACAAGAGTAATTTTCAATAAAGGAAAAAGCTACATTTTTAGAAAATAACAAATTATGAATAGAGGCCATAAGAAAAGTGTTCGTAATGGAGGTAACAAGATTGTAGGTAGTAATCTTGGAAGCAAACAATCCAGTGAGACATAGATATGAGAGGTCATTACTAAGGAAAGTTTCATAAGAAAAAGTTAAGTAGAAGCAAGTGAAGAAGGAAGGAGAACTATTCATCTAGTGAATTTAATTTTGGCCAAGATCATACATTAAGCAACCAACATAAGTTTGAGCATAAGTATCATTAATGAAAAGAGAAAGACAAAATAAGCAATATTGAATTGGCTATGTATTATTGTATGACCAACATTAGAGGAAATAAATATCATTGAAAGCTCTTGTAAAACCAAAGAGCATAGAATAAGTAGAGTTCTAAAACAAAATATCAAGATGAAGCCCTAAGAAGGAGCACCGAGGTAGATTATTATTGAGAAGATGCACCTAGAAATAATATAGCCAGTAAAGTAATCTTGAGATTGTAAGCAAGGTAGAGGATAGAAAGACTCAACATTCCAAGTTATCATTCCTAACCTAGAATACATCGATAATATAAGCAAAAGAAGGCTATAGCCACAACAAGAGACATCCAATATAGCATGTAGGGATTATAAGTTATAACAATGTTTAAGTGTTCAAGTCTTGAATGTTGAAACAATGCATCCAAACCTACACATAAAAATGAAGAGCAGTGAAATAATAGGTAGCTATAAAGGCTCAATTTAAAGCATCAAAGAGTCAAGGTAGAGAAGCATTAAGACGACCATTAAAGCATCAAGAAATCATTTAACTCCTGCAATAGAGAATAGAAGCACCATTTGCACCTACATCAAGAAGAAAAAGAAGATTAGAATTCAATTGATAAAGTACAACATAGACAACAATAAGCTACACATGAAAGCATTACATAGACATAGGGGAGACAAAGCATCAAAGAATAATTATTGCGGGCCAAACAAGGTGAATGGTTTCCTATTTTTGTCACATGCCCATGCATTTAATTATCAACCCAGGGATCTTCATAAACTTACGAAGAGTAGGAATTAGTTTACTACAATACCACTGGAGGTGAATCTGCTAATCCTACGTTTGGGGGGTGTTCTTGAAATGGTTGTCAATCATTCCCACACTCCTCAATAAATTACGTAAGAAGAACAAAATTAAATCTACAGAAATAAATCATGTACACATTCTTGAAAATAAATCTACTGCAAATACTGGAACTAGCAAACTAATGAACATTCTTATGAAAGCAATAAACTAATTAAAATATATAAACAAAAAGGAAATGGGGAAGAAATACTGGCCTAGAGTGGGCCCAGGCTCCAGCAGCTTCTCCCCGATCGAACATGCGCTTTAGAACTTTTGGAACTATAATATATTTATCAACATATTACAATCTATCTTCTGTAACTCTAAATGGATCTTTATTAATTATTTCTATATATTTTTTAGAACGATCTGCGTGTGTTTATATAACACACTTGCAGAACTTCTGTTACAGAAGTGGTTACAATAGTCGATTCTTCCCAGACTAAATTAGAACAGTCTGGCGAATCCAATCGATGTCTGGCATTCTATTTTGATGGCGGCGTGTTCATTTCGATTTGTGCTTTGTCTGGCATTAGTAAGACGTTTTAATATGTTGGTGCTATCTCCAATTTAGCTCTGCATGACGCAGAGCTGGAACTACACCAGCCACTGCCATCCACATTGTTCAAATCTGGTCAACGGGCAAAGAATCAGTGGTGCCTTCCTTATGAGGAAGGTACCTTGTTATTGTGATGCCTTTTGGTTGTAGGGAGGCGCTTGCCTTCTATTAGCGCCTTTCGACTGTGGGGAGGCGCTTGACTTCTATTAGCGCCTTTCGGCTGTGGGGAGGCGCTTGCCTTCTATTGGTGCCTTCTGAATGTGGGGAGGCGCTTGTCTTTGGTTGGCGCCTTCCGGTTGCAGGGAGGCACTCGCATTCAATTGGCTCCTTCTGATTGTAGGGAGGTGCTCGCATTTAGTTGGTGCCTTTTGACTGCAGGGAGGTGCTCGTATTCAGTTGGCACCTTTCGACTGTAGGGAGGCACTCGTCTTTGGTTTGGCGCCTTCTGATTGCATGGAGGCGCTTGTTCCCTTGGCGCCTTCCAGTTGCAGGGAGGTGCTTATGTTCTCTACATTGACCCCCGATGAAATAAAGTGCCAGGTCCATCAAAAGGACCTTGACCGTTCCAAATCTAACTAAATCAACTGCAATTCCACAAAACATACTAAAAGCACACAAATTAGATAACACGCATAATTATATCAAATATCTATATAATCATTCATAAAAGTATGCAATCCTTATTATACAACCGCATATTGATCAAAGAAATATGTACAAAATATGAGCATTTTTGGTGCTCATCATCCCCCATGCCTAGCATATGCCACGCCCTCGTGGCATCCAAACTATAGGTTGCCCTCTGAATTTTCATCGTCGCCATCTCTCGGAGGATTCGACTGCCCCTACGGCCCGAGTCTATATTTTTGTGTTGACTTTTGAAGGTGTGGTTCGCCTTTGCCTATGGAAAACTGCGGCTGTCAATTGTCCTCTTCTTGTTCTGGCCGCTACTGGTGGTGGTCTAGCCAGCGTTGTTCCTATCGATTGAAATGCAGCTTCGACAGCTTGCCAAAGTTCGACGTCTGGAGGTTGGACCACTGCCAGAGGGATATCCGATTTATCCCCTCTAGAAGGAACTACTTGGGCCTTGTATAATCCGATCACTTTAGGGGTAAGCCCTACATTCTCCTTTGCAATTGCAACGGCCTCTAATTGTGGGCCATATACTCCCCACCGTTCCAAGTACCTCCTCATCATGGAAGGCCACCCTCGAGATGAACCATAGATGTCCCAAAACTGGCTGTCTTCTATCGGATTGACGCAGATGCCAGAATATCCTTTTACCCTCGAGGATGCCTTCCTGGCCTCCTTGGATACTTTCATTTCGTTGCGTAGCTGCTCGAAATATTTTTGCCTTTTGGCGAATAGTTGCATGTCCCTGTATCGCTCCAAATTTTTCACACACTTACCTTCAAGCTAAAGGATCTACGCCCGAAAGGGGGATGCGAGAAGGATGGGACGGTACCTCAAACTGAGAGGCCCTTTAAAGGTCCCGCATCTCGGGGGAGGGGTATTAAGGTGATTTTTTGACGGATGGTGGGGTTCACCAGGAAACATTTAGTGGAAATCTCCACGCCTAGGTTGGGAATGAGTTTAATGTGTTCAATTTTATCTTTAAACATTCAAATCCTAGGTTTGGCCAAATGAATCTAAGTTGTTCTATTATGAAAATGCAAATTAAATGAATATAGAAAACATAATTAAACATAAAACATAGAGAATATGCTAGATGAGAAAAGCCATACCTGATTTCGGATGTCTGATGGAGGTTCTAATTTTTGAAGCAGTCCAGATCGCCTCTGATTTGACAGGATCATCTGAAATCAGACAAGATCATCTGAGATCTGATGAATTCGTTAGACGAATTCATCAGAGACCTGCAAACAGAGAAATAGATACAAAATACAAAAAATGCAGCTATATTGATAAAGGAAAATGATGTGAAATAATAATAAGGATGTTAATGAGATAATCTCGAATAGAAATACAAGTAAATTACGATGCTTTAATAGCTAATCATGATTTTATTATGCAATTAAACTACATGGGTGAACTCCAAGATGCAGAATAATAAGAAATAATAATAAAACTGACTAAATGCAAAATAAAATAGCAGCAAAGTATAAAAAACATGCAAACTCTAGGCACTGATTGCCCCCAATGCAGACTGCAGTCGAAATTGTCTCGAATTTTGACGAGATCGTTCCAAATTGTACAGGATCGTTTGTAATGATTTGAGTTTGCTCCGACTAAAAATCAATGAGGTCCCTGCAAGAAAACTTGGAAAGCACAAATGCAGATGGTGATCCAGGGTATTCTAATGCGTGCAAAGGTCAAGTTACAGGAAAATTCAGCCAAAGGAATGTCAAGGGGGGTCCTAAGGTTTAAATAGGCTTAGGAGGGAGGTTAGGAGGTTGGGGATCATCCCAATTTGGGAGATCTCCAATGGGGAGGGTCTCTAATGGTGCAAACACGCTTCTGCCTAGATTAGAGACACCGTTGGAATAGAGGCTAATTATGCACAAATCAGTTTGGGACAAGATCGTCTGGACATTCTCCTCCAAACGAAATCGTTCGATCTGAGGCGATATCGTCTGATCGGAGACGATATCGCCCAACGATCATAACAAATCCTAAAAATGGCACAAAAAATGGGGAAAGATGTTTAACAAGCTGTTAACGGGCGGTTCGGGGTTAAAATTGAATTTTGAATTATTATTAAAGTAATTTTAATTATTTGCTAAGGTTTACTGCGCCAATTTTAGGGTGCTACATTTTGCCCCCTCTTTAGCAAATTTTTTGAGGAAAATGCGTTAAAGACGAGTTCTTCTCAATCTACGAGAAAGCAAAAAATTTACTCCCATTTTTAGGCGATGATTCTAGGTCGAATCGTACGACAGCTTACTATGGTGCCCCCTCCGTGTTTTTACCCAAATCGAACGTTTGAGGTAAAAACGCGAAAAAGCAAAATTTTAAAATATTTTTAATTATTTTTGAATAAAATTAAGAAAAATAGGGTAAAACCCTAATTCATTTTTACTATTCATTTTTTTATGGTTTCTAGAGCTCTAAAGACAATATGGTAGAGACAGCGCACAGATCGACAGAGGTCCGACACGGGCTACGGGTAAGAGTCTAAACTTAGTTTAGAATGCTTTAATTTTGATTTTCTATGCTTTGTAGATTAATTTTGAATGATTTTTTTTTTTTGAGCATCGCGGCCGTTTTTTTGGGACGTCGACGTCGTCGGGACGAAATCGGCGAAATGGGGACGATTTCGGCGAGCGAAATCAGAGACGAATTTGCTTAAATTGAACTTGTGTTACTTGCATTTTTAATATTTGTTTTATTAATGATTTTTATTGTTTTGTTGTTTATGTTGCAGAGAGGATTACTAAAGAGCAGAGAATGGAAATATGACGGGCTGAGGGATGACTTGGCCACTCTATCTCAGGTAGAGTGAGATCAGTTGGCTCAATTCGGTTTGCAGCATGTGGCAGATATGCTACAAGTTTCTACAGATATGGGGCTATTGACAGCCCTAGCAGAGAGGTGGTATCCAAGTTCTTGTTTTCGATTATTGACAAGGGAGATGACTCCCACATTGGAGGATGTATGGAGGATTTTGAGGATCCCCATACAAGGACGACTAATAACTCCTGCGGCCAATCAGGGCCACGCGATGATGCGACTGTGCGGAGATCCGAGCTTCGCCCTGGAGAAGGGCGGAGTGAACATCGAGTCGCTATGCCAGATGCCTGGGGCATCTAGACTGACATAGGTTTTGGTTGGGGTGGTAGGTGGTCTGCTGCTATGCCATAAGAGTGGATGTAGAGTACCATGGCTACTGACAGATGTGGTCTACGACATGAGAGACCACGGGTACAGGTTTGCTTGGGGGAGCTATGTACTATACCGATTGTATAAGATCTTGCATGGGGTCGTATACAAGGGCGGTCGATGTCTGGTCATGACATCACTACTACAGGTTTGGTGTGCACATCACAGTGTAGAGGCCGATAGGGCTCCCACTAACAAGGATTGATAGGGAGAGGCCCCGAGCTTTCTACTAGTGGCTTCGAAGAGGGTCACAGTGGTAGATAGATCTGCCAATGTCCCGGAGACTACTTGATGACCTTGTCTCCGACTAGATCACCTAGAGGCCTTGGAGAGATCATCCAGGGTGGGCCGAGGACGGACAGGAGCTGGCTCACGTTAGGCAAACTTGCTGTCTGAGGATGGAGAGGGGAGAGGTGGAGCTCCATCGCTACGACCGAGTTTTGAGGCAGTTCGGTCTATAGCAGGGGATCCCATCTCTCAAAGACTGAGTTTTCTCGAACCATCCAAGATAACACTACAGTTAGCGGGGCTCTAGATATGCAGCGCTTCTAGAGTCAGGATGCAGATGACGCCTCGATCCAGCCAGTGGATGGGGACAATGTTGGGGTAGTTGATAGCTATGATTCCTGGTACACAGGAATATGCCCTCCTCGAATGACGAGGGCTCAAGGTCCAATTCACATAGTTGTGCATCGGATGGGGAGGCGATGCCAGGCGACCATTGAGGCGACACAGGGTCGTGATGAGAGAGAGCAGAGGAGACCACAGGCTCAACAGAGGCCACGACAGCGAGAGAGGAGGGAGGATAGACCCCCTTCTCCACGGAGAGAGAGGCCACCATCGCTCGATGGGCAAGGGTGTGGACATAGGAGAGAGTAGTGATATGGCTACTCTTCGGGCGAAGACTGTCCATCTCTAGGCACAGGTGCAGATTTTATAAGATGAGGCTACATGCCATCGAGCTAAGGCTACACAGCTCAGAGATGAGGTCACACGCCTCAGAGCATGGAGCAGAGGAGAGAGCACTCAAGAGCTGGCATGGTCGATTGCTTAGACCGTGTTCTATCAGGGTATCTACTTCCAGCTAGTGCTAGAGGGCCAAAGGGTATAGCTGCCAGTCGGCATTATGGATCCGATCAGGATTGGGTCGTCGAGGACTTCATCTTGATCGACGACTAGGACTCAAAGTACCACACATACTGCGATGGGGCCACCTCGTCCACCTCAGGGCGAGGGAGGAGATGAGGTTGAGAGCTCGAGGGGTTCTCGAGGCTAGGCTACTGCACTACACAGACTGAATATATGATTGAGAGGATTGAGTATGCCAAGATGTAGATTGTGGCATACCAATCTAGTTTTGATATGATGTACATATATTGTTGAGATAAATATATATATATATATATATATATATATATATATATATATATATATTTGATCATATGACTTGTCTTATGTGTTTGTATGATGCTTTAATTTGTAGGTGTGATTGATTTGATGATTCATGTAATTATGTTGTTTGAAAATATTATGGTTTGAATGTCATGCTTTTAAAATTTAAATGAAATAATCTGATGTAAACAATTGGTGGTTGTTTGCGGGATAATAATAAAAAAAAAAAATGGGACTTTTAACAATAATTTCAAAGGACATTGTCGCTATTATAGACCATTTCATGGAGTCGCCGCTCACTCGGTCGTCAAGCTAATCCTAGTATAGAAATATTGTTAAAAGAAAAAGAGTGCTTAAGAGACTGTCTTAAGACTTTGTTGTGATGATGCAAATGATGATGATGGTGATTTGTTTTCAGATTTCCATGAAAATATAATGCATGAAATATATTAAAGATGATTTTTTCTAGGCATAAATTCCTAAGTGTGATAAATTTTTTGAATAATTCCCTAGGAATTATACCATCATTACAAAATTGAAGTTGACATAATGACATGAAAATAGAAACAATGTGCGTTGTTGTTAAAGCATAATTGTGTAACATAATGATTTAAGTCACATGTTTTGATGAATTTAAAAAATGGGAAATAAAATTAGTACAATGGTTTGCGCTAGGCATAGAATATTTAGGTATAGACTTATACCATCATCGCGAAATCCAAAGAAGAAATTTATAGTTTTATTGCATGGTTGATTCTTTAATTTTTGAAAATAAATAGATAATATGAAGATGAGGACTTGCGCTAGGCATAAAATTCCAATTTTGGTTTTGGAACTATACCATCGTCGTGAAAGTCGATAATATATATAAATGTAACTTTATTGCATGTTTTTGAAAATGATTTTGATTTTTGATAATGCATGTAGTTGTCTTTATACTAAACAATTGTTCTTTAAAGAAGAAAATGAAATTATTCCAAACAATTTGCAAAAATATTTCAAAGTATCTTAAAGACAACAGTTAGATTTATAAGGAATCCCATGTGCATATGTGAGTTCATTACCAATCTTGATTTATCATAATGATACACAAAATATCTCAAATACAAATGTGTGTGCAATTGCATTGTTCATTGACCAGTTTTGACCAAGATAATTTGATACAAGTGATTTAAATTAACCAAATGAGTGTTCATTAACCATGATTTAGATGCATATAACCGTACCAGACTACTATGGAAGTCAGGTTATCAAGAGCTAGCTAATCCATAAGCAGACATAGGTTTGTACAAAAGAAGGTCGCTAATGTGACAGACATATTGCCATGCTAGGAGTTACCTAAGGCCAAGCGGGTTGGGCACAAACCACCTGTTATGGGGCTTACCTCATAGTTTTCGAATAATTGAGAATTCTAGGGATTCAAGCTCATCAACCCTTCTTTTCTTTTCAATGGGTAGGGAAAGGGATTTTATTGCTTTTGTTTTTGCTTTTCTCTTTTGCTCTCTTTGTATTTTTGCTTTTTTTTTTTTTTTTGCTTTGATATTTGAGATAATGCTGAAATAGTGCTGAGATAGTACAAAATGATACTGGAATAATGCTTCTTTTGCTCATAATTTTGTTTGATTTTTCTTTTTCTTTTGCTTCCTATTCTAGGGATACTTGCTTGGATTAGTTGTAGAGCAAGGGATTTTTAGGGGTGAGCTTGTCCTTTTGTCAATTCTCAAAGATTCTAGACCATGTGCATGATAGGATAGCAGGGGAAACTTTTCGCTCAAGAAACCACTTCTACTATGTAGCATAGCATGGAAATTACAAATGTAATCATTTTATTATGAAAAGATATGCTTGGTTTAAGTAAATAACAAGATCAATTCTCTATGCTCAAACTTTATTTAATTAAATTTTGTGGACTTTGATATAAGAGAGATTAGTAATCATGCCAGATAAAATCAAGGTATTTATTTTTGTGTTTGTGAAAGTGAGGGATTCCAAATAAATGCTAATTTATCCAAAATAATTTGAAAATATAACTGCAATACTTTAAGAAGAAATATATACAATAAATATTTTTGAGGATTTTGATAATTTTGACTCTCTCTTTCTTCTTTATTTTTTTTTTGTTTGTTGGTTTGTTTTTGTTTAAATAGTTATATATATATTTTTAAAATGAGACAACATGCAAAATATATACAAATGAAATGACTAAATTTTATGCGTAATATCGCTTAAGATGCATAATATTCATAGGTTCTTTTAAATATTTACCATCTAAGGTAGCTAATTTGTATGCTCCCAATTCAAATTTAGCAGTGATAATATATGGTCCAAGCTAGTTGGGCTCAAATTTACCTTTAAGATCTTTAGTTGCATTAGTATTTTTTTGATTTTCTTTTAAAACAAGGTCACCGACCGCAAAGGATCGATGGCGAACTTTCTTAGCATATGATCTTTTAAGCTTGTTTTGGTAGGCACGAAGATGCTCCAAAGCATTGATGCACTTTTCATCTAGGAGTTCCAGCTGACTGAGTCTACCAGCTTGATATTCATCTCCTACTTCGGTATCTTGAAGTAGTAGAGCAAAAGAAGGAACTTCTAATTCAAAGGGAAAAACAACTTCAGCGCCATAAACCAAGACAAAAGGTGAAGTTCCAGTGGGAGTTCGAACACTAGTTCGATATGCCCACAAAGCTAGATATAATTGAATGTTCCAGTCGCGACCAGATTTATTGACCAATCTTCTAAGAATTTTGATTAAGGTTTTGTTAGATGCTTCTGCTTGACCATTACCCTGAGGATAATAGGGAGTGGACCAGCGATGTTGAATCTTATATTTTTGGCATAATTTCTTAACATATTTATTTTTAAAACAAGTTCCATTGTCTGAGATGAGATTTGCGAGAATTTCAAACCTACAAATAATTTGATTAAAAATAAATTTAGAGACTTGTGTTCCAGTGCAGGAAGCTAAAGGCATAGCTTCAACCCACTTCGTAAAATACTCAGTGGCGGTTATGATGAATTTGTGTCCATTAGATGACACAGGATTAATTTTTCCAATAATGTCTAAGCCCCATTTTGAAAAGGGCCAAGGAGATGAAATAGCCTACAGCTCTTGTGCAAGTGCATGGACAAGGTTAGCATGTTTCTGGCACTTGTCGCAATGGCGCACATAATCATGTGCATCATTTTCCATGGTAGGCCAAAAGTATCCTATTATAAGGAGCTTTTTAGCAATGACACTACCACTAAAGTGTCCTCCACAAGATCCATCGTGGGCTTCACTTAAAGCTGATTTGGATTCTTCTAGATTCAAACATCTCAATAGGATACCTTCAAAAGATCTCTTATATAAAGTATTGCCAATTATTACAAATCGACTTGCTCGTCTACGTAATAACCGATGTTGGTTTCTATTATAATTGGCAGGGAAGGTCCCATTTTGAAGAAAATCAAATATATATGTATACCAAGGTTCAAGAGTAGTTTCATTGATTAGAAACACATCCAAAGGTTCTAAACATGACTTATTTGAAGCGGGTTCCTGGAGTCGATGAATAATGATGGTGGCATATTCGTCATCTAACTCCAAGGGCAGAAGAGATGCAGCTGCGGCCATAGCATCAGCTGCACGATTGCTAGTTCGAGGAATAGCTTCCAAGGTAACTTTATCAAACAAGGATAACAATTGCAAAACATATGCTTTATATGGGCGCAATTTATCATCTCTAGTCTGATAAACTTCATTAATTTGGTTTATAACAAGTTGAGAATCACCAAAAACTAGTAGATGTTTGATTTTTAGCGCCAAGGCAGCTCGTAATCCAAGGATTAGAGCCTCATATTCAGCAATAGTATTGGTGCAAGCAAATGTTAATTTAAAGGACAAAGGTATAAGATGTTTTTGCGAGGATATTAAAATAATACCCGCACCATCCCCACTCATGCATCGGGCTCCATCAAAGTATAAGGACCATTGTTCAACATGGTCTGCCTCTAATTGAAGGCATTCATCAGGAAACTCGATGATGAGGGGATGGGTAGACTCTAAGGGTGCAGCAGCTAATTGATCTACTATGATTTGACCCTTAATAGACTTCTTGATGAGGCCCAAAAATGCCTCATTATTGCACAATGTTTGACTCATTATTGCACAATGTTTGACTATCATATGATAAGTTAATTGCCAAATAGTTGACTAGAATATACTATTTGTTAAGTGTTTGCATGATTTTATGTTAGGAATACTATATCTTTGTTTTTGACTATTTTCAGCATTTTATGACTGATTTTGTGTGATTAAGTAGCAAGTAAGAACATGCATTTCAATTAACCAAATGTGGTATGCTGATATCCATTAACTTCTCAATGGTTTTTGAATGTTTTTCTGCCCTTCAACTTGTTTCAAATCCACATTGAAGACAAAAGTTTAGGACTGTCATAAATCTGAAAATCTGGAAAAAACAGCCATATAAAAATCAGCAAGCTATCACTTTATAGGAACACCTTGAAGTTGTCAAGCAAAGCATGAGGATATGGATGAAATGAGTTTAGAAGGACTACAAAAGACATCTGAACTATTTAGAAGCATTCCCACATGGTCTAAATAGGCAACAACAGGGTATAACAGAGCAAGGGCAATTGTGCAGCACTGTTGCACTATTTCAACATGATTACTTGGTGAATGAAGTGTATAAATTTAGTAGCAGCTTAATGTGCTCGTTCATGTTGATATTTTAATAAGTTTTCCATGTTATAATTTGATTGAATTTTCAAGAAATGCCAATATTCTACAACTGTGCAGCAGAACTGGAAAATGCAGTAATTTACCATGTAAATTCTAGCAAGCTACCAATGAATGGCAAGACATGAAATTCACATCCAAGGAAGAATGAAGACTATTGCAATCTGATCCTGAAGGCTAATACACCTTAGAAATGTAGACAAAACCATTTGGAGTCAACACAGTTGGTCATTCTAAAGATCTTCGAAATGAACACAATGTCTTCGGAATGAGAATTGCAGTATCTTCAGAATGAGCCACTTATGTACTTTTTGACTTGTTGAATGACTTTTGGCGGTGGAAAATGGGATAAGAAGGTTGATAAAGTTAAGGGAAAATATATTCCATCTAATTTTGCTGTCCTTGCCGTCCAAAGCCACCATGCATGGAAAAGATCAATTTGATCCTCTTCCAGGATAAACCCATAAAAACTGCAGCATAATGGAAAGTTGTTTGCAAGATAGGAATGGCATATTCTGAAGTGGAGAATTATGTGTGAGATATTTCTAGACTCCTACCATGTACTTCCACCACTGAAGATGCTTTCTAAGGGCCAATGACTACTGCTGCAACACAAACTGTCCGCATTTGTATTTATTTCAAATCCAGAATTATTGGCAAATGACTGTAAAATAGCACATAGGCTGATTTGAGCATGGGATATATTGTAAATATTTATATAAATAACATAGCCCCCTCCTTGGTTGAGCCAGTTAGGAATTAGAATAGAGGAGAGTTTTCAGTAGCAGTAATTAGGACTGTACAGTAATTTTCTGTAATAGTTTTCAACATGTTTTGTCATCAATAAAAGTGCAGTATTTTATCATTTTATGTTCTGAGTGTTAATTAGTTAAGGAGTGTTTTTCACCTCCTTCTAGATCAGGAAGTATGGGCCCAATTTCAGATCTAGAAGGAGGGATTTTATGGCAGGTTTTAATTTGTAATTTTGCTGTAGCATAATTAATAGATTGCTTGCCATATTTCATTTTATTGTTTTTATTTTGTATTATGTGATTTATGTTTTCTATTATGTTTGTGTATAGCATTTGTGTGTATGTCAGCTGACAAATTATATTATGCATTTTTCCTTTGCTTTCCATGTTTCTTTGCTGTAGCAACTTTCCATTTTCAGCATATTTCATTTTGTTGTCAATTCCTGTAGCAGAAGCTTGACGACCTTGTGTGGCAGGGCATTGATAAGTGTTTTTAGAATAAGTTTTATTTACAAGCATCATTTCAATTCTGCAAGAGTAATTAGATTTCAATTCTGCAAAAGTAGATTAGATTTCAATTTATCAATTTCAATTATGCAAGAGTAACTAGATTTCAATTCTGCAAAAGTAACTTAGGATTTCAATTTAGCAATTTCAATTCATGCAATTGTAGTTAGATTTCAATTCTTGCAACTTAGATTTAGTTTTCAATTCCTATACTTTATTTCAGTTTCCATTCTTCAGACTAGGTTTAGTGTGACACCAAAAGGCTAAACCAAAATCTGCTTCACCAATAATTGCTTGAAATCTAAATGCCTGAATTGTACTCTGCCCTAACCTTCTATCGTAGACAGCCTTGGACACCACCCCGGATTGATAAATCATTGAGATTAAATGATGAGATTCAACGACACTCATCACTTTTGTCCTATGAATGTGAGTTCAAACTCGCTTAGAGCGAGAACCCACTTTCTTTGTGTGACCCGATAAATAAGGTCGACTCATAAGATATCGCAAGGGATCATATTTAGCAATGACATGTTTTTTGACTGAGCATATAATGGCGTAATTTTTGCGTAGAAAATACGACTGCTAGACATAGTTTTTCTAATGCTGTGTAGCAAGTTTCATAACTGATGAGGGTTCTGCTAATGTAATAATTAGCACGTTCTTTCTTCTCATCATCAAGCTAAGCTAACATAGCTCCTAAGGCAAAATATGAAGCTGAAATATACAAGATAAACAGGCGATCAGGTCTAGGCGGTGAAAGCACAAGTGGGTTAAGGAGATATTATTTGAGAAGTTCAAAAGCTTCCTTACATTCATCGTCCCAATTAAAAGGGACATCCTTCTTAAGGAGCTTAAGAAAGGGACTGGTTTTGTCCGCCAGCTTATCGATGAAGCGACAGATGGCTTGAAGTTTACCTTGTAAACTTCGTAACTCAGATATATTGGTAGGTGCGGGCATATCAGTGATAGCCGTAATCTTGAGAGGGTCAATTTTGATACCACGTAAAGAAACTAAAACCCCTAATAGTTTATCGAACTTAACTTCGAATATGCATTTGGCTAGATTTAATCGAATAAGGTATTCTCTTAACCGATTAAATACTTTTCTCAAATCATCTTCTTTAATAGAGCGAGCTATAATATCATCTACGTAATCATGTAGGATATCATGCATCATATCATGAAAGATATAAGTCATGGCTCGTTGATATGTTGCGTCTGCATTCTTTAAACCAAATGGCATCACTTTCCAACAAAAGGTACCCCAAGGGGTAATAAAGGCTATTTTGGGCTGATCTTCAGGAGCTATCCTGATCTGATTGTAACCAGAAAATCCATCCATTAGGGACATCATTCCACTCCCCACAGTAAAATCAATGATTTGATCCATGTTTGGAAGAGGAAAATCATCTTTAGGGCATGCAACATTAATATCTCTAAAGTCTGTGCAAACCCTAACTTTGGTAGCTTCTTTCTTGGTGACTGGAACTACATTTGAGATCCATTCAGCATAATCAATAGCTTGTATAAAAACAACATTCGAGAGTTTTTCTAACTCCCCTTTGACTAGCAAGGCCACTTTGGGATGCATTTTTCTAAGTTTCTGTTTAACAGGTTTAGCATCCGAATGGACTACTAGATGATGCATGACTACAGAAGGGTCCAGACCTGGCATGTCTTCATATGTCCAAGCAAATACATCTTCATATTCTTTAAGAAATTCAATGTATTCATCTTGTTTTTCTTGACTTAATTCTGATCCAATACTAATTATGTGAGGATTATCCTCAGTTCCAATGTTAACTTTAATGATGTTTTCTACTTCCATGTGTAGATCTCGTTCAAAATTAGGTGGGGCGGGTGAGATGCCCAATTATTGTAATTCTTTTAAGGTTAACTTGGAGAATTCATCTTGAGGAGTCGTGGCCTCAAGTTGGGCTATAGTAGGTATAGAACCATCAAAATAAAAACCATTGTGTAACAACTCTTCAATGGAGACATCATGGAAAATATCTCCTTCCAACTCATCATCGGATTCAACAATCAATTCAGGGGTAAGCTATGGATAGCATATTGCATGTAAAGGGATTATTCTTTGGACACAAAGAATCTTGTTTATCTAGATAATCTTGATAACATATGAGTTGATCATCACCTTCAAAAGGGAAGGGTTGACCCTTACTAGGAAACAGGCCCACACCACATCGGGCAGGCCATGTTTCTACCTCAATAGGTTCTTTCATACCATTTTGGAAAGGTCCCAAGCCTTTCCATTTATATCCCATTTTAAGCATTATAGGTTTAGCTTTAATATATTCATTAGCAAAATGGCATTGAGCATATCGATCACAATGCGTCTTGATGTTTCGGGGTATTCTTCTCCAGTCATATCCTTTATAAATAAAAGCACAAATCTTGACTTGGTAAGTACTTACCATAGGTTGTGGGAGGCCCAAAGTACGAGGAGATGGCGGCAAATTATTTAAAAGAAATGAATCTTGCATAGAAGCATTTGTTTTTTCTAATATAGGAATTTTAGACAAATCAGGTAAGAGTTCATCAGAAAGAGCATAAAATGTAGAAGGATAATTCCCTATATCTTTAGATGTGGAAGGTATGATAGATGTAGATAATGTGGAGGTGTTAATAAATGGGTCTATGGGTTTTGAATTTATAGGGATGGAACATGAAGGATTGGTTGTAGATCTAAGATCTTTTTGAGGTTCTAGTGTGGTTTGTTCGGAAGATTGTTGAGCTATACATGGGGGTGAAATTAATGGAGGAGAAATAGATGAATTTGTAGGTGTGTGTTTCACACTTTTAGATGAAAAATAAGAATTAGGATGTGTGGATGATAGAGCAGGGCAAAACTGAACTCCAACAGGTTTTGCCAAGGCACACATATCAAAGGGTCTAGGATCACCATGAATAGTGACCAATTGATTTTTAAATTCGAATTTAACACATTGGTGTAAAGTTGATGGGACAGCTCGCATCGCATTGATCCAAGGGCGACCCAAGAGTATATTGTACGATGCGGGGCAATGTACAATAAACATGGTTGTATCTAGGGTTCTAGGACCAACTTGCAAGGGTATAGTAATGACTCCACATGTTTCTTGTGTCTCGTCATTGAAGGCTTTGATAATCATATCCGTTCTTTTCATTTCATCACTTCTAAAGCCAAATATTTGGTAAAAGTCAAAAGTGCATATGTTTAGAGATGAACCATTATCAATCAAGACTCGTTTAACAACTACATCTCCAATTAGGGTGGTGATATATAAGGGGTTATCCTTATGTAGACTATGTTGGGGTATATATTTATCTCGAAAGTCAATACAATCGAATTCTTGAGTGATGATAGTATTGGACAGGGCTTCAGGTTGAATATTTTGAGGTACCATCATTTGGCTTAATGTGAGCATTAATTCATCCCTATGGGTAGGAGAATATCTTAAAAAGTCCAAAAGGGAAATTCTGGCTGTAGTATTGGATAATTGTTCGTTAATATTATAAGGAGGTTTTGGTTGAACATTAGACATATGATTCCCTTTATTGGGATTTTTCAAAATAAATGGAGGTGATCCATCATTCTGAGTTTGATCCTGTTGAGAATTTTGAGCCTATTGTCTGGTAATGACTTTGATGGTACCTACAATGTTATATTGAAGACGCTAAACTAGTCTCGGTTGAGTGTTTATGGCTTGTTCATTAGAAAGGAACTGATTAGAAGAGGGTCGAGTAGTAACTCTTCTAGGAAATGGTTCTTTCGGAACCATAGAATCTATAATAGGTTGAATAGGATCTGATTCGTTTTTAGAACTATTCGATTGATTTGAGGTGATGTCTACTTCACTTTCAGTGTCCGATTCTACATCACTAGGATCTGGAGTTTGAATATTATGTAGGGGCCTGGTCGTGACTATGGATAAAGTTGTGCCAAATATTTGAGGATCCTAAATAGATAATTGTCCACTAATAGTCCCTACATATCGGGTAGGAGGGGGAACATTATGATGTTCAATTTGATTGGCCACTTCTTTACCATGTTTTGGTAAAGGATGTTGAAATATATCTAATGATTGATTAGCATTTTGATTCTGATTTTGGGGAATGGTATTTTGAGCATTATTAGGAGCATTTTGTTTAGGTTGGAAGGCTTGCAACTCCATTTCATTATTATCAATCAGATCTTGTATTTTATGTTTCAATTGTTTACAAGAGTTTGTAGAGTTTCTAGGTCCTCTATGAAAATCACAATGTAAATCAGCTCTGTATCCGGGTATAGTTGGATCAGGTTCCCGGATAACTAGTAATTGAATTAAACCTCTTTCGAGTAATTGGGGTAGAATAGTTGATAATGGTTGATTGAGTCTAGTAAATTCTCGAGGAGGTTTATTAGGAGGTTTCAATATAAATTTTTTTGTTGTCTTCGTTGTATTGATATTAGCAATGTTTCTACTATCAGTGACTCCGTCACCTACAACTTGTTTATTTTTGTACTGATTTCTGGATGTTTTCTCATCATATTTCTTCCTAAGCTGGCCTCTCCTAATGAGAGCATCTTCCACCCTTCGAGCTAAGTCTATAGCTTGATCGAAGGTGGTCAAGGTAGCAGTTGATAACTCATAGTATATTTGTTCTTGTAAATTATTAATAAAAATTTGCAACATTTCCCTATAAGGTAGCACAAAGTGTAGTTTTCCTGTCAACTGCCTCCATCTAGCTAAGAAATCAGCAAAACATTCATCTTTGTATTGTTTTAAGTTGTACAAATATTTAATGGTCACATGCCTCTCGATGTAGGCACTAAATTGATGGACAAAATATTCAGCTGTTTCCTCAAAATTTATCAAAGAATGAGTGGGAAATTGATAGTACCACTCTAATGCCATTCCTCCTAAATTTTTCAGGAACATTTTTAGTAATAGCAAGTCATCATGTGATATATCATGACATGCTATCCTAAACATGCGAATATGCTCTATGGGATCTTTAGTTCCTTTATATATAGGTAGGACGGGCATGGGAAAGTGTTTAGGGTATGGTTGTGCTACAACTATGGGATCCAAATGCTAACTACACATCTCTCTATAATTGTATGAGGGACGGTAGGGATCTATCTGGTCCATACGTGAAGCTAATTGTTTCACCATGGCTTCCAGATTACTGGTTTGCCCACCATATTGATTCAGTAGGGTATTAATATGGGATTTGTGAACATCTGATGGAGGGACATGAAGATTAGATGTTATATTGCTATTGTGTAAATTGTTGATAGGAAGGGTGTTATGAAGAAGTTTTGAAGTTGTATTATGTTGTATCCCAGATTGTTGAAAATTGGTGTTTGGCTTCATTTTAGATTTTTGTCGATTTGAAGCATATTGATCAATAGTTTGGCGAAATAAAGCAGTGAAGGAAGGTTTCTTTTGTGTGGGAATGATTTTAGGCTCAATAACAGGTTCCTTAGGGGGTTGGGTAACCTATTTTTTTTGCATGTTCTGAATCATAATGACCATATCTCTATTGAATGGTCCAACCTTATCACTTTCTTGATCAACAAAGGACAAGGGATTAGTGTGTATGTTAAACATATCTTCCATGGCTAAGTGAGTGTCACTAATTTGTCCTCTATCAATACGAACTGCCATATTAAGAGCACCAATGTTATTATTGAAAAATTTCTAGAAATGATCTAAGTTATCAAAAGCAATAGTTCCATCTGGAGCCATTCTAGGGGATGAGGATCCTTCCTCTTTAAGATTTTCTTCTTGTTCATCTACAACAAGCTCATCTTCTGGCTGTTCTAGAGTTTCTCCTTCCGAAATTGAATCGTTAGGAAGGACATTTGGGTTTTCTGTTTTGTCTCCTAACCAATCTTCTTTTTCTTCTTCAGTTTGTTTACCATTCCTAAGTCTAGGCATTGTGCTTAAACTTAGATTTCAGCAAATATATATATTTATATATATATGCAACAAGCTTAAGAGGTATATATTTTAATTATATACCTACTATAGGATTTTAAAATAAAATGTTTTGGTTTTGTTATATTTTGGTTTTTCTTGTTTTTTCTATTTTTTTGTTTTTGTAACAATATTATAAAGATAACAAACAACACACTAAATGCAAGAAATAATAATAATGAAAACAATGATCTAGTTTTCTATAAACAATTTATAAATATCATTAATGGGCTCGAGTTCTTCAAGATTCATGAAGTGTTCTTCTTCAAATTGAAAATTTTCATTTAAGAATTTAATGAAATGTGCTATAGCAATACCGTGTATTTCAGATTCTGGTTGATAATAATAATTATCATGACAATATTCACGATATAACATAGCTCTAGGAACTCTATTGTATCTTTCTCTAATCATAAGATCAGTTTCTTGGACTTCTATATGAACTAGAAATTGGCATACCACAACTGCGTTCTCGAGGTATTCCTCGAAGGTGAACAATTTTGAAGACACAAGAGCTCTCCTATAAGCTAACCACCTATGGCAGGCTCTCTGAAGTTCATGATAAAAAATGAGTTGATGAGGATCCAGGATCCTATCTAAGGCAAACCTCTTGATTTGTCTAAGTTCGGTTGATCTAGATGAAATAATACCTAGCCTCCTATCAAGTTCTTTCCACAAAAGTTGGTTTCTATCTGTTTTAGGCACACTAAGCACATAATTAATTTCTATGGCTGCTAATTGGTTTTCAACATTTATAGTGACAGCAAGTCTTTTCTTAGGAGCTACCATCTAGACATGATGTGCAACTTAGTATTTTTCTAATGATTTTAAATGCATCTATGTTTTTGTTTTTTTTGTTTTCAAAAGGTTTTAGTTTCACGTCGGGTTCACCAAAATGTATCACTCCAAATTTTTCGCACCCTTACCTTCAGGCTAAAGGATCCGCGCCCGGAAGGGGGATGTGAGAAGGATGGGATGGTACCTCGGACTGAGAGGCCCTTTGAAGGTCCCGCATCTCGGGGGAGGGGTATTAAGGTGATTTTTTGAGGGATGGTGGGGTTCACCAGGAAACGTTTAGTGGCAGTCTCCACACCTAGGTTGGGAATGAGTTTAATGTGTTCAATTTTATCTTTAAACATTCAAATCCTAGGTTTGGCCAAATGAATCTAAGTTGTTCTATTATGAAAATGCAAATTAAATGAATACAAAAAACATAATTAAACATAAAACATAGAGAATATGCTAGATGAGAAAAGCCATACCTGATTTCGGATGTCTGATGGAGGTTCTGATTTTTGAAGCAGTCCAGATCGCCTCTGATTTGACAAGATCGTCTAAAATCAGACAAGATCGTCTGAGATCTGACGAATTCGTCAGATGAATTCGTCAGAGACCTGCAAACAGAGAAATAGATACAAAATACAAAAAATGCAGCTATACTGATAAAGGAAAATGATGTGAAATAATAATAAGGATGTTAATGAGATAATCCCGAATAGAAATACAAGTAAATTACGATGCTTTAATAGCTAATCATGATTTTATTATGCAATTAAACTACATGGGTGAACTCCAAGATGCAGAATAATAAGAAATAATAATAAAACTAACTAAATGCAGAATAAAATAGTAGCAAAGTATAGGAAAAGCGCAAACTCTAGGCACTGATTGCCCCCAATGCAGACTGTAGTCGAAATCATCTCAAATTTTGACGGGATCGTCCAAGATTGTACAGGATCGTCTGCGATGATTTGAGCTTGCTTCGGCTGAAAATCAATGAGGTCCCTACAAGAAAACTTGGAAAGCACAAATGAAGATGGTAATCCAGGGTATTATAATGTGCGCAAAGGTTAAGTTACAGGAAAATTCATCTAGGGGAATGTCAAGGGGGGTCCTAAGGTTTAAATAGGCTTAGGAGGGAGGTTAGGAGGTTGGGGATCATCCCAATTTGGGAGATCTCTAATGGGGAGGGTCTCTAATGGTGCAAACACTCTTCTGCCTAGATTAGAGACGTCGTTGGAACAGAGGCTAATTATGCACAAATCAATTTGGGACAAGATCGTCTGGACGTTCTTCTCCAGATGAAATCATTTGATTTGAGGCGATATCGTCTAATCGAAGACGATATCGTCCAACGGTCACAACAAATCCTAAAAATGGCACGAAAAATGGGGAAAGCTGTTTAACAGGTGGTTAACGGGCGGTTTGGGGTTAAAATTGAATTTTGAATCATTACTAAAGTAAATTTAATTATTTGTTAAGGTTTACTGCGCCAATTTTAGGGTGCTATAGTTCCATTCGTCCTCCTATGACTCAGCGAAGGTTACTTTCGCCTTCTGTCGAGCCGTCCTAGGCCTCTTTGCCTTGGCCTCTATAGAAAATGTGGCAGCTCGGATCGGGGTCTCTTCTTTCTTCGGGGGTGATCCTTCGTTCTCCTATCTACCTGGTGTCGACCCCTTAGGCCCTTCTCCTTCTTTAGGCCTGGGGAGGTCCTCCTTATCCTCTATGTCTTCGGGCACCGGTGACTACTCTGCTCCTCCTAGAAAATAGGGCAACACCAATTACCCAATGTTTGTTATAGCCTCTGTAGGGTATGCTTCATCTTGCCCTAATTTGGCAACCGCATTGTGGTGCTCTATTTGGCTACCATATTCCTATGTGTCGCGGTTCTATCCTTGTGCTTTCGCATGGTGGACCAATGACGATATCAGCCCATGGTGGGCTAAGTCGGACGGTGCCCCCTTCTGGTACCGAGTCGCTTCATCTTTCAGAGCATTCGCCAGGTAGAAAGGAATTTTTAACTTCCTCCCATGCACTAGGTGATTGAGGAAGTGCACATGATTAATGTGCACATGGGTATACTTTCCTGTGCATGTGAAAATTTGAGAAATCTGCTCGAACATCTTTCGCATATTCATGGGGAGACTATTTTTGAGTAACCCCTCCCTGTCTATCTACACATTTCCTCTTGGTAGTAGTATTTTGACGTATAGTTTTAACACTCCGCCCTTGTATGTACATTCTCCCGTGAGAGGCAATCCAGTCGCCTATGAGATGAACTCAGGGGTGACTAGAATTTCCACCCCTCGTACTTGGGCCGCATCACCCCTCAAAGAGGCAAAAAAATCTCTAGCTACCTCCATGTCCTGGCCCTGACTGACCAGGGTGCGATGATTCGAGGCACCCATCGGCTTCGAATTGGGTCTTCACTGCCCCTCTGATCCCATCAATATCACTGGGTTCATTCTTCTTGATCGTGTGGTTCTTGGACCTTCCTCCCATGGCGCCTTCTGCTGCTGTATATTTTTTTCTATCCTTCCTTCTTCAGGAAGGCACCTTCTTATAGAAAAGATGCCTAACCCTAGAAGTTATGGAAGATGCCCTATCATTGGCACGCGATTTCAGCTATGGGGGGATACGATCTCTATGACGACGATATCTTTTTTGGTACTGCGTATTTATAAATAATTATATAAATGATTTGATTTAGTATGCGCATACCTGATTCGTTATTCCAGTCATCGTGGTAGCCGTTGATTTGCTGACTTATGACACGAAGGAGGGGTATGGTCCTTTGATGTCGTTCGAGGTGTCTGGTAGATGTAAATGTTGCATGTGGGAGGCGTTCTTTAGTACCTTTCCCATGTGGATGGTGTCCTTGTAGCACCTTTTTGATGTTTTCGGTGCTCTTCTTCAAACGAATATGCCTTTCGGTGCTACTAGGTGCCTCTGATTTGTGGGAGGCACTTTTGCCTGCATGCGTCTTCCCAATGTGGGAGGTGCCTCCTTCTGGTTCGTGCCTTCTTGATGTTGGAAGGCATTCGTCTTGATGAATGTGCTTTCCTACTATTGGAAGGCGTATTCGACTGTATGAATGCACCTTCCTGATGTTGGAAGGCGTCTCGGCTGGATGAATGCGCCTTCTTGATGTTGGAAGGTGTATTCGGCTGGCTTTTTTTTTTTTTTTTTTAGACTTGGTGCCTTCCTGCCACGGAAGGCGCCTACATATGTATATATATATATATATATTTTGAATGGATGAAAGGCGTTGTCTTTCGATTTGGTGCCTTTCGGATGCAGTAAGGTGCCTTCTTCTGGATAGGTGCCTTTCGGGTGTAGTAAGGCGCCTTCTTGTGGATGGGCACCTTTCGGGTGGAGTAAGGCACCTTCTTCTGGATGTAGTAAGGTGCCTTCTTCTGGATGGGCACCTTTCGGGTGTAGTAAGGTGCCTTCTTGTGGACTTGGTGCCTTCTTCTAGATGCAGTAAGGCGTCTTCTTTTGGATGGGTGCCTTTCGGGTGTAGTAAGGCGCCTTCTTATGGATGGGCACCTTTCGGGTGTAGTAAGGCGCCTTCTTGTGGACTTGGCACCTTCTGGATGCAGTAAGGTGCCTTCTTCTGGATGGTGATTTGACTGGAAAAAGGGTGATCAAACCTTCCTAGTTTTTCCCGTTGCCCAAATTCTACCTACGAGCCGGTGTCGAAATTCTGAGCCGAATCAGGCTTGGTTTCCCAGATACCTATCCCTAGTGCTATCAGGTCCTCCACCTATAAAAAGCAACTGAAAAAGAAATGAAAATAAAGGCAGTTAGACGCATTTCATGCCTGTTAGGCCCTGGATTAGGATGCCTACAGCTTTCATGCGGGCGTCATCCTTGCAAAAACACACATTACAAAAAAAAACTATATTAACTAAAAAATTTTGGGTGAGCACTTTCGTGCCCACCATTTCACCTGTGAGAGTTCGGTATAGATCTAGCAAGATGGGGTCTCCCCCACGCCTACTCTGGATTCCACCTGTAACGTTTCGAACGTATTATAGGGGCGTAGTCGATGGCCATTGACTGTGAACATGGTGTTGCTGCCGCCAATTGTCTTAACGTGCACTGCCCTGTTCCTAATTAGCTCTGCCACCTCATATGGCCCCATCCACCTTTGCATAAGTTTGCCCTTCCTTTCCTAGAACTGAGAATCGTACAATAGTACCCATTCCCCTACCTAGAACTTCTTCAACTTGATGTGGTTATCATGCCACTTTTTTCTCTGCTTCTGTATAATCTCTGTCCTTTGCAAAGCATCCAATCGGATTTCGTCCAGCTAATCTAGCTGGCGAATCCTCTATTTTTGAGCTTCGTCCAAGCTCAAATTTAATTCTAAATCCATCCTCAGAGTTTTGATTTTGAACTCGATGGGCATCATCGCATTTTTTCCATAGACCAGTTGGAAAGGTGTGCATCTTGTGGTGGATTTCCACGTGGTGTTGTATGCCCAAACTGCCTACGAAAACCGTGTGGCCCAATATTTCTTGTGTTGCTGCATGATTTTGGTCAGGATGTTTTCTATCTCCTTGTTTGCAACTTCTACTTTCCCGTTCACCTACGGATGGTAGGGCATGGTTTTATTGTGTCGAACTCTATACTGCTCCATCAGCTCCTCAATAAATTTGGAAGTGAATTGGGGCCCTTGGTCTGTTGTTATCTCTCGAGGAACCCCAAATCATGTGAAAATATGGGCAAATAAGAAATCAATGACCGTTCTTTCCTTTGAGTCCCTTAATGCCTGCACTTCCACCCATTTGATGACGTAATCCGTGCGGACCCGGAATAAACCTCCTTCCCATCGAAGGTGGATTAAATGGTCCCACGAAGTCCATGCCCCATTTATCAAAAGGTTCCGGTGTACACGGGGCTACAGGGGAATTTCATCTTGGTGGGTTGGTCTACCCATCCTCCGGCACTCGTCACACTTGCTGGTATACGTTGTCGCGTCCTTGAACAAAGTGGGCCAAAAATACCCAGCCTGCAGGATTTTGTAGGCAGTCTGTTTCCCTGCAAAGTGTCCTTCGCATGGATCATTGTGACATGCCTTGAGCACTTCTGAAAACTCCTGTTCTACTACACATCTTCTTATAATTTGGCCCCGTCCTATTTTAAATAGGAGACCATCCATCCAAAGGAATGATGCGCTCTTCTCTATGATCTCCTGCTTTTCTCGATAGGAGAGAGCAGGTGAGGTCCTTTTGGTGGCCAAGTAATTGGCTATGTCTGCATACCACGAATTTTGTTCACTAATAGCAAACAGATGTTCATACAAAAACTGATCTTCCACTGCTTGATGGTCTACTGGTATCAATTTGGACAAAAAATATGCCACGACGTTGTCCTTGCCCGGTTTATCGACTATAGTGATGTCGAATTCCTGCAATAGCAACAACCATCTGATAATTATACCACCAATGGCTGGCTTTCTCATCAGATACCTGATAGCCGTGTGGTCCATATGGATGAAGACCTTGTATCCTGTTATATAGTGGCAAAATTTGTTTATTGCATGGACAACTGCGAGGAATTCTTTTTCTGTCACTGTATAGTTGAGCTCTGCTCCCGCCAAGTTTTTACTGACATAATAGATGGCATAAAATTCTTCGTCGTCTTTCTACCCGAGGACTACTCCGATCGCACCATTAGATGCATCGTAGTAAATATGGAACGGTATGGCCCAATTCGGTCCTCTCAAGACCGGTGCAGATATCAATTTTTCTTTCAGCAATTGGAACGCTTCTTTGCAATCTCCCGTCCAATTGAACTCTACGTCCTTTGAAAGTAGGGTGTGCAGTGGTTTGGCAATATTACTAAATTCGACGATAAATCGTTGGTAGTACCCAGGTCCAAGGAAACTTCTTACCTCCTACGTTCTGGGGCTAGGTAGGTCTCTGATGACCTCGATCTTCCTCTTGTCTACTTTTATTCCTTCTGCAGAGAGGTGGTGTCCCAACACGATGCCTTCCTGCATCATCATAAAACATTTTTCATTACTTAGGGACAAATTATTTTCCTTTCTCTTGTCGAGCACTCTTTCTAGATTTGTCATTGCCTCCTCGAAGGTTTCTCCATAGACGGTGAAGTCGTCCATGTGTACTTCCACCCCGTATCCTATCATATCAGAGAATATGCTAAGCACCGCCCTTTGAAAGGTGGTCGGTGCGTTGCACAGTCCAAAAGGCAATTCCTTATAGGCAAATGTTCCCCATGGACAGGTGAACTTTGTTTTATCTTGATCTTCTTCCCCTATCTGGATCTAGTTGTAACCACTAAAACTGTCCAAAAAGGAGAAGTATTTTCTTTCCTGAGAGTGTGTCCAAGACCTGATCAATGAATGGGAGCGGGAAGTGGTCTTTCTTAGTTGCATTGTTCAATGCTCGGTAATCCACACAGATCCGCCATTTCCCATTCTTTTTGGCGACCACCACTAATGGTGATACCCATTCACTGTCAGAAATTGGATATATGAATTCTGCAGCCAGAGTGCAGTTCTTCTCTGACAATGTCTTTCATTTCTGGGTTCATCCTTCTCTGTGGCTACCGACTAGGAGTTTCCTGGTCATCTAAATAAATCTGATGGGTACATATTTCCAGGCTGATGCCGTGCATATCTGTGTAGTCCCATGCAAATGCTTGCTGGTGTTTTGCCAGAAGCTCTTCCAATTTTTCTAGCTATGTGGGCGTCAATCTACTGTTAACGTTTAATATCCTCCCTGGCCCAACGTGTATTTGTTGGATGTGCTGATCTTGGGCACCAGTCAATGACGATCCAGGTGTGGGGTTGGATGATTCTCCATGGAGAAACTCCATGATAACACCATCCTCGTCCTCTTCTGCCACCTTCTCTAAGGTCATCACCAGCTAGATTATGGACAACTCCATAGTTCCATGCTCGATGATCCTGGGTTCTTCTACCGAGTCCATAGACTGAGCTGGAAGTGAAATGGTCAGCCTTTTGATGTTTTTCCCATTGGAGATGGTCATTAGCCCATCCCGGCAGCTAATGTAAGCGTTAGCTATTGCCAGCCATGGCCTCCCCAAAATGAGCGGGTAACCGCCCAGCTTGGTCTTGGTTTGCAAAACTAAAAAATCAGCTGGATATTCCCATGCACTAACTGTAACGATCACATCTTCCAGCACCCCTTCTAGCGACACGGTTGATCGATTGGCTAACTGCAGCATTATCGTGGTTGGCTTTAGGTTCGTGAGCTACAGCCTCTGCATGGTCTCTTGAGGCATCACGTTGATGGCCATCCTGAGGTCAACCAATGTGTTGGACAGGGAATGTCCTCCAATTTTTATGGTTAGCACTGGGCTTCCTGGATCTGCATACTTTGGATGACGTGTTCCACCCATCATTAGATCTGCTAGTTTACCCATGACGTTGATAGTCTGGGTAGATTTTCGTCCCGGTCTCCTTAGACACATTTCTCTAATTGTCTTGGTGTAAATGGGGACATCTTGAATTGCTTGAAATAATGGGATTGTCATCATGAGATTCTTCAAGCTCGACAAGATGTCGAATTCTGACTGTGTTGTTTTTCTTTGTTCCTGCAACCGGCTAGGAAATGGAGCCTCCGCTCTCTCAAGTGCTTTTCCCTCTTCTACCAGAGGTGTCTCCTTTATTTCTTCCTCCTCTTATACTAGTGGAGGTGTCCCTACTATTTATTCCTCCTCTTCTACCAGAGGCGGTGTCTCTACTCCTAGCTTCCTGCATGATCTAAGCTGAATATTATACATATGATACATCTCACCTTCTACGTTGTATGCCGACTGATTTACTCTGTTGTTCAGGTTTGCTATCAGTTGTGCTGGTAGCTGTGTAGGTCTCACTGCTGGCAATGTTGGTAAGTTCTGTTGGATGTGAGCAGGCGTTGCACTCTATGGAGTCTAATTCCACGCATTATGGTCTCTCCATTACTGCCCAGGATATGGATATGGCATCCATGGCTGCTGATTCGAAAATGTTTCTAGGGGTGCGTTAGTCCAGGGTGATGGTCCCCACCACCCCATATTAGGTGGTTGAGGGGGTCCTTGATGCATGTATGACCCTCCCCCATATGATGGAATTTCGATTGGTATATTCCTCACAAGGGGTTGTGGCCAACTCTTCCTATTGCCTATGAAGTAGGCCTCCGTGCTCTCAGTCGCTTCTTGGTTACTGGGCAGTTGTGGGCACAATCGAGTTTTATGATTCAGCCTGCAAACTGCGCATACTCTGACCTTATTTTCTGGGCATGCATTCTTTGCATGCCTTCCTCTGTATTTTGGGAAAAAATAGGCTAATGCTGTGTCATTCTCTTGTTTCTTCTTTTCTAACAACAATGTATCCATATGTAGTGCTAGAGATGAGAGCATTTCGCTCTTCAAATCCTCCAGCATGTTGCCTATTTCTGTTTTGGTGGTCGGCGATCGCCTTCATGGTCTCGACGGTGATTTTGCCTCGCCTTCTCGAGTAGTTCCGGCATAATTGCCGGATGTCATCCATAGCATGCTCGATAGACATCACCTCCGAGAGATCATGTTGAGAGCCTCCGATGACTCATTGGTAAGTCCCCTCAAGAAGATGCTTTTGAGGGACTTATCAGATAGCTTCGAGTGAGGGGACTGTTGAATATTAAAGCTAAATCTCTCCCAATACTCCTCAAGAGACTCATATTCTCTTTGTGTCATGCTCAAGACCTCCTCCCTGGAGTCTCTTGCTCTCCCAAAATCTTGATATTGCTCTAGAAAGAGCTTCTTCATCTGGTCCCAGGTGGTGATGTGTTTGTCTCCCAAACCAATGAACCATCGTAGAGCTGCATCGTCTAATGTAGAAGGAAATAATTTCAACTTTTGTCTGTTTGATTTTTAATCCACAGACCTGCACAAAACATCAAACTTGAATAAAAACAGGTCAGGGTCCTCAGTCGGGTGTCCTCTAAAGGACAGAAGGTGAGCAGGGGATATGTTTTTCATTTTGGTATCTCCTACTCCCTCCTCTATTGGGAAACTAAAGCTAGATGAGACTTCATCATTATCTGCCATTTTTTCAAGAAATGTGGTTTCTAATGCAGCGTTTATGGCCTTTCGATCGTTTAAAACTTTTTGAGTCAATGCTCTAAGGTTTTCTGGCGAGATCGTCTGATCCTCCACAACCTTCCACAACAGGGCTTCCTCTAGAGGAGTCCTATTAAACAAGGGATTTATGATGATTCATTCGTCCCCTTGTTGATGGGATGAGGCGACACTTTGCACAAAGTGTGGTTCCTCACTCCAATGGACTGCTGGTAGGTCGGGCGAGTCTAACTCAAATCCAAAATGCTCGACTGACTCGAGTCCCGATGGATTAGTTCTTATAAAGTGACTGTCAGGTCCTCTTCTTCTCGAAGAACTCATACAAGGTCAGATGGAAGGTTTAAGGGTATTGTAAGTAATCTAATTAAGACGCTTCCCCAGTAATGGTGCCAAAATGTTGCAGGCCAAACAAGATGAATGGTTTCCTATTTTTGTCACATGCCCGTGCATTTAATTATCAACCCAAGGATCTTCGTAAACTTGCAAAGAGTCGGAATTAGGTTACTAAAATACCACTGGAGGTGAATCTGCTAATCCTACGTTTGGGGGGTGTTCTTGAAATGGTTGTCAATCATTCTCGCACTCCTCAATAAATTACATAAGAAGAACAAAATTAAATCTACAAAAATAAATCATGTACACATTCCTGAAAATAAATCTACTGCAAATACTGGAACTAGCAAACTAATGAACATTCTTATAAAAGCAATAAAATAATTAAAATAAATAAACAAAAAGAAAATGGGGAAGAAATACTGGCTTGGAGTGGGCCCAGGCTCTAGCAGCTTCTTCCTGATCGAACACGCACTTTAGAACTTCTAGAACTGCAATATGTTTATCAACGTATTACAATATATCTTCTGTAACTCTAAATGGATCTTTATTAATTATTTCTATATATTTTTCAGAATGATCTGCGTGTGTTTATATAACACACTCGTAGAAATTCTGTTACAGAAGTGGTTACAATAGACGATTCTTCCCAGACTAAATTAGAACAGTCTAGCGAATGCAATCGACGTCTGGCATTCTGTTTTGATGGCGGCATGTTCGTTTCGGTTCATGCTTTGCCTGGCATCAGTAAGACATTTTGATATGTTGGTGCTATCTCCAATTTAGCTCTGCATGACGCAGAGTTGGAACTGCACCAGCCGCTGTCGTCCACGTCGTTCAAATCTGGTCAACGGGCAAAGAATCATTGGCGCCTTCCTTATGAGGAAGGTACCTTGTTATCATGGCACCTTCTAGTTGTAGGGAGGCGCTTGCATTTTATTAGTGCCTTTCGGCTATGGGGAGGCGCTTGCCTTCTATTAGCACCTTTCAGCTGTGGGGAGGCGCTTGCCTTCTGTTGGCGCCTTTCGACTGTGGGGAGGTGCTTGTCTTTGGTTGGCACCTTCCGATTACAGGGAGGCGCTCGCATTCAGTTGGCGCCTTCCAACTGCAGGGAGGTGCTCGCATTCAGTTGGAACCTTCCAACTATAGGGAGGCACTCATATTCAGTTGGCATTTTTCAACTGTAGGGAGGAGCTTGTATTTGGTTTGGCGCCTTTCGATTGCAGGGAGGCGCTTATTCCATTGGCACCTTTTGGTTGCAGGGAGGCGTCTATGTTCTCTACATTGACCCCCAATGAAATAAAGTGCTAGGTCCATCAAAAGGACCTCGACCGTTCCAAATCTAACTAAATCAACTGCAATTCCACAAAACATACTAAAAGCACACAAATTAGATAACACGCATAATTATATCAAATATCTATATAATCATTCATAAAAGTACGCAATCCTTATTATACAGCCGCATATTGATCAAAGAAATATGTACAAAATATGAGCATTTCTGGTGCTCATGAATAATGATAGGATATGAGTGAAGATTGACCTAGAGAAAGTGGAAGAGTCAAGTGCCACACTCAGAAAAATGCCAAGCACCGAAGCAAAGCACAAGTGCCATGATATACTAAAATGTTGGAGTGCAAAAGTGAAAGGAGATAGAAGTGTCAAAGTGCCAAATTTCAATAACTGAGTGTAAGTTGAAGCACCAAAGATCAAGAGTCAAGTTTAAGCATCAACCATAATGTGGAGGAGACAAAAAAATTTGAAGTTCCAATCCAAACGTTAGATGAATGAGAACCTCATAAAGGAAGAATCAAATTAGACATAATGTACTAGCTAAGAGTAAAGTATTACAAAGACAACAAAATTGGAGTGCCAAACTAGAACTTTGAACAAGGATGAGATAAAGTTCCATGAGGAAGTAAACTAGGTAATGCCTCTAAGCGCAGGAGAATTGGAAAAATATTAAGAGGAAGAAGGACCACATTGAAGAGAAAGAAATGTTTGAAGTGAGATGAAATGACTCTCATGGCAGTAGTGAAACAATTTTAAAGATGCTCAATTAATGGTCCATGCATGAGCAACAACACAGACATATCTCAGTTTCCAAGAAGGACAAATAAACACCCTTTGGTTAGAGAGGAGAAGTGCCAAGTGCTAGTTTACCCAAGACATCAGTGCGTAGCTAGTAAGGTATATTCTAGGTTTTTGAAAGCCTATTATTATTTTGAAAATTGTTTTTTGATTAATGTTATATGGAGAGATAAGGAGTAATTATTATTTTATAAGGTTTTATTATTAATTATTTATTTTATAAGGTTTATTATTAAGATTAATTAGGAGTGATAAGGTTTATTGTTTTTTTTTTGAAAAAAATGAAAAAACTTGTATTAAAACAAAAGACAGTTACAAGAGGGAGAAAGGGCATCCCAACCAAGCGCAAAGAGACCAGAAGTACAAAGGGCGCGAAAACGCGACATGTCGCGAAAACGCGACATGTCGCGAAATCGCGACACCAAACCAAACAACCGCCGCGCCACAACAACCAGTCGCGATAACGCGACAAGTCGCGAAATCGCGACATGTCGTGATAACGCGACAAGTCGCGAAATCGCGACATGTCGCGATATCGCGACAAAAAGCGCCGGAACCACAACACACGAAAAAAGTCGCGAAATCGCGACAGCACAGCACCAAATCACCCAAACGCCAAAAGCGTCACGAAATCGCGATGAGAAAGCCTTAAGGCACCTGCTCCCCGAAACTGTTGCGAAATCGCGACGAGGACCCCTTTGATCAGCAACTTTGAGAAAGTGTCGCGACATCGCGACGACTTTTCCTTGGAGCCCCACTTGGCCGGAAGTGTAGCGAAATCGCGACAAGAAAACCAATGGGCGCCCCATCCGTAAAAGTGTCGCGAAATCGCGACATGTTCGTCCCCGAGGTGCCCATTACCAAAACAAGTCGCGATATCGCGACTTGTTTTTCCTGCAAGCTGTTTTTTCTCCAGAACTGTAGCGAAATCGCTACAGGTTTGCCCCTGTGCTTCCTTTCCATAAACATGTCGCGAAATCGCGACAGGTTATCCATTGGGAGGCTTTTCTCAAAAAGGTCGCGATAACGCGTCGGTTTTTCCCCCTTAACTAAATTTTGCTCAAAACATCTCAAAATCGCAACAAGGATGCCCCTATGAGTCCTTTCCTCAAAAAAGGCACGAAATCGCGACGAATTTTCCTTAGAGTAGCTTTTCACACAAATTGTCGCGATATCGCGACGGTTTTTCCCTTTCATGCAATTTTTCTCAAAGCGTCGCGATATTGCGACACTTTTCCTCCAACGACAAAACCAACAAAAAGGTCGCGACATCGCGACACCTTCTCATCAACGACCACGACGACGCAACATGTCGCGAAATCGCTACAATATTCCTCCCAAGGCCGCAGCAACCAGAAGGGTAGCGAAATCGCTACAGTTTTCCAGGATAGGTCGCGACAGAGCAACATGTCGCGACAGAGCGACATGTCGCGACAGAGCAACATGTCGCGAAATCGCGACAGAAAACCAAACAGGGTCGCGACGACGCAATATGTCGCGATATCGCGACAGAAACTAACCTTAGTCATTTTTGAGCTCATGGATGTAGGGATCGTTCCAGACCACTCCGAATCTCTTCATCTATCATAGGCATATCACTGTGCAGCTGAACACCTACCTCTTTCTCAGCACCCATCTTCGCAAGGAAGTCAGCTACCGTGTTCAGATTTCTACTCACATACACAGGGATGACATCATCTAACTCCCTCCATAACTCCTTGATTTGAGATATCAACATCCGCGAGTCTCCAGGCTTTTAAAGAGAAATTCCGCAAGCAATCTAGAGCGCCGATCAGGACTTGAGAATCAGATTCAAGAATTATCCTCCGGTGACCCTGCTTAACAGCCCAGATATACGCGGACTTGATGGCCAAGGCTTCGGCTTCATTGTTCGTGGCTCTGCCCAATCCCTGCAATTCCCAGTAAAGAACCGCACTCGAGTGATCCCGACAAACAACACCAATTCCTGCGTTGCCCGGGTTGCCTTTTGCAGCCCCATCAGTATTGATCTTGATCCAGCCTTCAGGGGGAGGTTTCCAGCATGATCTGTCTTGCCTCTCAAGACCCTCAACCCCCTCTTCAGGATGCCCAAGAGTAGCCTGATTCTTTTCATTGACAAAAGTAGCAACAGTTTCTGTGACTTTGCTCCAGATGACCTGCCAAACGCCGTCAATCGAGGAGAAAGTGTTTCTAAAAATTCGGGCGTTTCTCTCCAACCAAACTTGCCACCAAATGAAGAGAAAGCCTAACGCCGACCGATTCGGAGAGCTATGGAATTGAACTTGCCCCATTTCCATTTTTCCCAAATATTGGTACGATTGAGAACACCATTAGCCCGGAGTTTAAATTGAGAGAACCGGCGTTCCCAAATCTGATGAGTAAAAGGACACTCAAAAAACAAATGGTCTCAGGTTTCCTCATGTTGGAGGCATAAAGCACATTGAGAGGGGCCATTGAAACCCCTACGTCTGAGATTGTCAAAGGTGAGAAGACCATTATGCATAAGTTGCCAAGCGAAGAAGTTCACTTTCGGCCAACCCTTTGAATGCCAAATCCTTCTCCAATGCTGAACCGGAAAAGAGTGTGGGGGAGGCTCAGGGAGGATCTCTTCATATCCAGCCTTAACTGAGTAGACCCCAAGGCTTCCATAGCCCCAGGCTAATTCATCTTCCTCATCCTTCCCCGTGAGGAACCTTTCTGACAATATTTTTTGCAGGATAGGCGCCAACTCCGGAGAGATAGTAATTGGCCACTCCTCCCATCGCTTAAACTTTTTAAAAGTATACCCCCCCAAATGACTGGTAAGAAGATACTTATCAATAAGGATCCAACCCTGGGCTTCTAAGGCGGTCATGATAGGTTGTAGCTCGGGGAACATAACAATAATGGGCGGATCTTGGTCCCAAGAGTCTGTCCAGAAGCGAGCCTTGTCTCCTTTCCCCACTTTCCAGAATAATTGATCTTTGATAATCTGGGACCCAAGCTTGAGAGTCTGCCACACTAAGGAACCAGGACCTTCCAAGGGAAAGCGACCCACCTCATTGGGATGGACATGCCCCAAATATTTACTGGAAAGAATTCTCATTGAAGAGAGAGGATGGCTGAGAAACCCACCTCCAATACAGTTTTCCAGCCAAAGCCCTGTTATTAAGCATAGAGCATCTCAAGCCCAGCCCTCCTTTATCCTTAGGCTGGGTAACTTTGTCCCACCCAACCAAGGCCCATTTTTTCTTCCCTTTTGCGCCTTCCCATAAAAATCTTCTAGCCATTTTGTCCAGCTCTTTCCAGATGGTATGAGGGGCAGCCAGTATTGAGAATTTATAGATCGGCAAAGCCTGAATAACTGATTTCAAGAAGGTTAATCTACCCCCGTAGCTTAGCCATTTATGGGCCCAATGATTCATTCTGTCTTTGATGCCTGCTAACAGGTTCTTCCAAATATCAATATTTAACTTTTTGCAATGAAGGGGAACCCCCAGGTAAACAATTGGAAGAGAGGTCCTTGTGAAGCCCAGGATCTCAATAACGCGCTCCTGAAGCCGTTGGTCGAGATTGAAAAAGACCACTTTGGACTTCCTGTCATTTAGAACCTGATTTGAAGCCCTTAGGTAGAAATTCAAAGTATCTCTGATTCCTCTAGCTTCCCGAAGAGTGGCCGCACCAACCAGACCCGTATCATCCACAAATTGCAAGTGAGTCAGAGTTTCCTCCCCAACCTTGATACCAGAAAGCAGACCTTGTTGCCTTCTCCTCAAAAACAGTCTGCCCAAACCTTCAGCCAAGAGAAGGAAGAGATAGGGAGAACAAGGGTCTCCCTGGCGGAGCCCACGGGAGGCGCCGAAAGGAAGCGAGGGAAGGCCCTTAATGAGAACAGAAAAAGAGGGAGAAGAAACACAACTCATAACCCAATCAATCCATTCCTGAGAGAAGCCAAAGGCAGCCAGCATTTTCGACAAGAAGCACCACTCCACCCGGTCATAAGCCTTGGACATATCCAGTTTAATGAACATGCCTTTGTTGCCCGAAGTTTGCATTGAATGGATGGCCTCCTGGGCCAAAATCACCCCATCCAATATTTGTCTTCCCTCAACAAAGCCCCCTGTTCAGGAGAAATGATGCTATGAAGAAGGGGTTTAAGCCTCTCGACCATTATCTTAGTGATGATTTTGTAAATCACATTGCATAAAGCAATAGGCCCGAAATCAGAGATATGAGTCCCCGCTTCCCCTTTCGGAATTAAAGCAATGAAGGTGTGATTGATCGCCCTGAGCATTCTTCGATTGGATCTGGATTCCTCAGTAACAGCCAGAACATCCTCCTCCAAGGTATCCCAGAAAGCTTGAAAAAATTCAATAGGAAAGCCATCTGGACCAGGAGATTTTCCAGTACTCATACCAAAGACCACATTTCTCAGTTCATCCCTTTCGATGGGTCTAAGCAGGGTCTGATTGTCCTCTTCAGAGATAATAGGAGGAATAACATTAAGAACTTCGTTCTGAGCCTCAATATCTTGCTGCATACTTTCCTTAAAAAGTTTAGAAAAGTAATCGATAGCATGGGAGTGCATACCGGGAATAGTATCGAAGACATTTCCCTGTTCATCTTTGAGAACTTCCATATTGTTCATCTGTCTCCTAGCACAAGTTGACCGATGAAAAAATTTGGTATTTCTGTCCCCTTCTAATAACCAAGTATTTCTAGCCCTCTGTTTCCAAGTATAACTCCTCTTGGTTATCAATGTCCTCAACCGCTTTACGCGATTCGTCATCTTCAGATTTGAGTTGCTCAGTAATTGATCCTTCCCTAAAAAGTTTCTGAACCTCCTCCCATCTAGCCACCAAGGGAGCCCTTTGGGACTGGAAATCCGACTTATTTCCTTTCCTCCACTGTTTCAATTGAAATTTGACAAATTGAAGCTATTTATGAAATTTGAACATTGCTGTCCCAAAAGGTGGACGGCCTGCTGTCCACCAATGAGAAATTTTTTGTCGAAGGTCCTCCTTTTGTAACCAAAAATTCTCAAATTTAAAAGGCCTATAGTGCTGTCCTCTCGAAGTCCCTCCCTCAAGCAAGATGGGAAAATGATCCGAAATAGGGCCCTCCAAAATCTGGAACTTAAAAGTCCATTTAACAAAATCCTCCTCCGAGACCAAAAAGCGATCTAACTTGACCTTCCTGCTATGTGGCTCCTTTCTCTTGTTTGTCCAAGTGAAAAAAACACTAGGGCCTTGGACGTCCACTAGATTAAAGGCCTGAACTTGGGCAATCAGAAGCCGATCCCCTGGATCCAAAGTAGGGGAGCCACCTTCCTGGTCCCGAACAGATAATTTTGCATTAAAATCCCCTGCAATAATCCAGTCATAACACTCCTTGTATGCTCTCATGTTGTGAACAGCGTCCCATTGGAGCCTCTGGCCATCAAGATCTTGGGCCCCATAAAAGTTGGTTATAAGGACCAGCTCAGAATTGAAGTTATTTCTGAAGAGAGAAGTAAGAACACCCCTACAAGCTACATGTTCTAAAGCAGTCCAGACCAGGGGGTTCCAAAGGGTAACAATTCCCCCTGAAGCTCCTTGGGCAGCCATGTCCATATACCCAGCTCCCCGCCAGATTTTAGTAGCGGTTTTACTCATAATATCTAAAGACATTTTGGTCTCCTGAAGAAGCAAAAAATCTGTTTTTCGGTTTTCTAAGAGTCTTTGAACAGCAGATTGATGGGTTCTACTGTTTAAACCCCTAATATTCCAAGATTGAATAATCATTGAAAACCTTGTGAGCAGTAAGAATCAATGGACCTCACCAATCCTTCATTGATTAACTTATCTCCTTGGGCTATTAGTAATTCCTTATTGGATTTTCTTCCCGCTCCTTGAGAGTTATTGTTTCTTGATCTCTTTTCCACCTGGGAAATCCCTAAAGCAGGCCTCTCTTTGTTTTTATCTGCATTTCCCATGGTAACATCTTTTATAGCCGGCTGTGTTGGGGAGTGTATAACCAAGGCCCCTGGATTCTCTGACTGCAGGTACTTAGCTGGCACAGTCACCTGTTCTACTACGGGAGTGAAGGAAGGAGAAACAAGAGGTGGAGTGTTGACATTCTCACCATTCCCAACCACTCCTTCCATAGAATGGTCCTCCGGATCCACTAATGACTTAAAAATTTCATACCGATTGTTTGGCTTGAGTCGTACCTGCTCCTTGCCATTTTTCTTTTTGTTTCTCTTTCGTTTCACCTGTTCAAAGCCATCCTGTTGAGCATCAGGACCTGGAGAATTGCTAGAGGGTTCATTGACCGGACTAGACTTACCCTCTCTAGGGCGGTTTGACATTCCACTCGGAGCCTCCGTTTTTGTGCTCACTACGTTTGGGCAGAACCTTGCCAAATGTCCATGCTTATGGCATACTCGGCACTTGAAAGGTAGGGCCTCATAGTCTAACTGCTGGATCCAGGGTACTCCTGCTAGCTCAAGTTCCACCTCAGCTGGTAGAGGTCGACTAATGTCCATCTCTACACATATTCTAGCAAAGACAGCAGAGTTGCCCTCTATGGTATCTTTGGAGACTCCCAGAAATCTGCCTAGGGAATTACCTATTAATTCCAAAACCTGCTCACCCCAAAACTCCATCGGGAGAGCGTACAGCCGGATCCAGACCGGGACAGCCGTGGGTTCGATGCGGGGGTCGAAACCCACTCTCCAGGGTTGGACAAATAACCCTGCTGGTCCATGGTTTCTCTTCTCTGATTCAAATGCTCTGTTTCTATCTGCTAAAGAAGAGAAACTTATGATGAAATACCCATTGCTTATATGCCATAGAGAGTACTCACCGTGTGGCTCCCAGTTCTGACGAACCCAGGTATGCAGAAAATTTAGTGTGGGTCGGATGCCCATGAATTTGCAGATCAAGTCGTGATTAGCTCGGTAGACGATTGTATCTTCGACCAGCATTGGTTCTATTACAATCTTAGGCCTGGAGGAAGATTGTGGGAGGCATCCATTAACGCGGTGAGCATTTGGGCCATTGGCAACAGTCTTGAGTATCGATTGAAAAGCATTCCGCTGAGCTCCGTCCGTGGAAGGCGAGGGAAAATCTTTCAATTTCTCGGCATATGAGGTCTTTCTCCCAGCAGAAGAAACAGGAGGAGACCCCATCGGGCCCTCCAGGGACCACTACAGAACCTTCAGGCTAAAGCAGAAACAACCCCCCAAAGCCCTAGGCAAGATCTTCGGGCCAGAGTCCCTCGAGCAACACCAGGCGCCGTCACAGAAAATTTCCCGCCAAAAGCCAAATCGCCAGAGCCGAATCTCCTATATTTAGATAAGGTTTATTGTTAGATTGATCAAGTTTTTGATTATTTTGGAGTGATAAGTAGTTATAGTGATAAGTTATTTAATTATTAAGGTTTTTTGAGAAGTTTTATTAATTTTTTTGAAACTATTATTTTAATATTTTTTGAAATACAAAATCTTATAGATTTTTTGCAAATTATTTAATTTTGGAGAGATAAGAAAGTCTACTTCAAATTTAGGAATATTAAATTTGCAAAATTCTTATTTTCTAGTTTCTAATTAATTATGAAGATATAAGGAATTCAACTTCATAGGTTTTTTGGAAAATTTAGAAACTTAGGAATTATTATTAAAACCTAGGGAGACATAAGGTAGTCTACATCAAAGGAAATTGATTAAGACTAATGGAGAAATTATCAAGAGGGATTTATCAACGTAAAATATATTATGAAAAGGTTCAAGGTCAAAGTTCACTTAATATTCTTCATAACTCTTATCAACAATGCAAAATAACTTCAAATAGAGATAATCATATGATTAAAAAAAAGAGATCTTTGGTACATAGATTTTGGTGCTAGTCATCATATGATAGATAATTTACAATGGTTTGATTGCTTAGAGGTCAAATATAATTTCGGTTTGAAACTTGTGGATGGTAAGAGCTATCTTGTTCATGGAAGTGGATGTGTAACACCTAGTGCACCATTCTTAGATTTTGTGTTACATGATGTTATGTATGTTCTAGGATTGACAACTAATCTCATTTTAGTGACTAAACTAGTTGAAAGTGGAAGATTGATTGAGTTCAAATATATAAATGGAGTTAATAAATGTTTCATCAAGAATAAAAATAAAATAGAAACTACTGGGTCACTTAAAAATATAATATATGCTTTAGACTCAATTAGTTTCTCTCAAGATCTTATATTAATCCATAGTAAAATTGTTGAATATTTTGAAAGATAGAATACAAGAAATTAGAATCGGAAATCATTATACCATCTAAGGTGGGTAAATCCAAAATTAAAGATGATAAAAAGGATGAGAGGACAGCAATAGGTTGTAATAAAAAGTCATCTAAAAATTAAATAAGGAAATATAGAGATCTTGATTGAAGACTGAAGTCTTCAATCACCAAATAATGTAATATAGGGGATGTTGGAGAATATTATATTATTTGGTACATGCCAATGTATCATCTTGGTGAATTATTGTAAATATTATAGTAGGGTTGTGTCTTATATTAGTGAGTGAGTAAATATTTTATGTAATGTAATAATGTGTAAGAAATGCACAAGTGTCATGTAAATATGTGTGCAAGTGTTATGAGTGTAAATGTGCACAAGTGTCTAATATGTAAGTGCACACGTGTCCTTAGAATTGGAAAGTGAAGAGTTGGAAAGAAGAGGAAAGGTCAAGAGTGCAACATATGAAGAGTCACATACAATTATATATATGTGATAAAGCATTGTAATTATCATCAAAAGTGCATAGCTTTATGCTTGCACTAGTAGATCTTTATTCAATAGCATTTTCAGTATTTTTATGTGCAATATTGTGAGCATGTCTATATGATTATTATATGAGTATTCTTATGAGTTATTCTATTTTGATATTATATTCTAAGTTATTATTTGATTTATTATATTGCAACTTCATTATATTAGATCCTATGATTATTTTCCTGTGAGATTTACATTAGTATTAAAGCTTCAAAATCTAACATAAACCTTTTGTATATAGATGCCAGATCAAAAGAGGTATGATGCTATTAAAAAAATGGCTCAAGGATTGAATCTAGATTATTACATAAAATAAAAGTGAAAGGAAAATATATACAAGGTCAACCTAACAATGGAGGTAAAACCACTATTTATAAGCAAAATTAGGGTTTCTTTGCCTTAAAATTGTATAAGAATTAAAAATTTCCTTCCCAAATCAAGTGGGATATTGCCTTTGTATTTAAGAGTAATGGGCTTGAGGTCTCTAAGAATAGACCTATTAATATTGAAGGGTTTGAGAACTTTAGATTTGGAGTCCTACTATTATTTCCAACTACTTTTGCTAAAAATTTCTCCAAAATTGAGAGCAATATTTTTTTACAAATAAAGGCCACTAGACCTAAGGCCTCTAGGACTGGAGCTCCATTGCCTTAAAAGTGCCAACCACTTTTCTTGGAATATTAGGCCCAAATTATGTGGGTAGGCTACTTTTCATTTGATTGGATGACTGGTGCAACTTCCCTTGATCTTATCTTTTGTTCATGTTTTCTTTCTATGGGTCATTGATTGCTAAAACAAGATAGTCTATAGGATTCTATGATTTGGATGCTTTCATGCTTCGTTTGATCATCCATGGGTTGTTATATTTTTTACCTATCTATTATTTGTGTCTAACATTATTTGAATGTGAGTTTTGAACCTATAACCTTATAAATTGTTGGTGTGCCTACCACATGTCTTTATTATTGGCCACTGGTGAGGTTTCCTCTCTGGAAACTCTTTCAACAACTTGATGAAATGGCATAGGTTGTTGGATGAGAAATCAACAATTAGTGCAAATTTGAGAACTCTTTTTCAATTGCTTTTCATGGAAAGGGAACCCACTATAGATCTAGATAATTGATGGTGCATACAACTTTAAGACTTAAATGGCTCTTCTATCTCCTTGAAAAAACACCCACCATTGATCAATGATTGAACAATATGTACTATATCAAGAATTATTTTATAAAATATCTTTATGCAAAATAGTGCCCACTGTTGATTTGGAAAATTGAACACTTTGCATGCATCAAAACTTAATGGGTCTCCTTTACACAACCAAATAGTACACACTATTGATTGCAAAATTGATGGTGCACTTTTATTCCCACTTTCTCTGCTTTCGTCTATTTGCCCTCTAATGTGGCTGATTTGAAAAATTGGCTAAGGCAAAACTCCTTTGAGTGTAGTGCATTTTCACTACACAAAAATTAAAATTTTTGCCTTAGTGTTCATACCACATACAATATGGAATATAGCATGGTATGAAATAAGTTAGTGGTCTTATGACACTTAAAATAAAGTATTTACACAAAAATTCAAAAAAAATAAAAATGTAATACCTTGAAAACATCATGATGCCCCTTACCAACAATAATGACACCATGATATATATATTTTTAAGTAGACTTTTGAAAGGGTTCACCTTTACCTTTTACATCAACTTAGTCACATCAAGCTATATGGCCTATTTGGTGCTACCAGGATTTGAACATTGGTATGAGCTACATTACCCATATGTCTCAACCATTGAGCCATGGCCCCATTGGTAAAAAAACATGATATAGGAGAGCAAAAAAAGTCAATAATATTAAATTTTAGTGTAATAATAATAATAAACATAAAAAATAAGAAAAAAACCCAAAAAAAATCACATAAATGGAAGAAGGAAATATCAAATAATGAAAAAATTATCACTTGGACCAAAATTGCCAAAAAACCAAGATCACTGTTTAAAGTGGTGATCGTTGTCAATAAAGGAAAAAAGTGAGAAGTAACAACACAACAAACAAGACACACCAATAGTTAATAATATAGAGGACTAACATATACATAGATGCATGATGCAATTAATCAAATCAATCAAAGTGAAAAAGAGATAACAAAGTTAATAGAAAAATAAAAAAATATGAAGACTATATAAACAAAGCTAAAGGGGCTATGCATAAAAGTTTTTAACATACATATAATTTATGGACTCTTCCAACTCATTTCCATCCATTATCTATAATTTTATCGCCATAGACACATACAACTCTTTGACAATATATGAACAAAGCAATTTTAAATTAACTTGCCCTTGCGCTTTTTATGTACATTATTGCACTTGAGGACAATATCCTTAACATTAAAATCATAATGATAAATAATTATACTACTTGAGAACACAACTCTTATAGGTTTTATTGTGCTAAAAAGCATGAAGGCACCTCTCATCAAGAATGGTAATTTTGACAAGATGGGCTTCTTGATACTATTGGTGATATTCATTATGACAACAAATTATTTGAAGAAACTGATGGGGAGCCAATTTTAATTAACAAAGAAAAGATGCAATTTTATTTTGAAGAATGGAAAGCTTTACAATTCGTAGCTATTGAAGATTACACAATATAGAAAAATGCCAAAAGAAGCCGCAGCCTTCGTCTCTCCAGCCTCCACAATCCTTCAAAAAAATCCCTTTTTATCATCACAGGTTCTTGCTGCAAACGTCGTTCATAACCGTCCCTGTAACCGCTGCAACGGTTTCCTGGAACTGCCTTAACGACTTTTGGAACTGCCAACTGTCGTTCTGCAACAGTCCACGAAAACCCGCCTTCTCTTTCTTAGCCAGGTCGCAAAAACGTGACATGTCGCGATTTCGCGACACTTTTTTGCCTTTGGTTCTTTTTCACCAATGTGTTGCGATATCGCGACACTTTTCTGCCTTTGGTTCTTTTTTGCCAATGTGTCGTGATATCACGACACTTTTTTGTCTTACGACCTTCTTTGTCGAGGTGTTGCGATATCGCGACATCTGCATTTTAGATCTTGCTTTGTTCTGAGGTGTCGCGATATCGCGATAGCCTTTATGTCGTGATATCGTGACACTTGAGTTTTTGCTTTTGCCTTTGATCGGAGGTGTCGCGATATCGTGACAACCTTTGTGTCGTGATATCGCGACACTTGGGTTTGCGCCCACCGTTTGTGCTGATTGTGTCACGATATCACGACAACTGTTATGTCGCGATATCACGACCATTTAGTTTGTGCCCATTGTTGTGTTGATGGTGTCACGATATCGCGACAACTATTATGTCATGATATCGTGACCATTTAGTTTGCACCCGCCATTGTGCTAATGGTGTCGCGATATCATGACAACTGTTATGTCACGATATCGCGACCATTTAGTTTGCGCCCGTCGTTGTGCTGATGGTGTCGCGATATCGTGACAACTGTTATGTCACGATATCGCGACCATTTAGTTTGCGCCCGTCGTTGTGCTGATGGTGTCGCGATATCGCGACAACTTTTATGTCACGATATCGTGACACCTTTGAACCTTAGAATATTTTTTTCAAACTTAGAACTTTTTTTACTTGTTTCTTTTGTTTGTTTTTTTCGGTGATGCAAGATTGTTGTGCTGCCCTGGATGCTCCTGCATCAGACACCCGGGGTAGATGTTTAGAAGTGATACTCACTTCTAGACGATCATAGGAAAACCCAGATGATCAACCTCTAATTTGGACAACCATTTGGCATCTTCGACAGGTCGGTTCTTCCACTTGACAAAATACTTCAAATATTGCCTGTTTCAGGTACTTCTGCCTTCGCGAGTATCGAGTATGTCTTCAATTTCTTCTTTGTTTGGAGTGGATGCTGGAATGTTCCACAGATCCAGACTGGGTGGTTCGCTACAACTGCCTGCATGATATTCAACCAAGTCTAAAATATTGAAGATGGGTGAAATATTCATCTCGCTCGGTAGATCTACTTCATAGGCATTGCCTGAATCTCATTTACCTATGATCCGGCATGGTCCAAACTTCTTCATTTTTAGCTTATTGTAGGTTTTGGTAGGAAAACGTTCCTTGCACAAATGAACCATGACTTCATCTCCTATCTAGAATTCCTTGAAACATCGCTTCTGATCTGCTCGGGATTTGTAAGTAGCATTCATGTTACTGATATGTTGTTGTACCTCCTCATGTAAATTCTTCATGTGTGCTGCAAAGTCTTCAGCTTCAGCACTACGCTTGTCTCCTTTATCCATCGGCCTCAACTTAGAAGCATTTCTCGTGTTGTTCCCATGTACTATCTGGAATGGAGATTTACCAGTACTACAATTGATAGAATTATTGTAAGCAAAATCTGCCTGTGGTAAAATCAGATCCCATCCCTTGGGTTTATCTCCTACCAGACATCATAGAAGATTACCTAAACTTTGGTTGACTACTTCGGTCTATCCATCAGTCCGCGAGTGGTACGCAGAACTAAATTTCAATTTTGTTTTCAGCTTCTTCCATAGGGTTCTCCAGAAATAACCCATAAATTTGGTATCTCTGTCCGAGACAATGCTTTGGGGTAGACCATGAAGGCGCACAACCTCCCTGAAAAACAAGCCTGCAATATGAACAACATCACTTGTCTTCTGACATGGAATAAAATGAGCCATCTTCAAAAACCTATCAACAACAACAAAAATGGCATCATTTCCACGTTGTGTCCTTGGCAAACCAAGAACAAAATCCATACCGATGTCCTCCCACTGTCTCTCTGGTACAGGCAATGGCTAGTACATTCCTGTATTCTGGCTGACTCCTTTTGCCATCTGGCACACTTTGCAACCCTGCACAAATTTGGTCACATCCGACTGCAACTGCGGCTAATGGTAATTCTCACTAACGAGAGCAATGGTCTTATCTCAACCAAAATGCCCTGCTAGTCCTTCGCTATGTTTCTCTTTGATCAAATTTTCCCTCATGGAACTGCGTGGAATGCACAACAGCTTCTGTCGAAATAGCATCCCATCTTGGATCATAAAATCCAACCACTTAGTACGATCCACAGTAGTAGGAGACACACATGTCGTCCATGCCTCTACAAAATTGGGATCTACTGGGTATAAACTCTTGAGTTCATCAAACCCAACAACTTGCACTCTCATTTCCATCAACAAATTGTGCCTTCTACTCAAGGCATCTGCAACTCTATTAGATTTGCCACTTCTATGCTTCAGTACAAAGGTATAACTCTATAGGAATTCAACCCAATTCAAATGTCGTTGGTTAAGTTTACCTTGACTATTTATATACTGCAAAGCTTGATGGTCAGTATATAAAACAAACTCTTTGGTTAGCAAATAATGTCTCAATTTCTTAAGAGCCTGAATTATAGCATAGAATTCTTGATCATAAACAAAATATTTCTTTCGAGCATCATTCAATTTTTCACTAAAGTATGCAACAGGTTTACCTTCTTGGCTCAATACAGCTCTAATGGCACTACCACTGGCATCACAGTCAACCTGAAACACTTTATTAATGTCTAGAAGTGCCAGAATGGGCTGTTCTGTCACTTTCTTCTTCAATATGTCCATACTGGTACCTGCCTTGGCAGTCCACTTAAATTCTCTCTTATCCCCTCTCATAGTTTTTGTTAGGGGCGCACAAATATTGCTAAAGTCTCTAATAAATTTTTGATAGAAACTTGCAAGACCATGAAATGATCTTACCTCTGTTACATTTCTTGGGGCAGGCCATTCAATGATAGCCTTCACCTTTTCAGGATCCATTTTTAGACCCTCCTTTGAGATGACAAATCCCAGGTAAATCAACTCTTTCTATACAAAACCGCACTTATGTATATTAATCAATAACTGCTCCTCACGCAGTTTTTCAAAAACTTTTCGAACATGCATCAAATGCTCTTCTAATGTTTTACTGAAAATTAAAATATCATCCAAATAAACTATCACGAACTTTTCCAGGAAGTCACGCAATACCTCATTCATCATCCTCATAAACGTCTTGGGTGCATTAGTCAATCCAAATGGCATAACTAACCACTCATACAAACCCTCTCTGGTTTTAAAGGTTGTCTTCCATTCATCACCTTCTCTAACACGTATCTGGTGATATCCGCTCTTCAAATCAATCTTAGTGAAGTATTTAGCTCCACTCAAGAAATCCATTATATCGTCCATTCTAGGTAATGGAAAGCGATATTTAATGGTAATTTTATTAATGGCTCGGGAATCAGTGCACATTCGCCATTCGCCATTCTTCTTTTGTGCAAGTACTACTGGCACTGCACAAGGGCTCAAACTTGCTCGAATCAAACCCTTCCTCAACAATTCTTGAACTTGTTGGTTCAATTCTTCATTCTCTATAGGAGACATTCTATGGGCGGACTTATTGGGTAAGCTAGATCCTGGCATTAATTCAATCTGATGACTAATCTTCCTCATTGGTGGCAAACCCTCAGGCACATTGTCTGATATAATATCAAGAAATTTTGCTAACATCTGTGTAACTTCTTTTGGAATGTCAGTAGTTTATTTTCTCGTTACAGCAGGAATTAATGCATAACACATTGAATCCCTCTTTAGACCATCCAAAAATTTTCTACCATCTACTAAACAAATTCTAGCATTATTGCATACCTTTTCCTCAACCTCCTTCAATGGCTTCAGTTTGTGGCGTACTCCGTCTTTTGTCAAGGAATAGGTATTTGCATGCCCATCATGCGCTGCACATCTATCAAATTGCCATGGTCTTCCAAGCAACAAATGGCAAGCATCCATTGACAAAATATCACACAAGACCTCATCCTGGTATCTTTCAATTTGAAACTTGACCAAGCATTGTTCACTGACCAATGCTCTGTGGTCCTTCTACAACCATGCAATCCGGTATGGATGCGGGTGCTGTCTTCTTTCTAGCTTTAACTTAGCTACCATTTCATCAAAAACCAAATTATCTGTACTACCATTATCAATAATAATATTACAGATTTTACCTGAACATTTGCACCTCATGCGAAACAAGATTTTTCGTTGATCTGGTTCCTTCTCTTCGTTCAACAAGGTTCTCCTTGTGATCATCACTTCTCCTCGCTCTACTTCTTCAGAGTGCTCAGATTCAACACCATCCTCAACAACTACAACTATGGCATTACCTTCAGGCCTTCTGTTCGGTGTTTCTTGGTGTTTGGGACACTCATAAGATCAATGCCCCTCTTCTCCACAATTGAAACAGGTTCCACAAAATCTGCCTCTTCCATATCCGCATCCACCTCTACCTTGTCCCCTTTGATAATCATTGTTCTGATTACGGGGTTAGTAAGCATTCTCCTCCTTCTGTTCCTGGTGATTGCTGGTTTCACCAGTTTGCTTTTGGTCATCATATTTACCTCCACTGGTTCTTCCACCAGTTCTTCCACCACGACCTCTTCCTCTTTGTTTACTATCAAATTTGCAATTCAATTTCTCTTCCACATTCAGAGCAAACTGGTAAGCATCTTCAATGGTGCTCATTCGGACCAAACTCAATTCTTCTTGCACGTTGGTTCTCAACCCATTAATGTAACGGGCTACTCTCTCTTTATTTGCTTTCGTATGATCGGTTCTGATAGAAATTTTAAAAAATTCCTCTGTATATTATTTAACAAACTTGCTGGACTGGCGCAAACTCTGCATTTTTCTTAGCAGATCTAATTCGTAATCTATCAGAATAAACTGTCATTTCAGTTTTTCAACCATTCGATCCCACCTGGTGATCTTTTCTTTTCCTCTCCGATTTCTTTCCAGCTGCACTCCTTTCCACCATATGCCAGCATGGCCTTTCAACCTGGTTCTGGAAAATTTTATTCGATTTGGATCTTCAACCTCCTCATATTAAAAATATTCCTCCATGTCATTAATCCAGTCAATCAATTCTTCTGGATTTAAATTTCTAGAATATGTGGATACGTCAATCTTTGGCCTTTTCCCAATTTGAGAAATGGCTTTAATCATTCAAGACTCTACAACACTCATTGCTTCTTCTTCTTCTTTAGACGGGTCATCAACCCCACAAGCTTCATCATCGCTTTGGTCTTCTCCTCTTGGCTCTACTCCTCTACGCAATTCTTCTTATAGGGCCTGCACTTGCCTCTACAATGCTTGGAAGTCTCCTTCAGGAACCATGTTCCTTCCAGCACCACGATTTCTTCGCGGTGGCATTCTTCTGCTCTATTTCTCAGAACCCATAACCCCAGATCCTAGTGCAAGCTACCTCACGTTCGACGCTTTGCTCACACACTCAGAATCTTACTGCTCTGATACCACTTAATGGGGAGCCAATTTTAATTAACAAAGAAAAGACGGAATTTTATTTCAAAGCATGGAAAGCTTTACAATTCGTAACTATGGAAGATTACACAGTACAAAAAATGCCAAAAGAAGCCGCAGCCTTCGTCTCTCCAGCCTCCGCAATCCTTCAAAAAAATCCCTTTTTATCATCACAGGTTCTTGCTGCAAACATCGTTCGTAACCGTCCCTGTAACCGCTGCAACGGTTTCCTGGAACTGCCTTAACGGCTTCTGGAACTGCCAACTGTCGTTCTGCAATAGTCCACGAAAACCCGCCTTCTCTTTCTTAGCCAGGTCGCAAAAACGTGACATGTCATGATTTCGTGACACTTTTTTGCCTTTGGTTCTTTTTCGCCAATGTGTCACGATATCGCGACACTTTTCTGCCTTTGGTTCTTTTTCGCCAATGTGTCGTGATATCATGACACTTTTTTGTCTTACGACCTTCTTTGTCGAGGTGTCACGATATCTGCATTTTAGCTCTTGCTTTGTTCTGAGGTGTCGCGATATCGCGACAGCCTTTATGTCACGATATCGTGACACTTGAGTTTTGCTTTCGCCTTTGATCGGAGGTGTCGCGATATCGCGACAACCTTTGTGTCACGATATCGCGACACTTGGGTTTGCGCCCACCATTTGTGCTGATTGTGTCGCGATATCGCGACAACTGTTATGTCATGATATCGCAACCATTTAGTTTGCGCCCACGGTTGTGTTGATGGTGTCGCAATATCGCGACAACTATTATGTCACGATATCACGACCATTTAGTTTGCGCTCGCCGTTGTGCTGATGGTGTCGCGATATCGCGACAACTGTTATGTCACGATATTGCGACCATTTAGTTTGCGCCCACCGTTGTGCTGATGGTGTCATGATATCGTGACAACTATTATGTCGCGATATCGTGACAACTGTTATGTCGCGATATCGTGACAACTGTTATGTCGCGATATCGCGACCAGTTAGTTTGTGCCCGCCGTTGTGTTGATGGTGTCGCGATATCGCGACAACTTTTATGTCGCTATATCATGACACCTTTGAACCTTAGAATATTTTTTTCAAACTTAGAACTTTTTTTTGCTTGTTTCTTTTGTTTGTATTTTTCGATGATGCAAGATTGTTGTGCTGCCTTGGATGCTCCTGCATCAGAAACACATAAGGAAGATATTTCAATCTCAAGAGGTAAAACAAATTCAATATCATAAACCAAATAAAAAATGGTTGCCCCTATGGATGTCCAAATACTAGTGCAATATGCCCACAATGCCTAATATAACTTTAACTACCAATCTTTATTTGATTCTCTAACCATTTTTTTAAATATTAATCAAAATTTTAATGCTATATTTTACTTGACCATTCCCTTGTGGATTGTAAGGCATGAAAAGTGATGTTATGTATTTAGTTCTAAATTCAGCTCCTGTATCTCTTTGGTTTTAAAAGGAGTGCCATTATTGGAAATAATGATAAAAGTAATACCAAAGTGACACATGTTTTGTTAGTAAAAGGTATAGCCTCTACCCATTTTATGAAATACTCTATGGCTATGATGATGAACTTATATCCATTCAAGGATATAAGAGAGATAGGTCCTATAAGATAAAGATCCCAAGTAGAAAATATTAAGAAGACTCAATCGGATGAAGAACCTGGGAAAAGGCATGAATTTCATCTTTATGAAACTAAAATTTTTCACATGATTGAATATAATTATTGGCATCAAATTTTAGTTTACAATAAAATAACCCATTTTTTAAAGTTTATAAACCTTGGAATGACCACTAAAGTTTCCACCATAGTCACCATTATGGACATCAAAGAGGGTTTGAGGAGCCTCAACCTCTATAAGGTATTATAGAAGAACACTATCAAGATTTTCTATAGCATAATAGTCCACCAAGAATCACATAATGAAAAGCTCTTCTACTAATATGAGTTTATAGCATATCATTAGCCTTAGGTGGATAGGTTTGATTATTGAGGACATAAAAAATATTGCCATATCAAGAATCATCTAAAAAATCTTGACAATAAATAACATTAACCTCAATTCTATGCACATCCACCAAGCCTTCAATGATATAAATAATAGGCTCATCATGAAATTTACCCATAATATTTATTTCAATAATGTATTCATATGGTATGAATTTTCTATTCGAAGTGGCTAGGGATTCAACATCAATATTTTAACCCTTAAGGAATGCCTAACGAAAAAGGACTCAAAAGCATTAATTACACTTTTAGCCAATTGATTGTAAGGATTAGATGTGTTACTTTTATAATATATTCACTTGAGATTTGATGGACCATAGTTTGGGAATCCTATATCACTCTAATGTGTTAAATATTTATTTTTCACCATCCAAGTGGAGGGTCCTACAGGTCAAATTTATGACATCATTTGCAAACCCTTTTGCTGAAATATTGCCCAAATTTTTCCAAAGAAAAATACCTTGAGGTTGGCCTAAGTACTCAAACAACACAGTTAGCAAAATATCCAATACATCAGTCCATAGCTAAGTTCCAAGGTAGTTAAACATTTTAAAAAAATCAGCTAGATTCCAAAGAAGTTTGTAATAATGTGTTAGTCCAAATTTGAATGATTTCAAAATTTTCCATGTAATGATATGAGTAAAGTGCTATGAAAGTCTTAAAATACACCAAGATGTTGAAGTGGAATAAAATTATATTTTAAAAATATAGTACCAAAATAATGTGACTCTGACATCAATAAAAAGAAACTTTCCTCTAGCTGAAAGCCCAAACAAAATGGAAATTCAAACTTTAATAAGCAATGACTTCAAAACTTATGCTATAAAGTTTGAAAGTGTGTGAAAGATACCAAAGTTGAGAAAATTTGGGTTTTATAAGTAAAGCATTATGAAAATCCAAAATGCAAACCCAAAACTAAATTATTTTACAATTTGTCGAGTGATGATGTCAATGAAACTATCTTGAAAGTCTGGATATGATTCAAAAGGCTCCTAAATTTGACACTACTACAAAGACCAAATTTTGCACACATTCTCCTAAGACATATCTTCCACCTAGACTACTCTGACAAAAGTTGTAACTGCCCCAGTGCCTTCTAGCTATTGAAGATAAGTTGTTGATTTTGAAAAGGACGTATTTGATAGACAATTGCAACAAAAAAGCAAGTGTAGGAGAAGATATTCAGAGATATATGGACCATATTTCAAGCATATATGAACCAAATATGCAAAGTAGAATCTAAACCGACCACATTAGCAATATAATTAGTTGATTGATGCAACATGAAAGTGACATCCACTCCCAGGAGTGTTCTTTTTCAAGCTATTTTTTTATCAAACCTATTGTAGAAACCTATAAATGTCACATTACCCACAAAATTTTCATAAATTGCCTAAAAATACTATCCATCTTGTTTAATCCCCTTTGGCCACTTAAGCCCCTTCATACACTTAGCCCTTGGTCACCATGTGGTCACCCATTTTAGCCTAGTCTAAGGCCACCTCATCCTAACTAACCTATATTCCACCTAAGCCTAGTCTACTCTAGCTTAACCATAGTAAACCTAATCCTTGGTCAACCCTAAACCTAGGGTCAACCTCACCCTAGCCTAGCTTCCACCTCACATTGGTCAACCCTAAACCCATGGTCAACCTAACCATATTTAACATTAACTCTTGCTCCCCCTCATCCTTGTGTGCATTCAATGCCATAAATGACATTTGAAGATTTTTTTGTTTAAGATATTGAAGGTATTGATGAGTCATATTATACCATACCATAATGGGTGAAGAATTTTATCCCCTATGCATTTATGAGGCATTGTGCACCCATGTCCATTTATTGCATGTGGATGGATGAGGAATTTCCTCCACCCAAATCTATTTATGAGGTATCGCACACCATGCCACCTTAGGGGATACCTCAAGCCCCTCTAACCTTGGTCAATTCTATAAATAGAAGGTCATTTTCACCATTTAGAAGAATCATAGACTTGCATACTCAGACTCTGCAGAAATCACTCTAGATACCATCACACTCACACCCTCACTTGCCATAAATCCCCATAGATGCTAGCATGTGCCTCTTGACATCCTTTTTTGCATGGTAAATTACTCTTAGATATAGGTTCAGAAGGCTAACCGACTTGGATAGGAGCTCCAACAACACTAGAAGGACCCTCTCACAAAAGCAATTCTCTATCTAGATAATACAAATTCGAGCGTATGAATAGGTATAGTCATATTGGATCATACCTAGGGATATGATCCCCTTTAGGATCCTATTTTAGCCTGCAACACAACAAAAAGTTATAAAACTAGATAATAGAACTATTTTGAACCCTTCTATAACCAATTTTAGTAATTTGTAATGTAATGGTCTAGCTTTCATTTTAATTTGCCTTTTATCATGAGGGTTCTGATTGAGATAGGTCCCCAGACACATTTAACGTTTTTTTTGGGTTGTGTAGGTTTAGAGGACTTATACAACTAGTAGTGGCCCACGTGCATTAACCCACTCCCCCTTGAGGTGACCATAGAAGACACAAAATACCATGAACCATTACTTGTAAAGTGTTTCTTCCCTAGAAGACCCTAACTGTAGCCCAAGAAGCAAGATTTGTAAAAGGATTGAATTTGTAACACTTCCTTTAGAATTAATGAAATGACATGTTTTCAATAGTCACATTTTTGTGATCACAATGGGACTCGAACCCACTTTTTATATTTTGTTAGATTTTTTTACCAACTAACATTGCTATCATTTTCTATGTTATAGGTGCCACAAAACCAATACAAACCCCTCAAAACCCTGATACACCAACTCAGGTCCAAGGAAGAAGCCTTTTTGGTCTGTGAGCTAGGATCGTACAAAGGGGTACATTCAAATCAGTGATATGAATAGGTACATTTGAACAAAGTATTCTAAAAAATGAAACCACTAGGCAAACATCAATTTCTACACAACCACCATTGCAATCTAGTTGAAGGTAATTTGGGGATAGGTTTTCCCTATTGAGATTGTTATCTCACTTGCCATCTTGCAGGCCAAAAAACATTACCTCATAAAACTATATCCCGAGGTATAATCATTCATATATCATCCCTTTGTTTTTTAAACTTGGTTCCTTTCCATATTGTAATTTTTATTCTATAGCTTAAGTTTATTTTTCTCTCAATAAACAGTTTTAATGAAAATCTAGCCTTTTTTCTTCGAGTATTGCAGGGAACTTCACAAAAACCAATTTCTATAGCAGGCAAACCACCACCAACAAAAAAAATTCCAAGACCCCCCTGCTCTTGACTATACAAATAGGTACAATCAAATATAACTATAGGTACCCATCCGATCAAATTCAGACATAGTCCAAAAGCTACCACACATTCCAGACAACATTCTAGATGCTTGGGATCATAGGTAAGCACCTCAAAAACTCTATTTTCTAATTATATTGTTCTTTATACTTCAAAATAAAAATTTCATTACAAATTTTAATTTAAAAGCACCAAATCCTTTGGTTACTTCCCAAATTTGCTTGTTTACCTTACAAAGCAACCCTAAATTGCGTTGGGCACCTTATAAATTTTTTACTTTACTTTTGTTTCTTTCAAAATTTACCAAATCACTTTGGTTGGCTATCAAATGGCTTTTAATTTTTATTTCATAAGCATTAGTTTGTAGAATTTTACATTTATCTTTCTTATCGCATAAGATAAAAGCATTTGCATAAGGTTTGAAGGAAACCTCACATTTCTTCGTCTTTTTTTGAGCTGAGACAAATCATGATTTATCTCATACATAAGACTCTAAAAGACAACTGGTCATAACTGTAGCATACATATATTGAACAGTATAGATAGATTTGTGATCAAGCAAATCTTGGCATAAGAATTACTCAAGTTAAGCAAATATTTCGTTTTCATTTGTTTAGCATAGACTTTTGTTTACAAAATCACCTAACATTCCAAAAGTCTTCTTAGTATAGATTTTTGTTTACAAAATGTACTTTTCAGTATTTTCTTAGCATAGATTTTTATTTCCTAAAAATATTTAAGTCAAATTAGCATAGATTTTTGTTTACAAAATGCACCTTTCATTATTTGCTTAGGGTAGACTTTTGCTTCTCAAAAGAGCACTTTTTTTCTATCAAAGCAAAAATGTCTTTCATTGCTTTCATAAGTATAGTTTCTTTTTGTACTTTACTTTTATAAAAAGAAAATCAACATCACACACTTACATGTATCATTACACATTGGTGAAGTTGTATTTCATCACCAACCACCAATTGAGATCAACAATGTTAACATTCATTGTCATGATCCTTCCTTGGCAGACTTTTTATGTGGATGAATATATGTTGTTGTGTAGTTTTATTGAAGGAATGATTGATTGTTCTATGTGATAAGTTATGTAAAACTTATATTTTATAAAAATGATGTTTTGATTTCCATTTGAGTTTTGCAAAGGAACCTCAAAACTGACTTGGTACTCATTTTGTAGACTCATGATATCTTTTCATATATCTATATCTATATCTATATATATCTTAACATAGACCTAACGGACTAATGTCTTGCCTTGTGATTTTTTAGGATGAGAAGAATTTGAGGATGAATAAATATTACTTGAATATTTTTACTTATGATTAAGATGCTTGTATGTGAAACAAACTTAATATTTTTTCACAACTAAAACACCTACTCTAGTTGCAGGGACCAACCCAAGTTGTGGTTTGAAGATGCGAAATCTATGCTAGTAGGAGGTTGAGTTTCATTATGGTTGCATCAGAATGAATAAAGAAAGCATTGATGAGATGGAGTAGGAAGTTACGGAATCAATGGTACATGAATGGCGAACAGGTGAAAGAGCTTTGGATGGGGGGCATCAAAGAGGGATGTTTTTGGTGGAAGAATATGAAAAAATGAGGAACAACTGTTTTGGAGGAATTCATTTTGAACATGGAATATGGAGCATAATCAACACTAAAAAAATAGAGATACTCTTGCTAAAAGATAAACAGGTATGTTGAGTATGCATTTTCCCAAAATTATAGAATATTATGAGCGTGTTTATGATATTTGAGCAAAATATAGAGGTAGAGTTAATTGTTGTTATTATATCTATGTTTTTGAGATCTTAATGAGGTTTATCTGAGTTGCAAATGTCAATAAATCACTAGAATATATTACGAATGATCAGATATTAAAGTATCTATATTTTTAATTGTTTAAGCCTCATTGTATTTGGAGTAAAAATTTGTTCACGACACCGGAGTGAAAGATAGATGGTAGAGTCAACTATTGTTATTCTATTTGTGCTTTTGGGATCTTATTGAGGTATCTCTGAGATAGGAACATAAAAGAATTACTTGGAGAAGTTGTAAATGTGTAGAGAGTGAATTCAATAGGTTTCCACTGCTTAAGTTTCATGTTTTTGGAAAGGTGATGATACTATTTTTTAATTTCACTGCTTATGGAAACCATTCATGTTTCATGCTTATGTGGTGATGAATCTATTTGTTAATACAAGAGGGTTAGTTGTATTATATATTAAATAATCATTTTATAGTCTTATATGTTGGAGACTTTAATATTAAATAAATCCTATTTTTGGGAGTATTTAATTAATATTGGTCAATAATTTCATGAAATTGATTATGTCATGTTAGTAAATGGCTAATTATATAGCTTAGTTGAATACTACTCCAAAAATATCAATAAAGACCTTGATGGATGTAATTAAGTAATGACTATTATGAACAAGAAGTGATTAATTATTTTACCAAAAGGGTAAGCCTAAAGAGTAGTGAAACCTAATATAATTAAAATGGGAAATATGGTTAGCTACGAGGTTGTATCCATGAGAAGGAATTGGAAATAGACTTATAAAGAGGATGGTCGATTAGCAATACACTCTAAGCACCAACATAGAAAGACTTATGTGGTGTGATATGGACAACGTGCTTCTTTCAAAAGAATGAAAGAGGGGAAAAAACCAACTCACTAAATGATAAGTGAGAAGGATGGTTGTGAAACAAGTAACTTCACCTAGTACATTTACATAACCGAAATTATGTATGATGTAGTGATGGGTTAGCCTAGTAGAAGTTAAGAAAACAATTAAATGAAGCTAAACTCACAATAAAGTTGGGATTCTAGAAGGCTGATGGTTAGCTTTGGTTAGTTCTGGTAAAGGTTAAGAATAAGAGAAATAAAAAAATGTTTAGAGGTAAACCCTAAGGGAATTGGGATTTGGTATTAGAGCTCTAGGTTTTTTGGGAAACAAGTTTCCTTGTGGAAGAATAGATAGAGTGTAATAGGATGTACACCATAAAAATACTATACCTATAAGAATAGTGTATATGTTAAAAGTAGATCTTGATTGTCTAGCTAGGGTAACTAGGAATATAGTTTCCAATAGGAGAAGCAATTCAAGGATAAAATTGTGAACTGATTCCTAATATTACTCCTTTGTGTGGCCAATGACAATTCTGCCCAAGATAAGGAGAGAGAGTGCTTCCCCATTGATGAGGTAGACACGACAAAATAATGTAGAGATTTGGACAACAAATATAGGTACAAATGCTCCTAATAATGAGAGGGAGGATCTTATGACGACAATTGCCTTACTAAGAGAATAAATGAAAATACAAAAATAATTATTTGAGGCTATAGTGAATTAAGATTCACAAGCTAGAAATCCTAGAGTAGAACAAGTGAATGATACCCATTCAAAGGTACAATAGACTAGAATTTGACTTGATGCAAAATTAGGCAAGGACATGAAACACCTAAAATCCTCCAAGTTCAATGGAGAGGAAAATGGTGATAAATCTGAAGCTTGGTTGAAGGAGATAAAGAATTTCTATAACATGAAGAACTATTCCACTGGCACCCAAACATCTTATGCCACTCTACACCTACAAGGTGTTGGCTTAGATTGGTGGAAGATATTCAGCAAGGAAAAAGGAATTGCAGCAGCAGTTGATCTGAAATAGGAAGAATTTGTAGTAGAATTCAAAGAAATATTCCTCACCAAACATTTCTACACCAAGAAATTTTAGGAATTCACTAATATTAGACAAGGGAATAATATGGTGGAGGTATATTACCAAAAATTTATCAAGTTATTGAAATATGTGTTTGCATTCAATGAGAAGATGAAAATTCATAAGTTCATCTTAGGACCAGATCCCAAAGTAGTGCATGAAGTGAATATGAGAGAACCTAGTATCCTTTATAAGGCCTATGACCTATCTAGGAAAAATAAAAATACCTTAAGCCTTACTTCGACTATGAAGGGGTGTTTAATAAATACAAAGAAGCATCGAGAAAAAGAAATAGTGCAGGGTTTATGAAGTGGGAAAGTGAACACGCAAACAAAAACTTCTCCAAATAGGATAGAAGGAATGAAAATAAATAAAAGGTTAAAAGGGAAGAACCAAAATCCTAACAATCACAATAACGATGATAAAAAAACACCAGCACAAGGTCAGGCCAATCCTTCATTAGAAGTAAAAGCAGAAGATGGACAGAAGCATAAAACTCACCCAGGACCTAAGGATAGATGCTTCAATTGTGGTGGACCACACTATGCCAATAAATATCTATACAAATTAGGACAAAGTTTGAAAGGAAAGGAAACCGTCCACAAGGAACCTGCATACACGATTTATGCAGTAATAGGGAGTCAAATATGGAAGGACAAGCCACACCATTGTTGATAAAAGGTAAGATATTTGGTAGAAATATTAGAATTTTGTTTGATAGTGGTTCCATATATATATTTTCTTCCACTAGCTTAATTGAAAATATACCCAAAAGGTTAGGAATCTTGGAACATGGGTGGAAGGTCGTGTATGGCTTAGGATAGACCTACTCTATAGATCAATGTTACTCTATGATTGCAATTATCTTACCTAGTGGTACAATTGTAGGTTGCCTTTATGTAGCACCACTACATGCTTTCGATGTAGTCCTAGGAATGGATTGGTTGCAATCCCATAAGGCCATAATCAATTTCTAAGATAGATGGATTGAATATTTTAAATATGGCAAGAAAATACAAAGGGTGTACAACCTGCAAGGGGCATTTCAACCCTAGATCCTCCTGATAATGAAACTTAAGAAAACCATAAAAAGAGGAGAAACAATATATGTAATTAAGATAAATGAGATTGAAAAGAAAAATAAAGAGGTGTTTGAGAAACACCCAGTACTACAGGAGTTCAAATATGTATTTCCAAAAGAGTTACCTGGATTACCTTTGAAGCGTGAATTTGATTTTTTAATCGAGCTTCAACCTAGAATAAAGCCTATTCATAGAGCTCCTTACAAAATAAATTCGATTGATATACAAGAGCTGAAAGTGTAGTTGTAAGGATTGCTGGAGAAGGGATTAATTAGACTGAGTGTATCACCATGGGGTGCTCCAGTGCTCTTTGTCAAGAAAAAGGATGGTTCTTTACACTTTTGCATAGATTATAGGATTCTAAATAAGGTAACTATTAAGAATAGGCATTCCCTACCCAAGATTGAATATCTTTTCGATCAATTGAAGGATGCTACCATCTACTCAAATATCGATCTAAAATATGGTTATCATCAACTAAGAATACGCAAGGAGGATACCCATAAGAAATTTTTTAAAACTTGATACATACATTATGAGTTTACTATCTTGCCCTTTGGTTTATCGAATGCTCCAACAACATTCATGAACTTGATGAATAACATTTTCAGTAAATATCTGGATTGATTGGTTCTTGTTTTCTTGGATGATATCTTGATATATTCTATAGATAAGCCAGAGCACAACAAAGACCTCATGATTGTACTAGAGCTGCTAAGGAAGAATCAGTTGTATGGGAATCTGTCTAAGTGCAACTTTTATGAGTAAAAAGTGCAATAATTGGGACATATCATATCAACTAAAGGAATAGTTGTGGATCCCAAGAATATAGAGGCCATATTGAGTTAGCTGGCACCCACAAATGTGACCGAGATGCGGGGGTTCATGGATTTGATGGGATACTATATGCGTTATGTGAAGGACTATGCCAAGATAACTATAATAATAACTAACCTATAGAGGAAGGAAAAATAGTTCAAATGGATGGATAAATGTGAAGCAAATTTTAATCTGCTAACAAAATTTTACTGCACCCCCCATACTAAAGATACTAGATCTTTAAGGTAGTTTTTCAATATGTACAGATGCATCATTGGAAGGGTTAGGTGGAGTACTCTCACAGGATGAAGCATTGGTAGCTTATGGTTCAAGGAAGCTAAAAAAACATGAGGTTAATTATGCAACCCATGATCTAGAATTAGAAGTAGTGGTATTTTCTCTCAAAGGTTGGTGACACTACTTGTTAGGGAAACCCTTTGAGTTGAGGATAAACCATCAAAGTCTAAAATATATATTTACTCAACCTTTGTTAAATGCTAGGCAGAGAAGGTGGATGAAATTTCTCATTGAATATGATTTTGGCATTGAATACATAAAAGGGAAAGAAAATAAATTTTATAATGCATTGAGTACGAGAAGATACATAGTTGTGTTGACTCACATCCATGTCGATTTTATGGAACAGGTCAGGCAAAGGTGACATCAAGGTGTGTTTTACAATCAAACTCAAGAAAGGATGGAAAGGAAACCCAATGAAAGTAAGGATTTCAATATCAAGGATGATTTCTTGTGCTTTAAGGAGAGGATAGTAATTCATAAGACTGATGATCTAAGAAAAATGATCATGAATGAAGCACACAAATATCCATATTCTACCCACCTAAGAGGTGCAAAAATGAGAGAGAATATGAAGAAAAATTTCTACTAGCTAGGAATGAAGAGGGACATAACTAAATTTGTCGCATAATGTCTTGAATGCCAAAAAGTAAAGGTAAAAAATAGATATCCTGCAGGACTGTTGTATCCTCACAATGTGCCTACTAGAAAATGGTAAACAATTTCGATGGATTTTATCATAGGTTTGCCAAAGAATAGGTTTCAATACGATGTCATTCTAGTTGTGGTCAATAGACTGACCAAAGTTGCACATTTTATACGTAGAAATACCAAGGATGATATCGTGGTTGTGGCTAATAGACTTTCCAAGGATATATTCAAGCTTCATGGTTTTATAGAAGTGATAATTTTAGATAGGGAATCGAGATTCACATCCGAGTTTTGGTAAGATTTACATCGAGCCATTAGAACTATGTTAAACATCAGTTCTGCATATCATCCAAAAATCGATGGGCAAATTGAAAGGATGAACTAGGTATTAGAAGACATGCTTCACATGTATTTTATGGATCAAAAAACCTTATGAAAATGTTATCTACACTTGGTAGAATTTACCTATAACAACGATCATCATTAGACCGTAGGCATGGAACCATTTGAAGCTCTATATGGAAGGAGGTGTAGGAAACCATTGTCTTGGGATAATCCAAAGGCCAAGGTTGTGCTTGGAGTAGATATGGTCAAGGAAATGGAGCAACAATTAAGGATAATCAAAGAAATATTTAAAGAAGCTACAAATCGACATAAAAGTTATGTTGAACTTAAGAGGTCACTGAGAGAGTTTGTGGTGGGCAAAAAAGTGTTTTTGAGGGTGAGACCAAAGAAAAGTGTTATTAAGTCCATAAAAATTAATCCATGCTTTGTTGGACCCTTTGAAATTACAAATAAAATTAGTCCTATGGCATATCGACTTGCCTTACCACCCAGTCTATCAAATATTCATGACACCTTTCACATTTCATTGCTTAGAAAATATATAGCTAACCCTAATCATGTGTGGAACTTCTCTAAACTATAGATGGTGGATTTTTGAGGCTATAAAGGTTTGACCAGTAAATATCCTTGAGTTCTATTCCAAATTGATGAGAAAAGGGACTTTGGAGCAATGCAAGGTCTAGTAGGACCATTACTCTAAGAGAAATGCTACTTGGGAGAAAGTAGTAGATATGCAGAAACACTTCCCATTTATGTTTGAAAATACATTGTAATTATTGTATTATATTTAAAATTTTATGAAACATAGAGGACTATGTTAAGCTTAAGGAGGAGAGGATGTCATGATCCTTCCTTGGCAGAATTTTTATGTGGACGAAGATATGTTGCTATGTAGTTTTATGAAATAAATGATTGATTGTTTCTTTTGATAAGTAATGTAAAACTTATGTTTCATAAAAATAATGTTTTGATTTCCATTTGAGTTTTGCAAGGGAACCTCAAAACTGACTTGGTACTCATCTGGTAGACTCATGATAGCTTTTCATATATATATATATATATATCTTAAGTTAGACCTAACAAACTAATGTTTTTCCTTGTGATTTCGTAGGATGAGAAGAATTTGAGGATGGATAAATATGATTTGAATGTTTTTACTTATGATTGACATGCTTGTATGTGAAACAAACTTAAGATCGTTTCACAATTGAGACATCTACTCTAGTTGTAGGAACCAACCCAATTTGTGGTTTGAAGATGTGAACTCTATGCTAGTAGGAGGCTGAGTTTCATTATGGTTGCATCAAAACAAATAAGGAAAGCATTGATGATATGGAGTGGGAAGTTACGAAATCAATAGTACGTGAATGGCATACGAGTGAATGAGCCTTGGACAAGGGGTCTTTAGAGGGGGATTTTTTTGGTGGAAGAAGATGAAAAAATAAGGGATGACTGTGTTGGAGAAATTCATTCTGAATGTGGACTGTGGAGCAAAATCGACACTAATAAAATAGAGAGACTCTAACTAAAAGACATAAAATTATGTTGAGTATGCATTTTCCTAAAATTGTAGAATATTTTGAGCTTGTTCATGACATATGAGTGAATGATAAAGGGTAGAGTTAATTGTTAGAGTTAATGTGGACTCTATCTATGTTTTTGAGATCATAATGAGGTTTCTCTGAGTTGCAAATATCAATAAATGACTAGAAGATATTGCAAACAATCAAAGAGTGAATTCTCTATATTTTTTTACTGTTTAAGCCTTGTTGTATTTGGAGTAAAAATCTATTTATGACACTGAAGTGAAATATATATGGTAGAGTCAACTACTATTATTCTATCTATACTTTTGGGATCTTAATGGGGTATCTTTGAGACACAAACATAAAATAATTACTTGGAGATATTATAAATGTGTAGAGAGTGAAGTCATTAGGTTTCCACTACTTAAGTTTCTTGTTTTTGGAGTAGGAAACTTAGAATTTTATTGCTTTTGGCTTTGCTAAATGAAAAGGATAGATCAACCAATTAGGGCATAGCTTCACTAGTGAGATACTATCATAGAATGTGTTATATGCATTTTTGGTTTTGTTATATTAAGGAAAAGGAATGTTGTGGTATTAGAGGTCAAATGGGTTTATTGTTAGATGTTATAATCACGCATATTAGTGGTAGAGAAGCTATTAATTCATTGTATATTAGAGTAATGATTTGTCTTTGGGATCATATTGTTTGGAAAGGTTTATATGCATGTGTGGTTGCCTTCATCGAGAAGAGGGTGACGTTGGTGTTACCCATAATAGCACTGTTCTTGTCTTCTCAAACTAATCATAATGGAGGCCCCAATGTGTAATCTCCATTGTTCATATTGGACTCTTGGTTTTGTCAATGTACATTCTTGCTATTCAAAAGAAAATTGGGAATGATTACATAAAGCATGATTGAGAATATTCTCGAGTATGAGAGTGAAACGATATCCATTGTTAGATGAAATTTGTCGCACCATCAATGGTGTAGACTTCTATGATATTCGATGAATAGATCTGAGGTACACAATAGATGCTTAAGGAGATGAGGGACTTCCTATGTCTTGTTTCATAGTCTATATGAGTGAGTAGAGTAGAAGGAGTTCTTCTATTATTTTAATTAGTAAGCTAGAGTTTTTATCTTGAGTTGGGTAAATAGACTTGGCACTTTTGGGACCATTGGATTTTTATAAAATAGACTGTGTGCTACTTATATAAATGAGTGAAATCCTTTGGAGAATGGATTAACTAAGGTATGTCAGATGACCTATTTTGTGATCTATTATTTAGATTATTTTTTAGAGGAAATAGAGCAAATATGAAGCACCATTTGTGAATGAAGACTAGAATGACTGTATTCTTGGAATTGAAACTAGAATAGAGCTTTTCGGGTGTAGTTTGTTTACTTGAATTGGCACAGGAACTAAGGTATAATCGATCTATATTGGCAAAATTAAGAAATATTGGTGCCTCTGGATAAGGGTAAACAAAATTGTATTTTTAAAGTGTTTAAGTAATGAGTAGATCCTTGCTATCAAACATGATCTTGTTTATGAGTACGAATTGAAGGGAAAGTTCAAATTGTAAATGCATAAAAAGAATGGGAACATCTTGGTTGAGGTAAATGGCTCATTGAAAGCCTAGATCAGATGTAAATATCCAATTATTATGAAATAAGATTGAACAAGTTCATGGCTGGGTTTTTACCTTCGAATTTCCCAGGATAAATAAAGTGTTGTGCGAATCTTTTGGAGATTTTACTTTATGATGAAATTATATTTTAAATTTAAATGGTCATGGAATGGTTCTTTACATATGGTGATAATTATTTATGAAACTAATGTTTATATGGTGATGAAGCTATTTGTTAATACAAGAGGGTTATTTGTACTATATCTTAAAGAATCATTTTATAGTCTTGTATGATGGAGCCTCTAATATTGAAGAAATCTTATTTGTTAGAGTATTTAATTAACTAGTCAATAATTCCATGAATTTTATTATGTCATGTTAGTAAATGGCTAATTATATAGCTTAGCCGAATACTACTCTAAAAACATCAATAAAGACCTTGATGGATGTAATTAAGTAGTGACTATTATGTACAATAAGTGATTAATTCTTTTGCCAAAAGGGTAAGCCTAAAGAGTAGTGAAACCTAATAAAATTAAAATGGGAAATATGGTTAGCTACGAGGTTGTATCCATGAGAAGGAATTGGAAAAAGGATTATAAAGAGATCGACTAGATCATCAATAAGATGAGAGGATGATCGATGAGCAATACACTCTAAGCACCAACATAGAAATACTTATGTGGTGTGAGATGGATAGTGTGTTTCTTTCGAAAGAATGAAAGAGGGTAAAAAAACCAGCTCACTAAATGATAAGTGAGAAGGATTATTGTGAATAAGTAACTTCACCTAGTACTTACATAACTAAAAATATGTATGATGTAGTAATGGGTTAACCTAGTAGTTGTTAAGGAAAAAATAATATTAAGCTACACTCATAATAAAGTTGAGATTTAGAAGACTGATGGTTAGCTATGGTTAGTTTTAGTAAAGGTTAGGAATAAGAGAAAAAAAGGTTTAGAGGTAAACCCTAAGGAAATTGGGTCCTGACATTCATCCCCAACCATTGGCTTGCTACCTAACCACCTAGATAGACATCTTTGCTCACAAGGCTACACATAATTAGTGAATGTGTAGTTGCCATTATTGACAAAGCCTACCCAAGAGTGAAGCAAAATTTGGCTAGCCTATGTAGGTCATAGACAATGCCACCTCTTTCATAAGAGATGTATATTCTCATTTTTTTGGTTACCTTGAACCATCCCTCCCATAGGAAGCCATTTTCCTATTTGTATGCTACCTTTCCTTACTTAACTTTAGATATATTAAAAAATGTGCATCGATAACCTTCATAGATTACATCTATCTCTCCTTTTTATTTGTTTTAGGGATTGTCAAAATCAAAAAACACAAAAACATAAGAAAATAATAGAAAAATAAAAAATCACACAAGTAATAATCTAAGAAAATTCAAACACAACACACAAGCATGTTCAAAACACCACATATAAACTTGTTGTATGCCAAAATCCCTTGGTTAAATAGTTAATTTTATTTCAAACTACCATAGAAATCGAAAAACTGATCAACAAACAATACCAAAACTTTTTTTTCCCATCATGTTAACTTTGTAATATATTTTTGACATAATTGTATGGATAGGTACAGTCAAATTCAACCGTATGAACATGTATGGTCAAATTAAAAATCCATAGACATACATAATTTCATCCCAAATTAGACAGTTACAATCTTGGGTTATACTAGTTCTAGGCTATTTTTATAGCCATTTGTTTATCCTTTACCATTCCAAACTAGCCATTATCCAAAGCCAAGATTGCAAGCAAGAGTGCCTTGCTATGGACTCTTCTAGAGTAATCTCCCCCTCTTCAACCAACTCATCAGGGTGCTTGTAAGAAACCACCTCCACCTATTCTAAAAGTTAGTATACCCCTTCTCATTACCCCTCCTTGCATGTCATGCCACAACATGCATTATAATCTTATAACTAAGCCTTAATGTACCACACCACTCACTTTGATCCACCTTTGAGCCCTGGTGAGGGCCCAATTTATCCTCCTCACACAAATCCACACCTTATAATCTACCTCCTCCACCTCTTCTTTTGTCACCCTATTTTCCATCCCAAATGACTCAATAGGTTGGCATTCCATAGCCCCCTTATACCTCCTTCCAACCTACTTCACCATATCTAAATTCATACCTTACCAATATCAACCTACCCCTTCTCCTCTTGTGATCTGTGTCAAACCTACCCCAACAACCTCAACTCCTTCGATTGACATGCAACACATCTTAGAGTAACTTAACAGTCTTGAGCTATGGTTGAGAAACTATAGGTGTCATACACCCACCCATAATTTGACCATCAAAAGTCCTATAGCAACTCCACCCCAACATATTATTCATGCTCAATGGCAGGGTTATCCACAACCTGGGTGAGCATTCACCCCATTGCCACCTATCCAAACTTACAAAAAACCTCAATGCTCTCATCAACCACCTCATGGCATGACTCTTCATTTTGAACCACTAGACAATATCTTCCAAAAGTTGCACAATATATGGCACATCATTTTACCTAAGATTGGACTAGATGATCTTGATCAGCCAAAACCAAAATGGTACAATGAGAATCAATTTTGTGTCTATAATTACCAGTAAGGGTATGACATTTACAATTATCACTTCTTCAAGAAACTGGTCAACAATCTGATTGATCAAGAGAAAACACAATTTGATAATCCCATATCATCTCCCAATGCATACTTGGGTACATCTAATAATCCATTACCCCAACTTGGGATACCATAATTACAAATTGGGGCCTCGACAGTGCAACCTGCACCACGACAAGTCAATCATGTCAATCACATCCCTTCTCATCTAGATTTTGTTGGTATGATCACCCCCACTACCAATAATCAGTGACATTTAGGACAATCCTCCCCAAGAACATAACTCATTTGCTTCCTTCCTAACCTCCTTTGCCTCTCCTTTTTTAGTAAATCCATGTCATTGTTGTATGATCATGCACAAGCAGCTACATACCTATGACTAGTCCTTTTATCCTCTTTCTTATTCTCTCCTTCCTCCTCCTTCCTTCTATTCCATAATATTATTCTCTCCTTCTCTTCCTTATTTTCTCCCTCCAATTTTGTGACTAGGGGATCTCACCCCATTTCAAACAATCATTTATGATGGGGGGAGTCACCCCTTTTCACTTCGATTTCATGATTGGGGGAGTCCACCCCTTTTGCACATCAATTTCATGACTTGGGGAGTCCACTCTTTTTTCACATAAATTTCATGACTTGGGAAGCTCACCTTATTACAAACCACTTTTCGTCTAGGGAAATTGCCACTCCTTCCAACCAATTTTACGATTGGGGGAGTTGGCATTTCCCTCATGTTTTATCATCTCTCATCTGCTCATGTTAATGTTGCCAAACATCTCAATAAAAAATCAATTGTTAGGTTTAGAGGTTGTTCCCTTCATCTCACCATCAAAAATTAATTGGAAGGTTACAAGGTTACATTTGTACCTCGCCATAAAATATAAATTATAATGTTAAAAGGTTGCACCCTTTACCTTGTCATCAAAAATCAATTGCAAGGTTTAAAGGTTGTACCCTTTACCTTGACATCACATATCAGTTGTTAGGTTTAAAGGTTATATCATGTACCTTACTATCAAAAATAAATTGCAAGGTTTACAGGTTGCACCCTTTACCTCGCCATCACATATTAATTGTCAGGTTTATAGGTTGTGCCCTTTACCTTACCATCACATATCAATTGCCAGTTTTAAAGGTTGTGCTCTTTGCGTCATCCTAGAAAAATCAATGGCTAGGTTTAAAGGTTGCACCCTTTACCTCACCATCACAAATCAATTGCTAGGTTTAAAGGTTACACCCTTTGCCTTATCTTTGAAAAATCAATTTCCATGTTTAAAGGTTGTGCCTTTTACCTCATCCTCACAAATCAATGACTAGGTTTAAGGGTTGCACCCTTTACCTCACCCTCAACAAATCAATTGTCAGGCTTAAAAGTTGTGCACTTTACCTCACCCTCACAAATCAATTGTCAGGTTCTAAAGTTACATCATATACATTTTCATAAATCAAATTGCTAGGTTTTAATATTGCATCCTTTGCCTCACCCTCAAAAAATCAATGGCTAAGTTTAAAGGTTGCACCCTTTACCTCATGACCACAAATCAATTACCATATTTAAAGGTTGCACCATTTACCTTACCTTCATAAATAAATTGCTAGGTTTCAATGTTGTGTCCTATACCTCATCATCAATAAAAATGCTAGGTATTAAAATTGCACCCTTTGTCTCGCACTCACAAATCAATCACCAGGTTTTAAGGTTGCACCCTTTGCCTTGCCATCATAAATAATTGCTTTAGATAGTAATATTTCATCATCATATCATTGCTTTAGATATCAATATTTCATTATCATACTCATTGCTTTATATAGCAATATTTCATTATCATAATCATTGTTTTAGATAGAAATATTTTATCTTTCATAATCATTGATTCAGATAACAATCTTTCATAATCATTGCTTCGGATAGCAATATTTCATTATCATAATCATTAATTTTGATAGTAATCTTTCATTTCCTTATTACCAATAAAAGTATTTTATTACCTCCAAATCGTCTTACACAAAAGTTATTAATTTCAACCTCCCTCAATTTTATTGCTCACGCCAAGTGATTTACCTTTCTTGCTCATAGCATATATATTGCTCATGCCAAGTGATTTAATTTTCTTACCCTTAGCATAGATATTGCTCATGCCAAGTGATTTACTTTTCTTACCTTTAAGCATAGATATTTCTCATGCCAAGTGATTTACTTTTTTTGCTCCTAGCATAGGTATTTCTCATGCCAAGTGATTTATTTTTATGCTCCTAGCATAGATACTGCTCAAACCAAGTGATTTACCTTTTTTGCTCCTAGCATAGATATTGCTTATGCCAAGTGATTTACTTTTCTTGCTCATTAGCATAGATATTTTTTTGGTAATTTGGTGTTTCTATTTAAAAGGGTTTTGACTGGGCCCCAACCCCAGATGTACAGTTACCTTTAGCAGGTTGAAAGAAAACATTGTAACAAAATCCCATTTCATGGGAGGTAGAGACGCACCATCTGAGACATTCCCACGTAGGGGATTGAAGAAACAAAATTCCCACACAGGGGATAGAAACGTCGGTAAAAAGGAAATAATGGCCCACGCAGGGACATCTAAAGACCATCATCAAAAACCCATTAAGCACAACTAGAACCCATGCATGGGCCACCTTAGAACTATCAATTCTAACAGACATGCAGAAAGATACATAAAATGGCACTAGTGGCATAAAACTGACCAGAACAACCCAAAAAACAACCTGGCCTAGAGAGTAGTCTTAGAGGTCGGCCTCCAGTATGTCTTCTCCGGTATGCGCTGCATTCTGCTGAAGGGATTGCTTCAGGGCCGAGTCGACACTCTCAAAGGCCATGATGAAGCTTTTCATGAACATTCTAGTCAACTAGTTGGAGATACCAGAGGTGGGATTTGAATTCCCACTCAAATATTCAAAAATTTTGAGGGGGGAATTTTGGCTGGACTCAGCTTTAGCTTTCTTGGTTTTGGATGATCTACGGACCTGAGGGGACACCTCCTCAATTTTAATTTTATGCTTGCCCAACATCGCTTTCTTACTGGTGGAGGGGGTAGGCTTGGAGGGAGGGGCGGGAGACTGAGCGCCTTTCTTGGATGCAGGGGTTTGAAATTCGGGGACTCCATCACTCGCCAAGGGCTCACTGGATAGGGAGTGAGCAGGGCTATGGGTGGGAGGGGGATTAGGGGGGTTGGATTGCAGAGGGGTGGTCATGATGGGTGGGTTGGAGAGAACATGATGGTAAATCATGACAAACAAACCTTGGTGAGTGGGTGGTGCATTCTTCTTGCGAGCTCCAAAAACTGATAGGTGGATAGACCGATGGAGGAAAGCGGGGAGGTTCATGGGCTTGTAGCCATGGGCGTGGTTGACCAGGGCCAAATGGAAGCTGGACATGGGTTTCATTGGGTCATCGTAGGCAAGATATTGAATCAAAGGGATGGCAACGATGGGCCATGGGGAGGGGAGGGACTCTCGCTCTAGGGACACCCCTGTCCACCTGAAATCTTGGTAGTTTGGGAAGCCCTCCAACTCCGGTTCCCAGTTATGCTTATCACGTCGAACCACACGACCAGAGAGGGGCAATTCAACTATCTCTGCAATTAGGATAGGGGTTACCTTAAACTGGATGTTCTTCACTATGACATGGTCGTTCGACCACGTCCTGACGAAGTCGTTTGTAATGTCCACTTTGGCTCCTTTGAATTTTGATAGTAGAGTGATTAACTTACAACCATGCAAGAAGGAGGATGATAGAGCGTCGAGCTATAGAGTGCTTGGCTCAAGGTAGGCCATGGCAGTGGGAAAAGGGGTAAAGGGGAGGGTGGTAGGGGAGTTCGACCAGAGGTTGGGGTGGCAGCGGTTGATAACGTCGAAATGCATGCGATGAGTACAGGATAAATAGGTGGAGGGGAGCTTGAAGGCCATGCCGATCATCGAGGGATGATGACAGGTGGACAAGCGATGGGTAGGCCAAGGATGATGGGGATTGGTGAAGAGCCTAGGGGTAATATCCACATGGGTGGATTTGGAATTTAAAAGGCTCTCGATGAAGGTAGAAGACGATGGAGAAATGTGCGAGAAAGCGATAGTACACACGGTGTTGGGATTATGCATAAGCCTTTGGAAACCAGCATTAGGAGAATTAAAAGTCCACTCGGGAGAACCATGGTGGGAAACGTCTAGCTAGATGGCCAATCATATTGTAGCATTGGAGCATACAAAATGGAAGCCTCCCTCAATATTTAGCATGAACCAAGACCTGCATCACCTTGAAAAATAAAATCATTGGTTAGAGTGGGGGAAATTAAAGCACCTACCATGTTTGTCTGTAACCACAACTTGGGAGACACCTGGCGGAATGGAGTTGCGCCACACCGAGATGGGTGTTTGGCCTATGCCCAGGTTGGCAAGCCTATCAGCAAGCCTATTGGCTTTGCGGTAAACATGGGCAACTTCCACCTGGTGATGCTGACCAATTAGTTTCTTGCTTTCTTGGATCAGGGACCTTATGTTCCATGGGGGATTCTTGTCGGAGGTGATGTAGCCTATGATATTGAGGGAATCTCCTTCAATGTGGAGATTGATCCGAGAGTCCCTTATCAGATGCAGACTTCACCAAAGAGCCCATGCCTCGACGATATTATTGGTTTGATGGTTCAAATTCTCTGCAAAAGCTAGAACAATCTCCCCTCTGTAGTCCCTGACCACTCTCCTGCCCCTTCCAGGCCGGGATTCCCTTTGGAGGCACCATCGAAATTAAGCTTCAGCCACCCTTCAGGGGGATTCCATTGGGCTTTAAGCCTGGGATGGGGTGTGGGATGGGAAGGGGTGGGAATGGGGATGTTGAGGGATTGGAGGACCTAAATTTTAGTCTTGTCGAGTGGGGAGTTAGGCCAAGGAAGGAGTTGGGAATTCTTAGAAGCATAGGACATAGCTTTGGCTGCCATGGAAATGGGGTTATTTGAAGTGGTTGAAAAAACCCTATGATTGCACTTGAGCCAGACTTGCCAGATGAAGTGGTGAAGACAAATTTTCTAAAGGAAAGTGACTCTGGGATTCTTGAAGGGGGTAGGCCATTGGATGAAAAGGTCTAGGAGGGATTTGGGGTGGGCCCACTGGATTTGGAATGTAGACAACAAGTGACTCAGACCCTCATAGGTAAACTCGCATTCCACAAGGAGGTGGTTGATAGATTCCTAGTTGGACAGGCAAATATGACATCTGTTGGGGATAAGAATGCCCCTTTTCATGAGATTTTCGGTGGTGAGGGCCTTATTTTGAATGGTTGTCCAAGAGAAAAAGCCTATTTTTGGGATGAGGCACTTGACCCAAACCAACTTGAATGGAATAGTGGGAATTTGAGGGTTGAGCAGGAGGGAATGGGCCGACTTGACTGAGAAATCCCCACTGTCAGTTCCTATCCACATAGGGAGATCCGAGGTGGCTATGGTGGGAATGATGGTGGTCCTTAGAAACCAGGATAAAAATGCCCCTACTCTGGCAAGATGCTCATTTTCATTGCTAATTGGGAGAGTCTTCCAATTGCCCTGTCTATCAAAGTAGTCCTTTACCTTGCTTCCCCATCTTCTTTCTAGAATCGGTCTTAGGATGGATATCTCAGGGACATCCATGAGAGGTTTGTCTTTCAGCCAAGTGTCTTCCCAAAAATTGATCGAAGTTCCCCTGCCTAGCTACCACCGGGTGCCTCTGATGATAAGAGACTTGGCCTGAATTACAGCCCGCCAAAAGGCTGATCCGTTAGTAGGGATGTTGTCATCCATCAGAGACATGTGCTTGAGATATTTGCTTTTAATAATTGACACCCAATCTGCCCTGTAATTGGAGAAGAGCTTCCATGCCTGCTTGGCTAGGAGAGCAAGATTCATGTTGGCTGATCTTCTGAGGCCGAGGTCTCCTTGGGATTTTGGCTGGAAAACTCTGTCCCAGCTAACAAGGTGAAATTTTCTCATATTTTTTGGGCCTATCCACAGGAACTTCTTCTGGATCTGTTCGATTTTGGAGTGAACAGAGGCAGGAGCCTTAAAAACTGACATGAAATAGACCGAGATGCTTTGGAGAACAACCATGGTGAGGGTTGCTTTAGCTGCCTGGGATAGGAGGGAGCCCTTCCATGCTGTGAGTTTGTGTTTGATCCTATCAATGACATTATCCCACATAGAATATTTTGGGCTTTTAGTGAACAGAGGGAGGCCCAGGTAAGAAGTAGGAAGATCAACTATGCAACATTGAAGGATGCGGGTAATCTTGCGTTGTCTACTGCCAAGGGTGTTGAGGAAATAGCATTTGCTTTTGAGATAGTTGATTTCTTGTCCGACTGCTGAGGCATAGGTGTCAAGAATAACCTTAATGGATTTGGCTTGGATAACAGAGGCTAGAGTAGCAATAATGGTGTCATCTACAAACTATTGATGGGACAGGGGAGGGGAGTCAGATGAGGCTTTGATCCCGATCACACACCCAGAAGCACAGGTAGATTTGAAAGCTCTACCGAGGGATTCAACAAGGATGATGAAAAGGAAAGGGGACAGGGGATCTCCTTGTCTAATTCCTCTATGGCTAGGAAAATAGCCTACAGTAGACCCATTGACTAGAATAGAGAACCAGGGAGATGAGATGCAACCCTTGATTAGGTTGATCCAGTCTTTGTGGAACCCGAATCTGGATAGGACTTTCAAGAGGAAATCCATATCTACCCTATCAAAGGCTTTGTTGATATCCAGTTTCAGGAACATGGCCACTTTTTTATTGCACAGAGTCAAGTGAAGGGTTTCATGAAGTGATATGATGCTATCCATGATGGATCTACCTTCCAATGAACTGCCTTGGCAGGGATCTATGATGATAGGGAGGATTTTCTTCAGCTTGAGAGCTAGAGATTTGGTGAGGATCTTGTAGATGATGTTGCACAAGCTGATTGGCCTAAAGTCGGTCATAGATCTGCATTGAGGGGTTTTAGGGACCAAGGCAATGAAGGTAGAATTTGTCCCTCATGGGATGATCTTGGTGCATTGGAGCTCCATGATTGCATTGCAGATATCTTCCCTCACAATGTCCCAGAAGGTCTAAAAAAACTGGGGGGGAACCCATCTGGCCAGGGGCCTTGTCAGCTTTCATAGAAAACAGGGCAGCCTTGATTTCTTTCTCGGAGAGAGGCTGGATCAGGGAAAGGTTCATCTCAGGGGTGACCAGGGGGGAATATTTTGCAGAAGGGCTTCCTGGGCTTCTGGGTTGGTGGGGGGGAAGTCCCCATCATGTTACTGAAGTAAGAGGAGGCTTCTTCATGGATTTTGGAGATATCTCGAGAGACTGATCCATCGGACAGGGTGAGCTCTCTGATCTTATTTGTGCTTCTATTTCGTAGAGTAGAGGCATGGAAGAACCTTGTATTCGCATCCCCATATTTGAGCCAGAGGGCTCGAGATTTTTGATGCCAAAAGGTCTCTTCTCTGGCCAGAATGTTATGATATTTCGATAGAAGCTGTCTTTCTTCTTCCCACAGCTGAGGGGTCCATTGGTCATGCTGAATCTGTTGCTCCAGGGATTTGAGTTTGCTCAGGGTCTGTTCCTTATTCTCAAAGATGTTCTCGAATACCTCCTTGTTCCAGATCTTTAGGTTTTCCTTGACTATTTTTAGCTTTTGGGATACCTAGGATATGGTTGATCCCGAACATGGGGTCCTCCACCATTCACTGATTCTTTGCTTCAGGTCAGGGTGTTGGATCCACATGTTTTCAAATCTGAAGGGGGTCTTGAAATATGAGCCTCTGTTGGATTCAAGGAGAAGGGGGGAATGGTCAGAACTGATCCTTGGGAGAGAGATGAGAGATGTGTCTCCAAATATGGGGATGGCCCACTGGGAAAGGAAAAAATGATCCAGCTTGACCTGAATATGATCCGACCCTGCTCTTTTGTTGCTCCACGTGAATTGGTAGCCTCTGATCTGAATATCCATGAGTTCATTCTCCGTGACAAAATCCTAGAAATCAAGAATGCTTTTGGAGGGAGTAGAGACACCCCCTTTCTTATCAGAAGGAAAGAGGGGGGAATTGAAATCACCTGCTAGCATCCAGGGGAGGTTGGAGAAGGCATCCTTCATGAGGGACAATGATCTCCACAGGGTGCATCTTTCCATGGGATTATTGGGGGCATAGATGTTGGATAGCACCCAAGTGAATTGGTTTTCCTTACAATAGAAGACCATATTCAGAGTTCTATTAGAAGAAGAAATTACTCTACCATCTACTTTTTCTGGATCCCAGAAGCACAAGAGGCCCCCAGAGGATCCCTCAGCTAGGGATGAGGCCCATTGATAGTTTTTCTAGACTTTCTGAGCTATGATGTGAGTTCTGGCAGCATCAGTTTTTGTTTCTTGCAGAATGAGAATGGTTGGTTTGAATTCCTTCCTAATGGTTCGAGCTAGTCTCTGCTTGCTCATACTGTTGAGGCCTCTGATATTCCAAGAGAGGATCTTCATCTAGACACCTTGGTAGGTTTCTTGCCTCCCTTGCTTGGTAGAGGGGGAGGTTTGGGATTTTTTGCTTCGTCCTTGGACTGGTTAAACAACTCTGGGAAGAGGGTTGTCTACACTCCATTAGCAACCTGGTTGTCAGTATCTTTTCTGATTTGTTCAGAAGTGGTGGGTCTGCCCCTTTTCTTTTCATTCCCTATGTCAATAGGGCCTTTTTTGCTTCTGGTAATGATGGAGCTTGGATCCGCTCTGCTATGGGTGGGACTGGTAGCGTCTTCCATAGACTCTGAACAGGATTTGGTTGGGGATGGAGGTTCTTCCGAGGGGGAAAGGAGGATATATCATCACGAAGGGGAGGGTTCGTATCGGTCAAGGGATCTGAAGGGGGATTGAGGGGGGAAGGGGTTCATCAGAGATGGGAAAGGAGGGTCCAGAATTGGAGGGGGAGGGGGGTGGGGATGGGGGAAGGGGGTTTCATGGGGGCAGATTCAGGGAAGAGAACTTCATCGTTTGAAAAAGATAAAGGCCCGAATCTATTGGGGAATGCAAACATGGAGCTTACCTGTTCTGAGCTTGAAGAGGGATTGCTGAAGGGCGGTTCCTGGTGGGCAGCCTGCTTCCCTTTGAACTCTTTTTCCCGCCTATTGTCGACGGGGCCTTTGACTCGGTCATTGCGCATTCCCATATGGGTGCTCTGGTGCCGGGGAGGGGGAAGCTTAGTGCTCGGTGCCTCTTGCTGGGGCTTGAGGGTTGGGCATTGGGACTTGAGGTGTCCTTGGGATTTGCATTCGATGTAGAACGTAGGTTTATTTTCATACTCGATTGCTTGGTGCCATTGAAAATCCCCATAGATGAGGTTGATGCGGGTTGGGAGCTGGGATGCCAGATTAGCGTTGACACAGATTCTGGCATGAGCCATGCGGGAATGGGCTTTCGTAGCAGAGTCGATGGCGACAAGATCCCCAATGTATCCCCCGATCCAGCGAAGGATGTCTTCATGGCAGAACTGAATGGGAAGATCGGGAAGGCGAACCCAAATGGGTGCGTAGTTGATGTCTTGGGTTTGGGGGTTGAAATATTCCCCCCATTTTCTTAGGAACAAGCTTTTCCTTCCAAAAAACCATGGCCCGCCAGTGAGGATTCGGGCATAGTCATCCTGGTTGTTCAAGCGTATCAAGAAGAAACCCCTTGAGAGGGCTACTAGCTGGAAGCTTCCTGCTGTTCGCCATTTGAATCCGGCCCATTTCCTTATGGATTCCATGTCGGGTCTGCCCCCCACAAATTTTCCAACAAGGGTGAGGGATTCGATGGATAATTTCTCTGCCATGATTGAGACTGGAATAACCAGGTTTTCCCTGGAAGCGATCATCGAGGGATGTGTTGAGGTTCCAAAGGAGCTGGGATTTGGATTTCCTGCCACCTTCTCATGGTAAGTCTGAGGAACAACATCCCGGGAGGAGGGATTGTTGTTTGGGAGAGGGGGAACAGACCCCATATAGTTTTCCCATGGTCGATGGTTGTTCAGGCTCCCCTTCCCGCCAGGATCAGGTTCAGGGCCCTTTGGATCATCCGCCTTGTTAGCTGTGTCCGAAGGGGGAATCTCCCCTTGTTCCAGATCAGAATCCCCTACCAGGGCCTAGGAAATCCCGCCTGTAGTCGCCAGAGCTATCGGGGTTGTTGTTGTTGCCATCATTCTCCTTTTCTCCAACGTCTTCACCCAAGAACACCTTTTCAATAAGTCTTGTGTTGATTCATTCCTCCTTAGCATAGATATTGCTCATGCCAAGTGATTTACTTTTCTTGCTCCTTAGCATATATATTACTCATGCCAAGTGATTTACTTTTCTTTCTCCTTAGCATAGATATTACTCATGTCAAAAAATTTACTTTTCTTTCCCCTAGCATATGTATTACTCATGCTAAACGATTTACTTTTCCTGCTCCTAGCATAGATATCTCTCATGTAAAGTGATTTACGTTTCTTGCTCCTTTGCATAGATATTGCTCATCAACTAGATTTCATGCCTCAAGGCACTAATACCCCTTCTAATTGAACTACTTTTATGTCTGGGGGGTCTATACTCTTAACCCATTTTGTGCCTAGAGGATTTTGCATTACCTCAAAATTTTCCCACTTCTCATTCATTCTTGTTACAAGATTTCTAATATTGAAGGAATCAAGAAACTTAAACCCCTCACTATAATCCATCTTTGTACTTTTTATGCCTAACAGAAGGCTCTCAAACTCTTGTACATTCTTATTAAAAACAACAAAAATATAAAAATAATAACAATAATAATAAAAACAAAAATAACAAAAGCACATTCAATGTCAATGCTACAAATTGTTCTTTTATTCTTTCAATTCTTTATTCAACCACTTAACACAAGTGCCTCAAGAATTCAACATTCAATTGGATCCTTCCTCATTTTCCATTTCTCCTTTTCCCATATTTCTTCACTTCTCTTATTTTTTAAGGCTCCCCATCAATGTTGTATGGTCATGCATGAGCGGCTAAATACCTTTGACTGGTCCTATTTCTTCTCCTTTTTTCTCTTTTCCATTCATTCTTCTCTCTCATTATTCTTTTCTACTTCTTTCTCTTTCTCTTTCTCATTCTATTCTGAGGTTTCATCTCAATTTTGTATGGTCATGCATGAAGTATCCATATACCTTTAACTAGTATTTTTTCTTCTTTCTAATTATACCTGCCTTCTTTTTTTCTTTCCTCTCATACACATTCTTTTCTCCCATTCACATTATTTTACATTTTTCATCAAACATTCATGCACATACATAATAACACTTCGAATATGCTAATATGGTCACTTTTTAGATACAAGAATACATGGTGGTCAATCACACTTGGGGTAGTTAATCAAGAATATATTTTATCACATACTAATGTTATAATTCATATGCAACCCATATTTGTATCATGATCATGTGTTTAAGCATAGTTTCAATCTTTGTCCAAATACATTGTCACTCATTTTGCATGCATACATATTTGTTTTTGCAACTAGGCCATAAGCATATACAACATTTGCACAAACTGTCATTATGTCTAGTTCAATCCTATTCCTAAATTGCTTGGTAATCAAAGTCTTTTATGTTATTCAACCATTTCTAGTTTATCCAAACAACCTTATTATCGAATTCCATCATGTTGTAATGTAATTTTAGGCTTCTCCTAGCTAAATTAAGCTCCTTCTTGGTCCAATCACATATCAAAAATTAAATAAATTTTATGTTTAGGGAAGGAAACATCTTGCGTAGTCTTGCCACAAAGTGAAAGTTGTTCTCACTCATCCTATCATTCACATGATTCAAAAATACCTATCCACAAGGGCAAGTTGCAAAAAAAAATACAAAATACAAAAGAGAAAAAAGAGTACTATCAACAAATTATCCTTGGTTTCCTTGGTTTTCTATAGATGCTTGATTTATAGTGGAGCAACATTAATGGATTGTGGAGATAATATCCATTGGGGCTATAGATGCCTATCTAGCAGTGGAGTATGTCTTACAAGTGGTGATATGTCTATCACATTATATACTTTCTTTTGTACAAACCATTGCGCTTATGGATTATCTAACTTAAATTGGCTAATTTTACAATTGGTTAGTCCAGCCTCACTCAAAATGGATAAATGAACCTCATTGCACACATACTGGTCCATGATAAGCTTAATATCATTCAGGATGGTCAAGATTTTTGTGGGATATTGAATGACTAATATATGAGTTTGATTGTTAAAACTAAGGTGTTTTACTTTCTATAAATTATTCTAGCATAAAAAACCCTTGGAAATAGGAATGAACAAGATCATGTCTAGTTTTACCAAGCAATACAAAAGCCTCCCAATCATTAGTCCAATGATTCAATTTTTTTGGTCACATATAAAATCTTTCATGTTTAGTTAGCTTAACAATCAAAACATCCTATACATATCCTACCTTTGTTAATTACTAGATTTGCATTCATCATACATATTGTATGTTTACATATCTCATGATTCGTTAAAATATATGTGTAATTGTTAACTTGTCATTGCTTAATTACATAAATTATGATTGTAAAATTCAAATACACACATCCAAAATTTGCTTGAACAACCACGTGTGAGTCTAAATAATGTAAATAAATAGGGGAGTCATCATCCATCATATAAGCATAGCACAACCATATCATTCAACATGTCATTTCTATATACTCACATAAATACATCCATCCTAAATAAAAAAATCAAAAAAATCAAAAACATAAAAATCATCAAAAATAAAAACATCAAACATCCCCCCCAAAATCAACATAACCCTAAAAAACTAGAAAGCATCCTATCAAATCTGCATCACATCCTCCTACATATGATATGTAGCCTAGACATCATCCTCACCTCATCAAACAAATGCTACAAAAATTATAGCCAATCCGTAGGACCAAACATATACTCACTTTTGCTAATCCCTTGGAGTCTCATTGCTTCCCTCCTATCCTTCATCTTTGTAGACACTTAAAATTGACCTATATTTTATCAATATTTATCAATTCACCCTTATACGTTGACCCTCTAACCCAAATTTCCCTTTCAAAGACCTAAAATTGAGCATTTATCGGCTCATAAATTAAGATCATCTTTGATCCAACATTTCCCCTATCAAAAATTCTCCAAATAACCTAAAAACATGACCATTGTATTGGGATTGAAAAGAGATTTCTGAAAAGTATGGTTTTTGCTATATTTTGACATCATTTAGTCCCCCAAAATATAGAAAAATGCACACTGATCCATATGGTTGGTTTTGATCGTACCCCTCCATACGGTCCCTACATTTTCTTATATTTCTTATATTTCTCATATTTTTACATGTGCCTCAATCGTACAAACCCATATGGTTGATTTTAACTGCACCTTTTCGTAGGATCCCAATAATTGATCAAATTTCTCACAATTCTTAAAATTCATCATTTTCATCATTCTTGACCACTCTGAGGTTGTGCAATGACTTTTTGTCAAGTGTTTCACTCTTATTTTCTACTTCACCTATCAACTCATTTCTTGAGGGAGTAGACATCATACATTAATTCTACCTTATACATGATCAATATTCAAACACTAAATTTTGGAATCTTCATTTGTCCAAGAACTTTCCCTAAGACTATCACAAGCCCTCCTTTGCTGGGGCAAGCAAAAGGTAATTTTTTTTCTCAATCAAACTCCAATCCAAATTAAATTTGGTACACCCCATACCTTTGATTGTATGGTTACTCATAAATTTCCTTCGTTGAGTTGGCAAAGGATAAGACCACTTGTGATCAAAGCATCATGAGAATATCTACAAATGGCTGGCCGGTTTACCAAACCAATTCAAACTCAATAATCTATCAAAGGCAAAGTTTCAAAGATATTCATCCCTTCCATAATTTTGGCATCTTACATTGATTATGACTCAGGATAATCTTGCATCTCCTTCCTCAACAATTTTTACAACACACCAAAAGCCATAATCAATAAACCACAATCATGGGTCGACCACAATCACCCATCATCAATTTATCTCTCACAATCAACCACCAATCTGGTGTCATAAGTTTTTACATTGCATTGTGTTTTCACACAACTAAGTATGAAAAGAGAAAAATGTAAACACTTCAAAATGTCACATTTATCCTTGTGTAGTACTAATGGCCTATTAATTTACAAAACCCACAAAATTTACGTAAATTACCTAAAAACACTATTCATATTGCTTAAGCCTCTTTGGCCACTTAAGCACCTTCCTACACTTATCCGCTATTCACCATGCGACCACCCCTTTTAGCCTAGTCTAGGGCCTCTTGGTCCACCCTTTGACTAGCCTAGCTTCCACCTAGGCCTAGCCTATTGTAGCTTAACCATGGTAAACCTAATCCTTGGTCAACCCTAAACCTAGGTTCAACCTCACCCTAGTATAGCTTCCACCTAAGCCTAGCTTCAACCTCACCTTGGTTAACCCTAAATCCATGGTCAACCTAACCATGATTAACCTTAGCTCTTGCTCCCCCCTCATCCCCATGTGCATTTGATGCCATAAATGATATTTGAAGACCTTTGTAATGCATTCAAAACATTTAAGGTATTGATGAGTCATATTCCACCATGCCATAATGGGTGAAGACTTTCATCCCCCATGCATTTGTGATCCATGGTGTATGCATACCCATTTATTGCATGTGCGTGGGTGAGGAATTTCCTCCATCCAAATCCATTTATAAGGTATGGCACACCATGCCACCTCAAAGTACACCTCACTAAATATCTCATAGGACACCTTAACTCCCCCTAATCTTGGCCAAATCTATAAATAGAATACCATTTTCACTATTTAGAAGAATCACAGATTTGCATGCTCAGAATCTACACAAATCACTCTAGACACCATCACACTAACACCCTCACTTGCCATAAATCCCCATGGATGCTAGCATGTGCCTCTTGACATCCCTTTTTACATGGTAAATTGCTCTTAGTTGTAGGTTCATAAGGCTATCCAACTTGAACAAGAGCTCCAACAACACTAGAATAATGCTCTCATAGAAGCAATTTGCTTTTTGGATAACACAAAGTTGATTGTATGGACAAGTATGGTCATATTGGACCATACCTAGGGGTACGATCCCATTTAAGGTCCTGTTTTACCCTACAACACAAGTCACCAATTCAGGTAATAGAACTATTTTGAACCCTTTTATAATAATTTATAATAATTTTGTAATGTAATGGTCTGAATTTCATTTTCAATGTCTTTCATCACAAGGGGTCTAATTGAGATAGACCCCCAAACACATTTAATGCTTTTTATTAGGTTGTGTAGTTTTAAAGGACTTATACAACTAGTAGTGGCCCATATGCAGTAAGCCCACTCCCCCTTGAGGTGATTGTAGAGGAAATAAAATACCATGAACCATTACTTGTAAAGGGCTTCTTAATTGGAAGACCCTAACTATAGCCCAAGGGGCAAGATTTATAAAAGGATTGAATTTGTAACACTTCCTTTGAAATTAATGAAATGACATGTTTTCAATAGTCACACCTATAACAAATTTTGTAAATATTATATTGCAAGATATATGAGCAACTTATAAATAGCTCAATGCACCTCATAGTGAGGGCCGACTCTATAGCATTTACTTGAATGTATATTTCATGATAACTATTGCCAATTAATGAAAATTGAAAGTTGTTTGGCCTCTATTATAATAGTTTTCTTAGGATTTTATCCATTAAATTATGCTTTAATTCAATTTTGTTACACTTTATGACTAGTGAATTTTGTTAAAGCAAAATTTGCTTTTTGGATCACTATTTGGATTCTTTTCATAAGTATTTGGAATATTTGAAGCATATAATTAGAATTAGATAAAATTTATGATGCTTTTAATAATGGTTGGTTTGTTAAATTTCACTACGATTTGATTGTGTAAGAATATTGTGCTCTATATATTCATTTTTATTACGCTATATTCCATCCATTTTTAAGCAATTCTTTTTACCCGCATCCCTTATTAACCCTTCCATTTTTATTTTTAATCTTAAATCCCTATCTTATTTTTTCAAGTATTATAAGGAGCTAGCCTACTCTAGAGGTTGAACTTAGGAGAAATCCTAGTTATCCAATATTGGCTAAAGTATAGGGTGCACTTTATTGACTAAAAAAAATTAGACCAAGAGTATTTGGCACACCCAATGGGATAAATTTCTTCAATTTGTGCTATCTATATGATTGAGAAAATCTTTGTGAAATTATGCTCTCTAAGATATTATGATAATTCACTTGGTTAAATCATTAAAAAATACTCTAGTTAACCATGACCTAGTTGCCATTAATCCATATTTTTATATTTACAAGGTCAACGACCAAGAAACTTGAAAACCCTTTACCATTTCTTGAATTGTCACCTTATAAGTTTAGACGATCCAAATCTCTATCCCTTGAAATTTCATCTCCTATAGAGAGCATAGATTCTACATACTTTGATTCCCAAGGATTCCCTAACCCACCTAATTAAAGGACCATGGATCAATAAGCCTAACAACCTCAAAAGTTTTCTCGATTGGAACACTACTGGACTACATGGATTGGTACATCCCAATGGTATTCCTCAAACAACATTTAGAGTAGTTATTTACTTATGATGGTATAGGCAAAATAACATATAGGTATTATAAAGTGTAATAGGTTAAAATTAACCCATGTCAATTTACCCTAAGTCAAAAACATTCAAAAATTAATTAAAACTACTTTCTAACCTCCTACCTCATTTTTTGTACTTGCATCAAGTTTGTTTCTAACTTCTTGATGATATCGACTGTATTTAATCGATATCGGTGTCTGATGCGATATCAAAATTTATTGTACGATATCATATGTCTGGTCTCATCTAAAATAGAAAATCATCCAAAATAATAAAATGACAAAATTTTGTTGTAACCATTTTTTTCGTACCTAGCCAATGATACAGACGTTACGGTATTGGATCATTCGATATCATCTAGATTGGGATAGATCATAACTCCCCTTGTTTTTAACCTAATCCACCTAGCTCACATTTGACTATTTAATCTAGGCACTCTCTTTGTATTACCTTTGGTTCTCAATATTTCTTGCATCCTTAGTGTTATAGCGCAAATTGCTAGTTTGATATATCTGGTATTGCACATCGGATGGTACGATACGAGATCGAATGTCCGATATCATCAGAACAAGTTTGATATTTCTTGCAAATCATTTAGGGGTAATTTTTTACCACTATTTGCATATTTTCTCACCTGATCTTTGTTTCATAGTATTTTAACTTTTATTCATCAGTTTACCTAAACATTAGTTTCATTTATCATACCCGATGTTCACCATCATATCATTTCATTCTACTATTTTGCATTTATAAGCATAGACTCGCATTGTTTCTTTTTATATATTGCAAGTAATGAGTTTATATAGTCTATTACGTGCTTAATTCAATTTATATTATGTTGCAAAATCTATATTCTGGTGTCAAACTATGAAGTTGCAGGTTTATGATCATATCAGACCTAATGGTATTAGATCGGACCCGTCGATATCAGATCGGATGTCTGATATCACCCTGCAAAGTCTGATATCGCCTGTAGAAAGATAAAATATTCAACATCAACCATCTGAATTGAGTAATATTATGAAATTTCTTCTATAATTAAGTGTTTCATCCATTTATCTTCTGTACTCTACTGTGTGTTGTATTCATTTGAATTAAAATTGCATATAGTATATGTTAGTTGTATTTGGCCAAACTAGGTGAATGTGAGTGAACTAAAAGAAACACATCAAAACACTCCCAACATAGGTATGGAAATTTCCATACAAATATTTCCTAGTGAACCCACCCAATTCGTTGAAAAATCACTAAAGGGGGCACGACATCAAGTGCCTCTCCTATGAGGTGTAGACCTACTATTTTACCATTCCCTTTCTAGGCACAGATCCATTAGCCTGAAGGAAATGAGTGTGAAAATTTTAGAGCTACATAAATATGTGGTTTTATTGAATTCAATTCATAATATTTGAGAAGAGGACATCATGGTATGACTCATCCTATATTTTAGAGGAAATATATCATACTAGTATCATACTCTTGAATATAGAAGTATCCATTCATGGGTGAACTTAGATAGACCATTTGTTGAAAAATTTAATGAATTAACTAATCTCTTCTCATTACTTGCATAGTTTATTGCTATTAAAAAACATCCTCAAGAAGCCATCCTTGACTTCAATATCAGGTTTAGTCAAACTTGGAGGAGAATTCCTCTAGAAATTAGACCATCTGGCCCTCAGGCATAAATCTACTATATCCATGATTTTGATCCTAATATAGACCTTTAGATAAGACAATATAATGTTATGACATTCCCTCAAGTATATCAGGATACTGTGAATGCAAATAATACTTATAATTCCATTGGAGAACTTCCTCCTAGGGTTGTTATACCATATTTTCTTGAAATCATCTAGGTCACTCAAAAAAGAGAAATCACAATCATAATCATACATTTTCATTTAGTAGCTCCAATTCCACTCCTAAGGCATTATCTCCTATGCCAACCTTATCGATATTGCTTGCCTCAAAGCCTAAATAATCTCCAATGATGTAAGAAGTGATGAAGGAAATTGAGAAACAAGATGATTACTATTGAAAGAAGAGACTGAAATATATCAACCTAGAAGATTCACCTACATCACTAAATATTAGGGGGACTCCATTAGAAATGCTATTGGAAAAACTAATAATGTATGCAATGATCTAGAGGTAAAACCATATACCTCAGCATATGAAGGAAATTATTGGTGCCTAGTATGCAATTATCCCCATAATACTAATACATGTGTGATATATCAACATCAAGATCAGTTAGTGCTTGTCAAAGAGGCTAAGAAGGCACAAAAAGGATAGATAAATATGTTATGGGACCTAAAAAAAATCATGATCATGCAAGATCCTTTGAAAGAAGAGTGCATCTCAATTCAAACAAGGTCAGAGAAGAAACCATTACAAGTGGACCTACAAAAGTTAGAAAAATTTAGAGTTCTTACTCAACTTCAAAAGATGAAGGAGAAAGAACAAATATATCTGGAATCCTAGAAAGCTTCATCTCATTCAAATCATGGGAATACCCAACCTCCATCGAAACTATAGAAGGAACTACCAAATTGGGAGCAAGGTAAAGAGGCAAAGGAGATTCCAATTGAATCCAAAGAACAAGCACATGATAGACTAAAATATCCTTCTATAATCAAATAATATAGGATAGAAGCTAATCAATAATATCAAAAAAGGTTTTATGAATTAAAAAGAAATAAACTACACAATCATAATCATTAGAATCCAAATTATTGTGGAATTGAAGAAAACTGCCTCAAAATTGAGCATGTATGATGCTGTAATGATTCTTGAACAAATTGACCTCCTCAGATCTTTGTTGAAGACAACCAACCTCGAAGGTACATCATACATGGAGTTTAACTTAGCTCAATATCTATTGATTCTCAGAGCAATAAATAACATACCATGTATTTTCTACATATATTTTCACATGGAAGGATAGATCATGCGCAACTAAATGGTTGATTCCAAAGCTGCAACCATTGTTATGCCTAAATTAGTGTACAAAGCCATGGGTACGGAGTATACACAATCATGTATCAAAGTTTTTAAATTGGATGGTACCCTTGACAAAACAATAAGAGTAATAAAAGATATCCCCGTGGTACTACATAAGGTGCTGGAAATCACTATGATACAAGAAGTGGTGATAGTAGACCTCGATACCTCCTTTAGACATTGTTTTTCCTAAGAAGTTACAACAAAATCAGGAGGTTATATGTACTTGAAATATTTCTATATGGTAGTTTCACATAAAGGGAGGAGGATAAAAATATATATAGAAAAGTCGATACCCTATCACATAGAGAGGATAGAGGAAATTGCATCAATATAATCAATGAAGAGGTGGATCCTCTAGAAATAATCATTAAAGAGTGGCATAAAGAGGATGAATTCTACCTTAGAGATTTCAATCCCATGATTGAATCAAAATGGGGATATTGAAGCAGAATACTTTGTAAATAATAAAATATTCAACAATTATCCAATGAAACCAAATACAACTAAATATGCAACAACCAATTAGAGAGGGTAAACCCTCATAGCCACTTAGAGAGGGTAGAGTATTTTGGAAGGATACACAATTGGAAGAATGATTTGATGATTTAAATCAAATAGTTATATTCCTATATATAAATGAATTTGATGAAGAGTAGTTTAATTGGAAATATAGCCGACTATGCTATATTGAGATTGTAACATGGCTCCCTCCCATCCAAAAGCTTTATCCTTAAAGCTGGAAAATACTGAAAAATATTATAATTCCCATGTAGCATCTTCTTCTAGAAGGTCCTACCACTTAATTAGGAACTCTTGGGTTTGGAATGAATGAATATGACGTGCTATGGATCGCAGTATTGCTTCAGGCTGAAGAGTTATTTGACCTTATTCATCCAATAATAGCTCTGCTTGGGATTGCACTTTTTGGTCAATCACTTGTTTGAGAAAAGATACGTAAAAAATGGGATGTATCCGAGAAAATGGTGGAAGCTCCAATTGATATGCAACTTCACCAATGCAACGAACTACTTTTTATGGCCCATAAAATCATGGAGCCAGCTTCTGATTAGACTTGATCTTCAAGGACAATTGCTTATAAAGTTCTAGGCACAAAAATACCATATCTCCTATGTTGAATTGTCATTTCAAATGATGTAAGTCTTGTTGTTTCTTCATACGATTCTGTGCATGGGTCAAATTATATTTAAGAAGTTTAAGCATCATATAATTTTGTTGTAATAAATCATTTCCTTGAGCTAATTTGGAAGATCCTCGAACATACTCTATGATTGCTAGAGGCTTTTGACCATACAAAGTTTCGAATGAAAATATATTGAGGGAAAAGTAGTGAGAAGTACTATACCACTATTCTACTAATGAAAGCCATTGAATCCAGTGATATCGCTTATACTGAGCAAAAAAGTGAAGGTAAGTACCCAAACATTTGTTAACTATCTTTGTTTGACCAATAGATTGGGGGTGATATGAAGAAGACATATTCAACATGGTACCACTAAGACAAAACAATTCCTTCCAAAAGTTGCTAGTGAAAATAGGATCATGATCATTTATAATATTCATGGGCATACCATATAACTTGAAAATGAGTTAAGAAATACCTTGGCCACTTTACTTATTGAGCAGGGATGTTGTAGTGCACAAAATGAACATATTTGGAAAGATGATCCATGACCACAAAGATCATTATTTTACCCTCTTCTTTGGGGAAACCCTCAATTAAATCCATGGATATGTGCTCCCATTTGCGGTCTAAAATAGGTAAGGATTGCAGCAGTCCTAGAGATTTAACTTTTTCACCTTTGTTACATTGACATACCTCAAATTCAACCACAAATGTTTTGACATCATATTTTAATCTTTTTTAAGAAAATGATTGTTTCACCTGCTGGTATATTTTCAAGAAACCAGAGTGTCCTACTAAAGGTGATGTGTGTAATTCATGGAGAACCATATATTTAATAGTGGACCCCTACGAAAGATAGATGTGATCTTTCTTACAAAGCACTTCGTCTGAATAAGAGAAGTAATAATGCAGTGTTGAATAATTTGAAGTTGTGACAACCATTTGGGAGAAGGATCTAAGATGGTATTAATGGTCACTTGATCCTCGTATTTTCGAGACAAGGTATCAACTACCACATTTTATCTACCTTTATTATACTCAATGATAAAATAATAACCCGATAGTTTGGTCATCCACTTATTTTGTTCAAGGCATGAGAGATGTTCTAGGAAATGCTTAAGCCTACTATGGTTAGTCTTAATGATGAAACAAATGCTTAATAAATAATATATCTATTTCTCTATGGCATTTAAAATAGCTAGAATTTCCTTCTCATAAGTAGATCATCTAAAATTATTACCTAAAAGTTGCTTGCTTTTGAAAGATAATGGATGATATTCTTACATTAAAACAACACCAATACCTGTACCAAAAGCATCACACTCAATGAAAAAAGGCTTGTTAAAATCAAGAGTGGTCAAATATGGAGTGTAACACATGGCTTCCTTGAGGTCTTGAAAGGTTTGAGAAGCAACATCCTTCCAAATAAAAGCATATTTTTTTGTAAGAGTAGTGAGAGGTGCTACAATCTTGCCATAGTTACGAATAATTTTTTTGTAATACCCTGCAAGTCCTAAAAATCCATGAAGTTTTTTGAGGGATTTTGGTAAGGGTAAATCTTGAATAGCTTTTATTTTATTAGGGTCTACCTTGACTCCTTCATGAGATACTATATGATCCAAATATTCTACCTCTTTGACCTCAAAGGCACATTTGGATATTTTAACAAAAAGTTTTTCCTTTTATAAAATATGAAGGACTTGGTCCACATGAAGTAGGTGGTATTTCCAAGTTTTACTGTAAATTAAGATATCATAAAAGAAAACTAGGACAAAATTATGAATATATGGCCTAAATACATGGTTCATGAGGCTTTGAAAGGTTTATGGAGCATTAGTAAGACCGAAAGGCATGAATAGGAATTCATAATGATCTTCATGAGCTTGAAAAATAGTTTTAGAAATATCCTCTTCCCTAACCCGAATTTGGTGAAAACCCGAGTGAAGGTCAAGCTTAGTGAAATATCTAGCACCATGTAATTCATCTAATAAGTTATCAATGGCAGGGATATGAAAATTGTATTCGATAGTGATCTTTTTGAGAGGACGAAAATTGGGACACATGAGCCATAATGTATCCTTACGATGTACCATCACTACTAGAGATGAATAAGGACTGATGCTAGGATGAATGATTCCATGCTCCAACATTTCTTGGACCAAATTCTCTATTTCTAACTTTTAAGTTTGTGGATAGCGATAAGGACGTAAATTAGGAGGAAGAATTCCTAAAACAATATGGATGTCATGATACTGTGATTGTTTAGGAGGTAGATCCTTTGGTTCACTGAAGACTACTTCATAATTATCCACAATATCTTGAAGATATTTTGGGAGAGTTTCAGAAGTAACTAAGGATTGAGCTTCAATGGAATTTATTTGAGCTATAAAACCATAACCACCTTTCTTTAATAACGTCTCCATGCAATGAGAACTCACAACTTTGGAAGGATGAGGTTGAACTCCTTGAATACAAATGACCTTCCCATTTTATGTCCACTTGATGTATAATTTTTATAGATTAATAGTGATATTGTCGAGTTGAGATAACCATTGTGCTCCCAAAATGACATCAGAACTCCATAGGTTCATAAAAAAGAGGGTACATTACCACTTATAATTTCCCATTTACATAGTAACTTGAGATATCTGATCCACACATTGAGCATTTCCTCTATTTGCAATTAGAACTCGAAATTTATCTTGAATGGAAGTATTGATATATAAGTTCAAGTATTTGGTAGTTTTGAAATCAATAAATTTATGTGTTCTACCTGAATCAATAAAAACATTAACATTTTGGTTCTTACTAAATCATTGTACCTTAATCATAAGATGATCTTGTAAACCCATAAGTGCATGAACCAAAAGAGCAATAATATCTTCTTCTTGTGGTACTTCATTTATGTCCGTTGTTTGCTATTTTGGATCTATGAGTGGCTCTGATTGAGGTAAATATTTTTCATTATTAGTGTTACATTCCATGAGAAAGGTTTGATGTATGTCACAATATTGATACCTCAGATTATAAGAATGACATTTAAAACAAAAAAAATCCAAAGGAACGATCATTATTGTGATAAGGACGATGAAAGTTAGAATCACATCTATAAGGTATAACATCTTGGAGCTTATTTTTGATTGCTTAAGATATACATGTGGCATCATAAATAGTACATGGATAATGCATGTTGAATTCATTTCGAATTTTATCCTTGTGACCATAACAAAAAGTAGATACGACTGCTGTTAAACTCAATTCATGTGTATAGGTGAGAAGACTTGTGAACTCAACGACATAGTCTTCTACTGAACCTGTTTGCTTGAGTTCCATAAGGTGAATCATGTATGATGAGGAAGACCCTTTATAAAATATTTTAAGGAATAGTTCCCTAAATTTAGGCCATGTAAGAGAGCGATTATGTTGATAGAGCTACAATAACAACCATTGATAGGCCTGGGTACCCAGTTTATAAGATGCAAACGTGACATGACTTATTTCTGGTATACGATATAGATGAAAAATACCATCAATTTTGGCTAACCATCCTATAGGATCATATCCTTCAAAGGTGGGCATGTCAGTGTGAGGAACTTGAACATCATGAGGCCATTCCAAGAATTTGGAGGTATCACCTGTTGAAGGATCAAAATCGAAAGCAATTTTTGGAGGTTCTGGTGTTTGATGAATATTCAAAGGTTGTGGATTGACGATATCTTGCAATGCTTGATTATGGAGAGGGGTAAGTTTAGAAATCATTTTTTGAATTTGTAGTACAAAAAATATATTAGTAATATCTTTTTTTTGCTGTAAGAGATATTGACGCGCTTGGGAGTCCACGCTATTGGGAATTTGAGAGATGATGTTCTAGGTAGGTAGAGGATCGTTATGGGTTGTTTTAGAATGAGTGAAATTATTAGGATTTGGATATGAAGAACTAAAGTTATTAGGTGAAGCCATGGACTAGTGGTGTGGGTTAAATATATTAATTCTAAATGGAGAATTATGTTGTGTATCTTGATTTCGAGGCTATCATTTCTTTGTGCTCATAAACATCTCGTTTGGCCTATCAGTGTATTGTAATATTATGTTTGCTCCTCTATTCCACTCATTATTTGTAGTTGAATCACTCATGCACTTTGTTGTGCAGTTGGAACCCAAATTTCAATTTGAAGTATTTTGAAAATGGTAGAAAAATTTAAAAAAATTGAATGTTGGTGAAAAAAGTTACTTTCTACCAATGGCTAGTCTGTCCAATTTCAATGGCTATTAATTTATCCAATAGCGGCTAGCTATCAATTTTCAAAGGCTATTAATTTTTTCAACGGCTATCCAATGACTAGTATTTTGGACAAGAACTATCCATTGACTATTCTTCTAGGTAAACGGTTATCTGCGTTAATCCAACAACTAGTCTTCTAGTCAAATGATGACAAAACTTGTTCAACTTTTTTATAGTAGTTAAATTCAACTGGGTCAATGACGGTTAAATCCAATGAGGTCAATCCATCAAGGTCAACCAATTTTAACTACAAATTTGTCAATGTAGGATCCACTTAAGCATCTGTGTGTGAACGTAGGACCATGGTGACCACCAAGCAGTGGTCACAAGTTAATAGTGCCTATTGGTGCTTATAAGTACCTCACCTTGCCCATGTGGCATGAATATGGAATATCAAGCTTAGTTTTTTAAAAAATATAATGGTTATCAATCTCGTCATACCAAATATCTGTTACTGATTGGAAGACTGTGATTGTGCCACGTTCATGATCCAAAGGCTCTTAGGGTTTATCTGCACGTTGTGATTGGCCGATGAAACCTTTAGATGAAAGTTTAATTTTTTTTTTGTGTTTTCCTTTGACACCATCTTCTGTGTTGTCACCCATTTTGCTTGTGAGATAAATAATTTACCATGATGATATTTTGAAATAATATAACAATGATGCCTGATTAATAATTTAATCAATCACTTGAAACGTTAATTATTCTCCTCTACCTTACAATTAAACCAATGAAATGAGTCCTACGCACATTTTAAGAGATGCACGTTGCATACACTAAATTTGATATTTAATGGCTCTCGCCTGAACCCTACACCCTTGCCTGAACCTGTAAATACCAGCTCAAAAAAATTTCGTTCGTCAGTTTCTAATTGCCACGTGTCGAATTAAGATGGGCAGCTAAAAAAAAATTTAGGGTTCAATATGTTTTTCATTGGCTTTCAAACCTTTAGGAATGAAAATTTTATTTAAATTTTTTTATCCTTATCTCTCCTCTTCTGCCTATGAATCAGCTTCATGCTTCGACAAACGACACCGGTCCTTGTCTCCTTCGTTTGTCTACTACTTTCCCTGTTCACCTGCGAATCAGCTTCACGTTGCGACGAACCATAATAGGTGATCTATTTGTCTTTATCACCATCTAAAATTAACTTATCTCAATAGAAATATCATTGAATATGGATTCTGAATAATGTCCACACAAGCTTGAATGTGTGTTGGAAGAAAATTTGATTTCGTTGTGCTTCCTATATCTCAAGCATTGTCACAGAACCTCTCAACCAATACATTATTTTAGAATCGTAGGCTTTGATAGCACTTGAAGTAGAATACTTTATAAATACTAAAATATTTATAAATTATCCAATGAAACCAAATATAACTAAATCTGCAACAACCACTTAGAGAGGGCAAAGTCTCATAGCCACTTAGAGAGGGTGGAGTCTCTTGCGAGGATACACAATTGGAAAATGATTTGATGATTTAAATCAAAGAATTATATTATTATATATAAATGAATTTGATGAAGATGAATTTAATTGGAAATATATCCAACTATGCTATATTGGGATTGTAATAGATATACTGCATAACAAAACCAAAACTATAGAAAGTACAAACTGTGTTAAATCAAGAGCTCCAAAAAAATAGAAGTTTGAAAGCTTTTTTTTTATAGAGGTAGATGTAAGAATGATTTTGGATTTGTAATAGTTCTAACATCTCCTTTATATGGGATTAAGAAGTTCTCTTATCGATTAACATGGAGTTGCACAAATAATGGGAATCAATATGAAGCCCTATGCCTTAGTCTAGTGTAGTAAAAAAATGGGAATTAAACTAATTGTCCATTTTGGCAACTTCAAGCTAGTAATCAATCAAATGAAAAACAAAGTGCAATAGTAACCACTATTACTTGAAGGTATATCAAAACAGGGTATGGACCCTAATGGAAAGTTGTGAAGCTTTGAATATGAAAGCCATTCCTAGATGTTAGAACAAAATGGCTCATGCACTAGCCTCTCAAGGGGAAAATTTTATTCCTTCCACTGACTATGGTAAGAAGTTAAATGCGATTAAGATGGTTTTCAAACCTTCAATGCTAGAGAAAGAAATATTCTAGAAAGTTTTCGAGGACTATTAGGAGATTGTTGATTTCTTAACTAGAGAAGTTATCTATACAACATAGCCAAAATATATGCCACAATAGGTTGACCAAGATAATATTATTCAACTCAATAATAACCATATCCCTAAGGGGCTGATTACCTTAAAAATCTTGTTTAACAACAATGATTGGGAGACCAAGTAGAAGATAAAAATAAATAAACAAGTATTTAAAGAAGTTTAGATTAAACCTAGTAAAAGACTAAAATTTAGGGTGTGTTGCTTTGAAGAAGAAGTGAATGAGCTCATGTTGTTGTGTAAACAATATTAGGACATAATAGCATGGATCTATGATGACCTTTGGGTTTAAAATAAATATGTTATCCAATACACCGTAGAGCTAATTCTTAATGTCAAACTATTCATACAAAAACAAACTCCAATCAATCTCAAAATTGAATCTATAATGAAGTAAGCGCTCCTTAAGCTTCTGAATGCCAATATTATATATCTAATTAAACACCCTACATGGGTTGTAAATTTAGTCCCTATGAGGAAGAAAAATTGAGACATATACCTTTGTATCAATTTGTAAAATATGAACAAGGCTTTGCTAAAGCATCATTACCCTTTATCGTAAATTGATCAAATATTGTAGGACATAGCTAGAGTAGAAATATTTTCACTCCTTAATGATTTTTTAGGATATTATTAGATATGGGTAAAAGAAAAAGATCAACATAAGACAACCTTCACCACTAAATGGAGAACTTTTTCATATCAAAGGATGTCATTCAACTTGTCGAATGTTGGAGCTACTTCTAGAGAGTAATAGACTTTGCTTTTGGTGAGTTGGTCAAAAAAATAATCTTGATTTACTTGGATGACATGACAATATTTTCCCATGATAAGCAGAGACACCTAGATCACCTAGAAATGGTTTTTCAAAAATATTGTAAATTTGGAGTGTCATTGAATTCCAAGAAGTCAATATTTTTTGTACATGAAGGAAAGATGCTAGGATATGTCATCTCTAAGAAAGGGTTAGCCACAGATCTAAATATTAAAGCTATTTTAGCTTTACCACTAGCCCTTAGTAAGAAGGATTTACAATATTTATTTGGATAAATCAACTTTGTTAGGAATTTTATGTCAGAATTTGCATAGATAGTAAAACCTATGACAAAAATCTTGAGGAGAGACACAATGTTTACATGGAATATAGAAAGGAGAAAGAAATTTGAACAAATAAAATATAATATAATACAAGCCCTAGTTGTAGTCAAACCAAATTACGACAAAGATTCCATTCTTTAGGTTTATGGATTTAAAGATAGCTATGTTGCAATATTAACTCAAAAAAATGATAGTCAAGAAGAACATACAATAAATTTTCTTAGCCAAACACTACATGATTATTATAATAATTATAAATCCATAGATAAACAAGTGTTTGTTATCATTAAGTCACTTATAAAGCTTACATATTATTTATCTTAATGTAAAACAATGGTCTATGTAGTTCATTCAGATGACAAAAATTTTATTCTCCAACGAAAATTGGGAGAAAAAGATTTGGATGAATTACTAAGATAGAATAATATGATATTGAAATATGATCTACCAAGCTAGTGAGAGGCACATTCCTATGTGAACATCTAGCTTCTACAACAAAACTAGAATTCAACTTGTGTATAGAAGACAACTTAGAGGTAGAGTCTATAAATGTGATATTTATAGAAGTAGATTGGGTTTCTAAATTGTCCAAATATTTCCAAACAAGCAGATGTCTAGAATAATTGAATGCCTCCCAAATATGTTGATATAGACTACAAGCACGGAATAATATCCTATAATTAGAAGGACTATTTAGGAATAATTTTTATGGAGTCCTCCTCTATTACATAAAGCCAAAACAAGTTGAGAAGGTATTGAACAAATTTCACTTAGCTTCTTCAAAGGCAATTATTCGTGAAAAACTACCACAACCAAGATTTTCTAGGCTAGGTATTATTGGCTTACCATTTTAGTATATGCTTTTAAAATAGCCAAAGCTTGTGAGAAATATCAACAGTTCATAAAAAAATAAACACCTTGCACTCCCCTACAACTAATAATTACAAAAGAACATTTTTAAAAGTGGGGACTTGACTTCATCGGAGTTATAAACCCAAATTCATCTATCAGATGCAAGTATATTCTAATGACAACTAATTATTTTACTAAGTGGTTAGAGATAGTAGCAACAAAAATAATAGATCAAGATACCATGATTGAATTCTTGGAGAGGATAATAATAAGATTTGGTATCCCAACTACTTTAGTAACAAACAATGGGTCTAATTTCATAGGTGCAAAGCCTATATATTTCACAAATAAAAATAGCATCTACTTAAAGGCATCATCAAACTACTATCCACAAGGGAATGGGTTAGCTAAATCTACCAATAAAAATTTACTAAAGATAATCAAGAGGATTGTTAGATAAAATAAAAGGAGTTGGCACATAATGTTGAATCAAACATTATGGGTAGATTGTATCATAATGAAAATCACTTTAGGCCTCTCCATATTCCCTAGTTTATGGAAATTAAGGCATTCTACCCATGCACCTACAATTACTAGTGATGAAGTAAATAGACAAGAGAGAATTTCCCAACATTTAAGCAACACAAATCTAGATGGTAGAGCTTTTATTCTTGGAAGAACAAATGGAGAAGGCCTACGAAAACCTTTGAAAACATCAATCTAAAATTAAGTTATGGTTCAATAAAAAATCCACATTCTAGAATAATTAGGTCAACGATATGGTGCTCAAATGGGATGAGGACACACAAAACTAAGAAACCATCAAAATTTTGATTCATTTTGGTCTTAGATCATATCACATCATTGCCAAATGTGATTACAACGCGTATGAGCTGGCAAAAAATAATGACCAAATTTTGTTAATTTTGATAAATGACCTACTTTTAGAACACTTCGTGTGAAGTGCCAATGCTCTTATATTATGTGTACATAGAAAAGCAAAAATAAATAAGCCACAAAAATTTTAAGTTGACAAAAGTTGATTGGCTAAGGCAAAAGCTGGACAATGATAGATTTTGAAATAACACACACTCATTAAATGAAAAGCACAATCGTAACTTAGCATGCATGTAAAGGCATTAGCACATTCCAAAAAAATGCAAAAAATCTAAACTTAAAGAAAATCAAATCATATGCCAACCCATTGCATTAATGACAAGTTTTATGCTACATAGGCAAAAGCTTTTAAGAGTAACATTTTTATATTAAATTTGCTAACAATAAGAACCCCTTGAACAACTAGAGCATCCAAAGAAGGATTTGATTACAAATTCACACATACATAGGAATAGTTTCTACCAACAGTTCAAAATATTTAAGCCTTAAAAAACAAAGCTCTATGACCATGGTTGGGAAAGATAAAACGTCTTCTAGGAAGGCATAAAACACTCAAAAAATATCCAATAGAAAGAAAGTACAAAGAGAGAATTTTTTTTGCAAGACCACATCGACAATATTTGAGAAACATAAATCACTCTAAAGTCTAAGTATAAAGGTCTTTGATAAGGAACTGAACAATGGGTACAAGGTGTTTCACCTAGTAGCCTAGGGACATTTGCATGACACTCATTTTTATCTCATATGTCTACAATCCGGTGCATCCCTACCCAAAATTAGTGCTAGCAGTGGCAAAACATTATAATCCTTAAATATGAGCAATTCATAACAACAAAGGTCTAATAATTTTCTACCTTATGCCAGATCATTTTGTTGAAGCATTTACAATAGGCATTAGACCCAAAATGACTCCCAAACATTTTACCCTCGAGATCCAAAAAAAATATTATGACCCTAGGCCTTATAAATATGGGTGCAAAGGCCTAAAATCTTGACTCGACTAGTAATTATATCATCCTATGCTTGGTAGTGCCTTTCCAAAAACTCTAATTCAATATTTAGAGTTTCATTTTCCTAATATGTTCTCTATGCTAGCTATAATTTTTGGTCTACCAACAAACAAATAAGTCTATGACTAAAAAATTGGCATGGCCTATGTTATGTCCAATCCTTGCTATTACAACACTTCTCACCATGACCAATTGAAAAACTCCCTTTTATTTGATTGGGGCAATTTCTTATGTGAAAGAATGCACAAACAATTCATAGATCTACAAATTTCAAAATATGGAGTATTTTTATATCCTTCACATCTGGCTTGGCTATTTTTATAATATACATTAAATAATATGCCTTGGATAGAAGTGAGTAAGCTAAATAAACATGGAAAAGACATGTCTATAGTATATTGAACACACCTTATTAGAGCTTCAAATTTCTATGATCACTTCAATAGGGAATTTCTAGGCTTGACATTGAAGTTCATTTATGGGAACTTTCCCTAAATGCCTCAAAAAGTGGTTGGAAATTATAAACCCCTTAGCTAGAAGGAGACTGGTATTTCTTAATAAAGGGGACAATAATAAGATTATATGGGTTTGCTGGAAAACCATTTTTATTATCTTACTATGTTATAGAGTGGATATTTGGTATGGAATGTTGTTGAAAGGTAGATGAGATGAAAAAAAGCCTACGATGCTAGCATAAATAAGTTTAGAACATAGGAATTACCATTTGGGTTTGAGCCCATTACTTTGGCTACAAAAGGGTAAGGTAAAGTCTTAAAATCTAGGCTTGGAAATTTTAAAGTACACAAAATTCCACACAAATGGAAGTGTGACCCACTTGGCAGATTCAAAGATAGATTGATAAATATGAACACAGGTAGACCTTTGGCATTCAAACATGTTGAATTACCCAAAATAGAACAACTCTAGAATAACTTAGAGGAAAATAAACTTAATTATAATATAAGCAAAATGCAAGAGTTACCTCCTTGGAGAGATTTTTACGACATTATGAATGATTGTAATCTAAATAAAAATAAATATCATGTGTTAACTCAGAACAAGATAAAGACAATGGAAGTAAAAATGAGTTGGTCAGAAGGAAAAATATTGGAATGGTGGATGTTCAAATGTGAACACAATGTACAGAACTTGAGACACTCACTGGATATGGACTTAATATTTTAAAAAATATATGAGAAGAACATAGATACTTGGAAGCCTAAGGAAGAATAGGTTAAGGCCAATCTTGTAGGAAGTGATTGGGAAGAACAAGGTTAAGAAGAAGGATACGAAGAAAAAGATATTGAGTAGATAGATTCTAGAAAATAACGTTCACAAGAAGATGTACAAATCCCAAGCAAAAAGCAAGTTGAAAGCCCAAGGGTAGTAAATACAAAAGAATAAAGGCCTTCAAAAATAACCCTGAAATCACATCAAGAAGATTAGCCATATGTCCCAAGTGAATTCTATCAATAAAGGTATCCTAAAGGTTAAAAAATTATTGAAAATGAGATATACCAGAGGAAGCCTAGTGAAAACTCCATCTCAAGTACAAGATCTCTTGAAATTATAGTGAAGGCCCAAAAATATAGCTCTAAGAACCCCATTAGTAAGACCATAAGAAAGAATAATAAGTGATTTTTACTCAAGCTATATCTCACTCTAAGGCTGTATTTTGTACTAGGGCCACTTGAACACCAAATTTACCTCAAACAATAAGCACCAATAGAGAATATACAAAAGTTAGGTCAATCCAAAAAAGGTAGTGGATAATTTTATATGAGCCTAAGGAGATTTCTACAATAGAATTCAAGATCACAATATTCTAATACCATAATCCTATTAAATGAGAAGAGAAAAGCCTCCCCTTTCAAGCAACTACAAGAAAGGGCAACAAAGAAACGCAAAGGTCAAAGTGCAATTCTAGTAGAACAAGAGGTGATCACACCAACTCAAGAGTAACCACAAATGAAAGATACAGGTATGGTTTCTCAAAACCTTGTAACTTCTTCCTCTACTCCTCTTATCCCTATTGGTATTCCCTCCTCTTCTCTTCCACCACCAATTTCTTCACCAAGGAAAAATACCCAAGTGGAAATAACAATCCATTCTGCAAATACAAACTCCCAAGGATGCTATTTCAACAATCTAAAATATCCCTTCATATTTTTTCCCCATTCTCCAACCTATCTTCCTAACATCACCATATTTTTATCATCCATTAGCCATCACTATCAATAAACTCAAAGCAATAAATCATAATGCTCAAGATTTATGGAAAGAAAGACCACCAAGGAAAGAAAAGAAGAGAGAGTTGAAAAGGCTAATGAACAAGATCAACCCAACCACATATAATAACTAAGAGTTACTGATATTCCAAAAATTAATAAACCAAATTTTGAGATGACTCTAGATGATTATAACATATCAACACAAGAAATGGACATCTCCAACGTACCAATGGAATATACCTTGCTCAATGCTCAAACTCGGGTCAACACAATATATCTCCATGGTGATAAGCTAAGAAGAAAATGAAACAAGATGGTAAAGAAAATAAAATACGTAGAAGGAACAATATAAGAAGAACAAAATAAGAAGAAATCTCTACAAAAAAAGATCCAAAAGTTAAGGAGAATGGTCATGAAACTCTTAACTCTAGTTCAACTACAAGAAAAGCATATAATATCATTGACTACTTGTAATTCAGCATAACAGTCACTAAAACTATGAAGGTAGACCTAAAATAGATCAAGATAAAATAGAAAAATATAAATATCTCCTTATATTTATGAGGAGAATATTTGATCTACTGTGTACAATTGTGACAAACAGATAATGGAATAATGTGATATACATCGCCAAAATTTTTATAGAAAGAGATAGAGTAGTCTAGCAAGGATGGGATATGCTGAATAAATTATTGATAAAGGATGAAAAGGTAATGGCTCTAGAAAATGAGGCCAATAGTCTTGGATTTCCAATATTCTAGGATGGACAACTTTGATTTTGTACCAGAGAAGAACTCTAGACCCAAATAGATTTGATTGCAAGCAACGAAGAAGAGTTCAACGAATGGCCAGAGCCCATCATAGAAGTTCAAGTTTATGGATTCCTTAGCAATCTAACCATAATACAATAAAAAAATCTAGGATATAGATAGAATGTATCAAGAAACCTCATATAAAAAAGCCTTTAAAATGCTAGCAATTAATGATAAGGTTAGAGGAATCAAATATCTAATTCCAAAAACATGGAGTACCACCTGCCAAATGTTGTAGAAGTTAAAAAAAATATTCATTGACCAAGAAGATGATGAAGAAGAGCAAGAGGAATGTGGATATTATTGATCATCACCCACATGCACTTTGGTGGAAAGTGCAAAATATGACATTAGAGGCTCAAAAAACCAAATATGAGAGAGGTCGGGTATTTGGGACCTAGTCATACTTGGAACTGATCCTCAAAACCTTAGCACTAGATGAAAGATGAAGGAAACAAAATGTGGCTAAGTACAGATAGTGATGGAAGCTTTATCCCCTCATCAAAAATGGACGGGTGCAAAAAACCCATAAAACAAAAAAAAACAAAGCTAAAATTAGCTAAGTCAAGGGAGGACAAAAAATCGGTACCAAGCCAAGTAGTGGATGGGTACCAAAAGTATATCAGTCAACAGATTGCAACAGAAAAAAGATAAAAAAATTGGCTAAGTTTGAGACTCAAAAAAAATATGTACCCAAATGATTAGTGGACAAGTACCAGATTTTTGTTTCTTGGTCAGTTGAGCTTATTCAGGAAGTTGTTGGATAATTGGTATCGAACAAAGAAGCGTATGAGTAAAAGATATATGTTGTCTAGGATCTTGCAAGAACAAAAGAAGCAAGAATTTGGCTAAGTTTGGAAGCCACCAGAAATCTTGCACCCCACCTAGCAAGAGATGGGTACCAAAATTTTATCAATCAGTAGCCTGTAGTACTAAAATGAGCTAGAATCCATTAATTTTGAGAGTTATCGAAATATTTGTACCAAGGATGGAAACTAACAGGTAAAAAAAACCCATCAACCTACAAGCAACAAAGCACAAAATTCTTTTAATTATAGAGATTATCGAAGATTATGTACCAAGCCATTAAAAAATGGGCTACTATAAGTCTATCACCCAATAACAAGATGAGCAAAGGAGGATGAAATTTGGCTAAGTCCCAAGAGTATCGGATATTTTACCCCTATAGTGAGGAAGAAAAGGTACAAAAATATATCGCTCTTTAGCTGAGTGAAAAGAGATGAAGTATTGGAGGCGTTAGAAATCTTGTACCAAAACAAGGGCAAGTGCCAAATATCCATCATCTAGCAACCCTCAAGGGACAAACGACTTCATTTCACTAAGTACCCAAGCCACCAAAAAATGGTAACTGGTGGAGATCGAAACAGGTACATGAAACCCATCGATAGCAAAAATTAGGGTTAGAAATAGCCCAAGTATGGAACCCATCGGAGATGATGTACTTGGCCATGTAGCAAAGGAGTGCCAAAAATCTTCCAAGTGGAAAAAAGACAATAGGTCATAATTGGCTAAGTCCAATAGTTGTCAAAGATATTGAGCCTAGGATAAAGGTGTTTGGGTACCAAAGTTTTATCATTCGATAAGACAAAAGACCCATCAAAGAGCCCATTCTCCATAAAAAGGCTTCTAGCATTAAACATACAAGCAAGGGTAGGTATAGTGCAAAGGTTAGTATCCAATAGTAATTTAATTACATGCAAGTAACCACCATCGTATGTTCCAACTGGGTAAGATTACCTATCAAAAATATGAGCCACCACCCTACTATCGGTGTGCTTGTGCAGACGCTAATGGTGGCTCAACAGAAATATCAAAAAGATCAATGAACCAGTTATAAACAATGAAGTCCACTACTACTCCAAATGAAGTAGACCTATGCCACATTAACAGACCATAACTATTATGTTACAAAAAGCATGCTACTGAGCACCTGTATAGACTGACATGGCTTCTAACATAACGTAATCCACACTCAAAGCAATGATGCCTTGATAATGTAACTGATTTTTAAAAGCTATATATACTTTAATGTAAAAATTTCAAAGGTTTGGTTCTTAAGATTTTATAATTTGCATGTACAAAAGCACATTACATTCTAATAAATAAAAAGGGATTGGTGTTTGGCCTCTCATTCAACCTCTTTTTTGGACATGTATGTATGAATGATTTTCTATTTCTAATATTGACTTGTTTAATGTTCATAGTATCAATTCAGATTTCTAGATTTATGATTATATTCATTCTCCTGGTTCTGGAAGTTTCAATCTGATGAATGTAGGTGGTATTAATGGATGTTCTATGATTGACAAAAAATTGGTTTGTCTATTAGGCAGTTCATTAGATTTTCCTTTTGCATAGTCTTTTCACATTACATGTATTTTTATGTGGCTTAATTTGCACCATTATAAGTTCTAGCTTCAACTCTGTTTATTAATTTTATCACCCTTTTCCCCCAAGATTTTAGGATTAGGTTAGTTAGGACTTGAAGGAATTGGCCTACTCCAGAGATTGAATTTTGAAGCCCCACAACTACTAGGTATTTCAATGTTGGTCAAGGTCTTTGGGTGCACATTTTAACCATAGGTAGATTTTTAGACCAACAAGGAAGAGCTAGAAAGGGTTGGGCATGAGGAAGAAGAGCAAGATGCAGCCATAGGAGCTCTAGATATTGAGGTTATAAGAGCAAAAGTTGGTCAAAAAATAATCAATATGCAAAGGTAACAAAATATATAACAGACTCAGAACATGACACGTCAACACCCCAATGATAAAAGCAAACGTAAGATATCCAAATGAGAGCAGACATGTTGGTAGAAAATCATTGGATACTCAAAAGGAGATCTCATAAAGAAACCAGTTACATAAAGTAGATTTTTTTGAAAAAAGAACCAACTCAATAAAAGGGAGCTAGTCCTCAAGTGCCTAGAGAATTTGGTTGAGGTAATTTACCTAGAATTAAACTCCTAGTTACACTCAAGAAGTATTTTTTTGGAAAAAAATGTCATTCATCTTTTCCTACACTCTTCTTTCTCCCTTCACCATACTCTCGTATTTACTTTATTTAACCACATCCTCCTCACTTCATTATTACTTCCACTCTTCATTTTACACTATTCATTGTCATCATCCATAACCCTTATCATATTCATAACTACATTTGCTTATATCATTTTGAAGTTTTTATACCTTCTAAAATTTTGACTCCATACCATTGAGATAAGGCTCTCTAGGTTCTTAATTTTCTCAAGCAACCCATAAGGCACCAAGAATGTAGGTCAAACTTATGCCCTCATTCACAAGTCATTTTTCTAAAATATTACCCAAATATTACCAAGGAAAAATACCCTAAGTTTGGCCTAAGTACTCAAGCAACACAATTAACAAAAGCTCCAATACATTAGTCCAGAGCTAAGTTCCAAGGTAGTCCCAAAGAATATTGTAATAAAGCACAAGTCTAGAATTGAATAATCTTAAACTTTTCCAAGTAATTACATCAACAAAGTGCTATGAAATCTAAAAAACATGCAAATATGTTGAAGTGGAATAAAGTCATATTTTTGAAGCACAAGACTAGAACGATGCAACTTTAACATCAATCAAAAGAATATTTCCTCTAGCTTAAATCTAGAACAAAATAGGAATTTGGACTTCAATAAGTAGTGACATCAACACTTATGCTATAAAGTCTAAAAGTGTGTGAAAGATACCAAAGTGTAGCAAATTCAGGTTTTCTAAGTGTTGTGAAAGTCCAAAATGCAAACATAGAATTTAACAATTTTGGAATTTTCCGAGTTATGATGTCACTAAAAGTATTCTAAAAGTATGGACTTGAATCAAAAGGCTCCCCAAAAAACTAAGAGGTCTGACACTACTATAAAGACTTACTTTGGCACACATTCTCCTAGGATGCTTCTTCCACCTAGAATTCTTCCAAAATCTATAACCACCACAGTGCCTTCTAGTTGTTTAAGCTAACCCGTTGAGTTTGAAAAGGACATATTTGATAGATAGTTGTAGTATCCAACAAGTTATAGGAGAAGATAGTTGGAGATATATAGACTATATTGTAAACATACATGAACTAAAAATGCAAAGTGAAATCTAAACTAGACACATCAAAAATACAAATAGTTGATTGACACATCATGAAAGTGATATTTGCTCCTATGAGTGTTCTCTTCTAGATTTTTCTAACAAACTGTAACAAATTTTGTAAATATTACACTGCAAGATTCATGAGTATCTTATAAATAGCTCAATGCACCTCATAGTGAGGGTCAGATCTATAGCATTTTCTTGAACATATATTATATGATAACTGTTGTTAATCAATGAAAAGTGAAAATTTTACATACCTTACACTTGTAACTCATAGGGGCACATGTGATTGTAAATAAAGTGGACCATTTATCTAGTTATAAGTGGGCCACATGTTAAGTTAGGTGAATGTGTATCATAGAATCATGTATATTGCTTTGTTATATAATCTATTTGTTGTCATTGAATTATGAATATAACCACTTGGTATCATGCATGTAAGTATCATAAATTAGGTAAGTCAAGAATATTGTCATAGTAGTATGTCATAGAATATTATCATAAAATGTCAAGAAATATTCTTGCAAATACTATACAATGGAAAGGATGTAATCCTCACGGGTTAGAAAAGGATTTACATATTTTTTAAGGAGGTTTCCCCCTCGAAGTGGCATGTGATAGTAATATTTCCTATCCTAAATTTCTATAATTTTTGTTATTTGTGTTTCCATGTTTCTATTATGAATGCTTTTATTATGGGATATGCAATCTTAGTATTGCTTTTATATATACTCTATGTTATCATAGTTAGAATTACCTTTGGCACTAAATTTTTTATCTCAGTACAACTCCGCACTAAGAAATTTGAGGTGAAATATTCACATATGAAGAAGAGTTTCATTGCAAGTGGTATCATAGCTCTTCCCAGGGTATGGTAAGATTTTGTTGTGAGAAAATATATTTTTTGTTAATCCTACATCTATAGGTTAGAAACTATGTTCTAACTATTTTAAAATAATATGGAGTTTTTATTATTGGCTAAGCTAGATTTCTCATAAAGCATTTAATGAAGTGAGGGGTGATTAAGCTCCAATACCTAGGCCTGATACAACACCGATTTATGGATTTAGGCTCCCACATACCTCATGTATATCAAAAGATCCATTTAGGAACTCATAGCCAAAACTTGATATATAGGAAATCGATCGACTATGTAAGATCCATAGCACTTGGGAATATTACCCTCCTGTACTATCAAAGATGTGGCTAGTATGCTCCAGGGTTTGTGTAGAACCTTCCTTGAGTAGTGGTCTAAAATATTGGTCCATGCATTATCAATAATTATTTCAATATAATAGAGGACTATGGAGAGTACATAAACCCTAACCTAGAATCCATCCACTCCTTACTTTATTAGGAGCAAAGCACAAGAGACAGAAAAAGTGAAACTTAAAAGTTTGGGAATAGATATGCAACTTGAAAACCCTTAAAAAAAGAGAGTATAGGTTACCAAAAATGTCATTTTGGGATATAACCCATTGCAATAATCTCATCAAGCTGATAATTTTGGTATACAACACCTATACACCTTTTTGGTACCCTTACTAAAAATAGTCATTTGAGGATATAGCGTATTATGATTGTCCCATTGAGTTGATCGTATTGGTATATAGCACCCATACATTTTTTTGGGATCCTTACTAAAAATATTAACTACTAAAAATAACATTTCTATTTCTAGTAAATGCCCTCTAAGATCCATTATCAAGCAATGTAGGCTTGAATGAACAAGCTGGAGGAGCAACTCTCTAAACTAGATACGCTCATGGAACTCAAGGGTAAAATATCTTCTCTCGTCACCATGGTAGTATATTGCTATCATAAACAAGACCAGATGAGTCAACACATTGATGTGCTAAAGATTAAAAATGTAAATTTTGATGAGTTTTCTAAGAATAGCCTAGATGCTAAAAGGGGAAAAACTATTGATCAACCAAATTTTTCTAGGGTCTTTAATGAGGAAAGCACTTAGTGACAGGGGAATAATAGAGGCATAACCCTGTGACTCCTAAAATAGATTCAATATTTGATGAAATATAGCCACATAGTTGGTTGATTAAGGTTGAGCAATGGTATGAGTTGTCTTTCATTTTGATTTGGAAGCACTACATTGGTACCAGTGGTTGAGAAAGAAAATTCTCATTCTTGGATGGACACAATTTAAGAGAGAACTCCTTAGTTGGTTTTGGCCATCTGAGCTTGAATATTCTATTGGAGCACTCACTAAGTTGAGACAAACAAGCATTGTGCTTGAGTATATTATTTCTTTTGAGAAGCTTTCCAAAAGGACTAAATATCTTCTTGATGAATTATTTAAGAGCTATTTTGTTAGTGGCATTTAGGAAGAGACAAGGACTGACGTTCAAATGCTTAAACCAACCACTTATATGACAAGGACAGGTTGGCCAAACTTGCTGAGAATAAATAGAATGCTTAAACAAAGGCTTCTAGATCCTCTCCATTTCAAAATAGAACTTTTGCATCCACCAATAATAATATTTTGAAATCCCCAATGGTTAAGAGGTTAACTCTAGAGGATATGGTTATTCATAAAACAAAGGGACTCTACTATAATTTTGAATAAAATGGGCCATAGGACACAAATGCAAAACCCAACACCTCTAACTCTTGGATATGAGCAATGCTTTAGCTTATTCTATAGACACAAGGAAATACTTTATGTATTTAATGGAAGAACATATAGATTTAGTGGACGTAGAACCTCCAACTGATAGTTAGGAAGAAGATATTCCCACTATTTATTTGAATGCAATCATAGGAGTGCATGATAGTCCAAGGATTTATAAAAGGGAATAAAGTTTTGATCCTATTAGACTCTAGAAGCATTGATAATTTTATTAAACCTAGTGTTGCAAAAAGGGCATATTGTTTCATTTATGGTCATGATCAAGTCCAAGTAAAAAATACTAATGGAGATATCATTTGTATTGGGAGGTGTAGAATTGCTTGCCTATCCATTGGTGACTATCACTATAAAACTGATCTCTATGTAGTTCCATTGGATGGAGTGGACATTGTGTTGGGTCACCCTTGGCTATAAACATTGGGAACAATATCCTAGACTTTTTTAAAACTATGGATGCAATTTACTTTCAATAATAGAACCCACACCATTTAGGGCATGGAAACTAGCTATCCCAAGATTGTAACATCCCATTAGATGTAGGAATTACGTAAATAGTGTCATCGAGAAGTTATGGGAATATTTATCCATATGCAATTGTGTATTATCTAGGATGAGAAAATGGTCTCAAACATGTTAATTATCTTAACTAGGAACCAATAGGTCTTCATTGAACCCAAACAACTACTACCTAGTTGGCAATATAATCATAGAATCAATTTAATCCTTGGGAGTCAACCTCCAAACATTTGACCATATACCCTATCATTAGAAGAATGATATCGAATAGTTGGTAACTGAAATGTTGGATACAAGACTCATCTGTCACAACCTAATTTTACTATCCTAAAGGCATGCATTTTTTTAATAATTAATTTGTAACCAAGTGTCTCTAGTTTGATCAATTAGAGCCCTACATAAATCACTACCTTCTCTTCAATATCATTTCCAATATTACCCATCCTTACGTCTTACATTTGTCTATCAATGTAAGCATACTGGGTAACATACAAGTCTAAGCTATCCTTCTCATCCATCTATGGATGATCTAGCTTAATCCTTCTAATCATTTGCAAGGTACACACCCACCTCTAAACTGTACATCATTCCATTGATGTAAGTGCACTAAGCATGCTAGGAATAGACTATCGTTCTCATATCCATGATGAGCTAGTTCTTTCCTTGTATAGACTTGTTGTGGCTGATCCACAACACACCCCAAAATTGGGGACCCACCTTTTTTGCATGCTTTCAAAGAAAACTGCAGTAGCCCAGATGCTAAAAAAATCAAGAAAAAGCAAAAAATTTCACTAAGGAGAAAAAGTGTCGCGATATCGCGACATGTCGCTCTGTCGCGGCTGAAAGTTGTCGCGATATCGCGACATGTCGCTCCGTCGTTGCCGAAATGAAAAAGTGTCGCGATATCGCGACATGTTGCTCCGTCGCTGGCAGAAATGAAAAAGTGTCGCGATATCGCGACATGTTGCTCCGTCGCGGCCCAGAGAGGAGAGAGAAAGGCAGAATGGAAAATTGTAGCGAAATCGTGACATGTCGCAAAATCGCGGTCAAGACAGTCAAACGGGGCACGAAGCAGAAAAGCGTAGCAAAATCGTGACATGTCGCAAAATCACGGTCAACGCAGTCAACGACAGCAGGTGGGCGAAACCATCGCGAAATCGCGACGTGTTTGATTTTCGCGGCTTGCAAATGGGCAGAAGGCATAAAATATAAAATGGTCACGAAATCATGACAAAACCGAGCCAAAGGCGATAAGGCCCAGCAGTGTAGCGAAATCGCGACGAGAACTGACACAAAGCGCATAAGTCGAAAGGCATCGTGAAATCGTGACGCGTCGCGTTTTTGTGACACGGGTGGATTAAAAGGCCTAAGTGGTAAAATGGTAGCGATTTCGCTACAATCAAAAAATGAAGCCAAACAAAGCAAAGAGCGTAGCGAAATCGCTACGTGTTCCGGTATCGTGGTTCACCTGAATGAAAAGAGTCTAAGGCACAAAGGCGTAGCGATATCGTGCAACTTTTGAGGAAACGTTCCAGCCAGACAAAGACGTCGCGAAATCGTGACAGAAAGTGAAGACCATGCAGAGGGCAGAAAATGGTAGCGATTTCGCGACACTTTATTGAAAAGAGACTAAGTGCGGAAAACTTGTAGCGAAATCGCGACATGTCGGATTTTCGTTGTGCATGAAGGCAAGAAAGGCTACTGACAGAAAAACGTCGCGATATCGCGACATGTCTCATTTTCGCTGTGCATGAAGGCGGATAGGGTTGTTGGCAGGAAAATGTCGCGATATCGCGACATGTCGCGTTTTCGCGGTGAAAGTGAAGGAGCAAAGCTACATGCTATTTTTGGTCATGATTTACATGGGGCCGTTACAGAACATGCAAGAAAGTGTGGAACACGTGGCACAAAGGCATGAGGGTCATGATAACGCTTCAGATCGACAGTTACAGTTCATAGAGAAGATCTCGAGCATAAAATCAAAAGCAATGGAAAGGCGGGGAAGGTGAAACGAAGCGATCTGGAAGATGAAACGAACCGTCGTGGAAGGAGAAGCAGTTTGCCAGCAAGTATAAAATGCAGAGGCACAGATTGATACAGGGGTCGGAAACCGCTACGAGCGGGTTGCAGAGTTGAGGGTGATTAGCCGTTCTGAGCCTGCTGTGGAGTGCTTTTCTTCCACTTTTGCTGGTTTTGAGAAAAACCAGAGATTCTGCTATTGTAACAGGACATATTTTTAATGCAGAATTGTTCAAAAATTTGCATTTTATGGGCAAGAAAGGATGAGAAATTTTTTGCATGCTTCATTTTAACTGTTCTATGTTCCTCCTTTCAGATTTCAGATTTGTATATGAAATTTATGCCATTGTTTTGGATTATTTCATGTGAATGTCTGTAATCTAGAAATTATTTTAAACCCTAGAAGCTAGCACCTAGTTTACTTTGATTGTGTTTGTTTTGCAGGTCAAATAGGCTAGGTTGCATGTACGAAACTCTCACGTATTCGGTTTTGTCGGAATAGGATAGCATCAGACTGAACGTGTTCTACTTTTAATTTTTTGTATTTCTTTTTGTTCATTTTATTTTATTTTCCAGAAGGTTTAAAATGAACATTTAAAAAATTATAAAATCTAAAAAAAATAAAATAATGAACAATCACTAAAGTTTCATGGAAATAAACCAACATTGCCCCTTGTTTACAGTTACTTGCAATCACTAAGGTGTTCCAAGCATTTTAATTGAATATCTTTATTTGAGATTACTAATACACAGTTGCAAATGCTAATACAATGGAGACCTTGGAGAAGTTGTTAGTTTGACTTCTTTGCAAGAGGGGATTTGGAGCCCAAATCCTAAGGAAGAGTGTAATTTCACAAGTGTGTGAAAATACCACTCAACATTTTGGCGCTAGAAGGAGGGCAAAATACATAACCAAAAACACACAAAAAACAAACCCCCAACACCACTCAACATTTTGGCGCTAGAAGGAGGGCCTGAACCGGTTTATTTTAGATTGATTTAAATGCTATAGGGATTTAAATTTTGAATATTTTCATGCCCTATTGATTATTATCTTTAGCCCTCTTTTAATATTACAACTTTGTACTGTTAAAAGGAGGACATGAATTGCTATGCATTGTTCTAACGCTTTGATTGTTCATACAGGAATAATGTGATTTGATTTAATTTAAAAAAAATAAAAAATAAAAAATATAATAATAATAATAAATAAATAAATAAAAATTTTTTTTGGGTATTAAAGTTATATTCTTTAAGATTCACTAATGGCTATGTTTTCACCGTGGATGACAGGTAGCCCATTGAACATACCAGGAGTTCAACATTATTTGCCCGTTGGTTTTGAGAGATGTCTTCCTCGATTTTTGTCTAACGGGACAAATATTGCAGGAGAACACATTCAAGCATTCAAATTTGTTGTGAATCACTTAACAATTTGGCATGATGATGTTGTTTGTAAAATGTTCCCTTACACCTTGGACAAAGTGGCATTTGATTGGTTTACAAGTCTGCCTTTAGGATCTATCACTTCTTGGGCTCAACTAGAGGCAACATTTCTTAATCAATTCAACAAAAAGCAAGTTGACCCAATCCGCATGTATGAGCAGTTTTTCACTATTAAAAAAGGACCAAGTGAAAATGTGAAGTCATTTTCTGAAAGATTCTTTGGATTATATGCTCAATTAGTGACATTTTATGCTCTTCAAGAAGAAATGGCTCTCCAAATATATGTAAATGCTCTTGACCCACTCATTTCCACATATTTGCGAGGGATGCCTCAAATCACATCTTTGTCACAAGCCTATACTCAAGCAATGGCAATTGAGCAACAATTGAGTTGTCAAAATTATGGTGGGGGTTTTGGATCGTATAATCTTCAATCATTTAATACATCCTTTACCCATCCAATGATTTATCCACCTCAACCAAATTCAAGTGTAAATCAATTTCAGAATCAACAATCATTCCCAAGCTTCAATCAATTTCAAAATCCTCAACCTACTATGCAAGATCAACCATCTTTCTTAAGTATGAATCAACTTCAAAATACTCATCTTGATTCAAAGGATATTTCTAAAATCAATTTTAATGATTTTCATAAGAATATGATTTTAGGCAAGGGAGGAGTACTAGATCCAACTAGTATTGAAACATGTGACAAATTGGAAACCCTTGACTCACCAAAAGATGAATTCTATGAGGATGAATCTGTTTCGGATGACATTGTTGAAAATGATGACCAAGAGGATCCACACCTTCCAAATTGTGATAAAATTGAATCATGGGTTACACATGTGGATTATGATAGCCTTATCAATTTGAATACAAGCAATAACCCAATTTTGGAAGTAATTGAACCATCTAAGGAAGGTGAAGATAAATTTGATGAGAAACATGTTGATGAATTAAAAGATGAAGAAGAAATAGTTGAGCATCACAATTTGATTTTGAAAGATGATCATTATGATTCTTGGGAAGAGTATGCTCACTCCAAAACTGCTAATGAAATTTGTGTGCCTATTGATATGCAGGATAATACAATTGCCCTTTCATATGAGGATATTACAAGTCCTGTACAATCTAAGAATGTTTTGGAAGAAGGGTTGGAATCTCATCAAAAGGTTGGAGAAGGATAATGATTTTACTACCATGGATGAAGAAGGAGAATCAATTGTTTTTGTTCCCCTTGAGGGGCAAGGAATCAAAAATCTTGATCCACCTATTGTTTCTACAATGTCTATGCCATCTCAAAATGATGAAATTACAAAGCCTAAGTGGTGTGGGTTTGATACTATTGATGATCCTAATGAAAATATGGATTTTGAGGCAACTCAAGCCATTGATCATGGAAAGGTGTCACGTGACACATATCTTGAAAAATTAGGCTCTTGTTTTGAAAAATATGGATGCATGTTTGATTGGGTGCCTAACTTTGGTGTTTTTGAACAGGTGTTGGATGATGAAGAAGACAATGAAGAAAAAGAAAAAGCTACTAACACTCATCAAGTTGTGATAAATTCTAATCATGATGGGTTGAGTATGGGTGACAAAGTGAAATCTTTACCTTTGGTAGTAGCCACAAAAATTTTAAGTGATGGGTTACATGATGTCCCTTTGGATGCTAATGTCATTGATGATGAAATGTCAAATCTTGGTGATGTTTGTCAAGTTTTGATTAATTTTGATTGCTTCAAAATCTTGAAAAATAATTTGAATTCAAGACTTTTAGAAATAGGCTCTTGTTTGCAATATCTCACTTTTGAAAAGGAAAGCCTACTTCTAAATCATGAGTGGAATGATGAAACTTGCATTTTAAAGAATAGACATGATAAAATTGAAAATCAATCGTTGTCTAATCAATTTGAAAATTTGAATCTCACCTATGAGAATACTAATGGAACTAAATTTAATTGGTGGGGTGAGAGAAGAAAGTTGAAGTGGGTTGCATTGTTTGGTCTAGTCTTGTTTTTGTTGGATGCCCACAACATTTGGCATGCATATCATGTTATATTTTTGTTGAAATGTTCTAATCATGTTTGGGATCCAGGAAAGTAATAGTCCAAGCTTGGCATCATCTTGTACTATATTGTATATAAATTTTGGTTTTGGTTTGAGTTTGTGTTTTCAAGTTTCATTTTGGGATTGCTATTTGGATTAGGATTTAAGTTGTGTGTTTGATTTCATTTGACATGTTTGGTTTGTTTTGATAAAAAAAAAAAAGAAGAAAATTTGAGATGTCAACTTATGCCTAAAATCAGGAGAATATGAAACATTGGAATTGTGTTGTAGAAAGCTCCACAAGTAACACAAACATTTAAATAATATCGTTTGAATCTTGTGATGCATGAAGTTGTCGGTTTTGCACATTATGGTAAAATAGATGATATATTCCAAAAGAAGCAGTGCATTCATATCTCATGTCATATTCCACATTGCATATACATGTCATCTCAGTTACATTTTCATTCCATGGGCAATTATTGAGAAGGTGTTGAATCCTCTTAGGATTATTACATAACATATATTAAAAGGATCCTAAGGTTGGGAACTGCTGCCCAAGCTATCTTGAACCAAGCACATTCCATGCACATTAAAGGGAGTCTTGAGCAAAATGGTTAAAACCATACTTGGATGAAAAGGTGAGGTGAAAAGAATATTTCATGTTTGTCCTATCATGCAACATAATCCTTAAAACAATGGTTTTTACCATTTCCATTAAGCTTAAAGCCTAAAACCAGAGTAGTAAGGATAGGGTTAAATCCTCATCGAACTTAGGTTGAGGATCCAACTCCCCAAAGCTCTGATTTGACCTACATGGAGTAGTAAGGATAGGACTTAATTCTCATCTCGCTTAGGTTGAGAATCCGATTCCCCAAAGCTTCCATTTTTCCCATTTCATCATAAAGCTTGGATTGGAAGGATCGTACTACATGTCCTCTGCAAAGGATGGGTAGTCATCCCAAAGGTCCAAGCAATAAAAGTAAAACTAATTTTTTCCATTTCATCTCAATCTTGGATTGAAAGGATTGTACTACGTGTCCTCTGCAAAGGATGGGTAGTCATCCCCAAGGTCCAAGAGATAAAAGATAATATTTTCCATTTCATATTAATATTGGATTGGAGGGATCGTACTACATGTCCCTAGCAAGGATGGGTAGTCATCCCAAAGGTCCAAAGAAAAAAGAGAGAGAAAAGAATGAATGAAAGCCAAGTCATGGATTATGGGGTTAAGTATGCTCATGCGTGGCAACATGTCTTGTCTAAAAGCAAGACCACTGATTGCTCATATGGATAGACTAGCCTGACCATTTCATCCATAACAAGTTAAATTATTTTGTTCAAGATGAGGTAATGAACTCCAAATCAGAATAGTAAGGATAGGGTTAAATTCCCATCTCGCTTAGGTTGGGAATCCTATTCCCCAAAGTTCTGATTTCACTCACACTTGCACATGGGTTCAAGATGGTAGTGACACATAACCAACTTTGGGATCTAGTAAATTTAATTCAATATACATATATTTGGTCCTAAGAGGGTTTGACATCTTTAATATGTTTGTCCATGATATAAGAAGGTTTGAGCATTTATAAAGCAGGTTGTTACATCTCTAGCATCTTCATCATGCATCAAATCCTGCACAAATCATTCATAGCCTTGCATACAAATCATAAGTGAAACTGACAATGGAATGTTGAACAAGTTCAAATGATAGGGAATGAAGCACATTGCACACACCGAGCTGATACTTAATGATTCTGATGTTTCATGTATTTTTGATCTGTCGGTATTTGTTTATCTTCTATGTGTTGACGCTTGTATCTAAGCTTGTATGTTTCGGGTTGGGTTCTCACCAAAATGCTCAAGAGCATTTGACAGCAGAGTCGCCATTTGTTGTGGCTGATCCACAACACACCCCAAAATTGGGGACCCACATTTTTTGCATGCTTTCAAAGAAAACTGCAATAGCCCAGATGCTAAAAAAATCAAGAAAAAAGCAAAAATTTCACTAAGGAGAAAAAGTGTCGCGATATCGCGACATGTCGCTCTGTCACGGCCGAAAGTTGTCGCGATATCACGACATGTCGCTCCGTCGCTGTCAAAATGAAAAAGTGTCGCGATATCGCGACATGTTGCTCCGTCGCGCGAAATGAAAAAGTGTCACGATATCGCGACATGTTGCTCCATCGCGGCCCAAAGAGGAGAGAGAAAGGTAGAATGGAAAATTGTAGCGAAATCGTGACATGTCGCAAAATCGTGGTCAAGATAGTCAAACGGGGCACGAAGTAGAAAAGCGTAGCGAAATCGTGACATGTCACAAAATCATGGTCAACGCAGTCAACGACAGCAGGTGGGCGAAACCGTCACGAAATCGCGACGTGTTTGATTTTCGTGGCTTGCAAACGGGCAGAAGGCATAAAATATAAAATGGTCATGAAATCGTGACAAAATCGAGCCAAAGGCGATAAGGCCCAGCAGTGTAGCGAAATCGCGACGAGAACTGACACAAAGCGCATAAGTCGAAAGGCGTCACGAAATCACGATGCGTCACGTTTTCACGATGCGAGTGGATTAAAAGGCCTAAGTGGTAAAATGGTAGCGATTTCGCTATAGTCAAAAAATGAAGCCAAACAAAGCAAAGAGCGTAGCGAAATCGCTACATGTTCCGGTATCGTGGTTCACTTGAATGAAAAGAGTCTAAGGCACAAAGGCGTAGCGATATCGCGCAACTTTTGAGGAAACGTTCCAGCCAGACAAAGACGTCACGAAATCACGATAGAAAGTGAAGACCATGCAGAGGGCAAAAAATGGTAGCGATTTCGTGACACTTTATTGAAAAGAGACTAAGTGCGAAAACTTGTAGCGAAATCGTGACATGTCGGATTTTCATTGTGCATGAAGGCAAGAAAGGTTACTGACAGAAAAACGTCGCGATATCGCGACATGTCTCATTTTTGTTGGGCATGAAGGCGGATAAGGTTATTGGCAGGAAAATGTCGCGATATCGCGACATGTCGCGTTTTCGCGATGAAAGTGAAGGAGCAAAGCTACATGCTATTTTTTGTCACGATTTACATGGGGCCATTACAGAACATGCAGAAAGTGCGGAACACGTGGCATACATGTGGCATGTAAGGCTTCAGAGGCGTTACAGTTCACGGAGAAGATCTCGAGCATAAAATCAAAAGCAATGGAAAGGCGGGGAAGGTGAAACGAAGCAATCTGGAAGACGAAACGAACCATCATGGAAGGAGAAGCAGTTTGCCAACAAGTATAAAATGCAGAGGCACAGATTGATACAGGGGTCAGAAACCGCTGCGAGCGGGTTGTAGAGTTGAGGGTGATTAGCCGTTCTGAGCCTGCTGTGGAGTGCTTTTCTTCCACTTTTGCTGGTTTTGAGAAAAACCAGAGATTCTGCTATTGTAACAGGACATATTTTTAATGCAGAATTGTTCAAAAATTTGCATTTTATGGGCAAGAAAGGATGAGAAATTTTTTGCATGCTTCATTTTAACTGTTCTATGTTCCTCCTTTCAGATTTCAGATTTGTATATGAAATTTATGCCATTGTTTTGGATTATTTCATGTGAATGTCTGTAATCTGGAAATTATTTTAAACCCTAGAAGCCAACACCTAGTTTACTTTGATTGTGTTTGTTTTGCAGGTCAAATAGGCTAGGTTGCATGTACGAAACTCTCACGTATTCGGTTTTGTCGGAATAGGATAGCATCAGACTGAACGTGTTCTACTTTTAATTTTCTGTATTTCCTTTTGTTCATTTTATTTTATTTTCCAGAAGGTTTAAAATGAACATTTAAAAAATTATAAAATCTAAAAAAAAATAAAATAATGAACAATCACTAAAGTTTCATGGAAATAAACCAACATTGCCCCTTGTTTACAGTTACTTGCAATCACTAAGGTGTTCCAAGCATTTTAATTGAATATCTTTATTTGAGATTACTAATACACAGTTGCAAATGCTAATACAACGGAGACCTTGGAGAAGTTGTTTGTTTGACTTCTTTGCAAGAGGGGATTTGGAGCCCAAATCCTAAGGAAGAGTGTAATTTCACAAGTGTGTGAAAATACCACTCAACAAGACTTATTTCGTATCTGAGTCCAATATCATATCCTTTAGCAATTCCCTCCATCTATTAACTATAAATTAGCTACTCAATTAATTAGATATATCCATTCAGAAGGGCATCATCTCATATAAATATTATGTACCTTTAAAATAATACCAGCAAGATATATGTCTAACATAAAGGAAACAATTATTAATTTTCAAGCTTTATACTTTTCCCCATTACAATTCATTCTAAAGAACATTATAAAAGCCCAATAAATAAGGCTATCCATTATTCCATATAATTTATGATGAGTATTAAAAGCATGAACATGATAGAGAAATTCCATAATAATTTTTCCAAATTATTTGTAAACCAAGCAAATACTTTAACTCATCCATTCTAGCACATTCATAGAGAAGATATACCATCCACTATCATATCAACAAATTATTTACCTTGGGAAAAACATCATAGGAAAAACCCAACCAAAACATTTTCTTTATTTATTTAATTGTATAAAATAATTAATTCTTACAATGAATTAAAGATATCTCATGCTGCCTTTAAATTCTATGAGGGTTATTCCATATCCCCAAAATATCTGACCTGAATTACTCAACCAATATCAAGAGTGTTTCCTTAATCTAAAACCTAGAACAAAGGTGTCCTAAAAGGATCGCTTCTCACACACAAAGAAGTTCTATACTCCTTTCAATAAAAAAATATGCACTGGACATACAATTTCATGAATACTGACAACAAAATGTTCTTTTCTTCCTAGATTACCAATAAATATTCTAGCTATCCATCGCTACCTTTGACTAGCAAAACTCATGGTTCCTTTAGATGTCGGATATCTTGGCAAAAACAAATAGTCCCTTTATACATCTAACGCACCTCAGGATTTGACCTTTTAATCTTAATAAAAAGTAAAAAACCAAAATAAACCATACACTTAAGGCTCCCATCAAGTCTTTAATAATCAACATTGCAAGATTAAGATTATTTTGGTGATTACCATATGCTCCTAAATGTTAACCAACATTCAAATGAAAACTAGAATCTAGTCAATAGAACACAATTATACTACCCTACATGAACGAATAATAATAAAAAATGTACATACACTCTCCTCTAGACTTCCCAAACCATGGAGTTTCACCGTTGCTACCCAATCTAACAATAAGAAATAGGAATACTTGGATGGTTCCAAGTCAAGTATTCGTTAGTTAAAATCTAGACCTTCCACAGTTATTTCATAACTGAAGGTGCCTTAATCAAATGATACTGCATCTACTATAATCTCACTTTAGAATGGCAAAGGTACAACAGAATGCTATCTTCCCATTCTAATTTTAACACCAATCTCTTTTTAGGTGGATCATAGTGTAAACCTATCTTTTGGCTGAATTCTTGCTTCAATACAATTTAAAGTTATACATCCAATTTATTTAGCTTAAATGTTCTCCAGTTTATTTTTTGAGTGCTAAAAATTTGTAAGGCTCTCATCATCAACAACAAGAATGGAATAACTGGACATTTTCCCTAACAAGATCACAATGGTATACAGGCTCAGACCAATTTTTTTAGTTTGTTTAATAATGCCTCATTGAAAGACCTTAGTCACACCCTCTAGAGTCCAATACTCTAGCTCACAACAACCTATGCTTAACTGATTTGGTAAAACCAAGTTTTACAATCAAGAGTCTCTTGTAACCCACTTTTCAGGGTAATTCATCAACTAAAATTCTTTGGAAACTAGTTCTAATTTTAGTAAAGTTCCTACCAAGTATTTCAACTAAAATTAATGCATTTCCCAATGGTTTAATGGATTAGAACGAGTTTCACATTATTACATAAGCTTAAGGACCATCTTTCATTAATTACAGAGATGAGAGCAACTCTCCTCACTATGGAAATGTAAACTTTCAAATCTTTATAACCAATCAGATTCTATTCAACATACATTTCTATCCACTATTCAAATCCAAATGATAATTTTGTGAAACTAACCTAGACGTTGCTACAGCCAAATATCTTTGAGTTCGATTGGATTGCTACCACTACAAATTCTCCTCTACTACCCATCCAGAACATCTCTTTCCTTTTATCCCCCTACCAAATCCCCTTGCCTTTTTTTTTTTAAAAGTACCCCATCACTTCCCCTACTGTCTTTCTTTTATACATCAATTAAGGATTAACACTATCTCCAACTGACACTACACTCTACCACCCTTCTTTGGGGTATAATGAAGAATAACAATTCAAAAGAATAATATTCTATTCATGTCCATTAAAAAATTTAAATCATATCGCAATCTTTGGGTTGAGGAGCTAGTAATAACTTACCATAAAGTAGTCTTTTGATTCTTTAAATCAAATGTAGGGTCATTAAGTCCCCACCCTTTTGACTCTACACTACTAAAATAATATCCCTTCTTTAGGGTTGATAAAAATAATAATGTCTATCAAATAATTCGTATTAAATTTTAATAAAAATAATCATCCTACTTTTAATGTTTAACCATTATGCCTACCAAAAATAATGGTCCTTTAAGGAAGGGAGCAATAAAATGATTATTTACTCTTCCTTACAATGCATCTATTTAAATTGGCTAAACATTCATCTAAGAGAAAATAGTAAATCAGTAAACTATTTGTATCTAATGCTTAATATGTATTTTTGTTCAAGTAGATCGTGGTGACCATCTTCATGAAGACAAGCATTCATCTAAGTTTTACCAACTATTACAAGATTAATTCAACACATCTTTCTCCTTTCCTATGGCATCTCGTTCTTGACAGCTTAATATTTTCTTCCTCTCATGAGGAGGTCTATTCCTGAAACAATGTGAATTTATTAGTAACATCTTATTCTCCCATAGAATGTTGAGCAAGGTGTTGCAAGAGTTTTGTCATTGTTGTCAACACAAGCAGTTAGATCTAATGATGCAGTGGACAGACAGTTCAGAAGTCATTCAGATGCAGAGGACAGAAGTTCAAAGGTTATTCAGAGCATGGACAGTGAGTTTCCAAGAAGACCATAGTTGCCTATTTGCAAAAGATCAAAGAAAAAGACAAGTAAGAAAAGTGTCGCGATATCGCGACATATTTTTTGTCAGTGTAGGAGAAAACAAAAAAATTGTCATGATTTCGCGACATGTCAGAGGAGAGAGAAGGCACAAAGAAAATTGTCACGATTTCGTGACATGGTCGAGGAGAGAGAAGGCGCAAAGAAAATTGTCATGATTTCGTGACATGGACGAGGAGAGAGAAGGCGCAAGAAAACTGTCACGATTTCGTGACATGTTGGAGGAAAGAAGCGCAAGGGAGAAAACTGTCGCGATTTCGTGACATGTTGGGAGAAAAAAAGCTAAGGAAGAAAACTGTCACGATTTCGTGACATGTTTGGAGAAAAAGCGCTAAGGAAGAAAACTGTCGCGATTTCGTGACATGTTTGGAGAAAAAGCGCTAAGGAAGAAAACTGTCGTGATTTCGTGACATGTTTGGAGAAAAAGCGCTAAGGAAGAAAACTGTCGCGATTTCGTGACATGTTTGGAGAAAAAGCGCTAAGGAAGAAAACTGTCACGATTTCGCGACATGTTTGGAGAAAAAGCGCTAAGGAAGAAAACTGTCACGATTTCGTGACATGTTTGGTGAAAAAGCGCTAAGGAAGAAAACTATCGCGATTTCGTGACATGTTCGGAGAAAAAGCGCCAAGGAGGAAAAGTGTCACGATATCGCGACATGTCGGGTTTTCGTGACCCGAAGGGAAGAAAAGCGCCAAGGAGGAAAAGTGTCGCGATATCGCGACACGTCGGGTTTTCACGACCCGAAGAGGAGAGAGAAAGCTCGGAGGCAAAAGTGTCACGATTTCGCGACATGTTCTGGTTTCGCTGGTGCAAGCCGAGAAAAGGTTGAGAAAGCGAGGAACGTCACGATTTCACGATAGAAGTAAGGATGACGTCAGCAATAGTTCGAAGTGTCACGATTTCATGACAAAAATGTTGTCAAAGCTAACAAAGGCCAAAAGTGTCACGATTTCGTGACAGCAGGGACAAGAAGGCGTACGGATGTAAAAGGTGTCGCGATATCATGACATGTTGTAGTTTCACGAGGAAAGCTACAGAACCAGAGAGGCGGTTGAAGCCGACAGAGTTAAATCTGGGCCGACGAAGATTAGGGTTTTGGAGCCGACATTCATTAGGGTTTTGCAACCGACGTTCTTTAGGGTTAAAGTCGACTACAGTTTAAGATTTGTCCTTGAAATTTCATCTATAAAAGGAGGGTTGTTTCGAGTTTGAAGTGGTGATTTTTGTGAAGAAAATTTGTGCATGTGAAGTTCGCGGTGAGCAGAGAGCGAGTCGTATCGATTCGAGCTGAGTGTGAAGCGGTAGTTCATTTGTGTCGAAGCGAAGTGTGTGAAGCAGTTGCAGAAGTAGACTGGAGTGCGAAGCACAAGCGCATAGGAGCAGAAGCCGTAACTCGGTTGTGTCAAAGCAAAGTGTGCATAGAAGCAGACTGGTGGTGCGAAGCTTTTGCAACAGAAGCCAGAGTACACAGAAACAGCAGACAGTGTGCAAACAGTGTGAAGGTATTTTTTTGTATTTTTCTTGAAGTCCAAGTTGTAGCTTGGCATAAGGGGTTGGTGCTCCTTCCAGTAGGTGCTGGTGAATTAGGGGTTGGTGCTCCTTTCTGTTGGTGCAAAAAAATTGAGGGGTTGGTGCTCCTTCCAGTTGGTGCTGGTAAATAAGTTGTAAAGTTGTTGCTTTGCAAAGGCTGGATTTGGATGGTAGTCCAAGCAGTCATTTTTGAGGAGTAGCCACATTGGTGAACCTCGTTAAAATTTTTGTGTTGTGTGATGCTCTCTTACTAACTTGCTATTTCTGGTTTAAGTTTGCTTTATTTCATTGCAAGTTTAAAGTTTTAAAAGATCACACTGATTCACCCCCCCTCTTAGTGTCACTGTAAGTATAACAATTGGTATCAGAGCCAAGTTCCTGAATAGGCTCAATCAGCTAGGGTGATCTTGGAAGTGACGCAATGGTAGGTGGTGAAGGGTTCTCCTCAAACAAAGCACCATTGTTTGATGAAACTAATTATGCGTTCTGGAAGATCAGAATGCAGACATATCTCCGTGCTTTGGGATTTGATATCTGGAGTGCAGTAGTTAATGGTTACATAGCTCCCGACACTGCTCCAACCGAAAAACACTGGTAAAAAGGCATTTGAAAATGACTCTAAAGCAAAAAATGCCATCATGTGTGGATTAGTTGACAGTGAGTTGGTCAAGATCATAAATTGCGAATCAACAAAAGATGTATGGGACAAACTAGAAAATATTTATGAGGGAGATGACAAGATCAAGGAAGCCAAGCTTCAAACACATCGAGCTCAATTCGAATCATTAAAAATGACCAACGATGAGAACATAGAAGCCTTTATGCAGAGAGTTAATGGAATCACTAATTCAATCAGAGGTCTCGACGAAGATTTGGATGATGCAACTATCGTGAAAAAGGTATTAAGATCGCTTCCCCAAAGATTTGATTCTAAAGTCTCAACCATAGAAGAAGCTAAAGATCTAAATCACTTCAATATGGATGAGATGCATGGTTCCCTGATCGCTTATGAAATGAGAATAGGAAGATCTAATCCCATAGACAGAGAAGCAACATTTAAAGCCCTAAAAGGTAAAGACACAAAACAAGAGTCTGAAGAAGAAGAAACTTCGGATGAAATGGAAGCAAATTTTGTCAAAAAACTGAGAAAGGGAAAAGGAAAATACAGAGGAAAGCTTCCTTTCAAATGTTTCAACTGTGGGGGCATTGGACACTTTGCTACCAAATGTCCTCTCAATGAGAAGAACAAAGGTGAGGAAGCATCTCATCAAGAAAGAAGTGAATGGAGAAAGAAAACAAACTTCAGAAAGGGAAACTTCAAAAAGAAAAGTTTCATCTCCAGGAATGCAAATTCTTCAGAGGACAGCTCTAGTGAGGATTCTGAAGAAGGAACAGGTGAAGCTCTATTCATGGCTTTTGAAGTAGAAAAATTAGAAGAGGTAGAAAAATCAGAGAAGAGAGAAGGAATGAACTCTAAAGCATGTGTTGAAAAACCTGAGGCAGAAGTTGATCTAGAAGGTGAACTGGTTTCTCGCTCTTGAAGAATGGAAATCCGAGAAAAGAAAGAATTATAAACTTTCAAGAAAGCTTGAGGATGCAAACGACATTATAACCAGTTTAAAAATACAGGCAGAAGAATACAAGAAAATGTCCGAAGATCTTGAAGTTCAGATAACCATGAAGATAGATTACTGCTGTAAACTAGAAGAAGAAAATCTTGGCCTACGAATGCAGATACAAGAGCTGGATCAAAAAATTAGCTGCCATCACAAACGTGAAGAAAGTTCGAAGAAGCTGGATAAAATCTTAAGTGATCAACGACCTGCAGGCATTAAATTTGGTCTGGGCTTCATTGAAGGAGAATCATCAAATGGACCAAAAGCCAGAAATGTTGAAACTATAAGGAGTGAAGATGAGAAACAGGCTGATGAAAGAAAAACAAATCATGCAAAAGAAAGCAGTAATGCCAGGCCCGAAAGGAGAACTGACAATGATGGCTTTACCAAGGTCACAAATCAAAGAAGAAGAAGATCTATGGTTCCTACAACAACCTGGCAAAGACCATCCTTCAAGTTTAATCATTACTTTTCTCGGTTTCTCGTTTCAAATGTAATGGTTATGGGCACAAAATTGCAGACCGCAAGTATAATGTAGGACCAAGAAGCTTTGTTAGTAGAAATTTTTTTGCACCTCTAACAAATTATGCAGTAGAATGTTTTAGCTGTCACAACTATGGGCATATTGCAAGAAATTGTCGTAGTACCTCTGTTTTAAATCAACCTCAGAAAAGAAAGTTCCAACCACATAGGACAAGACAAAATAGAAAAATTTCTGAAAGATATGCAAAAGATATTGAAAAAGGAAAGTCCAAACTAGAGCCCAATACCGCAGTCAAAACAGAGTGGAAACAGAAAGAACAGCTTAGGGAAGAAAAGGAATCCTTAATAGTACAGACAACTTTCAAGGCTCAGAATAAATGTGTACCATGGATTCTTGACAGTGGATGCTCAAGTCATATGACAGGTGATAAACAAAAATTTGAAAAACTACAGAAATATGAGGGTGGCTCTATGAAGTTTGGAAATAATGATGGAGCCAAAATAATAGGAAAAGGATCTATCAAAATTAGTGATGGGAAAATCAAGTCAGAAGAAGTTTTATTTGTGGATGGTTTGAAACACAACCTGTTAAGTGTCAGTCAAATCTGTGATAAAGGACATGAAGTAGTCTTCAAGAAGCAGGGTTGTGAAGTCAAAAAAATAAATAGTGGGAAATTGATAGCAACTGGTTCAAGGACGTCTGGCAACCTGTACACACTCTCAAAAACTTTAGAAGGTACGTGTTTCATTGGACAAGAAGAAGAGAACTGGCTGTGGCACAAGAGGCTTGGACACATAAGTTTCGATAATTTGGTGAAAATCAGCTCGAAACAAGCAGTGAGAGATATTCCAACCATTAGAAAACCTTCAAATAGTATCTGTGCTTCATGTCAGAAGGGAAAGCAAACCAGAGTCTCATTCAAAACAAAAGAGTACCACACTAGCAAGCCTTTGGAACTTATACATACAGACTTATGTGGACCCATGAGAACACAAAGCATAAATGGTGACAAATACTTTATGTTGTGTATCGATGATTATTCCATAATGACATGGATATTTTTCTTAAAAGATAAAACAGAAGCTTTTGAAATGTTCAGATCTTTCAAACATCTAGTTGAGAATGAAACAGGAAAAAGGATCAAATGTTTACGATCAGATAGAGGAGGAGAATTCATTTCGAATGAATTTATAGAATACTATGAAAAACATGGTATCAGGAGACAATATTCAGCAGCTAGAACTCCCCAGCAGAATGGTGTAGTAGAAAGAAAGAACAGAACTATACAAGAAATGGCACGCACTATGCTGGAAGAAAACAAAATAGCAGATAGATTCTGGAAAGAAGCAGTTCACACTACAGTATACATCCAAAACAGATATATGTTAAGAACTCATGAAAGCAAAACACCTTATGAGTTGTGGTTTGGTAGAAAAGCAACAACAAAACATCTCAAAGTATTTGGCTGTAAGTGTTACATCAAAAAAACTGATGACAACCTTGGGAAGTTTGAAAATAGAGCAGATGAAGGTGTTTTTGTTGGGTATTCATCAAAAAGCAAAGCTTACAAATGCTACAACAAGAGACTCAAGAAAATTGTGGACAGTGCAGATGTTAAATTCGATGAAGGTGGGAAACGAATAGCTAACTTTGAAGAAAACTACCCAATCTATGAAGAAGTCATTGAAGGAGATGAGGTGAATGAAACAGAAAATAAATCTACGTTTGATTCAGATGACTTAATCGATGACTCAGAGGTGCAAGAAAACAAGAAATTCAAAATAGGCAGCTGGCAGAAAAATCATCCAAGAGACCAAATAATTGGAGATCCCACAGCTGGTGTTCAGACAAGAAGGAAAGTAATAAGTAATTACTCTCTTTTATCCAGCATTGAGCCCAAAAACATAGATGAAGCAAGCAAAGATGATAGCTGGATGAAGGCAATAAATGAAGAGTTAGATCAGATTGAAAAGAATAGAACTTGGGAATTAGTACCTAGACCTGCGAATAAGAATGTAATCGGCACCAAATGGATATTTCGAAACAAATTAAATGAAGACGGACAAGTCATTAGGAACAAAGCAAGACTGGTTTGTAAAGGCTATGCACAGGTCGAAGGCATTGATTTTGAAGAGACTTTTGCACCAGTGGCTAGACTAGAAGCAATTAGAATGTTTCTGGCCTTAGCAGTCCACAAGAACTTCAGAGTTTATCAGATGGATGTAAAATCTGCCTTTTTAAATGGGAAACTTGAAGAAGAGGTCTATATTGAACAACCAGATGGTTTTCAAATTAGTGAAGATCCCAACCTTGTCTGCAAATTAAAGAAAGCTTTATATGGATTAAAACAAGCACCACGGGCATGGTATGCAAGGCTAGACAACTATCTCTCTCAACAGGGATTCAAGAAAGGTTTGGTGGACAGTAATCTGTATGTCAAAACAGAAGGTGGGCATCTAATTGTTCTTGTTGTTTATGTAGATGATATCATATTTGGCAGCAGCAAAGATGAATCTTGTAAAGACTTAGCGAATAAGATGCAGAAAGAATTTGAAATGTCTATGATTGGTGAACTGTCTTACTTTCTTGGGTTACAAGTTAATCAAAATGAGAAAGGCATATTCATTTCTCAAATTAAATATGTGAAAGAGATGCTAAAAAGGTTCACAATGGAGGACTGTAAGCTGGTCAGTACTCCCATGACAACAGGATGCAAGTTGAGTAAAGATGACAAATCTCCACCTGTAGATCAAACCATGTACAGATCAATGATTGGAAGCTTACTTTATTTAACAGCTACTGGACCTGATATTCTGCAGGCAGTTTGCATGGTAGCAAGATTTTAGGCCAGTCCCAAAGAGACTCATGTGACAGTAAAAAGGATTCTCAGATATCTCAAGGGTACTATGGAGTATGGGTTATGGTATCCGAAAGGTAAAGACTTCACCCTTATATCTTATTCAGATGCAGATTGGGTAGGATGTGTTGATGATAGGAAGAGTACAAGTGGAGGTGCTTTTTATCTCGATGACAGGTTGGTTGCTTGGCACAACAAGAAACAAGAGTCAGTTTCTTTATCAATAGCTGAGGCAGAATATATTACAAGGAACAACTTGTTGTACACAAGTTTTGTGGATGAAACAAACTCTGAAAGATCTTGGTATTAATTTTAGTGAACCAATATCAGTTAAGTGTGATAACACCAGTGCAATTAACATCTCCAAGAATCCAAGTAATGCATTCACTGGACAAAACACATTGCCATCAGGTATCATTTTTTGAAGGAGAAAGTTGCAGAAGAAGTTAAATTGGATTTTGTCCCAACCACAAAACAAGTAGCAGATATTTTTACAAAACCATTGCCCAAGGAAGTGTTTGAGTATCTTCAAAACAAATTGGGAGTAGTCACACTTCCCAAGAAGTGACTAGCTACAGGGATCACTTTCTTAGGGGGAGCATTTGAGTATTTGACTATTCTTTTGCTCATGATCATAATTTGTGCTAAGTGCAACAAATTGTGCCTGAGAATTGTGTGTATGGACTCAGGGGGAGTCTGCAGTAGCCCTTTGGTATTATTGACAAAGGGGGAGAAGAGTTACAGGAATGTACACAGGTGTTGCCAACAATTCCAAAGGGGGAGATTGTTGAGCAAGGTGTTGCAAGAGTTTTGTCATTGTTGTCAACACAGGCAGTTAGATCTAATGATGCAGTGGACAGATAGTTTAGAAGTCATTCAGATGCAGAGGACAGAAGTTCAAAGGTTATTCAGAGCATGGACAGTGAGTTTCCAAGAAGACCATAGTTGCCTATTTGCAAAAGATCAAAGAAAAAGACAAGTAAGAAAAGTGTCGCGATATCGCGACATTTTTATGTCGCGATTTCACGACATGTTAGAGGAGAGAGAAGCACAAACAAAATTGTCACGATTTCATGACATGGTGAGGAGAGAGAAGGCACAAAGAAAATTGTCATGATTTCGAGACATGTAGAGAGAAGGAAAGAAACTCAGATTTCGACATTTGAGAAAAGAAGAAAAACTATAATGTAAGCAAGGAAGAAAACATCCGATTTCGAGACATGTTTGGAGAAAAGTGCTAAGGAAGAAAACTCAGATTTCGTGACATGTTTGGAGAAAAGCGCTAAGGAAGAAAACTGTCACGATTTCCTGACATGTTTGGAGAAAAGCGCTAAGGCAGAAAATCTACGATTTCGCGACATGTTTTTGGAGAAAAAGCGCTAAGGAAGAAACTACTCACGATTTTCCTGACATGTTCGGAGAAAAAGCGCTAAGGAAGAAAACTGTCATGATTTCGTGACATGTTTGGTGAAAAAGCGCTAAGGAAGAAAACTGTCACGATTTCGTGACATGTTCGGAGAAAAAGCGCCAAGGAGGAAAAGTGTCGCGATATCGCGACATGTCGGGTTTTCACGACCCGAAGGGAAGAAAAGCGCCAAGGAGGAAAAGTGTCACGATATCGCGACACGTCGGGTTTTCGCGACCCGAAGAGGAGAGAGAAAGCTCAGAGGCAAAAGTGTCACGATTTCATGACATGTTCTGGTTTCACTGGTGCAAGCCGAGAAAAGGTTGAGAAAGCGAGGAACGTCATGATTTCATGACAGAAGTAAGGATGACGTCAGCAATAGTTCGAAGTGTCACGATTTCATGACAAAAACGTTGTCAAAGCTAACAAAGGCCAAAAGTGTCACGATTTCATGACAGTAGGGACAAGAAGGCGTACGGATGTAAAAGGTGTCGCGATATCGTGACATGTTGTAGTTTCATGAGGAAAGCTACAGAACCAGAGAGGCGGTTGAAGCTGACAGAGTTAAATCTAGGCCGACGAAGATTAGGGTTTTGGAGCCGACATTCATTAGGGTTTTGTAGCGACGTTCTTTAGGGTTAAAGTCGACTACAGTTTAAGATTTGTCCTTGAAATTTCATCTATAAAAGGAGGGTTGTTTCGAGTTTGAAGGTGTGATTTTTGTGAAGAAAATTTGTGCATGTGAAGTTCGCGATGAGCAGAGAGCGAGTCGTATCGATTCGAGCTGAGTGCGAAGTGGTAGTTCATTTGTGTCGAAGTGAAGTGTGCGAAGCAGTTGCGTAGAAGCAGACTGGAGTGCGAAGCACAAGCGCACAGGAGCAGAAGCCGTAACTCGGTTGTGTCAAAGCAAAGTGTGCGAAGCAGTTGAAGTAGACTGGTGGTGCGAAGCTTTTGCAGCAGAAGCCAGAGTACACAGAAACAACAGACAGTGTGCAAACAGTGTGAAGGTATTTTTTTGTATTTTTCTTGAAGTCCAAGTTGCAGCTTGGCATAAGGGGTTGGTGCTCCTTCCAAGTAGGTGCTGGTGAATTAGGGGTTGGTGCTCCTTTCTCGTTGGTGCAGAAAAATTGAGGGGTTGGTGCTCCTTCCAGCTTGGTGCCGGTAAATAAGTTGTAAAGTTGTTGCTTTGCAAAGGCCGGATTTGGATGGTAGTCCAAGCAGTCATTTTTGAGGAGTAGCCACATTGGTGAACCTCGTTAAAATTTTTGTGTTGTGTGATGCTCTCTTACTAACTTGCTATTTCTGGTTTAAGTTTGCTTTATTTCATTGCAAGTTTAAAGTTTTAAAAGATCACACTGATTCATCCCCCTCTCAGTGTCACTGTAAGTATAACATAGAATATATGTATTATAGATCTGAACATGGAATAATCAGCCATTCCATTTTTTATAAAATTCATCACATTTTCCATAAAGCATATGTTCTACATAAATCAATCAAGAAATAGACAATCATTTCATCAACAATATAACATAGTCAACCATGAATCCAACTATAAAAAGATCTACCATGGGAGGGTCATGACATCCTCCTCCCTTAGGCTTAACATAGTCCTATGTGTTTCATTATAGTTCAACAATATTACAACAATTATATAGTGTTTTCAAATAGCAATGGGAAATGTCTCTACATGTCTGCTACTTTTTCCCAAGTAGCATTTCTCTTAGAATAGCAGTCCCAATGGACCTTGCATTGCTCGAGTCCCTTTCCTCATTGATTTGGAACGAGATTTAAGGATTTTTACTGGTCGAACCTTTATAGCCTCTAGATTCATCATTTGTAATTTAGAAAATTCCCACACATGATCAGGATTAGCAATGTATTTTCTAAGTAATGAAATGTGAAAGGTGTCGTGAATCTTTGACAGACTAGGTGGTAAGGCAAGTTGATATGCCACAAGATTGATCTTCTGTGTAATTTCTAAGGGTTCAACAAATCATGAATCAAGTTTTGTGGATTTAATAACACTCTTATTTAGTCTTGTTGAGTGATATTTTTTTCCAATCACAAGAATATACTCAGTCAAGATTCTTCCTGGATATCCTCTCTTGAAAGAAAATACTTGTGATTTTCCCAAGGTTCTATTTAATGTGTTTATCAGCTTGCAATGCTTAGTGAAAACTGTGAACTACCAAAAGTTAATTGGATACATCAGTGTTGCATATGCCTGTTAACAAGGAAACTATTTTGGTTGATTTGATTTGCAATGATTTTCTTGTTCATGAAATTTATGAGAAAATGTGAAACTATTGATCAAACAACAACATTCAAGATTTAATAAATATTTTATTTTAACCTTTGAAAATTTTATTTTTAATTGATTTTATCTCAAATTGTTAATCAAATTTTATCTCAAATTGTTAATCAAATTTTATCTCAAATTGTTAATCAATTTTTATCTCAGATTGTTAATAAAATTTTATCTTAGATTGTTAATCAAGTTTTATCTCAAATTTTTAATCCAATTTTATCTCAATTTGTTAAGATTTGCATGAGAATAATAAAAAATAACATGATTAAATTCAAACTTTGCAACATAAAAAAAACTTTAAATTATTATATTAATTATTCACTTTAATAAAAATTAAAATTTATTGAAATTTCAATTTTACATAAAATGAAATTAAATGATTGTTTGAAAAAATGCAAAGTTAAAACTTCAAACTTTTGTCAAAAAATGTAACTTTACGTAAATAAAAAAATTTGAATCTTAATTCTTGAAACCAACGTATTTCCTTCTAAGGTTTTGATATTTTTATTTGATGAAACTTTTAACAAAAATAAAAGGCGAGGGTTAGAAAAAATAAATAAAATAAAAACAAGTCATTGTAACTTTTAAAATTTTATCTTGAATCCGTATAAGCAAATATTCTACACTAAACCAACATTAATCTGACCAATCTTCACACAGTCCAAAATTAATGTGATGTAATCTTCTAAGATAAAAACACAATATATTAAAAAAAAAAGTATACCATCAACATGCATATAACTTATTAAAAATTCCAATATATTGTAAAATGAAAGATATTTAATTAATGCTCCTTCAGAATACCTTGCTTCAAATCGATTACAATGGGTGAAATTCCTTCAATCCAACAACTAGGGAGGAGATGCTCTTCCTTGAAATCAAATTTCTAGCATTGGCTTGCTTTCATGTCTTCTTCAACTCTTTTTCCATGAGTTGCAATCAATATTTATAATTTCCAACTCCCCGTTTTCTTTTTTGCTTATTAAGTTTTATAACGCTCTCTTTAACAAGCATCTGTTCACCTTCGTCTTCTTCTGCCTTAAAGAATTTGTAAACGCAATGCCCTCCATTTAATTAACCTCATCATGTACACGGTAAAGAACTGATTTGAATAGGAGCTATTGCAACATATTAATTCCTTGTTGCCTTTTTGTAAACCAATAACTGTTATAGTCTATACAGAAGGACTATGAGATCCCATGATGGTTGAAAGGCTTTCAACTTTTGTTATCATGCACAAAAACAATTGTGGTTTATCCCAGAACAATAACAATTGCTCTGGTCTCAAAAGTATTCGTGTAGGTGACATCAATTTTGATAACTTTGAATTTATGATGCGCAACTTGAAAATAGAGAACATCATTTAGTGCAACATCAATAATTCGAAGAATATGATTCTGCTAATGTTCCACCGTGAAAATATACATATCTTTGATAGGAAAGGTCCCAAATAATAGTCCTATTTTTCATGGATAGTGTGAATATTAGAATTATTGGGTGCTCATCCAATTTGCAGAGCTTCATTGATGACAAATTTAATATTTGCATTCCACCATTTTCTTTCAATGTACAAAATTTATCGACCATTAAATTTTTTCATCTTCAATGTTGTTCATTATTATGTGGCTCATCCCCCCAAAAAAAGTGTGTTGTCTTTGGAATGAAAATATTTTACACCGTCCTCATCCACTGTGATATGTGTACAACCATCTAGATGACCCAACGTTGATATAGATGCCAGTTTAGGTCATTAAATTCATCAGCAATTGCAAATGATCTATTTATCTACGATAACGTTAGGCTTTACCATATTTAGCTCTTAAACATGTGATTGATGAAGACCCCTAAATATCATACTATGCTTCTTCTATCCCTTTGATAAAATAATTTTTATTTTTGTTTATGTTTTACGCTACCACTCCACGTGTTTCTCCTCCATCTCTATATTTTGGGTAAACAACTTTGCTTGTCCAATATGTCATTGGCGTTTAACGATATCTGCTTTGTTCTTTGGTAATAATCACTCATGCATAGGTTGTAATCATAAATTATGGGGAATGAAGAACCTTGAGGGCACCGCCTACTGGGCACCTAACTTGCATCGCTTCTCTTAATGCTCTTTGTTGAGCTCGAGGACCGACTTATCTCTATAGCCATCTACAAGAAGATAAAATATTCTACAAGTGTAATTCCACATGCACCTAGGGATGGTGCCATGCGACTTTTATCAATGCAAACCCACATAATACCAAATGACTCAGCTAAGTCTAGTGGCACCTTGGTATTCGTGCCCCACATTGACTGTACCTCTTAGGATTCATGCCTCTGTGTTGATCGCACTCTGATGCTATGTCTGTTGGTTGGCCAAGTTGAGGGTTTACCTTGAAAATCATGCCACCTATCTTGGAAATCATGTTTCCCCTTGAAAAATATACCCCATGTTGAATGTGCTCAAGCGCTACGTCCGTAGGTTGACATGGTCTAAAAAATCAGGCCAATAGTTTTGTAGGAACCCGCAACAAAGAAACACAAATTAATTTATGCAATTTTACATAATATTTTATTTTGATTCATTTATATGTATATGTGTTATATTCTTTTTATTTATTTATTATTATTTTTTCTTTATTTTCTATTATTTTGAATGATTCTTTTGGCATTCAATGTTGCAAATGACAAATAAAAATAGACCAAAGGTTCCAATCTTGCCAACTGATATATCCATGATTGATATAGACTTAATCATCAAAAATACTTAATGGAAACAAAAAGGTCATATTAATATCAAAATTTCAAATGGGTCCCCAGATTGGGGTAAGTTGTGCAATGGCAACAACAAATGAAAAATCTTCTAAAAAATGCTCCTGAGCAATTTGGATAAAGAACCCTGTCTAAAATCAATAAACCCAAAAATCAGCAAAATTAAAATCATCTAAAAATATTCAAGAAATATGGGGTTAAATAACTTCAATTGAACGTAAACACTTTATTTTCTTTAGCTTAGTGTGTGTTTTGTGAATTCATTCTCTATTTTTAAACCCATCAAAATTTCATCATATATTTTGCAATTAGACTATGAAAAATGTTATTTAAAAAAATTTGTCTCTTCATTGCTCCATTACTAGTCAAGCATCCATAGCTATGGTGGATATGACCTTGATCTCTTCTATACCTTGCTCTATTGCTAGCCAAACGTCTATAGCCCTGGTAGAGATTATCTAAACCACTCAAGATTTTAATTAATTTACATTTTTTATATATATGAGCATTTGTTTGCTTTGTAAATATCACCTGTGCCTCTTGGATTAGAGATCATCTAAGGCTTAAGATGGAGTATATAATTTTTTCCTAATCAACAAACCAAAATGATTTCATCCTTCAGGATAAAAAATATCCTTTTAATATAGTGTTACATGTGAAGCTTCAATAAAATGTCATATTACTTCAATCTCCACCATTCTAATCCATAATTCAAGAAAGAATACTAGATAATCTAATTTTGTAAACTTCAGTTTCACTTCATCTCAACCAAGCAATTCATCTTCCATGACTAAGCAACATTTCCAACAAAGGGATAAAATTTTATTGCAACTAAATAACTTTTTGTGGAGATTTCATGCTTACCCTTCTAAGATTTGTCACATCATAGGAAACTCAAAAATCATGAGTATTGTGGACTCTAGTGGATCCACCTCTTTGACCCAGGAATAGATTACCTAAAGAGCTCTAAATAGACCAGGTCGGGTAAGGAAACCCTAGATAGTGGGCTCGTATATTTGTTGTTATGGTGCAATCACCCATTCACTACCAGATAGAATGATATTCTTTTAATTATTTGTGACCAAACCTATCATTAACAAAACATATCAAGACCATATCGGTGCCATGTCCATTGGGTAGTCGTAGCAGATTGATATTGAATTATTTAGAAAGGAAAGAGAAGGAAGAACTAGTTTTTTTTTATTCATTCAAATAATGTAATGTGCAAAAATGATTTAACTAGAAAAAGAAAGTGTTATCCACATATTCTGATTGCAGTAATACATAAATAAGTAGACATAGATCATCAACACAAGAGATGCCAAGGATAGAGTTGGAATTTTCATTAATATAAAAGTTTTTTACATATGGAGAGACCAGCAAGGCGCTTGGCTCTTATATGATATTTCATTACAATAAACCCCAGTTTGAATAATGTAACAAGGGGTTGTTCCTATATGTCCTAATTGCAGTGACGTAAGAGTCTCCAACTCTGGTGAATTTAATAGGAAATAATCTTAGCGAACAACGCTAATTGGACAGTCCCTGGTAAATGACAGGAGAAAGGGCGATAAGAAAAATAGATAGACACACATAGGGAAAATACGATTAACACTTAGACAAAGCTTATACCTGGACTTTTCTCTCTTAGAGGTTTGATAAAAAATCTATTGTTGCAACATTCTCCTTTATATAGTGTAGATTTATTGAACAAGGTTGTAATCGTTTGCTCCAACTGGATCAATCTCACTCCCTCCAAAAGTAGGATATAATAAAAAATGGGCACGTAGCCCATGCCTTCTATCTACGCAGGTGGTGGCTATGGCTATGCATCATCTTCCCCACTGCCTTGGGTCGATGGTTGAACTACAGCTGGCTTGTGTGCTCTTGGTGAATCGGGTCCCACCCCGAGATCCTATAAACTCTGGTCAATGTAGTTCCACATCTCATCATGGAATGTTAAAGTGAATAATAACAAGTTCAAATCCTACGTGGCTTTGTTCACCCTTCCTTTGGCCTATTCCACTATGTTCTTAGTGAAGATGCATAGGCGATCCACCATCTGTACCAAAGTTGTAAACTGCTTGGATGATTTCTCATTGGGACTAAAGTCAAAATTTTATATTTTGTGGAGTACGAACTCTTTGATGTTTGGAGTCTGAATGAACTCCTCGAGTTTGAAACTACAATATTCTAGCTCATCTCGAACTTCTCATTCGGCATCCACCACCTCTTGGTTCCACAGAAGCCAATTCTACCTGTTTTGTAGGAAGATGAAAACTTTGGCATACTCTTCGACAAAGAAACAAACAAAACCATTTACCAACATAGTTGTCATCCATGTAATTGGTACATAGTTATCTTTGAATCTCTTGTAGATGGGAAATATGGTGTTCACCCTTTGATCTGCTTGCTACAGTTGATCCTACAAGATTTCGACAATGTGCTTGGTGGCGTATATGTCAATAAAAATAGACTCAAGGTCATCCATTTTCTCCATTATATTTTCTTTAATTTTCTATTTAAACTCCTCCATAGACCCAAATTGATCACTGGCATCTGTAGCATTAGCCTGGGAAGGATTTGGTATCCTTAACTGATTGAACTCGATTTGGAGTCGATGTAAAATAAGCTGGAGTTGCCCCACCTCCATAGCCTTGGCTTTTAAATCTTCTATATCTTTCTCTACTGCTACTGCCACCTGTGCTTGGGTGGCCACTTGGGATTTCATCATTTTTACGGGTGCAACTTCTACCCATATAACACCTTTACTGATGTTAATGGTGGTCTCCTTTAGACTTGGTGGAAAATAAATATTAAATGTGGTAGTGGACACTTCACTTGCCCCTTGCCCCATTTTCGCTTAGGGCCTGCTTATTCCTTTACTTGGGGACCTGATGCGTGTCATTAATAGCATCATTTAATATTATGATTTGTCAAATTTGGGGTGGTGTCCAAGCCTGTCTATGATAGAAGGTTAGGACAGATTATAGTTCATAAATTCATACTATAAGCATTACTTTGGTGAAAGATATGTTGGTTTAGCCTTGTGATGTCACACTAAACCTAGTCTACAGAATGGAAACTAAATTAACTTGCAGGAATTGAAAACTAATTACAATTGCAATAATTGAGATGACAAAAAATTAAACCTAATTACTTTTGTAGAATGGAAGTTGCTTGAAGTAAACACAATTCAAACACCTATCAGTGTTCTATTACAGAAGGTTGTCAATATTCTATCACAGTAGCTAACAACAAAAAGGGAAATGCAAGAACTTGTAAAGTTGCTGGAAATAAAGAAACAATTATAGTGTTGCAGATTACTTTAATTGTTGAAACATGTATCAAGGAATAAAAAATTAACTACTCTATCACCTATCACACATCTATGAAATATGAAAATTCATTCTTAAACATGGAAAATAAATCTTAAGGCTATAACAATGGTTAGTGTGAAACAAATAAAGAAATTGACAAATATTCACATAACTTCTACTGCAGCAAAGTTCAGGGGAAAACTTGTCAGTCAATCCTTCTCCTAGGCCTGGAAGTGGCCCTTGATTTCTTTCTAGAAGAAGGTATAAAACATATTCTACTTGCTAAATACTAACACACTCATACATAACAAATTATAGAAAACTGCACTTTATTTATCTAGAAAATAACATTACATACTCTACAGTATAATCCTGCTGCACACTTTTCACTATAATTATCCACTGGATCTATTTCCTATATGCTACTTAGATCAACCAATATGGGAGCTACACTATTTATATTATCTTATTCCTACTCTACATACCCAAAATATCTTATTTGCTATTTTACATTGATTTGCCCAATATTCTGTAATTGACTTGGTCTATTCCAAGACAGTGCAAGTTGCATTAGTGGTTGTTTGTCCTTGAGATGCATCTTTGATGGTGGAGATGAGTTGAAAATAGTGATAACTAGTCTTTCACACCTGTATCCATCTTATAATATTCTTTCCCTACCAATATGGGTGCTAAATCATTTGTTTTACCAAAACTAGTTACTTTTCCCCCTTATTTCGGAGCATCTTCGGAATATCTGGTTGTAAAATAACTTTATGCTCAGATGCAACTAAATTAGTTTCCAATGTAGTTGTAACTAGATAGGATGTCTATCCTATCCCTCAGGAGATATTTCCAATCATTTTCACATGCCTTGGTTGACTAATTCCCTGCCCTGCCATTCATTGGTTGTTGGCTGGAATTTATATGACAAATTACTGCATTTTCTAGCTTTGTTGCATAGTTGTAAATAAATTGGCACTCCTTGAAAATTCAAAATAATTAGCACATGGAAAAATATTCATATATCAATATGAAGGAGTACATAAATTTGCGACTGAAATTATACACTTCATTCACCAAGTAACCATGCTGTAATAGTGCAACAATGTTGCACAATTGTCCTTGCTTTGTTATACCCTATTGTTGACTATTTAGACCATGTGGGAGTGCTTCTAAATAGGTCAGATGTCTTCTTTAGTCCTTATGAACTCATTCCATATATTTCCTCATGCTTTACTTGACAACTTCAAGGTGATCCTATAAAGTGACATCTTGCTGATTTTTATATGGTTGTTTTCTTGTAGATTTCCAGATTTATGACAGTCCTAGGAATTTGGCTCCAATGTGGATTTCAAACAAGTTTAAAAGGTGGGAAAACATTCAAACATCATTGTGAAGTTAATGGAAATTAGCATACCACATTTGGCTAATTGAAATGCATGTTTTATTTGCTACTTAATCAAGAAAGAACAGTCACAAAATGCTTAAAAATAGTCAAAACAGGGGTATAGTGTTCCTAACATAAAATCATGCAAACACTTAACAAATAATATATTCTAATCAACTATTTGGCAATTAACTTTGTCATGTTTGGTAATATGGCAATTTTTTATATGTCAAACATAGTGTAACAATGGGTTTTTTCTAGGCCTCATCAAGACCTTTGCTCCTCTATATCTTGAATCTGCTCTTCCTCATTAGTGGTTAACTGAAGGGTGTCCCTTACCCTTGTCAATGTGAGACTCTTAGTGTCTTGAATAGAAGACTCAGTTTGGGCTTTCTTCCTAGCAGGTGACTGTGTGGGACTCTTCTCCTGCACCTCATATTCTCTAAGTATATTAGATAGCCCCCAAGCTTATGTTATCTTCTTTAAGACCTTGGGGGGAATGAGGCATTCTTCTCGGTTGACCACTAAGGTGGTAGAAAATAATGAGGGTTGGACCACTACCACATCAGATTTCTTGGGTGGACACATCAACATCAAAGCTAGTGATGCGATGCTTTGTGGTTGCTATGATGAATAGGAGACCAACTCCTTCCCTTTTGAGGTGGCAGTGGGAGAACTAGAAGAAGGGAGCTTAGCCTGCTCTTGTTGTGCCTCATCCACTATTTTCATCATGACCTCAAAAAGGTTAGTATCTTGTTGGACAACTTGGAAGGTGGGGTCCTCAAATTCTTCTGGAGGGGCAAGCTGGGACCAGTGGGACCACCTTATCCACCAATAATTCTCGATGCAATCTCAACTCGGAGCCATAATCTCCAACCACCTCTAGCTTGCTATAAGGCCTATTGCTCCATCTTCCATACTAAGTCCAATGTCTGGTTATTTTTGAAAGCCTTCTGCATCTCATCCTCAAAATCATCTTCACTGTGAGTGACTTGCAGAAGGGTAAGTTTTCTGGCAATATTTTTCCTATGGTGACCCTCGGGATCATAGGGCCTCCAAGTGACCTCTGGGAAGCAATAGGTGTCCATGTTCCATATGGCCCGTAGCATGGCAAAATGGCCTAGGTAGGTGTAGGGGCCCATTGAGCAAGGGATGGGCAGCCATGGCACAGGGCCTTTCTTTCTGAGATATCTAATTTTGACTTCCTCGACAATTTGCTAGGTTATCTCTAAGATGGCAATTGAGGTCGGGCAGTGTACTTGGCAATGCCTTTGGGGGTAATTTAGAACCATATATTCTGATGTAGGAGAATTCTTCTATATAGAAGAAATCTCCTACCCTTGCCTCACACAAGAAGTTTCTCACCCCAACTCCAAACCTGTCAGGCTCTTCACCACACAGTCGGGTGTGCACTACTAGGAGGACCTTCTCAAAGAAGCTCTTGTAGCTGGAGCACCCCTCCTGGATGCATAGCAATTGATCTTGAAGGGTGGGAGCAGTCACCCCCCCATATGGACCACCAGGGATTTATCCAATTGTGCTACAAACAAATGAATTAAAAATGAATAATAAGAAAAAGGAGGGAGTTCCTCCTTATCAGCCAATATGGCCTTCTACAAATTTGTTAACTCCTGGTCCATGTTATCACTGATTACATCCTCCCACTAGTAGAGGGGTGTCTTGTCTATCCTATTGCATTGAATGATTAAAAACATCACCTCCTTCGTAATCAGCTCTAAATCCTTTACACCCAACACCAGGTTAATCATATCGACGTAATCCTACGCCCAGGGCCGAAGCAAGAACTTTCTAATGGGGAAGCCTGAGGGCTTATGTTTTCCCCTCTTCAGGAGCATTCCTGAGAATGTGGTGTTGAGCATATAATTGGCCTGGAGGGCCAATGTCTTGAAGTCCACAACCCATGATGTTGTGGCGAGCCCGAATACTTGCCTAATTTGGTTTACCATCAACCTGGCCACCACTTGGTTTTTATGATCGTGAATGGTGTGATTTCTATGGTCATAGGCCACTACCAACCAGGCCAGGAGGTCTAAAGAGTGATAGACCTTTGGGTAAGTTAACCGACCCAAATTGGTATTCCATTTGTTGTAGATACGGGGACAGCTTGGTGCTATCCCTCTACGCCCTCATAAATAGGCTCCTTAGCAGCATCGGGTGGCGTTGATTGTCTTCCTTCATGGGGTCAAAACTATAGATCGTCACCCCCTCCACCTCTCATTACTGCTCCATCATGATATCCCTACTTGTGTCTGGTAGGTTTGTTAGAGCCTTTAGATCCTGTGCTCTCCCCATTATTTTTGTAATAGGCCATGGCCCAGTGATATTTCCAATTCGTGCCTTAACATCAGGCACCCTTATCACAACCGTGCTCATGGAAGCCATTGAACTGCACTTGGAGAAGGTTTATTTCTTGCCTTTGCACTCGAACTCATCAAGGAAATACTTCTACATGCATTAATAGTGTAGGGGAGGTTTGCCACCTTCTTTTAAAGTGCATGCATTTAATTTGGGTAGGTGGTGTTCATGTGCTTTTTCATCTGACGAGGCTTGTTGATTGGCCTGGTGCACCACGTCATCTACACTTTTAGCTGTATATTACGCCAGCTTGATTGAGTTATGGCTTGGGGATATTATCAGGATGTATGGTAACTTTGGGTTGGCCCAGGTGAGGTGCACTCAAGTGAAGCATGTGCGTGAAGTCTACATCATATTAATATCTCACATGCCTCGAGAGGATTGGGTGCATAGGTTTGTGCATCAAGAAAACTTTGCATGCTCCATTGGGGAGATGGAGCATGTGGACCTCGAAGTAGGTGCATGAACTTGTGCACTCACTTAAAATTTGCATGCTCCAAGGGGGTGGAGCATGCAAGAATCAATGGGGTGCACGAGCTCATGCACCCTTATGACCTTCATGTGCTCCACAATGGAGCGCATGGACCCAAAGATGGGCACACAACTTTGTGCACTCGACTAGACCCTCGCACACTCCATTGGAATAGAGCGCACAAACACTACTTGTGGTGCACAAGTTTGTGCACCCCTTAGGACTTTGTGCACTCCACTACAAAGTGGAGCATGCGGGTTGGGGGTTGGGTGCACAACTCGTGCACCTCACAGGGCTTCCACACACTCCATTAGAATGGAGCACACTGGTAGGATTGAAGCACGCACGAAGGTGCGCGCCTCTTGAAGGACTTCATGCGCTCCATAGGAGTGGAGTGCATGAGCTCTAGGTGGGCGTGTGAAGGCATGTGCCCTTTGGGAACTTCATGCGCTTCACTCCATAGTGGAGCACATGAAAATGGGGTGGGTGCATGGGTTTGTGCACCCTTTAAGGGTCTTGCATGCTCCACACTCCCATGGAGTACGTGGACTTTACATGGGGTGCACCAAGTTGTGTGCCCCTTAGGAACTCTTGTGCACCCCATTCCCCAATGGGGTGCATGGGCTTAGGTCGGGTGCATGACTTATGCACCCATAAGGGTTCTCATGCGCTCCACTAGTGGAGCGCACGGACTTGGCTTGGGGTGCACAGCTTGTGCGCCCTTGGGTTTTTTGTGTGCCCACTCTCTAGTGGGGTGCATGAGGGTGGACTCGGGTGCACCACCTTGTGTGCCCTTAGGGAGAAGGACAAAAGGGACCAAAAAAGGGGACTACCCTTTTTGGGGTTAACACCGGCTCTGACTGGGATAGGGGGATGGATGAAAGACATGGACCTGAGAACTCCAGACTCTCTGGGTGGACTGACACTAACTTACACACACACACTTGCACTTTTTTTTATTAATCCTCATGACCTCCATCAAAGGGACCAAAGGATTTGAGGTGTTGTCCATTCACTGGTATGGGTATTTCTTCCCCCTCCATGTCCTCAAGCCTATAGGTATGTTGGCCAATTACTTTAGCAACTTGGTATGGCCCCAACCACTTGGGATCAAATTTATCCTTCTCACCAGGCTTGTCATTCTTTGGATCCCAGTAAAGCACTACTTCACCGATAGAAAAATTTTGACCCCTAGCCTTTTTGTTGAATAGTTGCATGGTCCTATTGGATTGGGTGATCATCCTTGTAACTGCCTCCCTCCTATCTTCTTCTAATTGGACAAGCTGATCCATCCTCCTTTGTAACATGTCTGGTCTTTCATGATCCTGAAGTAATAGGGAGATGGCTGCTTTTTCCAGCTGAGGTGGTAGAAGTGCCTTTTCTCCATAAACCAACTCATAGGGTGATTTTCCAGTGGCCCTTTTTATTGATAACCTATCTACCCACAAGGCATACTTTAGTTCACTATCCCAACCTCTTTTGTTCTTCCCCAATGATCTCTTAATTTGGGTAATTATATTCTTGTTGGAAGATTCGACCAGTCCATTCCCTTGAGGATAATAATTTGTTGAGTGGGCCAGCTCTATACTGTATTTTGCATAGAAGTCAACCATCTCATAAGAAGTAAAATATTTTGCATTATCTATCACCAACTTCCTGGGCACCCCAAATCTGGTTAATATGCTTTCTTCCAGAAAGTTAATGATAGCTGATGTTGTTGACCTCCTGAGGGGAGCTGCTTCAACCCATTTAGTTAAGTAATCTGTAGCAGTGATAATCCATTTATGACCTCCTAAAGAGTTTGGGTTGATTTCTCCTATTAGATCTATCCCCCATTGAGAGAAAGGAGTTTCAATAATCACTGGCTTTAGTGGCATTGCAGGCAGATTTTTCTTGCTAGAGAAAACTTGATAGTTATAGCATTTTTTGATAAACTGATACACATCCTTGAATATGGTCGACCAATAATATCCTGCCCTCATAATATGGTTGGTTGTTGCTTTTGGAGAAAAATGACCACCACAGAACCCCATGTGAAACTCTTCAATAATCTTAGGGGCTTCCCTTTTTGTCACACACAACAACAACACTCCACTTGGGTGTCTCCAATAGAGCCGATCTTCTTGTAGGTGGTATTTCTGAGCCTGCTGCTTAATACTCCTCATTCTGCTAGCAGATTTGTCAGGTAAGAAGGATAGGTTCTTTAGATAAAATAGGACATCTCTATACCAGTCAGATTCTTCATGCATAGGTTGTTCACCCTGTTGTGCTCCTTGCACCAAAATGGCATTACTCACCTCCTCCTCTCCTTTGTAGGCCATATATTTTGCCAACCCTTGACCTTTAATAATTTTGATTGCTTTAAACTCCACATCATACTACAATAGCTTTACCATCCATCTTGTTGAACTGCCTGTGGGCTCGGGCTGGGTGAGGACATCCTTGATGGCAATGTAGGGGATACAGGCAATCACTTTACTAGAACCAAAGATACTCTTAAAATGTTCTAAAGCCTGAATCAGAGCAAAGGCCTATTTCTCTATTGGCTTATACCTTAGTTGGGCCCCCTTCATTCCTAAACTCATGAATGCTATAGGCCTTTCATTTCCTTCTTCATCTTTCTGGGATAGTACAATAGCTATAGTATGTTCTGAAGCAAAGGAGTACAGGTTGAAATTCTTTGAATGGTCTGGGTAAGTCAGCACAGGTGCGGTAGTAATGGCTTCTTTAATTTGTTGGAAGGCCTTGATATTGTCTTCATCCCACTTTATCTTTGCATCCTTTTTAATCATGTCATTTACTAGCTTAGCAATCTCAACAAAATTTGGGACAAATCTTCTGACAAAATTTATTTTTCCAAAGAAGGACCTAACTCCTTTGAGGCTCTTGGGAGGTGGTATCTGTGCAATAGCCTTTGTTCTCTCTAGATCAATGCTTATCCCTTCCTTTGAGACTACATGTCCTAACAACTTACCATGGGTGGCTCCAAACAGATATTTCTTTGGATTTAATGAAATCCCATACTCTTTGCATCTTTCAAAAACTTGAGACAAGTGGGAGAAGTGATCTGCAGGGTTCTTGGAAAATACTATGATATCATCCAGGTATACCACTACAATTTTGAACATCAGCCCTTTAAAGGTAAAATCCATAGCCCTCTGAAAAGTGGCTCCAACATTCATCAACCCGAATGGCATCCTCTGATATTCAAAGGTCCCCCATGGTGTAGTAAATGCAGTTTTGAATCGGTCCTCTGGGTTGACCAAAATCTGATTATATCCTGAGAAGCCATCTAATAGTGAAATCCTAGAGGATCCCACCACTACCTACAGTAGCTATTCCATATTGGGAAGGGGGTAATTATCTTTGAGGGAGCTCTTATTTAAGTTTTTGAAGTCTACACACAACCTTATTTCCCCATTCTTTTTCCTAACAGGCACTAAATTTGCTATCCAGGAAGAGAACCTCACTTTCTTAATTATTTTTGCATTCAGCAACTTTTGGACCTCTTTTTGCATGATAGGATGTAGAGTAGGATTAAAATTTCTTTGTTTCTACCTAAAATGTTTGGCACCCTCCTTCAGAGGAATAATATGGGTCATCACCTCAGTATTAAATGTTCTTAGATCATCATAGCTCCAAGCAAAACTATCCCTATTTTTTCTCAGATATTGGATATACTATTTCTTTTCTTTTGTTGGTAATGCCTTGTCAATCCTGACCATTTTTGGATCTCCTATTGTCCCAACATTAACCTCTTCTCCCTCTGATTCATGAGGTGCAGTTCTATGGGCTTTATCAAAATCATCAAATAGAGATTCCAAAGCTACTAGCCCCTTGGGAATTTTATTAGTTTTGAGTTGTATTACTTCTGTTGGGGTTCCTATAACATGCTACAGTTTTTCCTCATCTTCTTCATCACAAATCACCCCAACAAATTGGTTCTGTACTATCATAAAATCCTTGATATCAGTATCATCTTGAAAGACTTGTAGGTAAACCACATTATCTGGGATAGAAGGATGATACACAGATATAGTGGGGAATCTATCCATGTATTCTGTATCAATTTTAGGATTATCTACCCAGAAGCATTCACAACCAACAGATTGGCAACATGGTTTTTCTCCCTGGGTATATGTGATATATTAAAGGCCAAGAACTTGTCGATCTCATCTAAGACAGCTTGCTTGTATTGCTTTAGCCTAGGGTGTTTGGTCTGGTATTTCCCTTTGATCTGTTGTATAATTAATTCAGCATCCCCATAGACAGTGAGGTAGTTGATACCCAACTCTTTAGCTTTTCTCAGTCCTAGTAGCAATGCCTCATATTCTACCACATTATTTGTGTAGGGGAACTCTAACCGGTAAGGCACTCCCAAGTAATTACCCTTTATGTCTATCAAATTAATTCCAGCTCTAGCCCCAGTTTGTGACTTAGCCCCATCAAAGGTCATTGTCCACATTTCAGTGGTGAGGACCCTATCTGACTCAGCATCCACAACTACTTTTATCTTGGGGTCCAGCCCTTCTGCATTAGGTACTTCTTTGAGGAAAGGGGTGTGCCAAATAGAATAAACACCTAACTCCTTTTCTTCTACAGAGCTGACTAGATTGACAGTGGTATTATCAGGCCTCATTAGCTCAACTGAACGTTTGTTGAATGGTTCCCTCCTCAGGGTGGCCTATTCTTTGGATGAAAGGGGAATGGTGGCATATGACCAATCCAACTGGATTGATCCACCCAATTGCTCTACCCAGTGTCTAGATAGCAGTAAGGAAAATAATGGGTCTACATCTACCACAACCACATCCATTACAATTCCCTTCTTTGGATATTGATCTAAAAAGACCAAGAGGCCTATAATTATCCCTACACAAGGCACTTGCCTATTGTCCATGATAGAAATGGGGGGGAATATTTGGTGCACATCAGTCCCAACTGATCAGCCACCTACTTTGGCATAACATTGTGAGATGCCCCGCTATCAAGCATGCAATTGTGTATCACATAGCGGTCACCATACCCAGATGTATATCGGAGGGAGATATAAAAGGGCCTAACTAAAGCAGGACTTCTGCTAGATGGATTAGAAGTTGAAGCTGCAAAGACATGGCCTTCCCCTTGGTCAATCAGCCCAAAGGCCCTACAAATATGCTCTCTATATTTAGGGACAGTCATCAGTTCTCCAAAGGTTATGTTTATCTTCTGCTTGGCCAGTTCCAAACCTATGTCAAATTCTGATTTTTTATTTTTTGGCCCACTATTGATAGGTTCAAACCTTTCAGGAGGGGGTGGTTGATGGCCATCATTAGGTTTCTTTGCATGGGCTTGCTCCTTCTCATTAGCTGCATTTTTCTTATCTGGCTTGTCAGGGATGGTTCTGTTGCATAGCCTAGTGGCATGGACCCTTTCTAATGTCTCAACTTCCTCAGCTGTTGGGGTCAATTTGCCCTATCTTATTTGTTCAAAATGGTTATTCGGGGGCCTTTTTAAGATTTTAACATCATCAAGGGAAAATTTTGTAGGCATGTTATCAAGACTGGTAGACTGGGTGACTTCTTCTAGAATTGGTGGAGTATCAATAGTTTCCTCCCAAGTCCAACAAGCATTAATTCTAATCTCATCCTCTGATTCTTCCTCAAGGTTTACACCTGAATGGAGACCATGGTATACACCACAATCATCTGGATTGTGGGGAGCATCACATGCTGGACAGAAGAAGGGAAATTCAGAGGCTATATTGATAGAAGTCATGGGATTTGGGATAGCATCCTGATATTTTTGAACTTCCTTCCTCTTCCAGTTATTGTTCGGATTTCTACCACCCTCATTGTTCTAGTTTCTATTAAAATTTCATCTGAAAGGGGGTCTACCCTCATTCTGGTGCTGTGAGGGTTCTCCATTATCACCTTTGTCCCTCTCAATTTTGGATAGTCGATTGTTCATGGATAGGAACATTTATGTCACCTGTGATGACAATTTCTCAATAGGGTCGGGTTCTAATTTTTTTAAAATTCCAAACCCCACCTTCTTAGTTCTCCTTTTAGTTTGGTTGGGGTTGGGGTCTACTGAGGTTGCCTTCATCTTCCCACTATCTATCATATCTCTTTCTATCATAGTTGCTCTTTCCATGCAAGCATCGATAGTGAGTGTGGGTTGCTGCCTGAGTTCATAGTTAAAGTCACCAGGGAAGGCATTTTTATAGAAGCATATGGACTGGTGATCATTAGGCCTTAAAGCCACAGGGATTCGGTTTCTCAGCTTGGTGAACCACCTATTGAAATCATCCATAATTTCATTTTCCTTTTTTTTCATTGTGGCTAGTTCGGTCAATAGAGACTGTTCATTCTTTTTCTCCCCATATTTTCTGAGGAATGCAGTTTCTAACTCTTGGAAAGTGCCAATAGAGTCTGTTGTCAAACTATTAAACCACTCTCTGGCATCCTTTTCTAGGGTTTGAAGGAATAATCTAAGGACAACATCCTCATGTTCCACCTCTAGGCTATCCATAGCATACAAAAAGTCTTTTACATGGTCTTCCTCGATCACAGTATTGTCCCCTAGGAACTTAGGTAGGTACTTGTGGGCCTTTGGGGGTAAAGGGTTCAAAACAGGTGGTAAAACAAAAGGCCTATACCTATTAAGGTACCAGTTATTCAAAGGTGGATTGGCCATTGGTGTGATTGGGCCCCTCGAGATAGTAGGTGGGATAGTACTTGGTTTTTGAGAACTTTGAGGAATAAAAATAGTACTACCCTGATTACTAGAAGGAACAGAAACCAAAGTCTTATTTTTACTTTTATGAGCTCTAAAAAGTACCTGTGGATCTGGTAGTTTAGGGTAGAGCTCCTCTTCACTACATCTCATGGCCGCCAGATCAGCTCCCCATTGATATTTTCAATTTCTTTAGAGTCACCAACACAAGGTGCAAAAAGTGAGGGGTGCTCTCTAGCTAAGATTGCTCAGCCCAAAATCTCATAGGATATGTCATAGGGGAGTGAAATAACAAATAGATTTAAAAGGTCCTCCCCGAAAATGGTGCCAAAAATTATTGTGGAGATTTCTTGCTTACCTTCTCTAAGATTTGTCATGTCACAGGAATCTCTAAAATCACATGAGTATTGTGGACTCTAGTGGATCCACCTCTTTGACCCAGGAATAGATTACTTAGAGGGCTCTAGACAGACTAGGTCTGGTAAGGAAACCCTAGATAGTGGGTTTAGATATTTGCTATTATAGTGCAGTCACACATTCATCACCAGATAAAATGATATTATGTTGTTTTAATTATTTGTGACCAAACCTAACATTAATAGAGCATATCAAGACCAGACCGATGCCATGTCCATTGGGTAGTCATAGCAGATTTATATTAAATGACTTAGAAAAGAAAGAGAAGGGAGAACTAGTTCATTTTTATTCATTCAAATAATGTAATGCATAAAAATGATTAAACTAGAGAAAGAAAGTATCATCCACATATTCTGATTGTAGTAATACATAAATAAGCAAACACAGACCATAAACACAGGAGATGCCAAGAATAGAGTTGGAGTTTTCATTAATATAAAAGATTTTTACATATGGAGAGACCAACAAGGTGCTTGGCTCTTATATGATAATCATTACAATAAACCCTAGTTTGAATAATGTAACAAGGGGTTGTTCCTCTCCATCCTGATTGTAGTGATGTAAGAGTCTCCAACTCTAGCGCGTTCCACAGGAAATGATCTCAGTGAACAATGCTCCTTGGGCAGTCCCTAGTAAATGATAGGAGAAAGGGTGATAAGAAAAATAGAAAGACATACACAAGGAAAATATGACTAACACTTAGACAAAGCTTATACCTAGACTTTTCTCTCTCAGAGGTTTGATAAAAAATCTACTACTGTAGTGATCTCCCTTATATAGTGTAGATTGCTCGAGCGAGGCTGTAACCATTTGCTCCAATTGGATCAATATCATTCCCTCCAAAAGTAAGATGTAATAAAAAATGGGCACGTAGCCCATGCCTTCTATCTACATAGGTGGTGGCTACATTTGTGCATCATCTTCCCCACTACCATGGGCCGAAGGTTGAGTTACAGCTGGCTCGTGCACTCCTAGTGAACCAGGTCCCACTCCGCCTTCGAGGTTCTATATGCTTTGGTCAATATAGCTCCATGCCTCATCATGGAAGGTTAAAGTAAATAATAATAAGTTCAGATCCTGCATGGCTTTGTTCACCCTTTCTCTAGCCCATTCCATTGTGTTCTCAGTGAAGACACATAGGCGATCCACCATCTGCACCAAAGTTATAAACTACTTTGATAATTTTACATTAGGACCAAAGTCAAAATTTTGAATTTTTTGGAGCATAAACTCTTTGATGTCAGGAGCCTAAATAAACTCATCAAGTTTGAAACCACAATCCTCTAGCTCATCTTCAACCTCTCGTTCGACATCCACCACCTCTTGGTTCCATAGGAGCCAATTTTATCTATTCTATAAGAAGATGAAAACTTTGGCATATTCCTTGACAAAGAAATAGATGGAACCATCTTCCAATATAGTTGTCATCCTAAAAATTACTACATAGTTATCCCTAAACCTCTTGTAGATGGGGAATATGGTGTTCACTCTCTGATCTCCTTGCTACAATTGATCCCGCAAGAGGCCGACAGTATGCCTGGTGGCATAGATATCAATAAATATGGACTCAAGGTCCTCCATTTTCTCCATTATATTTTCTTTCATTTCCTATTTAAATTCTTCCACAGACCCAAATTGATCACTGGCCTATGTAGCACTAGCCTAGGAAGGAGCTGGCATCTTTAATCGATCAACCTCGGTTTGGAGCTATTGTACTTTGAGCTGGAGTTGCCCCACCTCCATAACCTTGGATTTTAAATCTTCTATCTCTTTCTCCACTACTGCTACCACCTACACTTGGGTGGCCACTTGGGATTTCATCATTTCGATGGGTGCAACCTCTACCCACATAACACCTTTACTGACATCAATGGTGGCCTCCTTTAGACTTGGTGGCAAAGGGATATCAAATGTGGTAGTGGACACTTCACCTACCTCTTGCCCCATTGTCCTTTGGGGCCTACTTATTCCTTTGCTTGGGGACCTTTGCTCCTCCATATCTTGTATCTGGTCCTCTTCATCAGTGGTGAACTGGAGGGTGTCCCTTACCCTTGTCAATGTAAGACTCTCGGTGTCTTCAATAGAAGACTCAGTTCTGGCTTTCTTCCTGGTAGGGGACTGTGTGGGACTCTTTTCTTGCACCTCATATTCTCTAAGTATATTAGATAGCCCCCCAGCTTCTGTTATCTTCTTTAAGACCTTGGGGGAATGGGATGTTCTTCTTGATTGATCACTAAGGTGGTAGAGAATAACGAAGGTTGGCCCACTACCACATCAGTTTTCTCAAATGGACACATCAATGTTAAAGTTGATGATGTGATACTTTGTGGCTATTGAGATGAGGAGGAGACCAACTCCTTCCCTTTTGAGGTGGTAGCGGGAGAACTGGAAGAAGAGGGGAGTTTAGCCTGCTCTTGTTGTGCCTCATCCACTATTTTCATCATGACCTCAAAAAGGTCAGTATCTTGTTGGACAAATTGGAAGGTGGGGTCCTAAAATTCTTTTGGAGGGGCAGTTGGGACCAGTGGGACCACCTTATCCACCAATAATTCTCTATGTAATCTCAACTCGGAGCCATAATCTCCAACTACCTCTATCTTACTATAAGGCCTATTGCTCATCTTCCATACATATTCTAATTATCGATTATTTTTGAAAGGCCTTCTACATCTTATCCTCAAAATCATCTTCATTATGAGTGACTTGTAGAAGGGCAAGTTTTCTAGTGATATTATTCCTATGGTGACCGTCGAGATCATAGGGTCTCCAAGTGACCTCCGAGAAGCAATAGGTGTCCATATTCCATATGGCCCGTAGCATTGCAAAATGGCCTAGATATGTATAGGGGCCCATTGAGCAAGGGATAGGTAGCCATGGCACACTGCCTTTCTTTCTAAGATATCTAATTTTTACTTCCTTGGCAATTTGTTGGGTTATCTCTAAGATGGCGATTGAGGTCGGGTAGTGTATTGGCAATGCCTTTGGGGGTAATTTAGAACCATATAATCTGATGTAGGAGAATTCTTCTATATAGAAGAAATCTCCTACCTTTGCCTCATGCAAGAAGTTTCTCACCCCAACTCCAAACCTGTCAGGTTCTTCACCACACAGTCGAGTGTGCACTACTGGGAGGATCTTCTCAAAGAAGATCTTGTAACTGGAGCACCCCTCCTGGATGCACAACAATTGATCTTGAAGGGTGGGAGTAGTCACCCCCCCATTTAAGCCACCAGGGATTTATCCAATTGTGCTATGAACAAATGAATTAAAAATGAATAATAAGAAAAAGGGGGAAGTTCCTCCTTATCTGCCAATATGGCCTTCTATAATTTTGTTAACTCCTCATCCATGTTATCACTGATTACATCCTCCCATCGGTAGAGGGGCATCTTATCTATCCTATTGCATTGAATGATTAGGAACATCACCTCCTTCATAATCAGCTCCAAATCCTTTACACCCAACACCAGGTTAATCATATCGACATAATCTTGCGCCCAGGGCCGAAGTAAGAACTTTCTAATGGGGAAGCCTGAGGGCTTGCATTTTCCCCTCTTCAGGAGCATTCCCAGGAATGTGGTGTTGAGCATATAATTGGCCTGGAGGGCCAATGTCTTGAAGTCCACAACCCATGATGTTGTGGTGAGCCTGAATACTTACCTAATTTGGTCTATCGTCAACCTGGCCATCACCTAGTTTTTATGATCGTGAATGGTGCAATTTCTATGGTCATAGGCCACTGCCAGCTAGGCCAGAAGGTCTGAAGAGTGATAGACCTTTGGGCAAGTTAACCGACCCAAATTGGTATTCCATTTGTTGCAGATGAGGGTCGGCTCGGTGCTATCCCTCTGCACCCTCATAAATAGGCTCCTTAGCAGTGTCGGGTGGCGTTGATTGTCTTCCTCCATGGGGTCAAAACTATAGATCGTCACCCCCTCCACCTCTCATTGTTGCTCTACCATGATATCCCTGCTTGTATCTAGTAGGTTCGTTAGAGCCTTCGTATCTTGTGCTCTCCCCATTATTTTTGTAATAGGCCATGCCCCGATGATCTTGCCAATTTGTACCTTAACAGTAGGTACCCTTGTCGTAGTCGTGCTCATGGAAGCCATTGAACTGCACTTGGAGAAGGTTTCTTTCTTGCCTTTGTGCTCGACCTCATCGAGAAAATACTTTTGCATGCATTAATGGCATAGGGGAGGTTCACCACCTTCTTTTAAAGTGCATGCATTTAATTTGGGTAGGTGGTGTTCATGCACTTTTCAACAGGGCTTGTTGATTGGTCGGGTGCACCACGTCATCTGCACTTTTGGCTATGCATTACACTAGCTTGATCGAGTTGCGGCTTAGGGAGATTCTTAGGATGCATGGCGATTTTGGGTTGGCCTAGGTGGGGCACACTCAAGTGAAGTATACATGTGAAGTCTATGCCGCATTAACATATCATGCACCTCATGAGGATTGGGTGCATAGGTTCATGCATTGAGAAAACTTCACGTGCTCCATTGGGGAGATGGAGCGCACAAACCCCAAAGCGTGTGAATGAACTTGTACGTTTGCTTAAACTTCATGCACTCCAAGGGAGTGGAGTGCATGGGACTCAATGGGACACATGAGATCATGTGCCCTTATGACCTTCATGCACTCCATAACAGAGCACATGAACCCAAAGGTAGGCTCACAACTTCGTGCACCAGACTAGACCCTCACATGCTCCATTGGAATGGAACGCGTGGATGCTACTCAGGGTGCATGATCTTGTGCACCCCTTAGGACTTTGTGCACTCCACTACAAAGTGGAGCGTGCAGGTTGGAAGTTGGGTGCACAACTCGTGTGCCTCACAGGGCTTCTACATACTCCATTAGAATGGAGCGCACTGGAGGGATCGAAGTGCACACGGAGGTGCATGCCTCTTGAAGGACTTTGTGCGCTCCATAGGAGTGGAGCGCACAGGCTCTAGGTGGGTGCGTGAAGGCACATGCCCTTTGGGAACTTTGTGCGCTTCACTCCATAGTGGAGCGCATGGAATCGGGGTGGGCACACGGGTTCATGCACCCTTCGAGGGCATTGTGCATTCCACACTCCCGTGGAGCATGCGGACTTTGCGTGGGGTGCACCAAGTTGTGCATCCCTTAGGAACTCTTGTGCACCCCATTCCCCAATGGGGTGCATGGGCTTAGGTCGAGTGCATGACTTGTGCACCCATAAGGGTTCTCATGCACTCCACTAGTGGAGTGCATGGACTTGGCTTGGGGTGCACAACATGCACGCCCTTGGGTTTTTTGTGTGCCCACTCTCTAGTGGGATGCATGGGGGTGGACTCGAGTGCACCACCTTGTGCGCCCTTAGGGAGAATGACAAAAGGAGTCAAAAAGGGGGACTGTCCTTTTTGGGGCTAACACAACTATAGCACAATTTGAAAATAAAAACCAAAACGTGTTGTGAAAGTAAAGAAGCAAAATGTGAACATAAACCAAAACACCAAATTTGACAATAACCTATATTGTTGAAAGACAAACATGAAAACAAACAAAATTTTAAAATAAAAAAAACAAGCAAACAAATAAATAAGTGATAACTGTAACAAAATAGTGTATACAAACACAAAATTATGTACAAGCGAAATTAAAAAAAAAACAATAAAGTTATATACAAGCAAAACTTGCAAAACCAAAAACTATGTACAAGAGATGAATATATACAAGTGATGGATATGATTTCTATCTCAGGGATGGAAATAGTGCTTTAAAAAATACCCATTGATAGGCAAAGGAATGTTCTCTCCACTTAAATTCTACAATCTAAAAGCATTTTCCCCAAGAATCTCAAAAATTTGGTAGGGGCCTAACCAAAGATTGCTAAATTTATTATGATTACCCTTCCTTTTGTGTGCTTTATTCCACAATAAAACCAAATCAGCAATCCTAAAGGCTTTGACCTTGGCTCTCTTATAAAACCACCTTTTAACAACCCCCTTATGCTTACTAAAATGTTGTAGGGCATATTCCCTCTTTTCATCTAGACTCATTAAGTGAGTAAATCTTGCCTCTTTTTTATCATTGATTTCAAGATAATCTTTTATAAACTAAAGATTCTGCAATTTCAAGTTAGTATAAATGGGATATTGACCATAAAATAAATGATAAGGATAAGTGCCTATGGAATCTTTTGATCTAGTTCTATCTTCCCATAAATCATATTTCAACTTGTTATGCCAGTCTCTAGGATTCATTTCCAACAATTTCTTAATTATGGATAATAAGTTTTTATTAGTAGATTCTGCTAAACCATTACCTTGTGGGTAATAATTTGAAGAAAACTTTATGCTTACCTTATTTTTGTAATCCCATTCTACAAATTGAAGTGAAGTGAAAGCAGAACCATTGTCACAAACAATAGAATATGATATACCAAATCTAGTAACAATGTGTCCTAAAAATTGAATAACCACTTCAAAAGTATAGTTCTTAGTGGGAATGGCCTCAATCCATCTGGTACAATAATTTGTGGTGGTTAAAATGTATTTATGACTAGGTGAATAGTTTGGGTTTCAAAATATAAACCCCATTCTGTAAATGGTTTAGACTCAAACACGGGTTGTAAAGGTATGGAGGCATTTGGTTCTCTATTGGTGGCAATCTGGCATGTATGGCAAGAACGAACATGGGCATGGGCATATTTGAAAATGTGGATCCAATAGTAACCAGATCTCAAAATATGGTGCACTATGGTATTAGCTGATCCATGCCCAGTCCCATACTTACCATGAAAATCCTTAAGTATTTGCATAGACTCATCATTACTCAAACATCTAAGGAAATTTCCTTTGTGATTTTTTCTATATAACACAACAGGTTTAATCATAAAATTAGAGCTTTTTAATCAAAGTGCTCTTATTTACGTAGCATTAAAGTGATTGGGTACTTACCATTCAAAATAAAATACATAATGTCATCATACCATTCATTCGTGGTGATGATTTCTGTAGTGTATTGCTGATATGCGATTTGAGGATCGATTTTAGCTAGAGACTTTGTCAAATCTTGTCTTATAACAAGCTTCATTGAACGAATCTCCAAATCAAACTCCTACAAAGTAGCTAGCCATTTTTCTCTCCTTTTTCCTAGTTCATTCTTGTAGCACCCTAAAATTGGCGCAGTCAAATTGGAATAATTACATTCACCTTAGTAAATAAATTTAAATTCAAATTTAACCTCCCAAACCGCCCGTTAACCGTCGAGAAACCCGTTTCCCCTTTTTTCGTGCCATTTTTAGAGGTTGTTTTGACCGTTGGACGATATCGTCGCCGATCAGACGATATCGCCCTAGATTTGACGATTTCGTCTGGACTAGAACGTCCAGACGATTTTGTCGCAAAACTAAATTTGCATAGATAGACTCTGTTCCAACGGGTCTCCAATTCGGGCAGAAGCGTGTCTGCGCCATTGGGACCCTTCCCCCGTTGGAGATCTCCCAAATTGGGATGATCTCCAACCTCCCAACAACTCCCCTATGCCTATTTAAACTCTAGGACATTCCCTCCCCAACCCCTGGCTGAATTTTATCTGCAAGTTGAATCCCTCTGCGTCAAGACATCTGAATGTTGCTTCTACACTAGTTCCATAGTATTTTTGTTGTAGGTACATCACCAATTTTCAACCGAAGCCAGCACCTATCACCGCCGATGAACCTGTCAAGATCGGAGGCGATCCCGTACAATTCGAGACGATTTCGTACTGATGCGAGACGATCTCGACTGTAGTCCACATCGAGGCAATCAGTGCCTGGAGTTTGCTTTTCTTGACCTTTTATTTGTCATTTTCTGCTATAAATTAGATCAGTTACTCAGTTTTTATGTTAGTCTGCATCTGGAGTTCACCCATCTAGTCTAGATTGCATGTTAAGATCATATTCTGCCATTAAAGTATCGTAATTTGCTTTAAATTCCATTTTTTAAATATCGTTCAGTATTCATATTGCAATTTCATGTAGTTTGCCTCTGTTTGCACAGTAGAATTCCTTGCATTTTGCACCTATTTTTTGTTTTGCAGGTCTCTGACGAATTCGTCAGATTGCAGACGATCCTGTCAGTTTGGACGATTTTGTCAGATTGCAGGCGATTCTATCGAATCTCAGGCGATCCAGACTGCTTCAAGCATCAGAAACTTCTTCAGACTTTCGGATCAGGTAATCTCCATTGGCCTCCTGCAAATTCTCTATTTTTTGCTTTCTACTCTGTTTGTTGTATTCATTTAAATTGCATTTTCATATAGATTAAGTTAGATTCATTCGGCCAAACCTAGGATGAATGCTTAAGGATAAAATGAACTCATCAAAACACATTCCAAAAACCTAGGCGTGGAAACTGCCGCCAAATGTTTCCTGGTGAACCCACCATCCGTCGAAAAATCACCAAAACACACCTCCCTTGAGAGGCGGGACCTTCGTAAAGTCCTCTCGTCCGAGGTACCGCACCATCCTTTTCCCATCCTCCTTCCGGGCGCGGATCCAATAGCCTGAAGGTAGGGATGCGAAAAATTTGGAGCGATACATTTTGGTGAACCCGACGTGAATGCATCATAACCTTTTGAAAACAAAAACAAAAATATATATATGTATACAAGAAAAACAAAAACAAAATCATCATTTCATGTTTTAGATTCAATTCTAAATAGTAGATGCTAAATATTACTTTTAGAAGTACTAAAGAAACCATGAGTTTTTACTCAAATCAATATGAGCCCATCAGTAATGTTGGAAGAATTCAGCCAAATACATTTGTTGATTATGACCAACCTCATCCCTATTCAACATCACCTCCATCACACTTCTCTCATTTTTCATCCTTAACCCAACAAGACAATCCCTTTGCCAATCCTCTTCATAATGATATTATCTATTCTCCCATATATCCATATTATGTCTATCAATCCACATATAATCCTCCACCACCTTTTCAATACTCTTCTTTCAATACAACACATCCATTTCAACAAGAAAATACTTATTCTTCCAATTCTACCATGCACTCACCTCCTACATCGCAATCTTCCTGTCATCATTCTACCCATAATAAAGAAAGTAGAGGTGAGAAACCATTAGGCCCTTTTATGACGAAATTCCTAAAGCATTTATCAAAAACCTCTCAAAAACCTTCATCACGTAAATTTACTAAGCTCAATCAACCAATGGATATAATTCTCAAGTATTTACTTGACACAAATAAGATTGAACTCCCTTCCATAAGACAACCTGATACCACAACAGATTGGTTTAAACCTGAGCTACATTGTGAATATCATAGAGTAGATGGACATATGACACAAAATTGTAAAGATTTAAGATGTGCAATTCAAGATTTGATTGATAAGGATCTTTTTAATATAAAGGAATTACAATCTACAACTGATTATAAATCTTCAGTAAACAATCAAACTCCTACACAACAAATACCAATAATCAATCAAGACATGGGGATCTCCCAAGAACCCCTACTCAATTATCAACAACAAGAAACCAATCAAATATTGCATGTTAATGTGTCCCATCATGATGATATTATTAATATTGTAACAAAAACTACAAATGAGCAACCTCAAGTTCAATCAACTCAATCCGATATTCAAGATATGGATTCCTCATTTGACCAACCTTCAAAACTATCTTTGGCTCTAGAGAATGATCCAAAATGGAATGTAAGCATAGAAAGCTCATCTTTAGAATCAAAATCTCAATCTGAAATCCACTTTGATAACCAACAACAAGTGATTAATCCTCAAGCAAAGATATCCCTTTTAGAAGTATTACAAATTGCTCACAAGGAAATTTTGTTCAAAATACCTAGCCAACAATTTGTTCCTCATCATATTTTCTCTAAGAACATAATTAATGGTATAAACCCTCTTGAGGTTAACCATATTTCATTCTATGATGAGGATATTCCTTCCTCTACTCCACAAGAAGACTCCTATCTTTACATTACCGGATCTCGTAAAGAAACACTTGTTAGAACTATCATGGTAGATAATGACTCTTCTCTTAATTTATGCACTTATCAATTATTTCAAAAACACAAATCAAAGGAAGAAGATATTAATGAATCAAATGTTATTATAAAATCTTTTAACAATGAAATTCAAGAACCTCAAGGTACTATAATTCTTCCCCTTAATATTGGATCCAAGATCCTGGATACTTTATTCTATGTAGGATATTGTCCTTCACCTTACAACCTACTTCTCCAAAGTCCTTGGATTCATACGATGAGGGTTTTCCCTTCCACTCTTCACCAATGTTTGAAGTTTGAACTTGCAAATAAAATTGTTACCATACATGGTGACCCAAAACCATTTGAAGAATATTTAACGATTGAAACATCAAGTTCTATACATTCTCTATTGTCACAATTATCTTCTATCCATCACTTTTCTTCATCCATATATGATCATCCTTGTTTACCAAATAACATCCATGCATATCTTTCACATATACTTTCTCCATCTTATCAAGACTTGGAATATAATAATAAGAATGAAGAACTTTCTTATCCTTCTGACATTTTATTTTGTAACATGATCAATTTTCCACATATAAAAGTCAAATCTTTTGCTACATTATTCTACATTATAACAAAGCTTTTGTTATCACTACCTTTTATTCATCACCTTTTATTCTTACCTTCACCTCAACCAGATTATCCTTCAAAACCTCCTTTGATTTTGAAGCAACCTTAGACATGCTATACTCAAATAACCTTGTATAGTGTATATAGATCATCTTGTATATACCACCAATTTCAATTCATAAATTAAAATCAAAATACAAAAAAAATCAAAATCCTCAAAATATTCAAAAAAATACAAATGCAACTAAGGAACTTAAAGGTAAATTTGAGCCCAACTGGCTCGGACCATACATCATTACTGCTAAATTTGAATCAGGAGCATATAAATTATCTACCTTAGATGGTAAAGAACTTAAAGAACCCATGAATATTTTGCATCTTAAACGTTACTATGCATAAATTTGGTCATTTCATCCATGTATATATTTGTTCAAAATTACTATCTTGTATTTCTTTCAATTTATTCAAAAACACCAAAAACATTCATAAATCTCCAAAAATCTTCAAAACTATCTATTGCATTTATTTAAAGCACTTGTTAAGTTCCTTTTGCTCAAAAACAAAAATAATGATAAAAATCTAAAAACAGCTATATGCTTGACTCTTTCGAAACCAAAACAATATACAGAAGAAAGAGAGAGTCAACATTCTCAAAACTTCTCAAAAGTGTTTATATATATTTTCTTACAATTATTGCAGTTATATGTTTCAACTTATTTTGGATAAAATTAGCATTTATTTGGCATCCCTCACTTGCACACTCACAACAATAAATATCTTGATTTTATCTGGCATGATTACTAATCTCTCTTATATCAAAGTCCACAAAATTCAATTAAATAAAGTTTGAGCATAGAGAATTGATCTTGTTATTTACTTAAACCAAGCACATCTTTTCACAATAAAATGATTATATTTGTAATTTCCATGTTTTGCTACATAGTAGAACTGATTTCTTGGGTGAAAAGTTTCCCTGCTATCCTATCATGCACATGGTCTAGAATCTTTGAGAATTGGCAAAAGGACAAGCTCACCCCTACCCAGAATAAAAATCCCTTGCTCTACAGCTAATCCGAGCAAGTATCCCTAGCAAAGAAAAAGAAAAAAAAAAAAAAAAATTCAAGAAAGAAAAAGAGAAAAGAAAAATGTTATTTCAGCAATGTTCCAAGCATTATCAAGCAAAAGAAATACAAAAGCAAAAGAAAATAAGCAAAGTTCAAAAGAAAGCAAGAAAGCAATAAAATCCCTTTCCCTACCCTTTGAAAAGAAAAGAAGGGTTGATGAGCTTGAATCCCTGGAATTCTCAATTATTCGAAAACTGTGAGGTAAGCCCCATAACAAGTGGTTTGTGCCCAACCTGCTTGGCCTTGGGTAACTCCTAGCGTGGCGATATGTCCGTCACATTAGCGACCTTCTTTTGTACAGACCTATGTCTCGCTTATGGATTAGCTAGCTCTTGATAATCCGATCTACATAGTAGTCTAATATGGTTATATGCATCTACATCATGGTTAATGAACACTTATTTGGTTTCTTTAAATCACTTGTATCATAGTATCTTGCTCAAACCTGGTAAATGAACCATACAATTGCACACACATTTGTATTTGAGAGATTTTGTCTATCATTATGATAAATCAAGATCGGAAATGAATTCACATATGCACATGGGATTCCTTATAAATCTAACTTTTTGTCTTCAAAATACTTTGAAATATTATTTTTTGCAACTTGTTTGGAATAAATCAAGTACAATTATTTAAAAAAAAAGACAACTATATAATAGAAAAATCAAAAATTTCTTTCAAAACATATCATATATATCATATCGACTTTCGCGACGATGGTATAGTTCCAAAACCAAAATTGGAATTTTATGCCTAGCGCAAGTCCTCATTTTCATATTTTCTGTTCATCAAAAATCAATCATGCAATAAAACTATCTATTTTCTTTGATTTTCGCGATGATGGTATAAGTCTATACCTACATATTCTATGCCTAGCGCAAACCATTGTAACAATTTTTATTCCCTCATTTATCAAAATTCATAAAAACCATATGACTTCATTTTATTACACAAATTTTGCTTTTCAAAAGAATGCACATTTTCATTATTTCATGTCATTATGTCAACCTCCAATTTTGCAATGACGGTATAATTCCTAAGGAATTATTCAACAATTTTATCACACTTAGGAATTTATGCCTAGCAAAAATCATTTTTTACAAATATTTCATGCATAATATTTTATGGAAATCTGAAAACAAACCATCATCATCATCATCATTTGCATCATCACAACAAAGTCTTAAGACAAGTCTCTTAAGCACTCTTTCACTTTTCACAATATTTCTATAAATGGGATTAGCTTGACGACCGAGTGAGCAGCGACTCCATGAAATGGTCTATAATAGCGACAATGTCCTTTGAAATTATTGTTAAAAGTCCCCTTTTCTTTTATCAAATCATTGCATCACAAACAACCAATTTGTTACATCAGATTATTTCATCAATATTACAGCATGACATCAAAAGGTATAAATTCTTTTCCAACGACATAATTACATCGATTATTAAATCAATCAATCAAAACATAAAAGCATCATCAATATACTCATAACATAAGTCATATGACCAAAAAAATCCCCCCCATCAAAATAAAAAAAAAAAAAAAAAAAATCACCCCCATAGATTGGTATGCCACAATCGATATCTTGGCATACTCAATCAAGTGTCCTCCGAGCAGTGTCTCGAGAGCCCCTAGAGCTCTCAGCCTCATCTCCTCCCCCGCCCTGCGGAGGACGAGGTGGTCCCATCGCAGTATGTGTGGTACTACGAGTCCTCGTCGTCGATCGGGATGAGCTCCTCGACGACCCTGTCCTGATCGGATCCGCTATGGCAGCCGGCAGCGTACTGTACCCTCCGGCACCACCTGGTAGTATAGCGCCTGATAGAATGCGGTCTGAGAAACCGACCGCAGCAGCTCCTGAGTGCTCACCCCTCCACCCCGTGCCCTGAGACGTGCATTCTCGTCTCGCAGCTGCGACACCTCAGCCTGGTGTTGTGCGGCCGCATCCTGTAGTGTCTGCACCTAAGTCTACAGACGATCTCTCTCTGCCCGGAGAGTAGCCATCTCGCTACTCTCTCCTATATCCATGCCCTTGCCCTTATCGGGCGATGGTGGCCTCTATGGAGATGGGGGTCTCGCCTCCCTCCTCTCCCTCTCTCTCTATCGTGGCCGCTCCTGTGCCTGTGGCCTCCTCTGATCTCTCCCGTCGTGACCCTGGGCTGCCTCTATCACCGCCTGGCACCGCCTCCCTATCCGACGCACGACTGCATGGATCGGACCCTGTGCCCTCGTCATCCGAGGAGGGCGGATGCCCGCATACCAGGCATCGTAGCCATCGGCTACTCCTGCGTCGTCCCCATCCACTGGCTGGATGGGGGCATCATCTGAGTCCTGGCTCCAAAATCGCTGCATGTCTGGAGCCCCGCTAACAGTGGTGTTATCCCGGACGGTCCGGGAAAACTCATAATCCCTGAGAGATGGGATCCCCTGCTGTAGACCGAACTGTCGCAAAACTCGGTCGTAGCGGTGGAGCTCCACCTCTCCCCTCTCCATCCTCAGCCAACAGACTCGCCTGATGCGAGCCAGCTCCTGTCCATCCTCTGCCCACCCTGGATGCTGCCTCCACGGCCTCCAGGTGATCTGGTCCGGGACAAGGTCATCCAGTAGTCTCTGGGACACCGGTAGGTCGATCCGTCGCTGTGCCCCTCTCCGGAGCCACCAGTAGAAGACTCGGGGCCTCTCCCCGTCTACCCCTATCAGTGGAAGCCCTACCGGCCTCCGCACCACAATGTGCTCCCAGCACCAAACCTGTAGTAGCGATGTCATCACCAGACATCGCCCGCCCTTGTACACGACCCCGTAAAGGATCCTGTACAGCCGGCATAGTACAAAGCTGCCCCAAGAGAACCTGTAGCCGTGGTCCCGCATGTCGCAGATCACATCCGACGAGCATCCACGGCACCCTGCACCCGCTCTGGTGGCACAGCAGAAGTCCACCAACTACTCCAGCCAGAACCCGTGTCAGCCTAGATGCCCCAGGCATCTGGCGTAGTGCCTCGATATTAACTCCGCCCTTCTCCAGGGCGAAGCTCGGGTCACCGCACAGTCGTCCCATCGCGTGGCCCTGATTGGCCGTAGGTGTGATCATCCGTCCTTGTATGGGGATTCTCAAAATCCTCCATACATCCTCCAGTGTGGGAGTCATCTCCCCTGTCGGTAGCCGAAAACATGAAGACCCCGGATACCATCTCTCTGCTAGGGCTGTCAGTAGCCCCATGTCTGTGGAAACCTGCGGCATCTCTGCCACATGCTGCAATCCGGCCTGTGCCAGTAGATCCCGCTCTGCCTGGGTGAGAGCGGCCAAGTCGTCTCTCAGTCCGTCGTACTTCCACTCTCTGCTTTTTAGTAATCCTCTCTGCAAACATAAACAACAAAACAACAAACAATCATTAATAAACAATTCCAGTAATTAATAATGCAACTTAAAGATCAATTTTTTGCAATTGATGATATCGCCCACTATTGGACGATATCGTCCCAAATTTGAGCATGATCGTCTCCGATTTCGTAGTTCGAAATCGTCTCTAATTTGACGAAATCGTCCCCCTTTCGACGATTTCGCCCTCGGGCGAAATTGCCGAAATTGAGACGATTTCGTCGAAATCGAGACGATTTCGTCCCGACGACGTCGACGACCAAAAACGGCCGCGATGCTCCAAATTCACTTAAAAATTCATCTAGAAAGCATGTAAAAGCAACTTAAATCAATCTAAATTGAGTTTAGACCCTTACCCGTAGACCGCGTCGGACCTCTGCAGATCTGTGCGCTGTCTCAACCATTTTTTGCTCCAGAGCTCTAAAAATAGTAAAATGAACAGTAACAATGAATTAGGGTTTTACCCTATTTTTCTTAATTTTATTCAACAATAATTAATTTTGCTTTTCCGTGTTTTTACCTCAAACGTTCGATTTGGGTAAAAACACGGAGGGGGCACCATAGTAAGTTGTCGTACGATTCGACCAAGAATCGTCGCCTAAAAATGGGAATAATTTTTGCTTTCTCGTAGATCGAGAAGAACTCTTCTTTAACGCATTTTCTTCGGAAAATTCGCTAAAGAGGGGGCAAAATGTAGCACCCTAAAATTGGCGCGATCAAATTGGAATAATTACATTCACCTTAGTAAATAAATTTAAATTCAAATTTAACCTCCCAAACCGCCCGTTAACCGTCGAGAAACCCGTTTCCCCTTTTTCCGCGCCATTTTTAGAGGTTGTTTTGACCGTTGGACGATATCGTCGCCGATCAGACGATATCGCCCCAGATTTGACGATTTCGTCTGGACTAGAACGTCCAGACGATTTTGTCGCAAAACTGAATTTGCATAGATAGACTCTGTTCCAACGGGTCTCCAATTCGGGTAGAAGCGTGTCTGCGCCATTGGGACCCTTCCCCCGTTGGAGATCTCCCAAATTGGGATGATCTCCAACCTCCCAACAACTCCCCTATGCCTATTTAAACTCTAGGACATTCCCTCCCCAACCCCTGGCTGAATTTTATCTGCAAAACTTGAATCCCTCTGCGTCAAGACATCTGAATGTTGCTTCTACACTAGTTCCATAGTATTTTTGTTGCAGGTACATCACCAATTTTCAACCGGAGCCAGCACCCATCGCCGTCGACGAACCTGTCAAGATCGGAGGCGATCCCGTACAATTCGAGACGATTTCGTACTGATGCGAGACGATCTCGACTGTAGTCCACATCGAGGCAATCAGTGCCTGGAGTTTGCTTTTCTCGACCTTTTATTTGTCATTTTTTGCTATAAATTAGATCAGTTACTCAGTTTTTATGTTAGTCTGCATCTGGAGTTCACCCATCTAGTCTAGATTGCATGTTAAGATCATATTCTGCCATTAAAGTACCGTAATTTGCTTTAAATTCCATTTTTTTAATATCGTTCAGTATTCATATTGCAATTTCATGTAGTTTGCCTCTGTTTGCACAGTAGAATTCCTTGCATTTTGCACCTATTTTCTGTTTTGCAGGTCTCTGACGAATTCGTCAGATTGTAGACGATCCTGTCAGTTTGGACGATTTTGTCAGATTGCAGGTGATTCTGTCGAATCTCAGGCGATCCAGACTGCTTCAAGCATCAGAAACTTCTTCAGACTTCCGGATCAGGTAATCTCCATTGGCCTCCTGCAAATTCTCTATTTTTTGCTTTCTACTCTGTTTTTTGTATTCATTTAAATTGCATTTTCATATAGATTAAGTTAGATTCATTCGGCCAAACCTAGGATGAATGCTTAAGGATAAAACGAACTCATCAAAACACATTCCAAAAACCTAGGCGTGGAAACTGCCGCCAAATGTTTCCTGGTGAACCCACCATCCGTCGAAAAATCACCAAAACACACCTCCCTTGAGAGGCGGGACCTTCGTAAAGTCCTCTCGTCCGAGGTACCGCACCATCCTTTTCCCATCCTCCTTTCGGGCGCGGATCCAATAGCCTGAAGGTAGGGATGCAAAAAATTTGGAGCGATACAATCATCTACATCAACATTTTTTTGACAATTGGATCGGGTACTATTGTAAAAACTCTACTATGCAAAATGTAATGTCTAATCTTCTTCACAGTTTTAAAAAGAGCATATACCTGTTTATCCAGAATAGTGTATTTCAACTGTGCATATTTTAGTGGTGAACTCAAGAAAGCAATAGGATTTTCTGAATTATCTTCATTCTTTTGAGTTAATACACTACCAAAATAATGCTTAGAAGAAAATGAATAAATATAGAAAGTTTTCTTATAATTAGGACTCACAAGCATAGGTGCAAAAGATATTGCATTTTTAACATCCTAAAAAGTTGCTTTAGCTTCACTAGTCCAATTAATGTTAGCATCTTTTTTCAACATATCATTTAATGGTTTGACTATTTCAGCAAATCCAAAAATAAATCTCCTGACAAAGTTGATTTTCCCAAAAATGATCGTAATTCGTTTTTACTACCAGGAAGAGGGATTTTTTTGGATGGCTTCAATTATTTTTGGATTTATGGAAATTTCATCTTTTGAGATGACATGGCCTAAAAGTTTACCTTTAGTTACTCCAAAAATGCACTTTTTGGGATTTAGTGAAATGCCATGCTCTCTACACTTTTGAAGAACTTTTCTCAAATCATTAATGTGGTCAGATATGTTCTTTGAGAAAACAAGAATGTCATCAACATAAATAACTACACATTTACCTATCAAATCTCTAAATGCATAGTCTATGGCTCTCTAAAATGTGGCACCTATGTTAAGCAATCCAAAAGGTATTCTTCTATAAGCAAAGGTACCCCACTTCGTGGTAAAAATATTTTTTATTCTATCTTTTGGGTCAATAAGAATTTGGTTATATCCAAAATAACCATAAAGAAAAGACATCATCTCAGAACCATTCACTATTTGCAAAATATGATCAATGGAAGGCAAGGGGTAGTTATCTTTCTATGATACCTTCTTGAGATTCCTAAAATCAATACAAAAATGAATTTCACTTATTTTCTTCCTAACTGGTACAATGTTTACTACCCATGTAGAGTGTTTGATTGGAAAAATAATCTTAGCATATAACAATTTCTTAACCTATTTTTGTATAAGAGGTTCTAGCAATGGGTTAACTAGTCTTTATTTTTGTCTAAAAGGTTTTGAATTTGGTTTTAAAGGAATAGTATGTGTTATGATGTTTTCATCATAAGTTTTTAAATACTCATAACTCCATGTTATTACATCAACGTAATCTTTAAGGGCCTATACAATCTCTTCTTGTTCATGATGAGTGCACGCCTTTCCTATGAGTATATTATGCAGGTCTTTACTAATCCCAAGATCAATAAAATTATAAACATCCTATGGGAGTAAGGTTTTATTACAACTTTTTCTTTTGTAATCAATATCAAAAATATTTTCGAGAGAAACTATACCTTTAGGAATTGCATTGATTTTCCTTGTTACCTCATGATCTTCATTTTCATATTCTTGCAATCTCTCATCCTCATCGATCACCTGATTTTCAAAAATATTTGAATTAGTTACAAAATTTAAAATATGCCTATCACTTTCAAATACCTGTAAATTTCTCATATTGTTAGGTATAGAAGGATAGGGTATCAACTCAATTGAAAAATTCATTAGCCTCCTATTATCAATAGGCTTAAGAGTACCTTCTGCAACAACTAAAGAATCAACAATTCGATTGTTCTTCCTAGATCAATGAAATTTTGAAAGCATGGAATTCATGAATCAAATCCCTAACTCTATTTTTGTAATGAATTAGAATTTTATAATGATATGTGTATTGGTATTTCACCTGTTTAACAATCAATTCTAAATATCCTAGCACTTTCAAACATTTAATATTTTTCTTTAAGGCTAACTGCAAACCGAATATTAAAGCCTCATATTCTACCATATTACAAGTGCAAGGAAACTGTAATATATAAGCTGCCAGAAATGACTTACCTTTAGGACTAATCAATTCCACACTAGCTCCACTACCTTGTTTGTATTTAGATCCATAAAATTTAAGCATAAAAACAAGATTTTCATACTTAATTGGATTAATAGATGGTATTTCATTTTCAGATTCACCTATATCCAATTTTGTTTTCAAAGTGTAAACACCTAACTCATATTCATTGTAAAGAATTTTATTGGTTTTGTTATATTTAGTAATCAAATCCTTGAGTCTAGGTTCTCTTTAAATTTTTATTTGATTAGCAACACCCTTCCATGGTAGCCACATATGTGAAAAATCAGTGGTCATATATATGTTCAAGTTCCTAAACCAATCTCTACTCAACAACATTCCATACTTATCAGGTATATCTACAACATGTATATCAATATACTGTTGTATCCTAGGTTCTGAGGCTAGTTGTATGTAAATATTCTTAAGCATTACAACCACATGAACTTTATATTTATCCATTTGAACAACTATTTTTTTATAAGGGATGGGTTTCAAACCCAAATTTTGACAAACAATGCGAGGCATGACATTACCGGATGCTCCTAAAGCAACAAGACTATTATGCAGATTTCTTCCTATAATTCTTATGGTCAAAATAAAGGGAGGAGCTTCTACTTTATCCCTTTGTGATTTAAATTGTGGATCCATCGATTTCTTGGATTCGTTTTTGCTTTGATCACCAAAATCCTGCATCAAAAATTCTTGTTGATTAGTCAACTTAGCAATATCAAATAAAGGTATATTTGCTTTTGTTTTCTTTAAATCCTCCACAATATTATATGCAATTTTATCAAGTGGTAGTTGCGGTTGATCAAAATTTGATGTAGGCATGGGATTGTTACTGGCATGTGTGTCAGGAGGAATGATGGTGTCATTTGGGGGAGTAGAATAAGTAAATGGATCTTTAGTCTTACTCCTAAGCTTGTAATTATGATTTTATTTTTTAAATTGTCTGAAATCTTGAACTTCCTCTTCTATAAACCCATCAGACCCCTCTTCATCTTCTTTAGTTGATTCAAATGTTTCAACTACTAGAGTGTATTCTTTCCCTTTGTTAGTACTAGCCTCTATTGGGAAGGATCTTCATCTGAAACAATTTCCATATTATCCATCTCTTTTTGTAGAATATCTAGTGTTGTTTTGAATTTAGGGCACTCATTCTCACTATGTTGTGTTATAGAATGTACCCTACACCAATTGTTTAAATCTAAATCTGAAATATTAACAATGGTGTTGGTTTGATTTACATTAACAAGAGCATTGGTGTGATTGGTAATAGGATTGGGTACTCCTCCATTATTTAGATGAATATTCCATGGTTTTATCTGAAAACTGAAATTTATATTTTGATGAAAATTTTGAGGAAATTGTTTCTGTATTTGAACCGTGTTAATACTGAGTTTTTGGAAAACCCTTTGTAGGTCGTTTACCTAAGAATTAGGTTCATTATTTTTTCCTGCAATAGTTAGTTTGGTTGAGATATTTGCAATAGTGGGATTTTGAAAATTTGGCAAATTTTGATTTTGAGCAACATGTGAAAATATTGTGTTGTTTTGATGAAATGTTGATGCATTTGGAGTGGGTGTTGTATTAAATAATGTAGGTATGGTTTGGGCAGTTTTTTCAGCCATTTTATGAGTGGTGAATTGATTTTCTAAATATTTTGGAATGGTATGATAAGTGGGCGTGATAGGTGGATTGTATAGTAAATTAACGTTATTGAATGACATGACATTCAACATTGGCATTTGTTGTGACATATCCTGATTGATCATAGGCACTTGATTATAATAACTTGGATATCCTATAGAAGGTAACTATCATATCCCAAAACCTTGTGGCATCAACTATTGTTCTACAATCAAAGCCTCACTATATGCCATGGGAAGTGTAGTGATTTGAAGAGCTCTCCTTACAAACATAGATGTTAAAGGGTCCAATGACCTAAAGTAAATTTGTATGGTAGCAGTTGTTTGAAGAGTATAAGGAGCAACTAACCTGCTATACAACTTATGAAAATGAGTATTGAACAATCTCAAAGGTTCATTAGGATCTCTCTTGGCTTACACAAACCGATGATAGATTATAGTAGGATCTATGGGTAGCTTAAATTGATTTATGAAAGTTGTTTCCAACTCATACCAAGATGTAATGGAATTGATAGGTAAACTAATGTATCAATCATATGTCATTTCATCTAAGGTAAGAGGAAATGTTCTACAAGCAACATCCTTATGTTCAACTTGCAGTCTAATCAAGGTAGTGATTAGATCCGATTGCTACCATTGGAATTACTGGTGGAGGAACAAATGGTATGATGGGTAGCGATGAACTACTACTGGGTGGAATAGTAATCGGTTGACTCTTGGACCTTCTAATCCTCCTTGTAGGAGAAATGCTATGGAAAATAGTATCTTCAAAAGCCTTAGATATTGTGATTATGATTTTCGGTTCTAATTTTGATAATGCAAATAACAAGTGTTTAATGATCTTGAAATGAATAGACTTCCAATTTTCAAATGTTTAAATGATAAATCATGATGTTCATTAAAAATGCATCAACTAAACCATAACAATAAGGAATATTCTCAATTTGTAATAGATTAGAATCAATACATCATAAATTAGAGAATTTCCAACAATAAATGTGAACTTAAAAAGAACTTCGTAAATCAAATCAATTACCTTCAAGTAGGCCTTCCTTCTAGCGCTAATTCTATTGAGTGATATTTTTATCCAATCACAAGAATATACTCACAGTTAGGATTCTACCCGGATACTCTCTCTTGCAAGGAAATATTTGTGATTTCCCCAAGGTTTTGTTTAATGTGTTTATTTGCTTGCAATGCTTAGTGAAAATTGTGAAATACCAAAACTTAATTGAATACCTTAGTGTTGCATATGTCTGTTAACAAGGGGCCTATTTTGGTTGATTTGATTTACAATGATTTTGCTATTCATGAAATTTATGAGAAAATGTGAAACTATCAATCAAATAACAACCTTCGAGATTTAATAAATATTTGATTTTAACCTTTGAAAATTTTATTTTTAATTGATTTTATCTCAAATTGATAATCATATTTTATCTCAAATTGTTAATCAGATTTTATCTCAAATTGTTAATCAAATTTTATCTCTGATTGTTAATAAAATTTTATCTCATATTTTTAATCAAATTTTATCTCAAAATTTTAATCCATTTTTATCTCAAATTTTTAAGATTTGCATGAGAATAATAAAAAATAATGATTAAATCCAAACTTTGCAACGTAAAAAAAAAACTTTAAATTATCATATTAATTATTCACTTTAATGAAATTTTGAAATTTATTGAAATTTCAATTTTATGTAAAATAAATTAAATGATTGTTTGAAAAAAATGCAAAGTTAAAATTTCAAACTTTCATAAAAAAAAATTTAAATTTACGTAAACACAAAAATTTGAATCTTAATTCTTGAAACCAACGTATTTGCTTTTAGGATTTTGATTTTTTTTATTTGATGAAACTTTTAACAAAAATAAAATGCAAGGTCCGAGGTGTAGACCAATTGGTTTCCCCAAACCTTGTAAGGGGGGTGAAGGTCCAAGGTTCAAATCTCGGGCCTCGTCGAACTGAACGCTTTTCCCTTTCTTGGTGCTTTCAGTGGCATAAAAGGTTTAAAATGATTTTGGCATGGTGGTTATAGGGGTGGACTGCACGAAGATCTGTGTGGCGGCTTTCGGGGTGGACAACGCAGAATATTGTGTTGGTCATAAAAAGCTGGACAGCTTGCTCGAATTCATGCTGGCTATTGATTCCACCATGTAAAATCAAAAAATAAAATAAAATAAAATGCTAGGGTTAGAATAAATAAATAAAATAAAAACAAGTCACTATAACTTTTAAATTTTCATCCCAAATCCGTATAAGCAAATATTCTGCACTAAACCAACATTAATTTGAATAGTCTTCACACAGTCCAATAATAATGTGATGAAATCTTGTAAAAGAAAAACATAATATATTAAAAAAATAAACCAACATTAATTTGAATAGTCTTCACACAGTCCAATAATAATGTGATGAAATCTTGTAAAAGAAAAACATAATATATTAAAAAATAAATAAGTATACCATCCGCATGCATATAACTTATTAAAAATTCCAATATATTACAAAATGAAAGATATTTAATTAATGCTCCTTCAGAATACCTTGCTTTAGTCCAGCAACCAAGGAGGAGATCCTCTTCCGCGAAATCAAATTTCTAGCATTGGCTTGCTTCCAAATCTTCTCTGACCTTTTTTTGTGAGTTGCAATTAATATTTATAATTTCCAAATCCCAGTCTTCTTTTTCGCTCGTTGAGTTTTATAACGCTCTCTTTAACAAGCATTCGTTCACCTTCATTTTCTTTCACATTAAAGAATTTGTAACTACAATGCCCTCCATTTAATAAACCTCATCATATATGCGGTAATGAACCGGTTTGAATAGGACATATTGCACCATATTAATTTCTTGTTGCCTTTTTGCAAACCAATGAACTATTATACATCTATACAAAAGGACTATAAGATCCCATGATGGCTGACAGATATACATAATACGTCCAATGATTACTGATGCGTGTTCATATATGGCCCTGTTGTCATGAAATAAGCTTTCAACTTTTGTTATCATGCATCACAATGATCGTGGTTTATTCTAGAACAATAACGATTGCTCTGGTCTCAAAAGTCTTCGTGCAGGTGACATCGATTTTGACAACTTTGAGATTATGATGCACAACTTGAAAACAAAGCTCATCATTCAGTGCAACATTAATAATTCAAAGAAGATAATTCTTTTTGTGTTCCACTGTAAAAATATACATATCTTTGATAGGATAGGCCCCAAAGAATAGTCCCATTTTCATCGATAGTGTGAATATCAAAATTGTTGGGTGCTCATCCAATTTGTAGAGCTTCATTGATGACAGCTTCAATATCAGGATTCCATCAATTTATTTTAATGTACAGAATTTGCCAACCATTAAATTTCGTCATCATCTTCAATGTTGTTGGTTATTATGTGGCTCATCCGAAAAGAAAAAAAATTGTGCTATCTTTGGAATGAAAATATTTTACACCATCCTCATCCATCGTGATATGTGTACAAGCATCCAGATGACCTGACGTTGATATACATACCATTTTAGGTCATTAAATTCATTAGAAATTGCAAATGATCTATTATTCTACGTCAGTGTTAGGCTTTACCATATTTAGATCTTATAAGTGTGATTTATGAAGGCCCCTTAATGAATTTCGTACTATGCTTCTTCAATTCCTTTGATAAAATTATTTTGAATTATGTTTATGTTTCATGCTACCACTCTGTGTGTTTCTCCTCCATATCTGTATTTTGGATAAATAGTTTTGCTTGTTAAATAAGGCATTACATGTTTAATGATGTCTTCTCTGCTCTGTGGTAATCATCACTCGCACATAGGCGGTAATTGTAAACGATGGGGAACGGGAAACCTTGAGGGCACCACTTGCTAGGCACCTAACCTGTGTTGCTTCTCTCAATGCTTTTTGCTAAGCTCAAGAACTGTATTATCTATGCGGCCATCTGCAAGAAGATAAAATGTTCCACATCAAGGGTAATCCCACATGCACCCAAGGATTACACCATGATACTTTTATCAATGTAAACGTGCACAATACCAAATGACTTAGCAAATCCATTTAGTGGCACCTTGATATTCATGTCCTACATTAATTGTACCTCTTGAAATCTATACCTTTGTGTTGATCGCACTCTGGTGTTGCATCCGTTGGTTGGTCAGGTCAAGGGTTCACCTCGAAAATCATACCACCTATCTTGGAAATCGTGTTACCCCTCAAAAACTATACCCCGCATTGAATGTGCTCAAGTGCTACATCCGTAGGTTGACATGGTCTTGAAAATAAGGCCAATATTATTTTAGAAACCTGCAACAAAGAAATACAAATTAATTTACACAATTTTGCATAATGTTTTATTTTGATGCATTTATTTATATTTTTTAGTAAAAGGTAAAAATTTTATTCAAAAAAATTGATCAGCTTATACAAATCCATTTTTATATCCTGCATTTCTTGGCAAGGCTCAAAATGCATTTTTTCTATTTTCTTTTATCTGCCTAGGATCTCTGAATCCCCTATTCTTTAAACTTTGCCTCCTTAAATGTATATATCGTCTTCCAAAAAATATTATCGAAGCCCTCTATGTTCTTTTTTCTATTCCTAATAGCTTTCATGTTGCATTTGATTCCATATTTATGCCCAGATGTCTTGTTCTACCTCTATCATCGAAGATTCTTCCTGTACTTTGGTCTGCACTGTTTCTAATAACTTCCTTAACATAATCCCCCAGGTTCTCTCTTCTGAACCAAATTTCTCTTTAAAAAAAAAATTGTTCCCTTCCAACCATATTTTCTAGTAGATGAAGCCAATCCCTAAATTCCAATATATGCTTAGTGTTTTGGATTTAAAGGCGTTATATGACCAATAGTCCCAAAAATTACTACTATTAGGAGGATACCAATCTATTTGGTTTATAGTTTCTACCTCTTGTAAGCACATTACACATCTACTGGGTCCAATGAACCCCTTTCTCCTCATATTATCCTGAGTTATAATGCTTTTATGAGCAACCAATCATATAAAACCATTAACCTTCAGCCAACCTTTTGGTTGCCATATTTCTTTCCAGGGATGTTGTTGGGATTGGTTCTTTCTACTTTGGTGAGCCTTACGATAGTCTGCTTTCATTGTGTAAGTACCTTGTTTCCCATATCCCCCTGCTAGTTGGTCAAGTCCATCTTTCCGTAGCCATGTTCTTTTTTCTAGGATTTCTTTCAGTTCATGTTTTTCGGCTTCCCATTCTTCACCTAGCCACTAGTCCAAATTTTGCCATCTTCCTGAAGTTGCTAGTTTTTGTCTTGGGGGTATGAGATACTGAGATATAAGGGTTTGGCCATGTTATGAAGAGTCTCTTTGATGCCACTAAGATGAGGGTATTTTTTTATAATTGGGTGGGGGGAAATTCCCAAGAATCATCCCACAAAATGACTTTTCTCCCATCACCTACTTTCCAATGTAAGTCTTCCTTAATTAGTGAGGCCCCTCTTTTGAGTGTTTTCCATATCTCTGATCCCACACCTATAACTAGAAACTATGGGACATCCTCCATTTCATGTGCAGGTTAATATTTAGCTTTTAGAACTTGACTCCATAACTGATCTGGATTTGTGATCCACCACCAGTATAACTTCCTTTTTAGTGCTAGGTTATTTGTTGTTGCAGCTCTAATTCCAAGACCTCCCTCTTCCTTTGGTTGATAGAATTTCTCCCAGATTACCAAAGCATTTTTTTATTTTCTTGTGCTCCTGACCATAAGAATTTTCTCATCAATTTATCCAAATATTTGAGTATGCTCTTTGGTACTGCTAAAATGGAAAAAAATTAAACTGATATTGCTTGTAACACTGACTTCAAAAGTGTGACTCTGCCTCCAAAGCTTAACCATCTATGAGACCAGTGTGACAACTTTGAGAAAATTTTATCTTTAATGGATTTCTAATATTTCTTTTTTAGGATTTTTTCTAATAAGGGAATTCCCAAATAATCTAATGGACACAAGACCATTGAGAACCTAAGAATATTTTTTATCTGATCTCTGATTCTCTTATGTACATTAAAGAAGACAAATTTAGATTTTTCTTCATTTAGAAGTTGGCCAGTGGCTGCAATGTAGCAGTCTAATATTTATTTGATACTGATTGCTTCTTTTATTGTTGCTTCCTCCCATAATCTTGTATCATCTATGAATTGTAGATGAGTGATAGCTATATTGATGCATTTATATATATTATATTCTTTTTATTTATTTATTATTATTTTTCTTTATTTTTTATTATTTTGAATGTTTCTTTTGGCATTCAATGGTGCAAATGAAAAATAAAAATAGACCAAAGGTTCCAATATTGCCAAGTGATATATCCATGATTGGTATAGAATTAATCATCAAAAATACTTAATGGAAACAAAAAGGTCATATTAATATCAAAATTTCAAGTGGTTTCCTAAATTGGGGTAAGTTGTGCAATGGCAACAATAAGTCTCACCCTTAGAAACACTCTATCACCCACAAAAAACTCCCTTGGTGACCTCTTAAGGTCAATATAATTTTTTGACGATCCATGGCTTCTTTAAGCCTTTCTTTGATCATCCTTAATTACCGCTCCATTTCCTTGACCATATCTAGTCCAAGCACAACCATGTCCTCTAGGTTATCCCAACATAATGGTGTCCTACACCTCCTACCATATAGAGATTCAAAGGGTGCCATACCCAAGGTCGAATGGTAATCGTTATTATAGGTAAATTCTACCAAGTGTAGGAAATATTCCCATCGGATCTTCTAATCCATAGAATACATGTGAAGGATGTCCTCTAATACTTGGTTCACCATTTTTGTATATTTATCAGTATCTAGGTGATAAACATGACTAATATTTAACCTAGTTCCAATGGCACAATGTAAAGCTTACCAAAACTCAAATGTGAATCTCAAGTTCCTATCTAAAATAATCACTTTCGAAAAACCATGAAGCTTGAATATTTCATTGGAAAATATATTATCCACAACCACAACATCATCCTTTGTATTTTTGGGTATAAAATGCATAACCTTGGTCAGCCTATCGACCATAACTAGGATTGTGTCATGCTATAATTTGGTCTTTGGAAAACCTACAATAAAATCCATAGAAATCACCTACCATTTCTACGTAGGTACATCATGAGGGTACAATAGTCTTGTAGGATTTCTATTTTTTGCCTTTACTTTCTAACATTCAAGATATTAGGTGACAAATTCAGTTATGTCCCTCTTCATTCCTAGTTAGTAAAAAAAATCTTCATATTCTCTCATTTTTGCTCCTCTCGGGTGAGCAGAATATGGAGATCTTTGTGCTTTATTCATGATCATTTTTCTTAGTTCACCAACCTCAAGAATTACTACCCTATTCTTAAAGCACAAGAAACCATTATTGATGTTGAAATCCTTATTTTCATCAGGTTTCTTTTCCATCCTTTCTTGGATTTGATTGTAAAACACATCTTGATGTTGCATTTCCTTAACCTATTCCATCAAGTCTATATGGATGTGAGACAAGACAACTATGTGTCTTTTCCTACTGAGTGCATCAACAACATTACTATCCCACACTTTGATGTATTGAATGCCAAAATCATATTCAGTGAGAAATTTCATCTACCTTCTTTGCCTGGCATTTAGTAAAGGTTAAGTAAATATGTACTTCAAACTTTGATGGTCTATCCTCAACTCAAAGAATCTCCCTACCAAACAATATCATCAACTTTTGAGAGTAAAAACCTCCACTACCAATTCTAGATCATGGGTTGCATAATTGACCTCATGTCGTTTCAGTTTCTTGGATCTGTAAGCCACCACTACTTCATCTTGTGAGAGCACTCCTTCCAAACCTTAAAATGATGCATTTGTACACACTAAAAAACTACCTTGACGGTCTAGTATCTTTAGTATGGGAGATGTAGTGAGTCTTTGTTTAAGTAGATCAAAAGCTACTTCACATTTATCTGTCCACTTGAAATCTTTTTCCTTCCTTTGAAGGCTAGTTATTAGAGCGGTTATCTTGGTGTAGTCCTTCACATAATACCTGTAATATCCAGTCAAATCCATAAAACTCCAAAATTTCATCACATTTTAGGGTGGCAACCAATTTAGTATAGCTTCTATTTTATTAGGATCCACCACGATCCCTTCTACTGATACAATATGCCCTAAATATTGCACTTTTGACACAAAATTCACACTTCGATAAATTCTCATACATTTGATTTTTCCTTAGCAGCTCTAGAGCAATCCTAAGGTGTTTGTTGTACTTTGACTTATTCTAGGAATAAATCAAAATATCATCTAAGAAAACAAGAACAAATTGGTCCAATACCTTCCTAAAAATGCTATTCATCAAGTTTATAAATGTTGTTGGATCATTTGATAGACCAAAAGGCAATACAGTAAACTCATAATGTCCATATCGAGTTTTGAAGGCTATCTTATGGGTATCTTCTTCTTGAATCCTCAATTGTTGGTATCCCGAATTAAAATAAATATTTAAGAAGATAGTGGTATCTTTAAGCTAATCGAAGAGGTCTTTGATTCTAGGCAGAGGATATCAATTTTTAATGGTTGTCTTGTTTAAAATTCTATAATCTATACATAGTCACAAGGAATCATCCTTTTTCTTGATGAACAGCACTGGTGCACCCCATGGGGACACGCTCGGCCTAATTAATCCTGTAACATCTCCATTATTTGGTTATCATTTTAGTGGAAGAATGTGATACTGTTGTAACTGTTTGTGTATGCAGGCGCAGTTTTCCACTCTGAAGACAGTGAACCGGACGAGGCAAATATCCACCTCATAGCAGAGACAATGGTTGGAAGCGGCAAGTAAGGTGGGATATGATATCATGCCTTGAGCACCATGGCTTATGGGTGCATGGAATCCCACCAAATCAAAATCATATAGGAGCATACTGCTTGTAAATACAAGCTGCCTATGATTGCATTTTTCAACTTGGCTATTACATCATTCTAATTTTGAGAAAGCATATTGTTTATATATATATATATATATATATATATATATATAATAAAATAATATTTTTTAAATAATAAATAATAAAATAAAGTAAATAATATTATTATTTATATAAACAATAAAAGACAGTAAAAATATATATAATAAAATTACATTAATCAATAAATAATAAAAATAAAAATAAAAAAGAGAAGAGGTGGCTCCACAGTATATATATATATATATATATATATATATATATATATATATATATAATAAAATAATATTTTTTTTATAATAAATAATAAAATAAAGTAAATAATATTATTATTTATATAAACAATAAAAGACAATAAAAATATATATAATAAAATTACAATAATCAATAAATAAAAAATAAAAAAAAATAGAAGAGGTGGCTCCACGGCAACACCTTTCCTGCATGCAAAACCTATGTGTCATAAGGAACCATCTTGGTTTTCTTTTAAAAAGAGAAGTAGCCGCTATCTGGAAGTGAAACATATGGTTTAACACTTCTCTCTGGATATATTAAATATTATATTAAAAAAACCTTTGTTAATAAACTTAATTGAACCAAGACAACCATACACCTTAATCTCAGATAAGAGATAAACGCTTGTGGCCTTAGGTTTTTGGTGGGTAAAATATTAAACTCTTATTTTTTCGTAATGATTGACGTGTAATTCTCTTGTAAGCATAAAAATTATTCAGTTTGGCTTTGTTATCCAAATACCAATTGGAGGTCACTATGTTTTAATAGACTAAACTTTCTGAATTACAAAGTATAAGTAAGATCTTTAAATTAAACGAATTCCTATAGCCATAAGATTAAATACCAACTATGATGGTTGAATGAACTAGGAAGTTTAAGAATTGCATAGCTTTAGGTCATTAAATTAGTTTGGAAAATGAATTAAAGTGGAACGAAAATCCAACATTATGAAACAAGTTAGTGAGTAGATATATTTTTAAAAATATATAATAAATAAAAACTTTCGAGACAAACCTATTAAATGTATGCTTCGAGAATGGTAAACTGATGTGAAACCAGTACTTCTTGTAATGTCAACCCGATTAACAAAACTTTAAAGAAATCAAAGACATTAAAATGTGTTCTGTGATGAAACTATTAAAATATTAAACCGTGTGTTAAATCGTCTTTCGATGTAGGATAAAGTATTGAGAGAAAAACCAAATTGTTGTTATTAAAACGTGTTCTGTGATGAAACTATTAAAATATTAAACCGTGTGCAAAATCGTCTTTCGATGTAGGATAAAGTATTGAGAGGAAAACCAAATTATTTTTTAAGCCATACCTCATGGTGAAAAGGATGCAGACTTTGGAACAAAAGCTTTTTATTTTTAAAATGGGAAGATAATTAAGTCAGTAAGTAGCTTGAGGAATGCTGCTTATAATTAATTATTTATTAAGTTAATAAGTAGCTTAAGGAATGCTTGTTTTTATTTAATCATTTATGAATAACTGAAGAATATCGTCAAATGCTTAGGATTATTTTAGTTTTGAAAGCATAGAAATTAGAGTCCTTGACCATTAGAATAATTAGGAAGACATTTTAAAGTTTTATTTTAGCTAACTTTATGTAAATCAAATATTAACAATTTCTCTTAAATATATCCTTTGATATTGTTTAAATTATTTATTAGTTTGAAAGTAGTGGAAGTTTTAATTCTTGAAAAGAAAATTATTTTAATTGGTTGATTATACTTGAGAGAAGGATGTTTTTTATTTGGTTAATTATCACTAATATGTATAATCCTAATTGAATTTTAGCTTAGTATTAATAAATGAACTTAACCCCAAACTCCAAATTCTCTAAGTATTGCTATTTATAGAACCATTAATGCTCATAAAGGAGCCAATAAGTTCATTGAGTGGGATGAACTATTAATACCATCGAGGAGGATGTGCACACACCCAACTCTAATAATCTGTAGTGGCAGCTATTGTGATTCGAAGGTAACCGTTCTCCAACGAATAGAAGAAGATAGGGGTATTGCGTTGTAGAGAGTAACAAACAACAGTATGGGACGCCATTATAGGTTGCCAAGTGAGTAGTATGTGAGGATGCTCACGAATCTTGCTTCGATTATGGAATTTCCAACTAAAATCAAGACTAAGGAGCAATTTTCTTGAGGTTGGAAGGTTCAACAGTAGATGGTATGGGTAGCATTATCATCAATCAAATTTTAGTTTGAGATATTTGGTCCAAAAATTCAGAGTAGTGGCAGACCCTGATGATACCTAAGGAGAAGTTCAATCATCAAGAACTAGCATAGCTACACTAACTCAAGCATGGACCTTAAGGTTAGTTAGGTCAGTGGACCAATAGGATAAGAGAAGGATCGTAGATCAAGTCATCCATGCTATGAGATAGGGAATTGGTTCATCCACCCCTCTAGGTGTTATGGGCCCTGGAAGGGGTAACCCCATGCAAAGATCCAAAAACTCGAGAAAAGAGAAGGGATCTCATAAATGGTAACTTATCGCAGGAATTTGGTCGATCCTGAGCACTTGAGATACTATTTGCAGTAGTATGAAATCTCAAAATGTGATTACCTATGCCTAAGTACTAATAAAAAGTTGGGTATATCTACGTCAATGTGTGACAATTATGTTTAGTTAAAAAAAAAATGAAATTATGTTTTTAACAACCAGGTGAGCAGACTTGGGTTGTTACAAATCCCTTCTCCAGCAATCCTTGTAATTGCACTTTTAGCTCTGGCATATCAATTAGATTCATTCTGTAAGGAGCTCTATAAATAAATGTCACAACCTAATTTTACTATCCTAAAGGTAGGTATTTTTTATAGTCAATTTGTAACCAAGTGTCTCTAGTCTGATCATTTAGAGCCCTAGAGAAATTACTACCTTCCCTTCAAGATCATTTTCAAGAATACCCATCCTTACATCCTACATTTTTCTATGTAAGCGTACTAGGTAACATACAAGCCCAAGCTATCCTTCTCACCCATCTATCGATGAGCTAGCTTAATCCTTCTGGCCTTTTACAAGGTACACACCCACCTCTACACTATACATCAGTCCATTTATGTAAGTGCACTAAGCATGCTAGGAATAGACTATAATTCTCATCTCCATAATGAGCTAGTTCTTTCCTTGTATAGACTTGTTTCATATCTGAGTCTAAGATCACAAACCCTCACTCACTTCTCATTCCATATGGTTTGCCATGCGAGTTTATATTTCTGAAGTCATATACTTTAGTCATTCCCTCCATATATTAACTATAAATTAGTTACTCAATTAATTAGATATATCCGTTCATAAGGGCATCATCTCATATAAACATTATGTGCCTTTAAAATAATACCAGCAAGATATATGTCTAGCATAAAGGAAACAATTATTAATTCCCAAGATTTTTACTTTTTCTCATTACAATGCATTCTAAAGAACATTATTAAAGCCCATTAAATGAGGTTATCCATCATTCCATATAGTTGATGACGAGTATTAAAAGCATGAACGTGATAGAGAAATTCCAAAATAATTTTTCCAAATTATTTGTAAACCAAGAAAATACATAAACTCATCCATTTTAGCACATTCATAGAGAAGATACACCATCCACAATCATATCAACAACTTATTTACCCTGGGAAAAACATCATAGGGGAAACCCAACCAAAACATATCCTTTATTTAATTGTATAAAATAATTACTTCTTACAATGAATTAAAGACATCTCATGTTGCCTTTAACTTTTGCTAGGGTCATTTCGTAACCTCAAAATATCTGACCTGAATTACTCAACCAATATCAAGAGTGTTTCCTTATTCTAAAACCTAGAATACAGGTTTCCTAAAAGGATCGCTTCTCACACATAAAGAAGTTCTATACTCATTTCAATAAAAAATATGCACTGGACATATAGTTTCATTAATACTAACAACAAAACATTCTTTTCTTCCTAGATTACCAATAAATATTCCAGTTGTCCGTTGCTACCTTTGACTAGCAAAACTCGTGATTCATTCTAATGCTAGATATATCAACATAAACAAATAGTCCCTTTATACATCTGACGCACTTCAAGAATTGATATTTTAATCTTAATCAAAAGTAAACAAACCAAAATAAACCATACACTTAAGGCTCCCATCAAGTCTTTAACAATCAGCATTACAAGATTGAGATTATTCTGGTAATTACCATATGCTCCTAAATGTTAACCAATATTTAAAGGGAAACCATAAGCTAGTCAATAGGACACAGTTATACTACCCTAAATGAATGAACAACAATAAACAATGTACATATGCTCTTCTCTAGGCTTCCCAAACCATGGAGTTTCATTGTTGCTACCCAATCTAACAACATGAATTAGAAATGCTTGGACGGTTTCAAGTCAAGTATTCGTTAGTTAAAACCTAGATCTTCCATAGTTATTTCATAATTCAAGGTGTCTTAATCAAATTTCATTGCATCTACTATAATCCCACTTTAGAATCCCAAAGGTACAACAAAGTGCTATCTTCCCATTCTAATGTTAACACCAATATTTTTTCAGGTGGATCATAGTGTAAACCTAGCTTTTGGTCGAATTATTGCTTCAATACAATTTAAAGTTGTACATTAAATTTATTTAGCTTAAATGTTCTCTAGTTTACTTGTTGAGTGCTAAAAATTTGTAAGGATATCATCATCCACAACAAGAATGGAATAATCAGATATTATCCCTAACAAGATCACAATGGCATACAGACTCAGAACAGTTTTTTTAGTTTATTTAATAACAATGCCTCACTAAAAGATCTCAGTCACACCCTCTAGAGTCCAATACTCTGACTCACAACAACCTATTCTTAATTGATTTGGTAAAACCAAGTTTTACTATCAAGACTCTCTTGTAACCCACTTTTGGGGTAATTCATCAACTAAAATTATTTGGAAACCATTTCTAAGTTAGTAAAGTTCCTACCAAGTATTTCAGCTAAAAGCAATACATTTTCTAGTGGTTTAATAGATTAGAATGAGTTTCACATTATTACATAAGCTCAAGGACCATCTTTCATTAATTACATATATGAGAGAAACTCTCCTCACTATGGAAATGTAAACTCTATTCAACATGCATTTATGTCCACTATTCAAATCCAAACGATAGTTTTATGAAACTAACCTGGAATATTGCTACTGCCAAATATATTTGAGTTTGATTGGATTGCTACCACTGCAAATTCTTCCTTGTTGCTCGTCTATAATGTCTCTTTCCTTTTGTACCCCTACCAGATCCCCCTGAATTCCTTTTTTTTAAAGTACCCCATCACTTCCCCCAGTATCCATATTTTGGGCATCAATTAAGGATTAACACTATCTCTAACTAATACTACACTCTATTGTCCCTCTTTAGGGCATAATGAAGAATTAACTATTCATAAGAATAATATTCCATTCATATCCATAAAAATAATTTAATTCATACCACCATATTTGGGTTGAGGAGCTACAAATAACTTACCATAAAGTAGTCTTTTGATTCTTTAGATCAAACATAGGATCATTAAGTGTAGAGTCATTTGTAAATTATGTCTAACAAATAATTCTAAAATAATGGATTAGGAGCCTTTTGGCTCTACACTCCTAAAATAATCTCCCTTATTTAGGGTTGATAAAAATAATAATGTCTAACAAATAATTCGTAAATTATAATAAACATAATCATCCTACTTTGAATGTTTAACCATTATGCCTACCAAAAATAATTGTCCTTTAAGGAAGCAATAAAATGATTATTTACTCTTGCTTACAAGCATTTATTTAAATTGGCTAAACCTTCATCCAAGAGAAAATAGCAAATCAGTAAAATATTTGCATCTAATTCTTAATATGTATCTCTCTTCAAGTAGATCATGATGAGCATCTTCATAAAGATAAACATTCATCTAAGTTGCTTCAACTATTACAAGATTGATTCAACACATCTTTCTCCTTTCCTAAGGCATACCATTCTTGACAGCTTAATATTTTATTCCTATCATGAGGTCTATCCCTACAACAACGCAAAATTTAACAACAACATCTTATTCTTCCATAGAATTATTATAAATCTAAACATGGAATAATCAGCCATTCATTTTTTGATAAAATTCATCATATTTTACATAAAGCGTATGTACTGCAAAAATCAATCAAGAAATAGACAATCATTTCATCAACAAGATAGCATAGTCAATCATGAATCTAACCATCAAAATATCTGCCAAGGGAGGGGTCATGACACTCATCCTTCCAAACACAAGTTTTTTTTAGCTCTCGTCTTACTGGTCAAGAAGAAGGATGGGTCATGGAGAATGTGTGTGGATTTTTATAAAAAAATAATATCACCATCAAAGATAACTTTCTCATTCTAGTGATTGATGATTTGTTGGATGAGTTGCATGGTGCTCAGTATTTTACCAAATTAGACCTCAGGTCGAGATATCATTATATTTGGGTTCACAAGGATGACATCCCCAAAATAGCTTTCAAGACCCATGAGGGGCATTATGAGTTCTTGGTCATGCCCTTTGGCCTCACCAATGCACCATCAACTTTCCAAGGCTTGATGAATAGGGTTCTAAAACCCTACCTATGGAAGTTTGCATTGGTCTTTTTTGATGACATACTAATCTACACCAAAACACAGGAAGAGCATTTATGACATGTTGATCAGATTTTCAAGATCTTAGAACAAATCTTGTTGTATGTCAATCAATCTAAATGTGCCTTTGGGGCAATCGAAGTCAAATATTTGGGGTACATTGTGTCTAGAGATGGTGTTTGAGTAGATCCAGCAAAGATTGAGGTCATGAAGTAGTGGCCCAAACCTAAAATATTGAAGAGCCTTTGAAGATTCCCTAGTCTTACTAGGTTTTACTGAAATTTTATTAAGGACTATGGAAAAATAGTACTCCCTTTGACAACTATGCTTAGGAAGGATGCATTCACATTAAACAATGCAATTGAGTAGGATTTTTTGAATTTGAAGGATGTCATGTGTCGCACACTAGTTTTAGCCATACCTAATTTTTCCAAAATATTTGTCATTAGAAATGATGCCTCCAAAGATGGATTGATTACATTACTTATGCATGAAGGTCATCCACTTGCTTTCATAAGCAAGGCTCTTTCAAGACAAAAAAATGTCATATCAACTTATGAGAAGGATATGATGGCCATTATTTTTGTTGTCCTCGATTGATGAACATACTTTTTGGGGTGATATTTCATCATCAAGACCAATCATTTCAGCCTTAAGTATCTCTTGAAAAAGATAATTTTTCTTCCTAAGAAAAAAACAATGGGTCACTAAGCTCTTAGGATATGACTATGAGATAGTCTATCACAAGGTGAAATTAAATGTGGCCATTGATGCTCTTTCTTAGTTACTTAAAATATAGGATATTCTATATGTAGTGTCCATCATTAAGGCTAATTTTTTAGAGACACTTAAGTCCAAATGAAAGACAAACCCTACACTTGCAAAGCTCATTCATGATTTGTATACAACAACAAAGGACCATTCCAATTATGCTTGGAAGCAATGGGAGTTGTATTACAAGCATCAGGTTGTTATTCTGATCACATATCAACTTAAGTCTCATATTATCACAGAGCTTCACTCATATCCTATAGGAGGACACACAGGTTTCTTACGAACATATGAACAGGTAAAATACAATTTCTATTGGCTCAAGTTGAAGTCAAATGTCAAACCATTTATGGATAGTTGTGATACTTGTCGGTTCCAAAGGGGTAATTGGTTAGTACACCAAGATTACTTTAACCTTTACCCATTTTGGAGTCCCTATGGATAGATATATCCATGGACTTAATTGAAGAACTTCTCTCTCAAGAGTTAAAATAGTTATTATGGTAATCATGGATTGATTGACCGAATATGCTAATTTTTTATCATTATTTCATCCCTATACTTTGAAGACATTGGCATAACTTTTCATGTCTTAAATATTTATATTCCATGGGAGCCCCCACTCCATAAACCGTAATCATGATAAAAAATGTATTAGTAAATTTTGGGAGGAGTTACATCACAATCAAGGAACCCGATTGAAAAGAAGCATACCCTATCACCCACAAATTAATGGCTAGATAGAGGTGGTGAATAAATATCTTGAGACCTATCTCTAATTTTTTCATTTAAATAAAAAATTCAAATGGAATCAATGGATTCCCTTAGTTGAATGGTGGTGCAACACCACTTTTCACACAAGCACCAAGATGACACTATATTAAGCAACAACACTCACTTTTTAGTTGCTAGGAATTTCAAAGGTATATGCAGTGGACACATTTCTTAGTCATAGGTAGGAAGTCTTGGTAGATCTCAAGAAAAATTTGGTTACCACCTAGAATCGTATGAAACAACAAGCAAATAAAACACAAAAACTAAGCAAGCATTTGTTGAGGGCAACATGGTCTTCCTTTATCTTTGACCTTATAAACAAATGTCCATCAAATAAAAGGGTCAATATAAGCTAGCACCCAAATTTTATGGACCCTACAAGATAGTATGATGAATAGGGAGGTTGCATACTAATTGGAGTTACTAAAAACATCCAAGATTCACCTATTTTTTTATGTATCTTACTTGAATAAAGTGGTGGGCATACATACTCAAGTGCATATTGTCCTTCCTAAATTGGATTAAGAGGGATCCATTTTGTTACAACCTATAATCATTTTGGATTATTGAACCTAAAATCTCCTCTCTTGATATATCACTAAAGTATTGGTGCAATGGAAAGGATTACCACCAAAAAATACCACATGGAAGCTCTTATAGGACTTTTAATAGTAGTTTCCCACATTTCAGCTTTGAGGATAAAGCTTCTTTAAGGGGGTGGTATGTTACATTTTTTACACTTGTAACTCATAGGGGCATATGTTATTGTAAATAAAGTGGACCATGTATCTAGTTAGAAGTTGGCCACATGTTAAGTAAGGAGAGAGTGTGTGTCATGTAATCATGTATATAAATGTTATAGAATTTCTTTGTTGTCATGGAATTATGAATGTAACCATTTTGTATCATGAAAGTAACAATCATAAATTAAGTAAATTAGGAATATTGTCATAGAATACTATCATAGTAGAATTTTGTAGAATGTAATCATAAAATATCAAGAAATATTCTTGCAAATATTATAAAATGGGAAAGATGTAAGCCTCATGGGTTAGAGAAGAATTTTCATATTTTATAAGAATGTTGCTCCCTCGAAGTGGACCACAATATTAATATTTACTGTCCCAAATTCCTATAATTATTGTTATTTTTGTTTCCATGTTTCAATTAATGAATGCTTCTATTATTGGATATGCAATCTTAGTGCTACTTTTATCAATACTTTGTGTGATCATAGTAAAAATTATCTTTGGCATTGAATTGTTTATCTCAATACAACTCCACACTAAGAATTTTGAGTTGAAATATTCACATGAGAGGAAGAGGTTCATTATATAAATTTGTTTGGCCTCCATTATAATTGTTTTCTCAGGGTTTTATTCATGAATTTATGCTTTAATTCATTTCTATTGCACTTTATGACTAGTGAATTCTATTAAAATAAATTTTCTTTTTGGATTGCTTTTCATAAGTAATTGAAATTTTTGAAGCATATAATTGGAATTAGATGAACTTTGTGATGCTTTTGATAATTAGTGGTCTATTAATTTTCACTAGGATTTTATTGTATAAGAATATTGTGTTTTGTACATTCATTGTTGTTACGCTATATTCCATCCATTTTCAATAAATTATTTATAACCTTATCACTTTTTAACCCTTCCATTTATCTCTATAATATTAGACCTACAATAATTATAAGGATCCAACCTACTCTAGAGGTTGAACTTGGGATAAATTGCAATCATCCAATCTTGGCTAAAGTCGAGGGCACACTTTACTGACTAGGTAGATTTTAGACCAAGAGGTCCAAGTGTCAAAATAGAGGTTCCCTTCAAGTTATAAAGTAGTATAAGTTGTGTCCCTCTTATTATTAGTCATGGATTCATATAGATTTTCAACAACCTCAAAAGGTTCCAAGAGGACCTTTTCCTATTTAGTAAGATCATAAGAATTAAAATCTTGAATTAGACTAGAAGCAATGGAGAAAGGAACTATGATAAAGTTATGAGGAGCACAAGAAATGACCATTAAGTCCTCATCTTGCAATGCTTCATTTAAGGGTTGTTGAGTTGGATTGGAAGAAACAAATAACTAATCAACAATTACTTAGCCTTTCATAAAATTTTGGATGACGATACATAGATCAAAATTTTAAATCATTGTGATCCACTTTCCATCTCATATATCAATAGGAATGTATGGTTTTTGAATCAAATATCTTAGGGGATTTATCTTAATGACCATATAAGTTGTTTGATATAACATGTAGTGCCTAATCTTCTCATAAGTAAAGTAAATGATCAAGTAATATTTCGCCATGGGAGTGTACCTATTTTCTACTGGTAATGTTATGCATATAATGCAATACACATCATGCTCTTTATTGTTATCATCTTGTTAGGTAAGGACCACTCTCAAGGATACTTGAGTTATCAATGTATATAAGAGAAAGGGCTTATCCAGGTTAGGTGGTTGAGGAGTTAGAGGCTATTAAAGAAATTTTTTAAACTCATAAAATCCTTATTAGAACTTTTATCTATTTTGAAATCTACATATTTCTTAAGTGATTAAGTAGATAAGATTTGAATGCTAGATTAGGGATAAACTAATAGATAGCCCCAAGCTTCCTAAAGAAATATTTCATATAATTAATAATACAAGGATTAGTCATAGTATCAATGGTCTTTATTTTATTATGGTCCATATCTATGCCCCTTTGAGACACCATGAATCCTAGAAGGTTACTATAAGTGACACCAAAAATAATTCTTTGAGTTAAGTTTGAACTTATAATGGCATAACTAGTTAGATATGACACAAAGGTCAACCCTTTTTTTTGACTTATCTAAAAGATCATCAACATAATATTCCACTATCTTCCAAATCAAATAATAAAATATGGTTATGATAGCCTTTTTATAAGTTTCTCTAGCGTACTTCAATCTAAATGGCATGACAAAATAGTAGAACGTGCCCCAAGGTGTAGTAAATTTATTTTAGTTTGATCCTCATGGGTAATCTATATTTGGTTATACCCTCAATAGCCATCCATACCCTATAGTAGATTAGACAATAGCATAAATAAAAGGTAAAGGTAAGTTATCCTTAGGATAGATGACGTTGATGTTATAGATAACATTCTTTTCTCTTTCTTTTTTTTCAGAGAAACAATTTTAAATACCCAATCATAAATAATAAATAGGTCTTATGGAGTTAACATATAATAGTTTTTTATTTCAATCTTACATAGGTATTGAATGAGAGGAGATAACCTTCTTTGCTTTTGTTATATGGGAGGTACATCCTCATAAGTGATGATGTTGTGGACAAAAAGCTCCTAATCCATTCTAGGTATGTCAAAATATTCAAGGTAAAAATATTTTTGTACTCCTTAAATAAATGTATAAAGATGAATTTTTACTCTTTAGATAGGCTAACCCTAGTTTTAACTATATATGGAACCTTAGGGGAAACTATATCAATATCTATGGTGGGTTCAACATTCATGAGACTGTCTTCTTCAAATTTTTATAGATTAGGAGGATTATTCTCAAAATTATAATTGATCTCAACCTGATAGACATACTTAGTCCACTTATGCTTATGACAAGGAGAATGTGGAAAGTTCCATAAAGGATCTCTTCATGACACTTCCCACTCTTCTTCTCACCTTAAGTATAGGGGCAATTTATGAGCTTGGATTCTAAAGGTTTGAATGATTATTTAAAGAACACCTATGTTTCTTATAAGAATTCCTTGACAAAGCTTAACCTCAATCTAGCCTTTATGCACCATACAAAGGCAACAAACAAGGCCTCGAACAAAAATTATTTTGATTTAATGATAAATGTAAAGATAATTTTTAATTTGAAATGTAAGGACCCAAGAGAGATACAACAAACAATATTACATGTAATTACATTCAATTTTGATTAAATAATGGTAAGATTAATAATTTATTTGGTCCCCTAAATGATTAAAGAATTAAACTACTTCATGTTCTTTTATTATTATTATTTTATTAAAGAAATGGAAATAGAAATTACTTTTTACAAATATCAGATAGATCTAAAACCTAAATGTAAAAATAAAATATATATGGGAGTTAGAAAGTGTAGATCCAAAATCTAACCAACATACGGGGGGATCCACTGGGATCCCTATTTCTTGATAAAGACCTCTTTCCAAAGGAGACCTTGAAGATTGATCTTCAAGTAGGCTCTACCTCCAAGTTTATGTTTAAGTTTCTATGTTTATGTTCAAGCTCATGCAATGTTTTATGGATTAATTCAACAAACACCTAATTTTTTGTCTCTATCAGATCCTTTTCAAGATAAAATTTACTAAACTTAAAGAAATGATCACATGAAATTGTACGCTAAATGCAATCAAACAATAATGCAAAAAATCAATTTTCCTAGCCTAGTATGCTCTTCAAGTTTGAATGATGGACTATGTTAAAAGATATTTTCTTTTCCAATGAAAACAAAGGGATTATGAATCAACCAAATTAGCCTAGAATGCAGCTAAATGACTTGTATTTCTTACCTATTTATGTTTGGTAAAATAAATGTTGACTATATTAAAAAAATCCCATAATTTCCTAAAATGAGTGTAATTTAAGCGAACAAATTACAGAAACAAAGATAAAAAATAAAAAATAGTAAATAGATATTTATGGTAACAAAGGCACCTATTTTTGGTGTTGAAAAAATTTTCCACAACTGAGCAAATTCACCACTAAATAATTTAACAATGTCTAGCAAATTTGATACCTACAAAATTTGAAGCAAAAAGTTAGATTACCTATTTTTGGGGGTCTGTCTAAGTGTAGTGAGTTGATTTCCTATATTCTTAGATGATCATACCCCTTTTGTAAAACAAAAATTGAATTAGACCTTGTATTTGAAAGGATATGTTGAAGTGTTAAATTTTCCACAAGTGTGCAAATTCGCCATTAGCAAATTTGATAGGGTTTGGCAAATTTTGATTGTGTAACTTCAAAGAGTCAAAAAATTATTGGAGAATATTACATTATTTGGTACATAAAAATGTACCACCTTGGTACAATACTAGATTAGAAGTGTCTTAGATTAGAGTGTGATTTTATATTTCATGTAATGTAATATTGTGCAGGAAATGCACAAGTGTCATGTAATTAAGGGTGCAAAGTGTTGTGAGTGTGGTTGTGCATAGGTGTCCATTATGTAAGAGTGCACATGTGTCCTTAGAATAGGAAAGTGAAGAGTTTCAAAGAAGAGTGAAGGTCAAGAGTGCTTCATATGAAGAGTCACATACTATTATATATTTGTGATAAAGCATTGTAATTGGTATAAAAAATGCATAGCACATAGCATGCATTAGTAGACCTTTATTCTATATTTTTTTAGTATTTTCATGAGCATTTTTTATGTGATTATTCTTTTAGTATTTTTGACTTATTCTAGTTTCATTAGCATCTTTATTGAGTTCTTTATATTGTAACTTTATTTTGATCCTATAATTACTTTCTTGTTAGATTTACATTAAGTGTTAGGCTGCAAAAGCTATAAAAATTACCAGTTGCTATAGGATGTGGTAAATTTAACCTAAAATAGGGAAATAATAAGTATTTAGAGAAAATTTTGGGCTAATTAGGTCTGACTGGCTCAAAATTAGAGAAAGGGGTTAAAAACCCCAATCCCTAGGACCTACTACTTAGGGATTTACAATTTTTTTGTAGATGATTTTCAAATATTTCAAAACTTGCAATGTAAGTTATATATGTCCAAGAGGAGTAAGGAATGATAATTGGTTGCTTATAATCTCTCAAATGGGACCTATGAATGTATAAATTTCAAAGAAATACCCAAAAATTCTTGCAAAAGAGGATAAGAGGATTACAAAATCTAATTAATCCTATGATATGAAAAATAAAATACTATTTAATGGATATTATGGAGGAATCAATAAATATACTACTGTTACAATTCAAAGAAACCCACAACAGGGGTTTGATGATGATTTTGGGTTAAAAGAGATACTATAAAGTATGCAATGTAAAGTAAATATTATGATAAGATAAATAAAATATTCTTATGCTTGCAATGGTGTTAGCATAAAATTAAAACTAGGATTAAAGGCATATAAATGGAAGATAATATGAGTATTATAACAAATCTTAATGATAAAGCATGAAAGTATGAAGCTAAATAGATAAATGAGCATGTAAGCCTGCAAGTATGATGAATGTGAGCATAAGAGATAATCAAAATATAAATAAGCCTACAAATAGAATAATATTAGATGGAATGAACTAGAATGCTTAAATGAAAGAAGAAATAGAGATCTAATATGCTAAATGAAATGAAATAAGCATATTAATATTTAGGGATTCAAAAACAAGCTACAAATAATGCAATAAAAGCATAAAATACTTGTTATAAGCTTACAAAATAGATGTTAGATGTAAAATAAATAAGAGAAACAAGGATTAGTGGTTGCAATAATAAAAAATCCAAGTTAACAAGGCTAAAATGAAGGTGAAATGCATAAAATGAGAGTAAGGAAATGGAAATAAAGAGAAGCTAGGGAGTATACTACATAACAAGAGGTCCTTCTTACACCATGATGGTCTATTTGATCTAATGCCTCTTTGCCTTGCTTGACTTGCCCTAAATACTTGATGAAGAATACTCCAAATAAGAGAAAATGAGAGAATGAGAATGAGAGGAACTACATATAATTTTAATTAAAGTAATGCTATGGAGAATATTAATATGAAATGCTCATCCCAAGGGACGCATTTATAGATTTTCGAAGGGAAAATTGAAGGTGGAAATGAGGTCCATGAAGCCATTAGGGCGTAAGAGCAATTTGAATTTCATAGGCCTAATTTGAGATTAAAGCATGTTTGCTCAGAGAAGGTAGTGAGATGAAGTAATATGTGTGCCTCTAGTTCATGCCATAGAGATTCCACTCATGTTTGTAAATTTTTCATTGGATGTCAAATTTACCACTAGTGAATATACACCTGATCGATGATTTTTTCCAATGGTTAGGTTGATCTTTCAAATGATGAAAAAATGACTATTTTCAAATTCATCACACTTGATGAAATTTATCAATAGTGAATATGACAATGATTGGAAAATTTAAAAAGGCTTATTTTGATGTTTGGGTTGAGTTGATTGATTGTTGGTGTGATGTTTGATGTCTTTGTTTAGGGTCATGGTCACTAGGCATGTCAAAATTGGTTGTCTATATTTTCCCCCTTTTTGATGTTATTTTTGTAAAATATTCACATCAAAAATAAGTTGTAGGACTCCAATTTGGATATTGTGATGCTTGTTAATGTCTTGAAATATCATACCAAATAAATGGTTACAATTGGTGCTAGTTTCAAATATTGACAAATGATTAGTATCATTGCTACATGTGTGCCTTGAAATTGATGCCCAGTGAGTACCTCATAATTGATGCCCATGGGTTCCCCCTCAATATTTTACCTAAAATGTAATGTGGATGAATATCTTTAAAAAATGCATCACTAATTTGGCTAGCGAGAAACCTGAAAGTGATTTGGAGGGAAAATAAATGAGTTCATTTTCACCATGCAATATTATGAATGTGGAGATCTTGTGTGTGAATGCCTAGAATTTTATGGAAAATATTAGAAGACTTATGCATTGTGTGAACTTGGTTTGAGGGTTGATACTAGCTCCAGAGAGGGTTTTGTAGGTATGCTAAAAAAATAAGGCAAAAAAATTTGATTAGGGATTTATTTTTTATATTTTTCTAAAGTTGTGGAGAATTTTCCACTTGTGGTAAATTTTCTAGTGATATTTTTGCCACTTGTGGAAAATTTACCAAAAGGAGAAAATGTGTTGCAAGTGTGTTGATTTGATTTTTGGTTGCATGATTTGTAGGGATTAGGGGTGTTGGTGATCCAAGGAAAACATATGAGAGTGATGGATAGAATTTTGACTTTGGTTGATGACCATGATGTTGGGATACTAGTTGTGACATGATTGGATCATGTAGTGTACATGCCAAAGCTATAGTTTGACCGATTACTTTTGACAACACTAGTTGAGAGGTGTTCTGAGACTAACACCTTTTGACTACCTACTAGAGAGATGACTGTGACACTTAAGGATGTGTGGAAAATTCTTCATGTTCCTATGAGAGGAGATCTGGTCCACCTTGTGAAATATGACAAGGTTAATAATAATTTTCTAATAGGGAATAGGAGATCCAAATATAGAGTCGAGATTATGCATTAATAATGCATATTAGAGAAACCACATAGATCATCTCATAATATTACTATGTTTGATTATATCAAGGATTCTCATAGTGGATATGAGTTAATGGGTTCTTTCATGGGGAAGGAGATGATAGTTAGTATGCAAGACCTGGGATTATCTATGCATGGGCTTCAACTATTTGGCTATATTATATAGGACACTATATTAGGTGGCTTATTAGAGTGGTAAGAGTTTGGTTGGTTGCACTCTCCTATAGGTGTGGGCCTAGTAGCATATGGTAGTAATATGACCAACCATATATGAGTCAAGGGGACTAATTTTAGAAAGTCTAGCATCATATAGGAGGGGGTGGAGCAATAAGCCTACTCGATGTTCTTTAACATAAGCTTATTATGCGATTGATGGTCTAAGAGCTAAGCAGGTTACATGGCATTCATGGAGAGGTTGATATAGATGGTATAAGGATGACTCAGAATTAGCCTTATTGAGGAGGATTCAATGGGTAGATGATGGAGGGAAGGATTATGATATTTATCAATATGAAAGTGGTTCATCAATTTAGGGAGGTTCAACAAACACCTAGGATTGGTGAGATATAGATTTGATGGATAATATGAGAGAGGATATTTGATCCTCCTAATTTGTAGAGGAGTATGTAGGATCCTAAGATGTTGAATATTGGTATGGATGATCCTATAGTGGAAATATGTTACATGAGGTGGTATGTTGACTTTTGTTGAGGTTGAACGACATAAGACCAGCCTCATGGAGAGTGAGTGTAAGTAGTTGAGGAGATAGCAAGGATCTTAAGGGGTATTTGATGAAGGTTAGGTTAATATAGGGTTTCTCAAAGGGTTTCTAGGTAGGTGGCTAGAGGTAATAATTAGGACAAGAGGAGGACAAATGATATCCCACTATATGTGGATCCTTTATCTATGGTATCCCCAATGCTAGAAGTATTTATAGGGGCTAGTACCAACTTATCAATTAAGGAGGCTACATGAGATAAACTGGAGTATTCATTGAGGGGTTTTAATAATGTGGCTAGTGGTAATGGAGGTAGCCTAGTAGGAGGAGGTAGCTAGAACTCAAGAGTTGGCTAGGATTGAGAAAAAGTAGAATGATCTTTTGATCCAATGAGATGTAGCTATTTCTCATTTACAAACTAATCTAGAGTAGGTTACTTGGGAGAGGGATGAGTTCATTTCTAGAGTGAGTGGAAAATTTGGTTTATATGTAATAAGTACGCTAATTTTCTCCTTAGAGTGATGAGTGGAGCATCTAGAGGAGAATCTTTCTAGGATGAGGATAAAGCTATGAGTAGCTAAGGCAAAGGCTAATATGGAGAAGAACCAGGTGAGGAATTATCAACATTTATACCATGTGGTTGTTCCTATTGTTATTTATAAGTAACCATCACCAATGCGTTTGAGTTTGAGGACTCAGTTTATGTGTCGTTACTCAAAAACATATGAATTTTAGGTCTCCACCCCCTATCAACACCTAGAGATAGAGATGCAGGGTTTAGTTGTGGGTAGGTTTAGTCTCATGGATATGAGTGAACCAATTTTATTATGTGGTGTACTACCTTTGGATTATAGGGCTAAGTGTACCAAATTTTTGTCATTATGGTACACCAAACTCACCAGCATGCATTATTTCAAGGCTTTTATGCAATTATGACATTATATTTTTGTCTTTATATTTTATTTTTGGACGTGATGATGATATGATGTGATGCAATTTTAATTTGATTGAATTTGATGCATATTATTAAGCTCTGATTTAGATAAAATGGAAAAAAATAAATAAGAAAATAGCAAGCATGAAACACAAGAAGCAGACTTTTGTACACTCTAGAAATGGTCTAGAAAACTAGATAACAAATAAATGTTTAAGGTGATTGGATTTTATTATTGAGTGGTGACCTAAAAGTTTGATAATGGATAAACCAAAATTATGTTGTGATTTTTATTTTATGTATGATGTTAGAGTATATTACATCATTTGGGTCATGTAAATGTACCACCCTTGGTACATAACTAGAGTAGGAGTTTACTTTAGAGTAAATTTAGTTAGTTACTTCAAGCATTATAATAAATGCACAGTTGTCAATGTGCAAGTTCTAAATATACAAGAAGTCCACTTGTACATTAGGTAGATAGGTAGATTAAGGTCCAAGAATTCTATATTCCTATATAAAGGGCTCATAGTGAGTGTTTTAGAGAGAGTAGAAAATATAGTGTGTGTTTGGTATAGTTTATTAGTATGGTACAATGTAGTCCTTTCATATCTTTTAATGGAGTGTTCATGTCCTCCATTATATAGCATTGTACTATTTTCATCACTTTCATTAATGGCATATTTCTGAGTTATTTATAGATGTTCATCTCATTATTTTATTGCATATTATTGTGCCATTAGTTTATAGTTATCTCATATTAGCTATCTTGCATCTTGTGGTTGTACTTTCTATAATATTATCCCATCAAAAGCTAATAGTGGTATCACAACAGATGGTAGATCAATAGGAAATAGGGAGATCTAAAACTAGGACCAGGTGGCAATAGGAAAATTTAACAAAATAAATAATCCTTTATTTAAGATCTCGTAGAGCTATTACATTATTAACCAACTATAGGAAATACATCTAATTTATATGAAGGGAAAGGAGGTTAGAGGAGAAGCAGGAAGGGAGGAAGTCGGAGGAGAAGATGAAGGGAGGTTGGAGGAATAAGAGGGAAGGGAGGTGGAGTGATAAGGGAGAAGAGGGAATATAGGAGAGAATGGAGGGATAAGGAGAATGGAGAGATATTTGAAAAATATCATACCGACTAATGAAATAATAATTTGGCCGACATCTAACTAAATAAACTTAGCCGACAACTAACTTAAGAGTTCACACTTGCTACATTCTCCCCCTTAAAGTTGAGAGAACTGACGAGACAGTCTCTCAGCTTTACAAATTGAGCTTTAGCCAGTGCCTTGGTGAAGATGTCTGCAACATTCTCCAAAGTGTGGCAATAGTGAAGCTCAACAGTATCAGTTTCCACCATATCTCTAATGAAGTGGTACTTCATATCAAAATGCTTTGATCTACTATGGTGGACAGGATTGTACGCCAACTGAATGACACTAATGTTGTCACAGAATATCCTTGTTGGACCACTTTGTTGCTCTCCAATTTCTTCTAATACCTTTCATAGCCATAGAGCTTGAGTACTAGCATGAGTGACCGCTATATACTCAGCTTCTATTGAAGATAGTGCTACTACTATCTGCTTCTTGGAACTCCAAGTTATTAGTCCCGATCCCAGACTAAAACAGTTCCTTGAGGTTGATTTTTTGTCATCAATGTTGCTACCCCAATCACTATCACTGAAGCCTACAAGCTTGATAGTGTTACATTTATGGTAATGGATTCCAAAATCCCATGTACCCTTTACATATCTGAGAATTCTCTTGGCTGCCTGCAAATGCAACTCAGAAGGGTTAGACATAAATTGAGAGACAAGAGAAACAGCATACTGAATATCAGGTCTGGTGTTGGCGAGAAACATCAAACTCCCAACCATGCTTCTGAAAGTGGTCACATCAACTTTTGATGCTCCATCATCTTTGCTTAATTGGATCCCATGTCCAACTGGAGTTGCAACTGGTTTGCAATGCTCCATAGCAAACTTCTTAAGCATGTCCCAAGCATACTTATGTTGATAGATGAAGATCCTTGTATCTGACTGATGAACCTCCATTCCAAGGAAGTAGTGCATTAAGCCAAGATCCTTCATCTCAAACTACTTCATCATGGAGTGTTTGAACTCCATATTCATTTTTTCATTACTACCCATGAATATGAGATCATCCACATACAAGCAAACTATGAGGATGTCATTTCCTTGCTGTAGGTAGTAAAGGGTGGGTTCATTTCTACTTCTGGTGAACCCAAATTCTTTGAAGTACCCATCAATGCATGAGTACCAAGCTCGTGGTGCCTGCTTGAGGCCATAAAGTGCCTTCTTTAGTTTGTAAACAAGATGTTCCTTGTCTTTCTCTTCAAATCCTTGTGGTTGCTCAACATACACTTCTTCTATCAAGTAACCATTTAGAAATGCACTTTTCACATCCATGTGTTGGACTTTCCATCCCTTATGTGCAGCTAAGGCAAGAACTGTTCTAATAGTCTCCTGTCTGGCTACAGGAGCAAAAGTCTCTTCATAATCAACTCCATATTTTTGAGTGAATCCCTTTGCAACTAGTCTCACCTTGTGCCTTTCAATGCTACCATTAGCATTAAACTTGGTCTTGTAGACCCACTTACATCCAACACATTTATTGCCTTTAGGAAGCTTTACCAGCTCCCAAGTGTCGTTTTTTATAGAGGTTATCTCCTCTTTCATGGCATCTTGCCAAATTTTTTGAGTACATGCCTTCTTATAACTAGAAGGTTCAAGCTGTGCACTAGTTAACAAAGCATAGTTAACTTGATCTCCCCTAGGTTCCTACTGGGAGACATCATCACCATACAGGTGCATACTTTTTAATCTATGTAAAACAAAATCCATTTCACTAGCTTGACTCCTAGTGTATCTTCTTGAAAAAATTTTATCCAACATCTGATATGATGGATGATACTGTAGAGTTCTCTTACCTCTGGATGGAGAATCAATGTCCATTGGTGAGGAACTTACGGATCACTATGGAGAAGGACTTGGTGAAGAAGTGGAATCAAAAGATGAACTTGGATCGGGAGGAGACTGCTTGTCCTTTCTGTGGTGTTTGTTGTTGCACCTGCTTAGAAACTACATCAGTGGATTCAACATCACTGAATATTTGGGGCTTACCCCATTCTCCCCCTTCATCAAAAATCACATCCCTGGAAATCACAAACTTTCTAGTCTAAGGATTATAGAGTTTGTAAGCTTTTGTATTCTCATAATATCCTACAAAGATACATGCCTGACTCTTTGGATCGAGCTTCTTCCTAAGCTCATTAGGAATGTGAGAATAGGCCAGTGAGCCAAACACTCTGAAATGCTTAACATTTGGCTTTTTACCATACCAAGCTTGGTAAGGTTTCTGCCCTTCCAAACTTGAAGTAGGACTTCTGTTCAAGATATATACGTTGGTCCTGGCTGCATTTGCCCAATATGAATTAGTCAAATGCTTCGTCTAAAGCATAGACCTTGCCATATCCACAATGGTGCGATTCTTCCTCTTTGTGACACCATTCTGTTGTGGAGTGTAGGCAGCAGTGAACTGCCTCTTAATGCCATGTTGCTTACAAAAATTCACAAACTCATTAGAGGAGTATTCTCCTCCCCTATCTAATCGAAGACATTTTACAAAATATCTACTCTCACTTTCAACTCTTGTTTTGAAATCGATAAAGCATTCATATGCTTCATCCTTATGTTTCAAAAAATATATCCATCACATTCTAGTATAATCATCAATAAAGAGTAAAAAGTAAGAGTTGTTACCCAGACTCTGTGTCTGCATCGGACCACAGATGTCGGTATGCACTAGCTGGAGTGGATAGTTGGCCCGCCATGCTTGTCCATGAGGAAACTTTGATCTTGCATGCTTCCCAAGAGCACACCCTTCATAGACTTCTTTACTATCCTAAACTTTAGGAAGTCCAGTGACCATGGCTTGGGAAGTTAGAATTTTCAAACTAGCAGAATTCAAATGGCCATATCTCAAGTGCCATAGAACACTTGGATTTGAAATAGCAACACTTGCTAACTTATTCTTCTGAATGGATAAAGGGCAAAAGAATTATTCTTCTGAGCTTCCTTTTTAGCCTTTTTATCAGCAACACTCAAAACTGCTCACTCAGTAGCTGAAGTTTCAGTATATCCCTCTTCAGTCACATCCCAAAGACCTTTGCCTATCAAAAGAGTTTTCATTTTAATTGACCAATACTCGTAATCACCACCATTGAACTCAGGGATTGGTAAACTAGTATTGGAAGCCATTTCAGAAAGCAAACTTTATTTCAACTTCAAACAAGCTGTACAAAGAAGTACAAAATAGATCACTGATTTAAATCAAATCTAGCTTTCTTAAAATGCTCACTAATTTGGCATTCTTCTTCTTGAGGATTTCCCAAAACTGGAAAGGTGAAATTATTTGCTTCGTCATCACTAATTATAATGATTTCTGCTGCTGCTGTTGTTGCTGGCTCAAGACGTCTTTTAAGAACAACTTGTTCTTCAGTTGTAGGTTTCACCTCCACTGGTTCTTCTTCCTCACCTTTTGCTTCTTCTACTTCTACTTCTTCTGGTTCTAAATCAGGAGAGCGAGGTGTATAGCTCTCACTCATTTCAACTTCAGGCACTATAGGAGTATAACTGTCACTTGATTGTCCTTCAGGTACTATTTCAACCATCTCGTATTCAACTATCCTTTGCCCGAAGATATTATCTTTAGAATCTGCCTCGTATCCAGAGTCTGGTTTTCTCTGATGTGCAATCACTTGGTTTTCTAATTGGCAAAACACTGTATGAAGTCCACACTACTGGACTTTCCTGTCAAAGGAATCAGGAGTCTCTCTTCTCAATAGAGAGAGCAATGCATTATAGCATCCAGATGACCGAATCATCTACCCAGAATTACACCGCATGAACTGGGTTACAATTATGATGCCAAAAAACTTCTACCTCCAAAATTTGTTTTAATAAAGCCCTTAGAAAAAATTTTAACAATTTCCTATATATATTTTAATTATCCTTTTTTTAAATAAAATTTTATTTAAAAAACATAATAATAAAAATATATGGAAATTATTAAATAATTTTTAAAAACTTTAATTAAAACTAAATAATAAAAAAAAATTAAATAAAAAACCTTTTTTTTTGTGAAATCCTCGACGAGATTCGACCTGCTGACCTCTGCTTTCTCCTCGAAAGGTCTAGCCACTGCACCACGCGGCTGCTATGGTAAAAATGCTGACCTCCGCCTTCTTAAACCCTTCTTCTTTCGACGATTAAAAAAAAACTTTGTATTTTTTTACCCCGATAGGATTCGACCCCAGGACCTCTCTTTCGCAAGCAAAGGACTCACCCAACTGCGCTACGCGCTTTGACAGATAGAGGAAGGAACCACCTATTCCTTATGCCATCTACGGGCGACAATTTTTTAAAAAAAAAATTGGTTTTATCCCACATTCAGTGGGAGGAAGACGCAGAGGTCTTCTTATATGTGCGTGAGCGCATTAGATTTCGATTGCCTTCGGGCAATCAATCCCCAACTATATCCTTGCTTAGATGAATCTGCTTCTGCCACATGTACAAACCAAATTTTGCCATGTCACCACGTCAGCGCCTACTCTGCCATGTCAACACCTGCTTTGCCACATCAACGTCTGACTTTTGCCACATCAGCTCTCAGCTCACCCAGTCAACACTCTACCAGTGCCTGCCACATCAGCATCCATCGTAGCTCCTCGAGCTACGTGTTCACATCAGTTTTCTACTCTGCCACCTCCTTGATCTGCTTGCCCAACTTGATCATGGTGTGCCCTCGAGATTCATGCCCAGCACGCTCACCCAGCTAGATCACCGTGCACCCTCAGGATTCATGCCCAGCACGCTCGCCCGGCTGGCTCTGATACCAAATATGAAACCAGGACCAGGTGGCAATAGGAAAATTTAATAGAATAAATAATCCTTTATTTAATATCTCGCAGAGCTATTACATTATTAACCAACTATAGGAAATACATCTAATTTATATGAAGGGAAAGGAGGTTAGAGGAGAAGCAGGAAGGGAGGAAGTCAGAGGAGAAGATGAAGGGAGGTTGGAGGAATAAGAGGGAAGGGAGGTGGAGTGATAAGGGAGAGAGGGAATATAGGAGAGAATGGAGGGATAAGGAGAATGGAGAGATATTTGAAAAATATCATACCGACTAATGAAATAATAATTTGGCCGACATCTAACTAAATAAACTTAGCCGACAACTAACTTAAGAGTTCACACTTGCTACAGGAGAGACACAAAGAGAGACTAAGAGGAGTTTAGAAATATTACTTCCAAAAAATTTGAGATTATATTTGGCTAGATTCTTTCCACAGGATTGCAAAAAAACTTGTGAAGACTAGGACTCATCATAAATTCCACTAGATTGACAAATCAACTAGTGAAGATTAATTATATATAGATTTAGAGTTTCTTCCATTACAATCCTAATACTTTGTTGTAGGAAATAGGATAGTCAAAGTGAGTTGGGAATATTCCTACAAAATATCTAGGAAGAATATCTTCTTTAGAATCAATCCAACACCAGAAGCAACAAATAAAAGAAAAAATATTTGGAGGCCTAAAGAAAACACCCCATTACTAGAGATTGCAGAATTGTAGAGTGCAGAAGGAGAAAATACCATAGGAGCCTCGTTAAAAATTCAAGGGAGATAAGACTCTAGTGAAGAGTCTCAGTGAAGCTAGGAGATTGGTGATCTCTAGTGTATATTGAAGACTTCACCCTAAAGAAGTTGAAAAGATCCTTAGAAGGTCTAGTTACAAAACTCCCAATTTTGGAATATTGGAGGTTGGTTATCTCCATTAAAGCCTACAAATTATAGAAGTGGAGAAGGACTAACAAGGTCTTGTTCTAGATTCTAGCAGCAACAGATTTCATATATCTGATAGGAAGATCTAATTACCAACACTTCCATAGTAGAGGGTTGAAAGAAATGTCTCATTTGAAAGACCAGAGAAGTTGTGATATTGAAGACCTTAGAGAGGTCTTAAGGAGAAATAATAAGGAGGCTTGGTGAGCCTCATTAAAAAAGATATCCAGAGAAGGTAATTAAAGGAGTTCCTAGGAGAACTCCTTGGAGAAATTTACCACCAAGGAGAAGTTCCTGATAAAGAAATATTTTGGAACAATTGTTGCCATCCGATAACAAGCCCAAAATGAGATAGATTTGGCAATGAGCTTATCAAATATAGGAGGATATTGGTGAAGACCTCAAGACTTATAGATTCTTAAGAAGAGGCTTTAGATTGAAGTCAAAATTCTACAAGGAGGTAGAAGGGAAAATGAGCCAATAATTACTACCAAACCTAAAAGGTTTTAAGACTACCTTTGAAGGCTATAAGGCTCATTCAGAGATAGGAGTTTGCTGAAATCTTCAGCAGAACACTGAAAGGTTCTTGAAAGAAAACTCAGCTACGATTTAGGAGAATTCCCTACCAAATTTTTGAGGTTCAAGGACAATATTTTAGTATAGAATTTTGTTGTAAAAGGGAAGCTATTAGGACAACATTACTAGCTACAAAAATTCATATTTCCAAGATACATCTTGAAGGAGAATCAAAGTCACCTACTACTATTAAAGGACAACAAGATAGAGGGTTTCAGAGCTATAAAAAGCTGAGTTAAAGAGCTATTTTGAACAACCAAGTAGAGCTGCAATTTTATCTAGTTTAAGGAAACAATAAGGTGAATCTAATCACCTAGAAACCTTCATCTACAAATATCATTAAGGTAAGCAACTTGTTTTCAAATAGGTTTATTAATTGAACTTTATATTAATTATTATCAAGTTACATTAAGCACCATATTAGAGTTTTAAGATGGTTGCATATTATAGTCTTCAAAAGAGTGCAGAAGGAAGTTTCTTTTAAATTTCTATACCTACACATTAAAATAAGAGTTATATATATTTTAAGAGAAATTAAAATATCATCTCCCTATTATTTAGTTACAGCAAAGAAGACTACATTAAGTTATAGATATTATAGTGCATTTAGGAGCAATTAGTAGTGCATGATTTAAGGTTCATTTAAAGGAGTAATAAGGTGAGATCAATATTACACTATGCTAATTGTTCTTAAATATTCCATTCTTAAAGAGGTCCAATAGAGCATTAAATTTCATGTTCGAATTAGCAGACACCAAAGAAAAATGGGTAGTGGATATCAGCCCAAAGCCTATGTCAACAATGGTATTGTTATTGGAAAACTGGAAACCGTGAAGCTGATGGTAAGGTGCAACCATCAATAAATTGGGACATGTGGGGAGATGTATGCACTGGTCACATGTATCCTACTATAAAAAAGCACAATATCACACCCAATTATGACATGATGAGCGCCTTGTGCTAAAAGTATAATTATACTATCCTTGTCAATAGATTTAGCCATTTTGTCTTCCTTATGTACGTTAACGTTGGTTGGATTTGGCATGGTGGAACCACGTTGAGGAGGGTTGGGTACGTGACCTACCCTCATTCACCCACTCTTGAAGTTACTTATCAGTATTTCAAACATTGTAATCCTAAGTGCAGTTCCATCCCCAAAGGCATGTACCAGATCTTCACCTTGTATTTTGTGCCTCCTTTCTAGTTAATGCTCAACTGGAAAACCCAATCATATTTTGGTATGGTGAGGCTCATGTGGTAAGATTTTTTAGGGTAGAGCTTTCCCATCAACAACTCATATTAATAACTTCGTCCAAGGGTGGAAACATGAACTCGTCCTGGCATGATGGGAAAATTTTTTAAGAGAATTGATGGTTAGTTGCTTAAATATGAAGAACCAATGCAAATTGTGGTTTAAGTTGGTGTATGCCTTCTCTGTGAACATCTCTGTGTATTATGATAGTAGCAAGATGGTGCTGATTGAACTTGAAATCCTGTAGCTTGATCCTAATATTGAAGAAATTTTGGCATCCCATGGACTGTTAAACTTCCTTAAAAAATTTTAGGGCCATGACCCGAAGCTTTTAAGGGAATTTTTTCAAACCTGGGATAGTGAAACGGTGTCTCTGAGGGGATTGATATTCGTAGTTACAATTAACTTGTTGGCTAATATTACTAAGTTGCCAAAGAATGAGGAGATCATCCACCGAGACAAGCATTCGATGGTAGGGGAACTAGTTTATTTCTAATACAAAGGGAAGTTTTACGTCCAAGAAGGATAATGGGTTCATCCAAGAATACCTTCCCCCTCCATGGAATCAGGTGCTCATCCCTATTATGTAGTACCTGAAAATTGACAAATCGTCATATCCTTTATGAAGCTTCCACGTGGTGTTGCTAAATTATTTGAAGGAGATGAAGCTGATCAACATCCTGGAATATCTCTTCCAATCGATGGAGATTTTTGTGGATAGTCTTCAAAAAGGAAAATCCACTTATCCTAAGCACTAGGATATCCACTTGATCATTTATAACTACATCATCCAGAACCTAGATCAGCGTATCGTCGATGTTGGTGGCCCACCGACCATACTCGTGCCCTCCCTAGGCTTACCTCTGGTGCTCTTGGAAGCTACCCCAGAAGATCTGATTATTGACATCAATGCTACTATCCTTACCAGAGCAAGCAAGTATAAAATGGTGGAGGTTCCATATTCTACTTCGAGCAGATGCTCTTCTTGCATCAAGTTTTCTATCGATGATAATAGTAATAATGTTATGTCCGCAAGCCTCTCCACTATTGAGTTTGCCTCCCCTGCCCATAAGATGTAGAAGACCCTGTCAGGACCATCCCCTGGTATGTTTTCCACCTAGTCGGTGGGCGGCATAGACTATATGTCAGACCTAGACAACATCATGTTGCTAGCTACCTCAATGCTCTTGAGTGCTGGTAATATTATTAACTAGTTGAAGGCCTAGAAAGCAGACCAAACTAGGGAGGATGCTCCCAAAGATATTTATGATGAAGACTACATCCCGAAGTAATGTGTTGCATTTGGATTTTTTGGATTGTCCCTTCTGTCTGCTGACTATTTCATTTTGGTCTTTTTGTAGCCTACGGGCCTTTCCTTCTTCTGTCTTGCCTATTTTCAGTTCTATTACTTCCTTGCATGGCACATTTTTGGCTTATTCCATCTTGGGTTGATCCCACCCAAGATCCCCTCTACGACTTGTAAAATGTTTTGGGTTCCTTTCAAAACCCATTATAAATTAAAAAAAATTAAGGTGCACTAATTATTTTAAGTTGCAATTAAAATTAGTGCATATTTCGAGTTGCTTTGAGGATGCATCTACAGGAGTAATAAGGAGAAACTATTATTGCACTATATTAGTTATTCAAAGTTCACTAAGGTTTAAGTTACAGTGAATATTAGTGGAAAGTTAAACCTCTAAAATTAGATGCATGTTTAAGAGCTTGGACTCATTAGTGCTAAAGTTATCCAAGTCAAAATTTAGAGGTTAGTGTTGTTTAGCAAAGAGGGAAACAATACATTACATCTTGCTCTCAAGGAATAGAGTAGAGCGCAACTATATTTAAGAAGCAAGGGAAGCTTCAAATAGGAAACATAGAGCTTTGGTAAGAAATATAATATTTGTAGAAGGATTTTGTATTACATTGGTACCAAAAATACTGTCTTAAATACACTGTTATAAACAACAAGACACGATCTCAAAATGGCCACATCATTGAAGTTTGAGGAGCAAACTTCGAGTAGGGTAGAGATCCATTCCAAATGGGCTCAATATCAGTCACCATTAGGGTAAAAGCACACTCAAGGTGCTTGATAATAGAGCCAATTCTAGAGACCTCAATATCTACATCACCAAGGTGTAACAATAAACCAACTCAGCATCTACACAAGCAACAACATACATAAGAAAACTAGTGCTCATTGCAAGGTGGATAATACAAAGGACAATACAACATATTCTATGTAATACAAGGAGTGTCTTACCAAGATACAACATGGATGAACAACCAACTAAGAGGCAGCACCATAGGAGCTCCATTACAATGCTCTAGAATCTTCATAGCTGGAGAATTCATCATCCATATTTGCTAGAAAAAGGAAGGAGCCATCTCACAAATTGCTATCACAAAGGAAGCTTGCAATAGTTGGTAAGAATAATTTTATAAGCCTTATGTAAGTAGTACATTGAAGGAGAGAGTGTATTTAAAGAAGGCTCAAAAATTTATATCAACAAGGAGGAAATATTGTGTCACTTGGCACAAAGATGTAAGAAAATATTCTATCCCTAATACCCACACTCAAGGAGGAAGAGTGCTCAACAAAGTAACACTCTCATCTTATATCCAATATTTAGAAGAAAGTCGTCCATCTAAGTAATGCCTTACATAATTTCCCTAACTTTCAATATATTTCAATGCTCAAAAAGAAGGAATTCATCTTGTGCCACGTGGTCTAATGCTCCTCGAAGACAAGCACTAATCAAAGATGAGATAAAATAATTTTGGTAACGGCTCATGCCACATGGCACACCCATCAAGAAGATGGTAGCACATCTGTAGCACCATAAAAGGAGCACTCAAGGAGAGAGTCGAAGGACATTCTAATCCTACATTAAGTGAGTGTATCTAAAGCTTGAAGTCAAGGAGTTAGAGGTGTTTTTTAGACTATCATGAGAGGATTTCTACTAGCCTATCATAATCCAACAAGAGGATATAGTCTATTTCAAGGAGTTAAAGCGCTCACCAACCTTGTTAAGGTATTATTTTATATAGGTTTGTTTATTTGCTTTTATAAGAAGTAATAAGGGATAGTATAAGGTTGAATTTATCTTTATATTTGCATTTAAATTTATTTATAAAATCAACCTTAATAGATTTGAAAGTAAATCAAGGAGTTTATATGCTTAAATAATATTATCACTCTATTTGATATACAATATTTACAATTAATATCATAGGGTGTATAATATTTTCTACTTGGAAATAAATTACTATTGCAAATATTATTATTATCTAATATTCCAAATTAGGGAGTTATAAGGAATATTGCATCAAACATATATTATTGGAATTTAGAAATATATTAAAGGCTATAAAAGTAAGTTCATTTTTTACTTAAAGAAGTTGGAATTATTTACTCATTATTGTCTCATAGTCACATTAAAGGGACAGAAAAATCCAACCATAGAGAACTTCAAATTGATAAATGCATAGTTCATTAGGAGAGATAAGTTAAAATAGGAGTTTATTATTGATGTACAAAATATTACAAAATCATTCCAAAAGGTGAATTGTTACTTACTAAGCACTTTATCAAACTTATAGCACATTCCAATCACTAGGGAGATATAAGGAATCCTACAAAACCTAAGCCTTGAAAAGGTTTTTATTAAATTGGTTCATATACTCTAAAATAGGAAGTCATAAGGTAGTCTACTACAAAGGATCCATCAAAATTATTCTTAAATCATAAAGAGCTAAAAGTAATAAATATGTCTATCTCAAAGGATGCTATGAACAATGATATGAACAACACTATTAGAAAGTAAAGAGCGAGTGTCATAAAAATTGGAATCAATAATTTACTTATAAATTCTGAAGGAGACTTAGATCTTACTTCAAAAAGGATTCATAGTGAAGCTTTAAAAGATAACTTTGAAACCATGGAACATTATATACATGCTCAACTCACTAAAGCAATTGATAATGGAAAGAGTGACATTTAAATTCCTTTAGAATTTGGTAACATATTATATATGGCATTACTCACATTCAAATGTTACAAGGATAAGAATTTGGAACAAAGAGGATTAATAGAATTACTTAAAATTAAAATAGAAATGGATGAATCATACCTAGAGAATATATTTCAATCATCATGTAGTATTGATACTTCAAGGTATACTAACACAAAGTCTTATCCTGATGTCTTAAGTGTTTTTTTAGAAGCTTCTATATAGAACCTGAAAAATGATAAAAAGGACAAAGGCAAAGAGAAGATACTTTTGCAAGAATTAGGTGATAGTACATCCACCTATGAAAGTATCGATTCCAAATACAATAATAAAGAAGAAGAAGAATAAGAATAAGAAGAGGGACCAAATCAAGGAGGCATACAATGCAATTTAAATTAAATATTATACAAAGGACCAAATAAAGTTGAATAACATATAAAGACAAAGATCCATATTGAAGACTAAAGTCTTCAATACCTAAATAATGTAATATAGGGAGGTTTTAGAGTATATTACATCATTTGGGTCATAAGAGTTTACTTTAGAGTAAATTTAGTTACTTCAAGTATTGTAATAAAAGCAGAAGTATCAATGTGCAAGTTGTAAATGTACAGGGATTCCACTTGTACATCAGGTAGATAGGTAGAGTAAGGTCCAAGAATCTATCTTCCTATATAAAGGGCTTATAGTGAGTGTTTTATAGAGTAGAAAATATAGTGTGTGTGTGTGTGTGGTATAGTTTAGTAGTATGGTACAATGTAGTCCTTTCATATTTTTTTATTAAGTGTTCATATCCTCCATTATATAGCATTGTACTATTTTTTTCACTTTCATTAATGACATATTTTTGAGTTATTTTCATATGCTCATCTCATTATTTTCTTGCATATTATTGTACCATTAGTTTATAGTTATATCAAATTAGTTATCTTGCATCTTGTGGTTGTACTTCCTATAATACTATCCCATAAAAATCTAGCATATGAGTGGTTGTATTTGAACCTAATAAAGGACAAGCTCCCATTTTGATCCCATTTTGAGTGTTAACCTTTGATCTTGAAAAATACTTATGGGATGAGTATACCTATGATCTTAAAAGTACATATTTTAAGTGGTGGTCTGATATCCATGATAAAGAACAAGTGCTTATAGATGTAATGGTCATTATTCTATTGCTAAGTGGTTGCGTAAGATGCATGGTAATGGAAAAGAGCTTAGAAAATAGAATGAAACTCATCATGCTTAAATGGTGGCCTAAGAATATCATAAAGAACAAGAACTTAAGATATGATGAGGTACCTATAATATGTACAAGAGATATATGTTGTGGTTAGTAGTGTTAGTAGTTAGTGATTGTTAGTAATACCTCATGCTATGATAAGTGTGGCTTGAAGGAATTTACTAAGCATAATATCTCATGTTGTGAGAAGCATGGCCCAAAGGACTTTGACATCTCACGCTATGAGAAGCATTGCCCAAAGAACTTTACATCGCCCAAAGGACTTTGATATCTCATGCTATGAGAAGAGTGGCCTAAAGGACTTTGATATCTCATGTTGTGAGAAGCATGGCTTGAAGGACTTTGATGCCTCATGTTGTGAGAAGCATGGACCAAAGGATTTTGATGTCTCACACTATGAGAAGCATGGACTAAAGGACTTTGATGTCTCACACTATGAGAAGCATGGCCTAAAGGACTTTGATATCCCACACTATGAGAAGCATGGTCTAAAGGACTTTACATGGCCTAAAGGACTTTGATGTATGAGAAGCATAATCCAAAGGACTTAACATGACCATAGGACTTTAATGTGTATAATGTGTTATGTTATGAGAACAAGATATTTCAACATGTTTTACTAGACATAAGGTGTTGTAGGGGGCATAAATGTAAAAATCTATTTGTATGTGATGCTTATTTATGATTTAATACATTATGTAAGAATATGCAAAAGAGTAATAATTTTAAGTTTACTTTGACATATGCCCCCAAATGGGGAAGAAAATGTAGGAGCATGGATAATAATGGGAAGTGAGTTACCCCAAATCAAGTGCACAAGTGTATTGATTTCAAGTATATATATTTGTGATGTTTGGAAATAAAATATGTTTATATGTATGATAAAGTGTTTGTAATAATATATGCATGATGTACTTGTAATAAAAGAAAACTAATTTGAATAATAATAATGCAAATATCTATTTCAACACATTTCCCCAAATGGGAGGAAGTATGATATTGAGATGGTGTAATTTATTAATATTAAATTAGGAGGCAGATTGCTCGTAAGCAGATGTATAGATGCATTGATTGTAACATGATGATATGTATTCTTTAATGAATAATATTAATATGATGAAGGTATCCTAAATCAATTAATATATCAATGAGAGGCTTAGGGTTTCAAATACTTTGCCTAACACATGCAAATATTTACAAACACGTGAAGCATCAAACTTGAAAAACAATCCCTTCACTGATATATAAGAAAAATTAGGACTATCCAAAAAGGGAATTACCAAAGGTGCCAATCATGATGACTATAAAGTCATATCCATTAACTAGCATGCTCATAATATAATTATAAGTTTGTAAAAAAAAGTGGATATGATATACTAGTCTGCCTGAATGGCACACTGGGCCTTATTTCTAATTGCATATGATATAAAATTTTATTTATTTAAATGTGATGGAAATGTCATAGATCACTTAGTACATAAGTGGGAGGTTCAAAGCCTGGTGGTCACTACCTAAGAAATATTCAAGTATTTATAGATACGTAAAATATCAATCATGAGGATTCAAAATTCTTGTTAATTTACAGAGATTGGGATATTTTTGTGAAAAGAGTGTTTCCAAGGTAGCAAAATCCTTACCTCCAATGACTAGCACACTTATAAATAATTATAAACATGCAAGATACTAGAAACAAGGTAACTACTTTCTTGTATAGCATGTGGAACCTCACAACTAATCACAAATGTAGATTAAATATTCTAGATAAGATATGTTTGATAAGGTTTTATTTGTGTATTGCTTGTCTATTAGACTATGATAGAAATTTTTAGCACCATCGATCCCTTGACTAGTAGGCATACAAATAATTACATGATTACAAGTCCTACTATCAATAGGGTCAATTCTCTAACATGATCTCATAGATAAGCTAGAGCATTTATGATATTATGAAATGTAACAAGATTTTTGTGGGCTTTGTGCCATGTTATAACATGGACATCATACGAAAGATGAATTTTTCACCTTTACCCGATGTTGTTGGAAATATTGAGTTGTCATTAATGTCAAAGGGTGCATGGTATTCAAGGTAAAAATATTCTTCAAGGGTGTGAAGTTTACAAGGTTGGACAATATATCAATTGTGGCAATAATGGACTATTGTGAATAGCAAAGAAAGGACAATAATTCAAGGTAAGGTATATCTCAAAGCAAAGGAAAATATTTTTCAAGCAAAGGATTATAATATTTAAATATCATATTAAATATTATAAAGAGAATATTATAAGAGGTACAAAGGTTTAAAATTTGCTTCGACAAAAAGAAGGATAAAGGTTTAAAAATTTGCTTGGGACAAAAAGGTTTAAATATCACAAGAGAGGGACAAAGTTTTAAAAAGATAAATATTTAAATTTTAAATTTAAATATTATAAACAAAAGAGTTTGAAAAAAAAAATGCACCAAAAATTGAAAATAAATTAAGCCGACCTTACAAAATGAAATCAAAGGAAATGGAAAGCATATATATACATGGCATTATAAAACCTTGGAGTGAAATGAAAATTTGTAATTGAAAATCCATCATCGTGCATGCAAATGTCAATAATAAAATGCAGAGGAGAAGACAACAAAAATCGATGCAGATATAGACAAAGAGAAATATCACTGTGTGCACCTGAGGTTTTGTTCATTGGGATAGCCCAATTGGTAGTGTAGCTTTGCATGGAGCGTTGTTGTGCAGGAGGTCACGGGGTCGAATCTGGTCAATGTTGTTTTTGTTGAGTTTTGTTGAATGAGGAATACTTGGATAAATATCACTGTGAGCACCTTTGGTTTTGATTTTTGAGGTAGCCTAGTTGGTTGTTGGCTTTGCATGAAGTGTTGTTGGGCAGGAGGTCACAGGGTCGAATCAGGTCGACGTCATTTTTGATGAGGTTTTGTTGTTGATAAAAGCACAAGGACACAGATATATATCAGGTGCCTCCCTTTTGGTCTTAGTTGTCGTGGTAGCATAGCCGGTCTCAAAGCGCTTGTGAAAACGCTACATTTTGTGAGATCAGGGGTTCGATTCTCAACTGTGCAAAGGAATTAATTTTTTTATTAAATTTAATTTTGAAGGAAAAATAAAGGTCAAGGTGTTAGCTTAAGAAATTATGATTTTTGTAAATTATAAAATGGAATTATAAGGTGGATGGTGGTCAAGTTTATTTGTATTTTTGCATGTTATAAAAAGGAGAAATAAGGTGTAATTGTGATTAATGTTATATTGTATTTGTCATATTATAAAAAGGGAGATATAAGGTATTATTCTTTTTAAAATTTATCATGCACATTTTTTATAAGGGTTTTTAATGTGAATGATTTTATATCTATTCAAAAAAAAAAGATTTGCTAACCAAATTTTAAAGTGGTAAAATAAAAAATATTATATTTGTCAAGACATGCACATGCAAAAGACTATCATCATTGAGGCAGATTTAGAGGTATGGTGATTTAATTCCTTTCTCAATGTTGGTTTTGTTTGAGGAAAATATTTTGATGTCATATGGTTGGAGGTATAAGGATTGATTTGATGTGCATTGGTCTTGATTGAAATTGGGAGTAAATGTGCAAAGGTTATAACTCAGATTTGTGAGTAAACTTGTGCATTTGGTTTTGATTGATATTGAGAGTAAATATGCAAGGGTTATAGAATGTATTTGAAAGCAAAAGTTGTGCATTGTTCATGATTAATTTTGGGAGTAGATCTAGAGGGCAGATTTGAGCATTGTTATTGGCTTTGAAGTGCACAAGGAAATAAGCAAATAGTCTTACACATATAGAAGGATTGTTTTAAAGCAATTCAAAGTGTCACATAGTGCAAGGATAATTTGAAAAGATTCAATTGAGAAGAAGAACATATTGGGTAATTGTATTGCATATCATTCTCTATATCTTCATGAAGATAAAATAATACTGGGTAGAATGTCTAAATTGCTAGAGTAGAGAAAAGCATATTGAGAAAGTTATGAGCATTTTTTATATGCAAGATTTGAGAATTGATGAGCATTGTTTGTATGAGTGGATGAGCATGATTTTAGAGTAAATTTGAGTAGGCCTTATTAGCAAGCTTGTGAGCATATTTGAGCAGATTTGTTGAGTAGAGTTGAGCAGGTTTTTGTGAGTATATTTGAGCAAATTTGAGCAGGTTTTGGAGTAGATTTGAGTAGGCCTTTTGAGCAGGCTTGTGAGCATATTTGAGTAGAGTTATGAGCAGGTTTGAGCAGTGTTTGTGAGTAGGATTGAGTAGGTTTTGTGAGCATATTTGAGTAGAGTTGTGAGCAGGCTTGGAGCAGATTTGAGTAGAGTTGTGAGAAGCCTTTGGAGTAGTATAGAGCAAAGGATATTGGTGTCTCCTATGGATAGAGGTCCGTAAACCAGAGCAGAGGGTATTTGTGTCTCCTATGGATAGAGGTCCACAAACTAGACCAGAGGAGATTGATGTCTCCTGTGGATTAGGGTCCACAAACATTGTAATAGGGAATGATTCTCACAAAAAATTTTGAAGAAATTTATAAGAAAAATTTCTTCGTGGATGTAGCCCACATTGGGTGAACCACATTAAATTTATGTCTCTTATGTGTGTGGTGATTTGTGTATTGTTTCACTATTGCAATTGATAATATTGGATGATATTGCTTTGGAAATAAAAGTAAAATTTTACCTTATACTATTCACCCCCCCTCTCAGTATAATTTTGTGTTCTTCAATTGGTATCAGAGTAGGTTCCTTCGTGAGAGCCTAAGATCTTGAAGAAATATCTTATAGAACACAAATGGCACATAAGGAAGGGTTTTCATCAAATAGATCTCCATTATTTAATGGGACTAACTATACTTTTTGGAGTGTGAGGATGAGGACTTATTTGATGGCACATGGATATGATATATGACAATCCGTTGAGAATGGGTTCACACCACCTACAACTCCTCCTACATATGCAAGTGGTGAGAAACCATATGCATATAATTCCAAGGCAATGAATGCAATTTTAATTGGGTTATGTGAATCCGAGTTTGTGAAAGTCATGTAATGCACTTCAGCAAAAGAAATATGGGACAAGCTACAAAGAACATATGAAGGAGATGACAAGGTTAAAATGGCAAAACTTCAAACCCACAGGAGGAAGTTTGAAGACTTGAATATGAAATATGAGGAAGATATTTCTAAGTATATACTTCGTGTTGATGAGGTTGTCAACACCATTCATGGACTTAGAGAAAATATTGAAGACTCTAATATTGTTCAGAAAATATTAAGGTCAATTCCTATGAGATTTGATGCAAAGGTTTTAGCAATAGAAGAGATGAAGGATCTCAACACCTTAAGTATGGATGAGCTACATGGTATTATCACAACCTATGAGATGAGGACAAAAAATATCAAACATTTAAACAAGAGGCAACATTCAAAGCTTCAAAGAAGACAAAGAATAAAGTGCCAGAATCAAGTGATGAATCAAGCAGTGAAGAGGAGGCTAACTTTATGAGATGAAATAAGAAGGGTCCAAGAAAACACAAAAATATTTAGACTATGAAATACTTTAGTTGTGGTAACATTGGTCACTATGTAGCTAATTGTCTACAAGCTGAAAATAGTAGCATTGAAGAGGAAAAGGAATACAAGAAAAATAAAGAAAGAAAATTTTATCATGAAAAGAGAAATAGGCATGGACAAGGCAAACATGAGAAGAAGATATTTCAAAGGCATAAGACAAGTTTTTATGTTGAATAAACAAGCAGTGCTTCCAGTGATAGTGATGAAAGTCTCTCCGATAGTGAAAAAGAAGAAATTATATTTTTAGCCATAGAAGAGAAAGAAGATGCTCCTATTTTCAAAGACCAAGTAGAAGAGAAATAAGATGCACCTATTGTCAAAGACCAAGAAAAATAAAAATAAGATGTCCCTGTTATTGAAGACCAAGAAGAAGAGAAAGTTTTAGAATATGAAGAGGAAGCCACAATTGATATGGAAGAGGAACTTGTTATTGATCTTGAAGATTTGAAAAGGAAGAACTTAATATTAAAGGCTCTCAAGTACAAGATGATGAGAAAACAAAGGCAAAGCTTCTACAAGATCTCACTGAATTAAAATTTAAGGTTGAAGAGGCAAGGAAAGTTAAAGAGGGTATGGTTGAACAGTTAAAGGTAAAAGAAGTAGAATGTGAAAGACTAGAACATGAAGTTGACATTCTAAGGAAGGGACTTGAAAATTTTAATAATAATATATATTAGTTTAGGAAAATCTCAAAATATTTGGATGATATTATCAAAGAGATCTTCATTTATGAAGACCAGACTTGGCTTTGAGGAAGGTCAAGAAGTACAAAAATAGAAGTCAAGCTCAAAAGAAATAGAAGCATCAAAGAAGGTATTTGAAGAAGAATCTAAGACTTGTACTGATAAGTTGATAAGTGGAAACATTAATGAGGAAGAAAACAATGCACCATCAAGGAACAGGGACCAGCATAGAAAAAGCAAAGAAAGAATCATGCGACCATATCCTCCAAGGAAATATGAATACTTCTTCCAGGGTTATTGCTTCTCATGTAATCATTTTGGTCACAAAGTTATACATTGTAGGGTTCATGGTAAGAATTATTATGACTTCACCAAGAGAAACTTCAATTTATTTGCACCTTTCAAGGACTACAACATCATGTGTTTCAATTGCAATAATTTTGGACATAAATATAAATGGTGTAGAATAGAGTTTACATAACTTCCAAAGACAAGAAATAAAAAGGATGCTCAAGATGTTCAAAAGGGTATGACTACAAAGGTGTAGAAAAAGAAATTTGAAAAAGAAAAAGAGCATTATAATTTGGGAGTAGTTTTACTCCCATCTCAAAATTGATCACCTCAAGTAAAGGAGGTGGTGAGGGGGTTGTTCTAAGTGTCTTATTTTTAGCTACAAGGAGCCCTTTGCCATTGATGTCAATGAAGAACACACACTTATACTGAGAGGAAGGGGTGAATATTATAAGATCAACTTTTACTTTTCTTTCCCAAACAATATTATCCAATATTATCAATGGCAATATCAATAACAGTAATAAAATAAATGCACAAATCATCACACACAAGAGAAATAGAAATTTAACGTGGCTCACCCAATGTGCGCTACTCCATGGAGAAAATATTTCTTCTATATTTTCTCAACAAATCTCTTGTGAATCAATTCCCTATTACAATATTTATGGACATCAATCCAAAGGAGACACCAATATCTCATTCTCTGATTTGTGGATATCTTTTCGTAGGAGAACTCCATCCCCTTGCTCTGGTTTGTGGATCTCTCTCGATAGGAGAATTTTATCCCCTTGCTCTAGTTCATGGAACTTGATCCAGGAGAACTCTATCTTCTCAATTGGTTCATGGATCTCTCTCCACAGAAAAACTCTATCTTCCTAGCTGGTTCAAGAATATATCTCCATAGGATAAATTTTTCCCTTTGCTCTAGTTCATGGATCTCTATCCACAAGAGAACTCTATCCCCTCTACTCTAGCTGGTGAAATTCTAGAAGACTTATACCCCCACTTCTCTGGCTTGTGTATCTCTCTCCACAAGATACCTCTATCACCATTGCACTGGCTGATAGACCTCTATCCACTGGAGACCTCTATCCTCTCTACTTTATCACCTCCAAAGCCTGCTCTCAACTCTATCTCAAATTTGCACCAAACTCTATTCCAATTCTAGCACAAATCGGATCTAACTCTGCTCACAAATCTGCACCAAAATCTATCCCAAGTCTAGCATAAATATACTCTAACTCTACTCACAAATCTGCTCTTAATTCTGTCTCAAATCTGCCCCAAGCCTTAACACAAAGCTTGAACAAATCAGCAATCAAACCTTCTCTCAAATCTGTTTTAATTCTTCATAAGATGCTTAAATCTGCCTTCAAGTCTTCTCAACCTACTTTCTCAAATCTTTCTTTAATGCTTCTCATAAAACCTGCTTTAAATATTTTCAAATATTACATACAAAACACAACTTAAATCTCTTTCAGAAAAAGTTTTCTTCACATAAACAAATTCTACTTAGAATTTATTTAACCTCTGAAAACATATAGAGAATTATATGCTCTACCAAAAACTCAATATGTTTCACACTCACAAATCTTGTACTGAATCAACCAATCTCTTTATCTTAAGAAAACTCTTTCAAATAAAATCAAAACTATGTATAACTTGTTTCACAAAACTAATCTATCTTTCTTGCAAATTTTCTCTCAAATACCAATCACACTAATGCATAATTTTCCTTCACAAAATTGATCTCAATCACTTCCATAATTGCAATCAATATCTCTCAAACCAATGTTTCAAAGATTTCACAAAGATGCACTAAGTCTTCAAACGTAGCACAAGTAGTTCACAAACTCTAGCACAAATGTCTTAAACTCTTTCAATAATAGAAGCATGGATTGTTCTCAAATTCTATTCCAAATGGTTCTAAAATATTCAACAATGAAACACAAATTCTAACTCAAATATTTCCAACAATGCTTATCAAACAATCCTTTTCACTCCACCTTATGTTTCATTACATTCACTTCAACAAACACTTTAAACAAGGAGTGATGTGCCCATACCTCTTTAATTTTCTCTTATGGAGATATGTCTTCAAAACCTATCTCACAAATAATTGATTTTTCTAATGCCACTTCAAGGGTTATATTGCAAGATAATTTCTTATCTTCCTTTCACAATGCAAGAATCATAATAAAATATCAAGCAACTTATCACACCTTATTACTCCTAATCTTGCAAAATAAAATTCAACCCAACAAAGTCACAAATTACACATATAAATTTTTCATTTACACCTTATACCTCCTTCTTGACACAAATGAATTAAGGCACTTCAAATTTCCAAAAATACCATTAAAACATCACTTTATCTCATACCCTACTCATAGCACTTAGCAAAAACTCCACTTCATCCTTTTAATTCAAAAACAAATCACCACTTTACAATCCCTTTTTAATTTAAAAATAATATTCAACCTTATGACTCTCGCATGCATACCTTAGCATTAATTTTCAAACCAAATTTATTTTCCCTTGCTGCTGCCACCACAATTTGAACCTGTGCTACCTACTAGCTAGTGCCTTAGCCACCGTCTAGGCCATCGCATGGTCTAGCCATCCACACAGCACCAAAATGTGCTCGATGTCCTTTATACCCAAACTTTATCGTGAATCAAAACAAAAAATCTTATCTCCTTGCTTCCACCACATCTTGAACTCGAGACCTCTCTTCTACCATGCCTTAGAACCATGGTTTCTACCATCTCGGCTAGCTGCTCGGATGGAAATAAGGTTCAGAGCCCCTTCTTATTTTGTGCTCTACCTCGATATGCAAAAAAGGCTATCTTTTTCTCCTCCTCTTTTGTGAACGAATGAAAACTTGGATGCACGATATTCGAAAAATCATTTTTCAACCTTGGATTTGCATTATATATATAATAGTTGACATGGTCCTTGACATCGATGCATTCGATTTCCAACCAAACTTTTGGTGCTCATAATTTATTTTTAATTATTATAATAATTTAAATCTCCAAGGATTTAAATATTATAATTTTTCTTTGGGCCTTTACTTAAGATAAAGACTTTGCCACCATAAATCATTTTTTCTTTTGCAAGTACCACCATGGTAAATCAACTAAACCCTTTTATTTTTCTTTTTCAAATACCACCATGGTAAATCAACTAAACCTTTTATTTTTCTTTTGCAAATACTCCCACGGAGAAAGCCTTATATTTTTCTTGTTGCCTCATTGTCTCATGTTCCCTTTGAAGATTACATATTTCCTTTGACATCAATGACAACTCAACATGCTCAAATTTCCAACAACCTCCTCCTTTGTCATTGATGGTAACCTTTTTCTAAAAATTCCTTTTTCTAAAACACTTGATTCCAAATCCGCTCCCCCTAAGAAAATACTCCCCCTAACTGAATACTCTCCCCTTTTGACATCAATGGCAAAGGGACTCCTTTGGGGCTAAATATAAGACTCTTAGCTCAGCCCCCTCCCCACCTCCTCTCTTTGAGGTGATTAATTTTGGGATGGGAGTATATCTACTCCCAACATGCAATTCTCTTTCTCTTTGTCAACCTTCTTTTCCAATATTTTTGTAGCCATACCTTTTTTACTTGTTTGAGTCTAACTTTTCATTCATGACCTCTTTAAGTCTCCTTAAATTAGTTATTGAGTTTGTTAGGTCTTGTATAAGTTTTTCTTTTTCTTCCTCACATTCTTGAACTTGACTCTTTAGTCTTGAATTCTACTTTCTAACATTTTTTAATTCTCTAAGAGTAACAATAAGTTTGGCTTCTAAATCTACTGTGCCTTCCTCTTCAATTTTTGAATCTTTTTCTACTTCTTGTTCTTCAAGAGCATATTCATACTTTTCAACTTTATCTTCAACGGGAGCATTTTCTTCCTCTTTTATTGTCAAAAATATAATCTTTTCTTCTTCACTATTTGAGGGTCTTTCATCATTGTCACTTGAAGCCTTGTATATCTTGTTAACATAGAAACTCTTCTTGTTTCTTGGAAAGAACTTATTTTCATGCTTGCCTTGACCATACCTATTTTTCTTTTCATACCTAGATTTTCCTATTTTCTTTTCTTATGATCATGTTTCTCTTCACTGCTACTACTTCTGGATTCTAGATAATTAGATGCACAGTGACCAAAATTACCACAATTAAAACATTTCACTATTTTTATACCTTTGTACTTTCTTGAGTCCTTGTTTCTTCTACCATAGTTAGCTTCTTCATCACTACTTGACTCACCACTTGATTATGGTTTCTTATCTTTTGTCTTCTTTGATGCTTTGAAAGCTGCCTCTTTCTTGTATTTGGGATCCTTTACTATTCTCATCTCATAAGCTATGAGAATTCCATGTAACTCATCCATAGTCAACTGATCAATATCTCCCATCTCTTCTATAGCTGAAACTTTTCCATTATACCTCATAGGAAGTGACCTTAAATATTTATGAGCAATACTGGAGTCTTCAATTTTAAATCCAAGTCCATGCATGGTATTAACAACCTCATCCACACAAAGTAAGTATGTAGAAATATCTTTCTCATATTCCATATTCCAATATTCAAACCTTTTCTTTTGGTTTTGTAGTTTTTCCATTTTGACCTTTTTATTTCCTTCATAGGTTTGCTTCAATTTGTCCCATATCTCTTTTGATGATTTGCAATGCATAACTTTCACAAATTTTGCTTCACATAAACCACTCAAATTTCAATTCATAGCCTTGGTATTATTCACATGTAAAATAATACCATCTTTATAAGTGGGAGGACTAGCTATAGGTGTGAACCCATCCTCAATGGATTGTCATATCCTTGTGCCATCAAGTAGGTCTTCATTCTTATGCTCTAGAAATTATAATTGTTCCCATCGAAAAATGGTGTCTTATTTTATGAATATCCATTATGATATGCCATATATGTTCCTATACTTTCTTCCTTCAAGTTGTTAAACTTTTTCGAAGGAACCCACTCTGATACCAATTGAAGAACACAAACTCATACTAAGAGGGAGGGGTGAACAGTATAAGATCAACTTTTACTTTTCTTTCCCAAACAATATTATCCAATATTATCAATGAAAATATCAATAGCAGTAATCAAAGCAATGTATAAATCATCACACACAAGAGAGACATAACTTTAATGAGGTTCACCCAATGTGGGTTGCTCCACAAAGAAAATATTTCTTCTAAATTTTCTCAACAAATCTATTAGGAACCAATTCCCTATTATAATTTTTATGGAGCTCAGTCCAAAGGATACACCAATATCCTATGATCTTATTTGTGGATCACTCTACATAGGAGAATTCTATTTCCTTGCTTTGGTTCATGGATCTCTCTCCACGGGAGAAATCTATCCCCTTGTTGTGGTTCGTGGAACTTGATCCAAGAGAACTCTATCTCCTCAACTAGTTAGTGAATCTCTCTCCATAGAAGAACTCTATCTTTCCAGTTGGTTCATGGATATCTCTCCACTAGATAACTCTTTCCCCTTTGCTCTAGTTCATGGATCTCTATCCATAAGAGAATTGTATCCCCTTTACTCTTGTTGGTGAACTTCTAGAATATTTCTGCCCCCACTACTCTAGCTTGTGGATCTCTCTTCACAGGATACCTCTATCCCCACTACACTGACTAATGGACCTCTATCCACTGGAGACCTCTATCCTCTCTGCTCTCTCACTTCCAAATCCTACTCTCAAATCTATCTCAAATCTACACCAAACTTTATCCCAAGTCTAGCACAAATTTGCTCCAACTCTGATCACAAATATGCACCAAACTCCTTCTATAATATGCACCAAACTCTATTCCAATTCTAGCACAAATTTGATCTAACTCTACTCACAAATCTGCTCCTAATTCTATCTCAAATCTACCCCAAGCCTTAACACAAATCTTGAACAAATCAACAATAAAACCTGCTCTCAACTCTATTTCAAGTCTTCACAATACTTGCTCAAATATACCTTCAAATATTCTCAAAAGACTCAAATTTACCTTCAATGTTGCTCACAAAACCTACTTTAAATATTTCTAAATCTTACATACAAAACACAACTTAAATCTCTTTCAAAAAAGCTTATTTCACACAAACAAATTCTACTTAGAATTCTTTTAACGTCTGGAACATAAAGATAATGATATGCTCTATCAAAAACTCAATATGTTTCACACTCACAAATCTTGTACTCAATCAACCAATGTCTTTCTCTTGCCAAATACCTTTCAAATCAAATCAAAACTATGTATAACTTGTTTTACAAAACTGATCTATCTTTCTTGCAAATTTTCTCTCAAATATCAATCACACTAATGCATAATTTTCCTTCACAAAATTGATCTCAATCACTTCCACAATTGCAATCAATATCTCTCAAACCAATGTTTAAAATATTTCACAAATATGCACTAACTTGTCTTCAACCCTAGCACAAGTAGTTCACAAACTCTAGCACAAATGTCTTAAACTATTTCAATAATAGAAGCACATATTGTTCTCAAATTCTATCCCAAATATTTCCAAAACATTCAATAATGAAGCACAAATCCTAACTCAAATATTTCCAACAATGCTTATCAAACAATCCTTTTCACTCCACCTTATGTTTCACTACATTCACTTCAACAAACACTTTAAACAAGGAGTGATGTGCCCATACCTCTTTAATTTACTCTTATGGAGATATGTCTTCAAAACTTTGTCTCACAAATAACTAATTTTTCTAATGCCACTTCAAGGGTTAGATTGCAAGATACTTTCTTATCTTCCTTTCACAATGCAAGAATCATAATAAAATATCAAGCAACTTATCACACCTTATTACTCCTAATCTTGCAAAATAAAATTCAATCCAACAAAGTCCGTAAATTACACATATAAATTTTTCATTTACACCTTATACCTCCTTCTTGACACAAATGAATTAAGGCACTTCAAATTTCCAAAAAGACCATTAAAACATCACTTTATCTCATACCCTACTCATAGCACTTAGAAAAAACTCCACTTCATCCTTTTAATTCAAAAACAAATCACCACTTTACAATCCCTTTTTAATTTAAAAATAATATTCAACCTTATGACTCCCGTGTGCATACCTTAGCATTAATTTTCAACAAAAATTATTTCCCCTTGTTGCTGCCACTGCAATTCGAACTTGCGCTACCTATTGACCAGTGCCTTAGCCACTGGCTAGGCCACTGCATGGGCTAGCCACCCACACAGCACCAAAAGGTGCTTATTGTCCTTTATACCTAAACTTTATCATGAATCAAAACAAAAAATCTTATCTCCTTGCTTCTATCGTGTCTCAAACTCGAGATCTCTCTTCTAACATGCCTTAGCACCGCAGGTTCTGCCATCTAGGCTAGCTGCCCAGATGGAAACAAGGTTCAAAGTCCCTTCTCCTTATATTGTGCTCTACCTCAAAATGCAAAAAAAAATTATCTTTTTCTCCTCCTCTTCCATGAACAAACAAAAACTTGGATGCACGATATTCAAAAAATCATTTTTCAACCTTGGCTTTGCATTATATATATGTAATAGTCGCATTTGATTTCCAACCAAACTTTTGGTTCCCATAATTTATTTTTAATTATAAAATTATTTAAATCTCCAAGGATTTAAATATTATAATTTTTCTTTGGGCCTTTACTTAAGATAAATACTTTGCCACCATAAATCATTTTTTCTTTTGCAAGTACCACCATGGTAAATCAACTAAACCCTTTTATTTTTATTTTTCAAATACCACCATGGTAAATCAACTAAACCTTTTATTTTTCTTTTGCAAATACTCCCATGGAGAAAGCCTTATATTTTTCTTGTTGCCTCATTGTCTCATGTTCCCTTTGAAGATTACATCTTTCCTTTGACATCAATGACAACTCAACATGCTCAAATTTCCAACAATCTCCCCCTTTGTCATTGATGGTAACCCTTTTCTAAAAATTCCTTTTTCCAAAACACTTGATTCCAAATCTACTCCCCTGAGAAACTGCTCCCCCTGACTGAATGCTCTCCCCCTTTGACATCAATGGCAAAGGGACTCCTTTCGGTCTAAAGATAAGACTCTTAGCTCAGCCCCCTCCCCACCTCCTCTATTTGAGGTGATTAATTTTGGGATGGGAGTATCTCTACTCATAGCATGCAATGCTCTTTTTCTTTGTCAACCTTCTTTTCCAATATTTTTGTAGCCATACCCTTTTGACTCTTTTGAGTCTAAATTTTCACTCATGACCTCTTTAAGTCTCTTTGCCTTAGCTATTGAGTTTGTCAGGTCTTGTATAAGCTTTTCTTTTTCTTCCTCACATTCTTCAACTTGACTCTTTAGTCTTGAATTCTGCTTTCTAACCTTTGTCAATTCTCTAAGAGTAACAATAAGTTTAGCTTCTATATCTACTATGCCTTCCTCTTCATTTTTTGAATATGTTTCTACTTCTTGTTCTTCAAGAGCATATTCATACTTTTCAACTTTATCTTCAATAGAAGAATTTTCTTCCTCTTCTATTGCCAAAAATAGAATCTCTTCTTCACTATCTGAGGGTCTTTCATCACTGTCACTTAAAGCCTTGCTTGTCTTGTTAACATAGAAACTCTTCTTGTTTCTTGGAAAGAACTTCTTTTCATGCTTGCCTTGACCATACCTATTTTTCTTTTCATACCTATATTTTCCTTCTTCCTTTTTCTTATGATCATGTTTCTCTTCACTGCTACTACTTCCAGATTCTATAAAATTACATGCATAGTGACCAAAATTACCACAATTAAAACATTTCATTATTTTCATACCTTTTTTTTTCTTGAGCTCTTGTTTCTTCTACCATAGTTAGCTTCTTCATCACTGCTTGACTCATCGCTTGATTATGGTTTCTTATATTTTGTCTTCTTTGATTCTTTGAAAGTTACCTCTTTCTTGGATTCAGAATCCTTTACTATTCTCATATCATAAGCTATGAGAATTCCATGTAACTCATCCATAGTCAACTGATCAATATCTCCCATCTCTTCTATAGCTAAAACTTTTCCATCATACCTCATAGGAAGTGACCTTAAAACTTTTTGAGAAACAAATCCAAGTCCATGCATGGTATTAACAACCTCATCCACATGAATTAAGTATGTAGCAATGTCTTCCTCGTCTTCCATCTTCAAATCTTCAAACATTTTCTTGTTGTTTTGTAGTTTTTCCATTTTGACATTTTTATCTCCTTCATAGGTTTGCTTCAATTTATCCCATATCTCTTTTGCGGATTTGCAATGCATAACTTTCATAAATTTTACTTCACATATTCACCCAAAATTCTATTCATAGCCTTGGTATTATTCACATGTAACATATTACCATCTTTATCTGTGGGAGGAGTAGTTGTAGGTGTGGACCCATCCTCAATGGATTGTCATGTCTCATATCATTGTGTTATCAAGTAGGTCTTCAGTCTTATGCTTTAGAAATCATAATTGTTCCCATCGAACAATGGTGTCTTATTTGATGAAGATCCATTCTGAGATACCATTTGTGTTCTTGTACTTTCTTCCTTCAAGTTGTTAGAATTTTTTGAAGGAACCCGCTCTAATACCAATTGAAGAACACATGATTATACTGAGAGGGAGGGGGTGAACAGTATAAGATAAACTTTTACTTTTATTTCCCAAATAATATTATCAATGACAATATCAATAGCAGTAATAAAAGCAATGCACAAATCATCACACACAAGAGAGACACAAATTTAACATAGTTCACCCAATGTGGGCTACTCCACGGAGAAAATATTTCTTCTAAATTTTCTCAACAAATCTCTTGGGAATCAATTCCCTGTTACAATTTTTATGGACCTTAGTCCAAAGAAGAGACCAATCTCCTATGCTCTAATTTGTGGATATCTCTCCACAGGAGAACTCTATTCCCTTGCTCTGGTTCACGGATATCTCTCCACAAGAGAACTCTATCTCCTTACTCTGGTTTGTGTAACTTGATCCAAGAGAACTCTATCTCCTTAACTGGTTCATGGATCTCTATCCATAGAAGAACTCTATATTCTCAGCTCGTTCACAGATATCTCTCCACTGGAGAACTCTTTCCTCTTTGCTCTAGTTCTTGGATATCTATCCATAGGAGAATTTTATCTGTAGACACCTAAAAATGTCATTTTATATACAAGTTATAGTTCTTCTAATATATCTTCGATATTTTAAATTCATCTAAATTCTCTCTAATTTCTTTCACTATGCACTATTCATTGTTCACTGTTCACGAATCATTATTCATTGTTTATTGTTCACTATTCACTGTTCATTGTTCATTATTCACTATTCATTGTTCACTATTCACTATTCACTATTCACTATTCACTATTCACTATTCACTATTCACTATTCACTATTCACTATTCACTATTCACAAATTTAATATTTTCTAAATCCATTTTCAATACCTCCTCACATGTTTGAGCTCAAGTCAAGGGTTCTAGATTAGTCACATTTTCTACACCTACCTTCTCATATGCTTGAGCTCAAGTCAAGAGTTCTAGATTAGTCATTTTTTCTATACCTACCTTCTCACATGCTTGAGCTCAAGTCAAGGGTTCTATATTAGTCACATTTTCTACACCCACCTCCTCACATGCTTGTGCTCAAGTCAAGGGTTCTAGATTAGTCTTATTCCACATTTTCTACATCCACCACCACTCATGCATACCCAAGTCAAGGATTCTTTCTTTCATGCCAACCCACTTAACAATTTTATATTCCTCCACTCATCCTAAGTCTTCCCTTACCAACCCACTTAACAATTTTATATTATCTCACCCACCCAAAAGTCTTCTATGCCAACACATTCAACATTTAATATTCTTCACCTACCTTGTCTTGTATCTCACTATGTCAACCCATATGCCACATCATCCTCACCCTCCCTTATCTTCTAAAATTCTATAAATATCCCCCTCATTCTCTTCATGAGCAATGAATGAAGAAGGAGGAAGCTAGGAGAACATACCATCATTCTGCAGGAGTTGTAAGAATAACATCTTTTTAATGTTTTCTTTGAGTTATCATTTTGATTTCTAATACCTTTGCATATGTAAACAGGTGCTACTAACTTTTCTTGTTTGCATGTGTGTAGGATTACAGGTATACTACTCTAATAACAATCCTTGGAAGATTCCACACTCACATGTGCACATCTCAATATCTCCTAATCACATTTGGTTGTGGGAGAGAAGCACAAACACCATCTTCATTGTAAAAGCCATTAGAGGCTTATTTGTATTTGTAAAATACAAAGAGCTTTGTTTTGTGTTGTAAAATCATCATATTTGTAATAGAATTCATTATACATATATTCTCTCTTTGTCTTACATTTCACTTGTTGATGGTGGTTTCTCTACTCTACAAAATGGCACGCCCAGTGGGACCCTTCCCTTGACCTCCACTTTTGTCCTTGTTGAATTTCAATTTATACTAGTTATAGGGATAAAAGTGTAGGTTTATTTATGCAATTTTTGCTCCTACTTTCAAATATTGTTGCATATTGTTTTTCTAATTGTTGTTGTTTTATGTTGTTTTGAAGGAAAAAATCAAGATCACCTTGGTAGATATGGTCTCACATTTCTATATCGCTTAGGTAGATATGGTTTCATCCTAGAAGGTGCCAACTTGCAACATTCATGTAGGCTTCCACCTAATTCATCCTCCTTTGTTCCTAGACTTGTTTGATAGCATAATTTAGGTTTCTCTTTTCACACATAAGCTTCTTTAGGATTTTTTTTTTAGGTTCATACTTGCCTAGCATAGCTTGTTCCTAAGATTTTTTTAATAAAATCAACCTCCTTAAGCTTCTCTTAGCACACTTGGCCTCCTTGGGCATTTTTCACAATTACAAGCCTCCTTAGGCTTTTCTCTTTTACCACACTAAGCCTCCTTAGGCTCCTCTTTTAGCACACTTTGCCTCCTTGGACCCCTTTCCACCATTACAAGCCTCCTTAGGCTTCTCTATTTTACCACACTAAGCCTCCTTAGGCTCCTCTTTTAGCACACTTTGCCCCCTTGGGATCTTTCCACACTTACAAGCCTCCTTAGGCTTATCTCTTGTGCCACACTAAGCCTCCTTGGGTTCTTCTTTAACACACTTGGCCTCCTTAGACTTCTCTATTTCAACACACTTAACCTCCTTAGGCTCCTCTCTTTTACCACACTAAGCCTCCTTGGGCCCTTTCCACAATTACAAGCCTCCTTAGGCTTCTCTCTTTTACCACACTAAGCCTCCTTAGGCTTCCCTTTTAGCATACTTTGCCCCCTTGGGCTCTTTTCACAATTACAAACCTTCTTAGGCTTCTCTATTTTACTACCTTTAGCCTCCTTGGGCTTCTTTTGCACACACATCTAGCTTAGCTTACCCCCTTGGGCCTTACTTTTTCCACGCACATAAACCTCTTTAGGCTCCATTTCTTACACACACATAAGTCTCCTTTCCCTTAATGCACACACAACAACTTTTTTTTTTTATTTTCTCTCTTTCATTAGAATAATTAGCTACACTTGCATCTTTAATTTTAGTGTTTTTATTTATTTTAGATAGCTTTAGTTTTTAATATTTCTTTCCTTTTAGCATAGATTTCCTTAATTTATAAAGAGACTAGACAATAGCAATAATTAGCTTAGATTTCTATTTTTGGTACCTCTTAGGAATTGTGCTCCATTAACATAACCTCTTTTTGTGTGAGTAAATTTTAGCGATCTTGTTTGTCCTATGGTCTCAACTCGAAGTCAAGTCCGATTTTTAAACCAGATCACTATGGATCCTACTGTACCATCTTCCATTGCACCTGACCTGACACCTATGAGTGAATATTTAGTCACTCTAGGTATCTCTTCTTTACGACATAACCTCTTTCCTTCTGAAACCCATCACAATTATGATTCTTATCCCGTTATTACTGCAATGGCCAATGTCGAGACTACTTCACATACCTCTAAATAAGGTACTCCAACCTATACCCAACAAAATCCTTCACCCTTTGATCCATTGACATCTACCTTAGCCTTAATCACAATTCCCCAACCTCCATAGACTTCCACCACTACTCCCGATATTTTATCTCAGCTCCTTATTGATTATCCTGCCACCCAAAGCTTTACTCAATATTTTACTTATGTGCCACCCCCACTCAAAAAACTAATGGCTTAGCCTCAAATTAATGTAGTTACCCACTCCATAATCCCCCCTTCCACTTCAACCTTTGTTGCTACTAGTGCTACACTTTCTCAACCGTCTTCCACACTCCCTACCCAACCCAATACTAGCACTACTTCACCCTATACCATAACTTACCATATGCCAATTCATGACCTTGGTGTTGCCTATTGGAATATTTTCAACATTGCCTCCTTAGTCCTAAGTATTAATTCCTAGTATTTAGTTTTAGTTTAATGTTTTGATTGACATATTTCTAGTTAATTTGATTAGCATACATTGAGGTTTTGGCTTGGTTGGTCAATATCTGACCATAGTCCAAGATTAGCATATTGTTAGGATAAGAGTTATCTTTAAGTTAGTTTGTTGTAATAAGTTTAAGAGGATTTCTCTCAACCATCGTGTCTATTTTTAATTCTTTCAAGAACTAAAAAACTATGTAATGCATTTTTGATCAATAGAAAAATTTCACCATTTTTTATCATTTGGTATCAGAGTAGGTTTGTTTAGATGGATCAAAACCTTTGGAGAGTGGCGTGAAGAGATCTGAAGCACGCACTTTGTCAGAGAAACTCAAGTGGCCAACACTCAACATATTTGCAAGGAAGAGCTCGAGTAAATCATTAATATATCATGCATAATAAGTTATTTTATTATGAAATTTTGAGGTTTGTTAGATAATTTTATCAAGAGGATGCTATCAAAATTTCAGGTGATTTGGAGCTAATTTGCGGATTTTATTAGCATTTTGAGTTTTTCAATAAAATGGTTGTATAAGGTGGAATACAGGGTATTTGCTTCTCAAATTTTGGGAGAAATATTATTTAGATAAAATAATAATTTAGACAAAATTTTAGGTCATTTGGATCTGTATTGATTGATTTATGTGAATATTTATTTTTTCTTCAAAAATCCTAGATCCGAAATTGTGATAAAAAAAGGGAAAAAGTAAATGATCACATATTTTTCACATTTGTGAATTTTCTTCCGAAATTTAGAGGGTTTTCAAATTATTGTATTAGGAATACAAATTTTAATTTTCAGAAATTTTGGAGCTGTATGGATTTATTTATGTGAAAACATTGAAGTTGTCTCAAAAACACTCTAAGATCTAGAAAGGGCAAAAGTAAATTGATCACATATTTCTCATTTGTGTGAATTTGCTTCTAAAATTTAGTGGATTTTTAGATAATTATATTAGAATTCTATAGGAAAGGAGTGTATGAGAGCTAGGCGGAATATTGATAAGTGGTGGATTGCAGAATGGCCACCATGTATAAAGAATTGGAAGTGCCCAAATTCAATGGAGATAATTATGCTATTTGGAGCATAATGATGAATACCTTCTTGAAGGCTCAAGACTTATGGGATATAGTTCAATAAGGCTATGTGGAACACTCTTGGAGCAAGCTACAAGGTGAGGAGAGAAAATATAAGAGGAGCAATATGCAAATTGCTTAGCTCTTATGGATTTGAGGAGAGGAATGAAAAAGAATGTTTTTCCTCTCATAGCCAATTGTAGATCAGCTACAATGGCATGGAAAGTGTTGAAGGATGCTTATGGGTTTGATGAGGACACACATAAATACATATGTGACAATCATTAAGATTTTTTAATCAAGGAGGAGCCTTTATTCCTTGAAGAAGCTTCTGAATTAGATCCTTTTGAAGGTGTTTTTGAAGAGTCTTGTAAAGACTCATATGAAGATGTGCTTTGTATTGAAGAATTCTTTCTTGAAGAGGAAGACATATTTGAAGAAGAACCTTGTGTTGAAAAGAGTAAATAATCCCTTCATGGAGAAGAGGATGAGAAGGATCCTTGTTCAATTCTCATTGAAGAGAGGTATGATGAATAATGTCTCATGAAGGATACAAATGGAGAGTGTATTTTGGAGAATGCACCTACAGTTCTCATGGAGGAGAATAAAGAAGTTTTGTGGGATGATGATGGAGAAGCAATGTTCATGGAAGACCATTGGCTCACTTATCTTGAAAACCATTCACTTGGAATGGATGAGTGCTCTCTTGAAAGAGCAAATGAAGTTATGTGGGATGATTTCCCAAGTGTAGTACAGGAAGAAGAGATGAAGGGCATAAGTTTCATGCTCCATAATGAAGATTATCTCAAGGCTGAGATAATAAAAGGAAAAGAATATTTTGAGAAATACTATCTCAAGGAGGAGATAGAAAATAGTGAGATAGTCATTAATGGACTTCATAATGTAATGGAGGCATCATCAAAGGATATTGATAATTGTCTTGAAGAAGCAATTGTGGATGAAGATCACTCACTTTGAGTGACTACATTACAGAAAGAGAGTTGTCTTGAAAAGGCAACAATGTATGATTGCTCGAATGAATGGTGTTTCAACACACCAACATGGATTGAACAAAGGAGGAGAACTCTTAATGAATATTTGATGGTTGATCTTGAAGCACCATACAATGAAGCAGCACTGCTAAAAAATAGCTTTATGGGAAGCACCAAATATACTCATACTAAAGGTAATGTTTTTATGATTAATGATTTGTTTTTTGTGAGCAGGAATGAAAAGAAATGCGATTGTCTCATTGATACAACTTTGATGAATAATATTCTTGGAGAGAATATAGTGATGGAGAACATGGGTCACATGGATCAAAATGATGTGTTCAAAATTCCTTAGGAGAAGGATTCTTGTAAAGTCATTGTTTTGAGAGAATATTTGTGTGAGGAGCAACTTTATGTTGCATATGTAGTTGGTCATTATATGGCCATATTTATTGTGATATTTTGTGTGGAAATATGTGAAAGAGTTGTATGGTATAATCATCTATGTGATATGATTAATTGTAAATACTCATGTGGAGTATTGTTTAGTGTTGAATATGTAAAATAAGATCAAAATGTGAGAGCATGGTTTAAATACCATAATGATAAATATGTAAGAGAGTGGTTGCTGAAAACCACAAGAGGAGATACTTTTGTTGAAGGGGGAGCTAATCAACAAAATAAGGCACTCAAGCATTTGCAGGAAATTCCACATGAAGAGTGGAAGGAGTGCCACCATAAGTATTTTGTAAATTCTTATTTCTTGATTCAAGATTGGAGGAAACGTAAGAGAAATATTTTCTTCCAACTTTGTGATGCTTAAATAACTCTTGCATGAGTGTCTTTAGCATCAAGGGGGAGAATGTTGGAATATTTTCAACATTGCCTCCTTAGTCCTAAGTATTAATTCCTAGTATTTAGTTTGTTGGCAATTTTGGGTACCTTGGGTACATTGCATTTGCTCAAGTGTATAAGTTGTCATTGATGTCAAGAAGCTTTTGAAGGAATTTGATTTGATGTAAAATAATTTGTTTTGATGAAGGTTTCGGCATGACAAGTTCGAAAGAAAGCAAGTTAGAAAAGTGTCGCGATATCGCGACATGTCGCAGTTTCGCGACTCAAAGAGGAGAGAGAATGTTCGAGTCAGAAATGTCGCGATTTCGTGACATATTGCAAGGAAGGTTGAACGGACAAAAAAGTGTCACGATTTCGTGACATGTGAGGAAAGAGAGAGGTCAGTTTCGACAGAAAGAAAGAATGTCATGATTTCGTGACATAATGCAGGAGAGAGAGTCCGAAAGAAAAAAAATGTCACGATTTCACGACATAATCAGGAGAGAGAGTCCGAGAGAAAAAGTGTCGCGATATCGCGACATGTCGGGTTTTCACGACCCGAAGAAAAGAAAAGCGCTAAGGAGAAAAAGTGTCACGATTTCATGACAAGTCAGAAGACAAAATGGAAGCAAGATAAAGTGTCACGATTTCGTGACATGCAACAAAGGGAAGAGTCTAAAAATGAGAACTGTCATGATTTCGCGACAGTTGAGAATGTAAAAAGGTCTGATTTCACGACACAAAGAAAACGTACGAAAGCTAGAAGTGTCATGATTTCATGACAAATTCAAGGAGGAAGAGCTCAAAGGTGAAAGCATCATGATTTCATGACATGTTCCATTTTTGCTAGTGCAAGCAGACAAGAGTGCAAGGAAGAGAAAGTGTCACGATTTCATGACAGATTGAGATGGTAGCATTCGGTTGGAGAAAGTGTCATGATTTCATGACAGAAATAGAATGCAGGTCTTCTATAGGAGAAGTGTCACGATTTCATGACAAAAGCAGAGGAAGGCTATGAAGACAGAAGTGTCACGATTTCACGACAAAAGCAGAAAGGAGGTCGACGAAGGGAGAAATGTCGCGATATCATGACAAAAGCAAAGTTGATGTTGACTAAGTCAGAAGTGTCACGATATCATGACAAGAGCTTAGTTGAAGTCGACAAAGGCTAAAATGTCACGATATCATGACAAAAGCCAAAAGAAAGTATACGGTTGCAAAAGTGTCGCGATATCGTGACATGTTGTAGTTTCGCGATAGAAGCTACAGAAGAGTTGCAGAGGTAGTGAAGCCGACAAAGTTAAATTTGGGCCGACGAAGATTAGGGTTTAGTTTAGGGTTTGACATGTAGTTTAGGGTTGTGCAGCCGACTAAGATCAAGGTTTTGATCTTGAAAGTGTTAGTATAAAAGGAGGGTTGTTTGGAGAGTTGAGTGTGAATTGAGAGATAGTCGAATGTGCGTCGAAGTGTGCGAGATGCAGCCGAAAGAGCACAGAGAGCAGAAGTGGGGAGATGATGTCGAAGCATGCAGAGTGAGCGCAACAGGCAAAGATGAATGAGGACATTTGTGCTAGACCGAAGGACTGTGTTTAGTGCAAATTTGAGGACCAGCTTTGGAGGTGATAGAGTTGAGGACAGAGGTCTCCAACCAGAGCAGGGAGGACAGGTGTCTTCTATGGATAGAGTTCCATTTGCTAAGGGCAGCGGAGGCAGAGGTTTTCTAGAGGATCACCAACCAGAGCAGAGCCAGGGGATCGGTGTCTCCTGTGGGTTGGTGCCCACGAACTCGAGATTAGGGGATTGGTGTCTCCTTTGGGTTGGTGCCCATAAACATTGTAATCGGGAAAGGTATTCCCAGAATTTGGATTGATAAAATTTAGTGAAAGATTTTATCTATGGATGTAGCCCAACCATTTTGGGTGAACCACGTTAAAAATGGGTCTTCAATGTGTGATGCTTTCTGTCTTGATTAATGTTGTGTTGATGCCTCTGCTATCTAAAGTTAAAATTATTAATTGGTTAAGTCTTATACTGTTCACCCCCCCTCTCAGTATAAGCTTGTGTTCTTCAATTGGTATCAGAGCGGGTTTCTCCAGAAAGAGCCTAACAGCTTGGAGAAGGATCTATCAGAGGAACATACAGATTCAGAAAGAGATGAAGAGGTTGAGTTCGATCTCAAAGGTGAATTCTTCTTGGCTTTAAAAAAGCTTGAGAAATTCAGGGAAGAAAATTTTGTTCTCAAGCATCAATGTCAGGAAGAAGAGATTGCAAGATCAAAATTGTCTCAAAGAGTTATAGACTTCAAAATTCTAGCTGAAGAAGGAAAGAAGGTTGAACAGGTTCTGACAGAGGCTTTAAAAGGAAAGGAAGTTGATTGCGAGAAACTAGAAGAAGAGGTTATGTCTCTTAGAGTGAAGTTGGAACAATTGGCTCTCAGACAGAATACTCCGTATGAAAAGCAAAAGAAGGATGGTATCACTATTCATGAAATAGGGTCTTCGAGCAAGACCAATCTTCATCCTGAAGAGCGGTGGATTCCAGTTGGTCACAAGAAGAACAATCATCCAAGGCATCAAAACAGGTTACATAATACTTTCCATGGCTATTGTTTTTCCTGCAAGAATTTTGGTCACAAAGCTATGCATTGCAATAAATCCTTGAATAGCCATAGTAAGGAAAATGTTAACTCTTTTGCACCTCTTATGAATAAAAATTTCATGTGTTACAAGTGCAAGAATTTTGGGCATATAGCAAGGATGTGCGGTTTGGATAGATCTAGCCTTGAGTTCACTAAAAAGAAAAATGAGATCAAATCTAAGTCAATGATAGTTCAAACTGCTTTTCATGCTCAAGACAAAGTAGAAAAATGGTATCTTGATAGTGGTTGTTCAAAACATATGATTGGTGAAAAGGAAAAGTTTTTGGTCTTAAAACAAACAAACCGAGGAACAGATCAGTTTTGGAGATAATAGGTGAGCTAAAATCTGTGGTAAAGGGACTCTTAGTTTGGATGGGAAATCCAAAACAGAAAATGTGCTTTATGTAGAAGGCCTAAGACATAATCTTCTAAGTGTGAGTCAACTTTGTGATCAAGGGCACATAGTATCTTTCTTTTCAGATAGATGTGAGATAAGTAAAGAAAAAAATGGAAAACTCATTGCGAGTGCTACAAGGACTCCAAACAATCTTTACATGCTGAGTGAGATAAAAAGGGAAAAGTGTTTTCTAACTCAAGAAGATGAGAGTTGGCTATGGCATAAAATATTGGGGCATTTGAGCTTTGATAATCTTGTCAATATTAGTAACAAGGAAGCAGTTAGAGACTTGCCCAAAATAAAAAGGCCCCATAATATCATTTGCGGTCCCTGTCAACATGGAAAACGGACCAGAACCAGTTTCAAATCAAAAGGGTATACTTCTTCAAAACCATTGGATCTTATTCATACTGATTTATGTGGCCCCACCAGAACTCAGAGCATTCAGGGAGAAAGCTACTTCATGCTGTTTATAGATGATTATTCTAGAATGACTTGGGTTACTTTTCTCAAAGAAAAATCTGAAGCTTTTGAAAAATTTAAAGCTTTCAAAGAAATGATTGAAAATGAGACTGACAAGAGAATCAAATGCTTAAGATCGGACGGAGGAGGAGAGTTCACTTCAAATGAATTTGTGGAATACTGTGAGCAACAAGGAATCAAAAGAGAATATTCAACAACAAGAACTCCTCAACAAAATGGAGTAGTTGAAAGGAAAAATAGAACTATTGAAAATATGGCTAGAGCTATGTTAAATGAGTCGAAACTCTCAGATGGCTTTTGGAAAGAGGCAGTCAGTACAGCAGTCTACATTATCACCAGGGCCCAACTTAGAGTCAATCATCATAAAACTCCTTATGAGTTATGGAAAGGAAGACCAGCTACAGTAAAATACTTCAAAGTGTTTGGGAGTAAGTGCTTCATCAGAAGGGAAGATCAGAATTTGGGTAAGTTTGATCCTAGGTGTGATGAGGGAATCTTTCTTGGATATTCCAGCAGAAGCAAGGCCTACAGATGCTTCAACAAAAGAACGCATACAATCGTAGAGAGCATAAATGTAACAGTTGATGAAAAGACAGGGATAAGAGAACCAGTCAAGGAACTCAGTGATGAAATTTGTCAAGAAGAATTCAGAGAGGTTTCAGATGAAGAAGAGGAAAGACAACAACTGCTTCCCAAAACTCCTTCACGATATGTTCAGAAACATCATCCCAAAGATTTGATCATTGGTGATCCAAACAGCGGGCAAACAAGAAGAAGAGTCATTCCTTCACACGATTCTACAAATGTTTCATTATTATCTCAGATTGAGCCAAAATATTTTAGTGAAGCATGTGCAGATAAATTTTGGGTAAAAGCGATGGATGAAGAGCTAAATCAAATAGAGAAAAGTGAAACTTGGGATTTGGTTCCAAGACCTAAGGACAAGAATGTCATTGGCACAAAATGGATATTCAAAAATAAACTCAATGAGGATGGAAATATTGTCAGAAACAAAGCTAGGTTAGTCTGCAAAGGTTATGCTCAAGTAGAAGGTGTTGATTTCGAAGAGACGTTCGCTCCTGTTGCTCGTCTTGAAGCTATCAGAATGTTTTTGGCCCTTTCAAGCTTCAAATCATTCAAGGTATATCAAATGGATGTAAAGTCAGCTTTTCTAAATGGGGTGTTGGTAGAAGAAGTCTACATAGAACAGCCAGAAGGAGTGTCTCTATCAGAACAGTCAGACTATGTGTGTAAACTGAAAAAGGCCTTATATGGGTTAAAGCAAGCACCAAGGGCTTGGTACTCAAGACTTGACAGTTATCTTCATGAGCAAGGCTTTAGGAAAGGCGTGGCAAATAGCAATTTGTATATTAAGAATGAAGATGATGATATGTTGATTATGGTTGTCTATGTTGATGATATTATTTTTCGGGGAAATAATACTCAGATGTGCAAAGTTTTTGCTAACACCATGCAGAAGGAATTTGAGATGTCTATGATTGGAGAGTTGTCATTCTTTTTAGGTCTTCAGATTGCTCAATCAAAAGACGGTGTATTTCTCTCTCAAGGAAAGTATATCAAAGAAATGTTGAAGAAATTTGGGATGATGGACAACAAACCAGTATGTACTCCAATGATTACAGGGTGCAAGATGAGTAAAGATGATGAATCTCCAGTGGCAGATCAGAGGTTGTACAGATCAATGATTGGCAGTTTATTATATGTTACGGCTACCAGACCAGATATCATGCAGCTAGTTGGGTTAGTAGCAAGATTTCAGGCAGCTCCAAAAGATTCTCATGTTACAGTAGTTAAGAGGATATTCAGATATCTGAAGGGCACTATGGACTTTGGGCTTTGGTATCCCAAAGGTGATGATTTCACCCTCACGGCCTATACAGATGCAGATTGGGCAAGCAATACTGATGACAGGAAGAGCACTAGTGGTGGAGCATTCTTTCTGGGAAAGAGTTTGGTTTCTTGGCTAAGTAAGAAACAACCTTCAGTTTCCTTATCTACAGTAGAGGCTGAATACATAGCAACAGTGGCTGGGTGTACACAAATTTTATGGATGAAAACCACCTTGGAGGATTTCAAAGTCAAGCATGAACAACCCATCTCCATATTTTGCGATAATACGAGTGCCATAAGTATTTCCAAAAATCCGGTAATGCACTCAAGGACAAAGCATATTTCCATCAAGTATCACTTTCTAAGGGAGAAAGTGCAAGACAAGCGGGTCAAGCTAGAGTATGTGCCTACTAAAGAGCAGATTGCGAGATATCTTCACCAAACCTCTTCCAAGAGATACGTTTGAGTATCTAAGGGAGAAATTGGGAGTTGTACTCCCACCCCAGAATTAATCACCTCATCAGGAGGTGGGGGAGGGACCAAGCTAAGAGGCTCATTCTTAGTCCCGAGCCCCAAAGGTGACCCTTTGCCATTGATGACAAAGGGGGAGAGATATGAGTAAGGGGGAGAGCTTCAAGTGAAGAGGAAAGCTTCAAGTCGGGGGAGCAAAACTTCAAAGGAAGATTCTCGTTGTGGGCATTTTCTCGTTGTTAGCACAGTTGGTTTCAGTTTTGGCTCTTGAGACGTGTTTTCGGTAAAGGTTTGCCATCAATGACAAAGGGGGAGATTGTTGGCAATTTTGGGTACCTTGGGTACATTGCCTTTGCTCAAGTGAATAAGTTGTCATTGATGTCAAGAAGCTTTTGAAGGAATTTGATTTGATGTAAAATAATTTGTTTTGATGAAGGTTTCGGCATGACAGGTTCGAAAGAAAGCAAGTTAGAAAAGTGTCGCGATATCGTGACATGTCGCAGTTTCGTGACTCAAAGAGGAGAGAGAATGTTTGAGTCAGAAATGTCATGATTTCGTGACATATTGCGTTTTACAATCCACGAGAAAGAAAAAGTGTGTCACGATTTCGTGACATAATGCAAGAGAGAGAGTCCAAAGAAAAGTGTCACGATTTCACGACATAATCGGAGAGAGAGTCCGGAGAAAAAGTGTCACGATATCGTGACATGTCGTTTTCGTGACCAAGAAAGAAAAGCGCTAAGGAGAAAAAGTGTCACGATTTCATGACAAGTCAGAAGACAAAATGGAAGCAAGATAAAGTGTCATGATTTTGTGACATGCAAAAGGAAGAGTCTGAAATGAGAAGCTATCACGATTTCACGAAGTAAAGTTGAAAGAAAGCGTCACGATTTACAAAGAAAACGTACGGAAGCTAGAAGTGTCATGATTTCATGACAAATTCAAGGAGGAAGAGCTCAAAGGTGAAAGCGTCACGATTTCGTGACATGTTCCATTTTCGCTAGTGCAAGCAGACAAGAGTGCAAGGAAGAGAAAGTGTCACGATTTCACGACAGATTGAGATGGCAGCGTTCGGTTGGAGAAAGTGTCACGATTTCATGACAGAAATAGAATGCAGGTCTTCTATAGGAGAAGTGTCATGATTTCATGACAAAAGTAGAGAGGAAGGCTATGAAGACAGAAGTGTCACGATTTTCATGACAAAAGCAGAAAGGAGGTCGACGAAGGGAGAAATGTCGTGATATCATGACAAAAGCAAAGTTGATGCTGACTAAGTCAGAAGTGTCACGATATCATGACAAGAGCTTAGTTGAAGTCGACAAAGGCTAAAATGTCATGATATCATGACAAAAGCCAAAAGAAAGTGTACGGTTGCAAAAGTGTCGTGATATCGTGACATGTTGTAGTTTCGCAGCAGAAGCTACAGAAGAGTTGCAGAGGCAGTGAAGCCGACAAAGTTAAATTTGGGCCGACGAAGATTAGGGTTTGACCGACGTAGTTTAGGGTTTGCAGCCGACATAGTTTAGGGTTGTGCAGCCGACTAAGATCAAGGTTTTGATCTTGAAAGTGTTAGTATAAAAGGAGGGTTGTTTGGAGAGTTGAGTGTGAATTGAGAGATAGTCGAATGTGCATCGAAGTGTGCGAGATGCAGCCGAAAGAGCGCAAGAGCGCAGAAGTGGCGAGATGATGTCGAAGCGTGCAGAGTGAGCGCAATAGGCAAAGACGAACGAGGACATTTGTGCTAGACCGAAGGACTGTGTTTAGTGCAAATTCGAGGACCAGCTTTGGAGGTGATAGAGTTGAGGACAGAGGTCTCCAGCCAGAGCAGGGAGGACAGGTGTCTTCTGTGGATAGAGTTCCATTTGCTAAGGGCAGCGGAGGCAGAGGTTTTCTAGAGGATCACCAGCCAGAGCAGAGCTAGGGGATCGGTGTCTCCTGTGGGTTGGTGCCCACGAACTCGAGATTAGGGGATTGGTGTCTCCTTTGGGTTGGTGCCCATAAACATTGTAATCGGGAAAGGTATTCCCAGAATTTGGATTGATAAAATTTAGTGAAAGATTTTATCCGTGGATGTAGCCCAACCATTTTGGGTGAACCACGTTAAAATGGGTCTTCAATGTGTGATGCTTTCTGTCTTGATTAATGTTGTGTTGATGCCTCTGCTATCTAAAGTTAAAATTATTAATTGGTTAAGTCTTATATTGTTCACCCCCCTCTCAGTATAAGCTTGTGTTCTTCATATTTTTAGTTTAATGTTTTGATTTACATATTTCTAGTTAATTTGATTAGCATACGTTGAGGTTTTGGCTTGGTTGGTCAATGTTTAACCATAGTCCAAGATTAGCATGTTGTTAGGATAAGATCTATCTTTAAGTTAGTTTGTTGTAATAAGTTTAAGAGGATTTCTCTCAACCACTGTGTCTATTTTTATTTCTTTCAAGAAATATAAAACTATGTAATGCATTGTTGATAAATAGAACAATTTCACCATTGTTTCTCATTGCCATACCTAGCCTTCCACCTCCAACCAATCCCCTTCTTGCTTTAGCCTCACAACCACCTACTAATCCAAATCCACCTCTCCAATATAATACTACTCAAACTCAACCACCACCTCAAATCCAAATACCATCTAATTTCTCTATTCCATCGCAAGTCCCTAACCTTACCCAACAACACATACCCTCCCCTCAATCTCAAAATCAACCCTTTGTATCACCACAACAATCTCCCTCCAATCCTCCCAGCCAACCTCCTAATTCCCAATACCCAATTCTTCCTCAACAACCACCCCAAGCACCTCAATGGCCCCAAAAATATTCTCAATCTAACCCCCAAACTTTAGCCACATATCCCCAATACCAATACCCATCATCTCAAGTTCCTCAACCTCCTCCCCAAACCCAACATGCCTCATCCCAAATTTATCAATCTCCTACTTCACAAGTCCCTCAACCATCTCCTTTATCCCAACCTATGCCATACCAACCTACATCCACTCCATCCCAGATATATCAATCCCTACCTCAACAACTTCCCCCAAATCCCCTCATTCAACCTTCTTATCCCCAACATCAAACTTCCCTCCAACAACCATATCAATCTCCTCCTTTACAGGTCCCTCAACCTCCTCCCCAACCTCAACCCGTACAAGCCCAAATACCTCAATATTATCCCCTACAAGTCCCTCAACCCCTTATTCAACCACAATCAAACCCCTCTCACCCAACCCCATATTTTCAACCCCCCTTGGACCTACTTCAATATTACCCCCCATACCCATCTTCCTCCCCCTACCCTTCACAACCCATACCACCTCAAACTAACACCCAAACTTATACTTCCCAACCATCCAATTGTACCACTACCATTCCTAATCCCACTTACAATCCCACATCTTCCTCACCTATGTTGCAGACAACCTCACAAGATGAGATACAATGACTTATCAGTCGCATGAATGCATTGGAACTTCAAACTGTAGGTATAGGATACCAAAAGCCCACCCTTAGCCAAATCTATACCCAACCTATTCATCCATATGTACCTACCCCAGTCTACCCCTATAAATTTGAGTTACCCAAACTTGACCCTTTTACAGGACAAGGGGATCCAAAAGACTTTTTAAGCAAATATTTGAATGCTTGTTTCCTCATTAGTGGTAGTGACCATCTCCTTCTTCGTACCTTTGCTATATATCTAAGTGGCACTGCTCTTGAATGGTATAATGCTTTACCACAACATAGCATTTATACCTTTGAACAATTGGCCAATCTCTTTCTTGAATGCTTCGCCCTCTTAGTCAAGAAGAAAACTAACCTCACTGATATCTACAAACTTAAACAATTTGATGATGAATCTATTCTTGATTACGGAGCTCGATGGCAAGCTATTATTAATGAACTTCCTTTTTCCTTGCCTATCACTGAGCTAACTCACCTCTTCACTCATAGTTGCAACAAACACATTTCCTTACTCTTACAATTACAACAATATAGGACCTTTGAAGAGGCGTTAGCCCAAGCTAAGGTCATTGAGGATATTAAGATCCAAGAGGGCGTTATAAAACTTAAAAAGAAAGAGTGGAACAACAAAAATCAAAAGGGTAATGCCACTTCCTCCAAATCACCCCAAGTCAATCAAGTCATCCTTACCACACCACCTCCTACTACCACTATCCAACCTCCTCCACAACCCCAACCCCAACCAACACCTCAACCATTCTCCACCCAACCCTTGACCTCCACTTTCACATCCCAACCTTCAAATAGGCCTCGTCGAGCGCTAAGACGAGAGTTTACTCCCCTTGCTGAGCCTTTAGCCAACATATTTCATCATCTTATCAAATCCCAAGCCCTTACCTTACCTAAAATTAAGCCTCTTTATGATCCCAATAAGCCCTTACCTCAATCTTACAAAGCACATCTTTACTATATCTACCATCGTCAACCAGGACACGACATTGAACATTGTATTCAATTTAAAAATGTGGTCCAAGACATGATAGAACGAGGGGACATTCATATTGACAATCCCGTAGCTCCCCCTAATCAAAACCTTGGGATCTATCAAAACCCTTTGCCCCAACACACTACAACTTCCACATCTTCTACACCCCCTAACCAAGTTAATCATATTGACCACAAACCCGACTTCATTGGAATGGTGCATGTGACCACTCGAAGTCAATGCCAAACCAACCACCAACATCCTTCTCAAACCCAAGTTCAAACTCAATCCCCAAATGCTCCACCCAATCCCCAAAAACTACTAACCCCCATTATTACCGTAGCTTCCAAACAAACCCCTCCTAAACCTATCCTTACCCTTACCCAAAAATTAACCAATTGCCTTAAACTTGCTCCTACTAAAATTTATGTCTATGATCTTATCCAACAATCCCCTACCCACCGAGAGGCTTTAATGGAAATCCTAAAAGCAATTGATGTTCCTTCTCAAGACCCACAAGCCTTTACCAATTTTATAGGTCATATTCGAACATGCACCGAACCTGCTATTGCATTTTATGACTATGAGATTAAGGCAATGCCTATGGGGGCACCCGATCCCCCCATGCATATTATTGCTTCAATTAATGGCTTACCCTTTAAGAGGGTCTTGGTTGATACAAGATCTTCCATTAGTATTATTACATCGATGGCCCTTAAACACCTCAACATTCCCTCTTCCTATATAATCCATACCGATTTCACCCTTCATGCCTTCAATGATGCCCTTTGCTCTACCTTAGGGACTGTGGTCTTACCTATCCAAGTTGGCCCTAAGACCATTCATACCCTCTTATACATCCTTGAGGGAGAAATGCAATACAACATTCTCTTGGGATGACCATGGATCCGAGAGATGCGATGTGTTCCATCTACTCTACATCATTGCTTAAAGTTTGTGCATGATGGCCTTATCCATTGCATACCAGTAGATGATGAACCATTTAAGTACTACAATTTAATCATTGATTCATCCCAACCTTCACTACCCACCACCCACTTTTCCCTCACCCCTAATACCAATACCCCTACCTCCTCACCCATACCCCAAACCATTTCTCATATCTTGAACTTAGCAGAGGCTCACTCACCCACCTCCTCCCAAACCCTAAATCCTATACCTACCCAAACACCCCTTTCAATACTTAAAACCATAGGTCATTATCCTAATCCTCTCACTAATCCTACCCCATATCCTACCACTCCTACTTGCCAAGAAGAGGATCCCCATGCCTCACACCATACACCAATTGACCCCACATCGGTAACACCAAACACTTCACCAAATATTACCCCTTCATCAACCTCATCTGAGCCTATTTCGGCTACTTTTCCCCACAACACACCTATCCTTTCTATAAACCCCATATCCTCTCACCCTACAATCCCACACGTCACAGTACATATGTCCAATACGACCATAGGTGAATATCTTGTACATAATGTAAATATTAAAAATCTACCATATGTAGAGTCTATTAGAGATTTTGGTAGACCCCATGATATACCTATAGTTATAGATGCTATTGTGTCCTTAGGATCATCCTCTAGCCATACCAATTTTGATACACCCACATTACCATCCACTTCCATTTCACCCCAAGATCATTTTTGTGCTAGTGTTGGTTTCCTCTCCAAGCCATATTTTGTCCTATATTATTTTCAAAAATATCATTGGCAAGGCCTTGGTCTAGGATGATATGAACAAGGCACCCACACCTTTATTGACCTCCCAGGTCAATTACCCAATATTCGAGCTGGCCTTGGATATACAGACATGCCTTCCCTTGCTTCCTTCACCAACTCTCCTTATACCTTCAAAGAGGATGAGGAGGAGATACCCTACCCTAATATATCACCCTCCTCACACCCTTCAGTCCTCATGATATATTTTGATCTCTTCACTCCTCTTCAAATTACAACTGAGCCTGAACGTCTATTACCTATTCAACCCGACACCATTGATATGAGCCGCATTTCCACTTTTCCAACTCTGGATGACTTCCTACCCATACAACAATTCATCCCCTACACTCTTAATTACATCTCATCCTCTCCCCCTACTATATCCACTACTGATACATCTAATACTCCTCCCACACTTATATCTACCAATGACCCACTCCTTATACCTACACCACACCAATTGGAGGAGGGTTCTCATATGCTAATTGAAGAAACCTTAGATGTCGACCTTAGCTCCGACCCTACCAATCCACAAATAGTCAAAATAGGAAAAGGTCTTTCCGAGGAGGAACAAGAATGATTTATTGCACTCCTAAAAGAATACAAGAAGGTATTTTCTTGGTCCTATAAAGATATGCCTGGACTCGATCCTAATTTAGTGGTCCACAATCTTGTGTTAAGTCCTGATGTTCGACCTGTTAAACAAAAATTATGCAAACTACATCCTACCATTGCCCTCATGGTAAAATATGAATTACAAAAACTACTTGATGTGGGCTTTATACAACCCATCGACTATCCCGAGTGGGTTTCTAATATGGTACCCATTTCTAAACCCAATGGGGGGATACACGTATGCACTGACTTTCGAGATCTTAATAAAGCGTGTCCCAAAGATGATTTTTTGCTACCTAATATAGACACACTAGTAGATGCTACAACTGGACATGAAATGTTATCCCTCATGGATGGTTTCTTGGGTTATAACCAAATCTGAGTCAATCCTGTTGATCAACACAAGACCTCTTTCACCACTCCTTGGGGAACTTTTTGTTATAAAGTAATGCCCTTTGGACTCAAAAATGTTGGGGCCACATACCAAAGAGCCATGAATTATATTTTCCATGATTACATGCATAATCTCATGGATGATTATGTCGATGACCTCCTTGCTAAATCTAAACATCGACATGACCACATTGATGTTCTACGAAAAGTCTTTAATCGACTTCTCGAACACAATGTTAGACTCAATCCTAAGAAATGTGTCTTTGGTGTTACCTCAGGAAAGCTCCTAGGTTTTATTATTTCCAAAGAAGGCATTCGAGTGGATCCCAATAAAGTTAAAGCAATAATGGATATGCCTCCTCCTAGAAACCTTAAATAATTAAGGAGCTTGCAAGGCAAGATCCAAGCCATTCGATGATTTATAGCACAATTATCTGATAAATGCAAGCCCTTTAATCACCTTTTACAAAAAGGAGTTAAATTTGAATGGACACCTGAATGCCAGGTTGCTTTTGATAATATCAAGTGATACCTTGCATCCCCTCCAATTCTCACTCCTCCCAAACCCGATGTTCCCTTCCTTTTGTACATATCTACCATCGATGTTGCCCTAGGAACAATGCTCGCACAAAAGAATGATCTAAATCATGAGCAAGCCATTTATTACTTGAGTCGCACACTTGTCGATTATGAGAGCCGCTATCCTTATGTCAAAAAATTATGCCTTGTTGTAGTATTTGCCACCAAGAAATTATGACACTATATGCTAAATCATACTACATATGTGGTGGCTAAAGAAAACCCCTTACGATATATGATGAGTCGCACATATACCAATAGTAGAACCACCAAATGGATCATGCTCCTTAGTGAGTTTGATATAGAATTTATTAGCCAAAAATCCATAAAGGGTCAGGTCATTGCTGATCAACTTGCAGAAGCTCCTCTACCCAATGATGAACCTCTTAAAATTGAGCTTCCCGATGATTTCATCTTTGCTATTGATAAAATAGATGAATCAATATCACCTAATGATGTTGATGATGACCTGACTCTATTCTTTGATGGTTCTAAATGTGAACAAGGGGGTGGTGCAGGAGTAGTTCTAGTCACCCCACAAGGGATTCCTATCCCCTTTTCTTTTAAACTAGACTTTCCTTGCACCAACAATAATGCAGAATATGAGGCTCTCATTCTTGGGCTTCAAACTATTTTAGCGATGCACGTCAGGCGCCTACGTATCTTTGGTGACTCCCTTTTGATCGTCAACCAAATTAAGGGAGTTTATCAATGTAAAGATCCAACTCTAAAGTCATATAAAGACATCACTAATAAACTATTGGCCCAACTCGATTGGTATGAAATTGATGCCATCCCTCGCTCATCTAATCGATTTGCAGACACTATGGCTTCCTTAGGGTCCCTCATACCTAAGAACCCATTCTACGATGTCACTACTCTCCATGTCAAAACCTTGGCCCAATATGCCCTTCACTCATCCACATCCAACATCAAACAAGATGTAAATCTTATTACTACCGAATCTCCTCAAACCTTCCAAATATGAACCCTCCTCCAGGCCCTCATCCATAGACACCCTTCCCCTTCTACTGAGCCTACAACCAATCCATATCCCTCCATTACCACCCCACTCCTTAAAATATTCACCCAAACAATAGACCAACCCACAACCTCCACCTTCATTGTTGTGGGAGACTGCCACACCACTACCACTTCCACTGACCACTATTCCACGTTCTTTGCCCAATTACGAGACTATTTATGAACTGGGTCTTTTCCTCCTAATATTCCTTCTACCACCAAGTGAGCATTCAAACAAAAAGTAGCATGATATGTGCTACTGGGGGACATCTTATATAAAAGAAGTTATGATGGTATCCTACTTCATTGTTTGGAACCCCTGGAAACCCAATGGGCAATCACTCAAGCACATGATAGCACATGTGGAGGCCATTTTAGTGGCTTAGCTATTGCCAAATGGATTTTACGAATGGGATATTATTGGCCCACCATGGAACATGATTGCTCCGAATATGTTAAATGATGTGTTAAATGCCAAACTCATGCCTCCTTAACACATGTGCCTTCACAAGCTCTTCAGCCCATACAAGCATGTTGGCCATTTTCACAATGGGGGTTAGACTTGATTGGTAAAATTTCTCCACCTTCTTCTGGACAACACACCTTCATAATAATGGCTACCGAATATTTTACCAAGTGGGTGGAAGCCATTCCCCTTACCTCTACTATTGGGGCTAAAATTGCAGAATTTATTCTTCATCATATTATATGTCATTTTGGGATACCATCCAAGATTATTTTGGATAATGGTCCCCCATTTAAAAATAAGGATGTTCATAACCTATGCCAAAAATACCACATCCATCATAGTTTCTCCACTCCATATTACCCACAAGCCAATGGGCAAGCCGAAGCCACCAATAAAACCATTTGTTCTATTTTGAAAAATATTGTTAAGAATAATCATAAGGATTGGCACTCAAATTCACTAATTTAATTCCTATGGAGTAGTAAATGTTATGTCTTCCTAGTTTAAGAAATTAATATGAATTTTTGCAAAGTTTTGTTTTTCCTAATTTTTGAAGTTGAAATTCTTTCTCCAAAATATATAAATTTGCAAAAAACTCAAAATTGTTTCAATTTTCAATTTTCTCAAAAATAAACCGAATTAAATATTTTTCAAAAACTTAAAGACTTTAAAAAATAAATAAACTAGTTGTATTCCTTATCACTCCAAACTTATTAAAAAACTTTTAAAAAAATCCTAAATTCCTTATTACTCCTTATCTTATAAAATAAACAAACTATCAAACCCTACTTTAAATAACTTTAATTCATTAACCTTATCACTCCAAATATAAATACTTTAAAAACTTAATTAAACCTTATTTCTCATACTTTAGACTTTAAACTTCAAATTAAATAAGAAAGCTTAAAAATGATAATACCATCCTTTTGTTGCTACTACGTACGTCCTGTTTTGTCTACTCTGCTTCATGTGTCCTTCACATTCGCTTCAAACTTGGTTTATCCTTATTTCAAGCTTCTCAGACGTTGTTTGGCATATTATACATGTAAGCATGCGTGAGAAGAACAACCGTTTCACTTTCTTAAGACATTATAATGCTTCTTTCTCAAGTGTGTTGCTTAGGGAGGTTGAACATAACTCCTTGATTTTTGTTGTCTTAAAACTTTGGCTTCCACATTGATGTGAATGTGTTACTTCTCTAGTTGGTGCTTAGACTCTAAAAATTTTGCGTTAACGCATAGGCATTATAATCACTTTGCTTTCCAAATTTCGCTCAACTTCCAACTTGGTGTTAGGTTTCCAACTTAGCACTTATAATGCTTGACTTCTATCTTTTTCATCTTCCAATGTAGTGCTTTGTTAACTTGTCACTCAACTTATTGTGTGCTACATTGCTGCTTTATCAACTTTGCTTCAACGCTTTGGCTTCTGCTAGCTCTTTGTGAGTGCTTCAAACCTTTATTTCTCTTTCAACACGTTGATGTTGATCTTTAGATTAATGTTTCACAACTTTGTTGCTTTACAGGTCTCAATGTTATACAATGTTCAATGCTTAAAAATAGTAACTCTTTAAACTTTGAATACTCATTATTCCCTTTGTTATAGCTTTGCTATGTATTCTATGTTTCCTTCATGTTGTTGCTTTGCTTGTAATGCTTCATTTCTCTTCACATTGTTGCTTTGTTTCAAGACCTGTTTCTATTGACATCTTCTTCTGTAGTTGACTGAGTGGATGTCTCTTCCTTATTTCCTTTTCTTCAATGTGGTCTACCTTAATATTTTAGCACATACTGCCTTGTTCTTCTATTAGGAGCCTTAAGAACCTCTTGAATATTCTATATCTGACCTCTTATTTTAGATTATCTTCATTTGTAGACTGCCTTTATCATTTATATTCACTATATGCATCTCAAGTCTCTTTTTAATTTATTCATTGTATGTGTCTCGAGTCTCTTCTTTACTCTGAATGCGTCTTGGACCTCTCCTTTACTCTGTATGTGCCTCTTTTCCTTCTATAATGGTTGCTTTCAGACCTCTATATTTTTTATAATCTATTAGAATTCAGGTCTCTTTTCTTATTCTTAAAGGGACTCAATTTCTTCTCTATACGTACCTCTTTCTTTGAAGGGACTCTTTTCTTCAATATTACCTCTTGGGCCTATTTCTTTATTTTTGTATATTGGCTTCTTTAACCATGTCAAAAATTTGAATCTTTTCCTTCTTTCCTGAATCAATGTCAAGGTTTGTAGGACTTTAATATCTTTCACTTTTCAATATCGAGGTCTGTATGACCTAAATATCTTTCTTGCATATTGTAGCTCTTTAATCGTTGTAAATTCTAATCAAATGCTTTAAGCTATATAAAGTAAGCTATGTGCTTCTTTATCTTTCTTCAAGAATAACTATCTTCTTAAAATTTTGCTACAACTTTATCTTCTTTCTTTTTGCACTTAGAAGTTGAAACTCTTCTCTATCTGATGTAGGAAGCTTCTCACACTTATGCTGCTTTTACTACTACTTGAAATCTGTAACCTTAAATCTTCCAATATATTATCAAGGTGACTTTAAAATCCCTGAATCATAAATTTTCTATGTCAAGGGATATATTTATCCCTAAGTCTTAAACATTCTAATATCAATGGTTAATTACAGCCCTAAAAAATATAGTTGAGTCCTAGTCTTCACTAGTTATTCTTCAAATGTTGAAAGACTCTATAACTGAGTCCTGGTCTTCACTGGTTATTCTTAAATTGTGGAAAGACTCTAGCTTTTCTACTCAATATGACCTTTAAAATAGATTCCAAGTCTCACTATCTTCAAAGTGGACATACTGCAAATTGACTTTATTAAACTAGATAAAATCAATTTGAATAAACTCTTGTCAATTTGGATAGATTCGAGTGGTAGCTCTGATATCATTGGATTTTTTAAGCCTTAATACTACCACAAATATCACAAGTTATGTATCACAGGATCAAATATAATATAGCCACAATATATTAAGGTCAAGATAATAATAAGAGTAGAATAATATGAGCAAATTAATATGTAAAAGAAGACTTATAATATATCAAATAATATTCAATAATATGCAACAATATGAATGTAAATAGCCTTAATCAACATGTACAAAGCATGTAATACAACTTACAATATTAATTTCTCAAAATGTATACAAGCTTTATTACTCTTCTTTCTCTTACAAGATATATGAACTATAGTTAATGATGATCGTTGTATATCATCTATGAAGCGCTCTCTCCATAATATAGTCATAGTAGTGTGACTCTTTGGATACTTGACTATTCCTATCCATATGCCATGTCTCATGACTCTTGGCTTATCTACTTACCACTTGCATACTTGGTGAACACTTGACACTATAACATATGCAGACATATACATGGCTCTTACACTTCTATAACTTGCACAAAATTATCTAAGATACTTGTACACATATTTACATTACATATTTGTTTTCATACATACAAGACACTTGTGCACATATTTACATTACATATTTGTTCTCATACATACAAGACACTTGTGCACATAGACTCAACTTACACTTGCACACTAACTCGCATGACACTTGTGCATTTCCTACACATTCACACTTACATAAAAGAAGAAATATAACTCACACACTAAACTATGGCTCAACTCTATTGTTCTTCAAAACATCCTTATTGTTGAGTTGATATAGAAGTCCAAAAAACCTCATCTACATCGAAAGATTTTTAATAGTTTATGTCTTCATAATTTTTTTTTTACTCCATGGGCTTAAATAAAGGATATCTTGCCCCAAAACCATGGACCATCACTCCTAATTTCTTTCTAAATTGGAAAATATGATGAGAAAAAAACTTTATGAAGAAAATTAATAGAGTAATTTGAATTTAATCCCCACTTTCACTTGACCCAATTTTCAATCTACAAAAACCTTGGGCAATATCCATGGAACTTACACATCAACCCTTTACTTTTAAGAACTATTATATCATGCTCGATCAACTCATCCTTAATAATCACTTTTGGCTTAACGTCTGCTCCTTAGATCAAACTTACCATATATTTGCTTTCCTCTTTTCTCCAACTTGGGTATTCACACTTCTAACTATGGCATTCTAACTTCCTATTAAGGCTTTTAAATATAACTTTTCTTCCATGCTACTTAGTAGAACTTGCTCCTAACTCCCATGTAAATATTTTTTTATTTTTTTACAAAAAAAAATAGTTCAAATAAATAAAATAACAAATATAAAACTAAATTATTAAATTTATTTCATATATCTTTTAATATTCTTATTTTAATAAAAATAAAATAAAATAAAACTTAAAATAAATTATTTAATATACTAACCTTAATTTATTTCTTCCTTATTTTTAATTAATAAGAGTATTATATTTGTGTTTCCTCTTAATAATTGTCCTTCTTAAAAAAAAATGTTAGTATTATTTTAATATATATAGCCCTATATCAACATTCTTAAAAACTTTCTTTATAAATATTATAAAATTATCCGCGAGAAGGCCACTTACATTATCTTCAATCCAAAAAAATATATATATAAAATTATTATTTATTTACCATAATTAAAATAAAATACAAATTTATTTATTTCAACACAATAAAATTTTTTATTTAAAAATAATAATAATAAGCACAACCATACTTTCTGTAACAAATTACTATTCTCATACCTCTTATACCTCAAAACCACACTCTTCGCCTAACCTAAGGTGCTATTAACTATTACAAAGTTTTAGTGATAATTAAATTTGAAGTTTAAATAAATTGGGATGCGTAAGAACGTCACTTATATCATTAATGTGCCTCGGATTCAATTCTTATGATCTCAATTTATTATTTTTAATTTTTTTTATAAAATTTAAAATATATTGATGATTGTGAATATTTTTTTATTTCAATAGTTATAACATCTGAACAATTATGACTTTTTTCTAAGTAATAATATACCCAAACAAAACATACTACAAACCAACTAGTAACAACTATAGATATTTCTTCACCAATCATTTTCAACCAAATAAAAAAAACAAATTCAATGCTTGCCTGTTGGTGGTGGTGGGACATGAAAAGCATTCCATCGAGTATTACACATTTAAAAGTCCTCCTAAAATAAGTTTTAAATATTTGTTGGGTTACGTAAGTGAAGTTTACATGATACCTTTCTTTTATATAATATATTGAAGAACGAGCCGTTCTTTGGACAGTGGTCAAGATAGTTTTATATGTGAAAAGTATTATATGCTTTATGACAAGTCAAGTCAGACTTCCATTAATCGTCCTTTGTCAATAAATATTGGTGTATACTCTGGTATGACGTTATTCTCCATGCAAGTTCAAATCATACAAAAGGTAAACTTCATTGTGCCATGCCAGGCCACCAACTAATTATTAAAGATTCCTCAAAAAAAATATTATATTGGTGTATAGTTTGTTTTATTATTGTACTATATGGAAATTGGTTGGAAGGCAAATACATGGGCCATATCCTCCCGTAGAATTGAAAATGAAATTCGTACTTTGTCCTTTAAAATAAAATGCCTTTATAGGATGTCACCTCTCTAACTAAAATACTATTTCTCTAACGTGGCACATAGGAACCACTGCATGGATAATTAAATAAATATCTATGTTTTATACCGCACCAAGGAGCAATCTGTAATTGGCGATTTCTAGGAGTTGAATTTCTCTTAAAAGGGGGAGCGTGGCACTTAGAAACCACTGCATGGATAATTAAATAAATATCTATGTTTGATACCGCACCAAGGAGCAATCTGTATTTGGCGATTTCTAGGAGTTGAATTTCTCTTAAAAGGGGGGAATAGATACCGTGGAGGCTGGTGATTTGGTGAACAATTTTAAAAAACTCTCCTTAGGTTTTAGTTCGTAACGTAAGCCACGACACTAGATCACGCGGAGGTTACTGATTTGTTGTACGATTTTAGCAGTGTACTTGTCCCTTTCTTATTTGTCCTTTGATGTTCGGACAGCTACCGAGGAAAAGCTAGAAAGCGACCTACCCAACTGCACTCCTCTTCTTCGTCCAAAAAGACAAATATAGATATTTTCGATAACCTTGTAAAAGATGCGGGTCTTATGGCATTTTCCATTTTTAAAAAGAAAACCAAAACTTTAAAAAAGAAAACCAAAAACCTTAATTGATGAATCTCTTCAAGAAAGATGAAAACTTTAATCACTGTAATATCCAAAAGGATGGCATAGAACTTATAACTTTACATAAAAATATCAATTTTTTTAAATTTTATTTTAAATAAGTTAAAAATAAAAAAATAAAATAGGTTTAATATTGTTTTTAAAAAATATTATTCAGGTGTTGTAGCTGAGTTGGAGAGGAGAGGACAATATTGTAGTTGAGTTGGAGAGGAGAGGACAATCCTCTCAAGACAGATCCCAGGTTCGAATCTTGAATCTTGAATTGGATATCTAAAATCCTACTAAAAAGTTTGGGTATCTAAAATCAATTGATAATGTTGGTGTTGGCAGGGCCGAACACAACTATCGGGTGTTGTTGACAGTATAAAACCTCCTAGTCTTGGTCTCACACCAAAACTACCCCTCAAAGGGTTTTTCGCTTTATATATATATATATAATAAATAAATAAATATCCGCTCCTGTAGAGGAGTTGGAGAGCAAACCCATTTTCGCTTTATATATATATAAAATTATCTCGCTCATGTAGAGGAGTTGGAGAGCAAGTGGGTAGTTAAAAACTCTCTAGTTATCGAGAGGCCCAGGTTCAAATCTCTCCCCTCACATGTTGCGGATATGTTGTATATAAAAGGTTCCTCATCAAATTTTATAATTTATAATCCCATTACAATTAAATTTATTACAAAAAAAAAAAAAAAAAACTTCCTAAATTGGTCACATCCACACTATTTTTAGTAATTGACAAATAAAATTTCAAGGAAAAAAATCAAAACTTTAACCACTACCCTATCCAAAAGGATTACCTGGAGCTTATAACCCTACATAAAAATATCAATATTTTTAATTTATTTAAAAAAAATAAAAAATAAAATATGCATTAATCCTCGTGAGTGTGATCTATGTGTCTATCGGTAAGGATGCCACTTGCATTATCCGTCACACCAAAACTACCCCTCAAAGGGTTTTTCGCTTTATATATATATATATATATGAAAAAAAAATTAAGAAATATTTTTTTGTAAGAAACTTTTATAATTTATAATCCCATTACAATTAAATTTATTACAAAAAAAACTTCCTAAATTGGTCACAACCACACTATTTTTAGTAATTGACAAATAAAATTTCAAGAAAAAAAATCAAAACTTTAACCACTACCCTATCCAAAAGGATGACCTAGAGCTTATAACCCTACATAAAAATATCAATATTTTTTAATTTATTTTAATTTTATTTTTTAATCATCGTGAGTGTGGTCTATGTGATCTATCCGTCTATCGGTAAGGATGTCACTTGCATTATCGGTGATGTAACCTAGGTTCAATCCCAATAGTAGATGTGTATAATAAGTATTACTCAAATAAATAAATAAATAAATATTTATATTTGTAAGAAATATCTATAATCTATAATCCGAATACAATCAAATTTATTTATTTTTTGATTAATCCGAATACAATCAAATTTATTTATTTTTTGATTGGTCACAACCACATTGTTTTTTTAGTAACTGGCAAGTGTAGGGTTCAGTGTAGGGTTCAAACCACAAGACTGCTTCCACCAAAGGTTCAAACCACAATATTGCTTCCACCAAACCTATTCCGCTTTGTTATTGTTGACCCGACGTAAAAGAGACCACCAATCGCTCGAAATTTGTACCATCATCTAATACGCAATGAGAAAATTCAGACTACCTTTACAAACACGTAAACTTGGATGTTTTCTTGATCAATGCTCACACAAACACTTACCCATTCACCTAGAACTAGGAACTAACAACTTCCTAAATTATGTCAAATAGGTATCTATAAATTTTTCTGGAGAAACTGCTCCAATGGGACCCTCGTCTTTAAAAAGGGAAGAGTCGGTCATTGTAACATAAATTATTGAGGGAGAAAGCTGCGGAGATATTTTGGCGTCCAAAAAAGGATCATACGAGGAGATAGATGCACGTGTCGCTTCTCAGGAGGGGAGTTGGAAGCCGACGTTGGTCGCTTTCGGGGGGGTTGCCCGCCTCCGTGTCTCCTTTAAATTTACATTATACTCCACCAATGGTGGCCCGACGCGTCAAAAGCTCCGTTCTTCAAGCTCACCGTATTTATTTGCAGTCGGCGAACAAGTTCTCTGAATTCAGCCCGGAATTCGATCATGATTCTTTTCTGTCTATCGTTTCGTTACAGAAGACATCACTGACTGACACAGAAAAAGTGGGGAATAATATCGTAACTCCCTCACCCTTTTTCTTGGCATCTGGATTGTTATGGTTTTATGGTTGAGGTTGATTGGAGGTCTACGCAGGGGAATCATTGCTTTGCTTGATGGTGGGCACAAGTAGAGTCAATGTCGGTTTTGATTCGTGTTGAAATTCTGACTATTTATCCTATTGTTATTTTTTTCTATAAATATTCTGGCCTAGTGTTTTTGGTAGGGAATCCCTTAGCATGTTTGAAAGAGGAAAAAAAAAAGATTCTAACCCTCCTGCACTCGCTACCAATCATCTTGCTGGGCAATTTATTGCCAGTTCTTAATGTGTAGAAGGAAGGTTGGGTTTTTGAAGTTCCTGCGCGGAGGGATGCGGAGGTTTGAGCAAGAGGAGATATTTAAACATAGCAGGGTATTCACTAGATTTCAGAAAATCTGAAGTGTTAGATCCCCTAAATGATCGGTTTTTTCGCTTCTTTCCCTCTGTTGAGCTTGGAAAGAATAAATAGATTCCCAGGGCCGAAATTTTGCAGTCTGGTAAAGGATTGAGCTCTTGCAATTATTATGTATATACAACTCCCTGTTTCAAAGGGCTGTTAGCACTATTGCGTTTTCTCTGTTACGGAGTAATTCAATTCTAGTCATATTCAGGAATTCGACGCATATTTTGCTATTGAATTCGAAAACTGCTACAAACACAGGAAATTGTTTCAAAGAGCTCTCAACCTTTGCAAATCTGGGGTTTGGAGGTCGTTTGCAATTTTCCGCGTGTAGTCGTGCTCCAGGGGATTACGGCGGATTTGCGTAAGTATTGCGCAATTTGGAGTTTTTGGTCTATGGATTCTTAGATGGCGTGAGTTTATACAGCTGCATCAATTTCGCTAGTTGTTGACGTCACCAGTCACCTCACATAGAGGAAAGCGGAAAGCAGGTAATAAGTCACTCCTACCTTTTTTAGTCGTTGTCGTGGATGAGATCAAAATGTATTGCTTTTGAAATTTTGGTTATTCAACCTTGAGTTACAAGCTTTTAGCTACGGTGTATGGTATTGCCAAGTGGCTGAGAATGAGCTTCTTGTCCAACAATTGCCTTCGGTTGGGGATTCCGTCACGGTTTAGGGCTCCTTCCAAGTACTATTCAAACTCAAAATCTAATTCGTTTACCTAGTTCTATTTGAATTAGCGATGTGTTCAGTTTTCCCCTGCCTGGATTTGCCATTTCAGTGTTCACAACTTTTGTAAGAATTCTCAGTCCATGCTTGTCATATTTAGCATGTTAAACCTTTCGAAGTAGACATATGTGGAGAAATTTGTTTTTTTTACGTCGAAAAACGTTTAATCTCATTGGAAGCCCAGTAGAATATTAGACTTTTAAAGATCAATGAAACTAACAAATGAAACGTAGCCGGTTCGGTGGAGATTTAGAACTGTTATCGAATTTTACTGCTGCAGTCTTTAATTTTTGGGAACAGGCTCAATTCTTTTCAAAAATATTGGAGAAGTTGCAGGCTTCCTTGGTTTTTAATAAAAATTGGCATTGCAGGTCGTTTTGGGAAGACTTTTTTCTGGTAGTATTTTGGTTGGGAAACAACGTCCTTCTCGTTCTCACTTCATTTTAAAGCAATATTGATTTTATTCAACAATTAAACCTTATGCTATTATCATATATAGAGACTCATTAGGTGCCCTTCTTATAGAGTGATGGGTTGTCCCGAGCACTCTACTATCTGTTAAGGTCCTCTTATGACAGATGGAAGACAGACTTTACATTTTGTTATAGGGTTATAGCTTACCTTTACCTTGTTACAGGACCCCCAGAATTCATTTAAGAATGTAAAAATCTAGTGTCTGGATCTCCGAATTTTTGACTGCAGCGATATCAATAGGAGCAATATAACGTTTGTTTGATCTTAAACATTTCAAATCAATGAAAATATGTGTTAAAAATCGCCATTGATATATTTACATTCCTCAATGAAAATATGGCTATTCCTCTTACATTCCTCCCTCTATTGGCGCAGGTTACCACTAGCAAATGGTCAGACTTTCTTCTTGTCGTTTGTGACTATTACTAAATGTGTTTAATTTTTTTAAAAAATGATTGGTTTTCGCTTTCCAATGCATTATTTTTCTGTATATCTGTACAACTTGTGGGAAAGTCCGTATATTAATTTAAAAAAAAATGCAGGAGTGCAGAATATATGACAACCTGATATCATGTACTTATTTTTAAATCACCTTGAATAGTGTGGATGGGGTCGAGCATCCCAAAGTTTCACGGGATTTTTTCTTAAACGCAAGGTGGTTGGCCAAACTCTAGCAAGTTGAAGGCGTTTTGGTGGTATCTATGATTCTGAAGTCTGAAGGACTTATTTGTTTTCCTTTGATTGGCTGTGGACAGGGTAAAAGGCCCCGCGTCAACGACTTGAACATGAAATGTAGATGAAGATGGACGTGTAAGATGAGAGGAGATGGAGATTATTCCGCTGTCACGGCTGGAGTGATGTGCATACAGTCACAGGATGTGCGTTGCTGAGAACCAAATCTTACGGACCTGATTGATAAATCCTCTGCGACATAGACATAGATATTGCATTGAATGCATGTCAATCCTGCCTTGCAACCGCAGGGGGGAGAGCCGGAGCTGGACGCATGCTAGACACTTTGTATGCATGACAGTTTCAACCTACCTACCTAAAAACAGTCAGCATTCTTACCCACTCTATAGATCTTGGGTTTAATTGACAGGCAGGAAAGAGCCATGACGCTCCCAAATAAAAGGCCGCGACAACAGACTCAGAGTCTTACAGAGGGATGTACAGGGATTTTGAATGAACAAATCCTGTTGCTAGTATTCAAAGCCACTAATTGGAACCCTTTCCTTCTGTGCCGCGTCGCTTGTGTCTGCAAGAAATTGTCAGCAATAGCCAAGAGATTGTTGTGGAGAGAATTCTGCTTATCTCGAGCTCCCAAAATGGTGAGCGATCTTCTCTCAGGGTGCAAGAATGGTTCTATAGAGGGCGGATGGCATACTCTTGCTGGGCTCATGTTTTTCTGTGGGGGGTGCCAGCCAACCAACAACTTCAGAATCAGAGCCATATCGCCAGGCCATTTTATCAGAACCTCGAGATTTTCCAAAACATCGGGCAGAAGCTTCCTGGCGCCAGTTTGCAGAACCGATACTCTGTATGTGACGGATCCTTGCGAACACATTATAGGCCCTGATGAGGACGACGTAGGTATATTCCGTGGCATCTTTAAAGGGTTTTCGAGTTCCAGGACAAGGAGATGTTTGATCCGCAGGCAGGCACGGCTGGAACGCGACAAACTGTGCCCTTATTGCAGAGCAGGGGTTTGGAGCATGACAGGTGCTCGCATGGTTCCCAAGAGTGCTGTCAGAAGACTTGCTGCCTATGATGGCAATCTTGAATACTTCGTTTGTGTCAACGGTCATATGCACGGCAAATGCTCGCTCCTCCCTCTTTCTGAATCTGAGGATTTCTCCGAGCTTTCTAATTCTGAGGATCTCTCTGAGGCTGACGACAATGTGTAAACCTTTTCTATCTCATTTCATGCTTTGCCCTTCTTTCCTGCAGCGGCCCTGTGCTCTGCAACTGTTTTCAATTGGGGTTCTCTCTCTTTTTCACAAATGCACGTTTAGTTTCAATTTGCGTCAAAGTTATGATTCTTATATTGGCTAAACTTGGCCTTGCATTCCTGGAGTCTCAAATAGTAGATCAACATCAGCCAGTTTCAATGTCTTGCGGTGAGATACACATGATTCAAGCTTAACCTATAGGAACATGCAATCCTGGAGTCCGGGGTAATTTGGACAATATTGATGGACGACATGCATTTTATAATTTGTGTATGTAGTTGTTGTTTTCTTGCTTCATGTTTCTCCGATAACTAGGTATGTTGTTTTTGAATTAACAAAATATTTTCAAGCGTGAATTACCTGCTGTATGCAATTCTAATTCTTCGTATATATCATTCGCTATGTATAACTATGGTTTCCTCGCGGGAATGAATTTATGCATCCCGACTTATGCTACATAGTGAACTCCCGAGAAGTTAAACCTTCTTATTGGAAATTTTGGCTGTTAACTCTTTTGGCATCTTTCTGTGACGGGACTTCCTTAGGCCATGGTCCCATGGAAAGAGGTAAGCTAAAAATTCTCTTAGGTAAAAATTCTTGACATTGGCACCAAGTTTCAGCATAAAAGGGTCTATCCGATCATTCGGAAATTACCCTATCACCCCATTTGTGTAGTTTCGTTGGCTTTCATACCAAAATCTAAAAATAAAATTTTTCCTGGCTATGAGACACCTATCAACATCCAAACCATCCGACTATGAGACACTTTTCTTGGCTGCCCTTACTTCTTGTTGGTCCCATAGACCATATTTGGGTCTCGCGGACGTAATTAAAATCTTTCATTCATTCATAACATCCAAACCAACATATGGTTGGGTCTCCAGAGACCTGGACCGTGTAAAAATCCTTCATGACAATATCAGTCACACCCCAATGCAGAGGAATCACCTCAGTCTATACACTAGAGCCGGTTGGGTCTCCAGAGACCTGGACCGTGTAAAAAACCTTCATGACAATATCAGTCACACCCCAATGCAGAGTAATCACCTCAGTCTATACACTAGAGCCGATTCCCTTCAACCTTGTTCAGGTGATCAAGGAAGTTGAAGAGACTGACCAGTACAGTTGTATTCTCAATAGAATTGAAGGCCTTTTAGCATAATTATAATCCCATATTTAAATAATAATTAAAAAAAAAAAAAATTAGGAAAGATCTGCACAAACGTGGTTTCATGATATTGTAAATATAGCTACTCAGAGGAGGCAAACGTTAGAAAAGAAGAGGAGGAAAATGGAGGGAAACTAAAACTTACATGTGAAGTGTCATATGGCAAAGAATATCTCTAGCGGGTACTGAAGCCTTTGATCCCCTCTTCACCCTGAAAATATCAAAATAGAGTTTTAGGTGCTCTGCAGTTGACAAAATAGATTATGTTTTTAGTAGCAATGACAAGGTTTTACTTTCAGAGTAGTGGAATTTTACTTTGAGCAGACTCATCGCACAATTATTTGTGGAGCCCAAGCCTTTCCATGGGACCCCGTAGCATTGATTCAGTTTAACAGCAGACTTTGTGGTTATATTCACTTAGGACATACAAGCTATCTTCCTCCTCTTATAATCTTACTCCAGAAGAAGAAAAATTGAATATAATTGCAAAATTTATAATCTTTTTTTAGTAGTAGCCAACATAGTTGGAAAACTCGCCGAGAAATAGCGAGTTATTGCGACGAGAATTTGTATCTGGCTAGTTTTTTAAAAATTTCTGGGCGCCAAGAAACTCGTTGACCAGCGGCAAGTTTTGTGCTTTTTTTTTTTTTTTTTTTTTTTTGTCGATTTCTTGGCTGCCAACGCAAAAGAAAGGAAAAATGTAAGATTTGTTTTTAAAAGCCCATTTCTCTTCTCTTCACCATTGTGAAATATCTTTTGGGTTTGAGGGCAATTAGTTTCTATTTTTTATTTGAGGCTGTAAACACCAATAAGCATAATAAGATAAGATGAGACGAGCGTTTCAATGATTTTGTGTGTAGTATAATTTTAGGTTTCGCACAAGACAAGTAAATTCTATGAGGTTATTTAATTGGATGAGCTCGATCCACTATGTTGGATTGTCAAGAGTTCTGTGGATATTCAGCAGAGGACATTGAAGCACTTCAAGAAGAAGCAGAATATTAAGAGGATTGGAGGAGATATATCATGTCGATATCACACTTGAGCAGCCTCTAATTTGCCCACCAGTTCAAAGCCAAGGCCAACCATCAAGTGCAAGGGGAAGAAAGGTAAAATAAAAAGCCGTTTAAACTTTAAAAACTGGTTTACATTTTGAAATGTTTTTTTGAAAAGGTAAAAAATTATATTGATAGAACAATAATCAAATTACAGTCATAGGTCTGCCACTTTTGATAAACCCTAAATTCCGAATAAAACTAGGATTGACATCTCTAAAAATAACAAAAAATTAAGTACCATCTACAGAGCAAAAACTTTGAACTTGCTCCCATTTCTGCTTTACATTGATCCTAAGAAACATAGCAGGTTTGACAGTCCTGCGAACACTATCCATGTTATCCCAAAAAGGGCCTAAGAGTGTTGCAAGAGGTAGCAAAAAATCCAACAAATAACTGTTTATCCTCCATTGATCCACAAGACTCAGTGGACTCTGGATCTATCCTCATCCTTAGCTAAGTTTTTGCTGGTCAATTTAAGAACCATTTGGTTCACCTCTCGCCATTCAGAAGTGTCCCTATCCTGATTAAAATTCAACATGTATCCAATTGGACTTTCATTGTCATGTTTAGCCAAAAAGTCAGTCGTTGCATTATTTTGTCTGTCAACATAGACCGGGATGGCATCCTCAAATTACTATCAAATTAACTTAACTTGGCTCACAATGTTTCTTATCCTCCAAGCTTTTGGTCTGAAATTTCTAATAGCATCCAGAAGCCCCATCATAATTTGTGAATTAGACTCAACTGTAATCTTTCTAACCCCATTTGCTAAGCATTGAAAGTTCTAACCTTGTTTAATAACCAGGCTTTAAGCTTCATTGTTAATAATTACATTTTTATGTTATATTTAGAGTGATTTACTGATTCATACTGTAATTATATTCTTTATAATAAATATTAATATAAAATCAACTTTTTAACTTCCCAATTATGGCTTAATTTTTTTTATTTTCTGTTTATTGGAAGAATATATATATATTTTTTTTCCAAGTTGCCGCGAGTTTGTTTTCGAACTATGATATCCAATAAGAAAAAATATCTTCACAGACGCAATTTTGAGGCAGGGGCTCTATATAGGGGCCATAGCTCCAAATATTGCAGCACGTGGGGTCTCATGCAATAATGCAGGTTGCTACAGCATCCATTCTTTTTGCATCAATTTTCATATAAGCTAGAGTCAGAAAATACAAAACAATTTTGGAACATTTATACTGTGTTTCAAAATTATTTAAGTCTTTCGTAAAATATGTCGTCTCAAATCTTTAATAGGCTGAAGTTTTCAGAAAGCACACGGGACAAGTGTTAAAAAGTCTTTCGAACTTATTTGAAGATGCCCGCAACGAAATTTAAGCATTCTAACGGCGTGAGACTTGTTTTTTAGAGAGTAATTCTTGTAAGGGCTTCTGGTTCGAAAATTACTTGTAGGAGATCTATTATAGGAAAATTCAGAAACACGAGTTATTCTGCCAGAAACCCTTCAAGAAAAGGGATAGAAAATTGTGCCATCCTGAGAGATGTGGTTGATTTTTTATTCGTTTGTATTTTTTAAAATTGTCCCATCCTGAGAGATGTGTTTGATTTTTCATTGGTTTGTATTTTTAAAATTTATAAAGTAAAATTTCTGAAATCTCCAGAGCATATTCTCGAATCAAAACTATCTAACAGATGCTAAGGCCAGGAGAGGCAACATCTGTAGAGATGTGTTAGATATTTTATTAAATATTTTATAGATTCGTTTAAATATGGAACAAATAGCACGGAACGGGGAGGGTTTCGGGCAGCATTAAACTTATTGCAGAATTGATTTTTTCAATTACAATGTATTCATATTTCAAATTGGAATCTGGATGTATTACAGCGTTTAATAATTACTTACAATTTAACAAAATCATAATTCAATTCGGTCCCAGTGCCGGCCGAAGCAGAAATTGCGGAATCTCCGGAGCAAGTTCTCCAATCAAAAAAATTAAAAGACGCATGGCAGCCAAAACTTCAGGTGGTTGGGGATTCCCTTTCTATTTTTTTCCTTCCTAAAAAAATATCTTCCCCTAAAACTGTGGAGCGTGTATCGTGGAAGTGGTTAACTTTGAGCGGGCGCCCAAGACGGGGACAGGAGGAACAGGCACCGCGAAAGATTCTCTCATTACGTGACACTCTACCTGCCACACCCTTACACATTTCATCAAAATTTACGGACCGGATTTTACAGCAAATATCTTTAAAAAAAATTCAAAATAATAAATGATTCCAATAATAAATGCGTCCACTACCTTGTTGAAAGTGGCCTAGGTAAAAATATCGATCAAAATTTTTGCGAGACAAAAATCTTAGAACCTTTTTCTAAGCCTTTTTAATATGTTTTACTAAGTAGTCACGGTCGCTTAAGCAAATCTATCTCAATTGCTCATACTTGATCATAATATCGTACTCAAAACAGCTATCATGCTTAGCCATCATAGATTAGTGATCATGATGCATGATCTAATTAAATTAGACAAAAGTTTTAGAATTTTGTTCTAAGCTTTTTTAATATCTAATATGTTCTACTAATTGATCACGTTTGCTTAAACAAATATATCTCAATTGTTCATACTTAATCATAATAATAAGGTACTTAAAACGGCTATCATGTTTAGCCATCATACATTAGTGATCATGATCCAATGCAAATAACAACTCAGATCAATGTCATATCTCTTATAAATGTAGATAACAACTCAGATCTATGTCACATCTCCTACAATAGTTTAGAAAAGAATTTTGAATTCCTGCCTATAAATATCCCTCCTATAAAAAGGGTGGGTTAATCAACAATTAGTTAATGAATCAACAAATATCAATCAACTAAGGATCGCCTTCAAAAAATGTTGTCAAAATTCTCACTAGGGGTATCTACTAATTACTAACGACTTTTGCAATCCTTTTTCCTTGGCTAGTTGTGTACATTCAATTATTATAATGCAGTAGTATCATTAGCATTTATTGTTATAGTTTTGTTTTGATTACAATCCACATGCTTCCATATTCGGTCATTTATATTTATTTTCAAACTTATCATAAAGGAAATTGTGGACTAATTGTAAGTTCAAGGATATACATTATTCTTCATGATTCTGGCAATCCCAATAAACGCCAACACCTTTTTGTTGCCTTTCTACAGATGCTTTTATTACATTTTATCTATAGGTGATGTTTTGTGTCGCTAAAACTTGAGCAGCAGTGGATAGTTATCCTGTGTGCAAAATATTGGTATATCAAATCCTTTACCGCATTTTCATTTTCAGCAATGTTTTCCTTGCTTTATTTTGAAATCTAAATTTCACTTCATAGTTATTATGGGTAGGTAACGTATTATTTTAGTTACTCTAACTACGTTTTATATAAGTGAAAATAAGTAAACTTAATCCTTGATAGAATAGACCCAAAGTGTTCATGTATATATTTAGAATACCCCTTCTCATTAGTGTGTGCATATATTGTGCCCTTGTTGAGGTAAGCAAAGGTAAAGCGATCTATATAATGGGGCAAGTATTTTGCAGTCCTTATATTTTGGTGAACCTAACGTGAACACGTCAACTAGCCATTCAAGTCCTCTCTAGCCATATTTTCCTTCCCGTAGACCTTTCTATAACATTTTTTTAATCCCAAAATTATGGTTGAACATCCTTATTTTCTTCGAAACAAGACCTGCGCAAGGTCTCCTCTTCTGTTACCCTTTGGAAATGATTGAGGAAGAAAATCCCTTTTGTAATCCCACCTTTAATGAATTAAGCTTCTCCCAAAGAAGATATAATGAATAGGACCTTTGCTTCCATAGATCATCTAAGGGAGTGTGAAGATGAATCATTACATCTTCATGGATATTATTAAGGTTGAAGACAATAACCAAGGCTTATCTCAAGTCTATAACTCCTAGTCAACATCTTCAAGTGCCATTGGTAATCCCTATGATCAATCCCATAATAATAGCAATCCATCCAAGGAAAGTGTTGACCAAGTTGCCACTGTCGGTCCTCGTATGTCTATCCCCCATTATGTAAGTTCCATTATTTCTCCCATTGTTTTTGTCATAAGAAACCGAGCTCAAACTATGCCCTTTGTTGCTTGATATAATCTACCCACAAGCCATGTAGATATCTTGTATCCCAAGGATAATTTGCCTGTGTCCTAGTCAAACTTTACCCATCTAACTATCCCTCAGGCTACTGCGAGTAGCACTTTTCCCTCTCAAAATTTACCCTCGTTTGCCTCACAAAATTTGTAGTCTCCCTTCCACAAGCTTCTTAGAGTTTCCCAATCATATTTCAACCACTTTTCAATATACTCCCTCCTAAATCACTCATAACAGATTCTAAGTTAGAGGACAAACTAGAGCAAATAAAGAGAAAATTGGCCTCCATTGAGGGAACTTCATTAATCCAATAGTATTTCTTTGATGAGTTCTCCAACAAACCCTTGGATCATCCATAACTAGTTAACCCTTCCTATCGAAACTCTAGGCACCTAGATTTGTTATGTACAAAGGATTAGAAGATCTAATCAATCATCTTTGATGTTTTAAAATCACTTGTAGCATGGTGACTCATGATGAATTTGTGTTCCTTTGATTCTTTCCTACTAGCCTTGGGGATGCTACCTTGGAGTGGTATTTTGCACTACTTCGTCACTCCATTAAAGCCTTCCAAGAGTAAGCATAAATGTTTATCCAACATTTTTCTGTGAATATTAAAGAACAAGCCTCAATCAATGACCTCTATCAATTAAAATAAGCTAAATATGAACCTTTTATTGAGTTTTTAGCTAGGTGGTGAGCCCTCATAGAAAAACTCCAATGCATTCCCCCATCAAAGGACCTCCTTACATGATCAACTATTTTATCATTTAGAAATTGTTCTCATTCCTACCTTTGAGGTTGCAATGGATCTTGCTAAGCAAGTAGTGGTCGTCGTTGGACATTTTGAGTCCCTAAGCCAAAGTTGTCATTGATGTCAAGATGCCAGTGATAGTTCTTCTCCAGTTCAAGTGCAAAGTTCAATGGAAGTTGTAATGGGTTAAAATATTTTTATTTTACACCCAAAAGAATGGTCCAGAAAATGGTTTTACCCAAAAGAATGGTTCTGAAAATGGTTTCAGTTATCCTTTGAAAGCAAATATATCCGAAGCAATGGAAGGATATAATATTATAATATTTATTATAATATTTATCCAAGGTGGTGAAAAACCCAAATAAATTATTATAATTTTAATTATAATATTATTTGGTTTACAAAGGACAATTAATTATTTTTTATAAAACCCTAAGGTTGGGTTTTGGAGGGAAAAATATTTCAAAGCGCAAAGTTTAAAGTAAATTAAACCCAAAGTTGGGGTTTAAAGAAAAAGGCTTTCGAAGCCTCTATATTTTTGCCGACGTCATCATAGAGGAGCTAGCGCCGACGTGTCCAAAGCAAATATAATGCATATAAATACTTTGCCAAACAAACCATTGGAAAGTTACCCTTGCTCGAATTAATAAATCGGTGGCATGCGAAAAAGAGAGCTTGTGATTTACGAAAACGTGGCAGCGAAAGGCATAGAGGAGGAAGGTTCCATCCTCAAGTTTCATTGGGCAAGCGTGGCCTAGTGGTAGTTGGGAAAGTGCAAAGGCACTGGCAGCAAGGTGGTTGACGTTTCGAATCCCCGCGTGCATTGTTTGGTGTGTTGTTTGAGGCGCCCAAGGTGCACGACCTTTTGCCCTTGGCGGAAGGTGGTGTGAGATTAAGAAGCACGTGGTGCTTCTTTAATCTCAAGCGAGCGCTTGGCTCGTGCGGCGACTTTGGCCGTGGTTAAGGCGCTTGTGGTGAGACGAGGTTGAGGGTTCGATTCCCTCCAAGGACAAGGTATTTAATTTTGATTTAAATTTTGTTAGTTGCCTAATGTTGGAGGAATAAGGGTGCATAAGTGATTATTATTTTTATACATTAAGGCATGAAATTTATGGTGAATGTTTGTTGAGGATTATTGTGGAAGGTTTGATATTTGAAATTTATGGTGAATGTTTGTTGAGGATTATTGTGGAGGTATTGATATTTGAGATTTATTATTTTAGGAGTAATAAGGAGTTTTAGTAAAGTCTTAATTAATTTCTTATTAAGACTTTTGAGCATTATTTTTGTATAAGGGTTTTTCTATTTAAAGAAGACTATGGTGAATGTTATTTTTGAGTTGGAGTAATAAGGTGTATTTTGGGTCATTATTTTGTATTGTGATTTGATTGAAGTCTTCTAACCCTTATTGAGATTGGAAAAGAGAAATTTGTGAGTGTGGCAGATTTGTGAGATCAACTCCTTGTCAAACAAAAGGTATGGGCAAATTCTTCCTTGGTTGAGTTGGTTGATTGGCTTACTTGAAAATTAAGTTTGGAGTGAAAAGGATTTGATTAGGGTTTCCTTTTCAAAAGTGTTTGAGTTGATGCTTCAAGGTTTTTTGAATTGAGAGTTGTGATTAAAACCTTGTTTTATAAGCATTGTTGTTGAGATCATTGGTTGAGTGAAGTGTTTGAGTTAATGCTTCAAGGTTTTCTAAAATTGAGAGTTGTGTTTAAAACCTTGTTTGATAAGCATGGTTGTTGAAGTGAGTTGTTATACAAAGAACTTGAACTAGGGTTTGAAAAGATCATGAGTATCATTGTTATGTGAGATTTGTTGTTGAGCATTGTTGGAAATATTTTGAGTTGGATGATACATGCTTGGACTAGGGTTTGTGAGCAAGAGTTGTTTCTTGAAGTGATTGGTTGAGTAGAGTTGATTGAGCCTAGTCAAGTGGATGTATGAAGTGATTGTTCAAGTTCCATAAAACAAACTATTCTATATTCTGATTTGAGTTGTGATTGAGTTTTGAGTATAGAACATATTGAGTCTCTAACAATTCTCTTTATGTTTCTATGAGATTGGACAAGTTATATGTGGACTTGTTAAGCAGATTTGAGGTAAGTCTTTGAGAAGACTTGTGGACTAATTTTGTGTGAGCTTTTATGGAAGCTTACAATACAGATTTGAGCAAGTCCTAGAGAGGACTTATTGAGCAGATTTGGACAAGTTCTGTGTGAGCTTATTGAGAAGATTTGGATAGGTTCTATGTGGACCTATTGAGCATATTTGGACAGGTTCTATGTGGACCTATTGAGCAGATTTGAGCAGGTTCTGAGTGGACCTATTGAGCAGATTTGAGTAGGTTCTGAGTGGACCTATTGAGCAGAGTTATGCTAGACCGACTAGACTATGTTTAGTATAGAATTGAGATAGAGATTTGGAGGTGATAGAGCAGAGAGGACAGTAGTCTCCGGTGGATAGAGATCCATCAACCAGGGCAGTGAGGATAGGTCTTCTGAGTGGGGACAAGAGTCTTCAGTGGAGAGAGATCCACAAGCCAGAGCAGTGGAGGCAGTAGTCTTCTAGAGGATCATCAACCAGAGCAGAGGAGAAGGAGTTCTCCTATGGATAGAGATCCACAAACCAGATTTAGGGGATCAACATCTCCTTTGGACAGAGATCCATAAACATTGTAATTGGGAAGGATTCCCAAAATATTATTTGAGAAATATTTAGAAGAAATATTTTCTCCATGGAGGTAGCCATATTTGGGTGAACCATGTAAAAATGATGTCTCTCATGTGTGTGATGCTTTGTGTGATGTTTACTATTTTATTAATGTTGATGCTACTATTTGGATTAAAAAGCAAAAAGTTTTATTGTATACTGTTCACCCCCCTCTTAGTATAAGCACATGTTCTTCAATTGGTATCAGAGCGGGTCTCTCCATGAAAAGACTAACAACTTGGAAGAGGATCCTTCGGTAGCACACATGACTTCAGAAAGTGAAGAAGAGACTATGTTTGATATAAAAGAAGAATTCTTTGTTGCTCTCAGAAAATTGGAAAGACTTAGAGAGAAGAATTCAAGCTTGAAAGAGCAAGTTCAAGAAGATGAAGAAGCAAGGATGGAACTTATACAGAGTCTCACAGAACTCAAGATTAAGGTAGAAGAAGGAAAGAATATTGAGGAAGATATGACAGATCTATTGAGAGCCAGGGAAACAGAATGTGAAATATTGGAAGCAAAAATTGTTCTCCTAAGGAATAAAGTGGAAAGGACCAAGGTACTACAAGATACAGAATATGAGAAGCAGAAAGAGGAATCAAGTCTCCAAAAGGTAGAAACTTCAAACAAGGAAAAGCAAGCAAAGGACATCAGAAAGGAAGAAAGCAAAGAAGAACCCTGGATAAGAGTCAATCACAAGAGAAAGATAACTTCTCCACAAATTCCAAGACATCCAAACAGGTTACATAATTTCTTCCATGGACATTGTTTTTCTTGCAATAAATATGGTCATAGAGCTGCACACTGTATTCATTATGCAAGATACAATAGAAATTTCAATTCCTTTGCACCTCTCATGGATGATGATGTCATATGTTACAAATGCAATAATTTTGGGCACAAGGCTAGATGGTGTAAAATGATATCTCCTGAGTCTAGAAAAACAATTCCAACAACTAGGAAGGATGAAAGAAAGAATGTTAGGGCTAAATCAATGTTAGTACAAACAACCCTTCATGCTCAAGATAAAGAAGAACAATGGTATCTTGATAGTGGTTGCTCTAGTCACATGACAGGAGACAAGGATAAATTCATTGTACTGAAAGAAACAAATAGAGGATCAATTAGTTTTGGTGATAATGGATCAGCAAAGATTGTTGGGAAAGGAACTCTAAGTCTAGACAATGGAAAAATAAAAATAGAGAATGTTTTGTATGTCAAAGGGTTAAAACACAATCTTATGAGTATAAGTCAACTTTGTGATCAAGGATACATGGTCACCTTCCATCCAGATAGGTGTGAAATAAGGAAAATAGAAACTGGGAAAATCATTGCAAATGCAAGAAGGACCCCAAACAACTTATACATGCTCAATGAGATCAAAGGGGAAAAATGCTTTCTATCACAAGAAGATGAGAGTTGGTTGTGGCATAGAAGATTGGGTCATTTGAATTTTGACAACATAGTCAGTATAAGCAATAAATAAACAGTTAGAGATTTACCCAAAATAAGAAGACCTCAAAACATAATTTGTGCACCCTGTCAACATGGAAAGCAAACTAGGACAACTTTTAAACCAAAAGGCTATATGTCATCTGAGCCTTTGAGTCTAATACATACTGATTTGTGTGGTCCTACCAGAACACAAAGTATTCAGGGTGAGAGTTACTTCATGTTGTTTGTAGATGATTATTCCAGAATGGTTTGGGTAACCTTCCTAAAAGAGAAGTCAGAGGCCTTTGAAAAATTTAAAGCATTCAAGGAATTGGTTGAAAATGAAATAGGCAAAAGGATTAAGTGTCTACGATCCGACAGAGGAGGAGAATTTACTTCAAATGAATTTGTAGAATTTTGTGAACAACATGGAATCAAGAGAGAATACTCAGTAGCAAGAACTCCTCAACAAAATGGAGTAGTTGAAAGGAAGAACAAGATTGTTGAAAACATGGCTAGAGCTATGTTAAATGAATCTAAGTTATCATATGGTTTTTGGAAAGAAGCGGTATCCACAGTTGTATACATAATTACTAGGGCTCAATTAAGGGTAAATCATCACAAGACTCCATATGAGCTTTGGAAAGGAAGACCTGCTACTGTAAAACATTTCAGAATCTTTGGAAGCAAATGTTACATAAGATGGGAAGATCAAAACTTGGGCAAGTTTGATCCAAGATGTGATGAGGGAATTTTTCTTGGTTATTCCACAAAGAGTAAAGCCTACAGATGTTTCAACAAAAGAACATGCACTATGGTGGAAAGTATGAATGTGACAATTGATGAGAAGATAGATTCCAGAGAACTAGTTCAACAAACTGTGTACCAAGAAGATGGATGTTGTCAAGAAGAATTTTGTGAGGAATCAGACAAAGATGAAGAAGAAACACAAAGGCTCCTTCCTAAGACTCCTTCCAGGTATGTACAGAAACACCATCCAAAATATCAGATCATCGGGAATCCAGATGAAAGACAGACAAGGAGAAGAATAATAAAACCATCTCAACAAGCAAATTTTTCCTTGCTATCTAAGATTGAGCCAAAAGACTTCACTCAGGCTAGTGAGGATGAATTTTGGGTTAAAGCAATGAATGAGGAGTTGGATCAGATAGAGAAGAGCAAAACTTGGGAACTTGTTCCATGACCAAAGGACAAAAATGTGATTGGCACAAAATGGGTATTCAAAAATAAGTTGAATGAAGATGGACAAGTGGTCAAAAATAAAGCAAGGTTAGTATGCAAAGGTTATGCACAAGTAGAAGGAATTGACTTTGATGAAACCTTTGCTCCAGTTGCATGACTTGAAGCTATAAGGATGTTTTTAGCTTTCTCAAGTTTCAAGAACTTCAAGGTATATCAGATGGATGTCAAGTCAACATTTCTAAATGGGGTTCTAGAAGAAGAGGTCTATATTGAACAACCAGAGGGATTCATACTAGCAGATACACCAGATCAGGTATGCAGATTGAAAAAGGTATTGTATGGTTTAAAACAGGCTCCCAGAGCATGGTACTCAAGATTGGATAAGTATCTTCAGGAATAGGGATTCAGGAAAGGAATAGCAGATAGTAATTTGTATATCAAAAATGAAGGAAATGATCTTCTAATAGTGGTTGTTTATGTTGATGACATAATTTTTGGAGGAAACAATGATAAGATGTGCAAAGAATTTGCTAAGAATATGCAAAATGAATTTGAGATGTCTATGCTTGGTGAATTGTCCTTCTTTCTTGGACTTCAGATTTCACAATCATAAAGGGGAGTGTTTCTCTCTCAAGCCAAGTACATCAAGGAAATATTGAAGAAATTCAGATTAGAAGATTGCAAACCAGTAAGTACTCCTATGGTCACAGGATGCAAGTTGAGTAAGGACGATGAATCTCCAGAGGTAGATCAGAGATTATACAGATCTATGATTGGTAGCTTATTATATGTTACAACTACAAGACCAGACATAGTACAATCAGTGGGATTAGTGGCAAGGTTTCAAGCAACACCTAAGGAAACACATGTGGCAGCAGTAAAAAGAATTTTTAGGTATCTAAAAGGGACTATGGATTTTGGGCTTTGGTACCCCAAAAGTGATAATTTCACACTAACAACATATACAGATGCAGATTGGGCCGATAACATTGATGACAAAAAAAGCACAAGTGGAGGAGCATTCTTTCTTGGAGAATGTCTAGTCTCTTGGTTAAGTAAGAAGCAGGTTTCAGTATCTCTATCTACAATAGAGGTAGAATATATTGCAACATTAGCAGTTGTACACAGGTGTTATGGATGAAGAGAACTCTAGAGGACTTCAAGATAAAGCATGATCAGCCCATTCCTATACTATGTGATAATACAAGTGCCATAAGTATCTCAAAAAATTTGGTAATGCACTCCAGGACAAAGCACATTCCGATTAAGTATCATTTTCTGAGAGAACAGGTGATGGATAAATAGGTCAGATTGGAATATGTCACTACAAAGGAACAGATAGCAGATATTTTCACTAAGCCTCTTTCAAAGGAAACTTTTGAGTATCTTCGAGGAAAATTGGGAGTGAGACTCCCACCCCAAAATTAACCACCTCAAAAGGAGGTGGGGGAGGGGCTAAGCTAAGAGGCTCATTCTTAGCCCCGAGCCCCAAAGGTGACCCTTTGCCATTGATGTCAAAGGGGGAGAGATTTGTGTATTGGGGAGAGATTTGATATCTAAGAGAGCATTGAGCCAGGGGGAGCAATGTCCCAGGGGGAGCAGAAGAAAAAGAAAGGTCAGGTTTCAGTAAAAAGAATGTGGGTTGCCATCAATGACAAAGGGGGAGATTGTTGGACATTTTGAGTCCCTAAGCCAAAGTTGTCATTGATGTCAAGATGCCAGTGATAGTTCTTCTCCAGTTCAAGTGCAAAGTTCAATGGAAGTTATAATGGGTTAAAATATTTTTATTTTACACCCAAAAGAATGGTTCAAAAAATGGTTTCAGTTCTCCTTTGGAAGCAAATATATCCGAAGCAATGGAAGGATATAATATTTATTATAATATTTATCCAAGGTGGTGAAAAACCCAAATAAATTATTATAATTTTAATTATAATATTATTTGGTTTACAAAGGACAATTAATTATTTTTTATAAAACCCTAAGGTTGGGTTTTGGAAGGAAAAATATTTCAAAGCGCAAAGTTTAAAGTAAATTAAACCCAAAGTTGGGGTTTAAATAAAAGGCTTTCGAAGCCTCTATATTTCCATCGATGTCGTCATGGAGGAGCTAGCGCCGACGTGTCCAAAGCAAATATAATGCATATAAATACTTTGCCAAAACCATTGGAAAGTTACCCTTGCTCGAATTAATAAATCGGTGGCATGCGAAAAAGAGAGCTTGTGATTTATGAAAATGTGGCAGTGAAAGGCATAGAGGAGGAAGGTTCCATCCTCAAGTTTCATTGGGCAAGCGTGGCCTAGTGGTAGTTGGGAAAGTGCAAAGGCGCTAGCAACAAGGTGGTTGACATTTCGAATCCCCGCATGCATTGTTTGGTGTGTTGTTTGAGGTGCCCAAGGTGCATGACCTTTTGCTTGGTGGAAGGTGGTGTGAGATTAAGAAGCACGTGGTGCTTCTTTAATCTCAAGTGAGCGCTTGGCTCATGCGATGACTTTGGCCGTGGTTAAGGCGCTTGTGGTGAGACGAGGTTGAGGGTTCGATTCCCTCCAAGGACAAGGTATTTAATTTTGATTTAAATTTTGTTAGTTGCCTAATGTTGGAGGAATAAGGGTGCATAAGTGATTATTATTTTTATACATTAAGGCATGAAATTTATGGTGAATGTTTGTTGAGGATTATTGTGGAAGGTTTGATATTTGAAATTTATGGTGAATGTTTGTTGAGGATTATTGTGGAGGTATTGATATTTGAGATTTATTATTTTAGGAGTAATAAGGAGTTTTAGTAAAGTCTTAATTAATTTCTTATTAAGACTTTTGAGCATTATTTTTGTATAAGGGTTTTTCCATTTAAAGAAGACTATGGTGAATGTTATTTTTGAGTTGGAGTAATAAGGTGTATTTTGGGTCATTATTTTGTATTGTGATTTGATTGAAGTCTTCTAACCCTTATTGAGATTGGAAAAGAGAAATTTGTGAGTGTGGCAGATTTGTGAGATCAACTCCTTGTCAAACAAAAGGTATGGGCAAATTCTTCCTTGGTTGAGTTGGTTGATTGGCTTACTTGAAAATTAAGTTTGGAGTGAAAAGGATTTGATTAGGGTTTCCTTTTCAAAAGTGTTTGAGTTGATGCTTCAAGGTTTTCTGAATTGAGAGTTGTGATTAAAACCTTGTTTTATAAGCATTGTTGTTGAGATCATTGGTTGAGTGAAGTGTTTGAGTTAATGCTTCAAGGTTTTCTGAAATTGAGAGTTGTGTTTAAAACCTTGTTTGATAAGCATGGTTGTTGAAGTGAGTTGTTATACAAAGAACTTGAACTAGGGTTTGAAAAGATCATGAGTATCATTGTTATGTGAGATTTGTTGTTGAGCATTGTTGGAAACATTTTGAGTTGGATGATACATGCTTGGACTAGGGTTTGTGAGCAAGAGTTGTTTCTTGAAGTGATTGGTTGAGTAGAGTTGATTGAGCCTAGTCAAGTGGATGTATGAAGTGATTGTTCAAGTTCCATAAAACAAACTATTCTATATTCTGATTTGAGAAAGAGATTGAGTTTTGAGTATAGAACATATTGAGTCTCTAACAATTCTCTTTATGTTTCTATGAGATTGGACAAGTTCTGTGTGGACTTGTTAAGAAGATTTGAGGTAAGTCTTTGAGAAGACTTATGGACTGATTTTGTGTGAGATTTTGTGGAAGCTTACAATACATATTTGAGCAAGTCCTAGAGAGGACTTATTGAGCATATTTGGACAAGTTTTGTGTGGACCTATTGAGCATATTTGAGCAGGTTCTCTATGGACATATTGAGAATATTTGGATAGGTTATGTGTGGACCTATTGAGCAGATTTGAGCAGGTTCTATGTGGACCTATTGAGCAGATTTGAGCAGGTTCTGAGTGGACCTATTGAGCAGATTTATGCTAGACCGACTAGACTATGTTTAGTGCAGAATTGAGATAGAGCTTTGGAGGTGACAGAGCAGAGAGGACAGTAGTCTCCGGTGGATAGAGATCCATCAGCCAGGGCAGTGAGGATAGGTCTTCTGAGTGGGGACAAGAGTCTTCAGTGGAGAGAGATCCACAAGCCAGAGTAGTGGAGGTAGTAGTCTTCTAGAGGATCATCAGCCAGAGCAAAGGAGAAGGAGTTCTCCTATGGATAGAGATCCACAAACCAGATTTAGGGGATCAACATCTCCTTTGGACAGAGATCCATAAACATTGTAATTGGGAAGGATTCCCAAAATATTATTTGAGAAATATTTAAGAAATCTTCTCGTGGAGGTAGCCATATTTGGGTGAACCACGTAAAAATGATGTCTCTCATGTGTGTGATGCTTTGTGTGATGTTTACTATTTTATTAATGTTGATGCTACTATTTGGATTAAAAAGCAAAAAATTTTATTGTATATTGTTCACCCCCCCTCTCAGTATAAGCACATGTTCTTCAGTCGTTCTTTTACAAAGAGGGCCAACTTAAAATTCGAAAGGAGAATAAACCTAAGAATCAATATAAAAATAATCATGTTATAGGTGATAGATTCATCGATGCCTACCAAACGAACAATGTGAATACGATGATCCTTGTAGCCCAAAATATTGTCTTAGCCAACCAATAAATTAAAAGTCCGATCATAAGTTCACAAGGTTACCACTACCTCAACTTGACATTCTGAAACAACTTCAGAATGCCAAACTGATGGAGCTTCTACAACCAAAACCCATAGACCTATTACAAGGAATATCTCATTCATATAACCCTAATGAAAACTGTAATTTTCATTGTATCATCAATCACAAGACTAATAGGTGTAACACCTTGCATAAATTTATCCAAAATCTCATAGACAAGGTTAAATTGTCATCAATGATTCTAATGCCCAATCATCCTCTAGTCAAGATCTTGGGATTTTACAAAACCCTTTACTTGATCATACTCAAAAAATCGCCAATGATGTGACATGGTAGGCATAATTTTTATCCATGCTATAACTCAACAACAATAAAAGAGCCAACCTTCTAATAAACCTTCCTAACCTCCTTTAGTCTTACAGAAGAAAGGTAAAAACACCATGATAGATAGACCTTCTCTAATCATTCATACCTCTAATATTGGCTCTTTTGATTTATGCCAACAATTGGAGAGCATGCGTCCTAAAATTTCCCTCTAGCTATTGAGAACGTCCTCTACTCACCACGACATGCTTCTCAAACTCCTGAGTGAGCAGCTAGCCCCTTATGATTTGCAGCTTAACATTGTTACTAATATTGTTGGGACCTTAGGTGTACGTCACCTTATTTCATTTCAAGAAAATAATATTCTTCCATCTGTTGTTCTTGGGGACCATATTCTTCACATCACTTGTCATATCGGAGAAAAATACATCAAAAGTGTCTTAGTAGACAATAGATCTAACCTCAATATTTGCAACCTATAATTTTTTAGTCGCCTTGCACTAACACTAAGGGATTTACAAAAATCGTATTTGATCATTAGAGCCTTTGATGGGGGACTGGGGAGCCTATGGTACCATCACATTACTTTTAAAAATAGGGTCTCGAGTCCTTGATGCCCTAATCTATGTCATCCCTTATGAGACCACTTACAATATTCTGTTAGAACGTTCATGGATTCATGCTATGAAAATTGTTTTTTCCACCTATCAGCAGTGCCTCAAGTATCAGTATCAAGGTAAAATTGTTTACATTTCAACTAATCCCAAGCCCTTTGCTACTGCCAAATGGTTTTAGCCTCATGAAAATTTTACCCATCTCTATAGCTTGCTCACCCTTTATCGTTTCCCTCTCATATTACTTGTGGTACCTTGAAACCATCTTCTATGGGATAGACTACTAAGACAGATGACCATCTGTTTACAAGCACTAAAAGCCAACATTTGACAAATGACCCTTTCGAGGTTGATAATGTTCGGATCAAACATGACCCCTCTCAAAAATCTCTACCTTGTTTCTCTTTACTACGAGATTATGAACAACCCACTACTAAAGGTGTGATAGTAAAGATAGAATTTGTGCCTTTGTATGCACTAGAACCATTAATGATAAGCATATTCGTGGTGACAACATATTTCCACCTGAATGAAAATATACCTCATATTATGCGTCCCCTGTTTATTCAATCCCTAAGTAGATTATCGTCAATATGGGATACCTTAGAAAGGGCCTAGGCCAATATGAACAAGGTATTAAAGAGCCCCTAGAAGTTAACAGATGGACTAGTCGTTGTGAGATTAGGTATATTCCCGTGAAGATTAAGCATATACCTTTCTTGGCATCATTCGATTTTGATGATGAAAGTGACCCCTCTTCACCAAATTCTTATGATGATATCTCCTCCCTCATGGATCACAATCGGGTGAGGAGGGCGAGAGAGAGCTCTAGTCACTTTTGTAGTCTGGTTCTTGTCGTCTCGCATGCTTTGCTAGTGTAAATCTTGGTACTTTGGCTTTCCTTGGACCAACGGAGACAATTTTAATGCGCATCATTCTGAGATGGAAGCCATTCCTTCTGATTCCTTTGCTCATAATACATCTTATGATGAGGAATCTGTATTCATAGTTTCCAACTTTACCATCTTGAATGCTCTTGAACTATTCCCTCTTAGTCAAACAAATCTGACTTAGGGATCCTGCCAACACCTCCCTAGCTTGAAGATGAGTCTACCCTATGTTGGAAGTATTACATTATTTGGCACCTTGTAAGAATAATACAAGTACCTTATAAATAGTTTGTAAATATTTGAGTCTAAATTTTGTAACTAGTTTGTAAATATGTGGTGTAAAAAGAGTCATGTAAATGTTTATCTTTTAGTGTGTGTAATCATTATAGGTTTGTCATTATTAGGATTCAATAAAATATATTTCTCTTACGATAAATATGAAGAGTTAGATCTCCCATGAGTTTGAGGAGATGAAGAGTTAGTGAAAGTAGAAAGGTCAAGAGTTTTGTGAATGTGAAGAGTCTCATGTCCAAGATGTATATATTGAAGATAAAGCATTGTAATGGTGATCGAACAAGCTTTGCAATACATTGTATTTGCATTGCTTGAGGTGAATATATATATATATATATATATATATATATATATATATATATATATATATATATATATATATATATATATATATATATTCATCAATGTTATGTTTTCTATTAGTTTGTTATTGAATGAATGTAATTGTGTGAATATTTTATTTTGATATATTGTGAGATCTTGTGAGGAAAGTATTGAGTTGCTAATAGTGGTATCAGAGCCACCATTGGAGTGCTTGGGATAAGAGCAACATTTGTGAAAGAAGAGAAGTTTATCCACATGAAGAAAGTCACATAAGGAGAGAAGCCATGGCAGTGAGCTATTATTGAGGACATTTTAGTTGAAGAAGGAAGTCACAATGTGACCATAGCACAAGCCAGAAGCAACACAACATTGGAGAGCTTAAGTTAAGAGGAAAACGTTTGAAGACTATATGCGACAAAGAAGAATATGTTGAAGTTGAACGTCAATATGAAGGAGAACGCGGGAGAAAATACAAGAAAAAATAAATAATTGAATATACAAGTCAGATGAAGCAGAAATAGCAGCTTGGAAACACGTGTTTGGAACATGCAAGTAACACTCAAGTTGTGGATAAATGGAACGTTTAAATGCAAACGCCAAGTGTAACACATTGTAGAAGAACGAATTCCCATATTGGAGTGAATATCAGAAGGTTTGAGCATAGGAAAATGTGAGACTGGTGTGAGTGTTGGAAGTTTTGAGCATAGGAAAGTGTGAGACTGGTGTGAACATTGAAAAGTCTGAGCATAGGAACACATGAGACAATAACGGGCTAATAATTTGCTAAGTGAAAGAAGTATTATTTGAAGGAGAGCAAAATTATTAAAAGGAAGAAGAATTGAAGTGAAGAAGAATAATTGTTGAAGGAAAGTGAATTAATTAAAAGAATTGAAAGAAAGTTTATTGAAGAAAGAAGAAAGAATCCGTTGAGATATAAATATTGAAGGAAAATTAGAGTGAAGAATAAAAGTGAAGATTAAAAGAAAGTTTAAAAAAGAGAAAAGAAGTATTTGAAGATATATATATATATATATATATATATATATATATATATATATATATATATATATATATATATATATATATATATATATATATATGTTGTTGCGTATGGAACTCTTAATGAAGACAAAGGACCTTTTTAGGGAATCAAACCATGGTAGTCCACCAACAAGCACTTGATCAATTATATGAAGGCTATTTATCATAAGCCAAACAGGTAAAGAGATAATTTATTAAAGTTGAAGACAAAAAGTTGAATTAATTAGTAAGGAAAAAAAATGTTGATTTTTGAAGAAGAAAATATTAAAACAATAGAAAGACATATTTGATTGAAGGAACAAGATATTGAAGATTTATATCAGGGATAAGTGCATTCAAAATTTTGAGTCAATAAATATTTCTTAAAAATGTTCAAGATGAGCTCCGAGATAACATATGTGAACAAGAAAGAAGCTAAATGGTACTTACCAATTTGTAGAGAAAATCTTAACTTGATTAAAAAATAAACTAAAACATCTAAAGAGTTGAAAGGATTAATGTTAACCAATGATTTGATTTCAACAAGAAGATCACCAAGACAACCAAAATGGTTATCAAGAATAGAAGTGGAAGAACAAAATGTGAACATTAAAATGATAAATAAATAAGAGTTACTTCAACATGACATTAATAAACTTTGTCAAAAGAAAAATGTGAAACTCGTGGTAGAAAATACTTATAATTTCAAACCCATGAAGGCTCATGTGTGTTATGATCTTGTTCAAGGAATAGATATAGCATATGACAAAAAGGATTTGAGCATTTTCAAAGAATATACAAAAGTAATGTTAAACAATGATTTGATTTCAACAAGAATATCACCAAGACAACCAAAATGGATAACAAGAATAGAAGTGGAAGAACAAAATATGAACAGTAAAATGATAAATAAACAAGACTTACTTCAGCATGACATTAGAAAACTTCGTCAAAAAAATTGTGAAACTCATGGTAGAAAATACTTATAATTTCGAATCCATGAAGGCTCATGTGTGTAATGATCTTGTTTAAGGAATAGATATAGCATATGACAAAAGGGATTTAAGCATTGACAAAGAATATACAAAAAGGTATTTGTTGGTGTAGAATGTGATACAAATAGTAATAGGGTTTATGATAATTTGTTAACTACAAAAGATTATTATGGATTTGAAATCATACACAAAAAACAATTGGGACTAAATAAAGACATGATATAACAAGACACAAATAACAAGGATGATGAATTGTTAACAATTTTGATAGCAACATAGACAATAATGATATAATCTATGATTTATATTATTGTGATGACTTGGTTCCTAGTATCACAAATGTCATGACAGGAAACAACAAACTCATATCAATAATATGAAATATTAATAGTGAAGATAGAAGTGTGATAGGTATAGATAATAACTACTATCAATATTGAGGGAAAAACAAGTACCTCTTGAATAAAGACAGACAAAGATCCAAAAATATTCAAGAAACAACATCACCATGAAGAAGGACAAAAAGTGATCAAGAAGACCAAAGCAAATGAAGGCAAAGGACCTTTTTACCAAATAATGTAATAGGACAGGTGTTGGAAGTATTACATTATTTGGTACCTTGCAAGAATATTTTGTACCTTGTAAATAGTTTGTAAATATTTGAGTCTAAAGTTTGTAACTAGTTTGTAAATATGTGGTGTGAAAAGAGTCATGTAAATGTTTATCTTTTAGTGTGTGTAATAATTATAGGTTTGTCATTAGGAGTCAATAAAATATATTTCTCTTATGAGAAATATGAAGAGTTAGATCTCCCATCAGTTGAGGAGATGAAGAGTTAGTGAAAGCAGAAAGGTCAAGAGTTTTGTGAATGTGAAGAGTGTCATGTCCAAGATGTATATAATGAAGACAAAAGCATTATAATGTTGATCAAACAAGCTTTGCAATCATGAATTTTCCAATATCCACTGGAGAGGATAATGATGCTAGAGAATGGTTGATGAAATGGAAAACATTTTCTTTAATTTTTTTTAGATAGAATGGAAAGCGAAGATTTTGTTTCATTCTATTTGCATTGCCAAGTTGATATATATATGCATCAATATTATATATTTTGTGAGTTTGTTATTGAATGAATGTAATTGTGTGAATATCTTATTTTGATATAATGTGAGATATTATGAGGAAAGTATTAAGTTGCTAACAACCTCCTCATTGAGGACACTGTAGATACCAACATAGGGATTGATACCAAACCTAAAATCTTAAAGTTTGACATTACTTTGACTCTTGTAGAATTTTAGTACACAGGTCTCCTTAAATAATTACATGACATCTTTACTTAGATGTATACTGATATTCTTGGTTTGGACCCATCTCTTCCTATCCATCACTTGGTTATCCATCCATAGGCTAAACTTGTTAAACAAAAATTGCGTAAAATGCACCCTAAGGTTGTTCTTCTCATTTATCAAGGCAATAGACTATTTCAACTAGATATCTATTATTGTACTTTTCATTGAGAAGGAAGGTGCTATACGTGTATGCACCAATTTTCGTGATATTAATAAGGCCTATCCAAAAGTTGATTTCTTTTTACCTAACATTGATATGATAGTTGATTTTACTATTGTCTATGACATGGTTTCCCTTATGGACGAATTTTTAGGATATAACCCAATTTAGATTACCCTTGAAGACCAATCCAAAAGAGACTTTTATAACTCCTTGGGAAACATTTTGTTGGTAGCTCATGCCTTTTGGCCTTAAAAATATTGGTGCTTCATATCAATGGGTAATAACTTATATTTTCCATGACATGATGCATGATATTATGGAGGACTATGTCGATGACCTCCTTGGACGTTTGGTCAACCAAGAAGATCATGTTTGTGATCTTCGTTGGATATTTGAATGATTGAGAGAATATAAGGTCCATTTGAAGTCACAAAAATGCATCTTTGGTGTCACTTCTAGTAAAATATTATGGTTCATCATTTCTCATAGAGGTATTGAGGTAGACCCTAACAAAATTAGAGCCATCATTGATATACCTCCTAGGAATTTGATCGAGTTGTATAGTTTTCAAGGAAAGGTGTAGGCTCTTAGGAGGTTTATTGCTAAGCTAGGTGACAAATGTCAACATTTCTCCAAGATTAAGTACAAAAACACTAAATTTAAATGTGTTGATAAATGCCAAGTGACCTTTTATTCCTTTAAGGCATACCTCTTGTCACCACCTATTTTGATTCCACCTAACCTGACTAAGTCATTCTTGTTATATACATCAACATCAACCCATGCCTTAGGTGCTATACTAGCTTAATATAATGATCAACAATGAGAATGAGCCATTTATTACTTAGCTATGAAAATCACTACACCTCTATGAAGAAGCTTTACTTAGTTGTTGTCTTTGCTACCCAAATGTTATGACACTACATGTTTAGCCAAAAACTGTACATTATTGTAAAGGTTGATCCTTTAAAGTATATTATGTCTTAATCACATTTGTTTAGGCATATTGTTAAATGAGTCTTAGCCCTTAATGAATTCAATCTTGAATTTATCAACCAAAAATCCATTAAGGGTAAGGTGATTGTTGACTTATTAGAGACATCTCCCCTAGAATATAGTCACCCCTTGGTTGTTGAATTTTTGGATGAGTTTGTCTTCTCTATAGAAACCAACCATTTGGATACTTGGAATCTATTCTTTGATGGTGCCCATTGTGTCAAAGGTGCAGGGGCAGACATCATTTTGAAGACCGCACAACAAATCATCCCCTGCCCTTTAAGCTTCATTTTCCTATACTAATAATGCTACCAAATATGAAACCCTTATCTTAGGACTTCGACCTGCACTTGCCCTAAAGATAAAAGAATTTTCTATCTTTGGTGATTCTCAATTAGTTATTAACCAAATCAATGGTTTATATCAGACTAAGAATGATAAATTAAAACCTTATAAAACTATTGTTAAAAATATCATGTCTTCTTTTGATCATATACTATTGAGTCTATCCCTCGATCAAGTAAATGCCATGTGGATGCGATGGAAACAACTACATCCTTAATACCTTTAGAACTTTATGATGAACATGTTACCCTTGTTATCTAGCAAATCTGAGAACCAGTGATAGCCTCACCCAATTTATCACCCCTTGATGTTATTTCTGTTGGCAACTCTCATTCTTTGAATCCTTGGTATAGTAACTTTTTTACTTAAGAATGGAATCACACCTGAGGGTCTTAATCACAATGAACAAAGAAAATTTTGCTAGTGTGCTTATCATTATGTTGTCATTGGAGACATTTTGTATCCACACTCCTTTGATGGCATATTGTTCAATTGTTTAACCTTTGAGGAAGCTAGAACAACCATAAGGAAATCCCATGATGGCTCACATGGTGATCATTTTAGTGGTATTATTTTTGCCCAAAAGCTTCTAAAAATAGGCTATTATTGTCCCACCATGGAGGAATCTTGTAAGTATGTTAAGAAATGTGATAAATGTCAAAAACATGGTAACTTAGTTCATGCTTCTTCTCAAGATCTTCAATCGATCATTCATTGCACTTTCTCTATTTGGGGCTTAGACATCATTGGAAAAATCAATCCTTCCTCCTATTATGACTATAAGTTTATCATTATTGCTACTAAATATTTTACTAAGTGGGTGGAAGCTATGTCGTTATCTTTTGTTACCAGCATCCAGATTTTTAAATTTTTGCTCAACCAAATCTTGTATAGGCATGGGATACCTTCAACCATCATCTTTGATAATGAGATTGTTTAAGAATAAAGAGGTGCAATTTTTTTGTGCCAAATCTAAAATTTAGCACAAATAGTCCACACTTTATTATCCCTAGGGCAATGGCCAAGCTAAAGCATCAAACAAGACCCTAATTAAAATCCTAAAGAAACTTGTCAATAGTAATGGCTAAGATTGGCATTTTTAACTTTATCCCACCCTCTAGGCTTACCGCACCAATGTTCGTACTCCAACTAGAGCTACCCCTTATGCTTTGGTTTATGGGTTTGAACTAGTCTTTCCTTTTGAAATCAAAGTTTCATTCTTACGGGTGTTGCTTTAGGTTTCACCTATCGGTGACGACTATTATGTAGTTTATCTATCTTAGCTTGAGTTATTTGATAAACACCACATTAATGTTTTGGATAATTTAAGGGTCTACCATGATAGGCTTCAACGAGCTTACCATAAAAAGGTACAACCCCACTATTTTGAAGCTTTTGATTTGGTTCTTAAATATAATTAAAATACCAATGCTAAGGATGAGATTAAGGTAAATTTTGAACCTAATTGGTTGGGTCCCTTTGTTGACACTACTAAATTTGGATTGGAGGTATACCAATTATCTAAATTTGATGACATAAAAATAAAAAGAACCAATCAATATAATGCATCTCAAAAGATATTATGTTTGAATCCATATGTGCTACCTACCCATGTGCTTGATTGCATGATTGCTTATATGCATGGCTACTTGCTTAACATACATGATTGAACTCATGTGCTTGATTGCATGGTTGCTTGGGCTTACTTGTTCATACCATAACTTTAGAAGGCCCCCATGATGAGGCAATGATGATCCTAGCTAGTAGATAGAAACACTTGCATCACATTTGTACTAAATTAGTAAGCTAGTGGACCTCCTTGATGCATCTAACTCCTACCTAATCCTCTTTTTATTTTGGAGTCTATAGGGGATCTTGAAGTCTTAATGATTTGAGTTCCTATTGCAATTAATGGTATAGTACAATTATAATGCCTCAACCTTATCTTCCATATTCCAAAATATATTAAATATGCTCTACTTGAGATCAATGATATCTTGCATGATTGGACTCTTTTCACACTACGGACTCCTTTTTTCACACCATGGATATGTTTGGTGCTACAGATTCCTTTTGTTTTGGAGATGTGTGTCTACACTACGAATTAGATCCATGTGATGGATTTTGGGTTGCACTATAGAGTGAGTCCACATTATAGATCTTCCTTCATTCTATGGACTATCCTAACACTTTCATACTTTATTATATACCTTGATAGTAATGTCATATTGGTTTTTTGTATGTGCTTATCTCTTTCTGTGTAACTCTTACATATGTATGCTCATACAAAATTACCTACGCTTGTCTCTTTGCATCTATTCTATTATTACCTTATGATCTTTTGATGGGGTACAAAAAATTTAACATCGACCAAATCATGATTTCATGCAAAAAATTCAAAAATACGCTTAACAAGAAACAGAAACCCCAATGTTCTATTAAATAACTTGCTAAGCTTTACAATAATAGCCCGTAGGCTTTACATCAATTGGCACACAGGCACAGTTTCCCGCACTCTCAATCACAAAGATTCTCTAACTCTGCCACACTAGCCCGCAGGCGTAATTTATTCATCTCCCAAAATAGGTTGCCTCACGTTTGGCGCATCTGCCTGTGCTCCCAGGAAGAATTTCCACTTCTGGATGGAAAATGCACTCTAGCCGGTCCGAGTGGCCCTCTGCCCTCAACTCTGAAACACGACTGTGCAACTCTCTATTTTCCAACCCTTGTGAAAGGCTCGGCTTGCCCTTTTTATAACTCCGGTCTGACTCTCTGTCTTCCACTGGTGGCCCTTCGATTCGTCTTCGCCATGACTGTTCGTCTTCGTAACTACAATCCGCATTGGCCTCTGTAACTGTCATCCACTCCCGTTCATGGTCGCTTTCTCCTGTAACGGCTCTGTAACTACCATTACGACTTCTGTTTGCTGTCGCGCTGTCATTCTGTAACAGCCTCAAAAGTTGCCACTTGTCACTCTGTAACGGTTTTTGGGAATGCCACCTGTTTCTCTGTAACGGTCTCCGAAAATGCAGCATGTCACGATTTCGTGACATCTTCTTTCGGTACCTCTTCCTCTTCTCTTTCGGTCACGATATCGTGACATTTTTCTCCCTCACCTCCTTTCTCTGCTTCGGGTCGTGAAAATGCGACATGTCGCGAAATCGTGACATCTTCTCCTCTCTGCTTCCTCTCGCTCCTTCTGGTCACGAAAATGCGACATGTCGCGAAATCGTGACATCTTCTTTCGCTGGCTCCTTCTTCGCCTCCAGGTCACGAAAATGTGACATGTGAAATTGCGACATCTTCCTCCCTTGGCTTCTTCTTCACCTTTTGGTCACAAAAATGCGACCTGTCACGAAATCGTGACATCTTCCTCCTCACTGCCTTTCCTCTTCGTCGGGTCACGATTTCGCGACATGTCACGAAATCATGACATTTTCTTTTCTTGCTGTCTCCTCCTCCTTCGAGTCGCGATATTGTGACATTTTTATATCTTGTTGTCCGCTTCTCCTTCGGGTTGCAAAATCGCGACATGTCGCGATTTCAAGACAGCTTGCCTTCTGCCTTCACTTTCTTGCTTTGGGTTGCGATTTCGTGACATGTCGCGATATCGCGACGGTTTCCTGCCTTGGCTTCTTCCTGCCCCTTCGGTCGCGATTTCGTGACATGTCACAAAATCATGACATCTTCTGCGTTCGCCTTCTCTTTCCTCCTTCGGTCGCGATTTCGTGACATCTTTGCCTTGATTGCTCTCTCCCCTGTCCCGGTCGCGATTTCGTGACACGTCGCAAAATCGTGCCATTTTCTCTATGCACTTTCTCTCTCCTACTCCGATCGCGATTTCGCGACAAGTCATGAAATTGCGACATTTCTCCACTGTGCCTTCTCTCTCCACTTTGTGTCGCAATATCGTGACACTTTTTCTGTCGCGATATCGCGACAGGTTTTTCTCCTCGCTCTCTATGCCTTTTTCTATCTCGATTTCATGACACGTCGTGAAATTACGACATTTTTTCTCCTTAGGCAATTTTTCAAATGCCTCTGCATCAGGTGCTGCTGGATGCTCCTGCATCATCTTTTGATTGATTATGTTCCTACATTGCAGGTGTTTTTAGGGGGTAATGACATGAGGTATAATAGTTAAATGCAGTAGCTAGGCAACATTTCTTATTCACTTATACAATGAACTTATAAAAAATTCATCTCAAACAACTCTCTTGCCTATTGAAAGCATTTGCCAATGCAAACTACATACTTCTCAATATCTCTTGTTTATCCTTGCTTTGCTTATGATTGCAAGGCATACCATTTCGTTGACATGTTACCATAATCAATTTTATTCTAGCTACAACCTGATGAGATCACTTCCTAGACACATCAATCAAAGCATGGACTTGTAATGACCCCATTGGGGATAAAGTATTATTATACATAAGCGACCTTGGAAAACTCTTTAAAATACCCATTTGGGTGAGCTTTTTTGAAACACTTGCTTGGGTGAGCATATTTGAAACACCTATATGGATGAGCATATCTAAAACACCTAATTGGGTGAGCATTTATGAAACACCTATTTTAGTGAGCATATTTTGAAACACCTATTTGGGTGAGTATATCTGAAACATTGAGCATATCTAAAACACCCAATTAGGTGAGCATTTCTAAAACACCCATTTGGGTGAGTTTCTTTTGAAACACTCGTTTAGGTGAGCATATCTAAAACACCCATTTGGGTGAGCATATATGAAACACTAGTTTGGGTGAGCATATCTGAAACTCTCTATTAGGTAAGCATTTTTAAAACACCTGTTTGAGTGAGCATATTTTGGAACACCTAGTTAGGTGAGCATACTATACATGATACATATTCTACATATAGTTTATTTCTTATAGCATCTTGCTTAGAAATTGACCTTTGTTGCTTGAGCATTTGTCTATTTATTAGACTATCAGATCATCGCTTAAGGACGAAACATCATTTGTATTTTTACAAGAATTTTTCTATTGCTCATAGAAAGGTAACATAGTTGAATACGTGTAAAATTGCTAAAATAACTATGGACATTATGCATTCAATATTTTTTTTAAAAACCACATTATACAAAGCAAACACAATCACATTTTAAATATATTCATTTTATTTATGAGAATTACATAAGTGCATTTGTACATCTATTTCTTTCTATACTTGGTCAACCACTGGTAGATCATCCAGTCACTAAAAATATATGCTCCTTGTCTTGCCTCTTTTGTCCCCTTGAAATATCCAAAAAATTGGTATTGTTGTGATAAGCATATTGAGCATCTTCTATATCTTCCTTGAAATCCTTCCAGTAGTCCGAGATCAGATACCATAATAGGAAAGATCAAAATTTTTGATCTATCTATTCTATATCTTATTTTCATAGGTCTGTTGCTAGCCATGTTGATCTCATCCATGTCTCCATCAAATTCAAAGTTGATATTGGCATCCTCCTTCATAGTGATAGAGGTAATTTATTGAACCATCTGCTATTTTTCCTTAGAGCCTCTTCACTCAGTTCATTGGTTACTTCTTGGTACCACTATAGGCATTATTAAATTGACTTTTCCATCCTATTGGCACACCAAACATCCCTCACTAGGTTGTCATGTCTCTGAATCAACTGTGTTGGATTTGGATGTTTTTCTCAGACCATTAGCCCCCTTTTCCCGTTCTGACTCTCGATATACCTCCATCTATCAGGATTTGGTTACCTCTATCCATATAGCAGATAAGAATACCTATAATTACACTTCATCTATATTGGATTTGGGGTCCACCCCGTTATGTGCTTTACCACGTATTTATGCACATACAGTTCACACAATAAATCTTATTGCTATGTTGGGTTGGAATTATTGGTGTCTTGGAACTGGATTGGAAGGTCGAGCTTGCAAGATAGCCCAAAATTTATTGTGTTCATCTGATATAGAATGACTTGTTATCATAGCATTAAGCAGTATACCTAGGTTGATGGCCTACATTTAAGCAACTCAAACACCAAAAAACCTATTGGTGTCATCTGCCTACATGCTTTCTTTGCTTTCGTTCATAGCTTTTTTCCTTAATCATTTTTTATAATTGCATGCTTTAGCTTTGTCTATTCTTTCAAAGTAGCTCTATTTGATTCTACTTATCCTCCAAGTGACTTAGACATTCTTGTTCCTTTTGCTTCAATATTTTACTATGTTGTTCCTAGGAGATGCTCTAGATCTCTTTTACTTTTGGCAGGCTAGTCACAGTCTTCTCTCCTATTGATTCTAAGCCAACCTCTTTCATTTGTATTTTTGAGATCGGTACCTGTTGGTAAAATATCTGTCTAATCATAAAAAACTGTATTTGTGCGCCCTAGACACGACCAACATTGAAATACCAAAGGAAAGAGATGTCCCTCGTGTCAATATCCAGAGAGGGTTGGTTCCCTTACTAATTCTAAAATGGTTGAAGACTAGGGATGCATGGAAGATATTGGAAAATGCGAAAAGAAATGGGAAATATGACCACAGGACGACTGTGTAGGATGGGAATAGATTGATAGCAGGAATACACACCAAGCTGAAAATAGCATGCAAATAGATGATCAAACAACATAATTTTTGTACAACTTCACACATGTAATCTTCAGATCAACACTCCAGCACTCACTCTCTCACTTGCAATATTTAAATCCAACTTGTAGAATTTAAATCTAACAACAAATAATAAATATATGTAAAATAAATGCGTAATTTAGAAAACCATAATGCATAAAGTCATTTGCAAGTCCAAACGTTTTGAATTCACTATTACTGCAGATAACTTGAAGTGTTTCTCGCAGGATGTCTATTTTTTCCAACCCCTTACAATGAAATTTCTCGTAGTATTTATAGAGGTTTGCACCTCTTTCATTGAATACATAAAATGAGTCATCATATCTTGAAAATATTCTTTTGGTAGACACGATCTTGAAAATGTTTTGAGATGATAGCATTCAGGCATCATATCATTAAATCTGCGACACCTCCATCTTCTTGGAAATTAACCACAAGCTTCAACAATTTACTCCATATTAAATTTGTTTTGGAGAGGGAGTAAAACCTTCAATAAGATGTTCTTGAAAATGACAAAAATGCTTCCACTTCATCACCAACATTAAATTGCAGCAGTTACTCGAAGCAAATCTTCAACTGGAAAAATCAAGCTTTAAAATTGCTGAAGATAATGGCAATTAATAATTAAAATTTACCCCATTTAATTCTACTCATGCCTCTGGATAAATTTAATCACATGTGCTATAAAAAAACAACATTCACCTTCAAAATGTCTTTGCCGCATCTATCATGACGTTCGCCCCTTTTACCTAAGTGTAAGAGCGAAAACCATTTAAAAATTCCCATCGCCCGAACTTTATCTCTCCATGTCATTCGCCTTTAAAAATTACTGAATGAATCCATCATGAATACTTTAAAGCGACCATGATGCATATTGAAATCGTGTTTACCCAAATGAGGGGCGAACACTATGTTTGCCCAACTTAAGGGGCGTACGCGATGCGTTTTTTTATTCTCCCATTTGTTTGGCGCATTCCTCTTTTGGGGGGTGTTCACATTTTTAATTGGTGAACATGATGTTCACCCCTCCAATGAGGCGAACGTGTTTGCATTCTTCACTTAGCCAATTTTATTTTGTCTTTCCTTTTCTTTTTTTTTATTCTCTTTGATTTCACTGCCTTCAATTTCTTACTGTCGCTTCACCTCTGAAGTGAAATCATTTTTTATCTTTTGATTGTTGTTGTGGATAATTTGATGAAGTGAATCCAAAGTAGATTTTCAACAAAGTAGATTTCCAAGTCATGTTTTGGGGGTTAATTTATTTTGCAAAAGGAAAATTTGCAGAGAATTGAAAAACTATATAAACAAAATAATTGAGTTAAGAAAACTCAATCATAAATGTCTTCGGATTACAATAAAAAATATGGCACGTTGCAAAATGCCAACAATACCTTGTCCTCCTCCATTGTGTCTTCATTTTCTCTACTTTTCTCTAGTTTTGACCTATTGCTAAGCATTTCGATATCCCTATATTACCTTTCCTATGACCTTGAGTTACTTGCAATCTCGAGGGTGTTGTCTCTTATTATCAAGATTGTGTTCCTACTCTTAATAGATGATGTATTGGCTGAGTAGGTGACCAGGGCATATACCCCTTGCTTACCCAAACATCTCCTCTGCTCACCTTTGTGCTCTAGATGGTCACCCATGTACCATCTGCACTATCTCCTTTTCCACCTTGGGCTTCCACACTATGGATCCTCATATATATGCCTCCCATGCTATCATATTTTTTGCTTTGGTATTCTACATTATGGATGCCTACTACCATGTTTTTCACATATCCTCTTTCACTTTAGGATTCTACACTATGAATGTTTGTATCCATGTCTTTTACGCTCTCATTTTTTTATTTGTGTGTATATATTAAGGATCCCCACTCTTGTGTCTTCCATGATATCCTCCCTCTTGCTCTATAAATCTACACTGCTTGTCTATGTTTCTCCCCCTTTCACTTCCTACTATTGCATTGTCTTGTCTTCTGACAATGCTCATTTTATTGTGGTAACATCTATGCCTCTTGTCCTCCTTATGGTTGTGCTTATGCCTCTCCCTCCCCATGTATCTAGTACCTCAATAGAGCTATTTGTTGTATTTTTTCACTCTATTTCTATCTCTTTGTCCTCGACTCCTATATGAGGACTAGTTGCCCCTACCTCTTGTGATGAGCTATGCATGCCTACCTAGCCACCTTCGCTTTTGTCGCTCAATTGATCCACTTCTTTCCCTTAGAGCTCTTTCTCCCCTCTCCACTCTTTTGACAATTGATAGCATAGATGCATGAGTTACCTTTATAAATCCTCTACTCAAAGCTAGATCACCTTCAACTTTGGTCACATTTCTTCTAGGGTTTCCTTCTCTCATGATTTGCTTGGTCTTTTCTTGACCCTTTATGGCCTTGCAATACCGCTTTATGTTTGATGAGGCTTCAGGTCTCTTCATTGGTGATCCCAATTCTCCTCTTCTTCCTCATAGGGAATGCTCACTTTTCCATCTCTTCTATGGAAGATTTCTCTCTCTCGATGATTGCATACCTCTAAGAAGGCTCATTTTTCCTACAATACCTTTAAACAATAGGGTCATTAATCCATGATATGCCAATAATATCTTATCCTCTACTCTGATGGAAATTTTTTCTGACATGCTCCATCGAGCAAGTTAGATAATATAAGTTCAATCTAAACTCCTCTTCTTACATCTCCATTTTGAGATGAATCAAGAATCAGAGATGATGCCCCACTAGCACTGAATATTGCCCATTATTCATTAGGTATTTAAAATAGAAATACACAAAGGCATCATACAAAGTAGGCAACAATAACCAAGACACTTCACCCTTTGCAACCTTGCATTTATGCCTCTCCTCTCCAAACAATATTTTCAAGCCCCATGCTATGTTGAGTAGCTCTCTAAAATTTTCTTCCCCTAAATCTAGCAATATGGTGACCTTAGCAACTGCCTTCCTGGTTACTACTATCTCCATATTATGAACCAATGTCTACCCCCTTCTTGGTTACTAAAAAACTTCATGATGACCTTCTTGTCATAACACTCCAACCTCTAAAATAAATCCATATAACCTTCACTCTCAAAGATTGCCACAACTCTCCAACTCCGTAGTGTTATCCTATTCTTAGCAATACGACTTCTCCATGGTTGTGTCCGACGTTATGCGACCTCCTTGTGCATCTTCACACTCGTTGCCCACCCTTGAAAACCTTACACTATGTATTTTCTTCCCCTTCATATTTGATTTCTCTTTGCTCCTCTTGTGCCATCTCCACCTTTCTGCATCCTCTTTAATCTCAACAACCCCAAGCCTTTAATTTATATTTCTTGGATTCTATGTTGCTTATTGTTGCCTTCCATTTTTGTATAAATTCAATATCCATAACTTGGATTTAATTGATCTTATTATGTTGAGATCTTGCTCTCACATCTTCCTTTGGATTGTTACCCACTCCATTGTGTTCACTCATATCCATTGTCATGAGCTTTTTAATTTGGATTTTCAGGCACATTAATTTTTCTTACCTGCTCTCCCCCTTTTTTCCCTTTTCATTATTTCATATTTCAACATACCTTGACTCGTATCTAACATTAACCTATATCTTGCATGCACCTTCTCATATTTTGTATTCACGTTAACTCCTATCTCACTTATGCTTTTACTTGTTCTTATGTTCTTTTTTTGTTTTGCTCCTTTCATTAACTATTTCATCTTTCACTTCTATAATACAATCAACATGCCTTATGGATCTCATTCTGCATCCATAATGTCTTGAGCATCCATTAGACTTACTATAAATTCTATGCATCCTTTTATTATCATTTTGTATCTTACACTTAATGTTCTCTTAGCATCCTTTTAATACACATTTTATCATTACTTACAATTTTTATAATTGTTCTACGCATCTCCAATATTCTTAGTATTTTTAGTTCCTTATAATTTATCCTCACATTATTTTATATATCTCATACAAATCCTAATCAATTCATTTACACAACCATGTTGTGATACAACAAAATAAAAACCTTGTAATATTTTATTTCTTTGACTATTTTTCATTACATCACAAATTCCACTATCTTTTATATCATCACAAAGGCTAGTTCTCCATGGTCTATTGAAACAAATCATACACATCCATATGACATACTTCACTCCTACTAAGGTACCCATATTCCCCCACATTTTTCTCAAATTCCTCTTCTATCTCATATGGGCTCCTAATAAACGACCATTGATAGTTCAATACTAGTGTAGATACCTAAAATCAGGTCACCTAGCTTAATCAATTTTATCACAAATACACCAAGAAATTAAGATAACTATATTACATGCATCCAAACCCAAATTTAGAAACCAATTCAGCATTTGATGAATTCACTAAGTTAAAAATTTATCATCTTAGTTGATGAATTTATACAAGTTATCCTTCTCACCCAATTTTTGTCTCCCTCACCAGATTTGACCTGCAATGGTAAAAAGGCACAAGTTTTCTAGCTATAAATTTATCATCGATAGATTTTTAGATCACAGATTCATTTTAGGTGCATAACCAACATTCCAATCCAACTGCAACTGTCTGTAAGAGGAAGCTAGCCCCTCATGTTGCTTCCAATCACCCTAAATGACTATTAATAAATATAGTTAACTATTAATCAAACTCCCAGTCAATATTTCTAAATGGCAAGCAAACTTTAACCAACTCCCTTGATTGAGAATCAGCCTCCTATGACTACCAATCAAGACAGTTAACAAGAAATTAACTAAGCTAACTAATTCTAACTTGACACTTCACCCCTCCCCCTAGTGGTTGCCATTTCTTATATATTTCTCCCCTTGTGATAGCATTAAGGGTAACATTATTTTATGTAACAAAGTATTTTTGAACTTTCTAAAGCATTAGATATTTGTTGTATTTTTGTCATCTATTTGGTAAGCTTCTAAATGGGTAAGAATGTGCAACATGGCATAATGGCCTTGGAGGAGTTCTACTTTCATTCTCTCTTCATATTTATTTTCAAATTATTATTACAATCATTTTCTTTGTGTTTAGATTGGGTTCTGTATATTCATGTTTCACTCTTAACATGTTCTTTGCCTAGTATTGCATGTAAGCTTGTTTTGCAGGTCACTCTAGGGCATATGTAGGATAACAGATCAACAATAACATGTTCTAATAGTCTCAATAGTAGGCCCATATCTAATTTAAGCTTCATCTCCTTGGTTTCCTTTGTCTAAGGAAAATTTTTTACTTAAAACTTATTTAGGCAACAAATTCATTTCCAATAGCTTGGGATAAGGTCATCTTCTTTTAGCCTAGCAACCTCTACCATATTATGGTCTCTATAACCTTAGACCTCCACACAATTTTTAGGCTCCTGTCTTATATTTTTATCATAGATAAATAAATTTTCTTCCTACAAATGTTTTAGGTGGCAAATTCGCCCCTCACACTCTAGCACCAACTTTCTATAGTAATATAATAGGCAACTTATTTAACCCACTCCTATACCAATTTTTCATCATCCCTTTTACAAGCCCACATAATCACCTCCCTATTTTGGCTCCCTATCATCCCTCGTAGATCACAAAGAATGAATTCATTGGTCATTGTACTTTTTAAGTGGTGAATTTGTAATAGGTATATGTGGCATCCACTTTCAGGCTTGATTCTTGATTTTGTGTTTATAATCGGGGGTATGACTATACCAATCAAATAGTTGGATATTTCTTGCTATTTGGAAGGTCCCTTAAATCTAATCCTAATTTTCAATTTCTTTGTTTTATAGGTCTTAGTGAATAATCCAACTTCGAGGTCTATAGCCATCGATTTTATGAGGTAAAAAATTTGGCTACAAACGATAAATTTGCAGTGACCACTAGGTCAGGCAAGTCTATTTTTCATATTTTTGTTCTTATTTTTAAAATATTTTTTCTATTGTTGGTATTCGATTTGTACCTCTATTTTTGATTTAGGATATTAAAACAAAGAAATAAAAGAGAAAAAGAGAGAAATCTTAGCTTAGGTTTTGGCATAAGCTTTTTGTTTTAGGCATTTGAATCAAACTTTCATATCGAATTTGTGTTAGGCTATCTCTTTATCTACTTGTTCTTGAATATTTTTTTTGTTTGAAAAAATACAGAAAAGTAAAATTTACTTTAAAAGCTTTATTTTATATCTTAGAATAGCACAAGAAAACTAAAAGTGCATGTAGGTTAGCCTAATGTCTGATGTACTTTTATTTTCATATGAATTTTGATATCATCCTTGCATATTAGATATTATGATAGAATAAACCTTAGGTGTTTGCAAAGTAAACACATCCAATTAGATTTAGGGAAATCTATAAACTACCCTTGGTGAACCCACAAAGTTTCCTCACCAAATATTTAAGCTTGAAAATATGCAAAACGATGGGTTGGCAATAGGGCTTTCCTATCCGAGTGTGGGCTAGCCCCTTTGGCACCCCCACATATTTGGTGAACCCAATGGGAAACATCGTGTGGGTCCCTACCCATTTTTTTACCAAGCCTTGGCCTTAATCAACATAAAATTAACCTTACTTTAATTAATACCATATAATTTGTTTGCATAGCATAAATCACATTATATCAAGATAATAAAATCCTAACAAAATTGTTAGTCCTACTGCAGGAAGGATAACAACCCCTTGATTAAACCTTCATATAAACCTTGAGGGGTATCTCTCTTGATGAGTATAAAACAGTGGGCTAGCAGGGGTTATCTCTCTTGGTTGCTTTTCATTGGGATATAAGGGTTATAAAACATCTATTTATTCTATAAACAATTCTTGAAGTAAAACTTTAATAAATTGAATCTCCTTTTTTCTTTGACCATGGTTGAAGCCTCTTACCTCACTCAAAATATTGTATGAAAATAAGCACAAAATCTGAATGCCTTGCCAACCTTACCCAAGCTTCAAGAAAAGCAAAAGATATTTGAAAACCCAATTTTTGAAGAGGAATAGGAGGAAGAAAATCCTCCCTCTAGAACCCTTTCCCCTATTCATAACAAACAAGGGGAAGTAGTCTTTAAATCTATGAACCACTTAGTTGCTTTTCTTAGAGGAAATAGAGAGACCATGCAAACAATTTTGAGGGTTTATGAAGAACCCTTGGTCACTTCCGCTACAGGAGAATCCCTCTTAAATATTCTACAACAACCTGGATCTAACTCCTTGACCTCTTAGGAGAGGGACCCATTCCATGGTTCTTTGTACCTAGATGTTAACCCTTTTAATCTAAGTAAAATGGGGTCTAATCCCCCTATCATCACAACAACCATAGAAGGGAGGCTGCCTAGTATCCCATCCTCTATCAAAAATTAGGTATCTATGCCTCTAAATACAGATTCATTCAGACTAAGTCACCTTGTTTCCCAACCTATAATTATTCCACAAGTTCCAAATATGGACATTTTTTCTAGTATGCCAAACCCTTCAAATATAGCATCTTCTAAAACTTTTATTAGCATACCTTCTTCACAAATCCTAATTCCCACCAACATTTCTTCTACTGACAGTATGGTTTTTCCCTTTGGATCAATTCATCTAAACTCTCAATATCAATTGTTGGTTAGTTTACAACCTCAATTTATAACACCACAAGTCTCTTATCCTAGGTTCTAGGATATAAGCACTAAGAACAACTAGTTAAAGAAAATTTAGAATTTAAAAAACAATTGGATTCTATTCAAGGAGCCACAAAAAGAAGTATTCTTATAAGTATTATTGTAACCAACTTGTAGTTCTATCTCTAACTAACAAACCTTATCCTCCCAAATTTGTAATATCAAAGTTTTGTACATGTAAGGGATAAGGTGACCCAATGGATCACCTTCAAATATTTCAAATTGCTTGTCATGATATTGCCTATGATGAGGCATTGGTATTAAAACTATTCGCTACAAGCCTTAGTGGTAAGGCCCTACAATTATACTTCTAGTTGCTTCATCACTCAATCAAGAGATTTGGTAATTTGGTAGAAATGTTCATCCACCATTTTTTATCTACATCATAGAAAAGTACATTATATGATTTATATCAACTGAAGTAGGGCAACAATGAGTCTTTCAATGAGTTTTTTACTCAGTGGCATGCATTGGTTAGAAAAATCCCTTTTGGCCCACCATAAAGAGACTCTTGTGTATTTTCATATACAACTTACAAGAGCAATTTTTATATCCACTAGAAATTACCTACATCACCTCCTTTGAAGATGTAGTAGACCTTTCGAAACAAGTAGAAGCCACCCTCTAACGAAAGAGGAAATTGAAAACTAAAAAGGAAGAAGAAATGTCCTCTTCCTCTAGCAAAAAAATATAATATAAGAATAAACATGTCATAGACGATGGTGTCACTCAATCTCACTCTATCAATAATGTTAAAGCAGGTAATTTTAATACTGCTATTACCACATAAAAGTTTGTCCTAGCTAAATACCAAAAGAAGCCTCAAAGGAAGTTTAATTGTTTAAACCAATCATTATCTTATGTTGTAGGACAATTATTGGACACTAAAATGATAGAGTTACCTCCCATAAGGTAGTTTTACCCTGAATGGGAGAAGCTCCCATGGTTTAAGGTCGATGAGTAGTGCACTTATCATCGTACAAATGGACATCGCACTAATAAGTGTAGAACACTTAATAACCTTGTACAAGACCCCATTGATGAAGTTTACCTTGTGGTTGGAATATCTAAACAAGCAACTTCCTCTAATAAAGACTTAGGGATATTTCAAGACCCCTTGCCTAACCAATAATATTTTATATCGGAATTTTCCCCCACTAGATCCAAATTTTGTAGGGATGATTTAGATTAGCACCATTACTAGACAACAAGCTAAAGAAAGGGGTCAAGATTTAAAATCGTCTTATAATCCCCCTTTAGTCTTGCGGTCTTGGCGCACAAATGCTCCTGAAGGTCCACCTTTGGTTCTAAAGGCTCGGGACAAAGGCATGAGGGCCTTTAACCTCCAACAACAATTGGAGGAAATCCTAGCCAAAATATTTATACTTGAATTGCTAAAAACTTCATCAAGTCATAGAGAAATCTTGTTTAAATTGTTAAACAAGCAAACTGTACCTTAATATGTTAGCCTTGATAAATTGGCTAACATTGTAGGGTCCCTTAGCATAAATCATGTAACTATATCCTTCTTTAAGGATGATCTTCTTCCCCCTTTGATGTTAGGACAGATTCCCTTGTACATTACCTGTAAGATCGGTGAGAAATATATTAAAAGGGTCCTTATCAATAATTGCTTAGCTATAAATGTTTATAGCCTTAAGTTCATTTATAGGATAGGGATTAACAAGGAATATCTAGAGAAGTTAGATATTATAATAAAATCCTATGGCAATGAGAAGCGTCAAGTCATTGGACCTATAGTTCTTCCAAAAAAATGGGGCCTCACATACTAAACACTTTATTTAATATGTTGCCCCATGACTTTATTTAAGTCGTTGGACGAAAATGGTTGTTTTTCCTCTTGATTTTGGTAATCCTTCAATAAAGTCCATAGAAATATTTGCCCATGTTTTGGTGGGTACAGGAATAGGTTGAAGTAATCCTGGAATAGCAAGGGTCTCCCCCTTTTGTCTTTGGCAAACTTCACATTCTTTTACAAAAATTTTGATGTAATTTTTCATTCCTACCCAATAGCAGGAGGTAGTGGCTCTTTTATAGGTTTTTAAGAAACCAGAGTGGCCTGTAGTGGGTGAGATATGCAACTCATAAAGAAGTTTTTCACGATAAGTTGAATTGGGGGTGAGGACCATCCTTCCTTTGTATCTTAATATATTGTCCTTCCAAGTGTATGGAGGTTTGCTACTAGGATTATGTTGAAGTTGTTGAATTAAGGCGTGGATAGTAGGATCATTTATCCATTCTTCATGCACCTCATCTACCCATTTAGGAATAAGGAAGGAAAGAACACGAACTTGAGGCATATCTTCAAATTTTCTAGAAAGTGCATCGGCTACCATGTTGTCCTTTCCCTTTTTATATGTAATTTCATAATCATAGCCAAGAAGTTTAGTAACCCACTTTTGTTGTTTCGAGGTATTAGTCCTTTGTTCCAAAAAATACTTCAAGCTATGATGGTCAGTGCGTATAATGAAATGTTTGCCAATAAGGTAAGGCCTCCAATTTTGAATAGCATGGACAATCACCAACATCTCTTTTTCATACGTAGAGCGAGCTAGATTCTTAGGATAAAATGCTTTGCTTATAAAAGCTAGAGGCCTTTCATCCTGCATGAGTATGGCTCCCATTCCTATTCCCAAAGCATCACTTTCAATGACGAATGGTTTAGAAAATTTGGGCACGGCTAGAACAGGGGTGGTACACATTGCAGTTTTCAAGGTAATAAAGGCCTCATCTGCTTTAGATGACCATTTGAAAGCATTTTTCTTAAGTAATTTTGTTAGAGGGGCAATGATTTTACCATAATTTTGGACAAATTTTCTATAATATCCCGTTAGTCCAAGAAACCCACGTAAACCTTTTAAGGTTTTTGGAATAGGCCAAATTTTCACCTCCTCAATTTTGCAAGGATCTACCATAACTCATTCTTTTGAGACAATATGCCCTAAGTATTCAATTTCTTGTTTTCCAAAGGAACACTTTGATATTTTTGCATAAAGTTGATTTTCCTTCAAGATTTGTAATGCTTGTCTAACATGGTCCAAATGTTCTTCCCATGTTTTGTTATAAATCAAAATGTCATCATAGAAAACTAATATAAATTTACAAAGGAAAGGGTGAAATACTTTATTCATTAGACTTTGAAAGGTAGAAGGAGCGTTGGTAAGGCCAAATGGCATCACCAAGAATTTGTAGTGCCCTTCATGAGTGCGAAAGACCATCTTAGGAATATCATTTTCATTGACTCATATTTGGTGGTAGCCCGACCGTAAGTCTAACTTGGAAAAATAAGCTGCCCCATGGAGTTCATCTAATAGCTCGTCTATGACCGGAATAGGAAATTTATCCTTGATGATCATTTTATTAAACGCTCGAAAATCGACACATAAACGCCACGATCCATCCTTCTTTCTAATTAAAATAATTGGAGAGGAGTAAGGGTTTTTGCTAGGTCTAATGACTCCTGCCTTAAGAAGCTCTTGTACTAATTTCTCTATTTCAGTATTTTGGAGGTATGGATAATGATAAGGTCTAATATTAGGCGGTTGATGCCCTGGAAGTAGTGGAATAATGTGATCGTGACTTCGTTGTGGAGGTAGTCCTTTTGGTTCATTGAATACTGCCTTATGGTGGTCTAAAATCGTTTGTAACTCTGGTGTCTCTTCTTCTTTGTGACTAGGTTGAATTGAAAATAATTGGGCGACCATTCCTTTGTTTCCTTTTTGGATAATTTTCTCCATTCTATGCGAGCTTACGATTTGCGAAGGTCCTGATTTTAGGCCTTTGATAATATAGCTTTGGTTCTTTGCTATGAACTTCATCCATAGTTCATCAAGTTCCCATTGGACTACGCCCAAGGTTCGTAACCATTGTATGCCTAGTACAATGTCGCAACCACCTATGGGTAGGACGTACATGTCGCCTTTCATGTTATAAACCCTCATAGTTAGTTTTATAATTCTGCATTTTCCTTTGCATGCAATTTTTCTGCCACTTCCAATCATCACTTCGAAGTTATTGCAAGGGTATATAAAACAATTTACTTTCTTAGCCACCTTTGGATCAATAAAATTGTACGTGCTACTAGAATCTAGGAGCATAGTAAGGTTTTGTTTCTTAAAATACCCTTTAACTCGTATTGTTTGAGGGACAAAAAATCCAGCAAGGGCATTGAAGGAAACCTTTTGTGCATTTTCTTCGTCACTTTCAAGTGTGTTGGATAATACCTCTACTTCGAGTTCAGGTTCCTCTTCAATAGAATTCCCCCCATCTATGGCATCTAGAATATATAATTTTCGTGAGACACATTTATGATTTCTGTCAAATTTCTCATCGCAATGGTAGCAAAGACCCTTAGCTTGTCTTTCCTTCATTTCCTTGAAACTCAGACGCTTAATTGGTAGAGTGGACTTAATTTTGGGGGTTGTGTAGGAGTTTTGGGTTATTCAATTTTGCATTGGTTTGGGGTTGGTATAAGTGTTTGATGGTTTCCACAAGGTTGGTTTTGTGAATTGATTTCGTTCCTAGATTTTGTCTTCTGCTAATTTTTCCAAGCCAATTGTCTCTAACATGTTTGTAGGGTTATACATTTGCACCTCAATTCGAATTTATTCTTTTAATCCACTGATAAAACATTCTTGAAAGAAGGCAACATCTAATCTGGATGTTCGATTAGCTAGCCTTTCAAATTCTGCTTGGTATTCGCTTACCGAAGTGGTTTGGCATAATTTAGTGAGGGCCCCTGTAAAGCTTTGAAATTTGCTAGGTCTGAATCGCACTAATAGATTCTATGTAAAGGTTTACCACATCGGAGTGCCGTTAGTTTTCTCGAACCATTGGTACCATTGGATGGCATCGTTTTCCAAGTGGAAGGAGGCGATATGCACTTTTTACATTTTTGGAATTTGATTTAGTGAGAAATATTGCTCTGCTTGGTAGATCCAGTTTGTATGGTCTTCGCTTTCAAATTTTGGGAAGTCTAATTTGGTCGTCCATGGTAAAATGGAAGTTTGTGGACCTCCTAACATTTCTCGGTTTGATGACCCGTTATTGGTTGAATTTGAATGTGTTATTGACTGATTTTGACTGATAGCATCAAGTTTAACATCCATTGCAAATATTTTCTCGAAGAGTTCTCTTGTGTTACGGGAATTCTCCTCTATTTCCTGTTTAACTTCTTCAGTGAGCCTTTCATGTTTCTCATGAATGGAATCCAATGATCATCGCCCCTTAGCCATTGTGGTTGGTGTAGATAACAATCAATATAACTTGGTACAAGGTGAGCAAGTGTAAAATTTGTTTAACAACTTTACAAGTTGTTTTAGAAACTTTTACAAAAGTTGTCTATGCAATTTTTTCCAAAAGATTAAAATTGGCAACTTTGTTTTCCAAGGTTTAGCAAGAATTAAAAAAAAAAATATTGCCTTCTTTTACCAAAATTTGGTGGGCAATGCCTTATCAACTTTTAAATTTGGTGCTCTCTGTTAATTAACAGTAGCTTTTATAGATTAATATTGAACCGAAATAGAATACGGAGTATGACATGGTAGAGGCGTCAAGGTCAAGAGCGCACGGTAGGCGGGTAACGACAGAAGCATCAGGATCGAGAGTGCACGGCAGTCGGTAGGGTGGCAGGCGAGAAAGAGAATGAGCAGGCAGATAAGGGTGACAGGCGGGGAGGCAGACTAACAGAGCACGACAGAGGTGCAGGGGTAGCAGGTGGGGAGGCAGACTGACAAAGCATGACAGAGGTGCAGGGGTGGCAGGTGGGAAGCACGAGGAGAAGGTGGACAAGGGCGATAGGCAAGGAGGTAAATTTGGTATGAAAAGTAAGGGGAAGAAAGGTGCATTTGGTAGTGGTCCATTCTGGGTGCCATCTACTAGTGTGGTGCCTAGGAAGCTCGATACTTTCAAAGGTGCCTAGCAATGGTTAAAAACCCCACTTGCTCCTTCACAAGAGCAATGTGGGATAATTCCCTTACCTTAAAACTTGACGTCGCTACTCGGTTCTTTGCGAGAGACTTTTTTGATGCTAAAAAATTAAACAACCTTAGCCCAAGTTTTAATTTATTAATTTTGGCTCACCGAAAATTTAAACAAGACGTCAAAAACACTGCAGGCAAATATTTTAAGGTCAATTATCACATTTGATTTCTATTGTATGTACCGGTGAGTCGACGCAGATCGTGTCACCATGAGTGTAATGTTATAACAGAGAGGTCACGTTCTTTCTTTCTCAAAGCCGATTTTGATCATTGTGTTACATCTTATGGGTGGTGGGAGGTGGTCGTTTGTTGCAATGGAGTGGTGGGTGAGAAATGACTCTGATCCAGATGGTAAGATACCAAGTGGAAGACTCTGACTTAAATAGAATCGTAAGAAATATTATGAATTGTAGTTGGAAATCAGAAGGTAAACTCCTTATATATTAATAATGTATATTCTTCAATGTCTTAAAAATAAAAAGTGATTGGGTTAATATACCCAACCAAGGAGTGTGTGCTTGTGAAAGGGTGTGACCCCTTGTAAGTTAATATATTAAGATAATGATAATTGTATTATGTTAGGAGGGTCCTAACAACATCCCCAACCCTAATGAAAGGTCAGCTTACCCTTATTTAGAAAGTAGTGATGATGAGGAATTATGTGTTTTCTCGCTTGAATAGAGGGATTAGATTGAGATGACGATGAGGATAGTGAACCTTCCCCTTTCTCCATTTCTAACCTATTTTTATAATATTCACACATAAACACCCTAATCATCGTCCACCCTAAACGTATTGAAGAAACTAGACAAAGGTCTAATAGAGCATTTAAGAATAGCCTTGACAATGAGGATAGGTTAGATCTACCTTGAGCATACAATAGTACATCATCCTTATCAATAGAAAACCTCTTATCAACTTTCAACATAAATGACTATGAGGTAAAAATTTCACCACACATCTCTTCTAGGGATTATTGTAATGATTCTCCTCATCAAGAAAATATCCCTAGTAAGGGTCCTGGCAAATGGTCAGGTGCTTTAATGATCAACAAATATAAAGGTTGAAGGAGCATGGAAGGCTAGAGGCTAAAGGAGCGTGGAAGGTTGAATGATGAGTTGATCTTTGGAGTGTCAAGGTTGAAGGAGTGTAAAATGCTGGGTTGGTTGAAGGAGTGTGGAAGACTAGGCTATCTAAAGGAAATACAGTGGAAGGCTAGGATGTTGGGTGGAAAGCTAGGATGTCTGAAGGAATATGGAAGGTCGATAAGGTTGAAGGAGCGTGGAAATATGGGCTGGTTAAAGGATCTAAATTGAAAGGTTGGGAATGCTGGAGGAGCATGGAAGGTTGCTTAGATTGAAGGAGCATGAAAGGCTAGCCTTTATTGGGTGGAAGGCTTGTTTGAGATCGGATCATCTAAGGGAACCACAACAACAAGTTAGGTTGTTGAGTGTAGTGCAACAACAGGTCGGGTTGTTGGGTGGAAGGTTGGGTCAACTAAACCCCCTATTTTTGTCTTTGGTAATCCTATGGGTTTGGAACCCATAGGTATTGGGGTGGTTTTTTCCCCCTCTTTACAATAGAAAAATGTGTGAAGGATTAGGGTTTTTTCCTAAAAAGACATCTCATCTTTTATGAGCTATATCTTCGTGAAAAGTTATTTGATTTATTTGATTCTTGGATCAACTTGTGCGGAATTTGAATAGCTTTTAAATGAGTGGTCATATGCAAGAATCCAAGCAATATTAAGGGAGATATGATCCTATAAATTCAACCATTCGAAACAAGGGCATTGATAATTTTTCAAGTCATGAAAAACAAAATTGCAATTATTTGTCAGCTAGGGTTTAAATGATGGGAAGAGCAATGAAGGACTAGGACTTTAGTGAGGAAGGAAACTAGCAATCCATATTTGGTAAAACAAACTATGATAGTGCGATATTTTGGAAATATTACTCTACTAATAGATATTAGAAGTGAAGTTTTAGCATTGTGAACACTACTATAGAAAAATTTCAAGAAAGATGCTAAATTATGGAATAATTGTATTCATATAGAAAATTGAAAATATCTAGAAAATAAAAATCAAGAATTTAGATATTTTATGTAAAATGATGTAGGTTTCTATCTATAGCATCTCAATTTATATGAGAAGTGTATTTATTTATAAACTCTCAAGCTCAAAATAAGAGAGTTGTAATTTTTTAAGGATGGGGAACCCCAGTACAACCCCTTATTATCTAGAAAAATATATATATATCCCTACTAAAGGGTCTCTTCCACTAATTACACATCCCTCACAATAATCCAATTCTAAACAATGGATCTTAGATTTCAAATAGCTTAAAATTCTAGGGGTGTTACCTACTCCTCACTGTTAGAAGATGAATCTCATATTCTAATAGAGGAAACTATTAATATCAACATAGGTTCCCAAGATAATCCAAAAAAATTAAGTTAGCAAAGATCCTAACTTTAGAAGAACATGAAGAGTATACAAAACTCTTAATCAATTTCTATGACATATTTGCATGGTCTTATTCAAATATACCTGGATTAGACCCATCCTTAGTAGTCCACCATTTGATAGTCAAGCTAGACGCTAAACCAACAAAGCAAAAACTAAAGAAAATGCACCCAAAAGTTGTTTTGCTAGTTAAAGAGGAACACAAAAATATTTTAAAATTTAATTCATTACGGCTATTGATTATTCTGATTGGATCTCCAACATAGTAGCTATAGCCAAAAAGGAAGGTGTTGTATGAGTGTACCAAATTTTGGGACAAAAACAAAGCTTGTCCCAAAGAGGATTTTCCTCTATCTAACATAGACATGATTGTGGACTTCATTGCTAGATGTGGAATAATATCATTAGTAGATAAAATCTAAATTACACCAAAATACAATGTTCATTACCCCTTGGGACACCTTTTGCTAGGTCATACCCTTTGGTTTGAAGAATTTTGGCACAATATATCAATGTGCAATGCCATACATATTCCATAATATGATGCACGATATTATCAAAGACTATGTTGATGATATTTTCAAGCAATATATGAAATGAAAAGATCATGTTAGGGACTTAAGGCATATCTTTGAGTGAATCAAAGAGTACAAGGTTTACCTAAAACCATCCAAATACATATGTGGAGTGACATCAAGAAAATTATTAGGATTCATAATCTCTCGGTGTGGCATTGAAGTAGATCCAGATAAAATATATGCCATAACTGACATGCTACATCTTAAAAATCTAACCCAACTTCAAAGTTTGCAAGGTAGATTATAAGATATTAGGAGATCCATTTCCCAATTGGTAGACAAATGTCAGCCCTTTTCCTAACTTTTGAGGAAAGGGACCAAGTTCAATTAGGATTTTGGCACCTTGAAAAACATATCTTCTATCTCTGCCAATGCTTATCCCACCTAATCCCCTTAAACCTTTGTTTTTATACATTACAACAATAGTCCATGCCTTAGGTGCCATGCTAGCATAATACAATGATCAACATAGGGAAATGGAAATCTACTATATCAACTGAACACTTGTTATCTATGAGACAAGATATACTCCTCTAGAAAAATTGTGTTTGGTTATGGTCTTTGCTTCTCAAAATTTGAGGTATTACATGTTAAGCCATAAAACTTATGTCATAGCTAAAGTCAATTCCTTAAGGTACCTTATGTTCAAACCTTATCTTTTAGGTAGGACAACTAAATTGGTAATGACCCTTAATGAGTTTGATCTTGAGTTTATTAGCCAAAAGTTGATAAAGGGATAGGTGATAGTTGATTAGTTGGCATCAAACCCTTTACTAACTACCCAGTCCATAGTATCCAAGTATCCTAATGAGATAGTGTGTACTCTCAAAGTGGACCAACAAGATTCTTGGACCTTTTTCTTTGACGAGGCAAGATGTGTTCAAGGTGTTAGGGTAGGAATCATCTTAGTATCATGCCAATAAATCGCCATCCCTCCATCCTTTAAGCTTCAATTCTTGTGTACCAATAACATGATCGAATATTATACTATGTGTTGTGACATCCAATCTTTTGATCGCATAATCCGATCGGTTGCAGAGGTGCTATTTTGCAGAGAACCTTCTAGGAGGCATAAATTTTGATATAGAGCTTCGTTTTCATTTTTTTTAAAACAACCTAGCTCAACAAGATCTACTCAAAAAACTTAGTAAAATTTTCAAAAAACCATTTAAAACTGATCAACATTTTTGCAAACGATTAGTTGTAGAGATTTTTGTCGGTTGCAGACATGTCGATCGATTTTAGATGGTTTTTGAGGATTCTACTAAGTTTTTTATGTAGATATTGTCGACCTAGGTGGTTTTAAAAAAACAAAATTCAAAATGGAGCTCTGGATCAAAAGTTATACCTCCTAGAAGGTTCACTGCAAAATATCACCTCTACAACCGTTAGACATAAGTTGATCGGTTGCAGAGGCATGTCAATCGGCCTAAGCCGATTGGTTGCAGAGGTGCACTTTTGTAGAGAAACTTCTAGGAGGCATAACTTTTGATCTAGAGCTCTGTTTTTAATTTTTTTTAAACCACCTAGCTCGATGAGATCTACTCAAAAAACTTAGTAAAATCCTCAAAAAACCATTTAAAATCGATCGACATATCTACAACTGATCGATTGTAGAGGTGTCAATCAGTTGCAGACATGTCGATCGATTTTAGATGGTTTTTTGAGGATTTTACCAAGTTTTTTGTGTATATCTCATCGAGATAGTTGGTTTTAAAAAATAAAATAAAAAAATGGAATTTTGGATCAAAATTTATACCTCTTAGAAGGTTCCCTGCAAAAGAGCACCTCTGCAACTGATCGGCATAAGCTGATCAGTTGCAGAGGCATATCAATCGGCATAAATCGATCGATTGTAAAGGCATATCAATCAATCTAAGCCGATTAGTTGCAAATCTGCAACCAATCAACTTAGATCAATTGACACACCTCTGAAATCGATTAGTTTATGTCGATCGGTTGTAGAGGTGCACTTTTGCAGAGAACCTTCTAGGAGGCATAAATTTTGATCCAGAGCTTTTTTTTTTTTTAAAAACACCTAGCTCGATGAGATCTACACAAAAAACATAGTAAAAAACTCAAAAAAAATCTAAAATTGATCGATATATCTGCAGTCGATCAGTTGTAGAGGTGTTTATGGGATCGATCGGTGTCTTCCTATTGATAATACCTTACAACCAATCGATAAATATGTCGACTAACAATAGGTTTTTCATTATTTCAGAGATGTTTTTGAGTTAGAGTATTTGAGATGTATGTTTATCGCTAACCCCTACAATATATATATGGGTAGTATGAGGCAAATTGGGCAGGAAAAACAAAATCATTTATAATTTGAAGGTGAATTATCCGTGGAATAGGGCGGAAGTAGTTAGCGAATTAAAATAAAATAGGATAATTATTATCAACAGTAGGTGAATTTACCCCAAAAAACTTCCACCCTATAAATTTTGGGTGAATGGGCCCCAGTGAAAGGATCCAAAATTAGCCAATTTAAAATTTTGAAAATCCTAAATAGAGCCAATTTACGATATTTCGTGCTTATGCATAACCCTAGATGAAAGGCATCCTTTGTTCACCATAGATGTACCCTACATGGATGCCATATCACTAGCTCTACCTATAGGTCATCCACACCATCGAGCCTCTAATAAAACTCCTCTAAAAGACCTCTACACTCTCTCATGGGCATGAGCCCATATGAAGCTCGTCGAAGCCTATGCATCTTCCACATCTACAAGAAGTCCAAATGACCACATGATCACTAGGTTATCCCATGCTCAAACCTGTAGTAATATGCTGCAAATAAGGTTCTTGCCCTTCTTGTAAGCCACTTGATGAAGGGTTTGATAAATTCTATGTAATATGAAGGGTTCCCATGTAAACTGAGTTTGATGGTCCATCATCTAGATGATGATATCACCTCAACTCTATTATAGAAACATCTTGTTGGCATCCTTGATCAAAATATCGGATGTCACAACACATAGTAACCCCGCCAACTTGTCCATTATACCAACTTGAAATATGACATTTAATTCAATGTTGTACTACCTCAATGTAAATTATGGATCTCTAGTAAACCCCTATAGTTATTGAGACCTATTACACCACCTCAAAATTGATGCCCCTCTAATTAGCACCTAAAGTATCTTCCATGCACTCTAAATTAACCATCTCTCCTATCGATAATAAAAATATGGTATACTTAGAATGCCACCACTTTGCCAAAGCAATAAGGCATGAACTAGCTTTATATGGTATGGTCACTCGATACCCAATGCCAACACCATCCAACACTACCTTATTCGCTAGGGTTATGGCATCAACCATCGACCTAAAATTATGGGATCATCAATCTTGAATATGTAAAATATCTAGCACCTACATGCATAAAAATGTATAATAAGAGTCAGATTTTACTAAAGCAAGTAATGTCTAATCCTCTTTATTTAGCCTTGAATTTGCTAGCTATAAGAAAATCTGTTGCCATAACACAAATTTTCCACCCACTAGGGTTTCATGAGTTTGTCCCCCATCATGGTGAATTTGTGATGGCAAATTCACACCCCGTATGAAAATTTGCCATCCATGGCAAAGTTATTTTAAAAAGACAAAAATAAAAATATTCAATAGATAGAAAAGTCCCATACCTATACCTAGGCCCTTGTTGTCCCACCTCCACCTTGTACCACCTCCAGTCGATGAATTGGGAATCATGGTTGCACCATTTTAATAATTGTTGTGTTTTCTCCATAGCACTTTTCCTTCTTGTGTGGTAAAAATAAATTATTTTACCCTACCCTTTGCCTACTTTACCCCCCAAGGGTAAAAAATTTTGCTTCTCCATTTTTTCTACCTAACCTATTTGTGTTCCTTTGGGACCACATACGATCCCTCAAAAACTCGAGGGGGCACCTAGGTTGGGGGTAAACTAGTTTGATATTTTTCTTTACATGTATTAAACATTATCCAATAAAAATCTTGGGTAATTTTTTGCACCTCATGAGCAGATTTTTTGGTATGTTTTGCCTCGTATTGGTCAAACAAAACTTATTGCCTTTTTTAAACTAGGATTATCTATAGCTATTTTGACTCATTTATTAATGCATCAAAAAGAAGGAAAATATAGATAACTAAAATCAAGACACCTAGCTTAATGAATTTTAACACAAATACATAGAGCAATTAAGACAACTATATTACATGCCTCCAAACCTAAATTTAGTAGCCAAGTCAGCATCTAATGAATCCATCACCTCAAGGTCAAATTTTCCAAGTGATGAATTCACCGTCTCAACTAGCAAATTAACACAAATTGTCATTCGCATCCAATTTCTATCTCCCCCATAATATTTGACTTGCAACAATCAAAAATCATAAATTTATTGGCTACAAATTTTTTGTTGGTGGATTTGCAAGTGATGATTCATTTTATGCATGCAACTAACATTCCAATCCATCTAAAACTACTTTTTAAAGTTAGTTAACACATTGCAGCACTTTCAATCACCCTAGACAATTATCAATCAAGGAAGTTAACTCATCAAGTAATCTCAAAATCAATCTTCCTAATTGGAAATAAAACTCTAACCAACTCCCTTAACTACCAATAAGCCCCTCGTGACTATCAATCAAGATAGTTAACAATAAATCATACAAGATAATACATGCTAACTTGACACCTCACCCCTCCCCCTTGTGACTTCCATTTTCTATATATTGGCACCTTTGGGATGGCATTAAGGACAACTTTTTTTTAGGTAATTGTTGGTCAGGAATCTGCACCTAATGGAAAGAGTTTTGCACCTTACAAACTTAACCAACATTGAAAGGTCCCAAGATGCAAAGGTCTCAAAACCAATCTTCGGAGTAAGTTGGTTCCTTATAAAATTCTAACTATTCCACTTGAGTTAAAGGAAAAGAAAGAGAAAGGGACCTAATCTAACACCTTACAATGCCAAAGGATGGGTTAGCCACATCAAGATATATATATGAACTGAACTGAAACATACCAATGTACACCCAAACCATCTAACAGACCAACCAACACATTTCAATATCAATTATGCATAATATATACTTGCAAATTCCATAGCTAATGAATATACAGTCATAATCTAGAATGCAAAATTTTAACTAATTATTCATTTTTTTAGCAGAAATAAACAACCATAGGATTTATACATACATACATGACATCGTTTGAAGGCTAGACAATGATTTGTTTGTATTCGATATGCTTCAAATCTCATATACAAATTGTAATGTCCAAGATCCGACCCTAAGAACACATCACATTCTATTATTTATAGACCTTAGGCCCTTCTTTTGGATTAGTAAAATTCAATTAATATGACGTCGTGGCAGTGGGTAGCTGGCCCCTACAAATCTTCTGCAGATCTTCTACTAATCCTCTACCCTTGATGGAACATTTTTGGAAATCTCTGCATCATCTGAATTGGCTGCATTAATTACACCTCCTTAGTCTACTTTTGCATCCAATTGTGTTGTACTTCACACATTCCTACCCTTACTTTCGTAGTTGGGCATTAACTCCTCCTGCAACTTACTCCTTCGAGCACAATGTACTGGCAGAAAAATGGATCTTTAAATTTTTAAATTAGGTTCTATGGTAGGCTCCTTGAAAATTTATAAATTTGCATTAATTTCACTCATAATTGATCTATGTGTAGGCCAATACCCTAGGCTAGTACTAGCTTTGGTTCTCCTTCCATTTTTGTCAAGCACTCATCCTGAATCAAATTTAGTTTCCAAATCTATACTAGGCAGGGTTTTGGAGCACCTCTCTTTATAATGGCTATTTATTTCTCGCCCTGACAACTTTATTCGGGTGACATATTGGTGTCATTCCACCCTCACGACCTTCCTAAACACCCACCCAGGCTAGGGCGGGTCTTTTAGATAGCCCTGCCCTTTGAGACCTTCTAAACTCCCATCCAAACTAGGGCAGGGTCTTGGGAGCCACCTTGTATTTTTGACCATTCGAACCTTTGCCCATGCAACCCTAGCTTGGGTAGCACTTTATGTTGAAAACATGAGCAAGGTTTTGTTGTCATTGATGTCAAGAAGACAGAATCAGTAAGCGTCAGTTTCAGTGGGCAACATCAATTTCAGGTTCTGTAATCAAGTGCAAAAGAAAATTTGCTCCCAAGTGGTCAGATGAGGTCTAAAGGGCAAAAGGAAGGCCCAAGAAAAATAATATTATAATATTTTATTATAATATTAAAAGGGCAAGACCCAAATATTTAATTAATTATAATAGTTTTATTATAAATTAATTTAATTTACTCTTAGAGTATTAAATTAATTATAAATTAATTATAATCTAATTATAAATTAATTATAATCTAATTATAAATTAATTAACCCTAAGGTTAGGGTTATAAAGTTTAAATTTTGAAATATTCGAAATCGTCGACGTTGTGGAAGTATATCACATTATGCATATAAAGGAGGGTAAAAACCAAGGCATTTAATTCATCCGCGATCAAAGAGTTATGTGTGATTTTTGTGCACATTGCAAGGGAAGCAATCATGTGTTTTCAAAGGTTTTTCAAGGCAGAATATAAGACAAGGAGGAGTTTCAGTTGCATATTCCAAGGTGCTCTGTAGCGTGACTGGCAGCAAGGGAGGCACTAAGACATTGGCAATCGCGAGGTGCAGGGATCGAATCCTGTGAGTTTACATTTTGCAAAGAAGAGGAAGGTTTTTGGTAAAGTCTGCGTGCTCGATGAAATACAAAGGAAAGGTGCTAGCCTTTTTCTTTGTGCGGAGGCTCATAGCCCACGTGGTGGGCACACACCTTGCTAAGGTACCTAGCTGTGGAAAGGTTTCGTGCTTGAAACTCATCAAGGCACCTTTTTCTAAAGGACTAAGGTATGCAATAGTTTGCTTGGTTCCAAAATTTGCGGAGGTTCCGAAATTTGCAAAAAATATTTTTTAAAAAGGTTATAAAGTGGAAATTGCATGTGATAAAGGTTTTTGTGAGGGAGATAAAAGGATAAGCATTATTTTATGTTAGGGTTTAATTTTTGAGTGCTTTGAGATTATTGAGAGGAGTAATAAGGTGTGCCATAGGAGTTAGAAATATTTGTTGAAAACAAAGTTAATTAATTGTATTGAAAGGAGAAATAAGGTTGAGTAAATGTTGATATTTTGACTTGGTGAAATATCTTTGTGAGGATTTATTAAGGATAGATATTTTCTATCTAACCCTAGTATTGGCAAAAAGAGTGGTTGTGATTGAGACAAGTGTTTAAGGTCAAATCATCTTCAAACAAGAGGTAAGGGTGCATTATCCTTGAGAATGATTGTTGGATGTTATGAATGCTAAGTTGGAGTGAAAAGGATTGTTTGATAAGCATTGTTGAGTTTGATTGTTAAAAGTTTTTCTGAGTGAAATTTGATGATAAAAACCTTGTTTGATAAGCATTATTGGAAACATTGAATGAACCTTCATATGTATGATTAATTTTTGGTTTAATACCATGAGCATCATTGTTATGTGAACTTGAAAACTATCTTGAACTAGGTTTTGTAAAAGATCATGAGTATCATTGTTATGTGAGATTGTTTGATAAGCATTATTGGAAATATTTGAGTGAGTGTTCATGTGCTTGAACTAGGGTTTGAAGAAAGGAATGTTTCATTGAGTGATTGATTGAGTGGAGTTGATTGAGCCTATTCAAGTGGAAGTGTTGAATTGATAGTTCAAGTTCTGTGAAACAAATTGTTCTATATTCTAAATTGATTTGAGAAAGAGATTGAAAGTGATTGAGCATTATTGTAAGTGTGAAGCATATTGAGTCTCTAACAATTCTCTATATATTTCTATGAGATTGAACAAGGTTCTGTGTGAAACTTGTTTATGATATTGAAGAGGTTTTCTGTAATAGGTTGAGTTGAGTTGTATAAAGCTTTTGTGAAAGCTAGTGGACATATTTGAGCAAGTCCTAGAGTGGACTTAAGGATTGAGTTGAGTAAGCCTTTGTGAAAGCTTACAAGCATATTAGACAAGTTCTAGTAAGTACTTTTTTAGCAGATTTGAGTTAAGTCTTGGTGAAGACTTGTTGAGCAGATTTGAGGTGAGTCTTGGTGAAGACTTGTCAAGTAGATTGGACAAGTTCTAGTGAGGACTTGTTGAGCAGATTTGAGGTAAGTCTTGGTGAAGACTTGTTGAGCATATTTGAGGTAAGTCTTGGTGAAGACTTGTTAAGCAGATTGGACAAGTTCTAGAGAGGACTTGTGGATAGATTAGTGTGAGCTTTTGTGGATGTTTACAATGCAGATTTGAGACAAGTCTTTGAGAAGACTTGTGAGTAGATTTGATTGATTGATTTGTTCAAACATTGGGTTAAGGTTTGGGGTAAATCTAGCAGAGTTGATTAGTGATTGAGTCAATCTTTGTGTTAAAGCTTGAGGATAGATTTGAGGACAAATTTTGGTGCAAATTTTAGGACAAGTTTGTACTAAACCAGAGACAAATATTGAGCATATTTGTGCTAGACTGAAGGACTATGTTTAGTATATATTTGAGGACAAAGATTGAGCAAATTTGTGCTAGACCTAAGGACTATGTTTAGTATAGATTTGAGGACAGATATTGAGCAGATTTGTGCTAGATAGAAGGATTGTGTTTAGTACAGATTTGAGTACAAAGTTTGAGCATATTTTTGCTAGATCGAAGGACTGTGTTTAGTACAAATTTGATATAGAGCTGAGAGCAAGCTTTGGAGGTGATCGAGTATAGAGGACGATAGTATCTAGTGAATAGAGGTCCATTATCTAGGGTAGTGAGGATAGGTCTTCTGAGTGAGGATGGGAGTCTTTAGTGGATAGAGATCCATTAGCCAGTGCAGTGGAGGCAATATTTCTAGAATATCACCATCCAGAGCAGAGGAGAAAGGAGTTATCCTATGGATAGAGATCCACAAACTTGATTAGGGGATTGGTGTCTCCTTTGGAAAGAGATCCATAAACATTGTAATAGGGAAAGTATTCCCAAGATATTTGTTGAGAAAATTTTAGTGAAATATTTTCTCCGTGGAGTAGCCCACATTGGGTGAACCACATTAAATTGGTATCTCTATTATGTGTGGTGATTTGTGCATTGCTTTAATTACTGCTTTTGATATTGCCATTGATATATTGCATAATATTATTTGGGAAAAAAAAAGTAAAAAGTGGTCTTATATTGTTCACCCCCCCTCTTAGTATAAGCTTGTGTTCTTCACTTTACAATGGACAGTGAATATCTTATGGCCCAAAACTTTTTCTTGGCATATGATAAAGCTTGTTTTGGGGGTGGGGATTTTGGAGATCTTCCCAGAGTCAAGAGCATCAAATTTTCTACCCTACATTCTTGGAAAATTTTAGGGTCTTTTACTTGTAAAAAAGAGAACCCAGGCAAGCAGAGACAAGCAATATTACGACTTAATCAAAATTTTGAGACAAATTTTAAAAAAATGAACAACCCTAGCTGCTATCGATTGGGCTATAGAGTCACCAAAATAACTATCAGTATTTGTAAAATTATACCATGCCTGTAAAGGCCTGTAAGCTCTTTCAAAATTTCACCGCCCCTCTCGACTCGGGTTGCTGCTACTTTTATTCTCAGAGATTTGAACTTTGAGGTTGTTGTAGATGCACTCCCAAACTTTAGTTTTAGGGATGGAAGCATTCCTAATCTGATCACTCATATCCTCCAATCGGTTCAGGTCTTTGTAGGAGGGATCTCAATAATTTTTAGCCACCTCTTCTAATTTGGTGTGAAGATCAAAAAATATTAAGATAATATTCGATATTTTATCCACCGCCACAGGCTCTTCAAGTTTGAGGATATCACTTTGATCTTGCTTCATGGCCTCAAACTAGTTGACAAGGTCATGCTCTGTATGGAACTACTTGTTATTTTCCTAGAACCCTAGAGAGCCAAGTTTTCTAAGTGCAACATTAATTTTATTTATTTTCTCCACTTCTTTCTTCAATTTTGCATGGATTTCTATGCCCTCATAGTAGAGGTCCATGACCAAGAGTATCTGCTCCATACGATGCCTAGCTTGATCCTTTTATCCCATATTGAGAATGCCAATAGAATAGCGTTTGATCTTCTGAAACATATCTTTCACTGCCATTGCTTGAGGGTCCATAATGTGTATTGCCTTTCCCCCATTGGTCAACTTTGTCTCCACTTGCTTAGAAATCGATAGAATGTCCACTAGTTTACACACAAAGGAGGGGTGCACCTTCAACGTTGCTTGTCTTTATTCCCAGATAGAAATCTCTAACGTCCCTTATCCAAGCCTTTGAGATTGTTGATCCATGAGGCATACTTATTTCTTTCTAGAGCTCATTCAGAGCATTATTCAAGGACTTTTCCAATTGTTGCAGTTTAGCCTAAGCCTCAACATCCTACTTCTCGATTGATTCTTGGATAATCTAGAAATTTGCTTTCCATGCACTGATCTCCTCATCCTTCTATTGCAACACCTTCTAGGAGGTGGCTTTATTTAGTCCTTCCTGGAGTTGTTTCACCTGGAGTTCCAGGGCTCGTTGCTCTGCCTTTGCTTATTTGAGCTACTCTTCCAGATTGCTAATATTTTTCTTTGCAAGCTTCAACTCCTTTTCCTCCTTACTGTTCTGCTAGAACAACGTATCGGCTTGCACATGTAAATTTTGTAGGATCTATACCTTGGGTATTTTTGCAACATCCTTGGAAGCTATCTGGAAATCCCAATATTTCTACTCCATCTCCATGAGGACTTTATTGACTTTTGGCATAGAATTTATCTCATGTATCTTTCCTTCTACTGGATCAAGCTCTAGATGTGTTGTGGGAACTATCGGTGCACATTCTTCTGCCAATTCCTTCCACTGTTGATCCTCCCATTTTCTTTGATTATCTTGAGTGTTCTTTACCACAACATAAACCTCTAGTAGGTCTTCTTCTGTAACTTGCATGAGGAGTGGGGTAGTCAAGAAGGATGGAAGGGGGGTTACTTGGCATGAGGACAAAGTGTGAATCTAAAGTGAGCTCATAGTCTCACTTAATTTCTTTGGATCTGGAAATGGAGTGGATGGCTTAACTAGCTGAGATTGGATGGGTTGTTTCTAGGGTGAACTGGACAAAGGCTTCTCTTCAAATGAAGGTTGAAATAGGGGAGATGTCATAGTAAAAGGATTGGAGGGTAGAAGCAATGAAAACTCTAGCGATCTCTTAGGATATGTATGTTGGGGATGAGGAGGTGGCATCATGTGGGCTATGATCGGTATCATCCTAGTAAAATGTGTTTGAGACAAGGTAGGGGAATCCTCTATGGTTTGCAATGATGGGGTTCATTGAGGAGATGGTGAACGTGAGTCCACCTCTTCCACTATGATTTGCTCCTAGATCACCTTCGGAGACTCTTTCACCACCAGCTACTACTTCTGGATCTTGCTCAAGGCCACCATTCCTTCTATCTTTAGTACTTTGAGAACCAACTTCTTTCCCTCACTTACCACTTGTCATGATTGAGATGCATTAGGGCTTAGAGCACCCTTCCTCTTTTTGCTTGATTGGGCCTTTTGAGATAGAGTGGCTGAGGGTTTTTGAACTTTTGCTCCACTAGATTTGGATGACTTGGTAACTTTGACTTCAGTTGGAGGCTCTACGGGTGGGGCCTTTTGTTCACTTGTCTTTGTCCTGGGTGGATCTGTTGATGCCTACAAGGCTACTTTGGGCCTTCTACTCCTCATCATCCTCCTCCAAATATTCTTGGCTCTACTTGGATACTAGGGGTATCCTCCCTCTTCAAAACCTTAGGGGTGAGGTCTTCTACCTCATTTTTCTTTCAATCATCTCCATCCTTCTTCTTTGCAGGCTTGAAGTTGGCATCATACTTGGTGGAAAATTCCCCATCTGTTTTTCCTGGGAATGCTTTCTTGACATCATCTCGCTCACACCACATAATCCACCATTGTTCAACTTTGTGTTCTATCCAATTCTTCTAGCGGATTATCTCCTAAAATAGGGACTCTTTTATCAGTTGAGTGGGATCCTTTTTGGGATAGAACACCTTTTTATATGGATAGTCAAACCTCCACAACGATTGGTTGTGCATCTAGAATCTGGTCAGGGGCATCACCTGGTATTTTGGTAGGTTCTTATACTTTAACACCTCCATATTGGCCTTATTGTCATGATGCTTGAATTGTCATGGCCTATTATTATCTATAAGCTTAGCCTGGAGAATATTATCAGGATCATAGTGCCATCTGGGTGGCACGAAAGGAAGTCCAAGAGCAAATAGCTTTTCATCGAGTTGTTGAAATTGAACCCCCTCCTTCTTGGGTAGAAGGATGGGCTTGAAAAATATTGATTATAGGAAAATAACCCTCTTTTTGGCTCCAAGCCCTCATTTTTATTCAATGAAATAGATCTATCGGCATACCTCCATATCGAAGACCCAATCCATGACATAAAAGGGGAGCAGGTAGGGGAAATCTGAGAAGCCATACAGTCGGATGCATGTCCCCTCCTTCAGGAAGTAGTAGTCTTCGATCTCCTGAGTACTAGTTCTCAAGAAATCTTCTACCCTTTTTGATAGACACAGATAGGCCTGGTAAATATACGTGAGGATGGGCCCCAAGAACTGCTTGTTGAACTCCAAATAGGAGTTACTCCTTCTAAGTGCATGCATCCATTCCACCATTGGGTGTATTTATCCTTTTTTATTTTTATCTTGAACTTGCACAGCGTGCCTATCGTGGGGCATGTGGTGAAAGAACAACCAGGCCAAGTGTGACACATATCAAAATTCCTTTCTTGCTCCACCTTGATACTCAGCCAATTGATTTTGAATATTTCTAGATAAGAATTCCACCCAATCAAATCTTATAGACTTGTAGGACCATGAAATAACATACCCCATCGCCATATGATATGGATACACCTCCTCATATGATGGAAGACCCAATAGGGCGGCCAACAAGGATAATATGGATTGATCCTATTCTTTAAATTTTCTTATTGGTTGGGGACCATACATACAATCATCTAGTAACACATTAAGGGCTTGAGTCACCCATTGCTTAGGACCATCCTTGACCAACTGCTTCTACTACCCATCTTCATCTATCAGTATGACATGTCATTTGGCATTGCCTTGAGACTCACAAGCAAAGGATACCTTAGGAAAAAATATCTCTCAAATGGTGCTAGCGCTTATGTTGAATAACACTTGATCTTCTAAGTCTTGTACTATGCTAGTGGCTAAATCATAGAACTGTGCAACAACATGCACCAACTCGAGACAAGGATGAACAAGGAAGGGCATGAATGGGCTTAGGTGGCTTCTCTAGGATATGGTCGCCAAACTATTATTAGAAGGTTTTGCCACCAATATTGCTACAACTTCACGAGTAATTTTAATCTTACCTATGTTTATTACTTTGGTGTCTTTGAGCTCTTCATACGAGTCCTCTAGTTTCTTTTCAACCCTTGTTCTCACCATTCTCATAGGAGCACCTTTCTTCAGATATGGAAGGTCACCAAAAATCTAAAAACCTCCTCAAACTTTGAATTTTCACAATATTTCCTTTTTTTTTGCAGTCACAACCTCTATATCAACACATTAGACAAATCTGAAAGGGGTAAATTGATTCTGCTACTCCCTGCTTTATAGCATCATCAAAATCAAACTGTTAAAAGGAAAATTTCTAAACCAAGGTAAATTTATGAGATGCGTTTCTTTTGACACTCGATATCCATAGATTTCCCTTGGAAAGTGAACCATTAGCCCTTGAGATAGCTACACTTGCTGCTTTCATTAGTCTAGAGCGATGGGATTTAGGTAATTTCTAAGTTAGAATTGTGTTAATTACTGTGCCACCAGGTTTTGCCATAATCCCATTGGTTGTAGGCTTATTAGGCACCAAATACGCTATTTATGATAGCCCACCACTTGCTTAGGATGATGTACCTTCTTCTTGCATAATATTTTATAATCGCATTGACATGGTTAATCGAAGCATGCCCACTTGGCCAATTCTTGTTTCTTTGACTGCTAACTTTTTTAGTATTATTGGGGTGCGAACCATCCTGTCCACTTGATGGTAATTAAACCTACTCCACTATGGTTTTCATGATGATTGGTGCTCCCATACTCAGCATTAATGGTACCCTTCATCGACTAGGAAAATTAAATGTGCTCCTGACATCCAATTGGCATGGAGTGATTTCGGTGCATATCTTCCTCCTAGAAGGGGGGCAAATAGTTGTCCTCCACTGATATCGAATGTAAATGCTCATGGTAGAACTTTGAAGCTCTCAAAAAGTGTGTTGCATCTCAGATACCTTCCCGTCTCTTATTAATTGAAGAATCTGGTGCGCAAGCATCAATTATGATATTTTTTGTCCTTTTGCTTACTTCAACTTTACGTCCTGCCTAACTTCTTCTTTTTCATTAGGGTGGTACTTTTAGATTCTCTCAAGGTTCGAAGCTTCATTTTTCTCTGCCCATAGTGGGTGGGGTTCTTAGCCTAGTGGGTCATAAAGTTCTACACCATTTTTTTACCTTGCCTAACTTTATTAGCCCTCATCTTAGCTTGCTTGATCCATCGGGGTGGCTTTTCATTGGTGGGATTGTAGTTGGGTTGGAATCCTATATTCTAGACTAGGTGCAGACTTGGGTGAAAAACATATTAAGTCGCTAGAAAATAACATGACATCTAAAATACCTATACAATAAAACCTTGAAAAGAAACACACAGGAACAAAAGGACTATTTACATATGTACATTCTAGGTCATGATTGAGACTAAGCATAATGCTTAAGATACTGACCATTTACAGGAATTGAGAGCAATATTCCCTCCAAGTCCTGTAGTTGGTATGCATTTGAGTGTTTACAACTTTGGATGAGATACGGGCCTGACCAAAAAGAGTCAAACTTGTCATGAACACCTGGTTTTGCTCGATTAACATCCCATTTTAGGATGAGGTCTCCTTCACAAAATGTTTTAGGTGTGGCCTTCCTATCAAACCAATGCTTGATAATATTTTGGTGATGACACAGGTTATTGTATGCCTTACCATATTCTTCTTCTAGTTGTATCAGTTGTGCCAACCTCTTTTCCATTACAGGAAAGTCTTTCACCTCTATCTCACTCATGAACTTGAGAGCTGGGAGTTCCAAATTGATTGGGAGAATAGCCTCATTTCCATAGACAAGGGCATAAGGTGATGTCCTCAATGATTTCTTAGGAGTAATTCTATCCACCCATAGTGCCTGATCAAGCAAGAGGTGCCATGTTTTGGGATTGCATTCAATGTTTCACTTGATTATCTTCAAAACAAATTTGTTGGTAACCTCTACTAGACCATTCCTCTGTGGGTAATAGTTTGAAGATGCATTCCAGTAGATGCCATATTTTCTAGCAAAGTCCATGGTTTTGGCACCTATGAAGTGAGTGCTACTATCAAATACGATGGTGGCGGGGATCCCAAACCTGGTTATGAGTCTTTCTAAAAAATCAATCACCATCTATTGATCAGCATGCTTGGTGGCCTCTGCTTTAGTCCATTTCATGAAGTAGTCAGTTGTTATGAGGATATATTTGTGATATGCTGATGAGTTTGGATTGATCTCTCCAATGAAATCCAGTCCCCACTGTTGAAAAGGTTCATTTGCTACAACTAGTTGTAGAGGCATGGTAGCATGTTTGGTTTTTCCAATAAATATTTGATATTTATCACATGCCCGTGCAAATTTAAATGCATTAGAGAAGATAGATGTCCAAAACAATCCAGCTCTCAAAATCTTTGTTGTTGTGGTTTGGCCAGAGTAATGCCCTCCTGAGAATCCCCCATGAAATTCTTCCAAGATCATCTCAGCCTTATCTGGCGGTATACACCTCAAGAGTACTCCATTAAAGTTCCATTGATAGAGGATATTATTGATTAGCGTTTAGCTTCTTGCTTGCAGCCTATTTTTTTCCTTTTTTTCCTTTCCCTTTTTATCTTCTCCTTTGAGTAAGGACTACAGCATAGCTTTCCTCTGCCCTGAATACATACAAGATGAAGTCTTTGGAGTAGTCTGGATTGGTAAGGATTGGGGCTCTTGAAATCATATCTTTTATGCTTCTAAAAGCTTCCTTCCATGCTTCAGTCCACTTGAATTATGTATTTTTCTTGAGCATCTCTTTCATGGGCTTAACTATCTAGGTGAAGTCAGAAATAAACTTTCAAACGAAGTTAATTTATCCAAAGAAATATTGCAATACTTTCTTATTCATGAGGAAAGATAATTCTAAAATGGATTTTACCCTATCCGAGTCAATAGCAAGCCCCTTTTTTGATATGACATGCCCCAACAGTTTTCCTTCTTGGATAGCAAACACTAACTTCTTTGGATTGAGTGATATCCCAAATTCCTTGTATTTCTCAAAGACTTGAGTAAGGTGTTCTATATGATCCTCCTTCTTATGATAAAACATAGTCATATCATCTAGGTAAATAACAATCACTCTATTGACCAATTCACCAAATGCCACATCCATTGCCCTCTGAAAAGTGGCTCCTACATTAGATAATCCAAATGACATGCATTGATAGGCAAAGGTTCCCCATTTGGTAGTGAAGGCTATCTTGTATTGATATTCATCTTGGAACCATATTTGATTAAATCTTGAGAAGTCATCCAACAGAGAAAACCTCTCTACTCCTACTACTGTATGTAATATTTGATCAATTTGTGGGAAGGGATAGTGATCTTTTAAGGAGACTCTGTTTAGACTTTGAAAGTCAACACAGAGCCTAATGTCCCCATTATTTTTCTAACTGGAACTAGGTTTGCCACCTAGGTTGAATGCTTAATGGGATATATTATTTTGGTGTTAAGCAACTTCAAAAGCTCTTGTTTCATCAAGGCCTCAATTTTTGGATTGACTGGCCTTTGCTTTTGCTAGACCGATTTTGCATCTGATTCCAACTCAATGGTATGTTGAATGGTATCTTTATCATAAACCTTTAGGTCATCATACATCTAGGTAATAATATCATCATACCTCCTGCACAACTCCTAGATTTGATTCATTTCCTCTTTTGAACAGTCTATACTTACCTTCAGATATTTCCCTGGGGCTACTGCAATCTCCTTGGATCCTTTGGCATCAATTTTAATCATGTGACTGGTTGGGTGGTCACTATTGTCAAACAGGCTTTCCAAGGTAATCAAGCCTTTTGGGATATGATTATTTTTTAACTAGAGGAATCCCTCCTCCTCTTCTTCTTGATCTTCATCCTCCACAACTACACTTGAATAGTTGATTTATTGTATTAAGAATTCAACTATCTATTCATCACTTTCAAATACCTACAAAAATATATCTTTATCTGGTACAAAGGATAGTTATACCAACCTCACTTCCTTGGGCTTCTGTATAATATTGGATACAGAGCAGTAATTGGCTCCCATGGCTACTAAAGTGTTAGCATGGGTATTCTAGTCTCTGGGAATGGCTTTGATGTTCAGGGCCTCAAAAGCCTCCAATAAGTCCTAGAATCTATTTTTGTATACCTTTAGGTAATGCTACTTACTCACATATTTCTCTATGATTTGATTCACCACCAACTCAGAATCCCCAAATATTTGAAGTTGTTTAATTCCAAGTTTCTCAGCCTTCCTAAGTCCTAGGCATAAGGCTTCATACTCCATCGCATTATTAGTGTAGCTCCATGTGAGTCTGTAAGAGAAGGTTTTTTGAGTCCTTGTAGGTGAAATCAATACCACTCCTACTCCTACACCATTTTTACACCTTGCCCCATCAAAATACAACTTCCATAGTTGATCTAATGGAGGTGTCAACTTTTCCAACTTCTTTGTTTTCGGCTTCTGAATGGAGTAGGTGCCAATTCTAGTTTCTATCATGGCATTGAAATATTTCAAAGAAAATTGGTCTTCAGTTTGAAGTTCCTCTAGAACTTCCTCCATCAAGTCTTCTTCTTCAATGACTATGCTTATTGTACCTACCTACCGATCAACTTCTTCCAACTTTTCTATATGAAATGAAGAGGGTTTCTCAGAGAAAATATTCACTCTTCTACCTTTGAAGGGTATCTCCATATGGGAATAATCTAGGGATAGATATCCTCCTAATTTAGCAATAAATATCCTTTATAGACACATTCCAAAATATGGCTCAAGGTCCACCACCACAATCTCCTGTGTGATTGTGACTTGGGGCAGTCTATGCAACACCATGGGAAAATATTTTATCACCCCTATAGTTTTGATCGGTGTACCATTTAATTATAAAACTCTAGGGTAGCTTCTTGTATACTCCATGCCCATAATATCACACACTGCTTTGGGCATGATTGTAGTGGTATATCCTAATTCTATCATCCATTTGTGCACTACCCACCCTTCCATTTCTAGGGATAGATAAAATGGAGTAGGTCTATTCTTTCCCGCTCCCATGATGAGATTTCTTTGGACCAAATTCTACTCAAGTGGTAGCTTGTTCTGATTTTTTATTAGCTTGAGCACTACCTAAAGTAGATCGATTTGTCCAGGGATCAATAGGGTATCGTACATGTTGACCTTTGAAGGCGTCTTCTTCAATTCTTCAACAATATTGAAGGTGGAGGCCATAGGTTACCTTTCTTTGTCCTTCTAAAATAGTTCATACTTATTATAATATTCTTGGGTTGCTTCTATCCGCTATCACTTTGTCAAGGAGGGGTATTTCAGTTTATCCCTAGCTTCCTCCTGTGTCTCCATTGTCTTCTACTGCACTACATTGGGAGTCGTCTCTTTTCTCTTTTGCATGGGTGGCTTCTAGTTAGAGGCTCTTTGAGGAGCTTCCTTTTCAATCTCCCTCTCTATATTTTTGTTATCAGATACTTTTAGGGGATTCAATTCCTCCGAGTTCACTTGCAATGGCTTCTTTCCAGATCTAGTTAGAACAAAAACTTGTTCATCCGATGACATCATGAAATTGTGCTCACTTTTCCTGATCATATTAATATGACCTTTCTAAACCCGTTCCATTATTTCCACTGCCATATTTTGCATATAATGTTGGTGCATCATGCAAGTGTTTTTTGCATGGGGATCATTACATGTGGAGCACCAATAGTCTGACTAGGATGTGGAAGAGGAAGGCTCTCCTTCTTCATTTGCAAGGATAGTGCTTGTTATTTTAGGGGGCTTACTGGTAGATGTAGCTTGGTATTTGGACACATAAGGGAATCTTCTGGGTTGGAAGTTCTTTTCTGCTTCTCTCCTTTTCATAAGGGTCATTTCATTGATGATATTTTTCATAGAATTTTGCAGATCTAGTAGGATAGCAGTCTAAGGATTTGGTGTTGGAAGTGCTAGCACTATAGGAGGGGTTGAAAGTGATGGTAATGCAAGTTTTGTTGGTAGATCTGGTGCTATTGAATCAGGGGACCAATGTGGTACATTCATCAAGGGACGTACTGGAGGATAATTTGGTGTTGATGACATAAGCTATAGCTATTTTTGGAAAAACTCCAAAAAATAGGCATTGCGAGCTTAGGAGGTAATCGACTAGTAGTAATAAGGAGTTTTTCAACTTTTATAACTTCTTAAAATATTTGTGGGAAGGTAATGATATTAGAATGTCTTATTATAAAGCTCAGGTTTGAACTGAAGGCTCTAAGATAGTAATACACATCTTGTTCATTAGTTGGTCAAAGATCCTCAGGCACCCTTTGCCAAGTGTAGCTAAATCTAATATTAAAGTCCATTATCTCTTCCTAAGGATGCTTTTGTATGGTGGTAAACTGAGTGAGCATTGAAAAAATATAAGTTTGTTCATTAAAATCTACCACCATTCTTCCCGTCAGGTCCACCCATGAAGTAATACTTCCATTAGGAAGTGTCCTATACTAGTACAACATTTTTTCCTTTAACGAGATGACCAACAATCTGATCATAATGTCTTCTTCATGGATATTATGAATAGCAGCTAGTGTTGTCACATCTTGGCAGTGTTTATATGCAGTCTTCCCGATATCATCATATGTGAGTAAGACTTTTAAGGTCATCAGGGGAATGGTATTTTGATTGGTGAGGTTGATAGGACCAGTGTTGTCCCAAGTAGGGTATCCTAGGTTTTGGTTCTGATTTTGATTTTGGTTTTGAGCCATCATTTTTGAAATGGTAAGAGGCTCCTAAGAGTCTTATCACCCAAGGTCTTGGTATTTTGTGAGAGTTAGGAGTGAGATAGATTCAACGAATGTAGGTAATCACATTCTTATGGAATATAGATCAAAGAAATCAACATGATCTTTATAAATACTAGCTTTATGCCTTGTGAACATGAAACATTTGTAGTATAAAGCTTTCTGGATTATTGGGCCATTAGAGTCACTGGTGATTAATAGATAATTGATCATAGTAGAGAATCACCTAACTCTAAACTTACTCAAGATGTGAGACCTTTTGAGTCCCATCGAGTGTGCCAAAAATTGTTGGTCGGAAATCTGCACCTAATGGAAAGAGTTGTGCACCTTACAAACTCAACCAACATTGAAAGGTCCCAAGATGCAAAGGTCTCAAAACCAATCTCCAAAGTAGGCCGGTTCCTTATAAAATTCTAACTATTCTGCTTGAGTTAAAGGAAAAGAAAGAGAAAGGGACCTAATCTAACACCTTACAATGTAAAAGGATGGGTTAGCCACATCAAAAAAAAAAATATATATATATATATATATAATAACTAAATTGAAACATACCAGTATACACCCAAACCATATAACAGACCAACCAACGCATTTCAATATCAATTATGCATAATATATGTTTGCAAATTCTAGAACTAATGAATAAACAATCAGAATCCCGAATGCAAAATTAAAACTAATTATTCATCAGTTTTAGTAGAATAAACAACCATAGGATTCATACATACATACATGAAAGTGTTTGAAGGTCCATACAATGATTTATTTGTATTCAATATGCTTCAAATATCATATACAAATTATAATGGCCAAGAGCTGACCCTAAGAATACATTGCATTCTATTATTTATAGACCTCAGGCCCTACTTTTGGATTAGTGAAATCAATTAATGTGATACCATCGTGATAGTGGGTAGTTGGCCCCTACAAATCTTCTATAGATATTCTACCAATCCTCTGCCCTTGATGAAATGTTTCTAGAAAATCTCTACATCGTCCAGACTGGTTGCATTTATTACACCTCCTTAGTTTGCTTCTACATCCAACGATGTTGCCATACTTCACATGTTCCCACCCTGATTGTAGTAGTTGGGTATTAACTTCGCCTATAACTTACTCCTTATTCGAGCGTAATGTACTAGCAAGAAACTGGATCTTTGAATTTTCAAATTAGGTTCTATGGCAAGCTCCTTGAAAATTTATCAGTCTACATTAATTTCACTTAAAATTGACCTATGTGTAGGTTAGGATCCTAGGTTGGTACTGGCTTTGGTTCTCCTTCCCTTTCCATGAGCACTCATCCTAAATAGGATTTGGCTTCCAAATCTAGACTAGGAGGGGCTTTGGAGCACCTCTCTTTATAGTGGATGTTTGTTTCCTATCGTGTTGGCTTTGTTCAAAAAATATCTTGGTGTCCTTGTACCCTCATGACCTTCCTAAACACTTGCCCAGGCTAGGATGGGTCTTTTGGATAGCCCCACCCTCTAAGACCTTCTAAACTCCTGCCCATACTAGGGAGGGATCTAGGCAGTTGCCTTGGATTTTTGACCATACAAACCTCTACCCATGTAATCTTGGCTTGGGCAGCACTTTATGATGGGTGGTGAATATCTTACAGCTCAAAACTTCTACCCAGTGCATGGTAAAGCCTGTTGTCAGGGCAGGGATTTTGGAGATCCACCTAAAGTCAAGAGCGTCGAATTTTTTGCCCCATAGTAACAAAGTGATGTTGAAATTTTTAAAGCATAAGAGCTCCACTATATTTTGGTCATTTATCTAGAAATCTTCTAAAATAAATAAGAATAGGAAACATGGCATAGTGGCCTTGGAGGAGTGCTACTTTCATTATCTCTTCATTTTCTTTTTAGATATTATTACAATCATTCTCTTTATGTTTAGATTGCAATATACTTATTCATGCTTCACTTTTAACAAGTTATTTATATAGCCTTACATGTAAGGTTGTTTTGTAGCTAAATCCAAGGTATTTATGAGATAACAAGTTGACAGTAGCATATTTTGATAGTCTTAGAAGTAGGCATGCACCTAATTTCAGCTTCATCACCTTGGTTTCCTTTGTCCAAAGAGAATTCACTACCTAAAACTTATTCAGATGGTAGATTCATTTCCAGTAGCTTGGGTTGTAGGATCTTAGGCTAAGGTCATCTCCTTTTATCCTAGTAACCCCTAGCATACTCTAGTCTCTATCATCCTAGGCCTACAAACCATTTTCAAGCCCTTAACCTATATTTTATCACAGATACATGGATTCATTACCTACAACTATTTTAGGTGGCAAATTCATCCCTCTCACTCCATCCCCAAATGTTTATAGTAATTTTATATCCAAACTATTTGACCCACTCCTATACCAATTTTCCATCATCCCTTTTACAAGCCCGCAACATCATCTCCTTGTTTTGGCTCTCTATCATCCCTCTTAGATCACAAAAAATGAATTCACCAGCCACTACACTTTTAGGTGGGAATTTTGTAATAGGTATATGAGACATCCACTTTTAGGTTTGATTTCCAATTTTGTGTTTGTAGTCAAGGGTTTGATTGTGCCAATCATATAGTTAGGTGTCTCTTGCTATTTTGCAGGCCCCCAAAATCTAATCCCACTTTTTAGTTTATTTGTTTTGTAGGTCTCAGTGAATTCATTAGCTTTAGGGTCTATAAGAAACAGTTTCATGAGGTAGCAGATCCGACTATAGGCAGTGGATTCGTAGTGGCCATCAAGTCAGGTAAGTCTATTCTTCATTTTTTATCCTATTTTAAAAATATTTGTCTATTATTTGTCTTTTGTTTTTTCCTCTATTTTTGTCTTGAAGAAAAAAAGAGAAAAAGAGAAAGAAATCTTAGCTTAGGTTTTGGCATAAGCTTTATGTTTTAGGTATTTGAATCAAAATTTCATATAGAATTTGTGTTATGCTAAGTCTATTTTGTTTACATGTTCTTGCATATTCGTTTTGTTTGGAAAAGAGAAAAGAAAAGTAATTTTTAATTCAAAATATTTCTTTTGTATCTTAGCATAGCACAAGAAAATCAAAATTGCATGTAGGTTAGCCTATTATTTCATATGCATTCCATTGTCATCCTTGCCTACTAGACATTAGGATAGAATAGATATTAGGTGTTTGCAAAGTGGCTACATCTAATTAGATTTAGGATTATCTATAAACTACCCTTGGTGAACTCACAAATTTTTCTCACCAAATATTTAATCTCAAAAGCATGCCAAACAATAATTCAACAGTAGGGCTCTCTCATCTGAGTGTGAGGATCAACCCTTTTGATGCTCCCACAACTAGATACCATAAAAGCAAAAAATAAAATTGTAGTTTGACCTAGTCTCTCCTAACCACTACACTAGCACTCTTTTCCATAGTACTATTGCAGCCCAATTTACTATTAAATTTGGCTCCCATATTTTTAGTATTTTAGGTAACCTTACATAATGCCATTAGCTACCGTTTAAGGCATCTTGTATGCATTTTATCAATGTTTCATCGAACCTCTATAAGAACATCGTTTGCACCTTTTCTATCTTCTCTTGGCACTACAAATGTGATAGCATGGCCTGGTAATCTATTATAATTAGATTTAAGAACCTATCCTCCCCCTGCACCATCAATCCAATTTCTTGCTCCATTCTCTAATACTCTACCCTATGGTGACTTGCTTGTGCTTTTGCCACCATTGTTGATAATAAGGCTTGCAATTGGATGTGCCTCATGAATGGGTTCATATTCCATTTTGTGTTCCCTTCACAACAAAGTTGTGCAAATACAACTTGCACAATAAATATTAATGTTGAATAATACACAATTTCTCTAATCTCCATATCATATGTTGAATCTGACAACACCTTCAAAATTTTGAACAAATCCATCATTTCTACAACATCATCACATAATTCATGGTGGACTTTTGCACTCCAATAGGTCTGACACTAGTTGCCCTACCATGTCCTTTATGCCTATAGTTGCTCTAATTTGGACCTTATTTATGCTTTCTCATATTTTAATTATTTAATTTTCTCATACTTTTCCTCTAATATTTTCTCCAACCTTCAATTTTTAATCAGTAAGTTCCTCATATTTTCCTCTAACCATTCCTCTATTCTCTCCCATTATCATTACTTGTCCACTACCAAAATTGTTGCAATATGTATCATCAATTTTGCTAGTTGCAGAAACATTCTTGTCACACTGGTAACCATGACTACACTAAAGTGTTATTGGCCTTTAGTTGCTCCTGCTTCTATCCCCTATGAAGGACTCATTCTTCGTTCATTCCTTCTTGTCTCTCCCTTAACCCTTGTAGCAACCATATTAGCTTTATTATTGTCCTTGTTGGTTGGAACTTTGCCTCCCCTTTCCCCTATGCTACCTCTATCTCTAACTCTACAATATGTTCTTGGACTTCCTATAGTGATTTATCTAATTTTTCTCTCTTCTAACATTATGCCTTTCTCATTTTCTATGATTTTTTGTCCTGTTGGCTCCTTATCTCCCACTTCCTTTATTTCCTCCCTCAACAGACTCTACTCCACACTCAAGATTACTCCACTTGCTTCCCCCATTTCCTTGGGCACATCAAGACCTTTTTTTGGTATTATTATTTCCTCTTATTTTCCTAGTTGATCACTTGACACTACCACCTTTCATATTTCCCTCCTTTGTGCCACACTTGCACCATATCCTCCAACCAAAAAAGATTTTCATCCTAGCCTTTTTTCTCTCTATCGGTCTACTATCGACAATTTTACCAATCCACGATGTGACATGCTCTAGATGCTACCATGATGTCTATAGTGAGCACTCATGCTTTTTATTTCTCACAATAAGTAGTATGGTACATTCAATCTATATTCTTTGGCCTTTTCTCCCACTTTACATGCAATAAGAACCTTAAGTGGTGTCCCATCACTAGTGAAAATTGATCATTGCCTATAAAATATTTCAAGAAATACAGTTTGATGACATCATAGGGCACGGGAAGAGAAGTTTGAATTGTCATCCCATCATCAAAAATCTCACATGGATTATGCTCATGAGATAGGAAGAATTCCTCATGGGCACATTGGATTGGTAGCAACTCCTAAAACTTCCTTTCACCCTCTATTGACAACCCCATCACTCTTGTTATTGTTGCTTATGAGGTGTCAACCTCCATCTCTCACACTTGACTTCAACCATTGTGCAAATTCATCATGAAATCTATAATCACTTTGTCACCATATCCACTCAAACAATGAAAGTAAGCCATACATCCTACCTACTCTAATGTTGCCTTCACCTTTGCACATTCCATCATCTCTGCTAGATTTATTGTCTCTCATAAAATTACATTAGCTACCATTGTGTTTGAAACTTCACTTTTTCCTTCATATTATAGATCATCCTTTTCCTTTTTTTAATATCTTTAGCACCTTTTTCAATGCATAATTATTTTTGTTGTGCTATCGAATGATGACTGCAGATCATGATACTTGTCTTGATAATTTTGTGTTTTTTATTACCTTTTGTTCCCTCTTGCATGTTGCAAGATATTTTGTGTTACAAAACAAATTTTGTGGTGTGGGTTGATCTTCTATAGTGTATATTTGCTTCTACACTATGGAATGATACCCATAATATGGATCCTCCGTTGATCTATAGATTCTTAGTTAGATACCCCTTTTGATGTATAAGAATTTCACCTAGCAACTATTCTACAACATGCCTATTTTCTTCTCTCTTTTATGCATACCCCTAGGACCTCTTATTTGAATTATATATATATATATATATATATATATATATATATATATATATATATATATATATATATCCTCCGTTGAGCTATAGATTCTTAGTTAGATACCCCTTTTGATGTATAAGAATTTCACCTAGCAACTATTCTACAACATGCCTATTTTCTTCTCTCTTTTATGCATACCCCTAGGACCTATTATTTGAATATATATATATATATATATATATACATGGCAAATATAGTACTACCAAAGTCCAAGTTTATTTATGAAACAAGTATATCGGAACTAATAATAAATGTGCCAAACTACCCTTCTAAAAGTGGCCTAGACAAGAGTATTGAACAAAATCTCCATGCTCTAACTAAAGTAGGAAAAAATATTATAAAATTTTTCTAAGCCTTTTTAATATCTAACATGTTTTAGCAATTGACCATGACTACTTAGACGTATCTATCTTAATCACCCATACATAATCATAAGAAGGTGCTCAAAATAACTATCATGCTTAATCATCATGGATCAACAACCATGATCCAATGCATACAATTTCTTAGATCGATGTCACATCTCCTATAATGGTTTAGAAAGGAATTTTGAATTCCTTCATATAAATACCCCTCCTGAGAAAAAGAATGGGTTAATCAACAACTAGTTAATGAATCAACTAATATCAATCAACTAAGGCTCACCTTCACAAAACACTATCAAAATTCTCACTAGGGGCATCCACTACTTACTAACAATTTCTATAATCTTCTTTCCCTAATCACTTATGCACATTCAATTATCATAGTGCATTAGTATCATTAGCATTTACAATTATAGTTTCATTTCTATTATGATCTACATACTTCCATATTTGGTCACTTTTATTTATTTTCAAACTCACCATATAGGAAACTAGGGACTGACTGCAAGATCAATGATATACATTACTTCTAATTTTGGCAATTCCCATTAAATGTTTTTATTGTATTTTATCTATAGGTGATGTTTTGTGTCGTCGAAACCTAAGCAACGGTGGATAGCTAGCTTGGCCATGAAATATTAGTATACTAAATCCTTTGTCACATTTGCATTTCTAACAATGCTTTCCTTGCTTTATTTTGAAATCTAAATTTTACTTCACAATTATTTCAAAACCTAAATTGTTTTATTTTGAAATCTAATGTATTATTTTAGCTACTCTAACTTTGTTGTTTTATATAAGAGTAAATAAATAAACGTAATCCTTGATAGAATAGACCCAACATGTTCATGTAGATATTTAAAATATCCCCTTTTATTAGTATGTACATATACCATGCCCATGTTGAGGTAAGAAAAGACAAAGTGATTTCCCCAAAGGGGCAAGTATTTTGTAGTCCTTACATAGTCTGAGCTAATTTAGGATACACCAACTTATTAGGAGAAAATATGTAATTTTATATATGCATATATGTGTTGCAATTGATATTGTAGAACCTTTGAAAAGAAATTAATGTGATTAAATTTGAATCAAGAATATGAGTTCACCAAGTGAGTTATGAATTTAAACACAAAAAGAGATTATAAAGTAAAAATGATATTTAAAAAATAAAAAGTTTGGGTGACAAGACAAACTCAAAGTTGAATCAAGTGGATTATATAAAAGTAGAAAATGGATAAGACCAAGGATTTTCACTTCTAAAAATGTGGCAAAAAAAAGTTCTTTTGTATCATTGAATGGTGAAATCCATCACCATTCATTTGGGGCAAACATTTTGAAAACTAAGAAAATTGCATAAGACGAGAAATTGCAATGTACAAGTTCAAATTTAAATTGAATTAAAGTTATAAAGAAAATCATTTAATCTAGGTAAGTCAACTTCATTTTCCTCAAATAGTAGAAAATCATCTCCTTGCAATAAAATTAAAAGTAGTATAGGGCTTATCTCTCAGACTTTAGGGTTTTCAAGGCTACGTAATAAAAAATTAAGATGGAGAATATTTATTGCATTTTAAGGTTTTTAGGATAATATAATAAAGTGAGTACCATGAAGTTTTCCCCTCTCACTTTTGGCATTTTTAGGCTAGCATATAAAATCTATTTTTCAAGGTCATGCCTTATACTTTAGGTTCTCTAGGGCAACATAAAGTTATTGATGATAAGTTAAAATGTGAACAATTTAAAAACAAATCAAAGATATTGATGATAAAACCACTAACAAAAATAAAAAAGAGAGGAAGATTATCAAAATAAGAAAAAAGAAAACTCAGAGGGATATTGATTTGGATAATTTAAAATATGTATCATAAGTGTTAACAAGAAGTGAGACTAAACCCATAAATGTGAATATGGTATCCTTGAACATTAAGAATATTTGAGTGATGAATAAGACCTAGAAAAAAATTACTAAAGAATCAATAGGTTCTTATATTTCTAAATTTATTTAATATAGGAAACACAAGTAGGTGGTAAGGAATGTAAGAATGCATTTTAAAAGTTTTGGAAGATGTGGAATATTTTGTTGCTTTTTGCAATGGAACCTTTCAAAGGTACTATAATGGTATTAGATAGTTATAAATGAGATGGACAATTGTTAGATAGAAAAAATGGTTAGGTTGCTAGTCTTTTCTTGCAAGAAGAGGGAAAAATAAAATTTGAAATCATAAATGTATATGTTCCAAATATTAAGACTCTTCGAGATAGATGTTGGTAGGACCTCAATTGTTTACTATGAAATTCAAATATATTTCATAATTATGATCTCTATATCCTTAAGGGAGACTTTAACATGGTGTTATCTCCTTCAAGAAGTAAGGGTGACATTCCTAGATGGTCTAGATTAATGGACAATTTTGATTCCTTTATTAATATAAATTGCCTTTGGAATTCTACTCCTTCAAGATTTTAACATGCAGAGGACAATAGGTGTATTGGAAAATCTTGTGTGGTAGAAAAACTAGACAACTTTTAGTTATCTAATAGTTGGTTATAAAGATTATGTAATATATTCAGACATTTTATTATGAGTACGATCAAATAACAAATCCATTATTTTCAAATATGATCTACTCAATAATGGTCATCCAAATCCATTTCATTTTTAGTTAATATGGCTCTAAGACCTTGATTTCTTTGAATTTATTATGTTGTGGCCATGAAGTTGAAAATTCATGTATGCAAATGTTTATTCAAAATATGAAATATATAAAAGGGTAAATAAATATTTGGATTATTAAATTCTCAAATACCATATATCAAATAAAAGAGGAAATTAAATTCAATCTCAAAGATTTATGAGAGAGTGGAAATCACTGGAATGGACCAACAAGAAATCTATGAAATGGACCAACATAATTATATGTAAGAAAATGATTATTTCTTTATCAGCATAAATTATTAAAAAGGGAATAGTCATATTGGGCCCCAAAAAAATTAGGGAAATATGGCTTAAGAAAGATGATAGAAATAATATTTATATGCTACTCCAAAATATGTCTTTTTGTCAAATAAAAATATTTTGACTTTAGATGCAAGAATTATGTAGGAATAAAAGACCAAAAAGAAAGTAATCAACTATTTTGAAGTTATTATATCATATTTGGGGAGTAAGGAGGATTAGAATGAGTTTCCATTAATTATTACACAAAGACCAAACAAAAGCTTGATGATGATGATATCAGTATTAGAGTTACAAAAGTAGTTTTCTCTTTCTGGCTTTATATAACAACTAGCCTCAATTGATTTCCTATAGTTTTCTTTCCGAATTTTTAGGACATATTGAAAAGTGATATGTTGACTATGATTAAAGAGGCTAGGGAAAATAAGGCCTTAATAAGTGAGATCAATTCCACCTTAATTCATTGGTTTCCAATAATGGTTAGATAAAATATTTTGATGATTTTTATCTAATAAGCCTTTGTAACATGATGTGTAAGATAATTTTAAAATTTATAATATTTTGATTAAAAAGTATCTTATATTGTATTATCCCTAGGAAATAAAGTGGTTTTCATGGTAAACAAATACTTGATTATACAATCATTACATAATAATCCATACATTCTCCTCTATCCAAGAAAAAGTAGGTATGCTTATAAAATTAGGTATGCACAAAGCATATGATAGGGTTTGATAGCATTTTCTATATGATATCTACAATCATTTGTTTTCATCAAGGTTAGTATGAATGCATTATATATTGTTACAATACTCCAAAATATTATATTTTGATAAATGGGTTCTCTTTTGGATACTTTGAATTATTTATGGACTTCATTAGTGGCCTACTATCTTCTTATCTCTTCATTATCCTTGCTAAGATATTAGGACAAGTTTTCTCAAAGGTAATAGAAGACAAAATCAAAGGTATTTAGGTTGTGACAAATGGTCCCTTCAAAACTTATCTCCAATTTCTTGATGATACTTTTCTTTGGGGTCATCCCTCAATTAGCAAGGCCACAAATAATACTAGGATGATATAAGAAGGTTTGTTGACAAGTGGTTAATATAATAATATCCAAAAAAATATCAACATTCCCTTAGAATTATAATATATTAGTGAAGATATTTTTAGGCTTTAATGTTGGACAATTGCCACCAACATATATGTACTTTATGCACCCTCAATTCTAGTTTCAACAAAATTATATGGAAGGGTTTAAGGCCTCTTCCAACTTCTATATTTAGGATGGTTTTCCATTATCCTTAATTAATTATAAATTTACCTAATCTAATTGTATAAAATTAAATGCAAAAATTAAAATGCATGAAAATAAGTTGTTTAGGGTACGAGAAATTAAAAATTAATATATCCAAAATCGAAGCAAGGAGATTGTGTGATCAATAAACACATGAGAACTTTAAATAATAAAAAAATATTCTCATTCAAATGAGTTAAAATATTGAGAGAAATGACAAGATGAAAAAAGGGTTGTACCATAATCACCATGCATTCTGCAATCTAAGAGGGTAGTGCCACTGTTGGAGAGCAAAATACTTATCAATTTATCATCGATCTTATGAGCTACAAGAGCACAATGTGGGTCTCATAATATGTAGCTCTAAATTCTTCAAGAACAAAAGATTTTTACAATGGATGCCATACCTTCTATTTATAGGAAGTGTTTACCCTTGAGTTACATGGGGCAATAATTTATTACTCCTAGTAAATGTAAATATTTAGGGGCATCTCTAAAAAAATGATGCACTTACAAATGTTGCATGCCCCTAATTAAACCTCTAAAATGATTCTAAAATGAGTTATGGCACCATTACATACCAAAATGTTATTTTCCAAATATATTACTTGGGATTCACACTTGTCTTTTACTCCTCCATTGGTTCATAAGTGTTTCATTCCACGAGGTGAGCAAATAACTCTAGTTTGCTAGTGCTTCACCAATGTTTTCTTAGCACTTCGCTTCTACAAGCCAAGCACTTCATCTTACTATTGGATTGATCTTGAAATAAATTGGTTTTCATATATCAAATCAGTCCTTATATTTACCTTTGAATTGGAATTTATTGATTGATAGGTTCCACTATTACCTTACAAAATTGTAATTTACTAAATGATTTGTCGCTACATTTCTAGTGACTTCAAAAGATGCTAATATCAATTGGTGAAAGATACTAGATCCTACCTTTATCTTTGGATTTAGAGTCTTTTAAGTTGGAATCATTGCTACAAAATTACATAATTGTAGTTTTTCTTATTTCATCTTCATGGAAGTAGCCCTAGCAATTTTTTCCACTTCTCATTTCTTGACAATTGGATGTTTACAAGGTCCTTCATGTCTCCTACCAAATCCTTCGATAGGTTTTTTAATAACTCATCTTTCATGTCCAATATCTTGTGTAGCTTGATAAACAGTGACTATAGCTTTTTTACTTGTCCAATTGTATTTCTAGATTCAAACTTGGATTTCTCCTCTTCATCATCAAATCAACAATGTCATTATTGAGGAATTTTCTTGGAGGATCAAAGATGTCATACAATCCAACATTGACGAGCTCTTAAATCTAGCTCTGCATTATATTTCTTTAGTACATCATCTCCCACCACTAATTGGCCAAATTACATGGCCACACTAGTTGATAGCTAATTCATGAGATAAATTATTTGATATAGATCTATTCTACTAAGATCTAGCTTTGATATATGTGGTAGTTTTGGAAGGATCATATTGAACTGCTTATGCTATGAGGATCTTATTGCCTCGAGATGTCAAATGTGACCATATTATAATTGGAGCCTAAGAGGTCTTGTATTTCAATTGCTTGTATTCATTTTTTACCTTCTTCTAATCTCAAATAAAATGAAATATCTTTTAAACATTTTTCTTCTCAATCTCATTGACAATATTCCACACAAAGGTTTTGTTGGGCCCTATGGTTTTACCATTATCTAAAGTCATTTTTGTACCCTCAATCATAGAAACTGGCATGGGAAACAACATTGCTTATAATAGGATTTTCTTGGCTTGTGAGGCTAGCAAGTTGTGTGGATATGGGAGTGAATGGTGATGTAGAGGTGGTTATCCTTGATGCTACTTGTGCTAGTGTTTTAGCTAGCAAGGATATCAATGAAGGGGTTGATGAATATGATACTAACAACTATGAAGTGGAGACTTGGATGGTGGGTGAATGGAATGAAGTGATCAGGGTGGTACTAGAAATGAAGGCTATGGTTAGAGGTAGAGTGCCTCTAAGATAATCATGGCTACACTCATGAATTTCAAGGGAAGTACCACAAAAGGAGTGGAATAAGAGAAAGAAGTGGGAATAGAATAAGTAGATAAAAAAGTAAGAGCAATTAAAGGAGGAGGGGAAGTAGAGGTGAAAGTGGTAGTGGCCACCATGTTGGTTGTTCCCAAATTTGAAGGAGTTCCTCCCTAAGGGATTTATGTCTTCTAAAGTTAGGGTGCCTATTGTTATTGCCTTTCCATTACCACATTTTTTAACATTGAACCATAAGGGTTACCTTCTAGCTTTTGTAGCCTTTCTTTGGTAACCTCATGCACTATAGTGCTTAGGATGACTAATATGGTTGGTATCAAAGATACCACAATTTTATGTATAAGAGATAGAGGTGGAATTACGGGGCTATCTGATTCTCCTATTATTGTTCCTTCCTTTTTTGCACTCCTTGGGTGTCATCTATATGATATGGTTGAGAACTATTCATGAAAAGGACCATCTCACACTAGCCTTATTGTTGTATTGGTCTCATTTGGCATCCATTTTCAAGCATCTTCCTTTTTTAGTATCCTAGCTTTTCCAAGGCTCACAACATGTATTGTTTAGGATTGACATCTAGGTTAGGATAATATTTCATCTTGGCCTTGATATAAAAGAAGTAACACTCTAGGGGGTTGGTGTACCAATGTTGTACTCCATCAACATACCCCCATGCACTTCATAGAGTGGTTAGGGCTAGATCTTTTGTCAGATTCACCTTCTTCTCAAAATTATACCTATTTAAATATGTAAAGAAGGTACGCAAACCCTTATTGCTTAGCTTCTTTCTAAAGTACTTCTTTAGGTCAAAGGACTACATGTCTTAAAGTTTCTCCAATGCCATATTCTTGGGCTTCTCTTTTATCACCATGTAGAACCTTGTAGCTTTGTTGTTATCTTCACTATTTATTGCTTGAGTGGGTAGAAGGTGGTTTTCTTCTACCACTTGAATTATCTTAGTTCTATATAATCAAGTTGCCTAGCATATTTGAGGTTAAAGAGATAATTTGACACATATGTTGGTAACTTGAAAAGTATGGATGAAAAGCCAAATAGTTAGATAAAATACCTTATTCTCCTTAAGTAGTAGTCCCTATTATGTCATTCTTTTGACCTCAATAACCCCTTGATCTCTTTTGATAGTATTAGGGCCTTGCTCTTTATGTTATCCATAATTATATTGCCCACTTTAAACAGTATGATGTCTTCCTCGATTCTCAATAAGGTACATCCATGTATTTGACTACTAGCAGTGAGTTCTCAGTTAGTCCTACCTAATATAGCTAGATAGTAGGGAACCATTCCTAATTTTGGTACAAAATAAGCCAAACTAGGTAGTAGGTAGAAGTGAACTTTCATTCCTATTTGAACTCATTGAGTTGATTGATCATCTTGTTAGTTATATATGTCATATAGTCTATCATCTATTAGTGCATAGGGTAGTTCTTGACTATATGAAGAAGAAAAATATGTTCTTCACTTACTCTTGTGCCTAATATTTGTTCAAGTATGGCCACAATTTCCATGGATGTGTTTTCCATGATGAGCGAAATAAAAGGCAGGTAAACTTTTGAATATGAGGAAAAATCTACTTTTAGAACAATTTTCCTAAGAGATTGAGTGATTGGATGGATCAATAAATCAAATTGAAATATAATCATGGATATGTTTCAATGTTTTTATGGATACACAGAAAGTCTAACAAACATTACAGGGAACAATTTAATAGATTAGTGCAAAACTTCAAGCAATGTTAGAGCCAGAGCCAAAGGACAAAGACCAGAATCAGAGTTTGAAGACTAAAAGTGTTTACACAAATTAATGTAATACGGTGGGGTGTTAGAAAGTATTACATTATTTGGTACATTGAGTATTATTGAAGTACCATTGGGTACTATTGTAAATATTTAGATTAGGAAGAGTGTGTGTCTAAAGTATGTGTCAAAGTGTGAAGAGTGTTATGTGTTCTATGAAAGGTGTCAAGAGTGCAAGTGTGAGGTGTGCAAGCATGAGTGTGCAAGGTGTCAAGAGTGCAAGTGAAGAGTTGTAAGTGTAGGTGCCAAGAGTGCAAGTGAAGAGTCGTAAGTGTAGGTGTCAAGTGTAAAAGTGAAGATTCATATTATCAAGATGTGAAGTAGGAGGTTATGCAATCATGAACTTTATCATAATGTGAGGCATGTGAAAGGTTGCATCTCTTTGGAGTTTGAGGATATCAATAATTAAGAGTATTGAAGAGTTTATTATGCAAAGTTATATATTAGAGACAAAACTCCATGGAATATAATCCGAATGTAATGAGTCTTGTTATGTAAGAAATTATGATTTATGAATGTAATAGAGAAGTATTTTTGGTGTGCAATATTGTGAGCATTATTTGTGTGTCATTACTTAACCCTAGATAATTTTACCTATAAGATAATCAGGCATATTTTCTATCATCAACTACAATATAATTATTCATATTTATAGACTAGATCAATAATAATTATAATTCTAATGCTCAAGGGCTGACTACCTTATCTGAGGGCTCGAGCTAATAATAATAAATATAGCAAACATGGATAAATTGGATTCTTTATACAATACCCCATATAGCCATGCATAGTGCATTTCCTTTTCTCTAAATCAAGCCCTTCCCTTATGTATCAAACTTTTTGGGATCTATCTAGTTGTTATGTATTTGTTGATATCTCACATCCATCCTACTTGATTATTAGGCTCTATTAGTTATACTAGGGAAATTTGATCCTTTGGGGTAGAAATTTCAAGATTTTTCATATAATATTTTGACATTGATGAGCTTGGTGGGATTAATTTTTGAATCAAACTCCTTAGTTTTTTTATCCACACATCTCTCTTTTCCCCTAGTTCATTGTGAAGCATTATAGATCAGACATATATATGGACTACAAAGATGGTCGTTTTGCTTTGGAACAAGTAGTACTTAAATTTTTTAAGGTCTTTCATGATTGTAAATAACTTTTTCAATTAATATGAACCTCTCTTCTTAATTGTGAAGGACCTAACTCATGAAGGATATGGGGTGTTCTTGTCCTTATCATTCTTTTGGGTTAGTATTGTAGCAATGCTCTTGTCTATATCAAACACATGAATCCTAAAATATTTAGATAAAGTAGGGCTGACTAGGATTGGGGCCCTATGGATGGCATCCTTTATGTCTTGGAAAGCCTTTTTGCCTTCATTGGTCCAAACCAAGGCTGCATCCTTTTTTAACATTTTGGTAATTGGTCTGAACAATTGCATGAAATTGGTTATAAAACTAGCAACAAAATGGATTTGATCTAAGAAGGATTGGATTCCCTTGAAGAATGTAGGTTAGGGAAGGTCTTATATTACTTTTCTCCTATTAGGATATATAGCTAGGTCATTTTTTAAATTACATGTCCTAATAGTTTTCCTTCTTAGACCATAGGGATGGACTTTAGGGTTAAGTGAGATACCAAACTCTATACATCTTTGGAAGATGGACTCTAGGTGTGTACACTTTTTTTTTAAGATAATAAAATCATCAAGATATACAAGAATGATCTCACCACTAATCCTATGAAGGTGATATCCATGGCTTTTTGGAAAGTACCTCCTAATTTTGATAACCTGAAAGATATTCTTTGGTAGGAAAAAGGTCCCCATTTGATGAAGAATATCATTTTGTGTTGATCATCATCCTTTACACAAACCTAATTATACCTTAAGAAATTATCCAAAAGTGACAAAATTTGTGACCCTACTACCTTTTATAGAATTCAATTTATAGTATGCAGGGGATAATGGTCTTTCAATGATTCTATGTTAAGGTTTCTAAAATTAACACATAGCCTAATGTCACCATTATTTTTTTAAACTATCACTAAGTTGGTTACTCAAGTGGAATTCTTGATTGGGAAAATTACCTAGACATGTACGATTTTCAAAAGCTCCATTTTCATAATCACCTAAATTTTGGAATTGATGGGTTGTTGCTTCTACTAGAAAGGTTCTACACAAAGATTTAATTCAATGGTGTACCCCATGATATTTCTATTATACACCTTCAAATATTCATAGGACTAGGAAACAATATCTCTATATTTACCATAGATTTCTTTGAATAGCAAGACATCTTCCTCAATGCACATTTTACCAAGCAATAAGTTTTTTCTTTTAACAATCTTGATGGGATGGTAGGAAAAGGTCTTCATCTTGATACTGGATTTATTTGTACTATTTTTTGGATTTTTAGCTATATTAATCATAGGTCTCAATATCTAGGATCTTATACAAACTCAAATATAAATTATATGAAGGCAAATTCACAAGATAATATCAATATCAATGAAATATAACAATAAAATAATAAAATGAACAAACTCATTATATTATTGATGAATCATTATACAATAACTCTTTTACAATTTCTCCTTTGATAATTTGATGATTTGATTCATTACTATCATAGAGCTTTATCTCCATAATATAACCTTAAAAGGTGACTCTTCAATACTTGACTATTGCTCTCCTCACATATTTAAGAGATGCATCCTTTCCTATTCTACACATAAGATAAACCTCTCATGTCCCTTCACTTTACATCTTACCACTTGTATACTTGACACCTACACATGACTCTTGACTTTCTACACACTTGCACACTTTATTATATGACACTTGCACACTCTCACACTCTACACACTTGCACACATTGTTACCTAGCACTTGTACATTCTCACACCCTACACACTTGCAATCTATATTACATAACCCTTGTACTCATTCTACACATAAATACATACTTTAGGGGAAATATAAATCACACACCCTAATAAAATAACTCACACTTTATTCTAATATTTACAAATGTACAATAATACCATGGGGTATATTATCATCTTCCAAATAATGTAATATTCTTCAACACTATTGTTTGGATTGAACAAACTCTCTAGAGTGATTCACTCTTTGGAAACTGATTTATTTTTAACTAACTCATCATGTATTTTATATCATGTCCATATTTATTTTGTCTTTGACATGTACAACTTCTTTGATGAGTAACTCAATGATTTGCTCTTCATTATTGAAGACTTGCTAGTGATAAAAAAATGTCAAGGGTTGTGCTTAGTAGCATGGATGAATTTACCTCTTTTATTTACTCCCAAGAGCTGATGGATTTGGACCTGAAAGGGTCAATATTTACATGGAGTAACATGAAAATTGGGAGTCAAAACATTTAGATTAGGCTAGATAGAATGTTGGTGTCTAAAGAAGGTATCCCATTTTTTGGTGATGCATCCTTATGCTCTCTCCCTAAGCTGACCTCAGATCACAATTCAATTTTGCTTGAGAAGACATAGGATTTGGTCTTCTTTCCCTAACCATTTAGATTTGAATAAATGTGTCTTCAAGACCCTAGTCTATAATCCAACATTGAGGAATGGTGGAGTCACAGGTTTTCAGGTTCTCGAATGGCACAAATAGCCTCCAAGTTAAGATTTATAAAGGCTAAGCTGAAGGATTGGAATAAGTAGGTTTTGGGAAATATTATCGCTATAAATATGGATATTTGCAACCATTTGCAGAAGGTTGAGCAGATAGTCGAAACTCAGGGTTACTCTAACAAATTAAATAGGCAAGAACTATCTATTCTCACATAGCTCCATAATATTATGGCAGGGGAAGAAATTATGTGGAGGAAGAAATCTAGGGCCCTGTGGCTTAAGGAGGGGGATAGAAATACAAATTTTTTTCACTCCATTGCACTGAGGCATAGGAGTAACAATAGGATTAGGATGATTACGAAATAAAATGGAGAACTCTCTAAAGACATCAAAGAAATTAGATTTGAGGCAATGAATATTTATAAGGATCTCCTATGTTCCACATCAACAAAAAATCAACAAGCTAAAGCTTGCTTACTAAATAACATTCCACCTCTGATATCTATAGATATGAATGATGTTTTGGATACTCCATTTTCAGATAATAAAATTAGTAAAGCATTTTTTGTAATGGGCGGGCTCCAAGCACCGAGACTTTATGGGTTTCCCCAAAAAAAAATTAGAAATTTTGGCATATGTTGGGACTGGATATCTGTGATGCCATTAGAGATGTTTAGTATTCAAAACGGATCCCTTCAGATGTCAACTCTATATTTTTGGTGCTTATCCCTAAAACAGTTGATGCTAAGGATTTTGCAGCTTATAGGCCTATCAGTCTGTGCAATTCTATTTTTAAAAATTTTATGAAGACACTGGCGAACAGTGAAACTTTTATTACCAAGCATCATTGATATCCTATAGAGTATTTTTGTGGTTGGAAGGCCAATTCTATATGGAATCATTACAGTCCATGAAATCATCCATTTTGTGACCAAAAGCGGTAATTCTAGGACCTTGCTCAAGCTAGATATGAACAAATCTTACAATAGGGTTGATTGGGAGTTTCTCTTCAAAGCCTTGCATAAATTTAGCTTTAGTCAAGAGTGGATAAATTTGATCAAATCATGTGTCTCTTCAACCAAGTTCTCGGTTATGGTGAATTGCTCTTTGACAAGATATTTCAGGAGTTGTAGGGGAATTCGTCAAGGAGATTCGTTGTCCCCATACCTTTCTATTTTTTTGGAAAAATCTATGGGGTGGGACATCAAAGTTAACTATTCTATTATAGGCCTTAATCCAGATATACCCATCAGTCCCATATCCCATCAAAATTTTGTTGATGATACTCTTATGTCCTTTCAAGCTTCAAATATACAAGCAAAATCAGTCAGAAGTATTCTAAAAGATTATGAATAGTGTTGGACATTTTGAGTTCCTAAGCTAAGAGTTGTCATTGATGTCAAAAGGATCTATGTAAGCTAACACTATGTTTGTGTAGAAGCAAAGGTTTTTGATCAAAGGTTCAAGAAGGGATGCATGGCATTTGGTTCCAAAAAGGAGCTTCAAGGGAAGCTTAGCAAAAGGTTTTTATTTAAAACCATGGATGGCATATTTGAAATGGGTTTTTCTTAAAACCCAAGTTGGCTTTTCGTTTCATCGAAAAAGGTGCCCCGATGATGGAGATATTTAATTTTAAAGATTTAGTTTAAATTTTAATTTATTTAAAATTTTAAATTTTAAAATTAAATTAAAAGAATATTCGTCGACGTCATAAAGGAAGGTTCAAAAGCGTCGACGTTTCCAAGCTAAGGGAAGGCATATATATATGCCATTAAATTTTTTGAAGTAGATCATCCTTGCTCGATTGAGATTTACGATTTGCTTTTGCGAAGGAAGAGCTCGTGTTATTTTCGTTTTGTGAAGCAGCGAATATTGAAAGCGAACCGCGTCCATTTTCCAAAGCGTGTTGGGCAGTGTGGCCTAGTGGCAGCTTGGTTTGTGCAAAGGTGTTGGTGGCAGGAAGGTTAAGTGTTCGATTCCTGCAAGCATCATTTTGGCTTTGTTGAGGTGCTCAAGGCGCATTTCTTTTTTGCTTGGTGGAAGGAGAGAAGAACAAGAAGTGAGTGGTGCTTCTTTATTCACAATGAGCCCATAGCTCGTGCGACAGCTTGGTCGTGGCTAGGGCATTCACGTTGGATAGGATGGGGGTTCGATTCCCCTCGAGGCAGGTATTGAGGTTTTTATTTATTTTGTTATTGCCTAAGGTGGAGTGATAAGGGGTAAAGGTGATTTGATAGTTGATGTATTGAATAACCTTAGGAATAAGGTTATAGTGGTTGTTTGAGTTGTGGAGTTAAATTTTTAATTGTGATTTTTGAAATTATTAGGAGTAATAAGGGTTTTTGATAAAGTTCTTTTAGTGAAAGTTATTTTTGAGTAAGGGTTTTCTTTAAAAATAACTTTGGTGGATGTTAAAATAAAGTAGGAGTAATAAGGTGTTATTTGGAAATTATTTTATTGTTGTGTTATTACTCAAGATCTCTAACCCTTGTTGAGATTGGAAAAAGGAAAAGTGTTGAGTGTGGCAGATTTAGTGGACAACTCATAAGGCATCAAAAAGGTATGAGTAACATTCTCCATTGATTTTATTTGGGTGGTTGATTTCTGAAATATCATTGGAGTGAAAAGGATTGATTGTGGTTTCCTATTCAAAAATAGTTGGTTTAATGCTTCAAGGTTTTCTGGTTTGAAAGTTGTGATTAAAACCTTGTTTTATAAGCATTGTTGTTGGAGTGAGTTGTTGTGCAAAGAACTTGAACTTGAGCTGAAAAGAACATGAGTATCATTGTTATGTAAGAGTTGTTGTTGAGTATTGTTGAAGATATTTTGAGTTGGTTGATTCATGCTTGGACTAGGGTTTGTGAGAAAGAGTTGTTCCTTGTGGTGATTGGTTGAGTAGAGTTGTTTGAGCCTAGTCAAGTGATTGTGTGAAGTGGTTGTTCAAGTTCCATAAAACAAACTATTCTATATTCTGATTTGAGTTGAGATTGGGATTTGAGTATAGAACATATTGAGTCTCTAACAATTCTCTTTATGCTTCTATGAGATTGAGTTGAGATTTTGTTGAGCTGATTTGAGGTAAGTCTTTGAGAAGGCTTGTGGACTGATTTTGAGTAAGCTTTTGTGAAAGCTTGCTATTTTAAGTAGACAAAATTTGAGAAAATTAATTTAGTAGACCTATTGAGAAGATTTGAGCAGGTTCTAAGTGAGCCTATTGAACAAATTTGAGAAGATTTTAAGTGAGCCTATTGAGCAGATTTGAAGAGGTTCTGAGTGAACCTATTGATAGAGCTTTGGAGGTGACAGAGTATAGAGGATAGAGTCTCAGTGGATAGAGATCCAATAGCCAGGACAATTGAAGATAGATCTGAGTGAGGAGTCTTCAAGTGGAGAGAGATCCACAAGTCAAGTGCAGTAGAGAGACAGAGTCTTCTAGAAGATCACTAGCTAGAGTAGAAGGGGAAAGAGTTCTCCTATGGAAGAGATCCATGAACTTGAGATTTAGGGGATCAACATCTCCTTTGGACAGAGGTCCATAAACATTGTAATTGGGAAGGATTCCCAAGAGATTATTTGAGAAATATTTAGAAGAAATATTTTCTATGGAGGTAGCCCACATTGGGTGAACCACGTTAAAAATGATGTCTCTCATGTGTGTGATGCTTTGTGTGATGTTTACTGCTTTATTAATGTTGATGCTACTATTTTGGGAAAAGTTTTATATTATATTGTTCACCCCCCTCTCAATATAAGCACATGTTCTTCAATTGGTATTAGAGCGGGTCTCTCCATGAAGAGTCTAACAACTCGGAAGAAGATCCTTCGATAGCACACATGACCTCAAAAAGTGAAGAAGAAAGTGGGTTTGATATAAAAGAAGAATTCTTTGCTACTCTCAGAAAACTGGAAAGACTTAGAGAGAAAAATTCAAACTTGAAGGAACAAATTCAAGAAGATGAAGAAGCAAGAGTGGAACTTATACAGAACCTTACAGAATTCAAGATTAAGGTAGAAGAAGGAAAGAATATTGAGCAAGATATGACAGATCTATTGAGAGCCAAGGAAATAGAATGTGGAATATTGGAAGCAGAAATTGTTCTCCTAAGAAATAAACTGGAAGGGATCAAGATACTACAAAATACAGAATATGTGAAACAAAAAGAGGAATCAAGCTTCCAAAAGGTAGAAACTTCAAACAAAGAAAAGCAAGAAAAGGACATCAGAAAGGAAGAGAGCAAAGAGGAACCCTGGATAAGAGTTAATTACAAGAAGAGGATGACTTCTTCACAATATCCAAGATCTCCAAACAAGTTACATAATCTCTTTCATGGTCATTGTTTTTCTTGCAATAAATATGGTCATATAGTTGCACATTGTACTCATCATGCAAGATACAATAGAGATTTCAATTCCTTTGCACCTCTCATGGATAATGATGTTATATGTTACAAATGCAATAACTTTGGGCACAAGGCTAGATGGTGTAAAATGATATTTCTTGAGTTTAGAAAAATAATTCCAACAACTAGGAAGGATGAAAGAAAGAATGATAGGGCCAGATCTATGTTAGTTCAAACAACCCTGCATGCTCAAAATAAATAAGAACAATGGTATCTGGATAGTGGTTGCTCTAGTCACATGACAGGAGACAAAGACAAATTCATTGTTCTAAAGGAAACAAATAGAGGATCTGTAAGTTTTGGTGATAATGGATCAACTAGGATTGTTGGGAGAGGTACTCTAAGTCTAGACAATGGAAAAACAAAAATAGAGAATGTTTTGTATGTCAAAGGGTTAAAGCACAATCTACTGAGTATAAGTCAACTCTGTGATCAAGGATATATGGTTACCTTCCATCCAAATAGATGTGAGATAATGAAAACTGAAATAGGAAGAATTATTGCAAATGCAAGAAGGACTCCAAACAACTTATACATGCTCAATGAGATCAAAGGAGAAAAGTGTTTTCTATCACAAGAAGATGAGAGTTGGTTATGGCATAGAATATTAGGTCATTTGAATTTTGACAACATAGTCAACATAAGCAACAAACAGGCAGTCAAAGATTTACCCAAAATAAGGAGACCTCAAAACACAATTTGTGCACCTTGTCAACATGGAAAGCAAACTAGGACAACTTACAAACCAAAAGGCTATATGTCTTCTGAGCCTTTAAGTTTAATACATACTGATTTGTGTGGTCCTACTAGAACACAAAGTATTCAGGGTGAGAGTTACTTCATGTTGTTTGTAGATGATTATTCCAGAATGGTTTGGGTAACTTTCCTAAAAGAGAAGTCAGAAGCCTTCAAAAAATTCAAAGCATTCAAGGAATTGGTTGAAAATGAAACAGGCAAAAGGATTAAGTGTCTAAGATCTGATAGAGGAGGAGAGTTTACTTCAGATGAGTTTGTAGAATTTTGTGAACAACATGGAATCAAGAGAGAGTACTCAGCAGCAAGAACTCCCCAACAAAATGGAGTAGTTGAAAGGAAGAACAAGACTGTTGAAAACATGGCTAGAGCTATGTTAAATGAATCTAAGTTGTCAGATGGTTTTTGGAAAGAAGCAGTATCCACAACTATGTACATAATTACTAGGGCTCAATTAAGGGTAAATCATCACAAGACTCCTTATGAGCTTTGGAAAGGAAGACCTGCTACTGTAAAACATTTCAAGATTTTTGGAAGCAAATGTTACATAAGACGGGAAGATCAGAATTTGGGTAAATTTGATCCAAGGTGTGATGAGGGAATTTTTCTTGGATACTCTACTAAAAGCAAAGCTTACAGATGTTACAACAAAATAACATGCACTATGGTGGAAAGTATGAATGTGACAGTTGATGAAAAGATAGATTCCAGAGAGCCAATTCAACAAACAATATACCAAGAAGATGGATGTTGTCAAGAAGATTTTTGTGAAGAATCAGATAATGATGAAGAAGAAACACAAAGGCTTCTTCCTAAAACTCCTTCCAGATATGTACAGAAACATCACCCAAAATATCAGATCATTGGGAATCCAGATGAAAGACAGACAAGGAGAAGAATAATAAAACCATCTCAACAAGCAAATTTTTCTTTACTATCTAAGATTGAGCCAAAAGATTTTTCTCAGGCTTGTGAAGATGAATTTTGGGTTAAAGCAATGAATGAGGAATTAGATCATATTGAGAAGAGCAAAACTTGGGAACTTGTTCCATGACCAAAGGACAAAAATGTGATTGGCACAAAATGGGTCTTCAGAAATAAGTTGAATGAAGATGGACAAGTTGTCAGAAATAAAGCAAGGTTAGTTTGCAAAGGTTATGCACAAGTAGAAGGAATTGATTTTGATGAAACCTTTGCTCCAGTTGCATGACTTGAAGCTATAAGGATGTTTTTAGCTTTTTCAAGTTTCAATAATTTCAAAGTATATCAAATGGATGTTAAGTCAACTTTTCTAAATGGGATTCTAGAAGAAGAGGTCTACATTGAACAACCAGAGGGATTTATACTATCAGATACTCCAGATCAGGTATGCAGATTGAAAAAGGTATTGTATGGCTTAAAGCAGGCTCCCAGAGCATGGTATTCAAGATTGGATAGGTATCTACAGGAACAGGGATTCAAGAAAGGAATAGCAGACAGTAATTTGTATATCAAAAATGAAGGAAATGATCTTCTGATAGTGGTTGTTTATGTTGATGACATAATTTTTGGGGAAATAATGACAAGATGTGCAAAGAGTTTGCTAAGAATATGCAGAGTGAATTTGAGATGTCTATGCTTGGTGAATTATCCTTCTTTCTTGGTCTTTAGATTTCACAATCAGAAAAGGGAGTGTTTCTTTCTCAAGCCAAATACATCAAGGAGATGTTAAAGAAATTCATATTAGAAGATTGCAAACCAGTAAGTACTCCTATGGTCACAGGGTGCAAGTTAAGTAAGGATGATGAATCTCTAGAGGCAGATCAGAGACTATACAGATCCATGATTGGCAACTTATTGTATGTCACAGCTACAAGACCAGACATAGTACAATCAGTGGGATTAGTGGCAAGATTTCAAGCAGCACCTAAGGAAACACATGTGGCAGCAGTAAAAAGAATTTTTAGGTATCTAAAAGGGACTATGGATTTTGGACTTTGGTATCCTAGAAGTGACAGTTTCACACTTACAACATATACAGATGCATATTGGGCCGACAACATTGATGATAGAAAAAGCACAAGTGGAGGAGCTTTCTTTCTTGGAGAAAGACTAGTCTCCTGGTTAAGTAAGAAGCAGGTTTCAGTATCTCTATCTACAGTAGAGGCAGAATATATTGTAGCAGTAGCCAGTTGTACATAGGTGTTATGGATGAAGAGGACTTTAGAAGACTTCAGGATAAAGCATGATCAACCTATTCCTATACTATGTGATAATACCAGTGCCATATGTATCTCAAAAAATCTGGTAATGCACTCCAGGACGAAGCACATTCCAATTAAGTATCATTTTCTGAGAGAACAAGTGTCAGATAAACAGGTCAGATTAGAGTATGTCACTACAAAGGAACAGATAGCAGATATTTTCACTAAGCCACTCTCAAAAGACACTTTTGAGTATCTTCGAGGAAAGTTGGGAGTGATACTCCCACCCCAGAATTAACCATCTCATGTGGAGGTGGGGGAGGGGCCAAGCTAAGAGGCTCATTCTTAGCCCCGAGCCCCAAAGGTGACCCTTTGCCATTGATGACAAAGGGGGAGAGATTTGTGTATATTGGGGAGAGTTTTTGATATGGGGAGAGATTTGATATTTGAGAGAGCATTGAGCCAGGGGGAGCAAAGTCCCAGGGGGAGCAGAAAAGAAGGTCAGATTTCAGTAAAAGGATATGGGTTGCCATCAATGACAAAGGGGGAGATTGTTGGACATTTTGAGTTCCTAAGCTAAGAGTTGTCATTGATGTCAAAAGGATCTATGTAAGCTAACACTATGTTTGTGTAGAAGCAAAGGTTTTTGATCAAAGGTTCAAGAAGGGATGCATGGCATTTGGTTCCAAAAAGGAGCTTCAAGGGAAGCTTAGCAAAAGGTTTTTATTTAAAACCATGGATGGCATATTTGAAATGGGTTTTTCTTAAAACCCAAGTTGGCTTTTCGTTTCATCGAAAAAGGTGCCCCGATGATGGAGATATTTAATTTTAAATATTTAGTTTAAATTTTAATTTATTTAAAATTTTAATTTTAATTTTAAAATTAAATTAAAAGAATATTCATCGACGTCATAAAGGAAGGTTCAAAAGCGTCGATGTTTCCAAGCTAAGGGAAGGCATATATATATGCCATTAAAATTTTTGAAGTATATTATCCTTGCTCGATTGAGATTAACGATTTGTTTTTGCGAAGGAAGAGCTCGTGTTATTTTCATTTTGTGAAGCAACGAATATTGAAAGCGAACCGCATCCATTTTCCAAAGTGTGTTGGGCAGTGTGGCCTAGTGGCAGCTTGGTTTGTGCAAAGGTGTTGGTGGTAGGAAGGTTAAGCGTTCGATTCTTGCAAGCATCATTTTGGCTTTGTTGAGGTGCTCAAGGTGCATTTCTTTTTCACTTGGTGGAAGGAGAGAAGAACAAGAAGTGAGTGGTGCTTCTTTCTTCACAATGAGCCCGTAGCTCATGTGGTAGCTTGGTCATGGCTAGGGCATTCACGTTGGATAGGATGGGGGTTCGATTCCCCTCGAGGCAGGTATTGAGGTTTTTATTTATTTTGTTATTGCCTAAGGTGGAGTGATAAGGGGTAAAGGTGATTTGATAGTTGATGTATTGAATAACCTTAGGAATAAGGTTATAGTGGTTGTTTGAGTTGTGGAGTTAAATTTTTAATTGTGATTTTTGAAATTATTAGGAGTAATAAGGGTTTTTGATAAAGTTCTTTTAGTGAAAGTTATTTTTTGAAGTAAGGGTTTTCTTTAAAAAGAACTTTGGTGGATGTTAAAATAAAGTAGGAGTAATAAGGTGTTATTTGGATATTATTTTATTGTTGTGTTATTACTCAAGATCTCTAACCCTTGTTGAGATTGGAAAAAGGAAAAGTGTTGAGTGTGGCAGATTTAGTGGACAACTCATAAGGCATCAAAAAGGTATGAGTAACATTCTCCATTGATTTTATTTGGGTGGTTGATTTCTGAAATATCATTGGAGTGAAAAGGATTGATTGTGGTTTCCTATTCAAAAATAGTTGGTTTAATGCTTCAAGGTTTTCTGGTTTGAAAGTTGTGATTAAAACCTTGTTTTATAAGCATTGTTGTTGGAGTGAGTTGTTGTGCAAAGAACTTGAACTTGAGCTGAAAAGAACATGAGTATCATTGTTATGTAAGTTGTTGTTGAGTATTGTTGAAGACATTTTGAGTTGGTTGATTCATGCTTGGACTAGGGTTTGTGAAAAAGAGTTGTTCCTTGTGGTGATTGGTTGAGTAGAGTTGTGTGAGCCTAGTCAAGTGATTGAGTGAAGTGGTTGTTCAAGTTCCATAAAACAAACTATTCTATATTCTGATTTGAGTTGAGTTGAGATTGGGATTTGAGTATAGAACATATTGAGTCTCTAACAATTCTCTTTATGCTTCTATGAGATTGAGTTGAGATTTTGTTGAGCTGATTTGAGGTAAGTCTTTGAGAAGGCTTGTGGACTGATTTTGAGTAAGCTTTTGTGAAAGCTTGCTATGCAGATTTGAGCAAGTCCTAGAGAGGACCTATTGAGAAGATTTGAGCAGGTTCTGAGTGAGCCTATTGAGCATATTTGAGCAGGTTTTGAGTGAGCCTATTGAGAAGATTTGAAGAGGTTCTGAGTGAACCTATTGACAGAGCTTTGGAGGTGACAGAGTATAGAGGACAGAGTCTCAGTGGATAGAGATCCAACAACCAGGACAATTGAAGATAGATCTGAGTGAGGAGTCTTCAAGTGGAGAGAGATCCACAAGTCAGTGCAGTAGAGAGACAGAGTCTTCTAGAAGATCACTAGCCAGAGCAGAAGGGGAAAGAGTTCTCCTGTGGAAGAGATCCACGAACTTGAGATTTAGGGGATCAACATCTCCTTTGGATAGAGGTCCATAAACATTGTAATTGGGAAGGATTCCCAAGAGATTATTTGAGAAATATTTAGAAGAAATATTTTCTGTGGAGGTAGCCCACATTGGGTGAACCACGTTAAAAATGATGTCTCTCATGTGTGTGATGCTTTGTGTGATGTTTACTACTTTATTAATGTTGATGCTACTATTTGGGGAAAAGTTTTATATTATACTGTTCACCCCCCTCTCAGTATAAGCACATGTTCTTCAAATAGGTGGAGGATCAGAAGGTTAATTTCAAAAAAAGTGTTATTTTTTACTTCAATACTCCTCCAAAAAGGCTATTGAGGATTATGGATATTTCGGGATGTAATATTGGGTCTCTCCCTTCAGCCTACCAGGGGATGCCAATGTTTTCTAGGCTTCAAGATCATCCCTATGGGAACCGATTGTGGAGTGTGTCCAGAGAAAGCTTACAAGTTGTAAAGGGGCTCTCCTGAGCCATGCAAAAAAAGTGATGTTAGTTAAGTCCACCCTTTAAAGTGTCTTGGTATATTTTCTTTCTCTATTTCGAATCTCGGGTAATATTATTGAAAGAATAGAACATATCCAACGCTCATTTATTTGGTCAGGAACAAGTGAGACAAATAAATTTCATCTAGTGGCATGGGACAAAGTATACAACAAGAAGGAGGAGGGTGGTTTAGGCCTTAGAAGATTGAAATCCATGAACAAAGCTCTTGTTGCCAAGCAGGGTTGGAGACTGGTTCAAGAGGAGAAATTAGGATGGGTTGATATTGTCAAAGCCAAATACCTAAATGATGGAAAGTAATTTATTAGAGACTCGTTATCCCTTTAGGGTTCAACTTTTTGGTCTAGTATGATACGGTGCAGATCAGATATCCTTGGAGGGGGTAGGTAGTGTTTGGGAGATGGTAGATTTATCGACTTCTAGAGTGATGTGTGGGTGATTGAGGTTTTGTTGGAGTCAATATCAGAGTTGGCTTTAGTCAAACCAATTACAGATCATTTCTGGGGGAATAAGGTTTGTTATTTCATTGAAAGGATTGAAGACCACCCCCGATGGAAACCATTTGACTTCCCAAGACTTTTGGTGGAGGAAAGGAGGGCATTTGATGAAATTTTCAATATCATTAAATGGATTATAATTTCTAGAAGAGAAATTCCAGATAGATTCATCTAGGTATTAGAGAAGGATGGGAAATTCTCTATAAAATTAGCTTATTTAGCAAGGGATGCTCCTTCTGATCCTTGGTTTCTAGTAGATAAAATTTGGCTAAAATGACTGACTTCGAAAATTTCTAACTTCAGACAATCTCAAAAAAAGAGGTATCATTTTACCTAATGCTTTTTTCTTATGCAGAAATGAGGAGGAATCCTCGCTCCATCTTCTTTTCAATTGTCCTTTCTTGCAGGAGGTTTTTAGCTACTTTTTCAAATATTTGAATATCCAATGGGTGTTTTTGAATAACATAGAGGATGTGTTGATCCAATGGGTTTCTCCCTTCTTGTCTCTTTGTCTTTGTTAGTTTTGTAAATTCAGTCTTTGTCATATCTGGTGGCAGATTTAGAAGGAAAGAAACTCAAGGGCGTTTAAGGATGGTGCTCATTCAACTAAAGTTATGGTTTTCTACGTAATTTTTTTCCATGGAGAACATTAGAACCCTAAATCTGAATGTTGTGACTATAGAGTAGGAATGATTAGTAGAGATATATCTTGGATTCAATGCCAATCCTCAACTAGTCAGACATGTTGTGCCTCCGGATAGAGCCAGGGTTAAGTGGGAGCCACCTCCAATTGGTTGGTTGAATTTGAATTTTGATGGTGCATCTAAAGGGAATTCAGATCTTGTTGGTATTGGAGGGATTATAAGGAACCATGACGGTTTGGTAACTTTAGCCTTTGTTGATAATCTAGGCCATCAAATCAATCACTTCGTCGAAGTCAGGGTATTTTTCTAAGGAGTTTCTCTATTGGATTCTGTAAGTTGCAAGAAACTAATCATTGAAGGGGACTCCCTTAATATTATAAATATGTCAAGAGGAACTCAATATCCTACTTGGACTATTTCAAAACATCCAAAATCTGTAAGAGGTTTAGTTTAAGCATACATACAGGGAAGGTAATCGAGCGATCGATCTATTGGCTAACAAAGGAGTTATTCATAATGGTTTAGTGGTGTGGCAAGATAATTTCCTGGTGGATATTGCTTCTATCGATAATGACCTCATACACAATTAGCCTTTGCTCTACTCTAGTTGAGTTGTTGTTGATGACTTGGCTATAAAACTTGGGAGCGCTTATTGATTTTAGGTTTTTGCACCAAATTTCATATCTCCAAGCTATTGTGTCCTCCCTGCAAACCACAATCTCCAATTTAGAATAAATTCTTATCTTGATGGGCTAGCAAGCTTTGGAAAGCAATGACCTCATGGGGGAGAATGGGACTGGTGCATGGCTCGATTCATGGTTTAGGTCATGCTACTGATCTGTGTTCGATTGGTTATCTTTGACATCCTTATTTGGTTTTAAATTGTTTTAAGTTTTAAATTATGTATGGTCTTACCTATGTACTAGTTTGGCTTTGGAATGGGTAACTCCTTTGATTGGTCATTCCTCAATTATTATTAGATGTAAGTAATTTTGGCTCCCTCTTTTTGGGCGGGGCTTAGTCTCTTTTGTACAAGTTTTGAAGATCCTTTCAAAACTCATTCGTCCATCTAATCAAAAAAATATCAAGGATTGTTAGCCTAAATGCTACCTCTAAATTTTTTGGTTTATCCTAGATGTTGGTAGTGGGATTGAATTTTGTTACCATTTATGCTATCTCATCTGATTGGGTATTTAATTTTCCAAGAACTACCTTGATTTTATGTGTTAAAGCCCTCTAATAAATCTTAGACCCAATGATTTTATGGCTTTAGGTGTTTATTCTTGGTGGCATATTGGGAATTAACTTGATTTATGACTAATTTAGAATCATAAAATACTTTTTTCCCATATTTTTGGCCCTTGAAACTGTTGGAGGTATTACATTACTTGGTATCTTACATTATTAATGCAATGACCTTGTAAATAGTTTAGTCTAGATTGTATTTAATATTTGAGTCTATAGTATGTGTCATGTTATTAAGTGTGAGTTATTTGTCATGTAAATAAGTGTGGAGTTATGTGTGTGAGGTGTCATGTTAGTAAGTGTAATTTATGAGAGTGAAGTGTCATGCTTATAAGTGAGAAGTTATGAGCAATCATGAGAGACTTTATCTTTATGTAAATATGTGAGATTTATTATTATGTATTTGAGAAATATGAAGAGTTAGATCTCCCATGAGTATGAGAAGATGAAAATTTTATGTTAGTGTTAAGGTCAAGAGTCATGTGAATATGAATATTCTTATGTATGTATATATTGAATACAAAGCCTTGTAATATGCAATTTAATAAGCATTACATTTATGCATTGCTTAAAGTAGATTTATTAGTAATATTTTTATGATATTATTATTTTTATTGTGTGATATTTGGAGGAGAAAATAAACTTGAGAGAAGAGGAGCATTTAATAAAGAGTAGCAATGTTGAAGAAGGAGAAGTAAATATGAAAGCATGGTGAAGGAGGTAGGCAGAAAGCACATAAATACAGTAAAGGAGAAAATATAATTATAGATAGACGTCATTCATATGCTAGAAGTGCAATTGAGTTATGTTGTTCACAAACAATAATCATAATTGAGAGACATCATTTGTAGGTAAGAAGAATCATTAGCAAACAGATATTGTTAGCAGGCAAAGAATGTAATGAAAACACAACAAAGAGAGGTGTTGAATAGCAGGAAGCACAAGGAAACCTAGATGATTTTATCAATGATATTTAGGAGAAAATTAGGTGGACAGTGTAGACATGAAGTGACAAGATCATTACAGAGAGGAGTAACAATTGTAACACATAGATTATAATCAAAGAGCACCCATGAAATAGATGTCAAAAATCTGAAAGCAATGAAAGATTATAACACCTAATACAAACGTTGCATATAGAGAAAAGCAATGGGGTGAATAAGATAATACCTTAGAAATTATTTGATTGAATATTATAATGGAAAAGAGTTATTTTGAAAAAAGAAAATTAATTTATGAAGAACTATTTGATGGTATAAGGGGAAATTAATATTACTAATTGTCAAGAGATATAAGAATAATATAATAATATATTTGGAAGGAAGAAGAATTAAGGAGAAAGAATATTTGATAATTGAGGAAGTTATAAGAAGAAAATTGATTAAAATTTGAAAAATTGAAGAATAATATTGAGAAATAAATTAATTGAAAATCGAAAGAAGAAATTGAATTAAAATATTGAAGGAAAATAAAATTTTAAATTTGAAGAAAGAATATAAATTGAAAATTGAAGAAAGAAGAAAGAAGAAGAAATTAAAGATTGAAGAAAAGAAGACTATTGAAGAATGAAAAATTGAAGAAGATTAAAATAAGAAAGAGAACAAAGTGAAGAAAAATAAATTGAAGAAAGAAGAAGAAAATTGAAGATTGAAAAGAAGAATAAAAATTTGAAGAGGAAGATTAAGATTGAAGGAAGAAAGAATTTGAAGGGAAAAAATTAGGGAAGAAATATTTGAAGAATATTGAAGAAATAAATTGAATTGAAATTTTAAAGAAAAAAATTAATGATTGAAGAAAAAAATTTGAATTGAAGATTGAAGAAAATTGAAGAATAATTATTTTTTAAAAATTGAGATTTAAGGTTTTTTACAAAGAATTAAAATTGAAATTTGAATAAATAAAAGAGGAGATAATTATAAAGAAGAATAATTAAAGAAAAATAATAATTTGGGAGCAATAAGGAATTCTACAACAAAGGAAAGTAATTGGAAATTAAAATGGAAGAAGAAATTTAAAATCTGTGTGAGCAAGCAAAGATTGTAGAGTTATTTATATAGATTGAAGAATTGATCAAAGATAAATTACCATGGAAATAAAGCAAACAAAAAGATAAACAAATATTCAATATGATTCACTAGAAGAAAGTAAGGAAAGGTTGAAATATCTAAAACTTTGCACACAACACATGTTAGATAATTTAAAAAAACAAAAATATATATCAATAAAATCAAAGGACTTGCAAATAATTTTGAGAGAAGCCAAAGATGACAAAAATATATATCAATAAAATCAAATGACTCACAATGTTTGGTAATTATCTGAGTTCAAAACTTATTGAAGCAAATGAAGACTCTAAAGGTGCTATTATATTACCTATTGATATAGGTAAGATAATGTATATGGCATTACTTACTCTTGAAGTTCTTAAAGATAAGAACAAAAGGCAAGAAGAAATAATTAAAATTTTGAAACCAATGATGAAAGATGTCAATAGTAATACAAATGATAGCAAATGACCTTCTTCAAGAAATAAAGGATATAAACAAAGAATGTACAAAAGGAATATGTGTTGATACAAACAATGTTGATTTAAAATTCTTAAACGTTAAACACGACGATAAATTATTACATTCTACATGTGTTAATATCAACAACAAATATGATAATAATGAGCCATGGGATTTAGATGATAGAAAGGACAATATTAATATCAGTAACGAAATATATTATTGTTATGAATTTCTCATAAGAATGACAGGTACATATATCAGCCTAGAAGAACAAATTCAATGCCCAAACTTGAAGGAGACCAAGACAAACCAAGAATATTGAAAGCACATGAAGGCAAAAGGACTTCATACCAAATAATGTAATACGGGGGGTGTTGGAGGTATTACATTATTTGGTACCTTGCAATATTAATGCAAGGACCTTGTAAATAGTTTAGTCTAGGGTGTGTTTAATATTTGAGTCTATAGTATGTGTCATGTTATTAAGTGTGGGTTATATGTCATGTAAATAAGTGTGGAGTTATGTGTGTGAGATGTCATGTTAGTAAGTGTGAGTTATGTGAGTGAAGTGTCATGTTTAGAAGTGAGGATTTATAACCAATCATGAGAGACTTTTTCTTTATGTAAATATGTGAGCTTTATTATTATGTATTTGAGAAATGTGAAGAGTTAGATCTCTCATGAGTATGAGGAGATGAAGAATTTATGTAAGTGTAAAGTTCAAGAGTCTGAATAGGAAGTCTCATGTATGTATATATTGAATACAAAACCTTGTAATATGTAATCAGATAAGAATTGTATTTAAGCATTGCTTAGATGTAGATTTATTAATAATATTTTAGTGAGATTGTTATTGTTATTGTGTAAGATTTGCATTTGAGATATTTTAAGATATTGTGAGATCTTGTGGAATTATCCTGTGGAAATATTGGTGGTTTGCTAACACAAATAAATGCACAATGCTTCATATTTTACCATATTATTTGTGCATTTGAACAATATTATGCATGCAAAATTATTTGTACTCCTTGTGGGTCTATTAATTGAATGTTTATGTGTGCTTCATTTCTAATTATTATTACACCATCAAAGTGCATTATCCGTGCTTTGTTTGACCCTTGTGCCTACTAGATGGTTAGCATCAAGATGTTAGATGGTTCTTCTAATATTATGTAGTTCCCTAGATAAGTTTCATCAAAGTTCACCTTTGAATTCTCATCATATTAAAGCATACCACTAATCATGTCTATCTCATACTTTTGGTTATCTCTAAGACTTTATTATCTTCACAATTTAACAATTCATTCCAATTTACTATGGCATCTTCATCCAACTTGTGTAACAAGTACTTGCATGGAATCTCATTCTTAATTCAAATCATATTCCCATCATGTGGGTATATACCATTGCCTAGTACCCATCCCCAAATAGCTTACACATCCATTCTCTATAGAGTAACATGCCAAAATACAGGGGAAGATTTATTACTATTACCTCTTATACTACCACCAACTCTAGATGCTTTTCCAAGGTCATAATCAAATCCTTTAGCATCCCACAACATTCACTATGGTTCCATCCATCTGAATTGGATTCCTAGATATTTTTATATAGGGTAATGTCATATCTTTATACAAAATTGTTGGCATTACAACTATTGTTGCTCTTGAATCAATTTTGTAACTTCTTAATACGTAATTTTGAATTTTGAGTCATATGCAATGACAATTTTAGATTTTTAGTCTTTCACGTATTTAATATAATTTTTGCATTGAATTGAATAATAGATGGATCCTCTAGTATCTAGTTTTGTTGTTCAACTAGACTAGGTTGGATAGGCTTACACTGTCCTTTTTTAGCATAGCTTCTTTTTCATTCCTTTAGATCTTATTGAAGTAGGTTCCATTAGCCAAGAAGTGTTAGGGCTTGTAGCATGCTTACTTTAATGGAAGTATTCTTTATTTCTTCTATGAAATTAAAATAAAATTTAACCAGGCTACTCTCGAATTTTTTATATTACCTAGTAGCCATCACATATCCTTCACTTGTGAGAGACGGGTATTTGAGCGATTGTTCTATCTTCTTCTGAATTTCATCCCTCTCTTTCTTATTCCTCTCTTCCTTGGACTTGTTTGCTTACTTTGTTCCTTATTTCAACTTTTGGTTCCTTCCCTTCTTTGTCTATTTATCCTTACTAGCTTGTACATCTACCTAGGGTGTGTCAATAACATCCTTTCCAACATTTTTTCCTTCTCCTAAGTATTATGGTGTCTTTGTTCCTCTTATTCTATTTTTATGTTAGTGCTTATTCTTATGATGATTTCCTTTCACCCATGGTTTTGATTCCTTGTTTATTTTGGCATATGACATTATTTTCAAACACAAAATATTTGTCTATTTTAATCATGTTGAAGTTAGAAATTATTGCATTTTTAGGAATTGGTAATGCAGGGACTACTTGTTAGGCATGAACTTGGTATGCTAGTTGATTTAGAATAGGCTACTAATAGGTAAATTGATTTATTGTGGTGTTATTTATCCTAATGTAATGGCTTGTTGAGCTTGATATTGTTGATCATAATAATCCATCTTTGAATATCTAATGGCTATCACACAGTTATAGGATCATGCCCTACATTACATGGAAAACATCATGATGTGTTAATATTTGAATTGGAATTTACTATATTATTCTAAACTTGATTTGTACCCTAATTAGTACCATGTCAAGATACTGTTTCCACTCGCTATTATATTATCCATGCCTTTTTTCATATTATTCTAATTTTTCCAATATATCTTTCATGTTGATTGGTTCATAAATAATTTATAATCACTATTAGTTTATGATGAAGTAGGCACAGTTGGTATTTATGGTTGGAAGGCAATAATGGATGACAAGTTTTATCTTGGATGTATTACAATGTATGGAGAATAGTTTGAGTTGATGGACTATTGGATATTTGGAATGTATTAAATGGAAGGTGTAAATCTAGGAATCTATAGATTTTGGGAGACATAGGTGGCATAGGCCATAAGTGGGGCAAACGATAACTTTCCTACCGTAACTAGAACATATTCTATATGAGTTGCTTCTTCAAAGGCTCTAAATAATATGATGTGGTTAGTATTACAAACCATTAATTCTAATTCATATTATAAGCCATTGATATAATATGGTAATGTTTTTTCTTCATTTGATCTAACATTTTGTTAAAATAAATTCATGGTCCTTAAAAATCTACTATTGTAACCATGAATGCTTTCTTGAGGATACCTTTGTATAGGATTTAGCTAAAATAAAACAGAATACCCATTACTCATATTGTTAAATCTATGCATAAAAAGTTCTACAATCGATTCCCAACTAGTAACAAAATTATTAGGTAAACCTCTATATCATAAAGCAACTTTATCACATAAACAATAGACAAGTGTGTTGGCTTTTAAGCCTTACTACAACAAAATATCATAGGTCTTAATATAAAGAAGCCACAATATTAAAGGTCTAAATATTAATAATGAAGAGTAGAATAATATAAATGAGCAATCAAATATATATCTAGGCCAATATAATAATGAAATAACATTCACTTATAATATCAAATATGAATGTAAATGGCCAAAATCATTCATGTACTATGCATGAAGAATACTTACAATATATGAATTGCTCAAAAAACTGTATATAGTCTTTATTCACTTTTTTATATCTTTCTCTTGCAATCGGATGCTACATGGAGTTTTGTCTCCATAATATAGCCATAGTAATGGTGACTCTTCAAGAACTTGAATATGACAACTCTCATGACCTTTGGCTTATCATATTGCCACTTGTATACTAGACTCTTCACTTTCTTCTTACATGCATACTTGACTCTATGACACTTGCACACTTCTACATGCACTCCTAATATAAGATGTGCATTTTCTAGACATTCTAATTTATCAAATAATGTAATATTCTCCAACACCCCATGTATTACTTTATTTAATATGAACTTTTCTTGATGTTCATATATGATTCTAGAATATTTGAAATATGTTTTGAGCAAGTACTTTCGTAAAAATATTTGTAATCTAATCTTCAGTAGGAATATGTTTTAACTAGATATGATGATTTTGATCCTTGATAAAATGATATTGAGTTTCAATATGTTTTGTTCTTTCATGAATAATGGGATTTTTATTAAATTAAGTGCTTATTGGTTATCACAATTTATTATTTTAGTTCTTCTGATTCTTATATTTGACAATATGTACTATAATCAAAGTGCGTCATAGACTGCATCTATTGTTGCATGATATTCTGATTTTGTAGATGAAAATGCAACTACATGTTATTTTTTACTGAATATAGAAAACATTGTCTAATGTAGATTTCCTATAATCTATAGATCCAATATAATATTAATTTAAATATCCCTGTAGATAAAATTTGTCATCATCTTTTTTATATGTCAGTCTATACTTTGTAGTCTTGCTAATATATTGTAGTATTCTCTTTGTGGCTTTCCAATGACTTTCTCTAGGTTCTTGCATAAATCTTGAAAGATAATTTACATCAAAAACTATATCTAGTCTGGCAATTTTTAAATATAGAAGAATTTCAATTAATTGATAGTAGATAATGACTGAGACTAGAGATGTCATATCATATCTAGATAATTGCAATCCTTGCTCCATTGGAGTATCTTTGACCTTACAATTTTTTTTTTTGGATGAAAAAGCCATTATATTAATAAAATAATGTTTAATCATACAAAAAAGGGTGGGTGGGATTAGCACACCCCGTAAACCAATACATTAACCATTGTGGTTAAGAGTATACAAGAGTGTCAAAACGACCCACAAACGCCAATAACAACTGCCAAAACAGTATTAAATATGCATTCGAAAAGAAAGAAGCCGAGAAATTACTACCACCTGGAAGGGAAAGGAAGATGCACATGACTCATAATGCAGGGTGCATTCCCCCAATGATCCATGAGGGTATGCAAGTACTACAGCTCCACCTGTACCTTTTTAACCTGTACTTGAATCTGTAACCAGCAATCAAAGAATATATCATATTTATCAACAACAGAGAAGACATGTCCGACATCTTGCTGAGAAAAAATAGCTCTATTCTGGGACTTCCATAGATAAAACAAGGTACCAATTCTAAAAATATTCCAAACAACATCCAAGTTGAAGGAAAAAGTAATAGGGTCACCCAAAATAGCATGCACCCAAGTAAAATCCTCCTGCATAAAAGGTCTAAAAATTTCAAGAAGCCACTCCCAAGCTGACTGAGCCCGATCACAAGACCAAAAAACATGCAGTAAATCTTTCGCTTGTCCACAAACCGGGAAAATGAGATTATGAACACCCAGATGCTTGAGCCTACTGCCAACAGGTAACCCTTGATGTAAGAGACTCCAAGCAAAAAAACTATGTTTAGGTTCAATATAAGTAGCCCAAGCAATCCGAAACCTCTTATTCCATTGGGAGGGAAGAGAGACTAAATTCCATCTCAGTGTGAGCTTATCAACCATTGGAACTTGTGGGGTGAGCCATTTTTAACCAAGATGAGCTTTATATTGCAAAACAGGAAGCTCCCTAGGCCAACACCAATCTAACCACCAGGGTTTTTGAAAATGCTTATGTAGTTTGCTCCAAATAGAAAATGAAATACTATCAATAACCACCTCATAAGTGTCTCTATCACCAAGATTTAAATTGTGAATTTGACAAAAACTTTTCCAAGGTATCCAACACCTAGCATGTCGGGAGAAGAAATTAAAAATGGAAGCAATACCACGCTTATAGAACCTCTGCGCTCTGACCCACTGCACCAGAGCTAAGGGAGAACCTTGCCAAGTGATAACAGGAGACCACCAAATATTCATGGAAGACAAAGAGGCACCCGCTTGCGAAAAATCCATTTCCAACTAAGCCAAGATTTGAAGGCCTCCCATGATTTCCAAATACTCGAATGACAAAAGAACCTTTAACTTTAATAGGGACAGAGGCAGTAAGAATGGATTGCAATCCCACCCATTTCCAAATTTTCTTCCCCTGAAGCAAACCAGAAGAAATGCAATGCCTAACCAACACTTTCCAAGATTCATCCCCAATTAAAGATCGGGTGATCCATTTAGCACAAAGGGCAAGACCTTGTCGGTGACAATCAAACAAACCCATGCCTCCACAATCCTTGGGAAAACAACAAATTTCCCGAGGCTACCCGATGAAAACCTTGCTTGACAGAGTCTTTGGCCCACAAGAAGTCTCTCAGAAGCTTATCCAGCTTTTTATAACAAGATTTGGATGGAACCCAACAAGATGAATAATAGACATGGGTAGTGGCTAAAACCTTAGAACAAATCTGAAATTTTCCTACTAGAGAAAGTTTCTTACTAGTCTAGTAAGAAAGCTTCTTTTCCACTTTATCAATAACATACTGCCACAATTGAGCAAAGGAACCATGAAATGCAAAAGGAATTCCAAGAAATTTAAACACCTCACCTGGATGAATCCAAGTCCATTGGAATTGATGTAATCAATGTGGCAGTTGAGATTGAGATTGTCGAAAACAAGATGTTTTTTTCCATTGTATAGAAGAACCAGAGGCTAAACAGAACACCTCTAAGCAACTAATAGCCGAGGAAAGGGATTGCTCATCTTCTTGAAGCGTTAAGAAGGAATCATCTGCAAAATGACCATTGACCAACTGATGGTCAGAATTAGGGAGAGCAATACCCTTTATTAATCCTTGATCCATCTTATGGGCCAAAAAATAGCCAAAAGCCTCTTTAGCAAGAATGAAAAGAGATGGATCAAGAGGACACCCCTGTCTCACAGAGCGACCAAGAGAAATTGACTAAGATTGACTATTATTCAAGGTAAGAACAACTGAAGCATCTTGAAATAACATAAGAATGGTGCTCACAAATACTGGCCCAAAACCTAGGGCCTGAAGCATGGCAATTATGAAGTACCACTCCATCTTATCATAGGCTTTCTCAAAGTCTATCTTAATGAATAAAGCATCTTGTTCAGAATTTCTTGCCCACTCCATACCTTCCCAAACAGCAAGAACATTATCAAGAATGTATCTTCCCTTAACAAAACCAATTTGTTCAGCTGACAATCAAAGGCAGAATAGATTTAAGCTTAAGCGCAAGGGCTTTAGCAATAATATTGTAGCTCACATTAAGCAGGGTTATTGGCCTCCAATTGGTGATGAGCTTAGGATCTCCAAACTTAGGAATAAATTTAACATTACCTTTGTTAATAATGGAACCCAGTGAACCACATTGCAGGGCTTCAAGATAAACTTTGTGGAAATCAGAACCAAGCATATCCCAAAATTCTTTATAGAATTCACATGGGAAGCCATCAAGCCCAGGCGCCTTATCATTGGCCATAAGTGACAAGGCAGTTTTTAGATCTTCCATAGAAAGAGGAATGTCACAAAATAACATTTGCTTAGGAGAAAGCTTGTTGGGGACAATAGCGGTACAATCAGCAAGAGCTTGCCTTCTAGCATCATCAAGGGGTTGAGAAGCAAAAACACTTTGATAATGTGAAACAAATACTTTGACAATGTCTGAAAGATCTGTAAATCGTTGTCCATCAACTTGAATGGCTTGAAACTGAGAATGTTGAGCAGGAGGTCTGAGGCGCTGAAAAAATTCTTTGGTCACTTTGTCCCCCACTTTGAGCCAATGCATTCGAGCACGTAATTGAGCCCCCTTGGCTTCATACAAATCAACCTTTTTTAGCTCATGCCGAATGGAAGAAACTTGAGATTGAGCAACAGAGTTGAAAGGAGAGGCTTCAAGTCTAAGATAGGCTTTGGATAGCTCACTTTACAAGGCAGACTTAGCCTGTTTTCATCGTTTTGCAACTTCAACACCCAGAGTTCGCAACACCTTAGTGGTTCGTTGAATGGCAACATTCCACCATTCAATCCTTCCAGAAATACCATCAGGTCTAGGAATCAAATTCCAAATGTGGCATATATGAGCTTTCATGCTAAAGCTATGCAAAAAAGAAACATTTAGGTAAAACTGTGAAGAATGCACTCTAGGTTGAAAGTTTAACATTGCCATCGAGAATAAATTAGGTGAATGATCAGATAGTGTAGTACCAAGCAAAGTCAACACATACGATAAGGAAGGCAAAATACGGGAGAACTGAAAGTTGTCACACTCAAAAATCATGGCTCTGTCCAATCTTACCAAAACCCTAGAATAAGCAGCCTAAAAATTGGACCAGGTGTACCAAAGCACCTGCGGGAAGTCAGAAGGCGAGAAGCAGGAATTAGGGTCATAAAGGCGAAGCTTGTTTTTCATAAAAAAACCAAGCTTCTCTTTCACCTAAACACCACCGCATCGGGACATGACTGACCTTATCAGAAGATTTCTCCACCATATTAAAATCTCCACAGAGCACCCAAGTGGCAAATGATAGATTCATGGCAAGCCATCTCCACAACTCGCATTTGTCAGAAGCGACATTTGAGGCATACACATTAACCACCCCAAGCGATTTTCCACAGATCTCGAGCAAAATCCAGACAGCTTGATTGGATGGGTCAACACCCCAAGTCACAACATTCTTCTATAATCGAGGCCCAAGGATAGTGACGGCTCCTCCTTTTCCCGAGGAATTCTTTGTGGCAAAAGAGGTACTTCGTGGCCACAAAAAATCACATGTACACTACAGATTGAAATCAGAAATCTTAACTTCTTGTAGACATAAAATATCGAGGCTTCCATGCATTCGAGAAACATTTGACATTTCATTTTGAACCAAATATTTTCTGATCGGGTCCGTCAGTCCTCGAACACTCCATGATAAAAAAATCATTGGGATTTGTCAGGATGCATGATCTCCATGACATCCTCTACATCACCCAAACCTGTAAGTGAGCCAAAATAGTTGGAGGTCGCATGGAAAGCATCACTATTTAGTTGTCAACATTTATCATTTCGAATAGGGCTACGAGAGCGACGGACCTTCAAGGCCCGACCCTCTTCCACTGAAGAATTATCTGGAGCTGCCACCACTGAGGCCAAATAAGGGGCCGACCAAAGAAGTTGAGACACTGGTGGAACTGGGGATTGCTTGTCAACAATCGGAGGGGCCATATCAATAGGATTATGAACAACTTCAGCAGAAGCTTGCATGTCTTGAGAAGGAGAAGGGGCAGGTTGTGCAGCAAAAATCGAAGCTTCTTGTTGCTTAGTACCACGAGATTTCTTGCTAGAGACAGTAGTCCATTCTTCAGTGTTTCCCCGTGAGCCATTAGCAGGAGCCGTAGGAGTGGGCGAGGGATTTGCCTTATATTTCCATTCCATCAAAGGGCACTCCTAAATTTTGTGAGCTGCAGATTGACACCGATAATAGGTATTGGATAAATTGATATAGGCAACTCTTTGCCTTATGGATTGGTCCCCGATTTTAATATCAATAAACTCCTGCAAATCCTTAGTAAGGTCAACTTTGATACAAACCCTTCTAGTGGATCGAGCGGAGAAAAACTTTTCTAGCTCAAGGCAAACAAACTTACCTAAGGGGGAAACTAATGTCTGTAAAAAACCCCAAAGAGGAACAGGAAGACCAGGGAATTCAACCCACACCGGGACTTCTAGTGCAGCTTGATCACTGACTTGGAAATTTCGAGAGTAGGGTTGCAAAATCAACAGAGAATTACGGACAGTCCATGGACCCCTAGACAGAACCTTTTGTGCTTGAGCTGGATTTGAAAAGCGAAAAAGGAAATACCCTTTTGTAAGGTTTTGTACATTCTCCACTTTGACTCCATATGGGCCCCAAACTTGCTGGACCCATGAACGAATAAGGGTATCATATGGGATACGACCCGGAAAATAACCCACCAGGGTATGACTCTCAAACCATTCACAAGTTGTATGGAATTCATGCAAAGGAATAACGGCTTCAGGGACAGGGCCTTTACCTCGTGATACATTGTCGGAATGAACTTGCACCGGACGCTTCCCCGGTACCATTGAGCTCTCCAACAGACTCGGAATAAATGGAGCCGACTGCATGAGCGACAGCCATTAAAAAGGGTGAATTAACACCGCCTCAAGGCGGTGTTAATGCAGCAGACAAGATTTTCCCACTGAAACCCTTACGAAAAACGCACAGCCAATCTTGCATCAAACCCTAGCAGAGCCACCTTACAATTTTTCATCCTATATTTTTCAAGTAATGATTTTGTATACTTTGTTTGTGTTATTGTGATATTGTTTTCATTTTGACAAATTTCTAAACCATCAAATATTGCCAAAAAGGTTGGGATATTCATTTATAACATCTCAAAATTATAATAAAAAATGTACATGTTTGAAAAGTATAAACATCATATTTTTCAAAAATTATACAAATTTATAAATATTAAAAACTTCATTGATAATCAAATGGAATGATCTCAACTGGTTAGAGTAGGTTTGAATCTTGCTAAACAAAAAATACATCATTACTAAGATGTTATAATACTACTATATGGCCATGATCTTTAAGGGTGTAACATGTTTCAATCCCATACTTCATCCAAGGAAGATTTTATCTGACACAGGAAAAAAATCATTGATAGTAAATACAAAATTATATAATATCAATGCCATAAGCATTAGTGACTAAAAACATAAACATTTAATATGAAATTCAAGTTCAAATCTTATCCAACAACATATGTATACTAGCCAATTATACTACTTTGTGGTTTGTCAACTTACCATGATAATACAATCATAAAATGAGATAGGTGAAATCCATATTAATCACATACATATTAATTCATAAATGGAACTCTAAAATAAACAGATAGTATAAACACCCTAAAATACTCGAGTACTTATGTGGGATGAACAAGGAAATAATTATAAATTGAAATACTAATCATATCTAGAATTAATAATAATGCTTCATTTTGACATGAGCAGACTAAAATGAATTAATGGTGCATGTGTTCTTCAAGCAAAAACTTCAGCCATGGAGAAATTTTTGTTGGTTTCAAACTGGAAAAATGTCTACCAACCTTTATTTCTTAACTTCTAACAAATGCCCTTAGAAATCACTGCTGCAAACATATCACCATATTTCGCTTCAAACTCTGCTACCTTTACTTTCATGGATTCAATCTCTTTGGTTTGCAGCCTTTTTTCTTCTTCAAGACTGGCTTTTTCACTAGCAAGCACACCACTCTCTTCACGCAATGACTCAATCTCCTTTCTCTTGTCCTCTTTCTCTTTAAACAATTTGCTGTTGTCAGCTGCAAACTCCGCCTTGATGGATTCAATTCCTTTACTTTGCAGTCTTTTAATTTCTTCAAGGCTGGCCTTCTCACTTGCAAGTGAAACATTCTTTCTACACAATGACTCAATCTTTTTCCTTTGTTCTTCATCTTCTTTCAGTCTCCAAAGCTCCTTTATTTCTATTTCTCCGCGCTTGTTATCAATACTGAGTGAAGTGATTCAAATTCTGTAGTTAATTATCCAGGTGTTGTAGGTGAGTTGGAGAGGAGAGGGCAATCCTCCAAGGGAGGTCCCACGTTCGAATCTCCACCCTACCAAAAAGTTGAATTGGATACCCAAAATCCAATTGATAATGTTGGTGCCGGCAGGGCTGGGTGCTGGGTGCTACTCCCGGGTGACTTTAACGGTGTAAAACCCGGTTCATGGTCTCTCAGACCAAGGCGGTTCATGGTCTCTCAGACCAAGGCGGCCCCACAACTTTGACGGTGTAGAACCCCCTGTTCATGGTCTCTCAGACCAAGGCAGCCCCACAAGGGGTTTTTCGCTTTAAAAAAAAAAAATGAGCCGCTTTCTTAGATCTAGGTTTTCATCCACTATTTCATCATGCATTCCTTCTGTTGATTCCAATTTTCGGACCAGCTCCTCAATCTGTCTATCCTTAGATCGATTGGCTGTCTCCCATTTGATCACGAGTCATCTGAATTTGCTCTTTCAACTGTAAAACGGCGGCTTCAACGTTGTTCTTTTCTAAGATTGTTGCTGCTGAAATTTCTTCTTGAAATTTCTTTTCCTACTCCCGGTGCGATTTATTTTCTTGAAGGAATTTAGTGATCAAGGACTGCAAATTGGATATCTTCTGGTCCTTGCTCATTTTCGTGTCATGTGCAGCTGCAACTCCACCTTTCTTGTTGCTCTTTGCGTGTTTTCCCCTTCCAGCCATGATGAATGCCTACAAACCAGAAAAACCAGGAAAATCTAAATCTAAAGAAAGAAAAATAGAAAAGATCAATGTAAAGGTCCCTTCTTCAAAATACTCAACCATCCCCCAATTTCCTTTCAACATCCATGATTCAAACTAAATTAATTGGATGAATCTACACATCGAAAATATTGGCCTTGAACCTAAAAGGTACAGAACTAAAATATAAAAAATGGCGAATCTAAAATTTGAAGAATGTTAGCATTGATAAGGAGCCATCGAACTTGTGTAAAAGATATTGCTATGCTCACAACAAAACCAAAAGATCACATACCTTCGTGGACAAAAATAAAGCTTTCAAAATCCTTCAGTTCGCAGTATGTTTTGGAACAATAATAATTGGAACAAAAAGTGGAGCTGGACCAAAGACCAATGACGAGTATCTCTCCGTCTTAAGAATTAAGACGCGACACTTGCATATATTTTCGTTTCCCCTTTGTAAATCCTTTGTTTTTATAGACCCTCAATTAATAAATATTAGCCCTCGGCCCACCAAGCCGACATTTATGTAGGGTTATTTTAAAGCGGAAGCCAGCCAGCGCCTTGTAAGTCTACCGTTATTTTTTTAATTAGAATCAACAATTTTATTTAATAAAAATAAGAACATTTATAATAAAGGGAGCTGGCCCCAAGGTCATCCAATTAACACTGTAAAGACCTGAGCCTCAAGGTCATTGTAAATACTCGCTGAGTATACTATTAGTAGGGTTCTTCGTTTAACCTCCTCCTCTTCGATATAGGTGGTTTTTCAACCTCACCATTCTGTCAGTACCTTGTATTTCTATAATTATTTTTAATGGGTGAGTGTGTGAAGGGGTGGGTGTGTCTCCCGGTTGGAATTGTTGTAACAGTTTATGGGATTCCAGGTCAAAACCCCCATATCTTAATATTATTAAAAAAAAAAAATTATATTGAATTATTTTTTAAAGTGATTTTTTATAATGTAAATTTTAAAAAGAAAAAATCTTTCTTAATTTTTATTTATTTTAGAATTTGAACTTTTTAAAATTATTCTGTCATTTTACCAATTTTATTTTTTTTCTAGGATTTGGACCTTGAAACTTATATTAAGAGTTTCAGAGTTTTATTGTTAGGTCCTTTGAGATTTTACAACATACTCTATTGTGCTCCAATAAAAATCCAAAATCAATGGTGATGGGTCCTACACTAAAAGGCATCATCACATATGACCTATAGTCTCGTGGACATTAAAAAACACTTTCCTTTTCTTATATATAAATATGATAATATTTTCAATCTACTAATTTCATAATTAATTGGTGGACATCAAAGATAATATTATTTTTATCTAATCTTCATGTTCATTATAACATTAATAAATTTGAGTCTTTGTTGAACCGAGGAATTATCGTGACTTCTAACTAAGGTTGTGCATCCTAAATTCAAGTTTCAATAAGGTTGGACAAGATTGCCAATGGCTTCTCCCAACCTCTAGAAATAGGTTAGCTCTTTGTTATCCTCGTAAAAAACTCCTACACTAATCTAAACTAATTTGCATGAAAGTAAAATGTAGAAAGGAAAATGCATGAAAAATAAAATTGCATGGAATTTTAATAGTACGAAAGATTTAAGCAAATACAAATTTTACACCATAGCAAGAAAACTGTGGGGTCAATCAACACATGAGAAGTTGAATAACATTAATATCCACTCATTCGTTTGATTATGAAATCGATAATCAAATGACAAGATGGACTAGAAGGGCCATGCCATATCTGTTGCGCACTTGACGAAACAAAAAGGTAATGCCATTAATGAAATGCCTAAGAACTTACCAATTTCTTACAACCTTATGAGTATAAAGCACAATGTGGATTTCATAGAGTGTAACTCTTAAGTCTCGTGGTCAAAAGATGAATACAATGAGGGTCCTAGGCCCCTATTTATAATAAGAGTTTATCCCTAAGTTACCTAGGGTGAGAAATAATTACTCCTAGTAAAAGTAAAGATTTGGGGGTAACTTTAGCAAAACGTTATACCGCCAAATGATACATGCTTTCAACTATACCTCGAACAAGCTTAGAAGACTTTTAAAATGATTTAATGCACAACTACATGCTAAAATGTCACTTTCTAGAAGATTCACCTCAAGATTCATGCCTTTAGTCTAACTTTGTGACTATCTATTAGGAACCTTCCAATTAAAATAAGCACATCCACACAAATATTGCAATAAATAACAAAATTAATGGAAACAAAGATAGTAATATTGCAATATGAATGGAAATACAACAACTTTATTAAACAAAAGAGAATCACAATAACACATTCAGTTCTATGGTTTTCTTATATTTATACTATTTTTATGTTATTAACGATAGATCACCTGAGGTGTTCTTCATAAGAGTTCATCATATTGAGTTCTGTTTACATTTTGTTCACAGAAGGTATCTATATTATATGCTCCATTGATATCCATTATCTTTGAATGTTGTCATGCAGGTTCGAGGCAATTGGGAATCATTACTTTGTTGATGTGCAAGTGCTGTTGTTGATACTGGTGAGATGTCAGAGAGATTTGCATGCCTCATATTTCGCTTGCTGCTTCTGATATCGTCAATGGTACTGCTATTGATCTATAAAAATTTTGCTCATAAGGTTCTTCAGCTGCTGTTATCTATTGATATGCAGAAAGATTTATATGTTGCTGCAATCAAATGAGTTATACTTTATAATAGCTGCTTATTATGTTCTACTGTTGAATTGAGGTGTCTAATACATTGATATTTGATAAAGAAGTTATATGAATGAAATGCTTTCACGCTTTACAAATATGAGGTCTGAAAGGCATTGATGTCACAGGCCTCACAGTTCAAGACGTTATGTGCTTGCTGACATACGTTATGTTCTTCAGATGATATGTACTACATATTCATTCAATATTTCAGCTCGTCTGGTTGTTCTGAGTTATTGCTCTATTTTTCAGATTTGCTGATTGATGAGATCACTGCATTGTTCATATTATTCATTATTTTTACAAGATATTGCAGATGCTCATTATACTACTGAGTTTTTAGTTCAGATGATGATATGAAAACGTACATCGTCAATTCAGCTAAGATATTATTTGATATTTCATGATATGCTCTGAAAACATTGTCGTTTATTTACTCATGAGGTATATGGAGATTGTTGAGGTATATTATTTTCTATGATGATGTTCGCTGCACAAATCTAAAATCTGACTGAAGGTTCTGATGCATGAAGAGGCTATATTATGATTCATGCTTTCTATAGTTCTATGATATCATGTTTCAGATGGCTGCTACTACTGTTTGTATTATTGAGGAGAGATTGATTCAGCTCTGTGATGACTATGCTGATTACTGCTGTACACATTTATTCTTTTGTTTATATCATTTACAAAGAGATATACTCAAGAAAAATATGATGATGACTTGTTCATCGACAACTCAAGATAACAAGGAAAAATACCCTTCATGTAGATGCATTATTTGTGTGCTTAATCCATGTTCACACCATTGGACCAGGAATTTTCCTTAGCAATGAGCCTCCTTAATAGATTGGTAATAGTATAGGACTATCTTAAAAGAGCCACATATTTAAGGATAAAATAATGGTGTGTAACATTATGGAATTGAATGGTAATCATGTTGTTGTTGGTATGATTAGCTTTATGGAAAAAATATTAGTCAAATATTAATTTTGGTAATATTAATATTGTTGATTTTAGGACCACTGTTAATAATCAATTTTACTGTTGGAAAACTAGAAGTGGATTAGTGAAATTAATTCAAAAGAACTTAAATTTATAAATTGATTTTATTCTATGGTTAAGCGAAAAATGTAATAAATTGCTTTTAGAGCATAAGTTAAGCAAAACCATGCTCTAATTAATACTTTGAGTGTTTCATTACTTGGGGCATTCCAAAGAGAACCTTACATGCTAGCTCAAGGGAGGCTTGGGTGAAGAACATGGAATCTTCTTGGAAAACACCCAAAAAAATAATTTTAAAGAGCGTATAGGAGAGTTTGTTTGGTTAGAAACTAGAAGATGCATAGAGAAGATGGGAAGTGTTGTAGGAAAGGGTACTAGAGGGATCAAGTTATCAAGTAGTGCAAGAGGTAGTCCTTTGGAGTCATAGTACTTCGCTATTTATATTGATTTCTTATGTGATGTTTGTCATTGAATCTCTCCAGGTTGAATAATGGGATATTTTATTAAATTAAGTACTCATTGATTATCACAATTTATTATTGTAGAAGTTCTTTTGATTCCCATATCTAACAATATGTAATGTAACCAAGTGCTTCATAGACTGCATCTTTTTTTGCATGATATTTTGATTCTGTAGATGAAAGTTCTACTCCATGTTATTTTTTACTAAAGATAGAAAACATAGTCTGATGTAGATTTCCTATCATCTATAGATCTAGCATAATCAGAATTTAAATATCCCTTTAGATAAAATTTGTCATCATATTTTTTGTATTTCAATCTATATTTTGTAGTCTTGCTAATATATTGTAGTATTGTCTTTATGGCTTTCCAATGGCTTTCTCTAGGTTCTTGCACAAATCTTGAAAGATAATTTACAGCAAAAACTATATCTAGTCTGGTATTTGTTAAATATAGAAGACTTTCATTTAATTGACAAGAGATAGTGACTGATACTAGAGATGTCTTATCATATCTAGACAATTGCAATCTTTGTTCCATAGGAGTATATTTGGTCTTACAATTTTTCATCCTATATTTTCAAGTAATGATTTTGTATACTTTATCTGTGTTATTGTGATATTGTTTTTATTTTGATAAATTTCTAAACCAAGATAATAATGAAGGAGCCGACATTTATCATTTCAAAATCCTTTTCTAGATCCCTTTTAACTTCATCTATCAAAAATTTTGAGCTTTCTATGATTACTATATCATCAACATATATTATAAGTATTATTCTAGCACTTCCAAATTTTTTGTATAGAGATTTATATATAACAAAACTTCTTTTAAAATTATGTTGTAATAAATTATTATTAATGTTTATAGACTAGGCCCTTGGTTCTTGCTTTAGACCATATAAATATATGTTCAACTTGCAAACCTTTTGTTCCTATCCTTCGATCACAAATCCTTCTAGTTGTGACATATATACCTCTTTTTTCTAGATCACTATTAAGAAATATATTTTTTATATCCATTTGATGAAGTTTCCATCCAAGATGTGATGCTAAAGCACAAATTTTTTCGAATAGTAGTCATTCTTATTGTTGGTGCAAAAGTTTCTTTATAATCAATTCCTTCTATTTGAGTATATCCTTTTGCAACTAATCGAGCTTTGTATTTTTCAAGTGAACCATCTACTTTATATTTGATCTTGTAGATCCATTTACATCCTACTATTGTTTTTCCTTGAGGTAAATCAACCAGATTTCAAGTTTTATTTTTCATTAAAGTTGCATATTTTTATTCCATGCTTCCCATCCATTCAGGATGACTTAAAGCATTTAGAGTAGTTGAAGGTTCTACTACAAAACTTATCAACCCTCTATTCATTATTGTTAGACTTCGAGTTTGAGGTCTTGTAGTACTGAGATCCGACATTTGCCCTAGTTTTGAGTCCTTAAATGTATCTCTAAGCCATATTGGTTCTTTTCTTTGAAGTGTTGTAGCAATCTCTAAGTTCTAAATTTTTCATCATGTATGTTTGATTCTAAGTCTTCACTTGATGAGTCTTCTTCTAAAAAACTTAAAATTATCCCAGAATCAACCTTTTGTTCCTTAAAAACATTTTTGTTTCCTTTTTCAAATACTACATCTCTACTTATGTAAATTTTCTTTGTTGTTGGATCAATTATTCTGTAACATGTTGAATCATCATTATCACCAAAAAATAATTCACAAATAGTTTTGCCATCTAGTTTAGTTCTTCTTTGCTTTGGAATATGCATGTATGCCTTACATCCAAAGATTCTTAATTGGTCTATCGTTGGTTTTTCTCCTAACCATACTTCTTTAGGAGTAACATTTTTTAGTATCCTTGTAGGTGATATGTTTTGTTAGTACATGATCATTTTAACTACTTCAGACCAATACGGTTGTTTTAACGTGCAGTGAACCATTTCCATAATCGATTTATTTGTTCTTTTTGCAATACCATTTTTTTGTGGTAAATTTTATTTTTATACTATTGATTTCTAAAAACAAGTTAAATTCTTTTGACAAAAATTCACCTCCTCTATATAAACAAAGATTCTTGATCAATTTTCCTATTTCTTTTTCTACTAGTAGTTTGAATTGTTTGAAACAATTGAATGCTTCATATTTGAATTTCATAATATACACACAAAAAAAATTGGAGTAATCATCAACAAATAGTTCAAAATATTTATGTCCTCCAATACTAGTAATGTTCATTGGACCACATAAATTTGTATATATTAATTCCAATGGTTCTTGAGTTCTATGTTGACTGAGTTCAAAAGGTATTCTATGTTGTTTCCCTACTAGAAATTTTGGATAGACTATAGATTCTCATGAAAGTTTAAGTAATCCTTTAACCATTTGATGTTTATTCATCTCATTTAATGAAGATGCACTTATGTGTCCTATCCTTTTATGCCAAAGTTCTCTTGTTTTTGAAATCTTTGTTGATAGAGCCATATTTGATGAAGTATCTAGAGTAAATAAACTATTTTTATAAGAGCCAAAAGTATAATTCTTTCTTTTTTGGTGATTAGACATTTTTTATCTTTAATAGTTTTGAATTCAACTACTAGGTTTTGATCCATTAGTTGAGATATTGAAAGAAGATTAGCAGTTAATCCAGGTACATATAGTACATTGCTAATTATTCCTTTTTTATTTGATAGAAAGACATTTCCTACTCCTTTAACCTCATAAGTAATACTATTTGCTAAGACATCTGGTTTTTCATATTTTTCTTGAAAAAAACTAAACCATTGTTTATTTTTAGTCATATGCCCACTTGCTCTGAAATCAATATACCAATAATTCATGGCTAGTTCCTTTGAAGTTGAAATCTATCTTCAAAGTTTAATATGCACTCAAATATGAAATTTGTAAATTTCAAGTTTTTTAAACCTTTGATGTAGAAATCCTTTTAACTCCCTAATATATATATATATATATATATATATATATATATATATATATATATATATATATATATATATATATATATATATATTGAATTTACATGGTGGAATCGATGGCCGCCACGAATCCGGGAAGGTTGTCCAAGCATTTGTGGCCGCCATAGTATTCTACGTTATCTGCCCCAGAAGTTGTCACATAGTTATTCACATAGTCCGCACCTATAACCACCATGCCATAATCATTTTAAACCTTTTACATCACTGAAAGCACCAGGAAATGGACAAGCGTTTAGTCCGGAAAGGCTCGAGATTGGAACCTTCGACCTTCGCCCCCTTACGAGGTTTGGTCAAACCAATTGGTCTACACCTCGGACCTAACCCCCTAATATATTAAATTTACAGAATTTTAAATTTCAAGATTTTTTAAAATTTTCAAAAACTTTAAAAAATCCAAAAACTCTAATTCTTCAAAATTTTAAACTTTCTAATTCAACCTTTAAAAAAATTTTAAAAGCTTTAAAATTTTAAATTTTAAAATATTAAATCTGTGTGGTAAACCTTATTGCTCCATATCTAAAAACATAAATTCAAATTAAAGTAGGTTTTTAAAAAAATATTAATTAAGGATGTCTAAACCTTATTACTCCACCTAACTTTTCAAAAACCAATTTTGAAATTATCTCCCTCCAAATATTTATTATGTGCCAAGAATAAAATGTAATGCTTAGTAACGTTACTTGGGCTAGTCGACATGAATTCCACTACAAGAGTAAGGAGTGTTTGCTAATGTTTTTCAAATGATTGATAACAATTGGAATTTCCAATCCTTCTGCTTTCATATTTTGTATGACTCTCGTCTCTCCTGTAGATAATGTTTAAATGATTTTATTTTGTGAGTAATAATTCTACTTTGGTGGTGGTCAAGAGTTTCTTCTTTGAAGGTGGCCAAACGCATTCCTCTGGTGGTCAAGCATATTTTGCCAAACATTGTTTCTTTGGTGGTTAAGCATATCTTCTCTGATGGTCGAATGTTGCTTCTTTGGTGGGTGAGTGTTGCTCCTCTAGTAAATGTTGCTCCTATGGTAAGCGAATTTTGATCCTCTAGTGAGCAAATGTTGCTCATTTGGTGGCCAACCATTTCCCCTCTAGTGGTCAAACATTGTTATTTCCTTTATTTTGGTAATTTTAACAGTGATTAATATATACTAATGGTTTGTAGTTCGTTGCTCGATTTTTCTATCTTCGGACTTTTCTTTTCTCCTTAGCACTTGCTAACTTATTTTCTTGTGCTCTGGTAGCACTCCTCCTTAGCACTTGATTCTGGTATCTTACTTCTTCTACCTTGAAGATAGTTTTTTATCCTATATCCTGCTTTGAGGGATAGGAATCACTTTCTTATATTCTGCCTAAGTATTTTTTTGAAAGCTAGCATCTCTCTAGAGCTTAAATATTAATAGTGTTTTGTTGTTATATATTTCTCATGACTATGCTCTTAAATTGTCATCTTCTTGCTTATGTATACTCCTCTATATGTTGACATTTGAACTCTATATGGCATTGTTCTAGATAGTGCTTCACTATTACACTTTATGAATTTAATGGGGTCTTCTCTACTGAATATTACACCTAAAACAATATCCATAGCCAAGACTAAAATATGGATATTTTTAGTCAACCTATTTTTCTAATATTTCACTATCTTGGAAAGCTTACAATGATTTCTTCTGCTTTGTGCTTTATATATTCTCTATTCTATATTGCTTCTCTTCTCTAAAACCTTAATTGCTACACTATATCTAGGAAGCTTAAATTCTTCTCTATCCTTAGAAGCTAATATGCTTCTCTATCTCCAAAAGTTATGATGCTTCTCAATCTCTAGTAGTAATGATGCTCCTTTTTCTTATCAAAAATATTTTGCAATATCTTAGGTCGCACCTAAGAACCAAATATGATTCTCCTCCTTTCTAGATAATCCAATATCAATATCATGGTGACTTTTAATATCTTCGAATTTCCAACTTTTTTTGAGTTGGCTCTTAATCAAATATTAGTTGAGTCCTAGTCTTCACTGGTTCTCCTTCAACCAAGTGAAAAGACCCTAGCATTCAAATCAAGGTGACTATTCCTTATCCCCTCAATCTATACTCAATTAGACCTTTCAAAAATAGAGTCCAAGTCTTCACTACTATCAAAGTGGACAAACTCCAATATTAAGGTGGTTAATGTAACTCTATCAAAAATGGATAGAGTTAAGTGGTATCTCTAATACCAATGTTGGATTTTAAGCCTTACTACCACAGAATATATAGGTTCCAATATAAAGAAGCCACAATATTAAAGGTCTAAATATTAATAATGAAGAGTAGAATAATATAAATGAGCAATCAAATATATATCTAGGCCAATATAATAATGAAATAACATTCACTTATAATATAAAATATGAATGTAAATGGCCAAAATCATTCATTTACTATACATGAAGAATACTTACAATATATGAATTGCTCAAATATTTGTATACAATATTTTTTCACTTTTCTATATCTGTCTCTTATAATTGGATGTTATTTCATGGAGCTTTATCTCCATAATATAGCCATAGTAATATGACTCTTCAAGTACTTGACTATGACAACTCCCATGACCTTTGGCTTATCATCTTGCCATTTATATACTAGACTCTTCACTTTCTTCTTACATGAATACTTGACTCTATGACACTTGCATACTTCTACATGTACTCCTATTACAAGACACTTGCGCATTTCCTACATATTATAATTTATCAAATAATGTATTATTCTCCAACAAAGCAAACATACCATGATGTCTTCCTCCTAGATATGATGAATTGAGTTGAGTATAGATATCTCATTGAGGTGATCCAATGTTATCTTATTCCTACTTCCATCAAAGGTAAGTAATGATTTTATAGTGGCAAGTGGAACAAGGGAATAGACCCCTAGATTTAATGGTCCTTGATAGGTACAATCGAGAAGGTGATTTTGAGGCCTAGGTAGTTGAGGCACTAGATTATCCTATGGAGGTTGGTCATACTACATTGGATATGGGTATTATCATGTAACCTTGGGATGGAGCTACATATAGCATATATAGAGGCCTTTGAGGGTATTGATATGCAGTATAAAATGGTAGCCGAAAATGAGGGGGTGGTAGATTAGGATAAGCCCAATGTTTTTTCGAGGGAATTTATATATTTTGAAATAGTTAGGGGGATATTTCAAACCTTGTGGAAATACTACTTGATTTTAAAAAGACAAGCATTGTTGTAGGCTTTGTGGTATCTGACTAGTTAGAAGTAGAATTTATCCTATGAGATTTCTCTATGTGTTTTGCATCCTCATTTGATAGGTTGATGCTTGCAAATTCTTAACAAATATTTATATTTAGTTAGAAATAAAAATTTATCCTAAAGAACCTTTGTTTAGTGGAACAAACTATCTAAATGAAATATATGTTGTATTTACAAGCTAGATCTAGGTGGGCTTTGAGATGAAGTAATACTAGTAGGAGGGGTGATTTGAGAATTAGATGTTGAAGGTTGACTCACAATATTCAGTTTATGAAACTATGCAAAATATGGGTTATTTATAGGATTATTTATTACAAACATCATTCCATATAGGGTATTAGTATGAGTAAAAGAAGGACCTATACTTTCGTAATTTTGATTTGCAAACATAGACAAATAACTATATTGGAAGTTGGGGAAGACAATTTATTGGGATGTACGATTTCAACTCACTTGATCTACCATGTGGCTTGTTTATTTTGACAAAGTGGGGTTTAGACATGGGAATCTCCTTGATCTCATTGTCTTGATGCATCCAAAGGTGATTTTCTCTTTATTTTTCTTTTGTGTTCCTATGTTGGTATGCAATTAGCTTTGATAATTGAAGTTCTTTACCCAATAATTGTGTTCTTTAGCATATATTTATAAGCTTAATATCATGCATGTACATACCTACATAGACAAAGTTTCAAGGTCAAAATCTAAAATTTACAAAAATTTAGTCTATGGAGAGAATCACCAACTAGTTAGAGTGAATTTTAAGCATTATTGAGTGAATTGCATGCAAAATTGAACTTCAAGATGACTAAGCCAAACACTTGAAGCAATTGCTACAATTCTAGGATGAACTACTATTGAATGTGTTAGGAAAAGAATAATATTTTGATCAAATCGGTTCTCAAAACCCAAGAAAATCACTCATTAAATTTCACTTGAAGAATTTTTACTATTAGTAAATGTTTTAAAGATGTATGACACCTATTCCCAACAAAAAAATCAATTTAGAAGATGCATTAATGAGCTCTAGAAGGTAAAACTACGGTATCAACTAGGTAGATGAAGTACTTTCTAGTTGATCTGGAATCGAAGAGAAGATTTTTTCCCCAAGAGGGCCCAATAGAGATACCTCCAAATCCTCGTTTAGATAGATAAAGTTTGTTTGTAGATTTGTTGAAGGAAAAATCTCCAACAAATACTAAAGAAGCACAAAAAATTACACTAAAAATGCTCTTTGTGATTTTTGGAAAAAGATCAATATCTCAAAGAGTCAATGGATGCTTTCCATAGTCAAAATCAAGGCCAAATATCATCATTGAGTAGAGGATAGTAGAAGAAATAGTATTATATAGAGCTAATCATGACTTGATATGTAAATTCATGGGTATTCGCCCTACCCTAAATTTTTTACATTTATGGGTTTGGCAAAATTGGGAGCCTCTTCATGGGTATGATTCGTGGTTTATTAGTAATGGATATTTTATTGTTAGTTATCCTCACTTGTCGACAAAAATAGGGCTTTTGAATCAAAAAAGAGAAATCATGATCTGGCAAGATTATTTGTTCAGCCTTAGAGAGTAGGATTTTATCCTTGCATTGAACCCATTGTTGTCCCAGTTTGGATCCATTTGTATGCACTCCCAATGGACCTCTGGAGTGAATATGGTAAGACCCCAAGGTCTTACTATAAAATTATTAACAAATTAATGTAAAATGTAATCGCAGGCCACTCAAAGGGGGCTCCCTTATAATTGCTTTGCCACTATAGGGGGCTCCCTCCTTTAGAATATATATTCTTATTCTTCTTCTTGGATGATTTGATATGGATGGACAACCTAATATATATATCTACCCTAAAGCTATGTTGGTGAAGAGACATGATGGTTCACGTATGAAGAGACGTGATGGTTCACGTTATGAAGGGTTGTGATGGTTCACTTTATAAGTTAATAATATAATAATTAAATGATTAATAATACTAACTAATAATGTTAGGATTGAGGATCCAAACATGCCACCCTCCTTAAAAATAGCTTTGTCCTCAAAGCTCAAAGTGAGAAGCTTTGTCCTTTGTTTTCCAAGAAGAATTTGTGTAAGTTCTTGGACTCTTTTAATGGCATCCTTTCATAGGCAGGGATATCGAGAAGGATGAAGCATTAGCGGGGGGTTGCCAAGAACAATAGTAGAATCTTCCTTAGGAAAATCATGATGACAATGGGAGGGCAACCCTTGGGGTTCCTCAAATACTTCATAATGATGCATCAAAAGTGATGGTAATGATTTCATATCCTTTTTTGGTTCCTTGGTAGAGCCAACGGAGAAGGAGTGTGTAGTCACTCTGTGTTGGTTTCGAATAGGTTTGGTCATATGGCAAGAACTCACTATTGGTGAGGAAGGTATGTGTAGGTCTTGTAGAGTGTATGTTTGGCTAGCATTGATCACTTTGGGTATGTCTACCTCATCCTTGCTTGGTGCATCAATCACTTCTTGCATATCGACCTCATTGTCTTCATTGCGGTGAGTAGGTGCACCGGTCGCTTCGGACACAACTACCTCATCTGCTTGCTCTATAGAGAGACAGGGATCAACTTCCTTCAATAAATACAATGTTAGTGTAGCACATTTATGGTGGGGTCCAAATTGTTCATCACAGTTATCACAAAGTCCTTTTGCTCATCGTTCCTTCATCTCCTCAAATCTAAGATGTTTAATTCGTAAATTTAGGTTAGATTTGGGGTTTGTGTAATTGTTTTGTGCCCTTCCATTATGCATAGGTTTGGGAGCGATGTAAGTGTTCGAATAATTTTTCCATAAGTGGTTTCCCTAATCATTGTTGTGCATTGATTTTATCTTCGGCTAATTTTGCCAAACCATAGGTCTGCATCATGGTATAGGGATTGAACCTTGTCACCTCCATTCTAATTTCTTCTTTTAATCCCCTAATGAAGCCATTGATGAGAATTGATTCATCCAATCTTGTGTTGTGTTTGGTGATATCCTCAAACCGAGTTTGATACTCACACACATAAGTGATTTGATGAATATCTTTGAGAAATTCCCACATGATTGGTTCCCACATGGCTCTGATACCAAATGGTAAGACCCTAAGGTTTTACTATAAAATTATTAACAAATTAATGTAAAATGTAATCGCAGGCCACTCAAAGGGGGCTCCCTTATAATCGCTTTGCCACTATAGGGGGCTCCCTCCTTTAGAATATATATTCTTATTCTTCTTCTTGGATTATTTGATATGGATGGACAACCTAATATATATATCTACCCTAAAGCTACGTTGGTGAAGAGACATGATGGTTCACGTATGAAGAGACGTCATGGTTCACATTATGAAGGGTTGTGATGGTTCACTTTATAAGTTAATAATATAATAATTAAATGATTAATAATACTAACTAATACTAACTAACAATGTTAGGATTGAGGATCCTAATAGAATAGGTATTGAAAATTATCGGTAATTTCTTTGGAAGATATTTGGGTGTTTCTAGAGACACAATGGAAGGAAACATAATTGTTTATGTTATATTAAGCATGGAAATTGATCTTAGCCAACCTTTGCTAGCAGAGGTGGAGCTCAATTTATTAGGACTCTTAGATTCAACAACTGTATTATGAGGTGTTGCCCTTTAGGTGTAGATTTTTTCACAAATATGGGCATTTGGCCTGGTCTTGTCCAAACAATATGAACACAAAAATGGAGGCTTCTTTGGTAATGGAAAATCTTCCTAAGGAGGGTAATTCAATAGTCAATAAAGAAGCAACCAATATTTCCTAGGGCAGAGAAGCATAGGGAGACAATATTGAACAACCCAAAAGAAAGAGAAGGCAAAAGAAAAAGATGGTAAAGAGCAAACCCAGCTCAAACCCTCAAATAGGTATGAGATCTTCAATACACTAGTGGAGTAGGAAGAAGAACAATTCATGGAAGGAGTGGATGGAAATAATGAAAACAATAACAACCATGTTCAAGCCCCTCTTTTGGCTTCTCCTATCCTAGAGCAAGTAATATAGTGCAATGAGTTACCACAATCAAATATTGTAGGGAAATTGATAGTGCATAACCAAGAGCAACCAATAATAAAGGATGTCATCATGAGTGTGGCAAAAAATAATAAGAAAAGCCAACTCTAGGGATAAACTAGGTGGAGAAGAGATCAAAAAATATCATCTCTCAAGGAGTGGGTAGAAAATCAAATAAAAAACTGATAGCAACTCAAGGAGATAAACTGATCATTATGGGATTGGTGAGACCAATAGACTCTTATTGGTCTCAAGGTAGCCAATGATTATACAATAATAGACTATTATGAGTTTAAATACTACAACCCGTCAATATCTTGTTTGAAGACTTGTAGAAAAAGTAAAACATTTTTTTTACTTATGTAGGAGACAAAAATATCGTTAGATCTTGTGTAAAACAATAAATAGACTTTGGAGGGGCACTATTCATATCAAAGTGGTTAGTAAAGGGGCCTGAGGGAGGATAGTTATCTTTTGGAACTTTCTTGATGGATGATAATAGAACATATAGCTGGGAGGGGTATCCTCACATCGCATTTTAGGAATAATATGAAAACTAAGAAGGTTTTAATCACAAATTTGTATGGGGCTCAAAACCTAGATGGTCATATTTGTCAATGGAAATCGATGCATAATATGAGAGTCTCAAGGAAGTAGTTAGACTAAATTGTTATTGGGGAATTTAATGTTAAATTGTCATCCAAATATCAGAAAGGGGGAATCCCAATTTTGGACCCAGGGGATTGGCTTATGATTTTTTGGGTCTATGCATTACACTTGGTGGATATTAAATGTCCTGGAACCAACTATACTTGGACTAATAATAGGAGGGAGACACATAGAAAGAAGGAGAAGTTAGATAATTTTTGGTTTCAAAGGAGGCATTTGTGAAATGGAATCTAAAAATTTAGATTTTGGAGGATCCAATTTCAGATCACTTCCCCATTCTATTGGAAAGTGGGATCAAGACAAGGGAGCATCACAAACCATTAATATTTGAAAACTTTTGGTTACAAAAGAGGAACTTCAAAATAAAATCCCACAATGGTGGGAAGAGGGATGCCCGACATATGGGACAATAATGTTTAGAGTCCATAAACAACTTCATTATGTCAAGAATCAATTGAAACAATGGACATGAGCTAACAAGATGGACTCCCAGGTCTAAAGAGCTTCATTGGTGTTCAAATGGGATGAAGTGCAAAAACACTTTAGGGAAGGAAAAATGACAAAGCAACTCAAAGAAGAGGATGATGTATTGTGTAAAGCGATTGAGGACATTGATAACCAATAGAATATCTATTGGAAACAAAGAGCAAGAACCACTTGGTTATTGGAAGGTGACAGAAACATCAAATTTTTCCATCAGGATACTTGTGTTAGGATACAAATGAGCAATATGAAAGCTCTTCAAGATGAGAACGAACATTCATTTTATACAATTTCAGGTATGCATTTCCATTCAATGGATTATTTTGCTAAATTGTTTAAGGAAAGTTTGGTGCAAGATAAAGAGACTCAAAAAGAAGTTCTTGTTGTCATACCTTCTATTATCTTTGAAGATGAAAATCATGCTCTTCTTAAACCCATTTATAGAGGGGAACTAAATAAGTTAATCTTTGAAATGAGCATGGGAAAAATGCCAGGTCTAGATGGCTTCCCAATTGAATTTTTTAGACCTTATGGAACAACTTGGAGGAGGATGTAATGGTTGTTATAGAGGATTCCAAAGGCAATAAAATAATACTTAAGCGTTATTTTTTATATTCATTGCCTTAATTTCAAAATGGAAGGAGGGGATGCATATTTAAAAATGTAGACCTATTGCTTTATGCAATGCCATATATAAAATAATCATGGAGGTAATGTTTTGGTGGATAAAACCTCTCCTACATAGCATTATATCCTTGGAGTAAGGGGGTTTTGTAGAAGGTAGACAAATATTGGATGGTGTGGTTCTAGCTCAAGAGGTAATCCACTCAATGCAAAAATCTAACAATAGAGGAATTTTCATAAAATTGGATATTTCAAAGGCTTATGATAGGGTGGAGTGGAGCTTCTTGTCAAGGATAATGGCAGCCTTTAGTTTCTCTTAGGATTGTATAGAATGGGTTATGATTTGCATTTCTACTCTGGTATACTTAGTGTTAATCAATGGCCTTCCCTCATAACTATTTGGAGCCATCGAGACCTTTCCCAAGGAGATCCTTGTTCCCCTTATATTTTTCTTATATTAGTTGAAGGTTTGGGTAGACTCCTCTTGAGGAGAAGACAACAGGGTTTGCTAATAGGTATAAAGGTGGGTGGAGAGGTTTTGACTCATCTACAATTTATGGATGAACATGATTGGTGGGAGTGGCCAACTTTAGGGAAGCAAGAATGATTAGAGATACTCTTAATGTTTACCTTAGGGCCACAAACCAAGTCATCAATGATAAGAAATCCAAAGTGGTCTTCTTCAATATTGATCAAAGGCTTCAAGATAAAAATATAGAGATCTTGGGATTTAGGAGGACTTCTCTCCCAGTGGTATATTTGGGGGTCCCTTTTCATTTTAAAAATTTGAAGATAACTATCTAGAGGAATCGTTTGGATCATATCAAAGACATAATTAACCATTGGTCTCACAAATGGTTAACCTTTGAGGTAGATTAATGCAGTCGATCATTCAAGACATACCAATGTATATATTGTCTATCCTTGTTGCCCCACATACCATATGGAAAGAGTTGGACAAGATGGCTAGAAACTTTTTATGGTGAGGAGTAAAAGGAGAGAGAAAATAGGCCTTAGTAGGTTGGGAGAAAGTAATCCAGTCTAAGGTAAAGGGAGGTTTGGGACGGAGGAGATCAGAGTTAAATAATAAAGCTTTGGTTGGAAATATTTATTGGAGGTGGATCTCCTAGCCAACTTCTTTATTCTTTAGAGTTTTAACTAGTAAATATTTAGGATAGGTGAACCTGAATGAGGTGATTCGTTTCCCTTTGGATGGTAATGGATCCTTAGTGTGGTAGGCTCTAAAGTTAGGATCTAAGGTAGTAAAAGATGGATTATTTTAGAAACTGGGGAAAGGGAAGAAGGCACAATTTTGAATATATTCATAGTATCAATACCCACCTATCATTGTTGAATTCCCAAAACTGCAACCAATAAAAACAACTATGTAAAGCAAAGATTGGATCGAGATTGAAATTTATTTCAATGCTAGCTAGTTGGGGGATTATAGGTTTAAGTAGTTTAAGAAGCTAGATGAGTGGCCAATTTCAATTCCTCTAGAATTGACATCCATCATGACTAAAATCTTGGTAGAAAGAATACTCATAAGTAGATATGAGGAGGATGAATTAGCTTGGGGCTATGGGAGCTTTGGATTCTATATAGTGAAGGATGGATATGATAAGATCCTTCTAGAACCTCCTCCTCATACATACCAAGTTGATAATTGGAGAAAGATTTGGCAGTCAAAGGGTTGACCAAAAGTAAAAAAAATTGCCTGGTAGTTCATGCACAATGGAATTCTTACTTTTGATAATTCAAGACATAGGAGAATTATTGGTCCATCCCAATGTTTTTTATGCTACAAAAGTGAGGAAACATTTGTCCACTTGATGTTTGAGTGTTCGTTCATGCACCATATCTAGAAGCAATGTTTTTGAGCTTATAAAATCCAAGTCAATGATGATATGATTTGGATTAATATTTGGGAAATATAGAATAGGGTAAATTTAAATCTAAACCTCTTCGTATCAAGTGGAAGCATAGATTAAAATTTATTTGGTGGCAAGTGTGGTTGGAGAGAAATAAAAAAATTTAGAGAAACCTTTTCATCCTTGGATGGCATCTCGCAAGTCATTTAGAGCAAAGTCACAAGAAATTGTGGTAGTATATGCTAAAGAGGAAACTTAGGATGATATAGGTACGATGGAGAAGGAATCCAAAGTGCAAGAGGCATAAGATAGAGCTAGTTGGAAACCACTTCCAAAAGGGTAAATTTAAAATTAATATTGATGGAGCTACAAAAGGTAATCTAGGTAGAGCTAGAATTGGAGTGGTCTAGAGGAATCATGTTGGAAAAATGCTCTATTGGGAACTATAGGGCCACAAATAATGAAGTAGGATCCATAGTTATCAAATATACTTCTATCTAGGTGGTAATACAAGGTTATATGAGGGTAATCATAGAATCGGATTCTCAAATCTCAGTAGGAGCTCTAGATTTCATGAGGAACTTTGCTTTGGAGACATGGAGGCTAAGGATTCTTGTCACCCAAATTAAGAAATTATGGAGGGAATTATATGATATGATTCTAATTTATGTGGGTAGAGCTCTAAATAAAGTGGTAGACTTCTTGGCTAGGATGGGTACCGAGAAGAAGGTAGGGGTTTAGTGGCACAATGGCATGGCTAATAGGATGAGAGGATTAGGTAGGTTGGTGAGAAAATCTAGTGTTTAGATCATTTGGACAACCATTGTAGACATATGGTTTAGGAGCCAAAAGTGAATCATTAACTAGGTTGAATCTTGGTATAATTTTTCCAAAATTCATCCCAAATGCCTTTTGTCTTTGGTAGATACAATATTTGGAGCCAAAAGTGAGAGACTTTACTATTTTAATGTCGTATCTATCACTTGCCTACTTTGCAAAAAAAATATTCTAAAGTTCGTAATGAAGACACCATTCACAAAGCACCTACAAGTGTTAGATGCTAATAATGAAAAATATGTGAAATTCAAGGTCAATTTGGGATTGGTATTGATAAATCAAGTCCTCGGTCTTGACTAATCACTTTGGATCCAAGTTGTAAAAAACCTATATATTTAGAGAAAATCACTAACTTAGTGGATCAAAACATTCCCAAATTTTGACTTTGGATTTTTTTGATGATTTTTAGTTGATTAGCCCCAAGTGGAGTGAATGACTCCAAGTTTGGATTAAATCACTACCTACATAGGGTCTTGGCAATAATTTATCAATATTAAACCAAAAGTTTCCCATCTATGGCGAAATGTAAATTTGGCATCAAAATAGAGAAATTTTACCACATAATGGACTAAAATACGAGGGTGTGCAGCAAAATGTTGAATTGACACATTTTGGGTAGTTATTTATGGGGTTAGTAATTGAGATTCATCCCACTAGGTGTTCTACAAACTATGTTGAATTAGGGAATTGTCTGGCTTCTTATGAACCCTCAATCCTAGTTTCATCAAAGTTGAATGGAAGGATTTAGGCACTCTATCAACCTACAAATTTATGATGTCTCTCCACTATCTTTGATAAATTATGAACTAACCCAATCTAACTGCATAGAATTAAACATGGAAAATAAATGCAAAAATTAAGATGCATGAAAGAAATTTTTAAGTTTACAATATAAGAGATTAAAAGTAAAACAATATTGAAACTATAGCCAGGAGAACATGTGATCAATCAACACATGAGAAACGCAAATAACAACAACATTTCCATTCAAAAGAGTTAAAATTATGATAGGAATGACATGACAAAAAGGGTTGTGTCACAATCACCACATATTTTACAATCTAGGAGGGTGGTGACACTGATGAAGAGCATAAGACTTAACAATTTCTTGTCAGTATCATGAGTTGCAACAACACAATGTGGGTCTCACAAAGTGTAGATCTAAATTGCTCAAGGATAATGGATGTTTACAATAGAGCCCATACCTTCTATTTATACGAATATTTTACCCCTTAGTTACCTCCAATGAGAAACTATAACTGCAAATATAAGTAAATATTCGAGGTCATCTCTAACATAAAAATGCACTTTAAAATGTTACACACCTCTAATGATACATTCAAAAGGATTCTAAAATGAGTTATGGTGCAACTAAATTCTAAAATATTTCTTTTCAAATATCTTCCTTAAGATCCACACTTGTCTTTTTACCCTTTCACTGGTCCATGAGCAATTCACTCTAGGAGGTGAGTGAATCACTCTAGTTTGCTAGCACTTTGCCAATGTTTCCTTGGTTATTTGCTTCTACAAGCATATCAATCCATCTTATGAGTGGATTTCTCCTAGAATAAATTAGCCTTCAAAGAGCAAATTCGTCCTTGTCTTTGACTTAGCAAAATTTGAGGGTTTTGAAGGTATTAATTGATTGGTTCTACTATTTTGTAACCTTCCAAATCGTGAATTTCAAAATATATATATTTATCACTATCACACCCAGTTTTGTAAAAAATAAAAAATAATAATGAGCCTTGAAACTCAATTTTTTAAAGAAAGAAACTTAATTTGGTATGTTGTAAATATAAGTTCTTAACCATGGATGAAAGATTGTTACTTTTAAAGGTTAGATTTCTATATACACTTATATATGTGATGCGACTTTCAATACTTCCTATACATAGAGTATTCAATTATGAAAATTCAAAATCAAATGACATTAGATCAATCGGTTAGATTCCTCAACATTCAAGGAGGATACCTAGGTTCGAACCTTGCCAAGTGATATATGGATAATATCCAACATTTGTTATAATACCACTAAATGGTGATGGTGTAATATAGGTGGGCCTTGTTTCAATCCTATATAACTAGTCAAAAAGAAAATTATGAAAATTCAAAGAGATTTTATTTAGAAAGGATGTAAGAAAAATTTAGGTTTTCTCTTTAGAAATAGAATAGGGTTTAGAATGAAAAGAATATTGGATGGGTAGGGTTGAAAAATTATTAATTGATGAATTTGACACTAGGGGTAAAACCTGGTTGGAGATTATTTAAAGATCAAAGAAAGGGTTAAAAATTGATACTTCAAATATATATAGGTTTTAAGGATACAATAAAATCAATTTGGTAGGTTGGAAAGATAACTTCTTAACCATGGATGGAATATTGTAACTTGTAAAGGTTATATGTCTATATACACCTATATATGTGATGTATTTTGTTTAGAAAGGATGTAAGAAAAAATAGGTTTTCTCTTTGCAAATGGAATAGGGGTTACAAAGAAAAGAGTATTGGATGGATAAGGTTGCAAAATTACTAATTGATGAGTTTGATGTTAGAGGTAAAACTTGGTTGGAGATTATTCAAATATCAACGAAGGGTTAAAAATTAATACTTCAAAAATGTATAGGATTTAAGGATACGATAAAATTAGTAAGGAAATTAACCCTCCTAGGGTTTCAATACAATAGAAATTCGTATTAAAGAGTTTTCAATTGATCAAGAAACATATTAGGTGATCAATAAATGAGGGGGATTATATAATTTTTTGGTTTGATGCTTAGTTGAAGACTTATCCTCTTATTTTTAATCCAAGATAACAATAATTGGCTCAAATCCCTTTGGCTTGTAGAGGTTCAAAAGTAAAAATTATATGGATGTGAATAATAATTCCAAATATTGGATTTTTACTAGTAATTTGATTGAGGGAAAGGACCTTAAACAAACAACATATAAGCTCCTAAATATGCTTTAGGAGTTATATTTTCTCTTTTTGTGGAATATTGAATTGGTTTAGAATCTATCAAAATATGGTAGATACTCAAACAATTTGGGATATAAGGCTTTGGAGCAGTCAAAAATCCCTAGTCCTAAGGATTTCCTTTGGAAATGTTTTTGGTCACTTGAGGCATTTCCTAAGGTCACAACATTCCTTTTATAGCAATTCAAAACAAATTTCTTATAGTGATAGTATACAAAGAAGAGGATAATTATGGACCTTGACCAAGGAGGATCTAGAAACATTATATTATATACTTATTTATTGTCCCTTTGCTTAAAACATTAGGTTTCCTTTAAAAAAAAAAGGTTGGGTTTTCTACATCAACACTAGAGGATTTGATGAAATGTTGGGTTAATTATCCGAATGGATTTAAGTATTCTTTGGAGAATTGGTCTTGTCATTATCTTTTAGTGTGTCCTGAAAGGAATAATCAAATTTGTAAAATAAATCTTTGAATCACATCCAATTTGGAATCATATTTTTGCTTTTGGAAAATTTTTACAAGCATGGTGCTCATAATAGGAAGTCTCATGTGTAGAAAAATATGTCATCACCTCTTGACTATAATATTTGAATATAAATGCAAGGATAATATTTAAGATGGATTTTATGCAAAGGATTTGCTTTAATCTAAGTAAAATGGAAATATCCAAATGTTAGGTTTATCAATGTTAATATAATGGAGCTTCCAAAGAAAACCTTAAGAAAGGAAGGAAAGTTGGTGTTAAGGAAAACTTCTCTTCATCTACTTAAATTCATAATGAACTTCAACAAAAACCTATACAAAGGATAGGGCACTTCTTACAAGGGTTGAAATTGCCATTAAAAGACTAATGGAGATATATTTAAACTAGTTGGATTTATAGATTATTCTTCAATGTTATCAAGGAAAATGGTCATGGGCATTAGATCAACAATGCCATTATTTTTAATGTCCATCAATTGTAGATGGTGGTAATATCTTTAAAATTCTAGCATAAACTTTATTTTATTTTTATACATAGGGGAGCTGGTTACATCCACACTATTTTTAGTAACTTCCAAGTGCAGGGTTCAAACCATTGGGGTTACCCCCAACAAACCTATCTTTAAATTGCTAGCATAATTATAAACAAGGAAGTAAGGTGAGATATATTGTAGTCGATCACGATATTAATCTTGATCTTGGTAGAATTTAAATTTTAAACATCAATCAGCCAAGGAAGATTCTCTCTTAATACTAATATATAAGAAGCTAATAGAAAAGTAAGGTTTTAAATGAGATCTAAAATATTCTTGATAGAAAGAAAATTTAGATATGATGTAATTGAATGGAGAATATATTAATGAGGTGCCCCTAATAAAAACCACATTTAGATTATTAAAAATTTATAATTATATTAAATTGTTTAACCATCTATATTTTCTATGAAATGCATATCTATCTATTTATAATACATTTTGAAAAGAAGGTATCACTTACATCAACTGTGCATATTCATTTTCTAGGATATATTTAAAATTTAATTTTTATTTTTAAAATAAGCTATATGTGGCTTTTATTGGGGGCCACTCCCATCAATATACCAAAATATTACATTACATTATTGTTAGGTCAATAAATTGTATCAGGCTTGCCATTTTATCAAAGATGCTCTTCATTTCCTTTTCTATCGAATATTTTGTTGTCTTCCTCAAAGTGTTATGTTTCTACTATCAACTCCTTGACATCATCTTTATTAAGAGATAAAGTTTCACTTGGCTAGTTGCCTTCTAAAATTTGAATTTCAACAATACAAAGATCAATACTAAAATTGGCTAAATTATCTACAACCTAATTTCCTTCTTTATAAATATGTTCACATTTCTAAGATATTACCTTCAATAATAGATGATGGATATCAACAATAATATTATTTTTTTATCCAATATCCATGTCCATTTTTGTATAGCAATTAATGATAATTTATGAATCCCCCTTAATTGAAATATATTTTCATCCTTTTTTAATTGTAATTTTAACCCCTATAAGAAGTGGCATAGTCTTTGCATAGTTCTTAGTTGAAGTTCCATTTGATCCTAAGTAAGTGATATGAATATTGCCTTCATTATTTCAAAAAACACCACCTCCACCATTTTTTCTTGTATTTCCTTTGAAAGCACCATCAAAATTAACTTTGATAAACCCAACTTCTAGACATTTTTATTTTACCATATGCAGACACCTAAAATGTGTTATATTGAGGAGACTACCTATATGGACTCCCTGAAAACCATATGATCCACCTTGGGAAGCCTTAGGACTTAAACAGTGGTTTTCACCACTCAAACAAGGGATATTTCCCTTTGCAACCCTAGTTGTCCCTCCCAGTGACAACCTCTAGAGGTTGTCCTACCAAGGGACGGTCACACCAAAAGCAAAATTTAAAAAAAACATGATATAGCTAGCAATCGAAAATACCATTTAAACCCACACATGAACTCAAATCGCAATTTTGTGTGTTCATGAGCCCAAATTAGACAAAAAACATGACGTAATCAATCCGCATGAAATTTCGAAGAAAAAGCACTCACTTTTTTAATGTGAATTGATCCTTCACTTTTTCATGCACAATTTGGCACTATTATTAGATTCCTTTCAAGGAATTATATAATAGTGCTCACCCCTCTTTCAAAAATATACAAAGTTCTTGAATTTTAGGCAACAAAGTGTTGTCAGATTTAGACCAGAGACCCAACAAATTTCATGAAAATCGAAGTGTATTCATCTCAACTCCCTAAGAAAGCCATGTTGTTGGACTTCTCCAAGAGATAGAGGTGTGCATTTATTTCTTCCACCCAACCTCGCTTGCTTGCTTTAAAGACCGATATAGACCCATCAAGACGCTTCCACAGAGCACACCCATCCACCAAAAATACCATAGATCGAACTTGGAGGCACCCTCGCAAAGGATCAATAGATTAACGGTCATCTCGCTTAGAGATGATCCATAAGTACGGTTGTCCCGCTCAAATATGTCCTCTAGGATTTAGATCTATTTGCTTCATTTTTATTTTAATAGATTTTAGCAATTTTCTCATTTTATAGTTCAGCTTAGTTAGATTTTGTTTCATGCAAGCATTTATCAAATTTGTGTTATTTATCATTTTCAGTTATCATCTCATTCGCACATGCTATTAACCGTCTTTGTTTCCTTGTGTGCAAATTTTAGGTTTACGATAGGGAAGGAAGAGAGTAAGAAGTTTGACATCATCACCCCTTGTGGAGGTCACGAAAAAACCCTCTTCAACACAATTCGTGAGTGCAAGAGAACCCTAAAAGTGCACCAGTTTTGTTCCAAGAGGAGAATCAAACCCTCTCAATTATTTATTGTATTGATTGTATCGAAATGGTGAACTCCCTTAAGGGGATGTAATTGTAACCGTATTTTGAAGGAACAAGCTATTATTAATAAAATGGACCTGCCTCCATATCTTTTCTTGTTTTATCATGATGTTATGGTTACATGCTTTTACTATTCATAGTTAGTTTACATTTCATGGTTTTGCAATCATACATATTTAAATACCTTTATGTTAAGGGTGCACGGGTTTTTTGACACTTCAATGGCGATCACAGTGGGACCTAGTCCATGATTGTTATTTATTCAGTTGATTGTTGTTTGTCTTTTTATTTGCAGGTTATAGGCTTGACCGTCTACTACAAAGACGACCCATGTTCAATGATCGTCTGTCATACATATGGTCTTGTTCTGCAACTATCTCTATGTAAGAAGATCCTATTCTGCAACCGTCTATACCTGAGACAGCCCCTGTCTAAAGCCATCCAACCGTAAGATGATCACTAATAAGATCTATTATTGTTTACGATCATATGGATGGTGAAATAAAAATTTTGAGGGCGAAGCCCCTGAACCCTTGATAGAGGGGTGGACCACCCCCTTGTGACCCCCCTTGTGGGATGCTTGTCGTATGAGAAAAACACATGAAAAAATGAGACAAACCTTGATCAATAGCACAATATACACACGCCAGTAAAACCAGGGATCTACATAGAACATAGGCTTGCAAAGTAATGTTTCTTGTCTTTCCTTTTACTATTTTTGTAAAGAAAAATATAAAATATATTTCAGATTTCATAGAAATAATAAGGGAATTTATAAGTATCGAGCCTCTGTCTGTGATCGTCTCTAGTCCAAACGACCCTTGTCTACAATTGTCTCTATGTGAGATGATCCTTCATAGGTGATTGTCCTTCTGCAAGATAGCCCATGTCTAAAGTCATATCTCTTTGAGATAGCCCATTGTCTACTACTGACTGGTCTAATTGCTTGTTGCTTGACCCCAGGATACTCATGTAGGGTTCTGCATCTAATAGGTTTCTAAAAATTAAATGTTTATTATTTAGAAATCTGAAATTAAAACGTAATTTTTATGCATTAGTGAAAGAGCATGGAGTGCTTGGTGATTTTCCTTTCTTTTGCTTAAAAATAAAAATAACCCCACGCACAATATTTCAATTTAATATTAGTGAGCTGGATTTCATCACTAGCCATTAAACGAGACCAACGATGGTGGGTTTCATCTCCACCTGTTGGCTCACACTCTAGAAACTTAGTGGCTAAAATCGAGTGGCTTCCTGGACTTCATCACTAGGAGGTCCCATACTCTTGGGTGCACCCAAAGTAGGAAGGATTGGAAATGCCCTTTTACCATGGGGCTAAATAAAACATGGAATGCAACTACCATTTTTGTCCAAGGTCGATCGAGAGTGAAGCAAAATCCTGTGGAGACCTTACCCTAGGTATTAGGCAAGTAGCAGGACTCGGATAGTGTGACCTCCCTTTGGGGGGTAATTATGATTTCTTAGGGTTACCCTTGAGCCAATATCCAATAGGAAGCCATTTTTTGTCATTTGGGTTGCACTCTTCGATAGGGGGTGTGCTCAAACTACCTTTTACTAGTTTTATATTTTGTTTACCCTTAGTTTCATAGGAGTTAGGGGTTTTCAACATCAAAATGCACTAAAACAGTACAAGGACTCACATTTAAAACTTAAAAGAGATAATCATATTTCTTGCTTGTGTGTTTTCTTTAATGTTTAACTAAGACCATGGTAACCACACGCGACCAAGCTCGATCAATATCTAGCATCATAGAAAATTTTCAAGAAGGCATGGAACGCCTCTACATTAGTCTAGAGGATATAGTTATTGTCGAATGGTATCCTAGTTTTTAAAAAGAGTCTCACCTAGAGGAAGTCCCCATTTGAGATGCATCTATCGTTCCTCGGTATGATCGAAGTGATGACCTTCTTGATCGATATATGTGCTTCCCATAGACATACTCTTTACCACAGAGAGGGTCCTTATAGGTCGATATCGTGAGTTCTCATTTTGACTCGCTCTATGCACCAATCTGAGTGTGATCAAGAATACACTCCATGGATGAGATTAGATGATCAAGCTACTATGCTTGATCATCCATGGATGAATCAACGATATGTCTTTTTAGACAATTACGACACTCATCGTCCTACTCATACAACCATGTCAACTCGTGCAGTCCTTATCAATGAGGAGGTAGGAGATTTTGATAGTCCTCCTACTCCTCAAGAAGAGTATTTTGTGTGAGCACGTTGTGCCTCTAAGCCACTTGAATACATCGATATGAACTATAAGCCTAGATACTAAGTCAACCTAGCTTCCCTCGATCATGGGAAATGGGTAGCTTCTAAAGCTGTAGAGCAAGCCAAGTCCCCCTTCGTATTAGCATGAAGATCAATCGATCCCACATTGCTGACTAGCTATATTAGGCCCTTAGAAATAATGTTGATAAACAAGCAATGTTGAACTAGTTATGACTGGATAAACAATGCTTGGATAAGCAATATCAATTGAGTTAGCAAAGGCTGCAAGAGAGACTGTAGAAAGCCATGCATGAGGTGTTTCCTACATCGACTACATATAGGTAGTAGATGTTGGCAATTTTGGGTTTGAGATCCTAGCTTATTGTCTATGAGTTGTCATTGATGTCAAAAGGAAATGACATTAATGTTAAGAGGATGTGTTGGCTTCAAATGTGGAAGATTCCAAGAGAATATTTTTAAGAGAATCCGAAGAGATTCCATTGGCAATGGTTTTTATTAAAACCAATGGAGGTTCTCTTTATTATTTATTTAATTATTATTATTTTTTGAAGAAAGTGAAAAACTTATATTAATACAAAGAGTAAATACAAGAGGGATCGAAAACATCCCAACCAAGAACCAGGAAGCAAGAAGCCAACACAAAGGGCAAGAGGGTAGCACTTCCCAACACTAAGCACAAGAAGAAAACCAGGTGCGAAAATGCGACATGTCGCAAAATCGCAACATGTCGCGATATCGCGACAGTCAAGGCAACCAAAGCCACAATCGGGCAACCGATCGCGAAATCGTGACATGTCATGAAATTGCGACAGCCATAGCCAGCAACTCCTGACCACCAACATTGTCGCGATATCGCGACGGGTTCTCCTCTGAGCAGTCATCCCTCAAAAAGGTCACGATATCGCGACGTATTTTACGTTTGCCTCCTTTACGCCAGAAGTGTCGCAAAATCACGACAATATTTTCAATCTGCAACCAGTCCTCCCAAGTGTCGCAAAATCACGACGAATTATCTTCATGAGGCACAAGCTCCAAAATGGTCACGAAATCACGACGTCTTTTCCAGAAGTCATCAGTTCGCCAAAAGTGTCGCGATATCGCGATGAAATTTCCCCTTGTCTCCGAAACACAAAAACCATCGCGATATCGTGACTATTATCCTCCTTGTTGCCCCTGCTCTCAAAGCGTCACGAAATCGCGACTGGAACCTTCCAAAGGCCGTGGCGACAACACTTGTCACGATATCGCGACGGTTTTTCCCCTTGTCTCCAAAACACAAAAACCGTCACGATATCGCGACTATTTTCCTCCTTGAAGCCCCTGCGCTCAAAGCATCACGAAATCGCGACGGGAACCTTCCAGAGGCCGTGGCGACAAAACTTGTCGCGATATCGCGACTGTTTTCCTCCTTGTTGCCCCTGCGCTCAAAGCATCGCGAAATCGCGACGAGAACTTTCCAAAGGCTGTGGCGACAAAACTTGTCACGATATCGCGACGGTTTTTCCTTTTGTCTCCGAAACACAAAAATCATCGCGATATCGTGACTGTTTTCCTCCTTCTTGCCCCTGCGCTCAAAGCGTTGCGATATCGCGACGGGAACCTTCCAAAGGTCGTGGCTACAAAACCTGTCGCGATATCGCGACAGTTTCCTGCCAAGGGTCGCGACAGCAGTGCAGGTCGTGAAAACGCGACGAAAATCACCCTTAGTACAGAATTTTCTCATTGAATCAAGAATTTTGCAAGTCCCTGTCGAATCTCAGCATTTTCCACAGGCATGTCACTGTGCAGCTGAACTCCAACCTCCTTTTTCGCACCCATCTTTGCAAGGAAATCGGCCGTCGAATTTAAGTCATGACTCACATGGATAGGGATCACATCTTCTAATTCCTTCCAAAGGTCCTTGATTTGAGAGACTAAAATCTGTATCTTCCAAGCTTTCAAAGCAAAGTTCCTCAAGCAATCAAGAGCGCCAACCAAAATTTGAGAATCTGTCTCAAGGATTATCTTTCTGTATCCCTGCTTAACAGCCCAGATGGAAGCAATTTTGATAGCATAGGCTTTGGCTTCATTATTGGTGGCTCTTCCCAGACCCTGCAGTTCCCAGTAAAGCATAGTTCCAGCATGATCATGACACACAACACCAATTCTAGCATTGCTCGGATTGCCCTTTGCAGCTCCGTCTGTGTTAATTTTAACCCAGCCTGCTGGGGGGGGTTTCCAACTGGCTATGTTCTTTCTAACCTGTGCAACAGCTCTCTCTTCCTGAGGACCCAGCTCAGCCAAAATTTCCTCTTCAGCAAATATGGCAACCGTCTCTGTGACTTTGCTCTAGATAACCTGCCATATTCCATCAAGCGAGGAGAAGGTCTCTCTAAAGATTCGAGCGTTTCTTTCCAACCACACTTGCCACCAGATGAAGGAAAGACCAAGATCCCACCCCATACGGAGGGCTTTAGATTTAAATCGCCTTTCTTCCATCTTTGCCGGATATTGTTTCGAGTCGGAGCACCATTACTCCGGAGTTTAAAATAGGAAAACCACCGATTCCAAATCGACTCGTGAAAGAGCACTCAAACATCAAATGATCAGCAGTCTCCTCATTCTTATGACATAAAATACACTGAGAAGGGCCAATGATTCCTCTGTTTCTGAGGATATCGAAGGTGAGAATGCCATTGTGCATAAACTGCCAGGCAAAGAAGTTCACTTTCGGCCAGCACTTGGAATACCAAATCTTCTTCCAATATTGAACCGAAAATGAATGCGGGGGAGGCTCTGGGAGGATCTGATCATATCCAGCCTTCATAGTATAAACCCCGAGGTTCCCATGGCCCCAAGCTAACTCATCCTCTTCATCTCTGCCCGTGAGAAACCGAGCTGTCAAGATGTTGGTCAAAATGGTTGCTAGCGCCGGAGGGATTGTGACCGACCACTCCTCCAACCGCTTAAACTTCTTGAATTTATACTCACCCAACTGGCTAGTGTTGAAATAATTCTCAATAGTGACCCATCCCCGGGATTCTATGGCTGATTTAATTGGAAGCAATTCAGGATATTCCGTAATGATGGGTGGATACTGGTCCCATGAGTCAGTCCAGAAATGTGCCTTCTCCCCTCTTCCCACTTTCCAAAACAATTGGTCTTTAATAACTTGAGAACCCAACTTGAGAGCTTGCCAGACGAGGGATCCATTACCATCCAAAGGGAAGCGACTTATTTCGGAGGGATGAACTTGGCCCGGATATTTGCTTGGTTAAGATTCTCTCGAATAAAGATGATGGCTGGGAGATCCATCTCCAATACAATTTACCTGCTAAGGCTATGTTGTTGAGTTTAGAGCTTCTCAATCCCAGCCCTCCTTTTTCTTTAGGCTGTGTAACCTTATCCCAGCCAACCAAGGCCCATTTCCTCTCACCATTTACTCCTTCCCATAAGAATCTTCTGGCCAATTTATCCAACTCTTTCCAAATAGAAGGTGGGGCAGCCAGGATAGAGAATTTATAAATTGGCATGGCTTGGATAACTGACTGTAAGAAGGTTAATCGGCCGCCATAGCTTAACCATTTATGAGACCAATGGTTCATTCTATCTTTGAAGCCATCCAAAAGATCTTTCCAAATGTCAATTTTCAATTTCTTGAAGTGCAAAGGAACCCCCAAGTAGACTATAGGAAGAGAGGTTCTAGTGAAGCCCAAAATCTCCATAATTCTGTCCTGAAGCCTTTGATCAAGGTTGAAAAAGACCACTTTGGATTTTTTGTCATTGATAACCTGATTGGAGGCCCTAAGGTAAACATTGAGAGAGTCTCTGATTCCCCTGGCTTCCCTGAGACTGGCCACTCCAACCAGGCCAGTATCATCCACAAATTATAAATGAGTTAGAATTTCTGCACCAACCTTAATACCTGTTAACAGGCCTTGAAGTCTTCTTCTGAAGAAGAGTCTACCTAATCCTTCAGCCAAAATAAGGAATAGATAGGGAGAGTAGGGGTCCCCTTATCGGAGACCGCGAGAAGCTCCAAAAGGAGGCGAGGGAAGCCCCTTAATAAGAACATAATAAGAAGGCGTGGAAACACAGCTCATAACCCAGTCTATCCAGTCCTGGGAAAAACCAAAGGCTGCCAACATCTTTGACAGGAAGCCCCACTCCACTCTATCATAAGCCTTGGACATATCCAGTTTGATGAACATTCCTTTGTTACCGAAGTTTTGCATTGAATGAATAGCCTCCTGGGCAAGAACCACTCCATCCAAAATCTGTCTACCCTCAACAAATCCCCCTTGTTCTGAGGAGATGAGGTTATGAAGGAGAGGTTTAAGACGTTTAGCTATTATCTTTGTGATAATTTTGTAAATCACATTACATAAGGCAATAGTCCTCAAGTCAGAGATATGAACCCCTTCCTCCCCCTTAGGAATTAAAGTGATGAAGGTATGATTTAGAGCCTTAAGCATTCTCTTATTGATTCTGGACTCCTCTCATGTGACCAAAACATCATCCTCTAAGGTATCCCAAAAGGCCTGGAAAAACTCAATAGGAAAACCGTCTGGACCGGGAGATTTGCCTGTGCTCATTCCAAAGACCACACACTTCAATTCATCTCTATCAATGGGTCTAAGGAGAGCCTGATTTTCTTCTTGAGTGACAATAGGGGGAATAACATCAAGAACTTCATTTTGAGCCCCCACATCTTGCTCCCTATTTTCTGCAAAAAGCTTAGAGAAATAATCCACTGAGTGGGAGTGCATACCGGGAAGAGTATCAAAGGAGTGTCCATTCTCATCATGTAGAACTGCCATGTTATTCATCTGTCTTCTAGCACGGGCTGATCTATGGAAAAATTTTGTATTTCTATCTCCTTCCAATAACCAAGAATTTCTAGCCCGTTGTTTCCAGTAAATTTCCTCTTGGTTATCAATGTCCTCAACAGCTTTGCGCAGGGCATCATCTTCAGTTTTAAGCTGTTCAATAATTATTCCTTCCCTGAATTGTTTTTGTACCTCCTCCCAGCGGACCATCAAGGGGGCTCTTTGCAGCTGGAAATCCGATTTATTGGCGTGCCTCCACTGTTTCAGTTTACTTTTGACAAATTGAAGCTGTTTGTGGAATTTAAACATAGCTGTCCCAAAAGGTGGACGACCTTCATCCCACCATTACGGAATTTTCTCATGAAGATCCTCCTTTTGTAGCCAAAAATTCTCAAATCTAAACGGTTTGTGGTACTGCCCTGTCTGAGTCCCACCCTCCAGCAGGATGGGGGAATGATCGAAAACAGGGCCATCCAAAATCCGGAATTTAACATTCCACTTAACAAATGCCTCCTCTGAGACCAGAAAGTGATCTAGCTTTACCTTCCTACAGTTTGGCTCCCTCCTCTTGTTAGTCCAAGTGAAAAAAGTTCCGGGGCCTTGGATATCCACTAAGTGAAAAGCCCGGACTCGGGCAATCGAAGCTTGTCCCCGGGTCCAAAACAGGGGTTCCACCTTCCCGATCCCGAGCAGATAATTTGGCATTAAAATCTCCAGCAATGATCCAGTCACAAACTTGTCTAGAGGACCTCATGTTGTGAACAGCTTTCCATTGGAGCCTCTGGCCATCAAGGCTTTGAGCCCCATAGAAATTTGTAATTAGTACATGCTCAGCTGTGACAATATTCCTAAAGAGAGATGTGAGAACACCCCTCCAAGCTATATGTTCTAAAGCAGTCCATTCCAGGGGGTTCCAAAGAGTGACAATCCCCCCTGAGGCACCTTGGGCAGCCACATCCATATACCCAGCGCCCCTCCAAATCCTACTAACAGTTTTACTCATAAGATCCAGCGACATTTTTGTCTCCTGGATAAGTAAAAAATTCATTTTATACTTCCCTAAGAGTCTTTGAATAGCAGATTGATGGGTTCTACTATTTAAACCCCTAACGTTCCAAGATTGAATAATCATTGAAAACCTTGGGAGTAGTAAGAATCAATTGACCTCACCGATCCTCCATTGATCAGCTTATCTCCTTGTGCTGTGAGCAGTTCCTTATTGGATTTTCTTCCCGCTCCTTGAGAGTTATTGTTTTTAGATCTCTTCTCCACCTGAGTGATCCCTAAAGCTGGCCTTTCTCTATTTTTATCTGCATTTCCCATAGTGACATCTTTAATAGCCGGTTGTGCTGGGGAGTGTATCACCAATGCCCCTGGGTTCTCTAACTGCATACTCTCCAAGGGTGCAGTCACCTGTTCGACAATAGGAGTGGATGAAGGAGAATCTTGGGAGTGAGTGTTATTAATCTCACCATTCCCATCCACTCCCTCCATGACTTGGTCTTCCAGATCCACTAATGACTTAAAAATCTCATACTGGTTGTTTGGCTTGAGATGCATCTGCTCCTTCCCATTTTTCTTTTTGTTTCTCCTTCGTTTCGGCTGTTCAAAGCCATCCTTCTGAGCATCAGGACCTGGAGAAGTGTTGGAAGGTTCATTGATAGGGGTGGGATTACCCTCTCTAGGGCGGCTTGGCATTCCAATCGAAGCCTCCACTTTTGTGCTCGAGGTGTTAGGACAGAACCTTGCCAAATGTCCATGCTTATGGCAAACTCTGCACCTGAAAGGTAGGGCCTCATAGTCTAACTGTTGGATCCAGGGAACTCCTGCCAACTCAAGCTCCACCTCAGCTGATAAAGGCTGGCTAATGTCCATTTCTACATAGATTTTAGCAAAAAATAGTTGTATTTCCCTCTATGGTGTCTCTAGAGACTCCTATATATCTGCCTAGGGAATTACCTATTATTTCTAGAACCTGCTCACCCCAAAACTCCATCGGGAGAGCGTACAGTCGGATCCAAATCGGAACAGCCGTGGGTTCAATGCAAGGATCAAAGCCCACTCTCCAGGGTTGAACAAATAACCCTGCTGGTCCGTGGTTTCTCTTTTTTGATTCAAATGCTCTGTTTCTATCTGCTAAAGAAGAGAAACTAATAATAAAATACCCATTGCTTATTGGCCATAAAGAGTACTCACCTTGTGGCTCCCAGTTCTGTCGAACCCAGGTATGCAAAAAATTCAGAGAAGGTCGGATGCCCATGAATTTGCAGATCAAGTCATGGTTAGCTCGGTAGACAATTGTATCCTCGACCAGCTTGGGTTCGATAACAATCTTAGGTCTGGAAGCGGATTGCGGGAGGCATCCATTAACGCGGTGAGCATTTGGGCTGTTGCCAGCATTTTTGAGTAGCGTTTGAAAAGTATTCCTCTGAGCTTCACTAGTGGAAGACGAGGGGTTTTCTTTCAACATCTCAACATAAGAACTTTTTCTCCCCGCAAGAGGGACCGGAGGAGACCCCATCGGGCCCTCCCGGAGCAACGAGCAAACCTTCAGAGTAGTTCAAAACCAAAACACCAAAGTCTCTGGAAAGATCTTACGGGACAGAAACCCTCGAGCATCGCCCGACTCCTGTTCCAAGGTTTTCCCGCCAAATCGCCAGAGCCCCAAGCATTAATTATACGCATACATCCCACATTGCAGGTATTTATAAAAAGAACAGGGCATTCTGAAGAATTTAGACCAAACAAAGTTCTCATTTATTTAATTATTATTTAAAACCCTTCAAGGTTTTAATTAATTAATTATTTAATTAATTAAGGGAGAAATTATTTTTAATTTATTAAAAATACTTTAAGGGTTTTTAAACCCTTTAGAAAGCAAATTTCGATTAAATTCGAAATTACTTTTCTTTACAACCGACGTGTTCTAAAGTCCACGTATGGAATATAAATATGAGAAGGTTCCTAAGGTTAAACCCTCTTGGAAAATGGAAGGCAATTAATTGGTTTGGCTACGATCGAATGTTCTGTTTACGCTACGAAAGAGGAGAGCTTGTGGTTTGAAAAGCTTTCGGAAAGCTTGACCGTTTATGTGGAAGGAAGTTCGTCTTGGACTTCGTAAGCCCCTTGTGGGCTAGTGGCAACGAAGGCTGCGTTTGGGCCTTGCGTAGGCGGAGGTCTGCGTTTCTATCCCCACAGAGGGAGCTGTGCATGGATTAGTCACGTTTTTATTAAAACGTGTTTTGTGCCGCGAATTTTAGATTCTTCAAGGGCAGCCATTATAAGGTGTGATTATTTTCTTGATATGATTTTTGGCATTGTTTAGCATTGTTTAAAAGACATAGGAGAAATAAGGGGATATTTCTTTGGTTGTATTTTGGAGATTAGTCTTTTGCTATGCTAAATTTAAAAATGGAGATATAAGGTGTAAGTTTTGGTTGTTGTGTTTTTGGCTTCTTTGGTGGTTGTTTTTAAAGAAGAGGAGCTAAAAGGTGTATTAAGGAAAGTTTTTATATATGCTCATTTATCTTGGTTCTAACCCTAACTTGGTTGGAAGTTTGAGGGTTGTGTGTGGTGACAGCTTTAAGGATCAATTTTCTTCTACTCCAAAAAGGTATGGGCACATTTTCCTTATGAGTATGATTGGTGTATGTTTTTTTGAAATAAGGTTGGAGTGAAAAGGTATTCTACTAGGTATCCTTTGGCTAGGTGTAAATCCTATTTTTTGGTTTTTTGAAGACTACTTATGCATTGTTATCCTTAAGGAGAGTTTTTTGGTGAATGCATAATTTTTGGTTTGAGATAGCGGAAGCTTTGTGCACTAGGGTTTATATTTGTGAGTCTAGCTACTTGCATTGAGTTGGTGGAACCCTTGGTTGGCTGTTTTGAGTTTTATGGTTGAGTTACTTCCATAGAGGTTGTTTGATCAAGTTATTGCTTTACTTGATTCATGATATTGGGCTTACTCCATTGAGTTGATTTGAGCAAGTTATTCTTTGCATTTGGTGATATTGTGTTGGTGGTTGTTTTGTTCAAATATCTTTGGAGGGAAAAGGATTTCTACTTGTTTCCTTTTCTTGTGATGATTCGTTGAATGCTTCAAGGTTGATGTTGAGTTGAATGGTGTTGGTTGACTAAACCTTGTTTGATGAGCATTGTTGTTGAAACCCTAATTGATGGTGAAAAGAACATGAGTATCATTGTTATGTGATTCTTTACATAGTTGGCAATTGTTGGGGTTTCATGTTCTTGAAAGAAAACATTCTATCCTATCCATTTCAGATATTGAGTTGAGTTTTCAGATTTGAGATTGAGATTGAGCTGAGTTGATTTGAGTTGAGTTTTGAGATTGGGATTGACAAATCACATTGGGTCTCTAACAATTCACTTTGTGATTTCCTACTAAGAAAGTTTTTCTAAAGTTTTTCTTGGTGAGCTTGCTGAGTTTTTGGACAGGTTCCAGTGGGGACTTGTGAGCAGTTCTTGGACAGGTTCCAGTGGGGACTTGTGAGCAATTTTGGACAGGTTTTTGTGGGGACTTGTGAGCAGTTTTGGACAAGTTCTGGTGGGTACTTGTGAGCAGATTTGGACAGGTCCTAGCAGAGGACTTGTGAGCTGAGTTTGATAGTTCTATCAGAGAACTTGAGGACAGAGGTGCATTGGTTCTATGAGAAGAACCTGAGGATAGTTGGCAAGTCTTTGAGAAGGCTTGTATGTAGAGGATTGATTTGTTCAAGAGCTGGACAGATCTGAAAGACACAAGATGACTTGTACTAGACTGACTGACTGTGTTTGGTACGGAGTTCTTGAGCTGCTGTGGACGTGATCATAGAAGGCGAAGGTCTCTTAGGCTAAGCATTAAGGACAGGAGGTCTTCGATGGAAAGGAGTTCCATGTGCTTGGCAAGAGGTAGAGGCGGTTGATCTTCAGAGGGATCATTTCCAGAGAAGAGGGGAAGGTATCTCCTTTGAGCAGAGGCTCATAAATTCCGATTGGGGGAAGGTATCTCCTTTGGGCTGAGGCTCATAAACATTGTAATTGGGAAGGATTCCCAAAGAACTTTGAGATAACTTTTAGAGAAAAGTTTTGTGGACGTAGCTCGACCATTATGGGTGAACCACGTTAAAATTGGTGTCACTTTGTGGATGATATTGTGCATTGCTTTGATATTGCTTTGGGTATATTGCTTTACTGTTTTGAAGTATAAAGGAAAAGGTAAAAAAAGGTCTTATATTGTTCACCCCCCCTCTCAGTATAAGCTTGTGTTCTTCAGTAGATCCATCAAAAGTGCAAGGTGCACCATCAAAAAATTTTGCTTAGACCCAATCAGAACCGTCCTCCTTGTACACCCCCTCAATAACATAGGCCCCAACAATGTTAAACCAAAAATTCTCAGCAGGAGCATGAGACCTATCAAGAATTAGGGTCATATTATCAAGATCAGGATTACCCTAAGTTAGTTTATGAGTATATGGTTGATGACCACAATCAACCACCTCACCTCATTAGACATCTTCCACCTCCCCCTCCTTGAGGACAAATACGAGGAGATGAGATAATTTCTTTCAAAGCTTACAAGGTGCTAACTGAGTGCATTAGATCACTAGAAAAACAAGCTTCAGGGATGGGTTACAGGAACCCTTCTAAGTCAACTTTGTAACCAATTTCTCCATCCTTCTATCCTATCTCCCCCATATTTGAAGCATTTTGAAATACCCAAGTTAGATAAGTTCAAAAGGTATGACGATGCACAAGAGCATATCACTAGTTTCATGAACCTATGCTTTCAACTTCGGGATAACGATACCTTGTTACTGAGAACCTTCTTGATAACGCTCTTGGGCCCAGCCCTTAAGTGGTTCAATCATTTTTCAAAGCACAACATTCATAAGTTTTAACAACTTGTAAATGCATTCCTAGAATGCTTTTCATTTAGCATGAAGAAGAAAGTGACCTTGACTGATTTATATAATCTTCATCAATTTGATGATGAACCATTTTTGGACAATGCAAATAGGTGGAGAGTGATCATTTCAAAGTTATATTTTACCTTACCTATGATAGAGCTCACTCGTTTACTCACAAGAAGTTGTTCAAAATAGATTTCATTATTGTTGCAACTCTAGCAATATCAAACATTTGAGGAAGCTTTGGCTCAGGACAAGGTTATAGAGGAGATTAAGATTCAAGAAGGGGAAATTAAACTTTGAAAGAAGGAATGGAACAAAAACTCAAAAGGCAACCATGTTTAACAAAAACCCTTAATGGTTAATCAAGTTGTCTTGAATTTTCTAGGGCCTATGAAGTAAAATCCGCCACAACAGAACAATTATCAAGCCTAGTCCCCTCCTACATAGTATAATCAACCTCAAAAAAATTAGGGGAAAAGGCAACAATATCGCCCACCTCGCAATTATACACCATTGTCTAAGTCCTTGGCATCACTTTTTAATCGATTATGCGAGGCCAAGTCTATCAACTTTCCAGAGATCTACCCCTTAAATCCTAGTAAGCCCAAACCAAATTGGTATCAAGAGGACCTATACTATCCTTATCATCGACTAAATGGTCATGAAATTCAATCATGCATCACATTTAAGAATGAAGTATAGGATATGCTTGATAAGAATGAACTTCAAATTGACAATCCTCTTGTGACCAACAATCAACAAATTGACATATTTATGGATCCACTACCGACACATGAGGAGATGATATATCAAATCCAATACGTAAATGAAATCCATACAGTCCCACCCAATCAAGGCTTTGTAGGGATTATTAAACACATATTAGGAGGCATCCAAAGTAAGTTGCACCTCCTGCAGCTCCATCAAGTACTCCTTCCACATCACAACCCTTGTTGCCAATAAATCCTATCCAAGGTTCTCCACCTCGCTCGATGGTAATAATAATAGGTAGACTTACTCAAAATCTATGAAAAATATCAGCCATACTCTCCATGTATGAGCTAATACAACAATCACAACCACACAAAAAATCTCTAATGGAGATTCTAAAGTTAGTTGAATAGAAGACCTAGGATCCCAATTATTTTATCAAATTTATGGGGCATATTCAACATTGTAGAGAGCCTGATATAATATTTCATGATCATGAGATCAAGGCAACCCCCACTACTGGACCTGATCCTCCACTACACATCATTTCTAGTATGAATCGAATTCCCTATAAATGGGTCTTGATCGATATAGGTTCCTCAATAAACATCATAACAAGTGATGCACTAGAGCACCTTAGCCTTCCAACCTCGTACATTGTATCATCTATATTCACCTTTCAAGAATTCAATGATGCTTTATGCGCCACTTTCGACACAATAGTCCTTCCTATTCAGGTTGGGCTCAAGACTATTCCTACATTATGGCATGTCTTGGAGGACCTGATCCTCCACTGCCCAATTGGCAAACAAGTATTTGCAGCCATTTCTGCTACTTAAAAGCAAACTTTGATTTCACTGAAATAAGCAATTACAAAGCAAAGTAATTCTCTTACTGATTGCTTGTTGTGAGACTCCCAACACTGGCTCTAGCTCTAGCTCTGGCTCTGCTCTGGCTCCATTGGCTCTGGCTCTGGCTCCGCTAGCTCTGGATTTACTGGCTTTGGCTCTGTTGGCTCTGGCTCCACTTCAATATTGAACCCTTAAACGGGGTTCCAAGGGGCTCTGGCTCTAAAAAAATTTGGAGGTGCTAAACGGGTGCTCCGGAAGACTTCTCGTCACTTTTCAGGTTCACAGTATGCAAATTTTCAAGCCCCCTTGGGCGAGTTTTAATTGGCCACAAAAAACTCTTCAAAATTGAAAGTAGTGCATAATAGCACCCTTCAGATCAAAACATCTATCATTTCCATGAGCACATTATTCTTCCTTTCACAAATTTTCTTTAAAAGTTTTCTAAAGGTTTTTTAAATAAATTTAATAACCTTTTTTTTATTTTTTAAATTATCCTTTTTAAAAAATAAATTTATTTAAAAAAGATAAATTTAAAAAATAAATAATATAAAAATTATTAAATAAATCAAAAAACCTTTAAAAAACAAAATAATTAAAAAATTTTACCTTTTACTTAGCGTGATTCGAACTCGCGATCGGCAGTGTGCTGCGCGAGCGCCTTAGCCGCGCGATCTCACGGCCCTGCTGAGAATAAAAGGGAACACCTCCCTTTTAACACTCCCCGACGGCAAACAGTTTTAAAAAAAAAAATTTATGTCCTAGCGGGATTCGACCCGCAGACCTACGCACAGCCACTAAGCCGCTTCACCGTCACGCCAAATGCGTCGGACGAAATTAGACGATAGTGAGGATAGTTTTCTTTTGCCGACGGGGAAATTTTTTTTAAAAAAAGTAATGTGGGATTATCCCACATGCGTCCGAAAATGGACGCGAGAGGGTTTATAACCCTCAATCTGCACTGCTTAATTCGACTGCCTTCGGGCGGTCGATTCGTGACCTTTGCTATCGTCCTCGACGAATCGTTGCTTGCCACGTGGGCCAAACTTCGTCTGCCGCGTGCTAAAATTTTAGCCAATCAAATGCTGCCAAATGTCTTCGCCAGCCCCTCTGCCAGCTCAGCCGCCTCGATCTGCATGACGCACCTCGAGCCGCCACGTGTTGGGATCCGAGCCAATCTACGTCCTTTGCCAGCTCAGTCGCCTCGATCTGCGTGACACACCTCAAGCCACCACGTGTCGCGACCTCAGCAATCTGCCTCGGGATCCGAGCCAATCTACATCCTCCTCAATTGTTGTGCCTACGTTGAAAATTACGCCCGCCTCAAAAACTGTGCCTGCCTCAGGAACCGTGCCCTGCAGGTCAAACTATGTGCCTCGAGATCCGTGCCCGACCTGGCACACACCTGGGCTCTGATACCAGATGTGAAATTCAAATGCAGTCAACCATACACAGTCGAGGCGCAGTCAAAACAAAATTCAAAGGAGCAATGGAGAATATAAATTAATATTATATTATGAGCCACTCTAACCATACAATATGTGTTAAATGAATATTATATATTGAAGAATGTAGTTGGTGGAATAGGATAAGACGGAGGGATAAGGTGGGAGGTTGGAGAGAAAGAAGGGAGAATACGACGAAGGAGGGATAAGGAGATGAGAAGAAATAGAGGGATAAGGGGAAAGAAATATTCACGAAGGGAAAATAGGAAGAAGATAGGAGGGATATTAGGAGAGAAGGTACGGGAATTTGCCGACAAATATAGGGTGTGTTCACACTTAGGCTTAGGAAAGGGATCTTTCTAAGCCTAGTTAGGTGAATCCCTGTTCACATTTACAACAATGTAGTATAATATATTGCTTGGAAGATCTTGGATGAGGGACATGAAGTGCATCCAATCTATTTTGCATCAGTGTCTCAAGTATATACATGAAGGGTAATTTCATGTGGTTCACGCCGATCTAGAGCCCTTCAAGTATTGTAATGTGGTGCAACACCCACAAAAATCCATTTTGCCATCCACATATCTGGACATCAGACCTAATTATCCCATTAGGAGTCTAGATCCAACACCACAATCGATCATTGAACCATCTCCATCTCTGCCACCACCATCATTTTCTCCTAATATCCCTTCTTCCTCGGATTATTCGCACGAGAAAAAGTTGAAGGAGCCAATCAAGGAGATTCCTCTATCCATTTCCACCATCTTAGTAGAATATCTTCCAACTCCTATAAATAAGGAATAATCAACTATTACTATGGATGAGTCATTCCAAGCCACACCCCCATCATCATCATCCACCCCATCCCAAGTCACATTTCATTTGGACAATCCTGGACTAATTGAGTATTTGGTGCAATATATCATATTTACTCCACTCATTGAGTCAATGCAGGACATGGGCAGGCCTTGCTTGCCATATCTCCCCATTGGTACCATTGTGCCCTTGGGGGTGCTCCTAAACCAAACAAACTTTTTATATGGGGGTTTTGATGATTCTACCAGTCTGTCCCCTATGGTAGCAGATGATGATGATCCATTTTTTAGGGAATATAAATTATCTATCAAACTCGAATTTTGCCTTGCGATACTTTTACTGCTGTCATTGGCATAGGAATGGTCTTGGTCGGTATGAACAGGGTATTCAAAAACCTTACCAGCCATAGTACCAACTCCCTACAAATAAATTTGGTTTAGGGTATTCCATGCTTATGCTGAACAAACTCCTTGCAAAATTCCTCCAATGCCTAACCATAGGATTTGAGGAAGAAATTGATGAGAATGATTACGCCAATCCAGGTTATTTTCATCTGCTAGAAGATCATCTTCCCATCACAATGGTTTTTATTGAGCCTTCTGACTCTTCTAGCAAGGTATTTGAAGAAGAAGAGGATGAGATAAGTTTAGCGTATTTAGGTCCTGACCACATTCAATGGCTTAACAACCAGGTTTGCATGAACTCTCTTTCATCCTCTAATCGACAACACATAAGTGGTCAAATTTCTAATGGAGAAGAAAAGACCAACAAGCAAGAAGAGTCTAGCCTAGCCAATGGCCCTGAGAATGATTAGATTGAAGAGGGTAGTGGATCGACTCAAGATCATGATGACATGTTCATCGATTCATCTTACCAAAATGCTGATGCAATATCTATTGCTTCCAAAATCTCGAAAGATAAAGTGGACACATTTGAGCCCCTTAATGATATTGATGAGTTCTACCTTTATTTGTTCCCTAGGGGGATGCCTATTTTATGGTAGTTGCTACCGCCAGAAAACCCAATCATCTTGATTCCTCCTCGGCCTCATCCAATCATTCCACCTCTGCCTCATCTAGCTCTGGTGCACTGGAGGCCATCCATTTTTTATAGGATCTTTCTACCTATGAATGGAAACCATCCTCCATACATCAATATGGTTTCCATTGACCTGACCATGCCACTTCATAATCCCAATGACCCTTCAAAGCCTTTTCACTTCAACCATGAGGCCATTGATTTTGATCGTGTCATGATTTCCCCATAACCCATAGATGTTTTCCCTTGCTAATAGATGTTAGTCATTTTATTTCTCCCAAGGGCTATCGAAATATGTTTATCAAGTTGAGATCGAGCCTAAAGAAGCGATCAGTTCTTCGAATCTAGTTGATGTCATCCATTTGATCCCTACACCTCATCAACTTGAGGAGGTATCCCACATGTCAGTTGAGGAAACAATTGACGTGGATATTAGCATCGATCCTACAGTTCCTAGAAATTTCAAGTTGGGACATAGTCAGTCCCCACAGGAACAAGCCAATATTGTAGCTCTCCTGAAAGAAAAGAGATAAGCCTTTGCTTGGTATTATGAAGACATGTGGGGTCTTGACCTGAGTTTGGTTGTGCACAATATGACGCTCGATCTAAAAATTAAACTGTTTAAGCAAAAGCTTAGAAAGATGCATCCAATAATTGCATTAATGATTAAAGATGAACTTCAAAAAAATTTGGCCAACCCATCGATTATCCTAATTGGATCTCGAACATGGTACCCGTTAGAAAACCCGATGGGAGGATTCACATATGCATAGATTTTTGAGATCTTAACAAAGTGACTCCTAAGGATGAATTCCCACTTACTAACATTGATGCTCTAGTCAATGCCACTACAGGACATGAAATGTTATCCCTCATGGATGGTTTCTTAGGCTACAATCATATTCGGGTCAATCTCGAAGATCAAACCAAGATGGCCTTTCCCACACCTTGGGGGAAATTCTGTTACAAAGTCATGCCATTTGGCCTCAAAAATATTGGTGCCACATATCAATGGGCCATGACATACGTATTTCATGACTACATGCATAAGCTCCTGGAGTATTATATAGATGATTTACTAGCTAAATCTCTATTGTATCACAAGTACATAAATGTTCTAAGAAAAGTCTTCAATCGCCTCATTGAGCATAATGTTAGACTTAACCCCAAGAAGTGTGTCTTCGGAGTTACATATGGAAAACTCTTGGGTTTTATAGTCTCAAAATGAGGCATCGAAGTTGATCCTACCAAAGTCAAGGCAATACTCAAAATGCTTCTCCCTACGAACCTTAAGCAACTTTGCAACTTACAATAAAAGGTAGCATCTATCAGATTCTTCATAGTGAAAATTTTGGATAAATATCGACTCATGAATCATCTCTTACAAAAGGGCCTTTGATGAGATCAAATAATACCTAGCATCTCTGCCCGTTTTAGCTTTTCCTCGACCAAGTGTGCCATTTTTACTATACATTTCAGCTACCAATTTTGCTTTAGGGACCATGTTGACCCAAAAGAATGAAGCAAATAAGGAGCAAGTTGTTTATTACATCAGTTGCACCCTGGTGAGCTATGAGCTCAAATACGTATATATTGAGAAGCTTTGCTTAGTAGTGGTATTCACCACTAATAATTTGCACCATTACATGCTCAATCAAATAACGTATGTCATATCTAAGGAAAATCCTTTGTGGTTCATGATGAGCTGAACATACCATAATAGTCATACCATGAAGTTGATCATGTTGTTGATAGAATTTGACCTTGTGTTCGTAAGTTAAAAATTCATTAAAGGTCAAGTAATTGCTGATCAACTAGCCGAGGCTTCTCTTCAGGACGATCAACCTCTTACCATCGAGTTGCCTAATGATGCAGTTTTTGCATTATCCAACTCACAAGAACTAGAAGAACATAAAAACAAAGCTAATATAACTTTGTTCTTCGATGGTTCCAAGTGTGAGAAAGGGGTGGCACATAAATCATATTCTTCACATCATGGAGGGATCCTATACCCCTATCATTTAAACTCAAATTCTCATGCACCAGTAACAATGTTGAATACGAGACCCTCCTTTTGGGCCTTCAAGTAGCTATCGCCATGAAAATTAAGAAAATAAATATCTTCGATGATTCCTCACTCAGTATCAACCAAGTCAAGGAGATATATCAATGCAGGTGTCCAATATTACAATCTTACAAAGCCCTTGTGGATAAGCTCTTAGCTAAATTGAAATGGTTTAACATCAAGGTAGTCCCTCGTTCATCCAATCATTTTGCAGATACATTTCAACCTCGCTTGCTTGATTTGAATACCGATCTAGAACCATCAAGACACTTCCATGGAGAACACCCATCCACTAAAAATACCATAGATTGAACCTAGAGGTACCCCCGCATTGACCTCAAGAAAAGGATCCAAAGATTAGCGATCGTCTTGCTCAAAGATGATCCGTAGGTATGGTTATCCCGCTCAAAGATGACCTCTAGGATTCAGATCGGTTTGCTTCATTTTTTATTTTAATAGATTCTAGTAGTTTTCTCATTTTATAATTCATCTTAGTTAGATTTCGTTTCATGCAAGCATTTATTAGATTTGTGTTATTTATCATTTTCAATTATCATCTCATCTGCACATGCTATTAACCACCTTTGTTTCCTTGAGTGCAGATTGTAGGTTTACTACAGGTAAGGAAGAGTGCAAGAAGTTTGACATCATCACCCCTTGCGGAGGTCACGAAGAAACCCTCTTCAAGACAGTTCATGAGTGCGAGAGAACCTCAAAAGTGCACCAATTTTGTTCCAAGAGGAGAATCAAACCCTCTCAATTATTTATTGTATTGTATCAAAATGGTGAACTCACTCAAGAGGATGTACTTGTAACCGTATTTTGAAGTAATAAGCTATTATTAATAAAATGGACCTGCCTCCATATCTTTTCTTATTTTATCATGATGTTATGGTTACATGCTTTTACTATTCATAGTTAGTTTGCATTTCGTGGTTTTATAATCATACATCTTTAAATACCTTTTTTTAAGGGTGCACGGGTTTTTCGACACTTCACCATAGATAAAAGTAAATCTTTTGTTTTAATGTTATTATCATAGATGACTCTTTCATATATTTTCAAATTCTGTAACCAAGTGGCTAGCATCTCTTTTTCCATACTTGAGACTTTCCATGATGAGTACCATATATGTAAACATTCTATAAGAGAGACAATAATATTATTCCAAACTTGGATGTGGTTTTGAGATTTTTTTTAATTTTATATTCCTTTCAAGCCATAAATTCCAAAAAATAATGGTAGGACCATTCCTCCATAAAATACATAATTCTTTAGCTTTAAAATAATTAACCCAACATTTCATCAACTCTTTCAATGTTGATAGAGCTACCCAATATATTCTCATTTTTTGGAAAAGCAACCGCAAATGGTATGAGTAAAGGGACAATGAAGAATTAAATGATGTGATGTTTCTAAATCCTTCTCACACAAGGTACATCTAAAAGATCCATGATATCCTCTTCTTTTTAGACATTCTCCTATAAGAATCTTACTTTGAACTGCTAACCAAAGGAATTTTGAGGTTGTAGAGAGATCCTCTAGTGACCAAATGTTCTTCTAAGGTAAATTTTTGGTAGTAGGAAATTTTGATTGCTCTAAATCCTCATACCCCATACCCCAAATTAACTGAGTATCCGCCATCTTCTAATAGATTTCAAACCAATGTATCCTTCTATGTAATAATAGATAAATAAAAATCTTGAAGCATCTTTTGAATCTCATCTGTAGTTTGTTTGAGTTCCTCACCTTCAATGAGGTTGCTAATAAAAATCCATGATCTAGAGTTATTTCTCGCATTAATATAATCTTTGAACTTTGGACCTTTACAAGTTAGACATGCCCAAGCCAATGGTTGCCATTTTGAATCAAAGATAAGAGGATAAGGCTTCAACCAAGCATTAGATCAAAAAATTATATAATTCCCCTCATTGACTAACCATCTGATATGTTTCTTGATCAATTGCAAGATATTTGATATGAATTTCCATGTTGGTGGTCCTTTGGGCAGGGTTATTTTCTTGAATAATTTCATTGCATCAAGAGAATCTATATTTTTGAAGTAACATTTTTGCTCGAATCTTTCCTTCATTTCTGAATAGCCTCCACCCAAGTTTTCTCCCTCAGTCCAAACTCACAAGTTTATAATTCTAAAAGCCTACCCATCCTACTTTCTTTCCTTTCCAAACCCTTCCACTTACAAAAAGAAAAACCAAATTTTTCCTCACATTCTTTCCAAAGAAATTATCTTTGAATTTTATCAATTTTTGATGTTATATCTATTGGAAATATTAAAAGTGACATCATATAAATAGAGATTGATTACAATATAGTATTTATGAGTTGTAGCCTTCCTCCCATGGTTAAAAATTTACTCTTTGAACCTACCAAATGGGCTTTTATTTTATCCAAACAAGATACCCAAAGCTCCTTCTTATTTCCTTTATGAGACAAAGGAATACCCAAGTATATTGATGTAAATTTTTCAATTTTAAACCCTAAAATATCCATCATAATTCGTTGTAAATATAGGACAATGTTAAAGAAAAATTCTTAGATTTTGTAGTATTAACCAATTGTCCATCAATCGTGTCATATTGATTTAAATTCCATGGCCTCATTGACTGAGTGATGATCCAAGTATCAATAATAAATTTGAGATGAGATTTGTAGGGACCATTTTTTGCAACCTAAATACCTTTGATTTTTTCTTCTAATTTTACCATTGAAAAAGCTCTACCTAGTACCTCTATAAGAACAATAAATAGATAAGGAGATGGTGAATTATGTTGGTGGAGTCCACGAGATGACTTAAAGTCATCAAAAAGAGAACCATTAATAAAAGTATAATATTTCAAAGTGCTATAACAATATTTAATCCATTCACACCAACCTTGATTAAAACCAAACTCTTTGAGAATATCATTTAGAATACTCCTACAAATACTATTATATGCTTTGTTCATATCTAATTTCATAAGCATACTTGATTTTTATGGAATGAAGAGATTGTATTACCTCCTCTGTAATTATTACACCATTAATAATTTGTTTACCTTTATAGATACCTAAACTTGGATCACCTAACTTGAACCAATGTTGGCATAAAGATACAAGAAGGATCAATTCAGCCATGTTGATTGCCTCAATCCAGATGTTTTAACCAAAATCAATCAGTAGCAAATTTTCCATCTCAAAGAAAATTTACCAGCAATGAATTTGCACCTCAACCAAAGGATTTGCACCCACACCTAGTTTTTAAACCTCACAACTGGGTTTGATTGGAAATAGTCAAATCAAAGAATTCATCATCTAAGAAATCATTGATAATTGATTTGCAGACGATGAATTTACCTTAGGCATGCAACTAGCATTCCATCCTTACCTATAGTATCCAATTAGGGTGCAACTAGCTTTGTCATTGTAGGCAATCAATAGCCAAATGGAATGTGGCTAACTTTCCTCCACCTTCCCAATTAGCCCCAATCATGAGAGCAACTAAATTCTCTCCTCCTAATTAGCCCAATCAATAGCACACCTCACCCCTTCCCCTAGGGAAACTCCTAAGTAGACATTTCTATAAATTGATCCCTTAGGATGACATTAAAAAAATACTCTCTCAAGTATCAAAACACTACAAAAATTAATCAAGGTTTTTACTAAAATATCAAAACCCTGCTACATTTTGTTTGCTATTTTCAAGTTCATGAGGTCATCCATTAAGCAATTTTGTAAGCTTCAAAAGGAGGGAGGAAGCAACTTGCATTGTGATTTTGGTTGTATTGTTTATACCTCTTTTTATTTTATTTCTTACTCATCATTAGCATCTTAGATTAGTTGTTTTGCATGCATTTATTTTTATGTTATTTGCATTTAACAACCCTTTATAGGCCATTTAGGAGGTATGTGGAATAGTAGATCATTCCTAGGACCCTCTGAGCATCCTCAAAAGTGCCCTACAACCTTTGTTGGTCCATCCTTTTTGTTGTCCTCTACCAAAGTGAATTCATCACCTATACTTTGTTTAGGTAACATATTTGTTTCAGACTATCACAACCTTAGGCTCTCAAGCCATAACCCATCTATATATTTTTATCATAAAATCAAATCTACCACCTATAATTACTTTAGGTGGTGGATTCATCCCTTGCACTCCAGCCTCAAGTTCCCTTAGCAATCTAATATTCATTTTCATCCATCCTTATGCAACTTGTTGTCACCCTTTATAACCTATCTTTCTATGTGAGCCTCTTGTAAATATATCTCTATCACATCATCAAATATACCAGCTATAAATTTATAGGTAACAGATTCATCACAGTACTGTTGCATCTGTTTCAAAGGTCATAATTTGATTGTGTATGCAATAGGGGGCTTGACTATGCCAATCAGGAAGTCTTTCAGTTCTCACTATTTAGTAGGCTCCCAAACTCTGATCCTCATTTTATTCTTTCTATTTTTGTAGGTTTAGCAAATTTTCCAAACTAAATGTTTCTAGGCGATTTATTCGTCAAGCATTAGATTCGAGCTTAGGCTATGTATTCACAATAATCATCAGACTAGGTAAGTATCACTCGACCTCTTTTTTTGGTCATTAGCATAGTTTACTTTTTTTTTGTCGTTTGTATGTGCTTCTATTTTTGTTTTATATCACATATAAAAGGAATAGTAAAAAATAATTTGCAATCTAGCTTAGTATTTATTCCTTTTCCTTAGATATGCAATCAAAACTACGTGTAGCTTTTGCATTGGGGTATGCATTGCATTTTCCTTGGACCTTGCTTCAAAAAAAAAGAAAAATTTTAGTTTCTTACAACTCTTGTTTTAGTTAGCATTCATCAAAACAAAATTACACATAGGTTGGCATATTGTTTTATGCATCATTATTTTCACTTGCATTACATTAGAATTTTCATATTAAACACTACGGTAGAACAAAACCTTAGGTGTTTGACAAAATTGAACACATAAAACTAGATTTAGGGAAATCTATAAAAGCCCTTGGTGAACCCAAAACTCCTCACCAAATATTAAAGCTCGAAGCACAAAATGACAAGTTGGCAATAGGTCTCTCTCATTCGAGTATGGGCCCACCCTTGAGGAAAATCATCGAAGGTCGGTGCCTCCAAATGGGTAATCCTTTTTGGTGTCCAACATCTTTGGTAAACCTAATGTGAAATATCACACAGGTCCAAAATACTTTTGACCTAAGCCTTACCTTTAACCGGCTTAAAATTTACTATACTCTAATTAATATCACTTTATTTATTTACATAGACTAAATCACATTAAACAAATATTACAAGAACGTAATCAATTGTTAGTAGTACTAGAGGAAGGATAACGATCCCTTGAGTAAACTGACATACAAGCCTTAAGGGTTATCTCTCTTGGTATGTATATTGTGGTGGGCTAACTGGAGTTATAAGGTAGGTTTTTCTCATTGGGGATATAAATATTGTAAACATAATATCTCTTTCTTCTAAAAACAACTCTAAAAACAAAACTATAATAAAATTGAATCCCCCTTCCTTTGACTATGGCTAAATCCCCTTACCTTACTTGGAATGTTGCTTTAAAATCAACACAAAATCTAAGTGCCTTTTCTAAAAATCTAGAGAAGCAACCCATGATTGAAAACCCAACATATAAGGAAGAAGGGGAAGAAAATCCTCCTTATAGAACCCTTCTCTTGCTCATACTCAACAAGGGGAAGTAGTTTTTAAATCCATGGACTATCTAGCTACTTTCCTATGAGGAAATAGGGAAGTTATGCAAACCATATTAAGGTGTGTGCCTACTTTTACTATGGAGGAACTTCATTTAGATATTTTGTAGCAACTTAGATCCAATCCCACGAGTTATCAGTAGAGATATTGTATTGTTACAACAACCATAGAAGAGAGGTTGTCAAATATCCCATCTTACTTTAGAATTTAGGGATCCATGCTTTTAAAAATAAATCCATTTAGGCTAAATCACCCTGTCTCTCAACCCATAAGCATTCCAAAAGTTCAAAATATAGATATCTTTCCTAGTATGCCAAATGCTTCAAATGTGATTTCTTATAATCCATTATTTACCATGCCCATTCCCACTAGCATTCCCTCTACTAACCCTTTTCTTCCAAAGAATTCTAAAGCTAACAAAATGATCATATCTTTTGGATCAACCCATCAAAAATTTCCAATATTATCCATTGGTTAGTTTGCAACCACAATTTGTAGCACCACAAGTTCCATATCCTGGGTTCTAGGATATAAACAGTAAATTAGAGTAGTTGGTTAAAGAAAATATAGAATTCAAACAACAATTGGCTTCTATTCAAGGAGCCATGGTATTCCTTTAATGATTATTGTAACCAACCTATAGATCCTTTCTTGGCTAGTCGATCCTATCCTCTAAACTTTATAGCACCAAAATTTTGCATGTATAAGGGAGAAGGTGACCTAACCGATCACCTTAGAAATTTCCAAGCAACCTATCATGACATTTTTTATGACGAGGAACTTTTGCTAAATTTATTCCCTAAAATCCTTGGTGGTGAGGCTCTAAAGCAGTATTTTTATATACCCTATCACTTGATTAAGAACTTTGAGGATTTCGCAGAGATGTTTATCCAATATTTTTTTACCTATATTATAAAAATGCATTATCGATGATCTTTATCAACTAAGAAAGGTAAAAGTGATTCTTTCATTGAGTTTTTAACTCGATGACATGCATTGGTTGGAAAAATACCCTGTATCCCACCATCAATAGATCTATTGCATATTTTCATATGCAATTTGCAAGAGCAACTTTCATACCCCTTAAAAATAACCCACATCTCCTTGTTTAAGGATGTAGTAGACCTAGCAAAACAAGTAGAAATTTCCCTTAAACATAGGGGGCAATTGAAGACTATGGAGGAGGAAAAATCCTCTTCCTCCAATATAAAAAGATAGTATAAAAACAAACATGTTTTGGGGTGATGGTGTAACTGACTCTCACCTCATTAACAATGCTAAAGCAGATAAAGTTAATATTGCCATAACATTACAAAACTAGTCCTAGATAAGGCATGGAAAAATACCTAGAGGAAGTTTACTAATTTAAACCAATCCTTATCCTCTATTATAGGATAGTTGTTAGATGCTAAAATGATAGATTTTCCACCTATAAGGTCTATCGACCTTAAAATGGAGAAGATTCCCCCATTTAAAGCCTGTAGACACCAAAATTTAGCACACTTCAGTTCACATTCACCACCTCACCATCAAACCCTGCATAATAAAGATATATGCCTAAGTTCTAACGTAGGGATATAAAATCTTGCACATCATTATACTTTCCTAATTTATTTAATTAGGAAAATCACCCTAGGATACCTTGTCTACCCATTGGACATGTGTCCTGGACACTTCATCCAACACCCATGCCACATCTTACCCACTCCTATCCCCTTTGTCCTTACACATGAGACATATTCCCAACACGCATACCACAACTCCTTTGTTATTGTCCCCTTGTCCCTTCACATAAAAGAACATCCCACATCCCACTCCACTTGGAGCCACACTGAGTGACTCACTGTAACTGCCCCTTCCACCTAGCAGTCCAGATTGGCCACTTGGAAGATCAGGCTTGCCACCTCAAATTCCTCTCCAAAGCCCCAGTCAACCTATAAAGATACCATCAGTCCACCAAACAAAGAGAGCTGAATCTACATACCGATAGGATGCCGAATTAGATCTGGACCCGATGAGAAGTTGAGGGTGCAAGCCAGACTCTAACCATTGGCTCAAATTTTGAGGCAATCTTCCATTCAGTCGAAACCGCCTGTTCATGGTTCCATAGTCAAGAATGTGCATCCGTTGTTTCACAACCGCAAGTCCATGATTTCTAGCCTGCAACTGCACTTTCGTGGTTCCACAGTCCTGAGAACAGAAGCGGGTTTCATCGACAAATATTAGCGATCCGAGTAGTAACAGGTATCTTGGATAGGTTGCTTAAGCTGGAGTGGTCCCGTGCTGGATACCAAAGCCCACTCGCATTTTGAAGCTACAACTGGATACGAGGAGAGCATTGTATATTATGGAAGATCTGGAAAACTCCCAGAGAGAAATGTTTATCACATTGAGGCCAAGATTGTAACATTGTACCCAAGCTACTTGGGGCAATCCAAAACATTGTAAATTTGTATCGTGAGAGTCAATATATAAAGGATTTCATTATTTTGGGCAATCTCTTTGTGTCTGTGTGATTTTATATTGGAAGTGCTCAAGTATTCTAGTTACAAAGAATGGCGATCACTGTGGGACCTCCCAAAGGTTTCATTTTGTTTTGCCTTGCTTTATTTTAATCTTACTAATCTCTATTTGCATGTACAGGTGCTAATAATTTGAAGCATGCGAGGATTTAATCTTGGGTTGGTGAGTCTAGATTGTGCTTAAACTGTCACTATGAAATCGTGCATCTGTGGTTTCTAATTTGTGAAACCATGCATCTATGATTTCTAATTTGAGGAAACATGCATTTGCGGTTACTGCACTGTTGAAACATAGACTGGCAGTTGAAAGCAGGAAGGAGCAATAAAAGGAACACATGTATGTACCCTATGTCATCTTTTTAAATTGCTCCTTTAGTTCTAGATTTAGGCTGCATTTAAGTAGATTAAGGGTTTCAGTTTTGTATGCCAATGCTTGCATTTAGGTCTTAGGATAGAAAAAATCTACCTAAATCTTGCATTCATAAACACAATAACAAATCAAAATAAACAAAAATTTGCATATGCATAGTAGGGAATAATCATATTCCATGTACCAGGTTAGAAATAACCCAGGTATTTCTGTTTCAGGGGTTGGGCTTGTATTCGGCTTCTATTCTGTTGACAAAAAGGACTCGCGCACCCACGGTTGGGATCTCCCAAACATGCATGCACGGTTGGAAAACCACGTACCCATGGTTTACCAGAACTAACCGCTCACCCGTGGTTAGCCTTGTTAAACAGAATTGGGCCGAGTCTTACCTGAATTTGCAATTTTACCCCTGATATGATTTTTTTTGTTATTCTATGTCTTTCCTACTTTCTGCATTAGGCATAAAAATAGAATTGCATGTTAGATTTGCATCGCACGATAGAAAACAAAACATTCACACACACACGTATAATTAAAACATTGGTCCAATTGGATTTCATCACCAACCTCCAATTCAGACCGGTGACGTTGGAATTCATCTCCTTCCATCGGCTTGCCCCCTAGATCATCCCTAGACAAGATAAAAGCGCTCTTTAAGCTGGTATAAGTCATTGGTATTCAAGTTGTCTCCCACTATTGGAACGATTGTTGAATCATAGTGGAAGAGCTAGGTGAACCCCCCACTGGGATTTAAGCGGTGTACCCTAGCCTCTTTTGAGAAATCATGCTTGGTGCTAGTGTTCTTAATCACCATCTTCATTGAGTTCTATTATTCTATTCCAAAAAAAAAAAAGCAAAATCTCTTCAAAAACTTCAAACACAAAAAAAAAACACACCAAAAAAAAAATTCAAAAACTTAGTGCAAACTAGGGTCAAACACTTTGTATGTTTATTTGCTTGGTGTGTTGTATTGCATTGTACTTTCTTTTCCATTCACATAGATAGCATATTAGCATATGGTAGTGACTCGTAATCAAGCTAAGAAATTAGTGTCAAGTCGAAGTCAGTGGTCATCCCCTATGGCCTCTCAGTCTGGCAATGTCCCTCGCACTTCGATGGTGGGACAAATAGAGGTGCCCATTTCTATGTCCCCGAGTCTTAATATAGGGCCTTCTAATAATACCCCCAATACAGACATAGACATTATGCATAGATCTACTCACACGGCTATACCTGAGACACCTAGGAGTGAACCTCTTGCAACAATAGACAGTTAGGCAACCATGATAGATATGGACACTATTACAATATACTTGAATATAGCCAAAATAGTCTTCCCATCGTTACCACCACTCTCCATCCCATCACATGTTGTACCCTCATCACAACAGGAATCCATATTCGCCTATCCACAATAGTCACAACAGATTTTCACCAATCCTCTCTTTGAGTTGGCAGTTGTAGCTATTGTAATCACAGTGGCACTGAGAGGGGGGGTGAATCAGTGTGACCTTTGTAAATTTCAAATATGCAGTTCTAAAACCAGCAGCAGTTTAAAACTTATAACAGATACATCAACTACAGTAAGAAAGCATCACACATAACACGACAATTTAACGAGGTTCACCAATGTGGCTACTCCTCAAAACGATTGCTTGGACTACCATCCAAATCCAGCCAATGCAAAGCTTCAACTTTACAAAATATTTTACCAGCACCAACTAGAAGGAGCACCAACCCCTTAGCTTTATCTGTTACAAACAGAATGGAGCACCAACTCCCAATTTACCAGCACCTACTGGAAAGAGGCACCAACCCCTTATGCCAAGCTGCAACTTGGAGGTAAATAATGATTAAGAAAATTACAGAATACAATTCTCACGTTATTTCTTACAGTCTGTTGTTTCTCTGTCGTCTGTTACTTCGGCGCAACATGCTTCGCACTGTCTGACTCTTCTTTGAACTTCTTTGCACTTTCAGCAGCAATCGGATGATCGTTCACTTCTGTTGTCTGCACGCTATCACTTCGCACTCATAACTCCACCTCTGCACATCGCACTCTTAATTCACACCATCACGATCTGCACACTTTGCTTCAACTCTAACTGTGACTTCGCACTCTGCTCAATAAGAACATTACTTGCGCAATCACTCTGCTCGCATTCGCGCTATCTTCGCTCTACACAATTTCAAACTTGAAGAAGCCCTCCTTTTATAGAAGAATTTTTGGGAACAAACCCTAAAGAACGACAGCTGAGAAACCCTAGAATTTTCCGGTTGCCAAACCCTAAAATCCATCGACTGTAACCCTAAGAAAGTTGGCTGCAAAACCCTAGAAAATGTCAATTGCAAAACCCTAAAATCTGTCAGCCTAGATTTAACTCTGTCGGCCTCAAAATGCTTCTGCCACCTTTGCCACCTTCCTGTAGCTTATTGTCGCGATATAGTAACATGTCGCGATATAATAACATGTCACAATATCGTGACACTTTTTGAAGTCGTACGCCTTCTTGTCCTTGCTGTCACGATATCGCGACCCTTTTTGGCCTTTGATAGCTTTGCCTTCGTTCTTGTCGTGAAATCGTGACACTTCGAACTTTTGCTGATGTCATTCTCATTCTTGTCGTGAAATTGCGACGCTTTCAACTTATAGCACCTTTTCTTGCACCTTGTCGTGAAATCGCAACACTTTCAGCTTTCACTGACGTCATCCTCAACTTTGTCGCGAAATCGCGACGCTTTCGGCTTTCAGCGGCTTTTCTTGCATCCTGTCGCGAAATCGCGACACTTTCAGCTTTCACTAACGTCATCCTCATCCTCATCTTTGTCGCGAAATCGTGACGCTTTCGGCTTTCGTACATTCCTTGCTTCATGCAGTAGCGAAATCGTTACAACTTTGTGCCTTGTGCTTCCAACTTTGCTTCTATCCGTGAGATTTTGACTTGTAGCGAAATCGCTACACTTTTGTGCCTTGCACTTTCGACTTGTAGCATAATCGCTACACCTTTGAGTTCTACACTTTTGACTTGTAGCGAAATCGCTACACCTTCGTGTTATGCTTTTTCAACTCGTAGCAAAATCGCTACACCTTTGTGTTGTGCACTTTTGACTCGTAGCGAAATCGCTACATCTTTTTCACTTAACACTTTCTCCCTGCTTCGACCACGAAAATTCAACATGTAGCGAAATCGCTACGGTTCTCGACTTAGCTTCTTGGCCTCCAACATGTCGCAAAATCGTGACAGTTTGCCTTGTGTCTTCTCTCTCCTCATTTTTGTCACGAAATCGTGACACTTCTGACTGCGCCTTCTCTCTCCTCATTTTTGTCGTGAAATCGTGACATTTTTGGCTGCGCCTTCTCTCTCCTCATTTTTGTCGCAAAATCATGACACTTTCAGCTGCACCTTCTCTCTCCTTATTTTTGTCGTGAAATCGTGACATTTTCGGCTGTGCTTTCTCTCTCCTTCGACTTGTCGCGAAATCGTGACAGAAAACATGTCGCGATATCGTGATAGTTTTCTTACTTGTCTTTTTCTTCGAATTTTTGAAACTGGGCCACTTCTTTCTTCCTAAAAACTTGTTTTTCATGATCTGACTAACTTTTGAGCTTCTATCCTCTCCATCTGAATGACTTCTGAACTACCTGTCAATTGCATCTTTACATCTAACTGACTGTGTTGACAACAATGACAAACTTCTTGTAGCACCTTGCTCAACAGTAGCATTAGCCAATCAACCATTGTCATCCAACCAAATTCCCCCCACATTATCACAACAAATGACCATTACCACTAATCCCTTGTATGAAACAATTCCTATTGTTTTGCAAGCCCCAACATTCATTCCTCCATCCACACTTGTAGGACATACATCTCATACCATTCCACAGTCAGTGGTGATACCCTTCGCTACTTACCCCCCATCCACCTCCACTACCATGGTTGTTCCACAACCAACTCAATCCACCACATCACAGGTAGCAGTCCCTATGTCAAATGCAACTGATATGCAACAAGCTTTCTTACAGTTGCAACAAATGATTTTAGATAATGCTAACCGTAGCATAAACCCTGACCCTAACCGACATTTGCAAGGGATTGAGCAAAATCTTCCACCTACATCTCATCAACCTAATGCCTTTATCCAAGATCCATCTTGGGTAATGCGTCCTCCCTCTACCACTATTGTTCACAATCAACCACCGCACCCATATGCTAATGCAGTAGGTCAACATAATACCATACCTTCATCACCCCATCCATATCATAACATCCCTCAACATCCATACCATAACACATTTCTGCCAAACACATCTTATCATCCCCAACCTACATACAATCCACCCCATTACCAGCAGCATCAAGTACATTCGAGTGTCAGTCCTGTAGATGATCCTAGATACCAGTTTTTACAGAGTCAGATTGATAGTCTTGCCATGCAAACCCCAGGCTTGCAATACCAAAAACCAACTTTAAGGCAACTACTCAATCACCCTATTCACGCTTCGATACCAGAACCGCCATATCCACATGATTTCCAAATACCGAAGCTTGAATTTAAAGGAGAAGAGGATCCTAGAGAGCACGTAACGAGATTTGTGAATGCATGCTTCAGAATCAAAAATAGTGATGCATTGCTATTACATACATTTCCTCAAACATTAGGGGGGAAGCCCAAGACTGGTACAATCATCTCCCGCATCAAAGTATTTTCACCTTTGAACAACTAGCGGACCGATTTTTGGAAAGATTCGCCCTAAATGTTAGAAAACAAACAACATTGACTGATTTAATTTATCTAAAACAATATGACGATGAATCAGTCTATGACTTTGGCAACAGATGGAGATCAGTCATGATCAAGTTACCATTTTCACTCCCCATGCCAGAGATAATACGAATGTTCACGAAGAGTTTTGGTAGACCCATCTCTTCATTACTACAACTACAACAAGTATAGAACATTCGATGAGGCACTCGCCCAAGCAAAACTGATTGAAGAAATCAAAATTCAAGAAGGCGAGATTAAGCCTAAGAAGAAAGAGTGGCATAATAAGAATCAAAAGGGGAATAACCATGGTCGATCCAAGACCGCACGAGTTAATCAGATAGTTTTGAGCCAACCACAGTCAAATCAACCGGTTCAAACACAGATCCAACAACCCCAACAACAACAACAACCACATCAACCGAATTATCAAGCAGTTCCACCCCCACAATAGGCACAAAATTAGACACAACCTGGGGAAAGGCAACAACGTCATTTTAAACCAAAAAGAAATTACACGCCAGTACAAGAGCCATATTCATTAGTATTTCAGAAGTTGTATGCGGCAAAACTTTTTAATTTACCGAAAATGAAACCTGATGATCCTAACAAACCAAAGACAAAAGGTTACAAAGAACACCTCTTTTGCATCTATCATAGACAAAGAGGACATGATATTGAAGGTTGTCATGGATTTAAAGGAATTGTGCAAGATTTATTGGAAGTGGGTACAATCAAAATTGACAACCCACTAGCCCAAAATAACCAAAACCTAGGCATATATCAGACACCTTTGCCACATCGAGAGGTGAATCAACAACCGACGGGAGCATCAACTTCTACAGTTCCTCCCAATCAGGTTAATTATGTGTCTCAACTGCCACAAGGTTTTGTAGGGGCTATTAGTATAGTTACCCATGGACAAAGGTAAGCTAATCGCACAACCCAAGCTCCGGTAGCATCACCAACTAATGTGCCCATACAACTTGGATCGAGTGGGCCACCACTACCACTTCACAACCGCCCTGTTGTTACATTGAACAATTGGTTGACACAGAGTTTGAAGATGGCTTCAACAAAATTGTCAATTTATGAACTAATACAACAATCAACACCTCATAGGGAAGCATTGATGGAAATTTTAAAGTCTATTCAGGTACAATCAGAAGACCCAAATGCATTCAATTCCTTTGTGGGTAGTGTGCAAAAGTGTATGGAACCCTCGATAGTATTCTATGACTTCGAGGAAAAACAAATATCAGCAGATTCACCTGACCCACCATTGCACATAGTAGCTCACATTGACAGGAAACCCTTCAAGAGAGTGCTTATTGATACAGGTTCTTCAATCAACCTCATTACCACACCTGCCATGATGAAGCTCAACGTCCCATCATCTCACATCACAACATCCACATTCACTCTTAGGGCCTTTAATGACGCTTTATGCTCAACTGTAGGGAATGTTGTCCTTCCCATCACAGTGGGGGTGAAAACAATACATGTTCTCTTTCACATCTTGGAAGGGGAAATGCAATATAACATACTTCTTGGATGCCCTTGGATTAGGGAAATGAAATGTGTGCCTTCAACATTGCATCAATGCTTAAAATATGTGCATGAAGGCAAAGTACATTGCATACCAACAGACACTGAACCTTTCAAATACTGCAACTTTATTTCAAATCCTTATGAGCCTTTACTCCCATCAGCACATCTAACCATCCAACCACTAGTCATTAGAACAATTCCATCAAACACCACATCATCAAAAGCACCCATTCCAGAAGAGTTGCCTATAGTTGATCCGACTTTCGCATCCAAAAGCGTCAGCTCAATGCATCCTTCAAACACTGCATTCCATTTTCAAATTACACCCACTCATCCTGCTAACCAATGGTCAGTTCCATCTAGCACACTTCCAAATTCAAAGCCACCTTTCACATTCAAAGCACAACCCACATCATCAACCACTACTTCGTAGTCATTAGAACCCATAGTCTCACAAATAGGGCCGCCTGTTAGAGATAATCCAATGCCACCAGCAGAGCCAAGAGCTAAGGCTCAAGAACCCTCTTCATCCGTTGAGCCATTAGCCACACAACCATCTAGAGTTGCAGTACACCTCGCCAATCCAAGTATTGGCGAGTACATCATTGAGAGTGTCACAGTTACACCACCTATCGAGTCAGTCAAAGATTACGGTCGCCCTCACGACCCACCTTTAGCTATTGGTGATATATATAGAATGGGTTCTCAAACAAATGCAATCAATTTCATATATGGAGGGATGGATTCTTCATCGGACCCATCCCCTCAAAATGACAACTCTTTACAAGAGTTTAATGAAAACATTGATTATCTATCGAACCCAAGTTTCCCAGTCTGATATTTTTGAAGGGTTAGTTGGCAAGGATATGGACTTGGAAGACATGAACAAGGTCCTCACCACATCATTGAACCGGAATATAGAGAGCCAAGTGACCGCTCCGGTCTAGGCTATAAACCTTCCATCGCAAGCTCTTCGCTTAATCAAGCTTTCCAAGAACTAGACATAGAATGCGAACAAGAGGAGGAAAAGAGCGATGATGAGGATGAACCTAATGATGAGGATGAACATAATGATGAGGGTGAACAACTAGAAAGTAGATACCACATATACAATTTTTACCCTCGAGAGCAAGCTTTACAATGAGAGGCAGATTATGAAGATCCTACTACGATAGCATACCTTAGGCAAGACCTTGAGCCACTAATGCTAGGACCTCATACAAACGCTAATGGATTCTAGATAAGTGATAGTGATGATGATGAAACTGAAATGATTTTTATCAACCATGCTCTTGAGATACAAGCAAGGAGAATGCTCCAAGATGAAGAACATCCTGAATGGTTTAATCAAGAAGAAGAAGAACCTCAGGAAGAGATAATATATGGAGAAACCATGCAAACAAGGTAACTGGTATCAACAAAAATTTCCAATAAACCGCACACTTTTTTGGTTAAACAAAGAGCGTGAGGGTCCTGAACCAGAACCTCCTCCATCACATTGGCAAAGCATACAACAAAATCAATCACACACATTAGGTCAGTTGCAACCTAGAGAATACGAGTCATCAATTCTTGAATCGCAACCACCTCATTTCCATCAAGTCAACATGATTTCTATTGATTTGCTCACCCCACTCCGCAATCCATATAATGAGACAAAACCAATCTATATCGACACCAGTCTCATAGCTATGGATAGGATTTCATCCCCACCATCCACTACTGACTTCATCCTGTCCGAAGAGTTGTTGCGCGCTTCAAACGCTTATATTTTGCAACAACCTTCATCATCAAACAATTCAGTTTTTCAAACTGAGATAGAAGGGGACACCCCGGACACATTTGAAAATGTGGCAGATGATATCCACCTCATCCCAACTCCGCATCAGCTAGAAGAAGGTTCTCACATGCTAATAGAAGAGTCTATAGATGTGAACCTTAGTGAAGACGTGGATAATCCCCAGATTGTCAAGATAGCAAAAGAATTATCCACAAAAGAAAAAGACAGCCTCATAAACATGCTTATTAAAAAGAAGGAAGTGTTCGCATGGTCCTACAAAGACATGCCTGGCTTAGATCCGGACTTGGTAGTCCACAACCTTACGCTAGCACGTGATGCCAAGCCATTCAAGCAGAAGCTTAGGAAAGTTCATCCGACAGTCGCATTAATTGTAAAAGAAGAGCTACAAAAGTTATTGGATGTACACTTCATAGTACCAATCGATTATCCTGAGTGGCTTTCGAACATGGTACCCATTCGCAAACCGAATGGGGGGATACGAGTATGCACTGATTTTCGAGATTTAAACAAAGCGTGTCCCAAGGATGATTTTCCTTTGCCAAACATAGATCAATTAGTAGACTCTTGTGCTGGTCATGAAATGCTCTCTTTAATGGATGGTTTCTTCGGATACAACCAAATTCGGATTAATCCAGAAGATCAACATAAAACAATGTTTACAATGCCTTGGGGGACATTCTGCTACAGAGTGATGCCTTTTGGATTAAAGAACGTAGGAGCTACATATCAGCGTGCCATGACGTACATATTTCATGATTATATGCATAAGATAATCGAATATTATGTAGATGATCTCATTGCTAAATCAAAAATACGTCTTGAACACATAGATGTGCTAGAAAAGGCATTTGATCGATTAATAGAACATAAGGTAAGGTTAAATCCTAAGAAGTGTGTATTTGGTGTAACATCAGGAAAACTTCTAGGATTCATTGTCTCCAAGAGAGGCATTGAAGTAGACCCAGGCAAGGTAAAAGCAATTTTAGAAATGTCACCTCCCAAAAACTTGAAAGAGTTGCAAAGTTTACAAGGAAAAGTCCAATCTATTCGTCGATTCATTGCACAACTCTCAGATAAATGCAGGCCTTTTAATCGCCTGTTACAAAAAGGAGTGATATTTTCTTGGACAACTGAATGTCAGGAGGCATTTGATGATATAAAGAAATATCTAGCCTCATCGTCGGTTCTTACGCCACCAAAAATAGGAGTCCCATTTCACCTATACATTTTTGCAACAGATTTTGCCTTAGGAACAATGCTTGCACAAAAGAACGAGAAAAATAAAGAGCAAGCGGTTTATTACATCAGTCGAACACTGGTAAGTTACGAAACAAGGTATGCTTATGTCGAAAAGTTATGCTTAGCCATGGTTTTCGCCACCAAGAAACTTAGACATTACATGCTAAGCAATACCACCTATGTTATAGCTAGAGAAAACCCTTTGCGATACATGATGAATCGCACTTACAACAACACCCGCACTGCTAAATGGATAATGCTTTTAACAGAATTTGACCTCGAATTCACAAGTCAAAAATCCATAAAAGGGCAAGTAATAGCTGATCAATTAGCGGAAGCTCCGCTGCACAATGATACACCATTAATGATTGAACTTCCCGACGATTCAGTATTTTCTATCACAGAGCAAGAAGAAATAGTTTCACCTGAGGATGAAGCAGATATGACAATGTTCTTTGATGGATCAAAGTGCGAAAAAGGGCAAGGTGCAGGAGTTGTGTTTTACACACCTGAAGGAATACCCATTCCTTTATCATTCAAACTCGACTTCACATGCACTAACAATAATGCAGAATATGAAGCCTTAATACTAGGTCTTAAATCAGCTATAGCAATGGGAATAAAAAGAATAAGCATTTTTGGTGATTCTCAATTAGTTGTCTACCAAATAAAAGGAGAATACCAATGTAAAGAGCCAGTCTTAAAGAGATATCATGAAGAAGCAATACAGTTGCTAGGAAAATTTGACTGGTATGAAATTAGTAACTTGCCACGATCAACAAATAGATTTGCGGACGCAATGGCTTCCTTGGGATCTCTCATTCCTAAAAATGAACATGGAGAAATGCAACCGCTAATCATAACAATAGTGTCTAAACCATCAATTCAAAAAGCAGAATCTGTGGGTGAGAAAAATGTTTGTTTGATACATGTCGAACCTTACAATTCTTACCTTGATGAGATAAAATATTTTCTCAAAATAGGCACACTACCAATGGACATGACACGAGCTGCAAAAAGAACATTCAAACAAAGAGCCATTCATTTCACTTTACTTGGAGATGTGTTATATAAACGTAGTTATGATGGAATACTACTACGATGTTTAAATCCAATTGAAGTAGAAAGAGCAATATCGAAGCCCACGATGGTACTTGCGGTGGTCACTTTAGTGGAATGGCAATTGCAAAAAGAATATTGTGCATGGGATACTACTGGTCGACAATGGAAAATGACTGTTGCAAATATGTCAAAAGATGCCAAAAATGTCAACATCATGCAAACTTGACCCATGTGCCATCACAAAATTTGCAACCCATTCAAATTTTGTGGCCCTTTTCACAATGGGGCCTTGACTTGATCGGTAAAATAACACCTGCTTCATCAAGACAACATAAATTTATCATAACTGCTACAGAATACTTCACAAAATGGGTGGAAGCAATTCCAATGACAACTACGACTGGACCTCGAATAGCGGAGTTTATACTTCAGCATATTATCTATCGTTTTGGAATACCCTCAAAAATAATTTTAGATAATGGAAATTCATTTAAGAATAAGGATGTTAGAGCATTGTGCAATAAATTCAAAATACTACACAACTTCTCAACACCTTATTACCCGCAAGCAAACGGGCAAGCTGAAGCAACAAATAAAATAGTCATATCCATTCTCAAGAAAGTGGTAAAAGATAATCATCGAGATTGGCATACTCACCTCCCTTTAGCACTATGGGCTTACAGAACAAGCATAAGAACACCAACGGGAGCAACACCATTTTCACTAGTTTACGATGCAGAAGCAATATTACCATTGGAGCTCGAGATACCATCCTTGCGAATCGAGATACAAGAATTCATGAACGATGATACAACTAGACAGGAGCATCTTGACCAATTGACAATTATTGATGAGAAACGTATTAATGCTCTAGAACATTTACGAGTATATCAAGATAGAGTCAAGCGCGCTTACAACGCAAAAGTCCATCCTCGTGAATTTCAAGTGGGGGACCTAGTGCTCAAAGAAAATCAACAAAATACCAATGCTTTACCACACTTAAGGGATAAATTTGTAGCAAATTGGTTGGGCCCATATATAGTAAAGCAAAAATTGGGACAAGGAACGTATAGACTCTCCAATTTAGAAGGGAAATTGGAGCCAGAACCATTGAACATTATGCACCTAAAGGCATTTTATGCATAAAACGACTTGCAATATATATATATATATATATATGTACATGGCTAAAAAATAAATAAATAATATAAAATAAAATAAAATAAACAAAAGATTTCATTTTAAAATTTTGCATGCATTTCACAGTGTAAATAGACATATTTCAAATTGCATTTTTCATATGGCATTTGCATTTCAATTATATGTTCATACACAAAATATAATAATATATATATAGTTGCATCCATCCCATCCCTTGCTCAGTAATCTTTAATAGTGGTGATGATAAGACCAAGAAAACAAATTCCAAGAATTGGGGGTATTCAACTAAGATTCTTTACAACTCACAAATCATACACATCATATATGATATATCATACAATTTTCAGTCACTCAAACATGTCTAGTGAAAAACCAAACTTCATGAAGTGTCCAATTTTCTTTAGGACCAAAGCACCTTCATCACATTAAGAAAATCTTGAGTATGGTAGATTGATCCAAAAGCAATCCGGAACCAAATACACTTTTACAAATCTTAAAACATCTTGAATAATAGAAAGATAACGCCAATTTGGGTAAACCTCAAAGCGAAAAAAAAAATTCAAATTCTTCGCTTACCCTATCACGCAACATAGTCCAAAAACAAAAATAGTGGTTATCACCACTACCACAGTGAAACAACAAATATAAATAAATGTAGAGTAGTAAGGATAGGGTAAAATTCTCATCATACTTCGGTTGAGAATCCGATTCCCCAACACTCTACACAAAAAAACAAATTAACAACACACACCACAGATCTCTAAAGCTGAAAAGATCGTACTATGTTCCCCTCAGAAAGTTATGTAGTCATCACAAAGGCTTAAAGATCAAAACCATTGGACTATGGAGTGAGCCTCCACCGGGGCTATAGACGCTTGAATGGCAGTGGAGTAAACTCATGCAGGGCGACATGTCTCTCTCTTAAGAGGGAGACCTCTAAACGCACATACGGGTAAGCTAGAAAAAAAAAAAGGAAAACCCAGAAAGGTACCATCCAAAAATTACTCAAGATGGGGCAATAAACATCACAATCACATGCATTGGTTCTGGATTGCCTAGGGTCATCGACACACAATATTTAGAAAATGAACTTCACTTGCACACAATATGGTCCTAAAGAAAGTGAGACAACATTCAAGAAAAATGGTTAACATTACTAGCTTCTTTGAGTATTTGAGAATATTTCTAGTTACATACCAAAAGCAAAATCATTATCCATATCACCATCCACATACCATTTATACATACCACATACATCACAACAAAGAATAATCAAGTGGGAACCCCCAATTGCAAATATGAATGAGTAAAGGTCAACTACTCTGAGCTAAATAAGATTACATGAGCACCATGCATACCTTCATTTAGTTACATTACAATAAATCAAAATAAATTTTACATGTTCACTTGCATTCATTATCATAGCATTAACATACAAATATAGGATTGCATAATATAAGCATTGCAAAAAGCATAAACAAGAAGAATACATATACAAATAACGCATGTGAATACCGGAATAAAATGCCATGTATATATATATATATATGAAAGTCTACAAAGTACAAAATGCCCGAAGGCAGTATACATCGGAGCACTGAGGCTCATACTAAGATAAAATAAAAAAAAAACAAAAATAAGGCAAATACAAAATCTAGCTAGTGCCAGCAGGATCCCTCCATGGACCCTGCGCAGTAGAAGCCCCGTGAGAGCTAGAAGCACGATGAGTCCTACGACTCATCTCAGTCCCTCGGGTAGCAGTGGCAGTAGATGATGAAGGAGGAACAGGTAAAGGAATCTGACGCTCATGAAGAATGTTCTCCAACATCTCGATATAGATAGCCTACTTACGCAGGCTCCTCAAATCAGCACCCTGGCGAGCGACCCTCTGAGAAATATCTGCTCATAGAGAAGCAATAGTCAGAGCCGAATCATCACCTCCAGCACCTGACTGCAACCGAGAAAGCTCACCCTATAAATGGGTAATCTCACCACCGAGTCTGGTGATCTCTACATCCTTAGCAGCCACAACAGTGTTGCTAGGTCCAACCCATAGCCCATCCACCTCAGCCTGAAGATGAGTAACCTCACCCTGATATCATGCTAACTCGGCCTTCACTCGACCCAGCTCCAAATCCAGGCTATCTCGCTCAACCTGGAGAATCCCCCACTCCTCCTCGAACCATCGAGGAGGTAAACCCTCATCATCACCACCACCCTCCTCAAGCGGTTGAACGTCCATCCCAATGTCAACTCTCGAAGAGCTACCACGTCGGTGCTTCATCGACCAAGGAACCCATCCACCCGCATCAACATCATCATCGCTCCCATCATCATCTACAATGATGCTAGGAGTCCATAGAGGCTGACTCGCAAACCAAGCGTCATACTCAGCAATCATACCAACATCATCCAAGTCAAGCACCTCCAAGTCTGAGTCATCAGCAGGATCATCGACTCACCAAAAATCAGGAGCAATAGGTAACCCCAACTCATCATCACATCACCTATACATAACAGGTGCATCAGGAACGTCCTAAACAAGACCAAACTATCGTAGTACATGAGAGAACTAGATAAACTCCATATCCCTCAAATGGGCACCAACAACCCATCACCCCTGCCTAATGCGATGAAGCTCCACTGCATCCGTCGCCCAATCCAAACCCCTCCACGGTCGCCAACACATCAAGTCCCTGGTCAGAGAACTCAAGGTATCTCTGAACTTTGATGCGCTCAAAGTAGATCGACTGACCTCCTCACTGAGTAACCACCTGTAAGCACGGGGAGAGGTGGCATCCATGCCACACGACAAACCAGTAGGGCGACCAATGATGATATGCTCCCAACACCAAATTTGGAGCAACAAACTGTAGCCCAGGCCCTTGCACCCGTGCCTCTTCACCTCATAGAGCTCATTGTAAACCTCGTAGAGAAGAGCAGGAGCCCAAGCTAACCGACGAGGATCAACTATCAAGTCAAGAACAATAGACACCTGATTCCATGGGATCCTCGATCCCATGGAATTGGGCAACAACATGTTGCTCAAAATGTACATCATGAAGGTAGGCAATGCACCCAAGCTGCCAGCTGCAAAGAGATCCAGGTACGCAATGCCCCCCCTACTGCAATCGATGTCCCACATCTCACCAAACAGAGGGAAAAGGGCCTCCTTCTTGTCGAGGCCAACACGAACGGTAGGACCCTCGATAGGGACGCGAAAGATGCGGTAGATATCCTCGAGAGTGATAGTCAGCTCCCCCGTTGGGAGCTGAAATGTGCCTCTGTCTGGATCCCAACGCTCAACAAGCACCGAAAGAAGATCCTCATCAGCTCGGACGGTGCCTAACCGCCCGCAACCATCCAAACCGATAGTCTGAAGTACAACCCAATCATCATCAGAAAGTGCTTTCCGCACTTTTCGAATGGTCCTCGACCACCTATGCCGAGCATCAAGAAGCTTAACCTGAAAAGAAAACATATAAAAAAAATGAAAGTTAGCACAACATGCTAAAAATAAAGCAAAAACAAAAATTTTTACCTACCCTAGGTAATAAAAGCAAAAAACAATTTTTTTTTTACCTACACTAGGTAATAAAAGCAAAAAAAAAAAAATTACCTACCCTAGGTAATAAAAGCAAAAAACAAAAAAATTTTACCTACCCTAGGTAATAAAAACAAAAAAAAAAAAATTTACCTACCCTAGGTAATAAAAACAAAAAAAAAAAATTTTTACCTACCCTAGGTAATAAAAGCAAAAAACAAATTTTTTTTACCTACCCTAGGTAATAAAAAAAAAAACAAAAATTACCTACCCTAGGTAATAAAACAAAAAAAAAAAAAATTACCTACCCTAGGTAATAAAAACAAAAAACAATTTTTTTTTACCTACCCTAGGTAATAAAAGCAAAAAAAAATTTTTTACCTACCTAAAAAAAAAAAAAAAAAACAAAAAATTACCTACCCTAGGTATAAAAAAAAAAAAAAATTTACCTACCCTAGGTAATAAAAAAACAATTTTTTACCTACCCTAGGTAATAAAACAAAAAAAAAAAAAATTACCTACCCTAAGTAATACAAAAACCGCTTAATGAGAAAACAATAATAATTTACCAGCCCCGCTTAGTTTTCAAACAAGCAAAAACAAAACCAAAACAAAAGAGGCCAAATCGCCTACCTCTGCAAACCGACCGCCAACTTCCGCTCCAGCCGAGCCACCACCACCGCTCCCCTCGCCAACCTCCATCTCACTCATCACTTCAACCAATAAAACAAATAACAACTGGCAGAATGATTTTGAAAATGACACGAGCCTATAAATAACCGCTTTTCACGATGAAAAACATGCTCTCGCGTTTTTCACAGCGGCGAAAAACGCGCGCCCGCATTTTCCACAGCGGCGAAAAAACGCCCACCCACGGTTTTTGCAATGCATGAAAACGCAAACCCGCGTTTTGAGGCAAAAAAACAAAAAATAAAAATAAAAAAATATATTGAAAAACCCCACAAAATCATCATCTCGCATCATCATCATCTCAAGTGAACCTTGTATCTAGTGGATTACCCTATATACCTAGCGGTTGCAGTGACTAGCAATCCATGCAAACCGGTCGGATGGGTAGCTCACCATAAGGAAACTCATTCAAACATTCAACATCAAATCACTATGACATTAAATCAGCAATACACAAAACAGATTTGCACAAGGTTATCATTCAACCCCTTCCGATGGGTCAAAAGCGGAAAACAAACAAACACAATTTGGTAATAATCAAAAATCACTTGAGTATCAAATTCTCGAACGACTGGTTCCTTGAACCCATCATTTGGAAGGAATTGCTAAAGTCAAAGTGGAACAAAAACTCCAAATGTGGTTAAAGATTTTACCATAAATTTTGCGCATCAACGAAACCAAAGGCAAATTTGCAAGAACACACAAAAACCCAAAACTTGGGGCATCAAGTTGGTCAAAGTGACATACATTTGAATCACATCCATATCATTCAAACAACCGCATCCGTTCAGCAACCGCATGTGGTCAATCGGCTCGTGAGTTTCATACTTTACCCATTCTCCAATTGAGGGGGTAAGCAAATAAGCAAAAATCAAAATGAAAAATAATTCATTCATTCTGAATGTCAAAAAGGAGTTAACCCATTCATCCAATAAAGTTAGATGTCATTAGTTTTTGCACCGCATTGTGTTGCACACAACACAGTACAAAAAGGGGCAACTGTAGACACCAAAATCTAGCACCCTTCAGTTCACATTCACCACCTCACCATCAAATCCTGCATAATAAAGATATATGCCTAAGTTCTAACTTAGGGATATAAAATCTTGCACATCATTATACTTTCCTAATTTATTTAATTAGGAAAATCACCCTAGGATACCCTGTCTACCCATTGGACATGTGTCCTGGACACTTCATCCAACATCCATGCCACATCTTACCCACTCCTGTCCCCTTTGTCCTTGCACATGGGACAGATTCCCAACACCCATGCCACAACTCCTTTGTTGTTGTCCCCTTGTCCCTTCACATAAAACAACATCCCACATCCCACTCCACTTGGGGCCACATCACCCTAGTTAAGTGAGCCACACTGAGTGACTCACTGTAACTGCCCCTTCCACCTGGCAGTCCAGATTTGCCACTTGGCAAATCAGGCTTGCCACCTCACATTCCCCTCCAAAGCCCCAGCCAACCTATAAAGACACCATCAATCCACCAAATAGAGAGAGCTGAATTTGCATACCGACAAGCTGTCGAATTAGATCTGGACCCGACGAGAAGTTGAGGGCGCAAGCCGGACTCTGACCGTTGGCTCGGATTTCGAGGCAATCTTACGTTCAACAGAAATCGCCCATCCGTGGTTCCACAGTCGAGAACGCGCATCCGCGGTTTCGCAACCGCAGGTCCACGATTTCCAGCCCGCAACCGCGCTTCCACGGTTCCACAGTCCCGAGAATAGAAACGGGTTCCATCGACAGAGATTAGCGATCCGAGAAGTAAGCAAGGTTTAATTTGTTAATTGTTTTGCGTTGTCTGTTTTACATCCTTATCGGTAATAGGTTTTTATGTGTAGCATTGGATTTATTTGTTTGAATATGCGGGTGCTACTAATCCCCTTTGTTGGTTTGCATGTGCGTAGGTAACAGGTATCTTGGATAGGCTGCTGAAGCTGGAGTGGTCCATGTAGTGGATACCAAAGCCCACTCACCCTTTGAAGCTGCAACTGGATACGAGGAGAGCATTGTACATTGCGGAAGATCTGGAAAACTCCCAGAGAGAAATTTGTATCACATTGAGGCCAAGATTGTAACATTGTACCCAAGCTACTTGGGGCAATCCGAAACATTGTAAATATGTATCGCGAGAGTCAATATATAAAGGATTTCATTATTTTGGGCAATCTCTTTGTTTCTGTGTGATTTTATATTGCAAGTGCTCAAGTATTCTAGTTACAAAGCCGACCAACAATACACTTTCCATCACATGAATGATCACCATACAAACAAATGTATCACTTTTAAGCATGTGGTACATGACCTTTTTTTTATTAAAAAAGGATTTTGTATTACTTAAAGCAAATAAGAAAGCTACATCATTTGCCCTACCATGAAAATAGGGCTTTCATCAAAAAATTTATAGAAGAGTAACAACTATGTCTGAGGCACATCCTACTAATACAAGAAAAAATAAATCTATGATTTATTCCGAGTCACTACACATGGGAATAAGAGTTATTAGCATCAATATGTAGTATACATTATAGATATTCCCTAGTTTCTTACATCCACCATCATGGAGGATCTCCATAAAAAATCGAATACCCATAGTCTAAAGCTGAAATTGCCATAGCATTTGTAATCTTAGTTTGTTCTCGAGGAGCATGGAAGCTCTTCTATTTAGAATCTAGACTAGATTTCATGTATCTTTTCAATCATGCTTTGTAACTTCCAATCCTAAGAGGAGGTTCTAGTGGCATCCTTCAGTTGATTAATTGTTACTTATGAGTATGATTCTACTTGTACTAAAGATAAACCAACCTTAGCAACTTCCTAAAGACCACGAAGGATAGCACATGCTTCTATATTTTTAAAGAGGATGCCAAGATTCTCTACAAAAATAAAAGCATATGTACCATTTGAGAATCTTCCTATACCTCTTGTACTTGCACTTCTTGGATTACCTCTTGATGTGTCATCAATGTTGATCTTCCCCATACGTCTAGAAGGAGATTTCCATGGTCCATCCCTTTGAATGGTAGGTCAAGGATCTTATGGATGCCTACATCTCCATTCATCCACATGGATTTGAAGCCTAGAGAGTAAACTATGCCATTGTTGAGATACTATGGAGGGGGGCTTCAATGAATGCAGAGTAGTTCCCTAATATTGGCTATAATTTTTTCCTAAATATATTGAACATTATGGTGAATTGCTTTAAAGATTCTTTTATTCTTTTCTTTCCATAGATTCTAGAGCATTAGAGATATGTTGACCAAGGCCATATGTTTCATTGAATTGTCCAACCCATTCACTATGGAAAAGTCCTCCATGCCTACTCAAAGGAGATGAATTGCCAAAATATTAGATCTAAAAAGGTGACCAACTATTTCCATAATTTAATGGCCAAGGGATAAAAGAAAAAATGATGATCCTAGGTCTTTTTATCTGAACAATATAACTCACATCTAAATGGACCAAAAAATCCTTGTTTCATAAATTGGTCTCATGTAAGAACCCTCTTGTGGAGTAGGATCCCAATAAAGAGTCTCACTTTAGGCCAAGTCAAAAGTTGCCAAATATGGTTATCACTGAATAAATTTTCTCTATGATGAGTGAGGGATGAATATCCTAGATCTATAGTATACAAACTATTATAATGTGAGCCTCGTTCTAGCCTGTCTTTGTTTTCCACCCAAGAAAGTGATTGTCTTCTAAGAATATGCTAAATAGTCTCCTTGACATACTCCATTGACAAGATTGGTTATTCCCTTACTAGAATCCATACTCTATCCTCCAAATTCCTTTCCCTACAATTTCTATAATAATGCGATATCTTTTTCCAACCTCGACTATGGAGTTGTTCCATGATATTTCACCATTATGAAAATTGTTGAGATAATGGAGGTAAACCATCCCAAGCATCTATCCATAAATTTGCATTATGGACATTCCTCACTATCCATAATAGTTGTAGTTTGATAATTTTCCCTCCTACTCTTAGTACCTTAAGAACTAAAGATCCTCGTTGAGGAAGCTAATATCTAGTAAAAACTTCTAGAGCTCAATTTTTTCCATACTTGGCTCGTAGGACCTATGCCCATAAATCATTAGGAAAAGTAATTAACCATCAATATAATTTTTTTGCCAAGGCTAAGTTATTTTTAACTATTGACCAGAGGCCAAAGCTTCTTTTTTTTTAAGACAAAGTCGATTCCACTTCACCCCACTTATGTTGTATTTTTGCCCTGCTCCATAAGAACCTTTGATTAATATTGTACAAATTTCTTATAACATTCTTAGGAATACTCAAAACTAAGGAGATGTAGATGAGAATAGATTGTAAAAAACATTTAACCAAAGTGAACCTACTTGCAATATAAATTCACTTATTCATCCTACTTTGTATCTTCTCAATCAACCACCCCCATTCTTCCTTTTTTTGCTTGGCTACCTATAAGGGAACTCCTTGGTAAGAGCTTGTAAGAGATGATCATCTGAAATTCAAAATATTTTGAATCATGGTCTCCACTCTAATAGTACAAAGAAAAAATATGATCTTATATTTTAATAAGTTGGCCTATGGCTACCAAAAAGAGGTTTATAGTTCTTTTCAAAATGGATGCTTCTAGTGTAGTAGCATGACCCATCAATATTGAGTCATATACAAACTATATATGATAGAGAGAAGGGATTGTTGATGCACATATAATTCCTTGAATTGATCCATTATTCCTTTCCTTTAAGATAAGACGACCTAGACACTCTACAAAAATGACAAATAGATAGAGGGAAATAGGATTCGAAGGAGTAAACAAATAAGACAAACTACCATTTATCATCACAACATAAGATATTGAGAAAATAGTACCTCCAATATAATCCACCCAATCTTGGGAGAAGCCAAACTTCCTTAAGACCTATAAAAGAAAATCCTAGTCTACCCTATCATAAGCCTTGGAGAGGTCCAAATGGATAAACATGGAGGGGGATATTTGTGCCTACATGGAGTGAAGGGCTTCCTAAGCAAGCACTATTTCATCTATAATTTTTCTCCTTCCCACAAATCCTCCTTTCTCTAGCAAGATTATCATAGGAAGGGTTTCAACCTTTGAGCTATCACCTTTGTAATGATTATGAGGAGAACATTACAGAAGAACATATATCTAAATCCAAAAATTTGTTTTGCCTCTTGGGACTTAGGTATGAGCACAATTTAGGTTTTATTGATTTTTTTCAAAATTTACTTTACCACCTGCACTTCTTCTACCCTTGCATGATCATCCTTGAGTAGGTCCCAAAATTCTTGGAATAACTCGATGGGAAAACCATTTCGACTAAGATTTTTTTCCTTTTGTCATCTAGAAAACAACTTCCTTTACTTCTACCATAGAAACCGGTTTTGTCAATACTTCATTATCCTCTTCCTTAATAAGGGAAGAGATTCCCTATAGAATTTCCTCTTGAGCCTTAGGGTCTAGAGGAAATACAAAGAAAAGTTTCTTAAAGTAATCAATGGCAATTTTCTTCATCCCATTCCACAAGTAAACTAGAGTACCCATGTTGGTCTTCAAGGAAGGTACAAAGTTTGAAACTCTTATGGCTAGAAGATATTTATGGAAGAAAGTAAAGTTTCTATCCCCTTCCTTTAGCCACTAGATCTTGGATTTTCTATTTTCTAATCTTATTTGTAGGTCCCAAGGAGTGAATTTGAGTGTCTACTTATTTTAGCTGGGAAACCAAACCTACTTTTTTAGTCCTCACATCCCCAAACTCATGTCAATTCCATTCCTTGATTTTGATTTTGATGAACTGTAATCTCTTAGCAAAGCAATATATTTGGGTGTCATATCTTGGTTTTCCTTCCCTCCACCACTAAAAAACTAATGGCCTAAAGGAATTATCTGATCTTGCATTATTAAGGATAAGAGATTTCAAAATTACTTCTAGAGAAAAGGTCATACAAAATGAAAAACCTATCCAAGTTCTCTAGGATGCATGTGGGTCCCAATTATCTATTTATCCATATCATTAATCCATTGTTTGGATTGAAATCAATCAGATGGAGATGCCTCAAGTGCTTTTGAATTAAATTAGTTGCAATGTCCATTGTTCTCATTCATTCCATATTTTCATCTAAGGAAATAACTATATTTAATTCCCCTACTAGGACCATCTTATCATTAAGAAACTAGAGTCGGAGATGCTAGATATAATCCCACTACCTTTTTTTGTCTTCGATAGTAGTGGTTGCATATAAGTTAATACTTGGGAGTTGTTGGATCCCATAGATAAGAGATCACACCTAATGCTCCTTGAGAGCTTAGAGATTCTACTAGACCTATGGGCCACAATTTCTTAGCCATTGTCTTCATCTCCTCTACCGATAACTTAGTCTCCTAAAGAAAGATAAGGTTTGGTTTATTTTTTAAATCAACCTTCTAATTTTACTGTGTTTAAGGGGACTGCCTTTTATTCCCTTATGTTCTAGGAAATGAGTCTCATGAGTATTTGTGGGTTAAAAATTTGGTAATAGGAGTCACCTTACCCTTAGAAACAAGATTTTTCTCTTCTTTTACTAAGTGGTGTTGATTGGTCTTACGTCCCACTTTCTTATTGGTGTCAATCTTTATTTTCTTGAGTTTTTCTTGTTGTATACCAAATTAAGCTTGGGTAGGTCTTCCTTCATGATATTTCGTATATATCACCAAGGCCTTATTAAGGAGGGGAAAAATATCTCCTCCTACTTCAGATTGAATGGTACAATTATCTCCTTTTTTAGCTCCTTACTTCTTTTTCCTTTGTTGATTTTTGTGGTTCATGTTTGTATCCATTTGCATGTTGTTTTGGTTATCTTCTATTTCTAGCATTGTTTGGTCCATTGGGTTGGACAAGCAAAGTGGTTGAAGAATCAGTTCTACCATTGATTCTATCTCCATTTGATGATCTTGTCCCACACTTGGGAATTTATCAATCAAAAGAATAAATTTTTTATTTGGTATCATAATACTTTGATCATCTGCTTTTTTATTTAGATGCACTTTCTTTTTAGGTTCTTGAAAATTTACAACCTTTTTCTTTACCTGATTTGCTCCAAGCACTTTTATGAATAGTATATTGCCAAGTTCTCATACTCATGGTATATTTGACATATGAATGGGATATGTTCATAATAAACTTTTTTCTCTCATGTTTTATCCTCTATTTGTAATTTGATATTTTCTGGAAGAGCTTTGTTAAGGTTCATTAGAACACTTATTTTGGCATATATTTGATGGTTTTTTGGCCAAATTATTTTATAGATCCCAATATCCAAGATCTTAATCAAACTCAATATTAGAGCATTTAATCAATCTAACCAATATTAATGAATATAACATTCATGAAATAACAATAATATTACTCAATAATAAACTCACAATTTTTACAACTTCAAATTTGTTTGATACTTCTTGATATAATGCATGGAGCTTTATCAATATTGAGGGAGATATGACCTTGTAAAGTCAACCATTCAAAACAAGGGCAGTGACAATTTTTCAAGTCATGAAAAACGAAATTACAAAGTGCAAAGGATTAGGGTTTTTTCCTTTAAAACATCTCATCTTTTAGGAGCCATATTTTTACGAAGAGTTGTCCGATGCAGCTGATTCTTGGACAAACTTATGCAAAATTTGAATAGCTTTAATATGAGTTGTCATATGCAAAAAATTGAGTAGTATTGAGGGAGATACGATCCTATGAAGTCAACCATTCGAAACAAGGGCAATGACGATTTTTCAAGTCATGAAAAACGAAATTGCAAATATTTGCCAACTAGGGTTCGAACGATGGGAAAAGCAATGAAGGGCTAGGACTTCAGTGAGGAAAGACATTATATCTAGACAAAGAATTTTTTAGCTAAGATTTTTTTCCCTTTTTTTATCCTAGAATTTGTGCATGAAAATTTTATAAAGTTTTTATCAAATATTATATTTGCTATAGGATTTTCAGATAAATTTCATTAGATTTTGAGTTTTAGTTTCCTTTCCATGGATCTATTTATAGTTAAATCCTTAGAATCATCTCTAGTGGTAGAGGTTAGTGAGCACACCTCAGATAGATATTCATTGCTCCAAGATAGGACATTTTTTGGTAAATTTAATGGGTATTGGCTAGGGGCTTCAGCCCTGAGAAAATGAATTGTTAGGAGTTGGAAGTCTCCAGGAGTGATTCTATCATTTATTCCCAAAGGTTTCTTCCTAGCCATTTTTTTTTGGGGGGAATAAAGAGAAAGAATCCTAAAATGGGGTCCTTGGTTTATGGGAAGAGCAAGACTCTTCCTCACCCGCTAGTAAGAAGGCTTTTCACCTGACAATGTAAATCTATCCCTAGTACCAGTATGGGTTAGGATTTTTGGGTTACCCATTGAATTTTTGGAAATAGATACCTTAAATGCAATACGAAACACTCTAGGAGAATTCCTTGAGATTTCAGATACAACAAAAGATGGATTTTTGGCTATTTATGCTCGAATATTGGTCATGATTGATATAAGTAAAGCTTTACCAGAATCAATCATTCTTAAGTATGGGGATAAGATGTGGATCCAATCTATAGATTATGAAAACATATCTTTTATATGTAGAATATGTCATAAGGTGGGGCATATTGATATATCATGCCCTAAGAAGAGCCCAACAGGAGAGCCAAAATTCCCTAATGAGACATGACTATCATTTCCTGAAATATAAGGGGTGCTAATGCCCCCTCAAAGCATAGGTGTATTAGGGACCTATGTTTAAGTAATAAACCTTATATTCTGTATCCAGGAAACTAAAATGACAAAAGAAGAAGTTTCAAAAACTATAAAAGCAGTTTGGGCAAGATGCGAATAGGATGTTATGGATCCTAAAAGAGTAGTAGGGGGAATTATAACTTGTTGGAATCTTTCTAGAACCTTGTGTAACCATTCATAAAACTAGGCATTGGATAGCCTCTTTAGTCACTTTCTACTTTGCAGATATTCATTTCATCCTTATTAATGTCTATGGACCTACAACTAAGTCAAGTAGATTAGAATTTTGGAGTGGGATTGAAGCCTTTATGAGAAGTAAAGACCAAGAAATCTGATTCATGATCATTGGAGATTTTAATGCCATAACTAAGCTGAATGAAAAAATTGGAGGAATTAGGAAATTGACCCAAAGTATGACAAATTTCTTAGTTTTTATTCAAAACAATAATCTATGGGAAGTTGAGTTTGAAGAAGACAATTATACTTGTACCAACAACATGAGAGTCCAGAACCTAATAGTAGAAAAATTAGATAGATGCATTCTCTCAGATCATTGGCTAGATGAAGGAACTTGTGCTAAAATTAATATCTTAACAAGGATTGGTTCAAATCACTGGCCAATAATAGTTACAATGGTGGTAAGTGAATTCAAAAAAAGATCATATTTTAAATATGAGCAGATGTGGGAAGGTCATCCTCAATTTGTTGATATGATAGCTCAAAATTGGAATTCTTTAGGTAATGGTGGGTTGTATGCTCTTCCAAACCAAATTAAAGCTATGACATCTAGATTAAATGAATGGAAGAAGAACACCTTTGGAAATATTTTTGAGAAGAAAGAAGATCTAAAAGATAAACTTTCAAAATTCCAAAAAGGTGATGATAATAATCCAAGCTCAAAGGAAAGGGAGTTTCTTAGTGAATATCATAATATTTTGAGTAAGGAAGAGAAATTCTGGAGATTAAAATCAAGACAGACTTGGTTAAAAGGAGATAAAAATACAAATTTTTTTCATAGGATGGCTATAGTACAAAGATCATCTTCTATAATTAGTAGAATTAAATCAATAGAAGGGGTTTGGATTGAAGATCAGAGTGATATTAGAAAAGAGGTAAAGTCATTTTGTCATAATATTATAGGTTTAAAGGATATTGAAGTTCTTAATGATAAACTTCTTTAAGATGTCCCTTCAGTTATAATGAATGAAGACAATAGGAAACTAATGGAGCCTATTACTCTAGAAGAAGTTCATTTAGCTCTTTTCTCTTTTAATAAGGATAAATCCCCAGGTCCATATGGGCTCTCTGTAGCTTTTTACCAACATAATTGGGATATAGTGAAGTATTCTTTATTGGTGGCAGTGGAGCAGTCTACGGTAAAACAATTTATTCCTTATAAAATAAATGCAACTTATCTTACCCTAATTCCAAAATAGAAGGATGTTGAATTGTTTGATTCTTTTAGACCCATAAGCCTATGTAATATGGCTTATAATATGGACCAAAGTGTGCAGACCCAAGGAAAATGGGGGCTTAGTTCTGAGGAGAATTGTTCATATGAATTTAGCTTTACTAGCTAAGCAAGTGTGGCGCCTCATTTATGGTGAAGAAAATGAATGGACAACTATCATCAAACGAAACTATCTTCAAAATATGGAATTTCTAAGTGACTCAGTTCCAATCAGAGGTTCTACTTTTTGGAAAGCAATTCTCAATTGTAAGGAAATCATCAAAAAAGGTTTAAGATGGGTTTTAGGCAATGGTGAGAGGATAAATTACTGGAATGATAGGTGGGCTAAGGACGAACCACTGACGCAATATCCTAACTTATCCCGAATTAGAGATATCACGAAAGAACTCATTGGCAAAAAAGTCTTCGATTATATGGTTGAGGACAGAGGCATAATGAAGTGGAAACAAATAAGGATTTAGGGATTTCAAGCGAAATCAAATGATCTTTGTAACATTCTCGCGAAACATTTTATCGTCATGAGACCCAAGGAAGATCAACTGACCTGGGCTCCTACGAAAAACGAACAGTTCACTATTAAATCAGCTTATAAGCTTTTGCTTGATGACGAGGATTTTGTCCTCCAAAAGGACTTAGTTTGGATAAAAAATTTAATTCCAAAAATTACAGTCTTTTCATGGTTGGTTATCCAAGGAATAATTCTAACCATTGATAATATGATGCGTAAAGGTATTTGTATCACTAATCGTTGTTATCTATGCAGGGCTAATTGGGAGACCATTTATCACATTTTCCTTGAGTGCCCTTTTTCCTTGATTGTCCTAAGTGGGGTTTTTCAGGCCTTCAATATTTCCAAGGTTAAACCAGCCACCGTACTTGATTTTTTTGTCTAGTGGCCTTGTCCCTTTTCAAGCCAAAGACTTAGATACATGTGGAAAATTTGTCTCAATCACTATCTTTGGTAGGTTTGGTTAGAAAGGAACCATAGAGTCTTTAATGAGTCTATCCATGATCATCAAAATATCATTGCTAGGATTCTATCCTTTACCAACGAGAATGTGAACCTTATCCCTTTTGATATCCGTAAACCTCATCTATAGGAGACCACGATTGCTCAATATTTAAGCGTAACCTTGTTAGATGAGTCTATGCCTAGGGTAGTCAATCCCAGAGCTAATGTTAAGTGGTCCCCACCTCCTACGGGTTGGTTTAAGCTTAATTTTGATGGATCGGCTAAGGACAATCCTGGCAGAGCAGGCGCTGGCGACATTGTGCGAGATCATAATGGGAATATTATGCTTACATTTTTTGAATATTTGAGAACAAGGACAAACAACAAAGCTGAAGCTAGATCTATGTGGAGAGGCCTTCAAATGACTCAAGACTTATAAGGCAATTTTATTGTAGAGGGAGACTCTATGCATATTATAAATCTCCTTAATAATTGGAAAACACCTCCTTGGAGGATTAAAAAAATTGTTGAAGAGGCTAGGATCCTTTTCCAGGGAAGACATGACAGAAAATCCCAACATGTCTTTCGGGAAGCTAACAAAATTGTTGATAAGTTGGCCAATTTGGGTGTCGATGGTGACAGAGCTTTTCAAATGGGAACACGATGTCCCGAGTGAAGTAGAGGAGCTTATTCAACAAGAATTCCAAGAATGATAGTCAAATTTACCAACAGGGAAGGCACTATAAGTTCGAAGGCTAGGAGTATTCCCGCCTCTTTTTTGAAATGGACTCACAATAAAAATTATCCGAGCTGTCAGTCTTCATGGATGCTACTTAGAAATACCACAAAGACTAATGGGGACAATCACATGTCAGATAACATGGCTTCTAGTCATCTTAGTAATTTGAGGTTGGTTGATAATCACAGGGCAAGAAATAAATGACAATATAAGACTTCGAACCAGAGCCACGTGGACCACCAGATAGCCACCGCCATAAATCTAGCCAGCAGGTTCACTTCTCCAAGGTTGATTGGCCAAGACAGGATGTGGTCCCAAAGCATGTCATATACAAAAGAAAGCAATTACCAAAGAATTATTAAGAGTAACTGTCAATACAGAGCTTGTGGGAGTTTTTTCAGTACTCTGCTATGTGTGTCTACAACTTTTTGTTTCTCCACTATTTTAAGGAAGGGATTCGTGTCTGTTTCTTTTTTTTGTAATTACGATGCAGGTGTGTTTTTTTGAGGTATACCTAAAATGTTGTATGAGAAGTTTCTTTTTGATAACAGGCTATGTGCCTTATCGAATGTAATGGCTTTGGCGGCATGTAGATTTTACATATATAGGATCCTTAGTAAGGACATGTTCATCAACAACCCTAGGCTAATTTTTGTAAAAGGTTTTGTGTCAACTGTAAAAATCGATATTAATGCTATAGTATCTTATCTACCAAAAAGAAATAATGGCTTATAAGATTATTTTCAAGGTTATGGTGAATAGATTAAGGCTATTGTTAGACAAAATCATTTCAGAAGAGCAAGGAGGCTTTGTGAAAGGGAGAAAATTTTTGGATGGGATCATAGTAGATCATGAAGTTATACATTCAACAGCTTCAAAAAAATAGAAAGCTATGATCTTAAAACTTGATTTGAGTAAAGCCTATGATAGAGTTAATTGGGATTTTCTTTTTGCAGTTTTAGATAAGTTTGGTTTTGAGAAGAAATGGGTTATATGGGTTCCTTATAGTTTCTTATTCAGTGTTGGTCAATGAGTTAGTGACAACATATTTTAAAGCCAAGAGAGGCCTTAGACAAGGATTTCCTCTATCTCCTTATTTGTTTATTATTATGGCAAAAATTTTGAGTAGGAACTTAAAGAAGGCTTACAAAGATGGGCTTATAAGTGGACTTAAGGTTAGTAATAACATTGATAACATCATCCATCAATAGTTTGTAGATGATACAACCCTTTTTGGAAAGGCAAGGATAAATGAGGCCAGATCTTTGAATAAATTTTTAAAAGAGTACAAAAGAGCTTCAGGGTAAAAATTTAATAGGAATAAATCTAAAATTTACTTCCTTAACACTCCTGCTAATATCAAAGTAAGAATTTACAGGTTGCTTCAAATGGAGGAGGTAAATTTACCAACAACCTATCTAGGGATGTCTTTATTAGAGGGGAGAATGAGGATAGATTTATGGAATCTAGTTATTAGTAAAGTTTAAAATTAAATTCCAACTTGGAAAGGTAGATGGTTATCGTTAGCAGGAAGAGTGCAGTTAATTAAGTCAATCTTACAAGCCATTTCAACATATTATATGCCATTGTATTTTATGCCAAAATCAATTGAAAAAAGTTTAATCTATATTATGCGATCCTTTTTATGGTCAGGTTTACATGATAAAAGGAAATTTCCTTTGGTGAAAAGGAGCAAGTTGTGTGATGATAAAACTAGGGGATGTCTTGGTTTAAGAGTTCTTACAGATGCAAACTTAGGTATTAGGGAAAAATTTATCTGAATATTGTACAAAGAGAGTCAAAGACAATGGGAAAGAATTCTTCTAAGTATGTTGATCCCAATGACCCAAGTTTAATATTTACAACATTTTTTTTTTTAGAGCGAAAAACCCCTTACGGGGCCACCTTGGTCTGAGAGACCACAAACAAGGGGATCTACACCGTCAAAGTCACCCAAGAGTCACACCCGACCCTGCCCACACCAACATTATCAATTGGATTTTGGATACCAAATTCAGCTTTTTGGTAGGGTGGATATTTGAACCTGGGACCTCCCTTGGAGGATTACCCTCTCCTCTCCAACTCACCTACAACACCTGGGTAATATTTACAACATTTTGATTTCAGTCCTCGGCACTTTTTGAGCTCTGGCGATTTGGCGGGAATCCTTCTGCACTGCCGATGGCCGAGGCTCTAGGGTTTCAGTTCGAAAACTTCCTCCTGCATGATTGGGGTCTGTTGCAGGCTTCTGGTCTAGGATCTTTCGGTGTCCCGGGAGGGCCCAATGGGGTCTCTTCCTGGTTCTCACGAAGGAAAAAATACCTCTTATGCGGAGATACTACGAGAAAATCCTGCGTCTTCCTCTGCTGATGCTCAACGCAGTGCCTTCCATCTGCTAGCTAAGAATGCGGGCAAGGGCTCTCCTGGGCACAAAATCAATGGATGTCTCCCGCAATCTACATCAAGACCAAAAATAGTCATCGAACCAGAGCTGGTTGAAGACACGATAAACTACCGGGCCACTCATGATCTGATCTGCAAGTTCATGGGCATTCGACCCACCCTGCACTTTCTGCATTCCTGGGTGAGACAAAACTGGGAGCCAATCGGTGAGTACTCCTTATGGCCCATTAGTAATGGGTATTTCATTATTAGTTTTTCTTCCCTAATGGATAGAAACAAAGCATTTGAATCAGAGAAGAGGAGCCATGGCCCGGCAGGGTTATTTGTCCAGCCGTGGAGAGCGGGTTTTGACCCTCGCATTGAACCCATGGCTATCCCGGTTTGGATCCGGTTGTATGCTCTCCCGATGGAGTTTTGGGGCGAGCGGATTCTTGAATTGATAGGCAACTCTCTAGGTAGATTTCTGGGTGTTTCTAAGGATACCATTGAAGGAAATACTGTCGTTTATGCAAGAATCTGTGTAGAATTGGATATTAGTCAACCGCTACCAGCTGAGATGGAATTGGAGCTAGCAGGACAATCTTGGGTACAGCAGTTAGACTATGAAGCCCTACCTTTCCGTTGTAGAGTCTATCATTTGCATGGCCATTTGGCAAGATTCTGCCCAAATATCTTGAGCACCAATGTGGATGCTACATAGGGAATGTCAAATCACTCCCGAGGAGGCAAGTCCACTTCGGCCAAGGATCCACATGTCATTCCCACTGGGTCTGAGGGCCAGATTGATGGCTTTGAACAGCAGAAGAGGAGAAGAAACAAAAAGAGAAATGGTAAGGAGCAAGCTCTCCCCAAGCCAACAAATCGGTATGAAATCTTTAAATCTCTTGTGGATCAAGAAGACCAACCTATGGAAGGAGCAGATGGGATCCTTGAGGATAATATCATCCTTACTCATGCTCCTCCTTCCTCAACCCCTGCCCTTGAACAGGCGATTGACTCCTCTGAGACTTTACATCATGAAAACCCCGGGACTTTGGTAATCCACTCCCCAGCCCAGCCCGTTATTAAAGATGTTTCCATGGGAATTGCAGAAAAGCTCAGAGAAAGACCAGCTCTTGGAATTTCCCAGGTGGAGAAGAGGTCGAAAAACAGTAATTCCCAAGGGGTGGGCAGGAAATCCAATAAGGATCTAATTGCAGTGCAAGGGGATAAGCTAATCAATGGAGGATTGGCAAGAACAATTGATTCGTATTGCTCCCAAGGTTTCCAATGATTATACAATCTTGGAATGTGAGGGGTTTAAACAGTAGAACCCATCAATCTGTTGTTCAAAGACTTTTAGAAAGAAGTAAAACAGACTTTCTGCTCATTCAGAAACAAAAATGTCATTAGACCTCATGAGTAAAACTGTCGACCGAATCTGGAGGGGTGCTGGCCATATGGCAGTGGCTGCTCTTGGTGCCTCGGGAGGGATTGCTACCCTTTGGAATCCTTTGGCGTGGATAGCAATAGATCATATATCCTGGAGAGGGGTCCTAACATCTCTTTTCAAGAATATAGTTACTGCTGAACAAGTCTTAATTACAAATTTCTATGGGGCTCAGAATACCGAAGGCCAGCGGTTTCAATGGAAAGTTGTTCAAAACATGAGGTCCTCCCAGGAAGATCTTGATTGGATTTTAGCTGGGGACTTCAATGCTAAATTATCTGCTAGAGATCAGGAATGTGGCATCCCTGTTCTGGATACCGGGGATCGGCTGTTTATTGCCCACGTCCAGGCCTTTAACCTTGTTGACATTAAAGGCCCTGGTACAAACTTTACCTGGACTAATAAGAGAAGAGAGCCATACAGTAGGAGGGTTAAGCTCGACAAGTTTTTGGTCTCGGAGGAAGCCTATGTTAGATGGAATATCAAATTCCAGATCTTGGAGGGCCCAGTTTCTGATCACTCTCCCATTTTGCTGGAGGGAGGGACTATGTCAGGAAAGTATTACAAACCTTTTAAATTTGAAAATTTTTGGTTGCAAAAAGAGGACCTACGAAGGAAAATTCCACAGTGGTGGGAAGAAGGTCGTCCCCCTTTTGGAACAGCTATGTTCAAATTTAATAAACAACTTCTCTATGTTAAGAGCAAACTGAAACAGTGGAAACAAACTAACAAATCTGATTTCCAGCTCCAACGGGCTCCCTTGCTGGACAGATGGAATGAGGTGCAAAAACAATTCAGAGAAGGAATTTTTTCTGAGCATCTTAAATTTGAGGATGACGCTTTACGCAAAGCGCTTGAGGATATTGATAATCAAGAAGAGATCTACCGGAGACAGAGAGCTAGAAATACTTGGCTATTAGAAGGAGACAGAAATACTAAATTTTTCCATCGCTCCGCCTGTGCTAGAAGGCAATTGAATAACATGGAGTTCCTTCAAGATGAGTTTGGAAACTCTTTTGACACTCTTCCTGATATGCATTCCCTATCTATGGAGTACTTCTCAAACCTCTTCAAGGAAAGTATGCAGCATGATGTGGAAGCTCAAAATGAAGTCATTGAGGGAATTCGCTCTATTATTTCTCATGAAGAGAATCAGTCCCTTCTCAAGCCCATTGATCGTGATGAACTCAAGAAGGTGGTCTTTGGGATGTGCACAGGAAAGTCGCCTGGTCCGGACGATTTCCCTATTGAGTTCTTTCAGGCCTTCTGGGATATCTTGGAGGAGGACGTGTTGGCTGTCATTGAGGAATCCCGAATTAACAAAAGAATTCTCAAGGCTCTAAATCACACCTTTATCACTTTAATTCCTAAAGGAGAGGGGGGGGCTCACATTTCGATTTCGGACCTATTGCTTTATGTAATGTGATCTACAAAATTATCACTAAACTTATGGCTGAAAGACTAAAACCCCTTCTTCAAATTTTAATTTCCCCTGAGCAAGGGGGTTTTGTTGAAGGAAGACAGATCTTGGATGGAGTGATCTTGGCTCAGGAGGCTATCCATTCTATGCATAATTCAGGTAACAAGGGAATGTTCATCAAATTGGATATGTCTAAGGCTTATGACAGAGTAGAGTGGGGGTTCTTGGTCAAGATGTTGGCTGCCTTTGGTTTTTCTCAGGACTGGATTGCCTGGGTCATGAGCTATATCTTTACGCCTTCATACTCTGTTTTAATTAAGGGGCTTCCCTCGCCACCTTTTGGAGCCTCTCGGGGTCTCCGTCAAGGAGATCCCTGCTCTCCTTATCTCTTTCTTATCTTGGCTGAAGGTTTATGCAGACTCCTCCTGAGAAGAAGACGTCAAGGACAGATTACAAGAATTAAAATCGGAGTCGAAGTTTTGACTCATTTACAGTTTGTGGATGATACGGGCTTGGTGGGAGTTGCCAGCCTCAGAGAAGCAAGAGGAATCAAAGATACTCTTAACGTCTACCTTCGGGCTTCTAATCAAGCCATCAATGATTCAAAATCAAAAGTGGTCTTCTTCAACCTTGATCAAAGGTCGCAAGAGAGAGTTATGGAGATTCTGGGGTTTCACTCGGACCTCCCTTCCCGTTGTTTATTTGGGGGTTCCTCTCGCATTACAAAAAGCTGACAGCTGATTTCTGGAAGGACCTGCTAGAGGGCATCAAAGGGAGAATGAATCACTGGTCTCATAGATGGTTAAGCTATGGGGACCGACTAACTTTTCTGAAGTCTGTTATTCAGGCCATGCCTATTTACAAATTCTCAATCCCGCCGCCCCTCCCTCAATCCGGAAAGAGTTGGACAAAGCGGCTAGAAGTTTTCTCCGGGAAGGTGCCAATGGAGAGAGGAAATGGGCCTTGGTTGGTTGGGATAAGGTCACCCGACCCAAGGAAAAAGGTGGGTCGGGCTTAAGAAGTTCCAAGTTTAACAATCCGGTCCTGGCTGGAAAACTGTATTGGAGGTGGATTTCCCAGCCTTCGTCCCTCTGCAGCAGAATCCTTTCTAGTAAATACTTGGGTCTTGTTCCTCCCAACGACTTGGGCCGCTATCCTCTGGATGGTAATGGTTCTCTTGTGTGGTAGGCACTCAAGCTTGGATCTTGCATTATCAAAGATCAATTGTTCTAGAAAGTTGGGAGAGGGGAGAAGGCTCGGTTTTGGACTGACTCTTGGGATCAGCATCCTCCTATCCTTGCTGTGTTTCCTGATTTGCTTCCGTTAAAAATAGCTCTTGAAGATAAAGGTTGGATTAATATTCAGAGCTACTTCACTACCAGCCAATTGGGGGAGTATAAGGTTAAAAAATTTAAGCGGCTGGGTGAATGGCCTATTCCAATCCCTCCGGAGCAGTCCCAACTCTGGAAAAAATTTTGGCTGAAAGGTTTCTATCTGGGAGAGATGAGGAGGATGAGCTTGCTTGGGGCTTTGGGAACCTTGGGGTTTATTCTGTGAAGGAGGGATATGCTTCGATCCTACCTGAGCCCCCCCCACACTCTTTTCCTGATCATGAATGGAGGAAGATATGGCATCCCAAGGGCTGGCCGAAAGTGAACTTCTTTGCTTGGCAACTGATGCATAATGGTATCTTAACCTTTGACAACCTCATAATTAGAGGCATCATTGGCCCTTCCTAGTGTGTTTTATGTTATAGGAATGAGGAAACTGTGGATCATCTTCTGTTTGATTGCTCTTTCACACAGCAGATTTGGCACCGTTGGTTCTCCCACTTTAAACTTTAGATGCTTGGAAATTTGTCCCGGACCAACTTATGGGAAAGCTAGAAGAGAGATAGATTTATATCTAAAGCTCTTCGTACTGGCTGGGAGCTTGGTTTCCTTTTTATTTGGTGGCAGGTTTGGTTGGAAAGAAATGCTCGTATCTTTCATGAAACCTTCTCTTCGCTGGATGGGATTTGGAAGGTCATCTGGAGCAAAGTTGTGGAAACCATTGCCATCTATGCTGAGAAGGAAAACCAGTCAGCTTCTAAGCCTTTGAGTGGGAGAGGTGCTGATCTTGAGAGACAGGTAAGAAGGTGTTGGAAACCTCCCCCAGAAGGCTGGGTCAAAATCAATACTGATGGAGCTGCTAAAGGTAATCCGGGCAATGCTGGTAGTGGTGTTATCTGCCGTGATCATGCTGGGACTGTGCTATATTGGGAACTGCAAGGTCTGGGATATGCCACAAACAATGAAGCTGAGGCCTTTGCTATTAAATCTGCCTCCATCTGGGCCATCAAACATGGTCACAGAAAGATAATCATTGAGTCTGATTCCCAAATCTTGGTTGGTGCTCTTGATTGCCTGAGGAACTTTGCCTTAAAAGCTTGGAGGCTCCGAATTTTGGTTTCCCAAATTTTAGAGCTTTGGAAGGAAATTGAGGATGTGATTCCTGTTTATGCTAGTAGATCTCTCAATAATGCGGCTGATTTCCTTGCTAAGTTGGGTTCTGAGAGAGAGGTTGGGATTCATCTGCATAGCAATCTGCCTGTGGAGAATGCCGAGATCAGACAAGGCCTTGAACAATTTTTGAAATAATGTGCAAAGTTTTTTTTGCTAAGGGTCCTTTCTGTCGCGATATCGCGACATGTTGTCCTGTCGCGGCCGTTGGCTGGTTACTGTCGCGATATCGCGACAGGTTGAGCCGCTGCAGTCTCCGGCTGGTTTCTGTCGTGATATCGCGACATGTCGCGTTATCGCGGGTCGTGATTCCGCGACATGTTGCGATATCGCGACCTGTCGCGTTATCGCGTGTCGCGATTTTGTGACATGTCACGATTTCGCGACATGTCGCGATATCACGACATGTCGCGTTTTCGCGACTCGCGATTCCGCGACATGTTGCGATATCGCGGCAGGTACCGCTTTCTAGGTTCGATTGGTGTTTTTACCGCACTCTCATTCCCTTCTTGAAGCTGAACAGCAATGTAAATATTTCGTCGCATTTTCGTGACAAGTTTGAGTTTTGGAAGCTGCATGGTTCTTCTGTCGCGATTTCGCGACACTTTTGGCACTTTGGCGACTGGGTGGTTACTTGTCGCGATATCGCGACCTGTAGCGATGATGCGACCACGAGCTGGTTTTTGTCGCGATTTCACGACAGGTTGTGCCTTCCTGGCCTCTGGCATTTTTCTTGCGCGATTTCGCGGCATGTTTGGCTCCTTTGCAACTGGGTGGGTTTTCGTCGCGATATCGCGACCTTCATGAGGCTTGCCTGCTGTTTTCTGTTTCTGTCGCACTTTCGCGACGCTTTCTGCGAGTGGCTGTCGAAGGCCCTTCCTGTCGCGATTTCGCGACATGTCGCGATTTCGCGACATGTCACGTTATCGCGCCTGTTGGTGCCGAAGTGGTCGTGATGGGTTTTCCTGTCGCAATTTTGCGACATGTCACGTTTTCGCGACATGTCGCTGTTTCGCGTCGTTCGTTCTCTATGCCTTGAGGAACCTTGCGTTGCCTTTGTGCGCTTTCCTCGCTGTTTTGCTTGTGGCTCTGGCTCGGGATGTGTTCTCTCCCGCTTGTTTCTGGTTCTTGTATTAATACATGTTTTCATTTTTTCAAAAAAAAAAATATTTACAACATTCTCTCTTCCAAATGGTTCTACTCTTTGGATTGGTTTAATAAAATCTATTGATCTTATGATTAAAGGTTTAAGATGGGTGGTGTAAACTAGATAAAAGAATTTTATTTGGATGGATATGTGGTGTGATAAAAAACCACTCAACTTAGAGCCAATTTGAAACCTTGGATGAGATTGCTTCAAGAGAAATACGATGATAGGGTTTCAAACATTTTGTACAAGGATTGAGAAGATACAAATGGAAAGAAGATTTTTTACAAGTATAAAAGATATTGATGCTAGGAAGCAATTTAGTAGAAAGATAATTGTTTATTCCGAGGGGTGCTAAGGATAAATTGATTTGGGAGTTGAATTGCTCAGGAGAATACACAACTAGAAGTGGATATAATGTTCAACACCAACATAATAATAATATCACTAGAATATGGAGAGATATTTGGGATAGTCCAAGCATTCCTAAAGTCAAAATGTTTGTTTGGCTAGTAGGTCATAGAAGAATTTTATCCTCGGATGACCTTATGAAAAGGGGTTTTCATGGCCCCTCTCAATATGTTTTTAGTAATAAGGAGGAGGACAGTATAGACCAAATCTTGGAAAATTTCTCAATAGTCTGGAATCTATGGCAATGGATTCTTAATATGTTTGGTAAATGCATGGTGATGAATAGTAAAATTGAATATTGGTTAAAGCAATGGCAGAGCACTTATAAAAGTGAGGATTTACAAACAATATGGGATATATCAAAAGATACAATACTTTGGACTATATGGCTAGAAAGGAATAGAAGAATATTTAAAGGAAAGGAAAGCAGTTTAGAGGTAATGAAAAAGATGTATTTAGCCATAGGGGAGTCTAAACCAACCCTATCAACTCACCCAATCCCTAATTTGTAAGTAGAGAGTCTTGATAGATGGAGTCAAGTCATTAAATGGAATTATGATGTTGGGTACAAGAGAAGCAAAAAGAAGGCAAAAAATATAAAGTGGAAACCACCAGATGTAGAGTGGGTTAAATTAAATTTTGATGGAGCATCTAAAGGAAATCCAGGACCAAAAGGAGAAGGAGGAATAATTAGAAATAGTAGAGGAGAAATTTTATCTCATTATGCTTTCAATAGTGTATTTAAGACAAATAATGAAGTTGAAGCTTGGACAACTTTAGAAGGGTTAAAAATATGTAAACAAATGAAATGGAATAGAGTATGGATGGAAGGTGATTCTCTCATAGTAATAAATACAATTTTGAGGAAAGCAAAGGTTCCATGGAACATACAAGAGAGATAATTGTGGAAATTCAAGATCTTGCTAAAGAGTTTGAAGAAATCAAGTTTACACATATATTAAGGGAAGGAAATAAATATGCAGATAAGCTGGCCAGTAGAGGGGTTTTGATTGAAGATCATGAAGTTAAATTCTCCTTTCCATGGCTAGAGCAAGTAGAAATTTTAGTTGAAGTAGACAAAAAATGTGGATTGCCTAAATCAATTAATGATTAAGATTTACTTTAATGTTTTCCATTAGTAATATCTACTTCATTTTGTCACATTAATGTATTTTTATTTATACTATTTATTAATATTTTTGTGTATGCACTTGTGTTTTAGGAAGGAAACTAGCAATCTGGATTTGGTAAAGTGGACTTTGATAGTGCGATGTTTTAGAAATATCACTCTACTAAGATGTAAGGCATAGATAGTAGAGCTAAATTTTTGGCATTGTGAAGGCTGCTATAGGAAAATGTCAAGAAATATGTTAAATTTTGGAGTATTTGTATTCATACAAAATTTTGAAAAGATCGAGAAAATGAAAATCAAGAATTCAGACATTTTATGTAAAATGATGTAGGTTTCTAGCTATAGCATCTCAATTGAGATGAGAAGTGTATCTATTTGTAAACTCTTAAGCTCTAAATAAGATAGATGTAATTTGTCAAGGGTGGGGGACCCGAGTACAACCCCTTATTATCCAACAAAAAAAAAATTCATGGAGCTTTATCTCCATAATATAACCTTAGAAGATGACTCTTCAATACTTGACTATTGCTTTCTTCACATATTCAAGAGATGCATCCTTTCATATTCCTCACATATGAAAAAACTCTCAAGTATCTTGACTTTACATCTTGCCATATACCATGCGACTCTTCACTTGTATATATTACTCTTGACTTGCTTACATGGCACATTGCACACTCTCACGCTTTATTACATGAAACTTTGCACACTCTCACACTCTACACACTTGCACACTTTATTACATGACACTTGGACTCTTCTCACACATTAACACATACTTTAGGGGAAATATAAATCACACTCTCTAATCTAATATTTACAAATGTACAAATGTACCATGGGGTACTTTAACATTTACCAAATAATGTAATATCTCCAACACCTCCTTGTATTACATTATTTGGTTTGAAGATTTTTAGTCTTCAATCTCTTATTCTAATCTTTGTCGTTCAGCTCTAGCTCTAGCACTACTTGAAGTTATGGCATCGATCTGCTAACATGTTTCCTGCATTATTTATCATACTTCCTTTGTACCCGTAAAAACATTGTAAAATATCCATAATCCTATCCCAGACTTATTTTTTGATCCACCATAGTGTACTTCAATTTTCTTTTCATGCTTTGTTTTTTATGTGGTTCTCTCATAAATTTTTTAATTCTAGAATGATCTATATTTTAATTTGTGCCTTACATATGTTTCTATTGTTTCAATCCTTCTACTTCATTACTTGAAACATCAACATCTTTAGGAATTTTTTAATCATATTTAATTCTATCTTCATCTTTGATGTTTATAATTCTTATTGTAAGAGCTCCAATTTGATTTTCTTCTTTAGCTTTTGTCTCTTGAACCTCTTGAACCAAGTTTTCTTTTTGATGGTCTTCTTTTGATTGTTGTTGTTGCACATGTTGATATCGAGGTTGATATTGCCTTGGGGAAATCTTTGAAAAGGTCTATTCATTTGATTTATTTGATTCAAAGAATTATATCTATAAAGCTTTGTAGTATGACCCCTTTTATTGCATATGTGGCAATATCTTCATCTCCATTCAGGTTAAGATTATGATGATGCTATAATGTTACTTGGTACATTTTATTTTGATATCAAAACATTATTAGTCATCTCATATTTGACTAGATTATCCACTTCATATTATTGAAGAACATTAAGTAATTCATCAAAGGTTATGATTTCATTTAGCACTTAAAATGAAGTGACTAGATGTTTGAAACTTTATGGAAGTTCTCTTAATGCAACTTAGACAATAAGCTTGTCTTCAACTTTTTCTCCCAGAGTTAATAACTTAGCCTTTAGTTCCTCTTTTGTTCAAAAAAAGAGTTCTACACTTTTTGCACTATTATTCTTCAATGAATACAATTGTGTTTGCAAATGCAAGATAGTTGCTTTGTTTTTCCCTTCAAATATTTTGCACAATTTTTTCCAAGCATCTTTTGAAATCTCTCCTTCACTTATATATGGTTGAATTTCATCAAATACCCTAAATGTGATTAGCATAAGGTCTCTTTCATCACATTTTACAAATTTTTGTTTTCCTATTTCATCTACAACCAAGTCATTTGTATCATATTTGGAATCTTTCATTTTAGATTTTTCTTCTTGTCTTCCATCTTGATAGATCTTAAAAGTAAGTAATGCTATGTACATCACCATACCTACTTCAGTAGGTAATATAATAGCATTTTAAGAATTCCACCATGCTCCAAAGAATTTTTCACAAAGATAGTTGATGCATGTTGTAAATTTTTCATCTTTGACCATATTGAGAATTAAAGACAAATTTTTCTTCAAGTTGTTTGATATATCTTTTTGCTCATAAAATTATCCATCAAATTTTGTGTATAGAATTTTAGTTTTTCCAACATTTCTTTGCAATCTTCTAAAAAAGTATTTCTAATAATTTATTCCATGATGAATTCCTTTGATGTAGTAAACCTTATTTCTCCAAAATTTTATTAATTTTCAAACTTTTCAAATTCTTTAAATTAATTCCTTTGAAGTAAAATACCTTATGTCTCACAAATTTTTAATTTCTTCAAATAGGCAATCAATTTTAATTTTTTAAATAATCAACTCAAGCTTTAATCAAGCAATCAATTTATTTTCCTTCTTATAACTCCTAAATTCATTTTTTATAAATTACAATTTTCTTCAATCATTCATTCATTCACTTCTTATCTCTCCAATTTAATTCATTTTCATAAATTCTCCTTCAAATTTCAATTTGATTATCATTCCTCCTAATTAATTTTTTTTTTATAAAAAAAATCAAGTATTTATATCCTTATATCTCCAAATCTTTCAAAAAAATCAATTTCTAAGGTTTCTAAACCTTATAACTCCAATCATTAAATAATCATACCCAAAAATAATTTTTGCCCAAAATAATTCAAATTTGCAAATATGATTTGAGACATTCACCTTAATGGAAATATTCCTTTATAACACTTTTGATATTTACATTATGTTGCCTTTATTTTTGTTGGAAATGCTACGCCTTATTTTGGTGGTATTCTTGCTTTCTTAGGTTCGTCTCACTATGATTTGTGGACTGCTCACAACATCTTCCTACTCAGGTTCCATCCAAATACCACTAATTCAAATGGCATGTCTCTCTCAGACACTTTCGATATCTATTGATGGTTCAAGCGCTTTTGATAGTTATTGATGGTTCAGGAACTTTGTATGCTTTCATGCTCAGCTAGTTTTCTCCACCAGCTATACGTCAAGAAACTTTAACTTCAGGCTTGACATATGCATCTATTCTTCAAGCTCACTTCAAGCTTTGCTCTGGCTTATTCCACAAGCTTCCTTCAATATTTACTGCAATCTTCTAGATCTAGCTCATACTTCTCAATCCTCCAGTATTCACTAACAAAAATTCAACATTCTTTAGACTTCTTGTCTATGGGCACTCATTCTTCAATACTTTTGGTGTTTGGATCCAATTATAACTCTTCTCCAAGTTTTATATGCTCCTTAATTTCTAGTGATTTCCACCAACTCAACTTCTCTAAAGACTTTAGGAATGTCAAGGTTCAATCAATATGAAATAATAATTTTTCTTCACTCTTCCTTTACAGTGAAATATCAACCATTTCTTCAATTTCTTCAACACTTTCCAACGTCTTACAATATGGGTTTCTTATTTCTCCATTCTTCTTTCAACAAGGGCTTCTTGTTTCTATGGTCTTCAATACTTCCTTCTTCAATCTACAACTTGGGTGACCTCAACCCTATCCTTCATAAACACAATTTCAAATGGCCATAATTTGGATCTGATACCATTAATGACTTTTTGGCTAGATTATTTCATAGGTCCCAATATCCAGGATCTTAATCAAACTCAATATTAGAGCATTCAATCAATCTGACCAATATCAATGAATATAACATTTATGAAATAACAATAATATTACTCAATAATAAACTCACAATATTATTATTGAATCAAATATACAACTTCAAATTTGTTTGATACTTCTTGATACAATGCATGGAGATTTATCTCCATAATATAACCTTAGAATATGACTCTTCAATACTTGACTATTGATCTCCTCACATATCTGAGAGATGCATCCTTTCATATTCCTCACATATGACAAAATTCTCATATCTCTTGACTTTACATCTTGCCACATACCATGTGACTCTTCACTTATATATATGACTCTTGACTTACATGACACATTGCACACTCTCTCACTTGCACACTTTATTACATAACACTTGATTTCTTATCACATGTTACACATACTTTAGGGAAAATATAAATCACTCCCTAATATAATATTTACAAATGTACCATGGGGATACTTTAACCTTTACCAAATAATATAATATCTCCAACACCCCCCTGTATTATATTAATTGATTTGAAGACTTTTAGTCTTCAATCTCTTATTCTAGTCTTTGTCATTCAGCTCTAGCTCTAGCATTACTTGAAGTTATGGCACTGATCTGCTAACCTAATTCTTGCATTTAATTATTAGATTTTCTTTGTGCCCATAAAAATATTGTACCATATCCATGACCATGTTCTAGTATAATTTTTTGATCCACCATAGTGTACTTCAATTTTCTTTTTATGATTTGTTTTTTATTTGGTTCTCTCATAAAATTTCAATTATAGAATGATCTAGATTTTAATTTATGTCTTACGTTCATTTTAGTTGTTTCAGCTACTTTTATTTCATTACTTGAAACATCAGTGCCTTTAGAAATTTTTGAATCATCTTCAATTTGATCTTCATCTTCAATGTTTATAATTATTGTTGTAAGTTCTTTAATTTGATTTTCTTCCTCAACTTTTGTCTCTTGAACCTGTTGAACCAAATTTCCTTTCTGATGGTCTTCTTCTAATTATTGTTGTTCCACATGTTGATACTAAGGCTAATATTGCCTTGGGAGAAATCTTTGAAAATGTCTATTCATTTGATTTCTTTGATTCAAAGAATTATATCTACAAATCTTTGTAGTATGACCCTTTTTATTGCATATGTGATAATATTTTATCTCCATTTAGGTTGAGATTGTGATGATGCTATAATGTTACTTGGTACATTTTATTTTGATATCAAAGCATTATTAGTCATCTCATCTTTGACTAGATTCTCCACTTCATATTCTTGAAGAACATTAACTAATTCATCAAAGGTTATGATTTCATTTAGCACTTGAAGTGAAGTGACTAGATGTTTGAAACTTTATGGAAGTTCTCTTAATGTAACTTGGACAATAAGCTTGTCTTCAACTTTTTCTCCCAGAGTTAATAACTTAGCCTTTAGTTCCTCTTTTGTTTGAAAAAAGAGTTCTATACTTTCTCTGTTACTAACTTTTAATGAATACAATTGTGTGTTGCAAATGTAATATAGTTGCTCTATTTTTTCCTTCAAATATTTTGAATATTTTTCCTAAACGTATTTTGAAGTCTCTCCTCACTTATATATGGTTGAATTTCATCAATTATCCCAAATGTCATTAACATAAGGGCTCTTGCATCGCTTTCTATAAATTTTTGTTTTCCTGCTTCATCTGCATCCAAGTCATTTGTATCATAGTTGCAATCTTTCATTTTAGAATTTTCTTCTTACCTTTTATCTTGATAGATCTCAAAAGTAAGTAATTCCATGTACATCACTATGCCTACTTTAGTAGGTAATATAATAGCATTTTGAGAATTCCACCATGCTCCAAAGAGTTTTTCATGAAGATAGTTGATGAATGTTGTAAATTTTTCATCTTTGACATTTTTGAGAATTAAAGATAATTTTTTCTTCAAGTTGTCTCATATATTATTTTGCTCATCAAAATTATCCATTACATTTTATGATTAGAATTTCAGTTTTTTCAACATTTATTCACAATCTTCTAAAAATGCATTTCTCATAATTTCTTCTATGATGAATTCCTTTGATGTAGTAATCCTCATTTCTCCAAAATTTTATAGTTTTTCGAACTTTTCAAATTTTTTAAATTAATTCCTTTGGAGTAAAATACCTTATGTATCACAAATTTTAATTTCTTCAAACAAGCAATCAATTTTAATCAATCAATCAATTTTAATTTTTCAAATAATCAATTCAAGCTTTAATCAAACAATCAATTTATTTTCCTTTGTATAACTCCTAAATTCAATTTTTATAATTAAAAAAATTCTTCAAGCAATCATTAATCATTCATTCGTTAATTCGCTTATTATCTTTCCAATTTAATTCATTTTCATAAATGCTTCTTGAAATTTCAATTTAATTATCATTCCTCCTAATTCAATTATTTTATAAAAATAAATCAAGTATATTTATCTCCTTATATCTCCAAAGCCTTTAAAACATCAATTTTGAAGGTTTCTAAACCTTATAACGCCAATCATTAAATAATCATTGCCCAAAATTCATTTTTACCCAAAATAATTCAAATTTGCTAATATAATTTGAGACACTCACCTTAATGAGAATCTTTCTTTATAATATTTCTGACATTTACATTATGTTACTTTTATTTTTGTTGAAAATGCTAGCCTTCTTCTAGTGGTTTCTCCCTTTCTCAGGTTCGTAAGACTACAATTTTTGGACTGCTCATAGTGTCTTCCTTCTTAAGCACCATTTGAATACTACTGATTCAAATGGTATGCTTCTCTTAGGTGCTTTCGATAGCTACCGATGGTTCAAGTGCTTTGTATGCTTTTATGCTCAACTAGCTTTATCTACTAGCTATACGTCAGGAAACTTCTGCTTCAGGCTTGATGTTTGCATCTATTCATTAAGCTCACTTCAAGCTAATTGGGAATGGGATGGACTATAAAGGGGATTCTCAGCTAAAGGAAGTCTTATTTGTCTCCAAGGTCCCATGATGGTCATTGGATGAGAATGACATGTTATCTTTAATTTTCTTTTCTTCTTTCTATTGCTAGATCTTAGGATGTGTAGTGATTTATTAATCCATTTGCATTGCCTTCTCCTTTTGGATTTCAATATCTAGATATACAACCAAATATTGATCATTATATACTTCCTCCAATGGCTTGGTTGGAATTTCTCCAAGAATCTCAAATATATTCCTATTCCTGGTAGGATTTCTTGGTCCTCCATAGTTAAGATTTTGTTAGCCAAATCCTTTTTTACAAACTATAACAAATTCATCTACATTTGCTTGGGTAAGGTTTTTTTCGGAGCTACTCTATGGATTTTGATTTTTATCTTTACTTTCCTTTTCATTCATCTCTTGGGTAACATTAAATTGTTATAGTTAAGGAAATTCTTAGAAGAGATCCATATCTATGACATTCTCTATATCTAAATGGTATTGCTTCATAATCCAAGGCCTAATTACAAATATAATCTCTCACCTAAATATCCAAAGCTCCAAGCAAAGTCTTGTTGAAGTCCAACTCTAGACAACCCTACGCACATCTCTTATAATTTGTGAGGTTCTCAAGTATCATCCCAATAAACCTCTAGAACTCACATATTCATCTTTCTAAAAGACAAAAACAAAAAAACAAAGAAATCAAATCCAAATAGGAATTTTAGATGGAAGCTCTTCCATTGGGATGAAGTTAGGATACCATGGTTTTATAAAAGGACCCTACTTGCTTATAAAAATAGTGATCTCCAAAAACTCTATCATAGTCTAAACATTATTAAATGCCATCATGAAGTATCCATTGTTTACAAGAGTATGATCCATCTCCCCCTCCGGGGCTTTATGTATTCATTCTTCTAGTAGTTTGAGGATGATTCTCACACCCATGAATTTGCAAATAAGGGCACAATTCTCATTATACATCAATATTTAACAACTAACTGAGGGCTCAAAACCATCTTTTGGATTGTGTGTTTTAAGATGAGCAACCATTCACTGTCTATATATAAATTTCCTTCAAAGGATTTTTCAAAACTTTTATGCCAATGTTAACAGATTCTCACTACAACATTCATTTGACTGGTTGTCTCCTCTTGTAAACTTAAAACAACTTGTTTTAAAAAGGTCCTTAAGACCCAATTTGGATCCCATGTAGGTTTTTCCCAAAGCTTGGCAGACCAAGTTGCACAAGAACCCTATTCTCCAAAAAAAAAAAAACATATTATCTGAAACAACCATTTTTCAAAACTGTAAGCTACAAACTTACTGTAATGGTAAGGGCTTTGGCCTCTCTTTGGGAGGTCCAAGGTTTAAACCCAGGCTTTGGCCTCTCTTTGAGAGGTCCAAAGTTCAAACCCCACTCAGTATAACGACAGTGAAACCCCTCATAAAAACATATGTAAACTCATTGAAAATTTTATTTTCAATGCTATAAATATATTCTTTCCTAACTATTAAAAATTGTTAATTTATGGTTGTGAGTTTAGCCCCTATTGATAAGCTAAACTCTCACCCTTATGAAAGGTCATGGATGGAATGAGAATTAGGATTTCCACACTAACCTCAATAATAACATTTGTTAATTTATTATATATTTAAACTCACGATACTACAAATTTAACATCTCAATAAAAATCTCTTAATTGAAAAACACTTTTAAAAGACTTAATACATCCCACTTCGCGGGATAACTCAATAAAATATTATTGTAATTAAAAAAAAATTATCTGCATTAAGTACCTCATTGGCAAGTTCCCTCAATCCTCTAAAAGAGGTTCAGGGTTCAAGTCTAACGGCCTGCGCCGTATACAAAAAAAAACTGACTAGCTTGAGAGGTTCACCTAGATGAAACAGGTCCCGTGGAATGGAAAGTCTTGGGTTCACCTGGATGGAACAGACCCCGTGGAATGGAAAGTCTTGGGTTCACCTGGATGGAACAGACCCCGTGAAATGGAAAGTCCTGGGTTCACTTGGATGGGACAAGTCCTGTGGAATGAAAAAACCTGGGTTCACTTGGATGGGACAGGCCTTGTGGAATGAAAAAACCTGGGTTCACTTGGATGAGACAGGTCCTGTGAAATGAAAAGTATTGGCCCCACCCCCAGTAGATACGGGTAACAATTTTTCGGGTAACAATTTTCCTTAACAAAGATCTTTGTTCCAAAGGGATAGTGCAACGGTTCGAGCTTTTACTCTTCTTTGGGAGGTCCAAGGTTCAAACCGCGGCGTGGGCGAGCGTGTGAGGAGGTGGATGTGTGATGGCTGTGTGTTAAATTCCTTGTAAGCATAGCTCTTGGTTTTATGAAGGATCATGGGTGTAACGGTTCGAGCTTTTACTCTTCTTTGGAAGGTCCAAGGTTCAAACCGTGGCGTGGACGAGTGTGTGAGAGGGTGGATGTGTGATGGCTGTGTGTTAAATTCCGCATAACTCTCGGTTTTATGAAGAATCATAGATACATTAATTATAAAAATTTCTCACACTAACCAAATCTTAAAAAAATAAAAATAAAATAAATAAATAAATAATTACGCCGAGAGGCGTTTCTACAATGGCAGACAGGGGTGGGAGGCAAAAGAGGTCATACATGTCACGCTGTAAATAATTTTTTTATTTATTAAAAAACTAATATTAACAAAAACATTTAAACTAAAACAACCTACTAACTGATGCAAACATTTAAAATATTTAAGCTAAAACAACCGACTAACCAACCGTTGCAACTGCTTAATATGCTTAGATATAAAGAATATATATCTAAAAACGGCGAGAGTTATCAATCCCGAGACGCTATCTTGGAGACCACACCCCAAAAAATGAGATAGACACCTCTAAATTGATAACTCTCAAGGTTTCTAGATAATGCTTTGTATCTAAGCTAGTTAAATAATACACTTAAAATTGATCATTGAACCACCTCTCAAAGAGAAGATACTACTGGGCAAAGCCATTCTAACAATGTTCGAGACTTTGGTGAGTGGGGAACAGTGGCGTCGTAATCAGACATCTCTTATCTAAAAATAATATAATCTGTTCGTGTTTTATTAAGCGGCGCCTTTAAATACTTTGGGAGCCTGAAAACTGAATTCGGGGCAACGTGGAAGCGCGCAGAGTTTATTGAATGCTGAGCCATGGAAAGGATTTAAGTTTCAAGATTGAAGGTGAGTTCCCCTAAACAATTTATATTTTGCCTTGCAACTGCACATAACTGCAGGGTTTCCCAGCTCGAAATAGGGTGGGATGGAATAGGCAAGCATATCCCTGCAGGGTTTTCCAGCTTTAAATAGGATGGTACGGTATAAGCATAAGTATGCACGTTCTTCTTCATGCTACCTGTTTCCTACTTATCACCTTCTTCAGGTTTAAAATGTTGTTATGGTGTCTGGTTGAGTGTGCATCATTTGCTTCATGCATAATTCCTTCACAAATCGGTCTGTGACGTTTTAGAGCGTATCAAACCATCGAGACTTAGGGCAGGGTCTTATGTTACAGGAACGTTTAAAATTTTCGACAGGTACCCTCGGAAAAATTCGAGTAGGCTTTTAATTGAAATTTGGTCTCTTGTTTTTGTAAAATGTTGTGCCGAATTATGATTCAGATAAACTGGAAACTGCACAGAAGGGCAGAAAAAGCTGAACCAAACTGAAAATGCCAGATGACCTTAAAATGGCTCTAAGGGTACTTTAAACGTTTGGCTTCTCTTGATCGCAGTTGAAGGTTCCCTATGTATTTTTCTTGATGCTCTGCATTTCAAAAAAAGAAATTCTAATCTTTCCTGCAGTAACTTGAATTTTCATACCATAGAACCGGATACTTGGCTGGAGCAGTAAGCCCCCTCATGGGACCCTGCCCTGAGGGGTTTCAGTTCAAATTGATCACCCTCTGTGTAGTTTTGAAATTTAAACTCTATCTAGTCCATGTGTTCAGATGGCTTACTTTTAAGGAAATGAACAGTAAAGAATTGTAAGCATCTCAGAATTTTGGGTGTGGACTTTCATTAAGGAGCTACTTGAGCAATACCTGTTTTGGTTGAAGGGTAGGCTTACAATTACTATTACAAGCTAAAATTCATAGACAAGGGCTCATTAAAGTGTGATATCTAAACCTTTCATCTTTTGGCTTCAAAGTTGAGAATTTTAATTAATAATGAAGCAGTGGTTTCCCGTTGGGTTGACATTCTTGTTGATCTGGATTCTCCTGAGCTTCGCTCTGCCTGCCTCCGTTCATCTGAGCTTCTTCTGCCTGCCTCCGTTCATCTGAGCTTCTTCGAACTCATGTGATTCCAAGCACCAGGCCACCTGATGTTCTCTTCTGGCAACTCAGCCAGTCTGGGAATTTCTCAGTCAAAACCGCATATATGGCTATGACTGAATCTGAAGATGATTGGTTCCCCTCCAAGAGTATATGGATCAAAAATCTTATTCCTAAGATTTCTCACTTTTATTGGCTGGCAACAAAAAACAGGCTGCTGAATCTGAAGATGATTGGTTCCCCTCCAAGAGTATAAGGATCAAAAATCTTATTCCTAAGATTTCTCACTTTTATTGGCTGGCAGCAAAAAACAGGCTATTGACCATCGATAATTTAATAACCCGTGGTATGATCTTGCCCAACAGATGTTACCTCTGCAAATCTGCAATCACCTGTTTCTAGAATGCCTCTTTTCTTGCATTGTCCTGTCCTCTATCATGTCAAGTGTATCCATTTCTTGGGTTGCTCCTCAGTTTATCAATGATCTTGTTATTCAATGGCCAAACCCCTTTAAGTCCACTCGTCTGAAGTTTTGGTGGGCGATCATTCTCCCTCACTTTATGTGGCAAATCTGGCTGGAAAGGAACAATCGTGCTTTTCGATATTTGTGCCTTGACCCGAAGTCGATTTCTTTGAGAGCTGTCATGTTTGCCTCAGAAAATGCTAATATCATTCCTTCGGACAATTGTCCTTCATCCCCATTTGAGATTCAAGTGGCACGTTCTGCTAACCTATCTTTTGAGGTTTTTGGTCATCCCCAAGTTGCTGTGGACAGATCCCTGGTTTCATGGATTCCCCCCCTCCTCATTGGTTCAAGCTAAATTTTGATGGTGCTTCAAAAGGCAATCTTGGCGCTGCGAGTTGTGGAGGAGTGATCCGGGATGACAGAGGTCAACTCATTTTGGCGTATGCGGAAAAACTTGGAGTCCAATCTAATAATTTTGCTGAGGCTTGGGTAGCTTTTCGAGGCATCCAAATGGCCATCGATCTCAATATCCAGTACCTGATAGTCGAAGAAGACTCTTTAAACACCATAAACTATTTGAAGGGGGTCTCGAATCCTCCTTGGAATGTGGGACCAACCATTGAAGAGTCCATTGTCCAGCTAAGGGCGATCAACAATAGGTGTATTCAACATGTGTATCGGGAAGGCAATCGGGCGGCAGATACAATGGCACACTTTGGCTTAACTGTTCAATCTTTTTCGACGTGGCAGGGGAATCTTCCCCAATGTATTGTTGATTCCTGTAGTGAACTTGTCGCTACCAATGATAATTAATGCCATGATTAATGTATTTATGGATGATCCCAAAGATGACGAGGACTACATCCCAGAGTAAAACAACTGGTCCTGAACGGGATTATCCCCTTTTGTTTCCTGGGATGGTCTTTGTGCTCTCCTTGTCTCTTTGTATGCGGTTGTTTGGGAAGGTCCTTGCGATATCTATGCTGTTTCTGTTTTCTGTTTGTGTCCATGGGCGGTATATTTGTAATAGTTTAGACTGTTTTAGTTTATGGATTCTGGGAATGGTCCAATTTTGGCTTGTTCTGTAGGGAATTGAACCTTCACAGGATCTTCTTTGCAGCATGTTATAAGGTTTTGGATCCTTTTAAAAGGGAATTGAACCTTCACAGGATCCTCTTTGCAGCATGTTATAAGGTTTTGGATCCTTTTAAAACCCGTTACTAATCAAAAGTGATATTTGATTGTAGAGGTTTTTCGTTTGTGCGACTAAGTAGAATATGTCATCAAACATTGTTCTGACTCCATTAATACAGCCATAGATATTTATTGCAATTGTATCTTATGCTCTCCGATAATAATAACTCAGATAGATAAGTGCTCCGTTATGAAGATTTACTTTCCTGGCCAAGAAAGCACGGAATGATAATTCCTGGATTTTTGTGAAACTGATACCAAGTTTCTGCGGAAAAGGTGTCTATCCCAACCCTGCGGGAATCACCCTACCTGTCTAGTGTTTGGCATGGCTAGTCCCTTAAATCTAGATAAAGAAAGTTTTATATTTGAGTAACCTGATTGGCCAGGTTTGTCGTTTAAAAAAAAAAAAATTTGGTTGGGAAAAACTTATTAGGCATGAATAAAACTTCAATAGAGAAAATTATGTTCGTGGTATTTTTGCCGTGTGTTGAATATTTGGGTTTTGTAGAACTATCTTCTTTATTTCAAGAAAGGGATCATAAAGAAATTCAGATTAGAATCCTTGATTTCAAATTGATAAACATCAGTGGAATAATTAAAACACCTAAAATTATTTAATAAAAAATATATTTATAATATTTTAATATAAATAATTATTTCAGATAATATTTGTAAATATAAAAGTCGCACATGAGAAAAATAAAATAAAAAAAATGTACATCAACTTAACAGCTCGGAAAAATTTGTAATAAATTGTAGGTAATTGGACGTATAATAATGGTTATTTAACCGTGAAATTTTAAGACTGGTTGCCATCAACGTTTCAGCCCGGACCCGACTACGAACATCCCGCTGCATTTAACTAAAGCACTTCGATTTCTTCTTTATTTATTTTTAACGATATTTTTGTCCTGTGTAGTGAAAACTGTGTTTACACTGTTTAGGCCGCGATAAAAATAAGATCATCGTGCCTTCTGTTTGGTGTTGCAGGGCTATAACGCAGCAGGTTTGCGAGACCTCCGTTAAGGTAAGTCGCTATGGCTGCAGCTTCGTTTCCTATTCCGGCCTCTGGTTTGGTGGCTTCGCGGTTACCTGTGGTGGTTTTAGGTTTGGTGGTTTGTCGGCTGTATTTGAAGCTGTGTGCTTTAAAGTTTTCGAAGTTTGTTGTATGCCGTGAGGATTTAGATTGAGTTCCAGGAAATTAGAAGTGGCTTTTTTTTTTTAATAAATACATAGGTGGGGCGAATCTTGGTTGCAATTTTTTGGTTTCAGATGCTAGAAGTGCCAATGCCACGGGGCGTGTTTGTATGGACTGCGTCTGTTAGTTGTTTATTTATTTTGGTTTATATGGTAAAGGCGAACCCTGAAGTGGCGTCCTGGGATTGGGATGGTCCTATTTCAAATACATACCACAAAATTAATTTAACTAGTGGAACTAATGTTATTTGATGCAGTATCTGTAAATTCAGTGCAATGTTTTATGTTTTTTTTTTTTTGGGCCCGTTAGTCTCAGATGTTTGGAAATGGAAGAAGAAGGGCATAAGATAACTATGCGCATGTAAGGCAGAACTTTTTTAGCTGACTTAACTGGTTTCATTTCCCTGTGCAGTTTTAGGATCTCACCTGATTTTTGGTGTCGCTAGGAGCTAATTATAGATTTCTCGGCTTCCTAGTAATCAACGCTGATAGAGATCTATGGCAGAGAACAGTTCGATCAATGCTGGCAGTGCAGAAACTTTATCCTCAACAAGCCTGAGGCTGGACGGTGGTGTGACCAACAGTAGCAGGGGTGAAGAAACTAGTTCCAGTTTGAGCGAACAAGTCTCAGGTCATAATATTTCTGCACGAGACCAGTCTGATAATGCGAATCTACAGCTTATCTGTTTTACTGAGGAGTCTCATGATGTTACCTTACATTTCCAGATAATAAGCCTTTGCAAACAGGTATTGTCTTCCATCCTTTAATCAAAAGGTAGAAATCAGATTTTGTTATGTTATTTCTCATCCTATTCTTGGTTAGGACTGCAGCTGCATGGTATAGAGTTTTGGCATTTTCCTCGATTTGAAGAGAAGCTTGTGATATGATTAGAAAATGCTTTTAATATGCTTTCCAGTGGTGTGGACTCCTTGTCATTAAGATGCTTACAATGTACATTTCACTTGGTTCTATTACTAGTTATAGGATTCTCATGCTGTAGCAATGAGCATGTCATTTTAGAATTGCTTAGTACAATCCCTGTTGTTTCATTTGTTGGCAATCTCTTGACTTTCAAGTCCAGTCCTTTTGAAGTTCTTGAAGCGAAAATTTTCTCTTTTGTTTTCACACATTGATCTTGGGGAAAAGGGGTTATGACTGCCTAAGGGATTATGAAATTTGGAATGACAATTAAACCCATGAGACTTTTCCAACCAAACCAACCTTTGCATACCTTAAGGTAATTATTTTATGGTGCTTTTTTTTGTTGGAGAACAAGGGGTTGTACTCGGGTCCCCCACTCTTGACAAATCACAACTCTTTTCTTTAGAGCTTGAGATTTTACAAACAGATTCAATTTTCATCTCAATTGAGTTGCTATAGTTAGAAACCTACATCGTTTTACATAAATATCTGAATTCTTGATTTCATTTTCTGGATCTTTTTCAATTTTTTGTGTGAATGCAAATATTCCAGAATTCAACATCCTTCTTGACATCTTCCTACAACAACCTTCACAATACCAAAACTTCACCTCTACTATCTATGCATTGCATCTTAGTAGAGTAATATTTTCAAAACATCGCACTATCATAGTCCACTTTACGAGATTTGGATTGCTAGTTTCCTTCCTGAAGTACAAGTGCAACCACAAAAATTATAATAAATAGTTTATATGAAAGCACATTAATGTTATAAAATAAAGCAAATATTACCAATGGAAAATATTAAAGTAAATCTTAATCATTATTTGAATTAGGTAGTCAACATTTTCTTGTCAGCTTCAGCTAAACTTACTACTTCCTTTAACCATGGAAAAGAGAATTTAACTTCACGATCCTCAATTAAAACCCCTCTATTGGCTAGCCTATCTGCACATTTGTTTTCTTCCCTTAACGTATGTGTAAACTTGATTTCTTCAAACTCTATAGCAAGGTCTTGAATTTCCACAATTATCTCTTGTATGTTCCATGGAGCCTTTGCTTTTCTCAAAATTGCATTTATTACTGAGTGAATCACTTTCCATCCATACTCTGTTCCATTTCATTTGTTTGCATATTTTTAACCCTTCCAAAGCCTCCCAAGCTTAAACTTCATTATTTGTCTTAAATCCACTATTGAGAGCATAACGAGACAAAATATTTCCTCTATTATTTCTAATTATTCCTCCTCCTCTTGTTGGTCTTGGATTTCCTTTAGATGCTCCATCAAAATTCAATTTGACCAACTCCACATCTGGTGGTTTCCACTTTATATTCTTTGCCTTATTTTTGTTTCTCCTGTACCCAACATCATAATTCCATTTGATGACTTGATTCCATCTATCAAGGCTCTTTGCTTCCAGATTAGGGATTGGGTGAGTTGATAGGGTTGGTTTAAGACTCCTCTATGGCTAAACAAATCTTCCTTTTCATTACTTCTAAAATGATTTCCTTTTTTTTAAAATATTCTTCTATTCCTTTCTAGCCATACAGTCCAAAGTATTGTATCTTTTGATATATCCCAGATTGTTTGTAAAGCCTCACTTTAAAAAGTGCTTTTCCATTGCTTTAACCATTCTTCAACTCTGCCATTCATCACCATGCATTTACCAAACATATTTTGAATCCACTACCATAGTTTCTAGACTATTGAGCACTGTCCCAAGAGATGGTCTATACTCTCCTCCTCCTTTTTACAAAGAACACATTGTGAGGGGTCATGAAAACCCCTTTTCATAAGGTTATCCCAAGATAAAATTTTTCTATGGCCTACTAGCCAAACAAACATTTTGACTTTAGGAATGCTTGAGCTATCCTAAATATCTCTCTATATTCTTCCAATATTTCTATTTTGTTGGTGCTTTACATTATATCCACTTCTTGTTGTGTATTCTCCTGAGCTATTCAACTCCCAAATCAACTTATTTTTGGCTCCCCTCGAAATAATCACTGTTGCTATCTTTCTCCTCAACTGCTTCCTAGCATCAATGTCTTGTATACTTGTACAAAAACTTCTTTCCATTTGTATCTTCCTTCTTGATCCTTGTACAAAATGTTTAAAATCCTATCACCATATTTGTCTTGAAGTAATATCATCCATGGTTTCAAAATTGGATCTAGATTGAGTAGTTTTTTATCACACCAAGTATCTATCCAAATATAATTTTTTTCTCTAGTTCCCACTACCCATCTTAAACCTTTAATCACTAGATCAATTGATTTTTTTTAACCATTCCATAGTGCACAACCATTTGGTAGAGAGAATGCAGTAAATATTAAGCTTGGGTCACTGGGCTCAACATACTTAGAAGAATTCTTGTCCATTGTCTTTGACTCTCTTTGTACAATCTCCAAATTACTTTTCTCCTAAGAGCTAAGTTTGCATTCGTAAGAACTCTTAAACCGAGACCTCCCCTAGTTTTATCATCACATACCTTCCTCCATTTCACCAAAGGAAATTTCCTTTTATCATGTAATCCTAACCATAAAAATGACTACATAATACAGATTATACTATTTTCTATTGATTTTGGCATAGTATACAAGGACATATAATGAGTTGGAATGGCCTGTAAGATTGATTTAATTAGCTGCACTCTTCTTGCTAACAATAACCATCTACCTTTCCATGTTGGTAGTTTATTTTGAACTTTACTTATAACTGGATTCCATAATTCTATCCTCATTCTCCTCTAAAATAAGGGAATCCCTAGATAATTTGTTGGCTAATTTGCCTCCTCCATTTGAAATTACTTGCACATCCCTGCTTTGATTTTAGCTAGGATGTTTAGGAAGTAAATTTTGGATTTTGTCCTATTAACTTTTTGCCATGATCTCTTTCGTATTCCTTTAATAAGTATTTCAACGCTCTAACCTCGTTTATCCTTGCCCTCCCAAAAGGGTTTTATCATCTACAAACTGTTGATGGGTGATGTTGTCGATGTTAATACTAACCTCAAGTCCACTTATAGGCCCATCTTTGTTAGACTTCTTCAAGTTCCCACCCAAAACCCCTGCCATAATAATGAACAAATATGGTGATAGAGGATCTCCCTCTATAAGACCTAAGAGTTATTCCTGCCTAAGCAGCTCAATACAAGTGGAAATTACATCAACTTGATGTAAACAATGCCTTCCTCAATGGAGATCTAATTGAAGAAGTGTACATGGACCAGCCACCTTATTATGTAGAAGAAGGTAAAGAGCAGCTTGTATGCCGCCTCAAGAAGGCACTTTATGGTTTAAAACAAACTCCTAGAGCTTGGTATGCCAAGATTGACAAGTACCTACTCCAAACTGGATACCATAAGTCTTTTGCTGATTCAAATCTCTACTTGAAGGTTCGAAGTGGTATTATCACCTCTCTTGTAATTGTTTATGTGGATGACTTAATAATTACAGGTGATGATGAAGAAGAGATTGATAATCTCAAAAAGGATCTGAAGAACTTTGAGATGACAGATTTAGGCCTACTCCATTATTGTCTTGGAGTAGAAGTTGGGCAACTTTCATTTCTCAAGCTGAGTATGCCAAGGAAATCTTGCAAAAGTTCAAAATGCAAGATTGTAAATCAGCTCCAACTCCCATGGAAACTGGCACAAAATTGGTTGCTGATGAGAAAGGAAAACCAGTAGATAGCACATTATTTAGACAACTAGTTGGTAGTCTAATCTATTTGACTACAACTAGGCCAGATTTGTTGTATTCAGTAGGTATGCTATCTAGGTTCATGAATTGTCCTAAATAGAGTCATTGGAAAGCAGTAAAGAGAGTGCTAAGGTACTTACAAGGCACTCTACCAAATGGCTTAAAGTTTGTGCACAATGCAAACTTCAAACTTGAAGGATACTCAGATTCTGATTGGGCTGGTTGTCCAGACAGCAAAAAATCCACATTAGGATACTGCTTTCATCTTGGTTCAGCATCAATTTCATGGAGCAGTAAGAAATAGCCCACAGTTGCACTCTCATCCACGGAAGCAAAGTACAAATCAGCTGTAGAAGCAACCAGGGATTGACTTCGACAATTCATGTGCAATCTTGGTCTTCAACAAGCAGAACCAACCACGATCTATTTTGACAACCAAAGTGTCTTGAAGATTGCAAAAAATCCAGTGTTCCATGCTCGCACCAAACACATTGAGGTGCACCATCATTATATCACGGAGCAAATTTAGAATGGACAAGTAGAGCTGATCTGTAAGCCAACAAATGAGCAGTTGGCTGATATATTCACCAAGCTCCTCAACATGTAGAAATTTCAGTACTTCAGAACTGAACTTGGGCTAAGACTAAATGAGGGTGTTAGAATATTATATTATAATAGTTACTTGATGTTAGCCATCTATGTTGACTATTTTACTCCCATGTGCACATATGGCTAATTTACTCCCAGTGCACAAAGTCAAGCCTGTATTAAAGGCACCCATCCAACACAGATGAAGTAGGTGCTGATCAGGCCTGTTAGGTAGGTTTATTTATGTATGCTTCGTTTCCATGTAAAATTCATCTTTTGTGATCAATTCACAACTGTTCAAGTGCATACCAATTCTGCTGTTTTTTTACCAATATCATTTTGTTGTTTGGTAAAGAGAAGTTCAACCAACTTAGTTTGTGTTCCTTTCTCTATGTTTGCTCTTGCTTCCTTGGATATCGCTTGATAATTTGAGGGTTTTCCTCTTTTTGCCTTGCTTGTATCAGGAGTAGGTCTTATTATTCTATTCCTCAATATTTTTTCACAACTTTGTTTTTCATCAAATTTATCTTCTCCTAGCTCTATTATAGAAGCTTTTGACTTGTCTTGCTCATTTTTTGGTATTTCCTTATTAATGGTAGAGGTATTAACATCTAGCATTGCATTTTATTTACCATTCTCCTGAATGGTGCACGGAATTTCAAGAGAGTTTTCAAAATATGATGAGACACATTTCTTAGGTTCATCGAGAATGTTCATCCCTAAATCAAGATCATATTGAATAGACAATTTCTTTTTAATATGTTGAACCTGTTGTACTGTGTCCTCCAAGCTTTGATCTACTTTTTCTTCATAGGCTAAAGCCTCAAAAGAGTTTGTATTTCTTCCAATATCCTTTCTTACTGGTCTACACTATTTATTTGCTTTCATTTGTTTAGATCTATTTTTTTGGAAGTTGAAAACCATCCTCATCCATATCCATTTGTAAGTTTCTCTTGTAGTTTTCTACATATGATTCTGTTGGACTCTTCTTAGGGTATGATCTCTCAATATACCCCACCTATGACATCTTCTACATCTAAAAGATATGTTTTCATAATCAATGGTTTGGGTCCACATCTTATCTCCATACTTAAGAATGATTGATTTTGGTAAAACTTTACTTATAGGTCAAGCATAAATAGCCAAGAATCCATCTTTTGTAGTTTTTGAAATCTCAAGGAATTCTCCCAGAGTGTTCCCTATTGCCTTGAAGGTATCCATATCCCAAAATTCAACGGACAACCCATACATCATAACCCAAATTGGTACTAGGGATAGATTTACATTTTCAGGTGAAAAGCCTTCATACCAACGGGTAAGGAAGAGTCTTGCTCTTCCCATAAACCAAGGACCCCCTTTTAGGATTCTTTCTCTTTCTTCCCTAAAACAAAAAATGGCTAGGAAGAAACCTTTGGGAAGAAAAGATAGAATCACTCTTGGAGACTTCCAACTCCTATCAATCCATTTCCTCAAAGCTAAAGCCCTTGGCCAATACCCAAAATGCCTTATCTTTGAGCAGCAAGGATCGATCCTCTGTGGTGCGCTCACTAACCTCTATTACTAGAGATGATTATATGGATTTAGCCATAAATCAGTCTATGGGAAGGAAACTAAAACTCAAAATCTACTGAAATTTACCAGAATATCCTATAGCGAATATAATATTTGATAAAAAAATTATAATAATTTGCATGCAAAATTTCTAAGATAAAGAAGGGAAAAAGAAACTTAGCTGAAAAATTCTATGCCCAGATAGAATGTCTTGCCTCATTGAAGCCCTAGCCCTCCATTTCTCCTCCCATCATCCGAAACATGGCTCACAGATATTTGCAATTTTGTTGTTTGCGACTTGAAAAATTGTCACTGCCCTTGTTTTGGATGGCTGACTTCACAGGGTCGTATCTCCCTCAATATTGCTTGGATTCATTCATATGACCACTCATTTTAAAGCTCTTCAAATTCCACACAAATTGGTCCAAGAATCGATTATTTTATGGTGCCTTGCAATGAAGCAATAAGTCTTAACATTTTTTAAACTCAGCTTAGCTTGAAACCTTACAAACCCTTGGGCATCATTTGTGATTGTTCTTCAAGTTTTAGGTTCACAAGAGAAGTGGGGTGGAGGTTTCCGTTTTGTAATACAACTGAGGTTTCTTGTAGAAATGAAAAATATGACACAACTTAACGGGAAAAAACAAAATTACTAAATCAAAATTCTTCTGTCAAGGTCCCCAAGGGTTAGGTGGATTGGTAAGACTTTGGGCACTTACCAAGAGGAGACCTAGGTTCAAACCTTGGGGGCATGCCCAATAAGGGCAAAGGTAGTAGTCTGAATTGAGTCCGTTGAGTGCGTGCTAGCTTGACGACAGCGGTACCAACCCTGAGCCACCGGGGGTCTCCCTCACTTCGGGCTGCGTTTACCGAGGAGAGGCAGGGGTTATAGAGGCAGCTTCAATGATTTGACCTGTGTTCGGAGGCAGAAACCTCGGGGAGAATGTCTGACCCCCGTGCCCAGTTGTTAAAGATGAAAGGATGTTACCGATTCCCTTGATATCAAAAAAAAAAAGTTCTTCTGTCAAGATATGCTAAAAATCTCATGCTATAGAATAGTTGAGTACAATGGCAATCCTTTCTTTAAAAAGGCAGTCATAATATTTGCCTAATAACACTAGGTTTGAGGTATGCTATACATGAATCCACTTATTGTGAAAGCTCGTATCTGCTATATGCAGCCGAAAATATAAATTATATTCTTCAAGAACAAGGACATAATAATCCCTAAATTCTCCACTTAGAAAATCTATCCAACATAGAATAATCCATAAATATAGATCATCTATCTCTAATACTTCTAAATATTATATAAATCTAAGATTTGTATAAATTTCTATGCATAGCAACTTTTTATTAGCTCGTGTTCTTCTATTTAATTGTGTGCATGTTAATTTTTAATTTTTAAACTTAATTATAATTGAGAGATAACATAATTACTGACTCCTAGTTTTTTTTGCTCCATGAATCTTAGAGAAAAGCATATGCTCAGAAAGAGATTTATGTTAAGGACATAACATCTAAGCATTGAGATCTTGACATTTTCCTCTTTGACCTTCTTGCGTGTCTTGACCCAATGACCTTTGATCCTTGCATAATTCTGTGGATTCTTCAAATCAAGTAAACTTTTTAGGTGTTTGTGTGTTTCCCATTTGTTGTCCAAGTTGTTTTTTTTTTGTTTACTTTTCCACTTTATCATGTATCCTAAGTTGAGGCATTTTGGCTACCTTATACAACAGCTGTTGCTGCTTTGGTCCACTGTCAAGCTCTATTTAAATGCAATACTTCCATGAACAATTGCGGCACCATCTCCAAAAGCCTAGGAACTAAGTGCATTGGAGTCTGAATATTTCCTTCTTCCCTATCAATGGCTACTCTGTAGAGATTGATTCATAACTTTTGCAGGATTTTACTTACTTTTCTTTCATATTTTACATTAAGATAACGGCCTTTGTTTAAACTGTAACATATGCATTACATTTAATTTACATGCTCAACTGTCACATTACATTTAATTTACATACTGCAACCATAACAAAGATCGGAACTTCTGGGTATGAAGTTGGACTTAATTTAATTGCAACAGACCCCCTCTAAATGGTGAAATACATGCCCTACTAGCAATATCTCTTTTACATGAAAGCTTTACTTTGACAAAAACCATGGGTTTGCCTTGTCTTCTAATCTTTAAAGTACTGCAGCTATGTGCTCTTCTGATTACAGTACAGATAAATGGACAATCCTTAGGCTTATTATTACTCTGATATACATGATTTTCCAGAAAAAAAAATATTATTTACGAAACCATTGGCAGTTTTATCCCTTTTATTTCTGTCTTCATTTCAAAATGAAACAATAGAATACTGACTTTCAATTAATACAGTAACTATGTATTTTTTGTAAGAAATTTAGCAACAGTTTTATTTTTCGATGTGTCTTGTATGGTTGTAAATTTGTGGACTTTTGTTCCTTAAAACTGACATGTGCTTATTGTTTATTTGATTTGCTGTGCCATACAGATATATATTTGGATTGGGTGTAATTCAGCAAAGCTTGGTCATCTGTATGCAGGTGCACTTACTCGACCTGTAAGGACTCTCTCTTTACTGGTCTTTATTTCAGTCAAGTAGTATTTCTGTGAATAAAACAACAAATATCAAGGAAAAGGTAAATGATAGAAGGTGGCTTGGAAATTGACATCCATTCTCCGCTGGCTGAATATTTCCATGTTGCTTGTTTAAGTGTTTCGTTTTCTCGACTTGAGTATTACTTCTTGCTAGTTGATATTTTCTAAGACCAAGTTTCTTTTTGCTGGATGCATCTTTAGCAAGGGATGCCAAATTTAATATTGATTTCTTTGAGTCACGTGTTTACCCTTTTCCAAGTTTGAAATTTCATTTCATTATCACCAATTACTTTCTTCGGGTTGTTATAGAGAATTTAGGTGTATTTAATGAGGATCCAAGGTGCTGTTGACCGCTTTCTATTTTTGAATGTAAATGGAGGATCTGTATGTAGTAGCATTTTAGTGTTTTTATTTATTTATTTTTTCCAATTTTTTTAAAAATAAGCGTGTTAAAGCTTCTACATCAATGGCATGCTCAAAACCTTTATCAGGTGGAAAACCACTAGGTAGATCACCAAAAACTGGGCTATGTCTATCTAGAATGCATTGTATATCAGGATGGAATTTTAACTCAACTGTGGGTGGTGTAGGCATACCTTTAAGCATGTAAAATGTGGCTCCCCATACAACGTCTTTCTTCTTGAGTATTCTTTCCAAACTGTTGGCTGAAATTTGCTGCGGATATTGGTCTTTTATGCCCCTTAAAGTGATCACCTTCCCATTACATCTGAATTTCATTTCCAAGGTTTTATAGTTGGTGTAGATACCTCCCAATGAATATAACCATTGTACCCCTAAAATAGCATGAGGGATACCTCCCATCATTGGATATACATAAAAATCATCCACCACTGAATAATTATCAAAACAGATTTTTACCTGTCTAACCACTTGGTCACACCTAGTAATTTTGCCATTCCCATTCTTAACACCAAAACCATAAAAACTTTCAGTTTTCAGATTCTTTTCAGCCACAAAACCATCATTTATGAAATTATGAGTAGTCCTCCATCAATTAAAATCACAGCAGAATGATTGTTCAACTTTCCTGGCACCTTCATAGTTATAAATTTTGACTCAGCGGTAATAGATGCCAAGACTCCCTCTTCTTCATCTAATTCAGGAGATGGCTGCTCATGTTGTTCTAATTCTGCAAAATCTGCATCTTCATACTCACTTTCAGAATCTGATTTTTCAATTTCTTGTGCATTTTCATCCTCATTTGGCACATAAAACTCTACTAAATAATTCTGCCCCTTACCTTGACATTGGTGGCCAGGCCCCCATTGTTTTTTGCAAGAAAAACATAAACCTTTCCGCTGTAATTCCTTCTTAGTTGCCTCATCTAACCTTGGTCTTTGCTGATTTGGGTTTTTAGGTGGTTGGAAGCCCTTATTCTGAATCTGATTTGTTTTGTTTATTGGCTGTGCAAATTTAGAGGGCTGTCCCCACTTTGGTTTACTGCTGTTTGTGGAGGTTTCAAGGTCAAAAGCAGTTGAAACAGCCTCATCTAGAGTCTTAGGCTTGAAAGCCTTTGACAAACCTCTTAAGGTTCATGTAAACCCTTCAAGAAGAGGTGAATAATCCTATATTCAGCTATATCAGTGACCATAACTGAAATTTGCTGAAACTCCTCAACATAGCTAGCAACCGAACCCTTTTGTGTAATAGTAGCCAATTTACTGAAAAATTCATTTTCATCTTGCCTCTCAAACCTATCCAAAAGTTTAGTTGCAAATACTTCAAAAGAATCAATGGTTCCATGGCCTTGAGTGAATAAGCCATGATGCCACCATTGATATGCAACACCTTCAAGATGAAGGGCTGCATATTGGACAGCCTCTTTTTCTGTCATAGTGGGTTTGAGAGAAAAATATGTCTGCAATTTTTGTAACCAAGCTCTTGCAGAAATCTTATCACTACCATCAAAAAATGGAAGTGGTAATTTACCCAATTTGTGCCGCAAGTCCCCTCCTCCTTGAGCTTTCCTACCCTGTTTATGTCCCTTCAACTCCAAGTATTTCTCAAAGTCTACAACAGTCTTAAACCCTTGAGGCATGGCCTCATAAGCTGCCCAACGCTCTGCTAATTCTGTATCAGGAATTTCTGCATTTTCTTCAGCAGTTTGGGGCTGTACGAACATGGGAGTAGAGGGTTTCCAAATTCTGGATGCCCTAGATGTCTCCCCTACTGGATTAGTTGGTCTAGGTATGATCCTAGCTCATCCCTGGGTTGAACTTACACCCTCATTATTCTGCTGTTGTAAGGGAGCATTTCCCTCTCAATCCGATTTTCTGGTTGCTGTTGGCCTCTAAAACATAAAGCCTGGAGTGACCTCTCCATTCTCATCAATACTTGCAACATAGTATTCTGGGTTCTCTTAAAAACTTCTGCAACATCCTCAGGCCTAATCTGCTCTTCTTCTCTCTCCATTGTTTGTCTTGACCCTGATTTACTCTTGCTTCTGGTTTGGTAAGGGTGGACCATCAACAAACCCTTAGGCTGGCAGGAGTTTTAGCTCTGATACCACTTGAAATATACCAACTCAGGAAAAACAAAACACTTGCAGAATTTTACAACAAAATATTGCTCAAAACCTAAGTTGCAGAAAACTGGAAAATACAGTAGAAATAACAGCAGAATATTTTGATTTTTTATTTATATTTGCCGCAATAGAAATAGACTAAGAAACCCTTACAAATCTAATATGCACTTGTCAAACACAAACTGCCTCCAAAACTGCAATAACAACCTCTCCAAGGCTGGACGTTCACTTCCTGGAGCAATATTTGGCCAATGAATCACTTCCGAGGCTGAGCGCTCCACCTAGGGTTCCAAACCCTCTCAAATCTGATGCCAAAAACAGTATTTGAAACCTCTAATCTCAACAATGGATGCACACATGCAAACCCTGAATGGATTTGCCTCTTCAATGGGTAGATAGCCCTCAGGTTTTACCCCTTCAAGCCTCCAATGGATCTCTCTAAAGGGTTCACCAATAATCTCCTGCAGTAGAATGCAAGAGCCCAAAAGAGCAAAGCTCTCCCAAATTCCAAATTCTCCAAATTCACAATGCCCACAAATGAAACCCTAAAGTCCCTTTTATTCTCAAATCCTAAAGTGAGATTAAGTCCCAGCCTTAGATTTAACCATGGAGGGTTGAGATTAGATCTCATTCTCATAAGATCCAATGGCTATGATATAATCTCATGTTGAGATCACTTAAAGTCACTTAAGTTATATTGAACCCCACCCAACAAAGAAATAAAAGAAATAATAATAATAATAACTTTCGAAACGTCACTTTGTCAAATGCCTATAATATAGCTTTGTTTTTGACACAAAAACCCTCCTAATACCATAATTAACTTTACTAACCCATATACCAACATTCAAACTTGTCAAAACACACTTATTAAACCCTATAACTCCTATTTTAACCACAAAATATGACAAAATACTCTCAATGACGCCCAAACACACTTAAGACACAAAAGACAATATTTACAATGCTGGAATTATTTTGGGACATTACACTCAACATTATTTGAGTGGTAATATCTTAACAAATCATAGTGCAAAGGTGCAACAAGTGGACCAAGTTTTGTTGAACCTACTCTGATTTATTCATTAGTGGCCTATATTTACTTATGCAATGACAAAATGTAAAAGAAGGGAATGGGAGAAAGGAGTTCTGTTTATTTTCATGTTAATATCTTAACATGATTATCCTTTTGTCTTTTGGTTCCTAGGATAACATGATACTACTGAGCTTGAAAATTCCAAGGAAAACTAGGCTTTCTCCATTATGTTCCGTTCAGCGATGGAGATAGAAGCTGATGAGACTTCGTATCACAGGCTATTGCATACAATTGTAAATCCTTTGCACATGTTTTTTATGTCCTTATGTAAATCCTCTAGAAGTTTCCTTCTCTTTCTTCAACAAGCTTCCATTTGTATCTTCCTTCTCTTAGAGGGTTCAGTTTTTAAGAAGCCTTCTTGTAGATTCTTCGTACTCTTTACATTTTCATAACACAAGTTGGTGTAAAACGAGTGTAATTTTGACAGTTTTTTTTGTATGTTCTATTGTTGCGATTGTACTCATATCTTTTGATATCAGAGTCTAGTGATCATGGCATTGAGATCTTGCCATCTCAAAAATTCTCATCTTTCAGCCTTACTAGATCCACCATTTTAAGATCTTTCACGATCAGAGGCTTGTTATTCAGTCTTTTTGAGGGTTTTCACCTTGTACCCTCTATTATATACTCCCTTCAAGCCTGAAGTCGTGGAGTTCTTATTAGGAGCTCAGTACAAAGATCATTTTAGCATTAGGTCGACACACCCAATTACAGATAATTTCATAAGCTTCCTAATGCATTATGGTTTTTTTGCTAAAACTTCTGTTGTTATAGCTTCCTTGGACAACCCTTAGTCCTGCTAAGTAGCATGATTTGGGTGACACTTGACTGCTATTGTAATTAAGGGTGTGGCTTCCCCTCTTGCAATCACCTTGGGAAAAAAAGGACAACAGATTGTCATGGTCGAGCTTCGATCCAATTCTGATTTTGTCAACATACCCTAGATCCAATCTTAGATGCCATTGAAAAATAAAGGAGAGGCCAGGTCATCTCACTTGGCCAATACCAATCCTCCTGAGACAAATTCTTGCTAATCACTGAGATCATACAAGAAATGATGAGAGCATTTCAGAAGATGCTCTGGCAAAATTGGATACTAACTCATCTAGCACCACTAATAGCTTTTCAGCAAGAAGCAAAAATCAAGATTCCTATGATGATATTAGCTTAAACAATGAGAAGTTGACAGCAAGTTGCACAATTTTGAGGCATACCTTGAGATCATTGATGCACTGAAGATCCAAATTGTTGAAGTCCATATGGGAAGAACTGTCCTAGATTGGCAAAAGAAGCATAAAAATATACTTGTGTCTATGGACGTTGAAGATGGTAATCATTATCCAATTACTCTATGGAAAGACTTTGATTTTGTTGTGAAGAGGTTTTACCTTATTAGTTATTAGGAGAATTTGTGGGCATAATAGCCTAAAATCAGGTAACTTCTAGGTCGTTTAGTCCAACCATACAATGAAGTATTCAACAAGCTCTAGGTTAAGCTGGAAATTCTAGATCTGGAAGAGGTATGTAACATCAAAGCTTTTTTCTGGTTTGCTTTCCTATCTTATGAAAGAAATATCTATGATTTAAGTCGATTCTTGAGAAGAGCATATAATATTATAAACTAATCATCTCTGTTGAAAATGGATTGGGATTTAAGTTTGCAAAAAGATGTGTTAGTTTCAATAATACTAAGGTTTCTTTCTTAAACCTTTTCATCTTCAAGATTCATTCCATCTCTTATGGATAGTGCTAGAATTATCATATGTATTCCATGGGAGAATGCAAAGTTGTAAAGACCAAGAAAGTGTCTAAGAATCTCCTTGCAGAGGAACAACTTGACCACAAGCTTAGAGATTGCAGTTAACAATTGAGTTGCTCTAAACCCAAAACTTTACTTGATGATTGGAGACATTTAGTTTGAAAGTACTCCTCACCCTCAATTTCCAGACAAGCGATCACTCGTTTTCTCTTATCATTGATATTTATAGTTAGAAAAACAGAGCATTTAAAAGCTAAATTCAGATTAATAGCCTCAATTATACCCCACCATACCTCCTATCACCTGGCTTGCATCAAAGGTGTTGAGAATACAACACTGATGACAAGGCAGTGTGCAGTCACCTTTGCCACTAGACCTTTTAAGGATGCATTTCAATGCACTGTCATTCTACTTGGCTGTTTTGATTTAATCTTTGGGCATCTTTTATCAATAATAATGGGTGATGAAACATATACAAAATTTAAAAGTAAGGTATTCAACTGCATGCATTCTGCTTTGCCTAATCCCCCGTTACTTATCTAAAGGCAAGTTTTGAAGTGAGTTAATAAGTACTTCACACTTTTTGTTGTCTGCAAAGCAAAAGAAAAAAACATAAGGAAGCTCCCTCCTTTGGGTATTCAGACTATTTTCAATGCATATTTTGATTTTTAGGAACCTGAAGAATTACTTCCTCAAAAGACAACATTGATTTTGTTTGACATTCATCACTTTGTAATTTCCATGCATATTGCACAATTTCTGTTGACAGTTTTGAAACTTAAAATAGTGACGTAGTTGCAGAAACTTGTTAGAGATTGTAAAATCCATTCTGACACTTATCCTTGTGGTTCTCCAATCTTAATTTTGCACAAAAAAGAACAAAATGAGTGGAGACTATGCATAGATCATCAAGTACTTAATAAAATAATTGAAAAATGGGTATCCATTGCTATGATTTATGAACTTATACACTAGATAAATGAGTCAATTACTTCAATAGAATTGATGTAGCTGTAGATACATTAGGCATGTATGCACACATTAGATGTAAGGAAAACAACTTTCAAAACTAAATATGGTCTTAATAAGTGGCTAGTTAGGCCTTTTGGTCTTATTAGTGCTTCAACAACCTTAGTTAGAAGGTTCATTTTAATAATATAATGTGAAAAATGGGTATCCATTGCTATGATTTATGAACTTATACACCAGATAAATGGGTCAAGTACTTAAATAGAATTGATTTAGCTGTAAATACATTAGGCATGTATGCACTCATTCTATGCAAGGAAAACAACTGTCAAAACTAAATATGGTCTTTATAAGTGGCTAGTTAGGCCTTTTGGTCTTATTAGTGCTTCAACAACCTTAGTTAGAAGGTTCATTTTGACTTTGACAAACTTCATACTGGGAAGAAATTTGATGCTTTGAAAATTTTGATTAAGTTAAACATAAAAATTGAAATATTAAAATAATACAAAATATATACAATTTTATAGAATTATATTAAAGATAAATATACAATTAAAAATAGTTTGATGATGTAACTTGAAATGTATGTCAAAACATGTCTAACTTATGTCCACAAAGTTTTTTTTTGATTGGTTATAGGTTGAAATGGGTCCCCCTTGTATTACTTCATGATCACATTGTAGTTGTGTTTCAACAAAAGACATTATTATGATATTACAATGTATTATCATAGGCTGCCTTATCGTAGGAGTGTCCATCACAAAGTGGGAAATTGAACTCAGCTTGCGCTCATTTGATTGCATCCCATTTACCATTGGTCCACAATGCCCTGGACAAATGTTAAGGTTCACCCATGGGATTGGAACCTTGGCTTACAATGTGAGAGTCTATGCTCCCCACCACTTATCCCAAACCAATGGGCAAAATATTGAAGTTCACCCATTGGATTGGAAAATGTAACGAAAATTGTACATAAAGCAAATCAATCAACAACAATTCCATAATTCGCAATAGAACAGAATAAAGATATATCTCTAATGGCAATCCAATTTGAAATCAGCAATCTTGATCCAAATCACATATGCAAGTCCATAGGCCACTTAAAGAGGGCAAAGCCTCACAAATGGTGATAGAAGAAAGATTATGTGACTTCCTATTTATAGATTGCTTAGCTAACAGACCCTAACCCTAATGCTGAATTGTCTGCTGAATCCTAACCTATGGGCCTTAAGCCAATTAAATAAAGATAGTTGACATGGCTATATTGGGGTCGTTACATGTCCTCCCTATTGAAAAAGCTTTGTCCTCAAAAGGCAGAAATTTTGAAAAATATGTGTTGGTTCTTAGGTTGTGTCTTCTTTTGGAAGATCCTACCATTTGATAAGCAACTCACGCACCTCGTGCTTCTGTAAATTTTTTACTCATGGCTATAACACTACTTTAGGCTCCAACTCAATGCATCCTTCCTCGTCTAACTCTGGAAGCTCAGTTTGGAAGTGCACCTTCTACCCTAAAACCTGTTTGTGACAAGAAACATAAAAAACAAGGTGTAGTTCGGATGTAGGAGGAAGTTCCAACTGGTATGCCCTCCAATTCTGTGAACCTCTTTATATGGTTGGTAAGATTAAGCTGCCAGCTTTCGTTTAGATTTTGGAGCCATAAGAAAACTGTTGGTTACGAATCTGCCACGGGGAAAGGGTTTGGTTTATCTATGCGCCCTAGACCCGCCCAACAGATTGAAAGGCCGGAAGGAAGGAATGCCTTCCGTGCCAATCTCCAGAGAAGGCTGGCTCCTTTACTACACTACACTGGGTTTTAGATTAGAGAACTGGAAAGAAATTGGGAAAGTGCTGAAAGAAATGCAAATAACTGAAAGAAACGGGAAATATGGCCACAGGCCAGATAGTTCCAAGGGGAAGAACAAGCAGCACAATTACTAACTTCTACTTAGATCAATAGCAATCAATATCATGAATATAACAGAAACTAAAACTGTAACATTTTCTGATATGTATCCTTCAATAATTCCAGATTTCGCCCTTTATCACACACTTAAATCCAGATTGCAGAATTTACGGTATGCAAATAAAGAAACAGAATTAACAGAAATAATAATAGAAGGCATCATACACAGAAAAGGAGTCCAGAATTAGAACCAGGAGTCTTAATATTGATGCAGAATCCAAGTACAACAACTTTCTAGCAAAATGTTCCCCCCGATTACATTACATTGAGTGGCTTTTATAGGGGAATTCAACCCCGTAATCAAAAATGCCCAAAACCCCAAAACTGTTGGGGCAGCTGAGATTTGACCCCTGTCAAAGGACAAAGTATCCATGGAATTCGGCCCACTCGTGTTTACAGTGGCTTCGGATGGACTTTGCAGTTGAGAGAGCATGTCTCATTAATACAGTTGGTGCAACTTGCCTTCAGGAACTTTTTCGGGACCTGACAGGGCCGTCTTGATGGGATAGGCCCGGGACTCAAACTCGTGTGCCATGGATGCGCCTTAAATGCCCACCTACCTTCTTTCCCTGCTAGAGTGCTCCTTCGGTTGCTGCCTTAGCGTTTAAAAACGCTTTTGCTGGAGTTCGCTGGAAATCGGGGCTGAGGTTCGCTTGATTTGAGCCCGAAGCTCAACTTCGTTGGGATTGGAGCCCGAAGATGGGAGAACTGCCGAAGCTAGGGGAGTAGGGTTCCTACTTGGAATTTTGTCCAAGTCCGAAAATGGACTTGCTTGCTGCAGTTTGCTCTGGGTGGGTCCGAAGTTGGGCTTCGTTGAAGGAATGCCCCGAAACAGAGTTTGATGAGTGAGGGACAGCTGGTTTTTTGCCTTAGTTTTTTCGCCCGAAGTGCGCTGCAGATGAGAGCTTTGCTGAAGATAACCCCCGAAGTGGAAGTTTGCCGGAAATCGGGGCGAAGTTGAGATAAGCCTTCACTGACCCCAATGCCTTAGACGACCGCTGAAGAAGGTGCATGAAGCCAAGGTTCGCTCGATCCTGGGGCCCGAAGTTAGGTTATGATGGGATGGTGAGTGAAGGAGAGCAGGTTCGCCTGAGGATGCGCCCGAAGCTGGAGTTCGTTTGCATATGAGGCGAAGTCGAAGTGCACCTTGCCTTAGTCATTTTTTAGGAGAAAGTCAACCTGAAGCTGCACTTCGCCCTTGGCTAAGCCCGAAGCTGAGCTTCACTGCCTTTTAAAGCGAAGTGGAGGCCTTCCATGCCTTAGAAATTTGTTGGGTGAATCTTGCCTTAGCTTTAGACGACTTCGAAACTGAAGTTCGCTTGAGTTGTGGGCTGAAGCTAAGCTTCGCAGGTAGCTTGGGCAAGGAAGAGGCGACTTAGACTTAGAGAATCTTCAACCCTACCCACGTTGTGTTTCACTCTTGGGGAGGCTCGAAGCTAGGCTTCAATGATAGTTTGGGCGAAGACGAGCTGACTTGCCTTAGAAACTTGAACCTCCAAGGTGGCCCTCTACTTGAAGCTGCCCCTCGCCCCGAAGTTGAATAAAACCGCGGTTGGGCCCCTTCTTTGGGCGAAGCTGAGACTGACTTCTGTTTTTTCGAGCAAAGATGCCCAAAACTTGGATTGTGCTCGAAAAATGGGCGAAGCAGGGTTTGCAACCACGCCTTAGTGCCATGATAGTGCCAGAGAAGAATCCTTGCCGGAGGAAGTTATGATTAGAGGAGAAAATGAATTAAACAGGAAAAACATTTCATCAACAATTCAAAATTTTACCCCTTTGACAAAATGTGGCAAAATTGACAACATTCCTGGCGGCTCGCGGGGTATTGAGCTCGCCTCAATGCAAGGACCCCATGCCTTTATCCCTTGGGCTTGGAGTCGCCTTTTGTTTCCTCTTCTGATTCCTTGCTGCTGGCTAGGGGTTCTTCCTCCAGTCTTTCTCCTTCTCCTGCCTCCTCTTCGTTATGCTCCTGATCTTCTCCTTCCTCCTCTCTTTCAGGTTCTTGGTTGGGCGCCGGAGGTGCGAGGCGGTCACGGATGCGCTCGTAAGTGGCCTGAACCTGAGTCTAGGCTTCCTCCTAGAATGGCTCACGATCATGGAGCTCTTTCACCAGACGCTTGAAGCATTCGATCTGGTGCATATCAGCCCGACCAACCCTCTGGCTTAGATCGGCTAGGCAGGCATCAATTTGACAGATTTTGGATATCAATTGGATAACTTGCGTTTCCTGGATAGGGTCTGCCCAATTGTCAATTTCAGAAGTATCTTCTTTGAAAGCGATCTATGCTAGCTTCAGCTCCTCCTTGGGTAGGAAGTTTCCATCATCATCTGTAAAGCTGGGGAAGCCGAGCCGTGTGAGGGTTTGAAAATGTGCCAGGGAGGTGTTCTTCTCCTGCTCAAAGGCATCTAACAGTCTCCTGGCCTTTCTGACCTTTTCAACTTGGCGAAGAAAGTATGCAGAGTAGATCTTGTAATGGCCCACTCTCGGGCAGTCCGGGTCATTGGGGGCACTTGGAGGTCCATGCGCTCGCACTTTTCAACTTCAATGGCCAAATTGAGCCAGCGCTCTGTTTCGCGCTCAACTTCCTCTTCAACAGCCCTGCCTTGGGCAGACGCTTGCTTGGCCTCCGAGATAAACATGAGGACAAACAAGGCCCTTGAGGCTCTGGTTCGGAATTTCTTCAACAAACGGACGCGAACCTCCTTCTCTCGGTCCTTGGTGAAAACCTCCATCTGTACTTCTCTCCTTTCATGTTGCTGTTGCACTTCTTGGACCTGTGCCTCCAACGTTTTCACCTTGTCCTTCGACTCTTCATGTGCCTTGAGATGGCGCTCGAAAACGTTCTTTTGCTCAATCACTTCTTGCTCCAAAGCTGCCACTCGCTGTCGCAGCTGCTCTGATTCAGTCTTTGAGTCCTCCAGCTGGGACTGTACTCGTGCCAGGGTTTCCTCCAGTTTCACGTTTTCATTTTCTGCCACGAAGCAACGCTCTTTAATGTGCTTGTGGTGCAGGTAGACGGTGCTCGCCTTAACCTGGATGGCCACCATCTCGTTCGCCACATCAACTGTCTTCAAGTCTTTGACGGTACGTTGATATGTGTAGTCCGAGGGCGTCATCTCCTCCAAAGGTTTATGGACCTTGGGGACCTTCTTTATCTTGTGTAGCTCTATCTTCTGAGGGTTGAAAATGGCGCGCTTTTCGATTCCAGCAAGGGCCCGCGCTTTTCTCTTATTGACGTCCTTGATTCACCTGAACGAGCTCTGTCGTGCTTGGACTAGGCTCTCTACCAGGAGGCGTTCTTCGAGCATCTCCAAATCTTTATCCAAATGTTCCATTTCTCCAAGCATGGGCGTGAAAAGAAACAGATCCTGCTGAGTCAGGGGTTTTGCAGATAGGTCAGGGATGGAGGAGATTGGAACTTCGGTGACTATTGGGGGTGTTGAGGTCTGGATGGCAGTGGGAGGACTCTTGGGGTTTGGAGGCGGGTTCTCAACTAGGGCTCCTGCTGAAGATGAGGGATTGAGGGGCGGTGATGGACCTTGACTAGCAGCACCTAGTTGGAGGGACGCAGAGGTTTCGAATGCATTGGGAGCAGAAGCATATAAACCGAATGCTTGGTGGACAAGCCGGGGAGAAGTAGCAGGTTGAATTTCTTCGATCAAAGGATGGGATACTACAAGGGGGAGGGTAGACGCAGATTCACTGCCTAAGGGCAAGGTAGATACTAGGGTTTCAACAGTAGAAGGTACTGCGTCCGGAGGTTCAGAAGAAGGGGGAGAGAAAAGAGAGCGCGTACCTGCGTGCTCCGTGATGAGAGCCGTCGTGGTAAATAGTTGCGTTATGGGGCTCTGGCCTGCTCATCCTTCTTCGGGCAGAGTGTCTTCCTCCACATTGACGATTTCTAACTCCTTTTGCGGGGCAACCTCCTTTTGTGGCGCAACCTCCTGCTGCGGTGCAACGGCGGGGGTAAGAGTGCTCGTGCCTGGGTTGGCAGGCTTCTCCGAAGGGGGTTTGGCAGAGGAGCGAGTTATCACAATCCGGGGCTTTTTTGCCTTAGGAGGCGGCGCCTGTGCTTCGTCAACTGGCCTTTTTGATGGTCTATCCTGCTCCTTAGCTGCCTCGCCTTGGGAATGGGCGAAACTCATCTTTACTCGCCGAGAGGTGCGAAGTGGAGCCTCGCGCTCCCCTTCTTAGAGTTTAACACTTATTTCTCAAGAAGGCATCGCGATCAAATCTTCAAACCTGCCCTTCGGTTTATAACCGTGTGCTTTGCATCTTCGCTTGGGAACCTGGCCGAACCTTGTCTTTGCCTTAGAACTGGGCGATGCTCAGCTGCCTTTAAAAGTGAATGACAATCTCCCTTTTTCGCCCTCACAACGAGTGAAGCTCATTTTCGGGGCAAAGTTTAAGCAAAGCTCTTCTTCGGTTGTTGGCGAAGCGAATCTCAGCCTTTCTTGTTGCCTGAAGGACGATTTTTTTTTTTTGAAGGGCAGGGTCCTTTGCTCTTGCTCTGTGAAGCTAGGTTTCGCTCCTGAAGAGAGCGATTCCTAGCTTCGCTCTAAAAATTGGGCGAAGTCAAGCCCTGCTCGATAGCTTCATTAAAAAGTGCTTTCTCTCTGCCGAAAAAAAGCCTGGATCTATTCTGTTTATACTCCGAAGGCACAAAAATGCTCGGCTATGGAGTGCAAACACTTCCTTTAAAGCGGAAAACATATATACATTCGAAAAACATAAACAAATCAGCAAAAAAATAAAATTATGTACACAGGCAAATTTCCTGATGCTTCTCACTAATGATAGACCTTCAGGTGAAGGCCATTGACAAGTATGGGCAAAGTACGACCCTCCATGTCCTGCAAGATGAAAGAGTTCACCTGGTTAACTCAAGAAATCTGGATGGGGCCTTCCCAGAAGGCATCAAATTTGTCATGATTCCCCGGTTTTGCTTTCCATGCATCCCACTTAAGTACTAGGTCTCAAGGTCTTCCCTTTCATCATCCAACATCCAGAGTGCTGGCATGTCAACATGCGTAGGCAGGATTGCCTCTTTCCCGTATACCAACGAATACGGTGACGTCTTGATGGACTTTTTTATGGAGGTGCGGTCTGCCCACAACGCCTGGTCCAGGAGTAGATGCCAAGTTCGCTTGTTACTCTCCAGGGTCCTCTTCAAAATTTTCAGCAAGTTCTTGTTAGTAGACTTTGCCAGGTTATTACCCTGCGGGTAGTAGTTGGAAGAGGCTTTTAAGTAGATCCCGTACTTGCTGGCGAACTCGCTGAGTTTGGCACCTATGAAGGAAGGGCCATTGTCTGTCACGATCGCGTCTGGAACCCCGAAGCGGGTGATCAACTTCTTTAAGAATGTAATGACTACTTCCTAGTCAGCATGCTTGGTCGGGATTGCCTCAACCCATCGGGTGAAGTAATCCGTGGCAGTCAGTATATATTTGTGCCCCGCCAAAGAATTCGGTTATATTACCCCTATGAAGTCCAAGCCCCATTGTTGGAAGGGTGCTTCGACCTGGATTGGGTGTAGGGGCAAAGGGGCATTTTTGTTCCGGCCAACATACCTCTGACACCTGTCACACTTTTGGCTAACTGAGAATGCATTGGCAAAAATTTTGGGCCAATTATAGCCTGCTCTAATGATTTTTAAGGCAGTCGGCCTTCCCGCCAAGTGGCCCCCCAAGATTCCGGAATGGAATTCATCGAGGATTTTTTCTTTTTCGGCTCTCCTAACACATCTTAGGAGAACCTCGTTAATGTTCTTGAAAAACAGCCCCTCTAGGCGCAATACATACCTGCAGGCCTGGAGCCTAAACCTCCTCTGTGAGGCGTTGAGACGGTCTGGGCATCTCCCAGTGTTGAAGTACCATATTAAGTCATCCGTCCAGTCATCGCCGTCCGCAGATTGGTTGGCGAAGTTGCCCTCTGGCACTGGGTCTTCCTATTGACAGGCCGTCACTTCTGCAGCGACGCTCTTTGTGAGTTCCTGGCATAGTGCCTGACCGCGGATCAACTTGGTGGGTCGGACCTTAATGTAGAACTCCTGGATTTTAGTGACCCAACCAGCCCTCTTGTTGCCCATCTCTCCTTGAATGATAAAATTCCTTACGTCTGGATGAACAACATACACCGTTGTCTTGCTCTGGGAGATGAAGTGTCGAAATTTTTTCAGGGACCTCATCATCGCGTGTACTTGCCTTTCAATAAGGTTGTACCTTTCTTCATGCAGCTGGATCACCTGGCTCAAGGATGCGATAGGGCGCTTCTCGCCATCTTCTCCCTTCTACGTTAGGACTGCTGCATAGCTCTCAGGCTCCTCGACTGCGTAAAGGATGAAGTCTTTTGAGTAGTTGGGGTTGACCAACACAGGGGCTTGGGCAATCCGGGCCTTGATTTCTTCAAACGCCTTCTTCCTTTCTTCTGTCCAAGTGAACTCGGCGTTTTTCTTCAATAGTTCGGTCATTGGCTTGACGACCTGGGCGAAATCGGGCACAAACTTCCTCACGAAGTTGATCTGGCCGAAGAAATACTGCAGGCCCTTCTTGTTCGCCGGTAATGGGAGTTTGAGGAGGGCCTCCGCTCTGTCAGGGTCTACGGCAAGCCCCTTTTCCGAGATGACGTGGCCCAACAATTTTCCTTCTTTCACCGCAAAGACAGACTTCTTCGGGTTAATAGATATGCCGAACTCCCGACATCTCTCGAACACTTGCCGCAGGTGCGAGGCATGTTCTTCTCTTCTGTGTGAAAACATGGTCATATCATTCAAGTAGATGACAATAATCTTGTTCAGCAATTCACCGAATACCAGGTCCATGGCTCTCTGGAAAGTGGCCCCCGCATTTGAGAGGCCAAAGGGCATACGCTGATAGGCGAACATCCCCCATTTTGTGGTGAACGCCGTCTTATGCTGATCTTCGTCTCTTACCCAAATCTGGTTATATCCAGAGAAACCGTCCAGGAGGGAGAAGCGTTGTGCTCCTGCAACTATGTGGAGGATCTAGTCGATCTGCGGGAGCGGGTAGTGATCCTTCGACGAAGCCTGGTTCAGATTTCGGAAATCAACGCACAAGCGAATGTCTTCGTTTTTCTTTCTAACAAGAACCAAGTTGGCAACCCAGGAAGAATGCTTTATTGGGTAAATGATTTTTGCTTCGAGCATCTTGAGGAGCTCTGCCCTCATCAACACTTCAATCTTGGGGTTGACCGGCCTCTGCTTCTGTCTGCAGGGTCTGACCCCCTATTGCAGTTCGATGGTGTGCTGTATGATCTCCCGATCATACCCTTTTAGGTCCCGATAGGACCATGCAACAATATCTGGATATTCTCAGCATAGAGCCTGAATCTGCTCCAACTCTTCAAGGGTACAGTCTGCTCCAACTCTGATGACCTTTCCAGGCTCTAATTCGAGCTCTCTGTATTGTTTTCATCAACCTTGATTCTATGGGCATTTGCTCGGTCATTCTGGTCGAACAAATTCTCCAAGGTGATTAGTCCTTTTGGGACATGGTTATTTTTCAACTGTATCAACCCCTTGTACTCCTTGTCATTAGGGTTTCTATCTTCAATTGTACTTGCTTCATGAATTAAAAAATTGACGATTTGCTCGTCACTGTCGAACACCTGCCAGTGGGTGTCCCTATCAGGCACATAAGGCCTGTAAATGGTTCTTACCACCTTAGGCTTCTGCATCATCAGCCGAGGAGTATCTAGCTCCGATAGACGCTAAGACATCTGCGTGCTTATTCTTTTCCCGCGAGATAGCTTGGACATTCAGTGCCTCGAAATACTTCAGCAGGTCCCATATTCTGTTGTGGTACGCCTTGAGGTAGTGCTGTTTTGAGACGCACTTGTTGGTGATCTGTTTGCAGACTAACTCTGAGTCTCAAGAAATATACAGCTGCTGGATCCCCAATTTCTCGGCCTTCAACCCTAGGCACAAGGCTTCATACTCCGCCGCGTTGTTGGTGCAACTCCAGGCGAGCCTATAACAGTAATCCTTTTGTTTTCCAGAGGGCGAGACCAAGACCACTCCTACCCCGACGCCGTTTTTGCATCGGGCACCATCAAAGAAAAGCTTCCATAGTTCGCCCGGGGTTGAGTCCTTGCTCTCCTGCACTGCCCCTTTTGCTTTCTCGGGCTTAGTGATAGAGTAACACCCTATCTCTGACTCGATCATGGCATTGAAGTCAGTTAGGAAAAACTCGTCCTTCGTCCGAAGCTCCTCCAAGGACTCTTCTATCAGGTCCACCTCCTTCAGCTCTTCTGTCATCAGGTGAACTGATTCGTCTTGCTGCCCATCTTCGGCTATCTTCTCAATGAGGAAGGTGGAGGGTTTCTCATTGTAGATTTTCACTTTTCTCCCTTTGAATGGGACCTCCATGTGCGAGTAATCCAGAGAGAGGTAACCTCCCAACTTAGTAGTCAACTCCCTTGAGAGACACATGCTGAAATACGGCTCCAGATCGACAACTACGACCTCCTGGATTACAACAATCTGAGGCACCTTATGCAACTGGATGGGGATATCTTTGATGACGCCTACCGTCTTTACTGGAGTACACCATCAAGTTGAAGAACACCTGGACTGCTCCGTGTATATTCCATGCCCATCTCCTCGCAAACTGCTCTCGGCATGACGGTGGTCGTTGCACCGGAATCAATCATGCAATTGTGCACAACCCACCCTTCCATCCGAAGAGACAAATAGAACGACGGTGGCTTGTTCTTTCCTGTTGCTGAAGGGGTTAGGGTTTGAGCTAGCACAGGCTGAGTCGACTTTCCTCCTTTGGTAGATTTTAGTGATTCCTGTAACAAGTCAACCTGTCCAGGAAGTTGCAGAGCATCATAGAGACTTACCTTGGCGGGGGTCTTCTTCAGCTCCTCGACTATGTTGTAAGCCGACGCAGTGGGTACTTCTGGCTCTTTTGCGGCTTCGTACTTAGTGTGGTACTGTTGTGTAGCTTCGACCCTCTGCCGTTTAGTCAGTGATGGGTACTTGAGCTTATCTCTAGCTTGCTCCCTGGTTTCACCTTGAGGTTGCAGCACTAGAGCTTTCACCGACAGGGGTTTCTCTTTCGCCAGCAGGGGTAAGGGAGCTTTATCCGGAGCTTTTGTTGGTGGTTGCTCCTTCTCGCGGCGAGTGTACACCTTCAAAGGCTCCATTTGGGCTGCGTCCACCTCGATAGGTTTCTTCCCATTTCTGGTAAGAATTGAGACTTGTTCGTTTGCGGGGATCATGAGGGTACGGTCTGCTTCTCTGATCATATTGACCTGCTCACTGGGGACGCTGCCGACCAATGTCTGGATATAATTTAGGTGGACCATGCAAGTGTCTTCTATGTGCAGGTCGTTGCAAGTGGAGCACCAATACACATGGTCTGACGTGCTTGGCTCTTCACCACTTAAAATGGCAGCGTCTCTTCCCGGGGACATAGCAGCTGGAGCTGCTTGGTATCTTGTGATTGTTGGAGGAGGAACTCTCCTCGGCAGGAATTCTTGCTGGGCTTGCTTTTGTTTCATGACGACAATCTCATTGGACATCGTTCTCACTGTAGAGTTGAGAGACTGCACCTCTTGCAAAAGCTTTGCTTGCAGGTCAACACTCGGGGGGGTTGGTAACGAGAGTGGTGCCATGGGTGGAGGCAAGGCCAGATATTGTGGGGGCGGAGGAAGCTTCGGAGCTGTGGAAGTGGAGAACTGCGGAAAAGCAGGCGCCTGGCTCGAATTCCATGATGGAATCGGGTACATGGAAGGTGCGGGGGGGACTGAACGGTCGTATTGGGGTACTGGTATTGAGGTAAATCGGGGAAGATTGGCATTGTCGGCTTTGGCTGGAGTTTGCCAATGGCAATTAAGTTAGCCTCTACCTTCTGAACCTGCATATACAAATCCGGGAAGGTATTAATACCAGAGTACCGGATGTTCATATTGATGTCTGAGTTGAAAGCTCTGAGAAAATAGAACGCTGCTTGCTCAGAGGTTGGCCGAAGGCCGTCAGGGACCCTCTGCCAGGTTCGAGCAAATATGACATTAAAATCAGGGACCTCCTCCTGCGGATGTCTTTGGATGGTCGTGAACTGATGGAGCAAGGAGAAAGGGTCAGCCGATTCGTTGAACCCTTTTATCAATCGCTTTGCCAGTTGATCCCAGGAGGTAATGGTAGCGGGCGACAATGATCGGTACCAGTACAGGAGTTTCCCTCTGATGGACAAGACTAGAAACCTCATTATAATGTTTTCCTCTGTGATACCGTGGATGGTAGCCAGAGCAGCAACGTCTTGGACATGCTCGTATGCCGTTTTCCCGGTACCATCGTAGGTGGGAATGGCCTTCAGCGTTGAGGCTGGGATTTGATCTTGTGCCGCCAGGTTCAACGACCCCGAATGGTTCCAGGTAGGGAATTGCTTGGGCGGATTTTGTTGTTGCGCCATATTTGCGTTAGGATTTGGTGGATTAGGAGGCGACAACGGCGGCTGCAGCGGCTGGTTCGGCTGAACAGGAACAATCGAAGTGCCTGAAGCACCTAGCTGAACGTCAGGTGGAACCGGAACGCCCTGATAATCTGGAGAGTTTGGAGGATTCGGGGGGCAGCTAGTTGCTATACTGTCTGAAGTCGGAGTCTGTTCAGCAACGATAGCTTCCTGCGAGGATGCATCGTCCAGCGAGATATTCGACCTGACTATTCTAGGATGCTCTCCCAGAGCGTCAATGTCAAGCTCATAGAACTCGGTTTCTTCTTCTGCGTTTCTAGCTCTCCATCTCGTATGCATGAAGACGTGATTTTCTTAGACTGGTCTTCGAGACTTGGAGATATCCGAGTTCAACGGAGTCGCCAGATGTTCAGATTTTACAGTACTGAGATAAACATCACTTCCTCAATATTGCTATGGTGTGGGACGGTTCCGTCCCACCAGGTGTGCCAGAAAAAACTGTTGGTTACGAATCTGCCACGGGGAAAGGGTTTGGTTTATCTATGCGCCCTAGACCCACCCAACAGATTGAAAGGCCGGAAGGAAGGAATGCCTTCCGTGCCAATCTCCAGAGAAGGCTGGCTCCTTTACTACACTACACTGGGTTTTAGATTAGAGAATTGGAAAGAAACAGGGAAAGTGCTGAAAGAAATGCATATAACTGAAAGAAACAGGAAATATGGCCACAGGCCAAATAGTTCCAAGGGGAAGAACAGGCAGCACAATTACTAACTTCTACTTAGATCAGTAGCAATCAATATCATGAATATAACATAAACTGAAACTGTAACATTTTCTGATATGTATCCTTCAATAATTCCAGATTTCGCCCTTTATCACACACTTAAATCCAGATTGCAGAATTTACGGTATGCAAATAAAGAAACATAATTAACAGAAATAATAATAGAAGGCATCATACATAGAAAAGGAGTCCAGAATTAGAACCAGGAGTCTTAATATTGATGCAGAATCCAAGTACAACAGCTTTCTAGCAAAATGTTCCCCCCCGATTACATTACATTGAGTGGCTTTTATAGGGGAATTCAACCCCGTAATCATTAATGCCCAAAACCCTAAAACTGTTGGGGCAGCTGAGATTTGACCCCTGTCAGAGGACAGAGTATCCATGGAATTCGGCCCACTCGTGTTTACAGCGGCTCCGGACGGACTTTGCAGTTGAGAGAGCATGTCTCATTAATACGGTTGGTGCAGCTTGCCTTCAGGAACTTTTCCGGGACCTGACAGGGCCGTCTTGATGGGATAGGCCGGGGACTCAAACTCGTGCGCCATGGATGCGCCTTAAATGCCCACCTACCTTCTTTCCCTGCTAGAGTGCCCCTTCGGTTGCTGCCTTAGCGTTTAAAAATGCTTTTGCTGGAGTTCGTTGGAAATCGGGGCTGAGGTTCTCTTGGTTTAAGCCCGAAGCTTAGCTTCGCTGCGACTGGAGCCCGAAGATGGTAGAACTGCCAAGTCCTAGGACTGGGGGAGTAGGGTTCCTGCTTGGAATTTTGTCCAAGTCCGAAAATGGACTTGCTTGCTGCAGTTCGCTCCGGGTGGGTCCGAAGTTGGGCTTCGTTGAAGGAATGCCCCGAAACAGAGTTTGATGAGTGAGGGACAACTGGTTTTGTGCCTTAGCTTTTTCGCCTGAAGTGCGACGCAGATAAGAGTTTCGTTGAATATAACCCCCAAAGTGGAGGTTCGTCGGAAATCGGGGTGAAGTTGAGATAAGCCTTCACTGACCCCAATGCCTTAGACGACCGTTGAAGAAGGTGCATGAAGCCGAGGTTCGCTCGATCCTGGGGCCCAAAGTTAGGTTATGATGGGATGATGAGCGAAGGAGAGCAGGTTCGCTTGAGGATGCGCCCGAAGCTGGGGTTCGCTTGCATATGGGGCGAAGTTGAGGCGCATCTTGCCTTAGTCATTTTTTAGGAGAAAGTCAACCCAAAGTTGCATGTCTCCCTTGGCTAAATGCGAAGCTGAGCTTCGCTGCCTTTTAAAGCGAAGTCGAGGCCTTCCATGCCTTAGAAATTTGTTGGGTGAATCTTGCCTTAGCTTTAGACGACTCCGAAACTAAAGTTCGCTTGATTTGTGGGCTGAAGCTGTGCTTCGCTGGCAACTTGGGCGAGGAAGAGGCGACTTAGACTTAGAGAATCTTCAACCCTGCCTACACTGTGTTTCGCTCTTGGGGAGGCCCGAAGCTGGGCTTCGCTGACAGTCTGGGCGAAGACGAGCTGACTTGCCTTAGAAACTTGAACCTCCAAGGTGGCCTTCTACTCGAAGCTGTCCCTCGCCCCGAAGTTGAATAAAACCGCGGTTCGGCCCCTTCTTTGGGCGAAGCTGAGATTGACTAATGTTTTTTCCAGCAAAGCTGCCCAAAACTTGGATTGTGCCCGAAAAATGGGCGAAGCAGGGTTTGCAACCACGCCTTAGTACCATGATAGTGCCAGAGAAGAATTCTCGCCGGAGGAAGTTATGATTAGAGGAGAAAATGAATTAAAACAGGAAAAACATTGCAGCAGCAGTTCAAAATTTTACCCCTTAGACAAAATGTGGCAAAATTGACAACAAAAACCATATCTCCAATCTCAAACCGTCGCTCTATTGATATACTTCATGCGGTTCTGAGCTGGACTAAGATTGTCCTTGAGGATTTTGAAAATTGATTGCCTTTGCTGTAGGAAGGTATCAACCTGTGTAACCTGAGAGGAACTTGGAACGTAACCTGCCAAGGAGGGGAGCTTATGACCATCTTGGTGGATAGATGTCACCATTTGAAATGCACTTAACCTATTGATATTGCTTGCAAGAGATGGATGAATAGCTGTTGAATCTTCATATTTGTGAGAGAGAGCATTTGCTATGACACTTTCTTTACCCTCCTTATACCTAATCTGGAAATCATACTCCAACAAATTTGTCAACCACTTATTCTGTTCTGGAGAAGACTGGCACTAATCCATAACATATTTGAGTCTGCTATGATCCTTTTTAATTGTGAAATGCTAACTCAGCGGATAAGTTTTCCACTCCTCTATTGCATGTAAATTAGCCATCATTTCGTTATCATAAGTAGATTTTGCCGAGATTCTTCCTAGACAGGTGTTTACTCTAGAAAGTCAGCGGGTGACCATCATGCATCAACACAGCAATAATACGTGCTCTGGAAGCATCACATTTTATGGCACATGGTTTGCTGAAGTCTGGAGTAGACACAACTGGGGCTGAGCACATAGACTTTTAAAAAGCGTTGAATGATGTTGTAGCCTGCACTGCCCAAACAAAGGGGATCTTTCTTGGTAAGTGCTGTCAAAGGTGCTGCAATTTTCCCATAATTTTGACAAACTTCCTATGGTATCTTATGAGGCCCAGAAAGCCCCGAAGACTCTTTATGTGATTTTGGAATGAGCTAATCTTACATTGCCTGAATCTTCTTGGGATCTACCTTCACACCTTCTTGAGATACAATGTGACCCAGATATTCCACCTCTGATACTCCAAAGGAACAATTAGACTTCTTGACAAACAGCTGCTCCATTTTGAGAATTTTAAACACAGCTGCTCCAAAGGAATACTCGATCTACACAAGAAGCATTATCGCAATGAGCAATCTATACATTGAAATTATTTGAAGTGTTAACATACAAGCCCAACCTCTTGGCAACATCTCAACCTATGAAATTATAAGTGCTTGCGGAATCAGTCAATATATATACTTATTGATTTTTGATGAAGCCTTTGTACCTTGATGGTTTTGCATGCCCATGAGTGCGAAAATAGATAGGCTGAGCAGGTCCCTTTTCTCTGTCTCCTCCATGTTATTCTTTAGTTCCTCTTGATTCTTGTCTGCTAAACTGAATTCTGCAACTGGAACCTCATCTACTGTGTCCACCTGAAAAAGCTTTTTTCCTTGACATGCTTGGTTGTGAGGATATCTGGATCTGCACTTGTAACAAAAGAATCGTGCAAACATATCATCCCCTTGAGGGTGAAATATGGCCTTCATGCATTTCTCTTCTTGGCTGAAACCTTGACACCTTAAGTTTATTTTCTGCTGCTCTGGTCATTTTTTCTGCATCTCGGTTTGAGCAAGGGTCATGCATATCGATTTTCCTTTGAATATCGTCCTTCAACCCATTTTCTAAATGCTGAGACAACCACCACTGGATCCAGATTATAGGTGTGACTGAGAGTGCTCATGAATTCATTGCAATATTCCTCGACTGAACCAGTCTGTTTGATCTGTAGTAGCTTAACAACATAGGAAGCCAACCTTTGTTTCAAGCCTGGCCAATCTTGGCATTTCTGCTTAATTAAAGTTCAGACCAACCCATAAAAGTTTTCAAGTATTCTGAATTTGTAAACTCATTCTGGCAAGTGTTTTTTCATTTCCATTTAGGAGTTTTGACAGTGGGCTTAATGACTGTTGTTGCCTTCATCTTCTGCAATAGATCTTCCATTCATTCTTCCACAACCTCCTTAGAGGTTTCTTCCTTCTGTGTCATCTGCTTCTGCTCTTTGCAACATCCTAAGATTCTCTCACTTTGTATGGATATGGCCTTCAAGTGGTTGCTTGCACAAGTATAACTCTTCTATGCCAACTTGCCAGTTTTAATAATTCAATGGCTTTTAATAATATTTTCTTAAATCCTTCAATTAATATCTCTTGATGATAATATGGTATTTTCATTTTTTTTAAGGTAGTATTTGATATCTCATTCAATATTTTACATGTCTTTTGATGGCCTCTGGTGGTGCTTGAACCTTTGTCCCAATGATCCTTCTCTTCTCTCTCCTCCGAGAGGTTCTATCTCTAGCACTTGGACTTTTCCTTTTCTCTCAGATACATCACTTAGGCTCTGACCTCAACTTTAGAGAGCACTGCCATGTGCCCTGATAACATATTGCATGATCTGCAATTGACATGGCAAGTAAATACAGGAGAGAAATCGTAGACTTTTACATTCACCTAAATTTTATCATTATACAAGTTATATTGTTTGAGATCAACAGCTGTTATGAACATACATGAATTAGTTTTCTCCCAAAACCTACTAATACCTAAAATAAGCCATATTTTTTGATTTTATAATATTCATCTTTCATACTTTTTGACATATATGGTGTCAACATTAAAACATATTAATGGTTTTTATTTTTCCCATTTTTATTTCTTTATTTATTAGGGTTCTTTTCCATATTGTGCTTTTTTTTTTTTTTTTTTTTGAGTAATACTTCTTATACACATCCGTCGTGGAGATTGAATCCAGGTCACATCACCGATAATGCAAGTGGCATCCTTGCCGGTAGACCATATTCTGCTTTATTAATAAGGTTTGCTGTCTTTTGTTATTGTGTTTATTATCTTATTACTTAGTTTTTCTTTGTTTTTTTCTTTTATATTGAGAAGAAAGTCTTATGGCCCAAAAGGAGACATCATCGAGTTCTATAATGCAAGACAGCCAACAAAAGACTTCACTGAGTACACAAAGTGAAAGCAAAAATACAACGTAACAAATATTCAAAGCAAGTAAAGACAACTGAAGGAGCAAGACAAATCAAGAAGGATCCCATTTTGCCCTCTTGGGAAGTAGTCTTGGACTCACCGGGGCCTCTTCATCCTTTTGCAAGAACACCTTTGTTCTTTATCCCTCTTAAGAGCCAATGTATGAGACGTCAGCACAGGTCCATGGTAAGCCTCTGGGGGACAAGAGGTGTGTCCTATGTCCTTCACCTCCTGTGAAACAGAACTGTTGCCATGAGTGTGAGTGAGCTGCTGATTGGAAGGAACTGAGAAATCACTGCTGGAACTGCTGCCATACACCTCTTTTTTCTACTAGTTTACACTGAATACTTGGACTTGTCAATGCAGTCCAACTGCTGATCAAACTTCTGGAACTCCCTGCCCAAGCATCTGCCCCCATTGGACCTAATATCATGTCCTCATAAAGTCTGAAGGACATCCTGTTCTGGGAAAGAAGATGAGGCGGTATTGAAGAATCAAGTATAGTAATCAATCTTGATTGTGCATGGGGAGGTAATGAAATTTGCCCTTTTCCTATTCTGCTAACATCTGTATTCTGTCAACATCTGGAGCATTAGAAGCACCCTGTCCTGCCTGTGAATGAGTTAAATAAAGAGATAGACTGAGTGCAGATTGGTCAATGAGCTGATCAAAATGCATTCTTGTCTTGGGACTGCTCAGAATATCAACTTTGACAAACAAAGAAGGCCGAGTTGTTCTATTCACCCATGGAGAGTCAAGGATTGCACCCTCGGTGCCTGCCATGACTTCATCAGGAACTTGCTGAATAGTCCTACGAAGATCTACCAATCTGTCACTTTTGCCTTTTCCAGCATCTCTTCTCAAAAAAGCCACCTCTTGCTGTGAAGGAGCCAAGTCACACATACCCAATATATCATGAACCCATGGGAATTTTCCGCTTCCTTTCCCTCTTTTAGCTTTTTCCATTGCTATACCATCTCTCAGAAACTTGGAATCTTCATGAGAAGACACTCTGGAATGACCTGAGACCTATGTAACAATAGCATGAATTTTGACTAGCAGCAAAAACATGGTTATTTCTATCTTTCCAGAGGAGCCACAAGGTTCCAGTAGGGGTAATTAGCCAAAATATACGGTAGAACTTATTCAATTTTGAGTCGAGAATAATGCCAGTCCATATGCCATAAAACACATATGACCAAATATAAGCAGCATAAGGACCAAAAAAAAAAACGCATGTTTGTTAGTTTCTTCTCTGTTGCAAATATGACAGAAGGAAGCAGTCAAACAATTGTTCTCAGGAGCTTTGTCAGTGGCAAGTCGATGCTAAACAAGTATTCATCTAAAACAAGTTTTTAGAGGCTCAATATAGGGAGACCACAACAAATTTAAAATAAGAGACCAAGTTTTAGTAGCACTGATGTGAAAGAAGGAATTCCCACCAATTTATTTAAGATCAATTAGATAATCCAGGTCCCGCATTGGAGACATATCAGTTAGTACACAAGACAAGGCTTTCTGCAGCAACTATTAAGTTGCTTTATCACTTGCAGGTAGCCCATAATTTTTTTTTTTAAAAATTGCCAATCTCAAAGTGAACTACCACTTATAAAATCTCCAAAGGTCTTAATACCCTTTTTAAACTAAGAGTAAGTAGAGCAGCGTCTAACAAGAGCAAGATATTTATTGCCTGAATAAATATTCCACTACACAATTCTGAAAGCCGGACATTTCTTTCCAAGACATAAGAAGGCAGATGATGAGACAAAAGACTTCACAAATTCCCAATCTGGTTGGACTTTCAAGGAACCCAGAATTTTATCAGCGGGGTAGACATTTGCCCACATTTTTTTGCCTTTGGGAAAGGAACATTCAATAGTTTACCTTACTAGTACCTGCCAAGATGCATAACCTCAGAGAGACCTTATGATCCACTTTGCTGCCAATGCAATGCCCTGCAAGTTTGAAATTTTTAAGCCTAAACTACCTCAACTCCTAGGAATAGTTTAATTGTTCCAGTTCACAGTGTACCTCTTGGACATCGTCTTGCCATCAGACCACAGATATTTCCGTATAATCCTAGACAAAGCATCGAGTTGATAATTGATAAATGGCTAGCAATAAAAGTAGTACAAAGAATATAAAGAAGGAATTTTCTTACACAGCTGATACCTACCAGCCAAGGATAAATATCTATTATTCCACTTCTCTATTCCTTTAGAGATGGATTATAAGGGGAAAAGGGATCCCCAAATATTGTATCAATTTAGAAGGTGCACTAAAATTGCACCCTTGCTTGATGGCCTAATCAGGAGGATTTTCATCTTAGGATAATGCTGAGCAATCTTGGACCCAGAGGCAACACAATAAATGTCAAGCTTATGAAGCATAGAATCAAACTCTCTTTAGAAAATTCTGGGAATAAAGCAGTAGGCAAATAGAATTTCATTTAATTGGCCTGGATGAGATAAGGTGATAAATTTCATGGTTCTACCTGATGCTGAATCAGTTAAGAGCCAATAAATAGGCTCAACAACAATTACAAATGATGACAAAGCCAAAGGGCAGCCCTGTTTGATGGGCCTTTATAATGCCATATGATCCGACAAATTGCCATTACCCTTAATCAGAGCCGAAGCATCATCAAAATAGGGTCTTGACCATATGTACAGATTTGCTTTTTTAGACAATTCATATCCTCCAAACCAGCAAAAAGATTGTCAAGAATACACCTGCCTTCAACAAATACAGATTGTGTAGGTGATACAATTTTGGGCAAACATTTCTTCAGCCTAAAAGGCTAACAGGTTTGCCAAGATTTTGTGTGACACATTTAGAAGAGCAATAGGTCTCCAATTTTGCACCATGGTGGGATCAGTAGAATTAGGGATTAATTTAACAATACCTCCATTAATATCTTCACCCAAGGCCCCAGAATCAAAAGCTTCATTATGCACACTCAACAAATATCAAGCTTTAAAATGGATATTGGCTTTTGTGAACTCTGCAGAAATTCAAGCCTGTGGACTTACCATTTTATCAATGATGAATAGTTCTCAGATTTTCCTCAACCTGCATTGGGAGGTCTAGTTCTTGCTCAGCTTTCTTATCAATTTTCCTTAGCACTATTTTCAAACAGAGATCTCTAGCATATTTGACTAGATTAGACTCACCATCAAAGGTAAAGGAATTTAGGTTTGTAATTTTTTTCCCCCATATGAATAGTTATTTTTCTTCAATTGGTTATATGGGATTTGAAATGGGCCCCACCCATATTACATTATCACCACGCAGTGATATTACAATAAAACTTGGATATTATCCATGTGTTGCTTGGCAAGATTTGAACCTGCGTTTTCTCCTTGAATTTTGAGGAATCTTACCAGTTGAGCTAAATGCCATTTGATCCCATATGAATAGTTATTGAGGTCTGTTCTTTTTCAACTATTAATTTTTCTTTATTTCATTTACTTTATTTATTTATTTTTTTTGCTTGAGAAAAAAGGGTTGTACTTGGGTCCCCTACCCTTGATAAATCACAACTCTCTTTTGTAAAGCTTGAGAGTTTACAAACATATTTAATTCTTATCTCAATATAGATGCTATAACTAGATATCTACATCTTTTTTCACAAAAAGTCTGAATTTTTGATATTCATTTTTTGGATCTTCTTTAATTTTTTTGTAAATACAAATATTCAGCATCATTTTTCTTGACAATTTCCAATCTTGTTCATCCATCCATCCAAGTGAAATCTTGATTAGTGATGGTCTTTGATGATGCCAAGTTGCCATTGTGCCTCTTGAATATCTATAACTGCTCTATTGGCTTGATGCTTTTGCTGCTCTGCTATGATATTTTGAACGGTTGGTCCTGTTGCTCCCTAATGCTGCTGCACCCCTTTGAAATTCAGAAACATTATGCTTTTTCTGCCAAACAGTGTCGTGCTTGATGCCTTTCTGACTCCATGTAGATCTAAAATTCTGATGCCTTAAGCCATACAAGATTGTTCCTACTGAGGGTGGTGTGGGTGCCGATATGCTGCAAGCTTAACTTGACATTCTGTTTCCTTTGATTCTTCAACAATTTGTTTTTTAATTTTAAATTCTTCTTCACAATCTTCTCTCTTATACCTTTCTTTTGGTGCATCCTTGTGCACTTTTGACAAGGCTTCCTTGGACTTTGCTGCTGCTACTTTATATTCAACATTTGAGTTTTCTAATGGTTCTTCAACTTGTTCCCTTGCCATAACTGCTTCTTGCTTCTCGTTGAATCCTTGCTTCTTAAGATTTTCCTTCTAAATGCGACCATGAACTGAACATTGTCATCTGTATTTTTTCCTTATATCTTCTTTATTCATTTCTTTCAATTCTCTCTAAAGCCTTTTTATTTCTTCTTCATATCCTTTGATGGTGACCTTCAAACTAGCTATCTTTTTATATGGGTTCCATTGACTCAAGAATGCATGCTCCATTTCATCCCAAGTGAATTCCTTTCCTTAGCAATACTTGCCCACCAATCATGAGCTTCCTCTTTTAAAAGATAGAAAAGTTTGCAACTCCAAAAATGGTCACTAGAATATAGAGATCTAAACTTCATCCACCATTCTTGAGCATCAATGTCATCCTTTCCAATGAAATTGATAACTCCATGATCTTGATCTCAACCCCCCAAAAATTCCAAAAGCAGCTAGGATTTTGGGAAAAAAAAAATAAAGTTTTTTTTCTAGTCTTCTCTAAACCTTGCTATCACCGGCAGAATGATTTAAATGCAAAATAATTGACATAAAAGGGTTTTACATTGTTGCGTAGACTGTTGCTGTTGTTGCTAAGAAGCTTGGACAGCTTTGATGGCGGTGCAGTTCTTCTTGATTGCGGCGGTGAGAATGCTAAAAAATTATTTTGCCAGTAAACAAGATATTGCAGCTGAAACTCAAATCGCTTCTCTTTGCCGATAATCTTCAATTTGCTTCTCTTTGCTGGTAATCTTGTCGGTAATCTCCTCTTTTGCAAATCTCCTCAATGAACCACATGGTGGTATTATATCACCTGACAAGATTTGAACTTGAGTCTCCCCATTGGGAGCCCCACGTTGATCTAGGCATGTGACCTTTTTGCAACATGGCTTTATGCTCGAAAATGCTTGAAAAACTATTTTTTTCATCCTAACTACATTGTTAGGGGCATAACTTTGTGCTTGGGACTCCTGATTTTGAAATATTAGAGAGAACAAGAATTTTTGCAAGAAACTTTATCGTAGACACAATTGTCGACAACTTTGTGGAAATAAAGACTCTAGAGGCCCTCAAATATGCAAAACAAATTACTTACTAAAAATATGAATTTTCTATTTTAGATTTTCATAGCCAAAATGCATCTCTAGTTGTGTTGACACATCAATAGCAGACAAAACACAAAGGACAAGTCATATGTATGTAATTTTCATATAATATGCATTTTGTAACTCATGGAAGGTGAATCACCACATTTCCATATGGGTGACCTAAGTGAGGGAAGGTGAACCACCACATTTCCATATGGGTGACCTTCTATATTCAATACAGTGGATTCTCAATAGACCAATTCTTGTATAAAGAGAGATGCACCCCTGACTATAAAAAGCATAAGTAATGGATGGAATGTTATAGCCTGACATCTCTTCTGAGAGATTGCTTCTATTGCACTCAATTTTTTGAGCAATCAAATCATTTTGTTTTTTTACTTACATATATTTGTGTTTTGATTTGTTTCTTTGTTATTTTTGAATTTTTATTTTTCATGATCTTCCTTAACTTGAAATTTTGAGTCTTGGGTCAATCGAAATTATGAGTCTCGGGTCAATCGAAATTTTGAGTTTTGGATCATATGTTTTTAACCACTTGAACTAATGTGATGTGATAAAATGTTAAGGTTCATCCATGGGATTGGCACCTTGGCAGTTATGTATTTATCACTTGGAAATATTCGAATCTTGGTCTCCTCCTTGAAACTTGAGGAATATAACTGGTTAATCTAATGCCATTTGATTCAAAGTTAAGGTTCACCTATGAGAATTGAACCTTGGTTTAGGGTGTGAAACTCCTCACTTTGAACCAATTGCTCTGAATCCCATGAGCATAGTTTTTTATTTAATAAGTTATATGTGGCTTCAATTGGGGGCCACTCCCATAAAAATACCAAAATATTACATTTGTTGATAGGTCAATTAAACCATATCCAACATGCCTTTTTATCACAAATATTTTTCATTTCTTTTTATATCAAATATATTCTTCAACTTTCTCGAAGTGCTATGTTTCCACAATCAGCTCCTTGACATCATTTTCATTAAGAGATAAAATCTCACTTGGCCAGTTGCCTTCTAAAATTTGAATTTCACCAAGATGAAGATCAACAATGTGATTGGCTAAATTATTTGCTACCCGATTTCCTTCTCTATAAATATGCTCACATTTTCAAGAGATTGCCTCCAATAATAGATGATGAATGTTAACAATAATATTATTTTTTATACAATCCCCACATCCATTTTTTTTGATAGCATTAACGATAATTTGTGAATTCCCCTCAATTGAAATATATTTCCATCATTTTGCTATTGTAATTTTAATCCCTATAAGAAGTGCCCTAGCCTTTTGCAGAGTTGGTAGTTTAAGTTCCATATGATTCAAAGTAAGTGAGGAGACTTTTGCCTTCATTATTTCAAAAAACACCACCTCCATCGACTTTTCCTGGATTTCCTTTAGAAGCACCATGAAAATTAATTTTGATAAACTTGATTTTTGGACATTTCCAATTTACCCTAGATCGAAGAAGATCCTTTGTTTTAATTCCATTGGTGTAGATGACTCTTCCATGTATGTTCAAATCCTATAACCAAGTTGTTACCACCTCTTTTTCTGCACTTGAGACTTCCCATGATGAGCACCATATCTGTAAACATTTTGCAAGAGAGGCAATAATACAATTCCAAACTTGGCCATGATTTTGAAGTTTATTTTTAAAAATTCTATTATTCCTTTCAAGCCATAAATTCCAATAAATAATGGCAGGTCAATTTTCCACAGAATACATAATACTTTAGTTTTGAAATAATTAATCCAACATTTCATCAACTCTTTCAATGTTGATGGAGCTACCCAGTATATTTTCATATTTATAAAAAAGTAACCCCAAATGGTGTGAGCAAAGGGACAATAAATAAGTAAATGGTTTGATGTTTCTAAATCCTTCTCACAAGGCACATATGAAAGGTCCATGATATCCTCTTCATTGTAGACTCTCTCTTGTAAGAATCTTATTTTGAACTGCTAACCAAAGGAATGTTGAGGCCTTAGGGGGAGCCTCTAGTGGCCAAATATTCTTCCAAGGAAAGTCTTTGGGAGTAGGAAATCTTGATTGCTTTAAATTATTATATCCTAACTTGACTGAGCATCCTACATCTTTTGAAAGATTTCAAATTAACTCATCCTTTTGTGTAAAAATTGTCAAATAAAACATTTGAAGCATATTTTGAAGTTCATTTGCAATTTGTTTGAGTTCCTCTCCTTCAACCAGGTTACTAATAAAAATCCATGATTTGGAGTTGTTGCTCATATTAATATAGTCTTTGACCTTTGGACCTTTACAAGCTAGGCATGCTCGAGCCAATGGTTGCCATTTTGAGTCAGAGATAAGAGGATAAGGGTTCAACCAAGCATCAGACCAAAAATTTGCATAATTCACCTCATTGATTGACCATATAATAACATATCACTTTTCAATAATTTCCAAAATTTTTGAAAGAAAATTGCAGGCAATCCATTAGGGCCAGGTGCCTTATTGGTATGGAAAGAGAAAACTAGTTTATGTAGCTTCTCCATAGATATCTTCTTCATCAAACTTACATTTTGTCCTAGTGTGATAATTGATGGAATATTTTGCAAAAGCTTATCATGTGCCTCCTTATCTTGTTCAAAACATGACAATTTGTTTTTGAAATAATTAATTGCTTCCTTATATCTTCTTCCTGAATATTTCTTCCATTTGGAGTTCAAATATTTTTGATGTGACGAAAAGAAAAAAATGTTTTTACTGTAGCATGAAATACTTTTGTTTTTCTATCTCCTTCCTTGAGCCATTTTTCCTTAAATTTTTGGAACCAATATGTCTCCTTAATGCATTATGATAACTAGAAAGTAATTATTTTTCTTTCACATAATAATCCTTGATCGATTCCATTAGTTTCTACTCTCTCTTGTAGAATTTTGAGCTTGGATTCAATTTCTTTCTTTTCTTTAAAATGTTACCAAAATATTTGCCTTTCCAAATATTCAATTTCTCCTTTAAATATTTAATGTTTTGAACAAACCTATGCATTTAAGATCCTTCAAAATTTGCTTCATACCACCATAACATTACCTTCTGGAAGAAATCAGGGTCTTGGAGCCACATAGACTGGAAACGAAATGGCTTTGGATGGCCATTATTAGGTAATTGGCAAGTCAAAAGAATGGGTTTCTGATCTGATCCTGCTCACAATAAAATATTTAAAGAGATTGTATACTTTTTTTGCAACCATTTGTTGGATAACAAGAATGTATCCAATTTTTCTGCTATATGAGTTTGCTCCATGCGTCTATTATCCCATGTATATTGAAAACTTGAAGGACTAACACCCCAAAGGCCATTTGAATTGACAAATCAAGCAAAATCTTGCATTGATTTAGACCATCTTGGAATATCACCCTTCTTTTCCAAAGGAGATAGAACAGTGTTGAAGTCACCCCCAAGAATCCATAGATTGCAATAAATCATCATTGTGTTTGACAAAAATATGCTAAGGTCCTTCCAACATCTTTCACGAGGAGTGACTATAGTTGGAGCATATACATTTATAACCCCAACTTTGATGTTTTCCTCTTTCTTGTAAAATAGTCCAGCAACCCAATTACTTTTTGCTTCTAAAAATTGCTTATCCCATTTGCATTTGTCCCATATTGTTGTAATACCGCTTGAAGCTCATGTAGAAGAAATTGCTAGACAATCACCCATCTTCTAAATCTTTTTAAAAGCATCCTTACATTCCTCACTACTTAATTTTGTTTCTTGTATTAAAATAAACCTAGGACTATAACAACCTAATAATTCCATAATAACTCTTTTTTAGGGGGTCTTATTCATACCCCTAATATTCCATGATATCATTTTCATCATCACTTTTTATTTTTATTAGTGGGCTTAGCCCCACTTCTTGTTAACACCTGTGATATTTTTATTTGGATTCCCAAATCGATATCCCTTTGAGTTTCTTTTTCTCTTTGTTCATGCTTTGATGGACTTCCTCTCCTTTTTCCATTCCCACCAACACTCTCATCTTCATCAATCTCTTATATTTTTCCATATTGTTCATAATGAGACTTATCTTCTAAAGATTTATGTTGCCCTAAAGAATTTGAAATGCAAGAAATAGCCTCATAAACACTTTCTTTTTTATGTTGCCTCAAAAACCCTAAAGTGCATGGATGATCCTCCATAGTTATTACTTTCTTATGCTGCCTTGGAAACCCTAAATTTCCTTGGATATCCTCCATATGCTTTTCTTTATTGTGCTGCTCTTGAAACCCTAAAGTGCAATGAATACAATTTGTACTACTTTCATTTTTATTGCAAGGAGAAAATTTTATGCTACTTGAGGAAAATGAAGATGATTTACTTGGATTAACCTTGACCTCCTTCACCTCATTCGCTTTAAAATTCACCTCCCATCTTCCTTTGCTTTAAAATTTGCCTCCCCATCTTCCTTTGCACCTTTAACTCTTTCTATATTTGAACTTACACATTGTACTTCCTCATCCCTTATGTCATTTTTTTCTTCTAATGGTTGATTCGAGTGAACTATAATGGCCTTTGCCATTTGATGATGCAGAGGGGTTTTTCTTGCCACTTTCTTAGAAGTGGAAAATCCTTGATTTGACTCAACTTCTCCTATGATATGAGCTCCTTGTTTCACATTAAAGTTTGCCTCATGCCCAAAATTTTCCATCTTTTTCTCTATCATTTTCACTTTGCAATCTCTTGCCATTTGTCCGATTTCATGATATTTGCAACATCAGAATGCAATATTTTCATAATCCACTTGTTGATCTCATTCTCTTGATTCAAATTTAATCCTAATGGACTGCGGTAAAGGTTTTGAAATATCCATGGCAACACATATTCGAGTGTATACAACATGCCTTCTCTCCTTAGTAGTTCATCCCTCTTGGATGAACTTGCCTAGAGTATTGCCAATGTTCTTCAAAACCTCCTTATTGATGAGTTGATAAGGAAGTCCAAAAAGCCTAATTCACATTGGAAGCCTTTTAATAGTCTCTGTCTCCACAAAAACCCTAAACCAAGGGCCTCCATCCATTCTTTTATCCCTTATTTTTGAACCGGAGAAGATAATGAGGAAAAATTCTTTTGGAAGAAAAGTCATGGAGTAATTTAAATTCAATCCCCATTTTTGCTTGATCCAATTTTGAATCTTAGAAAAGCTTGGCTAGTGTCCATGGAACTTACATATTAACCCTCTGGTTTTAAGAACCATTATATCATGCTCAATCATCTCATCCTTGATAATCACTTCTGGTGTAATATTTGCTACCTGGATAGGGTTTGCCATAGATTCACTCTCTCTCTTATTGCTAAGGGCATCCATACGTCCACAAATGATTCTTGCTTCTTGCTCAAGCTTCCTTATTGCTCTCGGCTTGCACCCCATGAGCATAGTTATAAAGCTTGTTGTATTGTATTCTCATCTTTATTATATTAAATTGATTTATCTGTTTGAATAATTAATAGGGTTCCTTTCTTTTCCAATTTTATTTTATTTTATTTTTATATATTTAGTTGGCTTTATTTATGTTTTAATACTTCTTAGGGTTTATTATTATTATTATATATATATTTTTAATTGGGTATATGGGTTTAAAAAGGAACCCATTGGTCTTACATCCCAACCTTGATATTCAACAAACCACAGAGTGGTATTATATTGCTTGACAATACTTGAACCTATGTCTCCACATAGGAAGCCCACATTTTTAACCATTTGATCACATGTGATTTGATTAAAATGTTAAGGTTCACCAAAAGGATTGGAACCTTGGTTTATTGTGTGAAATTCATCACTTCCCACTACTTGGCCCAAACAATTTAGGATTTTGAGAGAAAATTATTATTATTTATTTATTTTGTTTCTTTTTTTTTTTCGATGAAAAAAGACTAAATTTTATTAAACAGAAACTAGATTACATAGTCGCGAGGCCTTCCATACATGGGCCGCAGCCTGGAAGTGCCTCTAGATATACATGCCTATAATCCCATGAAGGCTAAATGCCCAATTAGAGAATAGACAAAAATTGCACAAAAAAGCATTGCTACACCTAATCACTGAACGACATATCAGAGGAGGAGGACTCCTCAGAACTGCAATAAGACAAAACCATCGGTTTATTTTCCTTGTATACAACATATCCTCTCGAAACCGCATTCGAGAGGTCTTCATTTCCAGTGGTGATTGCAAATTCCTATAGCTCCACCAGCTCATCCTGCTAATCTCCACTGTTATTTGTCTGTCCTATCTCCACCTTCCCACATACACAGTGATTCGAACAATTCCTAATCATGAAACACCGAGGCCTTCAATCTCCTTGTGCGCAATTCCTCCCTCCTCCTAGGAGTTGCCACGTTGGTACTTATTCCTTCCCCATCATTGGGGTAATCCTGTCGAAGCAAAACCTGCAAGTCCATATAATCTTCCCCCAGGTTTTGCCCCCTACCATAATCCCACCAATGATGACCTCTCTCTATTCCCCAATTAGCCAATCTATCTGCAACTCTGTTCTTTTCCCTCACCACGTGGAGAAATTTTATCTGCGCTCTATTTTTTAAACCCATAATATTGTCCAAGACCCGTTGACCCTCCATTCCATTTCGCCCCCCTCCTCCTACTTGTTCAACCTATTGATTAAGACCTGAGAGTCAGACTCCACCTCAATTCTCGAGTATCCTTGCTTAAGAGCCATGGCTAAGCCTTCACAGATGGCCATGGCCTTCACCACCATGTTGTTGTTCCTCCCAATGCCTCGATGGAAGCCAAAAACCATCGTCCCTTCGTGCGTACGACCCACCCCTCCAATACCTGCCTCCCTCAGATTGCTACGAGCAGCACCATCGGTGTTAACCTTAACCCAATCCATCGGCAGTGGCTTCCACTTCCCTCCCCTATCCAACTTTTTAGGAGGAGGAACCTTCCTTATTCCCGAGCTCCAATTCCATAAAGATTGGGATTGAACCCACCTAGGGATCACAATCCCAAGAAGATCCAATAACTCCTCATCTTTGGGCATAAGCTGAGAACCTTTGATTCCTCTTACAACCTCTCTAATATTGAGCAAAATTCTCAAGAGAATTGACTCCTTGGATGAGCACTCATCATGGAAAATACGCCTGTTGCGCTCTAGCCACACCTGCCACAAAGTGAAGGCCTTGAAACAATGGACTAGAAGGGCAGACTGTCCACCTGCCCCTCTCGAGCCCCACAGATCAAAGAACTGCTCCAATGAGACATCACCAAGTCGGGGCAAATTAAACATCCTTTCGCCTTGCTCCCAGGTCCAACCAGCAAAGGGACATTGAACTAGAAGGTGGTCCACTGATTCTCCCACTCCATAACAGAGCACGCACAATTCTGGGCCCACCAAGCCCCTCTTACGAAGATTATCCTGAGTCAAAATCCTATTCTGAATGGCTAACCAAATGAAAATGTTGACTTTCGACCAGATACTTGAATTCCACACCTTCTTCCAAATCGCCCTCTCCCTACCCAATCCCTCTGTGAGCCAGTCATATCCCTTCTTGATGGAATACCATCCATTTCCTTTGTCTCCCCATCCCAAAGAGTCCTCTTCCGACCATGAGCATTGCCTTTGATCCAAAATAGCCCTCAGACTATCCCTATCTTCTTTAGCTATTTGTCTCCAAACCGAGAGGTCTTTCCACCTCCTCAAACCCACTCCCCCTTCATCTTCCTCCCAGAAGTCCTTAACATAGACCCAATTTGCATTCTTAAAAATCTCTGCAGCATTACCCAGGTTCGGGAACTAGGAAGTAATTGGCTGGTATTGATCCCACGCATCATCCCAAAATTTTGCCTTTCTCCCATTTTTGACTTTCTAGAATAGCCCTGCAGTAATAACATTACTAGCCTTTTTAATTGCAGTCCAAATGATGGACCCCTCCCCTGTTAAAGGGGAGGCTATAAACCGGTTCCACCTCATCCCCATACTTCGTAGATAGAACCTTCGACTTAAGGCTGGACTGGTCCAGAATCCAATTCCACAACAATTTAGCCGATAAAGCCAAGTTTTGATCAACCAATCTATGGATACCCAACCCCCCTTTATTTAGTGGGAGGTAGACCGAATCCCACTTTACCAAACTCCATTTCTTTTTCAATTCTGAGCCTCCCCAAAGAAAGTCCCTCAAAAGTCTGTCAATCTCCTTAACACAGTGCCTGGGACCAATCATAGCCGTAAATTGAAAGACCGGAATAGCCTGCAACATTGATTTTATCAGAGTCAATCTTCCCCCAACGAGAGCCATCGATGGGTCCAATGATTTAACTTACATCGAATTTTATCTATAAGAGTCCTCCAGGATTCCTTTCCAAGATGTCTTCCTGCCATTGGAAGCCCGAGGTATTTAAAGGGGACCAAGCCTTTCTTGAAATTTAAAATATTAAGGATACGGGTTTGCACCCTATTATCAACATTGAAAAAGAAAACCTTAGACTTATCTTCATTGATAACTTGACCCGAAGCTCTCCCGTATAGATCCAAACATCTTCTGAACCCCTTGGCCTCCTTGATCTTTGCTATCCCCATACAAGCGGAATCATCCACAAACTGCAGATGCGTCAGAGGCACGACCCCCTTGGACACTGCAAAACCTTTTATTTCTTGGGATTCCCTAGCTTTGTGGATAGTCCTACCTAGGGCTTTCCTAAATAATGAACAAGTAAGGAGACAGAGGGTCTCCCTGTCTCAGGCCTCTACTTGCCCCAAACTGCTCCGAAGGGACACCATTTATCAAGACCGAGTAAGCAGGATTGGAAAAGCAAGCTGCCACCCAATCGATCCACCTATCCTCGAACCCAAACTTTTGCAGAACCTTAATCAAAAAACTCCAATCAACTCGGTCATAGGCTTTGGACATATCTAGTTTAATAAACATATTACCTTCCTTACTGAGTCTCATGGAGTGAGTAACTTCCTATGCCAATATAATTTGGTCCATGATTTGTCTCCCTTGCACAAATCCACCCTGTTCCTCAGATATAATGGCTGGTAAAACCACCTTCAAACGCTCTGCCAACACCTTAGAAATAATCTTATATATACAATTACAGAGGGAAATAGGCCAAAACTCATCCAACGAGGAGGCCCCATCCTTTTTTGGAATAAGAGCAATAAAAGTATAATTCATAGCTCTTAAGACAGATTTAGACCTTTTGGCCTCTTCAACTACTTGTAGGATTTCCTCCCCCAACTCCTCCCACATAAATTGAAAGAATTCAATTGGAAAACCATCCGGTCCTAGAGTTTTACCTTTTTTCATCTCAAAGACTACCCTTTGCACTTCCTCCAAAGACACCTCTCTGGCCAGGAACAAATTTTGCTCGACCGAGATACAAGGAGGAATCGACTCCAAGATCTCTCATTGTGCCTCATCATCCAGAGGAACCTTCAAAAAAAGATCAGAGAAGTACCTCCTTGCTTCCCCTTGCATCTCACACCATGTCCTTACGACCTGCCCCCTTCCACAGGTTAGAGACTTAATAAAATTAAACTCCCTTCTAGCCATGGTTGACCGATGGAAATTTTTTTGTATTTCTATCCCCCTCCCTCAGCCAGGTGATTCTAGACTTTTGTTTCCAGAACACCTCCTCCTTTCGCTCCCATTCCTCCACCTTCATCACCGCCTCTATCTCCTGGGTCAAGAGCTCCCGAGAAAGACCTTCCAAATGAATCCTCTCAGTCACCTGCTTAAGAGCCCGCACCGCCTCTTGGGACTCTCGCTCAATATTTCCAAAAACTAGACGGTTCCATTCTTTTAGCCTCTCTTTCACATACTGTAGTCTTTTAAAAAATATAAACATCATAGTTCCAAATCTTGGGCGTCCCTCCGTCCACCATCTAAGGATCAAATCCTTGAAACCCTCATGGTCGAGCCAGGCAAGTTGAAACCGAAAAGGGTTGTTCCCTGGTTTAATCCAACTCAAGATGTCAAGAGAGATTGGCCAATGATCAGATCCCACAAAAGAGAGAATATCTGAGTGCAACACTATTCCTCCAGCCGCCCAGGAGTCGTCAACTAAAAAATGATCCAATATTTCCTGGATATGGTCCAAGTTTAGTCTCCTATTACTCTAGGTGAACAAGCAGCCTTTCGGAACCACATCTCTAAGACCTAACCTATCCATTTGGTCAATGAACAAATGACTCCCCACGTCCAGGACTCTGGAGCCTCCTTGCTTTTCCTCCAACGAAGCAATAGCGTTAAAATCCCCTCCAACTATTTGAAACATCTCCTTCCCTTTTTCTAAAATTACCTCCATTGCCCTCCACTGCTCCACCTTTTCTTTTATATTAGCCGGAGCATAAAAGTTAACTACCTGAAAGGGAGCCGCATTTGAAAGCAGATACCCTCTTATCTCCAAAATTCTTGCAGCTTCCACTGCATCCACAACCTCTATCTTCCTAGGATCCCACATACAAAGCAATCCTCCAGAATTACCCTTGGCAGCAACCGCTAAACTCAAAGCTTCCTTCCAAATTCTCTTGCAAGCTGTTGAGCTTCTTTCTAAACTCAATTTGGATTCCTGAATCAACATCAAATAAGGATGATACTGTCTAATCAAACGCTTCACAACATTCTGCTTGGGTTTCGCCCCCAAGCCCCTCACATTCCAAGAAATAATCTTCATTTGGAGAAAGAATTGAAATGCGAATCAATAGTTCGCATAACCTCCGCTTCCACCAAATGCTCCCCTTCCTTATCTCGCTTGTCCTTTTCCTATTTTCTTCCAGCCGCATGTTGTTTTCCTCCTCGATGCTTCCTCGGGGTACTTGATGTAATCCCTAAGGGATTACTTCTCATTCCTCTCCTCCCATCCCCCTCAATCTCGATAGCTCTTTCCTCCCTCTCCGTATCATCCTCAACTGCATCCTTGGCCTTCACTAGAATTGACTCCTCCAAGGGCCCAACCTCCTCCTTCTGAGTTCCAAAGTCTTCCTGAGTGCACATCTCTGTCGGGGCCTCACCCCCGCTACAAGGGAACGACACCAAATCATCCTAAACAACCTGCTCATGAGAGGGGCAATCCCCCCCCCCACAACATCCACATCCACCTCACTGGACCCGGATCCCAAGACATCAAACTGATTTTTGAAAGGAACTTCCAAATGTTCCTTACCCTTTCGGCCACCAACCTTCGATCTTTTCCTGTTTATAACCGCACGAAAACCATCCTCCTCCCCCACTTCCACACCTTTCCCTTGATGGGGCTCCTCCTCCTTCTGCTTCATCTCAGTATTCTTGGGGCAATCCCTTGCCAGGTGACCATAAAGATGACAATGTCTGCACCTGAAGGGGATCACCTCATAGTCAAGAGCCTGAACCCGTACCACCTCCCCAATCTGGATGTCAATAGAATCCGGGAGAGGACTGGATATATCCAACTCCACACAAATCCTAGCATAAGTAGTAAACTTCCTTCTCTTCGTAAGATCAGAGACCGAAACAAAGTTTTGTTTCATTTTTAATTGTTCTTATATTTGGATTTATTTTTAAATTGTTGCCATGATTTTTCCTTTCTCTTTAGATTGTTTCTCTTACATTGCAAGAGTGATTAGGGTTTCCCATGTGTTTTCTATGTTGTTAATAATATTTTTTTATTATTTTTATGTGGTCTGTTTTATCTCTTCATTTTTATTTTCTTATAACAATTTTTACTATTTATCAATCTGAGATCCTTCCATTTTGATTTGATTTGTTAAAATACCTAAACCGTGTTCTCCAAAATTATTTGTTCTGCAAATATGTCTTGTGAAAGTGTAAAATCTTTAGACTATTATATTTGTGTTTTGAAAATAAGCTCATTTACCTTTTGTACTTTATCTATTCTCCCATTTTCCCAATTATCTTTTGTCTTGTCTGGGATACCCTAGGTCCAAGACTCTGATTTGTATTTGTCTCTCTCAGATACCTCCGCCAGGCTTTGACCTCAACCCTAAAGACCATCACCGGGGGCTTTAATGCTATATTGTATGATAGCCAATCCATTAGAGGAGAACATAAGTGAAAAATTGCAACCATAAAAGTAATTTATCCTTTATCATGCTGCAAGTTGTATTGTTTGAGATCAAGCGCTGTAGTAGGGATACATAAACTAGTTTCACAAACCAACTTATGGGGTAAGTCTAATTTTTAATGTTTGCTTGTTTGCCTGTTTGCAGAACAATACAGCATGTGTGACATCTTTACTAGGAGGAGGTGCTGATAGCACAGGAGCAGGCATTGCCCGGAGGCTTGGTACATCCACTTTTTGTCTTGCTCAGTTATATAATCATATCTTGACAAATTTACTAACAGGTTCATGAAAGTTTTTCAGTATGCCTCTAAATGTGTGGATGTGTGTGTGTTTATGTCTAGTATTGAGAACAGGGCTAAATGTAATACTGGCATGCAATATTCCGAAGAACAGTCCCATGCTTGAGGTATTTTACATAAATAAAATCACATTTTTGGGGGTGGAAGTATTTGGAGCTATTTTGCTTTGTAGTGATATTGTGTTGTTTACTCTCGTGTCTAAAATTTTTGTTGTGTTGTGTATGCGTTGCTCATTGTTTTAACAGTTGATGTTTTATGTTGAACATTCTTATAGGCACATGCAGAAAGAATACTTATTCAGAAATTGAATAGTTTGGGTTATTCAAAGGATGACCTGAAGAGGCATTCCCCTATTAATGCTGTCTAAGCATGGTAATGGTTGGGTATACTAGTTACTTTTTGAAGACATTTCTGTGTTAGTTCCCTATGTTTTTGGATTTAAGGATCAGATAGGGAATAGGAAGTCTCCTGCATGCTTTGTTTGTATAAGGAACAAAACTCGGCACAGGGGATCTGAATCACCTCATTATATGATTCACAAGACAGATTAAATATTTTGTATTATAAAATTTCATTCTCACTTGGACCCCTAACCAACTGGGCTCTAGTCAATAGTTAAAGCATGCAAATTCAATAGTTAAAGCATGCAAATTCAACATTCAACTAATTATTTTATGCCGAACTAGAATACATAACACAGAATATAATTACCACACAAACAAGCTGGACACTTGTTTTATATGGAGCAACCCTTTGATGTACAACACACCATGGATGGAAACTTTGGAAGCTTTATTCACTTGTAAACTAGAGAAATTACAAAGATTTGTCATCAAACTTGATTCATTCTGAGATGATAAGGTTCTGTGGGCACTTTCTAATGTCTATAATATTTTTTAGCGCTTTCCCTTCTCTCCCTTGCTTGGAAATCCTTTGGTTTTGTTTTTCTTGCACACGACCGATTAGTTCCCTAGTTTTGTATCCCAACTGGGCCTGTAGTGGATTCTCTACACATCTTGCGTTTGTAGTGTTGAAGTAAGGGATCATCTCAACTGTACAACTGGAGTTCCCTGCCAGTTTCTAGAGGTCTTATGTTGCTTGCAGCAGGGAAACCCTCCTGTTTCCTCATGGTAACCCCGCAACACTCTGTGATTGGGTGTTTTGAACCTTTTTTGGGCCTCTGGAGGCCCTAGAACTTGTAAGGAATCCTCCAAAGAGGTCCAAGAAGAATGCAACTTTCCCAAAACCCGCAACTACCCGAAAATGATTGAATTCAATGAACCGTGTCTATACAGTGTGGGTCATAGTGGCTCAGAGCTGGTCCAACAATGAAATTTTGCATACTGCAACTTGCCATTTATGTATGTAGCCCTATGATTGATGAGACTTAGTTTGCCTCTGTTCCACATCATTCTTTGAATTTTCAAACAAGTTTCCCATCCTTGTCCAACCAATTGGCAACCAAAAACAAAATGTTTCATCATATATTTGTTTTATACAATTGTCAACAAATTGTTGCCTTGGTTGTGTTGACTTTCTTGCTTCTACTTGATATCAGTGATCCATTTCAATATCGCACATCCCGAATGGGAAGGTTTTTGGTCCCTCAAAAGCTCATATTTGAAGAAGAGGAATTTTCCTTTCTACTTTCTCCCTGCATTTCTTCTTTTTGGAAGTAAAAATTTGGTTTCAAGTTGTGCTTTTCCTAATATGATCCTTCTACTTGGTGTAGAGTTATTCTATAACAGTCATCCTACTCAAGTGAAGTCCTTGCTCAAGATGGTTCATTGTGTATGATTTGGTGTCTTGGCTCTTTCCTGATGATGATCATGGTCATTTCATAAGTGAAGCCTGTAATTTCATAAATGGTTCACTGTGCATCCATTGTGTCTTCACTTTTTCACATGCTGCTTGGGTGGTTTCGTGCTTGGCTCCTCTTAGCTATGGTCTGCTCTCTATACTTTTGGTGCATTTAATTGTTCATTGTTTAATAGTTCTGCTGGGTTCTTTTTTCTTTGCCCTTAAAGATTTCCTTCTTGCTTGAGTGAAGCTATCATGAGATGAACGTACCCTGTTTGGTAACAAAATCTGTTTTCCCTCAATAAGTTTGCTGCCTTTGTTGTTGTGTCCATGTCTTCTATTGCCTTGATGGAGTGATGGCGAGTTACCACACCATGTCTCCAATGGTGGATGGATTGTGATGGTACACTACTATTGTTGTCTTTCATTCTCCACGTGGTGCCCAAATATATTCTAGAACCTTGCATCGTCCTTTGAAAAACATTGAATCTAGGCAATCCAAAGTGATTCCCACACACTAGCAAAGAGCATCTTGAGGAGCTTCTCAATTGGATGATGGAATCAATATATAATATTTGCTAGCAGGACTCATTGTCCCATGGTGGACAGAATTTGCATGCATGTTATTGGAAAACTACCCAATAGTCCATGAATATGGTCCCTCATGGCCGATGCAATACCAATGATGGTGTGATCCATCTCCATTTCCTTTTTACTTGGATTGCTTACTTCATTGGACACCCCATGCTTGAACCAACCTTATTTCCTTCATATAATTGCAATAGAGCAATGCACTTGTTGCTCATGCTTTGCAGGTTTGGAAAGTTTAGTCAGAAGAGAAAGGGAAAACAACTTGGGTTTCACTTCTTGATGGATTGGTTCAGAAAAATACACAGTTAGACACACACAAATAAAAAATCATGTGAAAATTATAAAATATGCCAAAAATAAGATATTGAGTCTATTGGAAGTGAAATATATTTGGTTCTGAGAAGTGTTTTGATGTTGTCCAAACCTTTCTCAACCCTTTGTTAGACATATGGGGTTATTTTCCACCATTCATCTATACTACGTCTTGTCCTACAGTGATGGGGTTGCCACCTATATAACAAGAGTTAGTCCAACTCGGCAACCCTAGAGGTTACTCATTGTAAGCCTTGTTGGTTGTTGTTTTTGGCCTTGCTTGGGCCTCTTGGGTCATTGTAACTTGTTGGGAATCCTCCAAAGTGTTCCCACTGGACTGCAAACTTGAAAAACTCAACTGCTTGGAGAAGATATTTGGCCCTTTGTAGGTCATGACACCTCAAAATTGCTCCAAAAATGCAAACTGGCCTCTTTGTGCATGTTTTGGCCCTATAAGCGATGCAACTTAGTATGCCTCTGTTCTACATCATTGTTTAACCATGTAAACACCTTTTCTATCTTTATCCAGGCCAGTGGTAACCAAAAACATAGGGTTCTGAAACACACCCCTTCGTGCATTGGAGATGCTGTTGGTGAGGTGGGACATCTATGATGGTGAATTGCGTACATTTACCCTCATGCAGGCATTGCACTTGAGTCAAACTCTGCAATAAAAGAAAATAGAAAACAAGAAGAAAGATAAAGGAGAAAGGAAAATCTACCATTCAGTCTTCCCTCCTTTGTGAAAAAGCTTTGCTCTAAGTTTCATCCAATGCCTTTGCAACTCTCATATTTGGATTTAGTCTATTTTTTATTTTAACTAGATTTTGCATTGCCCTTACTTTTAAACTTGCAGTTTGTATTACAATGTAGACATGTTTGTTTTTCTTTTAAACTTGCAGTTTGTATCACAATGTAGACATGTTTGTTTTTCACCTTTATGATTTCATTATGGCAGATCGTTGCACCTTCGCATTTCTTTTGTACCCACTCCTTGCATACCCCACATCCTCTCACTCATACAACCTTGCCAAAACCAAGTCTGTCATATTATATTTGCAGATTTCTACAAGCTTTTTGAGAAATTGTCAACTTGACTTGTGTCTATTCTCTTGCTTCCAATCCTTAATAGTCAATTCCAGTGCAGCATTAGTGGCACTAGCATTCTATTGAATCCTTTCTCTTGGTCTTATTCATTTTGCAGGATTTCCAATCCACTGTTTGAATAAATTGAAAGGTACTGAAAGTTTGCCATCAAAACATGGTACCCTGATGTAATATAACAATATACCTGCTTTAGTATAGACGCTTCTTAAAGATTGTTATATCATTGTTTTGAAAATGCAACGAATAATCCTTCAGTATAAGAACTTGTAATATTAGGCCAAACATATGCTCATTCAAACAAAAGACATGGCAAAAAAACAAATGGATAACTTTATAATGAATAATGAGAATGGATTTATACAGGCAATGGCATTGATTGACAATTAGAGTAACTTGACAGTCTTCAGATGCAAAGAATGCCCAAAGTCATGCAACTATTATACCTTGAAGCAAAAGAACTGTGCAATAGTTGAGATACTTAAGATCTTGTTTGATAGAGTTGCATTTTTAAAGTTGCACAAAATGAAAAAAGAAGGGAGGCTATGTCATGGACTTAAAATTGTGTAAAGTTGTAGTGAAATCTTCTTCATACTTAATTTCTTGTTATGAGTTTAAATCATGAGGAGTTTCATTTCTCCATGGTACTTAATGATAGGGTTTTACCTTTGTTAGATGGAGGAGGAAACTTACATCAAAATGATCATCTAAAATTTAATACCAGATTAGCATACATTGAGGTTTATGGAAGCAATTTCAAATAAAAGGAAACAAAACCTCAAAGATTCATTCTTTCTATTATAATAATTGTTCAATACATTGCTTGTAGATCTTCATTTAGTACGAAAAAAAAAGCTATGTAAAAAAAGATATGTTTTGATCTCTATAGAAGGTATGACTACAGTCTTTGGCTTTGTATTACTTCCATTGCTATTTTATTCCTTTTAACTTTTGGCCCCCCACGATTCTGAAATATGAGTTGTTTTTTTTTTTTTATAATGCTATCAGCTAAAAAACACTTGAGAGCAAATGAAGAAAGAGGATAAAGTTAATGAACTTTGTGTTTGCACAAAGTTTTATAAACATCCAAAAGAATCAAAATATACTTTTTTTTTAAAGCTAGATGTAGCTTTTATTAGGGGCCACTCCCATCAAAATACCAAAACATTACATTTGTGGGCAGGTCAATTATATCTAGCGTGCCCTTTTATAAAAGATGCTCTTTATTTTATTTTTCACTTGCCAATTGCCTTTTAAAATTTGAATTTCATTAAGAAGATTTGCTACCTGATTTCCTTTTGTATAGATACGTTGACATTTCTAAGTGTCTACATCCAACAATAGTTGATAAACATCAACAATAATGTTATTTTTATCCAATCTTCACATCTATTTTTATTGATAGTATTAATGATTATTTGTAAATTCCTCTCAATTGAAATATTTTTCCATCTTTTTTTCAATTGCGTTTTTTATCACTATAAGATGTGTTGTAGCCTTTACATAGTTATAATTGAAGCTCCATATGATTTTGCTAAAGGAAGGAGAATTTTGCCTTCATTATTTTGAAAAGATGTTTCCTATTTACCATAGATCGAAGCATATCTTTTTTGTTAACTCCATCATTACGGACGACTCTTCCATTCATATTCAAATCTTGTAACCAAGAGGCTAACACCTCTTTTCTCTTTTCTGTCGTGGCCTATGGGTCCCGAAAACTCCAAAAGCATGAAATAAACTATGCCACTCATGGCTTAGAGTTAGCAGCAGTAGTACATGCCCTTAAACTTTGGAGACATTATTTGCTGGGAAAATCTTTTGAACTGAAAACTGATCATCAAAGCTTAAGATATATATTTACTCAACCTTTACTAAACGCCAGGCAGCAAAAATGGATGAAATTTCTGGCTGAATATGATTTTGGCATAGAATATATCAACGGGAAGGAAAATAAATTAGTAGACGCACTTAGTAGGAGAAGACATATAGTTGCTATCACAAGTTGCCAATATGAGCTCAAGAAACAGATTGCGGAGTTACGAAGGACTGATGAATTTTGCCAAACCTGCCATGATAATATCGAGCAAGGGATCAATCGACATGGAGATTATGGCATAAAAGGGAATTTGGTATATTTTCGTAATAGGGTTATAGTACCCGATGATGACAAGCTTAAAAGAAGTATTCTGCATGAAGCCCATTATGCTCTCTCTTTTGCACATCCAGGAGTAGTCAAGATGAGAGAAAATATGAGGAAAGACTTTCTAGCCTGGAATGAAGAAGGATATTGTGCAATTTGTTGCCAGATGCCTGGAATGCCAGAAGGTTAAGGCAGAACATCAACATTCGGGAGGAAGACTATACTTATTTGAGGTACCCGAACATAAGTGGCAGGTTATAACTATGGATTTTATTGTGGGACTTCCGAAAACCCGTTTCCAGCATGATGCCATATTTGTAGTAGTGGATAAGTTAACTAAGGTGGCACATTTCATAGCAGACAGTGTTCATGATGATGCTTCAGCTATTGTCCAGAAGTTTGCATAGGAAATAGTAAGGTTACATGGTTTTCTTGAAGTGATATTATCTGATAGGGATTCACGTTTCATATCTGAGTTTTGACAAGCCTTGCACCGAGCCTGGGAAACGAGGCTTAATATTAGCACTGCATATCATCCAGAGACGAATGGACAAACCGAGAGGGTCAATCAAGTGCTTGAGGACATGCTATGCATGTTTTGTATGGACCATCAAAGCAAATGGGAAGATTATCTCTTCCTGGTGGGATTTGCTTATAATAATAGCTATCATTCCACGTTGGGCATGGCCCCATTTGAGGCTCTGTATGGGCGTAGGTGCAAGACACCATTAACGTGGGATAACCTAGACGATCGAGAGATGATCGGACCAGAAGCTGTCAAGCAAATGGAAAACCAACTGAAGGAAATTCGTCAGCGACTACGTGAAGCCGCTGACCGACAGAAAAGTTATGTTGATTTAAAAAGACTACCCCATGAATTTTCTATAGGAGATAAAGTTTTCCTTAGAGTCAAACCCACCAAGAGCGCCATCAAGTCCACCAAATTAAGTCCTAGGTTTGTGGGACCATTTGAAATAACTGCCAAAATCAGTCCTGTCGTCTATAAACTTGCGTTGCCACCCAATTTATCCAAAATCCAGTGTCTTTCATGTGTCCATTCTCCGAAAATATGTTGCTGACCCATCTCACATTCTGGGTACCACTTATTTACAGATGTCGGACCCCCAACGCATTGAAGTGCGACCAGTCAAAATTTTGGGGTATAGGATCAAGCAACTCCGGAAAAGAACTGTGGACCAATGTAGAGTTCAGTGGGACCAGCATTATGAAAGGAATGCCACCTGGCAAGATATTTCTAGCATTAAAAATCAGTTCCCCTACTTGTTTGAGAGTTGAAAAATGGAAGCAAACTGTTGAAAAATTGGAAACTTTTATAAAGATGTATTGAAAACTCGCTGCATATACATATCTGATGTTTTTTTTGATACATGATAATGTTATGAACTATTTTATTATGCGTGTTGATTTGATTATTGTACCATTTATGCTGAAGTGAAATGATAATGGGAATATTGTGATATTTTATATACATTTAATATATAAGATTATGTTTTTGATGCTTTGTAGCTAACCTAGGGATTGTGTTAATTCTAAGGGGGAAAGTATGTCACATCCCCACCGCTAGTGATTAATATTCTTTGAAGAATGTGATTCTGCGACCAGTGTTTGTGGTGCAGGTGCAAGGTTCCAGGCAGACAGTGAAGAAAAGCACCCACCCCATTGACCGAGGCAGTAGAACGGAAACACTGGGTAAGTGGTTATGATGTCGTGTCTTGTGCACCCTTGGTCCGTGGGTACATGGAAGCCCACCATAGGTCTGCATTGCATCGCAATTTGCCTGTCATACTGACTGAATGTTTGCATGTTAGTACTTGTTTCGTCGATTTGATATTTTAAGTATTGCCATTTTAAATGATAAATTCTAATATATATATATGAAAATAATAAATTTGTATTATTTAAAATCCATAATCATGGAATTATTATTAAAACAAAAATAAAAATAATAAAAATCATAGTAATAATAAGTAATAATAAAAGGAAATAAAAATAAATTTAAATTAAGGAAAATACTTGCATTTAAATAGAAATTATATATATATATATATGAAAATAATAAAATTGTATTATTTAGAATCCATAATCATGGAATTATTACTATTAAAACAAAAATAATAATAAAATAAAAATAATAAAAATCGTATTAATAATAAGTAATAATAAAAGGAAATAAAAATAAATTTAAATTAAGGTAAATACTTATATTTAAATAAAAATAAATAAATAATATATATATATATATATATATATATATATATATATATATATATATAACAAAGTACAGCTTTATAAAGAATAAACTTAAGATAATAAACTTAATGGACAATAGTAAGAAAGGCCCATGTATTGTAGGCCTTAGTATAAATTTGAATTTATAATCAATAACGATAGGATGTCCTTTACCGCTACTTGGAAGTCGAGCACATGCTATATCTGGCAGAGTTGTGTGATGTGTCTCCTCTTCGTCTATCAATCAATATTTTAAAAGGCAGTGAGATGTCTAGTGAGGGCATCATCGTCTTTCATTATTGTCTTGGCGGTTGACATTGTTGCCTCTCGTGGAACTAAGTGGAGTCTATACACAGCAACGGAAGAAGGGCTGCGAGCTAGAGGTTTGGAAATCTGTTTCTCAGTCCTGTGGAAATATGAATTGGTGTTGTTAAAAATAAAAGAAAGGTTTAGATAATTATGCCTGTAAATGTATGTTTCTCATGTTGTTTTTAAAGACATGAAATTTATAAGGGACGTTATAGTTAAACAACTCTGTAAAAAGAAATCCGACTTATTAGAGTCCTGGTGCAAAATTTATGTTAAGTCCAATTGACACTAAGAGTACACGCATATATAAAACTAGCAATCGGAAGGATAAAATCTATATCCAAAATCGAAGGTTAAACCTAAAAATTTAGGGACTAAATGACTCTTATTATATATAAAAAAAAGATTCATATTCTTTGGATTGCTTTGATATTGGTGCAATGTTAAATTTATGATTGATTTGGTGGAAGTCTTGATAGGAATGCTGTAAACTTTCCTTTAATACAAATGTGGTTTGCGTCTCCCTGTCGTAACTGGTGTGAGTAATAACATGATTATTTTTCCAAATATAAGGCATTGTTTGAAAAATATGTTTGGTGTGTCGGATTGTGTATAAGTCTTGTATCATTAATTTTTCATATGCCATCGAATGTTGCTGGGTATTGCATGAATTATGTTTGCGTGAGACTGTCATATAGTTGCATGGACCAAGCCTGAGCCAATCCCTTTCTTTCTATTTATGCCTGGTTTATGTGGGTGGGCGTTGGACGTCGTTTATTCCCAAAGATGAGGCCATGGCGTATAGCGTTTCCAGTACGGGTTATCTAGCCAACTCCTCGCAACTTCTTACTGAGTTTTGTTTATATTACTGTTGCTGCGTTTCGTTTTATATATTGTTGAGGAAGGTTTCAAAACATAAAAATTTACATATCTATGTGAGAGAAACAATTTTGAATATACCAAGGTTCTTTTAGCTTACAATTGGAAAATTACTGATATATTTTTATATATTAGGTGAATATTTGAATGCTGTCAAACAGATTTTTGGAATACGTTTTTCATGTTTTAATACCGTGAAAACCAACAAGAGTTTAGAAGAATATTTTCAAATGTGTTTACACCTTATTTATGGTATACCATTAAACATAAATTGACCTGGTTTGAAAAGAATTAAACCTAGAAATCGATTTCATTTGGGAAAATATAAAAGAACACTCAATATGTTATATTATTAAGATTAGGGAATGAGACAAATATGTTGGAAAGAATATCATTTGCAAAATTATAAAGTGATAGCTTTTGGCCTGCATACTGCTTATCATGTGGGGTTCAAAATATGCTCTATTACAGTAAATGCGGATTCGTTGATTAGTGTCACTAGTGTAATCCATCCATCTTTCTTCAAAATTTAGTATAGCCTTATGAGCCTTAAGCCAATCTATTCCTAAGATTATGTCAAATGCATGCAAGGGAGCTACATATAAATGCCAGTTGATCCTCCCTTGGGGTATTTCTATTTGTGACTCAAATAAACATTGATTAACTTGATAGGTTTGTCCTGAGCCATATTCCTCTTGCCACCCCTTTGCCATAATCCTAGGTCTCACAGGTATATCCCTCAAAACATTATTAGAAATAAAACTATCAGTGGCACCACTATCAATTAAAATATTCTCATGCCTATTTTTTCTTTAATAAAAAATGGAGTGCTTTATCCCACAATATTAGGGTTACCTGTGGCTGCATAAATTTTGTGAGAGGGTTCTCCAGAAGGATTTCCGTGATCAGCTCTTTTCGGACATTGCCTGGCATAGTGATCCTGGGCTCCACATACAAAACAAGCATTGGGACCAGTATTCTTTTGTTTCTCATATTCTTTGCCTTGATTCTCATTTCTCCCTTGATCTTTGTAGGTGATTTTCCTCTCTTGGTTTTTCCTTTGATCTGGCTGCCCTTTATACCCCTGATTCCTGTTATTATTTTTATTGTCAAACCTGCTCCGACCCTTGTCACCATATTTGTGGTTTTGATCTATACCGCGACTCGGCTTAGGATTCTTCCTTTTCCTTGAATTATCCTTTTCTTGTTGATAAAAAGCCTTTATCTCCTTCTGACTTGATTCAAAATATTGAGCATTATCATATGCCGTTGTCAGAGTTTGGGGTGTCTTTCCTCCTACAGGTTGACTGAGTTTTGGGTGCAAACCTAAAATAAACTTGTGTGCTTTGAATTTTTCTTGATCATCAAATTCCGGGGCATATGTTTGTAACTGCACAAATTTTTGATAGTACTCAACTACAGTCATGTTACCCTGTCGTAGATTTGTAAACTTCACATGTTTTTCAATAAAGAACTGCTCAATGAGGAAATGACTTTTAAAATCCTTCACAAATACCTCCCAAGGTATGTCTGCTGCCTCTTTTTGTGCAACTTTCTTATAAGTGGTCCAAAGTTGGAGGAACTCGCAGTTCTTTGAGTACTCGACTCAATTCTTTGGAACCAGCGTCTCTATGCCGGTGCTAGCCATTGACCCTCTGCTAAGGTTTGGCTAGAGTCCACCTTCTCAAGGTTTAAGGACTAGATATTCATGACCTTCCTTGGGTTGATGACAATGCTGCCCATAACCATCTACCGCTGGATCTTCCAACAACATGATTAGCTCTCTAGTCATGCAACATGTTGGCACCTCCCAACCCGAGTGGAATGATGAATACCACCACACTAACTGACTGACCACCTAAAGTGACGTCCCATACCGCCACTCGTTACACTCGACAGCACGAACCCTTGTGTCCTAAAGAGCTGTAGTACAGTGGTGCAATCTCAACTAAGTCACCGCGTGACCTAGTGTAGTAAGTCCTTGCTCGACTTACTCTTTTCAGGAGCAAAGTGTTAAAATTATCTCCACTAAATAGTACAAGTTTAAGTTCAGGATAATAACTCTGTTGATTAGCAGATGTAACAATTTGCTTTTAAGAAGTATTTCTCCTTTCTATTAAATGGAAGCAATACCTAACTCTAAAATTACTTCCTTGAAAGTATATCTTATTTTATAGTATGTAACAATTTATAATGCCCTTTCTCAGCATTTTGACTCTAAGGCCCTTCTTCGCTTTTCCACTAGGATAGACATTTTCATCGCTTTTCCACTAGGATAGACATTTTCAAGGGTAAGGACGTGTGGTATGGTGGAACCTTTTCTTATTTTATAGAAGGTTCATAGTGTATAGTGTATATCGCCTTTATAGCGAGGAATACTTGAAATCTAAAAAGATATATTTATACACAAATACTATTTTTGAAAATTTAAAGAATTCTAACAAATAATGTTATGAGCTTATAAACCCAAATATTAAGATCTAAAAATGCAGCAAAATATGCTATTCAATCCAACCATACTATGTAGTATTAGTATTCAAACTAAAATATTTGAACTACTCTTAATCCAAAAAGAGAAGATGCACTAAATAAAAACTCTTTAGTATAAAAGAATGTTTTAATTTTGACTTCAAGAAGTTAAAATCATTATTTAATAATTTAGCAATAATAAAATATTACTAGCACGAGCTGCCCCTTTTTTTAATGCTCATGCTAAAATTAGGTTGAAAAATTTTCCCTCTATGTTCAGACAACCAAGTAGGTTGACTTGGGTTATTACAATCCACGAATTTGATTGTCCAAGTTGGCTCTTCGAATGGGTTTTGGACTGGTCTCCACCAAAACGTTCGCATGATAACTTTCGGGTGGCTCCACAGTGACATAAGTCACTAACTGGTTATCCCTATGAAACGTAGAAGGATTAGGGTAATATGGATTGAGGTCAACCTCACCCCCCATCGAGGTACAGACGGTCTAAATATGCTACGAGGAGTTCATCCTATCCTCCGCTGTAAAATCCCAACCCGAACCTATTAGTAGGTAACTGATACTGTGGTTCTATAGGCTTCTTATGCCCCTGCTCGAATAGTTCGAGACCGTAACCATGCCAATGGTAACGCTCGAAGTATCACATGGCGTAGTTTGGGTTAGAAATATAATGAACATTCACGATGAATGATTCATTATCATCCTCATCCATGGGCGTGGGAGATGTAAACTAGTCTAGCCCTCCATAGATGAAGTTGGTTTGGTTAGGTGGTACCCTCAATGGTTCCACCATCCCTATGGGAAGGTGATGGGCTCGCAGTCGGCTCATGTCCTGTGTAGTCTTGATAATTGGTGTAAATATCACATTATGCATAATGTATTCCCCTAATCTAGGATTAACCAAATGGACGGTCACTTGCGGTGCAGATGACCCTACTGAAGACGCAGGCAAAGCAGGTTGAAGTGCCTCTTTGACTCCTTGAATTTCCTCTACTTCCATGGGAGTAGGGGCTTCAATGATGATTGGCTTGGGTGTTTGCTTTATCTTCTTTTCGTCCACCTTTTCTTTCAACTTCCTATCATCCCGTTGTATCGTAGATGCAGTCGGTCTAATAGAAGTAGTTGTCGTGTGCTCCGATCATTGAGATACGGACGTTGTAGGTCTAGCACACACTTCTTTGATTTTACCTCCTGGCTCTTTTATTGGTGATATTGGTCGCACATCTAGGTGCATTGAGGGAAGCACGAATTCCCTTAGCAAATCTGCTAGATTCACGTATTTAAAGGGTTCTTCATCCGAAGGCACCACGTGAACTTATCCCTCATGAATGTATTTGATACATTGATGTAAAATAGAAGGGATGCAATGCATCTCTCTGATCCAAGGCCTCCCTAGAAGTATATTATATTGCATAGCACCTTCGATTACGTGACACATCATCGGGATGGTCTTTAGTCCCACTTGGATAGGTAAGACTATAGTACCGACCGTTGAGCATAAGGCATCATTGAAAGCTCTCAACTTGAAGGTAGAAGGGATGATATGCATCTTGGGTAACTTCAAGTGAGTTAACGCCTTGGTAGTTATGATATTGATTGACGACCCCGTGTCAATCAAAACCCGCTTGAATGGTTTGTGATTCACACACGCAATGATATGCAGCGGTAGGTCTGCTATAATAGTGGAAACCATCTTGACTTCGTGGTCATGAAATTGAATGACCGGTTCCTGACACTATTGCATGTGCCCCACGAAGTGTGTAAATGCTTCGGGATCCTAAGGCTACACTTCTATGGACCTTAAGATGTCCATGAGCATCTCCCTATGCTTAGGAGACTACTGAATTAGCTCATAAATCGACAACTTTATTGGAGTTGTCTGTAGGTTTTGGACCAACCTACTCTTGATGGTCACCACCGATCTAGTTGGTGGGCCGGGCACATGTTGGGCTGGCCTTGGAGGAGGCGTAGCTTGGACTCTAATAGGCACTAGAGGTTGATTCGGTCATTCATACCTCGCGTTTCTTGTGACAACGTTGACCATTCCGATGAACCCCTGGGTTGGTGGTTCGATGCGTACTTGGTTGACTTGGCCAAAATTATTCTTTGGTGCCTCATGATTTGGTAGAGGATTTTTGTAAATCCCCATATTTTGATTGTCAGGCGCTTGTGGGTTGTCAACAAGAAGCGTACCTCTTTCGATCATATTTTGCACAAGATGTTTGAAAGACCAACATACCTCGATGTCATGGCCTTTCGATCGATGAAAGATGCAATATTGATCATCCTTGTAGCCCTTAGGCTTAGGCTGATTAGGGTCCATTAACTTGACTTTGGGTAAGTTTATAGCCTTCGCCTCGCATAACTGATGAAAAATCGAAGCCAAGGACTCCGATAACTGAGTGAATATGCGAGGTGGGCGTTGTTCTTTATTTTTACCCTTATAATTGTTGTTGCATTGCTCATATTGCATAGGAGGAGGTTGGGCTTGATAGTTTCATTGTTGTTGCCCCTTATCCCATTTTTGAAGGTTCAACACCACCTGATTAACATGGGCCAGCTTGGCCTGTTGTCTCTCAGTGCTTTTCTTGTGTCCCTTCTTATTCCTGAGCTTCAAGTTACCCTCCTGTAACTTGATGTTCTCTATCACCTTGGCTTGTGCCAAAGCCTCTTCGAATGTCTGGTATTGCTACAACTGTAGCAATAACAAAATGTGTTTGGCACAACTCTTCATGAACATTCATGTTAATTCAGAGGATGGGATGGAGAATGGTAGCTTTGCCATCATTTTCCTCCATATTTTTCCATAATCCATCATTGGTTCATCGTCATGTTGCATTAGAGCGGCCAGGTCGGATAAGTTTACCTTCTTCTTGACGTCGAAGGAGAAGCGTTCAAGAAATGCATCAGCTAGTTGTTTGAAACTAGTGATGTTGTACCTCTTTAATTGATTGAACCACTCTCAAGCTGGGCCTGAGAGGGTCGTGATGAAGGTGTGTAGGAGCAAAGCATCGTTGCTCTCAATCTGAAAGCACATATCTAGAAAACTAGTCACGTGCTCCTATGCGTCTTCCTCTCCTTGAAACTTTTCCAGTCTAGGCATCTTGAAATGCTCAGGATATGCTGGAATAGGCATTGACGTGCATAGAGGTTCATTATGAATTTTGTTCAAGGTAGGCTTCTGATAAGTCATTCCTTGCTTCTCTATGGCTTGGACCTTCTCTGCTAAGGTCTTGTAGGCTTGCGAGGAAAGAAACTCCTCTTCTCGAGATTGCCTTGGAGGCACCCTCGGAGGCAGATTCTTCCTCGGTCGAGGTGGGGGACTAGGCTCGCCCTCCTCCTCGAATTGGGAGATTTTTGGGTATTCTTGTTCCAATTCCTCTCCCACTTCATTCTCATACTACCTATGCTCATGTTGTTTGGATGCTGGACGTCGATCTCTGTGCTGAGCCGTATGGCGAGTATGTGTGTCTATGTTCTCAGGGTGTAACTCGGGCTATGAAGCCACTCGTCTATCGACACACTCCCTGATATCACTGTGAGGAGGTAAACCGGTGCTAGCCAATCGATCCTCTCTCTCCACATGCTCCTTCTGATCGAGGATGCGTTGTTCACGCATGCATTGTTCATATAATTTCTATCTTATGAACCTCTACCTCTGAGAATTCTCATTTTCGAGGTGCTCTTTCTCTACGCGAACATCCTCCAATTGATCTTGGAGAATCTATCGTCTCTATTCTGACATCAGTCTATGAGCTCTATCAACATGATCGACCATCTGAGGCCTCTAGGAGTGCACTCTATTCGAGTGACTTTATGGGTATGTCCTCCAATGGATTGATTTACCACACTCTTGCCTCGGTCTATAAAGATGACATTCATGTCAGGCTGTCTCCTATACTCAATGCTTGCATGCGATGCAGGAGCACGCATGTCTCAAGAATGCTTGGAGCACTCTCCATGTTCTCGGGCGGTCCTAATGGTGCTTGCGCTACACTCACTCGTAGGTCGAGAGGGTGCAAGCGTAGGCTTATATCCTAGATGCCCTAGGACTCTATCTAGACCATCCAACTATTTGCTACGCCATGGCTCGTGAGGTGGTGTACCATTTTCTCCCACTTTGGATATATCTATGGTGAACTTGGTGGGCTCACCCCTATAGGGAGTCTGTGTGGGCCTATGCTCGGAAGAAGCCCTCTTGATTCACCCCTGAATGGGTGGATCTTAGACATGTCTACACTCTAACAGTGGAGGTCATGAGCCTCCCTTAGATACAGGTCGAAGGGGTACCAATATGGATCCCTCGATGACATATTCTTCAACTGAACCTGTGGATGCCCGTGGAATGCGATCACGGTAGATGCTACCATGTGTAGAACCCCCATGCTGGGAAGTCCCATGCTCTGATATGTGTCTAGAGGGATGTCTAGTACTTCCTCTAATCGGGGTATTCTCAATGGAATCCCCTCGTGTGGAATTATCCCCTCTAATACTCATTGAACGACGTCCAGGAGGATTATGTGATTGAGGGCATTCCACATCGTGTTGTGCACTAGGTGGAGCTTGGGCTTCGATCTCGGGTCTATGCCCGGATTGACCTCTCCATGTTTGCACCATTATGTATCCTATGTCTAGATTTAACTTTTATTAGCACGCAAAGAATACAATGATGATTATCTCCTTTTACAGTTTTAAAATGAGCCCTAAACTATTTGATGTGTTTTCAATTTGTTGTATCAGTAAAGTAACTCTTGTCGTGTTTTGCAATACGTTGATGATTTTCTCAATTGTTTAATGGCTTTCACCTGTATGCTCACAGCTCGACAACCTGGCTATGAACTCCAAGTCACGTAATCCCCCCAAAGTGTGGCAATGAAAGTCCACACCCGGGCAGGGAGCACAGGTCCTCCCAGATCCTCACCCATTCTCACCCAATCAACATTATACCCTCCGAAGAGGAGTACATGCAAATTTTTTAGGCTACAAATGGTTCTTGGATCCGGTATTGGTCTAGTAACAAGAAGGTACGAGGGAGTTGGGCCAACGGATGGAAATCACCTCCACCATCGTTGAAACCCTACTAGTGGTTGGATGTGACTCCCAACTCACTAGCGTTTATTGTGAAACGTGGTGTGTGTGGTTCCTTTTAATTTGCATGAAAATAAAGATGCATAATACAACATTCAAATGATTCTTTCTATATGCAATACAAAAAAAAGAATGTTTCAAATTAAGAAAGCATGCATGATTAATTTTACATGATATCTTGACAATGCATACTAACGATGGTATGGCCACTGATCGGGCCTCAAGCAAGCAAAACTAACATACAAGAGGGGCCTAGATCGCTGGATACTAGGGCGGACTGCACTCAGAGGTCCGTTGTTCCTAGCAACGACTAGTAGATCCTAATCAAAAGACCTAAGGACTCAATGCATTTAACATTCCTTCATTGCCTTCCCTAATTATGCTAGCATTTTGCACATTCTGGAAAAACACAGATAGAGAACAAAAAAAAATAGAATGACAGTGGGACCTACCTCAGATCCTCATTCGATTAAGATTTTTCTCCTTGCAGTCTGATTTGTCAGATTCTGACCGTGGCTCTGTGGCGCGGTGACCACTGTTGCCCGTGGATGTCAACCACGATGATAAATTTTGACCACGACTGTCAACCACGGTGAGCACCTATCATAAAAAACAATAGAAGTCAGATATTTGAGGTATGAAATGTGGAGTTCCACCGTGATCGCCTTCTGTACTATCCAAAAAAGGCTCACACCTATCGGTTCCTATTGCAAGAATTGAAAGATACACAAAATGCATACAAGAATGAGAAATTGACAACAAATTAACAATGAGAAATACACTTTATTCCATTATATTCGAAGCCAAAGTCAAATTACAAGTACATCCCTCTTAGGGATAATCACTTTGATACAATTGTTACAATAGGAATGTAATGTTTCCCCCTCAAGGGTAGGTGTGATTTCCAAGTGCCTTTCAGGATGACACGAACTGCTCTAGGGTGTCGATGACCCTCTTCTCCATGATTAGAGGTATTTGTTGCCTTGCATCCCAAAACCCTGTTAGTCCTGCGTGCAATAAACAACAAGAAACATTAATAGCAAAGGAGGCCTCTCTTGATGAGGCTTTTAAAGGGTGCTTGTATAAAAGATAACATGATAATCAAGAAATCAAGAAAGTGATTCAATGCATGTAAATTGATCTAAATCATGATGATATACCATTAGAAACATAAAAGAAACTAAGATGAATCTATCTAAGCTCCTAATTAACCAATTGAAGACATGAAAGCATGAAAAATATTCATTATGCCTACACTACAATAATGAAGGGAAATTGCAATTAACTCCTAATATGTCGGTCAAATGTCTCTAGAATATTGAATTAAACCTACAACATGATTAATCTAACCTAGTTAAATAGACTGCAAAGCAAAGAACAAGGAAATCAGGGATCACCTACTGACCGTGGGTCCTTCAAGCGGTGGGCACTGTTCACCGTGGCTGACAGCCATGGTTGAGCTTGAAGTAAGTTTACCCTCCAAATCAGGGCCAATTCTCTGATTCTCCTTGCCAAATTGATGGTCAAGGGTCGCCTCTATGTCCTCTAACATATTTGGTGGTTGAATTGCTCAGTGAGTGCATGGATTGCACGGATTAGCATTTCTTGGCTCTCCTATCCTCCTAGGACCTCCATGGCAATGTGATCTCCAATTGGGTAGCAAAAGTATTCCTATCAATGCATGTGAATGATTATGCAATTCGATAGGGCTTCGCTACTCAATTGATTATACTTCTCTCTCTTTTCCCCAATTCGAAGGGGGATTATATAGCAATTACCAAGGGCTAGGAGTGGCTTCATGAGGAAGCTAAGATCAAGATTGGGTGGTTGAGCTTGTTGGATGGAAGGATCCAGAACCTTCCTCACTCAAACCACTCCAATCCGCAACCAATTGGTCGTTGCAACCAATTTTGGGTCGGATGAAGGCCAACTGACTTTGAGTCCTGACCATGGCTGATAGGCGCGGTCAGCACTGCTAACCACGGGTGTCAGCAGCGACTAGCACTGACTAGGCAAAGGTGCCCAAATGAGTGGTAAAAACCACTGCTATACCTTGGAATCTGTCCAAGGTCTTCCATATGGTCTTCTAGCATGTCCCATATGAGTAGTCACCTCGACATGACACGTTTTAGGTGTCTACAACTTTATAATATTTAAATTTGATATTTAAATATTATAATATATTTGCCTTACTTTGAAATATACTTTCCTTGCTTCTCTTGAAATATATCTTTGCCTTGGATGATTTTTCATTGTTTGCTATTTATCAAGTCCATCTTTGACATTATTGATATATTGTCCAATATTATAAACTTATCATCCTTGAAGAATAATTCTGCCTTGAATACCATGCACCTTTTACATCAATGACAACTCAATATTTCTAACACTCATATCCCACAACACACACCTCATATGCAATCTAATCCCATCTCTTTTGAAATCCAAACTTTATCTTCTCAAATAGAGCATTTAAGACAACAACTTACCTCTATTTAAGTATCCTCCTCTATCCACAAGCACTACTATGAGGACATGTGTAATCAACCCATAGATTCTGTCATAACCAGTTTTCCTTTTTCCCCTAACTTTGAAACACCTAAGTTTCAAATGTATATGAGGAAAGAAAACCCAATTAATCATCTTAATGCTCCAAAGCCTAAATATCTAAAGCTATTATTGTTTTATGACTTTGAAGGTTGTAATTGTTTTTGTTAAAAAGTTAGTTGATTCAAGAAAAACAATAATAATGATTCCAAAATCAATTTGTAAGGAAATTGAATCACTCTATGCCAAAATAACTAGGCATATGATTTATATGGATGGTATTGGGGTAAATGTTGTAGGGGTTCTAAACGATTTGATTATGACCATCATAAAACATCCAAAGTTAGTGGCATTGCAAGAGGTAATATAGTCAACCTTTCCCATATTTTGGCATGTTCCTATCTAGAGAATGGACATATAAACTATCTAGGTATGGGTACTTAACAATTAACTACACCCACATGAAGGTACCTTATGATGGAAAATGATACAGATTGAGAATGAGCCTTCATGCAATTATTTATTACATAAATTGGATGAAGATGGTGTGGTAAATTAGATTGAACTACCAAAGTTTATCAATGATGAAGTGTTGGAGGATGATTAGATTTTTGAGATAGACATGAATATTGATGTGCTTTAGGATGATGAGGTGCCATAAGTCAACTTCAAGGAAACCAAGCTTGGGAACTAGCAACTATTAGAACCATCCAACATCCAATCTCTAATAAGACAAAGGATGAATACTGCACTTTGATGGTGCAATAACAAAAAATGGAGTAGAAAATGACATCCAATTTATCAACCCACAAGGAGTGTAAACTAATTTTATATTTTGATTACTATTCAACTATATAAATAATGTGGCTAAATATGAGGTATTGTGCATTAAATTGAGAAATTCTAAGAATATGTGTATCAAAGACATGAAGGTATTTGATAACTTCCAATTAATAATAAATTTGGTTAATTCTCAATATGCCACTAAGAACAAACGTTTAAATTCATAAAAGCATCTGCTAGAAAGATTCAACACCTATGAGATTAAGATAATTCCCAAGGAGCTAAATTCCAAAGAAAATGAGATAGCATCAGTCATAGTAAAATTTGATCCACTACTTATATTTGCGATAAACTGAAGGAGTTAGAAGTTGTATTTAATCAAATAGTCCTTGATAATTTTAATCATTTGCAAGTCTTAAAAAATGATAATCAAATCATTTAATACCTCAACATGTTGAAGGAAGCTCAACATGTTGAAGACACAAATGAGTATGGAAATAATGTAAACGATATAGTGATTATGTTAAAAAAAAATCAAATTTTGAATGGAAAACTTGTTCAATCCAGATGATAGTATAAAGAAATCCAACATGAAAGTGAAAGCTTTTTCCTACCATTTGTTAAATTCTTTAAAGGGAAGAACTTGCTAACCGGTACAGAGTGCACTAAAGAAGAAATAGATCTATTGAAAGAACTCTGTGAAAATACAGAGACATCATTTGCTTGGTCCTATAAAGATATAAAGGTATATGAAATGAATATCATAGAATATACCATCAAATTAAAGCTTGATGCAAAGCCTATTTGGTAGAAACAATGACCTATGAATCCTAAAATTAAGGCAATTATGAGAAAGGATCTCATGAAACTCTTACAAACTTATATAATCTTTCCAATTAAGAATTATACTTGGATAGCTAACCTATTACCAGTTCAAACAAAGTATAAGTATTGGCTTTAGAAACCTTAACAATATATACTTTAAAGATCACTACCCCCTATCATATATAAATAAAACTTTATGGAAAGTAGTAGGGTTATAAATGTTGTCATTTTTAGATGGTTTCTGAGAGTATAACCATATATAGGTCAAGGTCAATGATCATTGTAAATCAATCTCCACCACCAAATGGGAAACCTTCGTCTACTAAAGAACTCCATTTTGGTTATCAAATGCAAGAGCTACCTTATGGTGAGCCATGAACATCACCTTCATAGGATTAGTCAGTGAGATCATTCTCATATACCCTGATGATTTGACTAAATTTTCAAAAAATAGGAACAAGCATATTTAATATCTTAAGTCTATCTTTTAGAGGTGTAGGGAATATGGTATCTCATTCAACTCTAAAAGGTTTATCTTTATGGTCTAAGAGGTAAATTGTTAGGTCATATGGTGTCTAAAGGTGGTCCACCCATAGATATCGATAGGAAAGCAATTCAAGACCTTACTGTATCCAAATCTATAAAAGACATCCAATATTTTGTAGGGCAGATCTAGTTTGTTTCCAAATTCATAAAAAAATTATGCAACTAGTCAGGCCATTTAATAAAATAGAAAAAAAAGGATGTGAATCTAGTCTAGACCAATGAAGGTAAAAAAACATTCTACGACATAAAGGATGACATCACAAGGGTCCTAGTCCTAGTCAACCCATATTTCTATAAAGATTTTAGGCTCTACGTATTTAGAATAGGTGAGAGCATTGCTATACTACTAATCTAGAAAAATGATCAAGATGAAGAAAATCCCATGTCCTTCATGAGCCAAGTTCATCACAACTATCTAGAACAATACACCATTTAAAAGCATGTAATTTCTATCATGAAATATTTTAGAAAGTTTAGGTATTACCTATCACAAAGAAAGTCCATATTTGTAGTTCATCTTGATGTCTAATATGCAATGCTTCAGGGTGATATGGGGGAGAGGAGAACTACACGGGTAATCAAAGTCCAATAGTTTGATATATAAATTAAGCCTACCATTATCATAATATGAAGAGCCTTATGTAAAAACCTTGCAATGTCTGCTCTGAAAGACCAAATTTCCTTGGAGGTGAAACATATCCTAATGATTAAATGAGATGAATGGAAGATATAAAAAAATAATAGAAACTAGATATGTCCTAGAAGGGTTGATGCCCAAATAAAGGGATTAATTTAGGCATAAGGTAACATCCTATGCTTAGCTAGAGGGTGTACTATTCAGGAAAGTTATTGGTGATGTGTTGCTAAAGTGCATTGATGAAAAAAGGATAGGAGCTCTAATGAAAAATATTATAATGAGGGAGGCAAAATTTTGTAGCAACTATGTCACACAAAATCCTGAGTAGGATATTATTAGCCTACTATATTATTTAATTGCTTCCAATGGGTTAGGAACTACAAATTTTGTTGTATACTTATAGTAAGAAGACAAGTACCAATGCCCTTAAAGCTAGATATCATTAGTAAGCCCATACAATAGTGGGGCTTAGACTTCTTTGTAAAGATAAGTCCATTATCTAGTGCAAGACATGGATGGGTTTTTTACCATAATTGATTACTTCACAAAGGGGTGGAAGTAGTGCCAATAAAATTAGGTAATTAGGAAGTGGTTTTCCAATTACTAGAATATATCATTACTATATTTGGGATGCCATCCACAACAATCGTCAACAATACCACCTCCTTCATAGGGTTCAAAGTGATAAAGTTTACCTTATAATATGGATTGCACTAAAAACATCCTTCAATTACTACCCTTAAGGCAATAGATTGACATAGTGTACTAATAAGAATAGAGCAAGGATCCTAAAGAAAATCATCATCAAGACACAAAGGGATTGACATAAAAAATAAAAAAAAATACTTTGGATAGATCAAGTGATCCCAAAAGCCTCTATAGGATCATATCCTTACAAAATAGTGTATAGGAAGGAGGTTGTGTTACCATTTAATTTGGTATTCCCATTCATATGTCATAGCAATTGGATCTTGAAGGAACTAATAGCGAATCAATTCAAGCATGACTAAATACCATGCTAGCCTTGGAGGAGAAAAGAGAGAAGACACTTAAGATAATATTCTAATGCCAAGAGGCAATAAAAATGGGGTTTTAGAAACAAGACATTGATATGGACTATAAGGAAGATGACTTAGTATTCAAATGCGATGAGGATAGAACTAATCTAGGAGGTCATTAAAATTTTTATTCCCTTTGGAGTGGACCCTATCAAATTCTTTAGATCATGAGTCTGGATGCCTATAAGATTACAAAAATAGATTTAAATATGCTACCAATTTTGGTAAATAGAAAGCACATTTTCATACCATTTAAAAAAAATCTCAAATCCAAAATAAGTGTAGATATGTACATATTTTTTTTTCCAAATATTATTTTCTTTGAAAATTACTCCCTCTACGCCTTTCCTTTTTCTCCACAAAACATATTTTCTATATTCCTTCTATTCCCTATTCCCAAAAAAATATCTTTCCATCAAGTATATTTTGTTTAGTTTTCTTATTGTTGTTACCCATAAAAACCATAAGGGGCCTGCAATAGTGAGTGAATTGCTAGCAAGTGGACTACTAGACAAATGAATTACCTGGGTGGGAAAATTGACCCCTAATAGGCCAACCTACCTACATGAGCATTAATTACGCAACATAGGTATGTGGATGGATGGAGGTTATAAAATCCCCCTTAAAATTCAAAGGGGACCTCATTTACACAGAATCATCAAAGTAAACTATCCACACTTGCAATCTGTTCTCATTGAAGTGACTCACCCATGACCTCATTTCCACCATTGGTCTGCTCTAAGCTATAAGTGGAAAAATGAACCCTTTCATTCCTTTTTGCACATGCCCCACCATCGACTAGGTAAAATTCATTGCGGCTCCTATCAATCCAACCATTTCTTCTTGTATAAAGAAAACCCGTTTGGAGAAGAATCCTCATCACAATTTTTTGCTCAAGTATTCCATATTGAGCAATTTACTAACTCATCCAAGTGAATTGCTGCTTGTAAATAAGACAACGAAGCATTTAAAAAAAATCTCAAGTGAAATGCCACTAGAGATTCACTAGCTTGATTGAGCAAATTACTTTAGAAAATAAAAAACTTTCTAAGTCTTTCCAAGGAGCAAATAATTTCCTAATCCCTAGCTTTGCAATTTTTTTCATCCATCTTCCATTCTAACCATCATGGACACCACCTTGACCTACATGATCCCTTACATACTAGAATTCAACCTAGTGTCTCCACCTTCCACAATAACTACCCCTCTAGTGATTGCTTCACTATCATTAGTCCTAGTGATACCATAAGAGGTAGGGCCCTCCAAAGAGAAGGTGAAGAGGAAGTTGAAAAGAAGGAATAAATCTCCTCCTCTATAAATATACAAAGAGTTGTTATACAAGCCATATAGAAGGGTTGAAGAAGGTAAGTTTAAGCATGCCAATGGGAATGTAAGAAAAGAGGCCCTTCGAAGGTTCAACTTGGGACTACAAATTGATCCATGAAGCATAAGAAAAATTTGGACATTGAGCCTAGCCATGAAATTGGTCCTATAGGTGTGGAATATCTCTTAGTTTGTGGAGGCCTATGTAGAGTATTATGACTACACCGACATGAGCATTAGACCATCCCAATAAACAAAGGAGTCTTTTTATAAAAGGGAGGGAGAAATAAGGAAGATGCTAAAGGCAATTGATAATCCAAAAATGTATGTAACTTGCAACCCAAAGACCCAAAAATAATTCTATTATAGATGTGATTAGATTTATTGGCATGATTTCTTAATACCTTGTATTAGGAACCCAAACAAGGCTATTGATTTCAACATCCCACTAGAGTTATACTTGTTCAAAGATGATGTCTAGAAGGTCCTTTTTGAAATTATAGTTATACTTAGAGAAAACTTAGATAATAAGGTGTGTAAAAAGCACATTTCCCTCCACATAGTCAATAATGATCCTAGACATTCTCAAATGATAAATTGTGTGAGGCACATAGTTGACCATATGAGTAATAGATCAATTATTTAAAGTAGGAATGGAAGTTTACTCATGCTTCCTATTTGGTATGGATTATTTTATACCAAAAGTATTGGTTCCATGTGCTTCTACTAAATTAAATTTTATTAGATGGGCAACCACTTTCAATGGTGGAATACATATATGTACCTTGCCAAGAAGCAAGAAAGTCATCATACTACTTCTATGATTAAGTGTACCACATTATCATGGAGAAGATGAAGGGAAAGGATATGATGATGTCAAAAGAGATTAGAAAGTTGTTGAAGTTAGAATAATGACCCAATGGGGACTTTTAAATGGGAAGGACAAGGTTCATCATCCAACTTTATGGATTTTCAACCATTCATTTTGAGTTGTTGGTATTTTTACCAGACTATATATTCAGTCTTGAGTATGCTAACCAACTTGATTACATGGACCTAAGATAATTTGGAGGTAGAAGAAGATCACCTTCTACCCACTTAAGCAACCAATAATGAAGACCACACCCAAGCTACAAGGGTTCCATAGGTTGTTGGAAGAGAAACTTAAAGACATGGGGCTAGAGAAACTTCAAGATATGTGGTTCTCCTATCCAAGAACTATTAAAGAAATAAGTTGAAATATAAGGATCTGAATACCTTCTTCATACACAATAAGAGGTAAGGAATAGAGGAGTCAAACCCAACCAAATATTTAGCTCTATCCATGGTAGAGAGTACTAGGGATACATGAATGAAATATAACAATGATACACCAATCCCTCAGAGTGGTACACATTCTACATAGAGGTGAAGGTTAAGTACTAATTTGACCTAGATGTCAAGCCTAACCATCATGCCTTGTATGCATTGAAAAATATGGGGCATTATGGAAGGAAATTCCTTGCATGGTAGAGCATGATATACAAAACTAGAGCAACAAGGAGACCAACACAGATTACCCATTTGATAAAAAATTCACTGTCATTTGGGATAGAATAAAACCAAGGAGTGTGAAGAGGGAAAGAACAATGAGAGAAGAACTAGAAGCCCTCCAATTCAACTAGGTATACCTCTTGCCTTTTACACCAGTGATTATGACATTTACTGCACCAATAATGCTCACTATTGTCAACTCCATGGTGTAAGAAACAACAAAGGAGAGGTTGTAAAACGTGTAAGATGAACCTCATGGGTTATGTTTTACAAGGAGAGAACAATACAACAATAAAAACCTCAAATTAAGGAGGGAAATATCCTTAAGGAGGATGCCCTCCAAACTTGGGAGTGATTAGTTTAGAAACCATCATTACCTTCATTTCCACTTCCCTTCCCTTTTCTATTGCTCCCACTTATTTCTCCACTTATATTTCTATCCCCTCTTAATTTTCTTCTCCCAACCCATCTATCGCAATTCTGATGCAGGAGCATCCGACGACAGCAGTGCAATCTAGCATCAATCTACATTTTTCTAAGAATTGTGTTTTGAACCTTTTTCTTTACAAGGCAAAAGTCCGTCGCGATAAAGTCCATCGCGATATCGCGACACCAATTGGAGTGCAAGGTGAAGTGGCAGTTTTGTCGCGATATCGCGACAGCAAAGGGAGTGCAAGGTGAAGTGGCAGTTTTGTCGCGATATCGCGACAACAAAGGGAGTGCAGGGTGAAGCGGTAGTTTTGTCGCGATATCGCGACAGCAAAGGGAGTGCAGGGTGAAGCGGTAGTTTTGTCGCGATATCGCGACAACAAAGGGAGTGCAAGGTGAAGCGGCAGTTTTGTCGCGATGTCGCGACAACAGTTGGAAATTGAGACAGGGCGGCAGTTTTGTCGTGATATTGCGACGTCGCGATATCGCGGCCAAAGACAGAAACAGAGGGCGCAGTGAAATTACATCGCGATATCACGACATGTCGTGATATCGCGGCCAGAAGAGAACAGATGAGAAATAAACACGCGGCCCGAAAGAAAGCAAATAAAAAATGGACACGTGGACGGCCATGCACACAAGAAAAGAGGCAACAGTTACAGGTGGACAGTCTGACAAACAACGGTCGCAGTTCAAGGGCCTATTGAATGCGTGCTTTCATGGCGGATCAGGAAGTTGGCCAATTACGGAGGGAAAATTGAAGACTTGGCGGGGGAAGCCGATTTTGCAGGTTTTGTTTAATTTATTCGCGCAGGTGGGACATTAGTTGCGGAGAGAGTTGAGGCCTCGATAAAAACTCGAGCTTTGTAATAGATCGAGGGTGGTGGATTGAGAAAGATTTCACGCAGAGTGTGTGAGAAGACCAAGCCGAGATTGGTCATTGTAAAGCCTGCGGGCTGTTTGTATGTATTTTTCAGATTAATGTAAGAGATTTTCTGAAATTGCGTGAGTGTGACTGCGTGTTTCTTTTCCCGGTCCCCCGTCAAATTCCCTCACCATTCACCAGTGTGACCCATGGTTTTAATGGAAGCAACCATCTCCAACCACAACCATCATTTTTGGAACCTTCCCCATCACTTTATTTCCTTCACCCACCATCCAAGTTTCCACCTCACAATTGTTGGTATCATATTTATCAACTCTTTCATTGATATCCCTGATAGCCAAAACATTCACACAACTTGCATCAAGGATGATGCCATCCACTCCATTCACTCCCATATCCATGCAACTTGATTTTACCCTTGTATCATCTCATTAATGAAATCCTCATTGCAATCCAAGTAGCTCTTAGTATAGGCAATGAAATCATCCATGCCAATTTTTATGATCGATCTTGTAAAAGAAACTCCAACTACTAGAAAATCCATAGTGCCTAGCTTTACCTTTGTCTAGAAGGTCACCAATGAGCCTAAAGGGATATATATCTAAAAGACATTTCATTTCCTCTAGGATGAAGAGAGAAGAGTTGGAAAAGAGTATAAGTAGTTGAAAGATTAAACCTCTTAAGATCCTATCATATTACAATTACAACTAGCATCTAGAGAAAACAAAAATCCTCATGCAGAAGCAGTGTACAATGACACTTCTAGAACTACCACATCCCCTATTAACTTCACTTCTAAGCTATCCAATCTAAATTTGAGTAGAATTGATCCATACCTAATGATGTTTGCATGTGAATCAACTGTCTATTGATGCTACCATGCAGTTTGACCAACTAACATTAAAGGATGACACATTAAAAAAAAGGAACACAAAGCTAGAGGTAGTAGAAGTGGCCCAGTTAAAAGCTAAAAAATATCAACTCTATCAAGATAATGAGACCTTAAAGAAATATTTTACTGAAAAGGACTGACTAAAGAAATAGGTCGAGAACCTCAAGCCTTGACTTGATGAGGCTAAGAAGAAGAGGCAACAACAAGACAAATAGGAAAAATCCTAACTAGAAGACCAATTAAAAAATCTCCAAGAATCCCAACAAATGAGATCAATTTTTTTAATATCCAAGAAGAAATGACAACATTAAAATAAGGAGTGACAATAGGTCTATGACAAGCTTTCAAAGTCAAAAGAGTGAAATCCCTCCAATAAAACATCAAAGATGATGTAGCAAGTATCGAAAGGTACTTCAATTTTACAGCCTATATAGAAAGTGATCTAAACCAAGTTACTAAAATTATCAAATGGGTTGAAGAACAATTGATTGCATACAAGAGGTACTAGGAGGTGCTCAAAATTATAGCTACAATGTTGATAATAGAATCCCAACAATTAGATATTGATTGAAAAGATATGGTCAAGTAGTTGAAGAAGATCCTTGATGCTCAAAGAGACCTACATTCCTACAAAGACGTGTTAAGTCAAAGATAAGGACCAATTTATTCTTAAGACCAATTTGTTCAAGGAGTGATATGCTACTAGAGATGAAGTGATCGACCTAGAACAATGAAGCGCTAGAAACAAAGTTAAAAAGACAAGCATGAGTCTTGAGGAAGATCTTGGAAAATGACATTTTGGCATATAGTGGCATCCTAACTTATTTTGAAATCCTTCCAAGTCTTTTAGAGGTATATTTAGAGACATGTAACATTTGGAGGTGCATCCTTTTGTTAGAGATACCTCAAAATCATTTTTTTTAATAAGCTATGCGTGGCTTCTATTGGGGCCACCCCCATTACGAAAACAAAACACTACATTGCTTTCATTACATTTCTAACAAGTTAATTAAAGAATATCCAACTTTGTATTTCTATCGGAGATATTCTTCATTTACCCTTCTATCAAAGATATTCTTCATCTTCCTCAAACTGCTAAGTTTCCAAAATCAACTCCTTTTATATCAAATGCCTTCAAAAATTTAAATTCTATCAAGATGAAATTCAACACTGTGAATGGCTAAAATATTTGCTGCCCACCAAAAATATCTTGTCTATAACAACCTCACAATTTCTTAATATCTATTTTAGGGTTCTTATTCATTCCTCTAATATTCCAAGATATTATTTTCATTGTTATTTTTTGATTTTATTTGTGGGTTTAGCCCCACTTATTGTTAACACTTGTGATATTTGCTTTTGTTTTCCCATATCAATATCCCTTTGTGTTTCTTTTTCTCTTTATTTTTTCTTCTTGGGTATTCCTCTTTTTTTTTCATTCTTAGCAATACTTTCATCTTCATAAACATCTTCAATCTTCTCACATTGCTCATAATAAGACTTATCATCTTTAGGTTTACCTTGTTCTTAAGGATCTGAAGTGCAAGGAATAACCTTAAAAGTATAATCCTTTTTTATATTTCCTTAGATACCCTAAAGTGCAAGGATTATCTTTTGTAGAAATTACCTTCTTATTCTACTCTAAAAACCCTAAATTGTTATGGGTTTCCTCAAATCTCATTTCTATATTATTTTGCTCTTGAAACCTTAAAGCGAAAGGGATAACATCTTCACCAATTTTAATTTTATTACTTAAAGAGGATTCTATACTACTTGAGAAAAATGAAGATGATTTACTTGGAATTAATTTGATATTTTTTGCTATCTTTTTTTTGGGTTTTATCTCCACATCTTCTTAGGGTTTATTTACCTCTTTTTTTGGAGTGGAATATCCTTGATATGATCTAGCTTCTATTATTGAATGATTTCCCCTAAACCATGGGCCACCAACCATTATTTTATCCCTAATTTATGAACTAGAAAAGATGAGGAAAAACCTTTAGGAAGAAAAGTCACAGAATAATTTGAATTCAATTCCCACTTCCACTTGATCCAATTTTGAATCTCCAAAAACCTTGACCATGATCTATGGAACTTACATATTAGCCCTCTACTTTTAAGAACCATTATATCATGCTCAATCATCTCATCCTTGATACTTACTTTTGGTGTACCATCTGCTACTTGGATCGAACTTGCCATGTATTTGCTCTTTCACTTATCTCCAACTTGGGCCTTCATACTTCCAACTAGGGCATTTTAATTTCTAGCTAGGGCATCCTGACTTCCCATTAGGGATTTCAAAAATGACTTTTCTTCCACAATAGCTATTGGGTATTGCTCTTGGTTTGCACTCCCTCTTGGTTCACATTCCCTCTCTGCTCGCACTCGCTCTTGCTCCCAACTTGCACTCTCTCTTGCCCCACACGTACTCCCAACTTGCACTCCCTCCTGGATCACAATTACCCGTGTCTCTTCTTTTTCTCAACATTCCTTCGCTTCAATTTTTTTTTGGAAACAATGATCCACACATTCATGGTAAGGCTTTGAAGCATTGATGCACTCTGGATGAACTTACCACTTTTTTGCCATGATTGAATCTTGGCTTGCACTCCCTCTTAGTTTACACTCCCTTTTGGTTCACAATATCTCTTGCATCACACTCTCTCCTACCTTCTACTCCCTCTTGGCTCATAATTGTCCTTGTCTCTTATTTTTCCCAATATTCCTTGGCTTCAACAATTTTTTGAAAATAATATCCTACACATTCATGGTAAGGGTTTGAAGCATTGATGCACTCTGGATGAACATGTCACTCTTATGCCATGATTGAATTTTAGATTGTACTTCCTCTTGGTTCACACTCCCTCTCTAATATCATTTACTCCTAGCTTTCACACACACTCCCAATTCATGCTCACACTCGCTGTTGTACTTCCTTCTGGATTACACTTGCACTTACTTTTGGCTACACTCACTCGCACTTGCTTTTGACTGCACTTACTTACACTTGTTGTTACACTTACTCCCATATCGTGCTTGTACTTGCTACTACACTTACTCCTGGATCGCACTCACACTCACTACTGCACTTAATCCCAAATCGTGCTCACACTCATTTCTATGCTTACTCCTGGCTCGCATTTTGATGCATCTAAATCTTTACTTGTACTAGAATTAATGATTTATCATCCCAGGTAACTTAGGGCTAAAATTTTCCTATAAATAGGAGATATGGGATCTATTGTAAACATCTTTTGGCCTTGATAAATTTAAATCTACACATTGTGAGACCCACATTGTGCTCTATAATTCATAAAATTGGTGGAAAATTTATACTTCTTTTACTCTCCATCAATGAAACTACCTCCCAGATTCTGAAATGTGTGGTGATTATGGCACATCCCTTTCCCATCTTACCATTCCCCTCACAATTTCATATCAATTGAATGGGAATGTTGTTCTTATTTGGATTTCTTATGGGTTGATTGATCACACTCTCGCTATAATTTTAGCCATATTTACTTTAAATCCCTCGCACCCTAAAGCTTAACAGTATACTTTCATGCATTTTCTAAATCTGGAGGACCCAATTATACTTTCATGCTTAACAATAAGATTAGATTATATTAAAATTTAGTAAGGATAGTGGGGACCCAATCTAAATCTGGAGGTTGGAAGAGGCCTTAAACCCTTTCATCCAACTATTATTGAAACCATAATTATGGGTGCATAAGAAGTGGGACCTTTCCACAATTAACATAAATTTAGGGTAATGTTAATAAAAAAATCTTGGACATTGTAGTATTAATCAATTTTAAAATAGCCTTATCATAACATGATAATATTGATTTAAATTCCATGGACTCTTGTACTGAGGGATGACCTAATAGAAAAGTATCATCAAGAAACTAGATGTGAGATTCAAAAGACACTTGAATACCTTTGATTTTTCCTTCACATTTGCATTTAAAAAAGCTCTTCCTAATGCCACCACAAGAAAAATAAATAAATAAAGTGATAAGATCAACTTGGGGGATTCCACAAGATGATTTAAAGTATCTAACATGGGATACCTTTATTAAAATAGAATATTTTGCACTTCTATAACAACATCTAATACAATCATAGTAACGTTGATCAAATAATTTTTTCTAAGAATATTATCTAGAAAATACTCCAACAAACATTATTATGCTTTGTTCATATCTAATTTCATAAGCACACCTCACTTTTTCATGGAATGAAGATAATGTATGGCCTCTTGTGTAATGATCATACCATCAAGAAGTTGTTTTTAATGAATGACACAATCTAAAATATTTTTTAATCTACTTGACATAATTTTTAAAATGATCTTATATTTCATATTACAAAGGTTTATTGGACAAAATTTATTAAGATATATTGTTTCACCTTTCTTGGGAACTAATACAAGAAAGGTAGCATTCATCTAACTTATTTTAAATTTATTTTTCTTCAATTTTAGGTAACATACCACTCAACAAATCCATAAAATTTTGAAAGAAAAATGTATGAAATTCATCAAGTCTAGGGATCTCATTAATGTGGAAAGAGAAAGCTACCTCATGTAGCTCCTTCATAGAGATTTTTCTTGTCAAGCTCTCATTTTGTTTTTGTGTGAAAATTAATAGAATATATTGCAAAATATTACCTTCAACTTCCTTATCTTATCCAACATCTGACATAATATTTTTAAAATAATTAATTGCTTCCTTCTTTTTTCAATTGGTTATATGGGATTGAAACAAATGCCACTCTTATTACATCATCACCATCAAGTGATATTACAACAACTTGGATATTATCGACGTATTGCTTGGCCATATTTTAACCTGGGTTTGCTCCTTGAATGTTAAGGAATCTATCCAGTTGAGCTAATGCCATTTGATATAATTAACTCCTTATTGCTATTTTTTCTGCCTCAATATTTCTTCCCTTTGGAGTTAAAACATTTTTATGCAATCAAAGGAGAAATATTTAGTATTTCTATCTCCTTCCTTAATCCATATCTTCCTATAACTCTAGGACCAATATGATTCCTTTTCCCATACATTATGATAATTATAAAGTATTTTTTTTCTTGCATATGTCCATTCCATTGATTTATATCGTCTCTTGTAAGTTTTTGAGCAAGGATTTAATTTACTCATATGCTTTGAATATATTATCAAAATATTTGGTATTCCAAATATTCATTTACCCCTTAGATATTTTAAGTTTTGAATAAAACTATACATACATTATCCCTCAAACTTTTCCTCATCCCACCAACACAATCATTTGGAAGAATTAGGGTATTGAACCTATGAAATGAAATCAAAATGGCTTTGGATAATTGATATTAAATAAATAATGTATCGAGAGAATGAGTTTTTGATCTGATCCTAATCATGCTAAAATGTTTGAATATATTGTACACTCTATTCATAACCATGTATTGGATAACAAAAATCTATCCAATATTTTTATTATATGAGTTTTTCTAATGTGTCTATTATCACATGTATATTAAAATTTCGAAGAATAACATCCTAAAGACCATAAAAAATAACAAATTAAATAAAATCGTACATTGAATTAGACCATATAGGATTACCACTTTGATTTTTTGATGGAGATCACACTATGTTGAAATCCTCCCTAAGATCTATAGATTACAATTATGAATTGTTATTATATTTGTCAAAAATATGTCAAGGAGCCCCATTTTGATATTCTCTTATTTTTTGCAAAATATATCCATAACCCAATTAATTTTTGCTTCTAGAAATTATCCAACCCATTTAACTTTATCCTCTATTATTGTAATACCTCTGGAAGGACATGTCAAGGGAAATTTTAAACAATCCCTCGTCTTAAAAGTCTTTTTAAATGCACCCTTATATTCCTTGCTACTTAATTTTTTTATTTATATTAAATTAAACTCAAGACTATAACAACCTATCAATTCCTTAATAATTATTCTTTTAGGGGTCTTATTCATACCCATAATATTCCATGATACCACTTTCATCATAAATTTTTATTTTTTTTGGGATTAGCCCCGCTTCTTATTAGTATCACTGATTCTTTGTTATTTCTTTAAGGATATTCCTCTACTTTTTTCCATTCCCACCAACACTTTCATATTTATTGATCTTTTAAATTTTTCTATACTATTCATAATGAGACTATCTTCCAAAGGTTTAAGCTATCCTAAAGAATCTACAGTGGAAGGAATAGTCTCACCAACACTTTCTTCTTTATGTTGCCTTAAAAAATTAAAGGACAAGGATGATCCTCCATAGTAGTTACTTTCTTTGCTACTCTAAAAGTCCTAAATATTGCCTAGAAGCCCTAAATTTTAATGGATATCCTCCATACTCATTTATTTAAATTGATGTAATTGGAACCCTAAAATATAAGGTTTATGATCTACACTAGTTTCATTTTTATTACAAGGAGAGGATTTTATAGTATTTTGACAAAAATAAGACGATTTAACTCAATTAACCTTGACATCTTTCACCTCTTTTGCTTTAAAATTAACCTCTCCATATTCCTATGTACCTTTAACTCATTCTAAATTTAAACTTGTGCATTGTAATTCTTCATCCCTTGTGTCCCTTGTTTCTTCTAATGGTTGATATGAGTAAATAGTAATGGTCTTCACCATCTCAAGATATAGAGAGGATTTCTTTGCCTTTCTTGGGCGTAGAAAATACTTATTTTGATCTAATTTTTACTATGATAGGATCTTATTGCTTCATATTTAAGATTGCCTCATGCCCTATAATTTTCATCTATTTCTCCATTATTTCACTTTGTAATATATTTCTATTTGTCCAATTTAATAACATTTGTAGCACTAGAATGTAATATTTTCATAATAAACTTGTTAATCCCATTATATTGACTTAGTTTTAATCCTAATGGAATGTGGCAAAGGTTTTGAAATACCCATAGCAACATAAATCTTGGTATATACAACATGCATTGACTCCTTAGTAGTTGATCCTTCATGGATGAGAGAGCATTGCCAATATTTTTCAAAACCTTCTTGTAGATAAGCTAATATAGATGTTTAAAAAACCTAAAGCTTGTTATAAACCTTTTAATAGTTTCTATTTCCATAGAAAATTCTCACTCCATGTTCTTAAATTTAAGGCATCTGTTTCTCTAAACCATGGGTCTCACCCATTGTTTTTCCCTAATTTTTGAACAAGAGAATATGATGAGGAAAATATTTTCAAAATAAAATTTATGAAGTAATTTGAATTCAATACCCACTTTCACTTTATCCAATTTTGAATCTTCAAAAAACCTATATAATATCCATGAAACTTGCATATTAGCCATCTATTTTAAAAATAATAATGTTATGCTTCATCATCTCATCCTTGATAATCACTTCTTGTGTAACATCTGCTACCTAGATAGGGTTGGCCATATGTTTGATCTTCCTCTTATCTTCAAATAGAGCATCCATACATCTAGCTAAAGTATCTTTACTTGCAGTTAGGACTTTTAAAATGACTTTCCTTCCATGGTATTTATTTTTTCTCGTAAGAATCCTTTATTGTTTAAATTTATCCAAATATTTATAGCAATAAAATGCGAGTCTTCTACCTTGCTTGAATTTTCTTCCTGCTTATAATTGCAACACTTTCTAAAATAAAAAAAACGAGACTTATTCCCAAATTGCACTCACTCCCATTTCGAAATTAATATTATTAGCTAGATAGAATGTGAATATATTTAAAATAAATGTTTACATATTATTAATATCACTCAAATTAGTTTTAATTTTTATTATATAGCTAGTTTGATTATTATTTAAATTATTTCTTTGTGTGTGTATGTAATTGGTTATATGGGAATAAGAAAGGCCCCATCCATACTACATCATGATAGTTGTTAATTATGCATATATTATCTGACAATATTTGAACAAGGGATTCCATATGAAAGCATTTAGAGCCCATTTTATTTAGATTGGATAATTTTTTGAGCTGTACATAGTGGTGACATCAATTTAAAGACCTATTATAGTTTTGCATGGGATTTCTATCCAAAATGGATTTGTCAAGGTATGTTACTTGCCTCAATGGATAAAATTATAGTGCTTGGTTATTTAAAATGGTAGGATTAATTAGAATAAAGAATATTTATCTTATATTTAATGATGAATTAGAATAAGGTATCAACTAATGAGGCCATACAATGCCCCATCTAAAATAATAATTTAATAGTTTTTTCTTTCATTTTTGTGCATTGATGATACTGGACTAAGTAGAATTAAGCAATGGAAATAGGTGAGTTGCATGTCCAAGTATTTTAGTATATTTTTATGCAATTTCGTAGGTAGTCCACCATCAAAAAAGTCATATTTGTAGGAATCTTGAGGCTACAAATTGTCTTGTAAGATTCAAAATGTATTTTAGAGCATGTTTTTGTGGTGGAATTAGAAGACAAAAGGTGGGCATCTAAATAACTTAAGTGGAGATATGACAGTCAATTTGCAATGAAGCTGACCAAAGTCTCATGTTCCAGGTAAAGCTAACATATGTCACCATCAGGTATAATGTGTTGAAGGAGTGCAAGACATGGTATGGTTTTATGAGTAGTTGATGATGGATAGAGTGTAAACCATGGTGAACTAAAATAAAATTGAACATATCGGCTAGATTCTACATCTATCTTGGGATCCATGCTAACAGTTTGATTTTCCCATCATCAGTAATGATTTACCATTTTTCCAAAGGATGGTGTGATTGGCTAATGATGGTTATGCATAATATTAGCAACTTTTTGACTCCAACAATTAAATTATATACATTTGGACCACTTTCCTAGACTACACACTATAAATGACTATATTAGATGGAAAAAATTACCTCAATGATTAAGTGATATAATAAACTATTTGTATAAATTCATCTAGCGATAGAATATCCAATTAGCTAGGGGAAGAAGCAATAAGACTTAATTTTATTTTTGTGCTTTGTAATTTTGTTTTTGTAATAGAGAACACTTGCTGCATCGATTTTATTGATTTCTATTGTGTTGAGTTTTATTTAGTTTCCATAAGCTAAGGATCAAGGGCCCACTTTGTTAGCCTAGGTGGAATTTGAATTTTCTTTTTGCTTAGCTAGTATGTCTTGTTTGATAGTTATAGTTTGTTGTTAATTCTATCCTACATCACAGTTAGACAATATTGATTTCCTAAATTTGTCTTAAGCATTAGTTAGCTAGAAATACTTAGTATTTTATGCATGAATGAATAATAAAGTATCATAAGAATAAAAGTTGATGTTATTTATATTCCTACAATTGTTACTTTATATTTTATAAAATATTAAGTGTGTTACTTTTATGCAAAGAGCAGTATGTTACTTTTATGCAAGAATAGTATGTTAAATATTGATTTCATAGCAAACCCTTAAAAATCATACCAAATAAAAACCCTCAAATATATTAGCGCATATAGCCACGGGACACCACCCTAAGATGATAAACTAAAGTGAGAGAATAACAACACTCATCACTTTTTGGTGTCATTACTAGGGGTAAAAAAGGTGTTGCTAGAAAAAAAGGGTATTGTCAAGGTATTAGTTTATAATGTGAAATCGAAATAAGACTATAGGATTTCTAAGGGTAATCATTTATGTTTCACTCTAGTGAATAATATTTATTTTAAATGCATGAATATACCAAGGGATTCAAGGGGTAGATTTATTAGTCAAAACCCTTGACAACCCTTGAGAAATAGGGGATAAAATCTAGAGGTTGTACCAACTAGAGAATTACCTATAAATACGATATCAAATAGTTCTTTACACATATTTAAGGGATAAGGGAGCTCTAGTGTACCTTTTTCAACCTAGGGATTCTTAAGAGTCCCTAAATTTGAAAGCTCTCAGGATTAATTGAGCAGTTTTCCACCACCAACTCCAAACCCCACACCATCTTCGAAAAATTTCCAAAAAATCTATAACATCTATTGGAATAATATGAAAAATAGAGAAATCAATGCAGATGAAAATCAAAACATTGATATAGATGGATAAGGTAGTAATGCAAATCAAAATTTTAGATTTCCCACCCTCTTGAACCTAAAAGGAGACACCCCAATGAAAAATATCTCACCTTTAGTTCTATCGATTTTTAGGGAATTCACTTCTGAAGATTCTCATTAGGTTCTATTTGAAATTAAGATCATGTGTAAAACATATGACTATAGATGTGATAACAAAAAATTAAAATTGTTCCCATATACACTAAAATACTAGGCCATGCGCTGGTTTATGTGGTTAAACCCAAATTCAATACACACTTGGGCTAAAATGCAGAAAGTATTTATGGATAAGTATAAAAAATACTATAGAGTTAAAAATAGAAAATAAAACTTTTCTAAATGAAACAAGAAGAAGATGAAAGCCGAGAAGATAACCTTGATAGATTCTTATTTGTCCTAATATGATGTGGAGATGGCTTTGATCGATAAGTAAGCAAAACAAGAGATGCATTGAACCTTATGGGAAGAGGTGACATAAACAAACTAGATTTTTATAGAGATCACTAAACATTGTAAAAACTACTCATGCACTAGGGTGGGTAAATGATCTTATAAAGTAAAGTATAAAATTAGTAATGATATAGGAGATATAATGGAAGAATTAGCAAATTTTAAGAAAAATATCCTAGTACATCTTAATACCACACTAGATGAAATACAAGCAGGGAATAAAACTAATGAACCTCTAGTAGTGCATTGTCCTAGTTGTAGGAAGAAACATGCACTATAATAATATCCACTAAAAAAATATACTATGTGTAACATTTTTGAAAAGGGACATCATATAGACCAATGTCAATTCCTACCCAAAGTCAAGAATACTATTAGTATGGAATGACAATCCATGGAAGAAATCAAATATATAGGGAAAAGGAATGACTTCTATAACCCTTTCCATTTTACCCCTCAAAATTGGATGTCTAATCCCTAGACTATGCCTTAGTTATTGAGATATCCTTTGCCATGGACTCAATATCCTTGGATTACAACACAAAATGGTCTCATATGGTAGGATAAAACCCACCATGGGTATGTCAACTTCACAACAATAGTGGACACCTCAAGCTCAAAAAAACCAACCATATTAAGGACAACAACTCCAAAATAAATATAAAACTTTATTACTTGGTCCCATTAATCCCACCGATCCAAATCAGTTACAGGTTAAGCAACCTCTACTTCCTACTCATCCGATGGCCAACCCCAATAATAATAGGTAGGAATAATTAAGCATAAGACATAACCAAGATTATTGTTATCGATTGTGGCAATATAAGGCTATGCTCAGGCAAGATGATTCCCAATCCTATTTCACTAGTAATTATAGAATTGGATGGTGAAGAAACACCACAACAAAAATTAATTCAACAAAAAGAAGTAAATTCCCTACAAAATGTTTAAAATCCATCCAATCCATATTACCTAGAACAATTAATACCAAAAGAATAATCAATAAGTAAATATGGTTTTATAAAGGAATTAAAACATCTCAACATTACAATTCCTTTATTGCAATCCATGAAGGAAATGTCTTTACTCAATAAAACTATTAAGGGCTTGTTTGTTAAAAATATGAGATGAAAGAAGAGAACAAATTCTCAAATCATCCACATCAATGGTATATTTGTCAACCTTCTTGTAGAAAAATTGGTTCCACCAAAATATAGCGGTCCTAGTAGACCTGTGATTACAATCTCAATTGGTGCTACAAGGATAACAAATGTATTGATAGATCTAGGGGTAACCATTAATGTAATGATAAAATACATAATGAATAAACTATACTTGACAAACATATGTCCTACAATTACCATATTAGATATGGTCAATAAATCCATTGTAAAACATTAGGGTATCATAGAAGACATCCTCGTAATAATTGCTACATGAGAATACCCTATCAAATTCCTAGTAATATAAACTCATACTTTGGTTAGAGGCTACCCATTGATTTTAGGAAGACTTTGGCTTGCTACAAAAATTACATTTATTGATTGTTGATAAATTGTTATGACCATATCAAATGGGGTGGATACCAAAAGGATTTAAGTATATCCAACTTCCAAACCATCAATGAATTTCTTTGGTAATTTATGGGTTGATGAGTCACATGAGGAAAATATATCATCCCCTGGCACAATTACTATAAAGGAACATATTTAGGAATAGAACCCCTAGAGAATTTTTTTTTTGAGTATGATATAATTCTAGTGAATACCTCACTTGACTCCCATTCCAATGATGAACAAGTTATGGTTCATTGATTACTTTGGGAGAATGACAAAGAGGAACTTGAATATTTACCATGTGTACCCATCCAAGAAATCCCAATTAGCATGGCACATAATTGGAAAGACATCTATTCACATATACCTAGTGTATTTAATCAAAATCATACCTACTATAATTCCTTTTAAAAAAACTCCAATATATCCCATTATCCATTGCCATATCATTTTCCATTAAATTTGTTAGTGAGTAAATCCATCGAAATTAACTTGATACATCTAGGCACCAAGAAAATTTAAATACAACTTGGAAAATTTTAAACTTTAATAGTTGGCTTCATGATGAAGAAGAGGTAATATTATTTGATGTACTAAGCAAACATATTATCTTCTTCACATGGGAATGCAATGACTTGAAGATAATCCACCTTGATGTATGCACTCATCGTATTTACACAAATGATGCTAAACCAGTACATCAACCTCAAAGAAGAATAAACCCTAAACTAAACATTGTGAAAATTGAAATTGAAAAATATTAGCTATAAAATTCATATATCCAATATTTGATAGCCAATGGGTTTCTTGTTGGTTATAGTACCAAAAAATAATGGTACTTGGCATGTGTGTGTTTACTATCATACCCTCAATAAATCCACACACAAGGAGCATTTCCCACTTCCATTTATTGATCAAGTTCTTGATGCACTTGTAGGAAAGAAATATTTTTCTTTCCTAGATGGATTTAGTGGCTATAATCAGATACAAGTCGCTCTTGAAGATCAAGAAAAAATAACCTTTACATACCATTGGGGGACATTTGCATATCATGTTTATCTTTTGGCCTTTGTAATGCCCTCAATACATTCTAATGAGTAGTGCGAGCAATAATTCTGATATTTTCGATTAATGTGTAGAAATATATATGAATAATATCACTGTTTATGGAGACTCCTTTGATGAATCACTACAAAACCTCGATAAAGTTCTCACCCGATGTGAAATGCATAATCTATCCTTAAGTCATGATAAATGTATTATTATAATGGATGAAGAGATAGTGTTAGGGCATCACATCTTGTGAAAAGGTATTAAGGTTGATAGTAAAAATATCAAAATTTTCAAAAAATTTCTACCTCCAAAAATGCAAACCAATGTTTGTAGTTTCCTAGGACACACATGTTATTATCAATGTTTCATCCAAGATTTTAGCAAACGTGTAACCTCTTTGTTTATCCTATTAGAAAAATATGAAGGTTTCAATTGGACAGAGGCATTCCAAACCACATATAAAACACTTAAAGAAAAAATTATGTCACACCAATACTTAGAGGTCCTAACTGGTAACTTCCATTTCATATTCATACATATGCATCCAATATAACAATTGGAGCAGTTTTAGACCAAGAAGAAGAGGAGAAATCATATGTGATTTAATAAATAAGCAAGAACTTATCAAGAGATAAAAAATATACAACCACTAAAAAATTTTAGCCATAGTATATGCCATCAATACGTTTTGCCATTACATACTAGATTACCAAGTATTTGTTAGTATCGATCATTCAAAAATTAATAATTTAATGAATAAAATAATAGTTAGTGGTAGAATTATTATATGGTTGTTTTTATTGCAAGAATTCAATATTACCATTGTTGACAAACTTGGAAGAGATAATATAATTGTTTACCATTTATCAAGATTAGTAAGTGCAGGTAACAATGAACTAGTGGAAAACACATTTCTTGATGATCATATTTTTACAATAGCTGCACACTCCCCTTGGTTTGTTGATATTTCTAACTACCTAGCAATAGGAAATATTCCTCCTCATTTTACACGTAAATAAAAGTATCAATTAATTCAAAATATCTCATATTATAAATAAAATAATAAATTTGTTCTTAAGTGTGGACCTGATTTTGTATTGCACAAATGTGTAGGAGAAATGTATGAAATCCTTCAGATATTCCATGATGAACCTTTTGGAGGATATTTATTAGAAAAATAACCATTAATGAAGTCCTTGGTGTTGGGTATTATTAGCCCTCACTCCATAGAGATGTAAGAAAGTATGACTGATAGTGTGATCAATGTCAATGGATGAGAAGACCAACTCCTTCTAATGAAATACCTCTACAACCTCAACTAGTACTAGAACTATTTGAGAAGTGGAGGCTTGATTACATTGGAATCATTGATCCAAAATCTTATGGTAAGTAGCATATATTAGTTTGTACTAACTATGTTACAAAGTGGGTAGAAGTTTTTACTTTAGTATAGGCTCGAGAATAAAAGGTTATAGATTTCCTATGTGGATAAATATTTCAATAGTTTGGTGCACCTAGAGAGATTGTATCAGACCAAGGACCATAATCCATGTACAAGGTAATCGAGGCATTCATGAAGAAGTACCAAATCCAACATTAGAAAGCATCTCCATATCACTCTTAATCAAATGGTTAGGTAGAAGACATTAACAAAGAATTGGAGAACATCTTGATGAAGGTAGTAGCTTTGCATCGATGGGATTGGAAAAATGAGTTATCAAAGGCTATATAGGTATATAATACCACATGGAAATCTAAAACATGTTTCACTCCATAAAAACTTATTTATGGTAAAAAAACCTAATTTTCCCATTGAATTTGAACTTCAAACACTTTGCACAACTTTTGAAGTAGGATTTGATTTAACCTATGCACAACTAGAAAAGGATTAAAAAATGAATCAGTTGGATGAGATTCATCTTGAAGCTCCTAAAATATAAAACTCATTCAACAACAACAAAAGAAGTGGCATGATCGACATATCAAGAACAATAGTTTTCAACTAGGTGATTGGGATCTATTGTTTGACTCTTGATACAATAACTTCAAACGTAAAATCTAAACACAAAGGTTAGTATCATATCAAATTGAGCAAGTTTTTTATAATGGTGTAGTTTAGTTACAACCTATTAATGATTCTAGAAGACAACTCTTGGTAAATGGACATAGATTGAAAGTATACAAGAAATTGACTACTTAGAAAGAATTCATAGCCTACATCAAGTCACAATCAGATTTACATATGGTTGGAGAAGCCTCTTATTCCAGCCTTGGTGCTAACTAAGTCTCTATTTCACTAAAAAAAAGAGTCTAGTGATGAAAACCTCTATGAGGTGTTACTAGGCCAAGCCTAATATGAAAATCAAAATTTGATATACTAGTCTTGTAGATAATAACTTAGCTGTAAAAATCCCTAGTGGACACAACCAAGGTAGAATATGATTAAAAACTAGAAATGACAACTCCTACTATTAAAAAAGGATTTAATCTCTCTTCAATAATAACATTTTTCCCCTTATTTGTAGCATCTTCCTTTGCACCAAATAACTTCCATATGATCCACAAGAAAGCGTAAAATGAATGCTAAAAAGGTATGCACTCTCCATTTTCTATTGTTTTGTCTCATATCTTGCTTATATTATCTTAGGATACCATGCATTATATGCTCAAGAATGTTTCCGACACTCTCCAAAAAAATCCAGACAACTTTTTTTGATGTCATTTTCAAAATAAATTTTGATGCCTATTTATTTTTTACAAGCTCCTTGCTCCAACATATATTCTAAAGCATCAAAATGCATCCATGTCCACTAGAATCATCTAAATATGTAAACATTTTATGCAAAGTAATACAAGACAATTTTTCCATGCACATGAAACAAACCAACTAGTAGTAATAGAATCCTGTAACAACCTGCTAACCTAACTAGTTTGAGGGGTTGCACTATTATTACTGTATATATTTTTAAAATTAATTAACAATATTAAACACCATCACGTACAAAAAACCACAAAGTTTATCTAATTAGATCAAACAAAGAACAATATTTACTAAATATTTCTTCAAATCAACATGAGAATCAACTAGAAAGAGATACATTAAAAGTAATATAAAAGAGATAATCAATACCCACAACACAATATATATCCTGGGGAAAACCCTTTTGGAAAAACCTAGCCTCAAATGTTTCCTTTATTGCATAAGTTTGGTCTTCACAAATACAAGGATCCCATAATCCATTTCTCCCAAACATATGCCAATACAATGCATAAGAACTCATAGTAGTTCTCATGTCTTTACTATGAATTGCTCTTTTAATCCACATAACAAATTCTACATCCGCTTCTCTAAGGGTAGCTCCTTCCTCTTAGTCTATTAGAGGAGTAGTACATCCTTAAGGGCCTATTGTATTCATAACATTAGTACCCACTTATACATAAGAATATTTCCATCTATTGAATCAACTAAAGCCCCATACCTTTAATTAATCCAATAATCCAACTTCATTTATCAAACTAACTAGAGTTCAATACCTTTAGTTAATCCAATAATCCTATTTTATTTATCAAACTAACTAAGTACCATACCTTTAATTATTCTAATAATCCAATTCCATTTATCAAACTAACTAAAGTCCCATACCTTTAGTTAATCCAACAATCCAATTTCATTTATCAAACTAACTAAAATCCCATACCTTTAGTTAATCCAATAATCATATTTCATTAATAAAACTAACTAAAGTCACATACCTTAGTTAATCCAATAATCCAATTTTATTTATCAAACTAACTAAATTTCTATACCTTTAGTTATCTAATAATTCTATTTTATTTATCAAACTAACTAAAGTCCCATACCTTTAGCTAATCCAATAATCCAATTTCATTTATACATAGACTACATTCCCTTAGTTGGACATAGTCTATTTTCATCTCAATACAAACTATACTAACATACTTAGCATAATCCATAAATTTCTATTTCATTACAAAGTACACTAGCATACTTAGCATAATCCATAAATTTCCATTTCATTAAAAACTACGCTAGCATACGTAGCATAATCCATAAATTTCCATTTCATTACAAACTACACTAGCTTACTTAGCATAATCCATAAATTTCCATTTCATTACAAACTACACTAGCATACTTAGCATAATACATAACCTTCACTTCATTACAAACTACACTAGCATACTTAGCATAATCCATAATTTTCCATTTCATTACAAACTACACTAGCATACTTAGCATAATCCATAACTTTCCATTTCATTACAAACTATACTAGCATACTTAGCATAATCCATAACTTTCCATTTCATTACAAACTATACTAGCATACTTAGCATAATCCATAACTTTCCATTTCATTATAAACTATACTAGCATACTTAGCATAATCCATAACTTTCCATTCCATTACAAACTACACTAGAATACTTAGCATAATCTATAACTTTCCATTCATTACAAACTATACTAGCATACTTTAGAATAATTCATAACTTTCCATTATATTACAAACAACACTAGCATAATTAGCATAATCCATAATTTTCCATTTCATTACAAACTACACTAGCATACATAGCATAATCCATAACTTTCCATTTCATTACAAAATTTACTAACTTTATGTTAAACCATTGTAACATAACATAATATTTATATTATCTTTAAGTTAAATCATTATAACATAACAATAATCTCTATTTTATCCTTATGTTAAACCATTATAAAATAACAATAATATCTATTTTATCCTTGTGTTAAACCATTATAATATAACATAAAATTTTATAAAAGGGGGGGTTCTGAATTAATTCATGCCTCACAACTCGGTACACAATTAGACTAAGCCAACTTTCAAAGATCGACCCAACCAATCAGGGTGTACCACATGGTAAACATAGAATGGGCATCAACATATTGACAACTAATCAAAGCTATACATCTACAAAGCACCTCAAATGGCATGCAGTGGCCACCTCGTGGTCCACACACCACCAACTAGCACGTGGTGACCGTTTCTTGATGGCCATCATGACCATCGAGTGGTGGTCACACTCCTAAGGGAGCCTTCTCTCTTATAACCCTTGTATCCTTCCCTCGCATGGATAATGTGGGATGATTATTTTCCATAGAATAAAAGAAGGGTTTTAACCACGCTTAGCAATTTTGAACTAGCGAACTAAGCGATTGTGAACACGTGGCAACTACAAATAGGGCATCAACAAATATGTGGCAACAACAACATGGGGAGAGTGTCAAAAAGTCTAAGTGGCCCAATAACCAACCACATTGGTAGACCTCATAGATGCACCATGTGTGAGTGGTGGTCATTGGATACTAAGGAGTCAAGCTTCTTTTTAGAAACTCATCTCTTACCACATCAGTGATGTGGGATTTTAATTAGGGAGGCTATAATTTGACCTCTTTGCCCATACCATCCAAGCGTAGCGGTGTCGTACCCTAGTGGTATCGATCCCTAGTGGAGGGATAAAAATCACCCCCATATCTAAGGTTAAACCTTATAGATGGTTTATGAATCAAGCGATGTTATCAGAAATACCTGACCAGGCAGAAACAACAACACCAAGCTAAAATAGTAAGAAGGAAGAGTTCTAGGGCTCGAAAGCATCTAAAGACATATTTATTGTTAGAATGAAGGCATGAATATTCACAACACTTCTATTAGGCATCAATTGGATTCACACCACACTGGTCATAAACGGCTAAAGGGTACCTAAACAAACTATGATTTTTGAATAGCCAACTCACCAGGTCAAGGTTTCAATCATTAGATAAACTCCAACAAAAAATGGTCCCCATTTCAAATGTTTTAAGGGGTCATCCATTCGTCATAGCTAGTGGATCAGACTCACAATAGGACCTTCAAAGCTTTAAAAGGCTCCTCAAATTAATACTGAAAAACATAGTTATTTTAGGGGGTATGCTAAAGCCAAGTTGGGTTGGGAAGGTAAATTAAAACATTAACCTCTATCCGCCTAGTATAAAATCCAGACTTGAAATCGTTAATCAAAGCAGAGAAAGAATAGATGTTTTTAGAGGCTCACAAGGATTTTTAGAAGCATGATTAATCAAATCAGCCCGAATAAAAATCCTCCAAATTGCATATAAATTAGAAATAAGCTAATTACAAAGATTGCAACCTTATTTTAGGATGTTGAGTTTGCTTCCCAAAATTGCTTCAGATATGGCCTTCACAATTCCTCCATGGTTGTCCACCCCATGTTCATTCTTCTTTCCCATCTCCTCTTTTGGGTGACCTCTCACCCCTTTTCTTCAATCGAGGTTTAACCACCTTGCCTCTCCGTCCCCTCCAATCAATGCATACCTGATTCCTTTGAAGGTCACCCATGCCTCCATGTCAAAAAGCCCCTTAATTCATAATTGCAAAAATAGTTCATCCTTATCTAAATACGATGATAAAAAATATTTTATTTCTATTTTCAAAGTAATATCTCTTTACATTCAAACCGTCCTTTCAAAGAATATAGTAGTTTTTTAATAAATATTCTCTTAATTTATAATAAGAACTTATTATAAATGTTATTTTATATTATGTTCTTTTATTATAAAAAAATTCTTATTTATAATAAATATAATATTTTCTATTATAAACATCCCTCTATAATAGTCTCTTATTATAATATCCTTTTATTATAAAAGATATAATGCCCTCCTATTATAAATATCCCTCTATTTATAATAGTCTCTTTATTATAATTATAATTCCCTTTTATTAATAACAATATTTTATTTATCTTAATATATTATTATTTTATTTAATATATTATAAATTCTTACTAGAGCATACATCTTAGTCCTAAGAAAACCTCAACATATAGTTTTCTACGCCAAAAATCCTACTAGGGAAGGTCATGACATCCTACCCCCTAGGGCTAAACACTATCCTAGATGTATCCTGCAAAAACATTATTGGTACACCAGGTTAGATGATCAAATATAATGTCTAATTTTCATTCTATGGAATTTAAACAAGATTTCATCATCCCTTGCTAATATCAATATTACACTCACTCTATATGAGATGTAATCTTAATTATTAAGCAATAAAAGTAATAACATCCTTCTTCAAATCTATCTAGAAAGAGGTTTTGTTCCTAATTTCCCACATCTTTGTACTTGCAAGGTAAGAGAAAGAAGAAAACATTACAATTTTTGCATAACACATCATCTCAAATTACCAATTTTAGGTAAAAATACCCCATCCTTAAAGCACAAGAGTCCATCATCCGTGTTGAAATCTCATTCTTTGCAAGATTTCCTTTATTTTTGTCTTGAAATTCATTGCAACTCTCACTAAGAGATCACATTTCCTTGAATTGTTCTATTAAATCCAAGGGATTTTAAGTCAGACCGCTATGTGCATTCTTTAATGTTTGAAGCCAAACAATATCTTATTGCTTCTTAGTCTCAAAATTTGCTCTCTGGATGGATTATTTATGCCTTCAAGTGTTTACTAAACTTAAAATTTGGTTCATTCTTTAATAAAATTAAGGAGAGGACCCCATAATCCTCTCTAGAGTAGATTTCCTATATACTCCTCTTCAGATAAGCAAGCTTAAATTCAAAAAATAGAACTCTACATCTATTCTTAAGTACGATTATCTTAACCAATATTAGTCACTTCACCTATAATGGGATAACTTAAGGTTTCTGTTTCAACTTTATCGATGAGATGACTAAAGTTATCCATCCCATCTTTACTATGAGTTGACTCTATCCATCTATCTTGTCTTATCGATAAAATATCTAAAGTCACCTATCTCATTTTTGCTATGAGGGGACTCTATCCATCTATCTCACCTTATTGATGAGATAGCTAAAGTCATCTATCTCTTGTTGTTATAAGTTGACTCAATCCATCTATCTCATATTATTGATGAGATAACTAAAGTCATATATCTCTTGTTGCTATGAGCTTACTCAATCCATATATCTCACCTTATTTATGAGATAGCTAAAGTCGTATATCTCTTGTTGCTATGAGCTGTCTCAATCCATCTATCTCAAATTATTGATGAGATAGCTAAAGTCATCTATCTCTTGTTGCTATGATAACCCTACTTCCTTAAAACCACTATATGTTTATAAACCTATCTAGTTTAGGCTTTTAAAGAAATATTTAATCAAGGTTATCTAAAGTTCCTCCCTAAGGGATCCCATAATCCCTTAGGTTTTCTTTTCTACTATAAACCAACCTTCCTTTACCAAACTTATTAAGGGCACACCCATATCTATACCATACACAAGTACTGTCTATGTAGATATACTATTTGTGTATAATCTATCAATTGCTCTTGTAGTAACTAAACTACAATGATGAGGTTCTCTACCTTTCTATTGAAATTTCCTCTAAAATTTTCTTCAAGGATCTAGCTTCAACTTTATCATTTATAGCTAGCCTTGGATTTTGAGAGGTCCCCTTCTTCTCCTCCTTGCCTTGGTGTCATTTATTTACCACACCAAGGTATTGGATTACTTTCAATTTTACTTTCCAAAGGTTAGTTATATCTCTTATAAATCAATAATGGTTACCGCCATACTTGTATTCCCCACAAGGTGTTATCTGGGCTACTAACATTATTACCCTTTTGGTAGTAATTTATATCATGATTGTTTTACTACAAGGTGTCATTCTTCTTAACCACCAAGGAGTTGAGTTCCTTCTATCTATTCATATTAACTCATTTTATCTTCTTTCATTCATCAATGGCTAAGGTTATGCTTACATTATGTAAGATGTCATACTAGAGTAAAGTTACTTTTCCTAGGATAAATCTTTAAGAAATTTGCTCCTCCTGGGAGGCTTCTAGCCTGTCATACCTAGATACTTATCTAGGGAAGCTTAAAATCCTATTACTATATGTTTTGACTTCAAGCAACTCGTAGTTCAAGGTCTTCCCGACTTCAGCTTACAACTAAGAAAGAGCCTGAATAGGAAGATACCTAAACCTTAGCACATTCCAAGGAAACCTCTAGTTTATTATTTCTAGAGTTCCTTTACAAAAGAGTCTTGCCCTATGCCTTACTGCTATGATACCATATGTAACAACCCACTAACCTAACTAGTTTGAGGGGTTGCACTATTATTACTATATGCATTTTTAAAAAACTAATTAACAATATTAAATATCATCACATACTAAAAACCACAAAGTTTATCTAATTATATCAGATAAAAACAATATTTATTAAATATTTCTTCAAATCAACATGAGAATCAACTAGAAAGAGATACATTAAAAGTAGTATAAAAGAGAGAATCAATACCCATAACATAATATTTATCTTGGGGAAAATATTTCAAGAAAATCCAACCTTAAATGTTTTCTTTATTGCATAAGTTTGGTCTTCACAAATACAAGGATCCCATAATCCCTTTCTCCCAAACATATGTCAATACAATGCATAAGAACTCATAGTAGTTCTCATGTATTTATCGTGAATTGCTCTTTTAATCCACATAACAAATTCTACATCCACTTCTCTAAGGGTAGATCCTTCCTCAGTCTATTAGAGGAGTAGTACATCTTTAAGAGCCTATTGTATTCATAAATTTAGCATCCGCTTATACATAAGAATATTTCCATCTATTGAATCAACTAAATCCCCATACCTTTAATTAATCCAATAACCCAACTTCATTTATCAAACTAACTAAAGTCCCATACCTTTAGTTAATTCAATGATCCTATTCCATTTATCAAGCTAAGTCCTATACCTTTAATTAATCCAATAATCCAATTCTATTTATCAAACTAACTAAAGTCCCATACCTTTAGTTAATCCAATAATCCAATTCCATTTATCAAACTAACTAAAGTCCCATACCTTTAGTTAATCCAATAATCCAATTCCATTTATCAAACTAACTAAAGTCCCATACCTTTAGTTAATCCAATAATCCAATTTTATTTATCAAACTAACTAAAGTCCCATACCTTTAGTTAATCCAATAATCCAATTTCATTTATCAAACTAACTAAAGTCCCATACCTTTAGTTAATCCAATAATCCAATTTCATTTATCAAACTAACTAAAGTCCCATACCTTTAGTTAATCCAATAATCCAATTTCAATTAAACATAGACTATATTCCCTTAGTTGGACATAGTCTACTTTCATATCAATACAAACTATATTAACATACTTAGCATAATATATAACTTTCTATTCCATTACAAACTATACTAACATAGTTAGCATAATCCATAACTTTTCATTTCATTATAAACTATACTAACATATTTAGCATAATCTATAACTTTCCATTTCATTACAAACTACACTAACATACTTAGCATAATATTTAACTTTTTATTTCATTACAAACTACACTAACATACTTAGCATAATTTATAACTTTCCATTTCATGACAAACTACACTAACATAGCATAATCCATAACTTTCCATTTCATTACAAACTACACTAACATACTTAGCATAATCCATAACTTTACATTTCATTACAAACTACACTAACATACTTTGCATAATCTATAACTTTCCCTAACCTTTTCATTACAAACTACACTAACATAATTAACATAATCCATAGCTTTCCATTTCATTACAAACTACACTAACATACTTAGCATAATCTATAACTTTCCATTTAATTACATTCTACACTAACATACTTAGCATAATCCATAACTTTCCATTTCATTACACTAACATACTTAGCATAATCCATAACTTTCCATTTCATTATAAACTATACTAACATACTTAGCATAATCATAAATTTCCATTTCATTACAAATTATACTAACATACTTAGCATAATCCATAAATTTCCATTTCATTACAAACTATACTAACATACTTAGCATAATCCATAACTTTCCATTTCATTACAAACTATACTAACATACTTAGCATAATCCATAACTTTCCATTTCATTACAAACTATACTAACTTTTGTTAAACCATTATAACATAACATAATATCTATATTATCTTTATATTAAATCCATTATAACATAACAATAATCTCTATTTTATCCTTATGTTAAACTATTATAACATAACAATAATCTATAGTTTATCCTTATGTTAAACCATTATAACATAGCATAAAAGTTTATAAAAGGGGGGTTTGAATTAATTCGTGCCTTACAACTCAACACACAATCAGACTCAACCAAATTTCAGAGACTGATCTAACCAACTAGGGTGTGCCACATGGTAAACATAGAACATGCATCAACATATTGATAACTAATCAGAACTATACATCTCTGAAGTGCCCCAAATGGCACATAGTGGCCACCTTATGGCCCACGCACCACCAAGTATCACGTAGTGACCAAAACTTGATGGACACCATGACCACCGAGCAATGGTCACACTCCTAAGGGAGCCTTCTCCCTTACAACCCTTGTCCCCTTCCCTTGCACAAAGAATGTGGGACAATTATTTCTTGAGATCAAAAAATGAGGGTGAATATACCTCCAATGAGATTTATGGTTTCTGCAAGCAGGTAGGAATCAAGAGGGAGCTGATTGTTCCATACAACACATAGCAGAGTGGAGATGTAGAGCAAAATAATCAATCCATCATAGGAGTTTCTAGGGCTATGATTCATGACCAAGGCTTATTAATGTTTCTTTGGGTAGAAGCATGCAACACGGAAGTCTACATCTAAAATAGGTGTTCTCATAAGATCTTGGAGGATAAGACACCAGAGGAGGCATTCAATGGTGTGAAACCATAGGTGAATTATTTTCGCATCTTTGGATGTCTAGTTTATATCCATGTTTTGGTAGAGAAGAGGACCAAGTTGGAGCCCTCTAATAGGAAGGGTTTATTTGTAGGATACAATATGATTTCAAAAGCTTATAGGGTTTATATTCCAGAGAAGAGGAAGATAATAGCTAGCAGGGATGTAAAGTTTAAGGAGGATGTTACATCCAAGAAGTCCCATGAGCCTATTCTAGTGATAGAGAATGAGGAGTAGAAATATTCGAAGGTTGAGCTAGGGTCACCAAAGACACCAGTGGTTTCCATTTCAAGATAACCTTCGGTGAGGAGGTGGAGACATTAGTTCCTTTGAGTTCTATAATGATATATCAATGGCTTATATAGACTTTAAGGGATGCTCAGGAGTATGTTGAGGCTCCTACATGATTAGGGAGAGTAGACCTCCAAGAAAATTTTCAAGCTACATGGAATTAATGAGTAACATCATAAATTCAGAGCATTCCATTTTTTAGGAGGTAATAGACCAGTAAGTTTGGTAGAATGACATGGTGGAGGAGTACACCTCCATCATGAAGAATGATGTTTGGGACATAGTGCCAAGACCAGAGGGGAACTCAGTTGTGAGTTATAGGTGGCTCTATAAAATTAAGCATGCTTTAGATGACAACCTCGAGAAGTTCAAGGTAAGATTTGTGGCAAGAGGGTTCTCCCAGAAAGAGGGAGTGGACTTGTTGTGAGCATTGCACAACATAACCCAGATTTGGGGATCCACCTTAAATTTTAAGGTTTTCGTGAATTTTGGTTTTTATTGGAGTGATAATTTTGATAGGTTCCAAGGTTTGGGGAAGGTTAGTGTCTCCTTTTAGTGTCTTGTAAGTTGTCTAGTGTATTGGTTAGCTTTTGTTTCTTTGATGTGTTCTATTGTTTTGGGTTAATGTTAAAATTTTGGATTTACCCAATTCAATGTTTGATAGGAATTTAATCAATAAAACATAAAAATAAAAAGACAAGTAAGAATAAATAATAATAATAAATGAAAAATAAAATCAAATAAATACACAAAAGAAAAATACATAAATAAATAAAACAAATAAAAACAAAAAAATAAATAAAAAGGGATAAAGAATAAAATAAAGTGCATGTATTTATTCCCCTAATTATTTAACATATGTAAATATGGTGATTTATTTTAATATTGCCTACCCTATGGAGTTGGGTACTAATTTATTTTAATTAATAGGTTAATGTAATGTTCATAGGTCATAAATGGACATGCATTTTAGTTCCCTTTGTAGTCTTATGAAGGCTTATAAAGAGATGGTGATTTATTTTTTATACAAAATAATGTTGAGCTAATCGTCTGGTGTTTGTGTATACAGGATGGTACGATAGGTTGAAGTGGTCCCCGCAACATAGGTTTTGTGGTTGATGTGGCGACATGGCAGGTAATTGGGGATGACAAAATCCAAGTAAGAGATAAAGTGGATCACCCATCAATAAATACTCTGTGGTCCTCGTTGGAAACTACCTAACAGAGTGGGATTCACTAGATGACATTGTACAGGTCGAACAGAGAGCTCACTAATGTGGCAGATTGAGATTGATGGTGATGGATAGCAAACATGTAGCCTATGATGTGGATAAGAATAATGAGACAATGATATAGCTACATGATAGTGGACGTGGACTATGGACTTAGTGGATGACCTGGACACGATAATGAGGAATGAAGTTGGCTAGTACATGGACTAACTACGTGGTGGATAAGGATAAATACCACAACACCGAACAATGTGTAATCGACTATAAACTTTCCATGGTGGTGGTTTTATTGGTGAACAAGAAATTCATGGACTGTGTATCCATGGAAGCAGTGCGAACAAGACGATGTTTTGGTCTCTGACATCATTGACGATAAGGCAGTTGCCTATGTGGATTGTGGTTATGATCGGTTTCAATACATTCCCTTGAAAACAACATGGAAAGCATTAAGGATGAGATGATTACAGTTTCAACACCTCATGAGGGAGGCCCAGAACACATACCAAACTTCGTTGGTTTTTCTCAATGCTATAAAAAATATGGGAAGGATTTGAGGGCTAACTAGAAGTGGAAGAGAAACCCGACGACAATGTGCTTGCGATCAATATGGAGACATTATAGGATAAACCAACATTATTAAAGAAGTCGCAGGTGCCAAAGTTTTTGTCCTACCCAATGTAGAAAGTGGTGTAAGAAGGCATGCTCATGGGCAAGTGCAAATATTATATTTTGGATGGCTCACGGTGGAACCAACTGAGAGGATTGATAGACATTTGATAGTGATGATTAGAGCTAGCAGAAAACATGGGTATGGTACGTGCAGAAGAGAAGCACGTAATGTTGAATTGTTTCATCATGGAAGTGGAAGCTCTAATGAGTTCAGGCGCATGTTTGATGACATCAATTCAGATCTTCCAGTAGAGTTTCTAGGAAGTAACACAAAGGGATCCAAGGGGGTATGGAGCACCGATGTTGAGCAAGAGGACCACGTTCTAACTTTGTAGTCTTTGCAGCCTTGTTTATCAATCAAGAGAGCACTAGCCAGAGTGGGTAAGTGGTGGATGTTACACACTACTTCACTGCACCACTTCCCATGGAGTGTTTTACGCTCAAGATGGCTCTAGAGGAAATAAAGATAGTCAAATTTATCAGCAATGATTTTTATGGGATAAAAGGGGACCCAAATCTGTGTCATCCTCAACCTTATTTTTCTCTATCACATATTCTATGGATAATAACAAACATGTTGGAACATCTACTAAAATATTGGCTGCTAAAATTAGGCAACGAATGGTTGAATTGGATTCCAAATCAGTTTAAGTAGCTAGAGAATCTTTAGCTATAATGCAACGATCTCAGTCCTCTTATACAACACAACTCCTTGTACCCAGTGTAGCAGTTTTCTTAGCTCCCATGTCAACAATACTATCTGCTAGATGAAATGCAAATTATGTCCATCATTGAATATAGTTGCATCAAATGACACCGAAAGAAACAAAAGATTAAAGGAGAGTGCAGACAGTCTCATAGAGACACATGTCGAGCTGGCAGTCAGGTATCTCTTTGGCTATTTTGGGCATGGCTTTGCTTATGATGCTTACCTTTTATTTTTGATTATCTTAGAATATTCATTGTAGTATGCTATGAATGTACCCTCATGATGGTGTTCATAAGTGTAAAATTGTGGTGTGGAGACCATTGTGAGGTGGCTATATACTTTACAAAAACATCGATTAGGTTTAAGCACATGGTAAGGGTATTGGAAGTAAGGTAAAAAAAGTGTGGTGTTACCAAGGAAGGTAAAAGGAAGAAAACGTTACTGAACCTGTCATAAGAATGAATGCATGTTGAAAGACGTTTTAGAAGAGAAGGCGTTACACACTGGACAAAAGGGGAAGGAAACAAAAAGCATCATGAAACCCAAATGAAGGGAGAGGAGAAAGGAAAAGTTATTAAATTTTTTAAAAAGGCCAAGGAAATAGAGAAAGGGGGTCAGAGAATGTTTGCAGAAAGTGTAGGTTGGAAACCAGATTGATGTGGAAGAACTCTCCTCCCAAGTTGCTGGACTGCACCATTTCACCATTGGATGCCAATTTGAACTTGGTATTTTGCATTTGTATTGGATTTATTTTCATTTGCTAATACATTGGAAATTTAGTGAGTTTTTATGCATGTTAATGGTAGACTTAGCTATGATTTTTAATGTATTTACATTCTTTTCCTTAGAAGATAGCACCTCATTGAATGTTGGATTGCATGAATATAGGTAATATTAATGCTGGTTTTATGCAGGATATTAATATTCGTAAGGTATGTGGGGAATTTTAGGGTTACAACAAGTTTTATTTTCTTTTATTTTTCTAACCCTATCCTTTTTCATTTTTTCAACTTCTGCAGATAAAATAAAAAATACAAAAAAATTAAAATTATAAAAAAAAGAGATACATGGATTCCAAGATTAAGCTTTAAAGTCTTATTTTAAGCAATTTTGATTTTATTTTAAAGGAAATTCAAAATTCTAAACTTTACATAAAGTTCACATTTTAAAAGGAATTTTGTAATTTCAAAGCTTTACATGATTTCACATTTAAAAACAGAGTCAAGATTTCAAGCATTGCATTTTTATTTTCAAGTAATAAATTAGCTTCACTTTATGAAAATTAAAGCTCCAATCAATTTCAAATTTTCACTAAAGGGGGGTAATTTATATGGCATTCCAAAGGCTACTATGTTTCAAAGTTAGTCACTTAGTTCTTTTCTTTCATGATCAAAATAAATCTTAACAATACAAGATAAAATCCATTCACCAAGCAAGATAAAATGAATCCACTCATCACTCAATGTTCATATTTTCAAAGTTAGTCATTTAGATTATTTTATTTTGTGCTCAAAGCAAAGTTTAATAAAGAAGATAAAATTTGCTAAAATTTGCTTAACAAAAGAAGGCAAAATCTATCTAAAACACTCCAAGATAAAATGGATAAATCACCATTTCATCATGGTCATATGAGGGTCAATCACATCAAATTTTATTTTCTTTTAAGTTTCATGAACAATCAATAGCATAGCATAATAAAGTAATAACAATACAAGACCCTTGTTAACAATTACTTGCACCTCTAAGGTATTCTAGCACTTATTTTGACACATTTTCACAAGCATACAAGCATACATTAAGTAAAATGAACCTTGGAGAAATTTTAATTTCTTTGCAAGAGAGGGTTTTCTAACAAATCCTAACTGTGAGTGTGGTTTTGCAATAGGGTAAAATTATCACTCAACAAAATTGGTGCTAGAAGGAGGGTCTAAATTGGTCATTTTATTGCTACTTAAATGCTAAATTGTTCATTGTTATTTGAAAGGTTATTTGAAGGCATTGGTATTGACTAACGAGGTTTTGTTGATAGGTGATCACATTCATTGATTGGAAAGTCCTTTAATTGATGATGCATTGATGCTAACATTTTGCAAATTGGGGAATGTTCTTTATTGCTATGGTTTAATTGATGCATATATTTTGGTTGATAAACATGATGATCTATATGTTAAACATTTGAAAATTGTTAGTCATTTCACGTTTCTTTGCAAGATATATTTCTTTTACTAACAAAATTGGCACTAAAATTATATTCTTTAAGATTCACTAATGATAATGTATACTCCAATAATGGCAAGAATTACATCCTGGATAGGTGGTTATTATTGTCATTTAAACATTTCTACCAATCAAATTCTTGAATATGCAGAAGAATATTTACCTCAATTTAGGCATGATGTGGCGTCGGTTGAGGAACATATTCAGAGATACAAGAACATGTTAATTTATTTACAAATTATGCATGAAGATGTTGCTTGTAGGTTGTTTTCATACACATTGGATGAGGTTGCATTTGATTGGTACATCCACTTACCTCTAAGTTCTATCACTTCTTGGGCTCAACTAGTTGACCCAGTTATGATACTAAATCAGTTTATCTCTATCTGTAAAGAACCTAATAAATCCATGAGACAATTCAATGATAGGTTCCTAGGTTGTATACTGAAGTGGTGACCCATTACATCATTTCAGAAGAAAGATCCACTCAAAGATACATGGAAGCCTTAGACCCCTTTACTTCTATGTTTTTAGGGAGAATTCTTAAAGTTCCATCCTTGTCTAGAGCCTATAGTGAGGCAATAATATTAGAACAATGGTGGACTTCGAAAGGTATCAATGTGGGTCAATTAGTATTGCTTAGACCTGAAGCTCATGATCAGATACCACCAATGAGTCAAGCCAAGACACCACCTTCTCCCATGATAAACTTTTTTCAGGAGTTATGGATTCCAACCAATACCAACCATCCAATTTAGCACCCTTGAATTGAATGATGTCTAATTTGAGCAACCAACGGGATAAAATTTACTGTCTAGATGTCACAACCACCTTAGATATCATCCAAAAGGAGGTGCAAGTTTCAAAGCTAGTATCCACCAATGATAATTGTGGTAAACAGGCCTATCAAAATGTAGAGATTGGTTCAGTTTTAGAAATGCATGAGCCTTCAAACAATGGAGTCCTAGATCTAACTAGCATTGAAATATGTGATAGGTCAGGACCTTCCATAGAATTAAATGAAATGATTAAAGTGGATGATCAAGAAATCCAACATGTTCCAAATAATGACCAGATAGAAATGAAAGGCTTAGAGTCATTATTTACAAGGGAGGATTGGGATAATTATAGAAATATGAATACAAGAATTGATCCCACTATAGAAACCCTTGAGCCACCAAAAGTGGTTGAAAGTGAATTTAAAAAGGAATCAATAGATGAATCTAAAGATTATGCAGAAGACACGATAGAATTTCATCCCTTGATTTTAGAAGATAATTATTATAATGATTGAGAAAAATATGAGGAATTATTGATTTCTCACACTCCTATTGATGGAAGTTCTATTTCACTTGATATGTAGGATGTTAAAATCGCTATCTCACATGAAGATATTGCAATTCTTGTACAATCAGAAAATGGTCTACCACTTGCAAAAATAGAGAAGGTTCCAAAATTCAATCATTTTAAATATTGAACACCTTGCTGAAATAGAAAAGGAATAAATGGTAAAGGTTTCATATGATTCATTTTTTATGGATGAGGAAGAGGTAAAAGCTTTAATTTCATTCTTGACTATTAAAAATTTGGGTATAAATTCACATAATTATCTTGGAGATTCAAATAAAGAAATACCATGGGTGGTTAAAAAGGAATTAGAATTGACTTCTATTTCTCCTGTTGTGGTCATTGCACAACTAACCCCAAAATTGGGGACCCATCTTAAAATTTTAGTTTTTGGAATTTTGGTTGTCTTTGAGTGATAGTTTTGAGGGGTTTCTACCCATGAGCTTGCAAGGTATTGTCCAAGGTTCATTTTGGTAGTGTCCCCTTTCATTCATATTTTAAATTTAGTGTTTTGGAGTTAGGCTTGGTGTTGGAGTTTCAAAAGTTATATTTTGTTTTTCAATCCAAGCATCTAAAATGTTATACAAAAATAAAAGGAGGAAACAATGTAAAAATCAAAATAAATAAAAAATGAAAAACATAAAAACATATATATATATATATATATATATATATATATATATATAATATAAAAATTTTATTTATATATATATATATATATATATATATATATATTATAAAATAAAAATAACAATAAAAAATAAATAAATATTCAAATAAACAAAATAAAATGCATTGCCTTTATAAATACAAATATTGTGATTTCTTTGGAATCTACCCTATGGGGGTGGGAATTAACTTCCTTAGTGAAATATTTTTAGATCATAAGGGAAATGCATTTTAGTTCCTTTTATAGCCTTCGAAAGGTATTGAAAGACATGATTTATTTGTTATACAAATAAGGTTGAGCTAATTGTTCGTTGGGTGTTTATGAACGTAGGATCTGCCGACTCGGACGTGGCAGATAGGTGGCAAGGATATGATAGCTGGACCAACACATAGCAGAGATGTAGACCATGTGGTGATGACTTGGTATTGGATGGACGAATACAAATGTAAAGGTGACTTGCACTCGGGAACAGACAACCACATTAGATAATGGAAGGTGTCGAGGACCAAATATGGATCACATGTATTGGACGAAGCAATCTGGTTTTTGGGAAAGCGTCTACCACACTTGGTAATAGAAGTTCATGATAAGGTGAGAATCAAAAAAGAGACTAGATGTATACATCAACAGGGACATCAATGTGGTCGATGAATTAGATGGTGATCGACACTCCAGACCATGGACGACTCGGGAAAAACTCAAAAGATGACTCAGAGGTCACACTTGGATGTGGCATGCGATGAAAGTTCTACCCTCTTACCATTGGTCTCGGGATCTTCAATATGACATGACATCCAGTGCCAACGCGTGACTACAAGGTGCATCATGGAACAAGTTAGCGATCAACGAAGAGGTCATGGCAGTGTAGTATGAGCTGACGAACGGGGAATCCAAATTAAGTTTGGTAAAATAGCCAAGGGAGATCCCAACATTGGAGAATCTACACACCAAGAATGGATTACGATGAAGCACTACCCACGTGACACAACTTTGATAAGGTAGATAGCATAATAGAATTCGATTGGAACATCGTATAAAACAAGGGATATGCATTGGTTTCTTATGCTAATTACAATCATGGTCCACACGATCAAAGAACCATTATTACTATCTAGAAGTAGTAGCAAATTGGAATAGATCAGACCGGACCGGCTTGGATAGGTTAAAAGCATGCTCGACGTGACAATTTTGACATAGAAGAAAAGGATCTCCTCTTGTCGAGGGTAGACGCCTCAATGGATAGTGGGATTTGGGATTGATCTCTCGATAGAACGATTACACATTTGCATAGCTGGAATGAAGACATGGAAATATAGTCAATGGAGGTCGTAGGTATCGACGAGGAGGTATTTCTAAAATATTCTATGGTAAAACATGGTGTGGTTTGTAGAGGACTACGATCAAAGTTTTGTGATTTTCTTCATAGTGGGTAGCAACAACATGGTTATATTTTAATTAGAGTAAAAGTTGTGTATACACGACAGAGAGCTAAGGTTTGAAGTGTGCATCACTAGGAGGAAGCTTGAAGTACCAAGTCTCACATATAGTAAGAGGAAAATATTTATAATAATGAAGCACAGTGGGGATATCTACAGAAGATGAATTTTCGAAGAGGCATCATGGAGATAAATTTTGTTGCAAGAAACACATACCACAGTGGTGAAACCTTGATATCGAAATATCGAATCATTTTTGTGCAGTGTTGATTTTGACCTGAGGATATATAGGAAGGAACAAATCCAGTATCACAAATTTATGGCACCCGGACATTCATGCGAGGGGAAAGAGTAACATCCATCATGGAGATAGTTTTTGAGAGTGGGCATGATCTACTATGTAAAACAACGATGAAAGAAGCAGAGATGCATCAAATAAATTCATGCCATGATGTGTAGCTAGGTAACGTTTTGAAGTGGAAGTTTTTGCTCATGTATTCACAATGTAAGAGTAGCTCTATGCCATCAAACCATTGGTAGTAGAGGCCAAGTAACATCAATTTTCCATTGCCAAACTGAATGAAGACATGTTTTATAAAAAAAGAGTTGCTATAAAACGCACCATTTCACTAGAATACGTCAGGAAATAACAACGATTTGCGGTAAAAATTAATATTAGGCAAAGCTCACACCCAAAAATATTACCAATGAAGATGCTATGGAGGACGGTGATTAAAATGTAACAACATGGTTTGGTTTCTCCAAACAATGAAGTAGCGCATATAGCGTAGTAGGAGGTCCCATGTGTTGGGACCCACTAGCCGATGGTGGGTAGAACGGAGAAGCATAGGCCACCGGTTCCTAATAAGATAACCTCATGCACTCCACTTTGGTAGATGTGACAACCTTTTATGTAGGTATGCTGCCCATGATATCTATGAAGACAAAATAAAACCACCTATACTATCGAAACTTTGGCGTGTCGGTTGAGGGCAACTGCAGGGTTGTTATGAAATATATAAAAATAAATAAAATAAAAAGAAGATTGTTAAGAGGGGAAAATACTATTTTGAATAAAGTTTACCTATGATATTAATTGTTATTTGCGTGGATGACAATAGGGGAGGTGTAATTCCAGAAAAGAATGTAAGAAGGCAAAATGTATAGGGGGTAAATCATTTCAAAGACTAAGGATGGAAAAGCAAATGAAAGATTGTGAAACTCAATGGACGAAAGAGATAAACGAAGGGTTTTTTAGGATGTCTGCAAAACCTTACGAAAAAATAAATGAAGGGGCTGGACATTTTTGCAGGCCAAGGCTGGAAGTCTAATATAAGACAAGAATTGATGTCTTGTTGTTTTTAATGCAAAATGCTGTAGAAATTTGCATCTTGTTAACAAAATTCGAGGAGAATATTTTTCTAGATGTTTTGAATTAATGTTCATATTTTCTTTCTATATTTTTTAGGTTTATAGATAATATTTAATGCATTTTACGATGCATTGTTGAATACTTAGAAACAGGAAATCTATTTCGTTCTCTATAAGATTGCACCTAGTTTATGTCGAACTGTGTAAATGCAACTTCGGATAAACTAGGTTACATTCTGAAAATTCTCACATCTTCAATTTTTGAGGATAGGGTAGCATCATACTGTTAGTGCTTTGTTTTCAGTGTTTTCAGGATTCTGGTCCATTTTCTAGATTTTATTTTATTTTTTCTAACCTTCGCTTTTTGCATTTTTTTTAAAACTTCGACGATTAAAATAAAAATTGAAAAAAATTAAAATTCCAAAAATAGATGCATGGAACCCTAGAATAAGCTTTAATGTTTCATCTTATGCAATTTTGATTTCATTTTGAAGCCATTTCAAAATTATAAAAATGATTTAAAGTTGTTTTATTAGGAATTTTGTAATTTCGAAATTAACATAATTTCACATTTTAAAGGTAAATCAAATTTCAAGTTTTATAATTTATTTCTCAAGCAATAAATTAACTTCCCATTATGAAAATCATAATTTGATTAAAGGGGAGTGATTTATATGGCATTTCAAAGGCCATTGTTTTTAGAGCAATAAATTAACTTCTCTTTATGAAAATTATAATTTCATCAAAGAGGGGTAATTTATATGATATGTCACATGCTATTTCATTTAACAAGTTATTCATGTAGATTATTTTACTTTCATGTTCAAAGCAACATTAAATGAATCCAATCATCATTTAAACTTTGCATTTCAAAAGATAGATTTTAGTCTTCTCTTTTATGCTCAAAGAAGGGTTTAATAATGCAAGATAAAACTTATCTAAAATCTGCTTAACCAAAGAAAATAAAAGCTACCTAAAATAATTCAAGATAAAATGGACTAAGGTTTTACATCGTGGTCATATGATGGCCAATCACATTTATCTTTTCTTTTAAGCTCCATGAGCAATCACTAGTATAACAATAAAATAATACCAATACAGGCCCTTTGTTAACAATTATTTGCAAATCACTAAGGTATTCCTAGCACTTATTTGATACATCTTCATAATATTACAAGCACACATTAAGTAAAAGGAACCTTGGAGAAATTTCTATTTCTTTGCAAGAGAGGATTTTCATTCAAAATCCTGACTGTGATGGTGATTTTGCAATTGGGAAAAATTTCCACTCAACACATCCAAATGATAAAAATATTGCTTTATTTAAAATGACTCAAGTAGTTGATCAGGGAGAGGTGTTGTTTGACACATACCTTGACCGGTAAAACTTATGGTTTGAAAAGGATGGACATATTTTTAATTGGGTGACTAACTTTGGTGTTTTTGAAAAACAGGTAATTTACAAGATGACGATGATGGTAAAGACCATGAGAAAAAAGAGGAAATTACCATGGCTCACCAAGTCTTGGTAAATGAAAATGTACAAAAGGTAGAATCTCAGCCTTTATGTTTGACCATTTGAATTCCAAGTAAAAGTTTGCATCAGTGTATGTGGGATTCATATGTGGTTAAGGATAAAATGCCATTTGTGGTTAATAAAGAAGTTGAGTTGATTTATCCTCACACTAGTAATAAGGTTACCTTGTTGAAAAATATAGAAGTGAATGTATTTGAGTTACTAGATCAAATTCATCAACAATTGACAATAGAATCTAGGATATATAGTTACAATGATCCTCACATGTTAGATATCGTAGATGATTGTAAAATATCTCATAGTTATGATTTTTCTAAAAACATGAACGATAGTTTGACAATCAAATTTTCAGAAATAGGGGTAATATTGGATGAACTAATGATTAATCATAACAATGAGAATAGTATGTGGAGCAAGGAATGGATAATGGGTACTCACACAATGCAGAGAGACACTATGATAAACATCCCACATAGTGAACATAAAATAATTCAAAACCATTTGTGGATTCCTAAATTTAATGAATCAAAGTCTCAACATGGAATTTCTAATATCATTGAATCAAATTGGTGGGGTGAGAGAGGTAAAATGAGAGTTTGTATTGTGTGGTCTAATATTAATTTGGCTAGATTTCTATAAATCTTGGCATGCATATCATGGTAGATGTCTTTTAAATTGTGGTAATTGTGTTTGGGATCCAAGGAAGTGATAGCCTAAATTTTGCATCATCTTGTACATATATTGTATATTATTGTATATAGCTTGTGGGTTTTCATGATTTTATTTTTAGCTTTTCTTTGTGTGGCGCTTTTGTGCATAATCCCATGTTTTGGCAAGTTTTTTTTTTTTGTTTTCTTGTTAGTTTGCATTAGGTTAGGTGTTGGTTTATCTTAAAGTTTTGCTTTTCATATTTTCAAGTGAGCTTTAGGTTGGTCCCTTTGATTGAGGTATGGTTTGGTGATAGCTACTAACTCCTGGTTTCCTTGTTGATAGTGTTTTTGTGTCATGTAGGTTGGATTGCCTAGTTTGGAATCATGTGGAATTGAGGAAAAGGGGGATGAAATTGTTTAGTAATCATTCTTAGATTGTGGACTAAGATGGTGGAATGTGGAACAAAGAAACATTGTGCTAAATATCCACATATAATTCACATATTAAAGTGTATTATTTGAAATCTTGAAGGATAAATTCATTTTGGTTTGCAAATTAAGGCAAAAATATAATACACTCCATATTTAGCCTTAAGTGGTCTCTAACCCAGGTGGTAGGAAAATTTTAAAAAGGAATACCATGCTTAGTAATAAAAAAAAAGAGAAGGAAAGGAAATCCAAATCAATCAAAAGGTTTAGATAATCTTCACTGGGGCTATGAATGCCTGACTGGTAGTGGAGCAATGTCTAGATAAAATAAAAGGGAAAGATGTAAATGCAAAATTAACCTAATGCCTGGGTGATTCAGATAATATCTACCAGGGCTATAGATGCCTGGTTGGTAGTAGAGAAAGGTCTAGAAGAGATCAAGTTCATCTCCACCGAGGCTATAGAAGAGATCAAAGTCATCTCCAACGGGGCTATAGATGCTTGGCTGGCAGTGGAGCAATGCAGAGGCACATGTTTAATGAGTGATATTCTATAGCCTAAATATAAAATAAATGATGACATCTAGATTGTTTCAAGAATGCAAAATGAATCACTCTACACACACTAAGCAAAGGCAAATGGTTTAGTTATTTTCATTAGAAGCTATCTACCCCCACCTTCTCTGGATATTGCTAGATAATTCTCATTTCACTGATTTTGGGTTTTCTTGGTTTCAAGTTGGGTTCTTCATCCCAAATGCTCAAGAGCATTTCCCAGGAGAGTCGCCATTTGTTGTGACCATTGCACAACATGCCCCAAATTTGGGGACCCACCTTAAATTTTTAGGTTTTTGGGAATTTTGGTTTTTATTGGAGTGAATTTTGATAGGTTCCAAGGTTTGGGGAAGGTTAGTGTCTCATTTTAGTGTCTTGTAAGTTGTCTAGTGTATTGGTTAGCTTTTGTTTCTTTGTTGTGTTCTATTGTTTTGGGTTAATGATAATATTTTGGATTTACCCAAGTCAATGTTTGATAGGAATTAAATCAATAAAACATAAAAAAAAACAAGAATAAAAATAATAATAATAAATGAAAAATAAAATAAAATGAATACACAAAAGAAACATACATAAATAAATAAAACAATAAAAATAAAAAAATAAAAAAATAAAAATAAAAAATAAAATAAAGAAAAAGGGAGAGAATAAAATAAAGTGCATTTATTTATTCCCCTAATACTTTAACATATGTAAATATGGTGATTTCTTTTAACATTGCCTACCCTATGGAGTTGGGCACTAATTTCTTATAATTAATAGGTTATTATAATATTCGTAGGTCATAAATGGACATGCATTTTAGTTTCATTTGTAGTCTTATGAAGGCTTATAAAGAGATGGTGATTTATTTGTTATACAAAATAATGTTGAGCTAATCATCTGGTGTTTGTGTATACAGGATGGTACGATATGCTAAAGTGGATCCCACGAATCAACAAGTTTCACGATTTATGTGGCGACATGGCAGGTAATTGGAGATGATGAAATACAAGTAAGAGATGACATGGATCACCCATTAACCACTATGTGGTCCTCTATAGCAGCTACCTAATAGAGTGGGATTCATTAGACGGTGTTGTATAGGCTGAACGGAGAGCTCATTGACATGGCAGATTGGGATTGATGATGATGGACAACATATGGGTAGCCTATGATGTGAACAACAATTATGGGAAGACGATATAGCCACATGACAGTGGACATGGACTATGGACTTGGATAGTGGATGACCTAGACATGATAACGAGGAATGAAGTCAGCTAGGGTGTGGACTACCTACGTGGTGGATAAGGACAAAGACCATTACGTCAAACAACGTGGAATCAACTACAATCTTCCCATGGAGGTGGTAGTCTTGGCGAATAGGAAATTCGTGGACTGTGTATCCATGGTAGCAGTACAAACAAGATGGTGTTTTTGCCACTGACATCATCAATGATAAGGCAGTTGTCTATGTGGATTATGGTTTTGATCGGGTTCAATACATTCCCTTGAAAATAACATGGTAAGCAGTAAGGATGAGATGATTATAGTTTCAACACCTCATGAGGGAGGCCCAAAACATTTATCAGGCTTCACTGGTTTTCTCAACACTATGAAAATGATGGGAAGGATTGAAGGGCTAACTAGAAGTGGAAAATAAACTCGACGATAGTGTGCTTGTGATCAATATGGAGACATCGCAGGATAAACCCACATTATTGAAGAAGTCGTACATGTCGGAGTTTTTATCCTGCGAAAAGTGGTGTAACAAGGCATGGTCATGGGCAAGGGCAAAGATTATATTTTGGATGGGTCATGGTTGAAGCGATCGAGAGGAATGATAGATGTTTGATAGTGTAGCAGTTTTCTCAACTACTGTATCAATAATACTATCTACTAGCTGAAATGAAAATTATGTCCATCATCGAATAAAGTTGTGTCTATGTGAAATGACACTGAAAGAAACATGAGAGTAAAGGAGAGTACAGGCAATATCATAGAGATGCGTGTCGAGCCAGCAGTCGGGTGTCTTTTTGGTTGTTCGGGGTATGGCTTTGCTTATGATGCTTACCTTTTATTTTCGATTGTCTTAGAATATTCGTTGTAGTATGTTGTGAATGTGCCCTCATGGTAGTGTTCATAAGTGCTAAAGTGCGATGTGGAGACCACTATGACATGGCTATCTACTTTACAATTTTTTTTATTAGATTTAAGAACATGGCAAGGGGATTGGAAGTAAGGTAAAACAATGTGTGGCGTTACCAAGGAAGGTAAAAGAAAGAAAATGTTACTCATGTTTTAAGTATAGGAGCATGTTGAAAGACGTTTTAGAAGAGAAGGCATTACACACTAGATAAAAGGGGAAGGAAATGAAAAGCATCACGAAGCCCAAACGAAGGGAGAGGAGAAAGGAAAAGTCATTGAAAAATTTAAAAAGACCAAGGAAATAGAGAAAGGGGGTCGGAGAATTTTTGCAGTATGTGCAGGTTGGAAACCAGATTGATGTGGAAGAACTCTCCTCCCAAGCTGCTGGACTGCACCATTTCACAATTAGATGCTAATTTGAACTTGGTATTCTGCATTTGTATTGGATTTTTTTGAAAATATTTCTTTGCTAATACATTGAAAATTTAGTGAGTTTTTATGCATGTTAATGGTAGACTTGGCTATGATTTTTAATGTATTTACATTATTTTCCTTAGAAGATAGCACCTCATTGAATGTTGGATTACATGAATACGGGTCACATTAATGTTGGTTTTATACAGGATATTAATATTTGTAGGGTCTATGGGGAATTTTAGGGTTATAGTAACTTGTTTTATTTTCTTTTATTTTTCTAATGCTATCCTTTTTCATTTTTTTAACTTCTACAAATAAAATAAAAAATACAAAAAAAATAAAATTAAAATAAAAAAGAGATACATGGATTCCAAGATTAAGCTTTAAAGTCTCATTTTAAGCAATTTTGATTTTATTTTGAAGGAAATTTGAAATTCCAAAATTTACATAAAGTTCACATTTTAAAAGGAATTTTGTAATTTCAAAGCTTTACATGATTTCACATTTTAAAGGAGAGTCAAAATTTCAAGCTTTGCACTTTTGTTTTCAAGCAATAAATTAGCTTCACTTTATGAAAATTAAAATTCCAATCAATTTCAAATTTTCACTAAAGGGGGGTAATTTATATGGCATTCCAAAGGCTACTATGTTTCAAAGTTAGTCACTTAGTTCTTTTCTTTCATGCTCAAATCAAAGCTTAACAATACAAGATAAAATCCATTCACCAAGCAAGATAAAATGAATCCACTCATCATTCAATGTTCACATTTTCAAAGTTAGTCATTTAGATTATTTTCTTTCGTGCTTAAAGCAAATTTTAATAAAGAAGATAAAATTTGTTAAAATCTGCTTAACAAAAGAAGGCAAAATATACCTAAAACACTCCAAGATAAAATGGATTAAATCACCATTTCGGCATGGTCATATGAGGGCCAATCACATCACATTTTCTTTTATTTTAAGTTTCATGAACAATCAATAGCATAGCATAATAAATTAATACCAACACAGGCCCCTTGTTAATAGTTACTTGCACCTCTAAGGTATTCTAGCACTTATTTTGACACATTTTCACAAGCATACAAGCACATATTAAGTAAAAGGAACCTTGGAGAAATTTTAATTTCTTTACAAGAGAGGGTTTTCTAACAAATCCTAATTGTGAGTGTGGTTTTGCAATATGGTAAAATTATCTCTCTATGAGGAGACTTTTGCTCCAATCGCCAAATACACTTCCATTAGAGTAATTATATCTTTAGCTTCATCTATGGGATGGTGGATTCATCAAATGGATGTGAAGACAAATTTCCTTAATGGGATCATTGACGAAGAAGTGTACATAGAGCAGCCTCAGGGTTTTGAGGTAAATGGGAAGGAGTCCCATGTTTGCAGGCTAAAGAAATTCTTATATGGACTCAAACAGGCATTGAGAGCATGGTATTCTAGGATATATGGATACTTGCAGAGTGTGGGCTTCACCAAACGTGATGCAGATCCTAATCTATATTACAAATTTTGTTGGGATTGATCTACTCATTTTGGTGCTATATGTAGATGACTTGTTTCTTACATGTGTAGAGAAGCTCATTGTAGGGTGTAAAGTAGATATATCAACTGAATTTGAGATGAAGGACATCAAAATGATGCATTACTTTTTGGATTTGGAGGTTTGGTAGAGACCAAGGGAAATATTCCTTGGGTAAGGTAATTATGTAGTTGATATCTTGAAGAGGTTCTGGATGGGGGACTACAAACCTATGGTCACACCCATGATCACTAATCTGAAGAAGGTGACAACTTCAAATTCATAATTGGTGGACCCTACGTTGTAAAGGTAGTTGATAGGAACCTTGATGTATTTGGTCAACACTAGATCAAATATATATTTTGTAGTGAACACCTTGAGTTAGTTCATGGTGGAGCCAAGACAAGAGCATTGGGTAGCAGCAAAACACATGCTCAAATTCTTGAGGGGCACGATGGAGTATGGTCTGATATATTAGAGATGGTGAAGTGAGGTTGTAGAGGTATACAAACTCATATTGGGCAGGCAGTATAGCAGACAGGAAAATCACCTTAGGGTGTTGCTTTAGCTTGGGATCATGCATGATATCTTGGTTCAAAAGGAAGTAAACTTTTATGGCACTTAGTTCAATAGAGGCCAAATACATGGCATCCAATATTTCTAGTTGTGAGGTCATCTAGATTCACAAGTTGCTTACAGTATTGATTGATTAGGAGTTATATCCCACAGTGGTATACTGTGATAATCAGAGTTGTATCAAACTCTTTGAGAATCCAATGTTTCATGACAAGTCCAAACATATAGACATCAAATATCACTTCATATGAGATAGGCTTCAAAAGGGAGTCGTAAATCTCTAATATGTTTTCACAGATCAACAAGTAGCTAATATTCTGACCAAGACCTTAGTGAAAGGGAAGTTTAAAGCATTCAGAGATAAACTTAGATTGGTGAAAAATTCCTTCCTCGCTAAGAGGGAGTGCTGAGAAATGTAGCCCAATTAGGAACTTCTTGAACAGGCTTCAGTATGAACATGCTAGAAGTGGTTTGAGACATTTCGAATTCTATTTTGAAATTTACTTAAGTGATTTTCTATTTTTAAGTTTATTTAAATGATTCTATTTTGTAATTAACTCAAGTGATTCTATTTTGAAATTCACTTAAGTGATTTTCTATTTTTAACCATACATCTCAAGATGAGATGAGATCTAATCTTAGGGTTAGAGAGATTAGGGTTACCTTTTACAAGGATAAAATGAGAAGGCTAAGAGTGATTTATACACAAAGGGAAGAGAAGGAGAATAGATTTATGAAGGAAAACTGTAATCTTAGGAGGAGAAGAACAGTGAAATTTTTGGCCAAAAAACGTAGAAAGAGAGAAAGGTGTCCTACTGTAGTTGTAGCCTCCTTTATTTCTAATATTTCAGGTTCAAGAATATATTTGATTTTTGCTGCTTATTTTTCCAGCCATTTGTGTGACTGTTCCATGTTTGAATAAATTCTTTTCAGATTTGATTTATTCTAAAATAACATAGGACAAAAATTATCTAGGATTGGAAAAAATTACACTTTTTTCTAACTAGGGCAACCATACTTCCACCTAGGACATTCTTACTTCAAGTAAGGACTTTCAAAAATGACTTTCTTACCATGTTACCTAGATTTTCTTCACACAAATCCTATAATTTTTAAGTTTCTCCTAAGATCTAAAACAAGAATCAGTGGCGCTTGCTCCTTGTATGCACTTCACTTCCTACTTCTTGCTCATGCTTCCTACTTGCTCTTGGCTTGCACTTGCTCCTAACTGATACTTGCTCTCGACTTATAGATTTTTAAAAACTTGTAAGCTTAGTTTTTATTTTCATTTTTAATTAAGGACATATTTTATTATATTGATAGTGTTACATGGTGTAATTACTTTACTATGTTAAATATGGTAATTCAACACACCATACCAATAACCATTACTAATTAATTACATGGAGTTAAAACGATCTTACTCTGATCACATTTTATTTTAATAATATATATGTGGCTTCTATTGGGGGCCACTCTTATTACAAAAACATAACATTACATTGCTCTCATTACATTTCTAACAATTTAATTAAAGCATATCCAACTTTGTATTTCTATCAAAGATATTCTTCATTTGCCTTTCTATCAAAAATATTCTCCATCTTCCTCAAACTGCTAAGTTTTCACAATCAACTCCTTTTATATCAGATGCCTTTCGAAATTTAAATTATGTCAAGATAAAATTCAACACCATAAATGGCTAAAATATTTGCTACCTAACTTCTATATCTATAAATATCTTGTTTATAACAACCTCATAATTTCTTAATACTTTTTTTAGGGTTCTTATTCATTCCCCTAATATTCTAAGATCTTATTTTCATTGTTATTTTTTGTTTTTATTTGTGGATTTAGGCCCACTTCTTGTTAGCACTTGTGATATTTGCTTTTATTTCCCCATATCAATAGTGATATTTGCTTTTGTTTTCCCATATCAATATCCCTTTGGGTTTCTTTTTCTCTTTGTTTTTGCTTCTTAGGTCTTCCTCTTTTTTTCATTCCCATAAATACTTTCATCTTCATCAGACTCTTCAATCTTCTCATACTATGAAGTGCACGAAATAATCTCAAAAGCACAATATTTTTAATGTTGCCCTAAAAACTATAAAGTGCAAGGATGCTCTTATGTAGGAATTATTTTCTTATTCTTCCCTAAAAAACCTAAATTGTTATGGGTTTCCTCCATCCTCATTTCTTTATTATGCTACTCTTGATAACATCTTCACCCCTTTCACTTTTATTACCTGAAGAGTATTCTATTCTACTTGAGAGAAATGAAGATGATTTACCTAGAATAAACTTGACCTCATTTTCCATATTTTTTTTAAGATTTCTCTCCACATCTTCCTTTGCACCTTTAATTATTTCTAAACTTACCAAATGATACTGTAGATAGGCTTTCTTTACCTCTTCTTTTGGAGTGTAATATCCTTGATCTGGTATAGCTTCTATTACTATATGATTTCCTTGCTTCATCTTGAAATTTATCTCATGGCTATAAATTTTTACCTCTTTCTTCATAGTTTTCACTTTGCAAACTCTTTCCATGTGTCCAATCTCATAACAATTGTGGGAACAAAATACGATATTTCATAATCTACTTATTGATTCCATTCTCCTAATTCAGATTCAATCTTAATGGACTGTGGCAAAGGTTTTGAAATATCCATAGTAACACATATTCGAGTATATATAGCATGCTTTCACTCCTTAGTAGTTAGTCCTTCCTTGATGAATTCCCCTAGGGTATTTCCAATATTCTTCAAAATATCCTTATTTATAAGTTGATATGGAAGTCCAAAAAGCCTAACCCATACCAAAAGCTTATTAATAGTTTCTATCTCAACAAAAAAAAAAATCATTCTATGGTCTCAAATAAAGTGCATCTCTTCCCCTAAACCATGGGCCACTAACCATTATTTTATCCCAAATTTTTGAACTAGAAAGGATGACAAGGAAAAATCTGAAGAAAAGTTTCTGAGTAATTTGAATTTAATCCCCACTTGATCCAATTTTGAATCTCCAAAAACCTTGACCATGATCTATGGAACTTACATATTAACCCTCTACTTTTAAGAACCATTATATCATGCTCAATCATCTCATCCTTGATATTCACTTTTGGTGTAACATTTGCTACCTAGATTGAACTTACCATGTATTTGCTCTTCTACTTATCTCCAACTTGGGCCTCCATACTTCCAACTAGGGCATCTTGACTTCCCATTAGGGATTTCAAATATGACTTTCCTTCCATACTAGCTAATGAGGCTTGCTCTTGGCTTGCACTCCCTCTTGGCTCGCACTCCCTCTCGGCTTGCACTCGCTCCCAACTTGCACTCTCTCCTGCCTCGCACTTGCTCCCAACTTGCACTTCCTCTTAGCTTGCAATAGTCATCGTCTCTTCTTTTTCCCAATATTCCGTTGCTTCAACAATTTTTTGAAATCAATGTTTCACACATTTGTGATAAGGGTTTAAAGCATCGATGCAATCTGGATGAACTTACTACTCTTCCGCCATGACTGAATCTCTGCTCACACTCCCTCTTACCTCACACTTCTTCTCAACTTACACTCCCTCACTCTAATCACATTACATCAAGATTTTATAATCATAATTATTCAACTAACAATTATGTATATAAAAATAAAATAATTTTTTTAATTGCATGAGGCTATGGACTATCCTCATTGAGGATGTTGTTTTCCTACTCTATATATATTCAACCAAACTCAATCGTGAAAGGATGATATACAACTCTATTCTCATTAAATTCTACCCTTAAACCTAAGTTCCAAATCTTCATTATTAAATCGACTCAAATTATATTCCCTATCAATTTGAACATAACTCTTTCATATATATATATATATATTTTTAATATAAAAAACAAGCCCTTTTAAGAGACAACATTTAACTATATTTAAGTGTGATATCGGGTCTCTTCTGGGCCTTCAAAACAGGGCAACAAACGGTTGGAGCTACCACCAAATGGGAACGCCTTACTTCTTCTTATTATTATTAAAATATATATTTTTTATATATAAATTCCACCATTGTTATCATTATAATCAATGAATGCATATTTCTATTGTCTGCCAATATTTCATGCTTTGACAGACATTTATTGTAAGGCTGGAATGCCAGGTTAGCATATCACTGCCTATGGATTTTTCCTGATTTATATTTATGCATGCCAGTGGATATGTGGAGGAGGTTGTTTGCCACATAATTTGTTCATTTGTTTTCCTTGTTATTAATTCAATAATAAATACTCGACGAGCATGCGTTCCATTGCTGGTTTCATTCATTCATTAAGCTCACTTAAATAAAAAAAAATCTAGCTCGAACTCACAACCTCATAGTTCAATCGAAAAATCGCCACCACTTTAATCTAAGCTTTGCTTAGATAGGTTCACTCCCCAAAGTTTTTAGCCGTTGATTTGGCCAGGGTTGTATATATCTTTCTCTTTTCACAACTAATATTTCCTGTTACTTCCATTCATTACTCCGTCGAGATCTCGTTTCATATTTTAGACGCGAATCATCCATGAGCATAAAAGTCGCATTCTCCTTTTTCAGTTAATATGAATTAGAGCTGCTACGCATTGGAATCGGACAACATTGAAGATCATCACAAAGCAACAAAATCCGCCGGATCATTCACCTGTGCATGGCATTGGCATTAATCACGACAATAAGGGCGGTACATATCAGAACTTTTCAAGATTTTGTAGTCAGCGCCCGTGGATTTGGCCATTTGAAATTTGGCCCTAGCCATTTTGTTCCATCACAGTTAGGATTGGATTCGATTCTCTATTCTATTTTTTTGTCAATGGGTAGTAGCAGGTTTAAAGGTATAAGTTTTTGGTTTCACTTTATGAGATTCTTCACCTCTATTAACATGGAGTTATACGATTCACTATTTTATTTTTTGTCAATGGTGTAGCAGGTTTAAAGGTGTAAGTTTTTGGTTTCACACTCTGAGATTCTTTACCTCTATTATCATCGAGTTTGGATATGTGTACAAAGGCTGGTCCTCTTGCTTTCTAACCAGTTAATGTAATAATGCAAGTCTAATAACATGGTTCATGATTAAAATTTTGTTCCATGTTAATACTTTTCATGGTTGATAGGCTTTAAGGATCGAGAAAGCCGTCTGAAGAACAGTTCTCAGAGACAGAAAGAGAGAGACATCGAGGACGAGGAGTTTAGCACCATTTAATTTCATAGTGTTGTAAAGAAGACGCTAGGTTTGTCATATGAATAGAATATGAAAGCTTACATGCTTATTTCATTTCATATGACATTCCTAGCATCTCCTTGCATCTCTATCTCTCTTGGGTCCTTCCTTCCTTGTGGTTATTGCAGGTAAATCCATGATTGGTTGTCTTCTTCATGCAAACGAGCACTGCCATTGATAGAATTTCTATGCGTTTGCTTTGCAGATTCTATTTAGATGAAGGATCAGTTATCAGTAATCAAAGGTAAATCAGTACTAAAGGGGTAGCTAGGCTAATACAAATAAATACTGATGGTTCTAACTAGGTAGGTAACTCTGAAATATGTTGAGAACTTGAGATATCATATACATCCGTATCTCTGAACGGACGTACGAGACACAAGTAAGCAATCTGTTCCCGATTGCAGAGTCGATGCAACACCATTGTGCTTTCTATAATAATTTAATGGGCTCTTGAGATACCTTTCAGTTCTGGAAATTCGTATCTCATCTTGTAGTACCTACTAAGTAGCAATTAGTTCATTTCCATTCTTTTCCTAATCGTGTTTCTATTTCTATTAATAATTAGTGTAACTGAAACTCACTGGTAAATATCAAGGACAGGCACTGTATCATGGGATTAGTGAGGGGAGCGCCAAATTTTATTTTTGTCATAAAAAATTTCATGGCCTTCCACCTGGAACATTTTTAACTATAAATATAAGTTTGAAATTTTCTTGAAGCTACACCAGAGTTTAACTATTTATAGTCATGGTTAATCCGACTTCACATTAACAATCTACAAATAGTTATAGTTTCTTAGTCTTAGGACTGATGTATAGGGTTGAGCAGTCTTCTCTCACCCATGATCTTTTGTAAAGTTAAGAGCTACCTTATCAATAGGGGATTAACACACAACTACACTCTCCTTCCACCCTCCTATCACCCATGATCTTTTGTAAAGTTAAGAGCTACCTTATCCATAGGGGATTAACACACAACTACACTCTCCTCCCACCCTCCTATAGCCGAGACCTACGCTTATCAATAAGAAATTACACATGCCACACACTGCCGTTTGAACCTTGAACCTCCCAAGGAAGCTGTCCCCAAGACTGTCCGAGTTAATGTTATTCATGTGTCCTGTCCGAGTTAATGTTATTCATGTGTCTTGCCCTTGTTTGTCAACAACTACTTCGGGGGTATAAGAAACAAATTATAATCGCATGTTTTTTTTCTTTTGATATTCGCATCATGTACCTTACTGGCAAGTTCCCTCAATCCTCAAAAGGAGGTCCGAGGTTTAAGTCTGGCATCATGTACTGGATACACAAAACCTCCAGATAGCCTAAGGGGTATACTCGGATGGGACAAGCCCCATGGAATAGAAAGTCCTAGCCCCCAAGAGATATGGGTATTGATTTTCTTTAACATAAGGTTTGTCTATCTTGTAGCCCAAGTGGAGAAGGCGAGTCTGGCTCTGTTGAATAGGAGGTCCATGTTTCGAACCTCTGCGATGCAAAAGGGGACACAAAGGTTGTGTTAAATCCCCTATTGATAAGCATAACTCTCAAATGAGGACACAAAGACTGTGTTAAATTCTCTATTGATAAACATAACTCTTTGTTTTATGAGGGGTCATGGTTGAGAGGAGACTGCTCAACCCTGTGTGTTGGCTATAGGAGTTTCTCATACTAACCTAAATTTTTTAAAATAAGTCCTCGAGGGCTAGGTGGATTAGTAAGTGCTTGTCTGGCCATCCATTTATCAAGAAGACACTCAAGTTCAAACTTTGGAGGTAGTCTGTTTGCAAAGGTAATAGTTTGATCTGAATCCTCTGAAGACACCTAAGTTCAAACTTTGAAGGCAGTTTGTTTGCAAAGGTAATAGTTTGATTTGAATCCTCTGAAGACACCCAAGTTCAAACTTTGGAGGCAGTCTGTTTGCAAAGGTAATAGTTTGATCTGAATCCTCTGAGTGTGTGCCAGACCGACAATAGCGGTATGTATCCTACGATCTCAATCCTCTGAGTGCGCGCTAGATCAAAAATGATAGTGCGTATCCTGAGTGACTGATGGTCCCTTTTACACCAGATCAACAATAACAAAATGAAATAAGTTTGGTAAAAGTAGCCCCTATAGTTTAAACCTTGTACTTGTCAGTTACTAAAAATAGTGTGGTTATGACTAACCCTCCTATGTAACCGAAAAAGACAAATTATAATCATATGGTGTGGATTCTTTTTTTATACATAAGGGAGTCGATTACATCCATTGTTGTTCTTAGTACAAGAAAAGGATTGTGGATGTAGTAAAAATTAATTGTTCATTATTAATAATATTTAGTCATTATTTTTTGTTTTACTTGCCCTCAAGGTGGATTAGTAATTGTTTGTGTGGTCAGGCACTTACTTAGAAGAGACATAGGTTCAAAACCTGGGGGCATGCATGTTTGCAAAGGTAGTAGTCTGCTTTGAATCCTCTAAGTGTGTTAGATCAATAATGATGATACAAATCCCAAGCGACCAATGGTCCTCTTCACACCAGGTTATAAAATAACGAGGTGGTATAGGCTTGTTGGGAGCAGCTCCTATGGTTTGAACCCTGCACTTGACAATTACTAAAAATAGTGTGGATGTAACCAACTCCCCTATCTATCAAAAAAATATTTTGCATCTACTTTAATAATAATAATAATATCTTATCATTTTTCATAAGTTATTAATAATATTTAGGCACGACCTTTGTCATTATTTTCATTTAAAAATCAATTCAATAATAAATTTTTGGTTTAATGGTTGAGACATATGGATAATATTTATTTAAATTTTATAATAAATTTTAAATATATAAAGTATATATAAAATAAAATCAAAATTAATGGGATTAGGGTAAACTGGTATAAAATGAGAAGTTTCATAGTATAATATAATATTTTAATCCTATAAATAACCATCTTATAGAAATATAAGGACACGTGGAGATTATCTAGTGTTGATCCATAAAACATCTAGTTAAATTTGTGCCCTTGATTTTGTGTTAACTATTGCAAGAAGGGAGGTTGATTTCCCTTCAACCTCTAGATTTAGGTCGAGTTCCTTTTAATCTAGCTAAACTAAAGTAATATGACTCCAAAAAACTAAACTTGGGAAGGTAAGGGTGTGAGGAATGAAACTAAAATATAAATAAAATATTTGAATAGCATGCAAAAATGGAAGAAAAGACTAATGAGAAGTGAAAAGGCAATGCCAAAAATTCCATACATTCATGAATCAAGAGGTCAATAGACAAGGTTGGTCCATAAATGCCATGCACAATCTTTCTATTAATTGTAAATTTTTAAAAAGAGTATAATGTACATTATAAAGTGTATTTCTATTATTATAAAATGGCTAAAAGATATTTATAGATGATCCTATGGATCTTATTTATAGGAGTATTATCTCACTTTTCACCTAAGTTAAACTAGTTAATATTTACATTCATTGCTCAAGGATAAAAACATTACTTTTAGAATTTGTCTAAGGATCCATACATTCTAAATATGCCACTTTACACCTACTTTTCCTACTATTTAGTGAAATACTTGACTTGTTAATGAATCACAACTTACTGATAAATCAATGGCCTTAATAGATAATGATTTTTCATAGTTAGCTTTTTATTTTCTTGCTTGATTTATAACCTAGAATTCCAAAATTGGTTGTGCCCATGGGCTCTAATAGATTCATAATTTGACTTTGGCTAGACTTGTTTATCAAGTTTCACCCCCTTTCTTTCGTAGCATCCCTTGTTTAAACTACCAAATTTTGAAACTAGACTAATGGCAATACTTGGGTACTAATATTTATAGTAAATTACAGGGATGTCAAGCCTAATTGAAGTGGATCATATACTGGCCTTAGTCCATTAGGCTATGAAGGAGTCAAAACATTTAGAAATATTTTCAAACTTGAACAATATAGAGGTGATCCATCTATCTTTATGGAAGGTCCTATAATTCCTTCCACTCATCATAAGAAGGGATATTGGTGTCCATATGGATCATTGGTATAGATAGGTCATTATGCTCTTTTCTAGATATGTCCTCCTTCCTATTAGGGATTGATTTAAATTCTTCTAGTAGTGACTCTAGGTTTGAAAGATATTTGGAGTGTTAATTGTTATTTTTCCTAGAGAAGATTTATCTATATATATGACCTTTTCTTCTTTATTTAGGTCTACATACTAGTATTTAGACATAATGTATATTTATTGGAAATAATTTGGGGAGCCCACCCTCAACCAATTGGGCATTGCCACTATTTATTGTATCCACTACATCCTTAAGATCATCATTGAAGGATTTCTACATTCTAAGTTTTGTTGCTCTATTAGGATGTTCATTATCCAAACCTATATCATATGCTTGTTGGATACACCTAGCTACTAGAGTTACTAGTTGGTGATCATTTGAGTGCACATCATCACTTGCACATGATTCATTTTTTAGGCTAACTTAGATTATGTGTTGTCAATGGAGCCTCAGTCTTTGGAAGACAATTCTTAGTTGGAATTCATAATATTTTATAGAAATGAACAAATGCAATCCATCCACTCAAATCTTATATAGGAAGCATAAAAGGAAAAAAAAAATATAAGAGAGACAAAGATTTTGGGGCGTCGATAGACATTATAAATATCACTATACAATCCATAGATTGGATTACATGATAATCCAATGATTAAATGAGTGGAAAGGGGGTATTTATAATAATACAAAAACCCCAATTACAAAATAAAGTTTAATCTAAGCCATTGTAACAAGAGGGATTTAGGTTAATTACAAGTTATAAAGAGGTTTTAACCACAACATGGCAAACTATGGACTATATGACCTACATAGTACAATGAAATACCCTTAGACCTATCTAATACATCATAAAATATCAGTCTTTTCCATGAATCAAATTATAATTTTAACATTCCCTCATAATTTTAATTGAGGGACCAAGGAGAGAAGACATTAGTAACAATAATATCTTTCCTCCATAATGGATGCTCTAGTGGGCCTCCACATTTTGAAGTAGACTCATTTGGATCTTATCATTATCTAAAATCTACTACTACAAATGTGTTTTCTACATAAGATCCTTCTTAGGATATATTGTAGTTACCACTTCCATTATTAGACACTCACGCATTAAAAACACTTATGCTAGGACTTCACATGAAGAAGAGAAGTGAAATCATCACCTCCTTTAAAGATAAGCTCCTTCAATCTTCCATTGTTGCATAAGGTTTGTCTTAAAGGCACAAATGTTCCACTCATGTCATACATCGCCCTATTTGAGAACTTCCTCTTACCCATGATCCACTCGATTTCAGTCACCAAACAGGCTTTGCATGAACTTGCTTAAATGAAGAGCTATAAAAAATACAAGAGTACCTAGATAAAAAATAGAAGAAATAGATCATGAAGTATTAGGTCTTCATGAATAATCTGAATCAATCTCCTAATGTATGAAGAGAGATTGACTAAAGCACATCTTGAATCATTTTCTTACAAGCCTCTAAAAGAATCAAATTCTATGACAACTGTCACAAATCCATCTACATCTTAAAACAAAATCAGGTCAAAAATTCTAAACCAAATATTGTGAGTTTGACCATTAAGATGAGTAACTAGGGCTTTATGATCCATATTACACACTCACCCCTATCACCACAACATACTCATGAACTAATATCACTAGTATGTAGAGCTCAAAAAATCATGCAATTAAAAAAAATGGGCTTTGAAACACTTCCATATGCAAAAGTTTTGACCTCTAAAAGTTTTGCCCTAGTGGACCCAAAAATTGAAAAATTAAAGCCTCTCATCACTCCATCCCCCATTATTAGTGCCTTTGTCTTGCATGACCATCCACCTATTCCTATTCTCTTTCTTCCCTCTTCATGGTTGAGAAGGATTATAGGTTTGAACCCGAGGTGGTGAATTTGATCAAGTTGGTGGAAGAGATTATGGATGATTTAGGTTTTCTTTCCTTCTTGAATAATTTTTGTGGCAATGATATGGATCTCTCCAAAGAGTTATTCCACATTTGGAATGAAGGTAGGGTTAATGTGAGAGGGCTAAGCTTTACCATAAACATAGAGTTGCTTGCTAAAATTTCTAGTTTCTCTAATGCTGCTCAAATTCTCGATATAGAAAATAACTCTTTGGATAGTGAGTTACTTCTCTTCAAGGATAATGGAGAGAATATCAACAAGGATAAGGGTGGTATTGTGAGGTAATATCTTACCAAACCTTGGGACAAAGTGGTAGTACTCATAATACATTATTTTACTCTGTATGGATAGATAAACATCTTAAGGAGTTTTTCCCTTGCTTTTCTTAACCACATTCATGGGAAGAAAAGTATCAATATTCTAAATTTTCTATTTAGGTCCATGGAAAAATCCATAAACAATGTGCAAAAAATATCCTCATCCTTCCCTATATATCAGGGCCTACATATGATCATTTAATAGCATTTTATTCAGAGGAAATCCTAGAACCTTGTTGAGCATCGTCTTGAGCAGGCAGAACCCTTTAGACAACCAATATTTCCCCCAACTGAAGCTAGCCCAACTGAAGGATCCTCAACCTAAGGTGGCCATTGAGGATGACATCAATAATCAAGATCCTTCCCCTAACCCCCAAAAGGCCAATCATGTCTTGGAGTATGAACCCAAAAGTGAAGCGATGACTCATAAAATTAAAGTAGAATCCCAAATATGCTTGTCTGAATCAAGTCATAAACTAGAAAGAAGATAAGATCTCAAATTCAAATTTAGCCTAACCACTTTTTAGAGGAAGTTATAGAATCTCTCCCTATGATTCAAAAAATCAAACCTAAAAGCATTTCCTTATAGACTCCTCCTTGAAAGGTTGTTCCTAAGAGTAGTACTCTCCTATATTTAAGATCTCCCCTTAAAAATACGTGTGTTCCCTTTATGAATATAAAAGGTTATATGCAAAGGTTTGACAATATGCTTAGTGCCATGTCTAGAGCAACAAAAATGAAAATCTCTTTTGCTCAAAAAGCTACCACTCTACTAGAAGAATACATGAAGTCTAGGGATGATGAACCAAAAGAGGTTTCAAATTCCTCTATCACTGCTAATGTTGACTAATCCTTTTGGCTCTATCTTCTCTTAATTTCTCCTCTATTTTACCTTTCTTGGTGATGTTCTCTCCTTTGTGTTAGTTTTAAGGTCTTCCTTTGTTTTGGTTATATTTTTTGTTTTTCTCCCTTTAGTTCCTAGGAGTCTACCTTGTAGGATCATCTTCGGAGGTCTTTTGTTATTGTAAAAGGTTTAGGGACCCTTTCAAAACCCCTTCCATCAATAAATTAAAAAAAACTTATAAACATGATATCCAATCACTTGTTGCCACCTGTCGTGCTATGGTTTTCTAGTGCTTCCTACTTATATTTTACCACTTCATTTGTACTTTTCAAATCTGATTGTGATAGTTGAAAAAAATGATTGGTTGAAACCCTTTAAATAGAAAAAATATCTTTTAGCATGGCATCAAGAGGTTCCATGTCGACCACATGATCATTGGCAAGTCTAAAATATACCAGAAGGAATCAAATCCTTATCACTCTGCAACAAACACTATGCACTAGCCATCATGATAAGGAAACATATAGGAAGGAGAAACCACCATCTACTTCCCATTCTTGCTCTTTGTCATAACGAGTAAAAAAAATAGTTAGATAATGAGACATTTATCCCATAGAATTATCCCACAAACAATTAAGCCACTATATCATGATGTCATAGCTGGATGCCTCCATGGAGTAACATCTTGATGAACTCCTATGATAGTAAAAATGATGTGGATTTGCATTCAAACAACAACCTCCAAGCATCAACCATTAACTAGAACCATATGCTACTATAGCATTCAAACAAGGAAGGGGAGCTTTGGGCTCATGGTGACTAGAAATACATAGACAAGGGTTTTTTTCACCATGTAAAAACAATGTGTGGAAGATCTAATCCTTCTCACCTTTTTTTCCGTGCACTTGCATGTTGTACCCTAGTTGCAATTTCATCTATCCCACATGGATGGAGGCATGCACCTTCCCCATGGAGAAGGGATTCATGCACCTAAAATTGCACCAAGCCAAAGTAGGGTGTTTGCACAAATGAAAGTCTACATTTAAATTTTAAAATTCCTAACTTTTTTAAGATTACTATTTAGCTTTCTAATTACTATGTTCATTGATAAAAATCTAGAGATCTAAAGTGATTATTTGAAGAAGCAATTTTTTTTCTTTAGTGATTTCGAAAAAATAGATATGGAAAAAATTCTTTGCCTCTTATTTAAACAAATACATGTGAGACATAGAAGGAAGATATGCCTAAGGTTTTGGAAGAAATTTTAGATGCACCAAACTACATTTGTGTGTGACAAAGTGAGGTAGCTCTATACTTGATTTAATGTTGTGTTAGAATTTAGAATGTTTTTTAAAAAATGAATATAAACAATCCATCCACTCAAATATTATACAAAAATCATAAAAGGATGAAAAACAAAGAAGAGAGACAAATATTTAGTGCACCTATAGGCACCATAAATATCACTATATAATCCATAGATTATATTACATGACACTCCAATGATTAAATGCTGAGTGGGAGAGGGGGAATTTATAGCAATACCAAAACCTCATTTACATAATAAAGTTTAACCTAAGTCAAGGAATTTAGATTAATTAAAAGTTATAAATAGGTTTTAACCATAACAAGTTTAACTACGACCCATTGGGATTATATAATAAATATTACAAAGAATTAAAACATTGTCTATTAAAATTGTTAATGAGTATTACATTATTTGTTACCTTGTAAACACTTCATAACTATATTGTAAACATTTGGTTTCATGTAATTATTAGGTTTTGTCATTATTAGAAGGTTAATATAATATTTCTCCTATAAGAAATATGAAGAGTCATATCTCTTGTGAGTTTGAAAGGAGATGAAGAGATAGTAGAAGATGAAATATCAAGAGACATAATGTAAAGTCTACATGTAGGGATGACAAGACATATTATAGGTATTGAATTGCATTGCATTATTATATGAAATACTATTTGTAATCTTGTGAGAGAATTTTATTGTTCTTGCCCAATATACTGCAAATTTTTTTAACCTTGTATTGATATTTGATCATTAAATATAAGCATACTTCTATCATGTGGTATCAGAGCCCGGTGTGAATTCTTGAGGAGAATTTGTAAAAAGGGATAATTGTTTCCATCTAACAACATGCACTTGAATGTTTAAGTTGTTTTTAAGTACCTAAGATATTGTTGAATTATTGTTACATTGTGAATCCATATTGAGTAGCCTATCATTTTGTTGGTTCAAATAAATCTAGTACAATTTTGAAAATGATGTTTTATATTTTGTTTGATGGTTTTTTTTAACCCTTGATGCCCATTGATATATATATCCCTCTAGACTTAGTTTGAATTGTTCTTTGTTGAAATAATGTCTAGAAATAACTTTTGATAAAATAATGTCATATCTAGTATATGTTTCTTTAATATTCTAGAGACCTACATACTATTCATCCAATGTTATGATATAATAGTGTCCTATGTATTATCCTATCTGTGGTTTCTTGGATTTTTGCTTGAATAAAAGAAAAATTACTTCATATGTTAGATACATGAATGTTTCAAAACAAAAAGGACAATGTTAGATACCAGAACCTTATGTGGTATATTCCTTGGATATGATGATGCATTAAAAAGTTATAGATTAATTGATCCAATTACAAAAATATTTGTAAGTAGAGATGTAATATTTGATGAAGGATACAAGGCAAATATTAAAAATTCTAAGGGCACTATATTTTCCACTTTAGATATTGAATCAGATAAAGAAACTCATGAAGAATATCCTAAAGAAGAATTAGAAATAGTGGATAAGCCTACAAAAGAATTGGTAAATCCAAGTCCACCCTAGCAAAAATATTACAAAATGGTATATGAATACTCTCAAAGATTCAAAATTAGAAAAACTACATGATCTTACCTCTGCTAGACCTCATACTCACAACAACACTAGGGAAGAAACAAATTTGGGACTAATGACCTTAGTAATGAATAATGCAAAACCAATTTTAGTATAAGATGCAATTAATTTACCTGAATCGAAAACAACAATGGTATAAGAATAAATATTATTGATAAATATTAAAACATGGTTTTTGGTTGATCTACCAAAAAAATGTATAGGTTGGAGATGGGTTTATAAAATAAATTTTAAAGCATATGGGTCTATTGACAAGTATAAAGCATGACTGATTACAAAAGGCTTTGCTCAAATAGGCTCCTAGGGCATGGTACATCAAAATAAATGATTATATTTTACAAGGTTTGAAAAGAAGTATTTATGATCCAAATATTTGTATTAAAACAATTGGTTTTGATATAATCATCCTTGTAGTATATGTTGATGATCTAATTATCATAGGTAGTTTAGAAAGATTGATAAACAATATAAAATATGCTCCTACACTATTATCTTAGCTTAGAAGTATGGCAAAAGAAAAACCATACTGTAATTACACAGACTAAGTATGATAGGACATTATTAGAAAAAATTGGGATGATAGATTTGGAAGAAGGATTACAATTATGAAGATATTATGAGTCACCTCAAGTTTGTGCTACTCTATTTGATGGATACCAAACCATATTGTAAAGATCATAAGAAAAGTTATTAGAAAGCTACAAAATAATATTGCATTATATCCAAGATAAATAACATATGGTATAGAATATTAGAAAAATTAATAATTTTTACTTAAGAGGATATACAAATCTAGACTATGTAAGATCCGTTGATGATAAAAAATCAACATTAGGTTATGTATTTCATCTTGGTTCAGGCCTATCTCTTGGCATAGTAAGAAATAACATGTAGTAGCACTTTCTTCCATAGAAGTAGAATATTGTGCATCACAAGCTACTACATGTGATGCACTTTGACTATGATACATTTTGTCAAATATGGGAATAAATAGAAATCCTCTAGTATTAAATTATGATAATTAAGGAGTTTAAAAACTAATAAAAAATCCAATGTTTCATTAGAGAACTAAGCATATTAAAGCACAATATCATTTTATTTGAGAACATGTTTAAATTCATCATATTCAACTTAAATAATCTCCACTAAAGATCAACTTGCAAATATTTTTAGAAAGGAAGTTGGTCAAAACAAGTTTGAATTCTTTTGTAACTATCTTTACACAAATAATGTTTTGTATATAATGTTTTGTACATATTAAAACTTTTCAAGATTTTGTAGTCAGTGCTGGTGGATTTGACCATTTGAAATTTGACCCTAGCCATTTTGTTCCATCACAGTTAAGATTCAATTTGATTCACTATTTTATTTTTTTTGTCAATGGGATAGCAGGTTTAAAGGTATAAGTTTTTGGTTTCACTTTATGAGATTCTTCACCTCTATTAACACGAGTTTGGACATTCTAATCAGTTAATGTAATAATGCAAATCTAGTAACATATTCTATAATTATAATTTCTTTAGCTATACAGCAATTAATTATGATCTGGAAAGTTGATAGGCTTTAAGGATCGAGAAAACCGTCTGAAGGACAGTTCTCAGCGACAGAAAGAGAGAGACATCGAGGACGAGGAGTGTAGCACCTTTTAATTTCATAGTGTTGTAAAGAAGACGCTAGGTTTGTCATATGAATAGAATATGAAAGCTTACATGCTTATTTCATTTCATATGACATTCCTAGCATCTCCTTGCATCTCTATCTCTCTTGGGTGCTTCCTTCCTTGTGGTTATTGCAGGTAAAGCTTGTCTTCTTCATGCAAACGAGCACTGCCATTGATAAATAACAATAGAATTTCTATGCGTTTTCTTTGCAGATTCTATTTAGGTGAAGCCAGACAAGAGGTGAAGGATCAGTTATCAGTAATCAAAGGTAAATCAGTACTAAAGGGGTAGCTAGGCTAATACAAATAAATACTGATGGTTCTAACTAGGTAGGTAACTCTGAAATATGTTGAGAACTTGAGATATCATATACATCCATATCTCTGAACGGACATACGAGACACAAGTAAGCAATCTGTTCCCGATTGCAGAGTCGATGCAACACCATTGTGCTTTCTATAATAATTTAATGGGCTCTTGAGATACCTTTCAGTTCTGGAAATTCTTATCTCATCTTGTAGTACAATTAGTTCATTTCCATTCTTTTCCTAATCGTGTTTTTATTTCTATTAATAATTAGTGCAACTGAAACATGAGAGAGGGGAGCGCCAAATTTTCTTTGTCATAAAAAAAATTTCATGGCCTTCCACCTGGAACATTTTTAACTATAAATTCAAGTTTGAAATTTTGTTGAAGCTACAAGAGAGTTTGACTATATTTAGTCATAGTTTTTTTCACGTTAACAACTTCTATCTATGATTTTTTTGTAAAGTCGAAAGCTATCCTTATCAAAAGGGGATTCACATACAACCCCACACTCCTCCCAGTTATGACCCCTGGTAAAGTGGAGAGCTATGCTTATCAATAGAGACTTAACACAAAGCCACACACATTAACACAAAGCCACACACATGCCCCTGTTTGAACCTTAGACCTCCCAAAAGAATCAGGATTAACACATAACCTCACACACCCAGTGATTTGAACCCTACTTGGTAGTAAAAAGGAACTGTGGATGTAATAGATTCCCCTATGTATCTCACTAAATATTAAAAATTAAAATAAAAAACAAATAAAATAAAATTTGTTCATTATTTATTTTTGGTTTGGGTAGTGTGATAAATCCCTACGACCAATGCATAGGGCTGAATAGTCTCATTCCAACCATTACAAAAAGCCGAGAGCTACACTTATCGAAAGGGAATTTAACACACAACCATCACACACCCACTCCCTCGCACACTTGCCCATGTTGCGGTTTGAACCTTAAACCTCTCGAAGAAGAGCCAAAGCCCAAAAAGCCCAAACTTTCGCGTTGTCTCCCTCACACTAAAACCTGTGTTAAGAAAAACTGTTCCTGTATCCCCTAGGCCAAGAATTTCGACAGGGCCTATCCCATCCGGGTGAATATTATTAATAATTTGTTCATTATTAATAATATTTAGTTATTATATATATTTTTAATTTTATATGATTAATTATAATAACAATAAATTAAATATAATTAATAATAAGTTTTTGGGTTTTCATAAAAACATGGTGACCTTGTTGTATTTAGTTATATTTTGCATCTATTTTAATAATAATAATAATTTATAGTAATATCTTATCATTTTATTTTTATAATTTATTAATAATATTTAGACATTATCTTTGTCATTATTTTCGTTTAAAAATAATTTAATAATGAGGTTTTGGTTTAATAGTTGAGACATATATTTAATATTTTTTTAAATTTTATAATAAATTTATTTCATCTTTTAAATAATTTTTTAAAAATATATAAAGTATATATAAAATAAAATAAAGATTAATGGAATTAGGGTAAATTGGTATAAAATGAGAAGTTTCACAGTATAATGTAATATTTCAATCAAATAAATGACCATCTCATAGAGATATAAGAACACATGGAGATTAGATAGTGTTGATCCATAGAAACATCTAGTTAAATTTATGCCCTTGATTTTGTGTTAACTATTGCAAGAAGGGAGGTTGATTTCCCTTCAACCTCTAGATTTAGGCTGAGTCACTTTTAATCTAGCTAAACTAAAGTAATATGATTGTAAAAAACTGGGAAGGTAAGGGTGTGAGGAATGAAACTAAAATGCAAGAAAATAAAATACAATCTAGACCATAGCAAGATTAGTGTGCCATCATTTGGATCATTTGGAAGTGACCAAATAACATCAATATGATGAAACATTTGAATAGCATTCAACAACGGAAGAAATGACTAATGAGAAGTGAAAAGGCAATGCCACAAATACCATACATTTATGAATCAAGAGGTCAATAGACAAGGTTGGTCCATAAATGCCATGCACAATCTTTCTATTGATTGCAAAGTTTTCAAAATATTATAATGTAAATTATAAAGTATAGTTCTATTATTATCAAATGGCTAAAATATATTTACAGATGATCCCATGGATCTTATTTATAGTAGGATTGTTATCTCACTTTTCACCTAATTTAAACTAGTTATTCCTTACATTCATTGCTCAGGGACAAAATCATTGCTTTTAGAAGTTATCTAGGGATCTCTACATTCAAAATATGCCACTTTATACCTACTTTACCTACTATTTAGTGAAATACTTGACATGTTAATGAATCACAACTTACTGACAAATCAATGGCCTTAATAGATCATGATTTTCCATAGTTAACTTTTTTATTTTCTTGTTTGATCTATAACCTAGAATTCCAAAATTGGTTGTGCCCATGGGCTCTAATAGATTCACAATTTGACTTTGGCTAGAATTGTATTATCAAGTTTCACCTCCTTTATTTTGTAGCATGCTTTGCTAAACTATAAATTTTTGAAACTAGACTAATGGTAGTACTTGGGTACTAATATTTCTAGTAAATTGCAAGGATGTCAAACTTGATTGAAGTGGATCCTATATTGGCTTTAGTCCATTAGGCTATGAAGGATTCAAAACATTTAGAAATATTTTAAAACCTAAACAATATAGATGTGATCCATCTATATTTATGGAAGGTCCTATAATTCCTTCCACTCATCATAAGAAGGGATCTTGATGTCCATCTAGGTCATTGTTGTAGCTAGGTAATTATGCTCCTCTCTTGATAGGTCCTCCTTCATGTTAGGGATTGATTTAAATTCTTCTAGTAGTGACTCTAGGTTTGAATGATACTTGGAGTGTTAATTGTTATTTTTTCTAGAGAAGCTTTGTCTATCTATATGACCTTCTTCTTTTCTTATTTATTTAGGTCTACATACTAGTCTTTAGACGTAATGTATATTTATTGGAAATGGGTTGGGGAGCCCTCCCTCAACCAATTTAGAAATGCCACTATTTCTTGTATTCACTACATCCTTGAGACCATCATTGAAGTATTTCTATGTTCTAATATTTGTTGCTTTAGTAGGATGTTCATGATCCAAACCTATATCATATGCTTGTTGGATAAACCTAGCTACTAGAGTTATTAGTTGGTGATCATTTGAGTGCACATCATCACTTGCACATGATCCATTTTTTAGGCTAACTTATATTGTGTGTTGTCAATGGAGCCTCAGTATTTGGAAGACAATTCTTAGTTGGAATTCATTTTTATATAAAAATGAACAAAAGCAATCCATCCACTCAAATATTATATAGGAAGCATAAAAGTAAAAAAAGGATAAAAGAGCACAAGAATTTTGGGACATCGATAGACATTATAAATATCACTATACAATCCATAGATTGGATTACATGTTACTCCAATGATTAAATGAGTGGAAAGGGGATATTTATAGCAATACAAAAACCCTAATTACATAATAAGGTTTAATCCAAGTCAAAATAACAAGAGGGATTTAGGTTATTTACAAGTTATAAAAAGGGTTTAACCATAACAAGGTTAACTATGACCTACATAACTTATATAGTACAATGAAATGCCCTTAGGCCTATCTAATACATCATAAAATGTCGATCTTGTCCATGAATCAAATTATAATTTTAACACTCCCTCATAATTTGAGTTGAGAGGCCAAGGAGAGAGGACATTAGTAACATTAATATCTTTCCTCCATAATGGATGCTCTAGTGGACCTGTACCTTTTGAGGTAGACTCATTTGGATATCCTCATCATCTAAAATCTACTACTACAAAAGTATTTTCTACATAAGAGTCTTCTTAGGCTATATTGTAGTCACCACTTCCATTATTAGACACTCTCATATTAAAAATACTTATGCTAGGACCTCATATGAAGAAGAGAAGTGAAAATCATCATCTCCTTTAAAGATAAACTTCTTTAATCTTCTATTGTTGCATAAGATTTATCTTGAAGGTATACATTTTCCACTCATGTCATACATCACCCTATATGAGGACTTCCTCTTACCCATGATCCACTTGATTTCAGTCACCAAACAAGCTTTGCATGAACTTGCTTAAAAGAAGAGCTATAAAAATACAAGAGTACCTAGATAAAAAAATAGAAGAAAGAGATCATGAAGGATTAGGTATTCATGAATAATTTGAATCAATATCCCAAAGGATGAATATAGATTGACTAAAGCACATCTTGAATCCTTTTCCTACAAGCCTCTAAAAGAATCAAATTTTATGACAACTGACACAAATCCATCTACATCTTAAAAAAAATCAAGCCAAATAATTTGACCAAATATTGTTATTTTGACCATTAAGATGAGTAACTAGGATTTTATAATCCATATTACACACTTTCATCCCTATCACCACAACATGCCCATGAACTAATGTCACTAGTATGTAGAGCTCAAAAAATCATGCAATTAAAAAATGAACTTTGAAACACTTCCATATGCAAAACATTTGGCCTCCAAAAGTATTTTCCTAGTGGACCCAAAAAATAAAAATTAAAGCCTCCCATCACTCCATCCCCCACTCTTAGAATCTATGTATTTCTCTATCATCCACCTATTCTCATTCTCTTTCTTCCCTCTTCATGGCTAAGAACGGTTTCAGGTTTGAACTTGAGGTGTTGAATTTGGTCAAGTTGGTGGAAGAGATTATGGATGATGCAGGTTTTCTTTCCTTTTTGAAGAAGTTTTTTGCCAATGATATGGATCTCTCCAAAGAGTTAGCCTACAACTGGAATAAAGGTAAGGTTAATATGAGAGGGCTAAGCTTCACCATTAACGTAGAGTTGCTTGCTAAAATTTTTGGTTTCCTTGATGCTGGTGAAATTCTCAATAAAGAAAAGTACTCGTTGGTTGGTAAGTTACTTCTCTTCAAGGATGAAGGAGAGAATGTCAGCAAGGATAAGGGTGGTATTGTGAGGTAATCTCTTCCCAAACCTTGGGATAAGGTGGTAGTGCCCATAATCCATTATTTTACTTTGGATGGACAAATAAACATCTTAAGGAGTTTTTGCCTTGCTTTTCTTAACCACATTCATGGGAAGAAAAGTATCAACATTCTAAATTTTCTATTTAGGTCCATGGAAAAATCCATAAACAATATGCATAAAAGGTCCTCGTCCTTCCCTGTCCATTAGGTCCTACATATGATCATTTACCAACATTTCCTTTAGAGGGAAGACTAGAACCTTGTGTTGAACATCGTCCTAAGTAGGGAGAGCCCTTTAGGCAAACAATATTTCCCCCCCCAACTGAAGCTAGTCCAACTGGAGGATCCTCAACCTGAGGCCACTACACCAAAAAATGGCTTTAGCAACAACTAAAATAAGGCAATTTTTTACGATGATTAAAAATTGCCCTAATAGATCCTAAAAGGGCTGTTTATAATTGCCCTCTTAGGATAACTGCCCTCTTAGGGTCACCCTAATAGGGCATCTATAAACCACCCTCTTAGGAATAAGACGACGGTTATAAAATATCATATTGGGGTCATACTAAGATGGTAGTTAAAAACCGTCGTCTTAGGGTGATCTAAGAGGGTGGTTATAAACTGCCTTCTTATCCTTAAGAGGGTGGTTATAAACCACCTTATTAGAGGTGGTTTAGGTTTTTTTTAATAGGGGACTTAAACTCTCGTGCAGTGACATCATTGTTTCTTCGAAGCTTCATGAGTAGATAGTCCATTTGCCTTAGCTACTACAACCTCTGCACCATGTATTAGCTACTGCAACCTCTACACCACATGCACAACCTAGGGATCCCAAGATTTGATTCATGTTGTTCATTTTTGGCTAGGGTTTGCCCTAAAATTTCTTTGAAACTTCTAGGTCTCCTAAGCTTCGATTTGCGCTATTCATTTTTTGGCTAGGGTTTACCTTGAAATTTCTCTAAAACTTTTGCTAATTTACCCGAAATGGCGAGAGATGAGGCTCAAATATGAAGGAAAAAAAATGAGGAATGAAGATAAATTTAATATTGTAAAAGACGTAGTTAGGTTCAATAAATTTTGTATTATTTTATGTATTTTTGCGATTAGGGTTTGGAATTTTTTAGTTTGTAATGTTGGTTTATGCATGAGATTTGTAAAATTTAAAACCTAGATTAAAATTTAAACCCTATTCTAGACCAATCATCATGGGGCATTTGAGGGAGTAGGGTTTTCCTTTGAAAAAAATGTTTTGAGGGAAAATTTGGTGTACCATACATAGAACCCAGTAGCCTCAAATAAGCCAAATAAAACCCTAGTAATATTACACTCTGTTCTTGCTTCAATAGGAGAAATGATAACTTTGTCACATAATGGTATGGTCTATAATATGGATAATAGAATTCACCTCTGATGAATTTTTGAAAACAACAATAGAAGATTCACTCTACACTTGGCCATAGCCCAAGACTGTGAAGAGACAATCATTTGATGGTAGAGCACACTGGTGTTGATAGAAGGTATTACATTTTAGTACCAACCAATCAATGTCATAAACTATTATATTACAAATAGGCAACTAGTTGCAATTGAGTCATGTGTGGCTTAATGAAGGGTGTTGAAGGGTTCAATATTCACTCTGTTGGTGGCTCAACACCCCAATAACTAGAAGGGTCAATAAGAACCCAAATTCAAGTCAGAGTGGATTTGTCCCCCATAATAAATAATGAGTCAAAAAGGTGAATGGTTGATGTTATCTTCACTGTAGTTACCTTCAAAACCTTCTCCAACAAACTCACAAAAGAACAATACATTGTTAAACTATTCATTTTATATTTTTTATGATTTTGTGTTTCAATCCCTTTGAATAAGGAGATATAAACTTTGCTATCTCAAAAAATAGGTCTTTCAAAAGCGTGAAAAAAGCTCATACAAAGGGAAGTATCCTCTAAAGATACAAACAATATTAAAATTAATAATTTTTAATTTCATTACACTTTTACCACTCTTTTCAGTAAAAGGTACCTATCAACCAGAAAAAAAACACCAATTGCTTTACTAACATGGAAATGAGTACTACAACTGTCATGGATGCTTAATCATACCCTTATCAATGTAAAATTTTTACCAAATGATAACCTTAGCAAGGTTTATAAAATAATTTATTGTCATTCCAATTGCCAGGTATTGCAATGCTCTATAATTAGAGAACAGTTTGACACAAACCTTTAGATATGACATTGATGTTTCTATTTAATATTACCATTTGACTCTTTTGGTCATTAGAGGTAAAATAATTCTTGTATTCCAAACTATCTTTATTAGAGGTAACCATATAGGATGAAGAAGAACAATCACATTTCATATGCTAATCAAAGTTGAGGTTTATAAGAAAATAACCCCAAAAAATATGCGTTACTAACCAAACCAACATTCAAAGTTAAAATTATAGGTTGGTAGGGTGCATGGGTTACAATAGAGACAACCTACGGTATGAAGTTCTTAAAATCATAACCTTTGCATTTACAATTGCTTTAGACAAACTATCCATGGACTCCTCAACCACATCCATGCATCATCCAAGATCACCCTTTTCATCTTCTTCCTTCGACTCAACCATGCATTCATGCACTTGGCTGACCAATTCCTTGCAATCATGAAATTCTACTTTGCTTTCTAAGACTGAAAAGTACTCTTATGAATAAACTCGATGTATCTTTGATTATTTTCATCATTCACTCTGCTTCTTAGATGCAATTTCATATACAAATATTGTTATTTAATATGCTACGAGGTTGGTTGGTGATACTAAGTGTTGAGGAAGTTTTGTAAAATGTGGATAAAGTTGAGGTTTAACATATAGACACATGATATTTGAATATGATCAAGGTTGGGTATACACCATTTTTGGAAATCATTTTTTAATAATAAGGTACCAATTTATTTTTTTGAGGCTTATGCATGTTTGGTAATCCTCTTTGGATATACAAGTAATATATACAATTTATACAAGTAATATATCAACTACAAAAAATAAATCTTATTTATGACAATAAGATATAATTAATATTTATTTAAGTATAGCATGTTATGGAGTCTCGAAAAATAAACTATAAGACTTTGCATGATTTTGTACATTATAATATATTTTTAGGATGTTTAAAAGATTTATTATCAATTTTTATGAGTTGCGATGAAGGGGCAACAACTTGTTAGTTTAAATTCTATGTCTACCAATATAACACTTATATCTCAATTGTATGTAAAATTCATTTTGTTAGTTTAAGTTCTAGGTGTACGATCTATATAGATTTAGAACAATTAAGAGATATTTTACATACCCTTACATCTAGCTATCGTCTGGTAGTCCATGGATCAAGATGCCTTGTAGAATTACTTTCCAACAGAACCATTTTCATCTCCTAAATTATTTCCACAAATTTGATTTATCATTTATTTTTTCAGAGCATTCTTTACCCTAGATGGGGCTTATGTATATGATGGTGCATGGTGAATTTTTTAAGGTTACCTTACCCTAGTGTGACAAGAAATAATAATTTTTCACAATCAATACTCTGCTATTTTTTGCATGAATATTTCAAAATGTCATTTGATGAAATCCATAAGGATTGCAGGCTTAACACATAGCCTCATTTTCACAGTCTAGCAAAGGTGAAAAGACTGGAAAAGGATGAGCAGAGAGAATATTATGATAGCGCCTAAGGAAGTCATATTGCAAAGTAAATAATAATAATTTTCAAGGTGTTTATCACTTCCTATGTTTGTTTGAGTGCATTCAATTCATTCTCACTTTTTCTCCTACTAAATATGATATAACAAGGGCTTTGATTACTTCCGAATATTTTCCATTAGATAAATATGTATGGGATTATTTTCTTAATTAGAAGCCTTTATTCCAAGATTAGTTTAAGAATTTGATTTTACACACACACACACACACACACACACACACATATATATATTTGATTATTTTCATCATCCACTCTCCTTTTTAGATGCAATTTATTTGGCTCTCATATTGACTCTTGCCTCTATCCTTGATATTCATTGTATACTCGAATAACTTTTGTTATCCAAGTTTTTCTTGGGATTCTTAGTTCTTAAACCAGTTCTTTTCTTTCAATTGAATCTTCTAGTTTTTGTTTAGATGAGGGTTCTACTTTTTATCTTAGAAGAGTTAGTTGAAAGAAAAGAATTGGTTTTAGAACAAACATGTACTGGGTTATGCAAATGAATATTTTTGCAAAACTCATTGGAATGATAAATATGCATCGAATGTGACCAGGAGATCGAGTTTGATTAATAAAATAATAATTTGCATTAAACATAACTTAGGAATAATGCCTAGATTAAATAGGTTACAAAATAGGTTTAGAAACTAATACTCCTATATCCATGCTAAATAACACGCTAACGAAGGTAGAGGGTTAGGTTTAGAACTCTTAACCTAGGATATTTAGGAATTACCATTAGATATTTAAGACAGTAAATATCTACATGGTAGAAAGTAGAAAAGTAAATGTAATAATCTATCTATGTAGTATAATGCAATATACTACCTATTTTACTCTAACATACCCCATTTGTTATATTACTTTGATATACAAAGTTTACTTTAGAATAACTCAAATTTTACACATCCAAGTGCCTTGTTGAAGATGTCAGCAACTTGTTTGTTGGTGGGAATGTATTGGAGCTTGATTCTATATTTAGGAACTTCATCACAAATGAAATGAAAATCTGTGTCAATATGCTTTGTGCATTCATGATGGATTGGATTCTTGACCAAGTTAAAAAAACCTGAGTTGTCACAAAACATGTGAATAAGAAGTTTCTTTGGTAGGCCCATGGTAGCCAAGATGCGAATTAACCATATCGCTTCACACACAACTTCTCGTGCAACGCGATACTCTGCCTCTATTGAAGATAAAGCAACCACATGTTTCTTTTTACTATGCCATGAGACAGGACCAGATCCAAGATGAAATACATATCCTAATGTTGATTTTCTATCATCTAGAGATCCACCGTAGTTAGAGTCAGTGTAACTCTGTAAGAAGAATGATTTATTCTTCTTATACTCTAGAACATAATCTAAACTACCCTAAATGTAGTGAAGAACCCTCTTAGTTGCTTTCCAGTGAGAGACCTTTAGTTCCTGCATGAATCGAGAAAGATAGTTTACAACATAAGTAATGTCTGGTCTAATATTGGTCAGATAGATGAGGCTTCCAATCATCTGTCGATATAGCATGCCAACTACCTGTGGTGAGTCATAATACCATGATAATTGAAGCCTTGATTCCATCGGTGTTGCTTTGGGCTTACAATCAGTCATACAATGTTTTTCTACTAAAGTCTTGGCATACTTTTTCTGAGTCACCCTAGGATGATTCTTCTTCTGTTCTATCTCAAGGACAAGACAGTAGTGGAGAAGTCCAAGATCTGTCATATCAAATGACTCTTTCTTTTTTTTTTTTTTTTTTTTTGTGGAAAACATCCCAAAAGGGATGCCACTTTTGGGTAAGACCCAAGGAGGCAGGGGTATCCATTCTGCCAAAAATGCCCAGGACTCGAACCTGGCCTACCACCTTTGACATACTCAAGGAGCAAACAAACACACAAAACCAATTTAAAAATAAGTAAATAACAACAAAAATAATAAAATAAAATAAAAAACATGCTCCTTGAGTGTGTCAAAAACAAAAGCACAACCAAACATGCACAATAAGATAAAAGAAACCACAACACAAACCACATAGAAAAACACAAGAACCACATAACAAAACACAAACAAGACAAAAACAACATAACACTACAAAGACATAACCCAAAAAACATGAAAAATAAACACAACCAAAATCTAAAAAATTAAAAAAATAAAAAACAACCAACAATAGATAATAAACAAAAACAAAATACATAGAAAACACTCACACATAAAAACACGAAATAACACAAACAAAGAGAAACCCAATAACAAGAATGAAAAAAACACAAGAACAATAACAAAAAACATAAAAAAAAAAAAAAAAAAAAACAACAAAAACACAAGAACAACAAAAAACAACACAAAGAACACAAAAACAAAACAAAACAAAAGAACCCACCCACCTTAAAAAACAAAACAAAAAAAAACAAAAACTAAAAAAGAAAAAAAAATGAACAAAATAATGACCTATCTAGACCATAAGACTATTAAGGCAAGAATCAACAGAGGAAACAAAATAAAGAATAGAATGAGCTAGGGAACTAAAAAAACACTGAATGAACCAAAGAGAAGCAAAAAAAAACAAGAAGAAACTAGGTACCTTCAGAACTGGAGCCATCCAAAGAAATGATAGAAAGAAGAGCTTCCCTAATTTGAGAAGCCCACCATATAGGAGGGTGGCCATAACAAGTAAGATCACCTTTATCCAAAGCCCAATTAGCTAAAGCATCAGCACTCTTGTTTTGATCTCTAACCACATGATTGTAATCAACTTTTAAAAATCCCATCTGGATTAACTAAATCTTCTCAATAATTCTTTTTATTCTCCAATCCACCTTATGATTCTTAGAAGGAGTCTTCAAGAGATTAATCATAAATTGAGAGTCATACTCAACTAACACCTTTTCCCATCCAACCTTAGTAGCCTCCTGAAGACCACTGAGGATACCATACCCCTCAGGAAGGTTATTGGAAAGAATACCCAAATTCTCAGTAAAATTAAAAACTAGGGAGCCATCTGAAAGTCTACCAATTCCTCCCACACTGGCTTTTCCAGGGTTCCCTCTAGAGGCTCCATCAGTATTGAATTTTCCAAAATCCTTAGGAGGAGGTTACCAATTTCTAGTCCTATCCATCTTACTAATACTCACATTCCCTTTAAGTTGGTTGCCCTTAGAAGGTTTAATATTCAATCTTTGCATCACTTGATCCCATATTTGGTGGGAGTTTTGGGGGTGATTAAGGAGTTGATGGACTGATTCAACTAAGTTGGCTATGGTATTTTGCTAAATATAGTGAATATCCTTCCTATCTTGATTAAAAATTTGGTTGTTCCTTTCATTCCAAATATTCCAAAGAAGAATGATAGAACCCATCCAAACTAACTGCCTAATAAAATGATCAACACCCTCTTGATTAGGCCAATCCCTCCAAAGTTATTAAAAAGTAAAAAAATTGGACCACTGTAAGCCAAGTAAAGTGGCCATTCTCCTCCATAGCTCAAAGGCTAAAATACACTCAATAAAAATATGGTTGATATTTTCTACATTATCTTCACACATTTCACATCTAAAAGGGCCATGAAAACCATGCTTCATAAGTTGCTCACCAATAAGCACCCTACGATGCAATAAAAGCCAATTAAAGAACCTCACCTTAGGCCAGAGCTTTTGATCCCACAATCAAGAAAAGATGTCAGAATAATGGTTGGGATTTTTATGGCATAAGGTCAAATAACCTTAAGCAACTGAATACTCACCCTTAGTAGTGTTGTTCCATCCAAAAAAATATTTTTCATGGGACCAAGAGAGGGATCTCATATGAAGGATGCCTTGGATATCTTGTCTTTGCCTTTCTTGTTGGTCCACTTTCCAATTTTCTTCTTGACTTTGTCCAACAACCAATTCCAATATTTATTTTTTTGCCTTTGAATATTTATGGGAATACCTAAATAAGTGATTGGAAGAGAGGTCTTCTTATATCTTAATTTATCCAAGACCATGGATTCCTCTCTAGCAGAGCAGTGAAAGAAAATAACTTTAAATTTGTCTTCATTGATCAACCGCCCGATAGCCTTAGAAAAATAGCTAATGATTTGCTTAATATTAGAAGCTTCCTTAACTGTAGCTTTACCTAAAAGAGTAGAGTCAAGATGAGAGATAGGTCTAGCTCCATGAGCAATGGTAACTTCCTCAAGGGTTTTTTTCCCTCTTTTTTGTTATAGTCCTACCCAAGCATTCAACAAGAATGATGAATAAATAAGGGGATAATGGGTCACCTTGCCTAATGCCTCTAGAAGCTGGGAAATACTGAGAAGGCCTGCCATTGATAAGAACTAAGTAGGAAACTGAAGAGATACATCCCATAATCCAATCCATCCAATTATTAGAGAAACCAAATTGCCTCAAAACTTTGATAAAGAAGTGCCAATGCACTCTGTCATAAGCTTTGGATAAGTCTAATCGAATGAACATGGAAGGAGATTTTTGCATATCCATGGAATGGATGGCTTCTTGAGAAAGAACTATCTCATCTACTATTTTATGTCCTTCCACATAACCCCCTTGCTCTAGGAAAATAATCTTATGCAAAAGAGGCTTCAACCTTTCTGCCATGATTTTAGTAATGATTTTGAGAAGAACATTACATAAAGCAACAAGTCTAAAAGCTGAGATATGATCAACCTCTTGAGTTTTTGGAACAAGAGTAATATAAGTTTTATTGATAACCTTCAAAATTTCTTTGGATTTCTTGGCTTCTTCCACCACCTCTAATAAATCAACATGAAGGATATCCTAGAACTCTTGGTAGAACTCAATAGGAAAACCATCAGGACCTGGGGTTTTCCATTTTTGCATTTTAAAAACTACTTGTTGAAGCTCATTGATAGTAACAGGAGTAGTCAAAATATAGTTCTCCTCAGAAGTGATAAGAGAAGGGATTTCTTGAAGAAAATTATGTTAAGAAGTTGATTCAAGAGGAGTGGCAGCAAAAAGATTGGAAAAGTAATCAACAACAATAGAGTTCATGCCATCCCAAGTATAAAAAACATCTCCAAAATCTGATTTTAAGGAAGAAATAAAGTTGTGAGATCTTCGAGCTAGAAGATATTTGTGGAAGAAATTTGTGTTTCAATCTCCTTATTTGAGCCATTGAATTCTAGATTTTTGCTTCCATAAGATTTCTTCTCTTTTTTCCCATTCCTCTAACTGAGTTGTGAGTTTAATTTCATCTACACTTCTCTTCTTTGTGAGGCCATCTAAATGGATTTTCTTATTCAAAATTTCAATATGAGCAACAAATTCATGTTTTTTTTATGACCATCCCCAAACTCTTTCCAGTTCCAAGTCTTGATTTTGGATTTAATGTATTGCAGTCTTTTGGAAAAACAGAACATCTTAGTCCCATGCCTAGGTTTACCTTCCTTCCACCATTGTTGCACATGAGGTTTGAAGGAAATGTCTCTAAGCCACATTAATTAAAAACGAAAAGGAAAGAAACTCACATTGGTTTTCCACATTTCCACCATGACTGGCCAATGATCCGAACCAACATTATTAAGAGTCTTCAATTTAGGAATGTGACCATGGATTAAGAAATTTTCAGAGAGCAAAAACCTATCCAATCTCTCCATTATACAAGCTAAGTCTTGTCTTTTGTTATACCAAGTCATAAGGCCATTATCTGGTTGGATATCCACAATATGGAGGTTTGCAATATATTCACTCATGAGGTTAGTGCTTTTGTACAAATTTCTATTTCCCCTCATTTTCTCATCCAGAGATAGGATGGTATTGAAATATCCTTCGATCAAGATCCAAGCTTTAGGAAAATGAGAGATAATATGAGTAATATCCTTCCACTGTCTTCTTTTTTCCTCCAAAGAAGTCAGAGCATAAACAATAATGCAGAGCATAATCTGGTTGGAATGTCTACTTTGAATAGCTATAGCCAACAAACCCCAACTGCAAATCATATGGTGAATAACTACCTCTTTTGGGTCCCAAAGACAAGAAATGCCATCCGAAGTCCCTTGGGAACTGAGGGAAACCACTTTTCCAGCTGGCCAAATTTTACTGACAATTAAGTCCATATCCTCCATTGACATCTTTGTTTCTTGAAGGAAAACAAGATGTGGATGATTTATATGAATCGTTCTTCTAATTTCATTTTGTTTTGAAAGACTCCCTTTGAGTCCTCTAATATTCCAAGTGATGATCTTCATTAATACCAAGGCTAAAAAATTTGGGAAGGGCATTAATATTACCTTCCTCTACAAGATTTTCACCTTCTTTTACCATATGATATTGATTGGTCTTGCGACCTACTTTTTGATTAGAATCCATCTTCAATTTTTTTCCCTGTTTCTTGAGTTACTCCAATTGAATCTGATATGGCTTCTAACCTTGAAGAATGCTCGTACACAGCCAAAATTTTACTAGATGGTTCAACGAAGTCTATATTGGGACCTGCATTATTTGAAGTTTTGACATTTGAAATATTGTTTTTCTTGTGTAAATTTTCTCCTTTTTTTCTCGTTGAAAACCTTTGATTTGTTGGTTTGTCTCTGAGTTCTTCCCTTCATATTTAAATTGTGTTTCTAAGATTTCAGTTTCCATTATTTCCTCTTCCTCACTTTGGACATCATTTGTGGAAAGGATTTCAAAAATATTAGCAGATGACTTTGATTGATCCTTCATAACTGGTTTTTCTGAGTGTTCTTCTTCTTAGGTATTTGGAAACCTGCTGAGTTTATATCTTCTTTCTTTTGATCAAGAATTTTATTTTGGCAAGCACTGGCCAAATGACCATATTCATGGCAAATTATATAACAAAAAGGAATGTTCTCATAGTCCACTACTTGATCCCAAGTGCCTTCCCCAAATTGTAATGTGATATTTTTAGGTATGGGTTTGTCAAAATCTATTAAAACACAAATTCAAGCATAAATAATATGTTCAAAATTTTGAGTACAATCAACAATCATCATAAAAGTTCCTAAAGAGTTTCCAATTGAAGAAAAAATAGTAGGATTCTAAAATTCAATAGGGAGGCCAAAGAGTCTAACCCACATGGGAGCTATAGAAGGCATCTCTTCTTCGACTTTAAATTTAGTATGCCAAGGCTTCATGAAAAGCCCTGCCCTTCCAAAAAACCAAGGACCCCCTTGAAAAGTTTTCTCTCTATCTTCATTATTAGAAAATAAAACAAGAAAATAACCATTTGGATAAATAGAGATTTGTAACTCACCTTTAGTTTTCTAGCTTTTTGTAGCCCAGACTTTGAAAGCAGATAGACTCGGACGAAAACCCATGAACCGACAAATTAGTCCTCTTTTTTCCAAATCTTCAATGCCAGCTTGAATGTTACCCATATCAAGCTTAACAATAGGAGTTCCATCAGCTGCTTTAAGACATCCTGACTCCGTTTTCCTAGGATCAATATTAGGCATTCTTAGAGGTTTATGGGAAGCCCTAATATTGATATTAGCATTGAGCTGAGGTTTTCCACCATGAAGGGCATCCCTAAAATTCATTTTTGGGACCGAGTCTTCAAAATTCTTACCCTTGACAGGGGTTTTCACAATAGAATTATTTTGTGGGTGCACCTTAGCACCAGATTCACTTGAGATATGAGCCATTTTTTGATCAACTGCTTGAAACTTGTTTCATGATCTCTTTAATCCTTGCCCTAGATGCCATGGAAAGGTATGATTTTAACTTTTATTTTATGCAACAAATTGGAAGCCGTTGTCACTCAAGTTCACAGTATGATCTGTTGAAAGATAAATTTCTAACCCATATTGTATTCCCTGCAACATTTATTGCTAAAATAATGAGTATAAACCACAAAAATATTGGTCGCTAGGGCCCGAAGGCCCTAAAACCAACCTCTGGAGCTACTTGCACTCAACCCAAATGAAACCCTCACATAGCCGCTTGCCAAATATATCGTTCACACATAGGGATGCGATAGGACCTGTGTTGCTCCAAATGATATGAAAATTGGTGGAGAGATTCTAGGGTTTTTTAAGCATCTACCCTCAAAATTTCAGCTCAATCCAAGTCCGGATGAGTGAGATATGGCCGAAATGAATTTGGCAGTTTGGGTAGTCCTACGAAAAATGTCTAATCAATCCCTATGTGGATCAACCTAAGTATCCTCTTAGTAAGTGCAAAAACTTACCTATTTAAAACTATTTTTTTTGGTTGATACATAGAGGAATCGACAACTACTTTTCATTTTTGAACAACTGGTCAAACGGTAAAGTCGCATTACCTCCGATCTCCTCCTATAGTCATATCAAATGACTATTTCAAGTCATATTTCATGGCGTTAATTAATTTCTCTGAATTGTCAGTGATGATCAGATCATCTACATACAGTACACGAATCACTATTTTAGAACTTGTGTTCTTGATATAAAGATTTGCATTTGATGGACTTCTCTTAAATCTGTTCTAAAGTAGGTAACTATCCATTTTGATGTACCATGCTCTTGGGGCTTGTTTTAGCCCGTATAATGATTTGACCACCTATTGCTCATGGCATTTCTCAAAAAATCCTAGAGGTTGAGTCATGTATACCTCTTATTTTAAGTCACCATTTAGAAAAGCACTTTTTACATCCATCTGATGTAATTTCCATACGAACTGTGCTGTCATAGCACAAAGAGCTCGAATGGTGGTCATCCTTACTATGGGAGCAAAGGTTTACTCATAATAAAGGCCTTCCTTTTGAGCATAGCCCTTTGCCACAAGACGGGCCTTATGCTTGTCTATGGTACCATATGCCTTATATTTGACTTTGTAAACCCATTTGCAGCCTATGGGCTTCTTTCCTTTAGGCAAATCGACTAGCTTCCATGTTTTGTTTTTAGTGAGGTATTTATGTTCAGCATTCATAGCTGCATTCCACTGAGGCTGACTAAGTGCTTCATCAACTATAGAAGGTTAATTTTCATCATATGAAGACATGTAAACCCTCTCCTCATCAATTTCCATATCATTTCCACTTTCTAAATCTCTATCAACAAAAAGCTCTTGAAAATATACACAAAGATCATCAACTGAAGTAGATGCTTTTGTCGCTCTCTGTCGAGACATGCTTTGTGTCTTTGGATGATTGAGAGTGAGATATGGTGGTGAAGTGAGTTTGGAATCTTTCATAGTACTTGTATACCATTTTGGAGGTTTTTTCTATTATGGAGGAGGAAGTGGTTGTTGCTCCTCATCTTCCAGTTATACTGATGTGTTTTCTTGGTGAATGGATCTATCAATCGATAGCCTTTCAAGTATTAATCATATCTAAGAAAAACACATTGTAGGATCTTCTCATCTAACTTATTTCTTTTCTCCTTAGGTATATGCATAAAATCCTTACATCCAAATACTCGTAGATGAGATACAGAGGGTTTCCTTCCACTCCATGTTGCCTGAGGAGTCATACCTTCAAGAGCCCAGGTGGGTGCCCTATTTAGAAGATATATTGTAGTTTTTACAACTTTAGCCCAGTAAATGTGCTCAATATTTTCTCCCTTAAGCATACATCGAACCATTTTCATAATGGAATGATTTCTTCTCTCAAAAAATCCATTTGGTTGAGGATAATAGGTTGTTAACTATATTTTTATCCCATGTTTATGCAAAAAATGAGGAAAAGTCTTTTGATGTGTATTCCCCCCCTTGATATGAATGGAGGGTCTTTATGAAACATCTTGATTCTTTCTCAACAAGCTTCTTGAACTGCTGAAAATAATCAAATGCTTCAAAATTCAACTGCAATAAGAAGACCCACATTTTCTGTGAGTGATCATCTACAAACAATTGAAAATACCTTTTTCCTCCACAACTAGTAGACATAGGAACACACAAATCTATGTGAACTAACTCCAAAGGTACCTTAGCTCGATAGGAGCTAGGTTCAAAAGGTACTCTATGTTGCTTTCCTAACAAGCAATCTGAGCACACTGGTAAAGTAGATGAAAGAGTAGGCAATCCTTTCACCATTTGATATTTATTGAGTTCTAGTAAATACCCTGAACTTAGATGCCCAAATCTCTTATGCCATAGAGAAGTGGCCTATTTTGTGGTTACTGCCATTATAGTATGTGTAGAGGTAATTGCATCTAAGATAAATAAACCATATTTGTATGAACCTGTTGCTATCTATTTTCCTTTCTGGGTGATAAAGCAACGTTTCTTTTCTTTGTCCACTTTGAAATTGACATTCATGTTATTGTCCAGGATTTGTGGAAATAACAAGAGATTATTTTTCAATCCTTGTACATAAATTTTTTTTTGAATTTTACATTCTCCATCTGGAAGGGAGACAAAAATACTTCCTTCTCCCTGAAATCGATGGGTCTGATCATCAGCAATGGTTATCGGTCTACCTTCTCAAGCCTCAAATATCTCAAACCAGGACTTATTGCTAGTCATATGTTTACTAGTGCCTGAATCTATATACCAAATTGTATCCTTGTGAGAGGATTCTGTATGTTTCATGAGCACTTTGTGTGCTCGTTCAGAGTTTGAACTAAAATCTTCAGTGGCAATGTGTCCCTGTTGCTATTTATTCTTGTTCTTTGGTTTACCTTGTTCATTGGGCGGTTTGTTCTTAAACCAACATCTTTTGGTTTCATGAGTGTCTTTATCACAAATTTTACAATATTGATTTTGCTTATGAGTCTCTTTGCATTTACCCTTGTCTTTTTTAGAAGAATATCCTTTCTATTGATTCCACTTTTTCTTTCCACTTTGCTTGTTTGAGAAGAGTGCATTGTTGGATGCCTCATCTCTTTGGAGTTGATTAGCTTCTTCAGTTTGAAGCAAATTTACCAACTCTACAAAAGTCATTGTCCTTCCAGAGACTTTTAGTGAAGTGATAAACATTCTATAGGAGTCTGGAAGAGCCCTTAAAATGATTGAGGTCAGGATATTGTCTTCCACTTTTTCTCCTAAGGCTTGTAGTTTTGTTTTTATATATGCGACTCTGCAAAGGAATAGCTCTACTGTCTCTCCAGATTTCATATGAAGAGTATGAAGCTGTGTTTAAAGGTTAAGAATTTTTGATTGATTCTTTCCTTCAAAAATGGTTGCTAAGGCATTCCATTCCTCCTTACCATTTTTAGCTTCACTTATATAAGGCTGTATGTCATCAAAAATAGCTAGCAAGATCAATAAGGAAAGTCTTTTATCCTTTTTATCATACGTTGTTTGATCTGCTCCTGCTGATGTACGTCTAGAATTAGTGCCATCCTCTATTCCCCACATCTCGTCTATAGTTAAAATGACTTTCATCTTAGTTTTACATGCAGAATAATTTGAACCTTTGAGAAATTGACTCTCATTGAGATACTTGTTGATCATGGCCATGGTGAAGGTTTCAAATTTATATGACTAAGATGAATTTATATTTTAGTATACCCTCAAAAGAGTATATGGAAGATTTTAATTTGCTCTTTAAGATATTTAATGGCACCTGCCTTAACACCCTTAACAAGGGATGAAAAGTTTGAGGATTTTAAGCCAAACAAATAGAGTAAATTAAAGGGGTAGGTTTTGAAAGACTTCTGATTTTGCTCTCTAGGATATTTAATTGCACCTGCCTTAACACCCTTCAAGAAGGATGGAAAGTTTGAGGAAATTAAACCAAAAAAGAGAGTGAATCAAGGTGTTTAAATTTTGACCTTTGATGGGGAGTAAAAATTGACTTTGTTTTAACCTGTGTAAGGTGTAGCACGATTTTGAGTGAAGTTTGGGTTTTGTGAAATGCTTCTTCAATGTTCTTATCTGATTGTTTAATTGCACATGAAAAGCATGATTGTTAGTGCAATAATCAAAACAAGAGAGCAACCCAAATTATTATCACTCTAGGTTTTGAATGCAACCAAAAATGCACCTAGTATAGTCAATTTTTAAGAAAAGGTGTCGAGTACAATCGAGAATGCACCTTTCTTGTTTTGAAATATCCCCCCTTTCTATTTACAATTTTACAAAAAATAGAATCACAAAATATGACTTCTATCCCTCCTTAATTTTTACAAAATCGAAAAAAAATCGAGCACTCCTTTCAAGACAAGTCGACACATGACCCGTGTTTGAAAGGCTTCCAGACCAGTCGACTCATGACTTTGGTGTTTGTCTTCAACACTCAAGCATGAGGATCAAATAGGTTCAAAAAAATATTTTTCAAGTGTTACAACAAAAAATCTGCAATTTTATGTCTTATACTCCAATGTGAAGGAGAAAACAAAAGCAAATTTCGATTATGTTGCAAAGAAAAAATGACCTTTGTCCTTGCCAATGTGTTCAATTTCTTGGTTTTGCAATAGAATTTATGAGTTTCTATGTCTTGTATCTCCAAAAAAATGTGAAGAAAACAATAGAACTTTAGAGGAATTTATTGCAAAAAATAAAATTGAAGGGTTTGTTTGTCTCCTTTCAAAAATGTCCTAGTTCTTTAAAATGCTAAAAAAAATATCTTTTAAAGTTTAATAATTTTTATAATAAAGCTTTATTTTGGAAAAAAAATCAACTTGATTGCTTTAATTGATGATTAAATCCAAAGAAAAACTTAATTATAAAAAAAAAACTAAAAACAATATTTAAATCAACCTAAAAAAAAACTTTAGGATCAAATAAAAAATAGTGGAGAATATTTTAAAAACCTTCAAAACTGATGATCGGTGATGCACGGGCTTTAACACGCGACCCGTTGGGGCCTAAGGCGTCTGCCTTGGCCAACTAAGTGGCCTAAGGGCTTGGAACAACAACCCTCCCCCTTAGTAATTGAGGAAGCCTTTGGGTTTCCTTTGGATGTTAGTGGGTTTTATCCCACATGCATCCCATAGGGGATGTTGAAGGCTTAAAAAGTGGCAGCACGCCCCTTGGGATGTGATTGCCTATGGGCAATCACAGTCCAAGTCACTACCCTTTTGGATGTCACCACGTGGCACCAAGGGTGTAACATGTCAAGTGTCCAGTGGCAGTCTGCCACGTGTCGTGTCGAGTTAGGTCATCTTGTGGCTGTTCACCATGTGTCGGGTTCGTGTCAGGTGGTCGGTCTAGTCAGCATCTAGGTGACGTGTGGCCAGTGTGTCACGTGTTGCCTAGTTAGCATCCAGGTCAACACCTCGGGGTGCATGTAGTCTAGAGTAGGCTGGATCTCACCATGTGTTGGGTCTACTCGGATCAGAGGGTCTCCTACCCTCATAGATTTTGAGGTTGTTTGGGATCGAAGGGCATGCCTATCCTCACGAATCCTGAGGTGGTCAAGGATCAGAGGGCGCTCTTGCCCTCTCAAATCTTGATCGAGTCTGGATCATTGCATCCATCTAGGAGGGGAGGTGTCGCCTACCATTTTGGCTCTCCCAGCCTGTAGGGGCCACATCCACATGGGATTGAGAGGGCACTCCTACCCTCCTGATGATCCTACATGCGACTGCGAGAGACAGCACAGGCCGAACCCATGTGTGGTCAGTCAAAGGCTGCTTAGGCCGATCCTGCGGGTGGTCTACAATTTGTGGGTGGCTGGTTAGCGTTGTCCCAATTGGGAAAAAAATGGCCACAAGATCACAAATAATAGGCTTTGACCTATAAAGGTCGATGTCCTGGCCGTGCGGGTGATCAGATCATGATCGCCTCAGTGATTGCACCTGCCGATCGACCCCATAGTGGCTGGGCCTTAACAGGTCAAGTTGACCTATCCAACAATTTTGCCATTGGGCTCACCTGTTGAGGTGGGTTCGATGGCTACCATATGGCACCAACTTGTCCTTCGGGCGAAGCCAAAAAAAAGGCTCTGATACCAATGTGACCAGGAGATCGAGTTTGATTAATAAAATAATAATTTGCATTAAATATAACTTAGGAACAATGCCTAGATTAAATAGGTTACAAAAATAGGTTTAGAAACTAATACTCCTATATCGACGCTAACTAACATGCTAACAAAGGTAGAGTGTTAGGTTTAGAACTCTTAACCTAGGATATTTAGGAATTACCATTAGATATTTAAGACAGTAAATATCTACATGGTAGAAAGTAGAAAAGTAAATGTAATAATCTATCTATGTAGTATAATGCAATATACTACCTATTTTATGGTAACATCGAACACTTGCTCTTCCATTGATGAGTGTCCAATTATCAAATATTTTCAATATGACATCATTGTAATGGTTAATGATGTATACAGATTGTTCAATGACAATTGCTCAAAGAGTGGACAAGAACTGTGAGATAATTATGTTGAGTTCCAATCGTTTTTGTTCTATTTTTAGAAAATACTAGTAGATAATTAATGGGCAACCAAGCTAGGAGTGAAGCGAGTAGGTATCCTAAGCATGAGGTTGGTCAATCAAATACTAGAAGTTAATTTGGTATATATATAAAAAGAGAGAATGCAAGTGTTTCTAAGGCATAGGATTAAGAGTCTAATCATGCATAACACTTCAACCTGCCATGTGTATTGAGAAGCTAACAATTCTGCTGATTTGCTCACCAAATTTGGGGTTAGTCATAAGAATTTATCCATTTGGCACCAAAATTTCCCTCAAAATGTTCTTAATGCTACTGTTGTCAACTTGGAAATGCACAACCGGCCCTAAGAGGTATGCTCACCTCAAAAAGTTTGATGATGGGAGTGATATAACTACTTCTCTAGTGGCCATCTTCAACTTGGTCCACAATACCAACCTTAGTAGCATCATCAATAGAATGGATAGTATCAGTGCCTCCCTAAAACTGTTGGTCAAGAAACATGGCCAAAAGAGCTCTATAGCTAAAAAATTATTGATGATTAGATTTTGTTTATTTTGTCTTTCGTGCTCTATCCCCCTACGTGGGAATTTTGGTACTATTATTTTAACCCCGGTGTGGGCAGTGATTTGATTTTGCTTTATGTTCTCCTTATCCCCTATGTGGGCTCTCTCTTTTGATCTTTATTTTTTATCAAACAACCCCTACGTGGGTCTATTTTTTCTCTGGTCTGGTTCATGGAACAGCTAGGGTGTAGACACCTTGTTTTGTGCTTCTCTACACACTTTTCATCATATGCTTATGTTTTTGGTTTTGGACACTATTTAAAACCCATATAATATAATTTATACCACCTACCAAAAAAAAGAGTCTAATCATGCATTCATGTTGTAATGTGTTGAAATGAAGGTTTATTAAGTTAAGTGTGTGTTAGTTATGAAATTGATGTTTCATATTTGAATCTTAGTCCTATTCCTTAGAAGTAGTACTTGATTTGTATATATGGATATTTATATATTTTATGGAAGTCTCAGGATACCCTCTCACCTCATCTCTGATGGTTGGGTCGAGTAGGGATATTTAGACACATGCTTATTATATGGAGGGCTCAGGTTGTCCATTCGCCCATATCTATAAATAAGAATTGCATTTGAAATAATAATTTAAAATTTATTTAGCATTCTTACAATTGTGCTTTTACAGACCAAGAAAAAACCAATAAAGAGGTAAAATGCATATGAGTTTGTCACAATAAATCATGAGTCGATGACACATGCCTCGCACACTAGTAAGTACTTAAAATCTAATAGTATTGTTCAATAGTGGTTGACCTAGGTATATTAGAATTAATCATGGTTTTATCGTCGATATGGTGTATTGTAGCAACTGGTGGATGATACCAGCTACGTATTTCTATTAATAAGGAATATAAGGAGGTGACCCATAAAATAAATGAAATCAATGCTGAGAATACTCGAAATAAGGCTGACAATGCTTTGGCTAGTGAATAAGGTACATAGACTACGCAAAAAAATTTCTTGTGATGTTGGGTTACTCGTTTTTATCATACTATATGGCATAATGATGTTTTGATGGTGTCAAAATTATAGGTGTTGATGCCAGGTCATCACACACTTTAAACATTGAATATCATAGAAAGAGAGGTTCAACAAGATGTGCAGTAGATTCAAGTAGCACAAATAGGGTGGAGATCATTTATAATCTAAATGGATAACTTGTAGGTCCAAATTCTATTAATTTTTCATATTACTTGGGGGTGATTGTGAGGGAAATTATCTCTATCACCCATACAAACTAGATAGCAGTCTCGGTGGAAGTTAAAAACCATCTATGGACACTCATTATGGTAACTTTCTAGACAATGTAGTTTATAGCTAGTATCCATTTTTTGAATACTTATGTAAATGTTATATCTAATAAAATATTGGTGTGATGCACAACAAATATATCATTTTGGACATGATGAAGAAAATGGTCTTCGTGACCATGAACAAGCAATAACATGAACATAAACATCAAATTTTGAAAAACCACTATGATAAGTATGATAATGACAAAGATAGAATTTCTAACCCCCCATCTTGTATATCACAAAAATATTGGAAAGCCTTTGTGAATGGTAGGAGCAACGCTGAGGCAAGTACCAACCAATTTGCTATGGTAGTTCATATCATTGTTATGTTCATGTAAATTTTTCCAATCTTGCTCTCCTTAATGAATTAATTATATATTAGTTTTTTCGTTGCATTGTAGACGATGAGGTAAAGGAACAAACAAAATAGATCTCACCAATCCATAATGCACAATTACAGTTGAATAGGATATGCTAAACTAGAGCATGAAATGGTATTCTATCATACTCATCCATTATGTGAAAAACATATCTATATTGTTTTGTCGTATGACTTATTTCCATATCTCTCAAACTATATATATTGCAAAGAAAGAGCCAACCAAATGTGAAAAATCCACTACCAAGGGCAACTGTGTGGATGGTAGCTCATACAAAGAAGGATGGGGCTTCTATTTCATCAAAAGTTGCAGAGACAATTATAAGTGATATTCCCTTGGAAATAGCAATATGTTAAACTTAAAACCATTGTTATATCGATTGTTTTTTAACATGTTACTAGTTAATTATGTATGTGATTTTGCCAAACAAAATTGGATGATGAAATGTCATCTACGAGCTCAATAAATCAATCTATTAAGGATGATGTCCTCGCCAAGGTTTTAGGACCTGAAAGATCGGGTCGGGTTCGGGGTGTCAGTAAAGGAGTATCACCAACTGCTCTATTTTTTGGTGGGGTTACTTATAGAAGTTGCACCAGATGCAAGATCATACGATAGATAAAGAGCAAAAGAGGGAAGAGAAGCTTGCAGAGAGAAAAAAATAGAAGAGAATCTTGTAGAGAGAGAAAAATATTGATGAAATTTTGACACGGCTTGCACAGATAGAGGTGTGTCAGCTTTTTCATGATTTCATATTTGAAATATTTACATGTTGCACTCCTAAAGTTATAATTATCCCTTGCATATAATTCCATAGATAGCATCACTACAAGATACCCCTACAAGTGGACACAACATTGGTGATGGTGATCAAGGTATAGGCAGTTTTTCAATACCTTCTAGGCCAGAGTCATCAATGGTATGATTATTATTTCAAATATAAAATAGTTGAATTAGTTTGTATTGTATGCTATGCAGTGAATTTATCTGAGCTATTGATTTTCCATGTAGGGACTGAAAATGACACCAATCACTCAAACTGAGAGAAAGAAATGCTACTTGACTCAAATCCATAACAATAACGTAGTGGCCAAAGGCATGGTGATTAGCTAGCCCTAAAGACCTTATACATGGTCAACATTTGGGTGAAGGTTATTGCAAAGTCAATGTCCATGTTACCTATAAAGAGGAAAAAATATTGTATAGAAGGAGTGATGAATTGGCCACAATGAAGGATGTTATGGGCTCCTTCATTGCCTTACCTATATCAGATATTGTTTACAAATAAATTATACCATGTTGTAGCAATATTGTATGATGATTTTAATTAAAATTTGACATTAATAATTACAAAAGAGATTGAATTTTATCCATTTGCTTCTCCCTTAGTGGTCTATTTGCATAACTGTTATTTTATTTTCATTTAAGCTTGCATTGAACTGAGTGTTTTTGTAGTTGTTTTTAGTGTTTTGTTCTTCCCTTTTCAAAAGGGTTTATATTCTATTTATAAATAAAATTGCTTCTACTCTATATTTGACGTTACCTCTTTTAGTTGTTGAATTTTGTCTTTATGAGTGATTTGTTCATAGTCTTTGTGAGGGTACATGGTTGGAAGTCTAATTATTGTACTTCAAAAGTAGTTATAATTAATAAAAATAATTAATGAGTTATGGTAGACATTTTTTGTTCTATTTTTAGAAAATGCTAGTAGATAATTAATGGGAAACCAATATAGGAGTGAGGCGAGTAGGTATCCTAAGCATTAGGTTGGCTAGTCAGATACAAGAAGGTAATTTGGTAAAAAAGAGAGAGAATACAAGTGTTTTTAGGGCATAAGATTAAGATTCTAATCATGTAATGTGTTGAAATGAAGGTTTATTGTGTTGAGTGTGTGTTCGTTATGAAATTGATATTTCATGTTTGAATTTTAGTCCTAGTCCTTAATTAGCAATAGTACTTGATTTATATAGATAGATATTTATGTATCTAATGGAAGTCTTAGGATACCCTCTCACCTCATCTTTGATGTTTGGGGTGGGTAGGGATGTTTAGACATCTACTCGTTATATGGAGGGCTCAGGTTGTCCATTTAAGATTGCATTGAACTAAGTATTTTTGTAGTTGATTTTGGTTTACGTAATTGTTTATTAGTGTTTTGTTCTTCCATTTTCAAAAGGGTTTATATTATATTTATGTATAAAATCACTTCTACTCTATATTTGATGTTACCTATTTTAATTGTTGACATCTATCTTTATGAGTGACTCGTTTGTTAGAAATAGATTATATTACATCATTTGGGTCATGTAAATGTACCTTTCTTGGTACATACTTAGGACATTAGATTACTTTAGGGGGAAGTTATCTAGTTACTTCATGCAATGTAATAAATGCACAAGTGTCAATGTGCAAGTTGTATATGTGCAAGGTGTCCCTTGTACAACTAGGTAGAGTGTTGGCCAAGGAACCTATCTTCCTATATAAAGGGCCATAGGTAGTAGTATGATATACATATTGGGATATTGAGATAGTGCAGTGTGGTAGTGTGAGCTATAAGCTTAGAGCTCATTCATGAGTAGTAGCTTAGATCATGGAGTGTTCATTTCCTCCATAGCTACTTTGTAATCATTTTTGTCATTTCTATTTATAGCATATTTTTAGTCATCTCATAGATTTACTTTCTTTCTTATTATTCTGCATCTTGTGATTGCTATCTCCCATTACATGTTGTATCAAAAGCTAATAGTGGTATCAGAGCTACGGTAGATCAAGCTACAGTAGATCAATAGGAAAACCACCATTATCATTGACCCTAAGTTTTTTGTCAACCTGATGCATCGTTGGACCAATCACTGTCAAAAACTCTCAGAAGAGTCTAGGTGGTAGAATTAGGGAGAGCCACAAGTGAGGACTGAAAGAAATCTCAGTTTTAGAAATACTGAGATTGCATATGGCTAGAGTCTTTCCACAGAGTTGCAGGAAAACTCGTGAAGACTAGGACTCAACATTTGATCCACTAGTTTGATGAATCAACTAGTGAAGCTCATCTAAGAGATCAAAAAAATTTACCTAAAGTTTCTTTTATTGTAGGGAATTAATTCTCAGATGATTGGGACACCTCCTACAATAGAAATCTAGGAGATTTCAACTTCATTACCCAAAGGTCGGAGTGCCTTCATAGTGCAGATATTAGTTGTTGCAAAGAGGAGAATACTTCAGAAGAAACTTCTGGAAAAGAATCATGGTGAAGTCAGGAGATAGGAGATCTCCATTGCTAGATAGAGAACTTCACAAAAATATAAAAGGCCATAGAAGCCTTGATTCCAGAAGAAAAGGCCATAGAAGCCTTGATATTGAAGAAAAGGCCACAGAAGCCTTGATATTGAAGAAAAGGCCACAGAAGCCTTGAAAAGGCCATAAAAGCCTTGAAAAGGCCACAAAAGCCTTGATATTGAAGAAAATGCCATAGAAGCCTTGAATAAAAGGCCACAGAAGCCTTGATCCTGAAGAAGACTCTAGAAGAGAGTATCTAATTCAGAAGCATATTTTAGTACTAATACTTTGTTGTAGGAAAAGGAGATTCAATGAGTTGGGAAAGCTTCCTACAAGAAAGTTAGGAAGAGTATCTTCTTCAGAATCAATCCAACACCTGAAGCAAAAGAGATCAGGAGAAGATCTCATTGAAGAACTTCTAGACTAGGAAGAAGAAGAAGGACTAGGAGAGTCCTGCTTGAATCCAGAAGTAGTAGAATCAGATATCCAGGAGAAGGTCTCACCACCAACACTTCCAGAAGCAGAAGGTTGAAGATAAGGTCTCAAGAAAGACCAAAAGAAGTTGCAAGATTAAAGACCTTGGCGAGGTCTCAATGAGCATCCAGTAAAAGGCTAGGAGAGCCTTACTAAAGAAATCATCAAAGGAGAACTCACTAGATAAATCCACTACCAAGGAGAAGCCCCTAATAGTGAAGGACTTGGGACAATTGTCGCCATCCGACAACAAGCCCAAGAAGAAGAAGAATTTGGTAAGGAGTGCCAAATATCTGAAGACCTCAAGGATCCAGAATCTTGAGAAGAAGACTTGGGATAATTATCACCATCTGAAAACAAGCCCAAGAGAAGGAGAATTTGACAAGGAGTGCCAAATCTGAGTAGAAGAAGAATCCAATGAAGACCTCAAGATATTCAAAATCTTGAGAAGAAGATCCTGCTTGAAGTCAAAATTTGACAAGAAGACTTGAAGATAGAAGGAGCTCACCAAATCTAGGATATTTGAAGATTACCTCTCATAGAAAGAGGGCACCACTTCAGAGACATAGACTTCTCCAAATCTATAGCAGAAGGAGGAGACCACAAGAGGAGAACAAGCCACCAAATCTTAGGCTCATGAAAGAAAGTTCGAGACCATTTTTTGGTGAAGGAGTTGTTCAGAACAGTCTATAGAGAGCTGCAAGATCTTACTCAAGGCAACAACTTGGTGATCTCAGACACCAAGATCTACATCCTCTACAGAAGTGAGAAAAGAGCTACAAAATATTTCAAAAAAAGGTAAGCAACTATTGGTGCAAGTAGATTCATTAATTGGATTACTTATCAGATTTGTTAAAGCACCTTAATTTGGATTAAAGTTGCAAAAAGGATATTTGAATTATAGTCTTCAAAAAGTGCAAAAAGAAAGGTTCTTTTAAGGTTCATTTGCACATTAGGATTTGATTAGATTTCATAATTACAACTATCTATCAACTACCTATCATCTACTTTGGAAAGCAAAAGAAGACTATCTCCTACTATCTTGCTTATAAGGAAATTGCAGAATAATTCTTGAAAGATTCATTTCAGATTATTCTTGATTAAGTTGTAGTAAATTGATTAAGTGCACTTATAAGTTATTTTGAGAGTTATTTGGAGTGATAAGGTGTAATTGTTAGTGCATTAAAAATAAAATATTAGTGGGTTCATTTGCACTATTGTATTACTCTCAAAAAGCTTAGTGTTTGTGTTCTTGAGAAAGGCACAAAATCAGAATTTGTCAAAGTGTCTAAAGATACTATTGGTGCACAAAAATATGCAACTCATAGTGGCCAAGAGAAGCCACAAAAATGTTAGAATCCTCTAAAAATTGGAGAAGAAAACAACTAACCGAAATAAGAAATAGAAGCTTCAAAGATTGAGACTTGGTGAGTCTCAAATCCAAAGCATTACAGGGTTTGGTGCAAAAAAAAAAGTGCAGAAAATTGCATCAAATAAAGAGCTTCTATATAAGCTTGGATTTATCATAAAAGTATCCAAGAAAAAAGGGGAAGGTGTCTAAACAAAGAGACAACCTCAAAACCCCTACATTGCATTCAAAATTCTGCCACAAAACCAAAAATTCAGACCTGCAAAAGGAGTGCAAGGAAAGGTGCAATAAAGGCATCTTATTTACAAATATTGGTACATTATATTGCACTTCTCTAATACATTCTACATAGGAAAGAGGGAATATTTGAAGGTGCCATAAAGGCACAACATTCTCAAGAAGAGCACAGCCAAATACGAGCATCAAGAAGCCTCTCAAAAGGGCCTACATCGTGCATGGGTTGGACAACCATAACAGGTGACCTACAAAGCACAAGAGAAGAGGCATGTTGCTCACTAAAGGAGACATATCCAACAGTACAGAAGCAAGGGAAATCAAAGCAAGAAAACTAGAAATGTACGTCCAAGCAAGGAGCATTCAATACTACCATTGGAGCATCAAGAAGTCTCCACCATAGCGTTGTCATTCAAGCTCCTCCATCGCTCCACCAAAGCTCCTCCATATCTCCACCAAAGCACCACCACAAGCATTGCTTGGCTGGAACCATCTCAACACCATCGAAATACAACAAAGAAGAAGGTGGAAAAGTACGTAGAAAATCTTGCAAGAAGGTGTTAATAAGAATAGGGCATGCAAGTGATATTTGTCATCCTCCAAAGGAAACCCTAAATGCTCTCAAAGGTACGTTGGAATTTCACGCATGTGAGGAAGTATTACAACAAATATTTGGTGCCCATAGACCACATGGAAGAGGAGTTACATTCATCCATAGGTGTTACCTTATGGACAACACAAGAAGGGATAAAATGCTTCAGATGTTACACTTGTAATGGACGTCCAAGAAAGTGTTGAATGTAACCGTAGTGACACTTGTCACTAGGTTGACCACCTATTAAAGGCACCTTGGACCAGGAAGAATGTAGCAATTTAGTGAAGCCTTTCAGCTGCATTTACATCCAAGATGTGGAAGTCATCACAACGTGGAAGCAAGGAGTAAAGTCTTCAATGCTCTGGTCCAAATAGGTCAAAGGTAGAATTTACAAAGGCCATATTTGGAACATTAAATACAAGCTAGGTTCCAAGCAGCTCCATTGGAAGGTATAGTCAAAGCAGCGATGTCAAATATTGCAGCATTTTAGCACCAATTATTGCTTGATATAAGGTAAGGTTTACTCCCATATTATGTGCTTTCATCTCTTGGGAGTTATAAGGTTTTAAAACTTAGAGGAATATAATCATATTGAAAGCCATACCTCAAAGGGAATCATTTATCAAGCTAATATAATATTTGCAATATTAAACTTAGGAGTAATAAGGTTTTCTACTAGAAATTAATCTTAAATATTGGCAAATATTATTGTGATCTAATTTTTCCAAAATTAGGGAGTTATAAGGGTTACTACATCAAATTAATTTATTGGAAATTAGATACACTTAAATTAAATCCTAAAGGGATATTAAAGAGAGTTTTATCAAAGCATTTCAAAGGTTGGAAATTTATAAATATTATTGTCTCAAAACTTCTCAAGAGAGACAAAAGAAATCCAACATTAAAACCTCTTTAAATTTGGGAAAAGTGCTTAGTTCAATAGGAGCAATAAGGGATAGTAAAAGTTGATTTTGATATTTACAAAAACTTTACAAAATCAACCAAAATTGAACTACAATTTACAAAAGCACTTTATATCTTATCCAAAACATACTAGGGAGTCATAAGGCATTCTAAAAAATCTAAGAACTGATATTAGGGAATTTAAATGGCATCAAACAAATTCTTCCTAGCAGAATCTCAACTACTCAAGGGTCCTAATTATTTCTCCTGGAAGAATAAAGTAAAAGCTATTTTGGTATATGAAAAACTTTGGGATATTGTCAAAGGGAAAACACAAATACCTACTACAGATGATATTGAAATCCTAAAGTTTGTAGAAAATGATTCAAAGGCTCTAATGATAATAACCTTTGCTATCACTAATGAGATACAACCCTATATCAGCTCAACAAAATCATCTTCAGATGCATGGACAAGCCTAGAGAAAATATTTGAAGGAAATAATAAGGCAACTATTCTCCATCTATAGACTCAACTTCATTCATTAAAGATGAACAATGGAGAAAGCATAGAACTATTCCTAAGGAAGGTAGAAGATATTAAGGGGAAATTATTTACCTTAGGAGAAATAGTTAATGATGAACTTCTTACTCAAGTAACCATGAGAGCACTTCCAGACAACTATAAACATTTGGTAACATCTTTACAAGTTCTAAGTAAAGATACTTCTTTTGATGACTTAGTCAATATTCTATAGGAATATGAAGTGGAAAATACAGTTAAAGATGAGATGTCTAACATTGCATTGGCATCTAAATATAATCCACAGGGAAACATTGCTTCTTCATCAAAAGGATGAAAACCATGGTACAACAGGTATTGTCAGATATGCAAGAAAAAGGACCATAGTACCAGCTATTGCAGGTTCAATCCCAAAAATCAGAATCAAGGAAATTATATGAACAATGGGAACCAATTTCAGCCATGACAATATCAAAATCCTCATCAACAATAATTTTAGCGTCCAACCAATTATCCCCAATTGGAGTATCGAAAAGAAAATAAAAAAGGACATCTAGCTCAGAGGATAGAAGAAATTGAAGAACTGGAAGAATCGACATATGATTATGAAATCAAAGCTCTTTCAACAAGAATGACAGGTTATGAAGACACTAACTGCTTGCTTGCACAGGTTACAAAAATCAGAGAAGAAGAATCAGAATCTCAAGATCAAGAGGAAGATCCACATTGAAGACTAAAGTCTTCAATACCCAAATATTGTAATACAGGGGGTGTTAGAAATAGATTATATTACATCATTTGGGTCATGTAAATGTACCTTTCTTGGTACATACTTAGGACATTAGATTACTTTAGGGGGAATTTATCTAGTTACTTCATGCAATGTAATAAATGCACAAGTGTCAATGTGCAAGTTGTATATGTGCAAGGTGTCCCTTGTACAACTAGGTAGAGTGTTGGCCAAGGAACCTATCTTCCTATATAAAGGGCCATAGGTAGTAGTATGATATACATATTGGGATATTGAGATAGTGTAGTGTGGTAGTGTGAGCTATAAGCTCAGAGCTCATTCATGAGCAGTAGCTTAGATCATGGAGTGTTCATTTCCTCCATAGCTACTTTGTAATCATTTTTGTCATTTCTATTTATAGCATATTTTTAGTCATCTCGTAGATTTACTTTCTTTCTTATTATTTTGCATCTTGTGATTGCTATCTCCCATTACATGTTGTATCAAAAGCTAACATCGTTCATAGTCCTTGTATTCTCTTATGTTGCTTGAAGATGATGGAACTTTTTCTAATAGAGGTTGTGACAAGATGGTGCTAAAGCTGAACTCATTCATGCAATTTTGGTTTAAAATGCTGCTGAAAGAAGTTTTACATTATAAAACAATGTTAGTATTTTTACACAACAATGATGAGAATGTTTTACAAATGTGCCTATTTGTCCTAGGATGGAATTTTTGATATGAAGTTGAGAATACTTAGTGCTGTTTTAGGGAAGATATTTTGGGCATAAATTTAACCAAATAATAGAACACCCAGGGCTGTCATTGTTTCAAAATCCATATCTCAAAAAACTGTTATTTCTTCATTAATTTTTGACTTGTAATAAATGGCTGACTAAACTAAACATGCCCCCCCCTAAAAAAAAAATATTTTGATTTAGCTCTTTGATAGTTTATGTTCTATCTGAAGGATGTCAGTCAACTGGTGAAACTTAGAGTATATAGCACTGAGGTAGTTCTCCAATGTAAATATTATTTGTTTTTTACTGACTTTCAACAACAAAGCTTATTACAATATATCCTTTTATGTTTAGAAATATGAACTATATATAATTTTTTGTTGACAACAATTGTTGAATCTTACTTCTATATAAGAAAATATTTAAAAGACCCTAATACGTAATTTTGTAATTTGTAATTTAGGATCGGTATTGGCTTCAATGTCAAGTGTGGTGTGATTAGTGGTGATGATAAAATACTGGCACTGTTATATGTAATTCTAGAATTGACACCTAAAAGGGAATAACATTGAGACTGATTGTCTTGATCACTATAAGGAAAAGGTGGTTATATTGTGAGGAAATCCTATCTAGTCTTGATATATGATACTAATTGTCATGGTCATTCAATTACATTTTCTTGCATTTTGTTTGTAACTTCATAGTTATTTTATTCGTAATACATTACGTCCTCACTACAAGGTATTAGTATTGGAGAGTATTTTATAAGGATGCCTTGTGGCATGGAAATTTATTTACTACTACATACAAGGTGATGGAATGATGAGAAGCAAGAAGAATTTAATTTTGCAAAAAAAATTAGAATTTTAATATATTTGTTTTTAGGCTTGAAGAACTTTGACATGTTTTTACATTTGCATAAGAAGAAATTATCATGTTCTATGTTAGATGGATTGAACAAACCCCATTAAGTGTGTCTATTTTATCTTTTATATTTTTGAAAAACTTACCTGTGGACTTGTTATTATGTTCTCATTTGTGGTATAATTGTAAATTACATTATTATTTGGCCTAAATTCTAGTCCATCCAACATTGAACATCTCCTTTATATTTTTCCAATTGCAAGCATGTGTTGTTTTATTTATAATGTTGTGATATCTGCTGGTCAACATACTTTGAGGTAACATAAACAACGGTTGCTTACTTCTTATTTAGAATTGTAGGATCTGGTACTATTGTTGTGGCTCATAGGAATCAAAGGCTTGAGAAACTTATGTTCATCAGGCCACTTCTATCCTGGAATAGGATAGTATGTTGCATGTGTTGTTTTCTAAATTTTTTAAGAACTAATGTCTATGTTCCATTTATCGAGAGACCCTTTTGGGTAAGATACTACCTGCTTATGATGGTCAAAATATTTTATACACTGCTAGGGCTATACCTTTTGCATCAAAGGAGTTTATGATAATGCTAATTGATGCAAAGGAATTAAAAAATAGTCCAAGGTACTTGGCCAAATATGAAAATGGAAGAAAATACAATTTTTTGGGGGGGTACATAGGAGACTTGGCAACAACCACTATTTTTAGTAACTAGATAGTGTAGGTTTTAAACCATAGGGACTACACCAATAAACCCACCATCTCATTTTTGGATAACTTGACGTGAGATGGGGACCATAGATCACTTGGGATTTATACCTTTGTTGTCGGTCTAGCGTGCACTTAAAGGATTCATATTAGACTACTACCTTTGCAAAGGGTTGGCTTCCCCCAAGTTTTAACCTAGGCCTCTTCTTGGTAAGTGTCCAGCCACACCTACACTTACCAATCCACCTAGCCCTTGAGGATAGAAAAAAATTTCATTGGAGTTTTTTTTTCATGTTGAGGATACAAAAATGCAACACCAAATAATGATAAATAAATTGAACACAAGGACCCTATAATTGCACAATAGATGATCTTATATTAACGGGGGGAGCCAAAAAATTCCATTGTTACAATGTGGATCCTTGAATCATTTTTTATACAAATTTACAAATGGCTAGGGTTATCCAAAACCCTAGAAAACAAGGCTAGTGGTGTCTTCAGGTGCATCCTTGCTCTCAACAGAATTGAGTGGGCTTCTTGATATCTGATGCCAGGCCACTCCAACTTAAGCAGTTGTCCAATGCTGATGTAGCACCTTTAGATTTGTACATAATGACACAGTAAACAGATTAGTAATACATGTGAGGGCTCCAAAGTTGAGGCCCTCTATAAGCAATAGTAAAACCCTAACTATCTCATGCAAAATAGAGTGGATAGGAATAAAGGTGCATAAATGAAATAACAAAAAATAATTTTACCTTACGTACTTGTTGTCTTTTGATCTTTGAGATTTGGTTGCATCTGATCGGTGTGACGATGCCCTAGCATTGCTCAAAGGCTAGGAGGTATTCAAAACACTTACGTAAAACACCCACGAGCACTTGACGATTGTAGAAAATAGGGCACTCAATACTGGTAGGGAGGCACCCAGAGGAACTTGGTAGTGGAAGGGAAGCACCCAAATATGCTCAACGATAATAGAAAGCACCTTAAGGTGTTTAGTAGCTAAGGAAATATGTTGTAGAAGCATATCTAGCGAGGGAAAATGAATGGCGATGGCCGCGGGGGTTGCGATGAGAGAATATGGAGGTACAAGTGCTTAGGAACTTAGGGAACTCAGATATTTGCTTAGGATTTGAACTTAGGACTCAGGGTATTCAAAAACTTAGGGATCTCAGGGGTTGAGACATCAAAATGACCTCTATTTATAATTCAACCTAGGGCATGTTAGGGTTTCAGTGACACTAATCGTGTGGCTGAGATAAAAGCACATGGAAGGGTGGATATTAATTTTAGGGTGTGGCATGGATTTATGTGAATGGACGAATAGTATTAAATGAAATCGAATGGCTAGGATTAATTCACTTATATGAATATATATTTATTATATATATAATATAATATAAAATATTATTATTTAAAAAATATAAATATATATATAATAATAAATATATATATATATATATATATATATATATATATATATATATATATATATAATATATATGAATAATGGACGAAAATGATGGGAAAGTTAGGATGGATGACAAATGGCTAGGTTTTAGTGTCTACACATGCATATCATAATTAATTTTAGACAAATCCAAAATTAATATTGTAAGTGATACAACTTTAAACTACAAATGAAAGTGACAAAATACACATCAATGTAGGTGGTGGTTATATTCAATCTTAGAGCATCTACAATTCCTTTTGTTGTCATTTAACATGTTTATTTGTGATTATTTCCTCACACATAATTAGAATAAAATCATGCATTGATAAGATTTACAAACAAATTTATATTGGAACCTCTTGTGATGAAGGCAATTCCTTTTGAAATTTGTGGAAACAACTCTATCATGGTTTATCTAGGCTTTATTATAGAATTATTACTACTTCCTTGGGACTATATATACTAAATCTACAATGGTATCCCACCTCTACTTTCATTTTTTACACACTCAATATGTTGTTATCGAACCTCTTTTAAGGCTAATCCATTGGTTCTATAGAGGTCACTTCTTTGAACAATAGGTCAAGGTGTAGCAAATAAAATAGCTAGGAATCTTAAAAGTGATTTGGTTTGGATCCCTACTTTTTAGCTTCTTGTTTATCTCTACTTTGACATTATTGTTCATTATGTTGCAAGTGACCATTATGACACAGATTATGATTTCACAAAGTGATGATATCAATTGCAAATGATAAGTGACATTAATTGTGATAATTTTCAAATACTTCCTACATTTTATTCCTCCTTTTGACCAATATGACTTGACTGTCACAGATATGTGCATCCGGTTGCTCAATTGGGTGTTAAGGAGAGTATGGTCAAGTGGCAACGTATAGAAGGTATCATTGTATTTGTCTTCCTTAATTGATCCTTCTTAGATCATCTCCCTAATGAAAGGGGGTTTAGTCCCTGCAAGAATTGATTTCTGACCAAGTGAGGGGATTTTTTCCTTTACTACTTAATTTATATCATCTTTCCATGCTTAGTTGTTGCTACTTAAAGTAAATATTAAGTACTTATGCTCTTCTCTTTGAGTTGTATTTATCTTTCTCTATGGTACTGTATACTCAGCCATATTCTCTTAAAAATTGAGGCTAAGCCCTGAATTGATGGCAAAATGTTTTGGGTACCATCCTATTCATCCAACATGGATGAATCAAGCAACCTTAGATTCTCCATATTGACAACTGAGTGCATGCGTATATGCAAGCAAATATAACTTGAACTCATTTGTTCTTATAAAGTGCAGTATCTTAGAAATACCATACTTCTTACCTTGTGCTTGAAACACATCTTCCATTAAATACAACCATACTAGATCTCAAACCAAAAAAATAACATCTTTTGATGTCATTCATATCTAGATTTGCATTTATGTTGTGACTTCATGAGCTCGTTGTGTGCTTTTAGTTATAATTTGTGCTTTCAGTTATAATTATATGTTGCCCTCCACAAGTATAGTACTCTTAATGGTTTTTGAAACAATAATTTTTATGGGTGTACATTGTTGCTAACAATTTAAATCAAATAGTTTTTTAGTTAAGCAATCAACACGTCTCAATTGATATCATATTCTTTAATGTTATGAATAGCCTAATTATAGGATTTACATGTTGTGCTTTTTTCCCAAGTTTATAATTCTTCATTTTATATTTTATCAAAATTTGCATCAATTTTTGATTCACTACTTTAGTTCATCCATCAATTTATGGCTGGAATGCAGTTGTATGTCCCACTTTCATATCTATTTTACCTTACAATGTGGTCCAAAAAAACTCCGAGTATCATGAATCCTTACTAAAAACCATGGATTTTGGATGCCTAAAGTGCACCTTACATTGGATAAAAATAATAGTTTTGCATTGCTTCTTTGTTGAAGATATTCTTCTTATATAAAATCAAAACACATGTTTTACTAAAATAATCCACCATCGTAAATAACATCTTTTTATGTCATTCAAATCTAGATTTGCATTTCTGTTGTGACTTCATGATCTCATTGTGTGCTTTCAGTTATAATTATCTTATACCCTCCCCAAATATAGTACTCTTAATGGTTTTTGAACAAATAATTTTTATGGGAGTACCTTGTTACTAACAGTTTACATCAAATAGTTTTTGAGTCAAGCAATCAACATGTCTCAATTGATATCACATTCTTTAAAGTTATGAATAACCTGATTATAGGATTCACATGCCAAGATTTTATCCCAAGTCTTAGAATTCTTTATATTATATTTCCTCAACAGTTGCATCAATGTTTGATTCACTACTTTGGTTTGTCCATCAATTTGTGGTTGGAATGCAATTATATGTCCCACTTTCATATCTATTTAAAACAACTCCAAGTATCATGAATCCTTACTAAAAACCATTGGATGTATGAAGTGCACCATACATTGGATAAAAATAATAGTGTTGCATTGCATCTTTGTTGAAGATAGTTTTCTTATATAAAATCAACACACATTTTACTAAAATAATCCACCACCGCAAATAACATCTTTTAATGTCACTCATATCTAGATTTGCATTTCTATTGTGACTTCATAAGTTGGTTGTGTGCTTTTAGTTATAATTATTTGATGTCCTTCACAAATATAGTACTCTTAATGATTTTTGAACCAATAATTTTTATGCGAGTTCCTTGTTGCTAACAGTTTACATCAAACAATTTTTGATTCAAGCAATCAACACGTCTCAATTGAAGATAGTTTTCTTATAAAGAATCAACACACACATTTTCTTATATATTTTTTTTAGGGTGAGACCATAAGAGGGCAGTTATAAACCACCCTTAGCCCTAATAGGGTAGTTTAAAACTGCCCTCATAGGGCTAAGAGGGTGGTTATAAACCACTCTATTAGGCTCTAAGAGGGTAGTTATGAACTGACCTCTTAGGCCTAAGAGGGTGGTTAATAACCACCCTCATGGTGGTTCACAATCGCCCTTGTAGTCTTAAGAGGATAGTTTTTAACCACCCTCTTAGACCCTAAGAGGGTGGTTGTTTGAGGTAGTTTTTAGTTGTCATCATATGTCGTAGACTTCTTATAATTCCCTCATAGACGGTGGCTAAATAACCACCTTTAAAGTTCTTTAAGGGTGGTTTATAGGCATTTTTAAAGCTCTTTTTTTGTGTAGTGGGTGGCCATTGAGGATGACATCAATGATTGATATCCTTCCCTTGACCCCCAAAAAGCCAACCGTGTCCTGGAGTATGAGCCCAAAGGTGAAGCGATGACTCATAAAGTCAAAGTAGAATCCCAAATATGATCGATTTGAATCAAGTCACAAACTAGAAAGAAGGGAAGATCTCCAATTCAAATTAAGCCTGACCACTTTTTAGAGTAAGTTGTGGAATATCTCCTTGTGATTCAAAAAATCAAGCCTGGCAACACTTCCTTATAGACTTCTCCTTGAAATATTTTTCCTCAAAGTAGTACTCCCCTATCTCTAAGATCTACCCTTCAAGATATGTGTATTCCCTTCATCAATAAAAAAGGTTATATGGAAGGGTTTGATAATATGCTTAGTTCCATGTCGAGAGAAATAAAAATGAGCATCTCTTTCGCTCAAAAAGCTGCCACTTTGCTAGAAGAATATAGGAAGAAGTATAGGGATGATGAACTAGTAGAGGTTTCAAATTCCCCTATCCCTATTGATGTTGACTAATTATTTTGGCCCTATCTTCTCTCGATCCTTATATTTTCCCTTTTTTGGTGATATTCTCTCCTTTGTGGTAGTTTTTAGGGTCTTCCTTTGTGTTGGTTCTATTTTCTGTTCTTCTCCCTTTAGTTATTAGGAGTATACCTTGTAGGATCATCTTTGGAGGTCTTCTATTTTTGTAAAGGGTTTAGGGACCCTTTCAAAACCTCTTCCATCAACCAATAAAAAAACTTATAAACATGATATCCAATCACTTGTTTCCACCTATCATGCTATGGTTTTCTAGTGCTTCCCACTTATATTTTACCACTTCACCTATACTTCTCCAATATAATTTTGATAGTTGAAAATAATGATTTGTTGAAACTCTTTAAACGTAAAAAATATCATTTAACATGGCATCAAGAGGGTCCATGTCAACCACATGATAATTGGCAAGTCTAAAATATACTAGAAGAAATCAAATCCTTGTCACTCTACAACAAACATGATGCACTAACGATCATGATAAGGAAACATATAGTAAGGAGCAACCACCATATACTTCTAATTCTTTCTCTTTGTCATAAATAGTAAACAAAATAGTTAGATAATGAGATTTTTCTCCCATAGAATCATCCTATAAATAATTGAGCCACTATATCATGATGCAATAGGTAGATGCCTCCATGGAGTAACATCTTGATGACATCCTATGGTAATAAAAAAGGAAGGGGAGCTTTGGACTCATGGTGACTAGAAATGCATAGAAAAGGGTTTGTTTCACCATGTCAAAATAATATATGGAAGATCTAACCCTTCTCACCTTTATTTCCATGCACTTGTATGTTGTAACCAACCTACAATGTCATCTATCCCACATGGATGGAGGCATGCACCTTCCTCGTGGAGAAGGGATTCATGCACCTAGATTTACACCAAGCCAAAGTAGGGTGCATGCACAAATGAAAGCCTACATTTAAATTTAAAAATTCCTACATTTTTTTAATATTATTATTTAGCTTTCTAGTTACTATGTTCATTGATCAAAATCTAGAGATCTAAAGTGATTCTTTGAAGAAGCAATTTTATTTCCTTCAATGATTTAAAAAAAAATGGATTTGGAAAAACTTATTTGCCTCTTATGTAAAAAAATACTTGTGAGACATAGAAGGAATATATGCCTAATGGTTCGAAAGAAATATTAGAGGAACCAAACTACATTTGTGTGTGACCAAGTGAGGTAGCTTCATACTTGCTTTGATATTGTGTTAGAATTCAAAATGTTTTCCAAAAATATATAGAAACAATCCATCCACTCAAATCTTATACAAAAATAAAAAAAGGATAAAAAACAAAGAAGAGAGACAAATATTTAGGGGACCTATAGGCACCATAAATATCACTATATAATCCATATATTAGATTACATAACACTCCAATGATTAAATGATGAGTGGGAGAGGGGGTATTTATAGCAATACCAAAACCTCATTTACATAATAAAGTTTAACCTAATTTTTGGACTTTAGATTAATTACAAGTTATAAATAGGTTTTAGCCATAACAAGTTTAACTATCACCCATTGGGATTATACAATAAAATATTATAAAGAATGAATACATTGTTTATTAAAATTGTTAATGAATATTACATTATTTGGTACCTTGTAAACACTTCATAAATATCTTGTAGACATTTGGTTTCATGTAATTATTAGGTTTTTGTCACTATTATAAGGTTAATATTATATTTATCCTATAAGAAGTATGAAGAGTCATATCTCTTTTGATTTTGAAAGGAGATTAAGAGATAGTAGAAGATGAAATACCAAGAGACTCTATGTAAAGGCTATATGTAGGGATGACAAGACAAATTATAGGTATTGAATTGCATTGCATTTTTGTATGAAATATTATTTGTAATCTTGTGAGAGAATTTTATTGTTCTTGCCTAATATATTGTAAAAGTCTTTAAGCTTGTATTGAGATTTGATCATTAAATATAAGCATATTTCTATCATGTGGTATCATAGCTTGGTGTGAATTCTTGAGGAGAAGATTGTTTGTAGAAAGGGAAAAATTGCTTTCATATGAGAACATACCCTTGAATGCTTAAGGTGTTTTAAGTACCTAAGATGTTGTTGAATTATTGTTACATTAATCCATATTGAGTAGCCTATCATTTTGTTGGACCAAATAAATCCATAGTACAATTTTGAAAATGATGTTTTATATTTTGTTTGATGGTCTTTGTTGACCCATGACACCCTTTGATTTATTTTTTTTGCCTTCTAGACTTAGTTTGAACTGTCCTTTATTGAAATAATGTCTAGAAATATTTTTTGATGAAATAATGTCATATCTAGTGTGTGTTTCTTTAATATTCTAGATACCTACATACTATTCATCCAATGTTGTGATAAAATAGTGTCCTATGTATTATCCTACCTATGGTTTCTTGGAGTTTTGCTTGAATAAAAGAAAATTTACTTCATATGTTATATACATGAATGTTTCAAACAAAAAGGACAATGTTAGATACCATAACCTTATGTGGTATATTCCTTGGATATAATTATGCATTACAATATTATAAAATAATTGATCCAATTATAAAAAATCTTTGTAAGTAGAGATGTAATATTTGATGAAGGATACAAGGCAAATATTGAAAATTCTAAGGGCACTATATTTTCCACTTTAGATATTGAATCGGATAAAGAAACTCATGAAGAATATTCTAAAGAAGAATTAGAAATAGTGGATAAGCCTACTGAAGAATTAGTAAAAACAACTCCATATAGCAAAAAGGGTTACAAAATGGTATATGAATACTCTTAAAGATTCAAAATTAGAAAAACTAAATGATCTTACCTCTGCTAGACCTCATACTCACAACAACACTAGGGAAGAAACAAATTTGGGACTAATAACCTTAGTAATGAATAATTCAAAACCAATTTTAGTATAAGATACAATTAATTTACTTGAATGAAAAACAACAATGGTATAAGAATACATATCATTGATAAATAATCAAACATGGTATTTGGTTGATCTACCAAAAAATAAAAAACTTATAGGTTGGATATGGGTTTTTAAAATAAATTTTGAAGAAGATGGGTCTATTGACAAGTATAAAGCATGATTGATTGCAAAAGACTTTGCTCAAAGAGAAGGAATTAACTATGCAGAAACATTTGCACCAATATAAAAAATGACTCATATTCATATAATTTGTGCACTAGTAGCACAATTTGGATGGAAAATACTTCAAGTGGATGTTAAAATTGCATTTATAAATGGTGACCTTAAAAAAGAAGTGCATATGAATCAATCAAAATGATTTTTTGTTAAAAGACGGAAAAAAAAGGTCTTTAAGTTAAAAAATAATTATATGGATTGAAACAGGCTCCTAGGGCATGGCACAACAAAATCAATGATCATCTTTTACAACAAGGTTTGAAAAGTACTTTTGATCCAAATATTTGTATTAAAACCATTGATTTTTATATAGTCCTCCTTGTAGTAAATGTTGATGATCTAATTATCATAGGTAATTTAGAAATATTGATAAATAATATAAAAATGCTCCTACACTATTATCTTAGCTTAGAAGTATGGCAACGGAAAAACCATATTGTAATTACATAGACTAAGTATGCTAGGATATTATTAGAAAATTTTGGAATTATAGATTTGGAAGAAGGATTATAATTATTAAGATATGAAATGTCACCTGATTGGAAGTATTTTGTATTTGATGGATACCAAACCAAACATAGTATTTGTTGTAAAATATATCTCAAGATTTATGCAAAATCATAATAAAATTCATCAGAAAGCTATAAAAAGAATATGCATTATGTCCAAGACAAATAACATATGGTATAGAATATTAGAAAAATAATAATTTTTACTTACAAGGATATACAAATCCAGACTATGTAGGATCCATTGATGATAAAAAATCAACATCAGGTTATGTGTTTCATCTTGGTTCAGGACTATCTCATGGCATATCAAGAAATAGCATGCAATAGCACTTTCTTCCATATAAGTAGAATATTGTGCATCACAAGCTACTACATGTGATGCACTTTGGCTATGATACATTATGTCAAATACGAGGATAAATAGAAATCCTATAGTATTAAATTGTGATAATTGAGTTTAAAAACTAATAAAAAATCCAATGTCTCATGAGAGAACTAAGCATATTGATGTACAATGTAATTTTATTTGAGAACATATTTAAATTCATCATATTCAACTTAAATGCATCTCCACTAAAGATCAACTTGCAAATATTTTTAGAAAGGAACTTGGTCGAAACAAGTTTGAATTCTTTTGTAACTATATTTACACAGATAATGTTTTTTATATAAAAAAAGACCTACTATGGTTGGGGCTATAGAGGAAATAACATTTGAACATGCAAAAAATAAGAGATGATATTTCAACAATTGACTCGAAGATAAAGTCCAAGAAAAAATCAAAAAGTTAGAATTAGAAAAGCAATAGCTAGAGCTAGGAGAACTAGGGATAGAAAAATCCAATCAAGGACAACCAAAATTGATATTTATACTAAATAATGTGATACAAGGGGTGTTAGAGGATATAAATTTATTTGGTACCTTGTAAATACTTTGTAAATATGTGGTTTCATGTAATTATTAGATTTTTGCCAATATTAGAAGGTTAATAAAATATTTCTTTTATAAGAAATATGAAGAGTCATATCTCTTGTGAATTTGAAAGGAGATGAAGATATAATAGAAGATAAAATGTTAAGAGACTCTATGTAAAGGCTATATGTAGGGATAGTGAGGGATATTATAGGAATTTAATTGTATTGCATTCTTGTACAAAATATTTTTGATAATCTTGTGAGAGAATTCTATTGTTCTTATTTGATATATTGTAAAAGTCTTTGATCTTGAATTGATATTTGATCATTAAATATAGTCTATTTCTATAAAAAATGCTCTTAGGCCTATCCAATACATCATACAATGCCAACCTTGCCCATAAATTAGATTATAATTTCAATATTCTTAACATTCCTAGATGTGTTAGAGGTATATTTTGGCTTAATTTATTGATCTAGTACTCAATCCTAGAGAGTATTGATTGTGATAGTAGATAAGACTTGTTTTCATGGATTCCATATATTTATTTAGATTACTTTCCACTTACTTGAGCCTTTTGATTTTACCAACCTATTTTAATTTATTGACCACATTTTGTTTTTATGCCTCTAACACTCTTGTCAAGTCATTTTTTTCTCATTCCAATTGCTGCCCCACTTTGTTTTTCTTGGTTTGCTTACTATTTTATCTCATCTAACTCTATCTTCAAGGCTTTCAAATCCTCTTATAATTTAAAAATATTCTCATCCATCCCCTAAGATTTCATTTTCTCCCCTTTCTAGTGCCACTACCAACTCCTAATATTTCTACTTGTAACTTTGGTTTTGTAGGTAGTTTAGTGACATGGCTAGATTGTATTGTTCAAAGAACTACACAAGCCCAAGGCATATCTAGGGAACTCATCCAAATGAAGAAATTATATGTTATTATGGCTAGTTGTCCAATGGATGTGATTCCATGGATATCTATTTTTCTTCTTCAACCATTTGTATTTTGAGCACATGTTATCCCACTATGGTCAATAATTCACCTATAATAATTTTATAAATCTACTCTTGTACCTTGCATAGAAAATATCTATCATGTTTATGCCTTCAATCTCTAGTGGTGTGATTGTTTATAATAGAAGGCATGTTATGTATTCTAACACATGAACCTACAAATTTGTTCTCATGACCATGTATCGTAGGTTAGAATTTGTGCTTGGTTGTGTGGAAATTTATAGTCCTACACTAATAGTTATGTTTTATTATATGATACCTTTCTACTTGGTGATTATAATTAGCGGTGTATCAGTATCTTAGATTTTATGGAAGAATTTCCAACCTTTATTTGTTTTAGGTCCCCAAAATATATTGTTGTAAAGTGTAATAGGTAGAAAATGTATGGGATATCATAGTTGAAATAGTTTGGGTGGAAATAAAAGTAGTAGAGAATTCCAAGGTGGTAATGAATGAAGTGGAGGGACTCGATAACAAGCTAGTAGTGGAAACTATCGAGGTATAAATGGTATTAATGGATGAAAAATATCAAGTATGGCTACACTCCATATTCCATGAAGAATAAGCATGTTATTTTTCTAATGACTACACTCATTTGGGGTTAGTGACAGTGTAGCAGAAGAAGGAAAAATAGTAGAAGATGGAAGTTCAAAAGTAGAAGGGATATGGTAACAAAATAAGAAGATGATGAAGAATAATTGATGGTAGAGAGGATGGATGCATAAGCTTTTGAGGTATCCAAAGTTATAGATCCTATGTGTACCACTTCATCCTTGGTAGTACTTGATCTTTATCTCTTAAACACCTTCATTAATAGCCATGTGGTCTTCTTAGGTTAGCTCCAAACTACCTTTAAATTTTCTCCATGCCTAAGATAATTTCCTCTTATGTATGGATTTCTTCTTCTTTTACTAAAACTCTTGGTAGACTAGAAGGGGTTTACACTTGCTTAGCTTCTAGTTCTTGTCTCTTCCTTTTTATAGTGGCTTGAATGGAAACTTTCTCATATATGGTTTCCCTTTGATATACCTCTTCAACCATTGTCTGAGCCATTGATATCACTTCAACAATCATTTCTTATATAGAAAAATTTTGGGAGGATGAAACTTATTGTCAAAGTTGAGTTTGCTTATATTTCTTTTCTACCTCTTAGGGAACTTGCTCATCCCAATTTTTGGAAAGTTAAAATCAAACCTTCTTTCTAAATTTTTCCATGACCTTCCTTGTGCATCTTGTAAGTCATCCTTGAGTAGGCCATAACCTTTTCTTCAATTCATTGATGGTATTTCATAGTGAGTTGATGATTTGATGGTTCATGTGCTTGCTTGGGTCATAGTTATCCTTCTGATCCTAATATGAGTCCTTGGAAACCTCCTCTTTGGTTAGGTTTTTCTTAGATTCTATGTTAATTTGATGGTCATGAACATATTTGGTGGTGATGTCCCTCCCTATCAAAGTTCTTATGAACACAACATCAAGATCATAAGCCCACTTATCTCAAATTATTTCTAACCCATAATTGTTGAGTCTTTTTTATTTGCTCCATGCAATCCTTGCTTAATGGAGTCAAAACTAGGTAGCTTTTCTCATGATAAAAAATATTTATCTTTATTTATCCTTTCTAAACTATATATCCACAAGATCCAATTGTATTACTACCTCCATGGAAAATGGTATTTGGATGTATGTAGGTAATCGATATGTTTCCTTAGAAAAAATATATAACCTCATAAAGGAGGAGTATCTCCCTACGTAAAAACTACCAATTATGTTATCCTTTGTATATACAAGTCCTCATACTCTAGTGACAACTTATGATTCCTTTTCACATTATTGTATAATGGGTGCATTTTCATCAATGTTGAAGTCCCAACTAAACTATTTTGCACTTTTATAAGGTATGTATATATATTTTATAAACTAGTAGTGGTTAATTTTGTCCCAATTTTGGTTCAAATCAATGTTTCTTTGATGCATGATGATCCATACCAAGTAGAAAGTGAAATTAATACCTTACAATACTCAAAGTGTTTGAATTATAGGTTTATAATCTTCTCCAATATGTATACATTCAAGTAACTTAGTATACCAAACAATATCTCTAACTGCATATAGAATTCCCATCTACTTCTTCCCTATCTTAACATTTTATCCTATCCCCATCATGAAGGCTATGGATTAAATAACCCACTATGCTTCTTCTTTAGACGTATCTATTTTAGGGGCACCTTAAATACTTTTGCATCTTATGCATTCTCAATTTGAATTTCTAAGAACTATTTCCACTCCTCTTGGATCTCCTTATCATAAAATCAAGCATGTTCCTTTATATAATAGGTGATCCACCCGATATTGTTATTATTAATGTGCCCAAGTTCTCAAATGACCATGGGTGTGATCATGATGGGGGGCACATCCCAATGTTTAGATATAATGGCTTGTTATTCCTTATTGTACCTTGTAATACATGCATGTACCAATCCAAGGGTTCTACTCGTATAGCACCATAAACTACCCCAATCCTAAACCCCATAACCTAGTAATATAGTCACTAAGGTTTATGTTGCAATACCTAAGAGCATTTATGTGAGATTCACTTGTATTGTATTTAAGATCCCCCTCCTAGAATAGGTCATAGATAGTATGGAATAATTTTTAGGACCTTTCTTTCTTTTTTATTGCTTTGGTTAGTGAGGAGAACTTGCTCACTTTCCTGATTTGTGTGAAGAGATTACTTGCCTCCCTAATGCATTGGGCTATTCACTAGTCTTTTTATGAATTCCTTGGGGGTTTCCTTGAATTCATCCTCTAACTCTACATCAATAAATTTTATGGTTGGTACTATGGAAGTACTAGTGTGATTATTATTGTTTTCTTGGTTTTAGTGCAACAAGAATCTATGAAGAACACAAGCTTATACTGAGGAGGGGGTGAACAGTATAAGACCCCTTTTTACATTTTCTTTCAATTCAATATTATGTAGTGTATAAATAGTAGTATCAATAGAAGTAATCAAAGAAATGCACAAAACACCATACATAATAAAGACACCACAATTTACGTGGTTCACCCAATGTGGGCTACTCCACGGAGAAAATATTTTACTAAAATTTTCTCAATCAATCTCTTTGGTAATACTTCCCAATTACAATTTTTATGGACCTTTGTCCAAAGGAGATGCTAATACCCTAATCTCAAGTTCGTGGATCTCTTCCACAGGAGAAATCTTTCCCCTTTTGCTCTGGCTAGTGATCTTCTAGAAGACTATGTCTCTTTGCTGCATTGACTAGTGGATCTCTCCCCACTTGAAGACTCCTCACTCAAATCTGTCTTCAATTGTCGTAGTTGTTGGATATCTATCCACTAAGACTTTGTCCTTCATACTTCGTCACCTCCAAAGCTCTATCTCAATAGTTTCACTTAAACCTTCTCAAAGTTGCTCAACAAGCTCACTTAGAATTTATACAAATCTGCTCAACAAGCTCACTCAGAACTTGTCCAAATCTGCTCAATAGGTCCACATAGAACCTGCTCAAATATGCTTAATAGGTCCACACATAACCTGTCCAAATCTACTCAACAGGTCCACACAAAACCTGTCTAAATCTGCTCAATAGGTCCACATAGAACCTGCTCAAATATGCTCAATAGGTCCACACAAAACCTGCCCAAATCTGCTCAATAAGTCCTCTCTAGGACTTTCTCAAATCTGCATAGCAAGCTTCCACAAAAGCTTACTCAAAATCAGTCCACAAAGACTTGTCTCAAATCTGCTTAACAAGCTCACACAGAACTTGTCCAATCTCATAGAATCATAAAGAGAATTTTTAGAGACTCAATATATTCTATACTTAATGCTCAATCAATATCTCAACTCAATCTCATAGAAGCATAAAGTGAATTGTTAGATATTCTATATGTTCTATACTCAAATCCTAATCTCAACTCAAATCAATATCATATAAGCATAAAGAGAATTGTTAGAGACTCTATATGTTCTATACTCAAATCCCAATATCAACTCAAATCAATCTCATAGAAGCATAAAGAGAATTGTTAGAGACTCTATATGTTCTATACTCAAATCCCAATCTCAACTCAAATCAATCTCATAGAAGCATAAAGAGAATTGTTAGAGACTCTATATGTTCTATACTCAAATCCCAATCTCAACTCAAATCAAGAATATAGAATAGTTTGTTTTATGGAACTTGAACAACCACATGCATCCACTTGACTAGGCTCAATCAACTCAACTCAACCAATCACCTCAATGAACAACCCTTTCTCACAAACCCTAGTCCAATCATTTATCAATCAACTCAAAACGTTTCCAACACTGCTCAACAACAAATCTCACATAACAATGATACTCATGTTCTTTTCTAACTCAAGTTCAAATACTTCGCACAACCAATGGGCTCCAACAACAATACTTATAAAACAAGTTTTAATCACAACTTTCAATCCAGAAAACCTTGAAGCATTAAACCAATCACTTTCGAAAAGGAAACCACAATCAATTATTTTCACTCCAAAGATATTTTCAAAAATCAACCACCATAATAAATCAATAGGAGAATGTGCCCATACCTTTAATGAAGATGAAGAAGCCTCTTTGGAAATCTTCCACAATCACAATATTCTTTTGTCAATCTTCACAAGGGTTAGAAGATCACAAAATAATCAACATTACTCCACTTCACAATAATATTCACCATGGCTTTTAATTAGAAAACCTTCTTAATAATTAATGCACAACTTCCTTATCACTCCTAAAACCACTTGTACCATAAAAATAAAATAAATCAAATCATTGCATAACCTTGTCACTCCACAAACCACTTATACCATAAAATAAATCAAATATTTTATATCCTTCCTTTCAACACTTTTGCACTCAAAAATAATCACAAAGCTTTCTTAAGAAATATCTCACATTAATCAAATATCAAACCTTATTAAAATGTTAAAGCTTGCTCAACCTTATATCTCCTACAAAAATCATAATCAAACCTTAGCAAGAAAATATTTTAATTAAAATATTTATCCTCGCAAATATCGGAGTCGAAGTGCATACCTCAAAGGAGCCCTTTAAGGGCTTTGGCATTTCGAACCTCTGCCCACCGTGCTGTCAAGCGACAGCTAAGTCACATGAGCTAATACTACCCATGTGAGTGCCTTGGGCACTCTCTTCCTTAAACTGCGTGTGCTTTCCTCACAAGGTGCTAAAACTTTGATGGTTCATGACTTGACTGCCCACGTTACACTTCACAAAATTTGCTGCACAATATTCGGATGCAGAAATACTTTTGGTTTTCAAAAATCATGCGACACTACATTAGGTTTATTAAATGGAAAACCTTTGGATTATTTATATAAGCCATCCTTCAATGCGAATACATCGGCCCTTGTAACATTACCCTCATGACTTCGGTGGCGCCAATAATAAAGGAGGGAAAAACCTTTTATTTAATTTTAAAATTTAAATTTAAATTTTAAATAAATTAAAATTTAAACTAAACCTTTAAAATTAAATTTCTCCATCACCGGGGCACCTTTTTCGATGAAAATAAAAGCCAACTTGGGTTTTAAGAAAAACCCATTTCAAATCTGCCATCCATTGGTTTTAAATAAAACCTTTCCTTACCTTCCTTGGTTTTCATAAAAACCTTTTGCTAAGCTTCCCTTGAAGCTCCTTTTGGAACCAAATGCCATGCATCCCTTCTAGAACCTTTGATTAAAACCTTGGCTTCTCATGAAGCTCTTTGTGAAGCAAAATTATAGTGCTTACTTACATAGGTCCTTTTGACATCAATGACAAATTTTAGCTTAGGGACTCAAAATGTCCAACAATCTAAAGTTTGCAACCCTTGGAATGTATGATTCATCAACTTTATAAGCAAATTGGAAGCTTTGTGAGAAAATCACTAATATAGGAACTTAGAAGTTTTTATGGTTACTTGCTACTAATTTCTATTAAAAAATTGAGTGTTTAGCTAGCCATTTTTTGGCTTATATACTCAGAGATTTTTTGTTTCAATGACTTTTTGGTATTGAGTATTTGGCATGTGATCCAATGACCTACTCACCAATTTGGTATTTTCTTGCCTTAAATGGATTTAATAGTCTTTTTATTGGGACACAATGGATCATGCTAGTGTTCAATTTCAATAATCCACCTATACAACTAGTGAAGGACTAGTATGTTAGAATTCACACATCTTTCTAAAAATGAACAAAATCAATCCATACACTCAAATATTATACAAAAATTATTAAAAAGGATAAAAGAGAGAAATATATAGTGGACACCCATAGGAACCATAAATAATCACTATGTTATCTATCGATAAGAATCACAATACTTTTATGCAATAGATGGAGTAGTTGGCTGTAGTTCTACCAATACCTAATACCCAAATTATAAATAATTTTAATCTAAGTCAACTTAACAAGAGGTATTTAAGGTTAATTACAAGTTATAATATGGGTTTAACTATAATAAGGTTAACCTTGATCCATAGGACTTACCTAGTAAAATTTTACAATAAATTAAATGTATTGTACAATTATTGAACTTAGGCCTATACAAGATTACATCATACAATAGTGGTCCTTGTCCATAATTCAAATTAAAATTTTAACATCCCCTCGTAATTTGAACTAAGGGACCAAGGACGGAAGACATTAGTCATAATAATATCTCCCCATAATAGTGGATGCTCTTGTGGGCCTCCACACTTGAGGTAGACTTATTTGAATCCTCATCATCTAATATTGCTACAAAAATGGATTTGTAGAACAATATCCTTAGGATGGATTGTAGTCATAACTGTCACTATTATATACTCTCATACACATCAAAAGAACACTTTCACTGAGGTTATAGATGAGGAAGAGAAGTCAATATCACCACCACCTCTAAAGGAAAGTTGTTTAATTAATCTATAGTTGCTTAAGGTAGAAACTGGACACATGGGTTTCTCTTTTACAACACACATCACCTTATTTAGAAACTTTAACTTACCCTTTTCCACTTGATTTCCATCACCAAAAGAGGCTTTGCATGAACCTGCTTAAAAAAATATCTTACAAACTTGTAAGAGTATCTAGACAAGAAATAGAAGATATCATGAATGATTAGATCTTTATGAATAAGCTAAATCAATAATAGCCCAAAGAATTAAGAAGGATTAACTAAAGGAAAATTTTGATCCTTTTCCTATATGCCTCAAAAAGACTCAAAATATATTGTAATTGTCACAAATCCAACTACATCACCCAAAAAACTAGACCAAAGATTTTGATTGCTTAAAAGCTAATAATTTTTTTTTTTAAATAGGGCAACAAATATCAAGGAATATTATGTATAGTTTTGTCTCTAACACTAGAAAATCTCCATAAACTAATATCATCAATCATAAATCTCAACAAATGTACAATTTTAGAAATATGGTCTCAAAATGCTTCCATATATAAAAGTTATGGCCTTTGAAAGTTTACCCCAAAAAGCAAAAGTTAAAGCCTCAAAAATTAGGAATAAGCATCTAATTATATAGAGTCAAGTGCCAAACACTTATTTTCTGGTTTTTACAACATAATTTGTGTTACCTAGATGTCATTGACTTACTATGGTTGCTTCATCTACACTCTCTTGATTGGTTGAATGTTAGGAACCTTCATATAAACATAAACATAAACATAACCAAAGTAGTAGTGTAGGAATAAATGGAATGAAAATGAAATTAATAAAAGTTTTCATAGAAAATAACCAGATGAAAATAATAAAAAACCTATATTAATCAAGTGGAATAGATATCATAGGCCTCTTCTAGAAAAAAACTCCTTGGAAGTAGAGCTTTGAAACAAAATGAGAAAATATGAGATGCCTTCTACTCCAAACTCAGGTCCTTATATAGAATTTTATTTATCCTAACCCTTATTCTCAAGGGTCAAACCACATAAAATAGGGAACTTGAGATTCCTACTTTTAATAAAAGTAAAGGTTACATCATAATGGTCCCATGTACACTATGTGCCCATGATGCAAACATACACCAACAATAGACAAGTATGTAGTAATAGTTGTGTTAGGATAGAATCCTGACATGCTCTCCCTCTTCAAGAAGATTTATCCTCAAATTCTAAGGTGAGAAAACTACTACTGTAGTTGATGGAGTGACTCCCAAGTAGCATGTTTTGGCTACAGTCCATACCACTATACTAAGACATCGATGAGAGTGCAACTACAAAGTGTACATGTACAATAGTCCATATTATTCTTATGTTTGAATATGATCAAGCGTAATGTGTACTAGACTTATATATGGTTACCAAGGACCTTCTTTGAAGATGAGATGTGGAAAATTGGATGTATCATGGAAAATGGTAGCAATTTTAACTTGTATGCCATGAGGCCAACCTACTATATCACTTTATATAGTAGACTATTTCCTTAGTAGTTAAGTATGGTAAAAAAGTGTGTTGTCTTTAATGAAAATTTTCTAAGCTTGATATTTAGCTGTGAAATTTGGTTAATGGAAAACATAATTTAAAAAAGGATTTTTTTATTTGGTTAGTGTGATAAATCCTTACAACTGATGTATAGGGTTAAGTAGTTCCCTCCCAGCTATGATCCTTTGTAAGGTCGAGAGCTGCACTTATCTATAAGGAATTAACATACAGTCACACATGTCGTGGTTTGAACTTTGGACCTATAATAACCCACCCCTGTTGTGCTATATTTTTCTGAATCTTTGAAAGCTTTGGTTTTCTGCTTTTATTTTAGTTTTTGTTTTTTTGGGTTTTTTGATGCTGATAAGAAGTGCAAAAATAAAACATAACAAAATAGATATATTCTATGATACCTAGATGCTAAAAGGGACTCAAAACTATTATTCTAAAATACCCATTTCGTTCAACATATTATTTTCATAAAATACAACTAGGGCATAATATTATGAAAACCCAAAATGAACTGAATGTTTCCAGATTACAAATAATTGCATACCCATTTGATTGCAATAGAAGAAATGCACAAAGAATACTCAAAAGGAGTGTCCAGACTAAAACCCTAACCTCAACACCAATAATATTCAAACCCAGCACTCAAACCCCCAAAATGATGGTGCCATAAAATGGTATGGCCTGCCAGAATATATGGCTAGCTAGAAAAAATTACAATATTCACTAAAAATTCTACAAACACTACCAAAGGGTCACCCGGTGTAGAAGAAGCCAATGATAAAATACCCAGAATCATTTGACATTCTTGTTGGGCACTGCAAAATGTGTGGTTGGAAACCCTAGTATGGTACGACCACCTTCAAGAAAAAAAGTTGTAACTCAAGCCAAAATATCTACTGATCAATCCACACCAGAAACTATCTTTGAATCCTTCATTTCAGTGTAAACTTGGTCCCTAAATGAGACTAACATATGATTTCTCAGGGAACGATCTCTCACGTTTGCAAGCAATGCTCCTTGCAAGGGTTTTCATCCTCACAAAGCCATTAAAACTCCACCTAAAGCTACAAGTTCTCACTAGAGAGAAAATGAGAAATAAACCTAGATCCCCAAAATGAGCTCCAAACTCTCCTTATATTTCCCTCAAAACCCCATGCCACTTTTAGGGTTAGGGCAACTTAAAATATTTTAATATCATTTTATGTAAGTCAACCCCCATGAGAAATATGCCTATGTCACTTTTCCCCATTCATAACATTATATTCCTAAGTAACTTTTCGACTTAAAATAATATTACATTTTACTTAGGAATAGGGTCACTTAAATAATTTAAATTAATATTCCACTTGACTTAGGATAAGTAACTTTATTATTTAATATAATGCATTTAAACATTAAATATTAGATGTTAAATAATAAACTCTAGACTCCAAATAATTAATCGTCTAAAAGGAATATGGTCTCAAAACACCTCGGGCACAACACACTACCAACCTTGATAGGGCTCCCAATCATCTCCATTAGCCTACGGGAACCCAGTAGTAGGCTAATCCATAATGCTGCTACTAACTGCTTAGAGAGGGGACATTACAATCCTCCCTCCCCAAAATTGCTTGTCCTCAAGCAATTGTAACTCTGGATGCTGAAGAATATTCTCACTCTCCCAAGTAGCATCCTCAACTAAAAAATTCCTCCATTTGATTTAAAAATCCCTAATAACTCTCCTCATGAGGGTAAATTATTTGGTATCAATGATGGCCTTTGGAACTAAAACAAGTTTCTCTTATTCATCAAGTGGCGGTAACTCAGAAGAAGGAACTACATTTCCACCCAATGCCTTTTTAAGGCATGAGACATAAAAACATTATGTACCCTACTATCATTCGGTAACTCCAACTCATATACCACTTCTCCAACCTTTCTGGAGATCTTGAATGAACCATAAAAATATGGCTTAAGCTTCTCCTTACCACTCTTTTTTAGAGTGGACTGCCTATATGGCTGCAATCTAAGATAAATCAGGTCCCCAATGTCAAAACTACACTCCACAAGATGTTGATCAACATACATATTTTTCCAATTCTATGCCTTTTGTAAATTATCTCTCAAATATTTCATGAGATCTTGGTTTTCCTGCAATAAATATCTAGACCTTGGAACTCTACTATCTCTAATAAGCAAATCCATGAAGTTAGGAGCTTCATACCCATACAAAGCCATGAATGGTGACATACCAATAGACATGTGGTGAGTGGTATTATAGCAAAACTTGAATAACACAAGCTTATACTGAGAGAGGGGTGAACAATATAAGATCAACTTTTACTTTTCTTTCCCAAATAATATTATCCAATGTTATCAATTTACAATATTAATAGCAGTAATCAAAGTAATGCACAAATCATCACACACATGAGAGACACAAATTTAATTTGGTTCACCCAATGTGGGTTACGTCCACAGAGAAAATATTTCTTCTAAATTTTCTAAAAAATCTCTTGGGAATCAATTCCCTATTACAATATTTATGGACCTCTATCCAAAGGAGATATCAATCTCCAATGCTCTGATTTGTGGATCTCTCTCCATAGGAGAACTCTATCCCCTTTGCTCTAGTTTATGGATCTCTCTCCACATGAGAACTCTATCCCCTCTACTCTAGTTTATGGATCTCTCTCCATAGGATAACTCTATCCCCTATACTCTGGTTTGTGGATCTCTCTCTCTATAGGAGAACTTGATCCCCTCTACACTAGTTTGTGTATCTCTCTCCATAGGAGAACTTTATCCCCTCTACTTTAGTTTATGGATCTCTATCCATAGCAGAACTCTATCCCCTCTACTTTGGTTTGTGTATCTCTCTTCATAGGAGAAATTTATCCCCTTTGCTATAGTTTGTGTATCTCTCTCCACATGATAACTCTATCCCCTTTGCTCTGGTTAGTGGATCTCTCTCCACAGGAGAAATCTATCCCCTCTACTCTGGTTTGTGGATATCTCTCCACAGGAGAACTCTATCCTCTATTCTCTAGTCTGATCCAAATACTACTCTCAAATCTATCTTAAATATGCACCAAACCTTGTCACAAGGCTAGAACAAATATGTTCTAACTCTTCTCACAAATCTATCTCAATGTTATTTCAATTCTTCACAAGACTTTCTCAAATCTACCTCAAAGCTACTTCAAGTCTTCTCAGAAGACTTGATCAATTCTACCTAGCTACTTCAAGCCTTCTCACAAGACTTACTCAAATCTTCTTCAAGTCTTCTCACAAGACTTGCTCAAATCTACCTCAAAGATGCTTCAATGAACCTGCTCAAATTTTTCCAAATCTTGCATACAACCAATGCTTATATCTCTTTCAAAAATGTTTTCTTCAGCTATAAAATTCAAACATATTCTACTTAGAATCCATTTAGCCTCTAGAACATATAGATGATTACATGCACTATCAAATACTCAATATGTTCTTCACATTCACAGTTCTTGCATTCATCTAATTCAATCTCTACCTCTTGCAAAATTCCTTTCAAAACAAATCAAAGTAGTGTATAGTTTTGCTTCACAAACTGGTCTATATTTAATGCAAATTTTGCTCTCAAGGATCAAACACACTAATGCACAAATTTCCTTTACAATATTGATCTCAAACAATTACTTTTAATGTCTTTCAACCACTGCTCAAAATGTTTCACAATAATATACAAACTTGGTCTCAATACTAACACAAATATTTCAGATCTCTTTCAAAATAGAACACATGTAGGTCTCAAACCCTAATGTAATTTTTTCCACTTTCATAAATCAATAATGCACAATTTGTTTCACAAATTCTAGCTCAAATATTTCCAACAATGCACACCAATCAACCCTTTTAACTCCACCTCAAAATTACTTTCTCAAAACACAACCACCTAGATAAGAAGTTGAACCACCATACCTCAAAATGCTTGATGAAGATGTACCCTCAAATACCTATCTCAAAAATAATATCTTTTGCAACTTCAAAATGGATTAGTACAACACCTCTTTATATTGGAAATTTTTCTCAAAATGTGTGCATAATTATGTCCCAAACATATGCTTTAGAACTCTCTTGGTTTCTCAAAATAAAACATCAAATTATAAACCAAACCCTTCAATACTAATGCAAGTATTACAAAAAATAAAAGAACATCATACACCTTTTATCTCCCACTTCAATATTTCAATATCAAAAACACAAATTTATTAACCACTAATTACAAATTGATTAACCACTAATTACAATTTCCTTCTAAAACAATGGCCAAAATAAAAATTAATTTCCCTTATAACTCCCTAAGTCCAATAGTGTGCACAATAATCAAACACAACTTAGGCCCTTAATATTTCAACCTTAGTTACAAAAAATATTTTGCTTACCACAACTGCCATGGGTGGGAATCGACCACAACACCTCATGCCTACCAGTGCGCTAGCACATCTTAGGCTACTGCTAGGCCAATTGCTCACATGAAACCAAATATGCACATTCTATATTTTAAACCCTTTGCTAATCCTCCTTGCTAGCAAAACATCAAAACTGTCATCATTGGGTTTCGACCCTAAGGCCTGTTGCCTGCTCTACGTCTTAGCACTACCTAGACTGCCACTAGATCAACTGCCTGCTTGGGAAAAAAAATCCCCAGATGATCTCTTTATTCAAATATGCTTTGTCCTTTTTTAAAATTTGTATTTTATTTTCTTTTTCTCACAATTACACATGAGGGAAATCAAATACCATTGTAGAGGGGGAAAACTGGCCTTCCACGTACAATTTCTAAGCAAAAGGTTGGATCCACAAGGAGGGAACCTTTTGTGGGGTGAACCGTGGGGGTATTTTGTACTCTACACTCGATGCTAGGGGGAAGGGTTCACCAGGAATGGTTTAAGAACTCACTCCAAGTCCTCAGGATACTCGAGATAGTTTGATGTATTCAATTTTTAGAAAAAACATCTAAGTTTGGTCTTTCTAGAAGCTAGAAAAGATAAAGGACAATGCAAAAATAGAATAAGATAGCTAGAATAGAATGTAGGCATACAAGAGTTATCCTAAAATGATTCTTTGTTTGAATGCTCACTAACCTAGGATTGATTTCAAAAAATATTTAAAGCAAAGATATACAAAATATAGATGCACAGAAATTATCCCTAGATGCAAGCTAAATGCCTTTCACTTTCAGATGCCTAGAAGTTAATAATGGAATCAAATTTTCAACCAATATAATTAGTCGAGCACTTATTTATATCGGTGGTTTACTTAGCCTTTTCTACCTCTTGTCCAATGATATCAAGAATACATGTTTCTGCAAGATCACTCATGAAACACTGAAAAATAGAATTAGTATTAGGGGTGCTACTTGGGTCATTGTGTAATAGATCTTGGAGGCACAACAGTCAAGCCCCCTAGGTCCTTTTAGATGACCTTTTAATACAAAAGTGGAAATTGACCTTTGAAAAATTAATCATAAATCAGAAATACAGTAGCAGATAACAAAAAATAAAATGCAGCAGTATGATCTAGAAATAAAATGGAATGCAATAGTGAAAGCAAAATCTAAAAATTGTCCTCGATGTGTCCTAGGGCAAAATTATACCTCTCTTTGAGTGGGCACGATAATGCAGCAACAAATTCGTGCCCTACCTGGACGGGGTATGATTTTGCTTCTATGGATAAATTTACCCTAATTAGGGTAGGTGAAGTCATGCCCCACTAATACCAAGTGTGATATCACTACAGACTAAAGAAAAATAAGAAGCAAGTGTAGCAGACGAAATAAATACAGAAAATAAAGTAATCAAACCCTAATGGATGTTGTAGAACTAATAAGAGGAGATCGAAGTATCTAAGCGAGCACTCTATCTCTTCAAACTACACCATGGATCCACCAAGTCTCACAGTAAATCAATCCAATCCACGCAATAGAAGATCAATCCAAAATTTGCACTTTGGGGTTAGCTTACAATAGAGAAAAAAAATTAAGAAGTTGCACTAAGATCGCACATCAAAAGTTCTCATATCAAAAATTGCACATATTCGTATATATCTTATTTGGCAAAAACACTCTTCCTTTTATAGATGAAATTTGAGGAAAAGGTAGGCAAAACATAAAATCACAACCGACGCCAAAACACATTGGAGTGTTTAAACCTAGGTCTAAGCAGGCTCAAAAATTATAAAATTAGATTAAATTAAAAAATTAGGTTAAATAGTGAAGTCGTGCCCTGTCCTGACGGGGAGCGATATCGCTAGCGCGAAGTCATGCCTCGTAAAAACGAGATGCGATTTTGCTAAAATATAAATAAATTAACAAAAAGGAGGTAAATAGGTCTTCCCTTGCTCTTGGCAAGGGTTGAGGGCCTCTTAGGGGCACTAAGGAAGATTACCCACTCAAAGTGGATCAATTTTCCGTGTCTACATTTTTTCCCCTCTTTGATGCATTTATGGCCTTTTAAATGCATCAAATAAAGGATGTATGCACACACTAGAAAAGAAAAAAAAATAAAAATGGGGTGGTCGGGTTAGAAGAAAGGGATGGTGCAAAAATGGTGTCATTCCAGATACTTTTTAATTTACATGCAAATCGAGGCATTAGGGACATTAATGCCTCTATAGGTCGGGGTGCCCCCTCGAATTATTATGAGAAATTATGTTTCATAAGAACTCAAAAGAACTAACACTGAAGAAAGGAGAGAGAGAAAGAATGAAAATCAAGTAAATAAATAGGGGGGAGAGAAAATAAAAGCAGGGTTAAAATAAAAATAGGGGTAAAACCCTTACTACGAGGGGGAGAAGAATAGAGCTATGGGAGAAACAATGATGGTAGTTCTAGTTCATTGATCGGTGACTACGAGGGCAAAGGTTGGGGTTCGAGAACAGGTAAGGATTGTCTTCGTTCCTCCTTTTGCTTTATTTTCATTTCGTTTCACATAATTTAGCGAGGTTTTTATGATCTTTTTTTGGAAAATCATCGTAAAAGCCAACAAAATTCATGCCACAACTCGAGCGCAACTGTGCAGCCTAGGTGCAATTTTACTTTAGGTAAAATACGATGAAATCATGCCTAGACAAAACTAGACGTGATTTCGTGAAGTCGTGCCAAAAAAATAGAGGACACGACTTCACGAAAGCAAAGTTGCGCGCCCTAAAAATAGGACACGACTTCACAAAAACTAGGAAAAAAAAGAGTAAAAAGAAAGAAAGAAATAAAATAAAAAAGAAAGAAACAAGTAAATCCCAATGTGCAAATGGCTAATTGAGTTTTCTTTATGCTGAATTAGAATTTGTATTAATTAATTTGATTTTGTGCTAAAACGATTTAAATTTTATGTTGTTTATTGAATGTAGCTAGGTATTCTTGAGAGTCGATAATGGTGGGCAAGGGCTCTAGAAGAGATATATGCTCTAGGATAGGTGGAGAGGGCTATATTGGAGGAGGTTGGGCTGGACCACGTGGCGAGGATGCCATAGATCGATACAAACAAGGCTATGTTGACCGACCTAGTAGAGCGATGGTATCCAAAGACTTCTATGTTTCCACTACCAACAGGGGAGATGACCATCACACTAGAGGATGTGTGGTAGATTTTGAGGATCCCCATCAAGGGGAGAGAGGTTTACAGGGCCTATAGGAAGGTAGCTACACTACAATGATTTTCCACATGTTTCACTCATCAGGTGCGAGAGAGCACCATATCAATGGATGACCTGGTCAACCGCTATGGAGCAGATCCTCTGATCGTGGTACTTGTAGGGGTGGTGGTTGGTCTCTTGACCTGCCACACTAGTAGAAGATACTTTCCATGAGCATTGGCAGGATCAATGGTATATATTCGATAGTAGGGAGTCCACTCTGCATGGGGCCCTTATGTGTTGGCCTGTTTATACATGATGTTGTACAACATCGTGTATAAGTGGCATACAGGACTAGTGTGTACGAAATTGCTCCAGGTGTGGTGTTGGGAGTACATAGCAATGCACAGACCATTATCACTGCTCGGACCATCACTTGATCCAGAGTGACTAGTAGCATATAGATGGCCTAGATCCTTGGAGAAGATAGTGAGGGCCTATGCAAGGAATCTACTACTAGCGAGGCAGGTGATTGATGAGTTACGAGAGGTGCAACTCATATGGTGATCATGGAGGCTTCACTATAGCTGGGTAGATGATAGGACAAAGTTGGTGAGGGTGAGGAGGATCAGATGGCTAAGTTTAGAGCAGGGAGAGCCAGAGATACCTAGATTTTATCGATTCTAGTGGTAGTTTGGGATCTTACAAGGAATCCCAAACCTAGGGTACTACTGGTATCAGAGGGTGACTTGGGAACCAACATGGGTTGGAGGTGAGCTAGACTTCATCAGGTGGACCGAGGAGGACTAGGATGATTCTCCTTACATCGACCCAAGGATAAACGATGTGGGAGTGGCCATCGGGTATAGGAGATGGTATAGAGGAGTTGCACTTCAAAGTATCTCATTGCCTATACCAGTATAGAGGCACCAGGTGATGGGCTTAGGTATGCAGTGAGTGTTCTATGAGGTATCTTGTAGGACCACAAAGAGGGTACAATAGACTCCTACTGCACCTAGACAAAGGCTGACATGGGTATGGCTCCAGGTGGTAGAGGAGACCACCCCAAGAGCAAGGACCATAGAGGGAGAGATGGGAGATACCCCAACATAGGCAGAGGGGCCATGGGTCAAAGACCTTGGGGAGGCATCTACATCAACAGCAACAGAAGGCCAAAGCTAGGGTATAAAGGAGTTGCAGGTATAACTAGATTCTCTACAAATGCAGGTGGACTAGTTATAGACTGAGAGGGATATTGCACTAGCAGAGGTTACCCGACTATAGGAAGAGGCGATTCAGCTAGATGGAGAGTGCTAGTGGTCCAGGGCTGATGGGATGGCTACTATTAGGAGTAGTCAGGAAGAGGATGCAATACAACTCCTTCAAGTAGAGTTATGGCATACTGGTGATAGGTTAGAGATAGTCATCTAGAGGGCCATGTACTTCGAGATGGATTACTGCATAGTTATCCCTCTAGAGTGGAGGATGGGTCTTCCTCTGTCCCTTCAGTTAGTGAGCAGGTCGTGATCCCAATCATAGGTACCTTTGATATCTCAACAGTTGGTGGCACAATTGAGACTGCCTCCACCCTAGGGAGGGCCAGAGGGAGCTGACTCTCAGAGCTAGGATAGGCTAGGCTAGGTATCAGGATGATGCACCCATTTTTTATTGTGGTTTGCATCCCTAGATTGAGTGTACCAAGTCTGTATTATGGTACACCAACCTCACATGATGTACTCTTTTCCCTACGAGTAATACATAACTGCGAATTTATATTTTAATGTGTTTATGTGTAATGATTGAATGCATGTTTTTATATGTTTATTTATTTTATTTTAAGTGTTTTTATGTATGCAAACTATCCTAATGCACACTATATGAAGGATGAAATGAATGCAAAAATAGAAAAAGGACAAGGAGAAGAAAAAGAAACAATCAAAATAGAAGAAAGAAAGAAGAAAGGGAGAGAAAGAAGAAGAAAGAAAATAAATAGAAAAAAATAAGAGACAGAAGAGAAGAAGAAGAGGAAGATAAGAGAAGAAGAATAAGAGAAAGAGAAAATAGGGAGGTCCAAAGGTCAAAAAAGGAGAAAATGAATGATCCAAAGTATAAGACTAGTGTAGGTTGTTGTGAACCAGTGCAACCATACACGATGGATCATATGACTGAGGTTTCTAGACCCATTATGGGTGTAGTACTTGCATTAATGTGATAAAGTGTGTGGAGGTTTGATCCACTATGGTTGGTTGCTCCCTTATTGACTGTTGTGGGGTGATTACCTGCCAGGATGTATACCGAGGTTTGCTGAAAATGACCAAGGAGCTTATCCTATAGTGGGGTGTTGAGCCTACTGAGTCAAAAGAGAGCATGACCCAATAGAATATCATGAATAGTGCAATACCCACTAGGATGTAGGAATATCCCGTATGGGGTGTAATATATATAAATATATGATGCAAGTGTTATCCTAGAGTGGGAATATGAGGAAACTTTTATACAAAATTATGAAAAAATTGAGAAAAGTAGGATAAGCGACTAGGAGAATAAAATGAGGGAAAGAATCCCTAGAGGGGATATAGCTAGGCATCAGAGTCCTAGTGAAAAGTGCAATGCATGTGAGCTATGACCTAACTAGGTATCATCACATGCCATTATCGCAAGATCCCCAAAATCTATATGAGCAAACAGTCATGAACAATAAATCATGCATTTATGACAGATAAACATGCAAGATGTTTGGTTAGATGCCAAGCAATCATGCAAGTATGACAAGCATTTATACAATATGACAAGCAAATAATGCAATGGAAAATGCATATGCAACTACATGAAAGTTTTTGTTGTTTTTTTTTTCATTTATGGAGATTTAAAATCAATGCAAAGACTAAATGCACCATATATTTTACCAAAATAAATGGGTGTGCCATGAGGTGTTGGATCGAATACATCCTCAAAATCATGAAGAAGCTCTTTTAAGGCTCTTTTTTCAACATTCATGGCACGATAATCACAATATTTTCTAATAGCACCATTCATTTTAGCATAAAAGACATAATACAAAGATTCATCATTATTTAGCATAGAAGCAAAGTTATCTTTAGAATAGACAGATCCAATCATATTACAAGATGTTATTTTCGGAGGAAAATAAAAATTAACACTTTTATTATCATCTATTAACAACTTTTTATATTCCATGTATTCTGCATAAGTCATAATATGGTCATCATCCTCAAAAGGCAAAGGTTAATTATTATTAGGTATAAAACCTAAACCACATCTCCCAAGCCAAATATCAACATACAAGGGCTCTTGAATACCCTTATGTTGCGATCTCAATCCTTTACTTGCATATCCTATACCAGATAGGATCTGCTTAGAAAGGGGATAGTAATTAGTGAGACAACATTGAGAAAAAAACACTCATTGAGAGATGGGTTGCTACCATGAAGCTTTTCTTCGAAAGCCATACCCCCAAAGATAAAAGCACATGTGCCAATGTGTATAACATGACCCTTCTTATGAGGCAAGGCCATCATTTGAGATTAAGGTGGTAGCTTGGCTAGATCCAAAAGAGGCTTTTGAAGAAACTGATTATCATGATCCGAGGAGAAAATATGGGTCCTATGTTCCTCACTTTTAAACTTTAAAAATGCTCAAAAATTTGAGATGAGGAACATGGGGAATTCATTGAAGAAATAGAAGGACACGAATAAGAATCTATTTGAGCTAACTCTATATTTGAACAAAATTCAAATGGTCGAGGGTCACCCAAAATGGTGATGACTTGATTCTTGAACTTGAACTTGAGACATTGATGAAAAGTAGAAGGGACAACATTCATAGCATGGATCCAATGCTGCCCAAGAAGAAGATTAAAATATGCAAAACATTGTACCACATAAAATAAAGTATCCAATATCCTTGGCCCTACTTTTAATGGGAGAGATATGACACCATAGGCCTCTTGGGACTCATTGTTGAAAGCTTTAATGATGATATAAGTTTTTGTTAAATCTTCCTCTCTTAATCCAAATTTTTGAAAGAATTGATATGTACACAAATTGAGGGATGAACCATTATCAATAAAAACTCACTTGATAAGGGTATACTCAATAAGCATGGTGATGTAAAGTGATGAATCTCCATGTAAGTTTGAGGAAGGCTTATCATCATTTTAGAATGAGACATGATGTATCCAAAAAGAACCTATAGTGTCAACTATAGCATTATGAGGGATGTCTAGGAAAACAGATTGTTTCTATAAAAATCTAATTAAAGCATTTATATAATCAGGAGAAGTCTGCAAAAGCTCTAACACTGATATCTTAGTTGGAGTACTAGCTAACTACTTCTGAAGATCAAATGAGACCTATGACTGTGGTCTCAATACTATGGGTGGAGTTCTTGTAGCTGAATCTTTTCTCTGAATTTACTTAAAAACTATGCTAGGATGAGATACCAAACTCTATCCTTGCTGATGTTGCTGATTTTGAGCCTATTTTCTTGTAGTTACCCCAACCATACCAACCACATTTCTATGGCATAGGGAATCATCTTGATGAGCCACCTGATTATATGTTCGTTGCTCATGCTTTGGTAAAGGATCCTTAAATATTCCCATATATTGGTTTGTTGTTTGATATTTTTGAAGAGTTTGACTAATCGTTGATTAAATATTTCATAAATCAATGCATCCTGCATCAATTAAATCTTGAACCACATGCTTCAATTTCTTACAAGTGTTCATCCAACGTCCTTCTAATCTGTGATAAGTGCAATATTGACCTACCTTATACCAATGAGCTATAGTATCTAGCTATCTTACTAGAGGTAATTATATTGCCTTGGCGTCTAATAGTTGTTTTAAAATTTCTTCCATAGGGATATTAAGTCTTGTGAAATTTCTTTGAGGAGGTTTTTGAAGCATAATCTTTTGTAGGTTGTTATTGACATTTTTAACAGGCCTACTATCACTATTACCTCCTATATAATTATTCTTGGGTTGAGACTTAGTTGGCTTATCTTACTTAACATTGAGTTGACCTCTCCTAATGAGAGCTTGTTCCACTTTTCTTGCTAATTCAATTGCTTGATCTAGAGAGGTGACAATAGTAGTTTCTAAAGCATAAGATAAATGTTATTCTAAATTACCAATGAATATATCAATTATATCTTTTTGAGACACATGTTGTATTAATTGGCCAACTAAACTTCTCCAATGAGCTAAGAATTTTGAAAACCTTTCTTATTTACTTTGCTTTAAATCATATAAATCCCTCATTGTTACTTCCTTTTCAATATAAGCACTAAATTGATGAACAAATATCTCTGCAAAACTTTTCAAAGAATAGTTGGGCAACCGATAGTACCACTCTAATGCCACTCTAGCAAGACTCTTTGGAAATATTTTCAATAAAATAATATCATCATAAATAAGATCATGGTAAGCTATTATGAATCCTCTCAAATGCTCTATTGGATCTTCATTCCCTTTATATATTGGTAATACTGGCATCGGAAAATGCTTAGGATAAGGTCTAGCAACAACAATAGGATCCAATGGTTGACTACACATTTCCTTATAGATTTATGTAAACCCTTATGGTTGAATCATGTCCATTCTTGAAACCAATTTATTCACAACACTTGTCAAATTTTGTATTTCTAAATTATTGTGTATGTTCCCTAGACTTCCCAAAGGAGGAATGTAGGTATGTTGAAACCTTGATGTCGGATTCAAACTTAGGGTACCTTGGTTGTATGTGGTATTTTGAGGATAACTAACATTTGGTGGGATAGAAGCAATAGTGTTGATATTATAGGATATAGGAGGAAATTAGAATAGATTTTTGGGCCACTACTAGTTAAAGGGACTTGCAGATTCCCTTCAACATTGGTGGTATTAGTATTGGCACAAGTCACCTGGTTTTTAAAATTATTTTGATGCAAGGATTGATATTTTAGAAATATCATGATGAAGCAAAGGAGATATATTAGGAGGGGAAGGAGTAGCGTCCTCCTTTTCAATATGGGCTTCTTGTTCCACATATTCCAATAGTTTTTTCTTATGAGCTTTCATGAATTCCCAAATGTGATCGAATGATGAAAAGATATAACTACCATTAGGTCCAGCAAAAGGATCAGGATTAGTTTTAGTTTTCATGTCTACCTCTTCTTGCTCTTTTGGATATACATTAGGGCTTTCCCTATCAATATGATCATCTTCCAAAGGAAAATAATCATATTCTAATTGTTTCCTCTGGATTCTAAGGAAAGGTGCCATTAGAAGTAGTGAAAAACAAATAGGGGAAAACACCAACAAAAATATTTTAATTACTTAAATATTTTTCAAACATAATTAATTATTGTGCTTAGTGTTTAAAATAAAAGGAGGTGTTCATATTAGGTTCACCAAAGATGCAGAGGGGGAAAATTGTCCTACCGCATACAATTCCCAAAAAAAGGTTGGATCCACAAGGAGGGAACCTTTTGTGGGGTGAACCACGGGGGTATGTTGTACTCTACACTCGATGCTAGGGGGAAGGGTTCACTAGGAATGGTTTAAGGACTCACTCCAAGTCCTTAGGATATTCGGGATAGTTTGATGTATTCAATTTCAAGAAAAACACCTAAGTTTGGTCTATCTAGATCTAAGCTAGAAAAGATAAAGAACAATGCATAAATAGAATAATATAGCTAAAACAGAATGCAGGCATACAGGAGCTATCTTAGAATGATTCTTTGTTTGAATTTTCACTAACCTAGGGTTGATATCAAAAAACCTTTAAAGCAAAGATATACAAAAGATAGATGCACAAAAATTATCCCTAGATGAAAGCTAAATGCCTTTCACTTTCAGATGCCTAGAAGTTAATAATGAAAATATTCAAAATATTGGTGATATATCTAACTAGCTATGCAAATTTGATGATGAACTAAGCTACAAACTAACTTTAGCCCATAAAACATTTGATGCCTTTAATTGAGGATGATAGTGGTAATTCTTGAATTGTCTTGATGTGATCTAGATCAATTGTGAGGCTCTCTTTAGACACTATGAGCCCCAAAAACTTACCCTTTTACACAAAGAAAATATATTTCTTAGGATTTAAGGAGATCCCATATTCCATAAATATTTCAAATATTGAATCTAGGTGTTCGATGTGTTTACTTCTATCTTATTAGAAAATGATGAAATCATCAAGATATAAAATAATAATTTCACTAATCAAGCTGGTAAACATTATATCCATTACTCTTTAAAAAATTTCCCCTACATTGGTTAGCTCAAAATGTACTTTTTGATAGGCAGAAGTTCCCTATTTGGTGATGGATATTATATTTGTTTTAGTCATCATATTTAACATAGATTTAGTTATACCCTAAGAAACCATCTAGTAGCAATAAAAATTTTGACCCTACCAATTTTTGTAAAATTTGATCAATAAATGGAAATAGATAGTGATACTTGAGAGATTCCCTATTTAGATTCTTAAATTTGATGCAGAACTTGATATCTTGATTTTTCTAATATATAGGAATCAATTTCACTACCCACATTGAGTTATTTAGAATAACCAAGCTCTCTCTTCATAGTTGATTCTATTTTTACATTAAATAACCTCTACATTTGGCTGACGGTCTAGCTATAGGCTCAAGATCAATTGTATGTTTAATAATTTTTTGGTCATAGACATTAAGGTCCCAATAACCCAAAAAAATAACATAATTATGTTTTCCATACAACTATTTAGATGATTGGACTTCTTCCTTCATACATTATTTCCCAATAATAACTTTTTACCTTTAGAAATCTAGATAGGTTGATAAAATAAAGGTTTTGCCTTAATATTGGCTTTTTGAGTGTTATTATTAAGATTAAATAGACTAATAAGTATTATAACTCCTTTGGTTAGTTGACTTGTTTTTAACTAGATTACTCCATATTTGACATTGTCATCATATTTTTTCTTTCTTATTTTGTGCTTCTTAGACCAACCTACTAATGGTTTGCATTATCTACAAGTCTGTAAACCTTCTTCCAATATTTTGATTTATCTCACATATCTATGGCTCGATCAAAATTTATAGCTAGAGATGCTAACTCATCTACTTTTTCATTCAAAAAATTAGTATTGCCACTATCTCATAGGTGTTTAAGCTTTCTATAACATCCCAAACATAATTTTTGTATGACTTAAATTTTTATTCTTGGTATCACATGTTGAGTTTACTTGATTTATAATTAGCTTAGACTAAATATTTTAAGGTTCCTAACACCCAAATTTTTTTTTTTTAAACCTAAACACAAAGCTTCTTATTAACCATATTATTTTTATAGTTAAATAATAACTATCAAGCATATTTCATTTGACCTCCTTGTGATTTTCTAAGTTGGATACTAGCATAAACCTTGTTTCTAGTTATTGCCCCATAAAAATACATCATCCATGTGGTATATGGCCCCCAAGCCTAGTTTTTGGCTATTATTAGGATCTTATTCAGTCCCCAATATCAAACAATTTCCAAGTTTCATAGCATCAATGCCTTGATCATCTTATAGGAACCAATGATCATATCCTTTTTCTAAGAAAATTTTGCCCTTGTTTAACTCATCATCTAGAAATTTGGAAAGCTTATTCCAATTGATTGCATAATGTAATCACCTAATTTATGCAAGAGATAATTATATGGAATTTATTTTTTATTTTGACTATATTACCATCCCTTGGAATTTCATGTGCATGTAATCCATTGCTAGATATCCATTTCTTAGTAACTTTTTTATCCATTATTGAGACAATAACATCCCAAAATATAGTGGGAGGTTAACCATGATTTTTTCCTATATGACTGCTAGCTCTAGATGCTTTGCTACTATCATTATTATATCTTTTAGTATGCCAATAATATTTACTTTTATCCTATCCATTTGAATAGTGCTACTGGCAGTTTCTACATATAACAATCCCATCTCTACATAGAGTGCTTTCAACATGACTATTATAGTTATTGCTAAATTGATAATGCAACTATATAGGATGTAATTATCTATTTTTTAGATGATATAAAATTGTGATATAATTACTTTAAACGTTTAGTTGCATTTAACATGTCTATTGTATTTAATTAAAATTCAAAGATATCTTGAGATAAAAGATTATATTACTCTATGGAAATGGGTTGTGCATTTTGTTGTACAACTATATTTATTTTGAGATAACTATGAACTTGCTCTTTTAAGTCTTCTTGTACAAGTCACTATATCCTAGAAAGGAAAATATTTCCAACATGCTTACCTTTATTTATGTGTTTTTCAAATCTTGAATAACTTAAAAGCTAGACTTCATTGATTACCATTATTACAAGGCATAAGTTTTTGAATTATATTGTTGTAATTACTTGTTCTTTATTGGTTAAGGAGGGATACCTCAAATATTTATCAATATCTTTTTGTAGTCTCTCCTCTTCATTTTTACCATTGGTGTCACATGTCTTCTTTTTTGTTGCGGGCTCATTTGTTGCATGAGTATTTTTATGATGATATTGTGTCATGGTATTTCCTCATGTGTTCTCTTGTATAATACCTTGGTTAGCCATATCAAACCTCTTGTATTTATTATATAGATTTGTACATCCCCTTCTCAAAATAATATTGTTTGCATCTAAATCAAGTTTCTTAAATGATTTTGCATAAGGATTTGATGATCCAAACTTGATTATCACTTTCCTTTTGCTCCTAGTGGCTACTCATTATTGATTGGTCAACATTGCTTAATGAAAGGAAAATCATTGGAATTTTTTGTGACACAAAAAAAGTTAAAGGTAGCATTATTATGACTAGTAGGACTAGGACCTATCATTGAACTAACCCTGGCTAATCTCACACTAGACTATTGGGTAGGAGTTTGGTTCATTATAGGTGGTTGGGTTACCATTGTTTGGATTTTTATTGTAGCTTGTTGTGCCTAGTATTATTCATAATATTATAACCTAAGCATTTTTTATTACCATGGTGTATTCCAAGGGGTTATGCTTGGAATTACATATTAAACACTATAATGTATTCATTTATGAGTTCATGTTGGCCATGTTATTTTGTGCCTAATTTATTTCTTGATTCCTAATTTTGTGAGAAACCTAGTATTATGTTAAGTAAAGAGTTTTCCTTTGCTACCAATTTTTAATTTATTGCTAACCCTATTTTATTTCCAACTAGTGCTTTATCTTTTTTTCATATTACCTTGGTTAAAAAAATTAATTGTTTCCTTTAATTAATCAATTTGAGATTGGGTGTTGCCATTTTGACCCTATAGTGAAGAAGCATACTTGCATTCAATTCTTGGGGAGGGCTGGTAATGCGAGCAATTACAAATAATATGCAATGGTGCTAGGCATATTTTATCCAGGAAAGGTGACTATGTATGGGTACTTATTGAACAAAGTGATGGAATTGAGTGTGTTGATTTTAATAATTAGGGATAGGCGCCAATGGTGGATGTGGATGTTACATTTGAGCACTTTGAATATAAATCATAAGCCATAGGGAGTTAATTTTCCAACTTGGATATGAACATATTTAGAATGGACTACTTCCTCAAATACCTTGGATAAGCATATATGAATGGCATTCTTAACCAATAATGCTATGATATGATTCTAACCATCATACATAATATAGTGGGGTTCGTTCATAAAATTATCTAATATTACGAGGAATTAGATACAATATCCGCATGAACCATTACCCATGTTGACAAATATTCTCATGAATAACTTGACAATCATTGCCCAATTCATGATTAAATTATTAGGAGGTCTCCTATGCCATAAAGCAACCATGTCTTCTAATGAAAATATCAATAATTATACCATGATATCCTCTTCTGAACTTGATGCACTGATTTTAGTTTTAATAATTCATTAAATAATCCATAGCAATTTTATTTCCATTCACATAATAGATTGGAAAATATTTTATGGTGGTTACTACTATTGATGAGTAAAGTAACAAATTCAAGGGTCCTTGGCAGGTCTAATTAGGTAATTGATTCTATGCCTCACTTGTGCTTGCATATAGTAGAATTAGGGTGCTTTCCCATACATAATCTGATAGTTAAACGATACTATGGTGGATAAGAATACCCTTATGGTTATGGCCTATTGTAACAACTAATAGTTAGGGAGTACTAGTCAATTCTAAGGAGCTACAAGTTGTAGGGGAATAGATTATCAATTTAAATTTATAATCAACTATGAATTAGGATGTATCTATAGATTAAAATTTGGGATTATCTGCATGTTTAGTATTTTTCATGGGTTTTGAGAATATCAACAATATTGAGGAGGTGATTGGTTTAGAGGTGGTAAATGCACATATTGTAGGGTATGGCTTATAGGAGAATTTGTTAGATTTTTAAAAGTACCTTGATTTACTTGCACTCTTTGGCAATTTTTTATGAAATTTTAGCTTAGTTAGGGATTTGTTGGTGTTTGGACCAGTTAATCTTGTGTGCAATTTGTGAGTTTTGATCCTCCTTTTGGCTTCGTATGATTTTTTATTTAAGTTTTTTTATTGCTAACTTGACCCACCAAGTAATTGGAAACTGACATTGTGAGTATTGGCTTGTTAGCATTTCCTAGCTTGTATTCTTTGAATGGATAAAGAAGTCGGTATACTAGTCAGTTGATTAACTAGGGTCATTGACTATTAAGTTATGCTTTGTTGAGACACCATGGGGACCATCCCAAAATATTACAGATTGGTAAGGTATGGATCATGATATGAATGCTACATAAAGGATTTGGTTTCATGGTTTGTACAATAATATTGGTCGAGGTCCACATTTTATAGGACTAGGAAGGTAGTACTAAATTATTGACATTCCCTACTTTGGTTAAGTAAAATAGAGGGTTGAGTGGTGAGGATGAAGTAGAAGTATTTATACCCATAGTTATCTCAATAAGAGAAACCATTAACTCTTCTTTGGGTAAGATTATGATGGATTTTCTTGGTTCCTTTATCTAGATAGCTACAATTGATTTATTCACTTTAGATCCCTTTATTTGATATTCAATTAATTTACCTCATTTACTTACCTTACCTTTATCATGAGATCTAGATTTATATTCATAAGAGATTAAATTTATTAATACCTAGAGCTGACTATTGCCCATTCTACCTATTAAAATATGGGCAGTTGAAAAATAAGTCAAATTAAAAAAATTCAACAAAATCATATAAAAAATAGACAAATCATTAATTTTGTTTGCAAATCACTAAAATATCAACAAATTGCTAGCTTTTCAATAAATTTTTGTCATAAGAACTTAGAAATTTTTAATAGTTTTTTAGAGTAAACTCAAATATTAGAGTAATTAATATAAATGGCCAATATTAATTAATGTAACATTCATGAAATAACAATTATATAGATTAAAATGCCAAAAATCAATAACAATATGCATAAGAAAACTTACAATATAATTGCTCAAAATTATATACAAGCTTCAATATATGTTGACATGGGGCTTTGTGTCCATAATATAACCTTAGGAAGGTGAATATTGAATACTTGACTATTACTCTTCTCACATATATGGGAGATGCATCCTTTCCTATTCCATATCTAAGACAAATCCCTTGTGTCCCTTCACTTTACATCTTACCATATACATGTGACTCTTCACTTGCATACATGACTCTTAACTAATATATATAACACATTGCACATACTTACACACTTAACTACATGCCACTTGCACACTCTTACATTATACACACTTGCACATTTTACTATGACACTTGCACACATCCTACACATAGACACTTACTTTAGGGAAATATAAATCACACACATAATCTAATGACTCACACACCATTCTAACATTTACAATGATCCTATGGAGGTACATTAGCATGTACTAAATAATATAATATTCTCTAACACAATGCACATCCTCAATAGAAGCCCTCCAATTGTAGTAAAGAATATGACTCCTCATGAGAGGTGGTATAGAAAGAAGCCTTTGGTAAGTCACTTGAGTGTGTTAATTGGTTGTTTGGATTATATTCATGTTAAATATAAGAAAAATAATAAGATAGATCTAAAGAGTAAAGCATACACTTTTGTTGGTTATTTTAAAGAAAGCAAGGTATATAGATATTGTGACCTCAAATCTAGATAATGCATATGTGTATAGATGTGATTTTTTATGAAGGGTAAGTACATGAACAACAAGTAGATAAGACTATGAAGATAATCATAATTGAATATTTTGGTGTGTTACAAATATCAAGTGAAGGGCACAACCAAAGAGAAGCATAAAAGATAAGACAACATTAGAATCACATCCAAGCTACCAAATGCTGGATGAAAAGTTTGATAGAGGTTTATAATAAACCAATCATAATGCCAAGAACAAAGGTAAAACAAACAAGAGAATTATGGTAAATTGTGCACTATAATCCAATATTGAAGTGGATGCTCAAGTTTTGAGGAAGTGGCATGTTGGAACCGATTCTTGCATCCATAGGATTCGATTGTCACATGCTGCAAAAATCCATTTGAAACCAACGAGCTATTACAGGCTCTGGTCAACCTGCCTCTTTGTTCTGATAAACACGACTATTGCTAAAGGAAAACTACATAACGGGTAAGGAAACCCCAGCGGTAATTCTATGATAAAACATTGATTACACGCTCCAGATTAATGTAACACTATATGTATTAAAATGACCAAGCAAGAAAATAACCATTTGTTATGCCTTATGTAGACCGGTGCCTAGATTCATTGGGTTGTTATAGCAATTTAACAACAATTTTGACATGAACAGAGAGAAGGGGGAAAAGAAAATTGGCGCTCTTAGACTTATTCGAATATCGTAATAAAACTAAAAGTTGACCAATGAAAGAAACATATATAATGCATTCAAATAATGTAATCCATTACACAGTGACACACAGTACCAAGACAAAGATATAACAGGAATGAAACTCAGAATTGTATTGATTTCATAAAATATTACATGCAGAGTGGGCAGGATGCCTTTTAACTCTATTTTTCTCAAAGAAATACATCAATACAATGAAGAAGACTCTGTTCAAATAATGTAACAGGTCTCTCCTACTCTCCTTGTTCCAATATGGTAACAGTAGAGTCTCTGAATCTCAGGCTCAATAGGATAGGAAATAATCTCAGCTTCTTGAGCACTTTCCTATCAAAATCCTGCATAGTAAAGGGAAGAAAGAAGAATGAATGAGAAAAATAGACACAAAAGGGAGATACAACAACACAACTCTAAAGGGCACTCAAGTATACCTCTTAGCAAAAATGCTATTCTCTAATTGCTTGATGCTGAATCTGAACCTGTATGCTTCCTTTTATAGCTGTTGGTTCTTGATTCTGTTATTTTTGGTCTGGTTCTGGCCTTACACTTGTCAGCATCTGATTGAATCTATTATGTATGTTGTCCAGTTGGTGCGGCTCTGAACTGATCATCATGGTCTACTTTTGGGCTGAAGGGAGCTCTTCCACTGAATAATTTGGCCATTTTGTTCTCTTGTTGGCCCTAGAAACTAAGGATTCATTATTATATTTTTTATTTTTGTTCTGCTTGTCCTGGTCACTATAGTCTGCTATTAAGGATCGACCAGGTTGCTATCATGAAATTTAGATGAAGGACGGAGGGGGACCCGACGTGATGGTGAAGACAAGGGGTGGCGTGCCAGTGGCAATCGGATGGAATGGCACTGATCACGTGATAGAGTGAAGGGAGAAGAGAGGAAAGGTGATGGCTTCACACGATGGATGGAGGTGAGATGGCATAATGTTGGGAAAAATGTCAGGATGGTTAAGGAAGAATGCATAGAAAGAGGGAGGTAGTGATAAGTAGGAGGAAGGTGAGAATGGAAAACAAGATCTGGAAGCATCTATAAGCTGCTACCATAACTATATTCCATTGGAGTGCTCCCCTTGTAACTATATTCCATCGAAGTGCAGACTGAATGACTTTTTGCAAGTCGAAACCATGTTTATTCTTCACGCGCTTTCTTCATCTTGAGTATTTGCAGAACAGAAAATGAATATGTTCATACTCCTTGTACTCCATTATTTTTCTTATTGATGCCTTTCAGCTCCCTGTTAGTGCCCTTATTTATAAGACAAGAGTTTCGAGCATGAGCTTTTGAGTAAGATTATTTTAATCTTTCACATAGTATGTTATCATTTCTAGTGAATACGTATGGCCTAATTACACGCTTGAGCATCAGGGTTTATCTTTTGCTCAGTCAACATTGCTCCTTTATGTGTACTATCTATGGGATTTATTCTGATTGTTCGAATATTTCCTTCCTTGAGTATCATCTGGACTCACATTGTTGGTGTGTACTAATTATTCAGCTTCATCTTAGTTGTTGATCCTCATATCATCCCTTGGTGTACCTTGTTGTGGATGAGTCATTTCCTTGCTTTCTACCTCGGTATTGATTTCAGGCATCTTGTGGAGTGATCGCCCTTTTTTCGAGAGCCTAGACTATCGAATTTTCTTTTTGGAACATGATTCTGCTAATTTTCAGTGGCTTATTGTCAAATCAGTTGTTCAACTGAGTACAGATATTTAGTCGACCATATATACCCCATTTTCCTTGGTTCCTTTTATATGGCCTAGATCAATCAATTGTCATCGGATCTTATAAAGGACCAATACATTCCTTGATCTCCATAGGGTACAACTCATGCTTTGGAAGAATCAAATAAGCTGTATTGAGAGTAAAACTTACATATCTTACTTAATCAAATAACATTACATTAGATCATACAATGATGGATCTTGGATTCCCATACATGACATAGGTTTAGCAAAATGGAAGGGGGAATATTATCCCCGTATCAACCTTATAAAACTTGATTAAGTGTTTTCTTTAGCCTTGATAATTATCAATTATCTACACGTGAGTTAACCTTTGATCATTTTTAACAACATGCTATCATTGGATCCAAATATGGGCACTGCCATTAGATCTTTGCATTATTTCATCCCTTTATTTGACTTTGACTTATTCCCCACCATCAGATCTTGACAAGGGCCTTCACATCCATTGATTCCCTTTTTACTTTAAATATATTTTTTGAGCTTTCTAGTGTTAGATCTCCTACAAGTTGCATACTCGATAGCCGAAAGGGGCACATTATTATATTTGATTAATCTCAGTTTAAGCTGAAAGGGGGTAATTAGAAATGTATTATACCCTCACTAATGCATAATTAATCTTAGCTTTACCTTTGTTTTTCCTGATATCTTACCATTTCGTCATTTAGGTTTTGATTCTGCGATCGGATCTCGATCAATGTTGGCACGATCGTTGATCTCAATCAACCTGCGGGGTTAGTTACCAAGGGGCACATGATTTTAAACTTTGATTAAGCCAAAATGGGGATAATTATCCGATGTATTAGACCCTTACTAATATCATTTAATAGATTTAATTAATCTCATGGGGTCTTTTACCTTTTTGATGCACCTTTTATGAGAGCGCCACCATCGGATCAGATCTTGATCGAGCGCTATCATCAGATTTATCCAATTAGCTCAATGTTTAATTCAAGGGGTGCATACCTTAATGTTTATTTTTAAATTCTTTTTTCATTTTTTTTATTCCTTTGACTTTTGACTTATCTTTATTATTTTTTGGATTTGATCTAAGGTGCTCGATTTTTAACTAATGGGGTGCATACCCTTAAGCCTTAATTAAATTCTTTGACATTACTTATGCTTTTTGGGCTTTAGACCAAGGTATTTGATTAAATTTCCCCCTTACTTTAGAATACCTTAGGACTTTAAAGATTTATCATTTGATTTAGGCCCAAGTATGACTTATATTTTAGGAAGATCTAAACTTGGATTTAAAAATCTGATTAATAAAATTTTCCACTTAACCCTTTATTAAAATATAATTATTAAAAGGTGCACACATAGTAATGACCAAGGTTAAACTTCATCAAACAAACCCATAAAATAATTTCTCTTAATATAAAAAGTGACCTAGAATCAATGTTTATTTTGATTGAAACCAAAAATTTAAATTTGGGGGTTTCAAAGTTTGAGTCAAATTTGGCTCCAACATAGGCTCTATCTGGGACAATGTGTTGAAAACATGAGGCACTTGAGAACCATAGAATCTCCTGGTTTTATTTGCAATTTGGATACAAATTCAAATCATCAAGACTGATAAACAAAACTTAAAAACAACAAAACATTACAATTTTAAAACTGAAAAACTGTACAAATGACAGGACATCAAAGTAAGAGAGTATTGAAAAACTGTAATTTCCTTTTATTCACTTTTTGGAAAAATAGGGCCAAAATTTTAGAAACAGATGAGCTTTTGAGATATATTTTAATGCTTGTTCTAGCTAAGTTATAAGATATGATTACACAAAATTTGTCAAAAACTTTTTGCTCCATCATGTTTAAGCCCATGTGTGTGTTTGTGCATTTATTTTGATTTCTAAGTCTTTTAGAACTTTGCCATATCTGAGCAAAATAGTTAAGCCTAATATGTGATTTCACTCTTTAAAAATTTTCACCATTCTGCAGGGCTCCACTGCCAGTCAAGCGTCTATAGCCCCGGTGGAGTTGCTTCTAATCCCATCCGGTTTTACCCTACTACCAGTCAAGCGTCTATAGCCCCGGTAGAGGTTTTCCAAGATATCTCAGGCAGTGACTCAATTTTACTTTATTGTAATTTTTCTTTCTCGTTTGAGAAGTATTTGATATAAGCAAATTGTGCAAAGAGTATGCCTGAGTTGAGGATTAGTTTTTGGCTAAAAGGATGAGTGTAATGATTTTTAGCTTAACCACCCTCTCAAAGATAACTTGGTTCTTTGGACCTTTGAAGTCACTTTAAGTATCATTTGTAATGTGAGGCTTTGACATGATGTTTCAATCAACTTTGTTTTCATCTTGTTTTATCTCATATCAAATAACTATTGCATAAACACTCATATTTGAAAAATTGTAAATCTCATCAGAGTCTAAAATAAATCTCCTTTTTTCTTATTATTTTTGGTGGAATCAACAGTAATGTATACTCATCAAACTAAGAATATCATGTGTACAACAACTCAGAATTATGCTAACAACAAAAGGAAAGCTTATCTAGTACAAAAAATAACAAAATACATCACTCTATTTTTGGGGTTTTTGTTTTTCCACTTTCTTTTTATATTTTTATATATATATTTTTTTCACCTTCAATAGGGATTGTACATTTTGAGGTGTTGGCCATTAATAGGGATAGCCATTATTTCTCCCTGCAAAGTCTGCAACTTGTAAGTATTATGCCCTATAACATGGGCTATCTGGTATGGACCAATCCATTTAGGTTCAAATTTACCCTTTTCACCATGCTTATCATTTTTAGGATCCCAATAGATGACTATATCTCCTTGAGAAAAAGGAGTACCCTTGGATTTCTTATTAAATAATTTCATAGTTTTCTGGGTTTGTTCCATCATTCTATTAAGGGTCTCTCTTCTTTGCTCTTCTAACAGGACAATTTGGTCAAGCCTTCTCTGTATGGGATTGGGGTCTTCATGGTCTTGTAATAAGAGGGAAAGTGCCAATTTTTCTATTCTTGAAGGTAATAAGGCTTTCTCTCCATATACCATCTCATAGGGGGTTCTTCCTGTGTTTCTTTTAACAGACAACCTATCAGCCCATAGAGCAAATTTAAGTTCACTATCCCACCCTCTTTTGTTCTTACCTAATGACATTTTTATTCTAGTTATTACATTCTTATTTGATGACTCAGCTAGACCATTTCCTTGGGGGTAATAATTAGCAGAATGGGATAATTCAATTCCATATTCAACATAAAACTCTACCATTTCATATGAAACAAAATACTATGCATTATCTGTAACCAGTTTGTGAGGAACTCCAAACCTAGTCAGAATGTTTTCTTCCAAGAATTTGATGATAGTGGCAGTAGTGGATGTTCTCAGAGGTGCAACTTCTACCCACTTTGTAAAGTAATATATTGCAGTTATGATCCACTTGTGTTAACCAGATGAATTAGGCTTGATCTCTCCAATTAAATCAATACCCCATTGGGTGAATGGTGCTTCAATGATTACTAGCTTGAGAGGCATGGCTGCTAGCTACTTCTTTCCTACAAAAACTTGGCAATTATGATAGTTCCTAACATATTTATATACATATTTAAAAATGGAAGGCCAATAATATCCTGCTCTCATAATTTTATTAGTTGTAGCTCTTGGAGAAAAATGTCCTCCACAGAAACCATCATGAAATTCATTAATTATTTTTGGGACTTCACTTTCATATAAATAGACTAATAATACTCCATCAGGGTGTTTCCAATATAGCACACCATCCTGTATATAATATTTTTGGGCTTGAAGCTTGACTGACCTCATTCTGTTTATTGACATATCTTTAGGGAATGAAAGGGTTTGTAAGTATGACAAAATTTCTTCATACCATTTGCATTCGGTATTATTGATTCTTCTGACATCATATGCTTCATCTATTGTGAGAACATTTTCAAATCCTTCTTCTTCTTTGTTAGCCAATAGTTTAGCCAAACCTTGTCCTTTGATAGTTTTAACTATTTTGAATTCAGCATCATACTGTAGAAGCTTTACCATCCATCTTGTTGGTCTTCCTAATGGCTCTGATTGAGAAAAAATATATTTTATTGCTATAAAAGGGATACAACAGTAAACCTTATTTGAGCCAAATATACCTTTGAAGTGTTCTAAATATTGGATGACTGCATAAGCATGTTTTTCTAGCAAGGTGTATTTAAGATGTGCTCCTTTCAATCCTGAACTCATGAAGGCTATTGGCCTTTCATTATTTTCATCATATTTTTGTGAAAGAACTGCAACAATTGAATGTTCAGATGCATAAGAATAGATATTAAAATATTTTGAATAGTCAGGGCAGCTTAGGGTTGGAGTGGTTGATATGGCTTCTTTGATTTTGTTAAATGCTTCCATATTCTCTACTGTCCATTTTATTTCTCCAGTTTTCTTAACCATATCATTTATGGGTTTGGTCATCTCTGCAAAATTTGGAACAAATCTTCTAATAAAATTTATCTTGCCAAAGAATGACCTGACACCTTTCAAATTTTTGGGAGGGGGAATTTTGGAAATAGCTTCAATTCTTTCTGGGTCAATGCTTATTCCTTTTTCTGAAACTATATGACCTAACAACTTTCCTTGTGTAGTCCCAAATATGCATTTCTTGGGATTTAAAGAAATTCCAAATTCCTTGCACCGAGCAAAAACTGTAGTTAAGTGTTCTAGATGATCTTCTAGATTTTTAGAAAATACTGTGATATCATCCAGGTAGACAACTACTATTTTGAACATTAATCCTTTGAAGGCAAAATCCATTGCCCTCTGAAAAGTAGCACCTGCATTCATTAGTCCAAAAGGTATTCTTAAATATTCAAATGTGCCCCAAGGTGTAGTGAATGTTGTCTTATGTCTATCTTCTAGATTTATCTGAATTTGATTGTACCCTGAAAATCCATCTAACAGAGACAATCTAGTTGAGCCAACTACTGCTTGCAATAATTGTTCCATGTTGGGTAATGGGTAATTGTCTTTTAAAGAACTCTTGTTTAAATTTCTAAAATCTACACGGAGTCTAATATCCCCATTCTTTTTTTGACTGGTACTAAATTGGATATCCAGGAAGAAAATCTTACCTTTCTGATTATTTTGGAATCCAACAATTTTTGTACCTCTTTTTGCATTATTGGGTGTAGAGTTGGGTTGTACTTCCTTTGTTTCTATCTAAATGGTTTGGAATCTTCTTTCAAGGGTATTATGTGTGTCATTACATCTATTTTGAAAGTTTTAAGGTCTTCATAAGTCCAAGCAAAATGTTCTTTGTTCTTTTTCAAGAAACTGATATATCCAACTTTTTCTTTAGCAGGTAAGGCCATGTCTACTTTCACTATTCTAGGTTCTTTCATTGAACCAATGTTAATGTCTTCAGATATTACCTCTCTGCTTAAAGGCTTATAAGCTTTGTCAAAATCATCAAATAGACTCTCTAGAGAAACCAATCCTTTGGGTATTCTATTAGTTTTCAACTGGATTACTTCTACTGGCTCTCCTATTTGGTCTTTTAGCTTATCTTCATCCTTTTCATCATAGATTACATCTGCATACTGATTTTGTAGAGTCATAAAATCCTTAATATCTATATCATCTTGAAAGACCTGTAGATAGACTATGTTATCTAGCACAGAAGGTTTATAGACTGAAATAGTTGGGAATCTATCCATATATTCTATAGTTATCTCTGGGTGATCTAAACCTGAGGTATTTACAGCTAAAATATCTGCAACATGATTTTGTTCTCTTGGAATATATGAGATATTGAAAGCTAAGAATTTATCAATTTCTTCCAATACTGCATTTTTATATTGCTTAAGCCTAGGGTGCTTGGTCTGATATTTACCTTTGATCTGTTGTATAATAAGCTCTGCATCCCCTATTACAGTCAAGTAGTTAATACCTAATTCTTTTGCTTTTCTTAACCCTAATAATAAGGCTTCATACTCAGCTACATTGTTTGTGCAAGGGAATTCTAGTATGTAAGGAATACCAAGGTAATTTCCTTTTATATCAGTCAAATTAACACCTGCACCTGCTCCAGATTGGGATTTAGCTCCATCAAAAGACATGGTCCACATTTCTTGGGTTAATACTCTATCTGATTCAACATCTACTATTTTCATAACTTTTGGATCCATGTTCTTTGCTTCTGGTACTTCCACCAGGAATGGGTTGTGCCATATGGAGTAAACTCCCATCCCTTTTTCTTCCATAGAGTTTACTAAGTTTATCATTGTTTCATCAGTTTGAATTAACTCTACGGAGTGCTTGTTAAATGGTTCTCTTCATAAAATTATATTCTCCTTATCTGATATTGGGATTGTAGCATAGGACCAATCCAATTGAATTGAACCTCCTAGTTGTTCTGCCCAATGTCTACTGAGTAATAGTGAGAAGAATGGGTCAACATCAACTACTGCAACATCCATGACTATGCCATTTTTGGGGTGTTGATCCAAGAAAACCAATAATCCAGTTATTACCCCTACACAAGGAATTTGTCTACTATCCATTACAAAAGAGGCAGAATCTCTAGTACAGATTAATCCCATTTGATCAGCTATTAATTTGGGCATGATATTGTGTGAGGCTCCACTATCTAACATGCAATTATGAATGACATATCTTTCTCCTTCATGTGAATTATACCTTAATGATACATAAAAGGGTCTGACAGAGGATGGTGATCTTGTATCATGTTGATTTTGTCTAGCAACATGGCAAGTTGGGTCTTCTTTTTGTTCCACTAATCCAAATGCTCTGCAGACTTGTTCTCTGTATTGTTGAACTTTCATAAGTTCTCCAAATGTGATGTTAACCTTTTGTTTACTGAGTTCTGACCCAACATCAAATTCTATCTTCTTTATATCCAGTGGTTTATTACTTTCTTCTTTGGGAATCTCTTCCTCTAATTCTATTACTTCAGGAGTAATCTTTTTGAGGATTCTATCAGTTTTCTCTTTACTGATATTCTTATTTGTGAAAGTTTGTTTTCTTGTTTCACTTGTAGAGGCTTTCTCTGTCCTATCTAGGACAGTCCTATTTCTTAAATTCAAAGTATGGGTAGCCTCTAATTCTTCAACTTCTTGAGCAGTGGGGATTAATTTCCCTTGCTTCATCTTGTCATATCTTGACTCATGTGATTTCTGCAAGATTTTAGTTCCTTCAGCTACTAAGATTTGAGGATGATGATTTGAAGCATATTTATCCATATCTTCTTCAAACAACCTTTCTCTGGATTCATCTTCAATAGACCAACAAGCATTGATTCTTATATCCTCTTCTGATTCAACATGTAAATCTACATTGCGTTGGTCACTTAGGTGAATTCCACATGCATCAGGGTTATGAGGTGCATCACAAGTAGAGCAAAAATAGGGAAAGCCTTCTGCTACATTGGCAGATGGTATGGGGTTAGGAACACTATTTTGATCTCTATCAGAATCTCTATTTTTCTAGTTATTGTTCCCATTATTCCTACTCCTATTTCCTTCTTCAGAACCATTGTTGTTTCCCCAATTCCTATTGAATTTTTCTTAAAAGGAGGATGGTTATCAACATGAGGTCACTCTATTTGTGAAGATTCACCATTATTTCCATTATTTCTTTCAATTCTTGCTAACTTGTTGTTCATGTTATTGAGCATCTCAATCATTTGACTAGTCAATTTCTCCATTGGATCAATTTCAGTTCTTCTTTGTATATCAAATGCTACTCTTTTAGGTTTTCTATTAGGTAGGTTGACTTCTAGAGAATAAGGCTTCATATTACCATTGTCAAGCATATTTCTTTCTATATCCATTACTTTTTCCATACAACCATCAATGGTAGTGGCTTGTTCTTGCCTCAGCTCATAGTTAAACTCTCCTTGAAAAGCATTCTTATAAAAACAAATAGACTGAATATCACTAGGCCTAAGGTTGGTAGGGATTTTGTTCCTAGTCTTTGAAAATCTTCTATTAAAGTCACTAACAACCTCATTCTCTTTTTTCTTCATAGTGGCTAACTCAGTTAACAGAGATTGTTCATTTTTCCTTTCACCATATTTCTTTAGAAACACAACTTCCATTTTGGTGAAGTTTGGGATATCATTGTCGGGAAGGGAATTGAACCACTCTCTAGCATATTTTTCTAAAGTCTATAAAAATAGTCTTAAGACTACATCTTCATGTTCAACTTCTAGACTATCCATCGCATACAAGAAACTCTTGATATGATCTTCTCTAGTTACTGCACTATTTCCTAAGAATTTTGGAAGGTATTTGTGAGCTTTATTGGGCAAGGCATTTAAATTTATAGGTAACACAAAAGGCCTATATCTATTAGTCCTCCATAAATGAACATTAGCCTAGGCCATTGTTACTATAGAATTCAAATTCACAACAACAATACCTACAGGAATATGGTTCTGGGTAGCCTGAATGTAATCTAATGGATTATCTACCTTAGTATTACTATTAATTGGATAATGAGAATAATCACATGTATCTTCTATAACAGAATTCAAATTTTCATCTACAATGATATCAATAGTAAAAGTATTCTTATTTTTCTTTACGTACTTTTTACCACTAGAATTTGATCTACTATTATAAGTAGTATTCTTGAAAAGTGGAGTTTTCTGATTATGTATAAATACCTTTAGATTCTCGAGTTCTGGGAATAGCTCCTTACCGCTTCTCCTGGTGTTCGCCAACACATTCTGCTCTTTCCTTTTTTATTTTAATCTTCTAGGTTCGTTCAAATAGAGTCGCCAACACCAAGGTGCAGAAAGAACAACGTATACTTTTATCAAGAATGCTTGATATTAACACTCATCCTCACAAGAGTCGGTTCTTGGGATAATTCAAGAAAATCAAGAAATGTAGAAACTTACTTCAAAAAGCAATTTTAAAACAAGAATCATGGACATAACAAATAAAGAACACTAAAAATGTAAAAATTAAAGACGTTGGTTCTTTATTTTGACTGGTCGTCCATTGATTAAAAATAATCATTGAAAGAAAACTATTAAGAAGATAATTAAATATTTCTATCAAGTCCTCCCCGACAACGGTGCCAAAAAATTATTGGAACCGATTCTTGCATCCATAGGATTCGATTGTCATGCTGCAAAAATCCATTTGAAACCAATGAGCTATTACAGGCTCTGGTCAACTTGCCTCTTTGTTATGATAAACATGACTATTGCTAAAGGAAAACTACAGAATGGGTAAGGAAACCCCAATGGTAATTCTATGATAAAACATTGATTACACGCTCCAGATTAATGTAACACTATATGTATTAAAATGACCAAGCAAGAAAATAACCAATTGTTATGCCTTATGTAGACCGGTGCCTAGATTCATTGGGTTGTTATAGCAATTTAACAACAATTTTGACATGAACAGAGAGAAGGGGGAAAAGAAAATTGGTGCTCTTAGACTTATTCGAATATCATAATAAAACTAAAATTTGACCAATGAAAGAAACGTATATAATGCATTCAAATAATGTAATCCATTACACAGTGACACACAGTACCAAGACAAAGATATAATAGGAATGAAACTCAGAATTGTATTGATTTCATAAAATATTACATGCAGAGTGGGCAGGATGCCTTTTAACTCTATTTTTCTCAAAGAAATACATCAATACAATGAAGAAGACTCTATTCAAATAATGTAACAGGTCTCTCCTACTCTCCTTGTTCCAATATAGTAATAGTAGAGTCTCTGAATCTCAGGCTCAATAGGACAAGAAATAATCTCAGCTTCTTGAGCACTTTCCTATCAAAATCTTGCACAGTAAAGGGAAGAAAGAAGAATGAATGAGAAAAATAGACACAAAAAGGAGATACAACAACACAACTCTAAAGGGCACTCAAGTATACCTCTTAGAAAAAATGTTATTCTCTAATTGCTTGATCATGAATCTGAACCTGTCTGCTTCCTTTTATAGCTATTGGTTCTTGATTCTATTATTTTTGGTCTAGTTTTGGCCTTACACTTGTCAGCATCTGATTGAACCTATTATGTATGTTGTCCAACTAGTGTGGCTCTGAACTGATCATCATGGTCTACTTTTGGGCTGAAGGGAGCTCTTTCACTAAATAATTTGGCCATTTTGTTCTCTTGTTGGCCCTAGAAACTAAGGATTCATTATTATATTTTTTATTTTTGTTCTACTTGTCCTGGTCACTATAGTCTGTTGTTAAGGATCGACCAGGTTGCTATCATGAAATTTAGATGAAGGACGGAGGGGGACCCGACATGATGGTGAAGACAAGGGGTGGCGTGCCAGTGGCAATCAAATGGAATGGCACTGATCACGTGATAGAGTGAAGGGAGAAGGGAGGAAAGGTGATGGCTTCACACGATGGATGGAGGTGAGATGGCGTAATGTTGGGAAAAATGTCAGGATGGTTAAGGAAGAATGCATAGAAAGAGGGAGGTAGTGATAAGTAGGAGGAAGGTGGGAATGGAAAACAAGATCTGGAAGCATCTATAAGTTGCTACCATAACTATACTCCATCGGAGTGTTCCCCTTGTAACTATATTCCATCGAAGCGTGGACTGAATGACTTTTTGTAAGTCGAAACCATGTTTATTCTTCACGCGCTTTCTTCATCTTGAGTATTTGTAGAACAGAAAATGAATATGTTCATACTCCTTGTACTCCATTATTTTTCTTATTGATGCCTTTCAGCTCCCTATTAGTGCCCTTATTTATAAGACAAGAGTTTTGGGCATGAGCTTTTGAGTAAGATTATTTTAATCTTTCACATAGTATGTTATCATTTCCAGTGAATATGTATGGCTTGATTACATGCTTGAGCATCAAGGTTTATCTTTTGCTCAGTCAACATTGCTCCTTTCTATGTACTATCTATGGGATTTATTCTGATTGTTCAAATCTTTCCTTCCCTGAGTATCATCTGGACTCACATTGTTGGTGTGTACTAATTATTCAGCTTCATCTCAGTTGTTGATCCTCATATCGTCCCTCGGTGTACCTTGTTGTGGATGAGTCATTTCCTTGCTTTCTACCTCGATATTGATTTCAAGCATCTTGTGGAGTGATCACCCTTTTTCAGGAGTCTAGACTATCAAATTTTCTTTTTGGAACATGATTCTATTGATTTTTAATGGCTTATTGTTAGATCAGTTGTTCAACTGAGTACAGATATTTAGTCGACCATATATACCCCATTTTCCTTGGTTCCTTTTATATGGCCTAGATCAATCAATTATCATCAGATATTATAAAGGACCAACAACATTCCTTGATCTCCATAGGGTACAACTCATGCTTTGGAAGAACCATGATCGAGCGTAACCATTGGATCAACCTTGTTCCTCTCCTTGATCTTTATAACTGTAGATTAGATAACCTAAAGAACATGCTTTAACCATTGATTTACCTTGAAGGTGCATACATTGGATTATTTTGAGAACGCATCTTAGATTAATCAAAAGATGTCCTTTGACATTGACTCAATCACTGCTATCAGATCATTTTAATCCCAATGGAGCGCTACCATTGATTTTTGAACATTCATGATATTTTCATTACTTGGACTTTTGACTTGCTCGCTGCCATCAGATCTTGAGGAGGATTAACACAACCGTTGATGTCTAAGAACCTACATGATTTTTAGTCCACTAACTTATATAAACCTTAGGTTAATCATATTAATCATGTTTATAAAGTCAAAACTATTAGTTCATGATACTTAGGCCCAAAGTTTATCAATCTTTATTCTTATAATAATCATTAATCATCATATAACATTAATCTAGCATCGTATAATCAGTTCACCTCTCTATGCGCTCACCATTAGATCATACAATGATGGGGGCACGATCGTTGGATCCCCCATACATGTGCAAGGTTTAGCAAAAGGAAGGGGGAATATTATCCCCGTATCAACCTTATAAAACTTGATTAAGGGCTTTTCTTAGCCTTGATAATGCATTTAATCAATTATTTGACCAAAAACCTTGTGAGTTAACCTTTGATCATTTTTAACAATGCGCTACCGTTGGATCCAAGCGAAGATGGGCGCTGCCGTCAGATCTTTGCATTGTTTCATCCCTTTGTTTGACTTTGACTTATTCACCATCATCAGATCTTGACAAGGGCCTTCACATCCATTGATTCCTTTTTACTTTAAATATTCGTATGATAAAAGGAAATCATGGAATGGATCGCGTCCATTGATCTTTGAGCTTGTTCTAGCGCTGTCGTTAGATCTCCTACAAGCTGCATACTCGATAGCCGAAAGGGGCGCATTATTACATTTGATTAATCTTGATTTAAGCTGAAAGGGGGTAATTAGCAATGTATTATACCCTCACTAATGCATAATTAATCTTGGCTTTACCTTTGTTTTCTCGATATCTTACCATTTCCTTGTTTGGGTTTCGATTTCGATGCGGCCATCGGATCTCGATCGATGTTGGCATGATCGTTGATCTCGATCAACCTACGGGGTTAGTTACCAAGGGGCACATGATTTTAAACTTTGATTAAGCCAAAAGGGGGATGATTATCCGATGTGTTAGACCCTTACTAATCTTATTTAATAGATTTAATTAATCTCATGGGGTATTTTACCTTTTTGATGCACCTTTTATGAGAGCGCCACCGTCGGATTAGATCTTGATCGAGTGCAATCGTCAGATTTGTCCAATTAGCTCGATGTTTAATTTCAAGGGGTGCATACCCTTAATGCTTTTGACCATAATATTTTAAAGAGTGGTTTAATCAAATCAAGCACATCCATTGGATTTACATCTCGCTTAAGCGCTACCATCAGATTAAAGGACACATGTTTTTAAATTTTAAACCTAAGATGTATCTTTTTATTTTGAACACTACCTTTTGACTTTTTTGACTTATCCCTTAAGCGATTTATTAAAGCACCATTTTCCGATTAAATCATATTCAAACGCAGCCTTTGGATTTGATCTAAGGTGCTCGATTTTTAACTAATGGGGTGCATACCCTTAAGCCTTAATTAAATTCTTTGACATTACTTATGTTTTTCGGGCTTTAGACCAAGGTATTTGATTAAATTTCCCCCTTACTTTAGAATACCTTAGGATTTAAATATTTATCATTTGATTTAGGCCCAAGGGAGACTTTATTTTAGGAGGATCGGAGCTTGGCTTTAAAAATCTGATTAATAAAATTTTTCCATAACCCCTATTAAGATAATTGAGCATTATTAAAAGGGGCACACATTATTAATGACCAAGGTTAAACTTATCAAATAAGCCCATGAAAAATCAATTTACTCACACTGACTGAAATAGTGACCAACATTTTTTGCATTTTGATTGAAACCAAAAATTTAAATTTGGGGGTTTCAAAGTTTGAGTCAAATTTGGCTCCCATATGGCCCAAAATAATGTATGGACCAAAGCTATGGAATAAGAAATAAATGCAATGGAAAATAATAATACTTGGAAGTTGTGTGTACTTCCAAAGAATGAGGTAATTGGAGTGAAGTGGGTGTTCAAGACCAAGTACAATAATTATGGATCAATTAAAAGGCATAAAACAAGACTAATTTCAAATGGGTATGCACAACAAATTCACATAGATTATAATGAGATATATGCACCTATTGTAAGGCAAGACACAATAAAAATGGTCTTAGCCTTGGAAGTCCAAAAAATATGGATTGCTCATTAACTTGATATATAGAGTGCATTCTTTAATGGTGAGTAACAAAGTGTTTATGAAACAACCAAGGATTTTAAGTGACATATAAAGGACATGTTTATAAGTTAAAAAATAATACATGGATTAAAATAAGCACCAAGGGTATGGTATTCATAATTAATGCATGTTTTTTATAGTATGGATTTGTGAGAAGTATGAATAAGCTTGCATTATACTACACAAGAAAAAGATGATAGTTTGATTGTTTGCTTGTACGTTGATGATCTAAGTTTTATAGGAGGTTCATCAAGAACAAAGAGAGAGTTTAAGCAATCCATGATACAAGAATTTGAAATGAGAAATTTGGGTGTGATGCATTACTTTATTGGCATGAAGTTACATCACAAACATGATGGGATCTTCATTTGCCAATATAAATATGCAAATGATATGTTGAAGAAGTTTGTCATAGAAATTTATAAAGATGTTGCTACCCTACTTACACGATCCAAAAGAATGTGAAAGGATTATGGAAATGGAAGAGTGTGTGAGAAGAAGTATAGAAGTTTTATTGGAATTCTTATGTACTTGACAAGAACAAAATCAAATATTGCATGTGCAGTATTCTTGGTTGCAAGATTCATGAGTAAGCCATCAAAAAATCATATGAGAGTAGCTAAGAGAATTTTGAGGTATAGGAAATTAATTTTAAATTATGGAGTTTATTATACTTTAGCCAATAATATTAATTAGTTGGATACATTGATTTAGACTAGGGAGGCTCAATTGATGATAGGAAATATACATCAAGAAATTGCTTTTTATTGAGAAATGCATTGGTAACTTGGAATTCAGATAAACAAGCAACATTTGCACTCTCAACAATAGAGGTAGAGTATATAGTATCTATATTAGCAAGAACCCAAGTTATTAATGATGATCCTAGAAGATCTTAATGAAAGGAAAGAAAGACCAACTCGTGATAATACAAGTGCAATTTAAACTACTAAAAATATTATTTTCATATAAAGTCAAAGCACATTAATTTGAAGAATCATTTTATTAAAGACTTATTTCAGGTGTTGCAAACTTTGGGTGTTGAAGTTGCAAAACGACGAAAACAGGCTAAGTCTGCCTTGCAAAGTGAGCTATCCAAAACCTGTCTCAGACTTGAAGCCTCTCCTTTCAACTATGTTGCTCAATATCAAGTTTCGTCCATTCAGCATGAGCTAAAAAAGGTTGATTTGTATGAAGCCAATGGGGCTCAATTACGTGCTCGAATGCAAAGTGGGGGACAGAGTGACCAAAGAATTTTTTCAGCGCCTCAGACCTCCTGCTCAACATTCTCAGTTTCAAGCCATTCAAGTTGATGGAAAAATATTTATAGATCTTTCAGACATTGTCAAAGTATTTGTTTCACATTATCAAGGTGTTTTTGCTTCTCAACCCCTTGATGATGCTAGAATGCAAGCTCTTGCTGATTGTACCGTTGTTGTCCCCAACAAGCTTTCTCCTAAGAAAATGTTATTTTGTGACACTCCTATTTATCTGGAAGATCTAAAAACTGCCTTGTCACTTATGGCCAATGATAAGGTGCCTGGGCTTGATGGCTTCCCATGTGAATTCTATAGAGAATTTTGGGATATGCTTGGTTCTGATCTCCACAAATTTTATCTTGAAGCCTTGCAATGTGGTTCACTGGGTTCCATTATTAACAAAGGCAATGTTAAATTTATTCCTAAGTCTGGAGATCCTGAGCTCATCACCAATTGGAGGCCGATCACCCTGCTTAATGTGAGCTACAATATTATTGCTAAAGCCCTTGCGCTTAATATTAAATCTATTTTGCCTTTGATTGTCAGACCTAAACAAACTGGCTTTGTTAAGGGAAGATACATTCTTGATAATGTTCTTGCTGTTTGGGAAGGTATGGAGTGGGCAAGAAATTCTGAACAAGATGCTTTATTCATTAAGATAGACTTTGAGAAAGCCTATGATAAGATGGAGTGGTACTTCATAACTGCCATGCTTCAGGCTCTAGGTTTTGGGCCAGTATTTGTGAGCACCATTCTTATGTTATTTCAAGATGCTTCAGCTATTCTTACCTTAAATAATATTCAACCTCAATCAATTTCTCTTAGTCACTCTGTGAGACAGGGGTGCCCTCTTGCTCCATCTCTTTTCATTCTTGCTACAGAGGCTTTTGGCTATTTGTTGGCCCATAAGATGGATCAAGGATTAATCAAGGGTATTGCTCTCCCTAATTCCGACCGTCGCTTGGTCAATAGTCATTTTGCAGATGATTCCTTCTTAACGCTTCAAGAAGATGAGCAATCCCTTTCCTCGGCTATTAGTTGCTTAGAGGTGTTCTTTTTAGCCTCTGGTTCTTCTATACAATGGAAAAAAACATATTATTTTTGACAATCTCAATCTCAACTGCCACATTGGTTACATCAATTCCAATGGACTTGGATTCATCCAGGTGAGGTGTTTAAATTTCTTGGAATTCCTTTTGCATTTCATGGTTCCTCTGCTCAATTGTGGCAGTATGTTATTGATAAAGTGGAAAAGAAGCTTTCTTACTAGACTAGTAAGAAACTTTCTCTAGCAAGAAAATTTCAGATTTATTCTAAGGTTTTAGCCACTACCCATGTCTATTATTCATCTTGTTGGGTTCCATCCAAATCTTGTTATAAAAAACTGGATAAGCTTCTGAGAGACTTCTTGTGGGCCAAAGACCTCGTCAAGCAAGGTTTTCATCGGGTAGCCTTGGAAATTTGTTGTTTGCCCAAGGATTGTGGAGGCATGGGTTTGTTTGATTGTCACCGACAAGGTCTTGCCCTTTGTGCTAAATGGATCACCCGATCTTTAATTGGGGATGAATCTTGGAAAGTGCTGGTCAGGCATTGCATTTCTTCTAGTTTGCTTCAGGGGAAGAAAATTTGGAAAGGGGTGGAATTGCAATCCATTCTTACTACCCTTGTCCCTATTAAAGTTAAAGGTTCTTTTGTCATTCAGAGTATTTGGAAATCCTGGGAGGCCTTCAAACCCTGGCTTAGTTGGAAAGGGAGTTTTCACAAAGTAGGTGCCTCTTTGTCTTCCATGAATATTTGGTGGTCTCCTGTTATCACTTGGCAAGGTTCTCCCTTAGCTCTGGTGCAGTGGGTCAGAGCGTAAAGGTTCTATAAGCGTGGTATTGCTTCCATTTTTTATTTCTTCTCCCGACATGCTAGGTGTTGGATACCCTGGGAAATTTTTTGTCAAATTCACAATTTAAATCCTGGTGATAGAGACACTTATGAGGTGGTTATTGATAATATTCCGTTTTCTATTTGAAGCAAACTACATAAGCATTTTCAAATACCCTGGTGATCAGATTGGTGTTGGCCTGGGGAGCTTCCTGTTTTGCAATATAAAGCTCATCTTGGTTACAAATGGCTCACCCCACAAGTTCCAATGGTTGATAAGCTCACTCTGAGATGGAATTTAGTCTCTCTTCCCTCCCAATGGAATAAGAGGTTTCGAATTGCTTGGGCTACTTATATTGAACCTAAACAGAGTTTTTTTGCTTGGAGTCTTTTACATCAAGGGTTACCTGTTGGCAGTAGGCTCAAGCATCTGGGTGTTCATAATCTCATTTGCCCGGTTTGTGGATAAGCGGAATATTTACTGCATGTTTTTTGGTCTTGTGATCGGGCTCAGTCAGCTTGGGAGTGGCTTCTTGAATTTTTCGGACCTTTTATGCGGGGAGGATTTTACTTGGGTGCATGCTATTTTGGGTGACCCTATTACTTTTTCCTTCAACTTGGATGTTGTTTGGAATATTTTTAGAATTGGTACCTTGTTTTATCTATGGAAGTCCCGGAATGGAGCTATTTTTTCTCAGCAAGATGTCGGACATGTCTTCTATGTTGTTGATAAATATGATATATTCTTTGATTGTTGGTTACAGATTCAAGTACAGGTTAAAAAAGTATATGTGGAGCTACAGTACTTGCGTACCCTCATGGATCATTGGGGGAATGCACCTTGCATTATGAGTCATGTGCATCTTCCTTCCCCTTCCAGGTGGCAGTAATTTCTCGGCTTCTTTCTTTTCGAATGCATATTTAATACTGTTTTGGCAGTTGTTATTGGCGCTTGTGGGTCGTTTCTGACACTCTTGTTTACTCTTAACCACAATGGTTAATGTATTGGTTTACGGGGTGTGCTAATCCCACCCACCCTTTTTTGTATGATTAAACATTATTTTATTAATATAATGGATTTTTCATCCAAAAAAAAGGAATGTATAATGAACATCTATAATTTGAAATATCAATGTATAGATATTTTCACAAAGACAATGACATAATTATCTTCCTGTTCAATCTCAAGGAAAAGAATTTTAGAAATTGTGATAATGAATAAGATAAATAAGAGAACAAGACAAGAATAAGGGAAAATTTTGAAAATACAAGTGAAATTTAAAAAAATAAAAAAGGAAATATTCTCACCCATATTTGGAGAGAATGTGAAGCACCAAGAGACTCTTAAGATGTATATATATACAAGTATGAATTATATTGAACTAGTATATACATATTTGAAGATTGATGGTGTTTATTGGAAGGTTTTGTATAATTTTGGTTTTTAATCATTTTCTTTCTATGCTACATCAATCTTTATTTTAGAATACCACCACATATCACAAGACAAGTATTAATTTGGCATGAAAAGCATTTAGTACGTTGGGTACATTATTAACAAAAAAAGGAGTCCACATTGATCCTAAGATGATTTGGGTAATTAAATACTGGTCTATCCTAAATACTTGCTAGAGCTTCACAACTTTTTGGGTCTTGCTAATTTCTATAAAATATTTTTTATTAAGGATTGTCACACATTTCTTAGCAACTGCACCAATTGATCAAAGAAGGTTCTAAGTCCAAGTTCCATTAGGGAGATACAAAACTTAGAACATTTGAGAATTTGAAATACCAATTGTGTTTAGATCCTATACTTTCCCTACTTGATCTACAATGATATTTTTAGATAATATCTAATGAATTAGAATAGTTATTAGAAGATTTCCTCATGCAATATGGGCATCCAATTACCTTTCACAATTAGACATTTAATCAAGTAATTTTAAAATACCCCACATATGATAAATAACTCTACACCTTTGTCCAAGCATGTCAACAATGGAAGCACTACATCTTGGTCATGTGAACAATTATCCATATACATCATAAATCTACATAAATCATTCAAACATAGAGCAAGCTTAGAAATGAAAGACATAAGAAGTGAGACACATATCTATCATAGTTTTATTTGGTCATTAAGTATAAATAGAGAGTGTCAATTTGGCAAAATTGTTTGATCCAACCACTAATAATTGTATTCACCACCATTCTTGACTCTTGTGGGCATGGGACTTCCAATCAATCCACATCGTATGAAGCTAATTCTAAATTTTTAGATACATATCAATATCTTCATGCGGTTAAAATGTTCTTGAATTTTATTCATAATATAATCCCCTTTCTCATATGGGTATATTTATGTATAATCTAGTAAGCACTTAAAAATAATTTAGGAAGTATATTTTAGCATGGTAGCAGGTCATTTTAAGGTGTAGAAAACATTATCACTTCTTAAAAAATACTTCTATCAGCCCAAGATAAGGAATGATGTTGAGAGGTACATCAAGTCTTGCATCCCCTACATTGTTGCCACCAATCAAATCGAATTAAGGATTGTGTACAACATTGCTAATATCATCCAAACCTTAGGAATCCACCTCCATGGGTTTCCTCTTAGGATTTCCTACATCTAAGCATGGTAATGATTATGTTTTCATAGTAACTGATCATTTTTCAAGAATGATTATCATTATTCCTTATAAGATATCCATTTTAAGCTAAGGGGATTACTAAATTTTGTTGTGGCTAAAATTTGGTTTGCTAAAGTCCATTTTCTTTCATATGGATAACATAATTTGGGGTATTTTTAGGTCCATTATATGGAGTAGTACAAACACCAGGATATCCATATCTACATCCTTTTTTACTTGTATTGATTGATATAATAAAATTATAAATCAATTGATTGTACATCTCCTTCAAATAAACAATTTCAAGCATCCATACACATGGGATGTGAGCCTCTTTTACATTCAACATAGGTAAAATTGAGCTTTATATAAATCTAATAAACATAACTTATTTCATGTCTATTTTGGGTTTCAATCCTTGGAACCCATATGCAACCTATGGAGTACTCTACTCGTGGATATAAAGAATCATAAAGACAACATGGTTTATGGAACACATTTAACATATCCAATAATAGGTCCCTAACTTGTTAAAGAAAGTAATTTTATCTTTACATCCGAAGAGGGAAAAAGATTCAATGTTCTAACTATAATTCTCACTCTTTACATGTTTTTACAACAACAGTATCCTATGGATTTGATTTTATAAAAAATAAAGAAAGTAATTTTATCTTTACATGTTTACAATATTTTACAACAATCACAGAGGGAAAAATATTTCATTCTCACAAACACAAAGATTCAAAGACGAAAAAATAATTTACAACAATTACAGAGGGAACAATATTTTACAACAATTACAGAGGGAATATTGAATGTAAACATGTTTTAAAATTATCTCATGTTGTAAACTTTCCTCACCAACACAAATATTCGAAGAGGGAAAAAGATTCAATGTTCTAACTAGAATTCTAACTCTTTTTTTAATTCAAATTTGCATATCTTTCCCACCTTGGTTTGGTGCCATTTTTAGCAAGGGCAGACGATGTCTTTCTTGAAGGAGAAGTAGCATGTCACATTATGGTTGTGATGGATGTCACTGTAGCTAAGGGAAGGAGCAAAAAGGTGTTTTCTCACTGGATGTTTGGGTTTAAATCATAACAAGCTTTGTTTTTTGAAGAAAAATGTGGCTTTTTTATTTGTGGAGGAGATAAGAATGACATCATCTAATTTTTTGGCTCTCAACATAAACATCATTTTGGTGTGGCAATTTGTGTTATGCACAAGGTATAGGTGGGTGAAGGTTTGATTCATGTTGTTGTTTCTTTATGTAAAGGAAGGACAAGAAGTTATTCTATGGAAAAAATCAACCCATTGTCAACCAAGAGCATGTTAGTAGAATGGTTAGCAAAATGAGTCTAGGAGGGTAAGATTACATGTTCTATCTGCATGTTATCTCCTTTTGCTATCACTTGATGACTATGACTATGCATGGTTGGTCAACAAGTGGGATTTAATAGAGTAGACTCTAGTTCAAGTCTCTCCAAAGCTACTCATTTTTTTTTATTCAAGGCAGAGTATTGGCCAACCTCTCAACCATCGTGGCCCTATTTATCACTATGAAGCAACCTAATTTTCTATTTAAACCTATTCAAACAATTAAAAAATAATAATTGTTGCAACCACTCAAGTTTAAAGGTGCTAATGTGGCAAAATATAAGTGGACACCAACGAATCATAGGATGCTAATTGGTAATAGGCAATTGGATTCACTTATTCTCAGGTTTGAGGCTTTAATTTTTTATTTTTGGGGTCCATTACAGAAAATATTCTAAAGGCCATAAATTTTGCACATGGAAGCATTTTGAGCCTTTTTTAAATCAAACATTTTTTTTAATTGGTGATATTCGTGTAAAATTTTGTTCTAGTGTTAGGGGGCAAATTATGTAAAATAATCCTCAAATCCTATTGCCCTATTTTGAAATGGAGGACTTATCATATTTTATGTAATCAAAATCTTTGACCTGATTTTTGGAAAATGTCGTTGGATTTGTGACAATTATTGTAGATTTTGAGTTTTTTAGAGGCTTATAGAAAAAGGAACCAGGATGCATTTTAATCAATCCCTCTTCCTCCTTTGGGTGATTGATTGAGTTTATTTTTGAAGATATAATCATTCATGGTCTCTTCCTTCTTCTATTTCTTATCTAGGTACTCTTAGAAGTTTGTTATACCTCTATTTTTGAGCAGGTTCATGTAGCATTTTTTAATGACAAAAATTATGCGGTCTAAGGGCAAGAGGAAGTCTTCAAACAAGGTTATCTAAATTGTAAAAGGAAAATATATGCATTGAATTCATATCTTATGTGAGTATAGAAGATTGAAGAAGTATATCTTTAAAGGAGGTGGTGATCTTGACTTCTCTTCTTCATTTGAAGCACTAGCAGAATTGTTTTTTGGATATGTGTAGAAGTACTAATAATAGCAATGACAACTATGGTCCAACCTAAGAAGACTCTTTTGTAAGAAGCATTTTTGTAGCATCAAATTACAAATGATGAGGAGTATTCAAGTCTACCTCAAAACGAGGAGGCCCACTAGAGCATCTATTATAGGGGAGATATTATTGTTATTAATATCTTCTCTCATTGACCTCTCAATTCACATTATGAGAGGGTGTTGAAATTTTAATCTAATTCATGGCCAAGTCCAACATTGTATGACATAATATTGGATTGGCCTCAGGACATTCATTGTATAATGTATTGAGTTTATTGTAGTATTTTATTAAGTAATCCCTATGCGTCGCATTTAACCTTGTTAAATTTAAACCTATCTTATAAACTTGTAAATAACCTTAAAGCCTCTCTTGTTATATTGACTTAAAGTTAAGTTCATTTATGTATTTGAGGTTTTGGTATTGGTGTATATAGCCCCCAACACTCCTCATTTAATCTTCAGATTGTAGTGATTCTTATCTATGGATAATACAGTGAGTATTTATGGTTCCTACTAGCTTCTCCAATCTTTGTCTACTTTTCTTTCTTTCTTCTTTTTATGCTTTTTGTATAAGATTTGAGTGGATGGTTTGCTTCTATTTGTTTCTAGAAAATATTGTGAATTCCAACATGTAGTGCTATTATAATATCATTCTAACATCAATATATTAAAAAGTTAAGTTACACAATATTTAATATGTTATAATATCAAATTATAAATTAGAAAAGGGAGGAAAGTTTTAAGCAAGAAAGACTTGCTAAAAAATATGTATTATTATTAAGTTGGATAGGGTTACATAGAACAAGGGATCTATAAGTTACGATGGATGGCGTATGTTAGAGTGGTATATGATCATATATTATTATTTGATATTTTCTTTAGTTTTTCACAGAATTATTAAGAAAAAAGGTGTAAAGGGGTAAAAGGAATATCTCTAATCTCATTCCATTAATTTATGATAAATTTTTAATTTCCATAGACATTAAAACTTTCATAATTAAATTTTGACTTTGTTATTTCATTAAATTATAACTTTTAAAGTTAAATTTTGAATTTGTTTTTATAATCAATATCTCTTCATTCATGGGCATAGATAGATAAGGGGATACCTATTTATAATAAAAAACAATCTAGGGATAAATTCCAAGCTTGTTTTCAACCTAAATATTTAGCCATTGGCCATCAAATTACTTTTACCTATTTTTATAAATAAATGTATAATATAAGTATAAGGTGTAAAATGTATTTTCATTATCTTAAATAAATGCAAGTAAACCTTGTAATGAAATAAAAAAATAATTATTAATAAAATATTGATACAATCAAATTCTTAAATGATTATCTTGTTTGAGGTGTTTACATAAAATGAAAATAACTTTTTAAAATTCAAACAATTTACCCTAAAATATTGGAAAATACAAATGCTACTACCATGTTTTTTGTATCATTAATTCCATAATAAATACTACGCAAGGAGGTGCTCCATTGTTTGTCTCATTTGTTCATCTGTTGCATTAAATTAATCAAAAGTTCATTTGTTCATCTGTTGCATTAAATTAATCAAAAGTTCATGATTAATTTATCCTGAGTTTATATAGATTGGTTACATTACCCAAAAAAATTTAGTCATTAACTTGGAAACAGTTGTGCATAACTTTATACACAAATCATCACATATCATTATACTTCATTGTTACATTCTACTTTGTACTTACATGAAGTAGACATCAGAATTAGAAAGCATTGGAGACCATCACAAAGCAACTAAATTCATTGAATTATTTACCCAAGGATGGTATCAACATTAATAACATTGAGTAGACAGTAAGGGTAATATATATCTAAACTTTTTAATATTTGTAGTCATATCTTGTGGATTCGGCCCATTGAAATTTAGCCCTAGCTATGTTGTTGCAACACACTAGGATTCAATTCAATTTGATTCTATTATATTATATATTACATCAATTGTGATAGGAAAGTTGATAAGCTCTAAGGATCAAGAAAGTCATTAAGTAAGGGACAGTTCACATATACAAAAATAATAAGGACAAGGATGTTGCATCATTTTATTTTATACTATTATAAAGAAGATGTTATGTTTGTCATATGTTATGTGAAGGATAGTTCATAGATACAAAAATATTAAGGTCTACTAGTGCCTTATATGTTTATTTCATTTCATATGGCATTCCTAGCACCTCTTGACATCTCTATCTCTATCCCTACTTCTATTGATCCTTCATTCGTTGTGGTTAATACAAGAAAACCATGATTTGGTTGTATTCTTCATGCAAGCAAGCATTATCATTGATAAATATAGTAGAATTTTTATGAATTTCCTTTGCAAATTCTATTTACATGAAGCTAAACAATAGATGAAGAATCAATTATTAGTAATCAAAGGTAAATCAATACTAATAGGGTAGGTATGTTAACAAACAGAGGCCTGGCAGGCATGTATATTCTAATGATTATTTTGATTTTCTTCGTCTAAGTGCAACGGGAGAAGAGTAAAAAAACTATTTAACAGGTTCTTAATGGTGATGAAATTCATCATTAGAGAAGGGCAATGGAACAACGCCTAGAGTTTAGGAGAATTCCCTATATGGAAGAAATTTGTGGTTGTAAATGAGTGCTTAAGAAAACATTTAGGGTTGATGGGAGTGTGGAAATATGCAAAATTTGGTTGGTAACTAAAGGGTACTCTCAGGTTATGGAATTTGATTACCAGGAAACATTTTTTTGAGTGGCTAAATTGAACTCCATCAAAATACTACTAGCATTAATAGTGGGAGGGGTTTTGGAGGTGAAGTAGATGAATGTGAAATCTACATTATTGCATGGAAATCTCAAGGAGCGTATTTACATGGATTGGTTAGTGGCATTTGTTATGTAGGCAAAGGAGAACACGGTGTGCAAGTTAAAAAGGTTATTGTGTGGTCTTAAGCAATCTCCAAGGTAATGATATCAAAGGAAGTTCATTACCAAAAAATATTTTTTTTCAGTGGCTAAATTGAACTCCATCAAAATGCTACTAGCATTAGTAGTAGCAAGGGTTTTAGAGGTGGAGTAGATGGATGTGAAATCTACATTTTTGCATGGAGATCGCAAGGAGCATATTTACATGGATCAACTAGTGGCATTTGTTATGCAAGCAAAGGAGAACATGGTGTGCAAGTTAAAAAAAGTCATTGTATGGTCTTAAGCAATCTCCATGGGAATGACATCAAAGGTTTGATAAGTATGTGATTGTCCAAGGGTTTAGAAGAAGTAAAGTTGATCATTAAGCATGATTACAATAATTTCATTATTCTTGTATTTTATGTGGATGATATTCTTCTTCTTAGTAACAACAAATTGTCTGTTATTTCACTAAAGGCCAATTAAACAAAGAGTTTGATATGAAAGATTTAAGAGATGAATTATATTCTTGGGACAGGAGTGAAAAATGAACCAAAAATAAACAAAAAATTGTAAAAGTAGAGCAATTTTTAACCTCCACGAGACCATAGGCCATATGGTATGATCTTTATGGAGGATGTTATTTACCCAGTATGTATTTATCCGACCAGACTCCGATTACTAGAGCATTTTTTGCAATGTTGGACCTCTTATTTGTTGATTAGCTAGAATTAGTATATTGAAGACGTGCTTCAACTCTTTAAGATATGTACAAGCAAACCATTGAATACTCCATCTCAAGCGGGAGTATTGTTGTTTGACAACATGAGTCCTAACAATAAGCAAGAAGAATAAGAAATAGAAAAAGGTAACATATTCCAATATAGTTGGAAGGCTCATATACACAATTGTGTGTACATGACTAGATATTACTCATGCAATAGGGGTTGTGAGTAGGTTTGTAGCCAATGCATGTAAACAACATTGGATATTTATCAAAATAATATTAAGATTCCTACAAGGCATTAGAGACTTTTATTTGTTATCATGAATATGAAACCAACAAGCTTCAAGTATGAAGATTTGATTTTGATGTTGATATAGACAAGGGAAGGTCCACAATGCATATATCTTGTCTTGTTGGAGGAGCAAGAGGCAACAAGTGGTTGCCCAATCCAACACAAAAGTAGAACATATTGCTATTGTAGAAGCTTCTATGGAAATAGTTTTTTTTTTTTTTTTTGATATCAAGGGAATCGGTAACATCCTTTCATCCTTAACAACTGGGCATGGGGTCAAACGTTATCCCCGAGGTTTCTGCCTCCAAACACAGGTCAAATCATTGAAGTTGCCTCTATAACCCCTACCTCCCCTTGAAGTTGCCTCTATAACCCCTACCTCCCCTTGGTAAACACGACCCAAAGTGAGGGAGACCTCTGATTGCTCGAGGTTGGTACCGTCGTTGTCAAGCTAGCACACACTCAGCGAACTCAAGTCAGACTACTACCTTTACCCAGATTGGACCTGCCCCCAAGGTTTGAACCTAGGTCTCCTCTTGGTAAGTGTCCAAAGTCTTACCAATCTACCTAGCCCTTGGGAACTCTATGGAAATAATTTGACTATAACTTTTATGTGAAGATGTTGGTTTCTATGAGGTAATAACCAAGAGGCTATTGATTTGCCAAAGGATCTTGAATTCATTTTAAGTACAAAGCATGTTAGAGTAAAATTCCACTAAAGTCAAGTGTTAGAGTAAAATTCCACTAAAGTCAAGTGTTGTTACTCAAAGTGAAGACTCAACGAATATAATTGATACTTTGATAAAGACATTGAATGAAAAGAATTTTACTTAGTGTTTGATACTTTGATAAAGACAATGAATGAAAAAAAGTTTACTTAACGTTGCAACAAGGTTAACATTCAACTTTGTTATTTAAAATTTGTATCAAGCATTTAATAATTTTGTTATTCAGTCCTCAAGGGCTGGTAGATTAGTAAGACTTTGGGAACTTACTAAGAGGAAACCTAAGTTTAAACCTTGGGGGCATGCTCAGTCCTCAAGGACTAGTAGATTAGTAAGACTTTGGGAATTTACTAAGAGGAAACCTAAGTTTAAACCTTGGGGGCATGCCCAATCTGGGCAAAGGCAGTAGTCTGACTTGAGTCTGTTGAGTGTGTGTCAGCTTCACAACGACGGTACCAACCTTGAGCCATCGGAGGTCTCCCTCACTAGGTGTCGTGTTTACCGAGGAGAGGCAGAGATTATAGAGGCAGCTTCAATGATTTGACCTGTGTTCAGAATCAGAAACCTCAGAGAGAATAATGTCTGTCCTCCATACCCATTGTTAAAAATAAAAAGATGTTACAGATTCCCCTCATTTAAACAAATAAAACTAATAATAATAATAATAATATTGCTATTCAAATCAAGGACCAAATGAAATAGCATCTATCCATATGGTTTACAAATCAATGCCTTTATAACACATTTTCACATCAATAATTTTTCTTCGTATGATGGAAAAGAGTCTTCTCTTGACATGGTCTAGAAAGTATTACATTAATATAATATATTAGAAATATTATATTTGTCTTTCATCAAATAATAACATAATTCAGGCTATGAATGCCAAACATCCCCAAACTAAACTCTTGGTTAGAATAAGCATAGTTTTTTGTCCAAAGCCGCATCTCGAAGGAAGATCAGCACACAATTAGGAGGATCCTGATTTCTCTAATCTGATATATCTTCCTCTCATATTAGCTATCTCAATAGCACCGCTATAATATTTACGAAATAAACGTAAAAAAAAATCCATTTTCCATGCTTTATGTGTCCGAATAGTCTCATTCAAGGCTTCAAACACTCTCTATGCGTATAAAATCTGACAAGAACAGGACTAGAAGGCCCGGAAAAGCCTGTCCTACTGTTAAGATCTTCTTTTGAATGTTAAACTCCAGAGAAAATGTGTCTGAGTTAGCCATTTGCTGTTGATAAATCCATGGGCATCTCCTAGTAGATGATATCATGCCATATAATGATTCATTGTGTTTATACTTATACTGGACAATAGATAAATTTATGAATGCAATTCCCGCTTAAACCTCCATTTTCCTTTCATGGCTTTTAACTTGCCAGCCAAGAAAAGATTGAGAAAGTGCACAGGAAGAGATGGAGGGTATGATACTCATCCCACTGTGGTAACAAAAAGTTCCATCAATAATCCTCGACGGAAGCTGTAAGCAACCTCTAAAATTATTCATGTCACTTTGATGACAAATACATGCGTATTGGGATTCATCTGGATCCAAAGGGATTTGATTTTAAATCTTTTTCTCCTTAAATGTCATTCTTATTCTCCTATAAGTGTTGTTGTGTAATCCCAAGTGCCATATTCTCCTATAAGTTTTGTTGTGTAATGCCAAATGCCACTTGCAGCAAACATAGGTGAGAAGAGCCTATACTCTGTAACACCTAATGTTTTTGTATTTAAAAAATGATCACTAACGTTTACATTGCAGCTGATAGAGATTCCCACTCTCCCTGTATAGTAGGATGCACTAACATAGTTAATCCTTGGGTAACATACCTTCGACACAGTTGGTCTGGACACATGCCTACCCCTATTTGATTGCTGCTACCCTTTTCCATGCCATTCATAAATCAAACTCATCTCACTTTGTGCGTTTTCCTAAATACCAATTACCAACGTCTTGTTGGCATTATCTGTCTGTCCCTGCTCCTAATCATGGGACATGAATGTTTTGTTAGATAGGTCCAAGTTGGCATGAACATCTATCAGGTCATGCGCTCTGTCTTCAGTGACAAATGCGTGCACCCTCTTATTCACTTCAATCCAACTGCATCCAGGCTCCTTTTTCACACCTCTGTCGTTCATTAATTTTCTCATCCTTGCTGCATCACCCCATCTCCCATCTGCAGCAAACATATTCGAGAGCAAGACATAACTGGCAGCATCTTCTGGTTCCACTTGAAGAAGGCATTCTGCAGCACGCTTTCCCATTTCCATGTCGCCATAAACTCTGCATGCACCCAACAATGTCTTCCACACCGGACCAGTGGGTTTCAGTGGCATTGCACGGATAAACGCCTCTGCCTGACCAAGGTGTCCGCCACGCCCAAGAAGATCAACAATGCAGGAATAGTGCTCCATTCTTGGTGTAATGCCATGATCTCTAGCCATTGAATCGAAATACATGCATCCAAGATCCAAAAGGCCCACATGGCTGCATGCAGATAGAACCCCAATAAATGTGATATGGTCAGGCTTCACACCCGCCTCCTGCATTTGCTGGAAGAGTTTGAGGGCCTCATTGCCTTGCCCATGCTGAGCACACCCTGCAACTATCGCATTCCACGACACAACATTCCGTTCAGGCATTTTCACAAACACTTGTCTCGCCTCCTCTATGCTACCAGATTTAGCATACATTGTAACAAGGGCATTCTGTATGGACATATCCGAATTACATCCAACTTTGGCGGCATAGGCATGGATCTGCCTCCCCTGTTCCGAACCCGCCAGATTGGCACATGCCTTCAGAATGCTGGCAAAAGTGAAGAGATCCGCCATCATCGCTGCCCTATGCATTTCGGCAAAATGTTGCAGAGCTTCCTCACTACACTCATTCTGTGCATACGCTGCAATCATGGCATTCCGCGAGACAACGTCTGGTTCAGGAATTTTAACATACACTTTCATAGCACCCTGTACACAACCACATTTGGCATACATTGTGACAAGAGCTGCATCACACTCAATTCCACTTTTGATCACCAGGGCGTGGACCTGCTTCCCTGACTCCAAAGCTTCTGGTATAACACATGCACTGAGGATACTGTTAGCCGTGAATTGGTTTAGTCTCACATGTGCTAATTGCATCTGATTAACAAGCCCCAGAACCTCCTTGATGCAGTAGTGTTGAGCATATCCTGCAATCATCATAGTCCATGAGACTACGTTCCGCTCGGGCATTCTCTCAAACACACGAACTCCATCCTCGATGCTAGAACACTTCGTATACATGTCAAGTAGACCACTCCCCACAAAAACATCTGAATGAATTCCATACTTTATCACAGTAGAATGAACCTGCTTACCCTCTTGCAGAGCAATTATGCCTGCACACCCCATCAAAACAGATGAAAAAGTGAATTCGGTTGGTGTCATCCCCACCAACTGCATACGGCAAAAGAGTTCCAGAGCCTCATCACCATTCCCAATCTGCGCATATCCGGCAATAAGCGCATTCCAGGAAACCACCCGTCGTTCAGGCATTTCGTCGAACACTTGGCGCGCATCGTCTAACTGCCTGCATTTCGCATACATATCGACCAGAGCAGTGGCAGCGAAGGCATCCAAATGGAATCCTGATTTCGTGATAGCAGAATGGATTTGTTTGCCCTCTCGCAGCGCAGCAAGGCTCGCACATGCTCGAAGAACACTTGAAAAACTGAACTCGTTCGGTTTAATTTCTTGCATTCGCATTAGGGAAAAGATTCTCAAGCCTTTGTTGCTATATCCATGTTGAACATAGCCTGCAATCATGGCATTCCACGAGACTGAATTTCGTTCAGGCATTCTATCAAACACTTGGCGTGCGTCGTCAATCTGTGTCCCTTTCTTTGCATACTCATGTAGGATATTGTTCCAGAAGGAGATGTGAGGCTGGCGCTGAGTCTTTATGATGTGGGCATGAACTACCTTGGCCTCTTCTATGCTGCTTAATTTTATAGATCCTAATAAAAATGCAGGATAAAGACTGCAAAACGTGGGCTTGTGTACTGTCTTAGAAATTGCATGACAGTTGCCATTAATCTGTTGTTGTTCTCGTTGTTGAGAAACGTTAATTTTGTTGAGGTGGTGTAGAGTGGCGCATCTATTGAGGGCATCTCCAACGCCTCTGTAATGATAGCGCTGTCCAACTATTAAGTGCATGTGCGTTGTGCCATGAAAACGAATGCTGGGAACCATGGAACAATGGCAGTCAAAATGTGTATGATCCTGCTACTGCTATTGCTACATCATTTACCATCTTAAGACAAATATAATCCCTCTTTGGTGACTGCAAACACCTTATGTTATTTCTCAGCCTACCTCTCAGAAATTTGTATTGTGAAGAAGTTTCAGTTTCGAAACTCCACTGTCTACTCTTCTATATAGGTACATAACATAAAAAAATATCAATTTTTTTTTATCACCTAGGATGACAAGTGTAAATCCTTCTGCAATTGACATGCAATGATTGCAAAAATAAGGCAGCCTCGCGGGCAATTATAACGGTTTTTAAGAGGATTAACAGTTATATGAAACTATATTTTTATAATGTTAAAATTCGAAAGGTAGAATTGTATTTTATATTCGAGTGAGTTTGAGTTTGGTTGAATATATATTAGATAAATAATTTAACTTTTAAAAGTTTGGTTGGATATATATTAGATAAATAATTTAACTTTTAAAAAGTTTGGTTTCGTACCTTGTAATTAAATTTTGGAGACTTTGAAACTTTGAATAAAAGTTTAAGGTTCAAATCCTCTTTAAGGAGGGGTAATGGAACATGGTTGGACAACTATATACTGGATAAATAATACTTCCTCAATAATCTTATCATATAATCTATAACTTAAACTACTTTAAAAACTACTTTACTTTTAAAATATTTTATTTTAATATATTAATATATTTTCGTAATATCTTAAGTTAATCAAATTATAATATCACAGTATGATTTATTTATTTAAACCATTCTATTTTCGAATGGGTTATTAAACTTAAACAAACAAAGGTATATTTTATTCTCCACTTTCTTTGGAATTTGCATAATTAAATTTATTTATTTTTTTATTGGAGAGGGATGTAGTGGGATTAATCTTTGTTGATAAAATGCAATATTACTTAACAATATTTTCTTATCAAAAATCTAATTGATTTATAATTTTTTTTTTTTTTAATTTGTTAAAATTGATAAGATTAAAAGTATGATTATTTTCTTCTTGAGAACAAGTGGTTGTATTTGAATCTTCCATCCTTACAAATCATAAACTTTCTTCTTTAGAGCTTGAGATTTTACAAACAAATTTAATTCTCATTTCAATTGAGTTGTAATAGCTAAATACCTACATCATTTTCATATAAAGTCTAAATTCTTGATTTTTATTTTTTGAATCTTATTCAATTTTCAGTGTGAATACAAATATTCCAAAAATTTAGCATCCTTCTTCTTGACGTTTACCTGCAATAGCCCTCACTATATCAAAACTCCACCTCTACTCTATATGTTGCATTACATCTTAATAGAGTAATATTTCCAAAACTTTGCACTATTATAATCCACTTGACCATATTTGGATTATTAGTTTCCTTCCTAAAGCATTAGTGCAACCACAAGAATTGTAATAAACAGTTTCTATGAAAACACATTAATGTTAGAAAATAAAGCAAATATTACCATTGGAAAACATTAAAGTAAATTTAATCATTATTTGATTCACATAGTCAACATTTTCTTGTTAGCTTCAGTTAAACTTACTACTTCCTCTAACTAGAGAAAAGAGGATTTAACTTCACAATCCTCAATTAAAACCCCTCTACTGGCTAGCTTATTTGCACATTTGTCTCATTCCCTTAACGTATGTGTAAACCTACTTTATTCAAGCTATATAGCAAGGTCTTGTATTTCCATAGTTATCTCTTGTATTTTCCATGGAGCCTTTGCTTTCATCGAAATTGTATTTATTACTATTAATGAATCACCTTCCATCTATACTCTATTCCATTTCAATTGTCTGCATATTTTTAACCCTTCTAAAGATGCCCAAGCTTCAACTTCATTATTTGTCTTAAATCCACTATTGAAAGCATAATGAGACAAAATCTCTCCCCCTGTTATTTCTAATTATTCCTCCTCCTCCTAGTCCTAGATTTCCTTTAGATGCTCCATCAAAATTTAAATTGACCAATTCCACTTCTAGTGGTTTCCACTTTATATTATTTATCTTCTTTTTGTTTCTCCTGCATCCAACATCATAATTTTATTTGATGACTTGACTCCATCTATCAAAGCTCTCTGCTTCAATATTAGGGATTGAGTGAGTCGATATGGTTGATTTAGAATCCTCAATGGCTAAATAAATCTTCATTTTTATTATCTCTAAACCACTTTTATTTCCTTTAAATATTCATCTATTCCTTCCCAAACATATAGTCCAAAGTATTTTATCTTTTGATATATCCTAAATTATCTGTAAAGCCTCACTTTTAGAAGTGCTATGTCATTGCTTTAACCATTCTTCAATTTTATCATTCATCATCATCCATTTACCAACATATTAAGAATCAATTGCCATAATTTTCAGAATATTGAGCAATGTTGTTAGATATTGTCTCTTGTTTACATAGAACACATTATGAGGGACCATAAAAAAACCTTTTCATAAGGTTATCCCAGGATAAAATTCTTCTATGATCTACTAGCCAAACAAACATTTTGACTATAGGAATGCTCAGGCTATCCCAAATATCTCTCCATATTCTTGCGATATTCTTATTTTTTTGTTGCTTTACATTATGTCTGCTTCTTTTTGTATATTCTCTTGAGCTATTCAACTCTCAAATCAGCTTATCCTCAAATCTCCCTGGAATAATGATTGTTGTTATCTTTCTACTCAAATGCATCCTAGCATCAATATCTTGTATACTTGTAAAAAATCTTCTTTCCAATTGTATCTTTCTTCCTAATCCTTGTACGTAATGTTTAAAACGCTATCACCATATTTATCTTGAAGTATCTCATCCATGGTTTTAATTGGATCTTAGATTGAGTGGTTTTTTATCACACCAAGTATCCATCCAAATAATTTTTTTTTCTCTAGTTCCCACCCATCTTAGATGATGAGTGATTATTTGGCATATATTTTTTGTAGTAAATTGTTTCATTTTTATATTTAATTTATGATTATAATATATTTTAAGTAAGTTATTTCTGCTTATTTCTGTGATTTATCAGTTAAAAATATGGATGCAGTTAATCTGACAAATGTGTGCATTTCATGTAAAATACGTCCGAGTTGTGAGTGATTATGCAGGGAAATATTGAAGGACTTCCACAGGTGCACGATGCAGTAGCACAAGCTTCGGGATACACCTCGGACGTGAGAAGATGGACGTAAGGACAAAGGATTAAGGAAGCTCTAGGCATGGTGACAGAATAGTGGCTGAAGACTATTACAGAATATGGTAGCTGAAGTATGTTACGGAAGATAGTTACCGAAGTATGTTGTAGAAGGTAGCTACTGAAGACTATTACCGAAGAGAAATTTTACCAGCAGTTACCGAAGAGAGTTGACCAAGTTAGTTGATCGACGTTGCATGCCACATCAGTGACAGCATGGCGCTCTTACATGGCAATAAAGGATTACAGTCAGCTTAGATTAGTTGACTTGTCACATATTCTTCACGAGGATATTGTGATTAATAAAGTTGTTATAACTTTATTCCGTAAAGTTGTATAATTGGAATATTGTTAGGATGATTAGATTCTGATGCAAGATTGTTATGTCCTTCCCATGATTTAAGGGGCATATAGTTATGTGTTATATCTTGCAAAATGTCTAAGTTAGTATTATGTTGTTATGTTAGCTCATAAAGTGCCACTTGGACCACTTAAGTTGTTTACTGAGTCCAAGCAGAATTAGGAATTGTGTTAGTTTAGATTATTCTCGTTAGTGCATAGTTGTCGCATTATCAAGTCCACAACTCCACATGGCAAAATACGTGGAAGAATATTACTTAGAATTGTCCAAGTCACAATATATATTACATAGGGAGACCTTTGAAAAGGTCTAATGTCCAATTTTCTAATTGAATAATCTAAGGGAGAACTATCGAATGTTCAATGTGTCTGTACAATTTCTGAAGAAATGCGCCAACATGTACATTTGAATTTCTAGCAATAAAAGTAGCACTTCATTCTTCACATATGGTAACTATGTCATTTATATTTATCACTTGATTTCTTTTATGTAGTTGTAATTGTAATTTTCCTGCATTCATAGAATAGAATAATGTTAGTAGTAGTTATGCATCTTAGTTACTGAGATAAAGTAGTTTAGGGGAGAAAGACTTACACTATCCTCTAGGAGGTAGGGCCCACTCCTACAGCCAATCCCTAATCTCTCACCCCTACAATAGGTTAGAAATAGTTAATTAACCTTTAGAATATAAAATAAATTAAATTGCATTTTTATAAAACATAAAGTCAGAATAGATAATTAAAACTAACTGCACGAGGATCCTCACTAATAGATCAAATCATTAATAGGTAATTATCATATTTATTGCATAAATCATAAATTGCATTTTATTTTCATTCCTGCACAATTTAATTTTTGTTTATTACTTTTTTACAAACACCTGAAACTAAAAGAGATATGAATTAAGCTTAGAATTGATCCCCATGGTACAATCTATACTAGATTCCTACTCTTTAAATCTAACCTTGATTACCCTCGGATTGATAAAATTAAATGTAAGCTATTACAACCGATCATTTTGGCACCATTCTAGGGAGAGTAGCATCATAGTGGTTAATCAGAAAAGTTGTTTGGTAGTGCAAAAAGGTGAGGCTTACTTGTATGTGGAAAGAGGTACGTATGAGTCCTTGGCATGCATATGAGTCAGAGTGGCATGAGATGGTCCCAACAAGCCCCTTCGTTCGACGTTGCTAGGTTCATTTCTCTTGAGGAATCAGTTTTACTACTTTCATAATTAAAATTTTATTTCTTCAAATTTTCCAGCTTTGGGTGATTATTATTGTTTAGTTTGACTTAGGACCTATGAGAAAAATAGGAAGTAGGTATGGCTGAGTGGCATAGTCATAGTGAAACACCCCTAAATATTTAGGACCTGTAAGAAGTAGGAAGTAGGTATGGTTGAGTGACACAGCCATAGTGAAACCCTCCTAAACAATCAAACAAACAATAATAGTTTAACCTTTTATTTCTAGTTAATTTTACTTTTCCAACAATATTTCATTTTACTCCTAATGTGCTAAGATTGGATGTATAAATATTCGTAGGAATGCGAGTCACACCTAATTTTAGCAAAACATTAGGATTGTTAAATTTTACTTTTTCAGCAATATTTCATATTATTCCTAGTGTGCTAAGATTGGTTGTATAAAGATTCATAGGAACACGAGTCACATCTAATTTTAGCAAAACATTAGGATTGTTGTAAAATTTTATTTCAATTCTTCCCTATTGTATTAAGGATAGTTATAAATTCATTTGTTATGATTTGTATCTAAACTTGACAACAATAGGATTAAAACAGAAAATCAAAATCAAAACCCAAACAAAACCAAAACCAAAGAGAGAGAAAAGAGAATAAAATATAAGTTGCTAGATGGTGGAAAATAGTCTGAATTAGTCTGCACTTATAGACCTTAGAGAACTATTGATAAAACAAGAAGTTAACCTTATTTTTGAGCAAGGAAATAGAACATCTAGTAAGGAGTGGGAGTGTCTGTATGAATGCATTGACATTATTAAAGAAAAATTAGATGAGTTGAAGGAAATCAAAAGGATTGACATAGCAAAAACTCTAGGGATGAACTACCATTCATCTTATCTAGATCTTGGAAAGAGTTGTGAGCATTGGATTTGGGATAGAAGAGCAATAGTAAATCCAATAATTTACCCTTGGAATCAATATTTTGAAGACTCCCTCCTCATTCACAAATTCCTTGCAGACCTAGAAAAGAGAGAAGTAGCCCTAGAATATAGCAAGAAATATCACAAGATACCTAGAGTTATGCACTTTAGGGAGTTATGTCAAGATTTACATTGTGAGTTACAATTTAGAAATCTTGACCCCATTCCAACACAAGCTTTTCTTATTCAATTGATTCAATTAGTGATAGACCACTTTAATTTTGAAGAAGAACACTTCATGACACCCGAACAACTTGATCCAATCAACGATATTCATAGACTATTCAAGGAATATTAGACGTGTTGCAAAAACAAGAGAGCTTAGAAAATTCATGAGCAGACCTAGAGACTCTAAGGGAAGATTTATAAAGATCAACAAATCAGAAGGAAATTTCCAAAGAGACTTTAGCAAGCAGCCTAGAATTTATAAGTTAGAAGAATTTGAAACAACAACATCAACCAATCAAGCTAAAATCCTAGAACAAGATCCTGACTCATATTTATTACCTAAACCAAAATTTGACAATCACATAGATCCTTCTTCTATTTTTACTGAACCCATACCTGGTCCAATTCTTGAAATCTTACATTCAATTATGGCTGACCAACAAAGTGGGTAGGGAGAAGTAGAAGAGAACCAAAGGGGGGATGGACAAAGATAGAATAGAGACCAAAGAAGAAATGGGTAAAGAAAGACATTTGCCTTCCCAATATTACATATAGATGGGACAACAAGAGAACCTAAGTCAATCTCTATTTATGTATTGCCCACCTTCCATGGGAAACCACACGAAGATCTGGATGCTTTTATTTTCGAATTTGAAGTGGTGTGCCAAGCTTACTTTTACACCACCGATGAACAAAAGCTAAGGTTGTTTCCCTCTACTCTTAAATATGCAACTTTAAGATGGTTCATGGGTCTAGGAGAAAATATTTGTAATCAATGGGATGGAGAACATGGATTAAAAGAGCTATTCCTTGAATGATATCAAGATTACTATAGAGTTAGGGATAAGAAAGTTGAGCTATTCCGCATGAATAAAAAGAAGAAGAATATTTGGAGGATTACCTTGAGAGATTTCTATTTGTTGGGTCTAGAGTAAATATAGACCTTGATGAAGAAATCTTAAAAGAACTCTTTCTAAAAGGACTAAAAGAAGATGTCCTTGAGGTTCTGAACCTTATGGAAAAAGGAGATATCCATCTTATGGTGTTTGAAGAGATTGTAAACCTTTGCAGAAACTATTCAAGAAATAAACCTCTAAGGAGTAATAAGTATACATCTACAGGAGGAGTGACAAGAGCAAAAATTGGAAACATGTTGGAAGGTTTAAAAACTGATTTGTTAAGTACCTTGACTACATATTTGGATTTAATGGATAGGAAGCCAAAAGAATAGGACAATGAAGAAATCTACTATCATAGATGTAGGAAAAAGCACAACCTGAGAGAATGCCCTCTCAACATTACAAACATTTCCAACATTGCTACTTGTAAAATTTGTGATAAGAATCACAAAACTAAAAACTGCAAATACATCTCCATTATTAAAGCTGCCATAAAGGAACCTGAAGTTGAAGAGGTAGAAGATATTTATTTTGTAGCTCAAATATGGAATGGTCCATTCAATGGACCACCAAATTGGTCAAACCCTAGTTATTCCAACTCGCAAAGGCCTAATCAATGGTCCAATGCACCAAACTAGACAAATTGGAACTCTTATTCAAACAATCAAGACTAGAACATACCCCCATGGGCCCACTTTATGGCCAATACCTATGGAAATCCACCTCCATGGAATCAAGGGATGTCAAGTCAAAATAGTTGGAATACTAATGGCCAATATAACCAAGGAGGATCTGGTTGGTCTCAAAATCCATCACAACAACAGAACTTTCAAAACCAATTTAGGGGACAAGCCCCTCAAAATCTACCTCAAAATAGACTTCTTCCACCTCCAGTTAATAATAATAATCCTCCTAAGCAACCTCCTCTTCCAGCTCAACCAGTCCCTAATCCTAACAACAACAAGAACATTCAACAAGCCTATGAAACTAGTGAGACATGTTCTATATCTATAGCACCTTGTCAACAAATTCAATTGAGATCAGGAAAAGTATTGGAAAACAATGTAACTCTCACAGAGCTTGATAACCCCACTACAATTTATTCGAAAAGGAGGATAAAAATGAAAAGGAAATAGAAAATTCACCAGAAAACATTCCAAAAAAATAACAAGAAATCCAAATTCCTCAAAGGAAGGAAGTAGAGATACCATTTCCTCAAATATTGGCAATACCAAAAGAACCATCTAAGCCAACCTTTAACTTCCTTCAGGAATTAGAAAATGTTACTATCAAGATCCCTTTATTACAAGCTATCAAGGATATACCCATCTATTCCAAGCTCATTAAAAACATATGTACAAATTCAGGAAGGAAAAAGAAGAACGAAGCCCAAACTATTCAAGTCATTGGACAATTGTCTAAGATAATAATGGGAGGTAGGTCATTACCAAAATACACAGATCCTAGAATACCTATACTCATGGTACACATTGGTGACATAGCCTTGCAAAATATTTTGGTCAATTTAGGAGCCACTATTAATATCATGACTAAAGAAACAATGGAATATTTAGGGGTACATAAATTGCAATCAACTTCTATTGTACTCCAACTCGCAGATAGGTCTACTATTAAGCCAGAAGGAAAACTAGAAGATGTTATAGTCTCTGTAAGTTCATGGGAATACCCTGTAGACTTTATAGTCTTACAACCCAAGAAAAATTAGGGGGACATCCCTTAATTCTAGGGCACCCATGGCTCACAACAGTTGATGCTTACATTAGTTGTAGATCGAGAAATATGACTATTTTTTATGGCAAGAATACTAAAGACCTTAGCCTATTCCCTGAATCAACAATAGAAGATGAATTTCCAAAGCAATTATGGTATGATTTCCCTCATGATTTTGATGAAATCCAAACCTTATCAATCAATTTTCTGAGTGAACATCTTCAACAAGAGGTTGAGGGACCATTACCATTACTATTAGGAAATCAAAAAGAAGATCAAGGTCAAGATAATGGTTGTTCATATGAATCTACTATGGCTATTAATGAGGCAAGCACAATTCAATCTCAACAAATGATACCATATGACTATTACTTAAATATTCTTGAACATGAGATAATGGGGATAGATGCAAACATAAAAAAATGCAAGCAAATAGATATCACACCAGGAAGAACCTTGAATATCAGTGATGAGCTCACAAGCATACAAGAATCACAATTAATAGACATGCTTAAGAAATATCAATCAACATTTGCATGGAACTACGAGGATATGAAAGGTATACATCCAAATGTTTGTACCCATCAATTTTATCCAAGAAGGATGTTATCCAATAAGACAACCCCAAAGAATATTGAATCCAACTATGAAATATATGGTTCAAGAAGAAATCATTAAACTCTTGAAGGTAAGATTTATATATCCAATTTTTGATAGTCAATGGGTGTCACCTCTTGTGATAGTCCCTAAAAAGAATGGTAAATGGAGGATTTGTGTGGACTATAGGGAATTAAACAAAGTAACAAAAAAATATTTTCCCTTGCCATTCATTGATCAAGTTCTTGATACCTTGGCTAGAAAGAAATATTTCTACTTTTTGGATGGGTTTAGTGGCTATAATCAAGTTTCCATAGCTAAGGAAGATCAAGAAAAGACAACCTTCACATGTCCAGTAGGCACCTATGCTTATAAAGTCTTACCTTTCAGATTATGCAATGCACCTACCACTTTTCAAAGAGTTTTTTAGCTATCTTTGCTGATTTAATAAATGAGTGTGTAGAAGTCTATATGGATGACTTCACAGTCTATGGTAATACCTTTGAAGAAACCTTGTCAAGCTTACAAAAAGTTTTGGTTAGATGCCAAGAGCAAAACCTCTCTTTGAGTCATGAAAAGTGTTTCATGATGATGAGAGGAGGCATTGTTCTAGGACATTATATATCAGAAGAGGGTGTTAAAGTAGATCCTACAAAAATACAAGTTATTCAATCCCTTCAACCTTCAAAAACACAAACAGAGGTGAGAAGTTTCCTAGGACATGCAGGATACTACCGTAGATTCATTAAAGACTTCAGTAAAATTATTGCTCCCATGCTTAAGCTCTTAACTAAAGAAAGTGAATTCAATTGGACTGAAGCATGTCAAGAAGCCTTTGAAGTTATAAAAGATAAATTGATTACTACTCCAATCCTGAGAGGACCAAATTGGGAATTACCATTCCACATACATTGTGATGCTTTAGGTTACGCAATAGGGGCAGTATTGCAATAGGTTGAGAACAAAATACCTTATGCTATCTATTATGTAAGTAAAAACTTGCATGGAGCCGAGCTTAATTACACTATTACTAAAAAATAATTTTTAGTTGTAGTCCATACCATCAATAAATTTAAACATTACATAACAGGGTATGAAGTATTTGTTCACACTGATCACTCTGCCATTAAATACTTAATGAACAAAGCGACAGTAGGAGGTAGAGTGGTTAGATGGCTTCTTTTGCTACAATATTTCAATGTCACAATCATAGATAAGGTAGGAAAATATAACATCATTGTAGATCACCTATATCATATGCAAATATTTGATGATGATGAGTTAATTCCTGATAATTTCCTAGATGAACATTTGTTTGCTCTTTCTATTTTTACTCCTTGGTATGCTGATATTGTAAATTACTTAGTAACAAGAAAAATGCCTCAAAACTATACACCGCATGAGCGTAGAAAACTAATACGTCAAAGCACTCCTTATATGTGGATTCATGGAGTCTTGTTTAGAAGATGTCCCGACCAAGTAATTAGGAGATGTGTGCAAGAAGAGGATGTATATGACATCATTCGGGAAGCACATGAAGAACCATGTGGAGGCCATTATGCCACCCAAAGGATAGTTAGTAAAATACTTCAAACTGGTTACTTTTGGCCTACCATGAATAGAGATGTCCATAAATTTGTTGATAGATGTGATGCTTGTCAAAGAGCTAGTAAGCCTACCCCTTCGATGGAGATGCCTTTGGTTTCATAGATAATGTTTGAACCATTCAAGAAATGGGGAATTGACTTTGTTGGACCAATAGACCCTCCAAGCAAAGGTAATAAACACATACTTGTGTGTACAGATTATGTTACTAAGTGGGCTGAAGTTAAAGCTTTACCACGAGCACAAGCTGAACCAGTTGTTGATTTCCTTTATGAAAATATTATGCAATGCTTTGGAGCACCTAGAGAGTTAGTTTCAGATCATGGAACCCAATTTCTCTCCAAATTAATTGAACATTTTGTTGACATCTATCAAATAAAACATAGGAAAACCTCACCATATCACCCTCAAGCCAATGGACAAGTAGAAGTTACAAACAGAGAACTTGAAAAGATCATTACAAAAATCGTAACTATTAATAGGGGTGATTGGGCTGAGAGATTGAAAGAAGTTGTATGGGCATACAACACAACTTGGAAAACTACCATAGGATTATCACCTTATGAAATGGTCTATGGAAAACAAGCTATCATGCCCATCGAATTTGAGATAGAAACTCTTCGCACAATGGTACAACTTGACATGAATTTGGACAAAGCACAGAAAGCTAGATTGGAAAAGTTAAACATTCTGGATGAAAGGAGACTAGAGGCATTACATAGGACTGAAATAACCCAACAAAAATGAAATAAATGGTATGATAAACACATTGTACCATGTACATTCCAATCAGGATATTGGGCCTTGTTGTTTGACTCTCATTACCAAGACTTTCAAGGTAAATTGAGGACAAGATGGCTAGGACCCTATGAAATTAAAGAGATATTCAGAAATGGTACAATCAAGCTTAAGCCTATAGATGATTCAACAAGGAAACTACTAGTAAATGGCCATAGGCTTAAACTTTATAAGAAGCCATTATCTAAGGAAGAATTCATACACCACCTTAAGCAACAAGCCGATTTGCAGTACATCTCTGAACTGCAATCAACCACTATTGAATAATAACTTCTCTCTCACATAAAAAAAGATTATGCTTCCTTTGTTTCATCATGAAGTTTCTATATTTGTAATATTTCTATCTTATTTTCATCAATTTTTAGTCTCAATATTTCAAAAATAGCCCAAGAGGATATTTCTTTAAAAGAACTTGTAGGAAAATGGCTATCATATGTTGCATAATACCTTGTTTGCTAGATAAAATCTAGGTGTTTTTCAATTACTCAAACAACACTAGTGTTTTGAGAAAATTTTCATTGAAATTCAAGCAATATTTTGATGTTGTAAGTTATTCCTAGTCAATCAAGTTTTTCTTGGACTATGCACATTTGAACATATAAAAACATTGTGAGATTTGGAGAGATTAACTCATGAGTTACTATTGCCATAAAGTGAATAGTTTCCCTTGCTTATCCATCTATGTGCATGGCCTAGAGTACTAATGAATTGGCAAAAGGACAAGCTCACCCTTCATCCTTCAAAAAAAATCCCTTGCTCCTCATCTAATCGAGCAAGTATCCCAAAAATATCTTCTTGCTTCCTCTAAAAATAAGCAAGAATCCCAAAAAGCAATAACAATCCCTTGCTCCCTCTCAAAATGAGAAAGTATCCCAAGAAAAATTCAAAAGAAGGGTAAAAGAGCTTGAATCCCTAGAATTCTTAGTATCTCAAAAACCATGGGGTGATCCTCATTACAACAATGGGTTGAATGAAACCCACCTGGCAATAAGGTATCCTTACGCAAGTAGCACTAAGTCTGGACAAGACCTATGGATGCTCATAGATAAGCTAGCTTGTTGGCATAAGTGACCTTTATTTTACTCAATCCTTACTCATAATGGGAAATGAATACTCACTACACACATAGTTGGTCCTTGAGAAACTTGAAAACATTAGGATAACTTTAACACCATATTGATTTGTGAAATGAATAGATGAATTTGTTTAAAGTCACTAGGATGTTTGAAGTCTTTGAGAAATAACTCTAGAATATCATAAGAGGCAAAAGTTCAAGCAAATTCCTATGGAAGTACTATAGTTCATTTTCTCCTACAAAAATGTGGCTTGTATCTCTCAAAACTTTGTATCTCTTAGAAAAAGCCATCATAATATCAGAATATCTATTCCATTTTTTTAAGTGATTGAAAATATCCCAAGCCTTTGATAGATATCTATTTTTGCATACATTGATGATTGATATCAAGCTTTATAATCATTATTTTTCTCTCACTTGGATACTCCTTAATGAAATTCAGGAAGCACAATCACAAAAATTATAATAAACCCCCATAGATAAAACTCATTATTATACTATCCACCAATATAAATAAAACACCCTTCATCTTGTTTTGGCTATATAGCCAAAATTATAGTTTGGGAGGGTAAATAGAGGCATACAAAGTTCACAATACAATTTGGGGGGAAGAAACAAGTAAAGTATTTTCTCAACTCTAACAACTACAGTTCCTAGTATTCTTCGTAGGTATCTCTAGTTAGTTCGTAGATGTCTTCTATAGAGGTCTTTCATAGAGGTCTTTTATAGATGTCTTCCATAGAGGTCTTCTGTAGATGTCTTTTGTAGATATCTTCCGTAAACATTTTTCGTAGATATCTTCTATAATTTAAATTTATAAATTTTAATCTTTGTAGTAATATTCTGTAAGTGCCATCCATAGATGTTATCCATAACACATATCATAAAATTTTCTTAAGTGTCAAAACTTAAATTGGCCCTAGGTATAAGAGACACGTGGCAATTCAAAAAATGACAAGACAAGTAATAAAGGCGTGTCAACAAATATTATAAGAAAAATGTGGCAGTAATATTTTAGGAAGAATAAAAGGGAACAAAATAAAAAAAATATATTAATGGAACCCTTTTTAAAGCATGTCCACGAAGGCATAAATGAGAAGCCCTCTTATGATGTGTACACCCAAAATGGTGCCACATACCATTAATTTTTAAACCCCTCTTGAAAGCACAGATGTTCTCGGGGGCTGAAAATAAAAGTTTCAAAGATGATGGTCTATTGGAACACGTGCACGCAAAAGCAAACAAGTTAGGATGTGGACCAATCTAATTGGTCATAAAATGTAGGCATCAATGATGAGTACCACGTGGATAAACATTGAGGTAAGAAGACGATGTGGGCTAGTGACACGCTGGAGGACAAAAGACGTTCCATAAACACGGTAAAAGATTAAAATATTATTATTTTAGCCATCGAGGTGATCAAAAGGTATTATAACACTTGGCAATAAAAGTCCACCCTCACCATGCAAGGTGGTGGGTAATTTTGCCAAAGGAAGATCGACCACCCTAGAGCCTATGTCGATGAATGACAAGTGGATTCTTTCACCAATCACGAGAGACGTCATGGATGGACAATGTTAGCCATTGATCAAATTTCAAATGGAAGGTTGTGATGGAAGGAAGGAAACCCATGATGAGTCTAGAAACTTTGCCATGATAGCGACAGAGGGAGACGATCACCGATGCATGGCTTTTATCGACCAATCATACAATAGGACATAGATTTAAACTCTTTACCATTGATTAAATCCAAATCGATGAACGTGATTTACCTAGACATGATATTTTCTTTACCATCGATTAAGGTCAAGTGGTCACTACCATCGATGAGAGTTAAAGTGGTCACTATCATTGGATAAGGGTAATCAGATGATGTAGAACCTTTGCATGGCTAAAACTCCATGCAGAGGAAAATAAACCCTAGAATTATTCTTTCCTTTCATAGAAGGCCATAAAACAATAAAAATTCTTCTGCAAATCGAAACAAAGTTGAAACATTATAAATTTTACCAGAAAAACAAGATTGAAACTCGAAATTATAAGAGGAAATGCGAGTAAAATATTTCTAAGAATTACGACGTAGGGTGACAAAGTTTTGGCGAGGAAAAGTGAAAGTGACAGGTAAATTTTTTACTATTTCAATTTTATTTTTAGTCATAGAACCAAATATTTTAATACCCTAATCATTCTACTACATATGTAATTAACAAATATTTTTAGGAGTTATGCAGAAGGTTAGGTTAGAATTAAAACTGTTTATGTTGATAAAAGAACCTATCAATATTTTATGGAAATTAATGGAAATTACTCCTAAAAATTCTATGTTTTCGCTTAATCCTTATGAAGATAATGAATTATTTTGCAAAAATTGTAAGATGTATTTTTCTGTGTGCGATTGAAATATTTTTGCAGGTCTCTCAACTCCTAAATTTTGAAATTTCTTACCATAAATTCCTATCTACCCTTTACCCTAAAATCCATGCCCCGTTCCATATTTCAAAAATGAAGTGAGCCCCCATCTATCGAAACACATAATCCTAGTGATTCTGTAACAGAGTTATTTCAAAGAGCTAGGTGGTGGGATGCCCTCACGAAATTCAGAGGGCATGACCAGGGGGTGGCCAAACAATTTATTCTAAATTGTAACCCTACAAATATGACCACCCAAGTTAGAGATATCCAATTTGACCTTAACTCGAGTATTATTTCTAAAGTACTAGGTTTACCGAAAGTAGGGCTACCATATTATAAAAACCCCTCTAAAAGCGTCACCCAAATAGTAGAAAAATTTGATGAAAAATGCACCATTATTCGAGATAAAGAGGGATGGATTAAGGGTGTTGCTACTTCTTCACTTCCTCTCATGTGGTAGGAAGTCATCATCCTAATTATCAAATTCTTCACCCTAGAAGGACGAATGTCCACCTGTGCAGCCTACCATATCCGCATGTTGATAAACTTGAAATTCTTGAAGAATAATGATTGTGTCATCAACCTACCGTATTTTCTATTTCAATCTCTAAAATCCATTGTTATTCGTGTTCAGCCTAAAAACTCTCAAGAAAAACCTAAACTGCATTTACTTGCACACCATGGCCTTATCAAATTAATAGTCTTGAAAAAAGCACATGAAGTAAAAGTAGCTTGGAACAGAATAGTCGAAGAGTCTAACCTGCCAGAATATTCTGAGTCTACCAAAAATGAGCTTGAAGAAGAAAGTCCATCTAAGGAAGATCATGAGTCAGATAGTCAAGAGGAGGAATCTGAGTCCCCAAAATATAAATATCGACCCACCAAAACTGCTAAACCAACCTAGCCTCACGAAAGGCTCGACATCAGAAACACACTCTGAAACTCATGAGAAAGGAGATATATCAGGGCATGAATCTAACTTACCCACACCTAAACCAACTACTGAAACTCTATCTCACCTTCGAGCACAAAATACTATTTTACAAATAAAAATTGATAAACTGAGGGAGGATTTCATAGAGCATTCAAAATTGGTCCAACGAGCCCTTGCCCTCCAGATAGACATGATTAAGCAACTCTCAATGGATAAGGTGATGAAACCTATTGATTCCATCAACCGACCACCACCTATCGATGCTTCTCCCAATAAAAGCTCCACCACCGGTAGAAAGCAAAAATTCTATTAATTTTAGTAAAGTGACATACACCAACAAGCCCTTTGACTTTTCCAAGCTTCTTGAGGAAGAAAGTTCCCAACCGTTCGCTAGTCTAACATAACAGAATCAACCAAAAAGATCGGATCCTTCCACCAAGATAGGAACTGCACCTAAGAATCTTGTCTTAAATATTGGGATACCTCCAGATATTAACGTAGTAATAGACAACAATTTCATATCTTGAACTCCTTCTCAAATGCAAGATATAGTGTAGGGAGAGGATTCCCTCGAGGTTGAACATATCAAAATAATCATGGTTGAAACATCGATCGGTGAGTAGAAGGCCAAAGAGTAGGTACAAAAGGTGAAACGAGAAAAGAAATTACCACCAACAAGACCTCCATCATCAAGAATTTCCACCCGACGGACACAAGTCGGATGAACTGAAAAAAATTGTTTAAATATTTCTATGATTTTCAGACTTAATATTTATATATTATTATTATTTATAAAATGTTCAATATTTTATATCTGTATATATTATTGTGATATGTATATATATCTCTGAAATAATACTGTAAATAGTATTTTATATTTGAACTTCTTCGTATATACAATGTTTGATGTTCTATGAAGACTGTTGAAAATAGTTCGTTTCTCTATAGAATTTTTAATGATTAGAAACTGCTGAAATTATTATACTATTACAGGAAATTTTTCATCAAACAACTACAGATATCAGTACTTTCCAATCTATTTGATAGATTATGTAACATTTATGTTGTCATGAAAATAATCTTTAAAAATCTAAAACATTGTATTTTTAGCTACAGATATCTGATTGGAACTATGTGTTATATTGCAATATGTTGGCTTATGTTTAAATTATCTCTGAAAATATTCATTTCTTAGTGTTGCTACCAATGATTTTTGGAGATAATATCTGATAACCTATTTGCTTATTCTTGAAAAATAATTGTGATGTCCTATTTCATGAACTTGCAAATGACTTTATGAAAGATAAATCTTGATTGATTTTAATATTTCATTTATTTGCAAAGATCTGGATGATGACATCTGATATATGTGTAATATCTATAATATTTTATTTGTCTCATTTTCTTCACATGCATGAGGACATGCATATATTTTAGTTTGGGGGAAAATGATGAGTAATTATTTGGCATATATTTTCTATAGTAAATTGTTTCATTTTTATATTTAATTTATGATTATAATATATTTTAAGTAAGTTATTTCTATTTATTTATATGATTTATCAGTTAAAATATGGATGCAGTTAATCTGAAAAATGTGTGCATTTCATGTAAAATACGTCCGAGTTGTGAGTGATTATGCAGGGAAATATTGAAGGATTTTCCATAGGTGCATGATGCAGTAGCACAAGCTTCGAGATACACCTTGGACGTGAGAAGATGGACGTAAGGACAAAGGATTAAGAAGCTCTAGGCATGGTGATAGAATAGTGGTTGAAGACTGTTACAGAATATGGTAGCTGAAGTATGTTACGGAAGATAGTTACCGAAGTATGTTGCAGAAGGTAGCTACTGAAGACTATTATCGAAGAGAACTTTTACCAGCAGTTACCGAAGAGAGTTGACCAAGTTAGTTGATCGATGTTGCATGCCACATCAGTGATAGCATGGTGCTCTTACATGGCAATAAAGGATTACAATCAGCTTAGTTAGTTGACTTGTCACATATTCTTCATGAGGATATTGTGATTAATAAAGTTGTTATAACTTTATTCCATAAAGTTGTATAATTGGAATATTGTTAGGATGATTAGATTCTGATGCAATATTGTTATGTCCTTCCCGTGATTTAAGGGGCATATAGTTATGTGTTATATCTTGCAAAATGTCTAAGTTAGTATTATTTTGTTATGTTAGTTCATAAAGTGCCACTTGGACCACTTAGGTTGTTTACTGAGTCCAAGCAGAATTAGGAATTGTGTTAGTTTAGATTATTCTCGTTAGTGCATAGTTGTCGCATTATCAAGTCCACAACTCCACATGGCAAAATACGTGGAAGAATATTACTTAGAATTGTCCAAGTCACAATATATATTACATAGGGAGACCTTTGAAAAGGTCTAATGTCCAATAGTCTAATGTTGAATAATCTAAGGGAGAAATATCGAATGTTCAATGTGTCTGTACAATTTCTGAAGAAATGCGCCAACATGTACATTTGAATTTCCAGCAATAAAAGTAGCACTTCATTCTTCACATATGGTAACTGTGTCATTTGTATTTACTGCTTGATTTCTTTTATGTAGTTGTAATTGTAATTTTCCTGCATTCATAGAATAGAATAATGTTAGTAGTAGTTATGCATCTTAGTTACTGAGATAAAGTAGTTTAGGGGAGAAAGACTTACACTATCCTCTAGGAGGCAGGGCCCACTCCTACAACCAGTCCCTAATCTCTCGCCCCTACAATAGGTTAGAAATAGTTAATTAACCTTAGAATATAAAATAAATTAAATTGCATTTTCATAAAACATAAAGTCAGAATAGATAATTAAAACTAACTGCACGAGGATCCTCACCAATAGATCAACTCATCAGTAGGTAATTACATTTTTCATCACCAATAGATCAAATCATCAATAGGTAATTATCATATTTACTGCATAAATCATAAATTGCATTTTATTTTCATTCCTGCACAATTTAATTTATGTTTATTATTTTTCTGCAAAACCTGAAACTAAAAGAGATCTGAATTAAGCTTAGAATTGATCCCCATGGTACAATCTATACTGGATTCCTACTCTTTAAATCTAACCTTGATTACCCTCAGATTGATAAAATTAAATGTAAGCTATTACAATCGATCATTAGACCTTTAATCACTAGATGAATTGATTTTTTTAGACCGTTCCATAGTGCAAAACTATTTGGTAGTGAAAATGTAGTAAATATTTAGCTTAGGTTATTGGGCTCAACGTACTTAGAAGAATTCTTGCCCGTTTTCTTTGAATCTTTTTGTATAATCTCCAAATTATTTTTCCCTAAGAGCTAAGTTTGCATCCATAAGAACTTATCATCACAAACCTTACTCTATTTCACCAAAGAAAATTTCCTTTTATTATATAATCCTGACCACATAATATAGATTGAACTTTTTTCTATTGATTTTGGCATAGGATTCAAGGATGTATAATATGTTGGAATGGCATGTAAGACTAATTTAATTAGTTGCATTCTTCTTGTTAATGATAACCATATACCTTTTCATGTCGTTAGTTTATTTCGAACTTAACTTATAACTAGATTCCACAATTCTATCCTCATTCTCCCCTCAAATAAGGGCATCCCTAGATAAGTTTTTGGTAAATTTGTCTCCTCCATTTGAAGTAACCTACATATCCTTACTTTTATTCTATCTAGAGTGTTTACGAAGTAAATTTTGGATTTTATCCTATTATTTTTTTGTCCTCATGCTCTTTCATATTCCTTAAATAAGTTATTAAAAGCTCTAGCCTCATTTAGCCTTGCCTCCCCAAAAAGGGTTGCGTCATTTACAAATTGTTGATGGGTGATGTTATTCATGTTATTAATAGCCTTAAATCCACTTTTTAGCCTATATTTGTTAGTAGTCTTCAAGTTCCTACCCAATACCTCAGCTATAATATTGAACAAATATGGTGATAGAGGATCTCCCTATCTAATACCTCTATTGGTTTCAAATGATTTTGTTACTAACCCATTGACCAACACTAAATATGATACTATAGAGGCACAAGATTTAATCCATCTAACCCATGTCTTCCCAAATTTAAACTTTTCTAATACTACAAAAATTAAATCACATTTAACACTATCATAGGCTTTACTCATATCAAGTTTTAAGATCATTGCTCTCTCTTTTCTTGAAGTTGTTAAAAGCATAACTTTATGAGCTACTATGATCAAGTCCAAAAAAATTCTCCCTCTCATAAATCCTGCTTGCTCTTCTAAAATATTTTTTTCTAAAAGTGATCTTAACCAATTTGCCATCACTTTGGAAATTATCATATATGCAATGTTACAAAGGATTATGGGCCTAAATGAATCAAATAGTTTTGCATCCATTGTTTTTGGAATCAAGATAATATATGTTGCATTTATTTTATAAGGTATACATTATTTAGCTCTAGATTGTTCCACTGCCACCAACAAATAATCCTTCACTATATCCCAATTATGTTGATAAAATATTGTAGAGAGTCCATCCAAACCTATGGATTTATCCTTTTTAAAAGATAAAAGAGCTAAATGAACTTCTTCTAGAGTAATAGGCTCCATCAATTCCTTATTGTATTCATCTATTATACCTAAATATACTTCTTGTAGTTTATTATTAAGAACTTCAAACTCCTTAAATCCTAGAATATTTTGATAAAGAAAAACCTTGCTTGCTTTATCCAAAACCCTTCTACTAATTTTATTCTACTAATTCTAGATGCAGATATTTGTACTATTGCCATACTAGGAAAAAATTGTGTTTTTATCTCCTTTTAACCAAGTTTGTCTCAATATTAATCTCCAAAATTTCTCCTACTCAATATATTATGATATTCACTAAGCAACTCCCTTTCCTCCGATCTTGGATTATTATGCTCACCTTTCTAGAATTTTTAAAGTATCTCTTTTAGTTCTTCTTTCTTCTCAAAATTATTTCCAAAAGTGTTCTTGTTCCATTTTTCTAATCTAAATGTCATTGATTTAGTTTGTTTGGGAAGTGTATACAACCCACCATTACTTGAAGAATTTCATTTTTGCACTATCATATCAAAACATTGAGGATGATCTGCCCACATTTGATCATATATTAAATATGATATTTTTTGAATTCTCTTGCCACCATTTTATCTCTTTTTTGCCAATGATCTGAACCAATCCTTGTCAAGGTATTAACTTTAGCACAAGTCCCTTTATCTAGCCAATGTTATGAGAGTATACATCTGTCTAATTTTTTTGCTATTAGGTTTTGATATCTCATTTTTTTGATCCATGTATAGTTGTCCTCTTCAAACTCAACCTCCCAAAGATTATTTTTTAATGGATTATATGGGATTGAAACGGGCCCCACTCATATTACATCATCACTACATAGTGGTATTACAAAAAAGCTTAGATATTATCTGTGTATCGTTTGGCAAGATTTGAACCTCGGTCTGCTCCTTGAAATGTTTAGTAATCTAACTGGTTGAGCTAATACCACTTGATAACCGCCTAAAGATTATTGTTTTGAATAAAAGCTGAAAAATCTCTCATACTTTAGGTTATTATCCTAATTTCCCCAAATGTTTTGGAATTAAAATATCCTATGATCATGAATTGGTTTTCTTGGTATTTACTTCTCATAAAGGCTTCAATACCACTCCATACTTCTAATATGTTTGACTAAGTTGTAGATCCATAGATATTGATAAGGATGAGATGAATATTTGCAAAGTAGCAAGTGAATAATGAGGTTATTCAATGCCTAGTTTTATGAATGATTGCACTGAAGGTTCTAATACGATCCCACATGTTAGAATTCCCCCTATCACTCCATAATCCACAACATCTCACTAACTTCTTGTCCATACTACTTTCATAGTTTTGGAAACTTCTTCCTATCATTTTAGTATTCTGGATACAAAAAATATCAAGCTTATTACTTAAATAGAGGTCCCTGGTACACCTCTACTTTGAGGGGGTATTAGCACCCATTATATTTTATGTGATGGTAATCATGTCTCATTAGGGGCTACTGGCCCCACCTACCAATTACTAATATCATTTTGTTGTTTGGTAAAGAGAAGTTCAACCAACTTAGATTGTATTCCTTTCTCCATGTTTGTTTTTGCTTCTCTGACTCTCACTGGACAATTTGAGGATTTTCCTTTTTTTTGCTTTGCCTATATTAGGAGTAGGTCTTACTATTCTATTCTTCAATATTCTTTCACAACTTTTCTTTTCGTTAGATTTATCTTCTCATAGCTATACTATAGAAGCTTTTGCCTTGATTTGATATTTTTTTTATATTTCCTTATTAATGGTAGAGGTAATAACATCTAACACTAAATTTTCTCTATCATTTTTCTTCTCTTTAATGGTGCATGGTACTTCAAGAGTATTTTAAATTTGATGAAGCACACTCCTTAGGTTCAGCAGGAACGTTCATCCCTAAATTAGGATCATATTGAATATATGATTCCTTGTTAATATATTGATCTTGTTGTATTGTGTGCTCTAAGATTTGATCTATTTTTTCTTCATAGGCTAAAGCCTCAAAGAATTGTTATTTCTTCCAATATCCTTCCTTAATGGTATTCACTATTTATTTACTTTCATCTATTTGGAAACTGTGTTTGAAAGTTGAAAATCATTTTTATCCATATCCATTTGTAAGTTTCTCTTGGACTTTTCTTAGGGTATGATATCTCAATACACCCCACCTCATGACATATTCTACATCTAAAAGATACATTTTTATAATATATGGTTTGGATCCACAACTTACCCACATACTTAAGAATGATTTATTATGTTAAAGGTTTACTTATAACAATCATGACCAATATCTGAGCATAAATAGACAAGAATCCATCTTTTGTAGTTTCTAAAATATCAAGGAATTCTCCCACAGTGTTGTCTATTTTCTTTAAGGTATCTATTTCCAATAATTCAATGGAAAACCTATACATCCTAACCCATACTGGTACTAGGGATAGATTTATGTTTTTAGGTGCAAATCCTCCATATCTTTTCTCATAAACCAATGTCCCCATTTTAGGATTCTATCTCTTTCCTCCCTAGAACAAAAAAATGCTAGGAAGAAACCTTTGGGAAGAAAAGATAGACTCACTCCTAGAAACTCCCAAGTCATATCAATTCATTTTCTCAAGACCAAATCCCCCAACCAATACCCATTAAATTTACCAAAAACTACCCTATCTTTGAGAAACAACGATCACTTCTCTAGGAGGTCCTCATTAACCTCTACTACTAGGGATGATTATAAGAATTTAGCTATAAATAGTTCCATGGAAAGGAAACTATAACTCAAAATCTACTAAAATTTACCAATATATCCTATAGCAATTATATTATTTGAAAATAAACCTATATTAATTTGCATGCAAAATTTCTAAGATAATGAAGGGGGAAAATAAACTTAGCTAAAAAATTCTATGACTAGATAAAATGTCCTACCTTGTTGATGCCCTAGCCCTTCATTTCTCATCCCATCATCCAAACCCTAGTTGATAGATATTTGCAATTTCATTTTTCACGACTTGAAAATTTGGCACTATCCTTCTTTTGGATGGCTAACTTCATAGGGTTGTATCTCCCTCAATAATACTCAGATTCTTTTGTATGAAAAATATTTTTAAGGTCTTCAAATTCTACACAAATTAATCCAAGAATCATCTTAATTGAACAACCCTTTGGAAATTAATGGCTCCTAAAAGATGAGATATTTTTGAGAAAAAATTCCCTAATGTTGCCTTAGTTTTGAGCGATTGTCCTCCCATGGCCATATCTTCCTTAATATTTCTTGGATTATTTTGAATGACCACTCATTTAAAAAAAAATCAAGACTTGCACAAAATGGCACAATAATTGTTTGAATCGAACAACTCTATGCAAAGATATGGCTCCTTAAATATGATTCTTTTTTTGAAAAAAATTGCCCTAGATCTACCTTAAAGTATGATTATAAAATCCTAAAAAAAAAATTTGTAATCCTTTTTAACAATCATCGTTTAAACAATACCATTTTCAATTTATAACTAATTAGACAAGAATTTTGTTCTGAGTCGAGAGTGTTTGCACGTTGGGAGAGAGAGACAAGAGTGAGCTCCACTAGGTAGTATGGAAGGAAGGTCATATGTGAAAATCCTAATGGGAAGTTAGGATACCCTACCCAAAAGTATGGATGCCTAAGTTGGAGACAAGAGGAATGGATATATTACAATTTTAATCCAAAGAACAAATATTACATCAAAATTGATAATTAAGGATGAGATGATTGAGCATGATATAATGGTTCTTAAAATTAAAGGTTTAATATGTAAGTTCTATAGATACGAGCTAGGGTTTTTAAAGATTCAATTTTGGATCAAGTGGAAGTATGAATTGAATTCAAATTACATTATGACTTTTCTTCTTAAAGATTTTTTCCTCATATTTTTCAATTCAAAAATTAGAAATAAAATAATGGTTGGTGGACCATGGTTTAGGGGGAGAGAGACCCTTTATTTAATACCATGGAATGAGAATTTTTTTGTCAAATATAAACTATTAAAAATCTTCTAGTGTGGGTAAGGCTTTTTGGAATCCCATATCATCTTATCAATAAGGATTTTTTGAAGAATATTGGAAATACCCTTGGGGAATTCATCAAGCAGGGACCAATTGCTAAGGAGTGAAAGCATGATATATATACTCGAATATGTGTTGCTATGGATATTTTAAATTCAATTAAATTTAAATCAAGATAATGAGATCAAAAAGTGGATTATAAAAAAATTGTATTTCGATGCTACAATTATTATGATATTGGATACAAGGTAAGAGATTTCAAAGTGAAAACAATGAAAAAAGAGACATAAATTTTTGGTCATGAGATAAAATTCAAGACAAAACAAGAAAATCATACTCTAGTACAAGTCCAAGAACAAGGAGATTCCACTCCAAACAAAGAGATAAATAAAGAAGAAACAAAGAAGAATACAAGAGATGAGAAAGTACAAAGTGTAGGTTCAAATTTAAAATGAATTAAAGGTGCAAAGGAATATGTGGAAGAAAAAATTAAAGTAAATACAATAGAAGAGTGTAGACACCAAAACAACACCAATCCGATTACGTGACAGTGCTTTGGTTATGTCCCGTTTGCTTTCTTCTGGCAGTCTGCCTTCGACACCTTTCTTTTGTTTTATGTATTGTCCAGAAAGAAGTTGGTCATTTTTAAGGCGGTTCAAATTTAAAATGAATTAAAGGTGCAAAGGAATATGTGGAATAAAATTTTAAAGTAAATACAATAGAAGAGTGTAGACACCAAAACAGCACCAATCCGATTACGTGACAGTGCTTTGGTTATGTCCCGTTTGCTTTCTTCTGGTCGTCCGCCTTCGACACCTTTCTTTTGTTTTATGTATTGTCCAGACAAAAGTTGGTCATTTTTAAGGCAATCTTCCTATGAAGTTTATCGCCAAAGTCAGAAGGAAGCCTAAGGCTTGGGTGTTGCGAAATCGCGACACGCCAAGGCCAAAAGGAAGCCTAAGGCCTGGGTGTCGCGATTGGTGCTATTTTGGTGTCTACAGAATTGGTGCTGTTTTGGTGTCTACAGATGCCCCTTTTTGGAAAGCGCTGTGGGTGACGCAGTGCTGAGCAAAAATAGATAACCAAAGCACTAGTGATTAGGATTTCTTAGTAACCTAACCAACTTGTGATGCCCCAAGCATGGAAAGGGGATGCATTCTTGAATCCTTGCTTTTGACGAGCTAAGGAATTTGATTTCAAGTATTAACCTGTTTTGGTGAGGTGTGACTTGAACTTAGACATTGATCAGTCATGAATAGGCAAAGGGCGCAACCTTTTATCCACGGGGGAACCTTGAGTTCATGCTTCGGGAATGCCAAGCGTTTGATCGATTTGTGATTGTTGCTTGTTTACTACCCCAAGCAAGAGCGTGATTGTCTTTGTCAATGATTCTTTGAATGCATGCCAATACCCTGATTGGGTGTGTGTTTGTTGATTGGTGACTAAGTGTGACTACCCCCTCAAGCGACGAATCGATGAGGGAATGACCACCATGATAAAAGCGACGAGTCGCTTGACCCAAGGTGACTTAGGTTAGGGTGCCTTCAGATGTTTGTTTGTTGAATGTGCAAGCAGTTTTTCGACTTTTGGATTATTGTTGTTGGGTAAAAACCCTTTCGGTGATGCCATAATGGGGTGAAAGTGTCCAAAGTCCATCTTCCCGTGGAGCGGTCTAGCTATGGTAGCCTTCTTGGGGAAGTAGGAGAGTGACAATTTGATCCCTGACATCGATTTTGCTATGCCAAGAGGTTAAGTGCAACAGCACTTGTGTCTGGCAATGTTTATTGTTGTTTGTTTGTGTTGCATTTATTTGTTGTTTTTATTGTTTTTGAGTGTGTTTTGACCCTTTTGTGACATCGTTTGGGGGTGAAATTGTTGAAAATCCATCTTCCCGTGGAGCGGTCCGGCTATGGTAGCCTTCTTAGGGAGTAGAATAGTGACCATTTGTGCCCCGACATCGATTTTCTGTGCCAAGAGGTTAAGCGCAAGTGTATTGATGTCCGACAATGATTGATGGTGATGGATGCATGCTTATGGTAATGGATGTATATAGTATGATAAATGCACTTGTTTTTTATTTATATGTGATATGCAAAATGTAATGGATGAAATGAATTTGTGTTGTTTGGTTAGGGCACCATAGACTGTTTAGGACTTTGTTATTTTGTTTTTAGGCGATTACTGTGGTAGATGACTTTGTATGTATGCATGTGGTTTTTTTCTTGATTTCTGATGGTATTGTAAGGATGAAAAGTAGCGCAGTTGGTTTAGAAATGTAGCTAAGGTTTTTTGAGATTCATACGGTTTTAACTCACTAGCCATGACTGTCCTTTATCTTACAAGACTTTTGAACAAGGTATGAATCGGACTTGTTTTTGACCAAGTTATTTCACATCCTTGTGTGTGCAATTGAGTTCATTTATGTGGTATTCATCAGGATACCGCCAGTGCCAGATAGGCTATCAACCAAACCTGTACTGAGGATCACCTAATTAGCTCCACTAACTCCTTTATTGTATTTAGTTAGATTAATCTGCATTGTTTCTATGATACCATAAGCTAGCTCATCCACATGCAAACATTGATCTGTAACATGTTAATGTGACAGATATATCATCATGCGGGAGGTTTACCGCCAGTGACCAATAGGCTGTCAACCAAACTGGTACTAAGGCTCACCTCATGACCTGTCGAAATGCTGAGAGTTCCAGGGATTCAAGTTCGACTCCCTTATTTTCTTCAATTGTATTGGGATACTTGCTCGATTGTAGTGATAAAAATCACTGTTTATTTTTATATATTTTTCATTCGAGCAAGGGATTTGGTGGGATGTCAAATGATTTTTGACATTTGCAAATTTTTGATGTTTTGCAACTATAGAGAACTTTGGGATTCTTAGGGAATTGGGTAGGGAAGATGCTTGTCCTTTTGCCAACTCTCAGCATTCTTTGGGTCATTCGCACAGGGGGATAAGCAAGATAACTATTTCGCTTATGGTGACCTAGATTACTGTGCAGGTTTCATCTTTCGTTCGTACAACTCAGGAATTGTTTTAGTGTTTTTGCTTGTGATGGGATGTTACGTAACAAGGCATATTTCAAGTAGAACTCTACCTTCGTAAAATCTCTCTGACTTTGTACAATACGTGGCTAGAAAGCACAATGCCGACTGAAAGACAAAAACTCTTGAAACATTACGAGACCACTAACTCTATTGTGGTAAACAACAGTTAATGGTGTTTGTTTCTTTGTTTTGTAAAATGGAAAAGTATGGAACAAGATAGATTAGCAGAATAATTACAGTCTATGGTGCCTTTGACCTGTACGACCACAAATGTGTATTGGTGTGATGCTTAATGTAGCTACATATTTTTGTATTTTTGATGGATTGAATTTGATTATGAAGATGAGATGTGAGAAAATCTCTCTATTGATGAATTTGAGCATTCTTTGAAATGAGATGCAAATTTTTGTTGTTTTTGATGATTTTTGTTGTTTTTTGAATTTTTTTTGATGGTGACCAAGGGATTTCGAGAATCCTTTGGGGCCGTTTTGGGGTGACCAAGCGATTGCGAGAATCCTTGGAGATTTTTGGTTTGACCAAGCAATTGCTAGAATCCTTGGAGCTTTTCGGGATTGACCAAGCGATTGCGGGAATCCTTGGAGCTTTTTTGGGATTGACCAAGCGATTGCAGGAATCCTTGGAGCTTTTTGGTTTGACCAAGTGATTGCGGGAATCCTTGGAGCTTTTTGGGATTGACCAAGCGATTGCATGAATCCTTGGAGCATTTTTTTTTGGGATTGACCAAGCGATTTTAGGGATCCTTGGAGCATTTTTGGGATTGACCAAGTGATTGCATGAATCCTTGGAGCATTTTTTTTTTGGGGGATTGACCAAGTGACTTAGGGATCCTTGGAGCATTTTTGGGATTGACCAAGCGATTTTTAGGGATCCTTGGAGCATTTTTGGATTTGACCAAGAGATTTCAAGAATCCTTGGAGCGTTTTTGTGATTGATCAAGCGATTTCAGGAATCCTTGGAGCATTTTTGGGATATGGCTCTCTTAGATATAGAATGGTCGCAAATGACTGATATTCAAGGGTTCTGTTTCCTTGATTCCATCAAGAGAGGCTAGCCGATACGTCCCGGGTCCTATTTTGCTATCAATGATATATGGACCTAACCAATTTGTCGTGAACTTGTCCCTTAGATGGGATGGCAAATTAGAGTTCTATTGGTTTTCCTTCAAAACCAAATCACCAACCCGAAAGTCCCTTAGGTGAACTTTCATGTTGTAAGCTTTCTTAAGCCGCTCTTGATAGATATGTAAGTGCTCGAGAGCATTAACGCGTCATTCATCAAGCAACGTAAGTTGGTCTAACCGGGCCTACCGTGCAGCGTCATCATCGATGAACTCTTGCATTGATATGCGTAGGGAAGGAATTTCCAACTCGAGAGGCATTACTGCCTCGGAGCCATACACGAGCGAAAACGAAGTGGCCCCAGTTGGCGTCCGAATGCTAGTGCGATAAGCCCAAAGGGAAAGTGGAATTTGGATGTGCCAATCCTTATGACTGTCTGCGACCATATTTTTAAGGATGGCAACTAGCATTTTGTTTGACGCCTCTGCTTGCCCATTTGCCTGCGGATAATAGGGTGTCAAAAAATTGTGCTAAATTTTGTACTTTGTGGTCAAAGCACGCACGTATTTGTTCTTGAATGATGGCCCATTATTCGAGATTATTTTGGATGGAATACCAAAACGACATATGATGTTATGCAAAATGAACTCCACAATGCGGGGTCCTGTCGTAGAGGTCAGCGGAATTGCTTCCACCCACTTGGTAAAATACTCTGCGGTCGTTATGATAAACGTGTGACAACCTGACGACGTAGGGGAGATCTTTCCAATTAGATTGAAGCCCCACTACAAAAATGGCCAAGCAGACTAGACTGTCTGCAAGGCCTAGGAAGGTACGTGCATCAAATTTTCATGATGTTGACACTTCACGCACTTCTTGACATATGCACAACAATCTCGCTCTAAAGATGGCCAATAATAGCCCATGCAAAGAATGCACTTTGCAATGGCCATACCACTGAAGTGGCCACCACATGTACCATCGTGCGCTTGGGCGACTACCCAAGTGGACTCTTGTTGGTCCAAGCAACAAAGGAGGATCCCTTCATAGCTGCGACGATACAAAATGTCTCCTATCAAGACATACTTAGCCGCTTTCTGCTTGAATGTTCATTTTGGGGCATGTGTCAATCCAAGCGGGAGATTACCTAACTTGAGGTAGTCTCTAATGGGTAAATACCAGTCCTGTTGATTGAAAACCTCGACAGTATGAACAACCAATCCCTTTTGAAGTTCCTCCCTAACAAATGCTGAGCAGGATAGAACTTGTAATAACAGCGTTGTGTTGCTATTAATGGGAGTAGGGGAGAACAAGGACCCCCAGTTGGCATGTTTCAGATGATCGTAGATTCGAGAGAGCTTATCCAAGGATGGTTCAATCTAGATCATGTGGATTCCTGACGTCAAGTCAGAGCTTGCACGCTCCATCGTGGATTGCGATAAGGTTTTGACTTGAATGGTTGTCATATCACCAGAAAGGTTTTGCGAGATTAGTGACCCCAAGGAGGCCATTGTGTCCGCAAAACGATTCGATGATCGAGGGAGTGCCTCGATGTCGTACCATTCAAGTTTTGCCAAGAATTTGTCCACAAGGGCTTTATAAGCGTGCAGAACTGGGCATTTGCATTGGTATACCCCTTTGACTTGATTGACGATTAACAACGAATCACCAAAGATGTTTAGTCGTTTGATGTTCATGGTGATTGTTGTCTGAAGACATATGAGCAAGGCTTCATACTCTGCATTATTGTTGGTGCATGGGAAATTTAATTTAAATGACAGGGGCATTGGAGCACCCTACGGTGTGAAGAATACTATTCCCGTGCCACCACCTTGCTCACACTTAGAACCGTCAAAAAATAAGGTTATGTTGGCCTGTGACTCAGGCTCATCAGAATCTGGCGATTTTGAGACATGGAAGACCCCATCATCGGGTAGTTCTATGACTAGAGGCTGATCGTCTTCAAGAGGAGCCTCTACTAGTTGATCGACTATGACCTGTCCTTTGATAGATTTCTATCCAATAAATTCTATGTCAAATTCCGTCAACAACATGATCCATTTTGCCATGCGACTACTATGATAAGTACGACTCATCATGTATCGTAATGGATTCTCCTTAGACACAACATACGTAGTGTTGCTCAACATGTAGTGGCGTAGCTTCTTGGTAGCAAACACCAATGCCAAGCAGAGTTTCTCGACGTATGCATAGTTAAGTTTGCAACTGACCAGGGTGCGGCTAAGATAGTAAGTAGCTCTGTTCTTTGTGAAGTTCATTCTTATGGGCCAGCATGGCGCCCAGTGCCACCTCAGTAGCTGAGATGTATAAGTAGAACGGCACTCCTGGTCTATGTGGTGCCAATACTAGCGACGAAGCCAAGTATTGTTTTATTTCATCAAAGGCTAACTAACACTCGTCATCCCAGTGAAATGTAACCCCCTTGTGCAATAATTTGTTCATGGGTCGACACTTGTTAGATAACTACGCTATGAAGCACTTAATCGACGCGACCTTTCCTTGCAGACTTCTGAGCTGCTTAATAGTAGTTGGGGGAGCCATCTCAAGGATTGCCTTGAATTTCTTTGGATCCACCTCGATGCCTCGCTTTGAGACTATAAAACCCAAGAGTTTTCCAGATGTGATGTCAAATACGCACTTCTTGGGATTCAATCTGACCTTATGCTCTATGAGGTGATCGAGGATTTTGCTTAAGTCACCGAGATGATCTGAATGCAAAAGAGACTTAGCTAACAAATCATCCATGTAATCTTCCAAAGTTTTATGCATGTAATCGTGGAAGATGTACGTCATGGCACGTTGGTAGGTGGCGCCAGCATTTTTAAGGCCAAAAGGAATGACCTTATAACAAAATGTCCCCCAAGGCGTTGTGAACACTTTTTTGAGTTGATCCTCAGGATTGATGCGAATCTGATTGTATCCTGAGAAACCATCCATGAGGGATAGCATTTTGTGACCTGCTGTAGCATCTACCAACACGTCGATGCTTGGCAAGGGGAAATCATCCTTAGGACTCGCTTTGTTTAGATCTTGAAAATCGGTGCATATGCGAATCCTCCTGTCGGGCTTTTTGATGGGCACCATGTTGGATAGCCATGGCGGATAATCCACGCAGATGACAAACTGTGCATCCAATAGCTTTTGCAATTTGTCTTTGACCATCAAGGCCACTGTTGGGTGCATCTTATGTAGTTTTTGCTTTACGGGATTGATTTTCGGATCAATCATTAGATTATGCATGACTAGCTGCAGATCTAGCCTCTGCATGTCTCTGTATGACCATGCAAAAACCTCCTTCTTCACTTTGAGAAGGGCAATGTAGTCGGCTTGCTCTTTAGGGGATAAGCTTACCCCCAGCTTGATAATATGTGGATTCATTGGGTCTAAGTCGATGCCTACGTCAGTCATCTCCTCGAATGACATGTGGGATCTATCCTCCAACTGATGTGGAGTCGGGATCAAATGGATATCATTAGCTGAGTTTAAATCTACGTTTGGAACCTCGGGTCCCTCTTCAGCTTGAAAAATATCCTGAGTTGTCCTTGAGGTAAAATGAGGCATTTCATCAAAAGGCCAATACTCTGATGGAGAGATAGGTGAATTGACACAATCCCAGTCGATGGCATCTGTGTCTAGATGCAATGACCATGCTGGATCGATCGGATTGCGGATGGGTGCGGTCAAATCAATGGAGATCATGTGGATGAAATGAATTTGGTCTCCATTACCGTGGGTGTGATAACTCAAAAATTCTAGATGCTCCCTATGCTCTGGATCTAGCTCTGTAGGGACGGGCATGAATGGATCGGCCCTATGTGTTGATAGGAAGACAGGGTTTTCCCTCGGCACTGATGTCATTATAGGGTCTCGGGGTGGATGGTGCTCATCGTAAACTTGGAGCCATTGATCCAACACTTGGTCCCACCCTGCTGGGTCTATGTACCATTCATGCCCTAACCTTATGCCTAGTTGTGCCATCAGTTGTTCATGGGTTACAGGGTTATTGTGCCGTCGCGCATGATTAAGGTATTCCATCTCAGTTTCGTCTATGTAATCATTGTCGGTGATCCAAAGGCCCTCATTAGCCCCGACAGTTGTCTGCACCATATTATGCTCATCTTGTTCGAGCAAATTAATTTGATCCCATTGTGGTTGTTCCACACTCAGTGGGGGGACCTGAATCGCTTGAAATTGCACTGGTTCAATTGGAACCTCTAATTTTGAAAAGATATCTGGACATTGTTTATGGTCTCCTTGGAAGTTAGTGTCCGAACTTTCACCTCTCTCTATCGACGAAGAAGGGTTATTGATGTTACCAAGGGTGGTTGTTGACCATGGGAGATAATCTCCCAATGTGTATGTTGTGTTCGGGTTGGCATAAGGATCTGATGCCAATCCACCCTTGTTGCCTATTACTAGGCCTTGCATGTTTTCCACCAAGATGTCTAAGGGCAAAGGGTGGTTGAACCCTACTCCCGACTTATCATAAGGCATTTGATATCTTGGCTGGCAAAGGACACGCAGCCCTTGCTCATACCTACCTAACCCATATCCGTGCCAATTGCATTGGCCTAGATATCTCAGAGCGAAGTTCGGGTTCAACAGATAATTGACATTTTCGACAAAAGGCTCTTCGTCCTTGTCCTTTTGCTTGCATGGTTCAACACCATGATCAAGGCCCCCATACACAAAATTTTTCTGGTTTGGTGGGTAACCTAAAGGAACAATTGTCCCTATGGGAATGCAAGGTCTCCCCATGTCCTGCACTATTTCTAGCGCGGGCGTTGCTACAACATTTTGCACCAGATATTCTCCCAGGCCCGTACTGGCCATTTCAACAGTAATTGTTGTCGATTGAGAGGGAGGAAATGGAAGGCCTTCCTGAGTCCATTCCATGTTGGGTGGATTAGGAACCTCAGCTTCCATTGTGCTAGGTATTTATTCTATTGAGACAGTTGATATCGTTGGTAACACCTCTTCTAGGGGTTGAGCCTCTTCCAGGATCTTTTTTCCTTTGTCCTTCTGTTTAGCCATGACAGGTGGCATTGGTAATGAAGGAGCAGATGATGTAGACGCATCTGGCTGGGTTTTCGATGGATTAGTCATCCGTGGTGCCTGCGGCATCAAACCCTATCTAGATGAATTTAACTGGAAATCCAAGTGCGTCGACGGGAGGGTCAATTGCGACATCAAGTGCACTGCATTGCAATATTTGAAGGGTTCTAAGTCCATCGGGACTACATGTATTTCTCCTTCAAATGCATACTTCAGACATTGGTGAGCTATCAAAGGGACACACTTCATGTCCACCGATCCATGGTCACCCTAGCAGTATGTTGTATGCCATCTCGCCTTCCAAAATGTGGCACAATGTGGGTATCGTCTTTTGTCCTACCTGGATGGGTAGAACAATTGTGCCGACTATCGAGCATATTGCATCGTTGAATGCTTGCAATGTGTATGTGGAAGCTGTGATATGAGAGGCTGGAAGCTTCAGATGTTTTAATGTTGCAGTGGTAATGATGTTACTGGACGAGCCAGTATCTACCAGCACTCTCTTGTACGGGATCCCGTTGACCTATGCAATAACGTGTAGGGGTGTATCTGCCATGTCATTCGATACTGTTTTAACTTCATCCTCTATGAAGGTAATGACTGGCTCCGTACATCGTTTTACATGTCCTACGAAGTTATTGAAGAAATTTGCTTCGTGAGGCTGTAACTCGATGGCTTTCAAAATTTCCATGAGAGCTTCTCTATGGGGCGTTGACTGCTGTATAAGCTCATAAATGGAAAGCCTAGCCGATGTGGTCCACAAACTATGCGTGAGTTTGGTCCGTATCGTGACCTCGGGTCTAGGCGAAGGCAATTGCACAGTGGGTTGTTGAGGTTGCGACGTTGAAGGAACTTCTCTTGTAGCTGCCTTCGGGGCAGCTCCTGGGTATTTCTCGTTCCTAGTTACTATGCTGATCATTCCCACATATCTTTGCATGGGGAGATTCTGTCGCACCTCATTAACCTGAAGAGGTTTTGCCTGTGCCTCGTGGGTAGGCAAAGGGTCCTTGAATACCCCCATCTACTGATTATTTGGTGCTATGGGGTTGTCCACTACCAATGTTTGATTATCAATCAAATCTTGTATCAGTCCCTCGAATTTCCAACATGCATTTAGGTCATGTCCCCTTCGCCTGTGGAACCTACAATATAAATCCTCCCTGTATCCCTTAGGCTTGGGAGCATTAGGATCTATGTTTTGGATTTCTGGAAGGGTGATTAGATTTGTCGTTGACAAGCGGTCAAATAAGGAGTCCCTGGACTCCGTATAAGGGGTGAATTGTTGCCTAGGGCGACGCTGCTAATTTTGCTCCTGTATTTTATTTTCTCTTTCATAATTAGGAGGCACTGCCTAATAATTAGCCTTTTGAGGCTGTATTTCTTGCACAGGCTTGGGAACATTTATCGCAACTTGATTAATTGCAGCGGGTTTTGGTTGCGTAGTCCTAGTCTTAGTGTTTTTGTTCCACTCTTTCTTTTTAGGCTTGGCAAATGCGCCTTCCCCTATTTTGATCTCTTCGATAACTCTGGCTTGTGCCAAAGATTCTTCTAGGCTGGCATATTGCTGCAGCTGCAATAGCCCAGAGATCGATTTCAAGCAACTTCGTGCAAACATCTATGTGAGGTTGGACATAGGGGGAAGTTAAGGTAGCTTAGAAAGCAGAGCCCTCCATCGATTCCCATAAGCCACCATTGTCTCTTCCTCATGTTGCCTGAGGCTGGACAGATCGCTCAGTGACGCCTTCTTCTTGGTGCTAAAGGTGAAGTGTTCAAGGAACGCATCCACTAATTGATCTAGGTTATTTATGTTGTGCTTCAATAACTGTGTGAACCAATCCGAGGCAGGGCCCGCGAATGTGGTTATGAAGGTCCTGAGCAACAATGCATCATTATCCTGAATGCCAAAGCATTGGCTCGGGAATCTTGTGACATGCTCCTGAGCATCCTCTTCACCTTTAAAAGCGCCAACTAAGGCAACTTGAAATGTTCGGGGTAAAGAGGTGTGGGCACTGACGGATGCACTGGATGACTACGGAGTTGATGTAACGTGGGATTTTGATGCCCAGAAGCTTTAGTCTCCATAGACTCCAAACGCTCTAATAGCGCTTTGTATGCATCGAAAGATTTAATCTCTTCCTTTGTAACTCGTTCCCGTTGTGTGTTACGGGCAACTGGGGGCCTATGGAGGGGTGGCCGGATAGCACCTCCTCTGCCTAGATAGGGCGTTTCAGCCCGTTCTTCTTGTTCATACTCCTCATAAGCTTCTCGAGGAGTTATTGGGTGAGCTCGATGAATAGGGGTGGGTGCCCGCGAAGGGTGCCCATCGTCATTCCTGGGAGTGGCCTCCCGCTCATGTCTCGGGTGTCTTAAAGGCACCTCTTGGTGAGGTCTTGGGGACCTATCATGCACTATGAGGTTGTGCCTCTCATACATTTCCGCCCTCTGCATTTGGGGGGTCTGAACCTTTTCAAGAACAATGGTGTGGAGCAGATCATTTTTTTAGTGCCGAATGTGCTCTTTATTAAGGTGATATAATTGTTCTAGCTACTGTTGATCCTGCTCAAGTTGCTTGATCTACGCTTGGCGGGCGACATGTCTAGCAAATGATAAGTCAATTTGCTCTGTCATTTTGATTCTAGGAGGCCTAGTCGCCTCTTCGATGTATCTATCTCGATTTTGAAGATCCGAGACTTCTATGCAGCGCTTCCCTCTGTCGAGATTGGCGGCATTTACTTGAGGCTCTGGCCTTAATTTTTTATCCAAACAACAACAGTCTATGGTGCCCTAACCAAACAACACAAATTCATTTCATCCATTACATTTTGTATATCACATATAAATAAAAAACAATTGCATTTATCATACCATATACATCCATTACCATAAGCATGCATCCATCACCATCAATCATTGCCGAACATCAATACACTTGCGCTTAACCTCTTGGCATAGAAAATCGATGTCGGGGCACAAATGGTCACTATTATACTCCCTAAGAAGGCTACCATAGCCGGACCGCTCCACGAGAAGATGGATTTTCAACAATTTCACCCCCAAACGACGTCACAAAAGGGTCAAAACACACTCAAAAACAATAAAAACAACAAATAAATGCAACACAAACAAACAACAATAAACATTGCCAGACACAAGTGCTCTTGCACTTAACATATTGGCATAGCAAAATCGATGTCGGGGCTCAAATTGTCACTCTCCTACTTCCCCAAGAAGGCTACCATAGCTGGACCGCTCCACGGGAAGATGGACTTTCGACACTTTCACCCCATTATGGCATCACCAAAAGGGTTTTTACCCAACAACAATAATCCAAAAGTCAGAAAACTGCTTGCACATTCAACGAAAAAACATCTGAAGGCACCCTAACCTAAGTCATTGAGGGTCAAGCGACTCATCGCTTTTCTCATGGTGGTCATTCCCTCATCGATTCGTCGCTTGAGGGGGTAGTCACACTTAGTCACCAATCAACAAACACACCCAATCAGGGTATTGGCATGCATTCAAAGAATCATTGACAAAGACAATCACGCTCTTGCTTGGGGCAGTAAACAAGCAACAATCATAAATTGATCAAACGCGATCAAACGCTTGGCATTCCCGAAGCATGAACTCAAGGTTCCCCCGTGGATAAAAGGTTGCGCCCTTTGCCTATTCATGATTGATCAATGTCTAAGTTCAAGTCACACCTCACCAAAATAGGTTAATACTTGAAATCAAATTCCTTAGCTCGTCAAAAGCAAGGATTCAAGAATGCATCCCCTTTCCATGCTTGGGGCATCACAAGTTGGTTAGGTTACTAAGAAATCCTAATCACTAGTGCTTTGGTTATCTATTTTTGCTCAGCACTACGTCACCCGCAGCGCTTTCCAAAAAGGGGCATCTGTAGACACCAAAACAACACCAATCCGATTACGTGACAGTGCTTTGGTTATGTCCCGTTTGCTTTCTTCTGGTCGTCCACCTTCGACACCTTTCTTTTGTTTTATGTATTGTCTAGACAAAAGTTGGTCATTTTTAAGGCAATCTTCCTATGAAGTTTGTCGCCAAAGTCAAAAGGAAGCCAAAGGCTTGGGTGTCACGAAATCGTGACACGCCAAGGCCAAAAGGAAGCCTAAGGCCTGGGTGTCGCGATTGGTGTTGTTTTGGTGTCTACAAAGAGGTCAAGTTTATTCCAAATAATTTGTTTTCATTTTTATTAAGTAGTATAAATTCCTCTCGTGGCACTAGAAATGAAAGTAGTGTAGAGGTTATCCCTTGCACTTTATAGTTTTAAGAGTAGCATAACAAGGAAATGAGGATGAAGAAAATCCATAGAAATTTAGGATTTTAGGGCAGCATAAGAAGAAATTTTGGGATGAAGATATATATGTAGGAATTTAAAAATCAATAAGTTAGCTTTTAGCCTTCATCGACAACTAAAGCTTGAACTAGGCTAATATTTAATAGATTATGTGTTAATGTTGACGTGGGAAAAACTTTGTTGATGTCTATAAGACTTATGTCTAAATTAACATTTTGGGAACAACAAATTATATATGAAAACTTGTCAAGTTAGTGTATAGTGTGCAATAAAGCTGGACATCTAGCTAAAAATTGTCCTTCAAAGAAACCCTTGAATACCGTTTGGAGAAAGAAAGAAAGGTTGACAAAGAGAAAGATAATAAGGATGAGGAAGGTGTGGTAAAAACCCCTTATATGGAAGGTACTAAGAATTTTTCTCTAGATGAGGAGCAAGAGGAAGGAGAAATAACACTAGAAATGAAGAATAAACCAAATGTGGAGAAAGAAATAGTTTGTCAACCTGATGGTCCAATAGAAACTAAAGCCCAAGAGCATAACCAAAAACAAGAAATCCAAGATCAGGAAGAGAAGGTTGATTTTATAAAAAATCCTAAGAAAATATCAACTTAGAAGAAAGTTAGTGCAGGATGAAATCTGCAAATGGGAGGCACCCCTTTCCAAGGTCTAGATTGATCAAAACAAGGTATGAACACATTGTTTGACTCTAAAGATATGACATCTTGTTCTTTTGATGTTCTTCATAATTCCTTGGCAAATTCGCTAGTTAAACCTATGGGTAACAAAAAAAAGGAAATTCCTTTTATGAATCCCACTAGAAACTCAAGAAGAACAACAAATGTAGGAAGGAAGAAAAGAGTAGGAAAACCTAAATCAACTAAAGTTAGAAGTAGATAAATTGCTAAGCATATAGAAAATGGAACACAAAGCATTTTAGATATGAGTGGAAGAAATATCTCCACCAAGGGTAAGAAATGAAGATCATATATTTGAATGTAAGGGGTATGAATGTCCCTTCCAAACAATGGGTAATTAAAATTCTTAGGAAGGATAATTACCTAAACATTCTTCTTCTACAAGAGACTAAGATTGATAGAAAGAATATTTTAGAAATGAAGAATAATATTTAGAGAAAGGTAAATTATGTAGCCAGAATAAAAAATGGAGCCTTAGGAGGCCTTTTTATTTTATGGAACGTGGATTCAATTGATTGGAGTTGTATTCAAAATACTGAAAGGCATATATTAATTGTTTTCTTCTCTAAATTATCAAGCTTTAGCTGAGTTTTAACTAATTTTTATGCTTCTAATTCTCTCATAGGTAGGATATCTCTACATGAAGAGTTAAAGATATTAGGTAGAATACTAGTAATCTCTTGTGGGTGGTGGTAAGGTATTTTAACACTACCCTCTCCCCAAGTGGTAAAAAGGGTAAAATCTAGATTTTAATGATAGTATGGAAAAATTTAGAAATTTCATTGGCCATTGTGGTTTCATGGATATGGAATTAAGAAGGACTAAATATACTTGGCCTAATATAAGGATGGGGTACAACTTGATTTAGATTAGATTGGGCAGAGTTTTGGTGTTTTATGAATGGTTTACAAGGAATAGTAATCCTTCTCTCTTTGCTCTTCCAAAAATTGCATCTGATCACAATTCGTTGATTCTTAACATAGAAGAAAGAAAAAAATGGTAATAATTCCTTTCTATTTTGAAATCATGTGGCTTTTTCATCGAGTATTAGAGAAAATTTAAAGAATGGTGGAATTCTTAAGTTGTTGGAACATGTATATTCAAAGTGGTAAAAAAATGAGAAATGTTAAAAATTATATTAAAAAATATAATAGGAATATTTTTGGTAATATTTTGTAGCAAAAGGAGTCTTTGGTTAAGAATTTATAGGTTATTAAAGAGCAAATTCAATCTCAAGGAATGTTAAAATATATAGCTAGACAAAAAAAAATTACTTAGTGAATTTCATTCAATTCTGGCTAAGGAGGAAACCTTTTGGAGGCAAAAATCTAGAGCCTTGTGGTTGAAAGAAGTTGATAGAAACTCTTAAGTTTTTTATTTATCTACCTTAATACATAGAAGTGGTAACATAATCAGAGATATTATTAAAAACTATGGAAGTAGTATAGTAAACGAAGAAGAAATTAAAGATGCAACAATGAGTTTCTTTAAAGAATAATTTTCAAATAACAATGATATAGAAGAAGAGGCAATAAACTACATGCTAAGTAACATCCCAAACTTGGTATTAGATCAGATGAATGAAACTCTAGTGAAACCGTTCTAAGAGGAAGAATTCAAATAGATTGTTTTCAATATGCAAAACGATAAGGCCCTAGGTCCAAATAGTTTTCTTGCTGGGTTCTTCCAGTATTTTTGGCACATAGTTCATGGTAACATTAAGAAAATAGTTATAGAATTTAAAATTGCTAATATCCTTTTAAGAGATTATAATTCCACCTTTTTTGTTCTCATTCCAAAAAAGCAAGGTGCAAAGGCTTTTAGAGACTTTTGGTCGATTAGTCTATGCAATACAATTTATAGAATTTTAACTAAATTGTTGGCCAATCGAATGAAAATAATTCTTCCTAGAATTATTTCCAATCAACAAGGGAGCTTTGTGCCAGGTAGACATATTATAGATGGCATTATCTTAATCCATGAATCTATCCACTCAATTGAAAAAAGTGGTTCCACATGGATAATTCTCTAGATATGAATAAGGCCTATGATAAAGTTTCATGGTTTTTTCTAGATAAAGTTTTAGAAAAATCTAGTTTCCACCTTCAATGGAGATGGTGAATCCAATTATGTATTTATTATCCTATGTTTTTTGTTATTATTAATGGCTTACCTATAGTTTTTTTCCAAGTGAAATAGGAATAAGACAAGGGGACCCTATATTCCCTTATATATTTATTATTATGGAAAAACATTAGGAAGAGCATTTAATGCAATAAAAAATACAACAATCATCAAAGGTGTTAAACCAACCTCAATAGTAGATGTTATTAGTCATTAGCAATTTTTTGATAACACTGTCACAGTGGGTCAAGCTTTAATCAAGGAAACAAAAGAGATTAAGAATATCTTGGAATATTATGAGAAGGCTTCAAACCAAAAAATAAATTATACAAAGAGTAGAATTTTTATATCAATACTCCAAATGAAAGGCAACAAAAAAATTAAGGATTTTTAGTGGTAGCATTGATCAATTTCTAGCCATTTATCTAGGTATGCCACTCTTCAAAGGTAATATAAAAGAAATTAGTAGGGTGGAAAGGAGTTTTATTGAGCCAAGCAGGTAAGCTTTAGCTGGTTAAATCTACTTTACAAAGTATGTTGATCTAACCCATTTCTTCCCAAATTCAACCTTTTATAGTAATATAGAAATAAAATCCCATTTAACCCTATCATAGGCATTACTCATATCAAGTTTTAATATCATTGCTCTCTATTTTATTAAAGTTGTTGAATGCATAACTTTATGAGCTACTATGATCCCATCCAAAATTTGTCTTCCTTTCATAAATCCTCCTTGCTCTTCTAAAATAATTTTGTCTAATACTGGTCTTCACCAATTTGCTATTAATTTGGAAATTATCTTGTATGCAATGTTACATAGGCTTATGGGTCTAAATGAATCAAACAATTTTCCATACTTTTTTTTTAGAATTAGGATCAGATATGTTGCATTTATTTTTTAAGGTATACATTGTTTAACCCTAGGCTAGTCCACTACCACCAACAAATAATCCTTCACTATATCCCAATTATGTTAATAAAATGTTGTAGAGAGCCCATCAAAACTTGGGGATTTATCCTTATTAAAAGAGAAAATATTTGAATGAACTTCTTCTAGAGTAATAGGCTCCATAAATTTCCTATTGTATTCATCTATTATAACTAAATATACTTCTTGTAGTAGTTCATCATTAAGAACTTCAAACTCCAATCCTAGAATATTCTGGTAAAAAATACCTTGCCTATTTTTTTATTTCACTCTGGTCTTCAATACAAACCCCTTTTACTGGTCCCTTATCTAAATTTAAGTGGAAGCGGGGGAGGGAAGAAAGTAGAGAGGGGAGGGCTCTGGTCCCTCCCTGCTCCCCTTCCCATGGCTCCTGGTTCCTGCCCAGTCCCTGGCTCAACCCAGGTCATCCCTCCCGGGGAGTGGTTGTTTGCAGATGATCTCCTGGAGGGAGATCCTTCTCCACTATCTGCACCCCTCCCAGTCGGCTAGGGTTTCCTTGGTTGTTTTTTTGGACTGGTGCTTCCCAGGGATCCCTGTTTGGTTGGGGATCCCTTCCCTTTTTCCCTCAGGCTTCCCCCTGGGGTTTTTTACAGGTTATTCGCATGGATCTGGTCCCCTGTGTTTCTTGATGCGGTGGAGGTGATGGTTTAGGGTTTGGACAACTTCCCACTATTTTGGTTCCTAAGGATCCCATCCTTGTGACTGGTTCCTCTTCCCGCTCGAGATTCCTAGTCCCTAGATCCCTGGTCCCTTAACCTGCTGTTTCTTTTTGTTTTGCCGGGACGGGATCCTCTTCTTTTTTCCCGGGGCGGGTTCATCGTGGTGCAGCTCTCTGGTCGCTTCCCGATGGGCTGGATTCTCTTTGTGTTGGCTGTCGACTTCCTGCAGGATGGCTCTCACTGAACGATATGTTTTCCCGATGGGCGGGATGGTTTCTCCACAGGGCGGGATCCGCCAAATCCGTCGGTTTTCCCACGAGGCGGGATCCTTTCTTTTTTGCTGGTTTCCCGGATGGCGGGATTTCCCTACTGCTTCCCGCTAGGCGGGACTATTTGTGGTGGTTTTTACTGCTTCCCGTGAGGCGAGATTTTATTGTAACGGTTTTTCTTTGCTTCCTGCTGGGCGGGATCTTCTCGATGGTGGTTTTTGGCTACTCCCCACTGGGCGGGATCTCCAAAACTACTTTCTTTCTTATTTGTTTGTTTCCCGCTGAGAGGGATTGTTTCATGCTTACTGTTACCGAGCGCAGGATTTCTATTTTGGTGTTCAGTTTCAAGGGATTGATGCCCTAGGCCCATTGCTTATGTAATCAGGTTTTGGGATCCTTGTTAAAACCCACTGTAAATGCAAACACTACTTACCAAAAAAAACCCCTTTTACTAATTTAATTCTATTAATTCTAGATGCAGATATCTGTACTATTGCCATCCTATGAAAAACTTTGTGTTTTTATCTCCTTTTAACCAAGTTTGTCTCAATTTTAATCTCCAAAATTTATCTTCCTTACTCAAAATATTATGATATTCATTAATCAAATCCCTTTTCTATGAGTTTGAATTATTATGCTCACCTTTCTATAATCTTGAAATTTTCTCTTTTAGTTCTTCTTTCTTCTCAAAAATGTTTCCAAAAAGTGTTTATGTTCCATTTTTCTAATCTAGATGTCATTGATTTAATTTATTTAGGAAGTGTATACAAACCATAATTTCTTGAATAATTTCATATTTTCACTATCATATCAACAAATTGAGGATGGTCTTCCCATGTTTTCTCATATTTTAAATATGATATTTTTTCAAATTCACGTATTACCATTATAACTATTACTGGCCAGTGATTTGAATCAATCCTTGTCAAGGTATTGATTTTAGCACAAGTCCCTCTATCTAACCAATGTTCTGAGAGTATGCATCTGTCTATTTTTTTGCTATTAGGTTTTGGCCTCTCCTTTTTTTTATCCATGTATATTTGTCCTCTTCAAACTTAACCTCCCATAGATTAATATTTTGAATAAAATAAATAAATCTCTCACACTTTGGGTTATTCCTAATTCCCCCAAATGTTTCATCCAACTTGGTTATGACATTAAAATCTCCTCTGATCATGAATTGGGTTTCTTGGTCTTTACTTCTCAAAAATGCTTCAATCCCACTTCATACTTCTAATATGTCTGACTAAGTTGTAGGTCCATAGATATTGACAAGGATGAAATGAATATCTACAAAGTAACAAGTGGCTAATGAGGCTATTCAATGCCTAGTTTTATGAATGGTTGCACTGAAGGTTATAATAAGATTCCAACATGTTAGAATTCCCCTTGTTGCTCCTTCATAATCCACAAAATCTCATTCACATCTTGCCCATACTAATTTCATAGTTTTGGAAACTTCTTCCCTGCCATTTTAGTTTTTTGGATACAAAGAATATTAGGCTTATTACTTAAACATAGGTTCTTGATACACCTCTACTTTAAGGGGGTATTAGCACCCCTTATATTCCATGTGATGGTAATAATATATAATTAGGGACTACTGGACTCACCTACAAATTACTAATATCAATTTGTTGTTTAGTAAAGAGAAGTTCATCCAAATTAGATTGTGTTCCATTCTCTATGTTTTCTCTTGCTTCTCTGACTCTCACTTGATAATTTGAGGGTTTTCCTCTTTTTCCCTTACCTGTATAAAGAATAGGTGTTATTATTTTATTCTTCAATATCTTTTCACAAATTTCCTTTTCATTATATTTATCCTCTCGTAGCTCTACTACCGAAGCTTTTGAATTGATTTGATGGTTTTTTAGTATTTTGTTATAAATGGTAGAGGTATTAACATCTAACACTACATTTTCTCTATCATTTTTCTTTTCTTGAATGGCATATGGTACTTCAAGAGACTCTTCAAAATCTAATGAAGCACATTCATTAGGTTCAACAGGAACATTCATCTCTAAATTAGAATCATATTGAATAGATGATTCCTTGTTAATATTTTGATCCTATTGTACTATGTCCTCTAAGCTTAGATCTACTTTTTATTCAAAGACTAAAGCCTCAAAGAATTGTTATTTCTTCCAATATCCTTCATTAATAATATCCACTGTTTATTTACTTTCATCTATTTGAACCTAATTTTTGGAAGTTAAAAACCATCCTCATCCATATCCATTTGTAAGTTTTTCTTATAGTTTTCTACATATGTTTCTATTGGACTTTTCTTAGGGTATGATATCTCAATATTCCCCACATCATGAGATATTCTATATATAAAATATATATTTTCATAATCTATGGTTTGGGTCCACAACTTACCCCCATACTTAAAAATTATTGATTTTGGTAAAGGTTTACTTATATCAATCATGACCAATATTTGACCATAAATAGCCAAGAATCCATATTTTATAGTTTCTAAAATCTCAAGGAATTCTTCAAGAGTATTGTATATTGCCTTGAAGGTATCCATTTCCAATAATTCAATGGGAAACCCATACATCATAACTTATACTGGTACTAGGGATAGATTTACATTTTCAGGTGCAAAGACTTCATACATGTACATAAGGAAGAGTCATGCTCTTATCATAAACCAGGGGCCCTATTTTAGGATTCTATATCTTTCCTCCCTGGAACAAAAAATGTCTAGGAATAAATATTTGAAAATAAAGGATAGAACCACTCCTAGAAGCTTCTAACTCCTATCAATTTATTTTCTCAAGACCAAAGCCCCTAGCCAAAACCCATTAAATTTACCAAAAATTACCCTATATTAGAGCATCAAGGATCATTTCTCTATGAGGCCCTCACTAACCTCTACTATTAGTGATGACTCTAAGGACTTATCTATAAATTGGTCCTTGGGAAGGAAACTATAACTCAAAATCTACTAAAATTTACCAATATATCCTATAGTAATTATATTATTTGAAAATAAACCTATAATAATTTGCATGCAAAAATTCTAAGATAATGAAGAGGAAAAAGAAACTTAGCTGAAAAATTCTAAGACTAGAAAAAATGTCCTACCTTATTGATGGCCTAGCCCTTCATTGCTTATCCCATCATCCAAACCCTAGTTGAAAAATATTTGCAACTTTATTTTTAATGACTTGAAAGATTGTCACTACCTTTATTTTGGATGGATGACTTCATAGGGTTATATCTCCCTCAATACCACTTAGATTCCTTCCTATGAATAATTATTTTAAATATCTTTAAATTCTACACAAATTTATCCAAGAATCATCTTAATTAAACAATCCTTTGTAAATATATGACTCCTAAATGATGAAATGTTTTTAGGACAAAAATTTCATAACACTGCCTTAGTGTCAAATGACTATCCTCCCATGGTCATGTCTCCCTTAATATTGTTTGGATTTTTTTGAATGATCACTCATCTAAAAAAAATCAAGTTTTGTACAAAATAGCACAAGAATTGTCTGAATTAAACAACTCTATACGAAGATATGGCTCCTAAAATATGATTCATTTTTTTTTTAAATTGCCCTAGTTCTATCTTAAAGTATGATTATAAAATCCTAAAAAAAAATTGTAATCCTTTTTAACAATCATCATTTAAACAATCCCATTTTCACTCTTTAACTAATTAAACAAGAATGTTGTTATGAGTTGAGAGCGAGCAAGTTGGAAAAAAGTGATACAAGTGTGAGCCCCACTAGGTAGTATGGAAGGAAAGTCATATGTGAAAGCCCTAACGGGAAGTTAGGATACCCTACCCAAAAGTATGGATATCTAAGTTGAAGACAAGAGGAACGAATATATTACAAGTTTGGTCCAAATAACAAATATTACATTGATATGGATTGAAACTGGTCAATCTTTTATTGCTCAAATTGAAGTTTAAATAGGCACTTAAATATATCTTTAGGTACAACTGATAGCAAATATATGCATAAATATCAACAGGATAAGCTACTAACTTAGGATCTAATAAACTAACAACTTGATCTAGAAAGCTAACAACCTTACCTTCTAGATAACCAACGTGAGCATAAGTAGTACATAGGATAGAATATCACCTAAACTAAAGTTGATAAATAAAAGAAACCTATGCCTATCCTTATCATTCCTCCCCACCATAGAAGCATTGGACTCTAATGCTTTTACAAGAAAGTGGACGAGAAGATGTACAAGTTCCCAAAATATAATCCTTGAACTTGATTAAGAAGAGAAGAGAGAGAGATGCTACTCGAGAGAGCATACAATAGCCCCAATGGGATCACCACAACTCCTACAAAGGGAGTACCAAAAGCAAAAAAATGCTCAAAAAGGGTCTTGTAGGAAGCCCCAATGGGATCACCACAACTCCTATGAAGGGAGTGCAAAAACAAATAATTATCAAAAGGGCCCTGTAGGAATGTTCTTCAATATTCTCCTGAAAATGTTGCGGGTTCCTTGAAACTATAGTAGTTTAACTATAAGGAAGATTTGCAACATAAAGAGGAAAAAGGCACAAATTAGAATGATCCAATACAAGGCATGGAATGGAGTGTTTGGTACCACTAAACGTGCAGTCCTTATTACAGAGTCACAAAAGTTTTTAAAAACCCAAATTGGAGGATTGCAAATCCTCAAATGCTTCAGACGATCCAAGGGATCGTATTACAAATCCATAATGACAAGTGGAAAATTATGCTTCCACTAATTACAAGGGCAGTTTAATCCACAAACTTACAATATTACAACTAGGCACATAAAGGTGCACAAAGAAGCAAATGTGTAAATATCACAAATGCTCATAAAATAGGAATATTCCCTTTTCTCCTTTTTTTTTTAATTTATTTATTTTTTTCTTTAAAAAAATTAAAAGTAAATAAATAAATAAATGTGCATTTTTTCCCTTCTTTTTAATACTTTTAATAGTTTACAAGTACATAAATAAATTAAAAAAAAAGAGAGAGTACATATTTATTTACTTTTCAGCTATTAAAAGTAAATAAATATGTTTCTCTCTTTTTTTTTAATTTATTTATGTACTTTTAAACTATTAAAAGTAAATAAATAAATTAATGTGCACTTTTTAAAATAAAATATATTTTATATTTTATACTAAATATAAAATATAAAATATTATAGTGCAAATCAAAATGCACGAAAAATGAGTGCAACATCTAACTAGAGAGTTGAGTGCAACTCTTGTTCTCTAGAGCTCTCTATGCAGGGGGAGAAAAGAATTAAAAATTCATGCAAGGGAAATAATTAAAAATTCTTCCAAAGGGGAGAATAATTAAAATAAAAATGCATGTGATTGTCACCTTGCAAGCAATTGCAACTGTAACACGAGATGCATATTGCAAGCAATATTTTACTGATAAAACTTCTCCCAGCAATAGTCATTTACTGGTAAAACTTCTCCCTCATTCCAAATAGAAGTGCAGTGATCAAAATTTTTGCTATGCAAACTCAAGTTTACCTATTCACTCACTAGAGCTTCTACTTAGTGCAATGCACCAAACGATGGTCTAAAATCCTCTAACCAACACCAAGCAAAAGAACAAACTAACACAATTCTGATCGTAGGATTTGATACCACTGATGTGGATTGAAACTAGCCAATATTTTATTGCTCAAACTAAAGTTTAAATAGGCACTTAAATATACCTTTAGTTACAACTAATAGCAAATATATGCATAGATCTCAAAAATAGGATAAGCTACTAACTTCGGATCTAATGAACTAACAAAATTATCTACAAATCTAACAACCTTACCTTCCAGATAACCAATGTGAACATTCGCAATACATAGGATAGAATATCACCTAAACTAAAGTTGATAAATATAAGAAACCTATGCCTATCCTTATCATACATCAAAAATTATTATTAAGGATGAGATGATCGAGCATGATATAATGGTTCTTAAAACTAAAGGTTTAATATGTAAGTTCCATGGGTCAAGTGGAAGTGCAGATTGAATTCAAATTACATTATGACTTTTCTTCCTAAAGTTTTTTTCTTATCTTTCCAATTAAAAAATAAAAAATAAAATAATGGATGGTGGAACATGGTTTAGGGGGAGAGATTCCCTTTATTTAATATCATCGAGTGAATTTTTTTTTTGATATAGAAACTATTAAAAAGCTTCTAGTGTGGGGTAAGGCTTTTTGGAATCCCATATCAGCTTATCAATAAGGATTTTTTGAAGAATATTGGAAATATCCTTGGATAATTTATCAAGCAGGGACCAATTACTGAGTGAAATCATGATATATATACTAAAAAATGTGTTGCTATGGATATTTCAAATTCAATTAAGATTACTTATAGAGAATGGGATCAACAAGTGGATTATGAAAACATTGTATTTTGATGCTACAATTGTTGAGAATGGATACAAGGTAAGAGATTGAAAAGTAAAAACAATAAAGAAAGAGACATGAATTTTTGGTCATGAGACAAACTTCAATATGAAACAAGGAAATCATACTCTAGTACAAGTTCAACTAGATCAAAGAGATTTCACTCCAAACAAAGAGACAAAGAAAGAAGAATACAAGATATGAGAAAGTACAAAGTGTAAGTTTAAATTTAGAAGGAAATAAAGGTGAAAAGGAAGATGTGGAATAAAATTTAAAGTAAACAACATAGGTAAAGTTTATTCTAAATAGTTTGTGTTCATTTTCATTAAGTAGTATAAATTTCTCTCATGGCACCAGAAATGAAAGTAGTGTAGAGGTTATCCCTTGCACTTTATAGTTTCAAGAGTAGAATAATAAGGAAATGAGGATGAATAAAATCCATAGCAATTTCGGTTTTTAGGGCAGCATAAAAAGGTAATTGTTATTGAGAAATATCCTTGCACTTTAGGGTTTCTAGGGCAATATAAAGAAGAAAGTGCTTTTGAGGATATCCCTTGCACTTTGAATCATTCAAAGAAAGATAAACCTATAAATGATAAGTATCACTATGAGTGGTATAAATTTTTCTAAGAAATTAATGAAGATGAAAGTGATGGTGGGAATGAAAAATATAGGAAGACCCAAGAAGCAATAATAAAGATAAAGAAACTCAAAGAGATTGATGTGGAAAATAAAATCAAATATAATAAATGTTAACAAGTAGTGGGATCAAAGACATAAATAGAAAGTGGTGGTCATCAAGGAAGTGGTTAGGGAAGAGAATTCCATAGATGGGGTAGGACCTTCAATATTTGGTCTACTAGATAATGAAGCAGATGTTGATGGATAAGTGAAGAACACAAGATTATACTGAGAGGGGGGTGAACAGTATAAGAGCACTTTTTACTTTTTCTCTCAAACCAATATATGCAATGTAAAGATAGCAATATCAATAGCAGTAATCAAAGCAATGTACACAACATCACCACACAATAGAAACACAATAATTTACGTGGTTCACCCAAATATGGCTACTTCCACGGAGAAAATATTTCACTAATTTTTCTCAATCAATATCTTGGGAATCCTTCCCAATTACAATGTTTATGGATCTTTGTCCAAAGGAGATGTTGATCCCCTAAATCTGGTTTGTGGATATCTATCCACATGATAACTCTTTCTCCTCTGCTCTAGCTGGTGATCCTCTAGAAGACTCTTGCCTCCATTGCACTGATTGGTGGATCTCTCTCCATTTGAAGACTCTTGTCCTCACTTAGAAGACCTATCCTCAATATCTTGGCTGATGGATATCAATCCATTGGAGACTTTGTCCTCACTGCTCTATCACCTCCAAAGCTCTGTCTCAATTCTGTACTAAACATAGTCCAGTCAGTCTAGCACAACTCTACTCAATCTATTACACTAAACACAGTCCAGTCAGTCTAGCACAACTCTGCTCAATCTCTTGCACTAAACACAGTCCATTTGGTCTAGCACAAGTCCACTCAAATTTGAACTAAACACAGTCCAGTCAGTCTAGCACAAATCTGCTCAATAGGTCCACTTAGAACCAACTCAAATCTGCTCAACATGTCCACATAGAACCTACTCAAATCTGCTCAATAGGTCCACACAAAACCTGCACAACTCTGCTCAATAGGTCCACTCAGAACCTACCCAAATATGCTCACCAGGTCGACACAAAACTTGTCCAAATCTACTCAATAAGCTTGCACAACTTGTCCAAATATGCTCAACAATATCACACAGAACTTGCCCAAATCTGCTCAACAAGCTCACACAAAACTTGTCCAAATATGCTCAATCACTTTCTCAACTCAAATCAATCTCATAGAAGCATAAAGATAATTGTTAGAGACTCAATATGTTCTATACTCAAAACTCAATCTCTTTCTTAACTCAATCTCATAGAAGCATAAAGAGAATTTTTAGAGACTCAATATGTTCTATACTCAAAACTCAATCTCTTTCTCAACTCAATCTCAACTCAAATCAGAATATAAAATAGTTTGTTTTATGGAACTTGAACAACCACTTCATACATCCACTTGACTAGGCCCAATCAACTCTACTCAACCAATCACTCAAGAAACAACTCTTGCTCAGAAACCCTAGTCCAAGCATGTATGATCCAACTCAAAATGTTTCCAACAATGCTCAATAACAAATCTCACATAACAATGATACTCATGATCTTTTCAAACCCTATTCCAACTCACTTCAAAAATAATGCTTATAAATCAATCTTCACATAATAGTGATACTCATGTTCTTTCCAAACTCAAGTTCAAGTTCTTTGCACAATCCAATGGCTTCAACAACAATGCTAATAAAACAAGATTTTAATCACAACACTTAATTCTAGAAAACCTTGAAGAATTAACTCAAACACTTCACTCAACCAATGGTCTCAATAACAATGCTTATCAAACAAGGTTTAATCACAACTCTCAATTCAGAAAACCTTGAAGCATTAACTCAAACACTTCACTCAACCAATGGTCTCAACAACAATGCTTATCAATCAAGGTTTAATCACAACTCTCAATTTCAGAAAACCTTGAAGCATCAACTCAAAATCTTTCAAAAAGGAAACCCTAATTAAATCCTTTTCTCTCCAAAGATGTTTTTAGAAATCAACCAACCAATCAATTTATTAAAGGAGAATATTGCCCATACTTTTTTTTGCCAAGGAGTTGTTCACAAAATATTCCACATTTAAAAATTTTTGCCTCAAGGGGATTCGTTCCCATGTCTTGGCCTCACCATGAGCACCTTAGCCACGGATAAGGTTGCCACATGAGCTACACGCTTGTTCACAAAGGGGAAAGCACCATGTGCTTCCTCTTTGCGCTTCTCCTTGACGTGTGCCTTGGGCGCTTCCACAACACTGCCACCAAAAACCACTCCATGAGAATTGAACACATGACCTCCGTGCTCTCAACACCTTTATGCTCTCCAATATTCCACTAGGCCACACTACCCAATAAAAATTTGGGGATGGTCTCACTCTGTCTTATCCTCTGTTCCCTTTGCCAATCATTTTAAACCACACGAGCTCATTTTCGCATATGCCACACAACAATCATTCGAGCAAGGATAATTCATGAATGAATATGGGTATATATTTATATTGCCATCCTCCTTTGTCTAAGACGTTGGCACTTTGATTTGAATGCATCATGTCGACGCTCTAAGGCTTCGAGCCTTAGTAAAACCCAACCTTTGGGTTTTTAATTATTAAAAACTTTGCGCTTGAATATATTCTATTTCTCTAAAACCCAACCTTAGGGTTTTAATCAAATGAATTTTATCCTTTAAAATATAATTATATTATAATTAAAAATTATAATATTTAATTAGATTTTTACCACTTTGGTAAATATTATAATAATAATTATAATATTTTTAACCTTCCAATGCTTCGGATGAATTGCTTCCATGGAGAAGTAAAAACCTCTTTCTGACCCAATCTTTTTGGGTGTAAAATAAAATATTTTAACCCATTATAAACTTCGATTAAACTTTGCACTCGAACTGAATAAGAACTCTCACTGGCATCTTGACATCAATGACAACTTTGGCATAGGACTCAAAATGTCCAATAGGGAGGAACCCAACAATTTGATCCAAGAACATCCCATGAAAAGGGTAAATTTTCAATTAGTTGGATTGATAAGATCAAAGGGAAAGCTTTGGTTTTTGTAGAAAGATATGATATATCTCCCTTTGATGGAGAAGGGGCTTTTTGTTTGTAGGTTCTAGATAAGCTTGTATAAAGACCAGTTTCTTAGAGGGCTAATAGTCTAGTTTGAAATTTATAAGGACTCATCTAGATCTGGATTGTATAAGAAAGTGGGTAGAAAGGAAATGGAAACCTTAAGGACACATGGGGATAGCAACTCTCCCTAAAGGTTTTTTCCTCATCACTTTCTCCAACTATGAGGATTGTGTTAAAACTTTGTTGGGAGGACCCTAGTTTTTTGGGAGAATGGGTCTTATTTTTAAAGGGTGGAAACTAGGTTTCAATCCAAAAATTGAAAATATAAATCTCACCCTACTTTGGGTAAGACTTCTAGGATTTCTTATAGAATTTTGGGATGAAGATATAATTGGCGTTTAGCCTTCGACTCAACAACTAAATCTTAAACTAGGCTATTTTTTTGTAGATTGTGTTATTATTGACATGAGAAAACTTTATCGATATCTATAAGGCTTATGTATAAATTTACATTTTGGAAACAACAAATTATATATGAAAACTTGTTGGTTCTATGTAGAGTGTGGAACAAATCTAGACATCTAGCTAAAGTTTTTCCTTTGAAGAAACCCTTGAATAAAGTTTGGAGAAAGAAATAAAAGACCAACAAAGAGAAAGAGAAGAAGGACGAGGAAGGTGTGGGAAAAATAACTTATATAGAAGATGCTAAGAATTTTCTCCATATGAGGAGCAGGAGGAAGGAGAAATGATACTAGAAACAGAGATCAAACCAATATGGAGAAATAAATAGTTTGTCAACCCGATGGTCCAATACAAACTGAAGCCCAAGAACAAAACCAAAAACAAGGAATCCAATATCAAGAAGATAATGTTAATTATACAAAAAATCCTCATTAGATATCAATTTAGGAGAAATTTAGTGGAGGACAAATTCGACAAATGGAAGGTACTCCTTTCCAGGGTCTAGATGAATCAAACAAGGTATGAACACATTGTTTAAATCTAAATAGATGGTCCCTTGTTCTTTTGATGTTCTTTATAATTTCCTATCAAAGTTTTTGGTTAAACCTATGGGTAACAAAAAAGAGAAAATTCCTTTTATGAATCCCACTAGAAACTCAAGAAGAACAATAGATGTAGGAAGTGAGACAAGAGTAGGAAGACCTAAATCAACTAAAGTCAAAAGTAGAAAAATGACTAAGGATATAGCAAATAGAACACAAAGCATTTTAGATATGAGTGGAGGAAAATTGGCCTCCACCCAAGGTAAGAAATGAAATTCATATCTTGGAATATAAGGGGCATGAATTCCTCTTCCAAACAACGGGTGATTAAAAATCTTAGGAATTATAATTACCTGGACATTATTCTTCTACAAGAGACTAAGATTGTTAGAAAGAATATTTTAGTAATGAATAATAATATTTGGAAAAGGATAAACTATGTAGCCATAACAACGAATGGAGCCTTAGGAGGACTTTGGATTTTATGGAACCTAGATTCAATTGATAGGAATTGTATTCAGAATACTGAAAGGCATATATCAGTTGTTTTCTTCTCTAAATTATCAAACTTTAGATAGGTTTTAAATAATGTTTATGCTCCTAATTCTATCATAGGTAGGATATCTCTACAAGAAGAGTTAAAAGATGTTAGGAAAAATATCAGTTATCTCTCGTGGGTGTTGGTAGGGGATTTTAACACTACCCTCTCCCCAAGTGATAAAAAGGATAAAATTGGGATTCTAATTATAGTATGGAAGAATTTTGAAATTTCATTGGCCATTGTGGTCTCATGGATATGAAATTAAGAGGGACTAAACACACTTGGTTTAATAGAAGGATTAGGGATAACCTGATTCAAATTAGATTGGATAGAGTTTTGGTGTCTTATGATTGGTTTACAAGGAATAGTAATTTTTCTCTCTGCTCTTCCAAAAATCAGATCTAATCACAATCCACTGATTCTTAACATAGAAGAAAGAAAAAAATGGTAAGATATCCTTTCCATTTTGAACTCATGTGGCTTTTTCACCTAGGTTAGAGGAAAAAATTAAAGAATGGTTGAATTGTAAAGTTGTTGGAATATGTATGTTCAGAGTGGTAAGAAAAATGAGAAATGTTAAAAATAATATTAAAAAGTGGAATAGGAATTATTTTGGTAATATTTTACAACAAAAGGAGTCTTTGGTTAAGAATTTACAGGCTATTGAAGAGCAAATTCAATCTCAAGGAATGTTGGAAGATATAGTCAAACAAAAAATCTTTACTTGGTGAATTTCATTCAATTTTGGCTGAGGAAACCTTTTGGAGACTAAAATCTACAACCTTGTGGTTGAAATAAGATAGAAAACCTAAGTTTTTTTATTTATCTACCTTAATACATAGAAACACCAACATAATCATATAGATTATTAAAAATAATGCAAGCAGTATACTAAACAAAGAAGACATCAAGCATGCAACAATGAGTTTCTTTAAAGAATTATTTTCAAATAACAATGATATAGAAGAAGATGCGGTAAATTACATGATAAGTAACATTCCAAACTTGGTATCAAATGAGATGAATGAAGCTCTAGTGAAACCCTTCTAAGAGGATGAAGTCAAAGAGTTTATTTTTAATATGCAAAAACATAAGGCTCTAGGTCCAAATGGTTTTCTAGTTGGGTTCTACCAATCATTTTTGCACATAGTTCATGGTGATATTATGGCAGTAGTTAGGGAATTTCAAGTTGCTCATAGGATTTTAAAAGATTATAATTCCACCTTTTTTGTTTTCATTCCAAAAAAGCAAGGTGCAAAGAATTTTAGAGACTTTCGATCGATTAGTCTATGCAGTACTATTTATAGAATTTAAACTAAATTGTTGGCTAATAAAATGAAAAGAATTCTTCCTAGAATTATTTCCTATAATCAAGGGGGGCTTGTGCTAGGTAGACAGATTCTAGATAGTATTATCTCAATCCATGAATCTATCCACTCAATTGAAAAAAGTGGTTCCACATGGATGCTTCTCAAGCCAGATATGAATAAGGCCTATGATAGAGTTTCAGGGTCTTTTCTAGACAAAGTTTTAGAAAAATCTAGTTTCGACTTTCAATGGAGATTGTGGATCCAATTATGTATTTCTTATCCTATGTTTTTTGTTATTATTAATGGCTTACCTGCAGGTTTTTTTCCAAGTCAAAGAGGGATAAGACAAGGGGACCCCATATCCCCTTATATATTTAATCTATGGAAGAATCACTAGGAAGAGCATTAAATGCAACAATCATCAAAGGTGTTAAACCGACCTTTATAGTAGATGCTATTACTCATCAACAATTTGTTTATGGCATTGTCATAGTGGATCAAGCTTCAATCAAGGAATCAAAATAGATTAAGAATATATTGGAATATTATGATAAGGCTTCAAGCCAAAAAATAAATAATGCAAAGAGCAAAATGTTTTACATCAATACACCAGTTGAAAGGCAAAAAAAAATTCAAGGATTTTTAGTTGTAGCATTGATAAATTTCTAGCCACTTATCTTGGTATGTCACACTTTAAAGGTAATATGAAAGAGGATTTGTAGAATCTAATCCTAGAAAAATTTCAAAAGAAACTAGCAAGGTGGAAAGGAGTTATACTGAGCCAGGTAAGTAAACTTTAGCTAGTTAAATCTATTTTACAAATTTTGTTGATCTATTTTTTATCGAATTTCAAATCCCTACTAAATTGTAAAAATAATAGAACATATTCAACACAATTTTCTATGGAAAGGATTACAAGAAAAATAGAGAATACCCTTAGTTGCCTGGAATAGAGTCTATACTTCCAATATAGAGGAATCTTTGGGGTTAAGAAAGATGAAGAATATTAATAGAGCTTTGTTAAGTAAAGTGAGATGGAGGCTAATTCAAGACAATGATTCTCTTTGGGCAAAAGTTATTAAGGCTAAATACTTATATTGTAATAATTTGTTTGTGAGATGCAAAAATTTCCCAATAGTCTTTGCCTTTTGGAATAGCATTATCAAAATAAGGCCTATGTTATTGAAAGGTTGTAGATGGAGAGTGGGAAATGGACACGAAATTAAGTTTTGGAAATATTCTTGGTTAGTGGAAAAATATCTCATCTCCTTTGATGACTTGGTTGTCATTAGAGAACTCTTGATAAGGTTGTATGAAAGAAAAGTTAAGGACTACATTGAGATGGATAACAACTTTAAGAGATTAAAATTCTTTCTTTGCAATCAAATGAGCAGATAACTTATAAAGATTTGATGAAACTCAATAATCTATTACAACTTTATCATTAAAACTAAGCATTCAGTTAGATGTCCTCATTTAGGATTCTAACTCTTTTGGAATTTACTTAGTTTAATTAGGATATGAAAGTTTATCTTCTCCTTCTAGTATGGATTTTCTAGCCTTTAGGACTTGGTTGTAGTATTTGACTCCTAAAATCTCCTTTTTCTCTTTATTAGTGGTGTATAACAAGATTCTAACTATTGATAATTTGATAAAAAAAGGTTTCCATTTTCCAAATATGTGTGTTATGTAACTCCAATGAAGAATTAATGGATGATGTCTTTGTACATTATCCTTTTTCTTCTAAAGTTTTCAAACTATTATTAAGGACTTTATATTTATGTTGGGTTAGTCTGAATAGTTTTGTTGAGCTATTTGAACAATGGCATTCCCACTTTCTTAGTAGTAGGCTAATATTTTTATGGAATATATTATTACCTCATTTTTTTTGGAGTATTTGGTTTGAGCAAACAAATAGAATCTTTAAGGAAGTTTTCATGAATGAGATGGTTACTTTCCATAAAATAAAATCAGCTATTAAAGATAACTTTTCCATTTTAAAAAATATTGAAGGTTGGGAGAATTTTTCAAGAGGCTAGAATAGCCTCTTTGTGGGATCTGACACCTCTTCATAATCAAGAAATAGATCCAAAAATTATTGCTAAAAAAATACATTTTTGTGTTCCCCCAGATTTGGTTGGCTTAAACTTAATTTTGATGGTTCAACAAAAGGAAACCCAGGCAGGGCAGGAGGAGGTGTAGTTATAAAGGACCTATTCGGTATGTTGTCATTGCTTATGCAGAACCTTATGGGATCTAGACTAACCACTTTGCAAAAACTAAAGCTTTGTATATAGGCATCAAATTAATTAAAGAATTGAATATTAAGAAAATTATTGTTAAGGGTGATTCTATGAACATTCTAAACTCCCTACATAATATGAATACATCCAGTTGGAACATCAAGGAAATTATTGAGGATGTTAAGATTAGTCTATCCTCTCTTGAGGAAGTGGAAATTAATCATATTTATAGGGAAGGCAATGGGACAATCAATAGGTTAGCAAAAAAGGGAGTTAAGAGTCCTCATTTGATTGTCTAGAGGGAAGATCTTCCTTATTCCTTGAACTCTATTATTAATAAGGATAAATATCATGTTGTTTATAATTTTAAAAGAGTAATGAATAATAAAACTAGTCTTAGGAAGAATAATATTAGATCACAAAACGGTTTTGTAGTTATTAACCAGTCGATGTTTGGCCTTTGTCATTACATGTTTTATTTTTATTGGTTTTTGTAGTTTTGGGAGAGAGCTAGCATGTGTAATGAGCTTCTCAAGATCCTTTATTTCATCTATAGGTTTATGATTTTCTATGTATTTATGGAGATTCATATTCATTTTTTGTGGATGGAGGAACTCTAGCCAATATTAGAATGTGAAAGTTGTCCATTTTTTTAGTTATGAAGTTGTATAGTTGTCTATATAAAAATAGTCAACCGAGGGTGATCAATCCATTGAAAAGTAGGGGAAATATGAGGTGGAAATGACTATTCTACAAAAGGAATTTTTTTAGATGTTATAGGATGTGAAGAGTGTTGAGCCAATAGAGAACGCAACTAACTTCAAATCCTTTTCAAAGTTGTAAGAAATTGAAATTGAGATTAACCATCTAGAGAGGACTTGAATAATATTGTTGTTTGGATGTTCTCTACCAATATTAGGATGCTACAAATGCATTACTTTGGCCCAAATGAACCAGGGGTAGGGCTAAATATTTTGGCCCTATTTTAAATGCTCTCTATTATGAGTCTGTTGTAGATGCATTTATATAGCTTTTTTGTCTAGGTCATCAATTGAAGTAGTGTAAGAAAAGTTAAATGAAGCAATGTTATAATTTCTAAATGCAACATTTTGGCTATTCTTTGTTATGTTTATCTCATGATGCAGTTTGGTGTTCATCTTTGTCTAGGAGACTCTGGTTGTAAAAAAATATTGGGGTCCTTTAAAAAAATCCTTTTTTTCTTCCTTTATTTAAATAAATAAAATGATATCTTAGAATATTAGGGGAATGATAAACACCCCTATAAAAAGAGGTATAGGTAATTTACAGGTTGTTATAGACAACATATTTATTGAAATGGAAACTAGGTCGCAAATATTTTAGCCATTTGCAATGTTGATTTTTATCTTGGAAAAATTCAAATTTTAGAAGGCAATTGGATGAGTGATATTTTATCTCTAGTATTAAGGATTTAATTATGAAAATGTAACAATTCAAGGAATATGAGAAATATCTTTGATAGAAAGGCAAATGAAGAATATCTTTGATCGAAAGGCAATTTCGATATGGTTTAATTAACTTGATAGCAATATAATGAGAATAACATAAAGTTTTATTATTTTAATGGGAGTGGCCCTAATAGAAGCCACACATAGCTTATTAACAAAAATCAATTACCATTTAAACAAGTTCAATTTTACAAATGTTCAAGCATAAAATTTTATGATAATATGAACTAAAGCACTAACATTAAAAAATAAAAGCGGTGCAAATTGAAAGACCTTTTATGCATTAAAAATAAACGTCCAAATGTTAAAATTTGGAATTAGGAAAAGAAAAAGGTGTCATTTTATAGAATTGTTACATCCATTGTCTTATATGGTTGTGATATATAGGATGGTAGTCTATCTTAAGTCTCCTAAAATAAAATCAAGTAAATATATGAACAATTTATCACAAATTTCTTTAAGCTTAACAACCAAACACTTTATCTTATTCTTCTTATAGAGGCATGATTAATACCCATTAAAGATGAAACCTAGAAGTGTTATTTACTATGTAGACACAAACTAGCCAATCTTGTTGTATTATATAATATATTCAAGAATGAATAGAACTAGCTATATTATTCATAAAAGAAAAGAAAACATATCACTTGTCCAAAACAATACGCAAATATGGAAATATGCCCTTAGAGTCTAATAATTATTACTAACAAATAAATAATGATCTTCAACTGATGAGACACTTTTATGATATAATACACCTTTGATGTTGGACATTAAGACCAATAATTGGATGATGATAATAATAATTTAAACTATCACCATATAAGGTGAACATGGACCCATAGCACAAATATAATTATCAATATAAACTTGATTATTTTCTCTAGTGAAGGTTAACACTATCTCAACATTCCCTCTTAAGTTGAACAAAGACATGGAGAGAGACCGTTAAGACTCATTTTCCTTTAAGGGATGCTCTTCCACATTAAGTTGATCTTGTCATATAGTAAAAGTCACCTCATACATAACCTTGGTTAGGATAATTGTAGTTTGATTTTCTAAAGATACATACACTGGTATGATTTCCCTATGTGAGTGAAATTAAAAAATGTAGTGCATCCAAAAGTCAATGTGCTTAGCCTATTTATGTAGCATTGGATTATAAACAAGCTTTAAAATATTATGATTACCACAAACTAGAGTGATAATATTTTTTTTGAGGAAGATCCAATTGTTCAAGTATCAACAACATCCACTAAAGATGTTCTATACCTCATTTATAATATAATATATATCCTTCCGTTGAATATAGACATATAGTAAACTTTCACTTGGAATACCAAGAAATTGATCCCAAACCAAGCAAAAAAATAAAAATAGTAGTGGATTTGTGCTCATCAAGATTTGACAAAATATTAAATGTCTATTTGAAGAGTGTTCTTGATGTAGTAAAAAAATCATCTAGTTATTGTATAAGATCTACGAGACTCTCTATGTCACGGTGGGTTGAGTGAACACATGCATTGTAGCTGACAATGCACAAGGAACACGATTTCCCTAAACATGCATCATACAAAATACCCACACAAGAACCATGATATAAATATTGAAATAGTCATGGTTTCTTATTCGTGTGAACTATAGATTATATACCTACCAAGAAAAGAGGCTCGAAAACTAATCAATCGATAATACAAAGCTCAATCCAGGTCAAGATAGAGAAGAGAATGAAATAAAACCTCACACAATTCCAAATAATAGGCATGGATATGGCTAGATTTTGATACTTTACAATGAAGAGGACAAATATTTATAGATAAAATTTAGGAGCCTTTTTCTCCCTAAAATTCAAAATGGCTCCCTTCAAAATTCTTTCCTAGGGTACTACATTAATGGTGCATAATTTTGAGACCTCCAAATATGGAGTCATTTAAGGTGAGATCTTACCCATTCTGGAGATTTTTCGCAGATATTTCTTACCATTAATGCTAGGTTAGTTTTGTGGTCATTCCTATGGATTTTTCATGATGATGCTTTGAATGTTGTACTTCTTTGTAGAAAGGAGGTCACACACCTCAAAAGGATGAATACCTCAACACAATGTATGGGATCTGAGGTTTTGGTCTTGACTGGGTGGTATAGGAAGGATTCAATGACCCTCCATGTAAGGGTTTAAGGGTGGGAGTCCTCAAAACAAAAAAAATTCTCCTAAGTTTTTGGAGCATGGGTAATGCAATCTTGACTAGAATTTGGATAACCATTCTTCCTTTATTTTTTTACAGAATACCAGTTTGTAAGATTGATGTATCTTACCACTAACTTTTCATTTGATCCATTTAGTATCCCAATTATAATTGCTAGCCTGTGATCTTCTAATGTTTATATTGGGTGAGTATGCCCAAGTTTGTTTTCCTTCTAGTTATGCATGTTGTCTCTTTGGGTTGTCAAAAATCTGGTTGTGTCTTCTTGTTATTAGCTCTAACCAAAAAAGCCTAGCCATAGATCCCATGCAATTGTCTCTACTTTACTTTTGGACTCTAGTCACCTTGCTTCCTGTTGGAGTCTTCTCCCACAAATTTAACCAAGGTGTGTAGTCCTCCCAAGTGTAGTGAGAATTCACTACACTTCTGGTAGCTCATAGGGGATCCTCAACTCGATGAGGATAAGGAATCCAAAGAAGATATCACCTCATCCATTGGAAATAGAGTTACAATTTGGAGTGAAAGTGGGAATAGGAAGTAGAGGTGGAAATTTTAATAAGTCAGTCTACATCTTCACAAAAATTAGGATCTCTTGTAAATTTTGGTAGTTGTCTACAACAAAATGAAAACTATAGTACATATATGCAATGGGTATGGGTGGCCCCTATCCATTGGGTATGGAGTTAGAAGCCCCCCAGTTTCCATTGAGCTGCATCTTTCTTCTTTTTCTTCGAGTTACAAGGGAAAAAAGCTTCTACCCTAGAAGAATTGGGGCTCTTGGGAATATCCCTTGCTATAGATAGACCGGTACTAGAGCTATTTGATTTCTTTGATGCAGGCTGGCTAGCAATAATTTTGACTCCTTTTGCTCTCAATCCTTTCATAGTATATTCTCCACTCCTAGCTTAGATTCTTTATCTCCTTTGAGTTGCTAGAGGTGGAGGGGCTTCTTCCTTGGGCTTGTTGAGTGCCCTCACTTTTTTTCTTAAGCACCTCAAAGGGGGTTAACTCCACTATCTATGATATCCCTTGGCCCATATGGTTATTGGTTTGGCTTGGTGGCTTATTCTATGTCACTCCCTTTGTTTCTACATGCTCTTCTTCCTCATTCTAGGTTGTTGCAATCTAGCCAAAAGTAGCAAGTTGTTGAGTGAGAGAAGGATGAGGAGTGATAGACTAGATAGCTAATTGTGGTGGTGTTATCTTCTTAAGCCCATCTACGAGTAGAGAAACAAGATGGTCCCATTCATAGGTTGAGTGGGGGAAGATATTTGCACCCCTCTCAAGATTTTCCTTTGAATGATGCCACAAGTAGCCTTAGAGCCACATTTTGCTTTGTGATATTATGTAGTTGATAGAAGCAAACCATGGATCATAGAGACATTAACAGATCTGATAGACCTTTGCCAGTATAGTATGACACAACCTTGAGTGCTAATATCATAATGTAATCCCATTCATTTAGTGGTACTAGGAGTTGTAAGGGGTTATTTTTGTTCCATGCAGTAAAGCTCAAGTGATGGGAAGCAACCATATTTAGGCATGTGGATTTTATAGTATGCTCCTTATGATATTTTGGAATAGGTTCTTTGAGTGGATTCACCAAGTGAATACTACATTTTATTTGAGAGTTGATGGATTGGGATATTCACCAAAATTCCAATCTGGTGTTCTTCTTAGTGGCTTCATCTGGATATTTTTTTATGTGTAAATTTACTAGGTGGTGTGATATTATTGAAAATACAAAGGATCTCACCATAACCATGGCCTGTAATGGTGATTTATTCAAGTTCTTATTCCCCAATAGAGTCACCAATAGCTCTTTTGGCATGCTCGATGGGACCCAAATTATCAATTTTTTCCCTAATAAAAATTTAGATTAATTTTTATAGTGAAGACCTCAATCCTTTGCTTATTGAAGCACCTTGAAGATTAACCTGGTAACTCTATTTTAGAAGAACCTACAAAAATCACCATTACAAGCCAATGTTACAATGGGATCCTTTATTGTTTTAGCAATAACACACTACTTGGCAACTCTACATACAAACAAATATCTATAAGAACACTAGTTTGGGATTCTAGAGAAGGTTCCAGTCCATTAGCTCTTAGGAAAATATATATTCACCTAGTGACTCTACTCAAATCACCTAGCCCAAAATATCATAAGGATACTACTATCAAATCCACATGCCTAAACATGTTTGCTTCCCATTGCTTGAGCTTTACCACATGGATCAAAAAGAACCCCTTGTAGCCCCTAATACCACCAAATGAGTGGGATTACATTCTGATGTCAATGCTTGAAATCATGCCAAACTATGTTAATGAAGGTCTGCAAAACCCACTAGTGCATCTAGTCATGGTCTACTTCTACCAACTACACAATATCACGAAGCAAAACATTGCTCTAAGGTTGCTTATGGCATCATTTAAACAAAAATATAAAGATAGGTACAACTTTATTCCCCCACACTCAATATATGAATAGGACCAACTTGCTACCCTGTTTGTAGATGGGTTTAAGGAGATTGAGTCACTACCACAAGATATCTAGTCTATCATTCCCTAGCCTTCTCTCACTCAACAACTTGTTACTTTCAACCAGAATACAACAACCTAGAATGAGCAAGAAAAGCATGTCAAAGTAGAGGGAGTGACACACAATAGGCCACCAAAAAAAACCAGTAACTAGATGGGTCAGGGGATAGAAGAGATAGTGGAGTCCACCCTATCTGAGGTGCTCAAACAAGAAATCAAGGGCACTCAATGAGTCCAAGGAAGAAGCTCCACCTCCAATATCTCAAAGGAGACAACGAATTTGAGCTAAGAGTGGAGAATATGCTCTAAAAGGATCGAGAGTAGAAAAGGAGTCAAAATTGGTACCAACCATCCTACATAAAAGAAATCAAATAGCCTTGGTACTAGTCTATCTATAGTAAGAGGGTTGCCTAAGATCCCTAATTCTTCCAGGGTAGAAATTTTCCATCATCAAAAATGGAAGAAAAAAAAGAAATATGTGGCTCAAATGAAAACCAAAAAGGGACTTCTAACTCCATGCCCAATGGATAGAGGTCACCCATACGCATTGTATATATGTACTATAGTTTTCATTTTGTTGTAGGAAACTACTAGCATTTATAAGAGATTCTAATTTTTATGAAGTTGTAGATTGGTTTATTGAACACTTCCATCCCAAATTTTGACTTCATACTAAATGGATAAGGCAATGGCTTCTCTAGGTTTCTTATCCTCATTGAGCTGAGGATCCCCTGTAAGCCACTAGAACTATGGTGAATTCTCACTACACTTGGGAGGATTATGCACCTTGACTAATTTTATGGGATGATACTCCATTGGGAATCAAGATAACTAGAGTCCAAAAGGAAATCAAAGATAGGTGCATGGGACTAGTGGTCAAGTTTTTGGGTCAAAGCTGACAACAAGAAGACAACCAGAGTTTCAATGATAGCCCAAAGTGGCAATGGATGCAACCAAAAGGAAAAAATAACTTGGATACACTCGCCCAATATAAACATCCAATGATCATAGGCTTATGGTTATAATCAAGACACTAGAGAGAGTAAATGAAAATTCAATGACAAAATACATCAATAGGATAAAACAAGATTTTGAGTGAACAACAAAGGAAGAATTATTATCTATATTTCAATCAAATTTGCATCATGCATGCTCCAAAAATTGAAGAGGCCAAGTTTTATTCTAGGGACTCCCACCCTTGATCCCCCACATGGAGGGTCATTGTCCCCCATACCCTCCAACTAGGGTTGTAGTCATGGATATTGTGTATTGTGTTGAGGTGTTCATCCTTCCAAGGTGTACAACCTGCTTTCTATAAAGAAGTACAACATTGAAACCATCATCATGAGAACTCTAGAGGAGTGGTCATGGACCTAACCTAGCATTAATTGCAAGAAATCTCTATAATAGATCTCTAGCATGGACAAGATATCACCTCAAACAACTCTAGATCCAGATATTTCATGATTACATCCCATTAATGTAGAAGTACCCTAGGAAAATTTTTTGAAGGGAACCATTTTGAATTTTAGGGGGGGGAGGCTCCCAAATATTTTCTATAAATATTTATGTCCTCTTCATTGTAAAGTATCGAAATCTAGCCATACCCATGCCTAGTATCTAGTCTTGTGTAAGGTTTTCTTTCATTCTCTTCTATGTCTCAACATGGCCCAAGCCTTGTATTATCATTTGATTAGTTTTTTATCCTCTTCTCTTGGCTTGTATGTAATCTAGAGTTCACACAAATAAGAAATTGTGACTTTTAATATTTCTTTTTTGGTTTTTGTGTGGGTGTTTTATATGATGCATGTTTGGAGAAACTATGTTCCTTATGCATTTTCAAATTTGATGCATGCGTTCACTCAACCTACCACATCATAGAGAGTCTCTTATATCTTTGACACATCACCACCCATATCTTAGGCTAGTTAGGCTAGATAGGTTTGACTATTCTTCATTATTTAATTTTAGTCATTTATTGTATTTTCTTTATCTCCATTTTCCCTATCAAAGCACCCAATAAAATAGTTTAGATTAGGAGGAAGAGCATCAAAGATTGCATTCATGTGTAGATAATGTATATAGCATGTGAATAACAAGAGAACACACACAAAATATATATATATATATATATATATATATATATATATATATATATATATATATATATATATAACACCTTCAGCTTTAAAACTTAACTAATTTTTAAGTTTTACAAGTATTACCTATATCAAATTACCCTTTCTTAGGTTCATTATTGGAGGAAGAAGGCACTTATATAATACAACCCCCTATCAAATGTATATACCCTGTTCCTTTAGATTTGAACCATGGATTTTTTATTTGAAATATTTAATCTTTCACCATTAAGCCCATTCAAACTATACTAAAAAAGAAAAGCTAAATTTGAAAAAACAATATAATTTCTAGCTTTAAAAGTGATTTTAACCTCCATTGTTGAAATCTATATAACCATCCAACAATGATCTCTCTCGAATAGTTACTTTTACAAGCTCTAGAACCATATGGTCATTTCTCTTCACTAATAAAATCTCAATAAAATGTTTTAGGATAATGATAAACAAAATTATTTTCCATTGTAGGCAAGATAGAATTTTAATAAAACATATTAATATATTAAAAAAAATAAAAATAAAATATACTTTAGTTAACTTCATTCTAAGAACACCATATCTTTATTTTGTATTATTTTTCTATTTATCCTAATGGTCTAGGCATCAATATGAATAAGGCAAGATTTTCCATGAGTATTTAGTGTATTAATTACTATATGAGAATTATTTTTAATTAAAATAAAATTGAATGAATAAACATGAGAATTTGTAGTAGTAAGTTCGAGAATCTCAATTTGAAGAGCAAAAGGCCTTGATAAACTAACTAGAAAAATAGTATACAAAATCAAAGTAAAAAAGAAGATAATAGATATACATATAACATAGCATTTCACCTAGGAAACCCTTACGAAAAAAAATCCCAACATAATAATATCTCCTTATTGTATAAACTTAACCGTCTCCAATACAATAATGTTCATCTCTCATCTCTCTTCAAACCTTGATGCAAGTGCAATTAAATAAAAACAACACAAGAATGAATTTTACAATACCATGGGTGAAAAACCATGGGTTCAAATATTTAACCCTAAACAACCCATATGGGTCTAAAAATAGCTTAAGAAACCCTAAAAATTTTATCGAGGGCTACCTCCCTTGAACCCCAATGAGGATACATGGAGAGTGTCTAGTACCTTTTAGAGTTAACCCTGCCATAATAACATGGAAAATATTCAACATATTTCTAAAATTATCCCACTTGTTGAATATTTTTCATAGGGGTCAAAAACTGCCATTGTCAATTGTCAAGGGCAACCATGCCCATATATCTTCTACACCAAGAAATTTTTTGAGTAGGTACAACCTTTGTTAATGAATCAACAACATTATTCTTTGTATCAACTTTCTCCAACATCACCCAATTCCCTTCAACCATCTCTCTCACAAAATGGTACTTGATATCAATATGTTTTGAGCGATCATGAAAACTAGGATTGTTGACCAAAAATATTGCACTCTAAATATCACTATCAATTCTCACAGCCTTCTTCTTAAGACCAAATGTTTAACACAACCTCTATAGTCGCATTGCTTCTTTACATGCATGAGTTGTTGCAATGTACTCTACCTCTATTGTGGACAAAGCAACCACTAATTGTTTTTTACTCATCCAACTTACTGCCCCTCCAAATAGTCTAAACACAAGCACTCGTGGATCTTCTCTTGTCCAGATCTCCAACCTAGTCAACATCCATAAAACCTTGTAGATTTACAATATTACTATCTCCAAATTTTCCTTGGTAATAGATAGCATAGTCTGAATTTCCATGCAAGTATCTGAAGATCCTCTTCATAACAGTCCAATGTTTCTTTCCTAAATTGGACATATATCTGCTAACTACTCCCACTACATGTGCAATATCAAGTCTAGTACAGACCATTGCATACATCAAACTACCAATCACACTAGCATAAGGAACATGATGCATTTCTTCAATCTCCTCGTCTATTTTAAGATATTATTCAATAGATAAATTTTGACCAGCAAAATATGGAGTACATACTGCTTTACAATCATGCATCCTAAACCTTTGTAGTATAAAATCAACATATTTCCTTTAACCATAAAATTCTATTTGCATGATCCCTTATTATTTCCATACCCAGAATAAATTTTGCAACACCCAAATACTTCATGTCAAATTTAAAAGATAACTGGGATTTTAGTAGCTTTATCATCTCCTTATTGCTACCAATTAACAACATGTCATCCACATACAAAAAAATGATAACCAAAATTTCACCTTCTTGTTTAAAATACACATGGATCTACTTTGCTTTTTCCAAGCCCAAGTGTTAAAACAAACCTATCAAATTTTTAGTTCCACATTCTTGGAGATTGTTTCAAGCCATAAAGAGACTTTTTCAACTTGCATACCAAGTCCTCCTTACATTTTACTCTAAAGCATTCTGGTTGTGATATATATATATGTTCATCAATTTCACCATGTAGAAATGTTATTTTTACATCCATCTGTTCTATTCCAAGATCAAAAGCAATAGAAATAGCCAATATAAATCTAATTGAAGTTAGTTTAGCCATAGGAGAAAAAATCTCACCAAAGTCAATTCCCTCAATTTGAGAAAATTCTTTTTCTACTAGGTGAGCCTTGTACTTCTCTAACTTTCCTTCTACATTGTACTTCTTCTTGAATACCCACTTACAAACAACTGGTCTTCTTCCACGGGGTAATTTCACCAAGTCCCACATCTTATGTTTATCTAAGGACTCCATTTATTCCTCCATAGCCTTTTTCCAAGACTTATTCTCACTTGACTGAAATGCCTCCTTTACAGCCTTAGATTATCCATAAGTAACTGATATATTAAATACAAAATAAATATTTGAAGGGCTATACCTTTCTGGGAGTCTTCTCATTCGATATGATTTCCTCAAACTTGGAGTTCCAAGTTCTACATCTTCAACTTCCTCACCTTATTCCTATGAATTTTCCTCTTCAAACTCTCTTTGTAGTTCATCTTCTTTTGTAGCACCATGTTGTACCACATGTTCTTCCTCTTGTTCCAATTTTACTGGAACTATTTCAGGTTATTTGCTTGGTTACATTTCTTGTTTTGAAACCCCTTTTGTTTCTCTAAATATCACATTACAATTGTAAACAATATTTTATGTTTTTGGGTTCCACAACTTATATCCTTTAACACCAATACTATAACCCATAAATATGCATTTTTTAGATTTATAGTCTAGCTTAGTCCTTTTATATTTTGGGACATACATATAAGCATCACAACCAAAAACCTTTATATGATTGAGAGAATGTTTCTTACCATTCCACACTTCTTATGGAGTCTTGTCCACCAAAGTTGAGGTAGGAGATCTATAAATAATGTAACAAACAGTTAACACGACTTCTACTCTGAATTTCCTTTCTAAACCTGCACCACTTAGCATACTTCTTGCCTTATCCATCAATATTTTATTCATCTATTTTACAACTCCATTATGTTGTGGAGTATACAAAAATATTTTCTGCCTTTCTATTCCAAAGTCCTTGTAAAACTGCTCAAATTCATTAGAGAAATATCACCACCATTGTTACTTCTTAAAACCTTTATCTTTTTTTTATTTTATACAAGAACCTTAAACTCTTTAAATTTATTAAAAACATCATATTTGTTCTATAAAAAATATACCCAGGTCTTTCTTGAAAAGTCATCTATAAATGTAACAAAATAGATAGATTTACCTAATGATGGTACTTTTGTAGGTCCAAACACATCACTATGAACTAGATGTAAAATTCCTTCAGATCTTGTAGCACTACTAGGAAACTTGATTTGGTTTGCTTTCCAAAAACACAGTGCTCAAAAAAATTAAAATTTAATGGGCAATCAAAAATGCTTTAGCCATATCTTTCATTTTTAATGTTTGAAGGTCTTCCTCATAAATATACCCCATGCATTGATGCCACAAAATTGTCTTCACTATAGGAATACTCAGAGCCACTTATACGGTATTATTATCTACAACTGAAGAGTTATTGCATTCAATACTTATAGTGCTAGCCTCAAGTTTAAGCAGAGTTCTTGTACAAACTCCTCTTGCCAACACCAAGACTCCATGAACCATCTTATAGCTATCCTTATTAAATACCATAGTCACACCCACGTCATTCATCTTACTCACGAATATCATATTCCTTGTCAAACCTAGAATATGCAACACACCAGAAAGGGTTTTAATTATTCCATATTTTAACCTCAACCTATTATTTTATATGTCGAATTATCTCCCAAGAAGACTTCACCTTTATTTATCTTTTCATACTCAAAGAACCCCTCCCTATAAGGAGTCATATGAAAGGAAGCACCTAATTCAATCAGCCATGAGTCATGGCATTCACTTGAGCACGTTGCAGCTAAGAATAAGTCCCCTGAATCTTCATTTGTGGTCTTTGTTTCTATAAAAATTCCTTCAACAGATGATTGGCTATTATCAACCTTTTTAGATCTAAAGTCTCTTTTATAATGACTTGTTTTACCACACTTTCAATATTTCCTCTTTTTTGGAGCAACAAATTTACCTCTATATCCTCTACTTTCAATGTAGAAGTAGTTGTTAGATTTTGATGTTATATATTTAAGGAAATGCAACCACGAGGACTAAAATGAACATGCAATATTAAATATATGCTAATGGCAATATACTAAGCAAGAAAAACTTATAAAATTTTTTTGCAATAAATCATAAAACTACCATTATTGAAATCTCATGAAAATAGGATCTTTATACAAAATGTGGAGATCTCAAATGCTCTATGCTTCATACAAGTTCTACAATGTATCTAGCTTGTATTCTACTCTACTCTCACTTATGCTTTCTTTTCTCTTTGTCTCTCTTATCTATTAAAGGCCTATATATAATTAGATGTGTCTCTTGTCCTTTCACCTACCTATGACTCTTCATATCCGTATTCTATGACTCATGTACACATGAACTACATGCACATTTACATCATCAAGTACTTTGCACATTCTAACACTTGTGCATTTATTACATTGCATAAAGTAAATACTCAAACCCTATTCTAAGATACTCTCCTAATCTAAATATGTACCCAAGATGGTACATTAGCATGTACAATATAATTTAATATATTCCAACAACCCCCTGTATTATATTATTTGGTTATTGAAGACATTAGTCTTCAATATGGTCTTCATCTTGGTTCTGGAATTTGAGCTCTTATTTTTTGCTTTCTTCATTTTACTCCGAGTTTGTATCTTGATCAAGTAAATAATTAGTATCTTCATGAAATACTATTTTAGTTGAAAGAGCTTTAACTTCATGTTCATCTGTAGATTCTTCCAGTTCTTGAACTTCTTGAACTAAATATCCTTTTTGTTTCCCTTCTCTATATTGTAGTTGAGGATGATTGTATTGATTTTGAGAAGTATATGGCCACTGAAATAGTTGTTGATGTGAATTATATTGATTTTTATATTGTCTTCGTTGGAACAACCTATTTGATTGGCTTCCAAAATTTGTTTGATTTTCTTGATATCGATTTATTGGATTGAATCTACAATAATTGGTGCTATGTCCTTTCTTTCTACATACTTGACTAAGAATGAAGTAACATTTCCTGGTGGATTATCTTTTGAGACTAAGGCATTGTTAGTCATTTCATCTTTCACTGAATTTTCTACCTCATATTCTTGTAGTATATTATCTTACTCATAAAATGATGTATCTTTACTTAAAATTTGTAAATATGTAACTAAATGCGTGTAACTTTCTGGAAGTGCTCTTAATGTTACTTGAACAAGAAACTTATCTTCTACCTGTTCTCCTAAGGTTAACAATTTTCCTTTTATATCTGATTCTTTCTTTAGGAACAGTAATATACTTTCACCACTATTAACTTTTAGAGAATGCAATTGAATTTGAAGATTCAAGATAGTGGTTTTATTCCTTCCTTAAAATATCTTGGCTAAAGTTTTCCAAGATTCTATAGAAATTATTTTTGAACTAATGTATGGTTGTATTTCATCTGTAATCGCAAATGTTATTATCATGAGTGTTTTTGCTTTGTCTTCTTCAAACTTTTGAATCTCTCTAGCATTTGTAGTAGGTTTAGTTTTTGCTCCTTTAATAATATCACAAAGCTTGTCAACTATCAATATTGATCTCACTTTGTTTTTCCATGAAGTGTAATTAGGCCCTTTAAGAAGTTGGGATTCTGAAAGAATGAATTTATTTTTTTCCATGATAATATTTGTTGACTACCTTATATCTCCTTAGTTTTGAGTATGTGATTGATTTTGATAAGATCTTTTCAATTTTCAAGTTTTGTAGAATATCTTGTATCTATCAAGTGTTTTGTATATGACTTTGATAAAATGCTTTCTAAGCTTTCCTTTGAGTTGAATTCCTTTTGTCTCCCTAATGTTCAACTTCTATTCTTCACCTTATTTCTCCCTATTTGTGAATAGAAAGTTAGAGATAATTTTGATGTAATTTCACTTGATAAAATGTTCCATCTTCAAGACTTTAGAGTTGAATTCTGTATGTCTCATTAATTTGAGCAAGAGACTAATTCCAATTTAGTTTTCCAACTTTTCCATAGCTCTATGTTTTGTTTATTGTATCTTTCAATTATCAATAGTATAATTTCTAAATTTCAATAATCTATGTTGGTGTTGAACTCCTTATAACTCCCTAATTAGAAATTTAGAAAATATGGATATTTGCAAATTTAATGTTTCAATTTTCTATGTAGAATTCCTTATTCCTCCAAATTAAGTTATTTGCAAATATTTCTAATGCTTGAATAAAGTAATTCCAAATACTTTCCAATTAAATCTTTCTTGCTTCAAAAGGCTTTCAAATATTTCAATAAAGCATCTAAAGTTATAATATATCAATGTAATTCCTTATAACTCCATTTATTTAATTAATCTCAAGTATAAAATATTAACTAATTTTAACCTTAGCATTAATATTCCTTATTTCTTCCTTATTTATTCTTTACCTTTATAAAAATGCAAGTTAATTTAAATGCTTTTAGTACCTTCTTGATTATGATGCACTGTGTATGCGGTCTGCTTCACCTTGACTTCTCTATTCTGCAACTTGCACTCTGATTAAGGCATTGTCCACTTCACTATCTTCAATACAATATGACACCTTTCTTAGAGCTTCTAAAAGTTGATTATCCTCCTAATGCTGACTGGTTTCATTGTCCTTCAACTGTATTGTGCGCTCTATTCACTTGCCTTATATATATAATAAAATTTACATTGCATAAATATATTTATTCTTGACTTGAAATATTTGCATTACTAAAATATCCAACATTTTTTTTAACAAATATAATAAACATTGATCCCACTTATTGTCTTCCTTTTTTTTGTCTTTTTCAATTGTAACCAACATCACTCTTAAATCCCAAAAAAACTAAAAGAAAATTGTAAGAAATCCATCGAAACCATGTGCCTTGTTAGGATGGAAAGAAAAAATTATTTCACGTAGCTCCTCCATAGATATCTCCTTCATCAAACTTTCATTTTACTTTCATTTTATCCATGTTTGATAATTAATGATATATTATTATATAATAATTATATTAGTTTGATTCTTCAAAAAATTTAAATTTTTTTTAATTTATATCTTATCACATACATAACCACAATTTTAAAAAATTATTATTCTATTAAAATTTAATAATATTATTAATTAAATAAGCTATAAAAATATTTATATTAAAAAAAATTATTATTATTATATATTTATAATTTGAATAGAATTTTTTTTTTTAACTTGTTGGCTTTACTAAATAAAAAGTTTAATTATTAAATAAACAATTTTATTTTCATTGATTAAGATTGAAACAGCCCCATCTATATTACATTATTTTTTTATTGAGTAAATATTTCTTATACATATACGCTGTGGGGATTGAACCCTATATTACATTATTATTACATCAAGTTTGTCAATTATACCCGTTTCACTTAGAAAAAGCTTTAATTTTTTTTTTTGAAAAATCTAATTGATTGAACTAATATCATTTAATAAATATAATTAATTTTTAATATTATGCTAAGTATATATATTAATATAAATTTTTATTTAATAAAATTTAAATTGCATAAACATAAATATTGCTGACTTCAAATATTTGCATATATAAAAAAACAAAAAAATTGCGGTTGCACTATTTAGTGTGAACTTGCATGGTTAATCATGTCCCCAATCATGGTTAATCTAGTGAGATAGCAGGCCCCCAGGCGGAGGATGTGGACAAGGAAGTTCTATTGGAACCGGTCCAAGGGCGTTGGGCGGATGCGGTTGAAGATATCTCTGAGGGGGACCAGGACTATGTGCATCAGGATCAAAGGAAGACCCAAGAAGGAGACAAAGAGAAACCTGGCAACTAGAGACCTTCATATCTTAATGCTCTTCGCGGTAAGCAAAAATTATCCTACTCTTGTTTTAATGTAAAATCTGTCAATGGTAGGTTGCACATCCCTGATACCTTAGCTCAGCATGTGGCTATGGAGGGCAGAACATCTCTGGTGGAAAAATTTATGGGGGTGAGGCCGGACTTGGAAGTCATAAGGAGATGGGCCGTCCAAAAATGGCAGCCAAGGGCCGGTATGATGATTAAGGCTTTACCCAAGAGTTTTCTTTTGGTGACATTTCAATGTGAACAGGACATGGAAAGGACTCTCCAAGGAGGTCCTTGGTCTTTTGGGAAAAGGGGCTTGTATCTGAAGTGTTGGTCCCCCGATTTCAACCCCCAGACTCAGGTCTTGGATTTGGCTCCTATTTGGGTTAAGATGTCGGGATTACCTCTTCTTTTTTGGAATGATCAAATCTTGGATGGGATAGCTACGGAGATTGGAGAACTAATAGCTATTGATCCTGCAACCTTGAGCAAAACAAGACTCCTTTTTGCTCGCATGTGTGTGTTGGCGGACCTGAGTAAAGAGCTCCCTAAATCCATTATATTGTCATCTATGTTTGGCCTTCATACTCAGGTCTTTGAATATGAAAATATGTCTTTTAAGTGTAGTGTTTGCGGGAAGGTAGGGCACCAGGGTATCCACTACATTTCCAAGAACCAGCCCCCACTCCAAAATACTGCTCCTCAAACCCAAAATAATATCCCTCCCCCGCAGATCTCCATTCCTACCCAACATGGGCCTCAAGGACGTGGAGCTCAAAATCCGAATATCAGAGACCCTGTTCGCCCTATTGTAAGAAAGAGGCAACGTTATAACCCTCCTCCCAAAAATACCTATGCCCCGAAACCCTCTCACAGGGGAGTTGGTCCCTTTGATGGGAACCCTCAAGCTCAACTTGCTCCTAAGATGATACAGCAAGCCTCAAAGCCAAATCACAAAGGAAAGAACCCCATAGATCAATGCCCTGGGGCAAGTAAGTTTGATTGGGTAATACGGGAGGCCTATGGAGGCTCGGTGGAAGTGGTCCCATGTACTGCAGAGGAATTTATGGGAAGAAATTCCAAGGAGATCAACATCCCAGTGGAGAATAGTTTTGATGCATTAAATCATTTGAAGGGAGATCAGATGGATAGCCAAGAAGTGGAATCTAAGGTAGAGGAGACTCAAGAGAAGGATTTAGAGGAGAAAAATCAGAGGAAGGAGCAGGAAACTAATAATACAAGCAAGGATACTCAGGAGGAAGAGGTGAACCACCAAGATCAATGTAACCCCAAAGCAAGGAAAAAAGAATCTACTAATCAAGAAGCTAAGAGCACGGAATCATCTCCATTGTCAGAAAGACCAGTTAACCTGGAAAGCCAGATTGTTACCCCAAAGACCAAGACTGACCTATCCAAGATGGTTACTAGAAGCCAAGTGAATCCCAAGGAACCCCAGCCTAGAGCGGATGTATGGGGATATGGTTCGGTAGGAAGAGGGAAACCTAGCAATGCTGCCTAGCAATGCTGCCTTAAGGCAGAAAGAAGCAGAATGAGGAGTGGCTGATGGCACTCAAGCAGTATTGCTCTTTGGGGCGAAGGCTCGAGGATCCAAAGCCCATAAATGAAGATTCTTTCATGGAATATTCGTGGGAGTAATCCTGCAAAAATAACATCTTTGTATGCTCTTAGACAAGAACACAAACCAGATATTATTTTACTACAAGAAACTAAAATGGAGGAGAGTAGAGTTATTCCTTTTAAGAATAGGACTTGGCGAGAAGCTGAAGTAGTAGGCCAAGAGGCCACTGGAACAGCAGGAGGGTTGTTGGTTATGTGGAACAAGAATGTGACTGATAGTAGAGTGATTCTGATGTCTAGTTGGTTTATTTATCTCTTCTGTGTGGATAAAACCACGCAGGAAGAGTGGATCTTAACGAATGTATATGCTCTAGTTAGACAGGGACTGAGAAGGGTTCTTTGGAGTCAGATAGCTGAATTGATGGAGACGGTCCCCAACTACCCTTGGATTGTGGCGGGGGATTTCAATTGCTACCTTAATCCTGCAGATAAATTGGGGGGCTTTCAAAGAATAACTGCTGATATCTACGAGTTTAGAGATTTTGTTGAGCAACATGAGTCGATGGATGTGGACTTGCGTAGATTCTCCTATACATGGTCTAACAAAAGATTGAAGGAAAACCAAATTCGGATCAGATTAGATAGGTTTCTTCTTTCTCAAGAATGCCCGGAGAGGTTTGGGGACTCTTCATTAACGACACTCCCAAGAATCGGGTCTGATCACAGCCCAATTCTATGGGAAATAGGGGAGGACTCTAAGAAAAGATACATCAGACCCTTTCGATTTGAACTTATGTGGTTCCAACATCGGGATCTCAAGGATCTCGGTTGCCCAATGGTGGGACAAAAAGTATAATGGTTCGAAATTGGCCCAAGTGGCATGTAAACTAAGGAATGTGAAGGCTAACATTAGAGAGTGGAACAAAACTTCCTTTGGCAATATTTTTGTTAAAAAGGCAGAACTAAAAGACAAGATCAATGAACTACAGGAGAAGTGAAGTCAAAGCAGCTTACAGAGGATCTGAGAAACCGGGAGAGGGAGTCATTAGTCGAATACCACACGATGCTAGGATTTGAAGAAACCTTTTGGAGGCAGAAATCCAGATTGCGTTGGTTAAAGGAGGGTGACAGAAATACAAAGTTCTTCCATGTCTCTACTCTTCGCCACAGGAGTACTAACAAAATTAAGGAGATCAAGATGGCCGATGGGTCTAACACCAAATATATGGAAGACATAAGGAGGGAAGCGGTTGAGTACTTTAAATTGTTGCTAGAAGATGTAAATCCGACTATTGAAGAAGAGGACTCTCTGTTGGCAGCCATTCCACCCCTCATAACTGAGAATCTTAATGGATTCTTACTTAGTACTTTCACAAAGGAGGAAATCAAGAAGGTGGTTTTTGACATGGATGGTAATGACTCCCCAGGACCGGATGGCTTCCCTGTAGTTTTCTTTCAGAAGTTTTGGGATATCCTAGGCAATGATGTAGTGGAAGCTATAATTGAGGCTCAAAAGGACATGGAAATCCCAGAAGGAGTTAATGCTACATTTTTAGTTCTCATCCCTAAACTAGTGGGAGCATTGGAATTTTCCAGTTTTCGCCCTATCAGTTTATGTAACACTCTAATGAAGATTCTCACAAAAACAATCGCCAATAGGCTGAAGGTTATCCTTCCTTTCATCATTGATATGAACCAAGGAGGATTTGTGACAGGGCGACAAATACTGGATGGTATCATCACAATTCATGAGGTTATTAATTCAATGGTGGCTAGTAAGGAAGCAGGTATGTTACTAAAGCTTGATATGAATAAAGCCTACGATCGGGTCTCATGGCGGTTCCTCACCAAGATTTTGGGTAAGTTTGGTTTATGTTCCCAGTGGATTAAGTTGATTTTTAGTTGTATCTCTACTACAATATTTTCTATCATGGTGAATGGGTCACCCTCCGGTTACTTTAAGAGTGAAAGGGGGTTGCGACAAGGAGATCCTTTGTCTCCATAGTTGTTTATTATTTTAGCGAAAGCATTAGGTAGGAACATTTCAGCAGTGGTGGCAGATGGTCGATTGGAAGGTTTCAAACTAGCCTCAACAGCAGAGCCAGTGTCTCACCAACAGTTTGTGGATGATATAATCATTGTGTCCAAAGCCTCGATGCCTTAGGCTAGGAAGCTAAAGAGAATTCTAACCAAGTATGAGACGAAAGCAGGACAATACATAAACTATAAGAAGAGTAGCATCTATTTCTTTAACATGCCTGGTGGGAGGGAGGAAAGAATAGCTAACCTCTTCGGTTGTGGAAAGGATCTTCTACCAACAACTTATCTAGGCATGCCTATGTTCAAAGGAAGAATGAAGGCTACATTGTGGAACTCAGTCATTGACAGGATCTCCAAAAAGTTAGCAGGGTGGAAGGGCAGCCTTATTAGTTCAAACTACTTTACAGAGCATTCCAATTTACTGCATGTCTCTATTTAGAATGCCTACAAATGTTCGAGCTACATTGGAGCAAATTCAATGCAACTTCTTGTGGTCAGGTTCAGAGGAGAGAAAGAGAATTTCGTTGGTAGCATGGAATCAGGTGTGTGCAAGCAAGGATCAGGGGGGCTTGGGGCTAAAGAGAATGAAAGAAATGAATCAAGCTCTGATTGGCAAACAGTTATGGAGATTTATCAATAATGATCAATTGGGATGGGTAAAACTTCTTAAGGCAAAATATATCGAAAATATTCAGGACTTCCTGAAAGCTGATAATCTCCCTAGAGGATCCTATTTCTGGAATTGTTTGCTCGAATGTTGGGAGGTAGTCAGGAAAGGCATCAGATGGAGAATTGGTAATGGAAGACAAGTGGACTTTTGGCAAGACCCGTGGTTGGAAGAGGCCCCTCTGAAAGATAACTTAGACCTTTAGGTCCTCCAACATAAACTTTCGGAGGAAATGGGAGGAAAAGTAGGGGATTTTATTGCTGTAGCATAGGAAACTTCCTCTTGGAAGAAAATCACAGTTCATAATCTGTCAGAGCAAGAGAAGGTGGCCCTAACCAAACTCAATGATGCTTTAAGGGTGTTCCCGATCATTCCCGGGGAAGGAAGAGACAAGGCGATTTGGGGCAAAACTACAAGTGGGATCTATTCAGTAAAAATTGCCTATAAGTTAATCCACTCAGGATTCAATGGTTGGACTCCAACTTCTATTATTTGGTTAAATAATTTAACCCCAAAAATAGCTTTCTTCTTTTGGTTGGCAGTTCAAAATAAGATTCTGACAATAGATAATCTGCAAAGGAGAGGTTTCCAATTCATCAATCGATGTATCTTGTGTGAGAAAGTGATAGAATCTGTAAGTCATATATTTCTAACTTGTGAATTTTCTTGTACAGTCTTCCAAATGATCCTGTCCAAATTTCATATAGATTAGGTCTGTCCAAATAGCATGTCTGACTTTTGCATACAGTGGGCTTCCCCCTTCTGGGCGAAACCTTTGACTTGGCTCTGGAAGCTCAGCTTACCCCATTTTTTATGGGGGATATGGAATGAGAGAAATAAGAGAGTATTTAAAGGACGTAAGAAAGATCCCGAGTTATGTGATAATAAAATAATCAGAGCTTTGAAAGAAAACTGGAAAACTTTCTTCTTCAAAAATGAGACCATGTCTCTAAGGGAAAGAAGGATTTTGCGGAACTGGGGAGAGGAACTTCCAGACCTAGACATTACAACCAACCCATGGGATGGTGTCAAGTGGATACCCCCCACACAAAAGTGGGTTAAGTTTAATTTTGACGAGGCAACTAAAGGAAATCTGGGGGCTGCAGGAGCAGGAGGAGTTCTAAGAAATGAGGAAGGAAAAGTGGTCCTTGCCTTTGCAAAGCCTTTGGGAACTCAAACAAATCATTTTGCAGAAGCCCAAGCCTGCATGCAGGCAATGAGAATTGCCAGACTTGAGGGTTATAAGGAAGTTATCTTTGAAGGGGATTCGCTTAATATAATCAAGGCAATTAAGGAGGATAAAGACCCTAGTCGGACCATCTTGGAGCTTATCCTAGAAGCAAAGATTCATAAATCTCATTTGGTTAATGCCCGAATCCAACACACCTTCAGAGAAGGGAACCAAGCGGCGGATCTAATGGCAAATATTGCGGCTTCGTTGGGGAGACGCAAATTTGGAAGGATAACTTCCCTCAAGAACTATTAGTGTTGGTTTCTAGAGAAGAGCTAAGATCAAACCTCGTTAGAGCATCGGGGAGGTCGAGAGGGTTGATGATGAGTAATCTGACAGATGGAATTAGGCGTAGGTACAAAATGCATCCCATTTGTTGGGGCCTGGGAGGTGACAAGTGTACAGTACAGCAACCTAGTGGTATTAGTAAGTGCTAGGCGTTGTTTGGTTTTTGTTTTATCCTGAATAGTCAAGCGACAAGTATAGGACTGTGGACTCTAAGTATGGCTTAATGTGGGTCTTATAAAGATCCATTTTGTATTTTGATTATACGGGCTTGATGCTAGAACCAACCCATTTTGACTATGTAAAAGGTTTGTGGACCTTATAACCACCTCTACCTTATACCAAAAAAAATATTTACACTATTCTATAATAATAAGACTGTTTATATAATTAATTATTTTTTTAATTTTAGTAATTATTTTTTTGGTTAAAGATAAGAAATTAAAAAACTAGAATACAATGTATATGATTTATATAAGAGGTTTAACATTTTAAGAATTAAAATTTATTAGATTAATTATTGAAAAGGTTTGTCGTAGGGGTTAGGTGGATTGGTAAGTTTATGAGAAGAAGAGACTTAGGTTCAAACCTTGGGGCATACATGTTTGCAAAGGTAGTAGTTTTTTTTTAATCCTTTAAGTGCACATGAAACCCATAACCCATAACGACGAGGTAGTATAGGCTTGTTGGGAGCAACTCCTATGGTTTGAACCTTGTTTGTCAGTTACTAAAAATAGTGGTTGTAACCAACTCTCCTATATTAGAAAAAATATTGAAAATGTTTAATATTTTCAAAATTAAAATTTATATGATCAAATATTTAATTTATAGGTATTTATAAAAAATAGCAATTTTATCATAATAAATAATTTATTTTAAATAATGAAAACACAAAATTATTTGTTATTTATTGTTTATTTGTATTAAATATTGTTTTGCTTGAGAAGAAGGGGTTGTGCTTGAATCCTCCCTTGATAAATCATAACCCTTATAGGTATTTATAAAAAAAATAGCAATTTTATGTTTTTTTATACATAGAAAAAAATTGTAATTTTATGATAATCATAATAAATAATTTATTTTAAATGATGAAAACACATAAAATTATTTGTTATTTATTTTTTATTTGTATTAAATATTATTTTGCTTGATAAAAACTGGTTGTGCTTGAGTTCTCCTATAAATCACAAAAGCTTAAGAGTTTTATAAACATATTTCATATTTAGTTCTCATCTTAATTGAGATGCTATAACTAATACCTACATCTTTTTTTCACAAGAAGTTTGAATTTATGGTTTTTTTTTTTTTTTTTTGCAAATACATCTTCTTTTTTTAATTTTTTTGTAAATACATTTTTTTTTTTTGACAACTTTTAATCTTGTTCATCCATCCATTTAAGTGAAATTTTGATTAATGATGGTTTTTAATGACGCCAAGATGTCATTGTGCCACTTGAATATCCATAACTACTCTAAGTATTAGTGATGGTCTAACTGGTTAATGTGATGATGCAAGTCTAGTGGCATATTCCATGATTGAAATTATGTTCCACGTTAATACCTATCTATAACTAATATGTTGGCTCCATGCTTCTACTGCTCTGCTCTCATATTTCAAACGATTGGTCTTATTGTTCCTATTGTTCCCTGATGTTGTTGCACCCCTTTGAAATCCAAAAACATTATGTTTTTTCTACCAAACATTGTCATACTTGATGCATTTCTGACTCCATGCACATCTAATATATTAATGCCTTAAGCCATGCCTCTAATATTGTTGTCGCTCGAGGTGGTGTGGTGTGGGTGTCAATATGATGCAACCTTAACTTGATATTCTATTTCCTTTGATTCTTCAACAATTGTTTTTTTAATTATTCTTCTGAATGCGACCATGAATTTGCATATTGGCATTTGTATTTTTTTCATCTATTATATGATCTTTATTCATTTATTTTAATTCCCTCTAAAGCCATTTTATTTCTTTTTCGTATATTTTGATGGTGACCTTCAAACTAGCTATCTTTTTATATGGGTTTCACTGACTCAAGAATGCATCCATTTTATCCTAGGTAAAACTCCTTTCCTTAGTAAGCTTTATTTTTTAAAATATAGAAAAAATTGCATATCCAAAATGCTCACTAGAATATAAAGATCTAAACTTCATCCATCATTCTTGAGCATCAATGTTAGCCTTTCCAATGAAAATTGGCAACTCCATGATCTCAACCCAAAACAATTTCAATAGCAACTAAGGTTTTGAAAAAAGATAACTAAAAAACTAAGGTTTTTCAAAATTTTATTTAATTTTTTTCTAATATCCTCTCATCCTTGCTATTATCACTCGTAAAACAATTTAAATGCAAAATAATTAACATAAAAAGGGATTGTAAACTTGCATTAATCCGTTACCAAGCTTTTCCTCCAAAGGGTTCGACATTGTTGTGTAGATTAATGTTGAAGAAGCGTGGACAACTTCAATGGCGGTGTGGTTCTTTTTGATGGCGACGACAACATTGCTGAAAAAAACATTTGTTAGTAAACAAGATATTGCAGTTGAAACTCAAATCATTTCTCGTTGTTGGTAATCTTTAATTTACCTCTATTTATTGGTAATCCTATCAATAATTTTCTCTTCCCTTAATCTCCTTTTGTTGAAAATCTTTTCTTTTGCCTTTACACCCTCCATTATTCTTTATCCTATACAAAACAAGACCACAAAAAATATAATTTATACATAATTATAATTTTTTATTTTTTTAACATCAAATATATAAAATAATAAATTATCAAAATAATTTTTTTCACCTCGAAAATTACCATATTATTTATATATATATCCTAGATTTGTCCACAAAAGACCATGGGTAAAACTATTTTGATAACATGGATGATACATGATTTCATCCAACCGGAGTTCATAAGGAGATGAGTCTCTACCGCTTCACCCATTGTGAACGAACCCTGATGATTGTTTCATTATTGTTTATGCCTATAATATCACGTGGCTTCAGGCTTTCATTTTGCGTGCCATATGGCACTGTCCGTAACTAAGAGTCACATCCTGATGTAGTCAATCTTTCTTTTAGCTATGGTGTGATATCAACCCAGCCTATAATATAATGTGCCATACTTTTCTGGGATTTCTACATACTGGAACCTTCATATTAGAAGGTTGGAAATTGTCTGACCGCACCATAACTGTGACCGTAATAATAGCAAGTTCGTTAACGACATCGTATTTATAATATTGTAATATATATTATCATATATGTTTTTATTTTTTCTGGACTCTAACGCTTTGAAATTTGAACTGTGTCTTCTTCCTCGGAAGACAGTGACCGGTTACCAAAACAAAACAAAAGGAATAATCAACCGACCGACAAGGTAATCAATCTTTTCCGGAGGGGGCCCGTCGACCGACCTCATCTAGTCGATTTTCATAAAATGGGCCCGGGTGGGCACTGATGCGAGTAGCCTCGCCCTTACTGTCTTTATCCAAATTTGTATGTCTATCTCAGTGGTAGGCCACGAAATCCTCGCTGCTCCGAATAAAGCCGAGAGACAGCATCGAACAGAGGGGTCCACGGCCTACCCCATTTCGATCTTCCTTTAGAGGGCACCACGTAGACCTCCACAAAATTTAAGAGCTTGTCTCCACCTATTGACAAGTAATTCAATGAATCACCAATGTGCCAATTAATCATAGGATTTTGAAGGATCGTTGGATCAATGAAGCATGACCATTTTCATGGTCCTCTAGCCTCCCTCATTTCTTGGTAATTATAAAAGCAGTAGTGTGATTATTATAGTGTGCAATATCCCATGCTTAACTTCCTTTGTTAAGCTTCCTCAAACATGAAAGTTGATTCATGCAGCAACAATTTTCAACCTATATAATATTCATGAATTCAAAGTTTCCTATGAAACAATTTTTAACTTATATAATATTCAACAATAACAATGTAAATTTATTAAGATAATTATAGAAGAGAAAATATTCACGTAATTAAAATGTTAATACCATATTCTAACAATGAACAATGACGTTGAAAATTCATAAACACAAAGTATCTTTTATTACACTTCGAAACTTTTCAAATGATTTAATTTTTTTATATAAACTATGAATGAATTTGACACATAAGTGAACAATAAAGCAAAGCATATAAATAATTTTTATTAGTTTTTCCCAAAGAGTTTATAATTACAAATCCAAGAATTAAAGGTAAGATTCATTTTGATTTGTTTGTTAGAGTCCATGTACAATGATTGTTAAAATTTGTAAATAAAATCAAAGGAAAAGTTTATAAAAAACATTTGAACCAATCAGAATAACAAATCAGTTATTTTAAGTTTATAAAAAAATTAAAATTAAATTGATTATATGGGATTGAAATAGACCCCACCTATACTATATTATCACCACATAATCAACAATTATGCATGTATTGTCTCCCAAGGCTAGGTAGATTAGTAAGTCCTGCTTACAAAGAAGAGACATAGATTCAAACCTTGGGGGTATGCATGTTTGTGCAAAGGTAGTAGTTTGTCTTGAGTCCTTTGAGTGTGTACGAGCTCAATAATGGTAGTACCAATTCCAAGCCCCTCTGGTGCTCCTCCTCATGTCAAGTTAAATAACAAGGAGATAGAATAGATGTTGTTGGCCGCAGCCTTAAGATTTGAAACCTACTTAGTCTCGATGCAACCAACTCTCCAATATATGCATAAAACAATTATGCATGTATCACTTAACAAGATTTGAACCTTGGTCTCTTTCTTGAAAATGGAGAAAAAATCTAACCGATTAAACTATAATACCATTTAATTTTTAATATTATTTATTATACTACTTAAATTTAATGATATAAATATTTATTTAATTAAATTAAAATTACATAAATATATTTATCGTTGACTTCAAAGACGTGCATTACTTTTTTTTTTTTAATCCTTTTATTTATATATGGGATGGAAATTTGCGGTTGCACTATTTAGTGTGAACTTGTATGCTTAAACCTGTCGCCCTTCTCATAGATATTATTTTTAATGATTTAGTTTCTTGTCAAATACGTAATCAGGTTGTAATAAATTTATCGAGAAGATTGGAATTCGATGTTTCAATATTTATATTATATTTTATTATTATTATTTAGTTTCTTGTCAAATGCCCAATCATTAAGTTAAGTTGTAATAAATTTATCAGAAGATTTGAATACGATGTCTCAATATTTATATTATATTTTTTATTATTTAGTTTCTTGTCAAATACCTGGTCATTAAATTAAGTTGTAATAAATTTATCAGAAGATTTGAATACGATGTTTCAATATTTATATATACTTTTTTAATTATTTAGTTTCTTGTCAAATACCTATTAAATTAAGTTGTAATAAGTTTATCAGTAGATTTGAACACGATATTTCAATATTTATATTATAATTTTTTTAATTATTTAGTTTCTTGTCGAATACCTGATCGTAAGTTGTAATAAATTTATCGGAAGATTGGAATACGATGTTTCAATAATTTTTAGTATACACGGGAGGATTACTTTCACAAATGGAAGTTCTAAACCTTAGATTTAAAATCACATTGGAACGGGATACTTTCCCGACATGTGCGTCGTTTTCGTTGGAAATGCATGTGTTGTCATTACAATGTTTGTAGACGTTAGCTTAAGGGAAAGGCAGCAGTCACAATCAACGGTTTGAACATTCAAATATGGTTATGTATTTTTTTAATTAAAAGTATTATACATATATAAAAGAGGAAAGTATTTATAGTCAAATGAAGCTGAATGAAAGATTTTAATTATGTCCGCGAGATCCAAATATGGGACCTCAAATATGAAAGTACAATTTTTTTTTTATTGAGTTATATATGGAAGTACAATTACTTAAATCATATCATATGATCTTTAATATCTTTGATAAGGTTGTTCCTTCTTGTGTTGATTTGGGTTAACAATTTTCCAATTTTTGAAATGAAATAAAAGATTTTAATTACGTCCATGAGACCCAAATATGGTCTATGGGACCTCAAATATGGAAGTACAATTACTCACATCATATCATATGATCTTTAATATCTTTGAGAAGGTTGTTCCTTCTCGTGCTGATTTGTGTTAGCAATTCCCCAACTTTTTTTATTTTACTGTCTTCAAATAAATTTGCCATAAACTCGTTCCTAAGTGTTTCTTTGTATTTGTCACGGATATCTGAAAAACTCGGGCATTTATAAATGAAGTGTTCCTCTGTCTTACTGCCCTCTGTGTTGTATAGAGTACATATCCTTTCTTCCCATTGTTCTTTGGGCGTTGTCCATCTCCCTATTTCACATCTAAGCCTATGAGAACTAGTCCTTATTTGAGCAATTCTCCAACTTTTTTATTTTAGTTTCTTCAAATAAATTGTATAAGAAAAAAACTTAAAGACGTGCATAAGATTGAGAGTGTTTGTGTCATTAAAATTTATTTTTTTATTTTAATTTTTCCTTAATTTTATAAATAGTTATGGTTGATTGTTCTTCGTTTATATGGACCGTAACATTTACACTTTTCCAAGAGTGTTTATATAATTAGTTTTTTTTTTTTAATTTTAAGACAAGAAACTTATAGTGTATATGGATACATTTAAGAGGTTTAATATTATTAAATTTAAATTAATTAGATCAAATAGGTCTCATATTTTTCAAATTAAAATTTATAAGATTAAATATTTAATTTATAGGTATTTATAAAAATAGCAATTTTGTGTTAATTATAAAAAATTATTTATTTTTTGTGTTTTTTCTCAGTATTAAATATATTTAAATATTTAAACATAATTATAAGTTTGGGGTCGTGTTGGTATTTGTTTTTTATTAGTTATATGTAAGTTGAATTTCATAAACATTTTTAACTTATCAATTTAAAATTCAAAGAAACCACAATCAGAGGTAATATTTGGTTTTTATTAGTTATACGTAAGTTGAATTTCATAAAAAATTTTAACTTATCAATTTAAAATTCAGTGATGGTTATGGTTCCTATCAAGTTTTTAGTGATGGTTATAGATTCCCATCAAGTTTCTAGTCTTGCAAAACAAACACTTTGAATAAATATAAACAACAAAAAAATAAATTACTAATTAAATTTTACTTATACACATACAATTACAATAATCCATTTTGAATATTTCAAAAACAATAATCAAACTTCTATTTTTAATAAAAATATGATGATTTTTCAAATAAATAATAATATTTACAAAATATAATATGTAAAAACCTGAATAATCATAAATTAAACTTGAAGATACATATAGCACTTCTTATGTACAAGAGCTCATAAGTTATAAGCTATAAATTGAAGGATGTTATTTATCCAACCAAACCTTCTTTATTGAAACATAACAATAGCATGATGTGTAACCCTACTATATAAAATTCAAATCTGACCTTTTATTTAATATTTATATAATTAAAAAAATTAATTCACATTATTTAATATTATTATAATTAATTATAAGTTTCAAATTAAAAGAGGTCAACACTAAATTCAAAAAAATAAAGTAATTAAAAAAAAACTAAAATTCAAACCATACACAAAAGTCAAGAATACCGTTATGAACGCAGCCTGATGATTGTTTCATTATTGATATGCATCATCTACTATCACGTGGCTTCAGGCTTTCATTTTCCAATGTAGAAGCAGCTGTTTTCCCTTCTTCCTGCACGTGCCATATCGCACTGTCTATAATTAAGTTTAGTATCAACTTACATGGTGTCTCCCCGCACGATAATTTTGACCGTAATAATAGCAACTTCGTTACCGACATCGTGCTATTTATATTATCAAAATTAATAATTGGAATTTCGTAATTCCACGTTAGGTACACCTATCTATCTATATGTTTTATTTTTTCCTGGGCTCTAACGCATTGACATTTGAACGTTGTCTTCTTCCTCAGAATACAGTGACCGTTACCAAAACAAAAGGAAGAATCACCTAATTTTAAGGTAATCTTTCCCGGCGCCAACTGATCGACCGGCCTCATCTGTTGATTTTTGTAAAGTGGGCCAGGAGGTCACTGGGCAGCACGAAATTAGCATATCTTCCACGTGGCAGAGCTGTCGGTGCGAGTAGCCTTGCCACTATTTTCTTTATCCACCTCAGCGGTAGGCCACGAACTCCACGCCACTCCGCACAAAGCCGAGAGACAGCATCGAACAGTGGGGTCCACGGCCTACCCCATTTCGATCTTCCTTTAAGACGGCACCACGTAGACCTCCACAAATTTTCAACAGACTGTCGGCAAATGTATTCTCGGATGGCTTGCGTTGCGTAGGGGTTAGTCGTCTTTCGTCGAAAGGAAGTTTGAACTTTATTCTTGTTCCTGTTTGTTTGCTTCCACTTGTTTAGATCGCCGTCAAAGCCTGCTTTACTTTGGCTTCCCTCAAACAGGAAAGCTAAATGTATGGGGATTTGAAAAGAAAAAGAAAACTGTATCTTGGAGGCGGAGCTTGTTTGGCGATGTACGTTTAGCAGTTAAGCTTGGCGTGGTTCTAATTTTGCAGAATAAACAAAACTTTGAATTTCGAGAGTTGCTCATGTTTATCAAAGAAACTTTGCGGCTCTGCTATGTTATTTTCACGGCATAACGAGGGTTTGCATTAACTTTGTAAGGGGTTTTGCTCTTGGTTGTGATGGCTGTCACAGTGATCAGATTAATGTCACGCTCCTCATAGGAATCGAAGCATAGTAAGGGAGTAAGAGTTCAACTCTTGATGTAAAGAAGACAAAAGAGTCAAACTGCGTGAGGGGGAGCGAGCAGAAGGAAGAGCTTTCTAGCTGCGGTAAGATACGACGGAGTCATTTAATTATGATTTTTTTAGAATTTTTAATCATTCTAAGGGAATCCGGCTGCATAATGTTCACAATTGATACTTCTTCCTATATTTTCTTTTGCAATGGTTTTTAATCTATTATACGAGATTGAAACCGGATTATATGTATATGTAGATCTAAGAATGAAGAAAAAGTTGTAGATCTAAGAATGGAGAAAAAGGTTGTGAGAGGTTTAGTTACCCTACAGATTTCCTCATTGACCTGCATTGATTTATTTAACCTAAAAGTAAGAAATGATAGTTGGTGAGGTAAGGGTGTTTGATATAATAGAAAATGCATAAGGGTGTGGGATATAAAAGAAAATTTTATAAATAAAATACAGTTAAAGGTTTTAGCAAGGTTAGTGTATGACTAGTTGTATCATTAATAAAAAAAAACTTAATAACAATAATTTGACTTCATCAATTTAATAGAAAAGACGATTAACAACTAAGTGAGGAGGGAGTGCTTCAAACACTATTCATTTATGCATGAAAGGTTTGATAAATAAGACACAATTAAATATAAATGTTATTCATATTTTTATTCATAACAAAATGAGTGTAGATTGAACTTTTTTATTATTACATTTTATAATTAAATAATAAAATGTCACGCTACTTCAAGACTAGTCTTCATCTATTGACAGGTAACTAGTCTCTACCTATTGAGAGGTAATCCAGCGAATCATTAATGTGCTAATAAATCATAAGATTTCAAAGATTTGCAGGTTTGATGGATCATCGCCTCCCCAACATAGTCATTTTCATGGTTCTCTAACCTCCCTCATTTCTTGGTAGCTACAAAATCAATAGTGAGATTATTATAGTGTGCAAAAATCCTTGGACTTCAACCTTTCTTCATAGAGGTTTCCCTATTTCCCATGCCTAGCTTCTTTTGTTAAGCCACTTGCATTGAACTCTTATTGAAAAAGGTTGTACCTTGTACTACATGCACCTATACTCTAATATTCATCAATAACACTGAAAATTCATAAAGATAATTACAAAGGAAAACATCCATGCATTTTAAATGTGAGTACCATATTTTAACAATGAACAATAATGTTGAAAATTCATATTCATAAATATAATTACAAAGGAAAACATCCATGCATTTTAAATGTGAGTACCATATTTTAACAATGAACAATAATGTTGAAAATTCATAAACACAAAGTATTATTTATTACGTTTAGAAACTTTTTAAATGAGTTAAATTCTTTATATAAACTATGAATGAATTTGAAGCATAATTAGATCATATAACAAAGCATACATGGTGAGGAACAACCTTTATTAGTTGTTTCCAAAGAATTCATAATTATAAATCTGATAAGATTCATGTTGATTTGTTTGTTAAGGTGCATGTACAATGTGTAATAATATTTAAATTTTGTAAATAAACCTAAAGAAAAAGTGTATAAAAAACATTATAATAATTATCAAGATTATATATATGTATACACTTTTTTTAACAAGCTCACTCACACACGCATGCATTCGAACTTGGGTTTTTTCCCTACGGTGACATGCAAGGATATATAAAACACCTTTAGCTTATTTTTTTAAGATTTACAAGTATTATGTATATCAAATTACCCTTTATTTTCTTAAGTTCCTCATTGGAGGAAAAAAACATTCTCATCACATAACCTCCTATAAGATGGACATACCCTACCTTTTCAGATTTGAACTATAGACTTTCTATTTGGAGTATATAGTCCTTCACCTTTAAACCCACTCAAATTATTTAAAAAAAAAAAACTAAATTAACACCTCTCAACTTTAAAATTGATTTTTATGTCAATTATTAAAATTTATATAATCATCCATCATCCAACAATAATCTCTTGTGGATAGTTACTTTTATAGACTGGTCATTTTTTATAGGCTCTAAAACTATATGGTCATTTTTTATAGGCTCTAAAATTATATGGTCATTGTGGTTCACTAATCAAATTTAAATAAAATATTTTAGAATAATAAACAAATAAAATTATTCTCTACTGCAGGTGGCATAAAAATTAGATAAGCACACATGCTTATTAAAAAACTTATACAAACATATTAATATTTAAAAAAATAAAAAACTTATACAGACATTAACTTTTAAAAAATAAAATATATTTTAGTTAACTTCATTTTAATAACATCATAAAGATATTATTTGAAAAGTGAGCTTAATAAAGTTGAAAGTTTACGGTAAGAACTTTGGTCTCTCTTTAAAAAATCTAAGGTTTAAAACCTACCAAGTACGAGGAAACAGGACTCCTCATAAGAACATGTAAAAACTCGTTGAGAAAAAAAAAAAGAAAATAAACTTAGTAATTTTTTTTTTTAATTATAATAAAACCCAACTCTTTAAAAAGATCTAAGGTTCAAATCTTACTGAGAATCAGGGACCGAAACCCTCATAGAAACTTTTAAAAATTCATTAAAAACAATGAATTTAATAAATTCTTTTTTAATTATTATAAAACCTAAAAAAAAATTCTTAAATAACTATGACAAAAATTGAGGCTAACAAAAAGTTTGTTAAAAACGGTCCTTATAATTTACTAAAAATAATATACATATAACCAACTTTCTATATATTCTATCTTAAAAACAAACTTTTATTACAAACTAAAACAGTAAAATTTGCTAGAAACTAAATCATTTCCCATCACATCACCCCTCAAAGTTTCTAGATTTCCGTCAAGAGGCATTACGGTGTAACCATTATTTTCCTTTCATAAAATCAAACATAATTCCATGAAATCTAACGATTAGATTTGAGAACCATTAACTAGATTAAGCACATCTTCTTCCTTGACTTATCATCACTGTAAGGACTTATCATTTGTAAAAAGACACAACCATAAACCAACGACTAGTTATTCCACTTGTTGATTGTCTTCAATATCTTAATATCCTTTTGAAATTTGCGCCATGCCTCACCGACCTTATCTCTTGGTTTGACTAATAAGCTAGCAAAGAAATCTTATTGATCATTATCTAACCCATATGGAAAGTTGTCAAATCCACTACATAAGGTTTCTTTACAAATACACATCCCTCTCCTTGTGCACTATTTGCACTATTTATGTACATTTTGTCTCGCTTTTGAAAGGTAGAAAATTTAAATCTTAAAACTTTTAAATATTCCATTGATCATCATAGAACAATGATGACCTGTGGATTCCTAGCACTTGGCTGATAGAATGCCACCTAAGGATAAGGAATCCTTATCCACTCCCTCCGTCACGTGAAGGTGAGGGCCCACCTGCTGGGCATGGTGGCAATAAAAATGAAATATGACATTCATAGAATACCATATAGCAAGTAGAGGGGATGTATTTTTGTTACCATATAGCAAGTAGAGGGGATGTATTTTTGTTATACATGCTTCTTTGAGCTTGATGCATTATAGATCTTAAAATATAATTTTATTAAATAAATGTATTAAATATATAATTTAATAAAATAAATATATTAAATAAACAAAATTATTTGGATATTGTGAAAAATCTTTATATCCGATGTAAAGGGTTGGGCAGTTTTCTTCCAACTAATGACCCTTCGTAAAACCGAGGAATATACTTATCAATAGAGAATTTAACACAAAGCCACAACACACCCACCCCTCGGACACTCACCCACGACGTGGTTTGAACCTTGAACAAATAAATAACATTTTTAAATAAAAATTGTGGTCTACCGGCAAGAATGCCACTTCCATTATCGGTGATGTGACCCAGATTCAATCCCTCTAGTGGATGTGTATAAGAAGTATTATTCAATAAAAAATAAAAAAAAATATTTTTATATTTTATGGGAATCTTGCAATCTATGGCCACCTTGCCTCATATCATGCCAAAATGATATTTTCCACCAATCCATGTAATTCTTCGTTGGATACCTCACAAATTAGGAGGTGTCGTAGCACTTTTTTTCCTATCTCTATTGGCTTTACCTTTTATGAAAAGTTTGATGCTAGTAGCTCAAGTTTTCGGCCAATTTACCATTGTAGATGGACATGGCCACTTTTAAAGTAGTGTATTAAAAAGGTTCACTTTCCTCTCTATCTTAAAATTGTTTTTGAAAAGATGATAGGTAGAGGTTTTGAGCTATAAAAAAATTGACTTCAAAATTCTTTTTAAAACAATATCTCTACATTTTGATTAAAACCTTGCGTCTATATAGTTTATAAAAAAAAAATCTCCATACCGTTGTCGATGGAGAGGTTTGATCCTTCTTTTAGTTAGATGTAGTGCCTTAAAGAAATTAATCTATTCTCTCCCTGCTCCAATCAATAAGTTACGAAATATAACATTTAAAAAATAATAATAATAACAACTTTACTATTATCTTTAATTTATCTAATAGAAAAAAAAAAAAAAATGAATGTTAAGTTAGATATAAAGAAGCATTTCTGTATATATTTGTTCATCTTTAACAAAAATATTTGATCCACACTAACATTTCACTGTAAAGGGGTTTGTATCACATAAATCTATTGTACTTTTATTTATTTATTTTCATGATCTCGTTTCTAAAGATAGCACTTCAAACACAAAATAAGAGATTACAAGGGTTAAGATCAACAACAACACTTCATTTAGAAACTCACGATTTGCAAGTAGTATTATGTTAATGGCTTAATTCATTACATGCTAGGAATTAAAGCATGTTAAAATCATTCATAGAAGATCTATAACTTATGAAGCAAGATAAATAGCTTTCACAAATACAACGCATACTATCCTTAAGAAAGATGTTCTCTTGGTTAAGTTAGATTTTGACAAAGCATATAGAATTAGATGGGATTTTATTTTTTGTATGTTTTCTTGGCTTGGTTTTGATCCAAAATTTTGTAATCAAATTGGTATGCTCTTTGGTGATGCTTCAACTTGTGTTCAGGTTAATGGAGCTCTATCCTCCTCCTTTCCTCTACAACATTATATTAGAAAGGGTTGCCCTATTGATCCTTTTCTACATGTTATGACTATCAATACTTTTGGGTATCTTCTTGATAAAGCTCAATCAGATGGCCTCATTCAAGGTATTAAGCTTCTCGGGGATAAATATGCTCTTAACTCACATTTTACTAATGACTCCCTTCTTTTTATTCAAAATACACAACAGGAAGTGGAAATAGTTAAAGACATTATACAATTATTTTATGATGTTTTTGGCTCTCATATCAACCACTCTAAAACAAAAGTATTCTATACTTCTTCCAATCCTAATGGTTGCAACTCCTTGGTTGAGTGGAAGATCATCCCTCATGGAATGATTGTTCATTACTTGGTAATCCCCTTTTGGATTATATTTCTCCTAAATATATGTGGAACTAAGTTATGAAAAGGCTTCACAAGAAATTTAGTGCATGGCCAACTTGATTTCTCTCCTTAGCAAGAAGAATTCAAGTTGTGAATAAAGTTATGGTAGCCTCTCATGTTTACTAATCCTTTTGTTGGATGGCCTCAAAAGATGCCTATAACAAATTTACTAAAGTGTTCACAAATTTTTATGGACCAAATGGTATAGGGAGGTAGGCAGGACAACAATATCGTGCAAAATTTGTACTCAACCAAAGGCTTCAAGAGGTTTGGGTGTTATTGATCCTCTTAACTAGAGCAAAAGTTTGGCTATAAAATGGGTTGTTATAGCCATCATTGGAGATGAAAATTGGAAACACTTGTTCTAGTATAGAATCATCTAATCTACTCACGGAGGTAAATGGAAAGAAACCCCATGGGAGGATAAGGTCCTTAATGCACCATACTTTATTGTTAAAGGATCTATTCCTCTTAACCATAACTAGAAAACCTAGCAATCATATTCTTATTTATTTTCTTGGAAGTCTAACTCCTTACGTCATGGTTTAAGCATTAGTTTGAATAGGCTTTGGTGGAGTAAACTTATCCTCCATAATGATAAACCTTTAGCTTTGTGTGGTTCTCTTCAAGAACTAGCATTTTTTAATAAAGACATAAATAGAATAAGAGATATTTGGGATCCAAATATTTACTCAATTCTCGCTTGGACCTAGATACACAATTATTGTTTCCTTCCCTCTTCATTCAAGGAGTCTTATGACCTCATCGTGGATTCCATTTCATGTGAGGACATTATAAAGTTGGAAACAACTACCTACAATATATGGACTAACTGGAGATGACTTAATGACCATAGAATCTCTTCCATTAAATCTAGTTGGATCTACAAAAATATTTTGTGTCCTTTATCATTGGACTCTAAGCTCAATGTCAAGTGGCAAGTCAATTTTACCAATGCCTAGTGAAAGTCTTTTATTGCTCAAATTTGGAAAGTTCATGTTGAATCCAAAACTCGGCTTCTTGTATGGCGAGTTTTGCATCAAAAACTTCCAACTTCTTGAAGTTTGGCTTTGATTTTACATAGTTCCCCTCAATGCAAATTTTGTAATGCTTTAGAAACTCTTATTCACTTGTTTTCATTTTGTGACATGGCTAAATAGTGTTTGGGATGTTTTCTACTCTTTTTATTTCCCTCCTTCACTAGATCTTGGAAGCTTGCTCTGATTGGTTTTTTCTAGCAAAATCATCGTCCCAAACTCAAGTATGTTTGTAGACTCATTCTTCTCAAGCATATTTGGAAGTTCATATACATAAAGGTGTTTTTCAATTCCACTCTTCCATGGGGTATTGTTTTGGTAGACTTGACCTTTGAACTTTTGTTACATTTAGAATGCATTCATTCTCATGTTGTTGGAGCTTCCAACACACTGGGAGATGTTATCAATGGGTTTCATAATATTTTTCAAATGATCCAAGATCTTCAAAAGTTCTAGTAGGAAATAAAAAAGAAAGCAATAAACAATAACAAATCATTTCAAGAAATCATTACTTCTATTTCTTCCTTGAAGACTTAAAAAGATATAATGGATGACATGTTCATAACTTCTCCACATTGCAGTATCATCCATAGTGAGTGATGATATTAGGCATATCGTAATAGGATGCAACTATAGTCTCTTTGTTGCTATTAGATTTTATTCTTATGTGTACTTAGTTATGGATGTTTTACTCCTTATCCACCTCATTTTATTTTTTTGTTGGTGGACGATGCTAGCACCATATTATTGTAATGTTCTAGTTGATGACATAATATAATCTAGCTTTTACTCAAAAAATATGCAACACATATGAGGGATAAAATATTCAAAGCATTTTATATGCTGAATATTCTTCTTGTCCAATTCAGTATTTCAGGACTTCCATTATAAGGAAAATCAATGGAGCTTCATTATCAATAGGTTTAAGGTCAAACTCCAACATTGGATAAACCTAGGTCTTGTTCTAGTCTATAGTTTCCACTTTGTGATATTTCAATCCAATCTATATGATATATTTGATAATTTAAAAAATGTATATTTTAATACACTAGTATCTTCATAAAATTTAATAGAATGTTTTTAAAGAGAAATATAATACCTGTATTAGTTTATGTGGAAAGTAGTGGTCTATTACATCTATTTAGCTAAATTTTAAATTAGTTGATCAAATTATTTTTTGTTTTTAATTTTTTTTAATGTTTTGTAGTATTCTTATAATGTCTTGACACAAGAAAACTATGAAGAGTGACATTTGTCTGACAAATCCATGGAAATAATTATTGCATGGTAGTAATTAACAATAACATGATAAGAAATCTTTCAAGCGAGAACTAAAACCTCAAATATCATAGGGTTTAAGCTAACTTATTTATGCAAGGATCAAAACAGAAGGAGACTCTTGTGCATTAGGCTTTTTATGTGTTAGGATTTTGATGGCGGTTGGAACAACCTTCTACATTAGGGTTCACTAAATCAAGATATTTAATTATTTCTATTTTATTATATTGATATAGGCCATATTCTACAATAAATTGCTTGACATCTACTTTCATTCCTTTCTGATGCAGGAGCATCCCAGGGAAAACAAAAAAATGCCGCAAGGAGAAAAGGTGTCGCGATATCGTGACAGAAAAAGTGTCGCGATATCGCGACATATCGCATTTTTGCGACTCGGGAAGGAGAGAGAAGACACGGAGGAAAAAGTGTCGCGATATCGTGACAGAAAAAGTGTCATGATGTCACGACATGTCGCATTATCGCGACTCAGGAAGGAGAGAGAAGGTGCGGAGCAAAAATGTCACGATTTCGTGACATGTGAAATCGTGACCAGAAGACAAGAGAAGGCGCAAGAGAGAAAAGTGTCGTGATATCGCGACATGTTGCATTTTTGCGAGAAGACAAGAGGAGGCGCAGAAGAGAAAAGTGTCGCGATATCGTGACATGTCGCATTTTCGCGACCAAAGGACCAGAAGGAGGCGCAGAAGGGAAAAGTGTCACGATATTGCGACATGTCGCATTTTCGCGACCAGAAGACCAGGAGGCACAAGAGAGAAAAGTGTCGCGATATCGCGACATGTCGCATTTTCGCGACCAAAGGACGGGAGAAGGCGCAAAGGAAAAAAATGTCATGATATCGTGACATGTCGCATTTTCACGACTCAAAAAGGAGAGAGAAGGCGCGGAGAAGAAAATGTAGCGATTTCGTGACATGTCGTGAAATCGCGACCGAAGCAGGCGAGAGAAGAAGTCCAAAGAAAATGTCATGATTTCGTGACATGTCGCGAAATTGCGACCCAAAGCAGAGAACGAAGATAGAAGGCAAAATTGTCGCGATATCGTGACATGTCGCGATTTCGCGACCCAAAGCAGAGAACGAAGACAGAAGGCAAAAATTGTCACAATATCGCGACATGTCGTGATTTCGTGACCCGAAGGGCGAAGAGAAGACAGAGAGCAAATATATTGCGATATCGCGACATGTCGCAATATTGTGACATGTCACGATATCGTGACCCGAGGGACGAGCAAGAGGCAGAAAAGAAAACTGTCGCGATATCGTAACATGTCGTGACATCACGACCTGAAGGAGGGGAAGGCTGCTAGGAAAGAAAATGTCGTGATATCGCGACATGTCGCGACAGCGCGACCCGAAGGAAAGAAATGTTGCAAGGAAGAAAAATGTCGCGATATCGCGACAGAGGAAATGCAGCGAGGAAGGAAAATGTCACGATATCGTGACATGTCATGATATCATGACATACTATAGGTTCACGACCCGAAAAGGCACGCGTTCCTAGACGGTGCTTCCCGAGGCGATCAAATGCCTCATCAATGCAGGATTTCTTGCCCGATAAGTTTGCTGAGCATGGCGGCCACTCGACTGCTATGCCCAGAGGTCAGAGATGTTTAGATGGCTCATGAATGCATGTTTTCGATGGTTGACCCGATGGCAGTTGCAGGTTAGGATAAAAAGAGGTGAAGGTTACAGTCATAGAAGGAGGAGGAGCCGAGTTTTGGGATTGGGAGAGTGTATTCTTCCTGGGAGCGCAAGCAGATCGCCGAACGTGAGGTAGCTTGCATCAAGTTAAGCAATCTACGCCTGCAGGCTAGTGTTCATAAGTAAACTACGCCTGCGGGCTAGTGTTGTAAAAACCTTTTTTTTTAAAGAAAAATAGAATATTGGAAGTTCAAAATTTGGCCCCCTCCATCAAGTGGTATCAGAGCGGGAGTTCCTGAGTGTGTAAACAGATCACCGAACGTGAGGCAGTTTACACCAGGATCTATGGAAGAGCTTGTAAGAGAAACAAGCAGAATGCCTCCACGAAGAAACCGTGGTGGTGGGAGAAATATGATGCCAGAGGAAGATTTCAGAGCTTTGTAGAGGCAAGTTCAGGCCCTACAAGAGGAGTTGTGCAGAGGGATTGAAACCAGAAGGGAAGAAGGAAGTGAAGATGAAGTTGATGAAAAGGACCAGTTTGAGGAAGAAGAAGAGGTTGTAGATCCTACACAAGCCATGTTATACAGAGCCATCTCTCAGATTGGAAAGAGACCAAAGATGGAGGTTTCTACATATTCTGGAAGTCTTGATCCAGAGGAGTTGATCGACTGGATCAATGACCTGGAGGAATACTTTGAGTATGAAGAGGTAGAAGATCCTGATAGGGTCAGGTTTGCTAAGACCAAGCTAAAGGGTCATGCCAGCATATGGTGGAAGGGAGTATAGATGGAAAGAAATAGGAGAGGAAAGGAGAGAATCACCAGATGGGACAGAATGGTAGAGAAGTTGAAGAGGTAGTTCATCCTAGGTGACTATGAGTTGGATCTGCTAAGGAAAATGTAGAGTTTGAGACAGTCAAGCAAAACTATCAAGGAATACACAGAGGAGTTCTATAAGATCTCCATTCGAACTGGCCATTCAGAGGCTAACAAGGAAAAGTTAGCCCGTTACATCAATGGGTTGAGAACCAGTATTCAAGAAGAGTTGAGTCTGGTTAGGATTAGCACCATTGAAGATGCTTACCAGTTTGCTCTGAAGGTTGAAGAGAAGTTGAACAGAAGGTTTGAGGGTAAGCAAAGAGGAAGAGGTCATGGTGGAAGAACTGGTGGAAGGACCAGTGGAGAAAGAATAGATGGAGGAAGAGATGAGAAGAAAGAAGAGGCTAGCAGCAGCCAGGATCAGAAGGGAGATAATGATTACAGATCTCGTAATCAGAATAATTATTTCATGGAACTTGTTTCCTTTATGGGGAAGAAGGACATCGGTCATACGAGTGTCCACAACACCGAGAAAGGACAAATAAGAGACCTGAGGGTCCTGCCAGAGTTGTTGTAGCAGATGAAAGAGCTGAATCAGAACATTCTGAGGAGGTAGAGAGAGGAGAAGTGATGTTCACAAGGAGAACCTTGTTGAATGAAGAGAAGAAATCAGACCAGAGGAGAAGCCTGTTCCGCACAAGGTGCAGAAGTTCGGGTAAGGTCTGCAATGTTATTATAGATAATGGTAGTACTGATAACTTGGTATCTGAAGAAATGGTTACTAAGTTACGATTAAAGAAGAGGAGACACCCGCATCCATACCGGATAGCGTGGTTATAGAATGACCATAGGACTTTGGTCAGTGAGCAATGCTTGGTGAAATTTAATATTGGGAATTACTGTGATGAGGTCCTGTGTGACATCCTACCTATGGATGCTTGTCATTTGTTGTTGGGAAGGCCATGGCAGTTTGATCGGTGTGCAGTGCATGATGGTCGTGCCAACACCTATTCAGTGACGAAGAATGGAGTGCGCCATAAGCTAAAGCCCTTGAAGGAGGCAGAGGAAAAAGTATGTAGCAGCGCTAGAATCTATTTGCTGAAGGGGATGGATGAAAAGAGGTTGCTGACAACAATGAGAATGGGGGTGGAAGAGGTTGAAGATTTTGCAAGTTGTGAGAAGGTGACAGAATAGTACAGAAGTGAAGGTCACTTCTCAATCCACCCCGGTTGTCTGATGCAGGAGCATCCCAGGGAAAACAAAAAAAAAAAATGTCGCAAGGAGAAAAGGTGTCGCGATATCGCGACAGAAAAAGTGTCGCAATATCGCAACATGTCGCATTTTCGTGACTCAGGAAGGAGAGAGAATGCACGGAGGAAAAAGTGTCACGATATCGCGATAGAAAAAGTGTCGCGATATCGTGACATGTCGCATTATCGCGACTCAGGAAGGAGAGAGAATGCGCAGAGCAAAAATGTCACGATTTCATGACATGTTGCAAAATCATGACCAGAAGACAAGAGAAGGCATAAGAGGGAAAAGTGTCGCGATATCGCGACATGTCGCATTTTCACGACAAGAAGACAAGAGGAGGCGCAGAAGAGAAAAGTGTCGCGATATCGTGACATGTCGCATTTTCACGACCAAAGGATCAGAAGGAGGCGCAGAAGGTAAAAGTTCGCGATATCGCGACATGTCGCATTTTCGCGACCAGAAGACCAGAAGGAGGCGCAAGAGAGAAAAGTGTCGCGATATCGCGACATGTCGCATTTTCGAGACCAAAGGACGGGAGAAGGCGCAAAGGAAAAAAAATGTTGCGATATCGCGACATGTCGCATTTTCGCGACTCAAAAAGGAGAGAGAAGGCGCGGAGAAGAAAATGTCACGATTTCGTGACATGTCACAAAATCGCGATCGAAGCAGGCGAGAGAAGAAGTCCAGAGAAAATGTCACGATTTCGTGACATGTCACGAAATCGCGACCCGAAGCAGAAAATGAAGACAGAAGGCAAAACTGTAACAATTTCATGACCCGAAGCAAAGAATGAAGACAGAAGGCAAAAACTGTAGCGATATCGCGACATGTCACGATTTCGCGACCCGAAGGGTGAAGAGAAGATAGAGAGCAAAGATGTCGTGATATCGCGACCCGAGGGACGAGCATGAGGTAGAAAAGAAAACTATCACGATATCGCGACATCGCGACTTGAAGGAGGGGAAGGCTGCCAGGAAATAAAATGTCATGATATCACGACATGTCACGACAGCGTGACCCGAAGGAAAGAAATGTTGCAAGGAAAAAAAAAAGGTCGCGATATCGCGACCCGACGAAGAGGAAATGCAGTGAGGAAGGAAAATGTCGTGATATCGTGACATGTCACGATATCGCGACATACTGCAGGTTCATGACCCGAAAAGGCACGCATTCCCAGACGGTGCTTCCCGAGGTGGTCAAATGCCTCATCAATGCAGGATTTCTTGCCCGATAAGTTTGCTGAGCATGGCGACCACTCAACTACTGTGCCCAGAGGTCAGAGATGTTTAGATGGCTCATGAATGCATGTTTTCGGTGGTTGACCCGATGGCAGTTGCAGGTTAGGATAAAAAGAGGTGAAGGTTACAGTCATAGAAGGAGGAGGAGCCGAGTTTTGGGATTGGGAGAGTGTATTCTTCCTGGGAGCGCAAGCAAATTGCCGAACGTGAGGCAGCTTGCATCAAGTTAAGCAAACTACGCCTGCGGGCTAGTGTTGATAAGTAAACTACGCCTGCGAGCTAGTGTTGTAAAAACCTTTTTTTTTTAAAGAAAAATAGAAGATTGGAAGTTCAAAATTTGGCCCCCTCCATCACTTTCTAAGAAAAAACTACTTCACTTATTGATAGGTGCTAAGAAACCCAAAATGCTAACCAATAGTGAAGATTGCAATTCCTTGAGAATATTTCTTGATCTTTGAAGACTCGGTGACATAAATAAGATCATTTTTATTGAGAACCCCCTCAACATAAGATAAGAAGAGAGTAGATAGGTTACTAGCCTCCACATGAAGAATTACTCAAACAGTCCCAGGTTTTGATTATCATTCCTTATAAAGTTGAAAAATATACTAAGGAAAGGAATTGGAGATATTATTGATAATAACTATATCTTTATATTTGTGAAAAATAACATCTTCCACCACATTCTTCCTTCTTTTATTCTATTCAATGGCAAAGTTATACCCCAATAGCTTGATCAATCATTTGTTTTGTTTTAGAAAAGAGAGGTATTTTTCCAAGAAATGCTTGAGCCTACTATGGTATGTTTTAATAATAAATTAACAACCCAACAAATAAGGATGTATTTCTCTACTACATGTAAAAAGGCTAATATCTCCTCCTCGTAAGTGGAACAACCTAGATTCTTGCTAGAGAGCTTATTACTTTAAAAATATAGAGGGTGGTCATCCTACACCAAAACAACCCCAATACCTACTCTTGAAGCATCACGCTCAATCAAAAACAACTTGTTGAAGTCTAAAGTATCTAATATAGGTGGTTCAAATAATCTTCTTTAATTTATTTAAGGCATTGGTAGTCATATCAGACAAAAAAATACATCCTTCTTGGTGAGAGGCACTAGGGGAGTTGCAATTTTCCCATAATTCCTAACAAATTTCTTTTGATATCATGTAAGACCTAAAAACTCTTGAAGATGCTTAATAGATTTAGTCAAAGGCTAATCCAACATTACTTTGATCTTGTTGGGATCTACCATGAATCCTTCATGAGACACAATATTACCTAAGTATTCTACCTTAGATGCCCCAAAAGAACATTTGGACCTCTTGACATATAGTTGTTCCTTCCTTTAAAAAGTGGAGTACATGGGCTACCTAGGACTTACTATAAACTAGGATATCACAAAAAACCTAACACAAAAGTATGAAGAACGGGATGAAACACAAAATTCATTAGGCTTTAAAAAGTGGAAAGGGCATTGATAAGACCAAAAGGCGTGACCAAGAACTCATAATGACCCTCATGTGTATGGAAGGTAGTTTTTGAAATATCATCTTCTCCGAACCTAATTTTATGAAACCCAAAATGCAATTCAAACTTGATAAAATATTTAGCACCATGTAGTTCATCAAATAAATCATTAATAATTGGAATAGGAAACTCATATTTGACTATAATCTTGTTGAGGGGGTAACAATTAGAACCCATGCACTAAAGAGTGTCCTTGCATCAAACCATAACCACTAGATATAAATAAGGAGTGATTCTAGGATGGATGATACCCTATTCCAATATCTCTTAAACCAGCTTATTTTTTGATAGTTGGTGTTTGGGATAGTAATAAGGACAAATATTGGGTGGCTAAATTCTTGAGACAAAGTGGATGGAACGATCATAAGTTATTCAAGTTGGAAAATCCTTGGTTTTTCTAAATACTAGACCATATCTATCAACAAGATACTATACTTCAGAAGCAATATTTGGAGAGGACTTATCAATAGCTTATACTTCCATGTAATTTGGCCAAAGAATCCTTCACCATACTTGTTATTTTAGTTTAAATTAACCACACATTGCAAGTTTATGAGTCAATCCATCTTAGCTATACATCCACAAGGATTGGTAGCCTAAAAGGTAGAGATATCAAATTGAAGAATTAGAATATCACAAGGTCATTCAAGCAAAAATGCAACACCTCCTATGGAGGAAAATTTCTAAATTAAGCTTACCCATTCCTATAAAATCTCCCATAGTAGAGTGGGTGTGCATGTGAATCAAGCAAGAGCAACTAGGAACTTGCTTGACAAGATGTTAAAAAAATCCTAGTTCTTGATGTTGTAAATTAAACACATTGGATCATACCCATATGACAATTATTGGAAGTTTTGTGCATCCTAGAACTAGAAATTCCCAATAGGAGGGTCATCTAACTAAAACTCAAACCCTTTATACTTATCTTGCTATTGAGTCTTAATAATATATTATAAATCATTGTCTAGTGAGAGCTTAGTATAAGGAGGGTCATGATGGTGCTTCTCAAGTAACTATGTCAATTAGGTTTAGATTGCATTAAGATATAAAAAAACATTATTGTTGTTGTTGATAACAAATGTCCATGACCATTTTATTTAGAATTTTAAGCTCATGTAACAGATACTCATGAAGATATGAGGAAATGCCAAGGAAAATGAATGTAAACCCACATGAGGAGTGAGAGGGGTATTTATGGTACCTAAAGTAGAAAGAGCATGAGGGTTAAAGATATTAATGTGGTATGGTATACTATGGTGCTTTCTTAGGTGTATTAGATTTTGCTTTTTTTGGATCATGCAACCACCATTATATAGGTTTATATGTTATAATTTATTACATTATTTGATGTATTGTAATTATTACATTATGTAATTAAAGGGATGTTTGATGATGTCACCTCATGTGAGGTTGGAAAGTCACATTTTCCATGAGATGTTTGAGAATATGAAAAGACATAGTTGAAAGTAAAACATCAAAGAGTCTCTTAAATTGAAGATACATATTAATGTATTAATATGTATGTTGTATGCAAGCTCAGGCTAGCAAAGATTGGTAAACTATGGTAGTGTGATGCATAATGGTAATTTGTGTTAGGAATATTTGAGAGAAATAAAATACAATATTGTGCTAAACATTTGTGTGACCCTTGTAATTGTTGTGTGATTTTTCTATTTGAAACACCTGGTATCAGAGCTTGATGAGTTTGAGAGTGAAAAAAGGGACAATCATCACCATATAACAACATGCCCTTGTAGACTAGTGTGTGCAGGTATCAGTTGGATAAGAAGTGATAAAACTCAATTTTGAATATTTACCTAAGACATACCCTCTTTTGTGGAGTAGAATACACAGCATATTATTGCTATTTTGTAATATGAAACTAAATATATACGTTTAGTTTACAGTCATGATAATAGTTGGTCGAGAGTCCATGACGGTAAGGGTGCAAGTAAGTTAAACATCTGCTTAGAGGAAGTTGGTGTCGAATGAAGGAGATGAGACATTGTGTAGGAGAATCTAGAATGGTGGTCTTATGAGATATAAGATATTATTTGAGATATTCAACCAATGTTGCGTTCTACCATAAGAATTTTTTTTCCTATGATGTTTGCGGGTTCCAGAATATTGAAAGTAGAAATTTTTTATTTTTTTAGTAGAAAGATAAATTTGTTAATACATGGAAGATATTTTTTGGTGTTGAGTTGGCCATTTTTTTTTTGGAAAGGAGGCGATGACTGAAGGAGAAATACCTTCATTTTTTCTCTTTGATTGTTGAGCTTAGAGTTGGATCTTCTCTTTTGTAGACTCATAAATATGGTAATTATTCCATCTATGAATGTGAGAGTTATCTATTGCATGCACATGTAGATGCAAATGGTAAAAAGAGCAGACTTATATGGAATACATATAGAGGTTGTATCTCAAAGATCATATGAGTGAAGGAAATACCACTTTGGTTGAATATAAAAGCAAAGCAAGTTTGTGGACATGAGAAAAATGTGTGGATGTGGCAAAGGAAAAAGGTACAAAACTAATATTCTTCTCTAGCTGAGTAGAGGAGTTGATATTTGAAAGATAGTATACAAATTTTAAATAAAGGGTTATAGGTTCAATTCTCATAAAGGTATTTTTTCAAAAGGGTTTTTTTTTTTTAAAGGAATTAGTGATATAATTAAGGGGGTTAAATAAAGAAAGGTGAGTATGAGGGTTCCTAGTCTTAAGTGGGCCATTTTATTTTTGAAATGAAAAGTAGAGGTTGAATTTTTTTTAGAAAAAGAGGAAATAAATATTTAAAAGTAAAATTGAAGTATTGAAAATAAAATATAAGTTTTTTGTGCATTTAGGAAAATAAAAGGTGTATAGGTGTATTTTTTTAGTGAGTATTTTTTAAGTCATATTTCTGACAAGGAGAGTAAGTTTTTAAGAAAGAAAGCTATTTAGTTTAGAGTGAATATTCTTTAAGGAAGATGGTATTTTTTTGTAAAAATGTGCATTTTTTATGGAGACTAACACCTTATCTTTCAAATAATTTTTTGCATCAAAAATACTTTTGTACACAAAAATCAAAATATGTGCTTTGCATAATTGCAACGTTTGGTATACAATGCCTATGACTTGTGTTAACAAGTAACGTTGTCATGTTAAGTTACTATGTTTGACGCCTAAGATAGTTGTCATAATGATGTTTGCACATTGACCCTATAAATATTTGGCGAGGAATAAGGACACATATTTGTGGTATTTTTGTTCCACTCCATTTTTTACCCCATTTGTTACTATCATTAGACGTAAATCTCAAAATTGAAAAAATACAAGTATATAGGGAAGCTACACCCATGTATGAGGATTTCTCTTTAAACAAGTGTCATAGATAGAACAAATCATTTTTAGTACTACCTTGGTTCCATGTATTGGTTTCTTTCACATACCTTAAGGTCTCTCTTAAGTACGACCACATATATATCGAGAGGACTAGCTTCTTCCATGTACCTACAAGTATATAAAATTGTTGTATATCAAAAGGATTGGTATATAATATTGGAAGTATATAGAAAAAGGGAATATTTTCAAATATTTAAGGAACCTTTACCATGTCTAGATAAAAAAAATTCTTATTGAATCTTAGTTACTAAAGGGTCCAAATTTTGCACCATGGAAGACAAAAATGATGATAATAATAGTGGTCGAAAAACTTTGAGATACAGTTACTAGTGTTGGAACTTGTCTAAGGAAATAAAATATAAACAAAAGTATGATGAAAGAGATGCAAGGACACTTATGCTCATCACTTGTCTAATGAAATTCAACCACATATTAGTGATGCAAAAACATCAAAAGATACATTGGATAAACTTTGTAGCATATCTGAATGAAATAATGAAGCCATAATCCTTCATCTTCAATCACAACTATATACATTAAGGGTTCAATATGGAGAGAATGTTGAACAATTACTTTGAAGAATTGCATAATTGAAATCCAGGTTGAACACCATGGGAGAAATGGTGGAAGGTAAGCTCACTGTCTCAATTGTACTTAGAGCTCTTCTTAAATCATTCAAACATTGATGACATATCTCCAAGTATCAAATAGAAGTGTGTCATTTGAAGAGTTTGTAAATATCCTTCAACAATATGAAGTAGATAATTAGTTAAGATATGAATTGTCTAATAATTCTCTTATCTCCATAGAGAACCCTCAAAAGGGTTCAAAGGGTCATTCTAGCCCTTCTTCATCACAAAATCAACCTCGATAGAGAAGGCGGTATTATCATATTTGTGAAAATGAACATAATACAAGATTTTATAATCATAAATCATTGGCTTGAAGGAATCAATTCCAAAGACCTCCTCAAGGAAATCAATAAGGGTAACAAGGATAAAGATAATATCAAAGAGAAAAATTTGAACAAGGCCACAACAACAAGGGTATAATGCACAAGGTGTGAATTAGAACCAGATTGTGAAACAACACATAAAGTCCTCATGGTCAAGGAAGTGTCAAAATTAATAAACAAAGGATATAGTAAACAAGTAAGATACAAGGTGAAACTAAAAAGTGTGTCATCAAATGATAGTGAAGATGGATAATTTTCAAAACTTATGTCTTGTTTACAAGCAATACTCAAAAAAGTTGGTGAATGGTATTTTGAAGATGGTGTGACAATCTATATTGGTGCAGTGAGAAGAATGTGCATGACACTATTCACCCTTGACATCCTTGGGGTGTAATATAAAAAGTAAATTAAAATAATTGATAAGTTGAAGGATAAACCCATAATGAAAGATATTTGTTGCAATACAAGTGATCTTCTTTAGAGGACATATATTAGTTGTGATATAGGTCATTTGAGGCCCATTATGGAAGATGGTTGTTGTGATACATGTTATCTTGTTCAAAGGGAAGATATAACTTGTGATGCAAGTGATTTAAAGGTTGATGAGAATAGGGTTTGTATACAAAATGGTTGTGGTCACCATGATAAAGACCATATTATTAGAGTTGAAAGTGATAGTGATACTTCATATTGTAGTGAAGGGCATTGTGATGACATGTGGCATCAGATATCACGCATCAGAAGACAGCAAAAAGGTAAAACAAATCAACCCTAAATTTATTTATTACATTATATATGTTTCTATTTATGTCCACTTTATTTACAGTACTTAGTATTTTTATCATTGCTTATAGAGGGCCTCATGCTGTGGAACCCTCTCATATACTACTAACAATTTTTTGTGTCCTTGTGTGCAGATCAGGAATATTACATCAGCATCTGGAGTGGCCCGATCCTGGATATCAAAAAATCCCACTCAACCTTGTTGGGATCAAGACACGATTGAAGACACCACAACCTTACTTCTTAGGGTTTCAGAGAACCCTAAATTTTTGTATCATTGTATTGAAAGGATTCAAAGATCCAAGCTTGTAACAATGGAGTTTCTAAGATCCCCCCGTCAATAAAGAATTAATTCTCTTGTGCAATCTTGTGTCTCTTTTCATTTCATTTTGATTAAAGCATTATCTATGTGTGTTTGCATCTTTTAGTTGCCTTAAAATAATATCCTAGATTGGAGCCATAAAGGTCCATCAAATCTACCTCTTTATTCAACTATTTTTAAGTGACATAAATTTCTTACCAACATTAAATAAAAATGATAGAAAAATGACCTTAGAACACCTCAATGAACTATGAATGTTAAATTATAATCATCAAATTCAATAACAATATATCATGATGTGAGTGCTCATATTTTCATTAAGAGATAAGTCAACATTATGGTGCATAATCTTAGGGGATGAATCATTCATTAATTGGAATACTATTTTTAATCCATTTATGAAATGATTAAATAATAATCTAGATGCATATTTCGTGCTATTCCAATTAAATTCCATAAGGAAATATCTAAATGAGCTTATTTATGATTTTTATGTTACAATTACGAATATGTTATATTGGATTCCTAATAATATTAAAACATTTGATAAATAATCAATTATCTACAACATAAGAGATTTGTAAACCAATTTTGCAATGATGGTTAGAGTACCAAACTATATTATATTATCAAGAGCATTCGAGGAAGCTGCTTGCACGAAAGAGATATTGATTCAACCAAGGAAATTACCACATATGCCACTAATGGACTATTTAACAAATATGAATTATGTTCCTACATAATAGTTTCAATTTCCTTTCCCATCATAGATACCCCATTATCAAATAAATCTATTTCAAAAATTTTAAACCTATGAGGACCCATTGCCAACCTTGCCCCACCCCCCATATTGCATTGTTACCAAATGCACAATTTTCAAACACATTCATATGTTAATAATCACCTCCCATGATATTTTCAACCCCACACACAATAACATTTGAGGTTTTTTAGTGATAAGTACCACATATCAACCTTGACAACATGCATTGCCTACTACCCAATAGTAGCTAGCTTTACTTGCTCCTTTGATATAACTAAATCATCTATCATATAAATCATGAAGGATGGATACAATCAAGTTATGCATGGATGATATGTTCTCATTCATGAGGGATATTTCTAATTAGTTAACAAACAATTAGTTTACAAATGGTAACAAAAGAGGAAGCCTTATTATGTATCTAAATATTGGGTTCACCAACTTGCAAATAGGAATGTACCTAATAAATCTACCTAGACCACCTTAGAGGAGCCTAGAACATACTATGCCATAAATGGTGGATTCTAGCCATATAATACCTCAAATAGAGACATCTTAAGGGAAACAATTAGTGTATCATATTCTAGCCATGTAACTCACTCATATAAATTATCCTAGGTGAAACATCTAAGGTAAGTACCTAGACATTTGTTTACAATATCCATTTGGTCATTTGTCTGAGGTGATAAAAAGAGGACATATTCAATTGAGTACTACTAAGAGTGAATAATTCCTTCCAAAAGTTTCTAGTGAAAACCAAATCATAATTACTAACAATAGACTTGGGGTATACTATGTATGTTAAAAATGGAATCAAGGAATACCTTGGCTACCTTGCTGATAGTGAAAGGGTTTTATAGGGAATATAAGTGAAAATACTTAGAAATATGATCCACCATGACAAAAATCATTGTTTTACCCTTGAATTTAGGAAGGTCTTAAATAAAGTCCATGGAAAAATGCTTCGATTGGTGATCTAGGATAACCAAGAGTTGCAAAAAACCAATATATTTAATTTTTTTCCATTTATTCTAGTGGTACAAGTCACATCCAACCACAAATTACTTGACATTTAGTTTTATTACTTTCTAAGAAAAAGAGAAAAAGACTACTTCACATGTTGATAGAATATGATAATCCTAGAATGCTCACCAATAGTGAAGCATGTAATTCCTAAAGAATACTTCTTAACCTTGGAAGATTGAGTGACATAAATGCAATCCTTCTTGATAACCCCCTCAACATAAAATAAGAAGAGAGTAGGTGGGTTATGAGCCTCTACATGATGAATTACACAAATGATCTTAGGATTTAACTATCATTCCTTAAAAATCTAGGAAATCCACTAAGGAAGGGAGACTAGAGATAACATTTATAACAACCACATCTTCATATTTGTGAGAAATATTATCTTCCATGATATTCTCCTATTAGTTTTTGTATTCAATGGTAAAGTCATACCCCAATAACTTGGTCAATCATTTATTTTATTCTTGATAAGAGAGACATTACTCCAAGAAATACTTGAGGCAGTAATGGTTTATTTTGATAATAAAGTGACAACCCAACAAATAAGGCTTTCACTTTTCTACTACATACAAAATGGTAAATATCTCCTTCTCATAAGTGAAACAACCCAAATTTTTGTCAGAGAGTTACTTTCAAAATTTTGAGGGCGATATTATTGTATAAAATAATCCTAATACATATTCTTGAAGCATCACAATCAATTAAAAATAACTTGTTGAAGTTGAGAATAACTAATATAGGGGTGGTGCACATAACCTCATTTAAGTAATTAAAGGCCTTATCCATATCAAACCAAAAAAATACATCTTTCTTGGTGAGAGCCATCAAAGGAGATACAATATTCCTATAGTTCCTAACAACTTTCTTGTAATGCCTTGTAAGACCCAAAAACCCCCAAAGATGCTTAAGATGTTTAGGCAAAGGTCAATCATATCTTTATCTTCTTAGTATCCACCTTGAATCCTTCATGAGACATAATATGACGTAAGTATTCCATTTTGAATATCCCAAAAAAACATTTGGACCTATTGAAATATAATTGTTCCTTCCATAAAAGGTGGAGTACTTATTCAACATGAACTAAATGAACTCCCCATGATTTACTATAAATTAAGAAATTATAAAAAAATAATATAAACTTGTGAAGAAGAGGATGAAATACAAAATTCATTAGGATTTGGAAAGTGGAAGGGGAATCGATAAGACCAAAGGGAATGACAAAGAAATCATAATAATCCTCATGTGTATGAAGGCAGTATTTGAAATATTATGTTCCCTAAGTCTAATTTGATGAAACCCAAAATGCAAGTCAAGTTTGATAAAATATTTAGCACCATGTAGTTCATCCAATAAATTATTAATAATTGGAATAGATAACTTATCTTTAACTATAATCTTGTTGAGGGGGAAACAATTGGGATACATGCATTAAGAATTATCCTTGCATCAAACTAAATATGAAGAAGGAGTGATATTGGGATAAATAATACCTTGCTTCAATATCTCTTAAATCAACTTCTCAATTTTTGAATTTTGGGTCTGAGAATAGTGGTAGCGATAAACGTTGGGTCGATAAATTCTTGGAACAAATAGGATGGCATGATATTTTTTCTTTTAAGGTGCAATACCCTTATGTTTACCAAATACTAAAGCATATCCCCTATTAAAAGACTACATGTTAGAAGGAATATTTGGAGAGGACTTCTCAATGGCCTATACTTCCATGTAATTGATTTGGGAAAAGAAGCCTCTACCATACCTATTTGTTTGGCCCACGTCAATTGGACCACATAAGAGGTAGAAAGGCCCTTATCAAACTTGAGCATGAACATAATTTATTAAATAGATGTCACTATTATTCTTTATATATATTGAAAAAAGTATTAGGAATTTCTATGTAATTATTGACATGGAAATATTGTTGCTAGCTTGACTTCTTATGGTCTTCTATTGGAAAATAGGATGAAGTCTCCCTAGATATGTCCCAACACAATATATTCAATACTAAAAATTATGTATAACCTTTCTTATTGGCTAACACATGTTCTTTTTAATTATAGTGGTTTTTTCACATGAATCACATGATAAAGATAAAATGAAAAATTGTTGATCAAAAGCTTTAGCAGAACTAGGCATCCATTTAAACAACACTTATGTTAATATATCATTGGTTATGGGTAAAATTTTCATGGGAGTTAGAGGGAAAATATGGTTATGTGGGCCATTTGGTTGATAATTGTAATGTAAATTGTAGCAAATATGGAGTTTAAAGTAGGGGAAACAATGCTTGGACATTACCCACAATAGATCCTATGACCTTTAATCAGTGTTCTAAGAGACTTTGTTCCCACATGTGTGAGACCTTCAATCAATGTGTTAATAGACTTCACTTCCATGCCTATGAAATTTTCTATCGATGGAAATAGTATCTATCATCCAAAAAATTATCTCATTTTTGCTTTGTTTTATTAGCTATATTTATGTTGTCATGCAATGTTTCTAGTGTTCAAGCATTAGTAAAAGCTAGAGGTATTTTAGAAGTGTAACACCTTGGTTATGGTATTGGCATAAAATAGTCGATGTTCTAACATTATCATGAAACCAACTATATATGAATGATCAAAATACCATATGATGCATCTATTTATAGTCTAAAACAATAAAAAACCCTAACCCTAATTCTCAAGGTCCAACTATACTAACCTATGGCCTAACTTAATAATAATAAAGATAGCCAAAGTGGCTATATTGGAGTCGTTACATGGTCCCCCCAGAAAACTTGATCCTCAAAGTTATAAATATTGGAGAATGATTGTTAGATCCCACATTGCATCTTCATTTGATAAATTTTTCCACTTGATAAGAAAATTTTATTCTTGGTGAGACTATACATTATGGATCGAGGACTGCATACAAATTTTGGATGGAAGTCAATCCACCCTTATTCATCTAGGAATAGAAGCTTTGTCAAGGATATTACCTCTTGCCCAATAATATAGTCAAGACAAGAAACATTAAAGATAAGATGAATTTTAGAAGTAGAAGGAAGATCCACTTGATATGTCAACTCCTCAAGTCAAGGAACTATCTTGCAGCAACCATCAGATCAAGGTAGCAACTTTTGATTGGTCTATTTATAAGGTTGGAGCTACAAAAATATTATATCACCCATATTTATTTGTTTCTCAAAGTAATGCAAATCTCGTTGCTACTTCTTATGAATTTATGCTTGATAAAGATTATCCTTGAGGGTATGTAGAACAATTTGATGTTGCTAAAGCAAATCATATACCTATACCCCTTGGAGGATCCTAGAACATAATATGTCATACATGGTGGTTTCTAGCCATATAATACCTCATATAGGGATATTTTGAGGGAAAAAAATAAGTATAATACCAACATTCAACAAAGGGAATCCATCTAAATTCACTTATATTGTTTGTCTTGGGTGAAACATCTAAGGTAAGTACCCAAACATTTTTTCACGATATCAATTTGGTTGTTTGACTAAGGTGATGAAAATAGGCCATATTCAATTGAGTACCACTAAGAGTGAATGATTCCTTCTAAAATTTGCTAGTGAAAACCAAATCACGATCACTAACAATAGATGTGGGGTATACTATATAGTTTAAAAATAGAATCAAGGAATACCTTGGCTATATTGCTAGCAATAAAATGATGTTGTAGGGAATATAAGTGAGCATACTTAGAAATATGATCCACCATGACAATCATTGTTTTACCCTCAAATTTAGAAATACCTTTAATAAAATCCATGGAAATGTATTCCTATTAGTGATCTAGGATAGCCAAGAGTTGCAACAAACCAAGAGATTTAATTGTTTCCTCTTTATTATATTGGTACAACAAACTTTGACCATAAATTGCTTGACATTTACTTTTTATTTATTTTTTAGAAAAATACATCACATGTTGATAGGTTTTGAGAAGCCTAGAATACCCAACCAATAGCAAAGCATATAATTCCTAAAGAATATTTGTTTACCTTGGAATACTGAGTGACATAAATATAATCCTTCTTCTTGAGAACCCCCTCAATATAAGAGAAGAATAAAGTGTATGGGATACCATCCTCCACATGATGAATTACATAAAAAATCTTAGGATCTAACTGTCGTTACTTACAAGGTTAGGAAAGCCACTAAGGGGACTGAATATAGCATTGATAACAACCACATATTCATATATGTGAGAAAGATTATATGCCACTACATTCTCCTTTTCTTTCTTATATTCAATGGAAAAATCATACCCCCATATCTTGGTCAATAATTTGATTTATCCTAGAAATGAGAGACATTGCTCCAAGAAATTCTTGAGGCTACTATGGTTTTTTAATGATAAAGTGACAACCCAACAAATAAGGCTTTCATTCATCTACTACTTGTAAAATAGCTAATATAAACTTCTCGTAAGTGAAAAAAACTAGATTTTTACCAAATATTTTCTTACTTTCAAAATCTTTAGGGTGGTATTCTTGCACAAAATAACCCTAATAGATATTCTTGAAGCATCACACTTTATTAAAAATAACTTGTTGAAGTGGGATCAAATTTAGTCACCATGGAAGCCAGTTCATATGCTTTGGGATTTAACTCTTGAGGGATTGCTTTGATCTCATAGGTATAAAATATCTCCAATAGGTCCCAAACCCTATGCTTCTTGGACATCAAGTATTTGTTCTTAGTTTCATACCTGAAATTAACTTAGTTTATGATGATCTTAGAATCACCAAAATATCTAATGTTCTTAATGCCCATATTTTTAGATTTTCTCAGGCCCATGCAAAGTGCTTTATATTTATCCATATTATTTGTACACTTCAATAACATCTTGTAAACATAATTTGATTGGATACATTAAGGTTCAATGTATTAGATATCTATTCCTACTCCATTTCCAGTCCTCCTACTATCCAAATGCATGGTCCATGTACCATTTGACCCATGACCCTATTTATTGGTCATTATTGGGACATTGGTGGTCCCTTTAGATATGACATAGTTACCAAGTTTTTTTTCTTCAAAGCTCATCCCTAAAACATCATCTTTGTGAAACACATCTATGATCATGTTTATTTCCAAAATAGAATCTTCCTTGATGGCCTCGTCATCTACATAATGGGAAGTTTATTATAGTATACCAAACGATCATCATCAAGCTTATGTAGAAGGTAGTTGTATGGGGTATCATTTATATCTTATGCATGTACTACATGCACTACATGGACTACATGCACATTTACATCATCAAGTACTTTGTACATTCTAACACTTGTGCATTTATTACATTGCATAAAATAAATACTCAAACCCTATTCTAAGACACTCTCCTAATCTAAATATGTACCTAAGATGGTACATTAGCATATACGATATAATGTAATATATTCCAATAATCCCTTGTATTATATTATTTGGTTATTGAAGACTTTTTAGTCTTCAATATGGTCTTCATCTTAGTTCTAGAATTTGAGCTCTTCTTTTCTGCTTTCTTCATTTTACTCCGAGTTTGTATCTTGATCAAGTAAATAATTAGTATCTTCATGAAATACTATTTTAGTTGAAAGAGCTTTAACTTCATATTCATCTGTAGCTTCTTCCAGTTATTGAATTTCTTGAACTAAATGTCATTTTTGTTTCCCTTCTCTATATTGTAGTTGAGGATGATTTTTTTGATTTTGAGAAGTATATGGCCACTGAAATAGTTCTTGATGTGAATTATATTAATTTTGATATTGTCTTGGTTGGAATGGCCTATTTGATTGGCTTCCAAAATTTGTTTGATTTCCTTGATATTGATTTATTGGATTGAATCTACAGTAATTGGTGTTATGTCCTTTATTTCTGCATAATTGACTAAGAATGAAGTAACATTTCCTTGTGGATTATCTTTTGAGACTAAGGCATTGTTAATTATTTCATCTTTCACTAAATTTTCTACTTCATATTCTTGTAGTATATTATCTTACTCATCAAATGATGTATCTTTACTTAAAATTTGTAAAGATGTAACTAAATTCTTGTAACTTTCTGGAAGTGCTCTTAAGGTTACTTGAACAAGAAACTTATCTTCTATCTGTTCTCCTAAGGTTAACAATTTTCCTTTTATATCTGCTTATTTCTTTAGGACAATTCTATACTTTCACCGCTATTAACTTTTAGAGAATGCAATTGAGTTTGAAGATTCAAGATAGTAGTTTTATTCCTTCCTTCAAATATCTTGGCTAAAGTTTTCCAAGATTCTGTAGAAATTGTTGTTGAACTAATGTATGGTTGTATTTCATCTGTAATTGCAAATGTTATTATCGTGAGTGTTTTTGCTTCGTCTTCTTCAAAATTCTAAATCTCTCTAGCATTTGTAGTAGGTTTAGTTTTTACTCCTTTAACAATATCACAAAGCTTGTCAACTATCAATATTGACATCACTTTGTTTTTTCATGAAGTGTAATTAGGCCCTTTAAGAAGTTGGAATTATGAAAGAATGAATTTATTTGTTGCCATGATGATATTTGTAGACTACCTTATATCTCCATAGTTTTGAGTATGTGATTGAATTTGGTAAGATCTTTTCAATTTTCAAGTTTTGTAGAATATCTTGTATCTATCAAGTGTTTTGTATATGGCTTTGATAAAATGCTTTCTAAGATTTCCTTTGAGTTGAATTCCTTTTGTCTCCCTAATGTTCAACTTATATTCTTCACCTTATTTCTCCCTATTTGTGAATAGAAAGTTAGAGATAATTTTGATGTAATTTCACTTGATAAAAATTTTCATCTTCAAGACTTTAAAGTTGAATTTTTTATGTTTCATTAATTTGAGCAAGAGACTAATTCCAATGTAGTTTTCTAACTTTTCAATAGCTCTATGTTTTGTTTATTGTATCTTTCAATTATCAATAGTATAGTTTCTAAATTTCAATAATCTATGTTGGTGTTGAAATCCTTATAATTCCCTAATTAGAAATTTAGAAAATATGGATATTTACAAATTTATTGTTTCAATTTTCTATGTAGAATTCCTTATTCCTCCAAATTAAATTATTTGCAAATATTTATAATGCTTGAATAAAGTAATTCCAAATGTTTTCCAATTAAATATTTTTTGCTTCAAAAGGCTTTCAAATATTTCAATAAAACATCTAATGATATAATATATCAATGTAATTCCTTATACCTCCATTTATTTAATTAATCTCAAGTATAAAATATTAACTAAGTTTAACCTTAGCATTAGTATTCCTTATTTCTTCTTTACCCTTATAAAAATGCAAGTTAATTTAAATGCTTTAAGTACCTTCTTGATTATGATGCACTGTGTATGTGATCTACTTCTCCTTGACTTCTCTATTCTGCAATTTGCACTCTGATTAAGGCATTCCACTTCACTATCTTCAATACAATATGACACCTTTCTTAGAGCTTCTAAGACGTTGATTATCCTCCTAATGCTAGGTGGTTTCACTGTCCTTCAACTGTATTGTGCACTCTATTCACTTGCCTTATATATATATATATATATATATAATAAAATTTACATTGCATAAATATATTTATTCTTGATTTGAAATATTTGCATTACTAAAAAATCCAACATTTTTTTGGAACAAATATAATAAACATTGATCCCACTTATTGTCTTCTTTTTTTTGTCCTTTTCAATTGTAACCAACATCACTCTTAGATCCCAAAAATACTAAAAGAAAATTGCAAGAAATCCATCGCAACCATGTGCCTTATTAATATGGAAATAATATAATAATTATATTAGTTTGATTCTTCAAAAAATTTAAATATTTATTAATTTATATCTTATCACATACATAACCACCAAATAACCACAATTTTAAAAAATTATTAATCTATTAAAATTTAATAATATTATAAATTAAATAAGCTATAAAAATATTAAAAAAAAACGCTTTCTCTGGTTGGATTCCCCTGGTTTCTTGGCCCCTGGTCTGTCGCCCCAAAGGCGAGGGAGGAATCAGACTCAGGCGGGTGACCCTCATGAACAAGGCCCTCTTGTCCAAGCACACCTGGAAGGTGTTTACCAATGCCCCCAATGAGTGGGTCAGTATCGTGCTCAGGAAATACTACCACCACCACCCCTTCCTTAGCGAATCCTAGCCCAGAGATTGATCAGCCTTCTGGAAATCCTTGATTTTCACTAAAGACATCATTCAGAAAGGGACCAGATGGATCCTCGAGGACAAAACCTAGATTAACTTTTGGGATGATAGGTGGATCCAATATGAGGCCTTGAATGCTGACAGCGATCTCCTCGTCCTCAAACTGGGGCTGGCGGACAGAGGGCCCAGCATGTCAGCCTATCTCTCCCAGAACCAGGGAGGGGTTACTTGGAAACCCATCCTGAATCCCAGGCACCCGCTCCAAGCTTCCAGGCTCCAGTGCCTCCTCAAGGTGACAGTTATCCCGTCCTTCAGAGGGAACGAAAGATGCATTTTGCACGACACCCCTAGTGGTGTCTTTTCTATCAAATCTTCCTACAACCTCTAAAGAGTCCTTGACGAGGCCCCTTTCCCAGCCCTTCATGTGTGGGCCAATAAGTTGATCCCCAAAATTAGCCACTTCGTCTAGGCGATCGTCCAAAACAAAATCCTGACCATCGAGAACCTGATCAGGAGGGGCTTCTAGATCCCAAACAGATGCTTCCTTTGTTGTGTTTCCTGGGAGTCCACTAATCACCTCTTTCTCAGATGCCCCTTCTCTTCTAAAGCCCTGGGCATCATCCTTTCCCAATTCTCTATTCAATGGGCGGCCCCCAATTCCATCTCTAACCTCCTCTCTCAGGAGCCCAACCCCTTCGCCCACCCCTTCATCTGCTTCCTCTGGGGCTCTTGCCTTACTCACCTGCTTTGGCAGCTCTGGCTCGAGCGTAACAGCAGAGCCTTCTCCTCCCTGACCTATTCCCCCCAGTGGATAGCAACCAAGGCGGTTTCCTTCGCCCTTGAGAATTCTCGCTCCACCCCTTTGATCGAGGTGCCCCGACGGCCGGGCGAGGCCACCCTCCTATCCTCCCTCGGATTTTAGGTTCCCCCCTGCCCCCTCCCATCGTTCTAAGACAAGGTGGACTGCCCCCCCTCTCGGGTGGGTCAAACTTAACTTTGACAGAGCTTCTAAAGGTAATCTCGGGCCCTCTGGAGCAGGCGAGGTCATCAGAGACAGTCACGGGACCCTGATCTTGGCGTACGCTGCACCGCTCGACATTCAGACCAATAACTTCGTCAAAGCAACAACTCTCCTCAACAGGCTGACCACCCTCAAGGAGTCCTCCTCAAAAGTCATCATCGAGGGCGATTCCCAAGTCATTATCAAAGTCGCCCGCAGCCTTGGAAACAACTCTTGGCTCATTCACAACTCCATTCGAGAAGCTCTCACCATCCTCCAAGGACTTCCTGACCACACCTTTCGACATGTGTACAGGGAAGGCAACAGGGCAGCCGATTTCATGGCCAACCAGGCCACCTCAGCAGAAGACTTCACCACCTGGACCACGAAATTCCCTGAAGCTCTGGTCCAAATAGTTTCGCAAGATAATCCTAACTTCGATGAGGGCCCATACGCTTAGCTTGCCTCGAGACAGGGCCCCGAAGTTGCATTGTCGTGCCCCCAGTGGTTAGGAGACTCTCCTTCTTGCTTCGCCACGACGACTGGCCCCGGTGCCCCCCTTGCTAGTGTGCTAGCCAATCCGTTCAAGCTCTCCCTCACGGTGCCAAGTGTCAGCGGCCATGTTAGACTTTCACGAAGCCCGACTGGCATTTTTGGCAAGTCCAAGTCAGAGTGTGCAGCATCCCATTTCGACCTTCCTGCCTTGGACGTCGTGCCATCAGATGCCCATGCTGAGTCAGTTCATCCATGGCTCTATCCCATGAGGTTTCCCCAAGCTACCCCCCGCTCAGATTACGCCATCTAGAGCGCAAGCATTGGCCCCCCTCCCCTGCCCCATGTGGCAGCCGACAACCATGCCCCCTCAGCTCATCCCGGCTCATGTCCCCCCCGCCCCAAGTGCTCCTTCCCGACGTCGGTGGCCCTTCCCCTCCTCTGCGCCCCCCTGTAAGTTTTTAAACCTGTCGCGTGTAGAGCTCTCCCGCATTCTTGTTTGCTTCCCCTTCTCCCTATCCCCACGTCTCTGGTCAGGTCGCCCCTGTTTTCCCCATCCCTGGGCTATCAGTTCGATCCTCATGGCTGCCATGACCTTCTTCCTTGAGCCCTCTACTCTTAACCTAAGCGAGTCGGCCAGGCTATTTTCCAATGCTAAGAAATTCACCCCTTTCTTCAGCAAATTCGCAGGGGCCGACAAAGATATTACTCAAGGTTTTCTAGACACCTGGAATGATGGAGAAGTCAAAGTGAAGGGGCTCCACTTCAAAGTGACCAAAGAATTTTTGACGGAGGTGACAGGTCTGCATCATGAGGAGAAAGGCAGATTCGTCCGACGGGACAAACACAATTGGGAGGAGGAGCTATCCCGATTTTTGGAGCAGTAGTGGGACAAATCTAATCTCTTCCGCGCTAACCTCCCGACACCCTTCAACGAAGCCATCATCTTGGTGATGCAATACATCACCTGCGATGATCCGGACCAGCGTCTGTACAGTTTCCATCTCAACTTCTACAACCACCTCCGCGAAGCCACACTGGTAAGCACCCCTCGTTTTCTCCTTTCCTCCCTGGGCCTCACCATCGACCGAGCTCGCAGGAACCATTCCAGGACCTCCCACCAAGGGCTCATGGTCGTCCTATACAGGCATGCCCTAGGCAACCAGCCACAGCTTCACTACATTCCTCCCCTAACCTCTGTCCCCCCCTAAAGCGACTAACTCCCCCGGGGCTTCCCCTACAGCTTCCAAATCCAAGGAGACCCCCTCCCCCGAAGCCTCCCCTTCCCCAAAACGACACAGGCCCACCCAAAAATGCAGAACTCTGATCCAGGGCCCAGGTGGGGCCCCAACTCCTGGCACCAGCTCAATCCGTAGAGGCCTGGCCCCAGGCAGCAGCAGGGCTGCAAGCAGCTCCAGGAAGGCCAAGGTGGAGGCCTGGAGGCCATCGAAGTCAGCTCTGACTCCAACAACAAGATGCAGAACCTGGCGACCAAAGCTCTCCTTGACATTAATATTGGCTCCCTGACCGCTTCTGCCAAAGCGACTTCCTCAACGGCTAGTGCCCTGGCTGAACTCCGACGCAGGCTGGGCGATGGCCCTGATAGGGAGAGGAGCTGATCTGTCAGGTTGGGCCCCGTCCAGACCAGGCCAGGCTATCGGGCCTCCCGGAGCGACGACGAGCGATTTTTTACGGTTTTAGCGTGTGTCGTTTGGCGGGTTTGTCATATTTTGGTGGCCACAGGCCAAATTTTGTTGTACTGGTTTCAAAATTGGTTTGTCTTTTTGTAGGCAACAGAGCCCTGGGCCCTGGTTTGTTGCCCAAGGGCGCAGCCCCGGTTTTTAATCACAACTGCAGCCTCAGCTATCTATGTAACTAAGGTTATGGGATCCTTTAACAAAAAACCCACTGTAAATATATCGTTACTTAGCAAAAAATATATATATTTAAAAAAAAACTATTATTATATATTTATATTTTGAATAGAATTTTTTTTTTTAACTTGCTTGCTTTACTAAATAAAAAGTTTAATTATTAGATAAGCAATCTTTTTTTTAATTGATTAAGATTGAAAGGGCCATCTATATTACATTATCATTATATCAAGTTTGTCAATTAATTATGCGTCTTGGCAAAAACTTTAATTTTTTTTTTGAAAAATCTAATTGATTGAACTAATAAGATAATTAATTTTTAATATGCTACGTAAATATATTAATATAAATTTTTATTTAATAAAATTTAAATTGCATAAACATATATATTGCTGACTTTAAATATTTGCATTACTTAAAAAAAACAAAAAAATTGCGGTTGCACTATTTAGTGTGAACTTGATTAGTTAAACCTGTCGCCCATCTCAGATATATATATTTTTAATGATTTCGTTTGTTGTCAAATACCTGTCGCCCATCGTTAGATGAGGTTGCAATAAATTTATCGAGAAGATTGGAATACGACGTTTCAATATTTATATTATAATTTGTTTTAGTTTTTTGAGAATTTTTTTTAATAATTTTGTTTCTCGTCAAATACCGAAGCATTAAATTACGTTGTAATAAATTTATCCAGAAGATTGGAATACGATGTTTCAATATTTATATTATAAAGCAGAGGATTACTTTCACAAATGGAAGTTCAAAACATTAGATTTAAAAACACAGTAGAACCTGATACTTTAGATTTATGTTGCAGGCGAGGTTGTCATATGGACGTACACATTTACAAGTCTAAGAGCGTAGGAGAAGAAAAGCAGTAGTCAGAATCAAGGGTTTTAACAATGATATATGGCTATGTATTTTTTTAATTAAAAAATATTAAAATTAGTTATGGTTGATTATTATTAATTTATATGGAATGCAACATTTACATTCTATAATGATAAGACTGTTTATATAATTAATTTTTTTTTTTAATTTTAGTAATTATTATTTGTTAAAGATAAGAAATTAAAAACTATCCAGGTGTTGTAGGTGAGTTGGAGAGGAGAGGGCAATCCAAGGGAGGTCCCAGGTTCGAATCTCCACCCTACCAAAAAGCTGAATTGGGTACCCAAAATCCAATTGATAATGTTGGTGCGGGCAGGGCTGAGTGCGACTCCCGGGTGACTTTGACGGTGTAGAACCCTCTGTTCGTGGTCTCTCAGACCAAGGTGGCCCCGCAAGGGGTTTTTCGCTCAAAAGAAAAGAAAAAATTAAAAACTAGAATACAATGTATATGATTTACATAAAAGGTTTAACATTTTAAGAATTAAAACTTATTAGATTAAATATTGAAAAGGTTATCCTCGTGAGTGTGGTCTGCAGGTAAGGATGCCACTTGCATTATCGATGATGTGACTTTCAATTCCCATGGTGGATGTGTATAAGAAGTATTTACTCCAAAAAAAAAAAATATATATATATATATATATATATATATATATATATATATATATATTGAAAAGGTTTGTCTTAGGGGTTAGGTGGATTGGTATGTTTATGTGAAGAGTAAACTTAGGTTCAAACCTTGGGGCATACATGTTTGCAAAGGTAGTAGTTTGTTTTGAGTCCTTGAAGTGCACGTGAAATTGATAACGACAACAACAACGAGGTGGTATAGGCTTGTTGGGAGTATGTCCTATGGCTTGAACCCCGCTTATCAGTTACAAAAAATAGTGGTTGTAACCAACTCTTCTATATTAAAAAAAATCTTGAAAATGTTTAATATTTTCAAAATTAAAATTTATAAGATCAAATATTTAATTTATAGGTATTTATAAAAAATAGTAATTTTATCATAATAAATAATTTATTTTAAATAATGAAAACACAAAATTATTTGTTATTTATTGTTTATTTGTATTAAATATTGTTTTTATTGATGGCGACGACAACATTGCTGAAATTTTTTTTTTATTGGTAAACAAGATATTGCAGTTGAAACTCAAATCATTTCTCGTTGTTGGTAATCTTTAATTTACCTCTATTTGTTGGTAATCTTGTCAGTAATCTTCTCTTCCCTTAATCTCCTTTTGTTGAAAATCTTTTCTTTTGCATTTACACCCTCCATTATTCTTTGTCCTATACAAAACAAGACCACAAAAAATATATTAAATATAATTTATACATAATTATTATTTTTTTATTTTTTTAACATCAAATATATAAAATAATAAATTATCAAAATAATTTTTTTCCCCTCGAAAATTACCATATTATTTATATATCCTAGATTTGTCCACAAAAGACCATGGGTAAAACTATTTTGATAACATAGATGATACATGATTTCATCCAACCGGAGTTTATAAGGAGATGAGTCTCTACCGCTTCACCCATTGTGAACGAACCCTGATGATTGTTTCATTATTGTTTATGCCTATAATATCACGTGGCTTCAGGCTTTCATTTTGCGTGCCATATGGCACTGTCCGTAACTAAGAGTCACATCCTGATGTAGTCAATCTTTCTTTTAGCTCTGGTGTGATCAAACCAAGATTTTAAATTATCTACAAATCCAGAAACAATAGAAAACACAATTTCCTGATTTTATTTATTGAAAAGATTTTTCTGAATATCAACCCAGCCTATAATATAATGTGCCATACTTTTCTGGGATTTCTACATACTGGAACCTTCATATTAGAAGGTTGGAAATTGTCTGACCGCACCATAACTGTGACCGTAATAATAGCAAGTTCGTTAACGACATCGTATTTATAATATTGTAATATATATTATCATATATGTTTTTATTTTTTCTGGACTCTAACGCTTTGAAATTTGAACTGTGTCTTCTTCCTCGGAAGACAGTGACCGGTTACCAAAACAAAACAAAAGGAATAATCAACCGACCGACAAGGTAATCAATCTTTTCCGGAGGGGGCCCGTCGACCGACCTCATCTAGTCGATTTTCATAAAATGGGCCCGGGTGGGCACTGATGCGAGTAGCCTCGCCCTTACTGTCTTTATCCAAATTTGTATGTCTATCTCATTGGTAGGCCACGAAATCCTCGCTGCTCCGAATAAAGCCGAGAGACAGCATCGAACAGAGGGGTCCACGGCCTACCCCATTTCGATCTTCCTTTAGAGGGCACCACGTAGACCTCCACAAAATTTAAGAGCTTGTCTCCACCTATTGACAAGTAATTCAATGAATCACCAATGTGCCAATTAATCATAGGATTTTGAAGGATCGTTGGATCAATGAAGCATGACCATTTTCATGGTCCTCTAGCCTCCCTCATTTCTTGGTAATTATAAAAGCAGTAGTGTGATTATTATAGTGTGCAATATCCCATGCTTAACTTCCTTTGTTAAGCTTCCTCAAACAGGAAAGTTGATTCATGCAGCAACAATTTTCAACCTATATAATATTCATGAATTCAAAGTTTCCTATGAAATTTTTTTTAACTTATATAATATTCAACAATAAGAATGAAAATTTATTAAGATAATTATAGAAGAGAAAAGATTCATGTAATTAAAATGTTAATACCATATTCTAACAATGAACAATGACGTTGAAAATTCATAAACACAAAGTATCGGAACTTTTCAAATGATTTAATTTTTTTATATAAACTATGAATGAATTTGACACATAAGTGGACAGCAAAGCATATAAATAATTTTTATTAATTGTTTCCAAAGAGTTTATAATTACAAATCCAAGAATTAAAGGTAAGATTCATTTTGATTTGTTTGTTAGAGTGCATGTACAATGATTGGTAAAATTTGTAAATAAACTCAAAGGAAAAGTTTATAAAAAACATTCGAATAACTATGAAGAAAAACCAATCAGAATAACAAATAAGTTATTTTAAGTTTATAAAAAAATTAAAATTAAATTGATTATATGGGATTGAAATAGACCCCATCTATACTATATTATCACCACATAATCAACAATTATGCATGTATTGTCTCCCGAGGCTAGGTAGATTGGTAAGTCCTGGTGCTTACAAAGAAGAGACATAGGTTCAAACCTTGGGGGTATGCATGTTTGTGCGAAGGTAGTAGTTTGTCTTGAGTCCGTTGAGTGTGTACGAGCCCAATAATGGTAGTACCAATTCCAAGCCCCTCTGGTGCTCCTCCTCGTATCAAGTTAAATAACAAGGAGATAGAATAGATGTTGTTGGTCGCAGCCTTAAGATTTGAAACCTACTTAGTCGTAGAAAAGAATTGTCGATGCAACCAACTCTCCAATATATGCATAAAACAATTATGCATGTATCACTTAACAAGATTTGAACCTTGGTCTCTTTCTTGAAAATGGAGAAGAAATCTAACCGATTAAACTATAATACCATTTAATTTTTAATATTATATATTATACTATGATATAAATATTTATTTAATTAAATTAAAATTACATAAATATATTTATTGTTGACTTGAAAGACGTGCATTACTTTTTATTTTAATCCTTTTATTTATTTATGGGATGGAAATTTGGGGTTGCACTATTTAGTGTGAACTTGTATGCTTAAACCTGTCACCCTTCTTATAGATATTATTTTTAATGATTTAGTTTCTTGTCAAATACGTAATCAGGTTGTAATAAATTTATCGAGAAGATTGGAATTCGATGTTTCAATATTTATATTATATTTTATTATTATTATTTAGTTTCTTGTCAAATGCCCAATCATTAAGTTAAGTTGTAATAAATTTATCAGAAGATTTGAATACGATGTCTCAATATTTATATTATATTTTTTATTATTTAGTTTCTTGTCAAATACCTGGTCATTAAATTCAGTTGTAATAAATTTATCAGAAGATTTGAATACGATGTTTCAATATTTATATATACTTTTTTAATTATTTAGTTTCTTGTCAAATACCTGATCATTAAGTTAAGTTGTAATAAGTTTATCAATAGATTTGAGCACGATATTTCAATATTTATATTATAATTTTTTTAATTATTTAATTTCTTGTCGAATACCTGATCGTAAGTTGTAATAAATTTATCGGAAGATTGGAATACGATGTTTCAATAATTTTTATTATACACGGGAGGATTACTTTCACGAATGGAAGTTCTAAACTTTAGATTTAAAATCACATTGGAATGGGATATTTTCCCGACATGTGCGTCGTTTTCGTTGGAAATGCATGTGTTGTCATTACAATGTTTGTAGACGTTAGCTTAAGGGAAAAGCAGCAGTCACAAACAACGGTTTGAACATTCAAATATGGTTATGTATTTTTTTAATTAAAAGTATTATACATATATAAAAAGGAAGGTATTTATAGTCAAATGAAGCTGAATGAAAGATTTTAATTATGTTCGCGAGATCTAAATATGGGACCTCAAATATGAAATTACAATTTTTTTTTATTGAGTTATATATGGAAGTACAATTACTTAAATCATATCATATGATCTTTAATATCTTTGATAAGGTTGTTCCTTCTCGTGTTGATTTGGGTTAGCAATTTTCCAACTTTTGAAATGAAATAAAAGATTTTAATTACGTCCACGAGACCCAAATATGGTCTATGGGACCTCAAATATGGAAGTATAATTACTCAAATCATATCATATGATCTTTAATATCTTTGAGAAGGTTGTTCCTTCTCCTCCTAATTTGTGTTAGCAATTTCTCAAATTTTTTAATTTTATTGTCTTCAAATAAATTTGCCATAAACTCGTTCTTAAGTGTTTTTTTGTATTTGTCACGGATATCTGAAAAACTCGGGCATTTATAAATGAAGTGTTCCTCTGTCTCTACTGTCCCCTGTGTTGCATAGAGTACATATCCTTTCTTCCCATTGTTCTTTGGGCGTTGTCCATCTCCCTGTTTCATATCTAAGCCTATGAGAGCTAGTCCTTATTTGAGCAATTCTCCAACTTTTTTATTTTAGTTTCTTCAAATAAATTGTATAAAAAAAAACTTAAAGACGTGCATAAGATTGAGAGTGTTTGTGTCATTAAAATTTATTTTTTTATTTTAATTTTTCCTTAATTTTATAAATAGTTATGGTTGATTGTTCTTCGTTTATATGGACCGTAACATTTACACTTTTCCAAGAGTGTTTATATAATTAGTTTTTTTTTTTTTAATTTTAAGACAAGAAACTTATAATGTATATGGATACATTTAAGAGGTTTAATATTATTAAATTTAAATTAATTAGATCAAATAGGTCTCATATTTTTCAAATTAAAATTTATAAGATTAAATATTTAATTTATAGGTATTTATAAAAATAGCAATTTCGTGTTAATTATAACAAATCGTTTTTTCTCAGTATTAAATATATTTAAATATTTAAACATAATTATAAGTTTGGAGTCGTGTTGGTGTTTATTTTTTATTAGTTATATGTAAGTTGAATTTCATAAACATTTTTAAATTATCAATTTAAAATTCAAAGAAACCACAATCAGGGGTAATATTTGGTTTTTATTAGTTATACGTAAGTTGAATTTCATAAACATTTTTAACTTATCAATTTAAAATTCAGTGATGGTTATGGTTCCTATCAAGTTTTTAGTGATGGTTATAGATTCTCATCAAGTTTCTAGTCTTGCAGAACAAACACTTTGAATAAATTTAAACAACAAAAAAATAAATTACTAATTAAATTTTACTTATACATATACAATTACAATAATCCATTTTGAATATTTCAAAAACAATAATCAAACTTCTATTTTTAATAAAAATATGATGATTTTTCAAATAAATAATAATATTTACAAAATATAATACCTAAACCTGAATAATCATAAATTAAACTTGAAGATACATATAGCACTTCTTATGTACAAGGGCTCATAAGTTACAAGCTATAAATTGAAGGATGTTATTTATCCAACCAAACCTTCTTTATTAAAACATAACAATAACATGATTTGTAACCCTACTATATAAAATTCAAATCTCAGACCTTTTATTTAATATTTATATAATTAAAAAATAATAATTTACAATATTTAATATTATTATAATTAATTATCAAGTTTCAAATTAAAAGAGTTCAACACTAAATTCAAAAAAATAAATTAATTAAAAAACTAAAATTCAAACCATACACAAAAGTCAAGAATACCGTTATGAACGAAGCCTGATGATTGTTTCATTATTGATATGCATCATCTATTATCACGTGGCTTCAGGCTTTCATTTTCCAATGTAGAAGCAGCTGTTTTCCCTTCTTCCTGCACGTGCCATATCGCACTGTCCATAATTAAGTTTATTATCAACTTAAATGGTGTCTCCCCGCAACTTCGTTACCGACATCGTGCTATTTATATTATCAAAATTAATAATTGGAATTTCGTAATTCCACGTTAGGTATACCTATCTATCAATATGTTTTATTTTTTTCCTGGGCTCTAACGCATTGACATTTGAACGTTGTCTTCTTCCTCAGAATACAGTGACCGTTACCGTTACCAAAACAAAAGGAAGAATCACGTAATTTTAAGGTAATCTTTCCCGGCGCCAACCGACCGTTACCAAAACAAAAGGAAGAATCACCTAATTTTAAGGTAATCTTTCCCGGCGCCAACTGATCGACCGGCCTCATCTGTTGATTTTTGTTAAGTGGGCCAGGAGGGCACTGGGCAGCACGAAATTAGCATATCTTCGACGTGGCAGAGCGGTCGGTGCGAGTAGCCTTGCCACTATTTTCTTTATCCACCTCAGCGGTAGGCCACGAACTCCACGCCGCTCCGCACAAAGCCGAGAGACAGCATCGAACAGTGGGGTCCACGGCCTACCCCATTTCGATCTTCCTTTAAGACGGCACCACGTAGACCTCCACAAATTTTCAACAGACTGTCGGCAAATGTATTCTCGGATGGCTTGCGTTGCGTAGGGGTTAGTCTTTCGTCGAAAGGAAGTTTGAACTTTATTCTTGTTCCTGTTTGTTTGCTTCCACTTGTTTAGATCGCCGTCAAAGCCTGCTTTACTTTGGCTTCCCTCAAACAGGAAAGCTAAATGTATGGGGATTTGAAAAGAAAAAGAAAAATGTATCTTGGAGGCAGAGCTTGTTTGGCAATGTACGTTTAGCAGTTAAGCTTGGCGTGGTTCTAGTTTTGCAAAATAAACAAAACTTTGAAGTTCGAGAGTTGCTCATGTTTATCAAAGAAACTTTGCGGCTCTGCTATGTTATTTTCACGGCATAACGAGGGTTTGCATTGACTTTGTAAAGGGTTTTGCTCTTGGTTGTGATGGCTGTCACAGTGATCAGATTAATGTTACGCTCTTCATAGGATTCGAACCATAGTAAGGGAGTAAGGAGTAAGAGTTCAAATCTTGATGTAAAGAAACAAAAGAGTCAAACTGCGTCAGGGGCAGCGAGCAGAAGGAAGAGCTTTCTAGCTGCGGTAAGAAACGACGGAGTCATTTAATAATGATTTCTTTAGAATCCCCAATCATGCTAAGGGAATCTTGCTGCATAATGTTCACAATTGATACCTCTTCATATGGTTTTGAAATTAAAAAAAAAAAATTAATATGTTATATAAAATTGAAACAAATTTTTTAATATATTATATAAAATTTAAACAGATTAAATCTAAGAATGAAGAACAGGTTGTGGATCTATAAGAATGGAGAAAAAGGTTGTTGCGGGACGTGTCCTGTTCGCTATCAGGAGAGGTTTAGTTCCTCTACAGATTTCCTCATTGACCTGCACTAATTTATTTAAACCTCTAAGTAGGAAATGATAGTTGGTGAGGTAAGGGTGTCGGATATAATAGAAAATGCATAAGGGTGTGGGATATAAAAGAAAATATATACAAATAAAATACAGTCAAAGGGTTGTCTTATTAATAAGAAACTTAATAATAATAATAATAGTTTTATTTCATCAATTTATTATTTAATATTTTTTTTAAATCGTAAAATATGTTTACAATGAGTTTTAGATTTTTATCTATAGTAAAGGTTTTAAAGCTTTTTACTTTAATTAATAATTTTTAATTATTTGTATTTTATCAATAGTTCGATTCCTAGGGTATATGAGGAACTGTTTTCCTTAACTAAGGTTTTAGCCAACAGATCCTTCCTTGTAGCCTACACCGAGGTTTAAATCTAGATGGGGCCAAATAGTTCACTATTTTTTTTTTGCCAATTACTAAAAATAATAACTGTAACCAACTCTCCAGAAAAAAATAAAATAAACCCATTCTCCAATCTTTTATTTAATGTTTATACAATTGAAAATAATAATTTAATATTATATAATATATTATAATTAATTATCAAATAGTGTTAGTTCAATCTATTAAATTTCTGAAAAGAAACCATACATAATAGTTTACCGTTATAAGCAAACCCAGATGATTGTTTCATTATTGAATGAATGAAAGATTTTAATTACGTTCGCGAGACCCAAATATGGTTTATGGGACCTCAAATATTGAAGTGCAATTACTCAAATCATATTATATGATCTTTAATATCTTTGAGAAGGTTGTTCTTTCTGCTGATTTGTGTTAGCAATTCCCCAACTTTTTTTATTTTATTGTCTTCAAATAAATCTGCCATAAACCCGTTCTCAAGTGTTTCTTTGTATTTGTCACGGATATCTGAAAAACTTGGGCATTTATAGATGAAGTGTTCCTCTGTCTCTACTGCCCCTATGCTGCATAGAGTACATATCCTTTCTTCCCATCGTTCTTTGGGCGTTGTCCATCTCCTTGTTCACATCTAAGCCTATGAGAGCTAGTCCTTATCTGAACAATGAGCATTTTTTCCTTTCACTTGATTTCAACGTCTATATACGTTTTTCATATATGCATGAGGAGGGAGTGCTTCAAACACTATTCATTTATGCATGAGAGGTTTGATAAATAAGACACAATTAAATATAAATGTTATTCATATTTTTATTTCTAATAACAAAATGAGTGTAGCTTAAGCTTTTTTAAAATGATAAAATATGTTTACAATAAGCCTTAGACTTGTATTTATAGCAAGGGTTTTTAAGCTTTTTACCTTAATTAACAATTTAACTATTACATTTTATAATTAAATGATAAAATGTCATGCTCCTTCAACACTAGTCTTCATCTATTGACAGGTAATTAGTCTTTACCTATTGACAGGTAATCCAGTGAATCACTAATGTGCTAATAAATCATAAGATTTCAAAGATTTGCAAGTTTGATGGATCATTGCCTCCCCAACATAGTCATTTTCATTGTTCTCTAACCTCCCTTATTTCTTGGTAGCTACAAAATCAATAGTGGGATTATTATAGTGTGCAAAAATCCTTGGACTTCAACCTTTATTCCTAGAGGTTTCCCTATTTCCCATGCCTAGCTTCTTTTGTTAAGCCACTTGCATTGAACTTTCATTGACGAAGGTTGTACCTTGTACTACATGCACCTATACTCTAATATTCAGCAATAACAGTGAAAATTCATAAAGATAATTACAAAGGAAAACATCCATGCATTTAAAATATGAGTACCATATTCTAACAATAAACAATGATTTTGAAAAAACATAAAAAAAAAAAATATTGTTTATTACACTTTAAAACTTCTTAAATGAATTAAATTCTTTATATAGACTATGAATGAATTTGACACATAATTGGGTCATATAGCAAAGTATACAGAAGAATAACCTTTATTACTTGTTTTCAAATAATTCATTATTGCAAATCCAAGAATTAAAGGTAAGATTCATTTTGATATGTTTGTTAAGTGCATGTACAAAATATAGCAAAGCATGCATAGGAATAACCTTTATTAGTTGTTTTCAAATAGTTTATTATTACAAATTCAAGAATTAAAGGTAAGATTCATTTTGATATGTTTGTTAAGTGCATGTACAAAATATCAAGTTGAAGACATTGGTCTCACAAAGGTAGTACCTTGTACTATATGCATTTATACTCTAATATTCATCAATAACAATAAAAATTCATAACTATAACTATGGAAGGAAAAACATCAATGCATTTTAAATGTGAGTACCATATTTTAACAATGAACAATAATGTTGAAAATTCATAAACACAAAGTATTATTTATTACGTTTAAAAACTTTCTAAATGAGTTAAATTCTTTATATAAACTATAAATCAATTTGAAGCATAATTGGATTATAACAAAGCATACATGGTGAGGAATAACCTTTATTAGTTGTTTCCAAAGAATTCATAATTATAAATCTGATAAGATTCATGTTGATTTTTTTGTTAAGGTGCATGTACAATGTGTAATAATCTTTAAATTTTGTAAATAAACCTAAAGAAAGAGTGTATAAAAAACATTATAATAATTATCAAGATTATATATATGTATACACTTTTTTTTAACAAGATCACTCACACACGCATGCATTTGAACTTGGTTTTTTTTTCCCCTACGGTGACATGCAAGGATTACCCTTAGCTTATTTTTTTAAGATTTACAAGTATTATGTATATCAAATTACCCTTTATTTTCTTAAGTGGAAGAAAAAAACATTCTCATCACATAACCTCCTATGAGATGAATATACCCTACCTTTTTAGATTTGAACTATAGACTTTCTATTTGGAGTATATAGTCCTTCACCTTTAAACCCACTCAAATTATTTAAAAAAAAAAAACTAAATTAACAATTCTCAACTTTAAAATTGATTTTGACGCCCATTATTAAAATTTATATAATCATCCATCATCCAACAATAATCTCTTGTGGATAGTTACTTTTATAGACTGGTCATTTTTTACAGGCTCTAAAACTATATGGTCATTTTTTATAGGCTCTAAAATTATATGGTCATTGTGCTTCACTAATCAAATTTAAATAAAATATTTTAGAATAATAAACAAATAAAATTATTCTCTACTACAGGTGACATAAAAATTAGATAAGCACACATGCTTATTAAAAACCTTATACAGACATTAACTTTTAAAAAATAAAATATATTTTAGTTAATTTCATTTTAACAACATCATAAAGATATTATTTGAAAAGTGAGCTTAATAAAGTTGAAAGTTTACTGGTAAGAACTTTGGTCTCTCTTTAAAAGATCTAAGGTTTAAATCCTACCAAGTATGAGGAAACAGGACTCCTCATAAGAACATGTAAAAACTCGTTGAGGAAAAAAAAAGAAAATAAACTTAAGGAAAAAAAAAGAAAATAAACTTAGTAATTTCTTTTTTAATTATAATAAAACCCAACTCTTTAAAAATATCTAAAGTTCAAATCCTATAGAGAATGAGGGACCGAAACCCTCATAAAAAAATTAAAAACTCATTGAAAACAATAAATTTAATAAATTATTTTTTAATTATTATAAAACCCAAAAACAATTCTTAAACAACTATAATAAAAAATGAAGCTAACAAAAAAATTCTTAAAAACAATCCTTATAATTTACTAAAAATAATATACATATAACCAACTTTTTATATATTCTATCATAAAAACAAACTTTTATTACAAACTAAAACAGTAAAATTTGCTAGAAACTAAATCATTTCCCATCACATCACCCCTCCAAGTTGGTAGATTTCCGTCAAGAGGCATTAGGGTGTAACCATTATTTTCCATTCATGCTTAAAATCAAACATAATTCCATGAAATCTAACGATTAGATTTGAGAACCATTAACTAGATTAAGCACATCTTCTTCCTTGACTTATCATTGTAAAAAGACAACCATAAACCAACGAGTAGTTAGTCCACTTGTTGATTGTCTTCAATATTTTAATATCCTTTTGAAATTTGCGCCATGCCTCACCGACCTTATCTCTTGGTTTGACTAATAAGCTATTGATCATTATCTAACCCATATGGAAAGTTGTCCAATCCATAATGTATCTTTACAAATACACATCCCTCTCCTTGTGCACTATTTGCACTATTTGCACTATTTATGTACATTTTGTCTCGCGCTTTTGAAAGGAACTAAATTTAAATCTTAAAACTTTTACATATTCCATTCATCATCATAGAACAATGATGACCTGTGGATTCCTAGCACTTGGCTGATAGAATGCCACCTAAGGATAAGGAATCCTTATCCACTCCCTCCGTCACGTGAAGGTGAGGGCCCACGTGCTGGGCATGGTGGCAATAAAAATGAAATATGACATTCATAGAATACGATATAGCAAGTAGAGGGGATGTATTTTTGTTATACATGCTTATTTGAGCTTGATGCATTATAGGTCTTAAAATATAATTTTATTAAATAAATGTATTAAATATATAATTTAATAAAAAAAATTTATTAAATAAAAAAAATTATTTGGTTATTGTGAGAAATTTTTATATCCTATGCAAAGGGTTGGGCAGTTCCAACTAATGACCCTTCGTGACTCTTCATAAAACCGAGAAATATACTTATCAATAGAAAATTTAACACAAAGCCACAACACACCCACCTTCGTGAAGCCGAGAAATATACTTATCAATAGAGAATTTAACACAAAGCCACAACACACCCACCCCTCAGACACTCACCCACGACGTGGTTTGAACCTTGAACAAATAAATAACATTTTTAAATAAAAATTGTGGTCTACTGGCAAGAATGCCACTTACATTATCGGTGATGTGACCCGGATTCAATCCCTATAATAGATACAATCCCTATGATAGATGTGTATAAGAAGTATTATTCAATAAAAAAAATTATTTTATTTTTATATTTTGTGGGAATCTTACAATTATATACTTCTTAATCTATGGCCACCTTGCCTCAAATCATGCCAAAATGTATTTTCCACCAATCCATGTAATTCTTCGTAGGATACCTCACAAATTAGGAGGTGTCGTAGCACTTTTTTTTCCTATCTCTATTGGCTTTACCTTTTATGAAAAGTTTGATGCTAGTAGCTCAAGTTTTCGGCCAATTTACCATTGTAGATGGACATGGCCACTTTTAAAGTAATGTATTAAAAAGGTTCACTCTCCTCTCTATATTAAAATTCTTTTTTGAAAAGATGACAGGTAGAGGTTTTGAGCTATAAAAAAAATTGACTTCAAAATTCTTTTTAAAACAATATCTCTACATTTTGATTAAAACCTTGCGTCTATATAGTTTATAAAAAAAAATCTCCATACCGTTGTAGATGAAGAGGTTTGATCCTTCTTTTACTTAGGTGTAGTACCTTAAAGAACTTAATCTATTCTCTCCTTGCTCCAATCAATAAGTTACGAAATATAACATTTAAAAAATAATAATAATAACAACTTTACTATTATCTTTAATTTATTTAATAGTAAAAAAAAAAAATTGAATGTTAAGTTAGATATAAAGGAGTATTTGTGTATATATTTGTTCATCCTTAACAAAAATATTTGTTCCACACTAACATTTCAGTGTAAAGGGGGCTTGTATCACATAAACCTATTGTACGTTTATTTATTTATTTTCATGATCTCGTTTCTTAAGATAGCACTTCAAACACAAAATAAGAGATTACAAGGGTTAAGATCAACAACAACACTTCATTTAGAAACTCACGATTTGCAAGTATTATTATGTTAATGGCTTAATTCATTACATGCTAGGAATTAAAGCATGTTAAAACCATTTGTAGAAGATCTATAACTTATGAAGCAAGATAAATAACTTTCACAAATACAACACATACTATCCTTAAGAAAGATGTTCTCTTGGTTAAGTTAGATTTTGACAAAGCATATAGAATTAGATGGGATTTTATTTTTCGTATGTTTTCTTGGCTTGGTTTTGGTCCAAAATTTTGTAATCAAATTGGTATGTTTTTTGGTGATGCTTCAACTTGTGTTCAGGTTAATGGAGCTCTATACTCCTCCTTTCCTCTACAACATTCTATTAGAAAGGGTTGCCATCTTGCTACTTTTCTACAGGTTATGACTATCAATGCTTTTGGGTATCTTCTTGATAAAGCTCAATCAGATGGCCTCATTCAAGGTATTAAGCTTCCCGGGGATAAATGTGCTCTTAACTCACATTTTACTAATGACTCCCTTCTTTTTATTCAAAATACCCAACAGGAAGTGGAAATAGTTAAAGAGATTATACAATTATTTTATGATGTTTTGGCTCTCATATCAACCACTATAAAACATAAGTCTTCTATACTTCTTCCAATCCTAATGGTTGCAACTCCTTGGCTGAGTGGAATATCATCCCTCATGGAATTATTGTTCATTACTTGGGAATCCCATTTTGGATTATATTTCTCCTAAATATATGTGGAACTAAGTTATGAAAAGGCTTCACAAGAAATTTAGTGCATGGCCAACTTGATTTCTCTCCTTAGCAAGAAGAATTCAAGTTGTGAATAAAGTTATGGTAGCCTCTCATGTTTACTAATCCTCTTGTTGGATGGCCTCAAAAGATGCCTATAACAAATTTACTAAAGTATTAAAAAAAAATTATGGACCAAATGGTATAGGGAGGTAAGCAGGACAACATTATCGTGGAAACTGTGTACTCAACCAAAGGCTTCAAGAGGTTTGGGTATTATTGATCCTCTTACCTAGAGCAAAATTTTGGCTATAAAATGGGTTGCTAGAGCCATCATTGGAGATGAAAATTGGAAACACTTGTTCTAGTATAGAATCTCCCAAGCTACTCACAAAGGTAAATGGAAAGAAACCCCATGGGAGGATAAGGTCCTTAATGCACCATACTTTACGGTTAAAGGATCTATTCCTCTTACCCATAACTAGAAAACTTAGCAATCATGTTCTTATTTATTGGCTTGGAAGTCTAACTCCTTACATCATGGTTTAAGCATTAGTTTGAATAGGCTTTGGTGGAGTAAACTTATCCTCCATAATGATAAACCTTTAGCTTTGTGTGGTTCTCTTCAAGAACTAGCATTTTTTAATAAAGACATAAATAGAATAAGAGATATTTGGGATCCAAATATTTACTCAATTCTCACTTGGACCTAGATACACAATTATTGTTCCCTTCCCTCTTCATTCAAGGAGTCTTATGACCTCATCGTGGATTCCATTTCATGTGAGGACATTATAAAGTTGGAAACAACTGCCTACAATATATGGACTAAATGGAGATGACTTAATGACCATGGAATCTCTTCATTAAATCTAGTTGGATCTACAAAAATATTTTGTGACCTTTATCATTGGACTCTAATCTCAATGTCAATTGGCAAGTCAATTTTACCAATGTCTAGTGAAAGTCTTTTACTGCTCAAATTTGGAAAGTTCATGTTGAATCCAAAACTCGGCTTCTTGGATGGCGAGTTTTGCATCAAAAACTTCCAACTTCTTGAACTTTGGCTTTAATTTTACATAGTTCCCCTCAATGCAAATTTTGTAATGCTTTAGAAACTCTTCTTCACTTGTTTTCATTTTGTGACATGGCTAAATAGTTTTTGGGATGTTTTCTACTCTTTTTATTTCCCTCCTTCACTAGATCTTGGAAGCTTGCTCTGATTGGTTTTTTCTAGCAAGATCGTCATCCCAAACTCAAGTATGTTTGTAGACTCATTCTTCTCAAGCATATTTGGAAGTTCATATATAGAAAGGTGTTTATCAATTCCACTCTTCCATGGGGTATTATTTTGGTAGACTTAACCTTTGAACTTTTGTTACATTTAGGATGCATTCATTCTCATGTTGTTGGAGCTTCCAACACATTGGGAGATGTTATCAATGGGTTTCATAAGATTTTTCAAATGATCCAAGATCTTCAAAAGTTCTAGTAGGAAATAAAAAAGAAGGCAATAAACAATAACAAATCAGTTCAAGAACTCATTACTTCTATTTATTCCTTGAAGACTTAAAAAGATATAATGGATGACATGTTCATAACTTCTCCACATTGCAGGATCATTCATAGTGAGTGATGATATTAGGCATATTGCAATAGGATACAACTATAGTCTCTTTGTTGCTATTAGCTTCTATTCTTATGTGTACTTAGTTATGGATGTTTTACTCCTTATCCACCTCATTTTATTTTTTGTTGGTGGACAGTGCTAGCACCATATTATTGTAATGTTCTTGTTGATGACATAATATAATCTAGCTTTTACTCAAAAAATATACAACACATATGAGGGATAAAATATTCAAAGCATTTTATATGCTGAATATTCTTCTTGTCCAATTTAGTATTTCAGGACTTCCATTATAAGGAAAATCAATGGAGCTTCATTATCAATAGGATTAAGTTCAAACTCCAACATTGGATAAACCTAGGTCTTGTTCTAGTCTATAGTTTCCACTTTGTGATATTTCAATCCAATCTATATGATATATTTGATAATTTAAAAAATGTATATTTTAATACACTAGTATCTTCATAAAATTTAATAGAATGTTTTTAAAGAGAAATATAATATTTGTATTAGTTTATGTGGAAAGTAGTGGACTATTACATCTATTTAGCTAAATTTTAAATTAGTTGATCAAATTATTTTTTGTTTTTAATTTTTTTTAATGTTTTGTAGTATTCTTATAATGTCTTGACACAAGAAAACTATGAAGAGTGACATTTGTCTCACAAATCCATGGAAATAATTATTGCATGGTAGTAATTAAAAATAACATGATAAGAAAGATTTCAAGCGAGAACTAAAACCTCAAATATCATAGGGTTTAAGCTAACTTATTTATGCAAGGATCAAAATAGAATGAGACTCCTGTGCATTAGGCTTTTTATGTGTTAGAATTTTGATGGCGGTTGGAAAAACCTTCTACATTAGGGTTCACTAAATCAAGATATTTAATTATTTATATTTTATTATATTGATATAGGCCATATTCTACAATAAATTGCTTGACATCTACTTTCATTCCTTTCCAAGAAAAAACTACTTCACTTATTGATAGGTGCTAAGAAACCCAGAATGCTAACCAATAGTGAAGATTGTAATTCCTCGAGAATATTTCTTGATCTTTGAAGACTCGGTGACATAAATAAGATCATTTTTATTGAGAACCTGCTCAACATAAGATAAGAAGAGAGTATATAGGTTACTAGCTTCCACATGAAGAATTACTCAAAAAGTCCCAGGTTTTGATTGTCATTCCTTATAAAGTTGAAAAAGACACCAAGGAAAGGAATTGGAGATATTATTGATAATAACTATATCTTTATATTTGTGAAAAATAACATCTTCCACCACATTCTTCCTTCTTTTATTCTATTCAATGGCAAAGTTATACCCCAATAGCTTGATCAATCATTTGTTGTGTTTTAGAAAAGAGAGGTATTTTTCCAAGAAATGCTTGATCCTACTATGGTATGTTTTAATAATAAATTAACAACCCAACAAATAAGGATGATATTTCTCTACTACATGTAAAAAGGCTAATATCTTCTCCTCATAAGTGGAACAACCTAGATTCTTGTTAGAGAGCTTATTACTTTAAAAATCTAGAGGGTGGTCATCCTACAGCAAAACAACCCTAATACCTACTCTTGAAGCATCACGCTCAATCAAAAACAACTTGTTGAAGTCTAAAGTATCTAATAAATGTGGTTCAAATAAGCTTCTTTAATTTATTTAAGGCATTGGTAGTCATATCAGACAAAAAAAACATCCTTCTTGGTGAGAGCCACTAGGGGAGTTGCAATTTTCCCATAATTCCTAAAAAATTTCTTTTGATATCATGTAAGACCTAAAAAAACTTGAAGATGCTTAATAGATTTAGTCAAAGGCTAATCCAACATTACTTTGATCTTGTTGGGATCCACCATGAATCCTTCAAGAGATACAATATGACCTAAGTATTCTATCTTGGATGCCCCAAAAGAACATTTGGACCTCTTGACATATAGTTGTTCCTTTCTTTAAAAAGTGTACATGGGCTACCTAGGACTTACTATAAACTAGGATATCACAAAAAACCTAACACAAAAGTATGAAGAACAGGATGAAACACAAAATTCATTAGGCTTTGGAAAGTGGAAGGGGCATTGATAAGACCAAAAGGCGTGACCAAGAACTCATAATGACCCTCATGTGTATGGAAGGTAGTATTTGAAATATCATATTCTCCGAACCTAATTTGATGAAACCCAAAATGCAAGTCAAACTTGATAAAATATTTAGCACCATGTAGTTCATCAAATAAATCATTAATAATTTGTATAGGAAACTCATCTTTGACTATAATCTTGTTGAGGGGGTAACAATCAGAACCCATGCACTAAAGAGTGTCCTTGCATCAAACCATAACCACTAGATATAAATAAGGAGTGATTCTAGGATGGATGATACCCCATTCCAATATCTCTTAAACCAGCTTATTTTTTGACATTTGGTGTTTGGGATAATAATAAAGACAAATATTGGGTGGCTAAATTCTTGAGACAAAGTGGATGGAATGATCATAAGTTATTCAAGGTGGAAAATCCTTGGTTTTTCTAAATACTAGACCATATCTATCAAGAAGATACTATACTTCAGAAGAAATATTTGGAGAGGACTTATCAATAGCCTATACTTTCATGTAATTTGGCCAAAGAATCCTTTACCATACTTGTTATTTTAGTTTACATTAATCAAAGAATTTTAAAGATGAAAGAGTCCTTATAAAACTTAAGCAAGAACATATTTTTGAACGCTAGCAATGAAATATGATGCATCATGGATGAGTTCCCATAAAGGCCATTAACGAGCTTGGGTACCTAGCTTAGAAGTATTCAAGGTGACATGACCATTCTTAGGCACACATTGCAAGTTCATGAGTCAATCCATCTTAGCTATTCATCCACAAGGATTAGTAGCCTAAAAGGTAGAGATATCAAATTGAGGAATTAGAATATCACAAGGTCATTCAAGCAAAAATGCAACACCTCCTATGGAGGAAACTTTCTAAATTAAGCTTACCCATTCCATAAAAACTCCCATAGTAGAGTGGGTGTGCATGTGAATCAAGCAAGAGCAACCAGGAACTTGCTTGAAAAGATGTTAAAAAAATCATAGTTCTTGATGTTGTAAATTAAACACCTTGGATCATACCCATATGATAATTATTGGAAGTTTTGTGCATCCTAGAACTAGAAATTCCCAATAGGAGGGTCATCTAACTAAAACTCAAACCCTTTATACTTATCTTGCTATTGAGTCTTAATAATATGTTATAAATCATTGTCTAGTGAGAGCTTAGTATAAGGAGGGTCATGATGGTTCTTCTCAAGTAACTATGTCAATTAAGTTTAGATTGCATTAAGATATAAAAAACGTTGTTGTTGTTGTTGATAACAAATGTCCATGACCATTTTATTTAGAATTTTAAGCTCATGTAACAGATACTCATGAAGATATGAGGAAATGGCAATGAAAATGAATGTAAACCCACATGAGGAGTGAGAGGGGTATTGATGGTACCTAAAGTAGAAAGAGCATGAGGGTTAAATCTATTAATGTGGTATGGTACACTATGGTGCTTTCTTAGGTGTCTTAGATTTTGCTTCTTTTGGATCATGCAACCACCATTATATAGGTTTATATGTTATAATTTATTACATTATTTGATGTATTGTAATTATTACATTATGTAATTAAAGGGATGTTTGATGATGTCACCTCATGTGAGGTTGGAAAGTCACATTTTCGATGAGATGTTTGAGAGGATGAAAAGACATTGTTGAAAGTGAAACATCAAATAGTCTCTTAAATTGAAGATACATATTAATGTATTAATATGTATGTTGTATCAAGATCATGCTAGCAAATATTGGTAAAATATGGTAGTGTGATGCATAATGGTAATTTGTGTCAGGAATATTTTAGAGAAATAAAATACAATATTGTGCTAAACATTTGTGTGACCCTTGTAATTGTTGTGTGATTTTTCCATTTGAAACACCTGGTATCAGAGCTTGATGATTTTGAGAGTGAAAAAAGGGACAATCATCACCATATAACAACATGCCCTTGTAGACTAGTGTGTGCAGGTATCAGTTGGATAAGAAGTGATAAGACTCAATTTTGAATATTTACCTAAGACATACCCTCTTTTGTGGAGTAGAATACATAGCATATTATTGTTATTTTGTAATGTGAAACTAAATATATATGTTTAGTTTATAGTCATGATAATAGTTGGTCGAGAGTCCATGATGGTAAGGGTGCAAGTAAATTAAACATCTTCTTAGAGGAAGTTGGTGTAGGATGAAGGAGATGAGACATTGTGTAGGAGAATCTAGAATGGTGGTATTATGAGATATAAGAGATTATTTGAGATATTCAACCAATGTTGCATTCTACCATAAGAAAAAAATTTCCTATGATGTTTGCGGGTTCCAGAATATTGAAAGTAGAAATTTTTTATTTTTTTTAGTAGAAAGATAAATTTGTTAATACATGGAAGGTATTTGTTGTTGTTGAGTTGACCATTTTTTTGCTGGAAAGGAGGTGACGACTGAAGGAGAAATACCTTAATTTTTTCTCTCTGATTGTTGAGCTTAGAGTTGGATCTTCTCTTTTGTAGACTCATAAATATGGTAATTATTCCATCTATGAATGGGAGAGTTATCTATTGCATGCACATGTAGATGCAAATGGTAAAAAGAGCATACTTACATGGAATACATGTAGAGGTTGTATCTCAAAGATCATACGAGTGAAGGAAATACCACTTGGTTGAATATAAAAGCAAAGCAAGTTTGTGGACATGAGAAAAATGTGTGGATGTGGCAAAGGAAAAAGGTACAAAACTAATATTCTTCTCTAGCTAAGTAGAGGAGTTGATATTTGAAAGATAGTATACAAATTTTAAATAAAGGGTTATAGGTTCAATTCTCATAAAGGTATTTTTTTCAAAAGGGTTTTTTTTTTTTAAAGGAATTAGTGACATAATTAAGGGGGTTAAATAAAGAAAGGTGTGTATGAGTGTTCCTAGTCTTAAGTGGGCCATTTTATTTTTGAAATGAAAAGTAGAGGTTGATTTTTTTTAGAAAAAGAGGAAATAAATATTTAAAAGTAAAATTGAAGTATTGAAAATAAAAGATGTTTTTTGTGCATTTAGGAAAATAAAAGGTGTATAGGTGTATTTTTTTAGTGAGTATTTTTTAAGTCATATTTCTGACAAGGAGAGTGAGTCTTTAAGAAAGAAAGTTATTTAGTTTAGAGTGAATATTATTTAAGGAAGATAGTATTTTTTTTTAAAAAGGTGCATTTTTTATGGAGACTAACACCTTATCTTTCAAATAATTTTTTGCATCAAAAATACTTTTGTACACAAAAATCAAAATATGTGATTTGCATAATCGTAACGTTTGGTATAAACAATGCCTATGACTTGTGTTAACAAGTAAAGTTGTCATGTTAAGTTACTATGTTTGACGTCTAAGATAGTTGTCATAATGATGTTTGCACATTGACCCTATAAATCTTTGGGGAGGAATAAGGACACATATTTGTGGTATTTTTGTTCCACTCTATTTTTTATCCCATTTGTTACTATCGTTAGACGTAAATCTCAAAATTGAAAAAATACAATTATATAGGGAAGCTACACCCATGTATGAGGATTTCTCTTTAAACAAGTGTCATAGATAGAACAAATCATTTTCAGTACTACCTTGGTTCCATGTATTGGTTTCTTTCACATACCTTAAGGTATCTCTTAAGTATGATCACATATATATCTAGAGGACTAGCTTCTTCCACGTACCTACAAGTATATAAAATTGTTATATATCAAAAGGATTGGTATATAATATTGGAAGTATATAGAAAATGGGAATATTTTCAAATATTTAAGGAACCTTTACCATGTCTAGATAAAAAAAATTCTTATTGAATCTTAGTTGCTAAAGGGTCCAAATTTTGCACCATGGAAGACAAAAATGATGATAATAATAGTGGTCAAAAAACTTTGAGATACAGTTACTAGTGTTGGAACTTGTCCTAAGGAGATAAAATATAAACAAAAGTATGAAGAAAGAGATGGAAGGACACTTATGCTCATCACTTGTCTAATGAAATTCAACCACATATTAGTTATGCAAAAACATCAAAATATACATTGGATAAAATTTGTACCATATTTGAATGAAATAATGAAACCATAATCCTTCATCTTCAATCACAACTATATACATTAAGGGTTCAATATGGAGAGAATGTTGAAAAAATACTTTGAAGAATTGCATAATTGAAATCCAGGTTGAACACCATGGGAGAAATGGTGGAAGGTAAGCTCATTATCTCAATTGTACTTAGATCTCTTCTTAAATCATTCAAAACATTGATGACATATCTCCAAGTATCAAATAGAAGTGTGTCATTTGAAGAGTTTGTAAATATCCTTCAATAATATGAAGTAGATAATTAGTTAAGATATGAATTGTCTAATAATTCTCTTATCTCCATAGAGAATCCTTAAAAGGGTTCAAAGGGTCATTCTAGCCCTTCTTCATCACAAAATAAACCTTGATAGAGAAGGAGGTATTATCATATTTGTGAAAAAGAACATAATACAAGATTTTATAAATATAATTCATTGGCTTGAAGGAATCAATTCCAAAGACCTCCTCAAGGAAATCAATAAGGGTAACAAGGAGAAAGATAATATCAAAGAGAAAAATTTGAACAAGGCCATAGCAACAAGGGTATAATGCACAGGGTGTGAATTAGAACCAGATTGTGAAATAACACATAAAGTCCTCATGGTCAAGGAAGTGTCAAAATTAATAAACAAAGGATATAGTAAACAAGTAAGATACAAGGTGAAACTAAAAAGTGTGTCATCAAATGATAGTGAAGATGGATAATTTTCAAAACTTATGTCTTGTTTACAAGCAATACTCAAAAAAGTTGGTGAAGGGTATTTTGAAGATGGTGTGACAATCTATATTGGTGCAGTGAGAAGAATGTCCATGACACTATTCACCCTTGACATCCTTGGGGTGTAATATAAAAAGTAAATTAAAATAATTGAGAAGTTGAAGGATAAACCCATGATGAAAGATATTTATTGTAATACAAGTGATCTTCTTTAGAGGACATATATTAGTTGTGATATAGGTCGTTTGAGGCCCATGATGGAAGATGATTGTTGTGATACAAGTGATTTAAAGGTTGATGAGAATAGGGTTTGTATACAAAATGGTTGTGGTCACCATGATAAAGACCATATTATTAGAGTTGAAAGTGATAGCGATACTTCATATTGTAGTGAAGGGCACTGTGATGATGTGTGGTATTTGCATAATGGTAGATACCATAGTGAAAATAAGAAACTTGGATGTTTGAACATTGTTGATGATATTGATAGAAGTAAAAGTGGTGATGCAAAAATTAGGTGCTTTTAAAAGCATGAAAAATAAACTAGTTAAAAAATAATGAAGAAAATGTGATATGATAGTATTAGTTTGGGAAGACATGGACAAGGTTAGAACATGACCATAATGTCAGGTATAAGGCCAAAGAATAAATGCATTGGATATACAGGTGAAGCAAATAGTACTGAGACAAAATTTATGAAGAAATAATCATATGCAAAAGTTTCTAGGTTGGGTTTTTGAATTCAATATGGAATATTTGAACATGTGAAAACTAGGTATTGAAGCTTGCATTTTTGTGAAATTCGTGGAGGAGATAATCACTCTAAAAAAAACTATTAGCACAAATAAAAAGTGACAAGTAAAATATAGATGAATTGTGGATGGATGAATGTATTAGAATGGAATAGGATAAGAGAAATGCTAAATGGTTTCTATAGAAGGAGAGGAAGTTTACTAAATTTAAAGAATTATGTAGCTTTCCCATGGAAAAATATCTTGAGAAACTTAAGATAAATAATCTTTGTATCAAAATATAACCCAAGTTATGCTCAAAAGAGCTTGTAGTAATAGGAGCTTGTAGATGAATATGACCCAAGTAGTGCTTGAAAGACTTGCAATGATAGGACCTATAGTGAAATATTATACGGATGATCCTGAAGATGTGGAAGATTCCAAAGATATATTTTAGTGGTAATTTACTAGAGGTGATGACCTAAAGGTATATCTAAAAGCTAACCGAGAGGTGACCAAGAGGTAAGGACCTAAAGGATAATATGAGGTGATGATGACCTAGAGGTAAGGACCTAGAGATAAACTAGAGGTGATGATGACCTTGAGGTAAAGACTTAGAGGTATTGACCCAAAGGAAAACCCAATGATTGACTAAAGAGGTAAACCTAGTGGAGGTTACTTAAACTAGAGCTATAGCTAGAGCGTAAGTCTATTTTACCACTCTTGGAATCATGGTGGGTAATGATATTATACTGAATAATATAATAAGGGGGGTGTTAGACTTTATTACATTATTTGATGTATTATAATTATTATATTATTTAATTATTAGAGGATGTTTGATTATGTGATCTCATGTGAGGTTGAATAATCATATTTCCCATGAGATGTTTAAGAATATGAAAAGACATAGTTGAAGGTGAAACACCAAACAGTCTATTTAATTGAAGATACATATTGATGTACTAATATGTATGTTGTATGCAATATCAGGCTAGCGAAGATTGGTAAAATATGGCAAAGTGTGATGCATTACAGTGATTTGTGAAAGGAATATTTGAGAGAAATAAAATACAATAGTGTTAAAAAAAATTGTGTCCCTTGTAATTGTTGTGTGATTTCCCCATTTGCAATATTATGCACTATAAATGCTTGTTAATTTTGTCCAACTAGAGAAATTCAAAGGTTTACAAATATATTATGGAACAAAGAGACCTTTTTCCAACTACTAGAAATTTTTTTTATTAAAGATAAACTTATTTTGATCAGCTCAACAAGACAATCAAAATGGCATAGGTATATGACAAGGATCTAGGTGCCTCTAATAGTTTTTTCAAGTGAATGAAATACAAACAATTACACATTAATCATAATATTACATCTGATATGTATTTTAAAATATGGTAATAGAAAAAAAAATGGCAAATATTACACAATTGAAAAAACATAAATCTAATTGAAAGAAGTTTATAGAATAGCTTACATGTTGCTTCACCATTTTTCTCACCATCACAAGGATCTAGGATCGTTGATTGAATACCATTTGAAATATAATAACTTTCAAAAGTAATAAAAACATTAGTAAAACTCAAAAATATAAAAATAGAATCATCCACTAGAATAGAATTCAGATGCTACAAAAAAAAATCAACACTACCAAGTAACATATATAGATTTTAAATCACTAAATAATCCTATCCACTTAGAGAGGGGAAAGTCTCATAGCCACCTAGATAGGGCAAAGTCTCTTATGTGCATCAGAGGTGTTAGAAATTTATAAGTATGAACGAATTACCAAACTATGACTTGACTCATCTATTTATAGTCTAAAGCAATAAGCAACCCTGACCCTAATGCTCAATGGATGACTATCCTAACCAAGGGACCAAGCTACTACTAATAAATATGGATGGCATGTCTGTATTGGAGCTATTAAAAACAACAAGGGTACTTAAAAAATGCAAGATACTTTATAAGTATACTTTTGGCTACTTTCAAGGCTATTTTACTCTTTATATCAGGTTTGAAGTTGTTTTAATACTATAATGAATAGATAAATTACGCATGGCATTTGGAGATCAATTTTCACCTTTTTATCTTTAATTGAATGATTTCTTCAGTTTTACCCTTTTTATTTTTTATTAGTATTTTTATGCTTTACATAGATCTATTAATATGTGATGTACTAAAGTTATTTGCACTTTTGTGTATGTTGATTGGATTAAGTTGATCTAGCCACAATCATATGGTTATATTTTATTTTATGTGTTTTATTGTATTTCTATTTCCTTCTTTCTCAAATTACTTATATTATATTTTTGGATTAGCAAGGAGTCAAACTTCCCTAGAGGTTGGTTAAAACCTTTTCTTCCAATATTAACTATGTTATGAGGGATAATTGCAATTAAACGTATCTATGGTTTAATAGTTTTTGGCATGCCTAGTGGGACCTATATGATTAGATCTATAAGATTTATATATGATTTTTTACATACGACTCATAGATCTATCTATAACTACCAAATATTCATTGAGATAAAGTAGATTTTACTCATTAAAATTGTAAATAAACTTTAGATCTTAGTAAATTCAACATTTTTAAATTAGCATATCGGTTTTTTAATAAATTATATTATCCTCTAGATCAACTAATACCCATAAAATATTTGCATGACAACTTCATTTTTAAAGATTCCTTTATTTTTTGCTAATATTTGGTGATTTTGTGTAGGGATCTGACATTTTTCTAACAAATATCATAATATTTGTATGAAATTTGGATGATATTTTATAAAATAAATGGTTGGATACTTAGATCTATGTTTTATCCACATAGATCAACCTTCTACAATATAATATCTATGAGTTTATACTCCAATATTTGCGTCGATCCAAAAAGTTCATGATTGTTTTTACAAAGTTTCAATATTTTTTAACATATCATAATTTTCAAAGTCTTGTAGAATGAAATTTACTCATTTTTTGTCTAGCAATTTGTAATGTTAAGGGGCTATTTAGTTTTAAAAAATTCTAAGTCATTGGCATAATGATTCACCTAGGTCATAACAATTCACATGGTAAGGAAGAAGTATTTTATAGATTTCATCAAGTCCTAGAACTAATAGTACACTTGATAAAAATGATTCACTCTTAGAGACTGACTCAAAAAATAAATTTTCCAAAAGGATAAAAGTTTTCTAGATAGCTCATACTAATTATTTTAGCAATAGATGTCATAGATCCAATAAATAAAATATCATATTTACGAGCTTAAAATTAAAAATTTGATAAATCAATGAATATCCAAAAACTTAATTCTAGATTTTTATCAAGATTTAGATTTTGAAAATATTTTAGACTCATTTTATGGTGATTCCATGAGAGGGCTTTTACAAGTTTAAGAATATAAGATATAAGTCTCATTCCTCCAAGAAAGTTATTGATTTCACTTCAAATTGTTGTTGATTTTTTTGAATCATATTTAATTCAAAAGAATGATTCTAAGAATAACAAATACCCTACATAAAAGGATTAAAAAATGATGGAAAACCCCAATACCTAGAATGTGAAAAAAAAATTAAAAGCTAATTTTATTGTCCTACAATTTTAATATGGATATGGTCCAACCATTTTAACCAATACAACCCAATAAACACAAACAATGCAGGCTATAGTCCAACCAATGTAGCCCATGATTTAGCAAGCTAAAGAAAATGTTTATCAACTTGTTCAATCTAATCCTCAACAAGTGCTATAGGGGATGCAACAAGCACACATTGCCCAACAATAAGTTACACAACAGGTTGTTCAAAATTGATTACTTAGCAAGTCTCCTAACAACCAAGTACATAGTATGTAGCTACACAAAACACATAAGACAATTAGAAATATTGATTTATTCTAATGGAAAAACCTATCCAACATATGCAATACATATAAGGGGTAAATTTTAGTTAAAAGTACAAATGTTGTTGTAGACACCAAATCCTAGCCATTCGCCTTCCATATTTACCTTCTCGCCATTCCCACCACTAAAATCCAGCCATTTACCCTTCATAATAGCTTTCCTGCCATTTTCACCTATTTATTTATATATATTTATAATATATATGTTTAAATAATAATATTTTTATATTATACTTGATATATATTTATATGAATAAATAAACCACAACCATTAGATTTCATCTAGTCTCATCTGTTCATTCACCTTGATCCATGCCACACCCTAGATTTATTATCTACCTTTAGATGTGCTTTAATCTCAACCACAAGATTAGTGTCGTTGAAACCCTAGCATGCCCTAGGTTAGATTATAAATAAGACCCATTTTGATGGTTCAACCCTTGAGTTCCTGTATTTTGAATAACCTAAGTTCCTAAGTTCTGAAGTCCTTGATTCAAAACCCTAATCCCCATCCATCTGCTCCATTTCGCATACCCTCACTCACCTCCATAGTCATCGCAACCTGCGTCCTCACTCGATCTACTTCTATAGAATTCTCCATCAGCCTCTAGGAACACATGGGCACCTCCTCATCATCCCCAAGTACCCATGAGCATTTTCTGCAGTTGCCAGGTACCCGCAGACATTTTACTCTCCCATTAATATAGTTCCCCTAGCCTTCGGGCGATTCTAGGGCATCGCTGCACCAGTCACTTGCATCATATATCACGCATCAGAAGACAACAAAAAGGTAAAACAAATCAACCCTAAATTTATTTATTACGTTACATATGTTTCTATTTTTGTCCACTTCATTTATAGTACTTAGTATTTTTATCATTGCTTATAGAGGGCCTCACGCTGTGGAGCCCTCTCATATACTACTAACTATTTTTTGTGTCCTTGTGTACAGATCAGGAATATTACATCAGCATCTGGAGTGGCCCAATCCTAGATATCCGAAAATCCCACTCAACCTTATTGGGATCAAGACGCGATTGAAGACACCACAACCTTACTTCTTAGGATTTCAGAGAACTCTAAATTATTGTATCATTGTATTGAAAGGATTCAAAGATCCAAGCTTGTAACAATGGAGTTTCTAAGCTCCCCCTGTCAATAAAGAATTAATTCTCTTATGCAATCTTGTGTCTCTTTTCATTTCATTTTGATTAAAGCATTATATGTGTGTGTTTTCATCTTTCAGTTACCTCAAAATAATATCCTGGATTGGATCCATAAAGGTCCATCAAACCTACCTATTTATTCAACTATTTTATAAGTGACATAAATTTCTTACCAACATTAAATGAAAATGATAGAAAAATGACCTTAGAACACCTCAATGAACTATGAATGTTAAATTATAATCATCAAATTCAATAACAATATATCATGATGTGAGTGCTTATATTTTCATTAAGAGATAAGTCAACATTATGGTGCATAAGCTTAGCGGATGAATCATTCATTAATTGGAATACTATTTTTAATCCATTTATGAAATGATTAAATAATAATCTAGATGCATATTTTGTGCTATTCCAATTAAACTCCATAAGGAAATATGTAAATGAGCTTATTTATGATTTTTATGTTACAATTACGAATATGTTATACTGGATTCCTAATAATATTAAAACATTTGATAAATAAGCAATTATCTACAACATAAGAGATTTGTAAACCAATTTTGCAATGATGGTTAGAGTACCAAACCATATTATATTATCAAGAGCATCCGAGGAAGCTACTTGCACGAAAGAGATATTGATTCAACCAAGTAAATTACCACATATGCCACTAATGAACTACTTAACAAATATGAATTATGTTCCTACATAATGGTTTCAATTTCCTTTCCCATCATAGATACCCCATTATCAAATAAATCTATTTCAAAAAATTTAAACCTATGAGGACCCATTGCCAACCTTGCCCCACCCCCCATATTGCATTGTTACCAAATGCACAATTTTCAAACACATTCATATGTTAATAATCACCTCCCATGATATTTTCAACCCCACACACAATAACATTTGAGGTTTTTTAGTGATAAGTACCACATATCAACCTTGACAACATGCATTGCCTACTACCCAATAGTAGCTATATTTACTTGCTCCTTTGATATAACTAAATCATCTATCATATAAATCATGAAGGATGGATACAATCAATTATGCATGGATGAGATGTTCTCATTCATGAGGGATATTTCTAATTAGTTAACAAACAATTAGTTTCCAAATGGTAACAAAGGAGGAAGCCTTATTATGTATCTAAATATTGGGTTCACCAACTTGCAAATAGGAATGTACCTAATAAATCTACCTAGACCACCTTAGAGGAGCCTAGAACATACTATGCCATAAATGGTGGATTCTAGCCATATAATACCTCAAATAGAGACATCTTAAGGGAAAAAATTAGTGTATCATTTTCTAGCCATGTAACTCACTCATATAACTTATCATAGGTGAAACATCTAAGGTAAGTACCTAGACATTTGTTTACAATATCCATTTGGTCATTTGTCTGAGGTGATAAAAAGAGGCTATATTCAATTGAGTACTACTAAGAGTGAATAATTCCTTCCAAAAGTTTCTAGTGAAAACCAAATCATAATTACTAACAATAGACTTGGGGTATACTATGTATTTTAAAAATAGAATCAAGGAATACCTTGGCTACCTTGCTTATAGTGAAAGGGTTTTATAGGGAATATAAGTGAAAATACTTAGAAAGATGATCCACCATGACAAAAATCATTGTTTTACCCTTGAATTTAGGAAGGTCTTCAATAAAGTCCATGGAAACATGCTTCGATTGGTGATCTAGGATAACCAAGAGTTGCAAAAAACCAAGATATTTAATTGTTTTCCATTTATTCTAGTGGTACAAGTCACATCCAACCACAAATTACTTGACATCTAGTTTTATTACTTTCTAATAAAAAGAGAAAAAGACTACTTCACATGTTGATAGAATATGATAATCCTAGAATGCTCACCAATAGTGAAGCATGTAATTCCTAAAGAATACTTCTTAACCTTGGAAGATTGAGTGACATAAATGCAATCCTTCTTCTTGAGAACCCCCTCAACATAAAATAAGAAGAGAGTAGGTGGGTTATGAGCCTCTACATGATGAATTACACAAATGATCTCAGGATTTAACTATCATTCCTTAAAAATTTAGGAAAGCCACTAAGGGAGGGAGATTGGAGATAACATTTATAACAACCACATCTTCATATTTGTGAGAAATATTATCTTCCATGATATTCTCCTATTATTTTTTGTATTCAATGGTAAAGTCATACCCCAATAACTTGGTCAATCATTTATTTTATTCTTGATAAGAGAGACATTGCTTTAAGAAATACTTGAGGCAGTAATGGTTTATTTTGATAATAAAGTTACAACCCAACAAATAAGGCTTTCAATTTTATACTACATACAAAATGGTTAATATCTCCTTCTCATAAGTCAAACAACCCAAATTTTTGTCAGAGAGTTACTTTCAAAATTTTGAGGGCGATATTATTGTATAAAACAATCCTAATACATATTCTTGAAGCATCAAAATCAATTAAAAATAACTTTTTGAAGTTGATAATAACTATAGTAGGGGTGGTGCACATAACCTCATTTAAGGAATTAAAGGCCTTATTCATATCAAACCAAAAAAATACATCTTTCTTCGTGAGAGCCATCAAAGGAGATACAATATTCCTATAGTTCCTAACAACTTTCTTGTAATGCCTTGTAAGACCTAAAAACCCTCAAATATGCTTAAGATGTTTAGGCAAAGGTCAATCATATCTTTATCTTCTTAGTATCCACCTTGAATCCTTCATGAGACATAATATGACTTAAGTATTCCATTTTGAATATCCCAAAAAAACATTTGGACCTATTGAAATATAATTGTTCCTTCCATAAAAGGTGGAGTACTTATTCAACATGAACTAAATGAGCTCCCCATGACTTACTATAAATTAAGAAATTATAAAAAAATAATATAAACTTGTGAAGAAGAGGATTAAAGACAAAATTCATTAGGATCTGGAAAGTGGAAGGGGCATCGATAAGACAAAATGGAATGACCAAGAAATCATTATAACCCTCATGTGTATGAAGGCAGTATTTGAAATATTATGTTCCCTAACTCTAATTTGATGAAACCCAAAATGCAAGTCAAGTTTGATAAAATATTTAGTAGCATGTAGTTCATCCAATAAATTATTAATAATTGGAATAGATAACTTATCTTTAACTATAATCTTGTTGAGGGGGAAACAATTGGGACACATGCATTAAGAATTATCCTTGCATCAAACTAAAGATGAAGAAGGAGTGCTATTGGGATAACTAATACCTTGCTTCAATATCTCTTAAATCAACTTCTCAATTTTTGAATTTTGGGGCTGAGAATAGTGGTAGCGATAAATGTTGGGTCGATAAATTATTGGAACAAATAGGATGGCATGATCTTTTTTCTTTTAAGGTGCAATACCCTTAGGTTTACCAAATACTAAAGCATATCCCCTATTAAAAGACTACATGTTAGAAGGAATATTTGGAGAGGACTTCTCAATGGCCTATACTTCCATGTAATTGATTTGGGAAAAGAAGCCTCTACCATACCTATTTGTTTGGCCCACATCAATTGGACCATATAAGAGGTAGAAAGGCCCTTATCAAACTTGAGCATGAACATAATTTATTAAATAGATGTCACTATTATTCTTTATATATATTGAAAAAAGTATTAGAAATTTCTATATAATTATTGACATGGAAATATTGTTGCTAGCTTGATTTCTTATGGTCTTCTATTGGAAAATAGGATGAAGTCTCCCTACATATGTCCCAACACAATATATTCAATACTAAAAATTATGTATAAACTTTCTTATTGGCTAACACATGTTCTTTTTAATTATAGTGGTTTTTTCACATGAATCACATGATAAAGATAAAATGAAAATTGTTGATCAAAAGCTTTAGCAGAACTAGGCATCCATTTAAACAACACTTATGTTAATATATCATTGGTTATGGGTAAAATTTTCATGGGAGTTAGAGAGAAAATATGGTTATGTGGGCCATTTGGTTGATAATTGTAATGTAAATTGTAGCAAATATGGAGTTTAAAGTAGGGGCAACAATGCTTGGAAATTACCCACAATAGATCTTATGACCTTTAATCAGTGTTCTACGAGACTTTGTTTCCACATGTGTGAGACCTTCAATCAATGTGTTAATAGAATTCACTTCCATGCCTATGAAATTTTCTATCAATGGAAATAGTATCTATCATCCAAAAAATTATCTCATTTTTGCTTTGTTTTATTAGCTATATTTATGTTGTCATGCAATGTTTCTAGTGTTCAAGCATTAGTAAAATCTAGAGGTATTTTAGAAGTGTAGCACCTTGGTTATGGTATTGGCATAAAATAGTTGATGTTATAACATTATCATGAAACCAACTATATATGAATGATCAAAATACCATATGATGCATCTATTTATAGTTTAAAACAATAAAAAAATCCTAACCCTAATTCTCAAGGTCCAACTATACTAACCTATGGCCTAACTTAATAATAATACAGATAGCCAATGTGGCTATATTGGAGTCGTTACATGGATCCCCCCAGAAAACTTGATCCTCAAAGTTATAAATATTGGAGAATGATTGTTAGATTCCACATTGCATCTTCATTTGGTAAATTTTTCCACTTGATAAGAAACTTTTATTCTTGGTGAGACTATACATTATGGATCTAGAACTGCATACAACTTTTGGATGGAAGTCAATCCATCCTTATTCATCTAGGAATAGAAGCTTAGTCAAGGATATTACCTCTTGCCCAATAATATATTCAAGACAAGAAACATTAAAGATAAGATGAATTTTAGAAGTAGAAGGAAGATCCACTTGATATGTCAACTCCTCAAGTCAAGGAACTATCTTGTAGCAACCATCAGATCAAGATAACAACTTTTGATTGGTCTATTTATAAGGTTGGAGCTACAAAAATATTATATCACCGATCTTGATTTGTTTCTCAAAGTAATGCAAATCGTGTTGCTACTTCTTATGAATTTATGCTTGATAAAGATTATCCTTGAGGGTATGTAGAATAATTTGATGTTGCTAAAGCAAATCATCTACCTAGACCCCTTGGAGTATCCTAGAACATAATATGCCATACATGGTGGTTTCTAGCCATATAATACCTCATATAGGGATATTTTGAGGGAAAAAAATAAGTATAATACCAACATTCAACAAAGGGAAGCCATCTAAATTTACTTATATTGTTTGTCTTGGGTGAAACATCTAAGGTAAGTACCCAAATATTTGTTCACGATATCAATTTGGTTTTTTGACTAAGGTGATGAAAATAGGCCATATTCAATTGAGTACCACTAAGAGTGAACGATTGCTTCTAAAAGTTGCTAGTGAAAACCAAATCACGATCACTAACAATAGATGTGGGGTATATTATATAGTATAAAAATAGAATCAAGGAATACCTTGGCTATATTGCTAGCAGTAAAAGGATGTTGTAGGGAATATAAGTGAGCATACTTAGTAAGATGATCCACCATGAAAATCATTGTTTTACCCTCAAATTTAGAAAGACATTTAATAAAATCCATGGAAATGTATTCCTATTAGTGATCTAGGATAGCCAAGAGTTGCAACAAACCAAGAGATTTAAGTGTTTCCTCTTTATTCTATTGGTACAACAAACTTTGACCATAGCTTGCTTGACATTTACTTTTTATTTATTTTTTAGAAAAATACATCACATGTTGATAGGTTTTGAGAAGCCTAGAATACCCAACCAATAGCAAAGCATGTAATTCCTAAAGAATATTTGTTTACCTTGGAATACTAAGTGACATAAATATAATCCTTCTTCTTGAGAATCCCCTCAATATAAGAGAAGAATAAAGTGTGTGGGATACCATCCTCCACATGATGAATTACATAAACAATCTTAGGATCTAACTGTCGTTCCTCACAAGGTCAGGAAAGCCACTAAGGGGACTGAATATAGCATTCATAACAACCACATATTCATATATGTGAGAAAGATTATATGCCACTACATTCTCCTTTTATTTCTTATATTCAATGGAAAAATCATACCCCCATATCTTGGTCAATCATTTGATTTATCCTAGAAATGAGAGATGTTGCTCCAAGAAATTCTTGAGGCTACTATTGTTTTTTTAATGATAAAGTGGCAACCCAACAAATAAGGCTTACATTCATCTACTACTTGTAAAATAGCTAATATCAACTTCTCTTAAGTGAAAAAAACTAGATTTTTACCAAATATTTTCTTACTTTCAAAAGCTTTAGGGTGGTATTCTTGCACAAAATAACCCTAATAGATATTCTTGAAGCATCACACTCTATTAAAAATAACTTCTTGAAGTGGGGTCAAATTTAGTCGCCATGGAAGCCAGTTAATATGCTTTGGGATTTAACTCTTGAGGGATTGCTTTGATCTCATAGGTATAAAATATCTCCAATAGGTCCTAAACCCTATGCTTCTTGGACATCAAGTATTTGTTCTTAGTTGCATACCTGAAATTGACTTAGTTTATGATGATCTTAGAATCACCAAAAAATCTAATGTTCTTAATGCCCATCTTTTTAGATTTTCTCAGGCCCATGCAAAGTGCTTTATATTTATCCATATTATTTGTACACTTCAATAACATCTTGTAAACATAATTTGATTGGATAAATTAAGGTTCAATGTGTTAGATATCTATTCCTACTCCATTTCTAGTCCTCCTACTATCAAAATGCATGGTCCATGTACCATTTGATCCATGAGCCTATTTATTGGTCATTTTTGGGACATTGGTGGTCCCTTTAGATATGACATAGTTACCAAGTTTTTTTCTTCGAAGCTCATCCCTAAAACATCATCTTTGTGAAAAACATCTATGATCATGTTGATTTCTAGAATAGAATATTCCTTGATGGCCTTATCATCTACATAATGGGAAGTTTATTATAGTATACCAAACCATCATCATCAAGCTTATGTAGAAGGTAATTGTATGGGGTATCATTTCTATCTTCATGATCTTCCCATCCTTGATCACCTTCATGTGCATGTAATCCATTACTAGCTATCCATATCCAAACAAATTCTCAGTCCTTTTCCCTTGATAACAATATTTTGAAGTAAGGAGGTAGGTCAACCAAATTAACTTCTTGTATGACTACCATCTCAAGGTGTTTGGCTATTATCACGATCAAGTATTTCAAGATGTGTATGACATTCACCTAGCTCTATCTATTTGAATATAAGTTTTTGCAATCTTGGTATAGGGTAGCCTCATCTCCTTACACATAGCCTTTGACATCACTATTGTATTTAACCCTAGGTCCATTATGTAGCTTCTTAGAAAATAATTCTCAATCTTCAATGTCATATAGAATGGTGATAACTTTAATGTTTTAATATTTGGTGCATTCAATATATCAACAACATTTATTTGGATATCTAAATGGTATTTTGCCATCGATTTTTATCATTATATGGGGTTGGATTGCATTTGTTATGGTGGATCATTTATAACCTTGGCATACCTCCTCTCCTACTACTTAAGGGAATCTTGGAGGAGATTCCTCTAACCAGGTAGGGCTAAGGCTTCTAGAAGACTAACCTTAGTTGGTGCCTCCTTCTTGTCTTTTATAATGTTGAATCTAAATTTGGTGGTTCTCCTTTCATTGTGTACTATAAACCTCTTGTACTTCTTGTAGCAGTTGTGTCCCCTTTGCTAGTTAGAGATGGATACCTTAAATGATTTTTGTCTTCCTTTTACAACTTATCATTTTTCTTATCATTTTGCTTACTTTTTTGCTTATCTTCTACTACTTTCTCCTCATGTACTCTTTTTTCTTTCTTAGCTTCTTTTCATTTCTTGATTTCCTCCCTTTTTAACATAAGTATTATATAATGGTGTTGTATCTAGTTCCTTCCATAATTTTCCTTCTATATGCCTTATTGTCTAGGTATTATAGTCTCCTTATCTTTTATGTGCAACAATGACCTCCTCTTCTTAATACTATAGTATCAATGTTGGGTTTGACTTACCTCTTGGTTGACTCTCGTTCTTCAATCACACTCCTTTTACTCCTAGTCCCATCTCCTTGGTGATTATTTGTACAACATTATCCTTAAAAAATAAGATCTTCATCATTTTTGGAAATGTCAAAATTTAGAAAGAATGCATTATTGGAATACAATAAAGTTGGGACCACTTATTGAATAGGAATAGGAGGTTAATAAATATACTAATTTATTATAAGCGGTTAGTTTACTTTCAACATATTTTATCCTAAATATATGGTTTATTGTACATGGCATTATTGATTATACTACTCAATTTGTGCATATAATGCCCATGGCACATTTTGTAGGGTTATGTCCAACATTGCAGATGAAACACCACAAAATGTTAACCTTCAAATTCATAATAAACATGTTATTTTTTATTTTATTACCTCAATGGCCAACAATTTGTTGAGGAACTTGATCTTTTGCAAGATACAAGGTTCTCATTTTTTATCAATTATGCCATTACCATATGATATTCAATTGACATCCACTTTTTGTTTTCTATGTATATTTACCATCGTTAGATATTTTAGTATGTCATCTTTGTCTTGGTTTTAGGATGAAGTAGGAGTGCTACTATTTGTGGAGGAGCTAATAAAGTCAATAATTGGGATTGAAAAGAAATAGAAGAAGAATTGCTTTAACCTAGGGTAGTTGCTATCTAAGGAGAGTTGTCTTGCATGTAGGTGGTTGTAATGGAAGGCATTTGAGCATTCGAAATTGAAGCGATGGTAGGAAAAGGTCCTAGAATTTGTAGGTTTTGAGTTACATGGATGATGTAAGCCATAGGTAGGGTAGGTGGTTGTTTCCTTACTCTAATAAGGGCATCTTCGACACGAGCTGCATCCTCAAAAGTTGTAGCTAAAGTAACCTTATTAGCAATATAGACCATTAACACTAAATTAGATTGCAAACCTTTTGTATAATACAATAATATTTATTCTTCGTTAAGGTGCATATTTAATTAAATTAAATATAAAGTCCTCATAAATCTTATTATGATTTTTTTCTTAAGTGTCTTTACATAACATTCAATTGAAAAATAATTGAATAGAGATTGCCTATAATACTAAATCTTCTCATAAAAGGTTCTATAATTGAAGCCTAATTAGTAACCAAATTATTAGGTAAACCTTTATACCATAATATAGTTTTATCCCTTAATAACTAAATAAGTAGACATACCATGATATCCTCCTCTTGAATGTGTTGTATTGACTTCAAGGTGGATAACTTGTTAAGATGATATATAGTCATTTTAGTTTCATTTCCATCAAAGGTCAGTAATGGTTTTATAACAACTACTAGAATAGGGGAATAAGCCATTGGATTTAAAGATATTTGAAAATTCTAACCACAAATTTGAATTTGGTCCCTCTTGATCCAAAATATGCCTAAGTGGATGAGTTGCACCCTCAAGACCACAAACAAGATTGGATGCCTCAGAACTCGAGGTCTTTGAGCCAACCTTCAAAGAAGATCGACTCCTTTGTCCTAGATAATATAACTAATAGGGGGTTGCATACTAAAGTAAGGAATGCAAAGGGTTAAAAGGCTAAGTGGAAGGTGGTATGGATTCAACAACAACAAGAAACATAATGCAGAGAGTCTCACAATCTAAATTTAGACTATATTGCCTAACTGACTAGCTTACTTTCCTATTACTTTAAAATAATTAATCATGATAAACTCTTAGCATTGTTAAGTTATTCTAGAACTAGAACTATAAATATAGGAAGAAATCTAAAATGTGAAATAACTGTAACAAAATTATTCATTCTTAGCTTTAACTGAAATGCTTAACTACTCAATGAGACATACAAAAATATTTTTCAAAAGATGGAGCAAGAGATCATATAGTAATCCAATATTCATTCAGAAGGCATATAGTCTCAATCAATATAGTTATGCTAATTATAAATGCCAAAGATTTGACCCTTAGAATGGCTTCCATTCTAGTATATGCAAATTTTACAATTCATTTAATTAACTAGGCATGATTGCCTATAGAGCATATTGCAGGCCTATTAGAACAGGCACAAGAAGCAGTTTTCGCACTCAACTCAGTTGTGCTTAACCACTTTAGGCATACCTCACTGGCATGTGTAGTGTAAATCTCATTATGAGGCTAGCTTGCATGCTACATTGTTGGATACTAACCATTTGATGGTCCACTTCTTTTTGTTATACTTGGCTGAGTAGGGGCAAATGTGTAATGTGGAAGGCTTCAATCGTTGAGATGTTCTAACAATAATGATACTTAGCGATTGATTGGCATGCATACTCATGTTTATTAGGATGATTCCATATCATTTGTGCAAAATTTGATGATGTGAGAACGTGTTGCTTACCATCGAGTAACTTGTATCAACTAAGCATTGCTTATTTTGGACTTTTTCTCATGTTGAGTGTTGGATGTTCTTTTTACTTTTGATGATGTCATTGCCTAAAAGGTTCAACAATGATATATGTTCATGCTTATTGTCAAACACTAGGTTTTATTGCTTGATACTTAATGCTTTAGTGCTAGGTCCCTTGCTTTGGATTTATTTTGCATCCGACCTTCATTTTGGGTTATTGAATGCTTAAGCTCCTAATGATGACATCATTGCCTTGTAAAGTCTAACACTTTTGAGAGCTTTGTAGATCATGATGTCATATGTCAGATATTGGGTTCAATACCTTCAAATATTTCTTTCTTAGGCATTGCTTTACACTGTGTTGGATATTTTATGTTACCTTGCTGATGTCATCACTATTAACCATCCAACTATCTTTATTATTTTACTCTTTTCTTTATTGTTGGGCGCAAGATGTTAGAGCCTTTACATGCTTTGCTTTCGCTCCTATCGAACATAAAATTTTTATTGTACTGTTGCTGACATCATCTTCTCAAATATTCGACCAACTTTCTTAGCCAAATTTCATGTTTCTCTTTTTGTATTGATAGATCCAATGCCTTAGCAAAAATTCTATTCGATAATATTTTTCTTGTTGATTTTCTATGTGCCTTGGCCTACTTTGCATTCGATCATACTTTTTTTCTCTTCACTCCTCTTTGCAATATTTTGGCATATTTTGTACCAACCTTCATATATAAATATGCCATAGTAGCCTCATCTAGTGATCTTTTAGTTGCCTTTTGAGTTGTTATATGTTATTTACTGTGCTATTGTCTTGGTAAAATGACTACATTAATTGGAAAAAATCACACCATTGATGTAGGTGATAAAATTTACCTACAATCTCTCCCTAAAGTGGATGCTTGGTACATCATTTGCCCAAAAGGTGAGGGGTTGCATATGCCTGAGAAGGTGGAATCAATGGGGCAACTTGATGTTATGTGAAACATTATAGATTTTGGAGAGCAACATAAAATGACAGTGAAAACTAAGGATTTAGATTTTGTATTGGAGGAAGGTTCGAGTAAGCTTGTTTTTATTTAGTATAACTTGTATGTTTTGCATATGTAGAGAGTTTTGCAAGATATATTATTGTATTTTTTTTATTAGGATGGGGCACATATTGCTACAAATTTTATAATAGCTAATTGGTTGTAGGTAATATTTGATGTAATGTTTTACCTTACATTCCCTGTGTCCCTATTTGACAAGGTAGTATTTGTAAATTCTAAGGTATATATTGGCTTGGAATGGGAACATTGATTTGAAGTTAAGTATTACTAGTATTGGCATTGGGTGAATATGATTGCCTAGGGGGTAGAGATTGATTTAAAGCATTAGCTTAATTTGACTAACTCAAGGAGGGACTTATCAGAGGGTTGTTTTGAGGATTGTAATATGGTATAGGGTGATTAGTCCAACTTGAGTACTTGAAGATGCCAGTTGTTGGAAAATTTAATTATTAGGTATACTAGCTACAAAACCTAAGTGGATAAATTCAATAATATTTGTGTCCATTTAGGTATTTAATAGAAGGGATCAATGATTATAGTTGTAATGGTAGGTGGAACAAAACCCTAATTTTGTTTGGCACTAGGAAAGAAATAACAAAAATTTAGAGGATTATTAAGAAATTTTAACTCTCCTAAAGGGGGTGAAGATGTAGAATTCGAACCTTGATTATATGGGTTAGTCATTTGACCTTTTTATGGATTAGTATCTTTGGTCAATTTAGTCTATTCCTCTTTGCGTATTGATGTGGCAAGTTGCTTCTTTTTTCCTTTTGTATTTCTCCTTTGATATATGATTAATTTGATTAAATGGATCTCTTTCCCTCATTTTTATGTCTTTGAGTTTATATTCATAAGCCTAAATCAACTTGCATATGTAGCTACACAGGCAAAGTCTCTCGGTTAGAAAATGAGAATTTTAAACAAGGGAGCAAATAACTTCCTAAATACTTTAAAAAAATAGTAGAAATGTTAGAGCAAATTGCTTCCATATTTAGAGAAAATCGTTCCTTTGAAAATAGATAGAATTTTTTTCTTTCTCAAGAGAATCACTTCCATATTTTGGACAAATCACTCACGAACATTTAAGCAAATTACTTTTCGAAATTTGGTTAGATTTTTTTAAAATTTCCAAGCAATTCGCTTATAAGAAAACAAATCATTATTTAGGGAGTGAATCACAATTTGGATGAGGATTTTGAAAAAAATCCTTTGAATTCTAGGAAAACACTTTCTATCAGTGACATAATGCAATTTGGTGCCAAACTGAGAAAACCTAATAAATGTTGTAAAATCTTGATGTTGCAATGTAATAATTTCAAGAATTTGCTAAAGTTTAAAATAAAATAATCATTTTCAAATCACATACAAAATTGAAAAGATATACAAAATTAGATCTAAAAACAAGAATAGACTTCGTTTAAACTTTGAAATCAAGCTCTTCGTCCAACCAGGCATGCCAAAACCATTTGTTGATTGGGTAACTATCCAACTTATTTTGCATACCAAAATCCATTAGTAAATTTGGAAGAAGGGATATTGTGCTTCCTTCAACCTTCATATTTAGGCTAGCTCCCCATTATTGTTCTTAATATAAACCAATCTACTTACAAAAAATAAATACATAAATAAAATGCATAATCCTAAATGCTTGGAAGGTCAGTGTACGAGGGATTAAATTAAATTACAATCATATTCATATAAAGGAGAGTGTGATCAATAAACACATGAGAATATTGAATAACAATGATGTAATCATGTGAATATACAATAGAAATACCAAGAAATGATGAGATGACAAAGTGGAATTACCACAATTGATAAGCAAAAAGTTGCTTTCCAAAAGATCCTCCTCGACATGTATGCATACTTTTTCCACTTTGCCCATAAATGAGCAATTCCCTCCTAAAAGAGAAGCAATTCACTCTTATTTGGCTAGTGATTTGCTCCTGTTGAGCCAAATCACATATATGGTGTAGATCACACTTATAGATTTGACTTTGCAAGACTAGCTTCCTAAAGGCTCCAATTGTTCAATTCCTCATTTATAAGTCTCCTAAATGTTGGGAACCCAAGGTAGTAATTGAGTTATTACACATCAACAAATTACATATGAGGTTTGAAGGAACCATTTGGTATAAACTATATACCTTTGATTTTTTCTTACATTTTTACCTTTGAGAAAGCTCTCCCCATTGCCTTAACAAGAATAATAAAGAGAAGCAAATAACAAGCCACCTTGACAGAGCCAATGAGACGATGCAAAGTATCCACTATGGTATCCAATGATCAAAATATAGTATTTTGGAGTGCTATAACAACATCTAATCCGTTCACACCAACCTTGATCAAAACTATTTTTTTAAAGTATAATGTAAAGAACTCCATCAAGTCATATCATATGCATATCTAATTTTATAAACATGCCTAGATTTTTTTATGGAATAAAGAGAACGCATAACATCTTATGCGGTGATTATATTATCCATAAATTATTTATGACAAACAAAACCACCTTAATTATTTGAGATAACATAATCTAAAATGCTTTTGCTTTCATCATTTTGAAAAACACCACTTTCACCAAATTTTTCTAGATTTCCACTAGAAGCACCATCAAAATTAACTTTAATAAACCCAATTTTTGGATATTACCATTTTAACATAGATCAAATTAGATCCTTTGTGTTAATATCATTGTCATAGATGATCCTTCTAAGTATTTGAAGAACACAAACTTATACTGAGAGGGGGGATTAACAATATAAGACCACTTTTTACTTTTCTTTCTCAATCAATATTATGCAATATATTAATGACAATATCAACAGTAGTAATCAAAGTAATGCACAAATCACCACATATAATAGAGACACCAATTTAACGTGGTTCACCCAATGTGGGCTACTCCACGGAGAAAATATTTCACTAAAATTTTCTCAATAAATCTCTTGGGAAACCTTTCCCTATTACAATGTTTATGGACCTTTGTCCAAAGGAGACACCAATACCCTAATAAAGTTCTTGGATCTCTATCCATAGGATAACTCCTTCTCCTCTACTCTCGATGGTGATCTTCTAGAAGAACTATTGCCTCCACTACACTGGCTTATGGATCTCTATCCAGTGAAGACTCATGTCCTCACTGCCCTGGCTAATGGACCTCTATCCATTAGAGACTGTCATTCTCTATTCTTTGTCACCTCCAAAGCTTGCTCGTAGCTCTACTCGAATCTGAACTAAACATGGTCCTTCGGTCTAGCACAAATTTGCTCAATCTCTATCCTAAATCTACACTAAACATAGATCTTCGATCTAGCACAAATCTGCTCAATATCTATCCTCAAATTTGTACTAAACATAATCCTTCGATCTAGCACAAATCTGCTCAATATCTATCCTCAAATTTGTACTAAACACAATCCTTCGATCTAGCACAAATCTGCTCAATATTTATCTCTGATCTGGCACAAATCTATCCTCAAATTTACACCAAAATCTGTCCTCAAATCTATCCTCAAGGCTTAACACAAAGCTTGAATCAATCACAAATCAACTATGCTATATTTACCCCAAACCTTAACCCAAGGTTTGAAAAAATCAATCAATCAAATTTGATCTCAAGTCTTCTCAAAGACTTGTCTCAAATATGTATTGTAAGCTTCCACAAAATCTCACACTAATCTATCCACAAGTCCTCTCTAGAACTTGTCCAATCTTCTCAACAAGTCTTCACCAAGACTTGCCTCAAATCTGCTCAACAAGTCTTCACTAGAACTTGTCCAATCTACTCAACAAATCTTCACCAAGACTTACCTCAAATATGTATTGTAAGCTTCCAAAAAAGCTTACTCAACTCAACTCAACTTAACACAAAATCATCTTCAATCACTTAGATAAGCTTCACACATAATCTTGTTTAATCTCACAAAAACATATAAAGAATTGTTAGAGACTCAATATGCTTCACATTCACAACAATGCTCAATCACTTTCAATCTCTTTTTCAAACCAAATTGGATTATAGAACAATTTGTTTCACAGAACTTGAACTATCACTTCAACACTTCTACTTGACTAGGCTCAATCAACTCCACTCAATCAATCACTCAATGAAACACTCCTTGCTTACAAACCCTAGTCCAAGCATATGAACACTCACTCAATTATTTCCAACAATGCTTATCAAACAATCTCACATAACAATGATACTCATGTTCTTCCACAAACCCTAGTTTCAAGATAGTTCTCAACTTCACATAACAATGATACTCATGATATTGCACAAACTCTAATCATGCATGTGAAGGTTCATTCAATGTTTCTAAAAATGCTTATCAAACAAGGTTTTTATCATCAACTTTTACTTAGAAAAACCTTTAACAATCAAACTCAAAAATGCTTATCAAACAACCCTTTCTCTCCAACTTAGCATTCATGACATCCAATAATCACTCACAAGGAAGATGTGCCCATACCTTTTGTTTGATGAAGAATTGTCCTTAAACACCTGTTTTAATCATAACTACTCTCTTTGCCAATCACAAGGGTTAGATGTCACAAATACACCTTATCACTCCTTTTAGATTTTAATGCACTCCTAAAAGAAAAAATAATCACCACTTCAAAATATCCCAAGGCATTGACAAGGCTTCATTAGATTTTTAATTAAATTATTCTATCCCCTTTTATAATAAAAATGATATTCCTTTTTCACCTTTTAACTCCACTCTCTAATTTATTTTCTAGGCATCAAAGAATTAAAATAAAATATTTTAATCCTTATATCTCCCTACTTCAAACCACTACTGTCATTGCCCTCTTAATGATACGTATGCCTTAAAACACCCTTTTTATATCATAGACCTTGCAAAAATTAAATCAATTTTTCATACCTTAGGTTTGCCACAAAAATGTTTGCACACCACACAATTGCCTCTGTCCAAACTCGAACCCGAAACCTCACTGCTAGCGCTACGCCCTAGCGAACGCTAGGCTTGCCAACTGGGCTATGAGACCAGTTGAAACAAAGGCCTCACGATGTCCCTTTTGTCCTTGTCTTACGCACAAAATACATCGAACGAAAAACCTTTCCTTTCTTCCTTGCAACACGATCATGCGACTTAAACCCATGACCTAGCCTCCATGAAAGTCTTATCATTGTCTTGCCTATCGTCGGCGCTACCCAGCACATTGTGTAGGATTTTCATGCCCTCTCTTACTTCAACGTCCACTTCTTTGTCCTATCTGAATTGCACGAAAACTCTTCCCTCGAAGTGCATGAAATATTATTTGTCTCCACTTAGGCTTCGAATGCATGATCGACTTTGGGGAAATAAATTTACCCCCTCTTTATATGCAATGTGATGAATATGAATGTGTCGGCCCTCATTTCAATTTTGCCACCATTTTTCAAAAATAACTTTGGCGCCACGAATAGTTTAAATTAAAATTTTAACCAAAAGGTTAAAATATTTTAATTTAAATTATTTAACCTTTGCCTCCTTTAATATTTTTAAAACTTGCTCACTTGCTCTTTTCAAGGAGAATATTTTGCACACATAAAACCTTATTTTTCTCATGGGCCCAATTAATATAATATTAAAAAAATGTTTATCTTTTTGACCCATGGCCTCCTTTGCTGAGATCTTCCTTCAAAACAATTTATTACTTCGAACTCATGGTTCTAATTACTTTGGAGAGAACCTTGCCTTGTATTTACTTTTGACATCAATGACAAAAAACTTGCTCATATTTCCAACAATATTTTGTAACCAAGTTGTTAACACCTCTTTTTCCAAACTTAATACTTCCCATGATGATCAACATATTTATCAACATTTTGTAAGAGAGGCAATAATACAGTTCCAAACATGGGTTTGATTTTAAGATTTATTTAAAAAAATATTATTTCTTTTAAGACATAAATTCCAAAAAATGGAAATACCAATCCTCCATATAATACATAATACCTTTAGCTTTAAAATAATTAGTTCATTATTTCATCAACTCTTTTAATGTTGATGGAACTACCCAATAAATTCTCATGTTTTTGAAAATGTGACTCCAAATTGTGTGAGGAAAGGAGCAATGTAGAAGTAAATGGTTTGATGTTTCTAAATCCTTCTCACACAAGGAACATTTGAAAGTTCGATGACATCCTCTTCTTTATTCACTCTCTTTTATAAGAATCTTATTTTGTATTGCTAATCAAAGGAGTGTCGAGGCTTAAGGAGAGCCGCTAGTGATCGAACATTCTTTTAAAGGGAATATTTGGGAGTAGAAAATTTTGACTCATATCCGAACTTGATCGAGTACCCACCATATTTTGATAGATTCTAAACCATCCTTTCATATAAAAATGGGCAAATAAAACTCTTGAAGCATCTTTTGAAGCTCATATGCTATTTGAGTTCCTCTCCTTTAAACAAGTTACTAATGAAATCTATGATCTAGAGTTTATGCTCATATTAATGTAATATTTGACCTTTGGACCTTTACAAGCTGGACATGACTAAGCCAAGTGTTTCCGTTTTGTGTTAATGATAAGAGGACAAGGCCTCAACCAAGCATTAGGCCAAAAAATTACATACTTTACCTCACTAACTAACCATCTATTATGTTTCTTGATCAATTGCAAATTATCTAATATGAAGTTCCATGTTGGCAATCCTTTGGGTAGGGTTCATTTCTTGAATAATTTCATTAAATCAAGAGAACCTACATATTTTTGAATTATGATTTTTGCCTTACTCTTTATTTTATTTTTGAATAATTTATAGCCAAGTTTTACCCTTAAGGTCAAACTCAAAGTTTTGTAATTCCATAGCCTACCCCTCCAATATTCTTTCCTTTGCTAACCCTATCCCATTCATAAAGAGAAAACCTAAACTTTTTCATACATGCTTTTCAAAGAAAGACTTTTAATTTTATCATTTCTAATGCTACACCTACTAACAATTTTAAAAGTGACATCATATAGATAGGAATGGATTGCAATGTAGTCCTTATGAGTTGTAGCCTTCCTATTATCGTTAAGAACTCACATTTTCAACATATCAAACAAGCTTTCATTCTATCTAAATATGAGTCCCAAAGCTCTTTTCTTCTCTTTTATGAGACAAAGGAATAACCAAATAGTTTTATGATTTTTTTTTTTAAGTTTTAAACCCTCAAATATACATGATAATTCGTTGTAAATTTAGGGCAACGTTAATAAAAAATCAAGTTTGGGTAGTATTAACCAACTATCCAATTGTCTTCTCATAGAATGATAATATTGAATTACGCTCCATGACCTAGTTGACTAAGGGATGTCTTAAAAGAAAAACATCATCAACAAATAGGAAATGAGATTTATAGGGACTATTTTTGTAACTTGAATACCTTTGATTTTTTCTTCCTTACCTTTGAGAAAGCTCTTCCTAATGCATCCACAAGAATAATAAATAGATAAGGAGATAGTGAATCACCTTGGCGAAGTTCACGAGATGAATTAAAGTAACCAGTAGGAGAACCATTGATCAAAATATAATATTTTGGAGTGCTATAACATGTAACCCATTCACACCAACCTTGACTAAAACCAAGCTTTTTAAAAATATTATGTAGAAAACTCCAACAAACCTATCATATGCTTTGTTCATATCTACTTTAATAAGCATTCCAAGTTTTTCATGAAATGAAGAGAATGTATAATCTTCTATGGAATGATCGCACTATTAAGAATTTGTCTACCATGAACAAAAACCACCTTATTCCTCTTAGATAATATTCTCTAGAATGCTTTTCAATCTCTAAGTCATAATTTTTGAAATGACTCATGCTACAAAGGTTTATTAGACTCAAATTATCAAAAAAATTATCTTGCTTTTCTTGAGAACCAATATATTAAAAGTGACATTGATCTCATTTATTGTAGTCTTTCTTTTTTGCCCTCCTCAATTATAACCAACATCACTCTTCAATAAATCCCAAAATACGAAAGAAAATTGTAAGAAATCCATAGAACCATGTACCTTGTTAGAATGAAAAGAGAAAATTACTTCATATAGCTCCTCCATAGATATATTCTTCATCAAGCTTTCATTTTATTCATTTGTGATCATTGATGATATATTATTATATAATAATTATATTTTTTTATCCTAAAGGGACAACGTAATGGTTTGGGCATTGGCTCTTCTTAAGGAGGTCCAAGGTTCAAACCACGATGTGTATATTAAATTCCCTATTGATAAGCTCAACTCTCCCTCTTATGAGAGATCATGGTGGTTGTTCACACTAACCAAATCTTATATATATATATATATATATATATATATTTTGTTTGATTCTTCAAACTTTTTTAATAATTTATTTTAAAAAAATTCTAACCTACGTCTTATCATAATGGTCACCAAATGAAAAAAATATTATCCAATTAAAATTTAATAATATTATTAACTAAATATGTTATAAAAAATATTTATATAAAAAAATATTATATATTTATATTTTGGATAGATATTGAATTTAACCTTTTTGTTTTACTATATAGATATTTTTAATTATTTAATATGCAATCAATTTATTTTTTTAATTGAGTATATGATATTGAGATGGGTCTCACCCATATTAAATTATTGTTAACAACAACTTGACAATTATACATGTATTAATTAGCAAGGTTCTAACCTTTATCTTCTCCTTGCAAGTTAAGAAATATAATCAATTGATCTAATACCATTTGATAAATGTAAGTAAATATATTTATATAAATTACCATTTTTTTTTTTGATAGTTATAAGTGTTTGTATTTATAGCGGGTTTTAACAAGGATCCCAAAACCTGATTACATAAGAAATGGGCCTAGGGCATCAATCCCTTGAAACTGAACACCAAAACAGAAATCCTGCCAGCGGTAACAAAGAAGCATGAAACAATCCCTCTTAGCGGGAAACAAAAAAATAAGAAAGAAAGTAGTTTTGGAGATCCCGCCACGGGGGAGTAGCCAAAAACCACCATCGAGAAGATCCCACCCAGCAGGAAGCACGGAAAAACCGTTACAATAAAATCCGCCTCGCGGGAAGCGATCAAAACCACCACAAACGAGTCCCGCCTAGCGGAAGCAACGAGGGAAATCCTGCCATCCGGGAAACCAACAGAAAAGAAAGGATCCCGCCTCGCAGGAAAACCGACGGATTTGGCGGATCCCGCCTTGAGGAGAAACCATCCCGCCCACCGGTAAAACATTCAGTTCAGCGAGAGCCATCCTGTAGGAAGCCGACAGCCAGCACAGAGAGGATCCAGCCCATCAAGAAGTGACCAGAGAGTTGCACCACAAGGAACCCGCCTCGGGAAAACAAAAGAGGATCCCAGCAGCAGGGACCAAGAATCCCGTCCAAGCACAGAGCCCGTCGAGGGACCAAGAATCCCGTCCAAGCACAGAGCCCGTCGAGGATTCACAAGAAAAAGGGGGAAGCTGTCCAAACCCTAAATCGTCACCTCCACCGCACCGAGAAACGCAGGGGACCAGATCCACGCGAATAACCTGCAAAAAAACCTTAGGGGGAAGCCTGAGGGAAAAAGGGAAGGGATCCCCAACCAAACAGGGATCCCTGGGAAGCACCAGTCCGAAAAAACAACCAAGGAAACCGTAGCCGCACGGGGAGGGGCGCAGATAGTGGAGAAGGATCTCCCCCCAGGAGATCATCTGCAAACAACCACTCCCCGGGAGGGATGACCTGGGTTGAGCCAGGGACTGGGCAGGAACCAGGAACCATGGGAGGGGGAGCAGGGGAGGGACCAGAGCCCTCCCCTCTCAGATGTTCATACTTTTAGTTTGTATTACCGAGGCTTATTTTCTTGATGTATATATATAAATTACCATTTGATAAATGTAAGTAAATATATTTATATAAATTCTTTTTTTGAATTTAGGGAAAAACCCCTTGCGGGATCTAAGAAACCACGACCAGAGGTTCTACACCATCAAAATCACACCTGGGAGTCGTACTGGCCCTGGCCGCACCAGCATAATCAACTGAATTTTGGGTATCCAATTTGCATTTCAGGGTGGAGATTGGAATCGGGGACCTCCCTTGAAAGATTGCCTTACCCCCTCCAACTCAATTACAACACGTGGGTTATTTATATAAATTCTTATTTAATAAAATTATATATATATATATATATATATATATATATATATATATATATATATATAAATTAATTAATTAATTAATGGGTTATATGGGATTGAAATAGGCAATTACATTATTACCATTATATCAAAACTTGAATATTATCTATGTATTATTTGATAAGTGCATAAATATATTTACCTCAAAAACTAAGAATTAATAAAAAAAATATTTTATTTATTTATTTAGGAGATTGAAATTTGTGGTTGCAGTATTTAGTGGGAACATTCATGGTTAGACCTGTCGCCCTTTTGAAAGATATATATATTTAATGATTTAGGTGGTTGTTAAATACCTAATCGTTAAATTAGGTTGGAATGAATTTATTCAGAAGATTGTAATCTACTTTCACAGATGGAAGTTCTAAACTTAGATTACAAACACATTGGAACATGATATTTCTCGACATGTGCGTCGTTTTCCTTGGAAATGCATGTGTTGTCATTACAATGTATGTAGACGTTTACTCGTCTAAAAGCTTAAGGGAAAGGCAGCAGTTACAATCAAAGGGTTTGAACATTGAAGTATGGTTATGTATTAATTTATAATAACAAGATTGTTTACATAATTAATTATTATTAAAAATTTAATGATTATTTTTCATAAGATAAGAAATTAAAATGTATATGATTTATATTTAAGATTTTTAATATTTTGAGAATTTAAATCTATGAGATCGAACATGTATGAGATATATAAGATTAAATATTTAATGTATAGGTATTTATGAGAAATAGTAATTATATGTTAATTATAGTAAATTATTTATATTATTAAAAAGAGATAGGTTGGTTAGCAATAATTAGTGTTTGGGGATTGGTTTTTTCAATTTGATTTATGGAGGGCTGGGGTTTCCTTGATTTGATCTTTACCTAGCGGGTGGAGGGTTGGGTTTTGGTTGACTTGGTCTTTATCTAGCGGGTGGAGGGTTGGGTTTTGGTTGACTTGGTCTTTACCTAATAGGTTGAGTGCTTGTTGGTGAGAAAAAAAAATATTTGAACACATCGAGGTTCCCTTGTCTTTGTCTTTGTTGAATGAATGATTTTAATTATGTCCACGAGACCCATATATAGTCTATGAGACCTCAAATATGGAAGTACAATTACTCAAATCATATCATCTTTAATATCTTTGAGAAGGTTGTTGCTTCTCCTGATTTGGGTTAGCAATTCCCCAACTTTTTTTAATTTTACTATCTTTAAATAACTCTGCCATAGACCTGTTCCCAAGTGTTTCTTTGTGTTTGCCTTATATATCTAAAAAACTCGAGCATTTATAGATGAAGTGTTCCTTTGTCTCTATTGCCCCTGTGCTACATAGAGTACATATCCTTTCTTTCCATTGTTCTTTGGGCGTTGTTCATTTCCCTGTTTCACATCTAAGACTATGAGAGCTAGTACTTAACTGGGCAATAAAGCTTTTTTCCTTCCACTTGATTTCAGTGCCTGTATAATTTTTTTCCTTGTGGTCATACGTAGGGTTAAACTTTGCAATACAATATTGTCTTTTCGTGCTTGCATTTTTCCACGTTCCACTTCTGAACTTTTCATTCACATAATTTTCTATGTCTTTGTTGACATTAGAACATTCATTTATGTTGATTCCCCGACGTTTCATCCATTTCTGATTTTGTTTCATCCATGTATTCTTCCACCTATGTAACTCTTCTTCCCTCACTGCCCTAGGCCATATGTCGTTTTTCATGTTTTCTGTTTTTTTCAAGTAACATAACAACTTGGTCATAGTAATTGCTTTTAAAGGGAACATTCCAGTTAGTTTTAGCTAGAATAATTTCATAAGGGGTTGTGGCCTTAATTTTGAGAAAATTTGTGATTAGATATTTTTCAATCCTTTCTATTTGCCTCCATTTTTTATTTGTTGTGCCACTAGCCCACACCTCGCAACCATACAACAAAATTGGTGTAACAAGTAGGCCAAATAAGATCTTGGTGGTCTTCCAGTTCCACAACTCAACATTCCTACACCTGTTTTGAAGTGCATATAGTCCTCTCCAACCACTTTGAGTTCTTTTCATCCTACATGTATTCCAATTAAGTTTGTCATGAAAGTCTATGCTCATATATTCGTATTCTACTACTACCTTAAGCGGTTCTCCCGCAAACTGAAATTTGAGTTGTTGCTTCTTTTTTTACTAAAAAAAATCATAATTTTTGTTTTGTTTTTGTTCACCTGCATCCCAACTTCCTTGCAAAAGAGTTTGCATAACAAATAAAAAAAACAAATATATTATTTGGGCGGGCCCATTGACTTCGTTCAAATTAGTTAGGATTATAAAGGTTCCTTATGTTAAAAAAACAAATCATTTGGGTACATAGAGTCCGATGACTTTGTCTTTACAAATTAAAAAAAAAAATCATTGAGACACGAGACCACACTCTTCGTGAAAAGAGTCCAATACCTTTTATCATTATATCTTTGTCGAAATACTATAAAAACACAAAATAATCTATTATTTATATTAAATATAATTTATATATAATTATAATTTATTTTTTCATTTCCATCCAACATATTTAAATAATAATAAAATTTATAATCTAGATTTTGTTTTTTTATTAAATTTTAAATATAAATAAAATTTATAATCTAATATTTATTTTTTATTAGATTTTGAAATTTAACCAACACCTCCAATTTATCAATTTAAAATTTAGTGATAGTTGAATATTATAGGTTCTTACTCAAAACAAGTACCTTGAATAAATTTGAAAATATAAAATATAATTATTAACTAAATTTTAGTTATGTATCCGCCCATATGGGGGAGTTGGAGAGGAGTGGGTAGTTGAAACTCTCGTGTTGGAGAGGCCCAAGGTTCAAATCTCTCCATCCCACATGTTTGCGGATATGTTATGTAATAGTTTACTAGGGACCTACTGGTGGTGTGTTTATCCACAGCTTGATGTAATAATGAGCTTAGTAAAAGATCAACCAACATTATAAAAAAAAATTAGTTATATGTCTTGATTTATTATAGTTCAGAAGCAATAATCAAGCTTACACCCTTCTGGTGGTGTGTTTATCCACCGCTTGATGTAATAATGAGCTTAATGAAAGATCAACCAACATTTAAAAAAAATTTAGTTATGTGTCTCGATTTAATATAATTCAAAAACAATAATCAAGCTTACAGTTTTTTTATTCCCTATATTATAATATCACATGTTAAGATATATCTCAAACAAATCCCACATATATTGGAGGTTTGAATAGATCATAAAAGACAAACAGTATGCTCAAAAAAATATTGTAGGCTTGAATAGTCAACCTATCATGTGAAATCCAAATTTTTAGACGATTGAATAGATCATAAAAGACAAACATTGTGCCCCCAAAAAATATTGGAGGCTTGAATAGTTAACCTATTATGTGAAATCTATTTTTTTTTTTTATTATACAGGAGAGTTGGTTATAGCTACTATTTTTAGTAATTGGTTAAGGTAGAGTTTAAATCAGGGGCTGCTTTTAACAAACTTATTCATCTAGTTTTTGTTGACATGAGATAAAGACCACCAATTGCTCAAGGTTTGTACCTTCTGACTCTGTTGCACACTCTAAAGAAACTACTACCTTTGCAAAGAATTGACTTCCCCAAAGATTTGAAACTAGATCTTTTTTTTGTAAGTTACCAATCCATCTAACCTCTGAAAGTTGTGAAATCCAAACTTTAAAGTTTTTATAATTGAACATTAAAAAATTTACCTTATATTGTAATTAATTTATTAACTCAATTTCGAAGAAAAGATCAAACTATTTCTATATCATGCGTAAAACTATTATGATAGCATGGACGATGGATGATCGCATCCAACCCACTGTGAACGAACCCTGTTGATGGTTTGATTTATTTTATTTTATTTTAACATAAGGTAATCGGTACGACTGTTTCATTATTGATACGATCATCTAATATCACGTCTGGCTTCAAGCTTTCCTTTTCCAATGTAGAAGCAGCTCATACGGTTTTCCCTCCTTCTGGCACGTGCCATATTGCACTGTCCATAATTAAATAGTGTCTCCCCGCACGATAACTTTGATCGTAATAATAGCAACTTCGTTACCGACATCCTACTTATAAATATTGTAATATTTTATAATATTATATACGTGTTTATTTTTTCTGGGCTTTAACGCTTTGACATTTGAACGGTAGCTTCTTCCTCAGACGGAAGTGACCGTTACCAAAATAAAAGGAAGACCCACCTAATTATAAGGTAATCTTTCCCGGCGGGGGCCGATCTGTTAATTTTTGTAAAGTGGGCCCGGGTGGGCAATGGTCAGCACGAAATTAGCATATCTTCCACGTGGCAGAGCGGGCTGGTGCGAGTAGCCTTGCCACTACTATCTTTATCCACCTCAGCGGTAGGCCACGACCTTCACGCTGCTCCGCATAAAGCCGAGGGCCCGAGAGACAGCATCGAAGAGAGGGGTCCACGCCCTACCCCATTTTGATCTTCCCTTTAGACGGCACCACGTAGACGACAAATTTCAAAAGCTTGTTGCACATTTATGAAGTGCAGTGCATTCTGAGACATGGTGATAACGGAAACCAACGGGCGTGTGAGTTATTTATGAGGTTGCAACCCCTACCCCTCGAATCTCGGATGGCTTGCGTTGCGTAGCGGTTAGTCGTCTTTCGTCGAAAGGAAGTTTTAACTCGATTCTTGTTCCAGTTGTTTAGATCGCCGTCAGAGACTGGTTTGCTTCCAGTTGTTTAGATCGCCGTCAGAGACTGGCTTACTTTGGGCTGCCTAAAGTTGGAAAGCTAAATTCGTGGGGATTTGAAAAGAAAAGAAGAGAAAAACAAAAACAAAAAACTGAATCTTTGAGGCGGAGCTTGTTTGGCAATGTGTATTTAAGCTTGGCGTGGTTCTAATTTTGCAAAATCAACAGAACTTTGAAGTTTAGGAGTTGCTCATGTTTATCAGAGAAACTTTGCTGCTCTGCTCTGTAATCTTCACTGCATAACGAGGGTTTGCATTAACTTTGTAAAGGGTTTTGCCCCTGGTTGTCATGGCTCTCACAATGACAAGATTAATGTCTCGCACTTCATAGGATTCGAACAATAGTAAGGGAGTGAGAGTTCAACTCTTGATGTAAAGAAGCCAAAGGAGTCAAAACTGCGTGAGGGGGAGCGAGCAGAAGGAAGAGCTTTCTAGCTGCGGTAAGAAACGACGTAGTCATTTCATTTTGATCTCTCGAAATGACGTGTGCTAGGATTTCCAATCATGCTATGGGAATCCGGGCATGTGGTTTTGTCAATCGGTTGTATGGAATTGTACTTTGAAATTGGTTTGGTTTTTATTCATATTATATCATTATTACAACAGCAATACTTTATTTATGTAGGTGTTAGTATTAGATCATGGCATCAACTTAGTTATTATATATTTTACACCATTAAAATTTTAATCTTTTCTTAAAATTTTAAAAAATATAATTAATTGAACTAACGGCATTTCATATAGGTCTTCATGTTATTGTTTAGGGACTGAAATTAAATTCTGTGTGCATAATTTCAATCTATGTAGGCCACCATACCAGAAATGGAGTTGTAGCCAGCTAAATTCTCTGTGTGCATAATTTCATTCTATGTAGGCCACCATACCAGAAATTGTGTCCTCATTAACCTTATTTTCGGGAATTTTTCAGGAGCAACCCAATTAAGCCTTTTCGTTGCCAAATGACAGTTTAAGAGTGGGTCAAACTTTTCTTTTCGTAATATTTTTGAAAAGTTTCTTCCGAAATTTCTCTCGAGCCGAGCCTAACAAGAATTGAAGCACTTACAGGACCAACTTTGTTTAAACCCGAACTACATCGTTACTGTGTTACCACGGAATCACATGGCAACTATTGATATGTTGACTTATTTAACGAGTTGAGCTCCTACCCTTTTATCAAAGGTTAAAATTCACCTTTAAACTTCAAACCTTAGTTGACCAATTGTCTTAAACCCCAAACTTTACTGCAAAAGAGTTCCTATAATTTCTGAGCCGTACCTGTGGAGAAATTTGAGATATGCCCCCTCCATGTGACCAGTGTTGCATATGAACTGGGCTATTTACCGTGAGAGTGGGGTCTAGAAACATATCAGAAATCAATGGTTGTGTTAGTGCATCACTTTCATCAACCAAAAAACGTTATCACCACCTGTATAAAGGACTTTCATTGGATTGGTCCCGCAATTACCATATTCCCCCTGTCTCAATCGCTAGATGAGTTTCTATCATATGGCGCGGTCAACCTGCTCATTTCGTTTAGTGCCAGAGGCACAAAGCTCATAGTTATTTAAAGCATATCTAATCATAATAAATAATGTCGTTAGTATAAGGAGGAAGCATTTACTGCATGACTTTTGCTTTCTGAATTTTCCTGTTCAACTGTGCAATAGTTACTTTGAAAGCTCGAAATTTTACTTCTGCTCTTTTCTTCCTGGTTTTGAATGCATTCCATTTCTATTCTCAAAAGTCTGAAATTTTAAGCCAGTTCCGTTTGTCTACTTCAGGTATTTTGTACTTTAATATATTTTGTTTTGTGCATCCATCGAACTATAAAGAATCACATTTAGTGGACTGAGTCAAACCCAGCTATATGAACCACCATATCAATGCAATTTTTATTGTATAGTACATGACTTAAAAGGTTACACAAAGAATTTACAATTATATTATTGAAGGCTTAAGATACATACATTGCGCTGATGTCGAATCCTTCTTCCTGTCATCCTAAATTCTGAGAAGTGGAAGGAAATGACTTCTGCAGGTTGAACCATGTAACGGTGGTGTATGACAAAGCATTAAAAAAGCTGGAATTGATATGCACATTATCTGTCTATCTTTTCCTTCAATTCTCTATAGCCTAGAACAGATGTGTCTGTTGTCAATCAAATGCTTTCCTTCAATTCTCTATAGCCTAGAACAGATGTGTCTGTTGTCAATCAAATGCTATTTGATTGTAGTGAGAGGATGAATGAAATGCATATTTCTTTATTTATATTATGTGATTGCCTTGTGCTCGTTTTTTATTACACTGTACCTTTATCTGTGTATTCTTTTATTCGTGTGTAGCTTTGCCAACATGTAAGACAAGGTTTATTAGTTTGTGAACCTCTTTTGATGTTTCAGGATATAAGGACCAGTACAAAGGACAATCAGGACAGATTTAGATGGCAACTCTTTCAGATATTGGACTTTCAGCGGCCATTAACATTCTCTCAGCCTTAACATTCTTGTTGGCGTTTGCATTTCTTAAATTACAACCTATCAATGATAGGGTGTACTTTCCCAAATGGTATCTCAAGAAGGAAAGGCACAGTCCCACACATAGAGGGGTATCTGTTGGCAAATTTGTTAATTTGGATTATAAAACATACCTCAAGTTTCTTAACTGGATGCCAGAGGCTTTGAAAATGCCAGAGGCCGAACTTATTGATCATGCCGGTCTTGACTCTGCTGTTTACCTTAGAATATATATAGTTGGGTGAGTTCTTTCTTTCCCTTTCTTTTTCAATTCTTTTGATAATCCATCATTGGCAAAACAGTCTCTTGTTGAGTATGATTCTTTTCCAATAAAATTTGATGATCATGCAACATTTGCTTCCTCTTTAGTAACTGAAAAAAAAAGGGAGAAAAGATGTATTAAATTTTTATATAAGGGTGTTATGTTTTGACTAAGATATTAAACATGCATCTAGACCATGTTAAATTTATAGGGAAAATCTTAACACTGCAATAATCACCTCATACTTTTAAATGGAAGGAATCTTTATGGCTGTCTAGACATGTTAGGTTGTTTGCAAGTAGAAGCATTGAATGAAATATAGGACACTCTAACAAGATGTCTCTCAGCAAGTCTCATAATCAAGTTCTTTCTTGCATATTGTGGGGAACCATCACAAAGTTGCAAATGGCCAAGAAACTATGTCAAAGTAAATATTTGTGAATGCTTTTGGAGGATAGCATGAGCAAACACTACAGATGTTAGAATGGGAGGATTGGTATTTTTGCATTAAGGTGGCGGTGCTGGTTACAAACTTTATTCATGACAGTTATTGCTTCCCTGCACACTCTCTCTATTGGGCCCTTGATTTGATAATATTTGTACAGAATTGGAATTTGCCCTCATTATCATTATTTTTCTTTAGGTACTATTAATTGTTCAGCTACTCTATAAGCTACTTAACTAACTACTGAAGTGACAGTACTTCCCTCCCCCTCTTTGTGGGGCTCATAGGGTTCTTTAGCAATGTAAGTCGAAAAATATGCAAAGGAATGTTTTTCCTCCATATTTCAGTATCTTCAAACTCCAAGGGTTTCATATTATGACATTTCAAAAGATAAGGGACTTTATGCCGACTTTAATCCTTGCATTTGTTTTTCTGGATTATTTTATAAAGTCCAAAAATCATGACTTCATTTGTATGGGATATTCGGAAGGATCTATAACATACAAGGAGGAAAATTGAATGATTATTTGTAGATGCAAACATTTGTGATATGATTTATATTTTACTATGTTTAGAGTAGCCTTTACCATCCACTCTAACTCAATTCCTTAATATAAAGTGTTGATTGTGTGATCACTTACATATTGCGTGCTGCATTCCTAACCTCCTTAATGCAATAACATCACCAATTAGTACTAAATCCTCCCCACTCTCCACCCCTTAGGCCAATTTGCATAGCAAAGACTTGAACCTTTTTACATTGTACTATAACTATTCTGGTCTTAAATCTTCACTGCTAGGTCTTGAGTTTTGTAAAGGTACCAAAGCTCCATCAAGCTTGATCAAATCACTTCATCAAAATCTCATCACGTTTATATTCTAGATCTAGAATCCTGGGAATTCCTTCAAACTTGCCTAGACACCCTTTAAATTTCAAATCTGCGTCAAATGCCATTAACCCTCTAGAGATACAATAATCAGTATTGATTGGTGAACTGTTGAACTGGAATTTCTTTTTAACCTAGAAGTCATAGCTTACTCTACATTCCCCTCTCTATAACTTGGTAACCGAAGTATGGTTGGATAACCATATATTGTGTAAACAACGTCCTTTATAATGATTGTCCCATATGGCCTATGGCCTCATGGACATTAAAAACTACTTTACCTTTACCTTTAGAAGTTGGGTTTCTATCATAATGCCTCCTGTGATCTTTCTTTATTGTACATTTTCCTTATTTTATTCTCTTATTCATTCCCTTTATTTTATTTATTTATTTATTTGGTCTGTATTGAATATTACTGCCCACATCTCATAGGAATAGCTGAATCCGAACTGATTTTTGTCTTTTTTCCCTTGAGATGTACTTTCAGATTAAATACAGTTATAAAAAAATAACTACCTAGATACTGAAACAGTTTTGGGAGAAATCTGAAAGTTGATAGAATAAAATAAAACTGCAAACATTATGAAATTTGAACTGAGCAAGAACATTATAACTGAAAAGTTGAAAAAAGTTACACATGAAAAAAAAAGAGCATTTTGTGGATAGGATGAGGTCTCCGATTTAGGTGGAACTCCAAGGACCAAGTGCCGTTTCGAGGCTTCCTTTGCTAAGAGGACGGTCAGAAATATGTGCATAAGTTTTTTTCCATCTCTATTCTAACAACTCCATCGTATTTATTATCATTTTCTACTTTAAAACTCTTTGCTGTATGTATGTGAAATATTTAGGTTCTTATGTAATGAGAAAAACCAAGTGGCCTCACCATAGTGGGCCCATGCATCCACAAACTTAAATTTTAAATGGACCCACTATTTAAAAGGTGGGTTGGGGATCTAAAAGTCGCTTCCTTCTTGAAATGATTTTCTCTTGGAGCAATTGCAGTGCAATATGTTCTATTATTTTTGGGCCATCCATGTTGCATTTTCTAAGGGAAGATACTTTCATTAGATGAGGTACTCTATCAATGCCTCATTCTATACCCTTTTTTCTCTTATGGATAAAATAGATTATGGGATCAGATCACATGTTTTATGGATAAAATAGGTTATGGGATCAGATAACATGTCTTATGGATAAAATAGGTTATGGGATCAGATAACATGGCCTGCCTTTATTTATATATGATTTGATGGGTAAATTGGGCATTGAAACAAACACCTCTTGTATTATAATGTAACTGTGTAGCACAACAGAATTTTAATCCACACAATGCATGGAAATAAAATACAAGAGCATCAATAGAAATAACTCGGAATGACTTATAAAACATGTATGTCATCATCAATCATAGAGATGATTAGATATACATGCACAACAACACTTGTATAATACATGAACACTGTATAATGCATGAACACTACGCACATTAGATTTGCAAAGCAACATGTATCATCTACAATAAAACCCTTAGATGGTAGGGGTGAATCTATCCAAAAGGAGCATGGGGGGAGAGAGTTGACAAAAGTCTAACTACTAACTATCACCTGATACCTGCGTATGTTAAAAATGAAAAGTTCCTCTACTATGTTTATTACAATAGTAGGTGTCGTATACCCACACGCGATCACCATTTTATGTCAATTATATCAAAACTATGTATAAGACAAAATGCTTGTGTGTATGAGACACATATGTGATGACTTAGTGCTATGGTAGTGTATGAATTGGCACCATTTTGGATTTTCTGCCTATATCTATCTCCATAAACTGGTTGACAGCGACGTCAACTACGGCTTTGGTACCTATAGGTGGCAGGCTAAGTATCAGGAGTTCATATTGGCTGCACAAATGAACTAGCAAGAAAGGCTTGCAACCTTCAAATCTTTTGATGCATAAGCTAGGACTTTTGTTGCATTTTCTCCTTGAAGTCTGAGTGCGTGGCCAATTGTCCCAATGACTTCTGCAAATCCTTCTCAAGAGAGACAATGTGTTGACACTTTTACCTTGCTTAGGACTCAAGCGCGTTTATCAATTGCTTTCTCATTGTTAGGTGTTTTTGATGCTGGCAATGTAAGGACTCAATCTTTGTCTATTGTAGAGTCACAATTCTTCCTTGTACTTTTGAACTTGCAAACTCTCAATGTCATTCAATCACTATAACTGCTTGGACAACACAGTCAATGATCAAGTGCTGGACGATCATTGTATGAGGTACACTAAACAATTGAGTTGCTGAAAAAACACCTTAAGATCATCTAAAATTGTATACCTTTCAATAGTTGGAGTAGGGCACTCCTTTCCTAAGAATTTGTCAAATAGATGATGTGTGGAGGATGCCTATAGAACACAAACATTTCAAGTGGCAATTCTTGCCACCCAAGCAAAGTCCTAGTCTGTGCATCTGTGTGCATCTCCCATGCTGTCTATAAAGTTCTCCAATTGCTTGCTTGTAGTGTCATTGCGTGACCACTTATTATACTGAGTGATCTCATTGACCATGCACATTGCCCATTTTTGCCACTGCTCAAGAGTGCTCTCTAAAACGTTATCACACATACATGCCATTATCTCAATCATCTAGTTTAAACACTTGTCGACATGTGCATCTACTACTCATGATACATTGGGGTTGTTGAGTGTGGGGAACTCCATTTGGAGAGAGGAAGGACACTCAACATCAGACTTTGCCTTTATCCCACCTTGAATGTAAATGCACCCTCCCTTTGCTCATATTTTGTAGCAACATCTTTTTCTTTTTGCTTATCACGCTGGATGGGTTGTTGCTCCTCCCTTTCAGTATTCTAAAGAGGCTCCACTTCCTTGGTACATTCCTTGCTTGCTTGTCTTGTACTAGCATCTCAAAGGCAAGAGATGTTGCAAATGGACTTACTCCTCCAAATTGCTTCGATAGTGATTCTAACTCAAGATTGTCATGAGTCACCTATCGCTAAGGGCAGCTCCTCGTCCAAATCAATGGGTTGTGCACTGCTTCCATCATTACGAGTCTTATTTGTTTGTGCTAGGTAGGTGGACATCTCAATTTCCAAATTCAAAGCCTTGTCAAAAGCCTCTTGGTATGATGTCTCAGGTACAACGTCTTCTTTCAAAACTTTAAAGTTTAAAATAAGTTTAGATTATATGCTTTGTCATCCTCGTCCTTCTTTCCTCTAGTGATATAGATTTCTTCAATTATTTTTGTATTATAGCACAAGAGTCGGAATTCTTTCTCGAATGCCTTTTTGAGGTCATCCTAGGTATTGAACGGAGTTTGCAATGACAAGTATGAATCCATTGCTTCATCTCTAATTGTGGCGGGGAATAGTTGCATTCACATTGCCTTGTCCATCTCTTCGTTTGCTCTCCAGATAATTAATAGGTGCCAATGACATTTTATTTCCTGTCATTGTGGAATTTTCTGCACTTTTGCATGCCTGCTTCTCTTGCAACCATTGTTGGTTGTGCAACTCCTATATTCATTTTGTTCATTCTTATTGTTGTCGATGGCATATTGCTCGTCAGCTAATTGACTTTACCAACTAACGGTTTGCCTTTGGACCCTTGCTCGAAGCTCAAACATCTTTTGATACTTGTGATGATGCTTCACAACTTTCTTTGTGAGTATATGAACGTTGGCTCTTGTGTGTTAAAACTCCATTCGCTATTTGATGTGCTCTATTGCAATTGTCTTTGTGTTGGACTTCCATCTCGTGCACCTCTAGACACTACCTTTGATACTTGTGTCAATGTTGGGTTTAGTCATATGCCTTGTTCACTTTCTTGAGCTACTTCATTATGATCATCTTTGTCAACACAAATGTCCGTGTTTGCATGAATGTTATTGTCTGCATGAATGTCCTCGCTTGTGCGGACTTCCTTGTTTGTATGTGCATCTCCATCAACACATTCATTATCCCTCATATGTTCATCCATGATCGACTGTAAAAATGTTTTGCACTAGGCTTGCTCCACATGTTCCACACTTCCTTCCTTACTAGAGACGATGTCTTTTGTTTGAGGACTTGCCTCCTCTTGAGGGGACCCCATGCATTGAAATTCCAATGACACTTTGCCACCTAGATAGCTGGTATAACATCATTGCGATTTTTCGCGTATCTTTAATCAAGAAGAACAAGCAAAGGGTTTGCACAACTTCTTGTTCTTCTTGATTGAAAACTTTTCATCATGAGGGGGCTCTACAAAAGGCTTACTTTCTATCCTTCTTTTCAAGGAAGAGGCTATCGTGGTTCTGTTGAACTTTGTCACATACCGGGTGCATCTTCCCCACCATGTTCCCATTGATTATTCGATTGCGTTTTATGTTGAGTGATATGCTTGGACCTGTGCATAGGCTCACCTCTTGTTTCTCACTGCCCACGTACATTTGTGGATTGCCACTCATTCAATTCTTGTCACGTTCACTCTTTGTCGTTGTGTTCTTTTGATTTAGACTGATTGAAACAATGATGCCAAATATAGCCCTCCAGTAGTTTTATATTCCACATAATATATGAAAATGACACATGATTAGAAAATAAAAATAATTCAAAACAACTTATGAAATAGATATGCCATCATCAATGACATGACAATACAATATGTATACATAGGAATAGTCATACAATGCTTGAACAATATGTGCATTAGATTACCAAAGCGACATGTGTCATCTCCAATGTACAATACCCCACTCAGATTTTAGGGTTGAATATAGACAAAAAGAGCATTGTGTTAGATGGTTGACAACCGTCTAATTACCATTTGATGCTAGCATACATAAAAGGTAAAAGTACCCCTACAACATTTATTACAATATTAGGCATCATGTGGTCACCTATACATGCGATCACCTATACATAACAACTATATTAAAACCATATAAAAGACAAATGCTCGTGTGTGATGTTGGGAAAAAATCAATCTGTGCATTCATCAGAGTGGAATCTATTTACAATGGATCGCTGAAATTAGCTATTAACGGACGAAGCCAAAACAGTAAATAAAATATTCTATGCCAAGAATAAATTACCTAATGTTAGCATATGCCAAATTATCACAATGAGCACGTTCTTCTAGAAAGTAATGTAATAATCTAACTATAGTCTAACATCCCCTGCTTATTACATTATTTGAAGTACATAGAGAGTTGCGAAACTCCTCAAATTTGACACGTGCAAGTGCCTTAGTGAAAATATCCGCAACTTTTTCAGCGGTGGGGATGTACTGGACCTGAATCTTTTGTTTTGGAACTTCATATCGAATGAAGTGACATTGAGTGTCAATATGCTTTGTTCGTTCATGGAACACTGTTTTTTTTTTTAACCTTAGGGGGCACTGGCTCCTCCAATTGGTCAACCAGCGATCCAAGGGCAAACATCTAAGTCAATAAACAACTCAGTCTAGCATGGTGGCCCCCTCAGGCTAGCGCCGCCATTTGGCGCTCGGGGGACTGCTTGCGTGGGGGTCTGGTGCCTTCAATTGGGTGTGGTCTCGTGCGACAGGGTGGATTGACCACCAAGTGGTGGTCAGGAAACAATATGTGCGTTAGCGCATATAAGGGTCTAAAAACTTTCACGTGTGCTCGTTCTTCCTCCACGCTAATCAAACAGTATCTACCACGTGTTATGGTATGATTGCAGTTTGTGCATGTGATTTGATTGGTGGATTAAAAAACTTTAGGAGGGCTTTAATATTTCATTTTTCATCTTTCATTTTTCATTTGTCGCCTATTTTGAGTTGTTGGCTTGCGCGGTACGCCTGCAAATGGCGTTTTTGGCCGTGAATCAACGACCGATTTGTGGCTTGATCTGCGTGGCCGCAACTGCTGTAGTTGATCTGGGCCGCCTTGGGGTTCTATCCTGGGATGGGCTGATCGGGGCTCTGCGTGTGTGGTGGCTGCAGCCTGGGGTGGCCTTGGTGCATGGTGGCTATGGCCTACTTTGGTGCGCGGTGGCTGCGGCCTAGGGTGGCTCTGGTGCATGGTGCCTGCGGCCTACGGCGAACAGGGGCACTGTCCCCCTTTTTTTTTTAAATGAATTCTCTATTACAAAGAATGTTGCCAACAGAATAGAGAATAGGGCCAGATGGGAATTTTCAAATTTATATTCTCTATCAGAGAGAATTATTGCAAATTTGATCCAGCAGGCCTTCAATCCGAATGTTGTGCCTCCTATGCCCCAGTTGTAGGCTCGCCAATATGAGCTCACTATCAGTTGTTGGCAGAGGCAATCCACACTGCGAGAGGCATGAACCGACACTCTGATACCACAGTTGGGAAAAAATCAATCTGTGCATTCATCAGAGTGGAATTTATTTATAGTGGATGATTGAAATTAGCCATTAACAAATGAAGCCAAAACAGTAAATAAAATATTCTATGCCAAGAATAAATTACCTAATGTTAACCTTTTCTAACTTAATACAATGAGTACGTTCTTATAGAAAGTAATGTAATAATCTAACTTAAGTCTAACATGTGAGTGCTACGATGGCACATGAGCTGGTGCCAAGTTGGATTTGCCACCTACATCTGCTCCCCCTCTAAACTAGATGACAAACCCACCAACTGACGTTGGGACCTATAGGTGGGGAGGTTGAGTATTAGGAGCTGGTCTTGGTTGTGTAGATGAACTAGCAAGAAGGGCCTTTGACCTTTAAATCTCTTGCGAGCAACTTGGTACTTCTGCTACATTTTCTTCTTGAACTCCATGTGCTTGGCACATAGCATCCGTGATTTCTGTAAATCCTAGTCGAGAGATTCATTTCCCAAATGCTTCTCGCTTGCCTCAAACTCCATAGTTGATCCATTGCCCCTTTCTATTAACTGCTACTAATTTTGGCAACATAAAGACTCAATCTCTATTTGTTGTAGAGTAGCCTCTACTTCAACTTTCTCTCCAGAGTGTTGCAACTCCTTGAGCTTTTGAGCTTGCAGGCTCTTAGGGTCAACCAACCCTTGTAACTCCTTGGATAACTCATTCAACAACAATGAAGTTTTGGCTGACAAACACTGTATGAGGTATGCTGGTCAGCTAATTCTTGTAACTCCTTGGATTAACTTGTTCAAAAATCAGTATTGGCTGACAAATCACTATATGAGGTATGCTAAGTAATTGAGTTGTTGAAAGGCATCTTAAGATCCTTCATAATCATATACCTCTTATCAATTAGTGGAGTAGCATGATAGTTGGTTGCTCAAGCATTCATCAAATAGATGCAGGGAGGGATGTCTACTCAACACTAGTGTCGTATGTGGAAACTCTAGCTTGAGCAAAGTCCTTGTTTGTGTCGCCTATGCTTGGCTGTCTATAAGGTTTTCCAACAGGCTGTGCCTAGTGTCATTGTGGGAACACTTATATAGCTTAGTAATCTACTTGATCATGTGCATTTCCCATTTGTGCCTTTGCTCAAGAGAGCTCAAGACTAGCATATTGTTGATCTAGAATCTAGACTCAGCACAACTGAGGCATGTTCAACTACTATGTTTTAGAAGAGGAATTGCAGTTGTATTTGGATTAAGATGACTAGTGGTTCAAACATAATGATTTTGCAGGATGATGCGTAAGAAGTATAAGGAATCTTTCTAGGAGAATCAACAATTGCGTCACCTGCTTGCGTAGTATTTACAACCTTTTATAGCATGCCCACATTGAAGTTCCCACAACACAATCAGCACAGGCGTTGACGAATCTGAAGAAGGGGACAAATGTAGTATTCGAACTGGCACCACCCAATTGTGTTGTTAGTGATTATTTGTGTTTTTTGTACATATGTATAGTTTGTTGTTTTGTTGTGCATGTCATGGTTTTCTGGCATAATAATAATGTACATTGTAGGGTAATCTTAAATTTTATGTATGGAGTTACACGTTATGATTGTGGCTGTTAGTTAGTTGCAACCACTCCCTTGTTACTTGTGGTTGTATATATCCACCCCTAGCCAGTCTTAATCCATTCCATTCAGGCACATAGTTGTATATATTTTTTTCTATTAAGAGAGATTGGTTCATGATGTCTTTGTTGTTGTGATCTCTTATAGTTGCTGTCATTTATTTCATTGCATAAGGTGTCTCATTACGTTGTGCTTTGTTTCTTTGCAATACATAGACATGTTTTATAGATTACCGCCTCCTTTTCCTTTTGGTGATTATGTTTGGCTTCATTTGCACAAGCAAAAAGTTGAAGCCCATCAAAGCTTAATGTTTTTTGTTTGGATCTTTTAGCTCAACTTGTCATTCATGATGACGTCAATGTGAGCTGGCTCAAGTGGTATGAACCTTGTCGCTTGGAGGAGAATTGTCACTCATCTTAAAGATCCAATTCCAATTTTTCAGCAACCCTTGGTGGATGATACTTTGCTTGATGTTCAGATTTGCACCAATTTTAAGAGGCAAACCGCTACTTAGTTGTTGGGCTGTAATGACACTTTGTCAGCATGGGTCAAGTTCTTCTACAAGCTCTTGCTTAGAAGTTTCTTTATCCACTTGAGAAGTGAGGACAACCTCCTTTAAGGAAGGAGGGATTTATAATGGTCTCCATTGTTGTATGTATCTTGACCCTTTAAATTATATCTACATTGTAGTTTCCAACTTTTACACTTATAGTTGTAAACTCGATACTCTTAGTTTGCATTTCCACTTCATCCTAGTCTAAAAGCCTTTCACCTTAGTTGGACTGAGTGAGATGTCCATGCATAAGTATGGTTCATTAACTAATTTTAATTGTATTGATTTAAGTGGGCAGTTTGTAACCATTATCTTTGTAAACCTATTTATACTTCACTATTGAAAAATGTATGCCGCAATGGGTAGGGAAAACCCTTGTTCCATGTATGGAACTCTTACCGAACCAATCTTGAAAACTTGAGACTGTGAGGATACAACCGAGGTGATGGGTCTTGCTTTTGACGGATGTGAATAAGGGTGAAGGGAACTGTTGGCCACGGATTCGCCACCTGGGAAGGACTTGGTGTGTCAATGCACCCTAGACCCACAGACCAACATTGAAAGGCCGAGAGGAAGGGATGCCCCCCGTGCCGATCTCCGGAGAAGGCCGACTCCTTTCCTAACCTACTTGGGGGTTTTTAGATAAGAGTGCAGGAAAGAGATTAAAAAAAGGGGGTAAAGGGAACTGGAAAGAGATTGAAAAAGATAAGGGAATAGGAAAGAGATGTAAATATCATGCGTTTCGGGTGGGGGGAGAACAAGCAGCACGATCGCAAATTTGCATCCGAACCAACAACAATTAAAACAAAGCATGTAACAGAAATTGCAGCTGTTATTCTATCCTATGTATCCTTCTGTTTAGTATTCCAGATCCAAATAATCACCAATGCCCAAATCCAGAATTCAGAATTCAGACAGACAGAAATATAAATGGACATGAAGCAGAAATACTTAGCAGAATGCATCATAAAAGACAGAGACAAGAAGCAGAGCCAAGGATGCTTTGAATTAATTAGAAGATGGTCCGTCATAGTAGAGTCCTCTAGCAATATGTCCCCCCTCCACCCCTGTACAATGAAATGAGGTTGCTATTTATAGCGCAATTCCCCCCCCCCGATTACATTTTGGGCACAGAATCCCAGACCTGACAAAAGCTGCAAAAGTTGACAAAAGCGGCTGATATTGACCTCTGCGGGTAAAGAATGTACTTGCAGTAAGGTCCTCCTGAAAACGTGGCAGCTCCGTGGAAATCCGGTAGGTGGGAAGTTGAGTCAGTTTGAATGGGGGCAGATGCGGTACAATCTGTCAGCTCACGCTCATCCGTCCGGCACTTGGCGGCACACCTTCTGTCACATCTTTGACTCGAATCTCGAGGCTGGACACCTGTCAGCATCTGATGGAGGGGGAAGAAATCGTCTTTAAACTCAGCCTTTGTATGAGTGCAGTCGGGCGGATGAGCGTAGTCGGGAAGGCCTCCGTGCCTTAGAAAATTTCTGGGCAGGTTTCAATGTTCTTTGCCCGAGTGCGCACAGGTCAGTGAGCGAAGCCCGACTTTGCTGCAAAGTCGAGCAGCTCAACACTTAGTCGTTTTTCTGGAGATACCATGATGGGCTGCCCAACTGCGCTCTTCTTCCAGGGCGCAGCCCGACTTTGCTACGAAGTCGGGCAGTCCCAGCACTTAGCCGTTTTCTTCAAGTGAGCTGCCCAACTGCGCACGAATTTGAGGGCGCAGCCCGACTTCGTTGCGAAGTCGGGTTGCGCACCCAACACTCTTTTTTGGGATGTCCTTCACTGACAATGCCCAGGTGCGCACAAAACTGAGAGCGCAACCCAACTTCGCAGTGAAGTCGGGGTTCTCTCAATACTTAGTCAAATTTTGGGCTTAGCTCTCTACACGTCAGCTCCCCAAGTGCGCACAAAATTAAGGGCGCAGCCCAACTTTGCTGTGAAGTCGGGTTGCGGCAACACTAACACTTAGAAATTTTGGGCCTTTGTATGAGCGCAGTCGGGATGATGACCGCAGTCGGGCGGGGCCCGACACTTAGTCAATTTTCTAGCCCGAAATTGAGCTTCCTGGTCCTGCTTCCCGGGGCCATAACTTTTGATCTGTTGACCCGATTACCTATTATAATATATCGTCAGAAAGCTAGCGAGAAGATCTGCAATGATAAAATATCCAAAGCTCATTTCATCCATTTTATCGCCCCCGTTTATGGCCCGCGAAAACCTAACACCTCCACATGCTTCTTGCCGCTTTAAAGCTCCATACTTAGGCCAAAGTTTATCAAAAAATTTAATGTGGCAAAATTGCCAACAGGAAATGGCTCTAGTGTAGGGGTTGGAGTGATTCCTCTTAAGCTAGGGTGTGAGGGAGTCTGTCATGTAGGTTTTTCACTGGGTCCTGATCTCTAGAGACCCACTGTGTAGAGATATTGTTATGAAACTTTATTCTCATTAACATAAATCATTCACCATTATGCAAAAATATCAAATCATTCATCTACAAATAATATTACAATTCACACAATGAGACAAAGATAGATAATACCCTAAGGGTAGGGAAATACCAATAATACTCCTCAAGGAAGGAATAACTCCATAAGATCTTTGAAGATGAGAGTGCCACTTAGAGAGGGTAAAGTCTCATAAGCCAATTCGTGGTTAAAGACAATTACAAGTACTATTTCATATGATTTATCTCCATGATTATTACAATGACAATATCTTTTCTTTATATATCCCTCTTCTAATTCTACTTTGGGGTCGACTACTAAACCCTCATCCCACTCATTATTATAATATAATATAATAATATAATCAACCTTGGGTTATGTGTGGCCCATGCCAACTATCCATAATACCCTTGTGGGTTATAATATCATATCCTCATATACCTATGCCTAGGTACCATAATATACCACCCTCCTTACAAATTTTTCGTCCTCGAAACATGAGAAGAAACTAAATAATATGATCTTCTAAGTAATATTGACAATTGGTACCAATCTTGATCATCCATCCATCCAAGTGAAATCTTGATTAGTGGTGGTCTTCGATGATGCCAAGCTACCATTGTGCCACTTGAATATCCATAACTGCTTTGTTGGCTCCATGCTTCTGCTGCTCTACTTTGATATTTCAAACAATTGGTCCTATTGTTCCTTGATTCTGTTGCACCCCTTTTAAATCTTGAATCACTATGCTTTTTCTACCAAACACTGCCATACTTGATGCCTTTTTGAATCCAAGTATATCCATAATATTGATGCCCTAAGCCATGCCTCCAAGATTTTAGCCTCTCAGGGTGGTGTCGGCGGTGATATGCAGCAGCCTTAACACGACGTTTTGTTTCCTTTGATTCTTTAGCATTTTTTTCCCCTCTTTTTATTGAGAAATGTAGCTCGGACAAGAACTTCTTGCACAGGCTTCTGTATGAACGTGTTAGAAGTGGTTCGAGACCTTTCTAATTCTATTTTGGAAGTGATTTTCTATTTTTAAGTTCACTTAAGTGATTCTATTTTGTAATTCACTTAAGTGATTCTATTTTGTAATTCACTTAAGTGATTCAATTTTGATATTCACTTAAGTGATTTTTAATTTTAAACCTTACATCTCAAGATGAGATGAGATCTAATCTTAGGGTTAGAGATATTAGGGTTACCTTTTTCAAGGATAAAAGGAGAAGATCAAGAGTGTTGTTACATACACAGAAAAGAATGGGAGGAGAACAGATTGTTGAAGGAAAAATACAAGCTTAGCAGGAGAAGAACAGTGATTGCTGGCTAGAAAAACAGCAAGAGAGTAGAAGTGTTCTGTTGTAGCTGTAGCCTCTTTTATTTGTAATATTTCAGGTTCAGAAATATATTTAACTTCTGCTGTTCACGCTGTTTATTTTTCCAGCCATCTGTGTGACTGTTGCATGTTTGAATAAATTATTCTCAGATCTGATTTAATATAAAATAACATAGGACAGCAGTTATTTAGGGCTGGAAAATTTACACTTTTAAATTCTTCCTCATGCTTTTCTCTCTTGTGCCCTTCTTTTGGTGCGCCCTTGTATGCTTTTGATAGAGCTTCCTTGGGCTTTGTTGCTAATTCTTCCATGGACTCTATTGCTGCTGCTACTATAGATTCAACTTTTGATTTTTTTATTGGTTCCTTAAATTGTTCCCCTACCATAACTGCTTCTTGCTTCTTCTTGGATCCTTGCTCTTTACGCTGAGAAATATCTTGTAATTTTATCTTCTTTTTCCTATATCCCAAAAGAATCTAACCAAGGATAACCAAGAACAATATCCACATTATCTATCTCAATAGCATAAAAATCTGAATGTAAATCATATTTATCCATGATGATCTTCAAAAATCTGAACCTTCTCACCCTCAAGTTGTATGTTCTTAATTTTTGTTGCTTGAACATGCAACCTCTTTTTTTTTTAAGCAAAAAACCCCTTGCGAGGCCGCCTTGGTCTGAGAGACCACAACCAGGGGGTTCTACACCATCAAAGTCACCCAGAGTTGCGCCCGGCCCTGCCCGCACCAACATTATCAATTGGATTTGGGTACCCAATTCAACTTTTTGGTAGGGTGGAGATTTGAACCTGGGACCTCCCTTGGAGGATTGCCCTCTCCTCTCCAACTCACCTACAACACCTGGGTGAACATGCAACCTCTTAGCCAAAGCACTATTAATGAAATTAAATCTACCGCTAGGGTTAATGGAAATGATAACCTTTTCCTTTTGAATGCATCCTTTAATCTGCAAAATAGAATTTTTAGATGAATTTAGATCCTTCTCTTGCTTTTGTAAATCCACAGATGTGGCTTCTTCATTCTTCTCACTATCTTGCTTAACATTTTCCTCTTTCTCTTCCTTGAATAATTTTATTTCTTTTTCATAGTCTTCATTTTGTTTCTTGGAAAATTCCCACTCTTTTTTTTATTTCATCTCTCATTTTGAATCTCTTCTAGTTTCTTTTCAAGGTCTTTGATGACACCCATCAAGCTATCTATCTTTTTATCCCTTCCCTGAAGCTCTCTTTTTAATTTCTTTTGTTCTTTCTGAAGCATGTTTATTTCTTTTGCATAACCTTTGAGTGTATCCTTCAAAGTAGCTATCTTTTTATATGGGTTCCAATGACTTAAGAATGCATGCTCCAATTCTCCCCAAGTGTACCCATTATTCTTTTCAGTCATAAAACTTAACAATTATATTTTAGCTTCCTTTTCTAAAAGTGTAGTAAGGTGGAATTTCCAATAAGGATCAACAAAATATAGACTTAAAATATGTCCACCATTGTCTAGCTCCAAATAAATGGGAAGATACATATTTTTATGAAACCCTAGTTTGCTTTGTCTTTTTGTTGGGGAGTGAACTTATAGAGCTACAATAGTTTTTTGGAGAAGATTATATTGATGTTAGAGACTGGTGGAAACATTTTAAATCCTTTTATTCTACTAGTTCTCTACTAGTTCTTGTTGGCACCTTGTGATTATTTGTTATCTTGGAGGAGAAGCTCTCTCTTGGTTTTGTAGTTTTCTTAGTGCCCATAATTGTGAACTGCCTTGGGAAAAAACAGAAGTATTCTTGAGTCAATGGGACCCATTAAAAAGATAACTAGTTTGAAGGATACACTCAAAGGCTATGTAGAAGAAATAAACATGCTTCAGAAAGAACAAAAAGAATTAAAAAAGAGAGCTAGAATATTTCAAATAAGTGCTATTAGAGCAACGATTCTATCTAAGTGGGGGTTGTGTTTTTGTGGATTGCAGAATTAGGGATATTTGTTTTTCTAGAAAAATGTCTCATCTTTCAGGAATCATATCTTTGCAAAAGTTTGTTTGATTCAGACGATTCGTGGATCATTTTATGTGGAATTTTAAGAACTTTATAATGATTGGTCATAAAAAGGAATCTGAGCAGTATCGAGGGAGATACGACCTTGTGAAGTCAGCCATCCAGAACAAGGGCAACATTAGGGCAAATTTTTTCAAAAAATGTCTCATCTTTCAGGAGCCATATTTTTGCGAAAGATTGTCCGATTTAGACAATTCTTGGACTGTTTTGTGCGGAAATACCCTTATACAATATAATATCTTATCCCCATATACCTATGCCTAGGTACCATAATAGATACAGGTTGGAGGTTGATATGCCCTATAGCCTTTTATCTCAATACAAGGAAAGTTCTATGTTTGGAACGTGTCGTAGAAAGCATGAGTATGGAATGATAAGTGAAATTACAATAACCAAGCATACAACTTTCCTTTTGTTGATTTAAGGGATTGCCCATGCCAAACAGGGGACTGGTAGGTGGTCTTTGAAGGGTTGGGGTAGACACATTTTCTGCTGAAACTTGGTGCCAGTTTTAGGAAAAACAGGAGAAAACTGTATAACATCAATTTTGGTTGCAATCTTTTCTCAATTGCATATATGCTTGCGCAGTCTGCTATTTTAATGAAGTTAATGGCTTTGTGGGATCTAGCAATGTGTTCTAAATTTGGCAATTTGAGTCATTGACTTCTCTTAATCTGTCATTATGTAGTGTGCTGCCCTAACTTGAATTTGGCAAACCCTAGCTAATGAAATATCAATTTTCTTCCAATAATTTAGAGATCAATTAAATCACACTCAGATCTATCTGTCTAATACAATAATCATGGAAAACCACCATAGTTTTTCATTAAAACACTGCTTTTATTGAATCTGAAAAGAGGGCAATTACAACCAATATTTAACTCACAAATTTGATCAATGGGGAACTGCATAAGTCTCTGAAATGCAAGAAATAATAACTGATGAAGAACAGGTCCAAAATTTGCTGCAGCTTGAAATTCCTGCGTGCGCGATATTTGAAATCTTGACTGGCAGGCGAACTTCAAAATGCCATAACTCTTTCGTTTCTTAACGAAACCATATCGTGTAACCTGTCAAAACGAATGGCATGAAATTCTCTATCCAATTATGAAGTCGAATCAACAATATCTGGCCTGTGGAAAACGAATCCCTCCAAACAAATGCCAAAAAACCCTGAATGCTGATTTGGATATCAATTTCTGATATAAAGCCCTCAATGGCTGAAATGCTGAAAATTTGCCCACAAATGCTGATCAATACAAGCTCATATGCAAACCCTAGATGAGTTTGCCCCTCTGAGACAAAAGGGTTTTCGTCCTCTGCTTCTAAACCAAGAGGGTTTCCGTCCTCAAGGATTTACTCTTGCAGGTTTTCGTCCACAAGAGTTCACTTTTGCAGGGTTTCGTCCACAGAAGAATTGCAAATGACTTTGCAGCCAAATACAAGAGAAAGAGATCAATTACAATAACAATGGATGTGTAGAATGAAGCCCAAGCCTCTTTTTATTAGCCAAAACCCTTATTCTCCATTGAGAATTATATTTTATTTTTATTTTAATAAAATAGCTAAATTGACCTTATAACTCCCTAATGTGGCGTTAACCCTTATAACCCCTTTTATTTTATTTTATTTATTATTTTTTTCTTATCCGAGCCACATAAACATTAACACACCACATTTTATGTATAATCCTAATAATTAAAAATTAGGGACATTACACATTATGAAAATAAAATTCTATTGGTAGAAGCTATCCTCATTTGGATCCATCCAAATATGGTGCAAAGGTCTAATTATTAATGGGCTTTGAAACAAAATTGAAAATATTGCAAGCTGAGCTTCACTGCATAAATTTGTAAATAGCATCAGTTGGTGTTCGGTATTTGAAAATTCATTCAAGCCTTTGCCTTCTGAATTTGTGTTTTATAGGTCATCGGGTGTTTTTTGGACATTCATCTATTGTATTTTCTTTCCACAACACCGTGGTTTCATTTTTCAACCCAATTCCTATTATTGTTTGCTCTAACCATGAATGTGATGCCGCAACGTTTCGTTGCCACCCATTGTCATCTATTTATACAATATATTTTAAATGAATTTTGCCATGCTATTTTAAACCAAAATCTATGTTGCTATGAAACTCCTTTATTATGCTGTACAAATGGACTAGACAAAGTAGAAACTAAAGAAAACAAACAACAACTTTCTTGCTGCTTCTGCTTTCTTTTATTAAATGTAAGAGGATCTGAGTTTTAAAAGTTTTTAATGCTGTTTTGTGATATATTTGAATATCTTATTATTAAAGAATTATAACTTGAAAGGTTAATATTCACTCATAGAAATTTTATAATTTTAGGGACAAAATCATATAATCTCTAAATACAAGAAAGAAGGCAAATAAAAAATTGTATGAGGTTAATGTTTGATTTTTGATGGTTCTAGTTATGTGTTTTATAATGAAGATTAATGTTTTATTTTTCTTCCTCGCAGATTGAAAATTTTTGTGCCCTTGACAATCCTTGCTTTCACAGTTCTTGTTCCAGTCAATGCTACAAATGGGACATTACAAAAGGACAAGAATTTTGTTTCTAGTGATATTGATAAGCTTTCAATTTCTAATATTGAATCTGGTTCTCCCAGGTGAGTAGGAAACGTAGTTTCCTTTCTTATTAAAATACTTTGACATGTTTGAAAGTTAGTGAGACAAAGAAGAATAAGGGACACTCTGATGGAATGATTTGGTGATTTTTTATCTTATTGTACTTGTTTGACATGCATACAGGATAGTTTCTCAATACATATACAAAGTAGAATAGTGTCCATCTCGATCTTCTTGTTCCAATTTTGTATACATATAGTGGATTCTTTTAGTGAGGGAACTGACTTAGGAATTTTTTTTCCCCTCATTTATCTGATACTTGTGTAGTTATTCTCATCTCAGGATTTGTAGATTTATGGGCATATCATTTGGATGTGAATGTTAAAACTATTTTGGTTAAACACTCTTACTTTTGAGTCATTTAGATGCTCAAGGCCAAGATGAATCATGCAATGTTTAATGAACATAATGCAGTGATATTTGTCTATTTGAAGGCTTGTGTATCTCAAATTTTTTAGGAAAATAGATTGAAACATACTTATTCTACGACAAGGTCCACCATGTAAGCAGAATACAGTAGGATGAAGAATCACTGGACATTGAGGAAAAGAGAACATTACACTATTTATAAGAGTCGTTTAATGATGATGTTCTTTAAATAAAATGATACCCATGTTAGATAGTCAATGAAAGTGATGTAAGATCTGATGAGTTCCTGTTTGAAGATTTAAGGTCCTTTAAAAATTTCTGTTTTCTATGTCTTCACTTAATGTCATTTTCTTAACCCTGGTCTTCTGAGGCATGCTATCTGAAAGTTGTGTACTAGTAGAGCTTCTTATGAATAGAGTCTTGAAGTGTAGATTCACAAACATGGTATGTGCCCTCTGACTGTTCCCTTTCCATGTCTTCGATGACATTGTTTACTTTGGTTCCTGCACTCTTGTTTGCCTAAATATCATACATTGTATCCACAGTTAAGGGGACAATTCTGATCTTAATATCTAGAATTATGATACATCAACATGCTTTTGCTGAACTCTATGCCACAGCCCCTGATATGTATTCACTTGAGTTAATGGAAGTAGGTCATTTTAGAGGTAATGGACAAGCAAGATTGAGAAAAAACACTGTCATGCACTTTTCTGGTTATTATGAAGAAGCTAGGCAGAGAGTCTCAAATGTTTATTGCTGGTTTGGGGATATTAGAAAGGCCTTTGATTAATTTCTTCTACATTTCCTGTTTCAGAAGCTACATGATATATCTCTGATTACTGCCATTATGAGGCTGGCATGCTTTTTATTTTCTCATCAAGGCTTCCAATGAGGTCAAGCAAGCATGCCCCTCTCAAACTTTATCGAGTTCTGGAACAGCTTCTTAGGGAGATGGCATAGACAAATGACAGCTATCTTTCACCTTCTCTTGATCGACATGCTCCTTTCAACTGACATGTGGTCTTTTAATTAGATTGCTTGGCTTGATTTTATGATCTTCCTCAGCTTGTAGTGAACCTTTGTGAAACTAAGGTTAATGGTCTTCAACACTTTTAAAGATGCCTTTTCCTAGATTTCATTTAACATTTCCAGGGAAACTTGGTTGAAATCAGCACATCCTATACTTACCTAGACTATAAGGATGCCTTATCCAACCTTCATTTCATTTTGTTTGGGGAAGTGGTTGAGATTACCATGTTCTACACTTACCACCCTCTCAAACATTGCTATGCAAGGGATATACATCTCTAGTGGTATAGGAGTGCCAATACTTTTCAACTCCATCTTGGACATTCCATCAAAAAATTGGAGGGTTAGAGTTCTAGCCTTGGACAAGTGGATTGTGTGCAGGTTGAGAGAGTTTAGAATTATTATGCTCTAGTGCATGACTTGGTGCAAGCAAACTATTCCTAAATATTGTTCAAATGGAGTTTGATGCCCATCTCGTTTGCTTTGATAGTATCTTCCAACTAAGTTTGTAAAGCTAAATTTATGGAGTCTGGTTGTTTAGCAATTGAGTTCCTGGTCAAGAGAGTTTATCTTTTCTTGGCTCCTCTCTCTTTCAAGAAGCTCATTATATTTTTATGTAGAGTTACTGGATATATTACTCCTGCCCTGATACCTGTCTTAGGATAACAGATATAAATATGGATATTATACCTCCGAGATACCATATCCAAACATGTATGAATACATGTCCATATGTAGTCCACATCTAATATACCTAAATATGGCATGGGCATATCTAGAGCTGTATCTATGACAGAAGACTGAAAGAAGAATATGCAATTTCAAAAAATAGCCTTTCAATTAAAAACAATGAAAACCGTTCTCTTAATTAATGAAAATATCCAGTTAAATTCCTATATTTGTTTAGACATTTTTATGTTATGTTTTTTCTTGTAATACATAAGAATTACATGTTTTTCATAAATCCATATCCAGCCATATCAGTATCAGGTGGCCTTGAAAATTTCCTGTAACCAGATCCCATACTGTGTCCATACTAGATACCATATCCATTTCTATTCAACATAGTTTCTATAATGTCTCCCTCCCTACAGATACATCTTGATTGGGTTTGACATTATTATGGTACATTTGTCAGAATACATAGTTTGTAAAGGTTGACAACCAATATTACGTTAAGAAACAAAGTTTAACATTTGTCAATGATTTCACCTTTTATGTAAGTGTTTATTGCTACTATAACCTGGCAATTCTGTTTGTGTTAACTTTGATTTTCCGCAATTGTCAGCAGTTAGAAAAGCATCTGCATGTTTGCATTCTTGTATCTCTCAGAGGACTTTATGAAAAATAAGGAATATACATGTTAAAACCTTATGGATGCACTTGTGTAAAGCGGAACAGTTATCAGTCTAGATCTTAGAGCCATATCCAGATGCAAAATTCTGCCATTGATATAACAGAGTTTAAATAGTCTGCAAATTTTTACAGTATTTCACTTTGTATTAAACAAACATTACATAACTCATGAGCTGAAATATATTAGCCAATGAGTTAGTCTTCCTGTTTGATGTTTTGTTTTCAATATTAGATTGTAAAAAGTTAGAATTTTTATCATTTTACAAGAATTATACTTAGAGGTCATTTACCATGATATTTAAATGCTTTATGCGTTTATTACAGATACATCTTGATTGGGTTTGACATTATTATGGTACATTTGTCAGAATACATAGTTTGTAAAGGTTGACAACCAATATTACTTTAAGAAACAAAGTGTAACATTTGTCAATGATTTCACCTTTTATGTAGTGTTTATTGCTACTATAACCTGGCAATTCTGTTTGTGTTAACTTTGATTTGCCGCAATTGTCAGCAGTTAGAAAAGCATCTGCATGTTTGCATTCTTGTATCTCTCAGAGGACTTTATGGAAAATAAGGAATATACATGTTAAAACCTTATGGATGCACTTGTGTAAAACGGAACAGTTATCAGTCTAGATCTTAGAGCCATATCCAGATGCAAAATTCTGCCATTGATATAACAGAGTTTCAATAGTCTGCAAATGTTTACAGTATTTCACTTTGTATTAAACAAACATTACATGACTCATGAGCTGAAATAAACTAGCCAATGAGTTAGTCTTCCTGTTTGATGTTTTGTTTTTAATATTAGATTGTAAAAATTTAGAATTTTTATCATTTTACAAGAATTGTACTTTGAGGTCATTTACCATGATATTTAAATGCTTTATGCATTTATTACATTGTAGGTTTTGTGCACATCTAGTCATGGCATATGTATTTGCAATATGGACGTGCTATGTGCTTTACATGGAATACGATATTGTAGCAACAATGCGGCTACGTTTTCTTGCATCAGAACACCGTCGCCCCAACCAGTTCACTGTAAGATGTAGGAGATGATGACATTAGACGTATCCTGTACTTTTTGTTTTATTGTGTGTTTCTGAGAATTAGCGGACTGATTGCAAGCATTGGAGATATAATGTTTAGTTAGTACTGGAGGAAAAGAAACCTGCTTTTTCTTAATCCAAACAGCTTATTCTTCTGATTTCACATAGCTCGCTTACGATGTGGGGACACCAGAAAAGATTATTTTGCAATACTAATGTTAGAATTACAAAAATTTTGTTCGAAAAAGCTATTCTTATTTTTAGTTACAAATGATAGCATGAGCAAGACTTGTTGTGGCTGTCATTATTGGCTTATTAGTCACTAGAGGCTTGTATAACTATTCCTTGATTATTAGAAATATAAATGCTAGTGATTTTACCTGCTAATAAGAGGGAGAGTAGGGAGTATTCAAGTACTCCAATTGATTCTTCTCTTTCATTTGAACCTTGAATCCTTTGACTCACAATAGGAGTGGAACAAAATTCCATCATAGGAATATACCTCTAGATAACATTGCAGGCATTGAAAAGCATACAAATATCCATCATACAGAGATAACAGTGATACATAATAGACCCAATTTTTGGCAAAACCAAACACAAATACATAATGCCTACAGTTGTCCTCATGATGGAAGCAAGGCAAATAATTTCTTGAAATAGTGCACTATGTTCTGTTGCCCTTACAATGACTTATATTTCTGAGTTGGGGATGAGTAGCTTTACAGCTTTGCAATTGATCATAAAGTAAAACTTAGTCATTATAGTGTTGAAACATGGGATAAACCTAACTTAAATGCAACAGTTTGGTATGTTAAATTGATGTCTCATTGAAATCTTAAAATTAGGGTCATCTATGTACTTAATGTATGTGTAAGGTATTTGATACAGTATCATTCGGTTTTATTTGCATCAGTTGTTGATTTAATTCACTAGACAACTCTTGAGTTTATTAGAATCAGATTATAACACAAACTCACCACTATGCCTGTTGAGTTGGTTATCATTTTTGCAGGTCTTAGTCAGAAATGTGCCGCCAGATCCTGATGAATCAGTTGCTGAGCATGTTCGACATTTTTTTCGTGTTAATTATCCCTTTCACTATCTCACACATCAGGTTATAATCTTGATATCCTTGAAATGTTTTATGATTTTTGTAATAGATAGCTACATGCTGGTGGTAGTAAGGGGTGAAAATGGAATTTTCAAATAGCAATGTGTTTTTCTGAAGAGCATGTTAGTTGGATGAATGATAGTTGTTTTTAACATTCCTTCTAAAAATTGAGAAGCATGTATGTCTATGTGGAAAGGAATCAATTTGGATTAAAAGAAAAAAGTTAAAATATTATAAAATATGATTGTCCATTAAAAGGAATGCACCCTTCAAAAAGGAGAAAGAATTAAACATTTTTCTTCATGGGGAAAGACCAATGAGTCGGTCGTATTTGACTAGTAATTCAAAATGCCAAAAGCACAATGCTATTAAGCAATTCAGAAACTATTCAAAGAATAAAAATGCACACAAATCGATGTTCCACTCTAAAAAATCACAAAGAACTCTCCTTTGGGTCCTTCATAAAATTAATAATAAACATGGCATTTGAGCTTATAACTCAAAGTCGTCTAAACTTACAAAAGAGAGTTCACATTGGCTTGAGAAGGGGCTTACAAAAAGAGGCTAGATACAGCACAAAAAGATCCTATCTTACAGGCAAAAGTCAAGCGATTAATGGCAAAATAGGCACTTTTTTTGCAATCTTCAAAGTGCATAGTGTTTGTATGGCCTTTCAAGAATTCAAGCATTAATAGTGATTAAAGCCGTGCATTGGAGAAGCTATAAGAAGCTCTTAAATGGAGGTTTTTTGGTAAATAAGTGACAGATACTGCTTTTATGATTCTATACATAAGCTGTGGAGAAGGGGAATTGCTCATATTCTGCATTGAGTTTCCAACAATTCTAGAAACACTCAAAGAAGAACCTGTATACAGTTCCATGGCTGTGTATTACATCTTCTATTTCCAGTTAGACTTTTTTTTGGGGACGGGTGTTAATTTATTTATTTTTTTAATATGGGATTGAAACTGGCCCCAACCTTATTACATCATGAAACATTTAAGGAAGAACCTGTATACAGTTCCGTGGCTGGTAAATTGTGTATTACAGCTTCAATTCCAATAAGTCATTTTTTATTTGGGTTAAATTATTTTTTTAATGAGTTATATGGAATTGAAACTGGTTCCACCCATCTTACATCATGGCTGCATTAACACGGTATTTGAAAAAACCATATAGTGGATTACATCTGAGCCTGGGTCTCCACATTTTTAACCACTTGAGCTCTTGTCATTTAATAAAATGATAAGGTTTCACCCATGGGATTGAAACCTTGGTTTATGATGTGAAATTCTTCACGTCTAACTAGTAGCCCCAAACCTTTTAATGCCTACTTTCTGATTGACAAAATGTTAAGGTTCACCATGGGATTGGAAGTGTGGTTTACCATGTGAAATCTCTCACTTCTCACTGAATGCTTCAAACCATGTGGGTGCATTTTCAGATAGTTTATTACTGCTATATTTTAAAATTTTCAGTTACTTTGGCAGGGTTTGCTGGTGTGTTCTTCTACCATTCTGGTAAGAGGGCCACTGCATTCCTTATATCTCTACCTAGTTTTTTTCTTTTCTTTTGCTGATACTTCATCGTGATTTAATCTGAAGAAGTAAGAAGGGGCATTAGTTGGACTCTAAAAAGTCTTAGGTTGTCTATAGTGATTTTTTTTTCCGCTGGAGAACAAGGGGTTATACTCATGTCCCCCACCCTTTACAAATCACAACTATCTCCTTTAAAGTTTGAGAGTTTACAAAAAGATTCAAATCTCATCTCAATTGAGTTGCTATAGCTAGATACTTACATCATTTTTCATAAAATGTCTGAATTTTTTATTTTCATTTTCTAGATCTTAGACCTTTTGCTTTCTAACCGGTTCATGTAATGTTGTTCTTATACAAGCTGTTTATTTCCAGTGGCATATTCCTATGATGGAATTTTGTTCCACATTAATACCTCCTCTCTAGTTCCCACCACCCATCTTAGACCTTTAATCACTAAATCATTTAATTTTTTTAAACCATTCCATAGTGCAGAACCATTTGGTAGTGAGATTGCAGTAGATATTAAGCTTGGGTCATTGGGCTCAACATATTTACTTATAAGAATTCTTGCCCATTGTCTTTGAATCTCTTTGTACAATCTCTAAATTACTTTTCCCCTAAGAGCTAAGTTTTCATTCCGTAAAACTCTTAAACCAAGAGCTCCCTTAGTTTTATCATCACACACCTTTCTCCATTTCACCAAAGGAAATTTCCTTTTATCATGTAATCCTGACCACAAAAATGACCACATAATATAGATTGAACTTTTGTCTATCAATTTTGGCATACGACATATAATATGTTGGAATGGCCTGTAAGACTGATTTAATTAGATGCACTTTTCTTGCTAACGATAACCATCTCCTTTCTATGCCGGTAGTTTATTGGATTTCATAATTCTATCCTCATTCTCCCCTCAAATAAGGGCATCCTTAGATAAGTTACTTGCAAATTTGCCTCCTCCATTTGAAGTAACCTGCATATCCCTGCTTTGATTCTAGTTGGGGTGTTTAGGAAGTAAATTTTGGATTTTGTCCTATTAACTTTTTGCCTTGACGCTCTTTTGTATTCCTTTAATAAGTTATTCCAAGTTCTGGCCTCATTATTCTAGTTGGGGTGTTTAGGAAGTAAATTTTGGATTTTGTCTTATTAACTTTTTGCCTTGACGCTCTTTTGTATTCCTTTAATAAGTTATTCCAAGCTTTGGCCTCATTTATCCTTGCCCTCTCAAAAAAGATTGTTTCTTCATCTACAAACTGTTGATGGGAGATGTTGATGTTTTTATTTTTATTTTTTTTAATTTACATGGTGGAATTGGTAGCCGCCATGAAACTAGGCAGGCTGTCTGGATTTTATGGCCACCACAGTATTCTGCGTTGTCCGCCCCGGAAGCCGCCACATAGATCTTCGTGCAGTCTGCCCCTATAACCACCATGCCACAATCATTTTAAACCTTTTACGCCGCTGAAAGCACCAGGAAAGGGACAAGCGTTCAGTCCAACGAGGCTCGAGATTTGAACCTTGGACCTCCGCCCCCTTACGGGGTTTGGTCGAACCAATTGGTCTACACCTCGGACCTATGTTGTTCATTTTATTACTAGCCTTGAGTTCACTTATTAGTGCGTCTTTGTTAGCCTTCTTCAAGTTCCTACCTGTTGGTTACGAATCTGCCATGAGGAAAGGATTTGGGTTAATGCGCCCAGATTTGCCCACCAGCATGAAAGGCCGGAAGGAAGAGATGCCTTCCGAGCCAATCTCCGGAGAAGGCCGGCTCCTTTTTGGGGGTTTATGTTCAAGCTAAGAGTACAGGAAAGAAATAAATGTATAGAAAGAGATTTACAAATATATTCAAAGGTTGGTGGGGGGAACTAACAGTACGGGAACACACCAATCACCGCTACTTACTGCATATAAACACAAAGCATGACAAAGAACTGCAAAATCTAACGTATACTTCCGATACCCAAGCAGTGTACGCACGGCTACAACGGCTCCCTAACAGACATTCCCTACAAGGAACTAACAGTACGACAACACGTCAATCACCACCTACGGACACTGACATGGGTAGAAAGCAATCATAGAGATATCAGAGCCAGGTATATGTGTTTATGTAGAGAATTTAACCGCACGACTTCAATGGCTCCCTAACGGACATTCCCTACAAGGAACTAACAAGACGGCAGACGCACCAATCACCGAGATACGGACCAAGCAACAAAACACACAACCGATGGAACCGCTACTACAGCTATTCTATGTATCCTTTTAATTCATGAAGTACGGGGGGTGCTTTAAACAAGCAATGCTAGAGGCACTTGATCATCAAATGCTGAAATGAATCAACGAGCCATGACACAAAGTTAGCCTAAGGCATGAATATAAAGAAAGGCAAAGCATAAAAAACGTAGAGCAGAACGTAACCAAGCATACTGATTATATTTATAAGCGTAAGCACGGTTACAATGGGCACGGTGGTTCCCTAACAGACATTCCCCTTCCACCCTTTACAATGAATTCACGTTGGGCTTTTATAGCCCGAGTCCCTCCCGTTACATTAATGGGCACAAGGTCCCGATCAAACATAAGTCGACAAAAGCGGCGAAAGAGCTCGCAAATGCCGACGTTTTGTCGGACCGGACTGTACCCGCAGCATGGTCTTCCTGGAAGCTGGACAGCTACATGGCGGTGTGTTGGGCAGAATCTCCTTCTGGCAGTGATGCGGGTAGCTGGAGCAGGTGAAACCTCAGATCAGCTTTGAATGAGGCTACTGGCGTAGGCAGTGCAGCCCATGCTTGTCCTTTTGCTCGGCACGTTTCGGCTCTAATCCCGAAGCTGGACACTTGTCAGATGATGGATGATGCTGTGTGACACGTGTCTGCCTTGGAAGGCAGTCCGTCCAACTTCGCTTGGGATCAGAGCGTCTCGGGTTGCACGGGCAGAAAACAGCACGGTCGGGAAGGCCTTCATGCCTTGGTCAAATTCCGGGTTTGTTTCCCATCGCGCACTCATCAGGGCGCACTCCGACTTCATCTGCGAAGTCGGGCTGCGCACAGGTGGAAACTGGTGTCTGCCGCCGTACGGACTCTGCTCCGGCCTTTTATCATCTTCTCGTCGACTGCTAGCTCGTCAATCGCGATTGCAAGGTGCGCCCAGAAAGTGGGGCGAAGTCAGACTTCGCACCAGAACTGGGCGAAGTGCGAACTTCGCACCAAAACTGGGCGAAGTGCGCACTTCGCACCAAAAATGGGCGAAGTGCGAACTTCACACCCAGACTGGGCGAAGTGCGAACTTCGCACCAACACTTAGCCATTTTTCAGGTAACTTGCTGGAAAGTTGAAAAATCAACTGGGGACTCCAAGAAAGGGGGGAAAGAAAGAGAATGCGGGAAGGAAAAGGAAAGGGAGAGGAGAAGGAAGGAAAATAGGGGAAGAGGGAAAAAGAAGAGCAGCACAGTTACAACACTGAAGACATTGCACCCCGTGCAAAATGTGACAACACTACCCAATACCTCTGCCATTAGAATGAACAAATATGGTTATAGAGGATCTCCTTGTCTAAGACCTCTCTTGGCTTTAAAATATTATGTTACTAACCCATTGACCAACACTGAATATGAAACTGTAGAGACACAAGCTTTAATCCATCTGACCCATTTCTTCCCAAATCCAAACTTTTCTAATATTGCAAAAAGAAAATTCCATTTAACCCTATCATAGGCTTTACTCATATCAAGTTTTAAGATCATTGCTCTCTTTTCTTGAAGTTGTTGAATGCATAACTTCATGAGCTACTATGATCCCGTCCATAATCTATCTCCCTTTCACAAATCCTTTTTGCTCTTCCAAAATAATTTTGTCTAATAGTGGTCTTAATTGATTCACCGTCACTTTGGAGATAATCTTATATGCCATATTACATAGGCTTGTGGGCCTAAATGAATCAAAGAATTCTGCATCCCTCTTTTTTGGACTCAAGGTAAGATATGTTGCATTTCTTTTATAAGGTATGAATTTTTTTACCCTAGATTGTTGCCACCAATAAAGAATCCTTCACTATATCCCAATTATGTTGATAGAATGCTGTAGAGAGCCCATCTGGACTTGGGGATTTATCCTTATCAAAAGAGAAAAGAGCTAAATGAACTTCTTCCAAAGTAATAGGCTCCATCAGTTTCCTATTGTCTTCATATGTTATAATTGAAGGTACTTCTTGTAGTAGTTTATGATTAAGAACTTCAAACTTCTCTGATCCTAGAATATTCTGGTAAAAAACCTTGCCTCCTTTCAGAATTCACTTTGGTCTTCAATCCAAACCCCTTCTATTGATTTAATTCTACTAATTTTGGTCTTCAATCCAAACCCCTTCTATTTATTTAATTCTACTAATTTTGGATGCTGATCTTTGTACTATTGCCATCTTATGAAAAAACTTTGTATTTTTATCTCCTTCTTTTAACCAAGTCTGTCTCAATTTTAATCTCCAAAATTTCTCTTCCTTACTCAAAATATTATGATATTTACTAAGCAAATCCCTTTCCTCCGAGCTTGGATTATTATGATCACCTTTTTGGAATTTTGAAAGTTTATCTTTTAGTTATTCTTTCTTCTCAAAAATATTTCCGAAAGTGTTCTTGTTCCATTCTTTTAATCTAGATGCGATTGATTTAATTTGTTTTGGAAGTGTATACAACCCCTCCTGAAGAATTCCACTTTGTGCTATCATATCAACAAATTGAGGACGGTCTTCCCACATCTGCTCATATTTAAAATATGATATTTTTTTGAATTCACTTATCACGATTTAAACTCTTATTGGCCAGTGATCTGAACCAATCCAGTGATCTTTCAACACAAGTCCCTTCATCTAGCCAATGATCTGAGAGAATGCACCTGTCTAATTTTTCTACTATTAGGTTCTGTCCTCTCCTGTTGTTGGTCCATGTATAGTTGTTTTCTTCAAATTCAACCTCCCATAGATTATTGTTTTGAATAAAAGCTGAGAAATCTCTCATACTTTAGGTTAATTTCCTAATTCCCCCAAAATTTTCATCCAACTTAGTTATGGTTCTCCAATGATCATGAATTGAGTTTCTTGGTCTTGACTTCTCATAAAGGCTTCAATCCCATTCCATACTTCTAATCTGCCTGACTGAGTTGTAGGTCCATAGACATTGATAAGGATGAAATAGTACAGAAGTAACCCAATTGTCACTTATAGATATTTATTTTTAACTTCTGTTTTTAAAATCTAACCTTCACAACCATTGGGTCTGTGCTAACAACACACTGTAAAAGTGCAACGTAATATGTTAGAGCAATGTTTTGTGGAAAGGACTTACCATAGACATGAAATTACTGTATGTTTTGTGGAAAGGACTTAACTTAGACATGAACTTACTGTATGTTAGAGCAATCTGCCAATCAACAGGGAGATTAATATCACATGTTGTTGGTTTAGACTAAACATGTATGGGATAATCATAAAAGTTTTAAACATTGACTTGAATGTGTCAAATGTACAGACACACATATTATGTTTTGATTTTTATTCTCTCCCCCCCTTCTATTCTTTACAAGCATTGACTCTGTGCTGACAGTGTACTGTTAGGAGTGCAGCTTAAGGACATCTTGGTTTTCTAATGATCTGATTAATGTATTCTGGAAAAATCTTACCTTGCACATGAACACACTGTATTTTAGGTTGTTTATAATGCCAATAAACTTGCCGAGATAGTAGAGGAGAAAGAGAGTTTGCAAAATTGGCTGGTTTATAATCAGAACAAGTATGAAAGACATCCGGAAAAGAGGCCAGCTAGAAAGGTATGTTGTTACCTTCTGTCCAAATATATATACTATTATTTTGTCTGCTACTTTGGAATGCTTAACCTTTCATGGTTTTTAATTTCTTCTTGGCATTCTTTGCAATTTTTACGTTTGCACTTTTGCTTCTGATAATTGTGTTGTATGTGATGTGATCTATACATAGTAGGTTAAATTGATTCTCATATTTGTCATTTCAAGTTTATATGATTTGGAAGAAGATATTTTGGAATAAATGGAATAGTAGGAGATGTTTTTTTTTGTTCGTATTGTACTTGAACATTTTAAAACATGTTGGTTTCATTTTCTCATACAGAAAGGATTTCTTGGTCTATGGGGTGAAAGGGTGGATTCTATTGACTATTATACAACAAAGAGGGACTTATTGGTTAAGAAAGTAAGTATCTCTCCGACAAAATATTTGAATTTATTGTTCTAGGGTTGTAAATCGAGAAGATTGCAAACTTGTTTCTTTTTGTGTTATTCAGGGGCTTGCAATTACATAAATTTTAATGATATGTTAAGGCTGATGTCAACTGGAAATGACACCTCTTTGAGTCAAAAGCTATTGTCCTGATGGTTAGGCTTCTGATTCAGACAAGGCATTCAAATCAGGTTTTGATATTAAAAGAGGGCTCAAAATTAAACTTTTTATCAGTCCTAGGGTTAAACTGATCTTTATTGTTGTTGTTACCAATCATGAGGAACTTTGGGGAAAATCTTGTGAATTCAAGGATTGCATTAAGAAAATACTTTGGCTATATATATATATATATACATACAGATAGAGGGGACGAGAGAGAAAAAGGGAGAGAGTGAGGGTGAGGCGGAAGGAGAGGGAGAGATCCATTTTGGACTGATAATGTAAAACATACTTATTAATGGTGAATGCCAATTGATTCTATGAGATATTTGCTTGTTTAGTCAAATGAATACAAGGACGATGACTTTCTCAATTGACCTGATTAGAAGGAACAATTATAGTATTTTATGGTACAAGGACCTTAAACTGAAATTGTTGTGCAACACCTCAACACAAAATCAACTTATTGAAAATAGATGCAATTGTGTATTCAGGCTATCACCAAATCAAATAATACCCCCTTGAACTAACAAAGAAGAGTAATTGCAATACCAAAGGAAACATCAATCATTCTACCATCTGAAACTTACATAATAGAAATTTCCCATTGAATTTGAATAAGAGTATCTGAAAGCATTTCATATTTGGTAAAACGAATAGGAACATGATTGAAAACCTATATTGTACATTTTCTCACAATTAGGAGAAAAACATCAATAAATCTCCAAGTGTTAACAATGAAGCTAAGAAAACAACTACCAAAAGACTATCCTCACAATATGATATGGATTTAAGAGTTAGATATCTTTGGAGACAAACCACCTCATATATGCTTATAGACATAGACATGGAAAACCAGAGGATTTGTTGGCAAAATGATGTTCATAGACTCTTGAGTAAGGGGATTGAATAGAATATGAGAGGAAAGTTGGGTGCTTGAGAATTGGCATGCTGATGTGACATCTCGGTTAGTTATCTACATGTGCACTTAGAAGTTTTGAGTGTACTGACACACATGGAGAGAAGATGTCTACAACAAACATTGATAAAATACATCTGGATAAATGTCCAATGGGCCAAAAAATGTTGTAATACCACTTTGTGGTCAGATGTAATATGGTTGGGGCCCATTTCAATCACATATAACCAATTATATATATATATATAAAATAAAACATCTGAAAAAAAGTATGAAGTCTTATCATTTCCTCCTTGGTTAGAGGAGAGAAGTTGTCTAAAACGCATGGGAACATGATTGAATGAAAACATATATTGTACATATTCTCACAATTAGGATAAGAACATCAATAAATCTCTAAAGTGTTAACAATGAAGCTAAAAAAACAACTACCAAAAGACTATCCTCACAATATGATATGGATCTAGGAGATTAGATATCTTTGGAGACAAACAACCTCATATATGCTTATAAACATAGACATAGAAAATGAAGAAAATGATGTTCATAGACTCACTCTTGAGTAAGAGGATTGAATAGGATATGGGAGGAAAGTTGGGTGCTTGAGGATTGGCATGCTGATGAGACATCTCAGTTAGTTATCTACATGTGCACTTAGAAGGCTCGAGTGTACTGACACACATGGAGAGAAGATGTCTACAACAATTACTGACAAAATACATTTGGATAAATGTCCAATGGCATAAGCTCAATCAGTTAAATTCCTCAACTTTCAAGAAGGAGACTCAAATTTGAATCTTGCAAGAAATATATGCATAATTGCCAAAAAAAATATTGTAATACCACTTTGTGGTCAGATGTAATATGGTTGGGGCCCATTTCAATCACATATAACCGATTATATATATATAATAAAACATCTGGATAAAAAGTTCAAAGTCTTATCATTTCCTCCTTGCTTAGGAGGAAGCTGTCCCCAACTTTTGTTTTATTAAAACATAGAATAATAATTTCATGCAGGTATATACTATTGTTTTATTATATAGATACCCACTTATATGTAATATGCATTAAAATAGAATAGGTCATGATTGTTAAAAACATTTTATAAATTATTGGTATAATACTTTAAACAATGCATTTGCATAAAAAAGATAAAAAAATTACTGCTTCTATAATTTTAAATTTACAGACATTTTAGTGCACAATATGATATGGATCTAGGAGATTAAATATCTTTGGAGACAAACAACCTCATACATGCTCATAGACATAGACATAGAAAACAAGAGGAAATGTTGGCAAAATGATATTCATAGACACTCTTGAGTAAGGGGATTGAATAGGTTATGGAAGGAAAGTTGGGTGCTTGAAAATTGCGCATGTTGATGAGACATCTCAATTAGTTATCTACATTTGCAATTAGAAGGATTGAGTGTACTAACACACATGGAGAGAAGATGTCTACAATAAATTTTGACAAAATACATCTGGATAAATGTCCAATGGCATAAGCTCAAATGGTTAAATTCCTCAACTTTCAAGAAGAAGACTCAAATTTGAAATTTGGAAAGAAACTGTTGCCACATTTTGCACAGGGGTGCCATGTTTTTGGTTTCTGCAAAAGAGCTGCTCTTTTCCTTCCCTCCTCCTCATTTTCCCCTTCTCCTTCTCTCCCTTTCTTCCTCTCCCTCACAGCTTCATTCCCTCTTCTTCTTTCCCCCTTTCTTCCCCCAGCAAAACTTCAGCAGGTGCACCTTGAAAAGTTTCTAAGTGTAGGGCGACACCCGACTTCGCAGCGAAGTCGGAGTGCGCCCCTCAGCTGGAGCGCAGTAGGGAACCCAAAGTGCGCAAAATTTGACTAAGTGTCAGGGGCGCAACCCGACTTCGCAGCGAAGTCGGGGTGCGCCCTTCTTCCTGGGCGCACTAGGGGAATCATTCATCAGAAAAACGGCTAAGTGCTGGGGCGACACCCGACTTCGCAGCGAAGTCGGAGTGCGCCCTTTTCCAAAGGCGCAGCTTGAACAGAGGATGAAGACAGCCAAGCACCGGTGCAGCAACCCGACTTCGCAGCGAAGTCGGAGTGCGCCTTTGACCGGTGCGCAGCTGGGTAAAGTCAACCCAGAAATTTGCTAAGGCAAGAAGGCCTCCCAACTGCGCTGTTTTCCTCCTGCGCAACCCGATAGCGCCCGGATTCCTGGCGAAGTTGGATAAGCTGCCTTTCAAGGCAGACACGTGTCACACCTCGACATCCGACAAGTGTCCATCTTCGGGATCCGAGCCAAGACTTGACCGCGCAAGGACAAAGCATGGGCAACACTACCGGCACCATCTGTCATCATTTAAAGCCGATGTGAAGTGCCATCTGCCGCACCTACCCGCATTCCCGTTGACTGAAGACTTGACCCGACGCACTGCCACGTAGCTGTACCGCTTTCAGGGACACCATGCTGCAAGGACAGTCCGGCCCGACGTAAGTCAGCATCGCAGCCTCTTCACCCGCTCGTGTCGCCGTCGTCTTGTGTCTGGGACTTTGTGCCCATGAATGTAATGGGGGGAAATTGGGCTATAAATACCCACCACATTTTGATTGTAAGTGGTGGAAGGGGAATATATTGCTAGGGAACAATTGTAGCTGTGCGTTTGCCTCAAATACGTACATATACTTGGCTCTCTTATCGTCTTTTATCTTGCATGCCGCCTCTCCTTGTCATTTCTCGCCTCATGTTTCTTGTGTCATTGCTTGTTGTTGTACCGAACTCGGACTCCAAAGATTTGATGGCCAGGTATTCCCGGAATGCATAGATAGAGGATACATGAGATCGCCGATAGCTGTAGTTTCAATGTATGTTTGTAGATGAATGTCGTTAGTAGTGGTGATTGATTCGTTGTCGTGTCGCTTATTCCCCCCACCCAACTCCAATCACATTTGGAATCCCTTTCTGCACTTTTATCTCTTTCCGCATTTTTATCTCTTTCCTCGCACTCTTATCTTAACAAACCCCCATAGGAGCCGGCCTTCTCCGGAGATTGGCACGGAAGGCATTCCTTCCTTCCGGCCTTTCAATCTGGTGGGCGAATCTGGGCGCAATAACAACAAATCCTTTCCTCATGGCAGATTCGTAACCAACAGCTTCTCTGGCACGCCCGGTGGGACCGAGGTCCCATATTTTAGAAGAAAATTTCCAACCCATTTCCACCTGGCACCAGCAGTTGCTTGGCCTTAACCGGTGGGACATGGTAGTTTCCCGCCCCCAAACAGAATCGAAGTACTAGTGCTCGCTTCATTGCTGTTCAAAATCAGAGCACTTGGCGACTCTGCAAATCTGAATATTCTGAGTCCGAAAGACCGGTCCTAACGCCTTCATGCAAACAAGAAGGTGGCGAGCAAGGAATCCGGGAGATCAGTCTGACCTTTACGAAATTGACATCGCCGCTCCAGGAGAGCGCGTCAGACTGGCTGATTATCAAGCTCGCGAAGAAGAAATCCGAGAAGAAGCCGAGGCTGAAATCCAAGAAGCCGAGGCTGAAATTGAAGAAGAAGAGGCCGAAGAAGAATCCACATCTTCGGACAGTTCCGATACTGAGTACACTACCGGGTCAAGGCGTACATGGCTGCTCAACAAGATGATGATGATATTTTCCCATCAGTGGACTCTACGGGGCCATTGGCCCCGGCCGGACAAGCAAGCCGTGCCTCCCGCTGCCTTGAAGTCTATCCCTACGTACGACGGCTACGGCAAGACGGCGTATGAACACATCCAGGACATTCTCGCCCTGGCCGCGCTACACTCCATCACTGACGAAAGTGTGAAGACTCGTCTGCTAGCCCTTTCCCTTAGGGGAAAGCTTCTCTACTGGTGGAGATCACTGCCAGAGGGATCCATCACAGGGTGGCGACAGCTAGCCGGCAGGCTCGTGAAAGGATGCAACGAGTCTGCTGACCCCTCTTCTCTGTTGCATCAGTTCCAAAGTATTCAGAGACACCCCCAAGAGGAGGTGTCAGACTTCAACATCAGGTTTGCGAGGTCTTGGAAACGAGTACCTCGCGAACTCCGACCGTCAGCAGGACAGGCCGCCTACTACTACCCGAGATCTTTCAACTCAGACATTTGCCTCGCCGTCGAAGGTCGCCGTAATCAACACATTCCCCGCTCTGTACGAGGCTGCCCAGCAAGCTGAAATGGATATCATTTCCATCGGCAAAGCTTCCACACAGAGTACAACCGCCCATCTACCCTGATTTTCCCCGATCACAATATCCGTCGCCTTCGGTTCGGAGCCGTCCACTTCAGGACAGCAACCCCAAGAGCAATGGAACCCGGCGCCGGTCGTGAACCCTTACGGCCCGCCGCAGATTCATTATCCGCCTCCTCGTCCTCCACGTTTTCCAGCACTTCCCGCTCCTCCGCAAAGATGCACAATATTCAACTCCTCCTCCATTGGCCGCATTGCCTCCCCCAGCTCAGTTACCGCCGCCTCCCGATCATGATATCCAGAATCAAATTCTTCAGGAGGTACGGGCCCTGGCCTCTGGTTATCATACCATGTCTAACGACATGACCGTTCTGAAAACGAAGCAGGCCCAGATGGACCTGGCCCCAAGAAGGCCATATCCGCCTCCGGCGTTGACAAAGGATCGGCCCCCTGAGCAACATTTGCAACGGCGGCCCCCTCCGAGGAATGCTGCCATTGAAGAGGAACCTGGTACTTCGGACCAGGTCAACTGGTGCACCACGTGCAACGACCCGCATGACGAGGATGACTGTACACTGCACCAACACTACCTCCAGACTTTGGCCGGCAGCGCCATTGAGGACGAAGAGCTCTACATGATCCTAGGCGACGAAAGCAATTTCGCCGTCTCAGACGAAGTTCCGATGCCGCCTCCTGCCAAGGAAAACAAGAAGTCTGCCGAAGCCGCAGCCAAACCTTTAAAGGTGTACGCCAGAAGAGATAAGGCGCAACCTGAGGAGCCACCGCCCTACAAGAGACTGTGGCCTTACACAGCCAAAGACAAGGCTCCTCCGGCGAAGACTCCCGCGGTCAAGCCTCCTGCAGCCAAACCTCTTCCGGCTAAAGCTCCCGCTGCTCAGCCTCCAACCTGAAACAAAAGAACAAGCTTAGGAAAGGCTGAGATATCCGTCTCTCGACCAAGAGACAGAGAGTTGAGGCCACTCAACAAGCACCGGACGAAGTATGAGCCGGCGAAAGAAGCACAAGGAGCAAGCACTTCGGGCTACAACATAGTAGATGAGCTGAAGAGAACTCCTGCAAGAATCAGCATGTATGATGCTCTTCAACTCCTAGGTCAGGTTGATCTATTGCAAGAATCTCTGAAGATTATGAAGAACGGCAAGCAGATACAGCCCGCTGTCCTGGTGCAACCCCTAACAGCCTCAAGCCACTGGGAAGAATAGACCACCTCCCTTCTATCTCTCATTACGGATGCAAGGGTACATAGTACACAACTGCATGGTGGATTCTGGTGCTTCCACGACCGTAATGCCGAGAGCCGTCTGTGATGAAATCGGGATGGAGTACACAAGGAGCAGCCAAGGCATGCTGCAACTAGACGGCACCCTTGTCAAGACAATCGGTGTCATAAAAGACATCCCCATTCGGCTGCACAAAGCTCTCGACATCGTGGTCATCAAGAGGTTGTGGTCGTTGACTTGGAACCCTACTTCGGCATGTGCCTCTCCAGGGAGTTCACGGCGAAGTTGGGAGGGTATTTATCTCTGGACTACACGCACATGGAAGTGCCCTTCAAGGGAAGGAGACTGAAGATTTTCAACGAGAAGCCTTCCACTTACTTAGTAGAGAAGATACCCGGAGAAGAGCCTGAGGATTGCATGATTCAGCTGTCGGAGGAAGAACTGGTAACGGTGGACGTGACAGAGCAAGCTCTCGAGCAGCTGCAAGTAGAAGATGAATTCTCCTTGCGGGACTTCAACGCTGTAATTGAAACTGAGCAAGGCTGCTACACCATTGTTCAGCCAGAAAGGCTCGACAAGTCAGCCAGGAGAGAAGTAGGACCAGCACCTGAAAAGCTGTGGAAGCTTTTCTTTGACGGCGCACGATGCAAAAATGGCGCCGGTGCAGGAGTGCTTTTGGTTTCCCCAACCGGGATCCAGAAGGATTACACCTACAGGCTGGCCTGGAGCTGTACAAACAATGCGGCGGAGTACGAAGCCCTGTGCTTGGGTTTGCGAAAGGCGGAGAGACTAGGGATCAAACATCTGCAGATCTACGGAGATTCAGAACTGGTGTGCCACCAGGTCACGAACAAGTGCGCCTCCAAAAAGCACTATCTCAAGGCGTACCGGAATCGGGTCTGGGATCTGATGGAGTCTTTTGACTCGTTGAATGTCAAGGCTATTTCACGAGAGAAAAACAAGCATGCTGACATTCTGGCGTCTGTTGGAGCCAGGTACGTTCCGGCTGATGACACCGTCCAGAAGCCGAAGCCGGTTCGTACTATTTACAGGCCTTCTGTGCCTGATAAGGACACCCACTGGCAGGTGTTTAGCTGTGACGAGGAGATCGTCACATTTTTGGTAAATGAAGCCTGTTCAATCGAAGGTAGAGACCCTGATGACGAGCAATACGAGGGGTTAATACAGTTAAAGAATAATCATGTCCCAAAAGGACTGATTACTCTCGAGAGTCTATTTGATCAGAACGACAGAGCCATATCTCACCGGATCAAAGTAGACCCGAAGCAAGTATGCCGACTCGGAGCTGGAACCTGGTAAATCGATCAAGGTCGGGACAGACTGCACCACAGAGGAACTCGAGCAGATCAGAGCATTGTGTCGAGAGTTCCCCGACATAGTAGCCTGGAGCTACCAGGACTTGAAGGGGTATGATAGAGAAATAATCCAGCATACCATTGAGCTAGAAGATGGCGCCAAGCCATTCCGGCAAAAACAGAGGGCCGTCAATCCAAAAATCGAGGCCATGATGAAAGCCGAGCTCTTGAAGATGCTGGAGGCCAAGATCATCTACCCCATCAAGCATTCATCTTGGGTTGCGAACTTGGTTCCTGTGAGGAAGAAGAACGGAGACATTCGTCTCTGTGTGGACTTTAGAAATCTGAATCAAGCCTCCCTCAAGGACCATTATCCGCTGCCCCAAATTGATCAGATCCTCCATATAGTTGCTGGAGCCCAAAGATTTTCCCTCTTAGACGGTTTTTCCGGCTACAACCAGATATGGGTCAAGGATGAGGACCAACATAAGACAGCGTTCACCACCAAATGGGGAACGTTCGCCTATCACCGCATGCCTTTCGGCTTATCCAATGTTGGCGCCACATTCTAAAGAGCCATGGACCCGGCCTTCCGAGAGGAGCTTAACAAAGTAATTGTCATCTACTTGGATGACATGACTGTTTTCTCTCACAAACGAGAAGATCATGTTCCCCACCTGCGGCAAATATTCGAAAGGTGTCGTGAATTCGGCATCTCCATAAACCCGAAGAAGTCTGTCTTCGCGGTGAAAGAAGGAAAGTTGTCGGGGCATGTCATCTCAGAAAAAGGCCTAGCCATAGACCCTGACAGAGCAGAGGCCCTCCTCCGCTTGCCCCCCCCAATTGACAAAAAAGGGCTGCAGTCCTTCTTCGGCCAAATCAACTTCGTGCGGAAGTTCATCCCGGACTTCGCACAGGTAATCAAGCCCATGGCCGAGTTGCTGAAAAAGAATACTGAGTTCTTATGGATTGAAGAAAGGGGGCAAGCCTTCGAGGAGATCAAAGCTCGCATTGCACAAGCGCCGGTGTTGATAAACCCGGACTACTCCAAGGATTTCATCCTGTACGCGGTGGGAGAACCAGAGAGTTACGCCGCAGTTCTGACCCAAAAGGGAGATGATGGCGAGGAGCGCCCCATTGCGTTCCTGAGCCAAGTAATCCAGCCGCACGAAGAGAAGTACAACTTTATAGAGCGGCAGGTTCACGCCGTCATGAAATCTCTCCGTAAGTTCAGACACTTTGTCTCCCAAAGCAAGATCACTGTCTTCGTGATCCACCCGGACGTTCGAAGCTTCATCATTCAAGGAGAGCCGGGTCACAAGAGAGCGGGATGGATTGCCAAAATCCAGGAGTTCGACATCGAAGTGCGGCCAACCAAGCTAGTTAGAGGCCGAGCCTTGTGCCAGGAGCTAGCCCGAAGCGCAGCAGCCGAGATAGCCGCCTGCGAGTGGGAGGATCCAGCAACACGCATCAACCTAGCCAACTCCTTACCCGAGGAGTGCGACTGGACAGATGAACTGGTGAGATACTTCTGCACCGGAAGATGTCCAGACCACATGAATGCCTCACAAAGAAGGAGGTTTCGGTTAGGTGCTTTGAAGTACACTCTTCGCCCGGAGGGGCTTTACTTTAAAAACATCGACGGCATCCAGTTGCGGTGCGTCGAAAAGGCACTCACCCAGGGTCCTTGGAGAATTTCACTCCGGGATGCCTGGGGGTCATCATTCCGCAAGGCCCACGGCCTTGAAAATAATCAGAGCCGGGTACTACTGGCCCACTCTGTTCACAGACGCTCATGCGGTCTGTTCCAAGTGTGATCAATGCCAAAGATTTGCTGGCAGAAACAAAAAAGCACCCCTACCCCTTCAACCGATCCAAGCCGAGGCTCCGTTTCAAGGAATGGGGTCCGGATTTCATCGGGGTGATTTCGCCGAACTCGCAACGGGCCACAAGTTTATCTTAACCGCCACCGATTACTTCACACGGTGGGCGTAAGCGATCCCCACAAAGAACGCCGACCAAGAGACGGTCATCGATTCCTTGAGAGTCTGATTACCCGTTTCGGGGTCCCCGAGTCGATAGTGACGGACAATGGTCCGGGGTTCGCAGGCGCAGTACTCACGGAGTACACCAACAAATTCGGCATCTATCACAAGATGTCTTCCAACTACTACCCGCAGGGGAATGGTCTCGCCGAGTCCACCAATAAGAATCTACTAAAAATCATTCGAAGGACAGTAGAGAATAACAAGAGGACTTGGCACCTACTCCTGAACCGGGCGCTATGGGCGGACCGAATCTCATTCAAGAAGTCCATCAAAACGTCCCCCTACGCGCTCGTGTACGGCAAAGAAGCTGTCTTGCCGACTCACCTTGAGATACCCGCTCTCTGGATGCTCGATGAGGAGAAAGGTAGCGGAGACCCGGTGGAAGACAGACTTTGCCAACTGCTGCAGTTGGAGGAAGACAGAGAGAAAGCGTACCAGGCCTTCACGAAACACGCTGAAGCAACCCAAGGCTGGTTCGCGAAAGGCGCCATCGCCCGAGTTTTCAAAATCGGGGACCTGGTGCTGAAGTGGGACTCGTTCAAGGCCAAACCCGGCAACCATGGAAAGTTTGATGCCCTCTGGGAGGGCCCCTATCAGATTGCCCGGGTGAATCAGTTCAATGCATACATGCTTCGGGACATGGAGGGACATCCTCTCCCCATTCCCGTCAACGGGTTCCACCTAAAATTGTACCACCACTGAAGGCGCCCGAAGGGGCCCTTCCTTGTACAGATTTCCCTTTTTGTATTTCAAGTTTTAGCATGTAAATATTTCAGTTTTCAGTTTTTAATTTCCAAGTAGCCCAAGTTTGAGGCAATTCCCCGACTTCGCAGCGAAGTCGGGCAGCGCTCACCAAGTGGGGCGAAGTAGGGAAGAAGGCAGCAAGAAAAGGCTAAAGTGTCCAAGACTAGCTGCCCAACCCGACTTCGCGCCGAAGTCGGGTTGCGCCCCCTCCCAAGGGCGCAATCGGGCAGCAGACTACAAAGAAACGCCAAGAGTCGGAGTGCGCCCGTTTTGCGAAGTCGGACTGCGCCCTTTTCGGCGAAGTCCGAGTGCGCCCCACTCTCGGCGCACCCGGTGATCCGAAAAGGAGCTGAAAGCGCCTAAGTGTAAAATCCAAAGTTCGCCGAATTTCGAGCGAAGTCCGACTGCGCCTATTTTTTGGGCGAAGTTCGACTTGCGCCCGTTTTCGATGCGAAGTCCGACTGCGCCCCGAATTTTGGGCGAAGTCCGAACAGCTCACCACGCAGAACGAAAAATCACAAGTGTGGGCCCAGGGCGAAATTCGGCACGAGGCTAAATTGGGTTATGTTCTTTGAAAAGTGTGCCCAATGGTGGCGGTGACGTCAGCGGCGACACGGCAATCAAAAGGCTTTAAATGATTGCGCGACTACCAATGGCAATGCATTTAAAGGGTAAGGCGCCTTTTTGGGGGTTAACGGCTAATAAATCACGTTTTTCGAAAAAAGGCCCATGCACAGCCGCCAAGATCATAACGCCTCCACCAACCCAAAGCAAACTGCCCTAACTCCCTCCTTCGCGCCATTAATGAGCAGTCACTGTCTACAAAAGGACCCTGGCACGGCCAGAAAATTCATAAGTTCGAAGCTGACTCCCGGATTGCAGAGAATAAGCCTGACAAGCTCTGAAGTATTTGTCCCGGTCTCTGACTGTTTCAACCAGGATGGACAAGGGAAAAGCGCCCGTACGGGCGCAATCAAGCGAAGAAACGCGCGAAGCTGGCAAGTCTCCCGAGTCCAGCGACCATGAGAGCGCAGCGCCTCAGAAGGGCAAGAAAGCAAAATCCAAAACAAAGAGGCGCGTAGCTGGTCAGACTCCGCCGCCACCGATCAATCGTCTGTCCGGGTACAAAGATGGTTCATTTTCCATCAGTATCACGAAGCTGCGTCTAACTATCGCAAAGTGGGTGGGTAAGGTTCCGCCTTCTCACCACCTCGGAGCTGCATATAATTCGAATCTTCACTGGTTCCTGTGCCCTCCGACTCACTGGTGTCCGGAGCTGGTTGAGGTGATTGCCGAATACTATAAACCAGCTGCGCGGCAGGTCTGCGATAACAAAGGAAGAGTGTTGTTCACTCTCTTCCGAGAGAGCGTCCAGCCGGCGTTCGCCCCAGGGCTTAAATACAGCCCAGACGTAATTGTCCGAAGGGTGAACATCGAAGAGCAGACCGGCAGATTTTCGCAGACGAAGCGGATGAGAGAGTTCCTTAACTCAGAGCTGAAGACTCCGCTGAACCCTGGACAATGGCCGGCTGGCCCCATACCGCTGGACCGATTCGAGAACAGATACATCTATATCATCCTAGCATGGGTCCTCGGCTGCGACTCAGACAGAGTGGTACGGCCGTTTCAGCTGGCGATGGCCGAGTGCATCCTGCACGGGGAGTTCTACGACTCCACGGCGCAGAAAAGCGGGAAGCGCCCAATCTTCTACGATTGGGCGGACTGGTTGGCTTACGCAATTCATGCGAGCCTGGTGAGACTGCAGCAGGAGTAGTCAACGGACTTCCGGTTTTGCTCATTCCTCACATGGCTATGCCTGTACCATATGCATTACCGGATGAACGTCCCCGATCTGAGGAAGGCAAACGAAAGAGGAGAGCCCCTCCCCGTGTACGAATGGACTGAGGCCCTGTACCGGAAGGGCTCGTTCTACGAGTTTAATGTTAGTTTTCTGGGCCAGGCAATGGGACTGTTCAACCGTGGCGCAACTCGACCACCAGCGGCTATGACAAAACATCTGACAGACAACGAGCTTGGTGATACCTTCAGGCTGACCCAGGGTATTGTTGTCCGAATCTACGGATTCAAGGGAAAGCCGTGTTTGCTGCCCTACTTCTGCACAGACCATCAGTTCGGGATGGAGGTGGCGCGGCAAATGGACTACGTCGAAGAGGAATTTGGCCAGGGAAAGAAAAGGGGTCACATATTTAAATATCCTATGACCTGGGCCAATATTCAAGTCTTCGAAATTGGGCAGCACGTTTATCTTGAACAGGAGCTACTGGAGATGGGCCTGGTAATGCTGCCCCAACGCTGGAAGTACGACCCAATCGGAGTCCGGGGAAAGTTCACGCACATCTGTCCGAGACCTGAGATCATGCAAGAAAGAAGGAACTTGACAGGTGCGGACCTCTATTGGCGCATTCATTTGATGCAGTCATGGCCACCATGGCATGAATTTTACTGCGAAGAGGTCACTTACGATCCTGAACGGAATCCGGACCACCGAATGGAGTCAGCAGGATTCAAGAAATTCCTCGCTAAGGTGGCGCCGCTTAACTGGCATAAGGACAAAATCCTCGAATGCTGGAAAATGAGGTGTCGCACGCAACACGACAAATCAAGCAGGAGGAATCTTGCCGTTGATGATGAATTTTCGGCACTATATGATCAACACGTCGACACGTGGCAGCCCTTCGAGTTTCGCGTTTGCGTTCCCCGAGGCGCAAATATAAGGTATAAAAGAAGGGCTACCCCCCAGTCATCGTCAACCCCGACGACTTCCAGCGCGACTCCTTCCAGCAGTCAAGTGGGCCCGATGCAGCCTGTTACTTCTGTAGCAGCGCCCGAAGCGGCGCAAGGTTCAGCGCGGTCAACTCCTGAGCGGGCCCCTCCATCAACAGAAAAGACATCCACGCTGCCAGCCAGTGGACCAAGTGCGGCAGGTATCCTCCCAGCGCGACCCAGGTACAAATTTACCGTGGGGACATCAGCGCCTGCCCCTTTATTGCCGCTTCCTTCAGGACCAACCGCAGCGTCGGGAGAAAAGAAAAGGAAAAAGGTCGAGAGGACCAAACGTCCCAAGGAGCCGAGCACAGACACGGAGCACACAGCGAGCAGCCGGAGGTTGTCTCTTTAGACAGCCCCAACCAGTAGCGGACATCCAGGCCGCAACCATCCCTCCAGCATCGGCTCAGGCGGAGCCCGCAGGTACGTCCTCTGTGCCATTTGCCCAAGTCCACGCCAGCCCTGCAAAAACTCCGACTCCCACTTCCTCAGGGCAAGCCATAGCCGCACCCTCCGCATCTCAGGCCACCCCGCCGTCCAGCGACTTTCACTCATTTGACCAGTTTGCTCAGGACCCCAATGCTTTTCAATCCCTGAGTCAAACCCTAGAGCCATCACCCGCGGTTAGTGCTGAAGCCGCTCCCTCATCTCCACATCCTTCGCCCCAACCAACTGAAACCCTACCAGCGCCGTCTAGCCAAACCCCTGTCACTCCTAGGACCCGGTCGCCCTCGAAGGTAACCACCCCTCTCGGCATCCCACCGACTTCATTGTTCGCGGGAAAAATGCCGCAGCAGGCCCAGGAGCTGGAAGATCTTGATTTCATGAGCATCACTGAGGACCAGCCTCTGGCAATAAGAGCCGCAGGGGGGTCTGCCTCCTTTCTTCAAGGAGTTAAGCGCAGAAGGGCCGAAGGGATAGCCGCCCCGGTCAAACGCACAAAGTTTGACCTAAATCGGAGAGTGCTTACGACAAAAAAGCTGATTCCTAAGGTGAAGAAGCCTCTCCGCGACATGACCGAGGCGGACTACGAGCTTCAGACCAAGGAGAAGAACTTCGATGATATCAACGAAGAGTATGAGATCCGCGGTATTCGCCGCAGAACAGACAACCTCCTTGTCAAACATCTCGAGACCCAGGAGGCGCTTTTCCAGCTGCAGAATACCACAAGGCAGCTCGAAGAAGACTTGGCGAGGGCTACGGCCCAGTTGGGGTCAGCACAGCAAGAAGTTGAAGATCTTAAGGCTCAGCTGGCCGCCGCTCAGCAGACAGCCGAACAAGAGAAGAAAGCAGCGCTGGAGCAAATCTCACAACTGCAGGGTTCGCTGAAACAGGCGCAGTCGCAGCTCGCGGAGAAAGCATCACAAGCGACGGCCTTTTCAAAGAGCAAGGCGAAGGAGATGCGCGCAAGTCTGCTACAAGGTTGCAAGCCCAACCTTGTCAAGTCCTTGACAGTTCTGGATTTCTTATCCAGAATTGAAGAAATATCTGCCCAGGGCAAGCCTGTGGTAGAGGAAGCCGAACACCAAAGCGAGGCAATTGCTAGACCTGGCTATGGAACTTGAGAAGTTAGAGCGCGATGGCTTCCGAATCTCCCCTATGTCCCGTCTTGCCTCAGAGTGGGCAAATGCAAGGGTAACCTTGCACACTTACTTCGCCCGGACGGAAAGGATCAGAACAGCCAGGCAGGCGCTGGACGCCTTAGAGCAGGAAAGACAAATTCTCCTGGCTCCTTTCCGTATTCTATCCGAGCACGGGTGTCCGAGCTATGTCAGAGATGACGAACTCCTCACCCTTGAGCAGGTTAAGAAGAACTGGCTGTCCTTCGAGGCAGATACAGCCGAAATCGATGGCTGGACAGAACCAGTTCGAGAAGCGCAGGTCACTCAAATGGTGGCTAAGTACTGCAAAATCAACTCTTCTCTTGAGGAGTTGGGCAAAAGATTTCACACCCTTGACCTGCATGCGGTCGCTGCATTCCACGCAGTACTCAGAGAAATCAGCGACCCCTCTCCTTTCCAAGCCGCAGTCTGGGATCAAGCTAAGACTGTGGTCGAACGCATCAGCAAGCTAGAGGCCGGAAGCGGAGAGCCTTCTGATTCAGAAGGCGAGACTGAGGAGGCAACTGGTGAAAGTGAAAATGAAGAAGAACAGTTGCCCCGAGGTAAGCAACCAGAGCAGCAGAAGACAGGGGAAGGAAGTTCCTCTGCACCCAAAGGATAAAGGCATGGTTCTTTGCGTCGAGGCGAGCTCGACACCCCGCGAGCCGCCAGGAATGTTGCCACATTTTGCACAGGGGTGCCATGTTTTTGGTTTCTGCAAAAGAGCTGCTCTTTTCCTTCCCTCCTCCTCATTTTCCCCTTCTCCTTCTCTCCCTTTCTTCCTCTCCCTCACAGCTTCATTCCCTCTTCTTCTTTCCCCCTTTCTTCCCCCCAGAAAACTTCAACAGGTGCACCTTGAAAAGTTTCTAAGTGTAGGGCGACACCCGACTTCGCAGCGAAGTCGGAGTGCGCCCTCGACCGGAGCGCAAGAGGGAACCCAAAGTGCGCAAAATCCGACTAAGTGTCGGGCGCAACCCGACTTCGCAGCGAAGTCGGGGTGCGCCCTTCTTCCTGGGCGCACTAGGGGAATCATTCATCAGAAAAACGGCTAAGTGCTGGGGCGCCACCCGACTTCGCAGCGAAGTCGGAGTGCGCCCTTTTCCAAAGGCGCAGTTTGAACAGAGGATGAAGACAGCCAAGCACCGGTGCGCAACCCGACTTCGCAGCGAAGTCGGAGTGCGCCCTTTGACCGGTGCGCAGTTGGGTAAAGTCAACCCAGAAATTTGCTAAGGCAAGAAGGCCTCCCAACTGCGCTGTTTTCCTCCCGCGCAACCCGATAGCGCCCGGATTCCTGGCGAAGTTGGATAAGCTGCCTTTCAAGGCAGACACGTGTCACACCTCGACATCCGACAAGTGTCCATCTTCGGGATCCGAGCCAGGACTTGACCGCGCAAGGACAAAGCATGGGCAACACTACCGGCACCATCTGTCATCATTTAAGCCGATGTGAAGTGCCATCTGCCGCACCTACCCGCATTCCTGTTGACTGAAGACTTGACCCGACGCACTGCCACGTAGCTGTACCACCTTCAGGGACACCACGCTGCAAGTACAGTCAGGCCCAACAGAAGTCAGCATCAGTAGCTCTTCAGCCGCTCGTGTCAGCTATTGTCTTGTCTGGGACTTTGTGCCCATGAATGTAATGGGGGGAAATTGGGCTATAAATACCCACCACATTTTGATTGTAAGGGGTGGAAGGGGAATATATTGCTAGGGAACAATTGTAGCTGTGCGTTTGCCTCAAATACAGACATATACTTGGCTCTGCTTACTGTCTTTTATCTTGCATGCCGCCTCTCCTTGTCATTTCTGCCTCATGTTTCTTGTGTCATTGCTTGTTGTTGTACCGAACTCTGGACTCCAGCATTTGATGGCCAGGTATTCCTGGAATGCATAGATAGAGGATACATGAGATCGCTGATAGCTGTAGTTTCAATGTATGTTTGTAGATGAATGTCGTTAGTAGTGGTGATTGATTCGTTGCCGTGCTGCTTATTCCCCCCACCCAACTCCAATCACATTTGGAATCTCTTTCTGCACTTTTATCTCTTTCCGCATTTTTATCTCTTTCCCTGCACTCTTATCTTAACAAACCCCCCATAGGAGCCGGCCTTCTCCGGAGATTGGCACGGAAGGCATTCCTTCCTTCCGGCCTTTCAATCTGGTGGGCGAATCTGGGCGCAATAACAACAAATCCTTTCCTCATGGCAGATTCGTAACCAACAGAAACAATATGCATGATTGCCAAAAAATATTGTAATACCACTTTATGGTCAGATGTAATATGGTTGGGGCCATTTCAATCACATAACCAATTATATATATAAAATAAAACATCTTGATAAAAAGTTTGAAGGCTTATCATTTCCTCTTTGCTTAGAGGAAGTTGTCTCTAAATTTTGTTTTAAATGCAGAAAATATTCCTCACAAGTGTTTTGGGTGCACAACTTGGCCTGTGTTGGAAAGAATCCAGCACAAATAGTATTCTATTTTTATGTATAGCTTTCTTAAATAAGTTGTTAACAATATTAAAATTAAAACAATTAAGACATAGAATAATAATTTCATGCAGATATATACTATTGTTTTATTATATAGATACCCTCTTATATGCAATATGCATTAAAATAGAATAGGTCATGGTTGTTCAAAGCATTTTATAAATTATTGGTATAGTATTTTTTGATAGTGTATAAACACTGAGATTCTACATATACCTCCACGTGTGTATGAAGATATATGCATTGAATAAAAAAGATTACTGATTCTATAATTTTAAAGTTTTAGACATTTTCGCTCACAATATGATATGGATTTAGGAGATTAGAAATCTTTGGAGACAAACAACCTCTTATATGCTCATAGACATAGACATAGAAAAAGAAACGAAGAGGAAATCTTGGCAAAATAATGTTCATATACTCTTGAGTAATAATGTTCATATACTCTTGAGTAGGGGGATTGAATATGTTATGGGAGGAAAGTTGGGTGTTTGAGAATTGCATATGCTGATGAAACATCTCAGTTAGTTATCTACATGTGCACTTAGAGGGCTTGAGTGTACTGACACACATGGAGAGAAAATAAACTCAATCAGTTAAATTCTTTGACTGACACACATGGAGAGAAGGTAAGCTCAATCAGTTAAATTCCTCAACTTTCAAGGAGACTCAAATTTGAATCTTGGCAATGCATAATTGCCAAATTTTTTTGTAATACCTCTTTGTTGTTAAATATAATATGGTTGGGGTCCATTTCAATCACATATAACCAATTGTATCTATCTATATATCTATATTATAAATCATTTGGATAAAAAGTTCGAAGTCTTATCATTTACTCCTTGCTTAAAGGAAGATGTCCCCAACTTTTGTTTTTAAATGCAAAAAATATTCCTCACAAGTGTTTTGGGTGCACAACTTGGTATATGATGGAAAGTATCCAGAAAGAACAGTATTATATTTTTGTATATAGCTTTCTTAAATACGTTGTTAACAATATTTAAATTAAAACAATCAAGACATAGAATAATAATTTCATGCAGAGATATATTATTGTTTTATTATATAGATACCCACTTATATGGGATATGCGCTAAAATATATTAGGTCATGGTTGTTCAAAGCATTTTATAAATTATTGGTATAATACTGAGTAGGGGGATTGAATAGGTTATGGGAGGAAAGTTGGGTTCTTGAGAATTGCACATGCTGATGAGACATATTAGTTAGTTATCGACATGTGCACTTAGAAGGCTTGAATGTACTGACACACATGGAGAGAAGATGTGTCTACAACAAATATTGACATAATGCATTTGAATAAATGTCCAATGGCATAAGCTCAATCGGTTAAATTCCTCAACTTTCAAGAAGGAGAATCAAATTTGAATCTTGCAAGAAATATATGCATAATTGCCAAAAAAAATATTGTAATACTACTTTGTGGTCAGATGTAATATTGTTGGGCCTCATATAACCAATTCTATATATATTAAAACATCTAGATATAAAATTTGAACCCTTATCATTTCCTCCTTGCTAGAGGAAGTTGTCCCCAATTTATGTTTTAAATGCAGAAAATATTCCTCACAAGTGTTTTGGTTGCACAACTTGGCCTTGCTTAGAGAAAGTTGTCCCCAACTTTTGTTTTAAATGCAGCAAATATTCCTCACAAGTGTTTTGGGTGCACAACTTGGCCTGTGTTTAAAAGAATCCAGCAAAAACAGTATTATATTTTTATATAGAGATTTCTTAAATAAGTTGTTAACAATATTTAAATTAAAACAATTAAGACATAGAATAATAATTTCAAAGAGAATTATACTATTGTTTTATTATATAGATACCCACTCATATGCAATATGCATTAAAATAAAATAGGTCATAGTTGTTCAAAGCATTTTATATATGATTGGTATAATATTGTTTGATAGTTGTATAAACACCGAGATTCTACATACACCTCCATGTATGTATGAAGAAATATGTATTGAATAAAAAAGATAAAAAAGTACTGCTTCTTTAATTTTAAATTTATAGACATTTAAGAGCCGATATATGCTTTTGTATTATATGTTTCACTAAAGTCTAATGAAATCAAATGCTGTTTTTGTTGTTATTTGTTTTTATTTAAATTTAAGTAATAAATATTTGCAATTGTAATGAGCTGTCATGTCACATTTATTTTTGCATTGACTGGGATGAAAGAGATTTTGTTAGAAACAGATGTCGGTGACATGGTCATTTGTGTTGATGACGAATGTTCTAGTCGATGCATGTGCTGTAGCATTCTACCAAAAGAGGGAATGAATTGCACTTTGGCAAACACCTAGAAACAAGGTGACAACGCCTAAACAAAATAATCTATGGCATTAATGTCATGGTTCATAAAAACAAATATTCTTTGAATTTGTATAAGAAGATCTATTGTTATTTTAAAAAAATAATGGAATTCCTTGCTTGCACTAATCAAGATTGGCTGTCCTTGTTTAATGGCCGTAGTTCTTTTAGGTCCGTTGTGGAAACAATGCATTTCTTTGTTGCTAATGTGCTCATCATGTCATGCCCTGATCATGCCCAAAACTTGTTATTGCTGTACTCCCAGATTAGCTGATATTTTCTTCAATAGGTAGTTAACAATGATTTTTTGGGCATACTGTTTTATGCCGTAGTATGTTTGGTGTCATGTATTGTTGACAGTGTAGGATTGGAGTGCATACAAACTCCAATCCTGGTCCATCGTCAATGACTTCTCAATTATGTCATGTGTTTTTCCTCCGAATTTGTTCTTTTGGAGAGCTTTTTTTCTATACACGTGCTTGCTTTATGATTCTTTCGTACACAATGGATGAATGGATGGAAGTCTCAACAAAACGAGGTTGTATAACCGTTGCTTTCATCATGGTCATAATAGATTGGAATCTGTAATGTTTCAGTTTGTGCTTCTTGCAATAGCTGCTCTTTTTTTTTGCACGTGCCTGGGATTTTTGCTTGCCTTCTTGCTTGATGGTTTCCGTTTCTCCCTTATTTGGCATGAAAGAACCCAAAAATTAGGATGTAGAGGCGCCAATATGATTACTATGCCGTTCTTGCCAAAAATCCTTTTCCATAACTTGGAACCTACGTTTCTTCTATGTTGCTCAAAACTTGCAAATAATACTTTCTTAGCATAAATCAGGATTTTGGTTGCTTATAATGCTTGCTTTTTCATGGTGCTAGCTTCTTTTGTTGTGTCCTTGGTCCATTTCCATTAACTAAAATTAATTGGTTCTTGAACAAAGTTTCCTTCTTGGATGTGAGTTTTTTTTCAATCTTTCGCTTTCTTGTATGCATCATTTTTTTCACACGCACCATTTCTTTATGAATGGAATTATGAAGCTGTACAAAGAAGTCAGTCTATCCATTACAGAAGCAGGGAAGTCTTATTGGGTTTGGATTTTATGTTTCAAATCTTGGTTCTTCTTTTTGAGGTACTGCTGACTCTTCTCCACTAAGTCTTGGGGCCTTGGACTTATAAACAAAACTCTTATGTGTTAGCAAAACTCCACACAGTTTACAAGAAACTTTTGGCTCTGATATCTAATGATTAGGCTGCCTAAGAACACTCATCAAGCCGACCTGAATATGGTCTACAAGATTTTTTAATTCATCTCTTCACTTTGTGTGCTCCAACAGCCAGTGCATTAATGTGTTTGTAAATGAAAATGATCGTGAATTACATGGCAACAGTTAGCACAAATCATCAAACGGAATCTTTGGGTTGCTATGCAGCTAATGTTTCAAGCCTCTGCTTGAGAATGGATGTGAAATACAGAAATGCTTTTGTAACCAGAAAGTCTTACAAAGGAAATGAATCAATTTAGCTTACACAACTCATCATATATGTCCCCATGTCTAGTTGCTGAAATACATATGCATATTTGTAGGAATTGCTTAAAACATGAGAAATTTGCTTTATAGCTGAAAGAAAACAATTAAAAATGCAAGGAATATGCTACTTCAAGAAAGCAGGCTGATGAATTCCAACGAAAAAATGCATACCAGCAAGTAAACACTCATGGGACACCATTATTTGCCTGGGAAACCCTCTTTGGAAACTAAATTCCAGCCAAAAAACAGCCTGCTTTATTACCAAATTTTTCCCCAAGATTATAAACGGAAAATAGATGTTTTGCCTTTAGTGGAGTGCATAACACTGTGAATCTGCATCTTCTACAACTCTCTTCACTGCCCCCCATTTTTCCCTGCATTCTCCAATGTCCATAATGCTTCCATCACCTTGGTTGGCTTTTCAACACTTTATTTTTCAAGGTTTTTTTGTTTCTAGGAAGATAAGTCCCACCCAAAAAAAAAATTAATAGCATTACATTTTTTTGATAGAATTTCAAATTTTTATTGTGGTTAATGGAAACATGTGTTAAGATGCTCTAATTCCAATTTCATCTCATGTCGACCTAACTAAGCTATAGCAAAAATAGAGTAGGCTGTTTTTCATTAATGATGGGTCAAATGAATTTTAACTTAAAAATTGGAATGTATATAATTCTTTGTATTATCTTGTCTCCTTTTTGCATAACATGATTTCAGTCTTGTATGACCAGTCTGGACAAATACAGTCTGCTGGTTTGTACTCTTCCACTGCATGTTTGAGGGTCGAACAATAGAATTTTATATGAAATTCATTAAGGTAGATGTACTAGGTCTAAGGTTCTAATCCTGCGGGGGCTAGGGTTGTACACCATGCTTTGGTAACCAAAGTATGGTTGGAAAACCATATATTGGGTAAAAACATCCTCCATGAGGGTTGTCTCATATGGCCTATGGCCTCAGCCTCCTGGACGTTAAAAACTACTTTATCCTTTTTACCCTTTTTAGGAGATGAGCAAGCCCCCCATGTATTCTTCAGTCTATTTTGATGTTGTTTAATGAAGTTATGGCTTCTGCACAACTTCCACTGTTATCATGCTTGCTATCTAGGTCTTCTGATAATTTTTTCCTTACACTGAAGGGAACTGATTCATAGCACTATGTTAGTTGCCATGGATGAGTTTTATAGATAGATCCTCTATTTAAAAAGGTAAGGATCGAATTTTTGTAGCTGCAGATCACCTCCCAAAAAGTGCTTATTTTATTGGTATGAAGCAAATAATTGCAACACAAGAAATAACAAAAGTTTATGTCAACAATGTGTGTCAATTACATGGCCTTTTGAAGATTCATTATTTGATCACTATCCTTGTTCCTAAGGACTCTTTAGAAAGAATTATGTGCCTAAAGGTGGATGTCTCCTGAAATGAGTTCTGTACACCATCCTGAAACAAATCGACAAACTGTTTGGAGGGCGATCCCCTCTGCATTGCAACAAGTTAAACAGTGTTTGAATTGGATATATTCGGCAGAATGGTGGCTTAACACCCACGTCCCCAGGCTAAAATGATGCCATTTGCAGCCAATGACCCTCCTATGCAGAAGTTGATATTGGTGTTTTCAGTGATGTTTATCATGTTCCAAGCTTTGGACACTAGTTGGGGTATTAGTGGTTTATCCCTTTGGTGTTCAACTCCATATTGGTTGCTAGACAGATGCTTGTAATTACTAAAATACAGGGAGTGATTTGAAGAGCCTTACCAGCTGCTGCATTTGGTATTTTGAACCATAGTGAAGTTTCCTCGCTTGTACACCTGCATTTTGATTATGATTTACATTGCTTTGTAGAAATGAAGAACACGCTTGTCAGGTACTGTTTTAAGACCAAGGTTCGCACTAGTGTAAAGCCACCTGAATTTTTTTGGATAGTTCTGCAAACCAGAAATAATCTGCAATCTGGATTCTTTTTCCCAGCATAAAGACATGGATAAGTTTTATTTTTCATGCCTCGTATTTGGTAGATGAAATCACATATACTTATCTCTATTTATTATGACCATGGATAAGTTTTATTTTGATATTTTTGTTGAATGACCATGCAGGCAGCAGCAGAAAGAGAAAGAGTGCTGAAAGACCCTAAATCTATTATGCCTGTGGCATTTGTTTCATTCAATTCACGCTGGGGAGCAGCAGTATGTGCACAGAAACAGCAGTGCAAAAATCCAACATTATGGCTAACTGAGTGGGCCCCAGAACCTCGAGACGTGTACTGGCACAATTTAGCAATTCCATTTGTTGAACTAACTATTCAAAGATTGGTTATAGCTGCTGCAGTTTTCTTCCTTGTATTTTTCTTCATGATTCCGATTGCATTTGTCCAGTCCTTGGCTAACATTGAAGGGATAGAGAAGGTTGTTCCTTTCCTGAAGCCACTTATAGAAGTGTAAGTTGACATGTGTAACTTAAAACCTGGACAGATTTTGCAACTGACATTTCCTTGAAAGTTCTTTGTTTTCTTCTTTACGGTGCTATGCATGTCTTTGTAGTTGTATTTCTGATTATCGAAATTTTGGGGCTTAAAGGGATCCTGTTGGGTTAAGAATGTGAATTTGGTTAATGCAGTTTTAATGCTATTGATGGTCGGGGGAGTTAGGGCCTAACATTTTTTTTAATGATTCAAAAGCTTAAGTACAAAGCATTTTATGAATGTTAAATGTCTAGATTAAATGAATATCTTAGATTGTTAAATAGATAAAAATTGGACAGGTATTTCCTCTCTTTCATGTTGGTATCAATGAGACTTATATTATCTTGCAAATGTGATTAAAGAAAAATGTGTCTGCAGTATTTTATTTGTTTTCGAATGTTTATTCGTTTGAAGAAGAGAAATGAAACGTGTATTTTATTTTGTGCTTATCCTTGACACAAGAAAATTTTAAAATGCAAACATAGTCCGTTCAGCTGTTGTCTGGTGACAAGGGGGATTTATTACCAATCTGGTGCAGCAGACTTGGTCTTAATGATAATTCAGAGAGAAATAGTATACTTTGCAAAATGGCAATGTGTAAAAAGTGTTTCTCATTCAAAACCATATTGAAGAAAAACTGTAATGAGTAATATAATTTCTAGATTTTGTTGTTCTTGTAGGTTTATAGTAATTGTTTCCTTATTTTTTGAGATATTTGATTTTGTGTCAAGATACATTTGTTTCCAGATTTTTCTTGCACTCTAGTGATTACTGAAACAAGTGTCATAACATTTTGGCAGGAAAATCATAAAGTCATTCCTTCAGGGCTTTCTTCCAGGACTGGCCTTGAAGCTTTTCCTCATTTTCCTTCCAACAATATTGATGATCATGTCAAAAATCGAAGGTCATGTGTCATTGTCAGCACTTGAGAGAAGTTCAGCAAGAAAGTATTATTACTTCATTCTGGTGAATGTCTTTCTTGGAAGTATAATTACAGGAACAGCATTTCAGCAGCTTAACAAATTTATTCATCAGTCTGCAACAACGTATGCCTTTTAGTCTCTCATCTGTGTAACATGCTTCCTCACATAAACATGAACTCTTTTACTTTTTTGTGTTAGAAGACTTTATGCCAAACACATTAGAACATTTAATTGATCTATCTATCTATACTTATTTTCATAAATTACTTTTATTTTTTGGGTTTTGGTGGGTTGGTGGGGGTGAGCAGCAGAGAATGCATCTTAAGTTATCTCAAATAAATATAGGGAATACATTAGCCTCATCTTGTTTGGGAACAATTTCCTTTGCAATCTCTTACCTTCTCTAGCCCTAGCAGTCATCAATTGTGATGCCAAGGATGGTAGGTTTATGAATATGAACTCTGAAATGTAGCTGTCTAAGCACAACAAGATTTAAACAACTACCATACATGCCCGAGCATAAACAATCATCTAATTGGAATTTTTTTCATTATTTTATTATTTTCTCCAATGCTACCTGTTCACTGATAACAGGGCAGTTGTTTTCCGTTGTTTTTGTTCAAATGGATCTTTTTGCTATTTGGCCTTTTTGATAAACACTAGTATTTATGTTTTCTAACACCTAAACTGTATAGGTGGACATGAATTGAATGCAAAGTTTATCTATTATAATATTGACTTAAATTCACTTTCTAGAGAATGAGAAGCAAATTTAAGTTTACAAAGTTATTACTTCACATGGAATCTTTGCCTCTTTAATATCATGCCTTTAATGTTTATCAATGACAATGACAGTATTATTATTCCACCTTTTTCTTGTACCGAATCCTATCTTGTCATATTTGGAATTTTAATGGAATAGCTTTTACAAAAGTGTGGGTTGCTGAAGTCCATATGGGTAAAGGTGTTTACAGATATACTAATAAAATATCAATAGCAGTACGACATTAACAAAACAAACAACAAATGCTTGCTGCTATTTGAGTCAATTAGCCCCTTTTTTAGCAGGAAACAAAAATTACTATTGAAAGATTTGATGCTTTCTTCAATGGCCAGAGACTGGACCCTGGTCCAGTTGTATTGACTTAGAAGCAAATTTAAGAGTTTACAAAGATATTACTTCACATGGAATATTTGCCTCTTTAATATCATGCCTTTAATATTTATCGATATTATTATTCCACCTTTTTCTTGTACCGAATCTTGTCTTGGTGAAATCAGAGGGGCTATGCATAGCTTTTACAAAAGTGTGGGTTGCTGAAGTCCATAGGGGTAAAGGTGTTTACAGATATAATAACAAAATATCAATAGCAGTACAACATTAACAAAACAAACAACAAATGCTTTCTGCTATTTGAGTCAATTAGTCCCTTTTTTAGCAGGAAAAAAAAATTTCTATTGAAAGATTTGATGTGTTCTTCTATGGCCAGAGACTGGACCGTGTTGTATGAATCCTTGAAGGCTTGAAGCATATTCCATTAAAATTCCAAATATGACAAGATACACAACGATAAATCAATCATTAAATAAATATGAAAAAAATAATTAAAAGCTCTGCTGCTGAATTCCAGATAGAAGAAAATGCCTCAAACTGATGACATATTCATCCTCAGATGCTAGCCACATCTGACCAGCTGTTCATAAATAGATAAGAAGACTTCAAAGAAGTGTGTTAGACAAATGCATCTACCATCAAGGTTTGGAGGATGTCCTACTTGCTCCACTTGTTCACCTCCATTAACTACCAAGCCATGGGGTATAAGTATACCAATCATGTCCTAAAACGTTCTTTGCACTAAATTTATTTGAGAGTAATTTTCTTCTATTAGAAAGGAGATAGAATTTTGTGTTTTTAAATCCTTGGGGCATGCTTATGAAATTGATTCCAAACTTGAGCTTAAGCTCAGGCGGACTTCTCTGTTCGGAAAGGATTTTTATTTAATTTTGGGTAGCATCTACCACCAAGTCTGACAAGAAATATTCCATGACACTAACTATTGTTCAGAACTTGAAGCTAGAAGGCCATGATTCTCTTCACTGAACAGCATAGGACACCTTAGATTCAGATTCAGATCCAAAATTTGCAGTTAGGAACCCTTCTTCCACAAGTCAAGCCTTTTTCAGACAAAAAGATCAACCTAAGCCCAATTTGTCTTCATTGATGATTGATAATGGTGGCCAGACAAACTTGTTTTCTATGTGGGTGGTATATCATCTTCAATCACACATCCAAAGCCATATCAGTTTGGACGACTCGGGAATTGTGGGAATCCTGTATTGGTCACACAGAGAGGCATGATTGAACTTGATATTGGTAACTTTTAGGATACTGAAACTTGTGATGTTTGATATTGGTAATTTCTAGGATGCTGAAACTTGTGATGTTTGATATTGGTAACTTCTAGGATACTGAAACTTGTGACGTTACTTCTTTTGACTGCTCAAATTTGCACCTTGGCATCCTTTTTCAATGTGATCATGGAGAATTATACAATGGGTTTCACAATATCTACAAGCTATACAAGGATGATGAGTGCTATAAACTTCAACATTGTTAGTAAACAAACAGTGAAACAACAAAAAAATTATAAATTTATGATGTTAATATAATAATATGTGATTCACCAAACAAAATAAAGATGGTAAAAGGTACAACAAACATCAATTTGTTAAGTCTTTTGTTAGTGGGTTTGCTAATGTCCTTGGATATCCCAAATTTCTTTGTTGTCTTATTACCTGCTCTTTTTATAGAGTAATTTTATTTTCCGTTGCTGAACTTTAATGGCTGTCATACAATTGCAAATAACATTTTGTTTTTAGAATCACATGATCACTGCTAACCACTGCATATTTTGTTCAGATATACATACCTCCTTTCTGCCTATTTGTTGACCCCCTTTTTCAGCTTTTCTGGTAGAATTGCAATGCACTTGCCTCTACAAAAACTCTCCCATCAGTGGTGCTGACTGATTTCTAGTTAGTGGACAGCAATACTTATAGCTGCCTTCTTCCAATCTCGAATTTTCTGTGAAGCCTTTTTCCCTCTTTTATCTTTTCATTTTTGCTGTCAGCTCTGAAGATAGGGTAATGATTCCAGGATAATGACTGCATAAAAATTTCAACTTCACCTATGATAATGACTCTACTAAATATTCAACTTCACATAGATGAGATGGATGAAACAACGACAGCACCAAAATTCAGAAATTTAATCTTACAATGATAAGGTCTAATAGAGACGCATCACATTTAACATATACATAATTAACTAATATAGCATACGCACAATCGTACACGGAACTAGAGGTGTCTTCTTGATCATATTTGTAATACATGGTTTTGAACATACACAAGTTTCACTTATTTAAAGGTACTTGATAAAAGAATTATTTAAACGCACAATGGGCCAATATTTTAGGTACATATCGGACAGAAGATTGTAGGTACGGTTGTTGAATGCAATGTGCCAACCAAATGCTAGAGAGGGGTTCCTGGTATGTTACATCTTGTTTACTTGTTCCTTTTATTAAACACATGCTTTATAATTATTAACTCATTTGTAGATAAGTATGTGTCAGTAAAACTAATGGCTATAATTTGTTAAAAGTGTGGAAGTTATACAGAGTGGCATCAGTAGAGAGGAAACAAAAAGGCTTAAGCTCATGCTGAATAGTTTTAGTATATTAACGAGAAAAGGGGAAGACAGTCTAAAGGTGGATGATAGCTAATAGTGGTAATCACTCAGCGAAGGAGAGATATATCCAGTTTCTAAAATCTTTGTGGGTGGAGTATATTCATAAAGCTTCATATTGTATCTGGATTAGAAGAGGCTGGCCAAAGGCCAAGGCCTTTTTGACTAGCAAATCATAAAAAGGTCTAGGCGAGGAATGTTTGAGGAATGAAGGCTTCTCAAGTCTTCATGGTTGGAGTATTGATAAATCTTTTAACAGGATTTGGACTATAGGAAACTGGCCAAAGGCTAAGGCCTTTTTTTGACTGGCCAATCATAAAAAAGGACCATCAACCAGGAAATTTTGAAGAGGAAGGGCTGCTATGGTCTTCACAGCCCGTTTGAAAGGAAAATTTAGTAAATGCAGATCATCTCCATATGATCTGCTATTTCTCTTGGCAGGTTTGGAGCCGATTTATGCAGAAAATGGGGTTAATATGGACATTGTCCTTGGTTCTGATTTACTTACACTGAATTTTATCAAATTAAGGTTTTCCTAGAATATTGCCCAAACCTGATAACATGAAATCTTTGGCTGGAATGCACTAAAAAGATATTTCAATGTTAAGTCAGCCTATTGGAAGGATTGTCCAAAGTTGAAGCCTCTATTGTGGAAACAGTCACAACATGTTTACATCAAGAAAATTAGAAATCAAGTGAGTCAAAAGATCCATATTACTAAGAATTGGAATTGCAAGGGCCATATGTATGTAGATACCCTATGTTTAAGTTAAATTTCAATATTTGCATCGGAAGAAGACTGTGGCAAAAGGAAGCAGCAGGAGGTGGAATTATGAAGGGAAGTTTATATCAATATATGCATTGGTTCTATGTCATGCCATCAACAATGTGGACAAGGCTGATACCTTGTTCCCTAAGATTTCAATACAATCAAGAAAGGAAACATACTGGTAGATGCTGATTTTTTTATTTTAAGCAAGGGGGATTATAAAGGGTAAGTATTTAATGGAAAGCTTGTATCATTGATTATGATGTACTCGTAGTGAGTAGATCACTGTTGGTTAGAGATCTGCCTTAGGTAAGGATTTGCTTATTTAGGCGCCAACTTTGAAAGGCCGAGAGGAAGACATGCCTCCCGTGCCAATCTCCAGAGATGGGCTGGTTCCCTTGCTATTCTAACTGGGGGGATTTGCGATAAAGGAACACGAAAGGAATGGGAAATGACTGAAAGGGATGGGAAATATGGCCATAGGCCAGATAGAACAGGGGTGATGGACTAACAACACGATAACTCTACTGCAAACCGAACCAAATAGCCCTCAAATACAGACAACTAACAAAAATTAAAACTAAACATCTAACATGCATAATCTCCGGGGCTACTCCAGGGTTCCCATTTTATCGAAAGCTAAATCCAGATATTAGAATTCAAGCCTACGGACAAAGCAGAGAACTTAATAGAAGATAAGCAATAGAAGACCTGCATAAAATAGAAGTCCAGAGTTAGAGCCAGACATCAGCTGTATTGATAGCAGAATTCGGGTTACATCAAGCTTCTAGCAAACATCCATCGTTTTACAATAAAATAGCAGGCTTATATAGAGAATTCTGCCGCTTGAAAATTAAATGCACACCCACTAAACATCGTGGTGGCAGAGAAGATAAGATTTACAAGGAGAAACAGTTATGAAATAGTAGGCGGGCACGAACCGGAACTGATGACTCCTCGGAACGTAACTGAATATCTTCAATGTTCTGATAGGTCCATTTGGTGGCACTGTCTCCTTGCTTGTTGGAGCCGCCCTGGTAAAAGATAAGGCTCTGCATCTGGAATCTTCCTACTGACTGCACATCATACGACTGAGGAGAAGCGTCCGAAAGTAGTTTTTAAAGATGAGGAAACTAAACTAATCCACTTGCCACCTCGGGAGTAGAGCAGAGTTGGAAAAGTCTTGCGCACCTCGAATGTTGCGCTAGAGTCCGACGCACTTGGAATTGTGCGTCAGAGTCCGGCGCACCTGGAACGCTGCGCCAGAGTCTGGCGCACCTGCAACGCTGCACCAGAGAGTTGCGCAAGGGATTTTCGCACCAAATGTTCTTGAAAACTGGCCCGAAAATGATTTTTGGTGTCACAGCTTCCCGGGGCCATAACTTTTGATCCGTTGACCCGATCACGTATTGTTATATATTGCCGGAAAGCTCACGAAAAGATCTGCAATAGTGAAATATCTAAAGATCATTTCATCCAATCTATCATCCTCTTTTAGAGGCTGCGAAAATGCCAATACTTTTGCATGTGTTTCCCTGATCTAAAGCTCCAGATGATTTCGTTGGCGAAGTGCGCTTCACACTTAGGCAAAAATTTGTTTTAATTTGGAAAAAATGCCAACAATCACCACACAATAATAGCGACTCTGTAAGCTTGAATGAAGTAATTAATCAGCATGATATTCCAAGAAATAATCATGGGTTCACTTTTATCCTCATTTAAATATGGAAAGAGAGCTATTGCTTATTAAAATTGTATGTGTTCACCTGTGCTGAGGGTGAAGGAATTTCTCCATATCTTTAGAGGCATGTAGGGTGAAATAGCAAGAGCGCCAGGATTGTGGTGGATTATGAAACCTTCAAGTCTAAGAATTTGAGGAAAGTCTGAAGAACCTGGGGAGAAAACACAAGCATATTAGGGAAGGAAAGGGCTAAAGGAAGTCATTAAACTGAGACGTAATCCTAGAAGGAAACCCAATGAAAAAAAATATTCACAGCAGCAGAAGCAATTTAGAGAATGTAAGAAAGTCTTTGAAGATGAGGTTCACTTTGACTTCAATGGACACCTTTAGGAGAAATTTTCTGACTTTATTATAAAACATGATTGTAGTTAGTGGTGAGGTGGACTTCAAGATGGATGATTGAACTGCTGCCACTGAACAAAAGGTTTTCTTTGAAAGCCTTTGGCAGGACAGAGTGACAAGCAAATTTGGAAAAAAAAAATGTCCGAAAATGTCCAAGGGTATTATCCAGGAGTTGCTTTTTCAGATGGTAATTCATATGAATTACTCCAAGATATTGGTGAGGGAAGAGGGGGTATCAAATCCTCCATTCATGCAGCTGTGTTTCTTATTGTAGAATGTATGAAACAGGTAGGAAGGGGTGGAGATCTGTTTGATGGGGTTTCACCCCTTGCAGACACTATCACTAGGAAGGAGGCCCTCAAGGCAGAACTTGACATGGATGAAACAATGGTTGGATACCTGTTTTTTTTTTCCAATAAATTTTGGTCTCATAATCTATAACTACTATATTCCATTTGCTTATGAGTGAAAGGAATCTATTTCTTTTTTTTTTAGTTTATTCTGAACCGTATAGAATAGTGTTTCAGTTTTGATAGCTTAATAAGAAGCTCGGTTCATTCTGTTTTAAACATCTGGAATAGTTCTTATCATATAAGTGTCTCATTTATTAATGGTAAAAATAGATGTATGTATTTACACTTTATTGGCAGATAGAGGGCAGGGTTAACCTTAGTCTAATATAGTCTCCATATCGATTTCAATATTGTAGTCAATTGACAGCTTGCTTCATTTCTACTATTCTGATCTGAAAGACCATTTTTTGTCAAGCAGACTAATAACATCAGGTGTAATATCTTCCCCTGTTAAGAGCTGAGAAGTTAAAATGATCTCAAATGACTACTTAGAGAAACTAAAATGATCACAAATGACTACTTAGAAGGGGAACATTGATAATGTTCTTTCTATTAGTTTTGTCTTTGCTTTCAAGCATGCATTTTATATCATATAATAAAGTGGGAAATAAACACTGGAGCTAATGACGGACCACCATTGACCATGTTGGGGCCTTCTTCTAGCATGCTACAGAAGTGTGGACATAATGATTTAATGCCAGTAGCAAGGGATTCAATACCTGCCCTAAATTAATTTATTCTATTGCATGCTTGTCTATTAGAATTTGAGTTGTTGCTTAACAATTCATGATGCTTGCTGTTTTCAGGATTCCAACTACAATAGGAAAGACGATACCACTGAAAGCAACTTTTTTTATCACGTACATTATGGTTGATGGATGGGCTGGCATTGCTGGAGAGATATTACGGTTAAAGCCTTTAATTATTTTTCATATAAAGAACATGCTTCTGGTGAAGACTGAAAAGGATCGGGAAAGGGCTATGGATCCAGGCAGTGTGGGATTTGCAGAGGCACTCCCTTCAGTGCAATTGTACTTTTTATTAGGGCTTGTATATGCAGTAGTTACACCTATTCTCCTCCCTTTCATCATAGTTTACTTTGGGTTTGCATACCTTATCTTTCGACATCAGGTTGGTTATCATATCCATTCTAATCAGCTTTTATGGTCTGTAATTTTTTTTCTGAGCAGACTCTTATTTACGAAAAAGTTCACTAATTTTTCTGGTTTTGAAAAAGTATGGCACATTCACAGATGGATTTTATTGTCAAGGTTCTAATTTTCTAACAATTGGTTGCAATGCTGTTTAGATTCGTGTGTTGATAACTTTGTGACATTTCTATTGAACAACTGGTTTTCAGCAATTGTCATTGCATTTTTGTGATTCACTGGATGTTGAATCTTGTGGAAATTATTTGGTTGGGATACCCTTTGTTATATATTTAACTTATATGACAGCTGAGCAAAGAAGATCTATTAATGGATCCCTTCAAATTGTCTTTCCTGATCCTTTTGGTTTGGGGGATTGTAGAAATGCATCCTGTCACCTCTATGAATTATGTTTTTATTACAGCAGCTGGGTACCAATGTTATAAGAAAATTCTTTCCCTGTAACAGCAAGGAAGGAAAACACTTGGCCATGATCACCAATGGATAAAGAGTTGACGTCTTTTTGAAATTACACAACCTTAAGATTTAAAAGTAGAGCCACATCATGCTTAAAAGGTTTTGGGTTCCATAAGGTAAGCAGTGAAGTGCCTTTTTGAAATGTTGCATCACATCTTGTCTTTCCGAAGTAGCCAATAGGAAACAAGCACAATGCCTCCCAAAGTGTTCTACAATTAAGAATCTCAGAGAATAGGGTTGTGCCATGAAAAAGGTACTTGACAGGAAGTGAAAATCACACTGAAACCATGATCAAAAAGTTCTGGCTGCTTACTATCTCCAAATCACATGGATTATTGACTCTTATGTTGAACACCAAATGCAAGAAGAATATGAAATACTGACTTCACAAGGTTTATGCCAAGAAACACTAAGCACCCTATGATGTTGTGTTTAAAGGAGAATCTTACTCTCAAATTGGATTGACAACACCTTTGCCACCCGACTTATTAATCATTGACTTTGCACTGCTTGTTCAAGTGAGGGGCACTGGATGCATTGTGTCTCACTTGACTATACCATGTCTTTGGAGGCATATTTGTAAACATCCTTTACATTGGTCAACTTCCAATCCTTATAATGAGTACCTGATTCTCATATTGCAATTCTCATTACACATCTCTTCTGTCAAACACAAAATTTAAGAAGAAAATGAAATACTGACTTCATAAGGTCTACACAAAGTATTTGATGAAACACTAAGCACCTTACGATGTTGTGTTTAAAGGAAGATATCACTCTCAAATTGGATTGACAACACCTTTGCCACCTGACTCATGAATCATTGACTTTGCACTGCTTGTTCAAGTGAGGAGCACTAGATGTGTTGTGCAGCACTTGACTATACCAAGTCTTTGGAGGCATAGTTGTAAACAGCCTTTACATTGGTCAACTTCCAATCCCTCCAATGAGGACCTGATTCCGACATTGCAATTTTCTTTACAAAGATGTGCTCAGCATTTCAACACAGAGCAACTGTGTGGCAGGAGAGGACATTTTAATGACTTGTTTGATCAGCTTTTTTCTTTCATTATTTGATCTTATTGATCCTTAGGCCTGGACGGTTTGTTTTCTTTTAAATAAATGTTAGATCGATGTCATGAGTTCTTATTTTATATATATATAACCACAATTGTTCAAAACTTATTTAGTAGCTTGAGAGTTACCTTGCTTGACCAATCCTCCTTTTAACAAAGAAAATCATACCTCCTTAGTGCCATTTTGTTCAAAATGGTGATGGAATTGTAAATCTCTAAATGCTTTTATGTTGTAAACCCCCTACAAAATTCATTGGATCGTGAATCCAAAAATTTTAAAAAACTTGGACTAGATGAAATTAATTTTGAAATCTCTTCCTTTTATGTGGAACTGAATTTCTCGCACATGTTGGAATGTTACCTTTGATTTCTTTCCTTGAATTTTACTTTGGTCGAAGACAATTTGTAACATTGGTTGCTGATCTATGAATCATGAGTATGATGCAGAATATAAGTCTATGCATCTGAAGTTCTGCATTGCTTTTATCCATTAGCATACTGTTGTATCTTCCGAAAGGCATATAGATGCCTTTTTCAACATAAGAAAGAAGATTTTCTTGCTACTAGGTGCTAGGAGATTTTGGATGCTCTTCAACACCCTTCAAAATCCTTTTGATGCACCCTTCTTCCTTAGAAGCCCTTTCCCATATGCATTGACCTTGGTATCCCATAGTAGTTCCTTATCTGAGATCTCGTGGCAGCCCAACATTCATATCTTCTCTCTTGTCACATCTTGCCACACCAAGGGAGCTATATGGGAATTATGCACTATCAAGGCTGCTGATTTTGAGGGTTTTCAGGCTGAGATCTTGAAATATGGTGGTGAAGCTATTTTCCATCCCATTTCAGATTTTTTGAATGAGGTCATTTGTTTTGGTTTCCCTACTTCGTCACAACATATTATGTACCTAATCTGTAAATCTGGGGACTATTCAAATCCTATAATGATTGGGCTATGGGCACACCTTCGCTAAACTTTAATGCCATAGATATGAACATGAAACTCTCATATCAATTGGAGCAAGTTTACAGTAACAGGGAAAGCTAGTTTTGAAGGGGATTATCATACCATTGATCATGTTTTCATTCTCTAGATTAGGAAGGCTTGTTAGCATTCTTCTGTTTTGTTGTTTTGTGGACTTTAGAGAGGTCTTTGACATTGTTCCTAAACATCCTTTGTTTTAGAGGCTGTAAGGGGAAGTCAATTGGGAGGCCTGCTCGACGGTAGTAGAAGAAAGAAATACATCTGAATTTTGTAGGCAGGCAAATTGATATGTTTGTGTAATTAGTAAATAAGTTTTGTCATTTTTGTGCTATTTTATAGTTCGTATGCAAAGTGTTTGACGAAATGTGTGTACGTATAATTAATAAAGTCATAATGTAATATTTCATATGATAATATGTAATGTTAAGTTATGTATGGTTAAGTCATAAAGTGACTCACGAAATGAAATGTAAATGTAAGTCAAATGCAATTTAAGAAAATGATGAGGTGTCGAGTAGTTGGAGGATGCAACTACTTTTTCGTTGTATAAATAAGACCCACTCTTCATTCATCTAGGTCATGTAATTGTTGTGGAAGGCCGCATTGTGCGGAGGCTAGCTGGTGGTTGTTGGCTGAAGAGTGTAGGTGTTGGAAGGAGATATTCCATATAGATGTATATGTAAGAAGATGATGTACGTAGTTAACTGTACAGGCTATTGTTAATACAAGATCTGCTCATATTCATTTATCATTTGCTATTGTTATTGTATGTATACTACATGTGTTGTCATTTTTTATTGCTACAATAGATAGGTTTTGTATTGTTCCTTTCAAGTTTTAGATGCAAGGTGAAAGTCACAGACCAAGTGTTGCATTATAAGTGAAGAGTCTTGGTTGATTATTACACTTGTCATTCAAATTGTTCCTCCAAGATTTGGAATACAAACCACTATTCTACAAGCTTGTTGGATTGTTGCAAAGAAGGTGAGTCTTGGTTGATTATTACACTTGTCATTCAAATTGTTCCTCCAAGATTTGGAATACAAACCACTATTCTACAAGCTTGTTGGATTGTTGCAAAGAAGGTGACAACACAAACAATCCAAAGAAGAGGTGTCCAACAATACTAACCAGGATAGGCAAGATAGTAGAGCAGTCTATCTTACAAGTGAAAGAGCTAGAGAAGGTACTTGTACGACATAGTGCCGTATTACAAGTGGGGATTGTCATATGAATGGGGTCTATCGTACAAGCAAAGATGGTCGTCCAAGTTCAAGCAACCTTATAGGTGATGTTGGTCAGGCAAATCGTTGTAAGAATGAGGAACGAGCAACTAATTGTCGTTCTAGTGTAAGGGATCGAATGATAGATTGGACGGAAGAAGATCGTCGAGGATGGACTGATTCATTAGCAGAAGGCATAGTGGAAGTGGCAGTTTGTGTGGCCGTACAAATTAGAAGGCAAAGATAGGTTCAAACACATCCTTAAAAAATAGGGATGGGGGGAAGACGAAAAAGCACGCCGTCAAGTTACCATGCAAAGGTTGCGAGTTGATAGTTATCAAGTAGTTATTACATGGGCATTAAAATGAAATCTTCCCTCCATAAACAGTATAAATACATGCATTGGGGAAGGCTTGGGCATTCTAGAGCCCAATACCTGACGGAGAATGAGCAGAAGGAGCCCAATGTGTACAGAGAGGTAGGACAAAGTGCGGAGGGAAGGAGTCGCACTGAAGTCAAGCGAAGCTATGCAAGTTGCATTGACGTGTAAGAAACTACCAATAGAGGAATATTGCCGACAAAATATCAAAAAGGCGTGCCTGGAGGTGAAGAATTGTAGAAAGGGTTAGTGTAGAGAGCAAAATCATAGGTGTACAAACGATTGTACAACCATATGTATAAAGGTGGAAGTGAGAAATTTCCAGCTGTAGAATTGTTGCAGGGAGATTGTACAGACAAAGGGGTATAGGCAACAAAGTAATGCAGGCAAAACGCAAACGGAGATTGAGGAAGCTACTGTGCAAATTGTGTGAAGTGGATTGCCGTACAAGTAGTTGGAACTGCGTTGTACACACATTGTCGTAAAAGTACAAGCCTGAGGGGTGTTGTACAAGTGAAGCATTAGACGAAATGTCGTACAAATAGGTTTGCTTTATAAGTGAGGCTATTGTACAAAAGTTTCGTACAAATGCGTATGTCATACAAGTGAAGGTATTTGAAGGCAAGTGCCGTACAAACAAAAGTACAACCAGAATTAGGGTTGTTGAAGATTGAGAAGATGTAGAAGTGACCAAGCATTGCTAAGAGGATACATCGAGTGGTGCAGCAGAGGAAAGCTCCACTTGAGCGGATGTTGCAAAGGGATTCTCATTCACAAGGAAAGGGCATTACAGTAGTTGCAAGGAGGGAACCTACAAAGCAAGTTTGTGTGAGGGAGAGAAATATTGGTTAGGACGCCAAACGAGATACCATGGGTAGGAAACATGGTGTACACTTTGGGGAGAGGTCGAGATTTAACCCTCTTAGACAGAGAGAAGTGGAGGCTGCACCTTAGGAGAAAGAAAAAAGCAAGGGACAAGAGAGGATGCTTATACCCTTGTAGGAGATGACTTGGCAACAACCAGTAGAAGAGTTTAGTAGGAACTGGTGGTAGGCGCCAACACTCTTAGAGAGAGAAGTGGAGGTTGCACCTCAGGAGAAAGAAAAGATTAAGGGACAAGAGAGGATGCCTATACCATTGCAGGAGATTACTTGGCAACATCCAGGGGGAGAGTTCAATAGAAATTGGTGGCAAGCGCATGAACATGATCATCAACTGAAAAATGCATTCAAGAGTGCATAAGTGCATCACATTTTGTAGGTTCCAAACTTTGAATTCTTCAAGGAGTACTTGTTGCAAATGTTGCAGACGTATGACCAACAACATCACATGAGCAAGATTTTGATTGGTGACCACAAGGTGCAAGTGGTGTCCTCCCATGGTAACCTTCAAAAGACATTTGGATTGTCGAATTCAGGAATACCAGTGAGAAAGCAGGTAGTAAACTAGCCTTAGTGGAAGGATATGATGCATAGGTTTACTGATATTAGTCTAGAGGCAGCGAAACTATTGAAGCATGGGATCCGTGGATTGAAGATGCATCAGTTGAATACACCGGAGCTACAATGTACGATGAATGTGATTAGGAGAATAGAGAGCCTTGGAGATGCCCACTTGTCTCATATGATATATGGAGGGAATTATTGCTGGCGGAGGAGGTTTAAGAAGGAGTTGGGAGCTCAACCTTAGCATCAGTTGGTGGAGAGACAACAATCATAGTAGAGTAGGAAGCATGGAGTGCCACAAGTAGCAGTGCACAAGGAAGTTCCTGTGAAGCAGGAGAGTCAGGTTCTATAGGAAGGCGCTACAAGAGAGGATGATTTAGGGAAAGGTTGCAATGGGTGGACAGTAGCCACAGGACACTATGGTGCAGGAAGCACAGGAGATGTAAAGAAGCGCGTAACAATGGGAGGAGAGGATTGTGCAACAAGCGTAGGAACTGGTCGTTATAGATGGGGATGCAGAAGAATAGATTGCAGTGGAGATTGCATAGGAGGAGGGTGAGAATGTCAATTCACCCCAAAGTTTTCCCAATACAACATTCTAGTTTGTATAAGTGGATCCATGTGGGTCACCCCCATTGGATGAGGATGCATAGATAGAGATCACATCTGCAAAACATGAGGCAACACCAACATCAACAACGTTGGAGGAGAGTCGAGAGAAAGGTAAACAGTTTGCATTAGAGTTCAGAATATGGCAAAAAGGCGAAGGGAGCCAACCATTGGAGTAGGAGCTAGAGAGAGCATGAAACATTGGCAACTGATGCAACACAACCTATCCAACAAGGTAAGGGAGCTATAAGACCGATCAACCTGACAAGCCATGGTGGAGAGGATGTGGAGGAAACAAACCATTAGAGATTGTACAAATATGGAGTTGGATACAAGTGAGCATTTCCTTATAGAAGTGTTGAATTTTAGGAAACCACCATCTCTGGGGGACTGTATCAATGAATAGGTTAATGCCTTTTTCAAAAAGATGCTTGGAGCCTTGGATAGAGCAAGGATGGAGTTCCAGGTTAGATGTTTTCGAAGATTGCAGCCGATGGTAGAAAATGAATTAGGGAAGTTAGTACAATGGGTTCAGGATGAGGAGTAGATGAAGAGACTTGACAACTTCCACCAAACACAATCATGGGAGTTGGAGACTAGTAGCATAAGAAATATGATTAGTATGAAGGATCTGCTAGAAGGAACTCAAACATTATGCAAGTAGCCAACACTAGTCTATATTGACAAAGGAAATTTGAGGCTTTGCCCAAAAGACGAAGTTGGTGTCCTAAGCTAGTCAAGATGCATGCGAGGCTAAATGTTTTGGCATACTTGATTTAGTGGTTAGCCACAAGGGTGGAAAAGATCCATAATGTAAGGGAAGAACATGCCAACCATTTGTAGGAACTGGAAGGATGACTTTGGCAAGTGCAAGAGGAAGATGAATAGAGTTGGATGGTTTAAGGAAGTTGAGGAGAAGAGTAGGGCATAGGAGAAACCTAACCATTTGATAGGGCAGATAAATTTAGAATGTTCAATGAGAGAGCAATTGTTGGAGGTGAAGAATAAGGAGGTCATGCACCACGATCAACTGATAGCACAGAAGAATGAACAATTGGCGATGGCAGCCAAAAGGTAGGTTGAGAAGAAGGCCAGTTTGGTAGGACTTATGCCAAGAGGTTGAAAGGAGACATAGAGGCCTTAAAATTGCAAATCCACGAGTTGGGATGTGTACCCGTTTCTACTCCTAAATAGAACTTGAGGCCCTAGGAGCAGAGGCAGTCGTCAACCAATTTAAAGGGGGAGGATAGATGTAGGAGCCAATTTTGACCAACTAAAGAAAGTGTATATAGTAATAGCAAGTGTCAAATGCACATGTAAATGTAAATGTAAAAGTCAATGTAATGAAATGAAGTATACATGAAATGCAATTTTTGTTTGTGACATCATTGTTGATTAATTGCAAACATAATGTAATGTGTGGTAATGTATGAAATGCATGTGCAAATGAGGAAGTCATTTTGGGTGAGGTATCTTGGGTAGCAGGTAGATTGGGGCCCACAATTAAATAGGACCTCCCATTCATTTGTGTAGTACCATGTACCAAAGAGACTATGCTATATGCTAGAGAGAGCATCCATTGTGGATAGTCTATGTATCCATTGTTGCATTGTATTGCCAAAGCATATGTTTTGTACTATTGTTGTCGTACAGGCTGAGTAATACAATGATGATTCATCCTTCATCTATGTGATACATGTATTTTGTGTGATATTGTTGTTGTTGGTAGTCTAGTAGATTGTGCATATCAAGTTCTATGTGCAGGTGTGGAAGAGTTGCAACCAGATTGTGTGTGGAAAAGATGCAGTCCAGAGTGCTATACAAGTGGAGTCATGGGAAGCACTGTACAAGTGGATTGCCGTGTGCCATTCAAGTGGTGAACCACCGTACAAGATACTTGTTGATCGTCGTACAAATGAGTTGTGAAGTCGTACAAGTGCTTGCCATACAAGCGGAGAACATGCTTGTTGTACAAGTGGATAACAAGCTTGCTGTACAAGTGAAGACCAACCTGTTGTACAAGTGTGTGATAGTTGATTGCCATACAAGTGCATGATGAGCTATTGTAAATTACATCAACTGCAGTCTTGTTTGGTCTCTATATTTTTCGTTCTATTCCTCCACCGTTGGGATACTCACCATCGTGCTACAGGGACATGTTTTTAGTAAGACAAAATACATTTTTTTGAATAGTGGGACACAACTTCGAGACGACCCCAAAATCCCTGGATAAGTCCCCTTGTTGATTTTGCTTAATTCTATAAGCTATTTCATGGACTTCTTCAACTCTAGTACTTTGGCATCGACTGTTAGGAGAGAATAGTTTTTGGGGGGTTCTTGGAGCTTCCCCCTCCTGGGCTGCTCCTTCCCCCCTCCTCTCTCTCCGTTCTTCTTTGTGTGCACTCCTCTCTTCTGGATTGCAGCCCTCCCCCCCTCTGCTCTCCCTTTTATTTTCCCTTTCTCTTTGGCCTGGTTGTTGGGTTTCGTTCTTTTCTTTGTTGGGCTTTTTAGCTTGCTAGATGGCAGTCATTATTGCCCTTCTTATAGTTCCTTGGGTCTTATTTTGGCCCACCACAGACATTAATGATATTTCATTTCATTTCGTTACAGAATATTTGTTCATCAATAGTTTTGAGATACCATGGTCAAGAGTCAACTTAATCCCCTAAAATATGCTTTTCACATCGATTGGAGTGGAGTTTATTTTTAGGCGGAGGTCTTGAAACAAATTACCTCACTTCTGGCACCATGAATGACATTGTCTCTCCTTGAGAGTCTAGGGTTTCCATTTAATGCACCATTAACGTTCAATTTACACCAATCTGACATAGGGGGAGCTTAGTGAACACGTTCTTGCCACAACTTGTGTCTAATGGGTGTTCTACTTATTTTGATATGAAGATCAGGTTAGTGTTGGAAAATCGAATTCTGCCCTAGTTCCTTGTCCTTTCTCTAATGGCAATAGGCTAGAGTCTCACCTAGATTGATTTCAATCTTCCTCCAAAGGTTCTTCGGAGCTTTCTCCCAAGATAGACTAGTGAAAAAAAAAATCAATGTGAGATGACCTGTTGAGAATCGCCAAAATGCCTTTCCCAACCTGATATACCCATTTTGACTATATCATTATAGAATTTGACAAATTTGTTGGTAATAAGATTTCAGCCATTAGTTCAGAGATTTCATTATTTTTTCAATGAGTTTACACATGTTTTTATGAGGGGTCATGGTCCCCTCATACCGAGTGGGGTTTGAACCTTGGGCCTCTCAAAGAGAGACCAAAGCCCTTACCACTGCAGTGAGCTTGCAGCTTTCAGAGATTTCATTATTATTTTCAAATAGGTTTTTTTTTTTTTAATCGTGGCCATAAGCTGGTTTGGGTTTGCCTTATTAGAGATCATTATAGCAATGATACATATTTCGAGCAATGGCAACTACATCCAACAGAAAATCATCATGGAGCTTACAAAAGGTCATCGCATGCTTGTCACCTATCTGCTATTACTGTCTTATTGACCACATATTGGACATGGCTTGTTAAGAGAAATCAAACTCGAAAGGAGTTAATCTTGTTTTGGATCCAAATTTAAACAGATCTATTAAGAGAGAAATTTTCAGCCTTGTGGGATGGCCTCAAGTGCTGGAAGGATGGACAATTGTTGGAAGTCAAACATTGCAGCATGTGTGATGGATTACAGGGAAGAGAGAGGGAATCAAGTGGATGCCTTGGGACCCATTCTGTTGAGAGCCATGGTGACTGCACACTAAATGTACATTTGTGTCTGAATTCCCTCCACCCCTTTTTTCTTCACTGCATGTGTGTGTGTGTGTGTGAGAGAGAGAGAGAGAGAGAGAGGATAATTCTATTAATGTCCATAGATGGCCAAAGTAGGCTACAAATTACAATGCACAATAGTAACCAAAAAGTATTATGCAAATAATCTAAACTAGAGGAAAGAGTCTAGCGTAAACAACTCTAAAGTGGAACAACCATATGTCATAAAATTACAGCCTCCAGGCCTACCCAAAATGGATAAACCCTAATGTACTAAAAGTAATGATTAAAAGAGCTAGAAGTTAAGGTACATAGAGATAGGAAGGAACTCTAGTGGATACAAGTGCCAACATTAATCATTAATCTATAGTGGGATGTAAAATAGAAACATAGTCATTGTCATCACCAACTATCCCAAAAGGGCCAACACAAGATTTACTGATATTCCTAGGAGAATGGCCAAGACTAAGAGGGCTTGGTTGGATAATCCTGGAAGGACATGTAGTTTGACTTCTCAAGACTCTTCTATTATCCATGGTTGTGGAACCAATAGAAGAGGACAAGAAACTCGTGAGCATCTGTCTGTAACTCCTTGTTATGTGAGGGGTGGCTGAAACCCAATACCAAAGAATTGCATCTCTGTCCTATTGCAAGTAAGAAGAAAGAACCGAAGCCCTAGTAGCCACTCTTGTATGCAAACAAGGGCACATAAATTTTCATTAATATTTTGGATATTTGTAGCTTCAAACGAGAGATTAACTCTCTTGATTGTAGAGATGGAGTGAAAGAATGAGGTGATTAGTTGAATAGTAGTTTGTCTCCTTTGTAATAACTGACGTTGAAGAGTGATTGATAGCTTCTGTAGGCAGGTGAATTGACATGTTTGCATAATGAAGGAATAAGTGCATTGGAATTCAAGTATGGGCATGATAAAGTTTTGATATAGTTTGATATACTTGATGTTATAAAGTTGAGATGTAATATTTCATGTAACAATGTAATGATGAATTAAGTGATAGTCATGTACGGATAAGTCATGAAAGGTTAGTTGTCATTTAGTTTGTCTTGTCAGGAAATGAAATGCAAGACAAATGTAATGAGAGAGGTGAGGTGTTGGGGTTGGTAGTTGCCAATAACTACCTTCCCCCAAGTTTATATAGACCCCCTCATTCATTTGAGTAGGTATGCACATCCAGGATATTTTGTAGAAGTTGTACATGCCAGAGAGAGTACATTGTATGCACAAGATAGATGTTGTACGTAGAGGAGATGTTGGAGAGCGCATTCATACAGGCATAGGTTTATTGTTTGACATGGAAAATCTGTACTGGGCCATTTGACTTGAAGGACAGACCGCTTGGATCTGAATCCAGGTCGTCCCATGCAAGACTAGGCTATTTGACTTGAAGGGCAAGCCATTTGGATTTGAATCTAGGCCATCTTAGGCAAGACTGGGTCGTTTGACTTGAAGGGCAGATCGTCTGGATTGCTGTGCAAGGTCGTTTAAGAACAGGCCGTCTGATTTATGTTGTGTGCGCATTATGTGCATTGTAATTGAAAGTTATTCACATTGTATATTTTTTTCATTTAAGTGGTAATGGAATTGTGTTGCAGTATGTTGTATTCCATTTCTACAGCTTTTCTGGGGTAAAAGGGCTAAGCATCTTTGGTCGGCATAGCTGAAAAAAGTGGCATGCGATCCCGCCCGAGTCTCTATGTAAGCAATAGTACCTCTCTCGAATCTCATAATAAATAGGACACCTAAAGATGAAATGTTATGCAGTCTCAACTTCCCAAATAGAGCAAAGACAACATACCATATCCTCTCGAGGAATATGTTGGTCTGTCCCCATCCACAATTGTTGTGAGTATACTCTGATTTGACCAATAGGAATCCTAAGGCTGTCTCTTGAATGTTGCTCGACATAATTAGGACGAATGATAATGCCATTTTCAATCCTCATCTGCGGGAGTAAATATGGTGTATTATATAGCTTCTTTTAATTTTTAAACCTTGATGAAAAGAATTAAAGTTTATTAGAATAAATAGCTTTATTAGAATAAAGTTTATTGATTTATGGGAGTAAATAGGGTGTATTATGTAGCTTCTTATAATCCTTGATAAAATTAGTCTGCTATGATATTCCTTATTTTGCAAAAATGTCATGGCTGTGATGTGGAAATTCGGTATATGTACTTATCTTTCGCAAATAATAGCAGTGAGTGACCCTTATCCAGTAGTTGATTTTCATCAAAAAAAAAAAAAAAAAGATTCAGAAAATCAAGATACTTATGCCTCCAGTCCTTTAATTATACAAGGCATGTTAAACGCTTTGATATATTTATTTCCAAGTAGAATTTGTATTGCTTTAGACCAATATAAATTGAAAATTCAATTTTCTAACTTGATTCTATTTCGTCTTTCAGGTAATTAATGTTTATAACCAAGAGTATGAAAGTGCAGCAGCATTTTGGCCCTTTGTTCATACTCGCATAATCGCTGGTTTAGTAATATCACAGATTCTACTACTTGGCTTGCTGAGTACAACAGCAGCAGGCCAATTGACACCTCCACTTATTGCTCTGCCAATACTTACAATATGGTTTCATAAGTTCTGCAAAAGTCGTTTCGAGCCTGCATTTTCTAAACATCCAATAGAGGTTAGTACATATTCAATACCTTTGTGAAAAATCTCAGACAGGATGTTTTAGAGTAATTCAATTTACTTAATTGGCATTATTTTGCAAGAAAATATATTGAAGAAACAGTAGTGCCTTGAGAATCTGATACAGTTAAGTAACTCCTGATTTTCAGAAATAATAAAAGAAAAATGTTTTGCAGTGCTGAGCAGATCTGAAGAAAGAGTGAAAATACATGATTTTGAATGACATTAAAGAATCTTATGGTTGGGATTTCTGCTATTTATGTTTTTCTTGTTTATGTGAAGCATGAGTACCAGATGTTTTTAAGGAAAGTGAGGTTCATTATTCTGAGGTTGTTTTTAGTATTATTTGGCTTTCCTTTTGTAACACTTGCCAAGCGATCTATCTTATGCTTCTCATGTGTACTAAGGAAGATTGAAACCGAGATTGGTATATGTATGTGTACATCTGATGACCATCAAAAGCTACATCATGCATCATCTAACTAATGGTAAATATTTATCTAAGTGGATCTAATGATATTCATCATACATTCACAATGGAAAATGCAAGCCATTACAGATTAGCCATGAATGAACCTCTATGTATCTTAGTTAGGAGGATATCCGGTAATAACCAAGATATCTGCATATTGTTGATGTGCTTATGTTTTAAAGGGTATTTTCACAACAGACCATATGTGTAGATGGAAATCTCATGACGTCCATTGCTGATCCTGTTGGAATACTATAGCTCACTACTTTGGAGCTTCAATCAACCCATCTTCCCAACTAGCCAAAAACCAATAACAAAAAACAATTCTAAACATCCAAGTCCATATCATGGCAATAGTGATAACAGAAACTCACTCAAACATGAAAGTGGGCACCTCACAAATCAGAGTGCATTGTAGCATTCGCAGCCTTTACTAACAACAACCCAGTTAAAGACTGGATCATGTAAAAATCAGAACATTTCACTTAATGAAACAATGCATTTAAGATCAAAGTGCTTAATTTATCAGGTGATTTCCATATCAGAGAATTTAGACTTAAAAAATTAGCTCACTTAGATCACAGTGCTTTATGAATGAGCTCATGCATGTGAATTAGTTTAGAAATGAAAACAATTAACAGACCAGCTCACTTTAGAGACGAACACAATTAATAGATCAGCTCACTTAAAATACTACATGGACCAGCTCACATAAAGATCAGAGAATTTTGTGTACCAAATGTCATAAGCAGCAAATTCACCTTGGAAAAGCATTCTTCTTAGGAAGGGTCAAAGATAGCAAACACATTCCACTGCTGTGTCACAAGTACCTTGCTGATATGAGGACCGACTGGTCTTCACACGACCTGACACGATCTGCTATTCAAGGTAGGCTTTGGGTCCGACTGATAGCCGAGGGAGCTGCATTGAAGAGTTATTAATTCATTATTTCATATGACATATAAGAAATCTAACTTTGCATGACGATAGGTGCATATGTTACAGGTGGAAAATTTCTATTATTTAAAGGTGAAAATTCTTGCTCTTTAGTTTTAAAGGAAACATTTTCCCTTTTTGAGGAGAGGGATGTCCTTGACTTTCAAAACGTTTATTACGTTAAAATTAATTAATATTGTATTAACACGCAATATAATATTTACCTATAAGACAAATGTTTTGAACAAAATTGTTTAATGTTTTTTTTAAAAATATTTATTATAAATTATTTATTAAATATTTTGAATTTAATATTATAAGTTTTTAACTCTATTTTATTTTTATATAAAAATAATATTGTTTCTTATATTTAGAAATGTTATTTAATAAAACGAATGAACATAGATGGGGATTTTGTATTTCCTTGGAATGGATGGCTTCTTGAGCAAGAACTATCTCATCCACTATTTGACGCCCTTCCACATAACCCTCTTATTAAGGGGAAATAATCTTATGCAAAAGAGGCTTCAGCCTTTCTGCCATGATTTTGTAATGATTTTGAGAACATTACATAAAGCTATAGGTCTAAAAGCTGAGATATGATCTGCCTCTTGAGCTTTTGGGACAAGAGCTATATAAGTTTTATTGATAACCTTCAAAATTTCTTTGGCTTTCCTGGCTTCTTCCACCACCTCTAATAAATTAGCATGAGCATAAACAGTTATGCAAAGCATAATTTGTTTAGAATGTCTACTTTGAATAGCTATAGCCAAAAGACCCCAATTGCCAACCATATGGTGAATAACTACCTCTTTTGGGTCCCAAAGGCAAGCAATGCCACCATAAGTCCCCTGGGAACTGAGGGAAGCAACTTTTCGAGCTGGCCAGATTTTACTAGCAATTGAATCCATTACCTCTATTGACATCTTTGTTTCTTGAAGGAAAACAAGATGTGGATGGTTTGTCTGAATCATTCTTATAATTTCGTTTTGTTTTAAAAGACTTCTTTGAGTCCTCTAATATTCCGAGTGATGATTTTAATACCAGGGCTAAAGAAATTGGTAAGGGCATTAATCTTACCTTCCTCTACAAGCTTTTCATCTTCTTTTACCATATGATGTTGATTGGTCTTGTGACCTGCCTTTTGGTTGGAATCCATCTTTAATTTTTTTTTCCCTATTTCTTGACTTATCCCAATTGAATTTGGGATGGCTTCTAACCTCGAAGAATGCGTGTACAAAGCCAAAGTGTGTTATCTTGGGACTTGTATTATTTGAAATCTCAACATTTAAAAGATTGTTTTTCTTGTGTACATTTCCTCCCTTTTTTTCCAGTTGAAAACATTTAATTTGCTGGTTTGTCTTTGAGTCCTTCCTTGCATCTTTAAATTGCGTTTCTAAGATTTATGTCTCTATTATTTCCTCTTCCTCACCTAGGACATCATTTGTGGAAAGAATTTCAAACATATAAGCTGATAGCTTCAATTAATCCTTCATAATTGGTTTTTTCTGAGTGTTCTTCTTCTTAGGCATTTGGAGTATTACTAAGTTTGTGTCCTGTTTCTTTTGATTTGGAATTTTATTTGGGCAGACACTAGCCAAATGACCATATTCATGGCAAATTCTGCAACGAAAAGGAATGTTCTCATAGTCCACCACTTGCTCCCAAGTGTTCTCCCTAAATTGTAATGTGATCTTTTCAAGTAGGGGTTTGTCATTAAACACAAATCCAAGCATAAATAATATGCTCAAATTTTTGAGTACAATCAACAATCATCATAAAAGTTCCCAAAGAGTTTCTAATTGAAGAAAAAATAGCCGGATTCCAGAATTCAACTAGGAGGCCAAAGAGTCTAACCCACATAGGACCTGTAGAAGGCATCTCTTCTTCGGCTTTAAATTTAGTATGCCAAGGCTTCATGAAAAGCCCCGCCCTTCCAAAGAACCAGGGACCCCCTTGAAATGTTTTCTCTCTATCTTCATTATTAGCAAATAAAACAAGAAAATAACCATTTGTTTAAATAGAGATTTGTAAGTCACCTTTTGTTTTCTAGTTTTTTGCAGCTCAAACTTTGAAAGCAGATAGGCTTGGACGAAAACCCAAGAAACGTCAAATTAGTTTTCTTTTTTCCAGATCTTCTATGCCAGTCTGAATGTCGCCCATATCTAGCTTAACAATCGGAGTTCCATCAACTGCCCTAAGACATCCCGACTTAGTTTTCCTTGGACAATCTTAGGCATTCTCAGAGGTTTACGGGATGCCCTAAGATTAATGTTAGCATTAGGTTGAGGCTGTTCACCATGGAGAGCATCCCTAAAATTCATTTTTGGGGCCTAGTCTTTGAAATCCTTGCCCTTGAAAGGGATTTCCACAGTGGATTTGTTTTGGAAATGCTCCTTAACGCCGGAATCGCTTCGCTTGAGATCTGAATTATTTTTTGATCAGCTGCTTGAAACTTGTTTCGAGATCTCTTTAATCCATGCCTTGGATGCCGAGGAAAGGTATGATTTTCACTTTTGTTTTGTGCAGTAAATTGGAAGTTGTTGTCAATCAAGTTCGCAGCATGAAGATTTGTTGAAAGACAGTTTTCTAACCCATCTTGGGTCCCTTGCAACATATCGAGCTAAATTCTTGAGCAGAAACCAAAAAAATGTTGGCGCCGCTAGGGGCAAACAACCTTTGGAGCTGCTTGCGCTCAACAAATCCTCGCACTCGCTTCCAAAAAACTTGATAGTCTTCCTTTCTCAATCCCTATAGATACTTTTTTAATAGCCAATTTGAAAACTTGTAGGCTTGTTTTGCAAACATGTATCTAGATCAGACCTTGCAATTTGTCCAATTTCAGTTATCTAATTTAATTAGCATCTTTAGCAAGCACATAGTATTTTGTTATCTTATACAATGCTCTATTTTCATGTTTCAGGAGGCCACAAACAAGGACACTTTGGAGCGTGTAAATGAACCAAATCTAAACCTGAAAGAATATCTTCGTAGTGCTTATATGCATCCGGTTTTTAAGATGGATGAAGATAGCAGTGATGAGGAGTTTGAAAGAGAAAGCTTGAACGATGATGATAGTTTGGTTCTTACAAAGCGTCAGTCACGACTCAATACCCCTAAGACCAGTAGAAATCCTTCAGCTGCTGCACCAGCTGATTGTGCAGTAGATCTGTAACTTCAGCTGCTTTTTCAGCTGATTTTGCAGTAGATACATCAATTCTTGACTGTTGTATGATGAGTTTAAAATGTTGAATGTTTTTGTAAAGCTTTATATTTATCAAATCTGAATGTGAAAGTGCATGCTTCCATGGCCTATGAAGCTTAAAGTGTTGTTGGTAATGTTTTGGATTAGGGTGGTGTTCAGATCTATGCTTTGGCAGGTTTTTCCATCAGTCATGTTTGCATGTCTCATAGGCATTATTGTTTAACAGAATGCCTTTGTGCAAATGTATATTATGTTATATTCATTATTCTTTTGTTCATCTTTTGTAATCTGTGATTATTTTACTAATTACTATCACAGATTCGTCATCTTCCATATTATATTTGCTCAGGTCATATCTTAAAATATGTATCAAAATATTGCTTTGGACATTGCATTTTCCTTGGAGAATGCTTGATAAGAAAACCATCGGATTCAATATGACTAATAGCATTTCAACTTAATCTTTATTGAAGACACACACTTGCATTCCTGCTTGTTTGCATGTAATCATATTAGGACATGTTTTTTTATTTCTTGATTTTACTCTCTTTCCCTTTGTGTTACATATTGTTATTCGCTACACAATTGTGAAAGGAATATGCAGAGCTCTCCATGAAAAATTTCCCTTTCCCTCGTTGGAAAATGCCTCTTAATAATAAAGAAATAGGGCATTGCATTTTATGTTGAAAAATAATCAGCATTATATATGTATTCATGATCTACCATGTCTTTTATGGAATGGGTTTAGAGGAAGGAACAACATGGATAGAATAGATACCTTTTGCTGATGGTATGTACACCGAAGGAAAATCCCGAACTCAATAGTGTGCTGGGCTGCTGCCATGTGTTGCGCGAGGAGTTGGAAATCACTTAGTGATTCTGCTCACATTTTTTGTTGCATTCCCACATTCTTGCTGTTACTCACTTTGACACACTATTTTTCAGGATAAACTTTATTTATTTATTTTTATATTTTTATAAATTGAAACATATAGTATAAAAACCTTTCATCTTTGTAATAATACATTTATTTTAAGCGACTGAATCTTCTATGTTGCCTAATTATTTTATTTTATTATATATTTTTTGCTTTTCAATATTTATTTGAGTGTGTGCATTGATTCAAGAATAATAATAATTATTGTTGTTCTGTTAAATCGTTATGGAGATGAACTCTCCGACAAAAATCTCACAAATAGAATATCTGCTTGTATAGACAACTTTTTCTGAATATCACTATGGAGGGAGCACTGTGCATGTGTGCCAGGCTGAATAAACAGCTGGCTCACTCCCTCATTTGGATGAGGCTGTCCTCTAGTTGTTTCCAATGAACATTTGGTTTTAGTGGATTAAAATTTCATTAGATTGATTGATGATTGTGCATCTCAGATTTAACTTGAATATTTTGCTTCAATGGCCAATGACTACCTCCCAGAAACCTCATCCCAATGCCATTTAATGCCCCTCCAAAAGCAGACATGCAATAAAATTTAAGGGTCTAAATGAGAAAACATGATAATTAATATGGTTATCTTTTCTTTTTCCTTTCTTTCCTTTTCTTTTTTCCCTTTTTAAAGCCTTGATACCTTGGAATTGATGTCAATCAAGGAATGATCAAGTTAGTCACTTTATGGTTAAATATTTATGGTTCTTGAGTGTGTATAAGTTAATTTTGAAGTCCATTAGTCAATTAAACAGTTTTTTTTCATTAACTTTTGATAACGTAAGTGTACTTTTATGTGATTATGGGCATAACAACATAAGTGTACTTTTATGTGTTTATGGGCATAACAAAACCGCTTTCAAAAGAATCTTAGCTTGATATAAAAGAATTCCCAAAACGAGAAGCCGTGACATTGCCTCTAAATGCAAGTAGTCTCACATTTATGAGCACCACAATAATTACTATCTTGCTTAAAAAAGAGAGTTATTTAAAAGAAAAAGATTCACAATGAGAGAAGTCAAAGAAAATGACAAAAATTGGGGAATTAGAGAGCTAATGACAGCAAATAGACAATGGAAATGAAAGGATCTTGTATTTGCTAAGTTGTCCTCTCAAAACAATTGGGTATATGGATAAAGATGGTCTAGAAACTGAGATGTAAAAGAAGAGAAAACTATAAGGATGGTTATTAATTCTTCCATTTGATCAAACTAATGATTAAGAAAAGAACGGTACATCGAAATTGATTGGATGAAAAAAAATAGGAAAATTTTGGAACACCAACTCTCATGGAATCTTATTCATCAAACTTGAAACTTTGAAGAAAGTCGTAGAGAATTGCTCCCAAGAGGGGAATAAAAATAAATGTTGAAAGGTTATAGCTAGATGCCAAAGCAATTCTTGAAGCATGATCTTACGAAATTATTGTGGAATTGTTTTGATGCAACAAGAGGAGGCCTCTCATCAGGGTTATGCATAAGGGGTAGTACCGAAAAAGTATTTATCAAATTGGGGCGAGTCAACGTGAAAACTGTATAAACTGTGGGGTGAATTTTTCAAATTTTTGAAGAATTTTTTTCAAAACATGCAATTTTTTTTTAAACTACAAGTATCAACAAAATTAGCAGACACAAGGCGACTGGTAGAAGGCGACTGGCACAAGGCGAATGGCACATGGCGACTAGCACATGGTGAGTGGCAAAAGGCGAGTGGCACATGGTGACTGACAGTCTGATAGATGGCGAGTGCCGCAAGGCGACTGACAGATGGCGAGTGGCGCAATGCGACTGGCAGATGGCGAGCGGAATAAGGCGACCGCCATAACCGTAAATAAGATGGCGCCATGTGTCCTCCTTTCTGCCATGTGTCGTTCATGCGTTAACTTTTGCCATGCGAAAAATCTATAAATTCATTTGCAGGGTCATTTGTAGCTTTCCCAGAGCAACTTTAAAACCTTTTTCCAGCATTTTGAGGGCGTTTTCCACAACGGTTTTAGAGAGTTTTTAGAGCATTTCCAAGCAATTTTAGTGCGTTTTGGCAGCGTTTTTAGAGCATTTTGGCAGCGTTTTTATAAGGTTTTGCTAGCGTTTTCCTGCTTTTCAGAGATGACTAGTTGTTCCTCCCCTCTTCCATCCAAAGTTCATTTCAAGTACACTTTCTGCCCCAATCTCAAGAGCATTTTCAACACTCCTAATAAATATTCCTAGTGGATTTACACCGCTGGACTTGCTGGTTTGTTGAAGATGCCTCAGTTGAACATTAACGTTCAGTTGATGCAATGGATTGTTTCTTGTTACAACCATGACGTGTGCACTATTTCGATCCATGTGGATGACAACGAAATTGTTTTTTCGGTTAAACCCTTCGATGTGCAGGGACTAACAGGGCTACCATTTTTGGATGACAACCAGTACGCCTTAACCGACGATGATAAATCCACCCTAGGAAACCTTTATGCTATTCATCTTGACAATTTGAAAGGTATAATTTGAAAAATTATTTTTTATTTAACATTAAATATTGTTCTGCTATAGTTTCATTTCTTTAAAAATGTTTTTGTTTTATTTTTTGTTTTCTAATAATGTTCTTTTTTTTCAGTCAATTCTTCTAAGTCCAAAAGGGGCTTAAACATTTCGAATGTTGGAGACAAATTTCTATATGCTTGTATTGAATATTTTTAGGCAAGGCTTATTCTACAGGGGCGACCTACAGAAATGCCTTTTTGGGCACTTTCTTTATTGCTTCGTTGCATTGATGCGGTAAATTTGACTGGTGCACGCACATTTTCAACCGCCTGAAACACGACCTTTTGAGTGCTCGGAAAATTCAAGCATCTGCTTACACAGTGACTACCAACAATTTTATTCTTTGTTTATTTCAGGAAGCTTATTTCAACTTTTAACAGAGCAGTCCTTCGACTGCATTGCACCCCAGTTTGTTGTCTATTGGCATGTCTGATGGTGAGATACATGTAAATTTTTTTGTTGATATATCTTTATTTTCTTTTTTTTTAATTTTATCTTTTTATTCTCTAATTTTGTTTTGAAAACAGAAAAGAGCATCTCAGTCTTCAAGTAAGAGGGATGCCGCATTTAGGATTCTGGAAGTATCTGTTGATTCTGACACGTAATCGCAGTCATCACCAATGACTCTCAACAAATGTGTGAGGTCTGATGATGGTCGGATTCAACATACACCTGCGACACCTTTTACTGGAGAAACAGTTACAGTCGACGTAGAAGAGGTTACCTCTAACCCACAAGGTAACCTTTACATTGTTCAAAAATGCTTTTTTAAATGATTTATTTTTTTGACTTAAAATTATGTTTTTTTAATGTGTTTTACGTATTTTTCAGACAAAGGGCAAATGGTTGAAATATCAATGGCTGCAGAGTCTGATTCAGGTATGTATATTTTGAATAAATCTTTTTTAACGCTATTGTTATTTACAAATGATTTATTTTATGTTCTTGTGTGAAATTTAATAGAGGGACCTCGTAGATTCAAAAGGCTGAAAAAAAATATGGCTCCACCACCTGACCCTCCACGACCACAACCACAACCATAGCCACAACCACAGCCAAAGCAGGTTCAGATCCACCCAAAGCAAGTTCAGGTCCATCCACTTCAGGTTCCACCTACAAGGAACCAATCACGCATGTGTGGTAAAATGTTTCTCACACCTCCACCTCACAATGCAAGAAGTGCTACAGAGACACAAAATGTGTCATCATCTAATATTTTTGTTGTACCGATATTAACCTTGGAGAATTTTTCAAATGTTGAGAGTGCATCTCAAATGCTCTCGGAAACTCTTGATTGTGGCTTTCTTTATCAGGGTATGAATCCTGAAAATTTCCCTTTAAAGGCAAGTGATATTCTTGAGGATGAAGAGGGCATTGATGGAGAAGAAGATGATGTCAATGTAGATGCCACCGAAGTTTCCCCCTTCGACCCACAACAAGTCCTTGCCCGTACTGTTACAGAAGATGATATCCTAAACGTTTATGAAAATGTGTTATTAGCCGATGCATGTAAAGTTGTAGTTCATAATACTTTTCTTTCGGATATTGATAAATTGAAGGAATTGGAATATCGGGCCAAGGTTTTGATTAAAGCCATCAATGGTCGATATAAGAATTTTTCAAAAAGAAAGAGTTGTTTCTCAAGATGGAGAATGAGCCCTAAAAGCTCGATGCCTTGCTACATAAAGCTGAATCGGCACTATGGAGGCCGAGTCTACATACAGAGATGAAATTCTTGCCGTTGTTATGAATCGTTTGGAAAACCTCAATGCAGAAGCCCAAGCTTATTTTAATGAATGGGCACTTGATCAAAACAAAGTAGCAGTTGCAGAAACAACACGACTTACAACTGATGTAAGTTCTACACCTAACTAAAAAATATTTTTTTTGTTAAATATGTTTTATTTATAAATATTAACCTTTTTTATTTCAGTTTTGTAGTCTAATTTCCAGCACCTAAAGCAACAAATCAGTGCCATGAAAGTTTTGATCAAGACTGCCAAAATTAGCATTAATAATGCTATTGAATTGAAGAAGAGGTTACAACAGACGATTAGAGAAAATAATTACCTAAAGAAGGTTATCAAAGATGGGGGCTTGGATGTTGAGGCTGAACTGAAAGAAAATGATAAGGAGTTGAATGCACCTTTCAAAGAAGATCCAACGAAGGAAGAGAGTGCCTTGTTATCGGGGATCAACACTACAACAAAAATTTTGGTTAGGGCTGGGGCATTAGAAGAAAAAGATATTGAGGTAGATGTGGGTGGACCTTCAGGAAACATTGAAAAACAATAGATCTTTGTTGTGTTGGGTTTCAAGTGAAACAAAAACACTTTATATCTTTATATTTTTATAAATATTTAAGACTAAAAATTCATATTATCATTTTGAAGTTTTATTTTTAATTATTGTTATGTTTTAATTTGAAGTGGAATAAATAATGTTTGATATGTTTTGATTGATATGTTTGATATCCTTTTTGAGAATTGAAATCAATGAATGAGACTATTGTCAAAAAATGTTTTATCTATTGAAAATTTTGTTTTCAATGTTGTTATGTTAAGATTATATGTGTTGATGTATTAAGTAATTTGAAGTGGAAGAAATAATGTTTGATATGTTTTGTAAATTGTAAATGAATGATATCATTTTTTAGAATTAAAACAATGAATGAGACTATTTCTAAAAAATATGTTATCTATTTGCAATTTTGTTTTGAATGTTGCTATGTTATGATTATGTGTTGATGCATTAAGTAATTTTAAGTGGAAGAATTACTGTTTGATATGTTTTGTAAATTGTAAATGAATGGTATCATTTTTGAGAATTGAAACAATGAATGAAACTATTTTCGAAAAATGTGTTATCTATTGGAAATTTTGTTTTGAATGTTGTTATGTTAGGATTATATGTGTTGATGTATTAAGTAATTTGAACCAAAAAAAAATAATGTTTGATATATATTGTAAATTGTAAATGAATGATATCCTTTTTGAGAATTGAAACAATGAATGACTATTTTCGAAAAACATGTTATCTATTGGAAATTTTAAGTGGAAGAAATAATGTTTGATATGTATTGTAAATAACGAATGAATGGTATCTTCTTTGAATATTGAATTCAATGAAAGAGAGTATGTTTTGATTATTTATGATGATGTAAAAGTTTGTAGTTCTTAATTTGAAGTGGAAGAAATAATGTTTGATGTGTTATCTTTTTAAACCTTTGTTTTAAATGTTGTTATGTTTTGATTGTTTGTGTTGATATATTAAGTAATATTGAATTATGTGAATGCAGTAAGATGTTCTTTTATGTTATATGAATTAATTTGAAATGTCAAAAAATACAGCATAGGCAATTACTTTCATGAAAAACAAATATTACAAGAAAAATAATGTAACATGTGAAATCAAATCAAATGAAATCAATTCAAATGATAGCATCCTTTCATTCAGATATGTGAAATCAAATCAAATAATAACATGTGAACTCAAATTAAATCAAATAAAAAAATCATTTCATTCTGATATGTGAAATCAAATCAAATGATAGCTTCCTCTCATTCTGATATGTGAAATCAAATCAAATGATAATATGTGAAATAAAATCAAATGAATGCATCCTTGCACCATAATGCTGGAAGCTGGAACAAACTCTTTTCAGATTGTACAAAATGTTCTGCACTCATTCCCAAAAAATTTGTCGTCACAATCTGCCCATTGTTACCATCATCCTCATCATTATCAATATTCGTTACATCTCTTCTCTCTGCCAAAGAACTTCAATCTGACAATGCTATTTCGTAAGGAAACTCCTCCACCTCATAGGCCGACACATATACTCTCAAGCAATTCTCCAAATTTTTGTTCAACCTATTTTGAACTTTAGATTTTATATATGAAAGTGCACTGAACACCCTTTCATCTTCTACGGATCCCAAAATCATCGTTTGATAAAATTCATATAAATGAAAATATTCACTCATAGTATGTTTTAAGACAGTACTTGGTTGTAGTATTCTCTACAAACGTGAAATAAAACTTGCTTCATGACGGTTAGAGAGCTGTGAAACTTGAGCAGACATTGTTGTTCCAAAACAGTTGGATTGTTTTGTCAAAAGATCTTTGTTCAGAATGCCATTGACTACAACACTTTGACTAAAATGCCCAGCAAGTCTGCACATGTATTTGAGGAACAAAGAATTTATAATCTGGTATTCATTACAAGGATCCCAAAATATTGGATTTACCACACCCATAGCCTCTAACAATTCATCTCTTTGAAAACGGTCTTTGATTTCTTTTATCAATGATTCTGCTATTTGTTTTAGTTTAAGTTTTGTATCGTCCACAACCACATGAAATCTATTGTAGGTTATGGGCATTTGCTCAACTTCATTTGTAGCTATATCCAATCGCACACCATAACAATATAAAGGTATTTCATTTTCGTGGACATTAATACACAAATGATCATTAATATTGAACTTCAAAAAGCTTCGAGGACTATTCACACTTGTTAATGCTCTCCAACTCTCAAACAAGGGATCCATAAAATTTTGACCAAATGCATACATCATATCAATATGCATGCAAATTTGTATTCTCACCCTGATGAAATCCACAATATAAATCAATATTTCTTGTGCAATTTTGATCAAAGTATTCATTTTTTCCAACATTGGAAGAATTCCACACAATGTGAGAAGAGTTTCAAAGTCACTCATTCGAAAAAGTAAATCTTTAGCCTTATCAATTGCCCTACGATTTGCATACATAAACCCTATCAAGGATTGATATTCTTTGAAAACTCTTAATGTCGGTAGATACATCGAAATCCACCTATTATCCACATCTTTCAACAATTTTTTACCTTCGGTAACTCCTAGTGCAAACTGTTGAAACTCTGAAATTTTTCTTGGACTACATGAAAAATATTCATGAATTTCACGGACAAGCTCTTCCACTCTGGCAACATTTGTAAATGTATCCACAATTTTGTATGCAAGATTCATTTTGTGAGCCATGCAATGAATAGGGATCAAATATGGGGTAACCGATGTTTGTAGTCTAACACAAAGACCATTCCTATGTCCTTGCATTGTAGCAGCACCATCAGCTCCTACCCATATTAACTTAGTGGCTATTTCAATTTCATTCATTACTACTTCTTTTAAACTAGTTACAACAACATTGTAAATGTTTTCTGCATTACAATTTTCCACCATTTTGCGTATTCCTAGTAAATGAGGTTTCCTTGAATGATTTTCCAATGTGTAAACATTCATGCAAATCCAAGATGTATTGTCAATTGCAGTCACCTCATCAATTGAAAGTGAAATTAATTTTGCCTTTTTTACTTTCTCTCTGAGGTCATTCTGCTCAACCAATGACAAACATTTTGCCATTTCCCAACCACTTCGATTTGACCAATGAGCGTTGGGTAAGTTCTGCACATTAGCTAGTCAAAATAGAGATTTATAATCAATGAAATCAGACATAGGTCTACCCTTCTTAAGAATAGAAAATACAACAACAAACTGCAAATTTTTTGAAGCTAAAGTTAACTTATTCATTTTTTGAAATTGGGCTTGAATCGTTGCACCTTTCTCAACCAATGTTTGATTATTTTTCATTTCTTTATCATATTCTTCCGCATATCTCATATGTGCGCACTCTGATGCATCCTTACACCTATAAGTTTTTTGTGTTGCTCGATCACCTTCTTTTGTTTTGATATAAACCTTTCCACAATGTTTTTCTACTGTATCTTTTTTAAGTTGCAATCTATGCTGCTTTCCGTGTTTCCAACTGCAAATTACACATCTTAATTCTGTTATATCATCACTACTATTCTTTGGCAGCACTGGCTCAATAAATGGAAATTTTGATATCCAATCAGGCTGAAATAATCTGTTAATTGTCCACCTAGATAACCTTACACGTTTATTTTTTTTAGATGAAGATTTTTCGAAAGTAGGGATTGCATAAGAACTATTAGTTTCTTTTCCACTTGGCGTGTTAGATTCAGGAATATCTTCATGTTGTTCTATTTGATTGAGATTATCTTCATGTGTGGACTGTTGATTATCGTGGATATGTGGAAGTGGGGGAATACCAGGGTTAACAATGTATTTTGTAGAGATAATTCTAGTGTCAATAGTAGATTCATGATCACTATGGCATTTAAAAGCATACTAGTGTTTTCTATAGATAAAAGTAAACAAAGCCATCAACCAAAAAACATACTTCTTTATGAATTGATGACATTATATTTAAAATTAACAAAGTAAAATAATTAACTGGTGAGTAAAGGTGTTCATACCTTCAGTTTATGCAGATGTTGATGGCAGACTAGGTTATGAAATATTAGGAAAGTATTTGAGGATACTCCTTTTATTGGAAGACTCTCCTCCCTTCTTTCCATTGCTATATGAACAAAATAATAACATGAACAAAGAACATTTTTAAATATAAAAATAATAGGTATAAAAGAGAACTACTACTAGAGACAACAGAATCTGTGACTATCCCATGAGTATTGTTTGCAGGCAGAATAAACCTCCTTATTGAGTGTCCATTAATAAAATGAAAAATGAAATTTAATGGTAAAAGAAGCATACAGATAAATTGAGTCACCTTCTTCCAATCACCTTCTTTTAGTTGCCTTCTTTTAGTCACCTTGTGTCAGTCGCCTTCTTCCAGTCGCCTTCTGCTAGTCGTCTTCTGCCAGTCGCCTTCTGTTAGTTGCCTTTTGCCAGTCACCTTATGCTAGTCGCCTTATGCCAATTGCCTTATGTCAGTCGCCTTCTACCAGTCGCCTTGTGTAAGTCACCTTATGCTAATCGCCTTCTACTAGTTGCTTTATGTCAGTCACCTTCTGCCAGTTGCCTTATGCCAATCGCCTTATGTCAGTCGCCTTCTACCAGTCGCATTGTGTCAGTCGCCTTATGCTAGTTGCCTTCTGCTAGTCGCCTTATGTCAGTCACCTTATACCAGTCATCTTCTGCCAGTTGTCTTCTGCTTGTCACCTTCTACCAGTTGCCTTGTGTCAGTCGCCTTATGTCAGTCATCTTTTGCTAGTCGCCTTGTGTCAGTCACCTTCTGTCAGTCGCCTTCTGTCAGTCACCTTCTGCTAGTTGCCTTCTGTCATTCACCTTTTACTAATCACCTTGTGCTAGTTGCCTTCTGCTAGTTGCCTTGTATCAGTCGCCTTCTGTCAGTCGCCTTCTGCCAGTCACCTTCTGTCAGTTGCCTTCTACAAGTCGCCTTCTGCCAGTCGCCTTCTGTTAGTCACCTTCTTTGGTCGCCTTCTGTCAGTTGCCTTTCGCCAATCGCATTCTATCAGTCGCCTTCCGCCAGTCACCTTCTGCCAGTCGCCTTCTAGCAGTCGTGGACTCTAGTTTTGTCAGTACTCTACTTTGTATCACTCACTATCCGAAAAAAATGTTGTAATTGTATGGGAGTCGTCAAGTTTAGCTATATATAATGGGGTATAAGGGGCGATTTGGGCGGGATATTTCTTATTTGAAATAAATTTAGGGTGAAAATTGGTGAGAAACCTTATGAAAATGGGGTGAATTTACCCTAAAAAAAATTAGATCCCAAAATTTTTGGAAGAATGGTCCGACCTCTATGGTCCCAAAAATAGTAAAATTGACATTTTAGAAATCCGAATATTCGTGCTAAATTGCGAAATTCGCCACTAAGCAAAACCTTGCCTCTTATGTAATATTTGGGAATTAACACTTTCAAGAAAAGGTTTTCGGGAAGGGAAATTTTCTATATATGTCCGGAGTATGTCTTATTCAAGAAATAAAATTCAATGTGGTTGAAACTTACAAATTAGTTAATAAATACAAATTTCTAGGTCAATTAGAGCAGTGCTTGTCAAGGAATCTTTAAGTGGTATAATCACTTTAGAATAAAGCTAGCCTTTTTTGGTCAAGAAAGCTAACTAGATTGCATTGGATTTCATGAGTTACATACAAGGGATAAGTTATTATATATAGGCCAAGGATGCCTTAAAATATTTTATGCTCTTAACTTTGTAACTTCATCCAATGAATTCATCTACCAATAATAGTAAGATATGCCTGTAATTTTGGAGTGATACTAAAAGAAAAAGAGAAGGCAATTTTCAATGACTCCTTTGAGAAAACCCTGGTTAGGTGTGAATTGATGTGGTTTAGAGATGATTAGACCTACTAGCTTATTGATGATATATGGAAAAAGCAAGGACCATAAGAGGATTTAAAATGTTCAAATTGGATTTAAAGCTTAAATAAGGAAAAAGTAAAATAAGAGAACACTTAATAGTTTGACATTTTCAACAATATATAGTCAAATATTCAATGAGAACTTCGAATAGATTTCTTGAATATAAAGCTAAAATAATTCTTGGCAAATGAGGAATTGTTCTAGAGATAGAAACCTAGAGATATTTGGTTAACATAGGGTGACTCAAATACTTTCATTAGGCTATATCATTCAAATAGGATAAGTTTCATCTATGACTAGTTGTTGAAAGTGTAATCTAGTTCATGACATTGTATGATGTAAATTCTAGATAGGTCTAAGGGCATTCATTATACAATGTATTGAATTTATTGTAATATTTTATTATATAATCTCTATGGGCCATGATTAACCTTAGTATGGTTAAACCCATCTTATAAACTTGTAATTAACCTTAGGGTCTTTCTTGTTATGTCGGCTTAAGGTTAAGTTCATTTATGTATTTGGGTTGTTGGTATTGCTATCAATACTCTTCACTCAACTTATCATTGGAGTGTTGTGATTCTAAAGATAATATAGTGATTATTAATGGTGCCTTTTTAATGTTGCCCACTCTCTTTTTTTTTCATCATTTTTAATGTTTTTTGAATAAGATTTGAGTGGATGGTTTGCTTTTGTTCATTTTTTAAAAAAATATTGTGAATTTTGACATGGTATCAGAGTGGGTATAGGGATGCCTCATTTGGTCACATAGAAATGTTGTTTGGAGCCTCTGATACTTATTTCGAACCCTGTGACAATTTCCTTCTCAATGTCTCATAAGCCATTTTTGCATAAGAGGCAAAAAGTTCTCTTTCCATTCTTTATCCATCATTTTGAGAGCATTGAAGATAATATATTTTTCTTCTTCTTGAAAGAAGGTTTTAGAAATCACAATGGAGATTATTGGTTCAAAGGAAGAAAAATGACAGGAATTTTCAAATTAAAATTTGGTAGATTCTTGCAAGCGGGCTTTGGCTTTGGATTGACATGTGAAGTCCTTCTTGAAGAAAAATGAGCACACTCAAACATACGCTAGTGGGCATCCATTGTGGCTAGTAAAGCATGGCTTAAGATGTTCATGCGAAATCAACTCGAGTTTTGATTACTGTGAGTGTCATTTTTTGTTAAGAGCACCACTTTTCCTATGTCTTTCAAGGTGACGATGAAATATTGGAACCTTCTTCACTTTGTTCCAACTAACAACATGACATGGTGGTTAGTCTTGTGCTTTGAAGAAGATAGGTCACATGTTCAATTCACAACTTATTTTTTTGATGTAGAAGGAAAGTCCTATTTTTCTATCAAGGAGCAGTCTTCCTAATCACCGTTGCTTATGGTGGTAGATTGGCTAGTAGGATGGATTTGGAAGAAGATAGATGCATTTTCACATCACATGCCCATAATTTTTGGTTGCAAGGCATGGATCCACCTTAGCTATTGTGCTTTGGAAAACACTTAAGTGAAAGAGAATTCTCTTTGCTTTCAAAAGGTGTGGCTGCTAAGATGGTTACCACAATGAACCTTGCACTTGTAAGACCAAGGTTTGAATCTTTGTAGTATTGCTAAGGTTTTTTCTAGAGGTGCCATGTAATCAAATTTTTCAAGTGCACATATGTCTTAAGCCAATTGGAGAAAGGAAGGTGTTGAAATTCCAATGCACCAGTGGCATCCAGGTGGCATAGAATGAGTGGTGGCTACTAGCAAATAAGCAGACATTTGGTGGGCTGCAATTTAACATCACTTTTCTAACGTTTAGAAAATTAATTTTTCAAAATTTGAGGATTAATAGTGCAAAATTTTCATAGGTCATAAATTTTGCACATGAAAGCATTTTGAGCCTTTTTTAATTTGCATGATTTTTCAAGCTCTAAGCATCGGTGAGATCAGTTTGTGGACCTGTTCTAGTGTTATGGGCCATATTGTTTGGAATAATCCTCAAACCATACCGACCTATTTTGAAATGGAAAATTTATCATATTCTATGTAATCAAAATCTTTGGCCCAATTTTTTGGGAGATATAGTTGGATTTATGATAGTTGCATCATATTTTTGTTGGTAAAAGAGTATATTTTATTAAACTCAATACAATGATACAATGCATTTGCTTGTACATTTATTACAAATGAGTCCTATATGATTTTGTTTGAATAACGAAATAATAGAAAAACCTAACAAATAACTTATCGTAAATTACCAAATAAGGTAATACTAACAACTAGAAATATTTTAATAAAGAGCTTTCTAACATGCATATTATAAACTTAAATATCGAGCAAATGATGTAATACCTATCCCTTGAATATAAGAAAACTTGAAGCTCTCATTGAATCATCTTTGGATTAAAATGTTGGTTTCTTTTGTAGTGTACATGAAACATTTCTTTTAGCTGATGTCTTTCCATAATGTTCATCTATCCATAGTTTAGCTAGATCTTTTTGTAGTTTCCTTTAATTGTGTTCCAACATTTCTTTGATGTATATCTATAATTATGACATTATGTGCATCTATTTCTTGGGGATGACATATATTGTGTTGTATGGTCCATTTGTAGTTTATTTTATGTTTGTTCAATATGCCCATTATGCGTGTCACCAATTAGTACAATATCATTGATACACCTATTATCTGCTTAAGTGTTGTTTTATCGAACAATCTCTAAGTCATGTGTGTCAAAATTGAAGTATTTTTTTTCAACCTATAAGTCATTAATGTCACAATTGAAGTCCTTTGTGTGTATACTGCTTGTATGACGAGCACTTTCTTCCTTTATGACCAGGTCTGTTGTATCACACATCACATTTTTTATCAAAGACTTGTTCTTCATTTGTGCAATAAATTCATCATCTCGTGTATTCTTCTATTTATATAAAATTGACTAAATTAGTAGGCAGTGTCATAAATTTTTCTCTATCATCAACTGCTTTGTCAAGATGAAGACTTAGATAGGTCTTAAGTGTTGTGAAGATGTCAATATTAGCTTCTTGGAAGATTGATTGTAAATATTTTGGACCATCATTTCTCTTGGTAATAATTTGTAACCAAATTTTAAGCATTATATATTCATCTTCTTGTGTATCAAGCATTTGAGTTTATTTTCTGATGTTTTCTCTAAACTGTTCTCATTCATCAATTTCTTTCTTGCCTTTTTGGCCATTAGAGATCTATCCATTTTTATTAGATTTTGAGATGATGTTTGTATTTTTGAAGTTGGGATAAAGATGTAACAACATCTAAGGCAAATAATTCATTCTTGTATAATACAATACCTTCTAACTTTCCTTTTCTTAAGATAAAACATCTTTTATATCCATTAACTACTTGAAAATCAACAAAAAATCCTCTATCCATAATTTGAGCAACTGAAAGCAAGTTAGTCAATTCAGGAACATATAACACATTCATAATAGTGTATTTTGTTAAAGGCAACTTGGTAGAAACTACTCTTATTCATTTTATATGATAACTTGTGTTATCTGCCATTGTTATTGGCCAACCCTCTATTTTTTGTAAAGTATCAAACCGATGTATGTTTCCTATCATATGATTACTACTCCATAGCTTATGTACCAATGATTATCCTTTATTTTGTCCTTTTTGTGTGTCATTAATACTTTATAGTCTATTTTTTATTCATCATCATGTTCTGATTTAGACTCTTCCTATGCCATATATTCTTGTTGTGATAAAGAATTTGTTCTATATCCTTGATTTATTTTGGGTAAATTATTCGAATTTACAGAATGATGTTCTTATGGTCTTGATGAAGTTCGTGGTTGATTCCATATGTTTAGGGCTTTATATCTACAAAACATAGTATCATGATTTCCTTCTATTTCACATATGTGACAATATCTTCTTCATTCAAATTGTTTATGTGGAAATGAAGATGAATTTGTGGAAATTTTGGTATTTATTTGGTATCTTCTTGTAAATATTAGAGCATTTTTTTATGAATTTATACGTAGTACGATTGAAACCAATAGACTACCACCAATTATTTCACTTAAAGTATTTAATTTTCCTCTTAATTTTGCTATCTTTATGATAAAATTTACCACTTTCATTGTCTAGCATTTGCAATGTGTATAATTGAGATTGTAAGTGATGAATAGTTGTTTGATTTCTACTTTCAAATATTGTGCATAGGATGTTCCATGCTTCTTTTAATGTACTAACTTCACTAACATGAAACTAAATTTCATCCATAATCCCTAATAGAGTTATTAATTTGGCCATGTTATTTTTTCATCAAATTCAATTTGTGCAATAGGTTCTTTAGGACGCGGTTCATCCCTTGATACTATATCCCAAAGTTTTTCTATGGCAAGGATAGTCCTCATTTTATTCTTCCAAGGGATGAAGTTAGGACTTTTTAGTTGTTGATATTATGAAAGAAATAGTTTTGGAGTAGTCATCTTTGAAAAAATAAAAAACTCCCTGTTTAAAATTCTCACAATTACCTTATAACTCCCAAATAATAAGTATGACTTTTAAGAACATTGTTCCTTGCAATATGATTTTTTCTATAGTATTATTCATTATAAAAACCAATTGTAAGTTTTTTAAAAGTATCTAAGGTATAATTTTAAATATGAAATATTTAATAAAGATTGTATACCTTTATCCACTATATAAAGGTGCATCAAATTTTTAATATAGATATTTAGAATTTTATCCTTTATCAACACTATAAACATAGATATGCTCTTTAAATAGAAATAGTACCCGAAATATATTAGGTGCTCATAGATTTTCCTTTGAATGCACTTTTTTTTTTGGTGCTCAAAGAGTTTCACATGACACTCTTCTCCTTTGAACACATGACACTTTTATTCTTTGCATATTTTTTTTGAAATATCAAATGTCTAGAAAATGTTTCTTAATTATACATTTTTGATTAAGCACATTGCTCAAAGGTGTTTTCTTACAAGCAAATGTTGCTAATAGGTGCTTTATTTTAGGCAACAAACATAGGTGCTTCCTCTCAGACAAACACACAACTAATTAGTGCTTTCTCTCAGGAAACCATGTCATTAATAGGTGCTTCTCAAGTGATCGTGCCCCTATGTGTGGTTTCAAAATAGTCTCTGGTGATTGTACACTTAGATGTTTGTCTTCTCTAGCGATTATGTGCTTAGATGTTTGCATTGAATTAAATGCCTTCAATTACTTGTATTTCTCCTTCTCTAGCTTCAAAAATGTTTGCCTTCCTTAGCTTTAATGCCTTCATGCATTCACTTATATAATAAAGCTTCTACAAAGTATTTTTCTAGACTATCACTTATATTAATTTTTTTTTTGTGAAGTCTTCTTGAGACTTTTCCTTAAACTCATATAATGTCGTTTCTCAATCGAGCATGTTCTTAAAAGTAGATTGCGTTGTTATTTTAACTTACAACAAAAAAAAATCATATGAAATGATTAAAAATTAAATTACCAGGTTCCTCTCTCTAGGTCTTCAAAAGTACTTCTAGATGACAATGCTCTTCTTTTGCTATACCTCTTTTTTTTAGATCTAAGAAATCTTCTAGAAAGCGTTGTTTCGATTTTCCCATGGCTTAATGCATGCTATGATACCACATGTTTGTAAAAGAGTATATTTTATTAAACTTAATACAATGATACAATGCATTTGGTCATATATTTATTACAAATGAGTCCCCTATGATTTTGTTTGAATAACGAAATTACGGGAAACATTTAAAAAATAACTTCCTATAAATTACCAAATAAGGTAATACTAACTACTAGAAATATTTTTATAAAGAGCTTTCTAACATGCATATTATATTCTTAAATATTAAAACTATAACCTAACAATTTTGAATCTTTTGGAGGCTTACACGAAAAATATTCAGGACACGCTCCACTCAATCCCTCTTCCTCCTTTGGGCTATTGATTCAACTTATTCATGAATATCTAATCACTCATGATATCTTCCTTCTATTTCTTGTCTAGATACTCTTGGAAGTTTGTTATATCTCTTCTTTTAAGTAGGTTCATGCAAATCCTTTTTTGATGATAGAAATCAGGTGGCCCAAGGGCAAGTGAAAGTCTTCAAACAAGGTGATGTATGTTATAAGAGGAAAAACTATGCCTTCAAGTCATAGCTTATGTGACTATGAAAGATTGAAATATCTTATATTTAGAGGAGGTGGTGATGCTGACTCCTCTTCTTCATTTGAAACCCTAACAAAAGTGCTTTTTGGATGTGTTTGAGAGTATCTAATAATGGTAGTGATGACTACGGTCCAATCTAAGGAGACTCTTGTGTAGGAATTATTTTTATAACAATGGATTTCATATGATGGGGATTCATAAGAGTCTACCTCAAAATGTGGAGGCCCACTAGAGAATCCATTATGGGGGGGGTATGTTACTAAGTATTCTCTCCTCCATCAAATTATGAGGGGGTGTTGAAAGTGTAATCTAATTTGTGGGCAAGGCTGACATTGTATGATATAATATTGGAGGCCTAAGGGCATTCATTGTACAATATATGGGTCATGGTAAACCTTGTTATGGTTAAAATTATCTTATGAACTTGTAAATAACCTTAAAGACTTCTTGTTATGTCAGCTGAAGGTTAAGTAAATTTATGTATTTGGGGTTTTGGTATTGGTATATATACCTCCCACCACTCCTCATTTTATCATTGGAGTGTTGTGATTCTATAAATAATATAGTGATTATTAATGGTGCCTATGAGTGCTAATTATATTCCTTTCTCTTTCATCATTTCTTATGCTTTTTGTATAATATTTGAGTGGATGGTTTGATTCTTTTCATTTCTAAAAAATATTATGTATTTTAAAACTAGTAATGTATATGTTTTGAAAAACAAAAGGACTTTCGTAATCTTAAATTACTTTGAAAATGGAAAAAATTGTGACCAACAAACCTTCTTATAAAACATCTCTAAATTGGTAAGGAAATGGTTTCCTACTTGTTTTTTCCAAACCTTTTTTAAAATCATTGAAAATATGTGGTTAGTGCTATCAATGATGCAAAAAATCCAAAGAAGATTCAAGGGGATTGAAATATTATATTTATATCTTTAATAACAAGAAAATGGCTCAACTTTCATGCACAGAATATAGAAGAATCTTTTTATGTAATATAATATATAAAAGTGCCAATGGGTCCTTGGTTCAACGGTTGGACAAATAGTTGTAGGCCATACCAAGGTTCAAATCTCGATGATACAAAATAGTTCAATGCTACTAAATCGATGTAAAAGAGAAAGGGTAACCCCCCTACTTTAAAAAATATAAAAATCAATAATATATAAAAGCACCACAAAAGACTTGGTAGAGAGTCTGAAGAAAGTGCTACAAATAATAATTAGGTCAACAAGATAGGTATGGTCATAAGCTCATCTACTTAGTTGGATCTAGGACTAAGGATATGATTTTTATACTAGATATTTAGAGTGTACAATTGGGTGGAATGAGACTTTTTAAAGCCTTGGTAGACATGCAATTGTCTTATCCTTAATGTTGGTTGGTAAAAGCATGCATATTAGATCTATATGAACCTAGAGTTACACATTAGCAACATGTCAAGTCCATGATAACTTTTCTTTACCCCAAAAGGTTTAGTGAACATGAGTTGCTTTAACATTGAACAAAGATGAACCATTTTAAACTAGTGTTATTCACCTTTTAATCCCTTTAAAAACCATTTTGATTAAACTATCTAATGTCTTAACCTTATCTAAGCCTAATTTTCCTTGTACCAATTCCTCCTTCCAACCACTTTTCCAATCTTCATCATTTCTCTCATGGAAGATCAAATCAGTAATTATGATTGTCAAGTGGTAGTTCTGATTCCTAAGGTTGGTTTTGTCCTAGAATGTGGTAATATTTTTAATATTATCTCCTTTCATTAAAGAAAATAAATGCCACTTGTCAAGGAAAGTATTGCATGGATGAAATATATCTTGATTATTCTTTGTGCATGTTTGATCTACCCACACTCTATGTTGGTTTTGCTATATACATAATCTCTTTACTCAATACCATATTAGAATGTTGTTAAATTTATGTCAAAACTTATGGATTCCATTTGTTTCCTTATCATATAAACACTTTGCTAAGTCTCAATCCATTTCTCTATTTTCTTTTTATATTGTATGATTACATAGGAGGCCAAACATTGTAGCTCAACCTAGGTCAAACACCTAAACTTGCATCTTGTTTTACCCTTGTCTAATCACATTCCCACAAAAAGAAGTGGTAGCTATGAAGGCAACACCACACCTCTTCAAGATATTTTAAGGAATGCAGGTTAGTTTCTTTTTCACTTATAGGTTTTTTAATCATAGAATATACCCATGCTATTTCCTATTTAGTTTTTAGCTTGTATTTACTAATTGCTTTTGTTTGCTAGTCCATTTGGTCATGTTTTGGCTTATTTGTTATGACATGTTTTAACACTAATTTCTTTGTAGTTGATATTGCATGGTTTTATCAGTAGTTTACAAGTAACCTAGAGTCAAAAATTTCATAAATATTTCATTTCAATTATATCTTTTATAGTAGGGATCCTCCTTATTTATGACATCTCACTCTTTCTTCTACTCTTACAATTTATTTCTTCTTAAAAAACCCTAATTGGGAGACTTTTTAATTTTTTTTCAGTCTTTGATCGTACATTAGTGTTACAATCTATAAGAAAGTGAAGGTAGATATAGTTAAAGTTATGCATAGAGATACATTTACATGGGAGTGTACGTTGAGCAATAAATGCGAGATCTTGATTATAAAGTTTTTTTTTGTTTTGAATGTTTTTTATCGCACTCTCATGCTTGTACACACTGCATGAGAGGATATAGGTAGACCCATTTGAACTCTTTAGAAGTTGAAGGTTTCTCTTCTCTATCAAACTTGCTCATTAGGTCATTATTCTATCCCTTCTCATCCTCTTTATTCTTTTTGAATTTACTAAAGCATCAAAAATAAATTTCCTTTGTAAGAGGGTTTTGGCATTTGTATTTTACCTTATGTACGAATAAATGAAGTTTATGCTATCATTTGAGAGGTTTCCCTTGTTTAGAATCATTTTACCACTAGGGCTAATATCACTATGTAGTATGTACATATCGACGAGTTCAACATGAAGCCTATGCTTCAATGATTTTCCAATCTTGCTCTTATATTTTTGTTTCTTATTCTCTTCACTTTTTTCCATATCATATACAACATCTCCATGGATTAGTGAATTCAACATGAAAATATTAGTTCATTTCATAAATTTTGTCGACTTATCAATATTTGTTTCCTAATATGATATTTTGAGTCTTTTTTTGTCTAGTTTTCCATGGAAAAAATTTCACTTTTCAATATGTATCCCATTAGTTTATTACTAAGAATAATACTCAAGATCTTCTTGCCTTGTGACTAATGAATAATTACTCAATCAAAGAATAGGAAGAGCAATCTTAGATTTACACTTCTACCATTGATAGGATTTCAGTTACTCCTCTAAAAAATCCTAACCCCATGAATTTATTGATCTAATAAACATAATTATAGAGTTAATTTGTGATGCTTAACCCATAGGAGTAGGGGGTTTAAAATGCGTATATTGCATTATCAAGAGCTGAAGTATGCATTGTGTCTGGTTGTGTCACGCTTGTAATAAAGAGTAATAATCTTTAGATATGCCCACATTGTACAACAAATGTAGGGGATAAAAGATGGAAAGAACTATGATTGAGCACATTCTTGTCTAGATGCATTCAAATTTGTTGATGCACATGAAAACAAACTTCTCCATGGATTTTTATGTCATTATGCTAATGCTGGACATGGTGTATAAGTGGAATGCAAGTATACCAAAATAGGGATGACCTATAATAATTAGATATAGTATGCCAACCATATTCAATTGGGTAAACATCATACTTGTATAGCTTACCAAATGAAGGGAGAAAAGAAAATAGCTATCACATCAATTGATGACAAGGAGGAAGTCCAAGAAGAGGAGGAATAAGTAAAAAGTGAAGAGGAGCAATCAAGTAGTAAGAAATAACCTTTTATATCATCACCAACACACTATAATAATTATTATTGAGTTATTTTCCCACTGATATATTATGTAAAAGGAATTATAGTGTATAGAGTAGATGGAGCACACAACAAATATTACATAGATAATCACATAAGTAGGTGTTACATAGAAGTTAGGAACTATGCAAAAGGATAACTGTATAGGTGGTTGAGACTATGTAGGAGGAACATAAGGCTACGTAAACATGGATATCACACAATATGAAGATGTTTTATGGGCACAAAATAACAAAAAATGGAAGATAACAACATTACACAAGAGATCAGACATATAAAATCTACCTTGATTAACGATAGATATGACCTCAAAATAATGTAGGAAGAAGGTCTTTATGAACATGATAGTATGAAACATGGAATACAATAAATACTATAGTAGAGAAATTCTTAGAGTATACTATATGTGTCTATTCCACACAACAAAGATTGCCAAGACAAAACTAATGTGTAGCCCATTAAGTTGGATGATTAGCCTCCTATGATAGGTGATTTAGAGAAGGATCTTGAGTCACTACTATGGATGTTATAGAGGAAGTGAGATCCTTCCTAACCTCACTCTCTCTTGAGTAGACATGACCATATTTAGAGGATGATCCACTTAATAAGGATCCAAATTGAGAGGAACTTAATCATGAGGAGACTGGTCTTAGGGAGGGACTAGTCTTATATGAGATAAAGTGACATCCACTATAACAAAATATGAATGAGGGAAAGGTTTTTGTGAATAATACACATGGAAATATGAAAATATTGAGTATAAATGATGTGAGGAACAACACTTTTTCTTTAGGATGATTAAAATTCAGTGTTAAGACTTCCCAACAATTTTAAATAAAATAATTGATAAGCACATTATGTATTTATTTGATAAAATGATAGATATCATGGCTCATGCAAGATGATTTCTCAATAAGCTTAATATGGTAATGTTGCATGTTTCTTGATTTGTGCATGTGATATCATTGAGCAAAGCAACACTTATTTTAATGTTTATTCACAAATGAGGGTGGAGGCAACTAAGTGGAGGGTTTTATAACCCCTAGGCTACCCAAAATTTATAAGGCTAAGCAAGTAGTTGAACTAAAACTGGGTTGATTTTTCCATTCAAGTACATTTTTATAGGCCAAGCATTGTCAAGCGATTTGTTAGTCACTCGCTACCATTCACTTCATCCTTTTTTAGGAATGAAGGAAGAGGGAAATGGAAACTAAAAATGATATTAGATAGATAATGGAAAAGGAAAAAATAATATATATTCATATTTATATTCCTTTTTCCCAAATTTTAATGCTTTTTTAGATAGGCCTTAGATGTTTTCATTCACCAAAATTAGTAGCAACACCCCATCCATAGTTACAAGTTAGCAGACATTTGGTTCTATGATCCAAATAATTTGGTATTGTTTGCTTTAGATTGAATTAAATTTTAGAGACTCCCTAATTTATCTTTTTATGTATCCTATTTGAACATCAAATCACCTTCCTTGTAATCCATAGTCATATCTTCATCTCATTTGAACACCAACCTTCCTTGTAATCCATTTCAATGGTTGTTTTATCAAACCATATTTTAACCACCATCTGATGTTGTATCATACATTTGAATTATTTTATATTTCTCCTTTTAGGGATACATGGTACTCAATTATGATTGCATTGTCTCAATATAAATTTCTTCAATATCTAATTGCTATAAAGTTTGCAAAGAAGATAGTTCCAAATTGATTGGTAGAACAACCTCCTTTTTTAAAAACTAGCTTCTAAGGAGATGACCCTATAGAAGCCTTGGGTGTCATTTGGTCTAAACACAATGCTATTCTTAGCTTGGTATGCTAATTTCTCTATATTTTAGATATAATCTTCTTTGGGATTTGCACAATTTTTTTATTGGTGGATTTCGCTAGACTGTTGCCTTAGGGATAGTAATTGAAGGCTATCTTGAGTATAAATCCATACTCCAATGCCATGAATCTAGTGGTGTTATTGGTGATTATTGTGGATGGATCCCTAAATATGGTGGTATACTCCAAATATTAAATTTATTACTCCTAATAGGATGATTTTGTTGGCTTTTAAGCTAGATTATCTTAGGCCCCAATATTATGGATCTAGAGTAGTCTCAAATATAAGAGCAATCAATATATAATATGACCAAAATAATTAATAATAATATTCATAAAAATGACAAATATGAATATAAATGGCCAAAATCATTCATGCAATAACATGAAAACTTACAATAGAATTTCTCAAAATATGCATACAAGCTTCAATATTCATGCTTGAATGTTTCATATATTTTCCAGATACATTTCATGGAGCTTTGTCTCTATTATATAACCTTAGAAAGGTGCCCTTTCAATACTTCACTATTGCACTCCTCACATATGCATAAGTTACAACCTTTTCTATTCTTTACATAAGATAAACCTCACATTTCCTTTGGATTATTATCTTACCACTTATATATATGACTTTTGACTCTCTATTTTCTTATATGACACATGTGCACATCCTACACATAGATACTTACATAAAAGGGATCAAACACTATCCTAGCATATACCAAATAATGTAATAATATCTAACACCGCTTGTATTACATTATTTTATATGAATGAATCAATGTATAGAAGATTTTGAAAGGTTTAATGTTTGCTTTGAACATGAACCTTTGTAAAATGTTTGCAATTTGATTTTTAGTAAGTACATAATATAATTGAATATAATGATCTTGAACATGATTTCTAATAAAGTGACATTGATATTCAATATGTTTTGTCCTTTCATGAATCACATGATATTTGATTAATTTAAGAACCCCTTGATTATCACAATTTATTACTGTAGGAGTTCTTTTGATTCCCATATTTGACAATATGTATTGTAACCAAAGTGCTTTACAAATTGTATATTTTTCTACATGATATTCTGCTTTTATTTATGAAAGTACTACTGCATGTTATTTTTTACTATACCAAAAAATGGGTCCTGACCCAAGGTAGAATACATATCTTGATGTTGATATTTTGTCATCTAAAGATCCAGCATAATAAAAATCTAAATATCCCTATAAGAAAAATTGTCATCATCATTTTTTTGTATTTTAATCTATACTCTGTAGTGTTGTTGATATATTGTAGTATTCTTTCTATGGCCTTCCAATGACTTTATATGGGTTCCTGCATAAATCTAGAAAGATAATTTACATCAAAAACAATATTAGGTTTGGTATTTGTTAGATATAGAAGACTTCTAATTAATTGGCAATACATAGTAGTAGAAATTAGAGATGTCTCATCATATCTAGATAGTTGTAAACCTTGATCTATAGGTGTATCTTTAGGTTTATAATTTATCATTATGTACTTTTCAAGTAGATATTTTCCATACTCTATTTGTGTTATTGTGATTCCATTTTCACTTTGACAGATTTACAAACTAAGACAATAATGAAGAAATCCTAGATCTATCATTTCAAAATATTTTTCCAATCCTTTTTAACCTTTTTAACAAAAGTTTTGAGCTTCATGTGATTACTATATCATCAACATACACTATAAGAGTAATTTTTTCTAATCCAACCTTTTTTTATATAAAGATTTGGATTTGATGTACTTATTTTTAAATTATGTTGTAATAGATGATTATTAATATTTATGTACCATACTCTTGGTGCTTGCTTTAAAACATATAAATATTTGTTTAATTTACAAACCTTCTATTCCTACCCTTGGATAATAAATCCTTCTGGATGAGACATATATACTTCTTCTTCAAGATCACCATTAAGAAATGCACTCTTTATGAAGTTTCCATCCAAGTTGTGTTTCTAATGCACAAAATATTTAAATAGTGTTCATTCTTGTTGTTGGTGCAAAAGTTTCTTCATAATCTATTCTTGCTATTTGAGTATATCCTTTTGCAACTAACTGTACCTTGTATTTATCAAGAGAACCATATGCCTTGTATTTTATCTTGTAGACCCATTTACATCCTACCATTTTCTTTCCTTGTGGTAAGTTAACTAGATTTCATGTTTTATTTTTTCCTAATATTGCATATTCTAACTCCATGGATGCCTTCTATTATGGGATTCTTAGAACACCTTGAGTAGTTGTAGGTTCTACTACTAAACTTATTAATCCCATATTTATTCTTTTTAGGCTTTGAGTTTGAGGTCAAATAGTAGTAATATCTAGAATTGGCTCTAGCTTTGAGTCTTTAAGTGTACCTTTATACCATTTTGGCTCTTTTCTTTGAAGTCTTGTTGTGATTTTTGGATTTTCTATTTTCTCATTATATACTTCTTATTTTTATTCTTCATCTGACAAGTTATATTCATTTGAAAAATTTAGAATTGATCTTGTATCAATCTTTTGATCTTTGACAATGTTTTTGTTTCCTTCTTAAAAAAATACATCTCTGCTTATATGGGTTTTTATAATTAGATCAATTATTCTATTTCCTATCAAATCATTATCATAACCAAGAAATATTCCATGAATGGTTTTATCATCTAATTTTGTTCTTTTGGAACATATACATATGCCTTACATCAAGAAATTCTTATCTACTCTATTGTAGGTTTTTGTCCTGACCATACTTCTTCATGAGTAATATTTTTGATTAATTTTGTGGGTGACCTATTTTGTATATATGCTATTGTTTTAACTATATTTTCCCAATATTGATGATTAATATGTGTTTATTTTAGCATGCAATGGACCATTTCCATAATAGAGTGATTTCTTATTTCTATAATACCATTTGTTGAGTTATTAGGTTGTAGCAAGTTGCCTCTTTATACTATTATATTTTAGAAAAGAATAACATTATTTTGATAAAAATTCACCATATTTATCTGATTGAAGATTCTTGATTGATTTTCCCATTTCTTTTTCCACTAATTGCTTGAATTGTTTAAAGCAGTTAAATGCTCTAGATTTGAATTTCATAAAATACACCCACATTTTTTTGGAGTAACCATCAAAAAATAGTTGAAATATATATGTCCTCAAGATTAGTAATGTTCAATGGTCCACATAAATATGTATATATTAACTCTAGTGGTTCATGAGCTCTATAGTTACTAAGTTCAAAAGGTATTCTATGCTGTTTTCCTGTAAGACATTTTTTTGAATTTACATGGTGGGATTGGTAATAAGGAGGAAATTATTGTAAGAAATTTTGAATATATTGTAGATTCCCATAAAATTTTAGGTAATACCTTAACCATTTTATGTTTATTCATCTCTTACATGTCCTAGTATTTATTGGTGCTTTTGCCACACTAAAAAATAAAATTTTTAAATTCGTCAAGTGAAGTACATCTAGTTTTGAGAGAAAAATTAGATGAAATAATATTTAGATATTTCATTGTGATAGATATTTTCTCAAGTTTTCCAACGATATATTACAATAGCCAATCGTGTGAACGGATCAAAAGTTATGGCTCCAGGAAGATTTATCACTAGAAATCAATATTCAAGGTGAAAATCAAAGTCGCCCCTAAGGTGGGGCAAAAATAAAAATCACCCCTAAGGTGGGGCAAACATCATTTTCACACATATGAGGGGTGAACCTGATGGGCAACAACAATGGGCGAAAGCATTTTAGGGGTGAACCTGATGGGGCAAAATTGATGGGCGACAACATATGAGGGGCAAACCTGATGGGCGATAGCAAGGGGCGAAAGCATTTTAGGGGCAACCTTGATGGGGTGAAACTATTTTCAGGGGTGAAAATGATGGGCCACAACATATGAGGGGTGAAACTGATGGGTGATAGTAAGGGGCGAAAGCAATTCAAGGGTGAACTTGATGGGGCGAAATTATTTTCAAGGGTGAAATTGAAGGGCGAAAGCATTTCAGGGGCGAAACTATTTTTAGGGGTGAAAATGACGGGCAAAAGTATTTTCGAAGGTAAAATTACCTAGTTAAGGGGTAAAAGTGTTTTAAGGTTAAGGGGTTGAAGAATACAAGCTTATACTAAGAGGGGGGTTAATAGTATAACACCCACTTTTTACTTTCTTTCCAAACCAATATCAATTAGTGTCCTTAATTGCAGTAATCAAATATAACAACGTGCATTAATAACATAGATAACAATAGTAAGAAAGTGCACAATTCATCACATACAATTAAGACACAATATTTAACGTGGTTCCCCCAATGTGGGGTAGTCCACAAGATATTCTCCTTATAATATTTCACAAAGAAATAGGGATCCTTATCTTAATACAAATGATTACTTTGATCTGGTCAAAGCTAGGTTGTCCTGATCTGCTCAGGTGGGCTCCATTGATCTGCTCAACTAGGCTCTCCACTAATCTTCTCAGCTAGGCTATCCACTGATTTGCTTAGCTAGGCTATCTTGATCTGCTCAGGTGGGTTGTCATGATCTGTTAAAGTGGGTTATCCACTGATCTACTCAGCTACGAAATTAGTGTTGATATGTTTTTCTATTTTTGTCTTGTATCTTTCACTGCTCACAAATATACCTCAATACATTCTCACAAGGCTTAAACAATATTGCTCAAATGTTGTCCCAAATATGTTCTCAAAGCCTTCACAAAAGGCTCAAACAATCCTGATCAAATTTTGTCCCAAATCTATCCACAAATTTATCCCAAAATCCTTCTCAAAGGCTCAACCAATCATGCACAAAAGTTGTCTCAAATATGTCAAGAAATTCTGTCCCAAAAGCCTTCTCAAAGGCTCAACCAATCATGCACAAAAGTTGTATCAAATATGTCCAAAAATTCTATCCCAAAAGCCTTCCCAAAGGCTCAGCCAATGACTCTCAAGTAGCACTCAAATATCCAACAATGATCTCCTCAAATGAAAGGCAAATGTATCCACAAGTGACTAGCAAATGATCTCCTCAATGGTCTCAAATAGTGGCAATGTACTCAACAAGTAACCAACAATAATCTCCTCAAAGCAATAGCAAAAACCTCCTCAATAATGGCAATACTCTCAATGAACTCCACTAAAGCAATCATGTAACTCAAGCATCAATTTTATCCATAAAATTGATTTTCTAATCAATACACTTCCTCTCAATAGCCAAGGCACATAATCAAGCAATTTATCTTCAACTTCAAAACCTAACTCATGTGCATGTATTCTAACTCAAGGTAGCAATTAACTAGGTCTCAAGTTCCTAGTTTAATTTCATAATTAAATCATGCATTAGGACATATAACAAGTTCAAAACTTTTCAACCTTATGACTCCCTAATTTCATTAACACATACAACAAGCACCTATGCTTTTATTTTTAATTCCACACCTTATAACTCCACATACAACAATCACAAATATTTAACTTCACACCTTATAACTCCCTACGCACATACAATGATCATTTATTTTCACTAAATACCTTATGACTCCCTAAGCACATTAACACATACAACAAGCATTTATTTCCCTAAACTCCTTATTACTCCCTAGTTATCACATAAATAATTTTAATGCACCAAAACTTTGGTAATAACAAATATTACCATGCACTAGAGATAAATACCTTTATATGAAATTCGTAGCCTTCGCAACATTTGAAATCATTAATGCCTTTGCCAAAATTAATGTGCCTTCACACCTTTGAAATCGTCAATGGCTTGCCAAAAATTAATGCGCCTTCACACCTTCACGGGAGTCAAACTTTGTTGCTCTCGCCTAGCACTGTGAGGCGCTTACCATGTGGGTGCTAGCCCATGTTGGGATATTAATCCCAAACACCCAACTTCACTTGTGCTCAAATCTGAAAAACTTAAGTTGCTTTACTTAGCAAAACACTTTGCCCCTAGCAGGATTCGAACAACGAACCTACCTTGTGCAAAGTTCATGCGCTGCCAACTGTGCTAAGGAGTCCTCTATGACATCACTTTCTTGTGTTGTTTACTTGACCTTGCTCTCAAATCAAAATTTATTTATCCTTCTTTCTTCGGTGCTCCTCTTTTGACAACTCTCTCTCATGCACTATATCAAGTCTTTTAACTTTGAATTGGGATATCTCCTTCATTCTTTTGAATTTTGTCATGAAATTTTTTGCACCTAGGTTTTATTGGAAAACATTTTCATCCATAATAACTTGGAGAAGTATTAGCATGGCGGTTTTAATGAAAAAGACTTTCCAATGGTTTTAATGAAAACCCTTTCCGTTGGTTTTAATAAAAAACCCTTTCGTCGATTTTAATAAAAACCCTTGCCATTGGTTTTAATAAAAACCTTTACCATTGGTTTTAATAAAAACCATTAATATAATATTTAAAAAATTAAATATTATATGCCTCTTGTGCCACAAAACAGTGTAAATATCCATATCTCCAAAATATCATAAATGATTATTTATGAAGTGCTTTTCCCATCAAAACTCAATGTGATCCATGTGACATCAATGAAAACACAAAATAACTCAAATTGCCAACAATATCCCCATTTGTCATTGATGGCAAAACCTCTAATACAAATCACCACAATCACTGCAAAAGCCATTTTTGAAAATCAACACTGCTCCCCATGAATCAATACTCTCTATGGAGGCTGCTCCCCCTATCTCAATGTTATATTTGGAGGCTGCTCCCACTATCTCAATGCTCTCTTTGGAGGTTGCTCCCCCTAACTCAATACTCTCCCCCTTACTCAAATCTCCCCCCCTTTGACATCAATGGCAAAAGGGACACCTATGGGGCTAAAATATATGACTCTTAAGCTTAGTCCCCTACCACCTTCTCTCTTGAGGTGATTAATTTTGGGGTGGGAGTACATTTACTTGAAGAACACAAGCTTATACTAAGAGAGCGGAGTGAACAATATAGTGCCCACTTTTTAATTTCTTTCCAAACCAATATCAATTAGTGTCCTTAATTGCAATATCCAAATATAGCAATGTGCATTAATGACATAAATAACGATAGTAAGCAAGAGCACAAATCACCACACACAATTGAGACACAAGATTTAATGTGGTTCCCCCAATATGGGGTACTCCACAAGATATTTTCCTTATAAAATTTCACAAAGAAATAGGGATCCTTATCCCAATAAAAATGATTAATTTGATCTGCTCAAATATAGACTATACACTGATCTGTTCAATAAGGTAAATCACTGATCTACTTAGCTAGGCAATCCACTAATCTGCTCAGGTAGGCAATCCACTGATTTGCTTAGGTAGGCAATCCTGATCTACTCAGGTAGGCAATCCAATGATATGCTCAACAAGATAATCCACTGATCTACTCAACTAGGCAATCCTAATTTGATTAGGTAGGCAATCCACTGATTTTCTCAAATAGATAATACACTGATCTACTCAACTAGGCAATCCATTGATCTGTTCAGCTAGGCAATCCAATGCTCTGCTCAACTAGGCAATCCACTGATATTCTCAGCAAGGAAATCCTAATATGCTTAGGTAAGAAATCCACTAATCTGCTTTAGCAAGCTCACCAAGAACTTACTCAAAATTTGCTCTAGCAAGCTTCACCAAGAACTTGCTCAAAATCTGCTTCAGCAAGCTCACCAAAAACTTACTCAAAATTTTCTCTAGCAAGCTCACCAAGAACTTGCTCAAATATTCTCTAGCAAGCTCACCAAGAACCTGCTCAAATATGCTCAGCAATCTCACCAAGAACTTGCTCAAAATATATCCACAAATATATCCAAAAGCATTCTCAAAGGCTCAATCAATCATGCACAAAATCTGCCACAAATCTATCTAGAAATCTATCCAAAAGTCTTCTCAAAGGCTCAATCAATCATGCACAAAAGCTACCACAAATATGTCCAAAAATCTATCCCAAAAGCCTTCTCAAAGGCTCAATAAATCATACACAAAAGCTACCATAAATCTATCCAGAAATCTATCCCAAAGGCCTTCTCAAAGGCTCAATCAATCATGCTCAAGTAGCACTCAAATCTCATCCATAAATATATGAAGGCAAGGCTCAATGATGAACTCAAAAATGAATGTCAATGCACTCTACAATGGATGACAATAATGATCCACAATAATCTCAACTAAAATCAGAATATAGAATAGTTTTTTTCATGGAACTTGAACAACCACTTCACACAATCACTTGACTAGGCTCAAAAAACTCTACTCAACTAATCACCATAAGGAACAACTCTTTCTCACAATCCCTAGTCCAAGAATGTATCAACCAACTCAAAATTTTTCCAACAATGCTTAACCACAAATATCACATAAAAATGATACTCATATTGTTCTCTAACTCAAGTTCAAGTTCTTTGTAAAATCAATGGGCTTCAACAACAATGCTTATAAAACATTCTTCAAATAACAATGATACTCATGTTCTTCTAAAACCCTATCTCAGGTTTTTCACACAACTAATGGTTTCAACGACAATGCTTATAAAATAAGGTTTAAACACAACTCTCAAACCATAAAACCTTGAAGCATTCAACCAACCCCTTTCAAAAAGGAAACCACAATCAATCCTTTTCTCTCCAATGCTATTTCAGAAATCAACCACCATAAATAAAGTCAATGGAGAATATTGCTCATACCTTTTTGATGCTTTATTAGTTGTCCACTAAATCTACCACACTCAACAAACTTTCTTTTTCAACTTTCAATAAGGTTTAGGGATCATTATTAATAACACAACAATAATATCCAAATAACACCTTATTACTCCTACTCCAAAAAATACATCATGTCCCCTCATGAAAGAATTAATCCTCTTTTAAAAAGAACAAAGCAACCTTCACTTTTGAACCTCTTTACAAAATCAGAAATATATTTTTACACACATCTTATTTCTCCTTCTAAGAAAGTTAATCAAATAGCCCTCGAAATAAGCTTTCCAACGATATATAATATGATATACTTCCAAAAAGAAAATCACCAGAAATATCTCTTTTTCTTAAGGAGCATCATAACCCTTATTTCTCCTAGGGCAACTTTAGAAAAATATAATATTAAAAAATATTAACTTGCCTCTGTCCCTGACAGGATTTGATCCCTTGATGCCTCCTCGATCAACGCCTTAACCATGACCAAGTTTCCATTGGGCCACACGTCCTCACGTGTTCAAAGGGGCATAAACCAAAACAAATACCTCAATATTTTGTGCCCTTCAAAAAACTCCAAAACACTTTAAGCATTTCAACATAGCAAGCATCCTCAGCAAGACTTGATCGCAGGACCTCCTACTTCTTACGCAATGCACGAACCACTAGGCCAAAGGTGCCTATGCATTTGGTTATCCTACGTGAACGATTCTTCAACAGACCCAAATTTCGTAAACCCTTCACATGCCTCTTTACACACGCTTCAACACACAGGATCTTTTCGCATTACATTATCAATTTGAATGCATTCGAAAATCGAGGACCAAAATTTATCAAAGCTTTTGGTGGCATATATATGCCTTTCCTCCTTTCTTTAGACGTCGACGCTATTATTTTTAATATATTCCTTTCTTCCTTTCTTTAGACATTGACACTATTATTTTTAATACATGCCTTTCCTCCTTTATTTAGACGTCAACGCTATAATTTTATTTTTAATTTTAAAATTTAAATTTAAATTTTAAATAATTTAAAATTTAAACTAAATATTTAAAATTAAATATCTCCATCACCGAGGCACATTTTTTGATGAAACGAAAAGCCAACCTGGGTTTTAAGAAAAATCCATTTCAAATCTGCCATCTATGGTTTTAAATAAAACCTTTTATTTTGCCTACCTTGGTTTTCACAAAAACCATGTATATATCCATGCTCTCAAAAATATCATAATTCATATTTTATGAAGTGCTTTTGCCACCAAAACTCAAATGTGATACATGTGACATCAATGACAACATAAAATAACTCAAATTGCCAACAATCTCCCCCTTTGTCATTGATGGCAACACCTCTAATCCAAATCACCACAATCACTGCAAAAACCATCTCTGAGAATCAAAGCTGCTCCCCCTAACTCAATCCTCTCTATGGAGGCTGCTCCCCCTAACTCAATGCTCTCTTTGGAGGTTGCTCCCCCTAACTCAATGCTCTCTTTGGAGGCTGCTTCCCCAAACTCAAATCTCTTCCCCTTTGACATCAATGGCAAAAGGGACACCTATGGGGCTAAAATATATGACTCTTAAGCTTAGCCCCCTCACCACCTTCTCTCTTTAGGTGATTAATTTTGGGGTGGGAGTACTTTTACTCCCATATTACATTGTTTCTTTCCTCTGTCAACTTCCTTCCATATTTTTTTGATATACTTTTCTTGATGAATTACTTGATATTCTTGTCTTGAACCTGTTTGAACTTCTTACCTTGAAACTACTCGACCTTCTTGTATTAAAATTGTTTGAAATTGAGTCCTACACCATTTTGCAATATGTCCAAAGTTATTGCAATTAAAACACTTGATATTGTAGCCTTTGGATGGTGCCCACATCCTGAATTCTTTCTTGAAATAATTTCCATATCCTTTCCTTTCCTGAACTCTATATTGTGAAGTTTTGTTTTCATAATCATTATAACCATGACTTCTAAATTGTGTAGCTCTAAAAACAAAACCATATTTCTCATTTCCTTTGCACTGAGAAGTTCTATGAACAATCATATTGCATAAGAAACAATGTCCCTGAAAACCATACCTTCTTACTTTGAAGTTTCTTTTAGCAAAATCAAACTTCTTTGATTCATAGACCCTATAGTGTATAGCCTTGTGTCCAAATCCATTACAAAAAAAACAATGTCCTTGAAAATCCCTTTGTTCATGCCTTGGTTCCTCATACCTTTCTTGAAATTTATCCTTGTGATCATCTTTGACTTGTGCATTGTATCCTTGATCCTTCTTTGTGGTATCCAAATCTTCTTCCTTAACTTCTTCTTTGCTTTCTTCTTCAAGAATTTATTTGCTTCTTGAACTTTATTCACCTATCTCAAAACAAGATCCAAAATGGATATTTGGAGCCATAGGAGATTTGGAAATTTCTTAATGAATCTTATGTGCTTCCTTGCTTTCATATTTTAGAAATTCCTTTCCTTTTGAGTGTGACTTTTCTTGGAAATGAGATACGACCTTAAAATATGTTTCCATTCCTTTTTGAACCTTTTCATCTAATGTGTCATGTATTGCTATCATTACCCTTAGTTCTTCATTCATCCTTTCCTCTATCCTTTTTTTCATATTGAAGCTCATCTCTTAGATCACTGATTGTCTGAAGTAGTTCTTCTCTGATTTTGACATCTGTTCAAATCTTGTTATCAAGATTCTTGATTTCTTCTTTTAGCATTTTGGATTTTAATTTTTTTTTTCTTAGCTCATCCTCTTCTTTTTCTTTTACCAAAAGTGAGACTTCTTCATATTTATTTTCACTAAGATAATTATCATCTTCTATAGCAAACAAACTCTTATGAATTCTTTGACCATGCATGTTTCCTTGATGTGTCATTTCATCTTCACTATCACTGAAGCCATTGCAATATCCTGATTTGTGATCTCTTTAACCACACACAAAGCATTGTTCTCTTTCACCTTCTATTCCTAAGAATATATGTTCTTCCTTTTCATCATCTGACATGTCTCTATCACTGTGATCTGAGCTATCATTTGCTTCTTCAATGTAGAAAGTTTTCTTTGTCTTACGAAAAATTTTCTTCTTCTCATGCTTGCTTTTCTTGTACCTGTCCTCTTTGTCATGCTTATGCTTTCCTTCTTCTTTTCTTCTATGACCCTATTTTTCATCATCACTATTTTCTTCATGTGGAAACTTGTTTGCATAGTGACAATAATAACCACACTTGTATCATTTGACTTTCTTCATATCCCTGTAATTCCTTGAGTCATTTTTCCTTTTGATGAAGTTAGCTTCCTCATCATTATCTGAATCTTTATCTGTCTCTGGATATTTCCCTTTATTTTTCTCTAAAGCTTTGAATGCAATTTATTTCTTTGGATCCCGATGCTTATCTATCCTCATCTCATAAGCTGTGAGAGTTCCTTGTAGTTCTTCCATTGTTAGCTTGTCGATATTCATTATTTCTTCTATCGCTGAAACCTATGCATCATACTTCATGGGAAGTGATCTCAAAACATTTTGAGTAAATTTTGATTCTTTCATATCAAATCCTAGACCTCTCATGGTGTTAGTAATCTCATCAACTCGAAGTAAAAAATTTGTTATATCTTCAGAATCTTCCATTTTCAATTCCTCAAATATTTTTCTATGAGTTTGTAGTTTTTCCAACTTTACCTTAGAATCTCCTTCATAGGTATCTTGCAACTTGGTCCACATTTCATTAGATGTATTACATACCATTACCTTTGCAAAATATATCTCACATAGCCCACTCAAAATATAATTCATTTCCCTTGCATTGATCTCAACCAATTTTTTGATAGTCTTATCTGCCTCGAGATCACCTTCAACCTTATACTTTTTTTCAACCATCTGCCATACCTCATATCCTTGTGATATCAAGTAGTTATTTATTCTTATGATCCAAAAAGCATATTGTTACCGTCAAACAATGAAGCCTTATTTGTAGATGATCCATTATGTGAATTCATCTGTATTCTTATAGAATCTACCCTCAAGCTATTAGCCTTTTTGAAGGAACCCATTCTGATACCAATTGAAGAACACAAGCTTATAATGAGAGGGGAGGGGTGAAAAGTATAGCGCCCACTTTTTACTTTCTTTCCAAACCAATATCAATTAGTGTCCTTAATTTCAATATCCAAATATAGCAATGTGCATTAATGACATAAATAGCAATAGTAAGCAAGAGCACAAATCACCACACACAATTGAGACACAATATTTAATGTGGTTCCCCCAATGTGGGGTACTCCACAATATAATCTCATTATAATATTTCACAAAGAAATATGGATCCTTATCCCAATACAAATGATTACTTTTATCTGCTCAAAGCTAGGCTATCCACTGATCTTCTTAGCAAGGTAATTCATTGATATGCTTAGCTAGGTAATCCACTAATCTGCTTAGGTAGGCAATCCACTGATTTGATCATGTAGGCAATCCTAATTTGCTTAGGTAGGCAATCCACTGATCTGCTTAGTAAGGCAATCCAATGATCTACTCAGCTAGGCAATCTTGATCTACTCAGGTAGGTAATCCATTGATCCGCTTAGATAGGAAATCCACTGATCTGCTCAGCTAGACAATCCATTGATCTGCTCAGCTAGGCAATCCACTGATTTTCTCAGCTAGGAAATCCATTGATCTACTCAGCAAGGCAATCCTGATCTGCTTAGGTAAGAAATCCACTGATTTGCTTCAACAATATCACCAAGAACTTACTCAAAATATTCTATAGCAAGCTTCACCAAGAACTTGCTTAAAATATACTTCAACAAGCTCACCAAGAACTTAATCAAAATATGCTCTAGCAAGCTCACCAAGAACTTGCTCAAATTTGCTCTAGCAAGCTCACCAATAACCTGCTCAAATATACTCAGCAAGATCACAAGAACTTGCACAAAATCTATCCACAAAGATGTCCATAAATCTATCCAAAATCCTTCTCAAAGGCTCAATCAATCATGCACAAAAGCTACCACAAATCTATCCAAAAATCTATCCAAAAGTCTTCTCAAAGGCTCAATCAATCATGAACAAAAGCTACCACAAATATTTCTAGAAATTTATCCCAAAATCCTTCTCAAAGGCTCAATCAATAATGCATAAAAACTGCCACAAATCTATACAAAAATCTATCCCAAAGGCCTTATCAAAGGCTCAATCAATTATGCTCAAGTAGCACTCAAATCTCATCCAAAAATATATGAAGGCAAGGCTCAATGATGAATTCAACAATGAATGGAAATGCACTCTACAATGGATGACAACAATGATCCACAATGATATCAAATCAAATCAAAATATATAATAGTTTGTTTCATGGAACTTGAACAACCACTTCACACAATTACTTGACTAGGCTCAAACAACTCTACTCAACCAATCAACACAAGGAACAACTCTTTCTTACAATCCCTAGTCCTAGCATGTATCAACCAACTCAAAATGTTTCCAACAATGCTTAACCACAAATCTCACATAAAAATGATACTCATGTTGTTATCTAACTCAAGTTCAAGTTCTTTGTACAATCAATGGGCTTCAACAACAATGCTTATAAAACATTTTTCATATAACAATGATACTCATGTTCTTCCCAAACACTATCCCAGGTTTTTCACACAACTAATGGTTTCAACAAAAATTCTTATAAAACAAGGTTTAAACAGAACTCTCAAACTAGAAAACCTTGAAGCATTCAACCAACCCCTTTCGAAAAGGAAACCACAATCAATCCTTTTCTCTCCAATTATATTTCAGAAATCAACCACCATAAACAAAGTCAATGGAGAATATTGCTCACACCTTTTTGATGCCTTATTAGTAGTCCACTAAATCTACCACACTCAACAATATTTATTTTTTAAATTTCAATAAGGGTTAGGGATCATTATTAATAACACAACAATAATATCCAAATAACACCTTATTACTCCTACTCAATAAAATACATCATGTCCCCTCATGAAAGAATTAATCCTCTTTGAAAAAGAACAAAGAAAACTTCACTTTTGAACCTCTTTATAAAATCAAAAATATCTCTTTACACACACCTTATTTATCCTTCTAAGCAAGTTAATCAAATAACCCTCGAAATAAGCTTTCCAATGATATATAATACTTCTGTTCTATTCTAGTTTGAAACTTTCATTTCATGATTCAAAATATATTTCCTTTTTTTTTTATTCATCTATAGGGAAGGTTAGACTAGAGCTTTGTAGAGCTTCAGGGGATATGAGTACATAAAAGAATAGCAAAAATGGAGTGCTATTCCAAAAAGAAAATCACCAAAAATATCTCTTTTTCTTAAGGTGCATCATAACCCTTATTTCTCCTAGGGCAACTTTAGAAAAATAAAATATTAAAAAACATTAACTTGCCTCTGTCCCTGACGGGATTCGATCCCTTGAAACCTCCTCGCTCATTTCCTTAACCATGACCAAGCCACCGTTGGACCACATGCCCTCACGTGTTCAGAGGGGCACAAACCAAAAAAAATACCTCAATATTTTGCGCCCTTCAAAAACTCAAAAATGCTTCAAGCGTTTCAACACAACAAGCATCCTCGGCAAGATTCGATCGTAGGACCTCCTGCTTCTTACACAACGCATGAAACACTAGGCCAAAGGTGCCTATGCATTTGGTTATCCTCCGTGAACAATTCTTCAACAAACCTAAATTTTGTAAACCCTTCACATGCCTCTTTACACACACTTCAACACACAAGATCTTTTCGCATTACATGATCAATTCGAATGCATTCGAAAATCAAGGACTAGAATTTACCGAAGCTTTTGGTGGCATATATATATGCCTTTCCTACTTTCTTTAAATGTCAGCGCTGTTATTTTTAATATATGACTTTCCTCATTTCTTTAGACGTTAGCGCTATAATTTTATTTTTAATTTTAAAATTAAAATTAAAATTTTAAATAATTTAAAATTTAAACTAAATATTTAAAATTAAATATCTCCATCACCGGGGCACATTTTTCGATGAAACAAAAAACCAACCTAGGTTTTAAGAAAAACCCATTTCAAATCTGCCATCCATGGTTTTAAATAAAACATTTTATTTTGCCTGCCTTGGTTTTCACAAAAACCATGTATATATCCATGCTCTCCAAAATATCATAAATGATATTTTATGAAGTGCTTTTGCCACAAAAAATAAAATGTGATATAAATGATCCATGTGACATCAATGACAACATAAAATAACTCAAATTGCCAACATTACTCCCATATTACATTATTTCTTTCCTCTGTCAACTTTCTTCCATATTTTTCTAATATCCTTTTCTTGATGAATTACTTGATCTTTTTATCTTGAACCTGTTTGACCTTCTTGCCTTGAAACTGCTTGACCTTCTTATATTAAACTTGTTTGAAATTGAGTCCTACACCATTTTGCAATATGTCCAAATTTATTGCAATTAAAACACTTGATATTGTAGCCTTTGGATGGTGCCCATATCCTAAATTCTTTCTTGAAATAAATTCCATATCCTTTCCTTTCCTAAATTCTGTAAAGTGAAGTTCTGTTTTCATAATTATTATGACCATGACTTCTAAATTGTGTAGATCTAAAACCAAAACCATATTGCTCATTTCCTTTGCACTGAGAATCTCTATGACCAATCCTATTGTATAAGAAGCAATGTCCTTGAAAACCATACCTTCTTCCTTTGAAGTTCCTTCTAGCAAAATCAAACTTCTTTGATTCATAGACCCTGTAGTGTATAGCACTGTATTCAAATCCATTATAAGAAAAAAAATATCCTTGAAAAGCCCTTTGTTCATGCCTTTGTTCCTCATACCTTTCTTGATCTTTATCCTTGTGATCATCTTTGACTTGTGCATTGTATCCTTGATCCTTCTTTGTGGTATCCAAATCTTCTTCCTTAACTTCTTCCTTGCTTTCTTCTTCAAGAATTTCTTTGCTTCTTGAACTTGATTCACCTATCTCAAAACAAGATCTAAACTGGATATTTGGAGCCATAGGAGCTTTGGAACTTTCTTCATGAATCTTAGGTGCTTCCTTGCTTTCATCTTTTATAACTTCCCTTCCTTTTGAGTGTGACTTTTATTGGAAATGAGATACAACCTTAAAATATGTTTCCACTCCCTTTTGAACCTTTTCATCTAATGTGTCATGTCTTGTTGTCATTAACCTTAGTTCTTCATTCATAATTTCCTCTATAATTTTTGCATCTTGAAGCTCATCTCTTAGATCATTGATTGTCTAAAGTAGTTCTCTGATTTTGACATCTATTCAAATCTTGTTTTCAAGATTCCTGATTTCTTCTTTTAGCATTTTGACTTCAGATTATTATTTTCTTGGCTCATCCTCTTCTTTTTATTTTACCAAAAGTGAGTCTTCTTCATATTTACTTTCACTAATATCATTATCATCTTCTATAGCAAACAAACTCTTATAAATTATTTGACCATGCCTGTTTTCTTGATGTGTCATTTCATCTTCACTATCAATGAAGCCATTGCAATATCCTGATCTGTGATCTCTTTGACCACACACAAAGAATTTTTCTCTTTCACCTTCTATTCCTAATAATATATGTTCTTCCTTTTCATCATCTGACTTGTCTCTATCACTGTGATCTGAGATATCATTTGCTTCTTCAATGTAGAAAGTTTTCTTTATCTTACGAAAACTTTTCTTCTTCTCATGCTTGCTTTGCTTGTACCTGTCCTCTTTGCCATGCTTATGCTTTCATTCTTCTTTTCTTCTATGATCCTATTTTTCATCATCACTATTTTATTCATGTGTACACTTGTTTGCATAGTGGCCATAATCACCATACTTGTATCATTTGACTTTCTTCATATCCCTGTAATTCCTTGAGTCCTTTTTCCTTTTGATAAAGTTAGATTCATCATCATTATCTGAATCTCTATATGTCTCTGGATATTTCCATTTATTTTTCTCTAAATATTTGAATGCAATTTCTTTCTTTGGAACCTGATGCTTTTCTATCCTTATCTCATAAACTGTGAGAGTTCCTTGTAGTTCTTCCATTGTTAGCTTGTTGATATTATTTGTTTCTTCTATCACTGAAACCTTTACATCATACTTCATGGGAAGTGATATAAAAACCTTTTGAGTAACATATGATTATTTCATATCAAATCCTAGGCCTCTCATGGTGTTAGCAATCTCATCAAATCGAAGCAAGAACTTTGTAATATCTTCAAAATATTCCATTTTCAATTCTTTGAATATTTTTCTACGAGTTTGTCGTTTTGCCAACTTTACCTTGGAATATCCTTCATAGGTATTTCACAACTTGGTCCACATTTCATTATCTGAATTACATACCATGAAATTTGTAAAATCTATCTCACGAAGCCCAGTTAGAATACAATTCATTGCCTTTGCATTGATCTCAACCAATTTCCTGATAGTCTTATCTGTCTCGGGATCACCTTAAACCTTATACTCTTTTTCAACCATCTGCCATACCTCATATCCCTGTGATATCAAGTAGTTCTTCATTCTTATGCTCTGAAAAGCATAATTTTTATTGTCAAATAGTAGAGCCATACTTGTAGATGATCCATTCTATGAAGTCATATGTGTTCTTGTAGAATTTGCCCTCAAGCTGTTAGCTTTTTCGAAGGAAACCGCTTTGATACCAATTGAAGAACATAAGATTATAATGAGAGGGGGGGTGAATAGTATAGCACCCACTTTTTAATTTCTTTCCAAACCAATATCAATTAGTGTCCTCAATTGCAATAACCAAATATAGAAGTGTGCATTAATAACATAGATAGCAATAGTAAGCAAGTGCACAAATCATCACACACAGTTGAGACACAAGATTTAACGTGGTTCCCCCAATCTTTGGTAGTCCATAAGATATTATCCTTATAATATTTCACAAAGAAATAGGTATACTTATCCAAATACAAATGATTACCTTGATCTACTCAAAGCTAGGCTATCTTGATATGCTCAGGTGGGCTCCACTGATTTGCTCAACTAGGCTCTCTACTGATCTACTCAGCTAGGCTATCCACTAATCTGCTCAGCTAGGATATCCTTATCTACTCATGTGGTTTGTCCTGATCTGCTTAGGTGGGCTATCCATTGATCTGCTCAACTAGGCAACTAGTGTTGATATATTTTTTTGTTTTTGTCTTGTATCTTTCATTGCTCACAAATCTGCCTCAATGCCTTCTCACAAGGCTAAAAAAATATTGATCAAATGCTGCCCTAAATCTATTCTCAAAGCCTTCACAAAAGGCTTAAAAAATCCTGATTAAATGTTTTCCCAAATCTGTCCACAAATCTATCCCAAAAGCCTTCTCAAAGGCTCAAACAATCATGCACAAAAGTTGTCTCAAATCTATCCAAAAATTCTATCCCAAAAGCCTTATCAAAGGCTCAACCAATCATGCATAAAAGTTGTCTCAAATATGTCCAGAAATTCTATCCCAAAAGTCTTCCCAAAGGCTCAACCAATGACTCTCAAGTAGCACTCAAATATCAATCACAAATCAATGAAGGTAAGGCTCAATGATGAACTCAATAATGGATAACAAATGAATGATGATAATACTCAACAATGTGCTCAAAAATTAATGGCAATGTACTATTCAATGGATGACGACAATGATCCACAATGATCTCAACAATGTATGACAAATGATCTCTCAAATGGATGACAACAATGCTCAACAATGTACTCTCAAATGGATGACAATAATTCTCAACAAGGTACTCTCAAATGGATGACAAATGATATCTCAAATGGAAACCTCTCCAAGAAATAACAATGAGGACTTCAACCAACCAAGGAAAATCTCCACAAGTGATAGCAATAGGTTCTCAATAATATCTTCCTCATGCAATTTCAATAATCTCTCCAGAAACAAGCACAACTCCCTCAAGCAAAGAGCTCTCAAATAGCCAACAATGATCTCAAATGAAAGGCAAATGTATCCACAAGTGACTAGTAAATGATCTCCTCAATGGTGTCAAATAGTGGTAATGTACTCAACAAGTAACCAACAATAATATCCTCAAAGCAATAGCAAAAACCTCCTCAATAATGGCAATAATCTCAATGAACTCCACTAAAGCAATCATGGAACTTAAGCATCAATTTTATCCATAAAATTGATTTTATAATCCATCCACTTCCTCTCAATAGCCAAGGCACATAATCAAGCAATTTGTATTCAAATTCAAACCCTAACTCATGTGCATGTCTTCTAACTCAAGGTAGCAATTAACTAGGTCTCAAGTTCCTAGTTTAATTTCATAATCATGCACTAGGACATATAACAAGTTCAACACTTTTCAACCTTATGACTCCCTAATTTCATTAACACATACAACAAGCACCTATGCTTTTATTTTTAATTCCACACCTTATAACTACACATACAACAATCACAAATATTTAACTTCACATCTTATAACTCCCTAAGCAGATAAAACAATAATTTATTTTCATTAAATACCTTATGACTCCCTAAGCACATTAACACATACAACAAACATTTATTTCCCTAAACTCCTTATGACTCCCTAGATATCACACAAATAATTTTGATGCACCAAAAATAACAAATATTACCATGTGCTGGAGATAAATACCTTTATATGAAATTCATAGCCTTCACAACCGTTGAAATCATTAATACCTTTGCCAAAATTAATGTGCCTTCACACCTTCGAAATCATCAATGCCTTGCCAAAAATCAATGCGTCTTCACACCTTTGCGGAAGTCGAACTCTATTCCTCTTGCCTAGTGTTGTGAGGTGCTTACCATGTGGGCACCAACCCACGTTGGGATATTAATCCCAAACACCCAACTTCACCTGCGCTCAAATCCAAAAAACTTAAGTTTCCTTCCTTAGCAAAACATTTTACCCTAGTAGGATTCGAACAACGAACCTACCTTGTGCAAAGTTTATGCGCTGGAAACTGTGCTAAGGAGTCCTCCGTGATGTCACTTTTCTGCACTGTTTACTTGACATTGCTATAAAATTTAAAGTTACTTATCCTTCTTTCTTCGCTGCTCCCCTTTCGACGACTCTCTCTCATGCGCTATATCAAGTATTTTAACTTTGAATTGGGATATCTCCTTCATTATTTTGAATTTTGTCATGAAAATTTTTGCACCAAGGTTTTATGGGAAAAAATTTTCATCCATCATAATTTGGAGAAGTCTTAGCATAGTGGTTTTAATGAAAAACTCTTTCCAATGGTTTTAATGAAAACCCTTTCGTTGGTTTTAATAAAAAATCCTTCCGTCGATTTTAATAAAAACCCTTGCCATTGGTTTTAATAAAAATATTTACCATTGGTTTTAATCAAAACCATTAATATATTATTTAAAAAATTAAATATTATATACCTCTTGTGCCACAAAACCTTGTAAATATCCATGCTCTCCAAAATATCATAAATGATTATTTATGAAGTGCGTTTGCCACCAAAACTCAATGTGATCCATGTGACATCAATGACAACACAAAATAACTCAAATTGCCAATAGGTGCGAATGCAATTATGATCACCTAAATGGAAAATCGAAACTCAATTTTGCCCCTTCTAAAGGTGAGTGTCAATTTAAAAGGGAATGACGCAGTTATCAAAATTTTTTTGTCTTAAACAATTACTTGAATGCTTGGGGCAACAAGAGCCACGATCCAGAATTTTTGCAAGAATTAAATGCTAAATCCTCCAGTCTAGTGTGATCCTGATGATTTTCAAAGCACCTTCTATGGACTTCGTTCTTTTTCAAAGCAAAATTATATTTCATGGATTTCAATTGGCAAGGGTAAGATTCCTAGGTAAGAATGAGATAATGTGATGGTGCCCATGATTTAATGTTCAATATATCAATTGCCGCATGACATTGCTGAGTCTCAATGCACCAATGCTTGGGACGCACTCTCTATTGTCCATTTTTTTCAATTTCCCAAGCGCATTCCATAAAAACCGGATCGTTGTCCCTTGAATAATAATATGATTTGATCATCATTACCAAGGGAGAGAATTGTTGTTGTTGATATTTGACCAACCAATGTTTTTTTTGTAAGCGCATTTAATGAAAGAGGTGAAATACTCTATAAATAATAATAAAATTTCCATTGTAAAGAAGGTTAGACAACTAGTTTTTCATATTTTATTGATACTTGCTATTAAATCTATATACCAAGAATTAATGATTAGTTTCCTTTGAAGTAGAAAATCTTTTATCTCCCTAATTTATTAAATTTGCAAATTTTCTAAATCTTTCAAATTTCAAATATTTTAAAACTTTCAAAATTTTCAAAAATATTTTTGTGAGTAGAAATCCTTCTCTCCAAAATCAAATGAATATATCAAATTTTCAAAAATCACAATTTTGAAATATATTGCAAAAAGTAATTACAAAAAATATAATATGAAATATTAAAAAAATGGTTGAAGTCCTTTTAAATATTGCCTTAATATTTAAAAATATAAATATAAATTTATTTTAGCTCCCACTTAAATAATAAATAAAGTTCCCAAGTTTCAATTCTTCAAATTAAAAACTTAACTTAGGACTTTAGCACCAAAATATTCCAAATTTAATAGATCAAAATATGTCATGGCTAACCTTATATCCTCTCGATGAATTAGGTCAAGTTGACCACCAACCTAGGAAGTAACTGCCCAGTTTGCATACAATGATAAACACACCTTGCAATGCTATGATTAACTACTGCTAAAGATATTGCAATCCAACACTCTAAGAGATATTGATATTGGAATGTTGCAAAGCGTAATGTATGGAAATGTAGTATGACTTATCCACATTTTCAATATAGTAGAGAATTCTAATGGTGCTTCACCTGAACCTTTTTATGTTCATAGTTTGTTATCTTAACGTCCTTGGCTATTTTGATGCACGCTTCAGAATTTCTCTAGATGGACTTATCAACATCCCTTTCTAGTTTGGTTTACACTCTGATTAGACCTCTCAACAACCCATGGTTGATTTAGTTTTCTCTTCAAGAGTGAGTGCTCTAGATGGACCTATCCCTTGTTCGTATGGTTTGCTCTTCAAAAGTGAGTTATTTGGCTAGACCTCTTAACATCCCTTGTTTATCTAGTTTATGCTTTAGAAGTGAGCGCTTCTAGCTAGACTAAAAATTATAGTTGTCCTCCAATGAAACATGTCTGTTTCATAGGGCTTGGTGTTTCAATGGACTAGATCATTACTAAAATTTTGGCCTAGACTAATTGTCACTAGAATAGCTTATTGTCCAAAGCAAGTGCTACTTTGATTATCTTTCCCTTGCTCTTTCTTTTCTTTTCTTCTCAAGTCTTTCTTGAGATTTAACCTTTTTTGAGATCTTATAATTTTTCTTTTTCTTAGGTAATTGCCTAAGTTCTTCAATATCTTTCTCAAGTACTTTCCCAAGTTATATCTTCTCAAGTTTTTTCTTAAGTTCTTCAATATCTTCTCAGGTTCTTTCTTGAGTAATATTTTCAATATCTTTTCAGCGTTCTTGATGTAACAACCCTCATTTTCATCCCACTTGACAGAGTAATTTTTTATCATAACATGTCTATTATCAATGTAGAGTCCATAATGAAGTATGTTCAAACTATCATTAATCAAGGTAGTAAGTAACCAAGATACCAAGGTAGTAACTCTTGTGATAGGAGTGATCAACTCCTATCTAACCTGACGTACCTTCATGATATTTATTAATCCATAATTTGATTTTTATCTCTCTATTAATTAGGAAGTTTAATTAAGTCTACACACTTAATTGATAAATCATAAATCAATTATAATATGTAATTCCTATTTGAATAAACAATCATTTTTATTTCTATGGTAAACATATGTTATTAATCAATGCATAAAGATTACCTCATCCATACTTATGTAAATGTAAACAAAGACCATTTCTTGAAATATTACATGTAAGCATAAACCATTGCATCATATTTTAATAACCATTCCATGGAAAAGTAAATGCAACATCCATAATTAGATCTAATAAACAACAAGTGCAAATCCACATAATAAAGATCCATAACACATTATTTATCCTAGGAAAAACCCCGAAGGGAAACAACCCAACCTCAAAATATGCATCCTCATATTTCATTAATCCTTTTGTCTCAATTTACAATGATATAAAGAATCCTAAAGATCCTTTTTCAAACCATCATTAAATACATTGATATAGGAGAATCCCACACATTCCTATTTTCAGGTCATCATTACAATTGAAACACATAAATGAAATGTTCATTGGATACATATACATTGAGAATGAAGGAAACCTCATGGTTTCCTCAAGAATGAATCTCATATTCATTATTTAAAACTAGATATCATTATACCATTCAATCCAACATGGAGTGAAAGTTATAAGATAAAAGTCTTATAATACAAGAAGAGACCCCATAATCCCTTCAAGAATAAATTCCACATCCATTATTTCTAAATATATTTATTTTTCCACAAAATGAAATCTCTAATGCATTCATCATTGATTGCATTTCTAATCAACTATATAATCACAAAAGTAAACCCCATAATATCCCCAAGAATAGATTACCTATGCATTCTTTCCCAATTAATTTATAAGGTGATTTCATAATTCAACTTTCATTGATTCTCATTCATTTAGAAATAAAATTTAAACAAAGAATCAAGTATCATATTTTGTTTAATATAGCAATCCAATTTTTTTCTACATTGTTACAAAATTTGTATTATAATCTTTCCCCAAGATTACACTATAGTTTTGACAAATTTACCACAATTTGTACCATAATATCTTCCAAATATTATACTATAGTTCTTATAAATTTCTCTAATTTGTCCCATAATACTTCCCCAAGATTACACTATAGTTATTACAAATTTATCATAATTTTTTTCTATTATCTTCCACAAGATTTCAATTTTGTACCATACTTTTTTCCCAAGATTACACTATAGTTCTTACAAACTTCCCTAGTTTGCACCATAATATTTCCCCAAGATTACACTATAGTTCTTACAAATTTACAATAAATTTAATCTAAAGTTATCTAAAAATATTTCCACAAGATCACATTATAATTTTCTACAAATTGTCCTCAAATTTGTATTATAATATTTTCCCAAGATCTCATTATATTTTTCTGCAAATAAAACTCATTTTAGATCTAGCATTATTTCCAATTGTTCCACTATAATGGGTTTCCTTTGAGAGCTTCAATTAGCTCACTATATTAAAGGATATTATTCAAATATACACATATTTGTTTCCACGAAGTACTATCAAATTACCTCCATTCTCCTTTTTATAGAACCAATACCTTATAACCTCCAAGTCAAAGGTTAGTTTGGCAAAAGAAAAGTGGTTTACAAGCATGCAATTGTTTTAATTAAGAAGATGAATGTTTAGTTAAAAAGAGTAGAAAATTTTAGGTTAGATTTGATTCCAAACCAGACACTCGACATGCGTCAAATCATACAACTACAACAATCGATTTCCATTGGTCAAGTTAAACTGCGACCAACTATTGATGCACTAACCTCCATGGTTATGAGGGCTAACCTCTATGATTAACCCGACCAAAATATATGGTCACTTACTTAGAGGAATATTCCTCTATATAAACCATACTAATATCTCTTACATAAGCAATGTGGAATATTTCATATCACACCGAATAGAAAAAGGTTTTGAAATTACTCTTACGAGTGCTCACGCATTTTGAATGAACACATGGTGACATCGGTACAAATTCAAACAAACCTATGTATACCTTCATATGGCACCAAGTTGACCACCAAGTGGTGTGGCCATCGACCACCACTTGGTGGTTAAGAGTTTAAGGGAGATCCAATCCCTATAAACTCATTTTAGGCCTGAGCATGTCCCATGTGGGATATTTGCACATGAGACCTTTATACTACTCTTATTTGCATGGGGTCGAGAGTGATCCAATGTGAATCAGTCATGCAGATAGGGTAACACAGAGGTCGCATACCTCTTTGTAAGCCCCTAAATGAAAAACCTAACGTGCTTCTCAATTCTAGGTCCAATGAGATTGAAGAGTTGAAGGATGATTGTAGGTAATATTTAGCAGGAGGGTTTCAATAATTAATAACAATTATTAGAGGTTGGAAAAGACCGTATTTTATAGCATATTGAAGGTGTTGTAATTCATTCTAGCGTAGCTAAAAAATATTAAACAAATCATCAAAAATTCATTGAAAGAGAATTGTATAAAGCAAAATTTTATCAGTATAGAATATTGCTTGGCAAATACTATGATCAAACAAGGTAGGGTTTGGTTGAATCTGCAATTCAAATGATGACTGCAATGCACTAACCAATAGGAGGGTATCAAGTATCAATTCAATTATTGGATATGGCATCATACCTCCTACAAAAAATACATTCAATGATAATACGCTCCAATGAAAGCACATAACTTCTAAACAAGGACTTCAAATACCCATCAACAAGGAACTTGAGTTGGGAATAATGAAACACCTAAAATTAAACATTAGCAAAAGTTAAATTTTACCTCAATAGCAGGAATCATGTGATTATAATTATATCTTAATAATATCACCAAAAGCATGACTTCACTCAGTAATGATACCATACCAAAATGAAGATTACAATATACATTAAACATAAGCAGGCTTTCTTCAAAGATCTAACATATACATGCCTCTGTAGGAATTTTAGATAACTATAATGGATTTATAATGATATAAAAACTATCAAAACTACAACCATATAGATTCTAAAGCACTAAAATACTTTTAATAAGGGAAGCAAATAAAATCATAATAAAACAGACATACATCTTTGCATTTCATATCTACAATAAGACATTAGTCAAACCAAAAATAGAATGCATATATGGGTCAATTAAAAATCCCATTTTCTAAAGCACACATATTTACTACTTACTTGAAAACAATGCTTGATTGAAAGAGCAATTCAATTAAGCATGACATAAATTCAAGTGCTTAATAAAGGTAGGAGCAAACTAATTATGAATCAAAGCAAAACATTGATCCATTTCATAGTTGAAATAAGACAAACAAAGAGACTTCCTGACCTAAAAATTTTGCATGATTAATCACCTAGGATTTCTTATCCATCTTAAAATATCTCCTTCCTCTTATTGTTTTCGCCATGCTTGCCTCCAAGGATGTCTACCCCCCTTAGTTAGACATATGCAGGTTTTTATAGATTTTTAGGATTCTTACCTATTCAAAAGTTATACTTGGAATAAGTTATAAGGAAGGATCTATGAAGAAGCAATTTTATGCCATATAGATACTAATAGGGTCATCGTTACATTTTTCTCCTTCTTCTATAAATCAGCCCAAATTTTCACCTTTTTTAGAATTTTGGCTCCATTTTATTCCCCTTATAGAAGTCCTATTTTCTGCTTTTCTTTTTACTATTTATTTTTTAGCATTTTGTAACAAAATAATGATTAATTTAATCCTATTTAGAATAAAAGATAATTAGGTTAAATTATAACCATAATCAATGTCAATTGTATAATATTGGTTATTAATATTGGCATTCTTCCTTTTTATGGATCTTCTGCAAGATTTATCTTTATCAAACATTTTGATCTTACTAGTTAATTTTCTTGCCACCCTTGAGAGCTCTTATACCTGCAAATCAACAACTCATCAATAGTACCACATTCAAATCATCAATTCCATTTAACTACTAATCATATTTGTGACTACAAAACATGATTAAACATATATAATCAATATCAACTATGAGACCTACCAAGGGAGGGTTGTGACATACTCCCCCCTTGGAGTAAACACAATCCTCTATGTTTTCCTGCAAAACAAAGCATTCATTAGTAAGAACACAAGTTCATATAATATCCACTTTTCCCAAGTGGTAAAGTTGTCCCTTTGGAACCTGCTTGCTCTATCATCTGCATCATAAATATTTTTTAAACGAAAATCATGTTTTGTTTCCATAGATAATATATGAATTCATATTTCCATACTAGATTAAATATTATAAGTCTAGGTTTATCAAAAATTCTCACAGAGGAGTTACAACTTGTGACTTGATAGCTCTTACCATGACTTAACCTCATGGAATTAGGTGTCACTAAAGATAAAAACATAATTTCATAATTATTATTTCAAGATACCCATATATCTTGAAATACTCTTTGGTAAACCTATTTACCATCACCAGTGCATCATCCTTGATATTCCCTGGTTTACTTTTTTTGTCAATCTATTGACTATCATGTTAGATTCATACCTCAAGAAACACAAACATCAAGTAAAGTACCCAAAAGAGTCTAAGGTACATTGCTTAAGACCCATAAAATGTGGAGGGTTAGATTAGCTCTTCTACTTTGATTCACTAGTGGTTCAATAGTGGGAGGACATGACTTAAACATAAGTAGTCTCTGAGTATTTGCATTTCTCTTACAAAATTTACTGGTAATAGTAATGATCAAACTTACTCTGTGTAAGGTATGACTACACTTACTCCATGTAAGGTGTCATTCCCTAAAGTATTATCATCCAATGATATCCATGGTCACACTTAATCCCCGTAAGATGCCATTCCAAAAGTATTATCATCCACTGATAACAATGGTCACTCTTACTTCCTGTAAGGTGCCATTCTAAAAGTATTATCATCCACTAATAACAATGGTCACTTTTACTTCTTGTAAGGTACCATTCTAGAAGTATTATCATCCACTAATAACAATGGTCACTCTTACTCCCTGTAAGGTGCCATTCCAAGAATTTGAATAAAATTCAATCAATTTTAAGAGAGAATCCCATAATCCTCTCAAGAATAGATTTCCTATCTATTCTTCCCTTAAGGAATATTTCATACTTAACTAATAATAGAAGTTCCACCTCTATTCCTGCTTATTAAGATTATTTTTAACTAAGAATAGAAATTTTCCATCATTATATTTCATTAATTTTGATGGATCCCAATAGATGTATCCAAAATTTTCTTCTTCATTCCAAGGCATTCCTCACTCGAGAACTAGTCGCTGCAGATGACACTCAAGTGGTCAGGATGTGGTCCCATCCTAAAATTTTGGGGTTTTACCTCAACATACCTTCATGGTATGAATATACCTTGATACCTACTTGGTACAAGGATGCCTTAATGGTATCCCCAAATTATCTTACCAATATTTGCAAATATAAGACCCTTCTACCATAGTGCAAGGCTCTTCCTTTTGTCCCCCAAAAGAAAACACCATTCTCAAAAAATACGATCATATGTTGGATCCTTGGGTGTATCACCTTGGGACTTAGCTCATTTGTGGTGAGCTATCAAAGAATTTTTAGTGCTTAATTACCAAATAATTAGGCCTATTACATAGCTTGGCTTCCCCGATCCTAAGGAACCAAAACCAACTTGTGATAATAATCCATACCTTCATGGATAGGATAATTAGTCCAAGCTTACCTGCTTAGGACCGTCCAAAAGCTTTCCTATTTTTTGGAACCCTCTGAGCCACTGCCTAGAATATCACAAGAAAACTTGAGTGTCAACCATTGTAACACCCCTGAAGCAAGAAGACTTGAGGTAATTCTAGCTGTAAATTCCTCATGTATTGAGAACATCTGATCCAACTCTTAATGAAGTTCAATAGAGAATACTAATTCTTAGTATAATAAAAAATTTCCATGAAGTGTATTAATACAAATTCTAGTATGGTATAAGCATTCCTTATATTTCACACATGTAAAATTACATGTTTACATAAGCAAAGTCTACTAGGCTACAACAAGCTTCCTTTTAGCACATAAAAGTTAGTTTTCAGCATTCAATATGACAGGCATCACTACTGCTATCTTTCAGTCCATTCACCACTCTGTGTTAGACCTAATTATTGCAAATAAGTGGTTCGAGGTCTAGCTCATCTAGTAATACTTATACGTCCACATGGTATACTTACATAAGGTAGTGCTAGAGTGAGAAACCCATGACTTACTAATGCATCAAGACATGAAGTCAAGTATGTAGATGTATACTCATCCCTTTCTTGTCAAAGTTGATAATTCTCAGCTTGAATGGATTCTATTGAACCCTCACCATTCCTTTGTGCTAGGTCCTATTGGAGTATATCTCACTCTACCCTAGTAATATCCCTTTCGGACTCCAACTGTCAAAATTGCTGCCTCAAGGACTCCACTTTATGCAGTCCATCCATCATGAAATATCCACTATTATTTTCTTGATAGTTTGAAGGACTTGCTTTAGCCTCTAGCTGATGGTGTACTTGGAACCTAGGGAGTTCTTCTACTTCCCTTTCTATACCCTTGAGTATAAACTCTCCTTTGTCGATGGTTGTTGCTTGGCCATCCTCTTCCACCAAAATTTTCTCATCTTGTCATTGCTGAGTAGACCATAATCGATCAAATTTTGGGATTGTGCCTGCATTGTCCATATTTGAAACCCATATAACCTCATATTTCTCCAAGATTAATGGTTCCATATATGGTGGTATTACTCCTTTCCTCCATTTCCTTGTATATATCACGAGGGGATTTGGTATTCCTTGCCTAATATTGAACTACCGTAATAATTGAGTATATTGAAAGTACTCATATTATGTGCTTACTCACCCAATCATCCACCTTGATCATTGTACATGAGCTAGATGAAATCCATCTTCTACCCATAATGGGCTTATTCTCCATGGTCTCCATATCACACCTTGGGATTTACCATATAGATTGATACAACTCTCAATTATCTTCTCGTGGTCTGCTCAACCACAACTATTTCTCCTTTTGCCATATTAGTGCATAAGATACTTTTTTATCTACCAAAATATGTGCATTATAAGGCAAACCTTGAGGTCTATGCATAGCCACATGTTTCCAAGCCCATACCTACAATAAAAGGATACAACTTATCCCTGTTTGCTTTATCATTTGTATCTTGAAAAACTCTCTATAGGTCTAAGCCAACAAGGTTGGTACCCATGCAAACACAATTGAATACTCCACTATATCCTGCACCATACCTAGCATATTATAAAGGAATCGTACACGTAGTGAGTCAGGTAAAATGATGTTCGATATGAACACCATTAGCATGTATTAGCTAGGCAAATATTTGGCAAACATAAAAAGTAGGCCATACATAATACCACCCTTCTCATTGTTCACATCTCTCCACTCAGTTCTAAATACTCTTTCCAAAATCAACCCTTTCTCTGCTTCACCTATGGCTATCACTGTAGACCCTTCAACTAGTAACTGATATATTTGGTATACATCCTCCAGGATGATAGTAATTTCTCTAGTAGGTAACTAGAAAGTTTCCCTATCATGATTCTATCTTTCGATCAGGGATGATAGATAACCTCTATCTACTTCCACTAGTTCCACGTAAGTTACTCCTACTAATCCTATCTCACTCAACCACTGCCAGTAATTGGCTTCCAACATACTCCTAGCTTCCTAAATGATTGCTCTAAAGGAAATGAAGGGTCTAATAATCTTCAATGGCACAATTTATTCTACCTTGCCTTATTAGCTTATTTTGATATTGCTGGAATCCATATTTTTATAAGATGTGTAACAGTAGATCAACGAGTAAAAATAGAAGGATCAAGAAACATACTATGGGGTTTACCTCAAGCAAGATTACTATAAATAGTGCAAACCCTAATACTAGCATAATCGTGTTGGAATCCATGGGTAGTTTAGCAGGTTGATCCTTCTTGCTATGAAATAAAATTCATCAAAATATTAGCCTATTTTCTCAAAAAATACGATGCGCCTAACCAACCATCGGTTTGCTCAATCATCTAATCAATAATAAATCAATTATCTCAAGTCCATTCCATCATCCTTCATGGATCATGTACTGATTGAATCTCAAGTCATTCATTTCCAATATTGTCATAATTATTTAGGGGTTTATTGTACCTCTTTTTACTTGAAACCCTCTTATTTCTTCATGCATTTGACATCTTATCCTATTTAGTATATTATCAATACCTTATCCATTGATTCCATCAATCTATCATATACAGGTTATTTATACACCACATTCTTGGGTGCCTTTTTAAACTCCAATAATTATTACTTTGTTGATAATGATGTTTACCTCGAGACAAGCACTATACCCACTTTACACCTGTAACTTCTCGAAACCACGTATCAAGATCCTCCTAAATTAGGATTCATTTCAAAAATTTATGCATAGGATATCTTGAAGTAAAAATAATCTAGTAAATATATTCACATCGAATACTCCTATGTGGGTATTAATACCACATGCAGCATGTAGTGGGGCTATCCCAAATTTAAAACATGTATTGTACACTATTAAAATCGATCACCACCCAGGTGGTTGGGTGGCATACTATACCACGGTGACGATGATAGCTGGTTGGTAGCATATTTGGTGTAACTCCCCACCAAAATATCATTTCAAGGAGTGTTTTAGGTGGAGCTGGTATGGTGACCCCATATCCATTTGGTGGTATTCCATTGGCTCTGTCCTTGCCTTCTTTTGCTACCAACTTCTGGACAAAGGACATGATTGTATTCAAGAGGCTACGTAGTCTCTCTAAACAATAAATAATATAAAATGTTATTTTGTTGATTACCTGATATTATTCACACTCTTGCCTCATTGCAAGGTTATCACAATGGAATTTGTTTTCTTACTTCCAAAAAATTATCAAATGAATTAACTTCCATAGATAATATCCATATTATACGTCAATAGATAATCATTAGGTAAACTTATAATATTGTTCCTAGAGTTATAACAAAGCCTATATTTTTTCTATCCTAGACCTAACACTATAATCCACTAGCTAGCTTGGGCTCTGATACCAACTGTAACAACCCTCATTTTCATCCCACTTGAGAGAGTAATTTTTTTATCATAACATGTCTATCATCAATGTAGAGTTCATAATTAAGTATGTTCAAACTATCATCAATCAAGGTAGTAAGTAACCAAGAGATTTACAACATGGTCAGTGTCAACTCTTGTGATAGGAGTGACCAAATCCTATCTAACCTTACATACCTTCATGATGTTTATTAATCCATAATTTGATTGTTTCTCTCTATTAATTAGGAAGTTTAATTAAGTCTACACACTTAATTGATTAATCATAAATCAATTATAAGACTTAATTCCTATTTGAGTAAACAATCATTTCTATTGCAGTGGTAAACATATGCTATTAATCAATGCATAAATATCACCTCATTCATACTTATGTAAATGTAAACAAAGATTATTTCTTGAATAATTACATGTAAGCATAAACCATCACATCGTATTTTGATAACCATCCCATGGAAAATTAAATGCAACATCCATCATTAGATCTAAATAACAATAAGTAAAAATCCACATAATAGAGATTTATAACACATATTTATCCTAGGAAAAACCCCAAAGGGAAACAACCCAACCTCAAAATATGCATCCTCATATTTCATTAATCCTTTTGTCTCAATTTACAATGATATAAAGAATCCTAAAGATCCTTTTTTGAACCATCATTAAATACATTGATATAGGATAATCCCACACATTCCTATTTTTAGGTCATCATTACAATTGAAACACATAAATGAAATATTCACTAGATACATATACATTGAGAATGAAGGGAACCTCATGGTTCCCTCAAGAATGAATCTCACATTCATTCTTTAAAACTAGATATCATTATACCATTCAATCCAACATGGAGTGATAGTTATAAGATAAAAGTCTTATAATACAAGAAGAGATTCCATAATCCTTTCAAGAATAGATTCCCCATCCATTATTTCTAGATATATTCATTTTTCAACAAAATGAAATCTCTAATTTATTCATCATCAATTGCATTTCTAATCAACTATACAATCACAAGAGGAAACCCTATAATTTCCCCAATAATGGATTCTCTATTCATTCTTTCCCAATGAATTTAGAAGGTGATTTCATAATTCGAATTTCATTGATTCTCATTCACTCATAAATAACATTTAAAAAAGTAATCAAGTATCATATTTTTTTTAATATAGCAATCCATTTTTTTCCTATAAATGTTTTTATAAATTTTGTATTATAATCTTTCCCCAAGATTACACTATAGTTCTTACAAATTTGCCATAATTTGTACCATAATTTTTTCCCAAGATTATACTATAGTTCTTACAATTTTTTCCAATTTGTACCATAATATTTCCCCAAGATTACACTATAGTTCTTATAAATTTATCATAATTTTTTTCTATTGTCTTCCACAAGATTTTAATTTTGTACCATAATCTTTTCCCAAGATTACACTATAGTTCTTACAAACTTCCCTGGTTTGCACCATAATCTTTCCCCAAGATTACACTATAGTTATTACAAATTTACCATAAATTTATTCTATAGTTATCTAAAAATATTTCCACAAGATCATATTATAATTTTCTACAAATTATCCTCAAATTTATATTATAATATTTTCCCAAGATCTCATTATATTTTTTCATAAATAAACCTTATTTTAGATCTAGGATTATTTCCAACTGTTCCACTATAATGGGTTTCCTTAGAGAGCTTCAATTATCTCACTAGATTAAAGGATATTATCCAAAGATGCACATATTTATTTCCACCAAGTACTATTAAATTTCCTCCATTCTCATTTTTATAGAACCAGTAGATTATAACCTCCAAGTCAAAGGTTAGTTTGGCAAAACAAAAGTGGTTTACAAGAATGCGATTGTTTTAATTAAGAAGAGGAATGTTTAGTCAAAAAGAGTGAAAATTTAAGGTCATATTTGATCCCAAATAAGACACTCAACATGTGTCAAATCATGCAACTACAACAATCGACTTCCATTGGTCAAGTCAAACTGCACCCAACTGTCGGTGCCCTAACCTCCATGGTTAGGAGGACTAACCTCTACGATTAACCTGACCACCATCCATGGTCACTTTCTTAGAGGATTCTTACTATATATAAACCATACTAAGATCTCTTACATAAGCAATGTGGGATATTTCATCCCACACCAAATATAAAAAGATTTTAAAATTACTCTTATGAGTGCTCATGCATTCTGGATGAACACATAACAACATCTGTATAAAGTCAAACAAACCTATGTATGCCTCCATCTGGAACCAAGCCGACCACCAAGTGGTGTTGCCATCGACCACCACTTGGTGGTTGAGACTTTAAGGGAGACTCAATCCCTATAAACTCACTTTAGGCTTGAGCATATCCCATGTGGGAAATTTACTCACAAGGCCTTTATACTACTCTTGTCTGCATGGGAACGAGAGTGATCTAGTGCGACTCACCGCACAAACATAAGAACACAGAGGTTGCAGACCTCTTTATAAGCCTCTAAATAAAAAATCTAACATGCTTCCTGATGCCAGGTCCAAGGTGATTATGGAGGAGTTGAAGGATAATTGTAGGTGTTATTTAACAGGAGGGTTTCAATCATTAATAATAATGATTGGAGGTTGGAATAGACCTTATTCGATAGCATATTGAAGTTGTTGTACTTCATTCCAACATGGCTAAACAATATTAAACAAAAGCATAAAAAATTTATCTAAAGAGAATTGTATGAAGTAAGACATTATCAACATATAATCTTGCTTGGCAAACACCAAGATCAAGCATGGTAGGGTTTGGTTGAATTTGCAATTTAAAGGATGATTACAATACACTAACCAATAGGAGAGAATCAAGTATCAATTCAATGATTGGATATGGCATCAAACCTCCTACAACTGACATATTCAATGATCATATACTTCAACAAAATAACATAACTTCTAAATAAGGGCTTCGAACACCCATCAACGAGGAACTTAGGTTGGGCAGAATGATATACCTAAACTTAGATGTTAGTAAAAGTTAATATTTACCTCAAAAATAGAAATTGTGTGATCATAATTATATCTTAATAAGATCACCAAGAGCATGACTTCACTCAGTCATGATACCATACCAAAATAAATATTACAACATACATTAACAATATGCAAGCTTCCTTCAAAGATCTAACACATACATACCTCTACAGGAATTTTGTACAACCACATTGGATTTAGAATGAGACAACAAAGATCAATACTACAACCATTTAAATTCGAAAACACTCAAATGATTTTAATAAGGGAAGTAGATAAAATCACAATGAAACAAATATACATCTTCACATTTCATATCTACAGTAAGACATTAGCCAAACCAAGAATAGAATGCATTTATGGGTCAATTATAGACCCCATTTCCTAAAGCACACGTATTTACTACTTGAAAATAGTGCTTTATTGAAAGAGCAATTCAATTAAGGGGAACATAAATTTAAGTGCTTAATAAAGGTAGGACCAAACTAATTATAAATCAAAGAAAAACATCGATCCATTTCATAGTTGAAATAATATAAACAAAGAGAATTCCTGACCTAAAAATTTCACATTATTAATCCCCTAAGATTTCTTCTCCATATTAAGATTTCTCCTTCCTCTTCTTGCTTTCTCCATGCTTACCTCTAAGGCTACCTACCCCCGTTAGTTAGTGTATCGCTCCAAATTTTTTGCATCCTTACCCTCAAGCTATAGGATCCACGCCCGGAAGGGGGATGCGAGAAGGATGGGACAATACCTCGGACTGAGAGGCCCTTTGAAGGTCCCGCCTCTCGGGGGAGGGGTATAAGGGTGAATTTTCGATGGATGGTGGGTTCACCAGGAAAATTTTGGATGGCAGTTTCCACGCCTAGGTTGGGAATGAGTTTGATGTGTTCATTTTGTACTTTAATCATTCAACTCCTAGGTTTGGCCAAGATGAATCTAAACTATTCTATATGCCAATGCTGATTTAAATGAATACAAAAAACAGGAATGAATGCTAAACACATAAAATATGCTAGCTAGAATGTATCATACCAGATTTCGGATGTTTGATGAAGATTCTGAGTTTTGTAATAGTCCAGATCGCCTCAATTCGTACGTAATCATCTGATATTTCACAAGATCATCTCAAATCACAGACGGTCATCTAAGATCAGATAGAATCATCTAAAATTTGATGAATTCGTGAGACGAATTCGTCAGAAACCTGCAATCACAAAAATAGATACAAAATACCCAAGATGCAACTACAGAAGCAAAGGAGAATGATAGAAATAACAATAAACATGCCTAAATAATAGATCCAAAATAATCAAAGTAAGGAAAAGCAATAAATTCATATGATCTTGTTTTGATTTTATCATGCGGTTATACTAGATGAGGTGAACTCCAAGATGCATAAACATAATAATTTAAGAGAATGCAGAAATACAATAGGAAAATGCAGAAAAGCTAAGGAAATGCAAACTCTAGACTCTGATTGCCCCCAATCTGGACTACAGTCAGGATCACCTCCAATCGTACGAGATCATCTGCGCTCCTCGACAAGATCGTCCGAAATCATCCGAGATCGTTTGCGACGATCCGAGCTAGCTTCGACTAAAAAATAGTAGAGTTCCTGCAAGAAAATGCAAAATACAAAATGCAGACAGTAGTGCGAGGATGCTCTAGTGAATAAGGAACTAAATCTGTAGGGAAATCCATCAGCTAAGGGGTTCAGGGGGGATAAACTAGAAAAATCCTAGTTTATATAGGATTAGGAAGAGGTTAGGAGGTTGGGGATCATCCCAATCTGGGAGATCTCCAACAGGGAAATCTCCAACTGTGCAGACGCGTTTCTGCCCAAGTTGGAGAGGCTATTGAAATAGAAGCTAATTATGAAAATTTGGTTTTGGGATGAAATCGTCTGGATGTTCTATTCCAGATGAATTCGTCAGATCGGGGACGATTTCATCTAATCTGCGACGATATCGTCCAACGGTCAAAACAAATCCTAAAAATGGCGCGAAAAATGGGGAAAGCGGGTAACAGGCGGTTAACGGGCAGTTTGGGGTTAAAATTCAAATTTTTATCTTTTATCTTTTTACTAAGGTTTAACCGTGCCAATTTTAGGGTGCTACATTTTGCCCCCTCTTTAGCGAATTTTTCGAAGAAAATGCGTTAAAGACGAGTTTTTCCCGTTTTACGAGAAAGCAAAAATATACTCAATTTTTTAGACGACGATTCTTGGTCGAATCGTACGAATGCTGACTATGGTGCCCCCTCCATGTTTTTACCCAAATCGAACGTTTGAGGTAAAAATGCGAAAAAGCAAAAATTAAAATGTTGTTGTTTTAAATAAAATTAAGAAAATATGGTAAAACCCTAATTCATTTTTTTACTATTCATTTTTACTGTTCAAGAGCTCTGCAGAGAGAAAAATGGTGGAGACAGCGCATAGAGCGACTCAGCTCATGGCTCAGGTACGGACACTGCAGGATGAGACTACACGGCTCAGGACGCAGAGCGGAGGGGCGAGTAGGGATGAGCTAGTGCGGTCTATGATGTAGACCACATTCTACCAGGGGGTATACTTTCAGCTGGCTCCAGAGGGTCAGAGGGTACCATTGCCAGCCAACATTGCGAAACCAATCCGGATGGGATCGGCGAGGACATCCTCACGATCGACAATGAGGACCCGAGACACAACACAGACTGCTATGGGACCACCTCCTCCACGTCAGGGCGGGGGAGGAGATGAGGCTGAGAGCTCGAGGGCTTCTCGAGACTAGGTGGCTATAGACTGCACAAAGATTTATATAGATTTTTGAGAGGATTGAGTATGCCAGGGTATAGATTGTGGCATACCAATCCAGTTTTGATATGATGTATATAATTTTTGTGATATATATATATATATATATATATATATATATATATATGATCTTTTTGATATGACTTGTTCATATGTTTTTATGATGCTTCAATGTTTGAATTGTTTGCTTGTTTGATTGATGATTCATGTAATTATGTTGTTTGGAAATATTATAATTTGATGTCATGCTGTAAAATTTTAAATGAAATAATCTGATGTAAACAATTGGTTGTTTTGGTGTGATTTGATAAAAAATAAAAGGGACTTCTAACAATAATTTCAAAGGACATTGTCGTTGTTATAGACCATTTCATGGAGTCGCCGCTCACTAGGTCATCAAGCTAATCCCAGGATAGAAATATTGTTAAAAGTAAAAGAGTGCTTAAGAGACTGTCTTAAGACTTTGTGTTGTGATGATGGAAATGATGATGGTTTGATGATTTGTTTTCAGATTTTCATAAAAATAGTATGCATGAGATACTAAAAGAAATATGATTTTGCTAGGCATAAATTCCTAAGTGTGATAAAATTTTGAACAATTCCTTAGAAACTATACCATGGTTTGCAAAATTGAATGTTGACATAATGAAATGAAATAGAATAAGTGTTTGTTCGTTTTAAAGCATAATTGTGTAACATAATGATGCAAGTCATATGTTTTTATGAATTTGTTTTAAAATAAATGGAAAATAAAATTAGAACAATGGTTTGCGCTAGGCATAGAATTTATAGGTATAGACTTATACCATCATCGCGAAATCCCAAGAAGAAAATGGATTTTTAGTTTTATTGCAAGATTAATTTTTGACTTTTGATAAACAGAAAAATAATAATATGAAAATGTTGTTTGAAATCATTTTGTGATTTTGTGAAAAAATGTATATAATTGCTTTTATACAAAACAAAAATTCTGAAATAAGAGGATAAAACTATTTCGAAAAGAATTACAGAAATATTTTAAATTATCTCAAAGACAAATGTAGATTTATAAGGGATCCTCATGTGCAAATGTGAGTTCATTACCGATCTTGATTTATCATAATGATACAAAATCTCTCAAATACAAATGTGTGTGCGATTGTATTGTTCATTCACCAATTTTGAGCAAGATAATTTGATACAAGTAATTTGCCTTAACCAAATGAATGTTCGTTGACCATGATTTATATGCATGTAACCGTACCAGACTACTATGTAAGTCGGGTTATCAAGAGCTAGCTAATCCATAAGCTGACATAGGTCTATACAAAAGAAGGTCGCTAATGTGACAGACATATCACCACGCTAGGAATTACCCAAGGCCAAGCGGGTTGGGCACAAACCACCTGTTATGGGGCTTACCTCACAGTTTTCGAATAATTGAGAATTCCAGGGATTCAAGCTCATTCACCCTTATTTTCTTTTCAAGGGGTAGGGAAAGGGATTTTATTGCTTTTTGATTTTTCTTTTGCTTTTCTCTTTTTTTTTTTTTTTGTATTTTTGCTTGATATTTGAGATAATGCTGAAATATTGCTGTGATGGTACAAAATAACATTTTTCTTTTTCTCTTTTTTTTGAACTTTTCTTTTTCTTCCTATGCTAGGGATACTTGCTCGGATTAGCTGTAGAGCAAGGGATTTTTATTCGGGTAGGGGTGAGCTTGTCCTTTTGTCAATTCTCAAAGATTCTAGACCATGTGCATGATAGGATAGCAGGGGAAACTTTTCGCTCGAGAAACCATTTCTACTATGTAGCATCATATCGAATTTGCAATGAAATCATTTTAATGTGAAAAGATATACTTGGTTCAAGTAAATAACAAGATCAATTCTCTATGCTCAAAACTTTATTTAATTCCACTATGGACTTTGATATAAGAGAGATTAATAATCATACCAAATAAAATCAAGATATTTATTCATGTGAATGTGAAAGTGCGGGATTCCAAATAAATGCTAATTTATCCAAAATAATTGAAAATATAACGACAACACTTCAAGAATTGACAGGTATGAAAATAAAATATGTTTTTGAAGATTTTGATGATTTTGATGTTTTTATATTTTGATTTTGATTTATGATGGAATTGGTGGTATATACAAGATGATCTATATACACTATACAAGGTTATTTGAGTATAGCATGTCTAAGGTTGCTTCAAAATCAAAGGAGGTTTTGAAGGATAATTTGGTTGTGGTGAAGGTAAGAACAAAAGGTGATGAATAAAAGGTAGTGATAACAAAAGCTTTGTTATAATGTAGAATAATGTAGCAAAAGATTTGACTTTTATATGTGTAAAATTGATCATGTTACAAAATAAAATGTAAGAAGGATAAGAAGGTTCTTCATTCTTATCACTATCTTCCAAGTCTTGATAAGATGGAGGGAGCATATGTGAAAGATATGCATGGGTGTTATTTGGTAAACAAGGATGATCATATATGGATGAAGAAAAGTGATGGATAGAAGATAATTGTGACAATAGAGAATGTATAGAACTTGATGTTTCAACCGTTAAATATTCTTCAAATGGTTTTGGGTCACCATGTATGGTAACAATTTTATTTGCAATTTCAAACTTCAAACATTGGTGAAGAGTGGAAGGGACAACCCTCATCGTATGAATCCAAGGACTTCTGAGAAGTAGGTTGTAAGGTGAAGGGCAATATGCTACATAAAACAAAGTATCCAGGATCTTGGATCCAATATTAAGGGGAAGAATTATAGTACCTTGAGCTTCTTGAATTTCATTGTTAAAATATTTTATAATAACATTTGATTCATTAAGATCTTCTTCCTTTAATTTGAGTTTTTGGAATAATTGATAAGTGCATAAATTAAGAGAGGAGCCATTATCTACCATGATAGTTTTAACAGGTGTTTCTTTACTAGATCCTGTAATGTAAAGATAGGAGTCTTCTTGTGGAGTAGAGGAAGGAATATCCTCATCATAGAATGAAATATGGTTAACCTCAAGAGGGCTTACACCATTAATTATGTTCTTAGGGAAAATATGATGAGGAACAAATTGTTGGCTAGGTATCTTGAACAAAGTTTCCTTATGAGAACTTTGTAATACTTCTAAAAGGGATATCTTTGCTTGAGGATTAATCACTTGTTGTTGGCTATCAAAGTGGATTTCAGATTGAGATTTTGATTCTAAAGATGAGCTTTCTATGCTTACATTCCATTTTGGATCATTCTCTAGAGCCAAAGATAGTTTTGAAGGTTGGTCAAATGAGGAATCCATCTCTTGAATATCGGATTGAGTTGATTGAACTTGAGGTTGCTCATTTGTAGTTTTTGTTACAATATTAGTAATATCATCATGATGGGACACATTAACATGCAATATTTGATTGGTTTCCTATTGTTGATAATTGAATAGGGGTTCTTGGGAGATCCCCATGTCTTGATTGATTATTGGTATTTGTTGTGTAGGAGTTTGATTGTTTAATGGAGATTTATAATCAGTTGTAGATTGTAATTCCTTTATATTAAAAAGACCCTCATCAATCAAATCTTGAATTGCACATCTTAAATCTTTACAATTTTGTGTCATATGTCCATCTACTCTATGATATTCACAATGTAGCTCAAGTTTAAACCAATCTATTGTGGTATCAAGTTGTCTTATGGAAGGCAGTTCAATCCTATTTGTATCAAGTAAATGCTTGAGAATTATATCCATTGGTTGATTGAGCTTTGTAAATGTATGTGATGAAGGTTTTCGAGAGGTTTTTGATATGTGCCTTAGGAGTTCAGTCATAAAAGGACCTAATGGTTTCTTACCTCTCTTTTCTTTGTTATGGGTAGAATGATGATAGGAAGATTGTGAAGTATGATGTGAGTGCATGGTAGGATTGGAAGAATAAGTATTTTCTTGTTGAAATGGATGTGTTGTATTGAAAGAAGAATATTGAAAGGATGGAGGAGGATTATATGTGGATTGATAGACATAATATGGATATATGGGAGAATAGATAATATCATTATGAAGAGGATTGGAAAAGGGATTGTCTTGTTGGGTTAAGGATGAAAAATGAGAAAAGTGTGATGGAGGTGATGTTGAATAGGGATGAGGTTGGTCATAATCAACAAATGTATTTGGCTGAATTCTTCCAACATTACCGATGGGCTCATATGGATTTGAGTAAAAACTCATGGTTTCTTTAGTACTTCTAAAAGTAATATTTAATATCTACTATTTAGAATTGAATCTAAAACATACAAACTTGAAATGATGATTTTGTTATATATTTTTTTCTTGTATACATATATATTTATATATATATTTTTTGTTTTCAAAAGGTTTTTAGTTTTCACGTCGGGTTCACCAAAATGTATCGCTCCAAAATTTTTGCATCCTTACCCTCAGGCTATAGGATCCACGCCCAGAAGGGGGATGCGAGAAGGATGGGACAATACCTCGGACTGAGAGGCCCTTTGAAGGTCCCGCCTCTCGGGGGAGGGGTATAAGGGTGAATTTTCGATGGATGGTGGGTTCACCAGGAAACTTTTGGATGGCAGTTTCCACGCCTAGGTTGACAGTGAGTTTGATGTGTTCATTTTGCGCTTTAATCATTCAACTCCTAGGTTTGGCCAAGATGAATCTAAACTATTCTATATGCCAATGCTGATTTAAATGAATACAAAAAATAGGAATGAATGCTAATCATAGAGAATATGCTAGCTAGAATGTATCATACCTGATTTTGGATGTTTGATGAAGATTCTGAGTCTTGTAGCAGTCTAGATCGCCTCAATTCGTACATAATCATCTGATATTTCATAGGATCATCTCAAATCATATACGGTCATCTGAGATCAGACAGAATCGTCTAAAATCTGACGAATTCGTGAGACGAATTCATCAAAAACCTGCAATCACAAAAATAGATACAAAATACCCAAGATGCAACTACAGAAGCAAAGAAGAATGATAGAAATAACAATAAACTTGTCTAAATGATAGATTCAAATAATAAAGTAAGGAAAAGCATCAAATTCATAATCTTGTTCTTGATTTTATCATGCAGTTATACTAAATGAGGTGAACTCCAAGATGCATAAACATAATAATTTAAGAGAGTGCAAAAATACAATAGGAAAATGCAAAAAAGCTAAGGAAATGCAAACTCTGGGTTCTGATTGCCCCCAATCTGGACTACAGTCAGGATCGCCTCCAATCGTACGAGATCGTCTGCGCTCCTCGACAAGATCGTCCGAAATCATCCGGGATCGTTTGCGACGATCCGAGCTAGCTTCGACTGAAAAATAGTAGAGTTCCTACAAGAAAATGCAAAATACAGAATGCAGACAGTAGTGCGAGGATGCTCTAGTGAATAAGGAACTAAATCTATAGGGAAATCCATCAGCTAAGGGGTTCAGGGGGATAAACTAGAAAAATCCTAGTTTATATAGGATTAGGAAGAGGTTAGGAGGTTGGGGATCATCCCAATCTGGGAGATCTCCAACAGGGAAATCTCCAACTGCGCAGACGCATTTTTGCCCAAGTTGGAGAGGCTATTGAAACAGAAGCTAATTATGAAAATTTGGTTTTGGGACGAAATCGTTTGGACGTTCTGTTCCAGAAGAATTCGTTAGATCGGGGACGATTTCGTCTAATCTGTGACGATATCGTCCAACGGTCAAAACAAATCCTAAAAATGGCATGGAAAATGGGGAAAGCGGGTAACAGGCGGTTAACGGGTAGTTTGGGGTTAAAATTCAAATTTTTATCTTTTATATTTTACTAAGGTTTAACCGTGCCAATTTTAGGGTGCTAAAGTTACACATATGCAAGTTTTTATAGATTTTTGGGATGCTTACCTATTCAAAAGTCATACTTGGAAGAGAGTAGAAGGAAGGATCTAGGAAGAAGCATTTTTATGCCATATGGAGACTAGTAGGGTCATGGTTACATTTTTATCCTTATTTTAGAAATCATCTCGATTTTCTACCTTTTCTAGAATTTTGGTTCCATTTTCTTCCCCTTCTAGAAGTCCTCTTTTCTAATTTTTTATTAATATTTTATTTTTAGCATTTTGTAACAATAAAATGATTAATTATATTATATTTAGAACAAATACAATTAGGTTAAATTAGAACCATAATCAATATCAATTGTCTAATATTGGTTATTAATATTGGCATTCTCCCTTTTTGATGGATCTTCTACAAGATTTATCTTTATCAAACATTTCAGTATTACTAGTTAATTTCCTTACCACCCTTGGGATCTCCTATACCTGCAAATCAACAACTCATAAATAGTACCACCTTCAAATAATCAATGTCATTTAACTACTAATCATATTTGTGACTACAAAATATGATTAAACATATATAATCAATATCAACAATGAGATTTGCCAAGGGAGGGTTGTGACACTTGAGACTAAAACTCAATAAGTATGCTATCTAGTTAGGGTAAAAAATATACCCAAAATTTAAAGCACTAAAATATCTCAGGTGGATTTTGGCCACTCAATATGTGGTTCTCTATATTTAGAGAGAATCCAAAAAATTAGGGTGACTATTTATTTTATCCCCTCAAATAATAAGTCGAGTCCTAGTCTTCACTTCTATTTGAGTAGAACAACTCCAACATATAATAATATGACCTATATCATATATCAATCTAAAAATTTAAAAATTTGTAGCAATATGAGTCTACGTGTACTTCATGTGACTCTTAATATAAATTCACATCAAAACATTTCTTCAATGCTATCAATAGAGACTACTTGAAGTAGCTTCAATATTACTATTGGCTTATAAGCCAAATTATCTTAGGTTCCAATATTCTAGATCTAGAGTAGTCTCAAATATAAGAGCAATCAATATATAATATGACCAACATAATTAATAATAATATTCATAAAAATGACAAATATGAATATAAATGGCCAAAATCATTCATGCAATAACATGAACACTTACAATAAAATTGCTCAAAATATGCATACAAGATTCAATATTCATGCTTGAATGTTTCATACATTTTCTAAATACATTTCATAGAGCTTTATCTCCATTATATTACCTTAGAAAGGTGACTCTTCAATACTTGATTGTTGCACTCATATATTTGGGAGTCGTAATCTTTTCTATTCTCTACATAAGATAAATCTTACATGTCCTTTGGCTTCTCATATTGCCACTTGCATACATGAATATTGACTCTCTATTTTCTTATATGACACATGTACATCCTACACATAGAAACTTACATAAGGAATCAAACACTATCCTAGCATATACCAAATAATTTGATAATCTCTAACAGATTTGACTAGCATAATCTCAATCCATTTTATGAAATAGTCAATTATAGTCAAAATCCATCCATGTCATACACTAGATAAGAGATTAATATTTCCAATAAAATCAAACCATTATTGTTGTAAGTGTTCAATAATGATGATAGGGTTCAAGGGCATTGATGCTTTTCTCCTCCCTATAAACATGCAATAGGTCTTGAATCGCTTGATCCATCAAAAGCAATCAAAGAAAATGGTAGGCCAATAATATCCCACTCTTAGGATCTTATGTGTTGTGGTCTATGAAAATAATACCTTCCTTCATTGTGATACTCCTTGATTAGGTATTTTTCTCTTTTCTCTTTGACACACCTCAATAAATACTTCATCGTATCCCTTTTAGAAAAGCACATTGTCTAGCCATGCATAGTGCATTACCTTATACTTAAATTAAACTCTTTCCTTAGGTGTCAATCCTTATAGAACCTTTCATATGTTATATACCTTTTGATTTTTTCATGTAGTCTAACTGATCATCTAGCTCTATTTCTTCCACTACTACTAATTGATCTCTTAGGTATGATATTGCAAGGTTTTCACATAGAGCTCTACACCTAATGATCTTAGTGGAATTTATCTCTATGTAAAACTCCTAATTTTTTTTTATCCATCTTATCCTCTTTTCTCTTGGTTCACCATGTAGCACAACAAATCAAACATCAAGATGAACTATGAAGATGATAGTATTACTTTGAGATAAGTAATACCATAATTTTCTTAGGGATTTCATGATAGAGATATTTTTCAAAAACTATGTACCAATATCCATGGTTATAGAATAATTGACTAATAAAAAATTGTATGCTCCTCATCCTTGTCATTATTTTGAACTAGAATTGCAATTATGCCTTCATTTATTTCAAACACATAGAGCCTAAAGTCTTTGGAGAAATTGGGATTGACAAGCACTTATTCTTTATTAATGGAATCATTTCTATATAAAAGGATTTATTACCATATTTGGTCTATACTAAGGTTGCATATTTATTAAAATTTTAGTGATTTGTCTGACCAAATATGCAAAATCAGTGTGAAATTGGCTATAAACTAGACTTGACCTAGGAAGGATCATATTCCTTTAACAAATATTTGTAGGTGGATATCTTGGGCTTATTTTATCCTAAAGGAATCTATAGATAAGCCATACTTAGACACCAAATATCCTAAACACTTTCCTTATTGGACCATGATAATAGACTTTTTAGGGTAATGGTAACAATGTACTATCTACACCTTTGAAAGAGGGATTCTAGATGTTCAATATGCTTACTGTTTTATTTAAAAAATATAGTTAAATCATTGAGTTATATAAGTATGATTTTACCTATCAAACTTGAAAAGATAATATTCATAGCTTATTAAAATGTGTCCCCAATGTTTGAAAATCCAAAAGGTATTTGTTGGTAGGCAAAGGTCCCCTATTTTGTGGTAAAAGTTGTTCTATGTTGATCATTATCCTTGAACTAGATTTGAGTATACCCTAAGAATCCATTTAAAAGTGATAAAATTTGTGAACCTTCCACCTACAAAATTTGATCTATGGCAAGTAGAGGGTAGTGGTTCTTTAATGATCCCCTATTTAAATTTCTAAAATTGAAACACAACCTAATGTCATCATTTTTATTTTGAACTATTGGACAAAGTGAAAACATCAAATATTTTTATTAATATCATACTTTTATACATTACATTGCTATATAATTGAACTCTACTACATTTGAATCTTGTATTTCTCATTGTAATAATGACATAAGGAAATAAAACATAACAAGTAACTTCCTGAGATACTAACCATAACCAAAGGATTTATTATGCATCTAACATACAAGATTATAAAATTTATGAAACTTATGAATCTATAGTCTAACATCCCCTTGTTATTACATTATTTGAGAAACGAATAATGGAATAAATACCCCCATGAATCTTGGAGATAATAAAAGTTAACTTTATCATGGACTATGGTATTTTTATATTCTCTATGTCATCTCTATCAATTGTCTTCCTTGTGCCGCTTTTGTAGACTATCTATGAATCAATAGAATACTCAATTTCCTTTTATAGTGTCCATGAAGCATCCCTTTTATCTAATTCTATTCCATTATATCCATCCATCCATAAATAAAATGGATTTTTTTATAGTTTCTTTGAGGAATGTTCTCAAGTTTTTATGATATATGTATATATTTACAAATGTATCTTGAGGAAGACACATCAATCTAGAGTATTTTTTTTTGCTTATTCATTTATGTTTAGAACTATTCTATAATAACTAATTTTTTGTGTATTCTATGCATAATTTTTGTCATAAATCTGTTCAATATTTTCTTTATTGGTGCTTATATATTTTATTTCTACATCTTTGTTGTTTTCTCAAACAACTTCATATCACTTGTATCAAACATGAAAATTTTATTTTCGATATTAATTGTATTACAACTAATTTCTTCTTGTTTGATAAGATCATTTGTATCACATATGACATCTTTAATTTAATTGCTTATATTACAACCAATTTATTTCTATTTGATAAGATCACTTGTATCACACATGACATTTTTCATCAAGGGTTTGTTCTTTATTTGTGCTATTATTTCTTCTTATTTTGTATTTTCTCTTTGAATATATCAAGAGTAATAAGTGACACATATATGATCTTGACTAAATTAGTGGATATTGTAACAAATTTCTCACCAGTCTACTATTAGATTTAGAGTATATTACATCATTTGGGTCATGTAAATGTACCACCTTAGGTACATAGTTAGGATAGGAGATTACTTTAGGGGAAAGTTATCTAGTTACTTCAAGTAATGTAATAAATGCACAAGTGGCATGTGCAAGTTGTAATGTGCAAGGTGTCCCCTTGTACAACTAGGTAGAGTGTTGGCCAAGGAATCTATCTTCCTATATAAAGGGCCTCATAGTAGTAGATACATAACACATCTCCTCTCTTCATCTCATCTCTCAAGTACTCTTGTATGGAGTACAATGTAGCTCTTTAGCTCATATTAATGGAGTGACCATTTCCTCCATATTGCATTGTATTTTCATCATTTCTATTTATAGCATATTTTAGTCATATTATTGTTTCACTTTCTTTCATATTTCCTATATTTCATTGGGACCTATGTTATATCTCTCCACTACATATATCCTCAAAAGCTAACAGTGGTATCAAAGCCATGGTGCTTCGAGATAGGAGGACCTACATCCATCATAAGAGAAGTCTAGTAGGTCAAGAGGAATAGGGAGAGTCAATAGGATTAGGAAAGTGAAGACTAAAATAAATCTCAGTTGCAAAAAATCTGAGATTACATCTGGCTAGGGTCTTTCCACAAAGTTGCAAAAAAACTCGTGAAGACTAGGACTCAACATTCAAGCCACTAGTTTGACAAATCAACTAGTGAAGATTATTATCTCCAGATTTATAAGTTCTTCCATTCCAATTTCTAACAACTTGTTGCAGGAAAAGGAGATTCAAGAAAAAGTTGGGAAGCTTCCTACAAGAGAGTTAGGAAGAACATCTTCAAGAATCATTCCAGCACTTGCAGCAACAAGGTAGAAGACTAAATATTTCAAAGACCTCGAGAAAGGTCCCATTACAAGAGCTGCAATCCTACAAATTGCAGAAGTAAAGAAAAGGCCATAGTAGCCTTATAGCAAACTCAAGGAAGAAAAGACTCTAGAAGTTGAGTCATAGGAGGAGATAGGAGATTGGTGATCTCCATTCAAGATCAATACCTGTAGAGTGCAAAAGAAGAATAGGCTAAAGAATCCTAGAAGAAGAATAGGCTAGAGAAGCCTAGAAGCAGAAAAGGCCATAGAAGCCTTGAAGGCCATAGAAGCCTTAATTCTGAAGAAAACTTCAGAAGGATTCTTGTTTCAGAAGGAAAATTCCTGATTCAAAAGTAAACTCCAAAGAAGAGTTCCTGAAGAAAAATTTAGAGAAGATATCTTGATTCAAAAGATAAATTCCTAAATTCAGAAGAAAACTCCAGAAAGGAGTTCCTAAAAAAGACTCCAAAGAAGAGTCCAAGAAATAGGAGATTGGTGATCTCCATCAAAGCCTACAAATTGTAGAATAAAGAGAAAGGACCAGTGAAGTCCTATTCTAGAATTTAGAAGTAGTAGAATCAGAGATTTGAGAAGAAGATCTCATCACCAACACTTCTAAAAGTAGAAGGTTGAAGAAAAGGTCTCAGGCGGAAGACCAGAGAAGCTGCAAGATAGAAGACCTTGGAGAGGTCTCAAGGAAGAAAAGAAGAAGGCTTGGAGAGCCTTGTTGCAAAGCTCATAGAAGCATCATCAAAAGAGTTCCTAGGAGAACTCATTGGAGAATTCCACTACCAAGGAAAAGTTCTTGATAGTGAAGGACTTGGGACAATTATCGCCATCTGACAACAAGCCCAAGAGAAGAAGAATTTGGTAAGGAGTGCCAAATACTAGAAGAAGAATTTGGCAAGGAGTGCCAAATTTGAGAAGAAGAATTTGGCAAGGAGTGCCAAATACCTGAAGAAGAATCCAGTGAAGACCTCAAGAAAAATAGAATCTTGAGAAGAAGAAGATCTTGTTTGAAGTTAGAATTCGACAAGAAGCTTGAAGGAAGATTCAGATAGAAGAAGCCTACCAAATCCAGGATATTTGGATATTACCTCTCATAGCAAGAAGGCACAGTTCATAGAAAGGAGTTCTCTGAATCTACAGTAGAAAGTAGAAGATCACTGGAAGGATTAAGCCACCAAATCCAAGGCTCAAGATAGAAATTTTGAGGCTAGATATTGGTGAAGGAGAAAGTTGTTCGGGACAGCCAACAAAGAAGTTGTGTATCCATCTACTACAAGGCAACAACTTGGTGAATCATAAGCACCAAGATCTACATCATCTACAGAAGCCATAAAAAAAGGTAAGCAACTAAGGTGCAACTAGTTGAACTTCAAATTAGGGTTCATTATCAAATTCCATTAAGCACCATATTTGGATTAAAAGTTGTAGAAGAATAGATTGCATTATAGTCTTCAAGAAAGTGCAAAAAGGAGGAGTTCATTTTAAGGATTATTTGCACATTAATTTGGAGTTGAATAGATTTTAGAATTACAATTATCTATCAACTACCTATCATCTACTTTGGAAAAAGAAAAGAAGACTAGATCCTACAACTTTGTTTGTAGTGAAAATTTACAGAATACTTATTAAGGGTTCATTACAGATTACTCTTAAAAGTTGTAGAGATTATTAAGTGCATCTAAAATTATTTTGAGATTTTATTGGAGTGATAAGGTGAGATTGTTAGTGCATTAAATTGGTAGTATTATTAAGATCATTTGCACTACACTAATTACTCTAAAAAATGTTAGTTTGTGTTTGTTGATTGTTAAGGATCAAGAGCACAAAAACCAATAGATTAATCAAAGTGTCTAGAGACACTATTTGGTGCACAGAACCTATAGCATTTCATGGCCCAAAGAAGCCACCAAAATCATATCAGATTCCTCCAAGGAGTGGATAAGAAATCCACCATTAAAATCAGCAAGAGAAGCTTCAAATCAAGACTTGGTGAGTCTCAAGATTCAAAGTGCACCAAAAAGGGGTGCAAAAATTACTTCTACAAAAAAAAGGAAGCTTCTATCTACGTGGTTACAAGCTTGGGTTCATTAGAAAAATATCCAAGAAAAAAGGGGAAAGGTGTCTAATCAAAATACAACCTCAAAATCCCCCATTACCTTCAAGAAATCTGCCATAAAAATAAGGAAAATCATATTTGCAAAAGGAGTGCAATAAGGGCATTCTTATATATAAAATATATTACATATTGGTGCACTAGTCTAATCTATTCTACGCAGGAATTAGGGTAGAGTTTAAAGTACCTCAAAGGCACACTATTCACAAGGTGCAACAGTCGAAGGTAGCCAAACATTAGCACACTCTAAGAAAAGCAAATAAGCCTCTCGAAAGGCTCATATCCTCTATGTCTTGGATAGCCAAATATGCAAGCAAACACAACACAATACAAGGAAAAAGGAAGCATTATATTCAAGGGAAAAAAGGAGAGCATAATAGGTTTGGAAAAGAAGAAAAACAAGGTGCAAGAGACTATATTCAATGCACATCCAAGGAGCATTCTATACCATTATTGGAGGTTCACCAAAGCTCCACCAAAGCATCGCTCGTCACTCCAGCTAGAACCAACTCATAAGAAAGCACCATCGAACAAAGGAAGAGCCAAGAATATTATAGTGTTTAAAGGTGCTCCAAAGGTACGTTAAAGAAGTGTTAGAGAAAGAGCCCATGCATAAGGAGGAAGTGACACTTGTCACTTGAAAAGAAATCCTAACGTTCACTACATGAGCGCCCATATTTCACATGTTCGAGCAAAGGAACATTACTAGAAAGAAAGGTGGTATGTTAGAACAAGGGAGACACTTGTCTTCAAAGGAAATAAGTGCTCCTCCAAGGTTGTAATGCCCAGACGTTACAAGCATCTTCATTCCCTCCAAGCGCTCAAGAAGTAACCGACGTGACACTTGTCACATAGCACAAGAACTCTCTTCTATTAAAAGGTACCAAAGACCAAGGAAGTCGACATATTCAATACTCCAACATTTACTCATAGCATAGGCCAAATTACAACATGGAAGAAAGGTGAAAGAGCATTAAAATATCTAGTCAAGGAGGTCAAAGAAGTCCAACATTGAAGCCAAGGGAAAATCAACATACACCATTCTCCATAAGCGGTCAAGGGAAAGGCACTAAAGGTGGACTATCATATACATCCGAAATCTGTGGTGAATACATAGATAATACAACATCAAAGGTAAGGTCTCTACTTTATTAAATTTACTTTCATTAACTAGGAGTTATAAGGTATAACATTAGGTTGAAATACTAAAGGAAATCAACCATATTTGAAAGCAATATAAAAGGGAGAAATACATATTAAATAGCCTAATATTTGCAATATTATAACATAGGAGAAATAAGGAATTCTACTTGGAAATCAAAATTTCTATTATTGCAAATAATTGTTTTCTAATATTCCACATTAGGGAGTTATAAGGAATACTACATCAAAGTAGGAATTTGGAAATTAGAAACAATAAATATCAAATTATTAAAGGCTATAAAAAGAGGTTTATTAAAGAATATTAAGAGTTGGAAATTAATTGGTATACTTGTCTCAAAACACATTAAAGGGACAAAAGGAATCCAACTATTAAAACCTCATCAAATTAGAAAGTGCTTAAAGTTCAATAGGAGTAATAAGGTGTAAAAGAAGTTGATTTTTGCTATTTACAAAACTTTACAAAATCAACTCAAAATTGAACTATAATTCTCAAAAGCACTTTATCTATCATATAGCATTTCCAAAATTACTAGGGAGACATAAGGCATTCTACAAAACCTAGAATTCATCTTAGCCATTCAACCATTAACATGGCTTCATCTCAGCCATTCCATAATTCACATGGCTTCATCCTAACTATTCCATCATTAACATGGTTCCACACCATTTCCTCTTTCTTTTGAGGTAAAAACAAAACTCAACACTTGCATTTTCACAATTACTACATCATTCTTTACCATGACATATTCACATCCACCATTACATTTCCACAATAAAGTTCTTCACAATCACATTCAATTTCATCCATAATCATTTCATTCTCTAAAGCAAAATCCCCAAAGGTACCTAATCCCTTTGGTCACATATCATTTCAATTTTAAAAAGCCTCAAAGGTACTTAATCCCTTTGGTCACATCTCAATTTCAAAAAGTCCCAAAGGCACTTAAGCCCTTTGGTCACATATCATTTCAATTTCAAAAGGCCCCAAAGGCACTTAAGCCCTTTGGTCACATATCATTTCAATTTCAAAAAGCCCCAAAGGCACTTAAGCCCTTTGGTCACATATCATTTCAATTTCAAAAAGCCCCAAAGGCACTTAATCCCTTTGGTCACATATCAATTTCAAAAATCCCCAAAGGTCCTAATACGTTTGGTAAAAAAAAAATCAAAAATAAAAAACTCCAAAGGTACTTAATCCCTTTGGTCACGTCTCAATTTCAAAAATCTCCAAAGGCACTTGATGAGCACCAAAAATGCTCATATTTTTGTATATGTACTAACGGTTTTTGCATGACATTATATCATGAGTTGTATATTTTTATGAAGTATTATGTATATATTTAATAAAATCATGTGTATTATCTAATCCATGCGTGAAGTGTGTTGTGTGTAGCTATTTCCTTGATTTTGTCATCTTTTGCTCAGTCGAGGTCCTACATGGACCTGGCACGGTTTTGCTCAATCAAATAAAGGTAAATCAAAGTATGCACCTTACTGAGTTAGGCGCCTTACTGAAGTAGGTGCCTTACTAAGGTAGGCACCTTACCAAAGTAGGCTCCTTACTAAGTTAGGCACCTTATTGAGTTAGGTGCCTTACTAAGTAGGCACCTTACTAAGTAGGCACCGTACTCGAGTAGGCGCCTTACCGAGTTAGGCGCCTTACCAAGGCCGATGCCCAAATTATGCGTGTTGACCAAATGGCTGGAGAAGGATCCTGTTGACCACCATTCCATGTCATCTATGGGAAACCATGGATGGACGAGTTGTCCCAGCCAGAGTGGGTGGACACGTAACTACTCACGAAGCCGAACCGTAATGAAGTAGAATTTATCCGAATACCAAGAAATGATGTAGAGCTGCTTATCGTGCACCGGTTGCAGTAACTGAACTATCCCAGTTTAGGCTGAACCGAGACGCCGGTTGTAATAGAACTATCATAGGAAGTTCTGTGTGTGTAGTATATAAACACATGGACTTCCCTATAGTAGGAGAGACATATTTGATAGAGCATTGTTGTATGTAATATTTCATTGCATCATTAATAAAGTGTGAACGTTCATCAAAGCAACGTTTCATTTGTGAGATTTATCGGGCGAGATCTGCTTGGAGCTCGAGCCCACTCCAAGCCAGTATTCCTCCCCTCTTAGTTATTTACGTAATTTCATTATGCATGGTAGTATGTTTATGTCTTAGGCTTAAGCTTAGTTATCTTAGAGGTGTGTTTATTTATAAGAAGCATTTTCATTTTGTATCAGTTGGTGTGTTTATTTTATCTGCATTATTATTTATGAGTGAGTTTTATTGAGGTGGATGATCTTATTGATGTTATACAAACACCCCCCAATGGTAGTTGAATGGATCATCTCTAAAGTGGTAGTGTGACTAGTCTCAACCGTGACCCTTCACAAGCTTACGAGTTCCCTGGATTGACAATTTAAATGAGAAGTGTTGTGACAAATATAGGACAAATTCACCAGTGTTTGGCACCCAATATTTTGGTATCATTGTCGAGGAAGCATCACTAGTAGACTAATTACATTACCCCTTAAGACCTTCGACCTGACCTTGTATGAGTCCACCAAGAAAAAGAGGACCAGATGGTCATTTTATAAAATAGAGTCCACCAGATCAGTCAGAGTCAGTAGAAGACCTAGAGTTTGAATTAGATTCTCTCGACTCATCACCAGTAGTCCACTGGAGTCAGAGTCCTCACTTCATGCAAAGTGCCTCCTCATCTCACCGACCTAGGGAAGAACAAACTATTGTAAACCCATTGTTTAAGAGGACACCCTTAGAGGAAGCCCTACTATGGAAAGCCATAGAGGATCGGACTATAACGCCAACTGACTTCAAGGCCCTGACCTAGAGAGTTTTGAATGATCGAGAGACTATAGACGTTGTATTAGAGACCACATTTCCTAAAAAAATGGTAGAAGAAGAAGTCTCATCTGGGTTCAGTTTCTCGATAGAGGAAGGGGTAGGAGACACCAAAATGAAAAATATTTCCCCTGCCCATCTCCCTACCTTCAGGGGATACCCAACCGAAGACCCTGACCTATTTTTATTCAAATTTGATGTATTGTGTAGGTCTATCGATTATAAATCGGATGCCCAGAAGCTGAAACTCTTCCCATCGACATTAGATGACTCAGCCCTACGATGGTTCATCGGGCTGGGGAACAAGCAGATCGCCACATGGGATGGGATGAAGAAGCTCTTTCTAGAGCAATATCAAGACTTCGATAGAGCACGAGATTCCAGAGAGGAAGTCCTCAGCATGATGCAGAAAGAGGATGAATCCCTGGAGGAATACTGGGAAAGGTTTAATTTTAACCTATAATGATCCCCTCATGCAAAGTTAGGGGATAAGTCCCTCAAAAGTATTTTCTTGAGGGGACTGAACAATGAGTCATTGGAAGCACTGAATATGATCTTCGAAGGAGACGTTTACCAACATGCTATGGAAGATATCCAATAATTATGCTAGAATTACTCATGGAGGAGAGGTAAGCCAACCACCAGAATAGTGAAAGTGATCACGTCAATCACAAAAATGGAGATAGGCAACATGTTGGAGGATTTAAAGAGTGAAATGCTATCCTCTCTAGCTCTGTAGCTAGATACACTATTGTTGGAGAAGAAGAAATAGGAGAATGATGCAACATTAACCTATTTCTACCCCAAATGTAGAGGGAAGCATGCCAGGAATGCCTACCCAGAGAACAAGGTCAGAGTATGTGCGGTTTTCTAGAAGAATCATAAAACTCGACTGTGCCCATAGCTGCCCAATGCCAAAGAAGATGTTGATGTAACCGAAGCCTACTTCATGGGCAATCGAAGGAATTGGTAGCAAACTCCTATGGGGAATATGCCCATGGGGATGCCACCTTATGGAGGAGGACCATATATGCCATAGGGGCAGCCACCACCACCCAACATGGGATGGTGGGGACCACCACCCTGGATGAACATACCTCCAGGTGCGGCATTCCAAAATCAGCAAACATGGATGCCATATCAGTAGCCATGGAGGAGCCACATCCCATGGAATACACCTCCATAGAACATGGCGTAGGGACCACCTCAGCAAGGCTTACCGGCCCTACCTATGGCAAGACCTACGTAGTTACCAACACAACCGATGGTGAACCCAAACAACAAGGTAAACCAATCGGTATACCAGGTGGAAGGAGAGATGTATCCAATGTACCATATTAGTTGTAATCCAATACAACTTAGATCAGGCAAGCAGCTAGGAGTAGAAATGCCTTCTCTGGTAGAAGTGGAGGAGGAAGTAGGAGACTCCCCTCTGATAGAAGAGGTAGGGGAAGAAAAAGTTGTTGAGAAGATAGGGGCCCCATTCCCTAAATGGTTGCAAGAGTAGAAGAAGTCGACACAACCCGAATTTGATATCCTATCAAGCCTAAAAAATCTCACCGTAACTATCCCACTTTTCCAAGCTATCCGAGATGTGCCCATATACACTAAGGTGATAAAAGAAATATGCCTAAGGAAATTGGGATGTAAGGCAGCACAAACCATCAATGTCATGGGAAAGTTAGCCGACTTGATGATGGGGAATGCATATCATCCCAAATATGCAGACCCAGGTAGCCTGGTATTGATGGTAAAAATAGGAGGGCACTCACTGGCGAATACATTGGTCGACTTGGGGGCAGCCATCAATGTAATGCCGTAAGACACCATGCAGAAGTTGGAGCTCACCGACCTGAAGCCTACCAAAATGGTGTTACAATTGGTTGATCGATCAATGGTGGCACCAGAAGGAATGCTCGAAGATGTCATAGTAACAATCGATGCATGGGAGTATCCGAGATTTTTTGGTGCTACAATCCAAAATTGGACTGGGTGGTTACCCACTCATCCTAGGGAGACCATGGTTAGCTATGGATGATGCCTACATCAGCTACCATGATGGACTGATGACCATTTTAGATGGCCAGAATGTCAAGAGATTAACAATATCTCCCTCAGCCCAATCGGTGGATGCACTGGGAGAACCTAAAATAGAAAATTAGGAGGATAATCCGCTATCTATGCTCCAACTAGTAATGGCATTAATATAAGTGGAGGATGAAGTCGAAGAAGATGGTATCATCTCAAGATTCTTCCATGGAGAATCCTCCCTCCCAATTCTTGAGTCACCATTGGTGGGTGCTCAGGACCACCACACCAAGAAAATTGATGTCGGGCATGGTAGAACATTGAACGTCAGTAGTGAGCTGACCATCGCATAGTTGGTAGAATTGAAAGAGCTCCTAACCGAACATCAATAGGCATTCACATGGGATTATGTGGATATGAAAGGAATCAGTCCAGAGGTGTGCACTCACCATATCTATCTAGAAGAATAGTCAACCCTCGTCAGATAGCCATAGAGAAGGATGAACCCGACCATGAAGGAAATTGTCAAGGCCGAGCTACAGAAGCTCCTGACGGTGGGATTCATCTACCCGATCTCCGATAGTGAATGGGTATCACCACTCATGGTGGTCCCTAAGAAGAATGGGAAATGGAGGATCTATGTTGACTACAGATCATTGAATAAGGTGACTAAAAAGGACCATTTTCCACTTCCTTTCATTGACCAAGTGCTAGACACATTGTCCGAGAGGAAATACTTTTCCTTCCTAGATGGATTCAATGGGTACAATCAAATCCAGATCGTAGAAGAAGACCAAGATAAGACAACGTTCACCTACCCATGGGGAACATTTGCATATAGGGTGCTACCTTTCGGGCTATGCAACGCACCAACCACCTTCCAGAGGGCAGTGCTTAGCATATTTTTGGATATGATAGGTGAAGCGATCAAAGTATATATGGATGATTTCACCATTTACGGGGAAACATTTGAAGAGGCGATGAAAAATTTGGAACGTGTACTCTAGAGGTGCGAGGAAAACAATCTATCCCTCAGCAATGAGAAATGTTTTATGATGATGCGGGAAGGCATAGTGTTAGGGCATCATCTCTCGATAGAAGGGATTAAAGTGGATCACAAGAAGATAGAAGTCATCAAAGACTTACCCAACCCAAAAACATAGAGGGAGGTAAGGAGTTTCCTCAGCTCTACCAGGTACTACAGGTGATTTATCATCGATTTCAGCAAAATTGCCAAACCGCTACACACCCTTCTGACGAAGGACGTAGAATTTATCTAGACAGATGACTATGAGTAGGCATTTCAGATGTTGAAGGAGAAGCTGATCTCTACCCCAGTGTTACGAGGCCCAAATTGGTCTATCCCATTCCACATATATTGTGATGCATCCAATAATGCAATTGGAGTGGTCCTCGAGTAGTAGGATGGTGAAGAGTTCTACACCATCTATTACATCAACAAGAACCTAGCAGGGGCTGAGCTTAATTACATGATAATGGAGAAGGAGTTTCTCATAGTAGTACATGCCATCAATAAATTCTACCACTACATTACTAGGTACAAAGTATTCATCCACATGGACCATGCAGCCATCAGGTATCTGATGAGCAAACCAATGATCAGTGGTAGGATCATCAGGTGGCTTTTGTTGCTACAGGAATTTGACCTTACCATAGTCGACAAGCCCGAGAAAGACAACGTAGTCATAGACTTCCTATCCAGACTAATTCTAGTAGATCACACAGTAGTAGAGGACCAGTTCCTGGATGAACATCTATTTGTCATCAATGAATAGACACCATGGTACGTAGACATTACCAATTATCTGGCCACTAGGAGAACCTCCCCTACCCTCTCATACTGGGAGAAGCAAGGGGTAATCAAAAAGAGTGCATCATACCAATGGATTGATGGCCTCCTATTCAAAATAGGGCCTGATCAGATCGTAAGAAGGTGCATGGTCGAGCATGAATTCATAGAGATACTCAAGGCCTACCATAATGAGCCTTGTGGTGGCCACTTCTCAGGGAGAAGGACTGCATATAAGGTATTACAGACCAGGTATTTTTGGCCCATATTGTTCAAAGATGTAGCCACATACGCCAAAAAATGTGATGAATGCCAGAGGATGGGTAGGCCGACCCATAGGGATGAAATGCCCCTACAACCTCACGTGTACATCGAGCCCTTTGACAAATGGGGCATGGATTTTATGGGACCCATCAACCCACCTTCAATCGGGAAGAGGTACATTCTAGTCTATACAGACTATGTCACTAAATGGGTCGAAGTCCAGGTGCTAAGAGACTCCAAGGAGTGGACGGTCACCGAATTTCTATTCTCCCACATTTTTATGAGATTTGGAGTGCCTAGGGAAATTACAATAGACCAGGGACCCCAATTCACATCCAGATTAATTGAGGAGCTGATGGAACAGTACAGGGTTTGGCATAACAGGACTACCCCATACCATCCATAGGTGAATGGACAGGTGGAGGTCACTAACAGGGAAATAGAAAACATCCTGACGAAGACCATGCAACAACATAGGAAGGATTGGGCTGCAAGATTACCGAAGGTAGTATGGGCATATAATACGATGTGGAAGTCGACCACTAGTTTTACCCCTTTTTGATTGGTCTATGGGAAAGATGCAATGATGCCCATCGAATTCAAAGTTAAGACACTTAGAACGATGGTCGAATTGGATCTAAACCTGGATGATGCATAGAAGGAATGAATTCGATAGCTAAATCAGCTGGATGAATTTTGCATGGATGCCCTACAGAGAACAAAAATTGTGTAGAGGTAAAGGAAGTAGTGGCATGACCACCACATTAAAAAGAAATAATTCAAAGAAGGAGACTGGGTACTATTGTATGACTCCAGGTTCCAAGAGCGAAAGGGGAAGTTGATGCAGAGATGGATGGGACCATACGAGGTGGTGGAAATAATCAAGAATGGTGTTGTACGGGTCAAGATGATTGATGATAGCAACACCATCCTAACAGCCAATGGCCACCGGTTGCGGCCATACCATACATCTGAGGGATTGCTGGTGGAAACCAGAATAGGCATGGGGGAGACCCCATCCAAGTAAAATCTCCCAAATTCTCAACAACATGGTGGACACAGGGACGTCCACCAAAGACAAGTTAGAGTAGTTTCCTTTTTTTAGCTTACGATGTGTTTTACAGGGACAACACCCGCATGCAAGCTACAGGCATCCTGAGAGCCAGGGCCTAATAAGCATGGACCCCATTTAACTACACTTTTTTTCTTTTTTGTGTTTTCTTTTTGTAGGGACATGGCCTGATTGTTCGAACAATAGGCATCTTGGAAAACAAGGCCTAGATCAGCTCAACATCCACATACCTATGCATTAGGAGGATAGCAATGATTCAGGCATGGGGGGATGCCAAATTCCTCATCAAACATCCCCATGCCTGAATGAGGTGGATGCTGATGTAATATGAGGAGAATTTTAGGAGGCTTGATCAACCTCACATCAAAAGACACGTCAGCCATGAATTTTTCAACAATAAAGAAGTGGTACCTTACTCTGGAGGAGTCACACCTTACCTATGTAGAGGAGCGGTGCCGCCTTACTCTCGAGGAGGAGCTGCCTTACTCAAAATATTTAGGGGGCCATTGTCACGAGGACGTGACAATCCTTAAACATGGGGGGAAACGACACCTTACTCTAGCACCTTACTCTGAAGGAGCGACGCCTTACTCTAGGCACCTTACCCTAGCTAGGCCACCCCTGAAACTTCATTAAATATATATATATATAGTCAAAGTGGTGCCTTCATACCCTATTACAATTAGCCTCCTAATACCTTCAGCTTGAGTTAGTGCCTTACTTACCTTACCCAAAATAGGTGCCATTTGAGCGCCTTACTCAAGCAGGCACCTCGATCAAGAAACACATGCGCAACATGGTAGTACATGGAGCAGCCGAAGACGATGACATCATCTCACGTGATGGAAAGCACATGAAAATATTTTAAAATCATTGGTGGAGATTTCTGCTCATCCCAAGGCCAACCATCAAGAAGATATGCATCCCAACTGAAACCAATAGGATTCATCACATCTTCAATGAAGGACCTCAAAGCGAACCAAAAATGTAGTACCCAAGGTGACTCAATCAGCACATGGGAAAAATCTTATCGAGTACCAAATTAGCATACTCCACGCAGCTCAAAAATGACCAATCAGGTATGCGCATGATTTTAATTAGATATATATGTAATTTTCATATAATATGCTCTCTAAAATGATGATGGTGCAAGAACGAAAAATCACCCCTCATGCCTAATACGTCGTGCCAAAAATTAATTCGGGTGGCATACCCTACTAAACCCAATATGGAAACAATTTCTAGAGTTAGGCACCTCAGGTTATAAAAAGGTGCCTTACTGAGTACAGAACTCGAACTCAGTAGGGAATTCACCATGGGAGGACCTACGAAGAATCACACGATTAAGAAGCAGGAGCCTAGTGGCACTGAAGGAATTAGGGGGGAAGTCCACAACCGATTCGAAGTAGTAGGGTGGATGAACTACTATCGCTTGGTCAGCCAGAACAAGACGTGGAGGCAGCCAAAGAATTCACCACGCTCTAAATGGAGAAGTGGCCCAGCTATATGGACTGGTAATTCTAGTCACCCTAGAGCACATTGCTTAGGTCACTGGCCTCCCCCTCACTAGGGAATGTACATACAAGGATGGCATGGTGAAGAAATGCATCGAAGTGCTGCTCGGATAGGGGAATGTCCCCTATGACCAAGGAGGGCTTCCCAAGCAGAAGATCTCGATGCACCTACGGAATATTTTTGAGTAGGTTGCGAGATACTTCACATGCACTAGGAAGTATTCACACCTGAATGCGAACCACATGCAATTCATGAGCCATCTGGTGCACGAGAGAGAAATCAATATCCCATTCTACCTAGCGAAGGCCCTACAGGATGAGGCATCATGGTACCAAAGAGGGGTAGTCTCTACCTTAGCCCATCATGGGCTAATTACAGCCCTGATACGCCATGCAGAGGAGCACAAGGGAAGCTCATCGATGGTAGAAGCCAAACCCTCTAGTGTGCAAGAATAGGCGATGGCTAAAGTAGGGCATGAACCAAAATTAAGGGGAACAACCAAGGAGATTAGGGTTGAGCCATCCGATGCAGTGGAGCAGACAACCACAGAGGTAGGGCATGATGCCAAATTGGGGGGAATTTTCAAGGAGGAACACCCCCAATTTTCACCAGATATTACAGAGGAAGGGCAGAGCTCTCTACCCAATTTCATGGAAGAGAGGCCAGAATCCTCCAGCCGAGAGGTCATAGGACGCCAGATAGAACGCAGGCACGATCAAATATGACTACGATGCCTAATCCTCTCAAATGAGGAAGACAAAGAAGATGCAGAGCTCAAGTTGTGGTGCAAACCTTATAGAATTTGTCCACTCATAGTTCATAGGACCTACAGCTTTCGTAGGCTTGCAACGATCGATCGAGACACCAATGGAAGAGGACCGCATCGAACAAAGTGAGAAATCCCTGATGTAGGTGCTGTTCGAGGAGTATAAAGAGATGACCATGAGGAAATTTTAGAGATAGGAGGCCACCATTGCTCAATTGTAGCAATTGATCCAACAACTCAAGGAGGAGAACCAATAGTTGTAGGCTAGGGTAATAGAGAGGCAAGATACCTCTACCTAGACTGATTGGGTGATGGAAGTGCCCATGAACTCTCTGACCTCACCAAAGAGAGTAGTCTCATCTGGGGCATTCAGGTTAGATGCCAGAAATGAGGAATTAGAAGTAGGGGAGGGGTCATGTGCCTCAGACAAGAGAATTCCAGAGGAACAGGGGAATTCTATTTTTCAAATAGAAACCCCTATTATCAACATCGAGGATGACGATGAGCCTTGGTAGAGCCAAGGGAAAAACCTTGAACCCAAGGCCAAGGAGGATTCTCTAGGGTGCCAGGCACCTAAAATTGAGGAGCCACCACCCGAGGGACCAGGGAAGCAGGTGCCAGGGGGAACAACCATAGGGGACCTCCGATCAGAGGAACAACTCCCTGAGTCATCCAATAGGGAGGCAGCCTCCATGGGGCAGGAAGACTTCCCCACATAGGCCACCACAAGACCAGACAAAGGAAAGGGGAAGGCCCCTCAGATGACTCAGAAGAGGGCCAAAAGGAAGGCCAGGGTGACATTTTCCAAACCAAACCCTCATTCAGATGAAGAATGGGAAGAAGGTGTGCAGGCCTTCACTGAGCGGAAGGTGAAATTTGAATAGCTTCGTAAGGAGTTCAAGGAGGCAAAGGTAGCTAGGAAAGCTACCAAAAAGAAAGAAAGAGGGCCAGGCATTTGTGTGGACCCCACTGATGATGACCAATTTTGGGACATCTATGGTTCGTCGTCAGGTTGGCCCTCTAAAATGAAGAAGTGGCTAGCAAGATGGGGAGTATATGGACCAGAGGTAGAGGCAGCAACAATTGCGGTAGAAAATGTTGGCCTCACCCCTGAGGAACTTTGGCTATACAAAGCTAACATGGTTAAGTGGAAGAGAGATGACTCTGACATTCCCTTCGGAGAGTTGCACCCTCAACACGCTGACCTATGGCAGGAAGAAGCAGCCTTCCAAAAGGGGGCGATGACTATGGTAGTCGGGCCCAGTACAGGTGTTGGGCCAAGTAGGAGATAGAGCCAACACAATAAGAGGCTAATGTAGAATGAAGGTCAACCCAACACAACCAGACATCGATATAGCTAGAGGGTAGTACAACCTAGGGATGCCCCACAACAAGCTAGGGCCCCTCAGTAGAAATGGAAGCCTCAAGGAGGAGAGCAAGCCAAGGCCACCAACAAGAAAAGGAAATGAAAAGTAGTGGCCTATAGAGAGGAGGTGATTATCGATTTTAGGTGCCATGAGGGCGTGGCACATATTAGGCATGGGGGGATGATGAGCACCAGAAATGCTCATATTTTTGTATATGTACTAACGGTTTTTGTGCGACATTATATCATGAGTTGTATATTTTTATGAAGTATTATGTATATATTTAATAAAATCATGTGTATTATCTAATCCATGTGTGAAGTGTGTTGTGTGTAGCTATTTCCTTGATTTTGTCATCTTTTGCTCAGTCGAGGTCCTACATGGACCTGGCACGGTTCTGCTCAATCAAATAAAGGTAAATCAAAGTATGCACCTTACTGAATTAGGCACCTTACTAAAGTAGGTACCTTACTAAAGTAGGTACCTTACTAAGTTAGGTACCTTACTAAAGTAGGTACCTTACTGAGGTAGGCACCTTACTAAAGTAGATGCCTTATTGAGTTAGGTACCTTACTAAGTAGGCACCTTACTAAAGTAGGCACCGTACTCAAGTAGGCACCTTACCGAGTTAGGCACCTTACCAAGGCCGATGCCCGAATTATGCGTGTTGACCAAATGGCTGGAGAAGGATCCTGTTGACCACCATTCCATATCATCTATGGGAAACCATGGATGAACGGTTGTCCCAACTAGAGTGGGTGGACATGCAACTACTCATGAAGCCGAACCGTAATGAAGTGGAATTTATCTGAATACCAAGAAATGATGTAGAGCTGCTTATCATGCATCGATTGTAGTAACTGAACTATCCTAGTTTAGGCTGAACCGAGACGTCGGTTGTAACAGAACTATCATAGGAAGTTTTGTGTGTGTAGTATATAAACACACGGACTTCCCTATAGCAGGAGAGACATATTTTATAGAGCATTGTTATATGTAATATTTCATTGCATCATTAATAAAGTGTGAACGTTCATCAAAGCAACGTTTCATTTGTGAGATTTATCGGGTGGGATCTGCCTGGAGCTCGGGCCCACTCCAAGCTAGTATTCCTCCCCTCTTAGTTATTTACGTAATTTCATTATGCATGGTAGTATGTTTATGTCTTAGGCTTAAGCTTAGTTATCTTAGAGGTGTGTTTATTTATAAGAAGCATTTTCATTTCGTATCAGTTGGTGTGTTTATTTTATCTGCATTGTTATTTATGAGTGAGTTTTATTGAGGCGGACGATCTTATTGATGTTATACAAACACCCCCCAATGGTAGTTGAATGGATCATCTCTAAAGTGGTAGTGTGACTAGTCTCAACCGTGACCCTTCGCAAGCTTACGAGTTCCCTGGATTGACAATTTAAATGAGAAGTGTTGTGACAAATATAGGACAAATTCACCAGTGTTTGGCACCCAACAACACTTAAGCCCTTTGGTCACATATCATTTCAATTTCAAAAATCCCCAAAGGAACTTAATCCCTTTGGTCACATGTCAATTTCAAAAAGCCCCAAAGGTCCTAATCCCTTTGGTAAAAAAAAAATCAAAAATAAAAAAAACTCCAAAGATACTTAATCCCTTTGGTCACATCTCAATTTCAAAAAGTCCCAAAGGCACTTAAGCCCTTTGATGACATATCATTTCAATTTCAAAAATCCCCAAAGGCACTTAATCCCTTTGGTCACATTCCAATTTCAAAAATCCCCAAAGGTACTTAATCCCTTTGGTCACATTTCAATTTTCAAAAAAATTTCCAAAGGTCTTAATCCCTTTGGTCACATTTCAATTTCAAAAAGCCCCAAAGGTCCTAATACCTTTGGTCACATTTTTAATTTCAAAAATTCCCAAAGGTATTAATCCATTTGGTCACATTTCAATTTCAAAAAGCCCCAAAGGTCCTAATCCCTTTGGTCATTTTTTCAATCTCAAAAATCCCCAAAGGTCCTAATCCCTTTGGACACATTTCAATTTCAAAAAGCACCAAAGGTCCTAATACCCTTGGTCACATTCAATTTCAAAAAGCACTAAAGGTCCTAATACCTTTGGTCACATGTCAATTTCAAAAGCACCAAAGGTCCTAATCCCTTTGGTCACATTCAATTTTAAAAAGCACCAAAGGTCCTAATTCCTTTGGTCATATGTCAATTTCAAAAAGCACCAAATGTCATAATCCCTTTGGTCACATGTCAATTCCAAAATCCCCAAAGGTCCTAATCCCTTTGGTCATAATATTACCAAGCTAGTGGGAGTAGAAAAACCTGAGCCAATGAACATCATACACTTGAAAGCATTCCATGCTTACTGTTATTACTATATATGTATATGTATACATGGCTAATACAAAAAAAAATATTTGCATACATTTATAACATTGCATTTCACTTGCATTTACATTTCATTCAAAATAATGTATTCACCCGCATCACATATTGCATTCCACATTTCAAAACTGCATATCATACATTGCATTTATAGTCAACATTTCATATAGGGATCATTTATTAAGTTCAAGGTATTAATTTGTCTAACAAAAGTTATGTTTCCTTAATCAGGGGCATCTTCAAACCATTATCCACACAATTACACTAAGTCAAATTATCATTTGCACAAACCACATTGCCATAAAATTCCTAGGTGTTTTCGGTCATTCAACCACTCCTAGTATTTTAAAAAATCTCTAAATACATGTCGAGTTCCTTTTAGCACCATTACACATCTTCACTATGAAAATCTTGAGTTTTGGGAATTGACTCCAAAACATTCTTGAACCAAGCACAATTTTCATATCTTAAAAACATATTGTGTCAAAGAGGAATAACACCATCCTTGATATAAAACTTGAAGCGAAAAGGGTCATCCTTGCTAGTCCCATCATGCAACATAGTCCATAAGAATAGTGGTTTGCACCACTATCACAGTTTCTTCAAATTAAAAATATAGATTAGTAAGGATAGGGTACAATTCTCATCACACTTAGATTGAGATTTCGATTTCCCAAAGCTTTAAACCTTTTACATCACACACCATTGATCATTGGGTTGTAAGGATCGTACTACCTTTCTAGTCAGACAGTTAGGTTGTCATCCCCAAAATTCAAGAAATCAAAAACAAAATCATGGACTATGGTGTTAGACTCCACCAGAGCTATAGATGCTTGAATGACAGTGGAGTACACTCATGCATGGTGATATGTCTCTTTTAAAAGAGACCTCTGACTGCTTATATGGATAAGCTAGCCTATTGGTTTCAACCATAATAGGTTTACCCAATTTACTCAAGATGATTTAATGAAATCACTTGCACACACACTGGTTCTTGATTGTCTCAGGTCAATACCTTACTCTTGATCTGTTAAATGAATTCACTACACACACATTTGGTCCTAGGAGGATTAGGCAATTTTAGTGGGTTTGTTTTATGCCACTAGGATGTTTGAGTCTCTATAAAATAGGCAGTCTTCCATATCAACATCCATATTAGTCTTCCATATCAACATCCATATCTTCTTCCATGTCAACATCCATGTCATTTCATGCGCCATTCATACCATATGCTACCAAGTTTTGTGCCCTTGATTAAAAAAATTGCTAAACATGGCCAAGCAAATATCTAAATCATAAATGATCATTAGCACTCTGCCTTGCATTAATCATCCATACATTTTACCTTGCATTAATCATCTATAACATATCATATGCATTCATCATCCATATACACATGCATTCACACAAAAGCATCCACATAGGCATAACACAAAAGTAAAATCCATGTATATATATATATATATAACTCGTGTATGCAAATATCGCTAGAAAGTGCAAACATCATCATAATTTTGGGGTGTTCAAGGTTTCACACTTTTTTCCCCCAATTAAACAAACAAGAACATAACTTTGGGGTGTTCAAGGTATCACACTTTTTCCCAATCAAGAAAACATCATCAAAACTTGGGGGTGTTCAAGGTTTCACACCTTTCCCCCAATCAACCAAACATCATCACAACTTGGGGGTGTTCAAGGTTTCACACCTTTCCCCCAACCAAGAAAACATCATCACAACTTAGGGGTGTCCAAGGTTGCACACCTTTCCCCCAATAGAGCTAACAAACACAATTTTGGGGGTACTCAAGGTATCATACCTTCTCCACCAATTCAACAAACAATTCAATAATTCAATCACATCACATCATCAACAAGTCAATTGCTAGATTCAAAAGGTTACGTCATTTTATCAAAGGTTGCACCCTTTGCCTTGCATTCACACCATCCATATTTACAAAAATCCCTTTTCTTTTAGGGCAAAAACAAAACCATTTCATTGCATCACACCTTATCAAAATCCCCTTTTTCAATTAGGGCAAAAATAGAATGCATCAATTACATATTCACATTCATTCAATTTCCCAGCCTTACCCTTTGACTAAAAACATGCAGTTTCCTAGCCTTACCCATCGACTAAAAACACGGAGTTTCATTTTACATTTTCCTCAACATTTTCATTCACAAGTGAACCTTATATTTAGTGGTTTATCCTAGAAACCTGGTGGTTGCAGTGACTAGTTATCCATGAAATCTAGTAGGATGGATAGATTACCATAAGGACACTTGCATTTCAAAAACCCCTTCATCTGTTAGGGCAAAAAAAATCACATTTACATCCAACATCATCAATTTTACTCATCATTGAATTCATTCAACATTCACAAGTGAACCTTGTATTTAGTGATTTATCCTAGTAACTATTGGTCATCAGATCTGCCTAGGTAAGGATTTTTGAGGTAAATGGATGTATGTGCCCTAGACCTGGACCAACATTGAAAGTCCGAAGGGAAGAGATGCCCCTCGTGCCAATCTCCGGAGAAAGGCCGGCTCCTATGCTAAACTACTTGGGTGTTTTGAGACAAGAGTGCAGGAAAGAGATAAAAGGAGTAAGGGTTAGAGAAAGAAATATAAAGGAGTAGGGTTAGAGAAAGAAATAAAAAGGGTTAAGGGAAGAGAGATCGATGATTTGAGATGGTAGAGAATAGGAAGCACGATCACTAACAGATAACTTAAATAGTAGCAAGGAACACCAAAAGTAAAATGAAAGAAATGTAGTATCAACCTTCCTATGTATCCTCCCAAATGAGTTTCAGGACACTATCCTCGATCGCACACCGGACGCAGAGTTTAGCATCTCAGTCTACAAACAAAGAGAGATAGAAGAATCAAGCAAGGCAAACAGCATAAAAGAAAGTCAATAGGATGTTTTCCAACTCCTATGTATCATTTTGAACGAGTTTCAGGACACTATCCCCGATTGCACACCGAATGCAGAGTTCAACATATCAGTCTACAAACGAAGAGAGATAGAAGAATCAAGCACAAAAGGCAACATAAAAGAGAAGAATTTGATGAGTGTCATTGAGTCTCATCATTTAATCTCAATGATTTATCAATTCGGGGTGGTGTCCAAGGCTGTCTACGATAGAAGGCTAGGGCAAAGTACAATTCAGGCATTCAGATTTCAAGCATTTATTGGTGAAGCAGATTTTTGTTTAGCCTTTTGGTGTCACACTAAACCTAGTCTAAAGAATGGAAACTGAAATAAATTATAGGAATTGAAAACTAAATCTAAGTTGCAAGAATTGAAATCTAACTACAATTGCATGAATTTAAATTGCTAAATTGGAATCTAATCTACTTTTGTAGAATTGAAATCTAATTACTCTTGCAGAATTGAAATTGCTAAATTGAAATCTAATCTACTTTTGCAGAATTGAAATCTAATTACTCTTGTAGAATTGAAATGATGCTTGTAAATAAAACTTATTCTAAAAACACCTGTCAATGCCCTACCATAGAAGGTCGTCAAGCTTCTGCTACAAGAATTGACAGCAAAATGAAATATGCTGAAAAATGGAAAGTTGCTAAAATAGAAAGTAGGGAAAACATGGAAAGCAAAGGAAAAATGCTTAATATAATTTGTCAGCTGACATACACACAAATGCTATACACAAACATAATAGGAAACATAAATCACACAACACAAAATAAAAACAAGAAAATGAAATCTGGCAAGCAATCTATTAATTTTGCTGCAACAAAATTACAGATTAAAACCCCATAAAATCCCTCCTTCTAGATCTGAAAGTGGGACCATACTTCCTGATCTAGAAGGAGGTGAAAAGCACTCCTTAAATAATTAACACTCAAAACATAAAATGATAAAATACTGCACTTTTATTGATGACAAAACATGCTAAAAATTGTTACAGAAAATTACTGTATAGTCCTAATTGCTGCTACTGAAAACTCTCCTCTATTCTAATTCCTAACTAGCTCAACCAAGGAGGGAGCTATGTTATTTATATAAATATTTACAATATATCCCATGCCTAAATCATCCTATGTGCTATTTTACAGTCATTTGCCAATAATTCTGGATCTAAAATAAATGCAAATCTGGACAGTTTGTGTTGCAGCAGTAGTCATTGGCCCTTAGAAAGCATCTTCAGTGGTGGGAGTACATGGGAGGAGTCTAGAAATATCTCACACATATTTCTCCACTTCATAATATTCCATTTCTATCTTGCAAACAACTTCCTATTATGTTGCAGTTATTTCTGTGTTAATCCTAGAAGAGGATCAAAGTTGATATTTTCCATAAATGGTGGCTTTGGATGGCAAGGACAAAAAAATCATATGGGAGATATTTTCCCTTACCTTTTCCAACCTTTATTTCCCTTTTCCAGCTTCAAAAATCGGTCAATAAGTCAAAAAGCACATTCTGTTTTCATTCCGAAGATAAGTGGCTTCATTTCGAAGACAATGCAATTCTCATTTCGAAGATCGCTCATTTCGAAGATACTGCAATTCTCATTCCGAAGATACTACAATTCTAATTCTGAAGATACTGCAATTCTCATTCCGAAGATCCGCTCATTTTGAAGATAATGCATTCCTCATTCTGAAGATCCGCTCATTTCGAAGACACTATGTTTTCTCATTCCGAAGATATCTGTTCATTTCGAAGATACTTCGGAATGAACAAATGTGTGCTTTTCAAGTGATTTCTTCTGCATCTCTCAGGTGGGTTATCTCCTAGGATCAGATTCCAATGGTCTTCATCTCTTTCCATATGTGAATTCCATGCCTTGCTGTTTATTTGTAGCTTGCTGGAATTTACATGGTAAATTACTACATTTTCTAGTTCTGCTGCACAGTTGTAAAATATTGGCATTTATTACAAATTCAAACAAATTAGAACATGGAAAAATTATTCAAGTATCAACATGAAGGAGTACATCAAGTTGCTACTGAATTTATACACTTCATTCACCAAGTAACCATGCTGAAATAGTGCAACAATGCTGCACAATTGTCCCTGCTCTGTTATACCCTATTGCTGCCTATTTAGATCATGTGGAAATGCTTCTAAATAGGTCAGATGTTTTCTATAGTCCTTCTTAACTCATTCCATCCATATCCTCATGCTTTTCTTGACAACTTCAAGGTGTTCCTATAAAGTGACAGCTTGCTGATTTTTATATGGCTGTTTTTCTTAGATTTTCATATTTATGACAGTCCTAAACTTTTGGCTTAAATGTGGATTTGAAACAAGTTGAAGGGCAGGAAAACATTCAAAAACCATTGAGAAGTTAATGGATATCAGCATACCACATTTGGTTAATTGAAATGCATGTTCTTATTTGCTACTTAATCACGCAAAATCAGTCATAAAATGCTGAAAATAGTCAAAAACAGAGATATAGTATTCCTAACATAAAATCATGCAAACACTTAACAAATAGTATATTCTAGTCAACTATTTGGCAATTAAATTATCATATGGTAGTCAAACATTGTGCAATAATGAGTCAAACATTGTGCAATAATGAGGCATTCTTGGGCCTCATCATAATTGAGCTCAAAGTCTCTTAGTATTAATCACAAGACATCAAGTTACAGTAGCTTTCTAGCAGATAGTTCCCCCCATTTTTACATTACAATACTTGGGTTTTTATAGAGGACCCGACCCTCTGAGTCATTATCACAAAATCGATGAAGTGCATCCTCGAGCTTCGAGAAGTCGGCTCCTCACGGTTGTCGTGACTGATCTCTCAAATCGGCTACTAAAAATAGCAACTACAACCGGGTCCATCATGGAAATAGGCATTCAATGGGCCTCCTGAACTGTCCTTAGTTTTTGGGTGCAATACACGAGTAGCCACCATGCTTGATGGGTTCTCCTTCTTGTACTGGTACTTCAAGTCCAAATGCCCAAAATGATCGGCAAACTTGTTGGGCAAGGAAAAATTCATTTATGAAGCAACTGACCACCTCAAGAAAATACTCGGCTTGAAGTGCGTGCCTTGGAAGCGCTTCACTGGACCTCTTCTTGTAATTCTACTTCGTGGTGGGTTTGGGCCGAAGCAGATCCTTCCTCTAGGTTTGGTACTTTGGATGGTTGAGCTTCGCGACACAACTTCAGGAGGTTTGAGTGTCGAAGTAGATCTCCTTTGGTGGGGCCCTTCATGCCCTACTACTTCGCTAGTTGAATTACTTTGCCTATGATTCGCCGTGATATTTCTTTGAAACTATGGTTCAGGAGGCTTGCGGCCAAAGCAGAAATGGTTTGCAGGCAGAGGGGCCTGAGGTGGGTACTTCGATGACTTTCTGGCGAAACATTTTTAATGTTTGCTTCGGGATCTGCTTTGCAAGTTTTGGGCTGAAGTAGACTTTGGAAATGCTTCGGGTTTGAAGTAGTTCTTCTGCCTTAGTGACTTTAGAATTTGATTTTGGGCCTTCCTTCTTCGGTCGAAGTTGTCATTTGAATATCTCTTTACTAGGTTCCCACCCGAAGTAGTTTTAGAAATGCTTCGGGTGCAAAGATTTTCTTGGCACTTTCCTCGTGTTTTTCTTCGAAAAAACTGCTTCGCAAAATTTGGGGCCGAAGAGATCACTAGAAATCTTTCGGGGCCCGAAGTCCTTTTCTTGCCTTAGCCAATTCGCCTTGCGACTTGGATTTTCTATTTTTGGTAGGAGAGTCACTTCGCAAAACTTTCGCCTGAAACGCTTTTGGGAATGCTTCGGGTGCGAAGCTTTTTCTGGCGCATTCCTCGTGTTTTTCTTCGGCAATACTGCTTCATTGATTTTCCATCTGAAGTAACCTTTTGAAACACCTCGGGCCTGAAGTTCTTTTCATTTTATTCTTCCTCCCCTCAGCGAAGCTATCCTAGCTGCGAAGCTCTTTCTATCTTCTTTAGTGTACAAGGGGAGTAGCTAGGTGAACCAAAATTGCTATAACTTACATACATCTTAAAAGGTAATAATTAATATCATACAAAATTTTTTCTATTCTTCTACCCCTTGTATAATGTGACAAAAAGTGTCAACATTCTTGGCAGCTCGCGGGGTGACAAGCTCGCCTTGGGAAAAGAACCCTTTAGCCCCGATCCATTGGGCTGTTGAGTCACTGATCCCCCTCAGACCCTTCTCCTTTTTCTGTCTCTTGGCCGCTTCTACGGTTTGCCCTTCCTCTACCTCTGCTCTTCCTTCTGATTCCTCTTCCTCTTCTTCCTGCACAGCTTCCTCTGGCATGGCCTCTTGCTGTGGCGATGGTTCAAGGCAATCCCGGATACGTTTCATCGTTCGTCGGACATGAGCCCAGGCACCCTTCTAAAAAGGCTCCTGATCTTGCAATGCCTTTACTAAAATGTGAAACCGATCAATTTTCTTGATGTTAACATGTTTGGCTCTGATGAATAGATCGTTTAGGCATGCTACCATATTACAGTGTCTCAAGATGAAGTCGGTTATCTGCCCCTCTGAGATCGGCTCTGCCCACCTGTCTATTTCAGAGACATCGCTCTCGAACTAAAGCCAGACTGGTTTGAGCTCGTCTTTAGTCAGAAGATTTTTGTCATCATCTATGAAACTCGGGAAACCCAAGGAAGAAAGGTCATGAAAATAATTCATTGAGGTGCACTGCTCATTGTCAAAAATGTCTTGGAGGCTTCTAGATTTTTGAGCCTTTCACACCTTGGAGAAGAAGGCGCAAACCATGGCCTGGGCCATGGACCAGTCCCTAGCTATCCGGGTCATTGCAGTGACCTGCAGGTCCTAATATCTAGCATTCTGGACGTCAAAGGCCAACTTGAGCCGGCTCCTGGATTTTTGTGTGACTTCATCAATAACCGGCCCTCCCTCGGCAATAGCACGCTGGGCCTCGGTGATATAGGTCAATATGGAAAGGGCGTTGGAACATCGAGACCTGAAATTCTTAAGCAGATGCGCATGAATCTCCTTAATCCTGCTCTTGTCGAACCTCGATAGGTCTCCCTTCTCATACAGCTAAGCCTGCATTTGTGCAACTTTGCCTTCAAGTTCTTTGGCCTTTAAATCATTTTCGGTCTATCTCTGCGCTTGATTCTCCTCTATACACTGAAGTTGTATAATTTGCTGCTTTAGAGCACGCGCTTCCTTTTCCATTATTTTGCATTGCTCCTCGGCTTCTACCAACTTGGAGCGAACCCTTGCCAGATCTTCCTCTAGTTTGACATTGGCGGTTTCTACCTCCAACCTACGCTGGTTAGCAATGGTAGCATGCGCTCTAAAGGTCTCGATTCGGACATGCATGGATGTCGATTCGTTATCCACATTCAGATGCACCAGGTCCTTAGGTGTTTCCTGGTAATCATAGTCTGCTAGAGTCATTTCATCCAGAGGCTTCTGTACCTTAGGGACCTTCTTGATTTTGTGCATTTTCCTAGCTTCCAGATCAAACTCGGCACATTTTTCAACCTGAGCCATCGCGCGCCCTCTTCTTTTCCTCGCCTCCTTCAGTATTTTGTCGGTATTTTTCCAGGCTTAGAGCAGCTTCTTGGCAAGGGGGCATTCCTTGATCAGGGACATCTCTGACTCGAATAAGGCTGGATCTCTAGCCGAAGGAGTGAACAAATATAGGGAATGGATGGGGGCCACATCGTGAGAAGTGGGACTCGACGTCGAAGTAGCATCCCTGCTTCTACTAACGACCAAGGGAATGGCAGCCTGAGTAGGTGAAGTAGGATCGATGGACTTGGACTAGCCATGGGTGACGCATGAGGGGATGAGTGGCCTTGCAGGGGAGACTGATGGGAACCTTTGACCGTGGCCACAGTGGACATGGGTGAGTCCTGAGAAAAGGGTAGAGAATGCATACCTGAGTGCCCTCCTGGAAAAGTGGCTGTAGTGACTTCAAGTGTAGTTGTCTCCTGTTCTTTCTCTGCCTCGGCATTTTCAACCTCCATGGTTTGTGACTCAGCGTCCCCTTTGGATTGGAGGAGTTCCTCCACATTGATGACATTGATATTCGAGATAGTTTCGATGCTTGGTGGCACTACACCTTCAACGTTTGTTTTGGATGGACCTGGTGTAGGTTGTTCAGTGGAGGCACTCTGGAAACCTGTACGGGGTCGCTTTGGATAGTTCGGGGGCATTGGGCCTTGTTATGGCCTCTTTATTTTTGTTCTCACCAGCAGTTGTTTTGAATCTTCGAAACTCGTGTCTTGGCCTCCCATAGGTACCTGAGGTGGTTTATGTGGTGAGGCTTTGGCCTTCTTCTCCTTCGGCCCCAAAGTCTTATTTTCTCTTTTTGGGCTTTTGTCCAAACCTGGGATAGCTGGGGGAATGAGGTCGACGAAATACAGGGGCTTCCATGTCCCGGCATTGGCCTCATAGACCACCACGAAGTCCTTGTCAGATGAAAAAAAACTATAAGAATTCGTCTTTTGGCGATGGACCCTCATTATCCACCACTCTCTTAGCTGGGGCATGTCCCAATCTTTCGCTGCATCCCTCAAATCATCTTTTGCCTTCTTCCAAAAGGTGGAGTTGGGGCTCGAGAGAGGGTGCCGAATTGGGTCATATGCGACCTCCATCGGGTAGAACTCATGCCAGGGAGGTAGCGTTTCCATTTTCTCCAAGTGCCACTCCAGATCCTTCCCATTAGGATTGTTCCTTTGCTCCATAATTTCTAGATAGGGGCAAGCGTGGAAGTTCTTGAATCGAAGATGGTCCCTCATTACCCCCAAGAGGTCATAGAGCCATTGCTAAGGAAGTTGGACTAGGCCAAAATTGGCGAGTTTCTCCTCCAAGAAAATGTTTTGGTTGAGGGTAAATACCTCGATAACTCCCATTTTGAAAGGGAAATCACAGGTGTGAGCCCATTTCCATCCATGGCCATAAATGGTGTTTGTTGCATCGTTCTGCCGAGCGACCTCCAATGCGAATTGGTATTCGGAGGGATAGACTGGTAGTAGGAAAGGCTTCCCTACGAAGCTGAATATGTGAATTATGAGCCCCTGTGTCAGCTGAAAAATGTCTCCCCTCTTCTCTTGTACCACCTTGTCCCTTAGGAGGAGGGGAACCCGAGGGGAAGACCCTGTTAGCATATGCATTGTGGGTCCCAAAAATTGTTGGTTAAAAGAATAATAGGACTCCATATTCAATAGGAGAGGGGTCCACTGGTATACAGGCAGAGGATTTCCATCCTCGCAGCTTTTCGTAATAGCAACATAAGGAAAAATTTTGTGTACATGAAAGAAAAATAACCAAACAAGAAGAGAACAGGACGAGAAGTACTTATTTGTCCCAGCATTCTTCATGCTGGTGAGCCACGTATGTAGGGTCCTGGCCACCCATTCTGCCCGATCAAAAATACTGGGTTGGTGCTTGGCCTCGAAGCATCGAGGGCATAAAATTCCCCTCTGGAGATACACTCAGCCAAAGACACCTGCCACGGGTGCACCGAAGCATCGGTAGATAGGCCTGCCACCCATGCAATGATGGAGAAGATGTCGGCATTTTTGAAGGCCTCCGAGGGTAGGGGCATTTGGGGAAATTTTCTCGAAGGGAGCCCAATTTTGAGGCTCTGTCACAAAAAATTGATTATGTAGTTTGAGGACGTGAACCTCTCCATTTGTTCGCTAAGAATAACGTTGCGAACTGTGTACCCCTTAGGGAGGCCCTGCTATGGTGCAAAGGCTGCCTGGACATCTTCCTTCAGAATGGAGAATAGCTTGTGGTCGAAGGTGTCTACCACTTGCCTGGAGGTGGGCTGATAGTTTCGCGTGATGGCATCAATCAACTCAGGGTAGTGATGTGTGGGGGGCATCAGATACCAGTATATCTGGGAGTAATAAGTGGCAGCTCTTTTGTTGTCTATCGAGAGCCTACTTTTCATGAACTTGATGGTGCTCCTGAGTTCAGCTATGCTCCTCGATAGCTTGGTGTCTATGATCCTATCCCACGCATCAATTTGCGGTTCTTTAGGTTGCTCATCCCCAAAATCCTCTTTTTCTCCCATGACTTGTTTCTCAGGGTGGCGGCTAAAATCAACTTTCTTAGGCCCTTTGTCATGGCCTTTTGCCTTTGGCTGTTCGGGGGCCACCACTTCTGGTTCCTTTCCATTTTCCTTGGAGTTCTTCTTTCCCATGGTTGATGCCTAGGGTGGCAGAGTCTGTGATGTGCTGGGGCTCAAAGGCTTGAAAGCGTGGGATGGAAGAGCTTGTAGGTTGACAACGAAGTCTACATGAATCATTGGGCAAGTAACTTCTCCACTGTTGGAGTCTACGTTATATAGTCTTAGAAGGCAACCACTAGTATTTATGGCACTTGCCATAATTAACTTCACATCGCTTCGTCTAATTCGCCACATGGTGGAGTGGTACACAGGGCTGTGTGTTATGATGATTGTGGCTTGCTTTGGAAGCGTGACCCTCTGCCACTTTGTACCCGAGCATGAATTTTTCTCCTAACCAAATACCTAGAGGACATACCCACCACATTTTATTTAACTTGCCTGCTTTGAACGCTTTTAAAGGTGGCTATCGTCATGTTTCCCTAGGCATGTTTTAAATGCCCTTGCCTTTTTCGTTGTTGGGTTGGTGAAGTCGAGGTTAGGGTTGAAATGCTTCGCAACGAACCTTTGGCGCAAGCCGGTTTTCTATGCTTCGGGCCCGAAGTAGTTCTCTTCGCAGAAGGGGGTTCGTCGGCCCTCCTTCGAAAACTAGTTTGCTTGGACTCTTCTTGGTGAAGCACCCTTCATACCTTAGTCTGAGTCTTGCTCGGCCAAAAAAAATTTCTGTAAGCTACTTCGTACGCCCAGTCTTCGAGCTTTTTTTTTTTTTTTTATAGTAGCTACCAAAGTAAAACTCGACCTGAGTCTTTGAGCAACGCCTTATTTACCAGCCAAACCATTTATAGTATTTACACAAATTTTTTGTGGCATAATCATCATGCCATCACCACAAATTCAACTTTGGGTGATTATCCGACAAACCTGCAATGTCCAGACCAGATCCGTTTGAACTTTAGTTGATTTTTGAGGTTCGGATCACTTCTTCCCGAAGTTTTCCATGCTGCAAACAGGGAGCAATGCAGCAGGTTATTGCTCCTACCAGTACCCATACTGGTGATGAATGATGTGGCAAAGAAGTTCGCCGCATGGGGGTCTTTTATGAGTACCAGTTGTGGTGATGGCTGGAACCAACACCAGAATTCAAATGAATCCATTAACTGTGGGCTGGGTATAGGTTCTTCCATCCTCCCAATGTGGTAACAGGGCTCCTTCGGCAAGGAGTAATCTTCCAGGATCTCTTCAAGTTCAGCCTCCTGATGAGGCATGCTTAATGGGCTTTGGTTGAATACCTGTGTGCCATCCTTTGGGACACAAAAAGGGTGCAAAATGTGCCCTCTTTGTTCTCAGGTTCTGCCACTTGAGTTTGTTCTTCTCCTTGGCCCACCTCCTGATGAGGCATGCTTGATAGTTGGAAGGGGTCCTGGGAGCCATCAAATGCTTCGAGTAGTTCTCCCGCTAAGTCATACCACGAGCAGACACTTTTACACCCGAGCAGTCTGTACCACTGCAGCGCCCTTCCTTCTAGAGACAGGACCAAAAGTCTGATCATGACATCTTCATGGAATATGTCATAGATGGGCCCTAAATCAACAAGATATTCAAGGTGTTCTAGAGCCATTCCCTTAGCGCCATCGTATTTTGGCACATTTTTCAAGATGCCTTTGGGAATTTCATGGTAACTTTGAAGATTCAGAGGGTTATAAACATCCCCGTTGGGATAACATATCCTCTCCATTATAGTAGTGGCCTGCAGAGATCACGGTCCTCACCACTAGGTCGGAGTCTTCAAGAAAACATTCTTTCTTCGCTTGTGAGGTCAAGGCTGCTCACTGAACCTTGATTCCTTCGAGATATCTTATTTTAGCTTAAAAAGGTGCCTACAATCAAGAAATCTGGATCTTCGGCTCAGTCAGAGTTACCAGGTGATTTTTCCAGATGAAGGAAAGCCAAAGATTCACCAACTCAGACTTAAAACATGGGGAATTTTGCCATGAAGGCAAGGTTTAGGTACTAGTCTTTACAATTTAGAGATTTTTGGGCCAACAGAGTCGCCAGATGCTAAGAGTATTTTGGTAATGAGAGCATCGATTCTCACTACCACTAGTCAGGTGGGATTGATCGGGTCACACCGGGAACTGGTTAGAACTAGTGGCCCCGATGAAATGGGATTACGTTAAAATATGGGACCTTGACTGGTTATGGATCTTTCTAAGACAAATACAGTCGGTCCCACCGGGCGTGCCAGAAACTGTTTGCACAAGCAGGTTTGTAAACTTGGAATGGAAATTGTCCCACCGATTATGGGTCTTACTGAGACAGATACAGTCTATCCCACTGGGCGTGCCAAAAATTGTTGGTCATCAGATCCGCCTAGGTAAGGATTTTTGAGGTAAATGGATGTATGCACCCTAGACCTGGACCAACATTGAAAGGCCAAAGGGAAGAGATGCCCCTCATGCCAATCTTCGGAGAAAGGCCGGCTCCTATGCTAAACTACTTGGGTGTTTTGAGACAAGAGTGCAGGAAAGAGATAAAAGGAGTAAGGGTTAGAGAAAGAAATAAAAAGGAGTAGGGTTAGAGAAAGAAATAAAAAGGGTTAAGGGAAGAGAGATCGGTGATTTGAGGTGGGAGAGAACAGGAAGCACGATCACTAACAGATAACTTGAATAGCAGCAAGGAACACCAAAAGTAAAATGAAAGAAACATAGTATCAACCTTCCTATGTATCCTCCCGAACGAGTTTCAGGACACTGTCCCCGATCGCACATCGGACATAGAGTTCAGCATCTCAGTCTACAAACAAAGAGAGATAGAAGAATCAAGCAAGGCAGGTAGCATAAAAGAAAGTCAATAGGATGTTTTCCAACTCCTATGTATCCTTTCGAACGAGTTTTAGGACACTATCCCCGATCGCACACCGGATGCAAATTTCAACATCTCAGTCTACAAATGAAGAGAGATAGAAGAATCAAGCACATAAGGCAGCATAAAAGAGAAGAATTGAGCTCAAAGTCTCTTAGTATTAATCGTAGGACATCAAGTTATAGCAACTTTCTAGCAAATAGTTCCCCCCCTTTTTACATTACAATACTTGGGTTTTTATAGAGGACCCAACCCTCTGAGTCATTATCACAAAATCGGCGAAGTGCATCCTTGAGCTTCGAGAAGTCGTCTCCTCATGGTTGCTACGACTGATCTCTCAAATCGGCTACTAAAAATAGCAACTGCAACCGGGTCCATCATGGAAATAGGCATTCAATGGGCCGCCTGAACTATCCTTAGTTTTTGGGTGCAATACTCGAGTAGCCATCGTGCTTGACAGGTTCTCCTTCTTGTACTGGTACTTCAATTCCAAATGCCCAAAATGATTGACAAACTTTCCGGGCAAGGAAAAATTCATTTATGAAGCAACTGACCACCTCGAGAAAATACCCGACTTGAAGTGCATGCCTTGGAAGCGCTTCGCTGGATCTCTTCTTGCAATTCTGCTTTGCGATGGGTTTGGGCCGAAGCAGATCCTTCCTCTAGGTTTGGTACTTCGGATTGTTGAGCTTTATGGCACAACTTCGGGAGGTTTGAGTGCCAAAGTAGATCTCTTTTGGTGGGGCCCTTCATGCCCTACTACTTCGCTGGTTGAATTACTTCACCTATGCTTCGCCGTGATCTTTCTTTGAAACTATGGTTTGGGAGGTGTTGTGGTTGATCCACAACACACCCCAAAATTGGGGACCCACCTTTTTGCAGGCTCACAGGGAAGGATCTCAGTGACCCAGATGCCAGAATTGAAAAAAAAAGAGAAAATGCACAAGTGTAGAAAGGGGTCGCGAAATCGCGACAGGTAGCGAAATCGCGACATGTCGCGAAATCGCGATCGAAACCGGAAAATTGTCGCGAAATCGCGACATGTCGGAAAATCACGGTCAGTGGCAACAAAACAGAAAAGCTGTCGCGAAATCGCGACGTGTCGGTGACAAGGAAGAAAAAGCTGTCGCGAAATCGCGACGTGTCGGTGACAAGGAAGAAAAAGGTGTCGCGAAATCGTGACGTGTCGGTGACAAGGAAGAAAAAGGTGTCGCGAAATCGCGACGTGTCGGTGACCAGGAGGAAAAAGGTGTCGCGAAATCGCGACGTGTCGGTGAGGAGAAAAGAAAAGGTGTCGCGAAATCGCGACGTGTTTTGCCGAAGCGTACGGATGATGAAAGGTGTCGCGATTTCGCGACGTATTTTGGCAAAGCTGTACGGTCAAGGAAGATGTCGCGAAATCGCGACGGAAATGAAAATCAGGCTCAAAGCAGGGAAGTGTCACGATTTCGCGACGTGTTTTGGCAAACAGTACGGACGGAGAAAATGGTCGCGATTTCGCGACAGAAAGCTGCATGAAGGTCCGAAAGGAAAAATGGTCGCGATATCGCGACGAGTTTTGCCAAGGCGTACGGAAGATAAAAACGGTAGCGATATCGCGACGGTTTGTCGAAGGAAGGCAAGAGGATGATAATGGTCGCGATATCGCGACGTAAAGCCGTTGGACGCGTACGGCAGAGAAAGACGTCGCGATTTCGTGACATGTCGCGATTTCGCGACATGTCGCGATTTCGCGGTCGGGAAGATGAACGGGCAGACTTGCAGTTTTGTCGGGTTCTGTCGCAGAAAAGCGGTACGGTAGGCACAGGAAAAGCACGACACGTGGCGCACATGTGTCAAACTTGCAGGGGCGTTACATGCAGAGTGAATTTCGGGACGTTTCCAAATTTGAGCGTGAATCAAAGCGGGAAAAAGCAGGAATTTGAAGGGTCGCCCACAGGAAGAGGAAATGAAGCGACAGAGGAAATCGAAGAGCCATAACATTGCTATAAAGCCAGAATTGCAAATCGAAGAAAGGGTTGGAAATTGCCGAATACGGAGTTGCAGAGACGAAGGCTTTGTGCTATTCTGGGCCCGTACTTGGGCAATTTCCTTCTTTTTATTCTGGGATTTTCTTTCACACCTGGAACATTTTTGAATGTAATCGAGATATCATTTAAATACAAATGCAGAGAGTTGGCATCTTATTGGATGAGAAAGAAGGAGTAACTTTTGCATGCATGATTTAATGTTTATATTTCCCTTCCAGATTTCTTAGGTTTTTAGGTGAAGTTAATGCAAGATCTCTTGGTTGCTTCATGCGAATGCCTGTTTTTTGGAATTACCACAGAAACCCTCGAGACTCGCACTTGGCCTATTTGGATTGTGTGGATGTGCAGGTTCATTAGGTTAGGTTGCATGTAGAAAGCCTCATTATCTTCGGTTTCATCTGATTAATTACAGCTTTCTGACTGTAATCTATTTTTATTGTTACTTTTGTTTATTTTTGTCTTTGCTTTTCAAACCCATATTTTATTTTTCAGCAGTTTAATTACTGTGTTTGAATAAATCACTGAAAATCCATCAGAATTAAAGGTTAAAGCAGATTTTATTCATTTTGAGTCCATTGAAAATTCAAAATTAATAAACCACAGTGCCCCTTGTTAACATCCACTTGCAAACCCTAAGGTGTTCTTAGCATTTCATTTTAAGCAGCATTCTTGATAATTAATAATCAGCATAATAAGAACCTTGGAGAAATCGTATTTCTTTGCAAGCAGAGGATTTAGGACTCGGATCCTACAGGAGAGTGTGTTTTCACAATCGGGTTAAAACACCACTCAACAGATTGGCGCTAGAAGGAGGGCGATCGGTTTATTTATTTTAATTTTTTATATCTGAATATTTTGTTTTAATTTAATTCTGAAATAATTTACGGCTAAACTGCAACACTATTTTTTTTTGTTTGTTGCAGGTTTTCTTCGAACTAGCCGAGGGTTTCCTCAGGCAGGCTGGACCCACCACGCCGTATTGCGACCAGGTCTCAAACAACCGGAGAAACTATTTTTCACGACCTTACTGGTACTCCCAAGGGCAAAATCAAGCAAGTCGTAAGCACTCCAGTAGCAAAAGGCCTGTTTTCTCCAGGAACGTCGAGTGGACCTACGCCAGTAGTATCTGTTGCCCCTAGTGCGCCTATAGTCTATAACATTTCTTCTGCTATTGTAGGTCTGTCTACATAAATTCTGAGTCAAATGGCTCAAGCTCCAGTAGCTCCTTGGTATGGAGCTAACAATACTCCTTTGAATATTGTTGGGGATATCCATGAAATCCCCAAGAACATTGAAATATTTTTGCCTAAGTACAAGCCAGATGGCCTAAGAACAGTAGAAGAACATATCCAAGCCTATAGGGATGTTTTAATTAGACTGCAAGTTCAGCATGAAGATGTAGCCTGCAGACTTTTCCCCATGAGCTTGGATCCAATAGCATATGAATGGTATATATGCTTGCCAACTGGTTCAATCACCTCTTGGACACAAATGGAAAATGCATTTGTCAATCAATTTAGGTCTCCCTTAGATCCCGCAACTATTTACAATCAGTTTATTACATGCAAACGGGGCCAAGGGGAACCAATCCGAATGTTTAATCAGAGATTCCAAAAGAACTATAACAGAGCAATTAGACATTTTGCCATCGATCCTGCGGTAGCTTTGCAGATATATTTTGGGGCATTGGACCCCATGACAGCCATGTTTGCAAGGCGTAATCCTCAGGTCACCACGCTTGCTTTGGCCTATAATGAAGCCATGACTATTGAGCAGCAGTTGACACCGCAAGGCTACGGGTTTACCCAGATGCCCATGTTGGGACAGGGTGCTCCATATGGTCAAATTCCCCAGGCAAATCAGCTCATGGCACCACAAATGCCAAATATGAACGCATTCCCATATCCGCAGCCGTATCCATCAGCACCCGCATATGCACCCATTCCAATCCAACCAATCGCAGCCATTCCACCTGTTCCTGCATTTTTGCAGAACAGTCAATCAACTACGCAGGAAACTAGTCAAGTCAATCCTCAAGCCATAGTTCCCTGTTCCGAATCCAATCCCAATTCAAGGTATCAATCCATTTGGGAATCCAATTCCTCAGAACCCCACCCAAATGTGGAATCAAGACCCCATCAATTATGCAAATCCAATGGGGGTTAATAACAATGTGGTTCCACCGAAGGATGTCTTTTCGGAAGTCGAAGAGCTCAAGAAACTAGTGCATAAACTAAGTAATGACAGAGTTCAACAACGAAGCATGAGTCCCGTGCCCCTCACCCAAGTCGGAATTTTAACAATAGAGGGAGGCACTAGAACACTAAGCCAAACAATGGGGGAGTTCCTGCTCCCATTGCTAATCAATTAGATGCTTACGAGGCCCAACCAATCCAATTCTCTTTTGAATCTTTCAGATTTGGCATGGGAAAGAGGGTGCAGGTTACATAACACAAAAGAACACAATGAAAGGAATTGCCCTGAGATAGCTAGATACACTCATTGTCTTCAGGCACAAGTTGACGATTTGGAACTGGTATCAAATGAGGATCCATCGTATCAGCAAGATGAAAATATTATGGTGATGGAAACAGTATATCACCAAGAGGGTGAGAGCGAGGAGGAAGAAGATGAAGTATTGGAGCAGGAGGTGCAAGCTTTTCGAGATTTCAGAAAGGGGACTCATGGGTACCATTTGAGGAGTAAGTCTAAAACCCCTAAAACCTCATCAACACCTCCAAACAGTTCTATTCTTCCTCCAGATACAAAGGCAAGTAACAACCCTCCCCCTCCACTCAGAAGAGAAATGTCTAATGACGTCCAGAAGACAGTCAAATTCGAAAAACCAAATTATGACGTAGTGGAGGATATGAAGAAGTCCAAATCTAGTCTTTCATTCCTGGACGCAGCTAAATTGCCTGGTCAAAAGGAGGCGTTGATAAGAGCTTTGAACTCACCCGATCCGATGTGGAAGGAAAAAAGAGCTGAATCCCACCTGATTTTGCGAAAGGAAAGAAGGGATGTCCCGCCATTCTTATTAACTCTGAGAATTGCGGGTAAGAACTTGCATAACTGTTTGGTAGACACAGGAGCCACTAGCAACCTCATGCCTACGGAGATATGTCAAATGCTGGGTCTACAACCGGTTTCATCCAAGTGCACGGTCTTGCAATTGGACCGTTCAGAGGTAAATGTAGTAGGGACCTTATATGATGTCAAGATTCAATTAAATTCTGAACCCAGGGTCCAACAGGTTGTAGATATTTTGGTGGTTAACATCCCGAGTAGGTATGGAATGTTACTTGCGAGAGATTGGATGAAAACGCTGAATGGCTATTTTGCAACAGACTGCTCGCATATGTGGCTGCCATGGAAGGGCATTGCTAACCAAATCAGAGTGGAAAACGAACCGAGGCTTAAGGAGATTATAACAGATTTTAACAAGCCGAATGAGGTTCAGTTTTATGAGCCAGACCTAGGGGTCTATGCTCTTGATGTTGAGAAAGTCGTTGATGAACTTAAAGAAGAAGTGTGTCATGGTGGTTCTTCTGAGGAAAAAGATCACACGTGGTTGCTCAAGTTTGATGGATCAAAATCTAGACAGGGAGCAGGAGCTGGAGTCGAGCTCACTGGTCCAGGAGGTAAACCATTATTGGCTGCCTACAGACTGCAATTTCCTTGCACAAACAATGTGGCAGAATACGAAGCATTGATTTACGGTTTACGTCTAGCATTGAGCAAACAGGTTAAGTGCTTGAAGGTTTTGGGTGATTCTGAGTTGGTTGTCAAGCAAATCAAAGGACAGTATACATGCCGCGACAAAAGACTGAGCCTTTATAGGACTAGGGTTATGGATCTCATGGAGGAGTTTGATGCATTCAACATAGCCCTTATTTCTAGGAGAGGGAATCGAATAGCGAGACTCTCTTGCGATCGCCGCGGGCATGTTAAACCCGGTGGATATAAAAAGATGTAAAAAGTTTTCCATTGAGCTGGTTCCTTGTCCATCAATACCGATAATGTGAAGAATTTCCAGGTTTTTGAGTGTGACGGGCACATCTTCAAGTTTGTCACAAACTCGGGTATTTTTGAAAATCAAGTGATCGATGAGGAACAAAGGTGGCGAGGATGAAACAGAAGAAAGTGAAACTGCGTATCAATCCAACAAAATCCCTAAAGACGTGGTTTCATTAGAAAAAATGTTCGACATGGAATGCAAGAACAAGAAAAGAAAAAGAGTCCCGCTCCCCAAAGATGCATGCGATTCAATTAATCTGGGGAGTGCAGATAATCCAAAGGAGGTGTACATAGCAAAGGCATGTACAGAGGAAGAAAGGAGCAATATAATACAGACTTTGAAGCATTACATAGATTGTATTGCTTGGAACTACAATGAGCTAAAGACTTACAATCAGAACATTATCACGCATACCATACCTTTGAAGCCAGACTCCAAGCCTTTTAGGCAAAGACAGCGAGTTGTTAACCCGCTATTGGAGCCTTTGATCGAAAAGGAGGTTAAAAGACTGTTAGAGGCGAAAATCATTTTTCCCGTTAGGCACTCAACCTGGGTGGCTAACCTCGTTCCAGTCAAAAAAAAGAGTGGAGAGATCAGGCTGTGCATAGACTTTCGAAATCTTAATAAGGCCTCCCAGAAAGATAATTATCCATTGCCATCAATCGATGAAATCTTGCAAATGGTAAATGGATCAGAAATGATGTCCTTTCTCGATGGATATTCTGGGTACAACCAAGTTCTTATACATCCGGATGACAGGATGAAAACAGCCTTCACTACCAAGTGGGGGACATTTGCATATAAGAGAATGCCATTCGGACTATTAAATGCTGGTGCAACTTTTCAACGCGCCATGGATTACGCATTCAAAGGACTAATAGGCAAATGCATCATCGTGTATGTGGATGATATCCCAATTTTCTCGAAGAAGAGAGAGGATCATGTTAAAGACTTAAAGAAGGTGCTTCAAAGGTGCAGGGAACATGGAATTTCATTAAATCCCAAGAAATGCATTTTTGGAGTGACAGAAGGGAAACTGCTAGGTCACATTATTTCAAAGGAGGGAATATCCATTGACCCAGAAAGGATACAAGCTATCCAAGACCTACCTCTCCCGAGCAGTAAAAAAGAATTGAGGTCTTTCTTTGGGCAAGTCAATTTTGTGAGGAAGTTCATTTCTAGCTTTGCTGAGATAGCTAAACCTCTAAACCAGATGCTCAAGAAAGATGTGGACGTAAGATGGAACGAGGAAAGTAGAGTGGCTTTCCGGAATATCAAAGACGCCATTTCCAAAGCCCCGGTCTTGATAAGCCCGAACTATTCCAAGCCTTTTTACATTTATGCTTTTGCATCGGAGCACTCCTTGGCGAGTGTATTAACCCAAAAAGGCGAAGATAATGCCGAAAAGCCCATTGCGTTTTTAAGTGCCCCCTTAAAAGATGCCCAATTAAGGTATTCAATCCTTGATAAGCAAATGTACGCACTTTTCAAAACTGTGAAAAAATTTAGGCATTACATCGTACACAGCAGAATTATTGCCATTGTACCCGATTCTGCTGTCAAGACCATGTTTTTACAGAATGAACTAGGTGAAAAGAGAGGAAAGTGGATTGCAACCATCCAAGAATTTGATCTCGAAATCCAACCAATGAAACTAGTTCGAGGACAAGGACTGGCAAAGGCGATCGTAGAAAATGATCCGCAAATAACAAGTCAATGCTCAAATACAGAATACATGGCTAAGGAGGACTGGTATGTTGATATTGTGCAATTTTTATTGACTGGTAAGTGCCCGTCTAGTTTGAATTCAACACAAAGGAGAGCTCTAAGGCTTAAATCTATTAACTATCTGATAAATTCTGGTGTACTTTATAGGAAAAATCACGAAGGTATCTACCTGAGATGCTTGAGCAAAGACGAAGCCGCCAGGGTGTTGCAAGAATTTCATGGCAAGCACGGAACTGGTCATGGTGCAGCCAATCCTACAGCACACCAAATCCTGCGAGCAGGATATTACTGGCCTCATATATTCAAAGATGCGCATGCTCATGTGCGATCTTGTCACATCTGTCAAGTGGCTGCAAATAGAGAAAGAAATGCAGCCATGCCGTTGCAGCCTGTAGTTGAAATGAGACCGTTTGCACAGTGGGGACTGGATTTTATCGGGGTTATTAACCCAAATTCTTCCGATTCTCACAAATTTATTTTGACAGCTACAGACTACTGTACAAGGTGGACAGAAGCGATTCCCACTAAACACGCCACCACAGACGTTGTGATTAAATTCCTTGAGGATCAAATTATCACAAGATATGGAATGCCCGATTCTATTGTCAGTGACAATGGTAAAGCTTTCATTTCCACACAATTTGCAGAATGGGCATATGATAATAAAGTGAGCTTAAAGTTTGCATCCAATTACTATCCTCAAGGAAATGGGTTGGCCGAATCTTCAAATAAGAATTTGTTGAATACTATTAAGAAGTTGCTGGAAAAGAATCCTCGGGACTGGCATAGTCAATTAAAGTTTGCCCTGTGGGCAGATAGGACCAGAGTGAAAGAAGCTATAGGGAATACTCCCTATCATTTGGTCTATGGGCAAGACCCGATATTTCCAGCAAATTTGGAGCTGCAGACCTTACATTTCATACAAGAGTACATGGGGACAGATGATCAAGTTGAAGCTAGATTGAGCCGGTTATTGCACCTGGATGAAAAGAGAGAAGAAGCCATGAATCACATGAACAAACACCGGGAAGTCATCAAGAGATGGTTTGATAGAAGGGCCAAAGTTAAATCATTCAGAATTTCAGATTTGGTGTTACTATGGGACAAAAGACATGAGGAAAAAGGAAACCATCAAAAGTTTGATTGTCTCTGGTTAGGCCCATATCAGATTTCAGAAATTCTTGGGAAGAACACCTTCAGGCTAAAAACCTTAGAAGGGAAAGATTTCATGCTTGCCGAGTTAATGGGCAGATTCTAAAGCATTATTTTAGCCCTTAGGTTGTGAGACTTTGATATTATTCTGTTGGTGTTGGTGAAGGATTTTCAGATTTTGTTTTTATTGTTTAGGATTGTTAGTTTAGTTAGGATTTTGATTATGGATTTGATTTCAATTGACATGTGTGTTAATTTAAAAAAAAAAATAATAATAATAATAATAATAATAGAAAATTGAGATGTCAACTTATGCTTAGGATTAGGAGAATATGAAATATTGGAATTGTCTTGTAAAAGCTCCACAAGTTGCACAAAACTTTTTAAGTTATATTGTTTGACTTTGTGATATATGAAAGAATCAGTTTTGCATGATAAATCATTTCATTCACAATTCAAGAAGTAATGCATTCATATTCCATCTCACCTCACATACATTTCATTTTAGTTGCATATGCATCTTATGTACAAGCCATGAAAGTATGTCAAATCCTCTTAGGGTTGTGTTATAACATATATGTAAGTAGCTCCTAAGGTTGGAAACTGAGTCTTGAGATATCTAGAACCAAGCACGTCTCATAAATTAAAAAAGATCTTGAGTAAAATGATCAAAACCTAACTTGGAAGGAAAGGTTGAGCGAAAGTGGTTTTCATGTCTATCCTATTATGCAACATGATCCTTAAAACAGTGGTTTTTACCACTTCCATAAAGCTTAAAGCTTAAAATCAGAGTAGTAAGGATAGGGTTAAATCCTCATCAAACTTAGGTTGAGGATCCAATTCCCCAAAGCTTTGATTTGACCCACATGGAGTAGTAAGGATAGGGCATAAATTCTCATCTTGGTTGGTTGAGAATCTGATTCCCCAAAGCTCTTATGTCTCATTTCATAGTAAGTCTTGGATTGTAAGGATCGTACTATTTGTCCTCTGCAAAGGATGGGTAGTCATCCCCAAGGTTTAAGCAATAGAATTAATGATTTATATCTAAGGTTTGGATTGTAAGGATCGTACTACTTGTCCCTAACCAGGATGGGTAGTCATCCCCAAGGTCCAAGAAATAAAAGATAAATAAATTTTTCCCATCTCATCTTTATTTTGGATTGTAAGGATCGTACTACTTGTCCTCTGCAAGGGATGGGTAGTCATCCCCAAGGTCCAAGGAAATGAAGATATGTTCTGGATTGTGGGGTTAGATATGCCCATGCATGGCATCATGTCTTGCCTAAAAACAAGACCACTGATTGTCTAGAGGGTTAGACTAGCATGACCATTTCTTCCATAATTGGTTTAATTATTTTGCTTAAAGTGAGGTAATAAACTCCAAATCAGAATAGTAAGGATAGGGTTAAACTCTCATCTCGGTTGGTTGGGAGTCTGATTCCCCAAAGTTCTGATTTCACATTCACTTGCACATGGGTTTTAGATAGTAGGGACTCATAACCAACTTTGGGATACAATAAGGAAATGAACTTGTGGGTCCTAAGAGGGTTTGGCAATCTTGAATGCTTGTACATAATAGTAGGAGAATGATCATGCTTATTAGGAAAAGCAAAATCTTCTAGCTCATTCATTTAGGACCAAAAATCATTCACCATCTCATATATGCATTCATGCAAAACTGATAATGGAATGTTGATCAATTTCAAACGATAGGGAATGAAAACACATTGCACACACTGAGCTAATACTTGATGATTCTGATGATTCATGTACTTTTGATCTTTGGGCATTTGTTATTTTGCTCATGTGCTAACATGTATTTACGAGTTTGTGATATGTTTCAGGTTGGGTTCTTACTAAAATGCTCAAGAGCATTTGACAGCAGAGTCGCCATTTGTTGTGGTTGATCCACAACACACCCCAAAATTGGGGACCCACCTTTTTGCAGGCTCACAGGGAAGGATCTCAGTGACCCAGATGCCAGAATTGAAAAAAAAGAGAAAATGCACAAGTGTAGAAAGGGGTCGCGAAATCGCGACAGGTAGCGAAATCGCGACATGTCACGAAATCGCGACCGAAACCGGAAAATTGTCGCGAAATCGTGACATGTCAGAAAATCGCGGTCAGCGGCAACAAAACAGAAAAGCTGTCGCGAAATCGCGACGTGTCGGTGACAAGGAAGAAAAAGCTGTCGCGAAATCGCGACGTGTCGGTGACAAGGAAGAAAAAGGTGTCGCGAAATCGTGACGTGTCGGTGACAAGGAAGAAAAAGCTGTCGCGAAATCGTGACGTGTCGGTGACAAGGAAGAAAAAGGTGTCGCGAAATCGCGACGTGTCGGTGACCAGGAGGAAAAGGTGTCACGAAATCGCGACGTGTCGGTGAGGAGAAAAGAAAAGGTGTCGCGAAATCGCGACGTGTTTTAAAGCGTACGGATGATGAAAAGTGTCACGATTTCCAAAAAGAGGAGACAAAAAAAAATGGTCATTCCAGATGAAGGTCGAAAGGAAAAATGTCGCGATATCGACAGTTTTGCCAAGGCGTACGGAAGATAAAAATGGTAGCGATATCGCGACGGTTTGTCGAAGGAAGGCAAGAGGATGATAATGGTCGCGATATCGCGACGTAAAGCCGTTGGACGCGTACGACAGAGAAAGACGTCGCGATTTCATGGCCGGGAAGATGAACGGGCAGACTTGCAGTTTTGTCGGGTTCTATCGTAGAAAAGCGGTACGACAGGCACAGGAAAAGCACGACACGTGGCGCACATGTGTCAAACTTGCAGGGGCGTTACATGCAGAGTGAATTTTGGGACGTTTCCAAATTTGAGCGTGAATCAAAGCGGGAAAAAGCAGGAATTTGAAGGGTCACCCACAGGAAGAGGAAATGAAGCGACAGAGGAAATCGAAGAGCCATAACATTGCTATAAAGCCAGAATTGCAAATCGAAGAAAGGGTTGGAAATTGCCGAATACGGAGTTGCAGAGACGAAGGCTTTGTGCTATTTTGGGCCCGTACTTGGGCAATTTCCTTCTTTTTATTCTGGGATTTTCTTTCACACCTGGAACATTTTTGAATGTAATCGAGATATCATTTAAATACAAATGCAGAGAGTTGGCATCTTATTGGATGAGAAAGAAGGAGTAACTTTTGCATGCATGATTTAATGTTTATATTTCCCTTCCAGATTTCTTAGGTTTTTTAGGTGAAGTTAATGCAAGATCTCTTGGTTGCTTCATGCGAATGCCTGTTTTTGGAATTACCACGAAACCCTCGAGACTCGCACTTGGCCTATTTGGATTGTGTGGATGTGCAGGTTCATTAGGTTAGGTTGCATGTAGAAAGCCTCATTATCTTCGGTTTCATCTGATTAATTACAACTTTCTGACTGTAATCTATTTTTATTGTTACTTTTGTTTATTTTTGTCTTTGCTTTTCAAACCCATATTTTATTTTTCAGCAGTTTAATTACTGTGTTTGAATAAATCACTGAAAATCCATCAGAATTAAAGGTTAAAGCAGATTTTATTCATTTTGAGTCCATTGAAAATTCAAAATTAATAAACCACAGTGCCCCTTGTTAACATCCACTTGCAAACCCTAAGGTGTTCTTAGCATTTCATTTTAAGCAGCATTCTTGATAATTAATAATCAGCATAATAAGAACCTTGGAGAAATCGTATTTCTTTGCAAGCAGAGGATTTAGGACTCGGATCCTACAGGAGAGTGTGTTTTCACAATCGGGTTAAAACACCACTCAACAGGAGGCTTGTGGTCGAAGCAGAAATGGTTCGCAGGCGGAGGGGCCCGAGGTGGGTACTTCAGTGACTTTCTGGCGAAGCATTTTCAATGTTTGCTTCAGGATCTGCTTCGCAAGTTTTGGGCTGAAGTAGCCTTTGGAAATGCTTCGGGTTCGAAGTAGTTCTTCTGCCTTAGCAACTTTAGAATTTGATTTTGGGCCTTTCTTCTTCGATCAGAGTTGTCATTTGAATATCTCTTCGCTAGGTTCCCACCCGAAGTAGTTTTGGAAATGCTTCGGGTGCGAAGATTTTCTTGGCGCTTTCCTCGTGTTTTTCTTCGACAAAACTACTTCGCAAAATTTGGGGCCAAAGAGATCACTGGAAATCTTTCGGGGCTCGAAGTCATTTTCTTGCCTTAGCCAATTTGCCTTGCGACTTGGATTTTCTCTTTTCGACAGGAGAGTCACTTCGCAAAACTTTCACCCAAAACGCTTTTGGGAATGCTTCGGGTGTGAAGCTTTTTCTGGTGCCTTCCTCATGTTTTTCTTCGGCAATACTGCTTCGCTGATTTTCCACCCGAAGTAACCTTTTGAAACACCTCGGGCCCGAAGTTCTTTTCATTTTATTCTTCCTCCCCTCAACGAAGCTATCCTAGCTGCGAAGCTCTTTCTATCTTCTTTGGTGTACAAGGGGAGTAGCTAGGCGAACCAAAATTGCTATAACTTACATACATCTTAAAAGGTAATAATTAATATCATACAAAATTTTTGCTATTCTTCTACCCCTTGTATAATGTGACAAAAAGTGTCAACAAGTAACCTAGTAGTTGCAATGACTGGTTATCCATGCACTATGGTAAGATGGATAGATTACCATAAGAACACTTGCATTTCAAAAATCCCTTCATATGTTAGGGCAAAAACATATACATTTCATCACATTTTCTACATTTCAAAGAATTCTTCATCTATTAGGGCAAAGAACATAAAAATTCATCACATTTTCACATTTTAAAAACTCCATCTATTAGGGCAAAGAACAGACACAAGTACAAATGAACCTTGTATTTAGTGGTTTATCCTATTTAACCTAGCGGTTGTAGCAATTGGTTATCCATAAAATCTGGTAGGATGGATAGATTACCATAAGGACACTTACATCATCAAAAACCCCTTCATCTGTTAGGGCAAAGAACATACACAATCATTACATTGTAATTTTCCATGTCAAAAACCCCTTTCATCTGTTGGGACAAAAATAGACTCAATCACTTGAATCCATATATCCAAAAAGGTAGCTTACCTCCACAAAATCACTCCATATTGCATCCATCAATACATTTCTCATCATCACATCCAACATCACCATCCATCATACATTTCTTCCCACATGTGCCAAATTTCAAGTGAATCTTGTATATAGTGGTTTGTTCTATATACTTGGCAATTGCAGTGATTTGCATCCATGCAATTCAGTAAGATGAATGAATTACCATAAGAACACTTGGTCATCATCATCATCCCATATCTCCTAGTTTGAAAAGCACAATCAAATTTGGTTCCTCACATTCCAAGTGAAACCTTTGACAAAGATGAATATTGCTAAAAAGTTATCATTGATGGCCTAGTTCATGGGACTTGAAACATGGATAAAATTACATCACATCATTCCCAATTTCCTTGACAGTCATCATAGCGACTGGATCTAGCTAGGGTGATTGGTTCCATTTTAAAGGAATTATCCTATAGTCACTATTAGGCCCTCCAAAGTTGACTCCTTTTATTTTTTTGCATCTTCATATTACATATCAATCATGCCATACGACAAAATTTATTCCTAATCATGGAATTACCTCAAATTTGGGCTAACCTACATTTGATTATGATTTTTCCATGATGGGATACATATTACATGATCATGACATCAACATTTGGCACAATCAACAATCATCATCTCCACATCTACAAAACCCTTCATCCGTTAGGGCAAAAATAGACACAACCATCATTCTTCATTACACCAACCCCCTTTGCATCGTTGGGGTAAAAACGGTATCACATCATTCATCATTTGCACAATTTTTTCAATTGGCTCATGAGATTCATTCGTAACCTCATTCGCAAATTAAGGGGGTAAGCTACGCAAATTCCAAAATTATTTATTCTTTCATCTTCAACATTGTTGCTCAAAAATCCAACGAGAGAGAGAAGTTGCTTCTGCACCCAAAGCCCAACCAGGTGTCTCGTATTTTTGCACCATATTATGTTTCATTCAATATTGTACAAAAAGGGCCATCTGTAGACACCAAATCCTAGCCACTTGTACTTTATCTTAGTCATTCTACCACCCACTTGTCCACCATCCCCATTTCTCGCCATTCAATTGGCCATTCCATGCCTTTCCTGCCATCCAATGGCTTACTTTAGCCCTTTTCCACCATTTTTTGACCCCTATTTAACTTATTTATATTTACTTTATATTATTTATATTTAAATATAATATTTTATATTATATTTTAATATATTTATTATAAAATATATATTTATAAGCCAAATTAACCTCAATCATCTAATCTGATCTAATCTTAGTCGTCCATATTCCTTAATCCGTGTCACACCTAAAGTTTAATATTAGCCTTTGGATTTGCTTTAATACTAGCCACACGATCAAAAGGGTTAAGCCAAAATACTAAAAAAATCCTAGGCTTGATAATAAATAGGAGCATTCTCAATTATCAACCCCTGGAGAACCCTGAACCCCGATATTTTGAAGCTTTAGCTATTTGAATTTACTTGTGAGATTAAATCTACTAAGAGGGATGAGTGAGCTGAGGTTTAGTGGGTGCGACAGAAGTGAGGGTTTGAATTTTCTAGGCAAGAATCTCAGCCAAGGCGATAGAGGTAGAGTAGGTATGGAAGGGGTAGGTGGGAACCTCGAGCATGGATCAAGCGAGGATCTAGAGGAAGGCGGTTAGGCTGTGGTAGATTTGGAGGTAGGCATCATGCGGGGGCCCAACCCTCCTTAGAAATACCCCGAAAAAAAAGATACGAAGGACAATGCGGGGCCCAAGAAGTGGTTTTATTTTGTTGATACTCTTAGAGGAAAAAGAAAGGAGGTTCTCTCTCTTCCACCCCTAGTTCTAGTAAATAATAAAATTTCGGTCATGGCAAGTTCCATGAGCCCTTTTCTTTCAATGGAAGAATTCTCCCTGGTAGGAAAGTTTTTGGGAGGTATGCCAGACATGGAGACTATTAGGGCTTGGGCAACGGGTAAATGGCAACCGATAGGTAGCTCTAACTTGAGGATTCTTCATTATTCATTTTAACAATATAGAGGATGCTAACCATATTTTAATAGAAGGTCCTTGGTTTTTGGGAAAAAGGAGCCTTTTTCTCAGATGATGGGGTGAATATTTTGACCTTGAAAAGCAAAATATTAACATTATCCCTATTTTGGTTTGTGTCCTAAGTCTACGTGCCTAGTTATTCAATGAATATTGGTTGTAGGGCATAGCCAGAACTATAGGGGACCTAATATCCATTGACCATGCTACCTTGGCCAAGACAAGGATGACGCATGCACGAATCTTTGTAAATGCTAATTTGGATAATGAATTGCCAAGGTTTGTGGAGCTAGAGTATGGATAATACTATCAAAAATAGTCGGTAGAATATGAGAACAGATCGGTATTTATTCTAGAATGCAAAAAGCAAGGACATCTATGCAATCAGTTCCCTAACCTGGCAATGAATAGAGAAAAGCAGAAGCATGGAATACTAGAAAGAGGAAATTTGAGGAGTTTCCCTGGTAGAGATGATTTCAATCAGGCAAACTATGTCTACAAAAAAAATAAAAGAGAGGGTGCAGGTTCCCAATAAGAAAAAGTAAAACAAGAGGTTGTTGGCAACCAAAATACTCAGGTAAGTTCCAATCCTCTAGTTTCAAATAAATTTTTAATTTTATCCAATATGGGAGTAGGAGGATTATTGGAAGACATGGAAGCCCAGAACCTTCAGACTAACCTTTATGACTCTATAGAATCCCCATCTAAATCAGGATCCTCAAACCCTAATGTTAAAATTATTGTAAGCCTCGTGGGCATCACAAAGCAAAATTTTAATACCTGATCTCTAGAATCCCCATCCAAGTCAGGATCCTTAAACCCCAATGCTAAAAATACTTCAAGCCTAGTGGGCATCCCAAAGCCAAACCCTAATGCTGAATAACTTAAGAAGAAATTGAGGCATTGGAAAATAAAAAATCTCATCTCCCTAACATCATCACTAGGATCCAGGTCAATCCTACTAAGGGGTCGTCCCGTAGACCGAGGAAATACAGGAAAAAAGGAGAAGATTTGGATGTAGGGGTGGAGATATGTGAAACTCTTCAGACTGAGGAATATGGTAGTTCAATTCTACAACAAATTTCATCCCCCCAATTTAGTCCTAAAAAAACCAGGAGCATTGTGAAGTCTCCTATAGATTTTGGCAGTGAAAAAAGAAGAGGGATAATATCAAATGCTGAGCATAAAAAAATTAAAACTGATAATGACATTGCCAATGGAAAATAGAGAACCTTGTTTCAACAGGTTATTCCGAGTTTTGAAGACAACAAATTAGGAAAACCCCCTCAAGGGAGGGAGAGAGGAAGAAATCCCAAACAATCTAAATGAAGTTCCTCTCATTGAATGTGAGAGGCCTCAATGGCCTACCCAAACATAGGGAAGTCAATGTAATAAGAAATCAAGTGAATCCAACTATTATAATGTTGCAAGAAACAAAAATTGATGAGATTCAATAAAAAAAAGTAGCGAAAAAAATTTGGAATCAAGGGGAGATGGTTTGTAAATCAGCCAGAGGAGTGTCTAGAGGCCTTATGACTTTGTGGGATCCCTGGATAGTAGAAGGCACCATTATTCAGAAATATGACAGGGTTCTTAGTGTTTTATTTAAGGAAATAAATAGTAATAGGTCATGGATCCTTTCAAATATTTATGCCCCGACTTCAATTCAAGGGAGAGCTCTACTGTGGGAGTACTTAGGCAATATGAATTAAATCTTCCATAATGTCCCCTAGATTCTAGATGGGGATTTTAACACTCCTATTTACCCTTCAGATAAAATGGGTGGAAATGGACCACCATCAGGAGCATGGATGAGTTCAATGACTTTGTGAACTCCAACATATTGATGGATGTAAAACTTAGAGGAGCGAATTATACCTAGAGAAATCAGCTGATAGGGTGTCATCTCATTCAAGAAAGGCTTAATAGGTTTTTTCTATCAAAGGAGGCTACAAATCTATTCGGTTATTCTACCCTGCAAGCCCTTCCTAAAATTACCTCTGATCATAATCCCATTTTTTTGGAGATCCCTAACTCTCTATCCTTCAAGAAACCTTTCATATTTCAATATATGTGGATCAAAAATTCCAGTTTCAAATATAACTTAATTTAGTGGTGGTAGCAACCTGTCAGGGGTAGTGCAGCTTTTAAACTTGTTGGCAAATTAAAGTTTGTTAAGGAAAAGCTTTGAACTTGGAACAAAGAGGTATTTGGGATCCTCTTTGAAAATAAAAAATGGGTTGTTGAAATTTTGAAGATAATTGATCATAGGATTCAACATGGTGATGCTGATGAAACTACTAGGCAGGAGGAACGAATAAAACTAGCAGAGTTTCATAACATTTTGGCCAGTGAGGAAATATATTGGAGGTAAAAATAAAGGGATCTTTGTTTGAAATATGGAGATTCAAATTACAAGTTTTTTCACGTCACCATGCTTAGAAACAGAAGCAATAACAAGATAATTTTTTTTAAAAAAGTAGATGGTTCTATTACTCAGGACTTAACAGAAATGAAAAAGGAGGCAGTAACTTATTTCAATTCTATCCTTGGTCAGGAATTGTAGTGTAATGAGGAGGCAAAAGATATTCTATTGCAATCCATTCCTAGCATAATAAATGAGAATATAAACCTTAAGCTTCTAGCTCCCTTTTCTGATGAGGAAATTAAGGAAGCCTTGTTTAGCATGGATCCAGACAAAGCCCCGGGACCCGACGGCTTTCCCCCTTGTTTCTATCAAGATTTTTGGGACATCGTAAGTGAGGATATAATTTTTGCTGTTAGATAATTCTAGGGAAGCAATCATATCCCAAAATGTCTCAACTCTACTTTTATTTCTCTAATTCCTAAGAAGCAAACCCCTGAATCTATGGCTGACTTCAGGCCAATCAGTCTGTGCAATATTTCTTACAAGAGCCTAACTAAAGCCATTGCAAATAGAATGAGAGATGTTTTGCCCCGCATCATAGATCCGTACCAGGGAAGCTCTTTCCAGGGCAGGTAAATCTTGGATGGAGTTATCATAGTTCATGAAGGTTTGCACTCTGCTCATAAGACTAACAGGTCTATTTTTGCCCTCAAGCTTGATATGAACAAAACATTTGATAGGCTAAATTGGGACTTTATGATTACTGTCCTCATTAAGTTTGTTTTTCACCACCAATGGATTAATTTGATCAAATAATGTATTTCTAAAGCATGGTTCTCAATTTTTGTTAATGAAACAACTGCTGGTTACTTTCAAAGTCGCAGAGGAATTCAGCAGGGGGACCCTATCATCCCCATGTTATTAATCATTGTGGTAGAAGCTTTAGTTAGAAACATAAAAATAATTGTAGTTCAAGGTTAATATCAAGAATTAAGGCAACATATCTCACTAGGGTTGTTTCTCACCAACAATTCGTCGATGATACCCTTCTATTGACTAAGGCGTCGATGGTTGAGGTCAAAAGAATTAAATACATCCTGCAACTCTACGAGGATACTGCTGGTAAAAAAGTTAATTTTAGTAAAAGCAAGTTTTCTTTAACACCCCCATTCAAAGGTAAGGAAGGATTGCAAAAATTTTAGGGTATGATATATCAAACCTCTCCACTTCCTATCTTGGTCTCCCTCTTTTCATTGGTTCTCCGAGAGAGTCAATGTGGGACAAGGTTATTGAAAGAATTCAAAAAAACTTGCTAGATAGAAAGGTCATCTTCTATCTCAAGCAAGAAAGCTGACCCTCACTAAGGCCTCTCTTCAGAGCATTCCAGTCTATTTCCTCTCTATTTTCAAAGCCCCTTTGAAGGTTTTATAAAAATTTGAGAAACTCCAAAAAGAATTTTTATGGAATAGATCAGAGGAGAAAAAAAGGATACACCTTGTAGGATGGACCAAAGTGTGCAGACCTAGGGAAAATGGGAGCTTAGGTCTGAGGAGAATTGCTCATATGAATTTATCTTTACTAGCTAAGCAGGCATGGTGCCTCATTTTTGGTGAAGAAAATGAATGGAAAACTATCATCAAATGAAAGTATCTTCAAAATATGGAATTTCTAAGTGACTTAGTTCCAATCAGAGGTTCTACTTTTTGGAAAGCAATTCTCAATTGTAAGGAAATCATCAAAAAAGGTTTAATATGGGTTTTAGGCAATGGTGAGAGGATAAATTGCTAGAATGATAGGTGGGCTAAGGACGAACCACTGACGCAATACCCTATCTTAGCCCGAATCAGAGATATCATGGAAGAACTCATTGGCAGAAAAGTCTTTGATTATATGGTTGAGGACAGAGGAAGAATGAAGTGGAAACAAATAAGGATTCAGGGATTTCAATCAGAATCAAATGATATTTGTAATATTCTTGGGCAATAGTTTATCCCCATGAGACCCAAGGAAGATCAAGTGACCTAGGCTCCTATGGAAAACGGACAGTTCACTGTTAAATCAACTTACAAGCTTCTTCTTGATGACAAGGATTTTGTCCTCCAAAAGGACTTAGTTTGGATAAAAAATTTAATTCCAAAAATTGCAGTATTTTCATGGCTGGTTATCCAAGGAAGAATTCTAACCATTGATAATATGATGCGTAAAGGTATTTGTATCACTAATCATTGTTATCTATGCAGGGCTAATTGGGAGACCATTTATCACATTTTCCTTGAGTGCCCTTTTTCCTTGACTGTCCTAAGTGGGGTTTTTCGGGCCTTCAATATTTCTTGGGTAAAACCAACCATCATACTTGGTTTGTGCGTCCAGTGGCCTTGCCCATTTTCAAGCCAAATACTTAGATACATGTGGAAAATTTTTCTCAATCACTATATTTGGTAGGTGTGGTTAGAAAGGAACCATAGAGTCTTTAATGAGTCTATCCATGCTCATCAAAATATCATTGCCAGGATCCTATCCTTTGCCAACGAGGATGTGAACCTTATCTCGTTTGATAGCCGTAAACCTCATTTGCAGGAGACCATGATTGCCCAATATTTAATCTTAACCTTGTTAGATGAGTCTGTGCCTAGGGTAGTCAACCCTAGAGCCAATGTTAAGTGGTCCCCACCTCCTACAGGTTGGTTTAAGCTTAATTTTGATGGAGCAACTAAGGACAATCTTGGAAGAGCAGGCATTGGCGACATTGTGCGAGATCAAAATGGGAATATGATGCTTGCATTTTTTGAATATTTAGGAGCAAGAACAAACAATGGAGCTGAAGCTAGAGCTATGTGGAGAGGCCTTCAAATGACTCAAGACTTGGAATGCAATTTGATCGTAGAAGGAGACTCTATGCATGTTATAAATATCCTCAATAATTGGAAAACACCTCCTTGGAGGATTAAAACAATTTATTGATCCCTTATTTATTTGTATGTGTGTAGATCTACAGATTCATCAACATTGGACAACTATTGAAGCTGGAGTGGTCCGATTACAGATAACCAGAAGCCCACTCATCCTGTTGAAAGCAAGATACATTGAATACACTCCACCATTTTTTGTAGCTAGTGTTTTGGAGAACCTTATCATCAGTAATTATTGTATCAAAATAATTCTATTGAATGGATCAATTGTAACAAAGGAGTTTCTCGAAAAAAAAAAAAAAAATTGAGCTCTGGCGTTTTGGCGGGAAACATTTTGTGCAAGCACCAGGCGAAACTCCAGGGTCTCTGGTTGGAAGTCTCCTCCAGATCCTTCTGAGGATTGACTCTTCACCTCTTTGAAGGATTGCTCGTTGCCTTGGGAGGGCCCAATGGGGTCTCCTCCAGGAGCTTCCGATGGGCAGAAAAGCTCATATGCAGATAAATTAAAAGAAAACCCTGCATCTTCTTCCGATGAAGCTCAACGCAATGCTTATCAAATGCTATTTAAGAATGCTGGAAAGGGTTTACCTGCAAACAGAGTTAACGGCTGCCTTCCACAATCTGGCGCCCGTGCCAAAGATTGTCATAGAGCCAAAACTGGTTGAGGATACGATTATATACCGTGCTACCCATGATCCGATCTCGCAAATTCATGGGTATTCGGCCCACTCGAACTTCCTTCACACCCGGGTGAGACAGAACTGGGAGCCCATTGGTGAGTACTCTCTATGGCCTATAAGCAATGGGTATTTTATTATTAGTTTCTCTTCTCTAGCAGATAGAAACAGAGCATTTGAATCAGAGAAGAGGAGCCACGGCCCGACAAGATTATTTGTCCAACCGTGGAGAGTGGGTTTTGACCCTCGCATTGAGCCCACGGCTGTCCCGGTCTGGATACGGCTGTATGCTCTCCCAATGGAGTTTTGGGGTGAGCAAATCCTTGAGTTGATTGGTAATTCTCTAGGTAGATTTTTGGGAGTTTCAAGAGATACCATGGAAGGAAATACTGTTGTCTTTGCTAGAATATGTGTAGAAATGGACATTAGCCAGCCACTTCCCGCCGAGGTGGAATTGGAGTTGGCAGGACTAACCTGGATACAACAAGCCTAAACTATGAAGCCTTACCTTTCAGATGCAGAGTCTGCCATAAGCATGGCCATTTGGCTAGGTTCTCGCCCAAATAGCTTGACCACAAAATCGGAAGCTCCGTCGGGAGCGTCAAATCGTCCCAGAGAGGGTAAGTTCACTTCGGTCAAAGATCCCCTCAATATCCCCCAGGGTTCTGATGCCCAGAAAGATGGCTTTGAACAGCAGAAGCGGAGGAAAAACAAGAAGAGAAATGGCAAAGAGCAGACCCAATCCAAGCCAACCAATCGATATGAAATTTTCAAATCCCTTGTAGACCAAGAAGACCAAGTCATGGAAGGAGTGGTTGGGAATGATGGGGATACTAACACCCACTCTCATGATCCTCTATCATCTACTCCCCGTCTTAGAACAGGGATTGAAACCCCCGAGACTCGCAGCCGGAGAACCTAGGGGCTATGGTAATTCATTCCCCCGCACAACCAGCTATTAAGGATGTCCACATGGGAAGTGCAGAAAAGAACAGAGAAAGACCAGCGTTGGGGATCACCCTGTGGAAAAGAGGTCTAAGAATAGTAATTCCCAAGGAGCTGGTAGAAAATCCAACAAGGATCTAATAGTAGCGCAAGGGGACAAGCTGATCAATGGAGGATCGGTGAGAACAATTGACTCGTATTGCTCCCAAGGTTTCCAATGATTATACAATCCCGGAATGTAAGGGGTTTAAACAAAGAGAACCCATCAATCTGCTGCTCAAAGACTTTTAGGAAAACACAAAACATGACTTTTTGCTCCTTCAGGAAACAAAAATGTCTTCAGATCTTATGTGTAAAATTGCTAGTAGAATATGGAGGGGCGCTGGATATATGGATGTGGCGGCCCAAGGAGCTTCGGGGGGAATTGTGACTTTTTGGAATCCTCTGGTGTGGATAGCAATAGAACATACAGCTTGGAGGGGGGTTCTCACATCTCTCTTTAAGAATATTGTTACAGCTGAACAGGTTTTAATTACAAACTTCTATGGGGCTCAAAGCATTGATGGCCAGCGGCTTCAATGGAATGTTGTTCATTCAATGAGATCCTCCCGGGAAGATTGCGATTGGATTGTTGCTGGGGATTTTAATGCCAAATTATCTGCCAATGATCAAGAAGGTGGTTTCCCAGTTTTGGATCCAGGGGATAAGCTTCTGATTGCTCAAGTCCAGGCCTTTCACCTTGTTGATATCAAAGGTCCCGGTACTTATTTTACGTGGACTAATAAGAGAAGAGAGCCACACAAGTAGGAAGGTAAAACTAGACCGGTTTCTCGGTCTCTGAGGAAGCATTTGTGAAATGGAATATTAAATTTCAGATTTTGGAAGGCCCAGTTTCAGACCACTTTCCCATTGTACTGGAGGGAGGGGCTAGGACAAGGCAGTACCATAAACCTTTTAAATTTGAAAATTTTTGGTTGCAAAAAGAAGATCTCCGAAGAAAAATTCCTCGGTGGTGGGAAGATGGCCGCCCACCTTTTGGGACTCGCAATGTTCAAATTTCACAAACAGCTTCAATTTGTCAAGTGTAAATTGAAACAATGGAGGCAAACTAACAAATCAGACTTCCAGCTCCAACGGGCCCCCTTGTTGGCTAGATGGGATGAGGTGCAAAAACATTTCAGGGAAGGAAACATTTCCGAGCACCTTAAATCCGAGGATGATGCTTTGCGCAAAGCGGTTGAGGATATTGATAACCAAGAAGAGATTTACCTGGAAACAGAGAGCAAGAAATACTTGGTTATTAGAAGGAGACATAAATACAAAATTTTTTCAGCGCTCTCGCTCGTGCTAGGAGACAAATGAATACTATGGATTCCCTTCAAGATGAGAATGGATACTCTTTTGACACTCTTCCTGGTTTGCACTTCCACTCAATGGAGTATTTCTCAAAACTCTTTAAGGAAAGTATGGAGCAAGATGGGGCAGCCCAAGATGAAGTTATTGCTGTCATTCCTTCTTTAATCTCTCCTGAAGAAAACCAGGCTCTACTTAGACCTATAGATAAAGATGAACTTAAGAAGGTGGTCTTTGGGATGAGTACTGGTAAATCGCCTGGTCCTGATGGCTTCCCTATTGAGTTCTTTCAGGCCTTTTGGGATTCCCTGGAGGAAGATGTTCTGGCTGTCACTGAGGAGTCCAGAACCAATAAAAGAATGCTCAAGGCTCTAAATCATACATTCATTTCTTTAATTCCAAAAGGAGCAGTGGGGGGTTCATTTATCTGATTTTAGACCTATTGCCTTATGCAATGTGATCTATAAAATAATTACAAAGATTATGGCTGAAAGGTTAAAACCTATTCTGCATAATATAATTTCCCTGGAGCAAGGGGGTTTTGTTGAAGGGAGGCAAATTTTGGATGGAGTGATTCTTGCTCAGGAGGCTATCCATTCAATGCACCAAACAGGGAACAAAGGAATGTTCATTAAACTGGATATGTCCAAGGCTTATGACAGGGTGGAGTGGGGTTTCCTGGCAAAGATGTTGACTGCCTTTGGTTTCTCTCAGGACTGGACAGACTGGGTCATGAGCTGTATTTCTTCGCCTTCTTACTCTTCTTATCAAGGGACTTCCCTCGCCTCCTTTTGGTGCCTCTCGAGGATTGCGGCAAGGAGACCCTTGCTCTCCTTATCTCTTCCTCATCTTGGTCGAAGGATTGGGCGGACTCTTTCCGAAAAGAAGACTTCAAGGTCAGATAACAGGTTTTAAGGTCGGGGCTGAAGTTTTGACACATTTACAGTTTGTAGATGATACTGGATTGGTGGGAGTGGCCAGCCTTAGGGAAGCAAGAAGAATCAGAGATACTCTAAATGTCTACCTCCGGGCCTCTAATCAAGTCATCAATGACAATAAATCCAAAGTGATCTTCTTCAATATTGATCAACGGTTACAGGACAGAATTATTGAGATTTTAGGTTTCACTCGGACCTCTCTCCCAGTAGTCTATCTGGGGGTCCCTCTCCATTTCAAAAAACTGAAAATTGATGTTTGGAAGGACCTTTTGGATGGCATCAATGATAGAATGAACCATTGGTCTAATAGATGGTTAAGTTATGGGGGTCGTCTAACTTTTCTGCAGTCAATTATTCAGGCCATGCCAATTTATAAATTCTCCGTCCTGGCTGCTCCCCAGTCTATTTGGAAAGAGCTGGATAAAATGGCTAGAAGATTTCTATGGGAAGGTGCCAAGGGAGAGAGGAAATGGGCCTTGGTTGGCTGGGACAAGGTTACCCAACCCAAGGAAAAAGGGGGTTTGGGACTAAGAAGCTCCAAGTTTAACAACAAGGCTTTGGCTGGCAAACTGTACTGGAGGTGGATTTCTCAGCCAACATCCCTCTTCAGCAGAATTCTCTCTAGCAAATACCTGGGTTCTGTCCATCCTAATGATGTGGGCCGCTTTCCACTGGAAGGTTTTGGATCACCAGTGTGGCAGGCGCTCAAGCTTGGAGCTCAACTCATCAAAGATCAACTTTTTTGGAAAGTGGGGCGAGGGGATAAGGCTCGGTTCTGGACTGATTCCTGGGACCAGAATCCTCCCATTATTGCTGTTTTTCCTGAATTGCAACCGATAAAATCTGCCTTAGAAGATAAGGGATGGATTCAAATTGAGAGCTACTTTAACACTAGTCATTTGGGGGACTACAAGTTCATAAAGTTTAAACGGCTGGATGAGTGGCCAATACCTATCCCTCCGGAGTTGGTACCTACTTTGGGAAAAATCTTGGCAGAACGGTTTCTTACTGGGAGAGATGAGGCGGATGAACTGGCCTGGGGCTATGGAAGCCTTGGGGTTTATACTGTGAAAGAAGGATATGGTGAGATCCTCCCAGAGCCCCCTCCACCCTCTTTTTTGGTTCTTGACTGGAGAAAGATATGGCATCCCCAGGGCTGGCCGAAAGTGAACTTCTTCGCCTGGCAGTTTTTGCATAATGGAATTCTCACCTATGACAATCTCAGACTCAGAGGCATCATTGGCCCCTCCCAATGTGTGTTATGCCATAAGCAGGAGGAAACGGCGGATCATCTAATGTTTGAATGTTCTTTCACACGACAGATCTGGAAGCGCTGGTTCTCCCACTTTAAACTTCAGGCTATTGGGGTCTTGTCCCGAAACAACATTTGGGAAAGCTGGAAGAAAGGTAGATTTAAATCCAATGCTCTTCGAATTGGCTGGGAGCTTGGTTTATTTTTTATCTGGTGGCAGGTTTGGTTGGAGAGAAATGCCCGTATTTTTCGTGAAACCTTCTCCTCTTTAGAAGGAATATGGCAAGTCATTTGGAGCAAAGTGGCGAAAACGGTTGCCATTCATACCGAGGGGGAAACCCAGTCTGCTTCTGAGTCTTTGGACGAGGGAGTTGTTTTTCAACAAAGACAGGTGAGTGGTAGTTGGAAACCTCCTCCTGAAGGATGGATCAAAATCAATACTGATGGAGCGGCTAAAGGCAATCCGGGAAGTGCTGGAATTGGAGTTGTGTGCCGCGATCATGCTGGGTCTTTGCTCTATTGGGAACTGCAGGGTCTGGGATGTGCCACAAACAATGAAGCCGAGGCCTTTGCCATTAAATCTGCCTCCTTCTGGGCTGCCAAAAAAGGACACAGGAAGATTATTATTGAGTCTGACTCCCAAATTTTGGTGGGTGCTCTTGATTGTATGAGAAACTTTGTCTCGAAAGCTTGGAGGTTGCGGATCTTAGTTTCCCAAATCAAAGAGCTTTGGAGGGAATTAGATGATGTGATACCTGTCTATGTGAATCGGGATCTCAATAAGGCGGCCGATTTCCTTGCTAAGATGGGTGCTGAAAGGGAGGTTGGGATGCAGCTGCACAGTGACATGCCTGTGGAGGATGCAGAGATTCGACAAGGCCTTGAACGTTTTCTGAAATGATGGGCAGTGTTTTTTTGCTAAGGTTGGTTTCTGTCGTGATATCGCGACATGTCGCGATATCGCGACAGGTTGCGCCCTTTCGGCCTCTTCCAGGTTTTTGTCGCGATATCACGACATGTCGCGATATCGTGACAGGTTGCGCCTTCTCGGCCTTGGACGGGTTTTTGTCACGATTTCGTGACATGTCGCGCCATCGCGACATGTCGCGCCATCGGGGCCCTTGGGGAAGGCGCCTGGTTAAGTGGTCGCGATTTCGCGACAGTTTTGGCAATTTAGTGCTAACTGGTAAAATTGTCGCGATATCGCGACACTTTCGCAGATGGAGTGCTAAGTGGAAAATCCGTCGCGATATCGCGATTTTTTTTTTGCGCTTTGAGAACCGGGAGCCGAAAGGAAAACCGTCGCGATATCGCGACACTTTTGGCGGTATGGTGTCATAAGGAAACCCGTCGCGAAATCGCGACAATTTTGGCTTTCCAATGGGTTGGCGAAAATTGTCGCGATATCGCGACGCTTTTGCGATCTGGTTGCTACATGGTGAATTCGTCGCGATTTCGCGACATTTTTGTCGAAGGGTTCGCAGGTGGGTGCTGTTCGTCGCGATTTTGCGACATGTCGCGATTTCGCAACATGTTGCGTTTTCGCGCCTGTTGGCACCGCAGTGGGGGAGACGGGGTTGACTGTCGCGATCTCGCGACATGTCGCGATTTCGCGACATGTCATTTTTTCGCGCCCAGTTGATTTCTTTGCTCTGTGTTGTGCTGGGTTGCCTTTGTGCTCTTCTCTTGTTGGGTTGCTTGCTGTTCTTGGTTGGGATGTGTTCTCTCCCGCTTGTAATTGTTCTTTGTATTAATACAAGTTTTTCATTTTTTTCAAAAAAAAAAAAAGGAGTTTCTCAGCTCCCCCCATTTATTGAATAAAATCATATTTTGTGCAATTTACTGTTCATTCTGAGTTATTTACTTTAATATTTGTTTTAGTTTCATAATTTCACTTCATAAATAAAATGATTAAAATATAAATATATTCAATCAACTAAGGTTCCATACCCTTAATTAATCAAATACTTAAAATATGCATTTCTTCAATCAACAAAGGTCCCATACCCTTAATTAATAAAAAAATTAAAACATTCATTTCTTTAATCAACTAAGGTCCCATACCCTTAATTAATAAAATACTTAAAACATTCATTTATTTAATCAACTAAGGCTCCATACCCTTAATTATTCAAATAATTAAAAAATCCATTTCTTTAATCAACTAAGGTCTCATACCCTTAATTAATCAAATACTTAAAATATCCATTTCTTTAATCAACTAAGGTCCCATACCCTTAATTGGTCAAATACTTAAAATATCCATTTCTTTAATCAACTAAGATCCCATACCATTAAATAATAAAATACTTAAATCATCCATTTATTCAATCAAAAGGTATACCCCTTTTAATAAAAACTCTACCTTGTATAAGTACAAAAAGTCTAGCTTTTATAACTACAAAAAGTCTTCTTTTATAAATACAAAAACTCTATCTCTTAATTATGTCCTTAATTAATCAAGATATTTAAAAAAAAAGAGGATTAGACCTTGGTCAACAGATAAATAGAGTGGATCACGTCAACCAAACAACTAGCGGTTCAAGAACCAGGGCCGAAAAATAGACCCATAGATAAATTCCACCACAAGCATAGTCATTGACGCCTAACAACTGGTGCCACAATGGTCAACATAGAGGTTGGCATGACCATTTCTAGTGTCCATACCACTAATGGGAAGGGTTTTCCCTATAATACATGATATGCCCTCAACACTCCCCATGTGGGATTTATCACCTTCTAGAGTTATACAACAGGCACTAAAAGAAATCATCCAAACCAACCAACAATAATTTGTAGACTAAAATATGGAAAGCAGTAACAAGGCAAGAGTCAATCAAGGAAAATTCACATAGGGGAGGGTATTCCAACAATCACCACCAAGCCTATGGGCTTGGCTATCCACAAATGGTGCATCACCCTTTTAAATAGAGCTCGCACCCTTCCCACCATACATGTGGGATACAACGCAAGTCCTTTGGGGTTTACAAAGATTTATCCCACACACATGGTGTAGGGGCTTCATAGGTTCTTAAGCCCTATGGTATGTTGATTAATATTCAACCACCACTTGATGGATGAGTGGTGGTAGATAGGGATGTTGCTCTAGCTGAAGCAGTTCAAACTATGGTACAACTTGCCATCAACAATGTTTGGTGGAGGTCGGTATAATTTTTAGCCTATCCAATTTTAAAAGCATATAACCAATAGTACCACATGCACCGTGTGTTTAAGTTGAAAAAAAATATAGAGGCAACCTAAGTTACTCAACCACCAACTGGTGGCTAAGGGGTCACCGCACCCAAGCGGGTAGAGGTATTGAAGCACTAGTTGGTGGTGCTACTCCATGCGGTATCTAGGGAAGGAGGCATGGGTCTTTTAAAGCAAAAAATACATAATTTTAATAAATTAAAAGTAAATGGAGGAGTTGCAAGCTTAAAACCAACCTGAACCTATTCTTGCTTTGAGAAATAAATCACACAATTCTCCTTCTCACCTTCTCATCTTTGTCCTCCTTCTCACCAACAACCAAAAAATCATCCTCCTCATGAATACCCAAACTTTTTCACTATGGCCATCTTAACAAGGCCTCCCATCAATACTAATCCTAAAATTCCTCCTTTAGACATTAATTCCATCTAATAAAATTAAAGGCATGTCTATCCCAAGGGGCAAGAGGGGGATATTTTGATTTAAAAATCATTCTTTCCCTCTTCCAAAATATCACACCCCCGAATGCAACCCTTTAATTTTTAAAAAAGTTTAAAATCTTTATTTGATTTGAAACGTAAAAAGGTCATTATATTTTTTTATTTAATTTAAAATAGAGGAGATTTCCTTTTTTTTTGTATAATAAAAAGAATTAAAAAGAGAATTAAATAAAACTTTCCAAGCATTGTTACGTAGTATTTAATTCAAATCAAATAAATCATTAATAATTTTTTTATTAATTTAATAAAATACCAATACTAATATCAAACATTAGTATGGTATTCAAGTGGTGTAGGTTTAATAGGGCCTCTATGCCTATTAATCCCTTTTGAAGGGGATTTTATACCCAATCCACTTACACATAAGCATGCATACAAAAGTGGGTAATCAAGTGCACCAAAAATGTGGGTGATTCTTTGCAAGTCTAATTGCCTATCCCCACTTGAAGACTTACTATAACTTTTAGGTTACCAAATTTAGGCTCTGGACAATTGGATTGCTTACAACCACCAAAATAATAAGCATGCATCTATATGAGGGTAGTCATCCATGTTACCTTGAGGTACGATAATCATCATTTCATTTTTCAAGTACCTCATTCTTAGTGGTTGATTCTACCTCTTCAACCCATGAGTTTACCTGGTCCTATGTATTTACAATGCATCAGAAGTACCATATTCTTTCAAATATGAATCAATGTAAACATTGCATAGTCATTCAAATGCATCAAAAACTTAATATCAAGTTATCATTGATCAACACATAGTCTTTCATGCAAAAAGTCCTACCAAGTAGGGTCATGACATACTACCCCCTTGGGCTAAACACAGTCCCATGTGTTTCCTCGTTAAAATAAAAAATTATTACAGTACATTTTCAAATAAGAAAGGGAAATTTTTCTTCATATACTCCACTCTCCCAAGCGGCATTTCATTCAGAAAAATGGTCCTATTGAACCTTACATTATTCTAGAGTCCATTTTTACATTGAATTGGAATGAAACTCTAGAATATTTACTAGTATCACTTCAATAACCTTGGGGTTTACCATCTGCAATTTAGAAACATCCCACACATGTTCAAGGTCAACAACATATTTTCTAAGTAGGGATATGTGGAAGATGTTATGGATCTTTTACAAGTTAGGCGGTAAGGCAAGTCTGTATGCAATTGGGCTAATATTTTCAATGATATCAAAGGTTCCAATAAATCAAGAATCCAACTTTATGGATTTTATGGTGATTTTTATTAGTTTAACCCTTAAGAATACTTTGTCTATCATAAAAAATCCCTTGGTAATCTCTTCAGATCATCACAGATTTTTTGATGATCAGTGGCTTTGTTGAGCCTTTACTTGATTACCTTTAGATGTTCTTCTATTTCCCTAAGCATATCTGGTCTGATCACCACCTAATACTCTAAATTATCCCAAGACAATGGCGTTCTACACCTCCAACCATATAAGGCATCAAATGGGGTCATTCCCAAAGAAGAGTGATGTCCATTGTTGTAGGTAAACTCTACAAGGTGTAGGTAGTCTTCCATCGAGACTTTTGATACATGCTATACATGAGAAGCATGTCTTATAGTACTTGGTTTACCCTATTAGTTTAACCATCGATCTTAAGGTGATATGTTGAGCTTATATTCAATTTTGTGCCTATTGCATGATGTAGGGCTTTCTAAAATTCAAAAGTGAATCTGGAATCCCTATCTAAAATAATCATTTTAGGAAACCCATGTAACCTAAATATCTCTTTGGAAAATCTGTTAGCCACCACTTGAGCATCATATTTGATGTTCCTCGGTATAAAATGTGCAACCTTAGTCAATTTGTTGACTATTACAAGAATTACATCATGTTGATACCTGGTCTTGGGTAAACCTACTATGAAGCCCATAGATATAACCTATCATTTTTTATTAGATATATCCTGGGGTTATAATTTGTTAGCTTTTTATGGTGTATTCCAAGGGATAATGCAATCCTAGGATATAAAATATGCAAAACTATACAATGCTGAAATATACTATTAATGGAAAGTGATAAAAATGATATAATGCAATATGGAGAAAATGAACACTCTAGAACTGATGCTAAAGAACTACATTGTATCCATCACTAATATATATGGTGATCTACACAATATACCTACTAATACTTACTGTTGTATATAATCACTCACTATAAGGCTCTTTATATAGAAAGATGGATTGCTTGGCCAACACTCTACCCAACTATACAAGGGGACACCTTGCACATTTACAACTTACACATAGATACTTGTGCATTTATTATATTCCTTGAATTAACTAGCTAAATACCATCTAAAGTAATCTACTACTCTAGTTATGTACCAAGGGTGGTACATTTACATGACCCAAATGTTGTAATATACTCTAACACCCCCTGCATTACATTATTTGGGTATTGAAGACTTTAGTATTCAATATGGATCTTCTTCTCTATTTATTGTATCCTGTTTAAGCAAGTAATTAGTGTCTTCATACCAGGTTACCCTTATTGTAATAGCTTTGACTTCTTTATCATCTATTGTATCTTCTAGTTCTTCAATATTCTGAGCTAGATGTCCTTTTTTATTCCCTTTTCAATATTCCAATTGTGGATAATAGTTCTAATATTGAGCTTGTTGTTATCAAGGATTATTTTGATATTGCCTTGGTTGGAATACCCTATTTTGTTTGCTTCCATAGTCCATCTAATTTCCTTGATTTTTATTTCTTGGATTGAATTTGTAGTAGCTGGTGTTATGCCCTTTTCTCTTGAATATCTGAAAATATCTGTTATTCCATGGTCTTTGGCCTTTTGATGATGAAGCAATGTTTCCCTATGAATTATATTTTAGGACCAATGCATTGTTAGTCATTTTATATTTCACTGTATTTTCTATCTCATACTCTTGAAGAATGTTGATTAGTTCATCAAACTCTGTATCTTTTCTTAGAACATGTAAATATGTAACTAGATACTTGTAGATATATGGAAGTGCTCTCAAAGTTACTTGAACAAGGAATTCATCTTCAATATTTTCTCCTAGGGTTAGTAATTTTCCTTTGATGTCTGCTATCTTCCTTATAGTTCTATTCTTTCACCACTGTTCATTTTCAGGGAATGTAATTGAGTTTTAAGATTTAAGATAGTGACTTTATTTTTTCCTTCAAATATTTTCTCTAATGTTTTCCAAGCATCTGTAGAAGTCCCTGCTGAGATAATACAATATTGTATTTCATCTGTGATGAAAAAAATTATTATCATTAATGCCTTATATTCACTTTATTCAAACTTTTGAATCTTTGTTTCTCCTTGAGTTGGTTTAGTTCTTGCTCATTTGACAACATCCCAAAGTTTTTCAAATATCATAATAGCTCTCACTTTGTTTTTCCATGAGAAGTAATTTGGGCCCTTAAGTAGTGTTAGCTTTTGAGGTATATTGCAATAGGATATGAAAATCACAAGATGTAAAATATGAGAGAAAGTAAATTTACGAGATTGCAAAAATATGTTATAAATATAAATGATGAAAATGAATACAATGTTTCTATGGAGGAAATGGACACTCCATGCAAGAAGTTGTAAGACTACATTGTACTCCATAACTAATGGAGTTACACAATAATTTTACTACTACCTACTATCATACCAATATCTTGAAATGAGGTCCTTTTAAAATGGAAGATAGATTCCTTGGCCAACACTCTATCTAGTTGTACAAGGGACACCTTCAACATTTACAACTTGCACATTACCACTCATGCATTTATTACATTACATAAAGTAACTAGATAACTTCCCCCTAAAGTAATCTAATTTCCTAAGTATGTACCTAGAAAGGTACATTTACATAACTCTAACACACCCATGTATTACATTATTTGGGTATTGAAGACTTTAGTCTTCAATATGGATATTCTTTCATCAAATGATCTTTGTGCTTGGTTCTTTTGTAGCTGCTTTAGTGTTTAGATGATGTAAAATAAGCTAAAGTTGCATATTCTTATTTCAATTGACCTTGCAATGTATTCCTCCTTCATTGGATTCATCTTCTTCTTCTTTAGCTTTACCTTTAAATCCAGTCTTTGTGATTTCATAGGTGGTTGTACTGTAACTTGGTTCCTACTAGAATTTTTCTCCTTCTCTATTTTTACTCTATACAAAATCTTCTGAAAAACCACTTAGAGCATCATGATAAGATTTCAAATTAGTAGAACTTGAAGTATCAATGCTACATGAAGATTGAAAAATATTTTCAATATATGATTCACTTAATTTTGTCTTCCTTTTAAGAAGTTATATCAATCTCTTTTTTTATACATTCTCATTTTTGTAATGTTAATGTGTGAGAAATGCCATGTATAATATGCTCACAAAATCTAGAGGAAGTGAAATATCATTTTTTGTTGGCTTTTGCTTCATTGAGACGTGCTTGAAGATAGAATTCCATAGAGTTAAAATTATATACTAATGCTTCATTATGAATTATTTTGGATAGGATATATGATCAATATAGTGTTTTTTGTAAATTTTAGTTCAATTTTGGGTTGATTTTGTGAAATTTTGTAAACACCAAAATCAACTTTTCTATCTCCTTATTACTCCTATTGAACTAAGCACTATTTCAATTTTTGAAGAGGTTTTGATGTTGGATTTATTTTTCCTCCTTTAAGTGATTTTGAGACAACAATATAAAAATTCCAACCTTTGAAAAAAATTATTAAACCTCTTTAAATACCCCTTATGGTTGATTTTTATGTTTTCTAATTGTTAATTCCTAATTTGATGTTGTATTCCTTATAACTCCCAAATTTGGAAAAATTAGAAAATAAAATTTGTAAATAAAATAAATTTTAGTAATAACCCTTATTCCTCCTAGGTTAGCTTTTACAAATATTAATAATCCTAAAATATGCTTGCTTAATAAATCACTAATGCAGAATATTGCAATAGTAGATATAATGTACCCTTATAACTCCAAAAACCTTAGGTTTAAAGCAAGAAAATAATAAAATCAACCTTTACCTTAATAGTCCTTCAATGCTCTGAGATGGCGGATTCATAACTTTTTAGAGTGTAGCATTCATGGGAAGTCAAAGCTATATTTGACCGGTGATGGTTTCCTCCTAGGATGATGCTCCTTCTCTTCTATAAATGGTGTTGAAAAATCCTTGAAATGTGCTTTAATTATGACACAGCTCCTCCAAATGCAAGCTTTGATTTGCTAGTTTTATGATAGTGTCTTAAATGCTTCTCTTACACCTTTGAATGGTGTATGGCTTGAATTAGCCTTTCTTCTCCAAGTGAGCTTTAATGCATATATGCTTGAATTCATTTGACTTAATTCTCCCTCCTTTTCTAGGATAGACACATTAAATAGGATGATCTTCTTGCAAGTCGTGACAAGTGTCACTTGAAGCATTATAAGGTAGGTGTATTCAACATACCTTTGGTAATGATGAGGTTGATGGTAACCTCCAAATATTCTTAACTCCATCCAAATGTATGTAACTCCATTTTAGGTGAGTGCTTGGGTCTTCATGAATGTTGGGATGCTTAGAGAATTTGTACCAAGTCGCACTCAAGTCTTGTGCATGTAATCCTTCTTTATAATGCTTCAAATATGATCTTGCAACCCTAATTATTACTTTATATTTGCATCCTATGTGAGCTTGGTATATTTCTTCAAATGCAAGCTTTCTTTTGCATGATGGCTTGGTGAGGATGACGAATGGCTATAGCTAGATTTATCCATGGTTCTATGGCACACTTTTGAGATCCTTTTTTTAAGGATGGTTGCTTCAATGGGGGTATGTTGTTCTCTACACTCGATGCTAGGGGGGAAGGGTTCACCAAGAATGGTTTAAGGACTCGCTCCAAGTCCTATGGTTTTCAAGAATGTTTGATGTATTAGATTCAAGACAAACACCTAGATTTGGCCTTTCTAGATCTATGCTATAAAAGATAAAGGACAATGCAGAAATACAGAATGCAAGAATACAAGAGCTAACCCTAGAATGATTCTTTCCTTTGAATGCTTTTCTAACCCTAGGGTTCTAAATAGACAACCTTTAAGCAAGGGCTCAAGAAGAGATGCACAAACATAATTAACCCTAAGTGCACACTATATGTTGTTTATATTTCAAATACCTAGAAATTAATTAAATATATTTCTATAAAATCAGATCTAGGGTTTACAACAGAAATATAAAGCACTCAAAAAACAACCTAAAGACTAATCAGAACACTTAGCTTATCCGATGATTTATCCTTGCCTTTATCCCTTTATCCAAAGCTATCAATAATTCATATTCCTACAAGATAACTTGATAAACACTTGAAAAATATGATTAGCATTAGGGGGCCTACTTAGGCCACTATACAATAATGCTTGGAGGTGCAATAGTCAAGCCCCCTAGGTCATTTTAGCTGACCTTTGATAAATAAAAGTAGAAATTGACCTTTGGAAGAAAACAAACATAATACAATACAACAGAATAAAATGATAGAACCACAGAATAGAATATAATATCAAGCTCTAAATGTAGCCTAGAATGCAATGATGAAATTTGGGATAACATATTACCCCTAGATTTAGCTCAGGTGAAATCACGCCCCATAATAGGTGAGCATGATAATGCACAGGTAAAATCGCACCCCATAGAGACCCGAGCATGATTTTCTAGAAGTGAGACGAAACATCTCAGAATAAAGTAAAATAATAAATCTAAGATGCAATGAATAAAAACAAGTATGCAGTAGAGCGCTTTCACCTAGAAGAGAGTGAGGAAGAAGGAAAGGTTTGAGACCTCCCAAATAGTTGATCTCTCCTTAGGGCTTCAACACAAATCCACCAAGAGGAGGACAACAATCAACAATCCAATGCAGGAAAAACAATCAAACTTCAAACTCCAAATTTAACTTGCTTGCAAAAAAGAAGGATGCAGACCGAATAAGAACACTTTGCAAGAAATCAAATGTTAGGCAATAAATCTAAATTTTATTGTCATGTGTGAAAAGTGAATTCAAACCCTCCTTATATAGCAGATTTGAAGGTGAGAAAGGTAGGAAAACCAAGGAGGGCCGACGTAAAACATGCCAAACCCAAAAAATTAGGGTTTCCTTAGAAAAACCCTAAAAATGTAAAATCATGCCCCATCAAGGCCGATCATGATTTTCCTATGCAAGTCGTGCCCCATCAGGTGAGCACGATTTCGCATAGAGAGAGAAAAAGGTAAAATAGGGGGAGAAGCCTTACCCTTGCCTTAGGCAAGTCTAAGGGGTCTCCCAGAGGGCTCAAGGAAGATTGCCCACTAAAGTGGGTCAATTTTTTATGTCTACATTTTACCCCCTCTTTGACGCATTTATGGCCTAATAAATGTGTCAAAGAAAATATGTAAACACTCACAAACAAAAGGTGACAAGCAAAAACTGGGTGGCTGGTTTAGAAGAAAAGGATGGTGTAAAAATGATGTTATTCTAAACACTTTCATGTTTTACATGCAAATCGAGGCATTAGGGACATTAATACCTCTAAGGCTAGGGTGCCCCCTCGAGTTTTATGAGGAACAAATCCCTCATGAAAACTCAAAAAATAGACTCAAAAGAAGAAGAAGCAAAAAGAAACAAAAGAGAAAGAGAAAAGCACATGAAAATAGGGATAAAAGTGAAAAAGGGGTAAAACCCTAATTCATTTTTACCACATGAGAGAGAAGAAAGGAGCTCTAGGGAAAAAGGGAGATGGCGCTACCGATGCACCATTCAACGATCATGAGGGGTGAGGCCAGCACAGAAGTAGAGCGAGCATAGGTAGGATCAAAAACCACACTTGCATTTTAATTTTTTCAAAAATTATGATTTTTAAGTGGTTTTCACCAAAATCATATTTTTACGTACAACCAAGCAGATTTTTGCCATTATTTCACCTTAGGTAGCAGTGGTGAAATCATGCCGAGAAACCAAGACAATTTCATGAGATCATACCTCATAAAGGGGATGATCTCACTTCGATGAAATCAGTCCTAGAAAACCAAGCATGATTTCATCAAAGGGGAAAAAAAGAAAAAAGAAAGAAAAAAGAAAAGAAAGAAGATAAGACAAAAAGAAGCAAGCAAGCTAAACTTTGGAAATGCAAAATTTGAACTTAGCAACAAACTTAGAGTTTTTAATTTAATTAAATTTTAATTAATTTATTTAGAATTAATTTTTGATTAATTTAACTAATGGAAAATTTTATTTTTGTTGTTATTGTAGCTTAGAGTACTCGAGAGCCATGAGTGGAGAGTAGGCTCCCTAGAGGTGGAGCTAGAGGCACTCAAATAGGTAGAGAGAGACACACTAGAGGTGGTGGGGCTAGACCACCTAGTGAGACTACCTCGAGTAGAGGTAGATAGGGCTCTACTGATAGCATTAGTGGAGAGATGGTACCCAGAGTCATCCACCTTTTGGTTACCCATAGGAGAGATGACCATCACACTAGAGGATGTGTGGTACATCTTGTACATCCCTATCAGAGGGATAATAGTTTATAGAGTGCGAGGGAGGCCAATGACCTTGCAGCAATTTTTAAGAGGTTAGACCCACCAGGTGTGAGAGAGCACCATAGTCATAGATGACCTAGTGGGGTGATATGGGGTAGACCCATTGATGACCATGCTCTATGAGGTGGTGGTAGGATAATTGATGTGCCATACTAGTAGGTGATATCTACCATGGATTATGGTGGGTGTAGTAGTAGACATGTGACACCAGGGAGTTTAATTTACATGGGGTCCATATGTGTTGGCCACTTGTATAGGATATTGTACAATATCATGTACAAGTGACATACAAGATTAGTGTGCATGAATTTGCTCTAGGTATGGAGCTAGGAGCACATAGCGATGTAGAGACTAGATGCACTACCAGGACCATTGCCCAGCCCAAAGTGACCAACAACATATAGATGGTCCAGATCCCTAGAGCGGGTCACAAGGACCTACATCAAGCACCTACCACTAGCGAGGTAGGTAATAGATGAGCTAAGGGAGGCCAAGATTATATGGTGACCCTAGCATCTACACCTAAGATAGGCTGAGGATAGGATAGAGCTAGCGAGGATCAAGAGGATCAGATGGCTTACTACGAAGAGAGGGGAGCCAGAGATCTTTAGATTTGATCGAGTCCTGAGGTAGTTTAAGATCTTACAAGGAATCCTAAACCTAGAGGATTACTAGTACCAAAGAGTCTACCAAGACCCAATAGGGGTGGGAGGTAGACCAAACTTGGCCAGGTGGGTAGAGGAGGACTTGGATGATCCTCCTTACATGGATCCTAGGGTGGATGATATAGGAGTGACCTTCGACTATAGGTGATGGTATAGAGGAGTCATGCCCCAGAGGGTCTCCCCACCTATTTTGATACAGAGGTACTAGGTGATGGACCTAGGCATATAATAAGTTTTTATGAGGTAGCTCATAGAGCCACAGAGAGGGCACAATAGGCCTAGTAGCTCCAAGATAGAGGTAAGCTCAAGTTTAGATTAAGCTAGTGATAGAGGACACCAGAATATAGGGACCAGGGAGGTAGGGGCATCTAGAGTTACCCCCATAGAGGTTAGGGTACTACCAGGTGGAGGATCAAGAGAGGCCTCCACATCAATAATAGTTAATCGAGGCTAGGCCTCAGGATGAGGGGATCCAAGGGAGGAGGTAGAGGTACTATGAGCATAGGTGGTGACTCTATAGAGATAGGTGGACCTACTCTAGGAGGATAGGTCCAAGAGGATCGAGGGACTACAAAGCTCATTGAGTACCATAGAGAGGGAGAGGGATGCAACTCGAGTAGAGGTTGATCATATCTAAGGGGAGGTGAGCCATCTAGACATAGAGTTCTAGAGGGCTCGAGTAGAGGGGATGGCTATCATTGGGAGCATCCAGGCTAGCGATGGAGTCCACCTTCTATAAGTAAAGCTACAGAGGGTAGGGGAGAGGCTAGAGGTGGCCATTCAATAGGCTACATTTTATGAGACTATGTACTACCAGGTGGTACCAGAGGGTAGAGAGTGACACTCCCTCCATCCCTCCAATCAGCTAGAAGTCATGATCTCGATCATGAACATTCTTAGCTTCACCATCCATGGGTATGCATCTACCTAGACCACCTCCTCCTCTAGGTAGAGCAGAGGAGATAGGCTCTCAGAGCTAGGGCTAGGGATCAAGATGACATACCAATTTTTATTATGGTATGCATCCCTAGGGATTGGTTGAGTGTACCAAGACTAGACTATGGTACACCAACCAGACACTAATGTATCTCTCTTTTTCTCATCGAGTAATACATAGTTACTTTTATATTTTATGTGATTGTGTGCATGTGATTTGATTTAATTAGATGTTCTTTAATTTTAATATTTTATGCATGCAATCTATCTTAATGCAAGACTATATGAAATGCATGGATGGAATGGATGGAAGGAAGAAAGAAAACACAAGATAAAACAAGAAATAAAACCAACAAAGAGAAGAAGAAGAGAGAGAAGAGAAGAAGAAGACAAAGAAGAAGAATATCCAAAGGTCAACCATATAAAATAGAGAAGGATAGGTGAAACATAGTATCAAAATCAGCATAGGTCACAAGGGACCAATGTGATTAAATACTATGAATCATACCAGAAAAGAGGGAGCTAAACCCACTATGGGTATAGTACTCACCGTAAAGGATGAGGTGTTGGAGTCTAACCCACTATGGGTGGTTGCTCACTAATTGACTATTGTGGGGTGATTACCCACTAGGATGTATGTCGAGGCCTACTAAAAATGGCCAAGGAGCTTATCCTATAATGGGGTGTTGAGCCCACTGAGTCAAAAGGGAGTATAACCCGATAGAAGATCATATCTGATAAGATACCCACTAGGATGTATAATTATCCCATGTGGGGTGTAATATATAAGGATAAAATATATTAGGTGAGTGCTATCCCCGATAGGGGTTTAAAGATGAACACAATATAGTGAGTGTGTGCAAATGTGCAGAGAAGACAACTTTAAAAAAAGAAATAAAGCACATGTATCTCCTTGTCAAAAGCAAAGGAAGACAAAGAAGAAAAAGAAGGCAATGGAGAAGTGACAAGGAAATATTAACAAACTATCATCCTTGATCTAAGAGATACTCTCAATACTTCTAAGACCAAGGAAGATAGAACTTGAAGAAGCAAAGAGAAGCAAGAAAGAAGACTGAAGAAGAAACCCTAGGTGGGGATCTTACTAGGCATCATAACCCTAGAGAGAGTGCAATGCATGTGAGCTATGACCTAACTAGGTATCATCACATGCCATTGTCGCAAGATCCCAAAAATCTATATGATCAAGCAGTCATGAACAAGCAATCATGCAAAATATGACATTCAAGCATGCAAGTTGTGTTAAATGTCAGGCAAGCAATGCAAAAGGATGACAAGCAACAATGCAGTATGAACAAGCAGATGGATGCAATGGAAATGCAAATGCATAGCTAAATGATAATTAATTGATTTGATGCAATTTTTTTTTATTTTTATTATTATATATTTAATTAATTAATTTAAACAAGCAGAATGAAAGTCGACACAAAATCTAAGTGTGTCACCTTTCTTAGGATAAGAAACAAGTGTACCATGAACTATTTCATCAAATAAATCCCCAAAAAGTAAGTCATCTCGATGATGAAAATCATGGAGAAGCTCCTTCATGGCTCTTTCTCTGATAACCATGGCACGATAATCAATACATTTGCGAACAAAACCATTATTTTTAATATAAAGATCATTATAAGACAACCAAGTAGGATCTACTTTTAAAATAGAAGGCTTATTTTTAGAACATACAAAATCAATCATATTGCAAAACAAGATATCAGAAGAATAAGGGGGACCATCATCCTCATCACCCACTCCTAACTTTTGATAATCCATATATTCAACATAAGTCATAAGATGATCATCATTATCAAATGGTAAAGGTTGGTCTTTACTAGGTATAAAACCTATGCCACATCTCCTAGGCTAGATCTCGACATCCAAAGGCTCTTGAATGCCCTTATATTGTGGCCCCAAACCTTTACCTACATATCCCATACTAGATAGGATCTATTTAGGAAGTGGGTAATCATTGGAAAGGTAACAATGAGCAAAAGAATGCTCAATGGGAGAGGGGTTGCTACCACATATATTTTCTTCGAAGGTAGTTCCTACGAAGATAAAGGTACACGTGCCAATGTGTACAACATCACCTTTCTTATGGGGTAAACCCATGGTTCTTGGTGATGGTGGTAGCTTGGCTAGATCCAGAAGAGGTGCTTGAAGAAACTGATTATCATGATCCTGAGATGAGAAATTTGAGATATGTTCCTCACTCATTTTTAAATTTTGAAATTGTTCTGATATCTAAGATGAGGAACATGGAGAAACCATTGAAGAAATAGGACATAGGTTGAACTCAGATTGAGCTCGCTCTACATTTGAACAAAACTCAAATGGTCGAGGGTCACCCGGAATGGTGATAACTTGATTTTTAAATTCAAACTTGAGGTATTGATGAAGAGTAGAAGGGATGACCTTCATTGCATGGATCCAAGGTCATCCAAGAAGAAGATTAAAATATGTAGGACAATGTACCACATAAAACAAAGTATCTAATATTTTAGGCCCAACCTTGAGGGGAAGAGATATGACACCACAGGCTTCTTGGGACTCATTGTTGAAAGCTTTTATAATGATATCAGATTTTGTTAAATCTTCCTCTTTTAATCCAAATTTTTGAAAGAATTGATATGTACACAAATTGAGGGAAGAACCATTATCAATCAAAATTCTCTTAATAAAAGTATCCCCAATAAGTGCAGTGATGTAAAGTGAAGAATCTTCTTGCAAGTTTGAGGAAGGTTTATCATCATCCGAGAATGAGATGTGATGTATCCCAAGAGAACCTACGACATCAACTATAGCATTAGGAGAAATATCTGAGGGAACCGATTGCTGCTTTAGAAATTCCATCAAAGCATCTCTATGGTTGGGAGAAGTTTGTAGGAGCTCTAAAACTGATATCTTTGTTGGAGTACTAGCTAACTGCTTTTGGAGATCAAATGAAACCTTAGGTTGTGGTCTCAATACAATAGGTGGAGTCCCTATATCTAAAACTTTCTTCTGATTATTCTTCAAAACTAAACTAGGTTGTAATACAGAATTCTATCCTTGCTGAGGATGTTGAGTCTGAGCTTGTCTTCTTGTAGTTACCCCAACCATACCAACCATATTACCATAGGGAGGAGGCTCATTCTGATGAGCCACCTGATTTGCTACTTGTTGATTATGTTTTGGCAATGGATCTTTAAATATTCCCATATCTTGATTGGTAGTCATAGTTTGTTGGGTAGGTACTTGATTATTCACTGCCTAAGAATTACCTAAGTCAATACGTCCTACATCAATCAAATCCTGAACCACATGTTTCAACTTCTTACAAGAATTTGTCCAATGTCCTTCCACTCTATGATATGCACAATGTTGACCTACCTTATACCAATGAGTTGTAGTATCTGGTTGTCTTATGGGAGGTAACTCAATTGCATTAGCTTCTAAAAGTTATTTCAAAGCTGCTTCCATAGACATATTAAGCCTTGTAAAATTTCTTTGTGGAGGTTTCTGAAGTACTATATTTTGTAGGTTGTTAGTAACATTATTAACAGGCCTACTATCCATTCCACTATCACCTCCTATGTGTTTATTCTTATGTTGAGACTTAGTAGGTTTCTCTTCTTTGAATTTGAGTTGGCCTCTTCTGATAAGGGTCTATTCTACTTTTCTTGCTAAATCAATTGCTTGATCAAAAGATGTAATAGTAGTAGTCTCTAATGCATAAGATAATTGTTCTTGTAAATTACCAATAAATATCTCAAGCATATCTTTTGGAGGTAAAGTATATCTCAAACATCCAACTAAACTTCTCCAACGAGCCAAGAATTCTGAAAAGCTTTCCTCTTTACTTTATTTCAAATTATAAACATCTTTCATTGTCATTTCCTTTTCAATATAAGCACCAAATTGTTGAACAAATAATTCTATTGTTTCTTCAAAATTCTTCAAGGAATAATTAGGTAACCGATAATACCACTCTAATGCCATGCCACCAAGACTCTTAGGAAATATTTTAAGTAACAACATGTCATCATAAATGAGATCATGGCAAGTTGTTCTAAATCTTCTTAAATGCTCAATTGGATCTTTTATCCCCTTATAAATAGGTAAAACTAGCATAGAAAAATGCTTAGGATAAGGCCTAGCAGCAACAATAGGATCCAATGGCTGATTACACATTTCCTTATAACTGTAAGTAAAACTTGAAGGCTGAATCATCTCAACTTTTGAAACCAACTGCTTTACCATATTTGTCAAATTTTGCACTTCTAGATTATTATTATGCATTATTCCTAAATTCCCATATGTGTGTTGAGGAACCAATGCTTGATTCAAGTTGGAGGCATGGATATTATTGTTATATGTGGCACCTTGTGAAAATGGACAACTAACATTTGGTAGAATAGAAGCAAAAGTGTTGATATTAGAAGATTGAGGAAGAAATTGAAAACACTTTTGAGTGACACTACTAATTGGAGGAGCTTGTAGATTCCTTCCAATGTTGGTGGTTGTAGTAGTATCAATAGCTTGGTTCAAATTATTAGGATGCATTGATTTAGGCAAGGGGTTATTTTGGTCAAGCATAGGGGAGCTTATTGGAGGAGGAGGTGGAGGAGTTTCACCTCTTTCGAGATGAGCTTCTCGCTCCATACCTTCCAATATCTTATCCCTATTAGCTTTCATAAAACCCCAAATATGCTCAAATGATGAAAAGACAAACCCACCATTAGGGCCTTCATAAGGATCAAAATTCATTTCAATTTCCATATTATCTTGTTCTTCTAGATCTATGTTAGGATCCTCTCTATCAATATGATCATCTTTAGGAGGAACATAATCAGATTCAAGTTGCTTTCACTAACTTCTAAGGAAAGGAGCCATTAGAAAAGTGAAAGGATAGAAGAGAATGCTAACAACAGAAACAAAAATATTTTTAAAGATATTATTAAGGTTTTTCAACCACACAAACAAATTTAATGATCTTGCTTAAAATATTTTAAAAAGAAAGGAGGTGTTCACATTGGGTTCACCAAATATGTAGAGGGGGAAAACTGCCCTACCACATACAATTCCCAAAAGCTGGATCCACAAGAGAGAAGCCTTTGGGGTGAACCATGGGGGTATGTTGTTCTCTACACTCGGTGCTAGGGGGAAGGGTTCACCAAGAATGGTTTAAGGACTCGCTCCAAGTCCTTTGGTTTTCAAGAATGTTTGATGTATTAGATTCAAGACAAACACCTAGATTTGGCCTTTCTAGATCTATGCTATAAAATATAAAGGACAATGCAAAAATACAGAATGCAAGAATACAAGAGCTAACCCTAGAATGATTCTTTCTTTGAATGCTTTTCTAACCCTAGGGTTCTAAATAGACAACCTTTAAGCAAGGGCTCAAGAAGAGATGCACAAACATAATTAACCCTAAGTGCACACTATATGTTGTTTATATTTCAAATACCTAGAAATTAATTAAATATATTTCTTATAAAATCAGATCTAGGGTTTACAATAGAAATATAAAGCACTCAACAAACAACCTAAAGACTAATCATAACACTTAGCTTATCCGATGATTTATCCTTGCCTTTATCCCTTTATCCAAAGCTATCAATAATTCATATTCCTACAAGATAACTTAATAAACACTTGAAAAATATGATTAGCATTAGGGGGCCTACTTAGGCCATTATACAACAATTCTTGGAGGTACAAAGTCAAGCCCCCTAGGTCCTTTTAGCTGACATTTGATAAATAAAAGTAAAAATTGACCTTTGGAAGAAAACAAACATAATACAATACAACATAATAAAATGATGAAACCATATAACAGAATGTAGTATTAAGCTCTAAATGTAGCCTAAAATGCAATTATGAAATTTGGGATAGTATATTACCCCTAGATTTGGCTCAAGTGAAATCGCACCCCATAACAGGTGAGCGCGATAATGCATAGGTGGAATCGTGCCCCGTAGAGACTCGAGCATGATTTCATAGAAGTGAGATGAAACATCTCAGATCAAAGTGAAATAATAAATCCTAAGATGCAATGAATGAAAATAAATATGCAATAGAGTGCTTTCACCTGGTAGAGAGTGAGGAAGCAGGCAGAAAGGTTTGAGACCTCCCAAATAGTTGATCTCTCCTTAGGGCTTCAACACCAATCCACCAAGAGCGAGCAACAGCAATCAACAATCCAATGCAGCAGAAAACCAATCAGACTTCACACTCCAAAGTTAACTTGCTTGCAAAGAAGAAGAAGGATGCAGACCGAATAAGAACACTTTGTGAGAAATCAAATGTTAGCATGCAATAAATCCAAATTGTATCATGTGTAACCGTGTGTGAAAAGTGAATTCAAACCCTCCTTATATAGTGGATTTGAAGGTGAGAAAGGTGGGAAAACCAAGGAGGGCCGACGTAAAACATGCCAAACCCAAAGAATTAGGGTTTCCTTAGAAGAAACCCTAAAAATGCAAAATCGTGCCCCATCAAGGCCGACCATGATTTTGCCTATGCGAAGTCGTGCCCCATCAAGGGTGAGCATGATTTCGCATAGAGAGAGAAAAAGGTAAAATAGGGGGGAGAAGCCTTACCCTTGCCCTAGGCAAGTCTAAGGGGTCTCCCAGAGGGCTCAAGGAAGATTTCCCACTAAAGTGGGTCAATTTTTCGTGTCTACAATCTTTTTTTATTCACCTTTTTATAGTTTTTGTAGCTTTTTCTAATGTTAATTTGTGCCCTTCTTTAGTTTTTGAAAGATAGTATTGTTTGTAACAACCAATAGGTAGCCCTTTTGCTTATATTTTATGTAGCTAATCCCTCACTCAATGCTACCCCTTTTTTATGTAGACACATGTGACAATGTCATTTCAATGGATTCAATGTTGCAGGTGATGTGCTGCTTATAGGGATGGATTGAATGAGGGAAAATGGTGTTTTTGAACACCTTGAGTCTTGGACGTGCGAGCTTTCCTCTTTGCTTGAATTATACCCTTCAATCTACTAGATATGATTTCCTTCTTGCCCCCCTATAAATAAAAATACTTTTATCCTTTCACTAGAACAAAAGAGGTGCTTTGTAATAGCTAGATCTTGCAACAATATGAAGAATTTTTACGTAATCCTTCTTGCTTCTTCTTATTTGGATGATAGTCAATACAAGCTAATGAAATGCTATTTTTGAATAGGTATTCCTACACTTTGTACTGAAATGAAACCCTTACATTCTCTTTGAATCTTGAGACTTCCAAGGTCTCGATTTGAGCCTTCCTTTAAGGACTTCAATGGTGGCTTTCTTCTCCATATTTTTTCTTGTAATGGTGGCTTCTTTTGGCCACAAAAGTGTTGTAAATTTTGTGCTTTTAACAACACAAACTAATTGAGAATAACTAGTTAAAAAATCAACTAGTATAGTGCTTAATAGATGCACTTTTAATGGTAACAATAATCTCACCTTATTGCTCCACTAATTTCTCAAAAATGTACTTAACAATTCCACTATAACCTTTCAAGCATAATTTGGAATGAACCCTTACAAATTTCACTACAAACAAAGTTGTAGGATCTAGTTTTTTTTCTCTTTTTCCAAAGTATAAGATAGGTAGTTGATATATAATTGTAACTCTGAAATCTAATCAACTTCTAATGTGTAAATGATCCTTAAAATAATTTTTTCTCTTTTTACAATTTTGAAGACTGTAATACAATTTTCCTCTTTGCAACTTTGATCCTATATAAGGTGCTTTAACAAACCTAATAAGTAATTCAATTAATGATCTAATTGCACCAATAGTTGCTTACCTTTTTGGAAAGATTTTTGTAAAGGATGTAGATCAAGCTTGTTGCTTTAGATAGAGTTCTTTAACTTTTGTTGGCTTTTCCAAAAAAAATCTTACTTCACCAAAAAGTGATCTCAAAATTTCTTTCACGAGCCTAGGATTTGGTGGCTTGTTCTTATCTTGTAATATTATCATATTTGTTGTAGATTTGGATATATTTTTATCTCTAAAACAATGCCTTCTTGATGTGAAAGGCAATCTTCAAATATCTCAGATTTAGCAAGCTTCTTTTGTCTTCAAGTATTCTTATCGAATTCTGACTTCAAGTAGGATCTTCTTCTCAAGATTCTGAATATCTTGGGTCTTCTGTATCTTCTTTGGAACTCCTTACCAATTATTGTTCTCCTTTTTGGGATTTTTTTTCAGATGGCGACAATTATCCCAAATATTCCTCTTCATCAAAAAATTTCTCCTTGATGGAGAATTTTTCCAATGAGTTATTCTAGGAACTCTTTTTGATCATCTTTCTCTTGCTTCAGCAACAAGGATCTCCAAACCTTTTTCCTCAATACCTCTCCTAGGTCTTTGATTTTGCAGCTTCTTTGGTCTTCCTTGAGACTTTCTTCTTCAACTTCTAGAATTGAGATCTCCTTTCGAGATCTCTTGATTTTGTTGCTTCTGGATTTGAACAGGACTCTCCTAGTCCTTCTTGTTCTTCCAAGAATAGAAGTTTCTTCAATGAGATCTTCACCTGATCTCTTCACCTTCAATTTTGCTTCGGGTTTTGGATTTATTTTGAATATACCCTTCCTAACTTTCTTGTAGGAAGTTTTCCAACTCACTGAATATACTTTCTCTGCAAAAATTTATTAGTATTAAAATATTAATTTGCTTTTGAATCACGTACTCTCTTCTAGAGTCTTCTTTAGGATCAAGGCTTTTGTGGCCTTTCTTAAAACCAAGGCTTCTATGGCATTTTTTAAGATCAAGTCTTTTGTGGAATTTTTTGCTATGAAGTTGACTCTATTGATGAAGATCTTCAATCTTCATAGTTCACCATGACTCTCTCCTAGAGTCTCTTCTGGAGTATTCTACTCTTGCAACAACTAATCTCTACACTATGAAGGCACTTTGACCTTCAGGTTACAAAGTTGAAATATCCTAGATTTCTATTGTAGGAGGTGTACCAATAATTTGAGATTTATTTCTCTACAATAAAAAAAACTTTAGGCAATAGTAAATTTTTAGATCTCTTAGATGAGCTTCACTAGTTACTTCATCAAACTAGTGAATCAAATGTTGAGTCCTTATCTTCACAATTTTTCTTGCAAATCTGTGGGAAGGCTCTTAGCCAAATGAATCTCACAATATCTCTTTTTAGTCTATTCTACCAAACAATCTCAAAGAAACAAAATTTACATGTAGTGGATCCAAAGGTACATCTGGTTTGTAAAAATCAAAGCTATGGTGATTGGTCCAATTTTTAACAATATTACTTTCTCGAAGCTCTCCCTACCACCTTGATTCTTCTAAATATTTTTGCAAAAGCCTGTGCACTGTGGTGAATCAGTTTCATAAAAAATTAGGCTCAATAATAATGGTGGTTATCCTCTTAATATTCAGTAGCTAGATCTACTGTGGCTAGATCTACCATAGCTCTGATACCACTATTAGCTTTTGAGGTAGATCACAATGGGAGATGGAAATCACAAGATGTAAAAATATGAGAGAAAGTAAATTTATGAGATTATATAAATATGCTATAAATATAAATGACAAAAATGAATACAATGTTTCTATGGATAAAATGGACACTCCATGCAAGAAGCTACAAGATTACATTATACTCTGTCACTAATGGAGTTACACAGTAATTCTACTACTACCTATTGTCATGCCAATATTTTACAATGAGGCCATTTTATAATAGAAGATAGATTCCTTGGCCAACACTCTACCTAGCTATATAAGGGACACCTTGCACATTAACACTTGTGCATTTATTACATTGCATAAAGTAACTAGATAACTTCCCCCTAAAGTAATTTAATATCCTAAGTATGTACCTAGAAAGGTACATTTACATGACCCAAATTATGTAATAGAATCTAACTCTAAAAAGTAGTTGGTATTATGTAAGGATGAACTTTTTTGTGGTCATGATGACTCTCTAGGTATAAGACCTTTCTTGGATTTTAGTTTTTGTAGAATTCCTTATATCTCCGCAGTTAAGATATGTGGAAAAATTTGATAAAACCCTTTAATAATTAGGTTTTGTAGGCTTCCTTATATCTCCCTAATAACTAGAATATGATTAGTTCACCTTCTAAGTTGATTTTGTAAGGTTTAAGAATAATCAAATTTTTAACTTTTGCCTTATATTTCTTAATTAAGTATGCTTTAATGGTTAGATTTCTTACCCAGGTGTTGTAGGTGAGTTGGAGAGGAGAGGAAAATCCTCCAAGGGAGGTCCTAGGTTCGAATCTCCACCCTACCAAAAAGCTGAATTGGGTACCCAAAATCCAATTGATAATGTTGGTGCGGGCAGGGCTGGGTGCGACTCCCGGGTGACTTTGATGGTGTAGAACCCCCTATTCATGGTCTCTCAGACCAAGGTGAACCCACAAGGGGTTTTTTGCTTAAAAAAAAAAATGGATGGATTTATTTTTGTCTCCTTAGAATGAATATGAGACAATTTTACCAATTAATTCCAACTTAATATGTAGGCAATTGATTTGCTTCTTTTTCCAATAGATTAATTTTCTAAATTCCAATTAAATGTATATAGTTTGAAGTAGTATACCTTATATCTCCCTAATTTTTGGATTAATAGAAAACAATAATATTTGCAATAATAAAGGTTTAATTTTCCAAGTAGAAACCCTTATATCTCCTATGTTATAAATTGCAAATATTAACCTATTTAGGTGTATAGATCTCTTTTAATTTTACTTTCAAATATGGTTGATTTTGCTATGGTTTCAACCTTATATTATACCCCTTATAACTCCTTAATGAACTCAAATTTAATTAAGGTAGATCCTTACCTTTATAATGCTGCAAATGGGTATTGTATTCTCCAATGAATGGGTGTTGTATTCTCCAATGTATGGACATTGTATTCTCCAATGTATGGGCATTGTATTCTTCAATGTATGGGCAATGCATTCTTCAACATATGGTCACTATATTCTTCAATGTATGGGTGTTGTAGTCTCTAGTTTAAGATAGGATTTTAATGTAGGCTTACACTCCTCTCGAATGGCACATAGGCTTGATTTAGCTCCTTCCTACAAATATGTTTCCATATCTTTCAATTCTTGACCTTGCTTTGACTATGTTCTTGACCATGAGCTTTTAATGCTCTTATCTCCTCTTACACACTATTCTCTTTTGATTTTTGTGAGTGTGATGCTCTCCTTGAGTTTTGGTACCTTAAATAGAATATATGTCACTTGATGTTGGACAAGTATCCTGGGAGTTATGTTCAATGCTCAAGAACCTTATATGCTCTTCAACACTTTGGAAGATAGACATTAGGGTCTTCTATGAGTGAATCTTCAATGCTCTTGGCTAGGAATAATGATGACTCTTTTTGAATAATACCTCTAACACTTCTAATATGAGCATTATATTATGGATGCTTCTTCTAATGCTCAAGAATGAACATTTTAGATGTTATAAGTGCTCCTTTTATATTTTCCAAGTGTCAGGTCCTTTGTATGCATGTAGAGCTTGCTTCAATGTATATATTTCCTTGCCACCCCTTGCTCTGCTAAATTTTCTTAATGATTATTCTCTAGCTAGATCCAGTTTGATGTATTATGCTTTGGTGTCTGAGTGGTGCTCTCCTTTATGTGTATGAGCTTTGATGGTAGCTTAAGTGGTACTCTCTTGGAAGTTTTTTCTTGGTAATATACCCTTCTATTTTTACTTCTTCTTATTTTATTTCTTCTCTATTGTAGTGAGTCATGTGTTGGAATGCAATAGATAATAGTTTATTGATATTCTACCCTTCTTATGTTGGCTTTGGTTTTGTAGGTGAATGCTTTATGACAATTCAAATATGGAGGATTTTTTCACCTAAACACGAGCCCTTTGTTGGCTTTCTTCCTTGCTTGGATGATGCTACAATTTTTGTCCATTGGAGTGTTTCTATGACACTCTAGCTTGTCCTTTGAATGGTGTAAAAACTAATGTAAACACTTCTACAAAAGTTAGAATAGAATATTTGATTTTGCATATATTTTTCAATATCCTTGCAAGTTTGCTTTCTATTGGTTATGATGATTGCTTCTTTGTATAATATCTTGTAGGCATAGTATGATTCGATGTTGTCTTCTTTACTAGAATAATATCTCCTTTGTTTGGTTAATTTAGTAATGAACCCAAGCTAATAATCATGCACATAATATACTTTTGGAGAAGGAATTTTTGCACTAACTTATACCTATAATGAGCTCGTAGTGCACCTTGAATCTGAGATTCACCAAGTCTCAAATTTTGGCTTCTTTTCAAGGATCTTAATGATGGATTTCTTCTTCTCCACTCCTTGGAGGAATATGATCTTGTTTGGTGGCTTATCTAGGCCATAATACCTTGTTGGTATTGAGTTCTAAATAGTGTCTTTAGACACTTTGATATTTATAGATTTTTGTGCCCTTGATCTTAACAATCAATACACAAAATAACCCTTTTGAGAGTAACTAGTTTAATGAATAGTTATTATAGTATAAAGAATCAATAATACCATCAACTAAATGCACTTTTAAATGTAACAATAATCTCACCTTGTTTCTCCTATAAATAACCTTTCAAAGTAGTTTTAAATGCACTAATGATCTCTACAAATTTCTTAATGTAGTCCTTTTCTTAATAATTAGATAATAGGAAGAATGTATCTAACTCATATTAATATGTAGGTAATGAACCTTAATAAAAACTATCTTCTGCACTTTCTTTGAGGACTTAAAATGCAACCTTCTAATTTACAAATTTTCAAATTCTAATAAGATGCTTAATGAAGTTAAGTAGTAATATAAATTAAGTGTTTAAGTAATGAGCCTTTTGCACATAAGTTGCTTACCTTTGATGATGAATATCTTGATGAGTTGATTCAACAAATTTCTTGTTTGGAATGGTGGTTTCTCGCAGGTATGAATGATTCTAGTTTACTGCTCTAAAATTATAGTAGATTATTTTAGCTTCTCCTTCATGATTTGACCTGGAACTTCGAAGTCTTGTAGCTAGTAATGCTGTCTTGATTGTTGTCATTTAGTCAATCTATTCACTAAAATATGCCTTCTTAGCTATGAAGTGAAATCTCCAAATTTTCTTGGATTTGGTAGGTTTCTTTTGTCTTAGTTATTCTTCAAACAAGGTTTTCTTCTCAAGAATCTTAAGGTCTTGACGTCTTCAAAATTCTTTGATATTTGGAACTCCTTGCCAAATTCTTCTTCTTTTGGGCTTGTTGGCAGATGACAATAATTATCCCAAATATTTTACTATATTTTGTAGTGAATTTCTCCAATGAGTTATCTTAGGAACTTCTTTTATGGCTTCTTAAATTTCTACAACGAGTGTTGAGGCTCAATTAGAATGAAAATCAAGGTAATAATTTAAATTTATAATCGTGTTTAAGTAGGCACTAAGGTGCCTAATTACAACTATATTCCCACAAATATCGAAGGAGAGGTAATAGGGAGGCATTTTAAAAATAATATGATAAGGTATGCCTAATTATTGCTAACAACTAACAAGTAGGAGCTAACTAATAGCTAATCCTATCAACTAGCTAACAAATAGCTAACAACATGCCAACTATGTGCTACGTGAGAAAAAGGCTCACTAGCATTATTTAGCAAATAATATAACCTAGGAACTATAGAAGAATACTATGCCTAGGAGAATGAACTTGATGCCCTCATCATACCTCCCCACTCAAGAAGCATTGGACTCCAATGCTTTTACAATAGGAGTGGAATCTAAAATCATAAAATGCTGCAATAAATAATCATGATCGGGTGGAAGAAGATCCTAGAAGCCATGGGATACTGGTGTAGAGGTACAACATTGATAGTACTCCATTGCCAAATAAAATATGAGTACAAGGAGTAAGGACCTATTGTTGGATTTGCTAAAGATGCTGAACATATGAAACCTAAGAACATGACATCAAAAGAAGTTGTTATAGTACTCAATGTGGAACAACAGGAAGAGCAGTAGGAGCAACAGGAGGAGGCACTAATGCTAGAGGAGGAAGAATATCCTTATGAATAGAAGTATGCATGTATTTAGGCCATGAAACTAAATAAATCCTTGGTAAATATTCCAAGAATTATGTATGTGGAAGATTGTGTATAAGAAAGCTCTTACTCTGATGATGCAAAGAATAGGTTTTATGATAAGCATCATATGAATCTCACTTATCATATTGATAAGGTTGGCCTAGAATCATTCCACACAAGTCCATGGGATTCACGTCATAGGTGACTCAATCCACATAGTGTGTACCAAGTGCAAATGACAAAGTATAATGTTTTGTGATTGTAGATATAGTTCCATCATCCTTCCAACCAAGTGAATATGGATAAGGATGGGGTTCAACTGGAAATTTGAGATGATCAACCACATCTTGAGAAATGAGGTTGGTCGTGGAGCCATTTTCAAAGATGCAACTCACAAAAAAGTTGGGGAGAAGATGTGCTCGTGTGAGGAACATACTCTCTCTATGTTTTTGTCGATGCAAGAGGGTCACTTGGTTTAGTTTCCCTTGAAGTTCTGGATACACTGTATCTTCTCCTACATAATTAATGGGCCCATCTTGTGGTACCTCCTATTGAGGTTGTGCAATAAAATTTCTCTTCTTTTTGAAGCACTCAACTTCGATGTGTCCTTGTTTCTTACAATGATTACATAATTTTTTTCCATTATAAGAAGGGGAAGAAGAAGAAGGAGAAGTAGAAGAAGAAGAAGAATTTGTTGAATATTTTTTGAACTACTGCTACTATGGTGGTCCTGACTTGGGTGCCTTGGATGAGGTCCCTAACTTCATAGCTAGTTTCTCTTCCTCCAGTTATGCCTTATTATATACCTTATTTAAAGTGGCACAAGGTGCATATTTCAACTCTCGAAAGAGTTGATCTTGCAAACCACTCTTAAAATTGTTGATAAACTTAGGAGTGGGGTCAAGGATTTTATTGAGAATCCTCAATTTGTTGAATTTCCCAATGTAATCCTGAACACTCATGTTGTGTCCTTGCCTCAGACGAAGCCATTGGAAATCCAAATCCTTAGAAAAATTGAAAGGATAGAATGTATCCTTCAATAATTTGACCGATTCATCCCAAATTTCTATGGGATCTTGAGTGCTTTGATGATCCTATACCAAAAATTTAGCAATGCCAAAAAAATTTATTTTTGCAAAAGCAAATTGGTCATATTTTTTTATTTTGCTATAGTCAAACCATGTATCCATTTCAAGAATCCAGCTATTGAGAATGTTTGGATCTCGAGAGGCAATATAGATATTAACCTCACATTTGATTTGAGGTCAAGGTTCATAAGATGGATAAGGTGAACTCAGCCCAGTCATATTTTGAGCCTTGTCATCCAAGAGGCTAACTACATCAGCTATGGTGGCCACTTGTTCTACCAAATTAGCAGCCATCTGACCTCTGGTGTAATCTAGGAGGCTACAAAATATCTTCTCAAAAATAGTTACAAAATTTGCCTCGCGGGGCAATTAAGAGTGCTATGAGTTACAAGAACAATAAGCCGTAAAAATGATTACAATTTGTTGTCTCTTAGGCAATATAAAATGTCCAAAATATTACTTTTCTAGGCTATTACAATAAGCTACAATGAGTTTTTATAAGGAAGGCCTTTGGCTAAGAAAAATTTCTAGCCAAAAGGCTATTACAAGAAATTATAAAAGAATTGCAATTTAATAATGTTTATTCTAAAATAATTAAATAATTTTTGTTTTAAATTTAATTAAATTAATGAATAATTTAATTAAAAAATACTTTAGCACCTTTAGCCAAAAGAATATTTGGGTTAGGCTAGAATTAGCCATGATGGCTAGCAGATGGTAAACCACTACGCTCGTTCCTCAATGGTAATAGTTGGTGAATGGATCGATTACCACCAAACTCATGCACCAACTAGTGGAGTGGCCATCATGTGGGGCCCTGACCACCATAGGGTTGTCAATAGATAATGGGGTGTTAGCCCTTTTGAAGGTCTAAGAAGGCCACCCCACCAAAAATGTGGGATTTTCCACTACTACGATCCTATATGCACAGACATATACCAACTTATAAACATCACAATAACCCACAAATCTCCTCCATATGACCTTTACAGATATCTATACATTCTCTAATTTCTACAATCCAAAAACTAGTAACAGCGAGGAAACCTTCATCTTTGTGGTGTAATAAAAATGAGCCTGTTTGGTGCACGTTATTCACAAAAAATAAAACTTGTATGATAGTATGACTGTAGAAACGATGGAAACTAGAGGATTTGATCTTGTACTGATGCATGAAACCCTTGCTATCATTGGTATGTATGATACAATACAGACTAGATGTTGTTACTAGTGCGGGGGAATGCAAATCAACCTCCTTTAATCCCACATTTAGGATATTATAGGGATTGCGGTATTTAAAACTAAACACATGTAGATAGGTAGTCAACCACCTCATAGTGGTCTCACTTTCCTTGCCTGTGTACTCCTTCCTCAAAGTTCACAACCCCCCATATTTGAGTTTCAATTATCCAATATATACCTCCAAGCTGAGTCCTTGCTTAGGGCCCTATTGTGTATCTTGGTCTTGTTAGTGGTTGTCCCTATCACATTTTTGATCCACATTCAAAAATTGCACCTATCATCTCGTCCTCACACTATGCAAGACTGGTTTGCTCCCTACATCATAGCCTTTGATAATTATCCATGTAGTAGCCTCTCCATCCCTGTGTGATCTCGATCATCATGTAAAGCCATTAGCTATCCACCACATACCCCACATTAGTTTGATGCATAATATGGTAGCTAGCATAGTCATAATCTATCCCATGTTAGTTCATCATGCAGGTCACTAGTTATTCGACACCTAGCCTACATTGCACTTATCTTTATATTGACTGCTTACGCTAATCCCACATCAGCCACCTCTTTGATATCTCCCATTTGTCAGCTTTGCCACCCATTAGGTCTAGGTTGACTTGGTCCTCTTAGGTCATCTATCATCAATCTGCCTTGGAGTTGTTTGGTTCATAGTCTGTAGCACATTCCGCTGAAGAACACAAGCTTATACTGAGAGGGGGGGTGAATAGTATAGCACCCACTTTTTACTTTATTTCCAAACCAATATTAATTAGTGTCCTCAATTACAATAACCAAATATAGCAGTGTGCATTAATAACATAGATAGAAATAGTAAGCGAGTGCACAAATCATCACACACAATTGAGACACAAGATTTAACATGGTTCTCCCAATGTTGGGTAGCCCATAAGATATTCTCATTATAATATTTCACAAATAAATAGGGATCCTTATCCCAATACAAATTATTAGTTTGATCTGCTCAAAGCTAGGCTATCCTTATCTGCTCAGGTGGGCTCCATTGATCTTATCAACTAGGCTCTCCACTGATTTGCTTAGCTAGGCTATCCACTGATATGCTCAGCTAGGATATCCACTGATTTGCTTAGCTAGGCTATCCACTAACCTACTCAGCTAGGCTCTCCATTGATCTTCTTATCTAGGATATCCATTGATCTGCTCAACTAGGCTATCCATTGATCTGCTCAGCTAGGCTATCCATTGATCTTCTCAGCTAGGAAACTGGTGTTGATGTGTTTTCTATTTATGTCCCGTCTCTTTCACTACTCACAAATCTGCCTCAATGCCTTCTCACAGGGATCAAACAATCCTGCTCAAATGTTGTCCCAAATATGTTCTCAAAGCCTTCACAAATGGCTCAAACAATCCTGCTCAAATACCATTCCAAATATATCCTCAAAGCCTTCACAAAGGCTTAACCAATGATGCACAAAATCTATCTCAAATATATCTAGAAATTATGTCCCAAAATCCTTCCCAAAGGCTCAACCAATCATACACAAAATTTTTCTGAAATCTATCCATAAATTTTGTCCCAAAAGCCTTCCCAAAGGCTCAACCAATGACTCTCAAGTAGCACTCAAATCTCAACCATAAATCAATGAAGGCAAGGCTCAATGATGAACTCAACAATGGATAACAAATTAATGATGACAATACTCAACAATGTGCTCAAAAATGAATGGCAATGTACTCTTCAATGGATGACAATAATGATCTCAACAATGTATGACAAATGATCTCTCAAATGGATGACAACAATGCTCAACAATGTACTCTCAAATGTATGACAAATGATCTCTCAAATGGAAACCTCTCCAAGCAATAACAATGAGGAATTCAACCAACCAAGGAAAATATCCACAAGTGATAGCAATAGGTTCTCAATAATATCTTCCTCATGCAATGTCAATAAGATCTCAAGAAACAAGCACAACTCCCTCAAGCAAAGAGCTCTCAAATAGCCAACAATGATCTCCTCAAATGAAAGACAAATGTATCTACAAGTGACTAGAAAATGGTTCTCAATAATATTTTCCTCATGCAATGTCAATAAGCTCTCAAGAAACAAGCACAAATCCCTCAAGCAAAGAGCTCTCAAATAGCCAATAATGATCTCCTCAAATGAAAGACAAATGTATCCACAAGTGACTAGAAAATGATCTCCTCAATGGTATCAAATAGTGGCAATGGACTTAACAAGTAACCAACAATAATATCCTCAAAGCAATAGCAAAAACCTCCTCAATAATGAAAATAGTCTCAATGAACTCCACTAAAGCAATCATGGAACTCAAGCATCAATTTATCCATAAAATTGATTTTCTAATCCATCCACTTCCTCTCAATAGCCAAGGCACATAATCAAGCAATTTTTCTTCAACTTCAAACCCTAAATCATGTGCATGTCTTCTAACTCAAGGTAGCAATTAAATAGGTCTCAAGTTCCTAGTTTAATTTCATAATTAAATCATGCACTAAGACATATAACAAGTTCAACACTTTTCAACCTTATGACTCCCTAATTTCATTAACACATACAACAAGCACCTATGCTTTTATTTAATTCCACACCTTATAACTCCACATGCAACAATCACAAATATTTATTTCCACACCTTATATCTTCCTAATCACACACAACAATAACAAATATTTAATTCTACACCTTATAACTCCCTAAGCACATTAACACATATAGCAAGCATTTATTTCCCTAAAATATTTATGACTCCCTAGTTATCACAGAAATACTTTTAATGCACAAAAAATTTGGTAATAACAAATATTACCATGCACTGGAGATAAATATCTTTATTTAAAAATTTTTGCCTTCACAACATTTGAAATCGATAATTCCTTTTCCAAAAATCAATGCACCTTCACACCTTCGAAATCATCAATGCCTTACCAAAAATCAATGCGCCTTCACACCTTCGTGGGAGTCGAACTTTGTTCCTCTTGCCTAGTACTGTGAGGTGCTTACCATGTGGGCATCAAACCACATTGGGATATTAATCCCAAATACCCAGCTTGTCATGTGCTTCAAATATGAAAACCCAAATTGCCTTTCTCAGTAAAATACTTTGCCCCTGGTGGGATTCGAACAACGAACCTGCCTTCTATAAATTTCGTGTGTTTCCAACTACGCTATAGGAGTCCTCCGTGACGTCACTTTCTCGTGTTGTTTACTTGACCTTGCTCTCAAATTGAAAGTTATTTATCCTTCTTTCTTCATTGCTCCCCTTTCAACGACTCTCTCTCATGCGCTATGTCAAGTCTTAAATAATCAAAGGTTTTTACCTTTTATTTATATGCACCTCCATGCCTTCGAATGACGTCGACGAATATTTATTTATCTCCCCAACCTTTGCACATCGGTGGATAATGTAATTCAAATTTAGACCTTAGAATTATTAAATAAAAATTTAATAATTCACCTCTTAACTTTGAATTGGGATATCTCCTTCATTATTTTGAATTTTTCCATGAAACTTTTTGCACCTAGGTTTTATTGAAAAACCTTTTCATCCATCAAAATTTAGAGAATTCTTAGCATAGTGGTTTTAATTAAAAACCATTTCCAATGGTTTTAATGAAAACCCTTTCCGTTGGTTTTAATAAAAAACCTTTCCATCGGTTTTAATAAAAAACCTTTCCATCGGTTTTAATAAAAATATTTACCATTAGTTTTAATAAAAACCATTAATATAATATTTAAAAATTTAAATATTATATGCCTCTTGTGCCACAAAATCATGTATATATCCATGCTCTCCAAAATATCATAAATGATTATTTATGAAGTGTTTTTGCCACCAAAACTCAATGTGATCTATGTGACATCAATGACAACACAAAATAAATCAAATTGCCAACAATCTCCCCCTTTGTCATTTATGGCAACACATCTAATGCAAATCACCACAATCACTGCAAAATCCATTTATGAAAATACAAGCTACTCTCCCTGATTCAATACTCTCTATGGAGGTTGCTCCCCCTATCTCAATTTCTCTTTGGAGGCTGCTCCCCGTATCTCAATGCTCTCTTTGGAGGTTGTTCCCCCTAACTCAATTCTATCCCCATTACTCAAATCTCTCTCTCTTTGACATCAATAGAAAAAAGGACACCTATGGGGCTAAATGATATGACTCTTAAGGTTAGCCCCCCTACCACCTTATCTCTTTAGGTGATTAATTTTGGGTTGGGAGTATATTTACTCCCATATTACATTGTTCCTTTTCTTTGTCAACTTCCTTCCACATATTTTTGATATCATTTTCTTGATGAGTTACTTAATCTTCTTGTCTTGAACCTGTTTGACCTTCTTTCCTTGAACCTATTTGACCTTCTTGACTTGAACCTATTTGGAATTGAGTCCTACACCATCTTGCAATATGTACAAAGTTATTGCAATTAAATCACTTGATATTGTAGCCTTTGGATGGTGCCCATGTCTTGAATTATTTCTTGAAACCATTTCCATATCCATTCATTTCTTGAATCTTGTATTGTGAAGTTATATTTTCATAATCATTTTGACCATGACCTCTGAATTGTGCAGCTCTATAATCAAAACCATATTGCTCATTTTATTTGCACTAAGAAGCTCTATGATAAATCTTGTTGCATAAGAAGCAATGTCCCTGAAAACCATATCTTCTTCCTTTGAAGATCCTTCTAGTGAAATCAAAATTTTTCTTTGATCCATAGACCCTGCAATGTATAGCCCTGTGTCCAAATCCATTACAAGAAAAATAATGTCCTTGAAAATCCCTTTGTTAATGCTTTGGTTCTTCATACCTTTCTTGAACTTTATCCTTGTGATCATCTTTGACTTGTGCATTGTATCCTTGATCCTTATTTGTGGTATCCAAATCTTCTTCCTTAACTTCTTCCTTGCTTTCATCTTTTAGAACTTCCTTTCCTTTTGAGTGTGACTTTTCTTGGAAATGAGATACAACCTTAAAATATGTTTCCACTCCTTTTTGAACCTTTTCATCTAATGTGTCATGTCTTACCGTCATTACCCTTAGTTCTTCATTCATACTTTCTTCTATCCTTTTTGCATCTTGAATCTTATATCTTAGATCGCTGATTGTCTAAAGTAGTTCTTCTCCGATTTTGACATTTGTTCGAATCTGGTTTTCAAGATTCTTGATGTCTTCTTTTAGCCTTTTGACTTGATTTTTATTTTCTTGGCTCATCCTCTTCTTTTTATGTTACCAAAATTGAGACTTATTCATCTTTGTTGTCACTGAGATCATTATCATCTTCTATAGCAAACAAACTCTCATGAATTCTTTGACCATGCCTATTTCCTTGATGTGTTATTTCATCTTCACTATCACTAAAGCCATTGCAATATCTTGATCTGTGATCTATTTGACCACACACAAAGCATTGTTCTCTTTCACCTTCTATTCCTAAGAATAGATGTTCTTCCTTTTCATCATCTGACTTGTCTCTATCGTTGTGATCTAAGCTATCATTTGCTTCTTCAATGTAGAAATTTTTCTTTGTCTTACAAAAACATTTTTTCTTCTCATGCTTGCTTTGCTTGTACCTATCATCTTTGTCATGCTTATGCTTTCCTTCTTCTTTTCTTCTGTGATCCTATTTTTCATCATTATTTTTTTCTTCATGTGGACACTTGTTTGCATAGTGACCATAATCACCACACTTGTAGCATTTGACTTTCTTCATATCCTTGTAATTCCTTGAGTCCTTTTTCCTTTTTATGAAGTTAGATTCCTCATCATTATCTGAATCTCTATCTGTCTCTGGATATTTCCCTTTATTTTTTTCTAAAGCTTTAAATTCACTTTATTTCTTTGGATCTTGATGCTTATCTATCCTCATCTCATAATCTATGAGAGTTCCTTATAGTTCTTCCATTGTTAGCTTGTCGATATGCATCGTTTCTTCTATCATTGAAACCTTTGCATCATACTTCATGGGAAGTGATCTCAAAACATTTTGAGTAACATCTGATTCTTTCATCTCAAATCCTAGGCCTCTCATGGTGTTAGCAATCTCATCAATCGAAGTAAAAACTTTGTAATATCTTCATAATATTCCATTTTCAATTCTTCGAATATTTTTCTATGAGTTTGTAGGTTTATTTACCTTGGAATATCCTTCATAGGTATTCCACAACTTGGTCCACATTTCATTAGCTGAATTACATACCATGACATTGCAAAATCTGTCTCACATAGCCCACTAAGAATACAATTCATTATCTTTGCATTGATCTCAACCAATTTCTTGATAGTCTTATCTGTCTTGGGATCACCTTCAACCTTATACTCTTTTGCAACCATCTGCCATACCTCATATCCTTGTGATATCAAATAGTTATTCATTCTCATGCTCCAAAAAGCATAATTACTACCATCAAACAGTGGAGTCTTACTTGTATATGATCCATTCTGTGAAGCTATCTGTGTTCTTGTAGAATCTACCCTCAATATTTTAGCTTTTTTGAAGGAACCCGCTCTGATACCAATTGAAGAACGTAAGCTTATACTGAGAGGGGGGTGAAAAGTATAGCACCCAATTTTACCTTTCTTTCCAAATCAATATTAATTAGCACCTAAAATTGCAATAACCAAATATAGCAGTGTACATTAATAACATAGATAACAATAGTAAGCAAGTGCACAAATCATCACACACAATTGAGACATAAGATTGAACATGGTTCCCCAATGTGGGGTAGTATACAAGATATTATCCTTATAATATTTCATAAATAAATAGGGTTCCTTATCCCAATACAAATGATTACTTTGATCTTCTCAATGTTAGGCTATCTTGATCTGCTCAGGTGGACTCCACTGATCTGCCCATCTAGGCTCTCCATTGATCTACCCAACTAGGCTATCCATTGATCTACTCATCTATGCTATCCACTAATCTGCTCAGCTAGTCTCTCCACTGATCTGCTCAGCTAGGATCTCCACTGATCTACTCAACTAGGCTATCCAATGATCTGCTTAGCTAGGCTATCCACTTATTTTCTTAGCTAGGCAACTTGTGTTGATGTATTTTTTGTTTTTTTCCTGTCTCTTTCACTGCTCACAAATATGCCTCAATGCCTTCTCATAAGGCTCAAACAATCTTTCTCAATTTTTTTTCCAAATATGTTATCAAAGTCTTCATAAAAGGCTCAAACAATCCTGCTCAAATACCATCCCAAATATGTCCTCAAATCCTTCACAAAGTCTCAACCAATAATACACAAAAGTTGTCTCAAATCTGTCCAGAAATTCTATCCCAAAAGCCTTCCCAAAGGCTTAACCAATCATGCACAAAAGCTATCTCAAATCTGTCTAGAAATTTTGTCCCAAAAGCCTTTCCAAAGGCTCAACCAATGACTCTCAAGTAGCACTCAAATATCAACCACAAATCAACAAAGGCAAGGCTCAATGATGAACTCAACAATGGATAACAAATTAATGATGACAATACTCAACAATATGCTCAATAATAAATGGCAATATACTCTTCAATGGATGACAATAATGATCCACAATGATCTCAATAATGTATGACAAATGATCTCTCAAATGAATGACAACAATGCTCAAAAATGTACTCTCAAATGGATGACAAATAATCTCTCAAATAGAAACCTCTCCAAGCAATAACAATGAGGACTTCAACCAACCAAGGACAATCTCCACAAGTGACAACAATAGGTTCTCAATAATATCTTCCTCATGCAATGTTAATAAGCTTTCAAGAAACAAACACAACTCCCTCAAGAAAAGAGCTCTCAAATAGCCAACAATGATCTCCTCAAATGAAAGACAAATGTATCCACAAGTGACTAGCAAATGGTTCTTAATAATATTTTCCTCATGCAATGTCAATAAGCTCTCAAGAAACAAGCACAACTCCCTAAAGCAAAGAGCTCTCAAATAGCCAACAATGATCTCCTCAAATGAAAGACAAATGTATCCACAAGTGACTAGCAAATGATCTCCTCAATGGTCTCAAATAGTGGAAATGGACTTAATAAGTAACCAAAAATAATATCCTCAAAGCAATAGAAAAAACCTCCTCAATAATGGCAATACTCTCAATGAACTCCACTAAAGCAATCATGGAACTCAAGCATCAATTTATCCATAAAATTGATTTTCTAATCCATCCACTTCCTCTCAATAGCCAAGGCATATAATCAAGCAATTTGTCTTCAACTTCAAACCCTAACTCATGTGCATGTCTTCTAACTCAAGGTAGTAATTAACTAGGTCTCAAGTTCCTAGTTTAATTTCATAATTAAATCATGCACTAAGACATATAACAAGTTCAACACTTTTCAATATTATGACTCCCTAATTTCTTTAACACATACAACAAGCACCTATGCTTTTATTTTTAATTTCACACCTTATAAATCTACATACAACAATCACAAATATTTATTTCCACACCTTATATCTCCCCAATCACACAAAACAATAACAAATATTTAATTCTATACCTTATAACTCCCTAAGCACATTAACACATACAATAAGCATTTATTTCCCTAAACTCCTTATGACTCCCTAGTTATCACAGAAATAATTTTAATGCACCAAAACTTTGGTAATAACAAATATTACCATGCGAGGTCCGAGGTGTAGACCAATTGGTTCATCCAAACCCCATAAGGGGGGTGGAGGTCCAAGGTTCAAATCTCGGGCTTCACCAGACTGAACGCTTGTCCCTTTCCTGGTGCTTTCAGTGGCGTAAAAGGTTTAAAATGATTATGGCATGGTGGTTATAGGGGCGGACTACGCAAAGATCTGTGTGGCGGCTTCTGGGGCGGACAGTGCAGAATACTGTGGCGGCCATAAAAAGCTAGACAACCTGCCCGGATTCGTGGCGGCTACCGATTCCATGTAAATTCAAAAAAAAAAAAAACAAATATTACCATGCATTGTAGATAAATATCTTTATTCAAAATTTGCTACCTTCACAACCTTTAAAATCGATAATTCCTTTGCCAAAAATCAATGCACCTTCACACCTTCGAAATCATCAATGCCTTGCCAAAAATCAATGTGCCTTCACACCTTCATGGGCATAGAAATTTGTTCCTCTTGCCTAGCATTGTGAGGCACTTACCATGTGGGCATCAGCCCATGTTGGGATATTAATCCCAAACACCCAGCTTGTCCTGCGCTTCGAATATGAAAACCCGAATTGCCTTTCTCAGCAAAATACTTTACCCCTGGTGAGATTTGAACAACGAACTTACCTTGTGTAAATTTTGTGCGCTGCCAACTGTGCTATAGGAGTCCTCCATGATGTCATTTTCTTGTGTTGTTTACTTGACCTTGCTCTCAAATCAAAAGTTATTTATCCTTCTTTCTTTGTTGCTCCCCTTTCGACAACTCTCTCTCATGTGCTATGTCAAGTCTTAAATAATCAAAGGTTTTTACATTTTATTATGCACCTCCATGCCTTCGAATGACGTCGACGAATATTTATTTATCTCCCCAATATTTGCATGTTGACAGATAATGTATTTCAACTTTAGACCTTAGAATTATAAAATAAAAATAAAAATAATTCACCTCTTAACTTTGAATTGGGATATCTCCTTCATTATTTTGAATTCTTCCATGAAACTTTTTGCACCTAGGTTTTATTGGAAAACCTTTTCATCCATAAAAATTTGGAGAAGTCTTAGCATAGTGGTTTTAATGAAAAACCATTTCCAATGGTTTTAATGAAAAACCTTTCCATTTGTTTTAATAAAAAATCTTTCCGTCAGTTTTAATAAAAACCCTTGCCTTTGGTTTTAATAAAAACCTTTACCATTGGTTTTAATATAAACCATTAATATAATATTTAAAAAATTAAATATTATATGCCTCTTGTGCCACAAAACCCTGTATATATCCATGCTCTTCAAAATATCATAAATTATTATTTATGAAGTGCTTTTGCCACCAAAAATCAATGTGATCCATGTGACATCAATGACAACACAAAATAACTCAAATTTCCAACATTCGCTCTGTAGTCTATAGCACAGTATAACTATAGTTTATCTCGGAGTTGTCTGCTCGATAGTCTATCTCAAATTTGGCCACCTCTCTTCAATATGGAGGTGGATAATTAGCCACCGAGGCTGGGTCATGGATCTGGCCACCTCTCTTTGAGATGGAGGTGGGTAATTATCCATCGAGGTTGTGATCCACTATGATATCAACAACAAAATAAAAAAAAGGAACCCGTCGGAGTCTACCATAGCCAAGTGGTACAAAATCCAAATGGAAAAAAAATTCTAATTGGAAAATTAATCACCTATGAGCCCGATCAGATCGATCGGCTCTGATACCAAATGTTGAGGCTCAATTAGAATGAAAATCAAGCTAATAATTTAAATTTATAATCGTGCTTCAATAGGCACTGAGGTGCCTAATTACAACTATATGCCCCCAAATATTGAAGGATGAGTAATAGGGGGGAATTTTAAAAATAATATGCTAAGATATGCCTAATGCTCGCTAACAACTAACAAGTAGGAGCTAACTAATAGCTAATACTAACAAATAGCTAACAAGTAGTTAACAACATGCTAACTATGTGCTACGTGAGAAAAATGCTCAGTAGCATTATTTAGCAAATAATATAACCTAGGAACTATAGAATAACACTATGCCTAGGAGAATGAACTTGATGCCCTCATAAATGTGGCTCTCCAAGAATTCTCCTTGAGATCTCTCCAAGGTCTTTTGTCTTGCAGTTCTCTGGTATTCTTGATGAGATATTTTATTCAACCTTCAACTGTGGAAGTGTTGGTAATGAGATATTCTTCACAAATATTTGGAACAAGACTTTTTATAGTACTTATCTATCTCTTCCAATAATGGAAGTTCTTTAATGATACCTTTTATGGGTCTCTTTAGCTTCTTCTAGAGTAAGTCTTCAATCAGTAAGGGAGATCACCAATATATCTTTCATGAAATCTTATTCAGGTTCAAGGCTTCTATGGCATTTTCTTATAGATCAAGGATTTTGTGGCCCCATACTTTTACAATAAGTCTTTTATGGTCTTTTATTCTTGCAATAAGACTTCTATGGCCTTTTCTTTTACTATAAGGCTTCTATAGCCTTTTCTTATGCAATATGATTTATGTGGTCTTTCCTTCTACAATAAAGCTTTTGTGGCCTTTTCTTCTACAATGTGTAGGTATGCAATAGGGATTCCTTCAATTTAATTTTCTACAATAATATATTAGTAAGATTATTTTAATTCTTATCAATGATGAATATTCACTATATGATTTACCAATCTAGTGGAATGAATGTTGAGTCCTAGTCTTCACGAGTTTTTTTGCAACTTTGGAAAAAGACTAACCAAATTCAATATCAAAAGTTTTGAAATTGAGATTTGCTTCTCCTCTCAATCTCTCTTGATACTTTCATATTTAATAATTCCTTATAGTGGTATTTAAATGTAGTAGTGCACAATGGTAGATCCAATTTATAAATATGTAGTAGATTTTAGATCTATACTGGTAATGGTGGTCTCTAGTGGCTCTCCCTATTCCTATCTAGATCTACCGTGGCTCTGATACCAATATTAGCTTTTTATGGTGTATGCCAAGGGAGAATGCAATCATAGGATATAAAATATGCATAAATGTAAGATGTTGAAATATACTATTAATGGAAAGTGATGAAAATTATACAATGCAATATTGAGGAAACGAACACTCCAGAACTAATGCTATAGAACTATATTGTATCCATTACCAATCTATATGGTGATCTATAGAGTATACCTACTACTACTTATTTTTGTATATAATCACTCACTATGAGGCCCTTTATATTGAAATATGGATTGATTAGCCAACACTCTACCTAGTTGTACAAGGGAACACCTTTCACATTTACAACTTGCATATAGACACGTGTTCATTTATTATATTCCTCGAAGTAACTAGCTAACTACCTCCTAAAGTAATATACTACTCTAGTTATGTACCAAGGGTGGTACATTTACATGACCCAAATTATGTAATATACTCTAACATAATTATCTTGTAGGATTTTTGTGTTCAACCTTTACCTTTTGGCATTCAAGGCACTGAGCAATAAAATTAGTGATATCCTTCTTCATTCCTATCCAAAAGGTATTTTTCATATTACTCTCATATTCACCCCTCCAGGATGGGTAGATTAAGGATATTTGTACGCTTCTTGCATGATTAGTCTCCTTAAATCATCTATTTCTGGTATGATGACCCTATCCTTATAGCACAAAAGGCCATCTTATTTTCCTCAAGAATTTTACCCATTTTGACCCGAATTTATTTGCAATACTCATCTTGATATTGCATATTTCTAACTTGATTTAGTAAATCCACATAAATTTGGGTCAAGGTTTATATATGCCTTCTTCTACTTAAGGTGTCAACTACCTTATTTTCTTTTCCTTTGATATATTCAATATCAATATCATATAAAATCTTGACCCATCTTCTTTGTCTTGCATTGAGCATAGGGTGGGTAAATTTATACCTCAAGCTTTGATGGTTGGTTCTCAGCTCAAAAGGTCTCCCTACCAAATAATGATGCCAAATTTTTAGAGGATGCACAATTGTTGCTAGTTCTAGATCATGTGTAGCATAGTTAATTTCATGCTTCTTAAGTTTCCTTGATGCATATGCTACTACTAACTCATCTTGGGAGAGCACTCATCCTAATCCTTCTAGTGATGCATCAGTGCATACTAAGAAGTTACCTTGAGAATCCAAAATTTTTAGTATTGGTACTATGGTGAATTTTTATTTTAGCAATGCAATATCAATCTCACACTTCTCCATCCACTTAAATTCCTTTCCTTTATTTTGGAGATTAGTTATTGTAGCTACTATCTTGGAGTAATCCTTTACATAATATTTGTAATATCCTATCATACCCATGAAGCTTCATACTTCTATCACATTGGTAGGTGGTGGCCAATTAAAAATGGCCTCTATATTTTTTGGATCCACTGTAATTACCTCTACAGATATTGCATCCCAGATATCATACTTTTGAGATATAGAAATCACTTTTTGATAGATTTCCATAGAGTTGATTTCTTCTTAACAACTCTAACATGATTCTAAGGTGTCTATCATGTTCCTTCCTATCTCAAGAGTATATTAGGATATCATCTAAAAATACGAGGATAAATTGATCCAGATGCCTCCTAAACACACTATTAATCAAATTCATGAATGCAAATAGGACGTTAGTCAACCCAAAGGGTGAGACTATAAATTCATAATTCCCATATCTAGTCTTGAATGTTGTTTTGGGATTAGCCTCCTCTATTGGTTGTGGGGCCCAATTCTCTCTCTCTCTCTCTCTCTCTAATTTGTAGATATTATTTTCATCTGCACTTGGACCCACTCAACAAAGGGGGGTGTAGGGAGGGGCAACTCCCCCTACTATTGTATACCAAGGGGGTCCAAGGGGATGATGAAATTTTATGGATACCCCCTAGTGGGTGTTTCAGAGGCAGGGCCCTCGAAGCCAAAAATAGATGTTTTTTTCTCTATGTAAATCTGGACCATTTATTATTAGGTCATAGATCAAATGATGGATTTGAGGAGGATATTTTTTCCCTAAATTGTAATGTGCTTTTATAATAGGATGATATATGGTGGTTGTAATGTATGGTAATGCATGAGACTATATATGGTAAATTTATGGTGATAGAAAAGAAGAAGTTATAGTGGATCTACTATAGGTTGTATCCCTTTGATTTTTTTGGATGGAATAAAAAGACCTGGTTATTTTTTTCTTGGACATAGCCCATATTGGGTGAACCACATAAATTTATGTTTCTTATTGTGCTTTATTTTTTGTGATTTAATTTTGTATTTATTTATTTATTATTTAATCCTAACAACTGGTATCAGATCCTATGGTTTAAAAAATGCACTTGAAATGAGGGTTTCCTGGTTCGAGTGGGAGCAATGGCAGAAGAATGCAGGTTTAGGTTGAGAAGTTTAACGATCAAAATTACCAACTATGGAAGATACAAATGGAGGACTATCTATATTAGAAGGATCTTTACCTACCATTAGGTGAAATAGCAAAGAATCCAATGAAGTGTCAGAAAAAAAATGAGAGGTTCTTGATAGAAAGGTATTAGGAATAATATGATTGTGCCTAGCAGAATCGATGGCCTTCAACATTTCAAAGGAAAATACAATGGAGGGTTTAATGAATGTGTTGGCTAAACTATATGAAAAACCCTCAATTTTGAATAATTTATTTCCTATGAAGCATTTATTTAATATGCATATTTTAGAAGGTGGGTCTATTACTAATCATTTAAATGAGTTTAACATGGTTACCAATCAGTTAAGTTTTGTAGGATTAAAATTTGATGATGATTTTAGGGCTCTTTTGATCTTGTGCTCATTGCCAAAAAGCTAGAATGGCTTGGTAATGGCTATGAGTAATTCTATATTTGGTTCAAATAGTTTAAAGTTTGATGATGTTATTGGTGTTATCCTTAGCAAGAAAATACGATGGAAAAGCATAGGTGAGATATTAGGTAATGCTTTTACTATGGATAACAGGGGGAGATGAGGAGAGAGGAAAAATCCTAGGGAATCATGGAAAGTTAAAGAAAGGTATATCCAAATCCAAAGGGAAGCAGTTGGAATGTTGGCATTGCAGGAAGAAAGAACACCTGAAAATATATCTTTGATCTCGAAAAGAAAAAAAGAGATAAAAATATGATAATAATCATGTTACAAATGTAGCAGGTGATGTTTTGCAAGATGATTTAATCCTTTCATTAGATAATATTAATTATTATTGGGTGCTAGACTTAGGGGCTTCATATCATGCCACACCCCACAGAAAAATACTTTCTAGACTATGTTCAAGGTGATTTTGGATAAGTTTATTTGGGTGATGATCGACCATGCAAAATTATTGGAATGGGTAAGATATAGATAAAATTACCAAATGGAAACCAATGGTTGCTGAAAGAGGTAAGGCATATTCCTAATTTGAGAAGAAATATAATTTCATTAGGGTAGTTGGATAGTGAAGGTTGTACAGTTACATTCTTAAAATATTTGTGGAAGGTTTCTAAAGGATCACTAATATTAGCAAAAGTAAAGAAGGAAGGTATGTTGTATGTATGTATTGGTAATATTGATTTTTCTATTGATTTAGCTTCTACAATAGTGGATATAGCTTTTTCGCATCATAGGCTTTGGCACATGAGTGTGAATGGGATGCAAATTCTCCACTCAAGGAATTTGTTGCCAAGTTTAAAGTAGGTTTATTTGGACTTTTGTGAGCACTGTGTTTATGAAAAACAGAAAAGAGTCAAATTTCTCAGAATTTGGAAGGAAAAGAAGAGTGATAAGTTAGGTCTTGTGCATACATATGTATGGGTACTAGCTCAAGTATCATCTCTTGGTGGCTCTCATTATTATGTTACTTTTATTGATGATGCAACTAGAAAAACTTGGGTTTATTGTATTCAAAGAAAATCTGATGTCTTTGATACTTTTAAGAAATGGAAAGCTTTGGTTGATAATGAGATAGAAAATAAGTTGAAGTGTCTCAAATTAGATAATGGATGTGAATACTACAACAAGGAGTTTGATAGTTACTGTTCATACCATGGGATTTGTAGAGTGAAGATAGTTCCAAGAACACCAAAAGAAAATGGTGTGTCATAAAGGATGAACATACAATCATGGAATGTGCTAGGTGTATAATATTACATGCAATATTGCCCTTATATTTTTGGGTAGATGTTGTGGATACTACTATTTATTTTTATTTTTTTTGTGGAAAACATCCCAAAAGGGATGCCACTTTTGGGTAAGACCCAAGGAGGCAGGGGTATACATTCCGCCAAAAATGCCCAGGACTTGGACCTGGCCTACCACCTTTGACATACTCAAGGAGCAAACAAACACACAAAACCAATTTAAAAATAAGTAAATAACAACAAAAATAATAAAATAAAATAAAAAACATGCTCCTTGAGTGTGTCAAAAACAAAAGCACAACCAAACACACACAATAAGATAAAAGAAACCACAACACAAACCACATAGAAAAACACAAGAACCACATAAAAAAACACAGACAAGACAAAAACAACATAACACTACAAAGACATAACCCAAAAAAAAACATGAAAAATAAACACAACTAAAACCTAAAAAATTAAAAAATAAAAATAAAAAACAACCAACAATAGGCAATAAACAAAAACAAAAAACATAGAAAAAACTCACACATAAAAACATGAAATAACACAAACAAAGAGAAACCCAAGAACAAGAACGAAAAAAACACAAACAATAACAAAAAACATAAAAAAAAAAAAACAACAAAAACACAAGAACAACAAAAAACAACACAAAGAACACAAAAACAAAACAAAATAAAAAAACCTACCCACCTTAAAAAACTAAACAAAAAAAACAAAAAAGAAATAAAAAATGAACAAAATAATGACCTATCTAGACCAGAAGACTATTAAGGCAAGAATCAATAGAGGAAACAAAATAAAGAATAGAATGAGCTAGGGAACTAAAAAAAACTTAATGAACCAAAGAGAAGCAAAAAAAAAAAAAAAAATCAAGAAGAAACTAGGTACCTTTAGAACTGGAGCCATCCAAAGAAATGATAGAAAGAAGAGCTTCCCTAATTTGAGAAGCCCACCATATAGGAGGGTGGCCATAACAAGTAAGATCACCTTTTTCCAAAGCCCAATTAGCTAAAGCATCAACACTCTTGTTTTGATCTCTCGACCACATGATTGTAATCAACTTTCAAAAATCCCATCTGGATTAACTGAATCTTCTCAATAATTATTTTAATTCTCCAATCCACCTTATGATTCTTAGAAGGATTCTTCAAGAGATTAATCATAAGTTGAGAGTCAGACTCAACTAACACATTTTCCCATACAACCTTAGTAGCCTCCTGAAGGCCTCTGAGGATACCATACCCCTCAACAAGGTTATTGGAAAGAATACCCAAATTCTCAACAAAAGTAAAAACTAGGGAGCCATCTGAAAGTCTACCAATTCCTCCCACACTGGATTTTCTAGGGTTCCCTCTAGAGGCTCCATCAGTATTGACTTTTCCAAAATCCTTAGGAGGAGGTTGCCAATTTCTATTCCTATCCATATTACTAATACTCACATTCCCTTTAAGTTGGTTGCCCTTAGAAGGTTTAATATTCAATCTTTGCATCACTTGATCCCATATTTGGTGGGAGTTTTGGGGGTGATCAAGGAGATGATGGAATGATTCAACTAAGTTGGCTATGGTCTTGTGCCAAATATAGTGAATATCCTTCCTATCTTGATTAAAAATTCGGTTGTTCCTTTCATTCCAAATATTCCAAAGAAGAATGGTAAAACCCATCCAAACTAACTGCCTAATAAAATGATCAAGACCCTCTTGATTAGGCTAATCCCTCCAAATCTGTTCAAAAGTAAAAAAATTGGACCACTATAAGCCAAGTAAAGTGGCCATTCTCCTCCACAACTCAGAGGCTAAAGTACACTCAATAAAAATATGGTTGATATTTTCTACATTGATACTACTATTTAATTAATAAACAAATTACTTTCAATTTTTTTGGATGGTGGTATTACAAAAGAGGCATGGATAAGTAAACCCATTAACTACTCATTTTTGAAGACTTTCGTTTGTGAAGCATTTGTTCATATTGATAAATAAAATAGAACAAAACTTGAGGCAAAGTCTAAGAAGTGTACTTTCATTGGATATGGAGTTAATAATTTTGGTTATTGCTTTTGGGATTATGAAAATCACAAAATCATTAGGAGTAGAGATGTGGTATTCAATGAGAAATTCATGTATAAATATCAATTACAGAGAAATAAATAGGAAGAGGTAAACACAGAATACATAGTGCTTGATGAAATCATAGGAAATGAAACTCCAAAGGTGCTAGAAAATCAACAACAACAACAAGCACCTGAAATTCTTGTAAGTTATTTTAGAAGATCTACCAGGTTAAGTAGACCCCCTGATCATTACTCTCCTTTATTATATTTTTAGACACCAAAATCTAGCCACTTTTTGTCCATCCACATCATCCAATCAATATTCATCCATTATTTATTTATATATATATAGATATAAATATTTTATATTTATATTTATATATTTAATATAAATCAATATTTACATGTATGAATCAATCACAACTACTCATTAAATTTTTAATCTCAACCATCCACTCATATTGATCCATGTCACGTTGCAAAAGCATAATCCTAGCCATCCATTATATTTTAATCTTGACCGCACATTGGTGTCGTCGAAACCCTAGTATATGGAAGGCAGGTTATAAAATATCATTCATTCTCATGAATGAGGTTAAGTGGCATTTTGATTCTTTAAGTGGTTAAGCAATCAGGCATTTAAGCAGTTAGATAAGCATTGTGATTAAGTGTTTTACCCTCATTTTAAGAAGTTAGATAAGCATTGTGATTAAGTGTTTTACCCTCATTTTAATCCCTCCCCAAAACCCTAGCATTTTGCTACCATTCCCCTTACCGTCACTACCAAATCATCCATTTTTTGTCTTCACAATCCCTACTAACCATATATGGTTCTATAGTACTCCTTCCAGATACTCTTGAACACCTCCCAGCATCCCATGAATATTTTTGATCATTCTATGAATTTTATTGGATGTTCATAGCCTTACCAAGATGCTCCAAGGAATTTCCTAGCATTTCATTTTATCGTTGCTAAAACCTCAAATGCTTTCGGGTGTTCATATGACTCCAAATTATAAGAACATGAAAATAGATAAAAACAATGGATATTATTTGATAAGGTACAAGAATTTTGTTATTAAAGGCTATTGCAACCCAGGTGGCCCTACAGGGATACTCAAGCCCACCTACAACTTGTTTGGAGGAAAAATGAGCGTTGAAGACACCACCTAATCTTGTGAATGAGGGTTTTGTAACCCTCAATATTGTAACATTATATAAAAGGATATAAAATCATATTGTAACCCCATACTTGGGGTATATATATTTGTACACTTTGGATATCCAGGCTCCCCCAATTCCATATTAATAAAAAATTTCATTTTGTGCAACATTGTGTTGATTTGCCTTTGATAAGATTGCTTTATTTGGTGTTGCTCATTTTTAGTTTATAGTATTATGTATTATTGACTGATTTTGGTGAACCAAAAACATATGAAAAAGCAATGCAGGTAGAAACCAGAAATAAGTGGGAGTAAGGCATGGAAGAGGAGATGGACTCTTTGGTACATAAATAGACTTGGGATTTGGTGTAGTTGCCTATAGGAAAAAGAGAATTGCAAAATAAATGGGTTTACAGGGTGAAGGAAGAAGATGGAGGTAAAAAGAGGTATAAGGCTAGACTTGTTGTAAAGGGGTTTGTACAAAAGAAAGGTATAGATTATGATGAAATGTTTTCTCTTGTTGTTAAAATGACTTCAATTAGAACTATTTTAATTCTAGTGGTTGTAGAGGATTTGCATCTTGAACAGTCATATGTAAAAAACAACTCTTTTCCATTGGGATTTGGAGTAAGAGAATTATATGTAGCAACCACAAGGGTATGAGGTCAAAGAGAAGGAGAAATTAGTATGTAGGTTGAAAAAGAACTTATATAGCCTGAAGCAAGCTCCAAGGTAGTGGTATCTAAAATTTGATAGGTTTATGACTATACAAGGATATAGTAGATGTTATTCTGACCACTATGTTTATTTTAAGAGATTAGATAATGGTAATTATATTATCTTATTATTTTATGTAGATGGCATGCTTGTTGTAGGGTATAACATACATAATATAAATGTACTCAAAAGAAAATTAACAAGTTCATTTGCAATGAAGGATTTGGGTGTTGCAAAGCAAATCCTTGGTATGATAATAACAAGAGATGGGAAAAATCATAAATTACCATTATCTCAAAGTGAGTACATTAAGAAGGTGTTAAAAATATTTAATATGCAGGATGCAAAACCTATTAGTACACCTTTGGCCAATCATTTAAAATTGACCAAAGATATGTGTCCTAAGATACAAGAGGAGATAGACTACATGTCCAAGGTTCCTTATTAATTGGTAGTTGGCAGTTTGATGTATGCAATGGTGTGCAAAAGGCTAGATATAGCACATGTAGTGGGAGTTGTGAGTAGGTTTATAAACAACCCAAGAAAATATTATTGGAATGCAGCGAAGTGGATTATCAAGTATTTAAGAGGTATTATCACTCAAGCATTATGTTTTGGAGGTTCTAACACTATTTTACAGGGATATGTTGATGCAGACATGACAAGTGATATAGATAGCAGAAGGAGCACCACAGGGTATGTCTTTACTATAGGTGGAACTACAGTAAGTTGAATTTCAAAATTATAAAAGGTTGTACTTTCAACAATGGAAGAAAAGTATGTTGTTGTTACAAAGGCTAGTAAAGAGATGATTTGGTTATAGAGGTTTATGGAGGAATTGGGAAATAAGTAAGAGAATATCATGTTATATAGTGATAGTTAGAGTGTCATTCATCTTGTAAATAACTCATCCTTCAATTCCAGGACTAAACATACAGATCGAGTACCATTGCATATGATCAATTTTAGAAGATAGACAATTGAAACTGGAAAAGATACACACTAGACAAAATCCTACAGACATGTTAACAAAGGTGATAACCAAGAAGAAACTAAGTTCTTGCTTAGTTTTAGTTTATATTCAAGCATGATAGTAAATGTGAGAAAATTTCTAGGTCCAAAGTTGAAGAATAGTCCAACATGTGTAGTAGCGGTGGAGTTACTATAATCAGTATCTAAGTGGGAGATTGTTGGTTATGGATCTTGATTCTCTATCTAATTCATAGGTCTTATTTTTCACTGCACTTGGACCCACTCCATGAAGGGGGGTGTAGGGGTCCAATGCCCTCTACTATTATCTTCCAAGGGGGTCTAAGGGGGGGACAAAATTTTATGGAGCCTCCTCTAGTGGGGGTTTCGAGGGTAGCACCCCCAAAGCCAAAAATAGATGTTTTTTCCCTTTGTAAATTTGGACCATTTATTATTAGGTCATAGATCAGATGGCATATTTTAGGCAAGAATTTTTACCCTAAATTGTAATGCACTATAAAAGAATGATGTATGGTAGCTATAATGTATGGTAATGTGCATGACTATGTATGGTAAATTGATGGTGATAGAAAAAGAAGAGGAAGTTACAGTGGATCTATTGTAGGTTGTATCCCTTCAATTTTTTTGGATGGAATAAAAAGGCCTGGTTATTTTCTCCATGGACATAGCCCATATCGGGTGAACCACCTAAATCTATGCTTCTTATTATGCTTTATTTTCTATGATTTATTTTCGTGTTTATTTATTGCTCACATTTTATTTTTTAATCCAAAAATACTTACATATACTTAATTGATTATACCCTTATTTCAAATCAATCTTTGTGAATATCGTGGTATCCTTCATTTTGTCAAATAGACATTTGATCCTAGGTAAAGGGTACTGATTCTTCATGGTGGATTTTTTAAGCATTCTATATTCAATACATAATAAATGAAGAACACAAGCTTATACTGAGAGGGGGGGTGAACAGTATAAGACTTAACCAATTAATAATTTTAACTTTAGATAGCAGTGGCATCAACACAACATTAATCAAGACAGAAAGCATCACATATTGAAGACCCATTTTTAACGTGGTTCACCCAAAAAGGTTGGGCTACATCCACAAAAACTTTTCTCTAAAAGTTACTCTCAAAGTTCTTTGGGAATCCTTCCCAATTACAATGTTTATGAGCCTCGGCCCAAAGGAGATACCTTCCCCCAATCAGAATTTATGAGCCTCTCGCTCAAAGGAGATACCTTCCCCTCCGCTCTGGAAATGATCCCTCGGAAGATCAACCGCCTCTACCTCTTGCCAAGCACGTGGAACTCCTTTCCACCGAAGACCTCCTGTCCTCAATGCTTAGCCTAAGAGACCTCTGCCTTCTATGATCACGTCCACAGCAGCTCAACAACCAAATCTGTCCTCAGGTTCTTCTCATAGAACCAATACATCTCTGTCCTCAAGTTCTCTGATAGAACTATCAAACTCAGCTTCACAAGTCCTCTGCTCTCTCTGCGCAATCACAACCGCATTTTGGTCGAACTTCAACCTTTGCACTATCTGTGCAAACACAACGGTACTTAGAAAAATTCACCATGACTCTTCGCTCACTCTGCACACTTCGATCGAATTTTGCACTCTGCTCTCGACGATCGAACTTCTCACTCTGCGCTCTATCTGCGAACGTCGCAACTTCCACAACACATGATACACCTTTCAACTTCTCCAAACAGCCCTCCTTTTATAACAAAATTTTCATAATGAAAACTTTAATCTTAGTCGGTTGTTATAACAAATGCAAACCCTAATCTTCGTCGACTGCAAGCCCTAATCTTCGTCGGCTCAAATTTAACTTTGTCGGCTTCATCGCCTCTGTAACTCTTCCGTAGCTTCTGTCGCATGAAACTACAACATGTCGCGATATCGTGACACCTTTGCAACCGTACACTTTCTTTTGGCTTTTGTCACGATATCGCGACACTTCAGCCTTTGTCGACTTCAACTAAGCTCTTGTCACGATATCGTGACACTTCTGTCTTTGTCAGCATCAACTTTGCTTTTGTCACGATATCGTGACACTTCTCCCTTCGTCGACCTCCTTTCTACTTTTGTCATGAAATCGTGACACTTCTGCCTCTATAGACTTTGACTTCACTTCTATCATGAAATCATGACACTTCTATCTTCATAGCCTTCCTCTCTACTTTTGTCATGAAATCGTGACACTTCTCCCTATTGAAGACCTGCTTTCTATTTCTATCATGAAATCGTGACACATTCTGCAACCGTAAGCTTTCTCTTCAACCTGTCATGAAATCGTGACACTTCCTGCATCCGTACGCTTTTTCTTCAACCTGTCATGAAATCATGACATTTCTCACTTCGAACTCTTTCCTCTGTTGCATGTCACGAAATCATGATAGTTCTCACTTGGAACATTTTCTTCTTGTAACTTCTTTGAACTCTGTAGCATGTCACGAAATCGTGACACTTTTCGTGTTACTTTCTCTCTCTTCGAACTTGTCATGAAATCATGACAATTCACACTACGGACTCTCTCTTTTGCATTATGTCATGAAATCGTGACACTTTTTCTTTCGGACTCTCTCTCCTGCAACATGTCGCGAAATCGTGACACTTTTTCGTCCGTACAACCTTCCTTGCAATATGTCGCGAAATCGTGACATTTTTGACTCCGTACATTCTCTCTCCTCTTTGAGTCGCGAAACTCGACATGTCGCGATATCGCGACACTTTTCTAACTTGCTTTCTCTCCTCTTAAGTCGCAAAAATGCGACATGTCGCGATATCGCGACACTTTTCCAACTTACTTTCTTTCGAACCTGTCAAGCCGTAACCTTCATCAAAACAAATTATTTTACATCAAATCAAATTCCTTCAAAAGCTTCTTGACATCAATGACAACTTATATACTTGAGCAAAGGCAATGTACCCAAAGTACCCAAAATTGCCAACAATCTCCCCCTTTGTCATTGATGGCAAACCTTTACTGAAAACACGTCTCAAGAGCCAAAACTGAAACCAACTATGCTAACAACTGAGAAACTGTGCCCACAACTTGAGAATCTTCCTTTGAAGTTTTGCTCCCCCTGACTTGAAGCTTTCCTCTTCACTTGAAGCTCTCCCCCTTACTCATATCTCTCCCCCTTTGTCATCAATGGCAAAGGGTCACCTTTGGGGCTCGGGACTAAGAATGAGCCTCTTAGCTTAGTCCCTCCCCCACCTCCGGATGAGGTGATTAATTCTGGGGTGGGAGTACAACTCCCAATTTCTCCCTTAGATACTCAAACGTATCTCTTGGAAGAGGTTTAGTGAAGATATCTGCAATCTGCTCTTTAGTAGACACATACTCTAGCTTGACCTGCTTGTCTTGCACTTTCTCCCTTAGAAAGTGATACTTGATGGAAATATGCTTTGTCCTTGAGTGCATTACCGGATTTTTGGAAATACTTATGGCACTTGTATTATCACAAAATATGGAGATGGGTTGTTCATGCCTGACTTTGAAATCCTCCAAGGTGGTTTTCATCCATAAAACCCGTGTACACCTAGCCACTGTTGCTATGTATTCAGCCTCTACTGTAGATAAGGAAACTGAAGGTTGTTTCTTACTTAGCCAAGAAACCAAACTCTTTCCCAGAAAGAATGCTCCACCACTAGTGCTTTTCCTGTCATCAATACTTCCTGCCCAATCTGCATCTGTATAAGCCGTGAGGGTGAAATCATCACCTTTGGGATACCAAAGCCCAAAGTCCATAGTGCCCTTCAGATATTTGAATATCCTTTTAATTGCTATAACATGAGAATATTTTGGAGCTTCCTGAAATCTTGCTACTAACCCAACTGCCTGCATGATATCTGGTCTGGTAGCTGTAACATATAATAAACTGCCAATCATTGATCTGTACAACCTTTGATCTGCCACTGGAGATTCATCATCTTTACTCATCTTGCACCCTGTAATCATTGGAGTACATACTCGGTTTGCTGTCCATCATCCCAAATTTCTTCAACATTTCTTTGATATACTTTCCTTGAGAGAGAAATACACCATCTTTTGATTGAGCAATCTGAAGACCTAAAAAGAATGACAGCTCTCCAATCATAGACATCTCAAATTCCTTCAGCAAAATCTTTGCACATCTGAGTATTATTTCCCCCAAAAATAATATCATCAACATAGACAACCATAATCAACATATCATCATCTTCATTCTTAATATACAAATTGCTATCCGCCACGCCTTTCCTGAAGCCTTGCTCATGAAGATAACTGTCAAGTCTTGAGTACCAAGCCCTCGGTGCTTGCTTTAACCCATACAAGGCCTTTTTTAGTTTACACACATAGTCCGACTGTTCTGAGAGAGACACTCCTTCCGGCTGTTCTATGTAGACTTCTTCTACCAACACCCCATTTAGAAAAGCTGACTTTACATCCATTTGATATACCTTGAATGATTTGAAGCTTGAAAGGGCCAAAAACATTCTGATAGCTTCAAGACGAGCAACAGGAGCAAACGTCTCTTCGAAATCAACACCTTCTACTTGAGCATAACCTTTGCAGACTAACCTAGCTTTGTTTTGACAATTTTTCCATCCTCATTGAGTTTATTTCTGAATATCCATTTTGTGCCAATGACATTCTTGTCCTTAGGTCTTGGAACCAAATCCCAAGTTTCACTTTTCTCTATTTGATTTAGCTCTTCATCCATTGCTTTTACCCAAAACTTATCCGCACATGCTTCACTCGAAATCTTTTGGCTCAATCCGAGATAATAATGAAACATTTGTAGAATCATGTGAAGGAATGACTCTTCTTCTTGTTTGCCTGCTATTTGGATCACCAATGATCAAATATTTGGGATGATGTTTCTGAACATATCGTGAAGGAGTTTTGGGAAGCAGCTTGTTGTCTTTCCTCTTCTTCATCTGAAACCTCTCTGAATTCTTCTTGACAAATTTCATCACCGAGTTCCTTGACTGGTTCTCTTATCCCTTGTATTTTCATCAACTGTTACATTTATGCTCTCTACAACTGTATGAGTTCTTTTGTTGAAGCATCCGTAGGCCTTGCTTCTACTGGAATATCCAAGAAAGATTCCCTCATCACACCTAGGATCAAACTTACCCAAATTCTGATCTTCCCTTTTGATGAAGCACTTACTCCCAAACACTTTGAAGTATTTTACCATAGCTGGTCTTCCTTTCCACAACTCATAAGGAGTTTTATGATGATTGACTCTAAGTTGGGCCCTGGTGATAATGTAGACTATTGTACTGACTGCCTCTTTCCAAAAGCCATCTGAAAGTTTTGATTCATTTAACATAGCTCTAGCCATATTTTCAATAGTTCTGTTTTTCCTTTCAACTACTCCATTTTGTTGAGGAGTTCTTGCTGCTGAATATTCTCTTTTGATTCCTTGTTGCTCACAGTATTCCACAAATTCATTTGAAGTGAACTCTCCTCCTCTATCCGATCTTAAGCATTTGATTCTCTTTTCAGTCTCATTTTCAATCATTTCTTTGAAAGCTTTAAATTTTTCAAAAGCTTCAGATTTTTCTTTGAGAAAAGTAACCCAAGTCATTCTAGAATAATCATCTATAAACAACATGAAGTAGCTTTCTCCCTGAATGCTCCGAGTTCCGGTAGGGCCACATAAATCAGTATGAATAAGATCCAATGGTTTTGAAGAAGTATACCCTTTTGATTTGAAACTGGTTCTGGTCCTTTTTCCATGTTGACAAGGACCGCAAATGATGTTATGGGGCCTTTTTATTTTGGGCAAGTCTCTAACTGCTTCCTTGTTACTAATATTGACAAGATTATCAAAGCTCAAATGCCCCAATATTTTATGCCATAACCAACTCTCATCTTCTTGAGTTAGAAAACACTTTTCCTTTTTTATCTCACTTAGCATGTAAAGATTGTTTGGAGTCCTTGTAGCACTCGCAATGAGTTTTCCATTTTTTTCTTTACTTATCTCACATCTATCTGAAAAGAAAGATACTATGTGCCCTTGATCACAAAGTTGACTCACACTTAGAAGATTATGTCTTAGGCCTTCTACATAAAGCACATTTTCTATTTTGGATTTCCCATCCAAACTAAGAGTCCCTTTACCACTGATTTTAGCTGACTTGTTATCTCCAAAACCGATTGTTCCTCCGTTTGTTTCTTTTAAGACCAAAAACTTTTCCTTTTCACCAGTCATATGTTTTGAACAACCACTATCAAGATACCATTTTTCTACTTTGTCTTGAGCATGAAAAGCAGTTTGAACTATCATTGACTTAGATTTGATCTCATTTCTCTTTTTAGTGAACTCAAGGCTAGATCTATCCAAACCGCACATCCTTGCTATATGCCCAAAATTCTTGCACTTGTAACACATGACATTTTTATTCATAAGAGGTGCAAAAGAGTTAACATTTTCCTTACTATGGCTATTCAAAGACTTATTGCAATGCATAGCTTCGTGACCAAATTTCTTGCAGGAAAAACAATAGCCATGGAAAGTATTATGTAACCTGTTTTGATGCCTTGGATGATTGTTCTTCTTGTGACCAACTGGAATCCACCGCTCTTCAGGATGAAGATTGATCTTGCTCGAAGACCCTATTTCATGAATGGTGATACCATCCTTCTTTTGCTTTTCACACGGAGTATTCTCGTCTGAGAGCCAACTGCTCCAACTTCACTCTAAGAGACATAACCTCTTCTTCTAGTTTCTCGCAATCAACTTCCTTTCCTTTTAGAGCCTCTGTCAGAACCTGTTCAACCTTCTTCCCTTCTTCAGCTAGAATTTTGAAGTCTATAACACTTTGAGACAATTCTGATCTTGCTATCTCTTCTTCCTGACATTGATACTTGAGAACAGAATTCTCTTCCCTGAATTTCTCAAGCTTTCTCAGAGCCAAGAAGAATTCACCTTTGAGATCGAACTCAACCTCTTCATCTCTTTCCGAATCTCGTATGTTCCTCTGATAGATCCTTCTCCAAGCCGTTAGGCTCTTTCTGGAGAGACCCGCTCTGATACCAATTGAAGAACACAAGCTTATACTGAGAGGGGGGTGAACTAGTATAAGACTTAACCAATTAATAAATTTAACTTTAGATAGCAAGTGGCATCAACACAACATTAATCAAGACAGAAAGCATCACATATTGAAGACCCATTTTTAACGTGGTTCACCCAAAAAGGTTGGGCTACATCCACAAAAACTTTTCTCTAAAAGTTACTCTCAAAGTTCTTTGGGAATCCTTCCCAAATACAATGTTTATGAGCCTCGGCCCAAAGGAGATACCTTCCCCCAATCAGAATTTATGAGCCTCTGCTCAAAGGAGATACCTTCCCCTCTGCTCTAGAAATGATCCCTCAGAAGATCAACTGCCTCTACCTCTTGCCAACACGTGGAACTCCTTTCCACCGAAGACCTCCTGTCCTCAATGCTTAGCCTAAGAGACCTCTGCCTTCTATGATCACGTCCACAGTAGCTCAGCAACCAAATCTGTCCTCAGGTTCTTCTCATAGAACCAATACATCTCTGTCCTCAAGTTCTCTGATAGAACTATCAAACTCAGCTTCACAAGTCCTCTGCTCACTCTGCGCAATCACAACCGCATTTTGGTCGAACTTCAACCTTTGCACTGTCTACGCAAACACAACGGTACTTAGAAAAATTCACCATGACTCTTCGCTCACTCTGCACACTTCGATCAAATTTTGCACTCTGCTCTCGATGATCGAACTTCTTACTCTGCGCTCTATCTACGAACGTCGCAACTTCCACAACACATGATCCACTATTCAACTCTCCAAACAACCCTCCTTTTATAACAACATTTTCAAGATCAAAACTTTAATCTTAGTCGACTATTATAACAAATGCAAACCCTAATCTTCATCGACTACAAGCCCTAATCTTCGTCGGCTAAAATTTAACTTTGTCAGCTTCACTGCCTCTGTAACTCTTCTATAGCTTCTACCATGAAACTACAACATGTCACGATATCGTGACACCTTTGCAACCGTACACTTTCTTTTGGCTTTTGTCATGATATCGTGACACTTCAGCCTTTGTCGACTTCAACTAAGCTCTTGTCACGATATCATGACACTTTTATCTTTGTCAGCATCAACTTTGCTTTTGTCATGATATCGTGACACTTCTCCCTTCGTCGACCTCCTTTCTACTTTTGTCATGAAATCATGACACTTCTCCTCTAGAAGACTTCGTCTTCACTTTTATCATGAAATCATGACACTTCTATCTTCATAGCCTTCCTCTCTGCTTTTGTCATGAAATCGTGACACTTCTCCCTTTAAGACCTGCTTTCTATTTCTGTCATGAAATCGTGACACATTCTGCAACCGTAAGCTTTCTCTTCAACCTATCACAAAATCGTGACACTTCCTACATCCGTACGCTTTTTCTTCAACATGTCATAAAATCATGACAGTTCTCACTTCAAACTCTTTCCTCTGTAGCATGTCATGAAATCATGACAGTTCTCACTTGGAACACTTTCCTTTCGCATGTCATGAAATCGAAGTTCCTCATTCTCTACATGTCGCGAAATCATGACACTTTTCGTGTTACTTTCTCTCTCTTCGAACTTGTCGCGAAATCATGACAATTCACACTACGGACTCTCTCTTCTGCATTATGTCGCGAAATCGTGACACTTTTTCTTTCGGACTCTCTCTCTTGCAACATGTCACGAAATCGTGACACTTTTTCGTCCGTACAACCTTCCTTGCAATATGTCACGAAATCGTGACATTTTTGACTCCGTACATTCTCTCTCCTCTTTGAGTCGCGAAACTGCGACATGTCGCGATATCGTGACACTTTTCTAACTTGCTTTCTCTCTCCTGCTTAAGTCGCGAAAATGCGACATGTCGCGATATCGCGACACTTTTCCAACTTACTTTCTTTCGAACCTGTCATGTCGTAACCTTCATCAAAACAAATTATTTTACATCAAATCAAATTCCTTCAAAAGCTTCTTGACATCAATGACAACTTATATACTTGAGCAAAGGCAATGTACCCAAAGTACCCAAAATTGCCAACAATATAAGTGAACCATATTTATTTTCAATGAATAGCACCAGTGCAACCCATGGTGATACAATAGACTTTATTAGTCCCATTTCCAACAATCCTTGTAGTTTTACCTTCAACTCTTGCATCTCTATAGGGTTCATATTATAATGAGATATATGGATAGGTTATACTCTTGGCATTAAGTAAATAGTAAAGTCAAATTCTCACATAGGAGAAAGTCTAAGTAGGTCTTTAGGAAACACATCCCTAAATTCTTACAAGATCGGGTGTTTCTCAAACACCTCTTTCTTATGATCGTATTCGACTTCATTGAGTTTCATGACATAGACCATCCCTCATTTTTTGAGGGTTTTCTTTAGTTGCATACCAGATATAAAATGGGATTTGAATGATCCATGCTCACTATGGATCCTTATTCTTCCTTTTCCTTCTTCATAATACTCTATCCACCTATATTGGAAATTGATTAAAGCTTTATGATCCGGTAACTAGCCCATTCCCAGGATAGCATTGAAAGCATGTAGTGGTGCTACATAAAAATATCCTATGGTGGAACCAATGGTAAGTGTAATTTCATCCATAGGAAAACATTATTCCACTGAGTAGGTTGCCTAAAACCATACTCAACCTTCCACCCTTGTGCCAAATATCTTGACCTCTCTGGCATATCCTTAGCTATTATAGGAGAAATAAAGCTATCTATACTTGGCTATTATAGAAGAAATAAAACTATATATAGCTCCACTATCAATCAAAAATTTTACTTCTTTATTAAAAAATTTACCTTTTAAGAGCAACGAGATGGCTTGCTCTTCTAAAATTTGACATCCAATTGCAACAAAAATTCGATGGACAAGTTCCTTCCCATTGGTATTGGATGTACTTGACGCTGGTTGATGTGGGCATTGACTAGCATAATGCGTACCTTTGAGTTATAACACCCTTCCTTGGGTCCTTTATGCCTTTCCAAAATTTTCTCCTCTATTTTACCCATTGGAACTGAATTCAATTATTTATATGGTTCGGGTTTAGTATTGTTGGGGTTGTTGTTCTTTCTCTTTTGGAAGTTCTTTTTGAACCTTCCCTACTTCCTGTCATTCCTCCTTTCAGGTTTTGAGAATATCTTACCCTTTTTATCCTATTCTTCCTCCCACTTTATGAATCCAACACTATTCATTTTTCTAAGTTCTTGTTGATCTCGTTCAAATAGAACGGTTTAATCAAACTAAAGATGAGGTTCTATCTTCTTAGCTATATCATAGGCTTTTTGTAGGGAATTCTTATCATGTAAATTTATATCAAACATTATCCTAGGTTCTATCCCCAATATGAAATTATGGGTCCTCATCTTCTCATTGTAAGTGGATACATATATCAGCAACTTAATCAACTTCTTATAGTATACTTCAACAGATTTGGTCCCTTGTTGAAGGTTGGTAAATTATTCAAATTTAGCTACATAAAAATACTCTATGATGAAACTTTCCTTGAATATTGTGATAAAGTCCTTTAATTTTATATCAGTTGCTTTGATATTTTGTTCTTCTTGGTAGGTTTCCCACCAATCCATTCTAGTCCCTTGTACAAGTAGTGTTGCCCAAACTATTCGAGTAATGAGGGAGTAGTTCTTTATTATGAAGTAAATCTCTAAATCCCTCATCCAAGCTTCAGCTACATCACCCTCCCCTTATCCATAAAATTTTGAGGTATGGACTTTATTTATGTTCTTAGCTAGTTATTTTTCTAATAGATTTTTGGATTCTTGCTCTTTAGCAGTTGGTTCATCAGCTTGCCCAACCTCTGAGTTTGTAGCTTGTGAATCTTGATTCACTAAGGTCTCTAGAAATTGTTTCATTTGATCCTACATTGTATTGACCATTGCAATAAGGTTATCTACTCGTGTTAGGATTGCTCAAATTTTTATCTCGGGCATCTTCCTCAACATTGCTCTATCGGGTCTACCTACTTGGGGTAATAGGCTTCTCTCCTCTTATTTTTAGTGTTATTTATCCTGGTCACATGAAATAAATAATATCATGTTAGATCACAACTTCTTCCTTGAGTTGTACTACTAACCCTTGCCAAACACATCATTCACATTAGCTAGACAGAGAGTTTTTTTCCTAAGACCACTTCCACTCTATATGGGGTGGTTCTCTAAAATTGCTATTTAATTCCAAATGCTAATTGCCACACTTACTATAAGTATGGGGGTTATAGTCTATAAGCTTCCTATACTAGGGTCAACCTTCTTAGAATTCTAGTAATTAGGAGTTCTAGGTTTTCCTAGCTTTAGATTAAGAACTAAGCAAGGGCCTAAATAGGAAGATACTTGAATCCTTAGAACATCCTATGAAGCTTCTAGTCCCTCGTACCTAGAGCTTTGATACCAAATGTAATGACCCAAAAATTATCTAAGTAGGGTATAAAGACTATTTTTACAAGCAAATACCCGAGAGTTATTTTCTATATCCCTAACCATTATGTGTGTTGTTAAGGCAACAACTAAATTAATATAATATTTTAAGTTGACTAACATTCTCTTCCTTAATCTAATAAAAGATACATCCATATATATACCATAAACAAGTTCGTCTGTGTAGGTATACTACTTTTTTTGCACATATGTTATTAATATCATCTCCACGATGAGCTAACTTATCTTTGTATAGATATTCAATTTTATCTAAGTTTCATCCTAAGGGATCCCATAATCCCTTAGGCCCCTTTTTCTCTATTTAACATAAAAATAATAATCATTTTTTGATAACAAAACAACCATCTAACTATGCTAAAACATGAGATCCTCTAACCCTTCTTTCTTTAGAAGGACAATATTAAATCTACCTACTTAATTTAAACATGGAATAATACCTACAAAAGCACCAAGAAATATACTTAAATAAAACATCATCATCTAATTAAAGCATTTAAACAAAGGAATATGTATGAAACTACCACAATCATGATTCTTCATAAATGACAAGTTAAAGATACATCATTCATTTGTTCATTAGATCTTTACATAACCCAAGTATGGTAAAAATTTCATACTTAAAAGAACAAGGTATTACATTATTATCCATCATTGAAAATTACTTAGCTAGAGTCTAATATAATAAATAAATTTATCGTTATAACTAATTTCAATGTTAATGCTTCAGATAAGTGTCCTCCTCGGTTCTTCTTGTCAAACAACTCAAGAATTTTATGAAGCATGCATCTACTAAATAACTTATGAAGCAAGTGCATATATAATTTGGTTTCTAAATTGCAACTATACAAAACTACTTGATGCATCCAATCTTGAATCATTTAGTCAACATAAGAAAGAATTCCATACATTCACTCTTATATTTATCAATAAAGGAAGAGAACTATTCATCAAATATAGAGTAATTCACAACTCTTCCTTTAGTCAGTCAAAGGTCCCATACATTTAATCAATAAAAATACTTAAATAATCCATTTCTTCAATCAACTAAGGTCCCATACCTTTAATTAATCAAATACTTAAAACATCCATTTCTTAAATCAATTAAGGTCCCATACCTTTAATTAATCAAATACTTAAAATATCAATTTCTTGTTGGCAATTTTGGGTACCTTGAGTACATTGCCTTTGCCTAAGTTTAGTTGTTGTCATTGATGTCAAGGAGCTCTTGGTAGTTGTTGTCTTTGATGTCAAGGAGTTCTTGGAGCAATTTGTTTTTATGTCTAAGTATGTGTTTTGATGAAGGTTTCAGCTGGTCAATAAGTCTCCAAGAAAATCAGAGTAGCCCAGTTGCAAAAGATCAAGAAAAAGATAAGTTAGAAAAAGTTTGCAGGCGGTTGGAAAAACTGTCGCGATTTCGTGACATGTTTTAGGAGAGAGAAAGTTCAGGCAAAAGTATCACGATTTTGCGACAAGTTGAGTTGGCAGCGTTGAGTTGCAGGAAGTGTCACGATTTTGCGACAAGTTGAGTTGGCAGTGTTGAGTTGCAGGAAGTGTCGTGATTTCGTGACAAGTTTCAATGAAGTTGTACGGATGCAAAAAGTGTCACGATTTTATGACAGGTTGAGTTGGCAGCTTGCAGTTGGCAAAAGCATCACGATTTCATGACAGGTTTCAAAGAAGTTGTACGGATGCAGAAAGTGTCACGATTTCATGATAGGTTGAGTTGGCAGCTTGTAGTTGGCAAAAGCGTCATGATTTCGTGACATGTTCCAGTTTCATGGGCATATGGCAGAAAAGTGCTTAAGGCTGAAAGCATCATGATTCCAGTTTCACAAGCATATGGCAGAAAAGTTCTTAAGGCAACGAAAGCATCATGATTTCGTGACATGTTCCATTTTCACTGGTGCAAACCGAGAAAAGGCTTTGAAGTCTAAAGCGTCACGATTTCATGACAAAATTGTAGATGATATCAGCAAGAGGCAAAGGTGTCACGATTTCATGATAGAAGCGGAGAAGAAGGCTTTGAAGTCTAAAGCGTCATGATTTCATGATAGAATTGCAGATGACATCAACAAGAGGCAAAGGTGTCACGATTTCATGATAGAAGTAGAGAAGAAGGCTTTGAAGTCTAAAGCGTCATGATTTCATGATAGAAGTGAGATGACATCAGCAAAAGGCAAAAGTGTCATGATTTCATGACAGAAGAGCAAAGGAAGTAGACAAAAGCAAAAGCGTCATGATATCGCTACAACAAGCTATAGAAGGTGTACGACAGGCAAAGGTGTCACGATATCATGACATGTTGAAGTTTCATGCTAGAAGCAACAAGGAGATAGTGAAGTCGACAGAGTTAAATCTAGGCCGACGCAGCGCAGGGTTTTGCAGTCGACGTGATCAAAGGGTAAAACAGCCGACTAAGAACAAGGTTTCAACTTGAGATTGTGAGTATTAAAGGAGGGTTGTTTGAGTAGTTTTGGGCATCGATCGAAGTGTGCGTTCGAAGAGTGGCATTCACAGATTTAGTGTGACAGTGAGGTTCGATCATCGAAAAAGTAGAGTGTGAAGTTTGATTGCAGTATAAGAGTGCATTTTGTCGAATCGTCTAAGTGTGGAAGACTGTGTTGTTGTTCATGCGAAGACTATGCTACTATTCATGCGAAGACTGTGCTGTTGTTTATGCGAAGACTATGCTGTTGTATGCACGAAGAATGTGCTGCTGAGTTTTTCGTAGAAGAGTATAATTTGATCGAGTGCTGCTGTGTTTGCGTAGACTGTGAAAAGTTGGTTTCGACCAAGTAGGAACTATAACAAAAAAGAAAAGAGGAAGAGGACAGATTTGTGCCAGATCGAAGGACTATGTTTTGGTGCAGAAAAGAGGACCAGCTTGCTGTGACAGAGTTGAGGACAGAGATCTCCAGCCAGAGCAGGGAAGACAGGTGTCTTCTATGGATAGAGTTCCACTTGCTAAGGGCAGAAGAGGTAGAGGTCTTCTAGAGGATCACCAACCAAAGCTGAACTAGGGGAAGGTGTCTCCTTTGAGCTGTGGCTCATAAACATTGTAATCGGGAAGGATTCCCCAGAGGACTTTGATACAACTTTTAGAAGAAAAGTTTTATCCGTGGAGTAGCCCACCTTGGGTGAACCACGTAAATTCTTGTGTCACTTTGTGGATTGCATTTTGTGCATTGTTTTATCGTTGTTATTATTGCTATCTTTATTCTGCATGTTAGTGGTTTGAAAGTTGTATTGAAAGATAAAGTTAAAAGTGGTCTTATACTGTTCACCCCCCCTCTCAGTATAAGCTTGTGTTCTTCAATTGGTATCAGAGCAGGTTCCTTCGAAAAGGTTTTACAGCCGAAAGGAAGAACTGGTTAAGAACACAATGGATTTTTTAGGTGGCAATGCAGCACCTATTCTGGATGGATCAGATTTCGGTCTGTGGAGTGCAAGAATGAAAGTCTATCTTATGGCTCTTGGTAATGAGGTATGGGAAGTTATTGAAGATGGGTACACCATTCCTGTAAATGGTCCTTATACTAAAGAAGACAGGCTCCTACATCACAAGCAACTCAAAAGCCATGAATGCAATCCTGAAGGGTTTACAAAAGGCTGATCTTACCAAAGTTATTCACTGCAAGACAGCCAATGAAATGTGGAAACAATTGCAGGTTGTTCATACAGGTGATGCAAATGTGCGAAAGGCCAAATTGAGACATTTTAAAGGTATGTTTGAACAACTCAAGATGAATGACGATGAAAATATTAGTGACTACATGCTTCGGATGGATGAGATTGTGAACTCCATGAAAGACTTAGGTCTTGAACTTGCTGAAAATGATGTGTGTGATAAGATTTTAAGATCTCTTCCTAATAGATTTAGTGAAAATATTTTTGCTATTGAGGAAGCCAAAGATTTAGATAAGTTGAAAAAGGATGAGCTCCATAGTATTCTTGCAGCTTTTGAGCTGAGAACTCAAGTGAATGTTGATATAAAGAAAGAGGCAGCTTTCAAAGCTACCAAGAAATCAAAAGGCAAACAGATTCAAGAAAGTGATGAGTCTTCTAGTGAGGAAGAAGCATATTACAGCAAGAAAGGCAAATTCTCTAGAAAGCACAAAAGCAAGAAAAATATAAGATGTTTCAACTGTGGAAAGTATGGTCATTATGCTACTGACTGTACTATTTCCAAAGATGAAAGTGATGAAGATATACAGGATGTTAAGAGCAAGGATTCTGAAAAGCACAGGTATTACAGAAAGAACAAAGATGATCACAACAATCAAGAAAAGAGGTATTCACACAAGAACAAGAAGAGCTTCTATTTGGACAAAGTAAGTAAGTGTTCTAGCAGTGATAGTGAAAGCTCTTCCAGTGATAATGAAAATGAGATGTTGTTCATTTCAAAAAAAGAGGAAGAACCGAAACATAAATTCACGGTCATGAAATGCTTTAGATGTGGAAATTTTGGGCACCTTGAGGATGATTGCACAAATAATGAATTGGTTGCTAGTATGTATGAGGATGCTTCAGAAAATGATAAGGAAGATGCATGTATGGTTTTTGAAAAGGGTAGCACATCTAGTAATAAGAAATCAGAAAAAGGTCTTGATAATTCAAAGTGCAATCAAATAGAGAATCTTGAATGTGAACTCAATAATGCTCTCGGTGCTTTGGAAAAGGAAAGAAAGAAGAATGATAGACTCAAGGTTAAGTTAGATGAATGTTGTATGGAGAGAGACGATCTTATAGAAAGTCTTGACTTCTCTATAGCCAAAACACAGGAACTCAAGGATGAGTTAGAGTCTAAGATTCTTGAGTATAATGAGTTAGAGCAGAAAATGGTTTCTTTGAAAGAAGAAAATAAATATTACAAGGATAAGCTCTACAGATTTCAGGATAGCTCCAAAAAGGTTAAGTCTCTCATCAAAAATCAAAGAAATCCAACAGATAAAATAGGTCTCGGTTTTGTTGAGCCGCACAAGAAACAGGTTGGGGAATCTAGCAAGAGATTTCAAAAAGAAGAAAGTTCTGATGAAGAAAGTACTTCAGATCATGAGTCTGTGAGTGATAAATGTGCAGGAATAGAAAATAGATTTTTGAATGTGAAACAGAAGTTCTCGGGACCCAAGAGATCGATTAAAAGAATATTTCACGGTAGATGTTTTGCGTGTTACAGGTTTGGACACATGGCTGCACATTGTATGTCTCAAATCAAGAAGGGTAACAATAACTTCAGAAGTCGTAATTTATTTCAAGGGTATTGCTACTCTTGTAATCAGTTCGGGCACAAGGCAATTTTTTGCAATGCAAATAACAGGAACTGGGTTAGTCAGAACAGGCGGATTCAAAGTACAGCTATGCCTGAAAGAAATAATGTTGCAGTTTGTTACAAGTGTAACAACACAGGTCACACAGCCAGACAGTGCAGAGCTGATCTTCCAAGGTACAAGAACAGGAACAATGGTATAAATAGGTCCAAGGATCAAAGTGTGGACAAGAAAAATAATGAGAACAAGAACAGGAAAAGTGCCAAGAACAGAAACATTAACAAAGAGCTCAAGAAAAGGCCCGACAAAGAAATTGTAGACACTGATGATGATGAGTGTCTAATGGGAGTTTCACTCCCAACCCTATTTTAATTCACCTCAATAGGAGGTGGGGGAGGGACTAAGCTAAGAGGCTCATTCTTAGTCCCAAGCCCCATAGGTGACCCTTTGCCATTGATGACAAAGGGGGAGAGATTTGAGTAAGGGGGAGAGATATGAGTAAGGGGGAGAGCTTCAAGTGAAGAGGAAAGCTTCAAGTCAGGGGGAGCAAAACTTCAAAGAGATTGATTTTAGTTTTGGCTCTTTAAGATGTGTTTTTAGTAAAGGGTTGCCATCAATGACAAAGGGGGAGATTGTTGGCAATTTTGGGTACCTTGAGTACATTGCCTTTGCCTAAGTTTAGTTGTTGTCATTGATGTCAAGGAGCTCTTGGTAGTTGTTGTCTTTGATGTCAAGGAGTTCTTGGAGCAATTTGTTTTTATGTCTAAGTATGTGTTTTGATGAAGGTTTCAGATGGTCAGTAAGTCTCCAAGAAAATCAGAGTAGCCCAGTTGCAAAAGATCAAGAAAAAGATAAGTTAGAAAAAGTTTGCAGGCGGCTGGAAAAACTGTCATGATTTCGTGACATGTTTTAGGAGAGAGAAAGTTCAAGCAAAAGTGTCGCGATTTCGCGACAAGTTGAGTTGGCAGCGTTGAGTTGCAGGAAGTGTCACGATTTCGTGACAAGTTGAGTTGGCAGTGTTGAGTTGCAGGAAGTGTCACGATTTCGTGACAAGTTTCAATGAAGTTGTACGGATGTAGAAAGTGTCACGATTTCATGACAAGTTGAGTTGGCAGCTTGCAGTTGGCAAAAGCGTCATGATTTCATGACAAGTTTCAAAGAAGTTGTACGGATGCAGAAAGTGTCACGATTTCATGACAGGTTGAGTTGGCAGCTTGTAGTTGGCAAAAGCATCGTGATTTCATGACATGTTCCAGTTAGGCATATGGCAAAAAAGTGCTTAAGGCGAAAGCGTCGTGATTTCGTGACATGTTCCAGTTTCACGAGCACTTGGCAAAAAAGATCTTACGACATCGAAAGCATCGTAATTTTGTGACATGTTCCATTTTCAGTGCAAACAAAAAGCTTTAAGTCTAAAGCGTCACGATTTCAAAATCAAGAAAAGTGTCCAATTTCGTGAAAAGGAGAAGAAGGCTTTGAAGTCTAAAGCGTCATGATTTTGTGACAGAATTAGTAGATGACGTCAGCAAGAGGCAAAGGTGTCATGATTTCATGACAGAAGCAGAGAAGAAGGCTTTGAAGTCTAAAGCATCGTGATTTCGTGACAGAAGTGAGATGACGTCAGCAAAAGGCAAAAGTGTCACGATTTCGTGACAGAAGAGCAAAGGAAGCAGACAAAAGCAAAAGCGTCGTGATATCGCTACAGCAAGCTATAGAAGGTGTACGACAGGCAAAGGTGTCACGATATCATGACATGTTGAAGTTTCATGCCAGAAGCAACAGGGAGATAGTGAAGCCGACAGAGTTAAATCTGGGCCGACGCAGCACAGGGTTTTGCAGCCGACGTGATCAAAGGGTAAAACAGTCGACTAAGAACAAGGTTTCAACTTGAGATTGTGAGTATTAAAGGAGGGTTGTTTGAGTAGTTTTGGGCATCGATCGAAGTGTGCGTTCGAAGAGTGGCATTCGTAGATTTAGTGCGACAGTGAGGTTCGATCATCGAAAAAGTAGAGTGCAAAGTTTGATTGCAGTATAAGAGTGCATTTCATCGAATCGTCTAAGTGTGGAAGACTATGTTGCTGTTCATGCGAAGACTGTGCTGCTGTTCATGCGAAGACTGTGCTGCTGTTCATGCAAAGACTGTGCTGCTGTTTATGCGAAGACTATGCTGCTGTATGCGCGAAGAATGTGCTGCTGAGTTTTTCGTAGAAGAGTATAATTTGATCGAGTGCTGCTGTGTTTGCACAGACTATGAAAAGTTGGTTTCGACCAAGTAGGAACTATAACAAAAAAGAAAAGAGGAAGAGGACAGATTTGTGCCAGACCGAAGGACTGTGTTTTGGTGCAAAAAAGAGGACCAGCTTGTTGTGATAGAGTTGAGGATAGAGATCTCCAGCCAGAGCAGGGAAGACAGGTGTCTTCTATGGATAGAGTTCCACTTGCTAAGGGCAGAAGAGGTAGAGGTCTTCTAGAGGATCACCAGCCAAAGCTGAATTAGGGGAAGGTGTCTCCTTTGAGCTGTGGCTCATAAACATTGTAATCGGGAAGGATTCCCAGAGGACTTTGATACAACTTTTAGAAGAAAATTTTTATCCGTGGAGTAGCCCACCTTGGGTGAACCACGTAAATTACTGTGTCACTTTGTGGATTGCATTTTGTGCATTGTTTTACTGTTGTTATTACTGCTATCTTTATTCTGCATGTTAGTGGTTTGAAAGCTGTATTGAAAGATAAAGTTAAAAGTGGTCTTATACTGTTCACCCCCCTCTCAGTATAAGCTTGTGTTCTTCATTTCTTCAATCAGCTAAGGTCTCATACCCTTAATTAATCAAATACCTAAAACATCCATTTCTTTAATCAACTAAGGTCCCATACCCTTAATTAATAAAATAATTAAAACATCCATTTATTCAATCAACTAAGGTCTTATACCCTTAATTAATCAAATACTTAAAATATCCATTTCTTAAATCAACTAAGGTCTCATATCCTTAATTAATCAAATACTTAAATTATCTATTTCTTCAATCAACTAAGGTACCATACCATTAATTAATCAAATACTCAAAACATATTTTTCTTTAATCAAATAAGGTACCATACCCGTAATTAATCAAATACTTAAAATATCAATTTCTTTAATCAACTAAGGTCCCATACCCTTAATTAATAAAATACTTAAAATATTCATTTCTTTAATCAACTAATGTCCCATACCCTTAATTAATCAAATATTTAAAATGTTCATTTCTTTAATCAACTAAGGTCTCATACTCTTAATTAATCAAATACTTAAAATATCCATTTATTTAATCAACTAAGGTCCCATACCCTTAATTAATCAAATACTTAAAACATCCATTTCTTCAATCAAAAGACATACCCATTATAATAAAAATTCTACCTTTTATAAATACAAAAAGTCTACCTTTTATAAATACAAAAATTCTATATTTTATAATAAAAAAAAGTCTCTCTTAATAATGTCCCTAATTAATCAAGACCTTTAATGCAAAAATAGGGTTAGATGTTGGTCAAAAGAAAAATATAGTAGGTCACGTGAACCAAACAACTGCCAGTTTGAGAACTAGAGTCAAAAAATAGATCCGCGGATAGAGATTTCACCACAAGCACAATCGTTGATACCTAAAAACTAGTACCATAGTGACTGACCTAGAGGCTAGCATGACCACTGCCAGTTGTCATACCACTAATGGGAGGGTTTTCCCCTATAAGGTGTGATATACCCTCAACACTCCCCATGTGAGATTTATCAATATCTAGAGTTAAACAACAGGTGCTAAAATAAATCAACCCAACCAACCAATAATAATCTATAGACCGATATGTAGCAAGCAATAATAAGGTGAGATTCAATCATGGCAAATGCATATAGGAGGAGGATATTCCAACAATCACCACCAATTCTATAGGCTTGGCTATCTACAAATTATGTATCACCCCTTTTAAACAAAGCCCCCACCATTCCCACCATGCATGTGGGATAAAGTGCAAGCCCTTAGGGGCTCATGAATATTTATCCCACATGCATGGTGTGGGGGCTTCATAGGCCCTTAAGTCATGTGGAAAATTGAGTAATATCCAACCACCACTTGCTGGTCGAGTGGTGGTGGATAGGGGTGTTTCTCTGGCTGAAGCAGTTTGGGTTGTGGCATGACTTGCCATCGACAGGGTTTAGCAAAGGTTAACATAATTTTTAGCCTATCAAATTTTAAAATCATATAACCAATAGTCCACATGCACCTTGTGGTTTCTAAGAGGTTGAATAAAAATATAGAGATTCCCTAAGTTACTCAGCCACCCAACTGGTGGTTGATGGGTCCTCACACCTAAGTAGACAAAGGCATCGAAGCATCGTATTTTATGTTCCTCAATATAAAATGTGCAACCTTAGTCAATCTATCGACTATTACAAGAATTGCATCATGTTGATACTTGGTCTTGGGTAAACCTACTATGAAGTCCATAGATATAACCTACCATTTTTGTGTAGGAATATCATGGGGGTACAATTATCCTGTAGGATGTTTGTGTTTAATGTTTACCTTCTGGAATTAAAGGCACCGAGTGATAAAATTAGTGATATCCTTCTTCATTCTTATCCAAAAGGTCTTTTTCATATTTTATCTCATCTTCAACCCTCTAGGATGGGCAGAGTAAGGAGATCTATGCGCTTCTTGCATGATTAGTCTACTTATATTGCCATTTTTTGGTATGATGACCCTATCCTTATAGCACAAAAGACCATATTTCATACCGAAATCCTTATTTTCCTTAGGATTTATGCCCATTTTGACCCAAATTTCTTTTTAATACTCATATTTAAATTGTATCTTCCTATATTGGTGTAGTAAATCCACATGACTGCAGGTCAGGGCTTCTGTATGCCTACTTCTGCTTAAGGTGTCAACTACCTTATTTTATTTTCCTTTGATATACTTAATATCAAAGTCATATTCAGCTAAAAACTTGAACCATCTTCTTTATCTTGCATTGAGATAATGGGTAAACGTATACCTCAAGCTTTGATAGTCGGTTCAAGAAGTCAAGTTGAAACATAGACCTATAGACAAGGATTCCACTACAAGCATGATCATTAGCACCACAGTGGTCATCTTGGAGGTTTTCATGACCACTACCAATGGTAATACTACTATGGTGAGGGGTTTACCCTATAAGTTATGATATAACCTCAACACTCCCCATGTGGAATTTATCAAATTATAGAGTTAAACAATAGGCACTAAAAAAATCAACCAAACCAACCAACAATAATCTATAGACCGATGCATGACAAGTGATAACAGGGCAAGAGTCAATCAAGGAAAAAGCACATAAGGGGGAGGATATTCCAACAATTACCACTAAGCCTACGGGCTTGGCTATCCACAAATGGTGCATCACCTCTTTTAAACATATCCCACACCCTTCCCACCATGCATGTGGGATAAATTGTAAGCCCTTTGGACCTCACAAAGCTTTATCTCACATGCATGGTGTGGGGGCTTCATAGGCCCTTAAGGCTTATGGGGTGTTGAGTAATATCCAACCACCACTCAATGACCAAGTGGTGGTAGATAGGGATGTTGCTCTGGTTGAAGCAGTTCATACTATGGCATGAATTACCACCAACAAGATTTTTTGGAGGTCTATATAATTTTTAGCCTATCCAATTTTAAAAACATATAACCAATAGTCCCACATGCACCATGTGGTTACCAAGAAATTGAATAAAAATATAGAGGTGCCCTAAGTTACTCAACCACCAACTAGTGGTTGAGGGATCACCATGCCCAAGTAGGAGGAGACATCGTGGCAACATCTGGTGGTGGTGCTCCACATGGTAGCCAAGGAAGGAGGCAATGGTCTTTAAAACAAAAAATACACCATTTTAATAAATTAAAAGTAAAGGGAGGAGTTGCAAGATTAAAACCAACATGAACCTATGCTTTCTTTGAGAAATAAATCATGTAGTTCTCCTTCTCTCCAGAAACCAAAGAATCCTCCTCCCCATGAATCCCTAAACCTTTTCACTATGGCCCTCTTAACAAGGCCTCCATTTACCCTAAGCCTAAAAGTCCTCCTTTAGACATTAATTCCATCTACTAAAATTAAAGGCATGCCTATCCCAAGGGGCAAGAGGAAGATATTTTGATTTAAAAGTTATTATTTCCCTCTTTCAAAATCTCATGCCCCCAAATGCAACCCTTTAAGTATAAAAAAAGTTTAAAATATTTATTTGATTTGAAATATAAAAAGTTCATTCTCTTTTTTAATTTAATTTAAACAAGAGGAGATTTATTTTTTTTTCACATAATAAAAAGAATTAAAAATATAATTAAATAAAAATTTCCAAGCATTTTTACGTAGTATTTAATTCAAATCAAATAAATCATTAATCATTTTTTTATTAATTTAAAATAAAATACCATTACTAATATCGAACATTAGTATGGTATTCAAGTGGTCTAGGTTTAATAAGGCCTCTATGCCTATTAATCCCTTTCAAAGAGGATTTTATACCCAATCCACTTACACATAAGCATGCATATAAAAGTGGTTAATCAGGTGCATCAAACAAGGTGGGTGATTCTTTGCAAGTCCAATTGCATGTCCCCACTTGAAGACTTACAATAACTTCTAGGTTACCAACTTCAGGCTCTAGATAATTGGATTGCTTACGACCACCAAAATAAGAAGCATGCATCTATACGAGGGTAGTAATCCATGTTTCCTTGAGCTACCATAATCATCATTTCCTTTTTCAAGTGCTCCATTCTCGGTGGTTGATTCTATCTCTTCCACCCATGAGTGCACCTAGTCCTGTGTATTGACAATACATCAGTGGTACCATATTCTTTCAAATATGAATCAATGTGAAAATTGCAGTCTTTAAAACACATCAAAAACATAATATCAAGTTATCATTGATCAAAACATAGTCCTTCATGCAAAACTTCCTACCAAGGAGGGTCATGAAATACTACGCCCTTGGGCCAAACACAGTCCCATGTGTTTTCTGGTTAAAATAAAAAAATTATTAAAATACATTTTCAAATAAGAAAGGGAAATGTTTCTTCATATCCTCCACTTTCTCCCAAGTGGAATTTCATTCAAAAAAATGATCCCATTGGACCTTACATTGTTCTAGAGTCCCTTTTCACATTGGATTGGAACGAAACTCTAGAATATTTACCAACATCACTTCAATAACCTTGAGGTTTTCCATCTACAATTTAGAAACATTCCACACATCTATAGGGTCAACAACATATTTCCTTAGAAGGGATATGTGGAAGGTGTCATGGATCTTTGAAAAGTTAGGCGGTAAGGCAAGTCTATATGCAACTGGGCTAATATTTGTATTGATCTCAAAGAGTCCAACAAATCAAGGATCCAAATTTGTGGATTTGATGTTGCTTTTCATTGGTTTAACCCTTAATAATACTTTATCTCCCACAAAGTATTCCCTTGGTTATCTATTCATATCAACATAGCTTTTCTAATGATCGATGTCTTCCTTGAGCCTTTACCTGATTACCTTTAGTTGTTCTTCCATTTCCCTAAGCATTTCTAGTCTGATCACCACCCGATCTTCTAAATTATTCCAAGACAATGGTGTTCTACACCTCTAGCCATACAAAGCATCAAATGGGGCCATTCACAAAGAAGAGTGATGCCCATTTTTGTAGGTGAAATCTATAAGGTGTAGGTAGTCTTCCCATCAAGACTTTTGATCCATACAATACATGCGAATTATGTCTTCTAGTACTTGGTTTACCCTCTCAGTTTGACCATTGATCTTAGGGTGATATGTTGAGTTTATATTTAGTTTCGTGCCTACTACACGATGTAGGTATTTCTAAAATTCAAAAGTGAATTTGGAATCCCTATCTGAAATAATAATTTTAGGAAACTCATATAACCTAAATATCTCTTTGGAAAATTTATTAGCCACCATCTTAGTATCATCTTTTATGTTCCTTGATATAAAATGTGTAATATTAATCAATCTATCAACTATTACAATAATTGCATCATGTTGATACCTAATATTGAGTAAACCTACTATGAAGTCCATATATAACCTACCATTTTGTGTAGGTATATCATGGGGGCATTATTATCCTGTAGGATATTTGTGTTCAGACTTTACTTTTTGGCATTCAAGGCACCAAGCAATAAAATTAGTGATATCCTTCTTCATTCATATCCAAAAGGTATTTTTCATATTTTCTCTCATCTTGGCCCCTCTAGGATGGGCATAGAAAGGATATATGTGTGCTTCTTGCATGATTAGTCTCCTTAGATTACCTATTTTTGGTATGTCGATACTATCCTTATAGCAAAAAAGGCCATCTTTCATGCCAAAATCCTTATTTTCATCAATATTTTTACCTATTTTGACCCGAATTCCTTTGCAATACTCATCTTGAGATTGCATCTTTCAAACTTGGTCTAGTAAATACACATGACTCTAGGTTAGGGTTGTTATATGCCTTCTTCTACTTAAGGCATCAACTACCTTATTTTATTTTCCTTTGATATACTCAATATCAAAGTCATATTTAGCTAAAAACTCAACCCATATTCTTTGTCTTACATTGAGCATAGGTTGGATAAATATATACCTCAAGCTTTGATGGTCGATTCTTAGCTCAAAAAGTCTCCCTATCAAATAATGATACCAAATTTCTAGAGCGTGCACAACTGTTGTTAGTTCTAAATCATGCATAGCATAGTTAATTTCATGCTTCTTAAGTTTCCTTGATGCATATGCTACTACTGAATCATATTGGGAGAGCACTCCTAATCCTTCTAGTGATGCACCAGTGCATATTGAGAAGTTTCTATGAGGATATAAAATTTTTAGTATTGGCACCATGGTGAGTTTTTGTTTTAGCAATGCAAAAGCAATCTCACACTTCTTCGTCCACTTAAATTCCTTTCCTTTATTTTGTATATTAGTTAGCATAGTTGTTATCTTGGAGTAATCCTTTACATAACGTCTGTAAAATCCTGTAATACCCATGAAGCTTCGTACATGTAAAAACCCTCAATTTTAAACCCACTTGAGAGAGTAAATTTATATTATATATAACATAACAAAACTACCCTTAAGGTATATTTCATATTCAAGGATACATATTCTAACATCAACCAAGGTAGTAAGTAACCAAGATATTTATGACATGGTCAGTGTCAACTCTTGTGATAGGAGTGACCAACTCCTATCTAACCTTACGTACCCTCATGATGTTTACTAATCCATCATTTGATTGTTTCTCTCTCTATTATTTAGGAAGTTAATTTTTCACATATAATTATTTGATCATATTTCAATTATAAAACTTACTTCCTACTTGAATGAGCAACCATTTCTAATGCAACTAAAAACATACATTATTAATCAGTGTATAAAGGTTACCTCATTCAATCAAAGACTATTTTTGATTTATTACATGAAAGCATAAACCATTGCATCATATTTAGATAACCATTCCATGGAAAAGTAAATGCAACATCTATCACTAGATTTATTAATCATCAAGTGCAAATATCATATTTTCCATTGCAAAAAAATTCATACACCTTCATAAACCAAAATTTTTTGTTAACAAAAATTATTGCATCATATAACACTTTGGTAATCATCTCATGAAAATAAAAAGGCATCATCCATAATAAAATATAACACTCAATAAGTGCAAATTCCACATAATAAATATCCATAACACATTGTTGATCCTAGGAAAAACCCTTAAGGGAAACAACCCAGCCTCAAAATATGCATCCTCATATTTCATTAATCCTTTTTGTATCAATTTACAATGATATAAAGAATCCTAATAATCCTTTCTAAACCATAATTAAATACATTGATATAGGAGAATCCCACACATTCTTATTTTCAGGTCATCATTACAATTGAAACACATAAATGAAATATTCACTAGATACATATACATTGAGAATGAAGGGAACCTCATGGTTCCCTCAAGAATGAATCTCACATTCATTCTTCAAAACATTCAATCCAACATGGAGTGAAATTTATCTAAAAGTATTATAATACAAGAAGAGACCCCATAATCCCTTCAAGAATAGATTCCACATCTATTCTTTCTAAATTCATTCATGTTTCCACAAAATGAATTCTTTAGTGCACACATGCATTCATCATCAGATGCATTTTTAAAGCACCATGTAGTTTTTGATTTAAGCTACATAAATACATACTAAGAGGAAACACCATAATTTCCTCAAGAATGGATTCCCTATCCATTCTTTCCTAGTGTATCTAGAAGATGCTTTCAAATTCCATTGATTCTAATTTAAACAAATATTCAAGTAACATAATTTGTTTAATATAGCAATCCAATTCTTCTACAAATGTTTCACAAAATTTGTAATATAATATTTTCCAAAGATTACACTATAGTTCTTACAAATTACTTCAATTTGTACCATAATATTTCCCCAAGATTACACCATAGTTCTTATAAATTTACCCAATTTAAACCATAATCTTTACCCAAGATTACACTATAGTTCTTACAAATTTACCCAATTTGTACAATAATCTTTACCCAATATTACACTATAGTTCTTACAAATTTTCCCAATTTGTACCATAATCTTTACCCAAGATTACACTATAGTTCTTACAAATTTTCCCAATTTGTACCATAATCTTTACCCAAGATTACACTATAGTTCTTACAAATTTACCCAATTTGTACCATAATATTTACCCAATATTACACTATAGTTCTTACAAATTTACCCAATTTGTACCATAATTTTTACCCAATATTACATGAGAGTTATTACAATTTACCCAATTTGTACCATAATATTTACCCATGATTACTATAGTTATCACCATTTTTGTCACAAATCTATCTATAATTCATTCTATAATATTTTCCAAGATTGCCACCAAATGGTACTATTATAATTCCTTAAGATTTCACTACGGTTTCCATAAATTTTTATTATAGACTTCTACATATCTTTCCACAAGTTTGTACTTAAGTATTTTCATATGGTTCCATTATAGCCCTCGATTTGTACTTTGATGTGTTCCATCTAATTTGATCAATTCAATCTTTATTTTCTCCATGTTTTTTTATATAAACAGTACCTTATAACCTCCAAGTCAAAGGTTTGTTTGGCTAAAGTAAAGTGGATTAAAATTAATCAATCAAGAAGAAAAATATCTAAGGTCACGATCGAACCTAAACTATCCAATAACCTAAGCATTGGATATGCATCCATCCATATGACCACAACAAGTTACTTCCAATCGGATAAGTCAAACCTATGTGTAATCACTAGTGCTCTAACCTCCATGGATAGATTGGTTAACCTCGATGATTAGCCCGATAACCATCAGTAGACACTTCCTTATAGGAGCCTTCTCCTATATAAATTACACCAAGTTCTTCACATGCGCGATGTGGAATATTTCAATAACATCAAATAAGAAAAAGCTATCAATTGCATCATTATAAACTCAAACCAACCACATGCATACACATGGAAAACTTGGGTGAGATCGGGACTAGGGTAGTTCAACACGTATCTCAAGATGCCTAACTGGCATATAATGTCCACCACTTGGTTACCATCATGACCACAAAGTGGTGGTCATATTCTAAAGGTCAATCAATCCCTTATAAACTGCATAAACCATCTCACTAGATCAATGTGGGATCATTCACCCCATGAAGTTAAAAGGGATTCACTACCGCTAAAACAAGTACGTGGCTATCGGTGAATAACCAACAACCACATGATAGGAAGCTTATTATGCGATAATTTCAACCCTGATATGCCAAGTGTCTCATAAACCAATGTAAGGGAGACCTCACTCGATGGCACTCCTCGACCATAAAGTGATGGTTGAATAGAATAGGAAGGATATTCCATTTTAAGGTGCAAAGTGCCTACCAAATCAATGATGTGGGATATTATATTGGGAAGGCCGAAGTGGTCTTATTTCTTGGGATTTATTTGGTATGAAAATTTCACTTTAGGGAGCATAGATTACTCGTATATCATAATAAAATGTTGCCTCGCACGATAGGTATGTGTTTAAGGTTTCAATGTCAATATGATTAAAACAAAATCCATAGATTGATATGACTGAGGGTAACACGAGTCCAATATAGACATAATGGCTTAAATATATTAAGAGGATTTTAAAATTTCCCAAAAAAAATAAACATGCAAGCAAAGGAGGTATTGGAGTTAGAATTAAAATGTCCTTTATTTCAACCATAATCAAGGATGAACTTAAAGGATTTGAATCTGTGTTTCGACCCACAAAAGAGTGAGATTACAAGTAGAGGCCTTCATCTGGATTAAAACGTAGATTAACATAGATTAAGGTGAGGAACTTTTCATAATAATATTCTAAGGGTAATTCATTGATAGGTCAACAACAAAATAAGAATCATCGTAAAAATAATTAAACCATTTTCATCAATGAAATGTGTGAAATTGAATTCGTAGGAAAAAATGAATGTTGAACGTTGAGTTCAAGGGAATTTAAACCTAAATTTAACATATAATATGTTGAGGATAGAACATATAATAGAAGTGCTTATGCGCTATTATGACTATAACCATGAAGCGATGGCCATTGAGGCTCTAATGGTGGTGGTAGTGGTGGTGGTTTGACTATTTAGGTGGTTATCTTGGTTTATTAGGAGTTTTCTCTAACATAGGCCAAAATATCCCTTTTAAACATAGCATTTAACAAGACATCATAAGGTCTTAACAATCATTACTACAAGGAAAATTCAGATTTTATAATATAAACCTCCATCGAGGCCAAATCCAAAGGTTTTAGACCAATAATGATTAGAGAGCATCCGAATGGCAACCATCTAATAAAAAAAATGCACAATCCTCTTAAAATAATACACACACATTCAAGGGGAAATATAAATATTACACACACATTCAAGGAGAAGTATAAATATGTGATGCAACCTAGATAAACTTGATATATTCAACTTTGGTAAAATATCATTTCTGCCTAGCACTCTTCCTTACCCTCAACCTCCTTGAGCTATTCTCCCAAGATCTTCCTCCATAAAGTTACTCTAAGGCTGCCTACCTCTTAGTTAAATAAATGGAGGTATTTATAGACTTTTGGATTCAAAATTTCCATTCAATAGTCAAGCTTGGAAGAAGGTAGAAGGAAGGATCTAGGAATAGAAAAATTCAACCATAGAAATACTAAAATGCCCATGGTTTTATTTTTCATTCTTCTAGAAATTAGCCCCAATTTTCTACTTCTTCTAGAATTGGCTACATTTTTCTTCCCCTTCTAGAAGTCATATTTTCTAATTTCCTTTTTATTTCAATTTTATCATTTTGTAGCAACAAAATGATTAATAAATTACCATGTAGGTATTAAAGACAATTAGGTAAATTTAAAACCATACCCAATGTCAATTATTTTTTTTTGGCTATTGGTGTTCTCTCTTTTTGATGAATATTTTTTTGCAATATTACACTCCTACAAGCATTTCAATCTTTGTAGTTATTTTCCTATCCACCTTCAGAAGTGCCCATACCTAAAAATCAATAATACATTAGTAATACCATATTCAAAATATCCATGGTATTTAACTACTGTTCATGTTTGCATCTATAAACATGCTAATCTACCCCATCATTAGGACTTGCCAAGGGGGGGTTGTAACATACTTCCCCCCTTAGATTAAACACAGTCCATTGTGTTTCCTACAAAATAAGTAAACATGAGTAAAACACAAGTTTACATAGCCTTCACTTTCCTAAAGTGGTACTTGTTTAATAAATAGGTCCCTCTAGACCCTACTTTGCTCCATAAGTTGCATTACAAATATTGTTAAAAAAACATAGAGTAATGTTTTATTCTCATAAATAAAATATGTAGTCATATTTTCATATCAAAATGAGTCTAGGTTTATCAAAAAATCTTACAAAGGAGTTTTAACCTATGATTTGATGATCCTTTCTATGAATTACCCACATAGGAAATAGGTTTCATCAAATACAAAGACATAACTTCATAAATATCACTTCAAGATACCCATATATATTGAAGTTATTTTTGGAGAACCTATCTGCCATCACTAGTGCATCATTCTTGATGTCTCCTAGTTTACATTTTTAGTCAACCTATTAACTATTATGTTAAATTCATACCTCAAGAGATGAAAATATCAAGTGAAACCTTCAAAAGTGTAGGGTTCACTTAGCTCTTCCACTTTGATTTACCAGTGGCTCAATAGTGGGAGGATAGGTCTTGAACATTTATAGTCTTCAAGAATTATTCCAAGAATATCATCATCCTCTGATGTCCATGGTCACACTTACTCCCTTGTAAGGTACTATTCCAAAATTATTATCATCCATTGATAACAATGGTCACACTTACACCCTATAAGGTGCCATTCTAAAAGTGTTATCATCCACTGATAACAATGGTCACACTTACTCCTTGTAAGGTGCCATTCCAAATATATTATCATCCACTGATGATATCTATGACCATAATTACTCCATGTGAGGTGTCATCCTAAACATATTATCATCGACTAATAATATCTATTACTACCCTTACTCCATGTAAGGTGTCATAATTTCATCAGTTTTAAAAGAGGATCCTACACTCTTCTTTAAGGATAGATTTTCTATCTATTCCTCCTAAGAGTATTCCAATATTAACTAAGAATAGAACTCTCATGTCAATATTTCCCATTTAGGTTAATTTTAAATCAAAACTAATAATAATATTTCTATATTTCTTTCATTAAGTTTGTTGGACTCACACATAGATGCATCTCAAATTACTTCTTCTTTTCCTTCTAAGGCATTCCTCACCCTCACTCAAGAACTAGTCACTACATATGACACTCAAGTGGTCAATATGTGGCCCCATCCTAAAATTTTGGGATTTTACCTCAACATAGCTCAAGGTATGAAGATACCTTGATACCTACCTAGTACAAGGATGCCTTAATTGTCTCTCCACATTTTATTACCAATATACGCAAATGTAAGACCATTCTACCATAGCACAAGGTTCTTCCTTTTAGTCCATCAAAAGGAAATAACATTCCCTAAACATACGACTATATTTTGGATCCTTGGGCCTAAGCTCATTCATGGTGATCTATCTAAGACTTTTTGGTTCTTAATTATCAACTAATTAAGGCTATTACATAGCTTGGCTTTCCAATCCTAAGGAACCAATACCAACTTGTGATAATAATCCATACCTTCATGGATAGGATACTTAGTCCAATATTTCCTTCTTAGGACCTTCCAAAAGCTCCCTTTTGTTTGGAACCTTCTAGGCCACCACCTAGAATATCACAAGAAACACAAGAAGACTCAAGTATTGGGATCATCCGGTCTAAGTCTTAATGAAATGCAATCAAGAATATATATTCTTAGTAAATTTTCCTTGGAGTGTATTCATGTTTTAAATAGATTATTAAAGCTACAATAATATAAATCAATCATTTTAAACACATTTATTTATATATAACATATATGAAAATATATGTTTATAGGCTACATGAGTACAATCTATTGGAATACACAACATGTATCCTTATAGAACACAAATTGTGGCTTTTCAGCAAAACCTAACACATAAGCCTCATGTCTACTACATCTAGATCCTTTCACTATTTTGTACTAGACCTAACCCTCCTATTTTGGGGGTTGTTGTAGAAACTACTCTAGAAGTTGTTCAATCCTTGCCTTGTGTTGTTGCTTGAGCAACCTCAAGTTTTTCTCTCTCATCCATGCTATGCTCTAACATTTGACTAGGATGGGATAAGCAAATAATGGCTCACCAATGCATCAAAATAGGAAGTTAAGAATGTATCCCTGCATTCATCCCTTTCTTGGCACAGTTGTGCATTTTTATATATAAGGTTGTCATTTTTGTTGCTCTCTAGTTATTTCTTTTGGCTATCTCTAGTCTAAGACTTTCTTGCTCTGCTATAGCAACATCTCTTTCAGCCTCTAGCCTTATACTTTCTCATGCCCACATACCTTATTGATCCAATTGTTGTGTTTCCAACGGTTGGTCTTGCTCCCCTTATACATGTTGTCTAGGAAGATCCTCTTTACTATGAATAGCTTCTTCAACTTGTCTACTAGATTCCCTTACATCTTTCTCTGTATTGCCTCCTTGACCTGATATGACACCTCTATAAGCCATATTCTATTCTTAGAGTGTATGTACTAGAATGTCAGCAAGCATAAGAAAAATGATCACAAGGCTTATTATGGGGCTTACACTCATAATCAATAATGACAACCCTAATACAAGAGTAACTACATTGTACTCCATAGATAGTTTGACAAGAACTCCCATTGCTAAGAGTTACTTCCTCAATTGGCACAAAATATCTAGCTATCTATTAGCTCATGATGCATTATTATTGATCATTAGTCCAATCAATTGTACCTTGATCGATCTTGTCTTAATTATGTAGGAGCTCATTACTCCACTTCAGTTCTTGAGGTACTAATACTTACATTTTTCAACACACTTAATATTATATCATGTGACCCATTAGTATGACCTTATACAAGATGTCTCGTCATTGCCCTTTCGATGACTCCATAAATTGGTCTCATACATAATAATTTATGCACTTAATACTTGGTACCATTTTTAAATCTGACCATTAATACTCTGTTGACAACTATCTAGGATATATTTTCCTAACCATAAAATATCATCTCAAAACTTTGCACATTATTATTTGATAATGATTCAAATTATGCAAATTTATTTATGGTTAGTCCTTTATATTTTTTGAACTAACTTATTTCATTATCGTTCACTCCATATTAGTTGTGGTTAATCTTGCTCCATGCAAGAAATTACCCCTAAGTATGCTTAATCCATTATCATTCATTTGATAATTTACTTATTCTAGGGTCATACTTGCTCCATGCAAGATGTCTTAACAAAATTTCTTGGTCCTAGAGAATTTCTTACCCTCCAAGAGGTTCCCCTATGGTCTCATAATCTTCAAAGACTAAACTTCCACTAGTTTTGTAAGTCCACTCTGATTGGTTCAAGCACCTCTTGTAGTCATTCTTACCATAGTGTAACCTTATATTTCTTAAATTAGAGCTCCTTTCTCTATTGATATATTATAGATAGGATATTTGTGTTTAAACCAATCATTGAAGATTTCTATCCCAAGTTATCCTGTGTAGATATTAATACCATATGCATTGTGTAGTAGTACAATTCCCTATTTAACTAGTGTATACCATATTATTAAACTTGACCACCACCCGGGTGGTCAAGTGGCATACTACATTGTGGTGATGGTAGTAGTTGATTGGTGGCATCTGTGATATGATCCCCATAAAATGTCATTCCAAGGGGTGTTTCAGGTGGGATTTGGATAACTTCCATGTTTCCAATTTGGATTTTCTTTGTCCTTGCCTTCCTTCATCATTGTTGATATATTCAGCTCCTTTTTCTAGCCAAAGGCCATGATTGTATTGTAATAGTGATCAAGAATAAAATAAAATATTCTTTTATCGATCACTTGATCCTATTCATACTCTTGCCTCATTGCAAGGTATAATCCAAATGGGATATATTTTCTTACTTCCCATGGAATTATATAATATCCATATTATATTTCTCATGCAGTTAAGTTTGTGATCAAGGGGTTACTTAAGAAGAATCTCCATGTGGTTCTCTTAATGATGAGTTTCCAAGTAACTCCAATGTTTCACTTCATAAGAATCGATGTGGTCAGTGTCTATCTTGTGGATAGGAGGGCCAACCCTCCTATAATAAGACCAGTGGGTTTACCTTCATACCTCCAAGGTATAAGGATGTCTTCATGTGGTCACCCTTAGTTTCTACCATTCCTTGAATGTAGAAACTCTTGACCACAATGCTTGGGAGTTCACCAATTTCCCTTACTAACTTAAGTCCAACTTAAGCTAGTCTCCTCTTGGGTCCAAACAATCCCAAGATTAGGTGTATGCCTTGTAGATTAGATATTCTTCCACCAAGACATAATATCAATCTTTTGCAATGCTTAACTATCCCCATAACCATAGTGGGTAGTTAAGGTGGTCATCACATAGATCCACATAGATATCCAATGTCTATCACTTACCTTGCTCAATTCACCATTAACCTCCATGATGGGAGATAGAATCCAATTTTCCCCACTTTATCATTCTAACAACTCTTGTTTTCCATTTTACAATACTTAAGTAAGGAAGGAGCCTAGCTTAGAGCCATAGATGCCAAGTATAATTCTCAAAAGAGTCCAAGGTACTCCGCTTAAGATCCACAAGGTGTGGAGGGATTCACTTGAATCTTCCATTCTGATTCACTAGTGGTTAAAACATGGGAGAAAGACACTTGGACATTAGTGATCTCCAAGCTTTTACATCATCCTTACCAAGCATGTATTGATTTAGAGTTCACCTATGAGTGTTATAAAATTACAATCTAGGAATTTAACAATGCCCAAAACTTTTGCTAGCCTAGACCTAACATTAGAATCCATTAGCTAGCATGGGCTCTGATACCAACTATAACAACCCTCAATTTAAAACCCACTTGAGAGATTAAATATATATATATAACTATCCTTAAGGTAGAGTTCATAATCAAGGATACATATTCTAACATCAACCAAGGTAGTAAGTAGCCAAGAGATTTACGACATGGTTAGTGTCAACTCTTGTGATAGGAGTGACCAACTCCTATCTAACCTTATGTACCCTCATGATGTTTACTAATCCATAATTTGATTGTTTCTCTCTCTATTAGTTAGGAAGTTAAGTTTTCACACATAATTAGTTGATCATAATTCAATTATAAAACTTACTTCCTACTTGAATGAACAACCATTTCTAATGCAACAAAAAACATACATTATTAATTAATGCATAAAGGTTACCTCATTCAATCAAAGACTATTTGTTATTCATTACATGAAAACATAAACCATTGCATAATATTTAGATAACCATTCCATGGAAAAGTAAATGTAACATCTATCACTAGCTTTATTAATCATCAAGTGTAAATATCATCTTTTCCATTGTAATAGAATGCATACACCTTCATAAACCAACATTGCTTGTTAAAAAATCATTTCATCAAATAAAAATTTAGTAATCATCTCATGGAAATAAAAATGCATTATCCATAATAAAAGCTAACACTCAAGAAGTTTAAATTCCACATAATAAAGATCCATAACATATTTTTTATCCTCGGAAAAACCTCGAAGGAAAACAACCCAGCCTCAAAATATGCATCCTCATATTTCATTAATCCTTTTTATCTCAATTTACAATGATATAAAGAATCCTAGTGATCCTTTCTGAACCATAATTAAATACATTGATATAGGAGAATCCCACACATTCCTATTTTTAGGTCATCATTACAATTGAAACACATAAATAAAATATTCACTGGATACATATACATTGAGAATGAAGGGAACCTCATGGTTCCCTCAAGAATGAATCTCACATTAATTCTTCAAAACATTCAATCCAACATGGAGTGAAAGTTATCTAAAAGTCTTATAATACAATAAGAGACCCCATAATCCCTTCAAGAATAGATTCCACATCTATTATTTCTAAATTCACTCATATTTCCACAAAAGGAATTCTTTAGTGCACACATGCATTCATCATCAGATGCATTTATAAAGCACCATGTAGTTTTATTTCCCAAGATTACATAAGCTACATAAGTACATAGTAAAAGGAAACCCCATAATTTCCTCAAGAATGGATTCCCCATCCATTCTTTCCTAGCTTATCTAGAATGTGCTTTCAACTTCTATTGATTCTCATTTAAAAAAAGATTCAAGTAACATATTTTGTTTAATATAGCAATCCAATTCTTCTACAATTTTTTTGCAAAATTTGTAATATAATATTTTCCCAAGATTACATTATAGTTCTTACAAATTTTTCTAATTTGTACCATAATAATTACCCATGATTACACTATAGTTCTTACAAATTTACCCAATTTTTACCATAATCTTTACCCAATATTACACTATAGTTCTTACAAATTTGCCCAATTTTTACCATAATATTTACCCAAGATTACACTATAGTTCTTACAAATTTACCCAATTTGTACCATAATATTTACCCAATATTACACTATAGTTCTTACAAATTTGCCCAATTTGTACCATAATATTTACCCAAGATTACTATAGTTTTCACCAATTTTGTCACAATTTTGTCTATAATTCATTCTATGATCTTTTTCAAGATTGCCACCAAATGGTACTATTACTTTCATTAAGATTTCACTATGGTTTCCACAAATTTTTATTATAGACTTCTACAAATATTTCCACAAGTTTGTACTTAAGTATTTTCATATGGTTACATTATAGCCCTCGATTTGTACTTTGACATGTTCCATCTAATTTGAACAACTCAAGATTTATTTCCTCCATGTTATTTTTTTTATAGAAATAGTACCTTATAACCTCCAATTCAAAGGTTAGTTTGGCTAAAGTAAAGTGGATTAAAATTAATCAATTAAGGAGAAAAATATCTAAGGTCATGATCATACCTAAACTAGCCAATAACCCAAGCATTGGACATGCATCGATCCATACAACCACAAGTGATTTCCAATCGAACAAGTCAAACCTGCACCTAATCACTAGCACCCTAACCTTCACGGTTAGGTTGGTTAACCTTGGCGATTAGCCCGATCACCATAAATAGTCACTTCCTTATAGGAGCCTTCAACTATATAAATTACACCAAGTTCTCCACATGCACGATGTGGTATATTTCAATAACATTAAATAAGAAAAATATACCAATTGTATCATTATAAAATCAAACCAACCACATGCATACACATCGTAAACTCAAGAAATATCGAGACTAGGGTAGTTCAACATGTATCTTAAGACATCTAACTATTTTATAATGGCCATCACTCAGTGACCATCATGACCATCGAGTGGTGGTCATATTCTAAATTTCAAACAATCCTTTATAAACTACATAAACCATCTCATCGAATCATTCATCCCATGAAGTTAAAATGGATTCACTACCACTAAAACAAATATGTGGCTATCAAAAAATAACCAATAACCATATGATAGAAATCTTACAATATGATAATGTCAACCCTGATATGCCAAGTATCTCATCAATCGATGTAAGGGAGACCTCACTTGATGGCACTCCTTGACCATCGAGTGATGATCAAATAAAATAGGAAGGATATTCTATTTTAAGGCATAAAGCACTTGCTACATCAATTCATGCCAAAGTAGCATTCCTTCTTGGGCTCTCTCGAGCATGAACATCGCACTTTGGGGTGCACAGGTTACTCACATATCATAATAAAATGCTACCCTACACCACAGGTGTATGTTCAAGGTTGCAATTCCATATTGATTAAAAAAATCCATAGATTAACATGATTGAGGGTTACAAGAGTTCGATCTAGACATCATGGCTTAAAGGTATTCAGAAGATTTTAAAACATCCCAAACAAAATAAATACACAAGCATAGGAGGTATTTGAGTTTGAATTAAAAAATCCTTTATTTCAACCATAATCAAGGATGAACTTGAAGGATTTGAATCTATGTTGGTGAGATTACAAGTAGAGGTCTTCATCTAGATTCAGACATAGATTAACACCGATTATAGTGAGGACCTTCCCATAATAGTATACTAAGGTTAATTTATTGATAGGTCAACAACAAAATAAGAATCATTATCAAAAAAATTAAACCATTTTCATCAACAAAATGGGTGAAATTGAAGTTGCAGGTAAAACTGAATGCTAAAAGTTGAGTTCAAGGGAATGTAAACTTAAATCCCACATGTAATCTATTGGGGACAGAGCATATAGTAGAAGCAATTATATGCTATGATGACTATAACCACAAAGTGATGGCCATCGAGGCTCTGTTGGTGGTGGTAGTGGTGGTGGTTTGACTATTTAGGTGGTTGTCCTAGTTTATTAGGAGCTTTCCCTAACATAGACTGAAATATCCCTTTTAAAAATAGAATTTAACAAGACATCATAAGGTGTCAACAATAATTACTACAAGGAAATTTTATAATTTCTAATAGAAACCTCCATCGAGGCCAAATCCAAAGGTTTTAGACCAATAATTATTAGAGAGCATCTAAATGGCAACCATCCAATAAAAAAATGCATAAACCTATTAAAATAATACACACACATTCAAGGGGAAATATAAATATTACACACGCATTCAAGGATAAGTATAAAGTTGTGATGCAACCTGGATAAACTTGATATATTCAAATTTTATGAAATATCCTTTCTTCCTAGCCCTCTTGCTTGCCCTCAACCTCCTTGAGCTATTCTTCCCATATATTCCTCCATAAATTTCCTCTAAGGATGCCTACCTCTTAGTTAAATAAATGGAGGTATTTATAGACTTTTGGAAAACTTACCTATTCAAAATTTCCATTCAATAGTTAAGCTTGGAATAAGGTAGAAGGAAGGATCTAGGAATAGACAAATTCAACCATAGGAAGACTAAAATACCCATGGTTTTATTTTTCCTTCTTCTAGAAATTAGCCCCAATTTTCTACTTCTTCTAGAATTGGCTACATTTTTCTTCCCCTTCTAGAAGTCCTCTTTTCTAATTTCCTTTTATTTCAATTTTATCATTTGTAGCAATAAAATAATTAATAAATTTCCATGTAGGTGTTAAAGATAATTAGGAAAATTTAAAACCATACCCAATTCCAATTAAATTTTTTTGGCTATTGGTATTCTCCCTCTTTGATGAATCCTTCTTGCAATATTACACTCCTACAAGCATTTTAATCTTTGTAGTTTTTTTCCTAGCCACCTTCAGAAGTGCCCATACCTACAAATCAACAATACATTAGTAATACCATATTCAAAACATCCATGGTATTTAACTACTGATCATATTTACATCTACAAAATATGCTAATCTACCCCATCAATGGGACTTGCCAAGGGAGGATTGTGACATACTTCCTCCCTTATATTAAACACAATCCTTTGTGTTTCCACAAAATAAGTAAGCATGAGTAAAACACAAGTTTACATAGCCTTCAATTTTCCAAAGTGGTACTTGTTTAATAGAGGGGTCCCTCTAGACCCTACTTTGCTCCATATTTTGCATCACAAAGAATGTTAAACAAACATAGAGTAATATTTTATTCTCATAAATAAGATATGTAGCCATATTTTCATATCAAAATGAGTCTAGGTTTATCAAAAACTCTTACAAAGGAGTTTTAACCTATTATTTGATGATCATTTCTATGAATTACCCACATAGAAAATAGTTGTCATCAAATACAAAGACATAACTTCATAAATCTCACTTCAAGATACCCATATATCTTAAATTTCTTTTTGAAAAACTATCTGCCATCACTAGTGCATCATCCTTGATGTCTCCTAGTTTACATTTTTAGTCAACCTATTGACTATTATGTTAAATTCATACCTCAAGAGATACAAATGTCAAGTGAAGTCCTCAAAAGAGTCTAAGGTACACCACTTTAGACCCATAAACTATGTAGGGTTTGCTTAGCTCTTCCACTTTGATTTACCAGTGGCTCAATAGTGGGAGGATAGGTATTGAACATGTATAGTCTTTGAGAATTATTCCAATAATATTATCATCATGTGATGTCCATGGTCACACTTACTCCTTGTAAGGTGCTATTCCAAAAGTATTATCATCCACTCATAATAATGGTCACACTTACACCCTGTAAGGTGCCATTCCAAAAGTGTTATCATCCACTAATAATAATGGTCACACTTGCTCCCTATAATATGCCATTCCAAATATATTATCATCCACTGATAATATCTATGACCACATTTACTCCATGTAAGGTGTCATTCTAAACATATTATAATCCATTGATAATATCTATGACTACCCTTACGCCATGTAAGATGTCATAATTTAATCAATTTTAAGAGAGGATCCCACACTCTTCTTTAAGGATAGATTCTCTATCTATTCCTCCTAAGAGTGTTCCAATATTAACTAATAATAGAACTCTCATGTCTAATATTCCCCATTTAGGTTAATTTTAAATCAAAACTAAAAATAAGATTTCCATATTTATTTCATTAAGTTTTTTGGACTCACACATAGATGCATCTCGAATTCCCTCTATATATATTATGTGTCCCAAATATTGTACTTTCGAGACATAGAAATCACTTTTTGATAGATTCCCATAGAGTTATTTCTTATTAACAAATCTAACACAATTCTAATGTGTATATCGTGTTCCTTCCTATATTAGGAGTATATTAGGATATCATCTAAAACTATGAGGATAAACTAATCTAGATGCCTCTTGAACGCACTATTAATCAAATTTATGAATGCAACTCGGGCATTAGTTAGCCTAAAGGCTGAGACTATAAATTCATAATACCCATATCTAGTCTTAAATGTTGTTTTGTGAGTATCCTCTTCACGTATCCTTAATTGATGATACTCTAATTTCAAATCAATATTTGTGAATATTGTGGCATCATTTAGTTGGTTAAACAGATCTTCGATCCTAGGTAAAGGGTACTTATTCTTGATGGTGGCTTTTTTAAGCATTCTATAGTCAATATATAACTGAAGTGAGCCATCTTTCTTTTCAATGAATAAAATCTATGTACGTCATGGTGATACACTAGGCTTTATCAATCCCTTTTCCAACAATCCTTGTAGTTGTACCTTCAAATCTTGCATCTCTATAGGGTTAATCCTATAAGGAGATCTATGGATAGGTTCTACTCCTAGCATTAACTCAATAGTAAAGTTAAATTCTCACATAGGAGGAAGTCCGGGTAGGTCTTCAGGAAACACATCCCTAAATTCTTGCAATATTGAGTGTTTCCCAAACACCTCTTTCTTTTGATCCTCTTTGAGTTTGTTAAGTTTCATAACATAGACCAACCCTCCTTTTTTGATAGTTTTCTTTATTTTCATAGTAGATAATAGCTAGGGTTTGAATGACCCCTATTCACTATGGATCATTATTCTTCCTTTGCCTTCTTCAGAATACTCTATCTACCTATCTTGGAAATTTATTAAAGCTTTATGATCCTATATCCAGTCCATTTTCAAGATAATATCAAGAGCATGTAGCGATGCTACATACAAATATCCTATGGTGGAACCAACAATAAGGGTATTTTCAGCCATAGGAAAACATTGGTCCACTGAGTAGATTTTCCCATAACCATACTCAACCTTCCACCCTTGTGCCAAATATATCAACCTCTATGGAATATCCTTGGATATTATTGAAGATAAAACTATTTGTATCTCCACTATCAATTAAAATGTTTTCTTATTTATTAAAAATTTTACCTTTTAAGAGAAATGGGATGGCTTACCCTTCTAACTTCTAACTTCCAGTTGCAACAAAAATTTGGTGGACGGGTTCCTTTCCCTTTGCACTGGATGTACTTGGCCTTGGTTGATGTGGGCATTGGATAGCATAATGTGGGTATTTGAGTTATAACACTATTCCTTGGGTCCTTGATGGCTTTCCAGTTTTTGCTTCCCTATCTTACTCATTGGGACTAAATTTAGTTATTTTTGTGGTTGGGGTTTAGTATTACTAGGGTTGTTGTTATTTCTCTTTTGGAAGTTCCTTTTGAACTTTCCCCGCTTCATTTCATTCCTTCTTTCGAGTTTTGGAAAGCTCTTACCCATATGATCATATTATTTCTCCCACTTTATGAATCCAATACTATTCCTTTTCTAAGTGCTTGTTGATCTCATTCATATAGAACGGTATAATCAAATTGAAGATGAACTTATGTCTTCTTAGCTAGATCATAGGCTTTATGTGGGGACTTCTTCTCATGCATATTTGTATAAAACCTTATCCTAGGTTTTGTTCCCAAGATGAACTTATGGATCCTCATATTTTCATCATAAGTGGGTACATATTTTAGCAACGTAACAAGCTTCTTATAGTATACTTCCATGGATTTGATCCCTTGTCAAAGGTTGGCAAATTATTTGAATTTAGTTGCATAAAAATGCTCTGTGAGGAACATTTCCTTGAATATTGTGATAAAGTCCTTCCATTTTAGATCAACTACTTTGATATTCTATTCTTCTTGGTAGGTTTCCCACCAATCCAATCTAACCCCTTGTAGATGTAGTGTTGCCCAAACTATCCAAGTTCCAAGGGAGTTGTTCTTCATTATGCAATAAATATCTAACTCCCTCATCCAATATTTAGCTGCATCACCCTCCCCTTCTCCATAAAATTTGGAGGTAAGGACATTTTTTATGTCCTTAGCTAGTTCTTTTTCTAATAGAGTTTTGGATTCTTGCTCTTCATTGGTTGGTTCATTAGCTTGCCTAAAATATAAGTTTGTAGCTTACAAATCTTGATTTGCTAAGGTCTCTAGCAATTATTTCATTTGATCTTGCATCGTAGTGACCATTGCAGTGAGGTTCTCTACCTCCCTATTAGGATTGCTCAACTTTTCATCTCAAGATTCTTCCTCAACATTGCTCTGTCAAGTCCACCTACTTGGGAGAATAGGCTTATCTCCTATTGTTTTCAGTGCCATTTATCTTGTTCACATGAAAGAAAGAATTTCATGTTATGTCATAGCTTCTTACTTGAACTGTACTACTAACCCTAGCCAAACACATAATTTATATTAGCTAAACACATATTTTTCTTCCTAAGACCACCCCCACTTTATATGAGGTGGTTCTCTAAAATTTCTATTTAATTCCAGTGCTAATTTCCACACTTACAATATTTAATGGAGTATAAGCTTCCCATACTAGGGTCAACCTTCTTAAAATTCCAACAATTGGGAGTTCTAGATCTTCCCAACTTTAGCTTAAAAACTAAGCAAGAACCTGAATAGGAAGATACCTAAATCCTTAGCATATCCTATGAAGCTTCTAGTCCCTCGTACCTAGAGCTCTGATACCAAATGTAATGACCCAAAAAATATAAGTAGGGTTTAAAGATTTTTTTTTACAAGAAAAAACCTAAGAGGGATTTTCCATATCCCTAACCAACATGTGCGTTGTTAAGAAGACAAATAAATTAATCTAATAATTTAAGTTGACTAACATTCTCTTCCTTAATCTAATAAAAGGTATGCCCATATCTATACCATACACAAGTCCATCTGTGTAGGTATACTATGTGTATTGCACATAAGTTATCAATCTCATCTCCGCGATGAGCTAACTTATCTTTCCATAGATATCCAAGTTTTTCTAAGTTTTGTTGCAAGGGATCCCATAATCCCTTAGGCCCCTTTTTCTCTACTTAACATAAAAACAATAATCATTTTTAGATAACAAAACAACCATCTAACTATGCTAAAACATGAGATCCTCTAACCCTTCTTTCTTCATAAGGACAATATTAAATCTACCTACTTAATTTAAACATGGAATAATACCTACAAAAGCACCAAGAAATATACTTAAATAAAACATCATCATCTAATTAAAGCATTTAAACAAAGGAATAGCTATGAAACTACCACAACCATGATTCTTCATAAATGATAAGTTAAAGATACATCATTCATTTGTTCATTAGATCTTTACATAACCCAAGTATGGTAAAACCTCCATACTTAAAATAATAAGGTATTACATTATTATCCATCTAGAAAAATTACTTACCTAGAGTCTTATCTAATAAATAAATTTATCATTACAACTAATGTCAAGGTTAATACTTTGGATAAGTGTCCTCCTCAGTTCTTCTTGTCTTCCCATCACTCAATTGATGGTAGTAAGGGATCAGGAAAACTCATGAATTCTATGAAGCATGCATCTAAATGCATCTACTAAATAACTTATGAAGCAAGTGCATATATAATTGGTTTTCAAATTGCAACTATACAAAACTACTTGATGCATCCAATCATGAATCATTTAGTCAACATCATAAGGAATTCCATACATTCGCTCTTATCTTTATCAATAAAAGAAGAGAGTTATTTCATCAAATACAAAGTAATTCACAACTCTTCCTTTAGTCAATCAAAGGTTCATACTTTTCATCACACAAAGTCAATTTTCTTAATCCATTAAGGTCCCATACCCTTTATCAATTAAATACTTAAAATAATCTATTTCTTCAATCAACTAAGGTCTCATACCCTTAATCAATCAAATACTTAAACAATATATTTCTTTAATCAACTAAGGTCTCATACCCTTAATTAATCAAATACTTAAAACATCCATTTCTTCAATCAACTAAGGTCCCATACCTTTAATTAATCAAATACTTAAAATATCCATTTCTTCAATCAACTAAGGTCCCATACCCTTAATTAATAAAATAATTAAAACATGCATTTCTTTAATCAACTAAGGTCCCATACCCTTAATTAATCAAATACTTAAAATATCTATTTCTTCAATCAACTAACGTCCCATACCCTTAATTTATCAAATAGTTAAAATATGTATTTCTTTAATCAAATAAGGTCCCATACCCTTAATTAATCAAAAAATTAAAATATCAATTTCTTTAATCAACTAAGGTCTCATACCCTTAATTAATCAACTACTTAAATTATCCATTTCTTTATTCAAATAAGGTCCCATACCCTTAAGTAATTAAATACCTAAAATATCCATTTATTTAATCAACTAATCTCCCTTACCCTTAATTAATTAAATACTTAAAACATCCATTTCTTCAATCAAAAGGCATACCCCTTTTAATAAAAATTCTACCTTTTATAAATAAAAAAATTCTATCTTTTATAAATACAAAAGTCTATCTTTTATAAATACAAAAGTCTATCTTTTATAAATATAAATTCTATCTCTCAATTATGTCCTTAATTAATCAAGATATTTAATGCAAAAAAAGGGTTAGACCCTAGTCAACAAATAAATATAGTAGGTAATGTGAACTAAACAACTGGTTGTTCAAGAAATAGGGTCAAAACATAGGCCTATAGATAGAGAGTTCACCATAGGTGTTGTCGTTGGCACCTAATAACTAGTGCCACAGTGGATAGCCTAGAGGTTGGCATGCCTACTTCTAGTGGTCATACCACTAAGGGGGGGTTTCCCCTATAATGCATGATATGCCCTTAACACTCCGCATGTGGGATTTATCAATATCTTGAGTTAAAAAACAAGCAGTAAGAGAAATCAACCAAACCAACCAACAACAATTCATAGATCAACACGTGGCAAGAGCTAACAAGACAAGAGTAAGTCATGGAAAATTCACATAAGGGGAGGATATTCCAACAATCATCACCAAGCCTACGGTCTTGGATATATATTAATGGTGCATCACCACTTTTAAACAAATCCCACACCCTTCCCACCATGCATGTGGGATAAAGTGCAAAATTTTTGGGGCTCATGAAGCTTTATACCACACGCATAGTGTGGGGGCTTCATAGGAACTTAAGTCATGTGGGACATCGATTAATATCCAACCAACACTTGATGGTTGAGTGGTGGTGGATAGAGGTGTTGCTTTGGCTAAAGCGGTTCAAATTGTGGCACAACTTGTTGTTAATAGGGTTTGGTAGAGGTCGATATAATTTTTAGCCTATCCAATTTTAAAAGCATATAACCAATAGTCACACATGCACCTTGTGGTTTCCAAGAGGTTGAATAAAAATTTAGAGGTGCCCTAAGTTACTCAACCACAAGCTGGTGGTTGAGGGGTCCTCACGCCTAGGAAAAAAAGGCATTAGAGCACTAGCTGGTGGTGCTGCTCCATGTAGTATCCAAGGAAGGAGGTGGGGGTCTTTTAAAGCACAAAATACACCATTTAATAAATTAAAAGGAAAGGGAGGAGTTTCAGGCTTAAAAACAATATGAACTTGTGCTTTCTTTGAGAAATAAATCATGTAATTCTTATTCTCACCTTCTCGCCTTCGTCCTCCTTATCGCAAACAACCAAAACATCCTCCTCCTCACAAATCCCTAAACATTTTCACTATGGACCTCTTAACAAGGCATCCCATCTTCCTTAAGCCTAAAAGTACTCCTTTAGACATTAATACCATCTAATGAAATTAAATACATGTCTATCCCAAGGGGCAAGAGGGGAATATTTTGATTTTAAAATCATTCTTTCTCTCTTCCAAAATCTCATGCCCCCAAATACAACCCTTTAAGTTTTAAAAAAGTTTAAAATATTTATTTTATTTGAAATATAAATAGGTCATTCTCTTTTATTATTTAATTTAAACAAGAGGAGCTTTCCTTTCTTTTTGCATAATCAAAAGAATTAAAAATAGAATTAAATAAAATTTTCCAAGCATTGTTACTTAGTATTTAATTCAAATCAAATAAATCATTAATCATTTTTTTATTAATTTAAATAAAATACCAATACTAATATTGAACATTAGTATGGTATTCAAGTGGTCTAGGTTTAATAGGGCCTCTATGCCTATTAATCCATTTTGAAGGGGATTGAATACCCAATCTACTTACACATAAGCATGCATATAAAATCAGGTAATCAAGTGCATCAAACAAGGTGGTTGATTCTTTTCAAGTCTCCAATTGCCTATCCCACTTGAAGACTTATGGTAACTTCTAGGTTACCAACTTTAGGCTTTAGACAATTGGATTTCTTACTACCACCAAAACAAGAATCATGCATCTATATGAGGGTATTCATCCATGTTACCCTAAGCTACCATAATCATCATTTCCCTTTTCAAGTACCACATTCTTGGTGGTTGATTCTACCTCTTCCACCCATGAGTGTACCTGGTCTTGCATATTAACAATACATCAACAATACCATATTCTTCAAATATGAATCAATGTAAACATTGCATAATCATTCAAATGCATCAAAAACTTAATATCAAGTTATCATTGATCAACACATAGTCTTTCATGCAAAAAGTCCTACCAAGGAGGGTCGTGGCAATAGTAATTACACATAAATCAATATAATACATTTCCAAAGTGACAAGCTAAGATGCAAATGGAACAATATGGTAGAGAAAATAAATATTCTAAAATAAAAAACAAAAGTAAAGCAAAATAAAAAGAAGTCTCTAAAAAATAATATCTAGAAACTATGATAAACCATCATGAAAGCTCTAACTTCAATGTAGTTGCAAGAAAAGGATGATATGATTCAAGTGTTTCAAGAGCAAATGCATGGTCTACAACAAGATCTAGATCAAGAAAAGAAGAAGGTACATGTCTCTTATTTCTCCCAAGAGGCACTAATATAAATTAAGAAAGAAATCTAAAGCAAAATCCTCCAAAGGTCTCTTGAAGCATACCAAATTGTTAACTACTTGATATTTAGCATACAAGTCATAAAAAATATAAAGGTGGATCTTGTAGAAGCCCAAGCTAAGTTTGAGGATAAAATAGAACACACAAAATCCACGATCAATCTATCTAGAGAAGATTAAAACCACCTATGACAACTATGACAAATAAAGAATGGAACTTTTGACAAAAGGGGTATCACGAGGGATACTCTAGAATTTTACACACAAGGTGAGACATTACTACCATTAATACCTCTATGGCTAGGGTTACCCCTCAATTTTTATAAGGAATGATAATTCCTTAAGAAAATAAAAAAGTGTCCAGGAAAGAAAAGAAAAATAGAATAAAACATGAAAAACACAACAAGCAAACAAACATGGCAAGGATCACTCGGTACAACATGAATCTACTACAGCTATCATGAAATTCAATCTATCTAAGATGGAATGCATGGATGAATAGAAGAAAGGGAAAGGAATAATAAAGAAAGATAAGAGAGGAAGAAGAAGAAGAAGGAGGAGGAGGAGAAGAAGAAAAATAACATCTCCAAAGATGGTCAATGAAATAGAAAGTGAGAGAAGCTGATCAAGAACCCTATCAGAAGGGTGTTATGCCCAAATGGATGGTCCAAATATGGAGTGAAAACCTATTATGGGTGTAGTACTCACTAAGATGGATATATGGGCTAAATATGAAGCATAACTTGCTATGGATGATTGGTCAAATGATCAAAATATGGAGCATAACCCGCTATGGATGATTGCTCATTATTGACTACTATGGGGTGATTATCCACTAGGATGTATGTTGAAACCTATTGAATTGGTTGAGCTTATCTTATAATGGGGTGTAGTTCCCAGTGAGTCAAAATAAGCGTAACCCAATAGGGATGATATATTATTGTTGATGTGTATGATGTATTAGCAAGTACTACTTGATAGGGGTGCATAAGAATGTATATAGACAAGGCAATATGAGCATAACATAATGTGAGTGTGTTTATGTGCTAGAAGAAAAGAGAGGAAGATGAGGAGCAACAAACTCTGCATGTGTACCCCCAGCTTGAAGTTTCAACTATTGAAAAATCAAGAGGGAGTAAATTTGAAAACAAAGGAGAGAATAAAACAGACATCCTTGTCTAAACAAAGAAGATAGATGATAAAGAAGAATCATGCAAAGGACAAGGATATACCAAAAGATGAATGTATTCCTTAACTTTGGAGAAAAAATGATGAGCGTAAAAATTTTAAAGTCAAGGGACACAATAAGAAGAGAGAAGAGAAGAAAAGACAAAAAGACAAAAAGTAGAGAAGAAGGAATGAAAATGTAGGGGCCCTAGGTTGGGGCTTCGTTAGGCATCATACTAGTGAGAGTGCAATGCATGTGATCTATGACCTAACTAGGTATCATAACTTACCATTTTTGTGAATCCCCAAAAAGATATATTTACAAGTAGTCATGAGAAAGCAACAATGCAATTATGACAAGCAAAAGTGTAATAGAAACATAATATTAGGCAACCATGCAAAGTATGATAGGTAGTCATACAATATGAGCAGGCAAGAAAACACGGTATGATCTAATATAAATGTAAAATACAATGTAGATGATGGATCAAGCATAATATCTTTTTAAATGCATTATATTCATAGGTTATTTAAGTTATTTACCATCCAAAGAAGCCAAAAAATAGGCACCTAATCCAAAATTGGTCATTATGACAAAGGGCCCTAACCAATTGGGCTGAAACTTACCTTGAAGATCAACACGAGCATTGGTGTTCTTCTAGTTTTCCTTGAGGACAATGTCCCCAACCTCAAAATAACAATTGTAAACTTTCTTAGAATAATATCATTGAAACCAATCCAGATAGGCTCACAAATTCTCTAAGACATGAATACACTTTTCATCTAGCAGCTCCAATTGGTGCAAATGGTTTGATACTCATCACCGATTAAGTTATATTGTAACAATATGCACAATGAGGGAACCTCGAGCTCAAAAGGAAATATTACCTTAGACCCATATACCAAGATATATGGTGAGGCACCTGTGGGGGTATGCACACTAGTACGATAGACCCATAAGATAGGGTAAAGCTGGATATGCTAGTCATGATCGATCTTACTAACCAAATTCTTCAATATCCTAATCAAGGACTTATTGGATGCTTCATCTTATCCATTACCCTGAGGGTAATAAGGAGTTGACCACCTGTGCTAAATCTTGTACTTAGCACAAATATTATGAACATCCTAATTCTTGAAAGGAGTTTTATTATAAGAAACACTCATCGAAGGAATCCCAACTCTATAAAGAATTTGGTTAAAGATGAAATTAGAAACCTGAATTCTAGTCACCGTAGCTAGGGGTTTGGCTTCAACCCATTTAGTGAAGCACTTAATAATTTATGACCATAATATGGCACTAGGTTAACCTTCTCAATAATGTCCAATCCCCACATGGAAAATGGTCAATGGGAAGAGATAACCTGGAGGTCTTGAGAAGGAGCATGAACAATATGGTTGTGGCATTGACACTTGTTGTAGCACCAAACATAGTTGCATGCATATTTATCCATGGTAGACCAATAGTACCCCATCTAAAGGAAATTTTTGGTAATAGCATTGCCACTAACATGACACCCACATGAACCTCCGTGAGCCTCACTAAGAGCAAGCCAGGCTTCATTGGAGTCAAGACATCGTAGGAGGATGTCTTCAAAAAATGTCAATACAAAGTATTATCGATTATGATGAATTGAAATGCTATTTTGTGAAAAAGGTTACGCTAATTACAATCTAAACCATCAGACATCAAACCATTTTTAAGAAAATTAAAGATATCAGTATACCATGGCTCATATGGGGAAGCTCCAATGGTAAAATAATCTAACAAAACAAGACAAGAACTAAGTGATGTGGGCTCCTAGAGTTTCTTAATGATAATCGATGCTTGATCATCTTCCAACTCCAAAGGGAACAAGGATGCAGCAACAACCATGGCATATGAATGGTATTTTTAGGATCTAAGGATAGGATATATGGTTACTCGATAAAATAAGGACAACAACTTGGTGATAATATCCTTATAAGGCTTAAGTGTATCATCCCAAGTTTTATAAAAATCATTAATTTGATTAACCACAAGTTGAGAGTCACTAAAAATTGAGAGGACTCTAACTTGCAAAGCTAAGGTTGCTCTAAGACCAAGGATCAAAGCTTCATACTTTGTAGTGTTTTTTGTGTAAGATAAATTAAGTTTGAAGGACAAGGGGATGATTTTTTTTGTGGGGTAACTAGAATGACTCCAGCACCAGCGCCCTTCATGCATTGGGATCCATTAAAAAATAAAGTCCAAAACTCAGACTCTTCAGCTTCGATGTTGAAGCACTATCGAGAAACCCAACAACCAAAGGATGGGTAGCTTCTAGGGGAGCAGAGGCTAACTGATCAACTATCACCTAACCCTTAATATCCTTCTAACCTATGAAAGTTAGGTCAATCTCACTAAGGGTTAATACCCACTTAGCAGCTCGACCTGAAAGGTGTAGCTTAGAAATCAAATAACGCAAAGGATCAAACTTTGAAACTACCAATATCTTATGGCTAAGCATGTAGTATCTTAAATTTTAGGAAGCAAACACTATGGCAAGTAAAATCTTATCAAAGGGAGTGTACCTAGTTTCATAGATAACCAAGGTTCTACTGATATAGTAGATATTTCACTCTTTATTTTGATCATCATGTTGGGCCAACGTGTCTCCCAAAGCATGATTAGTAGGTACTATGTAAAGCATCAAATGCCTACCAGGAATAGGGAAAAATAATATAGAAAGGGAAGTGAGATACTAATTGAGATCATAAAAATATTTTTGACATTCAGAATCCTAGTAGCAGACCACATCTTTCTTAAGAATCTTAAGAAAGGGTTGACACTTATTGGGTTAACTGGGAAATGAATCGACGAATATCCTAAATCTTACATTACATGCTATATAGTTCAATCAGGTTGTAGGTAGAAGGCATGTTAGTGATAGTCACTATCTTAGTGGGGTTCACTTCAATGCCTCACCTAGAAACTATGAAGCCTAAAAAATTGCTAGATGTGACTCCAAACACACACTTAGTGGGTTTAATATGAACCCTAAACTTTAGAAGCCTTTTAAATATTCATCTTAAATCACAAACATGATCCTTTCATTCTATGGAGTAAGCTAGAAGATCATCCACATAGTCCTGGAGAATATCATGCATCATGTCATGGAAAATATAAGTCATGGCCTACATATAGGTAGCTCTTGTATTCTTCAAGATGAAAGGCATGACTTTCCAGTAGAAGGTACAACATGGAGTAGTGAATGTTGTCTTGTCCTAATATTCAGAGGCAATAAAAATCTAATTGTATCAAGAAAAACCATCCATGAGAAAAAAGTATTCCACATTTGGTAGTGAAATATACAATCTGATCTATGTTGGGCAAGAGAAAATTATCCTTGGTACATGCTAAGTTAATGTCCTAAAATTTGGTACATATTCTGATTGTTCCTTCCTTCTTAGCCATAGGAACGATATTGGAGATCCAATCCGAATAGTTGATAGCCTTTATAAAACCAACATCAAGGAGTTTTTAGAGCTCCTTCTTGACTAAGATGGTGACCTTAGGATGCAAATTTCTAAGTTTTTACTTAACAGTCTTAGCACTAGTCTTAGCTACCAAATGATGCATAACAAGGGAGGGATCAAGACTTGGCATGTCAACATATGATAAAGCAAAAATACCTTGATATTATTTTAACAAATTGGGCAATTGCTCTTGCTCATCCATGGACAAGGCTTTACCTAACTTAAGTATTTTAGAGGCTTCTTCAAAATTTATGTTCATGTCTATGGTCTCCTCAATAATAATGAACAACTCATCCTCAAGAGGAGGTGGGGCAGGAATCACTACTAATTTCTCAAGGTCCTCATAACCAAAGTCCAGTTGAGAATTAGAAGACTCAACCTATGCAGTGCCAACGATAGACCCATAAAATTATATGTCATTCTTAGGTGCATCCTCATATTTGGCATACTTCTTAGGGGTTATGATTGACACAGAAGGAGAGGGTGGCTCCTCATCCTTAACACTCCACTCTAAACCTTGATGAGATCCATCTAAGAGAGATTCTAAAGAAGAAGAGTTGTCTTGATCCTATGGTGATACATTGATTGGTGATTCCTCATCAAAATTTCCAAATTGCTTAGTTTTGTTAGATAAGGAATTTGATGAATGAAACTAAGCTAGATCATCTGGTGAGCAATATTAAAATGGATGAGGATCACCCAATATAGAAATAAGTTTGTTTCCATATTCAAATTTTAAACATTGATGAAAGGTAGAAGGGACAACCTTCATTGCATGGATCCAAGGACATCTAAGAAGTAGATTAAAATATGCAGGGCAAGATACCACATAGAACAATGTATCAAAAATCTTAGGTCCAACTTTAAGGGGAAAAGATATGGTACCACAAGCTTCTTGGGACCCATTGTTGAAAGTTTTAATGATATCACCAAATTTAGTTAAATCTTCCTATTTTAATCCAAACTTTTGAAATAAATGATATGTGCATAAATTAAGGGAAGAACCATTATCAATCATAACTCTCTTGATAAAATTATCCCCAATAAATGTGATGATGTAAAAACAAGAATATTCATGCAAGTTTGAGGAAGAGATATCAACATCCGAGAATGTGAGAAGATGTACCCAAGAGAACTTACAATATTGGCCATATCACTAAGGTAAAAAATTGTTGTTTTATAACATTTATCAAGGCTTCTCCATGAGTAGGATAATTTTACAAAAGTTCTAAGAGGGAAATGTTTGCTGAAAAAATCATCTCTTGTTGAGATTGTTGGATCTATCGATTATGCACCTGCTGTTTTGAAGTAGTTGTTATCATGCTAACCATATTTTTGTAAGGAGGTGGTATATTCTTATAAGATACTTGATTAGTTGTATACTATCCTTGCTTAGGTACATTTTTGTTAACAATGGATCCTTGTTGACCCCTTGAAAACTGAGAATTTCCTACATCAAGATATCTTGCATCAATTAAATCTTGAACCACGTGTTTTAACTTCTTACAAGAATGTGTCCAATTTCCTTCCACTTTGTGATATGCAAAATGTTGACCTACATTGTACCAATTAGCTATGGTATCTAGTTTCCTTATGAGAGGTAACTCAATTACGTTGGATTTTAATAGTTGTTTTAGAACTGCTTCCATGGATATTCCAAGTCTTGTGAAATTCCTTTGTGGAGGTTTTTGAAGTATTATCTTTTTTAGGTTGTTAACAACATTATTAATAGGACTACTATATATTGCATCATCACCTTCCAAGTGCTTGTTCTTATACTGTGACTTAGTAGATTTTTATTTTTTTATTTTGAGTTGTCCTTTTTTGATAAGATCCTATTCTACTTTTCTTTTTAATTCAATGGCTTGATCAAAAGATGTGATAGTAGTAGTCTCTAGTGCATAAGGTAAATGCCATTGCAAACTTCCAATAAATGTCTCAAGCATATCTATAGGAGGTAAAGTATACCTCAAGCATTCAACTAGGCTTCTCCAATGAACCAAAATTTCTAAGAAACTTTCCTCTTTACCTTTTTTCAAATTATAAATATCTTTCATGGTCACAATCCTATCAACATAAGCACTAAATCGTTGAACAAATAATTCTATTGTTTCTTCAAAATTCCTTAAGGAATAATTAGTAAATCGATAATACAATTCTAGTGTCATGCCACCAAGACTCTTAGGGAATGCTTTTAGTAAAAACATGTCATCATATATGAGATCATGGTATGGTATTCTAAATCTTCTTAAATGCTCTATTGGATCTTAGGTACCCTTATATATAGGTAAAACTAGGATAGAAAAATGCTTAGTATATGGCCTTGCAGCAACAATAGGATCCAATTGTTGGTTACACATTTCTTTATAACTATAATTGAAACTTGAAGGTTGAATCATATCAACTTTTGAAACCAATTGCTTTACCATATTTGTCAAATTTTGCACTTTTGGATTACTATTATGCAATGCTCCCAGATTCCCTAAGGGAGGGGTGTTGGAGATATTGATGTTATTGTGATATGTGGTATCTTATTGAAGAGGATGACTAACATTTAGTGGAATAGAGGCAAAAGTGTTGATGCTAGCAGATTGAGGAGGAAATTGAAAATAATTTTGAGTGACACTACTAGTTGGAGGGACTTGTAGATTCCTTCCAAAATTGGTGGTTATAGTAGCAGTATAGGTCGAATGATGAATAATATTACCTTGATTCAAAGATTCACTCAAGGAGTTGTTATGAGATGGCCTAACTTCCTCAAGTAGGGATTCATTTTCTAGAGCTGCATCTAAGGCATGCTTATGATGCTCGTAAAAGGTCCACATATGCTCAAATGATTTAAAGGTAAGATTCCCATTGGATCCCCTAATAGGATCAAGACTATTATCAACATCTTCTTCTTCAATATTATGATTTTCTCTATCAATTTGATCATTCTCTTGGAAAATATCATCAAACCTTAGAGGCCTTCGCTCACTCCCAAGGTTGGAAGCCATTAGGAAAAGGAGAAAAGGACTAGGGTGGAAAGAAAGGAAACTAAGACCAGAAAGCAAGCAAAAGATATTATGTTTTTTTTAATTTTTTTCTAATCTAATACACAAAATTAATGATCTTGATTAAATTTTTAAAATAAAATGAGGTGTTCATGTTGGGTTCACCAAAGATGTAGAGGGGGAAAAATGCCCTACCACGTATGATTCTCAAGGCTGGATCCATAGGGAAGCCTTGAGGTGACTATGGGGGTTGTATTTTTCTCTACACTCAGTGTGGAAGAAAGGGAGGAAGGATTAACCAAAAATAGTTTTAGGACTCGTTCCAAGCCCAAGGGTTTTCAAGAATGTTTGATGCATTCATTTCAAGACAATCACCTATGTTTGACCTTTCTAGATCTGTGTTATGAAATATAAAGGATAATGCAAAAATATAATATGCAAGAAGATAAGAGCTAACCCTAGAATGATTCTTTATTTTAATTCTTTCTAAACCTAGGGTTTAAGATAGAAAACCTTCAAGCAATGGCTCAAGAGAAGATGCACAAATAATATTAAAAAGACTAAGTGCACACTACATGTTGTTCTCCTTTCAAAGGCCTAGAAATTAAGAGATATTTCTTTTTATACCAAATCTAGGGTTTAAACATGAATAACAAATATTCATCAAAACAACCTAAAAGACTAAGGAACTTATCTTATCTGTTGGTTGATCCTTGCTTTTATCCTTTGTCCAATGATATCAACAATTCTTGTTTCTACAAGATAACTTAGCAAACACTTGAAAAATATGATTAGCATTAGGGGGGCTGCTTAGACCGCTATACAATAATACTTGGAGGCACAGTAGTCAAGACCCCTAGGTCATTTTAGCTAACCTTTGAAAATAGAAGCAAAATTTAACCTTTGGAAGATGAACAATCATAATATAATACTATAGAACAAAATGATAAAACATAGCACAAAATGCAGCAATATACTCTATATGTAGTCTAGAATGTGGATCTAGGGTTTGGGGATAGCAATTTACCCCCAAAATAGGTCTATAAAAAATAATTCCCTGTAGAGAGTGACTGCAATTTCATAAACTGGTGAAATTGCACCCCAAAGAGACTAGACACGATTTCGTAGAAGCTAAGCAAAAAATAAGAGAAAGATGCAAATTCATAATTACATCACAAAGAAAATTAATGTGTGCATGCAACAAATAAAAAACACTTGGTAGATAGTGTAGAAGTAGGTAGAAGGGTTAGGACCTTTGAAATAGTCGATCTCTCCTTAGGGATTCAACACTTGTCCACCAAAGTTAGCAAAAAATAAGTCAATGCAGCATAAGACAAAGCTTCAATAAATCACACTTGCAAATAAAATTTAATTGCAAAAGAAAATATATCACCTAGAACACTTAAAAAATCAAGGAACTTGTGTAATAATATTAAGCTTGCCTTATATGAGATATCACGTAACCAGAATTGCTTCTTAGATTGCTTGGTTTTTACTTGTTGAAAGAAGTTTTTAAACCCTCATTTTATAGCATATTTGAAAGTGGAATGGGTGATAAAACCAAGCAAAGTCGATGCCAAAAGAAGCCAACTTCAAAAATTAGGGTTTTCTTAAGTAAAAACCATAAAATGTGAAATCACGCCCCGTAAATGTTGACCATGATTTTGCAATGCGAAATCGAGCCCCTCAAAAGTGGAATGCGATTTTGTAATTGTTGGACCCCTATGCAGTTTTAATGCATTTTGAAGGGTCAAACGAGTCAAAATAGGACAAATCATATACCGTTGGAAAGCTATTTATAATATCGGTCCAATAGTGTAAAATTTGAGTGGAAAGAAGAATATTTGGAAGGAGAAAAATTAGCTCAAATATGACCCAATTGTTCCAAGGATAAAATAAGGGATCTAGGGAAAATTACTCACCTTAGTGGATCAATTTTCTATGTCTACAAGAACAAAGCAATGTATATTTCCCAAAATTTGATAAAAGTGTAACCACAAAAAAGGCTCACACCCGAGGCGTCCTATTGTAATAAATGATAAAATTATAACATGCATACAAGAACAAGAAATTGAAAACAAATGAATCAAGAAGAAATACGCTTTATTCCATTGTATTTGAAGTCAAAATCAAATTACAGGTACATCCCTCTTAGGGATAATCATTTTGATACAATATTACAATAGGAGTGTGTAATTGTTTCCCTCTCAAGGGTAGGTGTGATTTCCAAATGCCTTTTAGGATGACACGAACTGCTCTAGGGTGGAGGTGCCCTCTTCTTTGTGATGGGGAAGGAACTTGATGGTTGGTTCTCCTTTGAAACTATTCCCTACGGTCAAGAAACAACACAAGAATGTCAAAAAGATAGGCAACCTCTCATGATGATGCCCTTTTAGGTAAATTGCATAATGACACCATTAAACATGCATAATCAAGAAAATATTAAAAGTGCTTCTAAGCTATGCAAATCGAATCAAGATTCATATAATAGCATAAATATAAGTAGCAGCTACACTATGCATGGATTAAATGTGTAAAACAAGGAATAAAGGTGCATAAAGAACCATTAATATCCTAATTGAAGCATAAACATAAAGAAGCTAATCTAACCTAATTCTACGGTCATAAGTCTACTAAAATGTATTTAAACTATGAAAACAACTAATCTAAGCTAGTTAACCATACATAAATGAAAATAGGAAGGTGGTTATACCTCTACTATAAACCACAACTCTGGTGAGTGGTATGCACTGTAAACCACGGTTGAAAGCTGTAGTTAGAACTTTGATAGGCTTACCCTCAATTCAAGGGTAGTGGGCTTGACCTCCTTGTCCAATTGATGTTCAAGGGTCACCTTTGGTGTCCTAATAGGTTTGGTTGTTGAATCACTGTGATGGACTTTTATTTTCTTGTATTTGTATTTCTTGGCTCTCCTAGACTCCTAGGGAATCCATAATGCAATTCATCATGAATCTTGGAAAGTAGTAGGGGATAAGTGCAATAGCTCTCTCTTAGTATACTCGATTGAGTGTACAATTTGATAGGGCTTCGCTACTCAAATCTCCAATGCTCTCTCCTCTGGTTTGCCCTAATATTGAGGGGTACTTATAGGACTACCCAAGGGCTAGGGATGGCTTCCTAAAGAAGCCAATATCAATAAGGGGTGGTTAGGATAGTTGGAATGGAAGCCTCTAGAATATTTCATCCATTAACCGCCTTCTTCTAGATCAAATGGTCATTCCAACTGATTTGGCTCGGATTGAAGGCCAACTAAACTTCAGTTAAAATCGTAGGTCACAGCTGCGGTCTAGACTATAAACCATAGGTCTCAACCATGGTTCAACTATAAACCATAGGTCTGGGATGCGGTTCAAACTGATTAGGCCAAGGAGCCCAAATTGAGTGGTTAGAACCACTACTCTATCTTGGAGTCTATCCAAGATCTTCCATATGGTCTTGTAGCATGTCCATATGAGTAGTCACCCTTGACATGACACATTTTAGGTGTCTACATATGCCCCTTTTGATATGCGTTGTGAGATCAAACAACACTGAGCAAAAATAGACCTCCTAAAATGATGTTGAAGGTTCTATGATGATCATTAGTCGGATCAACATTAGATGCCCCAAGTCCTGCAAAAGGACACGCATCCTAGAATCATTGCTTCCAACTCTTTGGAGGCTTAAACTTGAAAAGCTTGCACTTGCCATTAGTCATTTGGGTAGCGTTTGATGCTACAATAGGAGTTAGGCCTATATAACCGAAAGGAGAAGAGATACAAACAAATTATCATATTTACTATTTTCCCCAAGCAAAGGGGTAAGCTTATGATAGCTATTGACAATGATTCACAAGGATGAATGCAATTTTAACAAGATCAAGGGATCTACAATTTTAGGGATCTTCTATTGATTTTGATTATGATTTGATATTATGACTACCCCCTCAAGTGACGAGTCGATGAGAGTAATGGCAATGAATAAAGCAACGATGTCGCTTGACCACCATGGATGATCTAAAAAAATTTATATTTGAGCATATTAATGCATTGGCTAGGCCTAGTTCAACTTTTGATTCCAAATGTTAATAGTATGTGCATATTTCTATCCCATGGAGTAGTCGGGCTACAATAGCCATATTAGGGAATTGAATTGATACAAATCCAATCATATTTGTGTTGAATCAAATTATCGATGATTTGCTAAAAAAGTGTCATAGAAGACATGACATGAAACACCTTGTTCCCGTGGAGTAGTCCAACCGCGAAGGCCTTCTTAGGGATTGAAAAGAAGCATATCAGATCAACAATGACCATTTTTCCCCAAATTTCCTTATGGTAATTTACTCATCCTGATCGGATCGCAAGTCGCTACAACCGCCAAGTGTATAGGGTAAGTTACTGAATACAAGGCGCATTTGGTGTTTTTAATTATTTGATTTTTTTGAATGTTTTGATTTATGAATTGATTTTATTTTTATTTTTTTTTTCGTTGGGAGGTGTAGTGCTCCATGAAAGGATTGTCATAGCGATGACCTCGGTTGAATGTACTTTATAATCTTAGCCAGATTTTTAATTTTTAATTGGATCCCGGTGCTTGATTATCACCAAATTTCCAAATTGATTTTCTTTTATTGAGCTCTAACCCAATGGGAGGCATTAATTTATATTTTTTGCCCTTCCCATGGTGGGATTTTTCTAAATTGCTTGCTAGTTGCAAACCATGGCTAGGGTCTACGGTTCCCATTTGCAATTTTGGGAACTGTGGCTAGGACCTATGATCCGTGCAAAACATGAGAGGCCTATAAAAAGTCCAATTTTCAAATGTCTCTCATTATTCCTTGATAGTGACTTGCAAATCTAGAGCTCTGATAGTGATAGCTGAGAACTCACCTGAAATCTACCAAAATTTACCTACACACCTACTCACAGCACGATGGCAAAGCGCGGGTAGGCTTCTTCGAGTAGTGGTGGATGCGGTGAGGGTAAGGTAACTCAAAAACCAAGACCTCGCATCCATTACCACTAAAAATGAACCCAATTAAGTAATTGGTAAATCAATCTCATTAAAATGTTGGCAATGAACCTCACCTTAGGCTAGGGTAGCTTAGAATTTAATTTTTTTTCCATTTTTAGCCGCGGTATCGCACCCAGTAGGATCTCAATCGAAGACTACAGGTACCAGATGTAGTTCTCAATTGGTTAATTGGGGACTGCAATTGCCAACTATGGTAAGCATTCAAAATTCCAACGATCAATTTTTGATCACATGTAGACCGCAAGGTTGACCCGTGGTTTGCAAACTTTAGAAAAAAAATTATAAATTTTTTAATTTTTCTAAGTTTTAAAAGGCAATTAATATCATTTAATGCATATTTAACCTGTCTAAATGACAAATTTTATTTGTAGGCTTGCATGATGACATGTTTTTACAATTTTATCAGTTTTAACTATTTTTGATGATTTTTAGGTCATTTTTAAATATTTTTGCTTGTTTTAGTTAGTTTTTTCCTTATATCATGTTGTTTATTTCAGAGGTTGACCTCTAGAGCTCAATATCCTGACATTATTAAGGCTATCTATGGAGAGCTCACTCTCGGGGAGTGATAGTGGTTTAGAGCTTTCGACTTCAGCTATGTATTGGACCTACCCACTATCAGGGTAGATCAGGCCTATTTGATTGTGTTGGCCCGATGCTGGAATGCATGGACCAACACATTTCACCTGCCTATAGGTGAAATGATAGTTACCTTAGAGGACGTATATAGGATCTTTAATATCCCCATTGATGGTGAGGCCATCATCTCTTTGACTTCTGGCATTAAGAAGTCCATCTTTGATGTCATCTTCGACACCCAAAGTGAGGAGGCTCAATGGGCCATTGACCATGGAGGGGTTCACATTGGCTATTGGCAGGGGAAGAATGTCTTCTCCATGTGCAAGGCTATTTTTATGCACTTGGTGGTGCAAGTTGTGCTTCCAAACTCCTCGGGTGCAAGGATTCCCTAAAACCTCTTAGCCACTGTGCATAGAGTTGTTTAGAGATCCATATGATAGCTACTACTCCTAGCTTGGGGGAGTACTCTACTATGCCAGCTGTATCGAGAGCTCTAATAGATTATTGATAGGAGCCACCAAGGGATTAGTTGTAGTCTTCTTATTCAGATTTGGGGTTGGCACCATATCAGGATAGAGCATCCTATGGAGTTACCATTGCACATTACAAATATCGATGATACACATTAGTGCTACACTGCCTACTGGCCTTGGGAGGAGGAGGGCTTCTAGAGTAGGACCTATGCTAGCAACGTCCAACATTATATTAGATGGTTTGTAGGACTCGGGCCAGATGATGTCAAGCGGCATCCCTACATGGAGTGTCCTGACTGGCTTGAGGTCGACAAGCAACTTTGATAGGCTCACTAGGACAGATGGTTACTTGGTTGGAAGGCCGACATCAGAGAGTATCAGTTTTTCTCTTGCATCCTGCGTTAGTTCAGCATGGTCCAGGACATCCCAGAGATCCTATTTGCCTATAGGCTCCTGGATTTGGAGAGGGATCTATTGTGGATCCAACCTATGGCTCTAGGGGATGCTCTAGATGACTTCTAGAAGACTAGATTTGACAAAGCTATGACCACTCCATAGTATGACGGATGGTGGTCTATGTTTTGTTGGTATGGGATAGGGCCTCTAGGCCAAGATACAGATCAGGAAGGGGCAAAGGTGTATCCTTACGGGTGCAATGTGTGCCAATGGACAGAGGGCGATTGGGATGTAGAGGTTGCATATGAGGAGGCTCTTGAGGTTGACCCTAATGAGGAGGCTCCCGAGGAGGGTGAGGTCCCTCTTGATAGTGCAGAGGGACTACTCTTGGTACAGGTGGCTAACTTGCAGAGTCATCTGGGGTGATTCTAGACACAACAGAGGGAGCAAGACATTACTATCCCTACTCTACAAGCATAGTTTATTGGTAGAGATCATCGACTAATGTATGCAGAGCAATAGATTGCTAGCCTGATAGCATGGACTATAGCAGTAGAGACCCAGGTTGGTAAGCTCACCAGTGCTCGTGACTTGGCATTGGCACAAAGGGATGAAATAGTAGCAAATTGGGATTTGCTTAGGGCATAGAGGGGGGATCCTCCACCCTCTTAGGTGATTATGGGACCTCTGATGGCACTAGCAGTAGCACTACCAGGTGGCTAGGATCCTATGGCAGAGATCCAGTGCTTGTAGGGTTTGCTGATGAGTACCAATGATAGGCATGCATCTAGGGTTACTCGAGTGGACCAGCTAGTTGGATATATATAGATTTTAGGTGTAGACATTCCTAAGGATCCATATGCTCTAGAGTCCCAATGAACTAGATCCAGGACTACAGTATAGTCTATTGCTAGCTCGATCCATCGCACCCATCAGAGTGAGAGGATACACAAGTCCTCTAGTACACATGGTGATAGTAGTCACAATAGGACTAGGGAGGCATGGCAGTCTACTGTAGCATCCATCCATAGGTCCTAGTGCATAGAGGTGCCCATTGCATAGGTGGTGGTTGGACGAGTGCTAGGCCTCTTCAGGCTAGGAATGATATAATGTGTCATTCTATTTTTTTTCTTTTGCACTTTGGATGATATGCACGATATAGTCAGTGGTTGTATATATATTCTTTCTAATATCCATTCGGTATCTATCCTATATGTTGATTATGCTTTATATAAATATGTATCATGGATTCGATACTTTACAATTTGATGATTTATATGGTTGCAATATTTGACATTTTGTTGCTATGGGAGAAAATTTTGAGGTTTTCCATGAGACTCAAACACCCTAATAGACTTATCAAAATTTGCATACTAACCACACTAGACTTCTGAGATAAAAGTCTTTTGCTAGGATAGACCCTAATTGTTCATTATCCCTATGTGTGTACATGATTATTTTAAGATAAGACATGAGCATTCCCCGATGTCAAGTGGGATTATTTCAGCCCATTTCTAAGATAGGGGTTCCACAAATGTCTTATCCAATATCAATTTTAGATTTTAGTTGGACTAAGCCACTAGGCAATGCAGGACACCTAAAGCTAGCTCTTCCAAATTCAAACATTGGTCTTGTTCATAAGCAAGGTGCTAATGCATCAAACATATCATCATGCATAAGGTACATGAGTGCTGACAATTCTAGGTATTAAAGCTCATTCCTTTCTATCCTTCAATTTTTAGGATACTTGCTCATATGTAGTGAAGCAAGGGAGTTGATTCCATCTTCTTTCTGAACTATCTTTGGATCTTCATTTGATCTCTCTTCAAACTAGATTTTGGATCTTCATTTGATATCTACTCAAACTTTTGATTTATGATCTTCATTTGATCTTCACTTTTGAACTTCACTTTGAACTTTGATTTAAGCCTATTTTTTGATCTTCACTTTTCGGCATTTACATTTGATAATTTTCTTCATAAACTTTCCTTTGGGGGGATTTACTTGGAAAACCTATTTTTGGTATATCGATTAAGAATATCAATATGGGATATCACTCTGGGGAGTCGACCTATGATATCGATCTAGGGTATCAATCATGAGGATTGATGTGGAATATCTCTTTGGGATATTGCTCATTTTATCGTAATCAATGGATTCTAAATAGGGAAATAACCTATCCTTTTGCCAAATGCCAACATTTCCCATACCGTTCACATAGAGGGATAAGCAATAATAACTCTTTTCACTTCAAGATACCCGGTCCTGCTTTGTGGCTTTCATCTCCCCTAGTCCTTGTTAGGATTGTTTAAATATTTTGATTAGTTATAGGCTTCTGATATGCTAAGGGCTATACTAACCAAACCTTAGCTACAAAAGCAAAGAAATATTTCTACCAACTCTTGATAAGACCACTATGTATGACTGAGTGACTAAAAAACCCTAGTATATCTCCATATAAACATTATAGGTTGTGTTGAAAAACATAATTACTCACATGAATGATGGATCATGATAAATGCAGAGATGCATGATTTAAACACAAACGTGGCATTGTTTGTAAGACTGAAAAACACAATGCCTTCTATTACAAAATGCAACAGATGACGAATGCCTATATGCAATGCAGTAATACCATGAATGCATGTGTAAATGCAAAATTTAAATAGAAATGCAAATGTTTTTGGATTTTATGCTTTACCAATTTTTTTGGATTTTATTGATTTTATATTTTTTATGGGTTTTGAGCCTCATAATTGACCAAACGGTGAGTACATGCCTTTGGAGCCTTTATATTGACCAAGTTATTTTTAAGAATCCATGGAGCTTTTATGATTGACCAAAGGGATTATGTGTACCTTTGGGGCGTTTTGGGATGACCAAGAAATTTTGAGAATCCTTGGAGCCTTTGGGGTTGACCAAGCAATTTTTCTAGAAACTCTTGGTACCTTTTGATTTTGACCAAAGGGCTTACAGATGCCTTTGGAGATTTTTAGGATGACCAAGCAATTATACGCAAATCCTTGGGCCTTTTAACTGACATGACCAAGCAGTTTTAGGGACCCTTGGAGCCTTTTGGGATGATCGAGTGGTTTTGACCAAACCCTCAAAGCTTTTGAGGTTGACCAAAGGGCTTACAAATGCCTTTGGAGCTTTTTAAGGTTGACCAAAGGGCTTACAGATGCCTTTGGAGCTTTTTTATTGACCAAACCACTTATGAGAGTATTTGGATCTTTTTAGGATGACCGAGCAGCTACAAGCAACTCTCAGAGCCTTTTACTATGCTACTCAAGAATAAAATGCCTTAAGATGGATGATGTTGAGAGGTTTAGGATATTCAACACCCCCTAGCAATGTTAAGAGATAGGTACCTGGACTAATCCTTTTAGATATGATGTAGGGTCCTAGCCAATTAGCCATTAATTTGTCTCTCATATCTGGCAACAAATTAGAGTTCTATTGTTTTTCTTTCAAGACAATATCCCCAACTTCAAAGTCTCTCTGGTGGACTTTGATATTGTAAGCTCATTTTAGTCACTCCTGATAAATGTGAATATGCTCCAAGGCATTCACATGACATTCATCAAGTAGATTCAGTTGATCCAGTCGATCTTGCCACGCAGTGTCATCATCGATGGACTCTTTCAATGCGACATGTAGTGTTGGAATTTCTAATTCCAAAGGTATAATAGCCTCAGTGCCATATACTAGTGAGAACGGTGTTTCCCCAATGGGCATATTAATACTAGTCCTATAAGCCCATAGCACAAGGGGTAGATGGATGTGCCAGTATTTGTGGTTTTCTTGTACCTTATTTTTCAATATGGCCACCACTATCTTATTTGAAGCTTCAACCTGCCCGTTTGCTTGGGGATAGTATGGAGTCACAAAATTGTGTTTGATTCTATATTTAGATGTCAAAGCTCTCACATTTTTTTTCTTAAAAGACATTCCATTATCCGATATTATTTTGGATGAAATACCAAAATGACTTATAATATGCTCTAGTATAAACTCTACTATACAAGCTCTAGTTGTCATTGTTAAGGGTATTTCTTCCATCCACTTTGTAAAATACTTAGTAGCTGTGATTATGAATGTATGTTGGATCGATGACGGAGGAGAGATATTGCCTATAAGATCTAATCTCCACTAAGAAAATGGCCAAGCTGCTTGAATGGGTTGTAAGGCCTATGATGACAAGTGCATAAGATTAGCATGATGTTGGCATTTAACGCATTTCTTGACATATGCATTGCACTTCTTCTCCATAGTGGATCAATAGTAACCCATTCAAAGGATGCACTTGATGATGGCCATGCCGCTGAAATGGCCACCACACGTACCATAATGGGCTTGCAAAATTTCCCGTGATGCCTCTTGGGGCTCTAAGCAACGAAGGAGAATTCCATCATAGTTTTGTTGGTATAAGATATATCCTATTAAGACATATTTGGTCACTTTATATTTAAATGTGTGCTTTGAAACACATGGCAATCCCTCTGGAATTATACTAAGCTTTAGGAAGTCTTTAATTTGCGATATCCAATTTTGATAAATCTCAGCTTCGACTACCAAGATGACTTTCTCCCCCTATGTATTTACTTTTGCAAATGCAGACTCGAAAACAACCCTATGGTGAATGGTAGTACCACTCCCCATGGGACTCTGAGAGGTTAATGATGCCTAGGGTACCTTCTTAAGAAAGTCTTCAGCTTTGTAGAACCATTCAGCTTGTGGTTCTACATTGATCATGTTGATCGATTCTCTGTTATCATAGGTTGCACGCTTTGTTGTTGGATAATAGAGCATCTTGACATGGATGGTAGTGAAATCAATAAATGAATTCTAAGGGATTAAATATCCTAGAGAAGCCATGGTATCTACAAACCTATTTGATGATCGAGGGATTGCCTCAATGTCATACCATTCAAGTTTGGCCAAATATGTGTCAACTAGATCTTTATAGGCATTCAGTACGGTACATCGACACTAAAAAAACCCCTTGACTTGATTTACTATGAGCAAGGAGTCACAAAAGATGTTCAATATCTTAATATTCATGGCGACATCTATGTGGAGGCCCAATAGTAGGGTTTCATACTCAGCGTTGTTGTTGGTGCACAAAAAATCCAATTTGAATGACAAGGACATTGGAGCTCCTTGCGTTGTGAAGAACACTATTTCAAAACCACCCCCTTGTTTGCACTTTGAACCGTCATAGAACAAAGTCATATCAGAATTTTTCTCTGGCTCTTCGGGTTTGGGAGCTTCAGATATGACGAAGAATGCATTGTTTGAAAGCTCAATTTTTAGAGGCCTACTGTTAGACAGTGGCACCTTAGCTAATTGATATGCTATGACTTGTCCCTTAATAGACTTCTAGATTGTGAATTCCATATCGAATTCCATCAATAGCATAATCCACTTTGCAGTACACGTATTGTGATAAGTCATACTCATCATGTACTGCAAAGGATTCTGTTTGGATATAACATACATCGTATGACTTAACATATAGTGTCGTAATTTCTTTGTAGCAAACACTGCTAAAATTTTTTTTCCACATATGCATACCCGAGCTCATAACTCACCAAGGTTTGACTAATATAATATATGGCCTGTTCTTTGCCTTGCACATTCTTTTGGGCCAATATGGTTCCTAGTGCAAGGTTAGTTGTCGATATATATAATAAGAAAGGCACCTCTGGCCTTGGTGGAGCTACCACTAGTGGCATCGCTAGGTATTGCTTTATCTCAGTGAAGGCTTCCTTGTAGTCCTTGTCCCAGTTGAATGGGACCCCCTTATGTAGCAGTTGATTCATGGGTCGACATTTATCTGATAGTTGGGCGATAAATCACTTTATCGAGGCTACCTTGCCCTAAAGGCTCCTTAATTCCTTAATATTTGTGGGAATACGCATTTCTAAAATGGCCTTGACCTTCGTTGGGTCTACTTCGATGCCTCTCTTGGAGATAATGAACCCTAGTAATTTTCTAGAAGTTACGCCAAATACACACTTCTTAGAATTCATCCTGATGTTGTGCTATATCAGGTGATTGAAGACTTTCCTTAAGACCTCTGCATGCTCTTCTCGTAGCAATGACTTGGCTAATAAGTCATTGATATAATATTCAATAATTTTGTGCATATAGTCATGAGAAATGTATGTCATGGCCCGCTGATATGTGGCACCAATATTTTTTGAGGCAAAATGGCATAACTTTATAGAAAAATGTTCCCCATGGTGTTATAAATGTGGTTTTATGCTGGTCTTTGGGTTTTATCCAAATTTTGTTGTAACCAAAAAATTTGTACATTAAGGAGAGCATTTCATGACCTACAGTTGCATCTATGAGAGCATCAATATTGGGCAATAGAAATGAATCTTTGGGTGTTTCCTTGTTTAGTTCTCTAAAATCCGTGCAATTACAGATTCTTCCATCGAGTTTTCCCACGAGTACCATATTGGACACCCATTCTGGATAATCGATGGAAATCACAAATTTCACATCCAACAACTTGTGTAGCTCATATTTCACCATCAAGGCTATTTTTGGGTGCATTTTTCTAAGCTTTTTCTTGACCAGCTTCTTCGTAAGATCTAGTGAAATGTTATGCGTAACCAATTTTGGGTCTAGACCTAGCATATCCTTGTATGACCAAGTAAATAAATTTTGTCTCTCTTTTAGTAGAGGGATGAGGGTGGCCCACTCATCTGGAGTGATAATATCTCAAAATTTAACCTTATTTGCACTGGTGGGATCATTATTGATATCCACCTCAAATGTTTCCTCTATCGATATATGTGATCCCTCCTCAAGCTGGTGAGGCGAAGGAATCAAATGGATGTCATAAGCTAGGTTGATTGGTTTCGTATTGGAAGCATTTTTGGCATGATAAACATCATATGAATAGCTTGGTGCAAAATGGAAAGGTTGCAACATTTCTTCGTTGAGGAAGAAATCCTCAGGCTCAACAGGTGAATAAGTGCAATCCCAGTCGATAGCATCTTTGTTAAGATACAACGGTTTAGATGGATCTTCTGGATTGCAAAGTGGAGTGGTCAAATCAATGGAGACCATGTTTATGGAATGGAATTGATCTCTAGGACCAAATGGACTGACCTCTATGAAATCTGCATAATCCTCATACCCATGATCTGGATCTAATGGCATAGGCACAAAAGGGTCTTCCTTGTGAGGACTACAAATAACCAGATCCTCCCTATGCACTGCATGCAAAATAGGATCATTTGGCTCACTGAGTTACATGTAGGTTAGCAGAAGGGAATTAACAAACCAATGGATTTTATCCAAGTTTAACCGTCTCGGTCTTAGACACAGACCAACATGTAGCTGCTGATAGACCTCATCAATTTTGATGGGTTGATGACGGTAACGTAAATAAGGAGGAACAAGGTAGGCCCTCTCTAACTCATCTTCTTCATCACTATCCTAATAGAATCCTTCATTCACCCCTCTCTTGGAGGGTACTCCTCCAAATGAGGCCCAATGAATCTTACTTCTTGCATGCTATCATCGCTATCCAAAAAAATTGGATAATTATACCTCATGTATGATGCTACCAAGAAAATTGGCTCGATCTCTTCCCCTGAATGATCAACATTGGGAAGGATCACTTTGGTATCCTGTATCGACTCAATAGGCAATAGATGACGTGCATACAAAGGCCTTACATAAATGCATTCGACTTCATCCTCAGATTCATCATCGTTTGAGGATTCCTCATCTGCGTCATAGCCCGGTCCACCCATATCAAAGGTAGACTCTCCTCCATATTCATTACAAAGATATCCTAGCTCAAGATCGCTTGTAGTAATGGGGTTACACCCCTGCACATTTATGTCACTGACTGCATCATGGGTTTGGTGTCTCAGTTGATCTCTTGGATTCATCTCTATCTCAGTATGCTTAAGGAGCCCTTCACGATGATATTCGAGTGGCTCAATGGTGATCATCCATATCATAGGGTGATTCCTCTAGAATTTTTAAGGATCTGAATGATATGGATTAAAATCCACATCATCTACCATACTAAGGTACAGACGATCTAGGGATGTTGCAAGAAAATTGTCTTGCCCTCATATCTGTAACCCTAGACCTAATCTATTAGTGACTAATTAATAATGAGGTTCCAGCAGAGTCCTTCCTTGTTCAAAGAGACCAAGGTCGTATCCATACCAATGATATAGCTCAAAAATACACATGGCATACTCCAAATTAGATAAATAACGAACATTTACCATGAAAGGTTCATCGTCATCTTCATCCATGGGCTCTCACGTTGGAAGTTGATCTAGCCTTGCATAGATGAAGTTAGTTTAGTTAGGTGGCCTCCCAATGGAACCACCGATCCAACCAAATAATGACGAGCATATGGTCAGCCCATCTCTTGTGCAATTTTTAAAATTGATCCAAAAGTCACATTTTGTATAAGGTACTCACCTAATCTGGTATTAGCGAGATGTACCATCACCCATGGTGCGGATGACCCTACTGAAGATGCAGGTGAGGCAATCTGAGGTGCCTCCTCGGCTTTGTATTGGGGTTCCTCAACTTCAATGGGAATGGGAACCTCCTCGATGATTGGCTCGGGCTCACACTATTTCTCTTTCTCACCCATTTTTGCCTTTAATTTCCTATCATCCCAACGCATGACTGATACTGACAATTTCAAGGAAGTGGCAGTGGTGTGCTCTGCTCTGTGTGACACATATGGCATTGGTTGAGCATGCACTATCAATTTACCTCCTGGTTTCTTTATTGGTGATGATGGCCGAACATCCAGGTGCGTTAACGAGAGTATGAAACCCCTAGGAAAATCTGCTAGATTCACAAACTTAAATGGCTCTTCATCCGATGCCACTATGTGAACTAGTCCCTTATGAATATATTTCATGCACTGATGTAGTATCGAGGGGACGCAACGCATTTCATGAATCCAAGGTCTACCGAGTAATATGTTGTACTGTATGGCCCCTTCTATCACATGACACATTACTGAAATGGTATTTAGACCTACCTACATGGGTAGGATAATTGTGCTGACAGTCAAACATAGTGTGTTGTTAAAAGCTCTTAATGTAAATGTAGCTGGCACAATGTGTGATTTAGGTAGCTTAAAATGACTCAATGCCCTGGTCGTTATTATGTTAATCGATGAGCTAGTATCTATCAAGACCCTTTTAAATGGCATGTGATTAACACATGTGATTATGTGCAATGGTGGGTTGGTCATAGTTGTAGAAACCATCATTATCTCATGATCATAAAATTGGATCATCGGTTCCTGACACTGCTGTACATGTCCCACAAAATTAGTAAATGTTTATGCATCATAGGCCTGTACTTCAATGGACCTCAAAATATCCATAAGAGTCTCCTTGTGCCTTGGGTATTGTTGTATTAATTCATATATTGACAAATTTGTAGGAGTTGTCTGTAGGTTTTGGACCAACCTGATCCTTATGGTCACCACCGGTCTTGTTGGTGGACCTAGAATATTTTGTGTCAATGGTTGATTCAACATGGCTTGTATTTGAATGGGAGCACGAGGTTGATTCTGTTGTTCATATCTCCCATGCCTAGTGATAATGTTGACCATTCCTATGAACCCTTGGGTAGGTGGTTTGACTCGCACCTATTTAACTTGACCAACGTTGTTTTGAGGTGCCTATTGATTTGGAAAGGGGTTTTTGTAAATCCCCATATTCTGATTATCGAGCGTCTATGGTTTGTGTGGCACTACAAGCTTGCCTTGTCAATCATATTTTGCACCAAGTGTTTTAAATACCAACACACCTCTATGTCATGACCTTTCGTTCGATGAAAAATGCAAAATAGATCATCTTGGAACCCCTTTTGTTTGGGTTGATTTGGGTCTATCATCTTGACTTTGGGTAATCTGATTGCCTTGGCCTCGCATAACTGATGGAAAATAAACATCAACAATTCCATCAATGGTGTGAACTGGTGAGGTAGGCATTGATATTTGTTCTTGCCCTTATAATTTTTGTTGTGCTTGTCATATTATGCAGGGGGAGGTTGGGCCTGATAATTTTATTTATGTTGCCCTTTGTCCTCCTATTGGAGATTCAATACCACTTGATTTACGTGGGTCTGCTTGCCTTATTTTTTTGTGGCACTCTTCTTTTATCCCTCTCTCCTATTTTTGAGCTTCAATTTGCCTTCATGCAACTTGATATCCTCAATCACCGCCTCTTTGAATGTTGGATATTATTGTAGTTGCAATAGTAATGAGATGTTCTTGGCACAACTCTTTGTAAACATTTGGGTTAACTCTATGGCAAGAATAGGAAATGGCAACTTCACCATTAATCTCCTCCATCTCTTTCCATATTTCTCTATTGGCTCATCGTCACGTTGAGCTAGCATAGCCATATCGGAAATATTGGCTTGTTTCTTGATGCTAAAGGAATAGCATTCAAGAAAGGCATCAACTAATTGCTTGAAACTAGTTATGCTATGTTTCTTTAGCTAATTAAACCACTCTTGAGCTAGCCCTGAAAGTGTCATGATGAATGTATGCAACAATAATGCATCATTGCTTGCTATCTAAAAATAAGTGTCCAAAAATATCATGACATGTTCCTGTGCATCTTCATCACTCTTAAACTTTTCCAACCTGGACATATCAAAATTCTTAGGGTAAGCTGGAGTAGAAACCAAAGGATCCAAAGGCTCGTTATAGATTTTCCTTAATTTTGGCTTTTGAATAGTCACACATTGTCTCTCAATGGCTATAATCTTCTTAGCTAAGGCCTTATAGGCCTCTGAAGATAGAAAGTCCTCCTCCCTAAGTTGACTTGGAGGTGGCTTAGGAGGTACTGTCTTCCTTATATGAGATGAAGGTCATTTCTCTTCCTCCTCCTTAGCTTGGGAGATCTCAAGATATTCTTACTCATATCTATCTCCTGTTACTGCTTCATGCTACCTCTTCCTTTTATTATCGAGTGGTGGTAGTCGCTCCCTCTATTTGACACTAGCATGAGGACGAGCATCTCTATGCTCTTGATGCATAACAACTTGAGATAAAGCCTTTATATATACACAATCTCTATGCTCATCTTGAGGATAAAGACTGGCCCTAGCTAACCTATCCTCCTACTCCACGCGTTCCTTCTAGGCAAGGATACACTCTTCGCGCATGCACTACGCATATAACCTCTACCACATGAGCCTTTGCACTTGAAGATTCTCATCTTCAATATGCTACCTCTCTAGGCGAGCATCCTCCAATTGATCTTGGAGGAGTTCATGTTTATGCTCTGATACCAGTCAATGTGATCTATTGATCTGGTTGGTCATGGGAGGCCTCTAGTATCCCTAATCTGTACGAGTGACCTTGTGGGTTTTGTACCCATCGGACTAATGTGTTGTGCCTTTGCCTCTATCTATGAAGATGACATTGGCCTCCTTCTATGTCCTATGCTGTGAACCATCATGCACAGATAGTGGATGTGTGACATGAGGGCACTTAGAAGCCTCCCCATGTTCTCTAGTAGTGTGGATGACACTCACGCTATGCTCACTCAAGGCATGAGTGGGTGGAGCAAAAGGCTTGTAGCCTAGCTACTCTAAAACACTACCTAGACCCTCTAGCTACCTAGACCACCATCGCTCATGTGGTGGTGTGCCATTATCTCCCACCTTTGATATATCAATGGTGATCTTGCATGGTGGACCACACATGGGAGTATGGTTAGACCTATGCTCAGTAGTGAGCCTGTCTGCCTGCCACTGAATGGGCGGGTCTCTAGTCCTTCTATACTCAGAATGTGGAGCCATAGATCCTCCAGTGGACTTAGTACGTAGGGGCACCAACATGGTCCCCTGCATAACAAACTCCTCATCCGATCCCATGGACACGAGTGCATTACGGTCTCGATAATGGCTCTCAAGTGGAACACCCTCATGCTGGAAGGTTTCCTATTCTATCTTATGCCTAGAGGAGTGTACTGAAGCTCCTCTATCTAGGGTTTGCTCTACTAGCTCCCCTCATGTTGAGTTATCTCCTCGAATGCTAGTCGAACGATGTTCGGTTCGCTCATGTGGTTGAGGAATTGACACATATTATTGTGAATTGGTTAGGGGTTGGTCATCGACGTTGGCTTTGGAACTTTTTTGACCACCCCATGTATCCACCATTGTGTACCTAGAGTCTAAATGTATTATTATTAAGAAAATAAGGTATACAATAATGATTATCTCATTTTAAATTTTAAAAGTGAGTCCTAAATTGTTTGATGTGTTTTCAAGATTTGTTATATCAGTGTAGAAACTCTTATCATGTTTTGAAAAACTTGTTGGGTTTTATTCTTAGTTTAATGGATTTCACCTGTATGCTCATAGCTCGACAACTTGGCTATGAACTCCAAGTAGTGTAAATCCCCCATGTGTGGTAATGAAGCCCACACCCGAACAAGGAGCACAGGTCCTCCTAGATCCTCACCCATTTTTCCCCAATCAACGTTATACCCTCTGAAGAGAATACATGCAAATTTTCTAGGGTACGAAAGGTTCTTAGATCCGGTATTGGTTTATATATCAAGGGTTCGTAGGATTTGGACCAACGAATGGAAGTTATGCCCACCGTCGTTGAACCCTACTAGTGGTTGGATGTCAAGCCCAACTCACTAGTGTTTAAGTGCCAAGTGGTGTGTGTGGTTCCTTTTAATGTACATAAAAGAAATGCATCATATAGCATACATGCTCATTTTCTAAATGCTTGTGAATGAAAGAACATTTCAGATTCAAAAAATGCAAGCTATTCTAGATGCTCTTTAAGACTATGCACATTACGATGCTAATTGGCCACTAATTGGGCCTCACACATGCAAACCATCCACACATTTCTATCAAGCACGATGTAGACTAGCATAGACTACAATTAGAGGTCCATTGTTCCCATCAACACCTTTCTATTGGAAGCAAACACGAAAGCAAACTAGGATGATTAATTTATCCTTTTATTAATTCTTTCCCTAATTTGCATTTAAATTAACTTACTGTAAAACATAGAGAGCAAAAAAGTAATAGAAGCTTGAAAATAGGAACTACCTCAAGTCCTGCATTGGATGATATTTTGAATCTGATTGTCTGTGTTGTTAGCAAGAAACCGTAGGTCTAATTTGTGGTTTTGACTATAAATCATGCTTTGTACCTATGGTTTAGATGTTTGCCCATAGCTTATAGTTGTGGTCTATACCTACAAGTGTAAAAATAATTAAAACATAGTCAGATCCTAAAAATATGGGGTTCCACCATGATCACCTTTTGTAACCACCAAAAAGGCTCACACCCAAGGCATCCTATTGCAATAAATGATAAAAGTATAACATGCATACAAGAACAAGAAATTGACAACAAATGAATCAAGAAGAAATACACTTTATTCCATTGTATTTGAAGTCAAAATCTAATTACAGGTACATCCCTCTTAGGGATAATTATTTTGATACAATATTACAATAGGAGTGTGTAATTGTTTCCCTCTCAAAGATAGGTGTGATTTTCAAATGCCTTTCAAGATGACATGAATTGCTCTAGGGTGGAGGTGCCCTCTTCTTCGTGATGGGGAAGGAACTTGATGGTTGGTTCTCCTTTGAAACTATTCCCTGCGGTCAAGAAACAACACAAAAATGTCAAAAAGGTAGGCAACCTCTCATGATGAGGCCCTTTTAGGTAAATTGCATAATGACACCATTAAACATGCATAATCAAGAAAACATGAAAAGTGCTTCTAAGCTATGCAAATCGAATCAAGATTCATATAATAGTGTAAAGATAAGTAGCAGCTACACTATGCATGGATTAAATGTGTAAAACAAGGAATAAATGTGCATAAAGAACCATTAATATCCTAATTAAAGCATAAACATAAATAAGCTAATCTAACCTAATTCTACGGTCAAAAGTCTGCTAAAATGTATTTAAACCATGAAAACAACTAATATAAGCTAGTTAACCATACAAAAATGAAAAGAGGAAGGTGGTTATACCTCTGTTGCAAACTGTAGCTCTGGTGAGTGGTCTGCACTATAAACCATGACTAAAAGCTATGGTTAGCACTCTGATAGGCTTGCCCTCAATTCCAAGGGTAGTGGGCTTGACCTCCTTGTCCAATTGATATTTAAGGGTCACCTTCAGTGTCCTTATAACAGGTTTGGTGGTTGAATCACTGTGATGGGCCTTCATTTGCTCGGATTTGTGTATCTTGGCTCTCCTAGACTCCTAGGGCATCCATAATGTAATTCATCATGAATCTTGGCAAGTATTAGGGGATAAGTGCAATAGCTTTCTTAGTATACTCGATTGAGTGTACAATTCGACAGGGCTTCGCTACTCAAATCTTCAATGCTCTATCCTCTAGTTTACCCTAATTTTTAGGGGTACTTATAGGACTACCCAAGGGCTAGGGGTGGCTTCCTGAAGAAGCCAATATCAAGAAGGGGTGGTTAGGATAGTTGGAATGGAAGCCTCTAGAATCTTTCATCCATTAACCACCTTCTTCTAGATCAAATAGTCGTTCCAACCGATTTGGCTCATATTGAATGCCAAATAAACTTCAGTTAAAACCGTAGGTCATAGCTACGATCTAGACTATATACCATAGGTCTCAGCTATGGTTCAGCTATAAACCATAGGTTTGGGTTGTGGTTCATACTGATTAGTCCAAGGAGCCCAAATTGAGTGGTTAGAACCATTGCTCTATCTTGGATTCTATCCAAGATCTTCCATATGGTCTTGTAGCATGTCCATATGAGTAGTCGCCCTCGATATGACGCATTTTAGGTGTCTACAAAAAGAAAATAAGCTAGTCTAGCAAGGGTGGGATATGATGGATAGGCTAATGATAAAAGCAAAAAAATGGGATGGGTCTAGCAAATGAATTCAAAGACTTTGGATTTTTGGGTTTTTGGTATGAGCAACATCAATTCCACTCTATGTAAGAACTTCAATCTCAAATAGAGCTAATAGATGATAATGAAGAAGATTTAAATCAATGGTGAGAGCCTATTAAAGAAGCTCAAGTTTTTGGGTTCCTAAACAAGTTAGCCATGATATAGGTTAAAATTTAAGAGATGGCTAGAAGATACAAATATCCTTCATATGAAAAGACCTTTCAACTAAAGGAAATCAATTATGAGATCAGAGCAATGAAGTACCTAACCCAAGAGACTTGTGAGACAACCTATCAAGTACTAAAAAAGCAAAAATTACTTTGGATGAATTGAATACCGATCAATAAGAAAAATAACAAGAGCCAATAGAGGCTAGAAAACAAAAAGTAAGGCAATTTAAAACCACATAAGCTATATCCACTAAGGCTATAATGATGAAATCTGGTCAAAAAATGGTTGACATGCAAATGTATAAAAATGACACATTGAGCTCACAACATGATACCTCAGTACCCTAATTATGTAATCAAACATGAAGTGTCTAGAAGAGAAATGTCCAACTAGTAGAAATTATTAGCTAAGAAAAAGTGAAACACTCAAATTTTTGGGAATCTATGCCACTTTAGAAAAATACATCTAAAGTCATGCTATGCATTAGTTGGCATAAGCCATGAGTAAAAACTATAAAAATAAAAGCAATTCTAAGATAAGATAAAGTAGTTTTATGAAAAAACATTAGCTAAGTGGTAGAATCACCATGCATATTGTAGAAGCACTAGAGCAAGATTGTGCGATAGTATATAATTAAAAAAAAAAATAAAAGTAATGGAAGGGCTCACTCCTTGAGTACCTAGAATATTTACCTAAGATAGTTTTCTTAGGTGTGAAGTAGCTCCTAGTTGAGGTGGACTATGTTTAGAGATGTTTTATTTTTATAAGGGGTACCATCATTTAAGTATATCCATTTCCCTTGCTTTCCTTTCTTCTTCTCACATTTCATTTTGCTTTCCATTTTTTTTCATTATCTATGATTGCTTCAACTAGATCTATTTCATTATCAATTATATTCACATGGCTCACCTCCTCAATTTTTCTATATGATATGGAATAGGCTTTTCTACATATATCTTTACCTTTCTTCCTTTATGAGGAATCTCCATTTGTGTATAATCTAGGGTTAGATATCTACCCAACTTGGCTATATAATATTTCAAGAGACACATGCCAAATTATGGTTCCAAGTCCACCATAACAACCTCTTATATAGCTATTATCTACAACATCTTACAAAGCACCATGGATATATCTTTTCTTACACTCATAATTTTAACTGGGGTCCCATCTAGTTGAAGCACTCTAGGACTAGACCTTGTATATTCCATACCCATTGCTTTATATATTTCTTTAGGCATTACTATCGTTGATGCTCCATAATCTACCATACAATTGTGTAAAATCCATCCTTCCATATGTAGGGATATTTCCCTTTCTTTCCTTTCTTTTTCTCACATTTACTTTTGCTTTCCATTTCCTTGAAATCTTCTTCCCCTCATTCATCCCATAATTTTCTATACTTCATTCAACCATCTCCTTATCCATGTATTAACACTCTAACTCCCTAATACAAAGCATCCACTACCACTTTCCATTACCGTTTGCATATTTTAGTACTTTTCTTCCTTCATCATTTTGTATCTCTTCTATCTTCTAATTTTTTTTACTTCATACCTAATAAATAAGTCTTTATAGGTCCTTTATTTCTATGAGTAGAAACCCTAAGGAGGCACCAAGAATATAGGTCAAAATTATACCCACATTCACAAGCTCTTGCAAACCAATCCAACTTGCCATTTTACTAAAATATTGCCCAAATTTTGCTAATGCGGATAACCTAGAGGTTGGCCTAAGCATCATAGCCACATAGCCAAGCTATCAAATATCCAAATGCATCAATCTAGAGAAAAATTCCTAGGAAGCTAAATAATTTTTAGAAATCCCAAAATCATGTAAAAATAGCAAGCAAGATGCATTCTAGCAAAGAGAAAATTTGACTAAGTCCCAAAAAGCTTTGATAAAACACAAACCCAAAATCAATTAATTCTGGACTTTCCCTATGATGATGTCACACAAAACTTTTTAAAAGTCCAAAAATAAGGAAATAAAAGTAGTGTAACCTCAACATTAGCTAGTTGAAGGATTCCCAAGAGCTTGAATATAAAAGAAGTGCAAACCCATGGTTTTACAAGTGTTGACATTATCATAAGCACTACAAAAGTCCAAAAATATGTGAGGTTGGAAAAGCAAGGTATAACTCCAAAGATAATAAACTATGGTCTTTGAGAAGGTTATGTCAACTATACCTCTCCAAAGTCATGGCTTCATTCCAAAAGATCCTCTATTACAAATAAAATGACCCAATATTGCTACAAGTTTTGGCATCAACTCACAACCACTTGGAAATATCCCTATCACCTAGATTGCTCCTATCAAAAGTTGTAACTACTTGAGTACTTCCCATTCAATCAAGCCAAAGCCATTTAGCTTGAAAATGATATCTCTAATAGATATTTATAGTTAGAAATAAAATTATAAAGGATGAAAATTGAGAACCTATGGATTGGATTGGAGACATGCATGAGCCAAAGGTAATAAAAGCACTAATTTTTAGGTGAACTTGGGCCTACAATAGATGGATCTCTCCAATTGGCACAAAAATTTCCCCCATAGAATTGAATATTTCACTTAAGATGGTGTTGTTTCTCTCCCTTTATTAGAGGCTTCCCTCTAGTTTTTATGAAGATCAGGTCAAATTTAGAGGTGGTATTGATGGTAGTGTTGACTAGTATTTATGGAGGTGCCTGGATTCTTTGGAAGGAGTGATTTTTTATCACTGGAGAATAAAAATTGAAATTGAAATTTGAATTTGGGGACAAGGGAGCCAATTTATCGTATTCAAAAATTTATCCTTGTAATGGTCAGCCCAGTGCAATCCAAGATTATTTTGGGTGGTCCTTTGTTAGTTTTGGTAGGTCCCAATTGACATTGAGGGGGTCAAGGTGGAACCTTTTTGTGATGCTATGGTTGACATGGCCTCGGGGTAGTTTTTAGTTTTTAGCTGGAATTCTTCAAAAGGGTGCTCTTTTATATTCCTACAATTATTGCTCAAATTCCCAATGGTATTATATGATTCCTAGGATTGACATCCTTCTCATCCTCCTGGTGGTTCATGTGTATCTTTTTTAGCCCTCCTATTTGGTTTCTAGGTGTTGGTTACTTGGATCTTGAATGTACCTCTTTAAGATCAAGGTACTTATTGTTCTCATGATTACCTTATCCACATGGATTAGTAGGCATTTTAATTTTATGTATATTATTTATTTGGCCTTTCTCCTTTTCTTGAGGTGTCCCTCTCAAGGTCATAGTTGGCAGGGTTTTAGGTGTGTTAGGGCTAGTTTGTGCTTGTTAAAGCTCTGAAATGTGACTAAAGGACCAATAGCCCTAGTTATTGTCCTTCCTTTTCTTCTTTCAATGGGTCCTTTTTTTTCCTACCTCTATTCTCATTAGCCACTATAGTTGTTTTTATTCCTTGCTTATCATGGATGACTACATAGTGGAACCAATAATCTTAAATCTGTATGAAGAGGTTATGACCATTATGAAAAATTATGGGTTGGATTTTCTTAGAAAATTCAATGGCTATGATAAAAAGTTGGCCTATCAACTAGAATATTCTTGGAAAATGGGTATGGTAAAGGTTGGGAATATTGAATTTGAGACCTCCATCCCTCTTATTGAGGAATTCATGGGGCTATCGATTGGTGGTGTTTGTCCAAATAAGGAGAAACACTCCCTGTATAAAGAGATGAAGAATTTTATGGGTGAAAATGAGGTGATGGAGAATTTCCAGAATGGCTACTCATGAAAATCCCTTAAGACTCCATGGAATAGCGTGATTCTTATTATCATGAACTATTTCACACTAAATAGCAATAGGGATATCCTCCAAAGCTTCCACTTTGCTTACCTAAATCAACTTTGTCATGGAAGACTATTAAAAGTTCCTATGTTTTGTGTTTCTTTTTAAATATTTGGAGAGTCAATGTAGTGTAAATAACATAGATGCCTTAGATCCTCTAAACCAGGGGTTAATTAAAATAATTGTGGACCATGTCACAAAGAAAGGTGACAACTCAAGAACTCTAAAGGCATCATTGATTGATTATCCTGGTGAATCCTATTCTAATGAGGACCTTTTACCTCATGGGAACTCTACCAATATGTAGGTCCCTACTCATTCATAGGTCACCCTAGGTGATAGGGTAGCAAAAATGGTTCAAACTAAAGGTATCATACCCCCAATTGGTTCTGGTGGGATGGATCATATGACTAGGCATTCAAAACACCTATCTTCCAAAGTGGATAAAGTGGAGAAGACACCCTTGTTCATTGAATATTCTAAGTTAGATTATTCCTATACTAATAAAAATAAGCTAAAATTATAGAGTAGGACTACATTATATAAAATGCCTAAACCTCAAGAGACTTAAAAATCTCCCAAGGTTGGTAAAGACATGAAAAAAGATCTGTTGAGAACCTATATCAACACCCTTAAAATGGCCATCTCTTGTGCTAAAGGGTTCAATTCTATGATGGACTGATTTTGTGTGGTCTGTATGGGACTAGCTTTCTAAAGGTCTTGAGGAGTGTTAGGCTTTTATGGTTGCCCTCTCATTTTGTCTTTATGGTATTTATGGCCCTAGGATTATTCATTTTGAGGTTGATGGTTTTTAGATGTTGGAGTTGGTTGGTAGGGATCTCCTTTTGGAGTCCTATTTTTGGTGATAAGTTCTTTAGGCTATCAAGACCTCCTAGTTCTACTCTTTCTCCTCTTGATATATAGTTAGCTAGTTGGTAGTGGCCATGTCAGTTGGTTCCTTTAGCCTTTTTCACTTGGTTTTCTCTCAAGAACCAGTGTTTCCCCTTTGTAAAAGCTTCATGGACCCTTTCAAAATCTCTTCATGTATCTAATAAAAAACACTTGAGCCAAAGGTGAAATATGAAATCTGGACCAACCACATCAAAAAAATTAGTAATGCAAACAATTTATTGGTGTAGAGCATGAAAATAATATTTTCTCCCATGAGCATTCTATCAGGCTATTTCTAACATACCTATAATAGACTATTGAAAATCTTGAGTTTCAAAATTCATGTAATAGCTTATAAATATTCCAATGCACCTCATTATGAGGGCCGACTTTGTAGTAATATCTTATTGTATATTGTATGATGACTACTACTAATCAATGAAAAGTGAAAGCTATTTGACCTTGATTGTGATAGCATTCTTGGGTTTCTAAGAAAAAAATTATATTTTAATGCATTTTTTGGCACTTTATGATTAGTGAATTTTACTAAAGAAAATTTTGCTCAATTGGATCTCTATTTGGATTACTCTTCATATAATATTTGGAATGCTTAAAGTGTATAACCAAAAATTAACGAGTTCTATAATGCTTTCATTGATGGTTGATCTATTAAGTTTCATTTGGATTGTATTGTGTAAGACTCTTATGTAGTGTATTTTTAGTGTTGTTACGCTATACCCTGTCCATCCTTTAAGAATTTTCTAAACCCTTATCTCTCTCTAACCCATTCCATTTATTCCTTTAGTCTTAAACATCTATTTTAATTCTACAAGTATTATAAGGAACTGATAGTTTCTAGTGGTTGAACTTGGGATAAATCCTAGTCATCCAATCTTGGCCAAAGTATAGGGCAAATTTTATAGACTAGGCCAATTTTGGATAAGAAATACCTGTAACTAACCATTGCAATAAATATGGTACTAGTTATATATACTGTACATTTTCATCACTTGTTTGGAAAGATAAGCTATGACTACCATTAATAAATATATAAAATATTTTTGTGTATAGTGTCTTAGTTCCTTCTAGAAATTGTTTCACCCTAACCATGGTTCTAACACTGCCAGTATCTAACTCACATGGCTGCACTTGAATAATGCTAGTAATTTTTTCATACATTATTTCTTCGAGATCCAATTCACTAACTTGTCAAAATCATTTTCTACCATCAACTATCATTTTTTCCACTATCCAATACAACCTATCTTAAATTTCAACTTCTATCAATGAATTTAGCAAGCATAATAAGAAAAGTATTAACTTTTTAATTATTATGCTCCTCCATATTTTGTGGTTGCCTAAAATTTGATACTTTAATTAGTACATATCCACTCAATTCATCCTCTATATTATTATTTGGTGTAGCTTCTTCACCCACTCTTTAGTCTGCCTTGACATATTGATAGGTCTCTTTGTTGCTTTACCCTCTATTACTATTTTCTCAATTATATCATCCAACTTAATCTTTCATTGACTATGTCATCTAAACACACCATGTCTCCAAGAAAGCTTACTATCATGTGATTCCAATCCTTGCTACACCAGTTCTAACTCCTTCCTTGTCTTTGATGTTTTTGTTGTCTCAGTTAGTTTTTCCTTTTTGGTGTTTTAGAAGGTGTAACTAATTTCCATGTTCAAACTTCCTTTATTATATATGTAAATTAAACATGGGGCTCTCCCTACATTATAGGTGATTCCATAGGATCAAAATACTAGATGTCTACCAAAAATTTAGTTATTTTGATATACATATTCCCCATTATATCCATTACTTCTTGGACTTGCCTATCCATTGGCACAACCTTCAAAAATTCCCAATCATGTTGTTGTTCTCCTACAAATTCTCCTTAAACTAATTTAGGTACTTGTTATTCTTCCTCCATGGCCTCTTCCACCATGTCACCTATTTCCACTACAACATGATATGAGTTTTTATTATTCTTGCTAAAAAAAACTCCTTCCCTTTGTTTGCTTTTGGGCCAACTTTATCCTTGACGATGATGTTTCCTCTTTTGAGTCCTCACTAGTTGCATAAACTAGTAGTTCCTTCCTCAATATATTCTTTGTTCTTTTTGCCAGAGTACTCTTATTTTGCTATGATTTTACTTTTATTCATATTAGTATTATTGGTACTAACTTCAATACCTCTCTTGGAGGATCCATTATAGGAATATTGATTTTAACATGTAATGCAATATTTAGTAATAATCTAATGGTGTGGAATACCACAGAGAAGTTCTTCATACTCCATATTAATAAGGTCTTAATATGATATGAAAGGTAAGATGCCCAATTATAAGCTTCCTATGGTACGGTTTGCATGTATGGTATAATCCATATGGGCAACTATGAAGCCCTTTGTTCTTTGATAAATCTTACCATTATCACATTCATGGCACACTACAACTTCTCACTCTTCAACTAGCATTGCTTAATTTATTAGCTCCCATGAAATATTAGTCTTTGAGTTTCCTCTGGACTAAGGTTGTTACATTCCAAATCAACTATCTACTCTAATTAGAATTGACTATATCTTTCACAATTGAAACTTATTTTTTAGGAAACTCAAAAATCCTAAAATTTCCTACAATAAAACAACAATTAACTATTGATTGCCCACTTGTACTTATATTTTTTTATGGGTCACAAGTCTCCAACATTTGTAGTAGGTAATCCTTAAATAATTCTCAATCAAAATTTGATATTTGTAGGATAAAATTTACTCTTCTTATAAAATTTTCCACAATTTATTATCCTTTAGGGCTTTCTCCCATGGAATATACCCAAGTTATGTCTTTCAAGGTTATCTTCTCCTTATATCATTGTCTAACATCCCTTTCTTTTTATTTTGGAATTCTCTCTCATAATTTGCATGATTGCATCTCTTGATCCCATCTTATATCAAAATTATATTCCCATTCACCCACCCATGAATATCCTTGTCTATACCTCATTCTTTCTTTCAATACAATCTCTTGTGGGACTCTTCTCTGTTGCTCTATATACCTAATTATTTTGAGGATTATAGGTTTCTTATGATTTTAGCTATAATTTTTCTGATGTTACTACTTACAATTGCCTATAAATGGTTCTCTTGAATGTAAGCCTATATATGAAAGATCTCAGATAACACAATGTTTTTGACTCTTTAGATGATAGTTCATTTTCTAGCAATCATAATAATTTTCTAGAAGGTACTCTCTTCTGTGTCCTTATATGATCCCTTTAGATGATAGTTATCATAGTCCTTGCCCTCAAATGACCCTTCTCATATGGTAACTTCTGCATCCCTCCAATGGTATCTCCTTCTATTCCTCAACATCTGACAACACTTTTGACAACTCCTTCTACTTCTCCCTCATTTAACTATAGCTCCTCGAGAAATTATTATCCTTCTATGCACTTAATGTTTATGGACTAATTCTAATTTTTGGATGTCATTTTTAAATGTACTACTTTTGTACCTTCCATCTAGTTTCTTCCCCTTTCTTTCTTGGTGTGTAGGTACTTCCACTTTGTTTTCTAAAAAATACTTGCTCAACTTAGCTTTCTTTCATATTATCTGTTCTTAGTAGTGTTTTCCTCTTTTCTTCTACAACATTTTGTGATGATTATGCTTATGGATCCTTACTTAGATCTATTTATAAATTTTATTTTTCCATGTAATGGTTATACTAACTACCCATAATTTCTAGATTATTTCCACCTTGCCACCTTGCATGCAAATTTCATTGCTCTTACCACTTTTCTAATGTTGTCATTTTTTCTTTTCTAACTTTTTATTATTTTTCTATTTTCAAAATTTCTATCTATATTTTTTACATTGGGTGATTGCCATGTGTCACCCCTTTTATATGATTCATATGATGATGCCAACTTGAACCTCCATGGTGTCTTTCATTTATGATTCATGCTCCTCTCATCTATGATGATAATTTCCTTCTCTTACCATCTCATAGTTCTTAATTTCTATTGTATAACCCATATTCTAATGAGAACCTTCCTCTATATAGTGTCTTGCTTCTATACTTTATTGATATTCTTGATGATATTTTTCCAAATTGTATGTCATCATCCTTACTATTTGCTAGTTGTTGTCTACTATCCTATCAATCATGTGATGGTTGTAGCCAAAATCCTAATGACTACCTTTTGTCCAGATGGCTCCTTGTTGTCCTATTAATCTCTTGATGTCTCCTTGTCATATTATCTATGTCCTAATGGCTTCCTTGTATCCTATCAACTTCATAATGACTCCCTTCTATCCTTATAACTTCCTAATGACCCACTTACATCCTATTATATCCTTGGTAAAACTTAGGCACTTGCCTAGATGGAATACTTCTTATTTTCTTGATTGAACTTAAAACTTGATCTATCCTTTGTAGTTCTCAATTTGAAGTCTTCTTCTTCCTTGAAACCATTCCATATTTTTTTCTCATATTCTTAGGCAAATCATTCTAATCAAGTAATACCTTCTTATAACTCTTGACTATCCAAAATTCCTTTGATTATTTAGTCATCCATGATTATTTTTTTAGATACCACACAAACCGTGAGGTGGTATTGATGGCCAACCTTTTTATCCCTTAATAATTAGTTGTTTCTTGCTTGATAAAATAATAGTCCTTATGTTCTATTATGTCAATCCTATGGCCTAGAGGTAGCAGGAGGGAAATTTATTCTCCTTAAGGCATCGAGATGGAGGTCAACCAAACTCCTCCCTTGGATAGGTATCCTTAGACCACAAATAATACCCAACTATCTCCCCAAATTATCCAAGTTACCTCCATTCCTTTCTCTCAATATTTGTTGTGACCTACTAGATTATCCTCTATTTTGATTTCCTGGTGACTCTTCCCTCAATCTTCTTAATTTTCTATTTGCATCCAATAGTCTTCTAATTTTCCTACCATCCTCTAGATATCTTTGTACTTATGGATTATTTGGATTCTATCTATACTACCTTAAGAGGTTAGATTCAAAACTTGAATTATTAATTACAACTCTTCTTACTTCTCTCTAGGAAGTTGCTTGTACCTAGTTTAAGTTCCTCAAAATTTTTGTTAATAGAGAGCTCAAACTACTACTATTTCTATCATTTATCTTAACTGCATATGATCTCAAGGATGAACTACTTGAACTTGTGGAAAATAAAATACTATTTCTATATGGTCTTCTTTCCTCTTCCTAATAAGAGTGTACGTCATAGATATCTCTCCATAGTCCATAAGATTCTTGTTCTCCCATTAAACCCTATTGTTCAAGGTCATTAATTTCTTCTTTTCTTTATGCTTATCATTCATTTATTCATTGCATTATTTCATCTAATTCTTGAACAATATGATCCCTCATTCAAGCATTATATCTTTATAGAGTTTCATATTCCTCTTGTAGCCTTTGTGTTTCCCTACTCATATTTTCCCATACTAGACCAATTTGCACTAATAGAATCAAGTGATCTTCTTCTCCATTACTTTCTAATTCTTAATGCATGCTTTCCCATGTTACTAACTCTATTTATCAAAAAAAAAATTGTAACAACTTGGGGTCTCTGTTCTTCTTATGTGTTCAAAAAATTTACATGAATATATATTATTCATCTTTCCATTGGTCTTGGTTCGAACTCTATTTGTTCAATAATAAGTTGTATTCCTTCTATCTCAAATAATAAATCTATACCCATATCTCCCTCTTCTTGATTTGTATCTTAAATTATGTATGAACTTGGTTCTCCTTGTTCTTGGAACCGTATTCCTTCATAATGTTTTGAAGATAGTCATGGCACCTATGTTAGTCTTCCTACAATTTATTCCAATGATGATTCAAATTTTATCATATTCACTTGAGCCTTTATGTTATATGACTTGAATTTTAAACCATTAACTATCTCAAGACACAATATCCCATCTAGCATGTACAACTAAACTACTCCAATATCCATTACCTCAACTACATAGAAAGGCCCAAGCCATGGGGTATTCAACTTCCCTAGCCTGATCTCTCTTTTGCCATTGAATTTCAACACCAAGTCACCTATTTTCAAATTTAACTTCCTTAGGTATTTGTCATTCTATTTTCCTTTTTCATTAGGAAATTTGTATTTCCTGTTGACCCATTACCCACGTCTCTTCCAATTGTACTAGTGTCATAAGCTTCTCCTCCAATATTTCTTGGTAATTTAGATAATTCTCTACTGCTACCTTTAAATTAGGTACCAATAACTCTACTAGAACTATAACTTCCCATATGTACATTAATTGAAAAAGCATATGATTCACTGTAGGATTGAATTTTATCTTGTATACCAATAGGATTGTTAGAATTATTTATTACCAATATACTCTTTTGACTCTGCATATATTATGAATGATTGACACCAAGATCTTGTTTGTTTCTTGTACCTATCCATTAGCTCTAGGATAATACAGACTGGACAATGAATGAAAGATCCTAAATTTTGTAATCAAGTTCTAGATAATCTCATTGACAAAGTGTCCTCGCTAATTGCTTGTCAACTAAAAGGGAATTATAAATACTATAATTACTTGTTCATATAAAATTAGGATGTACTCCTCATATAATTATTTGGTAGAGATCTTAATTCTATACACCTTATTAAATACTCATTTACTATTATAATATATCAATATTTCTCCCATTTGCTTGTCTCTAAAGACCCTACAAAATCTAAACCCCATATTTCAAATAATTCTTATGGTTGATCGATATGTAATGGTATGAAATCTCTCTTTAATAGCTTCCCCATTCATTGGTAGGTATCACATGCTTTTACATACTCTTTAGCATTGTGATACAAGGTAGACCACCATAGCCTAACCAAAAAAACTTTTTTTGTTGTTGCATTTGGATTCATATTTTTGTAGACCAATCCTTCATGTGCTTCCTTGAATTCCATCTATAATTATTCCTCCATAACATACCTTTGCAATATTCCAACAGGTCCAAACTTATATAGCAATCCTACAATGGTATTGCTTTCACAATGATATTCCTTATTTCTATTGTCATCATCTCCTTTGGAAGCTCTCCAATTGATAGATATTCCTCAATATTTTTGTACGATGTAGGTACCACCATCACCATAAATAGTTGTGCATTAGGAGATTCATATGGTATTCCTCCTTTAGCAGGTTTCCCTAAGTGAATCTTTGACAATTGTTTTGCTATTACGTGCTTATTTCCAAGTCTCACTACCACATAAAACACAAATTATTTTAATGTGATGATCCACTTGCTCACTCATCCATATATAGTTGTCTTATTGATTAATTACAATAATAATTTATGATCTATATATAGTTGACCAAGTAATGTCTAAATTTTTGCACTGCATATACCATCCCCAAAGCATATTTATCATGTTATAATTATTTTTCACTCTTGATAGTAAATAAAACATAAATTAATTGGGCTAATAAATATTGACTTGTCCCTCCTAGACTGATGTGCATCCTATCACAAAGTTTGATGCATCAATAGGGAGATGAAATTCCTTATTCTAATATAAAAATACCATAATGGGTATGCATACTAACATTTCTTTTACCCACATTTTGATGTTCCTCTACCCACTTAAAGAAAACATTCTTATACATAAGGTCATATAATGGATAATATATCTATGAGATATTTCCTATAAACCTTCTATAATAATCGACTATACCTAGAAAGGTCTTCACTAAACTCACATCGTATGACTCCTCCATTATCAATATGACTCAAATATTATCTGGATCAATTGTAATCCTTCCTTATAGAAAATATTCCCCAAAAAATTATCGTAAGAAATCAATATTATACACTTTGTATAATTTAATGCTAAATGATGTCGCCTACACAAGCCCATACACTATTCTAATGCTTGTAAATGTTTAGCTGTATTTTTGGTAAAGGGCCAATCACCTAGAAAATCCTTGTCTATACACTTTTCCTATGGATATTTGATAAAATATATACAAAATGTATTGCATAACCCAAATGGCATCTGGTTGTATGAATAAATGCTATTTCTCCACTACAAATATCATCTTCAACTTATTTTTCTTGGCAATACTAATATGATTGTATCCCGAAAGCCCATCCAAAAATGAATAGATATCATGTATGACTATTTCTTACAATATGGAATTTTTAAATGGAATGGGAAAAGGATATTTTATCACGATGACATTCATGTTTCATAAATTCATAGATTCAAATCTGGTTAGCCTTCAAAGTGGCTACTATACGTGACACCCACTCATTAACTGTCACTTTGAAGATGATGCCAACTTCTAATATATTTACAATATTATATTCACTAGGGGTGCATACTTTGGGTTTATCCCTTATGGTCATCTCCTTACTATATACATAAACAAAATCAAGGAAATTCAATGTACGCACAAATCTAGTGGTATTCCCTTTAGATCCTTTGTATGTCCATGCAAAAACATCCTTATACTAGTGGAAAATTTTGAAAGCCACTACTTTTAACACAAGATCCCATTCATCCCCATAATGTATAATCTTTTTCTCTCCTTATTTTTTGAGGTTTACTTGTATCATATTTGGTCTCTTATACTTATATTATATTGGCTCTTCTTTGCTTTTAGTACATCAATCAAATGGGCTAGTTTATCTTCAATGGCTACATATCCTAATGTATACTCTATGAAATTATTTGAAAACATCCACTTATTATTTTCTTTATCCTTCTTTATCATGGAATTTATTTGACTACTTTTTTTGAATTTTTACACAACCTTCTTCCTTTCATAACAATTATCCTCTTATGTGTGGATGCAAAAGTAGTGTGGTATGAACTCTTTATAATATTCCATATGCCAATGAAAAGTTTATGTAGAACTCAAACCGGAAGCTAGCTTATTCATGTGTGAAATAAAATATGTAGTGCTACAATAGAACCTCACGTAGGTTAAGTGGTTGTAATAATTTATCAAACATGGCCAACCACTTAACTAACATATAACAATATGCTAATCTAGGATGACAACTAACTGCTAGAAGACAAAGGACCAATCTAATAGCTTAATTCGACATCCAAAAAATTAGCAACCTATTTTCAACGTGGGCATACTATGCCTCACATTAATACAAAGTGCAAGAAATAGGAAATTAATAAAAAAATAAATAATAACTTAGGCTTAAATAGATTAGCCTAAGAAGCCTCAAAAATCCTCCCAACCATAGAAGCATTGGATTCCAATGCTCTCAACAAATATGGAAAGTCATGGGTCATCTCATGGTGAGGAATCCAATGATCCATGTGTGGAAAGTGACCATGGTGGACGACAAGGTAAGAAGTGGAAGAACCCTATTGAGTGTGATAAGTTTTCATCTCAAAAAAACTATCTGAAATTAGCGAAAGCTGATGATCAGGTGCCACTACTACTGTAAGGCTGATGACAGGATCATGTACCAAAAAGGGATCCTAAAATAGTGTCTCTAGAAAGTGGCACTTATCCAAATGAATCCAAACTCTATCTCAAACATGTGATGAGTGAGGACTGTGATGCTTGTGCACCATGCTCTACTGTTCTTGCAAAATTTCTTGCAAGTTTTATGGTATCTTGCCCTGAAGGTTTTGCAGGTGCTAAATGAAGAAAGTGACCTTAGCTTGCTCCATTTTTGGAATGGTAGGAGTAGGCAAATCCAAAGATAACTTATGAAGGGCAAGTGGTTGTGTGTCCAAAGGTGTACCCAAAATGATACCAATAGAATGAATGGAATATTTATCATGAGTGAGAGTTATGGGTTCCTTAACCACGAGCTCTTATGATTATTCATTTTGTGGAAGTGAAGCTTCTTATTTATCATGTGCATTTGATGGTGCCTATTCTTCAACATGTGTGGGACTTATGCAAGTAGGGGCCAAAATAAGTGCTTGACTTAATGGCTTACAAACTTACCTATAAGTTAACATCAAATTTGATGTAGGCGTAGTGCTTTGTATCAATTAGGTTTTATCATGCAAATACAATGTGTATGTGTTGTTTTTAGCATGATATACAAAATTTCTATCAAATTCATAGGGTTTACCTAGCAATAGTCTAGAAAAATCCATCTCTATGACATCACATCTTATGTTTTCCATAAACTTATTACCAAAAGCATAATTCAAGGTGCAAGTGTGTGTGATGTAAGATGTGGAGTCTACATCCTTCCATCCAAGTGCATATGGTTGGTGATGTGGCTTTATGGGAAGCTTTAACTTCTCCACAATGAACTTCATAATGAGGTTCTTTTATGATATGTTATCTATGATACAATCCACATAAAAATCATGTGTAAGGTGGGCTCTAGTGAAAAAAAAATGGTCACGACCCCCTTAAGCAAACACATTTGACATTAGGGTAACTTTGTTTATTTTACCCCTTAAGGTAGGATACTCGTATTCTATCCTTGTAGCCACAATGGGACCATCATGTGGTTTCTCACTTGTAGGTTGTACAATTAGGGACCTCTTCTTCTTAAATTTTTAAAAAGCAAAGCATTTAGCCTTTTTATGACCTTGATTTTTACAAAAAATACAATACATTGTTGAAGAATAAGAATCTTTAGAGTGAGAAGAAGAAGAATGAGGGGAAGAATGATAAGTGCTCTTCACCTTATGTTGATGCTGAAACTCTCCTTTGGAACTGTTGTCCTGTCAAGTTCTTCGAGAAGCACCAAAGTGAGATAATCAATGAACTTGATTTCCCTAAAAATATGATCTTCCAATCCATACGTGAAATTGTTAATCAAATCATGTTTCGAATATTTCACACCAAGAAGCACCCTTAGCCTATTGAATTGGAAAATTTAGTCAAAAACTTGCATACTATAGGCTTACCTCAATCTATACCACTTGGTTGTGAGGTCATTTTGGTAATTTGGTGGAAAAAATATGTTTTTCAGAATTTGGATCAATTATTTCCAAGTCATGGCAGCATTATGGCTTTTTATTTCCATAATTAAAACTTTTGCTAAGTGTATGAGTTTGACTATAGCAAATGCAACTTTTTTATCTTCATAAATTTTAACATAATTGAACTAATTTTTCATATCTAAAATCCATTTAGATAAGGCATCAGGATCCCTAGATCCATCATACAATTTGACCTCACATTTAGCTTTATTGGCATGATTGTGATGAAATTTTCTATCACTAGGAGTCAATTACACAACAATATCTTTTACCTTATCTGCAAAAATATCTACTACAATAGTAAGGTTTTCCATGTTTTATTTGAGGTCATTAGCCATGTTTTTTCATGTATATGCTAGACTAGGAGGATTACAAAATGGTTTGCAATACTATCTAGGCTTTAGGAACAATTTGACAGTTTTCCTAATGCAGAAATTGCCTAGATTTTACAACAATTTTTCCTTCCAAATTTACAAAAATAGGCTAATTTAAGTGCTTTTACAAAATTAAAATCAATTTTGCAATTACAAAATAGCACTAAATTCCAAAATTTAGCCCTTCAAAAATGCAAAAATTGGACTTATGGAGGCAAAAATAAAATGTCTTGAGGAAGAAAATGTAATTTTAAGGGTAAAAATTTCTAAATTGAAGGCAAAAATAATTTTATACCTTCTCTGCTATGTTTTGGTGCCAAAAACTAAATTCGAATTCAAAAAAAAATAATTTCTCTCTCCAATGGTAAAAAATTTAAAATTTAGTGCACAAAAAAAATGTTTTATATCCCCAATTAACTAGGATGGGGGATCAACGTGGGTCAGTCAATTTATCAGTAGTCAATATACATCAGAAGCCACCAACCTCATCAATGTTCAAATCAACATCGTGCACTACCAACGGTCAAATGAACATCATGCATTGCGTCTCCAACTGGCGCCTGTGCACGCGCGAGCAATGCAAAGTGTCCAACAAAGATAGACATTTTACTTGGGCATGTTTAGGCTGATAAATCCCACTTAGTCCCCCCTGAGATCAATGTGGGATAATAGCACCCAAAAACTTTGGCATGTTCCATCCTCTGTCGTTGTTTGTGGTGCCTAAAAACTCTGTCGATGGCCATGAAAATCCTAAACCTTAGGATTGAAAAAAAATACTTCTCGCCAAAAAAATAAGATTTAATTGAAAAATTGCTGGGACATGAATTTTCTCAATGAGGATGCTCAAAACCATCAGAAAATTATCTATGATCATTGGGACACTGCACCCATCATCGGAGACCAAATACTCGCCAAACATAATGCAATGCTCACCAAGAAAATGCTTTACCACCGATGAAATTTAACTCGGTCATTGGAAACTCTAATTCTTGCTGTCAGAGACCTTAGATAGTCGAGGTTCAATTTTCTCTATCAAAACCCTAAAATTTGTTTGAAAACTCATCAAGAATTTCTAAGATGCAACAAGTTTTTTTTTTAATTTCATTGCGTCATCTTTCACTTGCAACTATAAATCGACATCTATATATTGGACTATGATTTAGTTTTATCTACTATGATCGATCTTCTATCTTTGAGAACCCATGATGATGTAGGTTACGAAAATGGGGTACCATTGAGCTTCCTCCGGTGGTGGTGATCGTAAATGTACTATTTGTAGATTGCCATTCAAGCACATCATTTTAAGACATCTCACTATCAACTTTGAGGTATTGAAGTGGATTTCTCCCTATGGTATCAACATCGACGATGGATCTTTTAAGGGCCTCCAGTGTTTGTAGATCGATCGATAGGAGTAGAATGGTCGTCGGTGATTGTGTGTTGATCGATGAAAGGATGTTATCCTCCAGTGATCATAGGCTGACTGATGGGGTACTTATACCATTGAACTTATAGTCGACGAGTGGTTGGCATCGACAAAGGTGGTTGAACTATGGCTGGTCATCGATCATGAGGCTCGATCGATGGGCAATCGAGTGGCACGAATTTGGTGTGCCCAATTTGCCTAAATTTAGTCTTGAGATTAAATTTAAAACTTAATATTAATATTAATATGATACTAATATTAATATTTATTTTTAAGCCGTAATGCACCCTACATGAACCTTCAACTGAAGATAGACTCCAATGACATCCAATCATCAACTACAAGTCCTTTTGGAAGCACAAGTGCTTATCAACCTTCCAATCGAACTTCAGATTATCTTCAACAATCCTTCGAAAACCTAGTGCTCTCATGGTAGAAACTGGTAATGGCTCCTTTTGGCCTCAAACTTTAGAATTTCTCCTCAAATATTTGCTCCCTTCAGATCTTCAAAGTAGATAATTTTTTCCAAATAGGGAAAAAAATTCTTGCCCTCACAAGATAAGTCAAATTACCCTTTGACCTCCCATCAGGATTATTCGGTGCAGGGGTAATTTTTGCCCTCTGCAACCTCCTGAGCTTCACAAATAGATGCTATGGTTTACCTCAAGCCAATTGCACACAAGCACCTACCTACGATCTTGATGAACTAGCTATAAAAATCAACTAGACACCTAGCAAATAAGTGGTAAAATTGCCCTCCTTTTTGCAAAAAATCTCTATCCTTGGCATGGATTACCAATGATGTAGAAAATAAACATGAAGCGTATTTATTCGTGTGTAATAAAATATATAGTGCTACAATAGAATCTCACGTAGGTTAAGTGGTTGTAACAATTTCCCAAACATGGCCAACCACTTAACTAATAGATAATAATCTGCTAATCTAGGATGACAATTAAATTCTATACGATAAATGACCAATCTAACAGCTTAACTAGATATCCAACAACTTAACAACCTATTTCCAACATGGGCATACTATGCCTTACGTGAATACAAAGTGTAAGAATAGGAAATTAATAAAATAATAAATAATAACTTAGGCTTAAATAGATAAGTCTAAGTATCCTCAACAAGAGTCCTCTATCAAAACATTCCTTGTCTTTTGTACAATCTTCAAGTTGAAATACTCCTACTTCATTTAGACTCATATTCATTGTCTTCATCTAATGAAGAGCTTCCTAATTTATTCGATGTTTCTATGTCTTGGATTATAAATTAATTCTTCAAATTTATCATATATTTGTGTTGGCCTTTCTTGAATATGATGTGTTCTTTCTCCTAGTTATGATTTACTTGGGCCATCCTTAGCCATCCATGTCCTAGAAATGCATTGTAAGTTGGAGTTTACATTGTAATTACTACATAATCTAGAATAAATTTTTGATTGATGATATTTACTTTTTGGTTCGTCAGTATACCCTTAATCTCTATTTTGTACTGATTTTCTCTATGCAACCAAAAATTTAGAGACCACAAAATGGTGCCTTGATGAGTGATAAATTATGCTCATGTGATGCAAGTTTTTATCTAGTTTTTGGATGTACAACTAATAATTATGATGTGATTTTGGTAAATTTTATACGTAGTTTAAAATATTAACATTATTTTCTATATATCTTCGCCATAAGGTACTATGTGACAAATAATAGTGATTTCATGTTTGCACTATGCAAATATTTTTGGGTTTCAAAAAATGAATGTTGCAAAAATTCTGTAGGAACAACTACAGCCAAACATAGGCCAAATATGGATGAACTAGTTGTGTATAAGTGCATTGAGAAGTCACGTGGAAGTGCATTACAGAAAGGTATTATAGAAAGCACCTACAAAAAGGGGTCAACAAAATTAACATTGATCAAGTAAACCATATGATGCATTGAAATTCCATATCTTATGACAACATAGTAGTACCACATGGGTCTTATAGTCAACATGATTATTTGGTACAGTGACATTGTATACGTGATTAGATATTTGTTAATATGTTATATGATTTGTTATTAAAATTTGTAATGTTGTTGAATTATTAAGTTTCTTAGATATGGATGTAAACTTAATTTGTCTCTTCCCGTAAGGAGTGGATAAACAATTGTATTATCTTATCATCAAATTATTTAAGTTTAGGTCTTTTGATTACATTTGTTTGGTAGTTTACCACTTGGATGAATCCATTCATAATAAGTCCAAGGTAGTTGTTAGCGTGTCTTAATTTTAGAATATCTTTGTTATGTAAAGTTAGAATTCAAATCTTCAAAGGGATCAAGATGTAACAGATGGCATAGAAGACTTTTATTGAAAATTTCCAAAGTGACATTATAAAATACATTGCAATACCTTTTAAAAGGTCTAATAATAGGAGGAGGCTTGTCATCTACCATCTACTTTATTTGCTTCTATAACTACCATATTACTTTTTTGCAACCATGAAATAAGTAGCATTAGATTAATTTAATGAAACTAGCTTACTGAGGTTAAAGTAGAGTACATAAAGGGGATGAGATTAATACTAACCTTGAAAAGGCAGGGCCCACTCAGAAAGGTTAGTCCCTAAATATCTTCCCCAAAAAATATGGTAGATATAATTAGGATGTAGAATAAGTCTTAGAAGCATAAATATTAATTAATTTGCATAATATAGAAATTATAAAATATATTAAATAGAAATGCATCATTAAATCATAACATGGATCCACATTAGACTAAGTCATAATTGCATTAACATAATTTCACTTTAACTTTATTTCTTGTAAACTTTCATTTCAGAAATTATGACCATCCTAGGGTGGGATGGTAGCCCACTTTATGACCATCCTAGGATGGGATGGTCAGACAATTAGCCTGTCATCCCACCCAAGGACGGTCATGGCCTTAGGAGGTTTATTTAAGCCAAAAATGTGTCATTTGTGCTCATTTGTGCATTTTCAACTATGCAGTTTGAGAGGTGAGGAGGAGGAGAGGGATTCTACATAGAGGAGTGCTACTAAATCATCCTACAGTCACCATGAGCTAGTGTATAGACTCATCCAGCGATGGAGCCATTACAAGACAGGTAAGAGTTGAATTTCTTACTACATTATGCTAGTGTTAAAAGTGGAATTATTGCTTATTTTGATTTTTTGTAGAGCACACTAAATCCTTAGTAATTGAACCTAATTAGGGATGACTTGTAATTTTTTATTATTTTTTTTGTATTTTTATGCAATTTATTGCTTTTTATGGCTTTTTATGGCTGAATTTTGCTTAATTGTTGTTGTTTTTGGTGGCCTGAAAGGCCCATTTGGGTCCCTGGGTGGGACGGCCAGCCTAGGCTATTTGGTGGCCATACCTAGGTGGGAAAATAATAGATTTGGAGGCAATCCTTGGGTGGTACGATCATAAAATAGCCTAAAAAAAGGGTCTTTTTTGTCTTTTTTTGGATATTTTTGGGTCATTTTGAAGCCTGTTTGGTGCTTATTATTGACCGATTTATCTCTACCAAGTGGTTAAGATTTGGTATCGAGTTTTGAATCTCTTTTATACCATGAGAGACTTGTTTATTAAGGTATACTAGGAATGGCTTGATGCCATTGGCCTCAAGCATGTGACACGGTTAGAGCCTGTGGTAGGTGATCATGCTTACTTGACTACTCTTATTGACCTGTGGGATTCACGCACCAACACCTTTCACCTACTGATAAGGGAGATGACGATGATGCTAGAGTATATCTATTATATATTATGCATTTTGATAGAGGGACAATCAATTGTGTCTACTCATCGTGATCGGAGAGAGGCAATGATGGAGAGGTACTTTGATAGGGCTACGAAGAAGGTGATAGGGGACTCTCTCAATGGAGACATCTTGGTGGGGTATTGGTATGAGGCTAGGGTATTGGGCATTAGGCATATTTTTTTGATGATACTAATCTCTAATATGCTACTACCAGACTCGTCAAGTACCAGGTTTCCCTGGAACCTTTTGGAGTTAGTTTTTACTCTGGTAGGATGCATTGTGGAGTAGCCACTAGTGATGGTATGGGGGATGACACTACTGGAACATATGTATGATGAGCTATATGAGATCTGATATTGAGGGTGGAAGGGCTTGGAATGTATCTTTCTACTATAGGTATGCGGGTGTTAGCACATAGCTATGGATTAGCCACATGGATTGCCTTGGATATCACATGCATAGTTGGTGGACTGAGAGATTATATACAAGATCCTATGGCAGTAGGATTAGGAGGTAGGGTAGAGTCAGCACTGGATGGGTGATGTGGGCCATTATACCCAGTAATTTGTAGGACTCAAAGCAGTATATGTACTCTAGATATCTTATAGGGATTGCCCAACATGGTCCGATGCTGAGGCATAGCTCCTTCGAGTGAGGTGAGGTAGATGGTTGGTTGGTTGACATGGGACAAAGTGGGAGCTCTTCCCTTATTCTCAATTTAGGTAGCAATTTGGGCTACGATAGGGGTTTCCTAGTGATCTAGTGGTCTACAAGTAACATGAGGATGAGAGGACACTAAGGTGGCCACTAGTGGAGGTAGTTGGGGAGGATGCAGATCCTGTAGTCGACACTCCAGACTTGGATGATACCAGGACTACATAGGAGTATGAATCCTGGTGGGTAATGCACCAGTGGTGAGGATTTTTCTTATAGATAGTGGTGAAAACCATTATTTATTTTGGAGAATTGGGTAAGGAGGAGCTTTTCCTTTTGTCAATTCTCATCATTTTTTAACCATTCACATAGGGGGATGAGCAAGATAAAATTTTCACTTAAGGTAACCTAGACCACTTTGTAGGTTTCATATTTCCTTGTGCAAAACTTGGATTTATTAGTTTAAAAATGTGTTGGGATTTTTATGTATACAAGGTAAAATCTAAGCAAGACTCTACCTCCTAAAAATCAGGATAGCTTTATACAAAATCTGAAAATAAAACTAGAGATGGTTGAGTGACCAAAAACCCTAATGATATTCTAGAACAAATGGATAGGTGAAGGGAATGGACACAAATATGAAAAGTGGGAAATATAGGTGGAAATGATAAGTGAAATATGAAATGGTATGAATGATGACTTGAACAACATAGATTTTGAATAATAAATAATGTACATTCTTAGTGCTATACATGTATGAGCAACTCTAAAGTGCAAAGTGCAATGATGAGTATACCTAATGCAAGTGATGATATAATACAATGGTATGTAATTTGATGCAATGAAATATTTTTGTATTTATGATGTTTTGATGAGGGTTTTGGATTTTGTTTGATATATGTATATACAAGTGACCAATGGGCATAGTAAATGCCATTGGGAATTTTTGGGTGACCAAAGAGCTTATAGATGCCTTTGGAGAATTTTTGGGTGACTAGATGATCGTAGATCACCTAGGAGTGTTTTAGGGTGACCTAGATGGTCGTAGACTGTATAGGAGCATTTTGGGTTGACCAAGCGGTGTGTAGATATGCTTGGAGCATTATGGGATGACCTAGATAGTCATAGACAAAGGAGCATTTTGGGTTGACCAAGTGGTTTTTAGATATGCTTGGAGTATTTTGGGGTGACCTAGATGGTCATAGACCATCTAGGAGCATTTTGGGTTGACCAAGAGGTTTGTAGATACCCTTGGAGCATTTTGGAGTGACCTAGATGATCATAGACCACCTAGGAGTATTTTGGGTTGACCAAGCGGTTTGTAGAAACCCTTGGAGCATTTTGAGGTGACCTAGATAATCGTAGACTGTCTATGATAATTTTGGGTTGACCAAGTGGTTTTTAGAAACTCTTGGAGCATTCTGGGGTGACCTAGATGGTCGTAGATCATCTAGGAGCATTTTGGGTTGACCAAGCAGTTTGTAGATACCCTTGGAACATTTTTGGGTGACCTAGACGGTCTTCTCTAGGAGAAAGGTGTGGTACCTTGTGTATCCCCAGTGTGCCATGTATTTGATGTACTATGATTGGCCTAGCCAAAGGGGATGGTAAAAACCAACCCCCCTACTATGAGGTGTAAGCTTGTGCAATGCCAACATCCCTCTAGGATGATTCAAATGAATGTGAAACACTATATGATGTCGTAGGTTGTGTATATCGATTGTGGTGTTCTTATCACTTTGTTATAACATCGATCATACCTATAAACCCTTGGGAAGGTGGATTAATGTACACTTGATTAGGTTGTTTTACTTGATAGCCAGGTGTGGCATCTACTTCATAGGAAGGCAAGGGGTCTTGGAAGACTCCTATCTAAAGTCCTTGCCTATCGATCATATCTTGGACTAAATTTCAAAATATGTAGCATGTATGGATATCATGATCTATTTGTTGATGATTAATACAATACAGGTTTTGCGTGTGTGGATTTTATCTATGCCTATTAGGGTTCAGTGGATATATTTGAGGAAGCGTGATTGCTTATGCCTTATATAGTCGATTAAAGATCGATGCTAAGGATTCTGACAAATGGGTATATTTTCACTGCGATTGATGGCCTTGGTACCTCTACCTCATGCTATGTTAAGGGTTGATAATGGACTATAAAGGAGGGGTTTGATCCTAATAATTGAGGGGTTGAGGGTTCGAATAACTCAACCATAACTTGATGCTTATGAGTCAATCTAGGATATGTTGTAAAACATCTTATTGTTGACTCACTTGTGACTCCAGGTTGTCTAGCCTATCCAAGATATATTGTGTGGACAGTGTAGGTGATGATAGGATGGTTTTCGAGGAATGTAGATGGAAAATGATAGGTGGTGTATACATGTCTGGCATGTCATCATAGAACCATGCAATAGTTACATTTTTTATGAGAATGGTTGTATAATCGGCCTACTCGATAGGGGAGAAGCTTTTCCCTAACTTGATAGATTGAGGATTCTCGAGATCTAATCTGATATCTTTGTCAATCATTGGATTAATTGACATATACGACCCATCCTCCAATTTGTGGGGAGTAGGGATCAAGTGGATGTCATCTGCTATTTTTATATCATCAATTGGAACCTCAGGTTCCTCCTCAACATGGAATACATTGCCAGTAGACCTTGGAGAAAAATGAAATGGCTGTAACATCTCATTGCAATACCAGTACTCGAAAGGTGATGGAGAAGAATCTCCCTGATTGAATTCAATTACCCCCAAGTCAAGGTGTAATCGCTTTGATGGGTTATCCAAATATTGAATGGGATTAAAAAGGCCTATGGAAATCATGTTTATGTACATATGATTTTCCCTAGGTGGTTGATGGTGTCTATTGACATCGGGGTGTCGTAAGACCTGAGGAAGTGGTTACGGAAAAGGTGGAATGACCAAAGGTGATTAGTGTGTTTGTGGGTGGACTTACCCTTCTATAAGGAGGAACAGGGTTTTTCAAATGGAACATACATAGATATCCCTCATACTCATCATTCAATGGGACAATATGTGCAAACTCAACATGCAGACTTGAATAGTCAATGGATGCCACTTCATAATTTGACTCATAAAATATCCACTCATAGGGAGACCCTTGATCTTCTTCCTCACTATTGTGTAGAAGGGTATGTGAAATTTCACCCCATTCTTAGGATCAAGGGATATTGTAAGGTGTCTCTTGATTACCCACAAGTGTGGGGACATAGTCTTCCAATGATTAGAATCGACTAGGTTTGGAGTAGGGATCGTCTGCAATTTCATCCCTAAAGTCCAGATTCATGTGCTCTAGACTATATGTGAGGACGTCGAGGGGCACAGACTTATTGTGTCCCAGGCCAGACTTATCATAAGGTATTTGATACTATGACTAGTAAGGAATGCGGGTGCCTTGCTCATACAAGCCCAACCCATAATCGTACCAATTACAAAGGTGAAGATACCTCATGATGAAGTTAGGGTTGGACATATAGTTGATATCCTTAGAAAAGGGCTCTTCATCCTCTTCTTGTTGTTGATAAGGCTTGATGCCATAGTTAAGATCCCCATAGATGAAATTTTTCTAATTAGGGAGAAGGCCAAGAGACACGATAGTGCCTATGAGGAGATGAGGTTGACCCATATCTTGCACTGACTTGATGGTAGGGGTGGTTGTGATATTCCTAACCATGTACTCTCCCAAACCAGTGGTAGCTAGGTGCATTGTGACTTGTGGCTATGAAGAAGGAGGATATGAGAGCAAGGCTTGAATTGATTCAATTTTTACCTCATGAGGTAGCTCCTCGTTCATTGGGCTAGGAATATCGCTTGTGGAGATGGTAGATATGGTCAAAGGGATCTCATCAAAAAGCCTCTTCCCCATGTTCCTCAATGGAGAATTCATCGATGATGAAGGTATGTTTTGGGGTGTACCATAGGGTATTGTATATGAGGATGGTATGGCATGATATGATGATGGATTGCATGAAGGTTATGGTGATGGAATCAGAACTTAGTTGGATTTATTCAGTTGAAAATATATATGGGTGGACGGTAAGGTTAACTCAGGGATTTGTTGCACCATGTTGCAGTACTTGAAGGGTTATAAGTCTATGGAGATGGCATGAACTTGTCCTTCATAGGTGTATTTTAGGCACTAGTGAGCGATGGAAGGGATACACTTCATGTCCCTGATCCACGGTCTACCCAACAAGATATTGTATGCCATCTCACCCTCCAAGATGTGGCAATGTCGATATGGTCTTTTGTCCTACCTGGATAGGTAAGACTATCATACCAACTATTGAGCATATGGCATCATTCAATTCTCGAAGGATGTAAGTAGATGCGGCAATATGGGATACTAGGAACCCTAGATGCTTGAGAGTTGTAGTGATTATGTTGTTGGAAGAGTCGATGTCTATCAACACTCTCTTATAAGGTGTTCCATTTACACATACGATGATGTGCAATGGAGGATCCACTATATCATTTGGAACTAGTTTAAGCTCATCTTCTCATAAGGTAATCATCAATTTCATGGATTACCGAATGTGCCCAAAAAAATTATTGGAGTTGGACTTCTAGGGTTGTAACTCTATTACCTTAAGGATATTTATTAGAGCTTCTCTATGAGGTGGAGATTGTTGAATGAGCTCATATATGGAGAGCTAGGCAGATGTAGTTCTCAAGATTTGAGCAAGCTTACTCTTAATTGTGACCACAGGTTGAGGTGGGAGGCTCGAAACTGGAGGCGATAGGTGCTATGACATTGAAGTAACATCGCTTTGAGCCATAGGTGGTGCGATTGGACTTGGGTACTTCCTGTTCCTTATTATAATGTTGATCATGTTGACATACCCTTGCTTAGGGGGTGCATTATTAACCTCATTTACTTAGGGCACTAGCTTGGCCTACTCTGCATGGGCAGGCAATGGGTCTTTAAAAATACCCATATGTTGGTTGTTTTGCATGATAGGGTTGTCAACCTAGAGGGCATCCCTATTGATCATGTCTTGCACCAAACGCTTGAATTTATAGCATATTTACACATCATGCTCATTTTTCCTATGAAAATTACAATATAGGTCTTCTTAATACCCTTTGGGTTTGGATGAATTTGGGTCGATAGGTCGACTCTCAAGTAGATTAATCATGTAAGCCACAAAGAGTCACTTAAAAAAAGAGTCCATAGACTCAGCAATGGGTGTGAACTATCACTTGGGATGATGTTGTTGATTTTGCCCTTGATTATTTTGGTTGTCCTTGTTATAGTTCCCAGGTGTGGCCTGATAATTAGGCTTTTGAGGTAGCACGGGTTGCATTGGCCTTGGGAATCTAATGGCAACCTGATTGACTATTTTTGGCTTAGGTTGCATTGGGCTATTCTTATCATTCTTGTTCCACTCCTTGCGAGGCTTCACAATTTCTCCCTCTTGAATCTTGTTCTAGCTTACACTAGGGCATATTCAAGATTCAACTATTGTTGCAATTACAACAACAAGGAGATCGACTTTAGGTAGATCTTGCAAAACATATGAGTCAACTCCAATATGGGGAGTAGATATGGCAGCTTGGTAAGCAACACTCGCTACCTATTGCCATAATTCACTATTGAATCATCATCATATTGTTTCAATCCAAAAAGATCATCCAGTGTCACCTTCCTCTTGGTATTGAAGGCAAAGCATTCTAGGAACGCATCTACAAGTTGATCCAAATTATGGATGCTATGCTTTGGGAGTTGGGTAAACCACTCCATGGTTGGGCCAAAGAGGATAGTCATGAATGTCTATAAAATAAAAGTATCATTATCATGGATACCAAAGCATTGGCTTAGGAATTTGGTAACATGCTCCTATGCATCTTCTTCTCCCTTAAAGGTAGATAATTGAGGTATCTTAAAATACTCTAGATATAAATGGGTAGGCATCGACGAATGAAGGGGAGGACTGCATAGCTAGCACAAAGTGAGATTTTAAGATCTAGATCTAGAGGTATTGTTCTCTACTAACTCTAAGCACTCTAGCAGTACCCTATATGCATCATAGGATTTGATCTCCTCTTATTTTCTCTTATCTTGTGATGGATGAGGATCATCAGGCCTATTTTGAGGTGGTGGCATGTCACCCCCTACCTTGATAAGGTGTTTCCAAATATTCCACCTCTAGCTCATACTCGGTTTAAGCCCCATAGGGCATCTCCTGAGCTGACCTATAGAGAGGAGTAGCTTCCTGCAGTGGGCATCCTATGTTTGGCTTGGGAGGCAAGTCCTGATATGACATAGGAGTTCATGGAGGTAACATTGGATAAGGCCTAAGAGACCTATCTCAAATGAGAGTGGGTTACCTCGGATGGACTTCATATATGTACGTTCTAGGGGTAGGGACCCTCTAATGTAATTTTTTTTGGAATATCTCGTTGGTCTGATGTTCGATTCTTTCTTTCTCAAGTTGGTGCAAGTGGTCTAGTTGCTCTTTGTCTTGTTCAAGTTGCTTGAACTGCACTTGGCATTTCACATATCTTGTAACCACTTGATTGATCTGTTTTGCTATGTGGGGTCTAGGAGGCCTAGGAATCTCACCCTGAGGCCAACTTTTTTCAAGATAATCTACGATATTCATTGTGCACTCCCCTCGATCGAGGGTAGCCACATTTACTTGAGGTTTGGTCCTAGGCATATGCTCTTTATACTCATAAAGTGTAAATGCACATCGTGGTTGCATGATATACTGCTCTTGAGGATAATTGGGTATCTCCTCATATCTTCCTTTATGGATGAGGAAGGGAAGGGTTGTGTTCACTCACCCTAAGCGACAAGTATCATACTTATCTTGTTGTCTAGGTTGTTGGAACCTATTAGGGCAGTGTAAGAGTAAAGTATGATCAATGGCCCTACCCAATGTGTGAAGTTGTGCTCTAACCCATAAGTGGGTGTATTAGACCTATCAGGCATGTGAATGCATGGTACCACTCTATCTACTTGTACCTCAGTGCATTGTTAAATTTCATAAAAGAAGGCATGTGGTGTGTCTACATATCGGGAACACTCTCTTGGATAAGGTCCACCACCCATAGGGGTGTCCCGCATAGGGCTCCCTTGTAGGTGTTGTTCATGTCCCACTATTCTGGGACTTGGGTGAGTAGAGGCTCACCGAGGAGGTATGACCAAATCCTTGGAGCTAAAGCGAATATGACTCGTGTCTCCTAGTCCACCCTCTACAACTTCCACCCATGATTGGGCTTGGATACTGGTGCACACCATTGTTACTCTCTACCAAACCCTAGATGATTATATCCTTTACAAATTTTTAATGAAACAACATGCAAGAAAGGAAACACTCAATAAGATAAGTGATTATCTATTTTAAGTTTTAGATGTGAATCCTTAAGTTTTTCTATGTGTTTCAGATGTGTTGTTTGTAAATACGACCTCATATTATGTGTTTGAATTTTATTGGATGATAATCTTGAGTTTAATTGGATTTCACCTGTATACTCATAGCTCAAAAACTGATAATGAAAGTCCAGTCACGTAAAACCACCTAAGTATAGATATGAAACCCATACCTAGTTAGGGAGCACAGGTCCTGCCAGTCCTCATCTAGTACTCACTTAGTTAGTGTTATACCCTTCGAATAGTAGTACATGCAAATTTTCCAATATATGTTAGATCTTGGAGCTAGCCTTGGCAAAGAACAAGGTTTCATGGGATTTGAGGCAATAGGTGGAGATGAAATCCATTGTCGTTGACCTCTACTAGTGGTTGGTGATGAAATCCAACTCACTAGTTTTCAAGTGGAACGTGGTGTGTGTGGTTCTTTTTAATCCCAAAGAAAGTAAACAATGAAGAACTCAATGATATTTCACTAAATGCAAAGAAATGACATTTTACTTTCAAAAAATCTAGATAAAAAGTAACCTACCAAATGCATTCCCTAAATGATAACCTACCCATTAGGTAGGCTAGAAGCAATCAAACCATAGAGGTGCATTTCTACCTAGTTCCTTTTCAGTTTTTCTTCTTATTTTTGTTGTTTTTCAATTATATAAAAACAAACCTAACTTCTACTTTTCAAGCAATCAAAAGAGACAAGAAAAACTAGATTTTAGAAGTTTTGAACAGTAGAAATGAAAACAGAGAGTTTTGGTACCTGCCTCAATGGCCTATAAGCCTGCTATTTTTGGAATTTAGATCAAAAAATATCTTATTTTGTGATCATCCTAGGGTGGTACGGTGGCTATTTTGATAGATGTCCTAGGGTGGGATGGTTGTGTGGTCATCCTAGGGTGGGACGGTCAGCAGTCCAGAGGCCATTTCAGGCCGGGATGGACAATTCCTGCAATAGAATGCAAAAAAAATAGGGTTAAATGTTTAACCAAATCAATAGAGATAGGGTCCCACTATGATTTCCACTGAATTATGAGAAAAATGGTTCACCTAAGAATGCTAAACAATATTCATCTATATCTAGTATTAATCAAGCATTATAAAAGGACATATTCAAGCAACAATGGAATTCATATAAGTGCAAGAAAGTGGTGTTTCTCTTTATTTAATTTGATAAATCATAACATGGCTACATATATGTCCCCTTGAGGGCTCTTAGTTTTTATACACTTGTTTACAAAAATGGGTGCCCAAGTATCAGGTCCTTTCAAACAAGCTCGTGTGCACTTCCAATGTTCTTCCTCATACCCATAATTGAGGTGGGTGAACCTGTGATGTCGTCACTTCGTTCATCACTATTATGATATTTTATTCCTTCCTCATGCACTTTAAAACTTGCACCTACACACAAAGAAACCATATTTTTTAAATAGCAAGTGCGTAGAATGTGAAACATGCAAAAGCCATACATGCAACTATAAGATAGAAAGTGTAAATATGCAATGCACCTATCTAAAACAAATCCAAATAATATTAAATTTCAGGTATATACATAATATATTATTTTGGGGAGATATAATAAAAAATAGAACAAAAATTGCCTCCAAATCGATGTTGCATTTGCAGTGCACCTACGAAGCCTGCAAAACCCAAAACAAGCAATTTCTAGACCAAAACACCTCCAAATCAAACCAAACTTGGATAGTATACATAAAATGATATTTTAATAAGACCCATATCAGTGGATTAGAAATATCAGTCATATTTTCATATGCATCTTCATATGGTCCCTGGAAGCCTACAAAACCTTAAAATTACAATATCTCATTCAATATGACTCCAAATTGCATGAAATTTGGACAGCATATTCATAATATAACCTATAATATGAATAATTAAAAAAATAGAAAAATATGCACATATATGTCACCATCCCTTGCAGAGATGGTGGTGATTGTTAAAGAATGGGGACCATCTTGGGGTGGGATGACCACCAGTTTTGCATCTAACTTACTATCAATTCCTCTATAGATTGGTCATAAACCCTATCAATAGTGTCGTAATTAAATTTTATGGTGAAATTAACTCATATTATTCGGTTTTGCAAACAAATTGTGCCTCTTGAATCACTCGTAAACCTCCTTCACTAGGTAGAGATTTTGAGGGAAAAAGGTACAAAACGGTGAGGGGAAATCTTGGCAGCACTTTGTTGCTTCTCTATATTCAGATGGAAAATGGATCCACTTTATAGCCAAAGGGATACTTTGTAGAAATGGGCATGCGAGACAATGCATGGCAAGATGTGACACTTGTCTAAAATTGAGCATGCATTGGAAGGGGAAGAGAATCTCCCATTTTGGGTAGCATGTCATAAGGATTTTGTGCCCTCAGTTCTACATGCTCAAATAGGCAGGATAAATGGTAGTTTTTGGGTTCCATTTTCCAAATTTAACTTTTTGGGAGTCAAAGCTTGTGGTCATCCCACCTAGGGATGACCACTATGCCATCATCCCTAGGTGGGATAGCCATGAACTATGACCATCCCAGGGTGGGACAGTCATGCCTATGTGGCCCAAAACCTCCCAAAAGTTGGGTAGAGTCTTCCAAGAGTGGTTAGGACCACTATTAAACCTATGAGGGTTACCCAAGGGGGCCATATGATGTCAACTAGCCAATGCTTTCGGTTGTCTAGTCAGATTGACATGATTTTAGTGTCTATAGTATATAAGTAAGAATCCCCATATTCTTATTAAATAAATAAAATAACATTAAAAAAATAAAATGAATATAATAGTAATAATAATATATTAATATATATACACATATTAAGATATTTTACAATATAAGCCTTTATAAACAAAAATCTATTTTCTTATCCTCTTTTAGCTATATAGCCAAAAATACAGTTTGGGGGGAGAAGTAAAATATTAATGCAATAAACTCCATGATACATTTGAGGGAGGAAAAAAATGGGAAGAAATCAGGTAAAGTATTTATATGATCCTATAAATAGCTTTCTGTAGTTGTATTTTGTAGATAGTTTTCGTAGATGTTTTTTGTAGTCGTTTCCTTAGTAAGTTTTCGTAGAGGCATTGATTACAAAAATTTCTTCTAAAGTGATTGGCTAGAAAATTTGTGCACGGATTAATACACATGTCAATGTAGGATAAATTTTTTAAGAAGATTATAATCAGTCCTTAGTAACGAAGCTTTGGCATGAAGAAGAATTTGCACGAATATTTGAATCCCTGCCTCATGAGCTATGGTGCGAAAATCAAACCATGGGTTCAACCTCAAAAACCATGAATAATGGACTAGGACGTTGATGGTTAGTTTTAAATATAATAATGTCATTTTTTTAATAATGCTCCTTAATAATTAAAACACTTTTTGGTTGTATGTATCTTAAAGATAATAATTATCGAAACTATATAAAAATAAGGAAGTCTATTTTATGTTATAAAAATACGAGTTGAATGTCTTGTTACTTGTCAAAATTATAATTTATAATTTGGGTGTGAGATCATCTAACTCATTAAAAATCATAAATGCAAAGAAATATATTTTATCGAATTTGGTTGAGCATGAAAAGTAATAAAAATGAATTTGATATTGGCATATGATCACGATATGTGGTGAGTCAACAAAATTAATAACTAGGAAGATATATTGAATATGACAAATATACCTTGTTTAAATAAAATTAAGGAGGTTCACCCTTTTTGTTCTCGATAAAATGCACTACACCTTAATGAAAGAATAGTACGTGGACTTCATTGTACCCTCTAAGTACCGCCAATGCTAGTAATTCCTACCCCTCCTGAAATATTATTTCTAATCACCACAACTTATATTAGCAACTAAAAATTAAAGGGGATGTTTAAATTGAAAGGTCAATAAGCCATGTAAATCTAAATGCCATGTCTAAATTTTTTAATAAAATCAAAGCCCAATCATATTTGTAAATAATACAAATGCAACAAATAACCTCGCGTTGTTAGCGATTCAGTTGTCAATATTAGTGCTCATGATTTAAGTTGAGAACACTCTCAAAGCCTAAGTGTCCCACTTGTAATTTTGTCCATACAAGTTTTTGTAGAGATATTGCATTAATATATTTTTAGGTTTTTATTAGAAAGTTATAGTTCAAATAACGAGACAAATGTGAACAACTATGTTATATTTCTATTAAAAGATTTAATTTCAAACTACAAAACAAGTGTAAATGACTCTATTATATTTTTATTTTAAAAAAAAAAAATTATTGCTAAATTTATATGATCCTATGAATGTGAGAATGAGAGTCAATCAACACTACAACAATGCATGATGTTGGTGAGGAGGCAAGCACGGATCAACAAACCGATCAAAAATTCATGAAGCTAATTTGGAGATCAACGAAAGCACAACATGGAATGTGGGCGATATATCCGTGGATAAAGCATACCCAAAATAAATTGAAATGAAACTAAAGTATGTTTTCAAAACTCATGTCCTAACCATGAATTACAAAAGGTTTGATTATAGGGAAATTATCTTAATCATCAATACAAAGCCTATTAAACATAATTTAAAAAAAGAATTGAACCAAATTAAAAAAAAAAAAATTTAAACTTTGGCAGACGACTTATCATCTCGGGTCAGGACAAGGTGGCATGATAATAGCATGCAAGATATGGTCATTTTCAAGACGATATTTCGATCAACGACAATTTTCTGCATAGTGCAATAACGATAAATATCATGGATCAAATATAAAGACCATAGATTGGAATGAGATCAAAGGTTGAATATAATTCAACCATTTGCATAAAAAAAACTTGAGAAAAAAAACCTTAATTTTGGATTATCTCCTCTGCAATTAGGGCAAGAATTTTATAGTCTTGCAATCGACCTCAGTTGTGAATGTAACCAAAAAATTATGAACCTCAAGTGAACAATAAATCTAAAATCTATGATGGTTTTTATTCGAGTGAACAATGAATCATAGGTGGAGCCGAAGCAGTGGATTTTTGAACAAGGAACATAGTAAATATTGATAGACGAATACCAAAGATGAAGCAACAAAATAAACCGTAAGAAAAATTTGCTAGTTTGCATGATTTTGCTAGAATTTCCAAATAAATATAATAAAATTTGGTATTGCTATGTAAAGACTCTTAAAATAAAATAAAAAAATTGCAGGGGAAATAGACTAAAATATTTTAAAATGTAATATCTCATTATTTGAAAGAAACTATGCAGTGTCGTAGAAATATGTATAATGAAAGGTATGCATAAAAGGTCTACCCGTACCAGGTCCACCAAAAATTCCAAAACCTCCTCACCTGCAAAGAAATCTAGGTATGAGGAATACAACCCAGGAAATCAAGAGAAAGGAGAGTCACCCAACCCACATTTGAGCTCGATTGCCTCAAACCTATCCACTGAAACCTTGGTCTAAATTCAAACCCAATAGACCTTGCTGCACATCAAGCTAGATAAGCTTAGGATTGAATTCTCATAACACACAACCTTAGTAAAATGGTATGTATTTTTTGGATGACATTAATGCTAGATCCTCCATCAATAATTAATTGTGTTAGGTTATGTTTCAATAATTCCATATGGATCAAAGCTAGCTTCTTTCCTGCTTCAATCATCAACACTTTGGGATCAATAAATTGCTCTTGTTTAATTACCGTGACTTCTTTTGACTTATTTTCCTTATTTATATGTGCAATTTATCTTACCTTTACATATAGATCTAGTATTGCACAAAGTAAACTAGATACATTATGCTTGACTATTGTGTTCAGTACTTGTATTGCTAACTGCTCTATTTATGATTATTTGTTTTATGTTTCTTTAAGTTTATTCAATGTTTTCATAGAGTAATCTATCCTATTTTGTTTTATCCATTGCTTCTTCTATAATATCATGTTTTTCCTACCATCACTCCTTTTCCTTGGTAGAGTTTAGATAGTACTCAATTTTCCTTGATTTAGTCCTTATTACTACAAGTACATGCTTCTCCCTCTCTTGCTATTTTATACGCTCACCTATATCAATTAAATTTATATTTTAAGTTCCACTAGAACTCACTTTATTTGGACAATTATATTTCTTATGGTTTCCTAGACCACACCACCTACACATATGCATTTTATTATTCCTATTTGTTCCTCTCATCTATAGATTGGGGCAATTATTTTCAAAATGTCCCCATTCTTGGCAATTTTAACATTGAATAACTAGTCTCCCATCTTACTCATATTGGAATCAACTATGTCTTCAATTATTATATGGGTACTACAATTCTCTATGATGATTTTTTTTATAACCATCGTTAGTCACACATTTTCCATTCTTTGAAGTGTTTGGACTTTTCTCTTCTTCCTTTTGTTTTGCCATTGCTTGATGTCTTGTTTCTTTTAAATTGAATGTTTATGATAGCATGCCCTAACACTTCATAGATATTATAGTATACATAATTGGGATACATTATATTTGTGTACCCCTACATCTTATAATCCAAGTACCATATCTCCTTTATTTCCTTGCTTAACCCTTCATCTCCTTAATCATCCTTTCAAAATCCTTCTTTATTGTTTGAATTGCTGCATGGAGGTCTTCTTTATCAATATTTGATTCTTCACTTATATAGTAACCTCAAATACCGATTGTTGTTTATTTTACTTCATTTTTAAAGTTTTATGCTCATTCATAGATTTCATCATCTGTTGAGCATGGAATAATATTCATCTTCTTCCTTTATTTTGGTAGCAATCCATTGATGAGCCAACCTTTTACCATGTCATCTACTAATTTTAATTCCATCTTAACTATTAGTTGCTTTATTTAACGATTATAGGATATGATATCTTCATTTTTTTTTGCTTAGTGGAATATATTTTTGTTATTATTTATATATCATATCTTAATGATCTAAATTATTTCTACAATTGATCCACTAAATTGTCCCACATAGTGAAGTGTTGAGTTACTTTATTTTTGAGATGCTAGTCTATTATAATCACCCAAAATGCTACTGGGAATAATTGTAACTAGTTGTTCTAGAAAATTTTGATATCCTTAATATTATCTATCATGCTATCAAATTTTCTAATGCACAATCAGCATGCAAGCTCTGGTAGACTTGCCTCTTTAACCTTAAAATTATAGATTATAATAGTTCAAGTCAAGACACCCCAAAATGAGCCTATTTAACAATGTTCTTTGAACATTATGCTCAACCAAATTTAAAGGGTTTATTGTAATTTTAATTGTGACCAAGCATTAGTGAAGCCTGCCTAATTTAGAGAAGATCGATGCCTTGTCTATTGGGTGATTATAGCATATTTTAATTGACTCAGTGAAATAGAGAGAAAAAAAAAAACAACTAACATACCCACATTCATTTGAATATAACAATCAATACATGTATTAAATCAGTGAGAGAAGGTGTTATTTGTGAATTCAAATAATGCAATGCACAAATAAACAACACATACATAATGAGACAAAATATGCCAAAGAGTAGAAACTAGATTTTTGTATTATATTCAATATCAGATGATTACAATAATGGAGCCTAGCAATGTACTCAGGTCTCTTAAATAATACAATATAATATTCACCCTGTTCGAATTTCGTAACAAGGGAATGTAATCTACTATCCTAATTGTACTGACATATAGACTCTAGCTCCTCAAGCAGCTCCTAGAAATGATCTTAGGTAGCTAACTCAACTCTTGGAAATACCTGCACAAAGGTAAGAAGAACTAAGAAAATGGAAAAATAGAGACATAGAAGAAATACAATCAACCCAGACCAAACACTCAGGATACCTCTCTTGCAAAATTTTGTAGTGGTTGCTTGATGATGACTCTTGGTCGCTTCAGCTCCTTATGTAGCCTAGACATTTTAAATTCATTATAAATACTTGGCACTGATTCTGCCACATGTATAATACTTAACCTTGTGTCTCTTAAACTTCTCGGGTGCATTATAGCCAAAAACCAATTGATGCAAGCTGTCAAAATATCTTTAAAACTGCCATCTATTCAAAATTGTATAATTTGCTACTGTGACTCATCATTTTAGCTCCTTTGGCTTTAACTACTTTTGATTTGAAGGGATTTATTGAATTGTGGTGGGCCAGATATTTGGTTGTGCCTTATCCTTTGTGTAAAATACAATATTATATATTTATTTATTTATTTATTTCTATTTGTCCTAGTCACCCATTTTTCTTGTTGTTGGTTGAAATTGGACCATTCTGAAGTAACTATATTTTAAATGAGAAACAAAGGCATACCTGATGTGATGATAAATAAAGGAAATAATAGATGAGACAAAATGAAACAAAGTGTGAAACACTACAGATGGTTTTGGGAATTATTGAATACAATGGACATGGAAGACTACATAAAATGGTGATGAGATGGCACTTTTTGGGATAAAACATAACAACAATTAAGAGAGAATACCCAAGAAAAGGATGGGGGATTAGGTCTGAGGAGAATTGCTCATATAAATTTAGCTTTACTAGCTAAGCAGGCATGGCATCTCATTTTTGGTGAATAAAATGAATGAACAACTATCATCAAACGAAAGTATCTTCAAAATATAGAATTTCTAAGTGACTCAGTTTCAATCAGAGGCTCTGCTTTTTGGAAAGCAATTCTTAATTTTAAGGAAATCATCAAAAAAGGTTTAATATGGGTTTTAGGCAATGGTGAGAGGATAAATTGTTGGAATGACAGGTGGGCTAAGGATGAACCACTAACGCAATATCCTAACTTAGCCTAAATCAAAGATATCACGGAAGAACTCATTGGTAGAAAAGTCTCCGATTATATGGTTGAGGACAGAGGTAGAATGAAGTGGAAACAAATAAGAATTCAGGTATTTCAAGCGGAATCAAATTATCTTTGTAAAATTCTCGGGAAACATTTTATCCCCATGAGACCCAAGGAAGATCAAGTGACCTGGGCTCCTACAAAAAATGGGCAGTTCACTATTAAATTAGCTTACAAGCTTCTGCTTGATGACGAGGATTTTATCCTTCAAAAGGACTTAGTTTGGATAAAAAATTTAATTCCAAAAATTGTAGTCTTTTCATGGCTGGTTATCCAAGGAAGAATTCTAACCATTGATAATATGATGCATAAAGGTATTTGTATCATTAATCATTTTTATTTGTGTAGGGCTAATTGGGAGACCATTTATCACATTTTCCTTGAGTGCCCTTTTTCTTTGACTGTCCTAAGTGGGGTTTTTTGGGCCTTCAATATTTCATAGGTTAAACCAGCCACCATACTTTATTTGTTTTTCCAATGGCCTTGCCCCTTTTCAATCCAAAGACTTAGATACATGTGGAAAATTTATCTCAATCACTATCTTTGGCAGGTGTCGTTAGAAAGGAACCAAAGAGTCTTTAATGAGTCTATTCATGATCATCAAACTATCATTGTCAGGATCCTATCCTTTGCCAACGATAATGTGAACCTTATCCCTTTTGATAGTTGTAAACCTCATCTGCAGGAGACCACAATTGCTCAATATTTAAGCTTAACCTTGTTAGATGAGTCTGTGCCTAGGGTAGTTGTTAGAAATGCAAAACCTGTCGTTCTACCAAAAGCTCAAACTTTAGGTAGCCGCTATAGGCCAGAGCTTTAACCTACGGGAGGCGGTTAGTCCATGTCACAATTCTCGAGGAGGGACGTTGGCGATTAGTCCAACATTCCCCCCCCAGCGTTACCCGAAGGGAATCGAACCCGAGACCGGCTCTGATACCAATTGTTAGAAAGGCAAAACCTGTCGTTCTACCAAAAGCTCAAACTTGAGGTAGCCGCTACAGGCCAGAGCTTTAACCTACGGGAGGCGGTTAGTCCATGTCACGATTCTCGAGGAGGGACGCTGGTGATTAGTCCAACAAGTAGTCAACCCAAAGCCAATATTAAGTGATCTACACCTCCTATGCGTTGGTTTAATCTTTATTTTTATGGAGCAGCTAAGGACAATCCTCGAAGAGCAGGCGTTGGTGGTATTGTACGAGATCATAATGGGAATATGATGCTTGCATTTTTTGAATATTTAGGAACAAGGACGAACAACGAAGCTGAAGCTAGAGCTATGTGGAGATGCCTTCAAATGACTCAAGACTTAGAAGGCAATTTTATCATAGAAGGAGAATCTATGCATGTTATAAATCTCCTCGATAATTGGAAAACACCTCCTTGGAGGATTAAAACAATTGTTGAAGAGGTTAGGATCCTTTTTCAGGGAAGACAGGACAGAAAATCCCAACATGTCTTTCGAGAAGCTAACAAAATTGCTGATAAGCTAGCCAATTTGGGTGTTGATGGTGATGGACTTTTCAAATGGGAACACGGTGTCCCAAGTGAAGTAGAGGAGCTTATTCAACAAGAATCCCAATAATGATAGTCAAATTTACCAATAGGGAAGGCACTGTAATTTTAAAGGCTAGGAGTATTTTGTCTCTTTTTTGAATTGGACTCATAATAAAAATTATTTGAGCTGTCAATCTTCGTGGATGATGCCTGGAAATACCACAAAGACTAATGGGGATAGTCACATGTTAGATAACATGGCTTCTAGTCATCTTAGTAATTTGAGGTTGGTTGATAATCACAAGGAAGGAAATAAATGATAATATAAGACTTTGAACCAAAGCCATGTGGACCACCAGATAGCCACCGCCATAAATCTAGTCAGCAGGTTCACTTCTTCAAGGCTGATTGGCCAAGATAGTATATGGTACCAAAGCATGTCATATATGGAAGAAAGCAATTACCAAAGAATTATTAAGAGTAACTGTCAATACAGATCTTGTGGGAGTTTTTTTAGCACTTTGGTATGTGTGTCTGCAGCTTTTTGTTTCTCCATTGTCTCAAGAAAGGGATCTGTGTATGTTTCTTTTTTGTAATTATGATGCATGTGTGTTTTATTGGGGTATACCCAAAATGTTGTATGGGAAGTTTCTTTTGATAACAGGTTATGTGCCTTATCAGATGTAATGGCTTTGACGACATGTAGATTTTACATATATAGGATCCTTATTAAGGATATGTTCATCAACAACCCTGGGCTGATTTTTGTAAAAGATTTTGGATCAACCTGTAAAACCCGGTATTAATGCTATAGTATCTTATCTACCAAAAAAAAAAGGATGGAATTATTTATAGGTGGAAAGGTGGAAGCAACACTAAGGTTTTGGGAACAGAAAAAAATAAAATGAAAAATGAGATCTAGAGGTACATAAATGAATGAAACCACAAAAAACAAAGTATCTCTCTAACTATAGTGTTTCCTTTGTAACTATATTCCATCGAAGTGCTTGCATCTCTCCAAAGTAGACTGATTGTTGAAGCTTCAGCTTCTACTTTATTTTGTTGTACCTTTTGTGTCTTTTAGTGTTAATACACATGAACTTATTATATTTCTCATGTTCTTTTTGTTGCACACTTTAGCCTATTTTTATCACTACAACCTTCACTTTGGCACCTACCTTCATATAGATCCATGTTAAGAGGATACATTTCATCAAATTATGATTATATCATCATGTTCTTTAGATATTAAAGGATTTGTTTTACCCAAATCAGCATCAAATCTATCATTTGTGTTGCTTGATCCATGAGCTTGCTTTCCTTAGTACAGTCCATGAGATTTCATTATGTGTGGAAAATTTCATTCGTGTGGTTCCATACTTTCCTCTTTTATCATCTTTCAAGTTTTTACAGCTTAGTGTTTAGATTTTCCCTTAACATTATTTTTGTTCTGAGAGTGTATGATGACAGAAATATATTGGATGATAGTGATTCCATTTATGCACTAAAATATCCGTAAGAACTGACTCTCTTCTATTTTTGATGACTTCACTAAATTGTTATCACCAATATTTACTTATTGAGCAGTGAGAATCAATTACCCCTTATTTTAATTTGACTAATCACTGAGCAACACCAACAATAAATGGACTAGTAAGAAGATATCTTAGGTGCCTTTCATAGGAGGCTTTGATTTCCTTTTATTTTGTCCTTTTATGCTCATCCAATTATGGAAATACGCTATGAACTATTATCCCAATTTATCGAAGAGTTTTGAGTTAAGGAAGGTCGGTCAATATATTCATATCTCCCTTTTTATTTCATTTTTACTTGCATTTAAGTCATGAAAGTAAATTCTTCCTATCGTGGTATAAAAACTTTACTCCTTGCACTAGGGCACCCATTTATTTGTCCTTGAGTGGTAGCCAATAGTCACTAATGTGTATGTGCATGGGTGGAATAGTCGATGAAATGAGGATGGTAACCATGTGACCTCAACTTTGGTGTTTGACAATCAGATATTATAGCTGACAGACTCAGGTTCATTGAGTGAAAAGTGCACCTAGCGCTTGTCCATCAGAAAGGATGACCAATACAACTAAAGGTTTGGTTTGGTAGTAATCGATAGAACCATGGGTTAACCAAGGATGGTTGAGGCTAGGTACTTGGGTGGATGAGACGGTCTATAAGGGGGTATTATTTGGGTGTTATAGCTGATGGATAAAATGAGGGAATATTATTAAAAATGGTGAACACCCTTTCAACGTGAAACTTACCCTTAAGAACTTTAGGAAGGGGAAAACATTTGATATAGCTTTACACCCATATTATATTGTTAGGCCATATGATAATTTTCAACTAATGGATCACCTTAAAATGAGATTTTTGACCAATAGGATGACTTCTAGGAACTCATCCGTCTAATGAAACATCTTAGGTGATAGATACTTTAATGATATTCAATGAATTTGGGACTAAACATGGCTTTAATCATATGTAATGGGGTGATTTCAGGGAACTTTGGTGACCAATGGGATCAAAGTAGATGAATTGGTTGACTAATGGGGTATGAGCATATGGCTTACCCAACTTCACCTGTGCCATTAATTTCTCTCACCACTTGGATGAAGTCGGTTGAAACACCCGACCAATGGAATATGAGTTCTTCGTATGGTCGCACCTATAAGGTTTGACTTAGGAAAATGGTTGATGAATGGTTTTTGATGTCCAAATTAGGTGAAATGGTGTATTACAATGCTGAAGGAGGGAGTCATTAATTATGCAACCAAGACCCTTAAGAACTTAGGAACAAACCAAAATAATTTTATTTTAATTTTGTTGGCCAATCGGGCATTGTCGAATGATTCATCCACCCTAGGCACATAAAAATACAACCATCGATTGAGATATCTGATGTAACTCATTTGGTTGGGTGAGAAAAAAATGTTATCAACTAGGATAAGTGATGAGAAAGGTGAATTGGGTGATAGCCACTATGCATCTTTGGGTCGAGTGAGATGGTCGATTGGTGTATAATTTGTTGAGTGAAACAAAAGGGCGTCGAGTGAGACAGCCATGACTTTTTCTCTTAGTCAGGTAAGATGGTTGATGAGGCTTTAGCAGGAAAACTTAAAGACTTTCGAGGGCTACAAAACTTCACACTTTCTTGGATTTTAGGGAAGTGGTCAGGTATCATAGTCATGGAGGTTTAGCGAGTGAAAGGTCTAGGTGATGGATACTTTTTGTCGAGCACAAAACTTGGGATTTTTAATGATTCAAAGAGGGGAAAATATATGATGTAGATGACACCCTTTATACCTTAGACAATATGAGTGAGTCAATTTGACTTATGAATAATGATGATCATTGCTAGGACTTAGGATGCAATGTAAATTCATGTCAACCTTCTCGTGGTTCAAGCTTAAGAAACAATAGCTTAAGGATTTTAATTTACTGGATGACTTAGGCAGATGATGAAAAATTAAAAGGGAATGACCTTAAAGAACATAGGGTTTAATATGCTTGATAAAATAACATAATATATATGGTCTAACGGGGTGGTTTAAATGGATAGGGGATACTTATGGAATTGTGAGGGAAAAATTGTGAATATTTTGAATTATGATGAATTATGGAGTGACTATGTATGGCATGGATATGAATTAATGAAGGTGGATGAATAATAAAGGGAATTATGAAAGAAAACATAGATGGAGATGTATGGTAAAATGATAATGTTATGGAGTTCTCAAAGGGCTCTACAAGGGACTTCCTTGGGAAGTCCTCCACTTCCCTGTAATCCTTCCATGGTCCTATCCCAGGTCCCTGGTTCTCTCATAGTTTCCCTGGCACATCCTTAACCCTTCCTCATTGGCTGGATGATGTTGTAGATGATCTCCTTGGGGTGGGAGGTCACTTCTCCATTTTTCTACCTCTTTCCTTGCCTTCTGGTGGGTTTCCTTCCGATGCTTGGTTTCTAGGATGTACTTGGGTTCATTCCTAGGATATTGAGATGTCATTGGATTTTTCCTTGGGACCCTCCCTTTGATTTATAGGTTTCTTCAAGGGTTTTTCTTGGAGTTCTCAATTTTTTCCTAGGTTTTTTATAGGTTTCTTCTTGGTTTTGGCCTTCAGTGGTTATCCAAATGTGGTTTTTTGTGGTTGTGGGGAAGTGGCTTCATGAGCATTTTTGCATGACATCTTTTTGGTTTGGTGAAACTATGTACTTTATCCTCTAACTCTGCTCTTTGGGATCATTGGTGTGGTTTCTATGGGATCTAAGAATTTTTTGTGGCTTTGATCATGGGCCTCTATGTTGCTTGCTATTGGATTCCTACTGGACTTCCTCATATATTTCATTGAAGTTGTTCATTGGCAGTGTTGAAGGTTGTCTGAGGTTTCTTGCTACATCCTTTTGTTCTGGGATGGCATGTACTTATTGCTTGTAGTTGTTTCTCCCTATGGCCCCTTCCTTTTGTGTTCCTTGGGAAATTTCCTATCTCTTTTCTATGGTGTGCTATTCTATATTTGTTGCTTCCTCTACTTCTGTTGGCATCCTCATAGTTTCCTTGCAAATTTCATGGCTTGTAGAGATCCTCGGTTTTTTGTTCCACTTTCTAGGCCTATGTGGGATGTATTTTATTTTTGGTCATTTAATTTTTTGACATCCCTACTTGTTTTCTATCATTTCTTGGGTGGGTTTTGTTGTTTCTTAGTTCCATCCTATGGTGGAGGATGGTTTTTTTGCTTGGTTTCTGGTTTTCCCTTGTGTGGGATGTTGCATTTCCCATATTCTAGTTTTTTCTTGCGTGGGATGTTGTATTTTTCATATTCTAGTTTTTCCTTGCATGGGTTAATGCTTTTTCCTGGTTTCTAGTTTTCCCTGAGTAGGTTGTTTCTTTTTCTTGCCTATTGGGTTGTTCGAATTTGTATCTAGGTAGGGTTGATCATTTAAATATTTTGCCTTCTCTTTTTTCCACTAGGTGGGCTTTTCAAATTTTTGTTTCTCACTTTTTGCATGTTTTCCTCGCTTCCTTCTTGAAGGCTTTCCTTATGCCTTTCCTGAAGGTTTTCCTATTGCCTATATTGAAGGCTTTCCTCAAGCCTTTCCTTAATTCCATCCTTGGGATTTCCTATGGCCTTTCCTATGGCTTTTTGAGAAAAATTCCAGTGACTTATTGTAATCAAGTTTTGGGTCTACAACTTGTAAGTATGATGGCCTACTTTCTAGATGACCTGGTAAGGGCCTAATAATTTTGTCTCTAAATTTTCTTTATCACCTAGATTATCATTCTTTGGATCATAATATAACACCACATATCCTTTAGTAAATGGCTTTCCTGTAGCTTTCTTGTTAAAAACCTGTAATGTCTTTTGAGCTTCTTGACTCATCCTCATCAAGGCATTTCTTCTATCTTCTTCTATATGGATAATTTGATCCATTTTTATTTGCAAGGCATATATCTTCTTATGATCTTGAAGTAAAAGGGCCAATGCAAGTCTTTCTACTTGTGGAGGTAATAGAGCTTTTTCTCCGTAAACTAGTTCATAAGGTGTTTTTCCTGTTGCTCTCTTAATAGAAATTTTGTATGCCCACAAAGCATACTTCAATTCATTGTCCCAAATCTTCTTATTCTTCCCAAGTGGGCATATCCATAAAATTCAATATTACCTCTTTTTTCTTGTCCATAGCCTCATGTACAAATTCCATTGGAAATCATTCTCCATCAACAAGATAAAGAACCTTCACCAAAGGATATGAGGCCTAAAAAATAATAATAATTTAAATATATATATAGTACAATAAAAATAAAATAAAATAAATTAATAAATGTAGTCGTGTACCTTGATGGCCTCATCCATGGCCATCCAAAATTCCTCCTTAAACAAATAAGTATATAATATGCCCTTCAAATGGCATTTGGTATCTTGTAGCTACTTTAGAATTTCAATCATCACTCACAAAAATTTGCTTCAGTGACCCTCTTGCATCATAAATGCTCTGCAATATCATAAATTTTATGGCAAAGCATGTAATACCAAGTTGTACTCGTTTCCTTCCATTATTAAATCACCTCTTGAGGCTAAGGACCCATGTATGGTTGTAAATGAATTTTGTGATAGCCTTAGCCTTCCTTACAACCTTTGCCACCCTAGGTAATTTCCCAATGTTCTCGAGGAGAAAATGAAGACAATGGGCTACACATGGGATCCAAAACATAGTGGTGAATCTCTGCTCCAAAATCCTATCGGTTGTCTTATATACTACTATGTTGTCCATGATTATTTGGATAATATTATCCTCTTCAACCTCCAACACAACCTCCTCCAACAACCTTGGAAGCATTTTGACACTCTTAACTTGTGTCAATGCATCTACTAACTTGAGGAATGCAATTCATCTTGCAGAAGCAACCAAAAAATTAATCAAGGTTCTTCCCCTCCCAAACATCTAGTGTCCATAGCCTCATGTACAAATTCCATTGGAAATCATTCTCCATCAACAATATAAAGAACCTTCACCAAAGGATATGAGGCCTAAAAAATAATAATAATTTAAATATTAATATATATATATATATTACAATAAAAATAAAATAAAATAAATTAATAAATGTAGTCTTGTACCTTGATGGCCTCATCCATGGCCATCCAAATTTCCTCCTTAAAAAAATAAGTATATACAATATGCCCTTCAAATGGCATTTGGTATCTTGTAGCTACTTTAGAATTTCAATCATCACTCACAAAAATTTGCTTCAATGACCCTCTTGCATCATAAATGCTCTGCAATATCATAAATTTTATGGTAAAGCATGTAATACCAAGTTGTACTAGTTTCCTTCCATTAGTAAATCACCTATTGAGGCTAAGGACCCATGTATGGTTGTAAATGAATTTTGTGATAGCCTTAGCCTTCCTTACAACCTTTGCCACCCTAGGTAATTTCCCAATGTTCTCGAGGAGAAAATCAAGACAATGGGCTACACATTGGATCCAAAACATAGTGGTGAATATCTGCTCCAAAATCCTATCGGTTGTCTTATATCTACTATGTTGTCCATGATTATTTGGATAATATTATCCTCTTCAACCTCCAACACAACCTCCTCCAACAACCTTGGAAGCATTTTGACACTCTTAACTTGTGTCAATGCATCTACTAACTTGAGGAATGCAGTTCCTCTTGCAGAAGCAACCAAAAACTTAATCAAGGTTCTTCCCCTCCCAAACATCTAGTTTCCATAGCCTCATGTACAAATTCCATTGGAAATCATTCTCCATCAACAAGATAAAGAACCTTCACCAAAGGATATGAGGCCTAAAAAATAATAATAATTTAAATATATATATTACAATAAAAATAAAATAAAATAAATTAATAAATGTAGTCTTGTACCTTGATGGCCTCATCCATGGACATCCAAAATTCCTCCTTAAACAAATAAGTATATACAATATGCCCTTCAAATAGAATTTGGTATCTTGTAGCTACTTTAGAATTTCAATCATCACTCACAAAAATTTGCTTCAGTGACCCTCTTGCATCATAAATGCTCTGCAATATCATAAATTTTATGGCAAAGCATGTAATACCAAGTTGTACTAGTTTCCTTCCATTAGTAAATCACCTCTTGAGGCTAAGGACCCATGTATGGTTGTAAATGAATTTTGTGATAGCCTTAGCCTTCTTTACAACCTTTTCCACCCTAGGTAATTTCCCAATGTTCTCGAGGAGAAAATGAAGACAATGGGCTACACATGGGATCCAAAACATAGTGGTGAATCTCTGCTCCAAAATCCTATCGGTTGTCTTATATGCTACTATGTTGTCCATGATTATTTGGATAATATTATCCTCTTAAACCTCCAACACAACCTCCTCCTACAACCTTGGAAGCATTTTGACACTCTTAACTTGTGTCAATGCATCTACTAACTTGAGGAATGCAGTTCCTCTTGCAGAAGCAACCAAAAAATTAATCAAGGTTCTTCCCCTCCCAAACATCTAGTGTCCATAGCCTCATGTACAAATTCCATTGGAAATCATTCTCCATAAACAATATAAAGAACCTTCACCAAATGATATGAGACCTAAAAAAAATAATAATTTAAATATATGTATTACAATAAAATAAAATAAAATAAATTAATAAATGTAGTCTTGTACCTTGATGGCCTCATCCATGGCCATCCAAAATTCCTCCTTAAAAAAATAAGTATATACAATATGCCCTTCAAGTGGCATTTGGTATCTTGTAGCTACTTTAGAATTTCAATCATCACTCACAAAAATTTGCTTCAGTGACCCTCTTGCATCATAAATGCTCTACACTATCATAAAGTTTATGGCAAATCATGTAATACCAAGTTGTACTAGTTCCCTTCCATTATTAAATCACCTCTTGAGGCTAAGGACCCATGTATGGTTGTAAATGAATTTTGTGATAGCCTTAGCCTTCCTTACAACCTTTGCCACCCTAGGTAATTTCCCAATATTCTCGAGGAGAAAATCAAGACAATGGGCTACACATGGGATCCAAAACATAGTGGTGAATATCTGCTCCAAAATCCTATCGGTTTTCTTATATACTACTATGTTTTCCATGATGATTTGGATAATATTATCCTCTTCAACCTCCAACACAACCTCCTCCAACAACCTTGGAAGCATTTTGACACTCTTAACTTGTGTCAATGCATCTACTAACTTGAGGAATGCAGTTCCTCTTGAGGAAGCAACCAAAAAATTAATCAAGGTTCTTCCCCTCCCAAACATCTAGCCATCAAACATTATAGTGTAACCCTTGTTACTCCACACCCTACACTGGTCTTTAAGCACAACTTGAAGTATAAAATTTTTGTCATGCCATATATATATATAAGCACAATACTACAACCTGAATGTTATCCATATATTATCAAAGGAGATGGCCCCTAATGTCATCATAAGTTGGTGTCTTAAATATTGCATCACAACTTACGATGACATCTATCATGCACTACCATCTTGAATACATTTCCACATTGAAGGGAATATCATAATAATACCAAAAAGTGGTAATGGTTATCCTCATTGCATTGTGCTTCTCTTGGTTCCATGTGGCCATACCCTCAAGCAAGTATTGTGTCCCTGACATGAAACAATCTACAAAATAAGACTCTCCCATCCCACTAGTTCCTTATGCACTTGATGAACTCAAACTCCCTATTGAAAACAACTAAAGTTATTGTCTATATGATAAATTCAAGAGAGAGGGTTGATATGGCATCGATATGACTTATTTTGAGATTTTAGTTTTTTCCTTTGACTCAGCGATCATGGCCTCTACTTTATTTTTAATTTCTAATAGCACCTTAGCATATATCCTAACATATTTGTGAGTTATCTTTACCAAATGGTATTTGAGGTGATAAATACCTCTAGTAAGAAGTTCATTACAAAAATTGCATGTAACATCCCCTTTATTTTCCACTAGCATTCCATACACCCATGTTACATCTTTTGGTTTTATTTTTATATGCCCACACATGAAAACAAGTAAAAACAAAGTTACAAACAATCACTTGAAAAAAACTAAATCCTAAACCAAAATGCTAGGGTTTAGGATTTAAACTAAAATATTAACAATTGAAAATGGGCTTGCATACATAGATATTAGGCAACAATATTTACTTAAAAAGAGGAGGAAAAAAATTAAACTCAAAACCCTAGACTAGGGTTTAGGGTTTAAACTTCAAATTCCAAATTTCAATCAAACATTAAGAACACAAAAAATGGCTTCCATACATAGTTATAAAGCAACAATATTTACTTAAAAAGAGGAGACAAAAAAAACCCTAAACCCGAGGTCTAAAACCCTAGACTAGGTTTAGGGTTTAAACTATAAACTTTAAAGTTCAAATATTAACAACTGAAAAATGGGCTTGCATACATAGTTATTAGGTAGCAATATTTACTTTAAAAGAGGAGGAAAAAACAACCCAAAACCCTAGACTAGGGTTTTGGATTTAGGGTTTAAACTTTGAAGTTCAAACATTAATAGCTAAAAAATGGACTTGCATACATAGTTATCGAGTAGCCTTAAGCAATATTTAGTTATTTACTTAAAGGGAGAAAAAAACCCTAAATCAAAAACCGTAGACTAGGATTTAGGGTTTAAAGTTAACAAATATTGATAGCTAATAATTTGGATTGCATATATCAATTTAGTATCTATTTAAAAGGAAGAGGAAAAAAACCATAAACTTGAAATCCTAGACTAGGGTTTTGGGATTAGGATTTAAAGTTTTAAATTTTAAAGTTTAAACACTATTTATAAATAGCCCTAATCACAAAAACTATTTTCAAACATCCCTAATATAGATTCTAAGCCTTGTTTCAAGTTTGAGGAAAAAATAAAATTTTCAAAGAATTTCTTACCTGGGATGAATCTTTTGGGTGGTTGTTGTTGGTTGTCAAATTACTTCACACCGTAATCGCTTTCTCCTAGGATGCCCTAGCATGTTTGGGTCAGGGTGGCAACAATTAGGAAAAGTTTTTTCTCTATTTGGAAGAGCTAAGGTGAAAAATGAGGAAAAATTTACTTTTCCCTTAAATTGGTTGCAACCTTTATGAGTGTGGCTGCGGTTGATTCATTAGCAATTTTTTGCCAATTTTTTGAAAAATCGATGATTTGTGGTGATTTGACTTGGTATTTGAAAACATTGCCATGAAATAACAAATTCTATAATTCTTTGGTGATTTTCTCAACTATGCTTACTACTATCATTAGGCTCCTTCTACTTCTTGTTAATTCCTTTAATAGTGCATATATTATGTTGTAGTGCATATATCATGTTAGATTTCATAAAAATTTCTAGAAATCAATGGAATCAACATATTAAGCAAATAAGAAAAAAACTCACAATATAATACACATGATATGAAAGGTATCTATAGATACTAAAATATCTCATTAAAGGACTATAATTATACTCCAACCACTTATAAAATGGTTAGTAGGAAGGTATATAAATACCCAATTACAAGATATATTTAGGTCAAGGTTAAAGAATAAATTATTTCAAAAAAATTACCTATACAATATGTAGAATATCCCATAGGGCTATACAAAGAATATAATATGAAAATTGATCATGGCCTTAAGTGAAGCTTAACACTGTATATTCCAACAAGAGGTAAGTTTACAACTAGAACATGATACATTCAAGAGCAATGGAAGGAGGAGTTGAACAAAAATATGAAGAAGAAAATTTTGCAAGATTTAAATAGTTCACATGGGATCTTATTATAAAAGTATTTTACTTCTCTAAACAGTAAATTTCAAAAGCAAACATCATTCAAAAAATGAAGGATTCACCTACAACTCCTAAATTTAATTTCATGACTTCAGATAAAGGTGCTACATTAAATAGTAATGAGGCTATTTATCGAAGATGATGCAATTTTCTATAATTTTGGGAAGTAAAGTTGGGACAAATATTATATTCTAAAAATTTAGTATTGTGAAGGATGATAATGGATTTATCAAGGAATAACAACAAAAGGAACTGCAAATGTTATGTATTTATCCATCATATGGTCACATAAAAATTAGGGCCCAAATTGGTTTTCAACATCAAAAATTCACCATGGAATGAGACAAAAAATAATCAAACGATCACAATTGCAAAAATTCAATTACCCACCCATGTTCCTAGCCAATTATTGGTTGAATAGGAGTACCATTTTCAATGTGTTTGACATAAAGCCTTATATCAAAATGGAAATTCAACATTGATACCTATTGACTTGTTATGCTTACATAGGTGTTATAAAATATTTAATTGGAAGATTGGCATAAAAAGTGAAGGTACCTTTTTTTCCTAAACCTATAAATGGAATTTTTTCCACTTGATAAAATAGTTGCTATTTCTCATAAAATAGTGTGTTTCTCTAAATTCCCCTTTTCATTTCATCTTCTTTGTTTTATGTAAGGAATTAATTCAAATAAATAAAATCCTTGTCTTTTCAAAGAAAAAACCTTATAAGAGACAATCAAAGTTACATTATTTCAAGCCTTTCTTTCCAAAATTTATCAAAGTTATCTCCATAATCCATCAATATGATGGTAAAATACAAGGAATATCAAGATTTGTCCAATTCCTATAGAACCCATTTGATGATAATACTAATTTGGACTATATAAGATGCCAAATTTGGAGGAGGATCACAACAAAGTGGACCCTAATATTCAAACTATTTTTGGGTACATAGAATATTTTTCATTTTTACGAGTATCATTTCATAGCCCAGTGGACAAGGTAAAGTTTAGGATAGGCCTTGATAACAATGTAGTCATAGAAATGATAACCAGTATGGGGTTTTATGAGTATGGTTTATTCCTAGAAACTATAGTGGCAAAGAAAGAGGAAGGTGGAGTCACAAGATCTTTAATTACTTAATGAAGAAAGGGAAGAAAAGAGGGAGAAATAATTGATAAACCTAAATATGAGGGCACAAAAAGAGGAAGTCACCTGTTAGAGAAGGAATAAAAATAATAGTTGTTGCTTTAGAAGCACAAATTACTCCCACCATATCCCCCATAACCACTTTCACTTTATATCTACCCTCATTTGTTCTACTATTATCACTATTCTCTCCTCCCATATTTTTTTTCTCATTTCTATCCTTATATTCCCTCTACTTATACTAGCCCATCCTCCAATAATCAACCATAACTCTAACACTAGTAGTAGGATCTCCTAAATTTGTAATAGGGTCTTCAATATTACCATCACCAACACAAACCATTCTAATACAATTCATTCCTCCATCACCCACTCCACAAATATTTATTATCACATCACCATCTATCCCTCCATCAACTTTACCTATTATGGTCTTCATTGTATCATCCTATATACCAATATCTTGACTCTTATATCACACCCCTTGGTATATTACTTCATCCATGTTCCCTCACCTTACTAATAGTCTAATAAATATTGCTCACTAGATTAGCATGGTTGCTGTAGTGATAAATCACTACACCTTTTAAAAGCTAAAGTTTGAGTCACAGATAAGCACATGAGAAAAGCTCGATCAAAAAGTTGTAATGATCGAAGGCCATATCTCATGAGCAAAGAATATTTGAAATTCAAGAGTTCCTAAATTGTATATAGAAGAAAAGAAGTAAAAGTATCAATAAAGGTACATGAGGTAAAAATCCTAAAGATCTGGTGAATTAAAATTTCCAAAGAAGACAACACTGATGCCCTAAAAGTCAAAATAATGAGGTACACATTCTTTGAGAAAAATTATCATTTCTTACAAAAATGTCTCATATCTTTGAGAAATGACAACAACAACATGGAGCCACATTAGAAGTAGCTCAAATACCTAGAGTATTAGTTAAAGCAATATTTTGTACCCAAGTGATGGGAATTCCCAAAAATGGGTAGATGGTAATAAAGACGGTAGTTGCTCATACAAGGGCTCAAGATCAATTGAAATTCATAAATCTAATAACTTAGCATCTAAAGTGATAGCCACCTAGAAATATTTGCATGAATTTTGGATGGAAAACCCTCCCTTTGTAATCTATAAATAAGAGTAGCAATAGCTTTGTAAAGGATCAAGAAGTTTACAATTGTATATATTTGTAGGATTTCCTTTCATTTCTCTCCATAAATGTAGTCATCTTCTAAGTGACTTGTGGGCAATATTGAACCCCCACTTCTAGCATAATCTATGTAAAATATTACTTGTGAGCTTATGTCTATTTTTTGATATAGCTATTTATGGCCTCTTACAGACCTATTTCTATGTGTATGTATTTTCCTGTGACCTTTTGCCTAAATTTTAGGTTTTATTAAGTGTATGTGTCTGTGAAGGGCATGTGTTTTTTTTTATATCGAGTCACTTGCTTGGATCTCTAGCAAGACCTACCTTCTTATGCATGCATATAACTAGTAACTTTAATTTGTGTTTCACTATGTGAAGGAGAAGAAGTGTTCATTATTGGCACATAGTATTTAAGCCTCTTTTGTAGAAAGAACTTATCAAATCTCTTACTGCATCTCCTCCTTTTGCTTTTGTTGAGTTTGTTGTTTTTTTACTTTTACTTTCTTTCATCCCTTTCCCCTTTGTTTAGTGCATGTGTACCTTGAACATCGCATCCCAACAAGGATCCAACCTTGTAAAAACTCTTAGAGGCCCCTGATTGATCCAAACCCCACACTCTTGGTTGTGACCCTTTTGTGTTGCTCCTCATGAGGCACAATTATCCTGGGTGAGACAAAAGATAATAATAGTTTAATGGCATGCTCGATGGGATCCTAGTGACACATCATCGGTCCAAAAATTACAAGGAGTACAATTGAGACTTGGTGAGGATCTTGGTATGTTCCTACTTGAAGTGCCTTTTTACTCACCTAGCAACTCTGCTTCAAAATAAGCACTAAAATAAGTCACTATTGAAGATACTAGACCACGGCTTGGGTGAAGATATCAATCTACCTACTTTCTAGAAGCAAGAACTTGTATTCACTTTGTGACTTTTCTATAATCCAAAGGATCCAGAAGGACTATGAAAGCTCCATTGTAGAGGTAGCATGCCAAAATATAAGCATTTTCATACTTGTGAGCTTCTTAGCATGGAGCAAAAGAAGCCCCTTATGACCATCAATGCCATGAGATGTTTTGGAAAACTATCTAATATCCATATTGTAAAATTTTCCATATTATGATGGCAAAGGACCGTCAACCCCACAAGAGCATCTAAAATATATGGTTTGCTTCTACTAGTTGCACAACATCACAAAGCAAAATATGGCCTTGAGATTATTACCAATTTTATTTCAAGGAAGGGCTAGTAAAGGGGTATTATTCTCTCTCCTCACACTTAATTAATGAATGAAATTAGCTTGTTGATCTATTCATAAATAGATTCAAGGAGATAGAACAATCAATCCCAACTATCCAAAATTCTACTTCTTAGTCCTCTCTCACTCAAAATTTGGTTATTCTTAACCAAGTTATGCCAATATGGGAAAAGAAGAAAAAACTATGGAGATAAAGGCAACATTTCTTGGTAGGTCCTAGTACTAGGATGATAACCAAATGGACCAGGGGATAACAAAGGTAGTAGAATCCACTACCTCAGAAATATCTGAACAGATAAGCTTAGGAAATTCTACAAGCCCAAAATAAATATTGTTCCCCTCCAAAGGTGTAAAAGAGGCAAAGAATCTAAGCTAGAGGAGGAACATGCATGCCAATAGAGTTAAATCTAAAGGATTCAACAATAGAACCATCCTTGGATCCTTGTGCCAATCAATATTAGCCATAAAAGTTGCTCAAAAACTTAAGCCCTAGAGTGGTGAAAGTAATTTTCCCATAGAAATGGGGGCCTCACCCTAATGGTGCAAACAATAGTACCATCTTTGGCACCTTCTTTCTTAGGGTAAGAAATCTTCAAGAAAATACCAGTTTCATTAGGGTGACCATTTTTCACCCAAGAAACTAGAAAAAGAGATAAATAAAGAAATGACTTGAGTAGTTGGTCGGTAGGACTTTTGACTCCATGCCCAATGGATAGATGCCACTCACTTAAAACTTTATACATGTGTACCATAAGTATTCTTATTTTTATGAGATAGGGAAAGTGCCAACCACCTATAGAATTTTAAAGTTGTGGCTTGACCGTTGGAAACTTTCACTTTCAAGGGAAATTTTTCTTAACTCTATGCCCAATGAACTAAGGCACCAGTTTTTGGGTTACTTATCTTTAGCAAGTTAAAAATCCCTTGAGAGCCACCAAAATTGTAGTGATAAATCACTACACCTTTCTAAAGTAAAATTTTGATTCATAGACAAGCACATAAAAAAATCCTAATAAAAAAGGTCCAATGACTAAAGGCTAGATCTCATGAGCAAAGAATATCCAAAATTCAAAAGTTCATAAGTCATGGATAGAAGAAAAGGAGCAAAAGTCTTGACAAAGGTACATGAGGTAAAAATCTTAAATATCTTAAGACAAGTAGCCTCAAGTGATGAAGTAAAACTCCCAAAGAAGACAACATCGATACCCCAAAAGTTAAACTAACAAGGTATGCATTCTTCAAGGAGGATTGTCTTTTCTTACAAAAATATCTTGTATATTTGAGAAAGGATAATAGCAGCATGCATCTGCTTGTTGTGGTGCAGTGGTAAATGCCCTGGGTGCTGGTAGAGGCCGACCCAGGTTCCATTCACCTTGTCTCCATCCTGCAGATATATGGTATAGTTAGGAATGTCCTATGTGCTGGTAGAGGCCGACAAGGCTCCATTTCTCCTATGCCCAACCTGTTGAAAGTGGCACCTCAAAAGGGGTGTTTTCCACTATAAATTATTTTTAACCCAAGTGTTGTAGGTGAGTTGGAGAGGAGAGGGTAATCCTCCAAGGGAGGTCCCAGGTTCAAATATCCACCCTACCAAAAAGTTGAATTGGGTATCCAAAATCCAATTGATAATGTTGGTGCGGGCAGGGGTCGGGTGTGACTCTCGGGTGACTTTGACGGTGTAGACCCCCCTGTTCGTGGTCTCTCAGACCAAGGCGGGCCCACAAGGGGTTTTTCGCTTAAAAAAAAAGATAATAGCAGCATGGATCCATGGTAGAAGTAGCTTGAAGATCTAGAGTTTTAATTAAAGCAATCTTCTACACCCAGGTGATGGAAATTCCTAGAAATGGGCAGATGAAATAAATATAGTAGTTGTTCATCCAAGGGCTTAGAATTAATTGATATTCATAACTCCAAATCTAGAGGATCTCAAAGGGATAAATAATCAGAGGAGATGACTTAGTATCTAAAATGACAATCACCTAGAAATATCTACATGACTTTTGGAGGGAAAACCCTCCCTTTATAATATATAAATAGGAGCAGCAATAACTTTGTAAAGGATAAAAAATTTTGTAATTGTAAATATTTATAGGATTTTCTTTCATCTCTCTCTATAAAAAAATCATCTCCTAAGTAACTTGTGGGTAATATCAAACCCTCACTTCTGGCACAATCTATGTAAAATATTGGTTGCATATATAATATATATATATATATATATATATATATATATATATATATATATATATATATATATATATATACATGGGAGCCTATGTCTATTTTTTGGTATAGCCATATGTGGCCTTCTTATAGACCCATTTTTATGTGTATGTATTTGTCTATGATCATTTACCTAAATTTTAGATTTTATTAAGTGTATGTGTGTGTGAGGGGCCTACAACTATTTTTTACTGAGTCACTTGCTTGGCTCTCCAATGGGACCCACCTTCTTATGCATGCATATAATTGGTAACTCTTATTTGTGCTTCATTGTGTCAAGGAGAGGAAGTGTTCATCGTTGGCACATAGCATTCAAGCCTCTTTTTACAAAAATATCTTAGTGGATATATTGGATTACCCTCTTTTGCTTTTGTTGGTTTATTTTTTGTTTTTTACTTTTACTTTCTTGCATATATTTTCCCTTTGTTGAGCACAAGTGTACCTTTAAGATCACATCCTAACAAGGATCCAACCTTGTAAAAAAACCTAAAGGTCCTTGATTGAGCCAAACCCTACACTCTCGATCGCAACCCCACGAGGTGAAATTATCCCAGGTAGGACAATTGAATATGACAATAGTTACAATGACATATTCCCCTTTAATAGTGTTGTGAATCCTTAGAATAGTTCATACTACTCTAAAGATACAAGTGGCTCTAGATAATAGCAAAATTTTCCCTTAGTAGATCATAGAAATTTCAAGCAAGAAGATTATATAAGTAACTAGTATGATATAATAATCCAAGGGATGAATTATTAACAATATTCTCAGTAAGGTTCAATTTGTAGACCAATTGGTTCGACCAAACCCCGTAAGGGGGTGGAGGTCCAAGGTTCAAATCTCGAGCCTCATCGGACTGAACGCTTGTCCCTTTCCTGGTGCTTTCAATGGTGTAAAAGGTTTAAAATGATTGTGGCATGGTGGTTATAGGGGTGGACTGCACAAATATCTGTGTGGCTACTTCCGGGGTAGACAGCACAAAATACTATGGTAGCCATAAAAATCCGGACATCCTGCCCAAATTTGTGGCGGCTACCGATTCCACCATGTTTAAAAAAAAAAACAATATTTCCAGTATGTAACCCTCCTCATCTATAGCTCTTGCACTTCTCCAATCCCAACTAGTAGAAAAATAAGGCAAACTACTAATTATTGAAGCACTATGGACCAATTACCCTATCACCTTAATATATTATAAGAGTGTCTACTAAAGATATCTCTAGAGCTATCCCACTCTAGATTGCATGAATAGAAAAATAATGTTATCATGCAATGGCCATTATGTATATACAAGCAACTATATAAGTGGAAGGATACAAGGGAGAAGCTCATAGTAATGCACAACACTAAAATAATTGTAATCTCTTGCTAAAAATAAACATACACAAATATCACAGTTACAACAAGAATTAGAGGTCGTAAAAAATAGCACAATGACCTAATAAATTAGGTAGCATAGAAAGGGGAATCTAAAAAGCAAATGATACTAAAAGTGGATTAATTTAAGAGATAACTTTCACACAAAGAGGATCAGTTGAAGTAATAACATGAGAAAATAAAACCTCCACCTTCAACTAGACTAGTTGAAAGCCAACATGCAAAGCAAAGAAAATTAGAAATATAGAGATAGATGTTTTAAATAAGGTGAATGAATAGCTATAAAATAATATGAATATGGAGGTAAATATTTCAATTTTGGATAAATTTAAGTCCTTAGGGATCATATGGACACTAAGATAACGTGCATTGAAGCATATTTCATGTACTTCAAGGAGTACAAGACAATGATTAAACAAATATCATCTACAATCAAACAAGTAGAAGTTAAGTTATCATCAAGGGAAAGATATGTTGAAGTACTTCCATGACTTTAACATTGTGTGTAAAGCATTATTGACATTATTGTCACCAAGTTGAAATATGAATAGAATTATAATTTTGTAGTTTTGATAAGAACCAATTATGATTTAAAGATTTTACACCCAATAAATAAAGATATTTGTTGGGATCTCTTGTCAACAAGCTTGATGCCCCTATAAGTTGCTATAAATATAGTATTCTAACTATTAATTTTGTATCCTATAGTATTAATAAATACCTTTTTATGATATCTCACGTGTTAGTGGAGTCTCTAGTTCAAACCTTGAAGTTTATATTTTGGGTCCAAGATGATATCCACTATTAGCATTGACAATTGGTGTTGACATCTATGTCATCAAAAGTGTTGACATTCTAGGAAACCAAAGTTTAAATTTTTAAATGCACTTATATGTTGAGAATCCCTTTGAAGTTGAAATTTTGGTTTTAAGAAAGTAGTTGATGTTAGTCTTCAAAATTTGGATGCTACTTTCGATAATTTAGAAAATTTTCATTACTTAAAACCCAAATCTAGCTAATAGAAATTAATTGGGATAAAGTGGCCTCCATGTCTTTTTTGAACATAAAATACCAACCTAAGTTATGAAATTAGGCAAGCTTTGGTTATCCATATTAAGGTTGTTGGACTCAAAATACCATAGGTGGAGTTGGTACCATATATAAAATGAGGTAGTTCCAAAGGTTGAGTTACCACTATAAAATATAGTTGAAACCATGAACAAATGTGTTGTTACTACCAAAACTAAGGTTGACATAGTCATGATAGGTGCCTAAATCTAGGAGTTGAGATGAAGTTGGCACCAAGATAATTTATTAAGATTGACCAATTTTGGGAACCTTTTCCAAACAAATGTTTGGAACTACTTGCAATAAAGTGAATCTCCTAAGCACAAGTGATTCACTAGCACATCTAGAAAAATTATGGATAAGGAGTCATGGACATAGAATTTGAGTAATAATTTCTAAGAAAATGTACTAGAAAGTGACTCTTTTTTTTCCAAGTGGCACTAGTGTATGAATAACAATAGCTAAAGTTTTGTGAAATTAGTTTAAATGCAATTGTAATTAGTTAAGAATCAATTTTTCTAAAAGATATTACTAAATTAGAGATTTACTAAGAGGAAAAATAATTAGCATTACAAAAATGCTAGATAAAAATTGTGATATAAATAAAATTTGAGTTCTCATTTGTAAGGATCCTTTAAAAAGTATCAATCAAAGAAAAAATATGAGAAATATAACTAGACTAGTTGAAATACAACACGCAAAGCAAAGAAAATTAGAAAGATAAAGAGATAGTTTTTTGAAGAAGGTGAATGAAAAACTAGAAAGGAAGACATACATGGTTCTCAAGTTCTCATTTTTATATCAAATTAAGTCCTTAGGGGTTTTATGTATACTGATATAACATGTGTTGGAGAATATTTCATGTACTCCAAGTAGTGTGATACATTGATTACACAAACTTCATCTACGATCAAACAAGCAAAATATAGGTTAGCATTAAGGGCAAGATATTTTGAAGTACTTTCATGGTTTTAACATTGAGTGATAAGCATTGCTAACATTACTACCATCAAGTTTAAAATATGCTACTAAATTAAATATTTACTAGGACCAAAAATAATTTATATTAGAAAAAAAATAGACAACGTTTTTTATAAATAAGAATCAAGATCTCATTTATAAGGATCCTTTGAAAATGATCAACTGAAACAACAACATGAAAAACAAAAATAATACCTCCACCTTCAACTAGACTAGTTGAAAGCCAACATAGAAAGCAAATAAAATTAGAGAGATGAATAAAAGTTGCCTTGAAAAATGTGAATGAGGAGTTAGAAAAGAAGATAAACATGGAGGTTAAGATCTTATATCACCATGAGTGAGCTGAGGTTTAGCGGGTGTGGCGGGAGTGAGGGTTTGAATTTTATGGGTAGGAATCTTAGCCAAGATAGTAGAGGTAGAGCAGGTATGGAAGGGATGGGTGGGAACCTCAAGCATGGATCAAGCGAGGATCCAGAGGAAGGTGGTCAGGCTACAGCAGATTTGGAGGCAGGCATCATGCGGGGGCCCAAACCTCCTCAGAAAGACCCCGATAAAAAATATATGAAGGACAATGCGGGGCCCAAGAAGTGGTTGTCTTTTGCTGACTCTTAGAGGAAAAATAAATTAGGTTCTCTCTCTTCCGCCCCTAGTTCTAGTAAATAATAAAATTTTGGCCCTAGCAAGTTCCATGAGCCCTTTTCTTTCAATGGAAGAATTCTCCCTGGTAGGCAAGTTTTTGGGAGGTAGGTCGGACATGGAGACTATCAAGGCTTGGGTGATGGCTAAATGGCGATCGATAGGCAGCTTGGAGTTGGTAGCTCTAACTCGAGGGTTCTTCATTATTTGTTTAACAATATGGAGGATTCTAACCACATTTTAATAAGAGGTCCTTTGTTTTTGGGCAAAAGGAGCCTTTTTCTCAGACGATGGGGTGAAGATTTTGACCCTAAAAAGCAAAATATTAACATTAACCCTATTGGGGTTTGTCTCCCGAGTCTACCTGCCTAGTTCTTCAATGAATATTGGTTGTAGGGCATAGCCATAACTATAGGGGACCTAATCTCCATTGACCATGCAACCTTGGCCAGGACAATGATGACTCATGCACGAATTTGTGTAAATGCTAATTTGGATAATGAATTGCCAAGGTTTGTGGAGCTAGAGTATGGAGAATACTATCAAAAACAATCAGTAGAATATGAGAACAGATCGATATTTTGTGCCGAATGTAAAAATTAAGGACATCTATGCAATTAGTGCCCTAACCTGGCAATGAATAGAGAAAAGTAGAAGCAGGGAATTCTAGACAGAGGAAATTTGAGGAGTTTCCCTAGCAGAGGCGATTTCAATTAGGCAAACTATGTCTACCAAAAAAATAAAAGAGAGGGTGCAGGGTCCCAGAAAGACAAATGAAAACAAGTTGTTGGTAACCAAAATACTCAGGTAAGTTCCAATCCTCTAGTTTCAAATAAATTTTCAATTCTATCCAATATGGGGGTAGGAGGATTATCGAAAGACATGGAAGCCCAAAGCCTTCAGGATAACCTTTATGACTCTCTAGAATCCCCATCCAAGTCAGTATTATCAAACCTTAATGTTGAAATTATTGTAAGCCCCGTGGGCATCACAAAGCCAAACCCTAATACCCGATATCTAGAATCCCCATCCAAGTCGGGATCCTTAAACCCCAATGCTAAAAATACATCAAGCCTAGTGGGCATCCCAAATCCAAACCCTAATGCTGAAGAACTTAGGAATAAATTTGAGGCATTGGAAAATAAAAAATATCATCTCCCTAACATCATCACTAGGAGCCAGGTGAATCCTACTGAGGGGTCATCCTGCAGACTAGGGGAATACAGGAAAAAAAGAGAATATTTGGATTTAGGGGTGGAGATATGTGAAACTCTTTAGACTGAGGAATATGGTAATCTGGTTATGCAATAAATTGCCTCCCCCCAGTTTAGTCCTAAACAAACCAAGAGCATTGTGAAGTCTCCTATAGATCTTGGCAGTGAAAAATAAGAGGGAGAATATCAAATGTTGAGCATAAAAAAATTAAAACTAATAATGACATTACCAATGGAAAATAGAGAACCTTGTTTCAATAGGTTATTCCAGGTTCTGAAGACAACAAATTGAAGAACACAAGCTTATACTGAGAGGGGGGGGTGAATGGTATAAGACCTCTTTTTACTTTTTCCATTATACTTCAAAATAGTAAAGCAATATACCCAAAGCAATATCAAAACAATGCACAATATCATCCACAAAATGACACCAATTTTAACGTGGTTCACCCAGAATGGTCGGGCTACGTCCACAAAAATTTTCTCTAAAAGTTATCTCAAAGTTCTTTGGGAATCCTTCCCAATTACAATGTTTATGAGCCTTGGCCCAAAGGAGATACCTTCCCCCAATCAGAATTTATGAGCCTCTGCTCAAAGGAGATACCTTCCACCAACCTGAATTTATGAGCCTCTGCTCAAAAGAGATACCTTCCCCTCTGCTCTAGAAATGATCCCTCAGAAGATCAACTACCTCTACCTCTTACCAGAACATGGAACTCCTTTCCACCGAAGACCTCCTGTCTTTAATGCTTAGCCTAAGAGACCTCTACCTTCTATGATCACGTCCACAGCAGCTTAGCAACCTATACCGAACATAGTCAGTCGGTCTAGTACAAGTCTTCCTCTGTCTATCAGATCTATCCAACTCTTGAACAAATCAATCCTTTGCATACAAGCTTTCTCAAAGACTTGCCAAATCTGTCCTCAGGTTCTTCTCATAGAACCAGTGCACCTCTATCCTCAAATTCTCTGATAGAACTATCAAACTCAGCTCACAAGTCCTCTGCTAGGACCTGTCCAAATTTGCTCACAAGCCCCCATCGGAACCTGTCCAAAAATGCTCACAAGTCCCCATCGGAACCTGTCCAAAACTCAGCAAGCTCACCAAGAAAAAATTTCTTAGTAGGAAATCACAAAGTGAATTGTTAGAGACCCAATGTGATTTGTCAAACTCATAGAAGCATAAAGATAATTTTTAGAGACTCAATATGTTCTATACTCAACTCCCAATCTCAAAACTCAACTCAAATCAACTCATCTCAATCTCAATCTCAAATCTGAAAACTCAACTCAATATCTGAAATGGATAGGATAGAATGCTTTCTTTCAAGAACATGAAACCCCAACAATTTCCAACTATGCAAAGAATCACACAACAATGATACTCATGTTCTTTTCACCATCAATTAGGGCTTCAACAATAATGCTCATCAAACAAGGTTCAATCAACACCATTCAACTCAAAACACAACCTTGAAGCATTTCAGAATCAACATTAGAAAAGGAAACAAGTAGAACTCCTTTTCTCTCCAACATTATTTGAACAAAAAGCATCCACCAACTCAAATCACCAAGCACAAAACAACTTTTCAAATCATCAACAAAGGAGTAAGCCCAACACTTTAACCAAGTAAAGAATAGCTTGATTATAACCAATTTAATGAAAGCAAATGTCAATCTCAAATCTGCCCACTTAAGGTTCCACAAATTCACACAAGAAGCAATTCTAACCTTAAAACATCATGCTTTCATTTCCATAATCAACCAAAAGCACTCTCAACATTACAAGAAATATTTATCCCTTATAGTCTTATCAACAATAAACTTTATCTCTCATAAGAATGCAATAAGATAATGCAAACAACACTTTCAAAAGAATATTTTATCAAAATAAAACAAGCTTCAAACTCCTTATAACTCCTAAGCTGTTTTTCTCTCTAATAAACTTCCTCCATCCGCAAAATACACTAGCAAAAATTAATTTCGAAAAATACCTTTGCCAACACCAAAAAATGCGCTATGGAGAAATTGCGCACAAATTCTAACACCACCCGTTGCGTCCACTTCAACGAAGAAAAACCCTTTTGCGTTATTCAAACACGGAACCTCCCGTTCGGGTAGCGCACCAATAGCCTAGCCGCTATCGGTGCGCCAAAGGCGTCCGGTGAGGTTTAAACCTCACTCTATTTCCCTTGTACCTTCTATGCCAGGGCTAAAATAAACAACAGGCCTCCCTGTCTTCTGACACGAACGACGATGACGAAACCTTATGGCGAATACAAAAAAATGAATGACGGATATCCGAACAGCGGATCATGAAATCTCAGTGAGGAAGAAGTCGAACATCAGATCGCGAAATTACAGCGAGCAACACTTTTTGAAAATGCGGATGGGATGATCTTTGAACTTCATCATGGGAGATTTATATGCATATTTCCCATAAACTATTGACGTCGGCGAGGGGTTTAACATGTCGGCGAAGGAATTTAACACGTTGGCGGAGGTCTTGGCTAGCGCCCACAATATTAGAACATAGCACCATCATAGTTAAGACATTTGTGCCATGGGTTAGGAGAACCCAATGCAAACAAATAAATTAATATTTATTTAAAAATAATTAAAAGGAACCTTAACAAGGTTTTTAATTATTTAAATAAATACTTCCTCCTAGACCAAAATGCATTAGACTAATGCATCCACCTGTAATCTTTAAACCTGCCAACTTGGGGTTTACAAAAGACCTTTGAAACTGTCATGTCGTAACCTTCATCAAAACAAGTTATTTGACATCAAGTAAAATTCCTTCAAGAACTTCTTGACATCAATGACAACTTATACACTTGAGCAAAGGCAATGTACCCAAAGTACCCAAAATTGCCAACACAAATTAGGAAAATCCCATCAAGGGATGGGGAGAGGAAGAAATCCCAAACAATCTAAATAAATTTCCTCACATGGAACGTGAGAGGCCTCAATGGCCTGCCCAAACACAGGGAAGTCAGTGCAATAAGAAATCAAGTGAATCCAACTATTATCATGTTGCAAGAAACAAAAATTGATGAGATTTAGTCAAAAAAAGTAGCAAAAAAATTTGGAATCAAGGGGAGATGGTTTGCAAATCACCCACAGGAGCATCTAGAGGCCTTATGACTTTGTGGGATCCCCGGATAGTAGAAGGCACCATTATTCAAAAATATGGTAGTGTTCTTAGTGTTTTATTTAAGAAAATAAACAACAACAGCTCATGGATCCTTTCAAATATTTATGCCCCGAATTCAATTCAAGGGAGAGCTCTACTATGGGAGTACTTAGGAAGTCTAAGTGAAATCTTCCATAATGTCCCCTAGATTTTGGCTAGATATTTTAACACTCCTCTATACCCTTCAGACAAAATGGGTGGAAATGGACCACCTATCAGGAGCATGGATGAGTTCAATGACTTTGTGAACTCCAACATGTTGATGGATGTAAAACTTAGAGGATTGAATTATACCTGGAGCAATAGACGGATAGGGTGTCATCTCATTCAAGAAAGGCTTGACATGTTTTTTCTATCAAAGGAGGCTACAACTCTATTCGATGATTCTACCCTACAAGCCCTTCCTAAAATTACCTTTGATCATAATCCTATTTTTTTGGAGATCCCTAACTCTCTGTCCTTCAAGAAACCTTTCAGATTTTAATCTATGTGGATCAAACATTCCAGTTTCAGAGATAACTTAATTCAGTGGTGGTAGGAGCCTATCAGGGGTAGTGCAGCTTTTAAACTTGCTAGCAAATTAAAGTTTGTTAAGGAAAAGCTTCGAACTTGGAACAAAGAGGTCTTTGGGAACCTATTTGAAAATAAAAAATATGTTGTTGAAATTTTTAAGATAATTGATTAGAGGATTCAACATGGTGATGCTGATGAAACTACTAGGCAGGAGGAACGAACAAAACTAGCAAAGTTTCATAACATTTTGGCCTACGAGTAAATCTATTGGAGGCAAAAATCAAGGGATATTTGGTTGAAATATGGAGATTCAAATTCCAAGTTTTTTCACATCACCACGCTTAGAAACAGAAGCAATAACAAGATAAAAATTAAAAAAAAAGCAGATGGTTCTATTACTTAGGACTTAACAGAAATAAAAAAGGAGGCAGTAACTTATTTCAATTCTATCCTTGGTCAGGAATCGTAGTGCAATTAGGAGGCCAAATATATTCTCTTGCAATCCATTCCTAGCATAATAAATGAGGATATAAACCTTAATTTTCTAGCTCCATTTTCTGATGAGGAAATTAAGGAAGCCTTGTTTAGCATGGAGCCATACAAAGCCCCGGGACCCGACGACTTTCCCCCTCATTTCTATCAATATTTTTGGGACATCGTAAGTGAGGATGTAATTTCTATTGTTAGAGAATTCCAAGCAAGCAATCATATCCCAAAAGGTCTCAAATCTACTTTTATTTCTCTAATTCCTAAGAAGCAAACCCCTAAATCTATGGCTGACTTTAGGCCAATCAGTATGTGCAATATTTCTTACAAGATCCTAACTAAAGCCATTACAAATAGAATGAGATATGTTTTGCCTCGCATCATAGATTCATGCCAAGGAAACTCTATCTAGGGCAGGTCAATATTGGATGGAGTTATCACAGTTCATGAAGCTCTATACTTTGCTCATAATACTAACAAGTCTGTTTTTGCCCTGAAGATTGATATGAACAAAGCTTTTGACAGGCTAAATTGGGACTTTCTGATTGTTGTCCTCCTTAAGTTTTGTTTTCACCACCAATGGGTTAATTTGATCAAAGAATACATTTCTAAAGCATGGTTCTCAATTTTGGTTAATGGAAAAATTGCTGGTTACTTTCAAAGTCATAGAGGAATTTGGCAGGGAGACCCTATCAGCCCCATGTTATTCATCATTGTGGCAGAAGCTTTAGGTAGAACCATCAAAAATACTTGCAGTTCAAGGCTAATATTTGGAATCAAGGCAACATCTCTCACTATGGTTATTTCTCACCAACAATTCATCAATGATACCCTTCTATTGACTAAGGCATCGGTGGTTGAGGCCAAAAGAATTAAATACATCCTGCAACTCTACGAGGATGCTGCTGATCAAAAAGTTAATTTTAGTAAAATCAAGTTATATTTTTTGAATACCCCCATTCAGAGGTAAGGAAGGATTGCAAAAATTTTAGGGTGTAATATAGAAAACCTCCCCACTTTGTATCTTGGTCTCCCTCTTTTCATTGGTTCTCCGAGAGAGTCAATGTGGGATAGGGTTATTGAAAGAATTCAAAAAACACTTGCTGGATGGAAAGGTCATCTTCTATCTCAAGCAAGAAATTTTATCCTCACTAAGGCCTCTCTTAAAAGCATTCCAGTCTATTTCCTCTCCATTTTCAAAGCCCCTATGAAGGTTTTCTAGAAAATTGAGAAACTCCAAAAATATTTTTTATGGACTGGATCAGAGGAGAAAAAAAAGGATACACCTTGTAGGATGGACCAAATTGTGCAGACCCAAAGAAAATGAGGTCTTAGGTCTGATGAGAATTTATCATATGAATTTATATTTACTAGCTAATTAGGTGTGGCGCCTCATTTTTGGTGAAGAAAATGAATGGATAGCTATCATAAAATGAAAGTATCTTCAAAATATGGAATTTCTAAGTGACTTAGTTCCAATCAAAGGTTCTTCTTTTTGGAAAGCAATTCTCAATTGTAAGGAAATCATAAAAAAATGTTTAATATGGGTTTTAGGCAATGGTGAGAGGATAAATTGTTGGAATGATAGGTGGGCTAAGGACAAACCACTAACGCAATATCCTAACTTAGCCCTAATCAGAGATATCATGAAATAACTCATTAGCAAAAAATTCTCTAATTATATGGTTGAGGACAGAGGCAAAATGAAGTGGAAACAAATAAGGATTTAGGGATTTCAAGTGGAATCAAATGATCTTTTTAGGGAAACAGTTTATCCCCATGAGATCCAAGGAAGATCAAGTGACTTGGGATCCTACGAAAAAATGGGCAGTTCACTGTTAAATTAACTTACAAGCTTCTACTTGATGACGAGGATTTTGTCCTCCAAAAGGACTTAGTTTGGATAAAAAAATTAATTCCAAAAATTGCAATCTTTTCATGGTTGGTTATCCAAGGAATAATTCTAACCATTGATAATATGATGCGTAAAGGTGTTTGTATCACTAATCGTTGTTATCTATGCAGGGCTAATTGGGAGACCATTTATCACATTTTCCTTGAGTGCCCTTTTTTCTTGACTATCCTAAGTGGGGTTTCAGGCCTTCAATATATCCTTGGTTAAACCAGCCACCGTACTTGAATTTTTCATCCAGTGGCATTGCCCATTTTCAAGCCAAATACTTATATACATGTGGAAAATTTGTCTTAATCACTATCTTTGGCAGGTGTGGTTAGAAAGGAACCATAAAGTCTTTAATGAGTCTATCCATGATCATCAAACTATCATTTCCAGGATCCTATCCTTTGCCAATGAGAATGTGAACCTTATCCCTTTTGATAGTCTTAAACCTCATTTGTAGGAGACCATGATTGCTCAATATTTAAGCTTAACCTTGTTAGATGAGTCTATTCCTAGGGTAGTCAACCCTAGAGCCAATGTTAAGTGGTCCCCACCTCCTACGGGTTGGTTTAAGCTTAATTTTTATGGAGTGGCTAAGGACAATCCTGGTAGAGTAGGCACTAGTGGCATTGTGTGAGATCATAATGGGAATATGATGCTTGCATTTTTTGAATATTTGGGAATAAGGATGAACAATGAAGCTGAAGCTAGAGCTATGTGGAGAGGCCTTCAAATGACTCAAGACTTAGAAGGCAATTTGATAATAGAAGGAGACTCTATGCATGTTATAAATCTCCTCAATAATTGGAAAACACCTCCTTGGAGGATTAAAACAATTGTTGAAGAGGCTATGATCCTTTTCCAGGGAATACAGGACAAAAAATCCCAACATGTCTTTCGAGAAGCTAACAAAATTGCTGATAAGGTGGCAAATTTGGGTGTCGATGGTGACGAACTTTTCAAATGGTAACACGGTGTCTCGAGTGAAGTAGATGAGCTTATTCAACAAGAATGCCAAGAATGATAGTCAAATTTACCAATAGGGAAGGCACTGTAAGTTCGAAGTCTAAGAGTATTCCCGCATTGTTTTTGAAATGGACTCACAATAAAAATTATTTGAACTATCAGTCTTCATGGATGCTACTTGGAAATACCACAAAGACTAATGGGGACAGTCACATATCAGATAACATGGCTCCTAGTCATCTTAGTAATTTTAGGTTGGTTGATAATCACAGGGTAGGAAAGAAACGACAATATAAGACTTCAAACCAGAGCCATGTGGACCACCAGATAGCCACCGCCATAAATCTAGCCAGCAGGTTCACTTCTCCAAGGTTGATTGGCCAAGACGAGATGTGGTCCCAAAGCATGTCATATACGAAAGAAAGAAATTACCAAAGAATTATTAAGAGTAACTGTAAATACAGAGCTTGTGGGAGTTTTTTTAGTACTTTGATATGTGTGTCTGTAGCTTTTTGTTTCTCCACTTTTTCAAGGAAAGGATTCATGTCTGTTTCTTTTTTTGTAATTATGATGCAAGTGTGTTTTCTCGAGGTATACCAAAAATGTTGTATGGGAAGTTTCTTTTTGATAATAGGCTATGTGTCTTACCGTATATAATGGCTTTGGCGGCATGTAGATTTTACATATATAGGATACTTATTAAGGACATGTTCATCAACAGCCCTGGGCTGATTTTTGTAAAAGGTTTTGGGTCAACCTGTAAAACCCGGTATTAATGCTATAGTATTTTATCTACCAAAAAAAATATATCTTAATGTTGAATCCAATTAAGCCCTTAGGGATCATATTTATATTGAGATAATATTTGTTGGAGCATATTTCATGAGACATTTATTAGATAAAATTCATCTACAATCAAATAAGAAGAATATGAGTTAGCATCAAGGAAAATATATGCTAAAGTACTTCTATGACTTTAATGTTAAGTGTTAAGTATTGTTGACATTAATGCCACCAAGTTGAAATGCAAACACTATTTTAATGTTGATAATTTTATTTATGACTACTTTACACACAATAAATAAAGGCATTGTCTAGGATCTCTCATCAATTAAGTCTAATATTTATGTGAGTTGCTAGAAATATAGTTGTTTGACTACTACCATTGCATCCTATGGTAAGAAAAAATTCCTTTCAATGATAGCTTACATTTTAGTGGAGTCTTTATTTTAGACTTTAAAGTTTGGATTTTGGTCCCAAGCTAACAATTGGTGTTGGAATTTACAATAGGCGCTAACGTCTATATTGACATGTTGAGAAGCCAAATTTTAAAGTTTAGAAAACATTGTTGCGCCGACAAGCACTTGCAAGTTCAAATTCTAGGTCAAAGTGAGTAGTTGATGCTATAATTTAGACTTTGGATGCTACTTTTGATAACTATCATTACTCATAACCCAAATCTTAGATAATAGAAATTAATTATGTTAAGTGTTCTACACGTCTATTTTGAACATTCGATGCCAAAAACATTGCCTACCTCTACCCAAGCTATACAATTAAATAAGCTAGGATGACCTAAATTAAGACAACTAGATCCAAAATACCTTTGTTGGAGTTGGCACCATTAATAGAATGAGGTGGCACCATAGTTTTAATTGCTACCATAAAATATAGTTGACATCATGAAAAAATGTATTGTTGGTGTTGAAACTAAGATTGGTGTAGTCATGATAGGTGCCTAAATTTTAGAGCTGAGATGAAGTTGATACCAAGGTAATTTCTTAAAATTGACCAAGTTTTGGAACACCGATTTTCCAAGCAAGTCTTTTGAACTAGTTGCATGCAAGTGAATCTCCTAAACACAAGTGATTTACTAACACATCTAACAAATCATTGGATAAGGACTCATGGGCATAGAATTTGAGGTATGATTCCTAGGAAAATGGATTGGAAAGTTAGTTTTTCTCCAAGTGATGTCATTGGATGGATAAAAGCAAGTAAAATAATTTGTAATAGTTTATAATCAAATGTAATTAGCTAAGCATTAATTTTGTTAAAAAATTATACTAAATTAGAAATTTACTAGGAGTAGAATAGTTTATATTATGAAAAACTTAGATAAAATTTTTGCTATAAATAAGAATTGAGAGCTCATTTCTAAGGATTATTTGAAGCAACAATACAATACATAAAAACAAGACCTCCACTTTCAACTAAAATGGTTAAAAGAGAACATACAGAGCAAATAATTTTAAAAATATGAAGAGATAGTCACCTTGATGAAGGTGAATGAAGAGGAAGGAAATAATATGGACATGGATGAAGTCCTTAGGGGTTAGATGTTTGTTGATATAACATGCATTGGATCATATTTCATATACTTCAAAAAGTGTAATATATTGATTAGATAACTTCATTCTTGATCAAATAACTAGAATATAAGCTAGCATCAAGGGTAAGATATGCTAAAGTACTTCACAACTTTAACATTGAACAACAAGAATTGCTCACATTAATGCCACCAAGTTAAAATATGGACAACATTGTAACGTTGTAATTTTGATTATAACCAATTCTAATTTTGAAGACTTTACACCCAACAAATAAAGACATTATCTAGGATCTCTCATCAATTGAGCTTGATGTCCCTATGAGTTTTTATAAATATAGTTGTTTGACTACTACCAATACATCCTATAGCAACAATAAATGACTTTCAATGATAGCTCATATTTTAGTAGAGTCTCTAGTTTAGACTTTAAAGTTTGAATTTTGGGCCCAACCTAATATCTAGTATTGGCATTTACAACTAGTGATGATGTCTATATTGGAAAAGATGTTGAGATGCTAAGAAGATAATGTTTGAATTTCAAAATACACTAATGTACTAAGAAGCCCTTTGAAGTTAAAATTTTGGGTAAAAATGAGTAGTTGATGCCTGAATTTAAACTTTAAATGCTACTTTTAATAATTTAGGCATTTATGATTACTCAAAATCCAAAGCTTTATAATAGAAATGAATTGGCGTAAAGTGATCTCCAATTATATGGAAAAAATTGAGCAGTGATATAAGAGGATTTTTGTGAAAAAAAATTGAGCAGCAGTGTTAGAATGTTTCTATAGAAAACATTTGAGTAGCGGCATCCGAGGGTTTTGTGGATAAAACTAAGCAACAACATTAGAGGATTTTCATGGAAAAATTTTGAGCAGCAACATTAGAGGGTTTCTATAGAAAACATCCTCAGCAATGACATCCAAGGGTTTTGTGGGAAAAACTAAGCAACGACGTAAGAGGATTTTTGTGGAAAAAAATTGAGCAACAACGTCAGAGGGTTTATGTGGAAAACATCTGAGTAGAGGCATCCAAGGATTTTGTGGAAAAAACCTAAGCAACGATATAAGAGAATTTCCATGCAAAAAAATTGAGCAACAACGTCAAAGGGTTTATATGAAAAATATTTGAGCAGCAGCATCCGAGGGTTTTGTGGAAAAAATTGAGCACCAATGTAAGAGGATTTTATGAAAAAAACTGAGCAGCAATGTAAGAGGATTTTTGTGAGAAAAAATTAAGTAGTAGATTCAAAGGGTTTTTGTGGAAAACATCTAAGAAACAAAAACTAAATAGTTGTGTAAGAGGATTTCTATGGAAAAATATGAGTAGAAACATCAAAATATTTTGTAGGAAAAACTACGCAACGACGTAAGAGGATTTTTTGGATAAATTTGAAATAATCAATAGTTGATTTAAATAAAAATCTAAGCAGTGATATTAAAGGATTTTGTGGGAAAAATTGAGGAGTAAAGTAAGAGGATTTTCATGGAAAAATTTTGAGCAGCAACATTAGAGGGTTTCTTATGAAAAAATTGAGTATCAACATTTGAGGGTTTTGTGAAAAAAAATTGAATAGTAGTGTAAGAGGGTTTCTGTGGATGGTTTTGTAAAAAACATGAGCAGTGGTTTTAGAGGGTTTTTGTGAAAAATCTGAGCAACGGTGTGAGAGGGTTTTTCAGGAAAAAAAATTATATATTTTTTATATTGTAGGACAAGAATCATAGTGCGATGGTGAGTGTGAGCAATGGTGATGGTGATGACACATAGAGAGTGATGGCAAAAACAAGTGATGGTGATGTGGTGAGTGCAATCCATGGCTTCCATCCTGTGATCCACCATGATCTGGCTGATAGCATGGAGGTATCATATCAAAAATCCAAGGTAATCACAGGATTTAGTGTGTGTGTTAGGAGCAAACCTATGACCCTGATGGAGGTGGGGGTCCCTTAGAGCAAGGTGGAGGGAGAAATCTAACTTTAGTTGTTGACACATCACAAGGTCAAAATGGATCCAAGCATGTTTCCTCTTCCTACTCCTTTGTAGCCCTTTTCAAAAATATAGTTTCTTCTGGGCCTCCCCCTCACCCCAAGGTCGATCTGCACCCTTCTCAAGGTGCCCTCTGAATTCCATCGAAGCTTGTATCCTCCCTCATGGACTAAGATTCTCATTCTCTTATGGGGAAATTTTTAGGGCCTCGCCCTAACATGGAGTCGATCCATAAATGGGCCATTACCCATTGGCACCCTCAAGGATCCATGGACCTAGTTGCCTTTCCTAGGGGATTTTTTCTCATCCATCTAAATAACCCCATTGATTCAAGTAGAATATTATCAAGTGGACCATGGTTCTATGATCAAAGAGGGATTTTTTTAAGAAATGGAGCATGGATTTTGATCTAGAGACTCAAAATATCAACCTAGCTCCGATCTGGGTTCACCTTTTGGGTCTTCCTCTCCATTTCTGGGATGAGGATATTTTACGGGGGATTTCCTAAGATATTGGTGAGTTCATCGATCTTGATCCACCTACCAAAGCCAAGACCTACATGGTCCACATCCACATGTGCATCAATGCTAACCTCGATTCCTCTCTTCCTTCTTCCATCAAGCTGATTTCAGATGAGATCTCCAGGACTCAGATCATAGAATATGAGAACAAGCCAACCTTCTATTCCAGGTGCTCCAAGCAAGGTCACCTCAACTCTTAGTGTCATATATCTAAGGTTTCTAAGGTGCCTTCCACCAAAAAACCTTTAGGAGAAAGGTTATGGTAGCAACAACATTCCCACAATCGATCTAAATCTTCTTCTTTGGTGGGCTCCAGGCCCCCTCCTTCTAGTACTGAAGTTGTTTCAAATCAGGAGATTCCTTCTCAAGGTCCATCAGGGGAGGCTTTGAATGATCTGGTCCAAGATTTACCATTTATTGCTCAAATTTTGTTGGGGGATCCTCTGAATGCACCATCCTCTATAGATCAAGCTCTCCAAGATGTTCCCCTGGCTCAAGTCGATATATCATCCTCCTTTAAGGTATGCCCTCTAGCTTCTATTTCTAATCCTTTTTCTTCTCTATATGTTCCTAAGGTTCTTCCTTCTGTTGAGAATGTTGCTCCTCAAAGCCCTCCTCCACAAATCCCTCCTTCCCCTAAAGGTCTTCTCGACCCTTCCCCATGTAAAAATATTCCCAACAATATTTTTTCCCCAAGCCCCCCTTCACCAGAAATTAAAAAAAGGCTCCATGTTGATGTCGGTTTAGAGAAGAAACGAGGTCATCCTTCCTCTCAACTCATCAAAAATAGAGAATGTTCTGAGGACATTGCCAATGGAACTCAACTCACTTTGAGTCTCTCCTCCAAGCTAAACCTTCTTTCAGATCCACTTGAAAATGATACCCGATCCAAATTCCCCTCTTCACAAGGAAGAGGGAAAAGGTCTTCTTCCAAAATTTCCAAATGAAGATCCTCTCATGGAATGTGAGAGGCCTCAATGGACACAACAAACAATGTTTGGTTAAGTCCATGAGGAAATACCTAAAACCAACCATTTTCCTCTTGCAAGAATCCAAACTGGATACCCAAAATGCTTCACGCATTTCCAAATACATATGGAAAAACTATGAATTCCTCATAAGCCCTGCCAATGGAGCCTCTAGAGGGCTATTATGTTTGTGGGATCCAAATGTTGTTGAAGGTAGACTCTTGTCTATGGTAAAAAACTACATGAACATCTTGTTCTTCAGTAAGGACTACCATTGCAGATGGGTTTTATCAAATATTTATGCTCCAAACTCCCCATCTAGGAGATTTCATCTCTAGAAAAATCTTAGTCAGATGAGAGAGGTTTTTTCCAATGAGGTTTGGATGTTGGCTGGAGATTTTAATTCTCCCTTATTCCCCATTGATAAGAAAGGAGGCTCTGAAATAACAGTTAATTCCTATGAATATTTTTCTTCTTTTGTGGATGAGAACGAACTCATGGATATCCAACTCAAAGGTCCAAAATTCACCTAGAGCAATCGTAGAAAGGGTGACCAACTTATTCAAATAAGGCTTGATAGATTCCTAATATCCATTAATGACATCTGTCCCTTTGGAGATGTTGTCCTTCATTCTCTACCCCGAATAGGATTTGATCACAACCCCCTTCTCCTTGATTGTTCATTCTAGGTCTCCCCATTCAGATCCCCTTTTATATTTGAGGCTATGTGGCTTCAGGATCTGGATCTCAAGGCACTCATTACAAATTGGTGGTCTTGCAATTTTTCTAGGTCCCTAGCCTCTCGGGTCAGCAATAAGCTTCGGTTTGTGAAAGCACAGCTCAAGAAGTGGAATAGAGATATTTTTGGCAATATTTTTTCTAGAAAATAGAATATCCAATCCCAGCTCACAAACATTGAGCTTCTTGCCCAACAAGGAGAATTGGACACAAATATTATTGAGGTTGAAAGGAAGCTTCTATCTGAATACCACAATATTCTTAAAAGTGAAGAAGTTTTTTGGAAGTAGAAGTCCAGAGTTACCTGGTTGAAAGAGGGAGACTCTAATACTAAATTTTTCCATGCCACCACGATGAGGCACAGGGGCTCTAACAAGATCAAGGAACTCACCAGAGCTGATGGGATCATTATTTCAAAAATTATAGATATCAGAGATGAGGTAGTGGCTTTCTTCAAAGATCTACTTGGACCCAGTTCGGAGTGCAATATGCAAACATCAGAGACCCTCCTAAACAATATCCCTAGGTTGGTATCCCAAGAGCATAACAATTTTTTTCTTAGACCATTTTTTGTTGAGGAAATCCATAACACATTTTTTTGATGTAAGGTGGTAAGGCTCTAGGCCCCGATGGTTTTCCCCCAATTTTCTTTCAAAAATATTGGGACATTGTGGGGCCTGACATCATTTCAGCCATCCAAAAAATGCAACAGACTAAGAACATTCCTAAATATGTAAACTCCACCTTTCTAGCCCTCGTCCCTAAGTCCAATAATGCCAAATCCTTATCTGATTTCTACCCAATCAGTCTATGCAATGTTTTTTATAAAATCCTCACCAAAGTGATTGCCACGAGGTTGAAACCTATTCTCCCTTTCATCATCAATTCCTATCAAGGTAGTTCTATTCCAGGGAGGCTAATTACTGATAGCATAATTACAATCCATGAGCTTATACATTATATTTCTAAAAGTGGTAAATCTGGCCTTTTCCTCAAATTGGACATGAACAAGGCTTTTGATAGAGTGTCTTGGAGTTTCCTCTTCTCTGTCTTGTCCAGATTTGGTTTCCATCCTGATTGGATCAACCTAGTCAAGGCATGCATCTCAGGAGTCAACTTCTCTATCTTAGTTAATGGCTCCATTGTTGGTTATTTCTAGAGCACCAAAGGTCTGAGACAGGGTGACCCTTTGTCCCCTTTTATGTTTATCATTATGGTGGAAGCCCTAGGGAGAACTTTATGGTCTTCCTATTCCAAAGGAGAAATCTTTGGCATTAAACCTACCTCATCTCTCATGCCCATATCCCACCAGTAGTTTGTGGATGACACTATTCTGGCCACTCATGCCTCTGTTCCCCAAGCCAAAATCATCAAGTCCATTCTTCTCTCCTTTGAGTCTATTGTTGGCCAAAAAGTCAACTTCTCCAAAAGTAAACTATATTTTCTCAATACACCCCCTAGATGGTAAACCAGCATAGCTAATATCCTTGGTTGTACCATTGCTGACCTTCCTACTACCTACCTTGGTTTTCCACTTTTTGTTGGTTCTACCAAAAAATCTCTTTGGTTTCCACTCATTGAGAGAATTCACAAAAAATTGGCAGGATGGAAAGGAGGGCTCCTTAGTCAGGTAGGAAAGGCCACCTTAGTCAAAGCCACTCTCCAGAGCATACCTGTTTTCTTTTTATCCATATTTCACATTCTAGTTGAAGTTTGTAACAATATTGAATAACTCCAAAGGAATTTTCTATGGTCAGGCTCAGAACACAAACATAGATTTCATTTAGTTGCATGGGACCAGGTCTGCTCCAAGAAATAATATGGTGGTATCAGGCTCAGGAAGGTCAGATAGATGAACCTAGCCCTCATTTCCAAGCAAGGATGGTGGATCCTTCAAAATGAAAAGTCACTATGGGTTGATATCATCAAGGCTAAATACCTCTAGCATCAACCAAATTTTTTGGATGATCCTTCGCCTATTCAAGGTTCTACCACCTAGAATTCCATATTGTGTATGAGGGAGATCATCAACAAAGGAATCCATTGGAAACTTGGTGATGGCTAGAAGATAAGCTTTTGGGAGGACAAGTGGTTGGGTAACAACCCTCTTCAGAACTATCTTGATCTGATCTACCTCAAACCTGTGACTGACATGTTATTTGGTACATAGGTGTGCAATTTCATTGATGTTGATAGGAAGCACTAGAAAACCATTCCTCATGGTAATCTGAACGAAGACAAAAAAAGAGCTAATATTGTTTTGTCTAACATGTTGCATCTTTGTGTTATTCCCAATTGTTCAATTGAAGATAAGCTCTTGTGGGCTCCCAGTGAAAATGGGATTTTCTCTATCAAATCTACCTATTTCCTTAATGAAAACCCTGATCAACCATGGTTCCCTTCTAAGATCATTTGGAACAAGCACCTCATTCCCAAAGTTTGTTTCTTCTTTTGGCTTGTTGTTTAGGACAAAATCCTCTCCATTCCAAATCTCCAGATTCGAGGGCTCCCCATTCCTAACTATTGTTACCTTTGCAAGCAGGAGTGTGAATCCACCCAACATATTTTCCTCTCCTATCCTTTCTCCCTCAAATTTATTTTCTCATTATTTTCCTCTATGGGTATTGCTTGGGTTCCTCCCTTTTCTCTGAATGACCTCTGTTTACAGTGGCCTAATCCCTTTAAAAGTTTTCATGTCAAAACCTTTTGGACCTTCTGTCTCCCCCATTTCCTATGGGAATTTTGGCATGAACAAAATTCTAGAGCCTTCAATAACTCCATCCATGATTCCAACTATGTTCTTTCTATAGTTATCCATGCGGTAACTAAAAATCTCTCTATTATTCAAGGCACTAGGTGGCTAGAGTCCCCAAGTGAAGCTCGGTTAGCCAAGTCCCTCCAACTCCCTTCTTGTAATATTTCCTCTCCCTCTTCTGTGGTTGATCACTCACTTATCAAGTGGTCTCCTCCACCTTTGGGATGGATCAAGTATAATTTTGATGGTGCTACCAAGGGCAACTCGAGATCGGCTAGAGCAGGAGGTATCTTTCGAGATCATACAAGGAAGATATTGTTGGCCTTTGCAAAAAATATTGGCATCCAAACCAACCATTTTGTTGAAGCTCGAGCCCTCTTCCAAGGTTTGTCTCTCCTATCCAAAATAAATTGCCCTAACCTTATTATCGAAGGTGACTCTATGAACATTATTAGAAGCATTGTGAAGTTTTGAAGGCTTCCAATGAAGATTTGAAGGCTAAAATAGAGCACCAAAGTTTAATAATAAATCATTGCAGTCACAATATGAAGGTCCAAATGATATCAAAAGAGGTAAATTATATATGGATATAAATTTTATTATGAGATATTTCCAACAGTGTAAAGAACATGCAAAATAGAGTTGTGAGTCAAAAGTTATGAGCTCTGCAAAGTAGCTATACAATGTCTGCCCAAGGCTCGTTAAAAGTATTAAAAACATGATTTTCAGGGGTGAAAGTAATAACTAATACTGAATGAAATATGGAGTGTTATATATGGTTGGAAATATCTTGGTAAGGGCTTTCCAATGATGTATTACTTGCAAAAAATGGATAAATGCAGCAAAATTTATACACCTCCAAATTAGGTAGTTCAGGATTTTCTATAAAATTTGGACTACAACATACAAGAAAATGCAGGCTAAAAAAATGAATTTTTCACCTTTAATTTGTGTTTTCTCACACACCAAACTTGTACAATGCAATAGTAATCATCTTAATCTATCTTGGAACTCAAACCTAAAGAATCTATGGCAATTACAAATAAGGTAACAATTCAAGACTATTACAACTACAATATTCCTACACCTACACTTGTACAAAACTGTTATAAAGTGGTTACATATTCTCTTGTGCCTTCTAATCCAAAAATTCACACATGTTAGCATCATTTTACAACATTCTCCCCTTGATGCTGAAAGGGATCATAAGACTATTTCTCAATTTAATAAATTGAGCCTTAGCAACACCTTTAGTGAAAACATCAGACAACTGATCATGGATGCTACAATACCTCAACTCAACTAATTTCTTTTCCACCATATCATGGATGAAATGGTACTTCATATCAAAATTCTTAGATATTCTATGGTGTATAGGATTCTTTACCAACTGTATGGCACTCATATTATCACAAAAAATTATAGTAGGACCACTTGGTTTCTCACCTATCTCCTCCAACACTTTCCTGAGCCATAAGGCCTGAGCACTGGCTAAAGTAACAACAATATATTCAGCCTCTATTGAAGAGAGTGCCACTGATGAAGAACACAAGCTTATATTGAGAGGGGGGTGAACAGTATAAGACCACTTTTTAGTTTTCTTTCCCAATAAATATTATGCAATGTATAGATAACAATATCAACAAAGTAACCAAATTAATGCACAAATCATAACACATAATAGAGACACAAATTTAGCGTGGTTCACCCAATGTGGGCTACTCCACGGAGAAAATATTTCACTAAAATTTTCTCAATAAATCTCTTGGGAATCCTTTCCCTATTACAATGTTTATGGACCTCTGTCCAAAGGAGACACCAATCCCCTAATCAAGTTCATGGATCTCTATCCATAAGAGACACCAATCTCCTTTGCTCTAGTTGGTGATCTTCTAGAAGAATTGTTGCCTCCACTACACTAGCTAATGGATCTCTATCCATTTAAGACTCATATCCTCACTTAGAAGACATGTCCTCATTGCTATGGCTAATGGATCTCTATCCACTGGATACTATCATCCTCTATACTCTATCACCTCCAAAGATTTCTCTCAGCTCTATCTCAAATCTACACTAAACACAGTCCTTCGGTCTAGCACAAATCTACTCAATATTTGTCTCTAGTCTGGCACAAATCTATCCTCAAATCTGCACCAAACTCTGTCCTCAAATCTGCACTAAACACAATCCTTCAATCTAGCACAAATCTATCCTCAATCTCTATCCTCAAGCCTTAACACAAAGCTTGACTCAATCACAAATCAACTCTACTAGATCTACCCCAAACCTTAACTCAAGGTTTGAACAAATCAATCAATCAACTCTGCTCTCAAGTCTTCTCAAAGACTTATCTCAAATCTTCCTTGTAAGCTTCCACAAAAGCTCACACTAATCTATCCACAAGTCCTCTCTAGAACTTGTCCAATCTTCTCAACAATCTCTGTCCTCAAATCTATATTGTAAGCTTCCACAAAAGCTCACACAAATCTATCCACAAGTCTTCTCAAAGACTTACCTCAAATCTGCTCAACAAGTCCTCACTAGAACTTGTCCAATCTCACAGAAACATATAGAGAATTTTTAGAGACTCAATATGCTTCACATTCACCACAATGCTCAATCACTTTCAATCTCTCTTTTTACCATAGAAAAATATAGATAATTGTTAGAGACTTAATATGTTTCACGCAACACTCAACCTCTTTCTCAAATCAATTTAGAATACAGAACAATTTGTTTCACAGAACTTGAACTATCACTTCAACACATCCACTTGACTAGGCTCAACCAACTCTACTTAACCAATAACTCAATGAAATAATCCCTTACAAACCTATAACCAAAACCAACAATGCTTATCAAATAATCCTCACATAACAATGATACTCATGATATTTCACAAACCCTAGTTCAAGTTCTTCACTCAACCAATCACTTCAACAAAATGCTTATCAAGTAGTCCTCACATAAAAATGATACTCATGATCTTTGCAAACCCTAGTTCAAGTTCTTCACTCAATCAATTACTTCAACAATAATGCTTATCAAGTGATCCTCACTTAACAATGATACTCATATCACACAACCCACTCAAGCAGTATGAAAGCTCACTCAAAATCTCCAACAATGCTTATCAAACAAGGTTTATAGCATTCACTCCCATTTCAGAAAAACCTTCAACTCAACAAACTCAATAATGCTTTTCAAACAATCCTTTTCACTCCAACTTATTTTCAGAAAACCTCAACCATTCAATTACTTCAACCAAGGAAGAATGTGCCCATACCTTTTACTTGATGAAGAGAAGACTTCAAAACCTGTTTTAACAAGATCAAAATCTTTGCCAATCTCAAGGGTTAGGTTACCACAACCTTTTATAAGATCTTCACAAAATAATTTTCACACAAAACATCAAGTCCTTTTGTACACCTTATAATCTCCAAACTCAATATTTTAAATCAAAACTTTCATCAAAATAATATACATGGCAATTTCCTTGTACACCTTATAATCTCCAAACTCAATATTTTAAATAAAAAACTTTCATCAAAATAATATACATGGCAATTTCCTTATACACCTTATAATCTCCAAACTTAATAATAAAATTCACCACATACAAAAATCACAATGAAAACAATTAATCTTTTCACCTTATAACTCCCTATCCATAAAAATTAAACTTTAACTTTTGCATACCTTTATTATTTTCACAACCTTTGGCTGGCAATTTTGACTACGACTTGGACACTCCCTTTGGCATCTTCGACCACGACTTGGTTCTCCCAAAGGCTGCATTCCCACGTGGGATACCCGATGCTCACTTCCCATGACTTCTCATAGAACACGATGAATGCAAAAATGATGCCAAACAAAAACTCCTGGCGGCTTCTCCTCACGACGTCGATCGTAGGAGTCGAACCATGATCATACCACAAGCAAAGCCTCAACACTTTCAAACCTTCCACCTGCTCTATCACTACTAGTGATAGCCAACGTCTGCACCATCTAGAAAGCTCTCAATCCTCACACAAGGAATAAAAATATTCCCTCCCTTTCGGATGCAATAATGAGCGCATGCAATGAACGAAACAATGAGTGAAACAACGAACGAATGAGAAATCACAATGCACAAAACATATGGAGATTTATTGAAATTGCATTAAGAGACTTTGGAAATAAAAACATTTCCATATTTATATGCATTGGAGGGTTTCTTCAACCACGTCGATGCTTTCCTCTTCGAATTCGAATTGATTTCGAATTTTGAATTAAATTAATTAAATATTAAATTTTACCTTAGGTAAAATATTTAATATTTAATAATTTAAACATTAGGACTTTAGTAATATTTGCATGGGTCTTTTTTGGAGAAATAATAATTTTATTATTTCTTATCCTTTGTTTCTCCTTCCTTGGGTCTTCATCCTTTGGGCCCACTTGGGTGTATAATATTTAAAAATAAATATTATAACCTATTGCTTTACAAGACCTTCTTGCTTTTGGAAGAAACACTTAATGTCCTCAAAGATGATGAACATAGCACAAAATGCTTTTGACATCAATGACTCACTCTGACAAACTTCCTCAAAATATCCAACAATCTCCCCCTTTGTCATTGATGGCAACCCAATCATATTTTCAAATTTCCTTAACCTTTTTCTGTCTTGCTCCCCCTAGGAAACTTCTCCCTGACTCAATGCTCTCTTCTTAAATCAAATCTCTCCCCCTTACTCAAATATCTCCCCTTTGACATCAATGGCAAAGGGTCACCTTTGGGGCTCGGGGCTAAGAATGAGTCTCTTAGCTTAGCCCCTCCCCCACCTCCTCTTGAGGTGGTTAATTCTGGGGTGGGAGTATTTCTACTCCCAACATGCACTGATATTTACCTTTGTCCACTTTCCTTCTCATTTGATCCTTCTAATTCCTCTAACTGTTCTTGTTCCTGCTTGTCTCTAGAATTTCTACTCTACACCACTTTGTTGTATGTCCATCATTATTGCACTTGTAACACTTAATATTGTTATTCCTTGAAGGTGCAAATATCTTGGGATTTCTTCTGGTGAAGCCATATCTATTCCTATCATGGACCCTACAATTCATTGCCTTGTGACCAAACTGATTACATGAGTAGAAATACCCATGAAAAAGCTACCTGTTTCTAAAGTTCCCATATTCCTATCTTTCATGTGTCCTGCACTGTGAAGCCTTGTGCCCAAATCTGTGACATGAGAAACATCATCCATTGAAATTTCCTTGCCTTGACCTCATTGGTCTCTTAGTCTCTTTTACCCTGTGTTGGTTCCTGTTCCATATGTTTCTCTTTTGTGCATTGTTTCTTTCCTTGTTGAACTTTCTGTTGTCCAACTCATCCTCAGAAGTCTCACTTTCTCTCACACTGTCTTCTTCTGAAGTTTCTTCTTCTTCAGAACTTGAGGTTGACTCCTCTTCTTGTTTCTTTTGTACCTGTTCAAAACCAAGACCTATTTTGTTTGTTGACCTTCTTTGTACCTTGATCATCTTATCTACAATCTTTGAGCTCTTCCAAACTTGTGTAGCTTATCCTTATACTTTTCTATTTCTTCCCTTAGTAGAGCTACTTCTTGTTCTAATCTTTCACATTCTAATACCTTTTCTTCTAACTTATCCTTGAACTTCTTTGTCTTAGCCATTGACTTATTTAGATCCTCTATAAGATTTCCTCTTTCTTCATCACATTCCTAAAACTAAAGCTTAAGTTGGGAGTTTTGCTTTCTTACCTTCTTTAATGTGTTAAGAGCATAAATAAGCTCTCCCTCAAGATCAAATTCTCCTTTCTTTGATTCTTCCTCTATTTGTTTACCTTTGAAAACATATTCATTCTTTTTGACTTATCTTCTATAGGATCACCTCCTTCTTCTTCTAGTGCCATTAGAATATTCTCTTCTGGTCCTTCAAGTGTATCTTCATATTCATCATCACTGAAACTGAAACCATTCTTTGTACAACTATCTTCAAGATGTCCAAAATTACCACATCTAAAACACTTGAGAATTATTGGTGACCTTTTCTTAACTTCTTCTTTTTCTTCTATCAAAAATAGAACTTCATATTTATCATTATCTGAGAAACTATTATCACTATCACTTGAGTACTTACTTGCCTTGTCTGCATAGTAACTCCTCTTCTATATTTGAAAGAACTTATTTCCTTGTTTGCCTTGTCCATCCTTACCTTTATTTTGGTACCTGTATTTTTTTGATTCCTTGTTCTTATGATCCTATTTTTCTTCATCATTACTATTTTTAGCTTCTTGAAAATCAATTGCATAGTGACCATACTTTCCACAATTGAAACATCTAACATATTTTGCATCTTTAAATCTTCTTGGATCCTTATTCCTTCTGCCATAATTTGCTTCTTCATCACTGGATGACTCATTGCTTGAATCTGACTTCTTGCCCTTTTTCTTCTTAGTAGCTTTGAAGGTTGCTTCCTTCTGGAGATTAGGTTCCTCTTTTGTTCTCATCTCAAAAGTTGTAAGAATACCAAGTAATACATCTCTTGTCAAAATATCACCATATTTTGATTCCTCTATAGCAGATATATTTTCACTAAACCTTTTTGGGAGAGATCTTAAGATCTTATCACAAACATCAGATTCTTCAATCTCAAGTCCAAGTCCTTGCATGGCGTTAACAACCTCATCTACACAAAGTAGATAAGTACTAATGTTTTCCTCATCCTTCATTCTTAAATCTTCAAATTGTCCTTTGAGATTTTGTATCTTTACCTTTTTGACACTTTTATCTCCTTCATATATGCTTTGCAACTTATCCCAAATTCCTTTTGTTGATTTGCAATGCATAACCTTTATGAACTCTGTTCTATGCAAACCTCTCAAAATTGTATTCATTGCTTTTGAATTGTAATGATGTAGAATCTTACCATCTTTATCTGTAGGTGGAGTAGTTGGTGGTGTGTATCCATTTTCAACTGCTTCCCATATTTCATTTCCAAGTGCCATTAGGTGAATCTTCATTCTCATACTCCAAAATATATAATCACTTCCATCAAATATTGGTGTTGAATTATCTGAGGATCCATTCTTAGAATCCATTGTGTTCTTGTAAGCTTTTCCTTCAAGATGTTAAACTCTTCCGAAGGAATGTGCTCTGATACCAATTGAAGAACACAAGCTTATACTGAGAGGGGGGGGGTGAATAGTATAAGACCACTTTTTACTTTTCTTTCCCAATAAATATTATGCAATGTATATATAGCAATATCAACAACAATAATCAAAGCAATGCACAAATCACCACACACAATAGAGACACCAATTTAACATGGTTCACCCAATGTGGGCTACTCCACGGAGAAAATATTTCACTAAAATTTTCTCAATCAATCTCTTGGGAATCCTTTCCCTATTACAATATTTATGGACCTCTATCCAAAGGAGACACCAATACCCTAATCAAGTTCATGGATCTCTATCCACAGGAGACACCAATCTCCTTTGCTATTTTTGGTGATCTTCTAGAAGAATTGTTGCCTCCACTACACTAGCTAATGGATCTCTTCTGGTCCTTCAAGTGTATCTTCATATTCATCATCATTGATACTGAAACCATTATTTTTACAACTATCTTCAAGGTATCCAAAATTACCACATCTAAAACACATGAGAATTATTGGTGACCTTTTCTTAACTTCTTCTTTTTCTTCTATTATAAATAGAACTTCATATTTATCATTATCTGAGAAACTATTATCACTATCACTTGAGTAATTACTTGCCTTGTTTGCATAGTAACTCCTCTTCTATCTTTGAAAGAACTATTTCCTTGTTTTCCTTGTCCATCTTTACCTTTATTTTGGTACCTATATTTTTCTGATTCCCTATTCTTATGATCCTATTTTTCTTCATCAATACTATCTCTTGCTTCTTGAAAATAAATTGCATAGTGACCATACTTTCCACAATTAAAACATCTAACATATTTTGCATATTTAAATCTTCTTAGATTCTTATTCCTTCTGCCATAATTTACTTCTTCATCACTGGATGACTCATTGCTTGAATCTAACTTCTTTTCCTTTGTCTTATTAGTAGCTTTGAAGGTTGCTTCCTTCTGGAGATTATGTTCCTCTTTTGTTCTCATCTCAAAAGTTGTAATAATACCAAGTAATACATCTCTTGCCAAAATATCACCATCTTTTGATTCCTCTATAGAAAATATATTTTCACTAAACCTTTTTGGAAGAGATAATAAAAATATCACAAACATCAGATTCTTCAATCTCAAGTCCAAGTCCTTGCATGGCGTTAACAACCTCATCTACACGAAGTAGATAAGTTCTAATGTTTTCCTCATCCTCCTTTCTTAAATCTTCAAATTGTCCTTTGAGGTTTTGTATATTTGCATTTTTAACACTTTTATCTCCTTCATATATGCTTTGCAACTTATCCCAAATTCCTTTTGTTGATTTGCAATGCATAACCTTTATGAACTTTGTTCTATGCAAACCTCTCAAAATTGTATTTATTGCTTTTAAATTGTAATGATGTAGAAGCTTACCATATTTATCTATAGGTGGAGTAGTTGGTGGTGTGTATCCATTTTCAACTGCTTCCCATATTTCATTTCCAAGTGCCATCGGGTGAATCTTCATTCTCATACCCTAAAGTATATAATCACTTCCATCAAATACTGGTGTTGAATTATCTGAAGATTCATTCTTAGATTCCATTTTGTTCTTGAAATATTTTCCTTCAAGATGTTAAACTCTTCCAAAGGAATGTACTCTAATACCAATTTAATAACACAAGCTTATACTGAGAGGGGAGGGGTGAATAGTATAAGACCACTTTTTACTTTTCTTTCCCAATAAATATTATACAATGTATATATAGCAATATCAACAACAATAAGTAAAGCAATGCATAAATCATCACACACAATAGAGACACCAATTTAACATGGTTCACCCAATGTGGGCTACTCCACGGATAAAATATTTCACTAAAATTTTCTCAATTAATCTCTTGGGAATCCTTTCCCTATTATAATATTTATGGACGTCTATCCAAAGGAGACACCAATACCCTAATCAAGTTCATGGATCTCTATCCATAGGAGACACCAATATCCTTTGCTATTTTTGGTGATCTTCTAGAAGATTTGTTGCCTCCACTACACTAGCTAATGGATCTCTATCCACAAGTCTTCTCAAATACTTGCCTCAAATCTTCTCAACAAGTCCTCACTAGAACTTGTCCAATCTCACATAAACATATAGAGAATTTTTAGAGACTCAATATGCTTCACATTCAGCACAATGTTCAATCACTTTCAATCTCTCTCTTTACAACAAAAACATATAGATAATTGTTAGAGACTCAATATGTTTCACACAACACTCAACCTCTTTCTAAAATCAATTTAGAATACAAAACAATTTATTTCATAGAACTTGAACTATCACTTCAACACATCCACTTGCCTAGGTTCAACCAACTTTACTTAACCAATCACTCAATTAAATAATCCTTGCTTACAAACCCTAGTCCAATCATATGAACACTCCCTCACTTATTTTCAATAATTCTTATCAAACAATTTCACATAACAATGATACTCATGATCTTTCACAAACCCTAGTTCAAGTTCCTCACTCAACCAATCACTTCAACAACAATGCTTATCAAGTAATCCTCACATAACAATGATACTCATGATATTTGTAAACCCTAGTTCAAGTTCTTCACTCAATCAATTACTTCAACAACAATGCTTATCAAGTGATCCTCACATAACAATGATACTCATGTTCTTGGTACAAACCCTAGCTCAAGCATATGAAAGCTCTACTCAATATTTCCAACAATGCTTATAAAACAAGGTTTTTATCATCCACTCTCACTTAGAAAAACCTTCAACAATCAAACTCAACAATGCTTGTCAAACAATCCTTTTCACTCCAACTTAGCATTCACAACATCAACAATTACTCACTAGGAAGACGTGTCCATACCTTTTTGTTTGATGAACAGAAGACTTCAAAATATATTTTAACAAGATAAAACTCTTTGCCAATCTCAAAGGTTAGGTTACCACAACCTTTTATAAGATCTTCACAAAATATTTTTTACACAAAACATCAAGTCCTTTTGTACACCTTATAATCTCCAAACTCAATATTTTAAATCAAAACTTTTATCAAAATAATATACATGGCAATTTTCTTGTACACCTTATAATCTCCAAACTCAATATTTTAAATCAAAAAATTTCATCAAAATAATATACATAGAAATTTCCTTATACACCTTATAATCTCCAAACTTAATAATTTAAATAAAAAACTTTCATCAAAATAATATACATGGAAATTTCCTTATACACCTTATAATCTCCAAACTTAATAATAAAATTTACGACATACAAAAATGACAATGAAAACAATTAATATTTTCACCTTATAAATCCCTATCCATAAAAATTAAACTTTAACTTTTGCATACCTATATTATTTTCACAACCTTTGGCTGGCGATTTTGACTGTGATTTGGACACTCCCTTTGGCATATCCAACCATGACTTGGCTCTCTCAAAGGCTGCATTCCCATGTGGGATACCTGGCACTCACTTCCCATGACTTCCCATAGAACACGACGAATGCAAAAATGATGCCAAACAAAAACTCCTGGCAGCTTCTCCTCATGACGTCGATCATAGGAGTTGAACCGTGATCATACCACAAGCACAGGCTCAGAACTTTCAAACCTTTTGCCTACTCTATCATTGTCAGTGATAGCCAATATCTGCATCATCCATAAAGTTCTCAATACTCACACAAAGAATGAAAATGTTCCCTCCCTTTTGGATGCAACAATGAGTGCATGTAGCGAACGAATGAGAAATCACAACGCACAAAACATATGGAGATTTATTTAAATTGCATTAAGATACTTTGGAAATAAAAACATTTCCATATTTATATGCATTAGAGGGTTTCTTCGACCATGTTGATGCTTTCCTCTTTGAATTTAAATTGATTTCAAATTTTGAATTAAATTAATTAAATATTAAATTTTACCTTAGGTAAAATATTTAATATTTAATAATTTAAACATTAGGACTTTAGCAATATTTGCTTGGGTCTTTTTTTGGAGAAATAATAATTTTATTATTTCTTATCCTTTGTTTTTTCTTCCTTGGATCTTCATCATTTGGGCCCACTTGGGTGTATAATATTTAAAAATAAATATTATAACCTATTTCTTTACAAGACCTTCTTGATTTTGGAAGAAAAACTTCATGTCCTAAAATATGATGAACATAGCACAAAATGCTTTTGACATCAATGACAATAAACTTCCTCAAAATTTCCAACAACTGATCCTTGCTTCCTTGAGCTCCAACTAATCATCCCAAATCCAAGAGAAAAAAAATTACCAAATGTAGACTTCCGGTCATCCAAGTTGTTGTCCCAATATGAGTCACTAAAACCAACTAGCTCCATCTCTTCAACATGATAGTAATGTATACCAAAGTCAACAGTACCTTTAACATACCTCAAAATTCACTTTGCAGCCTTCAAATGCAAGAGAGATGGCTCACACATATACCTAGAAACAAGTGAGAAAACATATGCAATATCTAGTTTGGTATTTGTGAGAAACATCAAGCTCCCAACTGTCATGATCCACCTTGGAGGAACTCTATTAATATGCTATGTGTATTGTGATGGCTGATTTGTAATGCTTAATATATTTGCATTATATTCGTTTTAGCCAAGAGAAAATGATGTTGTGTGCATTGACTGTTTGGAGGAACAAGTATTCTCATAGGTGGAAGATTTACCATCGAGATATAAAAAATGGAAATGAAGACAAAGATAACTAACCAGGTAAATATCTCTTTTCTATCATCACTAGTTACCTCCTTGATGGTGGTGTTACCTGAGGAATCACTCCTAAACTCTCGCCACTCAAAGAAAAATAATGATGGGAAACAACGAGCAAATGCATCGAGTGCTTGCATATTATTTATGTGAAATAATTTGGTTGCATCATTAATTTGCATGAAGAAATTCTATCTTAAAAATGCATATTTATTAATGTTTGGCATTTTAATATTTTAAAATATATGCCTTTATGCATACAATTTAAGCATTCTCTAGAGTAGAGATTAATTGTTTGAGCATGCTTGTTTAAATTGATTGACCCTATTTTTAAGAAGGAAAGTTAGGTGGATTGTCTTTTATGGACCTGTCCAAATTCTATTGGACCAAAAAAATGAAAAGACTACCTTATAAATAAAATATTACATTTTTTCCTACACATGGCAATTTTGGAGGATTGTAGGACTTCTCTCTTATCTTTAACAGTTTCAAATCTGAGCACCCATGCCCTCAATAGTATTAGTGCTCTTAGGTTGGGGGACAAAGGACATGTAGCCAACCCATACCTTATCACTAGGGAGTCCCTCCTTGCATTAAAATAATATATTCTTGAAGAATCTTGCATGTGAAGGAAAATATAGAAATGAAATAAAATATTAAAAAGCTTCTTGATTGTTTAGTAGAAAGGGGTCTATAAATTGCTAGAGGGGTAAGAAAAATGGGTATGCTATATCTTGGGAAGTTTAGAAGAAGCCTTGAATGGGATTAGAAGAGGAGGGTCTTCAATCTCATTGGTTAGTGAGGCTCTACATAAAAATAGGTGTGGAAGTTTCCTTACCTTGTTTCCTTATGAAATATTAAATTGTATATCTTGTATGCATTTCTTACTCTCATGTCTTGGGTAAAGTGTTGTATGAATGGTGGTTTAAATTTTACTTGTTATTTTTTATGCATTATCTATCTAAAAAAATATATAATAATCTGGCCACCTGACTGCATTATGGAAAACTCCACTATGGGATTTTTCCTTCTTTTCGACTATATAGTTAACATTTAGAATATGAATTTCACTCGACTCCATGCATTAGCTGTAATACTTTTGTATTATTTTTATAAGCCATAGGTGTAATAGGAGTACACCTATTATTGCACCAACAGCTAGGCTTCTCTGCAACATTACTTCATTTTAATTGGTATTCTATGTCAAGGACACTTTGAATAGCACCCATCGTGGATTTATATTCATGTAGTAGTATGATTATATCCCAAATCTAGAGCCATTCATGCTCATCATGTGTTAGATACATTAAGAACTCTAGAATGTAGAAATAAGTTGTATCATGTATTCTAATAAACTAGATATTGTGATCATATATGACTAAAAAGTTTAAATTAGTCTCATAGTCGTATCTGTCGATCTCCTCTTGAAGGACGTCCTCCAAAATCCAATGTATAAGCCAAGAATATTTTTGGGGATTCAAAAGTATCTAAATTGACACCATATCAGAATACAAAAAGCAATTATGTCACTGTCTATTGCTTGGTTATTCAATCTACAATTTGAACTGTATCCAGGCGATGCCTTATAATTTGGCCATTTGGGTGTTGATTTTATATAAATACTTCACATTTGTCCTCCTCTGATGAACCACCTTCAGACTTGAGTGTGTATTGCTACCTGACGATGGTGAAAAAGTGTAATAGCACTCTATTGGAGTCTAGATGTCTACCAAAAATATATAGAACTCACTACTCCTTGGTTGTGCATATCCATATGTCAAGCGAAGCTAGATGAAGCCGCTTTCTTTCCCTTCAACTGTGGGTCTAAGCTCAACTTAGTAGATGCCTATGTGTTTAGTAATTCATCTTGAGAAAGGCATTCCAAATGTTGTCACATATATGTTACCATGTCATCAGGTCACCAAGGAGAAACTCTATCCATTCAATGTCATTCTATCTGAAATTGTATTGAATCTTTGTGTTAGAAAGGTATCTGGTTTTATGTTGCTTGTGTGCATGGTGCAGCATCAAGGTATGTAACCCAAAATTTGTCCTACACTACCAAATACCCCTCTTTCTAACATTGAGGCCATTATTCTGTAGAAAAACCTGGAAACCTGTGTATGGTCATGCTTGTGATGAATTTAAGAAATGCTAGACATCCGTTTCTCGAAATCCACTACCATAATAGCTTTGAAATGCCTACATTCAGATAGAAGAACATTATCTTAAATTTATTTCTACCTTTCAATGAACTTAGGGTCATTGTATTCAAATCAAGAGCATGAGGGGATGCTCCACTATAAGAACTAATTGAAAGTAGATTTTGGGTTCAAATGAGTTAATAAGTTTCATAATTTACATATTGTTGTGAAATGTAGTGTGCTTTCTATATTTTATTATCATGCATTGGTAGAAGGGTTAATTTGAGTAAATCCATATACTTTTTGTATTGTTTGTGCTTAGAACCACTATTAGGCTTGCTTTGTATAAGTTAAGGATAAAGTATAAGTGGATTTGTGATTCAAAAGGAAGAAAAATTGTAGCATTTCTGATTTGAAAATTTGTCAAGAGATCCATTTAATTCTTGTGTAGGCTTTATATTTATATGGTTTGATTAAAAACTATTGTAATCTAAAAGAATTTTTTGGTAATGCAATGAATTTATTTGACTGGTTTATCAACATAAGCATGGTAACATTTTAGCATAAAAGGGAAAATATTGGTGTCTTTTCCTTGAGAAGAGGTATGGGACTCTCCCTTAGGTTTTAAAATTAACCATTCATATAATAATATGGATTGTGCATTAACCATACTCTGCATAATGAGGAGGTTCATTAGAATGTGAGATGCAACTAGCAAAGTTAATAAAGCATGTATGCATTTAAGTGTGAAGCAGTGTGGTTGCTTGTGATGCATTGGCATATTCTGCATTAGAGTTGTCCTGATCCCTTACAAACTCATCTCTCTCACCTCATGAATATGTAAGGAAATCACGGAATATTCAAGAAGCCATTATTGAAGACTCTTTGATATGTATATATTTGATCATGTTCATTATTAATGTAATCTTTAAAGGGCTGAAAAGATAAAGCCAAGTGATGTAATATTGAATGCTTTGTAAACTAGAAATGAAGTCTTTTATTGATGTAAGCATCTCCTTTAGATAGCAAATAATGTATAGCAAGGAAGCATTGTAAATTATGTCATCATGTCAAATAGGTGAAGATGATGTATAGATTTGAAATGAATATTCAGTGGAATTATGTTGTATTAGAATTGCTTCTCTATTTTTCTTGTTTATTTACTTCTTTAAGGTTATAGAAATGTAAGCATGAGAACCAAACATTTGGAACATAGTTAGATGAATATTAACTCATGAATAAATTATACATGGAAGAAGCATTCCCAAACTCGAAACTCATGGGCTAAGTACCACCACCACCAAACTTGACAATACCTTGGAGATAAGTGAATCTTATAATAAATTATAAGACAATTAACCCATGTTATATGTAAGTAACCATAAACTGCAATAGAATGATGATTCTCCTAAAACACTAGCCTTCATTGGTAGTGTGGAGATTTGGATAAGGGTTATCCTTTGGTGAGGATCCCTATCCTAAGTGGTTGATACAACCATATGATATCCCTTGTTGCATAGCAATTACAAAAAAGGAGTAAAGACTTTGTATGATATTACCCATATACCAGTATAGGATGGTGAGATGGTGATGTAGGAGTTGGTGCTCCTACTTGCAATAGGCTTAAAATAAATTATAGAAGTTGGTGCTTCTATGTATCTAATCTATTGCAGATTGGGTCACTTACTTGTAATGGGAAAATCTTGTCTTGGTATTCTTATTATAATTCTAACTTATCAATGGGTGAAAAATGAGCCTATATATAAATATATATTAGTGGACATGTAGTATCAAATTTATGGTCATTACAGTTGGTATTAGATCCTAGGCTAAACTGATAGGTTTTAGATAAATATAGGTTAGTAAAAATATTTGGGGCATGGTTCTAAACATGAGCTCCCTAACTCTTGAAGATGCATATTTGATGAGGATTAAGGTATTTATTGATATCACTGGTGCACGAGTTCCTTTCTCCCACGAGTAGATCCACAATCGTTACAAAAGTGGAAGAGCTATGCAAACCCCCCTGAATAGGTTTTGAGTGGTGTACCCTAGACTCTTTTGAGAAACTGCTCGACATTTGTGTCTCGTGGCATATTAGAATTTGAACCTTGGAAATGAGCAATTATTAATACAACTCTTTATCCCAGGTTAACATGGCAACAAGATGAAGAGGCAAGAGGACAATGACCTCACAACAAGCTATTCCCAATACTCTTGAAGCCATATAGATAGAGAAAAGTTTTGGAAACTCGAATAAGGAAGTAGAGAACTTTGTCGCTACTATGTCTATTATGCAAGATCAAATCCAATAAATTCTACAAGCTATAAGTTCTCAACATAACCCCACCAACAATTTGGAGACGGACATGTCATATGATGAAGCTAGAGAAAATGAAGACCCTAAAGAACATGCAAATAGGATCCACACAAAGAAGGAAATTGGCAATGATCTAAAATATATTAAAGTAACTAAGTTCACTGGAAAGGGAGGTGAGATTTCGATGGAAGCATGGTTAGAATAACTAGAACTTCATTTCACCATAAGACATTATTCCTCTACCACTAAAATGGTATTCGCTCTTTCTCATATGGGAGAAAGAGGAGTTGACTGGTGGAATGCCTATAGTAAGGACCTTGATGTATCCCCTAATAAGTTGAAGTGGGAAGTCTTTGTGGAAGCCTTTAAGGATAGGTTCCTTACCAAAAAAATTTATCTGAATACGCATAAGGAGTTTTTCACATTTCAACAAGGCTCACTCTCAGTGGAGGAATATTATGAGCAATTCATAAAACTCCTTAAGTATGTACCATCTCAAAATTTGAACAATGAAATGAAGATAGAGAAGTTTGTCCAAGGACTGAGGCCTATAATTAGAGATAGTGTAAACATGCATGTTCAAAAAACTATGCAAAAAGCCTATGATAGAGCTCGAAGAGCAGAGGCTAATCAGGATGCTAAGGAAGCCCGAAACAATTCCTCAAAATGGACACACAAAGGACAAAAATTCCAGAAGAAGAGAAAATGGGATAATGGATAAAATCAAAAAAACAAAGGAAATTCAAAATTTGGAAAGCATGGTAATGGTGGCAAGAAATATTTCAAGAAATAATTCCACTACAAGAATAATAATAGGGATTTCCAGACTCCTCAACAGCCAGCTCCACTACGTGTAGTAGACACCGGGAAGCAGGTTCAAGAGGGAAACTCAAATCCAAAGATAATATGCTTTGATTGTGGAGGTCCACACTATGCTATCAACTACCCAAAGTGTGCCAGTACCAGTACAGATAGGCCAAATCACAAGATCTATGCAGTGACAACAACACAAGACTTGGATGGTCAGGCCACTCCTCTACTTTTGAATGGTAAAATTTTTGATAAAAATGTTAAAATCCTAATAGATAGTGGAGCTACAGATAGTTTTATTTCTAGTAATCTATCAAGGGATATACCCAAAAATCCAGGATCTTTGGCACAAGGGTGGAGAGTTGAGTATGGGTCAGGACAGACTTACCAAGTTAACCAATGTTTTCCCTCAACTCAAATTACCTTACCTAATGGCTTTACTAGGTGGCCTCTATTTGTAGCACCCTTACATACATTTGATATCATCTTGGGGATAGATTGGTTGAAGGCCCATGAAGCCTTGGTAAACTTCCATGAAATATGGATTGAGTTCACTAATGAAAGCAAGGAAAGGCAAAGAATGTATAATGAAGTGAGGGAGTTCCAACCCAAGTTAATTTCAGCTATGCAATTGAAGAAGACCATTAAGAAAGGAGGAATGGTTTATGTAATAAAAATCAAAGAAATAGATGAGGTTTCAAGGGAAGAAATTTTCAACAAATTTCCACTATTGCAAGAATATCAGGATGTTTTTGTTGATGAAATACCTGGTTTGCCACCCAAACATGAGTTTGATTTCACCATAGAATTGTTGCCAGGAACCGAGCCCATACATAGAGCTCCTTATAGAATGAATCCCATCGAGATGCAAGAATTGAAGGTGCAGCTTTAAGAACTGCTCGATAAAGGATTTATAAAGCCAAATGTATCACCTTGGGAAGCACCCATCTTATTTGTTAATAAGAAGGATGGATCATTAAGGCTTTGCATAGATTATAGAATTTTGAACAAGGCAACAATCAAAAATAGATATCCATTACCAAGGATTGAAGATTTATTTGATCAACTGAAGGGTGCGATAGTCTTTACCAAAATAGATTTAAAATCAAGGTATCATCAATTAAGAATTTGTGATGAAGACACACACAAAATTGCATTCAAGACTAGATATGGTCATTATGAATTCACAGTATTACCATTCGGTTTGACCAATACACTAGCAACGTTCATGAATTTTATGGATAATGTGTTTAGGAATTAGCTAGATCAGTTTGTGTTGGTCTTATTAGATGATATTTTGGTTTATTTTTGTAACCAAGAAGAACATGATAAGCATTTGAGGATAGTTTTAGAATTGTTAAGGAAAAATCAGCTTTATGGGAACTTGTCTAAGTGTGAGTTTTATGTTTCCCAAGTGCATTATTTGGGACACATAATATCAGTAGATGGTATTGTTGTAGATCCAAATAAAATAGAAGCTATTTTGAGTTGGCCACCTCCAACTAATGTGACAGAAGTTAGAAGCTTCATGGGATTATTAGGTTATTATAGGAGGTTTGTGAAATATTACTCCAAAACTGCTTATCCTATAACCAACCTTCAAAGAAAAGGGAAGGAGTTCAAGTGGACTAAAAAATGCGAAGCTGAATTTAATATGCTTAAATAGAAGCTTACCACGACCCCTATTTTGAAAATACCAAATACATCTAGAATTTTTTTAGTTTGTATTGATGCCTCACTAGGACTTGGAGGAGTCCTATCTCAAGACAACTCCATGGTAGCATATGAGTCTAGGAAACTCAAAAAGCATGAAGTCAATTATGCTACTCATGACCTAGAGCTCACTACAGTTGTACATGCCTTGAATATTTGGTGATATTATCTGATGGGTAAACCATTTGAGTTAATAATGGATCACCAAATATTAAGATATATCTTCACACAACCATTTTTAAATGTCAGGAAAATAATATGGATAGAATTTTTAGCTGAATATTGATGAGGGTCATTGATCATTCATCATTTAGTAATTATATGTCAGTCCAGGGCGGTGTCCAAAGGCTGTATACGATAGGAGGTGTCACAGTTGCAGGTTCAGTTTATCCAAGAACAGGTTTTTATTGATGGATCAGTTAGTGTTTTGGGGGGTTTGGTGTATCTTCCTAGTGTCTAACAAAGGAAATCAAATTGCAGGAACTAAAACTAAATTTAAACTGCAGGAAAATGAAACTGCAAAATCTGAAATTGACAAGAAATAAAATGCTGCTAAATTGACCACAAAGCAAATTGCAGAAAAGTAAACTGTAGAATGGAAATTCACACACACACTTGCAAAAATTAACCAATGATAAAACTCACAATGATCTGAACATAAGTGGAACCAAATTAATGTTTATTGCAGTAGAAGACATAATTCTGGAAATTGCAAAAAAATGTTGAAAATGATGTAATTCTGGAAATTGCAAAAAATGTTGGGAATGATGCCATTACAGGTCAAATGCTAAATACTATTCTAACACATGATTGAACCTATTCTAGATGCTATGGTGCAATTCTGAAATGAAACTTAATGCTACAAATAATTGTTGACAGAGTTTTGTTGTTCTGCTACAGCAAGAAATCAACAAGATTTTCCTGTCACTAAGCTACCCTTCCTCTGATCCTGTAAGTGGGCCCTTGCTTCCAGAACCAGAAGAGGGTGAAAAATTATACCAAGTAAATTAAATGTGCACTATAAACCATCAAATGCTAATAAAATCTAAAAAATGCACCTTTTATTCCATCTGCAACTGCATTACAATAATGCAGGAAAAATCTGCAATTTACTGTAATGCTACAAAGACTTTTCCTTCTACTCACTTCTGCTAATGACTATCTCTAATTATATATCTATTATCTATTATGCTCAACCGTGCTGGGAGATTTATTTATAAGACAAATTTGATACATCTGTTGCTGAGTTTTAGGGATTTCCAACTGTTTACAAAATAGTTTCCTGGAATGCAGGGTTATAATTTGTCAACCTTTATCCCTTTATCCCAGTTGGTCCACCTATGGTGAAGGAACAGAGTCCAAATAGGGTGGACTAACTTCTTGGTCAATTTCCAATCATGATTTCCATGTTTTTGGTGCATTTTGACCATTTTTTGTTGTTCCTGCGCTATTCCCTATTCTTGCGCCGCTTATTCCTGCACTGCTCTGGAATAACAGGCAGGTGACTATTCGTTGTTGATCTATGCTCCAAATGCATAGGGAGTAACTTGTTGACTTTTCCCTTATCTTGTACACCCTTCTGCATTGGTGGCACGTGCTGGAGTGACTGATTCCAAGCCCTGCTGTATATGTACAGCTGGCTGGAACTGTCATAGTTACAGCCTATTTTCCTGCATAGTCAGCTACAGTGGACAAGTTCTTGGTACCTTTTTCCATTTGAATTAGTTTAAATAGAGGAACACAATATTACTAAGCACCAGATATTCAACAAGGTCTGAATTGCTATAATACTACTGATTAATTAACTAAAAAATAGGTGAAATTGCAGTAAAAAATAGTAAAACAGAGTATATGCACTTTGTCATTTTAGAATATGCAAACATCATTATATAATGCATTTTTCCCATAATTAACATAAAAACATAGTAAAAAGGGTGAGTCAAATAGTTATAATGTATCAAAAAGTGTTCATGGATGAGGCAATTCCTGGCCTCATCATTCCCCCCCAACTTATGGTAATGCATGCCCTCATGCATTTTGTATAGCTACAACGGCACACAGATCCAGGTCTAGATATCTTTCATGAAATTTGAGTAATGCGCCACCAATTTTATAGAATCCGCTGACTGCTTTGATGGACTGAAACCACTGTTGGAAGTGCATATCAGGTTGTGGGTCAGTATCAAAGAAGTAGGGGATAGGAGTGATAATTATGGGCATCCTGTATCTCAGACCTATCCAAAGCTCCTTGATTTCTGAGATAATTTGGACAATGCCTTCTGCCCTTCTCCTTGACCACAACAAATTAGTGGGAGAAATTGGCTCCCTTTTCTGTAGAGAGATAGATAACTCACCCCATCTATTTTTACAGGCTGCCAAAGCATCATCAAAGAAGTCTGCACAAAAAGTCTGAAACTGAGTTATACATCTGTGAAGGTTCCCTAGATAGAGTTGTTTCATTCTGATATCCCGCATGAAGGTATAATGAACATTTGTACAATCCCTGTGATTCAGGGGAGCAGGTCTGATAAGTAAAACAACTTGTGATTCCAATTCTTTAGTTAATTTCTTTTCTGTGTCCCAATAGATATGATTTTGCAGAGTGGACATGAAGGCTCTCAGTTGTAAGTCACCTGTATAAATATGAGGTAGAAACATACTTTCTATTGGCAAAAAGAAATTATGCAAAAATAACTCACATAACAGGTTTTGTTGCTCTGCTGGACTCTGCATAAATGCCTCCATGAATTCTTCAAGAGTTTTCAACTGATGAGGCAGCTCAGAAGCAAGTCTCATGATTTTCCAGCGAAGGTATTTCTCCTTGAGTAGGAGGCTATAAAACCTAGGTGGTCTTCTGCACTGTATTGCATATTCTGCAATCTGGCATACATCCTGCACCTGTGCTTTTAACCTATTAATTTATGTGTCCTTCTCTTCTAATTTGGTTGTTTCAGAGTTCAAAGTGGCAACCTTTCCCTCTAACTGATGACACTGGGTCATCCAATATGCTAGGTCTTCATTGTACCTATTTAAAGGCACTGTGTCTGGGGGCCTTACAATGGGTTGCATTTGTGCCACTATATTTACTTGTACACCAACTTCCATAGTTGGTGTTACAACTGGAAAATCTGTTTGTGTTCCTTGTTCTACTGTAATTGTACTAATTTGATTAGTAGAAACAAGAGGAGAGAGTGTGGATACCTGGTCTTGAGCTGCAACCTCTTGTTCCTCCATAGAAAGTGTTTGTGTTTCCTGCTGAAGGGCAGTGTCATTTTTAGCTTCTTCAGATATTTCTATTTGTGCTTCTTCTCCAATAGGTAATCTTTGTGCAGGTGTTGTGTTATCCTCTGATTGTTCAGCTAAATCCAATAGGATCTGTGCCCATTCATCAGGTGATGCCTCTGCTATCTCTGTAGATTGATGTTCCAGTTGAGACAATTTGTTCTGTAGATCTTGAATTTGTTGTTGAAGCAGGGAAATTTGTTGATCTTTGTGTTTTATGGTTTCTTCAGCCTGTTCAATCCAATGGGTCTGGGTTTTAATAACACTCTTTGCAGCATGCAATTGAGTGTGGATATCGATTTCTTCTTTAGACTCAGACTCAGAATATTTCTCAGACTCAGAATGCACTGGAGTGTGCACATCAATCCTAGCTGGTTCAGAATCAGAATTCAAATGCTCCTCAGAATCAGAGTCAGTATAATCAACTAGTGGACGTATAGGGCTTATTGGAGTTTCTTCCATGGTTGTATCCAGTTCCATTGTTTGTATCCCTGTGTCTGTCATTTCTGTTTCAATGTCTTTTTCCTGTGCATCTTCTGTTCTAACTTCTCCTTCACTTGATAGACAGATTGGGTCCATGATATTTATTGGTGTTTCTGGTAGGGTTTTAATTTTTTGAAGTCTAGCAGACCTTCTTAACCCTGTAGAACCTAGATATTTCTTAGCAAGTTGTAGTTTTTGGATGTTCTGGAGCAACTGTAGATGTTGTTATTGATTTAGGAGCAAATACAGGTTCTTCTATTGATTCTGGAGTAGATGCATGTTCACTTGAACTCCCAATTTCTCCGTTGGGTTGTACAGTTTCTGCAAATGTTACCCTTTTTCTTTTTAAATGGGAACCAGATGTGGATGCTTGCTATTTTCTAGTTCGTGAAGATGGGGGACCATCTGGAGAAGGAGAAATTTTGATCTCAGAGGGCTCTGGATTAGGGTTTTCTTCAGATTCTTCCTCTGTTTCCTCTTCCTCTGGTGCAGAGTTAGAATCATTTGTTTCTGCCCATGGAGAGAAGAAGCGGTCAAAATTCCTAGGGTTTCCCCTAAAGTGATACTTGCAAATGAGTTTGATGAGCCCATGGTGTTTAGGGCTTCCCTTCCCTGCTTGGTATTTTAGGGCCATAGATTTTAGCTCCTGATAAAGATATAAGGGAATATTGACCCTATATTCTGGTTTTATTGATCCATGGCACAGATGGTTGAGAATACGAAGGTGTGGGCCAGATACAACAGGAAATTGGCCATCACAAGTGATGTATCTCATAACCCACATTGCCACTTCGTCCCAAGGGGACGGTAAACTAGGTCTTTTTACCCCCTTACAAACATTCCTATGCATCAAGAATTCAATTTGTCCATCCCCTTCTTCCTTAAACTGATTAACTAGGTCAACTAAAATATTTCTCCTAGTTTTCACAATCTGCAAACCCTGAAGGGGTAATTCAATGATTTGGCTGAGTATTTTGGGAGTTACCTGGATGGTCATCCCGTTAATGTGCACTCGGTTGTTGCGGAAGGTGCGTGCGAACTCTGCCGCCAAGCCCTCGGAATAGCCATCAAATTTTTGTAGGAATGGCAAAAATCCTCCATTAGTAAATATTTGCAGAGATGCAGGATCGCTCTCCAGGTAGCTAATATTTTTAGGTTCGGCTCTGATTTTCTTTCCCCCCATGGTGTAGTTTTCTGCCTTCTATTCTGTAGTGTCTATAAATTGGTGGACAGTACGAGCTTGCATCTGATTTTAGGGTTTTAATCATCATAGCAGGAATAATTATAGCAGCGCAAGAACTGCTTCGAAACTTGCAGAGTAATCAGGGCAGGTGACGTGGCAGCGTACGTGAAGTTGTCAATCCTAAATTTTGCTCATTCTTGTTATGGGTGCCAGCTATCACATGCTATCTTGAGACTTGTCCCTTTTCAAAACCAATTAAATCACTGCAGGCCACGTGTCGTAGACTTTATTGCACAAAACTTCATTCCTGCGCTTAGTGATTTATTCCTACGCTTAATAAGTTATTCTAGCATTTATACATAGCTCGTTCCTATGCCTTAAGCATAAACAACTTATTCCTACGCTTGATGAATCATTCCTGCGCTCTGGAATATAAACAGTTTATTCCTGCGCTTGATGGATCATTCATGCGCTTTGGAATATAAACAGTTTATTCCTGCGCTTCCCTTTTTGATTCCAGTGCACTTTTGTTTTTTTCATTCTAGAGCAGAACTAGGCAGAGGCATTTTTGAAACACTGACAAGAACTTTCCATTTTTGATTCCCCTTTTTATATGCTTTTATACTAATCAAGGATATATACACTATATACTAATGATTTACATTATTCAGAAAATGAAAAAGACACATACCTGTTATAACCATTTTATCTACATTTCGGGGTGCTCCTGCTGAGATTTCCAGCTAATCAATCTTTGAACTAAGGTAGGTGCAATCTGAAAATAGATGAAACAACGGTCATGAGACAAGACCGAACAATGATGGTGAAACCAACTAGGTAAACATGTCGAAACACCGGTTTTCATGTAAACCCAACTCAGGAGCGCCTCAAAGAGGTTTTCACTTCCTGAATTTTTATTTTGTTTTTTTTTTTTTTAATAACATTGTGTCAATCTGCTGAATTCGGTATGGAAGAAGTGTTTTCTTCCCAAATGTGTACATCCAAATTTTCCACTTGCTTGAGAAATTCTTCCTTGTTGTATGGTTTGTGGTACATACGAAGACGATGTCCATTCACCAACAACTTGCGTTGTGAGTCATCAATAGGGGTAAGGTGAACAACTCCATTGTCAAACACTTCCTCAATTTGGTATGGTCCAAGCCATCTGGTCTGCAACTTTCCAAGGAAATCCTTGTATTGTGAATCAAACAACAAGGCCCAGTCACCTTGCTAAAATTTCTATTGCTTTATGTGACTATCATGCCACATCTTTCATTGTGCTTGGATTACCTCTGTCTGATGTAGTGCATCCATGCGTAGTTCATCCAATGCATCAAGTTGCAGAATGTGATCTTCTTGTGCCTATGATAGATCAATACCTACTTCCAAAGCAGTTCGAAGAGTTAGTAATTCAAACTCAATAGGCAAAAGAGGTTTTTTTCCATACACTAATTCATATGGCGTAAATCCAGTGGTAGATTTCCAAGTGGTATTATAAGCCCAAATAGCTTCTGGTAACTTGTCCAACCAATTTCTTCTATGGACTGCTATGGTTTTGGTCAAAATTCATTCTAATTCCCTATTAGTCACTTCAACTTGGCCATTGGCTTGTGGATGATAAGGTGAGGACTTTCTGTGTTTGACTTGATAGAGTTGAGTGAAGGCTTCAATAAATTTTGAAGTAAATTGGGGTCCTTGATCTGTAGTGATGGATTGTGGGGCTCCAAAACGTAGAAAAATCTGTGAATACAAAAAATCAGCAACTTTTTCTTCTCTAGCATGCTTAAAGGCACGAGCTTCTACCCATTTGGTAACATAATCAGTACATACCAAGATATGCACTTTGCCTTGGGAAGGAGGATTAATGGGTCCTACGAAATCTAAACCCCATATTTCAAATGGTTCTGTTCCTATTTGAGGTTGTAATGGCATTTCATTAGTAAAGGTGGGTTTTCCCATTCGTTGGTAGGCATCACAATGTCTAATGTACCTTTTTACATCTTTGTGCAAAGATGGCCAATAGTATCCGGTTCCCAAAATTTTGTGAATAGTGCTTTTGACTGAATAATGCCCTCCTGATGGTTCATCATGGCATGCTCGTAGGATATCATATACTTCATCCTGGCGGATACACCTACGTAAAACATGATCAAGACTGCATTTAAACAGTAATCCTTCTATCCATTTAAAAGAAGAGCTTTGCTTGATTAACTATTTCTTTTGTTTAGGGGTAAAGTGAAGAGGAATCTTCCCTGTAGCTAAGTAATTAGCTATGTCTGCAAACCATGGAGATTGTACAGAGACAACAAACAACTTTTCATCTGGAAAGGTATCTTCCACCACTTCTCCTGTATCTGCATTTGGTATTCTTGACAAGAAATCTATGACTACATTAGATTTCCCAGGTTTGTTCACTATGGTAACATCAAATTCCTACAACAGAATCAACCAACGAATAATTCTTGCACTAACCAATGGTTTATTCATCAAATATTTGATTGCAGCATGATCCGTATGGATAAATACTTGGTACCCTATGATATAGTGTCAAAATTTGTTAATAGCATAGATTACAGCCAAGAATTCTTTTTCAATGGTAGTGTAGTTTTTCTCAGCTCCTGTCAAGTTTTTACTGATATAATAAATAGCATAATGTTCCCCATTTTCAATCTGTCCTAACACAGCTCCAATAGCAGTATTGGAAGCATCAGTTTGAATATGAAAAGGTAACTCCCAATTAGGACCTCTTAGCACAGGTGGAGTGGTTAATTTCTCCTTTAAGTCTTCAAAGGAATTTTGACATTCAGAAGACCAAACAAATTTAGAATCTTTCATGAGTAAGGCAAACATAGGATTTGCTATGGTACTAAAGTTAGCAATGAATCTGTGATAAAAACCAATGTGTCCTAAGAAACTGCGTACATCAGTTTGAGTTTGTGGAGGAGGGAGGTTTTTGATGACTTCAACCTTCTTAGGATCAACCTTGATTCCATAAGAAGAGATATGATGTCCAAGAACAATTCCTTCCTCCATCATTAAGAAGCATTTCTCGAGATTAAGAGAGAGGTGGTATGTTTCACAGTGAATCAACACTTTTTCAAGTTGTTCTAATGCATATTCAAAACTATCTCCAAATACTGTGAAGTCATCCATATAAATTTCAACACTTTCATTTGTTAAATAAAAAAAAATTGCTAAAACAACTCTTTGAAATGTTGTTGGAGCATTACATAACCCAAAGGGTAAAACCCTGTAAGCAAAGGTTCCCCAAGGACATGTAAAGGTAGTCTTTTCTTGATCTTCTGGCGCAACTTGTATCTGGTTATACCCACTTGAAACCATCAAGAAAACAGAAAAATTTCTTTCCAACAAGGGTATCTAATACTTGGTCTATGAATGGTAATGGGAAATGATCCTTATGTGTGACCTTATTTAACTCCCTATAGTCCACACATACTCTCATTTTACCATTTTTCTTTGGAACAATGACCAGTGGTGAAACCCACTTACTGTCTGAAATTGGATAAATGAATCCAACATCTAAGAGTTTTTCAATTTCCTCTTTCACAATCTCCTTTAAAGCAGGATTCAAGCATCTCTGAGGTTGCCTTACTGGTTTTACATCTTCTGTGTATATCCTATGTGTACATACCTCAGGATGAATGCCTGTCATATCCTTATAGTTCCATGCAAAATCTTGAACATGTTTCTGTAAGACTGCAAACAATTTGGTTTCTTGGTCCTCAGTTAGCCAGCTATTAATGTTCAAAAATTTACCTAGCTGTATTTCAATTTGTTTGATCCCTGGATGGATAGAACTAGCTGCTTCATAGTTACTGATTAATGCATTTAATGGACAATGATGTGGTTGTAGAGTATGAAATACTCTAGAATCTATCTCAGAGATGATACCTGATGGAATCAGAGGACATTTGAAGGTGTTAAGGAGATGATGATGCCATCCATGTGGTAGTATGAATGATCTTTCCTGACTAGGCATGGATGACAGAGGTTCTAAAATTTTGTTCCTCCTCTTTCCACAATAACCGATGAACAAGAATTTGATCATCGGTTAGTCCTTCTGATTGTAATGTTTCAATTAGGACAGTTTCATTCTCGAATATTTCTCTTTCTGGTGTAGTGATTTCCTCAATATGTTCCTTCACTACAACTGTAGCCAAAGTGGCAATGGTTTCTTGTTCTTCATCAGATTCAGGATACCAAATTTGTCCAAAAAATTTAGTTGATGGTTGAGTTGGTGGATACAAAGAAATTTTCTTGAGGTCAACACCATTAGAAATGGTCATTTCCCACGACTACAGTCTATAAAAGCAGCTGCAGTAGCCAGCCAAGGTCGTCCTAGAATGATAGGGTATCCATTGACTAAATTTCTAGGCTGCAACACTAAGAAGTCTATAGGATATTCCCAAGAAGAGACTTCAATGGCTATATCTTCTAGGATACCTTCTGGTTTAGCAACTGACCTATCTGCCATTTCCAAAACTGTGGTGGTAGGACTGAGATTTTTGAGCTATAGTTTTTGCATTGTGTCCTTAGTCATGACATTAATTGTAGCTCCAAGATCAATTAGCACATTAGGAATTTGCATTAATCCAATAGTAATTGTAACTATTGGACTACCTAGGTCACTATACTTGGGAGGAACTAGTTTCCCAGGACAATAAATCAACTAATTTTCCTTCTACCGAACAGTTTTAGGAAAGGCCTTCTTTTTACCAGGTTTCTTGATACATAACTCCTGAATAGTCTTTTTGATTAAAGGCACATCCCTTATTGCTTGCAACAAAGGGAGAGAAATTGACATATTTTTAAGTTTTGTCACTAATTCTGATTTAGGGGCAGTATCAATATGATCAAACCTTTCAGGGTATGGTAATGCTACTGGAGAAGATTCCTGCATTTTTTTTGTTACTTCTTCTTTTTGTTTTTGTTGCACTATCTCCTGATTTGGAGGTTCTTGTTTCTCACTAATTTCTTCAATGGTGGGTGGAACAGGTTCAGGTAAAACCTTCCTTGAACGTAGTTGGATGTTACTACAGTCAAGTACATGAACTGCAGCAGAGTCTTTAGACTCAGCCTCATAAATAGGGGTTGTTTATCTGGTATTATTTGGGTTAGTCACAGGCTGATCTAGGAGTGGAGGTTGTTTCATTGGTTGTGTTTGTTGATGTTGTGTTCTTCCCTAAAAATTTGGATTAGGAGCAGGCAGCAAGTTTTGAGCTTGCCCTTGATACCTTTGTTGTCCTTGATATGGTGGATATTGTTGTCCCCATCTTTGTCCTTGTTGTGTCCATTGTGGATGAATTGTATGCCAAGGTGGGTTCATCCACCCAGAATGTGACCAATCTGGAGGAGCTGTCCAAGGTTGGTTCCAAGGTTGTGCAGAGACTTCTGCATGTCCCCATGGCATATTCATATTCCAAGGAGGTTGTCCCCAATTTGGAAATCGAGGAGCATTGGGATATTGTGTATAGCCACCACCAGATCTCTGACCAATAGCATTAAGTTCTTCTATTTGGGTGCCCAAAATAGATTTTAGATGAGGCAACAAAGGACATCTATCTGTTGAATGTTCCTTGGAACAAATTCCACAAATAGAAGTTTTGTTTAAAGGGCAATCCTGCAAGGCATGCTTATTTCTGCATCTCGGGCAATAAATTGCCAAAGGTGGTGTAGAATTGGGTTTTGTGTTTCTCTCACCTAATGCAGAATTAAGTTGAACAAGGATATCAGTTTTTAAATTAGCCATTTCCTCCATCAACTCCTTTATGTCATTATTTCCAGAATTTCATTTCTTTCTTCGTTGGTGAGTGCGGGAATAATTTCTACATAACTCCACAATATCTTCAAGGTCAAGTTGATCTATGTCTCCTTTTCCCATTAAATCTAACACTTCCCTAGATTCATCCTGCAATCCTCTTAAGAAGATAGGCTTTAAGAAATCAGGTTCTACAGGACCACATCTCTTTTGGACAAAGGCAAAGCGATCAAGATAATCCTCTAAACTCTCATCTTCTTCTTGCTTGATCCGAAACAACTCATCTTTCCTGTTTCGTACTCTACAATAATCTTGATATTTATGTAAGAATGCAGTCTCCATGTCATCCCAAGTATGGATTGAATTAGGTTCAAGATTACTCATAAACCATCGGAGAGCAGCATCCTTAAGCGTGGAAGGAAACAATTTCAATTTTTGATTATCATTTATGTAGTCATAAGTCTGACATAACACTTTGAATTCAAACAGAAATTGATCAGGATCTTCTAAAATAGTTCCCCTAAAAATTGGCAATATGGATGGAGAAATAGTTTTCATGGGAGCATCTAGAGCTGGATCCAACCGTATGGGGTATTCAAAAGTCTTAGGAGGATCATCAGCATACCCACCTAGTGGTGGTGCTGTTGCTGCCATAGTTGTTTTCTTTCTTGAGTTTGATGTGGATGGTTCAGGCTTAAGGGAATGTTTAGCAGAAAGTGCTGCCAAAAGCTCTTGTTCTAATCTTTCCAAAGCTTCAGTTGGTGAAGAAGGTATTTCTTGCTCAGGAAATTCTTCATCTGATCATGAAGAACGCCTTGGTGGTTCAGAACTAGTTCTGATAAACCTCCCTCTTTCGTCTCTTGGCCTATGCATTCATGCCTATTCACTAAATAAACTGAAATGCAGTATTTCAAAAATTGTAACACAATTCTTGACCTGTTTCACTTTTCCTAACAACACCGTTTGTTCCTCGACAATGGTGCCAAAAATGATGAGGGTCATTGATCATTCATCATTTAGTAATTATATGTCAGTCCAGGGCGGTGTCCAAAGGCTGTATACGATAGGAGGTGTCACAGTTGCAGGTTTAGTTTATCCAAGAACAGGTTTTTATTGATGGATCAGTTAGTGTTTTTGGGGGGTTTGGTGTATCTTCCTAGTGTCTAACAAAGGAAATCAAATTGTAGAAACTAAAACTGAATTTAAACTGCAAGAAAATGAAACTGCAAAATCTGAAATTGACAAGAAATAAAATGCTGCTAAATTGACCACAAAGCAAATTGCAGAAAAGTAAACTGCAGAATGGAAATTCACACACACACTTGCAAAAATTAACCAATGATAAAACTCACAATGATCTGAACATAAGTGGAACCAAATTAATGTTTATTGCAATAAAACATAATTCTGGAAATTGCAAAAAAATGCTGAAAATGATGTAATTCTGGAAATTGCAGAAAATGTTGGAAATGATGCTATTACAGGTCAAATGCTAAATACTATTCTAACACATGATTGAACCTATTCTAGATGCTATGGTGCAATTCTGAAATGAAACTTAATGCTGCAAATAATTGTTGATAGAGTTCTACTGTTCTGTTGCAGCAAGAAATCAGCAAGATTTTCCTATCACTAAGCTGCCCTTCCTCTGATCCTGTAAGTGGGCCCTTGCTTCCAGAACCAGAAGAGGGTGAAAAATTATACCAAGTAAATTAAATGTGCACTATAAACCATCAAATGCTAATAAAATCTAAAAAATGCACCTTTTATTCCATCTGCAACTGCATTACAGTAATGCAGGAAAAATCTGCAATTTACTGTAATGCTACAAAGACTTTTCCTTCTACTCACTTCTGCTAATGACTATCTCTAATTATATATTTATTATCTATTATGCTCAACCATGTTTGGAGCTTTATTTATAAGACAAAGTTGATACATTTGTTGCTGAGTTTTAGGGATTTCCAACTATTTACAAAATAGTTTCCTGGAATGCAGGGGTTATAATTTGTCAACCTTTATCCCTTTATCCCAGATGGTCCGCCTATGGTGAAGGAACGGAGTCCAAATAGGGTGGACTAACTGCTTGGTCAATTTCCAATCATGATTTCCATGTTTTTGGTGCATTTTGACCATTTTTTGTTGTTCCTGCGCTATTCCCTATTCCTGTGTCGCTTATTCCTGCACTGCTCCGGAATAACAGGCAGGTGACTATTCGTTGCTGATCTATGCTCCAAATGCATAGGGAGTAACTTGTTGACTTTTCCCTTATCTTGTACACCCTTCTGCATTGGTGGCACGTGCTGGAGTGACTGATTCCAAGCCCTGCTGTATATGTACAACTAGTTGGAACTGTCACAGTTACAACCTGTTTTCCTGCACAGTCAGCTACAGTGGACAAGTTCTTGGCACCTTTTTCCATTTGAATTAGTTTAAATAGAGGAACACAATATTACTAAGCATCAGATATTCAACAAGGTCTGAATTGCTATAATACTACTGATTAATTAACTAAAAACAGGTGAAATTGCAATAAAAAATAGTAAAACAGAGTATATGCACTTTGTCATTTTAGAATATGCAAACATCATTATATAATGCATTTTTCCCATAATTAACATAAAAACATAGTAAAAAGGGTGAGTCAAATAGTTATAATGTATCAAAAAGTGTTCATGGATGAGGCAATTCCTGGCCTCATCAAATATGACTTTGGTATTGAGTATATTAAAGGGAAAGAGAAAAAGGTTGTCGATGCTTTAAGTAGAAGAAGATATATAGCAGCATTGACTCGTAGTCATGTAGATCTTATGGATCAAATCAAGAAAATGCAGTGCTAATACCCAAGGTGTAGAGAGATTCAGATCAAAATAGAACAAAATTTGAATGGAAATCTAGACTATAGCATAAAGGATGGAATTTTATGCTTTAAGGAGCATGTAATCATTCCTAAAATGGGTGATCTAAGAAGATTAATTATGCGAGAAGCTCATAACTTGCCTTATTTCGCTCATCCTGGAGGATCTAAGATGAGAGAAAACATGAAGAAGACCTTCTATTGGTCGGGCATGAAGATAGAAATCACCGATTTCATGGCACGTTGCCTACAGTGTCAAAATGTGAAATACGAACACCAAAATCTAGCAAGAAATTTTTTTTCTCATCACATCCCTACTCAAAAATGATAGGTGATTTCAATGCACTTTATTGTCAGGTTGCCTAAAATAAAATACTAGTATGATGCAATTTTTGTGATACTAGATAAACTTACTAAGGTTGCACACTTCATAGCAGGTAGTACTACAGATGATGTAGTTGTTTCCAATAGATTTTCTAAGGAGATTTTCAGGTTATATGGATTTCTTGAGATGATAATCTCAAATAGGGACTCTAGGTTTACTTCTGAGTTTTGGCAAGCCCTCCATCATGCAGTTGGCACCACCTTGAATATTAGTTCTACATATCATCCAAAAATGGATGGACATATAGAAAGGGTAAACCAAGTTCTAGAATATATGCTACGCATGTATTGCATGGACCATAAGTCCCGTTGGGAGGACTATTTGTATCTGGTTGAGTTTGCTTATAATAATAGCTATCATTCTTCTTTGAAAATGGCCCCATTTCGAAGCCTTGTATGGAATATGATGTAGGACACCATTATCATGGGAAAACCTCGAGGATCAGGTTGTCATTGGACCAGAAATGGTTAAGATCATGGAGGAGTAGCTAGCACTGATCCAACAAAGGCTCAAGGAAGCCTCGGATAGACAAAATAGTTATGCTGATTTAAAAAGAACTCCTAGAGAATTCTCTGTGGATGACTAGGTGTTTTTGAGAGTGAAACCTAAAAAGAGTGCAATTAAATCAACCAAATTGGACCCTAGGTTTGTGGGACCATTTGAGATTGTGGAAAAGATAAGTCTTGTAGCCTACCGACTTGACTTACCACCTAACCTATCAAAGATCCATAACACTTTTCATGTATCCCTACTTAGGAGATATATTGCTGATCCTAATCATGTGTTAGATGTTTCTAACTTGTAGATGGTAGATCCGACAACCTTTGAGGTGAAACCGATGAAGATCTTGGAATTTCGTTCCAAGGCTATGAGGAAGAGGAACATTGAGCAATGCAAGGTCCAATGGGACCAATATTATGAGAATAATTCCACTTGGGAAAAAGTGGAGGACATAAAAAGACATTTTCCTTATTTATTTGATGATGTTATTTGATGATGCTATGTAATAATATAGGTTGAGACATTTACCACTTATGAAAGTGGAAAAACTAAGCAAACCTTATGTTTTATTGATTAATATGTAATATTACAGGAAACACATAGGACTGTGTTTATTCTAAGGGGGGAAGTATGTCATGACCCACCTTGGAGGAACTCTATTAGTATGCTATTTGTATTGTGATGGCTGATTTGTAATGCTTAATATATTTGCATTATATTCATTTTAGTCAAGAGAAAATGATGTTGTGTGCATTGACTGTTTGTAGGAATAGGCATTCTCATAGGTGGAAGATTTACCACCGAGAGATGAAAAAGGGAAATGATGACAAAGACAACTCACCAGGTAAAGCTCTTGTTTCTATCATCACTAGTTACCTCCTTGATGGTGGTGTTACCTGAGGAATCACTCCCAAACTCCCACCACTCAAAGGAAAAATGGTGATGGGAAATGAAGAGCAAATGCATCGAGTGCTTGCATATTATTTATGTGAAATAAGTTGGTTGCATCATTAATTTGCATGAAGAAATTCTACCTTGAAAATGCATATTTATTAATGCTTGGCATTTTAATATTTTAAAATATATGCCTTTATGCATACAATTTAAAAAATCTCTAGAGTAGAGATTAATTGTTTGAGCATGCTTGTTTAAATTGATTGACCCTATTTTTGAAAGGAAAGTTAGGTGGCTTGTCTTTTATGGACCTGTCCAAATTCCATTGGACCAAAAAAATGAAAATACTACCTTATAAATAAAATATTACATCTTTCCTACACATGGCAAATTTTGGAAGGATTGCAGTAAGGGGTGGGATTCCTCTCTTATCTCTAACAGTTCCAAATATGAGCACCCATGCTCTCAATAGTATTAGTGCTCTTAGGTTGGGGGACAAAGGACATGTAGCCAACCCATACCTTATCTTTAGGGAATCCCTCCTTGCATTAAAATAATATATTTTTGAAGAAGCTTGCATGTGAAGGAAAATATAGAAAAGAAATAAAATATTGAAAAGCTTCTTGATTGTTTAGAAGAAATGGGTCTATAAATTGTCTTAAGGATTGAGAAAATAGGGAGTGCTATGTCTTGTGAAGTTTAGAAGAAGCCTTGAATGGGAGTAGAAGAGAAGGGTCTTCAAGCTCATTGGTTAGTGAGGCTTTACGTAAAAATAGGTGTGGAAGTTTCCTTACCTTGTTTCCTTATGAAAGATTAAATTGTATCTCTTGTATGTATTTCTTACTCTCATGTCTTGGGTAAAATGTCGTATGAATGGTGGTTTAAATTTTACTTGCTTTTTGTTTTAGTGATTATGTGCTATCTGTCTAAAGGAAGATATAAGAATCTGGCCACCTGACTACATTATGGAAAACTCCACTATGGGATTTTTCCTTCTTTTCGACCATATAGTTAACATTTGGAATATGAATTTCACTCGGCTCAATGCATTAGCTGTAATACTTTTGTATTATGTTTAGAAGCCATAGGTGTAAGAGGAGTACACCTATTATTGCATCGATAACTAGGCTTTTCTGCAATCTTGCTTCGTTTTGACTGATTTTCTATGTCAAGGATGCTTTGAATGGCACCCGTTGTAGATTGATATTTGCATAGTAGTATGATTATATCCCAAATCTAGAGCCATTCATGCTCATCATGTGTTAGATACCTTAAGGAATTTGGAATGTAGAAATAATTTATAGCCTGCATTCTAATAAACTAGATATTGTGATCATCTATGACTGAAAAGTTTAAATCAGTCTCGTAGTCGTATCTTTCGATCTCCTCTTGAAGGACGTCCTCCAAAATTCAATGTGAAGCCAAGAATCCTTTTGGGGATTTGAAAGTAGCTAAATTGACACCATCTCAGAATGTGAAAAGAAACTATGTCATTGTCTATTTCTTGGTTATTCAATCTACAATTTGAATTGTATATGGGCGATGCCTTACAATTTGGCCATTTGGGTGTTGATTTTATATATATACTTCACAATTGTCCTCCTCTGACGAACCACAGTTAGACCTGAGTGTGTATTGCTACCTGACGATGGTGAAATAGTGTAATAGAACTCTATTGGAGTCCAGACGTCTTCCAAAAACCTATAGGAATCACTACTCCTTGGTAATGCATAGCCATTTGTAAAGTGAATCTAGATGAATTTGCTTTCTTTCCCTTCAATTATGGGTCTAAGCTCAACTTAGTAGACACCTATGTGTTCAATGAATCATCTATGAAAGGGATTCCAAATATTATCGCATATCTATTATCGAGTCATCAGGTCATCGGGGAGAAACTCTATCCAATCAATGCCATTCTATTCAAAACCGCGATGAATATTCATGTTAGAAAGGTATCTGGTTTTATGCTACCTATGTGCATGATGCAGAATCGAGGTATGTAACCCAAAATTCATCCTACACCACCAAATACCCCTCTTTCTAATGTCAAGGCCATTTATTCTATAGATAAACCTAGAAACCCGCATATGGTCATGTTTGTGACAAATTTAAGAAATGTTAGACGTGTTTCTTGGAATCCACTGCCATAATAACTTCGGGATGCCTACGTTCGGATAGAAGAACATAATAGAACATTGTATTAAAGTTGTTTCTACCTTTCAATGAACTTAGGGTCACTATATTCAAAGCAAGAGCACGAGGGGATGCTCCACTATAAGAACTAGTTGTAAGTAGATTTCAGACTCAAATGAGTTAATGAGGATCATAATTTACATATTGCTTGTAAAATGCAGTGTGCTTTCTATATTTTGTTATCATGCATTGGTAGAAGGGTTAATTTGAGTAAGTCCATATAATTTGTGTATTATTTGTGCTTAGAACCACTACTAGGCTTGCTTTGTATAAGTTAAGGATAGTGCATAAGTGGATTTGTGATTCAAATGGAAGAAAAATTGTAGCATTTATGATTTGAAAATTTGTCAAGAGATCCATTTAATTCTTGTGTAGGCTTTATATTTATATGGTTTGATTATTTTAATTCAAGAAATATATTGTAATCTAAAATAAGTGTTTGGTAATGCAATGAAGTTATTTGATTGGTTTATCAACATAAGCATGGTAAAATTTTAGCATAGAAGGGAAAATATTGGTGTCTTTTCCTTGGGAAGAGGTATGGGACTCTCCCTTTGGTTTGAAAATTAACCATTCATACAATGATATGGATTGTGCATTAACCATACTCTGCGTAATGAGGATGTTCATTAGCATGTGAAATGCAACTAGCAAAGTTAATGAAGCATGTATGCATTTAAGTGTGAAGAAGTGTGGATGCTTGTGATGCATTGGCATATTCTGCATTAGAGTTGTCTTGATCCCTTACAAACTCATCTCTCTCACCTCATGAAGATGCAATAGAACCAGGGAAGATTCAAGAAAGCCATTATTGAAGACTCTTTTATATATATATTTGATCATGTTCATTATTGATGTAATATTTAAAGGGCTGAAAATATAAAGCCAAGTGATGTAATATTGAATGCTTTGTAAATTAGAAAGGAAGTCTTTCATTGATGTAAGCATCTCCATTAGATAGCAAATGATGTATAGCAAGGAAGCATTGTAAATTATATCATCATGTCAATTAGGTAAAGATGATGTATAGTTTTGGAAATATCATTCGATGAAAGTATGTTGAAATAGAATTGTCTCTCTATTTTACTTGTATATTTATTTCTTTAAGGTTATAGAAATATAAGCATGAGAACCAAACATTCGAAACATAGTTAGATGAAGATTAATTCATGAATAACATATACACAGAAGAAGCATTCCCAAAACTTGAAACTCATGGGCTAAGTACCACCACCACCAAACTTGACAATACCTTGGAGATAAGTGAATCTTATAATAATGCTTAAGATATTTAACCCATGTTATATGTAAGTAACCATAAACTGCAATAGAATGATGATTCTCCTAAAACACTAGCCTTCATTGGTAGTGTGGAGATTTGGAGAAGGGCTATCCTTTGGTGAGGAACCCTATCCCAAGTGGTTGATACAACCATATGATGTCCCTTGCTACATAGCAATTACATAAAGGGAGTAAAGCCTTTGTATGATATTACCCATCTACTAGTATGGGATGGTGAGATGGTAATGTAGGAGTTGGTGCTCCTACTTGCAATTGGCTTAAAATAAATTATAGAAGTTGGTGCTTCTATATACCTAATCTATTGCAAATCGGATCACTTACTTTTAATGGGGAAATCTTGTCTTGGTATCTTATTATAATTTTGACTTATCAATGGGTGAACAATGAGCCTATATATATATAAAAAAATTAGTGGACATGTAGTGTCATATTTATGGTCGTTACACCAGAAATTCTCCTACAATTGGTCATATTCACTTTTTAGCCCCATCATCTTTGCATAGCAATTCACCATGAGAAATGGGAGTAGGGACTGGTTTGCAACTATCCATGTTATACTTTTTTAGCATATCCTTTGTATATTTACTTTGAAAAATGAAGATTTTGTCCTTACTTTGATGCACCTCCGTGCCAATAAAATAGTGCATCAATCCTAAATCCTTCATTTCAAACTCACTCATAATGGAAGCCTTAAATTCATCTTTCAACTTGGAACTACTACCCATATAAATCAAATCATCAACATACAAACAAATAAGTAAAATATCATTATCTTATTTCTTGAAGTATAGGGTAGGTTCACTTTTGCTTCTCTTGAAGCCACTCTGCTGAAAGTATCCATAAATCCTAGAGTACCATGCTCTAGGTGCTTTTTTAAGACCATACAATACCTTCTTTAACCTGTAGACATGTTCTCCTTTACCTTTCACCTCAAATCCTTGAGGTTTCTATACATACACTTCCTCATCTAAGTACCCATTCAAGAAGGAACTTTTTACATCTAAGTGATGTACATTCCATTGCTTTTGGGCAGCCAAAGCAAGTACCATCCTTATTGTTTCTTTTCTAGCTACAATAGCAAAATTTTATTCATATTTAATTCCATAACTTTGTGTGAAGCCTTTAGCCACAAGTCTAGCCTTATGTCTTCCAATGCTGCCATCACTATTATACTTAGTCTTATAGACCCACTTAGAACCCACACATTTATTTTCCTTGGGCAGTTCTACAAGCTCCCAAGTATAATTCTTCTCAATGGAATTGATCTCCTCTTGCATTGCTTGCATCCAAACACCATTAGTATAAGCTTCTTCATAACAAGAAGGTTCAAAATCAGCAACAGTAATCAAAGCATAATTAACATCTCCTTTTGGCTCGCCTTCATCTTCATCATCATACATGTGCATCTTCTCAAGCCTTTGAACAACTTGGTCAATTTCTTGAGCTTGGCTTCTAGTAATTCTTCTATGGAAATTTTTGTCCAAAACCTAAGTAGGAGTATGAATTTCAAGTGTTTTTTCCCCCCTTTTTGTCTTCATAAAATCTGAAAATATGTTTAGAGAATCATCACTTGAAGAGGGACTAGAACTGCTTTGTTTGGGACTATTTAAAGAGCTGGTTGGTGGACTTGGTTTGACTGGTTTTAAACTATACTGCACATTAGAAGAACTGGGATACATATTAGAATAACTTCCACCACTGCTGCCATCATCAACATAAATTTTTCGATGACCATATACTCCCCTTCATCAAAAATCACATCTCTAGACACCACCACTTTGTGATTTTTTGGATTATAAATCCTATAGGCCTTAGTATTTTCATAGTAGCCAATGAATATACATGCTTCACTTTTAGGATCAAGCTTCTTCCTAAGTTCATCAGCCACATGAGCATAAGCCAAACAACCAAAAACTTTGAAGTGGTTAACATTGGGCCTCTTTTCATACCATACCTCATAAGGAGTCATCTTCTCCAATGAGCTAGTGGGACTCCTATTTAGTATGTAGATTTTTTTACAGACTACATCAGCCCAATACATATTGGTAAGTCTCTTAGTTTACAACATACTTCTTGACATCTCAACAACTGTCCTAATTTTTCTTTCTGTCACTTCTTTCTGCTGTGGAGTATAGGAAGTTATGAATGGCCTTTTAATGCCAACATTCTTGCAAAAAAATTTAAACTCCTTAGAACATAATTCACCACCATTATATGTTCTTAAAAATTTAATGTTACAGCCACTCTGATTCTCAACAAAATGCTTCAAAAAATACACCCAACACATTCTAGAAAAATCATCAATAAAGATAAGAAAGTAAGAATTGTTACCCAAGATTTTGGTTTTCATAGGCCCACAAATATCTAAATGTACCAATTGTATTTGGTATAAGGCCCTCCATGCTTTCTCTTTATTAAAATTCTATCTTTCATGCTTACCCAATCCACACCCCTCACAAACACCTTGATGCTCCTCTACCTTTGGCAAACCATAAACCATATATTGAGAAGTTAGTTGATGCGTAGTTGTTATACCATCATTAATTCTCAATGAATCTGTCAATCCAGGGCAGTGTACAAGGCTATCTGCGGGAGAAGAAGTGAAACAGCTATAACTTAGGTCAATCTAGGGCAACAAGTCTTATTGGTGGAATCGGTTTGGTGGGGGGTTTTGGAACATTCCTATCTCTAAATTGCATGAATTAAATCTTAATCTAAGTTGCAGAATTGGAAACTAATCACTAAGCTACGGGAAATGAAGTCCTAATTACAATTGCAGAATAAGACCTAATTATATTGCAGAATTAACAGTTACAGAATTGAAAGTCTGATTCTAATTGCAGAAAGGAAATCTAATTACTTTTGTAGTAATGAAAGTCTAGATCTAATGTGGAAATAAAAACTATCAAAATTCTATAACAGAAGGTTGTCAATCCTCTATTCAGATTTTGACAGCAAAACATAAAAATGCAGGAAATTGCTGAAAAATAGTAAATGCTGAAAATAACAGTCTGAAAATAAAGTGAAAGCTTGGGTGAAAGTAAGATTGCAACTAAAACATTAAGCACAAGATTTATCTTAGCATAAATAAACTAATACTGCAAATATTGTCAACTATTCACAAGCAATTTACATAACAAGTTCTGCAACTCATTCTGTTGCAGCAAAATCAGAATAAAAACATGTTACATTAGTCCTCCTCCTAGGTCTGGAAGTGGCCAGCCTCTTTGTCCAGAAGAAGGTGTAAGTCTCTCTCTCTTTCTAAATCTTAATCACATTCATTTACAAGTAATTTGAAATAGAACTGGTGCACTTTATTGATCAAAAGACATGATTACAAGAATTCTGCTGAAAAACTGTTACAGGACTGTAACAGTCAATTCCTAGTTATACTCTGTATTTAGCTTCCTTACTCTATTTTCTATCTATCTGCTATTTCTCTACCTCTCTCTCTATAGCTCAACCTGAATGGGAGCAATATTTATAGCTATCCTATGATCTGATTACAAACAAAGAATATCTCAAAAGATCTAATCCTAAAATGCTGCAACAAATTCTGGTTTTATCCTAGAAGAGGACTAAAACCAGATCTTTCCCTTAATGATGGATTTGGTCGGCAATGACGGCAAAGACAGATGGAGGATATTTCTCTTTACTTTTTCCAACCTTTATTTCCCTTTTTTCGCCTTCAAAAATCGGTCAAAAAGGTCAAAAACACATTATGTTCTTCATTTCGAAGATAAGTGGCTTCATTTCGAAGACAGTGCAGTTTTCATTCCGAAGATCGCTCATTCTGAAGATACTGCATTCTCATTCCGAAGATCGCTCATTCCGAAGATACTGCATGCTTCATTCCGAAGATCCGCTCATTTCGAAGACGTTGCTTTCTTCATTTCGAAGATCCGCTCATTTCGAAGATATCTGTGTTTTCTTCATTCCGAAGATGCTTCGGAATGAACAAATGTATGCTTTCCATTGGTTTCTTCTGCATCTCTCAGGTGGGTTATCTCCTAAGATCAAATTCTAATGGTCTTCATCCCTTTCCTCATGTGAATTCCATGCCTTGCTATTTATGGACAGCTGGCTGGAATTTATATGGGAAAGACCAATTTTTGCACGACAACAGTTTGCTTACACTGTTGCCAGATTTAGGTGAAGTAAATGCTTGAAACAAATCAGAATATGATTAGTGAAATGCTGCTATTATTCTAAGCATATCCCATTGTAGCAAATCATAACAAAAAGAGCACAAAACTATGCAAAAAGCTGTAAAATCAACATATAATATTTCAAATACATTGATCATGCAAAATGGTTAATATACAGCATATTAAATCAACTTAACTAACATATCAGATAAAACATAAGAGTTTATAGGCATTTTTAGTGTACAAAACATGTTATAATTGAGGCATTTCCAGGCCTCATCATTTTCCCCCAACTTATATTGATGCATGCCCTCATGCATTATGTTGGGCTATGGAATCACATATGTCCATGTTTAGATTCCATGACCTGTAGAATAACTTCTTGCCTATGTAATATCCCCTGTTTTCCTGAATGTTTCTGAGCCAATCTTCAAATTGTTCATCAGTATATTCATTTTCCTCAAAGTAAAATGGAGCTGGAGTAATGATGGTTGGAGGCTCGAACACGAGACCTATCCGGTTATCTTTGCATGATCTGGATCAGTTGGACTACACCTTATGCTCTTCTTCTGGACCACTCTAGATTGATGGGGAGATAGGTTCTATTTTCATTAAACACATGGAAAGTTCATTCCATCTGTCTCTGCATCTCGACAATCTTTGGAAAGAAATTGTGATCACATAAATTGTTAAATCTGGTCACACAGTCCCTCAAATTGTTCAAGTACATTCTCTTGATATCATCCCTATTCATCATTGAGAAGTGTTGTTGAGTGATATTTAAGTGATTTGGCTGGATTGCTCTGACTAACAACTCAGCCCTTGTTTCAACCACTTTATTCTGCCTTTTCTCATGATCCCAATAAAGCTGATTTTGCAAGGTAGACATAAATGCTCTCAACTGAACATCTCCAATGTAGATTTGAGGATGAGAGTCAACTTCCTATGGTATGAAGAAACTGTGCAAAAATAGTTCACACAGGAGATTTTTCTGCTCAAAAGGACTGTCAAAATATGCCTCCAGAAAATCTTCAATAGTGTCCAATTTGTATGGAAGGTTTGAAGTAATCCTCATGACCTGCCATCTAAGGTATTTCTCCTTCAAAATAAGGTTGTAAAATCTGGCTGGCCATCTAAATTGGACTAAAAACTCAGCAATTTGGCACAAGTCAGATACCTTTTCTTTCAATGCCTGAATTTATGTGTCCTTGGCTTCTAGCTGTTTTGCCTCCAGTTTGAATTTTTTAGTTTATTGGCAAGCTGTTCATATCTAATCATCCAGCTAGCTATGTCTGCATTGTACTGCTCTAGGGACACAGTATTAGGTGGTCTTACTACAGGGGGAATCCTAGGCACCAGATTTGTCTGAACTCCTTTTTCTGCCACTTCCATTGGTTGTTCATCTATCAATATCTCTACTTGCACCCCCTTATTTGCTATTTCTATGGGGTTGTCATCAGATAGTATTTCTACTTGTACCCCCTTATCTGTTGTTTCTACTGGAAGTGTAACAAGTTGAAATGCAGGGACCTCAGTTGGAGTACTTACTTGAGCATTTTCTTGTTGTTGGGACTGTTCCTGTGTTGGTGGCTCATTTTCAACATCCTCTGCGATATTTCTCACCATTTTTGAAGCATCTTTAGAACAAGAAGGCACTACTTCAGAATGAACAGGCACTTCTTCAGAATGAAGGAGTGCTATTTCAGGATGAACTTCTATATCTGCCTCAACAGAGTCATCTACTCTTGATAAACCCAGAAGCAATTGAGCCAAATTGTCTTCATCATGGGATACGGTTGTATTTTTCGATTGTGACAACAACTTTTTAATTCTGCCACTTCTGTTGAAGTTACGCATTTTTCTTGCTTGCATCTCAATGATGCTTTCTTTCTCTGTGATCCATTTGGTCTGTGTTTTGACAACACTTCTTGCTGCCCTCAGCTGCTCAGTGATGTCTTCCTCTTCTGTTTCTGCTTCAGAAGTTGATGCAGACAAATCAGTTGCAGTTGGCTGTTCAACCAAATCTTCTTCTGCTGCAACAGTTTGTTCTTGTTCAGGAGGCTCTGTGAAACTGTCTATAAGGATATCTACCATATCTGTAGCCTATTGAATTGTAGCCTCCTCCAAACCAACTTGCTCAGTTTCTACCTCAGCCATCTATTCAGGGAATTCTGGAAAGTTATCAGATGCTGGTTGTATTTCTGTGACATCTGGGCTACTTGGTCTATCTTCTTCCTCCATGACCTATTCTGCAGTTTCTTTCAAATGGATTCTTGTAGACCTCCTAGTTCCAGATGCAAACTTCTTCTTTTTGCTCTATTTTTTGGTGACAGCAGGGGTCATGGGGTCAGTCTTTGATGCCTCTGTTTCCCTTGTTTCACTTCTCTGTTCTGACAAGTCAGTTGCAGCTTCAGCAAACCGAACTTTCTTTTGTTTTTCTGCTCTGCTGCTAGTTCCAGATCCTCTTTTCCTTTGTCTCTTAGCCTGTGAAGTTGAAGGCTCAGGAGCAAGGTTTTCTGCTGCTGCTGTGGGGTGTAGTTCTGTAACTGCTTCAGGGGCATCTTCTGCAGCATCCTCTGCAACATTTTCTAGCAGCAGCTTCTGCAATATTTTCTACAGTAGTTGTTTCCTCTTCTGCAGCAACATCAGCAGTACTTGGCTCCTCTTCTTCTTCACTTTCATCCCCAAAAATGACATCATTTAGGTTAGAGTAAAACCTGTCAAAACTCCTAGGGTTTCCTCTAAAATGATGTTGGCAAACTAATTTGATAAGGCCATGATGGCGAAGGCTCCCTTTACCCTCCTGATATCTTTTTGCCATATTCTTTAATTCTTGATACAAATACAGGGGAAGATTAACCCTAACTTCTGGTTGTTGTCTACCATGTCTGAGATGGTTTAAAATTCATAGATGATGCCCTGATAACAGCACATACTGCCCTTCATAGGTCAAAAACTTAATCACCCAGGTGGCTACTTCATCCCAGGGTTCTTGCAGGCTGGCCCTTTTTAACCCTTTGCATGTGTTGTTATGGGTTAAGTATTCAGGTTCCCTATCATTTTCTTCTACAAACTGATTAACTACATTTGCTAATGTGTTCTTGCCAGATCTAGTAATTGAAATTCCCTCTAATGGCAGCTCTGTAATCTGACTTAAAATTTTAGGGCTTACCTCAATAGACATGCCATTGACATGTGCTCTATTGTTTCTGAATGTATGGGCAAACATGCCAGCTAAATCTTCAGAAGACCCATTGAATTTGTCCAGAAACGTCATAAACCCTCCGTCTTCAAAAATCTGCACAACTGCCAGATTTTCTCGGAGGAAATTGGTATCTACAGGCTCTGTTCTGATTTTTCACCCCATTTTTCTCTGTTTAAAATTCGTACACTACGGCTGCTGTTCTACTGCAGGATTTCTGGCTGTTTCCTATTGCAAATTTGTAGAGTTTTGAGTTAGAACCCTCGTTGCCCTGTTTCGCATCTTCTTCTTCGGAATGAGCCGTATTCTGTGCACTGTACCTCGCAACACGTCTTCGAAAAGAAAGATGGCACACATATCTACTTCTACACTGTACACCTATTCGTTGATAATTGCATGGATGTCCTTGCCGTCAGATCCACCTCATCAGTTTTGCAGATTCTCACGTGCATGTTAATTGACATTAAAAACTGGTGGCATATGGTTGCAGATTCTTCGTATTTCCAATGAGTGCAAAAATAGACCATGTGTTGATTGACACGTGTCCCTTCCTCGCATGCAACTAAGAAAAAATCTTAATTTTGTCGTACCTTGTTTTCTTGGACGCCACGTGGAAATGTTCTTTCCGAAAATGCAAATAAAATTTCATTCCGAAGATTATGACTTCATTCCAAAGACAAATCCTCATTCCGAAGATTATGACCTCATTCGAAGACAGGTCTTCATTCCGAAGACAAATCCTCTTTGCAGAATTTTCATTCCGAAGATAGATCTTCATTAGAAGATCAATCCTCATTCGAAGATTAATCCTCATTCCGAAGATCAGGCTGTATTATGAAAGTAAATCGTCATTCCGAAGACATACCCTCATTTCGAAGATAGATCTTCATTCCGAAGACATATCTTCATTTCGAAGATGATGCAGCAAGTCGTCATTCTGAAGACCAAGTTTCATTCTGAAGACAAATTGTCATTTCGAAGACAATTTTTCTTTCTGAAGACAAGATGCAACATTCATTTTTCTATCATTACGAAGACAATTTCATTTCGAAGATAATACAGCAAGCACTGTTTTTTTGGCATTCTTGTTCGAAGATTAGGCAGAAATCAATATTGTCATTCTTAAAACATGTTTTTAAGTATGCCAACTCTTATGAATACCTTTTATGCTAATGGTTAATTGTCACATACTATATACCAATCATTTTACAATGAAGAAATGTAAGAAATATATACCTGATAAAAACAGTTAATGCCAGTTTTGAAGAATAGCTACTTTTGTTGATATTCTCTGAGATTTTCTGCAACATTTCAAAACAAGTGCACTAGGTGAATTTGTACAATGATGGTTCAAAAAATTTCTCAAGGTTATGCATGCCAGAAAACTGGTTTTCATGCATACCAACCCAGTAGTGCCTTAAAAAGGTTTTCACTGCTGAGTTATTCATTTTTCTCTCTTTTTTTTTTCTTGATTTTCCCATTTTTTTTTTTTTTGCCTCTCCTTTTCTCTCTTTTTTCTTTTTTCTTTTTTCTTGATCCTGACTATGCCCATGAAGGAATTTCATGATTTCCCCTGAAACCATGCCCATGAAGGAATTCATACTCAGAATTTATTCATCTTTTTGTTTTCTATTTTTTTGATTTTTTTTTGTATTTTCTGTTTTCTTGAAATCCACTGATCATATTGATTGTTTTGAAGTGGAAGAAGGAATCTCTTCCACCTGTTGTGTATCCAAACTGTCAAGTTGCTGCAAGAACTCTTCTTTAGTCAGAGGTGTATGGTATACCCTGAGGCGATGTCCATTCACTACCAACATTCTTCATGATCCATCAATGGGGGATAAACGAGCTGCTCCATTGTTGAATACCTCTTCAATCCAGTAAGGTCCCAACCATCTAGTTTTCGAGTTTTCCAGGGAAGTCTTCATATTGAGAATCGAACGGTAAAGCCCAATCTCCTTGTTGAAGTTTCCTCTGCTGAATGTGACTGTCATGCCACGACTTCCTCTGCTCCTGAATTACCTCAGTTTGGTGCAGAGCATCCAATCTAAGTTCATCCAATGCATTCAGCTGCAGAATCCTGTCTGTACGTACTGCGACAAGTCAATTCCAATTTCCGGTCTTGTGCGCAATGTTAGTAACTCAAATTCAATAGGTAAAAGAGGCTTTTTACCAAAGACTAGTTCATAAGGTGTGAATCCAGTAGTGGACTTCCAAGTGGTATTGTAGGCCCAAACTGCTTCAGGTAATTTGTCTAGCCAATTTTTCCTATGAAAAGCTACTATTTTTGTCAAGATGCGTTCTAGTTCCTTGTTTGTTACTTCAACCTGGCCATTTGCTTGTGGGTGGTAGGGTGATGATTTCCTATGTTTGATTTCATATAATTCTGTAAATACTTTTATGAATTTGGATGCAAATTGGGGTCCTTGGTCTGTGGTGATAGACCGTGGAGCTCCAAATCTCTGAAAAATCTGAGTGTACAAGAAATCAGTGACCTTTTCTTCACGAGCATGTTTGAAAGCACGCACCTCTACCCACTTTGTCAGGTAATCAGTGCATACCAGAATATGCACCTTTCCTTGAGAAGGTGGATCAATAGGTCCTACAAAATCAAGCCCCCACTTCTCAAATGGTTCTAAAACCATTTGAGGCTGCGATGGCATCTCATTTGTATGAGTGGGTTTCCCCATTCTTTGGCATGCATCACAATGCATGATGTACTTTTTCACATCCTTGTGAAGAGATGGCCAATAATATCCTATCCCCAAGATTTTTCTAAGCTGTGCTTTTTACAGAATAGTGTCCACCTGAGGGTTCATCATGACAAGCTCTAAGGATATCATATACTTCATCCTTTCGGATGCACCTACGTAACACATGGTCAGGACTGCACTTGAAAAGCATACCCTTAATCCATTCAAAAGAAGAACTCTGTTTGATCAATTGTTTTTTCTGTTTTGAGGTGAAATGTGAAGGAACTTTCCCTGTGACCAAATAATTGGCTATATCTGCAAACCAAGGTGATTGAACTGATATAGCAAATAGTTTTTCATCAGGAAAAGTGTCATCAACTAATTCCCCTTCATCTGTGTTCTGCAACTTTGGACAAGAAATCTGCAACAACATTAGCTTTTCCTGGTTTGTTGATTATGGTGATATCAAATTCTTGCGGCAACAACAACCAACGAATAATTCTTGCACTTACCATAGGTTTATTCATCAAATACTTAATGGTTGTATGATCTGTGTGAATAAATATTTGATAACTTTGTGATATAATGCCTGAATTTGTTGATGGCATAAATCACTTCTAGGAATTCTTTCTCAGTTGTTGTATAATTTTTCTCTGCTCCTGTCAAGTTTTTGCTAATGTTGTAGATGGTATAATGTTCACCATTATCAATTTGTCCTAATGCTGGCTCCAATTCGTTGTATTGGAGGCATCGGTTTGAATGTGAAATGGTAATGTCCAATTAGGTCCTCTAAGCACGAGTGGAGTTATCAATTTCTCTTTCGAGCTTCAAATGCTTCACGACACTTTGCGGTCCGGGAGAATTCGAGAATCTTTAGTCAATAAGGCAAACGAGTGGGTGGCTATTGTACTAAAGTTGGGAATAAACCTGCGGTAAAAACCAATGTGTCCTAGGAAACTTCGACATTAGTCCGAGTTTTAGGAGGAAGGAGGTTCTTGATAATTTCAACTTTCTTTGGATCAACTTGGATCCCTTCGGGAGAGATGTGATGACCAAGAACTATCCCTTCCTTCATCATCATGAAGCATTTATCTGGATTTAAGGATAAGTGGTATGTTTCACGGTGAGTTAAGACTTTGTCAAGATTTTCCAATGTAAAATCAAAAGTTTGTCCACATCTTTGTGAAATCATCCATGTAAATTTCAACACTTTTGGTGGTCGGATCAGCAAAAATTGCTAGGACTTGCTCGTTGAAAAGTTCGTTGGGGCATTACACAAACCAAAAGGTAAAACCCTATAGGCAAATGTTCCCCATGGACATGTAAAAGTTGTCTTTTCTTGATCTTCAGGTGCAATCTGAATTTGATTATACCCACTGAATCCATCAAGAAAACAAAAGTATCTTTTTCCAGCAAGAGTATCTAACACTTGATCTATGAAAGGTAATGGAAAATGGTCTTTGTATGTCACCTTATTCAATTCTCTGTAATCTACACATACTCTCATTTTTCCATTTTTCTTAGGAACTATTACCAATGGAGAAACCCATTGACTATCAGAAATTGGGTAAATGAATCCTACTTCCAGGAGTTTTTCAATTTCTTCCTTCACAATATCTCTTAAGGCAGGATTCAATCTTCTTTGAAATTGTCAGTGGCTTGACTTCTTCGGTATAGATCTTATGGGTACATATATCAGGATGAACTCCTGACATATCTTTGTAGTTCCAAGCAAAAGCATGAACATGCTTCTACAAAACAACTATCAATTTTTCTTCCTCTTCCCTAGTAAAGCTGGTTGTAGATATTCAAAAATTTGCCAGGTTTGGACTTCTATTTGTTTTGTATTTAGAAGGAGTGAATTCACTCCTTCATACTTGGTGATTAAGGGATTAAGAGGACATTGTTGTGATTGGAGAAACGAAGCAGTTTCTATTTCATTCTTGCTTGAGGGAAGCATTTCTTGTATGGAACAGTGAGAAGGAAAAATCAGATGATGGTGCCATCCATGTGATAGTGAAACAGAGTTTCCTTGTGATAGCACAGATGATTCATCTTCAGATTTTTGATTCTCCTCATTACTTATCATTTGTTGGATATTTGTTGCTTCCTCTTCTAAACCTTGTTCATGCAGAACATTCATCAGGATTGTTTCATTTTCTAAGTTTTCTGTGTCACTGAGGTCTTATGTGTGTTCTCTTACTACTAAGGTAGCTAGTGTAGAGATGACCTCTTTCGGTTCTTCATCTGAGTCGAGAAAACCATAAGCTGACCTAAAAATTTGCTAGATGGTTTTGCGGGGAGGATATAAAGAAATTTGTTTCAGCTCAATACCATTTGAAATGGTCATATTTCCGGATCTGCAGTCTATGAAGGCTGCTGCAGTTGCAAGCCAAGGTCTTCCCAAAATAATGGGATATCCATGTGCTGAATTTCTTGGCTGTAAAACCAGAAAATCTGCAGGGAATTCCCAAGAAGAAACTTCTATAGGGACATCTTCAATGATTCCTTCAGGTTTTGCAACTGACCTATCGACCATTTCTAAAATTGTAAATGTGGGGCTGAGATGTTTGAGTATAATTGTTCCATTGTATCTTTAGTCATGACATTTATTGCAGCTCCTAGATCCACTAAAACATTTGATATTGATACTGAACCTATGGTGACTGTGATAACTGGGCTTCCTGGATCACTATACTTTGGAGGTAGTAGTTTTCAGGATAAGAGATCAGCTATCTTTCCTTCAACCTGCACAGTCTTGGGGAATGCTTTCTTCTTTCTCCCTGTTCTTTTAATGCACAAATTTTGGACAGTCTTATTAATTTCTGGTATTTCCTTAATGGCTTGCAATAAGGGTAATGAGATAGTCAATTTTTTTAGTTCTTTGACCAATTCTGACTCAGAAATTTTTGGTATTGCATTAAGTCTTTCAGGATATGGAACTATCCTTGGTAATTGTTCTGCTTGTGTCTCTTTTTCTATTGTTGGATCCAATTTTTCTATTTCTTTTGTTGGTTGGATTCTCTCTGGTTCTGATGATTCTTGCTCTTCATTATCTTTGATTTCTATTAAAACTGGTTCAGGTACAACTTTTCCTGAACGGAGTTGAATATCACTACAATCAAGAACATTAATTTCAATATTTTCTTCAGCTTCAGCCACATAGACAGGAGGTGTCTGTCTTACATTATTTGGATTAGTGATTGGTTGAGCTGGCAATTGAGGTTGCTTCACTTGCTTGTGTTTGCTATTTTTCTTGAAAATTTTGATTAGGTGCGAGGCAACAAATCTTGAGTTTGACCTTGATTCCTTTCTTTGCCTTGGATAGGACTGGTATTGTTGATTCCATTGTGGTTGGTTTTGCATCCAATGTGGATTAGTCTGATTTTGATTCCAAGTGGATTGTTTTGATTCCATGAGGGGTTGTTTTGATTCTGATTCCAGTGAGGTTACTCCAATTTGATTGTGGCCATTCTTGGGAATTTGTCCATTGAGGATAATTCCAAGGACGTTGGGGTGGTTATGATTGTCCCCAAGGCATAGTACCAGGATTATGCCCCCAATTTGTAGGAAAACGAGGGGGATTTTGATATTGAGAGAAATTTCCCCCTTGTTTTGGTCCAATATAGTTGAGTTCCTTAGTCTGGTTTTCTAACACAGTTTTGAGTTGTGGTAGCAGGTGGCATTGATCAGTTGAATGCCTTTTTGAACAGATACTACAAATGGCTGAGATGGTTGTTTTATTCAAAGGACATTCCTGCAAAGCATGTTTACTTCTACATCTTGGGCAATAAATTGCCAAAGGTTCTATGTTTTTAGCTTTTGCAGAGATTTCCCCTAAAGTAGTGTTTAAATGCACTAGGATATCGGTTTTGAAATTTGCAAGTTCCTCTATCAGGTCCTTTACATCAGTACCATTTGTGCGGCTTTTTCTTCTTCTCTGCTTAGTGCGAGAGTAATTCCTATGAGAGATCCATAATTTCCTCATTACTGAGAGTGGTTACATCCCCTTTTCCCATCAAATCCAGAACTTCTCTGGATTCATCTTGCAATCCTCTCAAAAAGATAGTTTTACACAATTCTGGTTCTACTAGTCCACATCTCCTTTGAACAAAGGAGAACCTATCAAGGTAATCTTCCAAGGTCTCATCATCTTCCTGCTTGATTCTAAATAACTCATCTTTTCTATTCCTTACACGGCAGTATTCTTGATATTTGTCTAAAAAGACAGTCTCCATTTGATCCCAGGTTCTTATGGAATTTGGCTCTAAGCTCATGAACCAGCGCAATGTTGAATCTTTGAGAGTTGAGGGAAAAACCTTAAGTTTTTTATTGTCATTTATATAATCATAGGTCTGACACACTACCTTGAATTCAAACAAAAACTGGTCAGGATCTTCAGATACAACACCTCGGAAGGTGGGAAGTACTGAAGGTGAAATGGTCTTCATGGGAGAGTTTTGTGTTGGATTCAGATGAATAGGATATTCAAATGTTCTGGATGGTTGGAGTATATCCTGATCATCCCCTTCATTATGAACATAGCCATGCTGGCCATCTACATTGCCTCCTTCTGCCATAGTTTCTTGTTTCTTAGGAGAAGTTAAAGCTTCCCAAATTGTTCTCTCAAGAGGTCCAAGCTTTTCTGTTGATGAGTTTGATGAATTATCTTCCTTAAGATATTCTGTTGATACAATTGGTGATTTTCCTTTCTCAAAATGTCCTACTGATGGTGAGACAGGTGATTTTTCTATCAGTCTTTCAGGTAGTTCAAACACAGGTGATTCACCCCTTAGGCGTGAAGATCTCCTTAATGGGACAAGCCAAGGATCCTTTGGGGTCTCCCTAGACTTACTCATTCATGTTTACTCCTAAATGACATAAATTAAGTCAATAGTTGTTATCTTACTCTGTTGTTATATTCAGATTTTAACTTGAATGTTCACAGTTTGGTATGATTACAGCTATTGAACTATTTGTTTTCTTCTGACAACACTATTCCCTGGCAACGGTGCCAAAATGATGCGTAGTCGTTATACCATCATTAATTCTCAATGAATCTGTCAATCCAGGGCAGTGTACAAGGCTATCTACGGGAGAAGAAGTGAAACAGCTATAACTTAGGTCAATCTAGGGCAACAAGTCTTATTGGTGGAATCGGTTTGGTGGGGGGTTTTGGAACATTCCTATCTCTAAATTGCATGAATTAAATCTTAATCTAAGTTGCAGAATTGGAAACTAATCACTAACTACAGAAATGAAGTCCTAATTACAATTGCAGAATAAGACCTAATTATATTGCAGAATTAACGGTTGTAGAATTGAAAGTCTGATTCTAATTGCAGAAAGGAAATCTAATTACTTTTGCAGTAATGAAAGTCTAGATCTAATGTGGAAATAAAAACTATCAAAATTTTGTAACAGAAGGTTGTCAATCCTCTATTCAGATTTTGACAGCAAAACATAAAAATGCAGGAAATTGCTGAAAAATAGTAAATGCTGAAAATAACAGTCTGAAAATAAAGTGAAAGCTTGGATGAAAGTAAGATTGCAACTAAAACATTAAGCACAAGATTTATCTTAGCATAAATAAACTAATACTGCAAATATTGTCAACTATTCACAAGCAATTTACATAACAAGTTATGCAACTCATTCTGCTGCAGCAAAATCAGAATAAAAACCTATTCTGTTAGTCCTCCTCCTAGGTCTGGAAGTGGCCAGCCTCTTTGTCTAGAAGAAGGTGTAAGTCTCTCTCTCTTTCTAAATCTTAATCACATTCATTTACAAGTAATTTGAAATAGAACTGGTGCACTTTATTGATCAAAAGACATGATTACAAGAATTCTGCTGAAAAACTGTTACAGGACTGTAACAGTCAATTCCTAGTTATACTCTGTATTTAGCTTCCTTACTCTATTTTCTATCTATCTGCTATTTCTCTACCTCTCTATCTATAGCTCAACCTGAACGGGAGCAATATTTATAGCTATCCTATGATCTGATTACAAACAAAGAATATCTCAAAAGATCTAATCCTAAAATGTTGCAACAAATTCTGGTTTTATCCTAGAAGAGGACTAAAACCTGATCTTTCCCTTAATGATGGATTTGGTCGGCAATGACGGCAAAGACAGATGGAGGATATTTCTCTTTACTTTTTCCAACCTTTATTTCCCTTTTTTTGCCTTCAAAAATCGGTCAAAAAGGTCAAAAACACATTCTGTTCTTCATTCCAAAGATAAGTGGCTTCATTCCGAAGACAGTGCAGTTTTCATTCCGAAGATCGCTCATTTCGAAGATACTGCATTCTCATTCCGAAGATCGCTCATTCCGAAGATACTGCATGCTTCATTCCGAAGATCCGCTCATTCTGAAGACGTTGCTTTCTTCATTCCGAAGATCCGCTCATTTCGAAGATGTGTTTTCTTCATTTCGAAGATATCTGTTCATTTCGAAGATGCTTCGGAATGAACAAATGTATGCTTTCCATTGGTTTCTTCTGCATCTCTCAGGTGGGTTATCTCCTAAGATCAAATTCTAATGGTCTTCATCCCTTTCCTCATGTGAATTCCATGCCTTGCTATTTATGGACAGCTGGCTGGAATTTATATGGGAAAGACCAGTTTTTGCTGCACAGCAACAGTTTGCTTGCACTGTTGCCAGATTTAGGTGAAGTAAATGCTTGAAACAAATCAGAATATGATTAGTGAAATGCTGCTATTATTCTAAGCATATCCCATTGTAGCAAATCATAACAAAAAGAGCACAAAACTATGCAAAAAGTTGTAAAATCAACATATAATATTTCAAATACATTGATCATGCAAAATGGTTAATATACGACATATTAAATCAACTTAACTAACATATCAGATAAAACATAAGAGTTTATAGGCATTTTTAGTGTACAAAACATGTTATAATTGAGGCATTTCCAGGCCTCATCATTAGCAACCTCAAACTTGTAAAATTAAAATGACCATACCTTAGATGCCACAACCAACTCTTGTTTTCAATAGCAACATTATCAAGGCTGCCCCCTTGTCCTCCAAACTTCAAATAAAATAATCTATTGTTGGTTATAGGAATTGTTTTTTTTGTAGATAAGATACTATAGCATTAATATCGGGTTTTACATGTTGACCCAAAACCTTTTACAAAAATCAGCCCAAGTTTGTTGATGAACATGTCCTTACTAAGGATCCTATATATGTAAAAGTAAAATCATGTTATTTTTGGTCATATGAATTGTAGGAACAATCATAGATGGTGCATTTCTTATCATCAAATACTACCTTGTAGTTCTTTTCACATAGATGCCCTACACTTAACAAATTATGTTTCAAATTTGATGTATAATAGATATCATGAACATGTTTCTTACCTTATTTTGTTTTCACTTCCATTACACATTTGGAAGCCACCTCTAAAGCCTTGTCATCTCCAAGTTTGATCTTGAACTTGAAGGACTCATCCATGGAAGCAAGAAGCTCCCCATTTCCTATCATATGATTTGAGCAACCATAATCAAGTATCCAAGTCTCTTGAAGGTTTTGATCATCCTTGTTGTAGGTCAAAAATAGGTTGTTTTTAGTAGCCTCATTCTCATTAGTATAGTTGGCCCTCTTACCTTCATTTCTTACCTTCAACCTACACTCCTCATAATGTCCATAATTTTTGCAATGATAGCATTGTATGTTTATTTTATCAAATTTACCTCTTCCTCTACCTGCTTCTCCTCTTCTACCATCTCTTCCTCTTGAATAATTTTGATTTTAGCCTCTTCCTTGGCCATTTCCATGTCCACTAGAACTTAGTCCATCACCCTTTGAAATTATAGCTTTAGAAGCAAATGCCTTCTCATAAACTACAGTAATAGTTTCCCTTAACCTCTCCTCATGAGACATAAGAGATCCTATCAAATTATCAAAATCAAGAGTAGAAAAATATTTACTCTCCTCGATGATAATGGCTACATGATTCCACTTTGTGGTGAGAGTCCTCAAAACCTTCTTCACAATAACCTTTTTTCTATCTTAACTCCAAGAATTGACATTTTATTGATAATTTCCTTCACCCTCACACAACAGTCACCAACATTCTCAGTTTCTTGCATTCTAAGATTCTCAAATTCTCTCCTTAGAGTTTGCAATTTGACCTCTTTAACCTTATCACTGCCTTGGTAGTCTTCTTTTAAAGACTTCCATGTAGCTTCAACTGTCTTACAATCAGTTATCCTTGGGAAAAAACTCTTGTTCAAGGCTAACTGTATGTGATAAAGGGCTAAGAAATTTTTCATTTGTGCATCCTTCTTTGCTATTTTATCTGCTACTACAAGTGTGGTCCAATATACTGGTTCTATGTACCCATCTTCTACAATATCCCATAGATGTTTTCCCATCAGCAAGATCTTCATATTGATGCTCCAATATTAATAGTCATCTCCATTAAACTCAAGGATTGACAATGAGTTAGTGTTGTTGGCCATTACACCCACACAACTATGAACCTATAATAAACCTCGTAAAACAACTTAAACAATTATTAGCAAGATCACAGGTGATATAACCCTCCAATAAAACAAAGCTCTAATACCAAATGAAGTTTTGAAGGCTCCAAATGAAGATTTGAAGGTTGAAACATAGCACCACAGTTTAATAATAGAGCACTGCAGTCACAATATGAAGGTCTAAATGAGATTAAAATGAGGTAAATTATATATGGATAGAAATATTATTCGAAGAAATTTCCTATAGTGTAAATAACATGCAAAAAAAATTTGTGAGTCAAAAGTTATGGGCTCTGCAAGCTAGTTGTAAAGGGTCTTCCCAGGACCTAGAAAAAGTAATTAAAATGTGAATTTTAGAGGTAAACGGAAGAATGAATACTGAATGAAATATAGAGTGTGATATATGGTTGGAAAGGTATTTCTAGTGGTGTATTACTTGCAATAAATGGATAAATGCAACAGAATTTATACACCTCCAAATTAGGCAGTTCAGGATTTTTTGTAAAATATGGACTACAACATACAAGAAAATGCAGCAGGCTGAAAAATGGTTTTTTCACCTTTAATTTATGTTTTCTCACACACCAAACTTGTACAGTTCAATAGTAATCATCTTAATCTATCTTGGAACTCAAACCTAAATAATATATGATAGTTACAAATAAGGTAACAGTTCAAGACTATTATAACTACAATATTCCTACACCTACACTTGTACAAAACTGTTACAAAGTGGTTACATATTCTCTTGTATCTGCTAATATGAAAATGCACACATGTCAGCATAATTTTCCAGCACATTGTAGGCACCTAGTCAGATTCCTAGAACATCTCTAGTTTAATATCTAAGGCAAATTTATTTTTAAGCTCTTTACCTAATGTCACTGTTCAACATGTCTTTAGGGAAGGAAACCAAACCGCTGACTTTCTAGCTAACCTGGGGGTTTCTTTGCCTAACCTCACCATTTGGAATAAAATTTCTCCCCCCTGGTTGATGGTAATCCCATGCCTGTATCTCTTTTGTGAGTTTTCTTAGGATTCGGGTTTCTTGGGTAGCCACATCTTCTCCATGTTATGGGAATCTACCTCATATTGGATAGCATTTTCAAGACACATCATTGGAGGTTTCATCAATTAGTAGAATTTTTCTAAGTTCATAGGATTTATTTTCAACATACACTCTCATGCATGGCTTCAATATTTGGGGTACATGGAGCTTGTGGCTCAACATGGAGAATGTTTTTGTGAGCCATACATGGAGATATTATAACTGCACTATTTTTATTGAACATCTCTTATAGGTTTTTTTTTGCATGATAAATGACAAAATGGAGCCATCTATTTTCTTACCCAAACACATGAGCAGGCTTTACTCTAGATCAAATTTGGGAATCATTGTTACTAGTCTCTTTTGGTGGATGAGGGATGACTGTGAGTTCCCAGGGAAACTTTCTATTTCAAATTTTTGTTTGCATGTGAGCTTGTAGGAATCCAGTAGTGAAATGGTTACTATCCATCACGAGAGGTGTGGCACCAAAATTGGAAAGGATCAAAACATAATTTTTTCTACCAATGAAATTCACCAATTCTTTTTCTCACACCTTGAATACAACTTTTTCTCAAGATTGTTCAATGGTTGGACTTATGGTGTCTTGCGTGGAAATTATATTTCACTCATGTCTCTCTTATTTCCCATTGAGGCTTCCTCTTTTGCCCCTACGAGGGTTTCTCTATCTATTTTTGTCTTTCTTCTTGGTTGTTTTGAATAAGGTGCTTCCTTTTTGTTTTAGATGGTTGGGAGCATTTTTTCTAACTATAACTTTTTTGTAAAATGTTATAGGAACCTTTCAAAATCCATCTTACCAATAAAAAAATCTCTTTTGAACATCAAACACCAAAAAAATATCTACCTCTATGTAAGATATAATGTTAGGCAAGCTCTAATTATCCAAATTAAGGTAGTTATACCAAAAATTCCATAGGTGAAGTTGGTACCATAAATATAAAGAGGTAGAGCCAAATGTTGAGTTGCCACCTTAAAATGTAGTTGGTGCTATGAACAAATGTATCCTTAGTGTTGAAACTAAATTTTGTGCACTCAACATAGGTGTGACACTAAGGTAATTTCTTTAAATTGATCAAGTTTTAAAACCAACTATTTTCCAAACAAGTCTTTCAACTTGACTACAAGTGAATCTCCTCAACACAAGTCACTCACTAGCACATATAGTGAATAAATGAGAAGCCATATGCATGGAATTTGAGGCATGATTTCTAAGGAAATATATTGGAAAGGGATATTTTTTCTCCAAGTGTCACTAGTGGAAGGACAAAAATAGCTAAAGTCATGTGGAATCATTCTAGAATAATAGCTAAAGGTAATTTTAATTAGCTTAAGCATAAATTTAACTAAAATATGCTACTAAATTAAAGATTTACTAGGAGCATAAATGATTAACATAAGAAAAAAATAGATAAAACTTTTGCTATAAATAAGATTTGAAAGCTTATTTGTAAGGATCCTTTGAAAGGGATTAATTGAAGCAACAACAAGAGAAAGAAAAACAAGACTTTTAGCTTCAACTATACTAGTTAAAAACCAACATGCAAAGAAAAAACAATAGAAATATGAAGGGATATCTACCTTGAATAATATGAATAAAGATCTACAAAAGAAGATAAACATGGAGGTTAAGATATAAATGTTGGAATAGATTAAGTCTATAGGGATCATATGTAGACTGAGATAACCTATGTTAGAGCATATTTCATTTACTTCAAGGCATGTGAGACAATGATTAGATAAACTTTAGCTACAATAAAAAAATAGAAGATAATTTACTATCAAGGGAAACATATGCTAAAGTACTTCTATGAATTAAACTTTGAATGGTAAGCATTGATAATATTACTACCAACTAAGTTGAAATATGGACAACATTACACTTTTGTGATTTTAATAAGAACCAATTTTAATATTGAATACTTTACACCTAATAAATAAAGACATTTACTAGGATCTCTCACCAATCAAGCTTGATGTACATATGAGTTGCTAGAAATATAGTTGTCTGACTACTACTATTAATCTTGTAGTAAGAAAAAATAGTGCATATTTGTTAAGAGTTATTACATCATAGTCCATGTGAAGTGGCATGTGGTATAACCACCCATCATAAGGTCTATGCATGTACTACAATATAGAGGTAGTTGTAAGTTTAGTTAGGATTTTTTTATTCCTAAAATAGGCATTCTATGTATTTAAATACCCACCATTTCATAATGCAAATCATTGAAGCATTAAGTTCTAACATGTAGTATCAGAGCAGGTAGAAGGAAGACTAATCTCTCCTTTTGATCCTCCTCAAGCTTCAACATAGAGAAGTATCAAAAAGAGCTCTTTGTTAAAATAAAAATTACTTCAAGCATAAAACAACACTATGGAAGATTGATTAGGGTTAACCTAAAAGAAGAATTAACCATTATCTCCATAAAGAAACTTCCATGGAGGATTCATAAATTTTGATTTTGCAAGGACAAGAACTAGGATCTACCATCAAATATTTAGCCACTATATTTAAATGGAAAATTTCAAAGAAATAGAGGAACTAAAATTTCCACCAAGTAGGGAAGAAAATACCTTGACTTGAAGCATTTGAAAGGTTCTTAGAATTCCAAAGAAAATTTGGTAAAGTTTACTAGGGAAATAAGCTTTGTGTGAGAATATAAACCAAGAAAAGACTCAATAATGAGGAAAGAAAAGTAGATGAATATATTCGACAATGAAAAAATAGTAGTCAAATACATTTAATGCTCAAAAGAATGAATGAGACTAAAGCAAATACCTAATCATAATAAACAGGTACAATGCTTACCAATTTATAAGGATACAAAGATGGCATTTATTTATTCATAGGATAAGGAACATTGATTTATTTCAATAACCACTTTAGGAAGAAGAAAAGAGAAGACCAATATTCATGAACATTATGAAAACATGGGTTCCAAAGAGGTATTATAAAATGATAAAATATTATCTCCCAAACACTCTATGAAAAATAACATTGTGCAATATATATTTATAGCAAAGAAGACATATTTGAGTCCAATAAAATGAAGGCACTCAAAAAAATAATCATTTGTTAGTATAACAAAGCACTTAATTGATCATTAAAGCATTCATTGGTATAATCAAGCACTCACTTAATTGTTGAAGCATTTGTTAGTACATCAAAACTGCTCACCTAGATGTTGAAAGCAATCACTCAAAAGTTGAAAGTACTCACTTACATACTAGAAGCACTTACCCGGAAACTGAAAGCACTCACTCATATGATGAAATTCTCACCCAATGATGAAGAACTCATCTAGAATATGAAGCATTCAAAGCAAGTTCAAAACCAAGAAATAATAACAAAAGCATTCTAAAAATATGGATGCTCCCTAGGAAGTATTGCATGGATTACCTAATGAAGTCCCTTAAAATTTAAAGCACTAAAATTTTATGAAAAGTATGCATGTAAGAAGAGAGTGAAGAGTCTAGTATACAAGTGGCAAGATGATAAGCCAAAGGTCATGGGAGTTGTCATATGGAGAGCAATAGTCAAGTATGTGAAGAGTCACATTACTATGTCTATATTATGGAGATAAAGCTCCATACAATATAACACGAGAAAATACAAACAAGGAGGTGAGAAATAAGCATTGATAATAAATCTTGTATACATATTTTGAGCAATTAATATTGTAAATTTTCTTCATGCTTGTATATGAATGATATTTGTCATTTTACATTCATATTTGATATTATAAGTGAATGTTATTTTTTTATTATGTTGGCCTTTATATATAGTTTATTTCTCACATTAATAACCCTACTCTTGATTATTAATATTTTGACATATAATATTGTTGGTTGATTTATATTGGGACTTGTGATATTTTAAAATATTTAACAATAAAAGCCAACAATTATTCTTCTCCATCTAAATTGGAATATTCAAGAATATTATGACATAGGGCAACAATTTAAGAATCAACAAGGTACTGCACAAAGCTAAATTACATTTATTCCACATACATTATGAGGGAGAGTTTATTAAAGCCATATTAGTTAGTTCTTACTTTTTTATGAAGTGCAAAATAATAAAAAGAACTATAATTTTAAAACACTAAGAATATTTCAAAGAATATTATCTAAAGGAAGGATATTCCCTCTACTTCATATTTTTGCTCGATCAGACATTTTTTTTTAAATTAAGGCAACAACTAAATCATGAGTATAGGCTTATATACTCATCAAAAATCATTTGTTGAGGCTTATTTAGTGATAGAAAAATATTCAAATTTTATGAATTTTTAGTATGGCTAGTGGAGCATCAAAGTTCTTATTGCCTGATTCCTAACTACTAAGTGAGAATAATTTTTGTCTAGAAGACCAAACTCAAAATATAGCTCAAGCTTGAGGAAGTATGGCAAGTAGTGGAAGGAACCATTACCCATCCTACTATAGAAGGTGAAGATCAACCAAAGTTTGACAAGGCAAACTAAAATGTAATATTAACCATCATGTTCAAAGTAGAAGATGAAATACAAGCATATATTTAGGATTTGACCATAACTAAAGATGCATGGGAGAAGCTATAAATTGTATTTGAATCAAAGAATAAAAATAAAATTATATTTCTCTAGATCCAGCTCCATTATTTGAATATGAAGATTCGAGAGAATTTTGAATCTTTCATGAGAAGAACTATTGAGTTATGAGCATCATTACAAGCATTGGGAAACTAGGTATCTAACAATTATTTTGAGATCTCTCCCATAAAAATATAATTTTTTTGTAACATTAAATATCACTAAACAAACACCAAGATTTGAAAATTTGGTGAACCTACTTCAAAAAGTAGAGGCCTCACATATAACATATGAAGAAGAACAATTACTTCTTACAAATAAAAAATGGAGGTAGCCATTGAAAAGTAAGTGTAAGACATCCACAATGCTTTCAATGGAGAAACAATTCTCAAGAATATCATAATCAAATAAATGATTCTCAAAGAAATATTTTTCACACACAAAGGTCGAAATGGCCACACAATGAAGGAATGTTGATATAATCCTTTCAAAAATGGATCCCCTTCATGGGAGATGAACTAACAGTAAGATAGACCATCATCAAGTAAGTAAAATAAAATTTGGATAAAGGCACATCAAAATAATATGGTTGAGAAAAATCAAGTTAAAGAAGAAGAAAAACATGTTTTTGTTGCACAAACATAGCTAAGAAAACATAATAATGTTTGGTATGACTATAAAGCAATTAAACATATGATAGGTTAGGAAAATTATATTCATCCAAATTATCCAAGTCTACAAAATAACTCAACTAGAGACATCAAGAGCCTAGTTGATGAAACCTTTTTAGAATGGAGCATAGAAACATGTCCTTGGACCTAGGAGATGTTGAGCACTGGGTTAAATCTTTATAAGGGATTAAAATCAATAAATTGTATTGGTCCAAAGCAAGCCTTATCAACCCATTTAAAAGGTAACTCCAAGTATGGGATTTCAGTGAGCAGTAAGCAATGCCCCCTATGGAATGAAAGGAGCTCCAACTCAGTCTCTTTTTCTTATTTAAGTAGAGGACCGGGTGATTCATGTTGGTTGGTTATCAAATAGTCTTCGTAAAATATTCTTTAGATTCTTTTTGTATCGACATGGTTGTATTATTGACATAATATCATCTCACAAGGGCCAGAGAGAGATGCCCTTTTTAAACAGATAGGAGAGCTCTTGTGCTTATTGATTTCTTGAGATCGAAGCATCATGAATAGGGCCTTGAGCACTCCAATCAACTAGATAACCAAAAATAATACTTCAAGGTGAATAATACACTACCAAGACACAAATACAACCACTATAAGCACAAGAAATGGGATACCTCTAATGCGAAGAAGTTCAGTGTCTCCTAGAATGAAGATGGTATTTTTAAAGTTAAATTCTTTTTCACTCATTTTCCCATGAACAAAGAAAATTATTACAATATTAATGGCCTATTGTGAGAAGTTCTTTGAAGAAGCATGGAATAGCTTGAAAACTCAATCCTATTAAAAGAATATTATCTATTTTTGTGACTCAAACAAGAGATCCATATATCATTATCAAAGACTAAGATCTTATAGAACTCTTTTCAAGGAGTGTACCAACACTAAAAGCAATTAAGATACTAAATGATAAGATAGATTGTGATATCATCAAGATTGACAATATAATATGAAATAAAGAGATATCTATCAGATAGCATCAGTAGTTGTTGGGCCCTAATGGTTCAACTTTAAATACTATAGAGAACTTGATGGTTTGTGATATTCTTGTTCAAGGAAAAATTGTGGCATTTATGGGATCATTCAAAGGGCCTAAACAGGTACATATAATTGCTAAATATTACATTCAAAATATACATCCTATTTATCAAATCAAATAAATTTTGATAAAATGAGAACTTGCAAATAATTCAATATTGGATCACATTGAAAGAAATTAAAAGTAGAAGAAGGTGAAGCAGTAGAAGAAGCCATACACAACCTTATTCCCATCACATACAAGACAAAAATTGGTAACATTCAATTCAATAATCAACACAGGATCCATGGTAGCACATCACATTGTAAATAAAAGGAAGCATGAATACATCATGTCTCACAAGCAAAGGATTAATCAAATAAATGAATCCATGACAAAGAAAATACAAGATATGATTGACCTCACCATAGTAGAAGATATTGATAAGATAAAATTTGTCAACAATTCTACATTGTAAGAGACTATTTGATCTCATAAATAGTTGATATATTTGACAAAGATCCTCCTCAAGAAGACATTTGAGGAAACATATAATTCATGTGTTGAATTCTATAAGTATTATAAAGTATTGGATGAGTATTTGTAATAAATGTATTTTTAGAGTGCATGATCAGTGTAACCTGACACTCCTAAGTATCATAGTAGAAAGTCTACATTAAAGGGGGGAATTTCTCTCTCAAATTCTAAAATCACCCTAGAACATTTCATGAAGTCAAAATCCTAGATATATCTATGACTATGATGTAATAAAGGGGTGTGTTATGAGTTATTACATCATAGCCCATGTGAAGTGGCATGTGGTGTAATAACCCATCACAAGGTCTATGCATGTACTATAGGACAAAGGTAGTTGAAAGTTTAGTTAGTATTTTTTTGTGCCTAAAATAGGCATTCTATATATTTAAATACCAATCATTTCATAGTGTAAATCATTTAAGCATTGAATTCTAACAACATTTTAATGGAGTCTCTAGTTTAGGTTCTAGAGTTTGGATTTTGAGCCCAAGCTAATAGCTAGTGTTGGCATTGACAACTAGTGATGACATCTATGTTGGAAAATGCGTTGACATACTAAGAGAACATAGTTTAAATTTTAAAATATATTTATGTGCAAATAATCCCTTCAAATTTCAAATTCTAGTTTCAAGTGAATAACTAATGCTAGACATTAGACTATGGATGCAACTTTCGATAATTTAGATATTTGTCATTACTAAAAACACAAAGTTAGATAATTTTTATTAATTGGGGTAAAGTGGCCTCCACATCTATTTTGAACATCAAACACCAAAAATATTTCCTAACTCTAAGGTTACCTAAATTAAGACAGCTAGATCCAAAATTCCATAGATGTAGTTAGCACCATAAATAGAAAGAGGTAGAACTACAGGTTGAGTTGTCACCATGAAATGTAGCTGGTAGCATGAATAAATGTGTCATTATTTTTATTTTTACATTAATTATAAGTGAAGTTAACACTAATTTAATTTCTTAAAATTAAAAAAATTTAGAACCTATGATTTGCAAATCAAGTCTTGCAAACTATCTACAAGCAAGTGAATCTCCTAAACACAAGTTATTCAATGGTACATATAACAAATTTATGGATAAGGAGCCATGAGCATAGAATTGAGGTATGAATCCTATGAAAATGGACTAGAAAATAATATTTTTTCTCCAAGCAGCACGAGTGGATGGATAAAAGTAGCTAAAGTCACGTGGAATCAATTTAGAGTTAACTACAATTAGCTAAGCATAAATCTCACTAAAATATGCCACTAAATTAGAAATTTACTAGGAGCAAAAATAAATTACATTAGGAAAAGTTTTGATAAAATATTTGCTATAAAAAAGAGTTAAGATCTCGTTTTTAAGGATCCTTTAAAAGGAATCAGACCAAGAAACAATATGAGAAAAAATAAGACCTCCACCTTCAACTAAACTAGTTCAAAGCCAACATGTAAAGAAAAAAATAGAAATATGAAGATATAGTTGTCTTGAAGAAGGTGAATGAAAAGATAGAAAAGATCAACATGAATATCAAAAACTTAGTGTTGGATCAAATTAAGACCTTAGAGATTAGATGTACACTAATATAACATGTGTTGAAGAATTTTTCATTTACTTCAAGGAGTACAAGACATTGATTAGAAAAACCTCATCTATAGTCAAACAAGTAGAAGATAAGTTAGCATCAATGGAAATATATGTTGAAGTACTTCCATGATTTTAATGTTGAGTAGTAAGCATTGCTAAAATTATTGACACCAAGTTAAAATATGGACACCATTGTAATTTAAATAAGAACCAATTTTGATTTTGAAGATATTACACCCAATAAATAAAGAATTGTCTAGGATCTCTCATTAGTCGATCTTGATGTTCCTATGAATTGCTAAAATATAGTAGTGTGTCTACTATCATTACATCATGTAGTAATAACAAATTTCTTTTAGTGATAGATCACATTATAGTGGAGTCTCTAGTTTAGAATTTGGAGTTTGGATTTTGGACCCAAGCTAACAATTGGTGTTGGTGTTGATAATTGGTGATGATGTCTATGTTGGAAAGAATGTTGACTTGTTGAGAAGACAATGTTTGAATTTTAAAATACACTAATGTGTAGAGAAGCCCTTCGAAGTTCAAATTTTAGGCACAAGCAAGTAACTAATGCTAGACATTAGATCTTGGATGCTACTTTTGATAATTTAGATATTTTTCATTATTCAAAACCCAAAGCTACATAATTTTTATTAATTGGTATAAAGTGACATCCATGTGTCTTTTGAACATAGGATGCCAGGAACATTGCCTAGCTCTACCCAATCTATAATGTTAGGTAAGCTTTACTTATCCAAATTAAGGTAGTTGGAGCTAAAATTCTATAGGTGGAGTTGGAACCATAAATAGAAAGAGGTAGAGCCAAATGTTGAGTTGTCACCATAAAATATAATTGGTTCCATTAACAAATGTATCATTGGTGCTAAAACTAAGGTTTGTGCAATCACTATAGGTGCGTAAATCTAAGAGTTGAGATGAAGTTGACAACAAGGTAATTTCTTAAAATTGACCAACATTGGAAATCAATGATTTTCCAAACAAGTATTTAAAATTGTATACACGTAAGTGAATTTCCTAAACAAAAATGATTTATTGACACATCTAGGAAATCATTGGATAAGAAGTCATGGAAATGGAATTTGAGGTATGATTCCTATATAAATGGACTAGAAAGTGACAAATTTTCTCCAGTTGACATTAGTGGATGGATAAAAGCAACTAAAGTCACATAGAATTGGTTTAGAGGCAATTGCAATTAGCTAAGTATTATTTTTTTATAAAATTTACAACTAAATTAGAAATTTACTAGGAGCATAAATATTTTACATTAGGAAAAATCTAGATAAATTTTTTGCTATAAATAAGAGTTGAGAGCTAATTTATAAGGATCCATTAATAAGTGTTAGTTGAAGCAATAACATGATAAATAAAATCAATACATCCAACTTAAAGTAAACTAGTTGAAACCCAACATGCAAAGCAAAAAAATTAGAAATATGAAGAGACAACCTCCTTGAAGAAGATGAATGAAGAGCTAGAAAATAGGATGAACATGGAGGTCAAGATATCAATATTGGATCAAATTAAGTCCTTAGGGATCATATTTATATTGAGATAACATGCATTGGAGCACATTTCATGTCCTTTAAGGAGTTTAAGACATTGATTAGATAAACATCATCTATGATAAAACAAGTTGAAGATAAGTTAGCATCAAGGGAAGGATATGTTGAATACTTCCATGACTTTAACATTAAACAACAAGCATTACTGACCTTACTTCCACCAAGCTAAAAGACAAAAATCAATGTAACATTGTAAGTTTTATTCCAACCAATTATGATTTTGAAGATTTTACATGCAACAAATAAAGACATTGCTCATTATCTCTTGTCAATCGAACTTGATGTTCCTATGAGATACTAGAAAGATAGTTGTTTAAGTACTACCATTACATGCTATAGTAAAAAACTAATTTATTTCAACTATATCTCATATTTTAGTGGAGTGTCTAGTTTATACTTTAGAGTTTGTATTTTAGGCCCAAGTTGATAGTTGGTATTGGCATTGATAACCAAATATGATGAATTTGTTATAAAATATGTTGACATGCTGAGAAAATAAAGTTTGAATTTTAGAATACATTGATGTGTTAATAAGCCCTTCAAAGTTCAAATTTTGGGCCCAAGAGAGTAGTTGATGCTAGACTTCAAACTTTGGATGCTACTTTCAATAATCTAGCTATTTGTTATTCCTCAAAACCTAAAGCTATATAATATAAAATAATTGGGGTAAAGTGGCATCCATGTCTCTTTTGAACATCAAAAACCAAAAACATTGCTTCCCTCTACCCAAGATATAGTGGTAGGCAAGCTCTTGTTACCCAAATTAAGGTAACTAGATCCAAACTACTATAGGTGAAGTTAACACCATAAATAGAAAGACGTAGCACCAAATGTTGAGTTATCACCATGAAAAATAATTGGTGACATGGAAAAATGTGTCATTAGTACCAAAACCAAGGATTGTGCAATAATCATAGGTGTCTAAATCTTAGAGTTGAGATGAATTTGACAATTGGGTAATTTTTAAAAATTGACCAAGTTTGGGAACCAACAATTTGCCAAACAAGTCTTTCAGATTGCTTGCAAGGAAGTGAATATCCTAAAAGTGATTCACTTGAACATCTAGTGAATCAATGGGTACATATTCAAAGAAATAGTATTTGAGGCATGATCCATAATTAAATAGACTAGAAAGTGATATTTTTCTCCAAGTGATTGAAGGAAAAATTTAGCTAAAGTTATTTGGAATCATCTTGGAGGTAATTGTAATTAGTTAAGCATAAAGTTTACTAAAAGATGCTACTAAATTAAAGGTTTTAGGAATAGAAAAAAATTACATTAGAAAAAATTTAGCTAAATTTTTTGCTTAAATAAGACATAATTCTCATTTATAAGGATCATTTGAAAAGGATTAGTTGAAGCAACAACATGAGAAAGAAAAAACAAGACCTCTACCTTCAACAAGACTAGTTAAAATCCAACATGCAAAGCAAAGCAAATTAGAAACATGAAGAGATAACTACCTTGAAGAAGGTGAATGAAGAGCTAGAAAAGAATATGAATATGAAGATCAATATTTCAATATCGGATCAAATTAAGTACTTAGAGATTATATGCATATCGAGATAACATGTGTTGGAGAATATTTTATATACTTCAAGGTGTGTGAAATACTGATTAGACAAACTTCATCTATAATCAAATAAGTAGAAGATAAGTTAGCATCAAGGGTAAGATATGTTGAAGTACTTCCATGACTTTGGCATTAAGTGGCAAGCATTGATAACATCATTGCCACCAAGTTGAAATATGAACAATATTATGATTTTTGAAATTTTGCTAAGAACCAATTCTTATTTTGAAGGCTTTATGCCCAACAAATTTAAAACATTGTGTAGGATCTCTCATCAATTGAGCTTGATGTCCCTATGAGTTGTTAGAAATATAGTTGTCTAACTACTATCATTATGTCTTGTAGTAAGAAAAATAAATTTCAATGATAGCTCACATTTTAATGTAGTTTCTTATTTAGACTTTAGAGTATGGATTTTGGGCCCAAGCTAATAGTCGGTGTTGGCACTAACAACTAGTGATGATGTATATATTGGAAAATGCGTTAACATGTTGAGAAGACAAAGTTTGAAGTTCATAATACATTGGTGTGTAGAGAAGCCCTTTGAATTTTAAATTCTACACCCAATAGAGCAATTAATATTATACATTAAACTATGGATGTTACTTTTGATCATTTAGATATTTATTATTACTCAAAACTCATAGCTAGCTAATTTTTATTAATTGAGATAAAGTGGTATCCATGTTTCTTTTGAACATGGATGCTAGAAATATTGTCTCTCTCTACCCAAGATATAAATTTAGAAAATATCGGGTTATCCAAAATAAGGTAGCTAGACATAAAATGCCATAGGTAGAGTTGGAATCATAAATAGAAAGAGATACTTCTAAAAGTTGAGTTATTACCATGAAAAAATATGTCATTGGTATCAAAACTAAGTTTGGTGCAATCATGATAGGTACCTAAATATAAGAGTTGAGATGAAGTTGACACCAAGGTAATTTCTCAAAATTGACTAAGTTTTGGAACCAATAATTTACTAAGGTAATTTCTAAAATTTGAGTTATTACCATGAACAAATCTGTCATTGGTATCAAAACTAAGGTTGGTTCAATCATGATAGGTGCCTAAATCTAAGATTTGAGATGAAGTTGACACCAAGGTAATTTCTCAAAATTGACTAAGCTTTGGAACCAATAATTTACTAAACATATCTTTTGATTTACGTACAAGTGAATCTCCTAAACACAAGTGATTCAATGACACATCTAGTGAATCAATGAATAAGGAATCGTGGGAATAGGATTAAGGCATGATTCCTAAGGAAAAGGACTGGAAAGTCACTTTTTTTCTCCAAGTGGCACTAGTGGATGGATAAATGCAGCTAAATTGATGTGAAATCAATTTAGAGGTAATTATAATTAGCTAAGAATATTTTTTCCTAAAATATGCTACTAAATTATAGATTTACGAGTAGAAATATTTCACATTAGAAAAAATTTAGATAGAAATTTTACTATAAATAAGACTTGAGATCTTATTTGTAAGGATCCTTTGAAAAGTATCAATTAAAGCAACAATATGAAAAATAAAAATAAGACCTTCATCTTCAACTAGACTACTTGAAATCCAACATACAAAGCAAATAAAATTAGAAATATGAAGAGATAGTTACCTTGAAAAACATGAATGAAGAGCTAGAAAAGAATATGAACATGGAGGTCATCAACATAATACCTTAGGGGTTAGATGTATACTAATATAACATGGTTGAAGCATATTTCATATACTTTAATGTGTGTGAGACATTGATTAGACAAACTTCATTTGCAATCAAAAAAATAGAAGATAAGTTAACATTGAGGGAAATATATGTTGAAGTACTTCCATGAGTTTAATGTTGAGTAGAAAACATTGCTAACATTGCTAACATTACTACCACCATATTGAAATATGGACAACATTGTAATTTAAAAGATGAAGAGATAGTTACCTTGAAAAAGATGAATGAAGAACTAGAAAAGAATATGAACATGGAGGTCATCAAATTAATACCTTAGGTATTAGATGCATACTAATTTAACATGGTTGAAGCATATATCATATACTTTAAGGTGGACAAGAAATCGATTAAGAAAATTTCATCTACAATCAAACAAGTATAAGATAAGTTAGCATTAATGGAAATATATGTTGAAGTACTCTCATGAGTTTAATGTTGAGTGGAAAGTTATTACCACAAAATTGAAATATGGACAATTTTGTAATCTTGATAAGAAATAATTTTGATTTTAATTTACACATAGTAAATAAAGATATTATCTAGGATCTCTCATCAATCACATGTGTATTGGAGATATTACATTATTTCGTAAATATTAAAGCACCTTGATGTACATTTATAAAATATTAAATGAGGGAGTTTGTTTATATTTAGTCTAATGTATGTCTCAATGTGAGAAGTGTCCAAGTGTTATGTAATAAAGTGTGCAAAGTATGAGATGTGAGTTGTGAGAGTGTAAACTGTCAAGTAATTAAGGCAAGAGTCATAGGTTTTAGGTATCAAGTATGAAAGTGAATAGTCACGTGATATGTGGTAAGATGTAAAGTGAATATTAATAAGATTTTTTTCACATGTGAGAATTATGAAAGGATGCATCTCCTAGATGTTTGAGGAGATCAATAGTTAGAGTATTGAAGAGTCAAGTAAGGTTATATAATGGAGATAAAGCTTCATGCATTGTAAGGATAATAATTTTGTAATATTATAATATTTGATGATTTATGAATATATTGTGAGTTTTCTTATTGAGAAATATTCTTGTTATTATGTGAATGAGATTCTTTGTGAAGAACACAAGCTTAAACTAAGAGGGGGGTGAACAGTATAAGATCACTTTTTACTTTTCTTTCCCAAACAATATTATCTAATATAATCAATTCCAATATCAATAGCAATAACTAAAGCAATGCACAAATCATCACACACAATAGAGACACCAATTTAACGTGGTTCACCCAATGTAGGCTACTCCATGAAGAAAATATTTTACTAATATTTTCTCAATAAATCTCTTGGGAATCCTTTCCCTATTACAATTTTTATGGACCTCTGTCCAAAGGAGACACCAATCCCCTAATCAATTTCATGGATATCTATCCATAGGAGACACCAATCCCCTTAGTTGGTTTGTGGATCTCTATCCATAATAGAACTCCTCCTATGCTCTGGTTGGTGATCCTCTAGAAGACTACTACCTCCACTACACTAGCTTATGGATCTCTATACAAAAAATACTATATCCTCACTCAGAAGATCTTTGTCCTCACTTCCTTGGCTAATGTATCTCTATAAACTAGAGACCGCTGCCCTTTGCTTTGTCACCTCCAAATCTTATTCTCAGCTTTGTCTCAAATCTGTACTAAATATAGTCCTTCGGTATCGCACAAATTTTCTCAATCTCTATCTCTAATTTGCATTAAGTACAATCCTTTGGTCTAGCACAAATTTGCTCAATCTCTATATTTGATCTATACTAAACACAGTCCTTCAATCTAGTACAAATCTTCTCAATCTCTGTCTTTGATCTGCAATAAATGCAGTCCTTCGATCTAGCACAAATCTGCTCAATCTCTATATTTGATCTACATTAAACATAGTCCTTCGATATAGCACAAATCTGCTCAATATCTGTCTTTGGTCTGGCACAAATTTTTCCTTAAATCTGCATCATACTCTATCCTTAAATATGTTCTCAAGCCTTAACATAAAGCTTGACTCAATCACAAATCAACTCTGCTAGATCTTCCTCAAACCTTAACTCAAGGTTTGAACAAATTAATCAATCAACTCTACTCACAAGTCTTCTCAAAGACTTCCCTTAAATTTGTTCACAAGTCCTCACTAGAACTTGTCCAATCTGCTCAACAAGTCTTCACCAAGACTTACCTCAAATTTTCTCTACAAGTCCTCACTAGAACTTGTCCAATATACTCAACAAGTCTTCACCAAGACTTACCTTAAATCTGCTCTACAAGTCCTCACTATAACTTATCCAATCTACTCAACAAGTCTTCACCAAGACTTGTCTCAAATCTACATTGTAAGCTTCCACAAAAGCTTACTCAACTCAACTCAATCTATCATAGAAAACTTCTTCAATCACATAAATAATCTTCAAACAGATTCTTGTTTTATCTCACAGAAATATATAGAGAATGGTTAGAGACTCAATATGCTTCACACTCACAACAATGCTCAATCACTTACAATCTCTCTTGTTTTACCACAAAAACATATAGAGAATGGTTAGAGACTCAATATGCTTCACACTCACAATAATGCTCAATCACTTTCAATCTCTCTTTTTTTACCACAAAAACATATAAATAATTGTTAGAGACTCAATATGTTTCACTCACAACAATGCTTAATCACTTTCAATCTTTCCTTCAACTTAATCTAGAAATAAAGAACAATTTGTTTCACAGAACTTGAACTATCATTCCAACACTTCCAATCAACTAAGCTCAATCAACTCCACTCAAAAAATCACTCAATGAAAGCTTATTCAACAATGCTTATAAAAAAAAACTCACATAACAATGATACTCATGATCTTTCACAAATTCTAATCATGCACATGAAGGCACACTCAATATTTCCAACAATGCTTTTCACTCCAACTTAGCATTCACAACATCCAATCCAACAATATTTTACTCACAAGGAAGATGTGCCCATACCTTTTGTTTTTATGGAAATATATTTTCAAAACTTGTCTTAACCACAATCAAATTTTCTTTGCCAACACTAGGGTTAGGTAGCCACAACCTATCTCAAGATCTCCACAAAATAATTTTCTCAAAAAATATTTTTCCATACAAAATATCAAATCCTTTTGTACACCTTATAATATCCAAACTCACAATATCTAACTCAATAATTTCATTAAAAAAAAATGCACAACAATCTCCCTTATACACCTTATAATCTCCACACTCACAATATCTAACTCAATAATTTCATTAAAACAAAATGCACAAAAATCTCCCTTATACACCTTATAATCTCCACACCTTATAAAATAAATTTCAATCACCAAAAATCAAAATACAATATTTTAATTTTTCCTTTACCTTATAACTCCCCTAAGCACTTAGAACTCATGACAATCTCTAGGTAATTTCAATTTTCAACACCTTGGAGAATAAAAAATTGAATAGCATACTATTGGCAATTTGAGTTGTTTTATGTTGTCATTGATGTCACATTAATGTCACAAGGTAACATTGAGTTTTGATGACCAAAGCATTCATATTTCGGAGAGCATGGATATATAAGGGTTTTTGTGAAAACCAAGGTAGGTAAAATAAAAGTTTTTATTTAAAACCATGGATGGCAGATTTGAAATAGGTTTTTCTTAAAACCCAGGTTGGCTTTTTGTTTCATCGAAAAAGGTGCCCCGGAGATGGAGATATTCAATTTTGAATATTTGGTTTAAATTTTAATATTTAAAATTTAATTTTAATTTTTAAAAATTAAAATTACCTCGACGCCGATGTCATCATCAAAAATAAATTAATTTAAAAGCACCACCAATGTTTGCAAAATTAAATAGAAGTTGCATATAAATGCAAAGGCTTTTATTTCAAAAGCCTTGGAATCGAATGCAGAGGAGATAAGACGAAAAGCGTCAAAATATTCGTGTGGCAGTGTGGTCCAACGACGAGCGAGGGGAGTGCAAAGGTTTTTTTTTGTGAAAGAGACGAGGTCCGATTCTCATGAGTTAGAGTTTCGAGCAAGAGAATTAGCCGACATTTTTTTGACGTGAGCAAGGGGAGAAGGACAAAAGCGCATTTTGCGCTCTTCATCCTATGCGAGCACGTAGCTCGCGTGGTCTTTGGCACCGCAATTGAGGATTGTTTGGGTAGAGACGAGGGTTCGATTCCCTCTAAGAGGTAAGTAACGTTTTTATTAATAATTTTTTTATTATTTCCTAATGTTGGAGGAATAAGGTGATGAGGGTTGATTTAATTTTTTATTGGAAGGCAAGTTTAAAAGCACTTTTAGAAAAGAAGATATTTCTGGTATTTTCCTTTTATAAAAGTATATCATATTATATATCATTGGAAATATTATTTCGAGGGCTATTTGACTAACTCATTTAGAAGGAGAAATAAGATGTATGTAGAGAGATATTTCTATTTTTGTAAAGGGTTTCAAAGTGAAGGTTGTTTTGTTTCAAAGTATGTTGAGTGTGGCAGATTTCCAAAGGGGTTTCTTCACTTCATAAAAGGTATGGGCACATTCTCCTATTGATTATTTATGGTGGTTTATTTCTAAAATATCATTGGAGGGAAAAGGATTTTTTGTGTTTTCCTTTTTGAAAGTGGTCGGTTGAATGCATCAAGGTTTTCTGAATTGAGAGTTGTGTTTAAACCTTATGTTATAAGCATAATGGTTGAAGCCCATTGGTTGTGAAAGAACTTGAGTTAGAAAATAATATGAGTATCATTGTTATGTGAGATTTTTGGTTGAGAATTTTTGGAAAATTTTGAGTTGGTTGATACATACTTGGACTAGGGTTGTGTGAGATAGAGTTGTCCCTTGTGATGATTGGTTGAGTTGAGTTGATTGAGCCTAGTCAAGTGATATGTGAAGTGATTGTTTAAGTTCTATGAAATAAACTATTCCATCATTCTATGTTGAGTTGATATTGAGGTTAGAACATATTGAGTCTCTAACAATTCTCTTTATGGTTCTATAAGACTTGAGTTGAGTTGAGGTTGACTTGAATTGAGTTGAGGTTGATTTGAGTTGAGAGTGAGTTTAGAACATATTGAGTCTCTAACAATTCTCTTTATACTTCTATGAGTTGAGTTGAGATTGATTTGGATTGAGAGTGAGATTAGAACATATTGAGTCTCTAAAAATTCTCTTTATGCTTCTATGAAGTGGATTTGAGTTGAGATTACCATTCATTGTTGAGTTCATTTTGAGTACTACTTGAGCATGATTGATTGAGCCTTTGAGAAGGCCTTTGGGATAGATTTGAGGATAGTGTTGGGATAGATTTGAGGACAGTGTTGGGATAAATTTGTGGATAGTTTTGGGCAAGTTCTTGGTGAGCTTGCTAGAGCATATTTGGGCAAGTTCTTGGTGAGCTTGCTAGAGAAGATTTGGATAAGTTCTTAGTGAGCTTGTTGGAGCAGCATTGGACAAGTTCTATGTGAGCTTGTTATTCAACATTGGACAGGTTTTGTGTGAGCTTGTTAAGCAAGTTCTGTGTGAACCTATTGAGCAGGTTCTTAGTGAGCCTATTGATAGAGATTTGGAGGTGATAGAGTACAAATGATAGAGTCTTAGTGGATAGATATCCAGCAGCCAGCATAGTTGAAGACAAATCTGAGTGAGGAGTCTTCAAGTGGAGAGAGGTCCACCAGTCAGTGCAGTAGAGAGACAGGGTCTTCTAGAAGATCACATAGCCAGAGAAAAATGGGAAAGAATTTTCCTTTGGATAGATATCCATAAACATTATAATTGGGAGTGATTCCCAAAGATATTGATTGAGAAAGTTTTAGTAAAATATTTTCTCCGTGGAGTAGCCCACATTGGGTGAACCACGTAAATTGTTGTGTCTCAATTGTGTTTGGTGACTTGTGCTCTTGCTTACTACTGTTATCTGAGTTATTAATCCACACTGCTATATTTGTTTATTGTAATTAAGGACATTAATTAATATTGATTTGGAAAGAAAGTAAAAAGTGGTCTTATACTGTTGACCCCCCTCTCAGTATAAGCTTGTGTTCTTCACATACCTTTAATTCATTCTGCCCATTAAAAAAAATTATCTTCGATAAATTTGAACATGTGACCTTGCACTCCCAACACCCTATCTCAAATCTAGGCCACCAAGTGGGTTGCGTACCCATATGAAACTAATGGTGCACACTCTCCTAAAATAATACCTCACAAAAAACATCGAGTAAATCAAACGAAGGCCTCTTCCTCTAGCAAAACGTCAATCACGTGGATCGAACCCACGATCTCCTCCTTGTAAGCCTTAGCACTTTTCCAACTACCACCTATGCTACCGCTATCGGTGGGATGTCTAATCACCCTACTACCTTTATTCCCTCGTTTCCCTCAATCTTCTTTGAAATGCGAATCTTCTTCTTCCTAGGGTGCAGTGCTTTGATTTCCTCCTCTATCTCGCATTGGAAGGTGTAAATTCAACTTTAGGAAATGGAATTTATTTCCTATATAAATGCACATTATATTTTGACTTCTCACATCGGCCCATTTTGAATTTAAGAATTTGAATTAGTTTTTAAATATTAAATTTAAAAACCTTTGTCTCCATTATTAATTTAAATTAAAATTTTAATCAAAGATTAAAATATTTTAATTTAAATTAAATATTTTGTAATCTGCTCATGGGTCTTTTTAACTTGAACCTTGTTTTTCTTCACCTTGTTATTTGGCCCGAAATATTATAATAATATAATATTATTATTTAATTTAAACTTGCTTCTCCTTCCTCGGGTCTTCATCCTTTGGGCCCTTTTTAGGCATATAATATTAAAAATAAATATTATATCCTATTCCTTTACAAGACCTTGCTTTTGGAAAAACCACTTGATGTCCTTAATGACGGTGAAATTAAACCAATATTCTTTTGACATCAATGACAACAAAACTACTCAAAATTTCCAACACATTGATATTGATGTTATGTGAATGCATTATTGTGATTAATATTTTATCTTGGATAAGGGACCTATGAGATAATCTAAGATAATTCCCAACATTTTAATGTCCCTATGAGTTTCTAAAAATATAGTACTCTTACTACTACCATTACATCATGTAGTAATAATAAATGTCCTTTAGTGACAACTCACACTTTAATCGAGACTCTAGTTCAAACTTTAGAGTCTGGATTTTGGTACCAAGATAACAACTAGTGTTGGTATTGATAACTCGTGATGATTTCTATATTATAAAATGTGTTGACATGTGAAGAAGATAAAGTTTGAAGTTTAGAATATAGTAATGTGTATAGAAGCCCTTTAAAGTTCAAAGTTTAGACCCAAGAAAGCAACTAATTATTGACATCATACTTTGGATGTTATTTTTTATAATTTAGACATTTTTCATTACTCAAAACCCAAAGCTAGCTAATAGAAATTACTTGGGGTAAAGTGGCCTCCATATATCTTTTGAACATTGATGCCAAAAATGTTACCTACCTCTACCCAAGCTATAAACTTAGGCAAGCTCTAGTTACCCAAGTTTAGGCAACTAGACCCAAAATGCCATAGGTGTATTTGGAACCATAAATAATGAGGTAGTGTCAAATATTGAGTTGTTTCTGTTAAATGTAGTTGGCACCATGAGCAAATGTGTCATTGGTACTGAAATTAAGGTTAGTTTAGTCCTAATATGTGCCTAAATCAAAGAGTTGAGATGAATTTGACACCAAGGTAATTTCTTAAAATTGACCAAGTTTAGAAATCAATGATTTATCAAAAATTCTTTCAAACTACCCATAAGCAAATGAATCTCCTACACACGATTTATTCAATGACAGATATAGAAAATTGATGGACAAGGAATAATGGACATAGAACGTGAGGCATGATTTCTAAGACTTTGCATAGATCAACCTCAAGATATATATGAGCATGCATGGAATTTTAATTTTCTTATGTTGATTTATCTATGGAAATATTTTTCCTAACAACACTACAATATGTTCAAGAGTTAAATGCATTTTAAAAAGTAAATTCAAATTTATCAACAAAACCTAGAGTTCACTAAGAGATCAAAATCTAAAAACCAAGCTTTTATAAAAATCTTGTCTCCCTTGTGAAACCAAGGACCAACATTGAAAATAACATTTAAGTCCTTTTGTTTTATAGAAAGCACAATGAAAAGCCCATGGAAATATGAGTAAATTTCAAGCTCATGTGATATAATAGGTGATTAAATTTAACATATCCACTCAACTATAGTAAGAATAGTGGGTTAAAATAATTAAACCTATAGATCAAGGCTCTCTCAAGGAGTTTAGAAGCAAACAATAGATCTCCTTATTTTCTAATTAAATAGAAAGAGAAGAAGATATTTTGTCAATAATATAACCTTACCTATGAGAGGGAAGTGAAGTATTATCTAATATAGAGAAAAATATTTATCCATTCAAGGAGCCTTCAATGTATTGACTAATATTTTTGTTGGAAATATCATAAGTTATTTTAAGGTCACCTCTTAGAATAAATCTTTATTTGGAATCTTTGAAGATTTCAATTTAACTTTCTTGAAACTTGATCACTATGTGATGCTCTAGAAGTTATATACATAACATCCTTCAAAAAATCCTTTAAGGCTCTTATCTGTAGCATTAGAAACCTTGTATGTTACCTCAAAAATGGTTATGGAGTATTTTTCTTAAAAGTTGAATCTCAATTGTGGCTCTTACAAGTCAATTTAAATTTGTATTTTGTTGACTTACCTATTCTAGCCCCTTTTGTTAGTTTGTAATTATTAACTAATTTTTCATTTTAATTGGTAGTTTGGCCATTTTAATACTTTATTGTAACAATCACATGACATTAGCTCAAATGACTATATTCCTCAACTTTCAAGGAGGATATCCAAATTCAAATCTTGCCAAGTGATACATGCATAATTGCCAAACTATTATAATACCACTATATGGTCATGATGTAATATAGGTGGGACCCATTTCAATCCCATATAACCATTTAAAAAATACTTCCATGTAAAGAATTATTACATTTGGTATCAATTTAATTACAACATAATTGACTTCCCTTTTTATTAGAGATTTTCTTTACCTTCTTCAAATGCTATGTTTTTGTAATTATTCCTTGGTAACATTTTCAATAAGAGATAAAATCTCACTTAACCAATTTAATTTGAAATTTAAATTTTGTCAAATCAAATATCAACATTGCTATTGGTTGAGTTATCTACTTATTGGTTTCCTTGTCCATAGATATGTTGATATTTCCAATATACTACCTCCAAAATAATTAATAGAAATCATAAATAATATTATATTTTATCCAGATTATGAAATCCATTTTCTTGATAGCATTAATAATAATTTATGACTTCCCCTTAATTGAAATGTATTTCCATCACTTTTTAATGGTAAATTTGATCCTTGTAAGAATTTCCCTAGACTTTCATAGTTTTTAGATGTGGTTCCCTATGATCATAAGTAAGGAAATTTTGTCTTTACTATTTCAAAAAATGCCACCTTTGCTAGTTTTCCTCATATTTCCTTTGGAGGCACCATCAAATCAATTTCACGAACCCAAATTTTAGAGAATTCTATTTTACAATAATTCAACTTATGTTGGAATATATTACATTATTTGGTTCCTTACTAATGTACCTTCATGGGTACATATTTAGATTAGGAGTTTATTTAGGACTTAAGTCCTTTATTAAAGCAATGTAATAAATGCACAAGTGTTAGAATGTGCAATGATGTAAATGTGCATGTAGTCCACATGTACATAAGTCCTTAGAATAGAATAGTGAGGTGTCATAGGAATATTGAAGGCAAAGAGTTGCATATCATTATAAATAGGCCTTCATAGAATAGAAAAGTGAGAGGATTTTGGAGTGCATAGGTTGAGTAGTAGTAGATACAATGTAGATCCATTTTTGTAAATATGGAGAGGTTGTGACCTCCATTGGAGAGCATTGTATATTTTCGTGAGCTTTCTTATATGAGCATTTCTTGAGTGTTGTATCAAGTTTTCTATCATATTTTCATGCATATTAGTTAGCCATTATCATAGTTATAACATTGCATGCTTATTTCCATACTTGTGGTTGCATTTCCTTTAAATTTAAAGCTTCAAAAGCTAACAGTGGTATCAGAGCACTAGGTAGATCAATAGGAAATAGTGAGAGCCACAAGAGTGATTGAGAGGAGATTGTAAATCTCATTTTTAGATTTTTGAAATTATATTTTGGCTAGATTTTTTCCACAGAGTTGCAGAAAAACTTGTGAAGACTAGAACTCAGTATTGAATCCACTAGATTGGCAATCCAACTAGTGAAGATTGTTTTCTATAGATTTATAGAATTTTTTATTATTATTTCCTAATACTTTGTCATAGAAGAAAGGAGATTCAAATAGAGTTGGGAAGCTTCCTACAAGATCTAGGAAGAATATCATATTTGAATCAATCTGGTACCTAAAGCAACAAGTTGGAGATTGAAGATTTGGAGGCCTAAGGAGAAAGGTCCCATTGAAATATTTGTGGATTGAAGACTCCCAGTTGAAGATTGAGGAGAGATCTAGTGGCCAAGGAAGCCACATTGAAGATTGTAAATCTAGGAAGGAGGTCCTAGAAAGAAGACCCCATTGAAGGAAGAAGAGACTCAAGGAGAAGAGTCCTAGTGAAGATTGGAGATTGGTGATCTCCATTGAAGATTGAAAACTTCACATTGAAGAAGAGGTCCATAGAAGGCCCTATTGAAGAACTTCCATAGTGGAATATTGAGGATAGAGAAGGACTAACAAAAGTCCTATTGCAGATTTTAGTAGCAATGGATTTAGGAGATCCAAGGAGGAGATCTCATTGTAAAACTACCATAGTTGAAGATTGAAGAGATCAAGGAAGGTCTCATTGAAAGTTTTGAGAAACTGCAAGATTGAAGGCCCTAGGAGAGGTCTCAAGGAGAAACAAGGAGAAGGCTTGGTGAGCCTCATTGAAGGAGTTCCTAGAAGAACTCATTGGAGAAATTTACTACCAAGGAGAAGCTCTCCTGATAGTAAATAAATTGGGACAATTGTCACCATCCGACAACAAGCCCAAAGGTGAAATATTTGGCAAGAAGTTTGTCAAATTTCGAAGTAGTTTGGAGAAGATCTCAAGACTTTCAGAATCTTGAGAAGAAGGCCATTAGATAGGCCAAGATTGAAGTCATATTTTGACAAGAGAAAGGAGATAAGAAAAGCCACCAAATCTAAGATATTTGGGGATTGCCATTGAAGGCTTGAAGGTCATTTCAGAGATAGGAGATTTGTTGATTTCTACAGTAGATTATTGAAGAGTTCTTGAGGAATATCTCAGCTACGATTTGGAGGAATTTCCTACCAAATTTTTGGGATTCAAGGACAGCAATTCGGAGAAGGGTTTGACTGCTTTACAATCTGAAATTTTTCATATTTGAGGATAGAGAGAAAGCAACAATTTGGGCAGCATTAGTAGCTGCTAAGGTTCAGATTTTAGAAGTGCATTCTAAAGAGAAATTAGAGCCACCAAATCATAGTTTTAGGCAGCATATTAGTGGAGTGTTAAAGCTGCAAAAGGTGAGCCAAAGAGCTATTTTTGGATAGCCTAGAAGAGCTACAATATCATCTACAAAAGGCAGCAATTTAGGTGACTTAAATCACCATCATCATCATCATCTACAAAGGTAGAAAGGTATGCAACAAAGGTGCAAAAAGATTCATTAGTTGAACTTTTATATTTGGATCTTATTAAGTTTATTGAGCACCAATTTTCAAGATTAAAGGTTGCATAAATAGTGTTCATTTAAGTCTTCAAGGGAGTGCATAAGTTATTTTCTACAAGGTTCAAACCTGCACAAAAAATAGAAGTTAGATATATTTTGAGAGAAAGAAAAATATCAACATTCTATTGACTATTCTAAGCAAGAGAAGACTCCAAAAATTTGCATATTCTATAGTGCAAAAAGTTATTGAAAAGCTTGGATTATTGAGTGCAAAAGTAACCAAGCAAGAAAGATATTGCCAAGGATTTGAAGGTAATATTGACTTCAGATTTATCTCAGCATTTTGAGAGGTCAAGAGAGTTGATTTAAGAGCACAGGGGGGCAAATGTCTATCTCATCATACTCTACATTTGCATAGCACCTCATTAGAGCTATTCAAGGGAGCTCTAAAAGTAAAGTATCTCCAAGGAAAAGGGGAGATATCTCGAACATCATCTACCTGCATATTTGTTAAGCAAATCAAGAAGAGAAGTCATTAATAGAAAGGTGAAATAAGAGATTGTTTTTAGACTTCTATAATACATATCCATCCAAGGATCATTGAGTAGAAGGTAGGAGAAGCTATTAGCTATACTAAGGACATCCAACATTATAAGGTACAATCCAATAGCCTTTGGTGAAGGCAAAGCAAGGTACCTTACATATTTGATAGCCTTTGGTGAAGGCATCATAGTGAAACTCAGCAACGTCTACCTCCAAGAGATAAAAATTAGATAATGCCAAGCATCATAGGGTTCTATCCATATAAAAGCATTGGGAGTAGCATCATTGGCACTAAGAGTAAGCATTGTTTTACCCATGCACTTGCACCAAAGCAAGTATTGCATTCAACTAAGACATACAACATGGAAGTCATTATAGTTGGTAAAGCAAACTCAAGTAGTTACACCAACTAGATAGGGAGGAGACACATCAAAGTGATAATGCACATCCTTCAAAGTTTGACTTAGATTCAAGGAGTTACCCATCATTGAAGCCATCACATACACCTGGTTGGCATTCTTGTAGAAGCGTTGGAAGATAACCATCTCTTCCAGAGAAGCGTTGAGAGAATCAACATCATTTCTCTCAAGTAAAGCGGTTGGAAATATCGATTGTTGAAGCACTGGAATAGCATCATAGTCTATAGAGAATGAGCATTAAGCGAGCAAGAGAAAGCATTTGTATAGCCCAAGGGAGTTAGGGCAAAGTGGTGAAGGTATTGCACCACGTGGAAGAAGGTGTCTCATGCACACCATAGATAGTCACCACTACATCGAAGGTATCTCAAGCATGCAACATTAGAAGTATACCTGGATGAAGCATCATTATTATAATACCCTTGTAAGAAGCGTTAGGTCAGAGGTATTGAAGGTAACAGATAAACCATTCAATGCCACTTGTTATTTGATGTTGGGAAGGTGCAGTATAAGCAGTTGAAAGAAGTTAGGCAAATCAAGTGCCACTTGGCACCATCTTTCCTACACCGTGCTCTAACCCTGTAGAGAGCACACTTCAAAAGGAAGCATCGAAGTAGTGCTCAAATAGGATGTCAACTCGAAGATAATTCAAAGTGAAACTAAGGTAGCATTAAATAGTTGAGAGCACATGAAGATTGAGGAGTAATAAATCATTTCTAGTGTACTTATTGGAGAAATAAGGATGCAGGAAAAAACATCAATATTGAAGGGTAAACCCACTAGTTGATTTAGAGTGCACAAGTCAGCACTAAGATATAAATGAGAAGCATGCTCAGTGGTTGAAGAAGAAAGAGCATAAGGCCACAAGTGAACATTGGAGAAGGCACACAGTTTGGTGACAAAGGAGTGAAAAACTATACGCAACATCTCAAAGTTGGCAAGGAGTCAACTATCACCAATTTGTAGTAGTTCGAGTTGATTACAAAGAAATTTCAAGACCGAGCTTAGTATTGGAAAGGTAAGAGTTATATTGCAAATTTTATTAAGGTTGAAATCAACTAAACCTTATAATCTAGAGAAATTGAATGATAGGAGTAATAAGGTGTTAAATCTCTAGAAAGCATTCTTGATTATCTTGAGAAGGAAGTAGAAAATAGAAGCATTAAAATATTTATTATTATTGCTTCAACTATTTGCAAATTCATAAAAACAAGGAGTTATAAGGTTAGGAAAACTTAATTTGCAAATACATACTTAATCTAAATTTCTAACTAGGGAGATATAAGGAATCCTACATCAAATTGAAATCATAGAAATTTAGAAACTACATTATACAAAGGTAGAAGGAAAACTAACTCTAGTTGGAAGATTGATTTTATTAGTCTCATACTTAAATTGAAGAGACATAGAGAATCCAACTTAAGTATCTCAAAGATATTTAAATCTTATCCTTTGAAATTGCATTTATAATATTTCTACAAGAAGAGATAAAATAGTTGATTGAAAAGTGATAAAAGTTGAACATTATTCTAAGTGTTTCATCACCTTACTAGGGAGACAAAAGGAATTCAACTTAAAGCTAATCTAGAAAGCTTAGCACACTATCAAGTTCATTATTAAGTCCAAAAGATATTTTTACAAAATTTGAAAATTGGATAAGTCTTCCTAAGATTGATTCTACAAATCGAAGAAGAGTATTTAATCATTTTACTAGGGAGTCATAAGGTTGACTACTACAAAGGGTCTACCAAAATATACTCAAAGGTACTATAGAATCATCAACTAGTATTTATTCATACTCTCCAAATACTAGTGAGTAATAAGGAGTTCATCTTCAAAGATCTAATTAGAAGAAACATGGATGACATTGTCAGAAATGCCTTCAATAGTGAGGAACTATTGCATGAGTTAGAATTTTATTCTCAAAACTTGATTGATACATTTGAAGGGTACAAATACTTGTCCACTAGAAAAAAGGAAAGATTCTCAATGTTTCTCAAAGAGGCAAAGGAAGGAAATTTTATGACATTAATTGGTTATCTACACAAAGTACTCTTCAGAACATGGTGGAACACTCAAAATATAGTTACACTTACTCCAGAAGAATGTTTAATGATATATCTATCATTGATTGTTTTTTAATACTTTCAAAATGAAAAGCAGAACAACAATCATAAGCAATATTATTGTGATGATATACTAACTCATCATGAAGAGGATAAACCACTAACAAAATTGCAGAAACGACGAAGGAAAAGAAAGAAAAAGAAGCATAATAGAAATATGAAGATGAAAGAAAGTACTTTTAAGATGAATTCAAATCAAAGTGAGCCAGAGAGAGAAGATGAAGAAACACATCCAAATACAGATAACAGGCACAAAGAAGAAAGCAAGAAAAGAGAACTCAAATTTCAAGATCAAGACAAAGATCCATATTGAAGACTAAAGTCTTCAAAAACCAAACAATGTAATACAAGGGGGTGTTGGAATATATTACATTATTTGGTTCTTTACTAATGTACCTTCATGGGTACATATTTATATTAGGAGTTTATTTAGGACTTAAGTACTTTATTAAAGCAATGTAATAAATGCACAAGTGTTAGAATGTGCAATGATGTAAATGTGCATGTAGTCCACATGTACATAAGTCCTTAGAATAGAATAGTGAGGTGTCATAGGAATATTGAAGGCAAAGAGTTGCATCTCATTATAAATAGGCCTTCATAGAATAGAAAAGTGAGAGGATTTTGGAGTGCATAGGTTGAGTAGTAGTAGATACAATGTAGATCCATTTTTGCAAATATGGAGAGGTTGTGACCTCCATTGGAGAGCATTGTATATTTTTGTGAGCTTTCTTATATGAGCATTTCTTGAGTGTTGTATCAAGTTTTCTACCATATTTTTATGCATATTAGTTAGCCATTATCATAGTTATAACATTGCATGCTTATTTCCATACTTGTGGTTGCATTTCCTTTAAGTTTAAAGCTTCAAAAGCTAACACCATAGACCCTTTGTGTTAACTTCATTGTCATAGATGACCCCTAAAATTTTATTATAATCCTTCAACCAAGAGCTAGCACATATGTTTCCACACTTAATACTTCCCATGATGAGCAGCACACTTATAAATATTTTCTAAAGGAGGCAATAATATGATTCCAAACAGTTATCATATAGCATTAGCTCGACTAGATAAAGTTTTCAATTTTTAAGACCTAAATTCAAAATTTTCCAAGTGATACATGCATAATTTCCAAGCTATTATAATACTAATATGTGGTCATGACGTAATAGGAATGGGGATAATTTCAATCCTATATAACTTATTTTAAAAAATGTATTTCAAACTTGAGCATGGTATTGATATTTGTTTTTCAAATTTCTATTTTTTTGTTCAAGACATAAATTTCAACAAATAACAATAAGATCAATCCTTTATAAAATGCATAATGCTAAACGATTAATCCAACATTTCATCAACTCTTTCAATGTTGATAGGCTACCTAATGTATTCTCATATATTTAAAAAAACACCGCCAAAATGGTATAGCAAAGGAACAATGAAGTAGTAAATAGTATGATGTTTCTACATCCTTCTTACACAAGGCACACCTAAAAGATCCATGATATCCTCTTCTTTATATATTATCACTTGTAAGAATATTTATTTTGAAAAATAACCAGAGGAATGTTGAGGCCTTAGGTAGGGTCTCAAGTGACCAAATATTCTTCTAAGAAAAGTCTTTGGGAGTAGAAAAAAATGATTGCTTTAAAGCCCTATATTCCAACTTGACTGAGTATCCACCATTTTGATATGTTTAAAAAAATATAAAAATAAAAATTGTGTAACATTTTTTGAAGCTCATTTGCTATTTAATTAAATTTATCTCCTTTAATAGGTTGCTAATAGAAATTCATGATCTGGAATCATCACTCACATCAATATGATTTTTTTACCTTATCTAATGGTATTCGCTCATTAGGTTAGATTCCTCAACCTTCAATATGAAGACCAAGGTTCGAATATTTCCAAGGGATACATGCATAATTATCAATATTTTCATAGTACCACCATGTGTTCATGAGTAATATGGTTTATATAGTTGTAAGCTTATTGTAGTGGGAAGGGCTTTGGCCTCTCTTTGAGAGGTCCAAGATTCAAACTCTACTCAGTATGAGGGAACTGGGGCCCCTCATAAAAACCTGCATAATCTCATTGAAATATATATATATATATTGAAATATATATATATATATATATATAATTTTTTAACCTTTGAACCTATATAAGCTAAGCATACGCAAGCTAGAATTTTCTAGTTTGGATAAGAAATAAGAGGATAAGTTTTCAACCAAGAATGAAACCAAAAATTTTTAGAATCTCTCTCTTTGATCGATTGTCTAATATATTTCTTGATCAATTGAAAACTATGTAATATGAAGTTTCATGTTGTCAATCCTCTATCCAGGGTTTGTTTCCTAAACAATTTATTACATTAGTAGAACCTTGTATATTTTTAAGAAATATTTTTCCCCAACTCTTTCCATATTTGAATAATATCCAACTAAGTTTTTTCCCTAATGCCAACCTCATAAGTCTGTAATTTTGCAATATTGCTCCTCTAATATTATTTCCTTCATAAACCCTATCATAATTTTTTATTCAATTATATGGGATTAAAATTGGCCCCACCTATATTCTAGTATGACCATAGAGTGGTATTATAATAACTTGGAAATCACTTAGAAATATTTAAACCTAGATCTCCTACTTGAAATTTCAAAATTTTAACCATTTTAGAGAATGTCATTTGATACAAACCCTATTGCAATTACAAAGACAAAACCTGAATTTTTCCTCACATCCTTTCTAAAGAAAATATCTTTAAATTTTATAAAATCTGGATACTATACCTACTAGAAATATTAAAAGAAACATTATATAGGAATATATATAAATATTGTTAGCTTTTGATGGTGTATGCCAAGGGAGAATGCAATCACAGGATATAAAATATGCAGAAATGTAAGATGCTGAAATATGCTATTAATGGAAAGTGATGAAAATGATACAATGCAATATGGAGGAAATGAACACTCCAGAACTGATGCTAAAGAACTACATTGTATCCATCACCAATCTATATGGTGATCTACACAAGTATACCTACTACTACCTACAATGATATATAATCACTCACTATGAGGCCCTTTATATAGAAATATGGATTGCTTGGCCAACACTCTACCTAGTTGTACAAGGGGACACCTTGCACATTTACAACTTGCACATAGACACTTGTGCATTTATTATATTACTTGAATTAACTAGCTAACTACCCCCTAAAGTAATCTACTACTCTAGTTATGTACCAAGGGTGGTACATTTACATGACCCAAATGATGTAATATACTCTAACACCCCCCTGTATTACATTATTTGGGTATTGAAGACTTTAGTCTTCAATATGGATCTTCTTCTTGAATAGTCTAAATTGTATTCTTCTTCTCTGTTTACAAGAATCTGTCCAAGTAAGTAATTTGTATCTTCACACAAGACCGAGAATGCTTTGGCTGAAGACTCCTCCAATGCTTGAGTCTGAGTATGTCTATCTGGTTCTGTCTTTGTGGTTTCTTCTTTGTTCATGTCTTCTTTACTATGTTCTCTCTTAGTGTGCCTTTTCTTCCTCTTCCTCCTTCTCTTGCGATTCTGTATTGACACTTGTGGAATTTATGTTTCATGACGAGTTAGTCTATCATCACAGTAATATTGATTTGTATTGCTAGTTTGTTTCATGTGTTGGGCAAGTACAAAAACAATTAATGATAGGTAAATCATCAAACATTCCTCTGATGTGAAAATGACCAATTTTTGTGAATTCCACCATGTTGTGAAGAGAACTTCATGAAGATATCCAATTAATGTTGTAAAGCTGCCCTCTTTTGCCTCCTTAAGGAATAATGAGAATCTCTCTTTATCGCTAGTAGATAGATACTCATATCCTTCAAGAGTATCTATTAGGTTTTGAGAGTAGAATTCTATTTCATGGAATAGTTCTTCATTATTAAAAGCATTTCTTAGTATTTCATCCATGTTTGATTGATCTAGAGATTTGAGAATATTCTGAGTAGTCTACCTTGTAACTCCCTAGTTAAGAGTATATGAGTTGGTTTGATAAAACTATTCAAGTCTTAGCTTTTGTAGAATTCCTTATATCTCCCTAGTTAAGAGATGTGAACTAATTTGATAAAACCTTTTTAGAATTAGGTTTTGTAGGCTTCCTTATATCTCCCTAATAATTAGAATATGCTTAGTTCACCTTCTAAGTTGATTTTGTAATGTTTTGAGAATAATCAACCTTTTAATTTTACCTTATCTTTCCCAATGAAGTATGCTTTAATGGTTGGATTTCTTTTTGTCTCCTTAGAATGAGTATGAGATAATTTTTACCAATTAATTCCAACTCTATATGTAGGCAATTGATTTGCTTCTCTTTCCAATAGATTAATTTTCTAAATTCCAATTATATGTATATAGTTTGAAGTAGTATGCCTTATATCTCCCTACTTTTTGGAATATTAGAAAACAATAATATTTGCAATAATAGAGTTTTAATTTTCCAAGTAGAAACCCTTATATCTCCTATGTTATAAATTGTAAATATTAACCTATTTAGGTGTATAGATATCTTTTAATTTTTACTTTCAAATGTGGTTGATTTTGCTATGGTTTCAACCTTATATTATACCCCTTATAACTCCTTAATGAAAGAAAATTTAATTAAGGTAAATCCTTACCTTTATAATGCTGAAAATGGATGCTATATTCTCCAATGTATGGGTGTTGTATTCTCCAATGTATGGGTGATGTATTCTTCCTATCTCATATTCATTGTATTCTTCAACATATGGTCACTATATTCTCCAATGTATGGGCATTGTAGTTGCTGGTTTATGATAGGCCTTTAATGCAGGCTTACACTCCTCTTGAATGGTGCACAGGCTTGATTTAGCTCCTTCCTACAAATGTGCTTCCACACCTTTCAATGCTTGACCTTGCTTTGACTTCATCCTTGACCATGAGATTTTAATGCTCTTATCTCCTCTTACACATTGTGCTCTTTTGCTTGCTATGAATGCACTGCTCTCCTTGAGTTTTGGTACCTTAAATAGAATGGATGTCACTTGACGTTGGACAAGTGTCATGGGAGTTACATTCAATGCTCAAGAAACTTAGATGCTCTTCAACACTTTGGCGAATAGACGTTAGGGTCTTCTATGAGCGAATCTTCAATGCTCTTGGCTGGGAATAATGATGACTCTTTTTGAATAATGCCTCTAACACTTCTAATATGAGCGTTATATTATGGATGCTTCTTCTAACACTCAAGAATGAATGTTTTGGATGTTATGAGCGCTCCTTTCAGATTTTCCAAGTGTTAGGTCCTTTGTATGCATGTAGAGCTTGCTTCAACGTATATCTTTCCTTGCCAACCCTTGCTCTATTGTATTTCCTCAATGCTTATTCTCTAGCTGGATCCAGTTCGATGTATGATGCTTTGGTGGCTGAGTGGCGCTCTCCTCGATGTGTGTATGGAGCTTTGATGGCAGCTTAAGTGGTGCTCTCCTAGCAATTTTCTCTTGGTAATCTACCCTTCTCTTTTTACGTCTTCTTGCTATCTTTCTTCTCTATTGTAGTGAGTCGTGCATTGGAATGCAATAGACAACAGTTGCTTGATATTCTGCCCTCCTTATGTTGGCTTTGGCATTGTAGGTGAATGCTTGATGATAGGTCGAAGATGGAGGCTTTGTTCACCTAAATATGAGCCCTTTGTTGGCTCTCTTCCTTGCTTGGATAATGTTGCAATTTTTGCAGCCCGTTGGAGTGTTTCTATGACACTCAAGCTTGTCCTTCCAATGGTGCAAGAAACTAATGTAAACACCTTTACAAAAGTTAGAATAGAATATTTGATTTTGCACCTATTTTCCAATCTCCTTGCAAGCTTGCTTTCTGCTAGTTCTGATGATTGCTTCTTTGTACAATATCTTGTAGGCAAGGGATGATTCGATGTTGTCTTCTTTATTAGACAACTCGCTCCTTTGCTTGGTTAATTTAGTAATGAACCCAAGCTAATAATCATGCACATAATATGCTTTTGGAGGAGGAATTTTTGCACTAACTTTTACCTGTAATGAGCTCTTAGTGCACCTTGAATCTGAGACTCACCAAGTCTCGATTTTTGGCTTCTTTTCAAGGATCTTAATGGTGGCTTTCTTCTTCTCCACTCCTTGGAGGAATATGATCCTATTTGGTGGCTTCTCTAGGCCACAATACCTTGCTGGTATTGAGTTCTGAATAGTGTCTTTAGACACTTTGATATTTGCAGATTTTTGTGTCCTTGATCTTAACAATCAATACACAAAATAACCCTTTTGAGAGTAACTAGTTTAATGAACAACTAGTATAGTGCAATGAACCAATAATACCTTCAACTTAATGCACTTTTAAAGGTAACAATAATCTCACCTTATTGCTCCTGTAAATAACCTCTCAAAGTAGTTTCAAATGCACTAATGATCACTGCAAATTTCTTAATGTAGTCCTCTTCTCAATAATTAGATAATAGGAAGAATGTATCTAACTCCTATTAATGTGCAGGTAATGAACCTTAACAGAAACTATCTTTTGCACTTTCTTTGAGGACTTAAAATGCAACCTTCTAATTTGCAACTTTCCGAATTCTAATAAGGTGCTTAATGAAGTTAAGTAGTAATCCGAATTAAGTGTTCAAGTAATGAACCTTTTGCACCTAAGTTGCTTACCTTTGATGATGAATATCTTGATGAGTTGATTCACCAAATTTCTTGTCTAGAATGGTGGTTGCTCGCAGCTGTGAATGCTTCTAGTCTACTGCTCTAAAATTGTAGTAGATGATTTCAACTTCTCCTTCAGGATCTAGCCTGGAACTCCGAAGTCTTGTAGCTAGTAATGCTATCTTGATTGTTGTCCTTTAGCAGTCAATCTATTCATTGAAATGTTGTCCTCTAGAACCTTAGATTCTCTAAAATGTGCCTTCTTTAGCTATGAAGGGCAATCTCCAAATCTTCTTGGATTTGGTAGGTTTCTTCTATCTGAGTTCTTCTTCAAATAGGGCTTTCTTCTCAAGAATCTGAAGGTCTTGAGGTCTTCAATATTCTTCTTCAAGATTTGGCACTCCTTTCCAAATTCTTCTCCTTTTGGGCTTGTTGTTGGATGGTGACAATTGTCCCAATTCTTTCACTATATTTTGTAGTGAATTTCTCCAATGAGTTCTCCTAGGAACTTCTTTGATGGCTTCTTCAATTTCTGCAATGAGGCTCTCCAAGCCTTCTCCTTGTTTCTCCTTGAGACCTCTCCAAGGTCTTTAGTCTTGCAGCTTCTCTGGTCTTCTTGATGAGACCTTTCCTTCAACCTTCAACTACGGAAGTGTTGGCAATGAGATCTTCTTCACGGATCTCTAGAACAGGACTTTTGATAGTCCTTCTCTATCTCTTCCAAGGATGGAAGTTCTTCAATGAGACCTTTGATGGGTCTCTTTAGCTTCTTCTAGAGGAAGTCTTCAATCAGCAAAGGAGATCACCAATCTCCTATCTTTCATGGACTCTTCTCTGGAGTCTTCTTCAGGTTCAAGGACTCTTCTCTGGAGTCTTCTTTAGGTTCAAGGCTTCTATGGCCTTTTCTTCTGTAATAAGGCTTCTGTGGCCTTTTCTTCTGCAATAAGGCTTCTGTGGCCTTTTCTTCTGCAATAAGGCTTTTGTGGCCTTTTCTTCTACAATAAGGCTTATGTGGCCTTTTCTTCTCAATGTGCAAGTCTGCAATAAGGCTTCCTTTAGTTTTCTTTTTTGCAACAAGATATTAGTAAGATGATTCTAAATCTTGTCAATGATGAATCTTCACTAGTTGATTTGTCAATCTAGTGGAATGAATGTTGAGTCCTAGTCTTCACGAGTTTTTTTGCAACTCTGTGGAAAGACTCTAGCCAAATGCAATCTCAAAAGTTCTGGAACTAAGATTTGCTTCTCCTCTCAATATCTCTTGAGACTTTCCTTGACCAAAAAAAAAAAAATATCTCTTGTGGCTCTCCCTAATCCTATCTAGATCTACCATGGCTCTGATACCACTGTTAGATTTTTATGGTGTATGCCAAGGGAGAATGCAATCACAGGATATAAAATATGTAGAAATGTAAGATGTTGAAATATGCTATTAATGGAAAGTGATGAAAATGATACAATGCAATATGGAGGAAATGAACACTCCATAACTGATGCTAAAGAACTACATTGTACTCCATCACCAATCTATATGGTGATCTACATAGTATACCTACTACTACCTATAGTGATATATAATCACTCACTATGAGGCCCTTTATATAGAAATATGGATTGCTTGGCCAACACTCTACCTAGTTGTACAAGGGGACACCTTGCACATTTACAACTTGCACATAGACACTTGTGCATTTATTATATTACTTGAAGTAACTAGCTAACTACCCCCTAAAGTAATCTACTACTCTAGTTATGTACCAAGGGTGGTACATTTACATGACCCAAATGATGTAATATACTCTAAAAAATATAGTCTTTATGAATTATAGCCCTTCAACCATGGTTAATAATGCACCTTTCCAGCCTACCAAACAAGATTTAGTTCTATTTAAAATTGAGTCCTAGAGCTTCCTCTTATTTTCTTTATTATACAAAGGAGTAGCTCAACTTTAAACCCTAAAATTTGTAGGTCCCGTAAGATAGAGCAAATAATAATATTGAATTAATTAACCTACACAATAGTTTAGTCTATGCTTAAATAATAGACTAACTAACAATTAGTAGAGAATAGCGCTAACTACCCTCTAACAATAGAATAGGGAGGGAGTTGCGTGATGCTAACCACTAACCTAGGTAGAGAGTTCTAACCATAACACTAACCTAAATATCTGACATAGGATATTTAGGTACTTACCTAGTTTAACCATGAGGAAAATATCTCATGGTAATTACATAGAAAAGTAAATGTAATAACCCCACGTAGTGTAATGCAATACACTACCTTATTTTACCCTAACATCCCCCCTTTATTACATTACTTTGATATACAAAGTTTGCTCCTAAACAGTTGAAATTTGACACGTCCAAGTGCCTTTGTAAAAATGTCTGCAACTTGTTCGTCGGTGGGAATGTGTTGGAGCTTGATTCTGTGCTTAGGAACTTCATCACGAATGAAATGACAATCTGTATCAATATGCTTAGTTCGTTCATGATGCATTGGATTCTTGACCAAGTTCAAAACACCTGAGTTGTCACAAAACATGTGAATGGGAAGTTTCTTTGGTAGGCCCATGGTAGCCAAGATGCGACTTAGCCATATCGCTTCACACACAGCTCCACGTGCAGCGCGATATTCTGCCTCAGTTGAAGATAAAGCAACCACCTGTTGCTTTTTACTATGCCATGAGACAGGACCAGATCCAAGATGAAAAACATAGCCTGATGTTGATTTTCTGTCATCTATGGATCCAGCATAATCAGAGTCAGTGTAACTCTGTAAGAAGAATGAGTTATTCTTCTTATACTCTAGACCATAATCAGCACTACCCTGAATGTAGTGTAGGACTCTCTTAGCTGCTTTCCAATGGGAGACCTTTGGTTCTTGCATGAACCGTGAGAGATAGTTTACAGCATAAGTAATATCTGGTCTAGTATTAGTCAGATAGATGAGGCTTCCAATCATCTGTCTATAAAGTGTTCCATCTACCTGTGGTGAGTCTTCATATCGTGATAACTGTAGCCCTGATTCCATCGGTGTTGCTTTGGGTTTACAATCAGTCATACGATATTTTTCTACTAAAGTCTTGGCATACTTTGTCTGAGTCACCCTTAGATGATTCTTTTTCTGTTCTATCTCAAGGCCAAGACAGTAGTGGAGAAGTCCTAGATCTGTCATATCAAACGACTCTTTCAAGTCATCTTTCACGACGTTAATCAAGTTCTCTGAATTGCCAGTGATGATCAGATCATCTACATATAACACAAGAATCACTATCTCAGAACCTGTGTTCTTGATATAGAGATTTGCGTCAGATGGACTTCTCTTAAATCCATGCTGCAGTAGGTGACTATCCATTTTTATGTACCATGCTCTTGGGGCTTGTTTTAGCCCGTATAATGATTTGACCAATTTGCAAACATGTTGCTCATGGCCTACCTCTGCAAATCCAGGAGGTTGAGTCATGTACACTTCTTCTTTTAAGTCACCATTAAGAAAGGCGCTCTTTACATCCATCTGATGTAATTTCCATCCGAACTGTGCTGCCATAGCACAAAGCACTCGAATGGTGGTCATCCTTGTTGTAGGAGCAAAGGTTTCCTCATAGTCAAGTCCTTCCTTTTGAGCATAGCCCTTCACCACAAGTCGGGCCTTATGCTTATCTATAGTGCCATCTGCCTTATATTTTACTTTGTAAACCCATTTGCAGCCTATGGGTTTCTTTCCTTTAGGCAAATCCACTAGCTTCCATGTTTTATTCTTTATGAGGGAGTTATATTCTGCATCCATAGCTGCCTTCCACTGAGGCAGTCTAAGTGCTTCATCAACTGTAGAAGGTTCATTCTCATCACATGCTGACAAGTAAACCCTCTCCTCATCTATTTCCATCTCATCTTCCCTTGGTAACTCTCTATCAATAGAAAGATCTTGAAAATCTGCACAAAGATCATCAACTGAAGTGGATGCTTCATTCTTTTCTTTATGTGTCATGCTTCTTGTCTTTGGACGATTGAGAGTAAGATCAGGTGGGGAAGTGAGTTTAGAGTCTTTCACTATGCTTGTATACCATTTGGGTGGCTTTTTCTGTTGTGAAGAAGGAAGTTGATGTTCCTCCTCATCATCTAGGTATACTGATGTAGTGTTGGGTGTGAAAGCTTCATCAAACACTACATCTCTACTGACATGTATCTTCTTGGTAAATGGGTCTATCAACCGATAGCCTTTTGAAAATTCATCATATCCAAGAAATACACAAGGTAGGGACTTCTCATCTAATTTCTTTCTTTTCTCCTTGGGTATATGCATAAATGCCTTACACCCAAATACCCGTAGATGAGTTATGGAGGGTTTCCTACCACTCCATGATTCCTGAGGAGTCATACCTTCAAGAGCCCTTGTGGGAGCCCTATTCAGAAGATATACTGCAGTTTGAACAGCTTCAGCCTAGTAAGTTTGCTCAAGGTTGGCCCCCTTAAGCATACATCGAACCATTTCCATTATGGACCGATTTCTTCTCTCAGCAACCCCATTGGATTGAGGAGTATAGGTTGTTGTTAACTGTCTCTTTATCCCATGTGTCTGTAAAAATGAGGAAAATTCTTTTGATGTGTATTCCCCCCCTCGATCTGAATGGAGGGTCTTAATAAAGCATCCTGATTCCTTCTCAACAAGATTTTTGAACTGTTGAAAATAGGAAAATGCTTCAGACTTCAACTGCAAGAAGAAGACCCACATTTTCCATGAGTGATCATCGACAAACAATTGAAAATACCTTTTTCCTCCACAACTTGTAGACATGGGACCACACAAATCTGTGTGAACCAACTCCAAAGGTACCTTAGCTCGAAAAGAGCTAGGTTCAAAAGGTACTCTATGTTGCTTTCCTGATAAGCAATCAGAGCACACTGGCAAAGTAGATGAAAGAGTAGGCAGTCCTTTCACCATTTGATATTTACTCAACTCTAGTAAATATCCTGAACTCAAATGCCCAAATCTCTTATGCCAAAGAGAAGTGGCCTCCTTTGTGGTTACTGCCATTGCAGTATGGGTAGAGGTAATTGCATCTAAGACAAACAAACCATGTTTGTATGAACCTGTTGCTATCTGTTTTCCCTTCTTAGTGATAAAGCAACGTTTCTTTTCTTTGTCCACTGTGAAATTGACATTCATGTTATTGTCCAGGATTTGTGGAACTGACAAGAGATTATTTTTCAATCCTGGTACATAAAGAACTTTTTGAATATTACATTCTCCATCCGGAAGGGAGACAGAAACACTTCCTTCTTCCCTGAACTCGATAGGTCTGATCATCAGCAATGGTGACCGGTCTACCTTCTCGAGCCTCAAATGTTGCAAACCAAGATTTATCGCCAGTCATATGTTTACTAGCACCTGAGTCTATGTACCACATAGAGTCCTTGTGGGAGGAATCTGTATGTGTCATGAGCACTTTGTGTGCTCTCTCAGAATCTGAACTAGAATCTTCAGTTGCAATGTGTCCCTTTTGTTGTTTGTTCTTGTTCTTAGGTTTGCCTTGGCCCTTTTTGTTTCCTTGTTCATTGGGCGATTTGTTCTTAAACCAACATCTTTTGGTTTCATGAGTGTCTTTGTCGCAAATCTTACAATATTGCTTCTTCTTCGGAATCTCTTTGGCTTTACCCTTTTCTTGATTAGAAGAAGAACCTTTCTGTTGATTCCACTTTTTCTTACCACCTTGTCTTTTTGAGAAAAGAGCATTGTTGGATGCCTCATCTCTTTGGAGTTGATTAGCTTCTTCTGTTTGAAGCATGTTTACCAACTCGACAAAAGTTACTTGTCCTGCCAGAAACTTGTAGTGAAGTGATCAACGTTCGGTAGGAGTCAGGAAGAGCTCTCAAAATGATAGAGTTCAAGACTTGGTCTTCCACTTTCTCTCCTAAGGATTGCAGTTTTGTTTTCAATTCTGTGACTCTACAGAGGAATAGCTCTACTGTTTCTCCTGATTTCATATGTAGAGTATGAAGCTGTGTTTGGAGGTTAAGAATCGTTGATTGATTCTTTCCCTCATAGATGGTATTTAAGGCATCCCATGCTGCCTTACCAGTCGTAGCTTCACTGATATGAGGTTGGATATCATCAGTAATAGCGAGCAAGATCATTAAGGATAGTTTTTTATCCTTTTTATCAAAATCTCTTTGATCTGCTCCAGGTGATTGAGGTCTAGTGACACTTCCATCCACTATTGACCACAAATCCTCTACAGTTAAGATAGCTTTCATCTTAGTCTTCCAAGCTGAATAATTTGAACCTTTGAGCAGTTGGCTCTCAGTGAGATACTTGTGTATCATGGCCATGGTTTAGGTTTCAAATTTGATAGGACTAAGATGGTTGTATCTTGCACTATACCCTCAAAAGAGTATATGGAAGTTGTTTTCAATTCGCCTCTATAAGATATTTAATGGCACCTGCCTTAACACCCTAAACAAGGGATGAGAAGTTTGAGGAATTTAAGCCAAACAAATAGAGCAAATGAAAGGGGGTAGATTTGTGAAAAACTTTTGATTGTGCTCTCTAGGATATTTAATGGCACCTGCCTTAACACTTTTCAAGAAGGATGAAAAGTTTGAGGATATTAAGCCAAACAAAGAGAGTGAATCAAGGTGATTATGAATTTTTGACCTTTGATGGGGAGTAAAAAAAAGACTTGTTTTTAACCTATGCAAGATGTAGCATGGGTTTTGAGTGAAGTTTGGGTGTTGTGAAATGCTTCTTCAAATGTGTGTATTTGATTGTTTAATTGCACACAAAAACATGAGTGTTAGTGCAATAATCAAAACATGAGAGCAACCCAAATTTTTATCACTCTAGGTGTCGGATGCAACCGAAAATGCACCTAGTACAAGCAATTTTTAAGAGAAGGTGTCGAGTACAATCGAGAATGCACCTTGCTTACTCTGAAATATCCCCCCTTTTTCGTTACAATTTTGCAAACTATAGAATCAAAAAACTGAATTCTATCACCCCCTTAATGTTTACAAAATGTAGAATTTAGAGCACTCCTTTCAAGACAAGTCGACACACGACCCGCGTTTGAAAGGCTTCCAGAACTAGTCGACACACGACTTAGTTTTTATGGTGGACCCAAGGTTACAATTTCTTCTCAATTTTGCAAAAAAAATAAGATGTGCAATTTCTTGTCTTTTATCCCTCCTTGGAGAAAACAATTGCACAAATGTTTGTCTTTGAATTTTGCAAGTTTTGGTGTCTCCTTGTTTTCTAATTTTGCAATAAAGAATCAATATGTGTTTGATTTTTGTCTCCCTTTTATGGTGCAAAATTGACAAGGTTTGAGAAGAGTTATAAGGGCTCTCTAATTTGCAACAAAAGTGTGCTCTTTCTATGTCTTATATCTCCAGTTTGTGAGAAAACATAAGCACCTTAGAATTGGTAGTTTGCAAAAAAAATAGCCCTATTTCATTTAATTCTAATTTGCAAAATTTTAAAGAAAGTTTAATTCAAAACATTTTAATTAATAATAAAAACTAAAATAAATGCTTTAAATAAATCAATTCAAAGGTTTAAAATAAATTGATTTAAAAAATAAAACATTTATTTAAAATTTAAATTATTAAAATATATATATATATATATAAAACTTTAATTAAAGTATTACAAATTAAAAAAAAATTATTACCTTTGAGCCTTTTGTTGCGGCCTGTGTAAAAGAATAGAGCGCTCGGCCCCGACGGGAGTCGAACTCCCGACCTCCCGTCGGGCAGCGTCTTCGCAATAGCCACTCCGTCGGTCGGGCTAGCAAGCCCGACGGGTTGTAAAGGGGAAGACCTTCAATTTGAAGGCTTCCCCGCGTCCAAGCGGGAAGAAAGTGGGATTAATCCCACATGCGTCCCGCGGACGCGATTTTTAGTGTTTAAAAGGGCAAACACGCCCTTTGCATTTCGATTGCCTGCGGGCAATCAAGACCATCGATCTTTTGCCCGATCAACCAATAACCTTCCGCCACGTCAGTCGTCAGCTCTCCCACGCGAGTCAGGTCTAGTCCCTGTGGTTGTTCGCCACGTGTCAGGTCCAGTCCGGTCGTCTGTCCAGTCAGCGTCCAGGTGGCGCGTGGCCTTCATCTGGTCGTCGTCCAGTGGTTGTCCGCCACGTGTCCGGTCTTGGTCCAGTCAACACCTCGACGTGTGTGTCGATGTCAGTCCATGTGTCCGTCCAGCCAGCACCTCGGGGTGCGTGCCAGTGTCAGTTCGCATGTCCGGTCAGCGTCGCGGTGCAAGCAGGTTAGGCACAGACATGTGCCACGCGTCGATCAGGGATTGGAGGGCCGCCTGCCCTCTCAGATCCCGATGTAGGGTCTGGTTTCCATGGGGAGGGGAGGGGAGGGGAGGGCGCTCCTGCCCTCACTGCTCTCCCATGAGTGGGCCACGTGGCCTGCTTGGCCTACGTGGCTCTACGGGCCCTGGGCCGATGCGAGAGCCGAGGCTTAGATGCCTCGGGACGTCGACCGTGGCCGGTCTAGGAGATCGCGGGCCCTGGTCGGCGTCGAATGAGTCGGCCAGGTTTGCGGGCCAATGTCCGGCGTCGACTGTGGGCCTGAGGAGGAGCACTGCGGCTGCTCCGTGAGGGACTCCCCGCGTCGAGCACCTCAGCTGCTCCGTGGGAGTCCATCCAGACCATGTGGAACGAGCGAAGCTCGTATTCTCCAAGCGAGTGATACCAATGTAGGTCCCGTAAGATAGAGCAAATAATAATATTGAATTAATTAACCTACACAATAGTTTAGTCTATGCTTAAATAATAGACTAACTAACAATTAGTAGAGAATAGCGCTAACTACCCTCTAACAATAGAATAGGGAGGGAGTTGCGTGATGCTAACCACTAACCTAGGTAGAGAGTTCTAACCATAACACTAACCTAAATATCTGACATAGGATATTTAGGTACTTACCTAGTTTAACCATGAGGAAAATATCTCATGGTAATTACATAGAAAAGTAAATGTAATAACCCCACGTAGTGTAATGCAATACACTACCTTATTTTACCCTAACAAAATTTTCACAATAATTTTTTGTAAATCAAGGGTATTTTTGATAAAAAAAAATATATTGGATTTGGTAGTTTTAACCATTCAACATCCTTCCTATAACATGATAATATTGATTTAAACTCCACATCCTCATTATTTTTGAGATGATAAAAAGAAAAGTGTCATCAAAAAATTGAATATGAGATTCAAATGAACATTTTCCGCAACTTAAATACATTTGATTTTTTATACTATTTCTACCTTGAAGAAATCTCTCTCTAGTGCCTTATTATGAATCATAAATAGATAAGAAGATAGTTGGTCACCCTAGTAGAGTCTACATGATAATTCAAAGTATCCAATAACGAATCTATTGATCAAAATAAGATATTTTAGATTACTATAACATCTAATCCATTCACACTAACCTTGATCAAAACATTTTTTTAGAATATCATGTAGAAAACTCTAGCAAACCCTATCATATGCTTGTTAATATCTAATTTTACAAGCGTACTTTATTTTTCATGGAATGAAGAGAATCTATGGCCTCTTATGCAAATAGTATACAATAAAGAGTTTATTTTTCATGAACAAAACCACCTTGTTCCTCTCAGAAGACACAATCTATAATACTTTTTAATCTATTAGCCTTAATGGCATTGATTTCCTGAGAACTAATGTTATAAAGGTGGCATTGATATAACTTATTGGAATTTCTTTTTCCTGACCTCTTCAACTACAACAAATGTATCACTCTTCAACAAATTCTAAAACTTTTGAAAGAAAATTGGAGGAAATATTTTAGGTTTGGGAGCCCTATAAGGGTGGAAAAATAAAATTATCTCTTATAGCTCCTCCGTAGACATATTCCTCATTAATATTTAATTATATTCTTGTATTATAGTTATTGGAATATTTGGCAAAAGCTTACTTTGAGCCTCCTTGTCTTGCCCAACTTTTAATAGAATATATTTGAAATCATTAATTGCTTGCTTTCTAATATCTTCTTCTATTTTGAGTTGAAATTTCTATTATTCGACAAAAAGATAATTTTATTCTAGCAATAACATGAACAATTTGGTATTTCTATCTGCTCCTGAAGTCATATCTCCCTGGATTTTTGGGACCATTATGCATTTTCCTCTTTCATTACATTATTATAATAAAAAAGTAATTATTTTTCCTACACATAAGTATCTTGGTCCATTCTATTGATTTCTACTATATCTTGAAAATTGTTGAGCTTGGATGTAATTTCTTGTTTTGTTTTAAATATGTCACCAAAGTATTTGATATTCCAAATCTTCATTTATCCCTTTAGATGTTTCATCCTTTGAACAAATATATGCATATATGATATTTCAAACCTTACTTCAATGCACCACAACATAACCATATGGAAGAAATGAGGGGCTTGGATCCATATAGACTAAAATTAGAATGACTTTAGATACTTATTATTGATTAAATTACATCTTGAGAGAATAGATTTGTGATATGATTAAACTCACAATAAAATGTTTGAAGAGATTACATAATATATTCTTAACCATGTATTTGAGATAAAAAAATTGGATCAATTTTTTATTACATGAGTTTGTCAATGTAATTATTATCTTCTATATTTTGAAAGCTTGAAGAAATAACAGCCCAAAGGCTATTTGAATTGGCAAATAAAACAAAATATTCCATTGTTTTAGACCATCCATGAATACACTATTATTTTTATGGGATTTCAAAAGGTGCATGAGGGCATTGGCCTCTAATGCATTCCCCCAAGGGTCATCCACACTCATACAAGATATCCCTACTGCTAACTTGTTGTTGGATTGCACTTCACACATTCTATCATTGGCAAGGGGCTTGGGTTCACCAAGAGCTTAAATATTTCTCTAATCTAGTTTTTATGTGTTCATTTTAACAAATGCCTAGGTTTTATTTATCCTATGAACGAATGCATAAGATGCTAATGCAATGCAATATGAAAATAAAATACAAAATACAAGGTGCTAGCCTATATGTGATTTTATACTTTTTATGCCTGGTATCTAAGATAAAAGCTATAATAAATGAATCTTTTATTTTCTTCTTTTTAAAATGCAAGGGTGTAAGGGGGATGAAAGCATACAATTAATCCTAATGCAAACTATATGCAATTCTGGTTGAATGCATGAGGAAGTAGAATATAATGCTAAGCTAATGCTTTAAAGGTTCCTTTTTAACTTTCCCTTTTATATGTGTTTCTAAAGACAAAATAGATAAATATGCAAGAAAAACTTAGCAAACAACCTATAGTAGTTATTGAAATTAGGAGGAGGTATACTTACTTTTTCTGACCCTTGGTGCGAATAAACCACCTGTATGCAAATACACCACCTAATGAATACACCTCCTAGAAGACTTGTTGTTGGAGAATTTATTGAGACCTAAAAAATAAACAAAATAGAAAGCGCATTAAAGTTTGGGGGCCTGCCAGACAATAAGAAATAGGAATTTTCCTAATTAGCACAGTCAAGCCCCCTATTTATACACAAGAAAAATTGAGTTTAATATTTAGGATGGGTTTTGTTATATCTATGGTGAATTTATCATATAATATAACTAGTGAATTCGTTAACAGTATAGAGCTAAAGTTTTAAAGAACAAGAAAAAAATTAGGGGTTGTTAAAGATGACAAAAATATGCATAGAGTAAAATTGAACAAGCTGGATGATGGATTGTGAAGGTGACATAGGGTCATATAGATGGGTAAAAAATATATTTTTTGTTAGCATCTTAGGTGGCATATTAACTTATGTGATAGAATAAATATATCAAGGACTTAATATTATGAACAAATGATTTCAACTACCTAAAGTGAATATGCCGCTTAGGTTAGATATAGGTAGCAGATTCACTTTCAATGGAGGAAAATTTAAAATGTTAGGTAGACAAGGGTTATAGATCCTCAAAATGGATTCTCTAGGAACTCTAAGGACTATTCTTTGTTCTGTAGACCTCCTAAGATGCCTATAAAAACTAATAGAAATGCTTAACAACATAAGGTATTGATTAAATATGAAAAACAAAGGATAGATAAATACATGCAAAGAGCTAAATCACAAGATGTTAATAATGATCAAATATTGAAATCAAATGGGACAAGAATATTATCACCAAATTCCAAAAAACACAAGACACCTCCTTTTTTCATTTGAAGCCTAAACACCTATTTGAATATGACCACATGGAGGAATTTTGGTAGCACTTTGAAGAATAGATAGAAATTTTCTCAAAAAATTTAACAGTAATTTTTTATCTCTCAAAAGTCGCTCCTAATTCCCTCCCAAAGGAGAGGGGTAAGGTGGTATTGATAATGGAGGTTTATTAAAAGGTTATTTTGATGTTGATTGGGTTTCAAGGCCAAGAAAAATAAGTTGCCCCCTAATTGGGGTTGATTTAGGTAGGTGGAAGAAGACGAAAGAAAGTTAGCCACCTTCATCTTTGTCTATTAGTTGCCTATGATGGGAGGGATGGTAGGCAGAGTCAATTTCACCCTGATTAGATACTATAGGAAAGTTCAAAATATTGGCTATGTATCAAACATGAATGCATAACCTATACAAATATGTCATCGACAAATTTGCTAGATGAAAAACTTACATATGTTGACCATTATAGGTTGAATCTGGTGGGGGAGTTTGAAAAATTATACTGAGCACAAATATGTTTGCTAGAAAGTGATTTCGCTTGCTGGTGAATTCATGCTAAGGTGGCAAATTTGCTTATGATGACTTTTAGCTATAAATTTTAGATTTGAGACAATCATCATAACTGAGTTGACATTTTTGTGCCTTTTGTGACAAAATTGGTCTAAGTGATCCAATTTTAGGTATCTACAATTTTTGAAGGAGATAGAACTATATTAAAGTCTCCCAAGAATCCATAGATCATAATTATGAATCACCATTGAATTTGAAATAAATAAAATAAGGTCCTTCTAACATCTATCACAAAGAATAACCATATTTAGAGCATATACAAATATAACCCCAAATTTGACATCTTCCTATTTTCTGTAAAAAGGACCAATAACCAAATTACTTTTTTACTTCTAGAAATTGTCCAACCCATTTGTGTTTCTTCCAAATTGTTGCAGTAAAAGTTTTTTTATAACAAAAAATAGTAGATAATCCTCCATCTTCTAAATAATTTTGAATGGATCCTTAAATTCCTCAAAATAAACATAATTATAACAATCTATTAATTCCCTACTAAATTTTTTTAAGGGGTCTTATTCACATCCCTAATATTTCATTATACCATTTTCATAATAACTTTTATTCTTGTTTGTGGGCTTAGCCCCACTTCTTCTTAGCACTTGTGATATTTGTTTATCATTTTCCATATCAATATCCTTATTAGTTTCCTTTTTCTCTTTGTTCTTGCTTTGATGGTCTTCCTCTCCTTTTTCTATTTCACCAACACTTTCATCCTTACAAATATCTTTGATTTTTCTAGATGATTCATAATGAGACTTAATGTATGTAATTTTATTTTACCTTGAATCACTTGAAGTACATGGAATAACCTCAAAAAAATTATTCTTTATGTTCCCCTAGAAGCCTCAAAGTATGAGGACCATCCTTAATAGTACTTAATTTATAATGTTGCTTTAAAAACACTAAATTTTCTTGGATACCCTCTTTACTTCTTTATTTACTATGTTGCTCTTAAACCCTAAAGTGTAATGAATAGACTCTAATACTACTTTCATTTTTATTGCAAGAAGGAGATTTTACACTACTCTAGGAAAATGAAGATGATTTACCTAGATTACACTTGACTTTTTTGCCTTCTTTGTTGTAAAATTTATCTCCACATATACATTTACACCTTTAATTTTGTTTGAATTAGAACTTGTGCCTTGTACTCACTCATCCCTTGTATCCTTATTTGGTTCTTCTAATGGTTGATCTGAATGAACCTTGATGGCCTTCACCGTTTTATGATATAAAGAAGCTCTCTTTACCACATTTGTAGGAGTGAGAAGTTATTGGTCTAATACAACCTCTACTACAATATGATATTTATGCTTCATCTTGAAGTTCCCTCGATCAAAATTTTCATCTAATAAAACCATGGGCCACAATTCATCATTTTATCCTTAATTTTTTATCAAAGAAGATGATATGAAAAGTCCTTTCAAAAGAAAAGTCATGGAGTAATTTGAATTCTATTTCTATTTCAATTTGATCAAATTTTGAATCTTTGACGAACTTGGTTGGCATTTGTGGAACTTACATGTTAAAATTTTGCTTTTAAGAACTATATCATATTTAATTATGTTATATACTTGACGATAACTTTTGGTGTAACATCTACTACCTAAATAGGGATTACCATAGTTTTATTCTTCCTCTTGTTCAAAATCGTGGTATCCATACTTCCAATTAAAACATCCTTATTCTTAATTAGAAGCATATATGACTTTTCTACCTTGATTTTACTCATAAGAATATTTTACTTTTTATATTTATGTAACATCAAAAATTAAAAAATGTAAAGTGTGTTCCTACTTGTATTTACTCATAAAATTATATTAAAAATAAAATGTATAATTTTTAAATAAAATATTTGTTTAAATTATATATATATCAGTTACATGAGATTGAAATGGGTTCCACTTATATTACATCATGGTGATATAGTGATATTATAATAACTTGAGCCATTATACTTGTATCACATGACAAAATTTGATCTCATTTTTTACAAGTTAAAAACTTTAACAAAATATATATATATATATATATGGATTTTTGCGGCCACTCCCATCAAAGTACCAAAATATTACATTTGTTATTAGGTCAATTAAACCATATCCAGTATGTTTTTTTATCACAAATATTTTTCATTTGTATTTCTAAATTAGCTTCTTGACAATATATTGATTAAGAGATAAAACACCATTTGGCCAATTGCCTTCTAAAAATTAAATTTCACCAATATGAAGATCAACACTACGTTTGGCTAAATTATTTGCTATCTGATTTTCTTCTTTATAAATATGTTCACATTTCCAAGAGATTGAATCCAATAATAGGTGATGAACATTTAAAATAATATTATTTTTTATCCAATCCCGCATCCACTTTTGTTGATAGTATTGATGATAATTTATGAATACCCCTCAATTAAAATTTATTTCCATTAGAGAAGGAAATAATTTGGTGGACTTAATGGCAAACATCGGCTTATCTCTACAAGGCCTCTCTGTATGAAGATCAAATTCTCCTCAAGATATGTTAAGGTTGATGGATGAGGTTAATTCTTGACTCTTTCTCTTTGATGGTGTGTAAATGTGATTGGTGGTATCTTAATTTTTTTTGGATCCATCAAAATTTTGGGTCCACTTTAGATATATTTGTGGGTGTTGTGTTGCTTCTTTTCAAATTCAAATTCAAAATTTAGGGGTTTAGCGCAAACAACTCTAGTAGAGGTATTCAAATCCAATTTTGATAGGCCAAAACAAATGGGTGTAAGATTATGGGAATAGTGTTGCTCCTTTTTGAATTCAAATTCATATTCTATGGGTTTAGCATCAACATCTATAATAGAGGTATTCTCTTATGTATCTGGAAAACTAATCTGGCAAACTAAATCAGTTGGGTGTGAGATTGTGGGAAACCCATATTGGTTTGGAAGGATAAGGTGGAAAAGTTGGTTATCTATCGGCATGTCATTCAATGAGGTGGTAGGCCACATCATCATTTGCCTCTCATGCATGGGTCAAGATAATTGGGTGAGATCCACTTGTTTTTGGATAACTCGAGATGCTCCCAATAATCATGATTATTCATGGATAAGGTTATTTTTTCGTCAGGTTTCAATATCACTTAGTACAAAGTGGTAGAATAACAACTTAGCTTTCTATGCCTAGGAAATGAATCTTTTTCTTAGCATGTGGTACCTTCGGTTGGCAAGATCATCTAATCATTATTGGGAAAAGTGCAGAGATCAAAAGTTCAAGATCTCATTCTTAAAAAGTGGGTTTCTTTGTCAGCAAGGTGTGTCTTGGAATATGATCCTTCCCTCTGGCCATCTTCTTAGTCTGTAGCATCGTGAAACCTGATATTTTTTTCAAAATATCTTTGAAAAATCTTGTCCGGTTTCAAACAACTCCAATTGCTCTTTAAAACCATGGAGAGAGATTTCTCACAATGCTCCTATTCATAGGATCAAAGGAATTAAAGCTAAGTCCTTCGTTGTTTTTATTCTAAATATGGTCCATAAAAACATGCATAAGGTTCAAAATATTTTGCTAGAACCAAACTCTTTAGAGGTGGAAGATGATATTAGAAAGATTTTGTGGAAAGGAGGTTTGCTTGATTGCATTTAATCTTTCCATAATCATCATAAAGGGCTCTCTAGGCAAATGGTGCACTCTTAAAGGAAAGGTTGGTTCCAGGTTAGCAAATTGGAGTTCCAAGTTACGATGGCCCTAGTTGAGGGGGTGACAAAACTACCAGTGGATAATGCCAACCATAATAGGAAGAAACACTCCTTGATTAGGTAACTAAGCTTCTTTATCAATGAGGATGAATACTTATCAAAGTTATAGAATGACTATAGTGCTAAGGACCTCAAGGCTCCATGGAACCAAGGTCTTACGATGATCATATATTATTTCATGATGGACTCCAACATGGACGTGCTACATAGTTTTCATGTAATTTTCATGAACTAGCTGAGGCAAAAGCAACTAATAAACATTCCATCATTCTTGTTCCATTATCTAGAAAAATCCATGATGAACGTCAAGGGGTGAAAGGATCAAACCCTATCAACCAAGGCCTAACTCTAATTATTTTTGAACATGTGGCTAAGGTAAAATGTGTGGCGGTGGGTGAGGTCTTGTTCCAAATTAAGAGTCATAAAGTTCCTCCTATATTTGATCCTACCCTGATCTCCTCTAATTCTTCATCTAGAAACTCCTTAGAATATGATTCTAAGGATCTTAAGAGTCCCATTATCTAACCTTTGGAGAAAGTAAATAACACTAGTGATATCTCGATGTCACCTAGAGAAATCAGAGAAGGATGTACTAGGTGCTCCAAGCATTTGTTCACTAAAATTGTTAAAATTGAAACCTCTCCTATCAGCAAGGAGATGTTAGATTTGGAGGACCAATCTCCAGTGAAGAAGAATAAATTTTTTTTGGAGGATTCAACTGAAGTTAAAAGGGATTCATCCATTACTATGTTGGATGCTCCCAATAAACTCATACCCTTCCTCAGTAAGTTGGAAGAGAAACATCAGGCTCTAATTAAGACTCTCCAAGTGGAATATATGTTCATAAAAGAGATTTAGGGCATCATGCATATTCTGTGAGGTGAACCAAGAACTTCCAAGAAGGACTTGGGGGTCTCAAAAAATCATCTCCCAAAGCTTGGGGTAGTTTTTCTATGTCCTGTCAGTGTTAGATTTTGGTCCTATTGTTTTTTCCTTTGCTGGTCTTAGTGATCTTGTCCTATAGTGGATCTTCCTTTTTGTTGGATGGTTGCATTGCATATGCAACCTGATGTTTTTGTTTTATAGACTCCTTTCGTGAGGCTCTTTCAGGCTCGACCATGGGCTCTCTTAGTTCCTCTTTTATAAAAGGTTTGGGGACCCTTTCAAAACCCCTTCTTTTATCAAATATATATAGATATATATATTTCCATCCTTTTTCTATTACAATTTTAATCCCTATAAAAAGTGTCCTAGCCTTTGCATAGTTAGTTGAATTTTGATATGATTTTGAGTAAGTGAAGAGAATTTTACCTTCATTATTTCTAAAAACATCAATTTCACCAACTTTTCCTAAATTTTCTTTAGAAGCACCATCAAAATTAATTTTGATAAACCCAATTTCTAAACATTTATATTTTACCCTTGATTGAAGTAGATCCTTTGTTTTAATTCCATTATCACAAATGACTCTTCCATATATATTCAAATCCTATAACCAAGTTGTTACCGTCTCTTTTTCCACACTTGAGACTTCCCATGATGAGCATCACATTTATAGACATTTTGCAAGAGAGATAGTAATACAGTTCCTAACTTGGTTGTGATTTTGAGATTTATTTTTAAATATTCTATTATTCCTTTCGAGACATAAATTCCAACAAATAATAAGAGGATCAATCCTCCATATAATATATAATGCTTTAGATTTGAAATAATTAATCCAATATTTTACCAAATATTTCAATGTTGAGGAGCTACCTAATATACTTTCATATTTTAAAAAAGTAACCCCAAATGGTGTGAGCAAAGGGACAATGAAGAATTAAATGGTCTAATGTTTCTAAATCCTTCTCACACAAGGCACATCTAAAAGGTCCATGATATCCTCTTCTTTGTATAATATCTCCTGTAAGAATCTTATGTTTAATTGCTAACCAAAGGAATGTTGAGGCCTTAGGGAGAGCCTTTAATGACCAAACATTCTTCCAAGGAAAATCTTTGGGAGTAGAAAATTTTGATTGCTCTAAATCCTCATATCCCAACTTGACCAAGTATCCACCATCCTTTGATAGATTCCAAACCAACTTATCCTTTTGCGTAAAAATCAAAAAATAAAACTCTTGAAGCATATTTTGAAGTTCATCTATAATTTGTTTGGGTTCCTCTTATTCAACTAGGTTACTAAAAGAACTCCATGATCTGAATTTGTTGCTCATATTAATATAGTCTTTAACCTTTGAACCTTTGCAACCTAAGCATACTTAAGATAATGATTGTCATTTAGAGTTAAAGATAAGAGGATAAGGCTTCAACCAAGTATTAAATCACAAATTTGCATAATTTCCCTCATTAATTGACCATATAATATGTTCTTTTATCAATTGCAAACTATCTAAGATGAAGTTCCATGTTGATGATCCTTCATATAGAGTTATTTTCCCAAATAATTTCATTGCATCAAGAGAACCTATATATTTTTTAAGTAATATTTTTGCCCAATTATTTCCTTGATCTTTGAATAATCTCCACCAAGTTTTTCTCCTAATGCCAAACTCATAAGTGTGCAATTTTGCAAGCCTTCTCGTCCAAAATTCTTTCCTTTGTGAACCCTATTGCACTTACAACGAGGAAACCTAATTTTGTTCTCACAATCTTTCCAACAAAAGCCTCTTTGAATTTTATCAATTTCTAATGTGATACCTAATAGCTATCTTAAAAGTGATCATATAAATAGGGATGGATTGCAATGTAGTATTTATGAGTTGTAGCATTTTTGCCACGGTTAAGAACTTACCTTTAAAACCTACAAAATAAGCTTTCATTCTATCGAAAAAGAGACCCAAAGCTCCTTTTTATTTCCTCTATGAGACAAAGGAATACCCAAGTAGGTTGACGGAAATTTTTAAATTTTAAACCCTAAAATATTCATAATAATTTGTTGTAAATCTAGGGTAGTGTTAATGAAAACCCTGGATTTTGTAGTATTAACCAACTATCAAGTAGCCTTCTCATAGCATGATAATATTGATTTAAATTCCACAGTCTCATTGACTGAGGAATGGCCTTGTTGGCAAATATGCTTGATTATCTCATAGGTAAATATCTCTAGGATCAAATAATCACATACAATAATGCTCACAATATTACACACCAAAAATACTTCTCTATTACATTCATAAATAAAAATGTCTTATACAACAAGACTCATTAGGATTTATATTACATTTGATTACATAGCATGGAGCTTTATCTTCAATATATAACTTTACATAAAAACTCTTTAATTCTCATGACTATTGCTCTCCTTAAACTCATAGGAGATGCAACCTTTCACATGCCTCACATTATGGTAAAGCTTCTCATGATTACATAACCTCTTACTTCACATCTTGACACTTCTCACATGACTCTTCATTTCCACACTTGACACCTATCACTTATGACTCTTCACTTATACACTTGACATTGCACACTTACAACTTACACTTGCACACATAATTACATAACACGAACACTTTTTACATATTGACACATATTTTTGATACACACCCTTCCTAATCTAATATTTATAATAGTACTCAATGGTACTTTATAATACTCAAGGTACCAAAAAATGTAATACCTCTAACACCCCCCCTTATTACATTACTTGGTATGAAATATTTTAGCCTTCAATCCCTAACTCTTGTTCCTATCTTCATTCTCTAGCTCTCACTTTGGTACCATTATTGGTGCTAATTTTCTTCTAAATAAATTGTTGCAGAAGTTCATATTTTTTTCTAACCATATCTAAAATTAAAATAACTTTATTGAAGGAATTCATTTAGTGCTATCCTTGTAGTTATTTATTTCATCTTATCCTATTTGTGTATGTTTATCCATCCATGATTCATATTATTATTTTCTTTGTACCAACAAAGTCTCTTAGAGTGATAGTTTCCTCCACAAATATCACAAAAATGAATATTCCAACATCTTTCTATCTTGTGTCCATGCCTGCCACAATGTCCATAATTATTATTTGATTGTTTGAGTTCTTTATTATTTTACCTTACAATATTACAATGTTTTTGTTACATGTGATGTTTACACACTCTTTGTTTTCATGAACCATGTTCAAATTCTTTGTCACAAGCAATGTCTTCTCTTGGAAGACGTTCTCATATATTTGTCATGGATCCCAAATCACAAGTATCACAACTTGAATCATAATTTTATTTTTCCTTAAGATCACTAGTGTCACAACATGCATCTATCATCATGGGTTTTAATTATATGGTATCACGACATTCAATGGTTGTTATAGACTTTAAGTCATTTGTGTCACATGTGACCTCCTTCATTATAGGCTTGTTCTTCAAATATTTAATTATTTCTTCTTGTTGTTTATTCATTTTATGAAAAGAGAAACGCTATATATATCATATTTCCCATGTTAGCAGCTATTGTAATAGAACGATAATTAGCTTCATTTATAAGAGTATGGAAGTAGTTCTTGAGTGTTAAAAAATCTTCATCTTTAGCTTCTTCAAAAAAAATTGTGAGTGCATCATCAATTCTATTGATATAAAATCTTCATCTTTTAAGAATTTTTCAACTTCTTAAAAATATGAATTTTGTTTCCCTTCTTCATCTGTTTTTGATAACTCGGTTCTTGTATCTCTATACTAGTTTGTGATGTTTGATTGTTTGCTTTTTTTGTTTGTTCGTTTTCATCTTGCCAAGCTATCAACCTTATCACTCAAAAATTTTCCTTCAATCTTTATCAATTAGTCTCTTTCTTCATATTTAATTCAATCTTCAATTTTCTTTAATCAATTTCTTCACAATAAATTCAATTCTTCTTATACTTTCCCTCAATAATTTCTTCAACCAATAACATTCATTATTTATCCTTTATCTCCTTATAAATTTGAATTTATTTTCTTCTTAATTTATTCTTTCCACCTCTTATTCATTAAAAATTCTCTGGACAATAACCATGAGGGATACCATAGTGGTAAGTCCTTAAGTTCTCATTTAGGAAACCCAAGTTCAAACCCAGTACAAAGGGACTAGAACCCCTTAATAAAAATCCGTGATAAAGACTTTGACATCTCTTTAGAAGATTCAAGGTTCAAACCCCACTCAAAGTGAGGGGACCAAAACCCCTCAATGTAAACTCATTTAAAAATAATTTAAAGTTTAAAATCCCTTTCAAATTTTTTTGTGCACCTAATAAAAAAAATCTGACAACAATCAGTTTTCCAATATTTTATTCTCAGATCCTTATAACTCTCGTGATTAAATATACCTCCTCCAATAAAAATCCTTTCAATCCAAGCTCAATTCCCAACTTCTTAAAGGTTTTTTTTTTTTCAACCTTAATGGAAAAAAATAAAAGACCAACATTATTAAAAGCGGAATGGTGAGAATGGTGACAATTACTAAAGAAATTTTGTTTGCTACGACCGTGTCCTTAAAATATAGGTTGGCTGAGGAAAATAATTCACAATTTGCATGCAAATTAATCTCGAATCTTCTTCCTCTCCATTTTTCCTACTTTCTTATATCTTCGGTTATTGATTTTTCTTCGTTACCTTTCCATCAATAACTCCCAATTTTCTTTCCGTAGTGAAACCAACGCACATTCTGTGTTTTAAGTTAGAAACTCTTTTTAATTCAATAATTTTTAAATCGATTACAAATTTTTTTATAATTTTCCAATAAATATCTTCCTCCAATGCTTACAAACTCCTAATCTACGTAATAGTTTTTCTTTTTTTAAACTTGGTATGCTTTCCCGTTTTTTTTAATAACTCACTCACTTCGTATGCTTTCCCGTTTTTTAATAACTCACTAATTAGATGGAAGAAAAATTATATTATCAACCTCCACTAAAGACATGACTCACTAAAAAAAAAAATTGCATGTTAGGTTTTTGAATGATGTGAATGTTGATTTAAAAAAATATTCAAATGAAAAAACAACGTAAAGTAAAAATAGAGATTAATTTTTCCTATAAACTTTCTTGATTATTGAGCCTTTATTTTTCTTATATTTTTTATTCAAAATTTTTATTTTTTTTTAATTTTGTAACTCCCAAATCAAACAAATGTTTTCTAAATAAAGATACGGCTAAACAAATAATTAAAATACATTCTTCTTAAACAATCTTATAAAGTTGAAGTTTATCTATTATGAGGTGCCACATCTCAACTCCAATCAATCTAGGACATCATTAAGGAAAAAACTTTATGCTTAACACTCCAAGCAACATTAAGTTGAATACTCACAATCTGATCCTTGCACTTTGGATTCCAAATGCTTAGCACTTCATGTATTCAAGTTTTCAAAGTCTGATCAAATTTTCTTAAGTTCCTTTGGTACCAAGTTGCTAAGGTTTCAAACTTTCTTTGCTCCAATCGTTCCAATTTGCTCCAATTGTTTCATGAGCTCCTTATTGTTCTAGACTACTCCTTTTGAGCTCCAATGTTCCTCATTGTTTCAGATTGTGTCTTTTGTTGCACTCCATCGTCTATCTTCTTATACTCCAATGTATTCTTCTCTACTATCAACACTCAAATCGTCTCTCAACTCTGCTAACAATATTTTCCCAACTACACTTCAAAATCCATCTTTCTATCGTCAATCTTCTCTCAATGTCTATTCTTCTGCATCTTTTTTCTATTGTCTTCACTTGTTACTCTAAGTGATCTCTCCAACAAATATCTCAATAAATCTTCTTCACATCGTTTCCAACATATATCTCTCACGTATATTTTTCAAAACATTCTCTCCTCTAATCTCTTTTTTCTTCAAAATTTTTCCTTCTCCATTTGTCTTATTTCTTCAACTTTCTTTCTTTCTACTTTAATATTATTTCTTCTTCCAACTATCTCCTACTTCCTCCAATCTTCTTCTCCTTCAAATTTTTTCTTCTTCCTTCTGTTGGAGAATTTTACATTATTTAGTATATGTTAATGCAAACCCATGGTACCTTATGGTACAAATGTAAATATTAGATTAGGATGTGAGTCTATAGTTTAGGAGTGTGATTTATATTTCCCTTTATGTATGTGTTTATGTGCAAGATGTGCACAAGTATCATGTAATTATGTGTGCAAGTGTGAGTAGTGAGAAAGTGTGTAAGTGTCCTGTAATAGAGTGTGCATGTGTATAGATATAGTAATGTGCAGTGTGGCATAGAGTAAAATGTGCAAGATTAAATAGAGAGTTAAGAATCATGTAAAGAAAGTGTCAAGATGAGAAGTCAAAAGACATGAGAGGCTTATCTTATACATGGAATACGAAAATATGCATCTCTTGGATATGTGAAGAGAGCAATATACAAAGGGTCCAAGAGTCACCTTTCTAAGGCTATATTATAAGCATTGATAATATTGAAGCTTATATGCATTTTGAGCAATCTATTATAAGTTTTCTTAATGTTATTGCATGAATGATATTGGTCATTTTACTTCGTATTATTGTTATTTTATATGAATGATTGTTTATAAATATTTGCCACATATATTGAATGCTATATTATGATCCTAAACATTGAGACTTGTGATAATATGACTAAAAATCTAACACCTTCAAACTCCCTCTTATTCCTCCAATCTTCTTCTTCTTCACTCCATATCCAAATTTGCACTTAAATTTTTTGAATTATCCACAAATATTTCACACTATATCCAGCAACTAATCCTCCATAAATTTCTTCCTCTAGCTTCTTCTCTCTTCAATATTTTTGTTAGCCTCCAATCTCTCTTCTTCACATGTCCAAAGTATCACATCCAGAATCTCACTCGTCCTTCCATAGTCAATATTCTCCTTTAAAGTTTTTGCTACCAATAATTCTTTACTTTGTATCTTCTCTAGCACTCTCATGTTCTCCTTCAATCTCTTCACACTTTCTCACTCTTTCTACCTAGGATATGGTAAGCTAAAGCGGCTTTGATACCATTGTTGGAAAATATGTTTGATTGTCTTACAAGTAAATTTCTCTAGGATCAAATAATTACACACAATAATGCTCATAATATTGCATACCAAAAATACTTCTCTATTACATTGATAAACCAAAATTTCTTACATTAAAATACTCATTAGGATTCAAGATACATTTGATTACATAGCATGCATCTTTGTATCCAATAAATAGCTTTACATAAACACTCTTCAAAACTAACTATTGTTAGAAATAATTTATATTACATTATTTGGGTCATGTAAATGTACCTTCCTTGGTACATACTTAGTACATTATATTACTTTAGGGGGAAGTTATCTAGTTACTTCATGCAATGTAATAAATCCACAAGTGTCAATGTGCAAGTTGTAATGTGCAAGGTGTCCACTTGTACAACTAGGTAGAGTGTTGGCCAAAGAACTTATCTTCCTATATAAAGGGTCATAGATATAGAAGAGGAACATAGTAGTGTAAGATAGATAATAGTGTAGTGTGTGTGAGCTATAATATTGGAGCTCATTCATTGATCATTAGCTTGTATCATTGAGTGTTCATTTCCTCCATAGCTACTATTGTACTCATTTCCATTATTTCTATTTATAACATATTTTAGTCATCTCGCAGTTATACTTTCTTTCTTATTATTCTACATCTTTTTAGTGCTATCTCCCATTGCATGTTGTATCAAAAGATAACAGTGGTATCAAAGCTACGGTAGATCAAAAGAAAAATCACCATTATCATTGACCCTGATTTTTTTATCAACCTGATGCGCCATTGCATCAATCACTGTCAAAATTTCTTAGAAGAGTCTAGGTCATAGAATTAGGAAGAGCCACAAGTGAGGACTGAATAAAATCTCAGATTCAAAAATATTGAGATTGCATATGTCTAGAGTCTTTCCACAGATTTACAGAAAAACTTATGAAGACTAGGACTCAACATTTTATCCACTAGTTTGATGAAACAACTAGTGAAGCTCATCTACGAGATCTGGAAATATTTACTTTAAGTTTCTTTTATTGCAGGGAATTAATTCTCATATTATTGGGACACATCCTACAATAGAAAGCTAGGATATCTCAACTTCGTTGTCCAAAGGTCGAAGTGCCTTCATAGTGTAGATATTAGTTATTGCAGAAAGGAAAATACTTCAAAAGAAACTTATAAAAAAGAATCGTGGTGAAGTCCGAAGATAGGAGATCTCCATTGCTATATTGAAGAACTTCATAAAAGAAAAAGTCCATAGAAGCCTTGGTCCAAAATAAAAGGCCACAAAAGACTAAAAAAAGGCCATATAAGCTTTGATCCAAAAGAAAAGGCTATAGAATCTTAGAAAAGGCCACAAAAGCCTTAATATTGAAGAAAAGTCCATAGAAGCCTTGATAGTGAAACAGGCCACAAATACCTTTATCCTGAAGAAGACTCCAAAAGAGAGTACTTAATTTAGAAGCAGATTTCAATACTATTTTTTTGTTGCAGGTAAAGGAGATCTAGTAAGTCGAGAAAGCTTCCTACAAGAAAGTTAGGAAGAGAAGCCTCTTCAGAATCAATCCAACACCTGAAGCAAAATATATCAAGAGAATATCTCATTGAATAACTTCTAGACAAGTAAGAAGAAGAAGGACTAGGAGAGTCCTACTTAAATTAGAAGCAGTGCAATCAAAGATCTAAGAGAAGATATCACCACCAATACTTCCAAAATTAGAAGATTGAAGATAAGGTCTCAAGGAAGACCAAAATAAGTTGTAAGATCAAATACCTTGGCGAGGTCTCTATGAGAATCCAGTAAAATGCTAGGAGAGTCTTAATGAAGAATTCATCAAAGAAGAACTCACTGAAGAAATCCACTACCAAGGAGAAGCCCCTGATAGTGAAGTACTTGGGATAATTATCGACATCCGATAACAAGCCCAAGAGAAGGATAATTTGGCAAGGAGTTCCAAATCTGAGTGGAAGAAGAATCCAATGAAGACCTCAAGATATTTAGAATCTTGAGAAGAAGATCCTTCTTGAAGTCAAAATTTGACAAGAAGACTTGAAGATAGAAGAAGTTGGCCAGAACCAAAAGATTTAAGATTACCTCCCACAACAGAGGACACCACTTCAGAGACACAGACTTATCCAAATCTACAGCATAAAGAGGAGACCACAAGATGAGAACAAAATAACCAAATCTTAGGTTCATAAAAGAAATTTTGAGACTATAGTTTTATGAAGAAGGAGTTATTCAAAACAGTCTACAAAGAGTTGAAAGATCTTACTCAAGGTAGCAACTTGGTGATCTAAGACACCAAGATATACATCCTCTACAGAAGCGACAAATATTCTACAAAAGCTTTCAAAAAAAGATAAGCAACTATTGGTGCAAGTAGATTCGTTAATTGGATTACTTTTCAAATTTGTTAAAGCACCTTAATCCAGATTAAAGTTGTAACCTAAATTACAGTTTTTAGAAGTGTAAAATAAAAAGGTTCCTTTTATAGGTTCATTTGCACACTAGGAGTTGATTAGATTCCAAATAATTATTATCTATCAATTACCTATTATTTACTTTAGAAAGCGAAAAGCATACTGAATTCTACAATACTAATTATACTAAATTTATAGAATATTTGAAGGTTCACTTTAAATTATTCTTGATTAGTTGTAGTGAATTTATTAAGTACATTTTCTTGAGAGTATATTAGAGTTATAAGGTGTAATTTTTTAGTGCATTAAAAAGTAGAATTTATTAGATTCATTTGCACTATTATTACTCTCAAAAGAAATTAGTTTTGTGCATTGAAAAAAGGTACAAAATATAGTTTGCATCAAATGTCTAAAGATACTCTTAAAGCACAAAAACCTGCAACTCTTAATGGCCAATAGAATCCACCAAAATTGGTTAGTACAAGCAAATAAAAGCTAACCAAAAAGAAGCTTCAAATATTGAGACTTGGTGAGTCTCAAATCCAAAGCACTAAAGGGTAGAGAAACTAAAACAAAGCTTCTATTTTACAACATTTAAAAGGCTTGGGTTCACCATAAGATATCCAATCAAGAGGGTAAGGAGTCTAGCCAAAGAGATATCCTCAAAAACCTCATAATGCACTCATAACATCTACTACAAAATCAGAATCTCGGGCCTGCAAAAGAGTGCAAGAAAAGGTGCAATAAAATAAAGGATTTATATACATGTAAAGGTTACATGATATTGTACTTCTACAATACATCATATACAGGTAAAGGAGTAAATTTGAATGTACCTCAAAAGGTACAATAGGTACAGGAAAAGTCAACCAAATAAGGGTCAAAATATTAGCGCTCTTCAACCATCGAAAGGGCATACTCTCAGTGGATGAACCTACAATACAAAGGAAGCTCATCAAAGTGATTTACATAAACCAAAGTAAGCTTATCAAGGACATCTATGAAGACAAAAATAAGAAGATTATTTACGTAGACAAAAGAGAGCTCATCCATGAAGAACGAGAGTTAAGCTTCCACTCATACCAAGGTGAACAAACAACATAACAAGGAGCACATTGAAGGCAAGAAGAAAAAAGAGCAGGATAGATGCTATGTTGAGAGTAACATCCACAAAAGAAAGCACTATCATCCACGATTGAAGCTCCAAGATGCCTCACGAAGCCACTTGTAGAAAAATAGGTTGCTTGCTACCCAAGAAAACAAAGTAAGCTAAGGAGGAAGATAATCAAAGGAGTTACAATAATTATCTGCTTCTTAAAGACGTTACATCAAAAGTCTTGTGCAAGAAGACTGGATGCCATTTGGCATAATATTCTCTAGCACCTCTCATTTCTTAATGCTTAAGAGACCATCAAAGGGGAGTTACAAGCATAAAAAAAAAATTGTATTTGTTACAAATGTGTAACATGCACTGCAGAAGCGTTACAAGAAGATATTGGTGTTACACAAGTAATAGCGCTCTTAAGAAACAAAAAAGACATTTGGCCACCCTTGACCTTCAATAAATGCAGTCTAATTTCGAAGCAAGAACAGGGTGAAGAGGAGAGCAAATTGCAATAAAAAAAGGAGGAAATATCGTAGTCAAACCAGTTATAGCGTAGTGTGGAAGAAAGGATCAAGGAGCATTTAAAGCTCCATAGAAGAAGGAAAAATTACCAACATAATACTCTCCAGCATCAAAGAACAAGCCCAATCATTTCTCACTCAGTCATACCACACTTGGCCCATCTATATTTGTCAACTCAAGCAACATAGAAAGGGTACGTAAGAGGATTGTTATACTTTGTCAAAACCAATGCTATTCAAGTGTGAAGACAAGGAGCTAAGGTAAGAGAATTATCTCATTAATATTGCTTTCAAACATAGGATATATAAGGCTATAAAATAAAGGATAAGGTTGTGAAAGAAAAATACATAGGAGATAACTTACCAAGAATCAAAATAATATTTGTAAGCTAACCTAGGAAATATAAGACCTTCTACTTAGGTTGAACTATTTAATATTTTGAAAATATTGTTATCTTTTCTAATTTTCCAAATTTTGGAGTCATAAGGTCTACTACATCAAATTGATTTATTGGAAATTAGAGAAATTAAAATCAAATCTGAAAGGGCCATTATAAGAGGTTAATCTATAATATTTACGTGTCTCAAATCTTCTCAAATTGAGATAAAATATCCAACATTAAAACCTCTTTAAATTTGGGAAAAGTTCTTAGTTCAATAGGAGCAATAAGGATAATAGAAGTTGATTTTGTTATTTACAAAATAAACCAAAATTGAACTAAAATTTACAAAAGCACTTTATATCTTATCCAAAACATACTAGGGAGTCATAAGACATTCTAAAAAACTTGGTAATATCAACATTTATCAAAATTATCAAGTTGCAATATATAAGTTTTCTACAAAACCTAATAATCCTAAAGAGTATATACTCTCATTACTAGGGAGACATAAGGAAGCCTACAAAACCAAGGATTAATAAAGGTTTTATCAAATCAAGCTTATATGCTTCTATCAGGGATCATATATTCGAATAAGGAGTCATAAGGTAGATCATGTCTCATTTCTTCTATTTTCTCAAATGGAAAAAAAATGTCATACAATGAAGTGGAATTTTTTCCAGCAAAAACCAATCTATAAAACATGAAAATATATGGTACATTAACTCAAGAGCCAGTCATCATATGATAGGAAATATGCAATGGTTCAACTATCTTGAAGATACCAAAGGCTATAGATTAAGAATTGCAGATAACGAAACTTATCCTATACATGGATATGGATATGTAACACCTAGAAGATAATTTCCAAATATTCTACTACAAAAAGTATTGTTTATTCCTGGATTAACATTCAATCTCATTTCTATAAGAAAATTTATAGAAGACAACTATATGATCTACTTTGGATATATGGATGGAATCAATACATGTCTCATCACGAACCAAGGTGAAATAAAAGCAACATGATCAATCCATAAAAATACATACATCTTGGATTCAATGGAAATCTCACAAGATACTGTGATGTTTCAAAATGATACTAACATATTTTTAATGGAACAGGTTGATGAAAATGAAAAACCAGTACAACATAAAGCCAAGCATACAAGAATCAAAATCAAGAAGATGAGAGGACAAGTGCACCATGCTCTACTCAACCATAAAAATTCAAAACCAAATGAAGATACTTGCAAAGAGACCAATAAAGGTGGCTGGATAGAAGACAATGATGATGAACCTGAAGAAGCCAAAGATCATTTTCAAGAGGAAGATCCACATTGAAGACTAAAGTCTTCAATACCCAAATATTGTAATATAAGGAGGTGTTAGAAATAGCTTATATTACATTATTTGGGTCATGTAAATGTACCTTCCTTGGTACATACTTAGGACATTAGATTACTTTAGGGGGAAGTTATCTAGTTACTTCATGCAATGTAATAAATGCACAAGTATCAATGTGCAAGGTGTCCACTTGTACAACTAGGTAGAGTGTTGGCCAAGGAACTTATCTTCCTATATAAAGGGCCATAGATATAGAAGAGATAACATAGTAGTGTAGGACTACAATAGTGTATGATAGACAGTAGTGTAGTGTGTGTGAGCTATAAGCTCAGAGCTCATTCATTGAGCAATAACTTTTATCATGGAGTTTTAATTTCCTCCATAGCTACTATTGTACTCATTTCTATCACTTCTATTTATAGCATATTTTATTCATCTCACATATTTACTTTATTTCTTATTATTTTGCATCTTGTGAATGTTATCTCCCATTGCATGTTGTATCAAAAGCTAATGGTGGTATCAAAGATATGGTAGATCAAGCTACAGTAGATCAATATATAAAATCTTGATCTACCAAATGAAACAGTCCACAAATACCTTTATCTTGAAGAAGACTAGTGTGAGGCATGCACTAGTGAGTTCCATATATCGTAACAAGTTTAAATTTTCATGAGTTTATACCAATAGCTATTTCATGAGTCATTTCTAAAGTACCTTATGTTATTTGCTTGCTTATTAGACTTCCATTAACATAGTTATAATATTAGAATCTTATTTCATTACTTGTTACTAGATTTCCTTTAAGTTTAAAGCTTCACAAGCTAACAGTGGTATTAGAGCCACAAGGAAATTTGATAGGAGAGAGGAAATATCCATTACAAGAGAATTCTAAGAATAGGAAGAAGGTTAGAGAGAGCCTTGTTTCAGAGTTGAAGGAGTGGCCATTGGAGGATACTTGAAGAAGGCTCGTGATAGGAGATTGCAAACAGAAGAAGCTACTGATCAGAAGAAATTGGGACAATCATCGTCATCCGATGACAAGACCAAAAAGGAGGATAGAAGAGGCCACCAAATTAATAATTTTGAAGATAACCATTAATATTTTGAGGGTTGATTTGTGAAGGAAGAGATTGTTATTTTTTGGAGCAAAAATTGAAGGGTCATAGGACAACAAATTGAAGAAGACACAAAGTTGTAAATTAACAGAGTTGGAATATTTGAGCACAGCAAGAGAGCAATGCTAATACCTAAAATTTTGGGAGATATTGAGATTTGATTTGAAAAGTAAGGCAGAGTTGTAGATTTATCAATCTCATGGTAATAATTAGGTGATTCGAACCAAGCATCTTCTCAAGTTATGTATAGCAGTAGCAAGTATTTTTGTGAGCAAAATGAGTCTCATAAGAACATTAGAGCACCATAGTAGTGTAGGAATAAATTAATAACAATATAGCTATGACAATGGAAGCTAAATATGCATGAAACTAGAACATGATACTTAATAAATAACTCACATAATAGCCATTAATGAAGACTCACGAAAATGGAGGAATACATACAACATGAAGCTCTCACACTCTACTAGTGGATATTGTAGAGGATGCATACTTCCTTACAATGAGCCCTATATATAAGATAAGTTACTTGGGATTTACTATTCCTAAGTGCATGAGGAACACATGTCCTTTTACATCATTCAACTTATACAACTTGCATATGGGCACTTACCTATTTATTCCTTGGCACATTCTAACACTTGTGCATGGGTTACTTCTTCGCTTTATTGTCCAAGAATCTCTTTTGACTTCTCCAAATTGTCGAATTATTTTGTTGTCAAACCTTACTTCAATTGGTTGTTTAAGGGTACTTCAAAATCTGCCCAAATATTCTCCAAATCATAGCTTTATGTCACCTTCAATTTGTTGTCTTGTGACTCTTCAACTTTTGCTACAAAAATCAATGATCTTTTCCTTTGCAAATCAGCCTTCAAGCCTTTAATGGTAGTCTTCAAATTTCTAAAATTGGTGGCATATTCTACTTTTTTTCTCCTCCTTACCTCTTGTAAAATTTTGACTTCAAACTTGGCCTATTTAGTTGGCCTCTTTCTCAAGATTTTGAATGTCTTGAGATATTCATGAATCCTTTCTAAAATTTGGAAAACTTCTTGCAACATCCTTCTTCATTTTGGGCTTGTTGTTAGATGGCAACAATTGTCCCAAATTCTTCTTTTCAGGAGCTACTCTTTGCAATATTTTTTAATTTGAGCTATCTTCAAATATTCTCCAATGGCCACTTCAACTTTCTTCAATAGAGCTTCTCTAGTCTTCTTCTTTCTCCTTCCAAATTTTCTTAAGACCTCTTATTTTTGGTCTTCAATTTTTGTAGGTTCTCAAATATTCAATAGGACTTTTCTAGTCCTCTTCTATGTTCAATCTTATACCTTCCAAATCTAGAACTTCTTCAATGAGACCTCTTTCTTGGATCTCCTTTTTCTTCAGTCTTCAATAGGGCTCCTTTGGCCTCTTTCTCTCTTTTCAAGCCGCTTTCTTGTTTCTTCAATATGCAATTTGCAGTCTTCAATCTTCTATTGCAAACCTCCTTCTTTGGTCTCTTCAATATTCTATTTCGAATATCCAATGGGGACATTTTCATTTAGTCTCTTCTTATTTTTCTACAACAAATAACTAATCCTTGCATTAGGAAAGCACATAGACTTTCAGGTAATCTAAGATGAAATTATTCTCTATACATTGTAGGAAGTTTCTCAACTTTTGAAAACTAATTTTCTGCAACAAAAAACTTAAATAGTAGTAAGAAAATCCATGCAAATATTTAGATCTCTATAAATCAATAAACATCACTAGTTATCTTTCAATATAGTGGAAAAACGATCTATGTTTTTTTTTGTTTTTTAAAATTTTTGAAAAAACTTGTATTAAAACAAAGATCGGTTACAATATGGGATGAGACTTTTCCCAGCCATAGACAGAGAGAACACAAGATTACAACAGTAAAAGAAGATTTGCATTGGAGCCAAATCTCTTAAACCAAAACCTAGCTAACAGGGGAGTCGGCGAATCCGAGATTCAAGCGTGGAGAGACTCCTTCCCCATTGGCCTAAGGCACGATCCAACAAGTTTCAATGTTTGCACAATGTGAGATGTTGCCAGGGGGATCGGTTTGGTCTGTTGATGCAACTTGTCGCGATGTCGCGACACTTTTTCCTTCTTCTCCTTTGGCCACGAAAATGCAACATGTCACGATATCGCGACACTCTATCTCTTTTGGCCGCGACGAAGCAACATGTCATGAAATCGTGACACTTTTTCTCCTTTGGCCGCGACGATGCAACATGTCGCGATATCGTGACACCTTTTCTCCTTTGGCCATGAAAATGCAACATGTCGCGATATCGCGACACCTTTCCTCTTTTGGCCGCAAAAATGCAACATGTTGCGATATCGCGACACTTTTTCTCTTTTGGTCGCGACAATGCAACATGTCGCGATATCGCGACACTTTTTCTCCTTTGGCCACGACGATGCAACATGTCGCGATATCGCGACATTTTTCTCCTTTGGCCGTGACGGTGCAACATGTCGCGATATCGCGACACTTTTTCTCCCTTGGCCGTGATGGTGCAACATGTCGTGATATCGTGACACTTTTTCTCTCTTGGCCGCAACGGTGCAACATGTCGTGAAATCGTGACACTTTTTCTCTTTTTGCTGTGACGGTGCAACATGTCGCGAAATCGCGACACCTTTTCTCCTTTGGCCACGACGAAGCAACATGTCACGAAATCGTGACACTTTTTCTCCTTTGGCCGCGACGATGCAACATGTCACGATATCGCGACACCTTTTCTCCTTTGGTCGTGAAAATGCAACATGTCACGATATCGCGACACCTTTTCTCCTTTGGTCGTGAAAATGCAACATGTCGCGATATCGCGACACCTTTTCTCCTTTGGCCGTGAAAATGCAACATGTCGCGATATCGCGACACCTTTTCTCCTTTGGCCACGAAAATGCAACATGTCACGATATCGCAACACCTTTTCTCCTTTGGCCACGAAAATGCAACATGTCACGATATCGCGACACCTTTTCTCCTTTGGTCGTGAAAATGCAACATGTCGCGATATCGCGACACCTTTTCTCCTTTGGCCATGAAAATGCAACATGTCACGATATCGCGACACTTTTTCTCTTTTGGCCGTGAAAATGCAACATGTCGCGATATCGCGACACTTTTTCTCTTTTGGCCATGACGATGCAACATGTCGTGATATCGCAACACTTTTTCTCTTTTGGTCGCGATGATGCAACATGTCACGATATCACAACACTTTTTCTCTTTTGGCCGTGACGATGCAACATGTCGCAATATCATGACACTTTTTCTCCTTTGGCCGTGACAATGCAACATGTCGCGATATCACGACACCTTTTCTCCTTTGGCCTCGTCGAAGCAGCATGTCACGATATCGTGACACCTTTCCTCCTTTGGCCGCGACAATGCAACATGTTGCGATATCGCGACACCTTTCCTCCTTTGGCTGCAACAATGCAACATGTCGCGATATCGTGACACTTCTTCTCGACCGACCACGATGTTGCAACATGTCACAAAATCGTGACACCTTCCTGCTGTCTTCAGGCTATCGCGGTCTGTTGCCCTTTCAACACCCTGCCTAATCACTTCATCCTCAACAACCATGTCATTGTGCCACTGAACCCCTACCTCCTCAGCACCCATCTTAGCCAGGAAGTCTGCCACTTTATTTAGATCTCTACTCACATAAACTGGAATCAGATCATCTAATTCCTTCCATAATTCCTTAATTTGAGTGACAAGAATCCTCAGCCTCCATGTTTTCAAAGCAAAGTTCCTCATGCAATCTAGAGCTACAACCATTATTTGAGAATCTGATTCTAGTATTATCCTCCTATGGCCTTTTTTTACTACCCAAATATAAGCAGATTTGATAGCTAAGGCTTCTGCTTCATTGTTTGTGGCTCTTCCCAAGCCTTGCAGTTCCCAATAGAGCACTGTTCCAACATGATTTTGACAAACCACTCCAATTCCAGCTCTACCCGAATTGCCTTTTGCAGCTCCATCCATATTAATTTTAATCCAAACTTCTGAGGGTGGTTTCCAACTAGCTATGTCATGTCCCTCTTACACTTCAACTTCCTTTTCCATTGCCCCATTAACAACCTGAGTTTCATCTTTAGCATAGACTGCACAATTTCTGTGACTTTGCTCCAAATGACCTGCCAAACTCCATCTAAAGAAGAAAAAGTTTCTCTAAAAATTCTAGCATTTCTCTCCAACCACACTTTCCACCAGATAAATTTTAATCCAAGCTCCCAACCAATACAAAGAACTTTAGATTTAAATCTACCCCTCTTCCATATTTCCCAAATATTAATCCGATTCAAATCACCATTAACTTGAATTTTATAATATAAAAACCATCTCTCCCAAATCTTGCGCATGAATGGGCACTCAAACATCAAGTGATCAGTTGTTTCCTCGCTCTTGTAGCATAAAACACATTGAGATGGACTGATGATTCCCTTACATATGAGTTTATCAAAAGTAAGAATTCCATTATGCATGAACTGCCAGGCAAAAAAGTTTACTTTTGGCCAACCCTTGGACTGCCAAATATTTCTCCAATCCTCCACCTGATAAGTATGAGGGGGCTCTGGAAGGATCTTATCATATCCGTCCTTCACTGTGTAGACACCAAGGCTCCCATAGCCCCAATCTAATTCATCCTCCTCGTCTCTACCTGTGAGAAATCTTTCTACCAAGATTTTAGTCATGATGGGTGTCAAATCCGGAGGGATTGAAATTGGCCACTCATCCAACTTCTTAAACTGCTTAAAATTATAATCCCCCAACCGACTAGTGTTGAAATAACTTTCAATTTGGACCCATCCCTTGGTTTCTATGGCTATTTTTATTGGTTGCAATTCAGGAAATTCAACAATGATAGGTGGGTATTGATCCCATGAATCTGTCCAAAATCGTGCCTTCTCCCCTCTCCCCACTTTCCAAAATAATCTATCTTTTACTACCTGAGATCCTAACTTGAGAGCCTACCATACTAAGGATCCATTACCATCCAAAGGGAAACGACCCACCTCATTTGGGTTCACTTGTCCCAAATATTTACTAGTTAAGATTCTACTGAATAAAGAAGTTGGTTGGGAAATCCACCTCCAAGAAAGCTTTCCAACCAAAGCTTTATTATTTAACTTTGATCTTCTCAGATCCCAAACCTCCTTTTACCTTGGGCTAGCTTACTTTGTCCCAACCTACTAAGGCCCATTTCCTCTCTCCTTTTACTCCTTCCCATAAAAATTTTCTAGCCATCTTGTCCAACTCTTTCCATATAGTATGTGGGGCAGCAAGGATAGAAAATTTATAAATTGGCAAATGCCCATATTTGTGGCAAACTCTGCATCTGAAGGGCAAAGCCTCATAATCCAGCTGTTGAATCCAAGATAGTCCTGTAAGTTCAAGTTCCACCTCTACCGGTAGAGGCTGGCTAAGATCCATTTCCACACATAATCTTGCATAAACAGCTGTGTTTCCTTCTATTGTGTCTTTGGATACACCCAAATGTCTTCCAATGGAATTATCGATAATTTCCAATACATGCTCACTCCAAAAATCTATTGGAAGTGCATACAAATGGATCCAAACCAGGACAATAGTGGGTTCAATTCGAGGATCAAATCCCACTCTCCAGGGTTGAACAAATAATCCTGTCGGACCATGATTCCTCTTTTCTAATTCAAAAGCCCTATTTCTATCGGCCAGTGAAGAAAAACTAACAATAAAATATCCATTGCTAATAAACCATAAAGAATACTCACTAAGAGGCTCCCAGTTTTGCCGGACCCAGGAATGCAAAAAATTTAGGGTAGGGCAAATACCCATGAATTTGCAGATCAAATCATGATTGGCTCTATATAAAACTGTTTCTTCAACCATCCTTTGCTCAATGACAATCTTTGGCCTTGATTCTGACTGTGGCAAGCATCCATTAACTCGTTGAGATGTTGATCTATTTCCAGCAGCCGTAAAGAGCATTTTTAATGTAGTTTTTTGTGCTTCTTCAGTCTTTGATGGAGATTTATCCTTTAACAAATTTGCATAAGAACTATGTCTCTCTAGAAGAGGATCCGGAGGTGTCCCCATTGGACCCTCCTGGGGCAGCAATCTTGTCTTCAAATCCACAGTAACCAAAAATCTCTTCGGCTACCCAACTGATGCCCTAGTTTTTCCTTAGCTCCAGAAACCCTAGTTCATCCGCCCATCGTACACATAATCGACATGTTTAAAAGTCAACAAGGTTTCGTTGTTGGAGTCACTAGGCATGTTTAAAAATGATCTATGTTGAGTCCTAGTCTTCATGAGTTTTCCTGAAGTATCGTGTCTTAGTTTCATGCTTATTTAGTTTCCATTGTCATAGCTATATTGTTGCACTCTTATTTCATTATTTGGTAATATCAATATTATGTTGTATCATAAGCTATTTTATATGAATGATTGTTTATTAATATTTTCCACATATATTGAATGTTATATTGTGATCTTGAATATTGAGACTTGTGATAATCTGGCTAAAAAGCCAACACCTTCAAACTCCCTCTTCTTCCTCCAATCTTCTTCTTCACTCCATGTCCAAATTTGCACTCGAATTTTTCCAATATTCCATAAATATTTCACACTATTTCCAGTAAGTAATCCTATATAAATTTCTTCCTCTATCTTTCTTCTTCTCTCTTCAGTCTTTCTGTTAGCCTTCAATATCTCTTCTTCACATGTCCAAAGTCTCACATCCATAATCTCATTTGTCCTTCCATAGTCAATATTCTCCTTTAAAATTTTTGCTACCAATAATTCTTTACTTTTGTATCTTCTTTAGCACTCTTATGTTCATGTCTGATTGTCTTACAAGTAAATTTCTCTAGGATAAAATAATCTCACACAATAATGCTCATAATATTGCATACCAAAAATACTTCTCTATTACATTGATAAACCAAAATTTATTACATTACAAGACTCATTAGGATTCAAGTTATGTTTGATTACATAGCATACATCTTTGTATCCAATATATAGCTTTACGTAAAAACTCTTCAAAACTGACTATTGCTCTCCTCAAACTCATGAGAGATGCAACCTTTCATATGCATCACATTACGGAAAAGCTTCTCATGATTGCATAACCTCCTTCTTCACATCTTGATACTTCTCACATGACTCTTCACTTCCCCACTTTACACCTATCACTTATGACTCTTCACTTGCACACTTACAAATCACACTTGCACACATAATTACATAACACAAACACTCTTTACATCTTGACACATACTTTTGACACACACTTCCTAATATAATATTTACAATAGTAGTCAATGGTACTTCATGATACTCAAGGTGCCAAATAATGCAATACCTCTAATAGGCCCAAAAGAAAAGTATCATCAACAAATTGGAGATGAGATTTGAAGGGACTATTTTTTTACAAGTTGAATACCTTTGATTTTTCCTTCCATTTTTGCCTTGATAGAGCTCTCCTTAATGCTTCTGCAAGAATAATGAATAGGTAAGGAGATAGTGGATCATGTTGTCGAAGTCCACAATATAACTTGAAGTAACCAATAGAAGAACCATTGATTAAAAAATAATATTTCACAGTGCTATAACAATATTTAATCCATTCACACCAACTATAATCAAAACCAAACTTTCTCATAATATCATATAGAAAATTCTAGTAAACCCTATCATACGCTTTTTTTACATCTAATTTCATAAGCATACTTGATTTTTTCATGGAATGAAGAGAATGGATGGCCTCTTATGCAATGATTATACCATCAAGAATTTGTTTACCATGAACAAAACTACCTTTTCCTCTAAGATATCACAACTAAGAATGCCTTTCAACCTACTTGCCATAATATTTTAAATGATCTTATAAATCATATTACAAAGGCTTAATGGATAAGAAATAATAAAATATTTTATCTCGCTTTTCTTGGAAACCAAAGTAATAAAAGTGTCATTGATATCACTTATTATAGCCTTCCATTTTGAGGCCTCTTCAACCACAACTAACATATCACTCTTCAATAAATCCTAAAAGTTTTGAAATAAAATTGCAAGAAATCCATTAGGTCTAGGTGCTTTGTATGATGGAAGAAGAAATCTACTTCATGTAGCCCCTTCATAGATATATTCTTCATCAAGATTTTATTTTGTCTTTGCATGATAATTGATGCAATATTTTGCAAAATCTTATCTTTTGCCTCCTTATCTTGCCCAGTGTCTAATAAAATATTTTTGAAATAACTAATTGTTTCCTTCCTTATATCTTCTTCATCCTCATATTTCTTCCATCTGGAGTTAAAATATCTTTGATGTGATAAAAACAAAATGTTTTTGCTATAGCATGATTTTTTTTTGCATTTCTACCTCCTTGATCCATTTCTCCCTAGATTTTTGGAATCAATATGACAACTCCTTTTTCAATGCATTATGATAATAAAAAAGTAATTTTTTTTCTTTCACATAAGAATCTCAATCTATTCCATTAGTTTGTACTATCTCTTGTAAATATTTGAACTTGGATTCAATTTATTTATTTTCTTTAAAAATATTACAAAAAGATTTGGAAATTCAAATCTTCATTTGCTATTTACATATTTCATCCTTTGAAAAACTTGTACATACATGATCCTTTAAATTTTGATTCATCCCACCATAACATAACCATTTGGAAAAAATCAAGGTCTTAGAGCCACATAGTCTGAAAGGAAAATGGATTTGGATGACCATTGTTAGGTAAATCATAAGTTAAAATAATGGGTTTGTTATCTAATCCTTATCTCAATAAAATGTCTAAAGAGATTGTATACTTTGTTTGTAACCGTTTATTGGATAAAAATAATCTATCTAATATTTTTGCTATATGAGGTTGCCCAAAGCATCTATTATCCCATGTATATTGAAAACTTGAAGGACTAGCATCTTAAAGGTCATTTGAATTGACAAAGCATTGATTTAGACCATCTTAGAATACCATCCTTCTTTTCCAAAGGAGATAGAATAGTGTTGAAATCACCCTCAAGAATCCATAGATCACAATGAATCATCATTGTATTTAACAAAAATATGCTAAGGTCTTTCCAACATATTTCACAAGGAGTAACTATAGTTGAAGCATATACATTTATAACCCCAATTTTGATGTTTTCCTCTTTCCTATAAAATAGTCTAGCAATCCAATTTCTTTTTGCTTCTAATAATACCCATCCCATTTACATTTGTTTCATATCATTGCAATACCACCTGAATCTCCTATAGAAGAAATTGCTAGACAATCACCCATCTTCTTCAAATCTTCTTAAAAGCATTCTTATATTCCTCACTACTTAATTTTATTTCTTGTATTAAAATATTCTCATGACTATAACAATCTATTGATTCCTTAATAACTCTTCTTTTAAAGGTCTTATTCATAGCTCTAATATTCCATGATATTGTTTTCGTCATTATCACTTTTTATTTTTATTAGTAGGCTTAGCCTCACTTCTTATTCATAGCTCTCATATCTCTTTAAGTTTCTTTTTCTATTTATCCATGCATATGATGGCCTTCCTCTCCTTTTTCTATTCCCATCAATACTCTAATCTTCATCAATATCTTCTATTTTTCCATATTTTTCATAATGAGACTTATCTTCTAAAGATTTATGTTGCCCTAAAGAATCTAAAATGCAAGGAATAGCCTCATTAACATTTTCTTCTTTATATTGCCCTAAAAACCCTAAAGTGCATAGATGATCCTCCATAGTCATTAATTTCTTATGTTGGCTTGGAAACCCTAAATTTCCTTAGATATCCTCCATATGATTTTATTTATTATGTTGCTCTTGAAACCCTAAAGTGCAACAAATATACTTTGTACTACTTTTATTTATATTGTAAATATAAGATTTTATGCTACTTGAGAAAAATGAAGATAATTTACCTATATCAAGCTTGACCTCCTTCACCTCATTTGCTTTAAATTTTTCCTCCCCATCTTCCTTTGCTTTAAAATTTGCCTTCCCCTCTTCCTTCGTGCCTTTAACTTCTATATTTGAACTTGAGCATTGTACTTCCTCATCCCTTATGTCATTTTTTTCCTTTAATGGTTGATTTGAATGAATTGTAATGACCTTTGCCATTTGATGATGCAGAGGGGTTTCTCTTGCCACTTTCTTAGGAGTGGAAATACTTGATTTGACCTAACTTCTCTTATGATATGATCTCCTTATTTTATATTGAAGTTACCCTTTTACCCAAAAGTTTCCATCTCTTACTCCATCATTTTCACTTTGTAGTCTCTTTTTATGTGTTTGGTTTCATGACATTTACAACATCAGAATGCAATATTTTCATAATCCACTTGTTGATCCCATTCTCTTGATTCATATTAATTGTGATGGACTATAGTAAACGTTTTAAAATATCCATGGTAACACATATTCGAGTGTATAGAACATGCCTTCTCTCCTTAGTAGTTGGTCCCTCCTGGATGAATTAACCTAGAGTATTACCAATATTCTTTAAAACCTCCTTATTGATGAGTTGATAATGGAGTCCAAAAAGCCAACTCCACACAAGAAACCTTTTAATAGCCTTCGTCTCCACAAAAAAATTATCACTTAAATGTAATCCATGTTTACCCCTAAACTAAGGTCCTCCATCTATTATTTTATCCCTTATTTTTGAATTGGAGAGGATAATAAGAAAAAAATCTTTCAAAAGAAAAGTCATGGAGTAATTTGAATTCAATCCTCACTTCCACTTGATCAAATTTTGAAAATTGGCCAATATCTATGGAACTTACATAGTAACCCTCTAGTTTTAAGAACCATTATATCATGGTCAATCATATCATCCTTGATAATCACTTGTGGTATAGTATCTGCTATTACTCTTCCTCTTATCGCTAACTAGGACATCCATACTTCCAATAAAGGCATCCTTACTTTCAACTAGGACATCCTTACTTTCACTAAGGACTTACAAAAAATGACTTTCTTGCCATGTTACCTAGATTTTCTTCACATGAATCCTCTAGTTATTAAGTTTCTCCCGAGATATGGAACAAGAATTGGTACTTGCTCCTTAATCACACTTTGCTTTCTACTTCCTACTCATGCTTCTTACTTGCTTCTAGCTCGCACTCACTCCTAATAAATCAAACCTATATTTTAATCTCCATAAAGATTGATTATGCCCATAAAATCTTTAAAATTTAGACATTAGGTTAAAGTTAAACTTGAACAACTTATAATAAGAGATAGTCCCTAAATAATGCTTCATATATTTATGCTTAAAACCCTAAATGAAGATGACAAGAACAGTTGGAGATCTATATTTTTTGTATTTCTTCTATTTCATTAATTTTTTTAGTGGATTGCACTTAATTTTCTGATGTGTTATCCTCTCCATTATTGTTTGATGAATTATAAACCACAATCACAATTCTCACACATAAAAAAGATGAAAATAACAATCTAAAATATAAATAAAATCTATATTGATAAAAATAACACAATGCAACAACCTAAGAGACAAAGACAACATGATTAAAATAGGTAAAATAATATATTTCTTTAAAAAAATTGAGTTTACCTTCACCAAATATGATTACCATAGAAAGCCTTGATCTCAACTCTCTTTCAACATGCATCTCCTTTTATAAGGATTTATCTTCAATTTGTGTATATTTTTTTCTTTTTCAAATACAACAATATAACTATAAATAACTTTCAAATACCTTTATTTCTTTTAATAAATATAATAAAAATACAAAATGTATATTTTCAACTTCAAAATATTTATTTTAAATGAGGGTGCATCGCAACGGTTTGGGCTTTGGCTCTTCTTGTGTGAGCGGGTGGATGTGTATCTCCATGATAAAGTTGTTGTAACAGGTTGAAGGATTCCTAATCAAAACCCCATTTCTTCATATTACCAAAAAAAAAAAAAAAACATCTAAAAAAATACGTATTTAAAAAAAAAAAAAAATATATATATATATATATATATATATATATATATATATATATATATATATATATATATATATATATATATATATGCCCCTCCGAAAGATAACTTAGACCTTCGGGTCCTCCAACATAAACTTTCGAAGGAAATGGGAGGAAAAGTAGGGGATTTTATTGTCGTAGCACAGAAACTTCTTCTTGGAAGAAAATCACAGTTCATAATCCGTCGGATCAAGAGAAGGTGGCCCTAACCAAACTCAATGATGCTTTAAGGGTGTTCCCGATCATTCCCCGGGGGAGGAAGAGACAAGGCAATTTGGGGCAAAACTACAAGTGGGATCTATTCAAGTAAAACCGCCTATAAGTTAATCCACTCGGGATTCAATGGTCGGACTCCGACTTCGTTATTTGGTTAAATAATTTAACCCCAAAAATAGCTTTCTTCTTTTGGTTGGCAGTTCAAAATAAGATCCTGACAACAGATAATCTGCAAAGGAGAGGTTTCCAATTCATCAATCGATGTATCTTGTGTGAGAAAGCAATAGAATCAGTAAGTCATATATTTCTAACTTGTGATTTTTCTTGTACAATCTTCCAAATGATCCTGTCCAAATTTCATATAGATTGGGTCTGTCCAAATAGCATGTCTGACTTCTGCATACGGTGGGCTTCCCCCTTCCGGGCAAAGCTTTTGACTTGGCTGTGGAAGCTCAGCTTACCCCATTTTTTATGGGGGATATGGAATGAGAGAAATAAGAGAGTATTTAAAGGACGTAAGAAAGATCCCGGGTTATGTGGTAATAAAATAATCGAGCTTTGAAAGAAAACTCGGAAAACTTTCTTCTTCAAAAATGAGACCATGTCTCTAAGGGAAAGGAGGATTTTGCGGAACGCGGGGAGAGGAACTTCCGGACCTAGACATTACAACCAACCCACGGGCTGGTGTCAAGTGGATACCCCCCACACAAAAGTGGGTTAAGTTTAATTTTGACGGGGCAGCTAAAGGAAATCCGGGGCCTGCAGGAGCAGGAGGAGTTTTGAGAAATGAGGAAGGAAAAGTGGTCCTTGCCTTTGCAGAGCCTTTGGGAACTCAAACAAATCATTTTGCGTAAGCCCGAGCTCGCATGCGAGCAATGAGAATTGCCGGACTTGAGGGTTATAAGGAAGTTATCTTTGAAGGGGATTCGCTTAATATAATCAAGGCAATTAAGGAGGATAAAGACCCCAATTGGACCATATTGGAGCTTATCCTAGAAGCAAAGATTCATAAATCTCATTTGGTTAATGCCCGAATCCAACACACCTTCGAGAGAAGGGAACCGAAGCGGCGGATCTAATGGCAAATATTGCGCTTTCGTTGGGGAGATGCAAATTTGGAAGGATAACTTCCCTCAAGAACTATTGGTGTTGGTTGCTAGAGAAGAGCTAAGATCAAACTCGTTAGAGCATCGGGAGATCGGAGGGGCTGATGATGAGTAATCCGACGGATGGAATTAGGCGAGAAAAGGCATCCCATTTGTTGGGGCCCGGGAGGTGACAAGTGTACGATGACGACAACCTAGTGTTAGTAAGTGCTAGGTGTTGTTTGGTTTTTGTTTTATCCCGAATAGTCAAGCGATAAGTATAGGACTGTGGACTCTAAGTATGGCTTAATGTGAGTCTTTGAAAGATCCATTTTGTATTTTGATTATACGGGCTTGATGCTAGAACCAGCCCATTTTGACTTTGTAAAAGGTTTGTGGACCTTATAACCACCTCTACCTTATACCAAAAAATATATATATATATATATATATATATAAAATATTTAAAAAAATATTATTATATATTCAAATAATTTATAAAAATTCAAAGACCCTTCAACTCATACAACCAATTTTAACCCTACTAAAAAAAATTTCTATCCTATAACATCTTCGTTGAACATTATACTCTATTTTTTTTTTCCCTTCAGATTAATTTTTTTTTTCCCCTTTGAGATTTTTCGTAACTAAGAAATAGGCTATGCTTTATAAAAAGAAAACTCAGGCTGCTAGAAAAAAGATTGAAAACTTTCCCTAAAATGTAGAACAAAGGATAAGGAAAGTATAAAGCATCCAATTTATTTTTTTTAATTATTTTATTTGTATTATATATAAAATAAAATTTAAATATATGGTTTATAGAGAAAACAAAAGATTGAAAACATTCACAACAAAAGAAAGTATAAAGCATCCAATTTTCGATTTTTTTATTATTTTATCTATATTATATATAAAATAAAATTTAAATATTAACTAAAAATAGGTTATGGTTTATGAAAAAAAACTCACACTGCTAGAAAAAAGATTGAAAACTTTCCATTAAATGCAGGATACGGAAAGTATAAAGCAACCTATTTTTTATTTTTTTTAATATTTTACCTCTATTTTAAGAAATAGGCTATGGTTTATAAAAAGAAAACTTAGGCTGCTAGAAAAAAAATTTGAAAACTTTCCATAAAATGTAGAACAAAGGATAAAGAAAGTAGTATAAGAAAGAAAAGAATAGCTTCCCAACCAACCCATGGTTCGATGAAGATTGCAAAAAAATGCGAAGATTACTAAAGGAACCAACGGGTAAAACAAGAGCAAACAAAAAAGCATATGAGAAACTGGTAAGGGCAAAAAAAGAAGAATACACTAAAACAAGGAGGGAAGAATTGATTTATTTAGGGAAGCATGAACCAAAGAAATTTTGGAAGGAACTAAACGTGAAAAGGATGCAAACTGAAAATAACATAACAGTTAATCAGTGGTTGGAGTATTCAAAACAACTGTATCAACGTAGTAACCAGCAGGAGACACCACCTACTATCATTGTCAAGAAAGAACTTTTCACAATTGAAGACATTATTCAAGGGATAAAAAAGTTAGCAACTGGAAAAGCCCGTGACATAAACAATCTTCAAGCGAGCATATAAAATGGGGGGTAGATATCTTGGCACCGCAAATCAAAGAAATTTTCAATGAGGTCATACAAAATGGCTTCCCTACCGAGTGGACAACTAGCTTGACCATTCCTTTGTTTAAAAGTGGAGATGTAAATAATCCCTCAAACTATCGAACTATCATGATCAACCCTCTCTTTGCAAAGTTGTTTGGGAGTATGATAGAGCGGAGGATCGACGATATGGGCGGAAGAAAAGGGAAAGAGAGCAAAGGGGCAAGCGGGTTTTAGGCCCAAACACTCAACTATTGATCACCGTATCATGCTCGGACACATAGTGGAAAAAATATGGGAGAAAAAGAGGAGGCTTTTTGCTGTTTTGTAGACTTCAAAAAGGCATTTGACACAAGTACCTAGGAAAAAATTATGGAGCGAGAATGGAAGAACTAGAGGTTCCAATTCACTACAGGCAGCAGTTCACGAGACTATATGAGCATGTAAAAGCTAGAATCGGAACACGGGAAGGGTTATCTCGAATGTTTTGGTAGTGACATAGGTGTCAAACAAGGTTGCCCTCTATCTCCGACCTTATTTGGGTCGTACATTGACAAGTTAGAAGAATGGATAAACAAATTTGGGGGAGAGGGTGTGCATTTAGCCAAATATGTGGTAAAACTCCTCATGTATGCAGATGATGTAATTCTTGTGGCCAAAACAGCCAAAGATCTAGAAGATCACATTCAAGCTCTAGAACTCTTTTGTAAAGAAGTTGGGATGTAGGTGAACACGAGCAAAACAAAAATTATGATTTTTTCAGAAAAAAAGAAGAAGCAACAACTCAAATTTCAGTTTGCAGGAGAACCGCTTGATGTAGTAGTAGAATACAAATACTTGGGCATAGACTTTCATGACAAACTTAATTGGAATACATGTAGGATGAAAAGAACTCAAAGTGGTTGGAGAGCACTATATGCACTTCAAAACAGGTGTAGGAATGCCGAGTTGTGGGACCGGAAGACCACCAAGGTCTTATTTGGCCTACTTGTTACACCGGTTCCGTTGTATGGTTGCGAGGTGTGGGCTAGTGGCACAACAAATGCAAAATGGAGACAAATAGAAAGGATTCAAAAATATCTAATCACAAACTTTCTCAAAATTAAGGCCACAACCCCTTATGAAATTATTCTAGCTGAAACTGGAATGTTCCCTTTAGAAGCAATTGCTATGACCAAGTCGTTATGTTACTTGAAAAAAGCAGAAAACATGACAAATGATAGATGGCCTAGAGCAGTTAGAGACGAAGAGTTACATAGGCGAAAGAATACGTGGATGAAACAAAATCAGAAATGGATGAAACGTTGGGAAATCAACATAAATGAATGCCCAAATGTCAACAAAGACATTAAAAATTATGTGAATGAAAAGTTCAAAAGTGGAATGTGGAAAAATGCAAGCAGGAAAAGACAATATTATATTGCAAATTTTAACCCAACGTATGACCACAAGGAAAAAGCGTATATAGGCGCTGAAATCAAGTGGAAGGAAAAAATACTCATTGCTCGAGATAAGGACTAGCTCTCATAGGCTTAGATGTGAAACAGGGAGATGGACAACGCCCAAAGAACAATGGGAAGAAAGGATATGTACTCTATGCAAGCACAGGGGCAGTAGAGACAGAGGAACACTTCATCTATAAATGCCCGAGTTTTTCGGATATCCGTGACAAATACAAAGAAACACTTGGGAACGAGTTTATTACAGATTTATTTGAAGACAAGAAAATAAAAAAAGTTGGAGAATTGCTAACACAAATCAGCAGGAGAAGGAACAACTTTCTCAAAGATATTAAAGATCATATGATATGATTTGAGTAATTGTACTTCCATATTTGAGGTCCCATAGACCACATTTGGGTCTCGCGGACGTAATTAAAATCTTTCATTCATTTTCATTCATTACCATTCTTGGAACGCATGGCCTGGTCTATATGAGAGGTAGGTTTTATTTTTAAAAAATATGAATTAATTTTTACAACGATGAAAGAAAGAAAGGTGGCCTGTCATTTAAATTTGTAGAGATTTCCACGATGGCAGACGGCAGGCGAATGGATATGAACCAACGACTGTGATAATGAAGCCATAAAGATACGACAATGATGTCGACCATCCTCATCGTTTTTTCAGATAATCTATGTGCGTTGGATTGCAAGTTGGCTGGTTTCGTGGAAAGAAATGCTGTCAAATGGCGCCTTGTAAACGTAATGGGAGAAACCTCCTCGTTTCCGTCGACAGCAAGTGCAGACGCAGAAATGTTGTTCCTTTCTTTCCTCTCCCTTTCATTCTCATTCTCCTCCGCCAAATTTAAAACAAGATTCTCGGAGGGTTTGGACATTCTACGTTACATTTCGACATTCTACGTTACATGAAATAATTCCTGGTAGCTGAAATTTAGCCGTTCCAAGAAGCAAAAGAATATCCAGGTTGATCTAATGAGTGAGTTCTGTTCTAACGAAGTGGCTATTTGCAGGTTCAGATGACATTTATCCCCTATTTAGCACAACTTCTAAGGTTTCTGCGTTAAAGAATGACATTGACTGGGTCATAGAGGAGCCTTTGGTAAACTGTGATATAATTTCTTTGTTGGATTTCCAAGCAGACATCTTCCACTTATTTTATTTCATAATGATCAAATAAGGAGAAATTGACTGCGGAGCAACTCGACCTCTCAAGAATCCATTCTGAAAATACTTGAGTTAATACTGTAAGATTTATATTCTGAACTGTAGTCTCTTTATAAGGAAACAAGACTTTGAATTTCCTCTGCTGCTCGCGTTTTGCATATTTTCATCTGAATAAAATTTCCGTTTTAAAATATAGTTTTCTGTCCACATCTGTTTCGTTCAGCATAAATTAAGATTAGTCAAATTCAATTTAAACAATTGGATTTACGGTCCCTGTTCTGCTATAACAGATTGTATAGAGATAACAATGCCCGTTGACACTAATGGTCCTTAAGTATACAGCTAGGTCGCTTAAGGCCAGTTTCTCACCTTAAATTATGCGATGGACATGAATATCCATAACAATCTTTAAGGAGAACAGATACGGCACAAGTGATCTCTAACTACCCTTTTTATGTTAATAACAACTTTAGTAAGGTATTATAGTGGATCAGGATTACTTTTCCCTTCTCTATACTTCCAAACGTGTGTCAAATTTTCCTAAATGAAATTAGGACAAACTACACATATTTGCATGGAGGATTTATCATTTATCATGTATAAAATGCAAATATCAAATGGAACGTAAAAACTCGGAATGACACATCCAAGGGTTGTATACTCGTCATATATAAATGCAAATATCGGTCCCTGTTCTGCTATAACAGATTGTATAGAGATAACAATGCCCGTTGACACTAATGGTCCTTACGTATACAGCTAGGTCGCTTAAGGCCGGTTTCTCACCTTAAATTATGGGATGGACATGAATATCCATAACAATCTTCAAGGAGAACAGATACGGCACAAGTGATCTCTAACTTCCCTTTTTATGTTAATAACAACTTTAGTAAGGTATTATAGTGGATCAGGATTACTTTTCCCTTCTCTATACTTCCAAACGTGTGTCAAATTTTCTTAAATGAAATTAGGACAAACTACACATATTTGCATGGAGGATTTATCATTTATCATGTATAAAATGCAAATATCAAATGGAAAGTAAAAACACGGAATGACACATCCAAGGGTTGTATACTCGTCATATATAAATCCAAATATCAAATGGAGAGCAAAAACACGAGATGGCACATCCAAGGGTTGTATACTCGTGGGGACACATCCCTCGAGATGGGGAGGGGGAACGTCTCCGAGCTGCCACCTTTAGGACGTGATGGCTGGGGAATGTCCCACTGTGTCCCCTTTATCCTTATTTATGCAGGGATGCCTATGCATTCCCTCGAGAGAGAGAGGGGATGTCTAGGGTGTCTCCTATGTTATATACAATTTTCCAGCTTAAATCTGGGAACTTAACTTGATATAGACATACAAGAATAAAAATAGATTGGTGCTTGAATAATTGAAATATGAAAGTTGTCCCCTATGTTCCAGCTTAAATCTGGGAACCTATGGGAACTTGATATAGACATACAAGAATAAAAATAGATTGGTGCTTACATAATTGAAATATGGAGAGTTGTTTGCATAATATAGAGTCATTAGATTAGATAAATAGTTGAAATCTGGAAACTTAGTTCCTCCCATATTCCACAATTTAAAATATTTTTAGCGAGAAGATAATTCTATTATTGCCTATAGATGGCCAAAGTGGGTCAATGGGATTCATTGAAAAGAGCTGTTACAAATTACAATGCATTGAAGTAACTAAAAAGTACTACGAAAATAAGCTAAATTAGATTAAAGAATCTAGTGACTACTCTAACATGGAACAACTGTATAGCATAAAATCACAGCCTCTATGGTTATCCAAATTGGATAAACCCTAACATGCTAAAAGTAACGATTAAGAGAGAGCTAGAAGCCAAGATACAATAGAGATAGAAAGGAGCTCTTGTGGATCCAAGCGCCAACATTAATCTATAGTGGGATGGAACGTAGAAACACAGTCATCTTCAGCACCAACTATCCCAAAAGGGCCAACAGAAGATTTAATGATGCTTGTAGGAGTATGGCCATGGCTAAGAGGGCCTGGTTGAATAATCCTAAGAGGACATGGAGTTCAATCCCTCAAGACTCTTCTAGCATCAATGTTTGTGAAACTAATAGAAGAGGACAAAAAACTGGTAAGCTGTGTTTGTCTACAAGTTCTAGGTATGGGAGGGGTGGCCGAAATCCCATGCCAAAGAATTGCAGTCCTATCTTGTTGTAAGCAAGAAGAAAGAACTGAAGCCCTAGTAGCCACTCTTGTATGCAATCAAGGGCATTGTGGATAGTTGTAGCTTCAAATGAGTGCTTATTACTCTCGACTATAGAGATGGAGAAAAAAATGAGGTGATTAATCAAGCAGTAGTTTGTCTTTGTCTTCCATGTAATGATTAACGCTATAGCGTGAGTGGCGGTAATCCCAATAGGGGAGGTGGTGATAGGTTCATGAATGAAACACTAAACTCTTCATCATATCAAATGCACAGTTTCTTGCTATACCAATCGTACGGTGACTCTAATTGTACGATGTACAATTGTACGTTTTTATAATCGTACAATTTTCCAAAACGTACAATTAGTCGATCTTATAGTTTACAAAGCGTACAATTCTTCAAAAAAAACGTATAGTCCAGCATAACGTTCATTCCAGCAAAAATGCATACTTTGGCAAAACGTACGATGCAGCAAATTGTACAACTTATTCCAATCATTCAATTCACCAAAATACACCTTTGGTCATATCGTATAGTCTATCAATTGTACAATTCACTCAGTAATGGTACATTCAATCAAAGATTATGTCTTCGGGTTATGTCAGCATTGCACAATCAGCAACTACAGTGTACGCTCATCAACATCATTGTACGTTCATTGATCACCCTGTTGATGATCAACCAACAATTTGCGTAATCCTCCTAATTGTTCAGTTTGTACAAAGTTTTTTTCTTGCTTGCCATAGACAAGGGTTAATCCATGTTCACTCCTCTCACTACACAGTTTTTGCAACCGAATATATCGTACTAATTCTCCAATCTTCCATTACTTTCACCATAGCCGTCCATACAACTCCAATGTCCTCATACCCTCCCAAACATGCGACGAATAATTCTTCCAACAAAACTTTGTACCTGCAACTACTCAATATACACAATACATAATAATACAAACAACACTATCACTATGGAATAATCCATTTATCAACACATACACACACCATCATACTCAAGAACTAGAATTGTATCAATTATGGTCGCTGCGTGCAACACTAACATGCAGTACGAAATACACAGGTCCAACGACCCTGGCATCCATAGAAACAACTCTGCAACATAAGATAGTATTGCTCTATGAATTCTCTCCTTGGACCACATGTTTAAAATGAATAAGGGGGCATATAATGCCTGTCCAGGTCGTTCCAAGCGGTTCCTGGGACAATGCATTATTCACAACTGCCACCCTGCAACTGTCGTCCCATAATTTGACTTTAATTTTTCCTAAAGTCTAGTTTAATTTTTATTAAACCAAATTTCATTTTCATTTCCCTCATCTTGGCTAGTTTCGTTTCTAATTTCATGTGAGCCTAATTTGCATTTCGTACTAATTACACATAAATTTATTTACTTTTTGGTTTACAAAACTTTATCAAAATTTCACAAAACTTGTCAAAATTTGCAATTTATACACAATTTTAGTTCTTTTTTTGAGAGGCAGATTTACCACCTACATCTGCCCTCCCCTTTAAATCAGTTGGCGTCCCCACTGACGTTTGCTGTTTTCCTTTAGCTGGCTGCTGTTGTTGATCGGCCCATAGATATGATATTTGGACTTGGAGGATTGCTCTTTCTTCCCTCAAACGTGTTGCGTATTGAATGAGTTCGACGCTTTTAAGTTGTACTTGTTTGCTTTCTCCTCTACTGTGGCTAAGGCCTGTAACAACTGCTTCTCCCGTTCTGAGGTTCCTTTCTGAAGTTTTTCTTTTAACTCAGCCTCGGTTCTTGCTACAATGGCTAGTTCTTCATTCTTTTCAGCAATCACTTAATCCCTCTATTCTAGCTTTTTTCGATGAGCCTGCTATTGCTCTTCTCTAACCTGAAGCATGGGCTTATGATCTAAGCATTTTATTGTATCTATCTGCATCCTTTTGCATTTCAGCCATCTTCTGATCCTTGAGCTGTAACTGTCCATCCTTCATTTTTAATTGCTCCTCTTGATTCTTTAGTTGCTCATCCTTAGTTTTTAGTTGTTCCTCTTGATTCTTGAGTTGCTCACTATTAGTTTTCAGTTGCTCCTCTTGTTGTTTCAACTGTTCTGCATATTTTTTCAGCAACTCTTCTTTTTCCTTCAATTGTTTGGCTTGTTCTTCGACTTGGTCCTTTATGATTTTCCATTGCTCTTTTTGGACCTTCAATTGGTGCTCAAAAGCCTATTTCATGCCATTCATTTCATTTCTATTTCTTTCTGCCTTGCTTCGGCTTCTTTCTTAATTCTTTCAATTTCGTCCTCCATAGCAGCCATTTCTCTTCTTGCAACTTCTGTTTCTCCATTTGGTGCTTCCTTAGTCTGATGTATGTGTTCTAACCCTATGGTAAGCCACTCTATCCAATGTGTCAAAAAATTATAATTATGGAACAAAATTGCCAATTCTGGTGGTGCTCTCCTATATTCTATTTTTATTGTGTCTGCCGGACATCGTTGGGACTAACTTATGTCCATATATACCCTTGGAGGAACTCTATAATTGGTTTTTATCCCTTATAGTAACTCATTTACCCCTATCATACTAGTTACCTCTCCAGCAGGTAACTGCCAAGGTTGTTGTGCATAGATTTCAGCCAGTTTTCTTGTTCTTTCTTCATTTCTTACCCACTGCATCACTTTGTCCATCTCATCATAGGCTCTAGCTTTCCAGTGCCTTAACTGCCCTACACAGCCCATCCGAAACTGCAGTAGAGTATTATCAAACATTTTTGTTACTCTCTCAAAAACTGCTCCACTTGTTCATCAGTTTCTTCTCCTTCTTCGTCGGATAGCCCAAAAATGGGTATCTCAATTAGGAAGTGTGTCTGCAACCCTTGACTGGTCCTAGTCGCTTGTTCTTCCTCCTCCACTTCCTCCTGGTAGGGAGATGTACCTCTATTGTCCTCCAGTTGCGTATCTTCTATTCCTCTTTGCTGGCTGATTTGTTTTATAGTATTTTCCTGCTGTTCCACTTGTTCTAAAGTAATCTCCGTCTTGTAGAAATCTCTAGTTGTTCTATCTGTTCCACAACATTCTCCTATCGATCTGTTTGTTTTGCAGCAATCTCCTGTTCATTCTCTCGCTATTTTGTTGGTCACCAATTTGCGCTTATGACCCATCCAATGGATCACATTGCTCTATATTTTGTTCTTGTGACCTTGCTACTGGATCACGTTGTTCTTCCTTATGTCCACCTTCCACATTCTTCTTACTGATTTCTGGCTATTGCCACCTCTTATTATAATTCTGATTTGTGGTTGTTTCTCTTTCCATGGAGCAACCACTACTTCCTTGCTCTTTTCTGGACTTTCCACCCTAGCTCTTGGTGGTGTTCCTACCTCCTTCAACCATTGTTTTGCTTCTTCCAACAATTCAAATTCATTTACATCTAACAGAGTAGGTGACCCACAAGTTTTCTTTGGTTGAGGTTCCTCCATTGGCATATCTATCTCCATTATGTCCATTTCCTCCAATCCTATTCCAACCTCCTCGATTGGCTCTGTGGGCAATATTTGTTCTTGTATCATCAGTTTTCCCTGCTCTCATTGCCTCCTAGTCCTTACTGATGGTCCTTCTTCTTCCCTTCCTTGATGCATTGCTTGCTCTTGCAGCAATTTCTTAGGGACTACTTCATCTTGTTCTTGATCCAAATTCAACTTCTTTCTTCTTTTATGCCTACGGTGTACCTCTTATTTAGAAGCCTCACTTTCTTCAATTATGACCTATACCGGTTTCTTTGTATTTTTCTTGGTCTTTGGCTTTTCTAGAGTAGGCTTCTTTATTGGTACTGTTTTTTCCCATCTTAAAATTGAAGGTTGGTCCTTTGGCACTGTTTTGGGAACATTTGGCTCGGGATAAAGGTGTTATAGTTAGAAAGGCCCTCCCAAAGCTGTGGAATAGGGTGATGGTCCCAATTATGGAGTACTTCACCATTGATGAGACCAGTTTTCCGCTCAGGAGCTTTCATATGACGTTCTTGAACCACATGCGTGATCAAAGAGATCAACATTCCAGAGTACCTCTTCAAATCACAGGAGCTCTCGGTCTCGAACGTCAAGGACGATTCATGTACCTACTCAAAACACTAGGGCCTCCACCTCATTCTTTACCCCTGCTGGCACTCCGTCCTAAGCCAATTTAGATTCGTGTTGCCGCTTGTCTAGGAGCAAGGCCTTCGGGGGGAAGCGTAAAATCATTACCGTCAACCAAGCTAAAACCACTTCGGAAAAGACTCCTGTAAAGCTTAAGAAAATCAAGAGCGAAGATGATCCTAATCGGCTCTATTCTCCGAGTAATAAGAAGGCCCTAAAGAAAACGAGATCCGATTCCTGGGCTTCCATGGGGGAACTTCTGAGCTCCGCTTTGGCTATGCTCCTCTAGGCTAGCAAGACGCTCAACACCATGATAGAACAAGACACCTAGGTTTCGGAGGATGACCTCAGTGCTAATACGGCTCAGCAGAATCACCCCAAAGAGTAACTTGGTCTTCAATGGCTGTGGCGTTTTTGTCAGAGCGGTGCTCCTTGCCCTCCTGTTCTATGCTCTGTTTTTTTGGGTTGATTCTCCCCTATTCTCCCCTTGGTTTGCTTGTTTCTCGAGGCAGTCTCCGATGAGATGGCCTCCTTTTGGTTTGTTGAGATCATATCTGTTAATATGATCTCCTTTTGGTCTAAAATCTTGTAGTTTTGTCTGCTCCTTTGTAAAAGGTTTGGGGTCCCTTTCAAAACCCCCTTTTTTTCAATCTATAAAAAAAAAGGTCCCTTGGAGTTGTCAATCTATAATAAGGCATGAAAACTTGAGAAACTGTATCTAACATAACTCCAATTGCATGTAATGTCATGGAGAAGTTCTTTGTCTTTCGTTGCAATAATCTCTGGATTCTATGTGGTAAGTACGTTCCCAAATCGTACTGCACACCTTCCATTATGACCTCTACATACTATGCCAAGCATACGGGCATTTTTGATGATCGTGCTTCTCCTGACAGCCGTGCCATCACAATGTTCATGACACATTGGAGTTCCTTAGTCTTCAATTGACTTTGTTTAATTTCTCGACCTCTTAGACCAAAAGACTTGGTGGCCTCTTCAGGTTTAAGTATAGTCAAATCACTAATCAACCTATGCCACTCAATTTGATCCACATGTCCTTTCTTTACTATTCGTCCTCCTTGTGGCAATCCGAATGTCAGCCGAAAATTCTCTACGGAGAATTCTACCTTGATATGCCAATTCCCGAGGTAGACAAAAGTACAATTTTTCTTTGCATCATATGACTGAACTATTTGTAACAAGTACTCATTGAAGAAATTCCTATCAAAAGGAGGTACTTCTGCTATAACACTCAATCCTGCCTTCTCAAATGTAGCTTTTAATTTATGATTATCTGGGGTCTTGTTCCACCATTTTCGACAAAACTCTCCTGCAGGTTGAGTGAAAGTGATATCCTTCAATGCTACCTGTTCATTTTCCCCTCCACTTTGATGATCATTATTTTCTTTTGGTGTCTTTTCCTTGTGAACTTCACTCCAAAGTTCCCTTTGTCGTGCACTAGGGGGTTCCATCTGTTGCTCCCTAGAGGGTTGATTCTACTCTTCCATCCTCTCACCACATCTACCACCACATCCTCGCCATGGCTGATAACCTTGCCCCTACCAAGGCCCATAACCTTGTCCTCGCCTTGGCTGATAACCTCGTCCTCACCTTTGTGGGTAATAGACTAGTTCTTGTTGCATTGTGAATCTGGGTTCTTGTCTCGGCAAGATTCCCTATGATGCAATGGGCTTGGTGAACGCTCAATTCTTTGTTTGGCAATATTCCATATGTGATCACGAAAATCCATTCCCTCACTCATACTTTAGTGGCATTCATTTTGTCCAATTTTTGTTCGATTAACCGTGCCACTTTATGGTTCCTTATGACTTCCAACTGTACAATTTCACTCAATTGCAATCATACAATTTAGGGTATAATTGTACGATTTTCCTTGTACGATTTGTTTCTTCTAGCAATTGTACGATTCTTCCTCGCAATCGTACGATCCTATTTTGTAGCTGTACGGTTTTGCTTCTTGCAATCGTACGGTCTCCCTTGCGCAACCATACAATTCTATACTTCCCTAGTCGTACGGTGTCTCCCTTGCACGACCGTATAATTCCTGATTGCCACAATTTTATGATTCCTCTGGAGTAGTCGTACAGTCATACAACCAAACTTTACTCTTATTTCTCCACGCATATAGCGATTCTTCCCTTGTACGATAGACGTCCCTCAAAATTTTTCTACAACAGTTTAGTCGACTTCATGCATGCACTTGCAGATTTTACTTTCCTTGATCTGCAAAAACCCTGAGAGGTTCTTTGTGAGAAGGTACCCTTCTTGTGCAATTCTGTATGGAGGTTTACTGAAAATTATTCGAGCTACTTTTTCCCGATGTTACCTTTTCTACCATCTAAGTTTTGCAAATTCTTCTATTTTACTACACAGGCCCTTGCTTTGCTAGATACCCCTTACTTCTTGCAAATTCTTAATGACAGTTGGGGTAATTTTGGAACCCTAGTTTCCTTTGCTGTAAATAAACTTCGCATGCATTTTTGATGGCTTCCTCTGTTTGATTCATCTTAGTGCTCTCTACTTCTTCCTCAACTATTTCGCTTGTCCTCCTTTTCGTCTTAGTCTGGGGTTTAAATTTCAAATGTCTTCCCTTTTTATAACTTTTCCTAAGGTTGGTTATAACTGCTTTTGCATGGATGACTGCCACCTCAGCGCTTGCATGCACTTTTTCTTATTTTTCTTTCTCTCTCTCTTCTCTCCTTTTTTTTCATACACTCTCAGTCCTCACTATTGGCGTACATATTGTACACTGGCATTGACTTGCACTTGTACGATTTCACCTACTGACGTGTTAGTTGACTGTTCCGGAGGTTCCTTGACAACAAAGGCTATACAATTTTCCTCTAGTTGACCCATCATACGGTTCTTCATCGTACGGTTTCCATCGTCGTCCATTGTATGATTTTTTGATATACAGTTTCCTCCTCTTTCTTGGGTCATACTGTTACCTTGTTCTTGTGTAGTACGGTTTGTGTTTGTACGGTTGGTAGGTGTACAATCCCCAACTGTATGATTCCTTGCTTCCGGCATCGTATGATCTCCTTCCATCTGAGTCATATGATCCCCAACCGTATGATTACTTTCCTCCTGACTTGTACGTTGGAGGGTTGTACGGTTTCCCTATTCAAGACTTTCTCGGTTTCTCGTCATCCGATTTCTTTGCTGATCTTGACTTGAGCCGGCTCCCATCATATAATGTTTGTTTGGGCAACTCCTACTTCTATCCCCTCGAACTAAGTCTACCTCTAAACTTGGTGAATGAATCCTTCTCCTGACTCCCTCACCAACTTGCTGGGTTTGTGCTTGTCTTGCATTGACTTGTTCTCCTCTTCCTGGAATATTTCTCTCGCGACCTCGCATTCGTGTCGATGCTCTATGTTGAATTCTTGGACAAGTCTCAACAAGTTGGGGTAGTCCTCTTCTAACTCCTATTGGCCCCAAACCCATTCGGAGCATAGGTGGTCGCAACCAACTTCCTCAGGTGGAGCATGATCCTCAAGGAGGTTGAAAAGGTCCACCCTGAGAGATATGTCCCCTGTGTGCATTCCTTACTAAGTTAGCGGATGATTGTTGCAATTCATTGCGTCGAATAGGCCATCTAGGGTTGGGGGGTCGATTTCTTCCCCTCAAACCACTAGAAAGGGGGTCCACCTGACTTCTTCCTTGGTTAGGTTGTCTTAGGCCTCCTCGGTGGCTTAGTTTCCTCTCCGAGGAAAAGAAAAGAGATGAGATATTGAATACATTGATTGACTGAAATATTTTTTCATGCATATCACAATGAATTAACATTATACAAATCAAATATTAATAATGTAAGTGATACAAGCTTAAAATACACATGAAAGTGGCAAGTGATACAAGCTTAAAGCCTTAAACTACACATGAAAGTGACAAAACACATCTTAAATGAAGAAATTTTAATGTGTCCAAAATTCAAATATTCTTGTATTGCTTATAATATAAAAAAGGTACAAATTACAAAACATGTCATGAGTCATGACAAATACAATGACTCAAGATCTTTGAATGCCTTTGCCCTTTGCCCTAGCAGAAGCTCTAGTCTCTCTTTGTCGTTGTGTTTGTGCCTCTTCTTGTGCCTTGGTTGCTAATGCCGATCACCACCTATGTTGGGGGTCAAGGGGGTGGGCGCCCCCTTGCGGGGTCGAGGGGCAACGCCCTTTGCGCTAACTATTACTGAAACCTCAACGACAAAACCATTAATACCTTCACTATTTGAACTAAATTTTTCTCCTTGTTTGCATTTTGGTGCTGCAATTACTAATATGCTTTGTTACGAAAATTGCCTAGAAAATCGCAAAAACTTGGGCAAAAATGAAAACAAAGACTTTTCACATTTTCCTCTACATGTGTGGCTGCGGCCAATTTTTCCCATCAAGAATAACGATTTTTTGAAAAGATTAGTGATTCCCGATTTTTTTGGAAAATTGGCAAAATTTGCCAAAAAATCGGCTATTTCCAATTCCGCGTCGAATTGACTTGAAAATCTGGCAGAATCGCAAAAAATCGGAAATCACTGATTTAATCAGCAATTTTCGTAACTATGTGTCAAATAGATCTTCAGTCAAAAGATGCAAAAGTACATGATCTATGCTATTAGCGGGAAGGAGCCCATTCATCTGAAGAAAGATTAGCATGTCAGAAAGGTGAGTTGTCACAGAAATTACTAATATTAGAGTCACAATACCAGGAAGATCAATCCAAAATGAATGCTGAAAACCCTACTTTGGATTCATCATATAAGAGGAAGAATGAAGTAGTTGCTTGCCTGAAGGAACAGTTGCAGGTAAAACAAAAAACATTTGAGCAAATCCAACAGTAACTAACCCAACATGAGAGAAGTAGAACAATTGAGACAATGGCAACCAGATGTAAGTTTCTAAAAGCTCTTGAAGTATACTGCTCAATGATGTGAGAAGATATTCAAAGGAAGCAAGAACTGCTACAGAGTTTGTCCAAATCACAACGTATTCTTCAAGAAGCAAGAACTGCTACAGAGTTTGTCCAAAAGGTCAGAGAGGCTTTAGAGGAAGCAAGTGCATCTATCTATGCAAAAGAACAAAGGGAATAGGAACTTCAGAATGAGTTGAAAAGGTTGCAAGAAATACTTGAGAAAAATCAGGCTATCCGTTTTGCCTCAGAAATTAATGTTGAAGAATAGTAGAGAAAATTGGAATTGGCATGGAATTGGGCTAGAAAAGAATCAGGAAAAATCGTGAATTGGGGATAAAATCAACAAAAAGAAAAAAAAATGAAGAAATTTTTCATTGAAAAAAAGCTATTTTTATGCATATCAAAATAAATTAACATTATGCAAATCAAATATTAATAATTTAAGTGATACAAGCTTAAACTACACATGAAAGTGGTAAGTGATACAAGCTTCAAGCCTTAAACTACACATGAAAGTGACAAAGCACATTTTAAATAAAGAAATTTTAATACGTTCAAAATTCAAATATTCTTGTATTGCTTTTAATATAAAAAAACGTACAAATTAGAAAATGTGTCATGAGTTATAACAAATACAATGTCTCAAGATCTTTGAATTCCTTTGCCCTTTGCTGCAAAAGCTCTAGTCTCTGTTTGTCGTCGTGCCCATGCCTCTTCTTGTGCCTTGGCTGCTAACATCGGTTGCCACCTGTGTTGGGGGTCAAGGGGTTGAGAGCCCCCTTACGGGGTTGAGGGGCAACGCCCTTTGCACATACCCTCAATGGCAAAACCATTAATACCTTCACTATCTGAACTTAATTTTTCTCCTTGTTTGCATTTTGGTGTAGAAAGGATGCTGCAATTACTAATATGGGACTTCAACAACTCAGAACAACAAATGGTCTAACTTTTTAACACCAGCAAACTGACTTAAATGATGATTGAATTTGGTTTTAGCTTTTTACTATCTCTTAAGACCCATGTGATCTAATGAACCTACAGAACAAATAATCACTTGTGCTTTTAAATATTACTCCTATATACAAGCATATTGAGCCTAAAATTTGGGTTTTATAGTTCATCTTTTTATGGAGAATTTCATCAGTTAATAATGTATAGCATTGCTGTTGGTGGCTGTTGGTGGCTGCCGGATTCCTTCAAACTGCAATAAATCCGTTGTTAGGATGCCCTCTTGTGTTTAGCTTGGTGTGGTTGCAAGTAGGCAGGCCCCTTTCTTCAGTTTACAACAGGTAAAAATGAAGGAAATTGAAAAAAAGAAAACTTTATACCTTTTTCTCTACCCATACGGCTATGGCTGATTTTTTTCATTGGGAGTCGCGATTACCAGCAAGGGAAGCAATCTAATGAAGTTTTGATTTTTGCTGCAATTCCAGTTTACCGGCAAGGGAAACAACTTTATGAAGTTTTAAGTTTTGTTGCAAATTTCAGTTTACTGGCAAGGGAATTTTTTTTTTTTTTTTAATTGTACTTTTTGCTACTGGTTTTTATTTTAGATGCTGAACAGTTGCCAGTTAATAACTTTTTTTTTTCGAATGCAAGTAAATTGTTGATGTTTATTTTCTGGTTGCGTGAATTTGTTGTGAGACATTCGGGCTGTTAGAAGAGGCTGTCTTTCATTACATCCCCTCATCTGGGCTGCATCCCAGGTTTTGTTTATTGTAGCTTTGCTTCTTTGCTCAAGTCCCATTGACCAATTGTGGTCATACATGGATATTAATATAATTTCATTTTCATTTTTATTTCTAGTTTTCAAGGCAAAATTATTTGCTTTAATTGTTTTTACATTTTTCATTCCTTATTGAATTTGACTACATTGTTTGTCTTTTAGATTCATGTTAAGTATGCTCCTATTATGGTATTCGTACACTCAAATTCTACATAAGAAATCTTATTTCTCATGCTGTACATTTGTAGTCCCTTGCTATCTTTATTTGCTATGTGCAGATGATTTATCTCATATCGTTTTCCCTGGTGAATACCATCTGTTATGTCTATAAAGGTACTTCCCCTATAGATGGGGTAACTAGGTGGGCACAAGCCTAAGGAAATTACATTTTAATAAATTATTTTATTATTTAGTATTGCAATTTTAAATGTATTGTTCTTTGGCTACATATCTGACAGATTATGAAAATTCATTATCCACTGTCATTTTCCAGTGGCATATTCCTATGATGGAATTTTGTCCCACTTTAATACCTAGTTCTGAAATAACATTGTTGATGTTTCAGAGATCACTCTAATTGCAGCAAATGGCAACACTGGAGGATATTGGGCTTGCTGCAGCAATAAACCTTTTCAGTGCCTTCATATTCTTGTTGGTATTTGCTATTCTACGATTGCAGCCTATAAATGATAGGGTCTACTTCCCAAAATGGTACCTGAAAGGATTGAGGGACAGTCCAAAACAGATGGGACCATCAGTTGGGAAATTCATTAATTTAAAGTGGAGAAAATACCTCAAAGTTCTGAACTGGATTCCAGAGGCTCTGAAAATGCCAGAGTCTGAGCTTATTGAGCATGCAGGTCTTGACTCTGTTGTTTACCTGCGAATTTACATTGTTGGGTGAGTGCATGTTTTTCAAATGGTAATGTCTTCTGCTGTTTATTTGTGTGGAGAGCGAGAGAGAGAGAGAGAAAGAGAGAGAGAGAGTATCTGAATGTATAATGCTTGTTTTTTTCTTTATCAGATTGTTAATTTAATATCTCTAATGAATACCTTCCCAGAAAATAATAAAATTATTTTTTCTTTCATGTCTTCTCATTGAGATGCTAAATTATATTATTAAGGTAAAATATCTTCAGGAAGGTATTGAATACCTATGTTGCTGTCAGGGCACAGATAGAATACGGTTCAAAAAGAGAGCTCCAAAGCATATTGAGGAGTATGAATTTTGAAAGTACATCTGTCAAAACACAAGAAGAGAGGGCAACTCAATCCAACATGCTTCATAATGTCTCAATGCTTCTGTTTATAAATAGATCTTAATAGATGATAGCAGCATAAACTGTGACCATGAAATAGATAGATGATAACATGAAAAGCATCTCTGACAAAATATACACTGAGTATTGTACATTACAATCATCAGCAACACCTCTAGGCAGATTGTGATATCCCCTGAATCTGTAAAAAGGCGTACCACAAGGAAGCAAATTAATAAAGTTCTGGTAATTTAAGTATGATTGAAATCCTTTTAAGAGTTATGGCCATGCAATAACTAACTTATTTGTGCAATAATGAGTAGAAATACTGCAAAATTTTTGACTAAGAATAGCTAGTCACAAGTAATAAAGATGACATCCTTTCCTTCAAATGCAAGCATGCCTATGGTAAAGTACAAAGAAATAATCGCTTGCTTTGTTGGGGAATAGCATTAAGTTGTAAAAGACTTGGGTACGCAACATGTTCTACTTCGTTTTCTGGCAGATATCAAATTTGGCTTCAAGTTTGAAAATAACATCCTTCGTCCATGGATTGTTTAAGATATGACAATTACTGCAGAAATTAATAAACAAACCAAATGAGCACAGATGCTTGAATAAATGTCGAAAATGATCTTGAAGTATAACAATAACACTGTTCCAATTAGATTTGAAAGGTGAGATCTTCTTTCAAGCACAAGGTCATGGGCTGGTTACTATACATGATGGACTAGCTTAAAGCCCATCTACATGGAAGTGGGTTCTCAGTCACCAATTGTGTCTTGTATGGAAGAGAAGTGTATTGTGCACATCTTCTAGAGACATTTAGTTGCAAGGTTTCAAGTGGAATATGGTGTGTTCTTTTTTTCATCCCTTTGTAGGCAAAGAATGGTCCTTGGAAAGACGTGGATGATCACAAATACCTTAAAACTATCTAGTAGATTTCACTTCAGAGTAGTTTACACTAGATTCTTTACTGTAGTTTAGCTTATTTTTGTAGTTACTTTTTTTTACTATAGTGCATTGTAATTTGTGACAGCTCTTTTCAATGAGTCCCATTGGCCTACTTTGGCCATTTGTGGCATTAATAAAATTATCTTATCTTCAAAAGACTTTGGCATATGTTTTGGCTTCCAACACTATTTTTCTTATGGAAAATATGATGTAAAGCAGTTTTTCAAGATGACTGGTCTTTGATGAACCTAGGCAAGTTCAAGTTGTTCAAGCAAGAAATAGTTGTCTTTGGAAGTGCTCAAGTTGAAGTTGATGAATAATGTGCATTGTGGACGCCCAAGATGGTGGTGCAGAAGACAACACCTAGGTTCAACTTATGAAGCCAAAGGAGTTATAACATGTTGTGTCATTGCAAAAACAAGTAGCAAGGAGCAGTGGCCCTAAGACTATCTAATTAAAAACGGGAGCAATGACATGTAACTAACTGAGCACTAAAGTGGTAGCATTAAGGGTAGCTAGTAGGGTTTGAATGGATGATTAAATAAATGCACATAGAAGATTACACAAGCAGATACCCATGAATTTTATGCTACATGAGATTAATATAATGGACCTTTGCAAATGAGAAAGATGTGCTAAAGCCTAAGTCGTATCTCTAAAAACAATATGTTGGCACAAGTTAGGTCCTTGAGAAGGAATGTGAGATGACATTGGTCATATCTCTATGGAGAGGCATGGTGGCACAGACCATATTCCTGAGAAGGAATGTGATGGTGTCTCAGAAATGTGATGGTGTAAGTCGTATCCTTAGGGAGAGATGTGTTGGCATAGGTCATGTATTTGGTGCAGTGATGCAGTTGCTAATCTCAATAGTTGGATGTGAATGGTGTTGACTATTTAGTTTTTTTTTTTTTGGTTTTTACATTCTTCATTATTTTCTTATTTATGCCTATGTAATAGAAACAAAGAGACATCGTCAAGAAGTGAAGATATTCAACTTTCAATGGTTATAATATCCTCAATGTTATCAAGCATCCTCTTAGGCCAAGGTAGCGACAACATGACATATGTTGATAGACAACATGCTTATATGTACAATGAAAGATAGTGAAGAGATTCAACTTTTGTTGGTTACAGGAATCTTGGCAACCAATGACTAGATCTTTTTGATAGGTATCATACGAGCTATGTTGTAGGTCTTTAGATGTTGTGTGTCATTTTGGAGTTGGATGTTGGTTCCAAAGGACATATGCCGTTGAAGCCAAATGATAACATGTTTATGGTGATTGGAACTGTTGGTTACGAATCTGCCACTAGTAAAGGATTTGGTCTTTTGCGCCCTAGACCTGCCCAACAGATTGAAAGGTCGGAAGGAAGGGATGCCTTTCGTGCCAATCTCCGGAGAAGGCCAAATTCTATACTACATTACTTGGGGGTTTTGAAATAAGAGAACTGGAAAGAGATCGAAAAATGCAGAAAAAAATGTAAATGGGGTTGCAATAGTGGTGGGAAAGAACAAGCAACACAATCACTAGCTAATATCCAAACTAACAGCAATCAAAACAAAGAATGTAACAGAAACTAACACTGCGATTCCTTCCTATGTATCCTTCAGTAAGAATTCTAGATTCACTTAATGTCCAATGCCCTAATCCAGAGTGCAAAATTACAACAATCAGAAAAATAAATGAACATGAAGCAGAAATACTTGCAAAATGCAGCATAAAAGAGACAAGAGTTAGAGCCAAGGATGTTTTGTATTGAAGCAAATGTTTGTTTACAGCAGCTCTTTTAGCAATATGTTCCCCCCCCTTTTACAATGAAATGAACTGCTATTTATAGCAGAGTTTTCCCCCCAAAATACATTGATGCACAGTTTCCCAAAACTGCAAAGCTGCTGAGATTAGACCCTTGTCAGTTGTCAGTGTACTTGGAGTACAGCTCACCTGTGTCTGGAATGGCTCTGGACTGCTCTGGTGGTTGAGAAGGCTTGTCTCATCAATGCCGCAGGTACAATTTACCCCTTGGGGTGCTTGAGGGACCTGACAAGATGTCTTGCTGAGATGGGGAGAAGCTCGAAATGTCATCAATGCCCTTTAAATGCCCACCTACTCTGCCTTCTGAGTCTACTTGCAAACCTACCAAGAGTTGCCCATGCCTGTCCCAAAGCTGGGAATCGCTGCTGAAAGGGGGCAAAGATGGGAATCGCTGCTGAAAGGGGGTGAAGATGGGAATCGCTGCTGAAAGGGGGCGAAGATGGGAATCGCTTGACATTCGGGCGATCTTGAGAAACTGTGCCCCGAGCGAACCCGGGTGTGCATTACGCCTTGGGAAGAGGCGAAGCTGGAAGTCGCTGAAATGATGGGGCGACGACGGGGGTGGCTCCAGAGCTGCTGCAAAGCTGGGAGTCGCTCCGAAATGGAGCGATCCTGGGCTTTCCTCCCTTAGAAACTTTTAGTGCCTCGCGCTGCTGTTCGCCGGCCTTCTCGAGCGAGACCTGGGGTCGCATCATTGGAGAGCGATTACGGGAATCGCACAGTAGGGGAAGCGAGAATGGGGTTATTTCCATGCCTTAGCCACTTTTCAATTTTCTCAACTTGCTGATGGTCGCTGAAAACCTGGGCGAAGACGACGGTCGTTGGAAGGGGAGAGCGAGGATGGGGTTCTCCCAGCAGAGGGGCGAACCTTGGAGCTTTGACTTAGCCGCTTTAAAACCCTGCTCCCAAGGATGAGAATCATCGGAGAAGAGGAGCGACTCTCGGAGTCGCTCAAAAGGGGAGCGACCCGGGAGTGCCCATGCCTTAGAAATTTTGGGCCCTTTCCCAGACCTCGCCGGAGTTCGCTGAAAACTTGAACGAACTTAGGAAATGCTTCATGTTGTAGTTCGCTCGAAAACCCGAGCGATTCCGGGATTCGCCTTCTTTGGGAGCGATACCGAGAAGACTCCTTACTTGGTCATTTTTGCTCCTTGGGCTGCATCTCGCCTGAAAGCTTGAGTGGAGCTGAAGTTCGTTGATTTTTGGAGCGAGCCTAGGATTTCTGGATTTGGGGAGCGAACCTGAGCATCATGGCCGACATAGAGATTTTGGCCGACATGGAGATTTTGGCTGACATAGGGCACTTTGGCCGACGTTGGGATTCTGGCGCGATTCTAGCCGACATCGGGATTCGCGGCCGACGTTGAGATTCTGGCCGACGCCGGGGTTCGCTGACGAAGGGGAGTGATTCTGAGAATCGCTCGAAATTTGAGCGAACTTGAGATTTTTGGCCGACATTTTGGCCGACGTTTGCTGCTCCTGGCTGACGTTCGCTGCTGGATGGGAGCAATGCTGGGAATCGCTGGGGAGTTGGAGCGAAGACGGGAGTCGCTTGAAAACAGAGCGAACTCGGGAGTCGCTGGAGAGTTGGAGCGAACTTGGGGTCTTTGCCTTAGACATTATTTGTGTTCGCTTGCTGGAGTTCGCTGACGAAGGGGAGCGATTATGAGAATTTCTCGGAAACGGAGTGAACTCGAGGTGACTTTGCCTTAGAGGAATTTTACAGCCCGAAATGGGCTTTCGCTGGCCCTGCTTCCCGGGGTCATAACTTTTGATCCGCTGCCCCGATTGCCTATTATAATATATCGTCGGAAAGCTTGCGAAAAGATCTGCAATGACAAAATATCCAAAGCTCATTTCATCCATTTTATCATCCCCGTTTAGGGCCCGCGAAAATGCCAACACCTCTGCATGCTCTTTGTTGCTTTAAAGCTCCATACTTAGGCAAAATTTTATCAAAATATTTAATGTGGCAAAAATGCCAACAGGAACCAAAGAACATGTGAATGATGAAGCCAAAGGACATATGTTGTTGAAGCCAAATGACAATGTGTTTGTGATGGAGGTTGGCACCAAAGGAGATATAAATGCTTAACCCAAGGGACATATGGCTTCAACTCTAAAGCACAACTCATCAAACCTCGCCAATTGAGGTGGGGAGTTAACCTCCATACCATTTTCTTGAGCCTGTCAGTGTGGACAATTTGGTATCAGAGCATTTCTTTATTACATTTTGTATTTGTAGCCCTTCCTGTAGTGATTTCTACCTAAGTAGAGATTTTTAGTATTCTTCATTGATGAGTGTTTGCTTATAAAGGTTTGTGGTAAGAAGCAAGGTGCCATATTAGGTTTCACATCAAAGTACTCTAGAGAATGTCAATCATGTGCAAAGATGGCCAACTCTAGAAATTCATCTTCGATAGAGAACTCGAGCCAACATCAAGAAATTCATTCGAGAGGCCTTGGAAGCATAGAAGGATACTTTGTTTGGAAATTTTGGGATCTCATTATTTTGATGGAATCACTTTCAACCACCCTCCATTGCTACACCCTTTCAGACCCATGGAATGCTCAAGGTGCACACCAACATCGACAATTTTGTCTTATCAGGCTGAATAAATGACAAAGAGTTGGGTAACTGGATTCATAGATCCCTTTAGATATTTCAAATTTTGGAAAAAATTGTACATATTGGATCCTCCAAATTTTGCTTCATCCCATCACAAGATAACCATTTGGCAGAAATTTGGGTCTTGAAGCCACATAAACTAGAAAAGAAATGGATTTAATGACCATTACTGAGAAGGTTGCATCTTAAGAGAATTGGTTTGTGATTTGATCCTACTTGCAGCAAAATATTTGAAAAGATTGAATACTTTTTTGTAACCAACCATCAAACAAAAAAAATCTATCCAATGTTTCTGCCACAATAGGTCTCCCAATAGGCCCAATATTTCAAATTCTATCTATATTGAAAGCTTGAAGGGATAGCATCCAAAATGCCATTTAGATTTTAAAAGGAAGGGAAGTCCTCCATCGATTTTGATTAGCTAAATGTAGAAATGGAATACAACACACTGCAACACAATTCCATTACCACTTAACTAAACAAAATATACAATGGGAATACCCAGGTGTTGTAGGTGAGTCGGAGAGGAGAGGGCAATCCTCCAAGGGAGGTCCCAGGTTCGAATCTCCACCCTACCAAAAAGTTGAATTGGGTACCCAAAATCCAATTGATAATGTTGGTGTGGGTAGGGCCGGGCGCGACTCTCGGGTGACTTTGATGGTGTAGAACCCCCTAGTCGTGGTCTCTCAAACCAAGGCGGCCCCACAAGGGGTTTTTCGCTTTATATATATATATATATATATATATATATATATATATACAATGGGAATAACTTACAAATACAAATGGATACACTACGCACAACATGTATCTTGCACAACAACTATCTGCAATACACCATACTCCGACGAACCATCAACAACACACTTTGAACAACAACATGCACACACATCTCTCAGATACAAATAGATAGATGGATGATAAATTATCATGTATTTGGAAAATATAAGGGGTCTACTTATACTTTTCCTAGGAATGGGGAGGTAGTTGCCAACTTCTACAACTTCCTTGTACCTAACCCTAACTACCCCGACACAACACTTCTAATTACCCGACATTATAATTACATGACATTTGAATTACATGAACATTGGAATTACACGTACATCCAAATTACATGAACATTCTAATTACACATGCACAATTCGTCAAACACTTTGCGTAGGAACTAGAAAATAACACAAAATGACAACTTTATTCATTGATTATGCAAACATGTCAATTCGCCTGCCTACATTAAGGTTGCCACCCTTTTTAGAGGGAGACAACTGTAATGAAGTTCTCTCGTCATTGACTTTGCATTAATAAACTAAGGTCCTGCAAGGAACTATTCCGAAAAGTAGCTATATTCATAGCATACACATTTATGACTAATTCTCAAATTTCCCCCTTTTAAAAAGGACTATCAATCCAATTCATCCTTGGACCTAGCAATTCTCCACCCCATTTGCAATTGTCTTAAAACAATTCCAATTTTTCTAAAAGCTCCCATAGTGAAAACTTGTAGACAATCCCCTGTATTTGAGATCCTTTTGAAATCTTCCCTCCATTACTCACTACCTAATTTTGTTTTCTGTATTGAAACAAATTCAGCAGCTTGAAAGCCTATTAATTTCTTTTTTAATCATATATTGGGGACCATATTTACCACCCAAATATTCCAAATACCATCTTCATCATCATTTTTGTTCTTATGGAATTAGTCCCATTTCTTGCTAGCATTTGTGATATACCTTCTTGCATCCTAAATCAATCTTCTTTTAGATTTCCTTTTCTCTTTAATCCTGCTTTATAGATCTTCCTCTCCTTTTCCATTCTCGTCAATGTTTTTATCCTCCTCAATCTCTTTTTTGTAATTGATTTTTCCCAATTTGACTTACAATCTATAGATTTGTGCCGCCTTGGAGAACTTAAACTGCAAGAAACAACCTCTACACTACTTTATTTTTTGTTGTAAGGAGATGATTTTCCACTATTTGAAGAGAATGGAGATGATTTATTTGACTCAAAGTCAACCTCATTTACCTCTTCTTTGAAAGTGGACCCAAAATTTTCTTCGTAGCTTTGGCTCCTTTTGATTTTGAACTCGCTCAATGCATTTGCTCATCCAACGTATTCTTCTTGGTTTCTTTGAATGTTTGCTCCAAATGAACTGTGATGGCCTTCGCGATTTGATGAGGCAAAAGGTCTTAATTATCACTTTAAGAGTGAAAAATCCTTGATCCGAGCCATCTTCTACTACAATTAGTCCCCTTCCTCCACATTTTGGCTTGGCTTATGATTAGAACGTTTCATCTCTTTCTCAAATGCTTTCATTTTTCAAACACTTGACATGTGTTTGTTCTCATGTCATAGGTAGCACCAAAATGCAATGTTCTCATAGTCCACTTGTTGAACCCATTCTTTTCCTTCAGACTTAATTATGATGAATTTTGGCAAGGCCTTTGAATTATCCATGGCAATATATATCCACTTATATACAAGTAGATTTCACCTTGTAGAAGTTGATGCCACTTGGATTTTCACTCCATAGAAGTTGACACATTCCCATAAGTTTAATCCCTATCTCAAGGCGTCCTCATGGCTCTACAAAGGTGCTTGTAGAACTCTTGCACAAAGAAATATATTGCAAGACAATATAATATGATTCCATTATATATGAATAAAGATGCACAATGGGAAGTGTTGGTTACGAATCTGCTATTAGGAAAGGATTTGGTATAATGCGCCCAAATTCGCCCACCAGATTGAAAGGCCGGAAGGAAGGGATGCCTTCTATGCCAATCTCTGGAGAAGGCCGACTTCCTATGGGTTTTTTTTAGTGTTTAGCTGAGAGTACGGGAAAGAAATAAAAGTGCGAAAAGAGATTGAAATAGGATTGGTGTTGGGTGGGGGGGATGAGCAACATGACAATGATCAATCACTACTACTAACAGCAATCCAAAACATAACACACAATAGAAACTACCGCTGTCATATATCCTATGTATCCTTTATCTATGCATTCCAGGAATACTTAATCACCAAATACCGGAATCCAGAATTCAGAATAACAATAAGCAATGAAATAAGAAACATGAGGCATAAATGACAAGTACAGGCAGCATAAAAGAACAACAGCAGCAAGATAGAGTCAAGTGTGTGTCTTGTATTCAGAGGCAAACGTATAGCTACAACGGTTCCTGGATGCTTTCCCTGGGCAGACACTTCTTGGATCCTGGATGCGAAATCCAGGACCGATATAGATCTGACAACGTTGGGCCTGCATCCCTGTAGCAGACCAGCCCGCATCACCTTGATCTTGTTCTTTGAAAAGGCCACCGTCTGTGATGTTTTCTCTTCTAGCTGTGACTGGGCCTGTTTCAATGAATCCTGGAGCTGAGAGACCTGCTCCAACGCTGCCTTTTTCTCCTCTTACAGCTGTTCGGCTATCTGTTTTTGCATTGCGGCCTCCTGCTGAGAGGCGGCCAGCTGGGCTTTCAGTTCATCAATTTCCTGCTGTGCAGACCCCAGCTGCGCGGTGGCCCTGTCCAGATCTTCCTTCAGCTGCCTTGAAGTATTCTGCAGCTGAAATAGTGCCTCCTGATTCTCAAGTCGCTTGACAAGGAGGTTATGTGTTCTACGACGAATACCGTTGATTTCGTATTCCTCGTTGATGTCATCAAAGCTCTTCTCCTTGACTTGATGCTCATAGTCTGCCTCGGTCATTTCCCGGAGAGGCTTCTTCACCTTTGGGATCAACTTCTCAGTTGTCAGCACTCTCCTGTCCAAGTCGTACTTGGTGCGCTTTACCGGGGCAGCTATTTCCTCGGCTCTCCTCCGTTTGACACCCTGGAGGAAAGAGGCGGAACATCCTGCGGCCTTTGCTGCCAAAGGCTGATCGTCTGCGATCTGCATGAAGTCGCCCATGAAGTCTAGGTCTTCCAGCATCGGACCCTGTTGCGGCATCTTCCCTGCAAACAACGAAGCAGGAGGGATTCTAGAAGGAGTGGCCGCTTTTAAGGGCGACCGGGTCCTAGGGGAAGCGAGCGGCTGAGTGGACGGCGTTGGCGGGGTTTTGAACAGGTGAGGTGAGCGGTGCGGCGATGTATGTACAGCTTCGACACTGGCCGCAGGCGAGGGTTCCAGGGTTTGGCTGAGGGACTGGAAGGCGTTAGGGTCCTGGGCGAACTGGTCGAAGGAATGGGGGTTGTGGGATGTTTGGACAGTCTGGGAAGATGGGGATGCAACTACGGCTTGCCCTGATGTAATGGGGGATGGCGTTATGGCAGGGCCGACTGGGACTTGGGGAAGCGGAGAAGTGGACGTACCTGCGGGCTCCGCCTGAGCCGCTGTTTGGAGGACGTCCGCAGCCCAAGTGTCTGCTTCTGCTTCGGGGCTGTCTAGTGAGACGATTTCTGGCGCGACTGTCCCTATCTGCGCTGCGGCCGGCTGCTGTACAGATTCCTTAGGCCGCTTGGCCTTCTCACTCCTCTTCCTTTTCTTTTCTTCTGGTGCAGCGGCTGGTTCAAAAGAGGGAGAGGAGGTTGGGGCGGCAGGCTGAGATGTGCCCACGGTAAACTTGTACCTGGGTCTAACTGGGAGGATGCCTGCCGCGGCCGGTCTGATAGCTGGCTGTTCTGGCGCTTTTTCCGCTTGGGGGGCCACCTCAGGAGTTGACCTCTCTGACCCTTGCGCCCTTTCGGGTAATGCTTCAGGAGCTGGAGGCTACATTGGGCCCACTTGACTGCTTGTTGGCGTTGCGCTGGAAGTTCTAGGAGTAGACGATTGCTGGGACGAGGACCTCCTTGTATACCTTTTCCTAGCGCCTTGGGGAACGCAATCTCGAAATGCGAAAGGCCGCCACGTGTCAGCGTATTGATCATATAGGGCCGAAAACTCATCATCAACGGCCAACGTCTTCCGGTTGGATTTATCGTGCTGCGTGCGGCATCTCATCTTCCAGCATTCAGTGATTTTGTCCTTTTGCCAGTTGAGGGGCGCCACCTTGGCGAGGAATTTCTTGAAGCCCGCAGATTCCAACCGGTGATCCGGGTTTCGCTCTGGATCGTACGCCACCTCTTCGCAGTAAAAATCATGCCATGGAGGCCATGATTGCATCTGCTCAATGTGCCATTCAAGGTCAGCACCTGTTCTGTTGCCCCTTTCCTGCATGATCTCTGCTCGCGGGCAGATGTGCGCAAACTTACCCCTGACCCCAATTGGGTCGTACTTCCAGCGCTGCGGCAGCATTATTAGACCCATGTCGATGAGTTCTCGCTCGAGGTAGACATGCTGTCCAATCTCGTGCACTCGAATGTTCGCCCAGCAAATTGGATATTGAAAAATATGGCCTCTCTTTTTGCCCTGTCCGAACTCTTCTTCGACATAGTCTATCTGACGCGCAATCTCCATCCCGAACAGGCGGTCAGTGCAGAAATAGGGCAGCAGGAACGGCTTCCCTTTGAATCCGTAGATTCTGACCACGACGCCCTGCGTCAGCCGGAAGGTGTCCCCGTACTTGTGCTTCCTCAGATAGCTTGTCATGACCTCTGGCGGGCGGGATGCCTCACCATTGAACAGCCCCAGGACCATGCACAGAAATTTAAAATTAAACTCATAGAATGACCCTTTTCTGTACAGGATCTCGGTCCATTCATACACGGGCAGCGGCTCTCCTCTTTCATTTACTTTTTTCAAGTCAGGAACCCTGATCCGGTAGTGCATGTGGTACAGGCACAACCATGTGAGGAAGGAACAAAACCGGAATTCCATTGTCTGCTTCTGCTGCAGCCTGACTAGGTTTGAATGAATGGCGTACGCCAGCCAGTCTGCCCAGTCGAAGAAAATGGGGCGCTTCCCACTCTTTTGCACTGTGGAGTCGTAAAACTCCCCATGCAGAATACATTCTGCCAGTGCCAGCTGGTACGGGCGTACCACTTTGTCAGAATCGCAGCCAAGTACCCATGCCAGGATGATGTATATGTATTTGTTCTCGAACCTGTCCAAGGGTATGGGGCCTGTCGGCCACTGTCCGGCTGCCAGCGGAGTCTTCAGCTCCGAGTCGAGGAATTCTCTCATCCTCTTTGTCTGCGTGAATCTGCCCGTTTGTTCATCCAGATTAATCCTTCTGACAATCGCGCCGGGGTCGTACTGGAGCCCCGGGGCGAAAGCTGGCTGGACGCTCTCTCTGAAGAGTGTGAACAAGACTCTTCCCTTGTTGTCGCAGACTTGCCGAGCAGCTGGTTTGTAATATGTCACAATGGATTCGACCAGCTCCGGGCATTGATGGACAGGAGGGCACAGGAACCAGTACAGGTTCGATTTGTAGGCAGCCCCGACATGGTGTGAGGGCGAAACCTTGTCAGCCCACTTCGCAATATTCGGCCGCAGCTTGGTGAGGCTGATAGAAAATTTGCCATCTTTGTACCCGGCCAGGTAATTGACGGGCGATGGCGGAATTTGCCCTCGACTTCTCTTTGTCCGGGTTTTCCTTTTCTGCTCTTGCGGCGCTTCGCTCTCATGAGCGCTTGATTCCGTCTGCTCCTCAGCTTCGTGCCCTTCGTCGCTGGATTGCGCCTGCACCGGCGCTTTCCCCTTGTCCATTTTCTTTGTTAGAATTGGCAGCGACAGAGAATTACGGCTTTTGATTTCTCAGTTTTGTGCTTTGCAGTCTCGGAGTCAGCTCGACAATCTGAATTTTCTAAGTATGCCAGGGCCCTTTTTCTAGGCAAGGATTGCAGCATTAATGGCGCGAGGGAGGGAGTTAAGGTGGTTAACTTGAAGTTGGTGGAAGCGTTATGATACTTTGGCGGCTGTGCATGGGTTTAACCTTGAAAAGCGTACCCTAGTTGCAGTTGGTCCTAATGCGCCTTGCTTTCTTAATGACATCGTTTTTGAAAGTCGCGCAATCATTAAAACTTCTTCGGACTTCGTGCCTTTGATGACGTCATAGCCGCCGCCTGGGCACACCTTTTGAGGGAGAACTTTGGGCCCAGGGTTTTAAGGAACGCAACCCAACTTCGCACTATGCCGAATTGCGCTGTCCGGGCCCACACTTAGAAAGATTTTACCATTTTTCCTTGCCTCCCGTGACAGGTCACCCAAGGTGCGCCCAAAAATGAGGGCGCACTCGGACTTCGCCCAAAAAACGGGCGCACTCCGACTTCGGCCAGATTTTGCTGCGCAGTCGGACTTCGCCCGAAAAATGGGCGCAATCCGACTTCGCTCAGATTTGCTTGCGCAGTCTGTTTTTTTACACTTAGCCATTTTAGCCCTGTTCTTCCCAACTGCGCTCTCAAGACGGTGCGCACCCCGACTTCGCTGCGAAGTCGGGGTTCGCACCCAGCACTTAGTCAAATTTTTGCCTTTTTTGCCAGCTTTCTTTTCTCAAATTCCCGATGTCGCACTGCTCCGGGAGCGATGCCCGACTTCGCTGCGAAGTCGGGGTTTGCTGTATGCTTCACTTAGGCTCTAGCAAACTAAAAGCTGAAATGCTGAAATAAATATATACAAGCTGATAAAAAATGCAGAAAAGAAATATTTACAAGGAAGGACCCGCCTGGGGTGCCTTCAGTGGTGATAAATTTTGAGGTGGAACCCGTTGACGGGAATGGGGAGAAGTTGTCCCTCCATGTCCCGGAGCACGAATGCATTATACTGGTTCACCCGAGCTATCTGATAGGGACCCTCCCAGAGGGCGTCAAATTTGCCGTGATTGCCCGGCTTTGCCTTTAGTGAGTCCCACTTCAGCACCAGGTCCCCGATTTTGAAAACTCGGGCGGTGGTGCCTTTTGCAAACCAGCCTTGGGTCGCTTCAGCGTGCTTGGTGAAGGCCTGGTATGCTTTTTCTCTTTCTTCTTCTAACTGCAGCAGCTGGCACAGTCTGGCGTCCACCGGATCCCCGCTGACTCTCTCTTCATCCAACATCCAGAGTGCGGGAATTTCTATGTGGGTTGGCAGGACTGCCTCCTTGCCATACACGAGCGCGTAGGGGGATGTCTTGATAGACTTCTTGTATGATATTCTATCCGCCCACAGTGCCCGATTCAGGAGTAGGTGCCAAGTCCTCTTGTTCTTCTCTACTGTCCTTTTGACAATTTTCAGTAGATTCTTGTTGGTGGACTCAGCCAGGCCGTTCCCTTGCGGGTAGTAGTTAGAAGACATCTTGTGATAGATGTCGTACTTGCTGGTGTACTCCGTGAGTACAGCGCCTGCGAACCCCGGACCGTTGTCCGTCACTATTGACTCTGGGACCCCGAAACGGGTGATGAGGCTCTCGAGGAACCCAATGACCGTTTCCTGGTCCGCATTCTTCGTGGGGATCGCCTTTGCCCACCTAGTGAAGTAATCGGTGGCGGTAAGAATAAACTTGTGCCCCGCTGAAGAGTTAGGCGTAATGACCTCGATGAAGTCCAGACCCCATTGCTGAAACGGAGTCTCGGCCTGAATTGGTTGGAGGGGCAGGGGTGCTTTTCTGTTTCTGCCAGCAAATCTCTGGCATTTATCACATTTTACACAGACCGCATGTGCGTCTGTGAAGAGAGTGGGCCAATAGTACCCAGCTTTGATGATTTTCAAGGCCGTAGGCCTTCCATAATGGTGTCCTCTAGGCATCCCGGAGTGAAATTCTCCAAGGACCCTGGGTTGGTCGGTTTTCTTGACGCACCGCAACAAGATGTCGTCAATGTTCTTGAAGTAAAGCCCGTCGGGGCGAAGAGTGTATCTCAAGGCATTTAGCCGAAACCTCCTTCTTTGTGAGGCATTGAGGTGATCCGGGCATCTCCCGGTGCAGAAATACCTCACCAGGTCATCTGTCCAGTCACTTTCCTCTGATAAGGAGTTGGCTAGGTTGGTGGTTGTTGTCGGATCTTCCCACTTACAGGCAGATATCTCGGCTGCAGCGCTTCGGGCCAGCTCCTGGCACAAGGCTCGGCCTCTGATCAGCTTTGTTGGCCGTACCTCGATGTCGAACTCCTAGATTTTGGCAATCCATCCTGCTCTCTTGTGACCCGGCTCCCCTTGTATGATGAAGTTCCGGACGTCCGGGTGTATCACGAAGATAGTTGTCCGGCTCTGGGAGACGAAGTGCCTGAACTTTCGGAGAGACTTCATGACTGCGTGAACCTGCCGCTCAATAAAATTGTACTTTTCCTCGTGCGGCTGAATCACCCGGCTTAAGAACGCTATGGGGCGCTCTTCGCCATCGTCTCCCTTCTGAGTCGGGACTGCGGCGTAACTCTCGGGTTCTCCCACCGCGTACAAGATGAAGTCCTTGGAATAATCCGGGTTTATCAACACCGGAGCTTGTGCAATTCTAGCCTTGATCTCCTCGAAGGCCTGCCTCCTCTCGTCAACCCACAGGAATTCGGCATTCTTTTTCAGCAGTTCGGCCATGGGTTTGATCACTTGTGCGAAGTCCGGTATGAACTTCCTTACAAAGTTGATCTGGCCGAAGAAGGACTGTAGCCCCTTCTTGTCGACTGGGGCGGGCAAGCGGAGGAGGGCTTCGGCTCTGTCAGGATCCACTGCAAGGCCTTTCTCGGAGATGACATGTCCCAGCAGCTTACCTTCTCTTACCGCGAAGACTGATTTCTTCGGGTTAATGGAAATGCCGAATTCACGACATCTCTCAAATATCTGCCGCAGGTGGGAAGCATGGTCCTCTCTTCTGTGAGAGAATACAGTCATGTCATCCAAGTAGATGACAATGATCTTGTTAAGCAGCTCTCGGAAGGCCAGGTCCATGGCTCTCTGGAATGTGGCGCCAGCATTGGACAAGCCGAAGGGCATGCGCTGATAGGCGAACGTTCCCCATTTGGTGGTGAACGCTGTCTTATGCTGGTCCTCATCTTTGACCCATATCTGGTTGTACCCAGAAAATCCGTCTAGGAGGGAGAATCTCTACGCGCTCCAGCAACTATGTGGAGGATCTGATCGATTTGGGGAAGCGGGTAATGGTCCTTTAGTGAGGCCTGATTTAGATTTCTGAAATCTACGCAGAGACGAATGTCTCCATTTTTCTTCCTCACGGGAACCAGATTCGCAACCCAGGATGAATGCTTGATGGGGTAGATTATCTTGGCTTCCAGCATTTTCAGGAGCTCGGCTTTCATCATGGCTTCAATCTTCGGGTTTACAGCCCTCTGCTTCGTCGGAATGGTTTCGCACCATCTTCTAGCTCAATGGTATGCTGGATTATCTGTCTGTCATACCCCTTCAAGTCCTGGTAGCACCAGGCTACTATATCGGGGAACTCTCCGCACAATGATCTGATCTGCTCGAGTTCCTCTTCGGTGCAGTCCGTTCTGACCTTGATTGTCTTTCCAGGTTCAAGCTCCAGGTCGACGTACTGCTTGGGGTCTACTTTGATCCTGTGTGATATCGCTCTGTCATTCTGATCAAAGAGACTTTCTAGTGTAATCAGTCCTTTCGGGACATGATTATTCTTTAACTGTATCAACCCCTCATATTGCTCGTCATCAGGGTCTCTACCTTCGATTGTACATGCTTCGGTAACCAAAAAAGTGACGATCTCCTCGTCACAATCAAACACCTGCCAGTGGGTGTCTTTATCAGGCACAGAAGGCCTGTAGATGGTACGAACCGGCTTCGGCTTCTGGACAGTGTCATCAGCCGGAACGTACCTGGCTCCAACAGACGCCAGAATGTCAGCGTGCTTGTTTTTCTCACGTGATATGGCTTTGACATTCAATGAGTCGAATGACTCCATCAGGTCCCAGACCCGATTACGGTACGCCTTGAGGTAGTGCTTCTTGGAGGCGCACTTGTTCGTAATCTGGTTGCACACCAGCTCTGAGTCGCCAAAGATCTGCAGATGCTTTATCCCCAGCCTCTCCGCTTTTCTCAAACCCAAGCACAGGGCTTCGTACTCTGCCGCGTTGTTGGTACAGCTCCAAGCCAACTTGTAGGTGTAGTCCTTCTGGATCCCGGTCGGGGAAACCAAGAGTACGCCCGCACCGGTGCCATTTTTGCATCGGGCGCCATCAAAGAAAATCTTCCATAGTTTTTCCGGTGCAGGTCCTACTTCTTTCTTGGCTGACCGGTCAAGCCTCTCGTGCTGAATGACGGTGTAGCAGCCTTGCTCGGCCTTGATCATGGCATTGAAATCCAACAAGGAGAACTCATCCTCCACTTACAACAGCTCAAGAGCTTGCTCGTCATGTCTACCACCACCAGCTCTTCCTCTCGTCAGCTGAACCATGCAGTCCTCGCGACTCTTCTCCGGGTATCTTCTCCACTAGAAACGTGGAAGGCTTCTCGTTGTAGATCTTCGGTCTCCTTCCTTTGAAGGGCACTTCCATATGCGAGTAATCCAGAGACAGATACCCACCCAGCTTCGCAGTGAACTCCCTGGAGAGACACATGCCGAAGTAGGGTTCCAAGTCGACAACCACGACTTCTTGAATGACCACTATGTCAAGAGCTTTGTGCAGCCGGATCGGGATATCTTTAATGACACCGACTGTCTTGACAGGGGTGCCGTCTAGTTGCAGCACACCTTGGCTGCTCCTTGTATATTCCATCCCGATTTCGTCGCAGACGGCCCTTGGCATAACAGTCGTGGAGGCACCAGAATCCACCATACAGTTGTGTACGATATACCCTTGCATCCGTAATGACAGATAGAAGGGAGGTGGTCTGTTCTTCCCAGTGGCGGAGACTGTCAGGGGTTGAACCAGAACAGCAGAGTCGTATCTGCTTGCCATATTTCATGCTCTTCAAAGACTCCTGCAGCAGATCAACTTGCCCTGGGAGCAGAAGAGCGTCATACATGCTTATCCTTGCGGGAGTCCTCTTTAGCTCATCCACTATGCTGTAGCCTGAAGTGCTAGCTCCCTCCGTTTCTTTCGCAGGCTCATACTTGGTCCGGTATTGCTGCGTGGCCTCGACTCTCTTGTCTCTTTGTCAGAGACGGGTATCTCAGCTTCTCCCGAGCTTGTTCTTTGGTCTCACCTGGAGGCTGAGCTGCGGGAGCTTTTGCTGCGGGAGGCTTTGCTGCAGGCAATTTTTCCTTGGCCGTGTAAGGCCACAGCCTCTTGTCAGGTGGCAGCCCAGCAGGTTGCGCCTTTTCTCTCCTGGCGTATACCTTCAATGGCTTTGCAGCAGCTTCAACAGGCTTTCTGTCTTCTTTGGCAGGGGGCAACGCCAGATCTTCCTCTGGGACGGCAAAGTTGCCTTCATCGTCCAGGATCATGTAAAGTTCTTCATCTTCTATGGCGCTGCCCGCCAGAGTCTGGAGGTAATGCTGGTGCAGTGTGCAATCTTCTTCTGAATGCGGGTCGTTGCACGTGGAGCACCAGTTAACCTGGTCAGAAGTGCCAGGTTGGTCCTCGATGGCAGCATTTCTTGCAAGGGGCCGCCTCTGAACTTGCCGTTCTGCGGCTTGATCCTTTGTCAGTGCCGGAGGAGGGTATGGCCTCCTTGGAACAGATTCCATCTGGGCCTGCTTCTTCTTCAGTATAGTCATGTCATTTGACATGGTATGATACCCAGAGGCCAGAGCCCGTACCTCTTGGAGGATTTTGTTCTGAATATCATTGTCTGGAGGCGGCAACTGAGCTGGCGGAGGTAATGCAGCCAATGGAGGAGGTGCAGAATACTGCGCATACTGAGGGGGAGCTGGGAGTGCTGGATAATGCGGAGGAGGAGGCGGCGGGTTAGGATAATGAATTTGTGGCGGGCCGTAGGGATTTACGACCGGCGCCGGATTCCATTGCTGCTGGGGTTGCTGTCCTGAAGATGACGACATCACACCAGAGGCCGATGGGTACTGGGATTGAGGAAAGTCGTGGTAAATGGGTGGTCTGTACCCTATGCGGGAGTCTGCCTATGGAGATTATGTCCATTTCAGCTTGTTGGGCAGCTTCGTACAGGGCAGGGAATGAGTCGACTCGGGCTATCTTCAGCAGCAGGCAGATGTCTGAGTTGAAAGACCTCAGGTAGTAGTGCGCAGCCTGACCCGCTGAAGGTCGCAGTTCGCGAGGTACTCGTTTCCAAGACCTCGCAAACCGTGATGTTGAAGTCCGACACCTCCTCTTGGGGGTGTCGCTGGATGCTTTGGAACTGATGTAACAAAGAAGAGGGATCAGCAGACTCGTTGCATCCTTTTACGAGTCTGCCAGCCAGCTGGCGCCACCCCGTGATAGATCCCTCTGGCAGTGATCTCCACCAGTAGAGAAGCTTTCCCCTTAGGGAAAGGGCCAGCAGACGGGTCTTGACACTCTCGTCTGTAATGGAATGTAGCGCAGCCAGGGCCAAAATGTCCTGGATGTGTTCGTACGCCGTCTTGCCGTAGCCATCATAGGTAGGGATGGACTTTAAGGCAGCGGGGGGCACAACTTGTTGTCCGACTAGGGCCAAGGGCCCCGTGGAGTCTACCGCCGGGAAGAGATCATCATCATTCTGCTGGGCAGCCATTTCTTCTTCTCCTCCGGTAGTGTACTCGGTATCGGTACCGTCCGAGGATGTAGATTGCTCTTCAGCCTCGGCCTCTTCGATTTCAGGCTCGGATTCTTCTATGCGAGCTTGGTGGTCAGCCAGCCTGACGCGCTCTCCTGGAGCGGCAATGTCAATTTCGTAAAGGTCAGGCTGGTTTCCCGGATTCCTTGCTCTCCACCTTCTCGTTTGCATGAAGGCGTTCGGACCGGTCTTCACGGACTCAGAGAATATTCAGGTACTTGCAGAGTCGCCAGGTGTTCTGATTTTAACAGCAATGAAGCGAACACCAGTGCTTCGATTCTGTTTTGGGGTGGGAAACTTCCATGTCCCACCGGGCGTGCCAGAGAAACTGTTGGTTACGAATCTGCCATTAGGAAAGGATTTGGTATAATGCGCCCCAGATTCGCCCACCAGATTGAAAGGCCGGAAGGAAGGAATGCCTTCCGTGCCAATCTCCGGAGAAGGCCGGCTTCCTATGGGTTTTTTAGTGTTTTAGCTGAGAGTACGGGAAAGAAATAAAAGTGCGAAAAGAGATTGAAATAGGATTGGTGTTGGGTGGGGGGGATGAGCAGCACGACAACGATCAATCACCACTACTAACAGCAATCCAAAACAGAACACACAATAGAAACTACCGCTGTCATATATCCTATGTATCCTCTATCTATGCATTCCAGGAATACTTAATCACCAAATACCGGAATCCATAATTCAGAATAACAGTAAGCAATGAAATAAGAAACATGAGGCAGAAATGACAAGTACAGGCAGCATAAAAGAACAACAACAGCAAGATAGAGCCAAGTGTGTGTCTTGTATTCAGAGGCAAACGTATAGCTACAATGGTTCCCTAGCAGGATATCCCCCTTCCACCCTTTTACAATGAAATGTTGTGGCTATTTATAGCCCAAGTTCCCCCCATTACAATTACGGGCACAAAGTCCCAGACCGGACAATAGCTGACAAAAGCGGCAGAAGAGCTGCTGATGCTGACTCCTGTCGGCGAGGACCGTACTGCATAGCAAGGTCTCCCGAAAGCTGTACAGCTACGTGGCAGTGCGTCGGGTGAAACTTCTAGTCAGCAAGAATGCGGGTAGCTGTGGTAGATGGAACTTTGCATCAGCTTAAATGGAGGCAGCTGGCGTAGGTAATGCGGTCCATGCTTGTCCTTTTTCCCATCACATCTCGGCTCGAATCCCGAGGCTGGACACTTGTCGAATTCTGATGAGTGACACATGTCCGCCTTGAAAGGCAGTTTGTCCAACTTCGCCTGGGATCAGAGCGCCATCGGGTAGCGCCGGTGGGGAACAACGCAGCTTGGGGAGGCCTCCGTGCCTTAGCCAATTTCTGGGCTTGCTTGATGGATGCTGCCCAACTGCGCACCGGTCAGAGGGCGCAGCCCGACTTCCTCTGCGAAGTTAGGTTGCGCACTTCGACACTTGGCTTTTTCGGCCGCTGTTCGGATTGCGCACAAAAGGGGGAGCGCACCCCGACTTCGCTGCGAAGTCGGGTTGCGCTCCAGCACTTAGCTGAATTCTGCAAACCCTGCTTCCCAAGTGCGCACAGGAAGAAGAGCGCACCCCGACTTCGCTGCGAAGTCGGGTTGCGCTCCCACACTTAGTCAAATTCTGCTCCGTTTTAGCCTGCCTTCGCACTTCGCATTCCCTAGTGCGCTCCAACTTGAGGGCGCACCCCGACTTCGCTGCGAAGTCGGGTTGCGCCCCTGACACTTAGAAATTTTCAGGGAATACTTGCTCTGTTTTGGGAATTTGACTGGGGGAGGTACAAGGGAAAAAGGGAGGAATGAAACTGAAGGAAAGGGAGAAAGGGAAAAGGAGGAGGAGGGAAGGAAGAGCAACATACTTACAAAATTGAAAACATGGCACCCCGTGCAAAATGTGGCAACAGGAAGTTGTAGATATATATAAATATGTTGCACACAAGTTATGTATCTTTTAAATTTCAATCAATTGCAATACATCATGATTTGCTTGAGTGCACAACACAGACCATACAAGTGACAATCATAGACTAACATCCTCAACCAACATCATAGCTTGACAAACATCTCCCTCCCTCTCAACTAATATAGACGGCATACATATAGGCATCATGGGATGTGATAGGCAGATCACAACTCTCCAACAATCATTGAACTACCTGTATACATGAAACATTAAATACACCCCATACGATAGTAAATAAAATTTATGACACACTTATGTTGGCACATGCACACATGTGACATTACTATGTGACAACAAAACTTATAACAGACATCTATGACACATATGATTGTAGCACAATGGTGGTATTCAACACTTGGAGGAACAATTAGGAACATAGTTGAGAAAATTGGAATCGGATCAGAATCGGCATGGAAAGAGACATTAGGAAAAATCGAGAATGGGCAAAAAAAATCGGCAAAAAAAAAACTTAAAGAAAATGCAAATTTTCATTGAAAAAAATATTTTTTCATGCATTTCACAGTTTTTGGGAAAAAATAGGCCAAAATTGCTTATTTTTTCAAAAATCAGGATTCCAATGCGATTTGAATCGACAACCCTGTTGAATCAGAAAAAATCGGATCAGATCGGGATTAAATTGGGATTTTCGTAACTATGATTTGGAATGACAGTTAAACTGCTCAAGCAACTTCATAGAATACAGTCCGTATGGATTGCATCATTTCTTCTTCGACGATCCTGCACAACACAATAGTCAGACGACCTAGTCAAAGGTCCAAATGGCCTGGCACAGTAGTCAAATGGCTTGCCCTTTGGGTCAAACGACCCAGGTTTGCATGAAATGACTTGACACTAGTCCAGACGACTCTATACGGATAGAGTATGACAACCAAAATATAAATAGGAACAGTCTAGAAGTTATATCTACAACACTAACAATAGATATGAATACATGCAAACAACATACACAAAACAATGGCTGAATGATGAATTGATATTAACAAGATATTGCATTACATATATATCTGTACGGATGCACTCCCAGCATCAACTCTGTGTACAGGTTCTTCAATGTACATATTCTCTGCAACATGTACAAAATACAACCAATGCATTATCTCTCTTCTATGTGCAGACTCCTCCCTCACAGATACAATGTACTCTCCTCAACACATACAATGTCTACCCTATATATATCCATTGTACTGTGGACCCACTCAAATGAATGAGGGGGTCTATTTAAATTTGAGGGAAGGTAGTTATTCCAAACGATCAACCATGACACCTTCTCTCATTATAATTGTCTTGCATTTCATTTCATTTCCTAACTACAAAACAAACTACGTGATAACTAACTTCTCATGACTCATGTGTACATGATTATCACTTGTGACTTAACTCATCATTATCAAAACATCAACTATATCCAAACTTTATCAAACTCTATCAAAACTATGTTGTGCACGTATTTGACTTCCAACGCATTTATTTTATTGCTTTTACTTAGGTTGCAAGTCAAAATTAGTGTTTACATCTACCCTCCCCTCTAAAATGGTCGATGTCCTTGTTGACGATTGTTGCTGCTCTTGGGGACTTTGACTTTGTTGAGGGTGAGGTGCTGGAATAGGTACTCCTAGATTCTTGATTTGCAACTTCAAGGCTTCATTTTCTTCCTTTCATCTCTTCGCATAGGCTTGGTAACAAGCCCACTAGAAGCCATAATGATGCGACTTCTCATCAACTTCAACCAGCCTAGCCTTCAATTCAGCCTCTCTCTTTGTTGCTTTAGCTTCCTTCCTTGCAGCTATTGCCAACTGCTCAACACGCTTAGCAATCAGTCGACTCCAGTGGGAAATCTCCTACATATTTGCTTCCAGAGTTTGCTTCCTCACCACACTCTTTTATTTCAGCTATCCAATCAATTGATCCTACTGTTCTTGCACCTGCTCCATGCTCTCCATCTCCTTTCTCATTGCTGCTAGTTCAGTTTCAGCATCCTGCTGCACTTGCCGAAGTTGTCCTTCCACCTTTTGCAATTGATTAGCCTGCTCTTCCACCTTTAGCTTCAAGCTACAAACCATTTTCTGAAATGTCTCTAGCCCTACTGCTAACCATTGGATCAAGTATACCAAGAAGTTCATTCTTGCATACGATTTCACCAACTCAGGTGCCAAATTCCCATTCTTGAAACCTGGAAATTCTGGTTAAGGTGCCTGTTGCCACATTTTGCACGGGGTGCCATGTCTTCATTTTTCTTGTAAGGATGCTGCTCTCCCTTCCCTCCTCCTCCTTTCCCTTTCTCCACTATCCCCTTTCTCCCCTTCCATCAGTTTCATTCCCTTCATTTCCCCCCTTTTCCTCTTTTACTTTCTTTTGTCAATTTCCCCAAAAAGAGCAAAAGGCCCCTAAAAATTCTAAGTATAAGAGCGCAACCCGACTTCGCAGCGAAGTCGGGGTGCGCCCTTGAGTTTGAGCGCACTTGGGGAGCCGAAGTGCGGAGAGATGATCAAAATTTTGCTAAGTATAAGAGCGCAACCCGACTTCGCAGCGAAGTCGGGGTGCGCTCTCATTTCTGTGCGCACCTGGGAATCAGCGGACCCCTGAAATTTCTAAGTATTGAGTGCGCAACCCGACTTAGCAGAAGTCGGGTGCGCTCTCATCTTCATGCGCAGTCGGGCGGTATGACCAAAATTGGCTAAGTGTTGGGTGCGCAACCCGACTTCGCAGCGAAGTCGGGCTGCGCCCGCTTACTTGTGCGCACTCGGGCAGAATGTTGAAGGCAGCCCGAAAATTGTCTAAGGCACGGAGGCCTCCCCAACTGCGCTACTTCCCCCTTGCGCTGTCTAATTGCGCTCCAATTCCGAGCGAAGTCGGGCATGAAAGAGAGACGAGATTCCAAGGCAGATTTGTCCCTTATCAGATTTTGACAGGTGTGCAAGCGTGAACCGAATTATTGTACCGCAACTACCCTCATTCAAGCTGACTCGAAGTTTCATCTACCGCACTGCCACGTAGCTGCCAAGTTTTCAGGTGGACCTTGCTGCAAGTACAGTCCATATCTGCAGAGGTCAACATCAGCCGCTTTTTTGCCGCTTTTGTCAGCTTTGTCAGCTATTGTCAGGTCTGGGATCCTGTGCCCAAAGTTGTAATTGGGGGGAAAATTGCGCTATAAATAGCTGCGCCATATCATTGTAAAGGGGTGGAAGGGGGATATATTGCTAGGGAACCATTGTAGCTGTGCATTTGCTTCTGAATACAAAATACACTTGGCTCTATTGACTGTTCTTGTTCTTTATGCTGCCTCTATTTAGCATTTCTGCCTCATGTTGCTTATGTTATTGCTTACTGTTATTCTGCTATCTGGATATCGGTATTTGATAGTTAAGTATTCCTGGAATGCATAGTTAGAGGATACATAGAATGAATGACATTGGTAGTTTCTGTAATGTATTCTGTGTTTAGTTGTTGTTAGTAGTGGTGATTGATAGTTGTTGTGCTGCTTATCCTCCCCACCCAATACAAATCACATTTATATTTCTTTCTGCATTTCTAATTTCTTTCCTGCACTCTGAGCTGATAAACAATTGAGAAAACATAGGAAGCCGGCCTCCTTCGGAGATTGGCACGGAAGGCATTCCTTCCTTCCGGCCTTTCAATCTGTTGGGCGAATCTAGGGCGCATTACACTAAATCCTATCCTAGTGGCAGATTCGTAACCAACAGTTTCTCTGGCACACCTGATGGGACACGAAAGTTTCCCACCCAAAACAGAATCGAAGCATTGGTGTTCGCTTCATTGCTGTTAAATCAGAACACCTGGCGACTCTGCAAGTACCTGAATATCCTCTGAGTCCGTGAGACCGGTCCAAGCGCCTTCATGCATACAAGAAGGTGGAGAGCAAGGAATCCGGGAAACCAGCCTGATCTCTACGAAATTGACATCAACGCTCCTGGAGAGCGCGTAAGGCTGGCTGACTACCAAGCTCGCATAGACGAATCCGAAACCGAAGTCGAAGAGGCCGAAGTTGAAGAGCAACCTACAACTTCGGACAGCACCGATACCGAGTACACGACCGGAGGGGAAGAAGACATGGCTGCCCAGCAAAATGATGACGACCTCTTCCCAACGGTTGACTCCACAGGGCCCTTGGCTCTAGTCGGACAAGAGGCTGTGCCCCCCGCTGCCTTGAAGTCCATCCCTACTTACGATGGCTACGGCAAAACGGCATATGAGCACATCCAAGACATTCTGGCCTTGGCTGCGCTACACTCTATTACAAATGAGAGTGTCAAGACCCGTCTATTGGCTCTTTCTCTGAGGGGGAAGCTTCTCTATTGGTGGAGATCTTTGCCAGAAGGATCTATCACGGGGTGGCCTCAGTTGGCAGGTAGGCTCGTAAAAGGATGCAACGAGTCTGCCGACCCCTCTTCATTGTTGCATCAGTTTCAGAGTATCCAACGCCACCCACAAGAGGAGATATCAGACTTCAACATAAGGTTTGCGAGGTCCTGGAAAAGAGTACCTCGCGAACTGCGACCTTCGGCGGGTCAAGCTGCACACTATTACCTGAGGTCTTTCAATTCGGATATTTGCCTACTTCTCAAGATAGCCCGAGTCGATACTTTCCCTGCCCTATACGAAGCTGCCCAACAAGCAGAATTAGACATAATCTCTATAGGCAGACTTCCGCATAGAATGCAGCCTCCCATTTATCCTGATTTTCCTCAGTCCCAATATCCATCGGCGTCTGGTGTAATGCCATCCTCCTCAAATCAGCACCCCCAGCAGCCATGGAATCCAGCACCGATTATAAACCCCTACGGTCAGCCTCAGATCCATTATCCTAATCCGCCACCTCCACCTCCGCAGTATCCCGCACTCCCAGCTCCCCCTCATTACGCGGCGTATTCTGCACCTCCGCCATTAGCTGCAATACCTCCGCCGGCCCGGCCGGCGCTTGCAGATAACGATATTCAGAATAAAATCCTTCAGGAGGTACGGGCTCTGGCCTCTGGGTATCATACTATTTCCAACGATATGACAATAATGAAGAAGAAGCAAGCCCAGATGGAGTTCCTTCCAAGGAGACCATATCCTCCCCGGCGCTAACAAAAGATCAAGCTACACAAGCTCAAAGACACCCCCCGGCAAGGAATGCTGCCAATGAGGTTCAACCTGGCACTTCTGACCAGGTTAACTGGTGCTCCACATGCAACGATCCACACTCAGAGGAGAGTTGCACGCTGCATCAGCATTATCTTCAGACCCTTGCGGGCAGCGCCATGGAGGATGAAGCATACATGATCCTGGACGATGAAGGCAACTTTGCGGTCCCAGAAGAAGATCCTGCGTTGCTCTTGACCAAGGAAGGCAGAAGGCCCATTGAGGCTGCCACGGCCCAAGCAAAGCCGTTGAAGGTATACGCCAGAAGAGAGAAGGCGCAACTTGTTGGGCTACCACCTGACAAGCTACCTTGGCCCCCTACAGCCAAAGAAAGGTTCCCTACGCTCAAGGCTCCCGCGATGAAAGGCCCCCGCAGCCCAACCTCTAGCCGAAACAAAAGAACAAGCTCAAGAGAAGCTGAGGTATCCGTCGCTGACGAAGAGACAGAGAGTCGAAGCCACGCAGCAATACCGGACCAGGTATGAGCCGACGAAAGAGATAGAGGGAGCCGACACTTCAACCTACAATATAGTTGATGAGCTAAAAAGGACCCCGACGAAGATAAGTATGTACGAGGCTCTTCTGCTCCCAGGGCAAGTTGATCTGTTGCAGGAATCCTTGAAAAGCGTAAAAGATGGAAAGCCGACGCAGCCTGCTGTGTTAGCTCAGCCCTTGACAGTTTCTGCTACCGGGAAAAACAGGCCACCTCCTTTCTATCTGTCATTGCGGATGGAAGGCTATATAGTACACAACTGCATGGTGGATTCTGGTGCTTCCACTACTGTCATGCCGAGAGCCGTCTGCGAGGAGATCGGTATGGAATATACAAGGAGCAGCCAAGGTGTGCTGCAGCTAGACGACACCCCTGTCAAGACAGTTGGTGTCATCAAGGATATCCCGATCCGACTGCATAAAGCCCTCGACATAGTGGTCATCCAGGAAGTCGTTGTGGTCGACTTGGAACCCTACTTCGGCATGTGTCTCTCTAGGGAGTTCACTGCGAAGCTGGGTGGATATCTGTCTCTGGATTACTCACATATGGAAGTGCCCTTCAAAGGAAGGAGATTAAAGATCTATAATGAAAAGCCTTCCACATTTCTAGTAGAGAAGATACCCGGAGAAGAGCCGCAGAATGGCATGGTTCAGCTGACAACTGAAGAACTGGTAGAGGTTGATATGACAGAAGAGGCCCTTGAGCTGTTACAAGTGGAGGATGAGTTCTCCTTGCTAGACTTCAACGCCATGATTGAGACCGAGCAAGGCTGTTACTCCGTCACCCAGCCTGAAAGACTTGACCAGTCAGCAAGAAAGGAGGTTGGACCCGCACCAGAAAAGCTATGGAAGTTGTTCTTTGATGGCGCCCGATGCAAAAATGGCGCCGGTGCGGGTGTACTTCTGGTTTCCCCGTCCGGAGTCCAGAAGGACTACACTTACAGGCTGGCTTGGAGCTGCACTAACAACGCGGCGGAGTATGAAGCTTTGTGCTTGGGTTTGAGAAAGGCAGAGAGACTGGGGGTGAGACATTTGCAGATCTTTGGCGACTCAGAGCTGGTGTGCAACCAGATTACGAATAAGTGCGCCTCCAAGAAGCATTACCTCAAGGCGTACCGTAACCGTGTCTGGGACCTGATGGAGTCATTCGACTCTTTGAATGTCAAAGCCATATCACGTGAGAAGAATAAGCATGCTGACATTCTGGCGTCTGTTGGAGCCAGGTACGTCCCGGCTGATGACACTGTCCAGAAGCCGAAGCCGGTTCGTACCATCTACAGGCCTTCTATGCCTGATAAAGACACCCACTGGCAGGTGTTCGACTGTGACGAGGATATCGTCACTTTTTTGATAAACGAAGCAAGTACGATAGAAGGTAGAGACCCTGATGACGAGCAATACGAGGGGTTGATACAGTTAAAAAACAATCATGTCCCGAAAGGACTGATTACCCTAGAAAGTCTCTTTGATCAGAACGATAGGGCAATATCCCACAGAATCAAAGTGGACCCCAAGCAGTACATGGACCTGGAACTGGAACCTGGAAAAATGATCAAGGTCGGGACAGACTGCACTGAAAAGGAACTGGAGCAGATCAGATCTTTATGCGGAGAGTTCCCTGATATTGTGGCCTGGTGCTACCAGGACTTGAAGGGGTATGACAGAGAGATGATCCAGCATACTATAGAGCTGGAAGATAATGCAAGACCTTTCCGGCAGAAGCAAAGGGCAGTGAACCCAAAAATTGAAGCTATGATGAAAGCAGAGCTCTTAAAGATGCTGGAGGCCAAAATCATCTACCCCATCAAGCACTCATCTTGGGTCGCGAATCTGGTCCCTGTGAGGAAAAAGAATGGAGACATCCGCCTCTGCGTGGATTTCAGAAACCTCAATCAAGCTTCACTGAAGGATCATTATCCGCTCCCCCAAATTGATCAGATCCTCCACATAGTTGCTGGAGCACAGAGGTTCTCTCTCTTGGACGGATTCTCTGGATACAACCAAATATGGGTAAAGGACGAAGATCAGCACAAGACAACGTTCACCACCAAATGGGGAACGTTTGCATATCAGCGCATGCCCTTCGGCCTGTCTAACGCCGGCGCTACATTTCAAAGAGCTATGGACTTGGCGTTCCGGGAGCTGCTCAACAAGGTCATTGTCATCTATTTGGACGATATGACTGTATTTTCACATAAGAGAGAGGACCATGCTTCCCACTTGCGGCAAATATTTGAGAGATGTCGTGAATTCGGCATTTCCATCAACCCGAAGAAGTCAGTCTTCGCGGTAAAGGAAGGTAAGCTGCTAGGACATGTCATTTCTGAGAAAGGCCTTGCAGTGGATCCTGACAGAGCAGAAGCCCTTCTTCGCTTACCCATCCCAGTTGACAAGAAGGGGCTACAATCATTTTTTGGCCAAATCAACTTCGTGAGGAAGTTCATACCGGACTTCGCACAAGTAATTAAGCCCATGGCCGAACTCCTAAAAAAGAATGCCGAATTCTTGTGGATTGACGAAAGGAAGCGAGGCCTTCGAAGAGATCAAGGCCAGAATCGCGCAAGCTCCAGTATTGATAAATCCAGATTATTCCAAGGATTTCATCCTGTACGCGGTGGGAGAGCCCGAGAGCTACGCCGCAATCCTGACTCAGAAGGGAGATGATGGCGAAGAACGCCCCATAGCGTTCTTAAGCCAGGTGATTCAGCCGCATGAAGAAAAGTATAATTTTATTGAGCGGCAGGTGCACGCAGTCATGAGATCCCTCAGGAAGTTCAGGCACTTCGTCTCCCAGAGCCGGATAACTATCTTCGTGATACATCCGGACGTCAGGAATTTCATTGTACAAGGGGAGCCAGGTCACAAGAGGGCAGGATGGATAGCCAAAATCCAAGAATTTGACATCGAGGTACGTCCAACGAAGCTGATCAGAGGCCGAGCCCTGTGCCAAGAGCTGGCCCGAAGTGCTGCAGCTGAAATCTCTGCCTGCCAGTGGGAAGATCCAATGGCGGAAACTAACCTTGCCAACTCCTTATCAGAGGAGAGTGATTGGACGAATGACCTGGTGCGGTATTTTAGCACAGGGAGATGTCCAGATCATCTCAATGCCTCACAAAGAAGGAGGTTTAGGCTGAATGCCTTGAGATATGTACTGCGCCCCGAGGGGCTGTATTTCAAAAATATTGACGGCATCCTGTTGCGATGCGTCAGAGAATCAGATAAACCAAAGGTCCTCGGAGAATTCCACTCCGGGATGCCTGGAGGACATCATTCAGGGAGGCCTACGGCCTTAAAAATTATCAGAGCCGGGTATTATTGGCCCACTCTCTTCACAGACGCACATGCGGTCTGTGTAAAATGTGAAAAATGCCAGAGGTTCGCCGGCAGGAATAGGAAGGCACCCTTGCCCCTCCAACCAATTCAAGCCGAGACTCCGTTTCAGCAGTGGGGTCTGGACTTCGTCGGAACCATCACGCCTAACTCTGCAGCGGGACATAAGTTCATCCTTACAGCCACCGATTATTTCACTCGGTGGGCGGAGGCGATCCCCACTAAGCATGCAGACCAAGAAACGGTCATTGGGTTCCTTGAGAGCCTCATCACCCGTTTCGGGGTCCCAGAGGCAATAGTTACAGACAACGGTCCGGGGTTCGCAGGTGCTGTACTCACGGAGTTCACCAGCAAATACGACATCTATCACAAGATGTCCTCAAACTACTACCCGCAGGGGAATGGCCTGGCCGAGTCCACTAACAAGAATCTGCTGAAGATTGTTAAAAAAACAGTAGAAAGGAACAAGAGGACGTGGCACCTACTTCTGAACCGGGCGTTATGGGCGGATCGCATATCTTTCAAGAAATCTATCAAGACATCCCCCTACGCGCTCGTATATGGCAAGGAGGCAGTTCTGCCTACCCACATAGAAATGCCCGCACTCTGGATGTTAGATGAAGAAAAAGGCGACGGGGATCCAGTGGATGCCAGACTTTGTCAACTATTGCGGTTAGAAGAGGAAAGGGAGAAGGCATACCAGGCCTTTACCAAACATGCCGAGGTAACCCAGAGCTGGTTTGCAAAAGGCACCACCACCCGAGTTTTCAAAATCGGGGACCTAGTGCTCAAGTGGGACTCACTCAAAGCAAAGCCGGGCAACCATGACAAATTTGATGCCCTCTGGGAAGGCCCCTATCAGATCGCTCGGGTAAACCAATTCAACGCGTTCGTGCTCAGGGACATGGAGGGACAACTTCTCCCTATTCCTGTCAACGGTTTCCACCTAAAAACCTATCACCACTGAAGGTGCCCAAGAGGTCCTTCCTTGTACATATTCTTTTCCTGCATTTCAGTTTATGTCAGAATGTAAATATTTCTTTCAGTTATTCAGTTTTCAGTTTTCAAAGCCGAAGTGGGCTAAGTGTGAGAAAAGGAGCAAAATTTTGCGCTGCTTAAAAATCCGACCAAGCATAGAGCGAACCCCGACTTCGCAGCGAAGTCAGGCATCGCTTCATGAATTGTGCGATGTCGGGAGTTTGAGAGAAAACAGCAAACAAGAAGCCTCAGAAAATTTCTAAGTGCTGGGTGCGCAACCCGACTTCGCAGCGAAGTCGGGCTGCGCACCATCTTGGGAGCGCAGTCGGGCAGCAGAGGAAGCAAAAATTGGCTAAGTGTGGAATCCCTACTGCGCAACATTTTCCGGGCGAAGTCGGATTGCGCACGTTTTTTGAGCGAAGCCCGAGTGCGCTCTTGATTTCGAGCGCACTTTGAACGACCTGTCAGGGAGAACAAGGGGCATAGTGGCGAAAAATTTCTAAGTGTGGGCCCAGGCGGCGCAATGTGTATAGCGCGAAGTTAGGCTGCGTCCCTCCTTAAACCCTGGGCCAAAGTCTCCCTCGAAGTGTGTGCCCAAGCGGCGGCTGTGACGTCATTGGAAGCACGAGGTTCAAAATTTTAAAGAATGATTGCGCGTCTTTCGAAGCAGATGTCATTAAAGAAGCAAGCGCATTAGGACCAACCGCAACCAAGGTGCGCCTTCCAAGGAAAAAGCCCACGCGCGGCCGCCAAGGAATAACGGCGTTTTCTACCTACTTCGGGCAAATCACTTTAAACCCCCCTCGCGCCATTAATGCTGCGTTTTAATTCCTAGAAAAGGGGCCCTGGCATACTCAGAACATTCGAATTATCAAGCTAAGTCTGAGCTGCAAGGCGCAGAATTGAAGACTAGTGACCAGAATTCCCGTCTCTGCCACCACGAGCAGAAAACAGAAAATGGACAAGGGAAAAGCGCCAATGCAGCCGCAGTCCAGCGATACAGAGCAGGAGGCTGAGGAACACACAGAATCCAGCGCTCATGAGAGCGAAGTGCCACAGGAGCAGACAAGGAAATCCAGGTCAAAGAGAAGCAAAGGGCAAGCTCCGCCGCCGCCCATCAATCGCCTGGCCGGGTATAAGGATGGCGAGTACTCCATTAGCCTCACCAAGCTGCGGCCAAATATTGCAAAGTGGGCAGGCAAAGTCTCGCCCTCGCACCATGTCGGAGCTGCATACAAGTCGAACCTGTACTGGTTCTTGTGCCCTCCCGTCCACCATTGCCCGGAGCTGGTTGAGTCTATTGTGACATATTACAAACCAGCTACCCGGCAAGTCTGCGACAACCAAGGAAGGGTGTTGTTCACCCTCTTCAAAGAAAGCGTCCAGCCAGCCTTCGCCCCGGGGCTCCAGTACGACCCCAACGCCATTGTCAGAAGAATTAACTTGGATGAGCAGGCGGGCAGATTCGCTCAGAGCAGAAGGATGAGAGAGTTTCTCGATTCAGAACTGAAGACCCCGCTGCCAGCAGGACAGTGGCCAACAGGCCCTATACCCCTGGAGAGGTTCGAAAATAAATATATATATATTATCCTGGCATGGGTACTCGGCTGCGGCACGGATAGAATGGTGCACCCGTACCAGCTGGCGCTCGCGGAATGCATCTTGCATGGAGAGTTTTATGACTCCACTGCGCAAAGGAGCGGAAGACGCCCTATTTTCTTTGATTGGGCGGATTGGGTGGCGTACGCCATACATTCGAATCTGGTCAGGATACAGCAGAAGCAGACAACGGAGTTCCGGCACTGCTCATTCCTCACATGGTTGTGCCTGTACCATACGCACTACCGGATTAAAGTGCCTGACCTAAAAAAGGTAAATGAGAAGGGAGCGCCGCTGCCTGTGTATGAGTGGACAGAAGCCCTGTATAGGAGAGGGTCTTACTACGATTTCAACTTCAAATTTCTAGGTATGACCCTGGCGCTGTTCAATGGCAAAGCATCTCGCCCTCCACTGGCCATGACGAACTACCTGAGGAAGTACAAATGCGGAGATACCTTCCGGTTGACTCAGGGCATTGTGATCAGAATCTACGGATTCAAAGGGAAGCCGTTCTTGCTGCCCTATTTTTGCACTGAGCATCAGTTCGGTATAGAGATATCGCGCCAGATGGACTATGTAGAAGAGGAATTCGGCCAGGGAAAGAAGAGGGGCCATATTTTCAAGTATCCTATTACCTGGGCGAACATTCAAGTGCATGAGATTGGGCAGCATATCTACCTCGAACAAGAACTCCTCAACATGGGCCTGATACAACTACCTCAGCGCTGGAAATACGACCCGATTGGGGTCAGGGGAAAATTTGTACATATTTGCCCCCGAGCAGAAATCATGGAGGAGAGGTGCAATAAAACAGGCATAGACCTGGAATGGCACATCGAGCGGATGCAATCATGGCCACCATGGCAGGACTTTTACTGTGAAGAAGTGGAGTATGATCCGGAGCGCAATCCAGATCACAGGTTAGACTCAGCGGGCTTCAAAAAATTCCTCTCAAAGGTGACGCCCCTCAGCTGGGAAAAGGACAAAATTATTGAATGCTGGAAAATGAGGTGTCGCACGCAACACGATAAGTCTAACCGAAAGACATTGGCCGTAGATGATGAGTTTTCGGCCTTATATGATAAATACGCCGGCAAATGGGAGCCGTTCGCGTTTCGAGATTGCGTTCCCCTAGGCGCCAGAAAGAGATATAAAAGGAAGCCCCCATCCCAGCAATTACCCATTCAAAAACCTCCCAGCGCGACGCCAACAAGCAGTCAGGTGGGCCCGATGTTGCCTCCAGCTCCCGAAGCGTCACCTCAAAAAGGACAGGAGCTAGAAAAGTCAACTAGTGAAGCGGTGCCTCAAAAGGAAAAGGCGCCAGAAGGGTCAACCGGTGGGCCTTCGGCAGCAAACATCCCTCCGTCAAAACCCAGGTACAAATTCACCGTGGGAACACCACTGCCAGCCGCGCCAACCTCCTCCGCCTCCTTCGAGCAAACTGCAGCTCCGGAAGAAAAGAAGAGAAAAAGGAGCGAAAAGACCAAGCGGCCTAAGGAGTCTGCGCAGCAAACGGCTGCAGCACGAACAGAGACAGCCGCGCCGGAAATCATCTCTCTGGACAGCCCAAGGAAAGAAGCAGAAGTCTGGGCAGCAGGCGTCCTCCAATCAGCGGCTCAGGCGGAGCCCGCAGGTACGTCCTCTTCCCCGGTTCCCCAAATCCCAGTTGGCCCTGCCGTAACACCGTCCCCCTCTGTATCAGGGCAAGCCTTAGTTGCATCTTCCTTATCGCATATCTCCCAATCCTTCCACAGTCCCCATTCTTTCGAACAGTTTGCCCAGGACCCGAACGTTTTCCAAACCCTGAGTCAAACCCTAGACCCCTCATCCGCGGCCAGTGCCGAAGCTGTACCTACATCGCCGCGCCGCTCACCTTCATTATTCAAGACCCCGCCTTCACCTCCCACTCAGCCGCCCGTTTCCCCTAGGACCCAGTCGCCCTTGAAAGCGACCACACCTTCTGGGATATCTCCTGCTTCATTGTTTGCAGGAAGGATGCCGCAGCAGGATTTAGCCTCGGCGTATCCTATGCTGGCAGAACTTGACTTCATGGGGGAGCAGCTGCAGATTACAGATGATCAGCCTCTGGCAGCGAAGGTCGTAGGGTGTTCCGCCTCTTTCCTCCAGGGCGTCAAACGAAGAAGAGCCGAGGAGATAGCTGCCCCGGTGAAGCGCACCAAGTTCGACTTGGACAGGAGAGTGCTGCGAACTGAAAAATTGATCCCTAAAGTAAAGAAGCCTCTCCGGGAAATGACCGAGGCTGACTATGAACACCGGGTCAAGGAGAAGAATTTTGATGACATAAGCGAAGAATACGAAATCAACGGTATTCGCCGCAGAACTGACAATCTCCTTGTTAAGCGACTCGAGAATCAAGAGAAGTTGTTTCAGCTTCAGAATAACTCGAGACAGCTGGAGGAAGATCTGGCCAAGGCCACCACGCGGCTGGAGTCTGCCCAGAAGGAGATTGAGGACTTGAAAGCTCAGCTCGCCGCCTCTCAGCAGGAGGCTACAGCACAAAGAAGGACGGCCGAACAGCTGTCGGAAGAGAAGAGGGCGGCACTGGAACATGTATCTCAGCTGCAGGATTTGTTGAGGCAGGCCCAATCTCAGCTGAAGGAGAAGGCGTCCCAGGCGGCGGCCTTTTCGAAAAACAAGGTCAAAGAGATGCGGGCTGGTTTGCTGCAAGGATGCAGGGCTAATGTGGTCAGGTCCCTGTCCGTCCTGGATTTCGCATCCAGGATCCAAGAAGTATCTGCCCAGGGAAAGCCTGTGGTAGAGGAGGCCGAACGCCAAGCGAAGCAGTGGCTGGACTTGGCAATAAAAATTGAAGAGTTCGCGCGCAAGGGCCTCCGATTTCCCCCCATGTCCCGAATTGCCCTAGATTGGGCAGATGCAAGGGTAACCTTGCATAATTACTTTGAAAAAACAGAAAAAACAAGGGCCGCCAGGAAGATGCTGGACGCATTGAACCATGAAATGAATATTTGCCTGGCCCCCTTCAACACTCTTTCTGAGCTCGGATGCCCGAGCTTCGTCAAGGATGGGGAGTTTCTGCCCCTTGAACAAGTAAAGCTGGATTGGCTGTCTTTCGAGGCAGATACATCAGAAATTGACAGCTGGGCCGAGCCAGTCCAGGAGACACAGGTAACTCAAATGGTGTCAAGATATTGCAAGATCAACACCTCCCTTCAGGAGTTGGGAGAGAGATATGACACCATCGATGTACACATGGTTGCGGCATTCAGAGCAGCGCTGAAGGATGTCAGCGATTTAGGGCCCTTCCAGGCAGCAGCTTGGGACCAGGCCAAGACTGCGTACAATCACGTTCGCGAGCGGGAGCAACCTGCCGAGCGAGAAGGCGACAGTGGTGAGCATTCGGATTCAGAAAGAGGAGGAGAATCAGAAGAAGAGACTGCTGAGAGTGAATCCGAAGAAGAGCAGTTACCCAAGAAGGGGACTCAGCAGCAGGAGCAGCGGGATGCAGGGGAAGGGAGTTCCTCTGCGCCCAAAGGATAAAGGCCTGGTTCGTTGCGTCGAGGCGAGCTCGACACCCCGCGAGCCGCCAGGAATGTTGCCACATTTTGCACGGGGTGCCATGTCTTCATTTTTCTTGTAAGGATGCTGCTCTCCCTTCCCTCCTCCTCCTTTCCCTTTCTCCACTATCCCCTTTCTCCCCTTCCATCAGTTTCATTCCCTTCATTTCCCCCCTTTTTCCTCTTTTACTTTCTTCTGTCAATTTCCCCAAAAAGAGCAAAAGGCCCCTAAAAATTCTAAGTATAAGAGCGCAACCCGACTTCGCAGCGAAGTCGGGGTGCGCCCTTAAGTTTGAGCGCACTTGGGGAGCCGAAGTGCGGAGAAATGATCAAAATTTGGCTAAGTACAAGAGCGCAACCCGACTTCGCAGCGAAGTCGGGGTGCGCTCTCATTTCTGTGCGCACCTGGGAAGCAGCGGACCCCTGAAATTTCTAAGTGTTGAGTGCGCAACCCGACTTCGCAGCGAAGTCGGGGTGCGCTCTCATCTTCATGCGATCGGAGCGGTATGACCGAAAATGGCTAAGTGTTGGGTGCGCAACCCGACTTCGCAGCGAAGTCGGGCTGCGCCCGCTTACTTGTGCGCACTCGGGCAGAATGTTGAAAGCAGCCCGAAAATTGTCTAAGGCACGGAGGCCTCCCCAACTGCGCTACTTCCCCCTTGCGCTGTCTAATTGCGCTCCAATTCCGAGCGAAGTCGGGCATGAAAGAGAGACGAGATTCCAAGGCAGATTCGTCCCTTATCAGATTTTGACAGGTGTCCAGCCTCGGGATTCGAGTCAGAGATGTGACGGGTGGTGTGCAAGCGTGAACCAAATTATTGTACCGCAACTACCCTCATTCAAGCTGACTCGAAGTTTCATCTACCGCACTGCCACGTAGCTGCCAAGTTTTCAGGTGGACCTTGTTGCAAGTACAGTCCATATCCGCAGAGGTCAACATCAGCCGCTTTTTTCCGCTTTTGTCAGCTTTGTCAGCTATTGTCAGGTCTGGGATCCTGTGCCCAAAGTTGTAATTGGGGGGAAAATTGCGCTATAAATAGCTGCGCCATATCATTGTAAAGGGGTGGAAGGGGGATATATTGCTAGGGAACCATTGTAGCTGTGCATTTGCTTCTGAATACAAAATACACTTGGCTCTATTGACTGTTCTTGTTCTTTATGCTGCCTCTATTTAGCATTTCTGCCTCATGTTGCTTATGTTATTGCTTATTGTTATTCTGCTATCTGGATATCGGTATTTGATAGTTAAGTATTCCTGGAATGCATAGTTAGAGGATACATAGAATGAATGACATTGGTAGTTTATGTAATGTATTCTGTGTTTAGTTGTTGTTAGTAGTGGTGATTGATAGTTGTTGTGCTGCTTATCCTCCCCACCCAATACAAATACATTTATATTTCTTTCTGCATTTATAATTTCTTTCCTGCACTCAGAGCTGATAGACAATCGAGAAAACATAGGAAGCCGGCCTCCTCCGGAGATTGGCACGGAAGGCATTCCTTCCTTCCGGCCTTTCAATCTGCTGGGCGAATCTAGGGCGCATTACACTAAATCCTATCCTAGTGGCAGATTCGTAACCAACAGTGCCATGCTCCCTTCATTCACATATTTGTGGTGGGTGTCAATACAGAACCGGAGTTCCTTCTGGCATTTTCCTCACTTCCAACATTGAATGGATAGTGCTATTGCCAACACTTAGCTCCCATGGCTACATTTGATGGATCTTTGCAAACTTTTTCATGTGCTCATCATCCTAAGCCCAACTCACCAATTTGCTCAACTCCACTTCCATCCTTAGTTGCCACAATCGCCAGTCCCCAACACAACCCACTCGGAACTCGCTTTGGACCCTATCGAACAATCTGCTCACCTTGTTAAAAAATGTGTCAACCTACTCATTAATTATTTTGCAATGTGGTCTCTTCAACATCCTCTCCACCTTGATTTGTCAGGTTGATCTTTTGTCTCACTACCTTAACCTCCTAAATTTCTGGTATGCTTCCTTTTGCATCAGTATGCTTCCTGTCCATATCCGCCATCTCCTTGCCTTGATCAGGTTCTTCAGGCGGTTGACTACTTTGACCCTTCTGCCACAAACAATTTGATGCATATTGTGTGCCCTTTTCTCCTCTCCTCTGACAGAGATGATGTTGGTGCCACGATTTGTGTGGTTGTAGAGGTCAACTCGATTGGTGGTCCCTCATCCAACGGAGGTGAACCACATCTCTCCACTTCGTCTACAAATTGCCTCAACGATGTTGTGGCATAGCTCTCTGGCATATCCACATTGTCAACATGCATTGAAACATCACCAATGAAGTCTCGTCCTTTCAGTAGTTTGTCCAACAGTGGTGATGCCTCCATCGCATCCATTGCAAATTGGACATCGTCATCTACATCTACAATTATAGGTGTTTCTAGTGCCTATTGTTGTGCAGTTCTTTTCCTAGATTGTTGAGCTACTGCACATCGAATATTCTATGCATGTTGTTTTTGCTGTCAAGGTTGCGGTTGTTGTTGTAGTTGAGTTCCCATCTGCTGCCGTTGTTGCTCCAATTGCCTCCACTTCTCTTTCCTGATTGGTTGCTCGACACTAGGCAACTTTGCTCCTTAGCTTTGTCAAACTCTTCACTCTCTTCATCCAAGGCATTTGCCTTGTCCTCCTCGTCCTTCGATGCCTCTTGTGCTTTCCTCTTCTTTGATTTACTGTTGTTTCCTAAAGCTACCTTTCTTGTAGTTCCAACTTTCATTAATAGGGCAACATGCATCCAACAAAAAATGGTATGCATACATTTTGGAATAGTATGTGGGGGATTCAGCCTTAGAAACTGAATCTTCTCATGCGACACTGCATCCATAATCAAAGCAATGGTGTGGAAAGCCATTGAAAAATTCTTTGTATACCACATTAGAAAATTCTGAATACGGTTTGATAGAAAACTAGCCCAATCGTATTGTTCTTTGGCCATGATTCCCTCCATGTATGGTATGAGCCAAGTGGGCATATCCGAGGCTCTTTGTTCGCTGGACAATCTGGACATTATCACATTCATTGTGCACAACAATTCATTTGACTTGAGATGTTGCATGGTCAATCCACAACTCCCATGCTTCATCAGTGTAGCCACTTCTTGCGAATTGAGATTGTTGACCTTGTCGACAAAAATCCACAATCGGATGGTATGAGCCAAGTGGGCATATCCTAGGCTCTTTGTTCGTTGGACAATATGGACATTATCACGTTCATTGTGCACAACAATTCATTTGACTTGAGATGTTGCATGTTCAATTCACGACTCCCATGCTTCATCAGTGCAGCCACTTCTTGCGAATTGAGATTGTTGTCCTTGGCGACAAAAATCCACAATCGGTAGGGCTCCACTCCTTCCTTTTTCACCAATCTTGTGGAAATTGGCAAGCCAATACTCTTCCCTTTTGTCCATTCAGGCAGTTCTCCTTGCCCACTATTGCAGCAATCTTTGCCATCGCAATAGAGGGTGGGCCACCACAACCCTACCTAAAGCACCTTCCTCGCGGTTGCATTCGGCACCATATGCCCTCTTGCCAGCCCCTCGTGAGCTTCCTTCCACATTGAATTCATTTCTTTTTCCATTACACACCTCTGCAACACTCCATTAGGTATGCTCTTGTACAATAAACTGACTATCAACTGAAATGGTGCTGATTTTATGACCTTTTTTGCTGTCGTGAACTCCTTTGGCAGCTCTCTCATCGACAAGTATTCACCCATGTACTTATACCATGATTGTAGCACATTGATTGAGAATAGATAAGCATCCAAAAATTCATCCAACACTCGTCCTTCTGTAGGTTTTCCTAAGTGAATCCTCGACAACTGATCCACTGTAATGTGCTTCTTCCTAGGTCTGGCTGCCACTTGAGACAAATTCCTACAACGTGACGAGTCACCTACTAACTCGTTTGTGTATAGTTGATTTATTGCGAGCTTGTGTGTGGTGTCCCCCTCTTGACATCTTCAACATTATATGATTGGCCCGCCAGAATCATATTGCAACCAACCCTCTCCTATGGATCAATTCCCTTATCGTGGTTGTCTTCTCCCTTGGTGGTTGTTCTGGTATCCGCCGCTTGTCGTTCGTTGTCCACTCTTCAAAGTGATTGGTTTGTCATCCTTAACCTCCTTTTGCACCATCAACGTTTGGTGTCTTGCACTTTTTAAATTAAACGGATAGTTTGTGTTAGCATGTCCCCCAAATTTGCAAATGTGCAAAATGTTATATTTCGACAGTTGACATTTGTGTGTCCCTTTGATTTGCAATCAGAACACCAAAATGTTTTCTTGCACTTTTTTAAGTTAAACAGATAGTTTGCATTAGCATGTTCCACAACTTTGCAAATGTTGCAAAATGTTTTCTTCCAACAGTTGACATTGGTGTGTCCCTCTGATTTGCCATTGGAACACCAAATGTCCTTTTCTCTTCCTTCTTTTCTGCCTTCATTTCATTGATTATATGCTCTAGATCCTTCTGCATGGTTTGGATCGTTGTGCTCAAGTCATCCCAATCATTGTCAGAATCGTTGTTTCGATTGTGACTTACACTTTCTCCATCGACTGCTGTTGTCTTCATTTTGCTTTCCAAATTCAGTGCTCTATGGAAAGCTTCTTGATAGGTGGTTGGTGGAACCACTTTCATCTTCTTGTAATGCGGCAACAGTCCATCCAGGAATCATTGCTTTTGCAATCCATTTTTTTGGCTTTGCCTCCATCTTGTCAACGAGTTCCTTCAAACGACAACTATGATTTGATGTTTTCGTCTTTCTTCTGCTTAATCGAATAGATCTCACCGATAATCTTCATGTCATCGCAAAGTAGTCTGAATTCCTTCTTGAATTCAACCTTCAACGCATTCCAATTCGTGAAGGGTTCTTCTCTCTTCAAATGCCAATCAATTGCTACTCCACATAATGTTGCTAGGAACAATCTCAGCCATGTATCTTCATTAGTTACACCATTTGCCTCCCCTATTGTTTCTCATGTTTTGATATGGTGTTTAGGATATTCCCTTTTATCTCTTCTAAACTTCAGGCACTTTTGCTTGCCCACCAGTGTAACAATCTTTGCCATAGGTGGTTGTTTGTCTCCACTCAATGAGCCCTCGTTTGACAATATGTCCTTTGCAAATAGTCTTTGGCCAATCCCTTGCCCACCTACACTTAGTGATGTCCTTCACAAATACACGAGTGTCGGTTTTGGTCTCTTGAGCACACTTCCCTACAGTTGCCCTTGTGCTTGATTCCCATCCTCTACATTTGTAGGCGCTCTCCCTTGCACTTGTGTTGGTGTCACCAATTGCTTTGCCTCGTCTTGTGCACGATCCACGTTGGCTCCTTCTTCACCACTTGCGCAAACGTTTTCCTCGACTCAAACCTCATTTACATTCTAAGCCTCAACTTGTGCTTCAACCTTCGTAAAAAACGTTTGCCATATTTCGCGTTCCTCGTCTGAACTTCCCTCCTTTTGAGGGTTCTAAACATGTTCCGCTTCTAGTGCTCGTATCTCCTCGCCAACAAACTGTATCAAAACTCCACTTTCATGCAAGTCTCCCTCGCCAACTTGCAAGTTGTCTTGCTGTTGTACAATCTGCAAACTATTCCGCATGGCAGTCTCTCACTTTTCCACATGCTCGTCTCCCATCCACTTCTCCCGTCCCCAAGCTCCATGCGGTTATTGGTTTGAACTTCAAACAACAACGGTGCCAAATGTAGCATGGCAGTGGTATTCCACACTTGGAGGGACAATTAGAAATGACAGTTAAACTGCTCGAGCAACTTAATAGAATAGTCTAGACGACTTGCATCATTTCTTCTCCAACGGCCCAGCACAACTTAGCAGTTAGACGACCTAGTTTGAGATCTAGACAGCCTGGCACAATAGTCATATGGCTTGCCCTTCATATTAGACAGCCCAGGCTTGCATGGGATGGCCTTACACTAGTCCAAACGACCTATATGGACAGAGTATGACAACTAGAATATGAATAGGAACGTTCTGGATGTTATATCTACAACACTAACAATAGATATGAGCACATGCAAACAATATAATAGAACAATGACTTAATGATGAATTGATATTAACATAATACTGCATTACATATACATCTTTATGGATGTACTCCCAACATCAATTTTGCATACAGGTTCTACAATGAATATATCCCTTATGGCAAGTGCAAAATACAACCAATGCACTATCGCTCCTGTATGTATATATTCCTCCCTTTCATATACAATGTACTCTCCTCAACATGTACAATGTCTACCCTATGTATATCCAATGTACCATGTACCCGCTCAAATGAATTAGGAGGTGTATTTAATCATGAGGGAAGGTAGTTATTGTCAACTACCAACCCTGACACATCACTTTTTGATTACATTTGTCTTTCATTTCATTACATTTGAGGGAAGGGGGCTGTTTGAAGATGAAGTAGAATAGTCAAGGTCGTCTAGCCCCTTGGGCCATCCTAGCCAAGATGAATCAAGGCCATCTGGACGACCAAGTAGGTTGTCTGGCCTCATAGGCTAACGGACCAAGCCATCTGGACGTCTAGGCAGGCCATTTGGCAGATTGGGCTATCCTGACCGAGATGCCAATGTAGTTGGGGATGGGGTATGCATGCCTTCCCAGTGGGCTCGCCATGTGTAGGAAGAAATAATGAGCTGAGCAAAGAAAAGATGAAACTGGCACATTGAATGAGCAGTTGCGTGCAGTTCAATTTTTGGGATTTGAAGTGGTAGTTAATGTAGTGGAGGGGGAGTTGCTGCATGCAAGCCAAGTGTCCCCCTACCTCCCTAAACTTATAAAAGGTATGAAGAGCTCTCATTTGCTTACTTTCACAAGCAAAGCTAAGGGGCAACAAGGAGGAGCACAAGGAGGAGCACAAGGAGAGTGCTCTAATCAACCACACTTGCACCAGCTAGGGCACAACCTAGGGGATGCAATAGAGCACTTGGGAGCAAAACCAAAGACATCCCATTGCACAAAATCATAAAGAGAACAAGGAGAAGAATGAACTAATTGTACAAGAGAAAACTACATAGAAGAATTGAAGCTAGGGCATGTCAAAAAAGTAGCAGAAGCAAGGGTTTTGCTAAAAACTTTTGCCCAATAACCAGAAAACTGAAATTTTTTGTGCAGGTAAGGAGCATGTAGCAAACGATCATAGTGAATGGAACGAATTTTCATATTGCAAATAGTAAATGCATGAGGTGTATTGGCAGAAAACAACTTCCATTAGGCTAAAGGAAGAAGAGAGGGTCATTAAGAGGGTTGTCCCAACCCTGTGCAGTGTTGTACAAGAGATCAAGTAAGTCATCGAAATATTGCACAACCTTGTATGGGCTATACCAACCATACACAATCTCATTGGGAGGATGGTGAAAATCAAAGGAGTGAAGCGGCTTAGATTTTGAGGTAGAAAGGAGGTTGTCCAGGTGGGAAAAATTGTTGTACAAGCCGTCTGGAGGATCATCTAGCAAAGAGAGGAAGTCATACAAATGACCATACAGGTTACTTGGGTGAGAAGAGAAATTGTATAGACAGTTTGGCTAAAGAGACAAGCCATCCAGAGTAGGGCCTTCTAAAGAAAGCCTGTCCAGGGTAGAGTTGTCAGGGCTGTCTGAGTTAGGGCCATCCAAAGTAGGGTTGTTTAGAGTTGGGTCGTCTAGACCTAGAACCAGACCATCCAAGGTAGGGAGAGGGCTGTTTGGACGTATGATAAGAAGCAAAAAGGTGAAGGCACACAAACCAAGAAGAAAACGACACAGGATAAGAGGTGTGCCATGTGGAGCTATGGGAGAAGGCCACATCATCTAGGAGACAATTGGGGCAATTGGGAGCAATTGTCATTGGAGGTCAAAACTGAAGAATTTGACGAAGCAATTGTTCCTTTTCATTAATTTCAAATATAAAGGTTACAATGTGGTTACAAGTTGGTTTAACCAACTCGGTGGTTAAACAACCAAATTGGAGAGCGCCTATGAGCGCTACTTTTGGTTATGCAAATAATGGAATATAACAACTTATTCTAACATCCCCCCTTATTACATTATTGGCAAATCCCAATTGTATCTCGAAATTTTTCATATTTGATACGTCCAAGTGCTTTGGTAAAGATATCTACAACTTGCGCATCAGTAGGAATGTATTGAAGTTGTATATGGTGCTTTGGAACTTCATCTCGAATAAAATGACATCTGGTATCAACATGTTTGGTACGTTCATGAAAAATTGGATTTTTGACAAGGTTCAAAACACCTTGGTTGTCGCAAAACAAATGAAGAGGAAGATTCTTTGGAAGGCCCATGTTTGTAAGAATGCGACTTAACCACATTATCTCGCAGACTGCTTCACTGGCTGCACGATATTCTTGCTTCTGTAGAAGATAAAGCAACCACATGCTGTTTCTTACCGTGCCATGAGATAGGTCCAGATCCTAGATGAAAAACATATCCGGAGGTGGATTTACGATCATCAAGGGATCCAAAGATAATCCGAGTCTCGTGTACCCCAATAAGAAAAAATTATTATTCTGTCTATATTCCGGACCATAATTTGTAGTACCGTGAACATAATGAAGAACTCTTTTTGCTGCTTTCCAGAGACTCATCTTAGGCTCTTGCATGAACCTTGAAAGATATCCCACAGCAAAACTGAGATCTGGTCCGGTATTTGTCAGATATAGGAGACTCCCAATCAATTGGCGATAGAGAGTACCATCTACCTGAGGTGACTCATCATATCGAGATAACTTAAGTCCTTGCTCCATTGGAGTTGCTTTTGACTTACAGTTAGTCATCCGATATTTTTCTACTAAAGTCTTGGCATATTTCTTTTGTGTTACTCTAATATGAAATTTTTTTTGAGTAACTTCTAAACCAAGACAATAGTGCAGAAGTCCTAGATCTGTCATATCAAATGATTGCTTCAAGTCATTTTTCACTAAGTCAATCATTCTTTCTGAGCTTCCTGTGATGATCAGATCGTCAACATAAAGTACAAGAATCACTATATCATAACCATTTTTCTTAATATAGAGATTTGCATCTGAAGGACTTCTTATGAAACCATGCCGCACAAGGTGACTGTCTATCTTGATATACCAAGCTCGAGGAGCTTGTTTTAGCCCATACAAGGATTTGATCAACTTGCATACTTTTTGTTCTTGCCCCTCAACCACAAATCCTTCTGGTTGAGTCATGTATACTTCTTCTTGTAAGTCACCATTCAAGAAGGCACTTTTAACATCCATCCGATGCAATTTCCACCCAAACCGAGCTCCCATGGCACAAAGTACTCGAATGGTAGTCATTTTTGCAGTAGGGGCAAAAGTCTCTTCATAATCTATGCCTTCTTTCTGAGCATATCCCTTTGCAACAAGCCGGGATTTATGCTTATCAATAGATCCATCTGCCTTATACTTCACTTTGAATACCCATTTGCAGCCTATGGGTTTCTTTCCTATTGGCAGATCGACTAACTTCCACGTATTATTTTTAAGAAGAGATTTATGTTCTACATCCATAGCCTCTTTCCACTGTGGTTGATCAAGTGCATATTGAACCGTTGTGGGTTCATTTGTATTCAATGTAGACATATAAATTTTTTCTCCATCCTCATATTCTTCCCTGTCATATTCGGTACCCACTGACAAATCATCAAAGTGTTGACAAAGTTCGTCAACCTCTGAAGTAGATTCTTCTCGCTCTCATCTGTTGAGTCATACTGCGAGTACATGGCCTATCAAGAGATAGATCTGGAAGGGATTTCAACTTAGCATCTCTCAAAGTGCTAGTATACCATTTTGGAACTTTTTGTTTTTGCTGTGGAAGTTGAACCTCCTTCTTAGGCTCTTCTTCATCTATGTATACAGTTGTGGATGTGTCTTTTGATGTGAGAGCTTCATCAAATACAACATCTCTACTTACATGTGTCTTCTTGGTCTTAGGATCAATCAATCGATAACCTTTTGAGTACTCATCATAGCCAAGAAAGATACACTGCAGTGGTTTTCTCATCCAGCTTCCTCCTTTTCTATTTTGGAATGTGCATGAATGCTTTACATCCAAACACCTTCAGATGAGAAATGGAAGGTTTCTTACCACTCCATGCTCCTTGTGGAGTCTTCCCTTGTAGAGCTCTAGTGGGTGCTCTATTTAGGAGGTATGATGTTGTGTTTACTGCTTCTGCCCAATATTGATCCTCAAGATGTGCTCCTTTTAGCATACATCGAACCATTTCCATAATGGAACGATTTCTTCTCTCTGCAACTCCATTCTCGCCGAGGTGTATAGGCTGTAGTCGGTTGTCTTTTGATCCCATGTTTCTTAAGAAACTCTGAAAACTCTTTAGAGGTGTATTCCCCCCTCGATCTGAGCGGAGGGTTTTTATCAAACATCCCGACTCCTTCTCAACAAGTTTCTTGAATTGTTGGAAGTAGAGAAACGCTTCTGATTTCAATCGAAGAAAGAAAACCCACATCTTCCGTGAGTAATCATCAACGAATAGTTGAAAATACTTTTTCCCACCATAGCTGGTTGGCATAGGACCACACAGATCGGTATGTACCAGCTCTAAAGGTTTTGCAGCTCGAGAGGAGCTTGCTTCAAAAGGCACTCGATGTTGCTTCCCTGCTAAGCAATCTGAGCAAACTGGTAAGATAGATGAAAGTGGTGGAAGACCTTTCACCATCCCATATTTGTATAATTCAAGCAAATATCCAGAACTTAGGTGCCCATAACGTCGATGCCAGAGAGAGGTGGCCTCCTTTGTAGTTGCAGCCAAAGCAACATGTGGAGTTGAAAGTGCATCGAGAATGAACAAGCCATGTTTGTAGGATCCGGTTGCAACATGTTTACCACTGTGTGTGATAAAACATCTCTTCTTGCCTTTGACAACTCGAAACACGACATCCATGTTTCTATCCAACATTTGTGTGACTCGAAAGCAGATTATTGGCTAAGCCCTGGAACATAGAGAACCTTCTCAATTTGAAAAATACCATCAATAAGGGACACAAAAATATCCCCTTCTCCCTTTACCTGATATACTTGATTGTCAGCAATTGTGACCGGCTTACCCTATTTCTCCACAAAAGTATCAAACCATGATTTGTCCCCAATCATGTGTTTGCTAGCTCCTGAATCAATATACCATACAACATCTATCTGGGAAGACGAAGTATGAGTCATGAGCACCTTATGTGCTCTTTCAGAGTCAGAATCTGAATCGGACTCAGGAGGATCTGAGTCTGAGTTGGAGTCAGCATAAGCAACATGGCCTTTAGAGTGCTTATGCTTATTGTATTTCTGCTTGTTCTTGCCCTTCTTCTGAGAACCTCTTTCGTTGGATTGCTTGTTTTTGAACCAACACCTGTTGGTGTCATGGTTATTCATATCACAAATTTTGCAATATTTGGTATCCTTTTGCTGATTTTGCTTCCCTTTTCCTTTGGAAGAAGCACCCCTTTTTGAAACCGGCCTTGCTTTTTACCACTTTGTTGTGTGGAAAGAGCATTATCTCGGCACATCATCTTTCTCGGACCTCGAGTTGCCTCCTCGGTCCGAAGCAAGTTTACCAGTTCCACAAAAGATACTTGTCTACCATAAACATTGAGAGAAGTGATAAACATCTTGTAGGAACTTGGTAATGCTCTCAAGATGACAGAGTTCAAGACATCATCATCCACCGGTTTGCCCATAGCATTCAATTTTGCTTTCAAGTCAGCCACTCTGCAAAGGAATATATCAACTGTTTCCCCATAATTCATACCGAGATTATGTAGTTGAGTTTGAAGATGGAGAATAGTGGATTGATTCTTGCCTTCATATACCGTGATCGTGGCATCCCGTGCTATCTTACTTGTTTTTGCATCACAAATATGAGGCCGCACCTCATCTCGTAGTAGCAAGCAAGATAAATACGAGACTCTTCTTGTCTTTTTTATCCCAAGCATCTTGATCTGTTACTGCTGTTGGAGGACGTTTTGCAGTGCCAGCTCACTACATCCCATAAATCTTCCAACCGAAGTATGGCTTTCATCTTTGTCTTCCATGGAACAAAGTTAGGACCTTTCAACAATTGAGAATCTGAAAGATACTTATGAATTGTGGCCATTATGAAGGTTCCTTATATCACCAAGTGGTCTCCCTTTCTTTATACCTGCCAGATCTTTATACCGTAACTATTCAATATACACCCGCCCTTACGTGAGGGAAACTATAGGTATATATGAACAAGTATACTACTCAATATGTACTTGCCCTTACGTGAGGGAGACTATAAGTACACATGAGAAGCACAATATATTGAACATAGGCGATACTGAAAGGGCATCGTGTTGTTAATGACACCTACCATAGAAAGTTTTATTCCGCATGCGTGGGGCGTAACTTCCCCTAAACACTTTGGAAAAAAACTTTCGTCAGGATTTACGCCTAACAACAATCACGATGTGGGTATGAAATGAGAAAAAACAAAAAACTGGTTTGCCTTATTTCTCCCCGACGATTTATAGAGAACAAGCTCAGACGTCGTTGTTGCAGCTATATTAGGCGGCGAATACAGTAGTCCAAAGCACGACAACATTACCTGTAAGTGTGGACCAGAGGTATCTCAAATACCGAACGCTGCTATGCAATAAATTGCACAAATAGGGTATAAATTTGGGGTCTTATATTTTGTTTAATTCATGATTGTGAATGCAAGAAAACAGAATATTTAAATGCAAAGGAAACAATCATAAATGCCCACAAATTTTAACACCTATTACAAATCTAGCAACTATTCTGCCAAAATAGTTTGATTTCCCCCCTTTATCTGACAAATTTGCAAATGAATCATGAGATCTCCCCCCTTCGAATTGCAAATGAGACAAGGATTGGTAAAAAAATACCAAATTTTGGAGCTTGGCAAGGCGTCAAATGACCAATTGCAGCGTCAAGGGCGTCAACAAACCATATCCGCCGTCAAAACTGTGCAGGGCGTCAACGAACCATATCCACCGTCAAAACTGTGCAGGGTGCAACAAACCTCCCCTCAGGGACTCGAACCCGAAACCTGCCGCAGACTAGGCACCGCCCTGACCACGTGAGCCAGAAGGCCCGATGGGAACAAGCGCGCAACGGGCAATATTTAAAGCCTCGCGGCTGGAGAAGAAACAAAAAAAAATTATCCCACATGGCCTATGCGGCCACTGTGGGGGGGTTTAAACAAACTGAAAGCACCTATTGCTTTCGGTTGCCTTCGGGCAACCACCCCCAGCCTGTCCTTTTGCCTCCTCAACCGTCCCGTCTCCCCGAACCGCCGTCCTGTCTACGTCCTGTCCGCTGTGTTGGTGTCCTCGGTCTGCGGTCTGTCCTTGGTCTGCGTCCTGTCTGTGTCGGTGTCCTCGGTCCGTGGTCCGCGTCTCTTCTGCGGTCCGTGCGTCCCGTCCGCTCCGTTTGCGCTCGTCCGTCAGGATCCGTCAGTCGCGTCCTGTCTGTCCGCTCTGTCTGCGTTCGTCCATCAGTCGCGTCCTGTCTGCGATCTGCGTCCTGTCCGTAGCTCTGATGCCATGAAGAATTTGACGAAGCAATTGTTCCTTCTCATTAATTTCAAATATAAAGGTTACAATGTGGTTACAAGTTGGTTTAACCAACTCGGTGGTTAAACAACCAAATTGGAGAGCGCCTATGAGCGCTACTTTTGGTTATGCAAATAATGGAATATAACAACTTATTCTAACAAAAACCGATTGGATATTGTTTCTATTAGACCGTATACAAAATTTATTGTTGCGGTTCACTAAAAGCTTTTCTATGGCGTTTCATGCCATTGTGCTACTTCTGGATGTGATGACATACAAGAAGATCCAATTTCTAGGATTGGGTCTACTACATGACTTGCTAGAAGGAGCATCGACTATATTTTGCTAAATCTTTGTATCCCCATTAACCATAACAGGACCAGTGGGGAAAAAAATAAGGGCCAAGAAGAAGGCCACAACAACAAAGAAGAGGAAGGCACCAAGGGTGCAATCGGTTGAGTCATTTGACAAAGAAGAAGGAGATGACACTGATGTGTTGGTTGAGGAGTTTTATTTCGATGGGACCGAGAAGCAGTTGCCCATTGCAAAAGAGTTGGCGAGAGAAGAGAAGAGGTAGAAACAACAATAATTGGAGCCAACACTAACCTCAGTTTCAATTAGCGAAACAGGTGGTTAAGATTATACAACCTAAAGGACTGCCATAGACTATTGTTGTGGTGGGTATGATTGGAGGGAAAGCTGAAGGGATCATTGAAGGCTAGAATTATTAGTTGAAGGGAATGACGTATGTTGTGGTGCAATGCATCACTCCAATGCATTTGGGAGGCTAGACTATGCAAGGAGGCACTGCAGGTACCATTGTGTGTACTAGAGGATAGGTTTCACAGGAGGTTGGAAGAGGACAACAACGAGAGCCATCGATAGCAGCTGCGCAAGAAGTAAGATGAGTGGAGGAGGTAGCACAACAGGAAAAAAGAGAATAAACTGCATAAGAAATGGTGTAAGCAACACCCATAGTATTAGACGACGACAAAGACGTGCAGATTGCAATGGAGGCAATGGACACTTCACCATCGATGAAGTTCGAGAGACTGTCGAGATTCGATTTGGGCACACTTGGATTGTATGCAAAGGGAATGGTGGTGGGCACTCTAAATTTCTAGTAGGAAAGTTTTGCCATGACCCCATTGTGACAGTTTGCAAAGGAGGTAGAAAGGTGTAGGTCTCCACCATTGGATGATGAGGGACTGGCCAATATTGTGTTTACTATGAAACAAGGGATGACACCGACTTCATTAATGACAGAAGGAGAGAAAGGAAGGTTACCTGCATCGGAGCACGTGTGGTGGCAAAAAAAGGTAAAGTAGTAACCTCTAACTCAAGGAGAGGAAGCAACGAAAGAAAAGGAGGTAGCAAAAGGAAAAGAGACAACAGATACTAAAGTTGATGCAGGGAAGACAAATATGTAGATTTAGGAAGGGAAAGTCTCCAAAGCAAAGATCAACCTAAAAGGACATGTTGCCACATTTTGCACGGGGTGCCATGTTTTCAAAATTTGTAAGTGTGTTGCTCTTCCTTCCCTCCTCCTCTTTCTTCCCTTTCTCCATCTTTCCTTTTCCCCTTTCCTGCAGTTTCATTCCTCCCCTTTTTCCCTTGTACTTCCCCCAGTCAAGTTCCCAAAACTGAGCAAGTGTTCCCTGAAAAATTCTAAGTGTCAGGGCGCAACCCGACTTCGCAGCGAAGTCGGGGTGCGCCCTCAAGTCGGTGCGCAGTAGGGGATGCGAAGTGCGAAGGCAGGCTGAAACGGAGCAGAATTTGACTAAGTGTGGGAGCGCAACCCGACTTCGCAGCGAAGTCGGGGTGCGCTCTTCTTCCTGTGCGCACTAGGGAAGCAGTGGTTGCAAAATTTGGCTAAGTGTTGGGGCGCAACCCGACTTCGCAGCGAAGTCGGGGTGCGCTCCCCTTTTGGTGCGCAGTCCGAACAGCGGGAAAATCAGCCTAAGTACCGGTGCGCAACCCGACTTCGCAGCGAAGTCGGGGTGCGCCCTTTGACCGGTGCGCAGTTGGGTAAGATTCATCAAGCAAGCCAGAAATTGGCTAAGGCACGGAGGCCTCCCCAACTGCGCTGTTTCCCACCTGCGCTACCCGACAGCGCTCTGATCCCGGGCGAAGTTGGACAAACTGCCTTTCAAGGCAGACACGTGTCACTCACCAAAATCTGACAAGTGTTCAGCCTCGGGATTCGGACCAAGATATGACGGGATAAAGGACAAGCATGGGCTGCACTACCTACGCCAGCTGCCCCTATTTAAGCTGATGTGAAGTTTCATCTACCGCAGCTACCCGCATTCCTGCTGACCAAAGGTTTGACCGGACGCACTGCCACGTAGCTGTACAGCTTTCAGGGAGACCTTGCTGCAAGTACAGTCCTCGCCGACAGGAGTCAGCATCAGCAGCTCTTCAGCCGCTTTTGTCAGCTATTGTCTAGTCTGGGACTTTGTGCCCGTAAATGTAATCGGGGGGAACTTGGGCTATAAATAGCCATACATTTCATTGTAAAAGTGGTGGAAGGGGAATATACTGCTAGGGAACCATTGTAGTTGTGCGTTTGCTTCTAAATACAAGATACATACTTGGCTCTGCTTACTGTCTTCATTTTGTATGCTGCCTCTCCTTGTCATTTCTGCCTCATGTTTCTTATTTCATTGCTTACTATTGTACTGAACTCTGGACTCCAGTATTTGGTGATTAAGTATTCCTAGAATGCATAGATAGAGGATACATAGGATGAATGATAGTTGTAGTTTCATTATGTGTTTTGTATAGGATTGCTGTTAGTAGTGGTGATTGATCGTTGTCGTGCTGCTTATTCCCCCCACCCAACTCCAATCACATTTGGATTCTCTTTCCGCAATTTATTTCTTTCTTGCACTCTTAGCTTAAACACTAAAAACCCACAGGAAGCCGGCCTTCTCCGGAGATTGGCACGGAAGGCATTCCTTCCCTCCGGCATTTCAATCTGGTGGGCGAATCTGGGGCGCATTATACCAAATCCTTTCCTCATGGCAGATTCGTAACCAACAGTTTCTCTGGCACGCCCGGTGGGACATGGAAGTTTCCCACCCCAAGACAGAATCGAAGCACTGGTGTTCGCTTCATTGCTGTTAAAAATCAGAACACCTGGCGACTCTGCAAGTACCCGAATACTCTCTGAGTCCGTGAAGACCGGTCCTAACGCCTTCATGCAAACGAGAAGGTGGCGAGCAAGGAATCCGGAAAACCAGCCTGATCTTTACGAGATTGACATTGCCGCTCCAGGAGAGCGCGTCAGGCTGGCTGATCACCAAGCTCGCATAGAAGAACCTGAAACCGAAATCGAAGAGGCTGAGGGTGAAGAGCAATCTACATCCTCGGACGATACCGATACCGAGTACACTACCGGAGGAGAGGAAGACATGGCTGCCCAGCAGAATGATGATGATCTCTTCCCGGCGGTAGACTCCACGGGGCCCTTGGCCCTAGTCGGACAGCAAGCTGTGCCCCCCGCTGCCTTAAAGTCCATCCCTACATACGATGGCTACGGCAAGACGGCGTACGAACACATCCAGGACATTCTGGCCCTGGCTGCGCTACATTCCATCACTGACGAAGGTGTGAAGACCCGTCTGCTGGCCCTTTCCCTGAGGGGAAAGCTTCTCTACTGGTGGAGATCTCTGCCAGAGGGATCTATCACGGGGTGGCGACAGTTGGCCGGCAGGCTCGTGAAAGGATGCAACGAGTCTGCTGATCCCTCTTCCTTGTTGCATCAATTCCAAAGCATCCAGCGACACCCCCAAGAGGAGGTGTCGGACTTCAACATCCGGTTTGCGAGGTCTTGGAAACGAGTACCTCGCGAACTTCGACCTTCAGCAGGTCAGGCTGCGCACTACTATCTGAGGTCCTTCAACTCAGACATTTGCCTGCTGCTGAAGATAGCCCGAATCGACTCATTCCCTGCTCTGTACGAGGCTGCCCAGCAAGCTGAAATGGATATCATCTCCATAGGCAGGCTCCCGCATAGGGTACAACCACCCATTTACCCTGACTTTCCTCAATCCCAGTACCCATCAGCTTCCGGTACAATGCCGTCCACTTCAGGACAGCAACCCCAGCAGCAATGGAATCCGGCGCCGGTCGTAAACCCTTACGGCCCGCCACAAATTCATTATCCTAATCCGCCTCCTCCTCTTCCGCATTATCCAGCACTCCCAGCTCCCCCGCAGTATGCGCAGTATTCTACACCTCCTCCATTGGCTGCCTTACCTCCGCCAGCTCAGTTGCCGCCTCCGGACAATGATATTCAAAACAAAATCCTCCAGGAGGTGCGGGCTTTGGCCTCTGGGTATCACACCATGTCCAACGACATGACTATACTGAAGAAGAAACAGGCCCAGATGGACCTTGTTCCAAGGAGGCCATATCCTCCTCCGGCACTGACTAAAGATCAAGCCCCAGAACGGCGAGATCAGAGGCGGCCCCCTGCAAGAAATGCTGCCATCGAGGACCAACCTGGCACTTCTGGCCAGGATAACTGGTGCACCACGTGCAACGATCCACATTCAGAAGAAGATTGCACACTGCACCAGCATTACCTCCAGACTCTGGCGGGCAGCGCCATAGAGGACGAAGAACTCTACATGATCCTGGACGACGAAGGCAACTTCGCCGTTCCAGAAGAAGATCTGGTGTTGCCCCCTGCCAAAGAAGACAAAAGCTGTTGAAGCTGCTGCAAAGCCCTTGAAGGTATACGCCAGAAGAGACAAGGCGCAACCTGCTGGGCTGCCACCTGACAAGAGGCTGTGGCCTTACACAACCAAGGAAAAAGCTCCCACAGCCAAGCCTCCCGCAGCAAAAGCAGCTCCCTCTCCAGCCAAAGCTCCCGCTGCTCAGCCTCCAGCTGAAACAAAAGAACAAGCTCAAGAGAAGCTGAGGTACCCATCTCTGACAAAGAGACAGAGGGTAGAGGCCACGCAGCAATACCGCACCAAGTATGAGCCTGCGAAAGAAGCGGAAGGAGCAAGCACGTCAGGCTACAGCATAGTGGACGAGCTGAAGAGGACCCCCGCAAGAATAAGCATGTATGATGCTCTCCTGCTCCCGGGGCAAGTTGATCTGCTGCAGGAATCTCTGAAGAGCATGAAGCATGGCAAGCAGATACAGCCTGCTGTTCTGGTTCAACCCCTGACAGTCTCAGCCACTGGGAAGAACAGACCACCTCCCTTCTATCTATCTTTACGGATGCAAGGGTACATAGTACACAACTGTATGGTGGATTCTGGTGCTTCCACGACCGTAATGCCGAGAGCCGTCTGCGACGAGATCGGGATGGAGTATACAAGGAGCAGCCAAGGTGTGCTGCAACTAGACGGCACCCCTGTCAAGACAGTCGGTGTCATTAAAGACATCCCGATCCGGCTGCACAAAGCTCTCGACATAGTGGTCATCCAAGAAGTCGTGGTTGTCGACTTGGAACCCTACTTCGGCATGTGTCTCTCCAGGGAGTTCACTGCGAAGCTGGGAGGGTATCTGTCTCTGGATTACTCGCATATGGAAGTGCCCTTCAAAGGAAGGAGACTAAAGATCTACAACGAGAAGCCTTCCACATTTCTGGTGGAGAAGATACCCGGAGAAGAGTTGCAGGACTGCATGGTTCAGCTGACGGAGGAGGAACTGGTGGTGGTAGACATGACGGAGCAAGCTCTTGAGCTGTTGCAAGTAGAAGATGAGTTCTCCTTGCGGGACTTCAACGCCGTGATCGAGACCGAGCAAGGCTGCTACACCGTCATTCAGCCTGAGAGGCTTGACAAGTCAGCCAAGAAAGAAGTAGGACCTGCACCAGAGAAGCTATGGCAGCTTTTCTTTGATGGCGCCCGATGCAAAAATGGCGCCGGTGCAGGTGTACTCCTGGTTTCCCCGACCGGAATCCAGAAGGACTACACCTACAGGCTGGCCTGGAGCTGTACCAACAATGCGGCGGAGTATGAAGCCCTGTGCTTGGGTTTGCGAAAAGCGGAGAGGCTGGGGATTAAGCATCTGCAGATCTTTGGCGACTTAGAGCTGGTGTGCAACCAGATTACGAACAAGTGCGCCTCCAAGAAGCACTATCTCAAGGCGTACCGTAATCGGGTTTGGGACCTGATGGAGTCATTCGACTCATTGAATGTCAGAGCCATATCGTGTGAGAAAAACAAGCACGCTGACATTCTGGCGTCTGTTGGAGCCAGGTACGTTCCGACTGATGACACTGTCCAGAAGCCGAAGCCGGTTCGTACCATTTACAGGCCTTCTGTGCTTGATAAGGACACCCACCTGGCAGGTGTTTGATTGTGACGAGGAGATCGTCACATTTTTGGTTACCGAAGCGTGTTCAATCGAAGGTAGAGACCCTGATGACGAGCAATATGAGGGGTTGATACAGTTAAAAAATAATCATGTCCCAAAAGGACTGATTACATTAGAAAGTCTCTTTGATCAGAATGACAGAGCAATATCACATAGGATCAAAGTAGACCCCAAGCAGTACGTCGACCTGGAGCTTGAACCTGGAAAGACAATTAAGGTCGGAACGGACTGCACCCAAGAGGAACTCGAGCAGATCAGAACATTATGCCGAGAGTTCCCTGACATAGTAGCCTGGTGCTACCAGGACTTGAAGGGGTATGACAGACAGATAATCCAGCATACCATTGAGCTAGAAGATGGTGCGAAACCATTTCGGCAGAAGCAGAGGGCTGTAAATCCAAAGATCGAGGCCATGATGAAAGCCGAGCTCTTGAAGATGCTGGAAGCCAAGATCATCTACCCCATCAAGCATTCATCCTGGGTTGCGAACTTGGTTCCCGTGAGGAAGAAAAACGGAGACATTCGTCTCTGTGTGGACTTCAGAAATCTGAATCAGGCCTCACTCAAGGACCACTATCCGCTTCCCCAGATCGATCAGATCCTCCATATAGTTGCCGGAGCACAAAGATTCTCCCTCCTAGATGGCTTTTCTGGGTATAACCAGATCTGGGTCAAAGATGAGGACCAGCATAAGACAACGTTCACCACCAAATGGGGAACGTTCGCCTATCAGCGCATGCCCTTCGGCTTATCCAATGCTGGCGCCACATTCCAGAGAGCCATGGACCTGGCCTTCCGAGAGCTGCTTAACAAGGTCATTGTCATCTATTTGGATGACATGACTGTATTCTCTCATAGGAGAGAGGACCATGTTTCCCACCTGCGGCAGATATTTGAGAGATGTGAATTCGGCATTTCCATAAACCCGAAGAAATCAGTCTTCGCGGTAAGAGAAGGTAAGCTGCTGGGACATGTCATCTCCGAGAAAGGCCTTGCAGTGGACCCTGACAGAGCAGAAGCCCTCCTCCGCTTGCCCGCTCCGGTTGACAAGAAAGGGCTACAGTCCTTCTTCGGCCAAATCAATTTCGTGCGGAAGTTCATACCGGACTTCGCACAGGTGATCAAGCCCATGGCCGAACTGCTGAAAAAGAATGCTGAATTCTTATGGACTGATGAGAGGAGACAGGCCTTCGAGGAAATCAAGGCCCGAATTGCGCAAGCCCCGGTGTTGATAAACCCGGATTACTCCAAGGACTTCATCCTGTACGCGGTGGGAGAACCCGAGAGTTACGCCGCAGTCCTGACACAGAAGGGAGACGATGGCGAAGAGCGCCCCATAGCGTTCTTAAGCCAAGTGATTCAGCCAGCACGAAGAGAAGTATAATTTTATTGAGCGGCGAGTTCACGCGGTCATGAAGTCTCTCCGAAAGTTCAGACACTTCGTCTCCCAGAGCGGAACAACTGTCTTCGTGATACACCCGGACGTCCGAAATTTCATCATACAAGGAGAGCCGGGTCACAAGAGAGCAGGATGGATTGCTAAGATCCAGGAGTTCGACATCGAAGTGCGGCCAACCAAGCTTATCAGAGGCCGAGCCTTGTGCCAGGAGCTGGCCCGAAGCGCAGCAGCCGAGATATCTGCCTGTAAGTGGGAGGATCCGACAACAACCACCAACCTAGCCAACTCCTTATCAGAGGAGAGTGACTGGACAGATGACCTGGTGAGGTATTTCTCCACCGGGAGATGTCCAGACCACCTAAATGCCTCACAAAGAAGGAGGTTTCGGCTAGGTGCATTGAAATACACTCTTCGCCCCGAGGGGCTTTACTTCAAGAACATTGACGGCATCCTGTTGCGATGCGTCAAGAAAACCGACCAACCCAGGATCCTCGGAGAATTTCACTCCGGGATGCCTGGGGGTCACCATTCTGCAAGGCCTACGACCTTGAAAATAATCAGAGCTGGGTACTATTGGCCCACTCTCTTCACAGACGCACATGCGGTCTGTGTAAAATGTGACAAATGCCAGAGATTTGCTGGCAGAAACAGAAAAGCACCCCTGCCCCTTCAACCAATCCAAGCCGAGACTCCGTTTCAGCAATGGGGTCTGGACTTCATCGGGGTCATTACGCCTAACTCTGCAGCGGGGCACAAGTTTATTCTTACCGCCACCGATTACTTCACCCGGTGGGCAGAGGCGATCCCCACGAAGAATGCGGACCAGGAGACGGTCATTAGGTTCCTCGAGAGCCTGATCACCCGTTTCGGGGTCCCAGAGTCAATTGTGACAGACAATGGTCCGGGGTTCGCAGGCGCTGTACTCACGGAGTACACCAACAAGTACGACATTTATCACAAAATGTCTTCCAATTACTACCCGCAAGGGAACGGCCTGGCCGAGTCTACTAACAAAAATCTACTGAAAATCATCAGAAGGACAGTAGAGAAAAACAAGAGGACTTGGCACCTACTCCTGGATCGGGCGCTGTGGGCGGACAGAATATCATTCAAGAAGTCCATTAAGACATCCCCCTATGCGCTCGTATACGGCAAGGAGGCAGTCCTGCCAACCCACATAGAAATTCCCGCCCTCTGGATGCTTGATGAAGAGAGAGGCAACGGGGATCCAGTGGACGCCAGACTGTGCCAGCTGCTGCAGTTAGAGGAAGACAGAGAAAAAGCATACCAGGCCTTCACCAAGCATGCTGAAGCGACCCAAGGCTGGTTTGCAAAAGGCACCACCGCCCGAGTTTTCAAAATCGGGGACCTGGTGCTGAAGTGGGACTCACTGAAGGCAAAGCCGGGCAATCACGGCAAATTTGACGCCCTCTGGGAGGGCCCCTATCAGATTGCCCGGGTGAACCAGTTCAACGCATTCGTGCTTCGGGATATGGAGGGACAACTTCTCCCCATTCCCGTCAATGGGTTCCACCTCAAAATTTATCACCGCTGAAGGCACCCGATGGGTCCTTCCTTGTACAGTTTTCCTTTCTGTATTTTCAGTTTTCAGAATGTACATATTCAGCATTCAGTTTTTTAGTTTTTAAGAGCCCAAGTAGAACTTAAAGCAAACCCCGACTTCGCAGCGAAGTCGGGTATCGCTCCTTGGATTGTGCGAAGTTCGAGAAGAAGCAGCTGACCAAAGGGGCAAAAATTCGGCTAAGTCTGGGTGCGCAACCCGACTTCGCAGAAAATACCCGCGGGCACCCGTCCCCCCCAAACAAGTGAAAGAAATCGCAGCGAAGTCGGGTAGCGCTCCTGATTGTGCGAAGTTCGAGAAGAAGCAGCTGACCAAAGGGAAGCAAAAATTCGGCTAAGTGTCAAACCCGACTTGCACAACCTACCAAGAAGCAAATTTTGGAGCGGAGTCTGACTGCGCAGTCAAACATGGGCGAAGTCGGAGTGCGCTCATTTTTTGGGCGAAGTCCGAGTGCGCCCTCAATTTTGGGCGCAGCCTGAATAACCCATCACGGAAAACATAAAAAATTCTAAGTGTGGGCCCAGAGCGCAGTACGGCACAGTGCGAAGTTGGGTCGCGTCTCAGTTTAAAATCATGGGCCAGAAATTCTCCCTTGGAAAGTGTGCCCAGACGGCGGCGATGACGTCATCAAAAGCACGAGGTCCAAAGAATGTTTAATGATTGCACGACTTTCAAGAACGATGTCATTAAGAAAGCAAGGCGCATTTGGACCAACTGCAACTTGGGTGCGCTTTTCAAGAATAAACCCATGCATAGCCGCCAAAGAATTATAACGCTCCCACCAACTTCGAGTTAACTGCCTTAACTTCCTCCCTAGCGCCATTAAAGCTGCAACCCTTGCCTAGAAAAAGGACCCTGGCATACTCAGAAAATTCAGATTGTCAAGCTGACTCCGAGACTGCAAAGCGCAGAACTGAGAAGCCAGAAGCCGTAATTTCCTGTCTCTGCCCATTCTAACAGAGAAAATGGACAAGGGGAAAGCGCCCGTACAGGCGCAATCCAGTGACGCAGAGCCCGAAGCTGAGGAACAGACTGAGTCAAGCGCTCATGAGAGCGAAGCGCCATAGGAGCAGAAAAAGAAAACCCGGACGAAGAGAAGTCGAGGGCAAATTCCGCCGCCGCCCGTCAATCACCTGGCCGGGTACAAGGACGTCGAATTTTCTATCAGCCTCACCAAGCTGCGGCCGAATATCGCGAAGTGGGCTGACAAGGTTTCGCCTTCACACCACCTCGGGGTTGCGTATAAATCGAACCTATACTGGTTCTTGTGCCCTCCTACTCACCAGTGCCCGGAGCTGATTGAAGCAATTGTAGAATATTACAAGCCAGCTGCCCGGCAAGTCTGCGACAACAAGGGAAAAGTGCTGTTCACACTCTTCAGGGAGAGCGTCCAGCCAGCGTTCGCCCCAGGGCTCCAGTACGAACCCGACGCAATTGTCAGAAGGGTGAATCTGGATGAACAAACGGGCAGATTCACGCAGACCAAGCGGATGAGAGAGTTCCTCAACTCAGAGCTGAAGACTCCGCTGGCAGCCGGACAGTGGCCGTCAGGCCCCATACCACTGGACAGATTCGAGAACAAGTACATTTATATCATCCTAGCGTGGGTCCTCGGCTGCGACTCTGACAAAGTGGTACGCCCGTACCAGCTGGCGCTGGCAGAATGTATCCTGCATGGGGAGTTTTACGACTCCACAACGCAAAAGAGTGGGAAGCGCCCCATTTTCTTCGACTGGGCAGACTGGCTGGCATACGCCATTCATTCGAGCCTAGTCAGACTGCAGCAGAAGCAGTCGACGGAATTCCGGTTCAGTTCGTTCCTCGCATGGCTGTGCCTTTACCACATGCACTACCGGATGAACGTTCCTGACTTGAAAAGGGTAAATGAAAAAGGTGAGCCGCTGCCCGTGTACGAGTGGACCGAGATCCTGTACAGAAAAGGGTCATTCTACGAGTTTAATTTTAAATTTTTGTGCATGGTCATGGGGCTGTTCAATCGTAAGGCATCCCGCCCGCCGGAGGTCATGACAAGCATTCTAAGGAAGCACAATTACGGGGATACCTTCCGGCTGACGCAGGGCATCGTGGTCAGAATCTACGGATTCAAGGGGAAGCCGTTCCTGCTGCCCTACTTCTGCACTGACCACCAGTTCGGGATGGAGATTGCGCGACAGATGGACTATGTCGAAGAAGAGTTTGGCCAGGGCAAAAAGAGAGGCCATATCTTTCAGTATCCCATCACCTGGGCGAATACCCAAGTTTACGAGATCGGACAACACGTCTACCTCGAACGGGAACTCATCGACATGGGTCTAATAATGTTGCCGCAGCGCTGGAAGTACGACCCAATTGGGGTCAGGGGTAAATTCACGCACATCTGCCCCCGAGCAGAGATTATGCAGGAAAGAGGAAATAGAACAGGCGCAGACCTGGAATGGCACATCGAGCAGATGCAATCATGGCCTCCATGGCATGATTTTTACTGCGAGGAGGTGGCATACGACCCAGAGCGGAACCCGGATCATCGGTTGGATTCTGCGGGCTTCAAAATATTTCTCGCCAAGGTGGCGCCCCTCAACTGGCAACAGGACAAAGTCGTCGAATGCTGGAAGATGAGATGCCGCACGCAGCACGACAAATCCAACCGAAAAACGCTGGCCGTTGATGATGAGTTTTCGGCGCTATATGATCAATACGCTGACACGTGGCGGCCTTTCGAATTTCGAAATTGCGTTCCCCGAGGCGCAAGGAAAAGATATACAAGGAGGCCCCCGTCCCAGCAATCATCAACTCCAGCAACTTCCAGCGCAACTCCGGCAAGCAGTCAAGTGGGCCCGATGTAGCCTGTAGCTTCTAAAGCAGTACCCGAAAGGTCGCAAGGGTCAGAGAGGTCAACTCCTGAGGTGGCCCCCCAACCAGAAAAAGCGCCTGCGCTACCAGCTAGCAGACCGGCCACGACAGGCATCCTTCCAGCTAGACCCAGGTACAAGTTTACCGTGGGGACATCACTGCCTGCCGCCCCAACCTCATCTCCTTCCTGCGAACCAGCCACAGCGCCGGAAGAAAAGAAGAAGAAGAGTGAGAAGGCCAAGCGGCCTAAGGAACCTGTGCAACAGCCAGCCGCGGCGCAGACAGAGACAGCTGCGCCAGAAATTGTCTCGCTGGACAGCCCTGAAGCAGAAGCAGAAACTCGGGCTGAAAGCGTCCCTCGAACAGCGGCTCAGGCGGAGCCCGCAGGTACGTCCACTTCCTCGCTCCCCAAAGTCTCAGTCGGCCCTGCCGTAACGCCGTCCCCCATATCATCAGGGCAAGCCGTAGCTGCATCCTCTTCTTCCCAGACTGCCCAACCATCCAGCAACCCCCATTCTTTCGACCAGTTCGCTCAGGACCCTAACGCCTTCCAGTCCCTGAGCCAAACCCTGGAACCCTCGCCCGCGGCCAGTGTTGAAGCTGCACATATATCGCCGCGCTCCTCACCTCAGCTGTTCAAAACCCCGCCAACACCGTCCACTCAGCCGCTCGCTTCCCCTAGGACCCGGTCGCCCTTAAAAGCGGCCACTCCTTCTGGAATCCCTCCTACTTCGCTGTTTGCAGGAAAGATGCCGCAACAGGACCAGATGCTGGAAGATCTCGACTTCATGCAGACCGCAGATGACCAGCCTCTGGCAGCAAGAGCCGCAGGGGGTTCCGCCTCTTTCCTTCAAGGCGTCAAGCGCAGAAGGGCCGAGGAGATAGCTGCCCCGATAAAGCGCACCAGGTACGACCTGGACAGGAGAGTGCTTACAACTGAGAAGTTGATCCCAAAAGTGAAGAAGCCTCTCCGAGAAATGACCGAGGCGGACTATGAGCACCAAGTCAAGGAGAAGAGCTTCGATGACATAAATGAGGAGCAGGAAATCAACGACATTCACCGCAGAACCAATAATCTCCTTGTCAAGCGGCTTGAGACCCAGGAGGCGTTGTTTCAGTTACAGAATAGCGCAAGGTAGCTAGAGGAAGATCTGGCTAGGGCCACCGCGCAGCTGGGATCTGCGCAACAGGAGATAGACGAGCTGAAAGCCCAGCTGGCCGCCTCTCAGCAGGAAGCCGCAGCGCAGAAACAGACAGCCGAGCAGCTGTCAGAGGAGAAAAGGGCAGCACTGGAGCAGGTTTCTCAGCTCCAGGATTCATTGAAACAGGCGCAGTCACAGCTTGCAGAGAAAGCATCACAGACGACGGCCTTTTCAAAGGATAGAGTTAAGGAGATGCGGGCTGGTCTGCTGCAGGGTTGCAAGCCCAACATTGTTAAATCCATATCAGTCCTGGATTTCGCGTCTAGGATCGAAGAAGTATCTGCCCAGGGAAAACCTGTGGTAGAGGAGGCCGAACACCAGGCGAGGCAATGGCTAAACCTGGCTATGAAACTTGAGGAGTTTGAGCGCAAAGGCCTCCGATTTCCCCCTATGTCCCAACTTGCCTCAGAGTGGGCAGATGCAAGGGTAACCTTGCATGTTTATTTCGATAAGACAGAGAAGATAAGAACTGCCAGGAAAATGCTGGACGCATTAGAACATGAAATGAGCATTTGCCTGGCCCCCTTTCAAACTCTGTCCGAACACGGGTGCCCGAGCTTCGTCAAGGATGGCGAGTTTTTGACCCTTGAGCAGGTAAAGCAGAATTGGCTGTCTTTCGAGGCAGACACAGCAGAAATTGATAGCTGGGCAGAGCCAATCCAAGAAGCTCAGGTCGCCCAAATGGTGTCAAAATACTGCAAGATCAACTCCTCCCTTAAGGAGTTGGGAAAAAGATATAACACCATCGACTTGCATGCAGTCGCTGCATTCCATGCAACACTAAGAGAGGTCAGCGACCTAGGGCCCTTCCAAGTAGCAGTCTGGGACCAAGCCAAGGCTGCCTATGAACGCATCCACGAGCGGGAAGCTGACAACGGAGACCATTCAGATTCAGGAGGAGAAACAGAAGAGGCAACGACCGAAAGTGAACCTGAAGAAGAGCAGTTGCCCGGAAGGAAGCCGTCAGAGCAGCAGAAGGCAGGGGAAGGGAGTTCCTCTGCACCCAAAGGATGAAGGCCTGGTTCTTTGCGTCGAGGCGAGCTCGACACCCCGCGAGCCGCCAGGAATGTTGCCACATTTTGCACGGGGTGCCATGTTTTCAAAATTTGTAAGTGTGCTGCTCTTCCTTCCCTCCTCTTTCTTCCCTTTCTCCATCTTTCCTTTTCCCCTTTTGATGCAGGAGCATCCAACAAAAGGCAAAATACCACAAAGTAGAAAAAGTGTCGCGATATCGCGACATGTCGGCAAAGAAGAAAAAGTGTCGTGATATCGCGACATGTCGCATTTTCGTGACCAGAAGACAAGAGAAGGTGCAAGAGAGAAAAGTGTCGCGATATCGCGACATGTCGCATTTTCGCGACCAAAGGACGAGAGAAGGCGCCAAGGAGAAAAAGTGTCGCGATATCGCGACATGTCGCATTTTCACGACCAGAAGACAAGAGAAGGCGCAAGAGAGAAAAGTGTCGCGATATCGCGACCAAAGGACGAGAGAAGGCGCAAGGAGAAAAAGTGTCGCGATATCGCGACATGTCGCATTTTTGCGACCAGAAGACGAGAGAAGGCACAAAAGAGAAAAGTGTCGCGATATCGCGACATGTCGCGTTTTCGCGACTCAAGAAGGAGAGAGAAGGCACGGAGCAAAAATGTCACGATTTCGCGACATGTCACGAAATCGCGATCGAAAGAAGACAGGAAAGGCCAAAGCAAAAAATGTCGCGATTTCACGACATGTCGCGAAATCGCGACCGAAGGAGCAGAAAGAAAGCAAGGAAGGAAACTGTCGCGATATCGTGACATCGCGATTTTGTGACCCGAGAGGCGAGGAGAAGGCAGAAAGCAAAGATGTCGCGATATCGCGAGATGTCGCGATTTCGCGACCGAAAAGGAGAAAGAAGAGCCGGAAAGGAAAGATGTCGCGATATCGCGACATGTCGCATTATCGCGACCAAAGGACGAGAGAAAGCGCAAAGGAGAAAAAGTGTCGCGATATCGCGACATGTCGCATTTTCGCGACCCAAGGACGAGAGAAGGCGCAAGGGAGGAGAAGTGTCGCGATATCACGACATGTCGCATTTTCGCGACCAAAAGACAAGAGAAGGCGCAAGAGAGAAAAGTGTCGCGATGTCGCGTTTTCGCAACTCGAAGAGGGCAGGAAGGCAGAGAAGCCAAAAGTGTCGCGATATCGCGACATGTCGCATTTTTGCGACTCGAAGAGGGCAGGAAGGTAGAGAAACCAAAAGTGTCGCGATATCGCGACATGTCGCATTTTCGCGACTCGAAGAGGGCAGGAAGGTAGAGAAGCCAAAAGTGTCGCGATATCGCGACATGTCCCATTTTCGCGACCAAACAAAAGAAAAGAAAGGGTAGGCGGTTACAGGGGCCGTTACAGAGGAAATTACCGAGCGGTGGTGTACTGAATGTCAGCATTGGTTGACAGGCGGACAGAGTCTACAGTGGCAACACTGAACAGCACGTGGCACCAAGGTGCAGTGAAAGCAGACAAAGATCAAGAGTTAGAAAGAAAGGCGTTTCGAAAGCCAAGACAACGAAGAGGCACGGGAAATGAAACAAAGGGTTAGAAAAGGGAAACAGAGAGTCACACCAGAGATTTTAAAAGGGGAAGCGAAGGCATGCACAATGGTCGAAAAACTGCCGAGACAGTGTTGCAGACGTGAAGGCAAGAGGGCCATTTTGGACCTGTTTGGGCTGTTTTTCTTCCAGAGTTGGAAATGCTGTAATGTAATGTAAAAGAAAAAAAAAAAAATAAACTACCTTTCGGGATAAAGGAGTTTATTTGGCAGACTGCTGCCATTATTGTAAATTTTTCCAAGTGTAATGAATGAGAATTTGAGAATTTGGGAGGAGCGATTTTGGCTCCCCATCACCTTTCCTGCAGTTTCATTCCTCCCCTTTTTCCCTTGTACTTCCCCCAGTCAAGTTCCCAAAACTGAGCAAGTGTTCCTTGAAAAATTCTAAGTGTTAGGGCGCAACCCGACTTCGCAGGGAAGTCGGGGTGCGCCCTCAAGTCGGTGCGCAGTAGGGGATGCGAAGTGCGAAGGCAGGCTGAAACGGAGTAGAATTTGACTAAGTGTGGGAGAGAACCCGACTTCGCAGCGAAGTCAGGGTGCGCTCTTCTTCCTGTGCGCACTAGGGAAGCAGTGGTTGCAAAATTTGGCTAAGTGTCTGGGCGCAACCCGACTTCGCAGCGAAGTCGGGGTGCGCTCCCCTTTTGGTGCGCAGTCCGAACAGCGGCAAAATCAGCCTAAGTACCGGTGCGCAACCCGACTTCGCAGGGAAGTCGGGGTGCGCCCTCAAGTCGGTGCGCAGTAGGGGATGTGAAGTGCGAAGGCAGGCTGAAACGGAGTAGAATTTGACTAAGTGTGGGAGCAAACCCGACTTCGCAGCGAAGTCGGGGTGCGCTCTTCTTCCTGTGCGCACTAGGGAAGCAGTGGTTGCAAAATTTGGCTAAGTGTTGGGCGCAACCCGACTTCGCAGCGAAGTCGGGGTGCGCTCCCCTTTTGGTGCGCAGTCCGAACAGCGGCAAAATCAGCCTAAGTACCGGTGCGCAACCCGACTTCGCAGCGAATTCGGGGTGCGCCCTTTGACCGGTGCGCAGTTGGGTAAGATTCATCAAGCAAGCCAGAAATTGGCTAAGGCACGGAGGCCTCCCCAACTCGCTGTTTCCCACATGCGCTACCCAACAGCGCTCTGATCCCGGGCGAAGTTGGACAAACTGCCTTTCAAGGCAGACACGTGTCACTCACCAAAATCTGACAAGTGTTCAGCCTCGGGATTTGGACCAAGATATGACGGGATAAAGGACAAGCATGGGCTGCACTACCTATGCCAGCTGCCCCTATTTAAACTGATGTGAAGTTTCCTCTACCGCAGCTACCCGCATTCCTGCTGACCAAAGGTTTGACCGGACGCACTGCCACGTGGCTGTACAGCTTTCAGGGAGACCTTGCTGCAAGTACAGTCTTCGCCGACAGGAGTCAACATCAGCAACTCTTCAGCCGCTTTTGTCAGCTATTGTCTGGTCTGGGACTTTGTGCCCGTAAATGTAATCGGGGGGAACTTGGGCTATAAATAGCCATGCATTTCATTGTAAAGATGGTGGAAGGGGAATATATTGCTAGGGAACCATTGTAGCTGTGCGTTTGCTTCTAAATACAAGACACATACTTGGCTCTGCTTACTGTCTTCGTTTTGTATGCTGCCTCTCCTTGTCATTTCTGCCTCATGTTTCTTATTTCATTGCTTACTGTTGTACTGAACTCTGGACTCTAGTATTTGGTGATTAAGTATTCCTGGAATGCATAGATAGAGGATACATAGGATGAATGATAGTTGTAGTTTCATTATGTGTTCTGTATAGGATTGTTGTTAGTAGTGGTGATTGATCGTTGTCGTGCTGCTTATCCCCCCCCCCCAACTCCAATCACATTTGGATTCCCTTTCCGCAATTTATTTCTTTCTTGCACTCTTAGCTTAAACACTAAAAACCCACAGGAATCCGACCTTCTCCGGAGATTGGCACGGAAGGCATTCCTTCCCTCCAACCTTTCAATCTGGTGGGCGAATCTGGGGCGCATTATACCAAATCCTTTCCTCATGGCAGATTCGTAACCAACAGGACATGGTGGGGAGGAGAATAAAGAAACTACCACCGGAGATGATGAGATTGAGGATGTGCAGGCCCTTACTGATTGAAATGCTGAATTTGAGGCAGCTTGTAGTTTATGGTGGAGGATAAATGAATAGGTTGATGGGTTTTTCAATAGATTGAGTGGGATGATTGATCGGGTACGGAGTGAATTTAGTGTGAGTTGCCTTGGAGAATGACGAGTGTGGCAATTGCGTGTCGATGCTAAGTTGGGCAGACTCCTCAGTTGGGCCAATGATGAAGAGCGGATGAAAATATTTGAAGAAATCCACCAAATTCAGCCATGGGAGCTTGGTGCATGCAACAACAATGTATAGACACTGATTGGAGTGACAGAGCTATTAGAGGGGACTCTAGTGTTGTATTGACACCCACCTTGAATGTACATTGGCAAGGACAAATTTGATGAGTTTCCTGAATCATGGGGGGTCAAGAAAGTCAAGCTAGCACCTAAATTGGAAAAAGCGTATGCCAAAATGAATTTCTTGGCTTATTCGATACAGTGGTTGGCAGCTGGTTTGGAGACATTTCAGGAGATGGTGAACAATCTGAAACTGAATGAAGAACAGTCTAACTAGTTGTAGGAGATACATGGACAGCCTTAGCAAGTGCAGTAGGAGGCCGAAGCAGGACTGGCCAAGATGCAGCCTAACCTCAAATGTACATTGGTGAGGACAGATTTGATGAGTTTTCTAAATCATAGGGAGTCAAGAAATTCAAGCTGGCACCTGAATTGGAAAAAGTGTATGCCAGAATGAATTTCTGGGCTTATTCGATATAGTGGTTGGCAGCTGGTTTGGAGACATTTCTGGAGATGGTGAATAACCTCAAATTGAAAGAACAGTCTATGTAAGAGATACAGGGACAGCCTTGACAAGTGCAATAGGAGGCCGAAGCAGGACTGGCCAAGATGCGGTAGGCGGTAGATTAGCCGAGGAAGGAACGAGAGGAACAAAATCAACTGATTGGGCAATTTAAGTTGGAGTTTGTAGTGAGGGAAGATGCTCTGAAAGCCAAAGTGCAATAGATTGCTCACCATGATCAGCTGATTACAGATCGAGATGATCAATTTGTAGAGGCAATGAGGGAAGCGGAATTGTGTGCATGGCTTGTGGAGAATGAGCAAAATTAATAACATTATGGCTTCCAATGGCCAAGGTACCAAGCCTAAGCCAAGTGCTTGAAGGGTGAGACTGAAGCCCTCAAACTACAAGTTCAACATTTGGGAGAAACTCCTGTTCAGATTCCATCTATCCTCAGCCACAGTGGAGTCAAACCCCTTAGGAGCAACAATAGTCGTCAACGAGGACGTCGAACAATCTAGAGGGGAGGGCCGATGTAGGAGCCAGTTCTGTTGTGGCACCACCTCAAGCTTGATGAAGCATGGATGGAGTCAAGTACGCAAATACAATTTTGATTGTATATACAGTTTTGTAATTTTGAGTCATTTTGTAGTTTGTACGCAAAGTGTTTGACAAAACGTGTGTACGTGTAATCAGAATGTTCAAGTAATTGAATGTACATGTAATTCAAGATGACATGAAATTTTGAAAATAAGCGTTGGGGCAGTTAGTTAAATGTTAGGTACAAGGAAGAAGATGTATAAATAGACCCCCTTACAATTTCAAATCATTCATTCAGAGATATTCAATTATGTGCAAATCCAGAGATAATCAGAGAACATCCATTCAGCCATTGTTGTGTTTGAGCATATGGTTGTGTTATGCATGTAATTGCATGTGCCTGTGAACAAGTATAATGCCTTTGTAGGTGAATGTATATGGCTGTCTGAACATAATACAAGTTATTTGTTGTTGTTTCATTCCATTTCAGATCTGATATGTTTTTCTCATACTCGGTGAAATGTTGTGTATTGCTGATTTTCCCTGTCATTCATTATTCTCTGTTCCTTCAATTGTGGAATACCATTGCTGTGCTACATTTGGTTGCGATGCATATCATATGATCTTCAAATAGGTCAAATAGCATCAATATCCCTTCATTGTGATAATCAAAGTGTGCTCAAGTTGGTGAAGAATCCAGTATATCATGCTAGAACAAAACATATTGAAGTTCATTATCACTATATTCAGTAGTTGGTGGAGCATGAAGAAATTTGCCTAAACTATTATCCAAATTCTGAACAAATTACTGATGTAATGACTAAACCCTTAGGTAGAGAAACATTTGTAAAATTTAGGGATAAGCTTGGGATTGTATCCAGGTTAGTCATTAAAGGGGGGTGTTAGAAAAAATAGATATGATAGGGATTTATATTTTCAATTGTTTGTTAGAACAACTTTATTGGAATAACTTGTTAGGATTTGGAGGGATAAGTTGTTGAGATTTTAAGGGATAGGCTATTGGGATTTTGAGGGATAACTTGTTAGGATTTTTAGGATCTAGTTTTATCACCATCAATTAATTATTAGATTGTAAATCATTATAAATTGGAGCTCAAAAATTCAAATAGAGTATCTTGTGTTATAGTTACGGACAAAATACTTGTAGATGGCACATGTATGGATGGCACACTCCTAGACGACACAGTCAAAGATAACATACTTGCAAATGACCACATCTTAGACTATAGTGTGTGTGATGACACTTCTTGGATGATAGGGTGTGTGTCGACAATATGCTAGACATCAAGTGCCAAGATGGCAATCTGGTTGGTAGGTGTTCCAACGGCGCAATGATTGTTATCCTAGATGGCATATCGTGCAGAATTTCATCAGTGAGTAGTTTGTTGGATGGTAACATGGACAACAAGGGTGCTATTGTCTAGTGCTTCTTGGATGACATTTTGTTATATGGTAGCACATTAGACGATAGTTTGTTGGATGATAGGGGGCGTCAACAAGTGCTCCATAGATGACACTGCCCTCTTTGATGACAAAACATCTGATGGTAAATCCTTCTTTGACAATGTTTAAAACGAGGACAAGAAGGTGAATGATGGCACATGATTTCTTTCAAACAACAACAAGGGTATGGATTATAGCACACAACTAAACAAATTTAAGGATGATGACATGGTAAGGGGATAAATATACGAATGATGTTAGGGACTTGCAAAAATTTCCTTTCCCTTGCTTGGATGACACCTTTTAGCTAATGGACTTGCTAACAAATGACATTCTTCAACTGACTAACGATAGCCTCCTACCCTAAATGGCATCCTCCTTCCCCTAGACTAGAAGGATGATGTAGTAAATCCTAACAACATACTTGCCTTGGATGACTAGGATGACAACCAAGAAGATGAGTGCTTGGACAACACCCTTCTAGATGGCAGCCGCATTAAGAAGGACAACGTTGTTCAACTCATGGATGATATAATTTAGTTGATAGACGACATTCACAAATGGGTGAACGATAAATCCTCAATTTGTCCAGGCTTGGTCAATATACCCAAACACAATTCAAACTTGATCTATAGTAGGTCTGTCCTAGTTGTTGAATGCAAACACCATGGTATCATGTTTGTGAACTACATTTTCCAGAGGGTCATTGGATCAAACTTGGAAGCTTCCTGAATTGTTCCTTTTGCTGAACAATACGATGGGAATGCTCACAAACTCTTGGTCTTTGATAAGTTTCTCTTCTATTGTTAACATCATGATGTCTTCTAGGGTTTATATGACATTTTCTTCTTACATGAAGTCATCCACTTCCTTTCCTTTTCTCTCTTCCAAACATCACCCATTCCATTGATAGATGTTGCAATCCTACCTAATACATCATGCACTCCATCATACTTAAACCAACATTGTCACTGCACAAACTATGTTGCCCTCAAAGCAATTGTAATATCCTTCATCATCTAGACAATAGGTATTCTTGCTCAGACAACATCCATCATCCAAATGTACTACTTCCTCCAAACGATATCCTCCATCATCCAAATACCTTTGATGGTGTCTTCGTTGATGTTTGCATCACTTGCTTCTGCACTAGTTGCTTGTCTACCACAACATGCTCTACCTCAACTTCTAATGCATTCAGGTTTACATTGGGTCATCGACTATCCTCGTAATCCTAGAAACTGTTGCACAATATTGGATCATCTTGACTTACATTATTCTATGTCATGTGAAGTGACATCTATGTTTTTCAAATTTAAGGGGTCATCCCTTTATCAAGTGTTCCTCACAATTTCCATAGAATATGTGTTCTACTTCTTTGAACTCTTTGCACCTTGGGTTTCATTTAGTTTTCAATTCATCAAACAAGTGTATTATCTCCTTACAAAGAGCACCTAGCAATGTTCCTTCTCCATCACATGATTTTTGCGTCACACTTGTTCTTGAAGTCATCACTCTTGTCTAAAGAGCAGCTTTGATCTTTAGAGTCGCTCTCTTTACTTTCTAGAACCCAACATCTATATGATATCCTTGAATCATCCTCCAAATTGCTCTCATTGTTGGATTTGCCACTTTAACCTTCAAAGTTATTCTCATTGTCAAAGTTATTTGTATTTTGAGTTGTTGACTTCCAAGCCCAACATTGAGATTATGTCTTCAAATCACTTTCCAAGTTCATGGCCTGCTCAAAGAATGCTTGGTATGATTTCAAAGGGGCCATATTGATCTTCTTCATATATGCATGTCTGATGGCTCCTCTAGATGGTTGACCAACACATTTAGCCTTTGATTGTAGGAGTATAGGCAGGCAAATTGATATGTCTGCGTTTAGTAAATAAGTTTTACCAATTTGTGTTATTTTGAAGTTTGTACGCAAAGTGTTTGATGAAATGTGCATACATATATTTAATAAAGTTATAAAGTGGCAATGTAATAATGTAATATTTCATGCAATGGTAAGTGATGTACGTATAAGTCACAATTTAGTTTGTCTTGTAGTGGGAAATGAATTATAAATGTAAGTTAGAGCATGCGAAATGTAATTTAGGAAAATGATGAGGTGTCGGGTAGTTGGAGGGTGCAACTAATTTTTGGTTGTATAAATAAGACCCTTGCCTCATTCATTCATTCAGGAATTGTGCCATATGGTTGTGGTGGTGGCCGATGTATGATGGTATGACTGCAATGGACATGTAGGTTGATAAAGTTGTACGGTTGTGGAGTTGGCCGAAGTATGTTGTTGGCATAGTATTGAGGGTTTGCATTGAATGTGGCTGCTGTACGTTGGCATTGCATGTGGCAGATTGAATGCTGTTCTAGGAAGACTGAGTGCTGTACCTTGATAGCATACCCTTCTGTATTGATGGAGTCTAAACTCCAAATAAGTTTTAATACTAATCATTAGTTTTTCACTATTGAATTTGTGAACCTAGATTGTTGCATTTGACGTGATAGACCAATTCTATGCATTTTGGATTTTATTCTATTGTTGTTGAATACTAGAAGTTAAATTTTGAAAGACCTTATTGAGATTTGGCCCATTGGTACAAGCAGAAGTGCTTGGTGAAACTGGAGAGTTGGTTTGCTTGAGCAACTATTGAATGCCTATGTTTATTCAAGTAATTACTTCCTCACTTTTCATGATCTTGCTTTGCATTTTGGTCATGCCTGAACCAACCCTACTTATTTGCAACTCAACTACTTGCATTTTCTCCTGAAGCCTAACATTGTCTTCATGAGTTGTGCTGATTCTCTTTTCACAGTTGACAACTTGGCTTCCACAATTGATTGAAGTTTAAGTGTTATTCATCCTTGGAAACTCAATGAATTGTAATGCACACTTTTTTTTTTTCTCTTAAAAAATTAAATATTATTTTTTAAATAAATAATCACTTTGTCTTTTATATATATATATATATATATATATATATTTGCAGTAACTGTATAACAATCTTATGTATGGCCTTGCACGTGGCTGCCTAAATCACTGTCTTGGAAGTTTGTCCCTTTTTTCCTTCCCAATGTTACTTTTGAAAGGATTGTGGTTTAGGAAAGAATCAAGGCCTTTTCTATAAGACGTTGGTTGCTTCTGATAATCAGCTGAAAACTAAATCTCTATTTCTTTGCAAGCACTTGCTGTATGTGACACACTTGGACAAGGGAGCCCTTAAGATACTGAAAATTATTTTTCAGGGAAGTTCCCCAGTTGTTCCACCTAACACCAAATCTGGAGTACAGGTTTCAGGAGCTGTCAACTGCCTGCATGTTTTTTGCTGTAATGGCTAAACACAGACTTCAGTTCCATATTTCTGCCAAGGCTCACTCTACTATTGCCACTTTTATTTTAAAAATTAATATAACATTTCACCTACAGAGTTTGAGGGCGGTGACAAAAGGGAAACTCTCGCCAATCCTCACAATGTCTGACTTGCTATTGACTGATAAGAGGGGAAAAAAGTATAGAGGCCTTAAATTCCTTTGATTCAACAAAATTTGTATTGTTTGAGATTGGTAGGGGAAGAAAATAAATGACCTTTAGGATTGGAGGCTCTGATACCCCTCATTATGGTTCTATTTATCTATCTATGTATCTATCTATATATAAGATGGAGTCCAGAAATGCCCATGAAGGAGAACGGGTCGAGAGGGGTGGCTGCTGAGCATGGGTTAATATAATAGTATTGATTCATAACAACTTCTGTACTTAGCCAAGTCTATGAATCCCAACTAGAATTATTGTATATTATACAGAGAAAAACCAGAAAAAGGAGATAAAATGGAGCTATTAGCAATCAAGCTAATGTGACAGAACAGTTTTAAAAGACAATTGTGCATACATTTTGGAGGAGACATTGCATTTATCTGAGGTGATATTTAATAGATGGGTAAGTCAGAGATCATAATGAATTGTATTTAACGTACAGAGTTGGATGTTGATATCACATTCAAGGAAAGAACAATAACAAATGTCTTGCATTGGCTCACTATTGATTTGCATGATAGTCAATTTAACTCTCATGACATATAAAATGTGGTAATTTAGTGGCATCTACATTTTTTAATGTATGAGCAGGGAAGTTTTATGTAGGAGCATCTTCTTGGTTATATCATTATAATTAGAATTTGACCTTCTTTGTCTTGTATACATTGAGGCATGCATGCTCACACACTATATTATTGGGATATTGTCAATTTAGATTTAAATTCTAGTAATGTGTGACCTTATGTGTATAAAGAAGAAAATTGTAATGTCCCCGTCCTAGTCAGTCTTTAGTTGCAGAGTGGACTTGCTTAATCACGGGTTCCCGTAGGCAGTGTCAGATATGTGGGAGCCCACTTGGGATGTTGAGTTGTCATTTGGACAAGTAGTGTGTTCATTTTCCAGTCTTTCAGGCCGTTTTGGACAGCTTGACAGAGACTTATTATTTTTAGTAAGTCAGTTTGGAGCAGTTTCTTGGGGAACGGAAGGTACGTTTGGAATCTACAACAAAATGGGTGTCCGTTTCTCATATTATTTTTTGGGTCGGCATTGGGGAGCTAAGAAATTTTAATGGCCGAAGTTTATTTCCTAATAAATTAAATGTAATGTTTAATTTATTAATTTTGGGCCTTCTATTGTAATATGGGAGACAAGGATGTGCTAGTCAATTTAAAATTAAAATTGATATCATAAAGTGACTATTAGTATGATTAAAAGGGACGCCAATTCAAGGGGGACTTAGATGAAATCAAAACAAATTAAAAGTAATGAAATGCCTAATGTGGTCGACCCCCTTGGTGAGTAATATAAAAAGGAGATGAAGCTTCATTTTTCATATCTTTGGCTATTGTGAATTCTCGAGCATTCTGGAGAGCACTTGCAAAGTTGATTTGCAGGGGTTTATTGGAGCTTGTGTGGAGATGGAAACCTCCAACAGGGACACCATTCTCGAGATTGCAAGACATCTTCAGAGTGGTTTAGTGCATTCTCACTCAAGGAGTGCCTGTGGGCTACATTGTTGCAGATTTATTTAGTCATTTTGAGGAATTTGGAGAGGGTTTTGTGTTTAATATTGCAAACTCCAGATTTCTTATCATTTGTAGCAGAGGCCGTACATTTTGGGCCTTCATTTCAGAGTTTGTGTGCACATTCAGCTAGGGTTTGATTTAGAGTTCAAGCATAGCTAGGGTTTGTGGCTGCCATTGATGTATCAGACCATTTCCAGTTTGCAATAAAAATTGGGTACTTTAGTTTCTAAGCTTTTGCTTAAAAGGGTTTACTGTTATATGCATGTAATATCTTAGCATCAATTCTCATTGTGATGGGAAATGTAATTTGAAAGTTACAGCTTTCCTTAGTTGCTGTCATTTTATTTTCTGTTCATTTCATTTTATGTAAAATACACAAAAAAAATAGCAAACACCCAAAACTCGGTTGGGGGCAGAATATTACAAAAATTTCATGTTATTCTAGAGAAATGCAAAAGATTTTAGACGTTATAATGGATGTTTTAGATCACAAAAAGTTAACTTGGTCCTTTGTTTCTGTTAAATAAATACTAGTCAATGATTAGATTTATGTACTACAATAATTGCTTTAAATATCACATATATAGGCATATATACTTGACAGGTTTTGGTCTACAATGTCACACCGGGGAATAAAATCTAATAATCTGATATTGTTTATTGCAGATTGAAAATTTTCATACCTTTGATGATCCTTGCTTTCACAGTTCTCGTGCCTGTCAATTATACAAGTGGAATTTCAGAAGCAGTGAAGGATGATATAGGCTTCAGTGATATTGATAAGATTTCAATCTCAAATATTAGTGATGGTTCTGAAAGGTTGGCTTTAAATATGCTTATCTACGTTTTCTATGTCAAAAATCCATATCATCTTTTGGTTGAAGTGTGGCATACTATCCGGACTGATACCACAGAAATAGTTCTGTTTTATCTATTAAACTGCATTAATTTCAACATTCATCCTTAGTAACATAATGAACATAATATAGTTTAATAGCATGTACATCAATTTCATGGTTGATATTTTTGTTTGTTTTGATTGCTAAGGAAAATTTGAGTAGTGTCTTATGTCAATAAAGTTTGGTGTTTTGAATTTTCAAAATGATATATTTTCTTACAGATGAATATTATTTTAAAATTGCAAGTTTAGGTATTGTTGGAGATGCAAAAATACACACCTTTAACCTGTTCTAACATGCGCTATCATGGCTGCGCTTTGCTAATGACTCATCTTGGCTACGTCCGGGGATAGTTTCCTCTTCGCTTCTTGCTGAAGTGCACTTGGTTCTTCTTCTGGTGCTGAGTGGCTCTTTCCTTTGGCGCTGACCTAATGTTAATGCTGCATCTTGCTGTTGCTAACATTCTATGCTAGCCATTGTGGCTTCAAAACTTTGTTGTGGAGCTTGTATCTTAACTCCAACCCTTATCTTTCCTTTTGCATTGCTTTGTATATTTTTCTAAAACTTGTCTTCTTCGTACAAGTGCAGGTTTGGATACTTTGGCTTGCTTTAACCTTTAACTATCCAATCTCCCTTCTTGCTTTGTTTATTTGTATAGCGCTTCTAATGGTGCTCCTCTCAGACTGGTGCCATAACAGTGTGACACTTTTTGAGGCATTCCTTTGCTTTTGGCACTACTATGGCGCTCTTCTTAAACTATAGCGTTCCTCCGCACACCTTGGCTTGCGTATCTTTGGATGGCGCTTTCTCCTTGGCTTACGTTTCTTGAATGGTACCTACGTAACTTTTTTGGCGCTGGTCCTTAGCGTCTTTCTCAATTCTTCTTGCTTTTAATGGCTCCAATGAAGCTATTGCCTGAGATAAACCTTTCTTTGTTTTGTTCTTGAAGCTGCTTATGCCACTTGATAATTTTGATTGCTTTGATGGCGTTGTTCTTCAACGTTTGAGTTGGTTTCCTTGATGGCGCTTGTCGCCTTAGTGTTGCTGTCTTCCTTGGGCTGTCGGTTTTTGTCTTGGTGCTCTTTGGCTGCTCAACTTTGTATGGTGAACTCTTCACCCTTCACTACTGCCTTGAGTACTTTAACTCTGCCATCTATTGCTGATGCTCTTGCTCTTTGTGCAGATGTAGATTTGGATGCTTTGGCCCTGATATAGAATGTTCTTACAAACTTAAAATATTAACTTAATCCTTACAAACCTTTCCTTGGCTGCAACGTTCTCTTATTTATTGCAGGTGCACATATCAAGCTCTTATGAATGGCGCTCTTAAACTCTTCAACTATATCAACATACCTTATTCAAGACTGGCGTTCTTAAATTCTTTTTCCTGATTCTTTGTAACTATTTTCTTGGTCAAATCTATCACCCTTGTGGTCTTTCTCTTGCTGTTCCTTTTTGTTATTACCCTTGTGGTCTTTTTCTGAATGCTGCCAAATCTTTTCTCCGTTGCTGACTGCTGAACTTTCTGTCCTTAATGCTGCCCTTGTGACATTTAGGCTTTCTTTCAAAAATACTTGCTGCCTTTAATTCTTTTCTAACCGCAGTCTTTTAATTTTTAAAAACTTGCTGTCCTTGTGGCCTTCTATGGCACTGTTTAGCTAGGACTAATTCCCTATTCTCCCTTGCTGTTCTTCTAGACTTAAGCTTGTTGTCCAATGTTGACTTTGTATGATACTTTATCTCTGTATTTATCTTCTAGCTATTCTGCCTTGTGCAGATGTTATGCTATCCTTTTACTTGGTCTGTCCTCAAGACTTTCTGCTGTCTTGAAGTCTCTTGAAGTCTTCTTCTACCTTCAAGTTTGCTTTCTCTATCAATCTTTTCAATAGGACCTCTTTCTTGGGTCTCTTAACCTGCCTTCAATCGGACTTTTTTCAAGTCTCCATTTTTCTGCTTCTATGGGACTTCTTTTCTCTTGGGTCTCCTTAATTTTGTCAATATCAAGGTCTATCTTCAAGACCTGAAACTATGCTGTAGATTGCCTTCTATTCCAAATTTATTCTTGGAATAGGTAAACTCAATCTATCTGAAACTTTCCAATATTGTATCTTTAATCTTCACTGGTTGTCCTTCAACCTAGTGGTATTAATTCTTGCCTTCATTGGTCTTTCTCTTAGCCAGTGGAAATACTTGTCTTCATTGGTTTTTCTTATCCAATGGTAATGTTCTTCAGCTTCATTGGTCTTTCCTTAGCTAGTGGAAATGTCCTTAGACTGTTTGCAACTTTAAAAACCTATGCAAGTAAACTTGTTGTGGCTCTGATACCATTGATAGCTTTTGAGGCCTAACACTTAATGTAAATCTAACAAGAAAGTAATTATAGGATCTAAATAAAGTTGCAATATAAAGAACTCAATAATGAACAGAATAAATCTGGAAATAACTCAGAAATACTCACAGAATAATCACATGGAAATGCTCACGAAAATATTGAAAATGATCTAGAATAAATTCTACTAATGCATGCTATGTGCTATGCATTTTCGATACAAATTACAATGCTTTGTCACAAATATATAATAGTATGTGACTCTTCATATGAAGCACTCTTGACCTTCACTCTTCTTTGAAACTCTTCACTTTCCTATTCTAAGGACACGTGTGCACTCTTACATAATGGACACTTGTGCACATCCACACTCACAACACTTGCACACTTAATTACATGACACTTGTGCATTTCTTGCACATTATTACATTACATGAAATATAATCTCACACTCTAATCTAAGACACACACCTAATCTAATATTGTACCAAGGTGGTACATTGGCATGTACCAAATAATGTAATATTCTCCAACAAAAGCAAGATGGCGCATAGGCTACCCAACAACAAAACCAAAACCAATAGCCAGCCACGCAATAGCCAGCGTGTTTTGGCTACCTCTTTAGGGCGGAGATGCGCTATTTAAAAGGCTTCAATGCCTTTTCCCCAAAATATGGATAAAACTTTCTCAATAAAAAGTTCCTTTGAACTCGCCCAATTGTGCCATGTGTCGCTACTGCAACCATTTGATCCGACCAGGAGATGCTTGCCATGTGTCGAGGATCTGCTTCAAAATATTCTTAATCTGGAATTTGTGCTGGCCAATGGGATTAGGCGGATTTGGTTTGAAATTCTACAATGCTGCTCTAGAGGGTCTTTTGTGTTAGGCCCTGTTTTGGGTTTCGTGCAACTGCAACACGACAGGAATGATGTCTCGCCTGACAGGCTCTATGATGCCTGCGAGTGGGCACGTCGCTGGCCCAGCCAACGACCTCTTGTTGCCGACCACTTTTTGCCTAAGCGAGGTCTACGACGGTGGAAAGTTGCAGGTCGTCCCACGTCAGCATCTTAGATGCCGAAAAAATGCGGGCTTGGGCCTGCGTTGGCATTAGTGACGTCGGGGCGGTGTGGGCGTCGAGGTTGACATCGTCTTCGGGCGACGCAAAAGTCGACTGGAAGGTGACTTTCCTTTGTCGCCTTCCTAGGTGATGATGCAGTGTCGAAAGGTTTTTTTTTTTTAAACACATTGAAATCTTAAAAGCCTTAACTTGTAAATTTTCCTTTTCTTTTTTTAAAATAAAATCAAGCAACAAGGTTAACAAAAACTTAGCAAAAATATTTTAATAAAACAAGGAGCTATCAAAAAGCAGAAAATTTTGTTAGAAAGCAGCAATAGATCTAGATCCGCAAGAGAATGATCTGACACTATTTTGATCTTCTAGACTAGAAGATCATTTGAGGTCCACTTCTCCTTTCCTGTCGAAGCAGGCCAAGGAAGATTTCATGCAGGGATCTTCGTCGGAGCTCGTTCCTCTTGCGAATGACTTTGTAACGGCGGAGGGTACTTTGAATGTAAGGCCTTACCCTCATCTCTCTCGCTCACAGTAAATCCTATGTCCCTTGCAACAAATCCTAAATCTAGTTCAAGGGAACTGGAATTCACAGATGCAAACTTATTAATTGCAACAGAGAGTTTCAAAATCAGGATCTTGTTGGCCAGAAGTTACCCAAAGCCAAGACAAGCAGCATAAGGTTGGAAGTAACCCAAAACCTCTGCAATCCCTGCGCTCAGATACCATTAATGTGGATCAAAATGAAGCTAGAAATTGCATTGAGGTGAAGGGCTTAAATAGGCCCATTTTACAACCGCATTCCCTTGGAATGTGCAACTGATTTCCAATTTAAGAAGATAAGCTTCTTATCCAATTGCTCATTTTAGGGATTGCCTCTTATCAATCCAACTTCCAATATCCCTCTAGAAGATATTGGGAAACTAAGTCTAAAAGACTAAATCCAACATGAGAAATAATATCTCACGTTTTACAATTATGCATAAAATACTTATTATGCAAAAATAAGACTAAGTCCTAATCTAAAAGACTAAGCCTAATCTAATGTTGCTAAGTTATTCCTCATCATACATCTTCGCTTCAAGAGTTTGTTCCCTCACTACACACTCTGATTTCAGTTGACCAATCAGCTTATCTTGTTGTGCCTGTGCTTGCCTCATACAGTCCATTTTTGTTCTCATCCTTGCTAGTTTGACTTTGGTGTCTTGTACCTACTGAAGTTGTCCTTCCACCATTTGTAATTTGTTGGCTTGCTCTTCTTTCAGCTTCAGGCTATGAACCATTTGCTGAAACATCTCCAAACTTGCTGCCAACCACAGAATTAGATACACCAATAAATTAATACTAGCATATGACCTCACCAACTCTGGTGCCAGTTTAATTCTCTTGGCACTTGGAAATTCAGGATATTCATCCATGATTCCTCTGCCAATATATCTTCTTGGTGTATGTTGGTAAAAAACTAGAGTTCCTTCTAGCAGTTCCCTTCTCGCATTGACTGGATACTACTACTGCAAATTTCTTCCTTGGCATGCACATCTTAGTTAGTATGCACTTCCAAGTCGGCATGCACATCTTCAAATGCACAAATTTCTTTGTCAGCACGGATGTTTGCTTCATGCTTGAACACATGCACATCTTCCCAACAATAGAAATCAATTTGGCACATTCTTGTGAACAAAAGAAGTTAATTCCATTTATCAATTGGATTTGATTGACATCATGGAATAGCTGTCTATCAAACATTTGTGACCATAGATTTTAAACTACATATTGGATTTTCTTAGAGGATGTAATGGTGTGGGGTTCTGCACTACATTCATAGCGTTAAAGGGTGGAACCAGGTTTGTACTTTGTAAACTAATACTTGAATGGAAATGTTCATTTTATTTTGTGTGACGTTGGTAATAGGCCAAAAGGGATGTGATAAAATAGTAATTCTAAGGATTCTGACTACAAATTTCTTGATTTGTGTGCGTGTGAGGTCTAATATGAAATCACCTTGTTTACACCAAGGGGAAAAACATAGACAACATGTTTACTCCATTTATATACAAGAATAGGAAAATTCCTTTCAAAATGCACTTTGTCTCGCAAATTACAGAAATGATCGCATACTTAGGTTAAAAATATCATCTTTCATAACCCTATATGCACTTATATTCTTTGTTTAATTCTCTAGTAGCATTTCTTGGGGTTACATTGTTTATTGCAACAACATTTAAGGTAGACACGTAACATTTTGATGTTGATCTCTTTTATCACTATCAGTATTGTTTTGAAGTTGAAACTGAGCAGTTCTTTTAACTTTTGTTGTGCAATAGGTTTTGGGCACATGTAATAATGACATATGTATTTGCAATATGGACGTACTATGTACTTTATACAGAGTATGAAATGATAAAATCCATGAGACTTCAGTTTTTAGAAGCACAACATCGTCGCCCTGATCAATTCACGGTATGTTTTCCATATATTAAGTTATTTAATTCCATGGGATTGTCCTATTTTGAAAACCAAACATATGTATTCCTTTTATCATTGTTTATCTATTTATTTTTTAAAAGTATGTGAAAGGCAAGATTAAGACTGCATTTTGAACAATCTCATCACTTTGAAGAATAACAAAATAGTGTGGGCAAACAATTTGATACATTTGCATGAATGCATGTTTGAGCGTATGAATGTATATGTGTAAATGTGTGCACAAAGTGTTTGTAATAAGTTGTCATGTAGTGTTGTGTGTGTACGTGACAAAGTGTTTGTAATAATGTGCACGTGGCAAAGTGTTTGTAATAATGTGCATGTGGCAAAGTGTTTGTAATAATGTAAAATAGTGGGGCATTTTAAATGTTTATGGGTAGTTCGAAGTTAGTTGGGTAGTTGCCAAAAACCTACTGTTATTTCTGTAAGTATGCATCTATGTGAGAGATGGTGGGGGGGGGGGGGTGAGGGTGTGTTTTTTCGTCGAAGTGTATTTTTGGTAGATTGTTCGTTGAGTATGATGTATTGCAGATAGTTGTCATGCAGGATACACGTTGTGTGCATAGTGTATCCATTTGTATTTGTAAGTTATTCCCATTGTGTATTTTCTTTACATAAGTGGTAATGGAATTGTATTTTAGTGTGTTGTATTCCATATCTACATGTTGACTTCATTGCCTATTTGGAGCTGGGTTGAGTTTGGTGACATGGAGTTGTGACACTCTAGAGGGTACGCAATGACAAAAATGGGATGCTTACAGTGTAGTTGACGAACAATGTAGTTTTCCCCCAGAGGAGGGAAGATTGGAGGTTGCAATAGAAGAAGACGTAGACTTGTTTGTTGATGTTGATGAAGAACCAATGCACTGAGCAGATGTGCAAGTGGATGCACAACCAGACATGCAAGCGGATGCGCATGAAGGATATGTACAAGTGTTCATGAATGAAGAAGATATACATATACAAGTGTTCGCACACAAGGGAGAAGCACAAGTGTTCATGCATGAAGGTGGCGTGCGAGTGTTCAAGCATGAAGTAGATGTATGATGAACAATGTTGTGCACGTGAAGGTGTGCATGGTGACGTGGAAGTGCATGCTAACAAAGGTGTGCATGTTGACAAAGAAGTTTGCACAACTAAAGATGTGTGTATTAATGTGGAAGTGCGTGTTGACCAAGAAAAATGGTTGATAACACATGTGGAGGTGACAAAGATGTGCACAAATGAGCGAGTTTGCACAAGCGAAGATGTGCATGCAGATGGAGGAGCTTGCACATATATGGAAATTTGAGTTCACACCAATGAAGTTAGGCATGATGAAACTGACAAGATTGATGAAGAAGGAAATTTCGTTTGGCATGAAAGGCTAGGGATGGTTGGGGTAGGTGGTGCGATAGACAACACACATGAAAAATGTTTGGCATTGGAGCAATTGCAAGTTGGTGTGTCCAATGGTGAGCAAGACAAGAGTTTGACATCGGAGCAAGTGGATGAAGTGTCCAATAGTGCATGAGAGGAGAGTCCGATACTAGAGCAACTGTAGGTTGGTGTGCTTGATGATGAGCAGGATGAGAGTCTGACATTAGAGAAACTACAGGTTGGCACATTTCATTGTGCGTGGGACGAGAGTCCGACACGAGAGCAATTGTGGTGGGGTGGGTTTGATGATGTGCTTGAAGCTGGTGAGACATGCAAACAACCATTGCCAATGTGGAATCATCTTGTCACAACAACAATTAATTTTGGCATTGTTGAGTGGTATTTTCACCCGATTGTGAAAACACACTCTCCGATAGGATTTGGGTTCTAAATCCTCTCTTGCAAAGAAATTTAATAAATAATTTCTCCAAGGTTCCGCTATGTTAGCATTTTAAATAATCTCAAATAAAGATATTCAATAAAAGTGCTTGGAACACCTTAGTGGTTGCAAGTAACTGAAAACAAGGGGCAATGTTGGTTTATTTTACTGTGAAACTTTAATGATTGTTCGTTGAACCCGAATAAAGCAAATGTGATTTGATCTTGGCGATGAAAATCATTTTATTTTCAGTTTCGGTATATTTTCAAGTTGTTTATTTTAATGACTGTAAATTAAAATAAACAGTTAAACTTTCTGGAAATAAAAGTGCAGAAAAGATATAAATAAAATGCAAAGAAAAATGAAACTAAACTACATTCAGGGGCTGCAATCCTATCTGACAAAACCGAAGATAATGAGGTTTTCTGCATACAACCTAACCTATTGAACCTGCAAACATGCACAATCCAGATAAGCTAGGTGCTGGTTTCTGGGGTTTTCACTGTGATTTTCAGATTTAGACATTCGCATGAAGCAACCAAGAGCACTTGCATTAAACTTCACCTATAAGCCTAGAAATCTGAAAGGGGAAAATAAAACATTAAATCTTGCATGCAAAAAATGACTCCTTTCTTGTCAATGAGATGCAAACACTCTGAATTTTCTGTATTAAGAATTTATCAATTTACAATGACAGAAATCTCTAGTTTTCTCAAAACCAGAAAAAGGGGAAGAAAAACACTCCAAAGCAGGCCCAGAATGGCTTCTCGCCTTCGGCACTGCAACTCTGCTCGCAGCGGTTTTCGACCCTTGTACCAATCTGTGCTTCTGCTTTTATACTTTCTGGCAATGCTCTCTGTTTCGCCCTGTGACGCTTCGTTTCATCTCCCAGATCGCTTCGTTTCACCTTCCCCGCCTTTTCGTTGTTTTTGACTTTATGTTCGACATCGAGACGCTTGATCTTCTCTGTGAACTGTAACGCTTCTGTAGCCCTTACACCTTTATGCCACGTGTTCCGCGCTTTTTTGCATGTTCCGTAATGGCCCCCTGTAAATTGCGACCAAAAATAGCATGTCGCGATATCGCGACGTTTTTATGTATGCAGCTTTGCCCCTCTACCTGTATCGCGAAAACAAGACATGTCGCGATATCGTGACATTTTCTATCAGTAGCCTTGTTTGTCATCATGCATCGCGAAAATGATACATGTCGCGATATCGTGACATTTTTCTGCTATCGGACCGCATGGATGCAACTTGTCACGAAATCGCGACGTTTTTCTCTTCGCTGTGTTTTGTTGCACCTCACACAAACGCGACATGTCGCGAAATTCGCGACACTTTTTCATTTCGGTACCATCTCTTCGCTTCTCGTGAAATCATGACGCTTTTCTCTTTCGCATCTCGTTGCTTTCTTCACGAAATCGCGACATCTTCCAATCAATCGATTATTGAGTGACATGTCGCGATATCGCGACATTTTTCCACTTTTCTTTCTCTCTCTTGCTATGATCCTGATTTCACAACACGTCGCGATATCGCGACATTTTCTCTTCATTTCTGAACGCGACATGTCGCGAAATCGTGACAACTTTTCATTTCTGGCGACGGAGCAACATGTCGCGAAATCGTGACAACTTTTCATTTTCGGCCGCGACGGAGCAACATGTCGCGAAATCGTGACAACTTTTCATTTTCGACCGCGACGGAGCAACATGTCGCGATATCGTGACAACTTTTCATTTTTGGTCGCGACGGAGCAACATGTCGCGATATCGCGACAACTTTTCATTTCTAGTCGCGATGGAGCAACATGTCGCGATATCGTGACACTTTCTTTTTCTTGCTATATTTTGCTCTTCCTTTGATTTTTTAGCATCTGGGCCACTGCAGTCTTCTTTGAAAGCATGCAAAAAAGGTGGGTCCCCAATTTTGGGGTGTGTTGTGGATCAGCCACAACAAATGGCGACTCTATTGTCAAATGCTCCTGAGCATTTTGGTGAGAACCCAACCTGAAATATACAAGCTTAGATACAAGCATCAGCACATAAAAGATAAACAAATACCGATAGATCAAAAATACATGAAACATCAGAATCATTAAGTATCAGCTCGATGTGTGCAATGTGTTTTCATTCCCTATCGCTTAAACTTGATCAACATTCCATTGTCAATTTTATATGAATGCATATGTGGGATTGTGAATGATTTGTGTAACCTAATAAATATGCTTAGATATTTTGCTTTTATCAAGGCATAGACCTTCTAATATCATACACAAACATTCAAGATTATCAAACCCTCTTAGGATCAACTATATGTATAATGAATTGCTTTATTAGATCCCAAAGTTGGTTATGAGTCACTACTATCTTGAACCCATGTGCGAGTGAAAGTGAAATCAGAGCTTTGGGAAATCAGACTCCCAACCTAATCGAGATGAGAGTTTAACCCTATTCTTACTACTCTGATTTGGAATTCATTACCTCACTTTGAGCAAAATAATTTAACCAATTATGGAAGAAATGGTCATGCTAGCCTAACCCTTCGAACAATCAGTGGTCTTGTTTTTTAGACAAGACATGCTGCCATGCATGGGCATACTTAACCCCATAATCCATAATTTGGCCTCATTCATTCTTTTTCTTTTATTTCTTGGACCTTTGGGATGACTACCCATCCTTGCTAGGGACATGTAGTACGATCCTTCCAATCCAATATTGAGATGAAATGGGAAATATTAGTTTTTTTACTTCTTAGACCTTGGGGATGACTACCCATCCTTGCTAGGGACATGTAGTACGATCCTTCCAATCCAATATTTAGATGAAAATGGGAAATATTAATTTTATTTCTTGGACCTTGGGGATGACTACCCATCCTTTGCAGAGGACATGTAGTACGATCCTTCCAATCCAATATTTACGATGAAATGAGACATAGGAGTTTTGGGGAATCAGATTCTCAACCTAAGCGAGATGAGAATTATGCCCTATCCTTACTACTCCATGTAGGTCAAATCAGAGCTTTGGGGAGTTGGATCCTCAACCTAAGTTCGATGAGGATTTAACCCTATCCTTACTACTCTGATTTTAGGCTTTAAGCTTTATGGAAGTGGTAAAAACCACTGTTTTAAGGATCATGTTGCATAATAGGATAGACATGAAATATTCTTTTCGCCTCGACCTTTTCTTCCAAGCAAGGTTTTGATCATTTTACTCAAGATCCTTTTTAGTGTGTATAAAATGTGCTTGGTTCTAGATATCTTCGAGACTTAGTTCCCAACCTTAGGATTTTCTTCTTATTTATGTTATAGCATAACCCTAAGAGGATTTGACACACTTTAATGATTTGTATTTGAAATGCATATGCAACTAAGATGACATGTATATGCAAAGTGGAATGTGACATGAGATGTGAATGCACTGCTTCTTTTGGAATATATCATCTACTTTCCCATAATGTGCAAAACTGACAACTTCATGCATCACAAGATTCAAACGATATTATTTAAATGTTTGTGTTACTTGTGGAGCTTCTACAACACAATTCCAATGTTTCATACTCTCCTGATCTTAGGCATAAGTTGACATCTCAAAATTTTCTTTTTTTTTTTTATATATATAAAAACAAACTAAACATGTCAAATGAAATCAAACACACAACTTAAATCATGATTAAACTAACAATCCAAAAAATGAAACTTGAAAAACACAAACCAAAACCAAAACCCAAAAACAATCCCAAAAACAAAAACTTGAAAGCCCACACCAAAAAACCAAAAATTATATACACTATTGTACAAGATGATGCCAAGCTTGGACTATTACTTTCCTGGATCCCAAACATGATTAGAACATATCAAAAAACATATGACACAATACACATGCCAAATTTTGTAGGAATCCAACAATAATAAGATCAAACCAAGCAATGCAACAAATTTCAACTTGCCATGCTCACCATTCCAATTTGATTTAGTTCTATTACCAACATCATAGGTGAGATTCAAATCAAATTGATTAGACAATGGTTGGTATTCAATTTTATCTTGTCTATTCTTTAAAGTGCAAGTTTCATCATTCCATTCATGATTTAGAAGTAGGCTTTCCTTTTCAAATGTGAGATGTTGCAAACAAGAGCCTATTTCTAAAAGTCTTGAATTCAAATCATTTTCCAGGATTTTAAAGCAATCAAAATCATTCAAAACTTGACAAGCATCAACAAAATTTGGCATTTCCTCATTAATGATGTTAGCATCCAAAGGGACATCATGTAACCTATCACTTGAAATTTTTGTAGCTACTACCAAAGGTAAAGATTTCACCTTGTCATCCATACTCAACCCATCATGGTTAGAATTTACCACAACTTGATGAGTGTTAGTAGCTTTTTCTTTTTTCTCATTGTCTTCTTCATCATCCAATACCTGTTCAAAAACACCAAAGTTAGGCACCCAATCAAACATGCGTCCATATTTTTCAAAACAAGAGCCTAGTTTTTCAAGATATGTGTCGCGTGACACCTTTCCATGATCAATGGCTTGAGTTGCCTCAAAATCCATATTTTCATTAGGATCATCAATAGTATCAAACCCACACCACTTAGGTTTCGTAATTTCCTCATTTTGAGATGGCATAGACATTGTAGAAACAATAGGTGGATCAAGATTTTCGATTTCTTGCCCCTCAAGGGGAACAAAAACAATTGATTCTCCTTCTTCATCCATGGTAGTAGAATCATTATCCTTCTCCAACCTTTGATGAGATTCCAACCCTTCTTCCAAAACATTCTCAGATTGTACAGGACTTGTAATATCCTCATATGAAAGGGCAATTGTATTATCCTGCATATCAATAGGCACACAAATTTCATCGGAAGGTTTGGAGTGAGCATACTCTTCCCAAGAATCATAATGATCATCTTTCAAAATCAAATTGTGATGCTCAACTATTTCTTCATCATCTTTTAATTCATCAACATGTTTCTCATCAAATTTATCTTCTCCTTCCTTAGATGGTTCAATTACTTCCAAAATTGGGTTATTGCTTGTATTCAAATTGATAAGGTTATCATAATCCACATGTGTAACCCATGATTCACGTTTAACATAATTTGGAAGGTGTGAATTTTTTGGGCCATTACTTTCAACAATGTCATCCAATGTGTCATCCGAATCAGATTCATCCTCATAGAATTCATCTTTTGGTGAGTCAAGGGTTTCCAATCTGTCACATGTTTCCATACTAGTTGGATCTAGTACTCCTCCCTTGCCTAAAATCATATTCTTATGAAAATCATTGAAATTGATTTTAGAAACATCTTTTGAATCAAGATGAGTATTTTGAAGTTGATTCATACTTAAGAAAGATGGTTGATCTTGCATAGTAGGTTGAGGATTTTGAAATTGATTGAAGCTTGGGAATGATTGTTGATTCTGAAATTGATTCACACTTGAACTTGGTTGAGGTGGATAAATCATTGGGTGGGTAAGGGAGGTATTAAATGATTGAAGATTACATGATCCAAAACCCACACCATAATTTTGACAACTCAATTGTTGCTCAATTGCCATTGCTTGAGTATAGGCTTGTGACAAAGATGTAATTTGAGGCATCCCTCGCAAATATGTGGAAATGAGTGGGTCAAGAGCATTGATGTATATTTGGAGAGCCACTTCTTCTTGAAGAACATAAAATGTCACTAATTGAGTATATAATCCAAAGAACCTTTCAGAAAATGACTTCACATTTTCACTTGGTCCTTTTCTAATATAGACCAACTGATTGTACATGAGGATTGGGTCAACTCGCTCTTTGTTGAATTGATTAAGAAATGTTGCCTCTAGTTGAGCCCAAGAAGTGATAGACCCTAAAGGCAGACTTGTAAACCAATCATATGCCACTTTGTCCAAGGTGTAAGGGAACATTTTACAAGCAACATCATCATACCAACTTGTTAAGTGATTCACAACAAATTTGAATGCTTGAATATGTTCTTCTGCAGTATTTGTCCCATTAGACAAAAATTGAGGAAGACATCTCTCAAAACCAACGGGCAAATAATGTTGAACTCCTGGTATGTTCAATGGGCTACCTGTCATCCACGGTGTAAACATAGCCATTAGTGAATCTTAAAGAATATAACTTTAATACCCAAAATTATTATTTTTTATTTATTTATTGATTTATTTTATTTTATTTTTTAAATCAAATCAAATCATATTATTCCTGTATGAACAATCAAAGCGTTAAGAACAGTGCATAGCAATTCCTGTAGCACTTAAATCACAATAAAATAAACCGTTTCAGCCCTCCTTCTAGCACCAATCTGTTGAGTGATTGTTAAAGAGGGCTAAAGATAATAACCAGTAGGGCATGAAATATACAAAAATTTTAAATCTAAATCACACTAAAATAAACCCATCCAGCCCTCCTTCTAGCGCCAATCTGTTGAGTGGTGTTAGAGGAGGCCGAAGATGCTAATCAAATGGACTTGAAATATTTAGCAATGTAAAGCTCTTAAACAATTATAAACCCGTAGCATCTAAAATCATGATAAAATAAACCTTTTCATGCCCCGAAGAATAAAAAAAAAAAAACAAAAAAATCCAGCCCTCCTTCTAGCGCCAATCTGTTGAGTGGTATTTTCACCCGATTGTGAAAACACACTCTCCGATAGGATTTGGGTTCTAAATCCTCTCTTGCAAAGAAATTTAATAAGTAACTTCTCCAAGGTTCCGCTATGTTAGCATTTGCAACGTATTAATAATCTCAAATAAAGATATTCAATTAAAATGCTTGGAACACCTTAGTGGTTGCAAGTAACCGAAAACAAGGGGCAATGTTGGTTTATTTCACTCGTGAAACTTTAATGATTGTTCGTTGAACCCGAATAAAGCAAATGTGATTTGATCTTAGCGATGAAATTATTTTATTTTCAGATTTTGGTATATTTTCAAGTTGTTTATTTTAATATCTGTAAATTAAAATAAAAGTTAAACTTTCTGGAAATAAAAGTGCAGAGAAGATAAAAATAAAATGTAAAGAAAAATGAAACTAAACTACATTCAGGGGCTGCAATCCTATCTGACAAAACTGAAGATAATGAGGTTTTCTGCATACAACATAACCTATTGAACCTACAAACATGCATAATCCAGATAAGCTAGGTGCTGGTTTCTGGGGTTTTCATTGTGATTTTCAGATTTAGACATTCGCATGAAGCAACCAAGAGCACTTGCATTAAACTTCACCTATAAGCCTAGAAATCTGAAAGGGGAAAATAAAACATTAAATCTTGCATGCAGAAAATGACTCCTTCTTTCTTGTCAATGAGATGCAAACTCTCTGAATTTTCTGTATTAAAAATTTATCAATTTACAATAACAAAATCTCTAGTTTTCTCAAAACCAAAAAAAGGGGAAGAAAAACACTCCAAAGCAGGCCCAGAATGGCTTCTCGCCTTCGGCACTGCAACTCTGCTCGCAGCGGTTTTCGACCCTTGTACCAATCTGTGCTTCTGCTTTTATACTTTCTGGCAATGCTCTCTGTTTCGCCCTGTGACGCTTCGTTTCATCTCCTAGATCGCTTCGTTTCACCTTCCCCGCCTCTTCGTTGTTTTTGACTTTATGTTCGACATCGAGACGCTTGATCTTCTTTGTGAACTATAACGCTTCTGTAGCCCTTACACCTTTATGCCACGTGTTTCACGCTTTTCTGCATGTTCCGTAATGGCCCCCTGTAAATCGCGACAAAAAATAGCATGTCGCGATATCGCGACGTTTTTATGTATGCAGCTTTGCCCCTCTACCTGTATCGCGAAAACAAGACATGTCGCGATATCGCGACATTTTTCTGTCAGCAGCCTTGTTTGTCATCATGCATCGCGAAAATGATACATGTCGCGATATCGTGACATTTTTCTGCTTCGGACCGCATGGATGCAACTTGTCACGAAATCGTGACGTTTTTCTCCTTCGCTGTGTTTTGTTGCACTCAGCGCGAAAACGCGACATGTCGTGAAATCGTGACACTTTTCATTCCGTACCATCTTACTGCTTTACGTCGTGAAATCGCGACGCTTTTCTCTTTCGAGCTGTCTCGCTGCTTTTTGTCGTGAAATCACGACGCTTTTCTCTTCGGGCTGTCTTGTTGCTTTCTTGCAGAAATCGCGACGCTTTTCTCTTCGGGTACGTCTCGTTGCTTTCGTCGTGAAATCGCGACGCTTTTCCCTTCGCTGTCTCGCTCTTCGTCGCGAAATCGCGACGCTTTTCTCTTTCCCCCCTTCCTCCATCCACTTTTCCTTTCCCTCCCTCCTTCCCACACTCGAAATCGCGACACCCTTTCACTCTGCATTATCTTCTTGCTTTCTATCGCGAAATCGCGACACCCTTTCACTCTGCATTATCTTCTTGCTTTCTATCGTGAAATCGCGACACTTTTCTTCTACATCCACTTTGGTTGCTTTCTGTCGCGAAATCGCGACATTTTTTCGTTCGTACCACTTTGCTTGTCTGAGCCGCGAAAACGTGACATGTCGCGATATCGCGACATTTTCCACTTTGTCTTTCTCTCTCTTCTATGACCCGTGATTTCACAACACGTCGCGATATCGCGACATTTTCTCTTCATGATGCATTCTGCTGCTCTTAGCCGCGAAAACGCGACATGTCGTGAAATCGCGACAACTTTTCATTTCTAGCCGCGACGGAGCAACATGTCGCGAAATCGCGACAACTTTTCATTTTCGGCCGCGACGGAGCAACATGTCGCGAAATCGCGACAACTTTTCATTTTCGGCCGCGACGGAGCAACATGTCGCGAAATCGCGACAACTTTTCATTTTTGGCCGCGACGGAGCAACATGTCGCGAAATCGCGACAACTTTTCATTTTCGGCCGCGACGGAGCAACATGTCGCGATATCGCGACAACTTTTCATTTCTGGTCGCGACGGAGCAACATGTCGCGATATCGCGACAACTTTTCATTTCTGGTCGCGACGGAGCAACATGTCGCGATATCACGACAACTTTCTTTTTCTTGCTATATTTTGCTCTTCCTTTGATTTTTTAGCATCTGGGCCACTGCGGTCTTCTTTGAAAGCATGCAAAAAAGGTGGGTCCCCAATTTTGGGGTGTGTTGTGGATCAGCCAAAACAGGCATATTGCACAACTGCCCCATGTTTCATGGTGGTGAAATAGAGGACCTAATCAAACATTGGAAAGTCTGCCTCATGATGTGAAGGGCCAATGGCCAGAAGAATGAAGCAGATTGAAGGAGGTTATTCCTTGTGAAATTTTGTGGAATCACAATGTATTGGTACATGAGATTGCCAGAGGGTGAGTAACAAACTTGGGAAGACTTGCACAAAGCATTTGTGCAAGAATTTTGGTTGTTCCACAATGGCGATGAGGTCATTGCTGAAATTTATAAAATGGAACAAGTTGAAAAAGAGTCTGTTTGGTTCTACAACCATGGTTGAGTGGGTTTTTTACCCATCTAGAGGAGCATCCATCAGACACATTGAAGAAAAGGTGGTTTGTGGAGGGCCTTCTTCTTATGTATTGGAAAAATATTAGGGTGGTACCTACAATGTCATATCAAGAGGCCTTTAAGTGGGCCTTGAACTTGGAAAGTGATTCAAAGGGGTCATTAAAATACTGGGATCTTGTTAATGAGGATGAGAGAAACCATGAAGATGGAAATGACTCTAACGTTGAAAGTGACTTTGACAATGAGAGTGACTCTTGCAGAAAAAGTGATGATTCTGAAAAAAAAAAGGTAGTTTGGAGGATGATTTGAGTCCATCACCCAAGTGTTGGGGTTGAGAAGTCAGTGAAGAAAGGAGCTATGACCCCAGGATGATTGCAACGTGGAAAATGCGTGTAAAGACGTGAATTCATCACTGCAGGTTTGTGCAACACAAAGGGAGATTCTACCAAGGAGGGATGCCACTTATGGTGCTGTCCATGACAACCGCTAGAGAACTGGAAGATGCTGAATTGAGTATGATATTGAGGGCAGACCCTTTATGCAATGTTGGGGAAAATTGTATTCTTGATCTTGGAAAATAATATAAAAACCATACATCTAATAACTAAAATATTTAATGTTTGCCCTATTTTAATTGTCATAAATTGTTGGCATCCCATGGCTTTTTCTCAAGGCTATGTGGAAACGAGATAACTGTTGGTTAAATATAAAATAAAGTCAATTTACTGATGAATGAAGTCAATTAAAAAAAGAAGGCAGGAAGAGGCTTGCACCTTGATAAGCATATGTGAGGATGCCAATTTGACAGTTTCTTAATCAGCTGCTGATAATGCCCTTGATTGTTGGTTTGAATGCCTATACTGGATAAGTCCAGAATGGGATTCTATGTTATTAAGTGTCAGGAATAGTGAAGGAACAATATCTTTTTTGTAGTGCTTAAATGTGTCTGAAACTTGGATACCTAGTACTATTAACTAAATATAGGCCATGTTTTACCGATTATTTTCGAATTTATCACATCATTATTTTAATGAATTTATCACATCATTATTTTAATTCAAATAATAAGTAATAAAAGCTCAGCCCACTAAAGACTTGAACAAGGTTTAATACGCACCTTGGCCCAGTAAAGGACTAAACAAGGATCAATACAAAACTTAGCCCACTAAAGGGCTAAATAAGACTCAATATATTCCTTAGTCCAATAACAGGATGAAATATGGCTCAATACAGATCTTGGACAAATAATATAAATAATTACAGCTAAATGCAGATATTATCCTAATAAAATAACAGAGTACAACTCAATACAGAACTTAGGTCAATAACACGACTGAAAAAACTTCATGCAAAGCACAGTTCAATAACAACAACAAAGTCAACATTTTTTAATTCAAAACAATACAGTAGTAATCCATAGCAGCAAGAAGCAGTTGTACAACATTCATGACAAATATGATAGCATTTATGACAATCATCTCTGCTTGTATGTTATTAATAGCATTTTAAAAATGCCAAAAGAACATTTATAACAGTCAAGTTCTACTTAAAACTGTAGTTCAACATACTTTTCTGATGTCACTAAACACTGTGATGATATAAGCAGTCAAAGAACATTAAACATTAGCCAAAGGACAGGTTCATGCATACCAATGTTACTATGTACTTTGATAATATCCCCATGCTCAGTGCGAGATAGATTCTCTTGCTGCAATGAAGTAACATCACTGATTTCTAGGGGGTCCAAATGGAGATTTATTGGTCAAATGGTGAATTTTCACCTTCTAAAAAGATGTCATTTTATTGGTATCTAATGTTGTTGGGCTGAAAGGTCTCCTAAAGCCAGCAGCTTGGTCCACTCAGCCATTAAATCTAATTAAATTCAATAAGTTATTTGTCGGATTTTATCCAGAAAAATGATGAACATGATGATGTCATAAAAAGGGTTAATGGTCTTTTGTTGAATTTTGGTTTCTTTCTTGGTATTTGCTCATACATTTTACTCCACTACCTTGAACATGCAGTTGATGCTTCTTGGTGATGTTTAGGCCTAATCTGGCACATAACATTAACATCATAAAAAGTCTGACAAGCTGAGCTTGATTAGTTAAGATAGATTGCCTTTCATGGGGAGGTACATGTTCAAGTCAGGCAACATAGAGGCCCAATGTGTGAGTGGCGGTTGCTTGACTCAAGTGAGTTGTCTTGGATGCACAATAAACTAAAATCTGTGGTAGCTGTTTCAAAGTGTGTATATTTATATAAAGATAGAGAGAGAACATAACAATCATAAGGTGCAACATGTTTCAGTACCATATTTGATTCTTCCAAATAGAATATTACTCAGAAATAGATGGCATTAGAAGCACAATTAATTTTTTTTTCCTCATTTTTGGAAAGATTTTAAAGTATAATTAGGAAAGCAGCATGATAAATACGAAACTGTAGACAGGCAAATTGATACGTCCTTATTTGCTGAATCAGTTTTGGTATTGTAGAAGTACGCAAAGTGTTTGACGAAATGCGCGTGGATATATTTAATAATGTTGTAAAGTGCAATTTAATAATGTACGTAAGAATAAATTCATGTAATTTAATTATGTCGGCTAAATAAGAATTATAAGCTAATTCGTCCTGTAGTGGAAATGTCATGTAATGCAAGAGCAAATGCACATGAAATGTAATTTGAGGGAAGTTATGAGGTAGTTGGAGAACATAACTACTTTTGGGTGTATAAATAAACCCCCCTCATTCATTGAAGTTGTTCACCCATAGAAGATGTGCAGGCAATAGGGAGAGCAATACATGGAGATTGATGCAGTCCATTGTTGTGTGCAGCCATGAAGGATGTTCAGCCTAGGGTTTGTAGGCTGAGATTGTAATGCTGAAACTGTAATGCTGTATCATAAATGCCATTGTTAATACAAACTGCTGTAATTACTGTTATCTACCATTGTTGGTGCTATTTCTGTCATTGCTGCTGTTATTATTGCTGTTGCAGGTTTTTTGTGCATTATTATTGCTATACTACAAGGATTGCAGATCTGTAGAACTATTAAGTGGAAATGGACTATTTGTTAGCATGTGAAATTTCATTTCTACAGAAACCTGGTATATATATGATTGAAATGCAAATATATGATATATGCTTATGACAATCTATAGTAGCTTGGCTACTACCTTCGAATTTCAACCAGGAATCAGTTGTGGAGGACAAAGGAGAAAGAATTTGCAACCCTGGAGGTAGTAGTATGAACTGGAATTTTTGGAATATTTTCCAGGAAAATGACTAAGTATGGAAATTGGCGATTCGTCAATAAAATCCTAATTCGTCAGCCAATCAGTGGTTCATCAACTTTCCTTTCAACATCACCATGACGTCATCCACATTTGTCAAAATGGTTAAGTTTGAAAACTCCCGATTTGTCAATAAATCAGCGATTTCTTTGCAAATCAAGTGAATCGGTGGACATTGAACCATGGCATGGAATTTGAGGTGTGATTTTCAAGGAAAACACCTAGAAAGTGACATTTTGTCTTCATTTCATGCAAATTAGGAGATAGAAGGCTGCTAAACTAATCTAGCCATGTGACCTTTTTGTGGCATGGCTTTATGCTAAAAATTGCCTGAAAATCTATTCGTTTATCCTCACTACACTGTTAGGGGCATTACTCTGTGCTCGGGACTTCGTTTTGATCTAGTCAAAATGCGTTCGAAAGATTAGAGGAGGATCTATAGCTCGATAGGACTTGGACCAACTAAATGGAAAAAATGCTTTGAAGGCCCTAAAAAATGCAAAACAAAATAGTTACTAAAATAGTATTTATCTACTTTTAGATTTTCGTAGCCAAAATGCATCTCTAGCTATGTTGACACATCTGTAGAAGACAAAACACAAAATGACAAGTCACATGTATGTAATTTTCATTTAATATGCACTTTGTAACCCATGGAAGGTGAATCACCACATTTTCATATGGGTGACTTAACTCACGGAAGGTGAACCACTACATTTTCATATGGGTGACCTTCCATATTCAATAAGATGGATTTCAACACACCAATTCTTGTATAAAGAGAGATGCACCCTTGATTGTAAAAAGCATGAGTAATGGATGCAATGTTATAGCCTCAAATATCTTCTTAGAGATTGCTTGCATTGTACTCTATTTTTTGAGCAATAAAATCATTCTACTATTTTGCTTATATACTCTTGTGTTTTGGTTTGTTATACTCTATTATTTCTGAATTGCATTCTTTCTTGGATTTCCTTAACTCAAAATTTTGAGTTTCGGAAGAGCTGAAATTGTGAGTTTCGGATTAGTGGTATTACAGCGGTTTGTCTTTTGAGTGTATGTCCATAAACACAAGATCAGGATATCGAAAGTTTGGGTATCAGATGCGAGATCCCTCTGATTACCTCCCTTGTCATTCCAAACGGCCCCAGGCAAGAAGTAGAATGGACAACATCAAGACAGTCTATCCTTTCAAGAAGATGTTCAACTAAGCCCTCATAAAATAGAGGAATGAGATGATGGACTAGTTTGCTCAAATTTTTCAATGATTCCAAGTTCTGCAACTTCCTCTTCACATCCTCTTATTGCACTAACACCACTCAATGCTTCCTCACCTTTTAAGGTACAAGTGAAAATTGGTTGAATCAGTTATATTCATACTTCTTTGTAAATAAATTCACCGATAGTGAGAAAATCACCTTTGAAAGCTTCATTACTTGTCCAAAATTGGTGGGAATCATATTGTAACAAGGTTATGGAAGAGAATGAAGACGAAGTAGTGTTCACATCGGATAATTTCACGAAGGCTGTCAAGGAAGAATATTATCCTCTAGGAGCCTATGAAGACCAATACATGCGATGGCAACAATTGTGTCAAGGTAAAGAGCAATCTATTCAAGATTATACTGATGCTTTCCACTCTATGGAAGCAAAGATAGGTATTCAAGATATCGAAAGACATCGAATCCTCAAGTACTGCAATGGGTTGCAATGGTACATTCAAGAGGACATAGACCTCTTTGAATTCAAGATATTGGGAGAGGCATTTAAACTACTTGTCAAATTGGAGCAGAAGCACAAAAACAAAATTATAAGAGAAGGAAAAAATAGCAAAAACTAGAACACTATGTGCCAACCAAAGAAAGGCAAGAGTGACTCTCCAAAGAATCAGGATAAAGGGGGTTAACCCCAAAATCAGAATTGGAAGCAAAAAAATGACTCCCAAGAAAAGAATCCCATGAAGGCCAAGAGTGGCAAATGGTGTGATTATCACAAGATAAATCGACATTTGAGGGAGGAGTGTCAAGCAATTTAGTCATTGTTTGCTGAGTCGCAACCCTCTACATCCATTGCACCATTGCCTCCACATCCATAGGCTAAGGATAGAGGGAATTGTGGAAGCCCAACAAATTGTGACCATTGCCACCATGCATGCTACACTAGAGGAGCCACAAGAGGAGCGCATGTTTCACTCACAAATGTGGGTCAAGGGTAAGCCATTACATTTCATTGTTGATAGTGGCAGTCAAAAGAATTTGATTTTTGCTTAGATAGTGAAGGATTTCAATTTTCTTGTTACATCTCACCCACAACCATATAATGTTGGATGGTTTCAATAGGAGAGAGACATTCATGTCACTCAACAATGCCTCCTCTCTTATGCCATCAAGCCCTTCAAAGTTGAAGTTTTGTGCAATGTCGTGCCCTTGGATGTTTGTGATGTGATTTTGGGCCAACCATTTATGTGGAAGAAGTATGGTGTATTTTAGTCTAGGCCCTGAAGTGTCATCATCATTATTGGAGGTTACTGTTGGCCACGGATCCGTTTCCTGGGAAGGACTTGGTGTGTCAATGCGCCCTAGACCCGCAGACCGATATTGAAAGGCCGGGAGGAAGGGATGTCCCCCGTGCTGATCTCCGGAGAAGGCCGACTCCTTTCCTAACCTACTTGGGGGTTTTTAGATAAGAGTGCAGGAAAGAGATTAAAAAAGGGGGTAAAGGGAATTGGAAAGAGATTGAAAAAGATAAGGGAACAGGAAAGGGATGTAAATATCATGCGTTTTGGGTGGGGGGAGAACAAGCAGCACGATCGCAAATTTGCATCCGAATCAACAACAATTAAAACAAAGCATGTAACAGAAACTGCAGCTGTTATTCTACCCTATGTATCCTTCTGTTTAGTATTCCAGATGCAAATAATCACCAATGCCCAAATCCAGAATTCAGAATTCAGATAGACAAATATAAATGGACATGAAGCAAAAATACTAGCAGAAGGCAGCATAAAAGACAGAGACAAGAAGCAGAGCCAAGGATGCTTTGAATTAATTAGAAGGTGGTCCGTCACAACAGAGTCCTCTAGCAATATGTCCCCCGCCCACCCTTGTACAATGAATGAGGCTGCTATTTATAGCGCAATTTTCCCCTCCGATTACATTTTGGGCACAGAATCCCAGACCTGACAAAAAGCTGCAAAAGTTGACAAAAGCGGCTGATGTTGACCTCTGCGGGTAAAGAATGTACTTGCAGCAAGGTCCTCCTGAAAATGTGGCAGCTCCGTGGAAATCCGGTAGGTGGGAAGTTGAGTTAGTTTGAATGGGGGCAGATGCGGTACAATTTGTCAGTTCATGCTCATCTGTCCGGTACCCTGGCGGCACACCTTTTGTCACATCTTTGACTCGAATCTCGAGGCTGGACACCTGTCAGCATCTGATGGAGGGGGAAGAAATCGTCTTTAAGCTCAGCCTTTGTATGAGCGCAGTCGGGAGGATGAGCGCAGTCGAGCGGGGCCCGACACTTAGAATATTTTTGGCTGCTTCTTCCTGTCTTTCTGCCCTATTGCGCACAAATGGATGAGCGCAGTCGGGCGGGGCCCGACACTTAGAATATTTTTGGCTGCTTCTTCCTGTCTTTCTGCCCTATTGCGCACAAATGGATGAGCACAGTCGGGCGGGGCCCGACACTTAAAATATTTTTGGCTGCTTCTTCCTGTCTTTCTGCCCTATTGCGCACAAATGTATGAGCGCAGTCGGGCGGGGCCCGAAACTTAGAATATTTTTGGCTGCTTCTTCCTGTCTTTCTGCCCTATTGCGCACAAATGGATGAGCATAGTCGGGCGGGGCCTGACACTTAGTCAATTTTTTGGCCTGAAATTGAGCTTCCTGGTCCTGCTTCCTTGGGCCATAACTTTTGATCCGTTGACCCGATCGCCTATTATAATATATCGTCGGAAAGCTAGCGAAAAGATCTGCAATGATAAAATATCCAAAGATTATTTCATCCATTTTATCGCCCCCGTTTATGGCCCGCTAAAACCCGAACACCTCCGCATGCTCTTTGCCGCCTTAAAGCTCCATACTTAGGCCAATGTTTACCAAAAAATAATGTGGCAAAAATGCCAACATTCCTGGCGGCTCGAGGGGCATTGAGCTCGCCTCAATGTGACGACCCAGGCCTTTATCCATTGGGCAACAAAGTCACCCTCACCTTCCTCTTGATACTCACTGCCGGCAGCAACCTCTTTCTCAAACCCTTGGCACCCATGGCCCTCTTGGAACACTAAAAAAAAAAACACTACACAAACTAAACTAAGAAAACAACTAAAACTTTGCATACTAGCCGGCTTATTTATATTATTTACACAAAAGTTGCGGCATGATTGGCATGCCGCCAACACAAATCTAGCTTTGGTTGCCTATCCGGTGAACCTGCAGTGTCCGGACCGGATCTGATTGTACTTCAGTTGATATTTGAAGTCCGGCTGGCCTCCCAAAGTTTGCTAGGTCGTGAACATGGTGCAACGTGGTAGGTTATCATTCATGCCGGTACTGTTGGTTACGAATCTGCCATGAGGAAAGGATTTTTGGTTAATGCGCCCAGATTCGCCCACCAGCATGAAATGCCGGAAGGAAGAGATGCCTTCCGAGCCAATCTCCGGAGAAGGCCGGCTCCTTTTGGGGGGGGCTTGATTTAAGCTAAAGGGAACAGGAAAGAAATGAAGGAACGGAAAGAGACAAATGTACAGAAAGAGATACAAATATGTCCAAAGGTTGGTGGGGGGGAACTAACGATGACGGGAACACACCAATCACCGCTACTCACTGCATACAAACACAGAGCATGACAAGGAACCGCAAAACCTAGGCGTACTTTCGATACACCAGCAGCGTATGCACGGCTTCAATAGCTCCCTAGCAAACATTCCCTACAAGGAACTAACAGCGGGGATCGTATCAATCACCGGATACGTACGCCGACGGGGTAGAAAGTAAACCTAGAGATGTCGAGCCGGGTATATGTGTTAGGTAGAGAGTTTAACCGCACGGCTTCAATGGCTCCCTAGCAAACATTCCCTACAAGGAACTAACGACGAGGGATCGCATCAATCACCGGATACGGGCCGACAACGTCACACACAACTGATGGAACTGCTACCAAATTTATAATGAATGCTTTAAATAATGAAGTACAGAAGGTGCTTTAAGCAAGCAATGCTAGAGGAACCTGATCGCCAAATGCCAAAGTGAATTAACGAGCAGCGACACAGGTGGGCCTAAGGCATATAATGAAAGACAGCATAAAAGAATAAAGACAGTAGAACAGAACCAAGCATACGATTGTATTCATAAGCGAAGCACGGTTACAATAAGCACGGTAGTTCCCTAACAAACATTCCCCTTCCACACTTTACAATGTTTTTCAGATGGGCTTTTATAGCCCGAGTCCCACCCGTTACATTAATGGGCACAGAGTCCCGATCAAACATGAGTCGACGAAGCGGCGAAAGAGCTGCAAATGCTGACCTTTTGTCGGATCGGGCTGTACCCGCGACATGGTCTTCCTGGAAGGCTGGACGGCCTACGTGGCGGAGTGCTTGGGTAAATCTTCAAGTCGGCAGGCTTGCTAGTAGGCTGGAGCGGGTGAAACCTCGGATCAGCTTTGAATGAGGCTATTAACGCAGCGGTGCGGGCAGCCCATGCTTATCCCTTTTGGTCGGCAGTCTTGGTTCAAATCCCGAAGTCGGACACTTGTCCGATGATGGGTTATGTCTATGTGACACATGCCTCGCCTTAGAGGGCGATCTATCCATCTTTGCTTGGGATCGGGGCTCCTTGGGATGCGTGCAGAAATCGGTGCGATCGGGGAAGGCCTTCAAGCCTTGGTCAAATTCCGGGTTTGTTCCCCTATCGTACACCTGTCAAGGGCGCATTCCCGCTCCGTTGAGAAGTCGAATCGCGCACAGAGCGAACACGGTGTCCGCCGCCATATGGACCTGCTCCGGCATTTTCCCTTTTTTCTGTATTGACCTGCCGGTGCAAGGTGCGCCCAGAAAGTGGGGCGGAGTCGGACTTCGCACCAGAACTGGGCGAAGTGCGAACTTCGCACCAAAACTGGGCGAAGTTCGCACTTCGCACCAAAACTGGGCGAAGTGCGAACTTCGCACCAAAACTGGGCGAAGTGCGAACTTCGCACCCAGACTTAGCCAATTTCAGATAGACCTGCTGGAAAGCTGGAAAATCAAGTGGGGAACTCCAAGGAAAAAAGGGGGAGAGAAAGAGAATGGGAAAGAAAAGGAAAGGGAGAGAAGGGAGAAAAACGGAAGGAGGAAAAGAAGAGCAGCACTGTTACAAAACAATATTGAAGACATTGCACCCCGTGCAAAATGTGACAACATTTCTGGCGGCTCGCGGGGTGTCGAGCTCGCCTCGGCGCAAAGAATCCATGCCTTCATCCTTTGGGTGCAGAGGAACTTGCCTCCCCGCCTTTTCTCGCTCTAATCTGTTCTCCTTGCGGCAACCGTTCTTCGATTCATCTTTGTCGGTTGCCTCATCGGTATCTCCTTCCGAAAGGTCTCCATTTCCTCGCTTCGCCTCGCACATGCGAGTGTACGCCTCTTGGGCTGAACGCCGAGGCTTTCGCTCGAATGGCTTGCGGTCAGCTATGTCTTCTAATGCTCCGTGAAAGCGGCGACCGCATGCGGGTCGATGGTGAGGTATCTTTTCTCTAACTCCCGAAAATAGGAGCGGATCCTGGAATATCTGGACACCATCCGAGTGACTGATTGTCTTGAATTGGCTCGATCCAGCTATCAATTTCAGTCTGTATCTGCTTCAAAGGACTGCCAATTCTTCTTTACCCGATCTAGGGTGAGGAGCTCGCCATTCTCAACAAAACCTGGACACCCATGTTCTGAAAGAGCGTGAAAGGGGGCCAGACAGATATCTTTTTCATGTCCGAATGCGTCAAGCATTCGTCTGGCCACTCTCACCTCTTCAACTTTTCTAAAATATTTGTGCAAGGTCACCCTTGCACCTGCCCATTCTGCAGCGAATGAGGACACGGGGGAAAAAAGGACGCCGTCGCGCTCGCGCTCCTGAAGGTTTATCGCCAGGTCCAGCCATTGCTTTGCTTGGCGCTCGGCCTCCTCTACCACAGGCTTTCCCTGGGCAGAAACTTCTTGAATCTTGGATGCGAAGTCCAGGACCGCCATTGCCTTAAAGGTATGGGGCTTGCATTCCCTCAGCAAACCAGCCCTCATTTCCTTAACTTTTGTCTTTGAAAAGACAACCGCTTGAGATGTTTTTTCTGCAAGCTGCGACTGTGCCTGCTTCAAAGACTCCTGGAGCTGAGAAATCTGCTCCGAGGCTGCTTTCTTTCGGTTGCGCTCTGTTCTTTGAGAAGCGGCTAGCTGCGCTTTGAATTCATCTCGTTTCGCCGCGCCGCTTCCAGTGCTCGGTGGACCTAGATAGGTCCTCTTCAAGTTGCCTTACTTTGTCCCGCAACGCGAAAAGTTCTTCCTCGCTCCTCCGGACTCTTGACAAAGAGATTGTCGACTTTGCGCATGATCGTCCGAATCTCATACTGTTTATCAATGTCGTCAAAGCTTTTCTCCTTTGTCTGGAGCACGTAGTCCGCCTTAGTCATTTCTCGGAGAGGCTTCTTCACTATTGGGATTATTTTCTCCGTTGTAATCACTCTCCTTCCGAAATCATACTTTGCGCGTTTTGTCGGGGCGGCTATCTCTTCATGTCTCCTCCGCTTCAGGTCTTGGCGGAAAGAGACAGAATACTCTACGACTCTCGTTGCCAGGGGCAAGTCATCTGAGTTCTGGAGGTCGTCCATAAAATCTGGTTCCCCCGACCCTAGGGATCCGCCGAGACGTCTCTCCTGCGGGGATGGGATCAGGAGGAACCGGACAGACCTTGGAAGAATCGGTCGCTTGTGGGGGCGACCGGGAAATGGAAATGGGAGAGGCTGACACTGTGAGGGTTTGAAGCGGCTGAGGCGGAGGATGTGATGGTGAACGGACAGCCTCAGCACTAACCTCGGGCGAAGGGTTTGGAGTTGTGCTCAGAGAAAGAGAGACGTTAGGGTTCTGAGCAAACTCGGTCGAAAGAGTGGGGGCCGCTAGAAGGACGCGGAGACGGGGGGGAGGATGTGGTCATGGCTCGCCCAGATTGAGCGGGGGACTGAGTGGAAGTAGAACCGGGTGAGACTAGAGAGACAGGGATAGCAAACGTACCTGCGGGCTCCGCCTGAGCCGATGCCGGGTGAATGTCTTCGCTTCTTGTCTCGGCGGCTGGCTTGGGACTGCCCAAAGGAATTGCCTCTGCGGCGACAGGACGCGGCTGCGGCTCTGCGACTGGCTGCTGCACTATCAGGCTAGGTCGCCTGATTTTCTCAGCTCTCCTCCGCTTCTTCTCTTCTGGAACAACTGTCGGATCAGGGGAAGGAGACGAAGCAGGTGCAGCAGGCACTGATGCTCCCACGGTAAACTTGTACCGGGGTTTGACTTGCAGAAGGTCTGCCGCGACCGGTCTACTTTCTGGCGGCGCTGGCGCTTTTCTTGCCTGAGGAAGTGCCTCGGGCGCTGCCTTGGCTAACTTTTTCGCCTTTTCAGGCGCCGCCTTAGGAGCCACGAACTGCATTGGATCGGCTTGGGTACTTGCTGGGCCGGCGCTGGCAGTTGCCGAAGTGTACAACTGTTTGGGAGGAGACCCACTTTTATAATCCTCAAAGGGGCCTCGGGGAACGTAACCTTGATATGCGAACAGCCGCCAACTGTCATGATGCTGGTCATAGAGAACCGAGAAGTCGTCATCTACGGCCGGGTTTCTCCTTGTGGATTTATCGTGTTTGCGTGCGGCATCTCATTTTCCAAGCATTCAATAATATTTTCTTTAGACCAGTTAAGGCCTGCAATCTTGGACAGAAATTTTTTGAACCCTGGAGATGAGAAGTGATGGTCCCGGTTTCTCTTGGGGTCATATGTCACCTCCTCGCTGTAGAAATCCTGCCAAGGGGGAAAAGCTTCCATTAATTCAATCTCCCAGTCAAGGTCCACATGGACCACGTCGCATCTATCTTCGGTTATGTCCCGGGGGCACAAATGTGCAAACTTTCCCCTTATCCCATGAGGGTCATACTTCCAGCGCTGCGGCAGCAAAACCAGGCCAATCCGGGACAGCGCTTGCTCTAGGTAGACATGTTGTCCTACCTCAATAATCTCAACGTTGGCCCAGGAAAGAGGGTATTGAAAAATCTGTCCTCTTTTCTTCCCTAGGCCAAACTCTTCTTCCACATAGTCCATCTGTCGGGCAACCTCCATCCCGAACAGATGCTCTAAGCACCAATAGGGCAGCAAATAGGGTTTGCCCTTGAATCCGTAGATTCTGATCACAATCCCCTGCGTCAGTCTGAAAACGTCCCCGAGCTTCTGATTTATCAAAGCACTCGTCATTTCTCTCGGGGGACGGGGGATTTCAAGACTGACATGATGAATCCCAGAAAGTTGAAGTTGAACTTGTAGTAGGACCCTTTCCGGTATAAGTCATCCGTCCAGTTATAGACGGGCTGGGGTTCTCCCTTCTCGTTAACCTTCTTCAGGTTCAGGATCGGCATTTGGGGGTGCAGATGGTACAAACAAAGCCAGACCAGAACGGAACTGAAACGAAAATTGGTTGACTGGCGCTTCTGGATTTTCAGCAGACTGGAATGAATGGCGTAAGCCAGCCAGTCTGCCCAGTCGAAAGAGATGGGGCGTTTTCCGCTCCGCTGCGCCGCTGGTTCGTAAGATTCTCCACACAGGAGGCATTCTGCCAGCGCCAGCTGGTACGGGTGCACCAGCTCATCGGAGTCGCAGCCGAGGATCCATGCCAAGATGGTATATAGATACTTGCTCTGAAATTTTACCAAAGGCATGGGGCCAGTCGGCCATTGTCCGGCTGGAAGCGGGGCGCTCAGCTCTGAATTGAGGAAATCCCTCATTCGCTTGGTGTGCGTGAAACGTCCCGCTTGTTCGCCCAAACTGATTTTTCTGAGGATGGTGCCGGAGTCATACTCCAGCCCTGGGGCGAAAGCTGGCTGCACAGTCTCCCTGCGCAGTGCGAACAAGGGTTTGCCGCTGGAACTGCAGATTTGCCGGGAAGCTGGTTTATAGTGTCTGACAATTAAGTCTATCAGCTCCGGGCATTGGTGGACAGGAGGGCACATGAATCTGAAGAGGTTTGATTTGTACGCTGCTCCAAAATGATGGGAGGGCGAAACTTTGTCAGCCCAGCTCTCCACATTCACTCGCAGCTGAGTTAGGCTCATGGAAAACGAGCCGTCCACATATCTCGCCAGGTAATTCACCGGAGGTGGTGGGGATTGCCCACGCTGTACCTTCTTCGTCCGGGCCTTTGACTTTTTCTCTGGTGGAGGATCGCCTTTGAAAACTCCTGGCCGCGGCAAATCCCCTGGTTCGCTGCTTCCGCTGGACTGCGCTGACACGAGCATTTTTCCCTTGTCCATCTCTCCGAGTCAGCAATAATGACAGGTTCAGGCTGTCTGCAACAAATTTCGCTATCAGAGGAATAATTAGCACTGTCCGAGGAATAATCTCTGCAATCTGGAATGTTGGCATGATTTTGACCCCCTTTTCTAGATAAAAACAGCGCCATTAATGCAACGCAGGAGGGGTAGGTCGGCTGAGTTAAAACCCTTGGTGGCCGCGCAGGAGAACGTTTAGGAAAAGACGCGCCCGACAGCCGTGCCTTGCTTTTTTAGTTGCGTTTTGGCTTGAAAAACGCGCAATCATTAACTCGGCGTTGGGGACTGCACCATGGTCGACGTTTTGCCACCACTTGGGCACACTGATCAAGACAAAACCTTCGGTGCGGAAACCCACATTAAAACAAGTGCAAACGCGCCTTGGGCCCAGCTTGGGGTTTTCGAATTTTTTTTATTATTCTTTAAACCGCGTCCCAATACTGGCCCGGAAAACTAGGCGCAGCCGGGCTTCGCCCGAAGTTGGGCACGGCCCGACCTCGCCGGCGAAGTCGGACTTCGCCCGAATTTCGGGCGAAGTACGAACTTTGCGCGAAGCGCGTGCTTGAACTGTTCTACCTCTGTTTTTAGCTGCGCCCAAGGTTTGGGCGCGATCTGGGTCTTTGCCGCCTTTGATCTTTAGATGGACTTCGCACGGGCGCTGCCGCTTTGTTCGGACTTCGGCCGAAGCTTGATGCGAGTGCGAACTCGCGCGAAGTTCGCACTTCGCCCAAGCGTTGAGCGCAGCGCGCACTTCGCACGGGCGCTTGGCCGAAGTCGGACTTCGGTGCGAAGTTCGCACTTCGCACAAACTTTGCGCGCAGTGCGTACTTCGCACGAAGGGTTGCGCAGTGCGGACTTTAGTCTGCTTCAGCTTTTCTCGGACAAACTTCGCAATTCGGCTGGGCCGAAGTCAGGCTTCGCTGCGAAGTCGGACTTCGGTCAACACTTAGTCGATTTTTTGCTCTTTTTTCTCCTTTCTTTCTCTGCATAGCCGAACTTCGCCCCTCCTGCGGGGCAACGACAGACTTCGTTGCGAAGTCTGTCTTTCTCTCCCATGCCGCATTTAAGCTCAAAGAAGGAAAAATAAACTGAATGCTAAAACTGGAAACTATACATGCGGGGAAAAATAAAAACACAAGGCAAAATTTTTACAGGGAAGGGCCACTCGGGCGCCTTCAACAGCGATAAAGCTTCAAGTGGAACCCGTTGACGGGGATGGGGAGGAGCTGACCCTCCATATCCGAAAGTATGTAGGCATTGAACTGATTCACCCGGGCAATCTGATAAGGGCCCTCCCAGAGAGCGTCAAATTTTCCGTGATTACCCGGTTTTGCCTTGTATGAGTCCCACTTCAGCACCAGGTCCCCGACTTCGAAAACTCGGGCAGTGGTGCCTTTGGCAAACCAGCCTTTAGTGGCTGCAATGTGATCGGCGAAGGCCTGGTATGCACTTTCTCTGTCTTCTTCCAACTGCAGGAGTTGGCACAACCTGTCGTCTACCGGGTCTCCGCTGGTCCTGTCTTCGTCAATCATCCACAGGGCGGGGATTTCAATGTGTGATGGCATAACAGCTTGCTTGCCATAGACGAGCGCATAGGGGGACGTCTTGAGGGATTTCTTGAACGCAACTCTGTCCGCCCATAGCGCCCGGTTCAAGAGCAAGTGCCAAGTCCGCTTATTTTTTTCAATGGTCCTCCGGAGAATTTTCAGGAGGTTCTTGTTAGTAGACTCGGCAAGGCCATTCCCCTGCGGGTAGTAATTAGAAGACATCTTGTGATAGATGCCAAGGCCGCTGGTGTACTCCGTGAGTACAGCGCCTACAAATCCCGGACCGTTGTCCGTCACAATCGACTACGGAACCCCGAAGCGGGTAATCGGGCTCTCAATGAACTCGATGACCGTTTCTTGGTCGGCGTTCTTGGTCGGGATCGCCTCCGTCCACCGTGTGAAATAGTCGATGAGTTGTGAGAATAAACTTGTGGCCGGCGGAGGAGTTAGGAGAAATCACCCCAATGAAGTCCAGACCCCATTGCTGGAACGGAGCTTCGGCTTGAATCGGTTGAAGGGGCAGGGGTGCTTTTCTGTTTCGGCCAGCATACCTCTGGCATTGATCACATTTGGCGCAGACCGCATACGCGTCTGCGAACAGAGTGGGCCAATAGTATCCAGCCCTTATTATTTTTAAGGCCGTTGGCCTTGAAGAATGGTGACCCCCAGGCATCCCGGAATGAAAATCTCCGAGGATCCTAGGCTGGTCAGATTTTATGACGCACCGCAACAGGATGCCGTCAATGTTTTTGAAGTAAAGCCCCTCGGGGCGAAGAGTGTACCTTAATGCACCTAACCGAAATCTCCTTCGTTGTGAGGCGTTCGGTGATCGGGACATCTTCCGGTGCGAAGTATCTCACCGCTTCATCTGTCCAATCACTCCCCTCCGATAAGGAGTTGGCTAGGTAGACGCGTGTCGTTGTGTCCTCCCACTTACAGGCGGAGATGCCGGCTACAGCGCTTCGGGCCAATTCCTGACACAAGGCTCGGCCTCTGATAAGCTTGGTGGGCCGTACTTCGATGTCAAACTCCTGGATCTTGGCAATCCATCCCGCTCTCTTGTGACCCGGTTCCCCTTGCAAGATGAAACTGCGAACATCGGGGTGAATCACAAAGACAGTGGTCTTACTCTGGGAGACAAAGTGCCTGAACTTTCGAAGGGACTTCATGACCGCATGGACCTGCCGCTCTATAAAATTGTACTTCTCTTCGTGTGGCAGAATCACTTGGCTTAGGAACGCAATGGGGCGCTCCTCACCGTCGTCTCCCTTCTGAGTCAGGACTGCAGCGTAACTTTCGGGTTCTCCCACCGCATACAGGATGAAGTCCTTGGAGTAGTCCGGGTTTGTCAACACCGGAGCTTGCGCAATTCGAGCCTTGATTTCCTCGAAAGCTTGCTCTCTCTCATCAGTCCATTCGTAAGGTGTATCTTTCTTCAACAGTTCGGCCATAGGCTTGATCACCTGTGCGAAATCCGGAATGAACTTCCGCACGAAGTTAATCTGACCGAAGGACTGCAGACCTTTTTTATCAGTGGGGGCTGGCAAGCGAACGAGGGCCTCTGCTCTGTCAGGGTCAATGGCGAGGCCTTCCTCGGAGATGACATGTCCCAGCAGCTTTCCTTCCTTTACCGCGAAGACAGACTTCTTCGGGTTTATAGAGATGCCGAATTCTCGACAACTTTCAAATATCTGCCGTAGGTGCGAAACATGATCTTCTCGTCGGTGAGAGAAAACAGTCATGTCATCAAGATAGATGACAATAATCTTGTTGAGCAGCTCTCGGAAGGCCAGGTCCATGGCCCTTTGGAACGTGGCACCAGCATTGGATAAGCCAAACGGCATGCGCTGATAGGCGAACGTCCCCCACTTCGTGGTAAACGCCGTCTTATGCTGGTCTTCGTCTTTGACCCAAATCTGGTTGTAGCCGGAAAATCCATCTAAAAGTGAAAATCTCTGGGCTCCAGCAACGATATGCAAAATTTGGTCGATTTGGGGAAGCGGATAGTGGTCCCGGAGGGAAGCCCGATTTAGGTTTCTGAAGTCGACACAGAGACGTATGTCGCCATTCTTTTCCTCACGGGCACCAGATTCGCGACCCAGGATGAATGTTTAATGGGGTAGATGATCTTGGCCTCCAGCATCTTCAAGAGCTCGGTCTTCATCATGGCCTCAACCTTTGGATTTACGGCCCTTTGCTTTTGTCGGAACGGCTTGGCGCCATCCTCTAGCTCGATGGTACGCTGGATGACAGATCTGTCATACCCCCTCAAATCTTCGTAGCACCGGGCCACGATGTCGGGGAACTCTCGGCACGAGTGATCTAATCTGCACCGGCTCCTCCGACGTGCGATCTGTTCCGACCTTGATGGTTTTACCGAGTTCGAGCTCCGAGTCAGCATACTGCCTCGGGTCTACTTTGATCCTATGGGATATTGCTCTGTCATTTCGATCAAAGAGACTTTCTAATGTAATCAGTCCTTTTGGGACGTGATTATTCCGTAACTGTATCAACCCCTCATATTGCTCGTCATCAGGGTCTCTACCTTCGATTACACACACTTCGTTAACCAGGAATGTGACGATCTCCTCGTCACAGCTGAATACCTGCCAGAAGGTATCCCTATCGAGCACAGAAGGCTTGTAAATGGTGCGGACCGGCTTCAGTTTCTGGACAACGTCTTCAGCCGGAACGTACCTGGCTCCAACAGACGCCAGAATATCCGCGTGCTTGTTTCTCTCACGCGATATTGCCTTAACGTTCAATGAGTCAAACGATTCCATCGGGTCCCAGACCCGATTGCGGTACGCTCTAAGATAGTGATGCTTAGACGCGCATTTATTCGTAACTTGATGACACACTAACTCGAATCTCCGAAAATTTGGAGATGCTTGATTCCTAGCCTTTTCGCATTTCGCGACCCAAGCACGGGGCTTCGTATTCCGCCGAATTGTTAGTACGGCTCCGAGGCCAGCTCGTAGGCATAGTCCCTCCGGACTCCGGTTGGAGAAACCGAGAAGGACCCTCGCACCGGCGCCATTCTTGCAACGGGCGCCGTCAAAGAAAAGCTTCCACGACTCTTCGGGTGCGGGTCCTACTTCCTTCGCAATGGACAGGTCAAGCTCCTCGGGCTGCTTAATGGAATAACAGACCTCGCTCTGTCCCGATTATGGCATTAAAATCCCGCAACGAGAACTCGTCTTCTAGCTGTAGCACTTCGAGAGCTTGCTCGGTCAGTTCTATTGTCACCAGTTCTTCTTCTGACAACTGGACCATGCAGTCCATCTCTCCGCCGGGTATCTTGTCTACTAGAAAAGGGGAAGGCTTCTCATTGAAAATTTTCAGTCTCCTTCCTTTGAAGGGCACTTCCATGTGCGAGTAGTCTAGAGACAGGTACCCGCCCAACTTCGCGATGAACTCCCGAGAGAGACACATGCCGAAGTAAGGCTCCAGTTCAACAATCACGACCTCTTGGATGACCACAATGTCGAGAGCTTTGTGCAGCCGGATAGGGATGTCCTTTATGACACCAACCGTCTTGACAGGGGTGCCGTCTAATTGCAGCACACCTTGGCTGCTCCGTGTGTATTCCATCCCGATCTCATCGCAGACGGCCTTCGGCATCACGGTCGAGGAAGCACCAGAATCCACCATGCAGTTGTGAACTATGTGCCCTTGCATCCGCAAAGACAGATAAAAGGGTGGCGGTCTGTTCTTCCCTGTGGCGGAGACTGTCAAAGGTTGAACCGGGACAGCGAGTCGCATCCGCTTGCCGTTCTTCATGTTTTTCGGTGATTCTTGCAGCGAGATCTACCCGGCTCGAAGACGGAAGGGCATCGTACATGCTGATTCCGCAGAGTCTTCTTTAACTCGTCTACAATGTTGTAGCCCGAGGTACTAGCTCCTTCTGCTGGTTTAGCCGGTTCATACTTGGTCCGGTACTGTTGGGTGGCCTCAACTCGCTGTCTCTTGGTCAGAGACGGGTACTTCAGCTTCTCCTGGGCTTGTTCTTTGGTTTCGGCTGGGGGCTGAAGTACAGGAAGCTTAGCGGGAGTTGGGGCCTTTGCTGGAGGCTTAGCTGGAACATCAGCGGCCTTTGCTGGAGAAGGTTTAGCGGGAGCTTTATCTTTGGATGCCTTCTCCTGGGCTGTGTAAGGCCACAGCCGCTTGTATGGTGGCAGCCCATTGGGCTGCGGTTTTTCTCTTCTCGCATATACCTGCAAAGGTTTAGCCGCGTCCGCAGCTTTCTTTTCTTCCTTGGCGGGCGTCACTGGGTTCTCTTCTGGCAGGGCAAAATTGGCCTCGCCGTCCAAGATCATGTACAGCTCATCATCTTCTATAGTGCTGCCGGCCAAGGTCTGGATGTAGTGCTGGTGCAAAGTGCAATCTTCCTCCGAATGCGGGTCATTGCACGTAGTGCACCAGTTGACCTGGTCAGGAGGACCAGGTGGGTCATCTATAGCAGCATTTCTCGGAGGCGGACGCCTCTGCGGTTGGTTTTCTGGGGCTTTATCTTTTGTCAGCGCCGGTGGCGCATACGGCCTTCTAGGAGCAAAGTCCATTTGGGCCTGCTTCTTTTTCATAGCTGTCATGTCATTGGACATGGCATGATATCCGGAGGCCAAAGCCCGCACTTCTTGTAGAATCGTGTTCTGGATGCTGCTGTCGGGAGGCGGCAACTGTGCCGGTGGAGGCAAAGCGGCCAATGGAGGAGGGTTAGAATAAGACGCATACTGCGGGGGAGCAGCAGCGCTGGAAAATGCGGAGCGGGAGGAGGCGGATGAGGGTAATGCAACTGAGGCGGGCCGTATTGAGTTACGACCGGCGCCGGATTCCATCGCGGCCGGGGCTGCTACCCCGAAGTAGACGGCACACCACCGAAGCGGAAGGATACTGCGATCTTGGAAAGTCGGGATGAATCGGCTCCTGCACTCTGGACGGAAGCTCGCCGATGGAGATAATGTTAGCTTCAGCTTGCTGGGCAGCTTCGTACAGTGCAGGGAACTCGTCAATTCGGGCGATCTTCAGCAGCAGGCATATGTCTGAGTTGAAAGACCTCAAATAGTAGTGAGCAGCCATGCCGGCTGAAGGCCGAAGTTCGCGAGGTACCCGTTTCCAGGATCTCGCAAACCTAATGTTAAAATCAGACACCTCCTCTTGAGGATGCCTCTGGATTGCTTGGAACTGATGCAGTAGAGAGGTAGGATCAGCAGACTCGTTGCATCCTTTTACGAGCCTCCTGGCAAGCTGGGGCCACCCAGTGATGGATCCCTCTGGCAGCGATCTCCACCAGTAGAGAAGCTTTCCCCTCAGGGAAAGGGCCAGCAGACGGGTCTTCACACTTTCATCGGTGATGGTATGCAGTGCGGCCAGGGCAAGGATGTCCTGGATGTGCTCGTACGCCGTCTTACCGTAGCCGTCGTATGTGGGAATAGACTTTAAAGCGGCAGGGGGCACAGCTTGCTGACCGATCAGGGCCAAAGGCCCTGTAGAGTCCACCGCCGGGAAGAGATCATCGTCATTCGGCTGTTGATCAGCCATTTCTTCTTCTTCTCCACCGTCGGTTGTGTACTCGGTATCGGTACTTTCCGAGGATACAGGATTTTCCTCTTCCTCGGCCTCTTCTACTTCGTAATCGGCTCTTCCGACCTCGGCTTCGGCCTCTTCTTGGATCTCGGCCTCGGCTTCGTCGAAACGAGCTCGCGGATCAGCCGGCCTGGGTATCTCGCCTCGAGCGTGGATGTCTAGTTCGTAGAACTCGGGCGGGCTTCTCGGATTTCTTGTTCGCCACCTTCTCGTGTGCATGAAGGTGACCGGACCGGTCTTCTAGACTCGAGAGAATTTGTTCGTGCAGAGTCGCCGAGTGTTCAGATTTGGAACGAGCAATGAAGCGAACACCGGTGCTTCGATTCTCGTCGGGGGTGAGAAACTTCCTTGTCTCACCAAGAGCTCAGGAACTGTCAGCGCCAGGTGGAGACTGATCAGAAAATCTCTCGTCAGATGTGGGACCCGTGTTCCGCCGAGCGGGTCGGAAGAACTGTTGCGCTAGGTGGAAACTAGATGGGTACTCTTTCTTTAAATCGTGGGACAAGCGTCCCACCGGCGTGCTGCAGAAACCGTTGGTTACGAATCTACCATGAGGAAAGGATTTTTGGTTAATGCGCCGAGATTCGCCCACCAGCATGAAAGGCCGGAAGGAAGAGATGCCTTCCGAGCCAATCTCCGGAGAAGGCCGGCTCCTTTTGGGGGGGCTTGATTTAAGCTAAAGGGAACAGGAAAGAAATAAAGGAACGGAAAGAGACAAATGTACAGAAAGAGATACAAATATGTCCAAAGGTTGGTGGGGGGGAACTAACAGTACGGGAACACACCAATCACCGCTACTTACTGCATACAAACACAGAGCATGACAAGGAATTGCAAAACCTAGGCGTACTTCCGATACACCAGCAGCCGTATGCACGGCTTCAATAGCTCCCTAGCAAACATTCCCTACAAGGAACTAACAAGCGAGGGATCGTATCAATCACCGGATACGTACGGCGACGGGGTAGAAAGTAAACCTAGAGATGTCGAGCCGGGTATATGTGTTAGGTAGAGAGTTTAACCGCACGGCTTCAATGGCTCCCTAGCAAACATTCCCTACAAGGAACTAACAGCAAGGGATCGCATCAATCACCAGATACGGGCCAGCAACGTCACACACAACTGATGGAACTGCTACCAAATTTATAATGAATGCTTTAAATAATGAAGTACAGAAGGTGCTTTAAGCAAGCAATGCTAGAGGAACCTGATCGCCAAATGCCAAAGTGAATTAACGAGCAACGACACAGGTGGGCCTAAGGCATATAATGAAAGACAAGCATAAAAGAATAAAGACAGTAGAACAGAACCAGGCATACAGATTGTATTCATAAGCAGAAGCACGGTTACAATAAGCACAGTAGTTCCCTAACAAACATTCCCCTTCCACACTTTACAATGTTTTTCAGATGGGCTTTTATAGCCCGAGTCCCACCCGTTACATTAATGGGCACAGAGTCCCAGTCAAACATGAGCTGACAGAAGCGGCGAAAGAGCTGCAAATGCTGACCTTTTGTCGGACTGGGCTGTACCCGCAACATGGTCTTCCTGGAAGCTGGACGGCTACGTGGCGGAGTGCTGGGTAAATCTTCAAGTCGGCAGGCTTGCTAGTAGCTGGAGCAGGTGAAACCTCAGATCAGCTTTGAATGAGGCTATTAACGCAGGCGGTGCAGGCAGCCCATGCTTATCCCTTTTGGTCGGCAGTCTTGGTTCAAATCCCGAAGCTGGACACTTGTCTGATGATGGGTTATGCTTGTAGTGACACATGCCTCGCCTTAGAAGGCGATCTATCCATCTTTGCTTGGGATCGGGGCTCCTTGGGATGCGTGCAGAAATCAGTGCAGTCGGGGAAGGCCTTCAAGCCTTGGTCAAATTCCGGGTTTGTTCCCCTACTGTACACTTGTCAAGGGCGCATTCCCGCTCCGTTGAGAAGTCGAACTGCGCACCGGCGAACACTGGTGTCTGCCGCCATATGGACCTGCTCCGGCATTTTCCCTTTTTTCTGTATTGACCTGCCGGTGCAAGGTGCGCCCAGAAAGTGGGGCGGAGTCGGACTTCGCACCAGAACTGGGCGAAGTGCGAACTTCGCACCAAAACTGGGCGAAGTACGTACTTCGCACCAAAACTGGGCGAAGTGCGAACTTCGCACCAAAACTGGGCGAAGTGCGAACTTCGCACCCAGACTTAGCCAATTTCAGATAGACTTGCTGGAAAGCTGGAAAATCAACTGGGGAACTCCAAGGAAAAAAGGGGGGAGAGAAAGAGAATGGGAAAGAAAAGGAAAGGGAGAGAAGGGAGAAAAACGGAAGGAGGAAAAGAAGAGCAGCACTGTTACAAAACAATATTGAAGACATTGCACCCCGTGCAAAATGTGACAACAGGTACCTATACAATTGATGAACAATGTGGCAAGGAGATTTGCCATACAGGAGCCCTCTTCGGGTACCGGTTGCGGTGATGGTTGGAGCCAATACCACCACTCTAGAGAGTCCACCACTTGTGGACTCTCGAGCATGAGTTCCTCCAACTCCTTGATGCGATAGCAAGAGCTTTCCGGCGATAGGCCTTTTACACCGCCCATATGATGAATAATAAGGTTGCTTGCAGTTTCCATCAAGAGACAGGCCAAGAGGGCATTCTAGGGCGTTGCATAGTATGAGGGATTTGCCTTGGTGATTTTGCCAGATGAAGGCAAGCCATAGATTCACCAACTCGGGCTTCCATATTTTAGCTCAGTTAGAGTCGCCAGGTGATTTTTCCAGATGAAGGCAAGCCAGAGATTCACCAAACTCGGGCTTCCTGAAAATATGAAGACTGTAGGTGAACATTCATTTCTCCGCTTGTGAGGTCAAGGCTGCTCACCAAACCTTGATTCCTTCGAGGTGTCTTCTATTAGCTTAAAAAAAAGGCGCCTGCAATCAAGAAATTTGGATCTTCAGCTCAGTCAGAGTCGCCAGGTGATTTTTCCAGATGAAGGCAAGCCAGAGATTCACCAAACTCGGGCTTCCTGAAAATATGGAGACTGTTCGTCCCACCGGGCGTGCCAGAAACTGTTGGCCACGGATCCGCCACCTGGGAAGGACTTGGTGTGTCAATGCACCCTAGACCCGTAGACCAACATTGAAAGGCCGGGAGGAAGGGATGCCCCCCGTGTCGATCTCCGGAGAAGGCCGACTCCTTTCCTAACCTACTTGGGGGTTTTTAGATAAGAGTGCAGGAAAGAGATTAAAAAAGGGGGTAAAGGGAACTGGAAAGAGATTGAAAAAGATAAGGGAACAGGAAAGGGATGTAAATATCATGCGTTTCGGGTGGGGGAAGAACAAGCAGCACGATCGCAAATTTGCATCCGAACCAACAACAATTAAAACAAAGCATGTAACAAAAACTGCAGCTGTTATTCTACCCTATGTATCCTTCTGTTTAGTATTCCAGATCCAAATAATCACCAATGCCCAAATCCAGAATTCAGAATTCAGACAGACAAAAATATAAATGGACATGAAGCAGAAATACTAGCAGAAGGCAGCATAAAAGACAAAGACAAGAAGCAGAGCCAAGGATGCTTTGAATTAATTAGAAGGTGGTCCATCACAGCAGAGTCCTCTAGCAATATGTCCCCCCTCCACCCTTGTACAATGAAATGAGGCTGCTATTTATAGCGCAATTTTCCCCCCGATTACATTTTGGGCACAAAATCCCAGACCTGACAAAAGCGGCTGATGTTGATCTCTGCAAGTAAAGAATGTACTTGTAGCAAGGTCCTCCTGAAAACGTGGCAGCTCCATGGAGATCCGGTAGGTGGGAAGTTGAGTCAGTTTGAATGGGGGCAGATGTGGTACAATCTGTCAGTTCACGCTCATTTGTCCGGTACCCTGACGACACACCTTCTGTCACATCTTTGACTCGAATCTCGAGGCTGGACACCTGTCAGCATCTGATGGAGGGGGAAGAAATCGTCTTTAAGCTCAGCCTTTGTATGAGCGCAGTCGGGCGGGGCCCGACACTTGGAATATTTTTGGCTGCTTCTTCCTGTCTTTCTGCCCTATTGCGCACAAATGGATGAGCGCAGTCGGGCGGGGCCCGACACTTAGAATATTTTTGGCTGCTTCTTCCTGTCTTTCTGCCCTATTGCGCACAAATGGATGAGCGCAGTCGGGCGGGGCCCGACACTTAGTCAATTTTCTGGCCCGAAATTGAGCTTCCTGGTCCTGCTTCCCGGGGCCATAACTTTTGATCCGTTGACCATTGCCTATTATAATATATCGTCGGAAAGCTAGTGAAAAGATCTGCAATGATAAAATATCTAAAGCTTATTTCATCCATTTTATCGCTCCTGTTTATGGCCCACGAAAACCCGAACACCTCCGCATGCTCTTTGCCGCCTTAAAGCTCCATACTTAGGCCAAAGTTTACCAAAAAATAATGTGGCAAAAATGCCAACAGTTAGTGCTTTAGGATCCCAGAGGTATCTCCTCTTACCTCTGTTTCCTTAATTCGTGCTAAACAATGCACAAAAATAATAGCCAAAACAAGAAAATTCATTTTGTTGATGATCAAGCCACAAAGTAGGAGGACCATCGCAACATCATGTAATGTCCCCATCCTAGTCAGCTAAAAAAGCGTAATATGGACTTGCTTATTCATAAGCTTCCGTAGGCAATGTCGAGTGTTTAGGAACCACTAGGTGTTATGGAGATATTTTTGGACGATCTGCATTCATAGTTGTCAGCTTTCAGGACCGTTTCTGGCAGTATTTTCAAAGACTTACTATTTTTAGTAAGTCAGTTAGGGTTGGATTCCCAGGAAACAGAAAGTACGACTGGCATCTTCGGATTAATGGGTATCCGTTTCTGTAAGTTGTTTGGTGGTTGGATGTTGGGAGAGCAATAATTTTAATGCCCGAATATTTATAATGTAATATTTAAATATAAAAGTTAAATATATTAATGTTGGGCATTAATTTAATCTTAAAAGGGGTCATGTAACCACTTGAATTAAAGGGGATTTTATAAAGTTCATATTTCTAATGTCATAAAAGTGGTATGGTCTCCTTGGAAAGTAATAAGTGAAATATATTACAATTTATGGTAAAAATAATGCCTTCAAGGTGCAACGTAGCATTTGGAAAGACAAATTATCCCACATTCAAGAAGTGAATGGATCAACCAGCTTTGGGAAAGGATAAAAGTGGCATTGAAGAATTGATTGTGACATCTTTGACTTTATTCTTGAAGCTTATTGTGTGAGACTTGCAGGTTGCAAGATTTTAGTCATTCTAGGCTTGTATTGTGACGAAAACCACATACAAGGACACCATATCTTGAGGTTGAAAGATACCTTTAGATTGGTTAATGAGCATTCATACTCAGTGGATGCAATTGAGCTGATAAAGGTGATATTTTCAGATATTGTTGAGCATATTGGAGAGGGTTTGAAGTTAACAACAATTCCATTTCATTTGCACTTCACTCCTTCAGCTGGCCGTACCATCTAGGGCCAAAATAGAGTGATTTGGATGCACACTCAGCAATGGTTTGTTGAAGTTTGAGATCTACTTGCAACTACAAACCTAGCCGCCACCTTTTCTGCAGGTTTTGGAGACTTTCATTGGATTTTTGTAGTGTTTATTAGCAGCCGTACCTGCTCTTGGCATGGCCGTACATTTCTTGGGGGACGAGTTGCTTGCCTAGGTCCAAACGCCTAGTCTTTGGAGGATTTCTTACATGCTTTGTTATTGTCTCCAAAAAGGGTATTCAAAAACATAAGTTGTATGCTGGAGAAGTTTGTAAATTGGATTTTATGGTAAAAATTGAAGATTTCTGTGTGCTGATGAACATTTCCAGATTTGTATCAGACCTTAACAATTTTGGGTATACTCCTTTTAATGCAATTTCCTTTATTGGGTTTGTTTATCTATATTGGAAGAATCTAGTGTTTGAATTTGGTAGCATTTGGATTGATAGTTTCAAGTTGTGATCCATTCTTGAGAGCTGCCCTGTTATTTCTGAGTATGCATGACAAATGTTTGTCAAAATGTCTTGTTGAAAATTCATGAGTTAATATGATATTTGAAAATTGGAGTTAGTACATTGAATGTTCATATGATCTCCAAACATACAAAACACTGAATAACCCAAATCAGCAAACAAGAAACTCAAGTTTTCAGTTTGGAATCCAAGATCGAAACCTGGCTCTTTTGGTGGCAAAATTTTTTTGTCTTTGAAAGGGGTAGGACATTACACATCAATTGTAGGCCTTGCATAACAGAAGTAGTTGGACCAAATTGCAGTGGAATATGATGACTTGTTCAAGTCACCAATTGGGGTTCCACTTCATTATGAGGTAAAGCATTCCATTGATTTAGTTCCCAGTTCTCCTTTGTCTAATGCATCTGTTTATCGTAGACCAATCCTTGAAAATGATGAAATCAGGAGACAGATCCAAGAGTTGATACAAAAGGGACATGTCAAACCAAGTGCTTCACCATGTGGCAGTCCAATTGTCTTATCCAAAGAAATATGGAATGTGGAGACTCTATATTGACTATAGAGCTTTGAATAAAATCATTGTGAAGAACCATTATACACTTCTCGGATAGATGACTTGCTGGACCAACTTCGTGGTGCAAAGTTCTTCACCTATACTAGCTTATTTGTGATTGTCTACTTCGATGTCATTCTCATCTATAGTAAGACATAGGAGGAACATCTGCAACATGTTCGACATGTACTCTAGATTCTTTGAAGACACAATGCTAATCTAGAGAAGTGCTCATTTTCCATGACAAAGATTCAGTACCTTAGGTATATTGTTGATAAAGAGGGAGTCCATGTTGATTCTGAGAAGATTAAGGTAATTAGAGATTGGCCTACCCCAAAGACTCTAACAGAGCTTCGCAGCTTTTTGGGTCTTACCAATTTCTATCGAAGATTTGTATTGGGGTTCATACATTGCTTGGCCACTACACCAAGTGACCAAAGGAGGTGCCAAATCCAAGTTCCATTGGGGATATACACAACAAAGGACATTTGAGAGGTTGAAGGACCAATTGTTTTCAGCTCCTACACTTTCCCTACCTGATCTACATCAACCTTTTTAGGTAATGACTAATGCATCAGAGTACGCATTGGGAGTTGTTCTCACACAACATGGGCATCTAATTTCCTATCACAGTGAAACATTCAATGAAGCAGTTTGAAAATACCCCACATATGACAAAAATCTCTATGTCATTGTCCAAGCACATAAACAGTGGAAGCACTACATCTTGGGCAAGGAAACCATCATCCACACAAATCATAGACCTATAGAGTTCATTTACATGTAGAGTAAGCTAAGGAATGAAAGACATCAAAAGAGGGTCACATGTCTATAGCAGTTTCATTTGCTCATCAAGCATAAGAAAGGGAGTGCCAATTCAGCAACATATTGTTTGAGCCAACCTCCAATCATAGTACTCATAGCTATTCTTGGTTCATGTGGGCATGATACATCCAATTGGTCCAACTTGTATGAAATAGATTTTGATTTTGCAAATACATACCGCGCTCTTCATGAGGGGTAAGCATGTTGTTGATTTTTATTTGCAAGATAACCTCCTCTGCCACATGGGACATATTTGTGTACTAGCTAGTGAGCACTCAAAAATGATATGGGAAGCACACTTCACCAAAGTAGCAGGTCCTTTGCTATGGAAAAAATGTTGGCAATACTTCAAAAGTACTTATATTGGCCGAAGATGAGGAATGATGTCGAGAGGTACATCAAGTCATGTATCCCATGCATTGTTTCCAAACCAGCCGACAAGAAGCAAGGACTGTATACACCATTGCTATTGCCATCCAAGCCTTGGGAATTTGTCTCCATGGATTTCCTCTTAAGTTTGCCCACATCTAAGCATGGTAATTATTGTGTTTTTGTAGTAGTTGATTGTTTTTCAAAAATAGCTATCATGATTCCTTGTAAGAAATCCATTTCAACTGAGGATACTACTAAGCTTTATTTTAGTCATGCATGGTTCAACTTCTTGCCAAGGTCCATTCTATTTGAAAAGGATACCAAATTTTTGAGTATTTTTTGGCCCACCCTATGGAGCATGATGGACACCAAGTTGACCATGTCCACAACCTTCTATCCTCAGATTGATGGCCAAACAAAAGTTGTGAATCAACTGATTGTACATCTTCAATTGTAAATTTCCAAGCATCCACACACATGGGATGAGAGCCTCCCCTACATTCAACATGGGTACAATTGAGCTTTGCATAGTTCTACCAGACACAACCCATTTCATGTCTGTTTCGGGTTAATGATTTAGCTCTCCTTGTGCAACCCATGGAGTACTCACCTCCTAGAAAAAAAGAAGCAAAAAAAGCAGCATGGTTTGTGGAATAGATTCAATACATCTTGCAAAAGGTCCACGACCTCTTAGAAAAGACATCATAAATACAAGTAACGCCATGACCAGCGTAGGGTCCCACATCAATTGAAAGTTGGAGATAAGGTATGGTTACGTCTTTAGAAAGAGGGACATGAATGACCCCGTAGGAAGATCAAACCTCTTCACTACGGACCATACACCATCACCAAGAAGTTGGGAGAAAATGCCTTTGAATTGAATCTTCCATCTTATCTTGGTCTGTATCCAATCTTCAATGTTGGACTTCTTAGGCCCTATCATCCACCTCTGTTGGACACTTTTAGAGTAGCGGAACATTTGGATATTAAAGAACTCAATCCAAAAAATTTAGCATGAGTGGAGGAGGATCAGATTGTTGGCACATGGACCAAGACCACCAGAAGGCCGTCCACTCAGATGTACAGAGTGGTCAAGGCAGGACAACTTGGTCACCAAGGGGAATGACTCACAAAAAATCAAATAAAGAAACAATTTATGCACTTGATGTCAAAAGTTAAAGCAATGGGAACCATTTCTTTTCAAAGGGGGATGAATGATCTTGGAGAGAGGAATTGATGGGTGAGTATGATAAAAACACTTTTGCTATAGGATTGATAGAGGGTACTATTGCTGCCAAGGACAGAGACGAGAGGTATCAGGTCAGGGATGGATTTATCTTGTATAAGGGAAGAATATTTTTGGTTCCAGGGTCAAATCTTATGAATATCATTGTAACTTTCCATAATTTTCTGTTTGTAGGGCATACTGGGTTTCTCAAAACCTACAAATAGGTGAGGAGCAAGTATTGCAGTATGTACGCGAGTGTGATGTTTTCCAAAGGATGAATCATGAGACTACACACCTAGAAGGTTTGCTTTAGCCCCATCCTATTCCTCAACAGAAATGGGAAGTTGTTTCCATGGACTTCATCATATGCAAATTTTTCTCCATATTCAGTGATTTTAGGGCACCACATGTAGCAGATGTTTTCTTTAGAGAGGTCTTTCGCCTACATGGGTTACCCCGAACCATTGTTAGTGATCGAGATGCACGCTTTATGAGTGCTTTCTAGCAGGAGCTATTCAGGTTGATAGGGACAGACCTGACTCCGAGTACTAGTTATCATCCCCCAAACGGATGGCCAAACCGAGATAGTAAATAAGTGGGTTGAGGGATACGGAGTTTTGCTACCGATCATTAGACAACTTGGGTGAGATGGCTCTATTTAGGGGAGTATTGTTACAATACTACCTATCACATGTCGATTGGGATGTCTCCATTCATGGCACTATATGGGTATGATGCACCTACCTTTGCTGAGTTGACTCTTCCAGAGACATAGGTACCTGCAGCTGGTGATTTCATAGAGCATAGTAGGCAGATATTAACAGGTTTATATGACCATTTGTGATGTGCTCAGAACCAATAGAAGATCTATGTTGATAGGCATTGCACTTAGAGATACTTTGAGGTGGGTGATATGGTTTTCCTTAGGTTACAACCCTACAGACAGTCTTCTTTGAAGAAGAGTAGGGCAAAGAATCTTAAGCCCCGTTTCTATGGTCCCTATAGAGTGGTACGATGTATTGGTGAGGTGGCATATGAGTTGGAGCTCCCTTCTAGCAGTCAGATCCACAACATCTTTCACGTGTCATGTTTGAAGAAGGCAGTGGGTTAGCGTGTGATACCTTCAGCCAAGCCACCACCCCTCGATGATGAGGGAAGATTAGTCCTAGTGTCGGAGCAGATCCTTGAGACTAGAGAGAAGTGGTTGAGGAACCGTGTGCTGATGGAGTATTTAATACAGTGGAGGGGCCTGCCTCATGAGGATGCTACTTGGGAGACAATTGCTATCTTGGATCATCCCGCTTTATCTTGCTTGAGGGCAAGCAAATTCGGGAGGGGAGGACTTGTAATGTCCCTTTCTCGGTTGATAGCAGGATGTGGGCCCCACTCACCTAACTTTGTGGAGCAGTTGTGGTGAGTGGATGTTCATGTGTAGGAGGCATAAGTATGAGTGATTATATGCATTTGTTTTGTATTGTTTTTCTGGTGAATAAAAGGGAAATTTCTATATTTTAGGGATCTTCCTAATTTTTAGGAGGTAGTACCGAATTTTGAGTGGCTTTGAAAAGTCCCCTAGATGTGTTCCTATTCTACCCTGGCTTTTGTTCTTAAATGGGTAAGACCTTAGAACAACCTAAAACAGCAAGAAAAGAAAGGTTCAAAGGGCTAACAAAAGAAAAGAGGGCAGAGCTATTGATTTCATACATCCAAGAACAAAAGAGGTAGAAAAGGTATTGATGTGGAACGAAATTTCATCATAGGAATATGCCACTAGAAATAAACAGCTTGTATAAGAAGAGCATCACAATTAACCGGTTAGAAAGCAGGAGGGCCAACTACCCCTATTCACATGCCTTGACTTGATGTTAATAGGGGTGATGAATCTTGCATACATGAACAAAAGGTTGGAGACACAATTGATTTAAGATGTCATGCACATTCTTTTATTGATTGCTGTTTTCTGAAACATGTCAAGTACAATATTACTCCAAAGAGTAGCTCTAGTATGCTTGTTTCCCAAAAGACCCTTACAATGAGAATCAATATCTTATTTATACTTGAAAAGTAAAAACCTAATCTAATATCAAACTCTTAGTTCCCAATCTCATGCAGACACAACACCCAAAAATAGATGCAAAACTGGAGCAAGGCATTGGTTGCTTCGAGAGGGGTGCTCCAAAAACTTGCTCTGAGTGGGGCTCTTGGGAAACTCGCTCCAAGCAGGGCGCTTCAAAAAGCAAGTGGTCTTGGAGTGGTAAGGTTCGACAAACGAGGTGTGTTGGGCACACTGCTTCTAAATTCTCGGTCAAATTTCGCTGATTTCCACTCTGCTCTGTCTTCTACCTCAGCTTGTGTGGCATATTTCCATTTGGAGCGTGATGGTAGTAGTGAGCTACTACAAGTTCATGAAGGGAAACGATGACTTCATCTAATTTCTATTCAATGATTGTGTGAATGGAAGTTACTCAATCTTGATTAGCTGATTAGATGAATGTGTGCATGACATTCTATTACTGACCTAGGTTCTACTGAGAGATGTGTCAATCTAATAGAGTCACAACCCAGCAACTTGCTAGATTCTCCACCACACAGGCTAATGAAGTTATGGTCTCTTGTTGACCTTAGGTGAGACTTCCTGTTTGGGATAACAATTTCAGTCATATAGGGTATTTCATTGGTTGCAAGAATGCAAGCCCTGGGATCCCACATAAAACAAATATACATTCTTCATATGAATAGGGTTAAACTTAAAACTGTGGCCAAGTAAGATATATCTCCTAAATAGATCGAAGCCAAAATAAATGAAAAAAAAAAGAGAGTGACAATTCTGACTCAAGATATGGACATTTTGTATGGGAATTGTCATTAGGGGGAAACGATTGGGATTCTCATAACGATTTTTGTATTTCCAACTTTCTTTCGGTTCTCAAAATGTTAAGAGAGAGTGTGTGTATCAAGTTGCAATTTCTCTATGTTACTGTAATTTGTAATATCAGTAAACATGTTACAGAAAAGAAATATTTCAAGAATATTAAGCTTGTTTGATTTGCATGGATATGCACAAAGAGAAAAGCTTAAAATGAGATGTTTATGTGATAGTTGAATGTTTTGAATTGTATCTTATTTGAAGGTGGGTACTGGTATTTCCATTTCATGTACAAAATTGGTTGAGATTGGATTGCATTCCTATAAGGTGTTTAATGCAAAGCAATTCATATTATCATATAAGGAATTGTGCCACAATTATTGCAACTCTTCCATTAAAACGGTAGTTGCAAATTATCACGTTACTGCAAATTGACTAGTATGTTTCCTGCAGGTTCTGGTTAGAAACGTGCCAGCTGATCCCGATGAGTCTATCAGTGAACATATTGAGCATTTTTTTCGTGTTAACCATCCAGAACACTACCTCTCTCATCAGGTGAAAATGCTTATCTGTGACTGAGCTCATGCATGGCATGGTAGACAATTTAAGAATTTAAAGAGAAAACATAGAGTTATTTACTAGATAAAATGCAGTTACGGATTGTTGCATCACAATGTGGAATTTTATGAAGATTTATGTTGTGCATTTTGTCGCACTCATGGAACAGCAATCTGTTATATGTGTATATGGAAGAACTCTGCAAATAATCTTGAGTTCTAATTATTTTCAGTTGAAAAAAGTGGTCTAAGGGACCAAAAGAAATGCCTCAAAAAAATTGTTATGGATTTATTTAATACTATGGTTTTTCTAGTAAAGGCAATTTTATCGGTGAACTATTCAAATTATTACTCTGGAGTCTGAAACTGATTAAACTTCTGCCTTGCTCCCAAATGTTCATAGAAACGAAATGGTTGAGATTATTTCTCCTGGGTTTAAGAAATCCTTAGAATCATTTTGGACCTAACTGTTTGCCACAGATCACGTTTTTGTGTCATCCATTTATCGAATAGCTCATTGTTTCTTGCTGCCCATATCAAACTACATAAATACAATAGTTATGTTGCTTAAATTGACTACTGTAACTAACTATCTAAAAGGGCTTTCATGACCAATGAAAGCAGTCTCTCATGATGTTACAAAGTTTTGTAATACTTAATCTCCAATAGGAGAATACTGTAACTCTAAAGGGAGAACGCCTATATATAAGTATTAAAGTTTACAATGTGGGAAGTCATGATGAATAGACATTATCATTTGTGGTAATTTAACAAAAAAAAAAAAAATCATTTGTGGTAATCAGTGTTACACGGGGATGTGTCCCCCCCCGGGGGACGCGTCCCCCAGCACAGGGGGACGGCATTGGGGACGTTTCCCCCCGTCCCCCTTTTGGGGGATGGCTAGGAAACGTCCCGGGACGGTTGAGGCCTATGGCCTCCCGTCCCCGGGACATCCCCTATTTTGGGGCGTCCTCGGGGACGGCTCGGTCCCTTTGGGGATGCTTGGGCCATCCCGAGCGTCCCCAATGGCATGCAGCCGTCCCCCACATTGACCAAAATCATGAGGTAAACATTGAAAAAGAAATGAATCCAAAATATAAGTTGCCACATTGGCCAAATTTTATGCACAAAGTTTGAAATTTGACAAAAATTCTCTGCTCCTGAATATATTTGCCTTAGTTTGGCAATGAAATCAAGTTCAACAGACCAAGCAAACAAATAGTCAACGGACCAAACAGTTAACGACAGTTTCCCTCCGCAATTTCCTTCCATTGCATTCATCTCCCATGCTCGAATGAAATGGATTTTCTCAGCCTTGCACTCAGAATACGAGTTCTCTCTGTGGTCTGCATTTCTGCTGAGACTGAGAAATATCTGTACTTCCTATCAGCCTTTGTCAGATTTCTCGCCTTTGTCAGATTTCTCAGTGTTTCCTGTGAGACTATGTTAGGTGGCCATGAAGTGCAGAATAGTACAGGTTCAGCTTAGCATGTTGCAACAAAGAAATAACAGGGATTGGTATTATTTTGACAGGGTGAAGGGCAGTCAGTTGTGGCCTCCGCTATTAAAGCTAAACTATATAATTTATTTTAGGCCAATATCCTCAACTAAGTATATAAAGTTAACTTCATCGTATGCAGTGGATAGAAAGTAGAAACTATATACTTTAAATATAGTGTTCATGCAAAGGCCCATATTTAAGATTGAAATCATATACTTTATATATTATTTTTCTACTATGTTGAGCTGGGCAGTTTTACATTTAAAATTAATTTTAAAATTATATTTGTATATTATTTTAATTTGTGATGATTATATGCATATTTTAAGAATATCGAAATTTCTATATGAATATCAATATCCTATATGAACTAATATCAATATGAATATCCTATATGATTCTAAGAACATGCATGCTTTTTATGTTTTTAGTATTACTATTTTTCATTTTTGTTGTGTGTAGAATTTGTAGATTATTCTAAATTTCTAAATTTTTTTATAGTATTATACCAGCCGTCCCCCCGATCCGTCCCCGATCCGTCCCCTAAAATTGGCCTGCCATCCCCCGCCATCCCCCAAAACCTGTCCCCCCGTCCCCCAAGCTCGTGGAACCTTGGTGGTAATTAATCATGAGATTATAATCATTAACCTAAGTATGCTATGTATATGAAAAGTTACAATTAAATATGGAAAAGGGTGCATCATAAGAGGTGAAAAGTATCACCTAAGACATGAAAGAGTGCAACAAAAGACGCAAAAAATGGTGTAATTGTAGATGTAAAAGGGTGTGACTGAGTCGCAAAAATGTTGTGGTCTGAGATGCAAAACGGTATGACCAAGATGTGAAAAGGAGAACCTAAGACACAAAAAGAAGCAACTCAAGACACAAAAGGGTGCTACTGAAGATTTTAAAAGGTGGCATCTAAAAAGCAAAAGGATCCTACTTGAGATATGAAAGGATTGAACTCAAGACACAAAGAGGTACGGCCTGAGATTTGAAGAAATATGAGATACAAAGAGGTGTGGGATAATAAGTAGTATGAGTTGAGACATGAAAAAGTATGGCCATAGACACTAAAGAGTGTGACTCTAGACATGAAATTGTTGGATTTAGATATGAAGAGGCGCAGTCCAAGATATAAAAAAAAGGCAAAAATATTAAAATATAATTGCTACTATACTCGTAGAAAAAGGAAGATTTCAACATGGAATTTTCTAAACACAACAAACGATACTACCTGGAGATTTTCAGGGACGTGTTTATTTTATTAAAAAGAAAATGAAATTTGGTAGTTGCAGCAGTTCAATTTTCAATTTTGCATCTATTTACATTTCAAAATTAACTATAAATTTATAATATTTTGGCAGTCTAAATAGATGCAGAATTGAGATTTGAATCACTGAAACTAACAAATTCCAATTTTTTTGATAAAATTAGCACCTGCCCAACGTACTTTTGACAAATGCTTTTTGCTGTATGCTTAGACTGCTCTTGGAAATTCTTGATGTAATATCCAGAAGTCTTCAAAATTGGAATCCTTCCTACAAAATTTGCAAAATTGCTGGTCCTACCTATTTTGCTTTTATGGCAATAACCTCGACAGCTTCTTCCATTCTTCATTCCCTGGAAAGCGGAATTTGATGAGCTCCTCTACTTCTCCTGCCAAGTCCTCATACAGGTTTTCTAACAATGCATCTTGTTTTCCCACCAGTTCTTGTAGCTTGGAAAACAGTGACTTTAGCTTCTTGACCTGTTCTATTGCATCTCCAGTTTTAGCATTGGCTTTCTCTTCGATCATTGAATCAATGATGTCATCATCAACAAGTTTTCCTTTGACGATCAAAGATATCGGGAAACCCAGCAGTGATGAGCTCCTGAATTTCTTTTACCATATCTTGTATCGGGGCTTCCATAGAGGCTAACACATCATTGCAAGTTTGCAGGTCTCTTTGGGTGTCAAGGATTTTCTTCGACTTCTTGACCATGTCCTTTTGGTCTATCCCTAACTATTGGGTTTGTGATGCCGACATTGTAGACAATAATTTGAGTACTCTTGGTACCTCTCCTTTGTAGCCAATTCTTCTTTAGCATGTTTAATGATTCCAGCCACTTGACTGAGTACATTTTGCATTGACTACAAAATCAAAGTATCTTTTGTCACTTGTTAGTTCAGCTTTGATGTTGTCCTAGAGGGACTTCACTATTTTGAACTCGAAGTCTTGCCCTTGATCCATTGTCACTCCTTTTAATTTGGCTTTCTCTTCCTGGAGCTTAAAAATTTTTTGATCTCTCGCTTGCTGGGCTTCTTCCAATTGCTTTACTTGATCCTCCAGTTGGGATTTCTCTTGTTCATTTTGTTTCCTCAATTGGTCTTGCCCCTATGCAAGTTGTGCAAGAGATGTTCTAGCTGTTGCCTTTTATTTTCAACCTCGTAAAGTTGGGGCTTGAGGTCCTCAACCTGTTTCTACAACTGATCTTTCTTTGCAGTATCTTTCCTCAAGGCTTCATTGTTCTACTGGAGTTCTTTTTTGGTCTTCAACTGGGCCACTGTTGCCTCTACTTCTGCATTTTTCTTCCTTAGTGCATTGTCCTCCACTGCCAATTGGCCAAATTGCATGGCCATACCAATTGACAACTGATTTGCGAGTTCGACATTTGATATGTATTTGTTCTGCTTAGATCCAGCTTAGTCTAGTGGTGAAATCTATAGGTGACGTGGTAGTTTTGGAAGGGTCATTTTGGATCACTTCCGCAATGAGGATCTTGTTGCCTCCAGATGCTAACTGTGACCACATTATAACTAGATCCTAAAAGGTCTTGTCTTTTAATTGTTTATATTCCTTTCTGACCTTCTCCTTGTCTTAGAGGGAGTTGAATGTCTTCCAGACATATGTTTGTTCAGGCTCATTGACAATGTTTCCAATAAAGGCTTGACCAGGCCCTATGACTGTTCTAGTATCCAAATTTGTTTTTGCAGGCTCCATCATAGAAGTTGGTGTGGACGATGTTATTGCTTGCAGGAGGAGTTGCCAAGCTTGTGAGGTGGGGCAGCATGGAAGGGATGACATGGTAGGCGGAGTGAGTTGTATAGAGATGGGAGTGAATGATGACGTGGAGGTGGATGTTCCTAACACCATTTGTACTAGTGTTGCAACTAGTAGGGAGATTGGCAGAGAGGGAGTCGCTTTGTAGGATACCAACAATAGTGAAGTGGAGACTTGGATGGGAGGGGAAGGGAATGAGGCGATTGGCATTGTACCAAAAACGAAGGTCATAGTAGGAGGTACGGTTCCTCCAAGAGAACCATGGGTCACCACACTGGTGTGCGGTGAGGGAAGTCCAGCAAAAGAAGGGGTGAGGGAAGATAAAGAAGTGGGAATAGAAGAAGTAGATGTAGAGAAAGAAGCGAAAGTAGTTGAAAGGGGAAGGGAAGCAGTGGTGAAGGGGGAGGTAGCCATAGTTTTGGTTGTTGCCAACTTGGAAGGAGTTCTTCCTTAGGTTATTTCCTCCTTGAGTTGAGGTGCTTGTTGTTGTTGTTGTTTGCTGCAATCTTCTCGAACATTGACCCATGAGGATCACCATTTTTTTGCAGCCTTTCCTCAGTTGTCTCCTATACTACAAGTGCAGTGCTTACAATAGCTAATGTGGTCGGTGCCGTAGATATCATGATTTCTGACACAGAGGTGGGAGGTGGACTTGGAGGGATTCCTAGGGATTATCCTATTGTTCTTGCTCTTGCTTACAATAGCTAATGTGTTCGGTGCCTTAGATATTGTGATTTCCGAAACGGAGTTGGGAGGTGGACTTGGAGGGATTCCTGGGGATTCTCCTATTGTTCTTGCCCTCTTGGAGCTCCTTGTGTGCCACCTATCCTAGATGGCCAAGAACTATTCATCGAAGGGACCATCTTGCACTAGCCTTTTTGTCGTCCCGATCTCATACTAGACCCTCTGCTAGGCAAGGATATTCCTTCTCGAGTATGCCAACTTTTCAAAGAATCCTAATGCACAATGGTTAGGCTTGACATCAGGATTGAAGTTGCCTTAACCTTTGCTTCAACAAAGAATGCATACCGCTTTGGGGGATTGGTATACCAATGTATTTCATCTTCGTACCCCTAGCATTTCCCATAATGGTTTGGGCTAATTCTTTAGTCGGGTTAGCCTCCTTATCAATCAAATATTTGTTTTCATGTTCAAAGAAGGTATGCAAAGCCTTTCATTTAATTTCTTCTTGAATTATTTTTTTGGGTAGTAGGACCACATGTCCCAAAATTCCAACCTCATGTCCCTCAACTTCTCCTCTATTACCATGTGAAACTCTTGCAGCTTTGGTGTGATCTTCATGATCGAATGCTCGAGTGGGTAGAATGTGGTCCTCTTTTGTCCCATGAAGTACCTTAGGTCCACATAGTCGAGTTGCCTGACATATTCAAGAGTGAATAGGTAGTCAGACACTTATGCTGATAGCATGAAGGGCATGGATAAAAAGCCAAATAGTCTGATGAATGACCTCGACCTCCCCAGTTAGTAGTCCCCATTAGGCCATTCCTTTGACCTTAACAATTCTCTTGCCTATTTCGACAACCTAGGTGCCTTGCCTTTCACTTTGTTCATTACAATGTTGTACACTGTATCATAGAAGCAATATGATTTCTTCCCTACTTGTCAAGGTACATTTGTGCAGCCGACTACTAATAGTAGTTGCCCATCTAGTCCCATGTGATCTAGCTAGAGGGTAGGGAACCAATATTTCTTCTAATACAAAATGAGCCAAACAAGTTAGGAGGTGTAAGTGAGCTTCCTTTCCTTTTTGAAATATTTTAGTTTGTTTATCTAGTTAGCTATGTATCTTGTGCAGTCAATGTAATGTCCCACCCCAACTGAGACTACCAAAATACTGCTCCTCTTGTGTAATTGTTTGAATTTGCAACTTTGTTTTGCTGATTTGGATAATATGAATTCGTTTTTTGGTGTAGAAATATCATATGTTGTTTCAATATGCTAACCCCATCCTTTGAATGATCTTAAAAACTTATGATATTCAAGCAAGACATTTTTACAAACACTTGTTATGCATTCAATGAAAGAAGCTACAACCAAGAAGTAATCTCTCTCTAACTTCTAAAACACTTCTCCAATTGCAATGAAAATTGAGCACAATATTCTACCAACATAGTAAAGGAAACCCTCTAAAACATATCATGAAATAAGGAGATGTACCCGTGATTAGAAGGTCCTGATATAATTCTGAAGTTGCAAATCAGACTCAGAAAAAACATCATTTTCATTCATATGTCATCAAATACATGCTTCTTCATGAAACTCAAAGCACTTTCAGATACCCTTTACTGAGAGGAAGACTCAACAATTGATAATCCTTCACAAGGAGGGGCGTTTAGAACCCTAAGGGAATCACGTCCTACCCAACTTGTACGGCCAGGTGCAGGGCTTGGTACGTCTGCAATGTACTTTGTTTTCTGCTCTTCCCAACACTCGAATTCCCTCAAATCTGATCACTGTCCTTAGAGTTTAAAGTGTTATGCTTCAACAATGCCACGATTGGGCTGCAATGGGCGAGTTGGATGAGATATAAACCTGTTGTAGAAATTTTGTGTTCTTCCTATAATCTTCCTCCAAGAAGCTCTTCCACAATGACCGAAATAGATGCTCTTATTGTTGCAAATTGCCAATCTCCAACTGCTGGACCTGCTCAAATACCATGAAGGGAATCTTCCAATATGATCTTCAATCGATGCAACTTGTCCTCAAACCCAATAATCTTGTTGGCTGATAAGAATGCTCAGATAACTCTTTTTAAACCCTTCCAATCTGCCGCAAAGAACCTGCAATATTTTCTCCAATTAGCTCAAAGTCATTCCCAAGGATTGAGAATGCAACTGCCAAAGTGAGGAGATTTTCCACTCCCGACAATGGCGTCCCTTGCTGTGGTTTTCGTCACAACAAAGCTGAAAGGTAACTCCTGCAATGTGCAAGAACTTCACCAAGTTCTCCAAGAGAAAAATATAATAACCAAAGATGTCTCCTTATGCCTCCTCAACGCCCTTTTATTCTTTCTTCAAGTTGGACGTTCCTCATGTTTGATGAATGTGGGATAAAGAAATACATTAATTTCATAACTTAAGAGCCAAAAAGGGGCGTCCCACTTCCCAAGGTGACAAAAGTAATTAAAAATGATAAAATAATCTTCCCAATCAAATCTTTATTTCATCCCCTTTAAAACGAGTACTCACAAGGCCCCTTTTAATCAAAAATATAAGCCCAACTGTAATATATTTAAACATTACATTTAATTATAATATTAATTAACTTCGGGCATTAAAATAATCAGGCTCCCAACATCCAATCACCAAACAAAAGATAGAAACGGATACCCTTTTCGCCGTAGATGACAAACGTACCTTTTCCGTTTCCCAAAATGCCAACCCTAACTGACTTACTAAAAATAGTAAGTCTTCTACACCAGTGACCAAACGGACCGAAGTCTATCAACATAATATATATCTGGATACCCAATATGGCGTAGAGTAACATCCTGCTATCTGCTCGGCCAGAAACCCTCATAACTGACTTACTATAAATAGTAAGTCCATCATCTGAGCTCAGTATAACTCCAGAAAACAGGCATCCAGAAGCATACATCAACCTGGTAATCCTCCAACCTCCTCTGAATGCTCCCATACTGACAACAAGCCAAGAAAGGGACATTACAGTCCTCCCTCCTCGAGATTGCTTGTCCTCAAGCAATCCAATCTCAAAACATGACAATCTCAAAAATAATTGCCATGCAATCCCTGGATCCCAGATGAACCGATGAGCTTCATATCTCCAACTGAGATAAATCCTGCACTGCTGACCCTCTGCAAGTGTCATCTCGTGTAGTCCTCTATCCAGAAGTGCAATCAGTCTCTGAAATAGTTCAACCAACTCACAAGTAAACTGCTCTCCACAATCCCGGTCAAGCTCTGTCACCACACTGAAACCGAGCATATCCTCTAAGTCCCAAATCAACATCCTTCAGAACTAACACGCTGACGCTGCGCCACTCTGATCAAAACCAGAAGCTCATAGTAACACAGTCGCACACACCTCATCTGTATTCCCAGAATGACAACACCCCAAACTAGACTGAAAAACCGGTGTGAGAGGACAAGTAAATCAAGGACGGTAAGTTGAGAAGATGCTGGAATCAACCCCCCAACAACTCCCAACAACCAAAGTAACCGATCCTTGACCAAAAAATCTCTCCAATCTTTTTGTTGACATAAGATTGGAGTTAATCGGTTGCTAATCCACAACCGAACAATAATGACCCATCCGGGAGTCTGAACTAACTCCCGCCACCAAATAGCCAACGGAAGTGACATTAAGGCACGATCTCCACAGATCACTGACCTCCATGGGCACACACCTCCCGGATCCCATGGGCCAAAGAATATCCTAGCAGTCATGTCAACTACCAACTCGGTGAAACAACAACTAAACCACTGACAACTACCTGGATCCCAAATCCATATGTGGTCCCCTACCATATCGCCCGAACCAAGGAAAAATCCAAGATCCAGCACCGAAATATCATAACTGCATACAAGCGAAGAGTTGTTCAGCCATAACTCTGTCTCTGCACTACATCCATCATGCTGAACCAAACAATCATCCCAACAATGAATCACCTTACCCTCTAATGAAGAAGGCATCTCATACCCCAATGAAGTATACAACCCGCTATAACCATCTTTCAACCCACCACTATGTGTCATCCGAAAAAAGGTCCACTCATCTATGTGTGGGCTGAAATCAAAATGATTAGCATACCTCACTATACCATCCATAAGGATTTCACCAACTGGCCTTCTGTGAAGCTCCAAACAATCCTCTGAAGTATGACTCTTATCATCGTCATTAGGACCAAAGTCAGGAAGTGTATTATCATCAACAGCACAAAATGAGGAAGGAGCATCCATTAAATAAAATACATCATCACTTTGATCATACTCATACTGCCCTAACTGAGTGAGCGTGGAATCATCATCATTACTAATCAATCCTTCCTCATGCCCAATCTCATTGATCCCCTCAATCAACTGCTTGACCACCATGGTCACCGAACTAGTCTCTAACTCCTGTGAAGTGGCTGCAACAGATGACTGATTTCTCGCTGTGTAAAGTGAGTGATGAGCTAAACTCAACTCAAGACAAAGCTCATCAATTTCCTCATCTTTCCGAGTGAGCTCTCGGAGAGTCCTCTCTGCAAACTGAATAGCATGATCCCTGTCAGACAGTAGCCTCAAGTAATCTGATTTGATCACCTCTAATGCTTGCTTGATGGCCTGCAAATCCGTAACAGTGGCTCCAACTGTCAACTTGTGTTGTCTCTGTCCAAACTGGGCTGTATGAAAGAGGCATTCAACAAACTCGTGTGTGCTATTCAAATGTGTCAATGTGTGGACAACCTGCTCATCTGTAACATGTATGTGATCCTCGCAATAAATTGGAATCATCATCCCAAAATGAACTCTGCAGATGTATCCTCCAATGCACAATTATCGAATGTAGTCTCTTTCACAACATTGCACTCACTAACCTCATACTTTGAAGTGGCAAATATGTGCTCATCCTCTGAATCACCAGCTACATCAACAACTGATTCATCAACCACAAGATCAACGTGCTCACTAATGCATACCTCTCCAATATCCAACACACAGGATGAATTAACCTCATCTTCATCAATCATGACTGCTGTTTTGTTTTCCCCATCAATACAAGAATCAACCTGAACCTCGGTTATGCATGATCGATATATATCCTCTAAATTTTCAACCTCCTTGATGTCCTCTCCTTCATCTGGCTGCAAAATGTCATTTTTTTCTTCAATTGCCTTTGATTGTTCAACTTCAACATCAATGGGTCCTGATTCAGTATTCATCGTTCCAAGCTTCTCTTTGGCACTTGAGCCCTTATGCTGATGTTTGCTTATCCACTTTATGAAATTATTTTTGAAATTTTGATCCTTCCTCATGTTATCTAACATCTTTCCCATGTCATCCATATGTTGCAGAAGTTGTCTCATTTGACATTGAATTTCATAATTTAATGCCATTATGAATTTCTTGCAAACGCTGAAGCTCTAAGTGTGAACCTTGAACAGGCTGGCAGTGTTTAACCTAAAGCTCTGATACCACTGTAATGTCCCACCCCAACTGAGACTACCAAAATACTGCTCCTCTTGTGTAATTGTTTGAATTTGCAACTTTGTTTTGCTGATTTGGATAATATGAATTCGTTTTTTGGTGTAGAAATATCATATGTTGTTTCAATATGCTAACCCCATCCTTTGAATGATCTTAAAAACTTATGATATTCAAGCAAGACATTTTTACAAACACTTGTTATGCATTCAATGAAAGAAGCTACAACCAAGAAGTAATCTCTCTCTAACTTCTAAAACACTTCTCCAATTGCAATGAAAATTGAGCACAATATTCTACCAACATAGTAAAGGAAACCCTCTAAAACATATCATGAAATAAGGAGATGTACCCGTGATTAGAAGGTCCTGATATAATTCTGAAGTTGCAAATCAGACTCAGAAAAAACATCATTTTCATTCATATGTCATCAAATACATGCTTCTTCATGAAACTCAAAGCACTTTCAGATACCCTTTACTGAGAGGAAGACTCAGCAATTGATAATCCTTCACAAGGAGGGGCGTTTAGAACCCTAAGGGAATCACGTCCTACCCAGCTTGTACGGCCAGGTGCAGGGCTTGGTACGTCTGCAATGTACTTTGTTTTCTGCTCTTCCCAACACTCGAATTCCCTCAAATCTGATCACTGTCCTTAGAGTTTAAAGTGTTATGCTTCAGCAATGCCACGATTGGGCTGCAATGGGCGAGTTGGATGAGATATAAACCTGCTGTAGAAATTTTGTGTTCTTCCTATAATCTTCCTCCAAGAAGCTCTTCCACAATGACCGAAATAGATGCTCTTATTGTTGCAAATTGCCAATCTCCAACTGCTGGACCTGCTCAAATACCATGAAGGGAATCTTCCAATATGATCTTCAATCGATGCAACCTGTCCTCAAACCCAATAATCTTGTTGGCTGATAAGAATGCTCAGATAACTCTTTTTAAACCCTTCCAATCTGCCGCAAAGAACCTGCAATAATTTCTCCAATTAGCTCAAAGTCATTCCCAAGGATTGAGAATGCAACTGCCAAAGTGAGGAGATTTTCCACTCCCGGCAATGGCGTCCCTTGCTGTGGTTTTCGTCACAACAAAGCTGAAAGGTAACTCCTGCAATGTGCAAGAACTTCACCAAGTTCTCCAAGAGAAAAATATAATAACCAAAGATGTCTCCTTATGCCTCCTCAACGCCCTTTTATTCTTTCTTCAAGTTGGACGTTCCTCATGTTTGATGAATGTGGGATAAAGAAATACATTAATTTCATAACTTAAGAGCCAAAAAGGGGCGTCCCACTTCCCAAGGTGACAAAAGTAATTAAAAATGATAAAATAATCTTCCCAATCAAATCTTTATTTCATCCCCTTTAAAACGAGTACTCACAAGGCCCCTTTTAATCAAAAATATAAGCCCAACTGTAATATATTTAAACATTACATTTAATTATAATATTAATTAACTTCGGGCATTAAAATAATCAGGCTCCCAACATCCAATCACCAAACAAAAGATAGAAACGGATACCCTTTTCGCCGTAGATGACAAACGTACCTTTTTCGTTTCCCAAAATGCCAACCCTAACTGACTTACTAAAAATAGTAAGTCTTCTACACCAGTGACCAAACGGACCGAAGTCTATCAACAGAATATATATCTGGATACCCAATATGGCGTAGAGTAACATCCTGCTGTCTGCTCGGCCAGAAACCCTCATAACTGACTTACTATAAATAGTAAGTCCATCATCTGAGCTCAGTATAACTCCGAAAAACAGGCATCCAAAAGCATACATCAACCTGGTAATCCTCCAACCTCCTCTGAATGCTCCCATACTGACAACAAGCCAAGAAAGGGACATTATAGTCAATCATTTGTGAATGTCTAGGGTAGTTCTCAACTACATGAAGGAGGGTGATGTGTTCCTCATATACTTTTGCATCTGATATTTGCGCAAGTACCACCGCAATCCTGGACAAGACCATATGGATGTCATCCTTGAACTGGTCTAACTGTAGCAGGGTGCTAAAGTCGATAGCCTTGTTTGGGTTCTTCAGATGTGGGATTAAGAAATCCCATAAGTAGTTTTAATAAAACCTATAATAGGAGTCCTTCTAGGTCTTAGGACTTCATGTGACCCACATGGTCAGATCATTCATTGCTTTCAACATCTTCCTTATGTCTCCCTCACAGATGTAAAACGACTCCTCTATCCATTGGGGTGGCTTGATGCTCCTACTAGTGAAGTCATACCTTTTCGCACATGCTTCGACCAATTCCAGACAAATCCAAACTTGTGGGACCAAGTTCATCGCTAAGCCCAAGGTCCAGATCCGACTTATGCTCCATGAGTCAATCTGTGGGCCGAAACTGAAATTTTTGAGGGCTTCCTTTCTCACGTTTCAAGGAGAATGTTTGTGTTTGCCCTCCTCTATCATCCTGTATGGTTCATCAAACAACTCTTTGATCTCCAAAGAGGAGGGGAGAACTTCTTCCCTTTCTCCCAAAGGGTCCTGCTTCATGCATTTTTGCTTGAATTGGTGCAGTTGGTGTTGACACTGGAGGTGTAGTGGTGGTGGAAGGTGGAGTCACAGGGTTGGCCTCAGGCATGGAATTGGTGTCCATGATGGTCGGAATGGAAAGTAGATAAAATTTGAGGATATGAGGAAAAATTGCCAAGTTTTGGACTGGAAAGTGATTCTCTTGATCGAGTGAGTGTTTCACTCGTTTGGATAAGAAATTGCTTGCTTTAGGAAAGTTGGTGAAGTTTCTGCTATAGGGGGAAGTCGCTCGCGAGATGGAGCTATTCGCTCGATCTAGCTAGTGATTTGCTAATGAACTTGGACTGGGCAAAATTTCATGTAGGTGGACTGACTGCTTGTATGATGAAGTGATTCACTTGATGTGTAGAGCGAATCGCCAGGCGAGAAAGACTTGGGCAAAAGCAATTGTTTTCAAAGTGAAGTGGGGCGGAGTTTGGCAAAGGCGAGTGGTTCACTTAGGGAGGTGGATGAGTTTGCTCAAGGAAGAATGGATTGGGTGAGGTTTGAGCTTGGCTTGGTATGCCTTAGCTTTGAATTTGGTCGGTTTGGCAAGGAGCCCCTGTGGGATTTGACCCAACCGACCAATAGCATGTGCGGTCCATTCTAGTGTGGAGGGGGGTTGTTTGGTTTGGTTGGAATAGATGGGGCAGATAGCCCTTTGGCTTTGCTATGTAGTATGCTTCGAGCCAAACATCTTGTGTAGACACGTTTGTTGTGGAAGCTACTTAAGGTAATCACCGTAGTAGGGGCCTTTTTCTTTTCTTGGAAACCAAATAGATGGTCGGTGTGGTCTTTGGGCCATTTGGTTGTGCATGGGGCTGGTTTGCTTTTAGTGTTGAGTGTGCAAAGTGAAGGTCATTTGTAGGTCCAGGGAGTGTTTATATAGTATCCACCCTGCCTATGCGTAGTCATTAATGCATTAAGTAGGCTGGTTGGCTTGAAATGCATCGATTTGCCTGCCCGATCGAATGGCCTATGGGGTCGGGCTTTGATGAGCAATCCGCACACCTCCTTGACCAAATCGCTCGATGAGATGAGTGGTTTACCCCTTTTCTCGCATTAGCTCTTTTTTTTTAACATTTGAAAGAAGACAACCTTGATGAAAGGACAATGCCAGAAAGAAGACATCCTTTGGAAAGAGAAGAAAGGGAGAATAGAAATGGGATTTGTTGTAGAGGAAGAGGAGGGATAGAAGCGGTGGTAATAGCCAAACTATGTAAAAGAAAGGGGCTGTGTACATATTTTACATGCATTTGGACCCGTAATCTAGAGGATTTGCTATAATATGCTCCAAAGGGAATCAAATTTTGGATGACCTCTTGATTTAGCTCTATCTTTGTCCCATTTGAAAGCCAAATCACCTTGTAATCTATTCTGGTGGCTCGTTTGTTGAACCATCTTTTAACTACCTCCTAATGTTGGATCATCCTTTTGAATGTCTTTTTCCTCTCCTCTTCGAGGGCTAGTAGGGCATTTAGTCATGCTTACATTGGTGTCTTTAGACTCCAACTGTTGCAACATTTGGAGGGAAGAGAGTTTAAATTGACTAGCAACACAACCTCCTTTTCAAGGACCAATTTGTAGGGGAACGATTTTCTAGAGGCTTTCAGTGTTACCTGGTCTACCCAAAATGCTTTTCAGACTTTGGTATGCCAATCCTTCTATGACTTGGCAATGATCTTCTTCAAGATCCTCACGATGTTCTTTTTGGTAAACTTTGCTAGTCCATTGCTTCAAGGTAATAATTGGACGTTTTGAGCACAAATCCATATTCCAAGGAAAAATTCCTCACTTTGAATCCTTTGAATGAGGTGGCATTGTCGGTGATTACTGTGGATGTTGCCCCAAATCTGGCGGTGATATCTTCTAGTAGTTGGACAATTGCATTCTATTTAGTTGATTTGGCTAGCATTGCTTCCACCCACTTGGTGAAATAGTTGGTTGCGGTCAGAATCCATCCATGTCATGTATTGGATAAAGGATTTATCTTGCCAATGACATCTAAACCTCACTATTGGAAAGGTTTTGTGACAATGATTGGTTTCGGGGGCATTGGTGCTTTCCTACTTCCCATGAATGTGCAACATGCCTCACAATTCTTGACCCATTGGAAGCAATCAAAGAATACGGTAGGCCAATAATATCTAGTCCTTAGGATTTTGTTATGGTTGGCACAAAATAAAGCCCTCCCTCATCGTGATATTCTTTGGTTAGGGCTTTTGTCCTTTCTTATTCAACACATCTTAGCAAGACTCCATCATATCCTTGTAGACAGTGGTGAGTACTTCCTGAGACAAGGGAATGACAGGATTTGATGGGAAAAGGGGTGACAAATCATACTAATGAATATGTCATCATGGCTTAATATTGATTGTGTTGATGTCACTCAGATAGCTAATTCCTGATTGTTCAGTGCATAGTGAATCGGTTTAAGCAAGTATCTCTTAGACGGACACTCTATGACTGATGACGGATTATCACTAACGGATGAATGATGCTCATGATGGAGTGCTTATGACTGGTGACTAATGACTAATTTTCAGACGGATGACTGATTGCCTCAGACGGATGACTGATGGTCTTATATGGATTGGTTGGCTTCGGGCATGACGTCTACTAGTTAGTTATGTCGGCTTCCCTGGATAGTTAGGCAATTTTGTCCCTACAAGTCTTATTGCTCCACTCGAGTGCTCCTCCCTCCAACACTGCAACACAACACAAATATACCAAAAACAAAAATTCAAGAGACCAAGTTGACACCAAATCGTATCATTGCATTATCATGAAGATGATTACATCCAGTCTTATGACTACAACACAACGCTACATCCTTCCTGTGATTGTTCTCCTATGCAATGGACTTGAACAAATGGTGGATCATCTCTGCATTGATATGGATGCTTTACAAAATGAAAGGGGGGTCTATATATAGGGTGGCTTTGGTGGTTACTGTAACCAACCAGGCCCCAACTTCCCCAACCATCTTATGTTTTAGTGTTAACAAATCAATCTTAACAACCACTTAATAGTTTGCATGACGGCTGATTACATTACACTAACAAACATAATTTCATATGTCTAATTGCATTGCAATTGCTTGCTACACAACATTGCTTTAACCATATTGACTATTTACATATTATCCTATGTAATTACAATGTATTTTGTAGACATTTCCTCAATTGCTTGTTATTTCTTTTTGGAATTGTTGTCTACATCTATCCTCCCCTTTACAGTAGTCGATGTCCTCAACGACTTCCTTTGTTGTCCTGCTGGGGTCTCGGCCTCCTTTGTCTCAACAGTGTGAAGCATTTCTTCTAATTCTTGCACACGAAGTTTGAAGGCTTCTCGTTCATCGCGAAGCTGCTTTGCATAATTAAAATATGTGGCCTATTCCATGCCATATGTATTGACCTTATATTCCCTTTCTTGCAACTTTGCCAACAACTCTGATTCGCGCTTGATAAAGATATCCTTCAACTTTTGTTGTGTCAGGGTGGAAGAAGATAGCGTCTTCTTAGTCAATTCCTCCTTAAGATTTGCTTCTCGTTGTTGTATCTAAGCCAATTCTCTGTGTAATGCCTCCTCTCGTTGCTTAACCTATTCCAGTTCTTCCCTCAAGGCCTTCTCATCCTGACTTTTTGAGTCATTAACACTGCATTCTGTTGCAGGAGTAACTCCTTTGCTGATTTTTGTTGCAATAAGTCTTCTTCCATATCCATAATCACTTGCTCCATTTCGCTGAGTTGAGCATGAAGATCTAGGAATTCTTGTTGCCTTTCCTTAATTTGCCTGATAGCATCCTGCAACTGATGTACATCCTCTGCCAATTGATGCTTTGTTTCCTACAGTTTGGCCTTTGTTAATTGCAGTTGCCCTTCCATGTCTTGTAAGTGCTAGGCCAGATTTTTCTTTGTCATATACACCTGCTTAATCCCTTTAGCTAGCCAACACAACAAGTGTGTGAGGAAGTTAATCTAGCTATACATCGGGAGCAATTCAGGTACCAGTTCCACCTGTGTCCTTTGTTTTGTTATGATCCGAGAAGGGGGATGGGTACCATGTCCTAACACATACACATTGGCTGGTTCAAGATATAGTGTAGGCGTTCCTTCAGGCAGTTTCTCAACTCCTTCCATGGTCTTAAGATGTTTAGTGGGCAGATCCCACGGCTGTTCTTGGTAAATGCTGGAAATATCTGTTCGCCAACTGCCTTTTCCAGCCCATTTGACCAATTTATCCAGCTCCTCTTCTGCCATTAACTGCCATTGCTTCCACTGCCCCACACAACCTACTTCAAATTCTAGCCTCAATCTGTCCATCACATGGGTTAGCTTGGTAAAACAAGCAACCGCTTGTTGGGTAATGTGTGCACCCATTTCTGGTGGATCTTGAAAATTAGGCACATCCAATATTATGTGATTGGACAATTTTGTGTTAGATGCTTCGTCTCTCGAGGTTACCACTGGCTTCTTTCCTTTCCCTGAAAGGTCGATAGGCTTCATGGTTGCTTTCTCTTCCATGATCATCTACTTTTCTAAAGGTTCATGTGGTTGGCTACTTTCTCCCGTAGTTGGTACTGATTCCTTTTTAGGCATATGTGCTTGTTGTAGGTCCTTGTCATGTGTTGTTGTCGTCTCTTGTTGCACATTAGGCAATTCCTCCTCCACGGAAATAGGATTGCTCTATGTTCCTACTAGTGGATCTCCTTCGTCCTTGTGTATGGAGGCTACTTCCTCCTTCCCATCTAATTTTGACTCTTGTGTGGTGCCTGGATCCACAGTTTGGCTCATTGCCTCAGCTTCTGCTGTAGCGAGCGTATCTTCAAATGAAAATGCTCATAAAGTTTGTGTAACTGAGGACTTTTCAAACAGAAATTCCAAGGGTATTTCGGGTGATGCCAAGCATTCCTGGACTTGAACATTTACCAAAAATTCCATAGGCCCCACCTAGGTGGCAGTTTTTGTCCCTTCTGCTGGTATTGCTTGAAGAGATGCAGGGATTGCAAAATCTATTTCCTGGATCCCTGTCTCCTTGGTCTATGTACCAGTTCGTGGTTTTTGCCACTATTGCTCTATCTTGCACAACACAGCTTGCATGCTACCTTCTTAGCTATCACCCTTTCCATGTTGGTGACTGTGATGGCGATGGTGGCAAAAATTTCCTCCTCTTTCTTGCTGAGGGTGCAGCCTCTTGTATCAGCAGTGCCACATCCTGTGCTTGTGGTGCCTCATCCTCCTCTTTGGATTCTTCCACTGGACCTTCTCCGAGTGAAACATTGCTGAACCGTTGCTTTACTCGCTGCTTTTTAGTCAGAGTGTTGTTGTGGTTTAGCATCCATCCATCTCAAAATCGATGGTGCCAACTTAGGTAAATCCTTAGGAGGGTCCTATCCTCGAACCTGCACACCTACTCTATACACTGCGTTCAAAAACAAACCTATTGCATGAAAGACCATTGAGAAGTTCTTGGTAGTCCTCATCAGAAAGTTTTGGATGTGATTTGCCAAGTAGGCTGCCCAACCATAGCCAATTCCCTTCTCAATGCCTTGCAACAATGGGATCAACCATACTGGTAAGTCTGAGGCTCATTGCTCCCTAGATTGCCTGGCCATTAGTACATTCATAATGCACTGAAGTCCTTTGTTCAACAATTGATTCTGTTTGACCCGTCAGCTGCCATGTGCCAGTAGGGTGTCCAATTCCTCCAGGGTCATGATGTTCTGAATCAAAGGTCGACTCTTTTATGGATTAATCGTTTGTTCAGTACCAATCATCCACCTTTCGACAAGCCAAAATTTTTGAATGCCTCGGTTGCGAATCCTACTTCTATATCCTTGTCTCCCACTTGCACTTTACTAGTGTCTTACCACATCATTTGTTAGCAACATCTGTATCAGGTACTCAAAAAACTCCTTGTCAAAATTTGGGACCTGCAAAATAAAATGAACATTGACCGCCTTGATCTTTTGTTTGATTGGGTCTTTGAGTGGTGTTTGCATCCACGATTGTCGGAAAAAGTCCCCAGTGGCATGAGTCCACGTAATCTCCTTTAGGGGTATCCTATCCTTCTCGAGTTGCTCAACTTCCTTATCCTTTGTTCTTGGCACCATTTCCTGTGCACGCAATTGCTTACCCTAAATCTGCCCTTGCTTAGGATTTTGCACCTGTTTGCACATTTCTCCTCCAGTGCGGGAGTGTTCCTAGTGATGGCGGAGCCATTTTTTAGATACTGACTTTGGCACTTCTTCCTGTTGCGGAGTTGCATTCGTTCGTTCTCCTCCAGAACATTCAGGCTTAGTTATCCTGGCCTAGCCCGATCTATTTTGACTCACCCTTTCCTGATGACGACAATCCTCATTTTCCAATTTTCGTGACAGAGGTGGCCTTGACTGGTCTTCTCTTCTTGACAATTGAATGTCAGACGACTATCTCCTTATGATGACTCCTTCCTTTTTTTGACAGATAGGGCACTTTTAGTCTGATGGCAGCTTCCCAGCCGACTGGCGTGACGATAGCCTGCAGCTGACCTATGATGGCACCTCAGTTGATTTGTGATGGCACCTCAACTGATGTGTGACAGATGCTCTTGCCGACGAATCCTCCTTGGTGACTTGGCCGATGGATGTTCCTGCTAACAGCTCCTCCCTGGCGACTTGGCTAACGGATGCTCCTGTTGCGGCTCCTCCCTGGTGACTTGGCTGATGAATGCTCCTCCTACTAATGGCTGCTCAGATTTCTCACAATCACGGACAATTCGTTTGTTCTCCTTCTCACACCGCGTTTTACTAGTTTTGTCCAACTGCGAATTTTGAAGCAGAAATACCTTGCAAATGCATTGTTGCTCTCGAAATGTTCATGAAGCCTTCAGATTTGCTGAATGGATGCGGCTTCTAACGACCTTTGTCTTGTGAAAACCCTTGATGCACAAATAATTCCTATCCTAGATCTCCAACTCTAGCTTCCATTGTGCGAATGCGTCACATTGCTCTACAAATAATGAGCATTCCTCTCCTTGGCCGTTCAATTTATAGCTTCCGTCTCTTGCCTTTGTCGCTTATGCAACCATTTAGCAACTGCCACTTTCTGTGCGGACTTCCAGTGTTTCCAACGATGCTCCCTCCTATTGATGATTGTGAGTCTCATGATTGTTGAAGTCATCATTACCATAAGTTGATTCCGCTTGTTGGCAATTTCAACGACTCTCTCGGCTTCAGGGCGTTTCTGTCTGTGACTATTCCTTCGGTCGATCATTTGCAGTTCTTACAATACGCCAATCCGACCTATCCACATCTCCTTGTTGGCTCCTTATTTCCCTTGGTAGATGACAGATTACCCAAGAATCCGTGTTGCTAGCGTCATCATGATGGATCTCTTTTGGTATGCCGCCATCAAGACGGATTCTTGTCTTGTTATCCCATTCAAGTCTTTATAGGTCCATGTAACCATGTCCTTGTACTTCATAAAAATTTTAAAAGCTACTGCTTTTAGTATAGGATCCCAATCATCTCCACAATTTATCTTTTTTGCTTCTCCATCATTGCCAAGGTTTACTTGCACCATCCTTGGTCCTTCATACTTCACCGAATCTGGTTCTTCTATTGCCTTAAGTACATCAATGGGATGGGCTGGTTTATCTTCAATAATTGCGTCCCCCATAGTGTATTCTACGAAGCTTCTTGGAAATTTCCACTTCTCGTTTTCTTGGTCTTTCTTTATTGTTGATCTCTTCCGACTGCTCTGGCCCTCTTCTAGATCCTTCTGTTCATCTTGGTTTTCGTCCTCTGTGTGGATGCATAAGCATTGTGGTGTGAATACTTCATAGTCTTCCATTTGCCAATGGAGGAGTCCTTTATCGTCATCTTGTTCATCTTCCATGCAATCCTCCAACTGCAACACCCCTTCTTCGTCAGGTTCATATCATGTTTCATCGTCTGATGATGAACTCCTTGATTTATCTGGGGTTGCAATATCTTGACTTATGGATTGATTTTTGAGATTTATCATATACTTATGTTGACCTTTCTTGATTGTAAGGTGTTCCTCCCAATTAAGATTCAATTTTGACATCCGTAGCCATCGACGTCCAAGTAATGCATCATAAGCTGGTTTTTGCATTGCTATTATCACAAAATCCAAGGTAAAGTCTTGGTTTGCTATTTGTACCTTTTAATTTGTCAGTACACCTTTCGTTTCTATTCCGTTCTAGTTAGCTCCATACAACCGAATATTTGGGGACCATAATGATGGTGCCCCAATGCTTTTCCATGTCTTCTTAGGCATTACGTTGATGGTTGATGTAGACAACAATTCTAAGCCCTAGGACTGACTGGCACATCCTCCAAACAATTTTGAATGTAACTGAGCAATTTTGTCTAAGTGTTGATATCAGACGTCCAGTTTGTAAGTCAGACGTCCAGTCTGGCAAGTCACCAGACGTCCAGTTTTGTCAGACGTCTGGGCTGGCCGTCAGACGTCTGGGCTAGTGGCCTGACGACTAGTTAGCATAGGTTAGACGTCTGATTAGTTATTTGTTAAGAGAATTGGTTTTGGAATTGGTTGGGGAAGTTGGTTGGGATAACCAACTTCCAGCCCTATAAATACCCCCTTTTCAAACATTTGTAAATCCATCAGAGACAGAGAGAGAGCACAGACTTTGTCTGAGATCACCATTGTATGCTGTAATCGTGATTGAAACATAATACAAAGACTGTTATTCTGATCCATATTTTGTGTATGCATTGAGTGTTGAGTTGAGTTACAGGTTGCTGCCATTAATGGAGTTATTGCAGGTTTGAAGCATTAATGGCTATGTTGCAGGTTTCCGACTGGTGAATTATTGTTGCAGGTTTGTTGTTGCGTATTGACGAACAGGTGCTGGAGCAGAAGCGGTTATGGCGGTTGAGCGTTCACTAAGGCCTGACGTCTAGCCGAACGTCTGGTCACCACCAGACGGCTAGCCGTCAGCCCCTTCAACTGACGACCAGCCATAACCTGACGGCTGGCTCCCAAACGTCTAGACCAGACGTCTGACATAGTCCCAGATGTCTGACATAGTCCCAGACGTCTGCACCTGTCTATCCAACGTCTGGACCCTTGACAGCCAGAGTTAGCCTATCAATTAGACCATTTGTTACCTTGCCTAACCCTGATACTAATTGTCATCACCCGTATCGGGAATGTACTCACCCCTGTCTACATTTAGCGCCGTTGCCTAATCAAAAAACCCGGAGAGTCTAGGCAAAGTGATTGAGGGAGTTAGGTGAATGACTAATTTCAGGGAACAAAGCAAAGTAGTAAGATGAAGCGCATGACTGGCGAACCTACGAGCAAACGAGGCCCCAGAGGTGTCTCACCCGGAGATAGAACAAGTATGGAACGCTGAAGACGAGGAAAATGTACACATAGAAACCTTGTTGGTGACTGCAGAGAACGAGGAAGAACAAATAGCAGAAAGAGCACCCATAGTTGACGATTGGACGGTAACACCCCAACCGACGGAAGAGGAGTGGCCAGAGGATACTGTAGGAGAGAACCTGGTATCAAGGCACCAATGCGGAGGTTCATGGGGAGGAAGACCGGAGCCACGTTTGGTATATTTGCGAAGAAGGTCGCGAAGCAGAGACCAAGTGGGAACGCAGACAAGGCTATTTGAGGAGGATTTTGCACCACCAACAGCTGATAGACAACCACAAAGAACTCAACACACAACAGTACCTGTATACCAGAACACTATGGCAGGAAATCAGGCCAATAGAACTATACAGCAAAAATGCCCACCTTTCTCAGGTGAAGGGAAAGAAGACCCAGCCCTGACATGTGGTAACTTTCACTACCATTTGGGGAGCAAATGGGGTGAATCAAGACACACAATGGTTGCAATTGTTTCCAGCAACATTGCGAGGCATGGCGATAGACTGGTATTTGAAAAGACAGAGTATACAAGCATTTGCACAATGGGAAGACCTCAAAGAAGCATTCGTAGAAGAATTCCGACCAATGAGGGATGACACTGACATAATGAACACATGACTTGCTTGAAGTGATCAAAACACTTCTGAGCATCTTCTGTCCAAACAAATGCCCCCTTTTTTGTGAGATCTGTAAGCGGGGCTGCAAGCTGAGAAAACCCCTTAACAAACCGCTTGTAGAAACCACATAGCCCAAAGAACCCTTTGAGCTGAGATAAGTTTGTAGGGGTAGGCCACTCCATTATTGCCTTGATATTTGCTGGGTCCACATGAACTCCCTCTGCACTAATGATGTGACCAAGATACAATAGCTTTGTCATGCCAAAATCACATTTGGACTCTTTGGCATAAAAAGATTCCTGTTCCAAAATGCTGAGAACCTCCTCCAAATGCTGCAAATGCTCCTCCCAGGAGCGACTGTATATGAGGATGTCATCAAAGAAAATCAACACATGCCTCCTCAACTGTTTGCTGAAAGTCCTGTTCATACAGGACTGAAAGGTAGCAGGAGCATTGGTTAGGCCAAAAGGCATAACCAAAAACTCATAGTGTCCGCAGTGGCAATGGAAAGCTGTCTTTTCAATATCCTGCTCCCTCATTCTGATCTGATGATATCCACTCCTGAGATCTATCTTAGAAAAGTAGCAAGCCCCATGGAGTTCATCTATCAACTCATCAATGCGTGGAATGGGGTACCTGTTTTTTATAGTCCTTTTATTTAATTCCCTGTAATCCACACACATGGCCATGTACCATCTTTCTTTTTCACCAGAACAACTCCTAATGCAAATGGACTCTTACTTGGCCGAATGTGACCCATATCCAATAGCTCCTGTATGGCCTTTTCAATCTCATCCTTATGGCGCCTTGGGTGCCTGTACGGAGTGGTAATAACTGTCTTTGCCCCCTCCTCTAATTCGATGATATGCTCTACACCATGTTCTGGAGGTCTACCTAGGGGTATATCACTAAACACTTTGGCATATTTAGTTAGAATCTTCTGAATATCGGGATGGTGAGTGGTTTTGGGCTGCACTGCACCTGCTGGCAAAATCAAACATTCTGCTGCCCACTCTACTTCATCATGCCTGAAAAGTCTCTCCATACGTCTCACAGAAACCACTCTAGGACCACCATCTGACATCCCTCTCAAAGTGATCTTGTTGCCACCTGAAACAAATTTCATCTCCATGGTTTTCAAATTCATGGTGAATTCTCCTAAGGAACGCAACCATTGCATTCCTAAAATCATATGGGTATCCCCGATTTTAACAACATAAAATTCATCCTTCAAATCATAATTACCCAATCTGATTTGCAAATTAGAAATTTTTTGGTTGCACTGAATGGCTGTACCATCCGCCACCATAACCCGGAAGCCACTAAATTCTTCAGTCTGTAGGCCTCTTCTTTTTACTAGCCCTGCATCAATGAAATTGTGTGTTGCACCTGTATCAATGAGAGTGACAACACGCTGCCCACCAAGTACGCCACGAACCTTGAAAGAAGCCCCCTTCTGGAAACTGTAAAGCTCTGGGCTATAGTACCATAACCACCTGTCTCCTCATCTGATTTTTCATCATCACTATTATCTGAATCACCCTGCTGATCTACATTTTCAGCTTCTGAATCTTCTACTTCGAAGTACTCCTTGGTTTCCATTTGCTTGACTTTCAATGGGCACTTATGATTCAAATCCCAAGGCTCTCTACACTGAAAACATAGCTTCTTTTTCCTTAATTCATTCAGCTCATTGTTTGTCAACTTCTTGGATTCAGTTTTTTGTGGAGGAGGGTTCTTAAATTTCTTGTCCTTATCCTGGCTGCCCTGGAAAGATTTAAATTTTAAAACCTGATTTTTGCTTTGGGACAGCAAACTCCATGCTTCTAGCCTTCTTCATGGCTTCCTGCAAAGTGGTAGGTTCAAAGGCTTTAACCCATCCACGAAGTGGTTCAGTCAAGCCCTCACAAAACAAGATCACCAACCTCCTCTCAGATATGTCCTGGACCTTAACTGAAAGTGCCTGGAAATCAGTGATATAGGCCTCTACAGTACTAGATTGCCTCAACTGGGCTAACTCCCTAAAATGTAACTCTGGATCCTTCTTGTCAAATCGATCTATCAACCTGTTAGTGAACTCCTCATAGGTGGTAATCAAGTTGTGACCCAATGTAATCAATCCATGAAACCACCAATCATGGGCTGCTCCCTCCAAATGTAATGTAGCAAATTTAATTGCTTCCTCCTCTTTCATTGGTCTAAGAGACAAATAATTGTCCAATTTCTCAACCCAAGCCTTGGCTGAACTCTTACCACTCCCATCAAAGTGTGGTATGATAATCCTGCTCAAAGCTTGCTGAAAATCCATCTGTGCTGGTTGTCTCCGCTGATCATGCTGAGGACCTTCCTGTTCTAAATTCCTCCTCCTGTGGTTAAAGTATTTATCAAAAGGCCAACTAGCCTTGAGCTCATCTGGAAAGGCACTGTAATGCTGGTACCAATCCATGATCATATCATCTATAGGGCCCCTATTCTGTGGTACCTCCTGTGCTGGAGTCTCCTCCCTAGGAAGGAAAGTAGGTTGGGTAGGGCATGATGTAACAACTGTATGTTGTGTCTGCCTCACTACATTCTGACTACCCCTAGTAAATGTCTGCCTGTTGGAGGTACTAGCCTCCCCATTCTGTGCTCCTGTCTGTAGACTCTGAATAGTATTAGTCATAGCCATAATAGCATTGGCCAAGGCCTCCTATCCCTGTCTAATCTCTGCCTGTGTATCTCGCTGTGCCTGAGCCAAAGAATTAAGTATGCCTACTATGCTCGGATTATCATCAGGTCTATCCCCCATTATGTTATCCTGTGCTGAATCTGAGTGAAGCAAATGAGGTCTAGCAGCAATGGCCTTAGTCCAAGTACTCTCCTCAGGAATAGGATCCCAATCTGTAGACTTATGCCTTCTGGTGTAAACTTGTATTGCCTTTTTCTTTTCCCTCTCTGCTGCCCTCTTATCTCTGTCACTCATAAGAACCCAACAGGATGGCAGTGTTGACCGAGCTCTGATACCACTGTAATATACTGCCCCTGTTCTAGATGCAAATTTGATACAACTGTGCTGATGGCAATATCTGAAATGTGTGCTGATGTAATTTTTGTTGCTAGGGATCTAGTTTTGAGTTCAATTTTCTTTATTGCCTTCTGAGCTTTGTCGTTTGGCTTAATATGCAAGTTATGAATTTGTTTTGGAATAGAATATGCAGATGCAATGAAGTAAATACATACAATATGCAGATAAAATAGTTCTGTTCTACAAACTACAATTTTCTGAGCATAAACACACTGTATATTATTATATTCAACCAACAGAATACATTTCAGTTCAGTTCTAGATGGTGCAGACCTGGATCAGGGTATTCTGGGCGCAGCCAGCCAATATAGTTGATGATTTTTGACACTTAAAACCTTCAAGTTCTGCCCTATAACACCAGATAAGCCCCTCCTGGGAATAGATGCCTCTGTCCCAATGGAAATCGCACTCCAAAGGCTTGTATGCAGTCACGTGGCCCTAGCAGCAGTACGACAGGCCTGTAAAGGTGTACGGACTGATTTTTTAAAAAATCAGGTCTTCAGCGATTTTAGTGAATGAGGGATCAAATCAGGTCGCCTAACCCCAAGAAATCCAATGATTCAGCGCCCAAAATGATATTCTCAATGATCTGCGAGCTATGAGCAAACGTGGGTCCTCTGGTCACCCACAACTGTACGGCTATGTCTAAAATAATTTCAGTTTCATTCACAAACTTTCTGCCTTCTGGGTTTTGAATGATTTGGTCTGAAAATGCAATTAAAACCCTACCAATCTGAGCACAAGTGAATTCCTTGAGTGAGAATTCCAACCATCAGCTAGGAATGATCTCACACATTCGAAACTGATATGCCTGCAACGGGTTTCCGTCCACTGCAAGTCCAAGAAGCTCCAACAATGAAGTCTCTGCCAAAACCCCAATGTTCTCCAGCCAATTTCATAAACCAAGATGATTGAAAATGAAGCAAGCTTCCCCTTTTTATTTCCAACGCTTTCATTTGGAAGCTTCTAGATTTTGGGGCCCAAATTCAAATTGCCTTTATGATTTAATTTAAGTCTCCACTATATCTTGGTTTTAATTTTATTTTATTATTAATTTCACCCTCACTCCCTAGGCGTCCCCCTTCATGATCATACATGGGCCTTTTTTAAGTTATAACGTTAAGTTATAAAAACACCTTATATTATAATTAAATGGCCCAATATAATAATAATAATTTATTCCACCCAGAGCTCCGGATGTATATTCAACGCTAAAGAATTATGCTGGAAAGCCTGTCCTGTCCACTGCCAAAAATGGAAACCCCCTGAACTGGACTTACTAAAAATAGTAAGTGATCAACAAATGTGCCCGGAATGCAGGAAATGGGTCCCAACCAACACCGAATAGCCTAAGGGACCATGGATTAGGCTATCTGACCACTGAGTTGTCTAATATTGAGAAGGGGACATTACATTAGTGCCTCTGCATATGTGGAAGATGGTACAACCTTCATATTATTCCTATATTTAGGTAGTAGCTCATCAATAAACCATCATTTTACCAATCAATCAGCAAGTGGCATCTGCATTTTATCAACTAACTGTTTTAGTCTTCTATTGTAGTTTTTGACATTTTCCTCCGGCTTTTGCTTTGTGGCATAAATTTCTGTTATGATTTCAGTGTCGTCTCGTAACGGTCGGAATTCATTTATAAATTCTTGTTGCATAACATCCTATTGTCCAAAGGGTTGCGTACTTTCTTTCTTTAAATACTAGTCAATTGCCATTCCTTGCAGTGTAGCAAGAAACAATTGAAACCATTCATTGGGTTGCATTACTCCATTCGCTTTCCATATGGTGGTGCAAGTACCAATATGTCTTGCTAGATCTTCTTTTCCCACTCTCTTTCGACCGTTGGTGGTTCGAGTTCTTGTTCTTGCTCTGGTGCCTCTTCCAAATAGTCTTCGCCCTGGTTCTCGTGCATCAACACTTTGTGACCTTTGCGAATAAAGGATATGCGGTTTTGGTCTTCCCTCCCAAGTGCCCACGTGTGGTTGCTTTGGTGCCAAACTCCCATCTTCCACACCCATTGGCAAACTCCTCTCCGTTGGCTTAGGTGTTACCATCCGCTCTTCGTTTCTTTGTGCGCTTGCTATTGTAGCCTCTTCCATTATGCGAATATTTTCCTCAACCATTTGGTCTTGGACTTCATTATCCGTTGTCAACAACAATGTCTGCCACCTTTCTCTTTTGGCTCTCGGACTGTCGTCATCCAAGGGATTCCACACCCTCTCCACTTCTGGTTGCATAAACTCCTTGATTATCCAGTCTTGCACTTCTTCTCACTGGTTGCTCTGTAGTTTGTGTTTGATTTCACGTCATCTTTGCAACCTTGAATTTGTCATTCACCTCCTTGTTTGTCATGCTCGCTTCTTATCGACCCGAACTTTGCTTTAGGCAACGACGCCAAATGTCGATAGCATGAGAATTCCTCAGGATGAGGGAATGACAGTTAGTGGAAGGAGAAATGGCAATGTTTCATAAACTACTGCATTTGTGACGGTATGACTCTAATGACGGCAGCATAGCTTAGACGACAGTGATCTGAGGACGATCAGTATGACGACCAATCTTTAGATGACAGCTCCACATGACGACATCCAGTATGACAACATCCGACATAACGACACTTAGCATGACGAAATTTGACATGATGCTCAACATGATGGCATGACGACATCTAACATGATGGCATGGCAGTTCTTGTTGATGTCGGTAGCTGGTTTGATGACGCTAGTCTTGTATGATGGCAATCCAATGTCGGCGTTAAATCCTCTATGATGGTGTCGGCTGTTGGATGTCTGCAACTTCTGCTCGCTTTTCTGAAGGTTCCTTGAATCCAATCACTATCTAAGTGGTTCTACCTGCAACACTTACAACATGGAAACACAAATCTAACATAACACCAACACCATAGAGAGACACAATTTGGCAACAAGTGAATGATCTTGCATTATCAATGGCATGTCGTACAATTACAGTTTGTGACTGCAACAATGTTATGCCCAGGCTTACGCTGTTATAGTCTGGCATCTCTCTCTTGTACATAGACTTGCTTACTGATGGAATGTCTAGATTGAATTGTAAGGGGTCTATTTGTACTCTAGGCCTGGTAGTTACCAAAATCACTTCAGGGTGATGTGACAAAAACTTTCAGAACTTCCTATCTTAAACAACCTTAATCAAGTCATATAATTTACATAATTGTTAATATTTTACAATGGCGATTGTATTTGCATTTCGTCTTAATTTCATTTAGACCACATTTCCATTACATTTCATTTTATTGCAAAATATGTAGACCTTTTTACAAACCCTTACTTTTTCTTAGTGCTGCTATCTACATACTTTCATGGGAGTGTTCTTCATTTCTTCTACAATATTGAACCTGAATTCAACCGAGCTACTCTCGCTGCATGCCGTGAATTTCCTTTACTATGTAGTAGCCATTGCACATCCTTTGCTGGTGAGGGAAGGATATTTGAGGCGTTGCTCCACCTACTTTTGTAGTTTATCCCTCTCTTTCTCACTCTTCCCTCTTTGGACTTGTTTGCCTCCTCGGAAATTTTGTTTTCAGTTTCCGATTCCTTCCCCTCATTTGTCTGTTTACTTTTGTTAGCTTGTACATTTTCCTGGGGCATGTCAAACATGTTTTTCCTAGCATTTACACTCTTTTTTTCATGTTGTGCAATCATTACCAGTGGCCTTCCCCTCCTAAGCATTGTGGTGCCTTTGTTCGCCTTAGCTTATTTTTGTTCCTACGCTTGCTATTCTAATGCCTTTCTTTTGCCTTTGGTTTCGACTCCTTGTTGATTTGTATATACAACATTATCTTCAAACATAGAATCTTTATCCCCTTCAATTGTACCGAAGTTGGCAGAGATTTTGTTGCTTGGATTTAGCAAGGGAAGGATTGCCTTTTGCACTGGAACTTGGTACACTGTTTTATTTGGAACAGGTTGCTGGCAGAGGGGTGATTCATTGCCAATGTGATTTGACCCAAGGCGGTGACCTGTTGAGGTTGACATTGCTGATCATATTGACTTGTGTGTGAATATCTAATGGCTATCACACAATATGTAGGGTCATGCCCCACATTACATGGAAACACCATATAATGTTTGGATTAGCGTTTACCATATTGTTCTGAACCTGATTTGCACCCTGATCAGCACCTTGTCGTGATACTTGATCTTTGGTGAGATAGGGATTTTTCTAGGGTGCCAAATTTGTTGTGGTTGCCACCTGCTATTATGCTATCATAACCCTTTTTTTTAGTATTATTCATGATTTATCAAGGTTTTTTTTTACATCCAAAACCCCTTTCATTTAAAGCTTGTATTGATCCATTAACGATTTAATGTCATTGTTGTTTTTTGATAGTGTATATAGAACTGACAACTATGGCTAGAAGGTAATAGTTGACGGTGATATTTGACCTTGATGTGTTATAATATATGGAGAATGGGTTGAGTTGGCAGATGAATGGAAATTAGTAATATGTTATATAGAGGGCTAGGTAATGGATTTTATAGATTTTCGTTGATGTGGGCGGCATAGGCCATAGGCAAGGCAAGCCACAACTTTCCTACCCTAGCTAGAACATATTTTGCATGAGCTACTTATTCAAAAGTTATAGCTAGAGTGACATGGAAAGGTATGTACAAACCATTAATGTTAATGCAAATTATAAGCCTTTGATATGATATGGCAGTGTCTATTCCTCGTTTGAGCTAATATTTAATATAAATAAATTCAACATCCTCAAAAGTCTTGTATTGTAATTATGAATATTTTCTTGAGGATGTATTTGCATAATTGAAACAAAATAGAATACCCATTACCCATATTGCCAAATCTACATATGAAAGGCTCCCCAATTAACACCCAACTAGTAATGGAATTATTAGGCAAATCTCTATACCATAATATAACTTTATCATGTAATGAATAGATAATTAAACATACCATGATGTCTTCCTCTTACATGTGACAAATTGACTTGAGTGTAAATAGCTTGTTCAAGTGGTCTAACATTATATTTTTCACAATCCTATCAAAGGTAGGTAAATGTTTTAATAGCAGTAGGTGAGATAGGGGAATAGGATCTTAAATTTAGTGTTCCTTAATATGCCCAATTGGAAAATTGATGTTGAGGTCTAGGAGGTTTAGGCATTAGATTTATTTTGAGGTTGACCATATTGCATTGGATAGGGGTATACTACATAACATTGTGATGGATCTACATATGGTAGATACAAAGTCATTTGAGGGTATTGATATGTAGCATGAAATGGTGGTAACAAAGGAGTGTTTAGATTTTGAAAAGGAGAAGGATGGGGATTAACACAAGCCCATTGTTGATTAGGGGACTTGCATTTTCTATAATGGAGGAGGATATTGCAAGCTCTGCTGAGGGATTTGTTGATTCTAAAAGGTAGGCATTGTTGCAGGTTCTATGGCATCTGATTGATTGGAGGCAGTGTTTGACCCAGGGTCTCACTAGGGGTGCTAGAAACTATGTTGAATTGGGGAATTGTTTTGACTTCTTTATGTTCCCTCAATTCTAGTTTCAACAAAGTTTTATGGAAGGGTTTAATGCCTCTTCCAACATCTATATTTAGGCCGGCTCCCCACTATCCTTGCTAAAGTCTAAACTGATCTAATTTAATTGCATAAAATTAAATGGAAGGAAATAAAATACGAAAAGTAAATGTGGAAATTAAAATGAATGAAAGTAAATTGTGAAGTTTAGTGTGCGAGATACGGTTGAAACTGTAGCAAGAAGAGTTTGCGAACAATTAACACATGAATTCAAATAACAACAATGCTTTCCCATTCAAATGAGTAGAAATTGTAAGAGGAATGACAAGATGGGCGAAAGGGTTGTGCCACAATCACTACGTATTCTGCAATCCTAAAGTACAATGCCACTAATGGAGAGCAAAATACTTATCAATTTCTCACCAATCTCATGAATTACAAGAGCACAATGTGGGCTTCACAAAGTGTAGCTCTGAATTCCTCAAGGCCAAAAGATGTTTACAATGGAGCCCATGGCTCCTATTTATATGAAACATTTACCCCTGAGTTATATGGGGTGACAAACTCTTATTCCTAGTAAAAGTAAAGATTTTGGGGATCATTTACAAAATGATCCCCTCCAAATAACGCTTCACCAATGTTTGCTAACGTTTCGCTCCTACAAGCCAATCACTTCTTCTTGCTAGAAAAACACTCTTGGAGCAAATCGGCCTTTGTAGAGCAAATCGGTCCTTGTCCTTCACTTAGAAAAATTTTAGGGCTTTAGAAGGTTTAATTGATTTATTCCAACTGTTTTGTAACTTTCCAAAATTGTAAAATTCCCAAGGTAGTGACTTGTTACTACAATATAAAAGATTGAGGGGACCGAAACATCCCTAAGTGGTGGGGTACTAAGTTGGCCTTGTAGGGTTCATGATGGAGCACTGATGGGGATTAAGATAAAAAATGATTCTTTTGATTGATATGGAAATATTTCTAGTTTCAACGGTGGGATTACCTTGTGACAAATGAGATTACACTCAGAAACCAAGTGGAACCCTCCCAAGGAACCAACAGAGTTGCTTGTTTTCCTTACAAAAATTGGTAAATGGAAAATGATAGATGGAAGGTCCAAATCACTCATGAATCTTTGAGCTTGAGGGACATTAGTATTCAAACATGAATCAAAAATCAAGAATATGGTTATTTACACTTTGCAATCCAACCTAGTTTTTGGAAGGCCAAAAATGAGCAAAGCCAATGAAATGAAAGGTATTTGACAACTGGAAAGGCAAAATCTGAGCATAAGAAGGTAAACAAGTGTAGAGGGTTTGAGAACACTGTAGGATATTTCTGAAGCATGCCTACAACCATTTTGATTTCCAAATGCACCATTCCTTATGCTAAACTTTGTAAAATCCCTTTTATTTTAGTTCTAACAAAGCTTACACTTTGCCTTGTGGAATCTCACACATTAAATGACTTTGGTGAATACGTGTTCATGTGATAGTTGACATCTGTGATTTGGGTGGAACCATAGATATCGTGCATTTTTTAAATTTTAATTATATTTACAAGTAGAAAGAACTTGTTTGTAAGAGGTATGTGAATTTAGATCATAGACCATAGTCCTTGACCCAAAAAGGTATATGCCATAAGGTTTTATACCATGTAAAATTAGGCAAGAACTGAGTGAACTTAAATCAAGTGAGCAGGACATAACAAAATTAAAGGCTTCCCTTATCATGAGTTACAGATTATCAGCATTGGTCCTTAGGCCTTTCAAAAGAGATTTTATTCTAAATATTTTTATTTTTCTATAACAATTTCCAATTTTTAAATAGTTCACTATTGTGACAGCTAGTGCATCTTCCTTGTTTGCTTTGTTGACAGTTCATGCAGGCTTCATCTTGATATGCTTCAGTATTTTTTTCCCCTCTATATATGATTGTAATAGAGAAATTTAGAGAGAAAATACACAGACTAACAGGTCTACTGAACCATAGGTTGTCTACAATGCAAATAAATTATCCAAGCTTGTAAAGCAGAAAGAAGCTCAGCAAAATTGGCTAGACTACAATCAGATTAAGTATGAGAGAAATCCAAGAGAGAGGCCTATCAAGAAGGTGTGTGGATTATTCCTTTTCAAGTATGGAACTTATTATTTGTATACATTCTTTAAGTTAAATAACAACTGTTGCAACTTTATCACATGCTTCTTAAGAATCAATAGGCTAGAGTAGACAAGCAAACTAGTAGATTAAAATCATTTAAAATAAGTATTAGTTTCAGGAATAGTTTACTAAAACATGGAGGAATTCATCAAACGTTTTATTATTTTATTGCAGAAGGGTTTTCTTGGACTTTGGGGTGAACAAGTAGATGCTATCGACTATTATAAAACAAGGATTGAGGCATTGGAAAAGAGCGTAAGTATTCATGATAAGAAACAATTATACTGCTATGCTTTGGATTTTGTTCTTCAGACTAATTTCAAGTGATTAAACAATTATACATTTAATTCATTAGTTTCAATAAGAAACATTTCATTGATGTGCTTTATGAATTTATTTGAGATTCCACTTTGGTGCAAGGCATCAAGCTATAATAACAATAAAATTTATATGACACCAAGGCCAAGTTACTGTGATTAATAATTCTCTGTAGTGATTAATTCAGTAGAAGCTCCTATGTTCACATCATCTTAACCTTTGCTTTATTCTAATTTGAGAGAGTATATGAATTGCATGGTACAAGCATATCTTAAGGTTTCCAACTATACATGCCACCTGATGCCATAATCACATGAAAAAAACCTCCTAGGCATAATATTGATAGCCATAAGGACTACTTGAGCATAAATCCTCACATCATCAGTTACTATCTGCATGCCTAGCGCAAATAGCATTGATTTGTTAACCACAAGTTCATCATCTCTATACATTTGTGCTACCTAGCATTCAAGGTAAAATCATTTTCTAGTTTCATTGGAAAATGAAAGGTTTTGCAATATTTTAGGGATCCTTCTAAGTGTTTAAGAGTATAAGGTGGATTTGCCATGCCAATTTTAAGGTGCTTTCTCCATTCATAAAGTGCATTGCTGCAGGAGACTTTCATTCTATCAAAATGTTTTCTTTTTTTTTAGTTTTTTATTATATCAACTGTAAAAGATTAAAACAATCTCCATGTTTTGTGCATTCCTTTTTTATTGAGAAAGAATGACATCCATGAAAAGTAGGATTACATAGAAAGCAAGTAGAGAAAGCTCCTTGCTTGCTGGGAAAGAGTCAAAAACCTCACATATCCATCTCACTTGTGTTTTCTATTCATATTTCTTTTTGTGTTTCTTTTGATAGGGTTTTTATAACTGGAATGATTTTTGTTTGTTTTAACAAGCACGATCCATGCTTTGGTGTGTTAGAGGGAAAAGACATTTGGTATTTACTATAAGAAAAATCCTTAAACAAAGCATTAATGACTTAATAGAGTCTTTTCTATTAACATTCATCTTCAAGATAAAGGCCGGTCAACTTGATGGTCAAAGCCAGGATTAATGATTCAACATAAAACTTTAATCTTCTTTTGTTTGACACCGCTTAAAGGTGTAGAAATAATACATTAGTAATATATCAGCTTCCTTTTAAATGCAAAGTGATATTGTGGGAGCTTTTCCATCTCTTAGCAGACTTTTGGCACAAATTACATGAAATTCCTACAAAATGCAGGTCAAGAATTACACACTATGAATACAACGAGATGATAAAAGAGAAAACAGATTTATAAGAAAAAAGATTCTATTTGCAAGAGTGTTCATGCAAGATAATACATATTTAAAAGAATTTCAGCTTCACTACCAAGATAACAAATCAAACCCAGCAGGCAAAAACGGATGTTTCCAATCACATGGGACCTTATGGTTTCAAAATGTTGATCCTGTTGGTTACGAATCTGCCACTAGGATAGGATTTTAATCTTATTGCGCCCTAGATTCGCCCAGCAGATTGAAAGGCCGGAAGGAAGGGATGCCTTCCGTGCCAATCTCCGGAGAAGGCCGGCTCCTATGTTTTCTTGATAAGGGGTTTTAGCTCAGAGTGCAGGAAAGAAATTATAAATTACGGAAAGAAACATAAATATGCTTGTTTCGGGTGGGGAAGATAAGCAGCACAACAACTAACCAATCACTATTACCAACAGCAATCAAAACAATGTATGCAGCAGAAACTATTAGTGTTATTCTATCCTATGTATCCTTTACTTTAGTATTCCAGATATACTCAACTACCAATACTGATATCCAGAAGTGGAGAATAGCAGTAATCAGCAATATAAGCAACATGAGGCAGAAATACTTAATAAAGGCAGCATACAAGACAAAGACAGCTAATAGAGCCAAATATACTTTGCATTCAAAAGCAAGTGCACAGCTACAAAATTTCCTTAGCAATATATCCCCCTTCCACCCTTGTACAATGAAATGAGGCTGCTATTTATAGCAGAATAAACCCCCCCGATTACATTTTGGGCACAAAATCCCAGACCTGACAAAAGCTGCAAAAGCTGACAAAAGCGGCGAAAAGCGGCTGATGTTTGACCTCTACGGGTAAGGAGTGTACTTGCAGCAAGGTCCACTTAGAAACGTAGTAGCTCCGTGGCAATCCGACAGGTGAAAAGTCGAGTCTGGTTAAATGGTGGTAGGTGCGGCACGATCTGGCACTTCACGCTCATCTACTCTGTACCCGGGTGGCACACCTTCTGTCACATCTTGACTCTTATCCGGAGACTGCACACTTGTCGGCATCTGAAATTGCTGATGAAAGAGGGGGAAGAATCGAACTTAGGAGTTTGCCATTGTATTTTTATCCCTCCCGACAGCGCATAAAAATGGAGCGCAGTTAGATGACGCAAGCTGAAAACAGCGCAGTCGGGCGGGTTATGCCTTAGAAACTTTTCCAATGCCTTCCTCCTTCTCCGCCCAAGTGCGCACCAAGACAGGCGCACAGTCGGACGACGCATCGCAGTCGGATGAAGCCCGACACTTAGAATATTTTGCTGTTTTTTTGATAGGCAACCTCCTAGTGGCGCACAATTGGATGAGCGCCACCCGCCTTCGCTGTGAAGTTGGGTGGGCTCGACACTTAGATTATTTTTGATGACTCTTGATTATGGCTGCCCAAGTGCGCACCGGCCTATGGGCGCCGTCCGACTTTGCTGCGAAGTCGGGCGGCCCCAACACTTAGTCAATTTTTTGGCTGCTTTCTCAACATGACCGCCAAGGTGCGCAAAAGATGATGAGCACTGCCCGATTGCGCTGCGCAGTCGGGCAGACTCCACACTTAGACAATTTTTTAGGCAGATTTTTCTTACTTGCAAAAACACTGAGAAATATGAAATGAAATATGGGGAAACGAAATCTGACAGTTGAAGGGGAGAAAGGGCATGGAGAAGAATGGGAAAGAAGAAAGAGGGGAGGTAAAGCAGCAAACTTACAAAATTTTCAAAATTCGGCACCCCGTGCAAAATGTGGCAACAGATCCCTTTATAGGTGTAGAGACCTTGGGTAAGTAAGATCCTTCGACTTAACATGGAAGGATCTAACATATGACTGACTAGTGTGTGAAAGGATGCTTAAGACTTGGGAAATTTCTTGAAATTGTTGATGACTAGTGGCATAATATCATCACTTGGTAGAATTAACAAAGAAGCCCTTTCCATGCCATGGATTGCCAACAACATTTTTATTAGGGTGCAAAGAAGTACTTGTGTTTCAAACAAAAAGCGTAATTTGATATTTTGACCAGGGATACATGGTATGATCTTGGGTGTTCTCAATAATCATTGGTGCAATTGTTCAAAATCTTGGACAGATGTGAGCCATCTGAACTTGAGAAGAGGAACTGCACTTTCAGTAAATATGCATTGGGCAAGAATTTTAATGGGTGTTGGATGGATACCTGTTGTTGTTGCGCCCTCCCATATGATAGGTTCCTTGCATCTTTGGGATCAAGACTGAGCAAATATTGTTGGTTAATAGTTTAGAAAACCTAATATCACTTCTCCAATTGAGTTAATTGGTTGGATTTCAATGAGTTTAGTAATTAATTAATGCAATGGGACCATCTATAAAATTTCCATCAATGATTAATGCTCATTGGGGCATTTCTCGAGGTGATGACATGTGGCATTACCATCCACTCTCTGACTAATAAATATTTTAGCATCCTCAAAGAAGTGATGCAGATACAGCTGCCAATTGAAATTGTAGAAGTCAATGCTGTTGATTCATGGAAACATCACTAACAAAGATTTCTGATTGATTTTATTGCACCTTTGTTCATTGGGACATTAGGAAATTAAACCATTAGCATCTTCTTTTTCATGGCAACAACCATTGATTTGGAGATGAATATGTACAGTCATTGATCAAGAAGAATAATGTTTGAGTGCACAAACACCAAAATTTGCTACTATAAGTTTCAAACTTATTTAAAGTCCATGGTCCTGTTGGTTACGAATCTGCCATGAGGAAAGGATTTGGGTTAATGCGCCCAGATTTGCCCACCAGCATGAAAGGCCGGAAGGAAGAGATGCCTTCCGCGCCAATCTCCGGAGAAGGCCGGCTCCTTTTGGGGGGTTTTCTGATTTAAGCTAAGAGTACAGGAAAGAAATAAATGTACAGAAAGAGATTTACAAATATATTCAAAGGTTGGTGGGGGGAACTAACGAAGTACGGGAACACACCAATCACCGCTACTTACCGCATATAAACACAAAGCATGACAAAGAACCGCAAAATCTAACGTATACTTCCGATACCCAAGCGGTGTACGCACGGCTACAACGGCTCCCTAACAGACATTCCCTACAAGGAACTAACAGTACGGCAACGCGTCAATCACCACCTACGGACACTGACATGGGTAGAAAGCAATCATAGAGATATCAGAGCCAGGTATATGTGTTTATGTAGAGAATTTAACCGCACAGCTTCAATGGCCCCCTAACAGACATTCCCTACAAGGAACTAACAGTACGGCAGCGCACCGATCACCAGATACGGACCAGCAACAAAACACACAACTGATGGAACTGCTACTACAGCTATTCTATGTATCCTTTTAATTCATGAAGTACAGGGGGTGCTTTAAACAAGCAATGCTAGAGGCACCTGATCATCAAATGCTGAAATGAATCAACGAGCCATGACACAGGTTAGCCTAAGGCATGAATATAAAGAAAGGCAGGCATAAAAAACGAAGCAGCAGAACAGAACCAGGCATACAGATTATATTTATAAGCAGAAGCACGATTACAATGGGCACAGTGGTTCCCTAATAGACATTCCCCTTCCACCCTTTACAATGAATTCATGGTGGGCTTTTATAGCCCGAGTCCCTCCCGTTACATTAATGGGAACAAGGTCCCAGTCAAACATAAGCTGACAAAAGCGGCGAAAGAGCTGCAAATGCTGACCTTTTGTCGGACCGGACTGTACCCGCAGCATGGTCTTCCTGGAAGCTGGACAGCTACATGGTTGTGTGTTGGGCAGAATCTCCCTCTGGCAGTGATGCGGGTAGCTGGAGCAGGTGAAACCTCAGATCAGCTTTGAATGAGGCTACTGGCGCAGGCAATGCAGCCCATGCTTGTCCTTTTGCTCGGCACGTTTCGGCTCTAATCCCGAAGCTGGACACTTGTCAGATGATGGATGACTGTGTGACACGTGTCTGCCTTGGAAGGCAGTCCGTCCAACTTCGCTTGGGATCGAGTGCCTCGAGTTGCGCGGGCAGAAAACAGTGCAGTCGGGAAGGCCTTCATGCCTTGGTCAAATTCTGGGTTTGTTCCCCTACTGCGCACCTGTCAAGGGCGCACTCCGACTTTACTGCGAAGTTGGGCTGTGCACAGGTGGAAACTGGTGTCTGCCGCCGTACGGACTCTGCTCCGGCCTTTTGTCGTCTTCTGTCAGCCTGCCAGCCTGTCAATCTGCCAGTTGCAAGGTGCGCCCAGAAAGTGGGGCGAAGTCAGACTTCGCACCAAAACTGGGCGAAGTGCGAACTTCGCACCAAGACTGGGCGAAGTGCGAACTTCGCACCAAAACTGGGCGAAGTGCGAACTTCGCACCAACACTTAGCCATTTTTCAGGTAACTTGCTGGAAAGTTGAAAAATCAACTGGGGACTCCAAGAAAGGGGGGAAAGAAAGAGAATGCGGGAAAGAAAAGGAAAGGGAGGGGAGAAGGAAAGAAAATAGGGGAAGAGGGAAAAAGAAGAGCAGCACATTTACAACACTGAAGACATTGCACCCCGTGCAAAATGTGACAACATTTTTGGCGGCTCGCGGGGTGTCGAGCTCGCCTCGGCGCAAAGAATCCATGCCTTCATCCATTGGGTGCAGAGGAACTTGCCTCCCCTGCCTTTGGCTGCTCTAACTGTCCTCCTTGTGGCAACTGTTCTTCAGATTCATCTTTGTCAGTTGCCCCCTCAGAATCACCTTCCGAAAGCTCTCCATCTCCTGCTTCTGCTTCGCAAATGCGATTGTATGCGGCCTTGGCTGGGCGCCAAGCTTCTGCTGCAAATGGCCGGCGGTCAGCTTCATCTTCTAATGCTGCGTGGAAAGCAGCGACCGCGTGCAGGTCGATGGTGAGGTATCTCTTTTCTAACTCCTGGAAGTAGGAGCTGATCTTGGAATATTTGGCCACCATCTGAGTGACCTGACTGTCTTGAATTGGCTCAGTCCAACTATCAATTTCAGCTGTATCTGCTTCGAAGGACTGCCAATTCTTTTTCACCCGATCTAGGGTGAGAAGCTCGCCATTTTCAACAAAACCTGGGCACCCAAGTTCAGAAAGAGCGTGAAAGGGGGCCAGACAGATATCTCTTTCATGTCCAAATGCATCTAGCATTCGTCTGGCAACTCTCACCTCTTCAACTTTTTTGAAATATTTGTGCAAGGTCACCCTTGCACCTGCCCATTCTGCAGCGAATGAGGACACGGGAGAAAATTGGAGGCCGTTGCGCTCGCGCTCCTGAAGATTTACCGCCAAGTCCAGCCATTGCTTCGCCTGGCGCTCGGCCTCCTCTACCACAGGCTTTCCCTGGGCAGAAACTTCTTGAATTCTGGATGCGAAATCCAGAACTGCCATCGCCTTGTAGGTGTGGGGCTTGCATTCCCGCAGCAAACCAGCCCACATCTCCTTAACCTTTGTCTTTGAAAAGACCGTCGCTTGAGATGCTCTCTCTGCAAGTTGCGACTGCGCCTGCTTCAAAGACTCTTGGAGCTGAGAAATCTGCTCCAAGGCTGCTTTCTTTTCGGTTGCGGCTTGTTGCTAAGAAGCGGCCAGCTGGGCTTTGAGTTCATCTATTTCTTGCCGCGCCGCTTCCAGTTGCTCAGTGGACCTAGACAGGTCCTCTTCAAGCTGCCTTGTTTTATCCTGCAACCCGAAAAGTTCTTCCTGCTCCTCCAGACTTTTGACAAAGAGATTATCAGCTTTGCGCATAATTGACTGAATCTCATATTGCTTGTTTATGTCGTCAAAGCTCTTCTCCTTTGTCTGGAGCTCGTAGTCCGCCCTGGTCATTTCCCGGAGAGGTTTCTTTACTTTTGGGATTATTTTCTCTGTTGTAATCACTCTCCTCCCGAAATCATACTTTGCGCGTTTTGTCGGGGCGGCTATCTCTTCATGTCTCCTCCGCTTCAGGTCCTGGAGGAATGAGACAGAATACTCTACAGCCCTCGTTGCCAGGGGCAAGTCGTCTGTATTCTGGAGGTCGTCCATAAAATCTGGTTCCCCCAGCCTAGGGTTCTGCTGAGACGTCTCTCCTGCGGGGATGGGACCAGGAGGAACCGGACGGACCTTGGAAGAATCGGCCGCTTGTGGGGGCGACCGGGAAATGGAGATGGGAACGGCTGACACTGCAAGGGTTTGAAGCGGCTGAGACGGAGGATGTGACGGTGAACGAACAGCCTCAGCACTAACCTCAGGCGAAGGGTTTGGAGTTGTGCTCAGAGAAAGAGAGACGTTAGGGTTCTGAGAAACCTGATCAAAAGAATGGGGGCCGCTAGAAGGGCGAGGAGACGGGGAGGGGGATGCGGCCATGACTTGCTCGGATTGAGCGGGAGACGGAGTGGGAGTGGGACTGGATGAGACCAAAGAGACAGGGGCAGCAAACGTACCTGCGGGCTCCGCCTGAGCCGATGTCGGATGGAGTTCTGTACTTCTGATTTCGGCGGCTGGCTTAGGACTGCCCAGAGACACTGTCTCTGCGGCGGCAGGACGCGGCTGCGGCTCTGCAACTGGCTGCTGCACTATCAGGCTAGGTCGCCTGATTTTCTCAACTCTCTTCCGCTTCTTCTCTTCTGGAATAACGGTTGGATCAGGGGAAGGAGATGAAGCAGGTGCAGCAGGCGCTGATGCTCCCACGGTAAACTTGTACCGGGGTTTGACTTGCAGAAGGTCTGCCGCAATCGGTCTGCCCTCTGACGGCGCTGGCGCTTTTCGTGCCTGAGGGATTGCCTCGGGCGTTGCCTTGACTAATTCTTTTGCCTTCTCAGGCGCCGTCTTGGAAGCCACGGGCTGCATTGGATCGACCTGGAAGTTTGCTGGGCCCACGCTGGTAGTTGCCGAAGTGTACAACTGTTGGGAGGGAGACCCTCCTTTATAGTCTTCAAAGGGACCTCGGGGAACGTAACCTTGATATGCGAACGGCCGCCAGCTGTCATGGTGCTGGTCATAGAGAACCGAAAAGTCGTCATCTACGGCCAGGTTTCTTCTTGTTGATTTGTCGTGCTGCGTGCGGCATCTCATCTTCCAGCATTCAGTAATATTTTCTTTAGACCAGTTAAGGCCTGCTATCTTGGATAGAAATTTTTTGAACCCTGGAGATGAAAACTGGTGGTCCGGGTTTCGCTTGGGGTCATATGTCGCCTCGTCGCAGTAGAAATCCTGCCAGGGAGGAGAAGCTTCCATCAATTCGATTTCCCAGTCAAGATCCACATGAACCACATCGCATCTATCTTCGGTTATATCTGCCCGGGGGCAGAGATGTGCGAACTTTCCCCTTATTCCATATGGGTCATACTTCCAGCGTTGCGGCAACAAAACCAGGCCAATCCGAGAAAACTCTTGCTCAAGGTAGACATGCTGTCCTACCTCAAAAATCTCAACATTTGCCCAGGAAAGAGGATATTGAAAAATCTGTCCTCTCTTCTTTCCTAGGCCGAACTCCTCTTCAACATAGTCCATTTGTCGGGCAACCTCCATCCCGAACAGGTGCTCCGAGCACCAATAGGGTAGCAAATGGGGTTTGCCCTTGAATCCGTAGATTCTGACCACAATTCCCTGCGTCAGTCTGAAAACGTCCCCGAGCTTTTGATTTATCAAAGCGCTCGTCATTTCTCTCGGGGGGCGAGGAATTTCGCTTTCACTGAAGACTGACATGACGAATCCCAGAAAGTTGAAGTTGAACTTGTAGTAGGACCCTTTCCGGTATAAGTCATCCGTCCAGTTATAGACGGGCTGTGGCTCTCCCCTCTCGTTGACCTTCTTCAGGTTCAGGATCGGCATCAGGGAGTGCAGATGGTACAAACAAAGCCAGGCTAGAACAGAACTGAAACGAAAATCGGTAGACTGCCTCTTCTGGATTTTTACCAGGCTGGAATGAACGGCGTAAGCCAGCCAGTCTGCCCAGTCGAAAGAGATGGGACGCTTCCCACTTCTCTGTGCTGTTGGTTCGTAGGATTCTCCACATAGGAGACATTCTGCCAGCGCTAGCTCAGTACGGCTGTACCAGCTCATCAGAATCGCAGCCAAGAATAGATGCCAAAATAATGTACAAGTACTTGTTCTGGAATTGTGTCAAGGGCATGGGGCCGGTTGGCCACTGTCCAGCTGCAAGCGGGGCGTTCAGCTCTGAATTGAGGAAATCCCTCATCCGTTTTGTTGGCGTGAAACGTCCCGCCTGCTCGCCCAAATTTACCTTTCTGAGAATGGCGCTGGAGTCATACTCCAACCCTGGGGCGAAAGCTGGCTGGACAGTCTCCCTGCGCAGTGTGAACAAGGGTTTACCGCTGGAGCTGCAGATTTGCCGGGTAACTGGTCTGTAGTGTCTGACAATTAGGTCTACCAGTTCCGGGCATTGGTGGACAGGAGGGCACAAGAATCTGAACAGATTGGATTTGTACGCCGCTCCGAAATGGTGGGAGGGCGAAACTTTGTCAGCCCAACTTTCCACATTTGCCCGCAGCTTCGTCAGGCTCATAGAAAAAGAGCCGTCCTTGTATCCCGACAAATAATTCACCGGAGGTGGTGGGGCTTGCCCACACTGTACTTTTTTCATCCGGGACTTTGACTTTCTTTCTGGAGGGGTTTCACTTTTGAAAACGCCCGGCCGCGGTAAATCCTTTGGTTCGCCACTTTCGCTGGACTGCGCTGACACTGGCATCTTTCCTCTGTCCATCTCTCCGAATCAGCAATAATTGCAAGTTCAAGGCGTTTGCAGCAGATTTCGCTGTCACAGGAATAATTTGCACTGTCCGAGGAATAATCTGCATAGTCTGGAATGTTTAAAAACATCTGACCCCCTTTTCTAGATAAAGACAGCGCCATTAATGCCGCGCAGGAGGAGGTAGGTCGGCTGAGTTAAGGCTCTTTGGTGGCTGCGCAGGAGAATGTTTGGAAAAAGCGCGCTCCGGCAGACGTGCCATGCTCTTTTGCTTGCACTTTCGTTGAGGAACGTGCAATCATCAATTCTGTCTTGGACGCTGCGCTATGGCTGACGTCACTGCCGGAGCGCGGGCACACTGCTCAAGGAAGAATCATTGGTGCGGAAACCCACTTTGGAACGGCTACAAACGCGCCTTGGGCCCAGCTTGGGACCTTTTTTGAATTTTTTATTCATTTTAAACATTGCCCCAAACTGGCCCAGAAAACGAGGCGCAGCCGGACTTCGCCCGAAGTTGGGCGCGGCCAGACTTCGCCGGCGAAGTCGGACTTCGCCCGAATTTCGGGCGAAGTTCGAACTTCGCGCGAAGTGCGCGTTCGAACTGTTCCTTCCTTTCTTGCTTGCTGCGCCCAAGGTTTGGACGCAGTCTGGGTCCTTTGCAACCCTCGGGCCTTTGACCACACTTATCATTTTCCTTTAGACTGACTTGGACAAGCCGCGCAGTGCAAACGCTGAGGCGGGTTCGGACTTCGGCCGAACTTTGGGCGAAGTACGAACTTCGCGCGAAGTTCGCACTTCGCACGAAAGTTGGCCGCAGCGCGGACTTCGCGCGGAAGTTGGCCGAAGTCGGGCTTCGCGCGGAAGTTTGGCGAAGCCTGTCTTTAGTGTGCCCTTGCGGCTTCCCTTTCAGCCGCGCTTCGCACCGTGGCTGGCCCGAAGCCCGACTTCGCTGCGAAGTCGGACTTCGGCCAACACTTAGCCGATTTTTTGCCTTTTTTTTCTTTTTCTCTTTTCTTTGCACAGCCGAACTTCGCCCCTCCTGAGGGGCGACGACAGACTTCGCTGCGAAGTCTGTCCTTCTCTCCCATGCCGCAGTTAAGCTCAAAAAACGAAGAAAAACAATTTAAAAGCTGAAAACTGGAAACTGTACATGCCGGGAAATGAAAAAGCACAAGGAAATTTTTACAAAGAAGGGCCACTCGGGCACCTTCAACGACGATAAAGCTTCAAGTGGAACCCGTTAACAGGGATAGGCAGGAGCTGACCCTCCATATCCCGCAGTATGTAGGCATTGAACTGGTTTACCCGGGCAATCTGATAAGGGCCCTCCCAGAGGGCATCAAACTTCCCGTGATTACCTGGCTTTGCTTTATATGAGTCCCACTTCAGCACCAGGTCCCCGACTTCGAAAACTCGGGCAGTGGTGCCTTTTGCAAACCAGCCTTGAGTGGCTGCAATGTGATTCGCGAAGGCTTGGTATGCACTTTCTCTGTCTTCTTCCAACTACAAGAGTTGGCACAGTCTGTCGTCCACCGGGTCTCCGCTGCATCTGTCTTCGTCAATCATCCACAGGGCAGGGATCTCAATGTGTGATGGCATGACAGCCTCTTTGCCGTAGACGAGCGCATAGGGAGACGTTCTGAGGGATTTCTTAAATGCAACTTTGTCCGCCCACAGCGCCCGGTCCAGGAGCAAGTGCCAAGTCCGCTTGTTTCTGTCAATGGTCCTCCGGATGATTTTCAGGAGGTTCTTGTTAGTGGACTCGGCAAGGCCATTCCCCTGCGGGTAGTAGTTAGAAGACATCTTGTGATAGATGCCAAGTCTGCCGGTGTACTCCGTGAGTACGGCGCCTACAAATCCCGGACCGTTGTCTGTCACAATCGACTCTGGAACCCCGAAGCGGGTAATCAGGCTCTCAATGAACCCGATGACCGTTTCTTGGTGTGCGTTCTTGGTCGGGATCGCCTCTGTCCACCGCGTGAAATAGTCGGTAGCCGTAAGAATAAACTTGTGGCCGGCAGAGGAGTTAGGAGAAATCACCCCAATAAAGTCTAAACCCCATTGCTTTGGAACGGAGTCTCGGCTCGAATCGGTTGAAGGGGCGGGGGTGCTTTTACGCTTCGGCCAGCAAACCTCTGGCATTGATCACATTTAGAGCAGACCGCATGCGCGTCTGCGAACAAAGTGGGCCAATAGTACCCGGCCCTTATTATTTTTAAGGCCGTTGGCCTTGAAGAATGGTGACCCCCAGGCATCCCGGAATGAAATTCTCCGAGGACCCTAGGCTAGTCAGATTTTAAGACGCACCGCAACAAGATGCCGTCGATGTTTCTGAAGTAAAGCCCCTCGAGGCGAAGAGTGTACTTGAGTGCACCTAGCCAAAATCTCCTTCGTTGTGAGGCGTTCAGGTGATCGGGACATCTTCCGGTGCAGAAGTATCTCACCAGTTCATCTGTCCAATCACTCCCCTCCGATAAGGAGTTGGCTAGGTAGATGCGTGTCGCTGTGTCCTCCCACTTACAGGCGGAGATGCCGGCTACAGCGCTTCGGGCCAATTCCTGACACAAGGCTCGGCCTCTGATAAGCTTGGTGGGCCGCACTTCAATGTCAAACTCCTGGATCTTGGCAATCCATCCCGCTCTCTTGTGACCCGGTTCTCCTTGCAAGATGAAGCTTCGAACATCCGGGTGAATCACAAAGACAGTGGTCTTGCTCTGGGAGACAAAATGCCTGAACTTTCGAAGGGACTTCATGACAGCATGAACCTGCCGCTCTATAAAATTGTACTTTTCTTCATGCGGCAGAATCACTTGGCTGAGGAATGCTATGGGGCGCTCCTCACCATCGTCTCCCTTCTGAGTCAGGACTGCAGCGTAACTTTCGGGTTCTCCCACTGCATACAGGATGAAGTCTTTGGAGTAGTCCGGGTTTGTCAACACCGGAGCTTGTGCAATTCGGGCCTTGATTTCCTCGAAGGCTTGCTCTCTCTCATCAGTCCATTCGTAACGTGTATCTTTCTTAAGCAGTTCGGCCATAGGCTTGATCACCTGTGCGAAGTCCGGAATGAACTTCCGCACGAAGTTAATCTGACCGAAGAAGGACTGCAGCCCTTTTTTGTCGATGGGGGCTGGCAAGCGAACGAGGGCCTCTGCTCTGTCAGGGTCAATGGCGAGGCCTTCCTCGGAGATGACATGTCCCAGCAACTTTCCTTCCTTTATCGCGAAGACAGACTTCTTCGGGTTTATAGAAATGTCGAATTCTCGACAACTCTCAAATATTTGCCGTAGGTGTGAAACATGATCTCCTCGTTGGTGAGAGAAAACAGTCATGTCATCAAGGTAGATGACGATAATCTTATTGAGCAGCTCTCGGAAGGCTAGGTCCATGGCCCTTTGGAACGTGGCACCGACATTAGATAAGCCAAATGGCATGCGCTGATAGGCGAACGTCCCCCACTTGGTGGTAAACGCCGTCTTATGCTGGTCTTCGTCTTTGACCCAAATCTGGTTGTAGCCCGAAAATCCATCTAAAAGTGAAAATCTCTGGGCTCCAACAACGATATGTAGGATCTGGTCGATTTGGGGAAGCGGATAGTGGTCCCGGAGGGAAGCCTGATTTAGGTTTCGAAGTCGACACAGAGACGAATGTCGCCATTCTTTTTCCTCACGGGCACCAAATTCGCGACCCAGGATGAATGTTTGATGGGGTAGATGATCTTGGCCTCCAGCATCTTCAAGAGCTCGGTATTCATCATGGCCTCGATCTTTGGATTCACGGCCCTCTGCTTCTGTCGGAATGGCTTAGCGCCATCCTCTAGCTCAATGGTATGCTGGATGACAGCTCTTTCATACCCCCTCAAATCCTCGTAGCACCAGGCCACGATGTCGGGGAACTCCTGGCACAGTGATCTGATCTGCTCCAGTTCCTCCGACGTGCAGTCTGTTCCGACCTTGATGGTTTTACCAGGTTCAAGTTCTAGGTCAGCATACTGCCTCGGGTCTACTTTGATCCTGTGGGATATTGCTCTGTCATTCTGATCAAAGAGACTTTCTAATGTAATCAGTCCTTTTGGGACGTGATTATTCCGTAACTGTATCAACCCCTCATATTGCTCGTCATCAGGGTCTCTACCTTCGATTACACACACTTCGTTAACCAGGAATGTGACGATTTCCTCGTCACAACTGAACACCTGCCAGTGGGTGTCCTTATCAGGCACAGAAGGCCTGTAGACAGTACGAACCGGCTTCGGTTTCTGGACAACGTCTTCAGCCGGAACGTACCTGGCTCCAACAGACGCCAGAATATCAGCGTGCTTGTTTTTCTCACGCGATATCGCTTTGACATTCAATGAGTCGAATGACTCCATCAGGTCCCAGACCCGATTGCGGTACGCTCTAAGATAGTGCTGTTTGGATGCGCACCTCTCCGTAACTTGGTGACACACCAGCTCTGAATCTTCGAAAATCTGGAGGTGCTTGATTCCGAGCCTTTCCGCCTTTCGCAAACCCAAGCACAGGGCTTCATATTCCGTCGAGTTGTTAGTGCAGCTCCAGGCCGACCTGTAGGCATAGTCCTTCTGGATTCCGGTTGGAGAAACCAGCAGCACTCCTGCACCGGCACCATTCTTGCATCGCGCGCCGTCAAAGAAGAGCTTCCACAACTCTTCGGGTGCAGGTCCTACTTCTTTTGCAGCTGACACGTCAAGCCTCTCGGGCTGTACAATGGAGTAACACCCCTGCTCTGTCCCGATTACGGCATTGAAGTCCCGCAATGAGAACTCATCTTCGAGTTGCAGCACTTCGAGGGCTTGCTCAATCAGCTCCACTGTCACCAGCTCTTCCTCTGACAACTGGACCATGCAGTCCAACTCTCCTCCGGGTATCTTCTCTACTAGGAAGGTGGAAGGCTTCTCATTAAAAATCTTCAGTCTCCTTCCCTTGAAGGGCACTTCCATGTGTGAGTAGTCTAGAGACAGGTACCCGCCCAACTTCGCAGTGAACTCCCGAGAGAGACACATGCCGAAGTAAGGCTCCAGTTCAACAATCACGACCTCTTGGATGACTACGATGTCGAGAGCTTTGTGCGATCGGATAGGGATGTCCTTTATGACACCAACTGTCTTGACAGGGGTGCCGTCTAATTGCAGCACGCCTTGGCTGCTCCGTGTGTATTCCATCCCGATCTCATCGTAGACGGCCTTCGACATCACAGTCGAGGAAGCACCAGAGTCCACCATGCAGTTATGAACTATGTGCCCTTGCATCCGTAAAGACAGATAAAAGGGTGGCGGTCTATTCTTCCCAGTGGCGGAGACTGTCAAAGGTTGAACCAGGACAGCGGGTTGTATCTGTCTGCCGTTCTTCATGTTCTTCAGTGATTCTTGCAGCAGATCTACCTTGCCTGGGAGCAGAAGAGCATCGTACATGCTGATTCTAGCAGGTGTTCTTTTCAACTCGTCTACAATGCTGTAGCCCGAGGTACTAGCTCCTTCTGCTTGTTTTGCCGGCTCATACTTTGTCCGGTACTGTTGGGTGGCCTCAACTCGCTGTCTCTTGGTCAGAGACGGGTACTTCAGCTTCTCCTGGGCTTGTTCTTTGGTTTCAGCTGGAGGCTGAAGTACAGGAGCCTTAGCCGGAGTTGGGGCCTTTCTTTGGAGATTTGGCTGGAACAGCGGCAGCCTTTGCCGGAGAAGGCTTGGCTGGAGCTTTATCTTTGGATGCCTTCTCCTGGGCTGTGTAGGGCCACAGCCGCTTGTATGGTGGCAGCCCGTCGGGCTGCGGTTTTTCTCTTCTTGCGTAGACTTGCAAAGGCTTGGCCGCATCTGCGGCCTTCTTTTCTTCCTTGGCAGGTGGTGCTAGACTTTCTTTCGGGAGGGCAAAGTTGGCCTCGCCGTCCAAGATCATGTACAACTCATCGTCTTCTATAGCGCTGCCGGCCAAGGTCTGAATGTAGTGCTGGTGCAAAGTGCAGTCTTCCTCCGAATGCGGGTCATTGCACGTAGTGCACCAGTTAACCTGGTCGGGAGGACCAGGCGGGTCTTCTATAGCAGCATTTCTCGGAGGCGGACGCCTCTGCGGCTGGTTTTCTGGCGCTTTGTCTTTCGTTAGCGCCGGGGGCGCATATGGTCTCCTAGGAGCGAGGTCCATCTGGGCCTGCTTCTTCTTCATAGCGGTCATGTCATTGGACATGGCATGGTATCCGGAGGCCAAAGCCCGCACTTCTTGTAGAATCGTGTTCTGGATGCTGCTGTCGGGTGGCGGCAACTGTGCCGGTGGAGGCAATGCAGCCAATGGAGGAGGGTTAGAATAAGATGCATACTGTGGAGGAGCGGGAAGTGCTGGAAGATGCGGAGCGTGAGGCGGCGGGTGAGGGTAATGCAACTGAGGCGGGCCGTAAGGAGTTACGACCGGCGCCGGATTCCACTGCTGCTGGGGTTGCTGTCCTGATGTGGACGGCGAACCGCCAGAAGCAGAAGGATACTGAGATCTGGGGAAGTCGGGATGGATGGGCTCCTGCACTCTGGACGGAAGCCTGCCGATGGAGATAATGTCAGCTTCAGCTTGCTTGGGCAGCTTCGTACAGCGCGAGGGAACTCGTCAATTCTGGCGATCTTCAGCAGCAGGCATATGTCTGAGTTGAAGGATCTCAGATAGTAGTGAGCAGCCATGCCGGCTGAAGGCCGAAGTTCGCGAGGTACCCGTTTCCAGGATCTCGCAAACCGAATGTTAAAATCAGACACCTCCTCTTGAGGATGTCTCTGGATAGCTTGGAACTGATGCAGTAGAGAAGTAGGGTCAGCAGACTCGTTGCATCCTTTTACGAGCCTCCTGGCAAGCTGGGGCCACCCTGTGATGGATCCCTCTGGCAGCGATCTCCACCAGTAGAGAAGCTTTCCCCTCAGGGAAAGGGCCAGCAGACGGGTCTTCACACTTTCATCGGTGATAGTATGCAATGCGGCCAGGGCAAGGATGTCCTGGATGTGCTCGTACGCCGTCTTACCGTAGCCGTCGTATGTGGGAATAGACTTTAAAGCAGCGGGGGGCACAACTTGCTGTCCGACCAGGGCCAAGGGCCCCGTAGAGTCCACAACCGGGAAAAGATCATCGTCATTCGGCTGTTGAGCAGCCATTTCTTCTTGTTCTTCTTCTTCTTCTTCTCCGCCGTCGGTTGTGTACTCAGTGTCGGTACTTTTCGAGGATGCAGGATCTTCTTGTTCCTCGGCCCCTTCTATTTCGTACTCGGCTCCTCCGACTTCAGCTTCGGCCTCTTCTTGTATCTCAGCCTCGGCTTCGTCGAAACGAGCTCGTGGGTCAGCCAGCCTGGGGATCTCGCCTCGAGCGTTGATATCCAGTTCGTAGAACTCAGGCGGGCTTCTCGGATCCCTTGCTTGCCACCTTCTCGTGTGCATGAAGGTGCTGGGACCGGTCTTCTAGACTCAGAGGATTTGTTCGTGCAGAGTCGCCAGGTGTTCAGATTTGGAACAGCAATGAAGCGAACACCGGTGCTTCAATTCTGTCGGGGGTGAGAAACTTCCTTGTCTCACCGAGGCTCGAGAAGCTGTCGGCGCCACGTGGAGACCGATCAGAAAATCTCTCTTCAAATGTGGGACCGAGGGTCCCACCGGGCGTGCCAGAGAAACTGTTGGTTACGAATCTGCCATGAGGAAAGGATTTGGGTTAATGCGCCTAGATTCGCCCACCAGCATGAAAGGCCGGAAGGAAGAGATGCCTTCCGCGCCAATCTCCGGAGAAGGCCGGCTCCTTTTGGGGGGTTTTCTGATTTAAGCTAAGAGCACGGGAAAGAAATAAATGTACAGAAAGAGATTTACAAATATATCCAAAGGTTGGTGGGGGGAACTAACGATGCGGGAACACACCAATCACCGCTACTTCTTGCATATAAACACAAAGCATGACAAAGAACTGCAAAATCTAACGTATACTTCCGATACCCAAGCAGTGTACGCACGGCTACAACGGCTCCCTAACAGACATTCCCTACAAGGAACTAACAGTACGGCAACGCGTCAATCACCACCTACGGACACTGACATGGGTAGAAAGCAATCATAGAGATATCAGAGCCAGGTATATGTGTTTATGTAGAGAATTTAACCGCACAGCTTCAATGGCCCCCTAACAGACATTCCCTACAAGGAACTAACAGTACGGCAGCGCACCGATCACCAGATACGGACCAGCAACAAAACACACAACTGATGGAACTGCTGCTACAGCTATTCTATGTATCCTTTTAATTCATGAAGTACAGGGGGTGCTTTAAACAAGCAATGCTAGAGGCACCTGATCATCAAATGCTGAAATGAATCAACGAGCCATGACACAGGTTAGCCTAAGGCATGAATATAAAGAAAGGCAGCATAAAAAACAGAAGCAGCAGAACAGAACCAAGCATACAGATTATATTTATAAGCAGAAGCACGGTTACAATGGGCACAGTGGTTCCCTAACAGACATTCCCCTTCCACCCTTTACAATGAATTAATGGTGGGCTTTTATAGCCCGAGTCCCTCCCGTTACATTAATGGGCACAAGGTCCCAGTCAAACATAAGCTGACAAAAGCGGCAAAAGAGCTGCAAATGCTGACCTTTTGTCGGACCGGACTGTACCCGCGACATGGTCTTCCTGGAAGCTGGACAGCTACATGGCGGTGTGTTGGGCAGAATCTCCCTCTGGCAGTGATGCGGGTAGCTGGAGCAGGTGAAACCTCAGATCAGCTTTGAATGAGGCTACTGGCGCAGGCAATGCAGCCCATGCTTGTCCTTTTGCTCGGCACGTTTCGGCTCTAATCCCGAAGCTGGACACTTGTCAGATGATGGATGATGTTGTGTGACACGTGTCTGCCTTGGAAGGCAGTCCGTCCAACTTCGCTTGGGATCAGAGCGTCTCGGGTTGCGCGGGCAGAAAACAGTGCAGTCGGGAAGGCCTTCATGCCTTGGTCAAATTCTGGGTTTGTTCCCCTACTGCGCACCTGTCAAGGGCGCACTCCGACTTCACTGCGAAGTCGGGCTGCGCACAGGTGGAAACTGGTGTCTGCCGCCGTACGGACTCTGCTCCGGCCTTTTGTCGTCTTCTGTCAGCCTGCCAGCCTGTCAATCTGCCAGTTGCAAGGTGCGCCCAGAAAGTGGGGCGAAGTCAGACTTCGCACCAAAACTGGGCGAAGTGCGAACTTCGCACCAAGACTGGGCGAAGTGCGAACTTCGCACCAAAACTGGGCAAAGTGCGAACTTCGCACCCAGACTGGGCGAAGTGCGAACTTCGCACCAACACTTAGCCATTTTTCGGGTAACTTGCTGGAAAGTTGAAAAATCAACTGGGGACTCCAAGAAAGGGGGGAAAGAAAGAGAATGCGGGAAAGAAAAGGAAAGGGAGGGGAGAAGGAAGGAAAATAGGGGAAGAGGGAAAAAGAAGAGCAGCACATTTACAACACTGAAGACATTGCACCCCGTGCAAAATGTGACAACAGGTCCAAATCTAGTTGCAAGAAAGCAACCAATATAATGATGCTATGTGGTGATGCGTTTCAGTTCTTGCTAGATCATATAAAATTAGTTTGAAGCTCACACGTGTGAATTTAAAGCATTTCATGCCAGCTTGCATTACATATTTTGAAAATGCAGAGAATTTAATGCAAAGCTTTAAACCAGTGGCCTCCACACACGTGTATATATGTCCCATCATTTGCTTAAAAAGATTGACATCACTTTGAAACCACAACATTGAGAAACATTGAATCTCTTGTGCTGGTATTGTGTTTACTTCTGTTCATTATTGCAGAAAGATATGACACTAGAGAAGATCATAGTTGCCATATCTGGCAATTCCTTGCTCGGATACCCGTATCTGTGTATTAGATATGAATATGAAACTTATTGGATACCATATCCAGACATATCCAAACACGTATACCGTATCTATGTATATTCAAATACACGAGTACCGTATCTAGATGTATCTAATTACATGCCCCTATTTGGTCCATATTTAATACATCTTGGTATGGCCTAGGCATGTCTAGAGTTGTTTTTACGACATGAAATTAAAAGAAGAACATGCAAATTTAAAAAAAAGAAAAAAATTGAAATTAAAAAAACAATGACAATCGTCTTCTTAGTTAATGAAAATATCCTGTTCAAAACTTATGTGTGTAAAATTTTATGTTATATATTTTTTCTTTTCATATGTAAAACATACATGCTTTTCATAATGTCGTATCCAGTCATATTCATAACAAGAGGCCTTGAAAATTTAGTGTATCCATATCAGATACTGTATCCGTTTCCATGCAACATAGGAGATGTGTTGACTAACCTGAAATAGTATCTTCATGATGCACTTTGCCCTGTCCATGATACCAAACTCTCCCAAGTAATACCATTTGAAAGAATATACTTTTGTCATTCCAAGAGACACCTTTCTTCCCACATCTTAGGACACCCTCTCTAGATCGCTGTGAAGCAAAGGAGGATATTGCTAGCAAATCCCATGCCTTATACTTTGATAGAAAGCCAACCTGACAAGATTGGCTTTGATGAAGTTCTTAGAAGGGTGGAACCACCTCATGAAGTTGAGCAGATACTGAGCAAAGCACATGAGGGAGTTTCTGTAGGCCATTTTGCAAGAGAATTGACAACCTAAGTGCTAATTGTTTGAATATGGTGGCCCATTTTATTCAAGGATGCTTGCATCTTTTCTGAGACTTTTTATGTGTGTCAAAAAGTTTTTAAACCTAATAGAAGGAATGAGTTGCTATTGAATCCGATTTTACCTTTGTTGGCAGTTCAAAAATAACTGTTTGACTTCATGGGGCCTATAACCTCTCTTGCTAAAACAAGTCAATCAAAATTTGTTATGACTTCGTACCAATTTTGTAGGCAAATGAGTTTGTGCATGAACATCATGTGTACATGAGTGCATGGATGAATGTGCCACTTCAGTGATTCATTAATGTTGTGTAAATAAAGTTTGTCATATTTTTTATAGTTGTTTCTCATGTTGTTACAGATGTGTACATGATGACATATATATTTGTAGTAATGTAATCTTTTATGGGGTATTTTAATGTTTCATGTGTATGCATAGTTTGGTTATAGTTGACCAGTTGCAAACTATTGGTTACGAATCTGCCATGAGGAAAGGATTTTGTGTTAATGCGCCCAGATTCGCCCACCAGCTAGAAAGTCCGGGAGGAAGGAATGCCTTCCGAGCCAATCTCCGGAGAAGGCCGGCTCCTTGTGGGTTTTGGTTTTAAGCTAAGAGTGCAGGAAAGAGATAAAAATGCGGAAAAAATTTACAAATATGATTGGAGTTGGGTGGGGGGAACTAACAGTACAGCAACACACCAATCACCACTACTTACTGCATTATAAGTACAAAGCATAGCCAGGAACTGCAAAGTCTAGTATACTTTCTGTATAGAGTGGTGTACGCACAGCTACAATGGTCCCCTAGCAAACATTCTCCCTACAAGGAGAACTAACAGCACGGCAATGCATCAATCACCACTACGTACGGTAACTCAAACAGAAGGCAACCGAGAGATGTCAGATCCAGGTATATGTGTTATGCAGAGAATTTATACGCACAGCTACAATGGTCCCCTAGCAAACATTCTCCCTACAAGGAGAACTAACAGCACGGCAACGCATCAATCACCACTACGGACAACAACGTAACACACAACTGAAGGAACTGCTACCACATTTATTCTATGTATCCTCTAATCTATTAAGTTCAAGAATGCTTGGCCACCAAATGCCGAAGTGAATCAACAAACCATGACACAAGCAATGCCTTAGGTGTATCTGACCACCAAATGCTGAAACGAATCAACGAGCAGTGACACAGGAAAACGTAAAGCAGACATGTAAAGGAGAGGCAGCATAAAAAATAAAAGCAGCAGAACAAAGCCAGGCATATACTTTATAGTTATAAGCAGAAGCACGGTTACAATGGTTCCCTAACAAACATTCCCCTTCCACCACTTTATAATGAAAACATGGTGGGTATTTATAGGCCGAGTCCCTCCCGTTACATTAATGGGCACAAAGTCCCAGTCAAACATTAGCTGACAAAAGCAGCTATGGAGTTACTGATGCTGACCTTTGTCGGACAGGACTGTACCTGCAGCATGGTTCCCTTGAAGGCCGGACAGCTACGTGGCAATGCGTTGGGTAGATCTTCACATCAGCAGGAATGCAGGCAGCTGGAGCTGGTAGAACCTCTAATCAGCTTTAAATGAGGCATCTGGCATAAGTAGTGCAGCCCATGCTTGTCCTTTTGCTTGGCACGTCTTGGCTCAGATCCCGAAGCTGGACACTTGTTGGATGATGCTGTTTGACATGTGTCTGCCTTGAAAGGCAGTTTATCCAACTTCTCTCGGGATAGAAGCGTCATTGGGTTGCACAGGCAGAAAACAGTAGCGATCGGGAAGGCCTTCATGCCTTGGGTGTATTTCTGAGTTTGTTTCCCCACTGCGCACCTGTCAAGGGCGCACTCCGGCTTCGCTGCGAAGTCGGGTTGCGCACAGGTGAAATCTGTTAGCGTAGTTATGCTGTTATTTCATTATTTTTTTGATAAGTAGCATTATATTTACAGCGGGTTTTTTGAGAAGGGACCCAAAACCTTATTTACAGAAAAAGCCGAAGCTAAAGGAAGTACCACCGCCTGAATATAATCCCAGGGCCGGAGTCCGGGCCGGGGCCCTTTTTTTTTTTTTTTTCCCTTTTTTAACAGGTTTTGAAAGGATCCCAAAACCTTTTTACAACAGGTCAAAAGATCAAACCTAGGTTCAAAAACAAACCCTAGGACATATCCCACCCAGTGAGAAAATCCGAAAAAGGGATGAAGTTGACAAATCCCGTCTAAGCGAGAAAAAATAGTAAACCCTAAAATCCCGTCTCAGGGAAAAAACAAAATTATTTGGAAAATCCCAACTAGTAGGAAAAGGAGCAAACCCTAAACCGGCATAATTGAAAAATCCCGCCCGGCGGGAAAACCAGCAGGATTGGAAAACCCGCCCCGCGGGAAAAAACAGTAGGAGCAGAACAACCCGCTCAGCAAGGAAACCAGCAGTAGCTGGAAGAGAAGGATCCTGCTCAGCGAGAAATCTGCCAAAGGAACAAACCCCTGCCCAACAGGAGGCTCGGAGCTAGGAAGCAAAAAACAAGGGAGGGACAGGGAAGCTATCCCACGAGCGCCCGGGGCTGGAAAGGGAATCTTGGCCAAGACGAAAGCAGCGGAAGATCACTGAAATGACCAGCAAGAGACCAACCAGCCCCATCCATGCCTGGAGGAGACAGAAGCCTAGGAGACATAGCTGCAGGTTTGGCCCCCCCAGGGCCCAAAGGGCAGACTACAGAAACCGAGGGTCCACCTCAAGACCAGACAAACCCCAGATCTACACGGAGATCCCGAAGGCAAAGGCAACCTGGAGCAACTGAGGAAGGGCCTCATATGCGGGAATAGGCCCCCCCGAGGCCAAGAAAGAGCACATGAAGATCCCCAAGTGGCCACCAGGAAACCAGAACCAACCCTCTTTCAGCAGCCACCCCTGGGCAAGCTGAAAACCCGCCGAACCAAGGAACTCGGGCCTAGAAACCGCAGACCCTGCCAAGCAAAAGCAAACCAAGCAACGGGAACCCTGAGCAAACACGGGATCTGGAAAAGCAGGGCAAGAGAGTGCCGGGGAGGGGGGGAGGGGAAGGGGAAGAGGGACAAGAACCACCCCGCAACGGGCCCAAACGCACAGGATCCACCCAGCCCAGGGACTAGCCCACCCAGGAGCCAGCCCGCACGGGAACCACCCCGTCCAGGGCCATCTCGCATGCCAGCAACCCGCCCGGGGTCTAGCCTGAACAGGGACCAAAGATGAACAGCTACCAGCACCCGTAGAAGCACTCCGCGCAGCGGCTAAAGAAGACAGCCAGCACAGCACCCCCAACTGCACAGCCGCCAGCCATAACAGGAACCACCCCGCCTAGCAACCACCCCGCACCGAAGCCCGTCGGTGCAGCAGACGTCCACCATAGCAGCCAACCCGCCCAAGCGCCGCCTCGCCCTAACCCGGCCCCCCCTGCAACATGACGAAACTAGGTTTTCTCGCAAGCAAACCCTAGCAGAGCAAAAAAATCTTGATTTTGGTTGGTTATTTCATTATTTGTCTTGTTATATGCATTTGTTATTTCGTTGTAACAATATGCTATTGTAGCTGGTTGGTTTGGCAACCTCCGGCAATTGCAGTCTTATTTAAACTGCATATTTTTCAATAAACAAATTGATTCGTTTCCTAACATGGCATCAGAGCCAGATTGCTACGGCAATTTTTTTTTGCAGTGAGAGAAGGCTGGAGGCGGAAGCTCTTTGCAGGGAGAAAGTTGCTGCGTTTTTTTTTCTGAACGCATTCTTTTCCCGAGCAGTGCGAATATTTTTTTAAGTTTTTTTCTGCGACGTGATAATCACGCCATCGCGTGATTAACTTAAAAAAAAAAAAAAAATTCGTGGGATGCAGGACGCAGGGAGCTGCATCCCCGCGGGACGCAGGACACAGGGAGCTGCGTCCGCCCCCCCCCGTTGGACGCAGCGCACGCGGACATAGCCGCACGCGCGCGCCACCCCCGCGGCTGCGCGGCGCGGCCGTCCGCGACGCGGACGTGGCCGCGCCCCACCCCCAGCTGCGCGGCCGCGGCCGTCCGCGGACGCGAACGTGGCGCGCCCCCCCTCGCTGCACGCGCCGCGCGCGCGCCCTTCCCCCCGCGCGACGCGCGCCCCCTACGCGCGCAGCAAGCGCAGCCGTGGCCACAACAGTGAGCTGCGCGGAGGAGAACGAGAGAGGAGGACGCTGCGGAGGCAGCCACAGAGGGCTCGGGCAGCAGACTGAGGAGGGATATACGAGGGGGCCCCTTGATCCTTTCGGATCAGCCCGCTGGCTCACGTGGTCGTGAGCCGTGCGGTAAGGCTCAGGAGCTGCGGGTCGAGGGTTCAAATCGATCCCCCTTTCAAAGGTAAAATTTTTTTTCAAAGTTTTTTTTAATTATTATTTTTTAGTTAAAATTTTTAATTTTAATTTATTTTTTATAGTTTTAAAACTTTATAAATTAAAATTTAATTTTAATTTATTTTTTCATAAGTTTTTAAAACTATATAAATTAAAATTATTTATTTTAACTTTAAATACATAATAATTATTAAAATGCTTTGTTAAAGAGAATTTTTTTTAGGGGGGATATTTTTTTCAAAAAATCAAAGGGGGAATGTGAGTAATTTTCTGAAAAAGCAATTTGGCATTATTGTAAAGGTGCATTTTCGGCTGTGACCGACACCTGGAGGGTTAATTCTTGTGGGCACTTTTTATGTTGTATGTTGCATATTTCATTTTTTGCACTACTTCATTAAAAGTTAAAAAAAAATCAAATACACTCCCTAAGTCCCAGGAATAATTAAAACCCATCCGTGCAATTTATTGCCTTTGCGGCGTTCGGTATTTGTGATACCTACGGCCGGCACTTACAGGTAAAGCTGTCGTGATTGGGCTACTTGTATCCGCCGCCTAATATAGTTGCTACAACGACGTACGAGCTTGTTCTCTATAAATCGTCGGGGAGAGATAAGTTTGCCATTTTTTGCATTTTTTTACTCCATCCACTACCCTTAATCGCTCTTGTGTTTAGGCGTAAATCCTGACGAAGTATTCTTCATAGTGTTTAGGGGAAGTTACGCCCCACGCATGAGAAGAATCTTCTATGGTAGGTGCCATCAACAAGGCGATTCCCTTTCAGTACTGCTTATGTTCCACGTATCGTATGATCTCTAAAACTCACCTATAGTCTCCCTCACGTAAGGGCGGGTGATTTTTGTTGATCTTTCTAAATACCTATAGTTTCCCTCACGTAAGGGCGGGTATTTTGTACGGTATAACGGCCTAGCAAAAGGTATATCGAAAGGGGGACCAATTGGTGTTATAAGGAACCTTCACTATGGCCGTTGTTGCAAAGTTGATGACTGATCCTCATCAGTTATTGAAAGGTCCAAATTATACACCATGGAAACATAAGATGAAGGCAATTCTCCAAATGGAAGATTTATGGGATATTATTTTTGGAGTAACACCTAGGCCTTCACCAGCATCAGGATCCACAGCTCCTACTGCTGATCAGATAGCTTTTGACAAGAAAGACAGTCGAGCAAAGGTGCTCATTTTGTTTGTTGTTTCAGATGAAGTGCAACCTCATATAGGTGACAAAGCAAGTGGTAAAGAGGCATGGGATGCCCTTAAAACCATCTATGAGGGAAAGAATGATTCCACCATTCTTCATCTTCAACAACAACTTCATAACACTGAGTTTGAGACGAGGGTGAAACGGTTGAACTCTTTACGTGCGAGTGTACGAATTGAAAGAGAAATTGAATTCTTTGGGAGATTATGTGGACGAAAAGCTTCTCATTTCAATTGTGATGAGAGCTTTACCTTCTTCATTTGATATGTTGATCACCTCCATCCGGGTGTCTCAACGACAAATTACCTACATCGAGTTGGTCAATCTGCTTCAACAACGGAGGCACGCCAACTTCACAAGGATGATTCTTCCAATACAGCCCTATACACCAACGAGGCGGGGTTCTAGGAAGAAAGGTAATGGGCAAAAAGGAGGCAACTTTCGGAAAGGAGGAAATTCTCAACGAGGACATGAAAGGAAAAGGAAAACAACCTCAACGAGAAGAAGAGGTGGTGCAAGATGTGTGAGAAAGACAACCATGACACCAACGGGTGTTGGCATAAGAACAAGCGAGAAAGGCCAAAACAAACCACAAAATAAAAACAAGCAACCCCGAGGTGAATGTTGTTGTTGAAGAATCGACTCGGATTACGAATGGGCACACAAGGTGCTCATGACTACCACAGATTCCACACGAGAGGGATCCTGTTTGGTATGTCGATTACGGAGCTAGCAAACATATGAGCGGCGACGGATCGTGGTTTGAATCATTCGTGGCCAAAGAGGGCAAACCTGTCACCATTGCTGATGATAAAACCTACGGGGTTCGGGGAGAGAGTACGGTTTCGGTCACTCTTCACGATGGCAAGTGTCAGATTGACAAAGTCCTCTATGTTTCGGGATTGGCTAACAATTTGTTGTCAGTCACACAAATCCTGGATAGAAATATGGTTGTCAACTTTCGTGTTGAGAATGGCAAGAAGTGTTGTACTATTACCAGGAAGGGTAAGCAGTTGCAACGACTTCATATAAGCACGGCTTATTTGCCCTAGATGCTATCTCTACTCCACATGTTGCCATGATTGTCTCTACCAAGGAGGCAACTTCCCTATGGCACAAGAGATATGGGCATCTTAGTTCTGGCTACTTACTTGAGCTCAGTAAGTATGAGATGGTAAAGGGTCTTCCTTCCCTTTCTGCCACATTGCCAGTGTGCTCTGACTGCTTGGCAGGAAAGCAGCATAGAGTACCATTTGAGAAGAGCTCAACAAGAGCACAAAAACCTGTGGAGTTAATTCACACCGATCTATGCGGTCCTTTCACACCCAACAGTTGTGGAGGGAAGAGGTACTTTCAGTTATTCGTAGATGACTACTCACGAAAGATGTGGGTTTTCTTTCTCCAACTGAAATCCGAAGCTTTCGCATTCTTCCGGCGAGTTCAAGAAATCCGTTGAGAAGGAGTCGGGAGCTTCTATTAAAACCCTCCGCTCGGATCGAGGGGGGAGTTTACCTCTAATGAATTTTCTGCATTCTTAGATAAGCATGGAATCAAGAGACAGGTTAACAAGCTGCCTATACTCCTCGGCAAAATGGAGTTGCTTGAGAGAAGGAACCGTTCTATCATGGAAATGGTTCGTTGTATGCTCCACGGGAGCTACTCTTGGGCAACAATATTGGGCGAGAAGCTGTCACCACTGCGGTATATCTGTTGAATAGGGCACCCACAAAGGCCCTAAAAGGAATGACTCCACGGGAAGCATGGAGTGGTCGAAAACCCTCCATATCTCATCTACGTATTTTTGGATGTCACGCTTTCATGCACATACCGAAAGAGAAAAGGAAGAAGCTAGATGAGAAAACAATGAGATGTATTTTTCTTGGTTATGATGAGCACTCTAAAGGATATCGTTTGATAGATCCTTTGACCAAGAAAATTCATGTCGACAGAGATGTTGTCTTTGATGAAGCTTTCACATCACAGAGCACATCTAAAGTACACCTAGATCTTGTGGAATCTAAGGAAGAGAAGATTCCTTCGTCAACACGAGACGGGAGGTCCTTCTACATCTTCTTCAACACCATCGAAGAAGAATCCAAAATGGTGTACAAATACAATCAGAGACGCAAATTTATCCACTCCTCCCAATTTGAACTTGGATAGACCTCGTACACGCAGTATGGCTCAAAAGGAAAAAGAAGCCAAAGAAACTGGTGAGGTTGATGATCTTTGTCAATCTTTTGAGGAACTTTACGTAACTCCACGTACGAAGTAGAGGATATGGATATTGATGATGACGGGGCGTTCATGTCTACCATAGACGATCTTGAACCTGCATCAGTGCAAGATGCTCTTAGTGAGCCTCGGTGGAAGGCCGCTATGGATACGGAGTATGAGTCTTTGATGAAAAATAAAACTTGGAAGCTTGTTGATCTGCCGCATGGAAAGAAACCCATTGGCTGCAAATGGGTATATAAAGTCAAGTACAAGGCTGATGGAACAATTGATAAGCATAAGGCCCGTCTTGTTGCAAAGGGCTATGCTCAAAAGGAAGGCATTGACTACGAGGAAACTTTTGCACCTACTGCTCGGATGACCACAATTCGAGTTATGTGTGCTATGGCAGCACAATATGGGTGGAAAGTTCACCAGATGGATGTCAAAAGTGCCTTTCTAAATGGTGATCTCCAAGAAGAAGTCTACATGACTCAGCCAGAAGGATTTGAAGTGGAAGGCCAAGAGCGAGAAGGTTTGCAAATTGGTCAAATCCTTATATGGTGCAGAAACAAGCTCCTCGAGCTTGGTATATAAAAATGGACAATCACCTTATGCGGCATGGATTTAAGAGATGTCAAGTCGGATGCAAACCTCTATTTCAAGAAACGGGGTTACGAGATAGTGTTGCTTGTACTCTATGTTGATGATCTGCTCATTACGGGGAGTTCAGAAACTATGATCTCTCTTGTCAAAAGAAACTTGTGTAAATCTTTTGAGATGACGGATCTCGGACTTCTCCATTACTTGTCTTGGTGCGGAATTCAGCCGGAAGGAGCACTCCATCAAAGTGTCTCGAGAAAAAATATGCCAAGACATTGCTTTGGAAAAATATCGCATGACTGATTGCAAGCCAATGGCAACTCCGATGGAGAATGGACTTCGGTTATCGTGATATGATGATTCACCTCGAGGTAGATGGTACTCTCTATCGACGATTGATTGGGAGTCTCATATATCCGACCAATACTAGGCCAGATCTCGTATTTCGTTGTCAACTATCTTTCGAGGTTCATGCGGGAGCCTAAGACCACTCATTGGAAAGCGGCAAAACGTGTTCTTCACTATGTCCGTGGTACTATGGAATATGGCCTAGAATACAAGAGGAACAACAAATTCTTCTTGCAAGGATACACGGACTCCGACTATGCCGGATCATTTGATGATCGCAAGTCAACTTATGGATACATTTTTCATCTGGGATCCGGTCCTGTCTCTTGGCACAACAAGAAGCAACAGGTGGTTGCTATTTCATCAACAGAGGCAGAGTATCGCGCCGCACGTGAGGCTGTGTGCGAAGTGATATGGTTGCGTCGCATTCTGACAAGTATGGGCCATCCATCAAAATCTCCAATACACTTGTTTTGCGACAATCAGGGTGTTACGAACCTCGTCAAGAATCCGAGTCCATCATGAAAGAACAAAGCACATTGACACACAATGTCATTTCATTCGAGATGAAGTTCCAAAGCACCGAATTCAGCTTCGCACATTCCCACCGATGCTCAAGTTGCCAGACATTTTCACTAAGGCACTTGCACGTGTCAAATTTGAATTGTTTCGCAGCTCTCTTTGTATTGCAAAATGATGTAATCAGGGGGGATGTTAGTATAGCTAGTAGTTATCCTATTACCCAAATAATGTAATAAGGGGGGATGTTAGCGTAGTTATCTTTGTTATTTCATTATTTGTCTTATTTATGCATTTGTTATTTTGTTATAACAATATGCTATTGTAGCTGGTTGGTTTGGCAACCTCCAGACATTCTTGTTTTGCAGTCTTATTTAAACTGCATAATTTTCAATAAACAAATTGATTCGTTTCCTAACAAAATCCGATGTCTGCCGCCGTACGGACTTCGCTCCAGCACTTAGTCAATTTTCTACCAGCCTGCCAGCCTGCTACAAGGTGCGCCCAAAAAGTTGGGAGAAGTACGCACTTCGCACCTACGGACTTCGCTCCAGAACTTAGTCAATTTTCTACCAGCCTGCCAGCCTGCTACAAGGTGCGCCCAAAAAGTTGGGAGAAGTACGCACTTCGCACCAAAACTGGGAGAAGTACGCACTTCGCGCGAAGTCGGACTTCGCCCTAACACTTAGCCATTTTTCAGGGCAACTGCTGTCAAATTTGAGATCAGACTGAGGGGCTCAAAAGAAAGGGGGGAAAGAATGAGAATGCAGGGAAGAGAGAGAAAGGGAGAGAAGAAGAAAGAGAAAGAGAGGAAGAGGGAAAAGAAAGAGCAACACTCTTGCAAAACTGAAAACATTGCACCCCGTGCAAAATGTGCCAACATTTCTGGCAGCTCGTGGGGTGTTGAGCTCGCCTCGGCGCAAAGAATCCATGCCTTCATCCATTGGGTGCAGAGGAGCTTACTTCCCCTGCCTTTTGCTGCTCTAGCTGTTCACTCCGCGGCAACTGTTCTTCAGATCCACTTTCAGCAGTTGCGTCCTCAGAATCACCTTCTGAATGCTCTCCAGCCCTGGCTTCTGCCTCGCAGATGCGGTCGTATGCGGCCTGGGCTTGGCCCCAGGCTTCTGCTTTGAATGGTCTGCGGTCAGGAACTTCTAATGCTGCGTGGAATGCAGCGACCGCGAGCAGGTCGATGGTGAGGTATCTTTTTCCTAGCTCCTGGAAGTAGGAACTGATCCTGCAGCACTTGGACACCATCTGGGTGACCTGACTTTCTTGAATCGGCTCGATCCGACTATCAATTTCAGCTGTATCTGCTTCAAAGGACAGCCAATTCTTTTTCACCTGTTTGTGGGTGAGGAATTCACCATTCTCAACATAGCCGAGGCACCCTAGTTCAGAGAGAGCGTGAAAAGGAGCCAGACAAATGTCCTTTTCATGTTCGAATGCGTCTAGCATCTGTCTGGCAACTCTCACCTCTTCTCGCTTTTTGAAATATTTATGCAAGGTTACCCTTGCATCTGCCCATTCTGCGGCGAATGAGGACATGGGGGAGAATTGGAGGCCTTCGCGCTCGCGCTCTTGAAGTTTTATTGCCGAGGTCCAGCCATTGCTTCGCCTGGCGTTTGGCCTCCTCTACCACAGGCTTTCCCTGGGCAGAAACTTCTTGGATCCTGAGTGTGAAATCCAGGACCGACATAGCCTTATATGTGTGGGGCTTGCATCCCCGTAGCAGACCAGCTCGCATCTCCTTAACTTTGCTCTTTGAAAAGACCGTCGCTTGAGATGCTTTCTCTGCAGATTGCGACTGCGCCTGTTTCAAAGACTCCTGGAGCTGAGAAATCTGCTCCGGGGCTGCTTGCTTTTCCGTTGCGGCTTCTTGCTGAGAAGCGGCCAGGTGGGCTTTTAATTCATCTATTTCTCGCTACGCCGCTTCCGGTGCTCGGTGGACCTGGACAGGTCCTCTTCAAGCTGTCTTGTCTTATCCTGCAAGCGGAAAAGCTCTTCCTGTTCCTCCAGATTTTTGACAAGGAGATTATCCGCTTTACAGAGGATTCCCTAAATCTCGTGTCGCGGGCGAATATCATCAAAGCTCTTCTCCTTTGTCTGGAACTCGTAGTCCGCCCTGGTCATTTCCCGAAGAGGCTTCTTCACTTTCGGGATTATCTTCTCTGTTGTAAGCACTCTCCTCTCGAAGTTAAACTTGGTGCGCTTTACCGGGGCGGCTATCTCTTCAGGTCTCCTCTGCTTCAGGTTTTGGAGGAAAGAGATAGGGTATTCTACAGCTCTCGTTGCCAGAGGCAAGTCATCCGTATTCTGGAGGTCGTCCATGAAGTCTGGTTCCGCCAGCCTAGGGTTCTGCTAAGATGTCTCTCCTGCGGGAAGGGAAGGAGGAGAAACCAGACGGACTTTGGAAGGGGTGGCCGCTTCTAAGGGCGACCGGGAAGTGGAGATAGGAGCGGTTGGTGCTGGAAGGGTTTCAAGTGGCTGAGGGGATGGATGCAACAGTGAACGCGCGGCTTCAGCACTAACCACAGGTGAAGGGTTTGGGGTTTGACTCAGAGATAGAAAAACGTTGGGGTTCTGAGCAAACTGGTCGAAAGAATGGGGGCCGCTAGAAGGGTGTGGAGATGGGGAGGAAGAGGCGGCCCTGACTTGCTCGGATTGAGCGGGGGATGGAGTCGGAGTAGGGCTGGATGAGATCAAAGGGAGTGGGGTAGCAAACGTACCTGCGGGCTCCGCCTGAGCCGATCTTTGGATGGATGTTTGCGATTCTGGTTCCGGCGGCTGGCTCGGGATTGCCCAGAGAAACAATCTCTGCAGTGGCTGAACGTGGCTGCGGCTCTGCGACTGGCTGCTGCAGGGTCAGACTAGGTCGCCTGATTTTTTCAACTCTCTTCCTCTTTTTATTTTCTGGAGCGATGGCTGGATCGGGGGAAGGAGATGGAGCAGGTGCAGTGGGCGCTGATGTTCCCACGGTAAACTTGTATCGGGGTTTGACTTGCAGAAGGTCTGTCGCAACCGGTCTGCTCTCTGGCGGTGCTAGCGTCTTTTGTGCCTGAGGAATCACCTCGGGCGTTGCCTTGACTAATTTCTTCGCCTTTTCAAGCGCCGCCTTGGAAGCCACGGGCTGCATTGGGTCCACTTGGATGTCTGCTGGGCCCGCGCTGGCAGTTGCCGAAGTGTACAACTGTTGGGAGGAAGACCCTCCTTTATAACCCTCAAAGGGACATCGGGGAACGTAATCTCGATATGCGAAAGGCCGCCAGCTGTCATGGTGCTGGTCATATAGAACTGAAAAGTCGTCATCAACGGCCAGATTTCTCCTGACGGATTTATCGTGCTGCGTGCGGCACCTCATCTTCCAGCATTCAACAATCTTTTCTTTTGGCCAGTTAAGGCCTGTTATCTTGGAGATGAATTTTTTAAATCTCGGAGAAGAGAACTTGTGGTCTGGGTTTCGCTCGGGGTCATATGCTACCTCCTCACAGTAAAAATCCTGCCACGGAGGCGAAGCTTCCATCGAGTCAATCTCCCAGTCGAGGTCAACATGGACCACATCGCATCTGTCTTCGATTATATCCGCCCGGGGGCAGATATGCGTGAACTTTCCCCTTATCCCGTACGGGTCGTACTTCCAGTGCTGTTGCAATAGAATCAGGCCAATGCGAAAAAGCTCCTGCTCGAGATAGACATGCTGTCCCACCTCTGTTATCTCAACGTTTGCCCAGGAAAGAGGGTATGGAAAAATATGGTCCTTTCTCTTTCCTTGGCCGAACTCCTCTTCAACGTAATCCATCTGCCGGGAAACCTCCAGAGAAACTGTTGGTTACAAATCTGCCATGAGGAAAGGATTTTGTGTTAATGCGCCCAGATTCGCCCACCAGCTAGAAAGGCCCGGAGGAAGGAATGCCTTCCGAGCCAATCTCCGGAGAAGGCCAGCTTGACCCTCTGTCTCTTCGTTAGTGACAAATATCTCAACTTCTCCTGAGCTTGTTCTTTTGTTTCGGCTGGAGACTGAGCTGCGAGAGCTTTCACCGCAGGAGCCTTGAGCGCAGGAAACTTTTCTTTGGCTGCATGAGGCCACAGTAACTTGTCCGGTGGTAGCCCAGTAGGTTGCGCCTTTTCTCTTCTGGCGTATACCCTTAATGGCTTTGCTTGGGCCGCGGCAGCTTCAACAGGCTTTCTGCCTTCCTTGGTCAGGAGCAGCGCGGGATCATCCTTTGGGACGACAAAGTTGTCTTCATCGCCTAGGATCATGTATAATTCTTCTTCTATGGCACTGCCTGCCAGGGTCTGGAGGTAATGCTGATGCAGCGTGCACCCTTCTTCTAAGTGTGGATCGTTGCACGTGGAGCACCAGTTGACCTGGTCAGAAGTGCCAGGTTGATCCTCAATGGCAGCATTTCTTGCAGGGGGGTGCCTTTGAGCTTGTGCGGCTTGATCTTTCGTTAGTGTCGGAGGAGGATACGGTCTCCTCGGAAGGAAGTCCATCTGGGCTTGCTTCTTCTTCATTATCGTCATGTCGTTAGACATGGTATGATACCTAGAGGCCAGAGCCCGTACCTCTTGGAGGATTTTATTTTGAATATCATTGTCTACAGGTGCCAACTGAGCCGACAGAGGTAATGCAGCCAATGGCGGGGGTGCAGAATACACCGCGTACTGACGGGGAGCAAGGAGTGCGGGATACTGCGGAGGTGGAGGTGGCGGGTTAGGATAATGGATTTGAGGCGGGCCGTAGGGGTTTATAACTGGTGCCGGATTCCATGGCTGCTGGGGGTGCTGACTTGAAGATGAAGGCATCACACCAGAGGCCGATGGGTATTGGGACTGAGGAAAATCAGGATAAATAGGGGGCTGCACTCTATGCGGGAGTCTGCCTATGGAGATTATATTTAATTCTGCTTGTTGGGCAGCTTCGTATAGGGCAGGGAAGGAATCGACTCGGGCTATCTTCAGAAGTAGGCAGATATCTAAGTTGAAAGACCTCAGGTAGTAGTGTGCAGCCTGACCTACTGAAGGTCGCAGTTCACGAGGTACTCTTTTCCAAGACCTCGCAAACCTTATGTTAAAGTCTGATACCTCCTCTTGTGGGTGTCGTTGGATGCTTTGGAACTGATGCAACAACGAAGAGGGATCGTCAGACTTGTTGCATCCTTTTACAAGCCTGCCTGTCAGCTGAGGCCACCCCGTGATAGATCCTTCTAGCAAAGATCTCCACCAATAGAGAAGCTTCCCCCTTAGGGAAAGAGCCATGAGACGGGTCTTGACACTCTCATCAGTAATAGAGTGTAGCGCAGCCAAGGCCAGAATGTCCTGGATGTGTTCATACGTCGTTTTGTCGTAGCCATCATAAGTAGGGATGGCCTTCAGGGCAGCGGGGGGTACAGCCTCTTGTTCGACTAGGGCCAAGGGCCCCGTGGAGTCGACCGTTGGGAAGAGGTCGTCATCATTTTTCTGAGCAGCCATTTCTTCCTCTCCTTCGGTCATGTACTCGGTATTGGTACCGTTCGAAGATGTAGATTGCTCTCCAACTTAGGCCTCTTCGATTTCGGTTTCGGATTCGTCTATGCGAGCTTGGTAGTCAGCCAGCCTGACGCTCTCTCCCAGAGCGTTGATGTCAATTTCGTAAAGATCAAGCTGGTTTCCCGGATTCCTTGCTCTCCACCTTCTTGTATGCATGAAGGCGCTTGGACCGGTCTCACGGACTCAGAGAATATTCAGGTACTTGCAGAGTCGCCAGGTGTTCTGATTTTAACAGCAATGAAGCGAACACCGATGCTTCGATTCTGTTTTGGGTGGGAAACTTTCGTGTCCCACCGGGTGTGCCACAGAAAGCTGTTGGTTACGAATCTGCCACTAGGAAAGGATTTAGTGAAATGCGCCCTAGATTCGCCCACCAGATTGAAAGGCCGGAAGGAAGGAATGCCTTCCGTGCCAATCTCCGGAGAAGGTCGGCTTCCTATGGGTTTTCTCAAGTGTTTAAGCTCAGAGTGCAGGAAAGGAATTAAAAATGCGGAAAGAAATACAAATATGATTTGAGTTGGGTGGGGAAGATAAGCAGCACGGCAACGATCAATCACCACTACTAACAACAATTAAATACAGAATACACTACGGAAACTACAACTGTCACACATCCTATGTATCCTCTATCTATACATTCCAGGAATACTTAATCATCAAATACCGATATCCAGATAGCAAAATAACAGTAAGCAATAAAATAAGCAACATGAGGCAGAAATGCTAAGTAAAGGCAGCATAAAGAATGATAACAGCAAATAGAGCCAAGTGTATCCTGCATTCAGAAGCAAACGTATAGCTACAATGGTTCCCTAGCAGGATATCCCCCTTCCACCCCTTTTACAATGATGTGGTGCAGCTATTTATAGCGCAATTCCCCCCCCGATTACAATCCTCGGCACAAAATCCCAGACCCGACAATAGCTGACAAAAGCTGACAAAAGAGCTGCTGATGTTGACTTCTGTAGACAGGGACTGTACTTGCAGCAAGGTCCACTTGAAAACTTGGCAGCTACGTGGCAGTGCGGTTGATGAAACTTTGAGTCAGCTTGAATGCGGGTAGCTGCGATAGATGGAACTTTGCGTCAGCTTAAATGAGGGTAGCTGCGGTAGATAATTTGGCCCACGCTTGTCCTTTTTCCCATCACATCTCGGCTCGGATCCCGAGGCTGGACACTTGTCAAATTCTGATGAGGGACGCATCTGCCTTGAAAGGCAGTCTCTCTTTTGTGTCCTACTTCGCCTGGAATCAGAGCGCAATTGGACAGCGCAAGTGGGGAACAACGCAGTTGGGGAGGCCTCCGTGCCTTAGACTGTTTTTGGGCCGCTTGAAACATCTTGCCCGAGTGCGCACAAGTCAGAGGGCGCAGCCCGACTTCGCTGCGAAGTCGGGTTGCGCACTCCAGCACTTAGTCATTTTGGCTGCTGTTCAGACTGCGCACAGGAATGAGGGCGCAGCCCGACTTCGCTACGAAGTCGGGTTGTGCTATGGCACTCAGCTGATTTTCTGGATCTGCTGCTTCCTAGGTGCGCACAGGAAAGAGAGCGTAGCCCGACTTCGCTGCGAAGTCAGGTTGCGCTCCTGTACTTGGCCAAAATTTCTGTCCTTTTGGTCCCCTTCCGCACTTCGCATTCCCGAGTGCGCTCTAAGTCTAAGGGCGCACCCCAACTTCGTTGCGAAGTCGGGTTGCGCTCTTAGACTTAGAAATTTTCAAGGAATGTTTGTTCTATTTTGGGAATCTGACTAGAGAAAGTACAAAGGGGAAAAAGAGGGGAAATGAGGCTGACAGAAGGGGAGAAAGGGGACAGTGGAGAAAGGGAAAGGAGGAGGAGGGAAGGGAGAGCAGCATACTTACAAAAAATGAAAACATGGCACCCCGTGCAAAATGTGGCAACAATATTTATGAAGATCTGCTATTAGTGTTCCACATAGACATGTCTTGATGCAATTCTGGTCTTTCTCATCTTTGAAACATTTCAACGATGTTCAGATGGCTTCAAAATTCCAGGCCATTCTCTTTCTCTTGTATAAAGAGAAACATCCGCAGGACATCTTCAAGGACACCACAATGCTTTTGAGATGTATTGATGTCCTGGGGATGTCTCACAGATGTCGAGACATTTTGAGATGGTTGGGGACAGTTAGGGATGGCTTGGCATTTTAAATGGTCTATGAAACAAAGCAAAATAAAAAAATTCAGAAAATGGTGGGGAGCCAACAAGGGTCCTTCGACCCCTTTTACACTAACTCCAATCGCTATGACCAAAGACAAAACATAAAACATTTTATCATGTCGCAGCTGAAAATTTGGAAAAGGAAAAACCACCTTGGAATTCTTGTGAGATGGAAATGTCAACATCTTGATTGAGAAGCTTATACTCGCAGCTGTATATCGTTAAAAATAAAAACTATTGTTTAGTTTTTGTACATGTAAAACGTCTTGTAGCAGATACATGTTGGCAATATTCTTTAGTTTGTAATATTTCTTTTAGTATATTTATTTTCCATTTTTCTTTCAATTAAATTATTTTCTCTTGCCTTTCCCCAAATAGTGAACTCCCATTTCATGCCATCTCAGTGTCAAAAATTTCATGGAACTGTTGTCACATTTTGCACGGGGTGCAATGTTTTCAAAGTTTGTAACAGTGCTGCTCTTCTTTTCCCCTCTTCCTCTATTTTCCTTCCTTCTTCTCTCCTTTCCTTTTCTTTCCCGCATTCTCTTTCTTTCCCCCCTTTCTCGGAGTCCCCGAGTTGGTTTTTTAACTTTCCAGCAAGTTACCTGAAAAATGGCTAAGTGTTGGTGCGAAGTTCGCACTTCGCCCAGTTTTGGTGCGAAGTGCCCCGCCCGATTTGGTGCGAAGTCGACTTCGCCCCACTTTCGGGCGCACCTTGCAAGCGGCGGTAGCGGGTGACGAGAAGAAAGATCAAGTCTTTGGAGCAAGTCCGTACGGCGGCGGACACCGATTTTCACTGTGCGCGATCCGACTTCGCGGCGAAGTCGGAGTGCGCCCTTGACGAGTGCGCGATGGGGAACAAACCCGAGAATTTGACCAAGGCATGAAGGCCTTCCCGGCGCACTTGTATTCTGCCCACGCAACCCGAGGCGCTCTGATCCCAAGCGAAGTTGGATGACCTGCCTTTCAAGGCAGACACGTGTCAAAAAGCATCATTCATCATCTGACAAGTGTCCAGCTTCGGGATTAGAGCCGAAACGTGCCGAGCAAAAGGACAAGCATGGGCTGCACTGCCTGCGCCAGTAGCCTCATTTAAAGCTGATCTGAGGTTTCACCTGCTCCGACTACCCGCATCCATTGCCCGAGAGAAGTTACGACCAACACACCGCCACGTAGGCTGTCCGGCTTCCGGGAAGACCATCCTTGCGGGTACGGTCCGGTCCGACAAAAGGTCGGCATTTGCGGCTCTTTCGCCGCTTTTGTCGGCTTATGTTTGGTGGGACCTTGTGCCCATTAATGTAACGGGAGGGACTCGGGCTATAAAAGCCCACCATGAATTCATTGTAAAGGGTGGATGGGGAATGTACGTTAGGGAACCAATGTAACCGTGCTTACGCTTATAAATATAATTTGTATGCATGGTTACATTACTGCTATACATTTTTTATCTTTGCCTTTCTTTATATTCATGCCTTAGGCTAACTTTGTGTCACGGCTCGTTGATTCATTTCAGCATTTGGTGATCGGGTGCCTCTAGCATTGCTTGTTTAAAGCACCCTCTGTACTTCATGAATTAAAAGGATACATAGAATAGATGTGGTAGCAGTTTCATAAGTTGTGTGTTACGTTCTTTGGTCCGTATCCGGTGATTGATGCTTGTTGCCGTACTGTTAGTTCCTTGTAGGGAATGTCTGTTAGGGAGCCATTGAAGCTGTGCGGTTAAATTCTCTACACGACACATATACCTAGCTCTGATATCTCTATGATTGCTTTCTACTCATGTTAGTGTCCGTAGGTGGTGATTGATGCGTTGCCGTCTCTGTTAGTTCCTTGTAGGGAATGTCTGTTAGGGGACCATTGTAGCCGTGCGTACACTGCTTAAGTATCGGAAGTATACGTTAGATTTTGCAGTTCTCAGTCGCGCTTTATATTTGTAATGCAGTAAGTATTGGTGATTGTTGGTTGCCGTACTGTTAGTTCCCCCCACCAACCTCCACGTATATTTGTAAATTCCTTTCTGTTCATTTATCTCTTTCCTGTACTCTTAGCTTAAATCAGAAAACCCCCAAAAGGAGCCGGCCTTCTCCGGAGATTGGCCCGGAAGGCATCTCTTCCTTCCGGCCTTTCATGCTGGTGGGCGAATGTGGGCGCATTAACCCAAAATCCTTTCCTCATGGCAGATTCGTAACCAACAGTTTCTCTGGCACGCCCGGTGGGACCCTGGTCCCGCGTTTGAAGAGAGATTTTCTGATCAGTCTCCACCTGGCGCTGACAGTGGATCCTGAGCTCTCGGTGAGACAAGGAAGTTTCTCACCCCCGACGGAATTGAAGCACCGGTGTTCGCTTCATTGCTGTTCCAAATCCGAACACACGGCGACTCTGCACGAACAAATCCTCTGAGTCCGAGAGACCGGTCCCAGCACCTTCATGCACACAAGAAGGTGGCAAGCAAGGGATCCGAGAAGCCCGCCTGAGTTCTACGAACTGGACATCAACGCTCGAGGCGAAGTTCCCAGGCTGGCTGATCCGCGAGCTCGTTTCGACGAAGCCGAGGCTGAAATCCAAGAAGAGGCCGAAGCCGAAGTCGGAGGAGGCGAGTACGAAATAGAAGAGGCCGAGGAAGAAGAAGATCCTGCATCCTCGGAAAGTACCGATTGAGTACACAACCGACGGCGGAGAAGAAGAAGAAGAAATGGCTGCCCAACAGCCGAATGACGATGATCTCTTCCCGGCGGTGGACTCTACGGGGCCCTTGGCCCTGGTCGGACAGCAAGCTGTGCCCCCTGCTGCTTTAAAGTCTATTCCCACATACGACGGCTACGGCAAGACGGCGTACGAGCACATCCAGGACATCCTTGCCCTGGCCGCATTGCATACTATTACCGATGAGAGTGTGAAGACCCGTCTGCTGGCCCTTTCCCTGAGGGGAAAGCTTCTCTCCTGGTGGAGATCGCTGCCAGAGGGATCCATCACAGGGTGGCCCCAGCTTGCCAGGAGGCTCGTAAAAGGATGCAACGAGTCTGCTGACCCTACTTCTCTGCTGCATCAGTTCCAAGCTATCCAGAGACATCCTCAAGAGGAGGTGTATGATTTTAACATCAGGTTTGCGAGATCCTAGAAACGGGTACCTCGCGAACTTCGGCCTTCGGCCGGCATGGCTGCTCATTACTATACGAGATCCTTCAACTCGGACATATGCACTGCTGCTGAAGATCGCCGAGATTGACGAGTTTCTGCGCTGTACGAGGCTGTCCAGCAAGCTGAAGCTGACATTATCTCCATCGGCAGACTTCCGTCCGAGGTGCAGGAACCCATTCATCCCGACTTCCCCAGATCCCAGTATCCTCCTGCTTCTGGCGGTGCGCCGTCCACATCAGGACAGCAACCCCAGCAGCAGTGGAATCCGGCGCCGGTCGTAACTCCTTACGGCCCGCCTCAGTTGCATTACCCTCACCCGCCGCCTCCTGCTCCTCATTTTCCAGCACTTCCCGCTCCCCCGCAGTATGCACCTTATTCTAACCCACCTCCATTGGCTGCATTGCCTCCACCGGCACAGTTGCCGCCACCCGACAGCAGCATCCAGAACACGATTCTACAGGAAGTGCGGGCTTTGGCCTCCGGATACCATGCCATGTCCAATGACATGACCGCTATGAAGAAAAAGCAGGCCCAGATGGACCTTGCTCCTAGAAGGCCATATGCGCCACCCGCGCTGACGAAAGACAAAGCCCCGGAACACCAGCCGCAGAGGCGTCCGCCTCCAAGAAATGCTTGCTATAGAAGACCCGCTGGTCCTCCCGACCGGGTTAGCCGAGTGCACTACGTGCAATGACCCGCATTCGGAGGAAGGCGCACTTTGCACCGGCACTACATCCGGACCTTGGCCGGCGGCGCTATAGAGGATGATGAGCGTATATGATCTTGGACGGCGAAGCCAACCCGCCCTCCCGGAAGAGAATCTAGTGCCGCACTGCCAAGGAAGAAAAGAAAGCCGCGGATGCGGCCAAGCCTTTGCAAGTCTACGCAAGAAGAGAGAAACCGCAGCCGGCGGGCTGCCACCATCCTAGCGGGTGTGGCCCTACACAGCCCAGGAGAAGGCATCCAAAGAGAAAGCTCCAGTCAAGCCTTCTCCGACAAAGGCCGCCGTTGTTCCAGCCAAACCGCCAGCAAGGGCCCCAACTCCGGCTAAAGCTCCTCTACCTCAGCCTCCAGCTGAAACCAAAGAACAAGCCCGGGGAGAAGGCGAGGTACCCGTCTCGACCAAGAGACGGCGAGTTGAGGCCACCCGGCGGTACCGGACGAAGTATGAGCCGGCTAAACAAGCGAAAGGAGCTAGTACCTCGGGCTACGACATTGTAGACGAGTTGAAAAGAACGCCCGCGAGAATCAGCATGTACGATGCTCTTCTGCTCCCAGGCCAGGTGGATCTGCTGCAAGAATCAGCGAAGAACATGAAAAGCGGCAAGCAGATGCAGCCTGCTGTCCTGGTTCAACCTTTGACAGTCTCCGCCACTGGGAAGAGCAGGACCGCCACCCTTTTATCCGTCTTTGCGGATGCGAGGGCACATAGTTCACTAGCTGCATGGTGGATTATGGTGCTTCCTCGACTGTGATGCCGAAGGCCGTCTGCGACGAGATCGGGATGGAATACACACGGAGCAGCCAAGGCGTGCTGCAATTAGACGGCACCCCTGTCAAGACAGTTGGTGTCATAAAGGACATCCCTATCCGGCTGCACAAGGCCCTCGACATCGTGGTCATCCAAGAGGTCGTGGTTGTTGACTTGGAACCTTACTTCGGCATGTGTCTCTCTCGGGAGTTCACTGCGAAGTTGGGCGGGTACCTGTCTCTAGACTACTCACACATGGAAGTGCCCTTCAAAGGAAGGAGACTGAAAATTTTTAATGAGAAGCCTTCCCCCTTCCTAGTAGACAAGATACCGGAGGAGAGATGGACTGCATGGTCCGGTTGTCGGGAGGAAGAGGCGGTGACAGTGGAGTTGACTGAGCAAGCCTTCGAAGTGCTACAGCTTGAAGATGAGTTCTCGTTGCGGGACTTCAATGCCGTAATCGGGACAGAGCAAGGTTGTTACTCCATTGTACAGCCCGAGAGGCTTGACATGTCAGCTGCGAAGGAAGTAGGACCTGCACCCGATGAGTTGTGGAAGCTTTTCTTTGACGGCGCGCGATGCAAGAATGGCGCCGGTGCAGGGGTACTTCTGGTTTCTCCAAACGGAATCCAGAAGGACTATGCCTACAGGTTGGCCTGGAGCTGCACTAATAACTCGGCGGAATACGAAGCCCTGTGCTTGGGTTTGCGAAAGGCGGAGAGGCTCGGAATCAAACACCTACAGATTTTCGGAGATTCAGAGCTGGTGTGTCACCAAGTTACGGAGAAGTGCGCATCCAAACAGCATTTTCTTAGAGCGTACCGTAACCGGGTGTGGGACCTGATGGAGTCATTCGACTCATTGAATGTCAAAGCAATATCGCGTGAGAAAAACAAGCACGCCGATATTCTGGCGTCTGTTGGAGCCAGGTACGTTCCGAGTGAAGACGTTGTCCAGAAACCGAAGCCGGTTCGCACTATCTACGGAGCCTTACGTGCACGATAAGGACACCTACGGCGGGTGTTCGGTTGTGACGAGGAGATCGTCACATTCCTGGTTAACGAAGTGTGTGTAATCGAAGGTAGAGACCATGATGACGAGCAATATGAGGGGTTGATACAGTTACGGAATAATCACGTCCCAAAAGGACTGATTACATTAGAAAGTCTCTTTGATCGGAATGACGAGCAATATCCCACGGGATCAAAGTAGACCCGAGGCGGTATGCTGACACGGAACTTGAACACTGGTAAAACCATCAAGGTCGGAGCAGGTCGCACGTCGGAGGAGGCTGGAGCGAGATCGGATCAACTGTGCCGGGAGTTCCCCGACATCGTGGCACTGGTGCTACGAGGATTTGAAGGGGTATGACAGAACTGTCATCCAGCATACTATTGAGCTAGAGGATGGCGCTAAGCCATTCCGACGAAGCGAGAGGGCCGTGAATCCGAAGATTGAGGCCATGATGAAGACCGAGCTCTTGAAGATCTTTGGAGGCCAAGATCATCTACCCCATCAAACATTCATCCTGGGTCGCGAATTTGGTGCCCGTGAGGAAAAAGAATGGCGACATTCGTCTATGTGTCGACTTCAGAAACCTAAATCGGGCTTCCCTCCGGGACCACTATCCGCTTCCCCAAATCGACCAGATCCTACATATCGTTCTTTGGAGCCCAGAGATTTTCACTTTTAGATGGATTTTCCGGCTACAACCAGATTTGGGTCAAAGATGAGGACCAGCATAAGACGGCGTTTACCACCAAGTGGGGGACGTTCGCCTATCAGCGCATGCCGTTTGGCTTATCTAATGCTGGTGCCACATTCCAAAGGGCCATGGACACTGGCCTTAGAGAGCTGCTCAATAAGATTATTGTCATCTACCTTGATGACATGATTGTTTTCTCTCACCAACGAGGAGATCATGTTTCGCACCTACGGCAAATATTTGAGAGTTGTCGAGAATTCGGCATTTCTATAAACCCGAAGAAGTCTGTCTTCGCGGTGAAGGAAGGAAAGCTGCTGGGACATGTCATCTCCGAGGAAGGCCTCTCCATTGACCCTGACAGAGTAGAAGCCCTCGTTCGCTTGCCGGCCCCATCGACAAAAAGGGCTGCGAGTCCTTCTTCGGTCGGATTAACTTTGTGCGGAAGTTCATCCCGGACTTCGCACGGGTGATCAAGCCTATGGCCGAAGCTGCTTAAGAAAGATACACGTTACGAATGGACTGATGAGAGAGAGCAAGCCTTCGAGGAGATCAAGGCCCGAATTGCACAAGCTCCGGTGTTGACAAACCCGGACTACTCCAAGGACTTCATCCTGTATGCAGTGGGAGAACCCGAAAGTTACGCTGCAGTCCTAACTCAGAAGGGAGACGATGGTGAGGAGCGCCCCATAGCATTCCTCAGCCAAGTGATTCTGCCGCATGAAGAAAAGTACAATTTTATAGAGCGGCAGGTTCACGCTGTCATGAAGTCCCTTCGAAAGTTCAGGCACTTTGTCTCCCAGAGCAAGACTACTGTCTTTGTGATTCACCCGGATGTTCGTAGCTTCATCTTACAAGGAGAACCGGGTCACAAGAGAGCAGGATGGATTGCAAAAATCCAGGAGTTCGACATTGAAGTGCGGCCCACCAAGCTTATCAGAGGCCGAGCCTTGTGTCGGGAATTGGCCCGAAGCGGCGTAGCCGGCATCTCCGCTTGTAAGTGGGAGGACACGGCGACACGCATCTACCTAGCCAACTCCTTATCGGAGGGGAGTGATTGGACGGATGAGCTGGTGAGATACTTACGCACCGGAAGATGTCCCGATCACTGAACGCCTCACAACGAAGGAGATTTCGGCTGGGTGCACTCAAGTACACTCTTCGCCCCGAGGGGCTTTACTTCAAAAACATCGACGGCATCCTGTTGCGGTGCGTCATTAAATCTGACCAGCCTAGGGTCCTCGGAGATTTTCATTCCGGGATGCCTGGGGGTCACCATTCTTCAAGGCCAACGGCCTTAAAAATAATAAGAGTTGGGTACTATTGGCCCACTCTGTTCGCAGACGCTCATGCAATCTGCTCTAAATGTGATCAATGCCAGAGGTTTGCTGGCCGAAACAGAAAAGCACCCCTGCCCCTTCAACCGATTCAGGCCGAGACTCCGTTCCAGCAATGGGGTTTAGACTTCATCGGGGTGATTTCTCCTAACTCCTCTGCCGGCCACAAGTTTATTCTTACAGCTACTGACTATTTTACACGGTGGGCAGAGGCAATCCCGACCAAGAATGCCGACCAAGAAACGGTCATCAGGTTCATTGAGAGCCTGATTACCCGCTTCGGGGTTCCGAGTCAATTGTGACGGACAACGGTCCGGGATTTGTAGGCGGTGTACTCACGGAGTACACCGGCAGACTTGGCATCTATCACAAGATGTCTTCTAACTACTACCCGCAGGGGAATGGCCTTGCCGAGTCTACTAACAAGAACCTCCTGAAGATCATCCGGAGGACCATTGAAAGAAACAAGCGGACTTGGCACTTGCTCCTGAACCGGGCGCTGTGGGCGGACAGAGTTGCGTTCAAGAAATCCCTCAGAACGTCCCCCTATGCGCTCGTCTATGGCAAAGAAGCTGTCATGCCATCACACATCGAGATCCCTGCCCTGTGGATGATTGACGAAGACAGGAGCGGCGGAGACCCGGTGGACGACAGGCTGTGCCAACTCCTGCGGTTGGAAGAAGACGAGAGAAAGTGCATACCAGGCCTTCACTGATCACATTGCAGCCACTCAAGGCTGGTTTGCAAAAGGCACCACTGCCCGAGTTTTCGAAATCGGGGACCTGGTGCTGAAGTGGGACTCATATAAAGCAAAGCCGGGTAATCACGGGAAGTTTGATGCTCTCTGGGAGGGCCCTTATCAGATTGCCCGGGTGAACCAATTTAATGCCTATGTGCTTCGGGATATGGAGGGTCAGCTCCTGCCTATCCCTGTCAACGGGTTCCACTTAAAAATTTACCGCTGCTGAAGGTGCCCAAGTGGCCCTTCCTTGTAAAAAATTTCCCTTATGCTTTTTCATTTCCCAGCATGTACAGTTTCCGGTTTTCAGCTTTTAATTTTATTTTTTATTATTTGAGCTTAACTGCGGCACGGGAGAGAAAGACGGACTTCGCAGCGAAGTCCGTCGTCGCCCTCGGGGAAGGGCGAAGTTCGGCTGTGCAAAGGAGGAAGCAAACAAAGAAAAAAGGAAGAAAAAGGCAAAAAATTGACTAAGTGTTGGCCGAAGTCCGACTTCGCAGCGAAGTCGGGCTTCGGGCCAGCCAAGTGCGAAGCTTGTACAAAGAAAGAAGAACGGACTGCGCCCAAACTTGGGCGAAGTCCGACTTCGGCCGACTTGCGTGCGAAGTCTGAACTGCGCACGACTTCCGCGCGAAGTGCAAACTTCGCACGCCTCGCCAATTTGGGCGAAGTCCTAGCTTCGCTCAATGTTTACCTGCGCGAGTTCAAACGAGATCAAAGGAAGCGAGAAAGGTGTTGAAGGTTGCGATAAAACCAGACTGCGCTCAATCCTTGAGCGCGGCAAGGAAAAGAAGAAGGAACGGTTCAAACGCGCACTTCGCGCGAAGTTCGAACTTCGCCCGAAATTCGGGCGAAGTCCGACTTCGCCGGCGAAGTCGGACCGCGCCCAACTTTGGGCGAAGTCCGACTGCGCCTCGTTTTCTGGGCCGATTTGGGCAAAAGTTCAAAAAATGAATAAAATATTCAAAAAGGTCTAAACTGGGCCCAAGGCGCGTTGCGACCGTTTCAAAGTGGGTTTTCGCACCAATGATTCTTTCTTGAGCAGTGTGCCCTGATTTCGGCAGTGACGTCAGCCATGGCGCAGCGTCCAAGACAGAATTAATGATTGCACGTTCCTCAACGAAAGTGCAAGCAAAAGAGCATGGCACGTCTGCCGGAGTGCACTTTTTCCAAACATTCTCCTGCGCAGCCACCAAAGAAGCATAACTCAGCCGACCTACCCCCTCCTGCGCGGCATTAATGGCGCTGTCTTTATCTAGAAAAGGGGGTCAGATGTTTTCAAACATTCCAGATTGCACAGATTATTCCTTAAACGGTGCAAATTATTCCTTTGACAGCGAAATCTGCTGTAGACGCTCTGAGCCTGTAATTATTGCCGATTCGGAGAAATGGACAGAGGAAAGATGCCAGTGTCAGCGCAGTCCAGCGAAAGTGGCGAACCAAAGGATTTACCGCGGCCGGGCGTTTTCAGAAGTGAAACCCCGCCAGAGAGAAAGTCAAAATCCCGGCCTAAAAAAGTACAGCGTGGGCAAGCCCCACCACCTCCGATAAATTACTTGGCGGGATACGTGGACGGCTCTTTTTCTATGAGCCTGACGAAGCTGCGGGCAAATGTGGAGAGTTGGGGCGACAAAGTTTCGCCCTCCCACCATTTCGGAGCGGCGTACAAATCCAATCTTTTCAGATTCTTGTGCCCTCCTGTCCATCAATGCCCGGAACTGGTAGACCTAATTGTCGGACACTACAGACCAGTTACCCGGCAAATTTGCGGCTCCAACGGTAAACCCTTGTTCACCTCTGCGCGAGGAGGCGTCCGGCCGACTTTCGCCCCAGGGTTGGAGTATGACTCCAGCACCATCCTCAGAAAGATAAATTTGGGCGAGCAAGCGGGACGCTTCGCGAATACCAAACGGATGAGGGATTTCCTCAATTCAGAGCTGAACGCCCCGCTTGCGGTTGGACAGTGGCCAACCGGCCCCATGCCTTTGGCGAAATTTCAGAGCAAGTATCTATATACCATTATGGCATGGATTCTCGGCTGCGACTCCGATGGTGAGTACGGCCGTACCGGCTAAGCGCTGCGAGAATGTCTCTGTGTGGAGAATCATACGAACCGGCGGCGCGAGAGAAGTGGTAAGCGCCCCATATTTTTTGGTAGGCGGGCTAGGTGGCTTACGCCATTCATTCCAGCCTGGTGAAGATCCGAAGAAGGCGATCTACCGATTTTCGTTTCGATTCTGTTCTAGCCTGGCTTTGTTTGTACCATTTGCACCCCACGATGCCGATCCACGAACACTGAAGAAGGTCAACGAGAGGGAGAGCCACGACCCGTCTACAACTGGACGGATGACTTATACCGGAAAGGGTCCTACTACAAGTTCAACTTCAACTTTCTGGGATTCGTCATGTCAGTCTTCAGTGAAAGCGAAATTCCACGCCCCCCGAGGGAAATGACGAGCGCTTTGATAAATCAGAAGCTCGGGGACGTTTTCAAGCCGCGCGAGGGAATTGTGGTCGAGAATCTACGGATTCAAGGGCAAACCCCATTTGCTGCCCTGCTGGTGTCTCGAGCATACGTTCGGGATGGAGGTTGCCGGCGGATGGATTATGTTGAAGAGGAGTTCGGTCTAGGAAAGAAGAGAGGACAGATTTTTCAATATCCTCTTTCCTGGGCAAACGTTGAGATTACTGAGGTAGGACAGCATGTCTACCTTGAGCAGGAGTTTTCCCGGATTGGCCTGGTTCTGTTGCCGCAGCGTTGGAAGTATGACCCATATGGGATAAGGGGAAAGTTCGCACATCTATGCCCCTGGGCAGATATAACCGAAGATAAGTGCGATGTGGTCCATGTGGACCTTGGTGGGAAATTGAATTGATGGAAGCTTCTCCTCCCTGGCGGGATTTTTCTTGCGAGGAGGTGACATATGACCCCAAGCGAAACCCGGACCACCGGTTCACATCTCCGGGGTTTAAAAAATTTCTATCCAAGATAGCGAGGCCTTAAGCTGGTCTAAAGAAAAGATTCTTGAATCTTTGGAAGATGAGATGCCGCACGCGACACGACAAATCCACAAGAAGGAATCCGGCCGTAGATGACGACTTTTCGGTTCTCTATGACCGGCATCATGACGGTGGCGGCCGTTCGCATATCAAGGTTACGTTCCCAGAGGCCCCTTTGAAGACTATAAAGGAGGGTCTCCTTCCCATCGATTGTACACTTCGGCAAGCTGCCGGCGTGGGCCCAGCGAGACATCCGAGGCCGAACCAATGCAGCCCGTGGCTTCCAAGGCGGCGCACGAGAAGGCGAAAGAGTTAGTCAAAGCAACGCCGGAGGCAATCCCTCAGGCACAAAAGGCGCCAGCACCGCCACAGAGCAGACCGGTTGCGGCAGACCTTCTGCAAGTCAAACCCCGGTACAAGTTTACCGTGGGAGCATCAGCGCCTGCTGCACCTGCTTCATCTCCTTCCCCTGATCCGACCGTTATTCCAGAAGAGAAGAAGCGGAAGAGAGTGGAGAAGATCAGGCGACCCAGCCTGATAGTGCAGCAGCCAGTCGCAGAGCCGCAGCCGCGTCCTGCCGCCGCAGGGACAATTTCTCTAGGCAGTCCCAAGCCAGCCGCCGAAGTCAGACGCACAGACATCCATCCGGCATCGGCTCAGGCGGAGCCCGCAGGTACGTTTGCTGCCCCTGTCTCTTTGGTCTCATCCAGTCCTACTCCCACTCCGTCTCCCGCTCAATCCGAGCAAGCTATGGCCGCATCATCCTCCCCGTCTCCACGTCCTTCTAGCGGCCCCCATTCTTTTGATCAGTTTGCTCAGAACCCTAACGTTTCCCTATCTCTGAGCACAACTCCAAACCCTTCGCCTGAAGTTAGCGCTGAAGCCGTCCATTCACCGTCACATCCACCGTCTCAGCCGCTTCAAACCCTCACAGTATCAGCCGCTCCCATCTCCATTTCCCGGTCGCCCACACAAGCGGCCGATCCTTCCAGTGTCCATCCGGTTCCTCCTGATCCCATCCCCGCAGGAGAGACGTCTCAGCAGAACCCTAGGCTGGGGGAACCAGATTTTATGGACGACCTCCAGAATACAGACGACTTGCCCTTGGCAACGAGAGCTGTAGAATATTCTGTCTCTTTCCTCCAGAACCTGAAGCGGAGGAGACCTGAAGAGATAGCCGCCCCGGTAAAACGCGCCAAGTACGATTTCGGGAGGAGAGTGCTTACAACAGAGAAGATAATCCCAAAAGTGAAGAAGCCTCTCCGGGAAATGACCGGGGGCGGACTACGAGCTCCAGGACAAAGGAGAAGAGCTTTGACGACATCAACAAGCAATATGAGATTCGAGACGATCATGCGCAAAGGCGATAATCTCTTTGTCAAGAGTGCGGAGGAGCGGGGAAGAGCTTTTCGGGTTGCGGGATAAAACAAGGCAGCTTGAAGAGGACCTGTCCGGGTCCACGAGCAGGCTGGAGCGGCGCGGCAAGAAATAGATGAACTCAAAGCCCGGCTGGCCGCTTCCCGGCAACAAGGCCGCAACCGAAAAGCAAGCGGCCTTGGAGCAGATTTCTCGGCTCCAAGAGTCTTTGAAACGGCGCGGTCGCAACTTGCAGAGAGAACATCTCAAGCGACGGTCTTTTCAAAGAAGAAAGTTAAGGAGATGCGGGCTGGTTTGCTGCGGGAATGCAAGCCCCACACCTTCAAGGCGATGGCAGTTCTGGATTTCGCATCCAGAATTCAAGAAGTTTCCGCCCAGGGAAAGCTTGTGGTAGAGGAGGCCGAACGTCGGGCGAAGCAATGGGCTGGACACGGCGGTAAATCTTCGGGAGCGCGGCGCAACGGCCTCCAATTTTCTCCCGTGTCCTCATTCGCTGCAGAATGGGCAGGTGCAAGGGTGACCTTGCACAAATATTTCAAAAAAGTTGAAGAGGTGAGAGTGGCCAGACGAATGCTAGACGCATTCGTACATGAAAGAGACATTTGTTTGGCCCCCTTTCGCGCTCTTTCAGAACTAGGGTGCCCAGGTTTTGTTGAGAATGGCGAGCTTCTCACCCTAGATCAGGTGAAAAGGAATTGGCGGTCCTTCGAAGCGGATACGGTGACATTGATAGGCTGGGTGAGCCAATTCAAGACAATCAGGTCACTCAGATGGTGTCCAAATATTGCAAGATCAGCTCCTACTTCCAGGAGTTAGAGAAAAGATACCTCACCATCGACCTACACGCGGTCGCTGCTTTCCACGCAGCATTAGAAGAAGTTGCTGACCGCCGGCCATTTGAAGCAGAAGCCTGGCGTCAAGCCCAGGCGGCATACACTCGCATTTGCGAGGCAGAAGCAAGAGATGGAGAGCTTTCGGAAGGTGATTCCGAGGGGGCAACTGACAAAGATGAATCTGAAGAACAGTTGCCGCAAGGAGAACAACTAGAGCGGCAAAAGGCAGGGGAGGCAAGTTCCTCTGCACCCAAAGGATGAAGGCATGGATTCTTTGCGCCGAGGCGAGCTCGACACCCCGCGAGCCGCCAGAAATGTTGTCACATTTTGCACGGGGTGCAATGTTTTCAAGTTTGTAACAGTGCTGCTCTTCTTTTCCCCTCTTCCTCTATTTTCCTTCCTTCTTCTCTCCTTTCCTTTTCTTTCCCGCATTCTCTTTCTTTCCCCCCTTTCTCGGAGTCCCCCAGTTGGTTTTTTAACTTTCCAGCAAGTTACTTGAAAAATGGCTAAGTGTTGGTGCGAAGTTCGCACTTCGCCCAGTTTGGGTGCGAAGTTCGCACTCGCCCGATTTGGGTGCGAAGTTCGCACTTCGCCCGATTTTGGTGCGAAGTCGACTTCGCCCCACTTTCAGGCGCACCTTGCAAGCGGCGGTGGCGGGTGACAGAAGAAAGATCAAGTGCTGGAGCAAGTCCGTACGGCGGCAGACACCAGTTTTCACCTGTGCGCAGTCCGACTTCGCAGCGAAGTCGGAGTGCGCCCTTGACAGGTGCGCAGTAGGGGAACAAACCCAGAATTTGACCAAGGCATGAAGGCCTTCCCGACTGCACTGTATTCTGCCCACGCAACCCGAGGCGCTCTGATCCCAAGCGAAGTTGGATAACCTGCCTTTCAAGGCAGACACGTGTCAAAAAGCATCATTCATCATCTGACAAGTGTCCAGCTTCGGGATTAGAGCCGAAACGTGCCGAGCAAAAGGACAAGCATGGGCTGCACTACCTGCGCCAGTAGCCTCATTTAAAGCTGATCTGAGGTTTCACCTGCTCCAGCTACCCGCATCACTGCCAGAGAGAAGTTCTGACCAACACACCGCCACGAAGCTGTCCAGCTTCCAGGAAGACCATCTTGCGGGTACGGTCCGGTCCGACAAAAGGTCGGCATTTGCGGCTCTTTCGCCGCTTTTGTCGGCTTATGTTTGACTGGGACCTTGTGCCCATTAATGTAACGGGAGGGACTCGGGCTATAAAAGCCCACCATGAATTCATTGTAAAGGGTGGATGGGGAATGTACATTAGGGAACCAATGTAACCGTGCTTCTGCTTATAAATATAATTTGTATGCCTGGTTACGTTACTGCTCATACATTTTTTATCCTTGCCTTTCTTTATATTCATGCCTTAGGCTAACTTTGTGTCACGGCTCGTTGATTCATTTCAGCATTTGGTGATCGGGTGCCTCTAGCATTGCTTGTTTAAAGCACCCTATGTACTTCATGAATTAAAAGGATACATAGAATAGATGTGGTAGCGGTTTCATAAGTTGTGTGTTACGTTGCTTGGTCCGTATCACGGTGATTGATGCTGTTGCCGTCTTGTTAGTTCCTTGTAGGGAATGTACGTTAGGGAGCCATTGAAGTCTGTGCGGTTAAATTCTCTACACGACACATATACACGGCTCACGATATCTCTATGATTGCTTTCTACTCATGTTAGTGTCCGTAGGTGGTGATTGATGCGTTGCCGTCTTTGTTAGTTCCTTGTAGGGAATGTCTGTTAGGGGACCATTGTAGCCGTGCGTACCCTGCTTAAGTATCGGAAGTATACGTTAGATTTTGCAGTTCTCAGTCGCGCTTTATATTTGTAATGCAGTAAGTATTGGTGATTGTTGGTTGCCGTACTGTTAGTTCCCCCCACCAACCTCCACGTATATTTGTAAATTCCTTTCTGTTCATTTATCTCTTTCCTGTACTCTTAGCTTAAATCAGAAAACCCCCCAAAAGGAGCCGGCCTTCTCCGGAGATTGGCCCGGAAGGCATCTCTTCCTTCCGGCCTTTCATGCTGGTGGGCGAATCTGGGCGCATTAACCCAAAATCCTTTCCTCATGGCAGATTCGTAACCAACAGGAACATAGTCTACAATGCAAGAAAAACAAAGTGGGATGAATATTCAATCATAATCCTAAGGCATATAGAACCAATAATCCTTCAAATAAAATTTCCTTTCCGAATGGTGTATGGGCTTGGTGCTGCCTCACCTAATGAATATTCATTCCTAACAGCTTAGATGATTAGTAGTGCTTAAAAACAAGCTAGATGAATTTTGAAATTGGATGAAGAGAGGCATCATATAATTGGGTAGAGGAGAAGAAGTGCTAAAAACCCTGGCATGACATGAATCACAAGAAAAGTAGTCTAGGGCATCACTAACAGAAGTTACCTTATAGACCTTAACACATGGAAAGGAGTTGAAATTTTCTTCATCTTCTATCATTTAGGATTTTATGTGTACAAAAGGCTGTTTATATCTTATGTTTTTGACTCTACTACTAGTTGCTAGTAAAGTGAATACGAAAAAATTTCTTATTGATAATAGTTTCAGACAACTTTCCATGAGGCCTTATCTGTACTCTCACAAGTGTTCTTTTTTTCCTTTTTCTGATTGATAAGATTTTCATAACATGTTATTTCCTATTTTGATATTCAAAAGTATTCTTTCCAAATGAGGAGTTTCGTCGTAATTCAGATTTAATGCACTTTGCTACGAACCTTTGTCTTCACATTGGTAATTAATGCTTGTACAGGTAGCAGCTGAGCATGAGAGAGTTCTCAGAGATCCAAAAGCTATTATGCCTGTAGCATTTGTTTCATTCAAAACACGTTGGGGAGCAGCAGTATGTGCACAGACACAACAGAGCAAGAATCCAATATTATGGTTAACAGAGTGGGCCCCTGAGCCACGGGATGTATATTGGAATAATCTACCTACTCCATACATTGAGCTTACAATTCGAAGATTAGTGATAACTGTTGCTGTATTTATACTTTTTCTTCTCTTCATGGTTCCAATTACACTTGTGCAGTCATTGGCTACAATTGAAAATATTGAAAAGGGTGCTCCTTTTCTAAAGGGACTGATAGAATTGTAAGTACATAACAATTTTGTGTTGGTGTTTAATAGAATTTATAATTTCCTGCTTTTAAATTGTCAATATTTTATTTCAGTACAAGATATTTTGTATCTCTGATCTCTGAGCCGTTGGTTTGATAATTGCCTTTACCATCCAAGGATATTGTTACAGACTGGAACCCTTTACATCATAAAATTGAAGGCAATGTTGAATTTGATGAAATGCCTGTATGCAGCTTCTAGCCCACAACAGATTTTAAAGATTTTTTGAGGACTCTTAAATATCAATGAATTCATTGCAATGGTGTGAAATGATGCCTGTAGTGCTGGAAAGTTCATTTCAAGATTTTGGCTGTATGTATAACATGAATTTATTTGGTAAAACCATGATGAAGTAGAATACACTACAACTTACCTCTTGAACCTTGTTTATGGTTCACAACTACTTATATTGGGCATTAGTTCCCCTGTAAGAGACTCCTATTGCTGATATATAATCATTCTTAACGTGGCATCATCTTTTCTTTTGCAAAACATCCCCATTTCATAATATTTGAAATCATAGTTGGCAAACTCACGCTTAGGCTAAAACTCGACAAGGCAAATTTTTGAGATTTTTTAGCAACTTGGAAAACACTTGGAAAAAAATAAAATAAAAATAAAACATTTGAAGAGAATAATGAAATTCATAAAGAAATATATTTAAAGACAAAATTAGAGATACAGGAAGTCAATTTTCTATTAGATTTCATAAAAAGAGTACAATTACAATTCAGAATTCTAAATAATCATCAATAATCATAAAAACTGACAAGAATACAACACATGCAAACAGTTATAAACAACCTTTTGCTTTTCCTTCCTTACCCCCAAATTGGATGCTTTGACTAGGACTTGAACAAGTGGCTCCTCAAGTACATCTTTCTCCTATGCTACAACTTCTGCTGCTTGCCTCTTGAACTCCTCCATTTTCTCCTCGGTGAATATAGGATCCAGATCTTCGGCAATCCAATTTGAAAGTGGATCCATCTCATCTAAGTCAATCACGTTATATGATTCACTTCCATCCATTTGTTTGACATGAAGCCAAAGATTTTGCTAGACAAGGATGGGGTCATTGAGGAGTTCTTGGGTCAACCTTTTGTGCTTCTTGGTCAGTATGGTCTCAAATAGAAACTAGTTATTAGAAGCACTAAAAGCCTGAGTCAAAATTATGATTGCTATCTTTTGAAGGTTTCGTGCAAAAAAAACTTAATTATAAATTTATATGTTTGTTAAATGTTTGTAAAATCAAACTTGAAAAGTTTAAAAGTTTAAAAATTTTAGCTGATTGTGAGGTCATCCTTGATTGAATACAAAAGTCAGATGAAAACACCCTCCCCTTAGCTTGTTTGTAGGCTTGTAACTCGATGGGGATTAGGCCTCATTTCTCTGGGTCAGTTATCACCTTCTCAGTACATGTGTACAAGCAATCTATGACCTCTTCATCATGGTGAAGAGTAGCATTGAAATGGAATTCAGGGTTCAAGTAGTACCCTGTTGCGTCCATCTCCTTTCAATAATTCCCCAAATGGGATCAAATTTGCACCTATCTCCTCCATAATAATTTTTGATGGCCTTTTTTGCCCTATCCATGGCCTCATACTAATATCCCATTGGTAATTGATTTCCATCTACAAAGTGAAGAACCTTGACCAAAGTTTCTATCACTTGAAGTTGAACAATGAAAAAATTAATCATCATAATTTAAAGAAAAAAAAACTTAATTAAAAATTACAAATCTGAATTTAAATTTACGAAATAAAAAGTAAAAATTCACATTCTAGAAAGACAAATAATTTTATAAAAACATAAAATTGAATTACCTTGAATATCTCTTGCACGCTTTTCCAAAAATATTTGTGAAATACTTGATGACTTTCTATGTGTCCCTCACATGAAATGGCAAGCCAAACCATCACTCATTGACAAACATCGTCATAAGAGGAGCAAATGTAGCTAGAATGCTCTATAGAGTGATGAAGTTAGAGGCAATTTGGGTGACACCTAGGCAAACAATATCATTTCCATCAGTGTGCTCTCTTGTCAAAGTGAACACCCATCTATGGTTGTAATTGTATCTAGTTATGTTTTTTGCCTCCTCAACCACACTCTTCATCCATGACAATTTTACATTGTCCTCAAGAATGAGGTCAGTGCAATGGACAACACATGGACTTCAAAAAATAGCGGAGTACTTCTCAACAAGTTTTCCTACAACTACACTAGTTGTTGCATTATCACTACTTCGACAGTGTTCCCCACTCCCATTTTGACCGCCACCTCCTCCAACAAAGTGAACAATAGTTGCATGCTCTTCACCTCTAGAGAGGCATCAACTACCTTCAAGATCATCAATCAATCTGAATCCAATAAAAATTTGATGAGGTTGGGATTCCTCACATTTGCCCCCCCATTGGATAAAATATTGTGCCCTCTTTTGGTCCATAATTTTTTTTTTTGGCTCTTCTACAAGAGCATGTGTGTTTATAACAAACTCCTCCAATAAGGGCTCATTGAAATCTTTTACAGTAGGGGGCTTCATCTCTCTAGCAAATGTGTGAAGTGCCCTCACTAAAGCATCCCAATAAGGGTTGTTCAAAACATTAAAAGGAATATTATAGTAATACAAAAAACAAATGTTGCTACCATTTGGGCTTCCTTGATCTTCTCCTTTTCTCAAGTTGTACTCTCAGAGGAAGGTTGCGTACCTATGTAAGGAAACAAAAGGTCCCCCCTTTATTGGTTGTACTTTGATTCTTCCTAGAAGAGTGTCATATGCGAGGGCCAAGGATATACTTTGATGCAGTGATAAAGCTATCCTCAAAATTATAACTGTAGCTTCTATGCCCTACCCCTACTCTAACTGCAACCCTACTTCGTTTGTTTTCTATCTTTCTCTATTCTTTGGTGGCAAACATGGCTTGTACTTTCATTTTGATGCCTTCCTCGACAACTTTGAACATCTGTACATTGTGGCTTATAACTTTGGCAAGATGGAATTTGAGGTGATTGATGTATCCTCTCATATCTTTGCCATAGAATTTACAAAAGATCTAATTTTGCAAAGAACCCTTTATGCTATGTACCTGTTGGTCACAAATCTGCCACAGGAAAGGATTTTGTATGTCTACGCGCCCTAGACCTGGACCAACATTGAAAGGCCGGAGGGAAGGGATGCCCTCCGTGCCAATCTCCGGAGAAGGCCGGCTCCTGTACTAAACTACTTGGGGTTTTAAGTTAAGAGTGCAGGAAAGAGATAAAAAAAAGAAAAAAAAAAAAAAAAAAAAAAAAAAAAAAAAAAATGGGAAAAAGCTAAAGAGGCTGGGAAAGAGATTAAAAGAGCCAGGGTGCAGGAAAGAGATTGAAAGTACAGAAAGAAATGTAAATGGCTGATTTAAAGGGGAAGAACCAGCAACACGATCACTAACTAATACCTTGAAGTAGCAACAATAAATACAAAGAATAAAACATAAATGAACACCACTCTAGCTTCCCTATGTATCCTCTGGAAGAGCTCCAGGATCCACCTATCTTCCTACGCCTAAATCTAGATTTCAGAATTACAGCAGTTGGGAAAATACATAAATATAGCAGAAACACTAACCACAGGCAGCATACAAGGAAACTAACACAGCGTTTTCTCCCCTATGTATCCTCCAGGAGAATTCCAGGGTTCTACCCCCAATCACACACCTAAATCCAGGATGCAGAATTACAGTATGCAAATGAAGAAACATAATAGCAGAAATAATCACAGAAGGCAGCATACAAGAGAGAAATGGAGCCCAAAGTTCTTAATATCAATTGCAAAAATCAAGATACAACAGTTTTCAAGCAAATGTTCCCCCCCCCCTTTTTCACTACAATGCGTGGGTTTTTATAGAGGACCCTCCCCTCTGTGCCATTAATGAACCCGATTTACAAGAATGCTAGGGCGGATCTGGTAATGATGCTAGCCTACTTTTCACAATTGAACCTTCTTATCCAATTACCATTACTAGATACAGGGCCGCGTTAAGCGGGGAAATTCGCATTTATGAGCCGTAGACTTGCTTTGGTCAGGACGCTCAGGCGGCTCCAAAAATCGCGCTGGCCATCTTCTGCAATTGAGACTTCCCATCCTATTACCACAACTAGATACCAGGTCTTTCGGGGCAAAAAAAAACTGCATTTATGTGTCGCACCAATGCCTTGGATAAATACCCGGCCTTGGAAGGTGTGCCCCTCGAAAACAACACCGGTGTCAGAAAAAGTTCCGGAGAAGCTTCGCTGAGAAATTGGCCCGAATTGCAAGTTCGCTGGATTTTTGGCCAACTTGGCCGACGTGAGTTTTTGGCCGACATAGGCATTTTGGCCGACGTTGGGATTCGCGGCCGACGTTGGGATTCGCGGTCGACATTGAGCTTCGCTGGCCGACATTGAGCTTCGGGGCCGAAGTTAAGCTTCGCGGCCGACTTAGGCATTTTTGGCCGACTTGAGGTTCGCGGCCGACATTGAACTTCGGGGCCGACATCGAGCTTCGGGGCCGAAGTGGAGTTTTTTGCCGATAGGAGGGAGGTTCGCTGGAATTGCACTCGAAGTGCAGCTTCGCCGAGGAATTTAGCCAAAGTGGAAGATTGCTGGCCTGTTGAGCGAAGCAGAAGAACCTTTTTGCCTTGCCACTTTGTCGGAAATGGATGCTTCGTTGATGTTGAGGCCCGAAGTGGCAGTTCGGTGGGGAGTTTGCCCGAAGTAGACCATTTTCCTTAGAGCTTTTCTTCGCTTGTGAGTGGAAGTTCGCCAAAATGGGCCCCGAAGTGACAGTTTGGCTATCTAGATGCCCGAAGTGCGTGCTTCACTATGTTTCTCTTGGAGATGGTTTGCTGGAAACTTTGGCCGAAGTGCAACTTCGGCAGCACTCTGAGCGAAGTGCCCCTCATGCCTTAGCTGATTTTTCAAGCCCGAAGTGGGCTTTAGCTGGCTCTGCTTCCCGGGGCCATAACTTTTGATCCGCTGACCCGATCACCTATTGTAATATATCGCCGGAAAGCTTGCAAAAAGATCTGCAATAATGAGACATCAAAAGATCAATTCGTCCACTTTATCATCCCCATTTAGGGCCCGCAAAAATGCCAACACCTCTGCATGCTCTTTGCCGCTTTGAAGCTCCATACTTAGGCAAAATTTTGTAAAAAAATTTAATGTGGCAAAAATGCCAACATTCTTGGCGGCTCGCAGGGCATTTAGCTCGTCTGAATGCAGAGATACCAGGCCTTTATCCATTGGGCAACAGAGTCATCCTCGCTGTCCTTTTTTGAGTGCTCACTGGTGGCGGTAAACTCCTCCTCCAACTTCTTTGGGGCCTTTTCTTTCTTCTCAGCGCTCCTCTTGCCCATTCTGGTTGTACAATTGCCCAAGCGCTTGATCTGAAAATGACAACACCTTATATGGCACTGAACTGTTGTGCCAGGGGATGCTAAAAACAACACCTAAAAACTGCTATCTCTTTGGAGCGCTAAAAAGAAACACACAAACTAAACTAAAAATAGAAAACTGTACTTAAGCTCCTAAGCAACACTTAGTGCCCTCGGCACTTTATTTACCAGTCGGGCTATTTACAGTATTTACACAAAATTTTGTGACATGATTGGCATGCCGCCACCACAAACCCAACTTTGGGTGCCTATCCGGTGAACCTGCAGTGTCCGGACCAGATCTGATTGTACTTCAGTCGATCTTTGAAGTCCGGCTGGCCTCTTCCCGAAGTTCTCCATGTTGTGAACAGGGTGCAACGTGGCAGGTTATCATTCATGCCAGTACCCATACAGTTGATGAATAATGTGGCAAAGAGGTTTGCCACATGGGGGCCTTCTTCGGGTATTGGTTGTAGTGATGGCTGGAGCCAATACCACCACTTTAAAGAGTCCACTGGCTATGGGCTGAGTACAGGCTCCTCCAACCCCTTGATGCGACAACAGGACTTTTCCGGCGATAGGCCTTCTTCCAGGATCTCCTCAGGCTCAGCCTCTTGGTGAGGCATGCTTATTGGGTTTTGGCTGAATACTTGCGTGCTATGCCCTGGGACACAAAAAGGGTGCAAAAATGTGCCCTCTTTGCTCTCAGGTTCTGCCACTTGAGCCTGTTCCTCTTCTTGGCCCATCTCCTGATGGAAACTGCAAGCAACCATATTATTCATCGCTTGGGCGGTGCTTGCATATTCCCATTGTTGGCCTTGGATGAGATCTACCTCTCGAGCTCCACACAGCTGCATTCGAGGTCTCTGCACAGTATGAGGGATCTGCCATGGTGAATACTACGCGGGATAGACCGGAGAAAGTGATGGAGTTTCTCCCCACTGCCACTTTCCTGATAGGAGCAGAAGCTGCTCTGCTTGTACTGCTTCCTCAAAGATTTGAGGGAATCTATGTTCACCTGATTGCAGCAAGAGGAGGCTTATGTCCGGGTGGAAAGCCCGAACATAGAAGAGGTGGGCCTGGGCGGGTGTCGGTTGGATCTCCCCTGGAATTCTCTTCCAACTTCTGCAGAATCGAACATTGAAGTCTGTGATGCTCTCCAGAGGTGCTCTCGTGATGGTGGAGAGGTGCATCAATAGCTGGAAGGGATCCTGAGAGCCATCAAATGTGTTGATGAGTGCTCCCGCTAGGTCATCCCATGAGCAGATGCTCTTACGCCCGAGCAGTCTGTACCACTGCAACGCCCTTCCTTCTAGAGACAGGACCAGAAGTCTGATCATGACATCTTCATGGGTTATGCCATGGAGGGTCGCTAGAGCAACAACATCTTCAAGGTGCTCTCGGGCCATTCCCTTGGTGCCATTGTATTTTGTCAGGGTTTTCAGGGCACTTTTGGGAATCTCGTGCCAACTTTGGAGATTCAGAGGGCCGGGATCATCCCAGCTGGGATGGCACACCTTTGCCATTATAGCAGTGGTCTGCAGAGATCACGGTTCTCGCCACTAAGTCGGAGTCGCCAGGTGAACATTCTTTTCTCCGCTTGTGAGGTCAAGGCTGCTCACCAAACCTTGATTCCTCCGGGGTGTCTTCTTTCAGCTTAAAAGGCACCTACGATCAAGAAATATGGATCTTCAGCTCAGTCAGAGTCGCCAGGTGATTTTTCCAGATGAAGGCAAGCCAGAGATTCACCAAACTCGGGCTTCCTTAAAATATGGAGATTGTTCGTCCCACCGGGCGTGCCAAAAACTGTTGGTCACAAATCTGCCATAGGAAAGGATTTTGTATGTCTACGCGCCCTAGACCTGGACCAACATTGAAAGGCCGGAGGGAAGAGATGCCCTCCGTGCCAATCTCCGGAGAAGGCCGGCTCCTTTACTAAACTACTTGGGGGTTTTAAGATAAGAGTGCAGAGGGAAAAAAAAGAAAAGGAAAGAGAAAAAAAAAAAAGGTAGGAAAGAGATTAAAAGAGTGAGGGTGCAGGAAAGAGATTAAAAGAGTGAGGGTGCAGGAAAGAGATAAAAAGTACAGAAAGAAATGTAAATGGTTGATTTAAAGGGGAAGAACCAGCAGCACGATCACTAACTAATACCTTGAAGTAGCAGCAATAAATACAAAGAATAAAACATAAATGAACACCACGCTAGCTTCCCTATGTATCCTCTGGAAGAGCTCCAGGATCCACCTATCTTCCTACGCCTAAATCCAGATTTCAGAATTACAGCAGTTGGGAAAATACATGAATATAGCAAAAACACTAACCACAGGCAGCATACAAGGAAACTAACACAGCGTTTTCTCCCCTATGTATCCTCCAGGAGAATTCCAGGGTTCTGTCCCCAATCACACACCTAAATCCAGGATGCAGAATTACAGTATGCAAATGAAGAAACAGAATAGCAGAAATAATCACAGAAGACAGCATACAAGAGAGAAATGGAGCCCAAAGTTCTTAATATCAATTGCAAAAATCAAGATACAGTAGTTTTCAAGCAAATGTTCCCCCCCTTTTTCATTACAATGCGTGGGTTTTTATAGAGGACCCTACCCTCTGCGCCATTATTGATCCCGATTTACAAGAATGCTAGGGTGGATCTGGTAATGATGCTAGCTTACTTTTTACAATTGAACACTCTTATCCAATTGCCATAACTAGATACAGGGCCGCGTTAAGCGGGGAAATTCGCGCTGGCCATCTTCTGCAATTGAGACTTCCCATCCTATTACCATAACTAGATACCGGGTCTTTCGGGGCAAAAAAAACTGCATTTATGTGCCGCACCAATGCCTTGGATAAATACCCGACCTTGGAATGTGTGCCCCTCGAAAACAACACCGTTGTCAAAAAAAGTTCCAGAGAGCTTCGTTGAGAAATTGGCCCGAACTGGCATTTTTTGGATTTTTGGCCGACTTGGCCGACTTGAGTTTTTGGCCGACATAGGCATTTTGGCCGACATTGGGATTCTGGCCGACGTTGGGATTCGCGGCCGACATGGAGCTTCACTGGCCGACATTTCTTCGGGGCCGAAGTTAAGCTTCGCTGCCGACTTAGGCATTTTTGGCCGACTTGAAGCTTCGCTGGCCGACACGAGCTTTGGGGCCGAAGTGGAGTTTTTTTCCTGGGAGGGAGGTTCGCTAGAATTGCACTCGAAGTGCAGCTTCGTCGAGGAATTTAGCCGAAGTGGAAGATTGCTGGCCTGGAGAGCGAAGCAGAAGAACCTTTTTGCCTTGCCACTTTGTCGGAAATGGATGCTTTGTTGATGTTGAGGCCCGAAGTGGCAGTTCGGCGGGGAGTTTGCCCGAAGTAGACCATTTGCCTTAGAGCTTTTCTCCGCTTGTGAGTGGAAGTTCGCCAAAATGGGCCCCGAAGTGACAGTTCGGCTGTCTAGACGCCCGAAGTGCGTGCTTCGCTGTGCTTCTCTTGGAGATGGTTCGCTGGAAACTTTGGCCGAAGTGCAACTTCGGCAGCACTCTGAGCGAAGTGCCCCTCATGCCTTAGCTGATTTTTCAAGTCCGAAGCGGGCTTTAGCTGGCTCTGCTTCCCGGGGTCATAACTTTTGATCCGCTGACCCGATTGCCTATTATAATATATCGCCGGAAAGCTTGCAAAATATCTGCAATAATGAAACATCAAAAGATCAATTCGTCCACTTTATCATCCCCGTTTAGGTCCTGCAAAAATGCCAACACTCCTACATGTGCTTTGCCAATTTAAAGCTCCATACTTAGGCAAAATTTTGTCAAAAAATTTAACGTGGAAAAAATGCCAATGATACCAAGCTAGGTCCCTCCTTGGACTACAAGTACTAATGCGAGCCTTGCTATTAGAATAAATATTGTTAGCAATCACAACAGGCACAACTATTTTTGCCTTGTTTGTTATAGTTGGTAAATTTGTTTGTTACTTTTTTAGGTTAGTTCAGATTTGTACTTACTCGCACAAATTGTTTACTAGAATGTAAAGTTCTATAATTGTAATGTGAAATGCAAGGAACATGACCTGCGTTATAATCCTAATATGCTATTAGAGCCACGGAAGGAAAATACGAGGTGTTTGTCTCATGCTGGTCATCTTAACCAAGTCATTTTTTGTCCCTGGAAATTAGTGCCTTTGAAATATTGTTACTCTATAGTCAGTTTTGTGTTGTTGCATTGCCAATGAAAGTTTTGTTTTTGCATTGTGTAGATATGTTGAATTTGATAGACAACGTTTAGTGTAGCATATTTGGGGTTCAATGTTTTGTTCTCCTTGATTGAAGAGTTGTCACTTGCAGTAAGGAAGCTTCCTTGTTGCAACAAGGTTTCGGGTTTGAATCTCATGGATATTCAATTTTTTATTGAGGGTGCTTAATGACTTCAGATTTTGGAGCATCCAACCCAAGTTTTGACTATGTGTATAGTCCGAAGGCACTTAGGCATATATAAGTTTGGAGTCCTCAAGTGTTAGTAACTTCAGACTTCGGAGATGGTACAAAGTTTGGTCCTAGTAGTTAGTGTGACTTTTCAAGTTTGAAGTTTGTTTGACTTGCAAGGTTTGGAGTTTGGTGTTTGGATTTGTGAAGTTTGGAGTTCGACTGCACATAGTTGTCACTTGTGAAGATCAAAGTTTGGTTGCGTGCTTGTGAAGTTTGTAGTTTGGCCATGCATGCTTGTCGCTTGTGAAGTTTGATGTTTAGCTGAGGTCCAAGTTCTTAGATTGGGTGACACTTGTTACTTGTAAGTTTTGGAGTTCATTTGAGCCAATGTTCTTCGCTTGGGTATAGTTATTGGTTGCAACTTTTTGCATTCAATTGAGCTCAAGTTCCCCACTTGGCTAAAGTTGTCGCTTGCAATGTTGGGAGCTCCGTCAAGCCCAAGTTCCTCGCTTGGGTAAAGCTATCACTTGCAACATTTGGGGTTTGGTCGATCCCAAGTTCTTAACTTGTGTAAAGCACAGTTTGGAGTTTCCATATGTTCCTAGCTTGGGTAAAACATGGTTTGGAGTTTGCCTATGTTTCTAGCTTGGCCAAAGCACAGTTTGGAGTTTGCCCACGTTTCCATCTTTGGTAAATCACAATTTGGAGTTTGCCCATGTTTACAGCTTGGCTAAAGTGCAATTTGCAGTTTGCCCATGTTTCTAGCTTGGGTGAAGCACAACTTGGAGTTTGGCCAAATTTCGAACTTGTGTAAAGCATAGTTTGCACAATTTTTCAGCTTGGTTAGAGTGAAGATCGACATTCTGCATAGGGTGCAGTATTACAGTTTGCGGAGTTTGGTGATTTGGAAACTTGCCATGCTTATAGCTTGGGTGGACTAGAGCGATGTTTGGCATTTGCTATTTTGTGTTTATTGTTCAGGGCTCACTTGTTCGGGGTTTGATATTTGGCGTTTGGTGTTAAGAGTTGCCTCTAATGAAAGAATGGCAAATATTCAAACTCTAATTCTTCCAAATTCACAAAAGCCATCTCAAAGGAATTACAACATGTGGAGACATAAGATACTTACAATTTGTGAGTATCAAAATTTAGTAAACATTGTTCTTAAGAAAGAAACAAGACTAGAACATGATGTTGATGATTTTGACAAATGACATAAAGAAGCGTTGATGCTTCTTAAATTGCTTGTTGTAGATTATTTGATTCCTGAAGTTCGTAATGAGAATGATGTTGCAACACTGCAGACAAAGTTTCAGAATAAATATCAGACATTTGAAGTAGGACATGCTTTGTTTTTAAAGAATTTTCCCTAATTTTCTTGGTAGTAGGAAGGAGGGTCTATTTTTGAGTATCTAATGCATATGAAAGATCTAAGAGATCAATTGACAGCTATTCAAAAGATAGTCTATGATGAGGACATGGTCAACATTATTTGGCAAAGTTCATCTCTATCTTATGGGACTCTTTTTGAGTCTCTATGTTTGCTTTCTAAAACTCAAACTGTTTATTTTGGGAAGATGTTTTCTTTACGTCTACAAAAGGAGAGAAGACAGTCATATTTGAGCATCCACCTCAGGGAGTACAAAGAGTGCATTTATTGCTAAAGCCAAACACAAAGGCAATCAAAGTATCAAGTCATCCTCTGACCACAAACAAGGTAAAACCTCTAATGTAAAGTAGTCCAAAGTCATTTGTTTTTTATTGCAGGAAACTTGGTCATTTCAAAGGATTTTGTAGTAAAGAATAAACAAAGCTAGCAAGGGATTAAACAAGTAAACATTTTTGAGATAGAAGATCAGGAAGAGAAGTTTGTGTTTGTAACAACTTAGAGTTCATCTAGTCAATCCATTGAGTAGTACTTTGACTCCAGAGCATCCAAACATTATACATATAAAAAAGACTAATATGTTAATTTCGTTGAAGATCAAAGTAAGAATGAGTCTGTTTCACTTGATGATGTTAGATTATACTTTGTTGAAGGGTGTGGTGATGTTAGTGTGATATTGAATAATAATGTTACATACACCTTTAAGAATGTTTCATAAATTCCTGATATGAACAAGAATCTTCTATCAACTAGTGAAATCACTAGGAATTCTCAACTTGTTGTGCATTTTCATAAAAATAGATGTGAGGTGATGCATGTGGGTAAAAACAAGCTCATTGCTCTTGAATGGATGCTAAGAGTGTCGTCTTGAATGGAGATTCGAAATAGGAAGTCTACATGGTGTGACCACAAGGGTTTTAGGTGGTAGGAAAAGAACATCTAGTTTGTCGATTGATTAAGTCCCTATATGGACTTAAGTAGGCTCCCTGAGCCTATTATTTTTAAATTGATCAACATCTTAGAGATTTAGAATTATGTCTAAGCTTTTCTAATCCTAATCTCTATATTAAAACTACAAGTGATGACAATGTAATTCTCATTGTTTATCTTGATGACCTTGTTATTACTAGTAGTGGAGCCCACCTGATTCAATAGGTATAATCTAATTTGTGTTTAGTTTTTGATATGACAGATTTAGGGCTCCTAAATTACTGCCTAGATGTAGAAGTTTGGCAACTTGATCATGCTATTTTTGTATCAAAAAGCGAGTATGCAAAGACACTTTTGGGAATATTTCGAATGATAGATTGTAATCCAATATCTACACCTGTGGATGTTGTGCTGAAATTGTCAGCTTATTCTGATTCATCTTTGGTCAATGAGTTAGTATATTGTTAGTTGGTGGGTAGGTTGATTTATCTTACAACTACCCGACCGGATTTATATTTTTTAGTGAGCTGTTTGTCTCGTTGCATGTCAAATCCACAAAGAGAACATTGCCAAGGTGCAAAACATATTATTAGATGTATCAATTATCAAAAGTATCCTTGACTTTGGAAGATTGTACCAACAAATTAACAATTTTCAATTGTTTGGATACACTGATGCAGACTGTGTTGCATTTCTTGATAATCAAAAATGTATTATTGGCTATATGTTTGCTCTTGGATCAGGCGCTATTTCTTGGTAGAGCGAACTTCAGCATACAGTTGCTTTGTCACCAACAGAAGCAGAATATAAGGCAACATGCAATGCAGGTTGTGAAGTTGCTTGGTTGCAACTCATATTGAATGATCTCCAAATAGATCAAACAATCAACACCTCTTCATTGTGATAATCAAAGTGTGCTCAAGTTGGTGAAGAATCCAGTATATCATGGCAGAACAAAACATATTGAAGTTCATATCACCATAACTGACAACTTGTGGAGCATGAAGAAATTTGTCTAAATTATTGTCCAACTTCTGACCAGAGTGCAGATGTAATGACTAAACCTTTAAGTAGAGAAAAATTTGTAAAATTTAGGGATAAGCATGATATTGTATCCAGGTTAGTAATTGAGGGGAGGTATTAGAATAAAGATTGCTAGTAGTTATGATAGACACATATAGCTGGTAAATTTATTTATTACTTTGTTATGTTAGTTCAAATTTGTGCTTGTTGCCACATTTCAACCCAGGGGTTCAAATTTTTGAAAAATAGCTACTTGATCCTCCATTAATCTCTTCCTCCTTTTTCTTCCTTCTCCCTCAACATCACTTTATTTTATTCTCTCTTTAAAAAAATTTCTGAAACTTCTCTAAGGCATTGTGCCTTAAGGTTCACCCCGAATGCCTTGCGAACATCCCATCCAACCCAGTCCACAGTGAACCACTTCTCACAGGGCTCAGTTGGAGTTCACTCAAAATAGTCTGCGAACCCCAGGTTTGCCCCCCAAGCTTTGCGAACCACTGATCGACTAACCTTAAGTACGTGCGAACCTGCTTGCGAATCACCTTTTCAGAACCTCAGTAATACAGTCGCAGGTTCGCCGGAGCAGGGCATTGAGCAGGGGTTTGGGCTGCAACGACTGCGAACCACCATCCCAGGCTAGGGTTTTGCGAACTTCGTTTCAAGCTGACTTTGAAGACATTTTGGGTGCCTGAAATTTTGGTTTGAGTCCCCCCCCTCCTCATCCAGTATGGCCTCCTCTTCAAAGACATTAATGTCCCACCTACTACCACCAGGTGAAGATAAATATTTCTGGTACGTTTCACTCAAGTTGTACTTCAAATCTGCAGACACGAATATGCCATACCCTGCTAACGCAATGGCACTTGGCGGGAGAACATGTACAGCTGTCACAGCTGAATTTTGAATTTTGAATATGAATGTAATGGGGGGAAAATTTTGCTATAAAAGGCCATCGAGCCCATTGTAATGGGGGGGAACATTTGCTTGAAAACTTCTGTACTTTGATTTTTGCAATTAATACTAAAATTCTGGGCCTCATTTCTCTCTTGTATGCTGCCTTCTGTGATTACTTCTGCTATTCTGTTTTCATTTGCATACTGTAATTCTGAATCCTGGATTTAGGTGTGTGATTGGGAACAGAACCCTGGAGTTCTCCTGGAGGATACATAGGAGAGGAAACATTGTGTTCGTTCCTTTGTATGCTGCCTGTGGTCATTGTTTCCGCTAAATTCATCTCTTTTTCTGATTGCTGTAATTCTGAAATCTGGATTTAGGCATAGGAAGAAGGGTGAATCCTGGAGCTCTGCCAGAGGATACATAGGGGAGTGGGGGCAGTGTCAATTTATATTTCATGTTTTATATTGATTGTTGTTACTTCAAAGTATTAGATAGTGATCGTGTTGCTGGTTCTTCCCACTTAAATCATCAGTTATTTGCTTTTCTTTTAGCATTTTCAATCTCTTTCCTGTTCCCTATTCTTAAACCCCAAAGTAGTGTAGTATAGGAGTCGGCCTTCTCCGGAGATTGGCACGGTAGGCATCTCTTCCTACCGGCCTTTCAATTTGTTGGGCGGATCTAGGGCGCAAACCTACCAAATCCTTTCCTGATGGCGGATCTGTAACCAATAGTGCTTACCAACATGAATAGTTTATTAGAATGTAAAACTCCATATAATTGTAATGTGGAATGCAAGGAGCATGGCCTATATTATAATTCTTATACCTGCTTGCAATGCCAGTTCTTTGACTTCACCCAAAGAGGCCATGTGTTTAAAAATTAAAAAATAAAATAAAATATGAATGTAAGTCTTCAGATATGGCCTAAGAGGCATTAAGAACAGAAAGGTATAGAGAAACCAAAGGGAAGAACAAAAAAGACACCCTAAAAAGTGTTAAAAGAGACCAAAAACCTTACCTCTAAAATATTTTCTGTCAAATGCTATTGAAATGCATTGGATGTCTAATTAGTCTTCTGCAATCTGCAACCAGCAGTTGGAAAGGAGAACAAGTGGAAAAATGAATGAGTTCATCGTTGTATGCCATTCTTGGCCATTACTGATCCTGGTTGAGTTTTTGCGATTTTTTCAATGATTCACTCGCCATAAACTCGGTGGCAAGCTTCTCTGCAACTTTTTAGCCTCCCAAAAAAACTTGCAATTTTCTTCAAGTTTTCGAACACTGTTTGAGATATTACTGCACATAAGTTTGTGATTTTCTTAATTATACTGTAGAATTTGAATATGATAGTTTACTTTTGCATATTCTTATTTGATCTATGTATCATTGTGACTATATTTGCATGCTAAAACAAGTAATGAAATTGTTCAAATTACTAGTCAGTCTCAATTTTTTATATTATTTGATTGCAAAAAATTTCTGTTGATCTTTTGCTTTCTGGTCAATATGTTATACTTGAGTTATTAATTTATCATTGCTCAGTTTCAGGTGAGTTAATGTAGGAAATGCTGTGTAACTGTAACGTGATTATGCAGATGAGTGTTTGCTTCCACTTGTCACGTCTAGTTAATTGTTTGTACATGACTTTTAGTCTGTATAAAAGCTCCTATCAGCTTTTGGGTCCTTATTCTTAAGGGCTGTTTGTATCCCACAGTAGACATAACCTCAACTTCCAACACATTTATTAGTATAGTCTCCTCAGATGCAAGTTTCTTGCTATTACACCATGCTGGATGTAACGCAATTGTATATATGATATATGTTTTGAAATTATTTATCGTGGTTGATGTCTCTGTCTATCTTCATTGCCAGAGCTGTTCAACTTAAACCTACAAGGAAATAAAATATTCCATATTAGTCCAACATATGATATATTTAATATGTTCAATGTTACTGTTCTTATGGTTCTGAATGATAATTGGAGTACCAGAATATCATTGATATGTAGAATCTTCAGTATTACTTGATTTTTCTTGTATGTGGTGCTTGTGTACAGGGAAGTGGTGAAGTCATTCGTTCAAGGGTTTCTACCAGGCCTGGCTTTGAAATTGTTTCTCCTTATCCTTCCAACAATCTTGATGACAATGTCCAAAATTGAAGGTTACACCTCATTTTCAGAAATTGAAAGGAAAACAGCAAGCAAGTACTATTATTTCATTTTGATCACCGTGTTTCTTGGCTCTTTAATTGCGGGATCCGCACTTTCGGACTTTAGTGCAAAGAATGAACTGAAGAAATTCGGTGATTCTCCTACAACGTATGTCCATTCTCTCTTACCAAACCATATGCAATGTGATATATCTTATTTTTGAGTTTTGGAATTTGAATGAGAATGTAATGGCCAACTTCTAAATTGCAATGTTTTGATCATAATCCTTGGCTGGACTCTTATAGATGTTAGTAATATGTTTTAAAGCAGATCATTTCTTTCATTCTAATCAACATACAAAGAAGAGACTATTTTATGAATAAAATATGGGATTGCAAATGATTTGGCTTTCCTATTATTTACATTATTTAAAGTTTACTTCTTAGAGCATTGTGTGTGCAGAACGCTAAAAACGCTTGGAGTATCAATTCCACTGAGAGCAACATTTTTCATAACTTATATCATGATTGACGGATGGGCTGGCATTGCTGCAGAAATTTTAAGATTGATTCCATTGGTAACGTTCCACTTAAAAAACTCTTTGTTGGTAAAGACAGAGGAGGATAGGGTGAAGGCGATGGATGCAGGCAGCATTGCTTTTGCAGAAGCCCTCCCTCGCATGCAGCTCTACTTTCTACTCGGCCTTGTATATTCACCGGTTACACCCACAATCCTGCCTTTTATAGTTCTCTACTTTGGCTTCGGCTATTTTATTTTTCGGCATCAGGTGAGCCATTTGTCCTTGCAACATGACTTAGATTATGGATTCATTTGAAGATTAATCACAAATCTTGATTACTTAACAACCATTGGATAACAGAGTGTTATTCAATCTTAATAAAACATTTTATAATATTAGTTTTCAGTCGGAGGAAATTAATCTCATGCATATCTAGTGTGTGTTTTTCTCTTTCCAAAATATATAGCATGATTTTTTTTTTGTTGCCCATACCTTCGGCCAATGAATAATTTTCCATTTGTTATTTTTTTAAATTTTATTTAAAGTTTTATGTTTTCCCTTATACAACCTTTTACAAATTTTTTAGAGTAAGATACAAATTTATCAACTCACAGCAACCACGTCTCAAATTTATTAATGCTGTCACAATCACCTATAGTGAACTGTTTATGAATAGAATAGAATAAAGTTGAAGGTTTTTAACACCTGCAAGGTCAAAGCAACCTATGGGACAATAAAGATTCATTATCAAACACAATATATTATCATACTTGTTCCTTTAAAAGGAAAAAAGTTTATGTGAGAAATCAAAGTTGAGCCATCATAAATGGTCTTTTGTGCTGATCTAGTGGAAAAATTCTCCTAGCTTCTTTATTCAAATTTCTTCAAACAATTCAGACATAGAATCCACTGCTAACATAACTATCCCAAATATTATTATAAGCTTTACATTCTAAGATAAAATGTTTCTCTATTTCCACTCCCTTTGAAGTGCAACAGTTACATATTCTCTCTTTACATCTCTTCCATCTACTTGTCTAATGTTTGAGACGATGTGAATTAGTTATCAACTGGGGTATAAGCATCTTTGATCTCCATTTGATATTTACAACTATATATGCTTTTTTGTGTTGCTCATATATGGGGTTGAACTCAGCAATGTAATTCACTGTCTTTCTTAAATCTATTATCCACATTTCTACTTTGAATTTTTCTATTATGTAAATTTTTTTATCACTATTGTTTAGGCATTTTATGTAAAGTATTACCAGATTATCAATAATATCTTACAGGATAATTCCATAGGATCTTATAATAACATGCAGAGATGAACATTCAACAGTAAACATCAAACACAATGAAAACTTTATTGAAAATACATTTACTATAAGCAATGCATAAATCCAATGATTCTTCAATACATATTACAAGGCTTTGTCTTCAATATATAAATACATGAGACTCTTTATATACATGACTCTTGACCTTTGCTCTCCTCAAACTCACGGGAGATCCAACTCTTCACATTTCCCTTTTACATAATAAATCTCACATATTACATAAAAACAAAGTCTCTCATGATTGCTCATAACTCCTAACTTCTAAATTTGACACTTCACTCACATAACTCACACTTATACACATGACACCTCACACTCATAACTCCACACTTATTTACATGACACATATTCACTATTTACAAGGGACCAAATAATGTAATGCCTCCAATAACCCCCCGTATAACATTATTTGGTATGAAGGTTCATTGCAACTATTTTGTTTTCCTTGTTGTGTAAAGAAAATTTTGAAATATCTTATACTTGTTTCGTCCAAGAGCTTTTGTGAAAATATCTGCAAGTTGATTTTCAGTGGGAACATATTTTATTTGAATATGATGATCTAGAACGTGATTTATGATAAAAGTGACATTGGGCTTCAATATGTTTTGTTCTTTCATGAAACACGAAATTTTTGATTAATTTTTAAACTCCTTAATTATCACAATTTAGTATTGTAGGAGTTCGTTTGATCACCATATCTAATAAAATGTATTGTAACCAAAGAGCTTCACATATAGCATCTCTTACGACATGATACTTTGCTTCTGTTGATGATAGAGCTACTGCATATTGTTTCTTACTATGCCATGTAATAAGTCCTGATCCAAGATAAAATACATAGTCTGATATTGATTTTTTGTCATCTATTGAACCTACATAGTCTAAATCAAAATATCCTTGTAAATAGAATTATCATTTTTTTTGTACTCTAGACCATATTCTATAGTATTGTTGGTATATTGTAAGATCCTTTTTGTTGCTTTCCAATGATTTTCCTTAGGATCTTGCATAAACTTGGAGAGATAATTTACATCAAAAAAAATATTTGGTCAGGTATTTGTTAAGTACAAAAGGCTTTCGATCAGCAAATGATACATAGTAGCAGAAATTTGTGGTGATTCATCATATCTAAATAATTGCAGCCCTTGTTCCATTGTAGTATCTTTAGGTTTGCATTTTTTCATTTTGTATTTTTCAAGTAACAACCTATCATTTCAAAATGGTGTATAAGTTGTGGTAAGTTTTCTTTTTATACCAATTTGTATTAGAAATGATTCAAATTCTTTTGATAGATATTCTACCACCACTATCTGAGCAAAGATTCTTGATTGGTCTTCCGGTTTCTGTTTCCACAAGTTGCTTGATTGTTTAAAATATGTAAAGGCTTCAGATTTAAATTTCAAGTAGACCCATATTTTTCAAGAATAATCTTCAACAAATAGCTGAAAATATGTGTCCTCCAAGACTAGTATTCATTGGTCCAAATAAGTCTGCATGTACTATTTCTAGTGGTTTTTTGGCGTTGTGCAGACTTAATTCAGATGGTACTCTATGTTGTTTTCCTGCTAAGCATTTTGGACGGATTGTAGATTGCCATGTTAGATTGGATAAGCCTACTACCATTTGATATATGCTCAGTTCATTTAAATATGATGCACTTGTATGCCTTGACCTTTTATGCCAAAGATCTCTTGTTTCTAATGTTCTTACTGATAAAACAATATTTGATGAAGTGTCAAGAGCAAATAGACCATTTATGAAGGATCTAGTGGCTATAATGGTGATGGTACATTTCTTTTTGTTTCCAATAATTTTGACTTCAACCACTAGGTTTTGGTCTAACATACGAGATATTGATAGTAGATTAGTAGTTAGACCTGGTACATTTAATACATTTTCAATCATGCATTTTCCATTAGATAAGTTGATCAATATATTTTCTACAGCTTTGACCTCATATGTTTTATCATCTGTCATTGCAACTGGTTCCTCATATTTTTCTTGAAGTGAACTAAACCAAAGTTTGTTTCCAGTCGTATGTCTACTCACCCTTGAACCAATGTACTGATAACTACTTACTAAATTTTTTGTGTCATATCCTTTTTCAAATTTTTGCTTTGAGACTTTGTAGAAGAAATTATCATGTTATAGACTCCAAATTCTTCTTCAATTTTCTTCAAATTTTAACTTTCAATTTTTCAATCAATTTTAGATTTTTCATTCTTTCTATCTCCCTTCAATTTATTTCTTCTTCAATTCAATTTCCTTTCAAACAATTTCTTTCTCCAATCTTCAATTAATTTCTCTCCTCTTATTTCAATTAATTAATTTCCACTCCTGTTTATTTATTTTTAATTTTTTAAATTTAGTTTATTGTTTTATCTTCTTATATCTCCCAAATTTTAAATTCTTCAAACCATAATTATCAACCTTCAATTTATTTCCTCTTTCACCTTAAACTTTCATTATCTTCTTATATCCCCTTAATTATTCTTTTCTTCAAAAAATAACTTATTCCTCTAATAAATTATTCAATGTTATAAGGCAAATAAGGCCTTACCTTATTCTGTGTCGACTTCCTTCCGAAACTTCAATCCTGAGTCAATTATTCTTGACAAGACGTTACAACAGATACATTACTGCCAATTTCACCGTTACACCTCTCGGCATGTGCCTTTCTCTTCTTTGTTTTACAAATTCACTTCATCTTCCCCTGGAAATAGAGTCACCTCCTCTGTTCACTTCTTTGAGTGCAGGAGTTGCTGCTTCGAACGCAATGAACTCACTTTCTTTTGTGTGAACGATGTCTCCAAATGACGTGGTCTTCAAATGAAACAACATTGTAGCGTTCCAAATTCCTCGGTATTCGAATACCACATTCTTATGAGAATGTTTACCCAAGGCAGTTCTCAACACTGTTTTATTTGCAACGTCTCTTGCGCTAGACCTACATATGTTCTCTTGTTCTTTCACTATCTCCACTTTCTCCTCTCCTTCGCTCCTCCTTAGCTTAGTCGTTTTTCCACCGTAGCTCCTCCTTCGCTTAGTCGTTTTTCCACTGTAGCTCCTCCTTCGCCTAGTCGCTTCTCCACCGTAGCTCCTCCTTCGCTTAGTCGCTTCTCCATCATAGCTCCTCCTTCGCTTAGTAGCTTTTCCACCGTAGCTCTAACTTCACTCCACCACACGCTTCCTCGATCACTCCTCTTTACAGTTCAAAATTTCTCTTCTCTTCACCTCACAAAATATCCTTTCCAATACTGTAGTTCTCTTCAAACCTGGATGCAAACATGACACCTTGTAAACATTGTTTGCTTTTGTCACCAAATATCTTCCTCTCCAAATTCACTATCATGTAACTATTACATATTTAATGATTTTTCTAGCATCCAATCCAGTTGTTCGTTCTCTAAAATCTATTGAAAATGCAATTTGGATTCTCTTAAAAAAAGGCAAAGGAGGTGTTATGCAACTTGGTAAAACTTGCATGTAAATAACTATCACCTTTTAAGTTCCAGTGCATGGTAAATTTAAGACTCTATTGTGACCTTTGTATCCAGCCATGAACGAATTGTGAAGGCTGACTAAAATGAGTAACAACTTTCATACTATTCAATATGCATTTGAAGTAATGGTTATCTAGTTTGTAATGATTCTATGTTATAATCAAGTTTTGACATTACTATGTGGTACTTCTTCCATGATTTGGACGTGATAGGGATCAATAAATGTTTCTAGATAAACATGATATTAATGATTGTACGCATATTAAATATTGTACGCCAATGGTATTTCCAATACCTTGGTATTTGTAAGGGCATCTAATGCCTATAAATGTACATGGTTTATCAATGATATACAATCTGGAATATGGAATTTTATCTTTGAATTCTTAGCATCGGATTTCTCAATCTTTATCATTTTGGTATCAGAGCAGTTGATCCTTCTGTGGATTTTGCTCTTGTCTTAGCGCTTCTTTTGCGTTCGACACCATGCTGCAAAATTCTAAGCTTTCACTCGATGAGGTCTCTCACCAACTTAGAGATCTCGTCGCCGAAATTCAGCAAATCCAAGCTGCTATGCTGGCCAAAATGGGCATTGCTGCAGAAGTTCTTCTCGCCGACGAAAAACCTGTTCTAGATTCTGAAGCAATACCTGGATTCGAACCAGGATCTATGGGCGAGATGCCCATCGTCTTGCCTTTAGACGATGTTGCTAATGATGTTGAAGTTTTTTCTGTTGTAGATCTCACCGAAGACGAACATGACGAAAGCATTCAACATCTCTTTGATGAAGGTCCCATCCCTTCTCTTTCTGGTGCTCAAGGTGATTGTTTTTCTGGATCTGATGTTTCCACCCTAGAAAACAACTTTCTACAGCCCCACCTTTACACACGCACGTTGTCGACGTTCTCCTGTGCCTCATCTGTTCGCATCGCCCATGCTAAAAGCATCAATCCTAGCCAGATCCAACCCCGGGAAGCATGTATCATTGGCCCTGTCCGCCATGATAGGCATTTTATTTGGTGCAGCTTCATATCGACGATTGTTCCGTCGACTTCGTTCGGCCGCTGCATGCCCAGGTCGTTCGCCAAGTCCATCGCCGACTCCTCACTGCCCTTCCATCGGCAGCTCGTTATGTCCCTGGCAGTTCATCGCCCCTCGGTTCCTTGTGTAGACGTCAACTCATTGACGTCCACAATTCGACCGACATGGAGTTCCCAGCTGCTCGGACTCCTCGATGCCATCGAGCGGCGCCCGTTTTTCCCTACTGTAGCTCAACTGGCCGCAACTCGCACCATCCCTCCTTTGTACGCGCTCCAGCTCGACATCATTCCCGTCGTGTTGGCATCACTGCTTCTCTAGTTCAGCTTCTACAAGATTTGTCTTTTCTATCGCTGCGATTGTCCGCCTACACCCTCTACAGGAGGCTATTATCTCAGCCGCAAAACAGCCTTGCTTCGAACTCCAACGGTTCTCGTCGCCCCTCCACCGATGTGGCTCTGCGATGATGTTCTGACGATCTGCGACCCTGATCGACACCTTGTCGATCATAACCTTTTTGCTGCCATTGCCACTTGAATCCGCACATTGGCCTTCGCACATTTCCGGCGATGATGACGTCAATCCCACCTTTTCTGGATTCTTTTGTTCCTCCAACCCTTCACCATTAACGCCCTGCGACAAGACTTCCTTGATAACGTCGCGTACAGATCCTACAGTATTTTCGACAGCTACACCATGATCCAACGATGCTCCAACGACGATCCGACAGTCCACTAGTTTCCGATCCTCTTTGTGCATTTTTGGCATCGATCGACTACTTCCAACGATTCCGGTGTGTTCTTGCACCATCTGGGCCCCGATCTGCCTTCCATTGCCTTTTTCGACGAAGAACCAACTCTAACGATAAAAATTAAAACTGCTCCTAAAGTTTGTTGTTTTTCCAGCGCATTTTTCCGTTTAACAATGTTTTTCGGCAATTTTCCTTCGACAGTTATTCCACCTTTCCTGCCTTCTGTTTTTGGAAAATGTTCTCAAATTTCGGCTATCCTACATGATGTCTGTTTTCAAAAAACATTTGTGGGAATAATCCCACATCGGCCCTGCTTTGACCGTTTTGGTATATATTATACGCACGACCCATATAATGAGATAGCCAGCTTACCCCACATCCACTTGCCTCCGCCACCTCTCGCGCTACCCCGCTGGCTACCTACGTCACCTCTGCTCGCTATCCTCACATTACGCACCCGCTTTCCGTTGACCACGTGGCTGTTAGTCTTGCCCCACTTTTTGCGTTGCCCAATCCTAACCTATCTCTTGCACTCGACGCAATCTTGTCTGCCGTTGTTGACTATCGTTTCCCATCGCCTTGCCCGTTGGATGTCCACATGTTGCTGCCTTCCGTGCATCCTATGCTGTCCCAATTTTCATTGATAAGGATCGACGCAATCTTGTCTGCCGTTGTTGACTATCGTTTCCCATCGCCTTGCCCGTTGGATGTCCACATGTTGCTGCCTTCCGTGCATCCTATGCTGTCCCAATTTTCATTGATAAGGATTGAGAAATTCGATGCTAAGAATTCAAAGTTCAAATTTCAGATCTAGATTGTATTTCATTGATAAAACATCTACATTTATAGGCATTAGATGCCCTTACAAATACCATGGTATTGGAAATACCATTGGCGTACAATATTTAATATGCGTACAATAGTTAATGTCATGTTTATCTAGAAACATTTATTGATCTCTATCAGAACGTCTAAGAAGATTCCAAAAACCATACCAAATATACAAAATGTGGGTTATTTATTTTTCAATTGGAGCTCTCCAATTGAAGTGGAGATCAAATCAACTAATAATCATATGCTTTCCTTAGAAATTCCTAGGATGGACAGAGGTGAGGAGGAGTATCTCAATACTTATATGTATCTAAAACCTAGTATAGGTCAACTCTATGATTTGTAGTTCATATTGCAATTGAGAACCTGACCAAATTGGCATTCACACAACACTTCACAATCCTATATCTAATTGGAATTTTGACTTTCAAGTCCACTAGTTGCTCATTTATGGAAATTCATGGAAACTAGCAAACCAAGCACATGTCAACATTAAAGCCCTTGCAATAGTTGTAGTTATACTTTGATTGTAAGGAGGAACTCATCAATTATGGTAGTATGAAAGAAATTCATAAGAGAGAAGCCAATGTGTAGGCAAACGAATTGACCAATGAATAAGTTTTGTCATTTTGTGTTATTTTGTAGATTATATGCAAAGTGTTTGACAAAATGTGCCTCTATGTAATTAATAGTCATAAAATGAGTCATGAAATGTAAATGCAAGTCAAATGCATGTCAATTGTAATTTAAGAAAATGATGAGGTGTCAAGTAGTTAGTTGGAGGATGTAACAACCTCCTTGTATAAAGACGTTCCTCCCTCATTCATTCGAGAGGTTGGTATCGAAGGTGGGTATTGTACATTGGCATTGCACATAGTAGTAGAAGTTAGGGTGAAATCAGATGTGAGACACTGGGCCATCTAAACTATTGTACAAGGTCACTATTATACAAGGTTGTCTAATTATTGTGTTAGGCCGTTTGAACTATTGTGCAAGGCCATTTGATTGTAAGACCAGACCATCTAATATATATTGTGTGCGTAGTGTATCCATTGTAATTGTAAGTTATTTGCATTGGATATTCTGTTTATTTAAGTGGTATTGGAATTGTATTATAGTATGTTGTTTTCCATTTCTATACAATGAAGTTCTTAGGTGCCACAACTATCTCTATGAGATTGTATTGAATTGGTAATAAGTAATCTTTATGTGCCAATTTTCATAAGCAAAGGATTGCTTGCTTTTCTCTTCTAAAAATATCCAAGACAACAATTGGGCTCCTTCTAAGAGAGATAATTGATAATTCAATGTAATTTTGTCTACCCTTTAACTCTATTTATTTAATGGTTGATTTATTATTAGGTGGAATATTTTGATGCCCATTTGCATGTAGCTTCACAAACTTAGGCTACCAAATTGCACCAATAAAATGAAGGAGTTTATAATTCGCAAATAATAAAGACCAATGTTGTCTAAGAAGGATCTTTTGTTTGTTCAAGAGAATAACAAAATATTGCACCAATAAAATGAAGGAATTTATAATTTGCAAATAATAAAAACCAATGTTTTTTTTTTTGGGTATACTAGATGAATCGGTAGCTCGTTACATTTTTCATCGCCTCTTTGTGGGTTTGAATCCTGCTCTTTCCTGCCACTATAACCTCTAGCTGCTCCTTGCTACCACTACAACCTCTAGTTGCACCAAGTAAACTTTTTAATGTAGTCGACGGCGCTGGCACGACACGCCCTCCGGTTCTACAAGGCCTGAAGGATTCAAACCGTGGTCTCCACCCTCCCAGGGGAGCGCTTTGACCATCGGGGCAGACCCTCCAACCTATAATAAAGACTAATGTTGTCTAAGAATGGTCTTTTATTTGTTCAAACAAATAATAAAAAATTACATTCTTAAGAGATATAATGAATTCAAAAAATATGTGTATTCTTCATGTTTTATTATATTTGTTTTTGCTTTTATCTTTTTACCATTAACTAAACAAAATATATTATATAATAATCTATAGTAATGAATGAGCATTTATTTTGTATGAAAAGTAAAGTTTCAATACAGTATCTTATAGAACAACAATTTGATCTATAAGGTTTAAAACTCATTACAATAAAAATAAAACACATGCAAAGAACAAATTTGATTTGTTTGATTATTATGTACTAAAAGATAATAACATCTAAAAAGATGAAGGTTCTTCAATTTGTATGAGCTACATTTTTAATAAACTAAACATCACTAATAAAATAAATAAACTTTATAAATTTTAGAGTTCATTAATATTAACGCATTATTATTCACATGTTACTAAATAGTGTTTTCGAGGGACAATGTAATTGTTCAGGGTTTGGTTCTTCTTTGGAAGGTCTAACGTTCAAACCACGACTTATGTGAGGTTGTGTATTAATTTTCTATTGAGAAGTTTAGCTCTCAGCCTTACAAAGGGTCATTAATTCAAATGAAAATGCTCAACCCTAAACATCGATTATAAGAGTTCTCATACTAACCAAATAAAAAATAAAAAAATCTTACACTAAAAAGTTTTTTTCTTTAAATTAGTTAAAACTTTTTTTCCTTAAATTGGTTAAAACTGTTTTTTAACCTCTAGAGATAGAAAATTCTAGGGATACTTAAAGATGGGCCATTGGGACTCAACAACCAATGATAGTATAAAGTTAAACCTATAGACATAGGCAATAGTTGAGCTCCAACACACCAGGATCACATTAAATATAATTAAAGTTGCATAATTTTTTTTTTATAATAAATTTATTTGATTAAAAAAATGATTTATATTTTTATAAAGTTGGTTTTGGTATTGAAATAGAATTCACATTTATTACATGAAATGAAAGATTTTAATTACATCTGCGAGACCCAAACATGGCCTATGGGACCCCAAACATAGAAGCACAGTTACTCAAATCATATGACCATTATTATCCTTGAGAAGGTCGTTCCTTCTCCTGTTGATTTGGGTTAACACCTCCCCAACTTTTTTTATTTTACTGTCTTCAAATAACTCTGTCATAGACCCTTTTCCAAGTGTTTCTTTGTATTTGCCACGGATGTTTAAAAAACTCAGGCATTCATAGATGAAATGTTCCTCTGTCTCTATTGCCCTTGTGCTGCATAGAGTACATATTTTTTCTTCCCATTGTTCCTTGGGCGTTGTCCACCTCCCTGTTTCACATCTAAGCCTATGAGAGCTAGTCCTTATCTAAGCAATGAGGATTTTTTCCCTCCACTTGATTTCAGCACCTATATACGCTTTTTACTTGTGATCATACGTTGGATTAAACTTTGCAATATAGTATTATCTTTTCCTGCTTGCATTTTTCCACATTCCATTTCTAAACTTTTCATTCACAAAGTTTTTTATGTCTTTGTTGAAATTTGGGCATTCATTTATGTTGATTTCCCAACGTTTCATCCAATTCTGATTTTGTTTCATCCAGGTGTTCTTCTGCCTATGCAGCTCTTCGTCCCTAGCTGCCCTAGGCCATTTTTTGTTTTTCATGCTTTCTGTTTTTGTCAAGTAACATAACATCTTGGTCATAGCAATTGCCTCTAAAGGGACATTCCAGTTTCAACTAGAATAATTTCATAAGGGACTGTGGTCTTAATTCTGAGAAAATTTGTGATTAGACATTTTTGAATCCTTTCTATTTGCCTCCATTTTGTATTTGTCGTGCCACTAGCCCACACCTCGTAGCCATACAACACAACCGGTGTGACAAGTAGGCCAAATAAGACCTTGGTGGTCTTCCAGTCCCACAACTCAACATTCCTACACCTATTTTGAAGTGCATATAGCACTCTCCAACCACTTTGAGTTATTTTCATCCTACATGTATTCCAATTGAGCTTGTCATGAAAGTCTATGCCCAGGTATTTGTATTCTACCACTACCTCAAGAGGTTCTCCTGCAAATTGAAATTTGAGTTGTTGCTTCTTTTTTGCTAAAAAATCATGATTTTTGTTTTGCTTCTGTTCACCTACATCCCAACTTCCTTGCAAAAGAGTTCTAGAGCCTGAAGGTGATCTTCTAGATCTTTAGCTATTTGACCACAAGAATTACATCATCTACATACATGAGGAGTTATACCACATATTTGGCTAAGTGCACACCCTCTCCCCCAAATTTGTTTATCCATTCTTCTAACTTATAAATGTACAACCCAAATAAGGTCAAAGATAGAGGGCAACCTTGTTTGACTCTTATGTCACTTCCAAAACATTCAGATAACCCTTCCTGCATTCTGATTCTAGCCTTTACATGCTCACATAATCTATGAAATGCTGCCCTGTAGCAAATTGGAACCTCTAGCTCTTCCATTCTGCTCCATAATTTTTTCCTTGGCACCGTTTCAAATGCCTTTTTGAAGTCTACAAAACAGCAGATTGCCTCCTCTTTTTTATCCCATATTTTTTCCACAGTCTAAGCATGATACAGTGATCAATAGTTGAATTCTTGGGCCTAAAACCCACTTGCCTCTTTGCTCTCTTTCCCTTTTCTTCCGCCCATCTGCTGATCCTACGCTCTATCATACTCCCAAACAACTTTGCCAAGAGAGGGTTGATCAAGATAGTTCGATAGTTTGAGGGATTATTTACATCTCCACTTTTAAATAAAGGAATGGTCATGCTAGTTGTCCACTTTGTAGGGAAGCCTTTTTGTATGACCTCATTGAAAATTCCTTTGATTTGCGATGCAATAATATCTACCCCCCATTTTATATGCTCTGCCTGAAGATTGTCTATGTCATGGGCTTTACCAGTTGCTAACTTTTTCATCCCTTGAATAATGTCTTCATTTATGAAAAGTTCTTTCTTGACAATGATAGTAGGGGGTGTCTCCTACTGATTATACACTCATACAATTGTTTTGAATACTCCAACCACTGACTATTTGTTATGCTATTTTCAGTTTGCATCTTTTTCACACTTAGTTCCTTCCAAAATTTCTTTGGTTCATGCTTCCCTAAGTAAATCAGTTCTTTCCTCCTTGTTCTAGTGTATTCTTCTTTTTTTGCCCTTCCTAGTTTCTCATATGCATTTTTGTTTGCTCTTGTTTTACCCGTTGGTTCCTTTAGTAATCTCCGTGCTTTCTTGCAATCTTCATCGAACCACGGGTTTGTTGGGAAGCTATTTCTTTCTTTCTTTTTAGGTTTAGCTCTCTTGCATTTGTTTAGAGCTTCTTGGATAACGTGCATTAACCATTCACTTTTATTATAATCTCTGCTACTGTGAGGTAGTCCCTTTCTTTCCCTTTCTTGTACCTTGTTATTCAATGCTGCCCTGAAACTCCGTCGATTTTCTTCTGTTAAGAGAATGTTTCCCTTGTGAGGAAGTTTGTTTTGATTGCCTTGCACGTGTTTTTCCGTTGGTTTGTTTTTCCCTGGTTCTTTCTTCATGTTGTAGAAAGGTTAGCTTGTCATCTCAATAGAATCGTGACCATTTCAGCATGTCTTTGTTTTTTAATAACGTTGTTTTATCCTCGTAGCTCATCAATGTGACTTGAATATGCCTATCTCTACCGCCTCCCAACTTGCCAATTTTGCCTACTTGTTTGATTTGCCCTTTTCATTGTAACTGATCTGACAAGAAGTCCCTGGTTAAACGATTTGTGTCTTCCCTATCCTCATAATATTTTAACCCTTTGATGATTATGTTTGATAACTTCTCATGTCTTTCTTTCTCTTTTGTTATTTGAATTTTTACTTGCTTCTCTATCAACTCTTTCTGTTGATTGACTGGTTCTTTTACTACTTGAGACCATGTCCTTGCCTTTGGTAATTTATTTCGCAACTCATTTTCTCTTGTTTCCATGTTTTGGAGTGTTTCCCGTACCTATTTTATTTTTCTTGCACTCGTTTTTTCCACCTCTATTGTATCATTGATTGGGGAGTGGATGGCTTGTATGAGAACATACCATTCACGCTGACCCATGTTCGCAAGGTTTTGTAGCTTTGACACTTGCTCCTTGAGTAGGTTGTTTTCCTTTTCCAGCCTTTGATTTGTGTTTATAACCTCATCTAATTTAGTATCTCTTATTTTCTCCTTCCTTTCCATGCTCTCAAGTTTCTCTTTCATCTTTATTAGCTCTTGCACATAAAGTCTTGGTGCCCACATGAGTGGCGTGGTTGTGGGATTGTAAATTTCTTCCCTATCTTGAAACTCATTTTGGTGACCTCCACTTTCCATGCTAAATGCTTTCTTGCTTTCATTTCTGATTTTTTTATCCTTGCTTGTTTTTTCTTCTATGTTCTTGTGTGTTGCTGCTTTGCCTCCGTCTCTTTTGTTTTCCTTCTTTTGTCCCCTATGTTGGTTTGACTGATCCTCGTTCGATGATGGTTAGCGCCTTTGATTGTTCCTTATTCTCCACATGTTTATGTGGCCAAATATTCTTTACTATTATTTTCCCCTTAGTCCTCTTCATTGTTGTTGCCCTTGCTTGAGCTTGTCAACACCTTATTATTCTCCAGTACTATTTCGCATTGATATATATCAGTTTTGCCCTTCCTTCTTTGGGTGTCTCAGATGGTAGTATTGTTGTATGCCCTATTGCTTGTGGATATGTCAATCCTCGTGTTCCATTAGCTCCGCTGATTGGAATAGTATGTGCATACACAGAGACCAATTGTCCTATGGTTTCTACTTGTTCTTGCAATTGTTGCTTCCCTTCTTCCATTATTGAACCACCCCTATTGTTGTTCTTTCTTGTTCCCCGTCAAATTTTTATAAAATCTAAATAATTTCAAGCACTAAATCAGATATGTCGAAACTTACCTCGCCATTGAAGCCATTTTCATGATTTTCCAACTTAAACCCTGGCCGACACAGGTAAACTCCTCCTTACATAAACTCCTCTTGATGGAAACATTGTCAACGGGATAAAATGACGGAGCGTTATGAATTTTCATGATAAGAACCAATGCTTCTCAAACTGACAACAGATTACTTCAGCGACATCTGTAGACCGGGTCTGCTACCACCGAAGCTCACCAGATTTGCTATTGTGATCAAGTTTGCCATCATTGATCATTGTACTTGATCACAATTATCTGATCATTGTGCTTGATGGGCTCCTTGTCAATCATATATTATCATCAATTGGCTTCAACTCTATAGATAAATATTTTATAATTTTTAAAACTTTTATATATACATGTAAAAAAATCCAAATATTTTACTTGTTTGCTTGTGCAAGTCTTTATTTAATATTTATTTAACTATCTAATAAAATATTTAATTATATATTAAACTTAGCTACTTTATTTTTTAATAAATTTAAATATACAATATACTTAAATATATTTAAATACAAATTATAATCAATATTATAATAATTAATTTATAAAATTACCACAAATATATAACAGTACTACATAAATAATTGTTATATAGCACTAATTTTCTTCATTGATTCTGTTTAATTCTTTATCTAAATATAGATAAATTTCTCATTTCAACAAAGGTATATGTTTTTCGAAAATAAATAATTTAACAAGAAACATTGCTAGAATATAATAAACAAGTTTTATTTTACTTCTTGCGTTTTTAAAACCTTAAAAAAATGCCTTATTTGTAAGAGATCTATTTTATTTATGATTCCGTGTTAAGTACTCACTGAATGTGAATGTGTTATTTAACCTTCTATTATAAATTTAAATTTGCAATTAGGATATTTTTTCTCTAATGAGCATTTTTAGCTTCAAATCATTTTCTGTTTGTTTTTTTTTATAATCTTTATTTTTTAATTAAAATTTTATGATTGTGAATTCTGCATGTTATTATATCTTGCAGGTTATCGATGTGTAGCTTCGAAGCATTTTCCCATGTCTAGTCTTTATTTTATTTTACATGTTTCCTTGTGAAAGGATTACAAATTTGTGATTGTAAATTCTGTTTATCATTATATGTTGTAGGTTATCAATGTGTATAACCAGAAGTACGAGAGTGCAGCAGCATTTTGGCCTGATGTTCATTTCCGAATGATAATAAGCTTAGTGATATCACAACTTTTGTTATTAGGGTTGCTAAGCACCAAAGAAGCAAAACAATCAGCACCAGTACTTGTTGCTCTCCCGGTTCTTACAATCTGGTTTCACCTGTACTGCAGAAATCGATTTGAGCCTGCCTTCTCTAGATATCCAATAGAGGTGAGTAAATGCTTGCATTACATAATGCCACTCTTTCAAAATATGTTTACATCTGAAAAACCTTTTTTTATGCATTATAGCAATAACTCTTACACCTACATAGGAAAAAGTAAATGCTTGCATTACATAATGTCACTCTTTCAAAATATGTTTACATCTGAAAAACCTTTTTTTATACATTATAGCAATAGCTCTTACACCTACATAGGAAAAAGTAAATGCTTGCATTACATAATGTCACTCCTTCAAAATATGTTTACATCTAAGAAACCTTTTTTTATGCATTATAGCAATAACTCTTACACCTACATAGGAAAAAGAAAATGCTTGCAATCTAAATTATATGAGGTAATGAAAGAAAGCAGAATCTATGAGTGAAATCAGTATACAACTTTGAATGTAACGATAGAAGTCATTTGAATATGCAACTCATGTCACAATGAATTTCTACGATCTCTATAGTCAAGAAGAGACCTGTTTTTCATTTACCCTCCTAAGGACAACTGTTATGCTCCCCACCTGGTTGGTTAGTCTATACTTTAATGGATGTACATGTATGATATAAGTATGCATTTTGTTTAGGGAATTTTTTATGATAATGACGTTATTAAAATATCTAAAAAGGACTATTTTGAAAATATTTATATCAGTTGCCAGACTTAACAGAAGACAACATTTCCAACTTTCAAGAATTACTATGGAGAGCATACATCTACAAGCTTGTTTTGACGCTCTGTTTATCAGTGTTTCGAAACTTGCAACTCGCGAGTAACTCAGCAGCCTCATTTTGGAGTGTACTCGGCAACTCGGGAAAAACTTGTCAAAAAAAAAAGATTGAAGAAATTAAAATAAATAAATAAATAAACAAATAATTTTTTAACCTGAGATCACAATAGCATTTCAAAACTAATAACATTTTGCAGATGGGATATGGGTATAATAAGGTTTCCAAGCATTTCAAAACTAATAACATGTATTAGAAGGTTTCAACCTAGTCCTAACTCCCAAGTTCAGCATTCAACATTGTGCATTGACTGCCTGCATCTTTTGCAAGGAATCTAATAAATCTTTAATTATGGCACCTCATCAAAGTTATCACTAATAGTAACTTTACTAAAATTACATAGTCAAATATTGTGGTTATACAACTAAAATGAAGTTCAAAAAATAAGGTTTTGGTTTATCAATATGGTACTTTTTCAAAACCACTAAAAGCATTTTTTTATGTCTCATTCTTATAATAACATTTTTTAAGCTTTTTGCATTGATCTGCTGTCTTTAGAACCTCCAACAATGCCAATAGTTATTAAGTGGTTTGCAATTTATGACCTTAACCACTAAATAATTATGGTATAAACTCACTTATTATAATGTAAATGTTAAACTAATACTTTTGTTGTTGGAATACCATGGAACATAATGGTTGGCCTTGGCTCTGAATTAGTGGGTGAATTGGAAGATGCTCAAGTGTAGTATCATCATGGTATATCTCCTCCAATCCTTTGAAATGTTTTGCTTCCTCCTCAATTGCCTCAAAGTCCTCTACAGTAAACTCTAAGATCCATAGAACTCTTGGCAATCCAATCAAAAAGTGGATCTAACTTATCCAATTGAATTGTCTAGTAAGATTCACTACCCTCCACATGTGTTTTACAAAGCCTAAGATTATATTGCACAAAGACAAGGTCATTAAAGTGGTCTTGGCTCAACCTATTGCACTTTTGGTGTGTATGGCCTCAAATAGAGACCAATTGTGCTCAATATAGGTGAGGCATGACAAGGTGCATTACATGACTCAAATTAGATGAAAAATGAAAAGTCTTGCTTTTGTCAATCTTCAAAGTGGTTTTGTTCATGGTAGGTAAATTGTGGATGGGATCATTACGGTTCATGAGACTTTACATTTTATGTCCAAAGCAGGTTGGTTCGAATGCTTCTTAAACTTGATATGCAGAAGGCTTATGACAGGGTCTCTTGGGAGTTCCTTGACAAGGTGTTGCAGAAATTTGGCTTTGGGGATCTATGGAGGAAGTGGATTAGAGTTTGTATTTCCTCTGCTAAATTTTCTATCATCATCAATGGTATTCCGAGTGTTTTTTTTGGGGATGAAAGAGGTATTAGGCAAGGTGATACCTTGTCTCCATATCTTTTCATTTTGATGGCTGAAGCTTTAGGAAGATCGATTCTTGTTGCTACCTTGTCCTCTATGATTAAGGGTATTAGACCTGCTGGTATTGCGGAGCAATTTTTTGTCAGCAGTTTGTAGATGACATTGTACTCTTGGTGAGGCTATTGTGAGAAAGGCTAAGGACTTCATGAAAATTTTGCAGATGTATGAGAAAGCTTCCAGCCAACAAATTAACTTCCATAAAAGTCAAATATTTTTTGTGAATACTGGGGGTAGCTTTAGCATAGAATTGTAGGGATTTTTTGTTGTGGCATTGCTAACCTTCTTTATATCTAGGTATGCCATTGTTCATTAGTAGGATGAAGAAGGAGTTGTGGTCTCCTAGAACCAGCAACAGCCATAGGAATGGCAGCAACAACAATAGAGGATGACAATAAATACAGGAAGTTTTATGTTAACAATGGCATTTACAGTACAACGTTACGGTTTTTGCATTACAATCTTCAACCTATTGTATACAAGATTGGAATGCATCAATCCATCAACCTGCATGACTGAACTACTCTTGAATAAATGAGGGGAGGTCTTATTTATAGGTAGCCTTGGTGGTTACTGAAACTAACTAGGCTCCAACTTCCCCAACTATCTGCCAGTTACAACTTGAGCGCCATCTAACTAATCAACCATTATCCAGACATCATTAACTAGTCTGAGGCGCTAACTAACCAGTCGTCAGTTTGGACGTCTAACACTTTGTCCAGACATCTAACACACAACCTAGACGTCTAATACACAGTCTAGACATCTAATACACAGTCTAGACGTCTAACACATAGCTTAGATGTCTAATACATAGTCTAGACATCTAACACACAACTTAGACGTCTCATACAAAATCTAGATGCCTAACACACAACTTAGACGCCTAACACACAACTTAGATGTCTAATACATAGTCTAGATGTCTAACACATTACTTAGACGTCTAACTTACACGTCTAGCTTATTACAATATTTTAGTCCACATTTATCTCATGATGACTGAATACATATACCAAAAATTGGGATATTATTACAAAATTGTGTGATACAATGTAGACATCTTGCCGATATTATTTCTTCTTGGAACCACTGTCTACATCTATCCCCTCCTCTAAACTGGTCAGCATCCTCGATGACACAAACTAAACACTGGGAATAGAAGTACTGATCAATGTAACACAAGCTCTTGTCGCGCTCCTTTCGTTTCCTCCTGTTCCATACATCGTTTGTAGTGGACTTCATTGTAGATTGCTCCTCGCAACATCTTATTCTCCGATTGTGCACTCCCTTTGTTGTAAGCAGGTGTAACATCAACATTATCAGCAGGATCAGTAGTCTCTGATTTTTCACTACACTTTTTAGAATCAACATCATCAACATGAGCAACATGATGAACATGATGGATAGCACCTTATTAAAGCCCATTGGCGTGAGAGTGTAAAGTAAGCCTTTTTTTTTTACTGACAGTGGTCATAGATATCTGTAACATGCTCCAAAATGCAACCACTTGATATAAATCAAAATATTAGATTTGATCACTTGTAAAGATTGCAATAACAAGACTTTTGAAACTTCCTTGTTTATGAGTAGATTCTCTTACAAAAACTTGTAGAATAATATTGATTGATCTAAGACATTTTGCTTAAAATATGGCTGCCATTGAGTACATTATGGCAATTAACTTTTTTGAAAAAGAAAATATCAAAGTAACAATTCAACCTTCATTAAATAATAAAGAAGGAAAAAAAAATTTGCATTAATATTAAGTGACCAAAGTAGTAATGGGACTTTGAATCAAATGACATTAGCTCAAGCAGTTATATTCCTCAACTTTCAAATCTAGGTTTAAATCTTGTCAAGCAATACATGCATAATTGTCAAGTTGTTGCAATGCCAATATACGGTCATGATGTAATACGGGTGGGGGCTATTTGAATCCCATATAACTGATTAAAAAAAAAGTAATGGGATTGTTGGTCACAAATCTGCCACAGGAAAGGATTTTGTGTGTATACGCGCCCTAGACCTGGACCAACATTGAAAGGCCGGAGGGAAGAGATGGCACGTTGAAAGGCCGGAGGGAAGAGATGCCCTCCGTGCCAATCTTCGGAGAAAGGCCGGCTTCTGAACTAAACTACTCGGTATTTTTAAGACAAGAGTGCAGGGAAGAAATAAAAGGGGATAGGGTAAGAAGTGAGAACAATTTTGGTGGGAAAGAACCAGCAACACGATTATCAAAAAATACCTTGAAACAATAGCAATAAATATAAAGAACAAAACTAAAATAAACACTGCGCTATCTTCCCTATGTATCCTCTGGAAAAGTTCCAGGGTTCAAGTATCTTCCTATGCCTAAATCCAGAATTCAGAATTACAGCAATTAGAAAACACAAGAACTTGACAGAAACCACTATCCACAGGCAGCATAAAAAGAATCTAATGCAATATTAAATCTCTTGCGTAACCCTTTGAATGATTCCAAGGTTCAATCCCTCATTACACACCTAAATCCATAATGCAGAATTACAGTATGGGAACGAAGAGAAAGAATAACAGAAATCAACACAGAAAGTAGCATTCATGAAAGAAATGGAGCTCAAAGTCTTCAATATCTATTGCAGAAATCAAGATACAGCAATTCTCTAGCAAAAGTTCCCCCCCTTTCTCATTACAATGCTAGGGTTTTTATAGAGGACCCGACCCTCTGAGCCATTAATGCGCTGGGTTTGCAAGTACGCTCTTCGCAATCGAAAAATCTGCGCTCGCCCTCTTATGCAACTGAGGTTTCACATCCATTTCTATAATTAGCTACCATGGCCGCATCAGTCGGGGAAACCTGCATTTATGAGTTGTCCTGTCCTGGGCCGCTCCGAGGTGAGGTGCTCGAGTGGATGTGCAAGTTACCCTGGCTCTCGTCAGCAACTGATAACTCATATCCTACTACCCCAAATGGGCGCCGGGTCTTTTGGGCAAGAAAAAATGCATTAATGTGCCGCACAAATGCCTTGGACAAATACCCGGCCTTGGAACGTGTGCCCCTTGGGAGTAGTGTCGTTGTCAGGAGCGACCTTGGGGGAGCTTCGCTGAATTTGCACCCAAAGTAGCAGCCTCGCAATGCAATCGGGTCGAAGTGGAGGTCAGGAGGATGGACGAAATCCCCTAAGTCAAAATGGCCTCATGAGAGGGTGGTTCGTTGAAATCTAGCCCTCGAAACAACTTCGCTAGAAAAACTGGCCGAAGCGGGTATTTAATTTAATTTTAGCCGAAATGGCCAACTTTGTTGTAGGGAATGAGGCGACCCAACTCCCTGGTTTTCTTGCTCACTGGAAAATGGGTGCTTTGCTGAAGAAGGGGGCCGAAGTGATACTTTGGAGAAGCTTTGGCCGAAGCTCCCCCTCTGCCTTAGAAATTTTACCAAGCTCAAAGTGAGTTTTCTGCCTATTTTCTTCGACAAAGCTGCCTGTTAACCCTTCTTTGAATGAAGTTGTCTGTTTCTGCCCTCTTCTGCTACTGTCTCAACGTCTTAAAAACACCTTTGTTGGGGTTCGCCCAAACAGGGTCCGAGGATGAAGTCCGTTGAACAAATGGCTCGAAACTAGGGTTTGGCAGGAGTGGAGGCCGAACTTGGAGGTAAACCTGCTTTAGTGTTTTTTGGGAGCATGTTAAAACCGAAGTTTGTTGCAGTCCGCCCCCGGAGCTGAGGTTCGCAGGTGATTCGGACGAATTTGAGCATTTTTGGCCGACATAAAGCATTTCCGGCCGACATTGGGATTCTGGCCGACGTTGGGATTCTGGCCGACATTGGAATTCGTTCCTGGCCGATGTGGATATTCGCTGCCGACATTAGCTATTTTGGCCGACATGAACTTCGCGGCCGACATTGCACTTTGGGGCCGACATGAGCTTCGCGGCCGACATTGCACTTCGGGGTCGACATGGAGCTTCGCTGGCGAAGTGAACCTTTTGGCCGACGTTAGCTTCGCTGAAGTGGAGGCCCGAAGTGGCAGTTTGGCCAAATTCTGGGCGAAGTGCCCCTCTTGCCTTAAAGATTTTTCTGCCAACTAGAGGTTCGCTAAAATTGTGGCCGAAGTGAATGCTTCGCTAAAATTCTAGCGAAGTGACCCCCCTGACTTAGAAAATTCCGGCAACTTACAACCGCAGCTTCGCAACTTTTCTTCCCGAAGTAGGTGCTCTCCATGCCTTAGAAATTTTCTGGGCTCGAACTTAGGCTTTCCTGTCCCTTCTTTGCAAAGCTGCCCCTTTCCTTCTTTTTTTTTTTAGCGAAGCTTGTTATCTTACCTTGTTTTGCTGGCGAAGTGACCTACCCACCTTAAACTTCTTTCACCATCGGGACGGGGAGGTTCGCTGGAGTTGGGGCCGAAGTGGAGATTCGGCGACCAAAGAGCCCGAAGTGGCAACTTCGGCAGCGTTTAGGGCGAAGTGCCTCTCATGCCTTAGAATTTTCTTCAAGCCTGAAGTGGACTTTTGTTGGCTGTACTTCCCGGGGCCATAACTTTTGATCCGCTGACCCGATCACCTATTGTAATATATCGCCGGAAAGCTTGCGAAAAGATCTGCAATAATGAGACATCAAAAGATCAATTCGTCCACTTTATCATCCTCTTTTAGGGCCCGCAAAAATTCCAACGCCTCTACATGCTCTTTGCCGATTTAAAGCTCCATACTTGGGCAAAATTTTGTAAAAAAATTTAACGTGGCAAAAATGCCAACAAGGACTTTAAAAAATATAGTTTACAATAGCATGAGGCAAAACCATAAAGACCAAAGCTCCAAAAGGTATAAATATGCAAAATCACACAAATTGTAAAGAACTCAAATATTGCATAGGAAACAAAATAAGAACTAACTTTTAGGAAGAGAATTAAGAAAGTACATCTAAGATAGGATAATGTAAGCATGCTAAGAGAATATAGGAAGTATAGTTGGAAAATATAAAAGTTCAAATAAGAGAATAAAGTAAGCTCTGTTTGAAAAAAAATATAAAAAATGCAGCTGGAAAATATAGAAAATGCTGTTGGAAGGATAAAACTAGGACAATTCGAAAATCAGGCAAGAATAGAATAAAGCACTTCCTCATCTATAAGTACGAAAAAAAAAAATTCAAGATTTTACAAAAGAGGAAACTAGTTATAGCACAGGAGAGGAAACAAGATTGGTAATCTATTAAACCTAGAGTGACTCCCCTACAAGCTTGGGTTGTTTTGTTTATTAGTTGTAAGCAGAATAGAGTTATTTTGCTTTTCCAAATAGGAGTTCATTTTCAGATCTGTTTTACTGTATGTTTAATCTTACTATTTATAAGAAAAAATTTGTACTAAGAATGTATGATTCTATCCAAAATTCAGATTTCAGATTTTTTATTTTCTTTTTAATCTGCTTAAGCAAGTTTGAGTTTCAAATATAGAAGGGTTCACAATACAAGTCCAATGTGGGTGAACCATGCCATCTCTGATGTCATAACTACATCTTACATTAGGGATACCAATGATTTGCTTGTAAAACTCATACTCCCAAAAGTAATTTTTAATAGAACTTTTAATTCCAATGTTAAAACATAAATATCTGTTATACACAAAGTTTACTATCATGCAAATAAATGGTGGTGCAAACTTGTTTCAACAGGGGCATATTTTTCCGTCATCTATTCATCGATTTCTTAAATTGATCTCAATGATGCGATTTAAAGACCATGCCATCTCTGATGTCATAGACTCATAACTACATCTTACATTAGGGATACCAATTATCTGCTTGTAAAACTCATAACCCCAAAAGTAATTTTTAATAGGAATTTTAATTCCAATGTTAAAACATAATTATCTGATATACACTGTGTTTATTATCATGCAAATAAATGGTCGTGCAAACTTGTTTCAATAGGGGATATTTATTTTTCCATCATGCAAAAGTGAATGACCTATTCGTCAATTTCTTGAATTGATCTCTAATAATATGATTTACAGACAAAATACATTCATCTTAGAAAAAACATGTCAAAGGTGAATTCTTCATGAAGATGATAATTTTACTTTTCACATAAATTTCACTTACAACCTTCTTTCAAGCACACTGGTACTGCTTGACGAAATACTATTCAATAAGTAGAAAAGCAAAAGAAAAAACATGCTTTTGACAAGCTAAATAATAAAGGTAAGGATAAAGGAGCCTCTTTAGGTACCAACTTAGCTAAGAACCTCCTTCCATCAACAAGTAGACTTCTTAATCTATACCTCTTTTGAGTTTGACTTAGACATCTTGACGTAAATTTATTAGACATCAGGGAGCATGGTGGAAACAAATTGATACATTAAGGATTGCGGGACAATGATCAGATGTCATAGGAAGCATTTTTCTTAGGCTTGCTTTAAATGGATAAAGAAGTCGAAAACTTCAGTTAAGGGCCATTGGGATCATTTTCATGGAAAGGCTTCTCTTTAAAATGAATCATATCTTAATTTAAAGATGATTAGTCTTATTAATCAGCCAAAAATTTATCGTCAAATTACATAGATATATTTAGCTAAATCCTAAACGTAGAGTTTGCAACACACAATGAGCAAAACCTAGCTATAATCCTCCATTCTAGAAATAGAATGTAACACATTACTGTCTAATTCCATTGTATGTAAGTGTAGTAGCTGACTACTACCATTGCTATTGCATGAAAAATGTAAACAGACCAAGCCAGACTTCATAGAGGCTTAGCTTTGAGCATTTTTTTTGCCATGAAGCGTCTGACCACCGAAGTGCCTTGCTCTCCAAAAAATCTCGCTCCCCTCAAAGGAGATCCGTTGCACAAGATGAGCAAAAGACAGAGCAGGGCAGAAATCAAGAATTAGTTAAGTGTTTAGAGAGACCTGCTTTGAGAGGAACCTGTTCTCCTAGCACCCCCGCTCTTCAAGTGCCCTGTGCTCCAAAGCAACCTGTTTTTTTTAGCTACCTTGCTCTCGAATGGGATTCGTTGCACAAGCTGAACAGAAGACAGAGCAGGACAAAAATCAAGAACTGGTTAAGTGTTTGGAAGACGAAGCCCCACTCGTTGAGCACGTTTCCGGGTATCTGACCTTTTATCACGTTACCGGGGATCTCACTATTTATCAATAGTTATATCTATAAAAGTGAATGCAGCCAAGAGCATTATCCCTTCCACATGGAAAGATGTGAATGGAACACTCTGAGTTTCAGACTGATTGAAATGTTTTGGCAAAATAGCAGCTTAGTGTGAGGAACAGAGAATTCGGTTTACGACAAAGCTTAGAAGCCTGGAGCCGAGATTGAAGACATGGAATTTATTTTAACAGAAAAAGTCTTTGAACCCAAGTCAGCTATGGAATACAAAGTGAGAAAGATACGAAGAAAAATCTACTCTCATGGCTGAATGATAAGAATAAAGGAATTGGCTAAACACTAGCAAACGTACGGTTCAAATTTTCAAATTCTTGTTAAAATAAACCCTGTTCAGAAGCCTGCATTTGTTATAAGAAACTACTCTCAAGGCTACTCTCAGGGTAAAGGGATAAGAAGAATTTACGAATTAGAATTCAATAATTTGTACCGTTAGGGTTTGGTTCTTTTTTAAAAGGTTTAAGGTTGAAACTGTGACGATTATATGGCTGTGTAATATTTTATTGATAAGATTTAGAAAGGGTCATGGTTAAAATGAAAATACTCAACTTCAATAAAATAAATATTATTTGTTTTTTTTTATTTTTTTATTTGGTTATTTTGAAAAATTTCTATGAGCAGTCTCCTCCCAACCATTATCCCTCTTTAAGTTGAGAGCTATATTTATCAATAGAAAATTTAACACAAAGTCACCACACACCCACTCCTCATACACTCTCAGGTTGCAGTTTGAACCCACGCTGCAGTTTGAACCTTGAACCTTCCGAAGAAAAGTCAAAACTGCAAAAAAAAAAAAAAACGAATGAGATGTATTGAAAGGAATAAATATCCTGGAAACAAAAATCCAAAAAATCCAAAATAAAGTGGTCAAAGGAGGATCACAAATCAAAATTCCTCTTTTTTAAAAGGTTTAAGGTTGAAACTGTGATGATTATATGGCTGTGTAATATTTTATTGATAAGATTTAGAAAGGGTCATGGTTAAAATGAAAATACTCAACCTCAATAAAAAAAAATATCATTTGTTTTTTTTTTTTTTTATTTGGTTATTGTGAAAAAATTTTATGGGCAGTCTCCTCCCAATCATTACCCCTCTTTAAGTTGAGAGCTATACTTAAATTTAACACAAAGTCACAAAGTCACCACACACCCACTCCTCATACACTCTACACTCTCAGGTTGCAGTTTGAACCTTACGAAGAAAAGTGAAAACTGCAAAAGCAAAAAAAAAAAAAAAAAAAAAAAAAAAATAAATAAATATGAGGTGTATTGAAAGGATCCAGAATAAAGTGGTCAAAGGAGGATCACAAATCAAAATTCCTCTTCAGCCAAATTATGGTACCAAGCTCTCTAACTTGTCTTTGCTATCAAAATGGGCATCGGGAGTCTAGTCGAAAGGGGGGTGAATCTGGCCACTAATTGCGAGGAAAGATTCTTCACATTAGGAAATCCTCCGTGAGGATTGGCCAAAGTTGCAGAACATTTACTCCAGGGGTTAACATGGAAGGTAACGAATGGTAGCAAAGTGGATGTTTTGAGGATTGTGGATTCATTTTTATTGATTTGCAACATGGATGGTAACGAATGGTAGCAAAGTGGATGTTTTGAGGATTGTGGATTCATTTTTATTGATTCTCTACGCAAATCAATGAATAGAAAAACTAATGGAGCTGCACTGAGCAAATTCAGACCAAAGGTATAATGGCCGTATAGGTAATTTCCCTTTTAGAGAATTGGCTTAGTTTTTAGAATTATTCTTTTGAAAAAATACAAAGTCAACAGGAATTTGAGTGTTGAGAGAATTGGCTTAGGTTTTCATCTCAATGTTGGGACACGATTTTAGGGGAAAGCACTGGGTTTTTGGAAAGGGATCCTGATGTTGGGACAAGGGGAAAGCACAGGGTTTTTGGAAAGGGTTTCGGATGTTGGAATACGATTTTAGGGAAAAGGATGAGGTTTTTCGAAAGGGTCTTGATGTTTGGACACAATTTTAGAGGAAAGCACGGGTTTTTGGAAAGGGGTCCTGATGTTGGGATACGATTTTACAGGAAATATAAATACGAGGTTTTTGGAAAGGGGTCCGGTCTTTTGTATAGGGTTTGAATGTAAAGTATATGTTTTATTTTTTAAAGGTCTAGATGCCTTATGTAGTGGTTTTAACTTAGGCCTCTCAAGGAAAACTAAAAAACATACCACTACTACCATTATAGTATAAAACGGGGATTTTTTTTATATCATTATATATATATATATATATATATATATATATATATATATATATATTTATTTATTTCATACATTGGGAAATTGGTAAACACAAAGTTAATGGCGTGGCCTTCTTCTAGATACGCTATGGTTTGAACCTTGGACCTTCCCAAAGCTTTAATGATTGCATTGTTACTAAATGTTAAGGTAAGGGGTTTTATTGCTCGTTTGAACTTAAATGTTAAGGTAAGGGGTCTTTGTTGCTCGTAGGAGTTTGAATTTGGATCTCCTAAATAAAAATCCGAAAATTTATCATTGTAATATATATATATTTTAAATAATATTTTTTAAATTATTATAATTTAAATTATAAATTTTCATTATGTAATTTTTTATTTTTTTTTAATTTGATTAGTGTGAGAAACCCCTACAACCAACGTATAGGGCGGCTGAGCAGTTTCTTCTTAACCACAACCCCTCGTAAAATGGAGAGTTATGCTTATCAATAGGGAATAAAACACACAACCACCGCACTCACCCCCTCACACACTTGTTCAGTCGTAGTTTGAACCTTAAACCTATGTAAAATTGTGATTTTAATCATTGTAATAAAAAATTTCAAATTTTAGTTAAAATAAAACCCTATCCTCACCCCAATCCAAAATATGAAACATAATTTCATACCATTTAAAATGAAGTGGAGTGTATCTTGCAGTGGGTAGAGTATGTTACAAAGAAATCTATAAAATAATTATTTATTATTATTATTTGATTGGTGTGAGAATTCTTATGACCAACATATAAGGTTGAGCAATTTTCTTCTAACCATGACCTCTTGCGAAGTCCAGAGCTAAACTTATCAATAGGGAATTTAACACACAGCCACCACATACTTATCCCCTCACACACTTGTCCATGTTGCAGTTTTAACCTTGGGCCTTCCGAAAAAGAGCTAAAACCCGAACTGATGCGCTATATCTTTAGAACAAATCCATAGAATAATTACAGAATAATAATTAACTTGTAAATTTATAAAATTACAATGGCGTAATATTTATATCATTATAGGTGCTTCTATTTATTTTTTAAAATATGTTTTTAATAGTTATGTCTATGATATTTAAAAATTATTTTAAAACTTGTAATTTTTTAATATTATAATAATATAATATTTTTTTATTTGACTTAGGTCCCTCATCTTTGATAAATTACATCTCTCTTCTTTAGAGCTTGAGAGTTTACAAATAGATACATTTTTCATTTCAATTGAGATGCCATAGCTAAAAACTTACATCATTTTATATAAAATGTTTGAATTTTTTATTTTCATTTTTTGGATTTTTTCAAAATTTTATATGAATACAATTATTCCAAAATTTAGCATTTTTTCTTGATATTTTCCTATATAGCCTTCACAATGCCAACACTTCACCGCTACTATCTATGCCTTGCATCTTAGTAGAGTAATATTTTCAAAACATTGCACTATCATAGTCCGCTTTACCATATCTAAATTGCTAGTGTTTTTCCTCGCTGAAGTCATAGCCCTTCATTGCTCTTCCCATCATTTCGAACCCTAGTTGGCAAATATTTGCAATTTTATTTTTCGTGACTTGAAAAATCGTCATTGCTCTTGTTTCGAATGATTGACTTCACAAGGTCGTATCTCTCTCAATATTGCTCTGATTTTTGCATGACCACTCATAAAGCTATTCAAATTCTGCACAAGTTGGTCCAAGAATCAGTTGAATCGGATAACTCTTTGGGAAGATATGGCTCCTAAAATATGAGACATTTTTCAAGAAAAAACCCTAATCCTTCACACTTTGCAATTTCGTTTTTCACGACTTGAAAAATCGTCACTACCCTTGTTCTAAATGGTTAACTTCATAGGGTCGTATCTCTCTCAATATTGCTCGGATTTTTGCATATGACCACTCATTTTAAAGCTATTCAAATTCTGCACAAGTTGGTCCAAGAATTAGCTAAATTAGATAACTCTTCACAAAGATATGGCTCCTAAAAGATGAGATATTTTTTAGAAAAAAAAAAAAAACCTAATCCTTCACAATTTGCAATTTCATTTTTCTCATTGTAAGAAGCCTTCTATGCTCCTTCAGCCTTCCCAACATTCCACTTTGCATCACAGCCTTCTATTGCAACTCCTTTAGCCAGCATAGCCTTCCACACTCCTTCAGCCTTATTAACCTTCCACGTTCCTTTGGCCATTCGAGTCTTCCACCCAACATCTCAACCTTTCGTTGTAGCTCCTTCAGCTAGTCTAGTCTTCCACGCTCCTTCAACCAATCCAACCTTCCACACTCCTTTAGCCTTGACACTCCAAAGATCAACTTATCATTTAGCCTTATATTCCTCTTTAGCCTCCAACCTTCCACGGTCTTTCAACCTTCAGATTTGTTGATCGTTAAAGCATCAGACCATTTGCCTAAGGCCTCTTAAGGGGCAACCCTTTAAAAGCTTATAAAAACTTACAATAACATAATAACATGATATTTATAATAATGTTCTTTTATTTAATTTTTTTATTTATTTTTAAAGGATGCAATTAATAGCAAGTAATGTATAATAAATATAAATGATTTAATAATATAATGTTCATTGACCTTAAAAATTCTATAAATTATATTAAAATAAGTTAATAAGTTAAAACACTACCATTTTAATACGACTCAAAATTATATTAAAATAAATTAAGAGGTTAAAAAACTACCATTATAAAGGTAATTAATTGTTTTCATTTTAATAATATAATGTTCATTGACCTTAAAAATTCTATAAATTATATTAAAATAAGTTAATAAGTTAAAACACTACCATTTTAATACGACTCAAAATTATATTAAAATAAATTAAGAGGTTAAAAAAACTACCATTATAAAGGTAATTAATTGTTTTCATTTAAAACAAAAATAAATAATAAATATTAAAATTAAATAGAATTAAATTTAAAAGATACTTATAATAATAATTATTATTAATGAACGCATATTTACTCATGTCACGGTTTGAACCTTGGACCTCTTAAAGAAGAGCCAAAGCCTAAACTGTTGCATTGTCCTCTTGGGACACATTATTATTTGAATATTGCCTTTGGAATTATTAGGAAAAGAGACCCAAGTTCAAACCTTGGGGGAAACTTGTTGCAAAGGTAGTAGTTTGATTTGAATCCTCTCAGTGCGTGCCAAACTGACGACGACGATACAAGTCTTGAGCACCCGGTAGTGGTCCATTTCATATTGGGCTATAAAACAATGAGGTGGAATAGGTTTGGTGGATGCAGCCCCTATGTTTTGAACCGTGTTTGCCAACTACTAAAAAGAGTGTGGTTGTAACCAACTCTCCTATAAAAAAAATTATACAAAAGCTAGGTACTTTTCATAAGGACCAAGATTATCATTAAAAAAGATGGATAAAATATTGTATAAAAAATAACATTATTTTAAATATTTATTAATTATTGATGGATTTTATTAACATTAATTATTTTGTCCATCTATTTTTTTAAGAAAAAGTTGAATTAAAGAGAAAAGAGATAAAGGAACAACAAGCGCCTAAAAACATAGGATGCCATCATACAAAAGACACCTGGAAGGCCATCGAAAATCAGAAAGTGCCAAAAAACAAAGACGCTAAGGTGCTAGCATTCAGTGGAAGAAAAATAAAAAAATAGAACCAACAAATGAAGCTCACGTGCATCATCCTTCTTGTTGAGTTCTATTCCTACTAAATCTGAGATTGAAATATTTGCTTTTAATAGCACTATTGGAAAGTGCATATGCAATCTTTGTCAAATTCCCAATGAATGTGGAAATTGTGTACTTGAGTAAAAAATTTAATTAGCTCTTTCATTTTGATCAAAATAAGTTGAAGTTGAATGGAGCTAAGCAATTTATCCTTGGACAGAGCATTTATAATAAGGGCAGAGTCCCCATAAATGTGCAGGTGTCTTATATGTTGCTCAATAACCAACTTCAATCCAAACTTGCAAGCCAAAGCTTCCGTAACATTATTGGATGCAATTCCAAGGTTGATACAATAATTAAGGGCAAACCTCCCATCTTCTTTCATGATCACTCCCCCTGCAGTAGCTATGCTCGAATTAGATTTAGATGTCCCATCAAAGAACAAGGCCCGAATTAGATTTAGATGTCCCATCAAAGAACAAGGCAGGGTAATGTATCTTTGGGGGCATTATAGCTAAAACATTTATGTTGGTAGATATGAATTCTTAATAAGATTCATTTCTTGTAGAATTAAAACTTGTTGATTTTGCTTATATTTGAATGTGGCTTTGAAAATTCTTTTAGTGAGGATGTTGTTATTTTCCTTTTTACCTTCAAATATCAACTTGTTCATGTTCTTCCAAATATTCCATATAACAAAAAAAAATCGGATAACATTCCAAAGGGATTTGATTAGAGGCTTCCTCTTAAGACTCCACTTATAATTTGATTTCCAATTGATTAAACATTGTTCCATGTTGAAAGTACCAAACAGGTGAGAGTCAAATTGGAGAGCTATCTTAAACCATATAGGTGTGGCAAAACTACATTCAAAGAATAAGTGATGCATAGTTTCATTGTGTTTCATACATCTTGAACACACACAAGGGCCAACAATATTCTTTTTTGTAAGTTTTTTTTGTTTGAGTAAACTTCTTATACACATCCACCATCACATCACCGATAATAAGTTTTTTTGTTTGAGTAATACTTCTTATACACATCCACCATCACATCACCGATAATATCGGTAAACCACACTCACGAGGATTCTTTTTTTAAATAAGTTATCACTATTTTGAAGAACTAATCAAGAAAATATTTGAATTCTACCAAATAATTTTAGATTTAAAAAATCTATAGTTAAGAAAATGTTTTATCAAATATAATGTTTATCTTCAGTGTATTTTAACATAAAATTCAAATTTTAAGAAGATAAAGATAAATTCATTCTTTGTACAAATGATATCAAACTTAAATGAAAAATATATATATATATATACAAATACGGTGTTATTGATAAAGAAATTATAATTTTTTTTTTAATAAAAACCATATATAATTTATTAAAAACTTCTTTAAAATTTAATTTAACATAAATTCAATTCTTTAAAAAAAATTAATATCATTCTTCAAGTCAACCTTAATTATCATTTTAAATTTAATATATTTTTATACACCGTACATCTAACCAATTGTGATAATAATAAGATTTTAATTAAATTTCTTTCGTTGGCAAATGTTTGCTGAAGTCTCACTCCTGGTAATTGGTAAGAAGTCAATCTCAAGTGGCAAATCCATACCAATGGCTATCTTAGCTGATTACAGAAGAAAAGTAATAATATTTGCATCTAGTTTGGGACGCGTATCCATTGGGAGAACAACGGAGATTTTTTAGTTTTATTTATCAAAAGAAAATCTCCTTCCACACTAATGTCTCTGTGACCATAATACTCCATAAAATCTCAGCCAGTCCACTTCCTTCCATAGGACCACCAGTTCATTCTAAGTTTTAGCAAGGATCTCTGCAAAATTCTATCTTGCAAAGGGTGATCAACTGCCTGCATTAACATTTGAAATTGCTTGTTTGTGTTTAAGGTTCTTTTGATGTTTAAAATGTCGTTATGTGTTGATTTTTCAGGAAGCGATGATGAAGGACACATTAGAGCGGGCGACGGAACCATCCCTGGACCTGAAACAATACCTGGCCAATGCTTACGTTCACCCGGTCTTTAAAGCCAAGAAGGAGGAAGATAGTGACTGTGAGAAAGGTATGGCAGGTGTTACTGACACAACTTATTTGGTATCCACAAAGCGCCGCTCACGGGGAAACACCCCCGCCAGCACTGTCAAAAGTGACACCGGCAGCCCCTCTAGTTCAACAGCCACCATCTCCGCCTTAATTGGCGAATCTTCCTCCCATTTAGACCGTTAAATTAAATGCCACTTCACTCCCTCGTTTGAGTAGTCCATTCCCAAAGATTTTTGGACAAGGGTATTTTAAGTTTTAATTATAATTTAAATTGTAAAATAAAAAATAAAATAAAAATAATTGTAAGTTTATTTTAGTGGTAATAGACTAAAATTTAGACGGTTAAAATTTAGAATCTTCCTCTAGACCGTTAAATTATAAGAAAATGAAAATTTTATTTTTTGATTGAATTTATTAACTGGCTGAAATTCTGACCAACAGTCACTGTTTTTCCAATTCTACAATGTAGATATATATAATAATTGGGTCTAAGATCCATTCTGTTACATGAAAGCTGGAGATTAAGATTGTCAGATCAAGGATCAAAATTGAGGTGCTTTTCGTTTTCTAATTTTATTTGATAGGTGGTTTTTAACAATAAAAAGGAATTTAATTTTTTATATTTTAAAAAATAAAAATAAAATTTATAGATTTGTTTTAATAAATATTAATATTTTTTATTTTTTTGTTAGGAAAGAAAGGGTTGTATTTAAGTTTTTATGTTTGATAAATTATAATTTTTTTTAAAGTTTAAGAGTTTAAAAACAAATTCAATTCTTATTTCAATTGAGTTGTTATATTTAGATACTTATATTTTTTTCATAAAATGTTTGAAAATCTTGGATCTTCTTCAATTTTCTTTGCAAATATAAATATTTTAGAATTCAACATCTTTTTTTTTTATATTTTCTTGCAACAACCTTCATGATACCAAAACTCCACCTCTATTGTCTACACAATGCATTTTAGTAGAGTAATATTTTCAAAATGTTGTGTTATCATAGTTCGCTTTACCAGCTTTGGATTGTTTTTTTTGAAAAAATTGAAAAAAACTTGTATTAAAACAAAGATCAGTTACAATTGGGAGTAGACACATCCCAGTCGAAAACAATGAAAGCACATGATTACAAGAGAAGAGGAAGATTTGCAATGGAGCCAAATCTCTTGAACCAATACCAAGCTAGCTGAGGGAGCTGATTGATCTGTTACAACAACTGGTCGCGAAATCGCGCAGCAAACACCAACTTCACCTTTGGCCGCGAAAAAGCTACAAGTCGCGAAATCGCGACACAAGACTCCTCTGACCGCAAAAAGTCAACCTGTCGCGAAATCGCGACATGTCGCGAAATCGCGACAACAATCCTCCCTTGGCCGCGATGGAGCAACATGTCGCGAAATCGTGACACCTTTCCACCTTTGGCCGCGACGGAGCAACATGTCGCGAAATCGTGACAACTTTCCTCTCTTGGCCGCGACGAAGCAACATGTCGCGATATCGCGACAACTTTCCTCCAACGGCCGCGACGGCGCAACACGTCGCGAAATCGTGACAACTTTCCTCCAGCGGCCGCGACGGCGCAACATGTCGCGATATCGCGACAACTTTCCTCCCTTGGCCGCGACGGCGCAACATGTCGCGATATCGCGACCAAATCCTCCAGCGGCCGCGACGGCGCAACATGTCGCGATATCGCGACAACTTTCCTCCCTTGGCCGCGATGGCGCAACATGTCGCGATATCGCGACAACTTTCCCACAGCGGCCGCGACGGCGTAACATGTCGCGATATCGCGACAACTTTTCTCCAGCAGCCGCGACGGCGCAACATGTCGCGATATCGCGACAACTTTCCTCCAGCGGCCGCGACGGCGCAACATGTCGCGATATCGCGACAACTTTCCCACAGCGGCCGCGACGGCGCAACATGTCGCGATATCGCGACAACTTTCCTCCAGCGGCCGCGACGACGCAACATGTCGCGATATCGTGACAACTTTCCTCCAGCGACCGCGACGGCGCAACATGTCGCGATATCGCGACAACTTTCCTCCGGCGACCGCGACGGCGCAACATGTCGCGATATCGTGACAACTTTCCTCCGGCGGCCGCGACGGCGCAACATGTCGCGATATCGCGACAGCTTTCCTCCAGCGGCCGCGACGGCGCAACATGTCGCGATATCGCGACAGCTTACCTCCAATGGCCGCGATGGCGCGACAGGTCGCGAAATCGTGACAAAAACCACCCTTAGCTTTTTCTTTGATCATTGGCTCAAGGATCTTTCAAGGCCCTGCCTAATCACCTCATCTTCAATAGGCATGTCACTGTGCAGCTGCACCCCTACCTCTTTCTCAGCACCCATCTTAGCCAGGAAATCGATCGCTTTGTTTAAATCTCTGCTCACATAAACTGGAATCACATCATCTAATTCCCTCCATAATTCCTTGATTTGAGAGACCAGAATCCTCAACCTCCAAGCTTTCAACGCAAAGTTCCTCATGCAGTCTAGAGCTCCAACCAGAATTTGAGAATCAGATTCAAGAATTATCCTCCTGTGGCCTTGAGTAACTGCCCAAATAGAAGCAGATTTGATAGCAATGGCTTCTGCTTCATTATTTGTGGCTCTACCCAAGCCCTGCAGTTCCCAATAGAGCACTGATCCCTCATGATTCCGGCAGACCACGCCAATTTCGGCACTACCCGGATTGCCCTTTGCAGCACCATCAGTATTGATTTTAATCCAGCCTTCTGGGGGTGGTTTCCAACTGGCACTGTCCTGTCCCTCTTGCTTTTCAACTCCCTCTTCCATTGGCCCGGGACCAACTCTGAGTTTCCTCTTTAGCGTAGACGACAACGGTTTACGTGACTTTGCTCCGGATGACTCGCCAAACTCCATCTAGCGAGGAAAAGGTTTCTCTAAAAATTCTAGCATTTCTCTCCAACCACACTTGCCACCAAATGAAGTATAAGCCAAGCTCCCACCCAATTTGAAGAGCTTTGGATTTAAATCTACCCCGCTTCCATCTTTCCCAAATATTAGACCGATTCATGTCACCATTAACCTGGATTTTATAGTGAGAGAACCATCGCTTCCAAATCGACGCGTGAAAGGGCACTCAAACATCGGGTGATCAGTTGTTTCCTCGTTCTTGTGGCATAAAACACATTGAGAAGGGCCGATGATTCCTCTACATCTGAGATTGTCAAAAGTGAGAATACCATTGTGCATAAACTGCCAGGCAAAAAAGTTTACTTTCGGCCAGCCCTTGGGGTGCCAAATCTTTCTCCAATCCTCAACCGGATAAGAATGGGGGGGAGGCTCTGGGAGGATCTTGTCATATCCGTCCTTCACTGTATAAACACCAAGGCTCCCATAGCCCCAAGCTAATTCATCCTCCTCGTCTCTCCCTGTGAGAAACCTTTCTGTCAAGATTTTGGTCAAGATGGGTGCCAACTCCGGGGGGATTGGAATTGGCCACTCCTCCAACCTCTTAAACTTCTTAAACTTATACTCCCCCAGCTGAGTAGTGTTGAAATAACTTTCAATTTGGACCCAACCCTTGGTTTCTATGGCAGATTTTATTGGAAGTAACTCGGGGAATTCAACAATGATGGGTGGGTACTGATCCCATGAATCGGTCCAGAAACGAGCCTTCTCCCCTCTCCCCACTTTCCAAAACAATTGGTCTTTAATAACCTGAGATCCTAGCTTGAGAGCCTGCCACACTAAGGATCCAGTACCATCCGAGAGGAAACGGCCCACCTCATTGGGGTTAACTTGACCCAAATATTTACTAGTTAGGATTCTCCTGAATAAGGAAGTTGGTTGGGAAATCCACCTCCGAGTACAACTTTCCGGTCAAGGCTTGATTATTTAACTTGGATCCTCTCAGTCCCAGCCCACCTTTTACCTTGGGGTGGGTGACCTTATCCCAGCCCACTAAGGCCCACTTTCTCTCTCCCTTAGCTCCTTCCCACAAAAACTTCCTAGCCATCCTGTCCAACTCTTTCCATATTGTAAGCGGGGCAGCCAGGATAGAAAATTTGTAGATTGGCATGGCTTGAATGATTGACTGTAAGAACGTTAATCTGCCACCATAACTTAACCACTTGTGAGACCAGTGATTAATTTTGTCCTTGATACACTCCAACAAATTCCTCCAAGTGTCTAATTTCAGCTTCTTGAAGTGCAAGGGGATCCCCAAGTAAACCACGGGGAGAGAAGTCCTAGTGAATCCCAGGATTTCTAAAATTCTGTTATGAAGCCTTTGCTCCAGATTAAAAAAGACCACTTTGGATTTCTTGTCATTAATGACCTGTTGAGTAGCCCTGAGATAGACATTAAGAGTATCCCTAATCGTTCTTGCTTCCCTGATGCTGGCCACTCCCATCAAACCAGTGTCATCCACAAACTGCAGGTGCGATAAAACTTCATCCCCCACCCTAATACCCAATAATCTGCCTTGTTGTCTTCTCCTCAAGAAAAGTCTGCCAAGACCTTCAACCGAGAATGAGAAAAATATAAGGGGAACAGGGGATCCCCACTGGCGCAGACCCCGAGAAGCTCCAAAAGGTTGCGAAGGAAGGCCCTTGATAAGCACAGAGTAAGTCGGGGAAGAGACACAGCTCATGATCCACTCAATCCAGCCCTGAGAGAAGCCGAAGGCTGCCATCATTTTAGCCAGGAAACTCCATTCAACCCTGTCATAAGCCTTTGACATGTCCAATTTAATGAACATCCCTTTATTACCAGAAGTGTGCATTGAATGGATTGCTTCCTGGGCCACAACCACCCCATCCAGAATCTGTCGTCCCTCAACAAAGCCCCCTTGCTCAGAGGAGATAATGTTGTGAAGAAGAGGTTTTAGGCGCTCAGCCATTACCTTTGTGATTATTTTGTACAACACATTACATAAGGCAATAGGCCTATAATCTGAAATATGAACCCCCTCCTCCCCTTTTGGAATCAAGGTAATGAACGTGTGGTTTATAGCTTTAAGCATTCTCTTATTTTCTCTGGACTCTTCAACAACAACCCTTACATCTTCCTCTAAGCAGTCCCGGAAAGCCTGAAAGAACTCAATTGGGAAGTCATATGGACCAGGAGTTTTATCGGTGCTCATTCCAAAGACCATAGTTTTCAATTCATCCCTATCAATGGGTTTGAGGAGGGCCTGATTTTCATCCTCCGAAATAATAGCAGGTATGACAGAAATAACTTCATTTTGGGCCTCTACATCTTGAACCACACTTTCCTTAAAAAGCTTAGAAAAATAATCCATAGCATGGGAATGTATACCTGGAAGAGTATCAAAGGAATGACCGTTCTCATCTTGAAGGACCTCCATCTTATTCATCTGTCTTCGAGCACAAGCAATCCGATGAAAGAATTTTGTATTTCTATCCCCTTCTAATAACCAGGAGGTTCTTGCTCTCTGCTTCCAATAGATCTCCTCCTGGTTGTCAATGTCCTCAACCGTTGTACGCAAGGCATCATCCTCAACTTTGAGCTGGTCAGTTATTACTCCTTCTCTGAACTGTTTTTGGACCTCATCCCAGCGGGCCACCAACGGAGCTCTTTGGGCCTGGAAGTCAGTTTTATTAGAACGCCTCCAATACTTCAACTGAGTTTTGACATATTGAAGTTGTTTGTGGATTCTGAACATTGCTCTCCCATAAGCTGGGCGGCCTTCTTCCCACCACTGTGGGATTTTCTCCCGAAGTTCTTCTTTATGAAGCCAAAAATTCTCAAATCTGAAAGGTTTGTGATGGTGCCCCATCCTAGTCCCGCCTTCCAACAGAATAGGACAGTGATCAGAAACAGGGCCTGCTAAAATCTGAAAATTGATATTCCATTTTACAAACGCCTCCTCTGAAAGCGGAAAGCGATCTAGCTTCACCTTCCTACTATGTGGCTCCCGCATTTTATTAGTCCAAGTGAAGTTATTGCCAGGACATTTAATGTCCACTAAGTGCAAAGCCTGGACTTGAGCAATCATGAAACGGTCCCCTGGATCCAAAAGAGGTGTTCCCCCTTCCTGGTCTCTAGAAGATAATTTAGCGTTAAAGTCCCCCGCTATAATCCAGTCTAGATCTTCCCTTGATGCTCGCATGTCATGCACGACCTTTCACTGCCGCCTTTGACCCTCTAGGTTTTGAGATCCATAAAAGTTAGTGATTAGAACGAATTTCGCAGAGACATTATTCCTAAAAATAGAAGTGAGAACACCCCTCCGGGCAAGGTGTTCTATTGCGGACCATTCCGAGAGAGTTCCACGGAGTAACAATCCCCCTGAGGCACCTTGGGCAGCCACATCCATATGACCAGCACCCCTCCAAATTCCGTTGACTGTTTTAGACATAAGATCCAAAGACATCTTAGTCTCTTGTAAAAGCAAAAAATCGGTATTGCTATTCTCTAATAATCTTTGAACAGCAGATTGATGGGTTATGTTGTTTAAACCCCTCACATTCCAAGATTGTATAATCATGGGTTACCCTGGGAGCAATAAGAGTCAATTGTCCTCACCGATCCTCCCATGATCAATTTGTCTCCCTGGGCTGCTAGCAGCTCCTTATTGGATCTTCTACCTGCTCCCTGAGAATTGCTATTTTTTGATCTTTTTTCTACCTGGGTTATCCCCAAAGATGGCCTTTCCCTGTTCTTCTCTGCTATCCCCATGCGAACATCCTGAGATACTGTCTGCTCCTGGTTATGGACTACTAAGGCACCAGAACACACTGGCTGTGATACCTCAGAGGGATCAACTACCTGCTGTATGACGGGAGAAGATGAGAGGGGGAGTTGCCCGGGAACAAAAGAAGTTTCCTTGAAACCCTCCAAGCCCTCCATAGATTGATCCTCTTCATCAACCAATGACTTAAAAATCTCATACCTATTGGCAGGCCTGAGATGAGATTGCTCCTTTCCCTCCTTTTTCTTTGTCCGTCTTTTTCTTCTAGGCTGTTCAAAACCCTCTCTCTGAGCTTCCTGGCCCTGACCGGTGCTAATAGGATCTTTATTAGGTGCGGCCTTATCCTATTTAGGCAGGTTTGGCATTCCTGAAGGGGCCTCCATATTGGCATTCATATTAATAGGACAGAAACGGGCCAAATGTCCATGCTTGTGACAAACCCTACATCTGAAGGGTAGGGCCTCATAGTCCAGCTGTTGAATCTAGGAAAGACCTGCCAATTCAATTTCCAACTCGCGCGAAAAGGTGGTGAGATCCATCTCCACACATATTCGAGCATACACCGCCATGCTCCCTTCAATAGTGTCTCTGGCAACACCCAGATGTCTACCAATCGAATTGCCAATCATTGCCAATACTGCTCACCCCAGAATTCCATTGGAAGAGCATATAGTCGAATCCACACTGGGACAGCAATGGGTTCAACACGAGGATCGAATCCTACCCTCCATGGTTGAACAAATAGCCTCTAGGGCCATGGTTTTTCTTCTCGAACTCGAAAGCCTTATTTCTATCGGCGAGGAGAAGGCGACAATAAAATAACCATTACTAATAAACCACAATGAATACTCACCGTGGGGCTCCCGATTCAGCGGATCCAAGAATGCGAAAGCTCGGGGAAGGGCGAATACCCATGAACTTGCAGATTAAATCATGGTTAGCTCTATAGAGGTGACTCTTCAACCACTGCTGGGCTCAATGACGATTTTTGGCCTGGATTCGGCCTGCGGCAAACAACCATTCACACGACATGCTAAAGACCTAGTCCCAACAATCGTTAAGAGCTTTTTATATGCCATCTTTTGGGCTTCGGCATTCTTCGGAGGAGAATATTCTTTAAACAAATCAGCGTAAGCTGGTACTTCTTGGAAAAGGAGCTGGAGAAGTCCCCATTGGACCCTCTTGGGGCACCGATCGAACCTTCAGATCCACCGTACCCCAAAGACACTTGCAAGCCGAGAAGCCGGAGATTTTCGAAAATCAGAAACCCTAGTTCGAGAGAAAAATCGCCGAAAAAAAAAAAAAAACAAAAAACTAACTCACTACTACTAAGATTAAGATTGGTGGGTTAACTTATTAAAATCATTCAAAAATACAATCAAAAAAAAAAAAAATAACATACAAAAAAAGACAAAGAACACGAGCAAAACATTATAAAAATTTACCACAAACATTGAATCCTCAAAAGAGAAATTAAAGGCTTATCCAAAAAACACCCCCAAAAAAAAACAAAAAAAAAACAAAAAAAAAAAAAAAAAAAAAAGAAATCAAAAACCCAAACAAAAAAACCACAAAAACCAAAAAAAAAAACAAACAAAAAAAAAAAAGAAAAACCAAAAACAAACCCACAAAAAAATAAAAAAAAAAAAAAAAAAAACAAAACCAAAACATAACAAAAAAATAAACCCATACAATAACCCACCAAAACCAACGACCCCAAAAACTCAAAACTAAAAAACTAAATAAAAAAAACAAAAAAAAAAAAAAAAACAAAAAAACAAAGCAAAAAAAAAAAAAATAACCAACAAAAAAAAGAAAAAAAAAAAAATACAAAAACAAAAAAAAATCAACAAAACAAATAAACAAAAAAAGATATCAAAAACACAACAAAACAAGCCAACAACAAACAAAAAAAAAAAAAAAAAACTATAAAAAAACAACTCCAATCCGAAAAACAAAAAAAAACAACAAAAACAAAAAAAAACAAAAAAACCAAAAAAAAACAAACAAAACAACAAAGGAGAAAATAAAAAAAAACCCAAAAAAAAAAAAAAAAAAAAAAGAAAAAAAAAAAACAAAATAAAACAAAACAAAAAAAAAAAAAAAAAAAAACCAAAAACACAAAAAAAACAAAAAACACAAAAAAAAAAAAAAAACCAACAAAAACAAACCAACAAAAAAGCCCAACCTAACCCCAAAAAAAAACCAAAAAAAAAGCCACAACCCAAAAAAACAAACCACAAAAAAAAAAAAACCCCCACAAAAACCAAAACCCCAACCGGGGGCGAACCACCTCATTTCAAATCTGCTCAACAAGCTCACTCAGAACTTGTTCAAATATGCTCAACAAGCTCACTCAAAACTTGTCCAAATCTTCTCAACAGGTCCTCTCTAGGACTTGCTCAAATCTACTCAATAAGTCCTCTCTAGGAATTGCTCAAATTTGCATACCAAGCTTCCACAAAAGCTTACTCAAAATCAGTCCACAAGCCTTCTCAAAGAATTGTCTCAAATTTGCTTAACAAGCTCACACATAACTTGTCCAATCTCATAGAATCATAAAGAATTGTTAGAGACTCAATATGTTCTATACTTAATGCTCAATCAATATCTCAACTCAATCTCATAGAAGCATAAAGAGAATTGTTAGAGACTCAATACGTTCTATACTCAAATCTCAATATCAACTCAAATCAATCTCATAGAAGCATAAAGAGAATTATTAGAGACTCTATATGTTGTATACTCAAATCTCAATCCCAACTCAAATCAAGAATATAGAATAGTTTGTTTTATGGAACTTGAACAACCACATGCATCCATTTGACTAGGCTCAATCAACTCAACTCAACCAAGCACCTCAATGAACAACCCTTTCTCACAAACCCTAGTCAAAACATGTATCAATCAACTCAAAATGTTTCCAACAATGCTCAACAACAAATATCTCATAACAATGATACTCATGTTCTCTTTCAAGTTCTTTGCACAACCAATGGGCTCCAACAACAATGCTTATAAAACAAGGTTTAATCACAACTCTAAATTCAGAAAACCTTGAAGCATTAAACCAATCACTTTCGAAAAGGAAACCACAATCAATCCTTTTCACTCCAAAGATGTTTTCAGAAATCAACCACCATAATCAATCAATAGGAGAATGTGCCCATACCTTTTATGAAGATGAAGAAGCTTCTTTGGAAATCTGCCACAATCACAATATTCTTTTGCCAATCTTCACAAGGGTTAGAAGATCACAAAATGATCAACATTACTCCACTTCACAATTATATTCACCAAGGCTTTTAATAAGAAAACCTTCTTAAGAATTAATGCACAATTTCCTTATCACTCCTAAAACCACTTGTACCATAAAATAAAATAAATCAAAATATTGCATAACCTTGTCACTCCAAAAACCACTTATACCATAAATAAATAAAATATTTTATATCCTTCGTTTCAACACTTTTGCATTTAAAAATGATCAGAAAGCTTTCTTAGGTAATATCTCACATTAATCAAATATCAAACCTTATTACAATAGTAAAGCTTGCTCAACCTTATATCTCCCACAAAAATCATAATCAACCCTTAATAAAATATTTAAAGCTTGCTCAACCTTATATCTCCCACAAAAACATAATCAAACCATAGCAAGAAAATATTTTAATTAAAATGTTGACCCCCACAAATATCGGAGTCGGAGCGCATACCTCAAAGGAGCCCTCGAAGGGCCTTGGCGTTTCGAACCTCTGTCCATCGTGCTGCCAAGTGACATCTAAGCCGCGTGAGCTAACACTGCCCACTTGAGTGCCTTGGGAACTTTCTTTGTTAAACTATGTGTGCTTTCCTCACAAGGCACAAAAACTTTGACTGTCCACGACTTGACTGCCCACGTCACACTCCACGAAATTCATTGTGCAATATTCGGATGCCAAGCACTTTAGGTTTTCAAAAATCATGCGACACGACTTAGGTTTATTAAATGGAAAACCTTTGGCTTATTTATATAAGCCATCCTTAAATGTGAATATGTTTGCCCTTTTAACATTGCCCTCATGACATCGGTGACACCAATAAGAAAGGAAGGAAAAACTTTTTATTTAATTTTAAAATTAAAATTTTAAATAAATTTAAATTTAAACTAAACCTTTAAAATTAAATTTCTCCATCACCGGGGCACCTTTTTTGATGAAATGAAAATCCAACTTGGATTTTAAGAAAAACCCATTTCAAATCTTCCATCCATTGGTTTTAAATAAAACCTTTCCTTGCCTTCCTTGGTTTTCATAAAAAACCTTTTGCTAAGCTTCCCTTGAAGCTCCTTTTGAAAATGCATCCCTTCTAGAACCTTTGATAAAAACCTTTGCTTCTCATGAAGCTCTTTGTGGAGAAAAATCATAGTGCTTACTTACATAGGTCCTTTTGACATCAATGACAACTTTAAGCTTACGGACTCAAAATGTCCAACAAAGCCTAGAGGGATTCGGGGTTGGTTCATCAACCTTAAGCTAGAAAACTAATGTAGTAAACAACACAACTCCCAAGTGGATTTCAAAGGAAAACTAATAAACATTCATTTTGGTCATTCAAGCCATAATTCATACAATCACATGGGTGATCCTTCAATTCAGAAAATTGTTCAATAGCTCAATAATCGTACAATATAGTAGCAACCGTACAATCCAGCATCAAATCGTATGATCCAATATCAAATCGTACAATCCAACATCAAATCACACAACCCAAAAACCATAAAATCCAGCTTCAAATCGTACAACCTAGCATCAAATCATACAATCAAGCATCAAATCATATAATCGAGCATCAAATCATACAACCCAACAATCGTTTGATCAGGTATAAAATTGTACAACCTCATAGCAACCGTACAATCTAGATGACTTGTTCAATCTAGACAATCGTACGTTCCAAGAAACTGTACAATTAACTGGTGTAGTTGTTATCGTACAATTATATGATTTCAATCTTAACCCTGACACTCCTCTCTCGGGCAATTGAGTGGTTCATTGTTGTTTGATCAATTTTGCAGAACTCTAGGTTAATATTTTAGGTTTCATTCACTTCATTCACATACCTCCTTCAAGTGTAATCTCCACTTTGTTGTTCATTCAACAAAGTTTTTTGTGATGCATAAGTGTACAGCTTGTTTCCTACAAATAATTTTAATCAATCTTTGACTTTGGCCATTTATTAATGTGATAAATAATTGTTCAAGAATTATTACCTCCAATCTCCTCTATTCCTCATCTGGCCCCTAAATAAATTAGCAACCACTCTTCACGTTGCAGATTTCGCACATCACGATTGTTGTCAAATTCTCAATTTGTCCACTACTTTGGTAATTTAGACAATATGTTTTGTTTTTCTACCCACCAAATGTGTTTTATCAACTTTGTTATACCCTATTGTTGGTGTGCAACTAGTTTTGCAAATCTCAACATCGCCATCACAACTATTCCTTGTTGGACTGCAATGCACCAAATGATTTTTTGGTAACCTGTACAATTAGAAGCAATAGAACATGCACAATACCAAATACACAATTTACAACAAGTCTCACAAGGTTAATAGATAAAATGACATTTATTTATGTGATTGCAATTACAAAGTCGAGTTAAGACTTCTGATCCCTCTCTTTGCCAACCTCATTTTAGACAAAAAATAAACAATTTATAGCCGCAGTTGCACAAGAGGTGGACGGTTGGATTTTCATCTCCATGACTGTTCATATTTCTAGTATTGCCAGGATGCTCTTGCATCATACTCATCGGGTAAAGAAAATGGTTCATGAAAATTCAATAATTTTTCAATTTGAAACCCGTATTTGGCAATCTCAGATGCATTCATCCATGTGGCATCCTCAATTTTTCGATTCTTTCATTTGACTAAGTATTCATGATATTCCTTGCCCCTCATACTTTTGCCAACCCTCAAATCTATGATCATCTCAATTTCATCACATTCCTTTTCTGGTAGCTATCGTACCCAATCAATGGTTGGAAGTCTTGAAACTACATCCTCTTGTTCACAAGTTGGTCCTTCATGGTATGGGTATAAATCAACAACATTGAAGATGTGTGATATATCCACTCCTTCTAGCAATTCTATTTCGTAAGCATTGGTAGCAAACTTCCTCAAGACCTTACAAGGTCCAATTTTCTTCCAGTTTAATTTATTGTAAGTACCTTTTGGGAATCACTCCTTTCGTAAATATGCTAGAACCAAATATCCAACCTAAAATTCTAGCACTCTTCACTTATGATCAATGTGTTGTTTATACTTCATGACACTCCTTTCTAAATCACTTCATACATCTTGATGTAAATCATGAATATAGTTAGCAAAATCCTATGCAATAGCACTTGGTCTCTGCAAATCAACTGTCTTTCGTAACTCATCTACTCCACGTAGATGTATCCCATAAAAAAATTGGAATGGACTTTTACCCGTGCTTCGATTCACTAAGATTTTATATGCAAACTCTGCTTGTACCAAAATAGTATCCCAAAGCTTCACCTTCTTGTTGACCAAGCATCTCAGCAAATTTCCAAGACTCTTATTCACAACCTCAGTTTATCCATCGGTTTGTGGATGATAAGTTGAACTAAATGCCAACTTAGTACCCAACTTCTTCCACAATGTCCTCCAAAAATGACCCACAAATTTGCTATCCCTATCTGAAACAATACTCTTTGGTAACTCGTGCAATCTCACCACTTCTGTAAAGAATAAAGTAGCAATATCTGTCACATCATTCATCTTTTTACAAGTTATGAAATGCACCATCTTTGAGAACCTATCGACCACAAAAAAATAGTCATTCCTCCTTTGTGTCCTCGGAAATCCAAGGACAAAATCCATGCTTATATCTTCCCACGGTCTCTCTGGAATGGATAATGGTTGATATAATCTAGTATTTTGGCTCTTTCCTTTTGCATGTTGGCATACCTGGAAACCTTGCACAAATTTTCTTACATTAATATTCATTCTAGGCCAATAGTAACCTTATTCAAGTTGTTTATGGTTTTGTCCATCCCAAAATGTCCTGTAAGTCCTCCACAATGTTTTTTTCTTATTAGATTCACTCTCATTAAACTTCATGGTATGCATAGTCGATGCCCCTTGAATAACATCCATTCTTGGATGAAATATTCAAGCCATGGAGTCCTATCTCCTATAGTAGGATAACTACATGCTACCCAATCTTCCTTGAAATCTTCATCATCCTTATAAATCTCCTTCATGGCATCAAAACCGACAACTTCTACTCTCATCATATTCACCAGCAAGTTTCATATGACAAGATAAATGAGTACTCTTGCAATAATTCAACCCACTTCATATGCCTTTGATTCAACTTACTTTGATTGTTGATAAACTACAAAGTATAATTATCAGTGAACAAGATAGATTCTTTGGGCAGCAAGTAATGCCTCCATTTTTTAAGAGCTTGAATAATAGCATAAGAATCTTGGTCATAGACCGAGTATTTCCTCTTTGCTTCATTTAGATTATCGTTGAGATAGGTAATGGGTTTACCTTCTTGGCTTAAAACCCCTCCTATTGTTGTTCCACTTGCGTCACAATCCACATAAAAAATCTTGTTGAAATTCGATAATGCTATAACTGGTTGCTTGGTTACCTTTTCCTTTAGGACTCAAAAAATATTTTCTACTACACTTGTCCACTTAAATTCATGCCTTCCTCCCTTTAAGGTTTTTGTAATCGGTGTACAAATCCCATTAAATTTTATGATAAATTTCCTATAGAAATTTGCCAAACCATGGAAACTTGTTGCCTCAAACTTACTCTTTGACGACAACCAATTTACAATGGCCCTAACCTTCTCGGGATCCATTCACAATCCTCTTGATGAAATCACAAAACCCAAGTACACCAAATATTCCTTCATGAAACTACACTTCCTCAAGTTGACCAACAACTTCTCTTCCTTCAATCATTGTAAGACCAGTCTCAAATGTGTCAAATGCTCTTCCTTGCTCTTACTAAATATCAAAATATCATCTAAATAGATGATCACAAACTTGCCAAGAAATGGCTTAAGTACTTCATTCATTAACTTCATAAAGGTACTAGGTGCATTTATCAACCCAAATGGCATGACCAACCGCCACTCATACAATCCATATTTTATCTTGAATGCAGTTTTCCATTCATCTCCTTCCCTAATTTGAATCTGATGATAACCACTCTTCAAATCTACCTTTGTGAAATACTTTGCTCCACTCAAGCAGTCCATCAAATCATCCATGTGAGGTAATATAAATCTTTATTTTATGGTTATCTTATTGATAGTCCATGAATCTGTACACATATGTCATTCTCTCCCATTCTTGGGTGCAAGTATAGTTGGGAATGCACATGGGCTCAAACCCTCCTTGATCAACCCCTTGTTCAATAATTCTTGGACTTGTTTATTTATTTCCTCATTCTCCATTGGTGTCAGTCTATATGCTACCTTATTGGGTAAACTTGATCCTGGAATCAAATTTATGTGGTGGCTAATACTCCTTATTGGTGGCAATCCATTTGATAATTCTTTTGACAAAATTTTTGCATACTTTACCAACAACTTCTTGACTTCCCCTAGGACCTCATCCTTTCAATTTTCTGTCCCACCCTCTATGTGTTTGACAATCAATGCAAAATATGTCTTCTTGCTTGTCATTTACTTTAAAAATTGCTTTCCAAAATTCAAACATACCTTCGAACCATTGTCCTCTCTTTCATCCTTGTCCTTCAATGGACCCAACACATACTTCATACCATCCTTCATAATTTTGTAGGTGTTTTCCCTACCATCATGTATAGTCTTTCTGTCAAATTTCCAAGGTCTTCCCAACAACATATGGCAAGCATCCATAGGCACAATATCACACATGACCTCATCCCTGTATGATCAAATTTAGAATTTCACCTGACACTTTTCACTGACTAAAATTTGGTGTACCTCTTGCAGCCAAGAGACTTTGTATGGATTGGGGTGCTCTATCTGACTCAACCCTACTTTCTCTACCATTTCACTGGATACAATATTATCCGTACACCCACTATCTACAATAACCTTGCAACATTTACCCCCTAATTTGCATATTGTTCTAAAAAGAATTCTCCTCTAAGTAGGTTCACATTCTCTCTTTTTAGGTTTTAGAACTCTCTTTATCATGAGAGATTCTCCTTGTTTCGATTTCTCCACGTGTCTTGGGGAAGCAACAATTTCCTCATATGCTACTACAACATGGTTCCTAATATACTTTCCTTTACCACCACTTTCTTGTGCATTTGTACATTCAAATGCTCGATGACCATCTTCTCCACACCTATAACACCTTCCAGAGAATCCTCTATCCCTTCCTCTACCAAAGCTACCTCTTCCCCTTGAGAAATGTTCCCCTCCTATGGCATTCTAGCTGAAGTCATTATGAGAAGTGGTAGCTTCTTCTTCATGTTTTTGTTGTCCCCTTCCACTGTTTGCTTACCCTCGTTCTTGTGAGGATAATCCTCTTCCTCTTTGATTATTTTGTTGTCTTCTCAATAACTTCTCTTCAGCCTTCAAGGCATATTGGTAGGCTTCTTCTATCGTTCTTATCTTTATCATGCTGAATTCATCCTATATGGACAACCATAGTCCATTGATATACTTCAAAAACTTCTCCTCGTCATCTTCTACATGACCAACTCGAATGGTGAGCCTATATAATTCTTGGGTGTAATATTTCACAGTCATCTCTTTTTATCTCAAATTTTGCAGCTTCCTAAAAAGGCCCAGTTGGTAACCTGATGGAAGGAATTTGGCCTTCAACTTGGTGACCATTTTTCCCATGTCTTAATCTTCTATTTTCCTTTTCTTTGTCTCTCAGTTTGAATATGGTCCCACCACAAGGACGTGTGACCTTTTAACTTTATGTAAGCAAATTTCACTCTCTTGGGATCTATAATTGACTCAAAATCAAAATACTTTTCCATCTCTCCAATCCAATCGATGAGTTTTTCAGGGTTTAAATTTCCATCATATGATGGGGTTTCTAACCTTGGATTCTTGCCCATGTTAGAAATTTCTTGGATTAACCTTTCTCCTAGGTCCCCTCCTTCCTCTTTATTATGAACTTCTACTTGGTCTGCTCCCTCTTCTTCACTGTCACTCACATATTCAAATTGGATGCCCCTCCTCTAGGAATTTTCCAATGCATCCAATCAAGCAATGATTCTTCTCATCATCTCTGCCAAATCTGTAGCTCGAGGTCCTTACGGTATCCCTCTTCCTCGATGTGCCATCTTTCCTTAGGTGCATATCACTCCTTGCTCCTCAAATATCTTCTGGATTTGATACCAAACGATGCAGTAAACAACACAACTCCCAAGTGTATTCCAATGGAAAACTAATAACCATTCATTTCGATCATTCAAGCCATAATTTGTACAATCCAGGGTTATGCATGGCGGTGAAACTTCACCATTTGGATGAAAAGTACGATTTTCAAAAATTGAAAATTACGAATTTTGGGGGACCTCAACGTCGGCCATTTTCCTAGAAATTTTCAAAATAAATAAATTTTAGGTGTCGGTTCACCGTGCTTCGATAAGAGTATCATAGTTATTTTTAAAATTTTGCAAGTAATCTCGCCTAAATAAAGTACCCTTTTCGCCCTAAAATTTTAAAATTTCTAAATTATCTCATCCAACTTGCCAAGTATACCTCTATATATAATTAACACCCCAGGGATAATTTTCATTTTCGGATCGTGTTCTATACTCGACGAATATACCGACACATTTCTTCACAAGACCGAAACCTTTTCTACGACCAGACATAACCAGTTCTACAATCAGACGAAACCTCATCTGACATCGTCCATAACTATTTTTGCAACCAGATCAAATTTTACAACCATATGGAACCACGCTTGCATTAGGAACCTCGTATACAACCGTTTGGAACCATTTTTGCAATCGGATCAGACTCTGCAACCGTTCGGAACCACTCCTATGACAAGATCCACTTTTATAGCCGGACGAAACCACTTTTGCACCTGGATCCTGTTCTACAACCGTTTGAAACAACTTTTGTAGTAAGAACTTTCTTTGCAACCAAAAAGAACCACTTCTGCACTCGGATCCTGTTCTGCAACCATCCTGAACCACTTCTACAGTCGGAACCTGTCATGCAATCGGATGAAACCACTTTTGCAGCTAAACCTTTTTTTGCAACCGAACGTAACCATTTTGCAAGTGGGTCATGGTCTACATTCGATCGAAACCATTTTTGCAATCGAATCATATTTAACCGGATCCTGTTCCGCACTGGACCTCTTTCTACACCAAGTTCTCTGTCATTGCTCTGCTTGCCATGTTTTTCTTTATTTTGCCATGTTCTACATGTTATCCCTTGTACATAATATTATATTTTTTGACATGTACATTTAATTATTTTCTAATATTGTTCTGCACCACACCAATATATGATCCCTCTTCAACATTCGGAATGTCATTGCTTTGTTTCCATATTTTTCTTTGTTTTTCCTTGTTATAAATGTTTTAAAACTCTTTGATTCTTAGTTTCAATTCAAATCTTTTTTTTCTTGCTAAGATTATACATGAGTAAATGCTTTGGTTCTCTAAAGACACATTGATGCTCTTTTTCTCCGAACACATTTTGATTCTCTATTTCTAGACCATTTTGTGCTATAATATGATATTTTTCGACATACGTATCACCAATTATTTTTTCTTAAAGAAAATTTTTCTTAAATTGATTTTAATTTGAATATTAATTATTTTTGTGCTCTTATCAGTTAAAGTGCTTTCACCAGAAAACGAACCAGTTGCATAAACTGATAAAATCATAATAAAGAATGGCAGGAAACAAGTATGTATAATCTACCACCCAAACAATTGTTTATTCTATTTACAATATTATCTTAAGACCTCCAAAAAGTACACCCTCTTCAACATTTTATTACTCTACTGAATTGAAAACATTTTTCGTAACAAGTAAAATGTCACCTAGTGATGGAAAGAAGGCACCAAATCTTCTGCTGAAAAGAGTATCCTCAAATATTTTAGCCAAACTTTGAAATGCGACGAGCCAACAAAATCCATGTAAATTCAAGGTACAAATGATTTTTGACTTCCTAGTATGTGCTTGATTACTGATTTGAATATTTTTTTGTAATTTTTTATCAATGAATGATAAAAAATATTATGGTATGCCACTATGCAGAATACCCTGTCGATCATGATATGCCTCCACTTGAAGATATTCCCCAACAAGAGATGCCTATTAATGAAAATCCCCTTGAAAATGACATCCAAAAAACACTTGAAGACAACACTCAAAATGAAATCACAATTGAAAATGAAAGTTATAAATCAAAATCATTACAAGCTTCATTTGAATCTTCAAACAAAAATTCCAAAAAAAGAAAAGTGTCTAACTGGATACTTGGAAGTGGATTTAGGAATGAATGGGTAGAAATATTTCCCTGGCTTGAGCCTGTCATGACTGAGGATAACCAAATCGATGAAAAAGAATGTAGATGCAAAATTTGCAGTTGGAGACTTGGTAAGGATCATAGGCTTCAAAACAAGATTGATACAATTGAAAAACATGCTGGAAAAGCTTATGTAAAAGTTATAAAAAGTGATGGAGCAAAGAGGCGTAATAACAATACTTGTTGTTGGGACTGGAGCTCTGCAAAAAGATGAACTAGGGTTTTTGGAGCTAGGGAAAAACTAGGGCATCAGTTGGGTAGCCGAAGAGATTTCTAGTTACTATGGATTTGAAGACAAGACTGTTGCCCTAGGAGGGTCCAATGGGGACACCTCCGGATCCTCTTCTAGAGAGACATAGTTCTTTTGCAGATTTGTTAAAGGATAAATCTCCATCAAAGACTAAAGAAGCACAAAAAACTACACTAAAAATGCTCTTTACGGATGCTGGAAATAGATCAACATCTCAACGAGTTAATGGATGCTTGCCATAGTCAGAATCAAGGCCAAAGATTGTCATTGAGCAAAGGATGGTTGAAGAAACAGTTTTATATAGAGCCAATCATGACTTGATCTATAAATTCATGGGTATTCACCCTACCCTGAATTTTTTGCATTCCTAGGTCCGGTAAAACTGGGAGCCTCTTGGTGAGTATTCTTTATGGTTTATTAGCAATGGATATTTTATTGTTAGTTTTTCTTCACTTGCCGATAGAAATAGGGCTTTCGAATCAGAAAAGAGGAATCATGGTCCGACAAGATTATTTGTTCAACCCTGGAGAGTGGGATTTGATCCTCGAATTGAACCCACTATTGTCCCGGTTTGGATCCGTTTGTATGCACTTCCAATGGAGTTTTGGAGTGAGCAGGTATTGGAAATTATCGGTAATTCCCTTGGAAGACATTTGGGTGTTTCCAAAGACATAATAGAAGGAAAAATAGTTGTTTATGCAAGATTATGTGTGGAAATGGATCTTAGCTAGCCTTTACCGATAGAGGTGGAACTAGAACTTGCAGGACTATCTTGGATTCAATAGCTGGATTATGAGGCTTTGCCCTTCAGATGCAGAGTCTGCCACAAACATGGGCATTTGGCCCGATCTTGCCCAAATAATATGAACATAAAAATGGAGGCTCCTCTAGGAATTTCAAATCCTCCTAAGAAGGGTAAGTCAACAATAAAAAAATAACCAACCAATATTTATCAGGGTAAAGAAGCACAGAGAGATGGTTTTGAACCGCCCAAAAGAAGGAGAAGGCAAAAGAAAAAAGATGGTAAAGAGCAAACCCAACTCAAGCCCTTCAATAGGTATGAGATATTTAAGACACTAATGGACCAAGAAGAACAATTCATGGAAGGAGTGGACGGGATTAATGAAAATAATAACATCCATGTTCAAGCTTCTCTCTCATCTCCCCCCGTCATAGAGCAGGTAATTGAGTACGAGTGAGTCACCGTAGTCGGGAGAGTGTAGGGGCATTGATAGTGCATAACCAAGAGCAGCCAATAATTAAGGATGTCGGCATGGGAATAGCGAGAAAAGAACGAGAGAAAGGCAAACTTTAGGGATAAATCAGGTGGAAAAGAGATCAAATAATAGCAACTCTCAAGGAGTGGGTAGAAAATCAAATAAGGAATTGATAGCAGTTCAAGGAGACAAACTGATCACTGGAGGATCGGTGAGGCTAATAGATTTTTACTGCTCCCAAGGTAACCAATGATTATATAATCATGGAATGTTAGGGGTTTAAACAGTAGAACCCATCAATCTGCTGTTCGAAGACTTAGAAAAATGTAAACCAGATTTTTTGCTTATCCAGGAGACAAAAATGTCGTTAGATCTTATGTGTAAAACAGTTAACAAAATTTGGAGTGGTGCTGGTCATATGGAAGTGGCTACCCAAGGTGCCTCAGGGGGGATAGTTACTCTTTGGAACTCTCTTGAATGGACTGCAATAGAACATATAGCTTGGAGGGGTGTTCTCACATAACATTTTAGAAATAGTCATAGCTGAACATGTTTTAATCACAAATTTTTATGGGGCTCAAAACCTAGATGGTCGGATGCATCAATGGAAAGTTGTGCATAACATGAGAGTCTCAAGGGAAGATTTAGACTGGATTATTGCTTGGGGATTTTAATGCTAAATTATACTCTAGAGATCAGGAAGGGGGAACCCCAATTTTGGACCTAGGGGATCGTCTTATGATTGCCCAAGTCCAGGCATTACACTTGGTGGATATTAAATGCCCTGGAACCAACTATACTTGGACTAATAAGAGAAGGGAGCCACATAGTAGGAAGGTGAATTTAGACCATTTTTTGGTTTCACAGGAGGCATTTGTAATATGAAATATAAAATTTCAGATTTTGGAGGGTCCAGTTTCAGATCACTTTCCCATTTTGTTGGAAGGAGGGATCAAGACAGCGCAACATCACAAACCATTAAAATTTGAAAACTTTTGGTTACAAAAAGAGGAACTTCGAAAGAAAATTCTATAGTGGTGGGAATAAGGTCACCCAACATATGGGACAACAATGTTTAGATTCCACAAACAACTTCATTATGTCAAAGTTCAACTAAAACAATGGAGACGAGCTAACAATACAGACTTCTAGGTCCAAAGAGCTCCATTGGTAGCCAGATGGGATGAGGTTCAAAAACACTTTAGGGAAGGAAAAATTACATACCAGATCAAAGAAGAGGATGATGCATTGCGTAAAGCGGTTGAGGACATTGACAACCAAGAGGAGACCTACTGGAAATAAAGAGCAAGAACTACTTGGTTATTAGAAGGTGATAAAAATAATCCATTGATACTCTTCCATGTATGCATCTCCATTCAATGGATTATTTTTCTAAACTATTTAAGGAAAGTATGGTGCAAGATGAAGAGGCTCAAAAAGACGTTATTGTTGTCATACCCTTTGTTATCTCTAAAGAAGAAAATTAGATCCTTCTTAAACCCATTGATAGAGAGGAACTGAAGAATGTAGTCTTTGGAATGAGCATCGGAAAAACTCCAGGTCTAGATGGCTTTCCAATTGAGTTTTTTCAGGCCTTTTGGGATAACTTGGAGGAGGATGTAATGGTTGTTATAGAGGAGTCCAAAGGTAGTAAAGGAATGCTTAAAGCATTAAATCATACTTTCATTACCTTAATTCCAAAAGGGGAGGAGGGGGTACATATTTCAGATTATAGACCTATTGCCTTATGCAATGTCATATATAAAATAATCACAAAGGTAATGGATGAGTGGCTAAAACCTTTTCTACATAACATTATCTCCTCAGAGCAAGGGGTTTTTTTAGAGGGTAGGCAAATCTTGGATGGTGTGGTTCTAGCTCAGGAGGCAATCCATTCAATGCAAAAATCTAGTAATAGAGGAATGTTCATAAAATTAGATATGTTAAAGGCTTATGATAGGGTGGAGTGGAGCTTCTTGTCAAAGATGATGGTAGCCTTTGGTTTCTCTCAGGATTGGATAGAATGGGTCATGAGTTGTGTTTCTACTCTGACATACTCAGTGTTAATCAAGGGTCTTCCTTCACAATCATTTAGAGCTACTCGAGGCCTTCGTCAAGGAGGTCCTTGCTCTCCCTATATTTTTCTCATATTGGCTAAAGGATTGGGTAGACTTATCTTGAGGAGAAGACAACAAGGTTTGCTAACAAGTATCAAGGTGGGTGAGGAAGTTTTGACTCACCTTCAGTTTGTGGATGACACTAGATTGGTGGGAGTGGCCAACTTCAGGGAAGCAAGAATGATTAGAGATACACTTAATGTCTACATTAGGGCTACAAACCAAGTCATCAATGATAAAAAAACCAAAGTGGTCTTTTTCAATCTTGATCAAGGGCTTCAGGACAGAGTTTTAGAGATCTTGGGATTCACAAGGACTTCTCTCCCAGTGGTATACTTGGGGTTCCCTTTGCATTTTAAAAAACTAAAAATAGATATTTGGAGGAATCTTTTGGATTGTATCAAGGAAAGAATTAATCATTGGTCTCACAAATGGTTAAGCTATGGGGGTAGATTAGCTTTTTTACGATCGATCATTCAAGGCCATGCCAATTTATAAATTTTCTATCCTTGCTGCCCCACATACTGTATGGAAAGAGTTGGACAAGATGGCTAGAAAATTTTTATGGGAAGGACTAAAAGGAGAGAGGAAATGGGCCCTAGTAGGTTGGGATAAAGTAAGCTAGCCTAAGGTAAAAGGAGGTTTGGGACTGATAAGATCAAAGTTAAATAATGAAGCTTTGGCTGGAAAGCTTTATTGGAGGTGGATTTCCCAACCAACTTCTTTATTCAGTAGAATATTAACTAGTAAATATTTGGGACATGTAAACCCAAATGAGGTGGGTCATTTCTCTTTGGATGGTAATGGATCCTTAGTGTGGAAGGCTCTCAAGTTAGGATCTCAGGTAGTAAAAGATAGATTATTTTGGAAAGTGGGGAGAGGGGAGAAGGCTCGATTTTGGACTGATTCATGGGATCAATACCCACCTATCATTGTTGAATTTCTTGAATTGCAACCAATAAAAACAACCATAGAAATCAAGGGATGGGTCCAAATTGAAAGTTATTTCAACACTAGTCAGTTGGGGGATTATAAGTTTAAGCAGTTTAAGAAGTTGGATGAGTGGCCAATTTCAATCCCTCCGGATTTGACACCCATCATGACTAAAATCTTGGCATAAATATTTCTCATAGGTAGAGACGAGGAGGATGAATTAGCTTGGGGCTATGGGAGCCTTGGTGTCTACACAGTGAAGGACAGATATTATAATATCCTTCCAGAGCCTCCTCCTCATACATATCAGGTTGAGGATTGGAGAAAGATTTGGCAGCCTAAGGGTTGGCCGAAAGTAAACTTTTTTGCCTGGCAGTTCATGAATAATGGAATTCTTACTTTTGATAATCTCAGATGTAAGGGAATCATTGGTCCATCTCAATGTGTGTTATGCTACAAGAGCGAGGAAACAGCTGACCACTTGATGTTTGAGTGCCCATTCACGTGCCAGATTTGGGAGAGATGGTTTTTATATTATAAAATTCAAGTTAATGGTGATTTGAATCAGCCTAATATTTTGGAAATATGGAAGAGGGATAGATTTAAATCTTAGCTCTTTGTATTGGTTGGGAGCTTAGATTAAACTTTATTTTGTGGCAAGTGTGGTTGGAGAGAAATGCTAGAATTTTTAGAGAAACTTTTCTTCTTTAGATGGAGTTTGGTAGGTCATTTGGAGCAAAGTCACAGAAACTGTGGCAGTCTATGCTAAAGAGGAAAATCAAGGTTGTTATTGAGGCAATGGAAAAGGAAGTTGAAGTGCAAGAGGGACAAGATAGAGCTAGTTGGAAACCACCCCGGAAGGTTGGATTAAAATTAATAATGATGGAGTTGTAAAAGGCAATCTGGGTAGAGCTGGAATTAGAGTGGTTTGCCAGAATCATGTTGGAACAAGGTGCTCTATTGGGAACTGCAAGGCTTGGGAAGAGCCACAAACAATGAAGTAGAAGCCTTAGCTATCAAATCTGCTTCTATTTGGGCAGTAAAATAAGGTCATAGGAGGATAATACTAGAATCAGATTCTCAAATAATGGTTGGAGCTCTAGATTGCATGAGGAACTTTGCTTTGAAAAATTGGAGGTTGAGGATTCTTGTCACTCAAATTAAGTAATTATAGAAAGAATTAGATGATGTGATTCCAGTTTATGTGAGTAGAGATCTAAATAAAGTGGCAGAATTCCTGGCTAAGATGGGTGCTGAGAAGGAGGTAGGGGTTCAGTGCCACAGTGACATGGCTATTGAGGATGAGGTGATTAGGCAGGGTGTTGAAAGGTCCCTGAACCTTGTTCAAAGCAACCGTGGGCCTCCGAAGAGGGAGGCAAAGGGGAAGAACGACGGTAGCAGACCGAGACAACCTAAAAATAGTAGGGGCCACCTAAGGTAAAGACGCCCAGAGGAACCAATTATAAGAACTAACTTTTTTTGCATGTTTTCCAAGAAGACCAAAGAGGCCCATGAGCTAAAGATCAAAGAAAAAACAAAGCACCACAAGGAGAAAGGTGTCACGATTTCGTGACATGTTGCTTTTTCATGGTCCAAAGAAAAGGGAGAAAGCAAGGAGGAAAAAGTGTCACGATATCGTGACATGTTGCAACGTCGCGGCCAAAGGAGGAAAAGGTGTTGCGATATCGCGACAAGATGCATCATCACGACCGAAGGAGAGAAAGTGTCATGAAATTGTGACATGTTGCAATGTTGCTGCCAGAAGAGAAGAAGTGTCGCGATATCATGACATGTTGCATCATCGTGGCCAAAGGGGGAAAGGTGTCGCCTTATTGCGACATGTTGCATCGTCGAGGCCAAAGTAGAAAAGGTGTCGCGATATCGCAACATGTTGCATCTTCGTGGCCAAAGGAGAAAAAGTGTCATGATATTGTGACATGTTGCATCGTCGCGGCCAAAGGAGAAAAAGTGTCGCGATATTGTGACATGTTGCATCGTCGCGGCCAAGAGAGAAAAAGTGTCACGATATCACGACATGTTGCATCGTCGAGGCCAAAGGAGAAAAATGTTGTGATATCGTGACATGTTGCATCGTCGCGGCCAAAGGAGAAAAAGTGTCGCGATATCGTGACATGTTGCATCATCGCGGCCAAAAGAGAAAAAGTGTCGCAATATCATGACATGTTGCATCATTGCGGCCAAAAGAGAAAAAGTATCGCGATATCGCGACATGTTGCATCGTCGCGGCCAAAAGAGAAAGTGTCGCGATATCACGAAATGTTGCATCATCACGGCCAAAAGAAAAAAGTGTCGCGATATCGCGACATGTTGCATCATCATGGCCAAGAGAGAAAAAGTGTCGCGATATCGCGACATGTTGCATCATCGCGGCCAAAAGAAAAAAAGTGTCGCGATATCACGACATTTTTCTCTTTTGGTCGCAACGATGCAAAAAGAGAACATGTTGCATCGTTGCGGCCAAAAGAGAAAAAGTGTCGCGATATCGCGACATGTTGCATCGTCGCGGCCAAAAGAGAAAAAGTGTCGCGATATCACGACATGTTGCATTGTCGCGGCCAAAGGAGGAAAAGGTGTCCCGATATCGCGACATGTTGCAACGTCACGGCCAAAGAAGAAAAACTGTCGCGATATCGTGACATGTTGCATTGTCATAGCCTATGGAGGTAAAAGTGTCGCGATATCATGACATGTTGCATCGTCGCGGCCAAAGGGAAAAAGTTTCACGATATCGCGACATGTTGCATCATCACGGCCAAAAGAGAAAAAGTGTCGCGATATCGTGACATGTTGCATCGTCACGGCCAAAGGAGGAAAAAGTGTCGCAACATCGCGACATGTTGCAACGTCGTGGCCAAAAGAGGAAAAGTGTCGTGATATCGCGACATGTTGCATTTTCGCGGCCAAAAGAGAAAAGTGTCGCGATATCGTGACATGTTGCAATTTCATAGCCAAAGAAGAAGAAGGAAAAAAGTGTCATGATAACGCGACAAGTTGCATCAACAGACCAAACCGATCCCCCTGGCAACATCTCACATTGTGCAATCATTGAAACTTGTTGGATCGTGCCTTAGGCCAATGGGGAGGGAGTCTCTCCATACTTGAATGTCAGATTCGCTGACTCCCCTGTTTGCTAGGTAATGGTTTAAGAGATTTGACTCCAAAGCAAATCTTTTTTTACTGTTGTAACCTTGTGTTCTCTCTAATTAAGGCTGGGAATAGTCTCATCCCATCTTGTAAATGATCTTTGTTTTAATGCAAGTTTTTTCAAATTTTTCAAAAAAAAAAAAGTTATAAAAAGTAATGGTGAACTTAGTAAAGAAGCTAAGTGGAAGGATGCATCAGAATGTATGCATTTAAGATATGCTATAGAATATGACAATCACTTAAAGCAACAACAATCTCTTATTGAGAAAGGTGGAACAATTGCAGCCCAATTTCATAAAATACAGAAGACTATTTTAGCTTCAAAAAGTATGCAGTTTGTCGTTGTTTACAATATTCTCAAGAAAGGTAGACCAATGTCCGATTTTATTGATTATAAGCAACTATTACGCCTTTTTAATGTGCAAAACCTTCCTAGTTCTCATTGGTCAGACCGAAGTGGTTGGGAAATGGCAAAATGTTTATCTTTGGTTGAGAAAGAAGACCTAAGGGAGCAATTTAAACTTGCCAAATTCATTTCACTTTCTATTGATGAGGTAACAATTGTGGACAACACATCTTGGATTTGCATGCATGTGTACACATTTCAAAATCATATTAGAAGGTCTATTTTGTTGGGAATACATAAGATGTTGGAAAGTTCAAATGCAAAAAATATTTATAATGTTGTTGTCAAAAGTTTAAAGAATATTACGGGAATGAATGATATAGACATAGCAACAAAGTTAATTTGCGTTGGAGCTGATGGAGTTGCTATTATGCAAGGTCACAAGTCTGGTCTTTGTGTTCGACTCCAAACCACAATTGCCCCATATATGATTCTCATTCATTGTATGGCTCATAGAGTTAATCTTGCATATAAAATTGTGAGCACATTTTCAAATGTTGCTAAAGTAGAAAACCTTATTCGTGAAATTCATTCTTATTTCTCATTAAGTCCAAAAAGGTTTGCAGAGTTTCAACAGTTTGCACTAGGAGTTATAGAAGGGAAAAAATTGTTAAAATATGTGGATACAAGATGGATTTCACTATATCAACCTGCTCAGAGAGTTTTTGCATAATATCAATCATTGACAGGGTTTATGCATGCAAATCGTAGGATAGTTGATAAGGCAAAAGATATGTTGTTCCGTTTGACTAACTTGGAAACACTTTTGACCTTATGTGGTATTCTTCCAATGTTAAAAGAAATGAATAGATTAATTAATATTGCACAAGAGAGATCCATCTATATCATTGATTTTATGAGGATGAGAAAACAAATATGCGTGCTTATAGATACATTATATGTGTCTAAAGTAGATTTTATAGAACCTTTATTTGATAGTTGGAATACATTGATAAACATGAACAATCCAAAAAGCTTCTTGAAGTTTGACATCAATGATCATCTTTGTATTAATGTTCATGAAAATATGGTACCTGTTTATTGTTTTGAAAGGCAATCAAGTATAGTTGTGGAATATTTTGAAGAAGTTCCTGTAACACACAATAGATTTCATGTTATTATACAGAAAACAAAGTGTAATTTGTCAAAAATAGCAAAATATTTGACAAGTGAGATAAGAGATCGGTTTCAGAGAGATGAGTTGCTCGAGTCCATGGGTGTGGTTAACCCCATGTTTTGGGGACCTTGTATTGAATACAATTTTGCAAATGAGTTGTTTATTAAATATATGGGTAACCTCATTGACCATTTCAATAAGAGTGTGGAAGTCAATGGTGTTGAAATTAAAGGTATACTCAACAATGATCTTTTGAAAGAATAGTCATCGCATTTTGGAAGAACAATGGTTGTGCAAACATCACTTATGACAGGTGTCCATGAGATTGGTTCCATTGCACATTTGTGGCAAAAATTGTATCCAAGCACAATCTTACGAGATACAATAAGTGAATACTTTTGTTTATATGAATTATGTGAAACAATGATTTTGGGGTCAGTCGAAGATGAAAGAGTTTTCAGTGCACTTTCTTTTGTTAAATCTAAACTCCACAACAGACTCGACAAAAATTTAGAAAATTGTTTAAGAATTTATGTGTCTTCATATCAGTTGGATACATTTTCGTATGATAGAGCTTTGGCACACTAGAGTTCCTTGGTAGACAGAAGAGGAACGTCGAATACGATCGATAACTATGATGATGATGCTTTCAGTGATCAGATGGTGGAGACACATATTTTTGCTATGCTTCATAATGATTCTGGACAAGCTGAAATGTTTCAGCTTCCATAATGATAATTTTCCATGATTTCATTGACATTGATAAACACAATAGTGTTTTGATTTCACAAACTTCATAGAATATTTCACAATATTGTTCAAGATTTATAAGATTTTATAGAATTGTTGTTTTATATCACATTAGTGTTTCAAAAATTACATGTCTTATATCTTTTTGCAGTTTTTACAATTGTATGTTTATGTCATGATGTCTCAACTCTCTTCATTGATAAATCTTTATGTTTCATGTTTTAAATTTTATTATTGGTATATTAATGTTCATCTGTAATGTTATCTATAATGCTTTTGTTGTTGAGATGACCATAGTGAACAATATTAGCCAGAAATAAACTAAAATTGCAACACATATTTATAAATGCAAGCAAACTATGAATGATGGAAAACACAAAATGAGATAATGTCATTATCATTAGTTCAAAAAGAAACATATTACATTGTACAAAATTGTTGACTACAGTCAACTTGATAGCATATTACATTTTCAAATTTCAAAGTTAAACATTTGATTGGTGCTTGGTTGCTTCAATATCTGTTGGAGTTGTCGTTTCTTTTCCTTTGTCTGCATCTGTGTCACTCTCTTCTGGTAGTACTCCAACTCTCACGAGGTTATCACGTACTTTCACAATACTTGACACCAATTGCACTTCTTCTTTGTTTGGATCTTCAAGTATTGTTGGAAGCGTTTCCTTTGTTTTCTCAAGCACCATTTTCGGATCTTCTTTGAGCTTCTCCTTGATGTATTTTTTTAAACGATTATTTTTTGATATTTTTGATTGCATTTTCTTTTTCATTTCCATTGCATGATTCAAAAATATCTTCGCCCTTTTAAGATTGACGTCCATGCTCTTAACTTGTGTTTTTAAGTGTTCAAAATTTGACTGCAAAAACAAATTGAGAACATAATTAAAAAGGGTTATATTGAAATTATTTAATATTTTCAAGAAATATAAAAATTTTACTGCAATACAAAATAGAAACATAAAATGTTTTCTTACCTCAGCCATATCCCTTGTAGCCTCAACAACTGCAACTTTCTCCTTATCAGAAGCCCATTGGTTATAAAATGCTTGGGCTTCGACATTAATGTTCTCCAATCTACCAACAACAACATTCAAAACATCATCATCATAAATAAAATCAGACTGAACAGATCCTGATGTGGCCTATTTTAGAAGGCCATCAAGCTTTTCTGGTTCAAATTGAACCAAAGAATAAAGAGAATCTCTTTTTACATAATTTTTATATCGGGTATTTATTTCCCTTAAAAGGACCTTTTCCCGATATTCCCATTCCTTCAATTCCTTCAAATATTTTAACACAAACTGATTAATTGTAGCTTCTGTGGTTTCAGCTAATAAAACATTTTCATTAAAATCTACAACATTATCCCCAGTTTGAGGACCCTGAGGAGGGTTGGCTCCTTGAGCTGATGGCAATGTTGTCTCCTGAGCTGCAGGGTCAGTGGCTTCTCCTTGATCTCCTTCACCTCTCAGCACATATGTTGCCTTGAAGCCTTCAATGTTGCCCTACAAAAGATAATCCTCATCAAGTTGAATATTATCCAATCCCTCTGTAGAAACTTTTGGTGCCTGTGAATTTGTTGAAAATGTAAATTGAGACCATCCATACCCAGAACTTGGTGTTGGCATGTGTGATCTCTGTGGGTGTGAAAACCCACACCCAAAACTTTGTGCAGTGCCCTATGATCTCTATGAAAACAATCATTTTCCAACACCGATTTGCCCTCGCATAGGCATTGTCGAAGGTTGTGCCAGTGCCTGTCACTGATTTGGTGGAAGTGGTGGTTGTGGTGAAACCGGTGAGCGTGATGCAACCATTTGCTGTAATGGAGGCGGTGGTGGCATTTGGCCTCTAACTTGTGATGTTACTTGTTGATTTTGAGAATCAACTGAAAATAGTCAAAAACATTTTGTTAGAATTCTTTTGAAAATAAAAAAGATCTTAATTTAAATTAACTACACATAGATTTACCTGAAGACGATGAAACATGTTGAATTTGTGTTGCAATGGGGGAGGGGTTGGCCACACTAGATTTGGCTTGCATATTTTGTGCATACCTAGGTGTACGAGAAACCCCAAGAGTAGTTGCTTGCCTGGAACGTTTGTGTGACCTCTGCAAAGGTGTTGCTTCAGAGCCCGTGTCTTCAGAATCACCAGTTTGTTCCGGCCTGTGACCCCTTGTGGCAGCAATTTGTTTACTCCTTGTATTGTCTGCCTTCCCCTGCATATAGATGAAAAGAAAAATTAAAAAAATGGAATGTGATAAACTATAAAATAGTATGTCAAGGTCAATGATGTAGTTATTACCTTCAATTCCTCTGCTGACATAGCAATTGACTGTAGTGTTGCATGCACTACAGTTGGTACAGGAGTAGTCTGCAAATTATGAAAACACTCATAATAAAGAGCTAAAAGAAAATTAATAGTGCCCACAATGGGTTGTGTCTTGTTGGTTGCCATTTGCACCATGTGCAACTCGAACCTGATTCGATCCGAAATATAAGTGCACCAATCAAACTTTTGATTGTGCTCAGACTGAACAATATAAGCAAGTGCCCAAAACAGAATTTTTGGTCTTCCCATCAGAATTAGTCTGGCCTGGAAAAATTTGATAATGGCCTTCAGAGTTTGATGGTTAACATCACCGATTGATAAACCTCTTTTTGATTTGGCGGTAGAAGCTGCATAAAAAAATTAGATGTCAATTTACAAATTTGAAACATTGAACATTAATAAAATATAATTAACAAGATTTATACCTACCAAATATTTCGATGAGAGATCGTACTTGCTTTCGAGGTGTGCTTTGTCATCTGGAGACAACTGCAACCTCATCGACACTTGTGGAAAACCAATGAATGGAAGACCTATCAATCTGTTAATATCTCCAGGGGTGATGCTGAAAAGTAGATTTCTATTTCGTACTTTAATATTCACCGTAGCCCTGTCGTGGTCATAACCGAATATAATATGTTGCAGGAGGACTTTATCTATTCTGAATTGTGGCATGGAAATGAGGGTTGTTAAACCTACGTTATTGAGCCACCTAAAGTCCATCCCTGGGGTTGTCATCAAATCTGAAATCAAAGTGCACGAAAAATTCTTGAATTTTGGTGCAGGGGTGGAAGGGGTGGCCATCGCAAGAAGTTGGAAGTCGAAGAAAAAGGATTGGGAATCGAAAGGTTGATTGGAAAGGTTAGCTCTGGTTGTAGTAGTCGCAGAAATGAAATGGAAAAAATGACAGTTGATGCCCTTTTATAGATTGAAGAAACAGGGTTGACACGTGGTAGCATTGTATTGGACATGCGGTGTTGTTGATTGAACGTGTGACACGTGGTAGAAGAACCGGACCTTATTCCGCATGAGGCTCGCCACCCTAGAACTGGACCTTTTCTACATCCATTACAATGTAGGATCAGATCCTATTCTGCATCCGATCAGTGGCTAGATCATTTTATGTTTTCGATCCGAAACCGGATCATAGTATGCATCCGATCGGTGGTTGGATCATTTTATGCTTTCGATCCAAAATCGGATCATATTATGCATCTAGTTCAAATCCAGATCAGATTATGCATCCGGTCCAAGATCGGATCATAGTATGCATCCGATCGTTGGACGGATCATTTTATGCTTTCGATCCGAAATCGGATCATGTATGCATCCGGTACTTGACCGGATCATATTATGCATCCGATTTGTTACCGAACTATATTATGCATCCGATCCGTAATCGGATCATATTATGCATCCGGTCCGTGATCGGATCATATTATGCATCCGGTCCATTACCGGATCTTATTATGCATCCGGTCTGAGACCGGATCAAGTTTTGTAAAGTGGCTTGCATCGCCAAACTCCTTTTTCACCTGGTCCGATCAGAACTTTGAAATTCACCATTTTTTGCCAATTTTTTTGAAAAATAAGGTCATTCGCCATGCCATCATACATGCAGTTTGCCAGGATTCACCGGGTTTTCACAATAGATTAGCCATTTTTTTACAAGTACCTTTTGGGTCCTACCTCTTATGCATAACCTTAGTACAATAACATGGGTGATCCTTTAATTTAGCAAATCGTTCAATAGCTCAATAATCGTACAATATAGCAACAACCATACAATCTAGCATCAAATCATACGATCCAACATCAAATCGTACAATCCAACATCGAATCGCACAAACTAGAAACAACCGTACAATCCATATTCAAATCCTACGACCCAACACCAAATCATACAGCCGAGCATCAAATCGTACAATCAAGCATCAAATTGAACAACCAAAAAATTGTTTGATCAGGCAACAAATCGTACAACCTCATAGCAACCGTACAATCCAAATGACTTTTTCAATCTAGAAAGTTGTACATTCCAAGAAATTGTACAATTAACTGGTGCAGTTGTTATCGTGCAATTGTATGATTTCAATCTTAACCCTAACACTCCTCTCTCGGGCGATTGAGTGGTTCATTGTTGTTTGATCAGTTTTGTAAAACTCTAGGTTAATATTTTAGGTTTCATTCACTCCATTCACATACCTTCTTCAGGTGTAATCTCCACTTTGTTGTCCATTCAACAAAGTTTCCTGTGACGCACAAATGTACAACTTATTTCCTACAAAGAATTTCAATCAATCTTTGACTTTGGCCATTTATTAACGTGATAAATAATTTTTCGAGAATTTATTATCTTTGATCTCCTCTATTCCTCATCTGGCTCCAAATCAAACAACCCTCTTCACGTTGCAAATTTCGCGCACCTTGGTTGGAGTCAAATTCTCAATTTGTCCAGTACTTCGGCAATTCAGACAATATGTTTTATTTTTTTATCCACAAAATGTATTTTATCGGCTCTATTATACCCTATTGTTGGCGTGCAATTGGTTTTGCAAATCTCAACATCTCCATCACAACTATTCCTTAATGGACTGCAACACACCAAATGAATTTTCAATAACCTGCACAGTTAAAAGCAATAGAACATGCACAATATCAAATACGCAATTTACACAAGTCTCACAAGGTTAATAGATAAAATGACATTTATTTATTTGATTGGAATTACAAAGTCGAGTTAAGACTTCTATTGAGTGGTATTTTCACCCAATTGTGAAAGTACACTCTTCCTTGGGATTTGGGTTCCAAATCCCCTCTTGCAAAGAAGTTAAACAAACTTCTCCAAGGTCTCCGCTATATTAGCATTTGCATATATGTATTAGTAATCTCAAATAAAGATATTCAATTTAAATGCTTGGAACACCTTAGTGATTGCAAGTAACTGTAAACAAGGGGCAATGTTGGTTTATTTACCATGAAACTTTAGTGATTGTTCATTGAACCAAAATAAAGCAAATGTGAGTTGGCCCTCATATGACCATGATGTAGTGCCTTAATTCATTTTATCTTGAGAGTTTTAAGGTAGATTTTATCTTCTTTATTAAGTCCAAATATGGCTTCTTATCATGAAGATGAAGATAGCTTTCAATGTGATCGATAAACCATCCCTCTTTGGTGAAATAGATCTTCACAAAGAGGCAATAATTTATGGCCTTGAATAAAGGGCTTTAAATGGCACTTTAACTTATCCCTCTTAAATGAAATCAAATTTTCATCAAGATGAACAATTAAGTGCTTTGAAGAAAAGACCTTCAATGTAATACTCAAATTACCCCTCTTTCGTAAAATTAGAATTTTTATGAAGAGAGGGCAATTTTAGGCTCCAAAAATGGAAATTTGTAAAATGCCATAAAACATAAAACCTTCAATGAAATTGGAATTTTCATGAAGGGAATGTCATCATAGGCTCATGAGTGCAAAAAAAAACTGAAAAAATGAAATTTGACCTTAAAATGGAAATTTTCTATTTTCGGATTTTTAAAATCTGCAGTAAAACAACAACTTCGATGAATTTTTAAAAATACTAAACAAATCCGAAAATGAAATTTCAAAGTGCGTATTGGAAGTCTGAAGTATAACCTACGCAATGGTGAAATTATTTTTGGATTTTGATTTTTTTTTAATGTTTATTTTAATACCTGAAAATTAAAAAAAAAAGTTAAAATTTCTGGAAAATAAAATGCAGAAAAAGTTGAAAGAAAATACAAAAAACTGAAAATAAAATGCATTCAGTATGATGCTATCCTATTTCGACAAAACCGAAGATGTGAGGTTTCCATGCATGCAACCTAACCTATTGGACTTGCAAAACAAACACAATCCTGATAAGCTAAGTGCTGGTTCCTAAGGTTTTAAATGTGATTTTCAGATTTAAGCATTCATATGAAGCAACCAAGAAACTTGCATAAACTCCATTTACAAGCCTAAAATCTAAAAAGGGGAAAAATAGACATTTAATCTCAGAAAATGACGACTCCTTTCTTGTCCATAAAATGCAACTTTATGAAATTTTTTGTATTAAAATATGTCATTGTACATGGCAGAAATTTGGTTTTCTCAACAAACCAATCCAAGGTCGAAGGAAAAATATCCAAAAAAACCCAGCACCAAGGCCTTGCCTTCATTCCTGCAATTTTCTCTAAAAAGTTTCTAACCCCTTCCTTTCTCTTTCAATGGCGTATTTATCCTTTTTCAAAGAATGTTTGGTTTCCCGATTTCATTTCTCTTCCTCTTCCCTTGGCTGTTTCAAAACGTTACATTTACTCCAACGTTTGTATTTCCTTTTTGTTTCATTAAAGCGCGACGTTTTCTTTTTGTCATTCACTTCGTAGCACTTTCCTAATAAGCTTTCATATACCCTTTTGTCTGTTTTGAAATTGTTTTTTTTTTAATAATACCCTCTTCATAAAGTTCTTTAATAAAATCGTTTTTAACTTATGCCTGTGGCCAAGGCTTTATAATGCTACCATGTATATACGGCAAACTTTTTTATTTTAATTTATTGACAGCCGAAGATGTCGTCACAGATATCCACTGCTACCTTCCAAGTGTCTAATCGAGTGTTCGTCGGTTCGATTGAATCCATAACCTGAGTGTGCTCATATCTACGTTGTAGACATCCTTTTATCAGCAGATGCATGTCCACGTCCGGGAGTGCACTGAGTCCCCTTATTTCGTTATCGTTTCGAAGCCCCCACTGCTCATTGATTGGATGAAGCTAGCGAGGTACAGAAACTATGAGGTCCACTGGGATATCGTTGTCTTCATTTTCTTTTTTGAAGCCACCAGAGACTCCATCAACGATTTTGGCGTCAACATCCACTCCGGCGCGCTAGACTTCTTCGACATCATTGTGTTCATACCGGTAGTGATTCTACCAAATTTTACGTAGCCGCCGCGCCTTATAACCACGTTCATCATTGTAGGCGTGTTTTGCGTTGTCGAGGTACTGATGCCGCCAGTGTCTCGAATCTCGAATACCCAGGGGCTCGTCGATGCATCACCTTGGAGGTTTTTTCGCCCAATCACCAAACGTGAAGTGCCGCCACTGAACCCTTTTAAACTGCTGTGTAGTCTCTCTCGTTGATCCGGTCCAAAATATTTGCACTCGTCCGCGGGTGTCAAGTCGTAGTCGAATCATCCACGTGTCGTGTGGGGTCTACCTCACATATCCAGATCGACAGCCCTTCACCGCATCCGCCGCGACGTGGTCGAGCACTCCTCCCTTATCTTCGTTACGCAGCGTTTCGAAAACCTCCATAAAATACATCTGTCCACTTGCCGCTGCGCAGGTCGTTTAATATCTTTCGGTGGCTGCTCGTCTATATGGCTCCATGTAACGTTGTCCTGACTTAACCACCGCAGTCGTCTGCTTCAGAGTCTATCGCAGTCTACGTCGTCCAATCTATGCTCTTCTGCAAACGGATATATCGCCGCAAACAACCCCCACAAATTTAAAACGGCCCAATGAACCGTTCACTGGCATGGCCCCCTTGCCGTTATGAAAAATCCTATTTCATCATACTTCGACCGGGTATGCCACTATTTCGAATTTACCTTCGATCCCATTGGTTTCACTAGGATTCAGTCGCAAGGTTTGCCTCGGTTTCATACTTGCTGCTTTCAAACTGCCGATTCCACCACGACGTCTGTGCTTTGATCTGTTTCGAAAAACTTGTCGCGTTGTTGATTTTAAAATTGGAAGATGCCCAACTCAAATGCTTCGTTCTCATGTTGTGTTTGAATAAGCTTGCTCGTTACATCCATATCTTACAGATCCATTGTTCACAAAACCTCACGAGCCTCTCCATATCCACAAAACCTTGTAGTATCTTGTCCACATGGGTCTCGCCTAGCTGCATCATATTCGTGCTTTGGTCCAACGAAGTAATGTGCAGTTCAAACCGCTTCATCATCCGTCCAATTTTATGCCACTGGTCAACACTCTGCATCGATCACTGGACCCAGTCTTAGCACTTTATTTGCGTATTCTTCCTTCAATCGCGTGCCCCCAAGACATGTTTCGCTTGGCCCATCCACTTTGGAACCTACACATTCAAAACAACCTTTCATTAACTACAACAAATGATAATAAAACATATAACAACCTAAAACCAACACCCATGTATATGATATAACACGCATAACATAAGACACTTAACATTAAACCCATCTAACATAGACTAACAAGTCACCATACTAACACCCATTATCACATTAACATAAAAAAAACATAACATAATAAAAATAACAAACAACATTAATAACAAAATAACAAACACTAAATACCACTTTAAACACCATATATATATATATATATATATAACAAAAATTAATATACAAAATTATAGCAACAATAACATAAAAATAAAATACACTAACAACAATACTTTCGAAAAACTTACCAACACAACCACGACAAAAATCGTCAACCACAAGATGACAGAAAAAGAAACGTCGACAATAAAATATTGTCGACAAGAAAATATCGTCGACAAGAAAAAGTCGTCGACAAGAAAATATCATCGACAACAAAATATCGTCGACAAGAAAAAGTCGTCAACAACAAAATATCGTCGACAAGAAAAAGCCGTCAATAATAAAATGTCGTCGACAAGAAAATATTATTGACAAAAACTAATGATAAATGCAAATTCAAAACAAGCCAAGCATTAGACACTCGAAACCAACATGCAAACACCCAAATACCCAAAATAAAAAGGTGGGTCCCCAATTTTGGGGTACGTTGTGGGGCAGTCACAACAACTTCTAATCCCTCTTTTTTCCAATCCCCTCTTAGACAAAAACAAACAATTTATAGTCGTAGTTGCACAAGAGGCGAACGGTTGGCTTTTTAGCTCCATGACTGTTCATCTTTCGAGTATTGTTAGGAAGATCCCGTATCACAAACACTCAACGAAAACCGGTCAATCTACTACCTCTGCCTTAGAAAACTTAATTATCAAAATAAATGTCTAAATATAAGAATATTATATTTTTTATAAGCATCCCTATAAATAAAATATTAATATTTTTTAAAATATTAATTTTTTTTTTTTGAATTTAGTGAAAAACCTCTTGGGAGACCACTTGGTTTGAGAAACCACGACCAGAGGGTTCTACACCGTCAAAATCACTCGGGAGTCGCACCCATTCCTGATGCACCAACATTATCAACTGGATTTTAGGCATCCCATGTGCGTTTGGTAGGGTGGAGATTTGAACCAGAGACCTTCCTTGAAAGATTGCCCTACCTTCTCCAACTCACCTACAACACATAAATTACATTTATTATTTTTAAAATATTAAAAATATCATAGTTATTATTTTAAAATATTAAAAATATTACAGCTATTATTTTTTACAAAGCCTAAATAATATATTTAGCAAACATTATCCATGTTTTATTTAATAATTTTTTATAACCATTTTACCAAATGAACTTGGAATCAAAAAATAAATAATATACAAATAAGATGTTAACCATGCATACAAGGACACATGAGGATGGTGGGAAAATTATACTTACAAAAATTATAATAAAGTTGTATATTGACTTAAATGTTTTTATTGGTTAATTACTTAATTATTGAAATTTTATATTTTTAATTTTATTTAATGATATTTTTTATTAATTTTATTGTAATTTAAAAATTTTATTAAGTTTTGAAAAGTAAAATCTTTAGTTATTTTTAAAATAAAAACTTAAATCACTTTGTTGGTTGGAATTAAAGGCTGAAAAAACTTTGAATATTTTTTATAAAAGATAATTTTTATTTTATTTTTTTATTAAAGAGAAAAATAGTTGAAGGTTATAAATATTACAATTTTAATTGGAGTTTCTAAGGTGGGTGATGTGGGACAAATTTCATATAAATATGATTTCAATTTTCACTTTTATAATTTTAATATATAATCTTTATTTATATATAATATGATTTATATATTATTATTGCTTACATATATAAGCTCACACATTTATATATACATTTATGATGTTGTATATGAACATGTGATAATGTTGAATGCCAAAGGGATGCAACCCTTTCACATTTTCCCAATAAATATCCCTCGTTCAATGCCCCTTTTTCACTTCTTGATGGCCATTTTATATATTTATAAATAAATTTTATTTTTTTTATTTGTATGGTTTCTAATAAACTCTTATGCATATTAAACATGGGGCAACAATATTAAATTACATTTGAACGGTTGAATTGTGTTTAAACGTTAATATTTGAACGGTTGAATTGTGTTTAAACGTTAATTTTTTTTTTAGAGTTTGATATATATAGTTTTTAATTTGGTTACTGTGAGAAACTTTTGATGTAAAGGGTTGAGCAATCTCCTCTAAACCATGATCTTTCGTAAAGTCGAGAGCTATACTTTTAATAGAGAATTTAACACAAAGCCACCACACATCCACCCCTCACACACTTGTCTACACCACGGTTTGAATCTTGGACCTCCTGAAGAAGAGCCAAAACCCGAACCATTGTGCTGCATCCCCAGGTGCTTTAAAGTTTGATATTTTAATTTGGAATGTCTAACTATTTGTCTTATATCCTTTAACTTATTTTTTGATGTGACTCGGGTTCAATCCCCATGGCAGATGTGTATAAGAAGTATTACTTAAAAAAAAAAAAACTGTATTTTTACGTTTTTAACTTATTTTTTTATACGATCAAACATTAATATCTATCTATTTATCTATACAAATGAAACATTGTGAGCAAATATATTAAATAATATTAAATTATTTTATTTTTTTTAATTATATATATCAATAAATTTTTATTAGAATAATAAATTTAACTTATTTAAATAAAAAATAAATCACATAGTTAAAATAAACAATTTTATTTAAGTTGGTTTTAAACTTTTTTTAAATAAAAAAAAAAAAAATAAAAATATATATATATATATATATATATATATATATATATATATATATATATATATATTTTGATGAGGAACCTTTTATATACAACATATCCGCAACATGTGAGGGGAGAGATTTGAACCTGGGCCTCTCGATAATTACATTGAACCGACAAGGGAGAGCTCTAGAAGAGAAAACTAGGGCATCAGTTGGGTAGCCGAAGAGATTTCTGGTTACTATGGATTTGAAGACAAGATTACTATCTCAGGAGGGCCCAATGGGGACACCTCCGGATCCTCTTTTAGAGAGACAATTCTTTTGAAGATTTGTTAAAGGATAAATCTCCATCAGAGACTGAAGAAGCACAAAAAATTGCATTAAAAATGTTCTTTACGACTGCTGGAAATAGATCAACATCTCAACGAGTTAATGGATGCTTGCCATAGTCAGAATCAAGGCCAAAGATTGTCATTAAGCAAAGGATGGTTGAAGAAATAGTTTTATATAAAGTCAATCATGATTGATCTATAAATTCATGGGTATTTGCCCTACCCTGAATTTTTTGCATTCTTGAGTCCAACAATACTAGGAGCCTCTTGGTGAGTATTCTTTGTGGTTTATTAGAAATGGATATTTTATTGTTAGTTTTTCTTCACTTATCGATAGAAATAGAGCTTTCGAATAAAAAAAGAGGAATCATGTTCCAACAAGATTATTTGTTCAACCTTGGAGAGTGGGATTTGATCCTCGAATGGAACCCACTGCTATCCCGGTTTGGATCCGTTTGTATGCACTTCCAATGGAGTTTTGGAGTGAGCAGGTATTGGAAATTATTGGCAATTCCCTTGGAAGACATTTGGGTGTTTCCAAAGACACAATGGAAGGAAACACATCTGTTTATGCAATATTATGTGTGGAAATGGATCTTAGCCAGCCTTTTTCGATAGAGGTGGAACTTGAACTTGTAGGACTATCTTGGACTCAACAACTGGATTATGAGGTATTGCTCGTCAGATGTAGAGTTTACCAAAAATATGGGCATTTGGCCCGTTCTTGCCCAAATAATATGAACATAAAAATGGAGGCTTCTCTGGGAATGTCAAATCTTACTAAGGAGGGTAAGTCAACAATCAATAAAGAAAAAACCAATATTTCTCAGGGCAAAGAAGCATAGGGAGATGGTTTTGAACAACCCAAAAGAAGGAGAAGGCAAAAGAAAAAATATGGTAAAGAGCAAACCCAACTCAAGCCCTCCAATAGGTATGAGATCTTTAAGACACTAATGGACCAAGAAGAAGAACAATTCATGGAAGGAGTGGATGGGAATAATAAAAATAATAATAGCCATGTTCAAGCCCCTCTTTCATCTCCTCCCATCATAGAGCAGGAATTGAGTGTAGTGATTTACTACAATTAGAGAGTGTAGGGGTATTGATAGTGCATAACCAAGAGCAACCGATAATTAAGGATGTCATCATGGGAATAGCATAAAAGAATAGAGAAAGGCCAACTCTAGGGATAACTCAGGTGGAAAAGAGATAAAAAAATAGCAGCTCTCAAGGAGTGGGTAGAAAATCAAATAAAGAATTGATAGCAGTTCAAGGAGACAAATTGATCACTCAAGGATTAGTGAGACAAATATATTTTTACTGCTCTCAAGGTAACCAATGATTATACAATCATGGAATGTTAGAGGTTTAAACAATAGAACCTATCAATATGTTGTTTGAAGACTCTTAGAAAAATGTAAAACAATTTTTTTGCTTATTCAAGAGACAAAAATATCGTTGGATCTTATGTGTAAAACAATAAATAGACTTTGGAGGGGTGTTGGTCATATGGAAGTGGCTGCCCAAGGGGACTCAGGGGGTAGTTACTTTTTGGAACTGTCTTGAATGGACTGCAATAGAACATATAGCTTGGAGGGGTGTTCTCACATCACATTTTAGGAACAATGTCACAACTGAACATATTTTAATCAAAAATTTTTATGGGGATCCAAACCTAAATGGTTAGATGCATCGATGGAAAGTTGTGTATAACATGAGAGTCTCAAGGAAAGTTAGATTGGATTATTGTTGGGGATTTTAATGCTAAATTATCCTCTAGAGATCAGGAAGGGGGAACCCCAATTTTGGACCCAGGGAATAGACTTATGATTGCCCGAGTCTAGGCATTACACTTGGTGGCTATTAAATGCCCTGGAACCTACTATACTTAGACTAATAAGAGGAGGGAGCCACATAGCAAGAAGGTGAAGTTAGACTATTTTTTGGTTTCAGAGGAGGCATTTGTAAAATAGAATATAAAATTTAAAATTTTGGAGGGTCCAGTTTCAAATCACTTTCCCATTTTTTTGGAAGGGGGGATCAAGACAATGCAACATCACAAACCATTTAAATTTGAAAACTTTTGGTTACAAAAAGAGGAACTTTGAAAGAAAATTCCACAATTGTGGGAAGAAATCCATCCAACATATGGGACAACAATGTTTAGATTCCACAAAAATCTTCATTAATGGGGGTGAGCTAACAAGACAGACTTCCAGGTCCAAAGAGCTCCATTGGTGGCCAGATGGGATGAGGTTCAAAAAGACTTTAGGGAAGGAAAAATTATAGATCAACTCAAAGAAGAGGATGATGTATTGCGTAAAGTGGCTGAGGAAATTGACAACCAAGAGGAGACCTATGGGAAACAAAGAGCAAGAACCACTTGGTTATTAGAAGGTGATAAAAATACCAAAATTTTCCATCGAGTTGCCTATGCTAGGAGACAGATAAACAACATGGAAGCTCTTCAAGATGAGAACAAACACTCCTTTGATACAATTCCAGGTATGCATTTCCATTCAATGGATTATTTTTCTAAAATATTTAAGGAAAGTATGGTGCAATATGAAGAGGCTAAAAAAGAAGTTCTTGTTGTCATACCCTCTGTTATCTCTGAAGAAGAAAATCAGGCCCTACTTAAACCCATTGATAGAGAGGAACTGAAGAATGTAGTCTTTGGAATGAGCACCAAAAAAACACCAGGTCCAAATGGCTTTCCAATTGAGTTTTTTCAAGCCTTTTGGGATAATATGGAGGAGGATGTAATGGCTGTTATAGAGGAGTCCAAAGGTAGTAAAAGAATGCTTAAAGTATTAAATCATACTTTCATTGCCTTAATTCCAAAAGGGGAGGATGGGGTGCATATTTTAGATTATAGACCTATTGCCTTATACAATGTCATGTATAAAATAATCACAAAGGTAATGGTTGAGTGGCTAAAACCTCTTCTACATAGCATTATTCCTTGGAGTAAGGGGTTTTTGTAGAGGGTAGGTAGATCTTGGATGGTGTGGTTCTAGCCCAGGAGGAAATCCATTCGATGCAAACATTTGGTAATAGAGGAATGTTCATAACATTGGATATGTCAAAGGCTTATGATAGGGTGGAGTGGAGCTTCTTCTCAAAGATGATGGCAGCCTTTGGTTTCTCTCAAGATTGGATAGAATGGGTCATGAACTATGTTTCTACTCTGACATACTCAGTGTTAATCAAGGGTCTTCCCTCGCAACCGTTTGGAGCTACTCGAGGCCTTCATCAAGGAGATCCTTGTTCCACCTATATTTTTATCATATTGGCTGAAGTCTTGGGTAGACTCATCTTGAGGAGAAGACAACAAGGTTTGTTAATAGGTATCAAGGTGGGTGAGGAAGTTTTGACTCACCTACAATTTGTGGACGACACAGGATTCGTGGGAGTGGCCACCTTTAGGGAAGCAAGAATGATTAGAGATGCACTTAATGCCTACCTTAGGGCTAAAAACCAAGTCATCAATGATAAACAATCCAAAGTGGTATTTTTCAATCTTGATCAAAGGCTTTAGGATAAAATTTTAGAGATCTTGGGATTCGTAAGGACTTCTCTCCAAGTGGTATACTTGGGGGTCCATTTGCATTTTAAAAAACTGTAAATAGATATCTAAAGGAATATTTTAGACTGTATCAAGGAAAGAATTAATCATTGGTATTACAAATGGTTAAGCTATGGGGGTAGATTAAATTTTTTACAGTCAATCATTTAGGCCATGCCAATTTATAAATTTTCTATCCTTAATACTCCACATTGTAAGAGTAAGCGAACAATTTCTATTAATCAGAATCCGTATAAATAATACATGGAGAGCTCAGATTAGCTCGTAACTATAGGATCTAATTAACAGCTTAGGTCTAAATAAAATAAACCAAATATTATGTACGCTAACAATAGCGCAACTAACCTAACAACATAATTCTAACATAAATAAAGGAATAACATAGAATTACTATAGTAACTCTAACATCCCCCCTTATTACATTATTTATGTAATATAAGAACTACTAGTTGTACTAACATCCCCCCCGATTACATCATTTTGTAATACAAAGAGAGCTGCGAAACAATTCAAATTTGACACGTGCAAGTGCCTTAGTGAAAATGTCTGCAACTTGAGCATCGGTGGGAATGTGCTGAAGCTGAATTCGGTGCCTCGAAACTTCATCTCGAATGAAATGACATTGTGTGTCAATGTGTTTTGTTCTTTCATGATGGACTGGATTCTTGACTAGGTTCAGAACACCCTGATTGTCGCAAAACAAGTGTATTGGAGATTTGGATGGATGACCCATACTTGTCAGAATGCGATGCAACCATATCACTTCGCACACAGCTTCACGTGCGGCGCGATACTCTACCTCTGTTGATGAAATAGCAACCACCTATTGCTTCTTGCTATGCCAAGAGACAGGACCGGATCCTAGATGAAAAATATATCCTGAAGTTGACTTGCGATCATCAAATGATCCGGCATAGTCGGAGTCCATGTATCCTTGCAAGAAGAATTTGTTGTTCCTCTTGTATTCTAGGCCATATTCCATTGTGCCACGGACATAGTGAAGAACACGTTTTGCTGCTTTCCAATGAGTGGTCTTAGGCTCCTGCATGAACCTCGAAAGATAGTTGACAGCAAATACGAGATCTGGCCTAGTATTGGTCAGATATATGAGACTCCCAATCAACTGTCGATAGAGAGTACCATCTACCTGAGGTGAATCATCATATCACGATAACTGAAGTCCAGTCTCCATCGGAGTTGCCATTGGCTTGCAATCGATCATGCGATATTTTTCCAACAATGTCTTGGCATATTTTTTCTGAGACACTTTGATGGAGTGCTCCTTCTGGCTGAATTCTAGACCAAGACAGTAATGGAGAAGTCCGAGATCTGACATCTCAAAATATTGACACAAGTCTCTTTTGACAATAGAGATCATAGTTTTTGAACTCCCTGTAATGAGCAGATCATCAACATAGAGTACAAGCAACACTATCTCAGAACCCTGTTTCTTGAAATAGAGGTTTGCATCTGACGGACATCTCTTAAAACCATGCTGCAGGAGGTGATTGTCCATTTTTATATACCAAGCTCGAGGAGCTTGTTTCAAGCCATATAAGGATTTGACCAATTTGCAAACTTTCTGCTGTTGGCCTTCCACTGCAAATCCTTCTGGCTGAGTCATATAGACTTCTTCTTGGAGATCACCATTCAGAAAGGCACTTTTGACATCCATCCGATGAACTTTCCACCCAAACTGTGCTTGCCATAGCACAAATAACTCGAATTGTTGTCATCCGAGCAATAGGTGCAAAAGTTTCCTCGTAGTCAATGCCTTCCTTTTGAGCATAGCCCTTTGCAACAAGATGGGCCTTATGCTTATCAATTGTCCCATCTACTTTGTACTTGACTTTATACACCCATTTGCAGCCAATGGGCTTCTTTCCGTGTGGCAGATCGACAAGCTTCCAAGTTTTGTTTTTCATCAAAGACTTATACTCTGCATCCATAGCAACCTTCCACTGAGGCTCACCGAGAGCAACTTGTACTGATGCAGGTTCAAGATCATCTATGGAAGACATAAACACCTTATCACTATCAATATCCATATCTTCTGTATCTCTCTCTGGATCTACAGAAAGTTCTTCAAAAGATTGACACAGATCATCAACCCCAGTATTCTCTGTTGCAGCTTTCTCCTGTCGAGCCATGCTACGAGTACGAGGCCTATCCAAAGTCAAATCTGGTGGAGTAGATAGCTTAGAGTCTTTGATTGTATTTGTATACCACTTTGGATTCTTCTTCTTAGGTGTTGAAGAAGATCCAGAAGAACCTCCAACCTTTGATGAAGGAGATTTAACAACCTGAGTTTCCACAAGGTCTAGGTATACATCTGATGTGTTTGTTGATGTGAAAGCCTCATCAAAAACAACATCTCTACTAATGTGAATCTTCTTGGTCAAGGGATCAATCAAACGATAACCCTTAGAGTGCTCATCATACCCAAGAAGAATACACTTCAATGTCTTCTCATCTAGCTTCTTCCTTTTCTCTTTTGGTATGTGCATGAAAGCTTTACATCCAAAAATGCGTAGATGAGAAATGGAGGGTTTCCTACCACTCCATGCTTCCTGTGGAGTCATTCCTTGTAGGGCCTTTGTGGGTGCCCTATTCAATAGATATACTTGCTGTGGTGACGACTCCCGCCCAATATAGTTGCTCAAGTCTAGCTCCTGTGAGCATGCAACGAACCATTTCCATGATGGAACGATTCCTCCTTTCAGCAACTCCATTTTTTTGAGGAGTATAAGCAGTAGTTAACTGTCTTGTGATCCCATTTTCTTTCAAGAATGCAAAAAATTCTTTAGAGGTGAACTCCCCCCCTCGATCTGAGCGGAGGGTCTTTATAGAAGTCCCTGACTCCTTCTCAACAGATTTCTTGAATTGTTGAAAGAAGCCAAATGCTTCAGATTTCAGTTGAAGAAAGAATACCCACATCTTTCATGAGTAATCATCCACAAATAACTAAAAATACCTCTTACCCCCACAACCTGTTGGGAGTGAAGGGACCGCACGGATCGGTATGAACCAACTCCGAGAGGTTTCTTTGCTCTTGTAGAGCTCTTTTCAAAAGGCACTCTATGCTGCTTTCCCGCTAAGCGATCGGAGCAAAGCTGGTAAAGTGGTAGAAAGGGAAGGAAGACCCTTTACCATCTCATACTTACTTAACTCAAGTAAGTAACCAGAACTCAAATGTCCATATCTCTTGTGCCATAGGGAAGTTGCCTCCTTTGTAGAGGCTGTCATGGCAACATGTGGAGTAGAGATAGTATCTAAGGCAAATAAGCCATGCTTATATGAAGCGGTTGCAATGTTCTTACCCCTTCTGGTAATAGAACAACACTTCTTGCCTCCCTCAACACTAAAGTTCACAACCATATCTTTGTCCAGAATTTGTGTGACTGACAACAAATTGTTTGCCAATCCTGGAACATAGAGAACTTTATCAATCTGACACTTGCCATCAGGAAGAGTGACTGAAAATAGTGCCTTCTCCCCTAACCTTGTAGGTTTTATCATCAACAATAGTGACAGGTTTGCCCTCTTTGGCCTCAAAAGACTCAAACCATGATTTGTCACCGAGTCATGTGCTTATTGGCTCCAGAATCAACATACCATATAGGATCCGTCTCGCTTGGACACTGTGGTAGTCATGAGAACTTTGTGGGCTCTCTCAGAATCCGTGTCAGATTCTTCAACAACAACATTCACTTGTTGTTTGTTCTTTTGTGGTTTGTTTCGGCCTTTCTATTTTGATTGCTTATTCTTATGCCAACATCTGTTTGTATCATGACCTTCTTTGTCACAGATCTTGCAATATCTCTTTTTCTATTGAGGTTGTTGAGTTTGTTTCCCTTTTGAATCCTTTTGTGAATTCCCTCCCTTCTAAAAATTACCCTTCTTCTGGTTCTGCCCTTTCCTGTTGATGTAGAGAGCAGTGTTAGAAGAATCATCTCGTTGTAGTTGGCGTGCCTCCTCCTCTTGAAGCATATTAACCAATTCTACAAAAGTAACTTTTCGTTGTGATACCTGAAGGGAAGTGATCAACACCCGATAAGAATCAGGTAAAGCTCTCAATACAACTGAAGTAAGGAGCTTGTCTTCAACTGGTTCTCCCAAAGAATTCAACTTTGCTTTCAATTCAGAAACTCTGCAAAGAAAGAATTCAACTGTCTCACCTTGCTTCATGCTTAGACTGTGTAATTGAGATTGAAGAAATAGAATGGTGGAATCATTCTTTCCCTCATATATAGTATTAAGGGCATCCCATGCCGCTTTACTAGTTGCACAGTCAGCAATATGGGGTTGGACTTCATCAGACACAACAAGCAAGATGAGCACTTTTGCTTTGCTGTCTAGCTTATCAAAGTCTCTTTGAGCAGTAGATGGAGCTGTAGCACCAACGACGAGATGAAGGTCTGGTTGTTGCTCCTGATACAACATCCCATAAGTCATCCATTGCTAGGATGGCCTTCATCTTATTTTTCCATGGTGTGTAATTAGGACCTTTCAACAACTGATGAGAATCAGTCATTAGTTTTGCAGACATGATGAAGGTTCCTTATAACACCAATTGGTCCCCCTTTCGATATACCTTTTGCTAGGCCGTTATACCGTACTAAATACCCGCCCTTACGTGAGGGAAACTATAGGTATTTAGAAAGATCAATAAAAAATCACCCGCCCTTACGTGAGGGAAACTATAGGTAATTTTTAGAGATCATACGATACGTGGTACATAAGCAGTATTGAAAGGGAATAGTCTTGTTGATGGCACCTACCATAGAAAGTCTGCAATCCGCATGCATGGGGCGTAACTTCCCCTAAACACTTTGGATTTCAGAACTCTCGTCAGGATTTACGCCTAAACACAAGAACTATTAGGGTAATGGATGGAGTAAAAAAATGCAAAATGGCAAACTTATCTCTCCCCGACGATTTATAGAGAACAAGCTCAGACGTCGTTGTAGCAGCTATATTAGGCGGCGGATACAATAGCGCAATCACGACAGCTTTACCTGTAAGTGCTGGCCGGAGGTATCACAAATACCGAGTCATTGCAGTGCAATAAATTGCACGGATGGGTTTTAATTATTTCGGGGACTTAGGGAGTGAATTTGATTTTAACTTTTAATGTTATAGTGCAAGAAATCAAATATGCAACATACAACAAAAAAAAGTGCCCACAGGAATGACCCACTAGGTGTCGGGCGCAGCCAAAAATGCACCTTTACAATAATGCCAAAATTGCTTTTCAAAAAATTACTCACTTTCCCCCTTTGATTTTTGAAAAAAAATACCCCCCTTCTTTTTATCTTAAAAAAAAACTCCCCACAAATGATTTTGAAAATTATTTTATAACCTTAAAGTTAAAAAAAATATTAATTTTAATTTATATAGTTTTTAAAAAACCTTTAAAAAGAAATTAAAATCAAATTAAAAAATTTAATTTTAATTTATAAAGGTTAAACTATAGAAAATAAATTAAAATTAAAAATTAAAGTTTAACTTTAGGAAAAATAATTAAAAAAAACATGTGGAATTTTTTTTTTTACCTTTGTTGAAGGGGGGTCGGCGGGATTGGAACCCGCGACCTGCAGGCTCCCAGAGCCTTACCGCACAGTCCACCACCAGGTGGACTAGCGGGCTGATCCGACAGGATCAGGGGCCCCCTCGTATTTGAGGAGGTCCCGGCAGCCCTGCTGCTCTCGGGGAGCGTGCCTCCTCCTCTCCTCTGGCAGCGGCAAGTGGCCGCAGCTGTTGCTGTGGCTGCCATCGCGGCTGCTACCTCCGCTGCTGGTGGCGGTGGGGTGGCCTGCAGCCACCGTTGCTGTGGCCTGATCACGGCCTGGTCGCGCGTGCAGCGCACGACCTCGACTGTCGCGCCTACAGCGTGACCTCGAGAAGGGGAGGGAGGGGTCCAATGTCGCGTGATGCGCGACGTGGAAGTTAGGGAGGGGGCCTCCCAACGTCGCGTGGAAGCGCAACATGGTAGGGGGACGGGGGGCCTCCCAACGTCGCGCGGATGCGCGACGTGTGGAGGGAGGGGAGGGGGGGCCTCCCAACGTCCGTGCAAACGCGCGACGTGGTAGGGGGAAGGGGGGGCCTCCCAACGTCGCGCGGATGCGCGACGTGTTGAGGGAGGGAGGGGGGCCTCCCAACGTCACGTGGAAGCGCGACGTGGTAGGGGGAAGGGGGGCCTCCCAATCGTCGCGTCTGCGCGACGTGTTGGGGGGAAATCCTTCCCAACGTCGCGCGGATGTGCACGATGTCCTTTTTTTCTTTCAAGGAATGGCCGCGGAACGTCGCGCGATTGCGCGCGACATTTTTTTTTTTATTACGGTCTGTGGTGGGCGGGAGGGGAGGGCACTGTGCGTGAGAGTGCACAGAAAAATGCACTGTGCACAGGAAAAAAAACACTGTGCGTGAAAGTGCAAAAAAAAAAATTTAAAATTTTTTTTAAAAAAACTACGGACGCAGTGTTGCACAGAAAAACGCACTGCAAACTATGTGCGGAAAAAAAATTCCAGCCAGCTCTTCCACTATTTTTTTTTCTTCAGCCCAACTATGCAAATAATTTGCTGCCTCCTTTCTCTTCTCACGTTTCTGGCTCTGATGCCATGTTAGAGTAAGCGAACAATTTCTATTAATCAGAATCCGTATAAATAATACATGGAGAGCTCAGATTAGCTCGTAACTATAGGATCTAATTAACAGCTTAGGTCTAAATAAAATAAACCAAATATTATGTACGCTAACAATAGCGCAACTAACCTAACAACATAATTCTAACATAAATAAAGGAATAACATAGAATTACTATAGTAACTCTAACACACATACCATATGGAAATATTTGGACAAGATGGCTAAAAGTTTTTTATGGAAAGCAGTAAAAGGAGAGAGGAAATGGGCCTTAGTAGGTTGGGAAAAATTAAGCCAACCCAAGATAAAAGGAGGTATGGGACTGAGAAGATCAAAGTTAAATAATAAAGCTTTGGCTGCAAAGCTTTACTGGAGGTGGATTTCCCAACCAACTTCTTTATTTAGTAGAATATTAACTAGTAAATATTTGAGACAAGTAAACCCAAATGATGTGGGTTATTTCCCTTTGGATGGTAATGGATCCTTAGTGTGGAAGGCTCTTAAGTTAGGATCTTATGTAGTAAAATATGGATTATTTTGGAAAATGGGAAGAGGGGAGAAGGTACGATTTTGGACAGATTCATGGGATCAATACCCACCTATCATTGTTAAATTTACTGAAATACAACCAATAAAAATAGCCATCGAAACTAGGGGTTAGGTCCAAATTGAAAGTTATTCAACACTAGTCAACTGGAGGATTATAAGTTTAAGCAGTTTAAGAAGTTGGATGAGTGGCCAATTTCAATCCCTCTAGATTTAACATCCATCATGACTAAAGTCTTGGCAAAAATATTTCTCATAGGTAGAGATGAGGAGGATGAATTAGCTTTGGGATATGGGATCCTTGGTGTCTACATAGTGAAGGATGAATATGATAAGATCCTTCTAGAGTCTCCTTCTTATGAATATCAGGTTGAGGATTGGGGAAATATTTGGCAGTCCAAAGGTTGGCTGAAAGTAAAATTTTTTGCCTAGCAGTTCATGCATAATGGAATTATTATTTTTGATAATATCAAATGTAGGGGAATCATTGGTCTATATCAATGTGTTTTATGCTACAAGAGTGAGGAAACAACTGATTACTTGATGTTTGAGTGCCCATTCACGCGTAAGATTTGGGAGATATGGTTTTTATATTATAAAATCCGAGTTAATGGTGATTTGAATCAGATTAATATTTGGGAAATATGGAAGAGAGGTAGATTTAAATCTAAAGCTCTTTGTATTGGTTGGGATCTTGGATTAAACTTCATTTGGTGGCAAGTGTGGTTGGAGAGAAATGGCAAAAATTTTAGAGAAACCTTTTCTTCTTTAGATGGAGTTTGACATGTCATTTGGAGCAAATTCACATAAACTGTGGCAATGTATGCTAAAGAGGAAACTCAGGTTGTTATAGGGGCAATGGAGAAGGAAGTTGAAGTGTAAGAGGGGCTGGATAGAGCTAGTTGGAAACCACCCTTAGAAGATTGGATTAAAATTAATACTGATGGAGCTGCAAAAGGTAATCCAGTGCTCTATTGGTAACTGCAAGGCTTGGGAAGATCCACAAACAATAAAGCGAAAGCCATAGATATCAAATATGCTTCTATTTGGGCAGTAAAAAAAGTTACAAGAGGATAATTCTAGAATCAGATTCTCAAATAATGGTTGGAGCTCTAGATTGCATGAGGAACTTTGCTTTGAAGACGTGGAGGTTGAGGATTCTTGCCACTCAAATTAAGAAATTGTGGAGGGAATTAGATGATGTGATTCCAATTTATGTGAGTAGAGATCTAAATAAAGTGGTAGACTTCCTGGCTAAGATGGGCACTGAGAAGGAGGTAGGGGTTCAGTGGCACATTGACATGGCTATTGAGGATGAGATGATTAGGTAGGTTGGTGAGCAAATATAGTGTTTAGCTAATTTGGACAACCATTCCAAAAATATGGTTTAGGATATTTGTGCTCCAATGTATATCTTCTTTTATAGTTGTAAACATGTGAAAAACCATTGTAGAAATATGGTTTAAGAGATTTGGCTCCAATGCAAATCTTCTTTTACTGTTGTAAACATGTGTTCTCTTTGGCTAAGGTTGGGAGAAGTCTCATCCCAACTTGTAAATGATATTTGTTTTAATACAAGTTTTTTCAAATTATTTTTCAAAAAAAAACTATGTTTAAAGAGTTTTTTTTGGATTTGGTTATTGTGAGAAACCCCAATGACCACTACAAATTATTATTTTTTTAATAGGTTGTATGTGGCTTTTATTGGGGGCCACTCCCATCACAATACCAAAATATTACATTTGCTGTATCATACATTTTTATCACGACTTTCTCATTTTTATTTTCTCTTAAATATACTCTTCAACTTCCTCAAAGTGTTGTTTTCACAATCAACTCGTTGACATCATTTTGATTAAGACATAAAATCTCGCTTGGCCATTTGCCTTCTAAAATTTGAATTTCACCGGGATGAATATCAACACCATAATTCATTAATTTATTTGCTGCTACTCAATCTTCTTCTCTATAAATATGCTCACACTGCCAGAAGATTACCTCTAGTAATAGACAATGAACATCAACAATAATACTATTTTTTTTATCCAGTCTCCACATCCATTTTTGTTAATAGCATTGATGATAATTTATGAGTCCCCCTCAATTGAAATATATTTCCATACTTTTTTCTGTTGTAATTTTAATCCCTATAAGAAGTTCCCTAGCCTCTGCATATTTGTTAGTTAAAATTCCATATGATTCTGAATAAGTGAGGAGAATTTTGCTTCTAAAAAAACCACCTCCACTAGCTTTTCCTAGATTTTCTTTAGAAGCACCATCAAAATTAATTTTGATACACCACCTCCACTAGCTTTTCCTAGATTTCCTTTAGAAGCACAATCAAAATTAATTTTGATAAACCCAATATTTGGACATTTCCATTTTACCATAGATCGAAGTAGATCCTTTGTTTTAATTCCGTTGTTGTAGATGACTCTTCCATGTATGTTCAAATCCTATAGCCAATTTATTAGCACCTCTTTTTATTTTTCTGCAATTGAGACTTCCCATGATGAGCACCATATTTTTAGACATTATGTAAGAGAGGCACTAATACTAATACGGTTCCAAACTTGGGCATGATTTTGATGTTTATTTTTAAAAATTCTATTATTCCTTTCAAGCCATAAATTCCAACAAATAATGACAGGGCCAATCCTCCAAAGAATACATAATGCTTTAGATTTATTATAATTTATCCAACATTTTATCAACTTTTTCAATGTTGATGGAGCTACCCAATATAATTTCATATTTTCTAAAAAATAACCCCAAATGGTGTGAGAAAACGGATAATGAAAAAGTAAGTTATTTGACTTTTCTAAATCTTTCTCACACAAGGCACATCTGAAGGGTCCATAATATCCTCTTCTTTGTAGACTCTCTCTGGTAAGAATCTTACATTGAACTGCTAACCAAAGAAATATTGAGGCCTTAGGGAGAGCCTCTCATGGTCAAATATTCTTCCAAGGAAAATCATTGGGAGAATTTTTTTTTGATTGTTCTAAATACCCATATCCCAACTTGACTGAGCATCCTCATCCATTGATAAATTCCAAAGCAACTCATCCTTTCATGTAAAAATTGGTAAATAAAACTCTTGAAGCATATTTTGAAGTTCATCTATAATTTTTTTGAGTTCCTCTCCTTCAACGAGGTTACTAAAAGAAATCCATGTTATGGAGTTTTTGCTCATAATAATATAATATTTGACCTTTGAAACTTTACATGCTATGCATGCTTGAGCCAATGGCTTCCATTTTGAGTAAGAGATAAGAATATAAGGCTTCAACCAAGCATCAGACCAAAAATTTGCATAACTCCCCTCATTGACTGACCATATAATATATTTCTTTATCAAATGCAAAATCTCTGATATGAAGTTCCATTTTGATGATCCTTTGGGTAGAGTTCTTTTCCTAAAAAAATTCATTGCATCAAGAGAACCTATATATTTTTGAAGTAATATTTTTTTCCAATTCTTTATTTGCTCTCTAAATAGTCTCCAACCAAGCTTTGCTCCTAATGCCAAATTTATAAGTCTGCAATTTTTGCTCTTTCCTTTGTAAACCCTATCCCACTTACAAAGAGGAAACCTAAATTTTTCCTCACAATATTTCCATAGAAAGTCTCTTTGAATTTTATCCATTTATGATGCAATACCTATTGGAAGTCTTGAAAGTAACATCATATAAATAGGAATGGATTGTAAAGTAGACTTCATGAGTTGTAGCCTTCCTGCCATGGTTAAGAATTTACCTTTCCAACATACCAAGCAAGCTTTCATTCTATCCAAAAAAGAGTTCAAATCTCCTTTTTATTCCCTTTATCATACAAAGGAATACCCAAATAGGTTTATGGAAATTTTTCAATTTTGAACCCTAAAATATTCACTATAATTTATTGTAAATTTAGGGTAGTATTAATGAAAAAGATCCTGGATTTGAAGTATTTAGCAACTATCAAGTAGCCTTCTCATAATATGATAATATTGATTTGAAGTCCATGGCCTCACTAACTGAGGGATAACCCAAAAGAAAAGTATCATCAACAAATTGAAGATGAGATTCGAAGGGACCATGTTTTACAACTTGAATACCCTTGATTTTTCCTTCCATTTTTGACTTTGAAAAGGCTCTCCCTAATGCTTCTGCCATAATAATGAATAGATAAGGAGAAAGAGGATCACCTTGATGAATTCCACAAGATGACTTGAAGTACCCAAAAGGAGAACCATTGATCAAAATAGAAAATTTTGCAGTTCTATAACAATATTTAACCCACTCACACCAACTATAATCAAAGCCAAAGTTTTTGAGAATAGCATGTAGAAAATTCTAGGAAACCCTATCATATGCTTTGTTCATATCTAATTTTAAAAACATACCTAGTTTTTTTATAGAATGAAGAGAATGTATGATATGCTTTGTTCATATCTAATTTCAAAAGCATACCTAGTTTTTTATAGAATGAAGAGAATGTATGGCCTCTTGTGCAATAATTATACCATCAAAAATTTATTTACCTTGAAAAAATCCACCTTGTTCCTTTGAGATAAGACACCCTAGAATGCCCTTTAACCTTTTTGCCATACTTTTTGAAATGATCTTATAAATCATATTACAAAGTCTTATTGGATGAAAGTTATCAAAATATTTTATCATATTTCTTGGGAACCAAGGTAATGAAAGTAGCATTGACCTCACTTATTATAGATTTTTTTTTCGAACCTCTTCGACTACATCTAACATATCACTCTTCAATAAATCCCAAATTTTTTGAAAGAAAATTGTAGGAAATCCATCGAGGCCAGGTGCCATGTTAGGGGGGAAAGGGAAAACTGCTTCATAGAGCTCCTCCATAGAAATATTCTTCATCAAGATTTCATTTTGTCCCTGAGTGATAAGTGATGGAATATTTTACAAAAGTTTTTTCTTGTGCCTCCTTATCTTGTCTAGAATTTGATAAAATATTATTTAAATATTTTTTTGCTTCCTTCCATATATCTTCTTCATCCTCAATATTTCTTCCACATGGATTTATAATATTTTTAATATGACGAACATAATTTTTTTTTTACTGTAGCATGATTTTTTTTTATATTTCTATCTCCTTCCTTGAGTCATTTCTCTCTAGATTTTTGGAACCAATATGACTCCTCCTTCTTCAATGCATTATGATTATCAGCAAGTAGTTGTGTTTCTTTCACATAAGAATCCTGGTCCATTCCTGTAATTTCTACTATCTCTTGTAATTTTTTTTATTTACATGGTGGAATCGGTAGCTGCCACGAATCCAAGCAGGTTGTCCAATTTTTATGGTCATCATAGTATTCTGCGTTGTCTACCCTGGAAGTCACCACACATATCTTCACATAGTCCGCCCCTATAACCACAATGCCACTATCATTTTAAACCTTTTACACCTCTAAAAGCACCAGGAAAGGGACAAGCGTTCAGTTCGACGAGGCCCAAGATTTTAACCTTCGATCTTTGCCCCCCATATGGGGTTTGGTCGAAATGTCTTGTAAATTTTTTAGTTTAGATTCAATTTCTTTTTTTCTTTAAAAATGTTACCAAAAAATTTTACATTCCATATCTTCATTTTCTCCTTTAAATATTTCAACTTTTGAAGAAATATCCACATACATGATCCTTCATAATTTTGATTCATCCCATCATAAATCATAACATAACCATATGGAAAAAATCATGATCTTGGAGCCACATAGATTGGAAGAAAAATGGCTTTGGATTACCATTGCTAGCTGACTTGTTGGAAATATTGAGCATATTGAGTTGTCATTGATTTCAAAAGGATGCATGGTATTCAAGGCTGAAATATTCTTGTAAGGTTGGACAATTATTCAAGGCAAGGTATATCTAAAAGCAAGGAAAATTGTTGAAAAGAAAAGGATTATAATATTGATTTAAATATTATAAAGAAGGATAAAGAGGTTTAAGAGTTACTTGGAACAAAGTGTTTTGGGCCAAAGGTTTAAAAAATAAGGCAAGGTTTAAATATTAAATGAGAAGGCCAAGGTTTAAAAGGGAAGGCAAGACAAAGGTTTAAATGAGAAGGCCAAGGTTTAAAATAAAAGGCAAGACAAAGGTTTAAAGTTTAAATATTAAAAAAAAGGAAGGCCAAGGGTTTAATAAAAGTCACTTGGGACAAAGGCTTGAAGACCAAAAGTTCAAAAAGATAATATTATAATATTTATTAAATATTATAATATAAAATTATATGCATTGGCGCCAACATCTAGAAAGCAATTTTAATATTCAAAAACTATCAAGCATTGACATCATGAGAAAATAGGTGAAAGGTATATAAATCAAACATTAAATCATTTGTATGTCTAAAGTTTTTGAAGGATGTGAAATTTATCTCTTCATGCTGCATCTGCGAATCTAAAAGGAGAAGAGAACAAAATTTGTGTGGAAAGTGAACTAAGAACAAGGGCTAAGTGTTGCACATCTAGGTTCAACTAGGTGGCTAGTCCAGTTGGTCATCGAGCTAGTGCTAAGGTACTGGGGGCAGGAAAAGCGTAGGATCGAATTCGAATAGGTCTGTTTTGCTTGGTAGTGAGGAAATCATTTTTTTTGACAAGAAAGACTTCAACGCGTTTGCACTGTGTAGCTATTACTACCCGCGAGGGTAGCTCAGCTGGTAGCCCAACATGTGGTAAGGTACTGTGTGGGTAGAGGTTTGGTGTTCGATTTTCGTCCCGTTCGTTGGTTTGTTTGGTTGAGGTATGAGCCAAAAATTTTGTTGATTAAAGAGCCAAAAAATTTGTTGATTAAAGTTTATGTGAAAAGGTTAATGCATGGCTTATGTGGTTATAATAGAAGAAAATTTTTGTTTATATTTTTTATTTAGAAAGGGAGTCATAAGGTGCAACATTATTTTTTATTTTTATTTTGCATTAAGTTAGTAGGAGTTATAAGGTGCATGGGAGTGAATTAAAAATGGTCATTTGCACATTGTGTAAGTAGGTGTTATAAGGTATATTGAGGTGAATTAAAAATTATCTTTTATGTATTATAAAAGTAGGAGTTATAAGGTGTGATTATGGTTTAATTTTTAAATGTAATTTTGTATGATAGAAGAAGGAAATTTGAGGGTTTTGTCACTACTAAAATCTTTATTTTGGGAGACTAAAAAGGAGTTATAAAACATAATTTTCAAGAATTATTATGCACATATTTTGAGAAGGGTTTTAATGTGGATGATTTGAAAGAGAAATTTACTAACCAGTTTTTGAAATGGTACAAGAAAGGAAAATTATTTTTAAGACAGGTTTTGAAAGTACATCATCATCAAGGCAATTTTAGAGGTATGTGATTTTACTCTTTCTTAAGGTGGTTTTGTTTGAGGAAAATATTTTGATGTCATATGATTGGAGGTATAAGGATTTATTTGATGTGCATTAGTGATTGATTGAAGTTGGGAGTAATTGTGAATTATTGTTGAATGAAAAAGCAAATATGTGCAAGGGTTTGGAAATATACTAGCAAGGGTTTGAGAGAAAATTGGTGCATTAACTTTGAGTCATATTGGGAATGAACTTGCAAGGGTTATAGAACAATATTGTGAAGAAAATCTATGCATTAGTTTTGAGTGATATTGGGAATAAATTTGCAAGGGCTATAGACCATTTTTGTGAAGCAAGTATGTGCATTGGTTTTGATTAATTTTGAAAGTACACAAGAAGGTCAACTATCAAGTGCTAGACTAGAGTATCCTTTTGAATGCAATGAATGTGAGACATATGAAAGCAATAGACTTAATGAATGTGAGAAGAACATATTGAGTATTTGTAATACATATATTTATCTAGATGTTCATGAAAAAAAAGAATTTTGGGTAGAATATGTCTAAATTACTTTAGTCAAAGAAAGCACTTTTGGGAAATATATGCAATTGTTTCTATGCAAGAATTAGGAATGGTTGGGCAGGTTTTGTGAGTAGGTTGAATAGAGTTTGTGAGTAGGATTTGAGAGCAGATTTGAGCAGGTTATTGAGGTAGATTTAAGAAAGTTTTTGAGCAAATTTGAGCAAGCTTTGTGAGTAGGATTTGAGCAGGTTGAGCAGATTTTGGTGAGCATATTTGAGCAAGCCTTGTGTGTAGGCTTGAAGCAGACTTGAGCAAAGTTATGTTGGAAATATGAGCATAATTTGTTGTCATTGATGTCAAAGGAATACTAAGCAGATGTCAAAGGAATGTTAAGCAAATGGTTCATGGCTGATTTTCTAAGAAGCAAGGATATAATATTTAATTCAAATATTATATGGCCGAAGCAACAATAAGAGAAGCAAGAAGGATAGCAATATTATAATATTTGGGCAAAATAAAAAGGTTGAAAAGATATCTCCATTCCATGGTGGTTGAAAGAAAATAATAAGGTTATTTTGCTAAGGTGAAATTGGCAAAAGGTTTTTCTAAAAACCTAAGGAAGATTATATTTGAAAAGGCCCAAAGGACATTTAAATATTTAATTATAATATTTAAATTCATTCTGAATTTAAAATAATTATAATTAAATTATTATTCTCGAAATACCAAGCATTCTCCTTGAAAAGAGCAAGTGAGCAAGTTTTAATAATATTAAAGGAGGCAAAGGTTAAATAATTTTAATTAAAATATTTTAACCTTTTGGTTAAAATTTTAATTAAAATTATTCTTGGCACCAAAGTTCTTTTTGATAGATGGTGGCAAATCGAATAAGGGCCGACGTCATTAATTTTCCCCCATCCGTCGATGTGGGAGAGAGAGGGAGGCATATGGTATAAATACCATAGTCTGTGCCTCATAACGAAGCAAGTCTTGGACAATATTTAGCATGCAAACTCTTTGCGGAAGCAAAATAATTTAAGAGCATAAGCTAAGGTTGGTTGCCCCAAAAATTGTGGAAGTCCAAGCGTGAAAGACGAAAAGACAAACTCCTCAGTGATTGGCCCAATGACGAATCCAAGGTGTGCACGTGTTTCAAAGGTCTACGTTTGATCTTCATCGGTGATGGTGGAGAAGAGCCTTTTGGCTCTTGGTGCACGAAGGAGAGTCAAAGTGCAGTTGGTGCATTTGACTCCCACGTGAGCTTGTAGCTCACGCGGCTAGGGAGTCGCGGCTAAGGCGTCGCACATGATTCGACCAGGGATCGAATCCCACGATAGCGCATGAGGAGGTATTTATTTTGGTCAAATTTAATTTACCTAAGGTCTTGATATTATTAAAAGGGTATGCTTATTTTGAGGATTTGACTATTGTGTGAAGAAGGAAGTTACTTGTTGGAATTTGGTTGATGTTGTAAAGTGATTAAGGAGTGATAAGGTAGTAAGGTGAATTATTATATTATTTGAGATTTAGGGTTTTTGAATATTGTTTTAAATTTGGAGATTATAAGGTGTATAAGGACTTGGCTATACACATTGTTAAAGTGTAGTGTTATGAGAAAAATATTATTGAATTGAATATTGTGAGTTTGGAGATTATAAGGTGTACAAAAGGATTTGTTATTTTGTATGAAAAATAATCTTTGAGAAAATTATTTTTGTGGAGATCTTGAGAGAGGTTGTGGTAACCTAACCCTAGCATTGGTAAAGAAAATTTTGATTGTGGTTAAGACAGGTTTTGAAGACATATCTCCATCAAAATAAAAGGTATGGGTAAATCTTCCTTGTGAGAAAAATATTGTTGGATTGGATGTTGTGAATGCTAAGTTGGAGTGAAAAGGTTTGTTTGGTAAGCATTGTTGAGTTTGATTGTTAAAGGTTTTTCTGAGTAAGTTTTGATGATAAAAACCTTGTTTGATAAGCATTGTTGGAAATATTGAGTAAGCTTTCATATGCTTGAACTAGGGTTTGTGAAAGAACATGAGTATCATTGTTATGTGAAGTTGTGAACTATCCTGAACTAGGGTTTGTGCAAGAACATGAGTATCATTGTTATGTGAGATTGTTTGATAAGCATTATTGGAAATAAGTGAGTGAGTGTTCATATACTTGGACTAGGGTTTGTAAGCAAGGAGTGCTTTATTGAGTGAGTGATTGAGTGGAGTTGATTGAGCCTAGTCAAGTGGAAGTGTTGAAGTGATAGTTCAAGTTCTGTGAAACAAATTGTTCTATATTCTAAATTGATTTAAGAAAGAGATTGAAAGTGATTGAGCATTGTTGTGAGTGTGAAGCATATTGAGTCTCTAAAAATTCTCTATATGTTTCTGTGAGATTGGACAAGTTCTAGTGAGGACTTGTTGAGTTTGAGGTAAGTCTTTAGTGAGGACTTGTTGAGAAGATTTGAGGTAAGTCTTGGTGAAGACTTGTTGAGAAGATTGGACAAGTTCTAGAGAGGACTTGTGGATAGATTAGTGTGAGCTTTTGTGGAAGCTTACAAGGTATATTTGAGATAAGTCTTTGAGAAGACTTGAGAGCAAAGTTGATTGATTGATTTGTTCAAACCTTGGGTTAAGGTTTGGGGTAGATCTAGTAGAGTTGATTTATGATTGAGTCAAGCCTTGTGTTAAGGCTTGAGGATAGATTTGAGGATAGATTTTGGTGTAGATTTGAGGATAGGTTTATGCCAGATCAGAGGACAGAGATTGAGAAGATTTGTGCTAGATCAAAGGACTGTGTTTAGTGCAGATCAGAGGATAGATATTGAGAAGATTTGTGCTAGATCGAAGGACTATGTTTAGTGTAGATCAGAGGATAGATATTGAGTAGATTTGTGCTAGATCAAAGGACTATGTTTAGTGCAGATTTGAGATAGAGTTGAGAGCTAGATTTGGAGGTGATAGAGTATAGAGGATGATAGTCTCCAGTGGATAGAGATCCATTAGCTAGGGTAGTGAGGATAGGTCTTCTGAGTGAGGATAAGAGTCTTTAGTGGATAGAGATCCATAAGCCAGTGCAGTGGAGGCATCAGTTCTTCTAGAAGATCACCAGCCAGAGCAGAGGAGAAGGAGTTCTCCTATGGATAGAGATCCATGAACTTGATTAGGGGATTGGTGTCTCCTTTGGATAGAGGTCCATAAATATTGTAATAGGGAAAGGTTTCCCAAGAGATTTGTTGAGAAAATTTTAGTGAAATATTTTCTCCGTGGAGTAGCCCACATTGGGTGAACCACGTTAAATTGGTGTCTCTATTGTGTGTGGTGATTTATGCATTGCTTTGATTACTATTATTGATATTGCTATTGATACATTGCATAATATTGATTGGGAAAGAAAAGTAAAAAGTGGTCTTATACTGTTCACCCCCCTCTCAGTATAAGCTTGTGTTCTTCAATTGGTATCAGAGCGGGTTCCTTCGAAAGAGTTTAATAGCTTGAAGGAAAATCTTACAAGAACACAAATGGATTCTAAGAGTGGATCCTCAGATAATTCAGCACCAGTGTTTGATGGAAGTGATTATGTATTTTGGAGTATGAGAATGAAGATTCATCTGATGGCACTTGGAAATGAAATATGGGAAGTAGTTGAAAATGGATACATACCACCAACTACTCCACCTACATATAAATATGGTAAGATTCTACATCATTACAATTCAAAAGCAATGAATGCAATTTTGAGAGGTTTGCATAAAATAGAGTTTATAAAGGTTATGCACTGCAAATCAACAAAGGAAATTTGGGATAAATTGAAAGGCATATATGAAGGGGATAAAAAGGTCAAAAAGGTAAAGTTGCAAAATCTCAAGGGAATGTATGAAGACCTAAAAATTAAGGATGAGGAAAACATTAGTGCTTATCTACTTCATGTAGATGAGGTTGTTAACTCCATGCAAGGACTTGGACTTGAAGTTCAAGAATATGATGTTTGTGATAAGATTCTAAGGTCACTCCCAAAAAGGTTTAGTGAAAATATTTCAGCTATAGAGGAATCAAAAGATAGTGATATTTTGACAAGGGATGAATTACATGGCATTCTTATAGCTTTTGAGATGAGAACAAAAGAGGAACCTACTCCCTAGAAAGAAGCAACATTCAAAGCCACTAAGAGGACTAAAGGTAAGAAGTTAGATTCAAGCAATGAGTCATCCAATGATGAAGAAGAAAACTATGGCAGAAGGAACAAGGATCCAAGAAAATTTAAAGGTACAAAATCAGTTAGATGTTTCAATTGTGGAAAGTATGGTCACTATGCAACTGATTGTCAAGAAGTTGGAAATAGCAATGATGAAGAAAAATAGGATCATAAGAATAGGGAAACATAAAGATACAGGTACCAAAAGAAAGGTAAGGATGGACAAGGCAAGCAAGGAAATAAGTTCTTCCAAAGACATAAGAAGAGTTTCTATGCAGACAAGGCAAGTAAGTACTCAAGTAATAGTGATGATAGTTCCTCAGATAATGATAAATATGAAGTTCTATTTTTGGAAAAAGAAAAAGAAGTGGTTAAGAAAAGGTCACCAATAATTCTCAAGTGTTTTAGATGTGGTAACTTTGGTCATCTTGAAGATAGTTGTACAAAGAGTGGTTTCAATTTCAGTGATGATGAATATGAAGATACACTTGAAGGACCAGAAGAGAATATTCTAATGGCATTAGAAGAAGAAGGAGGTGATCCTATAGAAGATGAGTCAGAAAAGAATAAAGATGTTTTCAAAGGTAAAAAAATAGAGGAAGAATCAGAGGAAGGAGAAGTTGACCTTGAGGGAGAGCTTATTCATGCCCTTGATGCATTAAATAAGGTAAGAAAGCAAAAATCCCAACTTAAGCTTCAATTTCAAGAATGTGATGAAGAGAAAGGAAAGCTTATAGAGGATCTAAACAAGTCAATGGCTAAGACAAGGAAGTTCAAAGATAAGTTAGAAGCAAAGGTCTTAGAATGTGAAAGGTTAGAGCATGAAGTAGCTTCACTAAGGAAGGAAGTAAAAGAGTCTAAGGATAGGTTACATAGGTTTGGAAGAAGCTCAAAGAATTTGGATAAGATTATCAAGACACAAAAACCTACATCAAGCAAGATAGGTCTTGGTTTTGAACAGGTACAAAAGAAACAAGGTGAGGAGTCAACCTCAAGTTCTGAAGAAGAAGAAACTTTAGAAGAAGAGAGTGTAAGAGAGAGTGAGACTTCTGAGGATGAGTTAGACAATAGAAAGTTCAACAAGGAAAGGAACAATGCACAAATGAGGAACAGATGGAACAAGAACCAACACAGGGTAAAAGAAACTAAAATACCAATGAGGTCAAGGCAAGGTAGTTTCAATGGACGATGCTTCTCATGCCACAGGTTTGGGCACAAAGCTTCACAATGCAGGACACATGGAAAACAGGAATATGGAAGGTTCAGAAACAGGTAACTTTTTCAAGGGTATTGCTACTCTTGTAATCAGTTTGGTCACAAGGCAATGAATTGCAGGGTTCATGATAGGAATAGATATGGCTTCACCAAGAGAAATCCCAAGACATTTGCACCTCCAAGGAATAACAATATTAAGTGTTATAAGTGCAATAATGATGGACATACAACAAAGTGGTGTAGAGCAGAAATTCTAGAGACAAGCAAGAATAGAAATGGTCAGAGGAATCAAAAGGATCAGATAAGGAGGAAAGTGGACAAAGGTAAAGATCAATGCTTTTTGGGAGTAGAAATACTCCCACCCTAGAATTAACCACCTCAAGAGGAGGTGGGGGAGGGACTAAGCTAAGAGTTTCATTCTTAGCCCTGAGCCCCAAAGGTGACCCTTTGCCATTGATGACAAAGGGGGAGAGATTTGAGTTAGGAGGAAAGCATTCAGTCAGGGGGAGCAGTTTCTCAAGGGGAGCAGAACAGAAAGAGGTAAAAGAAATGATAAAAGGTAAATGGGTTGCCATCAATGACAAAGGGGGAGATTGTTGGAAATATGAGCAGAATTTGTTGTCATTGATGTCAAAGGAATACTAAGAAGATGTCAAAGGAATGTTAAGCAAATGGTTCATGGTTGATTTTCTAAGAGGCAAGGATATAATATTTAATTCAAATATTATATGGCCGAAGCAGCAATAAGAGAAGCAAGAAGGATAGAAATATTATAATATTTGGGCAAAATAAAAAGGTTGAAAAGATATCTCCGTTCCATGGTGGTTGAAAGAAAATAATAAGGTTATTTTGCTAAGGTGAAATTGGCAAAAGGTTTTTCTAAAAACCTAAGGAAGATTATATTTAAAAAGGCCCAAAGGACATTTAAATATTTAATTATAATATTTAAATTCATTCTGAATTTAAAATAATTATAATTAAATTATTATTCTCGAAATACCAAGCATTCTCCTTGAAAAGAGCAAGTGAGCAAGTTTTAATAATATTAAAGGAGGCAAAGGTTAAATAATTTTAATTAAAATATTTTAACCTTTTGGTTAAAATTTTAATTAAAATTATTCTTGGCACCAAAGTTCTTTTTGATAGATGGTGGCAAATCGAATAAGGGTCGACGTCATTAATTTTCCCCCATCCACCGATGTGGGAGAGAGGGAGGCATATGGTATAAATACCATAGCCTTTGCCTCATAACAAAGCAAGTCTTGGACAATATTTTGCATGCGAACTCTCTGTGGAAGCGAAATAATTTAAGAGCATAAGCTAAGGTTGGTTGCCCCAAAAATTGTGGAAGTCCAAGCGTGAAAGATGAAAAGACAAACTCCTTAGTGATTGGCCCAATGATGAATCCAAGGTGTGCACGTGTTTCAAAGGTCTATGTTTGATCTTCATCGACGATGGTGGAGAAGAACCTTTTGGCTCTTGGTGCACGAAGGAGAGTCAAAGCACAGTTGGTGCATTTGACTCCCACGTGAGCTTGTAGCTCACATGGCTAGGGAGCCACGACTAAGGCACCACACATGATTCGACCAGGGATCGAATCCCATGACAGCGCATGAGGAGGTATTTATTTTGGTCAAAATTAATTTGCCTAAGGTCTTGATATTATTAAAAGGGCATGTTTATTTTGAGGGTTTGACTATTGTGTGAAGAAGGAAGTTACTTGCTGGAATTTGGTCGATGTTGTAAAGTGATTAAGGAGTGATAAGGTAGTAAGGTGAATTATTATATTATTTGAGATTTAGGGTTTTTGAATATTGTTTTAAGTTTGGAGATTATAAGGTGTACAAAAGGATTTGTTACTTTGTATGAAAAATAATCTTTGAGAAAATTATTTTTGTGGAGATCTTGAGAGAGGTTGTGGTAACCTAACCCTAGCATTGGTAAAGAAAATTTTGATTGTGGTTAAGACAGGTTTTGAAGACATATCTCCATCAAAATAAAAGGTATGGGTAAATCTTCCTTGTGAGAAAAATATTGTTGGATTGGATGTTGTGAATGCTAAGTTGGAGTGAAAAGGTTTGTTTGGTAAGCATTGTTGAGTTTGATTGTTAAAGGTTTTTTGAGTAAGTGTTGATGATAAAAACCTTGTTTGATAAGCATTGTTGGAAATATTGAGTAAGCTTTCATATGCTTGAACTAGGGTTTGTGAAAGAACATGAGTATCATTGTTATGTGAAGTTGTGAACTATCTTGAACTAGGGTTTGTGCAAGAACATGAGTATCATTGTTATGTGAGATTGTTTGAAAAGCATTGTTGGAAATAAGTGAGTGAGTGTTCATATACTTGGACTAGGGTTTGTAAGCAAGGAGTGCTTTATTGAGTGAGTGATTGAGTGGAGTTGATTGAGCCTAGTCAAGTGGAAGTGTTGAAGTGATAGTTCAAGTTCTGTGAAACAAATTGTTCTATATTCTAAATTTATTTAAGAAAGAGATTGAAAGTGATTGAGCATTGTTGTGAGTGTGAAGCATATTGAGTCTCTAACAATTCTCTATATGTTTCTATGAGATTGGACAAGTTCTAGTGAGGACTTGTTGAGCAAATTTGAGGTAAGTCTTGGTGAGGAATTGTTGAGTAGATTTGAGGTAAGTCTTGGTGAAGACTTGTTGAGAAGATTGGACAAGTTCTAGAGAGGACTTGTGGATAGATTAGTGTGAGCTTTTGTGGAAGCTTACAAGGCATATTTGAGACAAGTCTTTGAGAAGACTTGAGAGCAGAGTTGATTGATTGATTTGTTCAAACCTTGGGTTAAGGTTTGGGGTAGATCTAGCAGAGTTGATTTATGATTGAGTCAAGCCTTGTGTTAAGGCTTGAGGATAAATTTGAGGATAGAGTTTGGTGCAGATTTGAGGATAGGTTTGTGCTAGACCAGAGATAGAGATTGAGTAGATTTGTGCTAGAAAGGACTATGTTTAGTGTAGATCAGAGGACAAAGATTGAGCATATTTGTGCTAGATCGAAGGACTATGTTTAGTGTATATCAGAGGATAGATATTGAGAAGATTTGTGCTAGACGAAGGACTGTGTTTAGTGCAGATCAGAGGACAAATATTGAGCAGATTTGTGCTAGACCGAAGGACTATGTTTAGTGTAGATTTGAGATAGAGATGAGAGCTAGCTTTGGAGGTGATAGAGTATAGAGGATGACAGTATCTAGTGGATAGAGATCCATTAGCTAGGGTAGTGAGGATAGGTATTTTGAGTGAGGATAGGAGTCTTCAGTGGATAGATATCCATAAGCCAGTGTAGTGGAGGCAATAGTTCTTCTAGAAGATCACCAACTAGAGCAGAGGAGAAGGAGTTCTCCTATGGATAGATATCCATGAACTTGATTAGGGGATTGGTGTCTCCTTTGGATAGAGGTCCATAAACATTGTAATAGGGAAAGGTTTCCCAAGATATTTGTTGAGAAAATTTTAGTGAAATATTTTCTCCGTGGAGTAGCCCACATTGGGTGAACCATGTTAAATTGGTGTCTCTATTGTGTGTGGTGATTTGTGCATTGCTTTGATTACTGTTGTTGATATTGCTATTGATACATTGCATAATATTGATTGGGAAAGAAAAGTAAAAAGTGGTCTTATACTGTTCACCCCCCCTCTCAGTATAAGCTTGTGTTCTTCAAGTTGTGAGAAAGCCTTGTGTGTAGTCTTGGAGAATATTTGAGCAAAGTTGTGAGCAAGCCTTGTGTGTAGGCTTGGAGAATATTTGAGCAAAGTTGTGAGCAAGCCTTTTTTGTAGGCTTGGAGTAGATTCGATCAAGCCTTATGTGTAGGCTTGGAGCAGAATTGAGCATAGTTGAGAGTAGGTTTTGGAGCATATGTGAGCAAGCCTTATGTAAAGACTTGGAGTAGATTATAATAAATGGGATTGATGTATCTATGGATAGAGGTCCATGAACCAAAGTAAAGGGGATTGGTGTCTCCTATAGATAGAGGTCCATGAACCAGAGCAAAGGGGATTGGTGTCTCCTATGGATAGAGGTCCATGAACTAGAGTAAAGGAGATTGGTGTATCCTATGGATAGAGGTCCATGAACTTAAGCATAGGTGATTGGTATCTCCTTTTGTTTGGTACCCATAAACATTATAATAGGGAATTGATTTCCAAGATATTTGTTGAGAAAATTTATATGGATGTAGCCCACATTGGGTGAACCACGTTAAATCTGTGTCTCTTATGTATGTGATGATATGTGCATTGTTTCATTATTGCAATAGATAATATTGGATAATACTACTTTGGAAAGAAAAGTAAAAAGTTTTATCTTATATTGTTCACCCATGTCTCAGTATAAGCTTGTGTTCTTCATGACTCACAAATTAAAAGAATGGGTTTGTGATCTGATCCTGCTCATAATAAAATATTTGAAGAGATTGTATACTTTATTTGAAACCATTTATTGGATAACAAAAATCTATGTAGTATTTTTGCTATATGACATTTTCCAATGCATCTATTATCAATACATCCCAAAGGTCATTTGAATTGGCAAATGAAGCAAAATATTGCATTGATTTCGACCATCCTAGAATGCCACCTTTCTTTTCCAAAGAAGATATAATAGTATTAAAATCACCCCCAAGAATCCATAGATCACAATGAATCATCATTGTATTTGACAAAAATATACTAAGTTCATTCCAACATCTTTCACGAGGAGTAACTATAGTTGGAGCATATACATTTATAACCCTAACTTTGATGTTTTCCTCTATCCTGCAAAATAATCCAGCAACCCAATTACTTTTTTCTTCTAATAGTTGTCCATCCCTTTTGCATTTTTCCCATATTATTGCAATAGCACCTAAATCTCATGTAGAAGAAACTGCTAAACAATCACCTACCTTCCAAATCTTCTTAAAAGAATCCTTACATTCCTCACTGCTTAATTTTGTTTCTTGTATTAAAATAAACTCGGGGCTATAACAACCTATTAATTCCTTAATAAATATTTTTTTAGGGGTATTATTCATACCCCTAATATTCCATGATATCATTTTCATCATCAACACTTTATTTTTATTAGTGGGCTTAACCCCACTTGTTAATACTTATGATATTTTTGTTTGGCTTCCCAAATAAATATCCTTTTGAGTTTATTTTTCTATTTTTTCTTTCTGTGATAGCCTTTCTCCCCTTCTTCCATTCTTACCACCACTCTCATCTTCATCAACCTCTTTCATTTTGTCATATTGTTCAAAATGGGACTTATATTCTAAATATTTATGTTGCTCTAAAGAGTCGAAAGTGCAAGGAATAGCCTCAATAAAATTTACTTCTTTGTGTTTACCTGAAAACTCTAAACTGTATAGATGATCCTCCATAGTCATCACTTTCTTATATTATACTAAAATACCTAAATTTCCTTGGACATCCTCTACAAGATTTTCTTTACTATACTGCTATTGAAATCCTAAAGTGCAATGAATACACTTTGTACTACTTTTATTTTTTTGTAAGGAGAAGATTTTAAGATACTTGAGGATAATAAAGGTGATTTACCTGGATTAAGCTTGACCTCCTTCACATAATTTGCTTTAAATTTTTTCTTCCCCTCTTCCTTTGCACCTTTAGCTCCTTTTATATTTGAACTTGCGCATTGTACTTCCTCATATCCCATATCATTTTTTCCTTCTAATGACTAATTCGAGTGAATTGTAATGACCTTCATCATTTTATAATTTAGAGGATTTTTTCTAGCCACTTTCTTAGGAGTGGAAAATCCTTGATTTGACCTAAATTCTCCTTTGATATGGTCTCCTTGTTTAAAATTGAAACTACCCTCATGCGCAAAAAATTCCATCTCTTCCTCCATTTTCACTTTGCAGTCTCTTTTCATGTGCCCAGTTTCGTGATATTTGCGACATTGGAATGCAATATTTTCAAAATCCACTTGTTGATCCCATTCTATTTATTTAGATTTAATCCTAATAAATTGTGGTAAAGGATTAGAAATATCTATGGCAAAACATATTCGAGTGTATACAACATGCCTTCTCTCATTAGTAGTTGGTCCTTCTTGGATGAATTCACCTAGGGTATTACTAATATTTTTCAAAACCTCCTTATTGTTGTGTTGATAAGGAAGTCCAAAAAAAACTAATCCATATTGGAAGCCTTTTAATAGTTTCTGTGTCCATAGAAAAATTCTCACTCCAAGGTCTTAAATATAATGCATCTTTACCCCTAAACCATGGGCCTCCATCCATTATTTTATCCCTTATTTTTGAACTAGAGAAAATAATGAGAAAAAATCCTTTTGGAAGAAAAGTCATGGGGTAATTTGAGTTCAATCCTTATTTCCACTTAATCCAATTTTGAATCTCAGGAAAAACTGACCAATATCCATGAAACTTACAAATTAACCCTTTGGTTTTAAGAATAATTATATCATGCTCAATCATCTCATCTTTGATAATCACTTCTGGAATAGAATATACTACTTGGACTAGGTTTTCCATAGATTATCTCTTCTTCTTATTGCTAGATAGGGCATCCAAACTTCCAACTTGGCCATTCACACTTTCAGTAAGCACTTTTGCAAATGACTTTCTTTCCATGTTACCTAATTTTTTTACACTCACTGTTGGTTGTACTCACTCATGGCTTGTGCTTGCACTCACTCCCTACTCATGTTCACACTCGCTACATGTTGCACTCACTCCCAGCTTGTGCTTGCACTCACTGCACTACTACAAATTAGTTTTTAAATTATAATTTTTTATTGTTTAAAATCAACAAAATTAAATTTTATTATATAAATTATATTTATACTCCTTGTAATTGGTAGTTGTGTAAAATTTTGTATCCTTGTAATTTTTTAAAAAATTTATAGGAAAAAATCTAAGACTTAGTTAAAATTTACTTCTAATGACTTGTTCATATTGGGAGTCATAAAAGTTAAGTGACACTTCTAGGATGCTTTTCTCAAGCATTACCAAAATTTTGTGTTTCACAAAATTCAATTTTCACAAAATAAGTTTTTACACAATATTCTTTCATGTTTACAAAGTTCTTCATCTTGTGAGTTAGGAGTTCATTCCATGGCTTGTGGAGTTTTTATCCTATGGGTCATGGAAAATAAGTGACATCTCTATAACTTATCATGGAGTTTATTTGCTATAGGTTATAAAAAAAATATGACACCTCTATAATGTTTCATGGAGTTCTTCATTTTGTGGGTCTCAACAAATAGGTGACACCTCTGCAATACCTTTTAGATATCATTAAATCTACACATCCAATATATGTGGAATAATTCCAACAATGATTATTTCATGTTCATGAAGTTTATCCTATGATTTGTAAAGCTCCACATCCTATGCACTTTAGAAAATAAGAGACACCTTTGCAATGCTTTTATTAGGAATCATCAAAACTCTATGCATCATGAAATCCAATCTCAATGGAAGAAGTTTTGATACTTGGCATTTTTCATGTCCATAAAGTTCTTCATCTCATTAATCAAGGAGTTATTCATTCTATGGGACATATAGTTCTTTATCCTATGCATTGCAAAAGTAGGTTTCATCTCTACATGCTTAATAGAGTTCATCCCATGAGACACAAAATTTAGGTGACATCTCCAATACTTATGTTTTGTTAACCATTGGTAAAACTATATTTTGTAAAATACAATCTCTATGGAAGTGAGCATACTTAAACCCATAAAAATTATTACTTTGCATCTCTCAAAACAACTAAATGTTTCACTAAACTTAAATTCTTGAGGATTGTGTAACTTAGTTGTATGTTATAAACCCCCTTGTACATTTTTTATTGCATCTTGTGATCTTACATCCCTTGAACTACATCTTACAAATCATTTTTCTAAATTGACTATTTAAATTATTTTGTGGTAACAGAAGTTCAAGATTATTCTTTTACATTTGGCACAAGTGCTATGACCTATTCCTTGTCTTATCCTTATAAAAATTTTCAAGTCTCAAATTTAGAATATATTACAGATTTAGTTAAACTAATATTACTAGTTTTTAATCACCAAAATAATTAGTAATAAGTTAGAATTGTAATTAGGAGTTGGATATGCCTTATGACCAACTCAAAATTGTATAAGAATAATATACCGAATGGAAACAAGACCATATGTTCAACTTTTTTTGAAAAAATAGAGAATCATTGTACTTGAAGATTAAAGAGCACATCCATATGCATTTATAAATGAGAAGTAATGTTAGGTAAGCATTTTTATTACCTATGATATTTGTGGTCAACTTTGTTTTTCTAAATGTGCTAATACTATTAAAGAAATTTATTTCTATCACCACTTAAGAAAAACCATTTCATCTAATGTTTTAGTCAAATTATTTAGGACTCCTTAAAAATAAAACAAAAGCAAAGATATACGCACACAAAATTATTTCACTTAGAAAATTTTCCTTTTCTTAGCCATCACTTAGATATTTGTATTTGTTTCCTCCAAAAAGTATCTTAATTTGTTGAGATTATTATTTTTTTAAAATGGGTTATATGGGATTGAAATAGGACCCACCCATTTTACATCATGATCACATAGTGGTATTATAACAACTTGGAAAATAGGCATATATCAATTGACAAGATTTGAACCTAAGTACCCCTCTTGAAAGTTGAGGAATATAACTAGTTGAGCTAGTGCCATTTGATTAATTTTGAAATTATTACAAAAATTATTGAATTATATTTTATCCTCCATTATTTATTGAGTATAATATTTTAGGTTTTCTTCCAATAATAAAATTCTCAAAATTGTTACATCATACAAAATGAGCCACTCATAAAATCCTTGGAGAACTTTTATTTTTAGTTTTGAATAGGAAGTTCATTTATGCCTTAGAATTGTCAAATCACAAGCCAAAAAAATTTATGCCCACCATGGGCTATGAAGATGGCATTTAATGATCCCCATTTATGGAATTAAGCTAGGCCCTAACATTCATGATGTGTAGTTTTATTTGACCAGTGATAGAAGACAAGTTGGATTCTCGAAGGCTCTTCATACAATCTCAACTAGAATAAGGAGAAATTGACCCACATTTCATTCAAATAGCCTTGCAAAACTTCAATCTAGATCATCAAAATATAAAATTATCTAATATTGGTATTTATAGTCCTAAAATTTCTTTCTCTTTCCCTAATTAATATTAAGACCAATATTTACAAGTACCTCAAAGTCTAGAACCCCCAAAGGCCTAAGCATAAAGATAAGTGTATTATAGCATTTCAATTTTTTGGTCTAAACTATCACTCGAGAGCTAATCTAAGCATGACATGACGATAATGTATAACTAACGACCAAGAATACTATAGATATTTTAATGACTAATGTTATTTTTAGAAGACATAAAAACCTAGCTTCGCATTGAGAATAACAACATAAAAAATATGAAATAGGTTTGAGAATGAAAATAAATGTAAGGAAGAATTGAGCAAACAACTAAAAGAGATCAAGAAAGGATTTAGATCATTTTGTGAAGTTTCAAAAATGAAGAAAGAAATTGAGGAGGTGAAAAACAAGGACCAATCTTCGAAGGTGATCACTATAATGTTCATCCTACTAGACCAAAGTAAAATTTGAAATTAAAATATGGGAAAGTTTCTATTGTGAATTAAGGAGTGTGAATAATCAAATAGGTTGAAGAATAAACAAAAGAATTTAAATCTAGTTTATATGGAAAATGACACTACCCAGGTGTTGTAGGTGAGTTGGAGAGGAGAGGGCAATCCTTCAAGGGAGGTCCCAGGTTCGAATCTCCACCCTACCAAAAAGCTGAATTGGGTACCCAAAATCCAATTGATAATGTTGGTGCGAGCAGGTCTGGGTGCGACTCCCGGGTGACTTTGACGGTGTAGAAACCCCTGTTCATGGTCTCTCAGACCAAGGCAGCCCCACAAGGGGCTTTTTGCTTTAAAAAAAAAAAATATGGAAAATGACACCTTGCCTCCCATAATTTGGCTTGAATGTATGATAAATAATAATCCAAACTCTTAAAAAGTAGAATGATAAATATAGCAGTGGTAGTGTATCTAGATACCACTTAAAAAGCAATAGAAGCTATATGAATGCATCACCATTAAATACAACCTTAAGTAGATCTCAACAATCATGAAATATGAAATCTTTTAGTTAGTGGAAAAAGAACTTCTATATCTATGAAATATACAAAAAAATTTAATGTTGGTATTCACAATATACTCTAGGAATAAACAAAAGTAATCCATCCACTCAAATATTATATAGAAAATATAAAGGAGAATGAAAAAAAGATATATAGTGGGAACCCATAGGCACCATAAAGAATCACTATATTATCCATAGATAATATTACACAACACTTCAATAGTCAAATTAGGATTGAAAGGGGGTATTTATACCAATACTGAAACCCTGATTACATAACAAGATTTAATATAAGCCGACATAACAAGAGGGCTTAAGGTTAATTACAAGTTATAAAGAGGTTTTAACCATAAAAAGGTTAATAATGACCCATATGACTTACATAATAAAATATTACAATAAATTCAATAAATTGTACAGTAAAATTCCCTTAGGCTTATAGAATACATCATACAATATCAGCCTTACCCATGAATTGGATTACAATTTCAACAACCCTATAATCTAAATTAAGGGGACAAGGAGAGAATACAGTAATAATATTATCTCCCCACATAATGGATACTCTAGTGGACCTCTACATTTTTAAGTAGATGCATTTGGATCCCCCCATCATCTAAAATTTGCTATTACAAATATATTTCTTGTACAAGAGTCTCCTTAGGTTACTTGTAAATATCATGTTGTGTTAATGTATTCACCTTATGATTAGGAGGATATAGAAAGTTAACAATTACTTGTAACTCTTAACCTTGTGTCTTCTTGATTTCACATATATATACTTCTATCACATCAATGCAAATGTTAATTATAGTGTTCAAATATATTTTGCATTTTTAAAAGTTCATATTAGAGAAAGTTGATATCATAATTAAGCTTTAATTTGTAAAGGTGATCTATTTTCCAAGGATGATGAGACATCCCTCAAATTTTATGAAATCATGTTACCATTGGAGTATCCAAAAATGAGCAAACATAAGTTTGAGCAAGGAGAAGATCTTGGCAATTGAAGGAAAAATAAATTTTCATTTTTATTCTTGTTTGTGTTTGTAGTTGTTGCAATCATTTATTTAATATTATAGAAGGTCATCTAAGAAGAATTCAGTTTATGCCATAAAGTTGTCATTATGAAATTGATTACTATCATCTAGTACAAGAAATGTGTCATCTAAAAAAGAAGAAAATGCATAGTTTGAAGAATTGTACTAGAGTTTGAATGTGTTGGCAATCATCTTCTTTGTATCTCATTACCATAGTTCATGTCAAAGATGCATAAGAGTAAAGAAAGATAAAAATTGCATGAATGGGTCATCTAAAGTTGTCACCTATAAAATATTACTATTTGAAGTTGTTTAGAGTTGCTACTTTTTGAAGCTCCTATTGTATGGAGTTGTTGTCTAAAGATGCCATATAGAGATGTCACTTAGAGCTACTATCATTTGAGGTTGCTACCATTTAAAGCTATTTAAAAAAAAGGATCATCTAAAGTAAAGTTTGACCCTATCACAAAGCATGTCCATCTAAAAGTTAACTTTAAGCGAAGTGTCATCGACTGAAAGCTTGTGTTATAAATTTAAAGGATATATTTTTTACCTATAGTTTTTTGGGAGTAAAGTCATCAGTAGCATGCAAAGAATAGAAAATTTAGAAATGGAAAGGAGGCACAAATATATTTAAATAAATAAATAAATAAATAATTAAAATTAAAATCCTACATGATTCATGGGAAGGCTCTTTGAAGTGTTTAAAAAATACTTTTATTTTTACTGTTATTGAATACAAGTGACAAGACAATGATTTAGAATTTTTATCACTCTAGAAAATTGATGGAATAGTCCAAGAATATTACTTGAAGATTCAATTTGGAGGGAAAAGAATTCAAACCTCCATGCCTTATTTTCCCAACAAGACCCTATTGTTTTATTGTAGTTAGGGGCATTGATTGTTAAATAAGTATATGCTTATATATACTCATTGGAAAGCTGTTTTCAAGCCTATTCTAGTGGAAGAACTTTTTTATAAATTTATGAAAATTTGTCATGGCTATTAATTCTTTAAATATGTTTTCCAAATACATTTGTTGAAAGGTGATAACTATTCTATGTGGAAGACATAATTGAAGATTCACCTAGAGTTCGAAGACTTATAGGGAGTGGTATTTGGCACTATGAAAATACATATCATTGACCTAGATGCACAAAGAAAATATGATAAAGCTGATAAAAAATCTAGATTGATCATAATGTTCAACATATCTGATGAGATCTAGCCATAAACTTACGATGCTATAACTATGAAGGATACAAGGATAAACCCAGTATGATGTTCAAGTATAAGAATAAAAATCAAATTCTATACCTATAGGGCCAATTGCTTTGCTTGAAGATAAAGAGCAATGAGAAGCTAAAAGGATTTCTATGATATATTACTAAGTTGTGAGCCTTGATACAAGCAAAAGATAAAACTATCAGTGATAATGTGCTTGTTTCAACTATATGCAATACTATCAACATTCAATGTTTTGGTAACAACTTTGAATGTGACACATCAAAGTCACACTTTTAAGAATCTTGTGAACTTGATTCAACCAGCGGAAGAAATTTGAGAGATGAAGACTGAAAATAAGCATTTTTGCTTATGCAACAAAAGGAAATAAGTTGATGTACATAAATAAAAGTGATAAACCCCCAACAATCACCAAAACTAGTAAAAAGAAAATGAGTAAAAACAACAACATCAAGGATAAAACATCACATGTTTGATCATTGGGAAACCATGACACATCCTTCAAGAGTGCTAGTACAACACATTCTCACAAGGATAATGTTGGAAATATGTTGAATATTTTCCATGTTATTCTGGCGGGGTTAACTCTAATAGGTACTATAAGTTTTAGGGTTTCTTAGATCCATATGGATTTTTTAGGGTTAAATATTTAAACCCATGGTTTTTTGCCCATGGTATTGCAAAATATATTCTTGTGCTATTGTTATTTAAGTGCACTTGCATTAGGGTTTGAAGTTAGATGCGAGATGATATATGAAAATTATTGTATTGGATATGGTTAAGTTTATACAATAAATAAATATTATTGTGTTGGATTTTTTCCCGTAAGGGTTTCCTAGGTGAAGTATTGTGTTATGTGTGTATTTGTTATCTTCTTTTTTCCTTTGATTCTGTATTTACTATTTTTCTAGATTTAGTTTATTAGATCTTTTTCCTCTTCATTTGGTATTAAAGCTATATTTTTTAGCTTTTTTTGAGAAGTAAGGGTTTCAACCTTGTGATAGATTAGTTCTTGAGTGGGAACCGTATGTAGAAGAATTTGGATGAAAGAAAATGATGGAAAGCACATGGGTAACAATTGAAAAATTTAATGGATAGAATTTTGAGTTATGGAAACTCAAGATGGAGGATCTATTGGTTGATAGAGATAAATGGATTACGATATCAAGAATAAAACCAACATCAATGATATATAAGGATTGGCTAAAGATCTATAGGAAAGAAACGAGTTCTATCATATTATGCTTATATGATTTGGTATTGTTGAATGTATCGACAGAGACGATGACAAAGTTGTTATGGGATATCAGACAAAGTTGTTGGTAAATAAAATATTTCTTTGAAAGAAGTTGTATTCGATTTAGATGAATGATGGTGACTCTATGGCTGAACATCTGAATACTTTTAACACTGTGGTAAATCAATTAAAATTTGTTGAAGTAAAAATAGATGAAGAGGAAATGTGTATTACTTTAATTTTTTTATTACCTGATTTATGGGATAATCTAGTTATAGCTATCACCAATACTACTTCTAAATTTAAAGTATAGGATATAGTAGGAACATCACTACTTGAGGAAATGGGACAAAAATATTTTGAGGAATATCATCAGAAATATGCCTTGGTTGTGAGAGGTCATTCTCAAGAAAGAAGTAAAAAGAAATCAAGAGAAAATAAATTGAGATCTAGGGGTAAATTTATTTCTCTAGAAAAGAGTAAATGCTAGAAGTGTGGTAAAATAGGGCATTATAAAAGAGACTACATATCTAAAAAGGCTAATAATAGTCAATCATTTGATGAAGGAACTTCTATAGAAACAAAGACCACAAATGAAGATTCAGGGGACTTATTCTTAGTTGCAATGTGCTCAAGTGAATGCCATGACTCATGGTTGATTGACTCAAGTACTTCCTTTTATATGACTCCTCATAGGGAGGGGTTCTATGAATATGAAAAGATAAATGGAGGTGAATTCTTCTTGGGAGATAATTCGACATATAAAATAAGAGGTTGAGAAAGAGTCAAGTTGAGGTTGAAATATGAAATAATTAAAACCCTTATTGGTGTGTTGCATATTTTAGGTTAAGCAAAGAATATGATATTTGTGAGTAATATGAGTAACACGAGTGTGACTGTGGTATTCAATAAGGATAGCTACAATATGGTTCAAGGGATCTTGGTGTTGGCAAAGGGAGTTCATATAGGAACTCTATTCAAACCTGAGGTTAGCACTGTAAATATTGGTTGCAATCACTCTTTAGTTGTAGAGGAGAATAATACGGTAGATGCGACTCTGAGTATTTTTATAATGAAGAAAATATTGTGGCATCAACGCATGGGGCATATTGGTGAGAAAGACCATCAAACACTAAAAATTAAAGGTATGGCTGAAAGAAATTTTGATTAACTATTAGATTTTGATTTTTGTGAGCATTGTGTTTTTGGAAAGCAAACCCGAGTCAAGTTTCCTAGTAGTGCTACAAGATCTAAAGGAATTTTACATCTAGTTCACAGTGATGTGTTTGGACCTACAAAAGTACCATCGTTAGGTAAATCTATCTATTTTATTACATTTATAGATGAATTTTCAAGAAATACCTGGGTATATTTTTTACAAAACAAATCTGATATTTTCAATAAATCTAAAGAGTTTAAGGCTCTTGTAGAAAATCAGATAAAGAAAAAGAAAAAGGTTTTGAGAAGTGAAAATGGTGGTGAGTATTGCTCTAATAAATTTGAGTAGTTTTGCAAGGATTGTGGAATAGAAATGCAGAAAACAAATCCATATACTCCATAAAAAAATGGATTTGTAGAACGAATGAATAGAACATTGATGGATAAGGCCAGAAGCATGCTAAGTGGTGCAGGGTTAGAAAGAAAATTTTGGGTAGAAGCTATGTTAACTACTTGTTACCTCATCAATAGATCTCCTACCTTAGCTTTGGTGGACAAGACTCCATAGGAAGTGTGGACTAGTAAGAAACCCTCTCTCAGTCATATAAGAGTTTTTGGTTGTGATGCTTATATGTATATCCCAAAAGAGAAAAGGACTAAGCTAGACTATAAATATGAAAAATGTATATTTGTGGGTTATAGTATTGGTGTTAAAGGATATAAGTTGTGGAACCCATAAACACAAAATATTGTTTATAGTTGTAATGTGATCTTTAGAGAAATAAAAGGGATTTCAAAATAGGAAATGCAACCAAGAAAAGAACCTGAAATAGTTCAAGTAAAATTGGAACATGAGGAAGAACCTATGGTAGAACCTGGTGCTACAAAAGAAGATGAACTATAGAGAGTTTGAAGAGGAAAATTTAGAGGAACAAGTTGAGGAGGAAGTTGAAGATGCAGAACCTAGAACTCTAAGTTTGAGGATATTAGATTGAGTGAGAAGACTCCCAGAAAGGTATAGCCCTTCAAATATTTGTTTTAAATTTAATATACCAGTTACTGATGAACCCAAAACTGTGAAGGAGGTACTTCATTCAAGTGAGAATAAGTCTTGGAAAAGGGCTATGGAGGAATAAATGTAGTCCTTGGCTAAAAATAATATGTGGGACTTGGTGAAATTACCCCTTGGAAGAAAACCAATTGATTGTAAGTGGGTATTCAAGAAGTATAATGTAGAAGGAAAGTTGGAGAATTACAAGGCTCACATGGTAACAAAAGGATTTTCTCAAGTTCAGGGAATTGAATTTGGTGAGATTTTTTCTCCTATGGCTAAACTAACTTCAATTAGATTTTTGTTGGCTATTTCTACTGCTTTTGATCTTGAAATAGAATAGATGGATGTAAAGACAACATTTCTACATGGTGAACTTGATGAATACATATATATGTCACAACTAGAATGCTTTAGGGTAAAAGTTAAGGAGGACTTGGTATGCAAGTTGAAAAAATATCTTTACAGCTTGAAGCAATCTCCAAGAATGTGGAACCAAAAATTTAATAGGTTTGTTTTGACACTTAGACTTGGAAAAAGCAAAGCAGATTCATGTGTGTATTTTAAACAAGAAGGTGAAAATTTTGTTATCATTTTTTTGTATGTGGATGACATGCTATTAATTGGTAACAATAAGAAGATGATAAAGTTACTAAAATCTCAATTATCTTTTGAATTTGACATGAAATATATGGGTGCTGTAAAATTTATTTTGGGTATGAAAATAATAAGGGATTGTACAAATAGAAAGTTGTGGTTAAATCAAATAAACTATGTTGATTTGATACTACAAAGATTTAGGATGCATGATTGTAAACCAATATGTACTCCATATCCTATTGGTCAAAAGTTATTTGTTGAACAGTATCCTAAAACAGACAAGGAAATTGAAGAAATGTATCATGTTTCTTATGCTAGCATTGTCGATAGTCTGATGTATGTAATGGTCTGTACTAGATCTGGTATTGCACATGCAGTGGGAGTAGTTAGTAGATATATGTCCAATCCATGAAAGGAATATTGGACTACTATGAAGAGGATCTTAAGATACTTGCATGGAAATTTAGACTATGATATATGTTACCAAGGAAAATATAATAATAATATTGTAAATCTACAAGGTTTTGTAGATGCTGACTAGGCTAGAGATCTGGATAAGAGAATATCCATGAGTGCTTATGTGTTCAGACTATTTGGAGGGGTAGTAATTTGGATGAGTAAAAAGAAATAAATGGTTTCTTTATCCACAATAGAGGTAAAGTACATTATAGCAACTCATGTCTATAAATAAGCAGTGTAAATATAGAGGTTGTGTTCAACATTTGGTCTTAAGTAGAAGGCTATGAGAATTAACAATGACAATCAAAGTGTAATATTTTTGGCCAAAAATCCTGGTTTTCATGATTGATCAAAACATATTGATATCAAGTACCATTTTGTGAGATAAATGGTTGAAGGGAATCGTGTGATGCTGAAGAAATTTGATATAGAGAATAATATTTTTGATTCATTAACAAAGGTTGTACCCACTCAAAAATTTTCTTGGTGTAGAAGATCTATGGGTATGGTTGTGATCGAGAGCCAAATTCACAGAGACAAAGAAAACAGTTTATTTATTCGCCTGCGAATAAATATGACAGTCACAACACCATGTTCACAAAAAAAAAATTGATAGTTTTATTTCCTTCGCATGCGGCCAGAAAAAAAAATTACAGTCACGGCCGAAAATTACAATCACAGCCGAAAATTATAGTCACGGCTATTTATTTCTAAGTTCCAAAAGAATGGCGTCTTTTTCGCCTTTTCCAAGCTGGAAAATACCACCGGATTATCTTCTTGATTTTAGCAATCTTTTTCCTCCATCCCTTGTGCATGCCTTTGTTTCCCTTTTTAAAGGTTCTTGGGTGACGCTCCGTTTCCAGCTGGCGGCCCTTCGTTTCCTCTTCCCGAACCTTTCGTTTGCCTCCCCGTGTCGCTTCGTTGCCCAGGTGTTCGCCACGTGTCACTTTTCGCCTCTTGGTCTTCGGCTCTTCTTTCATCGTGAAAATGCTACCGGTCGCGATATCGCGACATGTCGCGATATCGCGACGTATTTCCATCGAGTCCCCCTTTCCTCTGCTTTGGTCACGATATCGCGACGTATTTCCATCGAGTCCCCCTTTCCTCTGCTTTGGTCGCGATATCGCGACATGTCGCGATATCGCGACGTCTTTCTGCTGCGCCTTCGTTCTTAAGCTACGGTCACGATTTCGCGACATTAGAAATCATGACATGTCGCGACCTCCGTACTGTCGAAGCCCCTGCCTCCCTTACGGTCATGATTTTGTGACATGTCACGATTTTGCGACCCTCCGTACTGTCGAAGCCCCCACTACTGGTTTCGATCGCAAAATCGTGACATGTCACGATTTCGTGACCCTCCGTCCGCCTTCGCCTCCACTGCTGGTTTCGTCACGAAATCGTGACATGTCACGATTTCATGACCCTCCGTCCGCCTTCGCCTCCACCGCTGGTTTCGATCGTGAAATCATGACATGTCACGATTTCGCGACCCTCCGTCCGCCTTCGCCTCCACTGCTGGTTTCGGTTGTGAAATCATGACATGTCACAATTTTGCGACCCTCCGTCCGCCTTTGCCTCCGCCGCTGGTTTCGATCGCGATTTTGTGACATGTCACAAAATCGTGACATGTCACGATTTCACGACCCTTCGCCCGCTGTAGCCCTGCTTCCTGATTTGGTCATGATTTCATGACCCTCCCTCTGCCTTGGCTTCTTTCCCTGTTGGTTGGTGCAGGATTGCTCTGCTGCCCTCGGATGCTCCTGCATCAGACACCCGGGGTAGATTGAGAAGTGATCCTCACTTCTGAACTGTTGGAGGGAGACCCAGGCGGTCAACCTCCGTTTTGGACAACCAAGTTGCATCTTCTACCGGTCTATCCTTCCACTTGACCAAATATTCCAAATACTGTCTGTTTCTGGTACTTCTGCCTTCTCTTATGTCCAGTATTTCCTCTATCTCATCTGTGGTTGGAGTAGATGCTGGGATACTCCACAACTCTGCACATGGTGCCTCACTACTATCCCCTTCATGGTATTTCACCAAATCTGATATGTTAAACACAGGTGAAATGTCAAGCCCACTTGGCAACTCCACTTTATATGCATTACCTGACTCCCGTTTTTCCAGTATTCTGCATGGCCCAAATTTCTTCATCTTCAATTTGTTATAAGTTTTGGCTGGAAACCTTTCTTTCCTAAGATGGACCATGACCTCATCTCCCACTTTGAACTCTTTGAACCGCCTCTTTTGGTCTGCTCTTGTCTTGTACTGAGTGTTCATTTTTGTAATTTGTTCCTTTACTTCTTCATGCAGGCCTTTCATCCGTTTCGCAAATTCCTCAGCCTCGACTCTGCACTTTTCTCCTTTATCTAATTTCCTCAGCTCAGAAACATTTCTTGGGCTGTTTCCATATATGACTTGGAATGGAGATTTGTTTGTACTCTTGTTGATAGAATTGTTGTATGCAAATTCTGCCTACGGCAAAACCAAATCCCATCCCTTGGGTTTATCTGCTATCAAGCATCTTAATAAATTACCCAGACTTCTATTTACCACCTCTGTCTCATCCATCGATCCGTGGGTGGTATGCAGAACTGAACTTCAGGTCTGTCTTCAACTTCTTCCACAATGTTCTCCAAAAATATCCAACAAACTTTGTATCTCTGTCAGAAACTATGCTTTTTGGTAGACCGTGAAGTCGTACCACTTCCTTGAAGAATAACCCTGCAATGTGAACCGCGTCACTTGTTTTCTGGCAGGGAATAAAATGTGCCATCTTGGAGAATCTTTCAACCACCACAAATACGGAGTCATTTCCCCTCTGTGTTCTCGGCAACCCAAGAATGAAATCCATGCTGATGTCCTCCCATGGCCTCTCGTACAGGTAATGACTGATATAATCCTGTGTTCTGCCTCACTCCTTTTGCCATCTGGCATATTCTGCAACTTTGCACAAACTTGTTCACATCCTGCTGCAGTTGTGGCCAATAATAGTTCTCACTTACCAGGGCAATGGTCTTATCCCGACCAAAATGTCCAGCCAGTCCTCCGCTGTGTTTCTCTTTGACTAAGTTTTCCCGCATGGAACTCCTTGGAATGCATAATCTACTTCCTTTGAACAACATTCCATCTTGGATTAGAAAATCCAACCATTTTGTCCTGTCCATAGTAACAGGTGCCGAGCAAGCCTTCCAGGCTTCTGCAAAATCAGGATCTTCCGGGTACAGGCCCTTCAGTTCTCCGAATCCTACCACTTCCACTGTCATTTCAATCAGCAAATTTTGCCTTCTACTTAAGGCATCTGCAACTCTGTTTGATTTTCCGCTTCTGTGCTTTAACACAAAGGTATAACTTTGGAGAAACTCAACCCACTTCAAGTGCCTCTGGTTCAGTTTTCCCTGGCTGTTTATATACTGTAAGGCCTGATGATCAGTATATAACACAAACTCTTTTGGCAGCAAATAATGTCTCCACTTCTTCAAGGACTGAACTATGGCATAGAATTCTTGATCATACACTGAATACTTTTTCCTGGCATCATTGAGTTTCTCATTGAAGTAAGCAATAGGCTTACCCTCTTGACTCAGCACAGCTCCAATGGCACTACCACTGGCATCACAGTCTACCTGAAATACCTTGTTAAAGTCTGGAAGTGCTAAAATAGGTTGCTCAGTGACCTTCTTCTTCAACATATCAAAGATTTTGTCAGCTCCCAAGGTCCACTTAAAGTCTTTTCTATCCCCTCTCATTGTCTCTGTAAGGGGTGCACAAATACTGCTAAAATTTTTGATGAATTTCTTGTAAAAACTGGCTAAACCATGAAATGATCTCACTTCAAAAGTGCTTCTTGGAGTAGGCCATTCAATGATAGCCCTCACATTTTCTGGGTCCATCTTCAGACCTTCAACTGAGATGACAAATCCCAGGTATACCAACTCCTTCTTCACAAAATTGCACTTCTTCAAGTTGATTAACAACTGTTCTTCCCTCAGCTTCTCAAAAACCCTCCTGATGTGCATCATGTGCTCTTCCAGGGTTCTGCTGAATATCAAAATGTCATCCAAATAGACAATAACAAACTTGCCCAAGAACTCCTTCAGCACTTCATTCATCAACCGCATGAAAGTGCTTGGTGCATTGGTTAGCCCAAATGGCATGACCAACCACTCATATAAACCTTCTCTGGTTTTGAAAGCAGTTTTCCACTCATCCCCTTCTCTGATCCGAATCTGATGGTAGCCACTCTTCAGGTCAATCTTGGTGAAGTACTTGGCTCCACTCAAATAGTCCATAATATCATCCATCCTTGGTAATGGAAATCTGTATTTGATGGTGATCTTGTTTATAGCTCGGGAGTCTGTGCACATCCTCCACTCCCCATCCTTCTTTGGTGCTAGTACTACAGGTACCGCACATGGACTCAAGCTTTCTCGAATCAGTCCCTTTTTCAACAACTCATGGACTTGTCTGCTCAGCTCCTCACTTTCCACAGGAGTCATTCTGTGGGCTGCCTTGTTGGGTAAACTAGATCCGGGTACCAAATCAATATGGTGACTGATCTTTCTCATCGGTGGTAAACCCTCAGGCACATTGTCTGATATGATGTCTGGAAATTCTTCTAACAGGTGTTCGGCCTCGGCTGGAACATCTATGTACTATTCTTTCTTAACAGTAGGGATTAATGCATAACACATTGAATCCCTCTTCAGACCTTCCAAAAATTGTCTTCCTTCCACCAGGCAGATTCTGGCACTACTACACACTTTCTCATCCACTTCCTTCAGTGGCTTCAATTTGTGACGTACTCCATCCTTCGTTAGAGAGTACGTATTTGCATGCCCATCGTGCACTGCACGTCCATCAAATTGCCATGGTCTTCCCAACAACAAATGGCAAGCATCCATTGGCAATACATCACATAGGACCTCATCTTGATAATTCCCAATGTGAAATTTGACCAAGCACTGTTCACTGACAAGTGCTCTGTGGTCTTTCTGCAACCATGAAATCCGATATGGATGTGGGTGCTTCCTCTTCTCCAACTTCAACTTAGTAACCATCTCTTCTGAAACTAAGTTGTCTGTGCTACCATTATCAATGATAACATTGCAGACCTTCCTTGCACATTTGCACCTTGTGCGAAACAGGCTCTTCCTCTGTTCTGGTTCTTTTTCCTCATTCAACAGTGTTCTTTTCATCATCAACACTTCTCCTCCTTCTACCTCTTCAGAGTGTTCTGACTCTGCACCTTCATCTGCCACAGCAGCTCTGGCATGACCCTCAGGTCTCCTGTCCGTCCTTTCTTGGTGTTGAGGACATTCGTATGACCGGTGTCCTTCTTCTCCACACTGGAAACAGGTTCCATGGAATACCCCTCTTCCATACCCACGTCTAGGTCTACCTCTTCCTCTCTGGTAGTCATTGTTCTGATCACGCGGGCGGTAGGTATTCTCCTTTTTCTATTCCTGGGGTTTGCTTGTTTCCCCAGTCTTCTTCTGGTCTCGGTAATTTCCTCCATCGGTTCTTCCATCGGTTCTTCCACCATGATCCCTTCCTCTCTGGTTGCCTTCGAATCTTCTGTTTAGTTTCTCTTCTACCTTCAAGGCCAACTGGTATGCATCTTCTATGGTGGCTATTCTGATCAAGCTGAGCTCCTCCTGAATGTTCATTCTCAACCCGTTGATGTATCTAGCTACCTTCTCCTTATTAGCCCCCGAATGGCCAGTTCTGATGGAGATCTTGTAGAATTCTTTTGTGTATTCTTGGACAGACTTGCCTGCTTGCCTCAGACTCTGCATTCTCCTCAACGAGTCCAACTCGTAATCCGTGAGAATAAATTGTCTCTTCAGCTTCTCCACCATTCGGTCCCATCTGGTTATTTTCTCCTTTCCATTTTTATTTCTTTCGAGTTGTATTCCTTTCCACCATAAACTAGCATGGCCTTTTAATCTTGTTTTTGCAAATTTTATCCGGTCTAGATCCGCCACCTCCTCATACTCAAAGTATTCTTCCATATCGTTGATCCAGTCAATCAACTCTTCCGGGTTGAGGTGCCCGAATATGTAGAGACATCAAACTTTGGTCTCTTCCCGGCCTGAGATAGAGCTTTCAACAGTCTAGCTTTAGAAGGATCCAATGCATCTTCATCATCTGACGGACCCTCAGTTTCCCAGGCTTCATCGTCGCTCGGTTCTTCTCCCTTAGGTTCGGTCCTTTTTCGCAATTCTTCCTGCAGGGCTTGCACTTGTCTTTGCAACGCTCTGAAATCTTCATCCTGCGCCACATTTCTCCCATGACCATGATTTCTTTTTGGAGGCATCCTTTCTCTATTACACTACTCAGGCACTCCCGTTCTCTCTTCTCAGAATCCTTCCATAGATCCTGGTGCAAACTGCCTCACGTTCGGCGTTCTGTTTGCACACTCAGAATCACTCGCTCTGATACCACTTGATCGAGAGCCAAATTCACAGAGACAAAGAAAATAGTTTATTTATTCGCCTGCGAATAAATATGACAGTCACAACACCATGTTCACAAAAAAAAATTGATAGTTTTATTTCCTTCGCATGCGACAAAAAAAAAATTACAGTCACGGCCGAAAATTACAATCACAGCCAAAAATTACAGTCACGGCTATTTATTTCTAAGTTCCAAAAGAATGGCGTCTTTTTCGCCTTTTCCAAGCTGGAAAATACCACCGGATTATCTTCTTGATTTTAGCAATCTTTTTCCTCCATCCCTTGTGCATGCCTTTGTTTCCCTTTTTAAAGGTTCTTGGGTGACGCTCCGTTTCCAGTTGGCGGCCCTTCGTTTCCTCTTCCCGAACCTTTCGTTTGCCTCCCCGTGTCGCTTCGTTGCCCAGGTGTTCGCCACGTGTCACTTTTTGCCTCTTGGTCTTCGGCTCTTCTTTCATCGCGAAAATGCTACCGATCGCGATATCGCGACATGTCGCGATATCGCGACGTATTTCCATCGAGTCCCCCTTTCCTCTGCTTTGGTCGCGATATCGCGACATGTCGCGATATCGCGACGTATTTCCATCGAGTCCCCCTTTCCTCTGCTTTGGTCGTGATATCGTGACATGTCACGATATCGCGACGTCTTTCTGCTGCGCCTTCGTTCTTAAGCTGCGGTCGCGATTTTGTGACATGTCGCGAAATCGCGACATGTCACGATTTCGTGACCTCCGTACTGTCGAAGCCCCTGCCTCCATTGCGGTCATGATTTCGCGACCCTCCGTACTGCCGAAGCCCCCACTGTTGGTTTCGATCACGAAATCGTGACATGTCACGATTTCGCGACCCTCCGTCCGCCTTCGCCTCCACTGTTGGTTTCGATCGTGATTTCGTGACCCTCCGTCCGCCTTCGCCTCCACTACTGGTTTTGGTCGCGAAATCGTGACATGTCATGATTTCGCGACCCTCCGTCCGCCTTCGCCTCCACTGCTGGTTTCGGTCGTGAAATCATGACATGTCACGATTTTGCGACCCTCCGTCCGCCTTTGCCTCCGTCGCTGGTTTCGATCACGATTTTGCGACCCTTCGCCCGCCGTAGCCCTGCTTCCTGATTTGGTCGCGATTTCACGACCCTCCCTCTGCCTTGGCTTCTTTCCCTGTTGGTTGGTGCAGGATTGCTCTGCTGCCCTCGGATGCTCCTACATCAAAGTTGCCCATGAAAATTGACAATGATAGTTTTTGGACACTATGGAAAGTTTTCAACAAGTGGGAGAATATTGGAAATATGTTGAATATTTTCCATGTTATTCTTATAGGGTTAACTCTAAAAATTGGAAGTTTTAGGGTTTATTAAGCTATTTTTAGACCCATATAGGTTTTTTAGGGTTAAATATTTGAACCCATGGTTTTTCACCCATGGTATTGTAAAATATGTTCTTGTGTTGTTATTTAATTGCACTTGCATCAGGGTTTGAAGTTAGATGAGATATGGGAGATGAAAATTATTGTATTGGAGACGGTTAAATTTATACAATAAGAAGATATTACTTTTTTGGTTTTTTTTTGTAAGGATTTCCCAGGTGAAATATTGTGTCGTGTGTATCTGTTATCTTTTTTTTGTATTAATATTTTTCTACATTTAGTTAATCGAGGTTTTTTTTCTATTCAGATAATCTAAGAGACAACTAAATAATTAACTAGGAGGCAAGCAAAAGAGTTATCATTGGCAAATGAGGAATGCATCTCAATGCCAATATGGAAATGTAGCTAAGGATGTTGGTTCTGATGTAAAATGACAAGCCCATATCTATTCAATTCAATCTCCTAATGTTATTTCAAAATCAAGCCTAGTTTGGTATGTTGATTCAAGAGCTACTAGACCTATGACAAGCTATAAGAAATAGTTCATGAGCCTTGACCATTCATCTTACTATAGGTAAATAACACTTGATGACAATTTGACATACATAATTGGTAGAATCAATAATGTATGATTGCATTTTGGAGAGCATACATGTCACTTGACTCAAGTTTTTTACATGCTTGTCTTTACAAAGAACTTGATTTCTATGAATCAATTTCTTGATTATAATTTGCATGTTGAAGTTCTAAACATAGATGCAATGAAAATATATCTAATTTGATAAAATTTTAGAGGTTTTATGATCATCGCTCATGCTATTAGCATAAGCAATATGTTTTATCTTATAGTTTTGTAATGTGAGATATCTAAGCATTGGTATCAAAAGCAGATGAAGTGGCCTCATTATGGCATAGATGATTTGGACATGTAAGCTTTGGCCATTTGAATTCACTCCCACATCATGACATGGCAGGTGGAATTCCATCTTTGATGAAGTCTCATGACCTTTGTATAAGTTTTTTGGCTGACTAGAAGCATCAAACTTCATTTATTTTAAGGAGTTGTAAATTGGCTAGTCCATTTGACCTAGTGTATATCAATTATTGTGAACCCATGGATTCAAGTTTCAGTGATTATAGATATTTAAATTTTTTTATTGATTATTATACATGATCAATATGGGTGTATTTTCTGAAGACAAAGGATAAATATTTCCACTATTTTAAAGAATCCAAATATCATGTGGAGAAGATTTATAGACATCACATTCATACACTCTACTTAGATTGAGGGAGGAGTACACAAATAATCAATTTTTTGATTATCTAAAGCAACATGGCATAAAATGATAGGTAAGAAATTCCTATGTGCATCAACAAAATGGAGTTGTAGAAAGGTAAAATTGTACTATTTAGGAGATGGTGTGATGCATTCTAAGTAATGCCAATTTGAAGCTAGATTTTTGGGTAGAATTTGTTTGTACTATGGTCTACTTACTAAATCGTGCACCCAAACTTCCATTGAATGGTATCACACCTAAAGAGGTATGTATAAGAAATAAAATTTCCATGATACATATTTATGTGTTTGGATGCACTGCATTCACGCACATTCCAAGCAATAGCAGATGAATCTAGAGAAGAAATCCTAACGATGTATCTTCATTGGATATAACAATGAGTGGAAGGGATATTGTCTCATGGATCTTGAAACCAGGAATTTGTATATCAATAGAAATTTTGTTTGATGAGAAGAATGAGTGTATGTCTTCTTCTAAATCACATGTCATTGACAAATCATCTATTGTTTTCTTCTTTGATGACAATAATGAAGCCTTTAAGAGAGAAGATGTTAATTTTGATGAAGATGTTATGTGCCCCTTATATGTAACTCATATTGACATATGATATTGTATCTATTACATGGGATTTGTAAAGTGGTCCACATGTTAAGTTAGAAATAGGTAGGAAGGTGTGCCATGTAACTACTTTGGAATCATGTATATAACTATCCTAGAATATATAGTTAGAAATATTGTCATAGAATACTGACATAGAATATTGTAAATATTATAAAATAGAAGGATGTAACCCTCATGAGACTAGTGAATATTTAGAATATTTTGTAAGGAGGTTGCTCCCTCAAAGAGGTTAGTGATAGTAATAGTACTTGTACCAAATATTTGCATTTTGTTGTTATTATGCATTTCAATGTTTTATTTAATTAATGCTTCTACTATTGGAAATGTGATATTAGTGCTAATTTTGTTAATAATCCTTATAAATATAGTTAGAATTATATTTAGCATTGAATTTCTTATCTCATTATCACTCAGAACTAAGAATTTTGAGGTGAAATATTCGTATGAGAAGAGATTCATTGTAAGTGGTATTAGAGATCTTTCTAGAGTGTGGTAAGCTTTTGTTTTGAGAATATTTTGTTTTATGCCTAGCTCTATAAGTTAGAAATGGTGTTCTGGCCTTTTTAAAATGTCATTGAGGACCTGTCATATTTGGCTAAGCTAAATTTCCCATAAATCATCTGGTGAAGCGAGGGGTGATCAAACTCCAATACCCAGGTTTTATAAAATACTTGTATATGGATTTGAGCTCCCATGTACCTTGCATATATTGAAAGACACTTTTTAGGAACCCTAAGCCAAACACTCATATATAGGAAGCCATTTGGATCTGTAAATATCAATAGTGCACCGAGCACAATACTCAAGAATATTACCTACCAAATTGATTAGAGAGGTAGGTAGTGCACCCAAGGATATGTGTTATATCCTCCTTGGGTAGTCACTTGAAATATTGGTTCAAGCATTATCGATCACTGCTAGAGTATATTAGAGGGCTATGGGAAGTATACACACCTCAACCTATATGGCCTCTCTTTTAACCATAAATCTATGGACTGGTTTTGCCTTGTAGATAAAATTAAAATAACAATAGGTAGTTGGGAAAATCAGATTTTAAACTTGGCAAGTAAAAGAACGTTGATTTTGGAAACTTTATCGCAAATCTTGATTTATTGGATATCCTTAATTTTAGCTCCTAAGACTATAATAAGTGAAATGAAAATATAATTTAGAAGTTTTCTTTGATCTAGAGGCAAAAATAGTAGGAAGAAATTTCATATTGTGAATGGGTCTAATATTTGTAGACCTAGAAAGTTTGAAGATTTGGGGATAAGACAACTTGACAAAGTTGGAAAATATTTAGGCACTAAAACTGCTTGGAGAATGTTGCTAAAATCTGAGGCTTCTTGGGCCAACCTTTTATTGAAAAAATACTTTGGTGGACCAAAAAATGTTGTTTTGAACCTCAATCTAGAATAGAGAGGTACCAAAATTTTGTCAAACATTTTGACAGGGTTGAATATCATTAAGGAGAATCTAACTTGGATGGTGAAAGAAGGTCCTTGGTTGGATCCAAAACCCTAGAAATATTTAAAAATATTAACAACATTAGGACTTATTTCTTATAGCAAAATATTTACAAAGTAAAGGATTTCTTTATGAAAAATACCCACACAATAGGGTGGAGAGATTGTGTCTTTAAAATAGATTTGGAAAACCTCTGTCCAGAACATTTGAATGATAATTTTAACTATCTAAAAGAGCACTTGGATAGTAGGAGAATTTTTATCCAAGAGGGGGAATATCTACCAACATGGAAAAAGAATGAAATACCAATAAATCTATGAGTAAAATCTGTGAACATGTTCTTAACTGCTTAGGACAACCAAGATAATTCCCTAGAGGTGCTAATGGAGCATGTCTAGAAGTCCAGGGTGGTTCCAAAAATATAGATGTTTGTATGGTTGGTGGCTCATGGTGTGATTCTAATAGTTGAGAATCTAAGAAAGAGGGGTGTGATTGGTCCAGACAGATGTCACCTTTGTTAAAGAGAAGGAGAAACTCTAAATCATCTGACCTTTAATTATTTAGTATCAACATATCTATGGACCAAGTTGATAAATCTCTTTAAATGCCTTTCATGGGAGTTAAATTGCTTTATGGATGTTATAGTTATGTTTAATAAAATGACTAATTGCGTACCAATAAAAGAACTATACAGGTCTATGGCTTCTTGCTTGATGTGGTAGTTATGGAAGGCTCAGAATGATAAATGATTTAGATATTAGGTCATAAACTCAGGAATAATATGAGTAAATTTAATCAGATCTGTAAGTGAATAGGCTACTATTTTATTTCCAACTAAAGTACTGGTAATTACACACTGTTATAGGGAGCAATATGAAATTTTTGAGGTCTTTGGTTTGAATTTAAAACAGTATGCTCCTCCGAGACAAATAATAGTTATTAACACCATAGAAGAATCTATGGTGATATTCTACTTTGATGGATCTCTTGGAAATTTGGGCAGAGTAGGGGTAGGGGAAATTAATATGGCCCTTAAAGGAAAATATCATTTGATTTTATAGAGGGTTAGGGTTGAACACAAACAACTACGCAAAAATGACAACTCTATTGAGAGGATTGAAAATTGCTTTGCAAGAAAATGTCAAGTTTTTTTTGTCAAGGGTGATTCCAAGTTAATAACAGAATCCTTAGGGAAAAATTAGGAAGTTAATGATTTGGTCTTTAAAGACATGAAAGAGGAAGTGATTAGATTTAAAAATTTCTTTAAGTCCTTCCAGATTCATCATGTTTATAGGGAGTTTAACTTGGATGCATATCAATTAGCAAAGACAACTGCACACTTAATTGTCAAAAATCTACAAATTTATTAGTGTTCTAATTGATCATTGAAAATAAAGAATCACTCTCTAGAAATTTGTTCACTTAGTTAGTTAGGATATTTGTTGTCCTTTTTTTTAAAGGATAGAGTACAATTTTTTGAAGGAAAGAGTTGACTGTGAGGTTTCCAATATTTTTTTTCTGTCAATGATATGAGTTGAGGAATTGTCAGCTTCTCACATGTGTTATAGTTTTTTTGTTCTAAGCCTTTTTGAGTTGTATATTTTTTTTAGCTATATTGGTTGCCAAACATTGTTAACTCCATGGGTAAGCTGATCGAGGTCTTAGTAACCTCTGTTTGTGGTCACGTATTGTAATTATGTCTCTTCTCAAGTTTAATAGATTTAGAGCCTTTGTTATTGTAAAAAATGTTCAAGGTAGAATAAAAAATACAATAAAAAATGGAACAACTAGAGTCAATACCAAACTTAGTGATAAAAATAGAGCTAAAAAGGAAGCAAAAGCCAAAGTCATTACCAAAATGAAATCTAGAAAGTCAAAACCAAAAATAAATATTAACGATATACCAAATAATGTAATATGAGGGGTGTTGGAGTATATTACATTATTTGGTACCTTGCAAGTATCTTGTAAATACTTTGTAAATATTTTTTGTTGTTGAAGTAATGCAAAGTATAATGGGTGGCACAATTGGGGGCCACACTCCCTAGATGCATAATAACAAGGAATTTCCCTCCTCGTGATTTGAACTAAGGTCACTGAGATGAAATACCAATGATATGCCATTGGGTGTCCTCATAGGGACACTTTTCAAGTCTAGGAATATTGTAAATATTTATCTTTTAGTAATCATTAGATGTTCATAATTAGGGATTCAATAAATATGTTTCTCTTATGAGAAATATGAAGAGTCATATCTACTAGGAGTTTAAATATCCTGAGGAGATGAATAGATAGTTGAAGATGAAATATTAAGAGCATATTTATAAAGGCCATTTGTAGAGTAGCACATGAGTTTGTATGTAACAGTAAATTATAGTGCATATTTTTGTGTTCTAATACTTTATAACCTTAACATCTTTGTAAATATAGTGTGATCATTTTACCTTGAGTTATGGGTTGATTATATATGTGAAATTGTGTTCCATTATTCTATGAGTATTCTTTATGTTGTATTCAAACTTGGTTGCTTGAATATTGCATAATTTCTAATAGTGATATTAGAGCTATGGTTAGTGAACCAAGGGAAGTAAGGTATGGTTGGTGAGTCAAGGGAAGAAGAGACACAAAAATCCTAGGTGAGGATACTAGGATAATTGTAGCCATATGATGACAAGCCCAATGTGAAACGAGATTATTATTGTGAAAAAACCTTGCTTTGAAGTATTTGAAATATTAATGTGAGGTCAATTTTCTTGTGTTTTTTAAACTACCTTTTGTTTATATTTTTGTATTCTTATCCTAAGTCTGTGTGATAACCAACGAATCCCATGTCAACTTGTTCATAAAATAATATGCTCTTGGCTTGATAAAATCAAAATTTCTATTATTTTGAGTGGCTTTGATTGATAGAAGATAATGAAATATTTTTGTGCTTCATATTTATCACTGATGAGCCTTCTAGAAGAGGAGAAATACACTCAAGAAAAAGTAATATTGGAATCTTGCCAGTGTAACATCCCAAATGCAAATTCAAAGCTAGAAAAGGAACAATTCTAATAAATTCTAGAAATATCATAGCGGTGAAATGTTTGACATTGTTCGGCATGAAAATAGAAAAAGTGGAAGTTATGTTATAAGGTATTTCAAAATTTTATTCTTTATGATCACATAATCGAGATTTAATGTTTAAAAATTTACATAGGAAGCATAAATATTACGAAAGTTTTTGATTTGTCTCCTAAGGTAGTAATATTTCTTTAATATCCAAATTTCTATATTGAATATATAATGCTCAAAGATGTTTTGGAATAGATAGTGCATGAATTTTGAAGGAGTGGTGCTTTATTTTTAGTCTAGGAAGAAAGCTTGGAGGATAAGGCTAAGTGCATACAAAGGTACATTAATTATTTAATACCTTAGGTCTAAATAAAAAAGCACACAATGATTTGATTTATTGATAGAAAATATTAAGAGAGACATATTTCAAAGTAAATAAAGAGATAGTTTTTAAAGGAAAATAATTAAAGAATGGAAAATAATTATGCTTAAAGAGTTAGTGAAATATATGAAGAGATAAAAGAATTTGAAGTGAATCATTTGGGAAGAGATAAAAGAATTGGAAGGAAAATAAATCAAAGAAAACATTGATAGAGAAAATTTGATTTGTCCAAATAAGATTAAAGGAAAAAGAAGATCAAAGTGAAGAAGATTTGATAATAAGAAAGGTTTTAACTAAATACAATGCCAAAAAAAAAAGGGAAAAAGGAAAAATTATTGAAAGAATATTGGCTTGCATTTTTTAGAAGAAAAATTCATTTGAATATTTTCAAATATTAAAATCCATTTCATTTTATAAAAGTGCATTTGATTTACAAAGAACTTTTTTAAAGCAAAAATTTGAAAGGTATAATGTCGAAGGAATATTTTTTAAAGCAGAGTCATTGAAGACAAAGACAAGGGTATATTATTGAGAAAACTTCGTAAGGTATAAAATATTTATACATTAGCTACCAAAATTCATTGGAATATTGAAAAGAAAAACTAATTAGGGAGACAAAAGAAACTCATAAGGAATATTTTTGATAAATTTTAAAAGAGGAAGCAATAATGTTTTTGAAGAATCAATATTAGCAAATCATTTATTCAAATCCAAAAAGCGAGATTCAAGGAAAATGGAAACCTCAAAAATAAACTTATAAGAAAAGAAAGTTCAAAGAAGGAAAAGAGTGAAAAAATTGTTTTTGGAAAATTCCTATAAAAAATATAGTGAATTAATTAGGGACTCAAAATTAAAAGAATCTTTAGAAAAAACTTGTCATCATCCAAGCAAATTACAGAAGAATTGAGATAAAAGTAAAATAGACATTAATTAATGGATTCTACATTCATTTGAAGGATTGGAAAAACTATTGAAATAAATTCTTCTTACAAAAAACCCTACATATATATTCATCAAAAATACCTCTTACAAAGTCTCATTTGTTTGAAGAACCAAATTTTCTTAGAAGAGGCTTCAAAAATAAATTAAAAAAATATCATAGAGAAGAACATGGTCAATTTCGTCAAACCTCCACATTCTTTCAAAAAAAAAATTGAAAATCTAATTTAAAGAACACAAATTTGAAACGACACATGGGATAGGAAAGATAAAGGATAATTATTGGTAAATTGATTTAGGAGCAAGTAATCACATGACTGGTAATATACATTGTCTTGATTCTCTTCAAGTAAAGGAAAGCATACATGTCAAAATTACAGATGATAAAATCTATTAGGTCCAAGGAGTATGCAATGTTTCACTTAACCAATGTTTTCATGAATGCACACTAGAAAGTATATTTTATATGATTGGATTAGCCAATAAATTGATATCAATATCACACTTATTGGATAAGGGTAGAACAATTGAATTTAGGGTTATCAATGGAATCAAAAAATATTTCATTAAAAAACAAAGAGACCTTGAAGCCATTGGTTCTATCAAAAATGACATATTTACACTTAGATATGACATCACTTTCTCATAAACAATTGAATCATCTACTTCTACAAGAGAAATATCAATCACAATTTCAAGTATAAAAGTATAAATCATCAAAGAAACAATATAGTACATATGGATTTCATGATGAAATAAATAAATCAATATTGTAAGGTAGAAAATGATAGCTCAAAACAATGGTAAAAACATACCAAATGGACTTATCCACACTTGATGGCCTACAAAGAACAATGTAAAAACAAAAAGGAAGTTGTAAATAAATTGAAAAATACACCCAAGACAAAATATGTGAGTTGTGATCCTAGTAACCCTCATCCAAAGAAAAATGTAAAAGCATGTGATATGAAGCTTATGATGGTAGAAAATCGTAATAATAATTGTGATGTATTGGATCTTATTTAGGGAATATACATAGCATGTGACACAAGAGAATTGAGAATTGATCGAAAGATAAAGAGTGTGCATACAGTGTATTTAGTGATTATGATTGTGGTAATACAAATTGTGATGCATATGGAATTCCTCCATAGAAAATAGACACTAATAGTTGGATCAATAATCTTAAAAATGTTGATACAAACAATGGTTGGAAGCCAATTTTTTTTTATCATGTAGAAAATGTTTATGAGATAATCTGTATTTGTGATGACAATAATGTTGATAATGATAGCTCTAGATATGTTCCTTCAAATTATTGTGATTTGATGCTTTCTAATTTTGATAGTGTCAACTTCTGATGTGTTCATAAGAGTGCTTATATAGAAAATTTTAATTCTGATTGTGCTAAGTGTGTTGGTCAAGATGTAGGCCAAATTATCAAAGTTGATGAATAATGTATTGTTAGTGATTTAAAGTCTTCCAAAAGTGACAAGGATAGTGATGGTATAAGTAATTGTTGTGATAAGTATTCTTGTGATGACTTATTGTATTCTAAAATTCAATGATGAAATTAATAGCTACACAAAAGTAGTTGGTACTAAACAATGATATAATGAAATAGGGCAAGGAATGAAAAAAACTTAGCTCAGTATACACAAACCTTAAATTTATAGGACAAGATAATGAGAGTGATTTTGTGACAGGGAATGCTAATATCAGTTTTATAATAGGGAATATTGGCATAGGTGACATTTGATAATTGCAAGACAAAACCATTAAAAGGGAGTTAGGAAAAATAAAGAATCATAATACACATGGGCATAAAACAGATAAACATTAGATCCTCCATTGTTGTAAAATTTGTGGCTGGTATAATCATTTTAACAAAAAATTTCAAGAAAATAAAAAAAAAACTTATTTGCACTATGGATAGATAAACATGAAAAAATGGAATAGAATTTTAGAAATGTTAAATATTTTCTACAAAAAGGAAAAGAACTTGATAAGCATAAGTTCATTCATAACTGATGCTTTGTATCAAAAATACCCTATAGTGATTATGCTCATAGAACATGCAGGAAATAAAGAATATGATAGATCAATAATTGATCTAGGAATAAAGCTTAAGCCAAAATTAGAAAGACAAAATAAAAAATGGAAGAGCTAGAGTCAGTACCAGAATCAGTGCTAGAACCAAAGCTAGAAATGAAGTAAAAGTCAAAGTTAGAACCAAAAACAATGATTGATAGAATACCCAATAATATAATATGGGGGGAGGGGGTGTTGGAGTATATTATATTATTCGGTACCTTGCAAGTCTCTTGTAAATTTGTAAATATTTAGAGTCTAGGAGTCTTGTAAATATTTATCTTTTAGTAATCATTAGATGTTTGTAATTAAGGATTCAATAAATTTCTCTCTTATGAGAAATATGGAGTCATATCTCCCAGGAGTTTGAGGAGATGAATAGATAGTTGAATATGAAATATTAAGAGCCTCATTGTAAAGGCTATTTGTAGAGTAGCATATGAGTTTGTATGTAATAGGAAATTGTAGTGCATATTCTTGTATTGTAATACTTTGTAACCTTGTAATTTTTGTGAATATAGTGTGAGCATTTTACCTTGAGTTATGGGTTGATTATATATGTGAGATTGTATTCCATTATTCTATAAGTATTATTTATTTTTTATCCACACTTGGTTTCTTGAATATTACACAATCGCTAACAAATATTGGTCATATATGGAAAAATAATCCTATGATTACATCAAGAAATGTGATAGGTGCCAAAAACATAAAATCTCATTCATTCTTCCTCGCAAGAACTACAACCTATCACTTCACCATGACACTTTTTATGTATGGGGCCTTGATATAATTGGTAAATTTAATCCCTAATCATCCAGTGGACATAAATTTATTATCATTACCACTAAGTATTTTACAAAGTGGGTGAAATCCATTCCTTTAAATTCTTCCATTAGAGTCCAAATCTCTAATTTCATCCTTAACCAAAACATTTTCCATAGTAGAAAACTACCTATGTTAATCTCAACCAATGACACCCTTTCAATATTCAATAGAAATGGTCAATATCTTACTATCATTTAGGCAATGGCCAATCAAAAGTGTTTAATAAGAATTTGATCAAAATCCTTAAAAAATTGATCATCAAGATTAGCTGAGATTGGAATCTACAATTGTATCTTGCTTTATGGGTTTATTGCATAAGTGTTTGAACTTCCATAGGAGCAAAACATTATGCCTTGATATATGGAATTGAGGTTGTCTTCCATTTTGAACTTGAGGTTCCTTCCTTGTGAGTCCTATTACAAGACTCCTTTATCAGTTATGAATACCAACTCTATACCTTAATCAATTAGAGCTCCTTCACAACAGGAGAATCCATTATATAAAGCACCTACAATCCTACCATAGTAGTATTTGATATACATATCATAAGGTGTAACCCATGTCCTTTGATATAGGTGATCTTGTCCTTAAAGAAAATTAAAAAAAATATCAATTCCAGAAACAAGACCAAAAGTAAGTTTGAGCCTAATTGGCTAGGTCCATTCATAATCACTTCTAAATTTAGGTTAGGATCTTATGGCCTAGACACACTTGAGGGTAAATAACTAAATAAACCTATTAATATAATACATATTAAACAATATTATGTTTGAGTATGTATAATCTGGTTGCTCATGTATTTGATTACATGATTGCTTGTGTGCATCATTGCTTGACATTATATTTTTCTAGTTGCATGTGCCTGAATCTATCTAGATTGCTTGTTTCATATATCAAGTTAGGATATACATAGTGATGCAATGATGATACTAGATAGTAATAGATTCTCTTGCATTGCATTTGTACTAGGTTATTGATGCTAGTGGATTCTCCCAATCGACTCTTCTTACACATCACTTTTAAATATTCTCTTTAATATAGTCTATCTAGGTTACCCTTGAGTGCATTAGATCTATTGGGACACTACCTTGAATGTGTGTAAGTACTCATAAAACCACCAGGCATTGGTTCTATGATACTCTTAAGGGTGCAATAAGTAGCTCACCAAAACATATCCCCTTTCTTTTCCCAAGAAAATATTTTGTCTTTTCTTCCTTACAAATAAAATTTGGTTGTGTTTCCTAGTAGACACAACCAAATTTGATTTACATATTTTGGATATTCATTTTCTTTGGATATTCATGACTACAAAATAATGTCTCCTTAAACCTTCTTCAACTTGATCTCCTTAATGTCAGGAAAATCTTTAATCTCAGATGGGTTGTGGTTAGAATTGTTTGGGGAGGGAGTTTTAAGAGACTTATTCTCAAAAATAGTAATAGAATCCCCATTATTGATTGCTTTAGAAGGGATTCCAATCAAGGATTGTTTAGAAATCTCCACCCTATCACATTTCTTAGCCATAAAATCAAAGATTAATCTTAAAAAACCTTGATGCAGTGGGTCCATAACATCTCCTCTCTAGTCTAAAACATCATTTTTTATATCAATTTGAACAAAAAGGTTGGGATTTTTAGCCTCTTATTGCAATGAAGTTGGTTTAGTAAGGAAAAATTATAGCTCCTAATAATAATTAGGTTGTTGTAAAGGGTAAAATACTCCATGATTACCAATGTTACCCTATCCCAAGAGGCATTGAGGGAATCCCATAGGATCCCATTTTGAAGCATTTTTGGCTCTTCTCCATTTCCCAAGAAGGTCCTAAGATCCTTGGCTAGGGAGTGCTTTTTATTCAAGAATTACCCTATAATGGGTAACCCTATAACTTCCAAAATTATTTGGATAAAAATGTGAAACTCCAAGCCATTCACTTTGACTCTACCACCCTTTCAAGTGTGGGCTAATTGGGGGGAAATCCCCCTATTGAATTCATTAAAGTTCTTTAGACAATTAAGGATACCACATTTCTCCATAATCCCTTTTACCTCATCACCTATATTAAGGATATAAGGTTCCACCTGGCTCAAATCACAAACCATATTCTACTCTCTTGCTCTATGAATATTTTTCACTGATTTCTAGAAAGTGTTAGACAAGAACATTCCATCAAGATCCAAAAACCCCCAAAAGGGATTGGGTTTAAACACAATAATATCTAATGGCCCACTTCTAGAAGAATCAATCAACAAATAATGTTGCGCATACCAAGCCTAAAACAAACTCTGAACAAGGTCTACAATCATCTCAAAGATGACCCAAATATTATACACAAGAGGTATCTCCAAAGGGCCAACCGGGAGGTATAACTTGGAAATGTGAAGTTTACAATAATAAGGTTTAAAATATGATAATCATATATTATTAGAATGAAGGAGATAGAAGATGTATTGATAGGAAATAAAGCAACGTGCAAAACTAGATCCTGCCACCTTATCTCATGAAATTTATGCTCAAAATTAGGCAACAATTTAATTGAGATATCATATTTTTGTTTACCTTGTAATTATGATTGGAATAGAAATCTGATTGGCACACTTTACCTAATAAACGAATACAACTAAGGTGTTGCATGGATACCATAAGGGTAAAAAAGAACTTCCACCTCCACTTCACATGGCCCTTATTTATTTTAAGCATTATGATAAGGGGGTTATGAGGGCCCACAAAGAAATGGTTTTTCTACCATTGAGGATTAAAATTTTGAGCCTCCATATTCTTAATGCTAACAGGAATGACTTCAAATTTTAAAATAATCAAATTGCACCAAAAGGATCCCATCAAGTTGCTAAAAAGAGAAGCCCCTAATTCTAAAACAACAAAGAAATCCACCACTGTAAAGTCAAAATTTTTAGAAAATCTCATCACAAAGAAAGAAAAAAGAAACAAAAAAGTGAGACCATGAAAATTATGATATCTAAGTGAGGAATTATGGGAAATATTCCTCCCAAGTTGTAAGACCTTCTTGTTGCAAACCGATATTGGCCAAAGCATTAATAGATTTGTTTCCTTCCTTATAAGTGTGTCTAATTTGGAATTATTCTAGGGACTGGATATACCTTTTAAATTTCTCAATCATATTTGTAATACCCCAAATAGGGGTGTTAGTATCTATTGTAGATTTGATACTATTTTAATAAATCTCCTTCTATGATCACTTTTCTACACCCTAAAGATTCAAGCAAAGTAGTTCCCTAAAAAATAGCTCTAGATTTCATGAAGTGACTAGTTTGAATTCCTAGGTTTCTGTAAAGGAAAGAATAATTTATTCCTTTTAATTTTTGAACACCCCTCTAGCCACAAATTTCCCTAGATTTCCTTTAGAAGCTCCAACAAATTGAGTTTAATCCATGTAAGGGGAGGATGCTCTGTTTAATCTTGTATCTATCTATCAGACCAGACTACATCATCTTTATGGTCCCAGAAGGAAGACCTAACTTCTAAATATTGGAATCAATCTCATTATTTCATCATTTTCTAGATGCATGCTTAAGACATTCTCAATAATGGCATTAAGATTTCTAATTCTAATAGAGATAATATCCCTTTTGGTCTCCTTTAAGGCCTTGTTATTTATTTCCTTCCAAATCCCCCAAAGAAAATTAGGAAGGCTAAAGGGCCAAAGGATCCAATATTTATGGTTAATGAAAAGAGGGATCTATTGATCATAAACATTGAAGAGGTAAGATGGAACAACCCATGAAATCCCAAGGCTATTGAAAAAGGAATATAAGACTTCATAGGAAAATGGGCACTCTAAGAACAAATGGTTAGTGGTCTCCACTCTTTTCACATAGGTAACATTTAATGGGAATACACATCCCCATTTTTTGAATATTTTCTATGGTAAGGATCTTATTTTGAATGGCTAGCTAATAGAAGAAGTTGATTTTAGGGATAATATTTTTAATCCAAATTTGTTTGCTATGAAACCAGGATATAGACTCATCTTCAACCAAAAAGTGTGTTGATCTCATAGAGTAGGATCCATATTCTTCACCTCTTCAAAAGACTAAATATTCCTCTCGAGATTTTTTAATAACCTAAGCTCTCAGTTTATTAGCTAAGAATTGAATGGCCTCCTCCTCTTCTTAAATAAGGTTTGGAATAACAAGGGATTTATATTTTTTCTCGCCATCAATTGTTTCTATGAAATCAATAACTTTGGGGAAATAGAGAAGCCAAGTTTTATGCTCTAAAATTGTGATATTGGGAATGTTTCATAGAGGTTAGTTCAGAAGCCAAGAATCCTTCCAAAAGTCCATTTTTTCTCCATTCCCTAGGTTCCATCTGCACCCCTTAAGAATGAGAGATTTTATTTTGAAAATACTGAGCCAAAAAGTAGATCTTGGGGGAGGGAGGGGATCTTCTAGAAATTTTTTACTTTGATTCAAATACGTGGTAGAGAGAATGTGAATCCATCTCAAGCTTTCCTTCTTGAATAACTTCTAGCTTTGTTTGGCCATTACAACTCTATTCATTTGTTTTAGCTTCCTAAAATCCAATCCCTCTTCTTCTATTTTATTGTAGACTTGATCTTAGGAGACTAGGGGAGATATCTTTTTCTCCTATGATCCTAACCATAGAAAATGTTTTTGGATGTGTTCAAGTTTTTGGGCAACTTTAATAGGGATTTTAAAAATGGATAAGCAATATTTTGGAGAGTAGATTTCACCAATTGGGCTATGCCTGTCTAGCTAAGAAGGGCACCTTTCCAGCCAAAATTTTTCCTTTGAATTCTCTTCACCATAGGATCCCAAATATTATCCTTCATTCTACCTTTGAAGAGGGGAATTCCTAGGTATATTGAGGGAAAATAAACAATTTCACAACCCAGGATTTGAGTGATCTTATTTTGTTTTTTTGAGAGGAGTATTGAGGAAGAAGATTTTACTCTTTAGGAAGTTTATCTTTTGGTTAGAAACTCTCTCATAGGATGATAGGATGCTCTTGATTTTCTTAGCTTGGGGAATGGATGAAGAAGTGGTTAAGAGAGTATCATTCACAAATTGTTAATGCATGATTGGGTCAATGGATTTCAATGGTCTTATGAATGGAGGTAACTTTAAGATATCTACTAAGAGCTTCATCCATCATAATGAAAATATATGGAAAAAGTGGATCGCCCTAACATAAATACCTTAAGCTCTAAAAATGTCCCACAATAGACCCATTGATGATGACCAAGAACATAGCTATCTAGGTAAAATATTTGACTAGACTTATCTATATTTGGTGAAAACCAATCTTAACCATAAATTTCAAAAGAAAGTCCCAAAAGACTCTATCATAAGCTTTATTCATGTCCAGATTAAGAAATAAACCATATCTTCCACTTCTATCCACATAACAAATAAGTTCATGAATTTTTATAATGCCATCCAAGATCTGTCTTCCTACCATAAAGCCTCCCTGATTAGGATCAATAGTACTTGGGAAAGCCTTTTGATTCTATCAGCCATAACTTTTTTCAATATATTATAAATGTTAATATAGAGACTAATAGGCCTAATGCATTTGAAGTCCTTGACCCATACAATATTAGTAATAAGAACTAGAAAGGTAGAGTTCAGATATTTTGGGATATGTCTAGTTCTTTGAATCTCCTTCATAGCTTCCACAACCTCCTTTCCAAGAATATGCTAAAACTTCTTACAAATAGGGTTGGAAAACCATCTAGACCAAGATATTTTAACACTATCCATAGAGAAAACAACACCCTTGACCTCCTCCTCCTTGAATGGGCCAATTAAGAGGGAATTCATCTCATTTGAGACTAGGGGAAGGATGTTGAAAATACTATTCCTTTCTACCATGGCATCACCATCCTCCTTGGAGCCCAAGAGGGATTAAAAAAATTAACAACCTCTGCCCTAATTTGCAGGATGTCCTCCAATTTTGAACCATCTATATTTATCACCTCTCTAATTTTATTAGTGCTTATATACCTTAAGGTTGAAACATGGAAGAATTTGGTGTTACAGTCATCTTCTTTTAACTAGAGGACCCCTGATTTTTATCTTCAGAATACCTCTTCATAAGCCAGAATGTTATGACACTCTACCAAAATATTTTTCTCCTTATCTCTAGTAACTGAGTACAATGCTCCAGATCCAAAAGAGCGTTCAATTTCTATCATTTGCTTTCTCAGATCCTCATTTTTAAGAAAGATATACCCAAAAATAACTTTATTCTAGATTTTTAAATCAGATTTTACAAGTCTAAGATTTTTGGCAATTTGAGAGATTAAGGGACAAAAAAACTTTTGGGACCACCATTCCTTAATATTGGACTTTAGATTTGGGTGATGAGTCCACATTACTTCAAACCTGAAAGGTCTTAGAATTTTTTGGAAGCACAAAAGGTTTCAAGCAATAGGAGATTATGGTTTGAGCCTATTTTAGGAAGGGTCCTTAAAGAAGCATCCTCAAATGAAGTTAGGCCTTCTTTGGAAATTTTGACCCTTCAACTCGACCATTTTTCTTCTTTCTTAATTTAATTTACATGAGATTTCTCATATATCTTGATGGGATTAAAGCCTCCTGAACAACTACCTTGTGGGTATGTAAGTCATTACAAAGCTATTAGGTAATGGTACATAAGGGTTGGTCCTCATGAGGGTATATTAGGTAACTAAATGAAAAATTACTAGCTATTTTTATCTCTCTTCATCACAACATCATCTCATCTATCCTTTCCTACTTATGGGTCACTGAGAGACTAAGGTGTGTTTGATTGATACTTCATGAATGCATAAAGACATGGATTTTCCAAGCAATGGATCGATACATATGCCATTTCTCATTGGTATATGAGCAAGTTGGGATGCACTCTCTTCATCATAACTTAATATCATTAATATAATTATGATTGATCTCTTTTGTGATGCTCATAGTATGCATAACACTAGTGCATATGTTCATTATAGATATACCATACAAGGAAATAAAAATGTAATGTGCAAACATCTAGGACTCACGAGGAGACTCTAACATGACTCCTTAAGATCAAAATCTCTTCTTTTTTGGGATACATGAAGAAAACTATAATCATCCATGGTTTTGATATCCCTATCCAATTTTTTTTTTTTCAACTAACTATATGATTAAAACCATGACCATCTATGATTCTAAAAGCCCTATTAATCTCTCTTCTTCTATTTCATCAATCAGCTACATGATGAGAATCACAATCATTCATGGTCTTAATAGTCCAACTTCTCTCTCTTCTTCTATTTTGAAACATGTAACCTTTGTTTATCCTATATGCCTTATAGACCATTAAGAAGAATTGAAACTTCTAACCACTATTTTGTTGACATATAATACCTTATACATATACCAAGAAATGGTTAAAAATATCCTCTCTTCATGGAAACCTACATGACAACCAAAATAGACCACATTGGCACATATTTCTCCCTCATCAAGATCATATCCTTATTCCTCCTCATAGGCTACATGATTTAGAGGTAATGTTTGACTAAAATATGCTATTGTTGTGGAAATATGTTACACCCATCAATTTTTTCCAAAGTATAGCTATTAAATGAAACAAGGTTACCCGATGCTTCAACCTATGGAGAATGCTAGCTCCTTTGGATTGAATGTTTTAGGAAAATGAATATGAAAATAAGGGTTAGGAAGGAGTAAGGGTTAGAAAAATAAATGAAACATGGCTGAGGTATAGTGTAATAACATTGGATCTCATTAAATAACACATTATCCAATTATTTATATGATACTTAATAGATCAACCATTAATGATCATGTTCATAGGTTCGTTAATCTCATTACATCCATGTTAATAATTTGAAGGATCCATAAAACTAGCAATCTAATAGATGTTGTGCTCTTTAACAAAATACATCGATTGTATAATGTAACATAAATGACTTAAACTAAATGCATACAGGTTCTAATTATTCTAAGGAATTTAAATGCTAGCAATCCAATAGGTAATTTAGATGGAATTACTTTAATAGAATAAACAAAAATCAAAGTGTAACATAAATGACTTAGAAGAATTCACATAAAACCTGTAAATCAAGGTAATGGAGACCAAAAATCCATCACTTCATTTATCAACAGAGCGATGATGTAAGTGTTCAAGTATATATTATTTTGGTGTTTTATGTTGCTGAAGTTTTAAATTTTTTGTGTGATTTGATTATTTTTTTGGTTTTTTTGTGTGTTTTGATTTTGCCTACCACTAGGATCTATGAAGAGGTTGATGTAGTGTATCTAAAAGGTGTGTCCATGTGCTCTTATTGATATAACCAAGAGTATGTGGGGAGAAGCAACACATAAATGACCAAGAAAGCTTCCTAAGGGACAAAAGACCTCCAATACCCTTGTTAGGGGGTATGAGAGGTGGTGTTGTCTAAGACCTATAGTGGTCCAATCAACTTTTGCTTCACTCTCGGTTGGGTTTGGTTAAGAATGATAGTTGCACACCCACTAATTATTTATCCCTATGAGCAGGGACATATATCCTAAACTACCCTGAGATAATCCCAAGGGTAGAAAGGTTTCTGGTGATGAAGTCCAAAAAACTACTCAAAGGCTACTACAGTGGCTAGGGGATAAATTGATGGTTGGAGACGAAGCCCAACATTGTTAATCTCAATTGATGGTTGGTGATGAAATCCAAATTCACCAATTTATGTACAAAATGTCATGCAATGTGTGTATGGTTTTGGATTTTTGTTTGTTCTTTTCTTTTTAGGGACACCTAATTACAATGCAAAAACAAAACTACCTTAAAGTTGTAAAAATGCAAATTTTTCCTATAATAAATGTAAGTAAACTTAGTCAAAAAATCACAAACCTAAAATGATATTTCATTATCTTATGTACAGATAAAGGAACCTAGTTGATAAATGAAATGTGGCTGACCTAAACAAGCATAACAAGAAATGATATTAAGAAATGATATTACCTAAGCAAAAAAAGAGAGACCTAAACTAGGAAGCAAGCAAGACAAAAGACTTCTAATTATGCAAGGAAAGAAAGGACCTATGTTGGAAGAAGAAAGGAGAAGAATAAATCTAAACTAGAGAAAGAGAGAGAATATATCTATACTAATATGCATAAAATAAATGCTATTCCATATAAAGAAGATGATGCAAGAGACAAGGAATAAAAACTCTAATCTATGAAATTGAAAAAAAAAAACATGAACTGAAAAAATAATTTAAGAGAACAACTAAATACTTGAAATGGAACTAATTTAAATAAACAAGAAAGAAATTTAGAAAATGAGCTAATCTATGAAAGCAAGAAAAATCTTGAAATAAAAACTAATCTATTTAAGCTGTAAAGAACATGAAATAAGACTACTCTATGAAAGCAAGAAAGTATTGGAAAGTAAAGTAACCTATAAAAGCAAGAAAGATAACTTGAAAGGAACTTCTAATTTTAGAAAAATAAATATATACTTTAAATGGAACACTATCCTATGAAAATAATACAATGAAATGAAAAAGAAAAAGTGATTTTAACAAAAATAAGAAAGATACATGAAGTAAATGCTATTCTAAGAAAACATGAAAGAATGTGAAATTAAATCTATCCTATAAAAACAGAATAAAATATGATGATGATGTTCTTTGACTAAAATATCCTATCTGCTTTTGGTTCCCAAGTTTGCATGAAGCACAAGGGAATAACATACACATAATAGGAAACACTTTTTAGTGTTGGTTGTTTGCATGAAGCACAAGGGAAGAACATACACATAATAGGAAACATTTTTTAGTGTTGTTTGTTCTTTAACATATAAGGATAGGCACTCTTTTGATCTCCAAGATCACCCTCAGGCATGAGGAGAGAGCATATGAGGTCTTCCTTATCTTAATGTGAAGTGTGAAGTGTAGTTCATTACCTTAGAAACCTAACTAGCTAGAAAATTTCAATTTCGTAATGAAAGCATAAATGCAAGAAGATAAATCAAAAGCTACTAAAAGGGGAAGGTGATATACCTTGAACACCCTCAAATTTTATTGATGAAAAAGTGGTAAGGACTCGTACACACCTTGATGTCATGGTGTGCTATGTGAGATTGGGTACCTAACTATTAGGTTGGACTCAGAGAGGTAGTGGGTTGGAATGAGACTATAAATGATCATATTTGGAAGTCATCAGACACCTAATGACTATGACTATAAAATTTTAGGGGTATTATAGTCATGATTAACTGCAAGTAATAGAATACCAGCTTGGGTGGATCTTAGCCTGGTTGATTTTAGGACAATTTATGTGTGATTTTTGACCTGCAAGGCAAAAATAAAGTAGAAAATGAGAAATATGGGAAAAATATTAAAGATATCACACAAGGCATGCAATAAATATGAAGGACAATAAGGAAAATAACTAATCGTACTACTTATAAAACTAAGAATGCCAAGTGTGGTCAAAACAAGTGTCACCCTATGATCACCAAAATATAGAGAGGAAAATGTGTCATTTGCATATTTTTCACAAAAGATGTTAGAAATGAATATAATATTTCATAATTTCCACTATGGGTTCACAATTGGGGATATCTATGACAAAAAGAGTCATTTTTTACAAAAATATAATGTGGCACCAAAACATCTTCCAAGCCACCTCAAAGTGTGGATGGGTTTTAGCTTATTTGAAGGCTTGACCACTTTGATTACATGCATTCCTATGGACCCTACATACAATAAAATCAAAGTAGCATCAAATGGGCCTACCTGATCAAACCCAAATCTAGAAAATATCAAGCAAATGCAAAAGTCACAAAAATTAATTAAAACAAAAAGAATGATGTAAAATGCTGCAAAATAGATAGATATTTACCTTACTCACCTTCTATAACTATTTGTTGTTGACTGTTATCAATTCTATGATTGTTGCAGTTTTTGGAATGAGACCCCTAAGGGTGGTAGTATTGACTGTAGGTCATAAGTGGGTAATGACCTTGACTACAATCCGTTAGGTGGGTGATGACCAAGATCTTTCCTACTCAGATCAAGATGAAATTTGTTGGAGGTCTTCTACATGATATGAATGATGTCTGGTAGCATTTTTATGCAGATTCAATTTTCCAGTTACAAGTAGCTTTAGAAGTAAAATGGATGCATGTGGGAGCCTTAAATGGTCATCGTGATTGATTTTACATACCGATGAGGGTGATCACAAAAAGGAGTGAATGTATGCAGGAAAGGTTTTCTAGGAATTTCAACAATGTTTCAGTATGTTTTTAGGTACCCTTCATGAATAAGTAAATGGTGTTTTTATAGACTTATTGGAAGGTAGGGAGGGTTGGTGAGATGAAGATGAATTGGCATGGTGTAGTAGCCAAGTGGCCTAGGTAGATCAGAGTGAGAGTCTGAAGTGTTGGATATGTGTCAAGTGAAGGTGGGTGTGATTAGGATGAGGTGTTGGATTGATCAAGGGAGATGTGGCAAGTGAGGTGTTAGAGTCATTAAGGGATATATGGCAAGTTGGGATAAGTAAGGTGAGGGAGAGACATGCATATAGGATAGGGTAAAAGGGGTCTAGAAATAATTATTTTTTATTTTTGTAAGGTTTTATGATGCAAAGAAGGGATTTTGAGATTTTTGAGGTTTATTTGGGAATCTACAAAATATAATTAAAATGTTTTTAGGCCAATATAATTTGAAATTTTTTAGGTTTCTACACCTAGATGAGATAAATTTGGTTTCTAGGTGAAGAGTTTGAAATCAAACTATTATTTATGAGAATGAACCCTTTAGTTGTAGAATTTATGCTAAAATGGGATATTTGGTGAAGGATTCCCCTACTGGACAGACAAAAGGCTGTAAAGATATCCATAGGAATAATGAAGGTAGAAAGAAAGGGAAATTGTGGAAAAAGGATTTGAACTCTAAAATTAATAAAAAGGTGATTTTAGAATCAGGAAAACAAAATTGGGAAAGAGTTGGATCTAAGGGAAAAAGAACCGAAGGAGTTGACAATGCTAAAGATTATAGGTAAACTATGGAAAAAAATAGTAGGATGTGGAGACTAAGGAGGGAGAATATTGGGGAAAAACCAAGTGCTTGGGTTGATAATGAATATTTATAGGATAATGTACAAAGTGAAATCTCTTCATTGCCATAAAAAACTGATTTAAATAAAGGGAAAAAATATATGATACAAAAAATAGAATAAAAAGAGAAAGAAATGATATGGGAAATATTGAGCCAAGAAGAAAAGGATTCAAAAGTGGTTCCCTATACATTTAATGAAGTGTAATTTATGGAAGTAACATTAAGAAAATAAGAAGTATCAAATCTAAGATTAACAAGAAGTGCAAAAATGTTCCTAGATGTGGGAGTAGATGGGGTAAAGAAGGTGGGCAAACCAACTTTAAGGAAAAGTTCATAAAGGAAAAAAAGAGGGACATCAACATGGGGAAACATATGGTCAAAAAATCAAGTGGAAAAAATCTTTCTAAAAGAAATGAGAAATGAGGATCATATCATGGAATGTTCATAGATTAGTGAGATCCATGATTAAGGATTATCAACCCGATATAGTTTTATCACAAGAAACAAAGTTTAATGTTGCAAATTGGAAAATATAAAGAAAGGGATATGGAAGAAGGACAATAGTTAGGAGGAATATTGATATTATGTAATTTTTATTTCTACGAAGGAGAGTTCCTTTAAAAAAATGAGCATATCATCTTCAAAATTTGCCTTCCTTATCACTAACATTTATGATCCAAATGTGAGTAGAGAAAAAAAGGATCTATGGAGGGAGATGGAGAAAAGGAGGAAGTAGGTTAGAGGAATAATATGGATAGTGGAAAGTGATTTTAACACCCCTGGTAAGGGAAAATAAAGGGGGTTTCAACAAATTTTCAGATACCATGGAGGCTTTTAGAAAATTTATATAAGAATTTGGTCTTTATGATGTGAAACTAAGTGGAAATACATTTACCTGGATAAAAAAGAGATTAAAAGATAATTTGATCCAAGTTATATTGAATAGAGTGCTACTATCTATGGAGTGATTTGAGGAAAATTATGAGCACATGTTCATAAAATGCCAAGAATGGGATCAAACCATAATACTTTTATATTTTGGTGCAATTGGGAAGTTAGAAATAGTAAAAGGCCTTTAAAATTTGAATATATGTGTCTTCAACACCCAAATATTTATGAAGAAATGAAGACATGGTGAAGGTGTATGATCCAAGGATCTAATATGCGTATGTTGGCTAGGAAACTCAAATATGTGAAGAGAGAAGAGAAAATATGGAATGAGATAGTATTTGAAAATATTTTTAGATAAAATGAAAGCCTAAGGTAGGAACTTAGATTTCTTAAGAAGGAAGTAAGTAGAAATGGGATGGACCAGGTCCTCTAAATGAGATAGGAGATCCAATTAGAATTGCATGCTATAATGGCATGAGAGGAAAATTACTCAGGATAAAATTCTAGGAATAAATGGCTTATGGAAGGAAATAGAAACATAAAGCTTCATATATCAACATTAAAACATAAATGTATTATAAGGATCACCAAAATACTATAAGAGAATAAAGAATTAGTCAAATATTAGGAGCACATTAGGCAAGGGTCAGTTGACTTCTTCAGCTCATTGCTAATGAAGTATAAGGAGGATGACAAGGAAGCTATGGAGGATGTACTTCAACATATCCAAACATCGATGGCAAGATATATGAATGTAAATCTTGAGAAATATGTGAGTGAAGAGGAGGTGAAGGAAGTCATCTTCTCCTTGAGAAAATATAAAGCTCCAGGTCTAGACACATTCTAAGTAGGATTATTTCAAGATTTTTCAAATATAGTGAAGGAGGATGTAATAGCATGCCAGCTTTTGAGGATGTATATTGAAGGAAATGCGACCACAAGATGTGAAATAAGTAAGCTATGATAACTATATGATAATGACACTATAATATGCAAGAAAATAATGAGATAGACTTCTGAAATAACTCAGTAATATGCCATTAATGAAATCTCATGAAAATAGTACAATGCAATATAATGGAGGACTTGAACACTCCAAATTTTTTATGAAGAACTATAGTGTACCTACTCACTACTATAATCTAACTCTCTATAGTAACTTCGTCTCTCTCACTATTAACTCTCTTTAAAGGCCTATATATAGGGGAAGATATGTGCCTCGGCCTTTACTCTACCCATGACTCTTCATCTACCTATCCTATGACTCATGTATATGTGGACCATATGCACATTTACATCATTGCATATTCTAACACTTGTGCATTTATTACTTACTTGAAGTAACTACTCAAACCTTACTCTAAAGTAAAATCATACTCTAGTTATGTATCCAATGTGGTATATTTGTAAGTACCAAATAATGCAATATAATCTAACACCCTCTGTATTACATTATTTGGGTATTGAAGACTTTAGTCTTCAATATGGATATTCATTTGGTTTTGGATTTTGTACTCTCCTTTGCTTTCTTTATTCTACTCCCTATCTGTATCCTATTCAAGTAAGTAGTTAGTATCTTCATAAAAAGCTATATTTTCTAAGAGAGCTTTAAATTCATGTTCCTCTGTAGGTTCTTCCAATTATTGAATTTCCTTGATCTCATGAACTAAGTGCCCTTTTTTATTTCCTTCTCAATATTGCAATTTAGGATAATTGTATTGATTCTAAGAAGGATATGGACACTAACATTATTGCTGATGTGGACTATACTAATTTTGATATTATCTTGGTCTATTTGGTTGGCTTCCATAGTTTGTATGATTTCCTTGATACTGATTTCTAGGATTGAATCTATAGTAGTTGGTACTATGTCCTTTCTTCTTGCAGACTTGAAAATATTTTTTATTCCATGGTCTTCATCCTTTTGATGATTAGGCAACATTTCTCTATGGATTATCCTTTGAAACTAATGCATTGTTAGTCATTTCATCTTTAACTATATTTTTCACCTCATATTCTTGAAGAATATTGACTAACTCATAAAAAGATGTATCTTTACTTAGGATTTGTAAATATGTAACTAAGTTCTTGTAACTATCTAGAAGTGCTCTCAAGGTAACTTGAGCACGAAAATTTTCTTCTACATTTTCTCCTAATGTTAATATTTTTTCTTTTATATTTGCTACCTTCCTTAGGAATAGTTCTATATTTTTGCCACAATTCATTTTCAAAAAATATTATTGAGGTTGAAGATTTAAGATGGTGGCTTTATTCTTCCCTTCAAATATGTTGGCTAAGATTTTCCAAGCTTCTGTAGATGTTCCTGTTGAACTAATGTATGGTTGTATTTCATCTGTAATGGAAAAATTTATTATCATTAATGATTTTGCTTCATTTTCGTAAAACTTGAATCTCACTATCACCTAAATCTGGTGTATATTTAGTTCCTTTGACTATCTCCCAAAGTTTTTCAACTATTAGAATTGCCCTTACTTTGTTTTTCCATGAAGAGTAATTTGGACCTCTAAGTAGTTGATACTAAGTGAGAATGAATTTTTTTGTTGTCATGATAATATTTTTAGGCTACCTAATACCTCCCTAGCTTTAATCTTACTAAGAACTTTTAAATTTTACAAGATTTGTAAAATACCTTTTATTTAGCAAGTGTTTTAATGTACTATGAACCTTGATAGTATGCTTAGCTTTCCTAGATTGAGTTGAATTCCTTTTGTCTCCATAATGTTCAACTTCACTTTCTTGCCTTATGTATCCCTAATAATTAGTACATAGAAAACTAAAGATAAATGGTGATGCACCTTAAAGTCTTAATAAGGTTCTTTTCCTTCAAGACCATTTAGTTGGATTAATGTAAAATGCAATTTCCAAATTTCAACCAATTATAATTTTGCTTATTTAATCCTTCAATTTTGAATGGTTCAATTTTATAAATTCTAAGAAACTAAAGTTTTGTGTAGTATTCTTTATATCTACCTAATTTGGAAATTTAGAAAGTAATAATATTTGCAAACTAGTATTTCAAATTTTCCAATCTTGAAAATCATTATATCTCCTAATTAATTATTTGCAAATATTCTAAGGTTTGAAACTCATGCAATTTTGTAATATTTTTTAATATATAATACATTAATTTAATTGCCTTCTAACTCTCTAAGGTTGGCATTTTTTTAGTTCTTCAATGTAATAGTAAATAACTTCAACCTTATATTAAGCACCTTGAAATATATCTTGAGATTTTGCACTCCTTTGGTTTAATTGATTTCTATTATAAGGTTATGAATTATACAATGCAATAAGTTTAAACTTAGATATATAAAAACCTTATATCTCCTTTTGCAATTTAATGAAAGCAAATATCAACACAAATGTACCTTAAAAAAATTGTGTGTTGATTGGCTTTGGTCTTGATTTCACTGTGCAAACTTGGTGCATTGGAATTTATCTATCTTCACCATATGACGGTGAGAATTTAGTGCTTTACTTTGAATGGTGCTCCCCTATGATGATCTCTTTTGCCTTTACTATGCTTTGACCACTTTTGTGCTCAAGACTTGTTGGATATATGCTTTCAATATACATGGTCTTCCCTATGATGGTTATTAATATGTGTGTCCTTCTTGAATGATCGAGAGCCGAATTACAGAGAAGAAAAAAAATAGTTGTATTTTATTCAAATGCAGCAAAGAATTACTGTCACAACATAATATTATAGTCACAGCAGAATATTACAGTCACCGCATAATATTACAGTCACAGCAGATTATTACGTTCACAGCATATTATTACATTCACAGCAAATTATTACAAAAGTCGCAGAAGAATTGCATCTTTTCAGAGTTTCTCAAATCTAGAAATACAACAAGAAAAAAAAATATTATCATTCCAGTAATTTTCAATCCCTTGTGCATGCCTTTGTTCTCATTTTTAAAGGTTCTCGGGTGACCCTCCATTTCCAGCTGGTGGCCCTTCGTTTCCTCTTTCAAAACCTTTCGTTTTGCCTCCCCATGTCGCTTCATCATCCAGATATTCGACATGTCTCCCTTTTTGACTCTTCATCTTCGGCTCGTCTTTTGATGCAAAAATATGACATGTCACGATATCACAACATGTCGTGATATCGTGACCCTCTATCTGCTTCATCATCGGCCCTACATTTTGGTCGCGATATTGCAACGTCATGATATCGCGACATGTCACGATTTCGCGACCCTCCGCCTGCTGCGTCGTTGACCCTGCATTTTGGTCGTGATATCGTGACATCACAATTTTGTGACCCTTTGCCTGTTGCATCGCCTGCCCCGCTTTTGGTCGTGATATCGTGACGTCACGATATTGCACCGCTTGCCCTGCTTTTGTCACGATATCGCGACATCGTGACCCTTTCGCCTGTTGCACCACTTGCCCTACTTTTGTCACGATATCACAATGTCATGATTTGTGACCCTTCCTGCCTGTATCGCTTGCCCCTCTTTTGGTCGCAATATCGTGACGTCGCGATATCACGACATGTCATGATTTCGTGACCTTGCAACTTCTGCCTTGTTGTTGGTTTTTTTTTTTTTGAAGCAAGATTGTTGCTGCCATCGGATGCTCCTACATCAGACATCCGGGGTAGATTGAGAAGTGATCCTCACTTCTGAACTGTTAGAGGGAGACCCAGGCGGTCAACCTCCATTTTAGACAACCAAGTTGCATCTTCTATCGGTCTGCCCTTCCACTTGACCAAATATTCAAAATACTATCTGTTTCTGGTACTTCTGCCTTCTCGATTGTCCAGTATTTCCTCAATCTCATCTGCGGTTGGAGTAGATGCTAGAATACTCAACTCTGTGCTTGGTGTCTCACCACTATCCCCCTCATGGTATTTCACCAAATCTAAAATGTTAAAGACGGGTGATATGTTAAGCCCACTTGGCAATTCTACTTCATAGGCATTGCCTGAATCCCATTTTGCCATGATTCTACATGGTCCAAACTTCTTCATCTTCAGCTTGTTATAGGTTTTAGCAGGAAATATTTCTTTTCTCAGATGGACCATCACTTCCTCTCCCACTTTGAATTCCTTAAACCGTCGCTTTTGGTCTACTTTCATCTTATATTGCGTATTCATTTTAGCAATATGCTTCTTCACTTCTTCATGCAGGTTCTTCAGATGCTCTACAAAATCCTCAGCCTCGACACTGCACTTTTCCCCTGTATTCAGCTTCCTTAACTCAAAAAAATTTCTTGGACTGCTTCCATATATTATCTAAAATGGAGATTTGTTGGTACTCCTGTTGATAGAATTGTTATATGCAAACTCCGCCTGCGATAAAATCAGATCCCATCCTTTGGGCTTATCTCCTATCAAGCACCTCAATAAGTTACCCAAACTTCTGTTTACCACCTCTTTTTGCCCATCTGTCTATGGGTGGTATGCTGAACTGAATTTCAAATCTGTCTTCAGTTTCTTCCACAGGGTTCTCCAGAAATACCCAACAAACTTGGTATCTCTGTCAAAAATGATGCTCTTTGGTAGACCATGCAACCGTACCACCTCTTTGAAAAACAAACCTGTAATATGAACTGCATCATTAGTTTTCTGACAAGGAATAAAATGTGCCATCTTTGAAAACCTGTCAACTACCACAAATATGGAATCATTTCCCCTCTATGTCCTTGGTAGACCAAGAACAAAATCCATGCTGACATCTTCCCATGGTTTCTCCGGTATAGGTAACGGCTGGTATAATCCAGTGTTCTGTCTCACACCTTTTGCCATCTGATAGACTCTACAGCTCTTCACAAATTTTTGCACATCTTGTTGTAGTTGCATCCAATAATAATTCTCACTCACAAGGGCAATGGACTTATCTCGACCAAAGTGCCCAACCAATCCTCCATTGTGTTTTTCTTTGACTAGGTTTTCCCTCATGGAACTTCTTGGAATGCATAACTGGTTTCCCCTGAACAAAATTCCATCTTGGATTAGAAAATCCAGCCACTTGGTTTTGTCCAAGGTAACTGGTGCCAAGCAAGCCTTCTAGGCTTCTACAAAATCGAGATCTTCAGGGTACAAACCCTTCAATTCATCAAATCCCAACACTTCCACCTTCATTTCTGTCAGCAAACTCTGACTTCTACTCAAGGCATCTACAACTCTATTGGATTTTCCACTCCTGTGCTTCAACACAAAGGAATAACTCTATAGAAACTCAACCCACTTCAAGTGTCTCTGGTTCAATTTTCCCTGGCTATTTATATACTGTAAGGCCTGATGATCAGTATATAGCACAAATTCTTTCGATAGCAAATAATGTCTCCACTTCTTCAGGGCCTGAACTATAGTGTAGAATTCTTGATCATACACTGAATACTTTTTCCTGGCATCATTGAGTTTCTCACTGAAGTAAGCAACAGGATTACCTTCTTGACTCAGCACAACTCCAATGGCACTACCACTGGCATCACAGTTTACCTGAAATACCTTATTAAAATCTGGAAGTGCTAAAATAGGTTTCTCAGTGACCTTCTTCTTCAACATATCAAAGCTTTTGTCAGATCCCAAGGTCCACTTAAATTCTTTCCTATCCCCTCTCATTGTTTCTATAAGGGGTGCACAAATACTGCTAAAATTTTTGATGAATTTCTTGTAAAAATTGGCTAAACCATGAAATGATCTCACTTCAAAAGTGCTTCTTGGAGTAGGCCATTCAATGATAGCCCTCACCTTTTTTGGGTCCATTTTCAGACCTTCAACTAAGATGACAAATCCTAGGTATACCAACTCCTTCACAAAATTGCACTTCTTCAAGTTGATCAACAACTGTTCTTCCCTCAGCTTCTCAAAAACCCTCTTGATATGCATCAGGTGCTCTTCCAGGGTTCTACTGAATATAAAAATGTCATCCAAATAGACAATAACAAACTTGCCTAAGAACTCCTTCAACCATTTCATTCATCAACCGCATGAATGTGCTTGGTGCATTGGTTAGCCCAAATGGCATGACCAACCACTCATACAAACCTTATCTGGTTTTGAAAGCAGTTTTCCACTCATCTCCTTCTCTGATCCGAATCTGATGGTAGCCACTCTTTAGGTCAATCTTGGTGAAGTACTTTGCTCCACTCAAAAAGTCCATAATATAATCCATCCTTGGTAATGGAAATCTATATTTTATGGTGATCTTGTTTATAGCCTGGGAGTCTGTACACATCCTCCACTCCCCATCCTTATTTGGTGCTAGTACTACAGGTACCGCACATGGACTCAGGCTTTCTCGAATCAGTCCCTTTTTCAACAACTCATGGACTTGCCTGCTCAGCTCCTCACTTTCCACAGGAGTCATTCTATGGGCTGCCTTGTTGGGTAAACTAGATCAAGGTACCAAATCGATATGGTGGTCGATCTTCCTCATCGGTGGTAAACCCTCGGGCACATTATCTGATATGATGTCTGGAAATTCTTCTAACAGGTGTTTGGCATCTGCTGGAACATCTGTGTACTGTTCTTTCTTAATAGTAGGGATTAATGCATAACACATTGAATCCCTTTTTAGGCCATCTAAAAACTATCTTCCATCCACCAAGCAGATTCTGGCACTACTGCACACTTTCTCATCCACTTCCTTTAGTGGATTCAATTTGTGATGTACTCCATCCTTTGTCAGAGAGTATGTATTTGCATGCCCATAATGCACTGCACATCTGTCAAATTGCCATGGTCTTCCCAACAACAAATGACAAGCATCCATTGGCAAAACATCACATAGGACCTCATCTTGATAATTTCCAATGTGAAATTTGACCAAGCACTATTCACTAACAAGTGCTTTGTGGTCTTTCTGCAACCATGAAATCTGATATGGATGCAGGTGCTTCCTCTTTTCAAATTTCAACTTAGTAACCATCTCTTCTGAAACTAAGTTGTCTGTGCTACCATTATCAATGATAACATTGCAGACCTTCCCTGCACATTTGCACCTTGTGTAGAACAGGCTCTTCCTCTGTTCTGGTTCTTTTTCCTCATTCAACAGTGTTATTCTCATCATCAACACTTCTCCTCCTTCTGCCTCTTTAGAGTGTTCTGACTCTGCACCTTCATCTGCCACAGTAGCTCTGGCATGACCCTCAGGTCTCTTGTCCATCCTTTCTTGGTGTTGAGGACACTCGTATGACCGGTGTCCCTCTTCTCCACACTGGAAACAGGTTCCATGAAATACCCCTCTTCCATACCCACGTCTAGGTCTACCTCTTCCTCTCTGGTAGTCATTGTTCTGATCACACGGGCGGTAGGTATTCTCCTTTTTTTGTTCTTGGGGTCTGCTTGTTTCACCAGTCTTCTTCTGGTCTTGATAATTTCCTCCATCGATTCTTCCACCACAATCCCTTCCTCTTTGGTTGCCTTCGAATATTCTATTTAGTTTCTCTTCTACCTTCAAGGCCAACTGGTATGCATCTTCTATGGTGGCTATTCTAATCAAGCTGAGTTCTTTCTGAATGTTCATTCTCAACCCATTGATGTATCTAGCTACTTTCTCTTTATTAGCCCCTGAATGGCCAGTTCTGATGGAGATTTTGTAGAATTCTTTTGTGTATTCTTAGACAGACTTGCCTGACTGTCTCAAACTCTGCATCCTCCTCAACAGGTCCAACTTGTAATCTGCGAGAATAAATTGTCTCTTCAGTTTCTCCACCATTCGGTCCCATCTGGTTATTTTCTCCTTTCCACTTTTATTTCTTTCGAGTTGTACTCCTTTCCACCATAAACTAGCATGGCCTTTCAATTTTGTTTTTACAAATTTGATCCTATAAAGATCTACAATCTCCTCATACTCAAAGTATTCCTCCATATCGTTGATCTAGTCAATCAACTCTTCTGGGTTGAGATTCCCAGAATATGTAGAGACATCAAACTTTGGTCTCTTCCTGGCCTGAGTTAGAGCTTTCAATAATCTAGCTTCAGAAGGATCCAATGCTTCTTCATCATCTGATGGACCCTAAGTTTCCCAGGCTTCATTGTCACTCTGGTCTTCTCCCTTTAGTTCGACCTTTTTTCGTAACTCTTCCTACAGGGCTTGCACTTGCCTCTACAATGCTTTGAAATCTTCATCCTACACCACATTTCTCTTGCGACCACAATTTCTTTTTGGAGGCATTTTGCTCACTTCTCCCGCAAATCTCAAACTGGTCTTAGTGCAAACTACCTCACGTTCGACGTTCTATTTGCACACTTAAGAACTTTTAGCTCTGATACCACTTGATTGAGAGCTGAATTACAAAGAAGAAAAAAAAATAGTTGTATTTTATTCAAATGTAGCAAAGAATTACTGTCACAACATAATATTATAGTCACAGCAGAATATTACAGTCACCACATAATATTACAGTCACAGTGGATTATTACGTTCACAGCAGATTATTACATTCACAGCAGATTATTACATAAGTCGCAGAAGAATTGCGCCTTTTCAGAGTTTCTCAAATCTGGAAATACAACAAGAAAAAAAATATTATCGTTCCAGTAATTTTCCATCCCTTGTGCATGCATTTGTTCTCCTTTTTAAAGGTTCTTGGGTGATGCTCCATTTCCAGCTGGTGGCCCTTCGTTTCATCTTCCAGAACCTTTTGGTTTGCCTCCCCGTGTCGCTTCGTCGTCCAGATATTCGACATGTCTCCCTTTTTGACTCTTCGTCTTTGGCTTATCTTTCGACGCAAAAATATGACATGTCACGATATCACGACCCTCTGTCTACTGTGTCATCGGCCCTGCATTTTGGTTGTGATATTGCGACATTGCGATATCGCGACATGTCACGATTTTGCGACCCTCCACCTGCTACGTCATCAACCCTACATTTTGGTCACGATATCACGATGTCGCGATATCGCGACATGTCACAAAATCATGACACGTCATGATTTCGTGACCCTCCGCCTGTTGCATTGCCTACCCCACTTTTGGTCACGATATCGCGATGTCGTGATATCGCGACGTCGTGATATCGCGACCGTTCTGCCTATTGCACCACTTGCCCTTCTTTTGCCTATTGCATCACTTGCCCTGCTTTTGTCATGATATCACGACATTGCGATTTTGTGACCCTTCCTGCCTTTTGCATCGCTTGCCCCTCTTTTGGTCATGATATCGTGACATGTCACGATTTCACGACCCTACAAATTCTGCCCTGTTGTTGGTTTTTTTTTTTTTTTGAAGCAAGATTGCTGCTGCCACCGGATGCTCTTGCATCATTGAAACAAGTACCAAGTGGCAATTTATGTTACCCAAGACCTTGTATCTTTTGCTTAGATGGTGCAGGGATATTATAAACCTTTTAAGACATTACTCCATATGGTACAAGCCTATAAATCATTCTTGAGCATTGGCTAAAGTTTTGAGCATTGAAAATGCTCATTCATGAGCATTGAAATAATGATGAGGGCATTACTCCTTTTGAGCACTCTTTGATTTTTTTGCAAGCGTTAGAATACATATATGCCTCTACTAATTTTTTTCCAAGTAGCACAATATACCTGTCTTTGTTAGGGCAAGTGGAATTACTCCTTTGCATGCACTCAAGCTCCTAAATGTATCTTATCACCTTGGTGCACTTTCAATCCTTTTGCAAGCTATATCAAGCTCTTTCCAATGTGCATCAAACTATTTCTTGCTCCTCAATATATGGTGGCTCCTCCACTATGATGGTGGATCCTCCTCAATGATGGTGGTTTTTTCTATGGTAGTTTGTAGCTTAATTCAGCAAAGACAGTTCATCCAAGCTCCTTCCTATGTATTCTTAGGTAATATTTGATGATAACTCTTTTTGTGCACTTTGATTTTGGCCACTTACATTATGTAATATTTGTGTTATCCTTATTCTCACTTGCATTCCTTGCAATGGTTCTATCTTATATGGACTTCTTGGACGGTGCATGTTGATTCCTTTGTACTACATAGGTGCTGAATTTAATGGTTTTGGTACTGTATTGGGTGTCTTTAGACACCTCGAATGGATGGATATTGAGCCCGTGGATGGCTCTTTATTTTGTTCATTGAATATTCTACCTTATATTTTGTAAAATGCCCACTTTTTTTGGTAGATAATATACTATATCATTAATACCGGGTTTTACAGGTTGACCCAAAACCTTTTACAAAAATCAGCCCAGGGCTATTGATGAACATGTCCTTACTAAGGATCCTATATATGTAAAATATACATGCCACCAAAGCCATTACATTCGGCAAGGCACATAGCCTGTTATCAAAAAGAAAATTCCCATACAACATTTTGGGTATACCCCAAGAAAACACACTTGTATCATAATTACCAAAAAAGAAATAGACACAGATCCCTTCCTTGAAATAGTGGAGAAACAAGAAATTACAGACACACAACAAAGTACTGAAAAAAACTCCCACAAGATTTGTATTGACAGTTACTCTTAATAATTATTTGGTAATTGCTTTCTTCCGTATCATGCTTTGGGACCACATCCCGTCTTGGCAAATTAGCCTTGGAGAAGTGAACCTATTGGCTAGATTTATGGCGGTGGCTATCTGGTGGTCCAAGTGGCTCTGGTTCGAAGTCTTCTATTGTTTTTTCTTTCCTACCCTATGATTATCAACCAACATAAAATTACTAAGAAAAATAGGAGCCATGTTATCTGACATGTGATTGTCCCCATTAGTCTTTGTGGTATTTCCAAGTAGCATCCACCAAGACTGACAACTCGGATAATTTTTATTGTGAGTCCATTTCAAAAAAGAGACGGGAATACTCATAGCCTTTGAACTTACAGTGCCTTCCTTGTTGGTAAATTTGACTATCATTCTTGGAATTCTTGTTGAATAAGCTCCTCTACTTTGCTCGAGATATCGTGTTCCCATTTGAAAAGTTTGTCACCATCAACACCCAAATTGGCCAGCTTATTAACAACTTTGTTAGCTTCCTAAAAGATATGTTGGGCTTTTTTGTCCTATCTTCCCTGGAAAAGGATCCTAGCCTCTTCAACAATTGTTTTAATCCTCAAAGAAGATGTTTTCCAATTATTGAGGAGATTTATAACATGCATAGAGTCTCCTTCTATGATTAAATTGCCTTCTAATTATTGAGGTATTTGAAGGCCTCTCCACATAGCTCTAGCTTCAGCTTCATTGTTTGTCCTTATTTCCAAATATTCAAAAAAAGCAAGCATCATATTCACATTATGATCTCACAAAATGCTGCCAGTGCCTGCTCTAACAGGATTATCCTTAGCCACTCCATAAAAATTAATCCTAAACCAACCCGTAGGAGGTGGGGACCACTTAACATTGTCTCTAGGGTTGACTACCCTAGGCACAGACTCATCTAACAAGGTTAAGCTTAAATATTGAGCAATCATGGTCTCCTGTAGATGAGTTTTACGACTATCAAAAGGGATAAGGTTCAAATTCTCATTGGCAAAGGATAGGATCCTAGCAATGATAGTTTTATGATCATGGATAGACTCATTAAAGACTCTATAGTTCCTTTCTAACCACACCTGCCAAAGATAGTGATTGAGATAAATTTTCCACATGTATCTAAGTCTTTGGCTTGAAAATGGGCAAGGCCATTGGAAAAACAAATCAAGTACGATGGCTGGTTTAACCCAAGAAATATTGAAGTCCTGAAAAACCCCACTTAGGACAGTCAAGGAAAAATGGCACTCAAGGAAAATGTGATAAATGGTCTCCCAATTAGCCCTACACATATAACAATGATTAGTGATACAAATACCTTTACACATCATATTATCAATGGTTAGAATTCTTCCTTGGATAACCAACCATGAAAAGACTACAATTTTTGGAATTAAATTTTTTATCCAAACTAAGTCCTTTTGGAGGAAAAAATCCTCATCATCAAGCAAAAGCTTGTAAGCTGATTTAACAGTGAACTGCCTATTTTCCATAGGAGCCCATGTCACTTGATCTTCCTTGGGTCTCATGGGGATAAATTTTTTCCCAATAATTTTACAAAGATCATTTGATTCTGCTTAAAATCCTTGAATCCTTATTTTTTTCCACTTCATTCTGCCTTTGTCCTCAACCATATAATCAGAGACTTTTCTGCCAATTAGTTCTTTCGTGATATCTCTAATTCAAGCTAAGTTAGGATATTGCATCAGTGGTTTGTCCTTAACCCACCTGTCATTCCAACAATTTATCCTCTCACCATTGCCTAAAACCCATCTTAAACATTTTTTGATGATTTCCTTACAATTGAGAATTGCTTTCCAAAAATCAGAACCTCTGATTGGAACTGAGTCACTTAGAAATTCCATATTTTGAAGATACTTTCATTTGAGGATAACTATCCATTCATTTTCTTCACTAGAAATGAGGCACCATGCCTGCTTATCTAGTAAAACTAAATTCATATGAGAAATTATCCTCAGAACTAAGCCCCCATTTTACCTGGGTCTACACACTTTGGTCCATCCTATAAGGTGTATCATTTTTTTCTCCTCTGATCCAGTCCATAAAAATTCTTTTTGGAGTTTCTCAATTTTTTGGAAAACCTTCACAGGGGCTTTGAAAATGGAGAGGAAATATACTAGAATGCTTTGAAGAGAGGCCTTAGTGAGGGTCAACTTTCCTACTTGAGATAGAAGATGACCTTTCCATCCAACAAGTTTTTTTTGAATTCTTTCAATAACCCTGTCCCACATTGACTCTCTCGAAGAACCAATGAAAAGAGGGAGACCAAGATACAAAGTGGGGAGGTTTGCTATATCACACCCTAAAATTTTTATAATCCTTCCTTGCCTCTGAATGAGGGTGTTCAAGAAATATAACTTGCTTTTACTAAAATTAACTTCGAGGACTAGCAGTGTCCTCGTAGAGTTGCAGGATGTATTTAATTCTTTTGGCCTCAACCACCGACACCTTAGTCAATAGAAGGGTATCATCGATGAATTGTTGGTGAGAAAAAACCCTAGTGAGAGATGTTGCCTTGATTCCTGATATTAGCCTTGAACTACAAGCATTTTTGATGGTTCTTCCTAAAGCTTATGCCACAATGATGAATAACATGGGGCTGATAGGGTCCCCCTGCCAAATTCCTCTATGAATTTGAAAGTAAATAGTAGTTGTTCCATTAACCAGAATTGAAAACCATGCTTTAGAAATGTATTATTTGATCAAATTAACCCATTGGTGGTGAAAAACAAACTTAAGGAGGACAAAAATCAGAAAGTCCCAATTTAGCTTGTCAAATGCTTTGTTCATATCAAGCTTGAGGGCAAAAATAGACATGTTAGTCTTATGAGCAGAGTGCAAAGCTTCATGAACTGTGATAACTCCATCCAATATTGAACTACCCTGGACAGAGCTTCCTTGACATGGATCTATGATGTGGGGTAGAACATCTCGCATTATATTTGCAATGGCTTTAGTTAGGATCTTGTACGAAACATTGCACAGAATGATTGACCTGAAGTTAGCCATAGATTCAGGGGTTTGCTTCTTAGGAATTAGAGAAATAAAAGTAGAGTTAAGACCTTTTGGGATATGATTACTTGCTTGGAATTATATAACAACAGAAATTACGTCCTCATTTATGATGTCCCAAAAATCTTGATAGAAATGAGGGGGAAAGCCATCGGGTCTCGGGGCTTTGTCTAGCTCCATGCTAAACAAGGCTTCCTTAATTTTGTCATCAAAAAAGGGAGCTATAAGCTTAAGGTTTATATCCTAATTTATTATGCTAGGAATGAATTGCAAGAGAATATCTTTGGCCTCCTCATTGCACTGTGATTCTCGACCAAGGATATAATTGAAATAAGTTACTACCTCCTTTCTGATTTCTATTAAGTCCTGAGTAATAGAACCATCTGCTTTTTTTAAAAAAATTATCTTGTTATTGCTTTTGTTTCTAAGCATGGTGACGTGAAAAAACTTGGAATTTGAATCTCCATATTTCAACCAAAGATCCCTTGATTTTTGCCTCCAATAGATTTCCTCACAGGCCAAAATGTTATGAAACTCTGCTAGTTTTGTCTGTTCCTCCTGCCTAGTAGTTTCATCAACATCACCATGTTGAATCCTCTAATCAATTATCTTTAAAATTTCAAAAACCTATTTTTTATTTTCAAAGAGGTTCCCAAAGACCTCTTTGTTCCAAGTTTGAAGCTTTTCCTTAACAAAATTTAATTTACCAACAAGTTTAAAAGTTGCACTACCCCTGACAGGCTGCTGCCACCACTGAATTAAGTTATCTCTAAAACTAGAATGTTTGATCCACATAGATTGAAATCTAAAAGTTTTCTTGAAGGACAGAGAGTTAGGGATCTCCAAAAAAATGGGATTATGATTAGAGGTAATTTTAGGAAGGGTTTGCATGGTAGAATCATCGAACAGAGTTGTAGCCTCCTTTGATAGAAAAAACCTGTCAAGCCTTTCTTGAATGATATGACACCCTATCCGCCGATTGCTCCAGGTATAATTTGATCCTATAAGTTTTAAATCCATCAACATTTTGGAGTTCACAAAGTCATCAAACTCATCCATGATCCTGATAGGTGGTCCATTTCCACCCATTTTGTCTAAAAGGTAAAGAGGAGTGTTAAAATCCCCAGCCAAAATCCAGGGGACATTATGGAAGATTTCACTCAGATTTCCTAAGTAATCCCACAGTAGAGCTCTCCCTTGAATTGAATTTGGGGCATAAATATTTGAAAGGATCCACGACCTGTTGTTGTTTATTTACTTAAATAAAACACTAAGAACCCTATCATATTTCTGAATAATGGTGCCTTCTACTATCCAAGGATCCCACAAAGTCATAAGGCCTCTAGACGCTCCTCTGGCTTATTTGCAAACCATCTCCCCTTGATTCTAGATTTTTTTGCTACTTTTTTTATTGAATCTCATCAGTTTTTGTTTCTTGCAACATGATGATAGTTGGATTCACTTGATTTCTTATTGCACTGACTTCCCTGTGTTTGGGCAGGCCATTGAGGCCTCTCACATTCCATGAGAGGAACTTCATTTATATTGTTTGGGATTTATTCCTCTCCCCCTCCCTTGAGGGGGTTTTCCTAATTTATTGTCTTCATAACCCAAAATAACCTAAAGAAAAAAGGTTCTCTATTTTCCATTAGCAATGTTATTATCAGTTTTAATTTTTTGATGCTCAACATTTGATATTCTCCCTCTTATTTTTTCACTATCAAAATCTATAGGAGACTTCATAGTGCTCTTGGTTTGTTTAGGACTAAAATAGGGGGAGAAAATTTGTTGCAGAACCAGACTGCCATATTCCTTAGTCTGAAGAGTTTCACATATCTCCATCCCTACATCAAAATATTCTCCTTTTTTCCTATATTTCCCTGGTTTGCGGGATGACCCCTTAGTAGGATTCACCTGGATCCTAGTGATGATGTTAGGGAGATGAAATTTTTTATTTTCCAATACCTCAAATTTCTTCTTAAGTTCTTCAACATTAGGGTTTGGCTTTGGGATGCCCACTGGGCTTGAAGTATTTTTAGCATTGGGGTTTAAGGATCCCAACTTGGATGGGTATTCTAGTGTTCAGGCATTAGGGTTTGGCTTTGTGATTCCCATGGGGCTTGTAGTAATTTTAGCATTAGGGTTTGAGGATCCTGACTTGGATGGGGATTCTAGAGATTCATAAAGGTTAGCCTAAAGGTTTTGGGATTCCATGTCTTTCGATAATCCTCCTACTCCCATATTGGATAGAATTGAAAATTTATTTGAAACTAGAGGATTGGAACTTACCTGAGTATTTTGGTCACTGAAAACCTATTTTTTTTCTTTGTCTTGTTGGGAAACTGCACCTTCTCTTTTCTTTTTTTGGTAGACATAGTTTTCCTGATTGAAATCACCTCTGCCATGGAAACTCAAATTTTCTCTATCTTGCATTTCCTGCTTCTGATTTTCTCTATTCATTGCTAGTTTAGGGCATTGATTGAATATATGTCCTTGATTTTTGCATTCTGCATAGAATGTTGGTCTATTCTCATATTCTACCAACTATTTTTGATAGTATTCTCCATACTCTAGCTCCACAAACCTTGGTAATTCATTATCCAAATTAGCATTTACATAGATTCGTGCATGAGTCATCCTTGTACTGGCCAAGGTCACATGGTCAATGGAGATCAGGTCCCCTATAGTTTTGGCTATGCCCTGCAACCAATATTCATTGAATAATTGGGCAGGTAGACTTGGGAGACAAACCCAAATAGGGGCAATGTTAATATTTTGCTTTTTAGGGTCAAAATATTCACCCCATTGTCTGAGAAAAATGCTCCTTTTGGCCCAAAACCAAAGACCTCCTATTAAAATACAGATAACATCCTCCATATTGTTAAAACGGAAAATGAAGAACCCTCGAGTTAGAGCTACCAAATCCAAGCTGCCTACCATTCACCTTTACCCGTCACCCAAGCCCCCTGTAAAATGCCCACTTAAAGACTGAAATATGGGCCATGTTTTATCTTTTCATTGCTTTGTATTTTATTCCTTAACCTTGATGATCCGGCCCCTTGTAGACTGTAGTAAGCTCATTGTTGTAGTGTCTTTAGACACTCTATATTTTTCCCTTGTTCTGCTACTTATAATATGTTTCAATAATGTAAATGATTTTGCCTTAAATTGCACCAAAAAATTGATACTTTAAAGTCTCTTTTTGAAGATTTCTTCCTTCACCAATATTTGGAGGTGATATTACTTCTTTTTGGTGGCTTCTCCTTGCCAATTTTTTTTTTAGGATATCTATTTTTAATAGTGTCTTTTGAAACTTCACTCTTATCCAATTTTTTTCATTTAAACTTTCTCCTTTGATAAAATCTTAATGCACTTTAAAAACCTTTAAGGATAACTAGTATAATACACTAGTAATTCCTCCTTATTTCTCCTCTTAATGAACTCTTAAAAATAAATTGAAACTTGCAATAAAGTTTATGAAGCTTTCACAAAAATAATAATATCTTATTTTCTTCTAATATATAATGGGAAGTTGATATTTTATTTCCCTTGAAATATATCTAACTCCTATTTTCATGTGTAGGTTTTAACCTTATAAGAAACTACCTTTTACACTCCCTTGAAGACTTTAATATGCAACCTTCTCCTTGCAACTTTTAAACTCTTATATGGTACTTAATTAAACTTAATAATTAACCAAGTAAATAATGTTCAAGTGATGAAATTTTTACACCAAAGTTTCTTATCTCAATAACCTTTGTAGATGATAAAAATCTTGGTGATTAGTTTCACCTAAATGCTACCTTGTACTAGATGAAATTGCAACTCTTCTTGGATGTCCAAAATAGCTCTTTAGCTCACCTATTCACAACTTTATAAACTCCTTAAACTTGTTTTTCAAAAATGTAGATTGGTGGCTTTAACTATCCTTCAGGATGTTGTATTGAAATATGAAACTTAGCAGCTAGTAATGCTGCCCTTCTTGTTGCTTTCTTACTATTCTCAAATCTAAAAATTTCAAATTGTAAAGCAGTCAATTTCTCCTTTTAAGTGTTGTCCTTGAATCTCATAAATTTTGTGGGAAACTCCTCTAAATCATAGTTGTAACTCTTCTCCTAGAAGCCTTCAATTTTCTATTGTAGAAACCAACAACTTCTTTTCCCAAAATAGCTTTTAATAGTAATATCCAAATATCTTAGATTTGGTGGCTTCTTCTAACTCCTTATCCTACTTTCTCCTTTTCAAATTTTGACTTCATTATTGGCCTATATAAAGGCATTATTCTCAAGATTATGACTGTCTTGAGTCCTTCACTACTATTCTCTGAAATTTGGAAACTCCTTGTCAATTTATTTTTCCTTTTGGCCTTGTTGTTGAATGGTGACAATTGTCCCAAATTTTCTTTATCAGGAACTTCTCCTTGAGTTCTCCTCAAATCTTCTCCAATGGACTTCTTCAAGTATTATTCAATGAGGCTTTCCTATCCTTCTCCTTGTTTCTCATTTCAAGTAGCTTGAGGCCTTATCTTAGGGCCTTCAAATTTTTGTAGCTTCTCTAGTCTTATCAATGAGACATTTTTTCAATCTTCAACTATGGAAGTTTTATAATGAGATCTTCCTCTTGGATATCTAAAACCTATTGCTTCTAAAATATGGAATAGGACTTTTGCTAGTCCTTCTCTATCTTCAATCTTCAATGCTACCTTCTATGGGTCTTCTCTTAAACCTTCAATGGAGATCTCCAATCTCCAATCTTCGTCAGGACTCTTTTCCTCGAGTCTCTTCTTCCTCAATCTGCAATAAGGCTCCTCTGCCATTTTTCTCTCTTCTACAATATATAGGTCTATAACTCTTGCTATGGGAAATTTTTCTTAGGTCTCCAAATCTTCAATATCCAACTTGTTGCTTCAAGTATTGGATTGATTCCAAAGAAGATATTATTCCTAGCTCTTTGTAGGAAGCTTCCCAACTTTCTTTGAATCTCCTTTTCCTGCAACAAATATTAGAATCTACAATGGAGAAAACTTTAAATCTAGAGATAATGAATCTTCACTAGTTGATTTATCAATCTAGTGGAATCAATGTTGAGTCCTAGTCTTCACAAGTTTTCTTGCAACTCTTTGGAAATATTCAAACTATATGTATTTTTAGAAATTTGAAAATGAGATTTCTAATATCCTCTGAATATCTCTTGTGGTTCCCCCTATTTCTTATTGATCTACCGTGTTCTCTGATACCATTGTTAGCTTTTGAGGGTGTATATTGAAGGAAATGCAACCACAAGATGTGAAATAAGCAAACTATGATAACTATATGATAATGACACTATAATATGTAGGAAAATAATGAGATACTTTTGCAATAACTTGGTAATATGCCATTAATGAAATATCATGAAAATAGTAAAATGCAATATAATGGAGGACTTGAACACTCCAAAATTTTAATGAAGAACTACATTGTACCTACTCACTACTATAATATCTCTCTATAGTAACATTGTCTCTCTCACTATTAACTCTCTTTAAAAGCCTATATATAGGAAGATATGTGCCTTGGCCTTTACTCTACCCATGACTCTTCATCTACATATCCTATGACTCATGTACATGTGGAATATATGCACATTTACAACATTGCACATTCTATCAGTTGTGCATTTATTACTTACTTAAAGTAACTACACAAGCCTTACTCTAAAATGAAATTCTACTCTAGTTATATACCCAAGGTGGTACATTGGCAAGTACCAAATAATGTAATAGACTCTAACATAGCAGCATCCCAAGAATATCACCATTCAGGAAAAGTGCTAAGATATTTAAACAACACCTTTTTAGTTCTAATTCCAAAGAAATAAGGGTTGAAAGGGTTTAAGGAATTTATATCGATAAGCCAATGTAATAAAATTTATAATAGCATATATAAAGTAATAGCATTAAATATGAAGGGAAGGTAGATATTGGATGGAGTCATTACACTTCATGAAACTATGCACTTGATGGAAACTAGTAAGAGGGAAGGAATGGTGCTCAAGTTAGACATGAGCAAAGCTTATGATAGGGTTTCTTGGTGCTTCTTGGATAAATTTATCACTAATTTTGGGTTTAATAGGAGATGTAGAAGATGGGCGAGCAATTGTTATGGAGGACCAAGATTATCAGTTATTCTAAATAATTCTTTTACATGGTTCTTTGGGAGTGGTAGGAGTTTAAGGCAAGGGAATACACTATCAATTTACCTATTTATATTTATGATAGAATATATAAGTATTTGTATAGGTGTGACACAAATTTCAAGAGCATTAAATAGGTTGAAATACTTTAGAGCCATAAGGGATATCACTCACCAATAAATTGTACATGACATAAATTTGATTGGAAAATATTTGATGGTAGAAGATAGGGACTTTAGGAGGATACTTAATCTATATGTAAAGGAATACCATAAATAGATCAATAAGAAAAAGAGTAAATTATTCTTCATTAACACTTTTTTTGGGTGGCCAAAACTATTTGAGGACTAGTTTTGATCACGTGCTCTAGGTAGAGTGACCACTTATTGTGGCTGTTAGGGACATGACTTTAGGGATGATCTCTAGGAATTTTATCAAGGTCAAATCTTTGTTTGGATGTGATATTGACTCTCTCTTTTCCTAAGATATCCTATTATACTAGGTTTTGTATGGGAAAAAAATTAGAGTGAAAGCAACAAAATGAAAGTGAAACAACTTGAAAGAAATAGTCTATTCTAAAGGAGGCAATGCACTAAGATCCTAAATATCTCTACATTATGGTGATACTAAATGAACACATGCATTGTAATTTATAACACATAAGGAAAATGGTCTCATCAAACATGAATCACCACAGTAAAGCATACATAAGAACCAAAATAGAAAGGGGAAGTAGTCACAACTTATATATGATAACCAAATTATATTCATGCTTTAGAAAGAGGCTTGAAGCATATAAAAACAATGACTCAAGTCTTGGGCCAGGATATAATACATAAGAGCGGAAAAATAAATGTTGAGTAAAAGACTAAATACTAGGCATGAATATAAAATTTTGTTGATCCCTTATAATGAAGGAGGTATTTATAAAAAGAAGAGAGGAAAAAATTCCTTATAAAACTTGTGCAAGGATTCAAAATGTCCTTAGGATTTTTGCCATCAATTTTGAGTGATCTCAATGTCTCTATATCTATAGCAATAAATACCATAGGCACGTTGCTTTGATGGGATGTACTACTTTCTCATTTTTTAGTATGATTTTTTATGCTAGGGATCCATCATGATTAGACCCTTGAGATCTTCTTCCATTAATGTTCTTGGTATTGGTGTTGCCTCTTGAGATCCTCTTCCATTAATATTCATTTATTTTTCATTAACCTTGATCCTGTGAGAGATTGCTCGATCATTCTGATCGAAGAGGCTTTCAAGAGTGATCAATCCCTTAGGAACATGATTATTATTCAATTGAACCAGCCCTTCATATTCTTCTTCATCAGAGCTTCTGTCTTTGACTGTGGCAGCTTCTTGGATCATGAAATTTACAATCTGCTCGTCGTTGTCGAAGACTTGCCAATGTAGGTCTTTGTCTGGGATAGAGGGTCTGTAGATCATCCTCACAGCTTTGGGTTTGTGCACCATGTCTTCTACTGGAGAGTACTTGACTGTGATGGATGCCAGAACATCGACATGTCAGTTCTTTTCTTTGGGGATAGACTGTAGATTGAGCAATTCAAACTGGTCGAACAAGTCCCATACCCTATTGCGGTATGATTTTAGATAATGCTTCTTTGAAGTACACTTATTTGTGACTTGGTTGCAAACCAGTTTGGAATCTCCAAATATTTGGAGATGTTTTATGCCTAACTTATCAGCTTTTTTGAGTCCTAGGCATAATGCTTCATATTCTACTGTGTTATTGGTACAGCTCCATAGCAACCGGTAGCAATACTCCTTTTGCTCTTCGAATGGTGAAATTAGAAGAATCCCTGCCTCGACACCATTTTTACATCAGGTGCCGTCGAAGAACAACTTCCATAGTCCTTCTTGAGCACTTGTTCTATTCTCGGGTTGGGAGTGTTTCTCGGGTTTGGCAACCGCATAACATCTTATCTCAGTCTCTATCATGGCATTAAAGTTTGTCAATGAGAACTCATCTTCATAACTTAGTTGCGTGAGAGATTCCGCGACCAGGTCCACCTGCTCTACTTGCTCCACTATTGCATTCACTGGATCGTTGCTCTCCTCTTCGGACATCTTCTGCACAAGGAAGGAAGAAGGCTTTTCATTGTAGATCTTCACCTTCTTTACTTTGAATGGAATCTCCAGATGAGAGTAATCCATAGACAGATATCTACCCAGCTTTGTCATGAATTCCCTTGATAAGTACATACTAAAGTATGGCTCCAGGTCGATGACCACTACCTCTTGTATGACCATGATCTGAGGCATCTTATGTAGTCGGATAGGAATGTCCTTGATCACTCCTACAGTCTTCACTGGGGTACCATCCAGCTGGAGCATGCCATGGCTGCTTCGCGTGTATTCCATTCCTATCTCTTTGCATACTGCCCTCAACATGACTATTGTCGTGGCCCTATAGTCAATAATACAGTTATGTACAATATACCCTTCCATTTGTAGATACAGGTAGAACGAAGGTGGTCTGTTCTTCCCCATAATAGATGCGGATAGGGTCTGCACAAGAGAAAGCGGTGCTATTTTTTTTGCTTTAGTCAAATTTAGTGATTCTTGCAGTAGGTCCACTTGTCCAGGTAGTTGCAGTGCATCGTACAAGCTGATCTTGACTGGAATTTTCTTTAAATCTTCTACAATGTTGTATGTCAGGGAATTGAGCACCTTGGGATATTTTCTTGGCTCATATCTAGTGCGATACTTCTCTATAGCTTCGACTCTTTGCCACTTAGTCAATGAAGGAAACTTGAACTTTTCCTTAGCCTGCTCCTTTGTTTCTGCCAGAGGTGGCTCGACAGAGGCCTTTTGAGCCTTTTATTTGATCGATGTAGGTGGAGGAGCTTCATTCGGAGCTGAAGAAGATGGTTGTCCCTTCTCGGGTCAAGCATGTACTTTTAAGGGAGCCATCTGAGTAGCATCCACTTCTATCGCCTTCTTTCCTCCTCTGGTAAGCACTGCAACTGGTTCCTCCTCACCAATCACCAAGTTCTGACTCATCTACCTGATGACGTTGACTTGACCGTTGTGACTACTACTTGCCAGCATTTGCACAAAGTGTTGGTGCAGCATGCAGGTATTTTCTTCATGCGGATCATTGCATGTAGAGCACCAATATACATGATCGAAAGTGCTCGGAGCTTCATAAATCATAGCATTTCTTGTCGAAGCCTTCCCTTGCTGGATTGCTTGGTCTTTGGTAAGTGCAGGCATAGGATATGACCTTCTCGGTAGAAATTCTTGTTGCACTTGCTTTTTCTTCACAATAGTCATGTCGTTGGACAATGTCTGAACTGTAGAGTTCAGAGAATGCATCTCTTGCAGAATTTTGCAGAATTTTAGTTTGTATATCATCGGCTTTCGAAATGAGTGGCAATGAAGCCATCGTTGGTATTAGGGGAAGGGCAAGGGGTTAAGGTGGTGCTGGTAGTACAAGAAATGTTGAAGTAACAGTGGGCTGCAGAGTTGAAAATATGGGAAAATGAATTTGTGGAGCGGTAATCTGAGACACAATAGGATTCGGGTTCCAGGATGAGATTGGGAGTGTAGGGGTGGCAGAGATTTGCAAAGCGGTTGTGCCTACATACTAGTATTGAGGGAATTCGGGAAGTATAGGCATCAACATCCTTTGGGGAAGCCTTCCCACAACTATCAAATCCATTTCCACCTTTTTGGCTAACTCATATAATTTGGGAAAAGTATTGATGTTAGAATATCTTACCATAATACTAATTTCAGGGTTGAAATCCCAAAGGAAGTAATATGCTATAGCTTCGTTTGTTGGTCGAAGTCCAACTAGTACTCTCTTCCAGGATCGAGCAAACATAACATTGAAGTCTACGATCTCCTCTTGTGGATGTCTTTGGATCGAAGTGAACTGATGCAAGAGAGAGGTAGGATCGCAGGACTCATTGAAGTTTCCCATTGGTTGATCAGCTAACTGGTCCCATTCCATAATACTACCAGGTGGTAGATATCTATACTAGTAGAGGATTTTTACTGTAAGGGAAAGAACCAGAAGCTTTAACATAATTTGCTCTTCTATGATGTCATGGATCGTCGCCAGAGATATTATGTCCTGGATGTGCTCCAGAGCAGTTTTCCTAGTTCCATCGAATGTGGGGATTTTCTTTATGGTAGCAGGCAATACTTGTCCTTGTCCCACTAGATTTAGTGGTGACAAAGAATCCCATGTTGGGGACAATTTGGGCAATGGTGGCTGTTGCATTTATTGTTGCTATTGTTGTGCCATACTGGCTCCTGGATTTTAAGAAACAGGTATTCCCGAAGCTCCCCTTTGATCACTAATAGGATGACTAATAGGAATGGAGGCACTAGGGTGCTTTGGTGAGTTGGGAGGATTTGGAGGAAAGTTAAATGCTATGGTATCAGAAGTTAGGCCTTGTTCATCGATAGCAGCCTCTTGTGAGGACATTCCTCGTAATAGCAACTCGGGGGTGACCAACCTTGATTGCTCCCTGAAGGCGTCGATATCTAGCTCAAAGAACTCAGTTTCCTCTCCTCTATTATTAACTCTCCATATTTTTTGCATGAAGGTACAAAATTTTGGTACTGGTCTTTATGACTTAAAGATTCTTGGGTAAACAGAGTCGCCAGATGCTAAGTGTCTTTCGATAATGAGAGCATCGGTTCTCACTACCACTAGTCAGGTGAGACTGACCGGGTCACACCAGGAACTGGTTATAACTATTGGCCCCAATGGATACGAGTTTGAGATTTGTGATATGGGACCTAGATTGGTTATGGATCTTACTAAGGCAGACACAGTCGGTCCCACCAGGCGTGCCAAAAACTGTTGGTTATCAAATCTACCTAGGAAAGGATTTTGGGTGAGTGTATGCACCCTAGACCTGGACCAACATTGAAAGGCCGAAGGGAAGAGATGCCCCTCGTGCCAATCTCTAGAGAAAGGCCGGCTCCTATGCTAAACTACTTGGGTGTTTGAAGATAAAAGTGTAGGAAAGAGATAAAAAGAGTAAGGGAAACTGAAATCGATAGTTTAAAGTGGGAAAGAACAGGAAGCACGATCACTAACTAGCAACTTGAATAGCAGCAAAGAACACCAAGAATAAATGAAAGAAGCACTACATCAACTTTCCTATGTATCCTCTAGGCGAGCTCACAGGGATTCTCCTTCTCCATTTCATCAAAATTCAGGGTTCAGAGTAAATACGATTAGGATAAGGGAATGCAACATAAACCATGACCCACCAGGAAACATAAAAGAAAATCAATACAACGTTTTCCACTCCTATGTATCCTTCAGGCGAGTTTCAAGGTACAATCCCTGATCACACACCGGACGCAGGGTTCAGCATCTTAGTATACGAATGAAGAAAGACAAAAGAATCAAACACAGAAGGTAGCATACAAGAGAAGAATTGAGCCCAAAGCTCTTTAGTATTAATCGTAGAACATCAAGTTACAGCAGCTTTCTAGCATATAGTTCCCCCCTTTTACATTATAATGCCTAGGTTTTTATAGAGGACCTGGCCCTCTGAGTCATAATTACACAGCAAAGAAGAGTACGCCCTCGAGCCCTGAGAATTTGGCTCCCGAGGCTCTCGTGACTGAGCTTTCAAATCTGTTACCAAAATTGGCAACTACAACCGGTTCGACCATGGAAAAATGCATTGATGAGCTGTCTGGCCATCCTTGGTCTCTAGGTGCGGTGCTCGGGTGGCCGCCATGCTCGTTGGGCTCTCCATCATGGCCTGATACTTCGTTTTTGATTGCCAAAAATGAGCAGCAAGCTTACCGGGCATGAAAAATTATATTTATGAGGCACTTGATCACCTCGGGAAAATACCTAGCTTGGAACGCGTGCCCGTGAAGTGCTTCGCTAAGTCTTCACTCACAACTTCGCTTCGCAATGGTTCTAAGCCGAAGAAAAAACTCCTCCTTGGTTTGTACTTTACAAAATTATGCTTTGCAAAACTGCTTCGGGGGTGGTGAATGCCGAAGCATATTTGCTTCGCAAAATAGGCCCCTTTTGTCTTCATTGAAATTGCTTCACTGACACTTTGGAGAAATGCTTCACTGCGATCCTCTTTCAAAACTATGGTTTGGGAAGGCTTCGACCGAAGTAATTCTCTTCAAAAGATGTCGCATTCTCCACGACCTCCGTCACTTCGGGTAGAAGTACTTCACACGAATGCTAGCCGAATCAGATGCTTCAGAATGACTTTTGATAAAGTAAAAATAATTTGCTGATGGAGGGACCCGAAGTGGGTGCTTTGGCAACTTTCTAGCGAAGTATTTTACATGCTCTTTCGAGTCTCGCTTCGCAGAAATCTCGCCCGAAGTAGTTACTAGAAATGCTTCGGGTCCGAAGTAGTTTTCTTCTTCCTCCTTTGTATTTTACTTCGGCAATGCCGCTTTGCAGAAATCTCACCCGAAGTAGCTGCTGGAAATGCTTCGGGTCCGAAGTAGTTTTCTTCTTCCTCCTTTGTATTTTACTTTCGCAACTCCGCTTCACAAAAATATTTCCCAAAGTAGCTGCTAGAAATGCTTCGGGTCCGAAGTAGTTTTCTTGTGTTTGCTAATTCGGACCACGATCTGGACTTTCCTTCTTCGTCGAAGTTGTTCTTTTGGATGCCGCTTCGCTCAATTTTTTCTCGAAGTAAATACTTGAAGCACTTTGGGCCAAAAGTTATTTTTATCGCTACCCTTGTATTTTACTTCGGTAATACTACTTCGCAAGAAACTCTACCTGAAGTAGTGTTGAAAATGCTTCGGGTGTGAAGCTCTTCTTATTTTCTTTCGACGAAGCTCTTTTCTCTAGCTTGTTCGACAGCGAAGCTCTTTCTTTTCTACTTTATATACAAAGGGGTGGCATTGAAAGCCAAAATTGTTGCAAAAAGACAACAAAGAAAAACCTTACAAAATACTGTACAAAATTTGATTTCCTTTTCTACCCCTTAACAAATGTGACAAAATTGTCAACAGGTCCTAACCCATTGAATGGAAAAATAGTTGGGTCACTTGCTTGTAGGTGGGATATCCTGATTTTGACATGGCATAAGCATAAATGCTCCATTTTTGCTAACATTTGTGGCTCAACATATTATTGAAATAAATAAAATTGACTTTTAGCCTCAAATCGCACATATAGCGTAATAGTAAGATCACTTTTTGTCTTGGGAAAGGTATCAGGTTTGAGCCCCCTTGTCTTGAGAACACATTTAAATTATTGTATACATATATATGTGTATATGTGTTTAGTCTTCCAAATTATATCAGAACAAGTGTCAAACCTTGATTTATAGACACAACAACCAACCTAGTGGTGACATGTCATAGTAGTTGATTTGACAAACTTTTTCCAAGGTTTCACATTTATTTTTTTCTTTATTTGAATGCTAATTTAACCAAATTTTATAGAGGCCATAATTTTTGCATACAAAAGTGTTTGGAACCCATTGTTAGAGAATATTACATTATTTGATCTATAGTTTGAGTGAGTAAAGTTACATTCCTCTTTATGTAAGTCTCTATGTATAGGATGTGCACAAGTGTCACTAAAGTAAAGCGATTAGAAAGTCAAGAGTCTTGCATACAAGTGGCAATATGAGAAGCCAAATGTCATGTAAGAGATGTAACAATCAAGAACTTGAAAATTCATCCTATACAACTGTATCATGGAGACAAAGCTCTTGATTATGTGCGAAGAAGAAAAAACTATATACATTGTACTTATTTTGAGAAATTTTATTGTAAGCATTCTTCATGCATATATATGAATAGTTTTAGCCATTTACATTCATATTTGATATTATAAGTGAATTTTATTTCATTATTATATTTGATTGGATATATATTTGATTACTCATATCTATAAGTCTACTCCTGATTATTGATATTTCAAACTGTAATATTGTGGTTTAATTATATTGAGACCTATAATATTTTGAGATAGTTAGGCTCAAAATCCAACAATGGTATCAAAGTTAGCACTTAACTATGTCTATTTTGATAGAGTTATATTTTAGAGCCACCATAATATTAGAGTTTATCCACTTTAAAAGTAGTAAAGACTTGGACTCTATTTTAAAGGTCTAATTGAGTAGATATTGATGGGACATATAATAGTCACCCTTATTTGGATGCTAGGGTCTTTCCACTTGGTTCAAGGAAAACCAGTGAAGACTAGGAATCAAATTGAATTTATTGAGAGAGCCAACTCAAAATATAGTTGGATGTGAGGGGACATTCATAGTCACCCTGATATTTATTTTGGATTATCTAAAAAATAGGAGAATCATATTGTTCTTAGGTGTGACCTAAGACATCATAGGATTGAGAAGCATCAAAGCTCCCACATAATTGAGAAGCATCAAAGCTAACAAAGATTTAGAAGCATCATAGCTTTCATAGAATTGAGAAGAAATATAAGATTCCAAAGATCAAAATATTTTAAGATAACTTGGATAAAATTCAAAGTGTAGTAGAAAGAACAAAATTGTAACTTTCTAGTATTGTAACATTATTTTAATAAATAATTGTAGTCCAAGCGAGGGAGCGGGAAGCATCCCAATCTGGGTGGGAGGTCCCTATTAAAAATTTCTTTCTCCCTCCCTGCTCTAGCGCTAAGGATTTCTAGGCAAAGATCTTGTTTCTTTAGGTTTGGAGGGTCTTCCTAGGATCTTTCTGGTGCTTGTTGCATTTCTAAGGCCTTCATTGGGTCTTCCGAGGTCCTCCTAGGGAGTGCTTCTCCATTTTTCTTCATGAAAGTTGTTATCTAGTTGGGAGGACTTGAAGATTATTTCTTCGGTTCCCTTGGTGTTGGTTGGCTTCCTGATAGTTTGGTTTGGGAGATGGTTATGTGGAGCTTTTTCCTATGGGTTTTCTAGTCTTTAGGATAGGACCATGTGCTTCATTATTGTCCGTAGTGGTGGCTTCCTCCTCTCTTATCTTGAATTGGGCTTCCAAAATAGGGTTCAGTGTTCTGTTCATCAAATGTACAATATGGCCCGAGGTTTATTTTTATACATCTTCATGGGTTTTGATGCAGGACCATGTTTTTAATGTCTATAGTTGAGATTCTCTAGCAACTACTTCTGGGCCAAGATTTCAATGGTGGGTTATAGGTATTTTGCTTTATCTTTTAGAAGATTCTTTGTTTGTCTATTCCAGGGTTTTTCTAGTGGAAACTTTCTCTAAAGTTTATTTTTTGGTCCTTGGGGAGGGGACCCTGTTCTTTATCATCTAGTTGTAGTAGAAGGTTTCTAGCAATAACTTACTAGATAGATAGTTGGTGAGGTTGGTTTTTGATTTGTTGCTATTGATTGTTTGATGGGCCCTATCTATAGTGTTTTATTTCTTTGTGAGGAGACCTCATGTGTGCTTGCTAGCTACAAAGAATGGATTCTTGATAGTAGTCCCTAGATTAGAACTTTGCTTTTATTTTTGGGGCACTATGGTGATTTAAATCTCCTATGGGTTTTTTAATTTTTAGACTATGCATTATGTATCTTTTTGTAGGGATATCTCATGGCCTTTGGATATCTCATTGTGTTGTTAATCTAGTTTCTAGGCCTTTGGAAGACCTTTCTGTGTGGGATTTCCTTGTTTGTGTCACTTCTCTTGAGGGGGGAATTCTATTTCAATTTTTGAGTAGGAATTTTTTTTAGATTTGAAATATTTGCGTTGTAGGAGGCCCCTTGTTCTCTTTCAATGGTACAATTTTTATTTTTGTCATGTGCTAGTTTTCCCTATTTAGGTGGGAATACCTTTTCAATATTTAGGTCTCATTTGTAGCTAGTCTTGTGGAGGTTGTCTCCCTACTTTAGTTATTTATTGTTTATGTTCAAGAGATTATCTCTTTTGTTGTCTTCTTATTGTAAGAGGTTTAAGGATCATTTCAAAACCCTTTTCTTAAATCAATCAAAAATTAATAATTTTTAGTCCAAGCATATATAGAAGCACCTAAAATTGAAAAATTTAAGCATAGACTAGGAGCACCAAAGTCTAGAGAGTAGAATTTCTTAAGATTGGAAGTAACCAAGCATAGATAAGGAATGCTCAATTATGGTAGTGCCCAAGCATCAAGAAGAAGTGACTAAGTTTGATTGGTATACAACTAAGATTGAGAAATACTCAAGAAGTTCTCATGTAGGAGAACTTAGGTAGTTGATATCAGCACTCAAGTAGAACTCACATAGAAGAATTAATACAGTAGAGAGAAGTACTCAAGCACCACTCACATAAAAGAATTCAGATAGTTGAAAGAAGAACTCTCATAGAACTCAAGCAGTTGAAAATAGTGCCCATGCAAAGCGATCATAGGAAGTAGAAAGTAGAAATCATACAAGCTTGTGAACACAAAAGAAAGAGCTAAAGTAGCATTTAGGAAGTTCTTTAAACAATTAATAGTAGTTAGATAAGTGATTTTGCAAGCAGATTCTATCCAACAATACGTTTGCAGCCCTAGTAATTACCTTCAACAAAGAGAAGAGGGAAGTAAACTTACCATGAGTAAAGTATTCTACATAGATAAGAACATTAAGAGATAAACAAAAATATAAGAAACTAGTAGAGCAACGAGGAAATCATAGATTATATCCAACAAAAATTGACACTCAAGAGTTTGGAAAGCAAAGAAGAGATATCAGTGAAAGTTCATAAAAAGTGTTAGTTGAAATGCTAATGAAATGGTCACTACAACGTGCATTATAATGTCCGTTATTATGTTCATGAAATGAAAATTGCAAATGTTTTTTCTAATACCTGATCTTACACATATTTGAATGCCATGCAAATATCTTTCAACAAGTTTTAAAATATATTGAAAGTGTCAAGTGGAAGATTAAAGTTCATAGTAGTCTACATAGACATTAAGCAAGCCAACAAGGTGGAGAATAAGGTAAGTGATATTACCTTAATTTAAGTCAAAATTAAAGACCTAATCTAGAAGAGTATTATCTTAAGTACTTTAATTATTTAGTTGGATTTAAATAATTTTTATGATTTGATTATTAGTTGGGAGTTATAGGTTTTCTACTATAGTTTGATATTAATATTTTAAATCTTTAATTGTTGAGTTTTTAATATTTTTTAAATTATGGAGTGATAAGGTTTTTTACTTAAAATTGAATTTAAGAATTTAGAATCTATCATGGATTACCGGTATATTGATTCTAGAGAAAATAGGCATATGGCAGGAAATAAACAATGGTTTAAAACCTTTCAAGAGAAATGTCATGACCCTCCCTAGCAAGATTTTGGCATGAAAACTATGTATTGATTTATGATGATTTATTTTATGCAAATGAACAAACTATGTGATGCTTAGTTTAATATTTTGAAAGAACATGGTCCTACTGACATATTGATAATGTGCAGAATCAGGTACACTTGTGGGTGAAAGAGGTAGAATCATCCATAATAAATGAGGTACTTGAGGTTGGGGAAGTGATGACTAAGGCAACTCGAGGGTAATATGGATGGATACCTTCATATAGGCATGCATTATCGATTAGGGATAATCATCAACTATACAACCACCTAGATCCTCAATTGATAGCATAGAAGCTATCGTAAACTCTTCGACTAAGATGGGTGATTGGGTTGATGGAAAGACTCCCACTTTATCTGTTGCATATGTTTGGTTATCTTGTACTTCATCACTTTGCTACATTGATGACTTGGGAAATGTGCATAATTTGGTTGTCTTTGAAACTCCTTGTGTTGCTTAAATATTTTAAAAGGATAGCATGATGTTAATACTCAATAAAAGAACCTCTTTTTGTGTTTTAAGAGCATGTATATATATATATAGTAAGTTATTATTTTAAATGATAATAGACTTTCTTTTAAAATAATGAATGTTTTATTTTAAATGATAATAGACTTTTATTTAAAATTAATAGATGTTTTAGTGCTTTATTTATAAATGATAATAGATTTTCATTTTAAAAGTAATCGGTATTTATTGTTAATAATAAAAGATATTCATTAGATGATAGACCTTTCTTTTGAATGCAGTGAATTTACACGTTCAGGTAGTTGGAGGCTTCTACCAACCTTGGAAAGGGAGGGTCCCCATTTACGGTAGATCTAGAAAATAAGATTAAAATAAGGAAATATCCAACTATCGGTCCCCATTTATGGTAGATCTGGAAAATAAGATTAAAATAAGGAAATATCCAACTACCTTTGGATGGATGGGGATGAATTGAAAGTGGGCATATGGGGAGTTATGAATTCTATCAGGAAGTAGGCGGTGGACTCAACTTTGGAGGATAATGTATTGAGGAGAAGGTAAAAAGAGAGAGGAAGGGAGTTTGAGTGCAGACGTCCAGAGAGTTGACAACAGGTTTATGCATAATGGATAGTACCAAACTAATTATAAAATAAGGGTGAATCTAGGCTAACGATGTATAAACATTGAGGTAAATTTTTCAAAATTTTGCAGAAAATTTATCAAAATATGGTGATATTTTTAAAAAATTTGTACTAAAATTTACAAAAATTTTAAATCGTGACTGTCACAAGGTGACTAGCAGAAGCGACTTGTACAAGATGACAGGTAGAAGTGACTAACACAAGGTGATTGGTAGAAGCGACTATCACAAGGCGACTGACACAAGGTGACTGGCAGAAGTAACTAACACAAGGTGACTAGCAGAAGCGACTGGCACAAGGCAACTATCATATGGTGACTAGCATATGACGATTGGAAGATGGTAACTGATACAAGGTGACTGACATAAGGTGATTGTCACAAGATGAATACCATATGGTGACTTACAGACAATGAGTGGTATAGAGTGACTGACATAAGGAAACTGGAATATGATGACTAGCAGATGGCAATTGGTATAGAGCAATTGGAAGATGGAAACTGGTAGATGGCAGGTGACAGATGGAGACTTGCAGATGGTGACTGGAAGATGGCAACTGGTAGAAGGCAACTGGTAAATATCATCATAAGATGCTACCACATGTGCTCACCTCTACCACGTGTCATGCATCCATTGAATTTAACCATGTAGACTTCTATAAATAGGAATATAGGGTCATTTTTCACCTTTCCTACAACATTTTCTAGAGCAATTTTAGAGCATTTTCTAGTATTTTTAGAGCATTTTTTTACAACAGTTTCAGAGCCTTTTCAAATGGTTTTTAGAGGGTTTTCCTAGTGTTTGCAGATGGTTTTCAAAGCATTTTCCAAGGCATTTTAGAGCATTTACAGTGCATTTCAGAGCATTTTCTAGGGCATTTCAGAGCATTTTCCAAGACATTTTAGAGCATTTTCCAAGACATTTTAGAGCATTTTCCAAGGTGTTTCTAAACTGTTTAAAGACTCTTTTTAGAGCCTTTATAGATTTTTTTAGTGTATAAATGGCTAGCTCTTCCTCTCCTTTGCCTTCCAAAGTGACATTAAAGAACTACTATTACCCCAACATAAAGAAAATTTTTAGCACTCTTGGGAGAGATTCTAAATGACTTTACACCTCCAGAGTTATCAGAGTAATGAATATGCCACAATTGAACATCAACATCTCCCTAATGCAAACGGATAGTTAGTTGCTACAACCATGATGTGTTCGTTGTTCATATCAAAGGGGATAAAAAATATATTATTTTTACTATAAACCCCTTAGATGTGCAACTACTAACAGGGCTGCCATTTTCATATGGTCACCTAGTTAACAACTAGTACACCTTGATCGAGGATGACAAATCAACACTAACATCCAAATATGCTATGAATTCAGACCATTTGAAAGGTATATTTTTAAAATTTAGTTTTTATTTATCTTAAATTTTGATGTATTGTAGTTTCCATTCTCTAATAATGTTCTCCCTATTGTAATTTTTGTTTTCTAATAATGTTCTCTCTATTTTTCAGTTAATTCTTCTAATTCAAAAAGTCATTTAAACATTTCCAAAGTTACAGATAAATTTATTTATGCATGCATTGAATTTTTCCTGGTAAGGCTTAGTTTTTAGGGGTGACCTACAAAAATGTTATTTTGGGCATAGTCATTATTAATTTTATGGATTGATGGAGGCAGATATGATTGGTCCATGCACATTTCCAACCACCTAAAATAGGATCTTCTTAGTGCCTAGAAAATTTAATATGCATATATAATAACAACCAACAACTTTATTTTTTGTATTTTTAATGAAGCATACTTCAATCTTAAAAAAAGTAATCCTCCAACTATATTGCACCCAAGTTTGTTGGATATTGGTATGAATGATAATGAAATATAGGTAAAATTATTTATTGGAATAATCTTTCTTTTCTTTCTTTTCAATCAATATTCTTATTAATTTTCTTTTGAAAATAGAGAAGAGCAGCTCTTTCTTCTAGTAAAAGAGATGCCACCATTAGGATTCAAGAAGTGTCTATCGATTTTGACACGCAGTTGCAATCATCACCAGTAACTCCCATCGATAAACGCAGGAGGTCTCCTATTCAAAAACATACACGTACGACTCCTATTACTTTTGGACATGCATATTTTACAATCGACTTTGAAGAAGTAACCTCCAACTCACAAGGTAACCTTATTATTCAAAAGTACTATTTCAAATAATGTATTTTAATGATATAAAATTATATTTAGTTTGAGAAAATATTTTAAATGTTTTCAGAGTAAAGGCAAATGGATGCATCATCAACGATAATAGCTATAGAGTTTAAGTTTGGTATGTTTAGTTAAAATTAATCTCTTTTAATGGCATTGTTTTTAACACTAGTTTTAATTTATATTTTCATGTGAAATTTTGTAGAGGGATCAAATAGATTTAAAAGACTAAGAAAATAGATGCCTCCATTGGTTGCATAACCACAAATGTAGCAACAATAAGTGTTAGTGCCACTGCAAGTCCATCCACAACAAGTTCGTCCAACTCCACACTCACAATAGGTACCACCGGTGAAGAACCAAACTCGCATGCATGGGAAATAGTTCCTCATACCACCACCTTCGAGAAACAAAATTCCATATGAGACACAGATTAAGACTGTGTCTCAATCTCTTGTCTTAGCATTCCCAATGTTAAACCTTTAGAATTTATCAAATGTAAAGAGCGCATCTCGGATGCCCTATGGTAATGTTGATGATTTTATTTATCAAGACATGAATAATTTCCCATTAAAGACAAGTGATATGCTTCAGGATCTAGAGATCAATGATGAAGCAGAGGATAATAGTGAAGCAAATGCCACCGAAGTTTCCTCTTCCCCCCACCAACAAGTCGACACCCATCATCATTCGAACAATGATGATAAAATTAATTTTTTAGAAACTGTTTTATCAGCTAATAGATGTAAGGCTACAGTTAATAATAGTCTACTTGTAGATATTGATACTTTAAAATAATGAGAATATCAGACCAATGTTTTGATAAAAATAATAAATGGTCAATACAAGAATTTTATACATAGAAAGAAGCTATTTTCAAAGGTAGAGAATGAGCCACAAAAGCTTGATGCTCTGTTATGTAAATCTGAATATGGCACCATGTAGACCGAGTCTACATACAGTGATTAATTTATGGTCATTATGCTGGATCGATTAGATAACCTCAATCCGAGGCCCAAGCATATTTCAATGAATGGGAACTAGATAAGAAAAAAGTAGCAGTTGTAGAAACTGCAAGACTTACCGCTAATGTAAGTTTTACATATAACTAAAAATTATTTTTTTTAAATATATTTTATTTATAAATATTAACCTTTTATCTTCTATTTTGTATTCTAATTATCAGCACTTAAAGCAACAAGTCATTACCATGAAAACATTGATCAATACTACAAAAATTAGCATGAATAATACTATTGAAGTGAAGAAAATATTACAATACACTGTTAGAGAAAATAATTGGCTGAAGAAGTTTATAAAAGATAAGGGTATGGATGTGCAGGTTGTATTAAAATAAAATGAGAAAGTATTGAATGCACAGTTTAAAGAAGATCTAGCAAAGGAATAAAGTTTATTACTATCGGGGATAAACACTACAACTGAATGTTTGGTAAGGGTTGGTGCATTGGGATCAAAGGATATTTATGTAGATGCAGCCGAAACTTCAAGCACCATGGAGGAATAAAAATAGAACTGTTTCTTTTTTATTTGAGGAGAAACCAAACTTGTTGCATAGTTTTTTTAAATTGTAAAAGAATCATATCTTTTTGAAATCAATAAAAGAGACAATTTTCGTAAATTTTGTATTACTTTTTAATATTTTATTTTCAATATTATGATCTTTTGATTAGTTGTGTGGATGCAATGAATAATTTTTAATTTTGTGGATGTAATAAATTTTTCTTTTATGTTTTATGAATTTATTTGAAATGACTCAAATGTAGCATAGATATTTAGTTTGTCATACATGGTTTATTCAATACAAATATTTTAAATAATTTGAATATCATAGACTAATAATCAAATAACAATACTAAAATAACATGATATAAAAAATATCCAATAACACGTTTATGATATAAAAAATAATCGCGTTCCATAACCAACATATCTGTAATCAATAATTTATTGAAAACTGATAGAATAATATGTGAAATCAAAATACTTGTGAAAATCAATAGTTTTCGTAATCAATATTCTGTTGAAAACTGATAGCATAATATATGAAATCAAAATACATGTGAAAATCAGTAGTATCTGTAATCAATATTCTATTGAAAACTGATAGCATAATATGTGAAATCAAAATACATGAAAAAATCAATAATATCAGTAATCAATATTCTATTGAAAACTAATAGCATAATATGTGAAAGCAAAATACATGTGAAAATTAATAATACATGTAATCAATATTATTTTGAAAACTAATAGCATAATATGTGAAATCAAAATACATGTGAAGATCAATAATATTTGTAATCAATATTCTATTGAAAACTGATAGCAAATTTGTAATCAATATTCTATTGAAAACTGATAGCATAATATGTGAATTGAAATAAAAATATCGTGTTCCAAAATACATGTCTTAAAATATAATAAAATCTCAATATTCTATTGAAAAATGATAGCATAATATGTGGAATCAAATTAAATGAAATATTCTTTGCATAATAATGCTAGAAGCTAGAACAAACTCTTTTCAGATTGTACAAAATCTTCTGCACTCATACCCAAAAAAAATTTCATCACAGTCTGATCAGTGTTACCATTATCTTCATCATCCTGATTATTTGTGACACCTCTTCTCTTTGCCAGAGATTTCCATTATGACAAATCTCTTTCATAAGGAAACTTCTATACCTCATGGGTTGACTCATATACTCAAAAAAAAATTCAAAAAAATTTCCAATGTATTTCAAACTTTAGATTTTACATATGATAATGCACTAAATACCCTTTCATCTTCCACAAATCCTAAAATCATCATTTGACATAATTCATATAAATTAAAAAATTCACTCATAGTATATTGCAAGATACTACTAGGATGTAATTATTTCCACAAACGTGAAATAGAACATGTTTCATGACGGTTAGTGAGTTGTGAAACTTGAGCAGACATTGTTGTTCCAAAATAGTTTGATTATTTTGTCAAGAGATATTTATTGAGAATGTCATTTATTTCAATACCATTGACTACCACACATTTAGTGAAATGGCTAGCAAGAGTGCCCATGTATTTGAGAAATAAACTATTTATAATTTGGCATTCATTACAAGGATCCCAAAACATCGATAGCCTGAAAATGGTCTTTAATTTCTTTTGTCAATTATTTTGTTATTTGTTTTAGTTTAATTTTTTTATCTGTTACAACTACATGAAATTTTTTGTATGTTATGGGCATTTGTTCAACTTCATTTGTAGTTATATCCATTTGCTGACAAAAACAATATAAAGGAGTTTCCTTTCTGTGGACATTAATGCATAGATGATCTTCAAAAGTTCTAAGGATCATTCACGTTTGTCAATTCTCTCCAACTCTCAAACATAGGATCCATAAAACTTTGACCAGATGCGTACATTGTATCAATGTGTATGAAAATTTGTTTTCTCACCCTGATGAAATTCATAATATAAATCAAATTTTCTTGTGCAATTTTGATCAAAGTATTCATTTCTTCCAACATTGGAAGAATACCACACAATGTGAGAAGTGTTTCAAAGTCACTCATTCAAAATAAAAAAAAAATCTTTAGCCTTATCAACTGCCCTATGATTTGCATACATAAACCCTACCAAGGATTGATATCCTTTGAAATCTCTATATATCGGTTGATACATCAAAATACACCTAGTATATACATATTTTAAAAGTTTACCTTTAGTAACTCCTAGTGCAAACTATTGAAACTCTGAAAATATTTTTGGAATGCACAAAAAATAATCATGAATTTCATGGACAAGCTCTTCCACTCTCACTACATTTTTAAATGTATCCATAATTTTGTATGCAAGTTTCATTATATGAGTCATGCAATGAATAGGGAACAAATTTAGGGTAACATATGTTTGTAGTCTACTATAAAAACCATTCCTATGTAATTGCATTGTAGAAACACCATCATATCTGACACATATTAAATTAGTGGCTATTTTTATTTCATTCATTCTTACTATTTATTTTAAACTAGATACAACAACATTGTAAATATTTTCTGCATTCCAATTTTCCACCATCTTGCATAACCCAAGTAAATGAGGTTGCCTTAAATAATTGTTTAATGTGTAAACATGCATGCAAATCCAAGATGTATTGTCAACTATAGTCACCTCATCAATTGCAAGTTAAAGCCTTTTTTACTTTCTCTTTGATGTCATCCTGCTCAACCAATGATAGATATTTTACCATTTTCCAACCACTTCAATCTGACCAATGGACGTTGGGTAAGTTCTACACATCAGCTAGTTGAAATAGAGATTTATAAACAATGAAATCAGACATAGATCTAACTTTTTTAAAAATAGTGAGTACAACAACAAACTGTAAAATTTTTGAAGCTAAAGTGCACTTATTCTTTTTTCAAATTTGGGTTTGAATCGTTGCAGTTTTATCAACCAAAGTTTGTTTCTTTTTATTTCTTTATCATATTCTTGTGCATATCTGATATGTGTACACTCTGATGCATCCTTCCATCTATAATTTTTTGGTTTTTGTTCATCACCATCACTTTATTTTGTTTTTATATAAACCTTTCCAATATGTTTTTCTACTGCATATTGAAAGTGAAATGAATTTGGTATTTTTTACTTTCTCTTTGAGGTCATCCTGCTCAACCAATGACCAATATTTTGTCATTTTCCATCCACTTCGATCTAACCAATGGACGTTGGGTAAGTTCTACACATCAGTTTGTCGAAATAGAGATTTATAATCAATGAAATCAGGCATAGATCTACCTTTTTTAAGAATAGTGAGTACAACAACAAACTATAAATTTTTTGAAGCTAAAGTTCACTTATTCTTTTTTCAAAATTGGGCTTGAATCTTTGCCCTTTTATCAACCAAAGTTTGCTTTTTTTCATTTCTTTATCATATTCTTGTGCATATATGATATGTGCACACTCTGATGCATCCTTCCATATATAATTTTTTTTATTTTTGTTCATCACCATCACTTTTTTTTATATATAAACCTTTCTAATATGTTTTTCTACTGTATATTTTTTAACTTGCAATCTATGATCCTTTCCATGTTTCCAACTATAAATTAAGTATCTCAATTTTGTTATTACCTCATTACTATTCTCTAGCAGCATTGGCTCAATAAATAAAATTATGAAACCCAATCAGGTTGAAATGATTTGTTAATTTTCCACCTAGATAACCTTGCACATTTATGTTTTTTAGAAGAATATTCTTTAGAAGTAGGGATTGCATAAGAACTATTATGTTTTTTAGAAGAACATTCTTTAGAAGTAGGGATTGCATAAGAACTATTATTTTTAATTATCGTGGATATGTGGAAATGGAGGTATACCGGGATCAACAATGTTTTCTATAGAGATAATACTAGGGTCATTATGATCATTCCATTTAAAAAACACACCTTATGTTAAAAATACAAATAAACAATGGACAAAGCCATCAACCAAAAAACACCCTTCTTTTTTTTTAAATAAAGGGGTAAAATTTTATTGATAAAAATTCTGGATTATAAAGTACAGCTGAGCCCCCACCCAGGACTCAAATAAGCAACAAGACAGGCTAAATCACCAGACAAGGTCAACTCCCAAAGAAAACCAAAAAAAACAAACCACATTAAGTCTGAACATCCTTATGGATCAAATCCCGTAGGTGTTGAGAATCCCCAGATGGGAGACTCTCCTAGTTATCAATACTCTGAGTATCCAATAGCTCAGAAGCCCTTTTGGCAGTGTAATCAACAACCCCATTCCATTCCCTTGGAATGTGCACAAAGGATATAAATTCGAACTCTTCACTCATTCTGAGAATCTGAATGGTCACAGAGGCCAATTGCCAATTAACATCCTCCACTCTTTTGCTGTTTAAAAGATTAACCAAAATTTGAGAGTCAGACTCAAAAAGAATCCTACACCAGCCAAGAGAAAACCCCCTTTGCAAGGCCTCAAGTATCGCCAAAGCTTCCATAAGATTGTTGGAGTGAACACCTTTATAAATGGAAAAGAAAAAACTGACCACGCCAGTAGAATCTCTCCAAACACCACCAATTCTAGCATGTCCAGGATTTCCCCTGGATGACCCATCAGTATTAATTTTTAAAACTCCTCTAGGGGGCAGTCTCCATCTACCCTCTCTCCTAACCTTCTTGCTAAGCTGAGGAATCCTACTAGGGCTAGAAGAATTCACACCAACCCCAAACAAACCAAGGGCCTGTCTTACCTTCTCCTCCCTAGAGTCCAAATGGGGGTCCACATCACATTTACTATGGATAGTTTCTTGAACCATACACAGGATCATTTGCTAGATTTTTTGAATAGCCAAATGACTTCCCTCAAAAATGCAATGGTTTTGTTCGATCCAAATCTTCCAGATGATGCAGGAAGGGCCCAAATTCCAAGCCACTTGGAGGAAGGGGGCCTTGGCTGGAGGTCTGCCCAGACTACTCCAAAACTCCACCAGGGAGAGCACATGAAAACAAGGATGGTTCCAGGCACTCCACCAACGATGCCAAATGTCTCCGGCAAGGGAGCATTGGAAAAATAAATGAGAAGAGTCATCCTCATTCTTACCACAAAGGACACATAAAGAGGGACCCTGAAAACCCCTCTTCCTCAATTTATCCCAAGTGAGGCATTTATTACGAGCTACTAGCCAGAGAAAAAAGTTACATTTCAGCCAAGCAAATCTATTCCACACCTTTTTCCACCATGTGACAGGGAGACTCATAAACTTTTTCTTATCAAGAACTTGATAACCATAGGCTACAGAGTAGGTTCCCTTGGGATTAGGGTTCCAAGCCAGAATGTCTTTATCCCTCAATGAAGAACAATACCTCCCTACAAGAATAAGAGCAAGCACATCTCTATCCTCGACCAATCCCCCTTGGGGCCATTCTTGCAGATCTTTCCATCTATACATCTCCATATTTCCAAAATACTAGATTTTTTTAAAGTCCTCCACATGAGACCAGCCCACTTCCAAGAAACAAATGCTTAGGGAATGTAACCTGGGATATTGAGTCAATATAGGAGGGTGGCCATCCCAAGAATCCTCCCAAAAAAGAACATCTGATCCCTGATTGCAAATCCAAAACAAACCCTGCTTAATTAAATTAGCTCCTCTTTTCAGAGTGTCCCAGATAACGGAACCTTTCCCAACCAAACTGGCTCTAGGGATATCTGCCTCAGAAATACCTCTCAAGTATTTATAAGATAATATTTTAGCCCAAATCTGATCTTGAGAGGTACACCATCTCCAATAAAGTTTCACAGCCAAAGCCTGCCCAAAAAGAGTTGCCTGTCGCAACCCAAGGCCTCCCTCTTGAACTGGCCTACAAATGGAATCCCATCTAACCAAAATCCATTTAGATTGATCAAGTTTTCCAGACCACAAAAATTATGTTGACAAAGCATCCATGTCCTTGATGAAACGAGAAGGAGATTTTTGCACAAAACATATGTAAATGGGTAAAGCTTGAATAAAAGATTTTAAAAGCAATACTCTACCTGCAAAGGATAGCCATCTGATAGTCCAGTGATTTACCTTCCTTCTAAACTTATCAAGTATAGACTACCAAGAAGATCTAGGCAGAGGATGAGATGAAATCGGGATCCCAAGATAAATGAAGGGGGGAGTCCCGACCTGGAATCTTAGAATGCGAGCAATCCTGGATTGAATAAGAGGGGGGTATTGAAGAAGAAAATAAAGGACTTGTCCTCATTAATCACTTGTCCAGAAGCACCAAGATATATGTCAAGATAATTTCTAATGTTTCCAGCTTCCTCGATAGTGGCAACTTCCAAAAAAGTAGTATCATCAACAAATTGAAGGTGGGAAAGAGGTGGCAAATTGTTATCCCACTTCCACCTCTGAATGAGACCATGCCTGACCTAAGACTTAAGTAATATTCCCAACCCTTCTACCATAATGATAAACAAATAATGAGATAGAGGATCTCCTTGCCTCAATCCCCTTGAGGCCTCAAACAGCTTTGATGTCTCATTATTAACAAGAACAGAGAATGAGGAAGAAGAAATACAGCTCATCACCCATCTAATCCATTCCTCCTCAAAGCCAAAAGCAACAAGAAATTTTTGAAGAAAGGACCATCTAAATCTGTCATAGGCTTTTGCCATGTCCAACTTAATGAACATAGTTTTCTCCTTAGAAGTTTCCATTGAGTGAATAGCTTCTGTAGCAATAACAACCCCATCCATGATTTGTTGGCCAGCAACAAACCCACATTGCTCCTCAAATATGATTTTGCTCAACCATATCTTCATCCTCTCAGTAATAATTTTTGTGATGATCTTATATACAACATTACAGAGAGCAATAGGCTTGAACATATCCAGGGAATTCGCTCCCTCTTTCTTGGGAATAAGCACCACAAAGGTAGCATTTAGGGCCCTTAGCATCTATTTATTCTTTTGGGACTCACGGACCACCTCCAAAAGGTCAAATTTGATTAACTCCCAAAACTCTTGATAAAAATAAATTGGGAATCCATCTGGATCCGAGGCTTTCCCCTTTTTCATCTTGAATACAACCCTTTTCAGCTCCTCAAGGGAAATTGGACCCATCAAGTTCTCATTCATATCTCTAGAAAAAATCAAGGGAATACAGTTTAGAATAAGTTTTTCTTCCTCATCATCTGAGAGGGCATCCTCCTTGAAGAGAGAGGAAAAATACCTCTTAGTCTCTTCTGAAATATCCATGAAAGAAGAAAGCAGGGCACCCTGAGAATTAACAAGAGAGGTAATCAGGTTACCATTACGATGAGCCTTAATAGAGTTATAAAAGAAGGTTGTGTTCCTATCCCCTTCCTGAAGCCAATCTACTCAAGCTTTTTGTTTCCAAAAAATTTCTTCCCTTAGTTCCCATTCAGCAAGGTCTTTTACAGCCTCAGATTCCTCAACAAGAAGCTCCTCTGTGAGTCCCTGATCTCTAATCTTCCTTGAGGCTTCTTCCACCCTCCTAAGAGCTACCAGCTTAGCCAAGGAAAGGTTCCCAAAATTTAGTCTATTCCATATCTTCAATTTATGCTTAACAAATTAAAGCCGCTTCATAAAGGAGTACATAGCAGTGCCATGAGGAAGTTTGTCATTAGTCCACCAGCCTCACATGAAATCATGAAGCTTAGGATCTCGCAACCACATAAGTTGAAACTTAAATGAGGGATTCTTTTTTATCCCTAACTCCAGAGCAGAGAGTTTGATAGGCCAATGATCAGATCCTCCCTCTAGAATCACAGAACTAGCGCTTCTATTATTGCCAATCCAAAAACTAGAGATCAAAAACCTATCCAGTCTCTCTGAAATGGAATATTCCCCACATATTCTATTATGCCAGGTAAATATCCCATTATCCGGCTTGATGTCAACCAAGTTCAAGGCCCGAATATGAGCATTGAAGACAGAAGAAAAAGGCTCAAGAAGATCAATCCCACCATGTTTTTCCTCCAGACAAGTGATAGAATTGAAGTCTCCAGCCAAAATCCATGGGTACAGGGGAGCCAGACTTCTCACAAAGCCAATGTGCTCCCATAAATTCACTTTACCATTGTAATCAATAGGAGCATACACGTTTGTAAGTAGGATGGTCTCACTAGATTCATTATCATGCCCGATCATCGAAATAGACCACCTACTAGAAATCCAGGTAAGAGGAGAGATCTTAACTGGATCCCATAAACAAGCAAGGCCACCAAAATATCCACATGCACCAATACACTGACATTGCCCCTTTCTCCACAACTTGGGAGCAACATTGAACAAACTATCAATAGCTAATTTAGTCTCCTAAATAAAAACCACATCCGAAGAATGAACACGAATCAAATCACGAATAACTTTTTGTCTGGGGATGTTGTTCAACCCCCTTACATTCCATGAAAGAATAATCATTTTTGGGGGTTATAAAAATGGGAGTCCAATGTTCTCACCAAACCTGACTCTACCAAAGTCTCCCCCATTAACTTAATTTTATCTTGGTCTTTCTTCCGACCCACCTTCATATTCTTATCTGAAGCATTTTTTTTAATTATTTTATGCTACAATCCCAACACCGTAGGAGTTTAACAGTCCATGGATGACTGCATCAGTGCCTGGGTAGGAGAGGGCATATCTAAATCTGTGCCATTTTCTAAGATAACTTCACTTCCAAGGCTAGGGCCAACCATATCATCTATACTCGAAACCAAAGCCCTTTGTTCTTCATTTAAATCCCCTATATCTGGTTCCCTTGGTTCCACCTCATGAAGAGACAACTGATTTGGCCCTTTTATATCTATAATAGGTAGCGATATTTCAGGTATATCCACACATTGATTAAGATTCTCTAGAATTTCAAAACGGTTGAGCTGAGCATCTGGCTGGTTATCCTTAATGTCTCTTTTTGCCTTTCTTCCTTTGTTCCGAGGTTTTACCATAAAAAAGCCTTCCTTATCCTGATCCCCCTCCTTTATCGGGGCTTTTCCTTTATCCATATTTTGTACAGTTCGAGAGGGCCCAAGATTTGAAGCCACGAGTAGGACAAACTTAGGGCATTTTCTTTGTAAGTGGCCATATTCATGGCAAATTCGACAATGAAATGGAAGAGATTCATAGTCAAGTTTTTGAACCCATGTGGTTGATTCGAACTGTATTTCAATAAAATCTGGAATAGGATTGTTTAAATCAATTTCAACACAGATACGGGCAACATAGATTACCTTTTTATCCAACGTCTGTTGTGATGGCCCAACCAAATTCTCAAGAAGAAGGGTAATCATATGCAAGATGTCATTTCTCCAAAATTCCAATGGGAGCCACGAAAGCCAAACCCACACCGAAACCCGTGATGGCCACTCCTTTGATGGTTTGAAACCCACATGCCAGGGTTTAAGAAAGAGTCTTGCTTGGTTACAAAAATAGGGACCTCCTTCAAATTCTTTGTTATGATCTGCAAGACAAAAAAAACCACCATAAAATAGTTGTTTGCACTCAGCATCACCTCCACATCACCTTCAGGGTTCCAAATCTTCCTAACCCAAGCCTCCACAAAGGGAAGAGAAATTTGGATGCCCATAAATTTACCAATAAGTGCATGTTTGGTTAAATACTCCACATCTTCTGCCATCGAGTCTGGTTGAACCACTAGAACCGGCCTGGCTTCACATCGTTCCAAACATCCATTATTCTTTAACAAGCGATTCCTGGCATGCAATGGGAAATCTTGTTCCTTCCAATCATTTTTAAAAGAAATACCAGCCCTAGCATACACTCTCTATGACGGACCTGATGCCATCACTACATTCCTCCAGTTTTTCATACCTCCTCCAAAAACTGCTACCATCCCCATAGAGCCCACCAGATAGATCTCAAAAAAATTCCAGCAAAGCAGCTTTCCTCATCAAACACTAGCAGAGCAATTTTTTTCTCCCTTCTAAAATGTAAATTTCAGAATAGATCGTTAACTTATCTTATGTCAAACAGGAGTATTTAAAAAAAAAAAAAAACACCCTTCTTAATGAATGAAGACATTATATATAAAATTAACAATGTACAAAAATTAACTAGTTAGTAAGTAAAGGCGTTCATACCTTCAATTTTTGCAGATGTTGATGGCTAACTGGATTTTAAAATATTATGAAAGTATTTGAGGATACTCGTTTTATCGAAATATTGGCCTCCCTTATTTCCACTGACAACAGATGACATTTTACCTCTATAAACAAAAGAGTAACATGAACATTATTTTGAAAAATGAAAATAATTGGTAAAAGAGAGAACTACTACTCAAGAAAATAGAATATATAATCCAAGAGGGCTTGAGATTGGTGCCCAAATAATAGAAAAACCTCCTTAATAAGTGTTTATGAAAAAAAATGTTTAAAAAGAAACATTAATGGTAAAATAAACTTACTGATAAATGGTTTTTATTGTATATCACTTGCCTTCTGCCACTCACCTTCTACCACTTGCCTTACGCCAATCACCTTGTGCCAGTCACATTATGCCAGTCACCTTATGCCAATTGCCTTGTACTAGTCACCTTGTGACAGTCACCTTGTACTAGTCACCTTGTCTCAGTCACCTTGTGTCAGTCACCTTGTGTTAGTCACCTTGTGCCAGTTACCTCGTATTATTCACCTTGTGCTAGTTAGCTTGTGTCAGTCACCTTGTGTCAGTTGCCTTATGCTAGTCACCTTATGCCAGTTGCCTTGTGCTAGTCATATTATTTCAATCATGTCCTACTAGTCATCTATGTTGGTCACCTTTTGTTAGTCCTATTCTACCAACCATTTATGTCAGTTGTCTTCTATCAGTCATGTTGTGTCAGTCGCTTGCTTTGTATCGTTCGCTATCGGATAAAATTAATGTTTTAATTGTATGAGTGTCACTATCAGGTTTACCTATATATAATAGGTTACAAGAGGTGAATTGGATGGGATAATATTTTTTTAATAATTTAAAGGTAAAAATTAGGCTTGAAATCTTATGGTATCAGGGAGAATTTACCATAAAAAAATATGATCCTAAAATTTTCGAGCGAATGGGCCGACCTCTAAGGTCCCAAAATTCACAAAATTAAAATTGTGAAAATCTGAATATTCATGCTAAATTACAAAATTCACCCCTATGCATATCCCTGGATGACAACCCATGAGTGAACATGGAAAGAGCCATTAATATATGTATAAACACCTAAAGGAGCCATGGCTCCTAAAACGAAGCAGAGGAAGATCAATGTGGGAGAACCTAGGTTGGGTTTTCAAACAATTTCCTTGTATCAGTAGGGTTTAGTTAAATGTATTTTCACTTTTTAAAAGGAATACCATGACCTTTAACACCTCTTTTCACTATCCTTGTAAATGTTGTTAGTTCACCTTCATTTAGAGGTAGGCTATAATCATTGTTTGGAGTTGTAGAAACCTGTGCACTCTTTTATTTTAAACCCCTCCTAGTTATTGCATGCTCATCTATGTGTGTCCCTTATTGTTGTTTGGGTAACCCTTATGGGTCATGGCCTGAGTGGTAGGTCATCATCCTATCTATGATGGTAACCCTTTGCCTTCTTTTAGTTTGTACTACGTGTATCAACTCTTCCTAAGGAGAGATTAGCTACTTGAGCCACCCTTGTGAGATAATGCTAGAATCGAAGCTTTTTTTTAATGCTAGTTGATAGCCAGTTCCATAAACCCTGTAGTGTCAAGCTCGTGTAGTCTGATGTACTTCTCCCTGGTTGGTCGCAATCGACCGTCATGCCTTCACTCGTTCGAACCAGTTTTTCAACTCCTTTGTGCACCTTTTTGAGTTGTTGAATGCATGTCTTAGAGTGAGGTGCGTTCATGGTTATCCTTGCAGATGTTTGATTATAGGAGTACAATGGGGTGTGGGGGTTGTATAAGATATAATGTGGGGTATTCCATTTTGCAAAAGAATAAAACCCATTTATAATTTTGAATTATAATAAAAAGACTCCTTTAGTTTATGAAGGAGGATGTATGGAATCCTTGTAGTGGATATTACGAATCATAGTTTATTTCATTAATTAATGGAAATAAACGAAACCTAGTTTTATTTATTTATTGATTAATGTAAATAAAGAAATCATGGTTATTTAGTTAATTAAATAAATGTTATTTGATTATGCTAAATAAAGGATGAATAGTTTTATTTAAATAATTAAAGTTATGGGACTTTAATTATGTTGAATAAAAAAAGATAGTTTATTTCATGATTAAAGTTATGGGAATTTAATTATGTTGAATAAAAATATATAGTTTTTTTTCATGATTAAAGATATGGGACTTTAATTATGTTAAATAAATAAAGATAGTTTATTTCATGATTAAAGGTATGGGACTTTAAGTTAAGTTGAATAAATAAAGATAGTTTATTTCATGATTAAAGGTATGAGACTTTAATTATGTTGAATAAAGAAATATAGTTTATTTCATGATTAAAGGTATGGGACTTTGATTATGATGAATAAAGGTTTGAAATGATTTGATTAGAGTAAGAGTTGTGATCTAGTTGTTCCTGTTGAAATGAATCTCTTGAAAATTGAGAGGTGAAAATAAAAATGAGAAGATTTTTATGATATCAATTGGACAGTAGATGATAAATACTTTAATTAAATTTGTATAGTTGCAATTTGGTAAAGTAAACAATAAATGCATTGGTTTCATATTACTAGTAGTTGCATTTAGATGCATGTCTATCCTAGAACCATGAGTTGCCCTGATCCCCTACTATCCTCAAACGAACGATGGAAAACCAAGGAGGGCCGAAGATGGTAACTACAACCTATGCAATGGTTTGATTCACTATTGTAATGTTGTACTTATGCTCAAATAGACTAGAATTGTAGGGAGATATCCCTAAGTAAATATAGATGTATTACTTTATTCTTTCATAAGTATGGAGGTTTTACCATACTTGGATACATGTAATAATTTACTGAATGAATGGGAAATGTATCTTTATTTACTGTCATGATTTATTTATGTAATGTTATTTAGTTTACTTTTTTTCCAATGTTTATTTTTAGTTAAATATTGCTCTCTTTCTAGGTACCTCCTTATGCTTTATGAATTTTGCTTCTTGATTCATTTATTAGATATAGTCATTCTTGTCTTCTTTCTAAACAAAATATAACCTAGAAAATGACCTAAGATATTGAGACCTCTTAGGGTGAACGTAGGAAGACCTAAGGGAATTAAGACCCCCTTAGGGAGAATGTTAACTAAGAAAACTAATTGATTACATCTGAGTTAAGATAGCTTGTCGTGGAGACAAGATGAATAGCTTAACTCACAATACGTGTAGCATACCTACACATATGGAATTGTGTATGGTATGGTGATAGGTGTATACCTTCGAATTACTAAAGGTTCTAAGTTTAGCTCATCAAGAATGATGAGATTGATATCCACGTGTGTAGAGGAGTTGGTAAATGCCCTGGGTGCTGGTTGTGGCCGACCCAAGTTCCATTTCCACTGCCTCCACCCTGTTGGATATGTAGGCATAGCTGGTAAATGTCCTATGTGCTGGTAGAGGCTGACAAGGCTCCATTTTCCCTATGCCCAACCTGTGGATGTATTAATAATTCAACCCCTTGTGACTGATGCCATGTGGTATACCCGGATGGGACAACTACAATTGGCCATAGAGCTAGGTTCTTGGGGCTTCTAAACTACCCAACTTTGGGATTACGAGGAAAGAATAATCTTTGGATGGAGGAATTGGAGCTACAAGAAAAAAATTTTGCGGAAGATGGCGAGAGCAGGAGCAGGCATAGGAGCAGGAGTAGGAGCATGTATGGACGCAGGGCTGGAGTCAGGCTTAGAGATTGGTGCAGGTTTCTAGTTGGGATCGGGGTCGAGCACGTCTGGGCCAGATGGTCCCTCGACAGGCCCAGAGGATGGCTCTGTAGCTAATATGATTAGCGATCAGGGCAGGGACGACATCCTGGGCCCCGACCCCCAGGCCAGCCTCGATGCAAGCTTAGGCCTAGGGAAGAAGCCCCCTGATCCTGGGTAGGGTTTTGCCTCGGGCAGGCCCAAACCCTCCTACCAGTAGATCTTGGTGGGCACCAGGGCCCCTTCCTAGGACCTGGGACTAGGGATTTCCCTCAAGGGCAATCACATCTCTATTCAGGAGGAGGTCTACACTTCCTTGGTAGCTGGTTCCTCTACCTCCCTGGTAGGGAAATTATTGGGAGGGTGTCTAGACATGGAAACCATTTGCAGATGGGCGGCTACCAAATGGAAGGTGTTCGGGCATATTCAGTTGGTTGCCCTGACCAAGGGCTTCTTCATCATCAAGCTAAACAACAACGAGGATGATGAAAAGATCCTATCAAGTGGGCCTTGGTTTTTGGGGCGCAAAAGCCTCTTCCTCATGTGATACGAAGATGACTTCCACCCCAACACCCAAAGCATCAACTTTGCCTTGGTTTGGGTTCGTCTCCCAGACCTTCCCTTCCACCTATGGCACGAAGACGTCCTTAGACTCATTGCTCAGTCGTTCGAGGACCTGGTGGCCTTTGACCTTGCTACCAAGGCAGGATCTCAAATGGTGCATGCCAAATTTTATGTCAATGCCAATCTCAAATCTGAACTCCCTTCTTTAGTGACCATATCATCTGGGTCCTTCTTATGGCATCAGCCCCTGATCTACAAAAATAAACCTGCTTTCTGCCCCACCTGCTGCACTCAGGGTCACCTCTCCAACCAATTCCTAATTTCCAAAAATGTTGATGGCCCTACCCCCAAACTCCCTTCCCAATAATGTCAGGCCCCGTCTCTAGGGCCCCCTCATGACGGCCCTAGTTCCTAGGCCAGGACTAGCAAGGAGGCTCCCCTTTCTTCCCCAAAGGACTCGCATGTGGACCCTAGTATGGAGGATGGCCTTCCCCAGGTTTTCCCTTTCGTCACTCCCTCCCCTGGGTCACCATATAGGGCCCCAATCCTAGGTTCTCCTTCCCTGCCAATTTTGAATCCCTCCTCACGGGCCCCTACTTGCATCCCCCTAGCCATGTGAGGCACCCGAGCTCCTTTCCTCGTCGGCTCCCATATTTGTCGGTGCCCCCTCCTCTCCCCCCATTCTCTCTATTCCTCCACACCCCCCTACCCCTATCGGTGATCCCTGCTGGGCTTCCCCCCTTGGAGTGCGGATTTGAGAGGTCAGATGAAGAGATCAAAGCTAGTTCTCTATCCGGGCCTGACGAAGTCAGCCCTAAGATGACCTGGAGCAAGAATTTTGCCACAAAATTTGGCAACAAACTCAAAATGGGGTGACCCACCCTGGGCGATCGGTGGACAAGGTTCACTGAAGATGACATAGCCAATGGCTCCCAGAAAACTCTCTCTAATATTGGCGCAAGCTTCTCCAAGATGGACACCATCCAATCCAAACCCCTCACTCAGGCTGGGAAGGGGGGCAAGCGAACCAATAAGGGTGCCAAATGAAGCTCATCACCTGGAATATCAGGGGTCTCAATGGGGCCCCTAATAAAAGGATCCTCGGGCAACTTCATAGGGATCATCAACTGTCCTTCCTTCTTTAGGAGACCAAAATAAATGACGTTGCTACCTGACGTGTAGCCCAATCTACCTGGCGCAATTGCGAGTCCCTGTCTACCCCTACGACCAGCTCAACCGAGGGTTTGTTGTGCATGTGGGACCCTTGATATTTTGAGGGAAGACTCATATCTTTGTCTCCCAAACTAATCAATATCCTGGTCCATTGCGTGAAGTCAAGACACTCGTGGATTTTTTCCAATTTATATGCTCCTAACAACCCCATCGAGAAAGCAACATTATGGAATGATATTAGCTCGATGAGAGAATCCTTTGCCCCCTTACCCTAGATCCTGGCTAGGGACTTAAACAGTCCCCTGTTCCTATCTGATAAAAGTGAGGGCTCAGCAGTTCAGGGTAAGAGCATGGAGGACTTTGGAGCCTTCACCACCCTTAATGAGCTCATGGACGTCAGCCTAAAAGGAGACCGGTTCACTTGGTCCAATAGAAGAATGGGAGCAAATCACATTCAGGTCAGACTAGATAGAGTTTTTTTGTCCAAGGAAGCCCTTCCCATGTTTGTCGATGCCACCCTATTGGCCCTCCCAAAAATCAGGTCTGATCACACCCCCTCCTCAAAACCGATCATCACCCTTCCCCCAAGAGGCATTTTTGGTTCGAGACCATGTGGATGCATCACCCTGACTTTTGGGTCTAGGTTGGCATTTGGTGGGCTCCCCCAGTCCTTGGACGCCTCGTCGAACAAGTTTTTCACAAGCTGAGATGCCTCAAAGAGCAACTCAAGATATGGAACAAGGAGGTGTTCGGTAATATCTTTGAAAACAAATCAATACTTAAAGATAAGCTCAAAGACCTCGAGTCTAGATTTCAATCAGGCTCCCAAGACCTAAGGCTCAGGGAAGAGGAACGCCTTGCTCTCAGTAGGTATCACAATATTTTGGCCAGGGAAGAAACCTTTTAGAGATAGAAGTTGAGAGCCTTGTGGCTCCAAGATGGCAATACAAACACTAAGTTCTTCCACGCATCGACTCTCAAAAATAGGGGCTCCAATAGAATTTTTGAGTTGGTGGATAGCAACAGTAGAATCATCAAGGAAGAGGACATTTGGGCTAAAGCCACCCACTTCTTCCAGGAGCTCCTGGGTGACAGCGCCCCTATGTCCCTAAAAGCAGCTGAATCCCTTCTGGAGCATATTCCTTCTTCTGTCTCGGCCATGGCAAATGAAATGCTAGTGCAGCCCTTGTCTGACTCTGAAATCCATACTACCACCTTTTCCATGAAGGATTATGTGGACCCAGGCCCAGACAGATTCCCCTCCCAATTTTTTTAATCTTTCTAGGACATCATCGGGCAAGAAGTGTGCGCAACCATTCGAGACCTGCAGACTGCCAGCTCCATCCCTAGAGGTATCAATTCCACTTTCATAGCCCTGATCCCCAAGACCCAGGTAGCCAGATCCCTCTCATATTTTCATCCCATCAGCTTGTGCAATGTCTTGTACAAAATCCTTTCTAAATCCATGGCCTCCCGCCTCAAGGATATCCTTCCCTTGATTATTTCCCCCTATTAGGGTAGCTCAGTCAAAGGCAGACTGATCACAGATGGTGTCATAATCATGCATGAGGCCATCCACTTGGCTGTCCTATCCAAAAAGGCCTCCTTTCTGCTCAAGTTGGACATGAACAAGGCCTTTGATAGGGTCGACTGGGCCTTTCTGTCCAAGGTCCTCCTTAAGTTTGGATTCCACCCCGCCTGGGTTAGGCTCATCAGCAACTGCATGTCCTCCCCTTGGTTCTCTATCCTTGTCAATGGGTCCCCTATCGGGTTCTTCCCCAGCTCTAGAGGCCTCCACCAAGGTGACCCCCTATCCTCAATCCTCTTCATCATCCTAGCTAACGTCTTAGGGCATACCATCTCAGGTGTTGTGACCCGCAACCTCATCTCGGGCATCAAGCCTACACTGGGCCTTCCCCTTGTGTCCCACTAGAAGTTCGTGGATGACACCATCCTTACCACCTCCACCTCAATCCCTCAAGCATATCTTGACCTTGTTTGATGAGGTGGCTGGATAGAAAATCAACCTTCGAAAAAGCAAGATTTTCTTCATCGATACTCCCTTGGCTAGGCAGATCAAAATCGAGCGAATATTGGATTGTACCCCTGGTTCCATTCCCTCCTCTTACCTTGGGCTCCCCTTGTTCACAGGTGTGTCATATAAGGCCCTGTGGAGTGGGGTGATCGAGAAAATTCAGAGGAAGCTAGCCCCCTGGAAAGGCCACCTCCTCTCGTAGGTCGGCAGAGCCACCCTTTTGGTGGTAGTCTTGCAAAGCATTCCAGTTTATTTCATGTCAGTATTTAGAATCCTGGCCTCCATTGCAACTCACATTAAACAAATTTAGAAATGATTTCTATGGTCAAGGAGCAAAGATAAGAAGAGGATTCCCATGGTCTCCTGGCCCCTGGTCTGTCGCCCCAAAGGTGAAGGAGAGATTGGGCTCAGGCGGGTGGTTCTCATGAATAAGGCCCTCTTGGCCAAGCATGCCTAGAATGTACATACCAATACCCCTGATGAATGGTTTAGCATCGTGCACCAAAAATATTATCATAACCAACCCTTCCTTAGTGATTACCAGCCTTGAGATGGATCAGCCTTTTGGAAGTCCCTGATCTCAACCAAAGACATTATCCGAAAAGGGACCAAGTGGATCTTCGAGGGCGGAGCCAGGATCGACTTCTAGGAAGATATATGGATTCATGATGAGGCCCTAATTGCTAACAAAGAGCTTCTCATCCTCAAACCAGGGCTTGCGGATAGAGGGCCCAAAGTGTCAGGCTATCTTTCCCAGAGCTAGGGGTGAGCTACTTGGAAACCCATCCTATATTCTTGGCACCCGATCCAAGCTACTAGGCTTCAGCACCTCCTCAAGGTGACTATCATCCCATCCTCTAGAGGAAATGATAGATGCATTTGGCATGGCACTCCCAGTGGAGTCTTCTTTGTCAAATCTGCTTACAATCTCCAAAGAGTCCCTGACGAGGCTCCCTTTCCAACTCGACAAGTGTGGGCCAAGAAGCTGATCCCCAAGATCTGTCACTTCATTTGGGCGACCGTCCAAAATAAGATCTTGATGATCGAGAACCTGATTAGGAGGGGCTTTTAGATCTTGAATAGTTGCTTCCTCTGTGGTGCTTCCTAGGAGTCCACTAATAACTTCTTTATCAACTGTTCCTTTTCGTTTGAAGTCCTGGGCCTCATTCTTTCCCAGTTCTCTATCCAGTGGGTGGCCCCCAATTCCATCTCTGACCTCCTATCTTAGTGGCCCAACCCATTTGCCCATCCCTTCATCTACTTTCTCTGGGGCCTCTGCCTTCCTCATTTGCTTTGTCAAATCTGGCTAGAGTGCAACAGTAGAGCCTTCTCCTCCTTGGCCCATTCCTCCTAGTGGATAGTGACCAAGACAGTGACCTTTGCCCTCGAGAATTTGAGCTCCATCCCCTTGATTGAGGTGCCTCGGTGGCTGGGTGAGACCAACCTCCTATCCTCTCTCAGTATCCATCTTCCCCCCAGGGCCCCCCCGCCCCCTCCCATTGATCATCGACAAGGTGGACTGCCCCCAGCTGGGTCAAGCTTAACTTCGACGATGCTTCTAAAGGTAATCTCGGGCCCTCCGGGGTAGGCGGGGTCATCCAAGACTACCACGGGGCCCTGATCATGGCATTTTCTACTTCACTCGACATTTATACTAACAATTTCATCGAAGCCACATCTCTGCTCAGTGGGATGATTGCCCTCAGGGAGTCACCCTCAAAAGTCATCATTGAGGGCGATTTCCAAGTTATTATCAAAGCTGCTCGCATCCCGATAAATTGCTTTTGGTGCATTCAAAACTCCATTAGTGAAGCCCTCTCTGTCCTTCAGGGATTCCTCGACCATGCCTTCTGGCATGTGTACAGGGAAGGCAATAGGGCAGCCAATTTCATGGCATCTCAGCTGAAGAATTCACCATCTAGACAATGAACTTTCCTAAAGCTCTAGTCCATATCACCATGCAATATTCTTCCAGCATCAATGAGGACTCTAGTGTTTAGCCTACCCCTAGGGCCCCAAAGTTTCATCAACACAATTTTCTAAGGATAAGGGCTTCCCCCCCGATGGCACCACGTCGTCTGATCCATATCCATCTCCAGGCTGCAAGTCGATCATCTAGATCCCCCTCGCAGTGGCAAGTGTCTTTCACCATGCTAGTATATCAGCCCCCACCCTTGATTTGCATTGCTCTACTAATAGGTCTAAAAGTTCCAAGACAAATAACACGTTGGCCCTCCCTGACCCTTTCACCTTAGATGCTGCACCATCGGATCCCCATGTTGTGTCAGCTTGCCCATGGCTCTATCCCATGCAGTACCCTTAAGGCGATCCCCCACTCAGTCTGCACCACATGGTGTGCTAGTAGTGACCCCTCTCCCTCACCCCGCATGGCAACCAATAGGCGTGCCCCCTCAGCCCCTCTCCCCTCGTGTTGCACCTGATCCCGAGTGCTCTTTCCCAACACTGATGACCTCCCCCCTTCACGACCCCTTGTAAGGTTGTAAAGCTATTGCACGCATAGGGTTCCCGCAGTCTTGTCTGCTTCCCCCATCCCTGGTCCCAACGCTTCTGGCCTACTATCCCTTGTTTCCCCTGTCCCTGGGATGTCAGTTCAATTCCCATGGCTAGAAAATTTGTCTTCCTCGAGCCTTCCTTGCTCGTTCTAAGTGAGTTGGCCAGACTATTCTCCAACGCTAAGAAATTCACCTAATTTTTTAGCAAATTTGCAGGAGCTGATGATGACATTACCCAAAGCTTTCTGGATTTGTGGAATGACAACGAGGTCACGGTGAAGGGCCTCCACTTCAAAGTTACTAAAGACTTCTTCACAGAATTTATAGGACTGCACCATGAGGAAAAGGGTAGGAGTAGTCAGGCGGTACAAGCATAATTGGGAGGAGGAGTTGTCCCGCTTTCCAGACCAGTAGTGGGACAAGGCGAATCTATTTCGCTCCCACCTCCTGACCCCCTTCGACGAGGCCATCATCCTAATGATGCAGTACATCACCTGTGACGACCCAGACCAATGGTTGTTTAGGTTCCATCTAAGCTAATTCAACCACATTCGAGGGGCCACGGTGGTCAGAACCCCCTAATTCTTGTTGTATTCCCTGGGTCTCTCCATTGATCGTGCTCGTAAAAGCCACTCTCGACCCTCCCACCAAGGTCTCATGGACATGCTGTATAGGCATGTCCTTGCCAATCATCCGTAGCTCCACTGCATCCCTCGCCTATATTTTGTTCCTCCTCCTACCTCGGTTAACTCTCCCATAGCCTCCCCTGCTACTTCCATTTCCAAAGAGATCCCATCTCCCGAAGGCTCCCCTACCCCGAAGCATCGTAGGCCCACTCGAAAGTGTAAGACGTCGACAAAGGGCCTTGGCAGGGCCCCGAATCTAGGTGGTGCTCGCAAAGGCCCCTTCCCTGGCAGTAGCAAGGCTACTGATAGTTCCAAAAAGGCCAAAATGGAGGTTCCAGAGCCCATCGAGGTGAGTTTTGACTCCGACAATAGAATGCAAAATTTGGCAATTACGGCCCTGCTTGACACGGCTATTGGATCCCTAACTGTGGCAGCCCAAGCGACCTCCTCCACTGCCAATGCCCTGATCGAGCTCCGGTGCAGGCTGGGAGATGGCCCTGATAGGGAGTAAGGTTGGCTTGCCAAGGGGCCCGTCCTGGCCAGGACCGGGTGCTGAGCCCACCAGTGTATTGGCTTTTAGTTTTAGCATTGTTGACGACGACAATTTCTAGGTTTTGGTGGCTTCATGCCAAGTTTTGACGTTATGCGTCCTAGTCTATTTTTTGTAGTCACCAGGGCCCCGGGCCCCGATTCTTTGCCTTGGGCACAGCCTCGATTTTTATTCATTTTCTTAGCCTCGACGTCTGATGTAACTAAGGTTTGGGGATCCTTTTCTAAAAAACCCGCTGTAAATACATCGCTACTTATCAAAAAAAAAGAATGATGAGATTGATAAGCTTATTTGTGGGCACACATAAATATGTCTACATAGACAGACTTGTGTAGGGTAATGGGTGAGATGTAACTCAATGGGAAAGTTGGTAATCTTAGTAAACTTAAAAAATAGACAAACCACATATTGGTTAGGGGTTTATGAATCCCTCATCGTAGTTTTAAAAAAATATTTTCCTTTCTGTGTGTTTCTTGTAGCTAGTTTTGATGTTCATTACAAGAAACATGAAAAACCCATTATTATTGTAGATAGTATGACTTATAAGATTAAATGAGTAGGATAATTTTTAATTTATTTATCAAATTAAAAGGGGATAATTAACAGTGTACTATATCTACCTAGATTAACTACTAATCTCCTTTCAATATCTCAATTAATGGATCAAAATTTAGCAATTGAATTCAAAATTATCAAAAACAATAAAAAATGCCTTATTACCAAACAAGGAAAATTCATAGCTTCTGGTTCATATAAAAATAGTCTATTTGCTCTTGACACATCATCAAATATGGATTTGACAATAGGTATTTCAAAAACAAAAGAACTTTGGCATAAGAGGCTAGGACATATAAGTGCATCTTCATTGAATGAGATGAGTAAACATCAAATGGTTAAGGGTTTACCTAAAATCTCATGGGAATCTACAATTTGTCTAGAATGTCTTACAAGAAAACAACATAGAATACCTTTTGAACTCAATCTATAGATCTCAAGAATTAGAATTAATATATACATATTTATTTATTCCAAAGGATGTTACTAGCCTTGGAGGATATAGATATTATCAACTATTTGGTGATGAATATTCTAGGAAAATGTGGGTATATTTTATGAAATTCAAATCTAAAACATTTAGCTGCTTCAAAAAATTCAATCAATTAGTGGAAAAAGAAATAGGAAAATCAATCAAGCACCTTTGTTTAGATAAAGAGAGAGAAATTTTATCAAAGAAATTCAATTCTTGTTTAGAAGCAAATGCTATAAAATGACAACTGGAAACAACATATTCATCTCAACAAAATGGTATTGTAGAAATAAGAAATGTATCTATTATAGAAATGGTTTTTTGTATGGTAAAATAAGCTCATGTTGATCATAAATATTGGGTACACGTAGTTAAAACAACTATGTACTTACAAAATAGATCTCCCACAACAATGCTAAAAAAATTTACTCTTGAAGAAGTATGGTCAAGACAAAATCCAATAGTAGAATAATTAAGAATATTTGTATTTAATGCATACATGCATGGTCCAAAGAAAAGAAGAACCAAACTGGATGACAAAACTATGTGTGGAATATTTCTTGGTTATGATGATGATTCAACATGATATAGAATAATTGATCCCACTACAAAAAAGAATTATAAGTAGAGACGTAGTGTTTGATGAGGGAAACAAAAATGTTATTAAAGAACAAAAAATATATATATAAACAATTCTAATGTTTTCAAAGGAACAGGATTCATCAAGTGAAGAATCAAAATCGAAAATATATGATGACCACATTGAAAATTTAGAAATGCTACAAAGAAAAGAACCAATATGGATTAGAGATACACTTAAGGATTAAAATCTAGAGAAGATGTCAAATATTACTATTACAAAACCACATACTCATAGCTTAATGAGAATAAATAGAGGATCGATAAGTTCCATAGCAAAACCTACAACTACTCAAACTACTTTAAGTTATCCATAATGGAAGACAACCATGGAATCAAAATATACAACATTAATAAAAATAAAACATAAAACCTAGTTGATATACCATAAGGAAGTAAAGAAGTAAGATGTAAGTGGATCTACAAGATAAAATATAAAGCATATGGTTCTCTTGACAAATACAAAGCTCGATTAGTTGCAAAAGGATATACTCAAACAAAAGGAATAGATTACGAAGAAATATTTTCACCAACATCAAGAATGACTACTATTTGAAACAATGTGTGCTTTAACAACACATCTTGGATGGAAACTTTATCAAATGGATGGGAAAAGCGTATTTATCAAAGAAGAGGTATATATGTCATAGCCAAAAGGATTTGTGATCAAAGGATAAGAACATAAGGTTTTGTAAGTTGAAAAAATATTTATATGGTTTAACGCAAACACCAAGAGCATGGTATATAAATGTTAATAATCATTTGCTACAACACTTTTAAAAGAATTTTATTAGATCCAAATATCTATACAAAACAATTTGGACTAGATAAAACAATACCTATATTATATGTTGCTATAGTAATCACATGAGGCTCTAAAATTCTGATAGATGAAGTCAAAAGGGACCTAGAAAAGGATTTTGAAATGACAGATTTTGGGCTTCTTCATTATTTTCTTGGTTTAGAAATTTTTCAAAATGAAAACAATATCACAATAACACAAACAAAGTATGCAAAATAATTACTTGAAAAGTACAAAATGAAGAACTTAAAATCCAAAGATACACCTATGGAACAAGGATTATAATTTTCTAGATATAATGAAACATCTCTAGTCTCAACCACTATCTATCATCAATTAATTGGAAGTATTCTATATTTAACTATCATAATACTAGACATATTTTTTATCTGTATATTATCTTAAATATTTATGCAAGAACCCAAAGAAAGTCATTGGAAAGCTACAAAAAGAATACTACAATATATTAAAAAAACTACAAAATATGGGTTAATATATAAAAGGAATGAAGATGATGACAAGTTTTATCTATAGGGATATTTAGATTTTGATTATGCTAGATCTATAGATGATAGAAAATCTACATCAGGTTATGTATTCTATCTTGGCTTTGGATCTATTTCTTGGTATAGTAAAAAACAACATGCAGTAGCACTTTCATCTATAGAGACAAAATATCATGCAACAAAATATGTAGTATGTGAGGCACTTTGGATATAATATACATTGTTAGATATCATGAAAGAACAAAATATATTAAATTCCGATGTCACTTTATGAGGGATCATGTTCAAAATAAGCATATCCAATTAAAATATATATATACTAAAGATAAAATTGTAGATATTTTTACAAAAGCACTTGGTTGAAACAAATTTCAGGTATTCCATAATCATCTATGTACATCAAGAATAGTTCACATTAAATAATGTAATATAGGGGGATGTTAGAGAATATTACATTATTTGATCTATAGTTTGAGTGAGTAATTTACATTCTTCTTTATGTAAGTCTCTATGTGTAGGATGTGCACAAGTGTCATAAAAGTAAAGTAATTAACAATTCAAGAGTCTTGCATACAAGTGGTAATATGAGAAGCCAAATGTCATGTAATAGATGCAATAATCCAGAACTTAAAGAGTCATCCTATATAGCTATATCGTGGATACAAAGCTCCTGATTATGTACCAAGAAGAAAAAATTATGCATATTGTACTTCTTTTGAGTAATTTTATTGTAAGTATTTTTCATGCATGTAAATGAATGATTTTGACCATTTACATTCATATTTGATATTACACGTAAATGTTATTTCATTATTTTATTTTATTGAATATATATTTTATTGCTCACATATATAATTATACTCTTGATTATTGATATATATTTTTTGATAAGGATAAAAGAAGGGGTTTTGAAATGGTCCCCACATAGAACCATGAAGTTCTAGAATGGAACTTCAAAAAGCATAACAACAACCCCTTACAACTCATAAAGCAACATAAATATAGGGAAGCCCACCTAAGAATATAAATCACCAACAAGCACCAACATAACCAAAAAAACCTCTAGACAAAACAACAGAGGATGGACAAAAGACACCTAAGATGCTCAACCTCAATTATTTTTCTCTAGTTGGTTGAGTATATTATTTTGATCTTCAAATACTCCATTTGGCTCTCAGAAACCTCCATATTATGGGTCAAAATTTTGATCATTTTCATCCTGGACTCATAAATATCCTTAAGGATAATATAATTCTACTTAAGAGCCTCCAGAATATGATTTAAATAGAGATCACCAGTTATTTTTTTCTTAGGATTATTGTACTCTTCCTCAGGATTGAAGCCCTCGTCAGGCACAATGTGTAGATCTAGAGAGTTTTGAATGAGGTTTTCTTGTTGGTTGACCCTCTCCACTCTAGCCTCATGGTTTAAGATCTCCACCACCCTTACTTTCACAAATGGTATTTTCCTCCTATGGTTAGTCCCTATACCCAAATTCTTCACTATAAAATCCTTCTTTAACCCTTTGCTGGGGGTGAAAGACTCATCAAGGGAGTCATTTAAATAATTTTTAGTCAATCTCTTTTCTAAATCTTGGCCTTCATAAGCTAAATCTTCTTTAGAATCCACAAGTTTCAACTTCTCGCCCATGGGCTCCTAAAGAACTTTTTCACAAGTATTTCTTCACCCTAACATTCTTGAAGATAATAATGAGAAGACCTTGATGTAACAGAGTGGAAATTTTACCTCACTAGACAACATCAAATTTTTTTCCACATATTTAAGAAGAAAGACTAGAAATCTCCTTCCTCCATGTAGATAATTCAAGAAAGTAAAATGGAAACTCCTCACCATAAAAGGTCTTGAGTCCAAAGTGATATACTCCATAACAAGAAGGACAATGTGGTTCCAAGGATGTGGTAGGGAATACCTCATCACTCCACTTATTTCTCAATGAGGGTGTTCATTATTGTTAAAACATTTCTCAATCTCACTGGCTAATAATTTTTTTAATCTAAGGATTCTTTCACCCTGTGCTTCACAACCAGTAACCTTTACCAATAACACAGTGTCAATGGTGAAATCATAGCCAAACACCTTCACCTTCCCAATAGCCCAATATTGAGTTATTTTATTAGATATCTCCAAATCATATCCTTCAATATTTTTGAAAAACTATAGAAGGTTGCCCTTGTCAAGGATCTCCTGGATTTCTTCATAAATGTTCAAAATCAATGGCTCCAAGTGCAAGTTATTTTATATCATATTCCTAGCATCGAAACTCATAGAGTTCCCCTTTTTACCCTCCAAAAGATAAATTTTTTTCCTCTCTCAAATGAGTATAAGATTATAGATCAAGAACTTTTCCAAGTTCACATGAACTTGCAACCTCCACCTCATCTTCTACATGTGGCCCATCTAAAGGAGATCCCATGGGAAAGATATTTCCCAAACTAATTCCAACATCATGGGATTTGGATGGCCCACCTGAGTCCCATCCACTGCAAACCTACAATTCCAAATATTCCTAAGACTCAACCCATAGTAATTAGTAGCAAAAAAAGAACTCATAAAAAAAAGGCGATGGGGAAAGAAAGGTGAAGCAACTCCAAATTTCCATAAAACACTATATACTCAAATTTTTGAAATCCTTTCCAAAAATTCCTCATGAAAAACTCCCCATACCCAATTCCTCTACACAAATTCTTCTATTTAATGAAAATTTCAACCCTATGAATCTGGTCCCCAAAAGTACTCCTCCATGGATGCCCTTTCAACCCCCCTTGGATAAAACTTAGAACACTATCAAGGTAAATGTTAAAATATATCCTTCAAAATGTAAATATATGTCTTCTTATAAATGAATATAAGATTACATGCCAAGGACTTCACCAAGTTCACATGAACTTGCAACATCCACCTCCTCTTCTACATGTGATCTATCTAGAGTTGAGCCCATGGAAAAGATCTTGCCCAAAATAATTCCAATATCGTGGGATTAGGATGACCCATTTGAGTCCCATCCACTTCTAACCTATAAATCCAAGGAGTCCTAAAATGCAGCCCACAATAATTAATGGGAGAAAAAGAACTCGAAAAAATAAGGGGAATGGGAAAAAAAAGGTAAAGCAACACCAGACTTCCACAAATCACTATAGACTTGAAGTTTTGAAATTTTTTCCTAAAAATCCTCATGAATAGTAGTTTTCCATACCCAAATTCTCTACATAAAATCTTCTCAGTAATGAAAAGGTCAACCCTCTAACTTCAGTCCCCAACAATGTCCTCCTTCTATTCTCATTTGACCCCCTTGGAAAAAACTTAGAACACTATCCAGGAAAATGTTAAAGCTACCCACAATACTATCTTCATACACATACACCTTTATGTTTCTCATTTTCAATTATATCTAGGAATTGGAAGGGGAAATATCTATCCCACACTCTAAATCCCTCCATAAGAACTCCTATATTTACCAAAAAAATATGCTCCCTTATTTCCTTCCTTGAAGATATGACCAAAATACATTACTTCCAAGAAGTTAAGCTTTTATTAAATTTTATCTATCATCGAGGATAAATTCTAACTTACTTCCATATTCTCCTTCAATACTCTGATGATATTTAAGGAGTCTCCTTCAATGAGCACTTTCTTGACTTAAAGATCCACTAACTGATTTATTCCAAGGAACAAAGCCTTGGCCTGCAGAAAATGCCTAGATTATTTCCCCAAAACTTTAGAAAAATTTCTAACTACCCTCCCTTTCGCATCTCTAATTACCCCCCAGATCCAATTGACCCTAATTTTCCTTTGGTTGCACCATCAAAGTTTAGTTTTAGCCATCCCACAAGAGGGGGTTTCCATTTGGTTAGCTACATAACACTATCATTGGAGGGAGTGATCGAGACTAGTACAGGGTCGAGATCCCAAATTTTAGCAATTGATCTCTCTTGATCTGATTCCTTAGCATCTTTTCAGTCAACCATCTTAGCATTTTCTAGAGAAAAATGATTTTATTTTCCACAGTAAGATTGTATTTCTTCTTGCCTTTAAAGATGTGATTGTTTCATTCTTTCCAAATCCCCTAGAGGGAATGCAGAAGACTAAAATTCCATAAATTACTTAACCTCTTACTCTTGAACAAAGAGTTTCATTAAAGTAATAGATTTGAAAGACAGTTAGGGAAAGTGCTACATTCTAATTATAATATAGCCAACGACTATATTTAAGAATGACTTATTTGATTATTGTCTATATACAATAGGATCCATGTGTTTTATTTTTCATCATCTCTATTTTTTATCCAATTCATCTGCACTATTCAAAAGGCCTTCAAGGTGGGGATGCTCCCACCCTTAGTGGCAAGACATTTTATTTGATTTATTCTAATTCAATTAATTTCCTTCGGCTTATACATTAAATATTATATTCCATATTGTTGTATTTTTTTTTGTGTGTTGATTAATTAATATTGGGAGTCGAGTAGATAAATCACTCCAAGTGGTATAAGTTGTCACATCCTAGTGTAGAGGGGACTTATTTTCCCACCTACCTCATGCAAAAGCAGCCGAGTTTGTTGCAAGTAATGTCATGCATACACAGTAGCCATAATCTATTTCAAGAAACTTGAAGTCATACACAATTCGGATGGGCCATCCTTTGGGCGGTAACAAAAGCACATCACATGCCATAAAATAATGACAATCCATTCAAACAGGCTCCAAAAAATTCAATAAATCACTCCACCTGAAACTCTTGAATTGCATTATACATCTAAAGTGCTCCAAGAGCCGTGAATGGCTTGAAATTATAATTCAAAATATCGTTCGACCGTAATTTCACCTACTCCCATGATGCATTTCATCGCTCAATCAAAATGTAATATTATTAACAAAGTGGTCTCTTAATCTAAGGTACGGGGTAATATTATATTTTTTTTAATTTTCCTAGTAAAACGTTTATACCACATCAGTGGTACTGTGGGCACGCATGCGTTTAAATAATGAAAGGTGTAGCTAAGTAGGTGTGACTTTGGTTACACAATCCCACTCCTGCCTCACGTGAAAGGCCTGCATGTTATTCGTCATCTTGCATGTCACATCCTTCATGTCCCATATGTCTCGGTTGCCTTATCACTTATCAGTTACGTTCCTTCGTAGCCTTGTGTACTTTGGTTCCACGATCTTGTTGGTATCCGCACTATAAATTATTCCTCACGTCCTCGTGTAGGGGTGTCTAGAGGTTTCAAGCATCTACTATCCTTAAACCTTGTCGTATCTCATGTTGGTTGAGATGTCTCTTGGTCATCGGGGTCGTATCAGTGGTCATGAGTTATGTGTCCCTTTTGTAAGTCGCGTCACTGTATTTCGATTGTGTGTGCCATCTTTATGGTAGTTATGGGTCATATCGGGTCTCACGGTCATCATATTTTTGCGTCAGTCTAGTCTATAGTATGTCATTCATCGGATCTAGCCATTGTCGTGTATATCGTCAAGAAATTTTCGAAAGTTGTCAACTAAGCTTGTCAAAAGTTAAAGTCGTCAAGAAATTGCACGAAAGTTGTCAAATAAAATTGTCAAAAGTTGTCAAATTTAAAGTCATCAAGAAATTACCAAAAGTTCTCAATTAAAGGAGGTGAGTCCAAATTCCAATCTAAAATCTGCATCACAGTTGGAGCGACAGTTGAAGAAGAATACAATTTTTTTCCAAAAATTGGTAGAGATCAAAGATTAAAAGCTGCTAAGCATGATATTTTGAAAGGTGCATGAGAATTTGGATCAAAGGATCTAACGGTCATCTATCAAGATCAAAAACTCCCAACAATAACACAAGAAGAGCTTGTCGAAGCCAAGGTACAAAAAATTCTCCTTGTCCTTTCAAAATTGGTAGTTTTAATCTGAGTCATCTAGTGGTCATCCCAATGATATCCAATACCTCTCCAGATTCCACACAAGAAAACGTCACCCAAGTAGAAATTAATCATCCATTGATCAATGATGAGGTGTTAAAATATTTAATATTAAATATTTAGATGATGACTGCAAGCTTCAATGCATCTAGGAAACCGCCCCAACCAAATACTTCTAGTTCCAATCACTGGAGTACAAACATATACTATGATGACTAAACAAACCATAGAGGCCAAAATAGTCAGTCCCTGAATCACAATGATCACCAAAATATTGATGATGGGGGTACTGAAGAAAATATGGAGCAACAAAGAGGTTTTAACAGACCTTATCAAAATAACGACCAATGATAGAGGATTAACGAGGAACAAGATAGAAATAATGTTCACTCCCAACCAAGAGGTCCAATTGGAGTCAATTATCCATGCGTTGACATCCCTACCTTTGAATGCCAGGATCCACATGGGTGGATTACAAAAATGGAAGGTATCTTAGAATTCTATAAATTCCAATAATGGGACAAAGTCCCTTTTGTAGCAACCAAATTTGGCACTGAAGCTTATCAGTGGTTTACATGGTATAAACATGAGGATCCCCAGTATGCATTATATTGGGATACTTTCAAAAAAGTCTTTCTTCATAGATTCAAAAAATGTCCCACAGGTTCATACACAGTACGTTTATTGTCACTTAAGCAAATAGGATCAGTAGGGGACTATATTTTAGAATTCACCAGTATGCTTCACTATGCACAAGACCTACAACAAGATGTGGTAGTAGCAGCTTTTTGAAATGGATTAAAAGCACATATTAAAGTTGAAGTAGACCTACACAATCCATCCAAGTTATATGAGTGTATAAGGATTAGTGATTTGGCAGAGACAAAGATGCACGTAGGTCCATCCACATGATGTGATTCATATGGACGACCTCCATTCCGCAACAAATATTTTTGTAGAAATGATCAACCGTCACGGTACTTCTGTTACAAATGTTGCACTCATCATAAAAATATCAAGCATGTACACCACGATAAAAATTTTAGATTGAATATACCGACAAGGAAGAAGAATAAATAGAGGAGTACGATGCACCTAAGGATCTCCTAGTTGAGGACCAAAATGAACACAACGAAGTTGTTGCTGAGGAGGATACCATGACTATTTTAGTACATGTCCTTATGGAGTTATCCTCTCACCATACAATCAAGGTAGCAGGTTTCATTTAGAAACAGAGGGTGACAGTATTAATTTATTCTGGAAGTACTCACAACTTCATTTATGCAAACCTTACAAGCACATTGGGGTTGCACATCTTCTCTTCTAGTCAAGATCAGTTTCAAGTCAGAACTGCAAGCAGGGAAATTTCTCAATGTCTAGGTAAGACATCTTCAATTTCATTAAAAATGGGTACATATACGTGGCGAGGTCCTATTTTTGTTATGGAATTAGGAAATTTAGAAGTTATTTTAGGCGTTGCATGGATGGAACAATTGGAAACCATAGTGGGTTTTAACCACAAACATCACTTTGTCAAATGGTAAGCCAATGGGAGTACTATTCATCTTCAAGGACTACCCACACCTCCATCAAAAGTTGTAATTTTGCATAGCATGGAAAAGATATTAAGAAAATATGATGGGGGATTCATAGCTCGAATCAATTGCATAGAGAAACTAGAACTAGATATTTCAAAAATCAAAGGGGAAGATCTTCAACACATTGTGGCTCATTATGAGGAATTTTTTCAAGAACCTAAAGGCCTACCCCCCAAAATATCTCATGACTATGCTATCCATCTGGTGCTAGGAAGTCTTCCAACCAATGCTCATCCTTATTGATATCCCCAACCCCAAGAAATAGAAATTAAGAATATTGTCCAAGAACTATTAGACCATGGTGTCATTCGTCATAGTACTAGTCCTTATTCCTCACCTGTCATCTTAACTCATCGAAAAAAAAATTCTTTGTGTATGTGCCCATATTTTTGTCCTCTCAATAAAATCACAATCAAATATAAGTTTCCTATTCCTGTCATTGATGATTTATTAGATGAGCTATATGGTGCCAAATTCTTCACCAAATTAGACTTACGCTCAGGGTTTCACCAAATCTGATTTAGGGACGAGGATATTCCTAAAATAACCTTTCAAAATCATGAAGGTCATTATGAATTCTTGGTCATGCCATTTTATCTCACTAATGCACCATCTACATTCCAAAGTCTCATGAACCAGGTGGTTCATCCATTCTTACGTAAATTTGTTCTAGTCTTCTTTGATGACATACTCATCTATAGTAAATCATGGAAATATCACTTAGCACATGTGGATAGAATTATCCATATCCTACACAAGGAAAATTTGTTTTTCAAACAATCTAAATGCTCCTTTGGTGTTCAATAAGTTGAGTACCTCCGTCATATAGTATCTCAAGAAGGGGTTAAGGTGGATCCCAATAAGATTAAGGTAATACATGATTTTCCTTTGCCTAAAGCCATCAAGAAACTTTGTGGTTTTTTGGGTCTCACGGGCTATTACCATAAATTTGTGCATTATGGTAAAATTGCGGGTCCTCTCATGACTCTCACTAAAAAGGATGCTTTTCAATGGTCATAATTATCCACCAAAGCCTTCGAGGCTCTCAAGGAGGCAATGTGTACGACTCTAATTTTGGCCACTCCAGACTTTCAAAAACCATTTGTCATTGAATGCGATGCCTCAGGAACAGGTATTGGGGCAGTACTAATGTGGGATGATCATCCCTTGGCATTTTAAATTAAACAACTTTCAGGGAAAAATTTGGGTAGATTCACCTATGAAAAATAAATGTTGGTTATTTTACATGTAGTGGAAAAATGGAGGCATTACTTAATCAATAGTCATTTTATTATTAAAATCAATCACAACAGTCTCAAGCATTTTATAGAGCAAAGGTTTTCTTATACCAAACAAAATAAGTGGTTGACTAAATTATTGGGATATGATTTTGTGATTGAATATAAGAAAGGTAAATAAAATATGGCAGCGGATACATTATCTAGGAAATACGAAGATGAAGTAGTTCTTAATGCCATTTCAGGACCATGTTCACATTGGGTGTCTCATTTGTAGGAAGAATGGTTGTCCAATAGTGAAATAGCTCAAATAATTCAATAATTATCTATGGGATCCTCTAAATACCTTATTTTCACATATGATGACCAAATATTACGTAAGAAGAGTCGCATTTACATCCCTCACAATTCACCAATCAAAGCACAGATTCTATATGAGTCACATGCTTCTCCATCAACAAGACATTCAGGGTTTCTGAAAACCTACATGCAGGTTAAACAATCCTTTTGTTGGAAAGGATTAAAAGCAGAGGTTAAGCAATGGGTAGCCAAATGTGAAGTGTGCCAACACAATAAGGGAGAAACAGTCAAATCACCAAGGTTGCTTCAACCCTTACCTATTTCGGATCATTAGTGGGAACATATTTCCATGGATTTTATTGAAGGTCTTCCTAAGTCAAAAGATAAAACAATAATTTTTGTGGTAGTTGATCGCCTTTCCAAATATGCTCACTTTCAGGCTTTACAACATTCATTTTCAGCAAGCAAAGTGGCCAAGGTATTTATGGATTCAATTTTTAAATTACATGGATTGCCTAAAAATATTGTAAGTGGTCGTGATCCCATATTTACTAAAAAAACTTGGAGAGAATTATTTTGACTTAGTGGTACCAAATTAAATATGTCTTCTTCCTACCATCCACAAACAGATGGTCAAACGAAGGTAGTTAACAAATGTTTGGGTACCTACCTAAGATGCTTTGTTCTGGATAAACAATATCAATGGAGTCAGTGGTTATCATTATCAGAATGGTGGTACAACACTTCTTACCATTATTCCATCAAGATGTCTCCTTTTGAAGCATTGTACAGAACTAAGCCACCAACAGTAGCAGATTATGTACCAGGATCCTCCAAAGTAGCTTAATTAGATGATTGGTTTAAGCAACGACAATCAATGCTCACTATTCTGAAGGTTAATTTGGCCCAAGCACAAAATAGCATGAAGCAAAAACAATACATGCATCATTCAGAAAGGACATTCAATATCGATGATATGGTGTTCCTGCGTCTTCAGCCTTACAAACAGTTGTAATTAAAGGTCAAGTCTAGTCAGAAGTTGGCTCCTTGATTTTACGGTCTTTAAAAAATTATACGTCACATTAGAGAAGTGGCATATCAACTAGAGTTACCTCCCTCATCATGAATACATCTAGTATTTCATGTCTCTTGTCTCAAAAAGGTGATCGGTCAGCAAGTACACTCTCAAACCGAATTACCAGTATTGGATGAAGAAGGGTGTGTACATATCTAGCCAAAGTGATCTTACAAACCATAACATGCACACTGAGATATCGTCACATACAAGAATTTCTCATCAAATGGTAGGACTTACCTAAAGAATATGCTACATGAGAACCTGACAGTATTTTCCATACATTTTTAGCTTTGAGGATAAAGCTTTCCAAGGAGGGGAGTCATGCTACATTCCAATTATAATATAACTGATGACTATATTTCATAATGACTTATTTGATTATTGTCTATATACAATAGGATACATGTATTTTATTTTTCATCATCTCTATTTTTTATCCAATTCATTTGTGCTATTCGCAAGGCCTTCAAGGCGGGGACGTGCCCACCCTGAGTGGCGAGACATTTTATTTGATTTATTCTAATTCGATTAATTTCCTTCGGCTTATACATTAAATATTATATTCCATATTGTTATATTGTTTATGATCGGATAAGTGTGTTTATTAATAAATATTGGGAGTCGAGTAGATAAATAACTCTATAAAGCCCATGAAAGTTGAAATTTGTTTATGATAATCACTAGAAATTTATGAGCAAAGGGACAACTAAGGCATAAATGATTAACATATTATCACATATTTTTACATAAACTGCATTAGTAAGGAAATTGAAAACCTCTTTTTGCTTGCAAAGTTAATATTCTATCTTGAACCACAAACCAAAAAAATAAAGGAACTTTTTGGAGTTAAGTCTTTAATATAAACCTTAGAGACTAGGAGTCAACCTCTTCCTTCTTCTTCAAGCAATAAGTACCCTATCTTAATAGTATAAATTACCTGGTTAGAGGAATTCCACCACATTGATTCTTGATATTCATGACTACTCAAAGTGTAGACCTACAATAATCTATTTAAATTTATGGTAGTTTACCTCTTAGTAGGATCCATGCCTTCCATAGGGATTTACTTTCACATATAGCTACCTTCCCTTTTTATTAAAAAATCTTGGACAGGGGGACCAAAAATAAGAGAAACCTCGTGCTCTAGGAAACTAAACTCTTGGTGCTCCCTACAAGGAATGCTCTTTAGCTAAGGATCTTTACAGAACAACACCTTCCTACCATAATTGATTTTCCACCTTACTCCCCTATGTAAGAAGGGTCTAACTAATTGAAGGCTATTCCATAAATTTAATCCCCTTGGGAATTCCTTATCTTCTAAGAAGCAATAATTACTCCTTAAATATATAGCTTGAAGGTTACTTACCCAACATATCTTTTCCAACTTAGTTAATTTCTAGCCAATTTTCCCCAAAAGGGATTTATTCATTTTATTTATATTTCTAAGGCCTAGCCCTCTAGCCTCTTTTTTTGGCAAACATGATTCCAAGTGACTAGAAGGATTCTCTTCTTTTCCTTAGATCCAAACCACCAAAAATATCTTTGAATTTGTTCAATTCTATCACAAAATTTGACTATAATCTTGAATAAAGATATAAAGGAAACTAGGATACTTTGAAGGATTGAAACTACAAATTGTGCTTTCTCTGCTTGACTAAGAAGGGCTCCTTTCCATGCAAGTTTTCTAGCAAATCGCTCCACCACAGGGTTACACAATTACTCTGATAATATCCCTTTAAAGAGGGGCATCCCAAGATAAGATGATGGGAGGACCCAATCCCACATCCAAAGATATTTTCTATTCTTTGTTGTCTTAAATTCAGCGTATTAAGAAAGTAGATATTGCTTTTGGAAAATTTTATTTTCTATCCAACATCCATTTCATAATTTTCCAGAATGGTTTTTAATTGTTTTGCCTATGTGATGGAATATCTGGATTTAATATTGGTATCATCAATGAATTGTTGGTGGGAAGAATTAATAGTAGAAGTAGGTCTAATACCATCAATCTTTCTCTTCCTCACAACGTTTGAAATAGCCCTTCCCAAGGCTTCAACAAAGATAATAAAATATAAGGTGATAAGGGATCCCCCTACTGAAGGCCTCTCTTACTTTTAAAGAACCTAACTACAGCCCCATTAACTATAATAGAGAACATGGCAAAAGTAAAACAAATAGAGAGAAGGTTAATCCAATCCCAATGGAAAACAAAACTCTTCAAAAATCTGGAAAGGAATTCCCAAGAAACTCTATCATAGGCATTATTCATATCCAATTTAATACACATCCCTAGGCCCACATTCTTCACTGCAAACTCCTTCATTAACCCTTTGTTGGAAGTGAAAGACTCATCTAGTGAGTCCTTTGACTACAATAAAAGATGTAGTATGTGAGGCACTTTGGCTACAATATATATTGTTAGATATCATGAAAGAACAAAACATATTAAAGTTCAATGTCACGTTTTGAGGGATCATGTTCAAAACAATCATATCCAATTAAAACATATATATACTAAAGATAAAATTGTAGATATTTTTACAAAAGCACTTGGTCGAAACAAATTTTAGATATTCCATAATCATCTATGTACATCAAGAGTAGTTCACATCAAATAATGTAATACAGGGGTATGTTAGAGAATATTACATTATTTGATCTATAGTTTGAGTGAGTAATTTACATTTCCATTTATGTAAGTCTCTATGTGCAGGATGTGCACAAGTGTCATAAAAGTAAAGTAATTAGAAATTCAAGAGTCTCGCATACAAGTGGTAAGATGAGAAGCCAAATGTCATGTAAGAGATGCAATAATAAATAACTTAAAGAGTCATCCTATATAGCTATATCATGGATACAAAGCTCCTGATTATGTACAAAGAAGAAAAAATTATGCACATTGTACTTCTTTTGAGCAATTTTATTGTAAGTATTTTTCATGCATGTAAATGAATGATTCTGACCATTTACATTCATATTTGATATTACATGTAAATGTTATTTCATTATTATATTGATTTGAATATATATTTTATTGCTCACATATATAATTATACTCTTGATTATTGATATATATATTTTTATAAGGATAAAAGAAGGGGTTTTGAAATGGTCCCCGAACCTTTTATAAAATATTACACATAGAACCATGAAGTTCCATAATGGAAATTCAAAAAGTACAAAAAAAAACCCTTATAACTAATAAAGCAACATACATATAGGGAATCCCACCTAAGAATATAAATCACCAACAAGCACCAACATAACCAAAAAAACCTCTAGACAAAACAACAAAGGATGAACAAAATACACCTAAGATCCTCAACCTTAGTTATTTTTCTCTAGTTGGTTAAGTAGATTATTTTGGCCTTCAAATACTCCATTTGGATCTCAGAATCCTCCATATCGTGGGTCAACATTTTGATCATTATCTTCCTGGACTTGTCAGTATCCTTAAGGATAATATAATTCTACTTAAGGGCCTCTAAAATATGATTTAAAGAGAGATCACCAGTTATTTTTTTCTTAGGATTCTGATCCTCCATATTTTACTCTTCCTTAGGATTGAAGCCCTCATTAGGCACAATATGTAGATCTAGATATTTTCGAATGAAGCTTTCTTGTTGGTTGACCCTCTCCACTCTAGCCTCATGGTTCGAAAGCTCCACCACCCTTGCTTTCACAAATGGTATTTTCCTCCTATGGTTAGTACCTAGACCCAAATTCTTCACTACAAACTCCTTATTTAACCCTTTTTTGGGAGTGAAAGACTCATCAAGGGAGTCCTTTAAATCATTTTTATTCAATCTCTTTTCTAAATCTTGGCCTTCATAAGCTAAATCTTCTTTAGACTCTACAAGTTTCAGCTTCTCACCCATGGGCTCCTAAAGATTTTTTTCACAAAAATCTTTCTTCACCCTAACATGCTTGAAGATAATAAGGAGAAGACCTTGATGTAACAGAGTGGAAATTTTACCTCACTGGACAACATCAATTTTTTTCTCCACATATTTAAGAATAAAGACTAGAAATCTCCTTCCTCTATGCAGATAATTCAAGAAAGCAAAATGGAAACTCCTCACCATAGAATTTCTTGAGTCCAAAGTGATATACTCCATAACAATGAGGACAATATGGTTCCAAGGATGTGGTAGGGAATCCCTCATCACTCCACTTCTTTCTCAGTGGGGGTGTTCATTATTGTCAAAAAAATTCTCAATCTCACTGGCTAATGAATTTTTTAACCTAAGGATTCTTTCACCCTTTGCTTCACAACCAGTAAACTTTACCAATAACTCAGTGTCAATGGTGAAATCATAGCCAAACACCTTCATATTCCCAACAACCCAAGATTGAGCTATTTGATTAGATAGCTCTAGATCATATCCTTCAATATTTTTGAAAAACTATAGGTTTCCCTTGTAAGGATCTTTTGGACTTCTTCATAAATGTTCAAAATAAATGGCTCAAAGTGCAAGTTCTTTTCTACCATATTCCTAGCATCGAAACTCATAGAGATCCCCTTTTTACCCTCCAAAATATAAATGCTTTTCCTCTCTTGAATGAGTATAATATTATAGGTCAATGACTTTTCCAAGTTCACATGAACCTGCAACCTCCACCTCCTCTTCTACATGTGGCCCATCTAGAGGAGATCCCATGGGAAAGATCTTTCCCAAACTAATTCCAACATCATGGGATTTGTATGGCCCATCTGAGTCCCATCCACTTCAAACCTACAATTCCAAAGATTCCTGAGACTCAAACCATAGTAATTAGTGGCAAAAAAAGAACTCATAAAAACAAGGGGGTGGGGAAATAAAGGTGAAGCAACTCCAAATTTCCACAAAAAACTATATACTCAAATTTTTGAAATCCTTTCCAAAAATTCCTCATGAACGACTCCCCATACCCAATTCCTCTACACAAATTCTTCTATTTAATGAAAAGTTCAACCCTATGAATCTGGTCCCCAAAAGTATTCCTCCATGGATGCCCTTTCAATCCCACTTGGATAAAACTTAGAACACTATCTAGGTAAATGTTAAAGATATCCTTTAAAATATAAATATATGTCTTATTTTGAATGAATATAAGATTACATGCCAAAGACTTCACCAAGTTCACATGCACTTGGAACATCCACCTCCTCTTATACATGTGATCTATCTAGAGGTGAGCCCATGGAAAATATCTTGCCCAAACTAATTTGAATATCATGGTATTCGGATGACCCATTTGAGTCCCATCCACTTCTAACCTACAAATCCAAGGAGTCCTAAAATGCAGCCCACAATAATTAATGGCAAAAAAAGAACTCGAAAAAACAAGGGGAATGGGAAAAAAAAGGTAAAGCAACACCAAACTTCCACAAATCGTTATAGACTTGAAGTTTTGAAATTCTTTCCCAAAATCCTCATGAATAGTAGTTTTCCATACCCAAATCCTCTGTATAAAATATTCTGAGTAATGAAAAGGTCAACCCTCTAAATTTGGTCCCCAACAGTGTCCTCCCTATATTGTCATTCAACCCCCTTGGAAAAAATTTAGAACACTATCCAAGCAAATGTTAAAGGTACCCACAATACTATCTTCATCCACATACACCTTTATGTTTCTCATTTTCAATAATATCTAGGAATTGGAAGGGGAAATATCTATCCCACACTCTAAATCCCTCCAGAAGCACTCCTATATTTTGCAAAAAATCTACTCCCTTGTTTCCTTCCTTGAAGATATGACCAAAATCCATTACTTCCAAGAAGTTAAGATTTTGTTAAATTCTATCTATCATCGAGGATAAATTCTAACTTACTTTCATATTCTCCTTCAATAATTTGATGAGATTTAAGGAGTCTTCTTCAATGAACACTTTCTTGACCTGAATATCCACTAACTGATTTATTCCAAGGAACAAAGCCTTGGCCTCCAAAAAATACCTATATTATTTCCCCAAAACTTTAGAAAAATTTCTAACTACCCCCCCTTTCACATATCTAATTACCCCCTAGCTCCAATTGACCCTAATTTTCCTTTGGTTGCACCATAAAAGTTTAGTTTTAGCCATCCCACAAGAGGGGGTTTCCATTTGGTTAGCTACATAACACTATAATTAGAGGGAGTGATCGAGACTAGTGTAGGTTCAAGATCTCAAACTTTAGCAATTGATCTCTCTTGATCTGATTCCTTAGCATCTTTCCAGTCAACCATATTAACATTTTCAAGAGTAAGAAAAATGATTTTATTGGCCACAATAAGATTGTATTTCTTCTTGCCTTTAAATATGTCATTGTTTCATTCTTTCCAGATCCCCTAGAGGAAATGTAGAAGACTAAAATTCCATAAATTACTTAACCTCTTACTCTTGAATAGAGAGTTCTATTAAATGCATAGGTTTGAAAGATAGTTAGGGAAAGCCCATTAAATTTGAAATTTGTTTATGATAATCAATAGAAATTTATGAGCAAAGGGATAACTAAGGCATAAATGATTAACATCTTCTCACATATTTTTACATCAACTACAATAGTTAGGAAATCGAAAACCTCTTTTTGCTTCCAAAGTTAATATTTTATCTTGAACCACAAGCCAGACAAAAAAAACAAAATTTTTGGAGTTAGGTCTTTAATCCAAACCTTAGATACTGGGAGACAACCTCTTCCTTCTTCTTCAAGAAATAAGTACCCTATTTTAATAGTATAAATTCCTTGGTTAGAGGAATTCCACAAAATTGAGTCCTAAGATTCATGACTAATAAAAGTGTAGACCTCCAATAATCTGTTTGAATTTATGGTAGTTTACCTCTTACTAGGATCCATGCCTTCCATAGGGATTTACTTTCACATATAGATACCTTCCATTTTTATTAAAAACTCTTGGACAAGGGGACCAAAAAGAAGAGAAACTTCATGCTCTAGGAAACTAAACTCTTGGTCCTACCTAAGGGGAATGCTCTTTAGCTAAGGGTCTTTACAGAACAACACCTTCCTACCATAATTTATTTTCCACCTTACTCCATTATGTAAGAAGGGTCTGACTAATTGAAGGCTATTCCATAAATTTAATCCCCTTGGGAATTCCTTATCTTCTAAGAAGCAATTATTACCTCTTAAATATATAGCTTGAAGGTTACTTACCCAACATATCTTCTCCAAGTTAGCTAATTTCTATCCAATTTTCCCCAAAAGGGATTTATTCATTTTCTTTATATTTATAAGGCCTAGCCCTCTAGCCTCATTTTTTGGCAAACATGATTCCAAGTTACTAGCAAGATTCTCTTCTTTTCCTTAGACCCAAACCGCCAAAAATTTCTTTGAATTTGTTCAATTCTATCATAGAATTTGACCATAATATTGAATAGAGATATAAAGGAAACTAGGATACTTTGAAGGGATGAAACTACTAATCGTGCTTTCCTTGCTTGACTAATAAGGGCTCCTTTCCATGCAAGTTTTCTAGAAAATCGCTCCACCACAGGGTTCCTGATGTAGGAGCATCCAGCGACAGTAGGACAATCTGGCATTAACCAAATTTTCTAAGTAATTTGTTCAGTTTCTTTTCTTTCCCAAGGCAGAAGTTGGGGGGGGGTCGCGAAATCGTGACTCCAAAGGCTGCGACAAGGCAAAGGCAGGTTTTGTAGCGATCACGACGTTTTTGAAGGCAAAGGCGTGGAGGGAGTTTTTGTCGCGATGCATGATATCGCGACGTTTTTGAAGGCAAAGGTGTGGAGGGAGTTTTTGTCGCGATGTCGCGACGTTTTTGAAGGCAAAGGTGCGGAGGGAGTTTTTGTCACGATATCACGACGTCGCGATGTCGCGACGTTTTTGACGGCAAAGGCATAGAGGGAGTTTTTGTCACGATATTACGATGTCGTGATATCACGACGTCACAATATCACGATGCTATTTTGGCAAAGGCGAAGGCGGAGGGAAAACCAAGGCGCAGGCAGAAACAGTCGCGATATCATGACATGGTCACGATATCGCGACACAAACCAGACAAGGGGCTTGCAGGCAGAAATGGTCGCGATATCGCGACATGGTCACGATATTGTGACACAAACCAGACAAGGGGCTCACAGGCGGAAATGGTCATGATATCGCGACATGTCGCGATATCGTGACCGGTTGAAGGCGAATCAACAATGGACACGTGGATGGTCCCGCGCATGGGAAAAGAGATAGCGGGCATGGTTAAATGTTCTGACAAGGCAACAGTTCCCGAGGGATAGTCTGGCAAACGACGGTTGCAGGTCAAGGTTAATGCGTGCTTTCATGGCGGATCGGGGGTGGTTGCCCATTGATGGAAGAAATTTTGAAAACTTGAAAGAGGAAGAGAACTTTTATACTTTATTTCATGAATTCAATCAGGTGGGGCATTAATTGCCTAGAGGGTCGAGACCTTGATAAAAACTCAAGAATTTGTAATAGGAGGGGGTGGACTGGAGAACGGGGAGAGGTAGTGCAGTTGAGAGAAATCAGGTCGGACTCTGGTCTTTGGAAGCCTGCGGGCTATTTTGTATGCATTTTCAAGCTAATTGAATGAAATTTTTGGGAATAGCCTGAGTGATTTGTTTTCGGTTCTTCGGTCCCCCATCAGTGGTATCAGAGCCAGAAGTTCTTGAGTGTGTAACAGATCGCCGGACGTGAGGCAGTTACACCAGGATCTGTGGGAAGGCTCATGAAAAAGTGAGTAGAATGCCTCCGAGAAGAAACCCCATTGGTGGGAGAGGCATGCCGACAGCAGCAGATGTCCGGGCTTTGCAGCGGCAAGTTTAGGCCCTGCAAGAAGAACTGCGCAGAGGACACGAACCAAGAAGAGATGCAGACAGTGAAGACGAAGTAGATGAAGAAGAAAACTAGTCTGAAGAAGAAGAAGAAGAGGTTGTAGATCCGGCACAAGCCAGACTGTACAAAGCCATATCCTAGATTGGGAAGAGGTCGAAGATGGAAGTTTCCACGTATTTTGGGAACCTGGATCCGAAGGAATTGATCGACTGGATCAATGATCTAGAAGAATACTTTGAGTATGAAGAAGTTGAAGATCCCGAGAGGGTCAGATTCACTAAGACCAAGCTGAAGGGTCATGCCAGCATATGGTGGAAGGGAGTGTAGCTGGAGCAGAACAGAAGAGGAAAAGAACGGATAACAAGATGGGATAGAATGGTGGAAAAATTAAAAAGACAGTTTATTTCGGCAGATTACGAGTTGGATCTGCTAAGAAAAATGCAGAGTTTGAGACAGATGAATAAAACTGTCCAAGAATACACAGAGGAGTTTTATAAAATCTCCATCAGAACTGGCCATTTAGAAGCAAGCAAGGAGAAGGTGGCCCGTTATGTCAATGGGTTGAAACCAATTTGCTCTGAAGGTTGAAGAAAAATTGAACAGAAGGTTTGAGAGCAAGCAAAGAGGAAGAGGGCATGGAGGAAAGACTGGTGGAAGAAAAGAGGAAGGAAAAGAGGAGAAGAAAGAAGAGGTTAGCAGCAGCCGGGATCAGAAGGAAGATGAGGAACCCAAACCCCAAGTTCAGAATAATGGCTACCCAAGGGGAAGAGGTAGATCTAGACGTGGGTATGGAAGAGGAATATTTCGGGGAACCTGTTTCCACTGCGAAGAAGAGGGACATCGGGCATATGAGTGTCCCCAGCACCCCGAGAGAGTGAACAAGAAACATGTGGGTCCTGCCAAAGTTGTTGTGGCAGAGGAAGATGCTGAATCAGAACATTCTGAAGAGGCTAAGAAAGGAGAAGCAATGATCATGAGGAGGACCATGTTGATTGATGAAGACAAACCAGAGCAGAGGAGAAGCCTGTTTCGCACACGGTGCAAAAGTTCAGGCAAATTCTGTAATGTTATTATAGACAATGGGAGTACAGATAACTTAGTCTCCGAGGAGATGGTTGCTAAGTTACAGCTGGAGAGGAGGAGACACCCGCATCCATACCGAATTGCGTGGTTGCGGAAGGACCACAGAGCATGGGTCCGTGAACAGTGCTTAGTCACGTTCAATATTGGAAAGTACCAGGATGAGGTCTTGTGTGATGTTTTCCCCATGGATGCTTGCCATTTGTTGTTAGGAAGGCCATGGCAGTTTGATCGGAGTGCAGTGCATGATGGTCGTGCAAATACGTACTCCTTGACGAAATATGGAGTGCGCCACAAATTAAAGCCAATACAGGTAGTGGATGAGAAGGTGTGCAGCAGTGCCAGAATTTGTCTGGTAGAAGGCAAAAAATGTTTTTGCCAGGAGATGGGGTTGAAGCAGGTTGCAGAGACAGGTGCCCGTTTGGAGATGTTACAAAAGACGCGGACCGAACAACACAGAAGTGAAGGTCACTTCTCATTTTTACCCTGGGTGTCTGATGCAGGAGCATCTAGCGACAGTAGGACAATCTGGCATCAACCAAATTTTCTAAGTAATTTGTTCTGTTTCTTTTCTTTCCCAAGGTAGAAGTTGGGGGGGTCACGAAATCGTGACATGTCACAATTTCGCGACATGTCACGAAATCGCGACTCCAAAGGCTACAGTAAGGTGAAGGCAGGTTTTGTTGCGATATCATGATGTCACGATATCGCGACGTCACGATATCATGATGTTTTTGAAGGCAAAGGCACAGAGGGAGTTTTCGTCATGATATTGCGACGTCGCGATGTCATGATGTTTTTGAAGGCAAAGGCACGGAGGGAGTTTTTGTCACAATATCGCGATGTCACGATATCGCAACGTCGCGATGTCGCGACATTTTTGATGGCAAAGGCACAGAGGGAGTTTTCGTTGCGATATCGCGACGTCGTGATATCGCAACGTTACGATATCGCGATGCTATTTTGGTCGCAGAAACGATCGCGATATCGTGACATGGTCGCGATATCGCGACACAAACCAGACAAGGGGCTCGCAGGCAAAAACGGTCGCGATATTGCGACACAAACCAGACAAGGGGCTCACAGGCAGAAATGGTCGCGATATCGCGACCGGTTGAAGGCGAATCAACAATGGACACGTGGACGGTCCCACGTGCAGGAAAAGAGATAGCGGGCACGGTTAAATGTTCTGACAAGGCAACAGTTCCCGAGGGACAGTCTGGCAAACGACGGTTGCAGGTCAAGGTTAATGCGTGCTTTCATGGCGGATCGGGGGTGGTTGCCCATTGATGGAAGAAATTTTGAAAACTTGACAGAGGAAGCGAACTTTTATACTTTATTTCATGAATTCGATCAGGTGGGGCATTAATTGCCTAGAGGGTCGAGACCTCGATAAAAACTCGAGAATTTGTAATAGGAGGGGGTGGACTGGAGAACGGGGTGAGGTAGTGCAATTGAGAGAAAATCAGGCCAGACTCTAGTCTTTGGAAGCCTGTGGGCTATTTTGTATGCATTTTCAAGCTAATTGAATGAAATTTTCAAGAATAGCCTGAGTGATTTGTTTTCGGTTCTCTGGTCCCCCGTCAGTTCCACATTTCCTCTAATAATATCCCTTTAAAGAGGGTCATCCCAAGATAAGATGAAGGGAGGACCCCAATCCCACATCCAACGATCTTTTCTATTCTTTGTTGTCTTAAATTCAGGGTATTAAGAAAGTAGATATTGCTTTTGGAAAATTTTATTTTCTGTCCAACATCCATTTCATAATTTTCTAGAATGGTTTTTAATTGTTTTGCCTATGTGATGGAATACCTGGAGGTAATTATGGTATCATCGATGAATTGCTAGTGGGAAGAATTAATAGTGGAAGTAGGACTAATACCATCAATCTTTATCTTCCTCACAACATTTTAAATAGCCCTTCCCAAGGCTTCAACCAAGATAATAAAAGATAAGAGGGTAAGGGATCCCCTTACTGGAGGCCTCTATTACTTTTAAAGAACCCAACTACAGCCCCATTAACTATAATAGAGAACATGATAAAAGTAAAACAAGTAGAGAGAAGGTTAATCCAATCCCAATGGAAACCAAAACTCTTCAAAACTCTGGAAAGGAATTCCAAAGAAACTTTATCATAGGCCTTATTCATATCCAATTTAATAAAAATCCCTAGGCCCAAATTCTTCACTGCAAACTCCTTCTTTAACCCTTTGCTAGGAGTGAACGACTCATCTAGGGAGTCCTTTGGCTACAATAAAAGATGTAGTGAGGCACTTTGGCTACAATATATATTGTTAGATATCATGAAAGACCAAAACATATTAAAGTTCAATGTCACTTTATGAGGGACCATGTTCAAAACAATCATATCCAATAAAAACATATATATACTAAAGATAACATTGTAGATATTTTTACAAAAGCACTTGGTCGAAACAAATTTCAGATATTCCATAATCATCTATGTACATCAAGAGTATTTCACATTAAATAACGTAATACACGGGGATGTTAGAGAATATTACATTATTTGATCTATAGTTTTAGTGAGTAATTTACATTCCTCTTTATGTAAGTCTCTATGTGTAGGATGTGCACAAGTGTCATAAAATTAAAATAATTAGAAATTCAAGAGTCTTGCATACAAGTGGTAAGATGAGAAGCCAAAGGTCATGTAAGAGATGCAATAATCAAGAACTTGAAGAGTCATCCTATATAGCTATATCATGGAGATAAAGCTCTTGATTATGTACTAAGAAGAAAAATTTATATACATTGTACTTATTTTGAGCAATTTTATTGTAAGTATTTTTCATGCATGTAAATGAATGATTTTGACCTTTTACATTCATATTTGATATTACATGTAAATTTTATTTCATTATTATATTGGCTTGGATATATATTTTATTGCTCACATATATAATTATACTCTTGATTATTGATATATATTTTTTGATAAGGATAAAAGAAGGGGTTTTGAAAGGGTCCTCGAACCTTTTAAAAAAAAATACACATAGAACCATGAAGTTCCAGAATGGAACTTCAAAAAGTACAACAACAACCCCTTATAACTCATAAAGCAACATGCATATAGGGAATCCCACCTAAGAATATAAATAACCAACACGCACCAACATAACCAAAAAACCTCTAGATAAAACAATAGAGGATGTTCAAAAGACACCTAAGATCCTCAACCTCATTTATTTTTATCTAGTTGGTTAAGTAGATTATTTTGGTCTTCAAATACTCCATTTGGATATTAGAATCCTCCATATTGTGGGTCAACATTTCGATCATTATCTTCCTAGACTCATAAATATCCTTAAGGATAATATAATTCTACTTAAGGGCCTCTAGAATATGATTTAAAGAGATATCACCAGTTATTTTCTTCTTAGGATTCTGATCCTCCATATTGTACTCTTCCTTAGGATTGAAGCCCTCGTTAGGCACAATGTGTAGATCTAGAGAGTTTTGAATGAAGGTTTCTTGTTGGTTGACCGTCTCCACTCTAGCCTCATGGTTGAAGAGCTCCATCACCCTTGCTTTCACAAATGGTATTTTCCTCCTATGGGTAGTCCCTAGACCCAAATTCTTCACTACAAACTCCTTCTTTAACCCTTTTATGGGAGTGAAAGACTCATCAAGGGAGTCCTTTAAATCATTTTTAGTCAATCTCTTTTGTAAGTCTTGGCCTTCATAAGCTAAATCTTCTTTAGACTCTACAAGTTTCAGCTTCTCACCCATGGGCTCCTAAAGAATTTTTTCACAAAATTATTTCTTCACCCTAACATGCTTGAAGATAATAAGGAGAAGACCTTGATGTAATAGAGTGGAAATTTACCTCGTTGGACAACATCAATGTTTTTCTTCACATATTTAAGAAGAAAGACTAGAAATCTCCTTCCTCTATGCAGATAATTCAAGAAAGCAAAATGGAAACTCCTCACCATAGAAGTTCTTGAGTCCAAAGTGATATACTCCATAACAATGAGGACAATATGGTTCCAAGGATGTGGTAGGGAATCCCTCATCACTCCATTTATTTCTTAGTGAGGGTGTTCATTATTGTCAAAGAATTTCTCAATATCACTGGCTAATGATTTTTTTCTCTAAGGATTCTTTCACCCTGTGCTTCACAACCAATATCCTTTACCAATAACTCAATGTCAATGGTGAACTCATAGCCAAACACCTTCACCTTCCCAACAACCCAAGGTTGAGCTATTTTATTAGATAGCTCTAGATCATATCCTTCAATATTTTTGAAAAACTATAGAAGGTTGCCCTTGTCAAAGATCTTCTAGACTTCTTTATCAATGTTCAAAAGCAATGGCTCCAAGTGCAAGTTTTATTCTACCATCTTCCTAGCATCGAAACTCAGAGAGATCCCCTTTTTACCCTCCAAACGATAAAATGTTTTCCTTTCCTTACTTTTTCGGATAAACATTCTATTTCCACCATCTCTTTGATATCTTATAGCTGATTTTTAAGCTCTTTTTTCTTCTAATTTTTTTTTTCAAAAACTTCCTTGTTCCAATGTTTTAGATTCTTCTTAATAAATCTTAGTTTCCTGGCAATTAGCATGAATTTGTCATTTGGGAACTCAACCTTCCACCACTAAAAAATAAGGGGTTCCAAATTATCTTGTCCGAGCCACGTCATCTCAAATCTGAATGGAGTTCTAAAAACTTGCAGGATTCATCAATCTCATAAAGTAGAGGATTGTAGTCAAATCTAAATTTCACGAGGGCCAAGAGAAAAGAGTCCCCAAGTAACTGTAGCCTGTAGGCTATCTTTAGAAAGCAAGATCTTATCCCATCTAGATTAAATCTTACTCTAAGTAAATTTTGCTCTCTAAAATCTACATCCATAAGTTCATTATCATTAATAAAAAGAAAAAAATCTATTGTTCCTTTCTATATAGATGGGTTACCACACCTCTCTTAACAAACTGATTCAAAGAAGAGTTAAAATCTCGAACTACAATCCAAGGGAACCCGAATAGTCATCCTTTTGTCGGCTCAAATTCTACCAGAGTTGCTTTCTACACTTACGTAATTCATACCTTTCTACCTTTCTAGAAGATGAATTAAATATCGAATTGTGGCAATGATTCATGTTAAAAGTTCATACGTTAAATGATATATTAAACCATTATGTCATGTGACAACGAAAATGCTTAAAATAAACTCAGTTATTGAAGCGGTATTCAAATTTGACCCTCCATTCCTCTTTAGTTGTTATAAGCAGGCATTAGATGAATAGACCACGCCTCTGACATTCTCACTCTCACGCCAAACAATTGTCAAGTCATACTTATAACTAGACGGCAATGAAACCGCCTAAAAATAATAGTTTTATTTTTTTCCCTATTTTCTTATCAATAGTGTCCAGGTTAAGGTTAACAAGAAATGATATTTTATTAAACTATTTACTTTTTAAGCACATGACAACAACATTTTAAAACTATATTTGATACCGTAACTAGCTGTGTCACCTTTTGATTGTTCCATGATTGGTACCGAAAGTTACTCACGGTGACAATGCAATTGTAAAGATTCGTTTATTTTCGATGGAAAAAAGAGGGGAATCTTTTGTATAAAATGCTTGCTAGCTTACACATCTATGAGCACCAAATCTTATTTGCAAATAGATTTATATGAAAAAGTTGTCGCTTTATTACATAAGGACAAAAACTAAAGGCAAAAAGGAAAGGTTGGACCATATCGCCTTAAAAACGAAAGGTTGGGGTAAAAAGGAACTTAAACTTTCATTGATATCACGTGACATATTTTCCCCTTATAAATTATTATTAGGCGATAACTATTAATGTAGCATTCTATTTTTAATTAGTCATTGTCCATGTAGAGCCCTAACGTCTAATATTTAACATTACTGTTTGGTATTATCTAAATATGCATACGAATCAACTGAAACATTTGCCAACTACTAGAAGGGTATTTTATGATAAGTTTGACTAGTTTTATTTGGCCGACCATCACATGATGAGGGACCACAAAATGTGAAAAAGATATATAACAAAAAAAATTAAATTATACTTCTTTAGTGGCCACTACTATCCCAACAACATATTCCAACTAAATAACACATAAATCATACTATATTATTTATTTGAAAATTAAGCATGCACCGACTTCTATTATGTCCCTCTCGACTAGCATAAATAAAAGGGTTTGTTTGATTAGAAAAACGAAACAAGTCTAATCGAATAGAAATCATACGTAAATGTTTGCTTTAAGACAGTGACCTCCTAAGTTGTCAAACTCTAACAACATGACGTCACGTCTCTCTCTCAAACTCCTCTACAACATGCAAAATAGAAAAATATGTAACTCTCTCAAACTCCTCTACAACATGCAAAATAGAAAAATATGTAAATAAATCAAAATTTGAAAGCCTTCGTATGGAGCCAATGACGCCCTAAAACTATATAAATACAAACAAATTTTGATGGGGTAATGAAAAGCTCTCAAGGGCAGACATTTAACTAAGAGAATTGATAAAATTATTGGCTGCAAATGATCGGAAGAGTGATGAACATGACAGACTATTTGGAATTTTCTTTTCACAAAATATTGATCATACACCAAAGCATACAATGACACATAGGTTTATATAAATGTTCACGTTACAGTTTGTTAATATATAAAAAATGCAGAAACTTTGAAAGGACAAAACGTACATAAGAGTGCATTACCTACGAATTGTTGCAGGCATGAGACTTTTAGGAAGTTGACTTGGAAAGAAACAATGGGTGTCTTGCAAATGTCTCAAGCGTTAACCTCACCTCTGATTTGATTGATTCTATGGCTAATATAATACTTATCTTAATTGCACCAAATTATAAAAATCTAATTTTATAAGAGCAACATGTGGACGGTGGAATGTTGTCATTCATAAAGGACAACATAGAACTCAATTTTTTTTTGTTTTTTTTGGATGAAGAACCTTTTATATACAACCTTTTAACTACCCACTTGCTCTCTAACTCCTCTACATGAACGGATACAACTCAATTTTAAAATTTCTATAGTCCTTCTTTTTAATATTTCTTTGCTATCTAATTTGCCTTTTATTATTATTTAAATGAGTAGCACATTATGGTTGCGGGCTTCTATGCGCTAGTATGTTTTCTTAAATAATTTGAAAGCATACGGTTGAAAGCATGTTTTGCTCCTTTCTTTTTTAATTAGGCCTGTCCTAGAGAAATGCAATATATTGACCATTTAATTTTATAGGCTTAAAATACAACATGGTTATCTTTTTCAATAATATGACTATCTTTTAATTGTTTGGAAGATTTAAACCTTGATCTCCTTTAAAAGATTGAGCTAATGTTATTTGATAATAATTTTTTATTTATTTCTAAAGCACATTAAAAGATATATTAAAATATTTATAAAAATTATTCATTTTCACTATCCCAAAGTTCAATGGATACATATTTTTTGTTCTCATTTATCTTGAGGTTTCTTTTATCTGCTTGTCTCACAACTTAGTCGACATGAGCTAATCATCAGTTTGATTATAAACATCTTTTGCTCTCCATTTGATATTTATATTTGTGTACCTTTTTTTAATGTTTATATAAAGGATTGAAATTAACAAGGTAGTGCATCTTCTTTCTTCCTAACTCTTTTGTCCACATTGTTGCCATAATATGATATATATATATATATATATATATATATATATAGGGTTATGCATAAGGGGTCGGCCCGAAATCTATTTATAAAATCAAGGCGAATTGTCTTGGAATCTCGACGAAATTTATAGAAGTATACATGGCGAATTGCATTTATTTGTCTCCAAAAATTTTCAAACCGTGGCAAATTTTTCTGTGTTGGGGGCTATGAATATCGATTTGCAAAATTTAAAAATGTATGATATTCTTAAAAGCTTTAGTCCAATATGAAAGACTTTAGGCTGACATGACAATCGATGGCATGACGATCGACTGCAAGTATGGCGATTGACTGCAGGAATACCGATCGGTTGTAGGCATGACGATCGGTTGTAGACATGACAACTAATATCGATTGACACCTCTGCAACGATAGACAAATGTCGATTGATAGTACCTACACTCGATTGGCTTATGCCGATAGACAACTCTATAATTGATCGACGAATGTTGGTCTACACCTCTACAACCGATCGAATAATGTTGATCGACATGATCCTACAACCGATAGACTAATGTTGGTCTACACCTCTACAACCAACCGACTAATGCCGATCGACACGATCCTACAATCGATAGACTAATGTCGATCGCGCCTCTGCAATCGATAGATAAATGCCGATTGACAGTCCCTGCAACCGATAGGCAAATATCGATCGACAGCCCGTGCAAATGATAGAAGAATGTCAATCGAGACCTCTGTAATTGATCGACTAATACCAATCGACACGGTCCTACAACCGACTGACTTATGATGATCAAAACCTCTACAACCAATAAACCAATTGCGCCTCTACAATCGATAGACAAATACTGATCAACAGTCCCTACAACCGGTAGGTAAATTTTGATCGATAGTTCATGCAACCGATAGACGAATGTCGATCGAAAACTTTACAATCGATCGACTAATACCGATCGACACGATCCTACAACCGACTGACTTATGACGATTAGCACTTCTACAACCGATAGACCAATGTCGATCGACAGTCTTGCAATCGATAGGCTTATGTTGATTGACACCTCTACAACCGATGACCTTTGTAACCAATTGACAAATACTGATCGACACCTTTGCAACCGATCATCTTATACCAATAGACAAGGCTCTGCAACCGATCAGTTTATTTCGACATAAACTCCTCTACAACCTTGTCAAGTTTTTTATTATTTCAAAGCTATTTTCAAGTTAGAGTATTTTTTATGTATGTTTATTGGTACCTAGTACAGTATATATATGGGTAGTATATGAGGCGATTTGGGCGGGAAAAATAAAATCATTTATAATTTGAAGGTGATTTGGGTGGGAAATATAAAATCATTTATAATTTGAAGGCGAATTGGGCGAGAAAATCAAAATCATTTGTAATTTGAAGTCGACGAATTAAAATAAAATTAGGTTCATGATTATCAATGGTGGGTGAATTTAACCCAAAAAAATTTCCACCCATAAATTTCGGGCGAATGGCCGTAGTGAAAGGATCCAAAATTAGCCTTTTCAAAATTTTAAAAGTCCTAAATAGAGTCAATTTACGATATTTCGCACTTATGCATAACCTTGTATATATATATATATATATATATATATATTTGTTTAGGAATTCTATTAAATCAATATCCCATTTATTCATCCATTTAACATTCCATTTCATCTAAATATTCTTCCTTCTGCTAAGCTTGCATCCTAATATAACCTTAAGCCACCTATCTACATTTATTTGTTTAATTTTTTTTAAACATCTGAGAAGAAAAATTCTTGTAGCTATCTCTATAGTAAAAGTAATCATTTTTGCTACATGTATTTCATATGGAATTAAAGTTTTTATTTTAAATTTGCTTGTGATCAAACAATTTTGGTTCCTCTCTATTTGTCTCCATTTTAATTTTGATGTCTTAATAGTCCACACTTTGCACCCATAAATCATCAATAACACTAGTCTACTATTTTTTATATGCTACATTATTGGCCAATCACAATTTATAATCAAACTTATATAATATAATTTTGAATGTACAAAGAAGAAGAGAGTGCATTAAATATTGTAAAATTCATCTTATTTTTAATATTAAATTAAAATAAATATTATTATTAAATTTAAATATATTTAAAAACCATTATTATAATGTTAAGATCCATAGGCATATCTAGAATAACTAAGACTAAACTAAATATTTACAAAAATCATAACTACTAATATTGAAATTTAATTGCTTAAATATAGATAATATATCACAACCCACCCTTGGCGGGACATTTGATGAGATGACACTATAATTGAGTTTATTGTTTCAATGCCTAACGTCAATTGTGTATGGATTTTGCAGGACTAATCTTGCTTGCGGGTGGGCAATATTTAGCTAACAATTTAATATTTGTGTTGATATTAAAATAGTTAGCAAAGGAGTTGACTAATATTACCTTATGCATATAATAGGTTTTGATTAAAATAATTAACCATTACTTTGACAATTCAATATTAGCTTGGACATTGATAATTGATTTAATTGGGTAAGAAAGTTTTTTAATGCAAATGATGGATTTAATTATTGTGGCAACGATCATGGATTGTTTAATATATTTTTATATAAATCAGTCTCTTTTGATTTTCCAAATGAAACAACTACTCATAATACTTTTGAAATATGGCTATTTTGATAATGAAATTGATGGCTCTTGTCAGCTGGGACTAAGCAAGGAGGTTGCATTAATGAGAGTATGCCCTTGCAAACTAGAAAAAAAATAAGGAAGGGAGTGCAAGCTAGAGGGACAAAGGAAAAATATTTGGGGGAGGAAGCTTACGATTTGGGGGCCAAGGAGAATCATAGAATATGGGAGGAGGTTCTTGGATGAAGAGGCATCTAGAGGAAGAATATCATGTTGGCTCCTCCATGACTCTGTTTTACATTATGCAACCAATTGAGCAGACATTCTTTGAATATATTGGTTTGTTTAAATTAATTTATGATGATAATTTTAAGCCAGGAGAAGTTCTAAAACTATAAATATTTAATTAATTTTTATTCTTCTCCTACGAGATATCCTCATGGCATTCTCACTTATCTCTAAGAATTTTTTACGAAGCTCCTCTAACTTTCGCTCTCTTCTCTAACTAAAGCCTTGTAATAACATTATTTTCCTCTTTGTTTTAATATCAAATTTATTGGAGCTTTACCTTTTTTTAGGGCGATCAATGATGCTCAGGTCGAAGTTTCTTATCGTTGATCAGGTGGTTTCATTTTGATCAGACCATCCCTAGGCCATTTAGCTTCACAGTGGTCGACCCTTGCTTTTATTTTTTAACTTCAGGGTCAACAACTATTTCAACCCACCCCTATGAATGACTCTTTTTACGTCTACTATTGTGAGATGCCCATCGTGTTTCAAACTAGGTTATATTCATATCTATGTAATAATTGAGCTCTCTTCAATCCTATTTCAATGACATCATGATTATTTGAGTTATACCTCAGAATTTATATAAAACCCTATTTCAATCAAGCCTTGTTATAACCCTTCGTCTGCTATGCAGAATGGTGGTTTGTGTTTCATCCACGACTATCTTTCGATGATATTTTATTGTAATTCAACTGAGTTTAGATAGTGGAGGATCCTTAGTTTTGAAGGCCTATTAGTACCCCTAAAACATGCCTCTTCTCTCTGCCTTGTTATAGTAGGATCCTTTGATTCACTCCCACCATCGCTAAATAAAGATTAACCACCTAAAGATATACCTTAGGCTAATTTCTAATGAAGAAACCATGATATATATATCTAACTATAGGTATTGTTGTTATGACCTCTATTACCATTCTTACTACAATGGAATATTAGAAAAAATTAAATCAAATTTCTAATAGTATTCAAGTTTACAATGAAAAAAAATCCAATGTTTTAACTATTTCATTCATATATGGTGGGGTAAATATAGCCATTGAAAATTAAACCCCACTTGTCATAGAAAGGATATGAAAAAGTACCTATAATGCTAGGACAAAATAGGGGTTATATTAATTTTATAAAGGTATTAGGAGGGGATATTAATAATGTAGAACTAAGAGGAAAAATAAAATTTGGGGCATATTTTGGTACGCTATGAATGCATGTGTTATGCCATAATATTATTGAATTGACACCCCATGAGTGATTATGTCATCAAATGTTTTTTTGTTACAATGAGAAAACCATCTTGTTCCCTTGGTATAACATAATCTATTTACATAATGTTGGATATTATCTTATAAACCATGTTACAAAATCTTATTAGATGAAAATTATAGTAATATTTTGTCTTATCTTTTTGGGAATTGCATAATAAAATTAAAGTTAATATTACTTATTATAGTCTTATTTCTCCTAGCCTCTTCTACCATGAATAGAATATTGGTATTTAAAATATCCCAAATATTTTAAAATAAATGTAAAATTCATTACACATGAGCACTTGTCAAATTTGAATGTAAATATATGTTCTTATAGATCCTTCATCAAAATATCACTCATCAATCTTTTATTTTTCCTATACTTGATAATTGATAGAGATTTATATAAAATCTCAAATTGATCCTCCTTATCTTGATCCTCTTCTAGTACAATAGATTTGAAATAATTAACTATTTATTTTATCTCCTATTCTTCCAAAAAATTCCCTCCATCTACACATGATATGATTTTGAACTAACAAAAGGAAAACATATTTTAATAGAAGTATAAAATACTTCAGTGTGTCTATCCCTTTATTAATCCATCTTGTTCAACATTTTTGGGTCTATTTGAAAGCATGAGGATACGGAAGCAAAAATGAAACACCAAGTGCGATGCAAGCGGAGCCAAAGATAGCGCTAAATCCTATGAATTGAAAATGCATGAAAGGAGAGAAACATAAACGAATCGAAACTAGATAGAAAACAAATATGGAGTACATCCCTTTTTATTAATTTTCTTTAAAGCTCGGTTACAACACGTCTCCTCCCTTTTCAGGGGCTAGGAGCGTTAAATAGGATTTCGTTACACCATGGGTGGTATGCCTTCTTTCGCGTGCCCACATGTAAAATGGGTGGACCAAACGTTGTCGCCTCTTGCGTGAGGAGGTCTTTGATTCTTTGCTGCTCCTTCAGTGTCAAGGTCCTGCATTCAAGGAAACATAAAACAATTAGTAGCACCTGCGGATGAAATGAAACATGCAATCCCCGAGCCTAAGATTAGTGCATGCAAAAGGATAAATAAAACGATAACTAAAATAGATCTAAATAAGGTAAAAACTTGATAAAGGCATGAGAACATCATCGGGAAGGCACTGCAAAAAGAATAGTCAAGAAATTCGCCACGGATTTCTAATCGCTCCGGGGTGGGATGATTATACCTACAACAAAATTTTAGAAAGCACTGTCCCAAATGTCCCATCCGAGAGGCTCCAAATCACCTGTAAAGTTGGGGGTTAGGTGAAATAGGGTATTTTGGAAAGACCCAGAAGGTTAGATTTTTCCCATTCAGCCTCTATCACTGGGAATTTGATGATTCTACCTGAATGTTAGCGAAAGCAAGAAATAACAAAACATGATCAAAACTGCTCATAATTATATGAAATTTGAAGGCAAGACTATCTAAGCAACCTAGAATAAAATGCAAAAATAACAGAACTGAAATTTGCTACATATTTCTAATCGCTCCGGGGTGGGGCGATTAGGACTGCAACAGTGCGGGGGCACCCGGGGGCAGGACGCCCGCCGTTTGGGGCTCAATTTTGGCAGCAATCCACTTGGGATGGGTCCAAAACCTCTTATGGGGTGTTGTCGACAAATTTGGGTGGGATACTGTGGCCAAATGTCGGGTTTGGGGTCCGAATTGTGCTTCCAATAACCACCCAATGACCTCCCTTCCAAAAGAGGGATCAAGGATGTGAGAGGCACAATCAAAAGTGAGTATGCAAAATGGCAACACTTCGTTGCTCAAAATGCTTCTTCTTTGTGTTCTCTTTTGGGGTGAGAAGACTCACCATTTTATAGACCTGACGGTCTCTGTGTATAAGCATGCAGAGGCGCCACTTGGCAATCATGCCTTTCCAGGGGGGAGAAGATTCCTCCCTAATTAAGGGCTCCATGACTACCTCTGTAACTGCCTCTAGTGCTCTAAAATGCTCACTTGCACTCACATGCAATGAAGGAGGAGTTAAGTGGCGCGTCTGGGCTGCCATTTGTCGGGGTTTGACCTTTTGCCAGTCAAACCTGCTATTCGCCCCACCCAGGAGCGAATACTGCTAATCGTCCCACGGTGGGATGAATAACAGTTTGTAATCGTTTCAGGGTGGAACGAGTAAGGAGCAGACTGCCTAAAAGGTGCCAAATTGACCTCTGACCTTCCAAAACTATTGTGAGAGTGGTTAGGACCACTTTTTAACCTCTGGGGGCTGCCCTGGGGGTTGTTTGTGTCAACTCGATCAGTTTTTACAGTCACATAATCGGATTGGTACTATTTTGGTGTCTATAGATGCCCCTTTTTGGGATGTGTTGTGCATGGTGCAGTGCTAAGCAAAAATAGATAACCAAAGCACTAATGATTAAGGTTTCTCAGTGACCTAACCAACTTTTGATACCCAAAGTGTGGAAAGGGCATGCATTCTTGAATCCTTGCTTATAACGAGCTAAGGAACTTAATTTAAGTGTTAACCTTTTTTGGTGAGGTGATACTTGATCTTGGACATTGTTCAGTCATGAATAGGCAAAGGGCACAACCTTTTGTCTGTGGGAACCTTGAGCTCATGATTCACAAATGCCAAGTGTTTGATCAACTTGTGATTATTGCTTATTTACTGCCCCAAGCAGGGGCGTGATTATCTTTGTCAATGATTCTTTGAATGCACGCCATTTCCTTGATTGGGTGTGTATTTGTTGATTGGTGACTAAGTGTGACTACCCCCTCAAGCGATGAATCGATGAGGGAATGACCTACATGAGAAAAGTGACGCGTCGCTTGACCCAAGGTGACTTGTGGTAAGGGTGCCTTTCAGTTGTTTATTTGTGAATGTGTGTGCAGTTTCCCAACATTTAGACCTATTTTTGGTGGGTGTTAACCCTTTTGGTGACGTTGTTTGGGGTTGAAATTGTCGAAAATTCGTCTTCCCGTGGAGCGGTCTGGCTATGGTAGCCTTCTTGGGGAGTAGGATAGTGACAATTTGTGACCCCGACATCAGTGTTTTAATGCCAAGAATGTCAAGTGCAAAAGCACTCTCTTTCGACAAATTTATTGTTTTTTGTGTTGCATTTTTTTGCTTTTTTTTTATTTTCTTGCTCTGTAATCGTCCCGGGGTGGGACGAATTCCAGTTAGTAATCATCCCAAGGTGGGACGAGCACTAACTAGAGTGCTCGTTCCAGGGTGGAACGATTACAGGCCTAAGAGGCTATTTAAGGGCCAAAACTAGGGTTTGAGGTCATTATCATTCGATTTTTTCTGGCGATTTGGAGCTCTAAGCAGGAGGAGGTCAAGTTTGCGAAGCGAAGCGTTGCCGAATTTTTCCCGACACCATGAGTGCACGAACCAGATCGAGCGGCGGAGCCAAAGCGAGACCGGTAAGTGCTCCTTCTCGTTTAGTTGGCTTGCATTTTTTTTTACATTTTAAAGCCGCAATGTGTCTCTTTTGTATTTGGTTTTTCGAGTTTTTTTTTTTAAATGAAACCCTAAAAAAAAAAATTGTTTTGTTTTGTATGTGTGTGAATTTGTGCTTTGTATGGCTTCATTAGAACTTAGATTGAAACCCTAGTGGAAACCATGTTTATTTTGCATTTGTTGTAAACTAAAAGAAACCCTAGTTTAACAAAGATCAAAACTTAGCTTAAAAACTGAGCTTAAAAACTTAGCTTAACCCTAGTTGTTTTTTTTTTTTTTTTTGTAGTTATTTGTCAGTGTAGACTAAGGGTAAACCCTAGGTTAACTAAAAATTTTGTTTTTGAATTGTTTGTTTATTTTTTTGTAGTTATTTGTTAGTGTAGACTAAGGGTAAACCCTAGGTTAACTGAAAAAATTGTTTTTGAATTGTTTGTTTGTGTTTTTTTGTAGTTATTTGTCAATGTAGACTAAGGGTAAACCCTAGGTTAACTGATTTTTTTTTTTTGAATTGTTTGTTTGTTTTTTTGTAGTTATTTGTCAGTGTAGACTAAGGGTAAACCCTAGGTTAACTGAAAAAAAATTTATTTGAATTTTTGTTTTTGTTTTTATTTATCAGTTTAAACGTAGAGTTAAAAACCCTAGGTACTGACAAACTATGTTTTTTGATTTTTTTTTTGTTTGTTTTAATGTTTTTGTTTTGTGTCCTTTGGCAGGTTGTGAAGAGCCCGTATCGTGTGCCGACGGTGTTCTCTGAAGCGCGGGAGGCACTAACTGTGGCTGACTGGGAGTGGCTTGATGCCCTTGGGCTCAAGCAGGTGATGCGATTAGAGCCTGTGGTGGGGGATCAGGCCTATCTGATGACCTTGATCAACTTGTGGGATCCCCACACCAATACCTTCCATCTTCCAATAGGGGAGATGATAGTGACTCTCGAGGACTGTCCAGCCTGGCTCGAGGTTGGAGAGTGGCTCCGACGGGTGTGCAGGGGGAGATGGCTGATAGGGTGACACGGGACCGAGCAGGAGTACTTCCCATACGTCCGAGTGACACGATAGTTTAGGGTGCGCTAGGGGTTTCCTGGTGAGCCCTTGATCTATCGACGTCGAGGTGACGAGAGGACTCTGGCCTGGCTGATCATCGAGCCGCTTGGTGAGGAGTCGAATCCTACGATCGATGTCCCTAATGTGGACAATGTCAAGGCGACCGTTGAGTACAACTAGTGGTGGACACTATGGCAGTTGCGGGGAGAGGGGCCTCTAGGAGGGGCAGATGCGACAGAAACAGGTGGGTAGGGTGGAGAGGCACCAGGAGAGGGTTGGGGGGTTTCGCTAGAGGACGCGGACATGGTAGAGGTTGAAATTTTTGGGGGGGATGATTTTGGTATTCTGAAGTAGTCGAATACGTAGGACATCTCGAAGCAGTGGGGCCGTAGCAGCCCACAGTCCCGAATATGCCTATGCACCCAGCTGTCCCAGAGGGTGTGGAGGTGAGGGATCGCATTGAGATAGCATGATTGGAGGAGCTACTTCAGAGATGGGATGAGGAGCTTGGGGAGGCTTTGCAGGAGAGGGATCTCCTACGGACTCATTTGGTTGAGTGGGAGAACGCATTTGTTGTGTACCACCGGTGGGATGGGGACACAAATGTTGCATGGGAGAGGGATCTCCTGCGAACTCAGTTGGTGCAACGTGATGATGTAGTGGTTGCGTACCATTGATGGGAGGTGGATTGGTTTTGATACCGAATGGATTTGGAGGGAGATATTATCTGCCTCAGTGGATGGTTACCTAAGCTCCCTAGAGGTGGGTCTTTGCACTGGACGAGAGATAGTGATATTGAGTAGTAAGCATCTTCTCATCACAGGCGGTTGGATGAGGAGGGCGCTAGTGGGCATGATGTGGGGGCTAGCAGTAGCCGCCCTGAGAGGTCCCATAGGACCCATACCACAGGGGGTAGTTCCCGTCACATCGATCCTGCATGATCATGGTGGCCGATGCCCTAGGCTTGGGGGTTTTTGAGTTTTTGCTTTGTTTTGCTAGGTTAGAGGACCGACTTATTGTAGCTTACGGGCATTTTGATGATATATATATACCTGAATTTTCTTTGTGTTTATACAGTTGTCATGATTTATTTTTTCTGTTTATGCACATTTATTTATGATGATGTATGCATGTGTTATTATGAATGTGATGTTTCCTTGTCAAGGGTGTGTAGTACGAATCCTTACGATTATGGGGACCAAACTTACAATTGTGGGGACCAAAGGTGTTTGGAGATGTTGATGATGGATTGTTTGGGATTTTGCTTTTTAATGGCATTGATCCGTTTAGGCCTTGGGGACGACTACCCATCCTTGTCAGTGGCGTGTAGTACGAATCCTTACAACTTTGGGGACCAAAGGCGTTTGAGGATATGATTGATAGTGGTGAAAACCACTGTTTATTATGGGGGATGGATGTGGAAGAGCTTGTCCTTTTGTCAATTCTTAGCATTCTCGAACCATTCGCATAGGGGGATGAATAGGCTAACCTTTCACCTATGGTACCCTAGACTTCTTTGTAGGTTTCTCTTGCATTCACACAACTTGGGAGTTATTTTATGTGTTTTAACTTGTGTAGGGATGTTATGTAACTAGGCGTGATCCAAGTAAAACTCTACCTTTGTAAAATTTGTCTGACTTTGTATGATTTTTGGCTAGAATTTTAAAGACAGTTGAATAACGAAAACCCTAAATACATTAGGAGACAACTGACTATGCTAAAAAATGTGGATTGGTGTTATTCTTGGATGTATGTGTTTATAAAATGAATTAAATGTGGAAAATGATGGAATTGCCTAGAAATTATAGTCTATGGTGTTTGTGACATGTATGACCAGCAAATATGCAATGGATGTATGTGATGCCTAATGCAATGGATTTTTTTGTATTTTGATTTTTACGAGTATGCATGGAATTGAGATGCAATTTTTTTTGTTATTTTTTTGATTATTTTATTGTTTTGTTTGTTTTTGAATATTTGTTTTTGACCAAGCGATTGGGGGAACCCTTGGAGCTTTTGGGTTGACCAAAGGGTTTATGGATACCTTTGGGGCATTTTTAGGTTGACCAAGCGATTGTTGGAATCCTTGGAGCATTTTGGTTTGACCAAAGGGATTGTAGGAATCCTTGGGACTTTTGGTTTGACCAAAGATATGTATGGGTACCTTGGGGATCTTTTGAGTTGACCAAGCGATTGTAGGAATCCTTGGAGCTTTTGGTTTGACCAAGTGATTGTAGGAATCCTTGGAGCTTTTGGTTTGACCAAGCGATTGTAGGAATCCTTGGAGCTTTTGGTTTGACCAAGCAATTGTAGGAATCCTTGGAGCTTTTGGTTTGACCAAGTGATTGTAGGAATCCTTGGAGCTTTTAGGGTGGGCTATGGCTCTCTAAATGTGGAATGGCCTCAAATGAATGATGTTCAAGGGTTCTAGTTCCTTGATTCCTTCAAGAGAGGCGAGCCGATATGTTCCAGGTCCTATTTTACTATCAATTACATAAGGACCTAACCAATTCATCGTGAACTTGTCCCTTAGATGGGGTGGCAAGTTAGAATTTTGTTGGTTCTCTTTTAAGACCAAATCACCAAGTCCCTTAGGTGAACTTTCATGTTGTATGCTTTCTTAAGTCGCTCTTGATAGATATACAAATGCTCGAGAGCATTGACGTGTCATTCATCGAGCAACGTAAGTTGGTCTAACTGGGCCTACCATGCAGTGTCATCATCGATGAACTCTTGCATTGATATGCGTAGGGAAGGTATTTCCAACTCTAGAGGCATGACTACCTCGGAGCCATACACTAGTGAAAATGGAGTTACCCTAGTGGGCATCCAAATGCTAGTGTGATAAGCCCATAGGGCAAGTGGGATTTGAATGTGCCAATCCTTATGACTATCTACGATCATATTTTTGAGGATAGCAACTAGCATTTTATTTGACGCCTCTACTTACCCATTTGCCTACGGATAATAGGGTGTTGAAAAATTGTGCTGAATTTTGTACTTTTTGGTCAAAGCATGCATGTCTTTATTCTTGAATGACATCCCATTATCCGAGATTATCTTGGATGGAATACCAAAATGACATATGATGTTATGTAAAATAAACTCTACAATGCGGGTTCCAGTCGTAGAGGTAAGCGGAATTGCTTCCACCCACTTGGTGAAGTACTTTGTGGCCGTTATGATGAACATGTGATGACATGATGATGCGAGGGAGATCTTTTCGATTAGATCTAAGCCCCAATGTGAAAACGGCCAAGCCGATTGGATCGGTTGCAAGGCCTGAGAAGGTATGTGTGTCAAATTAGCATGGTGTTGACACTTCACGCACTTCTTTACATACGCACAACAATCTCGCTCTAAAGATGGCCAATAATAGCCCATGCGGAGAATGCACTTTGTGATGGCCATACCACTGAAGTGGCCACCGCATGTACCATCGTGCACTTGGGTGATCGCCCAAGTGGACTCCTGTTGGTCCAAGCAACGAAGGAGGATTCCTTCATAGCTCTGATGATACAAAATATCTCCTAGCAAGACATGTTTAGCCGCTTTCTGTTTAAATGATATTTTCGTGGTGTGTGTCAATCCAAGTGGGAGGTTACCTAACTTGAGGTAATCCCTTATGGGTGTGTACCAATCCTACTGATCAGAAACCTCGATGGTATGAACATCCAATCCCTCTTGAAGTTCATCCCTAGCAAAATATGAGCAAGAAAGAACTTGTAAGAATAGCGTTGTGTTGTTATTAAGAGGAGTAGGGGAGAATAAGGACCCCTAGTTGGCGTGATTCAGACAATCATGGATTCGAGAGAACTTATCCGGGGATGGTTCAATCTGGATCAGGTGGATTCCTGGCATTAAGTCAGAGCTTGCACACTCCATCATGGATTGCGATAGTGTTTTGACTTGAATGGTTGTCATATCACCAAAAATGTCTTCCGGGATTAGTGACCCCAAGGAGGCCATAGTATCCACAAAATGATTCGATGATCGAGGGAGTGCCTCGATGTCGTACCATTCAAGCTTTGCCAGGAATTTGTCCACAAGGGTTTTGTAGGCCTATAGAATTGGGCATTTACATTGGAATACCCCTTTTACTTGGTTAACAATTAATAGTGAATCACCAAAGATGTTTAAACGTTTGATGTTCATGGTGATTGTTGTCTGAAGACCTATGAGCAAGGCTTCATATTCGACATTATTGTTGGTGCACAAGAAATTTAATTTAAATGATAGAGGCATTGGAGCCCCTTACGGTGTGAAGAATACAATTCTTGTGCCACCCCCTTGCTCACATTTAGAACCATCAAAGAATAGGGTTATGTCGGCCTGTGACTCAGGCTCATTAGAATATGGTGATTTTGAGACATGGAAGACCCCATCATCGGGTAGTTCTATGGTCAGAGGCTAATCATCTTTGAGAGGAGACTCTGCTAGTTGATCTGCTATGACTTAAAATTTGATGGATTTCTGCCCAATGAACTCAATGTCAAACTCCATCAACAACATGATCCATTTCACCGTGTGGCTACTATGATAAGTATGACTCATCATGTACCGCAATGGATTCTCCTTAGACACAACATACATCGTATTGCTCAACATGTAGTGGCATAGCTTTTTGGTAGAAAATACCACTGCCAAGCATAGCTTTTCAACGTATGCATAGTTAAGTTCATAACTGACCAGGGTGCGGCTAAGATAGTAAGTAGCCTGTTCTTTGTGTAGTTCATTTTTCTGGGATAGCATGGCACCCAGTGCCACCTCAATAGCTGAGATGTATAAGTAGAATGACACTCCTGGTCTAGGTGGTGCCAATACTGGTGGTGAAGCCAAGTATTATTTGATGTCATCAAAGGCTAACTGGCACTTGTCATCCTAGTGAAATGCTACCCCCTTGTGCAATAATTTATTCATGGGTCGACACTTGTCAGATAACTGCGCTATGAAGCGCTTAATTGATGTGACCTTTCCCTATAGGATTCTGAGTTGCTTGATGGTAGTCAGGGGAAGCATTTCAAGGATTGCTTTGACTTTTTTTGGATCCACCTCTATTCCTTGTTTTGAGACTATGAAACCCAAGAGTTTTCCAGATGTGATGCCAAATACACACTTCTTGGGGTTTAGTCTGACTTTATGTTCAATGAGGCGATCGAGGATCTTGCTTAGGTCATTGAGATGATCTGAGCGCAAAAGAGATTTGGCCAACAAATCATCCATGTAATCTTCCAAAGTTTTATGCATGTGATCATGGAAGATGTATGTCATGGCACGTTGGTAGGTGGCGCCAATATTTTTAAGGCCAAAGGGCATGACCTTATAACAAAATGTCCCCCAAGGCATGGTGAACGCCATTTTTAGTTGGTCCTCGGGATTGATATGAATTTTATTGTATCCCGAGAAACCATCCATGAGGGAAAGCATTTCATGGCCCACTGTAGCATCTACCAATGCATTGATGCTAGGCAAGGGGAAATCATCCTTAGGACTTGCTTTGTTTAGATCTCAAAAATCAATGCATATGTGAATCCTCCCATCAAGATTTTTGATGGGCACCATGTTGGACGTAATCCACGCAGATGACAAACTGTGCATCCAATAGCTTTTGTAATTCATCTTTGACCATTAAGGCCATTGTTGGGTGCATCCTACGTAGTTTTTGCTTAACTGGATTGACTGTCGGATCAAGCGTTAGATTATGCGTGACTAGCTACGGGTCTAGCCCCGACATGTCTTTGTAGGACCATGCAAAAACCTCCTCTTTGATAAGGGAAATATAGTCGGCTTGCTCTTTAGGGGATAGGCTTACCCCTAGCTTGATTATCCATGGATTCATTGGATCAGAGACGATGTCTACGTCAGTCGTCTCCTCGACTGACATGTGGGATCCATCCTCCAACTGGTGTGGAGTTGGGATCAGGTGGATATCATTTGCTGAATTTAGATCTACGTTTGGAACGTTTGGTTCCTCTTTAGCATGGAAGATATCCTGAGTCTGTCTTGGGGTGAAATGGAACATCCCACCACAAGGCCAATACTCTGATGGGGATGGTGGTGTGTCAGTGTGATCCTAGTCTATAGCATCTAAGTCTAGATATAATGACTGTGTTGGGTCAGCTGGGTTATGGATGGGGGTAGTTAAGTCAATGGAGATCATGTTGATGAAATGGTTTTGGTCTCCATTACCGTAGGTGTGGTGACTCGGACATCCTTGGGGATCTCTGTGCTCTGAATCTGGCTCTAGAGGTATTGGCATGAATGGATCGACCCTATGTGTGAATAGGAGGATAGGGTCTGCCCTTGGTACTGATGGATCTATAGGATCTTTTGGCGAAAGGTGCCCTTTGTATACCTAAATTTGCGGGTGCAGTAGTTGGTCCAACTATGCCTGGTTTAGGTGCCACCTATGCCTTGGCCCTATGTGTAGCTATTCAAACATGTCGTCAATGCCCATGGGGTAGTGATGTTGTCGCATATGATGGAGATAGGCCATCTCAGTTTCATCTTCATAATCACTGTCAAATATCCAAAGGCCTTCGTTGGTTCCAACAATTGTTTGTGATATTTGAGGCTTGTCCTACTCAATAAAATTGATATGGTCCCATCGGGGTTGTTCCACTCTCTTTGGGGGGACCTAATTTTCTTAAGGTGGCACTTGCTCGATTGGAGCATCCAAATGGAACATTGCCAAGAGGCTTTCTTGGTAGTCATCCATGGGGGTCACTTGTGAGTGATTGCTATCCGATTCAAAAGGGTCCCATGGTGCTACCTCATATTTTGACTCATCTTCTAAAGATCCTTCTTGACCTTGTCTATTTCCCCTTTGTATGTGAGTCCTCGAACTTTCTCCTTTCTCAAGTTAAGGGAAAGGGTTGTTAAGGTCAACAAGGTTGGTTGTCCACAATGGGAGGTAATCCCCCAATGTGTATGTTGTGTTAGGATTGGTATATGGATATAATGCCAACCCATCCTTGTTGTCGATCCCTAGGCCTTACATGTTCTCTACCAAGATGTCCAGGGGTAGGAGGTGGTTGAACCCTACTCCTGATTTTTCATGTGGCATCTGATATCTTGGTTGGCAAAGAATGTGCACTCCTTGCTCATATCTGCCCAACCCATATCCATGCCAATTGCATTGGCCAAGATATCTTAAAGCGAAATCTAGGTTGGACAAATAGTTGATGTCCTCAACAAAAGGGTCTTCATATTCTTCTTCTAGCATGTAGGGTTCGATGCCATTATCAAGGCCCCCATATACAAATTTTGTCTAGTTTGGCGGGTAGCCTAGAGGAACAATAGTGCCTCTAGGGAGGCGAGGTCTCCCCATGTCCTGCATGGACTCAAGTGCGGGCGTTGCTACAATGTTTCACACCAGATACTCCCCCAAGCCCGTATTGGCCATCTCAATAGTGATTGTTGGTGGTTGAGGGGGAGGGAATGGGAGTTCTTCCTGAGTCCACTCCATGTTAGGTGAACTAGGCATCTCGACTTCCATTCGGCTAGGCATCTCTTCGATAGAGATGGTTGAGACTAATGGCGGTGCCTCTTCCAGGGGTTTCTTCCCATTGTCCTTCAGTGTGGCCACCGTAGGTGGCATTGTTGGTGAAGGACCAGATGATGAATATGGACTCGATTGGGGATTTGATGGACTTAACAACGGGGATGCATGCAGAATCAGACCCTATTTAGATGGATTCAACTAAAAATCCAAATGTGTTTATGGAAGGGTCTATTGCGGCATCAGTTGCACCGCATTGCAATACTTGAAGGGTTCTAAGTCCACCGAGACTACATGCACTTGCCCTTCGAATGTATACTTTAAGCATTGGTGGGCTATTTAAGGGACACACTTCATGTCCCTGATCCATGGCCGACCCAGAAAAATGTTATAAGCCATCTCACCCTCCAAGATGTGGCACAATGTAGGAATAGTCTTTTGTCCCACTTGGATGGGTAGGAAAATTATGCCAATTGTCGAGCATATCGCATCATTGAATGCTCGCAGAGTGTAGGTGGAGGCCACGATGTGAGATGCTAGCAACTTCAAATGTTTCAATGCCACTATTGTAATGATATTACTAGACGAGCTAGTGTCCACCAACACCCTCTTATATGAAATCCCATTGACCCGCGCAATGATGTGCAAGGGTGGATCCGCCATGTCACCAGTAACTGATTTCAATTCATCCTCTCTAAAGGTGATGACTGGCTTAGTGCACCGCTTGACATGCCTAATGAAGTTGTTGAAAGAGTTTGCTTCATGGGGCTGCAACTCGATGGCTTTAAGTATCTCCATTAGAGCCTCCCGATGGGGTGATGATTGTTGTATGAGCTCGTAAATGGAGAGCCTAGCCGACGTGGTCCTCAAACTCTGGGTGAGTTTGGTCTAAATTGTGGCCACTGGTCTAGGTGGAGGAGGTTGCGTAGGGTGTTGTTGTGGTTGTGACATTGTTGGCACCTCTCCTGTAGCTGCCATGGGGGTAGTTGTACTCGAGTACCTTTTGCTTTGAGTCACTATACTGATCATCCCTACATACCCTTTCATGGGGCAATTCTATGTCACCTCATTGACTTGAAGGGTTTTTACCTGCGTTTCATGAGCAAGCAGGGGGTCTTTGAAGACTCCCATGTATTGGTTGTTTGGCGCTATGGGATTGTCCACCGCCAGCGTCCTGTTGTCTATTATATCTTGCACCAAGACTTTAAACTTCCAACATGTATTAAGATCATGTCCCTTCTATCAGTGAAACCTATGATACAAGTATTCCCTATAGCCCTTAGGTTTTGGAGCGTTGGGGTCTACGGATCAAGCCTTTGGCAAGTTTATCAAGTTTTTCACTGACAAGCGATCAAACAAGGAGTCTTTAGTCTCGGTGTAAGGTGTGAATTGTCGCCTAGGGTGACGCTGCTGATTTTGATCTTGTCGATGATTTTACCTTTCATAATTGTCAAGAGGGACCGCCTGATAGTTAGCCTTTTGGGGTTGTGTTGCTTGTATAGGCTTAGGTATATTTATAGCAACCTGATTGACCACAACGGGTTTTGGTTGCATGGTCCCTGTCTTGGTGTTTTTAGACCATTCTTTCTTCTTTGGCTTGGCAATCTCGCCATCCTAAATCTTGATCTCCTCAATGATTCTAGCTTGCACCAAAGCTTCCTCTAAAGTGGCATATTGATAGAGCTACAATAACATGGATATCGATCTCAAATAACTCTTTGAGAACATTTGGGTAAGGTCAGCCATAGGAGGGAGGTAGGGTAGCTTTGAAAGCAATGTCCTCCACCGATTCCCATAGGCCACCATGGTTTCTTCCTCATATTGCCTGAGGCTAGCTAGGTCGCTTAGTGATGCCTTCTTCTTGGTGTTGAAGGCAAAGTGTTCGAGGAAGCATACACTAGTTGATCCAAGTTACTAATGTTGTGCTTGGGCAACTGAGTGAACCAATCCAAGGTAGGGCCTACGAACGTGGTTATAAATGTTCTTAGAAGCAAAGCATCATTGTCCTGAATGCCAAAGCATTGGCTCAAGAATCTAGTCATGTGCTCGTGGGCATCCTCCTCCCCTCTAAAGATTGCCAACTAGGGTAGTTTAAAGTGTTTATGGTATGAGGGTGCCGACATTGACTGATGCACAGGGTGACTACGGAGTTGGCGTAAAGTGGGCTTTTGGGGCCTAGAAGTCTTGGTCTCCATAGACTCTAAGCGCTCTAGTAGCACTTTATATGCATCGAAATATTTGATCTCTTCCTCCCTGGTTTGTTCCCATTGCGGGTTGTGGGGAACTTGAGGCCTATGGAGGGGTGGCCGGATAGCACCCCCTCTACCTGGATAGGGCATTTCAGCCCGCTCTTCTTCTTTCTCATACTCCCTATAGGCTTCTTGAGGAGTCTTTGGGCGAGACCTATAAACATGGGTGGGTCCCCACGGAGGGTGCCCATCATTGTTCCTGGGAGTGGCCTCCCGCTCAGGTCTAGGAGGTCTTAGAGGCAACACTTGGTAAGGTCATGGGGACCTATCTCGCACCAAGGGGTTGCACCTCTCATATAGTTTTGCTCTTTGGGTGTGAGGGGTTGGAACCCTCTCAGGCATAGTGTTATGGAGTAGCTCATCTATTTGACGCCGAATGCACTCTTTTCTAAGGCGATACAGGTGCTCCAACTATTGTTGGTCTTGCTCAAGCTGCATGATTTGTGCTTGGTGGGCAACATGTTTGGCAAATTCCAAGTCAATTTGTTCCGTTATCTTGAGTCTAGGAGGCCTAGATGCCTCTCCTACATATTTATCTTGGTTGTGATGATCCGAGATCTCTATAGGTTGCTTCCCTCTATCGAGGTTGGTGGCATTCACCCGAGGCTCTAGCCTTAGTAGGTGATCTTGATAGATAGCAGGTGTGGAGGCGCATTGCTCCCATGCTATGTATTGCTCTTGAGGAATTTAATGGTCTTCCTCGTTCTCCCTTTCGTATATTGGAAAGGGGTAGGCAGAGTTGGCTCGCCCTATCTAAAGAGCCTTGTGCTCTGGATTTCGCTTGTTATTCCTAACAGTGATGGGGGATAGAGGAGGGATGATGTAATCATGTGGCCCCTCCTTATGGACCCTAATATATTCTAGCACTTCATCGTGTGGTGGTCACTCATAACGAGTGTCTAAGGGGGCCTTCCTATGTATTGAGTGCCATGTGTAGGGACTCCTGAAAAGGCCTATGTTGAACGGGAGTGCCCCTTGAAGGGGTGCCTCTATAGTCCTATTCTAAAATGGCACGATGTGGACTATCTTGTGGGTCAGGCCGCCAAGGTGGTATGACCAAGTCCTTGGGGCTATAGCGGAGGTGACTTGTGCCTCCTTGTACACTTTTCACAACCTCTGCCCATGATTGGGCTTGGCTACTGGTGTACACCATGGTGGTGTTTCTCTACAAGCTATGTAGGTTTTTATCTTCATTATGATTTTTATTTTTATTTATTTTTTTTCTACACTAAACAAACAAGAGCCACACAATCAAAGTGATTATCTTGTTTATAGATTAAATGTGTGCCCTAAATCTGGTTTAGTGTGTTTTGATTTTTGTTTTGCAAGCTTTGTAAAGAATGTGTTGTTGTATATGCAATATGATGTATCTTATATCTCCCAAAATGGTCACCCCTTCGATATACCACTGCCATGCCGTTATACCAAACCTCTCAATATACCCACCCTTACGTGAGGGAAACTATTGGTACGTGAGAGCAGAATGGTACGTGGAACATAGGCGATACGAAAGGGGGATCACCCTATTTTTGACACCTACCATAGAAGACTTATCCTCATGAGTTGGGAATCACCCTAGCTACACTCGGTCAGTTTTTGTCAAGACTTACGTCTAGAAACAGTAGCGATCAGGGTTTATGGATGCAAAAATTCAAGCCAAGGTGGTGATGAAATCCACCGTTGGTCTTGATCAAGGGTTGGGGTTTTACGACCAACTCCTTGTTGTTTAAATTACCACGTGGTGTGTGGGGTTCTTTTTAATTTGCATAAATGAAGAAAACAAGCATTAAAAACTCTCCTATGCAAGAAAATAACCAAAAAATAGAAAATAGAAAGCAGAAAATGACAGAAGGTGTTTAGGACCCCTACCTCTTCTCTGCCCAAATCGGATGCCTCTGAGTTTCTGCCTTGAAACTACATAGAGAGCTATTCATCCCTGGGTGGGATGAATAAAAAAATTGTATTCATCATAGGGTGGGGCGAATGCCCATTTGTCCCTGGATAAGATGAATTCCAACTCTGTACTCATCACAGACTGGAACGAACAATAGTCCAGCATTTGAAAACTTGGTACCTGTAAGAAAAAACAAGCAATTTTTGATCAGAAGTTTGATCTCAAAAATAGAGGACAACGTCCCACCATGATTGCCATTGAAAGCACGAGGATACGGAAGCAAAAAGGAAACACCAATTGCGATGCAAGTAGAGCCAAAGATAACGCTAAATCCTATGAATTGAAAATGCATGAAAGGAGAGAAACATAAATAAATCAAAACCAGATAGAAAGCAAATATGGAGTACAACCCTTTTTATTAATTTGCTTTAAAGCTTGGTTACAACACATCTCCTCCCTTTTCAGGGGCTAGGAGCGTTACATAGGGTTTTGTTACACCATGGGTGGTATGCCTTCTTTCGCGTGCCCACATGTAAAATGGGTGGAACAAACATTGCCACCGCTTGTGTGAGGAGGTTTTTGATTCTTTGCTGCTTCTCCGGTGTCGCGGTCCTGTGTTCAAGGAAACATAAAACAATCAGTAGCACCTGTGGATGAAATGAAATATGCAATCCCTGCAAGGCATGAGAAAACCACCAGAGGCACTGCAAAAAGAATAGTTGGGAATTTTGCTATGGATTTCTAATCGCTCCGGGGTGGGATGATTAGACCTGCAACAAAACATCAAAAAGCACTGTCCCAAATGTCCCATCCGGGAGGCTCCAAATCACCTACAAATTTTGGGGGTTAGGTGAAATGGGGTATTTTGGAAAGACCCAGAAGGTCTTATTTTGCCCATTCTGCCTCTATCATCGGGAATTTGATGATGCTACCTGCATGTTAGCGAAAGCGAGAAATAACAAAAACATGATCAAAACTTCTTAGAATTATATGAAATTTGAAGGCAAGCCTATCTAAGCAACCTAGAATAAAATACAAAAATAACAGAACTAAAATCTTCTACATATTTCTAATCGCTCTAGGGTGGGGCAATTAGGATTGCAGTAGTGCGGGGGGCACCCGGGGGTAGGACGCCCGTCATTTGGGGCCCGATTTTGGCACCAATCCACTTGGGATGGGTCCAAAACCTCTTATGGGGTGTTTTCGGCAAATTTGGGTGGGATACTGTGGCCAAATGTTGGGTTTGGGGTCCGAATTGCACTTCCAATAACCACCCAATGACCTCCCTTCCAAAAGAGGGATCAAGGATGTGAGAGGCACAATCAAAAGTGAGTATGCAAAATGGTAGCACTTCATTGCTCAAAATGCTCCTTCTCTATGTTCTCTTTTGGGGTGAGAAGACTCACCATTTTATAGACCTGACGGTCTCTATGTATGAGCATGCAGAGGTGCCACTTGGCAATCATGCCTTTCTAGGGGGGAGAAGATTCCTCCCTAATTAAGGGCTCCATGACTGCATTTTTAACTGCCTCTAGCACTCCAAAATGCTCACTCGCACTCCCATGCAATGAAGGAGGAGTTAAGTGGTGGATCTGGGATGCCATTTGTTGAGGTTTGACCTTTTGCCAGTCAAACCTGCTATTCACCCCACCTAGGAGTGAATACTGCTAATTGTCCCAGGGTGGGATGAATACTAGTTTGTAATCATCCCAGGGTGGAACGAGTAAGGAGTAGAGTGCCTGAAAGGTGCCAAATTGACCTCTGACCTTCCAAAAATGTTGTGAGAGTGGTTAGGACCACTATTTAACCTCTAGGGGCTGCCCTGGGGGCTGTGTGTCAACTCGATCAGTGTTTGCAGTCACATAATCGGATTGGTGTTGTTTTGGTGTCTACACTATTATGTCTCTTTATTTCCTAGTATGTTATAATAATTAGGTTGTTGTTGTTTTTTTGTGCATATGTTTTCTAGTTCACTCCTTTGATTTTAATATCTATTATAAATGTTTGAGGTAAAATTAAGTTTTCTCTTTATATTAAATATGTTACCTAAGGATTTGATATTCTAGATATTTGTTTATCCCTTTGGATATTTTCGTTTTTTGACAAAGCTTGTACACACATGATCCTTCAAATTTTTCTTCAACATAGCATAATATGATTGTTTAGGAAAACTAGTTCCTAAATCCATGTGTATTGAAAATGATATATTTGAGTATGAACATTAATAAGGAGGTTACATCTTAAGAAAATTGATTTGTGATCCAATATTTCTCATAATAAAATATAAAGAGTGATAAAATACTCAATTTATAACCAATTATAGAAGAACATAAATCTACCAAAGCTTTTCACCTCATGATATATTCAAGTACTCTTGTTATCCCAAACTACATGTATATTAACCAAGGAAACAAGGTATCAAGTGGCATGAGATTAAATGGTTGAAAATATGGGCTCCTAATGTGGAGACCTAGGATTCAAATATTGTCAAGTGATATATACATAATTGCCAAATGTAATACCACTATGTGATTTTTTGAGATATCATAGTAATACAATTATAATGTAATATGGGTGGGACCCATTATAATACCACAACCAATTAAGAAAAACAAAGTAAACAAGCTACTTCATTAATATTGACCAAACAAGGTTAACCTGTTAGGAACCTACTATTAAAAATAAACACACTCACACAAAATGTTGAAAAATAACATTAATGCTCAAAACACAACTATGGAAATATAAATGCAAATAGAACAATCTCACAAATAGCACTGAATCGTAGGCCTCTTCGAGGGGGCAACCTCCTTCAATACTTTCATTCAATTATGCAAAAAGATACATACAATACTGCCCCTCATAGTTTTAAAGAATTCCTCTAGCACCTAACTCCCAAGGTTGGCTTACATGCAAAATGCCACCCGAGCTAGAATCTCCTACCTACAAGCGGTTACATTCTTGAAAAATAGTTACATAAAAGGGTGCCACTTGGCTAGGCGCTTCTAGATCCATAACTATTACAAAACATTACAAAATATATTAACATGGGTGTTCCCCACGTTCCATAAGGACTATTACATCATGGTGTTAGGATGGGGTCCTAACATGCCCTTCTCCTTCGGAAAGCTTTGTCCTCAAAGCTGAAGGTGAGGAAACTATTGCTGAAGTTGTTGAAGAGGTTCCCATGTCACATCTTTTGGTTGTAAGCCATGCCATTGGACCAAGACATCTGTGATAACACGTCGATGAAGGTTGCACGTTCTACGATCTAAAATGCATTCAAGTTCAAGGATGATGGAACCTTCCTCATCCAACTCTAGAAGTGTAGACTGCACCTGGACCCTATTGCCAACAACTTTCTTGAGAGATGAGACATGGAAAACTGGATGAAGTTTAGAGCTAGCCGGAAGGGCTAACTTGTATGTTGTTGACCCGATCCACTGCAAAACCTGATAAGGACCATAGAACTTGGCGGTAAGTTTTTGACAACCATGCATCTGGAGAGAGGATTATTTGTACGGTTGTAGGCGAAGAAAGACCATGTCACCAATGGCAAAACTACATTCAGTATGGTGTTGATCAACTTGTTATTTCATACGGTTCTGAGCCACGTCCAGATTGACCTTGAGTTGGCGAAGAATGGAATCACGCTGGCAGAGAGTGGAATCCATAACTTGAACCTTGGAACTACCTGGTATGTAAGAAGTTGGTGTTGGTGGAGGTTGGCCATAGACTGCTTCAAATGGAGTCACCTTAGTGGTAGTGTGATATGTGGTGTTGTACCACCATTCAGCCAAAGGAAGCCACTTGACCCAATGTGTAGGATGCTTAGAGGTGAAGCAACGAAGGTATGTTTCCAAGCATTTATTGATAATTTCAGTTTGGCCATCAGTTTGAGGATGATAGGCCAAACTCATCTTGAGTTGTGTTCCCTACAACTTGAACAATTCCTACCAAAATTGACTAGTAAAGGTAGGATCCCTATCAGAGACAATGGATTGAGGTATACCATGGAGGTGAAAGATAGAGTCGAGGAAGATTTGGGTGACAATGGAGGTAATGTATGGATGGGAGAGGGAACATAAATGAGCATACTTCGAAAGACGATCCACTATTACTAGAATAACCGATTTGCCTCTAGACTTAGGTAACCCTTCAATGAAATCCATAGAGATATCTATCCATACCTGCTCAAGAATTGACAAAGGTTGAAGGGTACCAAGGGAACTCATAGTTTCACCTTTCATACATTAGCAATGATCACATTCAACCACAAAAGTATGAATATATTTTTTCATGCCATACCAAAAAAAGGTACGCTTGGTCCTGGTATAAGTCTTGAGGAACCCTGAATGACCAGTTGTTGGGGAAGCATGCATTTCTTGAAGAATGAGGTCCTTTATTTGTGATTGAGTGGGTATAACAATACGGTCATGGTACCGTAAATCATGGCCATCCCAAGTATACCCAGGGCATGAATGAGGATCTACTTGAAGTGTGGCGAATGAGAGTTTCCAAAGAAGAATCCTTGAGTAGTTCCTCACGAAGTTGATGTATCCATTAAGGAAGTGGAGTGGAGATAGCATGGAGCATGGCTTGATCTTCATGGAGTCAGGACAAGGCATCGACCACCACATTCTCTTTACCCTTCTTATAGGAGATGTCATAGTCATAGCCCAACAATTTGGAAACCCATTTTTGTTGTTCGAGAGTGGCCACCCTTTGTTCTAAAAAATATTTGAGACTCTGATGATCAGTTTTGATGGAAAAATATCTCCCAATAAGATATGGATGCCAATGATTGACGACATGTAAAATGGTAAGCATTTCCTTCTCATAGGTAGACTTACCTAAATTTCTGCTTGAGAGTGCCTTGCTAGTAAAAGCCAAGGGTCTACCTTCTTGCATGAGAATGACCCCAATGCTAGTGCCCGAAGCATCACTTTCAATGACAAATGATTTAGAGAAATCTGGCATTGCTAACACAGGAGTAGTGGTCATGGCATATTTCAAATCAACAAAAGCCTTTTTGGCTGGTTCTGACCACATAAACGAATTCTTCCTCAACATGGCGGTCAAGGGGGCTGCTATCTTGCCATAATTCTTCACAAATTTCTTGTAATAGCTTGTGAGGCCCAAAAAACCATGAAGGCCCTTTAGGGTACGAGGTTTAGGCCAATCTTGGACTACCTGAATTTTTTTGGGATCCACCTGAACGCCATCCTTAGTGACAATGTGACCCAAGTATTCAACCTCTTGCTGGCCAAAGGAACATTTGGACATCTTGGCATAAAGTTGATGGTCAGACAAAAGTTTGAGTGTTTGATCTAAGTGTTGAAGATGCTCTTCCCATGAACGGCTATAGATCAATATGTCATCAAAAAAGACTAGAATGAATTTGCGAAGGAAAGGGCAAAAAATGGAATTCATCAAACTCTGAAAGGTAGAAGGTGCATTGGTTAACCCAAATGGCATAACAAGGAACTCATAATGCCCTTCATGAGTTTGAAAAGCTATTTTTGGAATATCCTCATCCTTGATGCGAATTTGATGATATCCTGACCGCAAATCCAACTTGGAAAAGTATTGGGCCCCATGCAACTCATCAAGGAGTTCATCAATCACAAGAATTGGGAATTTATCCTTAATAGTGATTTTATTGAGGTCTCGATAATCCACACACAAGCGCCAAGTGCCATCCTTTTTCCTTACTAATAACACTAGGGAAGAATAGGGACTAATGCTGGAATGGATAATCCCCGTAGCACGAAGCTCTTGCACTATTTTCTCAATTTTTGACTTTTGAGCATGAGCATACCTGTATGGACGAACATTAGGAGGAAGACTACCAAGAAAAAGTTGTATGGCATGGTCATGGGAGCGATGAGGAGGTAGCCCCTTGGGTTCCTCAAAAACTAGAGCATATTTGTCTAATAATCCTTGTAATTGCAGTGAATAACTTTGTTCTATTTCCTTAGGGCCGGTTATAGCAAAAATTTTGTGCCACCACTCCATGGGAGGATTTTTTTAACAACTTTTCCATCTTATGAGTAGAAATAAACTGTGTCGCACCAGCTTTCATGCCATGTAAAGTATATTCCTTCCCCTCTTGACTGAATTTCATCCACAATTTGGCAAAATCCCACAAAATTGGTCCTAACATTCGCAACCATTGTGCTCCCAAAACTATATCACACCCCCCAAGGGGTAATGCAAACATGTCTATCTTGATATTATAGTCCCCAACCTGAAGTTTGACATTATGATATTTTCCTTTGCATGGAAGGGTGCCTCCATTAGCAATCATGACCTCAAAGGAATTACATGTAGTAATGTAACAATTTCCCTATTTGGCTACATGGGGATCAATAAAATTATGGGTACTGCTTGAGTCGATAAGAATGATGACCCATTGTCCTTTAAAGTGGCCAATCACTTTCATTGTTTGGGGCGTGGAAACTCTTGCTAAGGTGTGCACCGAGATTTCTGGTGGGGAGTCCTCTGAATCTATTGCTTGTTCTGATGTTTCCCCCTCTGGAGGATCCTCCTCATCCTCTAACGATTCTGTGATTGGTGTTTCATCTAGATCGAGCAAAAATAATTTTTGTTGCACACACTTATGCCCTCGAGAATACTTTTCATCACAATTGAAACATAGCCCTTGTGCCCTACGACTCTCCATCTCTTCACGAGTCAATTTTTTTATAGTGGGAGATTTAGTGGTAGGGCTTGTCATCGGCTTGGATGGAAAAGATGATCGAGATTGAGGAAATTTAGATGTGCATCCTAGAGCCTTAAATTTATCTTCTACCAATTTAGCCAATTGTATTGCCTATGGTAATGATTGGGGTCTCAATAGTTTTACCTCAGCCCGAATGTCATCCTTCAACCCACTCACAAAACAACTTTGGAAAGAGTCAGTAGTTAGACCAGTAGTGCGATTGGCAAGCTTTTCAAATTGAGTTTGGTACTCTCTAACGGTGGATGTTTGTCTAAGTTTGAAAAGGGCTCCTATAAAATCTTCAAACTCACTAGGACCAAAGCGAGTGAGTAAGCGTTGTTCAAATTCTTGCCAAACAAGGTCAAGCTCGACCTTTCTAAGCCACAAAAACCAATGGAGTGCATCGGATTCAAAATTGAAGGAAGCGATGGTCAACCACAAATAACATGGGATATTATGAAGAGTGAAATATTGTTCTGCCTTACAAATCCACCCCTCAGGATCTTTTCCATCAAATTTTGGAAAGTCTAGTTTTGGCAACTTAAATCCATTGTTATCGGGGACATGGCATTGGTGACTGCTTGTACCAGTATCTTGTTGCTCCTGATGACCCAATGAATTGAAAGAGATACGACTATCCCACTCAGCCTTCATTTCCTTGTGTGCATTAGTGACTGCACTCACAATGTCTTGAAAACTTTTGATTTGTCCCTTTATGTCTTCTAAGTTGGAGTTGATTGATGCCCATAGTTTGTTGCCCATAGTGTCCACTTTGTGTTGAATTTGTTGCTCTAATTCTTGTTGTTGAGTTCCACCAGCCATGTTCAAAGATTTATGTCTTGTTTGTAAAACTTACTAAAAATAGAAAGGTGGTTTCAAGGGTTACTATTTTTAGTAAGGAGCCCAAAAAATGTTTTGGGTGCTATATATCAAAATGATCAGCTCAAAAAGATGATCACAATGAGCTATATTCCACAACAATGATTTTGGACACCCTAGTTACTATTTTTAGTAAGGACCCCAAAAAGTGGGTTGGGTGCTATATATCAAAATGATCAGCTCAAAAAGACGATCACAATGAGCTATATTCCACAACACTAATTTGGGCCCCACTCCTATTTTGACTACTAACCACTCTTGACACTATACTATCACCTATCTAGTCTGACTCTATCACAAATATTCCTTGTCTGTTTAAATTATGACTATCACAGGTAACTATCCTGACATTGATAACTTGATGATACTACCTATTACTGACTATCGTAGATATTCCCTATCTGTTTGAATTCTGACTATCACAGGTAATTGTTCTGACTTGACAACCTGACAACCATGTACTAACTGTTACTGATAAAATTTTTGGATTATAACTGATATTGACCCCCTTATCCCTATTTTTGACTCTATTGGTTTTTTGTCCACCTATTATATCCTTTTGTACTATTTATTTTTTATTTTTTGCATGCAGGAACTCTGGAATAGGGATGTCTTCTCCGTATGCTCAATTTTTATGACAAGGGTATGGTAACAAGTTTGAAATTCATAGAACAAGATGTTTGTTGTAGGATAATATTTTGATAGAACCAGGGTATGCTAGGCAAAGGTGTATGTAATACCCATAGGCCCTCTATTATACCGTAGTGACGAACAATAGTGCTCAAACCAATATTTTAGGCCACTACTCAAGGAGGATTCCACACATACCCTTGAGCACACTATTTGCCTCTCTAATAGTACGAGAGGGTAATATTTTGGGATGTTGTGTCTCGTGTACTATGGATAATACAAGGCCAAAAAGCTTCCTAGGGCTAAAGGTTTGTTTAATCCTAGATGGTCTCCCTAAATACCCAAAGATACGTGGGAGCTCGATTCCATGCGTGGGTGTTGTCTGAGGCCTGGGTATTGGAGCCTGATCGCCCCTCACTTCACTAGACACTTTATGGGCTATCTAGCTTAGCCAATAATGATAACTCCTCCATGATATTTTAAAACCCCCAACACAGGGTTTCTAACCTACACAACTACTATAGAAAAAATAAAGGATTGTATTTTTTTGCTAGTTTTTTCTAGATTTTTTCTTAATAAGAAAAAACTGGCAAAAAAATAGAAACACAAAAATCTTATACCTAACAGTCAAAATGGTAGAAACCATCGTAGTCGTAGTAGAACACAACCCTAGAAAGCGCTCTGATACCACTTGTTAGGAACCTACTATTAAAAATAAGCACACTCACACAAAATGTTGAAAATAACATTAATGCTCAAAACACAACTATGGAAATATAAATGCAAATAGAACAATCTCACAAATAACACTGAATCGCAGGCCTCTTCGAGGGGGAAACCTCCTTCAATACTTTCATTCAATTATGCAAAAATATACATACAATACTGCCCCTCATAGTTTTAAAGAATTCCTCTAGCACCTAACTCCCAAGGTTGGCTTACATGCAAAATGCCACTCGAGCTAGAATCTCCTACCTACAAGTGGTTACATTCTTGAAAAATAGTTACATAAAAGGGTGCCACTTGGCTAGGTGCTTCTAGATCCATAACTATTATAAAATATTACAAAATATATTAACATGGGTGTTCCCCACGTTCCACAAGGACCATTACATCATGGTGATAGGATGGGTTTCTAACATCATCATTCTTCTTTGAGGGAAATGTAAATTTATTTAAGTGCATCCATAAAATAGAGCTTAAAGTTATGATCATTATTAAATTTTATAACAATAAACTAAGGTTCTATTCGCATATATCTCTTAAAAAAATTGTATTTTAATCATATATTTACAACTCGAATTTTGATATTTTTTAATTTACTTTTAAATAAATAACCCAATTGATATTTACAACTAGTGGTTCTCCATCCCATTTGTGATTTTTCCAATTAATTGTAATACCTCCAAAAGCTTCTATTATAAAAATTGTTAAGAACTCCCATGCCTTCTTGATCCTTTTAATTCCTCACTACATTTCTTATTACCTAATTTTTTCATGTATATTAAAAAAAAATAAACACTATGACAACTTTTTAACTCGAAAAATATTTTTTGGGGGATCCTATTGAACCAATGAATCATGCTAACTTTTAATTTAATAATGCACCCAAATTCTAGCTTCAAAAAAGTTGGAAGGGGGTGTCAATGGCTCCTCACAACCTTAGTATTAAGGTTGGCTCCCCACTGTTCATGTGGAATACTCCTATGCTAACCTACACTAATTGAAAAGTACAGTGTAAAAAATTATACATATACAAAAGATTAAGGTTCTAGGGAATTGAATTAATAGGGTTTAAACCATAGTGAGGAAGTGTGCATGATCAATCAACACATGAGGATTTAAATAAATCAATATTCTTTCATTCATTAAGTATAAAATTGGTAAGTGAATAACAAGATGGTCAAAATTTCAATGTCTAAATCACTACACACTTATCAAACTAGGAGGGCAATGCTACTAATGAAATGCCTAAGGACTTACCAAATTTTCAATACTTTTATGAGATTAGAGCACAATGTGTGTTTCACAAAAGTCTATCTCTTCAATATCAAGAGAATTTGCATAATCATGGTAAATCGATGGAACAAGAATAGTAGGAACAATGAGAATAAGTTACAACATTGTGCATGTTGGCATCAGGTAATGTATATACACATACATATTTCTCAAACCTAGCTTGCCTAGGTAGAAGATCTAGTATACATTGTAAATATTGAATTTTAAAATGTAAAGATGAAAATTAAATAAAAGTACAGTATTTCAATGCTACCATGGATTTTAATTCTATTTAATTTAGTACATTTTTTATTTTTACAACTATTTCAAATATTATTATAAATTCGCTACATTTTTATATTTTTTGGTGGAAAATAGGCAATTCACCATGTCTTGTACCTGATTTTGGATACTATTCGCCTACATTTTGAAACCAATTCGCTCCATTTTTATTAATACATTTTGAGGTCGAGCCCTTATGCATAACCTTGTCTTGAGCATCCACATTTTGGAAGTCAACACCAACTCATACTAATCCTTTAGAAGAATATCCCCTTGATCCTCTTTAATTTCTTGACTTCTTTTAATAGGATTTCTAGTTCAATGATCTTCTTCGAAGGATTAGGTTGCATTTTATAAGCACCTCCACTTTGAATTTCTCTGCATCAATTGTATTGTCAACTTCTTTGGCATATGGAGTTATTCTTACCTACAATATAACCCAAGTAATCCCTTATTTAGTGGTTCCTACATCTCCTTTCTCAATTCTTGAATAGACATGGAATTCTATAAACTTAGTATCCATTTCCTTTCTATCATTTTTTGAATCTTTGAAAAAATTGGTTTGCATTTATTGGGCTTACATATCTGATGGTAAATGTAAGTGCAAAAAAATTAAACCATAAGAAGTGAACCTTGTATTGATAATTAGGTAGTGTTTAAATAGTTTAACAAATAGGCTATGATTAGCCTTTAGAATAATATATAAATATATTATCCTAATATAACGCTAACTAACGTGTTATGAGTTGCATAACCCTAAAGGTAGCTAACAACTAACCTAGTCTAGGAAATCATGCTAACCTACTAACAAACTAGGTAGGATAGTTAACGTAGTTGAAATGACTATAATGACTAACTAACCAATGGTAAGTAGTAAAAAGTAACAGGCTACTTTTTACCATGTAGTAAATAAAATCTACCTAATGTAGGAAATGGGGTAAATATCCCAAATGATGGAATATTACTCTAACATCCCCCCTTATTACATTATTTGGGTAATGTATACCTATCCTCCTTTACAATAATATTTGGGTAAAGTATATAACTGCCCAATACAGTGGAAGAAAATGTTGATCTACCGGTTCTTGCTCTGTCACAATGCTTTGGTTGCTCCTAAGCAAAAAATGGGTCATTCCTCACTTTGTCTTCACACCAACGAATGTCCTTATAGTAATCTCATCATCCAACCGAATTGCATGGGTAACCAGCCACTGCAATCTCTAGGTGTAGTAGACTAGATCACTTCATACGAGGTTCATTCATTTACAATATGAATTTTCAAAAGATAAGGTAGCTAAGGCGTTGGTCGCTATCGAAAATGCACCCTTATAAGTTCCCCCCCTTCTCATTCCAAAACATGTAATTAATTTCTGAAAGAAGTATGACTAAGGTGTCGGGCTCTGCGAAAAATGCACCCTTATAAGTCTTCTTCCCTTTTTACAAAAAAATGTGAAGAAAATAAATGTATATCCCTCCTTAATTGCAAAACAAATGTGCAACTCAAGAGTTTTGTGAAGGATTTTACAAATATTGCCTCCTAGGTAATTTTACATGAGAAAATTCCCTCCTTTTGTTACAAGTACTTCAAACATTGAGAGTTTGTTATTTATGAAGCCTAAAATAGGTGCAATCACCCATTATTACGAGTACTTCAAACAAAAACTTATGCTATTTATGAAGACTAAAAAAAAAAGTGAAGAAATTATGGTTGCCCAAGGTGACAAATGTGTTTTTCCTCTATAACATGGTCTTAGCCATGAGCACTCTATGTGCTCTCTTTGAACCAGAATCAGAATCAGAATGAGATAATTCACTAGAAATATGGCTTTTGTGATGTGCCTTTGCCATTTTAGTTTTGCTTGTTTTGAAACCAACACTGAATGGTGTCATGGTTGTCATTTTTACAATTTGTGCAAAACTATGCTTTCTAGGCAATTTTATCAAAAGTTCACCAATTCATCCTTCCTTATTGCAAGTACTTCAAGCATGGTTGTTATTATGAAGTCTAAAAGAAAAGGTATAATTTTGATGACTTATACTTTTATGATTGCCTTTACAAGTTTTATCTCCCTCTTGTTAAAATCTGTGTTTGAAGGAAGAAAGGAATTATCCCCCCTTAGTGCAAAAGAATTGCTACTTTCAAGGTTCCTTAAAAACTTGTTCTTTATTTCACTCTCAAGAGGTATTTAATGGCACCTGCCTAAAAACTCTCTTGAAGAGAGATAATCAGTTGGAGGAAATTAAGCCAAACAAATAAGAGATGAAAGATAACTCACTCAAAAATATATTTAATGGCACCTGCCTAAAACTCCATTTGAAGAGGAATAATCAGTTTGAGGAGTTTAATCCAAACAAATAAGAGTGAATTAGGGGTTTTGTTGATTTTAGGAGAGAATATCAAATGAATATTGGCTTTAAATTTTTGTAATGGTTAACACAAATTTATTAGTGAAATTTTGGGGTATGGAGATTTATTGATTCTATGACTTATAATTGCAAAAGAAATAATGCAAAAATCAAACAAGAATGCCCACAAAAATTCTTATCACCTAGGTGTTGGATGCAACCGAAAATGTACGTAATTTGCCACTGAAGGTGTCAAGTAAAATAAAAAATGCACCTTTTAATTTTTGCAACAAAATATGAATGTGTGTTGTGCAAAAATTGATATGTTTTTGTCTCCTCCTTGTCTTACAATTTTGCAAATAATGTGACAATAAACAATTGTCTATATTTTCTAATTTTGCAAAATAAACAAGTTTGATTTGTTTTAAGTGCTCCTCACTTTTGTGTTACAAATTTGCAAAATAAATACAGTTTCTTGTTTTCCCCTCTTTGTTTTGCAAATTTAACAAATAGCACTCCTTTCAAGATAAGTCGACACACGACCCACTTTTGAAAGGCTTCCAAAACTAGTCGACACACGACTTAGTTTTTATGGACCCAAGGCTTCAAATTCTTCTCAATTTTACAAAAAAATGTGCAATATTATGTCTTATATCCCCCTTGGAGAAAAAAAATGCACACTTTGCCTTTGAATTTTGCAAAAAAATTGAAGTCTCCTTGTGTTACAATTTGCAAGAAAGAATTCAATGTTGAACCTTTATTGTATGCTAAATGAACAAGGCTTGAGAAGAAATTTAGGTCTCTCTAATTTTGCAAGAAAATTTGTGCTATTAAATGTCTTATATCCCCCTTTGAGAAGAAAACAAAAGCATACAATTTCTTGTTTGTTTGCAAAAAAATAGGGCTTTACGTTTCTTTAATTTTAAGTTTATATCAATTTTCTAATTAATTTAAGAAAAATTCATTTAATAATAAAAACTATTTTATTTTAAAAATTATTTTTTATTAAAAAAAATAATTTTTATATAAAATAATATTAAATTATTTGATAAATTTAAATTAATTTAATTTAAAAAAATAAACATAAAAGAAAAAAAAATAAAAAATAAATATTTACCTTGAGCGCATAAGCTCCCGCATTCAAAAATAAGGGGGGTTATTGCCCCGAAGGGAATCGAACTCCCAATCTCCCGTCGGGAAACCTACCTCCACGTGCTTGAATCATACAGGCTACAAGGCCTGACGGAGATGATGGGAGGACAACTTCAATTTGAAGTCGTACCTTCCATGTGACGGGAAAAAAATCAATGTGCAACTTTTAGTCCCACATTGATGTCGCAAATGCTTTTACGCAGTTTAAAACCACTTTATCTCCCCTACCTTGTTGATTGCCTTCGAGCAGTCATGTAGACAAATGTTTTACCGACCTAAACCAACCAATGGAGATGAGCTACATTTGCATTCGAGCACAAATGAGAAGTCGCTATGTCAGATTGCCATGCTAGATGGTTCAGCTTGGCCACGTCACACGTTAGCAACAAATCAACAATCACCACATCAGCTCCACGTCAGCAGCCAATCAATAATTGCCATGTCAGCAGTGAATCAGTAGTTGCCACGTTAGCAGTGGTATTGGAATTCATGTTTGTGCCACAGCAATAGGGTCCACATGATTTGAGCTTGCCCCATTAGCAAGGCCGCATCATATCTTAGTTGGTCACCACCACAACTTGCTCAATAAAAACCCAAGGGTCCACATCAGTCAGCTTACATCGAATTCGATGTTCGCCCAGTCAGCAGTGATGTACATTTTCAATGTTAGAATGATGTCAGCTTTGGATTCAGATCTGCCAAATTAATTTCCACCAGTAGTGTGAGGGCGCTCCTACCCTCGAAGCACTCCCAGTCAAGGAGGCCACGTGGGAGCATGAGGGCGCTGATGCCCTCAAGGCGCTCCCGCTGATCAAATTTGGGGGCACGGTCCCTGTGGGCCTACATGTCGAGGATGCGAGTGCTGACGCAGGTCCTGTGGGCCTGTGAGCGATCGCGATCGCCAGTAGTGCAAAGCTGCATGGTCGATCGATATCGTGGACTGGGTCAGGCCGAGGAGGTGGACCTGGCTGGTCAAGCTCCTGCGATCCCTCCCTTGACCCTGGCCTGCAGACCTCAACGCCAGTTGAGGTGGAGTGAGGTGGCCCAAACAAAATTGGGAATTCTCCACCTCCTATGCCTCTGGGTAATAAAAATGATAAATAATTAATCAAACATTAGGAACTTTAGGAACATAGGAAAAATAATAATTAAATTCATCAAATGAAAATGGTGCTTCCTTTTGTGCGCGATCGCCTTCTCCTACGGAACATGATTGCCTTCTCCAGCGGAACGATTGCGCTTCTTCCCTCCAGCTCTGTTGCCAATGATGGTAAATGTAAGTGCAAGAAAATTAAACCATAAGAAGTTTACCTTGTATTGATAATTAGGTAGTGTTTAAATACTTTAACAAATAGTCTATGATTAGCCTTTAGAATAATATATAAATATATTATCCTAATATAACGCCAACTAACATGTTATGAGTTGCGTAACCCTAAAGGTTGCTAACAACTACCTTAGTCTAGGAAATCACGCTAACCTACTAACCAACTAGGTAGAATAGTTAACGTAGTCGAAATGACTACAATGACTAACTAACCAATGGTAAGTAGTAAAAAGTAAATAATAGTGGTAAAAAGTAACATGCTACTTTTTACTATGCGGTAAATAATCTACCTAATTTAGGAAATGAGGTAAATATCCCAAATGATGAAATATTACTCTAACAATATCAACTCTTTACTTTTTAGAATCATGTATATCATGCTTGATCGTCTCACTATTTATAATCACTTCTAATTAATGATTCATTATTTCTTTATGATTTTTAATAGATTCATTTTCCCCTTTTCTTTAACCAAAAAAATATTCTCTCTCCCAACTAAGGTATTTTTAAATAATCTTCTTTTATTAATACCTAATGTGTCCTTATGAAAATCCTCTACTCTTAAAATTTATACAAAAATCTACAACAAAACTCCAATCTTCATATGCATTCTAAACATTATAATATATTTAATATGTTATATTAAGTATGAGAAAAATCTAAATCTATTCATGTAATGATTGATGTGCACTCTCCTTAAAAGTCATGTGAATCTATGTGCTATATTATTATAATGAATGTAATTTATGTTGTTTTAAAACATTCATATTAATTTTTAATATATAATTTAGAAAATAGTATATATACCAATTTTTTTTTAATTATATATTAGATATAAATATGAATGTTTTAAATCAACATAAATTATATTATTATTATTATTATTATTATTATTAATATCACTCGAATTATATAATGTTGAAACAAGGTTTATTTTTATTATATCATTTTAAAAAATCATATTATCATAATTTATTCATGAAAATATATCTCAAAATACAAACATTTAAATTCAAGTTATATTCATATAATTACATCTAATTATACTCTCCATTACTTTTAATAATTTAAAAAACTTTTAATATTCAAAATGAAAGTAAAAAGTTAGCTTTACCTGGCTTAAATGACTCCAATTTCCTACTAATATATCCTTTTGCTGCTCACACTTTATACAAATTCGTGTATTAGGGTACTTAATTTCAAACTTTAAAGGTGACATTGTGCTTGTTTTATTTTTCTTTTTTCTCTCTTTAAGAGTTGTACGGTGATGAATCACCTTATCTCCCAAAACAACTACATCTTTACACGTCCGATCACCTTACCTCCAAAACAACATATTTACACGTCCGTCAGCGCTTATTCGACAATGGCTGGCTTAGCATTTAATAGAGGTTGTAGGGTCAATTTTGAATTGGAATATAATAAGAAAAAGATAGAGCTTGAACTCTTTTTGTATGAGTTGGGAATCATATGGCTGGGAAACATATGCATATCATTAAGCCATCATTCAACTCAACTCCTATTTTACTCATTTCTTTTTGAGAATCTAATATTTTAGCGTCCGCAAATTTGTCACCATCATATAGACACAATTAATCACACCTCACGAGTAGATAAAACATAACCTATTAAATTCGCAAGGAGGATAAAATAAAGCCAAGTCTTATGTGTTATGGATGAAATGAAATGAAAGATTTTAATTACGTCCACGAGACCCAAATATGGTCTATGGGACCTCAAATATGGAAGTACAACTGCTCAAATCATATCATATGATCTTTAATATCTTTGAGAAGGTTGTTCCTTCTCCTGCTGATTTGGGTTAGCAATTCCCCAACTTTTTTTATTTTACTGTCTTCAAATAACTCTGTCATAGACCCGTTTCCAAGTGTTTCTTTGTATTTGCCACGGATGTCTGAAAAACTCGGGCACTTATAGATGAAGTGTTCCTCTGTCTCTACTGCCCCTGTGTTGCATAAAGTACATATCCTTTCTTCCCATTGTTCTTTGGGTGTTGTCCATCTCCCTGTTTCACATCTAAGCCTATGAGAGCTAGTCCTTATCTGAGCAATGAGGATTTTTTCCTTCCACTTGATTTCAGCGCCTATATATGCTTTTTCCTTGTGATCATATGTTGGGTTAAACTTTGCAATATAATATTGTCTTTTCCTGCTTGCATTTTTCCACATTCCACTTCTAAACTTTTCATTCACATAGCTTTTGATGTCTTTGTTGAAATTTGGGCATTCATTTATGTTGATTTCCCAACGTTTCATCCATTTCTGATTTTGTTTCATCCATGTGTTCTTCCGCCTATGCAACTCTTCGTCCTTAGCTGCCCTTGGCCATCTGTCGTTTTTCATGTTTTCTGTTTTTTTTCAAGTAACATAACAACTTGGTCATAGCAATTGCTTCTAAAGGAAACATTCCAGTTTCAGCTAGAATAATTTCATAAGGGGTTGTGGCCTTAATTTTGAGAAAATTTGTGATTAGATATTTTTGAATCCTTTCTATTTGCCTCCATTTTGCCTTTGTTGTGCCACTAGCCCACACCTCGCAACCATACAACAAAACCGGTGTAACAAGTAGGCCAAATAAAACCCTGGTGGTCTTCCAGTCCCACAGCTCGGCATTCCTACACCTATTTTGAAGTGCATACAGTGCTCTCCAACCGCTTTGAGTTCTTTTCATCCTACATGTATTCCAATTGAGTTTGTCATGAAAGTCTATGCCCAGGTATTTGTATTCTACTACTACCTCAAGTGGTTCTCCTGCAAACTGAAATTTGAGTTGTTGCTTCTTCTTTTTTGCTGAAAAAATCATGATTTTTGTTTTGCTTGTGTTTACCTGCATCCCAACTTCCTTACAAAAGAGTTCTAGAGCTCGAAGGTGATCTCCTAGATCTTTGGCTGTTTTGGCCACAAGAATTACATCGTCTGCATACATGAGGAGTTTTACCACATATTTGGCTAAGTGCACACCCTCTCCCCCAAATTTGTTTATCCATTCTTCTAACTTGTCAATGTACAACCCAAATAAGGTAGGAGATAGAGGGCAACCTTGTTTGACACCTATGTCACTACCAAAACATTCTAGATAACCCTTCATGTGTTCTGATTCTAGCTTTTACATGCTCATATAATCTGTGAACTGCTGCCCTGTAGTGAATTGGAACCTCTAGCTCTTCCATTCTGCTCCATAATTTTTTCCTTGGCACTTTGTCAAATGCCTTTTTGAAGTCTACAAAACAACAGAAAGCCTCCTCTTTTTTGTCCCATATTTTTTCCACTATGTGTCTGAGTGTGATACAATGATCAATAGTTGAGTGCTTGGGCCTAAAACCTGCTTGTCCCTTTGCTCTCTTTCCCTTTTCTTCTGCCCATATACTGATCCTACGCTCTATCATACTCCCAAACAACTTTGCAAAGAGAGGGTTGATCATGATAGTTCGATAGTTTGAGGGATTATTTACATCTCCACTTTTAAACAAAGGAATGGTCAAGCTAGTTGTCCACTCGGTAGGGAAACCATTTTGTATGACCTCATTGAAAATTTCTTTGATCTGCGGTGCCAGAATATCTACCCCCCATTTTATATGCTCTGCTTGAAGATTGTCTATGTCACGGGCTTTACCAGTTGCTAACTTTTTTATCCCTTGAATAATGTCTTCATTTGTGAAAAGTTCTTTCTTGACAGTGATAATAGGGGGTGTCTCCTTCTGGTTACTACGCTGATACAATTGTTTTGAATACTCCAACCACTGATTAACTGTTATGCTATTTTCAGCTTGCATCCTTTTTATGCTTAGCTCCTTCCAAAATTTCTTTGGTTCATGCTTCCCTAAGTAAATCAGTTCTTTCCTCCTTGTTCTAGTGTATTCTTCTTTTTTTGCCCTTACCAGTTTCTCATATGCTTTTCTATTTTCTCTTGTTTTACCCGTTGGTTCCTTTAGTAATCTTCGCGCTTCTTTGCAATCTTCATCGAACCATGGGTTGGTTGGGAAGCTATTCCTTTCTTTCTTTTGAGGTTTAGCTCTCTTGCATTTGTTTAGAGCTTCTTGGATAATGTGCATTAACCATTCACTCTTACTGTAATCCCTGCTACTATGAGGTAGTTTCTCCCTTTCCTGTAACTTGTTATTTAATACTGCCCTAAAATTTTGTCGATTTTCATATGTTAAGAGAATGTTTCCCTTGTGAGGATATTTGTTTTGATTGCTTTGCAAGTGTTTTTCCCTTGGTTTGTCTCCTTGCATTCGAAGTTTCATAACAATTGGGTTGTGATCTGACTTAAGTTCCACTGGAGAATCTTCCACTTCTAGCTCCTCTATTTTTGGTATGTAATTTTGTGAGCATATTACATAGTCTATTACACTTTGTCCCTTATATGTTTTGCATGTATACCTTCCTGAATTTTTCCATTTGTTCATCCCATTGCAAATAATCAAGTTGTGTATGTTGCAGAGGCCTAACAACTCTTCTCCATATTGCGTGATAGCCCCATGCTCATCTTTTGAAGTCCTGGTCCACTGCTGATTTTCCTCTTTTGGCATCCAAAGAGGATTCATCTCAATATCTTCACTTCCTTCTAGAATGTTAGCTTGCTTATTTGTTGTCCTTGCATTGAAATCTCCAATTAATATAATCTCCCCCAACTTACTGTATATTGAAATATCTCTTTTTAGGGAGGAGTATGGATCTTCTCTGTTAAGGTCATGTTTCTTATAGAATTTAGAATTCTTGGGAGCAAAATAACATGCTGCTATGCTAATAACTGACTTATTTTGTAGGATCTTTATCCAGATGTACTATTTGTTTTCATCCTGTTTTTCAATTTTAATGACCCTATCCCATTCCTCTTTTATTAAAACCATAATACCCCCATGCCCTTTGCCATTTTTTGCTGCTTTATTCCATACTGCTATTTTTTTTGTATCCTACAAATTTTGGAGTCCTACATCCATCATGTTCATGTGTTTCCATCAGGATGATTATATCTTTGTCTCTAGCAATGGGCCCTAACCCGGGTCCTCTTCTCCAAGGGTAACCTCTACAGTTCCAGCTTACCATCGTAAGATGTTCCCGGTCAGGCCATACTCCCTATTTGTTTTGTTTAGATGTGATGTATGCCGTTCCATTTCTTAAATATGCCTGTTTCCCTTCATTCCTTGCTGCCCTCACCTTTTCCCATTCCTTGTTTCTTTCTTCCTACTGTAAAAATGTTAGGTCATCATCTAAATAGAATTGTGACCCTCTCAGCATGCCTTTGTTTTTTAGTAACCTTGTTTTGTCCTCGTAGCTCATCAATGTGACCCGAATATGCCTATCTCTTCCACCTTCTCTCAGCCTACCAATTTTGCTTATTTTTTTATTTGACCTTTCCATTATAACCGATCTGACAAGAAGTCCTTGGTTAAATGGTTTGTGTCTTCCCTATCCCCATAATATTTCAACCCTTTGATGATTATATTTGATAACTTCTCATGTCTTTATTCTCTTCTATTATTTGAATTTTTACTTGCTTCTCTATCAACTCTTTTTATTGATTGATTGGTTCTTTTACTACTTGAGACCATGTCTTTGCCTTTGCTAATTCATTTCGCAACTCATTTTCTCTTGTTTCCATGTTTCGGAGTGTTTCCCGTACCTCTTTTATTTGACTTGCATTTGTTTTTTTCACCTCTATTGCATCATTGTTTGGGGGGTGGATGGTTTGTTTGAGTACATGCCATTCACACTGACCCATGTTCACAAGGTTTTGTAGCTTTGACACCTGCTCCTTGAGTTGGTTGTTTTCCTTTTCCAACCTTTGAATGGTGTTTATAATCTCATGTGATTTAGTATCTCTTAATTTCTCCCTCCTTTCCATGCTTTCAAGTTTCTCTTTCAGCTTCATTAGCTCTTGCACATAAAGTCTTGGTGCCCACATAAGTGGTGTGGTTGTGGGACTGTAAGTTTTTTCTTCATCTAAAAACTCATTTTAGTGACCTCCACTATCCATGCTGAATGTTTTCTTGTAGTTATTTTTTTTTTTCTCCTCGCTTGTTTTTCCTTCTATATTTCTTTTATCTTCCTTTTTTTGTCCCCTATGTTGGGTTGACTGATCTCCTCGTCCGATGATGATTAGTGTCTTTGTTTGTTCTTTACTCTCCACATGTTTATGTGGTAGAATATTCTCTATTTTTATTTTACAATTAGTCATCTTCATTACTACTACCCTTGCTCGAGCTTGTCGACGTTTTATTATCCTCCAGTATTGTTTCTCATTGACATATATTGGTTCTTGCAATTGTTGCTTCCCTTCTTCCATTGTTGAACCCCCTATATTATTGATTCGATGAAATAGATATGTAATAAAACCTTTTGCCACAAACCCTCCTCTGCTGCAAACCCTCCTTCGCTACAAGCCCTTGTCAAACCCCCTTATACTATTGATCTGATGAAATAAATATATAATAAAACCCAACTCTCCTTGCTCTGTAAACCCTCCACTGCAAACCCTCTACTTGCTCTGTCTAACAATGTTTTACTTAAATTGTTTTATTTATCGAAAGAAGAAGGAAAATGTAATCAGACAGGTGTATAATAAAAAGCACTCCTTTGCTCCCATAATTATTCACCACTCCCGTTATGTTGCGATTGTATTCTTCGATGATACGGCGGTTGTATTCTATTGTTAGCTACTCCCGTTTCAATAATCTACTCTCCGTTCGCTGTTAAACTTGCCAAATAAGCCTAGACAAGATCAGATTTTAGGACGTTGCCATTCATATAAATCATGGAGGAATCAATGTCATGCGTTGCTTTTGGAGCGTGCCCGCCTACTTCCAACAATTCTTACTTGTTTACTTTGGGTCCGTCTTAGTGCACATCCACACACCCTGTCACTACCATCAACCAATAAAAATATCAATTTTAATTTGTATAAGATTTCAATGATCACAATTAGGGTTTAAGAGAGAAGAGAGATGCATGCATCAGGTCAATGTTAATGTTATATGCAATTCCAATTCCTTCACCCTTTCCTTCACCCTTTCAACGTCCCAGTAGCATCATTAATGCGTTCATAACAAGCTTCATGAACCTTGCTCATTATATAAATTTTTAATAAACCTTGCTCATTATATAAATTTTTAATAAACCTTGCTCATGAACCATGCTCATTATGAAGTATAAAAATATTTTTACTAAAATATTATTTTTTTATTATAGGTAAATTTTAATGAGTTAAATTCCTACCTTGCCTTATCTTCTTTCATATTCTAACTTTCAACATCTTATACCTAAACATAAACTTTTTCTAAAGAGATGAAAAACTTCATAGTAGAACAAGCGAAGAGCCACAACGGCTTCATGACTTCCACTTTTCCCCTACCCATTTTAAACGAAAACACAATGTGTTCGATCCTCCAATGAAAACAATTTGTGTACACGTGAAGTTAGTGGGGGAGAATAAAATATAGTGGGCGGCCATTTTGGAATATACTGCTACTTATTCAACGGTGATGTAAACCCGTGATGTTCCCATCGAGTGGAAGCGGAGATTAGACTACGAATCTCCAAATATGTTAACGCAAAGAATATGAGTCATGCGCCTTTCTCCACAATATTAAATTCAATGCGGAGTTAGTGGACTTTTCAAATATTTTCAGTTTTGACGTCACGCTCGCGCGCATATTACGACCGAGTCTCCCGCTGATTACAGATGGCGGTTACCACACTTGACTGCTTCGGTTTTCGTTCCCCAATCAATATCGAGTCGTCGGGACAAGGGTGGCCGTTTAATTTTAGGATAAATCTCAGGGGTAGAGTAGCTCGGCCAAAATAATTTCCGTAAAGTTTAACTTAAATTAAAGTAGACGGAATCTTCGACATGGCATAAGATAAATAACCGAGGGAATCTTCGCATAAGATAAATTACTGGACGTATAATTCCAAAACAGAGTCAGGGAATAATAATCTTAAAATTACTTTTAAATCAATTCAATCAAGAACGATGAGATGATATCAAATATCAATTATAATTACTTGAGTTTTCATTCAAAGTTTCAATGAGTCTAATAGAAGTATGAGTCTAATAGAAGTATGAAAAAAAGGCGGAATAATTTAATTGAATTAAAAGTAAAACTTGATAAAAATAATTATAGTTATAACTTAAAGTTGTCTATTTTTCATATTTTAATTAAGATAATTATAGTTATTGGGTGATTGTTTTTTCTATTGTATTGTTTTGGTTAAAAAATGTTGGTATAACTTGTAGTAATTTAAGTGAGTGTAGGAGATATCTCATTTTTCCCATAAATAATAGATATGAATGTGTGCTATTAAGACATTTAAGTTTAACAATAAAATTTATTTAATATTTAATATTAATTTTTTTTTTACAGCGGGTTTTTTGAATAGGATCCCAAAACCTTAATTACAGTAGTAGCCGAAGCATTGAAAAAGAAAACAGAAAGAACGTCCCCGCCCCGGGGCCCTGGAAACTACAGAAAACAAAAAGCTACAAAAAACTTTCACAAAACCGAGATTCTCCATAGGAACCAGCATCCTCAAAACCCAAGAAACTTTGAAACGACAAAGGCCAGGTGGGCCTAGCTAACTGGGCCCTGAGCCGTCCTCAGCCCGATCGGATTGCCGCTGAACCTCGGCATCGCTTTCCTCCAGCTTGCGACAGAGCTCGGATAAAGCCTTGGCGGCATGAGAAGCGGCTTGGGCAGCAGTGTTGAGGGAACTGATCGCTGTATCCAGGAGGCCCTTGAGCACCAGTTTCTGCAATTTATCGTCAGACTCGGAGCTGATCACAGTGGGCTCCGGGATCTCTGATTTAACGTTCTTGGAGCTTCTCGCAGCCCAGCTGGGCCCGGGGGAAGCCCTTTTGCGGCCAGAGCTAGGAGGCAGGGCCCCGTCAGGGCCTTTGCTCGACGCCCTGCATTTGCGGGTAGGCCTGCGACGCTTCAGGGAAGAGGAATCGTCGGGAGTGGGGGAGCCCTTGGCGGTAGGGGAACCAGTGGGAGAAATGCCTTCTTCAGGGGGCGGGACAGATGAGAGGGGGGGAATGCTGTGCAGCTGGGGTTGGTTGGCCAGGGCATGCCTATAGAGGACAGCCATGAGCCCCTGGTGCATGGGTCGGGAATGGTTCCTGCGAGCACGATCAATGGTCAGACCCAGAGAGTAGTAGAGGAAGCGTGGAGTGCTGATGAGGGTTGCTCCTCGAAGATGATTGAAGTAGCTTAGATGAAAGCTATACAGTCGCTGCTCTGGATCGTCACAGGTAATGTATTGCATTACCGGGACGATGGCTTCATCGAAAGGCATCGAGAGGTGAGAGCGGAGCAGGTTTGCTTTGTCCCACTGATGGTCTGGGAAGCGAGAGAGCTCCTCTTCCCAGTTGTGCTTGTCATGCCTGACAACGTGGCCTTTCTCTTCGTGGTGGAGGCCGGTGACCTCCGTGAGGAAATCCTTGGAGACTTTGAAATGTAGACCCTTGACTGTAACTTCGCCATCGTTCCACGTATCCAGGAAACCCTGGGTGATCTCGTCCTCATGGCCAATGAATTTACTAAAAAATGGGGTGAATTTTTTAGCATCGGAGAATAAACGGGCGGGACCGCTCAACTCAAGGACAGGGGGCTCCAGGAAGACAGTTTTGGAAGCCATGGGGGCCGAGCTGGCAAGGTGGGGACAGAAGGGGCAGAGAGTGCCAGACCAGGGGAGGGGGAGCAGGGGATGGAGAACGCGACAGCGGGATGGGACAGCGAGGGGAATATAAAGGCCGTGCGGGGGCCTTTGAAGGGGAAGCGCCGCCAGCTTTGGAAAGGGGCACACGCGGTTGGAAGCGACACGACGGGGAAGGGGCTGAGGGGGCACGCCAGACTGCTGACACGCGAGGATGGGAAAGGGCCACTGTCGAAGCACCAGATGCCTAACTCTGAGTGGGGGAACGTCGGGAGAGAACCGCGTCGGACTGGACCGTGAACGGATTGGCATGGCACGGGGATCCGTAGTCACGTAGATCAAAGCGGGAAGGACGGGGAGGTCCGCCATGCATAGAAAAATGGGTCTGCCAGAGCTGCCAGCTGGCCAACGCGGGCAGCTGACGAGGCAAGGGGCACGGGCCGCCACGAGGAGGATCGGGATGATCCCCTCGTGGATAGGGTGGCCAGCCGACGGGTCGACACGGGGGCGAGAAGCACCGATCATCAAAAGCGCACGTCGGGGGGACTTCGCCGCCCTGCCACGGGGAAGCCTAAACACCAGTGATAACAACATGGTCGGGATGGTCCTGCAGCACAATTTGAACTAGGCCTGCAGGGAAGTGCGAGGTCCAGGTGGTAAATTCTTCGGCTGTAATGGCTAGATTTGCCATGAGGTCAGCAGCCCTGTTGCCTTCTCTAAAAACATGCTAAAAGGTGTGGTCGGGGAAGCTCTGAAGAATGAAGAGGGCCTCCTGGATGGAATTATGGAATCGCCAGGAACAGGACTCAGGCTTGCTGGCGGCTCTGATTACAACTTGGGAATCGCCTTCGATGATGATTTTCGAGGGGGAGCCCCTGAGAGCCGAAAGACCACTGAGCAGGCCGGCAGCTTCGGCAAAATTGTTGGTTTGCCTGCCCAGCGGGACCGCGAAGGTAGTGACCAGATTCTCGGAGCAATCTCTGATGACCCCGCCCGCCCTAGAGGGCCCGGGGTTGCCTTTGGAGGCACCATCGAAATTAAGCTTAAGCCACCCGGGGGGAGTCCACCTGGTTCGGGAGCACCGGGAGGGGGCGGGAGGGGGAGCGGGGGGGGAGAGCTGAATGCCGAGGGAGGAGAGCAGGGAGGCTTCGCTCGAACGTCGGGGGTCCGTAGAAAGGAGAATGAAGTGAGAATTCTCGGTGGCAAAGGAGACTGCTTTGGTCGCTAACCACTAGGGGGAGCAGGCCGGGGAGGAAAAGGCTCGCCTGTTACGCTCGAGCCAAATTTTCCAGAGCATATGAGGAAGACAGGCCTTCCAGAGGAAGCGGAGAAAGGGATGGGCAAAGGGGGTGGGCCACTGAGACAGGAGATCATAAATGGAATTGGGGGCCGCCCATTGGATGGAGAAATGGGAGAGGATGAGGCCCAGAACTTCGGAGGAGAAAGAGCAGTTTATGAAAAGGTGGTTGGTTGACTCCCAGGCGGCCCGGTAGAGGAAGCATCTGTTGGGGATCTGGAAGCCTCTCTTGATCAGATTTTTGATCGTGAGGATTCTATTTTGGACGGCCGCCCAAACGAAATGGCTAATTTTGGGGATCAAATTCTTGGCCCAGACCAGCTGGGTCGGGAAGGTGGTCGCTCCCGGGGTTCTCTGAATATGATAAGCAGACTTGACTAAAAAAATGTCACTGGGAGAGCCATGCCACACGCATCTATCACTGTCTCCAAAAGAAGGGATGACCGTCGCACTGAGGATGCGCTGAAGTCTGGCAGCTTGAAGCGGGAACCTGGGGTTCAGGATGGGCTTCCAGATGGTCCGCCCCTAGAGCTGGGTCATGTAGTCAGATGCTTTGGGACCACGGTCCGCAAGCCCAGGTTTGAGGAGAAGGAGCTCCCTATCCGAGCTCAGGGCCTCGTCGAGAATCCATCTGTCTTCCCAGAAGTCAATCTTGGCCCCGTCTCCAAGAATCCATCTGGTCCCTTGCTGAACAATATCTCTGGTGGAAAGCAGGGCCTTCCAGAAGGCAGATCCGTCATGGGGCTGGGTGTCTCCGAGGAAGGGGTGGTTGTGACAGTACTTCCTTCGCACAATGCAAACCCATTCATCGGAGGTATTGATGTGAACCTTCCAGGCATGTTTGGACAGAAGGGCCTTGTTCATGGGAACCACCCGTCTGAGCCCGATCCCACCCTCTCCTTTGGGGTGGCAGACCAGGGGCCAGGAGACCAGGGGAATCCTTTTCTTGTCTTCACGACCCGACCAAAGAAAGCGTTTCTGAATTTGCTCAATGAGAGTAGCGATGGAGGCCAAAATTCTAAAGACAGACATGAAGTATATCAGAATGCTCTGGAGGACAGACGCCAAGAGAGTGGCTCTATCGGCCTGTGAGAGAAGGTGGCCTTTCCAGGGGGCGAGTTTCCTTTGGATCCGCTCAATCACCCCATTCCATAGCACTTTGGAAGACGCCCCTATGAACAGAGGAAGCCCGAGGTAGGAGGAGGGGAGGGAGCCGGGGGAGCATCCCAGGATCCGCCCGATTCTGTTTTGCCTAGCCAAGGGGGTGTTGATGAAGTAAATCTTGCTTTTTCGAAGGTTGATTTTCTACCCAGCCGCCTCCTCATACAGGGTGAGGATGTTCTTGAGGGCCTTGGCTTGAGGGACCGAGGCCGAGGAAGCAAGAATGGTGTCGTCTACAAACTGCTGATGGGACACGGGGGGGAGGCCCTGCGCCGACCTGATGCCCGAGATGAGGCCGCGAGCCACAGCGTTCGAAATGGTTCATCCCAGGGCCTCGGCCAGGATAATGAAGAGAATCGGGGATAGGGGATCACCTTGGCGGAGACCTCTGGAACTGGGGAAGAACCCGATCGGGGATCCATTGACAAGGATTGAGAACCAGGGGGAGGACACGCACTTGTTGATGAGTTGGACCCAGGAGGGGTGGAACCCAAATTTGAGGAGGACCTTGGACAGGAAGCTCCAATCGACCCTGTCAAAGGCCTTGTTCATATCTAGCTTAAGCAGGAAGTGGGCCTTTCTGGATAGGACAGCTGAGTGAATGGCCTCGTGCATGATTATGACCCCGTCTGTAATCAGCCTGCCTTTGACTGAGCTTCCCTGATAGGGGGAAATGATCAGGGGAAGGATGTCTTTGAGGTGGGTGGTCATGGATTTAGTCAAAATTTTATAGAGGACATTGCACAAGCTGATGGGGTGAAAGTCTGACAGGGATCTGGCTGCCTGAGTCTTCGGGATCAGGGCTATGAAGGTGGTGTTGATGCCTCTAGGGATGGATTTGGCAAACTGCAGGTCCCGGATGGCAGCGCACACATCATGGCCAATGATGTCCCAGAAAAACTGGAAGAAGCGAGGAGGAAACCCGTCCGGGCCTGGGGCCGCCTCAGCCTTCATGGAAAAGGTGGCAGCATGGATTTCAGAATCAGACAGGGCCTGCACCAGCTTTGCATTAGCCATGGCCGGGACGGACGTCGGGATGTGATCCAGAAGGGAATCGACCGCCTTCGAGGACATAGGAGGTCCGTCTCCCAGGAGCTCTTGAAAGAAGTGGACTGCCTCGACACAGATGTCCTCCTCCTTGTTGATGATACTGCCGTTGCTATCAACGAGCTCAACAATTCTGTTAGAACCCCTATTTCGGAGGGTCGATGCATGAAAGAAATTAGTGTTTGCATCACCGTCTTGGATCCACAGAGCGCATGACTTCTGCCTCCAAAAGGTTTCTTCCCTGGCCAGGATATTGTGGTACTCGCTGAGGGCAGTGCGTTCCTCTTCCCTGAGCCCCGACTCATGAGAGCCTGCTTGGAATCTGGACTCAATCTCTACGAGTTTTTTTTTGATAGCCTCCTTGCTTTCGAAGATGTTACCGAACACTTCTTTATTCCATGCCTTGAGGTGCTCTTTGAGGCGTCTCAGCTTGTGGAAGACTTGCTCGACGGGGCGACCAAGGATAGGGGGAGCCCACCAGCGACCGACCTGGGCCCGGAGGTCGGGGTGGTGAAGCCACATGGACTCAAACCGGAAGGGTCTCTTGGGGGGGCGATGATCAGTCTCGAGGAGGAGGGGGCTATGGTCAGACCCAATTTTGGGGAGGGCCAACAGGGAGGCATCGACAAAACTGGGGAGGGCTTCCTTAGACAAGAAAACTCTATCCAATCTGACCTGGATGTGGTTGGGTCCCGCTCTCTTGTTGGACCACATGAACCGGGCTCCCTTCAAGCTGACATCCATGAGCTCGTTGTGGGTGGTAAAGGCCCCAAAGTCATCCATGCTTTTGGTTCTGACCTCCGAGCCCCCGCATTTGTCAGAGGAAAATAGGGGGCTGTTGAAGTCCCCGGACAGGATCCAGGGCAGGGGAGCAAAAGCTTCTCTCATCGAACTGATTTCTTGCCAAAGCCTTGCTTTCTCAATGGGACTGTTGGGAGCGTAAACGTTGGACAGGATCCACGATCGCTTAGAGTTGAGGTAGTGGACCAGAATGTTCATAATCCTGGGTGACGAAGAAATGAGCCTTCCCTCGTAAGATCGAGGGTCCCACATGCACATAAGGCCCCCGGCTGAGCCAGCCGCGGGGGTGGAGAGGAACTCGCAGTTGCGCCAGGTAGCATGGGCTATTCTCCGGGCAACGACATCATCTATCTTGGTCTCCTGGAGGAGGATGAAGGACGGGTGGTGGTCCCTACGGAGTTGACCGAGGATCCTCTTCTTGGGGACCCCATTGAGTCCCCTGATGTTCCAGGAGATGAGCTTCATTTGGCACCCTTGTGGGGTCGCCTGCCCCCCTTTGCTGCCTGAGCGGGGGGTTTGGATCGGGCGTCATCCGCCTTGCGAAAGCTCATGCCAACGTTAGAGAGCATAGTCTGGGAGCCATTAGCAATGTCGTCCTCCGTGATCCTTGACCGTTGTTCGCACAGGGTGGGCCGCCCTCGTTTAAATTTGCTGCCAAAATCTGTGGCAAAGGACCTACTTCGAGTCATTTTGGGGCTGACTTCATCGGGCTCGGATGGAAAGTTGCCTTCGGTCTCATCATCAGATCGCTCAGACCCACACATCAAGGGGGTAGGATCCGGGAAGGATGCCTAGGGGGCCAGGGCCAGAAGGGGGTGGGGGGGGAGGATCGGGTCCCGATGGCAGCCGGGGCCTGAGGGGAAGGGGCCAGAATGGGATGTGAGGGGGGATCTGGGATCGGGTCCCCGAAGGGGTCGCTGAGAATGGGAATCTAGGAAAGGTCGCCCTCCGACCTAGGCTCGACAAGAGGGGCCTGAGGGCCCGAAGGGGAAACCTCCTTGTGGGAAGCGCTAGAGTCGGGACGAGGGGGATCCCGGGACGGGGCCCGACCAGAGCTACATGGGGGTTTGGGATTAGGGCCTTCAGCCTTCCTGGATGCCGGGCATTGGTGAGGGAGGTGGCCTTGAGAGCTATAGGAGGTACAAAAAGCAGGTTTGTTTTCGTAGATAAGGGTTTGATGCCAGAAGAAGGACCCAGAAGAGATGGTAACCAAGGAAGGGAGCTCAGATTCAAGATTGGCGTTGGCACAGAACCTGGCATGCACCATGCGAGAGCCAGCCTTGGTCGTGGGATCGAAGGCCACCAAGTCTCCAACCAACTGGGCAATGAGCTTTAGAACGTCTTCACGCCACAGATGAAAGGGAAGGTCCGGGAGGCGAACCCAGATCGGGGCAAAGTTGATGCTTTGGGTGCTGGGGTGAAAATCTGCACCATAACGCCTGAGAAAAAGACTCTTGCGACCTAGGAACCAGGGCCCGCCGACAGGATCTTCTCAGCGTCCTCGTTGTTATTGAGTTTGATAATGAAAAAGCCTCTGGACAGGGCAACCAGCTGGATGTGTCCGGAGACCTTCCATTTGGTAGCCGCCCATCTGCGGATAGTCTCCATGTCTGGGCGCCCGCCCAAGAACTTCCCAACCAAGGAGGACGAAGATTCAGAAACCAGGGATGTGTAAACCTCCTCCTGGATGGAAATGTGGGTGCCTTGAAGGGAAAGCCCTATGCCCAGGGCCCGAGCAGGGGTCTTGGAGCCCGCCAAAATCTGTTGGTAGGAGGGCTTATGCCCTCCCTGGGCACACCCTTGCCCAGGATCGGGGGGCATCTTCCCGAGGCCATCCGACGCGTCAAGGCCAGGCAGGGGGCGCGGGCCCAGGATCCCGACCCCACCAAACCCATCGTTCAGCTCGACCAAGAAACCCCTTTTCGACCCCGTCGTGGATCCGCTTGGACCAGGCTCGGGCCCGAACGTACCTGAACCTAACCCTGGATCCGGGCCCGCCCAGGAACCTGCGCTCTACTTTGGATCCGATCCCAGCCCTGCGTTCGCTTCTGCTCCAAAACGCGCTCCTTCTATCGCTCCTGCTGCCGCTCTCGCCATCTTTCCGTAGGTATTGAAATTATCAACCTTGTCCATATTTAATATTAATTTTAATTATGGGGATTTATAAATATTTAATGTACCCTCATTCAAAGGGTCTAAAGAAAGTGGTGGAGACCATAAACCAAGGTTTCAATTTCACATGTGAACTTTAATATTTTTGCTTATACGATGTAGGAAAAGTGGTATAAAGTGAGGAATTACACACCTTGGACCAAGGTTTCAATTCCATAGGTGAATCATAACATTTTTTCTATGAATTTTGTAATATGTGAAAGAAACCAAAGAGTTTCACACCATAGACCAATGTTCTAGTTCCATGGGTGAACTTTTACATTTCATCAAATCAATTTGGGGCAAAATATGGGGAGCAAAGAGTTACACGCCATAAGATATAGTTATAATCCTATCGATAAACCTTAATTTTATCTCATGGGGTTTAATAAAAGTAGTGGGAAGCCAAGAGTTTTAAATAAAAGACAAAGGTTTCAATTCTATATATGAAACTTAGTATTTTGATCAAATGGCATGAGTTCAAGTGGTTAAAAATATAGTCAAGCAATATCTACATAGTAGAATAAAAGGTTATTGGCGATGGGGTTTGACGAAAGTGTTGAGGAACAAGAGTTTCATAGCATAGATAATGGTTTCAATTCAATGGGTGAACCTTAACATTTTTTCTCTTGGGAATTAGGACAAGCGGTGGGGAATAGGGACATACCATAAACAAAGGTTTAAATTCCACAGGTGAACCTTGACATATTTAACCCAAGATATTTAAGAAAAGTGATGGGGAGTGAGGAGTTTCACATGCTAAGCCAAGATTTTTATCAACCTTAATATTAAGGGGTCTGTGCTAGTAATGTGATGCAATGAGTTTCACATTATAAACAAAGGTTTTGATTGCTTGAGTGAACCTTTTTATAAGACCCTAAGATTTAAGGAAATTTTTTGAGAGTGAATAATCTCATACCATAATCCAAGGTTCAAATATTATGGGTGAACCTTAAAATTTTGCCCATGGGGTTTGGGGCAAGTGGTATGAAGCAAAGAGCTTCATATCTTGGACTAAGGTTTCAATCACATGGTTGAACCTTAATATTTAAGCTCATGAGATTTACATTAGTTGGAGGGAAGTTATAGTTTCACACCATAAGATAAAGTGTAAATCTCATGAGTAAATCTTACCATTTTACCCAAGTGGCCCATGATAAGTCATGGAGAGTGAAGAGTCTCACATTATAGACTAAGACTTCAATCCCATAGGTAAATCTTGATGGTTTTACCCAAGGATTTGATGCAAGTAGTCAGAAGCAATGAGTTTCATAGCATAAACCAAGGTTTTCTACGCCCATGGCTGAATCTTAACATTTTGTCCATGTGGTTTAGGGCAAGCAATGAGAACTATGTATTTTTACACCATAATCCAAGGTTCTAAACCCATGGGTGAACCTTAAGATTTATCAAATGGTTAAAAAATAGGGAATTTCAGTATAGATATTAAAGTTCAAATCTTACTATGCAATAAATGCATAATTATTAGATACTATAATGTGGTTTGTTCAAATATTATGGTAACCCCATCATGGTTTAATATAGGAGGGGATAATTCAATCCTATATAACCAATTAAAAAATTAGTACACTCTCTTATTGTTTATGTATTTTTCCAAAAATAAAATAAAATATTTTAATATCAAATATTTCATTAAATAAACTTAGTTCTACATTATGATTAGTTGAAAACATAGGGTACAAATAATAGTCAACATGCATAATCACTCTATTACCTTACTACAAAAAACATGATAACAATTATATATGCAAATACCTTAAGATCATTCCATGATAAGAATGCTATTCATGTATCTTTAACCTGAAACATTCAACACCACTTAGTAAGTTAACATATTTAAGGTCAAATAAATGTAGATTACATAGTCTAAGGTTCTATATATATTTTGTTGTCTTCACTTGAATTTTCATTTTAAATATTAATGTTGAATATTTAAAAATAGATGGATTATTTTTTTGACAAATAATTTAAGGGTTAACCTTAGACCTTCCTTATTAGACCCTACAAATTAGGGGACTATAACTTTCAGTTAACTCACTAATACAAAATGTCACATCTTTTTTAACCAATAGAATCAATGAATTTTTGTAATATTTTAGAAAACCTTTGGTTTGCTAAGGTAAAATTTTTTATTTAAATATATATATTTTTTATTTTTAAAGGTTGGAGATAAGATGTTGCCACTAGAAATAAATGTTCACAAACTATCAATTACTACACTTCAATTTTAATTAATTTTATTCTTATCTAAAGGGATAGATTATAAGCGTACCACATCATATATTAAGACTAATGTATTAATGTCATTCTTCTTACAAGTAATATGAACATTCCCTTGTTAATATGAATTTTGTTCAACACCTAGTTCTCACCAACAAACTAATATTATTATTATCACAATGTTTGCCTCATTAAAGATATTAAATTCAAAGGGGTTAAAGTTTTAATGAATGGATGGCTAAAGCGAAATTGCGACCTTGAGTTTTAACTATATAATGAATGGAATCCTAACAAGATAAGCAAAGAAATAAGAAAGTAAGCACAATTTTAAGATTAGATCATTTCATTTTCTTATACTGGGAGCATATTTTCTACAACCTCAACCTCTACCATGTAAAACTAAATCTTGTTGTATGACTTGTTGAGGATTCCATCAATATTTGTATTTTCTTATGTTTAGCTTAAGAATAATATTTTGTATGTGATTTTTAGTGTGGAGGATCTATGAGTTTGACACCATCTATCTTACATTGCATGGGCATAGAAATGAGAGTAGTGATTGTGATCAAGTCTTAGGAGTGCAACTCCACCAGTAGCAACAAGTCACTCACATTGGCCTTTCTCTCTCATGGTGGCTAGCACATTACACAAGATTATAACATCTCTTATTTTTTTTATCAAGAAGGTTGTACCCTTATGACATAATAATCCTAGTAGAAGCTTAGAGTATACCCTTCTCCTTAGTTGTGTAGGTGGTTCATCAATGAAATTCTATAATATGTTATCAACATTAGGGTTATACATAGCAACAAATTATCATTAATTAACAAATATTTAGATTTTTAAAATTTGGAATTGGCAAATATGGGAACCCTTGACCAAGGCCAATTCACCCAAAATTTCTAATAGCGAAAAATATTTTTTAGGCTGGCTTGCCCTGATTTTATAATAATTTGATGTTTTAAATTTTAAATCACCAACATTCCCACCTAAATAGTGGACCTTTTCACCTTGAAACTATAAATAATTTTATTTACACTAACAAAATTGCCTATTATACCACCAATATATATATAATGTGATAGCAACACTCCTACATCTTAAACATTTATTCTCCTCAAGAAGATTGATAGCAATGATAAATGAGTTGTACCAACAATAGATGCATAGTAGCTAGAATAGACAAGCAATTATAGAAATAGATGATAGACAATCAAAAGCAATGAAAATGATAAATGAGTAGTAGCAGAATAGATGAGTGATAGTAAAAATAGATGATAAATGATCAATAGTAGAGAAGATGATAAACAAGTGGTATAAAATAGATAAGAGAGGTGTGGAAAAGAAATAGGTAATCAAAGATCAATGGTAGAGAAGATGATATATGATTACTAGCAAAAAAAAGATGATAGACAACTGGTAGCAGAGAAGACGATAGACATATAAAATAAAATAAACAAGAGATGAGTGGAAGAAGAAATAGACGATAGATGATCAATAGAAAAAAAAATAATAAATAATTCGTAGTAAAAAAAAGATAATAAATGACTAGTAGCAGAGAAGACAATAGATAACAAAAGTCAAATAGATGAGAGATAATAGACGATCAATAGCATAATAGATTATAAATTATTGATAATAAAAAATATATGCTCAATAGTTGGAATAACCTACTGATGAGCGGTACATGAAGTAGATGATCGATGATTGGTAGTAGACCATGATGTCCCTTATAATAGTTCTAGAATTATCACAATTTTGTTTAATATCACATTCATTTTTTGGCATGAAATACTTTTTTCTATACATGTAGAATAGCACCTACTCCCAATGGAAAGAAGGGAGGTTAATCTTCAGTTAAAAAGAGTATCCTAAAATATTTTAGACATAAATCAAAATCCAATGAGGCATTGACATCTGCACAAATTCAATGTACATGCCTATTTTACCTACTCAATAGTTAATTTTGGTAAGTAATTTTAAAAAATAATATAGGACACCTTTGTATGCCGAATACACTATTGACCTTGATATGCCTCCATTTGAAGATATTCTCGAGGATAAGATGTGTCCACATGAAAAATTTCTTAACAATGACATGTAACAACAACTTGAAGAGATTCCAAAAACTAGCACACCAACCAAAAAAGGAAACAATCATTCTAAAAAAATGCCAACTTCTAGGGAATATTCTACTCATAAACCTAAATATAGAAATTTAACCAGGTGAACTATTGGAAGGACATTTCAACTTGAATGATCATAAAAATATCCACTTATTGAACCAGCGTATCCAAATAATAGTAATGATACACCAACATAATGTAGATGAATTATTTGTAGTTGGAAACTAGAGAAGGATCACAAGATGCAACTTAAGTTGGATACAATAGAAAAACATTATGGAAAAATTTATGTAACAATAAAAAAAAAAAAGTGAAACAACTAAGAAAACAATTAGGTGGAAGGGTGCATCAAAATGCATACATATTAGATATGCAAAGGACTATGACAAAGGGATGAAACAAAAAAAACACTTGTTCAAAATGGTGGAATGATTCTAGCTCAATTTCAAAAAAATCTTAAAAGCACTTTATTTTAAAAAAGCTTGCATTTTGTTGTATTTTCTATTCTTAAAAGGGTAGACCTATGTCTAATTTTATTGATTTTAAGCATTTATTTCAACTAGTTGATGTGTAGAACCTTCCTAGTGCCAATTGGTTAGATTGAAGTGCTTGGGAAATGGAAAAATGTCTCTCATTGGTTGAGAAGGAGGACCTAAGAGAGAAAGTAAAACATGTTAAATTAATTTCACTTTCAATTTATGAGGTAACTATTGTTGGCAACACATCTTGATTTGCATTCATGTTTACACCTTTCAAAATCATTTAAGACAACCTCATTTACTAGAACTACATAAGATGGTGGAAAATTGTAATGCAGAAAAACTTTACAATGTTGTTGTAACTAGCTTAAAAGATATTGCAAGAATGGATGATGTAGCAATAGCCAATAAGTTAATAAGTGTTGGAATTGATAGTACTGCTATAATGCAAGGACACAAGACTAGTCTTTGTGTTTGACTTCAAACATAAATTACCCCATATTTGATCCCCATTCATTGCATGGTTCATAGAATGAACCTTACATACAAAATTGTGAGTACATTTGAAAATGTTGCGAGAGTGGAAGAACACATCCATGAAATACTGCTTATTTTTTGTGTAGTCTAAAAAGGTTTGCAAAGTTCCAAATATTTGCACTGGGAGTAATTGAAGGTAAAAAATTGTTAAAATATGTAGATACTAGGTGGATTTCATTGTTTCAACTTGCATCTAGAGTTTTTGAAGAATATCAATCCCTAGTAGAATTTATGTATGATAATCGTAGGGCATTTGATAAGGCAAAATATTTGCTATACTGTATGACTAACTTAGAAGCACTACTCATCAATGTTGCAAGAAATGAATACTTAGATAAAACTTGCTCAAGAAAGATCCATTTATATTATCGATTTCATTAGGATGAAAAACAAACATGTATGTGTATTGATAGGTTATACTTGTTCGAAGAAAATTTTATGGATCCTTTATTTGATGGTTGGAGAACTTTTAAAAACGTTAATAATCCAAAAAGCTTTTTGAAGTTCAACATCAATGATCATATTTATATTAATTTTAATGGAAAGAAGATACCTTTATATTGATTCGAAAAGCGATCGGATATAGTTACAGATAATTTTGAACAAATTCCCATAACATACAATGAATTTGATGTAGTTTTACACAATACAAAGATTAAATTGAGATAAATAACATAAACCTTGACAAAAAATAAGAGACCATTTTCAAAGAGATGAGTTTTTTGAGGTCATGGGTGTGGTTAACCCCATGTTTTGGGATCCTAGTACTAACTACAATAATACAAGTGAGTTATTTATAAAATATATAGGTACTCTTGTTAAACATTTTACTAAATGTGTGGAAGTCAATGGTACTAAGATCAATGGTATTCTCAATAAATAACTTTTAAAAAATTAATCAACCCATTTTGGATTGACAATGGTTGATCAAATTTTGCATTTGACTAACCCTCATGAACTAGGTTCTATTACACGTTTGTGGAAAAATTGTATCCTAGTAGTATTTTACAGTATACAAGGAATGAATATTTTTGCTTATATAAATTTTATTAAACAATGATTTTGAGATCAGTGGAATATGAAAGGGTTTTTAATGCATTATCTTTTGTGAAGTCTAAATTTTGTAATAGATTGGATAATTTTTTTAAAACATTTTAAGAATATATCTCTCATCTTGTGACATGGACAAGTATCCTTATGACAAAGCTTTGACATATTAGAAATATCTATAAAGTAGAAGAGGTGTCACTAATAGTCATGATAATGAGGATAATGATACTTGTACTGATTAAATTGTAGAGACATAAAGATAAGCTATGCGTACAAGTGATTTTGGACAAGGTGAGAAGTGTTTGTTTCAACTTCCTCCATTGTGGTATTTGCAAGATTTGAAAAGTTTAATATATTTGATAGTATTTGTTATCAATTTTTGTAAACATTTATCTTTGGAATTATGAAAATTGGTTTTTTGGATTACTAAATTTATCAAAAAATATCTTCATAAAATTTTATGTTTTAAATTATAGCCTTGTTCATAAAATTTTATATTTTATATCTTAGCCTTGGTCATAAAATTTTATGTTATATATCATAGACTTTTTTGTTTGATTGAGAATTCTAAACATTGGTTGACATTTTAATATAAAAATTAAAGTTCTTTATGGCACATTTGTTTGGGGTAAATTGAAAGTACCCTTTACCACATCTTTTTTGTAAATATTTTGTATTGTAAAAAGCCCTCTATTGCCAAACTTAGTTCTATATAATACATTAGAGTGATAGAGTCCATAGATAATTTCTTGGGGCAAATCTAAAGTCCCTATAAGCACAACTACAATAAACATATCATTATTCCAACATAATCAATCAATCCCTTGTTAACATAATTGCATCATTGTCATCATTTTAAAACATTTATTTTTAAAATTTCCATAATTCTAATAGTAAAAAATATAAACTTGTACACAGATATAAGAAAAAACAATAATTTAAATATATAGGACACAAATTTTGGAAAAGTATTTTTATTAATATGAAAAAATATCATTACATTACATTTTATAAAACTAGTAATTTGTGTGTCTACTTTGTTACTATTTTGTTATGGGGCCTGAAGTAGATGTTGGCTCTAAAGGAGGTTCAGACCGAATTTTCTTTTACCTTTCTTTACCAGTTTTCCCTTGCAGTGCATTAGCTCTCATTAGGCTTTCTTGCACTGTCTCCAAATTTGCAACCAATGCCCTTTCCTCTTTAGTAGGATCTTCTTTTAAAGTTAAAGGTATTTATTTTTCTTTCTGCTTAAGAAAAATCTCAAGATCTAAATTATGTACCTTTATAATCCTCTTGAATGCATTATTTTATTTAATGGTTGTATGTAATAATTCTTTCAATTTAATAGCACTTTGTAGATTCTTATTGGTAGTGTTTAGATAAACATTCAGACTATTCACCTATTTTGTATATTGTCAAAATTTGACTGCACAATAGAAAAGTAAAAAAATGTTAGTTAATAAATGTATGAAAAAATGATTGAACAAAATTATGATGACTTACCTCAACCACAACTTTTGCAACCTTTGCAACTTCAATTTTTTTTTATCAATAGCCCATTGATTAAAGTATTTCTGGTTTCAACATTTAGATTATCTAAACTATTCAAAAGAATATCTAAAATGTTATCATTATACATTGTGGTGGTATGTACCTTTCTATATTTAGCTTGATCTAATAAAGCATCAAGATTTTTTGGTTTTTGTTCCACCAAAGAAAAATGTTGTCTCTTTTTGATTTTTTTTTGTATCAGACATTTATTTCCTTAATAATAATTTTTTTTTTTTTTTTGAAAAATGAAAACTTGTATTAATACAAAGACCAAATACAAACGGGAGAGAACCCATCCCGACCCAGAGCAAAGAGCAACACAACAAGGGCAAAGCACAAAGGCAACACTAGCAACCACAGGGCAAAGAAAACAAGAGGGCGCAAAAAGGCGACATGTCGCGAAATCGCGACATGTCGCGAAATCGCGACAGTCACCCCCGTCACGACCGCATCGGCGCCAACAGTCGCAAAATCGCGACATGTCGCGATATCGCGACAGGAAGGGCCCCTCGGCAGCCGCACGCAAAAGCAGTCACGAAATTGTGATGAAGTAACTAAACGACACTCATGCCACAAAAGGGTCGCGATATCGCGACAATTATCCTCCCAACCGCCTAAGTGCCAAACATGTCGCGATATCGTGACAAAAATACCTTGCAGCTTCCAGTTAACCAAACTGTCGCGATATCGTGACGAATTATCAACTTTGCTCTTAATCTTCAAAAGAGGCACGAAATCATGAAATAATCTCAACAAGAGCCGCGATAGCGCGACATGTCGCGATATCACGCCAGAAACCCGCCAGAGGCTGCAAAGGCTCAACCTGTCGCAAAATCACGACAATTTCCAGCTCGAGGCCGCGACGGCGCTACAGGTCACGATATCGCGATAATTTTCCTCCCAGATGCTTAAGTGCCAAACGTGTCGCGATATCGCGACAGGATTACCTTGCAGCTTCCCACTCTCCAACTTGTCACGATAACGCGACAAAATTTCAACTTTGCTTTTCAACTTCAAAAGGGGTGCAAAATCGCGATAGGATCTCAACAAGGACCGTGATAGCGCGACATGTCGCGATAGCGTGACATGTCGCGATATCGCGACAGAAACCCACCAAAGGCCGCGGAGGCTCAACCTGTCGCGATATCGCGACAGCTTCCGGCTAGAGGCCGCGACAGCACTACATGTCGCGATATCGCGACAAAAAATTTCCTTAGCATAAAAAACACTGCACATTATTTCAAAATTTGTTCAAGGCCTTGTCTAATCTCTGCATCCTCCACAAGCATATTACTATGCAGATGCATCCCAACCTCTCTCTCAGCACCCATCTTAGCAAGGAAATCAGCCGCTTTATTAAGAGATCTACTAGCATAAACAGGTATCACATCCTCTAATTCCTTCCAAAGCTCTTTAATTTGGGAGACCAGAATCTGTAGCCTCCAAGATTTTAAGGCAAAGTTCCTCATGCAATCAAGAGCGCCAACCAGGATTTGGGAATCAGACTCAATGATTATCTTTATATGACCCTGCTTGACGGCCCAGATGGAAGCAGATTTAATAGCAAAGGCCTCGGCTTCATTGTTTGTGGCATATCCCAGACCTTGCAATTCCCAGTAGAGCACAGACCCAACATGATCATGGCATATTACTCCACTTCCAGCATTGCCCGGATTGCCTTTTGTAGCTCCATCAGTGTTGATTTTGATCCAGCCTTCTAGGGGAGGTTTCCAACAACTTCTTACCTATCTCTCAAGATCAGCAGCTCTCTCTTCCAGAGGCTTAGAAGCAGGCTGATTTTCCTCCTCAGCATAGATGGCAATGGTTTCCACAACTTTGCTCCAGATGACCTGCCATATCCCATCCACCAAAGAGAAGGTTTCACTAAAAATACGAGCATTTATTTCCAACCACACCTGCCACCAAATAAAAAGGAAACCAAGCTCCCAGCCAGTTCGAAGAGCTTTAGATATAAATCTACCTCTCTTCCAGCTTTCCCATAAATTGGTCCGAGACAAGTCTCCAATAGCCTAAAGTTTAAAATGGGAGAACCAACGATGCCAAATCGTTGTGTGAAAGGACAATCAAACAGAAGATGATCCGTAGTTTCCTCATTCCTATAGCATAAAACACACTGGGAAGGACCAATGATGCCTCTGATTCTGAGATTGTCAAAGGTCAGGATTCCATTGTGCATCAGTTGCCAGGCAAAGAAGTTCACTTTCGTCCAGCCCTTGGGATGCCAAATCTTCCTCCATTCTTGAACTGGAAAAGAGTGTGGGGGGGGCTCTGGAAGGATCGAATCATAGCCCTCCTTCACAGTATAAACCCCAAGGTTCCCAAAGCCCCAGGCAAGCTCATCCTCCTCATCTCTCCCAGTAAGAAACCATTCTGACAAGAGTTTTTCCAAAGTTGGAGCCTGCTCCGGAGGGATTGGAATAGGCCATTCACCCAGCCGCTTAAAATTTTGAACCTTATACTCCCCCAATTGGCTGGTATTGAAGTAGCTCTCAATATGGATCCATCCCTTATCTTCGAGAGCTGATTTTAACGGATGCAATTCAGGAAACACAGCAAGAATGGGAGGATTCTGATCCCAGGAATCAGTCCAGAATCGAGCCTTCTTCCCTCTCCCAACTTTCCAGAATAATTGGTCTTTGATAATGCGAGATCCAAGCTTGAGCGCCTGCAACACTAATGAACCATTACCCTCCAAAGGAAAGCAGCCCAAGTCATTGGGGTGAACAAGACCCAAGTATTTACTAGAGAGGATTCTGCTGAAAATGGACGTTGGCTGGGAAATCCACCTCCAATACAGTTTGCCAGCCAGAGCCTGATTATTAAACTTGGAGCTTCTTAATCCTAGCCCACCTTTTTCCTTGGGTCGGGTGACCTTATCCCATCCAACCAAGGCCCATTTCCTCTCTCCTTTGGCACCTTCCCAAAGAAAACTTCTAGCCACTTTGTCCAGCTCTTTCCAAATTGATGGAGGGGCAGCCGGAATAGAGAATTTATAAATTGGCATGGCCTGAATAACAGACTGCAGGAAATTCAGACGGCCCCCATAGATTAACCATCTATGAGACCAGTGATTCATTCTCTCTTTGATGCCATCCAAAAGATCCTTCCAGAAATCAGCTTTTAGTTTTTTGAAATGCAGAGGAACCCCCAGGTAAACAACAGGAAGAGAGGTCCTAGTGAATCCCAAGATCTCAAGAACTCTATCTTGTGACCTTTGATCAAGATTAAAGAAGACCACTTTGGATTTTGTTTCATTGATGACTTGATTAGAGGCCCGGAGGTAGACGTTAAGAGAATCTCTGATTCCTCTTGCTTCCCTGAGGATGGCCACTCCCACCAATCTAGTATCATCCACAAACTGTAAATGAGTCAAAACTTTAGCCCCGATTTTAATTCATGTTATCTGTCCTTGAAGTCTTCTTCTCAGGAGGAGTCTGCCTAATCCTTCAGCCAAGATGAGAAAGAGATAAGGAGAGCAAGGGTCTCCTTAGTGGAGACCCTGAGAAGCTCCAAAAGGTGGCGAGGGAAGCCCCTTAATTAAAAAAGAGTATGAAGGCGTAGAGATACAGCTCATGACCCAGGAAATCCAGTCCTGAGAAAAACCAAAGGCTGCCAGCATCTTGACCAAGAAACCCCACTCTACTCTGTCATAAGCCTTAGACATATCCAGTTTGATGAACATTCCTTTGTTACCTGAATTGTGCATAGTATGGATAGCCTCCTGAGCCAAGATCACTCCATCCAAGATCTGTCTCCCTTCAACAAAACCCCCTTGCTCGGAGGAGATTATATTCTGAAGAAGAGGTTTTAGTCTTTCAGCCATAATTTTAGTGATTATTTTGTAAATCACATTGCATAAGGCAATAGGTCCGAAATCAGAAATGTGAGCCCCCCCCTCTCCTTTTGGAATTAAGGAAATAAAGGTGTGATTTAGAGCCTTGAGCATTCTTTTGTTGGTTCGGGACTCCTCAATGACAGCCAGCACATCCTCCTCCAGGATATCCCAGAAGGCCTGAAAAAACTCAATAGGGAAGCCATCAGGACCAGGCGATTTTCCAGTGCACATTCCAAAGACCACCTTCTTGAGTTCATCACGATCAATGGGATTAAGAAGGGCCTGATTCTCTTCATGAGAGATAATAGAGGGAATGCCATCAATGACTTCATTTTGGGCTTCCACATCATGCTCCATACTTTCCTTAAAGAGGTTTGAGAAATACTCCATTGAGTGGGAGTGCATATCAGGGATAGTGTCAAAAGAGTTTCCATTCTCGTCTTGAAGGAGTTCCATGTTATTCAATTGTCTTCTAGCACAGGCAGAGCGATGGAAAATTTTTGTATTTCTATCTCCTTCTAATAACCATGTGTTTCTTGCTCTCTGTTTCCAGTAGATCTCTTCTTGATTATCAATGTCCTCAACCGCTTTGCGTAAAGCATCATCCTCGAATTTAAGATGCTCAGAAATGATTCCTTCCCTGAATTGTTTTTGCACCTCATTCCATCTGGCCAACAAGGGAGCCCGTTGGAGCTGGAAATCAGATTTGTTAGTTTGCCTCCACTGTTTTAGTTTACTCTTAACAAAAAGAAGCTGTTTATGAAATTTGAACATAGTCTGTCCCAAAAGGGAGACGACCTTCTTCCCACCACTGTGGAATTTTCCTTCGGAGGTCCTCTTTTTGCAACCAAAAATTTTCAAATTTAAATGGTTTGTAATACTGCCCTGACATAGTCCCTCCCTCCAGCAAAATGGGAGAGTGATCTGAGACTGGGCCCTCCAAAATCTGGAATTTGATATTCCATCTAACATAAGCTTCCTCCGAGACCAGAAACCGGTCAAGCTTAACCCTCCTATTGTATGGCTCTCTTCTCTTATTAGTCCAGGTAAAGTTTGTACCAGGGCCTTTGATATCAACAAGGTTAAAGGCCTGGACTTGGGCAATAAAAAGCCGGTCCCCTGTATCCAAAACTGGGATGCCACCTTCCTGATCCCTGGCAGATAATTTGGCATTGAAGTCCCCAACAATAATCCAATCAAAATATTCCCGGGAGGACCTCATGTTTTGAACAACTTTCCATTGAAACCGCTGACCATCGATGTTCTGAGCCCCATAGAAATTTGTAATTAAGACTTGTTCAGCTGTAACAATATTCCTAAAAAGAGATGTGAGGACACCCCTCCAGGCTATATGTTCTATTGCTATCCACGCCAAAGGGTTCCAAAGAGTAGCAATCCCTCCCGAGGCACCTAGAGCAGCCACAACCATATGGCCAGCACCCCTCCAGATTCGGCTAACAGTTTTACTCATAAGGTCTAAAGACATTTTTGTCTCCTGAATGAGCATAAAGTCTATTTTACTTATCTCTAAAAGTCTTTGAACAACAGATTGATGGGTTCTATTGTTTAAACCCCTCACATTCCAAGATTGAATAATCATTGGAAACCTTGGGAGCAATACGAATCAATTGTTCTCGCCAATCCTCCATTGATTAGCTTATCTCCTTGCACTGCAATTAGATCCTTATTGGATTTCCTACCCACCCCTTGGGAATTACTGTTTTTCGACCTCTTCTCCACCTGGGTAATCCCTAGAGCTGGTCTTTCTCTAAACTTTTCTACATTTCCCATGGTGACATCTTTAATAGCTGGCTGTGCTGGGGAGTGGATTACCAATGCCCCTGGGTTTTCTAGCTGCAAAATCTCAGAGGAGTCAATCACCTGTTCTAGGATAGGGGTTGGTGAGGGAGGAGCATGAGAAAGGATGATATTATCCTCAAGGTTCCCATCTGATCCTTCCATAATTTGGTCTTCTTGATCCACAAGAGATTTGAAGATTTCATACCGATTGGTTGGCTTGGGATGAGCTTGCTCCTTGCCATTTCTCTTTTTGTTTCTTCTTCTCTTCTACTGTTCAAAGCCATCTTTCTGGGCATCAGAACCAAGGGGAATGATGGGTGGTTCCTTGACCGGAGTGGACTTACCCTCGTGGGGGTGATTTGGCATTCCCTGTGGAGCTTTCGCTTTGGTGCTCAAGATATTTGGGAAGAACCTTGCCAAATGGCCATGCTTATGGCAAACTCTACATCGAAAAGGTAGGGCTTCATAGTCTAACTGTTGTATCCATGAGTGTCCTGCTAACCCCAGTTCCCTCTCAGCTGGTAGCGGCTGGCTAATATCCAGTTCTACACAAATTCTCGCAAAAATAGCAGTGTTTCCTTCTATGGTATCTTTGGAAACTCCCAAATATCTACCAAGAGAGTTACCTATCAGTTCAAGAATTTGCTCACCCCAAAACTCCATCGGGAGAGCATACAGTCGGATCCAAATCGGGACAGCCGTGGGCTCAATGCGAGGGTCGAAGCCCGCTCTCCACGGTTGGACAAATAACCCTGCCGGGCCATGGCTCCTCTTTTCTGATTCAAATGCTCTGTTTCTATCCACTAAGGAGGAAAAACTAATAATAAAATACCCATTGCTTATGGGCCATAAGGAGTACTCACCGATAGGCTCCCAGTTTTGTCTCACCCAGGAGTGCAGAAAGTGCAGGGTGGGTCGAATGCCCATGAATTTGCAAATCAGATCATGAGTAGCACGGTAGTTGATCGTGTCCTCGACCAGCCTCGGTTCTATGACAATCTTCGGTCTGGAAGCCGATTGCGGGAGACATCCATTGACTCTATGCACAGGAGAACCCTTGCCCGCATTCCTGGATAGCGAATGGTAAGCACTCCGCTGAGCTTCATCGGAGGAAGACGCAGGGTTTTCTCTTAAAATCTCGGCATAAGAGGTCTTCTTCCCATTGAGAGATCCTGGAGGAGACCCCATTGGGCCCTCCCGAGGCAACGGAAGAGCCGTCAGCAAAAAACAGCAGCAAACCACCTGAGTCCGTAGTAGAATCTACCCACCAGAAACCCTAGAGCCTCGGTCGATGACAGTTCAGAAAGTTTCCCGCAAAATCGCCAGAGCTCTGAAAAACCCTCCTTAATAATAATTTTAGATCGATACTCCCACTCTCTTATTTTAGCAATATCATGAAGCTCTATTTCTTTTATGGTGGCCTAACAATTATCTGCCAATAAAGCATCTTATGAAAAATTTAATTTCTCATCATCAATAAGAAGAAGAGGGTTGTTAGTTTGATGGGGAGGGGATTAGATCTCGGTAGCAAGTGGTAGCTCTTCAGTTTGTTGTGCTTCTATCTATTTTTTTGGATCTTGAAGCACATTAGTCGCTTTAAAAAACCTAATTATGTCATCTTGATAGAGATAATCCTCATTAAGAGGAGGATTATCCTATTTTGAAATGCCACGTAGACTAGAAATATTTCCAAGTGAAACGTATGGAAAGTCTAAAATAGTTTGACTATGTGCTCCTTCCCAACCCCTTTCAAAAAATAGTTGTTTCCCATGCATACATTGACCCCTCATTAACTATGGCTATGGTTGGGGCGGTGATGACATCATATATTATCTTTGATGAGGTGATTCACCCAACACCCCTATAAAAAATTATAAATTTTTTATTATGAAATATTTATTAAAAAATTATGCAATAAAATTTAATTTACTATATGGGCATTAAATTATTTTAATTTCGCTTACCGGATGTCGATGTGGTCTATTGTTCTATCCGGTTATTTAAATATGATTCCATTTGAATTGATGGATCAGTATGATGTTGCCCTAAAAATATAATAAAAAATATTAAATTAAGCTAACTATAATTTTAACTAAATGAATTAAGTGATATTGAAACAACGTTTGAAAGAGTAAGATTACTATTGTATGTGTGGGCTAGCTAACTTCTTCAATATTGATGTGCACTTGACATGCAACTATAGAAGTAACTACATGAAAAATAGGAGATGTAGAAGTCCTCATGCATTTAGTAGATCTTGTAAATATTGGTGTTGATTCTAACTGTATGTTGGAGTCTCCAGTGCTCTCTGGAAAAAGACCTCTTACTACAACCTCCCTTCTTGTAGAATATGAGGATGCTTTTTCCTGCATTCAAGTGTAAATTAAATAATTTAAAAAATAAAAAATATATTTTAGTATAATAATAATAATTTTGTTAAAATTTTGAATTTTACCCTCATCTCTTTAGTTTTCAAGCTAGCTGTCCTTAGGTTTGGATGCAACAAGGTTGGCATCGATGTATTTTGTACATTGTAATAAGCTTTATAAAAAAAGAAAGTATAAATTTGGTTGTGGAAACAATGACACCATTATTTGTGTGGGCATTGAGGAGATCATTTCTAATTTGGTTGGAAACATAAGAAGACCAGTCAAATTTATTATGGCCAAGACATCAAACCAAATATACCAACACCCAAAATAGAATGTTCATAATTATTCCTTGCAAAATAACTCATGTTTGGAATAACTCAATGATAGTTCAAAGGAACTTGATTGTAATCATTGAAAATTGTAAGTCTCTTCTAGATGGATTCGAGTGAATTGCAAAAAATATTATAAGATAAAATTAATAATTACACATGAAAATTATTTAATGTAAGGAATTTTAACTGTAAATAATATTTGGAAGAGGATACTTTTACCTGTCAACAAATCTAATGAGAGACCAAAGTTGGTTTTCTTTATTTTGCTCTTTTGTATAAAAATATAGAAAAACAAATGTGCATGACCTTTTATAGTCATTTGCATGCATGAATTAAATGATGTGTTGACACATGGTTGTGTTAAATGAGATGTTATCGATCAACAGTCATTGGTTATGTAGATACCGATAATCAATCGTCAATAGTGTTACTGATGATAGTCTATCATCAACAATATTATTGTTGATATTCTGATGGTAGCAATCATGTTTGCTATTATAGGTAGTCTATCATCAATTATCCTATTTGCTGCAACTGGTAGTCTATCACTAGTTATCATGTTTGCTACTACGAGTAGTCTATATTTAGTCATCCTATTTTATGTTGTTGATAGTTTGTTATTAGTTGTCCTATTTGTTGCTATCGATAGTTTATCGTCAATCATAATGTTTATTGTTACTAGTAGTCTATCATAAATTATTGTTTATGTTGCTATCGATAGCCTATCGTTAGTCATCATTTATGTTGTTACCAGTAGTCTATCATCAATCATCATTTATGTTGCTATCGGTAGTCTATCATCAGTCATCATGTTTACTAGTACTAGTAGTCTATCGCTAGTCATTGTTTATGTTGCTATTGATAGTATATCGATAGTCATCACTTATGTTGCTACTAATAGTCTATCATCAATCATAATTCATGTTGCTATTGGTAGTCTATCCTTATTTGTCATATTTTTTACTGGTATTATTTCACTATTTATATTGCTACCGGTAGTCTATCATCAGTCATTGTTTATATTGCTATTAGTAGTCTATCATCAATCGTTGATAGTCTGTCATTAGTTGTCATGTTTTTGCTATTGGTAGTATTTCATTATGCATTTTAAATTTCTACTAGTTTTTTGAAATTTTATTATAAACTCACCACTTTTTTATATTTTTTGGTAGATAAAAAGGCAATTTGCCATGTCTTCTACATGACTTTGGATAATATTTTCCTTGATTTTGAAAATGATTTGCCCCATTTTTCTAAATACATTTTGGGACCAACCCCTTAGACATAACCCTCATAGACATCCACCTTTTGCATCTTAAAGGTCATTATTTATCCAACACCCATGTTGACTATATAGGGTATTTTCCTTTCTTTGGATTTATTTATAGCTTCCTTGAAAGTTATCATGTTGAAGATGTTATTAGAATTTGATGCCACCTCATTTTAGGCACTTAGGACCTCACCATTATAAGTAATATTTTTCCATTTGAGATCACATTTCTATCAAATGACATTGAAGGTATTTTATAATGATACAATTGGCAAGGAAAAGGTCATATGTGCCATGATAAATTTGCTTATGCTTCATTACCTTCTCCCATTGCTCTTTCCATGTTGCATTTACTTGGTCCTATATGATAACTAGTGCTCTCATACTTTTACACTCCCTTAAAATTTTTGATTATCCATATGCCTAGAACCCAACTGAAAATCTACATAAATTATAATCAATTAACTAATCAATGTGAATGACATGATGTAAAAATAATATTGAGTTATTTTTATGCTCAAATGGGTGTGTCTAACTATTTTTACTGCTATTACATCATACAAAAATATGAGTTACTTGGATTTGATCACATCCCATTCAAGATATGGGTTTTAGAGACCCATTTTTGTGGAAGAATTTTAAACTTTGGTCTTAAGTATAGAAGAAACTTAAGGTTGTGTGTGTGTCACATTGGCATGAAAATCTTATGTTATAAATGTAAGGCATTGATGTAAGTGAAGTTATTCCAAGATTAGATAACAATAAAAAATAGTTTCTATAAATTGACCTCATATTTTGCTACTTTCCATAATTTATGTTCTGTACCTATGGATGGACAATGAAAATATTGGGTGTGGATGTCATACAATAATGTATAAAATATGGACCTAAACACTACATGCACTTCCTAGTAAAAAGAATATTAGCATATCATTGTCAATCAATGGATCACCTCTTATGGAGTTTATTGTGAAATTATGAGGCAATGAGATCCTAATGGAAATATTTTTGGTTGTTTATATGGGCATGGCCCTCATGATGTTTTGTGTTTTTAATTTTCAAAATAATACTTGCTAAAGCATCCAAATGTACTAGTAATTATAATACCAAATGTTAAGTTGATTCAACTAATTAAACCATTCACCTCTCACTTGAGAATAAATTTTGTCTATTTATACTTTAAAATTTACATTCGTTTAAGAATAGAACAATGTAAGTTGAGAGAAAGTGAAAGCCAAGGGAAAATGTGAGATGAGAGAAAGTGCAATAATAAAATAAAGCAAGTTGAGAGCAAGTACAAGCCAAGAGGAAATTCAAGATGAGAGTTGAAAGTAGGAAAATCGTGCACCAATATGAAGTAAAGATAGCAATATATATGACTAAAAACATGATGATAAAACAATAAAAATATGGAGCCCATTTTATATTAAATAATTGATTTTTTAACGTGTTAAAATAAAACCTCCTCTAAGGAGATGCTACCCATGATACAAATGAATACAAATAAAATATCTAGGTGCAATGTAAATGATATTCTTGCAATAACAGTTCGTTTGGGGGTAGGTTTTTCATGACCGTTGCTATGAATATGATGTGAATCTTGCACTCCTTTTTTGTATATTAGATCCTGTAAATCTGCACACAAAGAAACTAGAAATGTATAAAAGCATATGAAGAGCCCACCGAAATCGAGCTCGTATTACTTGATATGAATGTGATAAATGAATATGAAACCAAACTGAAACATGTATAGTATGAAATCTATCTAAATGTAGAAATGATAAAAATATTAATCTAAGTTATGCTAAAAGAAAAGAGTAAAAACTAGATCTCTTCTAGAGGCCATATCAGGTTTCTTGCAGGCCATCTCGGGTCGAGACGATCGCTATCTCAAGATTGTGTTTCTTCGTGGTCAAGTCAGGGTGGCATCTAAGATTGAATTGGGGTTTTTTTGATGGATTGGTGCACTATGAGAGTGACTTGATGGGTCAAACCAATCATCGAGGCAAAGTTATTCAATTGCATAGAAGATGGGAGTGCAAATTATAATCCTTTTTAGTAGCCTAAAAACATGGATTTCAACAACGGGATGGCTTGAAGGATCAAAATGGGTAGAACTTCATTGCTTGGAGAATAGGGGATTGAATTCAGTAGCACTTCATTGCACAAATTCAAAAACTTCTAAATTTCATAAAATTTTGCACAAGAATTCAGGGGTTCAAATTGAGGGGGTAAGTGCCAATTTATAGACTCTTGAAAAAACTCTAGGGCACTCTGCATGAAAAAGCAAAGAGGTAGTTCACATTAAGAAAAGAGAGTGCTTATCTCTAAAATATTATGCCATTGATAATTGCATGTATTTTTTTATTTTGGCCCATATGGGTGCTTAATGTTTTCTTGCAAGTTCATGCGCGGGGTTAACTGGTAGTTTTGGTTGCTAGTTATGCACCTTTTCATTTTTAAAACTTGCTTTTGGTGGTCATCTTAGGTTGAGACGACCATAGTTTGGTGGTCATATCAAGGTGAGACAACCATGATAAATGGGGAATTTTACCCGTTTAAGTGGTGAAAACCATTGTTTTAGCCCTAAATCTACCCAAGGTGGGTTAGGTGGTCTAAAAGGAGTCCATTTAGGTAGTATCCTCAAAATGACATGTTATAGGAGTCTAAAAATGCCCCTTTTTTGGATTATTTGTGTGACAACATAATGCAAAGCAAAAATAGAGAACTTAAAATGGTCTATTTGATGGTTAATGATATCCATTAAACAAATCAACATAATATACTCCAATCATGGAAAGAGCATGCTCTATTGAATCATTGCTTCCAAAAATTTGATGAAGTTGGTTTGGGTCTTGGTTTCTATTCAACCATGGGTAGACAACAATGGTCTAGTAGTAGTGGCTTCGAGAATACCAAGTATCTATTTTTGTCTTAGTTTCTTCTCAACCATGGTTAGATGCTAGTGGTCTAGAGGTAGTGGTTTTACAAATGCCAAGAACTAGTTTGATTTTTATTTTTGCTTGTTATTTGCCCCAAGCAAGGAGGGCAAATGATTGTCTTTGGAAATGATTCTTGAACAAACATAATTTGTACTTTTGAATGTTTTATTATTGATTTGATTATTGATTATTATTATTATTTATTTTTTTCCTGTGTTGATTGATATTATGAATTTTGTAATTGATGTTTAGCTTCTTAGAGCACATCATAGGTTTACCCATGTATTTTAATGATAATTGGGAGTGGCTTAAGGCCCTTGACCTTATGCATGTTATGAGACTAGAGTCAGTATATGTAGATGAGGCTTATTTGATATCCTTAACATATCGATGGGACAACCAGACTAATACCTTCCACCTTCCTACTAGTGATATGACCATCACTCTAGAGGATGTCTATAGGATCCTCAACATTTCGATAGAGGGAGAGCCCATTGTATCATTGCCCACTAGTCAGTAGGTGAGAGTACTATAGAGAGTGTACCATCAACATTGGTATATTATAAAGTTTGATTTGGAGAGTGGGGGGGTCAGGGTGGAGGTTGGTTACGATACACAACTCCTGACATGTAGGCATATAGTGCTTATGTCATTCATGTATAACATAATTATGTCAAATTATTCGAGTGCAAGGTTCCCATGGTACCTTCTTGATATTTTGTAGGATTTGATGGAGAGCACAATGCAACAACCACGTATTATGGCTTGGGGGACTACCCTACTAGCACAACTTTATTATGAGTTATTTGAGATTTAACATCGTGTTCGATCTAATTAGGGTGAAACTTCCTTCTGTAGATCTGGTATTGGGAGCACATTTGGATGGACAAATCGAATGGGCTATTATGGATGACATGGTGACATATGGTTGACAAGAACATACCCTATGCTATTTATTGGATATGGGATAGTAGGGTTGGAGTTGGCCTTACTTAGGCATGATCAATCACTATATTGACTCCCTATAAAGGTTGATGTCAAAGCTTGTGATATGGCGGTCATGGAGGGATTATCCATCTTAGGTAGAGGTAGATCAATAGTTGAGATAGGTCATATGTGGTCGATGGTTGATCAGTCAACATTGTAGTTAGCATGAGTACTTCTAGTACTCAAGTGTGATCCACCAACTGGGGGTTTTCTAGAACATATCAGATGAGATAGTTATTTATAGGTAGTGGATGAACGAGATAGATCTAGATTGGCCTTGAGTCTAGCCATTAGATGAATTGGTAGATGAGCTACTGGTCGATCCAAACATAGAAGACCTAGGTACTACTCTAGAGTATGATGCTTGTTGGGTGACTCATCTATAGAAGGGAGGTGGTGTGGGTGGTGGTTAGGCTAGGGTAGCTAGTAAAGTAGTGGATCCTTCACAGTGATGAGTGCATCAATATATTGAGAAATGGGCTAAGACCTCTAAGATAGGTACACAGATTGAGGAGGGTAGGGATGAGGAGTTTGAGGATGAGGATCCTTAGGAGTAGATAGTTACACTCAGGCAGTAGATTTGCATCCTACAAGGATAGTTGACTGATAGGAATATAGTGCAGGCATTAGCGTAGAGTCATTTGGACAACAAGAGGTAGAGGTTGTGGGATTTTGGTGAGGATAGATATGCCCTTCGAGATTAGGTTGAGAGTCTAAAATATGAGGGGACGATGGTGACAATAGAGTGAGATGCTCTACAAGTTTAGGTGGTCAGTCACAACAGAGCAAGATAGTTTATGAATACAAATTTTAGGTGTGATAGTAGAGTGTGATGCTATACAAATTTATTTGATAGGGATTGTAGTTGGATAGGGGTAGGTAGTGGTAGGGTTGATCATAGGGTAGGGCACATGTGGACAGGGCACAGGTGATGTGGATAGGCTATAGGTATAAGTGATAGATCTATAAGAGATGCTATCTTGCTATACATCTCATCATAATTCATATCGATATTATGTTTCCCTTTTGGAGGATGAGGTGGAGAAACTAGGTAATAGACTACTATCATGGAGTTCAATAGGGCCATCACAATAGAGCCACCATAGTGAGTTTGGACAGCCATCAGTGAGACCATGGATTCCTAGATATTTAGACCCCCCATATATGTCAGGGGCTAGTGTATTAGGGTAGCCTCATCGAGATAAGTTCGAGGGTGGTGGTGAGATCGAGGGTGCAAGGCCCTCTTGATTTTATATGTATATGCTTCTCTTTTTTAGTGTGAGGTCCGAGGACCCACTCCATTGTATCCTACGATTAATTTTGTACCTAATGTATTGATCCATGAATATATATATATATATATATATATATATATATATATATATATATATATATATATATATATATATATATATATAATATTTTCAGTTATGCTTATCATGTTGTTTAATGCTTATTGTATTTCATGTGTGGATGCACTTATGGATGCAATGATGGATGCTAGATGTATGCCTAGATATTATAGTATGTATGCATAGTTGTAGAGCTAGAATGTATGCCTAGATGTATGCATTTATGTATTAATGGCATGATGATACAAAATTTGATGTGTATTGTGATATGGTTAAAACATAATGAAGGAATCTAAGATGCAAAAACAAACTAAGAATAAGCACCATGGAATGTATAAAAAACATGAATCAAAATATTAACCTTTTCACAAAAGCCATACATTTAAGAGTGAACTATATGGGATAAAATGTAATGTAACAAAATGTAAATGATGGATGTGATATAGTGAGATGTTACAAGGGAACAACAAGGTTTTTCATGAGACTAAAACACCCTAGTTGACCATTCAAAGGTTGTATACTGACTATACATGACTCTAAAATATAAAAAATCTGCTAGGAAGACCTAGATATTCAATATCCCTATGTGATACTTTTAGGGAGTCAATATTTTCTTCTTTAGAAGTTTTCTCCATCACTTGAGCTTGGAGCTGCTTGAAATTGAAAATTTGGGCCTTTTCATCTTGGGTACCTTTGTCAAAACTTTCACTCCATGTATTTTGATCAAGACTAACAAACTTAACTTTTTGGATAGCCTTCACTCTCAAGACCTACCCTCTGGTCATCAAATATTTTTTATCTGAGGTTTCTTCTATCCAGCTCAAACTTCTAACTTTTATTGCCAAGTAAAAGGTGTAGTGAGTCATCACTATAGTTTTGGTGGCTCTTAGGGGATATTTAACCTACTAAAGATAAGGAACCCAAAAAACTGGTGCCTTAGTCCATTGGGTAGGGATTTAGGAATAGTCTCCCTTGAAAGTGAAATGTTATAGAAATCAAGCCATATCTTTGAAACTTTGCAAACAATCAGGGCTTCTGCTATCTCATGAAACTGGGATCACTTATATATTAAATATAATACATATGTAGAGACTTTTAAGTGAGTGGTCTTTATCCATTGGGGATGGAGTAAAAAAGGCCTCCCCACTAGCTACTCAGTTTCCTTTTTTCATTTTCCAATTTCTTGGGTGAACATTTTCTATATTTACATAGGTGGGACTTTTGAATAGAACCCTTAGTGTAAGTGGTTTGGTTCCAACTACAAGGGTACCTCTTGATGAAGTATGATTGATACCAATGCTAACCATACTTTTTTTTTATGGATTTATGAGAGTATATCCACCACCAAGCCATATTCTCTCTTGTTTTTGTACCCCTAGAGGTTAAGAGGCTTCCTTTTTGGGTCAAAAAAATATTTGTACCCATTTGTTTGAATACTCCAAAGGGATCCAACTCCACTACCTTCACTACCCCCTATCCTTTTTAATTATTGATTTGGTTATATGGAAGGTTGAGTAGTGGAGTGCCTACTTCCTCTACCTCTATATACTTTCCTTGGTTGGTTCTAACATACTAGTGAGTAAGAGTTGGTTGGTAAGTAACAAGTTGGGCAACTGGGGTCTATTCGAACCCTTCTATGAATAAGGCAATAAGCTAATCCCATTCAAAACTAAAGTGCGAAGGAAGATATTTATATCCTTCATGATTTTTATCTCTTAAAAATACCACTAGTAATATTAGGCTATGTTCTGCTTGGTGGCATTTTTCACTTGGTACCAGTGGACCATATCATGTATATGTTCTAGTGGGGTCATATTATCTTCTCTATTATAACATGAAACACATTCAGTTGTTAATTTTGGAATGTCATCCATTTTTTGGGGGGGTATAGGAGGTCACAAGGGGCTATCATTGTTCCTTGTTACAAAAATATAGGGGGGTGGAGTACCCATTAGTTACGAAGTTTCTAGCATAAAATATTTCTTTTTCATAACCTTCTAGGGTCTACTTGAAGTGGAGTCACCAAGTGAATGTAGCTTTGTGCTTCTATAAAGTAGGCAGACTAAAGATTTTACTCAAAACTTGGTCTAATATCTCTAAAAATGGCTTATTTTGTTATTCATTCTAGAGTGGAGTCACCAGGTGAGTGAAGAGGCACTTCAACAAGAAATAATAGGAAAAGAACCTCACAAATTTTTTTGCCTAACTTGTTGCAATTTTACGACCAATGATGTATCATTGGGGTCCCACTAGGCTTGCCATTAAACTATTTTTATCTCTGATTATCCCTAGAAGCCACACACACACACATACACATAAAAATAGGTCCATAGGGAGCCACAAATTTCTAAATACAAAACTAACACAAGATTTTGTATATATATGCAAGAAAATGTTTACGAAGATTGTGCAAGAAGCAGGTGTTCAAACTTTACCCACAAGCCTCTCAAGAGCTAATTAATATTACAAAAATAAAGGAAAGGAAAGCTTACAAGAGGATATTAAAGCAAACATGTTGATCCTTTTCAAATATAATACTACTATTTATAGATTACAAAAGGGAGGGTTTCCCTTCAAAACTCTTGTAGATATTTCAAGGTGGTTTTTGCTTTTGATTTTAGGTTATGTCTTGTCTAAACTATTAGTCCCTCTGAGATTATTTAGATATGAAGTCTTGAATATCAAATGGTTTTGATCCCTTTAATGAGAAACTACCATATTTATTACCATATACCCATTTTTGGGAATTCTCATCATCTGGACACAAAATATCTCTTCATTTAATATTTTGGATCTTTGAGTTGATTTTGCCATGGCTCCCAAGATATTATTGTTATTTCATAGAGATATGCAACATTCCCTTGTAGTAAAGGATGATATTACTTGAAAAATATGCACCTCATTAATTTTGACTTTTGGGGCATTGATATTTTCTTTAAAAGTTTTCTTCATCACTTGAGCTTAGGGCTACTTGAAATTGAAACCTTGGGATTTTTTTATCTCAAGTACCATTGTCATAACTTTTTTTGCTTGTCTTCTAATTAGGACTAACAAAATTTTGACTTTTTGCACACCCTTCACTCTCAAGACCTTCCATGTGATCATCAAATCTTTTTTATTGGGGTTTTCTATTGTGTAACTCAAATCTCCACTTTTTATTGCCAAGTAAAGGTGTAATGAGTCATCAAAATAATAATTTGATGATAATACAACAAAATAAACATCTTCTCTTAGCTTCCTTATACATCATGTAAAGATCTTGCATTAAAACACACCATATTTTCTTATTTGATTGCAATGAAAAAATGACATCTTGAAATTTGTTAAAGGAAAGTGGACTATCTAGCTATTGCTTAGCTCCCTAACATATTTATTGGGAATACAACTAATCAACTCATTCATAAAATAATTTTCTAAAGATTGAACATCCTTTTCAAAGAGAGATTTGAAATTATTAACAATAGATCTCATAGTACCTTCCCCATCCTCCACAAAGTCCTTCAATGCATTCTTAATTTCTATGAATTTATTTTTCCTATGATTATGTATGAGGAAGTTAAATTTTTTTTTCTATGATCCCCTCAACCTCAGATCAAAATTTTACCCCTTTTCCCTTGAAAACTTGAAACTCTCCTAATTGTAATTCATATAATGCTACCTAATTATATGGAAAACATGATTATTGGGAGTCATAAAAGCTTGTAAGGTCTAACTCAAGCCTAGATCTAAGTCATTTTTATTTTCTCCTTAGATCCTTGGCAATAGTTTTATCAAATAATATAAAATAAAACAAAATTGTATATGGAAAAGTTCCACTAATACATTCTACCATTTGATCATTTTAGCTGAGGGATTTCACTCCAAAGCACTTGCAAAGCCTATAGGTATTTTAGTTTCTCAAGAAGAGAAACATTAAATTCATAAATACTAAAAATAGTTGTTTTCCAAACCTATCTAAAATATTAATTAAAAATGGTGCAATGATCAAACACGTAGATCCCATAATCATATATTACTCTATGACCTTTATAATTTAACATTATGGGGAAGTGATCAAATATGTAAATTTGATCAAGTCAATTAAGCTTAAGATCACTATTATTTCTACAATTATACCATTAATTGCATATCCTTCTCACAATTTTTAGGCTACTATAAAGCATAATTCCTAGGTTGTTATAACAATTAACCCAAGCAGTAAATTTATTTAATGAGAGATAAGGGTAGAATGAACTAGCTTCCACCATGTTTATGCTTAGCTATATTAAATTACCCACTTAAAATATATTCAAATATAGGTAGGTGGAAAGAAACCAAATACATAATTAACTAAAAATGAGTTTCATTCATCTCACACACAGATAAAAATCCTAGTACTTTTTTATTGAGTGGTAATGTGTCCTAGAGATAATGATGCTCAGGGTCTTGTTTTTAACTAGTTATTAGGAGTCTCACTCAATGGGGAACACCAAGAAAGAAAAATAAATATCGTCTTTACAAACTAACTACATGATTTTGTTCAAATGGCTCTACAACATTTGTCCTCATGTAATATGATCATGTCCATCCTTAAACCATTAATAGCCTCTTAAACATGATGCTTTAACTTAATCAAGATGAGACACCTAATGTTCCATGACATAATGGAGTAATTTATTCATCTTGTTAAATATGCTTAATGGATAGAACATCATATTTATTATTCATACTAAGTGCTTATTGGACAATGACCAATCCACCACGTTCTTCCAATTCATTATTCAAATGACTCTTATTTACCGTTTATTCATAAAATAAATAAGTGTTAAATATAATAATAGACTCCTCATAATTCTCACACTAATTGATTTCTCATACTCTACTTTTTCCTTGTATTTAAGAAAATGAGGTCCTTTCCTTTCATTTTTTGTTCCTCCCTCCAACCTTCATTTAATATTGTATCTTTGTATCATTGTATGCATCAAAGATGATTATATCTATAACCCATGAAATATATTTCTATAGAAGATATGCTTTGGAAAAACTTGAGTTATCTTCTTGTCTCGATGCTTTTTGAGTTGGCCTCTCTATCTTAAAATGAAGTGACATAATTTTGAGAAGGTCACATCTCTCTTAATTTTCTTATACCTAACATCGATTGTCATTGAGAAACCTTATTGTTGTTTAAAAAAAGAACAAGACTTTCATTAATAACTCTTAATAGGTCTTAGAGAAATGTTTATAAACTTATGCATATTTACTTGTAGATCTCTTAACCCAAAGTATGTTTATCCATATTACAACCAACCTTTTGTGTTGTGACCTAGGAATTCACTAAACTTGAAGCTTGTTGATCCACCTTAGCTTTTATCAAGTTTCTCTTATGGTAATCATGAATCAAGTACTAAAGTTCCCTATGATAAAAGTAGTTATTGGACTAATTCAAATACAAGATATTCTTACATATCCTCAAATATAGGAGCAATCAAACTCATATTTTAGGTAGGCTAAATTCTAAGTCCATTTCTATGCATTTCCTAGGATGGACTTTGAAATTGTATGCCTTAATATCCCTTATCTCCCTTGAATATGGTCAAATGTCTAGATTAAAGAAAATTTGACCTAGATCAAGTATTTGTCTCTAGAGGACCCTTCTAGGTGTAAATTAAAGAACCATGCTTATTAATAGTAGACCTAGTGATAGTCACTTAATTTTCATGATATAACATGTAGGAAGTCTTCTATTCCATTTTGAATATCCTTAGGGTTTGCTGGGTTGTTCTATGTTACCTCTCAAATGTTTGTGATTAATGGATCCTTCCTTTATTTAACCATAGACTTTGGATCCTTTGGTCCTTCAAATTTATTCATTTTCTTTGGGGGATTTGGAAGGAAAAAAATATTAGGGCATTCAAAGAGTCCAAAATGGATGTTATCTCTATTAGGATCAGGATTCTTAATGAGAATGTCTTAACCATTCATCTAGATAATTATGGGGGTAATAAGATTTATTCCACTTTTGAGAAGAAGTTAGGTCTTCCATCTATGACCAAAAATATGGTGCAACTTGGTATGATAGATAGATCCAAGATTAAATGGATCTTTCATCCCCCTAGATGGATCAAACTCAATTTTTATGGAGCCTCTAAAGGAAGTATAGGGAGAGCTAGGTCTAGAGGGGTGTTTAGAAATGACAAAGGAGAAATAGTTCTTGTCTTTGCAAAAAACTTAGGAATTCAAACTAGTCACTTCATAGAAGCCAAAGATCTTTTCCAAGGTACTACTTTGTTGGAATTTTTAGGGTGTAGGAAAGTGATCATATAAGGATATTATCTAAATATTATAAACTCTACACTTGGTACTCACACCCGTAGTTGGAGTATTGCAAACATGATTGAGGAATTTAAAAGACATATTTAATACATGGAAGAATTTAAAATCAAACACACTTATAGGGAAGGTAATGGATCTATTAATGTTTTGGCCAATTTTGGTCTGTAATAAGGTCTTACAACTTGGGAGGAAGAGTTACCACAATTGCTCTCTTAGATATCATGATTGTTATGGTCTTGCTTTTGTTGATTCTTGTTTCTTTCTTTGTAAAGAGTTTATTTAAAAGTTTTAATTTTAAGGTGGTGGAGTTCTTTGTTGTTTTATATTTTGGAGATTTTCTTTCTAGCAACTTGATGGAATATTTTTGGTGCCATCCTATATTTTTCAAATTTGAAATTGTTCCTATTGGCAACAAGAATATGGAGACTCGAATCTTTAATCCCCAGTGGTAGCAAAATGATTTCTTGGTGGACCCTCATAACCCTCATGTTAGAATGCTTAAAATAAATATGGAATTATCTCTCTTTTTTTTTTTACAAGGATTATTAGGGGGGATCAATTATCATGTGGATGTATTATGCAAATTCAATTTTCCCAAACCAAAATCTAGGTGGAATCCTCGATAGGATCTGATGCCCAACAAGAATTGCATAGTAGTTTTCTATTTTAGATCCACTCACATGGTTGGAAAAATTTCAAAATCCAATTCTAACTACTCTAGTTCCAGAAGTGGATACCATAATATGAGGTGGCATATTAAGAGTCACTATAGTACATTCCTTTCTAAAATGGGGTATATGAATGGAGGTGGAAGTTCTTTTCTACCCTTATGATCTCCATGCAACACCTTAGTCAGGTTCTTGTTATTATTAAAACATGCCAATTTGATACTTGCTCGAATCATAATCACAAAATAAATAGGAATGTGACATCTCATTTGGATCAGTGCCTAATTTTCATGTGGCAAGGTGGTCGGTTTCAGTTTTGCACGATGTTTTATTTTCTATTGAGACCCATGCCAACATTGTGGTTTCCAAATCCTTCCTTCTAAGAATAAAATGTTATCATATTTTGGGCCTTGCTATTGTCAAATTTATTTTTTTGAGTTGTATCTCCCAGTTGGACCTTTGGTGGTGCCTACTATACGTTAGCTCTGGATCATTTTCAAGATGGTTATGGGCCTCGTTTAGAAGTTTTATTCAGGCTTGGTATGCTCAACATACTTTTCTAATTGATTCTTCTAGAAGTGGGTCATTAGAGATCATTGTGTTCAAAATCATTCTTATTAAGGAGTTTTTGGGTCTTAGTGGAACGATCCTATCTAAGTATTCATAAAGCAAGGGAATAGAATATGGCTAGTGATCTGAGTCAGGTGAAACATTTTATACTTAAGTTGGATGATGAGGTAAAATAGATTATGGAAAAGGGTGGTATCCTAAACTATCTAAAGAAATTTAATGGATTTAACAAGGGGTTTTTCGTTCAATTGGACCACACTTGGAAGGATGACAAAGTCATATCATTGATTTTAGAAGTTACAGGGTTACCCATTATGGGTGAATGCTTGAATAGCGAGAAGTAATCCCTATCCAAGGATCTCAAGACCTTCTTGGGAAATGGAGAAGACCCAAAAAAGTTCCAAAATGGGATCCTTTTGGATTCTCTTGAGGCCCCTTGGGATAGGGCAACGTTGGTAATCATGGAGTAGTTTACCCTTGACAACAACTCGAAAATTGTTAGAATTTACCATTGTGTCTTCCTAAACTAGCTTTCCTATAATAAAAGGTTAAATATATCATCATTTTTTTCAAATCATTGGAAAAATTGACGTTTTAGACACAAAAAGAAGATGTTACAAACCCACTGCATCAAAGTCTATTAAAATTAATATTTGAGTATATGGCTAAGAAAGGTGATAGGGTGGATATTTTTATCCAGGCCATTATTGGAAGCTCTCCTAAAACCACTCAAGAATGGAGGGAGCTTCCTATTAATTTAGAGAACAAGTCTCTTAAAAATTTACCCCCAAACAATTTTGACCACAACCCATTTGAGATTAAAGCTCCTATTGATAATAAAAATACCAAATTGAAGAAGGTTTAGGGAGATGTTGTTGTGTAGCAAAGAATTTACAAATATAGTGAGGATAGGGCTAGATGCTCTAAGCATCTAAAATCCAAAGCAATGAAGTCTGAAAAGGCTCCCCTTTGTATTTAGGACTTAGAAGATTATGAAAATTCTTCCTTATTATTGTTAGGAAGAAAGTTAAATCTTACAAGGGGGTCATTATGGTAAAAAAAAAATCCAACCATTTTGCATGACCCACTAATAACACCCAAGTCCATAAGGAAGATGGTGAAATATCTTCTAATATTCCTTGGAGGCTCTCTCAAAATGGTTGTTTTATTTTTTGAAGAGGTCAACATGATGATAGAGTGGATCTAGTGGGGCCACAAATATTCTAAGGTGGGAAAGGAACCTAATGAGGATGTTGAAGTTGAGGATCGAGAAGGGTTCTTCTAGTTATTTTTCTTCTATGCTCGATTCTCCTATTTCTTGTTTTGGCTATATGCTTGATTTTTTGGATCCTATTAGCTTTTCGAATAGGTTAACTTACATAAAGCTCTATCTAGGATATAAAATAAATTAAATCAATGCTACTAACAATGAAACTCAATAATGCGACTACGACAATATCTTATAGAAAATATCTCACAAAATATAACTTAGATGTGCACAATATCATAAGATTACATGTATGATACAAATTGATTACATTGCATGGAGCTTTACCTCCAATATATCATTTTTCATGACTTTTCAGTTCTCTAACTATTGCTCTCCTCTTTCATCTAGGAAATGCAACCTTTCATATTCCTCTCATAAATACAAAGCTCTCATATTACCACATATCATGTGACTCTTCATTCTCTTTGGACACTTTGCACTTTCTATAATACTAACACATCCATTGTAAAAATAAAAATCATCTACTCAATTAATATTACAAGCGGTGCAAATAATGTAATATCTCCAACACCCCCTTGTATCACATAATTTAGTAGGAATGCTTTTTTACTTCATTCTCTTTAGTATTCAGCTCTAACTTTGGCATGAATGGATATATGCAACCTCCATTAGGTCTTCCTTTATAAATTATGTATGTCTGCCTCTGGATCAATGTATATGAGTTACCTCTAGGTCTCTACCTCTGGGTCACTACCACTAGATCTACCTCTAGGTCACTACCTCTGGGTCTCTACCTCTAGGTCACTCCCCATTGGATCATTACCTCTAGGTCACTACCTCTATAACTCTACCTCTAGGTCACCTCTAGATTATCATTGTCTCTAGGTCATCCACTAGAATATTCATAAGATCATCATATATATAGGATCATCACTATAAATGCTTTCACTATAGGCCATATTCTAAGGTATGCTTGGGTCATAATACTCTTAGCAAACTTTGACCATAATTGGTTTCCTTTAAACTTATCCAATTTATTCATATTTATTCATCCACGATCTAATTTTATTTTGTAGTCTTTCTTATATTTTTATATACAACATTTATGAATTATTATGTCCACAAATTTTACAACTATGAAGATTCAAACACTTCTCTAAATGGTATCCATATCTATCACAATGACTACATTTGTTTTCTATTACAAAATTCCTTTTTCTATTCTATCCTTTATTATTACTAATTATATCAAACCTTATCACTAATTTGAAGTCACTATTTCCTATCAAAAACTTAATCCCTGATTCCTTGCTGCTCATATGTCTTGTATATCCAACACATTCATTTTGGTATTATTTATTAAACAATTGCTTCTTTCATTCCTTGTTCATGTTTACCCAAACATGTATCCTTATATCCCATTTTATTCAACAACTTTGAACCAATTATTTTTGTATGTTTTTTTTAAATAACCAAAAACATCATTAGATTGATCTCTATCAATATCAACACAACTTTGAGCATCACTATCTCTATCATCATTTGAATCCATACCTTCATCAATTATGATAGCATAAGATTTTTCTAAACAATCACGAACTGTATTCAAATCACTTGTATCACATATAACATCTATTTTTGTAACATATTATTATATCTTTGTCATGAATTCTAGATTACAAGTATCATTGCTTGCATCATAATATTTCCTTTCATTTTGATGAGAATCACAATTTGCATATTTTTCTTTTTGATGAAGATCACTAGTATCACAATATGCATCTATCATCAATGGTTTTAATTCTATAGTATCACAACATGAATCTATCATTATGGGCCTTAAATAATTTGTATCACAAGAAGCATCTTTCATCATTGATTTGTTCTCTAATTCTTCAACCTTTTCTTGCTTTCTTATCTTGGAAATATTTAGAGTGATTATTCCCTTGTAGATTATTTTTCATAGACTAACGGGTGTAGTATCACTATTTTCACAATAATCATTAGCATCATTAAGAACATATTACAAGCATTATAATTTTTTCTTGTTCTACTTCACTAATAATATCAACAAGCTCATTTTCCAAATATGCAGTCATTTTCTCTTGTTTTCTATTCTTTCCTTTTAGAACTTCATTAGAAAGTAATGTCATATACATTATCTTTCCTATATCATTAGGTAATGTGAAAACATCTTTAGATTCTTTATCTGCTTCATCAAGTTTTGAATTTAGATAGTTTTCTAGTACTAAAAAAAATTCATCTTTGGCTTCTCTCATGATTGATTGCAAGACCCTCTTTTCCTTCATTGATGTATTCTCTTGACTTTCAATTTTGGTTATCATGTTTTGAGTATAACATTTTAATTTTTGCAATATTTTCTTAGTCTTTTCTAGTGAGTCATTTTGAATATATATTTCTTCTTCTTCTTGAAAACATAAGTTTTCTTCTTCAATTGTTTTTAACAACTTATATTTTTGTATTTCAAATTTTTGATCATTTTTCCTTTGATTTTTCTTTGCCATGTTCCTTTGAAGTTGACAACCTTATGACTCCCTAGGTTTTGAATGATAAATTGTTGAATTCCTTATTTCTCCCAAATTATTAAAAACTAAGGTTTTGAAAATTTGATTTCCTAAGTTTGAGGTTGTAAACCTTTTGACTCCCAATTAATTTGCAAAAATAATATTCTAAAACAAATTTAAAAAACTATTAAATAAGCCTTATAACTCCAACTAAAGTTTAGAAACTAAGAAATATGAATCCTGCAAATTTAAATTATTCTAAGTTTGAAGTAGACTTCCTTATCTCTCCAAAGTTAATAATTTGCAAATATTCTATGTAACTTTGATTTTTCAAAAAAATATTAGAAATAAACCTTTATAATATTTAAATGACTTTGAAAAAATTCATAATAAACATTTTCTACTTTTACTTAACACTCCAACAATAAAATTATTATCACTAATTATATTTATTCAACCTTAATAAAATATCCCATAAATTCAAATAGACTTTATAATTTATTTCTCCCATTTTTCAAAAAATAAACTTTATAATAGCCTTATCTCTCTTGCATTCAATAATTAAAAAATAATCCTTCTAATATACAACTTATCACTCCAAAATATTTAAGAATAAAAAAAACTCTAATACGCTTATCTCTCCAAATAAATTTTAAAAATTAAAACTTAACTTTATAAAAAAACTAAACCTTATCCCTCCTTTTAATATAAAAGCTTATATCTTCAAAAATAAGCTTAGCTGAATTTTAATTTCAAATATTAATTTATCAAACCTTAAAATAGCACATTTGGATGAACGTTACACTATCTTTTGTTTAAAACCAAATTTAGCGCTTGGGCTTCTACCTTCTTCGTGTTGTCTTATGAGGATCTCGTTGTGTGAAGATCTATTGAACCCTGTTGTGGCAATGTTAACATAAAATTTGATAAAGACTAAAGTAATAGGTTAATTAATTATGGGCATGCTCTATATGGAATCATTGTGCTTGAAATTTTTAAAAAATAAGAAATATATAGCTACGTTTCATATAAAATGACTATGACTAAAATTTAAGTATTTTTTAAATTAAGTGTTATCTCTATGAATACGAGTACCAAACCTCCTCCATCATGTAGTAGTTACTGCAAGAGGCACTATGTAGTTATTCTTGGCTTAGTGAAGAATATTGATGCAAATTATATAAGTGTTGTGTGTAAGAGGGGTTTGAATTTTCTTAAGGAACTAAGAAAATACAACTATAAAAGCATTGGGTGCTCTCGAGTTCCTAAGGATTTCTACCTCCTTTTTAATATCTCCACTTCTATTGCAATACAATACAACCATCCATCAATTGTAAGGAGGTAGATTCAAACTTCATCAGATGTTACACCTTTTAAAGATGTTATGCCTTGTAACGTTACACCTTGTAATTTTCCCAAATTTAGACTGCCCTCACCAAACAAAAATTTAGCTTCCTGAATATGCCATATCTTTTCATGTTATCTATCGCTCCGTTAAGTAATCCACAATAATGACAATACATTTGTTTGCTTTTATTTCCATAGTTGCACCTTCTATCTGTATTCCGAGTGATGAAAGTTTGTGTGCACGCTTTGCATACACATCCTTCAAAAAATTTAATGAGGATGAAACACACTGTCAAAAAATAAAATTTACCATTTAAATTCAAGTGGAAATGCACTAAGCCAATTGGATTTTAGCTTCGGTTGACAACTTGTACATGGGAACAACTTTTGCAAGTGGTAGAACAACTCCTCACTAACCTTGAAGCATGCCTGGGGGTTAGACTTCCATTACTTCCCAACCCTAGATCTAAATGTTAGATTTTGGAGTCTTAAACATAAAGGAACACATTCACAAGTATTGAAATAAGCATGCAATAAAATAACTATGATAATGGCAACTTGACATGCATGAAAATATGATAGAAAACTTGATACAATGCTCTAGAAATACTCATATAAGAAATATCACAAAAATTACAATGCTCCTCTCGTGGAGTTTGCAACTCCTCCATGATAGCAAAATAGAGTTACATTGTGTCTACTACCACTCTCACCTTTTACTCCTCAAAACTTCTCACAATCACTCACAATGATACTTTTATATAGAAATATAGATTCCTTGTCTCTCACTCAACCCTAAGACTCATGTACATGTGGACTACATGCACATTTACATCATTGCATATTCTAACACTTGTGCATTTATCAAATAAATCTAATAAACTATTAATCTCTTAATATAATTCTAATCTAAATATGTACCCATGAAGGTACATTAGTAAATAACCAAATGATGTAATATCCATATTTTCCAACACCTCCCTGTATTATATTATTTGGTTGATGAAGACTTTAGTCTTCAATATGGATCTGTATCTCTTGAATAGTATTCATCTTGGCGAGGTTTCCTTTTTTTATTTTTAGTTTACCCTGCATTGTATTCCTTCTTGATTTAATGCATCTTCTTCCTCTTATTTCTTGTCGTTGGTTCCATTTATTGTACTTTCATATGTGGTTGTGCTATTACCTGATTCCTACAACAGTATTTTTCTTTTACCTTTGTATTTTTCACTACTATCCTTACTGTGTATATATATATATTTTTATCAGTTAAAATTTTTGCATTAAAAACAGGTTTTAGTAGGGACCCAAAACCTTTTTACAAACAGGTTAAAGAAGTCGAGAATCCAAAACAGTACAACACATGACACAACCCTTCAAAACTGAAATGCAGCAAAGGTTATCCTTGAAAATAGCCACCAAACCATGGTAAAACAAAGGATATCCTTAAGAAGAATGCAAAACCAAAAATAACGCTTCAGGCAGTAAGGATGAAGCATCAATAAAAACTATGCAAAAGGAAATCCTTAGGCATCCTTGGTTTCCTCATTTGTATCTAGTTTGGCTTCAACCTCCTAATGCTCGTCGTTCGACATCTCCATGTCAACATATTTTTCCTTACTATGATCATCCGTAGGAGTAACAACAACTTGGACATCCTCATCCGAAGCTTTATTAGGATTTTTAGCAGGAATGTTAACAATATCCTCATATAAAGCCTTCCTAAAGAAAAACAGTTTTAGGGCATTGCACAAATCGGGCAGTTGAGAAAGGTAACTGGAGACAGAGTTAAATGATAAATTGCTGCATGCATTGATCATGGGTATCCTTCTCATCATCCTCTAACTCAATTATCAAGGATTCTTTCTTTTGGGTCAAGTTCTTCAGACAGATAGAGGAGCAGACACTTTTTAACTTAGGCTCAAGTGATTCACTTTTGGGTCTCTTTCTCAACCTATAGATATTTTCAATCACCTTTAATTTTTTAGCAGAAAACATAGGAGTGCTTGAGGATTGAGGAGTAGTCTGAGATGAGCTAGGCTTTATGGGGCTAGGTTTGGCCTTTTGTGCAAGGTACAGGATGACACCTTGTGGACAGTGATTTAACCAGTGATTGAACAAAACGTTAAACATGCCTTGGTGAGCAGGTAACTCAGAGCCATTTTTCTTCTGACTATGGTCAATGGCATAGATGATGGAGTTAAACAAGAATTGAGGGATATTCACTAAGTTCACTTCCTAAAAATGGTTGAAAAATGCAAAATGAAAGCTACAAAGAACCTTATCAGGGTCGTCAACAGTGATGAGCTCCATGATGGGCTTTAATACACTGCCCCAAGGAAAATGGAGCTCCTCATGGTGAATTCCCACTCGAGATTTTCTACATAGCTCCTTGTCCTTAATCTCTTTAAGCTTGGTATCCCAATCATATTTCTATATATGAATTAATCTACCTTTGTCTTGTTGTCCAGTGAGCTTGACCAAAGTCTTAATGTCAACATCGTACATCCTGTTACAAATGGTCACTCTGGCGTTATCCCAAGAACTTAGAAATGTTGCAGTAATATTATAATTTTTCTCTTTAAATTTCTAAAAAAATGGGAGGAAGCCCCTACTAGAAATGATGGCTTCAGTAATTGAGTCTATATCAACATAGGAAGGCTCAACAAAACTCATGGCTACTGCAAGGAAATTTTTGAACAAGAATCATGATAAAATTTTGTATTTGTAGAACTTGGTATATTAGTACTACATGATGCTTGAAATACTTTCTCTAGGAATGATTCATCTATCTTTGTTTTTACTTTGAGTAGCTCAATTAGTTCTTTTTTCTTTGCAACCACTTCTTTGTGAATTTTAAGTGAAAGTAATACCATGTATAGAATGCTCCCAAAATCTAAAGGTACTAGAATATCTTTCTTTTCATTCTCAATTAATTCAGTAAGTCTAGCATGAAGATAAAATTCCATAGTAGTGAAATCTTATTTTAGCACATCACTATAGATCAATCTTGAACTAAGATCTAAGTTCTTGGTTGTATACAGTAGATTCTTGATTCTTTATTTAATAACATTAATCTTTTCCCTTCTACCGGTGTTTTTCATATCATTTTTTGTTTCACTCTTTGAGGTTGCCATATTTATTTTCCCTCATTTTTTTTATTTTTGTCTTGTAGTATTAACCTTTGTAGTAGTCTTCCTTATAACTCCCTAGTAATGAGATATGTTATAAATATGATTCACCTCTATCACTTGCAATCAATTATTTGTAGAAAGATTTTAGAAATGCAATATTAAAAAATAAGAGTTCAATATATTTAGTTGTATTGTCTAAGTCCTTCTATATTAATATTTCAACTATAATTTTGATGCAATGATAGGTTCTCAAATTCTATAAATTCAATTGAAGTAGGATTCCTTATATCTTCCTAATTAGAAGTTTTAGAAATACTACGTATTTGCAAACTAAATTTTTCTAATCCTCATATTTCCTTGTGTTTTTAATATTTGAAAATGTTCTTGAAGCAATGGAAATAAATAAAATACTTCTACTTTTAATCCTTTCTTTCATATAACCAATATCTTCTCTAGAGTTTTCTTTTAACACCTTATTACTCCTACTACTAATATCTCTAGAATATATAATGTGCACTTGATATCAAAATTGTAATGTGATTATAAATATGTCTCACCTTCTTGAACCTTGATTCTGATTTGCAAGTTGTTTGGAATGTATGTTGCTTGCAAGGGCTGATTTCACTTGTTTCTCTTCACCTTGCTTGTCCAATTTTTTCTTCTTGTATATGGACTGATTTGTCTTCCTTTCTTCAACCGAATGCTAGCTGAATATGCGCTCTAATATACACTCTTTATCCTTAGCTCTTATGTGCACTATACGAGGATTGGACTCTCTTCAAATTTGGTCTTCCACTTGTAAGTAGCAGTCTCTCTATTGTTGGTTTCTACATACTCTTAAAAATAGCAACCTTTTACTTTGCCTTCAATGTTTCTTTAGCTCTCATCCTTTATGTTTACATTAGTGGGTGCCTTTTTAACTTTGATGTAATGTGAGATGAGAGTTCCAAGTGGCACTTGTCCTTTTCAACCTTCTTAAAAATGTTCCTTCTTACACCTTTGAGTAGTGCCTATGACATGTGGTGCTTGTATTCTTATCACTTCTTGGAAACGTTTATCGTAGCTCCTTATTTTAGCGCCTATAACGAGTGGTGCTCGACTTCTTGGTTGTTGATGACTGTTATAATTCCTTTTACCTTCTTCCTCCATGTTTTCCTCTTGTATATGGAGAGCTCTCAAAACTCCTTTATCTTGTTCTAGCTGGAGTTTCGAATATGGGATATTACACTAAGATGTTGGATGGTCTTTGCTGGAGTTTCGAATATGGACGTTACACTATGATGTTGGGTGCTTAAACTTCCTCTTCAATGTGGCACTCTTCACTTTGGATGCATGGAAAACCTTCTTCCATGTGGTAATAGGTTTCTAACTCCTTTTTCAATATCCTTAGATCTTTCTAGTTATTTTCCAATGCTCAACTCTTGCAATTTCACTTACTATCTACATATTTCCTTGGAAGAATGCTTTGACTATCTTCTATGGCATTGTTGGATGTGCAGACTTGTTATTTTCTAGCTAGATTCAATGGTGATGGCACCTCCTTTGTGATAACAAATGACTTGCACTATGACCTCAACTTTTACCCTTCTATTTTTACTTGTATTCTCTCTTTTGTAGGTCTGGTTTTATCCTCTGTGTACGTGGCAACTTTGATGGTTATGGTGCTCCATTGGGTGTTCTTTTGACACCTCAAATAACTATAATTTAGACCTCTTTGAATGACCCTTTCTTTTGCTTTTTGAAGGTTATCTTTTAGGTCTTTATAGAATGCCCTTTGTGGAGTTTCTAATACGTCTCTTTCTTCCTATAAAACCTATCATTTACTATCACTTATGGAGTCCTTTGAATGACTCTCAAACATAGATTATGACTGCCTCCCTGCACTTGGAAACCTATCCTTTAATTTTCTTGGAGTGTGGAATTCAATTGTTGATTTGGGTATTTATTTGTATGACCCAAAATTGGTCATAAAACTTGTTTTTAATCCTCTCCAAAACTGTCCACAAATTCTTCTTGGAGATGTAAATTCAAATTGCACTTTGGACTTGGGATTCCTTCTCCCTTTCAAGATATTTTCTTACTGTAATATGTTGGCTTTCTTCTCCAATTTTTGGAGGTAATGTTACTCTTTTTTTGGTGGCTATTCCTTGCCACAAAATTATACCTTTAAATTCTTCAAAATAACTCTTGATAAATCTGCCTTTGTTCACTAATTAGGCTAAAATAAATTTGGTGTTATTATTACCTTTGATCATTGGAAATATCTTCCTTGCTTACCTATTCTTTAACTTATCAATCCAAGATCCTTAATGAAATATTTACACTATTGTATATACAAATTTGTAGTCTTGTTTTTATTAGAATGAGCAATAGAATGTTGATATATTTCTTTCTCTCCAAATATACCTAACTTCTATTTTTTTCTATATGCAAGTTTGATCCTTGTAAACTATAACTTATGCACTATTTTGAAGACTTGAAATGAAACTATTCTATGCAAATATTTGAACCTTTAAATCAATGCTTAATAAACCTTAATAAGAAACCAAATATGAAAGCTCAACTAATAAACTTTTGCACTTTTCTGTTGCATACCTTTTTAATATTGTAGATGATGAAGATGATGGTGATTCAAATCACCTCAATGACTACCTTTTGTGTATTATTTTGCAGCTCTTTTATGCTATCCAAAAATAGCTCTTTGCTCACCTTTTTGCAGCTTTAATACCTTATTAAATTGTTGCTCAAAACTCTTATTTGGTGGCTCGAAAACTCCTTTAGAATGTACTTTTAGAATCTCATTTTTAGTAGTCACTAATGCTGCCCATTTTTTTGGAAACTTTCAGCACTAAATGCAATCTTAAATGTTACTTATAACTCCTTTGATTTACTGCCTTTTCGTTGTCCATGAACTCTTTTTTTTGCAGCTCTAAGTGCTATCAATGTGTTGCCTTTTCCTTGTCTTCAAATAAGAAAATTTTTAGATTGTAAGGCAGTCAATACCGTCACTGAAAGGCTATCCTTATATCTCAAAAATTTGATAGGATTCTCCCCATATTGCAGCTGAGATGTTTTCTCAGTAACCCTTCAATGATGATCCCAAATCTCTCATATTTGGTGGTTCTTCTATCCCTTTTCTCTTGCCAAATTTTAACTTCAAAGTAGATCTCCTCAAACAATCTATCAATCTTGAGATCTATTCAATACCACCTTTTGATTTGACAATATTCTTGCCAAAACTTCTGCTTTGGGCTTGTTTTCGGATGGCAATAATTGTCCCAATTTCTTAGCTTCTTCTTTGATAGTAATTTCTCCAATGAATTCTTCTAGGAACTACTTCAATTAGGCTCACAAAGACTTCTTCTTATTTCTTCTTGATACATCTCCAAGGTTCTCAATATTACAATTTCAAAATATTTGATGAGACCTTTATTGACATCTTCAATCTTCAACTATGGAAGTGATATCTTCTTTTAAGATCTCCTGAATCTACTTCTACTGAAATCTACAATAGAAATTTTGTTAGTTCTTCTCAATGCTCAATATTCCAATATGGAAGTTCTTCAATAGGGTCTTCAATGGACCTATTATTCAATAGGGTCTTCAATGGACCTCTTATTCAATGTGAAGTTTTTAGTCTTTAATGGATATCATCAATCTCCAATATTTTCTAGGACTGTTCTCCTTGAGTCTCTTCAATATTCAATGGGGGTCTTCTTTCTAGGACCTCCTTCCTAGATTTGAAATCTTCAATGTGGCCTCCTTGGAAACTAGATCTCTCCTCAATATTTAAACTAGGAGTCTTCAATATGCAAATCTCTCTATGGGACCTTTCTCCTTAGGTCTCCAAATCTTCAATCCTTATTTTTCTGCAACAAAGAATTAGTCCCTCCATGAGAAAAGTAACTTCAACTTTTAGGCAACGAAGATGAAGTTCTTATCTATCTGTTGTAGGAAGCTTCCCACCTTCTAAGAGTTAATTTTATGCAACAAGAAAAACTTAGATGATAGTAACCCAATGGTTCTCCTAAAAATTTATTTTTCTCTCTTGCAATGGAATATTAGAGATAATAAAAATTCCTATGACTATAAAAAATATTCTTCACTAGTTGATTACCAATCTAGTGGATACAATGCTAAGTTCTAGTCTTCACAAGTGTTACAACTCTCATGGAAAAAGTCTAGCCAAATCGTGTGGCTTTCTCTATTTTCTATTCTTCTACCTAGATATACTTCTATCAAAAAATCTATTGTGATGGTATTTGCATGCAACAATGCACTATGGTTGGTCCAGTTTACAAATACTCAATAATAGTAATGGTGATCACTTGTGGCTTTCCTTTTATCCACCGTGGCTTTGATACCACTATTAGCTTTTGGAGTCTTAAGCATAAGGGAAATGCATTCACAAGTATTTAAATAAGCATGCAATGAAATAACTATGATAATGATAGCTTAAAATGCATGAAAATATGATAGCAAACATGATACAATGCTCTAGAAATACTCATATAAGAAAGCTCATAAAAATTACAATGCTTCTCTCATGGAATTTGCAACTCCTCCATGATAGAAAAATGGAGATACATTGTGTCTACTACTACTCTCACCTTTGCACTCCTCAAAACTTCTCACAATCACTCACAATGAGATTTTTATATAGAAATATAGATTCCTTACCTCTTAATCAACCCTAAGACTCATGTACATGTGGAATACATGCACATTTACATCATTGCATATTCTAACACATGCATTTATTAAATAACTCTAATAAACTATTTATCTCCTAATATAATACTAATATAAATATATACCCATGAAGGTACACTAATAAAGAACCAAATCATGTAATATTTATATTTTCCAACACTAAATTCTATTAAACTTTTCAATGACCATTCGACTAGCCCACAATAATGAAATTCTTATAGAACACCAAACTTATGTTCAAAAAGTGTTGGTTTTTATAACATTTTATTTAAACATACAGTGCATTCATTCTCTTGGATGATAGCATGGTGGGCAACACACTCAAAAAAATAGGCCAACGATAGCAGGTTGCAGTCCACTTTTCCTCCAATAAATCTAGCAAGCCTTCAACAACTTTAGACTTCAAATAGATATGTCATTGGATTGTGGTGATTGTTCCAATCCTCCATACCTCGTTGGCTCTGATACCATTGTTAGCTTTGTAAATAGGTTAACTTATAGAAATATCTATCCAAGATCTAAAATAAATCAAAGAAATGCTACTAAAAATGAAATTCAATAATGAAATTACAACAATATCTCACAAAATAAAACTCAGATGTGCACAATATCATAAGATTACATGTATGATACAAACTGATTACATTGCATGGAGCTTTACCTCCAATATATCATTTTTCATGACTTTTCAATTCTCTAACTATTGCTTTCCTCTTTCATCCGAGAAATGCAACCTTTCATATTCCTCTCATAAAGACAAAGTTGCCACATATCATGTGACTCTTCATTCTCTCTTGACACTTTGCACTTTCTCTCATATTGACACATTTATTGTAAAAATATAAATCATCTATCAAACTAATATTACAAGGGGCTCAAATAATTTAATATCTCCAATAGACTCCCTATGTGGGACTATTCCATATCTGTTACTCTTTGGCTTAATCTGTGGAAGTTATAGCTTCTAGCTTGTAAAAGGTTTGGGAACACTTTCAAAACCCCTTCTATTATCTAATAAAAAAAATTACCTAGGCAATATTAGTACAGTAGAGAAAAAATCACAAGGGAGATATTCCCTTCCATGGCCCCTCAATTGCCTAGCCACCCATCCCTTGGAATTCGGTTTTTTTATCTATTACAAAATTCATGTATTGAGACCTCCAAAGAAAAAAAACTATATTTTTTAATACATAGAAATAGTACTCAAAGTATCATTCAATAAAAGGAATTCTAAAGCTTTACTTGGTGTTGCATTTTCTAGATTAGGTTTTCCATCGAGCTTTAAGGTTTTTATTGATAATTTGCTTAAAGTCCTTGGTTTTGGCTTCAAATATGTTATACTTGTTCACTTTTTCTATTAAAATATTTTATTTTATGATGGGTACTTTCTTTTAGTCTCTTATATAATATGTCAATAGAGTGAACCATGTTCTTATCCATATAATTACAATATTTAATAACAAACTAGGATTTGAAGCTGTACAAAGGCTATCTAGTTTTAGAAGTCAATAGTAGTGCTTGACTAGTGGAGTATTTATTGTTTATGACTAAAGTTAAATTGATGGATAATTACAAAGGGCCTAGTAAACTAGGTATTGATGAGGATAAGCTACAAGACACATGCAAACATAGGTTGATCATGTTGGAGGAAAGCAATAATGGGTCAACCCCTCTCAAAATCGCCATTGAAGGGAAAATAGGGATTATAAGCATTCAAACAAAACAATAACTATTGCACTTAGATTTGAGGGATGGTAACTATAAGGTTAGGTGCAACCAACTCGAAACTCAATGAATCAATCAATAGTATAACAATGTAGATATTGGAAAAAGGATTTTCAATTGTTGAGAGGGATGAGAGTGGGGTAAAGACAACTTCTAAAGTGATAATTAATGAGAAGGATGACACTAGACTATTTGTAACATATGCAAATGAGAAAACCACCTTGAGGTAGATAGGAAGATGGGAGAATATTCCACCAAAGAGGCCTCATGAGTGGTCATGTGGGCTAATAGAGGTATACAAACTTATAGGATTAATGTCTAAGAAAATATAACAAAGGAGAGTAGAGGGTAATCTTGGTTGGTTAATGAGCTGATATGTGCACTATTTAGAAGAGAAGGTCATAAGGAAAAGCTTGAAATCACTAATTGAAATCATGTGTATGTTGATTGAAAGCATTTAGAGTCCGTTTGTAGACCAATCTTAAAGACCCTTTAAAGTCTTGTTTTAGAAAAACTTAGTGGTCAATAAGATTGTTGTTGTCTTGATAGATGACCATGCATATACTTAAATCCAAACAATGCATATAACATGAATAAATTTTAAGCTTTTAACCATAAAAAAAACTAACAAACTTACAATGAGTGTTTGCCATAGTTTAACCTCTTATTTATAAATTAACTTGAAAAGTACCATCAAATTCATGAGCAAAATTTTTTAACACCCTTAAGATCATTTGTTTTATTTATTTAATATTTTTTTAACCTTAATGAGAAAGTATAAGAACCCCATGACATAGGGTGAATAAGCATACATTATCAATTAAACTCCAATATAAAAACAAATATTAAAATTTATAATAAATTAAAACCCTAATTTACAATATAAAACTCTTGCTTTTCAATACTTTTTCTAAACTTTTAATTATCCTTAAAATCATTAATTTAATAAAAAAATTTATACATATTAAATTAATTTTTTATTTATTCATAATTTTATTATTAAAATATTATAACCTATATAACGATTGTTTGTTTTAGTAAATGTTCTAATTGTTATTAAAATTTACTTATTTTTTTTTTTTTGGATTGAATAAGCTACAAAACACAAGGATGCATGTTTGAATGTATTTGCTAAAATTACTTGTTTATTTTTTACATCGAATAAAATATAAAATATAAACATGAAACAACAAGATTATCTTTTTTTTGAGTTTTTTTATTCAAACTTAAATTTGTTGAGCTTTCAAATCACTTGGTTTTCTATGTAGATGAACATATCAGAAGATATCCAAGTTCAAAATTTCTAAATATCTAGTAATTTATTATGTAGTTGTAACCAAAATATTCTATAACATGATATCAGCTAAAAAAACCTCATTTTTCAGCCAAAACTACGACCTCGATATGCAAAGCTCGGCCAGTGACATATTCCATCATTAGAATTCAGTTCACTTTAATATCTACCTATCTAAATGCTATGCAATGGTATGGCTATATAATATATTTAATTAATCTCCGGTCGAAAGTGGGAACAGCTTGGCGTATCCGACACGATAAAGTTAACGACAAAATTCGCGGCCGAAGTACAATAAGCCGTGTCCGACGGCACATGGATGGGTGGATGGAGGTGATTGGATTGGCGGCCCGAGCAAGTTGAAAATACCGGACCTTCCCGTCACCCATTCTTCTGCCCCCGCCGAGGCGAAATCGACGGCTGGAATTGTATTGACCGCGACAGCAAATTGGCATTTCGGTACGGCATCTTGGAGTCTTTACCTCGCCCCTCATTTATAGAAAAACAAGGCAAAGAGCAATAACGATGAGATGACAAGTAATCGGATAAATTAAGCCCTTGAGGTCTCTGCGGCTGGAGATAGTTGATTAAAATGAACTAGGAGCCCTTAAGTCCCATGCTTTCTCTTAACTCGAATGCTGTTTTTCTTGTCTTAAGATTCGCAAGCCTCTGCTGTGGGTGCTGAACGAAGAGGGACTTAAATCTATTGTAGCTTTCCGTTTGCGGAAAAAATGCAGACAAGGAGAGGGAATTATTCATCCCGACAAGCGGCAACGTGTATCAACACCAGAAAAAGGCCTCAAATGGTGACAGACGAACCTAAACCGAACAGGAACTCTCTATTTTTTAGAGCAGAGGTTCCCGGAAATAGCAAATCCTCAAAGAGATCACGGCAATGAACGACGTGAGTAACTTTATTTGAATTAATATTTCCGTAACATTTGCTTGTTCATTTCCTTCAATGGAGTTCCTTCATTATACGACCAGATTTGTCAATAGTTATCTCATTGTACAGCTGCCGGAGGTTTTGTTTTATAGCCACGCATCCGTTAGTTTTAGTAGAAGCTGGAAGCCAAACTTTAGCCATTAGAGGCAGTCGCTGGTTGGATGGAGCACATCGCTTTTTGAAACGGTGTGCAGATGTTGAAAACTTGGAAGCCTGCTACATCCTCGGCACGGTAAAGTTACCAAGCCATTTCATCTTCTAGCAACTAGATACCATCTTCGATTCCACTTATTCCACAATTAAATAGTTTTTGACATGTTTGTATGTCTCCGCTGATATTAATTGGTATTCCACTTAATGTTCTATTTATTACTCCATATAACCATCAGGTCGTGCATTCCTCTCCTGAATCAACCCTTGATTGATTAGTTCTAAAAGGTTATACCCTGCAAAAGCTTAAAATCCAAATGAAAGAAAGTATTTTCCCGATCTAGAGAATGTCTCTTCAGATCTAATAGCGAGTCCAAGAACAACGCCAAAAAAAAAAAAATGGCTGTCAATTTCGGAGAGCGTTTACTCGATCTTGGAATCATTTAAGATCCTTTAATGCGACTTCCAAGATAAAACACAATTCACCGGCCTTATTATCTTCGTTTAAGGTGTTTAACTGCATCGTTGAATAGTTTGTTTATTTTTATTCTTTTTACCTCTCCCTGATGCCGAGCTGAGATTGATATTTCATATCCCAAAAAAATTACAAACTTTTTCTCCTTTGGTTACTTTATTTATTTAGTTAAGGTATGCGGCAAATCCGCCCTAATATGCGGAATTCTCACATCCTATATGTCTTGTTTACACAGATTCAGTTCTACTGCCTTGGAAACAGAGGCGGCGGAGCAGCGATGGCTCTGCACTTTTTAGCGGTGATTCAATTCAATGGCAGCGGCGGCTGCAAGAAAGATAAAATCTTGAAAGCTGGGGTGGAACTGAATTTAAACTATTTCTGCAACGTGAAAAAAGATTCAGAGCAACGAGATCAGCATCCAGTTTGAGCCTGAAAGATGCAATGCCAAACTTATAAAATGTTAACATGGAAGCTACAATCTACACTAAGCTTTGCTAACTCACAAAGTTTAAGCATGTCAATGTATATATTTTTTTTGATGTTAGAAATATTTTTCAAGACTTCTGACAAGGTAAAGAAGCAACGTCCTCTAAGACTTCTGGCAAGGTAAAGAACTAGCGAAGAAGAACAATGTTTGAGCCTGAAAGATAGCAAACCGGACATCTTGTGATATCTACACCTTCAACATTTTCATTTATGCTTTAATAGGAGTAATTTTCATTAGGTTTGGTCTTGTTTGCCTTAGTTTAATTGGCAGTTGAAGCAAGTGTTATTAAGATTCAAGTTACTTGGATTATTTTTTTCAAAGAATATTTGAGATGTTGAATGTTGTAATACTCGTAGGATTTTTTTCCATGCTTTGATCAAAGTTTTTCTGTTAGGTTTTAAGCTATTTGGTATTCCTTAGCAACTGAGGTTCTATCTATTAGGCTTAAAATTATTTGGTTTTCTTTAATTAGTGTCAAGAATGTTGTAGTATTTGCATTACTGTATCTCTTCTTCATAGTTTCAATTGAATAGTTTGTTACACTTTGCTGCACTGGGTGGCCTATGCTCCTGCAACTTAAAGCAATGTTCTTAGCTAAGCTCTGGCCACAGTTAAATCAATCTTTCTATAAATTTTCCTTATCATCCCTTTGCCTTTTCTCTCTTTAGTCTTTTCTCAATAATATTTTCACAAGGAACTAACCTTCTCCATAGGTTGACTTAGAAGCAAGTCTAAGACATCCAATCTTGGCTTCGATCTATGGCATAAATTCATACCTAGGTAGACCAAAGTATCAAGAGTTTTTATAGGTGTATATTTGACCTTATAGCTAACTAGGGTCTCACAAATGAGAAAATAGTCATTTTTGTATGTTGGTCATGATATTGGGTCAACATATCCCCTAAGGCAAAGTCAGTTGCAACTATGTATAGAAACAAGGGTTTGTGAGAATTAGGTGGGATAAGCATTAGAGGTGGCATGATATAATATTCTATGGCATAAAACATAACTTGATATATTTCATCCCATTTAAATACATATTTTCTTAACAACTTGGTGAAAAGTTAACATTATTAGTAAGCTAGGAGATGGATCTTCTAATGGCTTGGATATTGCATTAGATACTGTGAAGTTGGATCAATGTTTGAGGGGTGGCATATTGATAATAGCTAATATTTTTAACATCTACTAATAGATCCTAGGATCTTTCTCAATGTCACCTCAAAAATGCACTTTTGAGGCTTTAGGCATAACCTATATTCCATTAGTCTTTCAAAAATGAAGCTAAGGTATCAAACAACATCTTCATGTTTGAGTGATTGACCAAGAAGGTCATCTACATAATCCTCCATTATGTTATGCATTAGATCATGAAAGATATATGTCATTTCTCATTGATATGTAGCCCTATATTCTTCATACCAAAGGGCATGATATGATTACAAAAGGTTCCTCATGGGTTAGTGAAAGTTATTTTATGTTGGTCCTTAAGATCTATTTTGATCTAATTATAGCTTGAAAACCCATCAATTAACACTATAATTTCATCCCTTGTTATGAATTCGACAATCATATCGATAGACAAAAGTCATGTTTACAACATGCCTTATTAATGGTCCAACATTTTGTACATTTATTGATGCTTTTAGTCTTCTTGGAAATTGAAACAATGTTGGAAATATAATAATAATAGTATACAAATTTAATAAATTCAGCATTGAGGAAATTTTGTAGCTCCTCCTTGACAAGGTGATGCATCTTGTCAGAGCCATAACTTGTGAACCGTATGCCTATTGGCCTTGAAATTTAACAGGTGGTTTTGTGTGTGTGTGTGTTATGTATCAGGTGAATCTTTGATTGGTTTGGCTCTCCCAAAAAAGTGTTTTCGGGACCTAACTCCTCCATCTAGTGTCCTAAAATTAGCTTTTAGAATAGGTTCCCAAGTTTTTTGGGTTTTTTTGGCTGTTAGAAGTTTATTATCTTTTGTTATAACTTAATTTGAGACCTAATATTTTAAAGTAAGGTTTGTATTTTTTACCAATCATGAAGCATTGAGGTATGTAAATTCTTAGAAAAAGTTAAATAGCAGGCATGCCAAATGGGTTTCATCTTTGCAACAGTATATATTTGTTTTGAAACACAAGTCGAGAAAACAGAATAAGGTTGCTGATGCATTGAGTAGGAGAGTCTTGTTGTTGACCACTATGGAGAATGAAGTGGTAATATTTGAGGGGATTAAATATCTGTATGAATCTGATTCAGATTTTGGGAATATTGTGCAACAGTGTAAAAGTGCAGTAGGGGACGAGTCGGGTACTATTTTTGAAGAGTATTTTTTAGAATGGTTACTTTTTTAAGGGTAATTAATTATGCATTCCCAATGGCTCTATGAGAGAGAACATTTTGAGGGAATTACATAGTGGGGGTTTGGCTAGTCATTTTGGAGTAGCCAAAACTACCACTCTTGTAGAGGAGAAGTACTATTGGCCAAAAATGGAGAGACATATTCAAGTTTATCTCTAGATGTAGAGTATGTCAAATGGCTAAGGGCCATGCGCAAAATACAGGGTTGTATATGCCACTACCAGTTCCTACAGGACCATGGACCAATATGAGTATGTATTTTGTGTTGGGGTTGCCCAAGACACAACGGGGTAAGGGTTCAGTTTTTGTTGTGGTACACATATTTTCAAAAATGGGTCATTTCATTGCTTGCCAAAAAAATAATGATGCAACTAGGACTGTAGTCTTATTCTTTGATGAAATTGTGTGGTTGCATGGTGTTCCAAAGACTATTACTTCTGATCAGGATACTAAGTTCTTGAGTCACTTTTGGAGGACATTATGGAAAAAGTTGAACACCAGGCTACAGTTCAGTAGTGCTTACCACCCATAGACCGATGGGCAAACAGAGGTAGTAAATAGAATCTTGGAAAACCTCTTACGATGCATAGTTGGAGAAAAACCAAAACAATGGGATTTAGCCTTGTCACAAGCTAAATTTGCATACAACAGTTCATGAATAGGTCGACAGGTAAATCTCCTTTTCAAATTATTTATGGTCAAAATCTTAGAGGTGTATTATATTTGGTTGAGTTACCAATTGGGGAACAAGTTAGTGATGATGCAAAAGCATTTGCTAAGCATATCCAGAAAGTGTAAGAGTCAGTGAGAGAAAAATTGCAGAGTAGTAATGCTCACTACAAAGAGTCTTTTGATGCACACAGAAGGGTGAAAGTTTTTAAAGAAGGTGATATCGTCATGGTTCATCTTAGGAAAGAAATATTTCCTAAGAGGATGTATAACAAATTGAGACTTAAGAAAATTGGGCCATGCAGGATTTTGAATAAGATCGATGATAATACCTATAAAGTGGAGTTGCTTGATGAATTTTATATTTCACCCATTTTTAATGTTTCTGATTTATTTTAGTATCTTGGTACTATCGAGGATGGTGAATTACATGATACAGTAAATTGGGCACGACAGATGCCTAAGAAGAAAAAATATAGAGTTGCAAAGGTGCTCTATAAGAAGGTGATCACCACCAGACATGGGAACTACAACAAATTCGTGGTTCAGTGGGAAGGATTACCATAGTCAGATAACACTTGGGTTTCAGAGTCAGAGCTAAAGAAAATTGATAACCAGAAGCTATATGATTTCAATTCAGCTGAACTCGCAGGAGCTGAGTTCTTTTTCACCAGAGGAGAATGATGCACCTTGCTGGAGCCATAACTTGTGAACCGTACGCCCGTTGGCGTTGAAATTTAAAAGGTGGTTTTGTGTGTGTGTTCTGCATCAGGCGGATCTTTAATTAGCCTAAATATCCAAAAAAAGTGTTTTCGGGACCTAACTCCTCCATCTAGTGTCTCAAAATTAGCTTTTAGAATAGGTTCCCGATTTTTTTGGATGTTAGAAGTTTATTATCTTTTGTTATACCTTAATTTGAGACCTAATATTTTAAAGTAAGGTTTTTTATTGTAAGAGGGATGTGTGCACCAAATTTGGGTGTAATCTGACTCATTTCTATTTTTAGAAGTTTTTAGAAAGAAGATATATTTCTAGTAGTTTTAGAAAAAAAGACGTTTTTAGGATTTCTTTCATTTTAAGTTGCTATATGATGGATTGTAATATTTTGTAGAAGGGGTGTGAATTCAGGGATGAGAAGAATATCAATTTGTAGTTTTATTCCATTATTGCATTTGTGTTATGTGATTGGAGTCTTTTTTTTTGGTCTCTTGTAGCTGAGTTTACACCACAAGGAGAGTGACCTTAGGTGCATCTTTCATAAATTTTGCTTTATAGGTTTTACACCACGAGTGACAACTAAGTGGTGGATACCAAAGAAGGGTATAGAATAGGAAAATATGGCTTTAAATTATTTTAATAGATTGATATATTTATTATGTTCTATCATGGTCATAAAAGTTTCTAACTTAAGGATTTTGAGATCATCTAGTGTCCCAATGTTGATATCTATGATCTATTCAATCAAAATTATGAAATTTGTCTTTCAGTTGAGGAGGGGATGCGAGGAAACCTAGGTTTTCTAAAACTATAGGGTCTACAAAATTTTTATTATTAATAGAATTTTGTTATACTACTACATTAGCATTTGGGAAAAAAATCCCTCAAAATAAAAATGATTTTAATCTAGGTAGTTGTGGGAGCTTGATTGGATTTCTAGAACAAAATCGCATTTTGCATCTTTCTAATCATAAGAGTCTTTATTAGTGATCAACTTAGGGTATTCTAAGGTTAAACATTTTACCCTAATATATTATGTAAATTAATAATTCCAAGGATTTATGTCAATGAGATGTGATGATTCATAGTCATTATCACTCTAATATAGCCTATTCAAGGAGACAATGCTAATTAGAGAGGATTTACCACCTCTCATTATATGTATAGGTTACCACCTCTCTTATTATATGGATTCAAAGGAGGGTTAAAATATTCATCTACAATCTAAGAGAACCTTGAATAAGCTTCCTTTTATTGGCTTAGATTCTGCTAGAGTTGCTTTCAATCTTTAATAGTGTTCGGGGTATAAACATTCGTCAAAATATAATGTCTATCTATACCTTAGAATGAAACATGGTGGAAATAAATATTTTAGACTGAATAATTACTCTTCATTCAAAAAAGTTCTTATCCAAATGACTAAGAATACTCTCAAAAGCCATTGAGGCATGACTAGCAATAAATTATGCATCTCTCCAAATTCTTTGTTTAATACTTTCAGTGTGAAGATGATCCACCTTAGTTTCCTAAAGAAGGATAATGTATGGTTTTCTCTCACTTCTCAAATTGATTATTGCCATTTTTACCTATAATATTGTGGTTTAATTATATTGGTACATGTAATATTTTGAGATAGTTAGGCTTAAATGCTAGCACCCATTTTTTAAATTGCTTAATTTTCAATCTCTATGCAGTGGTAACATAATTCTATAGACCTGTTATAGATCTATTTAGGATTTTTGTGCAATATGGACTTCTTAGGGTATGTTACCCATCTCAATAGGAAAAACTATAACACTTTGTTAGTTAAAATAGTAGGATTGATCGAAAGCAAAAATATCTTGTTTATATTCAATATTGAGTTAGAATAAGGTCTCAATGATCATGAACTTGGTAAGAGAAAGGAGGAAGCTCTTGGACTGTTCTTCATGTTAGTGGAACTAGATGTACTTTTTCCATATCAGAGAGAAGATTGACCTTGTTAGTGTATGAAGTACATTGAAAGATATCTATAGAAAAGTAAGCACTAGTAAAGTTCATAAAATAGAAACCGAGCTCTTCAATCTCAAAAATTTAGATTTTAGTAATATTGAAGACTATATATCTCACTTCAAAGCTCTAAAATTTGATCTAGTTATGGTAGGAGGTAAGGTAAAGAGTGATGAAGAGTATGTCAAATCTATTACTTTTAATATTTCTTCTCCTTTTCATATAGTTGGCTTGGTTCTTTATGTGAATGCTATAACTATCAAACAACCACAACCTATCTCTATTGAAGGTATTTTTAATATTCTATCATTATGAAGTGGTCATGACGAATTATGGAGATATTTCTCATTCACAAGATCATCCAAAAGAATTCAAATAAATGGAATTTAAAGCTCAGGTGCCTAAGAGGAAGTCCAAGGTTTTAAAAAAGTCAAATATTTGTGAGTATTGTAAAAGGGAAGGACCCTTTATAAAGAATTGCATTACAAGGTTGAAGAATATTGAGATACTATTCTTGAAGGTTGGACACAATTTTTCTAATTGTGAATATGAGGACAAAGGAAGAACACCAAAGTCCCACTAGAGCATCCATTATGGGGAGGAGTTGTTACCTCTAATTCCTTCTCTCCTTGGCCTTATCAACTTAGATTATGGGGGGTTTTGAAATTTGTGTAACCTTATTTTGTTTAAGCCAAGGCCAAAAGTGTAATGAGATGCTTTTGAGTACCATTTGTGTAGCCTATGGGCATGTGATTATAAAATCCTATAGGATTTCCTCATTTATGTAAGCTTAAAGGTATGTTCATGTAAGCCTAATATAATTTCCATACTAATATAATTTACATTCTAAAAAATGCTATAGAAGGCTAAATATCTCCTATTTGTTATATTATAATGTAATTATTCTTATGTTATATGTTGAGCTTTCACCATTCAAATTAATTATTATATACTTTTATTGATTCTAATGGTGAAAAGTTAAACTAATTGGCTATAAGGTTTGCATATAGTGACCTAGAGTTCAATTCTTCATGGATACAATCTGGTCTATAGATTTAATCTATGAGTGATTTTACTGATATGGATCCTCCTATAAAGTTTATAAATCCAAATAGATCATGTTATATTTTTGATACATTATCAAATATAAAGAAATTCTTACTCATATTGCCAAGCCAAATTCTTTATGGAAGATATCTAGATAATATATCTCAATGTGATGTGCCTTTAAATGCAAACATAGATATTTTATACTCTTCATATGGATTTTGATATCATTAACATCACAAAAAATGTATTAGTGTTGATTGGAGAATTCATTCCTTTAAGGTTAATAGAACTTATTTACTTGATATATGTAGATTTTAACTTAGATATAACATTTTAATATGATCAAAATTACTATCTATTAAAATTATATACATCTATAAATATTAATATTTATTAATCACATGTAACAATAAATAATCATAATACTATCATACTTATAGCTAGACTTCAAGAAAAATATTTGCCAACATGAAGGAAGATTATAAAGTTCACATCATTAGTCATCATAATAATAAAAGTAAGGAAAAAACATATATACAAATTGAAAATAAAACTTCATAAGAAAATCACCAAGATTGTTAATATCATTTATTATTATTTAAAGTTAGATGAAAAGAAATTTTAGAAAATCTTCATATAAAAAAATATAAAATATATCCAATGATAATAAATATATTCATAATATAACATTAACATAACTTACATATAATTTTTTAAGTATATTTAAAAAAATTTAATGCCTTTATTAAAATTTATCTATGAAGAACTATAGACATTGCCAAAATCATCTTTCAAGACCACCATCAATTTTATAAATTATATATTTTTCAAATATATAAATTCTCAAACTAAGCATCACATATATAGTAAAACATACCATCTCAAAATTATTTATAGTCTCAACTATTTGAATCCTCTCTATATATCACCCATAAAATAGCAATATACTCTCATTTTGTATACATATCTAATTTAAAAAAAATCCTTGCAAGATCTTATATTCTTTCGTATGAATAAATGCTAACATTATTAATATCATCCTTCAAAATTATTATTATTTTTTTCCAAACCACCATTGATTCCTTCTAATTTATTTGATTTCCTCCAAATACATGCATACATGCACCTTTAGGATGTTTAAAGATCATATGTATATAAAAGAAAAGTAAATTGTCACACTCAATTCTAGCTATTTCTTTAAAAGGAGTAAACTATGTATACCTATATCAAATTAAACTTCTTAAAAATTAATTCATTTATATAAATAGAAAGTAAAACAAAATGTACTATTTTTTATGTACTATTTACTTCAATTTTTTTCCAAATATAATATAAAACCCTTAGATTAAAACCAACAAGACAACACATTAATATGTGCTATATAAAATAATAATTTTATTTTTTCCTTATTTTCTTATTAGTAGTGTCCAGGTTAACATGAAATAATATTTTATTAAACTACTTTACTCACAACAACATTTTTAAACTATATTTGATACTATAACCAGGTGTGTTACCTTTTGATTGTTCCATGATTGGTACCGAAAGTTACTCATGCTGACAATGCAAGTGTAAAGATTCGTTTATTTTCAATGGAAAAAAAGAGGGGAATCTTTTGTATAAAATGCTTGCCAGCTTACACATCTATGAGCACCAAATCATATATGCAATTAGATTTATAGTAAAAAGTCGTCGCTTTATTACATAAGTACATAGACGCTCCAAAAACTAAAGACAAAAAGGAAAGGTTGGAGCATATCGCCTTAAAACGAAAGGTTGGGGGGCAAAAAGGAACTCTAACTTTCATTGATATCATATGACATCTCCCCCTTATATATTATTATTGGGCGATAACTTCTAATGTAGCATTCCCGTCTATTTTTCATTAGTCATTGTCCATGTAAAGCCCTGACGTCTAACATTTAACTTTATTGTTTGGTATTATCTAAATATGCATACGAATCAAGTATAACGTTTGCCAACTACTGAAAGGGTATTTTATGATCAAGTTTGACTAATTTTATTTTTTGGCCGACCATCACAGGATGAGGGACCACAAAATGCGAAAAAGATATATAACAAACAAAATTATATTCTACTTCTTTAGTGGCCACTACTATCCTAACAACATATTCCAACTAAATAACATACAAATCATACTATATTATTTGAAACTTAAGCATGCACCGACTTCTATTATGTCCCCCTCGACCAGCATAAATTATTGGGTTTTTGTCATTAGAAAAACGTAACAAGTCTAATCGAATAGAAATTATACGTAAATGTTTGCTTTAAGACAAAGGCTTAAGACATCGACCTCCTAAATTGTCAAACTCTAACAACATGACCTCACATCTCTCTCAAAATCCTCCTCTACACCATGCGTCAAGGAAAATAGAAAAATATGTAAATAAATCAAAATTTTAAAGCCTTCGTATGTAGCGAATGACAAGCTAAAACTATAGAAGTACAAACAAATTTTGATGGGGAAAGGAAAAGCTCTTAGGGGCAGCAGACATTTAACTAAGAGAATTGCTAAAATTATTGGCTGCAAATGCTCAGAAGAGTGATGAACAAGGCATCTTGGTTACCATAACTATTTGGAATTTTCTTTTCACAAAATATTGATCATACACTGAAGCATACAATGACACAAAGGTTTATATAAATGTTCACGTTACTTTTTGTTAATATATTAAAAATGCAGAAACTTTGAAGGTTCAAAACGTACCTAAGAGCGCATTACTTACGAATTGTCGCAGGCATGAGACTTTTAGGAAGTTGACTTGGAAAGAAACAATGGGTGTCTTGAGCGTTAACCTCAACTCTGATTTGATTGATTCTATGGCTAATATAATACTTATCTTAATTGGACCAAATCATAAAAATCTAATTGTGTAAGAGCAACATATGGACGGTGGAATGTTGTCTTTCATAAAGGACAACAAAGAACTAATTTTAAATTTTTTATTTTCTTTATTTTTAATATTTCTGTGACCTTTTTATTATTTAAATGGCTAGAACATTATGGTTGCGTGCTTCCATGAGCTAGTATGTTTTCTTTAATAATTTGAAAGAATATGGTTGAAAGCAAGTTTTGCTCCTCTCTTTTTTTTTAATCAGGCCTGTCCTAGAAATGCAATATATTGAGCATTTAATTTTATAAGCTCAATCATATAAGAGTCATCAACAAGATGTTTCAATAGAGACAATTATATATATATATATATTTCTTGGCAAGACTTGAACTTTGGTCTCCTTTTAAATATCGATTGAGCTAATGCTGCTTAATAACAATTTATTTTTATTTTTAAAGTATATTAAAAATATATTTAATATTTATAAAAATAGGGACAATTGATTTTAAATATTATTGTCATATTTATTACATCTCAAGGACTATGGTTAAAGTTGATATATGGTTTTTGCATAATAGGTGAAATGGAAACCCAAAAATATTTTGTTATAGAATAAGAAATTTACAAAAATATTATAAATACATATGAGAAGAAAAGAGTCTAAAAGTGAACTAGTTAATCTAACATTTTGAAGAATTGAAAATAATAAAAAACAAGAAAATTTTTATCAAAAGAATCGGTAGAAGAACACATTCCAAAATATGATAAGAAGATGTTGAGCTTTATGACATTGTTAAACAATTTTTTAATAAAATTTGTAAGAAGTTATATTATCTTTTTTTCTTCAATATTGTTAAATTTTAGACTTTTAGTCTCATGAGCATAATTAACATAATTTCATTTTATTACACTTATATGTATATTTAAAATAAGTCGATAATAAAAGGGTGTATTAAATGTTGATCAACTCCTTTATTATTATTATTATTATTAAATTTTAATTTTCCATATACATATTTTTTAATTTGTTAAATAAGGGGTTTTGAAAGGGTCCTTAAACCTTTTACAAAGGGTTTTGGAGGGTCCCTCAACCTTACAAAAGATATTCAATGAACACAAAAAAGAGCTAAAATTGAAACTGATTCTCCCAAGTAATAATGAACTAGCATTCGACCATAGAATCTAACAACAAGGAACACGTAGATCCTACAATCTCACCAATTGAAAATAAAAATGAATCTGAGTGCTCAAAATTAAGATAAAGTTAAATTTTAGGAGTGCTCAAAGATTTTAAAAATATTTCTACCCATCAAGAAATCTAAGTTATGGAACCCAACCTTCTTGTGAAATGCATCCCAACCAGCATTTGGGACTTGGTCAAACAAGAATGAACAAGAACCAAGGACTTTTCCTACCTAAACTTTAGATCTACAAATAAACACATCGGTAGAATAGATTTAAGCTGGTTCAAACATGGGAGCAAGCATCCACCATAAAGAATCCTACAACCCAAACCTCATAAATTCAGCATCCTACCAATGACAATTTTCAAAAATAAAATAAAGCACTTAGGAATGGAAAGATGCAATATCACAAGGAGCGCTTGAAAAGGACCATAGAGGAAAATCAATATTAACAACCATCTTGTCTAAAATGAAAACCAAAAAACCAGTCGAGAGAAATTTGCCTACCAAGATCATGCTTTAGCTAGAATTTACCACTAAAGAGGAAATATGCCCTAATAAAAATCATCAAACGAACAACGAGGCTATCCTAAAATAAAAATGCCCCAACATAACATATCCAATAACTATTGAGGGTCAAACAAACAGCCTAACCTAAAATGAGCACCCAAAAAAATCAAATTTTATAATTAAACAAATCCTACTAAAATCAAAAAATTTGAAGCATTGGGATCTGATACAACACGGGGATCCAACACCACATGCCTAGAAAGATCCCCTGAAGATAAACCGGAACAAGCAACCCTAACTTAAAATAACCAATGAAAAAGAGGGGCCCATACAACAAATTTAAAAAGAAAAAGATCCTGCCTAAAAAGGGGATTGTGAAGCACTAGGATCCATCACCACCTAAAAAAATAATTTTCTAAATTTTAATAATAACATAACTCGATCATTTTTTTAAAAAATTGTCTAAAAATTGTCTAAAAAATGTTTAATTTTTATTTTCTTCCAATTTTATACTCTTTAACAACAATGAGTTCATTTTTTTCATCTAACAATCAAGAGTTGCTATTTTATAGATTTAGGTATTTTGTTCTAGGTCTACCAGCAATATCATATTATGACATACATCCCCATATAATAATCAATATTTCTTATGCATGGGCCTGATGACAAAGAATTTGGAACTTTAAATAAAGGTCCAAGCTTTGAATCCTACAATGGGTAGGGTTATACACCATGCTTCAACAAGTAGAGTATGGTTAGATAACCATATATTGGGTAACCAATATCCTTGATGAGGATTGTCTCATATGGTCTATGGCCTTATGAACACTAAAAATCTACTTTACCTTTACCTTTATGCTTACTACATGTGGATATAGAAGAAGAAAGATTTCAAAGTCCACGAGGTCAAAACAACTTATGGGACAAAAAGTTTTGTTATCAAACATAATATATTATTTTATTTTCTTAAAGAAAACTCGTTTATGTTAAATATCAAAGTTTAGTCGTCATTTTTTTTTTAAATTGATCTTTTGCTACCAATATTTCTAATAAGTACTTTTAGCTTCTCTAATTTATTTCTTCAAATAATTCAAACATAGAATTCTCTGCTAATATGTCATCATAATTATCTCAAATATCATTGTGAGATTTGCATTCCAATATAAAATGTCTCCACTTCCACTACCCCTAAAGTGCAATGGATACATAATTTTTTTATTATTTATCTTGAGGTTTCTTCCATCTACTTGTATCACACCTTAGTCAACATGATCTAGTCATCAATTAAACTATAAAAATATTTTTTCTCCATTTGATATTTATATTTGCACATGCTTTTTTGTAATGCTTATATGTAGGGTTGAATTTAGCAAGGTCGTGCATCTTCATTTTTCCTAGCTCTTTTGCCCACATTGTTGCCAATTTTTTTTTCATATATATATATTGGATAATAAGAGGTTGTACTTGGGTCTCCCACTCTTGACAAATTACACCTCTCTTATTTAGAGCTTGAGAGTTTACAAATAGATACACTTCTCATCTCAATTGAGATGCTATAGCTAGAAACCTACATTGTTTTACATAAAATATCTAAATTCTAAATTTTTATTTTCTGGATCTTTTCAAATATTTGTATGAATACAAATATTTCAGAATTTAGCATCCTTCTTGACATTTTCCTATAGCAGTCTTCACAATACCAAAACTCCACCTCTACTATCTATGCCTTGCATCTTAGTAGAGTAATATTTCCAAAACATCGCATTATCATAGTCTGCTTTACCAAATCTGGATTTCTTGTTTCCTTCTTGAAACACAAGTGCAACCACAAAAATTATAATAAATAGTCTATATAAAAACACATTACTATTACAAAATAAAGTAGATATTACCAATGGAAAATATTAAAGTAAAACTTAATCATTTATTGATTCAAGCAATCAACATTTTATTGTCAGCTTCAACTAAGCTTATTATTTCCTCTAACCATGGAAAGGAGAATTTAAATTTAAGATCCTCAATCAAAATACCTCTATTGGCTAGCCTATCTGCACATTTATTACCTTCCCTTAATGTATGAATAAACTTGATTTCTTCAAACTCTTTACCAAGATCTTGAATTTCCATAATTATCTTTTGTATGTTCCATGGAGTCTTTTCTTTCCTCAAAATTGTATTTCTTACTATGAGATAATCACCTTCCATCCATAATATATTTCGTTTTATTTGTTTGCATATTTTTAACCCTTCTAAAGCCGCCCAAGCTTCAACTTAATTATTTGTCTTAAATCCACTATTGAAAGTGTAATGAGACAAAATCTCTCTATTATTTCTAATTATTCCTCCTCCTCCTACTAGGCCTAAATTTACTTTAGAAGCTCCATCAAAATTTAGTTTAACCCACTCCATATTTGGTGGTTTCTACTTTCTATTATTTCCCTTATTTTTGCTTCTCTTGTACCCAACATCATAATTCCATTTAATGACTTGACTCCATCTATCAAGGCTCTTTGCTTCCAGATTGGGGACTGGGTGAGTTGATAGGGTTGGTTTAGACCCATCTATGGCTAAACATATCTTCCTTTTCATTACCTCTAAACCGCTTTACTTTCCTTTAAATATTCTTCTATTCCTTTCTAGCCATACAATCCAAGGTATTGTATCTTTTGATTTATCTCATATTGTCTATAAAGCCTCACTTTTATAAGTGCTCTACCATTACTTTAACCAATCTTCAATTTTTCTATTCATCACCATGCATTTATCAAACACATTAAGAATCCATTACCATAGATTCCAAACTATTGAGAAATGTCCCAAGAGATGATCTATATGCCTCCTCCTTTTTACAAAAAATACATTGAGAGGGGCCATGAAAACCCTTTTTCATAAGGTTATCCCATGATAAAATTATTCTATGACCTACTAGCCAAACAAAAATTTTGAATTTAGGAATGCTTGGGCTAATATCTCTCCATATTCTAGTGATATTATTATTTTGTTGGTGTACATTATATCAAATTCTTCTTGTGTATTCTCGTGAGCTATTAAACTCCCAAATCAATTTATCCTTGGCTCCCCTTGAAATAATCATAGTTGTTATCTTTCTACTCAAATATATCCTAGCATCAATGTCTTGTATACTCGTAAAAAAATCTTCTTTCCATTTGTATCTTCCTTCTTGATCTTTCTACAAAATGTTTGAAACCCTATCACCATATTTGTCTTGAAGCGATCTCATCCAAGATTTCAAAATTGGATCTAAATTGAGTGGTTTTTTATCACACCAAGTATCCATCCAAACAAAATTGTTTTCCCCAGTTCCCACCACCCATATTAAACCTTTAATCATAAAAATACCCCCTGCATTGAAGAGCTTTGCATGAATCATTCCAACGATTTGTACAATGCTCTTAAATATCAAAAGAATTTGCATAATCATGGTAAACCCTAGAACAAGAAAAATATGAATAGTATGAACAAGTTACAACATTGTGCTTGCTACCATTATATGATGTATATACACATACATATTTCTCGGACCCAACTTACCTAGGTAGAACATCTAGTACACATTGTAAATATTGGATTTTAAAATGTAAATATGAAAATTAAATAAAAGTACATTATTTCAATGCTACCATGGCTTTTAATTCTATTTAATTTAGTACATTTTTTTATTTTTACAAGTTTTTTCAAATATTATTATAAATTTGCCACATTTTTATATTTTTTTGGTGAAAAAAAGGCAATTCACCATGTCTTCTACATGAGTTTGGACACTATTCACCTAGATTTCAAAACTTATTTACCCCATTTTATAAATATATTTTGGGAATGACCGCTTATGCATAACTCTATCTTGAGCACTGATGAGGAATCTTAGACCTAGGGGCTAATTATTTTTAGACCTAGGATATGTTCATTATGACTTAGTATGCAGAATAATCAACGTGAATTGTTTCTGTCCTCCATTGAAAGGTCTAGGTCTAGGTGTAAAAAATTTCTTTGTTGTACATCTAGGTCTAGGTGTAGAATTTTTTTTTAAATTAAAGAAGAGTTGAGATTTTTTTAAAAAATTTCTTTGTTGTCAGAAATTGCTGACACATTTTGTTAAAAAAAAAAACATTCAATAGCAATTTGCTTGGAGGTCATGAACCTACACTTTTCGACGCCACCGGATGACCACAACCTCTTCGACCTATGACGCACTTCTATGATTTTTGCAGCCCCTCCAGACATCCATTCCACGATGTCGTGACGAAATTTTGCATTCCCAAAGCTATTGGATGGTCACCTGCTGCTCCAGTGCCCAACGTTGTCAGGGCTCTACGTAATATGGCACTACTAGATTTGTTTTGGGAACACGCAACAAAAGCTATGTTTCTCGATGTCATACCTGCTGCGCTGGACGAACACGCGACAAAATTTGTGTCTCTGTTTGTGACAGATGCCATTTTGATGCACACATGAATATATTGGTGGGGTCGCGAGAGGCACCGGTTCTGTTACACATAGGTGGCCGCTCAAACTCTGCCACCTGCTATCTTGATTACAGGAAAACGCATTTCCCTCGGCCTACGTGCCAGAACCGTTTTACTGATCGACGACACAAGATTTTGGGGCGACGCAAGTAGGACAACTTTGCTTGGTCCCCTGTGGGTTTAATCCCACATATCTTGCAGGCCAAATCACTTACGTTTTAACATAGGCACATTGCCTATTTTATTTCAATAGCATTGTCGTGCTCTCCACACTGTGGATTGGTTTCCGGTGTGTGATGCATGATTTTTCGTGATCATTTGATTTATTCTAACTGAATTTGTTTAGTCAATATTTGACCTTGGTACATTTGCATTCGATAAAATCAAACCACATTTAAAAAAAAAAAAGATTATTTTTGTCTTTACCAACAAGTCATATATTGACTTTTTACACATTGTGCAGAAATTTCTTTTTGCCCCTTCCATGTTGTAAATTTGCAATTTTTGCAAATTAAATTGGGCACATTTTATTTTGCACATTTTGTAACTTTTTGTCTTTTTGTGACAATATTTGCTGGCGATCACTCGGGGTCAAATGGCTTCTGAATTAGCCGACAAATTGGCTCAAGTAACCCAACTTGTCAGTGTTTTGGCTGATAAGGTTACTTCTAATGAAGTTCAACAACAGTGTGAGGTTCCCATTTACACTGGCTCGCGAGATCCAAAGGTCCTAAATAGCTGGATTTTGGACATGGACAGTTGGTTTGAGTATACCAAGATAGCAAAGGATCACCAAGTTAACTTTGCTAAGTTGAAGCTTTTTGGCATTGCCAAGGTCCTTGTCACTGATCGACAACGGACCCAAAATCCCATTGACACATGGGATGAATTGCAAAGAGTTTTGAAGAATAATTTTTATCCTTCAAAATATGCCACTAAGCTTGACATCAAGTGGCTTCGTCTTCGACAAACCTCTAATATGAGTGTTCATGACTATATTTTTCAGTTTAACAAGTTGCGGATTTTGAATTCTGTACAAGATAATGCAGCACAACTTGTTAACAAATTCAAAAGTGGCTTGTAGGAACCCATTTACAAGAATATGAAATACAATTTGATTGTTAACATTGACATGGCTTTCAATAAAGCCCTTCTTGCTGAGGAGGAAATGAGGGAGCAATCGTGTGGGACTCGCTCTTCTACGTCAGGAGGAAATTAGAAGGCTTCTCCTCAACCTTCCAAGAGAGCTAAATCTTCTTCTTATCCTTCTCCCTCTTCTTCATCTTCCCCTTCTTCTTCTTCAAAAAAATATTCTTCTTCTAAATCACCTTTGATTTGTAATTATTGTAAAAAGCCAGGACATACTCAAAAGAGGTGTTTTAAGTTGCAAAATGTGAAGAAACAATCCCTAGTTGTAAAGCCTTCCAATGAGGACTCACAAGAAAATCCCATTGAGGCTACAGGGGAACGTAAGCCTTATAAGGAATTGGCAGGGTTAAACAAATTGACCCTTATGAATACTTCACAATGTGATCGTGAGAATTTGTTTGTGACTACGGTCCACCTCAGTGATACCTTTATGGTTGATTGTGTAATCGATAGCGGCTCGCAAAAAAATCTAATTGCGAGGTCCGTTGTTGACAAAATGAAGTTACCTATGAATCCCCATCCTCATCCTTATCCTTTGGGATGGAAGGACAATGGGATTACATCCGACATCACACACACTTGCACTGTGAATTTTGCTTTTAGTCCTTTTGTGGACTCGGTTGTGTGCGATGTAACTCCAATGGATTGTTGTGGCTTGTTGCTTGGAAGACCCTATCAATACAATAGGAAGTCTATACATGATGGGTACAAAAATACATACACTTTGCACAAATATAATAAAACTTTCATAATCAGAAGTACACAACAAACACCACATAATTTGATGTTGAGTTGTCGACAAGCACGCAAAGCTGTAAACCAAGCAAAGGAATTAGAACTCATCTTCATCAGACCAATTCAAGAAGAAAAGCAAGCACCTAAGCACACTAATAACAGGAGTTCTTCAGTCCATTCAATACTTCAATCATTTTTTGATGTTTTTCAAGAACCCACAAGTCTTCCTACCAGCATTGTCTCTGATCGTGACTTACGCTTTGTGGGTCACTTTTGGCGATCACTTTGGAAGATTTTGGGAGTATCTCTTAACTTCTCTACTACTTATCATCCTCAATATGATGGGCAGACAGAGGTATTTAATCGTACTTTAGTCCAGAGTTTGAGGATTTACCATCATTCCACTCCAACCAAGTGGGACTTGAGCCTCACTCACATTGAGCACGCCTACAATAGGGCCGTCCACAGTTCTACCGGGAACTCTCCATTTGAAGTGTGTTTTGGTTTTCAGCCACTTGCTCCTTATGAGTTACCTTTGTCTTTGCATTCTTCAGCCACAATGCACATTCAGAGGGAACAAGACAAGGCCAACTCGTTTGTACAACATTTGCAGAGTCTTCAATCCAAAGTGGTTCAAATTCTTCAGAAGACTCAGCAAAAGCAAAAACAACAGATGGACAAGCACCGCACACCTCATTCCTTTCAAGTTGGTGACAAAGTATGGTTTCACCTTGACAAACGATGATTTGCAGATAAGGCACATAGCAAAATCAAGCCTCTTCGTTATGGGCCTTATACTATTCTTCCACAAATCTCTGAGAATACCTTTCGCTTGGACCTTCCAGCTCATCTTGGCATTCACGATGTCATCAATGTTGATCTTCTCAAACCATACTATGATTCTACACTAGAAACAGTTCAAGCCATCATACATCCAGTTGATGTGGTTCCTGATGCTCAGCTTCTACTTGACACCGATACAGTCTTTGATACGAAGACCCGAAAAACATGCCAAGGTGCTTCTACTTCATATCTTGTGGCCCGACGAGGCCAATTTCCACATCAGGCTCACTGGATTTTTGCTCACATTCTATCTCGAGATTTTCCCTCTTTATTAAAAGCATTGGAGTCTAATGCTTCTTTTGTTGGGACGAATGATGAGGAATCTTAGACCTAGGGGCTAATTATTTTTAGACCTAGGATATGTTCATTAGGACTTAGTATGCATAATAATCAATGTGAGTTGTTTCTTTCCTCTGTTGAATGGTCTAGGTCTAGGTGTAATTCTTTTCGTTATTTTAGGGCTTATATCTTTAGCCTTTCCATGATTGTGTACGTAAATCCTTGGAGCAGTTCATGATTTCCAAGATTATGGTTTTCATTTTGGACTTATTTAAGTCCTAAGTTTGCAAATAATATTTAGCTTCATTTTATTCCATATCAAGCACCAACATTTTGGAGGTCAATACCAACTCATACTAATCCTTTAGAAGGATATCCCATTTATCCTTTTTAATTTCTTGACTTCTCTAATAGGATTTCTAGTTCAGTGACCTTCTTTGAAGGATTAGGTAGCATTCTATAAGCACCTCCACTTTTACTTTCTCTTCATCAATGGTATTGACAAATTCTTTGGCATATGGAGTTATCCTTGATTGGAGAATAACCCAAATAATCCCTTATTTAGTGGTTTTTACATCTCCTTTATTAATTCTTGAATAGTCATATAATACTATAAACTTAGTATCTATTTCCTTTGTATCCTATTTTGAATCTTTGAAAAACTTGGTTTGCATTTACTGGGCTCACATATCAACTCTTTAAATTTTAGAATCATTTATATCATGCTTTATTGTATCACTATTTATAATAACTTCTAGTGAATGATTCATTTTCTCTATATGGACGTCAAAAATTTGATAATACACTAAATGAGTGGTTGCAAAAGGTATGGATCCTAATTTTAGGATATGGGCCAATTTTTCACTTACTTGCTAAAGGATGGAGAGGTTTCCTTTTTCAATCTAAGGAAGATGCACAAAAAATTCTTGGAGGTTGTTGGTATTGGGGATCTCACTTTTTGCCTTTGATGCTAAGACTAAATTTGCTAGGAGAATCCTAATCTGGGTGAAACTTCCAAGTTTACCAATGTAATTATGGTCAAAAAGAGTTTTAAAAGAGATTAAAAATTCATTGGGTAAAATATTGGATATAGATATTTCTTTTAAATATAGTGTTTTTGGGTCTATAGCTTAAGTTTTAGTTGAGATGGATATTAGTGAATGCTTACCGAACTATATGGAGATGGTTGTGGAGAATACTATTCATAACAAAATACTAGACTATTTGAATATTCCTTTTAGATGTGTTTGTTGTCACATTTATGAATATATTGCTAAGGAATCTTTTCCATATTTTGCACATAAAGTATGGAGGAGAAAACAAATGACTAGTGCAGATTTCAAGTCAACTAACAACAATCAAGAGATAACTATTTTTTATAACTCAGTAGTGCTCCCTAATTTGGCACAAACAAGCAAAAAGGATGTTGTTAAACCTAGAACTAGATCTTTGGAGGAGGAAGAAATTTTGGGCCTAGCTTTGTCTCCATTTCACTGTTCATAGGATGTTAGAGAAGGAGACAAAGTCATAAAGAAAACTATGAAAGGATTGGAACCTAATACTATTAAGTTTGTTGGTCAGTCATCTAAGCCTTATGAAAATTATTATCCCATACATATGGAGAATAATCTAGAAGTAGGTAATAAATATTTTTTTATGAATATTTAGAGAGAAGTCCTAGGGAAAAGGAATTTTCTATGGATTTGGACAATGGAATGGAAATATCAAATACATTGAATAGGGATTGTGATCCAAATATTTTTCTATTGGGGGAATTCTTTGTAACTTATCAGGTGAATCTTCTAGGGAGGTATCTATTTTAGGGGATGGTTTGGAGATGGGATTCTCTTACAGATATTTGTTACATTCTAGGAAAAGGAAATTTGAGTTGAGAACTTGTGTAGTTGTTGGAAGGTTAGGGCTAGGTCTGGACCTTATAAAGGACTCTTCCTTTTCTTTAGCGAGTAGGAATTATTTTTTGTTTCATACACAGGAGAAGACTTCGAGGGAAATTCAATAGGATAAAAAAAATCTATTAAAGGGGTCCTTAGAGTGGGGTAAAACCCCATTTAAATGATCTTGATATCTCTTAATATCTAAGGTCTTGACAGTCCCTCTAAAATACTTGTATTACCTAGGTTGGTGGAAATTTATAATCTAGATGTTATCCTTCTATAAGAAACCATGGGGGTGAGTACAAAAGTCATTGAAGGGTTAAGTAAATTGCTTAGGAACTAGGAGTTCTTGTCTCTAGATGCTACCAAAAATTCAAGGAGTGTTTTGACTAGCTAGAAGAACTCAGTATCCTTAATTAATTCTTCCTTTAAGGTTTCAGGCTTGTGAACATAATTTTTTTTAAATACTTGGGTTTGAGGTTATTGGTTGTTAATTGTTATGGTCCTTATGAAGATAGGTAAGTCTTTTGGCATGATTTTTTTTCTTAGAGGTGTGTTAGGGATGAAAGATTTATCATTGGTGGGGACTTAAATTTTACTATGAATAGAAGTGTGGTATGAGGAGAATCTACAAGACTTGTTATACTTGGAGATTACTTCAGATATAAGATTGAAAAATCTAGTGTAATTAATTTGGAACCAATAAAGTTATTACTTATGTGGAGAAATAATAGAGTTGGGGAAGCTGGGATCTCAAAGAGCTTGGATAAATTTTTGATCTTAGAGCCTTTATACAATGAAATTGATAGAAAACAGTCATGAGTTGAGACTAGAGGTGGCTCAGATCATTCTCCCATACTTCTTCAATTAGATAATTAAGAAGTAAAACCTACCAATCCTTTTGATCTAAATCCAATTTGGTTAGAGGACGAACATTTTTAGCAAGTGATTAAAAAGAATGAATTAGTTATCACCAAAGTTCCAGGTTATTGATAAGTTTTCAATTTTCTATCACTTAAAAATAAAATAAAAGGAGTTGTAGAATATTGGATTGTAGTTAAAAATAAGAGTATGGATAGAGATATTAAGATGGTGGAGAAGGAAATTATAGAAATTTATAAAAATAATAAGGTTGGTTTGTTTAAAGAGGAAGAGAAACCAAGACAAGTTGAACTAGAAGTTAAGAAGAATAAATTCTTAGAATTGAGGGAAGTTGAATGGAGAATGAAAAGTAGAGTTGTATGGTTAAAATAGGGGTGAAAATACTAATTTTTTCATAATTTTTCTAATCATAGGAAGAAGGTTAATACTATCTAGGAGATGTAAAAATGAAGAAGAGATCTTTGTTAGGAGTTTCTCTGAGTTAGTATATTTGGGAGTAAAACATTTTCAATCTATCTATAAAGAACCTGATAGAGTCAATATTAGGAAAATGTTAAAGTTAAATACTTCATTCCCCAATTTTTGATAGAGGAGGATAATTAGTTACTTATGGAGGTCACAAAGGAATAACTAATAGTTGTCTTAACTTCTTTCAAAAAGGATAAATTTTAAGGCCTGATGGATGGTGTATGGAGTTTTTACTAGTTTTCTATGATCTTGTTGAGGAGGATCTTCTTAGAGTAATGGCAAAAGTTAGGTTGAGTGGTCAGGTTTTGGGGGATTTTAACTCCACATTTTTAGCTTTGATTCCCAAAAAAGAGAATCCTAAAACCTTTGATGAATTTAGACCTATTTGATTGTGTAAATGTATCTATAAAATCATTATAAATATTATGGTTGTTAGATTGAAGAAGATTTTCTTTGAAGTTATTTTTCGAGAGTAGTTTGGGTTTATAGTAGGAAGGCAAATTTTTAAACCCATAGGATTTGCACTAGAGGGCATTGACTCTATTAAAACTAAAAATATCCCTGCAATGGTCCTTAATCTAGATCTATCTAAAACTTATAATAGAACTAATTGGTTGTATCTCATATTGATGCTCTTACAAGTAGGTTTTAGGTATCTGATAGTAAAGTGGATTATGGGATGCATTTCTTCTATATATTTTTTTGTTTTTATAAATAATTCAACTTCCAAATTCTTTAGACCCTTGAGAGGACTAAGATAGGGATGCCCTTTATCTTATTTATTTTTTATTGGTTGCTAAAGTATTGAGTAGAGCTATTTTGGGTGAAATGAGGGCAATATCTGTGTCTAAGATCAAAGTGGTGGTCCTTTATTTATCTCATTTATTATTTTTTGATGATGTATTTTTGTTCACAACTGGAAGTTTAAGGGAAGCTAGAAAATTGAAGGAAATATGTGACACTTATAGTATTGCTACTAGCATGAAGATAAATTTTTTAAATACTCTATTTGTCATTATGGTCTAGAGTAGGAGACTAAACAGGGTTTGATCAAATATATCTCTTTTAATCTCTTTAATTTCCAAGACTTTAAGTATTTGGATTTTGTGCTAAAGCTGAATAGTTACAAATTGAGAGATTGGGGATGGATTGAAGAGAAGATTGAAGTTAGTATTAACCATATGTGTAATATATGGTTTTCTATTGGTGGGATATTAACACTTGTAAGGTCTATTCTTGAGGTAATTCCTATGTGTTGGCAATTGGTCTTCATTCCCAAAATTCTAGAGAAAATAAGAAAATATTGTTTTAAATTTATTTGGACTAGAAATAAGGAACATAAAGGTATTATTTTAGGTAAGTGATAGAGTATTTATAGGCCAAATGATAAAGGTGGCTGAGGACTTAAAAATATCTATCTTTTTTGTTCTTCTTTGGCAACAAATAACTTACAAAGGATTATGACTAGAGAAGGATTATGGAAGAATATTATTGAACATAAGTATATTCATCCAAGGACCCTTATGGATTGGATCATAAGTCCACAAAAAAACATAAAAAATATTTTCATTTAATGGAAGGTGCTAGTACAACCCTTTCCTATGATCAATTTTTTTTGGCTTAGAAGGTGGGTAATAGTGAACAAGTTAGAATAGGGGTTGATTCTATTCTAGGTTGTGGAGAAAATATTTTGTTACCAAAAGCTATGAGAGGTTATTTTACAAGACAATGGTTTTTACTTTCTTCACTAGGCGGTTGAATTAGATTTTTCTAGTCTTTAGATCCAAGGTTAGAACTAGGCTTAGGTCTTGGTTATTTCTAGTGAGTGGGTTGTTTTGTGGAAGGCTTATACTGATAGTTTTAATAAGAGTCATATCAAACTAAAAGCTAAACCAGATACTATTGCTTAGGCATTCAAAAAATCTAGGGGTTAGTATACGACTAGAATTGGCCACAAAGCAAGTTTTGACCTTGATCCTCAAGGGTCTACTTGGTGGTGGAAGTAGATTTAAAAATTATCTACCCAAAAAAGACAATAATTGTTATGTGGTTAGCTTTGAGAAATAAGGCTTTGACTTGAAAAGTTTTAAAAAGGAGAAGCAAACAAGGACTAAGTGTTTGTATGTTGTGTCAGTCAGAGGAGGAAAATATCGCACATTTGTTAATCAAATACCCTTTTTCTCAATAGTTTTAGTTAGAAGCTAAAAAAATAACTAGAGTTCAAAATATTTGGGAAGGAGAAATAGTGGAGGTATGCTTAAGATAGTTGTTTTTGAAAAAGAGTTGAAACAATTTACTTCTTTACCATGTCTTATATGTTGGGGTATATGGTTGGCATAAACTGTAGTTATTTTTGAAGGAAAGATAATACCCCTATTTTAGATCATATTTTAGGTGAGGACTTTGGTCTCAATCAACAAAATATTGTAAGAAAACCATGAGAAGTAGACATTTTGTTCATTGAAAAGTCTCAACCATGGTTTTTAAATGGGGCCAGTCAGATATGGTCAAATTTTAGTAGCACATGATGAAGAGTTATACCTAGATTTATTCCAAAATAATAATGCAAAAATAAATAACTCAGAAGAAAACAGTAACTCAGAAAATACATAAGAGATTTATCCTGGTTCACCCGATATGAGCTACTCTAGCAAATAAAATCCACTCCTCATTTTCTATTATTGTTTTACATTGTGCCTGTAATGGGACATTACAATCAATATAAAGGAAACTCTTACAACCCTCAACCACAACGTGTTATTAGAATACCGTGGGTACAATACCATGGGATAAAACCACCCATACCAACCAATCATGGGAATCCCTCCAACACCTCCAAAAATAGCTTCGAGAATATCTTCGAAAAAGGTGGACCACCGAAGCAGGGGCCTGTCGTATAGTTTTTCCTCTGTAAAGGATGAGACACATCCAACACATGAAGCACTAAGTTCTTCTTGTATACCCACTATATCAAATTTAAAGCAGGTCTTGGGATATGTTCCAATAATTTTGCTAAGCTTTAGGTATTGATATTGCTAATGAAGTGTGTTTCAGAGAGAAATGTAAAAAAATACAATTTTTTGGATATTCTACTCTGGTCATTAATTGGATGAATTGATCTACTCAATTAAAAAATAATCTGTTCAAATTTATAGGAGATGAATTGTTGAAGGCGATTTCTCTTTTTGAAAATATCTATTTTGCTCATGTTTATAGGGAACTAAATCAGAAAATAAACATGTTATAAAAATAAGGTTAGTATGTTCCAGAAGGTTTCTTATAAATGAAAGAGATCAAGGATGGAGTTTCTTCTTTCACCCACATATCATACCCCTAGTTTCTGTGCTAACTTTGGGTTTTTACTATGTTTCTATTCATTTTATTAGAGCTTTATGGTAGATTTTAACTGTTGCTTTTCTTCCTATTATTTTTATTTTTTGCTAGTTCCTATCCATTTTATGTACATGGAGGTTAGTTTGATGATTATGTATTGATATATAAGGATTTTTATCCTTATTATCTTCATTCTATTTTGAATATGGATTTTGCTCTGTGATTTGCCTAACTGTAATTATATTTTGACTCTCAATAATTTGTTTTTATCTAAGTTTTTGTTTGTGCTAAGGCACCTAATAAGTGTAATTTCTTTCATTCTTGAAATATAATTATGACAAGATTCCTGAAATAAAATTATGACTTTTGCTTGTAAAAAAAAGTACTAGAAAAAACTAAATCTACTTCATGTAATGATTGATGTGTATTCTCCTTAAAATTCTTGTGAATCATGTGCTATATTATTATTATAAATATTATTTATATTGTTTTAAAACATTGATATTTATATATAATATGTAATATATATATATATATATATATATATATATATATATATATATATATAAGTATAAAATTAATTAATTAATTAATTAATTAATGTTAAAACAAGATTTATTTTGATTATCATGATTTATTTATAAAAATATATCTTGAAATACAAACATTTGAATTCAAATTATACTCATATAATTACATCTAATTATGCTCTCCAATACTTTTAATTATTTGAAAACTATTAATATTCAAAATGAAAGTAAAAAGTTAAAAGTTAGCTTTACCTGCTCAAATGACTCCAATTTCCTACTAATATTTCCTTTTGCTACTCGTACTTCATAAACATTAGTGTATTAAGGTACATAATGTCAAACTTGTGCTTGTTTTATTTTTCTTTCAATCATTTCTTTATTTAAAAGAGTTGTACGCTGATGAATCAACTTATCTCCAAAAACAACATCATCTTTACACGTCCATGAGTGCTTATTCCATAATGGCTGGCTTAACATTTAATAGAGGTTGTAGGGTCAATTTTAAATTGGAATATTATAAGAAAAAGATAGAGCTTGAACTCCTTTTGTATGAGTCGGGAATCATATGACTGGGAAACATGTGCATATCATTAAGCCATGATTCAACTCCACTCCTATTTTACTCATTTCTTTTTGAGAATCTCATATTCTATTGTGCAATCTTTCAGCGTATGCAAATTTGTCACCATCATATAGACACACAATTAATTACACCTCGCACCTAAAAAAAGACACTGTTGCGTTTTGACGAGTAGATAAAACATAGCCTATTAAATTCTTAAGGGAGGATAAAATAAAGCCAAGTTTTATATGTGGATGGATGAAACATGGCAAGTAAGCCTAGACAAGATCAGATTGTTGGACGTTGCCATTCATATAAATCATCGAGGAAACAATGTCACGCGATGCTTTTGGAGCGTGCCTGGCTACTCCCAACAATTCTTACTTGTTTACTTTGGGCCCGTCTTAGTGCACATCCACACATGTCACTACCCTTTTTAACGTCATGCATGCATCATGTCAATAAAACTATTAATATTAATTTGGATGAGATATCGATGATCACAATAGGGTTTAAGAGAGAAGAGAGATGTATGCATATGTCAATTTTATGTGCGATTCCAATTCCTTCACCGTTCGAGTAGCATCATTAATGCGTTCATAACAAGCTTCAGCTTCATGAACCATGCTAAGTCAAATAAATTTTAGGGTCCTTGAGGATGCCCAAAGTTTAAATCGTTCCATGTGTGGGGTATGTTCATCCCCTATTGATAAGTGTAGCTTTAATCTTTATGTGAGGTTGTGTGTTAATCCCCTATTGATAAGTGTAGCTCTAGTCCCTGCTAGGGGTTATGACTAGAAGAAACTACTCAGTCCTATGCATGGGTCATAAGGGTTTATCATATTATCTGAAATAAAATAATAATAATAATAATAAAACAACAACATTAAAGAAAAGAAAATGTTATGTATTTTTTTTTGTTTAAATATGAAAGTATAAGTGAAAAAAATAGTTAGTGTAATCAATGATTATCAAAGAGAGATGGATAAGGCTATCTTATCAATTTATTATATATTGTGACTTTTGACATCCACAAGACCATAGGTTTACTTAAAATATGGTTTTTGGCATCTCATAGGTTATAGTGACGATGGCTTTTGGTACTCTATCAAATTAGAATTTTTGTCAAAACACACTAAAGTATGATGTACAATAGTGCTTCCATGAGATTTAAACCTTGGAGGTATCTTATTTGAAGTTCCAAAGTCTTTAATGTTTGAATTTTTAAAGACATAAGCAACAAAGTTTCTATATCTTTTGTGTGAGTTTTTTAGATATGTATAAATTTAATAATAAGTTCTATTTAAAATGTAAGATTAGTTATTATGAGGTTTACAAGTATTTAGTGCACCTTTTTATACACATGGGTGTATTTAGCACTAATAACTAACTTGTAGGTGGCAAAGACTCTAGTCCTTCTAATATGGAATAGGGATGGATTATCTTTGTCATTTTTTGGTAGGATGAAAACAAGCCATGTTGGCTAGTGGTTTTGGTTCCCTTATCTCACCTAGTTTGTTATTTTATGTCAATTTCCTTGTTTTTGTTTATTAATTTTTTGAAAATTTTAAAATACGGATAGAGGCAAGGGACACATTTATACATGTCCTCCAAAGCACGTGTTCCAATGATCAATAGTGTCATGATCACCACTTTAAATGGAAATCATCTTTGTTGATTAGATTTTAGTATTCTCAATGTATGACCCAAATCCTAGCATGTTTCAATGTATAGGATTAAGAAGGTGCATCATTTTGACCAATGGTTGTGATTTTATAGCTTCAATAAGATTGTAATCCAACCATCAAATCAGAACCATTGTGAACATGCTAGGAAAGTCATTTTTGAAATTCCTAACTAGAAGTAAGGATGCTAAAGTCAAAGGTGTGGATGCCCTAGTTAGAAATAAGAAGAAGAACAAATATATGGCAAATCCTATGTACATAACATATACTACACTAAAAGTTATTATCAAGGATGAGATGATTAAGCATGATATAATGGTTCTTAAAAGAAGGCGGTTAATATGTACGTTCCATAGATACTAGATATGCTTTTCTAAGATTCAAAGTTAGATTAAGTAAAAGTGGGGATTGAATTCAAATTACTATATCACCCTTCATCCAAAAGTATTTTTTTTCATATTTTTTAGTTTAGAAGCTAGGTATAAAGTAATGGATGATGACCCATGGTTTTGGAGGAGAGATACATTTTATTAAGACCATGGAGTGATAATTTTTCCATAGACCAAAGACAATTAAAAGGATTCTAGTATGGATTATGTTTGGTAATCTTCCATATTAGCTTATCAATAAGGAGGTCTTGATGAATATTAACAATACCCTAAGGGAGTTCATTCAAGAGGGGCCAACTATTATAGAGTGAAGGGATGCTATATGTGCTAAATATGTCGTATTTGAGAATTGGATACATTTTTGGGTTTAAAATTGAAAACTTTCCATAAACATATTTGGGTATTATTTTATCTCATAAATGAAAGAAGAAGGAGCTTTAGGACTCAATTTTGGATAGAATAATATGTTGTTTGGCAAGTTGGAAAGGTAAGTTCTTAACCATGGATTGAAGGATATAATTCATAAAGACTACATTTCAATCCATCCCTATTTATATGATGTCACTTTCAAAATTACCAATAGATACAATATTAGAATTTAATAAAATATAAAGATATTTTCTTTGGAAAGGATGCGTGAAAAAATTATTTTTTCTCTTTGTAAGTGGGATAGGGTTTACAAAGGAAAGAAATTGGAGGGGTAGGCTTTCAGAATTGAAAACTTGTGAATTTGTATTTAAGGAAAAAACTTGGCTATATATTATTCAAAGATCAAGGAAAGTGTAGGGGAAAATGTTATTTAAAAAATATACTAGTTCTCTTAATATAATGAAAGTATTCATGAAATAAACCCTACCTAAAACATTGCCAACATAAAATTTCATGTTAAATAATTTATGCTAGATCAAGAAGCATATTAAATGGTTAGTTAGTGAAGGGCAATATGCAAATTTGTGGTTTGATGCTTGGTTGAAGCCTTATCTTCTTATATTTGATTCAAAATGGTAACAATTTGCTTAAGCATGTCTAGATTGTAAAGGTCCAAATGCCAAATATTATATTAATGTGAGAATAAAATTTAGATGATGGATTTATATTAGTACCTTGTCTAAAGAAGAATAAGTCAAGAAAATAGTAGATAAACATCAAAAGATACTTTAATAGTTTTATTTGCCAATTTTTACACAAATGGATGATTTGGTTTGAAATCTATCAAAATATGGTGGATACTTGGTCAAGTTAAAATATGAGGTTTTAGAGCAATCAAAATATTAGTTTCCTTTGAAATAATTTTTGTTCAATAGAGGTCCTCCCTAAGGCTTCAACATTCCTTTGGTTGAACTCCAAAGCAAGATACTTACAAGAGAGAATCTATAAAGAAAATGTTATTGTGGAGTTTTTAAGAGTACCTTCTGTGAGAAGGATCAAGAAACATTATCCTTTTATTACACCATTTGGGGTTGCTTTTGTTAGGACTTAATCTTCAATTATTGTATTATATAAATGAAGGATATTTAAGTACATAGGATTCCTATTTTATGCAAACAAACTTACAACTAGCTTGTCCTATACTAAAAGGATAAGCCTTGTGAGGGGTGGTTATACCACTTGAATTATCACATGGTTTATGATGTAATAACTCCTAACATACCTCCATAATTATGTCATATTCATAGATCTATTTTACTTATGACCAAAGAATAATTTCTAGGGTGATGTTGGAAATTGAGAGAGAATTCCCCCCTTTAAGGTAGACTTACTACTTTGATACTTAGGAGTGCAAGTTATACCAATCATGTACTTCAGATACATTTATTTATTGCTTATATAATTCAATGTATGAATTGTGTTTCTTCAATGTCTTCAAGTGAATAATGTGTTACCATGCATCCAATATCACTTGTTGAATTGATTAATTGTTGATATGTGTCTTGTATATGATGGAGTGTATGGTTTCTTTTGTTACTTTACCTTTATATACTCTTTATTATGATCAAGTCCTATAATATTTATAAGTTATCCTTTTATAATAAGTTCTAAAATATGATAAATGGGATGTATATTTTGAATACATCTTTCAAAATTCTACGTACTTCATTTAATTCCTTTGAATGATCCCATTTTTCTTGATCTAGAATGTAGCAACATGTCAATTGCTCTATGGTCTTTAGAGTTGATGCATTGGGGCCAAATAGCTATTATAATTGTCTAACAAATCTACCTTTATCATGAATTATGTTGTCAATATTAATGATATCACAATACATCTTATCATTCAATATCTTGATTTCCTATAGTGCTGGTACACTTCTTGAAAATAGTCATATGAGATCTTGTCTTTGATAATAATGTATGGATATCTTGTTTAAGTTACAAAAATAGATGATTTCCTTTAAACAAGATCTATTTTGTAAGTTATCCCATGCTTCTTCAATGCTTTCTCCATAGTAGTCCATTCATCCTACCAATGTTTTTCTTTGTATTTGGGAAATGAGTAGAAAAGGAATTAAATTTGAATGTAACATATTTATTCCATAATATAATGAACTTATTGGCATTATATGTATCCAATGAATTGAGTTTATTTTATATCTATTTAGTGTTGTCTCTTGTTGGTTCCTTGGCTTGAAGTGATCAACAAATGGGACTTTTCTTGTTTAATGATTTGGATGATTTGAGTGCATCCAAGTTCATCGACCTATAATATTTTTGGAGTCATACCCAACATTATTTTTTTGTATTATCTATGCTTATGAAACAAACACATGTTTTTCTTCTACTTCCTCATATTTTTCTTTTTCTTCTTTAATTTGATTCTCTTTGGCTACATTGTTTTGTTGTTCAACTTTTATTTTTCTTTTCTAAAGATGAATTATCTTGTTGTTGGTTCCTCTTTCATGAAGTTGATCCATTTTTTAATGGAATATGCCAACATTCCCTCATGGTATACCCATTTCTACCAAAATGTTCATACATATTTTATGTGTGGAAAGTGTACCTTTGAGAATCATTTCTTTTAATTTTGATATCTTTGAAAATTATTTCTTTGTTAGAAGTGCTCTAGAGGTCTTATACTTCTTTTGAATGTATGCTTCCCTATTTGAATTGTATTCTATTGTATGTGAGGCCTTTCCTTTCTAAAGTAGGTTCACCAACTTCTTGTGCAACAAACACATGTTCTTCTTCTACTTCATATTTTTCTTTTTCTTCTTTAAATTGGTTCTCTTTAGCTACAATATTTTGTTGTGTCTTTATTTAACTTTTATTTTTCTTTTATAAATATGTCTTGCCTTGTTTTTGATTCATCTCTCATGAAGGTGATCCATTTTTTAATGGAAAATGCCAATATTCCCTCATGATGTGTCAATTTCTACCAAAATGTTCACACATATTTTATTAGTGGAAAGTGTACCTTTGATAATCATTTCTCTATTTTTGATATCTTTGAAAATTATTTTTTTGTTAGAAGTTCTCTAGAGGTATCATACCTCTTCTAATTGGATGCTTCCCTCTTTGACTTTTGTTCTGTTCTATGTGAGGCCTCTACTTTCTGAAGTAGGTTCACAAACTTTACAAAGCTTGGTGTTTACTCAGTGATATTTAACATAGTTACAAAAATATTTTACTTTGATGGGAGTGATCTCAAAATAATTAGAACTAACAATTCATCAGATACTTGAGTATCTAATGCTTGTAACGATTTTTGCAAATTTGCTATTCTCCTTATGAATGATTCTAGGTTTTCTCCACTCTTCATCTTTAGAAAATGAACTTGGATCTAAATAAATAGAATCTAATTTTGATTCTTGGCTTCAAATATTGTTTTTAGCTTCTCCCATGCATCTTTGGCTATGGTTAAATCCAAATGTATGCTTGGACTTCATCTGCTACTCCAAACATGATGATTAGTCGTGCCTTAATATCTACCTTATCAATTTTTTTTTTTATCTTATCCTTTTGTAGTAGGATAGGTAATGCTTCCATCTACTACTTTTCATACTTCATAAAAATCAAGTTGTTTCTTGAACTTTGTCTCCTAGGCAACACAATTATTTTCCCTTTGTAGTTGGAAATATTGCAACAAAAAAATTGATGCTCCATTAGCTATATTAAACTTTTACAAAATCTAAATATTCTTCTTTTACTAAGTCCACCTTAGAAAACCCTTTTTTATGAGTATATATATGCCTATACTCAAATTTTAATTGATGCTTCAAACATTGCAAGAAAGAATAATGTCTCATTGAGTAAAGGTATAAGGAATACTTCTTCCTCTATGAAATATTCCTTGGAATATTCCTTTCTTTTGAAATATTATTTTCACCTTTCTTTCTAAAATTTGACCATCCATACTCTTTTCCTTTTATCCACATGTAACTTTTCAATTATGTTTTTTTCCTTTGAAATGCTTTTGCAATTTTTTTTTAAATAATATTTGGTTACCTAAACGTTGAATATTTTTCACTATAATTGTTATCTTCTTTTACCATTCACCCAATCATTAGATGTGTGTGTTCCTTCTTTTCCAATTCAATACTTCTTGGTGAAATACCTTTTATCCAATGAAATGCCTCTTAGTATACTGCCTATTCTCCAATGCAATGCCTCTTGATGCAATGCATTCTTTTGATAAATTTTCATGGACTTCTCACTATGTTTAAGTTCTATCCATTCCAATCATTTAAACGTCAACTATGATGTTTGATAACCCAACAATTCAACATTTGAGAGATAGAAGTCTTAGAATTTAGTAGGTTTCAGTCATTTCCACCTGCTAACAAGAATTGCCTTCAATGTTTTACCTTCAATGATTGTAGTATGGTGTGTTGATGTTAGAAATTTCTTGCATGTTTTGAGTTTTCTTCTATGAGTTGGAATTTCTTGATTGGAGACTCTCTTCAATCTATTTTTTGGCTCATGTTCTTTTTTTCACTATTTTTGAGCACTTCCTTGTATATGTCTTGAAGAACTCTTGTCTCCTCTCTTTACTTCTCTTTACCCTTTTCTCCTTTTCTCATCTAGAGTGTTTTCCTATTTTATATAAATATATTTCGATGTTTAATAACACAAGTCTTTCTTGATAAGAATTTTGCTATATTTTTCTCATGAGATGCTTCTTTTTCCTTTATGCTTTTATCTTTGATTCACACATTTTCACAAAATTTTAAGCCATTATTTATGTTCTCTTCTTATTGTAATAGATATGGGCTTCCTTTGAATAATTTATTTTGGACTAAATCGGTGATGCCAAATACTTCTATTGATTATCATGAATTTTTGTGGAATTTTGTTTAATGCAAACACCTTGTAAATATCATGCACTTCTTGCATTGTTCTGATATTAGAGCATTCATCTTAGCTTTTCTAGGAAAAAAAATTGTTTTTTTTGTTAGCTCTAGTTGAGACTCAACCTTTAGACAATTTGCTTATGTTTCCTTCCCTACAGTGGTCCTTTCTTGCTTTTAAAATTTTTTTACCAGATTTTCTTCTTGAGTAAGGACTTCAATAAAATACGTGTTTGAATACTTGCTTGTAAGACTTCTATTTTCTTCAATTAGTTGTTCCAATTGACATATTTTATACTTTGAACTAGTCTATTGTTGTATTTTCTTGATGGCTTTTGTACTTTTTCTTTTACCTTTTGGTAGTTCTTTTTGTGAGCTCTCTGAGCTTGCAATCTCTATACTAGGCACAACTTTTTCAATTTAAAGGAACTTTAATGGATTTATCTTCTTATAATATTTAAGGAGCTTTCAATCACCTTCTTTTCTTGTAATCTCTTAAGGAGTTTTCAATGGATTCCTTTTATTGTAATATTTTATGGATCTTTAAATATCCTCCTTTTCTTTACCTTTTTAAAATGGTAATTCTTTCTTTCTTACTAAAATTGGTTTGGTTTCTTCTTGTAATATTTATGAACTTGGCCTTAGAAGAGATTGAAATCCTTTTGATGCTTAAATAATTTTGCCTTTAGCATGGGTTTTCCACCCTAAAACCTTTCAAAAAAAATTAAGGGATTCTCCTATGGAATTTTGTTTCATGGTTATAATATTATACAAGGTAGTTTTATCCTTGAATATGATTTTCTCAAACTTAAAATTTTTCTCAAATAGAGTGCACTTTGGCTTTCTCTATGTCAAATATAAAGGAGGATGAACATAATAATTCTCTCTTCCCTTTATATTCTTTGATACCACATGTTAGAACTCAATGCTTTTATGATTGTATTATATAAATAAATGGTATTTAAGTATATAGGATGCATATTTCAAGCATAACAAACCTTTAAACAAAATTACAACTACCTTGTCATTTACTACATGCATAAGCCTTGTGAGGGGTGGTTATACCACTTGACTTCTCACATGGTATATGATGTAATAAATTCTAACATTGTTTTAAAAAATATGAGAATATATTGGGTAGATCCATTAATATTAAAAGAGTTGATGAAATACTAGATTAATTATTTCAAAGCTAAAGCATTATGTATTTTATAGATAACTGGTCCTACAATTATTTGATTCATTTTATGGATTGAAAGGAATAATAGAATTTTTTAAAATAAATCTCAAACTCATGCCCAAGTTTGGAATCATATTATTGCATCTCTCATAGAATATTTATAGACATTATGCTAATAATGGGAAGTCTCATTGCAGAAAGGGTGATGCTAGTCTCTTGGTTAGAGGATTTAAATATATTTGGAAGGATCATTTATAAAAATGGAGTTAACATATAGTTTTCTTTGATTTATGGTAAAATGAAAATGTCTAAAATTTACATTTATCAAAATTAATTTTAATGGTGCTTCTAAAGGAAATCTAGAAAAAATTAATAGAGATGGTGTTTTTATAAATAATGTAAAATTATCTTCACTTTATGATAATCACATCGTTGTATTTATTATAGGGTTCAAAATTACAATTAAAAATGATGGAAATATATCTCAATTTATTAGCATTAATGCTATCAACAAAAATGATGTGGTTGCTTAAAAATTAACATTATTATTAATTTTTATAAACTATTGTTGGAGGAAATCTCTTCGAAGTATGAGCATATTTATAAGAGAAGGAAATAAAGTAGAAAATAATTAAGCTAATAATGGTGTTAGTCTTTGTCTTGGTAAAATTCAAATTTTAGAAGATAACTAGTTGAGTGATATTTTATCTCTTTATGAAAATGATGTCAAGAAGTTTATTGTGGAAACATAGTAGTTTGAGAAAGATGAAGAATATCAAAGAAAATAAAATAAATAAAATATTTTATAAAAGGGAAAGTTTGATATGGTTTAATTGAACTAAAACAAATGTAATATTTTGGTATTTTGATATGACTAGCACCCAATAGAAGCCACATATAACTTATTAAAAAAAATCGTTCAAGCTCATGAAAATTGTGAACATTGATTCTTTCAAAATTGAGATTTATACTTGGATAGTTTTATTTCAACTATTTGTCTCAACCATTCAACTCAACTTGATAGATATAAATGTTTTTCATGTACGATATTGGAACCTTGGATTATGGTGGAAAGAGTTATTTAGATTTTCAATTCAATAAGAATATAAATTTTCACAATTATTTGTATTTTTTATTGCTTTAACTTTTTTACCTTGGTCAAAGAGGGTGGACCTCTAATACAATTTTACTCTAATTGAACTTGAACTAGTGACTAAACTCTAATTTTCTATTTTACATTTGATCTTGATCTAGAATTCTTAATGGAATGTGAACCATACCTTTAATAGAATTTGAGTGTGTTATTTGGCTTGGTATCACATGGGTTGTAATAAAACTAATCATCAATATCAATTTTATGGTAACTAACTATAACATATATTAGGTAATATGTAATTGGAGCAAAACATGTTAAAATCCTTTGTCCATACAATTACTTAGGTTAATGCATATGAGAAATGCAATTACTTGTTCCACATCCACCATTGGATTAATGTTAGAATTCATAATATTTTTCCAAAATAAACAAAATCTATCCATCCACTCAAATATTATACATAAAGAATAAAAGGACAAAAGAAAGGAAAAAAGAGACACAAAATGTTTTGGGTGCCTATTGGCACCACAAATAATCACTAAATTATTCATGGATTAGAATCACTACATTGCAATGATTAAATAATGGAGTAATGAAGGGAATTTTTAACAATACCAAATACCTAATTAAATAAATATACTTAACTAAAGATGAATTAACAAGAGTTATTTAAGTTTAATTACAAGTTATAAGATATGTATAACCATAACAAGGTTAATCACGATCCATATGGCTTACACAATAAAAATATTACAATAATTTAAATGCATTGTACAATGATTTCCCTTAAGCCTATACATTATTGTATCATACAATATTGGCCTTGGCCATGAATCAAATTACACATTTAATAGGTCAATCATCACTAAAAAAAAATACACAAGCTAAACAATCTCACCATTGAAAAATTTATGCTAAGGGACATGTGCATATACAATGCTTTAGTATAGATATAATGTTATAGTTTAATTTACTTATCAATTTTCAAATATGGTGATATAAATTTGTATTATTGAATAATTAATGTTTTATACTATCACATGAATACTTAATATATTTTTATATAATTTGTGATAAAATAATTTTCTTTTATAAATTTTTGCAAAGAAGGCAATATAATTATATTATAATACTAAAAAAAACTAATTTCAACTTTTTCTTTGGTTGAAGTAGGATGCTAAGTACAACTAGGGGTACAACAAGGCTACCCTTCTTATGATTTGAACTTAGGTCTCCTTAATGGAAGCCCAAAGACATACCAACTCAGGTGTCCTAGGAATAACTTATTTTAATTTTTAATCTACCTTAAAATTAAATAGATATTTTTGTTTAATTTTTTTTTTGATTAATTGAAAAGGTGAGGGTTTTGAGAGGATCCCAAAATATAAAACATCAAGTTCCAAAATGGATATTTACAACCAAAAAATCCCAAAAGGGATTACGTACCAACAAAGGCTTAAGACTGCATAAAGGAACTAGATCCAGTCACCCTACTAGCCTACAAAAAGTACAGAAGCATTCGCACCAAAGGCACATTATCGACAATCCAAAATGGGGTGTTAACTACTCATATCGAGGTAGATATATCCCTAAATAAAACTTTAATATCGATAGAAAAAACTAACCACCACTTAAAAATCCCACCCAAAAAAAGAGCATCAAATTTGAAAACAACTCTGAAATCTAATCACCATCTAATGAAATTGAAAACAAAAATGCAAAATCCTGTAAAAACACAACAGAGACCAAAGAAGCACACGATTTTAAAAAATCCATTAAAAAACACCTAAAATAGTGCTTGAATACTTTATGAAAGTTCTGAGATCACATGAAAACTAAAACCAGAGAAAAAATTATAGTGAACACCCAACCAACTATTGGGAGCTTTCACACCTAACAGGAAGCTATGAAGACCACACCCACTAGGTCCAAACAGGTAAACCTACAAAAAAACCACTTGAAAAGCACTCAAGACACGGACATCCATGGGTTCTAAAGGAGAGATCTAGTTTGAAAAAGCAAAGAGGAACCCAGATCCAAACCCTAAGAAAAGGGTATTTCACCTAAAATTCAAATCTGGAAATCATCACCTCAATAGAAATGAACCAAGGAACATCAAACAAGGGATTACGCAACCAATAGAGGAAATCGTTCACTTCAAATCACATAGGTCTTGCATCCTGCCAAACTCTAGAGAAAAATAAAAAGAAGCCCTCTAGTAGTTGGAGACAAATAAACTCCCCCTAATATTGAATGTCTTGCATCTAGAAAAATCATTACTCCATCTAAAAAATGAGGGCAAACCATCGTAAAACATCCCAATACCCAAAACAATTTGAACAAAATAGCCAGGGGGGCCAAGGAAGTAGCTAGGTTTTAGAAGGTTTCTAGAACCATGGAGTAGGGTTTTGAGAAGGACCCAAAACATTTAATTATTATTTTTAACTTAATATTTTAGTAACTAATGTCATTTTGTATCCAATCATATCAAGCTCTTAGAGTGAGTACTTATGCTATTACTTTAACCTTTTAAAATAATGAATAAAAATAGTGTTACAAAATGAGGTGAATGCATTATATTTCTATATAATAGTAATTAGATGCTTAGTATTAAGAACATCTATACATCCTTATAAAATGAACACAACATATCTTACCCTAATTCTAAAAAACAAGGATGCAAAATTGCTTGATTCATTTAGGCCCATAAGCCTATGTAATATGACATATAAGATAATCTCCAAAGTGATGGAAAATTAGTTAAGACCACTATTAGACAAAATTATTTCAAAAGAGCAAGGAGGATTTTTGAAAGGGAGATCGATTTTGGACTAGATCATAGTAGCTAATGAAGTAATGCATTCAATAGCTTATAGAAAATAGAGAACAATGATCTCAAAACATGATATGAATAAAGCCTACGATAGGGTTAAATGGGATTTTCTTTTTGTAGCAATAGAAAAGTCTGGATTTGGGAAGAAATGGATTAGATTTATTAAATATTGTGTCTCTATAGTATCATATTCAGTGCTAGTCAATGGGCTAGTAATAGAATCATTTAAATCCAAGAGGGGCCTTGGCAAGGAGATCCTGTATCACCATATATGTTTATTATCGTGGAAGAGGTATTGGGAAGGAACTTGAAGAAGGCATATGAGGATGGGCTAATAAGAATACTTAAGGCTAGTAATAACATCAACAACATCATCCCAACAGCCAAATAGCTTTCCCCCCCGCGCCCCCCGGGGGGGCGGCCCCCCCCCCCCCCCCCCCCCCCCTCCCTTGGCGCGTCTCCTGTTGGGGGGAGGGGGGCGGGCGGCCCGGCGCGGCGGGCCCCGCGCCCCCGCCGCCCCGCCCGCCGCCGCCGCCCCGCCCCCCGCCCCGCCGGGCCCCCGGGGGGCCCCCGGGCGCCGTCCGCGCCGCCGCCGCCGCCCCCGCCGCCCCCGGCCCCGCCCCGCCCCCCGCACCGCGCCCCCCCCCGCCCCCCCCCCCCCCCCCCCCCCCCCCCCCCCCCCCCCCCCCCCCCCCCCGCCCCCCCCCGCCCCCCCCCCCCCCCCCCCCCCCGCCCCCGCCCGCGCCCGCGCGCGCCGCCCCCCCCGGCCCGCCGCCCGCCGCCGCCGCCCGCGGCGCCGCCCCCCCCCGCGCTGCTCGCGCGGTCGGCGCGCCGCGCGGCCGCCCGGCGCGGGCCCGCCCGCGCGGGGGGGCGCCCGCCCGCCCCGGCGGCGGGCCCCCCGGCCGGCCCCGCCCCCCCCCCGCGCCCCGCCCCCCCCCCCGCCCCCCCCCCCCCCCCCCCCGCCGCCCCCCGCCGCCCCCGCCCCGGCGCGCCCCGGCGCCCCCCCCCCCCCCCCCCGCCCCCCCCGCCCCCCCCCCCCCCCCCCCCCCCCCCCCCCCCCCCCCCCCGCCCCCCGCCCCGCCGCGCCGCCCCCCCGCCCCCCCCGCCCCGCCGCCCCCGCCCCCCCCCGCCCCCGCCGCCCCCCCCCCCCCCCCCCCCCCCCCCCCCCCCCCCCCCCCCCCCCCCCCGCCCCGCCCCCCCCCGCCCCCCCCCCCCCCGCCCCGCCGCCCGCCCCCGCGCCCCGCCCCCCCCCGCCGCCGCCGCCCCCCCCCCCGCGCCGCGCGGCGCGGGGCCGCCGGCGGCGCGGGGCGGGGCGCGGGGGCGCGCGCCGGCCCGCGGCGCCGCGCCGCCCGGGCCGGCGGCGCGGGCCCGACGGCGGGGGGGGGGGGGGGCGGGGCGCGGGGCGGGGGGGGGGGGGGGGGGCCGGGGCGGGGCGGCGCCCGCCCGGCCGCCCGCCCCCGGCGCCCCCCCCCCCCCCGCGGGCCCCCCCCCCCCGCCCCCCCGCGCGCCGCCCCCCCCCCCCCCCCCCCCCCGGCGCCCGGGCCCCCCCGCGGCCGCGCCGCGCGCCCCCCCCCGCCGCCCCGGGCGCGCCGGCCCCCCGCCCCGCGCCCCCCCCGCGCGCCCCGCGGGGGGGGGGCGGGCGCGCGGCCCGGGCCGGGGCGCGCGCCGGGGGGGCGCGCGGGCGGCGGGGGGGGGGGGGGGGGGGGGGGGCGCGCCGGGCGGCGCCGGGGGGGGGGGGGGCGCGGGGGGGGGGGCGGGGGGGGGGCCCCGGCGCGGCGCGGGGGCGCCGGCCGCGCCGGCCGCCGGGGGGGGGGGGGGGGGGGGGGGGGGGGGGGGCGGGGGGGGGGGGGGCGGGGGGGGGGGGGGGGCGCGGCGCCCGGCGGGGCGCCGGCCCCGCGGGGGCCCGCCGGGGGGGGGGGGGCGGCGGCGGGCGGGCGGGCGCGCGCGCGCGCCGCCCCCGCGGGCGGCGGGGGGGGGGCCGCGGGGCGGGGGGGGGGGCGGGCGGGCGGGGCGCGGGGGCCGGGGGGGCGCGGGGGGCGGGGGGGGGGGGGGGGGGGGGGGGGGGGGGGGGGGGGGCGGGGGGGGCGGCGGCCGCGGCGCGCCCCCCCCCGCCCCCCCCGCGGCCCGCGCCCCCCGCGGCGCGCGCCCGGGGCGGGGGGCCCGGCGCCGGCCCCCCGGCGGCCGCCCGCGCCCGGGCCCCCCCCCGGGCGCCCCCGCGGCGCCCGCCCCGGGCGGGGCGCCCCCGGGGGGCCGCGCGGGGGCCGCCCGCCGCCGCCGCCGCGCCGCGCCCCCGCCCCCCGCGCCGCCGGCGCCGCCCCCGGGGGCGGGGGGGGGGGGGGGGCGGGGGGGGGCGCCGGGGGGGGGGGGCGCGGCGGCGCGGGCGGGGGGGGGCGCGGGGGGGGGGCCGCCCCGGGGGGCCGGCCGGGCGGGGCGGGGCGGCCGGGGGGGGGCGCGGGGGGGGGGGGGGGGGGGCCGGGGGGGGGGGGGGGGGGGGGGGGGGGGGGGGGGGGGGGGCGGGGGGGGGGGGGGGGGGGGGGGGGGGGCGGGGCGGCGGGGGGCCGCGCGGGGGGGGGGGGGGGGGGGGGGGGGCGGGGGGCCGGCGGGGGGGGGGGGGGGGGGGGGGGGGGGCGGGGGGGGGGGGGGGGGGGGGGGGGGGGGGGGCGCATCATTCATCAATAATTTGTAGATGATATAAAACTTTTTAGGAGGGTAGGGAAAAATGAGGCTAGAGATTTGAATAACTTAGTATAGGAATATGAAAGAGCATCAAGGTAGAAAGTTAAGAGGACAAAATCCAAAATTTACTTTCTGGACACTCCATTGAGAATCAAAGCAATGATATGCAAGTTAATTCAAGTAGAGGAGGTAAATTTACAAGCAACATATCTAAGGATACCCTTATTTGAGGGGATAATGAGGATAGAATTATGAAATCTAGTTATAAGTAAATTTCATAATAAACTACTGGTTTGGAAAGATAGATGATTATCATTATCAAGAAGAGTAGCTAATTAAATTAGTCTTACAGGTCGTTCCAACATATTATATGTCCTTGTATATTATGAAAAAATTGATAGAAAATAGTTTAATCTATAATATGCAGTTGTTCTTATGGTCAATATTATACGATAAAAGGAAATTTTCTTTGGTGAAATGAAACAAGGTGTGTGATGATAAAATAAGGGGAGTTCTTAGTTTAAGAGTTCTTACAAATGGAAACTTAGCTCTAAGGGGAAAAGTAATTTGGAGACTATACATAGATAATTAAAGACAATGAGTAAGAATTCTTCTAAGTGCGTTAAGCCCAATGACCCAAGTTTAATATTTATTGAATTCTCACTAAAAAATATTTCTACACTATAGAATGATTTTAAAAAAATAATTGATATGGTGATTAAAGGTCTAATATGGGTGGTGAAAAGTAGAGAAAAAAATTTATTTGGATGGATACTTGGTATGATAAAAAAACCACTTAACCTATATTCAATTTTGAAAACATGGATGAGATATGGATGAGATTACTTCAAGATAAATATGATGATAGGGTTTCAAACATTATATAAAACGATCAAGAAGAAAGGTAAAAATGGAAATATGATTTTTTTACAAGTATACCAAACAATGTTGCTAGGAGGAAGTTGAGCAAAATTATATCAACAATGATTATTCCAAGGGAATCCAAGGATAAGCTAATTTGGAGTTGAATGGCTCAAGAGGATATACAAAAAGAAGCAGATATAATGTAAAGCACCAATAAAGTAGGAATACCACAAGAATATGGAGAGATATTTTGGATAGCCCAAGCTTTATAAAAGTTAAAATGTTTGTATGACTAGTACATTATAGGAATTTTTTATCCTATGATAACCTAATGAAAATGGGTTTCCATGACCTCTCATAATGTGTTCTATGTAAAATAAGGAGAGTACAAACCATCTCTTGGGTTAATGTTCAATAGTATGTAAACCATGGAAATGGATTCTTAATATGTTTGGTAAATGCATGGTGATGAATGGTAGAATTGAAAAATGGTTAAAGCAATGACATAACACTTTTAAAAGTGAGGTGTTATAGACAATTTGGGATACATTGAAAGATACAATACTTTGGATTATATGGATGGAAAGGAACACAAGAATATTTAAAGGAAAGAAAAGCAATTTAAAGGCAATTAAGAGGAAGATTTTCTTAGCCATATAAAAGTCTAAACCAACCCTATCAACTCATGCAATCCCTAATCTTGAAGCAGAGAGCCTTGATAGATGGAGTCAAGTCATCAAATGGAATTATGATGTTGGGTACAAGAGAAACAAAAGGAAGGCAAAAAATATAAAGTGGAAACCACCAAAAGTGGAGCTGGTCAAGTTGAATTTTGATGAAGCATCTAAAGGATGTAAGACCGATATGAGGAGGAATAAATAGAAATTATAGATTTGAGATTTTATTATATTATACTTTCAATAGTGGATTTAAGACCAATAATGGAGTTAAATCTTTGGTGGTTTTGGAAGTATTAAAAATATGTAGACAAATATAATAGAACAATGTACAAATGGAAAGCAATTCACTAATAGTAATAAATGCAATTTTGAGGAAAGTAAAGTCCCCATGTAACATACAAGAGATCAATGTGGAAATGCAAGACCTTGCTCTAGATTTTGAATAAATCAGGTTTACACATACACCAAGAAAAGGGAACAAATGTGAAAATAGGCTAACCAATAGAGGGATTTTAATAGAGATTGTGAAGTTAAATTCTCTTTTCCATGGTTAGAGGAAGTAGTAAATTTAGCTAAAATTGACAAGAAAATATTGATTGTATGAATCAAATACTAATTAGGATTTATTTTAATGTTTTCCATTGGTAATATTTGTTGAATTTTATAACAATAATGTGTTTTTTATATAAACTATTTATTATAGTTCTTGTGGTTGCACTTATGCTTCAAGAAGAAAACTAATAGTCTAGATCTAGTAAAGAAACCTATGATAACATGAAGTTTTGGAGATATTACTCTACTAAAATGCAGTAAGTAGACAATAGATGGGGAGTTTTGGTATTGTGAAGGATGCTATACAAAAATATCAAGAAGAAGGATGTTGAATTTTGGAATATTTGTATTTACAAAGAAAATTGAAGAAGATCCAAAAAAATGAAAATCAAGAATTTATACATTTTATGAAAAAAGATGTAGGTATCTAGTTATAGCAACTCAATTGAGATGAGAATTGAATCTATTTTTAAACCCTCAAGATCTAAAGGAAATATTTATCATTTATCAAGGGTGGGGGACTTGAGTACAACCCTTTTTTTGCAAAAAAAAAGAAAAGAAAAAGAAAAAGAAGACCATCTATACATGGAAATAATTTAACCGTTCTTGTTTGTATCTTTAATGCACATGCAATACTTTATAATTTATATTTTAAAATAGTAATAAAATATAACTAAAGTAAAATAATACTTTATTTCAAAGTATTGAATACTTTTATTTTATAAAACATTGTAAAGTTTATAAAAAAAAAAAAAAAAAAAAGAAAGTTTAGTATGTTATTCATAGGTTGTGGCCCATTAGTAATATAGTATAATAGATTAGATCATATAGTCATACGCATCTAAAATAAGGTGCACAACATACTAAATCCACAATACTATACGATAAGAGTTTCACTAACATAATTTTTTTAGTATTCAAAATCAAACCAAAAATTAAAAGAAAAAAAAGAAAATTAAATCACTCTTTAATTTTATTTTCCATGCTAATTTTTTTAAATATTAGTTTTTGCTAAGGCCAACCTTAACCTTATGGCTTATGAATCATGAATCAAAGGCCTTTATTAAGTCATATGATAACATTGGCTTTATGTTAGTTTTAAAAATAAAGCATCCAATTTGATTAAGTCTAAATTCTTAGAATGTAAAATTATTGAATTTTAATAAAGTTAATATTTTAGTTGAAGCATTATTGAAACTAAATATGAACATTGAGTATGATATTGTTCATATATATAAGATAATATAAATTAAGTAAATGAATGTATAAGTGAAGGTTTATTTTTTATTTTTATTGAGTAAATACTTCTTATACATATACATATTTGTCGTGGGGATTGAACCCGGATCACATCACCGATAATGCAAGTGGCATCCTTGCCGGTAAACCACATCACGCGGATATAAGTCAAGGTTTCTTGTAAATTAAATTCTAAAGAATTGGATAATATATCCTATATTAGACTAGATATACTAGTTATGAAAAAGTGTTATAGATTAACTTGTGAGAGGTTTTTAACAACTTAGTTATAAAAACAAGACATACTTAATAATGTAAAATTTTAGAACAACTATCCCTTAAACATGATAGAACACACAACTAAGATTTTGTTAGGATCCTATCCTAACATTAATTAATAATCTTAATAATAATAATATATTATATCCTATGGTCATAATAATAAAATAATATAATAATATAATAATTAACTATATTATTTATTATATTATTATAAGATTAGGGTTAGGAAGCATTGCAACCTTTCACCTATAACCCTATAGGGGTATAAAACATTGTAAGAACTTATCATTCAATCATCCATGAATATGAAATATAATACAATTTATTGAAGGGACTTCTCGACAATACAAAAGGCGATTCTTTTAGTTTTAGGTTATTTATTTATTTATTTATCAATTTATGTGCTAGGAACCCTAGGTTCCTACCATCCAGTATCATAGCCTTATGGATCCAACCATATTGGTCAAGAAAATGAAAAATGACATTGCAAAAATTAGAAGAATGATTGAACAAAAACAAAAAAAACAAATGGAACGTTCTGATCGTATTATACAATATTTAATGGAAATGCAAGAGGAGACCCTAGCCATGGAATACCAGGAAGAAGAGGAGCCCATAGCCATGGAATATGAGGTGGAGGAGGAGCCCATAACCAGGGAATCCCGGGTGGTACCCATTTCTCTCCCCAAGAAAGAAAAAAATGCAATTGAAAAAATTGCTCCAAACCCTAAATTAATTGTTTCTTTGGATGAACTCATAACCATAGAACTTCCCGAAATACCTATTGCACTTCTGGAAGAAAGTAATAGAAACCCTAATAATTTAAAAGAGATAATTGAAGAGGATGGTATCCAAGACAAAAGGCTGCCACAATTATGTTTTGCAGATCTGCCTAAGGGTGATGCACATAGCCAAAAGATGATCTTGACGCAACAAACATTTTTTTTCAATATCTCCAATATTGTCCAAAATATTTTTTGGAATAGTTTAATTAATGCCAAGGAAGTGTATTTACAAAATCAGTATATGATCCATTAGGAAGAAATACACTACCAGTAGCACCTGATGTCACCACATGTGGGCATCTATCTTCTACAAGGCCTCCACCTTGGCCACCGCCATTGTTCAAAGAAGTTATCGAGATATGCCCTTACCAATAGCTAGTATACCTGCAATTTTTATTTAATCTCCACAAGATAGAAATAATTGGGTTCATGCTCATGAAAGACCAAATAAAATAAAATGAATTTTATTTTAGAAAAAAAAAATCCAACTCATATGGACACAAAAAGAATAATAACTTTGGAAATTATGAACAAACTAAAATGATGCTTTCATTGACAGCAGTGACTACGAACTTAAGTAACTCAAAACGAGCAACATAGTTGCAGGTGTTTTCAGGTGGATTTCGTCGTGTATGTCAATTTTGTGGAATCTATGCCTTTGGTATAAAATCCATATACACGTTCCGTTATAGCTGTGTTTGGATATAGAACCAATTGGTGTGATACGACCTTGACCTTCGTGCAAGTATACACGAGTGATTCTGATGACAAATTTTATATTTGAGTGAACTTTACTGGAAGTATCGTAATTTAAAAAAAAAAAAAAAAATTTAATACCATTTATGTAACTTTTGAATCTGGCTATTACATACGTTTTTAAACCTTTTTGAAGTGACATGAAAATATTGCCTCAAGGCAATAGAGTGATCATTCTACAAGCTGAGCCAAAAAAATCACATTAAAAGACTAATAAGATAAAATAATATTAGGAACTATTTAAAGATATGTGAGTGAAGACAGTAAACTCCTTTTTGAACTTTGATTGATGTCTGATAAAACTACAACCAGATGTCAGTTTTATTTCTACATCATTTCAAACGTAATTCTTACTTTTAAGGAGAGAAAGTAATACCCAGATACATGCAAATCGCCTCACACTTTCAAAGATTAAATTCTATTCCTCTAAATAGGCATAGTACCAAGGAAGACCTTGTTGTGTATATAACGAATGCCTCACATATATCCATCAACAACATACGTCTATTCCCTCTGTGCACTCAAGATCATAACATCCATTTGTGCAAAAGATGGCCTCAGATATTCATGTTTCCCGTTTTCCTCCTACCAAGATATCATCGAACTAGCCGACACTAAAGTTTCTGTGCACAACCTTCACAACGAGAACAAGAACGTCACCATGCTTTATACCGAGGAAGACGAAAACCACGCAGACGTGGGATACGATTTTGATGTTTCTGTGCTGGCCAATGCCAGAGACATGGACAACAACGATGATGATTCTGAAGAAGAAGATAGCGTGAGTGATATTTCAATTGTATTAGGCTAAAGTTTGCATGTTTATGATAAGTTCCCAAAAAAAAGTATTATTTCTACATCTCAGATTATAACCAAAGCAAGTGTGCAAGTACAATAGCAAAGATTCTAGTTGCTTAAGCATTCCAAAAGTCATAGGTATTTCTCTGGTAATATTATTATTGGACACATTGAAAGCATGTAGACCTTTAAGATTCCCAATTTCTGAAGAAATCTCACCTAAACAGTTCATTACCAGATAAATCAATGGATATTATAAGTGACAAAATAGAATCAGAATATACCATGGTCATTTGTTTGGTTGTCACTTGCACTTTTTTCTTGCAGTAATATCGGTCTCAAATTTCTAAGCTTTTCACTTGTTCATTCAGCATTGCTACCAAGTTTACCAACTCTCTTGGAATGAAACTTGTTAACCTGTTATGTGATATGTCCAAGACATGAATGCTTGACATATTACACAATTCATATGGAATACATCCTTGATATTGATTTCCCCTTAAGTCAAGTACCATCAACTTAGAAAATTGAGCTAGCCAAAGTGGTCTAACTCCAAAGAAGGAATTTTGTTAGGCGTCCAGAAACTACAGATTTGAGCATTTGAGAAGACTAGATGGCAAATTTCCCAGCAGCATATTCCCATTGAGGTGCAAATATGCAAGTTTCTATAGCCGTATTATATCTGATAGAATTCTTCCTCCCAAATTAGTGTTACCAAGTTCAGTTTTACCAAATTTGAGCAATTGGTGATGCTCGATGGTATTACTCCAGACAGCAGGTTCTCTGACAAATCTAAAACCTGCGTTAATTAAAGATGGCCAATGGAAGGAGGAATCTCACCACTTAGATTATTCCTTTAAAATGATAAGAACACAATATGATGGAGAACGGTGCCAAGTTCCTCTCGAATTATGCCTGTGAATGCATTGTATGAGAGGTCTAATACACCCAATATGGCTACCTTGAAGGGAATGGGAAGAAAGCCACTGAACAAATTGTTATCCAAATCTAGGACATAATATTGGTGTAGTTTTAGGCTGATAGGAACTTGACCTTCGAAGTGATTGTATGAGAGGTTAGGACTTAACAGATGATCAAGTTCCTCCAGCCAACTTGGAACGCTTTCGTAAAGTTTATCTTTACATGGCTATAAAATGTGTTTATTTATCTCGAACAACCACACACATAGTAGGAAACAAAGCACTAGACCAAAATTGATCCAAATAAGCTTTAAAATAAATTTCTTGATATAACCCTCCAAGATAATAGTTTATGAATTGTACCAACCCTTGAATTTCATGTATTAACAGTGAGTTGATGCCACATGGATTCTATATACTTGCACTTCTTGTTGGAAATTTTGAGTATATTGAGTTGTCATTGATGTCAAAAGGTGCATATTATTCAAGGCAAAAATATTATTCAAGGGTGTGAAGTTGACAAGGTTGGACAATATAACAATGGAAAATTATTTAAGGCAAGGTTTTAAATTAAGGATTATAATATTATACAGAGAAGAACAAAGGTTAAAAGTTGCATGGGACAAAATTTTAAAAAGAAGGATAAAAAGTTTACAAGTGCTTGGGAGAAAAGTTTTACAAAGGTGGACAAAGGTTTAAAGACTAAAATTATAATATTTAAATATTTATACTTAAATATTATAATACCAAGAGGGTTTAAATAGACAAGGCACCAAAAATCATTGAGAGAAAAATAAAATTCAAAAACCCATCTCAAGCATCTACATCATGGAAAAGGAAGGCAAAGGTATATAAATGATGCACCAAATCAATTGAAAAGCTAAGGTTTTTGTATGCAAAATTTGATATCTCTTCATGCCTTGTATCTATGAATTTTAAGAAGAAGAGAAGACAATATGTTGTGTGAAGCAAACTGAAAACCAGAACTATTAAGAGTTACCAAGCCGTGGCTTGGGTGCTACGTCAACGGAGGTCAAGAGTTCGATTCTCAACACTTTCATGGGGGCTTGTTGGTAAAGGTATGGACAATTTTTCTATTTAAATTTCATATGAGGAGAGATAGTTTACTGGCTTATTTGGTTAGAATAAGAGCAAAAATTTTGTTTATATTTTAAACTAGAAAAGGAGGCATAAGGTGTATTAAGGATTATCTAAAATTATAATTTGTGCATGAGGGAAATAAATAAAGGGTGATTTGGGTATTACTTGAAAGTTATAAATCTTGCATGTTAGAAAGGCAGTTACAAGGTGTAATGTGGTTTATTTTTTTATTATATTTCTACTTTATAGAAAAAGAGAATTCTAAGGATTTGGTTATTCTTAAAAGCTTTGAGTGTGAGATTAAAAAGGAGATATAAGGTATTATTTTTCAAGATTTATTGTGCACATTTTTGGGAAGGTTTTTGTGGATGATTTTATATCTATGCAAGAAATATAATATTACTAACCAGATTTTTGGAGGAACAAAAGGAAACTATTTTTGTTAAAGACAGGTTTGGGGAAGCTCATCATCATTGTGGCAGATTTAGAGGTATGGTGATTTAATTCCTTTCTCAAGGGTGGTTTTGTTTGAGGAAAATATTGTTTATGTCATATTGTTGGAAGTATAAGAATTGATTTGATGTGCATTAGTTTTGAGTGGAATTGGGAATGAATGTGCAAGTGTAATAGATTAGATTTGTAAGCAAATTTGTGCATTGGTTTAGAGTGATATTGGAAATGAAAGTGCAAGAGTTATAGATCAATTTTGTGAAGTAAATTTATGCATTGGTTTAGAGTGATATTGGAAATGAAATTTCAAGAGTTATAGATAAATTTTGTGAAGAAAATGTGTGCATTGGTTTTGAGTGATATTGGAAATAAAAATGCAAGAGTTATAGATCAGTTTTGTGAAGCATATTTGTGCATTATGATTGATTTTGAAGTGAATGTAGAAATAAGAAAAATAAGTATAGTCTCACACAAATAGAAGGGTTGTTTTTAAAGCAAGTCAAAGTGTCATCTAGTGCAAAGATAGTATGAAAGGATTCATTGAAGAAAAGGACATTACAAGGTCAGTTGTCAAGTGCTAATATTAAAAGCTATCCTTCAATGTAATGAATGTGAGACATGAGAAAGTGACAGACTTAATGAATGTGAAATAACATATTGGGTATTTGTAATGCATATCATTTTCTATATGTTCATGAAGAAAAATAATTATGGGTAGAATATGTCTAAATTGCTATAGTAGAGGAAAGCATATTTGAAAAGTTATGAGCATTGTTTGTATGCAATATTTGGGAAATATATGAGCATTGTTTGTATGTGATATTTGGGAAAGATATGAGCATTGTTTGTATGCGAGATTTGGGAATGATATGAGCATTTTTTGTATGTGATATTTGGAAAGATATGAGCATTATTTGTATGCAATATTTGAGTAAGATTGAGCAGACTTTGTGAGCAGGATTGAGCAGGTTGTGAGCAGGTTGTGTGAGTAGATTTGAGTAGGTTTTGGAGCAGATTTGAGTAGGCCTTTTGAGGAGTGTTAGTGAACATATTTGAGTAGGTTTGTGAGAAATATTGAGAAATTGTTAAGTAGGATTGTGAGCATATTTGAGCAGGATCATGAGCAGTATTGTGAGCAGGTTTGAGCAGTGTTAGTAAGCATATTTGAGCAGGATTGAGTAGGTTACGTGAGCAGGATTGAGTAGTTATTGTGAGAAAATTTGAGCAAGTTTTGTGAGCAAATTTGTGTAGAGTTGTGAGCAGGTTTTGAGAATATTTGAGCAAAGTTGTGAGCATATTGTGGAGCAGATTTGAGTAGAGTTATGAGTAGGATTTGGAGCACAAACCAGAGCAAAGGGTATTGGTGTCTCTTGTGGATAGAGGTCAATGAACCAGTGTAGAGGGGATTGGAGTCTCTTATGGATAAAGGTCCACAAACTAGAGCAAAGGGGATTGGTGTCTCCTATGGATAAAGGTCCATGAACCAGAGTAAATGGAATTGGTGTCTCCTATGGATAGAGGTCCACAAACTAGAGCAGAGGGGATTGGTGTCTCTTATGGATTGGGGTCCACAAACATTGTAATAGGGATTTGGTTCCCACAAATTTTTTTAAAGAAATTTATAAGAAAAATTTCTTCATGGATGTAGCCCACATTAGGTGAACCACGTTAAATCTGTGTCTCTTATGTGTGTGGTGATTTGTGCATTGTTTCATTATTGCAATTTATAATATTGGATGATATTGCCTTGGAAATAAAATTAAAAGTTTTATCTTATATTGTTCACCCCACCTCTCAGTATAAGCTTGTTTTCTTCACTTCTATTTTTGTTAGTCTTAGAAACTATAGTGAAATATGAAATAATAAGCATATACCAATTTTGGAAAAAATCCTAGTAGAGTAGCGACAATAGAGGTGTGTGTAGTGGAGGTTCCACAAGAGAAGCAATAAATGAGCAATGAATTCAAAAGCCTTAGTGAAGTAGTGGCTTTGGAAACCCTAGTAGAGTAGTGAATTTGAAAATCCTAGAAGAGTAGAGACAATAGAGGTATGCATTGTAAAGGTTCCATAAGAGGAGCAAGATTTGAGCAATGAATTTGAAAACCCTAGTGGATGAGTGACTTTAGAAATCCTATAAAAGCAACGATGACAGAGGTGTGCATAATGGAGGTTCCATGGGAGGAAAGAAATCTAAGCAACAACTTTGAAAACCCTAGTGGGACAATGACTTTGGAAACCCTAGTAGAGTAGTGATGGTGATAATCCTAGTAGAGCAATAATTATGAAGGGCTAAGGAACACAATGTATGAGGACACTTGTTTTGAGAGCAAGCTATCAATTTTGGAGCTTATCAAGAGCAAAGCATGAGCAAGGAATTTTGGGATTAGAATGGAAACCTTGAATAAATATTCAGATCCTGCTGGAGTGTGGTAGGGTAGCCAATTTAATCCATGGATTTTTTCAAATTATGCTATGGTAGGAAAATAGAATCCTCACATATGCTCAAGAGAGCCTATCATGGGACCTAGCTTGAAGTGAGGGATCGATATTGGAAAAATGTTGTCCAAGGCCTGGGATCCTAGTAGGAGAAATTTTGTATTTATCTTATTAAATATGGTGATTCAGTTTACCTATGCATCCCACATCCATTGGCAATTAGATCGATTGAGAAAGGGTAGAATAGATTGGTTTGTAGAATTTTTTGGGCCTAGATCAGATGTAGATTCTATCAAAAAGTGGGTAGTTGATAAAAGGAAACCCAAAAACCTTGTTAAGGTGGTGGCCATGAAAAATGAATCTTTGTTGTTTTATTTCCATAACTATGAGGATTTTATGCATATCATGCTTTAGGGGCTATGGTTTAATGAGAGAAGAGGTCTGGAACTTAAGAAATATGATATCTCTTTTGACCCATTCAAAGAAGTCATTAATATGACCCTTGTTTAGGTAAGGCTTCCAAGTTTACAACTTGATTTTTGAGATAGATATTTTGGCAAAAATTTTTAGGGCTATCAGATCTTCCATAGTGTTGGATTCTACTACTAAAGCAGGAACTAGATTGACTCATGTGATATTTGTGTGAATGTTAACCTAGACAAGTTGATTTTATCATCTATTAAGCTAATATTATATTTGAGGTTGTGGGACCAAAAGATCAAATATGAAAAACCCTCCTACTTCACGCTCCATATGTAAGAAGTTTGACCATATGGGGAAATAATGCCTCAAAGCGAGGGACTCTATGAACATCTGGAAAAGGATGGCTCCTCATCCCCAATCAAAAGATCAAGTCTAGAACTCCAAGAAATCCCAAATAGAGAAAGGGGAGAGTTATGATTATGATACCCATAAGAATACATCTAAAGAGTTAGAAGTAGATACAAATACCAAGGAGGTGCATGTCAAGGAGAAGCTAACGAATTCTCATCTAGTTCCAAAGAGTAATACTTGGGAGGGATGTCCAACATAGGATATATTGGTAGTCCAAGGAAACTATCACCTAGTGGAGGGTAATCAGGATCAAGGTATAGAAGACATCTATGATTCTAGAGAGGAATCAATGGATATTTATGGTTTGACTCTTTCATAGTATAAGAAACTACATCAGAGAAGAGAGTCCCAAGGAATTCAACAGGCTAGTAGGGTGGAAGACCTTTCAAGTAGTGAGTTGCTTTTGGATTAGAGTTTTGAGTGTGAGATAGAGTTAGCTCTTGAGATTAATCTCGAGCAAGGAGAATCTTTTGATAGATGAAGTACTTCATTCCAAGGGTAAAGCTAAACAGGTAGGCAGTATAGAGGAAACTCCTTTGATGAGGAAGACACAATATTCAAGGAAGAATGTTAATCTAGGCAGTGAAACCAAGGTGGGGAGACCTTTGTTGGCTATGACAAGAGCTAAGGAAATTTAAAGGAGATTTACAATGGTACTAAAAAATTCCTAAATTCAAATGGAGGCCGCAACTCCAATCACAATAGTAAATGAAGATTATATGCTGGAATGTTTGAGGAAGGTGTTGTAGGTCCAAATGTAGAATAAGAAGAAGAAGGAAGACTTGGAGGTTGATTTCAATATCTCCAAATCTTAGTTAGCCATTCTACTCTCTTTTTCTATTTACAGTATTTTATTATTGACCTCTTGTGTTGGTTTTCATGTTTTTCTTTGATCTAATATTTTTATCTGGTTGTACCTTTTTGGCCTTGGGATTTTGTTCAGACTGGAAGTTTTTTTGTCCTGTGTAAAAGGGTTGGGATCTTTACAAAAAACCCCTATTTTCACCATTAATAAAAAAACTATATAGGTAATGTACATCAGACCAATTCTAATCCTCAAAAAATATTACAAGTTAAAAAGTGGACAAGTTGATTTGTTGTTCTTCACTAATCAAACTTTAAACTAATAGAATGGGATTTTTTTAGGGTAGTTTATGGAGAATATTTTCCTTTTATCTCATTCCAAATCTCCCACCTTTGTTGGAAAATGCTTCATAAATTTATGAACCTTCTAATAACCTTTAACATTTTCTTTCAATATTGTTTCTATTACTATAGGCTTCCCATTGTATATGATGAGTCAATTCCATCATATGGACAAAGTGACAATGTTTAAGCCCTCCCTTAATGTAGATATATCCCAAGAAAGTTTGGATATTAATCATTACTAATATTTTCATGTGTACATCAATGAAATTTTGAAGTGAGAATGTTTGGCATAAAGAATCCAACCATAAATTGAAATTTACTCCAAGAGTTACCACCACCAACAGATTCTAGTCTAAACCTAAATAATTATTTGTGATGTCTCAAGGCCAATATTTTTGGAAGGTGGACCTGGAGCTTAGTGGAGGTCCTCTTGGGCGAAGAAAGTCTTTGGTGGAAGGTTCTATTTTCCCATTTTAGTTCACATCCTAGAAGAAGGTTGGATCAGTTAGAACCCTAGTTTTGATGGATCCACCTCAAATTCTAGGAATATGGGGATTTTACTAGTTTCTTTCACTCTAGGTTGTAGTACCCTCTGGTTTAGATGGTGCTTGCCATGCAGTGGCTTGGAGGCTGGTTGTAGTGGTGGACAAATGAGCTCTCTCCTTGTACTTTGGTTCTACCCCTTCTTTGATGGATTTTCTAGGGGAGATCTTGAGCATTTATGGTTAGTAGAGACTTGTTTCTATTTGGTCATTTTGGCTAGTGGGTTTAGGTTGTTGGGGGTGAGCCATCCGTTTGACCCAACTCCTATGGTTGGGTTGGTGTTGTGTGTTTTGAAAGTGCTCCTAGGGTTTTTGAATCTATCTTTTTTGATAACTCTATTCCATTTGTTTTATGGCTATGTTTTGAGGGCTTCAAGCAAGCCAATTATAAGCCCTTTGTTTAAATATTTAGGAAATGCCGAGGATTGTGGATGTATTCTATCGAATCCTTGCTCTGACATGGTTGGAGGTTTTTATTGGTGTTGGATCCTTGTCAGTTGTGGAGTCCTATTGCAGGCGATGGCTGTTGTTTGTTGATTTTTCTATCAAAAATTTAATTTGTAGTGATTATCGATGCTCTAGAAATATTTGCATTGTTCCCTTTTAACAAGCACAATTTTTAATTGGTGGTTTCAAATTGGTTCTATTTTTTTCCAGCTTGAGGGTATCCTTTGTTCCAAATTATCATTCTTGGAACCTCGAGAAATTGGTATATTTTACATATTTTGTGTATCTGAGTGGTTAAGAAATATCTCTAGATCCTATTATTGTTTTTTTGATGGGTGGGATTACCTCCTTTTGCCGAATGAGGACCAGTTTCTAGGGTGTTCCTCAACCCATTCTCTATATTTCGAGTGGGAGGTGATTTTTAATTTCCAAATCCTATATTATTTTCTCTTGTTTCATTTGGTTGTTGGAGTCTCATTCACACGGGATTAGTATTGTTCGACGATTTTTGGCTAGATGCTTAGGTTTCTAGTAGCTAGTTTTTATTTGTGGATGGAGCAAAAATTCAATTTTCAATCCTTCTTATGCACTCTTGTTTTTTCTTGGTTTGAATGGTGCTTTTGCTTGGGTTTCGGTTTTCATTTGGGTATTTTTAGATCCTGGGTGGTTTTGCAGTCTAGAAGCACTTTGGCGGGTGTTTTTAATAAAGTTTTCAAATTCATTCGCTTATGGGTTTTAGTTTCCATGGTCAGTTTATCGAATACCGTATATGATTTCAAATTTGAATCTCTTTTTCTAAGAGGGATTTCATGAGGAGTTTATAACTGTCAAGGAAATTTTATTGTTTTATTTATGGAGATCTATTCCTCAGGATTAAATTTTTGTCCCCTCTTTGGGGCTATTGGGATGTAGCCTTTGGTGTTATTATTGTTGTTCCTTTTATAGGCTGGGTTGGTGGCTAGATTTAGTTATCCTTTTTCCAGTCATTTGCTCCTTGTTGGATAGGTAACCCTTTTTGAGTTTCATGATTGCACATATCCATTTAGAGATTGATGTTTTAGGTTGTGGGTTTGGTTTCTATCTTGGTTGGGGGTAGTCTATTTTCAAATATTAAATTTTTTTGCTGATGTAAGTGCCACTCATTAGATTTTTATTTGATAGCTTGGTTTTATGGTTTAATTTAACTGTCACTTTTTCGGTGACTAGCTTTGCTTTGTAAAAAGGTTTGGAGGTCCTTTCAAAACTCCTTTGTCCATAAAAAAAATTGTGATGTCTCATTATTATTATTATGAGATATTACCACCTAGTTGGATATCTAATATACTTATTGAGCCTAGGGGTAAATTAAAACTAGACACCTTTTATTCCTTGGCTATGTACATTGGTCCCAAGAAATTATTGGCAAGTTGAAGTTTTATACCATTTTGACCATAAAAATGTCCCAAATGCTTTAGCCAATTACAAGTCATAAGACTTGCTAAGCATCCAATATAATAAGTAAAATAATTGGTATCTAAAAATATATTTTCAACTACTTTTAACTTCCCTAGGAAAAAAGATACAATTTATACAATCATCCAATTTTATTTTAAATTCATCATAAACCAACTCTATGGGTCTTTGAAAATAACTATATATTTTTAAAGGTATTCAAAGATTATAAATTATATCCCTATATTTGACTTATTTTCATTATCAAGGAATCCTCTAGGAATTATTAACATCTATAACCATGATAACTTTGGCTCTACACCAAGATATTTTTCCCTTGAAGCTAGGCATAAAGCCTCTAAATAACTGACTCAAACACATGGCATGATGCATCTAAGAGTATAAGCAAGAAAATTTTTATATACAACTAAATTTAGAATGGATCCTATAGCATTTCTAAACCCTAACGCATTGATTAAAGTGAAAATTTCAGGAGTAGTGTTTGGAATTTTAAGTGCCCAAGTTAATAATTTACACATGGAAGATTAATATATCTTTTAGAAAATTGAACATTAGAGTGTTTGCAGTTCTAACATGAAGGTAGACTTATTTTTGGTGTTTGAATGATTTATTAAGTTATAATGGTAAAAATATAATTTATAGGAGTTATAAGTTTTTTTTAAGCCGAAGGAAGTTATTTGGGAATTATTTGAAAATTAAAATTGTTTATTAATTAGGGAGTCATAAATATTTCTACTATTGAAGTATTTTTATGAAATTTTGATATTGAAAATTAAACTTTGCAATTAGAACTTAAAAAATATTTGATTTATTTAATTTTTTTGAGAGAAACGATCTTCAACTCCAAAAAGAAGCTTGAAGAATTTATTTGATTGTAAATTGGAAAATAGAAAATTGATAATATTTTGGAGAAATAATGATTTATACTCTAAAAGAAATATATTTTTTTGAAAATTTATTAGAAATATGGGAGTTAAAAGAACTTCTACTTCAAAATATTTGATCATTAAATTTTCATGTTTGATGGATCTATAAATTTATATTATTGATTCAATGTTCTCGCAAAGATATGAAGTTTTTGTTGGTATAACAAGTATAGATAATAGAAGAAAGGAATAGATTCAAAACCTAAACTTCAAGCAGATCCAAAGCCAAAGAATTTTAATTACTTGATGCGCAGTGACCTCCACAAGTTGAGGTTAAGGTGTGTGTAGCCAAAAAAGAAATTGCAATAAAAGTAAAAAATAATAAATTGAATATTTGTAAACTAAGCTACAAAGGTTATGTGCCAAATAATTGAACACGAAAAATGTCACTTATGGCTAGTGAACACAACCAAGCAAAACACATCACTAGGAATCGAGATAAATCAAGGGTCAGAGGATAGAATAAAATTAATCATGGCTTCTATTAACCTATTGAAATGATTACAAGACAATGAGGCATAGAGGGTTTGATGCTCCCTAGGCATGATAAAAGGCTTGGGATCCCCTTGTTATAGTAGGAAATAAGGGTGAAGGAAGACCTCACTAGGTTGGGTGTTAGGCACATGTAGAAAACTTATAATTCCTTTGAAATAGAAATCAGTCCTATCTATAAGTCAAGAGGAGGGTGCCTTACCTTCAAATTTTTGAGCAAAAATCCTACGTATATATTTTTTCCTATAACTAAGAAAATACTTCTACAACTTACACAATAATAGCTTTGAGGTATTTGAATTTAGGTCCATAAATGTTGAAAGTTTTAGGGACTTTGGATAATTGGTGTAGATGATTGGGCTCTTTGTTGCTATATTGGGGTGGTTGTACCATAACTCTTTCATCATGCTTCTCCTAAAATGCATCAATCTATTGACATGAAAGACATAGCTTCCTTGATTGGTGTAGGAGGACAGAGTAGGCTCATGTGTATGGTGGGTGGTGGTTATGACGGGCATGTGATCTGCTTTGATAGGCTTGGTTACAAAATTCAAGCTTTACAACCACTAGTTGATGCCTCATTTAATGTCCTCTTTGCTACTTTTATTTTGCATGTGTGATTGCCATGTGTCCTTAGATGGGATGGAACCTCCTTCGACCAATGGTAGGAATTCTATGTAGAGCATTGGTTCTTTCCTCTTACAGGATTTTGACTAATATCCACATCTTCTTTTAGCTTAGGTCAAAGCTCCTCTTCCTTCACTAATTCTTCTTTGGTCGAAAAATTTGTGTGGGCTGCTTGATTGAAAATCAACAGTTTGTGGGCCTTGGTACCATTGCTTTGGCTAGACTTGGGCAGATGTGAGGTGCTAGTTATAGATTAGATATCTTATGATTGGCATGTATTTTATCTCATCTACCCTTACTTGAAGATCTTTTATTTTGATTGAAGTTAGGAAGGGCCTTTCAACAACATAACCTTTGATGGTCAAACTTTTGACTAGTCTAGCCTGGAGTGAAGTGGGGCTATAGGAAAAATTTCTCTATAGTTTTGGTGGCTCCTAGGGCTCCTCAACCTACTAAAGGAATGAAACTAGAATTTATTGCCTTGTACATTACGTGTATGGTCAAAATTTAGAACCTAAAAACTAAAAATATAGAAATGATAAAATAAAAGTGAATAGTGAAATAAAACAACAATAAAGTAATGGGATAGAAAATAAGAATTTTTGGGGACTATGTGGGAAGGCTTAATGAGATGTAAGATTTATCATCTAAGCTCTCACTTTCTCCCACTATTATATGGAGAATTCATAGGTTTCATGGAAATAATAATGGCTCCTCTAGATTTCAACTTGGTCCAGGTGTGACAAACTTTCTACTCCATGTGCAACTGATCACAATTATACTTCAATCTCTACCATAGGTATGATAGACTTCATGACATCTATTTTTTTTTTTTAAATCTAGCCCATTTTCCTTTCATTTTTCTAGGGCCCGTGCATATTCTTGATTCAAAAAGGGAAAACTCCCTTCTACCCATAGAGATGGTTACCCTCTTTGAATTAAGATCTTGATCCTAGATCCTAAAAACATCTAGCTCTTGTTCACTTGCGATGATGATTTAAACCTAGAAATTCTCTACTTTGTGCATCCTTTTTAATTCTATTGCTAGGGCATGTTCCACTTTTTGATAAATTTCTATGCTTAATCAGGATGCCAAGTTGATGAAGTAAATGAGCAAGGATATTAGAGCCACATAATTGGATATGTTTCTCTAATGCAAGGTGCAAACCTCTCAAATTAATGTAGTGGTACTTTTTTGCATGATTTCAAAGCATTTCCTTCATTCTTCCTATAGCTCCTCAAAATCATCCTTGAATTATCCGATCTGGTCTTTCATAATGAACAATTGATCCAATAGTTCCCATTCATTCCTCTATTCTTCTTCAAGTTGGATGACTATATCTTGATCACTTACCACTTATTTCATTTGATTTTAGAGTCCTTTGACCTCATATTGAGAGTCCTTGAGGGCATATTTTACTTCCTAGAGCTCGTTTTATCTCCTTTACAAATTTATCTCCAAGGTCATCAAATTATGTTTAAGCAGCTTCATTGTATTCACAATTAATTTAGTTGTTCCCTTGGTCCTAGTCTCTTTCTGGTTGATGGACATTGTGGTTAGTTGATAGTATTGAAGCTGCATTTTCCCTTTTGACTTGTATACTTTTGAGTCCATGTGAGCAAGGTGGAGAAATTTTTCTTGTAAATCAATTTGGCTTTAGAGGTCCCTTTCTATAGGCTTATTTGCTCTCTTCATATCCTTATTTTATATAAATTTGGCATCTTTCTTCTAAAGGTCTCCAAAGTATATTTGTGCACCTAGAGAAGTGATAGGGCCAACTATTAATTTCCCTACTGCAAGGTTGGGTAGTATGGACTAGAAAAAGGGGTAAGAGGAGGGCAATGAAGAAGTGGAATAGACGGGCAAAAATCCTCTAACTAGAGAAAATTGGATACCTATCTAGGGAGTGGTTAGGGTGGAAGATATTGGTATAAGGACTTCAGGTCTTTGGAATGGGGGTTCTACATAAAGGACTAGCACAATGGACACTTGTGGGACTTTATAGTGGTTGAGATCACTAGAATGGAAGCTAGTGTTGGTGGGGCAAATGGTAAGGTAGCAAGGGTCCTACCATGAGAACAAGAGGAGAAGGTGTGCAGTGAACTACTCTAACCCTTGGGCCATGGATACCTAGAATCCTACCTTTGAAGCATTTTTCTTCTTCTTCTTTATGGAAGGGGAATCAATGCTATGGAAAGACTCATTATTTCCATTGCTTCTTGGACACTTTTGCATAATTGGGACCTAGTTAACTTTGGTTCTATCTCCTCTTTATCATATAATGCTTCGATGTTATTTCAAACATCTTGTTTGTAAGAAAGGAAATAAATGTTAGTATTTCCCGTATATATTTCTTCTCAAGGGGTTAAGAGGTGGATCAGCGTTAATTGCTCCATGCACGCGAGATATATTTTTTAGGGAGGTGATAAGAGGTGTTTGTTGTATCTTTGGATGAGGCATATCTTTTAATCCTTGAAATGATTACTGTCTTGGTGAGCTATGGAATTTCTTACTCTATGAAATTTTCCTCCTCACCTACCATCAATGCATAGTATGGACACCAATTTTGGATAGATATGACAATTTCCCCAATACTATAGATGCACAACCATAACTTTATAGAGATGGATTTTATGGTGTTATTGTAATGGTCCTAAATATAGCCAATGGATTTTGAGGTTAGACATGATTGCTACAATTGAAAATTGTGTCGCTCCCACAATGATCTCTATGACAATCTTCATATGTTAGATTATGAATCTATTGCACTAATTTTATTAAGTGTGCTTTGATACATGTGCTTATAAAAATCAATCATTGTGTCCATGAGTTATCATCAATAGCTATATGGGTGCACTCTTCTAGGTGAACTCAAGCTTCAATACCCCATCAACTTACATTGGGAGGAATGCTTATTTTGTAGTCATAGATGATCATCTTATCATACAATTGTCCACAAAAAAATTCCTTCCTCATTTTTCTTCTTTTGATAAGAATAATATTTACACTATGTGTAGAAGTGAAAAACTTGTTTGGTGGATCATCTTATACCTATTGGTTTTGATATCCATGTGGGACCCAATATCCATACTTTGGATGTCTACTCCAGGTAATATTTGGGAGTGCTCATAAGTTAGTTGAAATCTACTCACAATATGTCCAAAGATGTTTTTATGGGATATTAATATTAGTCCCACATATATTTTAAAGCAATATATAGGTTGAGGTAGCTTTTATCCCTATCGAGACCCCTAGGCTTTGATTTACTAGTGTCACTTATATCATAAGGGTTCTTAGATTACTTGCTCTTCTCCTTTGAAGTCTAGCCTTTGTTGGGATGGCCCTTATCTTGGCCCACATATTATACCCAAATTGAACTTGAGACACCTTTTTTGATGGGTCTACTTCATCTGACATAATGTATACTTCTACTTCATCCTAGGTAACCAAATCATGCTCTGAGGTTGATGAGTCAATAATTGATAGTGTGGTTAGAGACCTGGTGATAGGTTCTTAACTTGGTATTAGGAATTTTGATTGATAAATATAGATGTCTATGATTAGAAGAGGAAGTATCGATGTCTTGATTTTCTATTTTGATCGAACAGTTGGAGGGAGGATAGTTAGGAGTGGGATAGTACCAAACACTATAATATTCAACATAGTCGGTTTACATGGTGAACATGTTCTTAGTTGAGCTTGTGGGTACTTGGTGAATTAGGATTGATACATGCACTATCTATTGTGTCAAGGCCTAGGGATGACCAAGATTATTATTGTTTGAAAGTGAGGGATTATGATATCCAGCTAGGGGCAATCGAAAACCTAGGTTTCCTTACTGGAAGGTAGGCTTTGGATATCATTGGTAGGGAAACATTTGGACATTAGATTACCTTTTGAATTCCATGATATCATTCATGAGGACCCTCATTATTTTAAAAAATCTATCAATTTTATCATCTAGAGGAGAGGAAGCTTGCATTTTTTATATGTAGGAGGACTAGTCAAACAAGTGGAGGTTGTATGGCTAGGGAGTAATTATAGGGATATTGCAATGGTGGAGATGGCTTGGGGATTAGTCTTCTTGTTTATATTAATCATTTACCCATTTGAGAGGATACCCTATAGAATCTTAACATTGGATCACCACCCCTCAATCCCATAATTATGGTGAATTTGGTAGTAAAATATTTTAGAGAATGAATGAATGCCATGCCCAAAGTTTGACGAGGAAAAGGATCCCTCCAAAATTTGTTCCTCTAGTCTAAGTCATTGATTTTATCTACAAGGTGGGGAGATTTTGATTCAATAATATTATGACATAGATACACCCATTGAAATCTTCGTCTTTCTTTTGTTCGATGACTTTTAAAAGTAGATATTTTGAATTTGAGTCGCCAAGTAGAGTCATAGGTGAATTTTCCAAGTGCTTCTCTTCAAGAAAAAATATTATGACCTTTATTGGGGTCATAATCATACTTTATTCAATCTTAGTAAGGTGAACATAGAATTTCATCCCACAAAGCATGCCAGACAAACTATTATCATCTCTAAGCACATTTATTAGGGAGGACTATTGTGCTTGTGCCTCATGTAGAGTGAAACAACAAGAAGCACCGTAGGAAAAAAAGAAAGAACCACTTACGGGGCAACCTTTGGGGTTTTTAATCAAGGTTGGATCCTTCTTGAATTTTTTCTCCTTTATGTGTAGTGACCTCCATGTGTTGAGTTTGAGGTGTGTGTAGCCAAAGAAGAAATTGTAATGAAAGTAAAAAAGAATAAATTCAATATTTACAAAAATGTAAATCCCTAAGCTATGAAGGTGATGCACTAAATAATTAAAAGGAACCTCCAATATTTTACTACAACAAGTGGCAATTGAACACAAAAAATGTCACCTATTTCTAGTGAACACAACTAACCAAAACACACTACCAAGAATCAAGACAAATCAATAAAATTGGGATAGAGTGAAATTAGCCATGAATTTCATTAATTTGTTGAAATGAGTACAAGAAAATGAGGCTCAGAGGACTTGATGTTCCCTAGGTAAAAGAAAATGCTTGCTCTCCCCTTGTTATAGTAGGGAAAAAAAGTGAAAGGAAGAGCCCATGAGGGCAGGTGTTAGGCATGAGAAAACAACTTTTGATGGATTTACAATAGAAATTAGTTCTATTTATAAGCTGAGAGGAGGGTCCTTCTCTCTAATGTTCTATGTAGAAGGTCTATTGATATATTTTGTTCCTACAATTGAGAAATTCTTATGTAACTTGCGTGATAATAGCTTTAAGGTATCTTTATTGGGGCCATATATGTTAAAAGCTTCAAGGCTTTTGAATAATTAATGTATATGACTAGGCTCTCTATTGTTGCATCAAGGTGGTTGCACCATAACTCTTTCATTGTGTTTCTCCTGAAATGTGTTATTATGTTGATGCGGTAGACATGGCCTCCTTGAATAGTGCATATAGACGAGGTAAGCTCACATGTATGGTGGGTGATAGTTGTAGCTAGCATGTGATTGGATCTGATAGACTTAGCCATAAAATTTAAGATTTGTAGCCACTGGAAGATGTCTCCTTTAATATCCTCTTGCATACTCATATTTTGTGTGCATGACTACCACATGTTCTTATATAGGATGGAACCTGCATCAACCAATGTCAAGCCTTCTCTTTAGAGTGGTGGTTCTTTCCTCCCATGGGTTTTTTACTATTTTCCACATGTCTTGCTTTGGCTTAGGTCAAAGCTCCTCTTCCTTCACTTACGCTCCTTTGGTCAGAAGGACAACATGGGCTATTTTATTTAAAATCAATGATCTATGGGCCTTGGTGCCCTTGCTTTTGTTGGAATTGGGAGTATTTGAGGTGCTAGCCATAGATAAGATATCTTACGGCTAGTATGGATTTTAGCTCTAAAAATATTTTCTTTTGATTGAAGGTGAGAAGCTCCTTCCAATTGCATAGTCTTGGTTGGTCCCACTTTCAATTGGTCTAGTTTGGAGTGAAGTGAGGTTGTAGGGAAAAGTTATCCATAGTACCTTATGGTACAATGCAAATATTAGAATAGCATGTATGTCTATAGTTTAGGTGTGAGATTTATATTTTCTTTATGTAAGTTTCTATGTGTAGGATGCACACAAGTATCATGTAATAAAGTGTGCAAGTAGGAGTGTGCATGTGTCATAGAATAGAGTGTGCAAGTAAATAGATAGTCAAGATTCATGTATACAAGTGGTAAGATGTGAAGCCAAAGGATATAGAAGAGTTGTATTATTCATGGAATATGAAAGGTTTCATCTCCTGCATATGTGAGAGCAATAGACAAAGGATTCAAGATTCATCTTCCTAAAGTTATATTATGGAGACAAAGCTCCATGAAATGAATTCTAATGTAGTGCAAATCTCAAGATTGTATATTTGACTCATCAATAATATAGTGAGCATTTTCATTTAGTAATATTGTAATATTTTTGAATGTTATATTGAGATTTGTATGCATTCATATTATTCTATAATTAAGTCATCATTATATTTTATATGATCATGGGACATTGAAACCTATGATAATTTGTCTAAAAAGCCAACATTTACAATATTAATGTGTTTTCATATAAACTATGTATTATAGTTCTTATGGAACTAATAGTGTAGATCTAGTAAAGTGAATTATGATAGCATGAAGTTTTGGAAAATTTACTCTAATAAGATGCAATGCATAGACAATAGAAGTGGAGTTTTGGTATTGTGAAGGTCAATACAAAAAATGTCAAGAAGGATGCTGAATTTTGGAATATTTGTGTCTACAAAGAAAATTAAAGAAGATCCAAAAAATAAAAATCAATAATTTAAAAATTTTATGAAAAATGTGTAGGTATCTAGCTATAACAACCAAATTGAGATGAGAATTTAATATTTTTTTAAACTCTCAAGCTCTAAAGGAGAGAGTTGTGAGGGTTGTGGACCTGAGTACAACCCCTTTTTCTCCAGCAAAAAAAAAAGACCATCTATAAATGAAAATAATTTATTAGTTTTTGTTTCATATTTAATGCATATGTAATATTTTATAATTTATATTTAAAATAGTAATAAAGTATGATTAAAGTGAAATATTTTTATTTTATAAAACATTAAAGTTTATAAAATATAATTACAAATAAAATAAAATAAATGACATTTTAGTGTTTTTCATAGGTTTTAATCCATTAGTAACATTTTATAGGAGAATAAATCATATAGTCATAGACATCTTAAATAGAGTGCATCACATATGAAAGCCAAAATAATTTGTGATACAAATTTTACTAACATATATTTTTTAATATTTAAAATCAAAACAAAAATTAAAAGAGAAAAAGGAAAATTTAATCACTCTTAAGTTACTTTCATGCTAAATTTTTTATAATAGCTTTTGCTAAAGCTAAATTTAGCCTTACGACTTACGAATCATGAGTCAAAGAAATTTTGTTAGTCACATGAAGCATTGGCTTTATGTTAGTTTTAAACTAAAACATCCAATATGATTAAGTCTAGATTCTTATAATGTTAAAATATTAAATTTTAGTAAAGTTAATGTTTTAGTTGAATCACTATTGAAATTAAATATGAGTGTAGTGGATAATATTTTTTTGTATTTATAATCTAATTTAAATTATGTATATGAATGTATAAGTCAAGCTTTCTTGTAACTTAAATCCTAAAGAATTGGATAGTATCTCCTAGATTAAACTAGATAGACTAGTTATGAAAAGTGTTATAGATTAAATTGTTAGACGTTTTTAACAACATAGTTATAAAAATAAAAAGTACTAAATAATTTAAAATTTCAAGACAATTACCCTTTAAAATGGTAGGATAGGGAACTAAGACTCCTTTTTATACATATTTCTTATTTTTACATAACTAGAAATGTGTTTAATTGTCTTAAACAACCCCACACAAAACAAACAATAAAGTAGTAGACCAAAATTGAGCCAAATAAGCTTTAGATTAATTTATTCATACAACTCTCCAAGCTAATAGTTTATGAATTACGCTAACCCTTGAATTTCGTGTATTAACAATGAGTTGATGCCACATGGGTTCTTTATACTTACACTTTCATTTTTGTTAGTCTTGGAAGCTATAGTAAAATATGAAATAATATGCTTATACAAAGTTTTAATGAAAAAAACTAGATAGGTGATATACAAAGGCTAATGCTAATCCTTAAAAAAATTACATGCTAGAAAAGTGGACAAGCCAATTTTTTTGTTCTTTACTGACCAAATTTTAAACTAATATAATGGTTTTTTTTTAGGGTAGTGGCCAGAGAGGATTTCCCTTTGATTACATTCCAACTCTCCCACCTTTGATAAAAAATGCTTCATAAATTTGTGAATCTTCTAATAACCTTTAAAAATTTCTTTCAAGATAGTTTATAATACTATAGGTTTCCCATTGTATAAGATGATTTGATTCCATCATATGGAAAAAATGATAAAGTTTAAGCCCTCCCTTAAGGTAGATATATCCGATGCAATTTTGGATATTAATTATCACTAATATTTTCATGTGTACATTGATGAAAGTTTGAAGAATGTTTGGAATAAAGGATATTACTATAAATTGACATTTACTCCAAGAGTTACCAACAACAATAGTTTCTAGTCTAAATATAAATAATTGTTTGTTATGTATCAGTATGCTTACAAGATCTTACCAACCATTTAGATATCTAATATACCTATTGAGGATAGGGGTAAATTAAACCTAGAAACCTTTAATTCCTTGGTTATGTACATTGTTCCCAAGAAATTGTTGCCAAGTTAAATATTTGTCCCATTTTGACCACAAAATCCAATATAATGAGTAAAAGACATGGGTAGCTAAAAAGTATATTTTCAACTACTTTCAAATTCCCTAGAAAAGAAAGATATTTTTATACAATCATCCAATTTTATTTTAAATTTATCATAAATCAAATCTAAAGGGCTTTTGAAACTACTTTATAATCTAGAGGTATTCAAAGATAATAAATGATATCCCTATATTTGATATTTTTTCATTTTCAAGTAATATTCTAAGATTTATCATCATCTATAACCATGATAAATTTTGCTCTAGACTAAGATATTTTTCCCTTAAAGCTAGGCATAAGATCCCTAAGAATATATTTATTCCCACCTTATCATTCTTAAGGAATAATTTCATGTCTTAAAAAAGTAGGATTTTATGATATTGCCCTAATGTGGGTGGCAATTCCTCTAAGAGTACTTATTTATAATTTTTTTCTAGAAAATAGACCAATGTATCTATAGTAGATATATACACAATGGCGCTAGTGGACATCTTTGTCTAATTGCATTTATAAAGGAATCACATTCAACAACATATCATTGATTTGTTACATCAACTAAATCATCCATAAATGATAGAGTAATTTGACCTATAAATTGAGATCCAATTATTAACTTTTTCAACATCTAAAATATGAATGACCATATAATTGGAACATAGGCTATATCTAGATCAATTTTAACAAAGATATTATCTTTGACAAAATATTCTACCCAATATAAGTCTTCCCAAGCTAGGAATAGCTTATCTAAAATTAATTTGACATTCAAGAATCCAATATGTTATACTATCACAATTTGTTATGCTAAATTTTGGGCCAATTCTCTTAGTCAAGGTTTTTTCTATTATAGGAGATGTTAAGTAGAGGAATATGGCTCTAGCTTGAGAGAAATTTCTTATTTGATCCTTTTGGAATAAGCTTGATGATACCTTGATGACAATACAATAAAAGTAACATTTTCTTTTAGCTTCCTTATACATCACGTAAAATGCTTGCATTTAAACTTGTCATATTTTCTTATTTGATGGCATTGAAAAAAGGGCATATTGTAATTTATTAAAATAAAGTGGACTATCTAGCCAATTGCAAAGCTCCCTAACAACTTTATTTGAGATACAACTAATCAACATATTCATCAAATACTTATCTAAAGATTGAACATCCTTTTCAAAAAGAAACTTGAAATAATCAACAATAGATCTTGCAATACCTTATTCATCCTCCACCAAGTCCTTCAATGCATTCTTAATTTCTATGATTTTATTTTTCCTATACTTATGCATGAGGAATTTAAAAAATAATTTCTATGATCGACTCAACCTAAGATAAAAAAATTACCCCTTTCCTTTAAACACTTGAAACTATCCTAATTGTAATTCATAGAATGCTACCCAATTGTATACATAAAGTGATTCTTTGGAGCCATTAAAAGATTGTAAGACCTAACTCAAGCCTAGATCTATAACATTTTTCTTTTCTACTCATATCTCTAGTAATATTTTTATCAAAATAATATAAAATAAAATAAATTTATATATGGAAGAGTTCCACTAATAAATTCTATGATTTGATTCTTTTGTCTTAGCGCTTTCACTCTAAAGCACTTGTAAAGCCTATAAGTATTTCAGTTTATCAAGAAGAGAAACTATAAATTTATAAGAAATACTAAATAATAGTTGTTTTCCACGTCCATCTAAAATATCAACTAAAATAGGAGCAATGATCAAACACATAGATTCCATAATCATATATTAATATATTAACTTTGTAATTTAACATTATGGTGAAGTGATAAACTATGTAAAATTGATTAAGTCAGTTGAGCTTCATAACATTCTTGTTTCTACAATTATACCATTAACTACATATCCATCTCACAATTTGTAGGCCACTAAGGTAAAATTCCTAGGTTGTTACAACAATTAGATCAAGAACTAAATTTATTTAATGAGAGATAAGGATGGAAAACAAACTAGCTTCAACCATGTTTATGCTTAGTTGTATTAAATTACCCACTTGAAAGCAATTCAACTTTAAGTAGGTGTAAAACTGACCAATTACATAATTAACTAAAATTTATTTCATTCATCTCATAGATAGATCAAGACCAAAGTACTTTTTTATTTAGTGGTAATATGACCTAGAGACAACAATTCTTTGGATCTTGTTCTTAACTATTATAGACACCCAAAAGTCACACGTTGTTGTCTCTACATATCCATAGGCGATTCTAGACATCCTTAGGCTATTGTAGGCTATTTTAGTCATGCATAGTCATGCGTAGTCATGCATAGTCATGCGTAGATTACCGTAGTTTGCCATAGCAGTGTGTAGACTTCCATATACCACTTCATCAGCTTTCAGGTCCAAAACCCTAATAAGCCTTCAAAATCACATCCCGTGCATTGGGATATCCTTCGACAACCATTTGAGGTGATACACAACCTATTTGCATTCAATTGAGGCCCCCACGAGGTATTAGTTGACAAAAGTAATTACCAAGTCAATTCTTAAAATCTAATTTAATGTTGACTTCACTTAAGTCCCCCTTTTAGGGCCAATTTGATTAATTAAGCTTTAATCCCTAATTAACACTAATTGCACCCTCCCACATGTGTGTAAGTAGGATTAGTTAGGATATTTCCTTAATCAAACCCTAATTAGACTTAGGACCCCCTAATCCTGATTAGACCTAATCCTTCCTCACACATGTGTGAGGATAGGATATTTCCTATGAGGAATGTGAGGCTTCCACCTCACAAACCCTAACCTAACTCTAGTTAGACTTCAGCCTAGGGTTAGTTTCCTTAACTCTCCCCCCTACACCTTGCCATTTTCTATATATAGTGGGTCCAAAACCCCTAATTATCTCTCTCTCCATTAATGACATAAGTACAGAAACTCTGTCGAATTCAACACTGAAGTTTGAACAGTCGAATTTTATAGCAAACAAAAGCATAGCAATAGCCAAGGAGCCTCCCTACCGGAGCATTTCAGAAAAATACAACTCACAGTAGGATTCACCCCTCGCCCCATGAATCCGATTTTGATTCACCCCCCGGGTGGCGATTTTAGTCTACAAAGCCCAAATCACCTCAAATTTGGTAGGTAAGCTTCCATTTACTGTTCCCAAGTGTTTAGCATCATTTATTGCAAATTTCAATATGTTTTTGTGTCGATTTAGTCTTCATAACCAAGGGACCTGACCAAGGCAAGCCCCCCAACCAACTAACCCCCTTTTGCAGGTTCTTCACAGGTTCAAAGAAGAAGAACACCATCAACTACAACCCGACGGTGGATCGCAAACCCACCTACATTGAGGGACGATAGAAGGTGGTATCAAGATTTTTGTGAAGTTTATTGGAAAATACATCATGAAAGGGAAACTTGTCCCTATTGTAACCTATGTCATATTTGAATATAAATGAAATACAACTTTCTTGTTCAACATACTTTGTGTTTATGTTGTTAGATCAAATACCACTTTCCACCCATTTCATTCTGGCACGCCCGATGGGACCCCCACAATGGATAATGCTAGGCTAACTATTATTTCATGAATCTAACGTTACCCTCTATTTTCTGTGTTTGTAGGTACTAAATATGTCTGCCACAGAGACCTCCAAAGCCCTGGGAACCACCCTAGGCCATCAGATCCCAAATCTGAAGCCTCTAAACTAGATTCGCCCCCTGCCCTATGAACCAGTTCCCAATTCACCCCTCGGGTGGTGATTTGCACTCCAGAGCCTCAAAACCTACAAATATTGGTTTTCCAGAACTCTCTGCAACATACAGAAGCCTTTTGAACCTTCAGATACCAGATCTGCACCTCCAAAACTGAATTCGCTCCTCGGGTGGTGATTTGAGCACAGAAGCTTCAAAAACACCCAAATCCATAGGGGTGATCTATTCAGGGGCCAAGCAAACCCCCCACAACATCAGAATGTAGGTATTTCCCATTCATACCTCTGTTTGGTCAATTTGGAAGGCATAAAGCATTCACTAGTTAAATGACAATTTCTAGGTGTAAATTTGCTTTCATTTCAAGCTTGTAGGATCGTTAAATCTTTCTGAAGTTGCAGAACCTGCAACTTTCCAGCAACCTCATTTATTTTACTTTTCAAATAAATTTGCATTTCCCCTTTTTGTTTCGCATGTAGTATAAGCCTACATTGTTTCCCCCTTTGTCTATAGCATCTCTTACCAAAAGAAGTGCACATTTTAATTTTAAAATTAGGGGTTCCTAATCACCTCTTGTATGTTATTTAATTTTCAAAATAATTTTGCATTCTAAAGTTGAAAATTAGGGTTTCCTAATCCCCTTACTCCACACACTTGGATTGCATGTTTCCACGCTTTGCAAAATAGATTAATTTGCTTCACAAAGGCATTTAGGGCTAGACTATTTCTTTGCAAAGAATATGGTTATCTAATCATTTTATTTCGAAAAGGCATTAGGGTTAGTCTCTCTTTTGAAAAGGCAACTAGTTAGTTTCTTACCTTGCATACACCGTTAGCAAAACACAAACCCACACACACTCACGTGGTATTTAAACAAGTGGTGAGATTGGACTTCATCCCCAATCCATCGCTCGAGACTGGTGTGGATCGAGTTGCACTCTCCATCAGCTCACCCCCCTAGACACCTAGCAGCCCCATATGAGTGGTTTTCTGGATTTCATCATCGAAAAATCCCCCACTTTTGTGATTGGGCCCTGGATTTCATCACCAACGGTTACCTGCGGAGTGGGATAGGATTAGCACCTTCATCCACAAGGCTAGTATAATTAGTGGAATTGGTAATTGTCATTCTTGACTAAGCCCACCCGAGGGTGAAGCGAAAGCATGGGTATGTCGATAGCAGGTCTTAGATAGTGCCACCTCTCTTCGTGAGAGGAATTTGTGAACTCACTTTAGCATAGTGAGTTCTCCCCCTATTAGGTTATCATTTTACTGCACCTTCCATACAGGTCACCTCTCACACATTGCAATATCATTCTATTATGTGCATCTTTGGGTGTTGCAGAAGGTTTCGTATTGACGACATTCCTGATATTCTAGTTGATTCACTCCATTACCCATGATACTACCTAGGAGGTTCCAACATTAAAACATCACACAAACCGAATATAACACTTTTATTTCTTGTACTTAGCATTGATTCCAGTTTACCATTGACTGCTTGCTCACAAACTAGTTTCAACATCACACATCACGAGACACTTTATATTGTTAGCTACGCACGACACTCTATCACTTTATTCACACAGTAGACATAGTTACTTCCATATTACACAGGGTTATACCTAACCCCTTCACATCACACACTTGGAACTACAGAAACCTTCCAAGTCCCCATGACACCACATGTACCCTTATGCCGGTCGTCACCCGAAGCCAAGCACGTGAACAAGCACACCATATGGAGGAAGCATCCAGTGCTCCCTCTAGTCAGTCCACCCCTCCTCCTTTGATAATGAAGGGGAAAATAGTAGACACATTGGACCTACTCACCGAGTTTGATCTATGATATTCACACATGACATCCTAGGGCGAGACGTCCACATCAAGTGAAGATTTTGCTACTTCATTCATAGAGGACCTCACACCTCTATCACCTCCATATTCACCCAACTCACCCACTACGTTCTATGACCACGTGATTTACATGGCTCCAAGAAAATCATACCCCTTTTTCACTTTAGACGAGGAAGTTGCACCGACTTCCCCCACATCCCCTACCTTCTCACATCCCTTTTTCCAAAATCTATCTCAATCCTTATTTGAGAATGATTCATCACTCCTAAACCACACCCATCCCGAGGTCGCATCATTCGCCCCTATCGTAGGAATGGTGTCCGACCCATCTTCCTCTACTGTAGGAAACCAGAAGCCATCCTTCCAAACTATGCAACAGCTTCCTCCCCAACAGGAACCACAAGCATTTCCTCAAACCTCACACCCGTACTCTTCACAGGAGTCCCAGCCATCGTCCTCCCAAGAGCCATTTTTCACCATATCTGAAGACATCTCCCAACATCCCCTTTAGACACAAGATACACAAACCCAAGTGGGAGTGTACACATACACCTTCCCCTCTACCCAAGCTCCTACTTCGGTAGCTTACCCTACCTTTTCTATGGCCTTCCCACCTATCTCCTAGGTATCCAGAGTGTACGATACCCAACCTTTAGCGCCACCTTTGTCCGTGGTGACTTTTAGGATACCGTCACCTCCTCCTTTCCAAGCTCCCACTACCAGTGTCCTTCCCACCTATGGATCGAGACCGACAGCTTATCCACCCACCCCACCAAGCTATTCCATGCAGTTTAGCTTCCCCACTTCCTACCCTCCAGGATAGAGATAGATCCCATCTTTTGATACCTCGTCTCGACCACCCCTAGTACCGGTAACCCCGACACCTACACCATTATCAGTTGCACCCAACTTCTTTACGCCTCCTCCATCTTGGTCATCGCCACCCACGACCCAACCATTATAGTAGGCTCCAACCCAACAAGTACCCATGCCACAACCGCATGCCTCACAGTCACAGTACTATTACCCACAATAGGAACCTACCCCACAACCTAGTGTGCCCGTAGATACGATAGCACATGTCACCTAGTACCCACCTTATCAGGACCAGGTGCAACAGTACCCTTCACAACACTGGGAAGAGCAACAATACCAGTATCCACCACATTCATAGGCTCAGCCTACCATAGCACAGCCTCCCACCCCTATGACACCTAAACTTCAACTCTTATGAGATGAAGTCAAAATGTTGAACCTACGCACCTCTAGCTATGGGCCACAAAAGCCCTGTTATGATGAACTATGCAATGAGCTAGTTCACCCATCAGTTCCCATTCCTCCCTACCCCTATCACTTTGAAATATTAAAATTTGACAAGTACAGAGGTAAGGAAGACCCTAGAGAGCATGTGAGCAATTACCGCTCATCCTGCTACCAGCTTCATAGTAGTAACCCCCTCATGTTGTGTACCTTCTCCCTTTTGCTCATAGGGCAAGCATTGGACTGGTACAACATGCTCCCATGCCATAGCCTGTATACTTTTGAGCAGTTGGCCAATTCCTTCCTAGAACACTTTTCCATTAACATCAAGAAAAATACCACCTTTTCTGATGTGTACGCCTTACGACAAGCTGATGATGAACCCATTACTGAGTTCATTTCCATATGGAGAGTGATTATCCATGACCTCACCCATAGCCTCCCCACTACTGAGCTTGTGACACTCTTTTCCAAGAGTTTCCACAAACACATCTCCACATCCCTCCAACTTCACCAAAGCCACACTTTTGAAGATGCCATTTCATAAGCGAAAGTTATTGAAGACATCAAGGTTCAATCTGGGAAAATTAAGTTGAGAGCCAAACCTAACTATAACCCCAACTTTCGCTTCAATAGGAATGCACCAAATCAACCTTACCCTCAGCCACCACAAGCCAACCAAGTCGCAACCGCTACCCTAGCACCAACACTGACTCCTCCACCCTATACACCACAACCACGAGTGTTCCAGACCAATGCTCCCACTCCACCTAGACCACAATAGTCCCGAGGCATGCACCCATAGGGTCTACCACGTAACCTCACACCATTTTCCGAACCATTACTAGCTCTATTTCATAGATTGTATGAGGGCAACCATCTCATCCTACCCGAGATCCACCCACTAGATCCAAATGCACCCAAGCCTCATGGATACAACGAGCAACTCTTTTGTCCTTTCCATAGGCAACATGGCCATGATATCGATTCGTGTCGCTCCTTTCATGGGGTAAGTTCAAGACCTAATCGATAGGGGCATCATCTAGGTAGCAAACCCTTTAGCCCCATAGAATCAAAATTTAGGGATTTTCCAAAATCCTCTACCATATCATAGAGGACCCAATCCTTCTAGACCTCCAAACAATCCCCCAATGCCACCTCACCAAGTGAACAGTGTCCAGTGTGATCCTCCATCACGTGGTGTAGTAGGCATGATCAACCTTACTACGAGGAACCAATGGTACCCATCACACCAGACAACACCTATTGTTTCCCCACCAGCCCAGTTTACATCACCACAAGTCCCTCAAATGCCTACTACCGTACCACCCCCACCTCAAAATGTGATTACCATCCATGGTAGCCTAACCCATCAGTTACGTAATGCCCCCATGCGGCTATCCATATTTGATCTCCTACAACAATATCAACCCCATCACGAGGCATTGAATGACATCCTACGCTCCATTGACCTAGAGACACATGATACAAATGCCTTTGTCAATTTTTTAGGAAACATCCCATGATGCCTCCAGCCCTCAATTAGCTTCCATGACCATGAGATAATGAAACTCATTGGAGAAGGAGCAGATCCCCCTCTCCACATACAAGCCATGATCAATGATATCACCTACAAGTGGGTACTCATTGACACGGGCTCATCCATTAGCATTATATCATACAACTCTACATCACCTGCATATCCCACCAACCCATTTTGCCACACCTTCCCTTGACCTACGTGCATTTGATGGCTCCATGAGACCTACCATAGGATCCATAGTTTTACCTATCCGCATAGGCATCCATACCATCTCCATCCTCTTTCACATCATCCAAGGGGAAATGCAATACAATATTCTCCTTGGTCACCCATGGATTAGAGACATGCAGTGTGTCCCTTCCACACTACACCATTGCCTCAAGTACGTCCACAATGGACTCGTTCACTGTGTCCCAATCGATGGGGATCCATTTAAGTTTTGCAACATTGCAGACCTCCCCCCTGCACCATCATTTTCATCCTCCCAACTATTCCCCGTGTCCTCTCATCAGTCGGTAGGAGTATCGACATCCTCTTCAACTTCCACCTCAACATCCCAGTGTTCATCAAGAGCACAAGCCTCGATGTCCGCATCGTTAGTACCATCTTCCATGGGACCCAAAACCTCTAGCATACCTTTCTCATCACCATCCTTATGGCCTCCACAATCATCCCAACCTCTACCATTCCAATTTCCACCTACGGTGCCGCAACCACCATCGCCACCCATTACACAACCTGTCACATTACCTCCCCCATCCTTGCCTACGGAAGCCCCTATCCTTCCTATGCCACAAACACCTCTCCTTCCCTTTTGCCCATGGCCTAGGACATTCACTTCCCCACGTAGCCCAATGCCTACATTGATACCTTCCCCCTCACAGACCACACAGATCAAACATCCTATTCAAGCTACAACAACTAAATGCCATGAACATGAGCAAACCACACCTAGTTTAAATGAACAACTCCCACATCCTTTAGCTGCTACCATCAGAGAATCTTAGATTTCATCTTCGTCATCTGATTTTGATACCCCACCCTAGTTGCTAGAGCGTGCCACACCATGCATATCCATTTTCATGACACATTCTAGCCCAAGAGACTATAATGTACGTGATGCCCACGTACATGATCCCCCTATCCAATCTACCCATGACTTTGGTCGCCCTTCAGCCTCGGTCCTTACCATCGGAACCATCATACAATTAGGATGTCTCAAAAACCATACCAATTTTGTTTATGCAGGAGTCGACTCTTCGATCCCCCCACCAGCTTCTCCTCCACCACAATCTAGCTTTTGTGGTACGCTAGACCACATGGCCAACCCTCACTTCACCTTGCGCTACCTGCGACATTTTCATTGGCATGGATTCAAACTTGGCCGCTACGAACAAGGATTGCGCATGCCTATCGATCCTTGGGTTTAGTCACCGATCGAAAAATCTGGTATAGGCTACAATCCAAGAGCAGTTCATACCTTAGAAGATGAACTCCAAGACCTATCCCTCTATCCTACTCCCCTTCCAATGCACACCCTAGAAGAATATGTCGACATGGACATTATGGAGGACACTTCATCACCTCATTCTACCATTGCAGTCCCTTGTGACTTCTTTCAGGAATCCTCCATGTCCGACACCTCCTCATTCTATCATGTTGATAGACTGACAAACCAATTCGCTACCTTATCCTTAGATGCACCACCAACGAGATCTGATACAGTCCCTCTTGAGTCATCACCGACACACTTAGCCATGTTCCCACCTATACATAGGCAACTACAGAGAGTGGTTGCTCATTCTCGTTCACCTCCAGTTGTTCTACGACCTCCCTTGAGTCTTTTAGGGCACTCACGAACCACCAAGCCCTACTCACCAGATTCTTCCCCACCCACTTCACCTACAACATCGGTCAACATGGTTGAGGTAGACTTGTTCTCTCCCCTTCATTACAGTCACCAACAGACTCGGGACGATACCCCAAATCCAAACTTTGTAGATCTCATGCATATATCACCCATACCAGTGCCTCGAGATTTCCTTCTTTCACCACATGTCTTATGGGTGGTAAATGCTCCTTCCTCATCCACGCCACCCCAAGTCCCTTAGGCATATCACATGGGCATCTACGTAGATGATGAATATGAGTTCAGCGAGGCCATCGATGACCTTAACCTCATCCCCATTCCCAAATAGTTACATGATGGATCTCACATGCTCATTGAGGACACTATCGATGTTGACATTGGTGATGATCCCAAAAATCCCCACATCCTTAAACTAGCCACTAGCCTCTCACCCGAGGAGCGCATTGCCTTCACAAACTTCCTTTGCAAGTACATTCAAGTTTTTGCATGGTCATACAAGGACATGCTGGGACTTGACCCTGCCATAGTGGTTCATAATCTCATACTTGATCCTAATGCCAAACCGGTGAGACAAAAGTTGTGATGCATGCATCCAACTATCACATTAATAGTGAAGTCCGAGCTCCAAAAGCTCCTAGATGTCAATTTCATTGTACCCATCGACTATCCTGAATGGGTATCCAACATGGTCCCTATACCTAAGCCATCCAACAAAGTTCGTGTCTGCATAGATTTTCATGATTTAAACAAAGCTTATCCCAAAGACAACTTCCCCCTACCTAACATCGACTCCCTTTTTGACTCCATCGTAGGCCATGAGATGATCTCCCTCATGGATGGATTCTCAGGATACAATCAAATCAAGATCAACCCAACCGATCAACACAAGACCTCCTTTACAACACCTTGGGGGAATTTTTGCTATAAAGTCATGCCTTTTGGACTCAAAAACGTTGGGGCAACCTACCAACATGCAATGACCTATATCTTCCATGACTTGATGCACAAAAATATTGAAGACTATGTAGATGATCTCATCACCAAATCCAAGAAATGTGTAGACCATATTGAAGATCTTCGTTAGATTTTTGATCGATTATTAGAACACAACGTACGCTTGAACCCAAAGAAGTGCATGTTTGGTGTTACCTCGAGAAAAATACTAGGATTCATTATCTCCCAATGAGGCATCGAGGTGGATCCTGGTAAGGTGAAAGCCATCGTCGAGATGCCCCCTCCTACCACATTGAAGCAATTGCACAGCCTCCAAGGCAATATCACTTCTATTCGTAGATTCATAGCACAATTATCCGACAAATGCAAGCCATTTAACCACCTCCTACAAAAGGGAGTAAGCTTCAAATGGGACGATAGTTGTCAAGGAGCGTTTGATGCTATCAAAACCTACCTTACATCACCATCGGTTATGTCACCACCACATTCAAAATTACCATTGATTCTATAAATTTTAGCCACAGAGTTTATGCTAGGTACACATCTATCTCAAAAGAACACACTCGATAAAGAGCAGACTATCTATTACATTAGCCATACGTTAGTCAATTATGAAACAAGATATGGATACATGGAAAAATTATGCCTAATGGTAGTATTCACCACTCAAAAATTATGCCACTACATGTTGAATCATACAACTTTTGTCATCACCCAAGAAAATACCTTTCGATATATGATGAACAAGAGCTATCACAAGTTTGGTTTTTGGGAAAGTGAAGCATTATTGGTTCGACATGAAAAGATAGATGAGATGTTTTTCACAGGACTACCCAAACTTTCGAACTTGTTTTGGCCATATCTCACTCATATGGACTCATATTGAGCTAAAATTTTGAGGGTAGATGCTTGAAAAACCCTAGAACGTCTCCACCAATTTTCATATCATTTGGAGCAACACAGATCCTATAAAATCCCTATGTGTGAACAACATATTTGGCAAGTGGCTATGCGAGGGTTTCATCTGGGTTGAGTGCAAGCAGCTCCAGAGGTTGACTTTAGGGCCTTCGAGCCCTAGCAACAAATATTTTTGTGGTTTATGCTCAATATTTTAGCAAGAAATGTTGCAAGGGATAAAATATGTGTTAGAAATTTTTCTTTCAGCAAATCACACTGTGAACTTGAGTGACAATGACTTCCAATTTGCTACATAAAAGAAAAGTGAAAACCATACCTTTCAACAACCTCTAGGGCAAGGATTAAAGAGATCACGAAACAAGTTTCAATCAGTTGATCAAAATATGGCTCATATCTCAAGTGAATCTCATGCTAAGGTGCACCCACAAAATAATTCTACTATGAAAACCCCTATCAAGGGTAAGAATTTTAAAGACTCAGTCCCAAAAATGAATTTTAGAGATGCCCTTCGTGGTGGACAGCCTCAACCCAATGCTGATATCAATATTAGGGCTTCCCATAAACCTCTAAGAATGCCTAATATTGATCCCAAGAAAATGGAGTCAGGATGTCTTAAAGCAGCTGATGGAACTCCTATTGTTAAGCTTGATATGGGTAACATTCAGACTGGCATTGAAGATTTGTAAAAAAAGAGGACTAATTTGTCGGTTCGTGGGTTTTCGTCTAAGTCTATCTACTTTCAAAGTCTGGGCTGCAAAAAGTTGGAAAACTAAAGGTGAGTTACAAATATCTATTTATCCAAATGGTTATTTTCTTGTTTTATTTGCTAATAATGAAGATAGAGAGAAAAATTTTCAAGGGGGTCCTTGGTTTTTTGGAAGGGCAAGGCTTTTCATGAAGCCCTGGCATACTAAATTTAAATCCGAAGAAGAGATGCCTTCTATAGCTCCCATGTGGGTTAGACTCTTTGGCCTCCCTATTGAATTTTGGAATCCTACCATTTTTTCTTCAATTGGAAACTCTTTAGGAACTTTTATGATGACTGTTGATTGTACTCAAAATTTTGAACATATTATTTATGCTCGGATTTATGTTTTAATGGATTTTGACAAACCCCTACCTAGAAAGATCACTTTAAAATTTGGGGAAGACACTTGAGAGCAAGTAGTGGACTATGAGAACATTCCTTTTCGTTGTAGAATTTGCCATGAATATGGTCATTTGGCCAGTGCTTGCCCAAATAAAATTCCTGATCAAAAGAAAGAAGATATAAACTCAACAGGTTTCCAAATACCTAAGAGGAAGAACACTCAGAAAAAACTAGTTGTGAAGGATCAATCAAAGTCATCTGCTAATATGTTTGAAATCCTTTCCACAAATGATGTCCCAAGTGAGGAAGAGGAAATAATGGAAACCGAAATCTTAGAAACACAATTTAAATATGAAGGGAAGAACTCAGAGACAAACCAACAAATCAAAGGTTTTCAATAGAAAAAAAAAGGAGAAAATTTACACAAGAAAAACAATATTTCAAATGTCAAAACTTCAAATAATGCAAGTCCCAATATAGAATCCATTGAACCATTTAGTAAAATTTTGGATGTGTACGAGCATTCTTCAAGGTTAGAAGCCATCTCAGATTCAATTGGAATAAGTCAAGAAACAGGGAAAAAAAATTGAAGATGGATTCTAATAAAAAAGTAGGTCGCAAGACCAATCAATATCATATGGTAAAAGAATATGAAAAGCTTGTAGAGGAAGGTAAGATTAATGCCCTTCCAAAATTTTTTAGCCTTGGTATTAATGAAGATCATCACTTGGAATATTAGAGGACTCAAAGGGAGTATTTCAAAACAAAATGAAATTAGAAGAATGATTCAGATAAATCACCCACATCTTGTTTTCCTTAAAGAAACAAAGATGTCAATGGAGGATATGGACTTAATTTCTAGTAAGATTTGGTCAGCTGGAAAAGTAGTTTCCCTCAGTTCCCAAGGGACTTCGGGTGGCATTGCTTGTATTTGGGATCCAAAAGAGGTAGTTATTCACCATATGGTTGGTAGTTGGGGTTTTTTAGCTATAGCTATTCAAAGTAGACATTCCAACCAGATTATGCTCTGCATTACTGTTTATGCTCTGACTTATTTGGAGGAAAAAATAAGACAGTGGAAGGATATTACTCATATTATCTCTCATTTTCCTAAAGCTTGGATCTTGATCGGAGGAGATTTCAATACCATCCTATCTCTAGATGAGAAAAGGGGGGAAATAGAAATTTGGACAAAAGCACTGACCTCATGAACGAATATATTGTAAATCTCCATCTTGTGGATATCCAACCAGATAATGGCCTTATGACTTGGTCTAACAGAAGGCAAGGCTTAGCTTGTATAATGGAGAGATTGGATAGGTTTTTGCTCTCTGAAATTTTCTTAATCCATGGTCACATTCCTAAAGTGAAGACTCTTAATAATATCTGGTTCGGATCATTGGCCGATCATGGTGGAAATGTGGAAAACCAATGTGAGTTTCTCTCCTTTTCATTTTCAATTAATGTGGCTTAGAGATATTTCCTTCAAACCTCATGTGCAACAATGGTGGAAGGAAGGTAAACCTAGGCATGGGACTAAGATGTTATGTTTTGCCAAAATACTGCAATACATTAAATCCAAAATCAAGACTTGGAACTGGAAAGAGTTTAGTGATGTTCATAAAAAAAAACATGAAGTTATTGCTCATCTTGAAAATTTGAATAAGAAAATCCGTTTAGATGGCCTCACAGAGAAGAGAAGTGCAGATGAAATTAAACTCACAACTCAGTGTTGGCAATTTTGAGTACTTTGGGTACATTGCCTTTGCTCAAGTGTATAAGTTGTCATTGATGTCAAAAGGCATTTTTGTGTTGATATCAAAAAGAGTGTGATGTCAAAAATATCTTGAGAAGCTTCATAATGTTAAAGGGTTTTTATTAAAACCATGGTGACAAGGTTAAAGGTTTTTCTTAAAACCATTTGGACTCATTAAGGGTTTTTATTAAAACCAAGCTTAACTTAATGCAAAGGTTTTTACTTCTTGAAAAACCTTGAAGGTCCATGTTTATTATTAATAATTAAATTAACTCAAACCTTTGACAAAGGTCTAAGTTTAATTTATTATTAATAAAATAATAATAATTATTATTATTTTAATTATTATTAAAGGGTCTTTTAACCCTTAAGCGATGCACATAAAGAATTCATTCGCCGACGTGTTGCCATCGTTGGAGGAGCGCCGACGTCAAACAATTAAGGAGAAATGGCTATATAAGTGGGGATGATTTTCTAAAGTAATGGTACCATCGATCGATGCAATTTCGTAGCTTTGTGTCCTCCGTAAAAGCGATGTTTTTCGCTGTATTTCGTTGTCCATCCATATTGAATTGCCCAAGCTTTTCTTGCGCTTGACGTCCGACAGATTGCGTTTCTCGACATTTGATAAGACTGCGAACTATGTTTTTTGGGAGTTACGTTTTTGGACAGCGCTCATGATGATGGTGGTGGCTTGAGGAAAACGTTTACGTTTTCAAATCCTTGGCGATTGAAGGAAGACAACACATAGGATTACATTATATTTTTCATTGGGCACTTGTGCTCCAATGGTGGTGGTGTGTTGAGTGAAGAAGCGTTGGGCAAAGGTGCCAAGTTTGACCCATGTTGTGGGCAATTTCGTCTTGGTCGTGATGCACGAGGATAGCAGCAATGAAAGCGCTTTAGCATTTGTGGTGGTGTTATTCATTTTCTCCAAAGGTTGGAGAACTAAGGTTGGCCAAGGTATATCTTTTATTATTTGCTTGGAGTATTTTGAGTTGACTTGGCAAATATAATTGATGGAGGTATAAGGTTAAGTTGTCATATTTTGCTTTGACATTATTTTATTGATGTTTAAATACTTATGTGGAGTAAAAGGTGTATAAAGGAAAAAAATTATATTATTGCTCATTTATTTTTATTCTAACCCTAACTTGGTTGGAAGTTTGAGAGTTGTGTGTGGTGATAGCTTGAAGGTTCAATTATCTTCTACTCCAATAAGGTATGGGCACATTCTTCTTATGAGTATGATTGGTGTATGTTTTCTAAAATAAGGTTGGAGTGAAAAGGTATTCTACTAGGTATCCTTTGGCTAGGTGTAAATCCTATTTTCTGGTTTGTTGAAGACTACTTATGCATTGTTATCCTTAAGGAGAGTTTTTGGTGAATGCATAATTTCTGGTTTGAGATAGTGGAAGCTTTGTGCACTAGGGTTTATATTTGTGAGTCTAGCTACTTGCATTGAGTTGGTGGAACCCTTGGTTGGCTATTTTGAGTTTGATGGTTGAGTTGCTTCCATAGAGGTTGTTTGATCAAGTTATTGCTTTACTTGATTCATGATATTGGGCTTACTCCATTGAGTTGATTTGAGCAAGTTATTCTTTGCATTTGGTGATATTGTGTTGGTGGTTATTTTGTTCAAATATCTTTGGAGGGAAAAGGATTTCTACTTGTTTCCTTTTCTTGTGATGATTGGTTGAATGCTTCAAGGTTAATGTTGAGTTGAATGATGTTGGTTAAACCTTGTCTATAAGCATTGTTGTTAAAGCCCTAATTGGTTGAGAAAAGATATTGGTTGTGGAAAGAACATGAGTATCATTGTTATATGAGATATTGCATGGTTGGCAATTGTTGGGTTGTGTTTCATGTTCTTGAGAAAAGCATACTACATCTATCTTATTCTTTTGAGATTGAGATTGAGTTGAGATTGATATTGGGAGTTAAGTATAGAACATATTGAGTCTCTAACAATTCTCTTTATGCTTCTATGAGGTTGATGAATCACATTGGGTCTCTAACAATTCTCTTTGTGGGTTCATGCTAAGCAAGTTTTTCTTGATGAGCTTGTGAGCTATTTTGGACAGGTTTCGATGGGGACTTGTGAGCAGTTTTGGAAAGGTTCGTGGGGACTTGTGAGCAGATTTGGACAGGTCCTAGCAGAGGACTTGTGAGCTAGATTTTGAGAGTTCTATCAGAGAACTTGAGGACAGAGGAGCATTGGTTCTTTGAGAAGAACCTGAGGATAGATTTGGCAAGTCTTTGAGAAGGCTTGTGTGTAGAGGATTGATTTGTTCAAGAGTTGGACAGATCTGATAGACAGAGGAAGACTTGTACTAGACCGATTGACTGTGTTTGGTACAGGTTGTTGAGCTACTGTGGACGTGATCATAGAAGGCAGAGGTCTCTTAGGCTAAGCATTGAGGACAGGAGGTCTTCGGTGGAAAGGAGTTCCACGTGCTGGCAAGAGGTAGAGGCAGTTGATCTTCTGAGGGATCATATCCAGAGCAGAGGGGAAGGTATCTCCTTTGAGTAGAGGCTCATAAATTTAGATAGAGGGGAAGGTATCTCCTTTGAGCAGAGGCTCATAAATTTAGATTGGGGGAAGGTATCTCCTTTGGGCCGAGGCTCATAAACATTGTAATTGGGAAGGTTTCCCAAAGAACTTTGAGATAAATTTTAGAGAAAAGTTTTGTGGACGTAGCCCAACCATTCTGGGTGAACCACGTTAAAATTGGTGTCACTTTGTGGATGATATTGTGCATTGTTTTGATATTGCTTTGGGTATATTGCTTTACTATTTTGAAGTATAAAGGAAAAAGTAAAAAGAGGTCTTATACTGTTCACCCCCCCCTCTCAGTATAAGCTTGTGTTCTTCAATTGGTATCAGAGCAAGTGCCTTCGAAAAGTTTAACAACTTGAAGGAAAAGCTAGTAAAGAACACAATGGATCATTCAAGTGGCAATGCAACACCTATTCTTGATGGGTCAGATTTTGGTCTTTGGAGTGCAAGGATGAAGGTTCATCTAATGGCACTTGGGAATGAGGTTTGGGAAGTGATTGAAGATGAGTACACTATTCCTGTACATGGTCCTAATACTAAAGAAGAAAGGCTCCTACATCACAAAAATTCAAAAGCAATGAATGCAATCCTGAAAGGCTTACAGAAAGCAGATCTCACCAAAGTGATTCACTGCAAGACAACTAGTGAAATGTGGAAACAGTTGAAGGTGGTTCATACAGGTGATACAAATGTCGGAAAGGCCAAGTTGAGACACTTCAAAGGTATGTTTGAACAACTCAAGATGAATGATGATGAAAATATTAGTGACTACATGCTTCGTATGGATGAGGTTGTTAACTCCATGAAAGACTTAGGTCTTGAGCTTGCTGAAAATGATGTTTGTGATAAGATTTTAAGATCTCTTCCTAATAGATTTAGTGAAAATATTTCTGCTATTGAGGAAGCTAAAGATTTGGATAAGTTGAAAAAGGATGAGCTCCATAGTATACTTGCAGCATTTGAGTTGAGAACTCAAGTGAAGGTTGATGTCAAGAAAGAGGCAACTTTCAAGGCTACCAAGAAATCCAAGGGTAAACAACTTCAAGATAGTGATGAGTCTTCTAGTGATGAAGAGGCATATTACAAGCAAGAAAGGCAAGTTCTCTAGAAAGCACAAAAGTATGAAAAATATAAGATGTTTCAATTGTGGAAAGTTTGGTCATTATGCTACTGACTGTATTGTTCCCAAGAATGAAAGTGATGAAGATAAACAGGATTCTAAGAGCAAGGATTCTGAAAAGCACAAGCATCACAGGAAGAACAAAGATGAGCACAACAATCAAGGAAAGAGGTATTCTCACAAGCACAAGAAGAGTTTCTACCTAGACAAAGCAAGTAAGTGTTCTAGTAGTGATAGTGAAAGTTCTTCAAGTGATAATGAAAATGAGATGTTGTTCATATCAGAAAAAGAGGAAGAACCGAAACATAGATTCATTATCATGAAATGTCTTAGATGTGGAAATTTTGGTCACCTTGAGGATGATTGCACAAATAATGATTTGGTTTCTAGTATGTATGAGGATGCTTCAGAAAACTATAAGGAAGATGCATGTATGGTTTTTGAAAAGGGTAGCACCTCTAGTGATAAGAAATCTGAAAAAGGCTTTGATGATTCAAAAAGCAATCAAATAAAGGATCTTGAAAGTGAACTTATTAGTGCTCTTAGTGCTTTGAAAAAGGAAAGAAAGAAGAATGCTAGACTCAAGGATAAGTTAGATGAATGTTGTATGGAGAGAGATGATCTTATAGAAAATCTTGATTTCTCTATAGCTAAGACACAAGAACTCAAGGATGAGTTAGAGTCTAAGGTTCTTGAGTATAGTGAGTTAGAACAGAAAATGGCTTCTTTGAAAGAGGAAACTAAAGAGTACAAGGATAAGCTTTACAGGTTTCAAGATAGCTCCAAAAAGGTTAAGTCACTCATCAAAGGTCAAAGAAAGACAACAGATAAAACAGGCCTTGGTTTTGTTAAGCCACACAAGGAACAAGTTGGAGAGTCTAGTAAGAGACTCCAAAAGGAAGAGAGTTCTGATGAGGAAAGTATTTCAGATCATGAGTCCTTGAATGATAGATGCACAGAAATAGAAAACAGAATTCAGAATGAGAAGAAGAAGTTTTCAAGACCCAAGAGGTCAAATAAAGGAAAGTTTCAAGGCAGATGTTTTGCTTGTCACAGGTTTGGTCACATGGCTTCACATTGCATGGCTCAAGTGAAGAAGGTAAATGACAATTTCAGAAGTGCTAGTTTCTTTCAAGGGTATTGCTACTCTTGTCAACAGTTTGGGCACAAGGCAGTTTATTGCAAGGCAAATAACAGGAACAGGTTTGGTCAGAACAGGTTTGGGAACAAGTTTGGTCAGAACAGGTTTGGTCAGAATAGGTGGATTCAAAGATCAGGTTTACCTCAGAGAAACAACATCGTCAAGTGTTTCAAGTGCAACAATGAAGGTCACATAATCAGACAGTGTAGAGCTGAAATTCTAGAATACAGGAACAGGAACAGTGGCATGATCAGGTCCAAGGATCAAGGCATGGACAAGAACAGGGATGAGAACAAGAACAAGAACAGTGACAAGAACAGGAATATGGACAAAGAGTTCAAGAGAAGGCCCGACAAGGAAGTTATAGACGCTGATGATGATCAGTGCCTAATGGGAGTTTTACTCCCACCCCAGAATTAATCACCTCATCGGGAGGTGGGGGAGGGACTAAGCTAAGAGGCTCATTCTTAGTCCCGAGCCCCAAAGGTGGCCCTTTGCCATTGATGACAAAGGGGGAGAGATATGAGTAAGGGGGAGAGCTTCAAAGTGAAGAGGAAAGCTTCAAGTCAGGGGGAGCAAAACTTCAAAGGAAGATTCTCAGTTGTGGGCATAGTTGGTCAGTTGTTAGCACAGTTGGTTTCAGTTTTGGCTCTTGAGAAGTGTTTTCAGTAAAGGTTTGCCATCAATGACAAAGGGGGAGATTGTTGGCAATTTTGGGTACTTTGGGTACATTGCCTTTGCTCAAGTGTATAAGTTGTCATTGATGTCAAAAGGCATTTTTGTGTTGATATCAAAAAGAGTGTGATGTCAAAAATATCTTGAGAAGCTTCATAATGTTAAAGGGTTTTTATTAAAACCATGGTGACAAGGTTAAAGGTTTTTCTTAAAACCATTTGGACTCATTAAGGGTTTTTATTAAAACCAAGCTTAACTTAATGCAAAGGTTTTTACTTCTTGAAAAACCTTGAAGGTCCATGTTTATTATTAATAATTAAATTAACTCAAACCTTTGACAAAGGTCTAAGTTTAATTTATTATTAATAAAATAATAATAATTATTATTTTAATTATTATTAAAGGGTCTTTTAACCCTTAAGCGACGCACATAAAGAATTCATTCACCGACGTGTTGCCATCGTTGGAGGAGCGCCGACGTCAAACAATTAAGGAGAAATGGCTATATAAGTGGGGATGATTTTCTAAAGTAATGGTACCATCGATCGATGCAATTTCGTAGCTTTGTGTCCTCCGTAAAAGCGATGTTTTTCGTTGTATTTCGTTGTCCATCCATATTGAATTGCCCAAGATTTTCTTGCGCTTGACGTCCGACAGATTGCGTTTCTCTGACATTTGATAAGACTGCGAACTATGTTTTCTGGGAGTTACGTTTTTGGACAGCGCTCATGATGATGGTGGTGGCTTGAGGAAAACGTTTACGTTTTCAAATCCTTGGCGATTGAAGGAAGACAACACATAGGATTACATTATATTTTTCATTGGGCACTTGTGCTCCAATGGTGGTGGTGTGTTGAGTGAAGAAGCGTTGGGCAGAGGTGCCAAGTTTGACCCATGTTGTGGGCAATTTCGTCTTGGTCGTGATGCACGAGGATAGCAGCAATGAAAGCGCTTTAGCATTTGTGGTGGTGTTATTCATTTTCTCCAAAGGTTGGAGAACTAAGGTTGGCCAAGGTATATCTTTTATTATTTGCTTGGAGTATTTTGAGTTGACTTGGCAAATATAATTGATGGAGGTATAAGGTTAAGTTGTCATATTTTGCTTTGACATTATTTTATTGATGTTTAATGTTATGTGGAGTAATAAGGTGTAATAGAGGAATTTTATATTATTATTCATTTCTTTTTATTCTAACCCTAACTTGGTTGGAAGTTTGAGAGTTGTGTGTGGTGACAGCTTGAAGGTTCAATTATCTTCTACTCCAATAAGGTATGGGCACATTCTTCTTATGAGTATGATTGGTGTATGTTTTCTAAAATAAGGTTGGAGTGAAAAGGTATTCTACTAGGTATCCTTTGGCTAGGTGTAAATCCTATTTTCTGGTTTGTTGAAGACTACTTATGCATTGTTATCCTTAAGGAGAGTTTTTGGTGAATGCATAATTTCTGGTTTGAGATAGTGGAAGCTTTGTGCACTAGGGTTTATATTTGTGAGTCTAGCTACTTGCATTGAGTTGGTGGAACCCTTGGTTGGCTGTTTTGAGTTTGATGGTTGAGTTGCTTCCATAGAGGTTGTTTGATCAAGTTATTGCTTTACTTGATTCATGATATTGGGCTTACTCCATTGAGTTGATTTGAGCAAGTTATTCTTTGCATTTGGTGATATTGTGTTGGTGGTTATTTTGTTCAAATATCTTTGGAGGGAAAAGGATTTCTACTTGTTTCCTTTTCTTGTGATGATTGGTTGAATGCTTCAAGGTTAATGTTGAGTTGAATGATGTTGGTTAAACCTTGTCTATAAGCATTGTTGTTAAAGCCCTAATTGGTTGAGAAAAGATATTGGTTGTGGAAAGAACATGAGTATCATTGTTATATGAGATATTGCATGGTTGGCAATTGTTGGGTTGTGTTTCATGTTCTTGAGAAAAGCATACTACATCTATCTTATTCTTTTGAGATTGAGATTGAGTTGAGATTGAGATTGGGAGTTAAGTATAGAACATATTGAGTCTCTAACAATTCTCTTTATGCTTCTATGAGGTTGATGAATCACATTGGGTCTCTAACAATTCTCTTTGTGGGTTCATGCTAAGCAAGTTTTTCTTGATGAGCTTGTGAGGTTTTGGACAGGTTTCGATGGGGACTTGTGAGCAGTTTTGGACAGGTTTCGATGGGGACTTGTGAGCAGATTTGGACAGGTCCTAGCAGAGGACTTGTGAGCTAGTTTTTGAGAGTTCTATCAGAGAACTTGAGGACAGAGGAGCATTGGTTCTTTGAGAAGAACCTGAGGATAGATTTGGCAAGTCTTTGAGAAGGCTTGTGTGCAGAGGATTGATTTGTTCAAGAGTTGGACAGATCTGACAGACAGAGGAAGACTTGTACTAGACCGACTGACTGTGTTTGGTACAGGTTGTTGAGCTGTTGTGGACGTGATCATAGAAGGCAGAGGTCTCTTAGGCTAAGCATTGAGGATAGGAGGTCTTCGATGGAAAGGAGTTCCACGTGCTGGCAAGAGGTAGAGACAGTTGATCTTCTGAGGGATCATATCCAGAGCAGAGGGGAAGGTATCTCCTTTGAGCAGAGGCTCATAAATTTAGATAGAGGGGAAGGTATCTCCTTTGAGCAGAGGCTCATAAATTCAGATTGGGGGAAGGTATCTCCTTTGGGCCGAGGCTCATAAACATTGTAATTGGGAAGGTTTCCCAAAGAACTTTGAGATAACTTTTAGAGAAAAGTTTTGTGGACGTAGCCCAACCATTCTGGGTGAACCACGTTAAAATTGGTGTCACTTTGTGGATGATATTGTGCATTGTTTTGATATTGCTTTGGGTATATTGCTTTACTATTTTGAAGTATAAAGGAAAAAGTAAAAAGAGGTCTTATACTGTTCACCCCCCCCTCTCAGTATAAGCTTGTGTTCTTCAATTGGTATCAGAGCAGGTGCCTTCGAAAAGTTTAACAACTTGAAGGAAAAGCTAGTAAAGAACACAATGGATCATTCAAGTGGCAATGCAAGACCTATTCTTGATGGGTCAGATTTTGGTCTTTGGAGTGCAAGGATGAAGGTTCATCTAATGGCACTTGGGAATGAGGTTTGGGAAGTGATTGAAGATGAGTACACTATTCCTGTACATGGTCCTAATACTAAAGAAGAAAGGCTCCTACATCACAGGAATTCAAAAGCAATGAATGCAATCCTGAAAGGCTTACAGAAAGCAGATCTCACCAAAGTGATTCACTGCAAGACAACTAGTGAAATGTGGAAACAGTTGAAGGTGGTTCATACAGGTGATACAAATGTCAGAAAGGCCAAGTTGAGACACTTCAAAGGTATGTTTGAACAACTCAAGATGAATGATGATGAAAATATTAGTGACTACATGCTTCGTATGGATGAGGTTGTTAACTCCATGAAAGACTTAGGTCTTGAGCTTGCTGAAAATGATGTTTGTGATAAGATTTTAAGATCTCTTCCTAATAGATTTAGTGAAAATATTTTTGCTATTGAGGAAGCTAAAGATTTGGATAAGTTGAAAAAGGATGAGCTCCATAGTATACTTGCAGCATTTGAGTTGAGAACTCAAGTGAAGGTTGATGTCAAGAAAGAGGCAGATTTCAAGGCTACCAAGAAATCCAAGGGTAAACAACTTCAAGATAGTGATGAGTCTTCTAGTGATGAAGAGGCATATTACAGAAAGAAAGGCAAGTTCTCTAGAAAGCACAAAAGTATGAAAATTTTAAGATGTTTCAATTGTGGAAAGTTTGGTCATTATGCTACTGATCGTACTTGTTCCCAAGAATGAAAGTGATGAAGATAAACAGGATTCTAAGAGCAAGGATTCTGAAAAGCACAAGCATCACAGGAAGAACAAAGATGAGCACAACAATCAAGGAAAGAGGTATTCTCACAAGCACAAGAAGAGTTTCTACCTAGACAAAGCAAGTAAGTGTTCTAGTAGTGATAGTGAAAGTTCTTCAAGTGATAATGAAAATGAGATGTTGTTCATATCAAAAAAGAGGAAGAACCGAAACATAGATTCATTATCATGAAATGTCTTAGATGTGGAAATTTTGGTCACCTTGAGGATGATTGCACAAATAATGATTTGGTTTCTAGTATGTATGAGGATGCTTCAGAAAACTATAAGGAAGATGCATGTATGGTTTTTGAAAAGGGTAGCACCTCTAGTGATAAGAAATCTGAAAAAGGCTTTGATGATTCAAAAAGCAATCAAATAAAGGATCTTGAAAGTGAACTTATTAATGCTCTTAGTGCTTTGAAAAAGGAAAGAAAGAAGAATGCTAGACTCAAGGATAAGTTAGATGAATGTTGTATGGAGAGAGATGATCTTATAGAAAATCTTGACTTCTCTATAGCTAAGACACAAGAACTCAAGGATGAGTTAGAGTCTAAGGTTCTTGAGTATAGTGAGTTAGAACAGAAAATGGCTTCTTTGAAAGAGGAAACTAAAGAGTACAAGGATAAGCTTTACAGGTTTCAAGATAGCTCCAAAAAGGTTAAGTCACTCATCAAAGGTCAAAGAAAGACAACAGATAAAACAGGCCTTGGTTTTGTTAAGCCACACAAGGAACAAGTTGGAGAGTCTAGTAAGAGACTCCAAAAGGAAGAGAGTTCTGATGAGGAAAGTATTTCAGATCATGAGTCCTTGAATGATAGATGCACAGAAACGAAAAATAGAATTCAGAATGAGAAGAAGAAGTTTTCAGGACCTAAGAGGTCAAATAAAGGAAAGTTTCAAGGCAGATGTTTTGCTTGTCACAGGTTTGGTCACATGGCTTCACATTGCATGGCTCAAGTGAAGAAGGTAAATGACAATTTCAGAAGTGCTAGTTTCTTTCAAGGGTATTGCTACTCTTGTCAACAGTTTGGGCACAAGGCAATTTATTGCAAGGCAAATAACAGGAACAGGTTTGGTCAGAATAGGTTTGGTCGGTTTCAGTTTGGTCGAAAGTTTGGTCAGAACAGGTGGATTCAAAGATCAGGTTTACCTCAGAGAAACAACATCGTCAAGTGTTTCAAGTGCAACAATGAAGGTCACATAATCAGACAGTGTAGAGCTGAAATTCCAGAATACAAGAATAGGAACAATGGCATGATCAGGTCCAAGGATCAAGGCATGGACAAGAACAGGGATGAGAACAAGAACAAGAACAGTGACAAGAACAGGAATATGGACAAAGAGTTCAAGAGAAGGCCCGACAAGGAAGTTATAGACGCTGATGATGATCAGTGCCTAATGGGAGTTTTACTCCCACCCCAGAATTAATCACCTCATCAGGAGGTGGGGGAGGGACTAAGCTAAGAGGCTCATTCTTAGTCCCGAGCCCCAAAGGTGGCCCTTTGCCATTGATGACAAAGGGGGAGAGATATGAGTAAGGGGGAGAGCTTCAAAGTGAAGAGGAAAGCTTCAAGTCGGGGGAGCAAAACTTCAAAGGAAGATTCTCAGTTGTGGGCACAGTTGGTCAGTTGTTAGCACAGTTGGTTTCAGTTTTGGCTCTTGAGAAGTGTTTTCAGTAAAGGTTTGCCATCAATGACAAAGGGGGAGATTGTTGGCAATTTTGGGTACTTTGGGTACATTGCCTTTGCTCAAGTGTATAAGTTGTCATTGATGTCAAAAGGCATTTTTGTGTTGATATCAAAAAGAGTGTGATGTCAAAAATATCTTGAGAAGCTTCATAATGTTAAAGGGTTTTTATTAAAACCATGGTGACAAGGTTAAAGGTTTTTCTTAAAACCATTTGGACTCATTAAGGGTTTTTATTAAAACCAAGCTTAACTTAATGCAAAGGTTTTTACTTCTTGAAAAACCTTGAAGGTCCATGTTTATTATTAATAATTAAATTAACTCAAACCTTTGACAAAGGTCTAAGTTTAATTTATTATTAATAAAATAATAATTATTATTATTTTAATTATTATTAAAGGGTCTTTTAACCCTTAAGCGACGCACATAAAGAATTCATTCGCCGACGTGTTGCCATCGTTGGAGGAGCGCCGACGTCAAACAATTAAGGAGAAATGGCTATATAAGTGGGGATGATTTTCTAAAGTAATGGTACCATCGATCGATGCAATTTCGTAGCTTTGTGTCCTCCGTAAAAGCGATGTTTTTCATTGTATTTCGTTGTCCATCCATATTGAATTGCCCAAGATTTTCTTGCGCTTGACGTCCGACAGATTGCGTTTCTCTGACATTTGATAAGACTGCGAACTATGTTTTCTGGGAGTTACGTTTTTGGACAGCGCTCATGATGATGGTGGTGGCTTGAGGAAAACGTTTACGTTTTCAAATCCTTGGCGATTGAAGGAAGACAACACATAGGATTACATTATATTTTTCATTGGGCACTTGTGCTCCAATGGTGGTGGTGTGTTGAGTGAAGAAGCATTGGGCAGAGGTGCCAAGTTTGACCCATGTTGTGGGCAATTTCGTCTTGGTCGTGATGCACGAGGATAGCAGCAATGAAAGCGCTTTAGCATTTGTGGTGGTGTTATTCATTTTCTCCAAAGGTTGGAGAACTAAGGTTGGCCAAGGTATATCTTTTATTATTTGCTTGGAGTATTTTGAGTTGACTTGGCAAATATAATTGATGGAGGTATAAGGTTAAGTTGTCATATTTTGCTTTGACATTATTTTATTGATGTTTAAATACTTAAGTGGAGTAATAAGGTGTAATAGAGGTTTTACTTTTTTTTTTTATTATTTATTTCTTTTTATTCTAACCCTAACTTGGTTGGAAGTTTGAGAGTTGTGTGTGGTGACAACTTGAAGGTTCAATTATCTTCTACTCCAATAAGGTATGGGCACATTCTTCTTATGAGTATGATTGGTGTATGTTTTCTAAAATAAGGTTGGAGTGAAAAGGTATTCTACTAGGTATCCTTTGGCTAGGTGTAAATCCTATTTTCTGGTTTGTTGAAGACTACTTATGCATTGTTATCCTTAAGGAGAGTTTTTGGTGAATGCATAATTTCTGGTTTGAGATAGTGGAAGCTTTGTGCACTAGGGTTTATATTTGTGAGTCTAGCTACTTGCATTGAGTTGGTGGAACCCTTGGTTGGCTGTTTTGAGTTTGATGGTTGAGTTGCTTCCATAGAGGTTGTTTGATCAAGTTATTGCTTTACTTGATTCATGATATTGGGCTTACTCCATTGAGTTGATTTGAGCAAGTTATTCTTTGCATTTGGTGATATTGTGTTGGTGGCTATTTTGTTCAAATATATTTGGAGGGAAAAGGATTTCTACTTGTTTCCTTTTCTTGTGATGATTGGTTGAATGCTTCAAGGTTAATGTTGAGTTGAATGATGTTGGTTAAACCTTGTCTATAAGCATTGTTGTTAAAGCCCTAATTGGTTGAGAAAAGATATTGGTTGTGGAAAGAACATGAGTATCATTGTTATATGAGATATTGCATGGTTGGCAATTGTTGGGTTGTGTTTCATGTTCTTGAGAAAAGCATACTACATCTATCTTATTCTTTTGAGATTGAGATTGAGTTGAGATTGAGATTGGGAGTTAAGTATAGAACATATTGAGTCTCTAACAATTCTCTTTATGCTTCTATGAGGTTGATGAATCACATTGGGTCTCTAACAATTCTCTTTGTGGGTTCATGCTAAGCAAGTTTTTCTTGGTGAGCTTGTGAGGTTTTGGACAGGTTTCGATGGGGACTTGTGAGCAAGCTTTTGGACAGTTTCGATGGGGACTTGTGAGCAGATTTGGACAGGTCCTAGCAGAGGACTTGTGAGCTGGTTTTGAGAGTTCTATCAGAGAACTTGAGGACAGAGGAGCATTGGTTCTTTGAGAAGAACCTGAGGACAGATTTGGCAAGTCTTTGAGAAGGCTTGTGTGTAGAGGATTGATTTGTTCAAGAGTTGGACAGATCTGACAGACAGAGGAAGACTTGTACTAGACCGATTGACTATGTTTGGTACAAGTTGCTGAGCTGCTGTGGACGTGATCATAGAAGGCAGAGGTCTCTTAGGCTAAGCATTGAGGACAGGAGGTCTTCGATGGAAAGGAGTTCCACGTGTTGGCAAGAGGTAGAGACAGTTGATCTTCTGAGGGATCATTTCCAGAGCAGAGGGGAAGGTATCTCCTTTGAGCAGAGGCTCATAAATTTAGATTGGGGGAAGGTATCTCCTTTGAGCAGAGGCTCATAAATTCAGATTGGGGGAAGGTATCTCCTTTGGGCCGAGGCTCATAAACATTGTAATTGGGAAGGTTTCCCAAAGAACTTTGAGATAACTTTTAGAGAAAAGTTTTGTGGACGTAGCCTAGCCATTCTGGGTGAACCACGTTAAAATTGGTGTCACTTTGTGGATGATATTGTGCATTGTTTTGATATTGCTTTGGGTATATTGCTTTACTATTTTGAAGTATAAAGGAAAAAGTAAAAAGAGGTCTTATACTATTCACCCCCCCTCTCAGTATAAGCTTGTGTTCTTCAATTGGTATCAGAGCAGGTGCCTTCGAAAAGTTTAACAGACTTGAAGGAAAAGCTAGTAAAGAACACAATGGATCATTCAAGTGGCAATGCAACACCTATTCTTGATGGGTCAGATTTTGGTCTTTGGAGTGCAAGGATGAAGGTTCATCTAATGGCACTTGGGAATGAGGTATGGGAAGTGATTGAAGATGAGTACACTATTCCTGTACATGGTCCTAATACTAAAGAAGAAAGGCTCCTACATCACAACAATTCAAAAGCAATGAATGCAATCCTGAAGGCAGATCTCACCAAAGTGATTCATTGCAAGACAGCTAGTGAAATGTGGAAACAGATTGAAGGTGGTTCATACAGGTGATACAAATGTCAGAAAGGCCAAGTTGAGACACTTCAAAGGTATGTTTGAACAACTCAAGATGAATGATGATGAAAATATTAGTGACTACATGCTTCGTATGGATGAGGTTGTTAACTCCATGAAAGACTTAGGTCTTGAGCTTGCTGAAAATGATGTTTGTGATAAGATTTTAAGATCTCTTCCTAATAGATTTAGTGAAAATATTTTTGCTATTGAGGAAGCTAAATATTTGGATAAGTTGAAAAAGGATGAGCTCCATAGTATACTTGCAGCATTTGAGTTGAGAACTCAAGTGAAGGTTGATGTCAAGAAAGAGGCGGCTTTCAAGGCTACCAAGAAATCCAAGGGTAAACAACTTCAAGATAGTGATGAGTCTTCTAGTGATGAAGAGGCATATTACAAGCAAGAAAGGCAAGTTCTCTAGAAAGCACAAAAGTATGAAAAATATAAGATGTTTCAATTGTGGAAAGTTTGGTCATTATGCTACTGATCGTACTTGTTCCCAAGAATGAAAGTGATGAAGATAAACAGGATTCTAAGAGCAAGGATTCTGAAAAGCACAAGCATCACAAGAAGAACAAAGATGAGCACAACAATCAAGGAAAGAGGTATTCTCACAAGCACAAGAAGAGTTTCTACCTAGACAAAGCAAGTAAGTGTTCTAGTAGTGATAGTGAAAGTTCTTCAAGTGATAATGAAAATGAGATGTTGTTCATATCAGAAAAAGAGGAAGAACCGAAACATAGATTCATTATCATGAAATGTCTTAGATGTGGAAATTTTGGTCACCTTGAGGATGATTGCACAAATAATGATTTGGTTTCTAGTATGTATGAGGATGCTTCAGAAAACTATAAGGAAGATGCATGTATGGTTTTTGAAAAGGGTAGCACCTCTAGTGATAAGAAATCTGAAAAAGGCTTTGATGATTCAAAAAGCAATCAAATAAAGGATCTTGAAAGTGAACTTATTAATGCTCTTAGTGCTTTGAAAAAGGAAAGAAAGAAGAATGCTAGACTCAAGGATAAGTTAGATGAATGTTGTATGGAGAGAGATGATCTTATAGAAAATCTTGATTTCTCTATAGCTAAGACACAAGAACTCAAGGATGAGTTAGAGTCTAAGGTTCTTGAGTATAGTGAGTTAGAACAGAAAATGGCTTCTTTGAAAGAGGAAACTAAAGAGTACAAGGATAAGCTTTACAGGTTTCAAGATAGCTCCAAAAAGGTTAAGTCACTCATCAAAGGTCAAAGAAAGACAACAGATAAAACAGGCCTTGGTTTTGTTAAGCCACACAAGGAACAAGTTGGAGAGTCTAGTAAGAGACTCCAAAAGGAAGAGAGTTCTGATGAGGAAAGTATTTCAGATCATGAGTCCTTGAATGATAGATGCACAGAAATAGAAAACAGAATTCAGAATGAGAAGAAGAAGTTTTCAGGACCCAAGAGGTCAAATAAAGGAAAGTTTCAAGGCAGATGTTTTGCTTGTCACAGGTTTGGTCACATGGCTTCACATTGCATGGCTCAAGTGAAGAAGGTAAATGACAATTTCAGAAGTGCTAGTTTCTTTCAAGGGTATTGCTACTCTTGTCAATAGTTTGGGCACAAGGCAGTTTATTGCAAGGCAAATAACAGGAACAGGTTTGGTCAAAACAGGTTTGGCCAGAATAGGTTTGGTCAGAATAGGTTTGGTCAGAACAGGTGGATTCAAAGATCAGGTTTACCTCAGAGAAACAACATCGTCAAGTGTTTCAAGTGCAACAATGAAGGTCACATAATCAGACAGTGTAGAGCTGAAATTCTAGAATACAGGAATAGGAACAGTGGCATGATCAGGTCCAAGGATCAAGGCATGGACAAGAACAGGGATGAGAACAAGAACAAGAACAGTGACAAGAACAGGAATATGGACAAAGAGTTCAAGAGAAGGCCCGACAAGGAAGTTATAGACGCCGATGATGATCAGTGCCTAATGGGAGTTTTACTCCCACCCCAGAATTAATCACCTCATCGGGAGGTGGGGGAGGGACTAAGCTAAGAGGCTCATTCTTAGTCCCGAGCCCCAAAGGTGGCCCTTTGCCATTGATGACAAAGGGGGAGAGATATGAGTAAGGGGGAGAGCTTCAAAGTGAAGAGGAAAGCTTCAAGTCAGGGGGAGCAAAACTTCAAAGGAAGATTCTCGGTTGTGGGCACAGTTGGTCGGTTGTTAGCACAGTTGGTTTCAGTTTTGGCTCTTGAGAAGTGTTTTCAGTAAAGGTTTGCCATCAATGACAAAGGGGGAGATTGTTGGCAATTTTGGGTACTTTGGGTACATTGCCTTTGCTCAAGTGTATAAGTTGTCATTGATGTCAAAAGGCATTTTTGTGTTGATATCAAAAAGAGTGTGATGTCAAAAATATCTTGAGAAGCTTCATAATGTTAAAGGGTTTTTATTAAAACCATGGTGACAAGGTTAAAGGTTTTTCTTAAAACCATTTGGACTCATTAAGGGTTTTTATTAAAACCAAGCTTAACTTAATGCAAAGGTTTTTACTTCTTGAAAAACCTTGAAGGTCCATGTTTATTATTAATAATTAAATTAACTCAAACCTTTGACAAAGGTCTAAGTTTAATTTATTATTAATAAAATAATAATAATTATTATTTTAATTATTATTAAAGGGTCTTTTAACCCTTAAGCGACGCACATAAAGAATTCATTCGCCGACGTGTTGCCATCGTTGGAGGAGCGTCGACGTCAAACAATTAAGGAGAAATGGCTATATAAGTGGGGATGATTTTCTAAAGTAATGGTACCATCGATCGATGCAATTTCGTAGCTTTGTGTCCTTCGAAAAAGCGATGTTTTTCGTTGTATTTCGTTGTCCATCCATATTGAATTGCCCAAGATTTTCTTGCGCTTGACGTCCGACAGATTGCGTTTCTCTGACATTTGATAAGACTGCGAACTATGTTTTCTGGGAGTTACATTTTTGGACAGCGCTCATGATGATGGTGGTGGCTTGAGGAAAACGTTTACGTTTTCAAATCCTTGGCGATTGAAGGAAGACAACACATAGGATTACATTATATTTTTCATTGGGCACTTGTGCTCCAATGGTGGTGGTGTGTTGAGTGAAGAAGCGTTGGGCAGAGGTGCCAAGTTTGACCCATGTTGTGGGCAATTTCATCTTGGTCGTGATGCACGAGGATAGCAGCAATGAAAGTGCTTTAGCATTTGTGGTGGTGTTATTCATTTTCTCCAAAGGTTGGAGAACTAAGGTTGGCCAAGGTATATCTTTTATTATTTTCTTGGAGTATTTTGAGTTGACTTGGCAAATATAATTGATGGAGGTATAAGGTTAAGTTGTCATATTTTGCTTTGACATTATTTTATTGATGTTTAATGCTTATGTGGAGTAATAAGGTGTAAAGAGGTTTTACAAAAAGTATAAATAAGTTTAATTTGATCTTCATTATTGTATATTTTTTATAGTTCTAACCCTAACTTGGTTGGAAGTTTGAGAGTTGTGTGTGGTGACAGACTTGAAGGTTCAATTATCTTCTACTCCAATAAGGTATGGGCACATTCTTCTTATGAGTATGATTGGTGTATGTTTTCTGAAATAAGGTTGGAGTGAAAAGGTATTCTACTAGGTATCCTTTGGCTAGGTGTAAATCCTATTTTCTGGTTTGTTGAAGACTACTTATGCATTGTTATCCTTAAGGAGAGTTTTTGGTGAATGCATAATTTTTGGTTTGAGATAGTGGAAGCTTTGTGCACTAGGGTTTATATTTGTGAGTCTAGCTACTTGCATTGAGTTGGTGGAACCCTTGGTTGGCTGTTTTGAGTTTGATGGTTGAGTTGCTTCCATAGAGGTTGTTTGATCAAGTTATTGCTTTACTTGATTCATGATATTGGGCTTACTCCATTGAGTTGATTTGAGCAAGTTATTCTTTGCATTTGGTGATATTGTGTTGGTGGCTATTTTGTTCAAATATCTTTGGAGGGAAAAGGATTTCTACTTGTTTCCTTTTCTTGTGATGATTGGTTGAATGCTTCAAGGTTAATGTTGAGTTGAATGATGTTGGTTAAACCTTGTCTATAAGCATTGTTGTTAAAGCCCTAATTGGTTGAGAAAAGATATTGGTTGTGGAAAGAACATGAGTATCATTGTTATATGAGATATTGCATGGTTGGCAATTGTTGGGTTGTGTTTCATGTTCTTGAGAAAAGCATACTACATCTATCTTATTCTTTTGAGATTGAGATTGAGTTGAGATTGATATTGGGAGTTAAGTATAGAACATATTGAGTCTCTAACAATTCTCTTTATGCTTCTATGAGGTTGATGAATCACATTGGGTCTCTAACAATTCTCTTTGTGGGTTCATGCTAAGCAAGTTTTTCTTGGTGAGCTTGTTGAGGTTTTGGACAGGTTCGATGGGGACTTGTGAGCAGTTTTGGATAGGTTTCGATGGGGACTTGTGAGCAGATTTGGACAGGTCCTAGCAGAGGACTTGTGAGCTGGTTTTTGAGAGTTCTATCAGAGAACTTGAGGACAGAGGAGCATTGGTTCTTTGAGAAGAACTTGAGGACAGATTTGGCAAGTCTTTGAGAAGGCTTGTGTGTAGAGGATTGATTTGTTCAAGAGTTGGACAGATCTGACAGACAGAGGAAGACTTGTACTAGACCGACTGACTGTGTTTGGTACAGGTTCTTGAGCTGCTGTGGACGTGATCATAGAAGGCAGAGGTCTCTTAGGCTAAGCATTGAGGACAGGAGGTCTTCGATGGAAAGGAGTTCCACGTGCTGGCAAGAGGTAGAGGCAGTTGATCTTCTGAGGGATCATATCCAGAGCGAGAGGGAAGGTATCTCCTTTGAGCAGAGGCTCATAAATTTAGATAGAGGGGAAGGTATCTCCTTTGAGCAGAGGCTCATAAATTCAGATTGGGGGAAGGTATCTCCTTTGGGCCGAGGCTCATAAACATTGTAATTGGGAAGGTTTCCCAAAGAACTTTGAGATAACTTTTAGAGAAAAGTTTTGTGGACGTAGCCCAGCCATTCTGGGTGAACCACGTTAAAATTGGTGTCACTTTGTGGATGATATTGTGCATTGCTTTGATATTGCTTTGGGTATATTGCTTTACTATTTTGAAGTATAAAGGAAAAAGTAAAAAGAGGTCTTATACTGTTCACCCCCCCTCTCAGTATAAGCTTGTGTTCTTCAATTGGTATCAGAGCAAGTGCCTTCGAAAAGTTTAACAGCTTGAAGGAAAAGCTAGTAAAGAACACAATGGATCATTCAAGTGGCAATGCAGAACCTATTCTTGATGGGTCAGATTTTGGTCTTTGGAGTGCAAGGATGAAGGTTCATCTAATGGCACTTGGGAATGAGGTATGGGAAGTGATTGAAGATGAGTACACTATTCCTGTACATGGTCCTAATACTAAAGAAGAAAGGCTCCTACATCACAAGAATTCAAAAGCAATGAATGCAATCCGGAAAGGCTTACAGAAAGTAGATCTCACCAAAGTGATTCACTGCAAGACAACTAGTGAAATGTGGAAACAGATGAAGGTGGTTCATATAGGTGATACAAATGTCAGAAAGGCCAAGTTGAGACACTTCAAAGGTATGTTTGAACAACTCAAGATGAATGATGATGAAAATATTAGTGACTACATGCTTCGTATGGATGAGGTTGTTAACTCCATGAAAGACTTAGGTCTTGAGCTTGCTGAAAATGATGTTTGTGATAAGATTTTAAGATCTCTTCCTAATAGATTTAGTGAAAATATTTTTGCTATTGAGGAAGCTAAAGATTTGGATAAGTTGAAAAAGGATGAGCTCCATAGTATACTTGCAACATTTGAGTTGAGAACTCAAGTGAAGGTTGATGTCAAGAAAGAGGCAACTTTCAAGGCTACCAAGAAATCCAAGGGTAAAAGGCTTCAAGAGAGTGATGAGTCTTCTAGTGATGAAGAGGCATATTACAGAAAGAAAGGCAAGTTCTCTAGAAAACACAAAAGTATGAAAAATATAAGATGTTTCAATTGTGGAAAGTTTGGTCATTATGCTACTGATTGTACTTTTCCCAAGAATGAAAGTGATGAAGATAAACAGGATTCTAAGAGCAAGGATTCAGAAAAGCACAAGCATCACAGGAAGAACAAAGATGAGCACAACAATCAAGGAAAGAGGTATTCTCACAAGCACAAGAAGAGTTTCTACCTAGACAAAGCAAGTAAGTGTTCTAGTAGTGATAGTGAAAGTTCTTCAAGTGATGATGAAAATGAGATGTTGTTCATATCGAAAAAAGAGGAAGAACCGAAACATAGATTCATTATCATGAAATGTCTTAGATGTGGAAATTTTGGTCACCTTGAGGATGATTGTACAAATAATGATTTGGTTTCTAGTATGTATGAGGATGCTTCAGAAAACTATAAGGAAGATGCATGTATGGTTTTTGAAAAAGGTAGCACCTCTAGTGATAAGAAATCCGAAAAAGGCTTTGATGATTCAGAAAGCAAACAAATAAAGGATGTTGAAAGTGAACTTATTAATGCTCTTAGTGCTTTGAAAAAGGAAAGAAAGAAGAATGCTAGACTCAAGGATAAGTTAGATGAATGTTGTATGGAGAGAGATGATCTTATAGAAAATCTTGATTTCTCTATAGCTAAGACACAAGAACTCAAGGATGAGTTAGAGTCTAAGGTTCTTGAGTATAGTGAGTTAGAACAGAAAATGGCTTCTTTGAAAGAGGAAACTAAAGAGTACAAGGATAAGCTTTACGAGGTTTCAAGATAGCTCCAAAAAGGTTAAGTCACTCATCAAAGGTCAAAGAAAGACAACAGATAAAACAGGCCTTGGTTTTGTTAAGCCACACAAGGAACAAGTTGGAGAGTCTAGTAAGAGACTCCAAAAGGAAGAGAGTTCTAATGAGGAAAGTATTTCAGATCATGAGTCCTTGAATGATAGATGCACAAAAATGGAAAACAGAATTCAGAATGAGAAGAAGAAGTTTTCAGGACCCAAGAGGTCAAATAAAGGAAAGTTTCAAGGCAGATGTTTTGCTTGTCACAAGTTTGGTCACATGGCTTCACATTGCATGGCTCAAGTGAAGAAGGTAAATGACAATTTCAGAAGTGCTAGTTTCTTTCAAGGGTATTGCTACTCTTGTCAACAGTTTGGGCACAAGGCGATTTATTGCAAGGCAAATAACAGGAACAGGTTTGGTCAGAACAGGTGGATTCAAAGATCAGGTTTACCTCAGAGAAACAACAACGTCAAGTGTTTCAAGTGCAACAATGAAGGTCACATAATCGGACAGTGTAGAGTTGAAATTCTAGAATACAGGAACAGGAACAATGGCATGATCAGGTCCAAGGATCAAGGCATGGACAAGAACAGGGATGAGAACAAGAACAAGAACAATGACAAGAACAGGAATATGGACAAAGAGTTCAAGAGAAGGCCCGACAAGGAAGTTATAGACGTTGATGATGATCAGTGCCTAATGGGAGTTTTACTCCCACCCCGAAATTAATCACCTCATCGGGAGGTGGGGGAGGGACTAAGCTAAGAGGCTCATTCTTAGTCCCGAGCCCCAAAGGTGGCCCTTTGCCATTGATGACAAAGGGGGAGAGATATGAGTAAGGGGGAGAGCTTCAAAGTGAAGAGGAAAGCTTCAAGTCGGGGGGAGCAAAACTTCAAAGGAAGATTCTCGGTTGTGGGCACGGTTGGTCAATTGTTAGCATAGTTGGTTTCAGTTTTGGCTCTTGAGAAGTGTTTTCAGTAAAGGTTTGCCATCAATGACAAAGGGGGAGATTGTTGGCAATTTTGGGTACTTTGGGTACATTGCCTTTGCTCAAGTGTATAAGTTGTCATTGATGTCAAAAGGCATTTTTGTGTTGATATCAAAAAGAGTGTGATGTCAAAAATATCTTGAGAAGCTTCATAATGTTAAAGGGTTTTTATTAAAACCATGGTGACAAGGTTAAAGGTTTTTCTTAAAACCATTTGGACTCATTAAGGGTTTTTATTAAAACCAAGCTTAACTTAATGCAAAGGTTTTTACTTCTTGAAAAACCTTGAAGGTCCATGTTTATTATTAATAATTAAATTAACTCAAACCTTTGACAAAGGTCTAAGTTTAATTTATTATTAATAAAATAATAATAATTATTATTTTAATTATTATTAAAGGGTCTTTTAACCCTTAAGCGATGCACATAAAGAATTCATTCGCCGACGTGTTGCCATCGTTGGAGGAGCGTCGACGTCAAACAATTAAGGAGAAATGGCTATATAAGTGGGGATGATTTTCTAAAGTAATGGTACCATCGATCGATGCAATTTCGTAGCTTTGTGTCCTCCGAAAAAGCGATGTTTTTTGTTGTATTTCGTTGTCCATCCATATTGAATTGCCCAAGCTTTTCTTGTGCTTGACGTCCGCAGATTGCGTTTCTTTGACATTTGATAAGACTGCGAACTATGTTTTCTGGGAGTTACGTTTTTGGACAGCGCTGATGATGATGGTGGTGGCTTGAGGAAAACGTTTACGTTTTCAAATCCTTGGCGATTGAAGGAAGACAACACATAGGATTACATTATATTTTTCATTGGGCACTTGTGCTCCAATGGTGGTGGTGTGTTGAGTGAAGAAGCGTTGGGCAGAGGTGCCAAGTTTGACCCATGTTGTGGGCAATTTCGTCTTGGTCGTGATGCACGAGGATAGCAGCAATGAAAGCGCTTTAGCATTGGTGGTGGTGTTATTCATTTTCTCCAAAGGTTGGAGAACTAAGGTTGGCCAAGGTATATCTTTTATTATTTGCTTGGAGTATTTTGAGTTGACTTGGCAAATATAATTGATGGAGGTATAAGGTTAAGTTGTCATATTTTGCTTTGACATTATTTTATTGATGTTTAATGCTTATGTGGAGTAATAAGGTGTAAAGAGGTTTTACTTTGTTTGTATATTATACTTGTGGTGGTTGTTATTAAGTTGGAGAAATAAGGTGTTAATTTGGATCTTCATTATTGTATATTGTTGTATAGTTTCTAACCCTAACTTGGTTGGAAGTTTGAGAGTTGTGTGTGGTGACAGCTTGAAGGTTCAATTATCTTCTACTCCAATAAGGTATGGGCACATTCTTCTTATGAGTATGATTGGTGTATGTTTTCTGAAATAAGGTTGGAGTGAAAAGGTATTCTACTAGGTATCCTTTGGCTAGGTGTAAATCCTATTTTCTGGTTTGTTGAAGACTACTTATGCATTGTTATCCTTAAGGAGAGTTTTTGGTGAATGCATAATTTTTGGTTTGAGATAGTGGAAGCTTTGTGCACTAGGGTTTATATTTGTGAGTCTAGCTACTTGCATTGAGTTGGTGGAACCCTTGGTTGGCTGTTTTGAGTTTGATGGTTGAGTTGCTTCCATAGAGGTTGTTTGATCAAGTTATTGCTTTACTTGATTCATGATATTGGGCTTACTCCATTGAGTTGATTTGAGCAAGTTATTCTTTGCATTTGGTGATATTGTGTTGGTGGCTGTTTTGTTCAAATATCTTTGGAGGGAAAAGGATTTCTACTTGTTTCCTTTTCTTGTGATGATTGGTTGAATGCTTCAAGGTTAATGTTGAGTTGAATGATGTTGGTTAAACCTTGTCTATAAGCATTGTTGTTAAAGCCCTAATTGGTTGAGAAAAGATATTGGTTGTGGAAAGAACATGAGTATCATTGTTATATGAGATATTGCATGGTTGGCAATTGTTGGGTTGTGTTTCATGTTCTTGAGAAAAGCATACTACATCTATCTTATTCTTTTGAGATTGAGATTGAGTTGAGATTGATATTGGGAGTTAAGTATAGAACATATTGAGTCTCTAACAATTCTCTTTATGCTTCTATGAGGTTGATGAATCACATTGGGTCTCTAACAATTCTCTTTGTGGGTTCATGCTAAGCAAGTTTTTCTTGGTGAGCTTGCTGAGGTTTTGGACAGGTTTCGGTGGGGACTTGTGAGCAGGTTTTGGATAGGTTTCGGTGGGGACTTGTGAGCAGATTTGGACAGGTCCTAGCAGAGGACTTGTGAGCTAGTTTTTGAGAGTTCTATCAGAGAACTTGAGGACAGAGGAGCATTGGTTCTTTGAGAAGAACCCGAGGACAGATTTGGCAAGTCTTTGAGAAGGCTTGTGTGTAGAGGATTGATTTGTTCAAGAGTTGGACAGATCTGACGGACAGAGGAAGACTTGTACTAGACCGACTGACTGTGTTTGGTACAAGTTGCTGAGCTGTTGTGGACGTGATCATAGAAGGCAGAGGTCTCTTAGGCTAAGCATTGAGGATAGGAGGTCTTCGGTGGAAAGGAGTTCCACGTGCTGGCAAGAGGTAGAGACAGTTGATCTTCTGAGGGATCATATCCAGAGCAGAGGGGAAGGTATCTCCTTTGAGCAGAGGCTCATAAATTCAGATAGAGGGGAAGGTATCTCCTTTGAGCAGAGGCTCATAAATTCAGATTGGGGGAAGGTATCTCCTTTGGGCCGAGGCTCATAAACATTGTAATTGGGAAGGTTTCCCAAAGAACTTTGAGATAACTTTTAGAGAAAAGTTTTGTGGACGTAGCCCAACCATTTTGGGTGAACCACGTTAAAATTGGTGTCACTTTGTGGATGATATTGTGCATTGTTTTGATATTGCTTTGGGTATATTGCTTTACTATTTTGAAGTATAAAGGAAAAAGTAAAAAGAGGTCTTATACTGTTCACCCCCCCCTCTCAGTATAAGCTTGTGTTCTTCAATAAAATCAAGACTTGGAACTGGAAAGAGTTTGGGGATGTTCATAAAAAAAACATGAAGTTATTGCTCATCTTAAAAATTTGAATAAGAAAATCCGTTTAGATGGCCTCACAGACAAGAGAAGTGTAGATGAAATTAAACTCACAACTCGGTTAGAGGAATGGGAAAAAAGAGAAGAAATCTTATGGAAGCAAAAATCTAGAATTCAATGGCTTAAATAAGGAGATCGAAACACAAATTTCTTCCACAAATATCTTCTAGCTCGAAGATCTCACAACTTTATTTCTTCCTTAAAATTAGATTATGGAGATGTTGTTTATACTTGGGATGGCATGAACTCTATTGTTGTTGATTACTTTTCCAATATTTTTTCTGCTACTCCCCTTGACTTAGCTTCACAATATAATGTTCTTCAAGCAATCCCTTCTCTTATCACTTACGAGGAGAACTCTATTTTGACTACTCCTATTACTATCAATGAGCTTCAACAAGTACTTTTTAAAATGCAAAAAGGGAAAACCCCGAGTCCTGATGGTTTTCCTATTGAGTTCTACCAAGAGTTCTGGGATATCCTTCATGTTTATTTATTAGAGGTGGTGGAAGAAGCCAGGAAAGCCAAAGAAATTTTGAAGGTTATCAATAAAACTTATATTACTCTTGTTCCAAAAGCTCAAGAGGTTGATCATATCTCAACTTTTAGACCTATTGCTTTATGTAATGTTCTTCTCAAAATCATTACTAAAATCATGGCGGAAAGGTTGAAGCCTCTTTTGCATAAGATTATTTCCCCAGAGCAAGGGGGTTATGTGGAAGGACATCAAATAGTAGATGAGATAGTTATTGCTCAAGAAGCCATCCATTCCATGGATATGTAAAATTCCCCTTCCATGTTCATTCGGTTAGACTTATCCAAAGCTTATGACAGAGTGGATTGGCACTTCCTTATCAAAGTTTTGAGGTAATTTGGTTTCTCTAAGGATTGGATGGATTGGATTATGGGATGTATATCTTCAGTTTCCTACTTAGTTCTTATCAATGGTAGGCCTTCTCAGTCTTTCCCATCTTCCAGAGGTATTAGGCAAGGTGACCCGCTATGCCCTTATTTATTCATCATTCTTCCTTAATGTTTGGGTAGGACTATAACCAAAAAGAGGGAAAATAAAACCCTTGAGGGAGTTACCATTGCTCATGGAGCTAGACCTATCTCTCATCTTCAATTTGTGGATGACTCTACTCTTTTAGGTAAAGCTACAGTTAAGGAAGCTTCTAATATTAAGCAAATCATTAGTCTGTTTTTCTAAGGCTATCGGGCAGTTTATCAATGAAGACAAATCTAAAGTTATTTTCTTTCACTTCTCTGCTAGACAGGAATCCATGGTCTTGGATAAACTAAGATATAAGAAGACCTCTCTTCCAATCACTTATTTAGGTATTCCCATAAATATTCAAAGGCAGAAAAATAAATATTGGAATTGGTTGTTGGACAAAGTCAAGAAGAAAATTGGAAAGTGGACCAACAAGTGGCTTTCTTCTGGGGGTAGAATCACCTTGGTAAAATCAGTCCTTCAAGCTATTCCTATTTATGTTTCTTCCATTTTGAATATCCCAAAGGTTGTTCTTGGAGAATTGGATCAAATCAGTCATCGTTTCCTTTGGAGTGGTACTAAGGAGAAAAGAAAATGGGCCTTGGTGAAATGGGATACTTTATGTCTTCCTAAGAGTGAAGGGGGGTTAGGATTATGGTCTTCAATTAATAACAACAAAGCTTTAGCTGCTAAATTATATTGGAGGATGTTGCATAACCCCAATGCTCTTTGGGCCATTAATCTCCGTGCTAAATATGCTAAGAATAAAAGTCCTGAAGACCTTGTTCACTATCAACTTCCTACCAAAGGTTCTCCCATTTTAGTAGTTCTTAAGACTGGTGAGGATTTGATAAAGAAAAAATTATTTTGGATCATTCATAATGGTCAACATGCAAATTTTTGGACAGATTCTTGGGATGGTCACAAGCCTTTGATAACTCAGTTTCCCGATTGGAGGCCTTGGATGGAGGAGCTTCATCGAGCTAATTGGATAAAGGTGGCTAATTACTGTCGATACCATATTGGTAATTCAAAGGTTGGTAGATATTGGATCCCTATTGAGTACTGGCCTATTCAAATCCTAGAAAGGCAAAGACAAGATATCCAAGGCATCCTTCATATGAGATCCCTCTCTTGGTCCCATGAAAAAGATTGTTTTGGATGGAACAACACTACTAAGGGTGAGTATTTAGTTGCTCAAGGTTATTTGACCTTATGCCATAATAATCCCAACCATTCTTCTGACATATTTTCTCGATTGTGGGCTCAAAATATTTGGCCTAAGGTGAGGTTCTTTAATTGGCTTTTATTGCATCGTAGGGTGCTTACTGGTGAGCAACTTATGAAGCGTGGTTTTCATGGCCCTTTTAGATGTGAAATGTGTGAAGAGAATGTAGAAAATATCAACCATATTTTTATTGAGTGTACTTTAGCCTCTGAGCTTTGGAGGAGAATGGCCACTTTACTTGGCTTACAATGGTCCAATTTTTTTACTTTTGAACAACTTTGGAGGGATTGGCCTAATCAAGAGGGTGTTGATCATTTTATTAGGTAGTTAGTTTGGATGGGTTCTACCATTCTTCTTTGGAATATTTGGAATGAAAGGAACAACCAAATTTTTAATCAAGATAGGAAGGATATTCACTATATTTGGCAAAAGACCATAGCCAACTTAGTTGAATCAGTCCATCATCTCCTTAATCACCCCCAAAACTCCCACCAAATATGGGATCAAGTGATGCAAATATTGAAGATTAAACCTTCTAAGGGCAACCAACTTAAAGGGAATGTGAGTATTAGTAAGATGGATAGGAATAGAAATTGGCAACCTCCTCCTAAGGATTTTGGAAAAGTCAATACTGATGGAGCCTCTAGAGGGAACCCTGGAAAAGCCGATGTGGGAGGAATTGGTAGACTTTCGGATGGCTCCCTGGTTTTTACTTTTGCTGAGAATTTGGGTATTCTTTCCAATAACCTTGCTTGAGGGGTATGGTATCCTCGGAGGCCTTCAGGAGGCTACTAAGGTTGGATGGGAAAAGGTGTTAGTTGAGTTCGACTCTCAACTTATGATTAATCTCTTGAAGAATCCTTCTAAGAATCATAAGGTGGATTGGAGAATAAAAATAATTATTGAGAAGATTCAGTTAATCTAGATGGGATTTTTGAAAGTTGATTACAATCATGTGGTCGAGAGATCAAAACAAGAGTGTTGATGCTTTAGCTAATTGGGCTTTGGACAAAGGTGATCTTACTTGTTATGGCCACCCTCCTATATGGTGGGCTTCTCAAATTAGGGAAGCTCTTCTTTCTATCATTTCTTTGGATGGCTCCGAGTTCGAAGGTACCTAGTTTCTTCTTGTTTTTTTTTGCTTCTCTTTGGTTCATTCAGTTTTTTTTAGTTCCCTAGCTCATTCTATTCTTTATTTTGTTTCCTCTGTTGGTTCTTGCCTTAATAGTCTTCTCGGTCTAGATAGGTCATTGTTTTGTTCATTTTTTATTTCTTTTTTCTTTTTTGTTTTTTTTGTTTAGTTTTTTAAGGTGGGTGGGTTTTTTATTTTGTTTTGTTTTTGTGTTCTTTGTGTTGTTTTTTGTTGTTCTTGTGTTTTTGTTGTTTTGTTTTTTTTTTTTAATGTTTTTTGTTATTGTTCTTGTGTTTTTTTCGTTCTTGTTCTTGGGTTTCTCTTTGTTTGTGTTATTTCATGTTTTTATGTGTGAGTGTTTTCTATGTTTTTTGTTTTTTTTTATTGTCTGTTGTTGGTTGTTTTTTATTTTTATTTTTATTTTATTTTTTAATTTTTTAGGTTTTGGTTGTGTTTATTTTTCATGTTTTTTTTTGGGTTATGTCTTTGTAGTGTTCTGTTGTTTTTGTCTTGTTTGTGTTTGGTTATGTGGTTCTTGTATTTTTCTATGTGGTTTGTGTTGTGGTTTCTTTTATCTTATTGTGAGTGTTTGGTTGTGCTTTTGTTTTTGACACACTCAAGGAGCATGTTTTTTATTTTATTTTAATATTTTTGTTGTTATTTACTTATTTTTAAATTGGTTTTGTGTGTTTGTTTTCTCCTTGAGTATGTCAAAGGTGGTAGGCCAGGTCCGAGTCCTAGGCATTTTTGGTGGAATGGATACCCCTGCCTCCTTGGGTCTTACATGAAAGTGGCATCCCTTTTGGGATGTTTTCCACAAAAAAAAAAAAGAAAAAGAGCTATCACAATTCTCGCACATCTAAATGGATCATGCTCTTAACTAAATTCGACCTAGAATTCATTTCCCAAAAATCTGTCAAAGGGCAGGTCATTGCAGACCAACTGGCCGAAGCCCCTTTGACTGACGATCAACCCCTCCTCATTCAGCTTCTAGATGATTCCATCTTCCACATAACCAAAGCTGAAGAATATGTTGAACCCAAAGTCATAGCTGACCTCACCCTATTCTTCGATGGTTCCAGATGTCTTCATGTTGGGGGTGTAGGCATTGTCTTTTTCACACCTGAAGGAGAACCACTCCCATTTTCATTCAAACTCGACTTCCCCTGTACCAACAACAATGCAGAATATGAAGCCCTAATCCTAGGACTGAAACAAGCACATTCCATGCACGTCAAATGCCTCCACATCATAGGTGACTCACTCCTAATAGTCAATCAAGTGTAGGAACTTTGGCTATGCAATTGCCCAGTCCTCCAATAATATAAGAAAATTGCACAACAACTCTTGTCTCAATTCGAGTGGTATGATCTCGAAGCCACTCTGTGATCATCAAACCATTTTGTAGATACCATGGCCTCCTTAGGATCCCTCATTCCACAAAACCCAACATCTAACACAACATTTGTATCCATCCATACGCTCACTCGATCTGCCATATCACCCACACCTCCTACAGATGATGGTGGTGTGTATGTGGTAAACACTGAACCCCATGACCCATGGTTTTCACAAATTAAAGATTACATCAAGTTAGGTTTCCTACCATGTGATTTACCCCATGCTCAATGCCGAATATTCAAGCAGAGAGAAATCTACTACACCTTGTTGGGGGACATCCTTTATCATCGTAGCTATGAAGGCATGCTCCTACGTTGCCTAGAACCACAAGAATCATAATGGGTTGTACAAGAAACCCATGATGGTACTTGTGGTGGCCATTTTAGTGGCATGGCAATCACCAAACACATCCTCCGTATGGGTTATTACTGGCCCAAAATGGAGCATGATTGCTGTGAGTATGTGAAGTGTTGCATCAAATGCCAACAACACGTGAACCTAACACATCTCCCATCCCAAGCACTTCAACCTATCTAGTCCATGTGGCCTTTCTCCCAATGGGGCCTAGATCTAATTGGATAGATTACACCAACTTCCTCAAGCAACCACAAATTTATCATCATTGCCATAGAGTATTTTACAAAGTGGGTCGAAGCCATCCCACTAGTCCAAACCACAAGAGCTAAAATTGTAGCATTCATCACAGACCACATCATATGTCATTTTGGAATTCCCTCCCAAATCATTTTTGATAATGGGAAATCCTTTAAGAACAAAATTATTCGAGCCCTGTGTGACAAATTCTGCATATATCATAGTTTTTCTACCCCATACTACCCTCAAGGTAATGGCCAGGTAGAAGCCATGAACAAAACCATTTGTTCCATCCTTCATAAAACTGTAGTAGAATCTCACCATGACTGGCATAACCAAATACCCCTAGCCTTGTGGGCATATCGTACGAGCATCCGTACTCCTACTGGGGCAACACATTTTTCACTTGTATACGGGGCTGAAGCTATCATGCCCCTTGAGCTTGAGATACCTTCCTTAAGGATATCTATGAAGGAATTCATTGATGATGACACTACTCACCAAGCTCATTTAGATCAATTAACACTTCTCGATGAACATCGCATTCATGCAATCGAGCACACATGAGTCTATCAAGATCACCTTCACCATGCCTACAATAGTAAGGTACATCAATATGAGTTTAAAATTGGTGACCTGGTTCTCAAGGAAAACCAAAAAATCATGAGTCAGCCTCACCAGTAGCGAGACAAGTTTACCCCAAACTGGTTGGGCCCATTCATTGTTACACATAAATATGGTTTAGGAGCATATCATCTAGCCAATATTGAAGGCCTTAACGAGCCTGAACCCATCAACATCTTGCATCTCCATGCATTCAATGCCTAATACACAAAGGCATTCATCATCACAAGTAGCACACATTACTATTTACAAGTCACTAAGCACATCACCACATAGGTATGTTATTTTGCTTTAATATTTCACTATACATGTACTTTCATATTTATGTCATTTTTATGCTATGGGTATTTGTTTTTCCTTTTGCAGGATTCACATCATCAGTAGGAGAGTACTACAACATCCTCATGCATCACCATGTAGAACCCTCCACCACCATAGTATGTACCCATTACACCGGCTGACCTAGCCCAACCATTACCTATCATTCACCCTAGGTAGACATCACATTCATCACACTCAGACCATCACACACCACCCCACCATGTGTCACCTCATCATCGAGGTTCTTCCTACTCACCCCATTTTAGAGACAGCTAGATCTCCATGTATTCCTTCGATGAGAAGGAGGAAACCTCCAACACCCATCCATGTGGGTCTCCTCCTCATTTATCTAGGGAGGCAAGGAACCCATACTACCCAACTAATTCTCCACATCATCCCATGGGCACCTATCATCCACCAAATAGAGGATACACTCCTCAACAAGCCCTCCCTCTAGGCCTACCACCTCCACTCTCAAGTGGAGAATCTTCTTACGCCCAAGCCTTGCAAGCCTACGCTACCCAAGCTGGCCATGTGCACATGCCCCCATCCCATTCATACCATCATCCAGGACCATCTCCCATGCCACCCATCTTGCAGGCCCCATCTTCACCATTCTAAGGTTTACCACTTCATCGAGCTTCATAGCCTCCTAGATCATTTCACCCTACTACCTCCTCATCATGACCCCATCCATCCATCCCTACACATCGTGATGCCACTTTCACACTAGAGGCTCATTCACCACCTTCACCAGTTCCATTATCACCTAACCAAGAACTCCAACATATCCTCACCCATGTGGAAGCCCTAGAGCTCCATATGAGCCATTGTCAGTGCCAGATTCCTGCTCGTTGACCTGTAACACCACATACCTCACCACCACCTCATAGATCCATTCCTTGCCCCAGGTTTTGACCTACATCAAACTCTCGACCTAGGCCTCCCTCATCGGACTTCACTCCACCTCATACTCCCTCACCCCAGAGAGAGTACTATACCTACCCTATGACATTTTTTCCTACCCCATTATCCGAGATGTTTTACCACTTGATGCACCAAGGCCTCTTGGCTCTGCCAGAGACCCAACCTATAGATCCATCATGCCCTAAACCACGCAACTACCATGAGAGTGAATACTGCATCTACCACCGCCAACCAGGCCATGATATCGAAGAGTGCAGATCATTCAAAACACTGGTACACAACATACTACATGGTACTCACCCAACATCACCTGAGCTAGCCCCTCGAGCCACCCGACTGCTCAGTCCTCCACACTGTAGCATTCCACAAACTTGACTATCCTGGGAATCCATGATACCACCTTCCCATTACATCCATAACAGGGCAAATTATCCATGTCCCACCATTATTTCATCCTCTCATGTGCATCCTGACCCGTGCCATTTTTCCCATCAGTAGGTTCTCTTCTATCATCTCCCCTACTTCTTCCTCTACTTCTTCTCACCTCTTCATGTGGTTGTATGGTCACACTTCAAGTGGCTACATACCTACATTGATCTAACCCCTTTCTTCTACCATTCCTCAACTTTGGTAATCCTCTTGGTCTTGTTGGTTACCAAAGTATATTTCTTCTATCTTCTTCCAATTGTATATTCCATCATCGTATTCCTCTACCTTTTTTGGCATTACCGCATGCAGTACCATAGATTATAGTTTCTACACACCCCACACGTTGGGGCAACCTTTATCATGCCATATTGCTTTGGCCATCATCAAACAATACTATTCAGTTGTACATAAACCTTCCAAAATTCTCCTTCTAAAACATCATGAATGTCCTCTTGTAGATATTGCATTCCCCACTTGCATTTTTTTTTACATTACATCCACTGCATATAGACATATATTTTTCAGCAAAACTTCATTCCATGTTTGTATATTCTTTCTAAAAAAAAACTAAAAAAAAACAAACAAACAAAAGAAAAATGTGCCTTGACAAGGAATAACAAATGCACTTGTTAGCATCACCACCTGGATGTCCATTCCCCCTTGTCAGGATTAGAATGTACATAGGCATTTTGTATAGCTTTGACCATGTCTTAGTTCAATCAATCAAGTGTCACCTCTAGCTGATAGGTTCTTGCACACTTCTCGTAGTTCTTTCAAACTGGTTCAACTTCTCTCATGGACCACTCACACAGGTTACACATTAAACAATTTTGAGCCTAGGAAAGATGACATCTAGAGTAGATGTCACCATCTAGAGAATGGTTTCCCCTGCTCATCCTATCACTTGCATGGTCAACATACGACCTAGGGATAAACAAAGGGATAAGCATAAGCAAAAGTAAAATAATGGGGCAGAAAACAAAAGCCAATGCCCGTAGAATAGAAATATTGAGAAAAAGAGAATAGAGAAAAAGAGAATAGAAAAAAAAAAAAGATAAAAAGAGCACCACAATAAATAGGTTAACAATAGATGAGGGGCAGAAAACAAAAGGAAACGCCTCCTAATATCACCAGTGTTATGCTTATCGCCTTTGGTCCTTAGGTCAAACATAACACCATGGGATGATTTCCATCACTAGAAATAGGCTCCAAGAGCCTGCCTACCAGTGGAATAATCTTACAAGTGGTAACATATCTGTAACATTAGCATCCTACTTTTGTATAGATCATTGCTTGCTTATGGATGAGCTAGCTAGTCCAGTTATGTCTACAATGGGTTAATCCTACCTCCCCCAAAATGGATAAATGAACCTCACTCATTAACACACACAGGTCTACGATAGACTTTGAACCAGTTAGGTGGACTATGACTTGTTACAAACGCTTGTATAGCTATGGGTCTGAGATTTTATTGTCACAACTATGTTGGTCAAATTCATTACATATGCCTTACACCATTCTATACCCTGAGATAATGGAATGGATAGCATCCACATGGGTACATGCCATGATACAAGTACTTCCTTTGCACATTTTGTTTCGCTCATACATGCATCCATGCATCTATGTCACATACAGTTAGTAAACATTACATTTGTGCATCCCCTTACATGCATCACATTTTACATCATATCATTGCATCCATCCTACATGCATTCACTACAAATTACATCTCACATTACATCACATCACATTGCATTCAAAATCAAATCATGCATATTATTCTACAGTGTATCCATACTACATCATAATCATAGATCCACACCCTACCACATTTCTACACTCATTCATTATATACATTTACAAATTATGTTCTACTATCTATGTACACACAAAGAAAACATAGTCAAATCATGATTACAACACATGTATATATAACAACCAAAACCAAGAAGGTGTATATATATAAATCATCAATCAAAATGCCAAAAGGCTACAAAAAAGGGACCATGCCCATAATCCCTCATCCAAAGAGATCAACATACCCATAGGCTACAATCATAAGCAAAGCCTATCTACCACTAGGAGTCTCTCCACTCCCCTCATGGGTAGCCCACACCTCTGCAGCTCTACTAGACTCCGCTACCACTCCTGAAGCCTGAACTCCCATAGGAGGAACAACTCACTCTGAACCAGCAGCCACAATCACACTCAAAGCAACACCCCATGCCTCAGTCCTAGCACCTGTCCGACCCACTAAAGCAACACTACACTGACTATGCTATGAAGGTGCCTGTATACGTAATCCTGATTCAGACTGAGACACCACCCAATCATAATTAGGGATTGCAATCCCATGTACCATCAAATAAGTCTCACATAATGATCTCTTGGTGGACTCAACAACCACCATGTCACTCACCCTCTCAATGCTACATCGTGCCTCCTCTAACTCGGCCCTCAAAGCAACTACATCTACAGACACCCCACCAACCACAATAGCCTTCTAGACCGCCTCTTGTGCCTATGATTGCCTAGCCAGCATAGCTCGTAGCTCTATAATATCTACATCTCGAGTATCCATAGTAGCTCGCATCCCCACATCTCGAGCATCCAAAGTAGATTGCATCTCTGCCCTCATCCGCTCCACATCTACCCTGTGCCTCTCCTCCTCCTGGTGAAGCTCAACCTCCAACTACCAAACTCTATCCCGTAGCCCTCGAGCCTCCTCCTCCACATCCTACCTCTCTTGAACCTCAAAGGGAACCTCCCCCATACCTACAAACACACCAATATCAATGGTGTCCTCCATACCACCCATAGCAGCAAATCCATCGACCTCCTCTACTGCTCCAACTGCCTATCTTGTGGCCATCCCTCCCTCCATAAGATCTACCTCAAAAATCATGGGAACCTCCTCGACTCTCATTGCCTATGAACTCAAAGCACCACCTACTCATCTCCTAGACCATCATAGAGGCACCTCCCTCTCACTACTGGATCTCTCCTCTGACCTAGCTCGAGTACCATGACCCGCTCTCCTCTCCATCGGTGGTACCCCTAAATCAGTCATGCCTCTACCAGGCTCCCACTACTACATCACCCACCAGGCATCAAACTCTGGTGTCATCCCAATGTTATCCACATCAGGGATAACCATAGGCGGGTCACTCTCACCAACCCAAGGCAAAACCATAGGCCAAGCTCCCCTATCGCCTCATCACCTAAAATAGATAATAGGTGCATCTAGAATATCCTATTGTAACCCAAATTGTCGCTTCACTCGACTAAACTAAAAGAACTCAGTTTGTCGAGTGTAACGACCAACTACCCACCACCCCTGACGAATAGCTCTCAACTACTCACTATCCTACTCCCATGTCACTCCACCCAACCATGGTCTCCATGTAATACTATTAGACATCAACTCCCCAAACTTGACCCTCCAACGTAGGGGATCACCCTCAAAAGGTCTCTTCACACCCTTCTCCTCATTCGTCCTCCACCTTAGAGCATAGGGTAAATACTCCTTGCCCTCAACATGCACCCTACAAGGCAAAAATGTAGGCCTCTCAATGGATATATGCTCCCACGCCCACACCTGTAGCAAAGGAGTCCAACTCAATCCTGTCCTCCCAGCATGAACTACATCATGCAGCTCCCTATACACCTGCACCAACAACATGGGTGCCCATGCAAACACAACATTCCACTCCACCATGTCACTCACAACATCCAACATGTTCCAGGTAAATAGTACCCCAAAAGTATCAGGCAATGCGTAAGTAGATATCATCATCATCGCTATGCACTGACGCTTAGATATCTTATCATTAAGCCACAAATCCTCATAATCAATCTTCCCCACATCTATCTCCTCCCACCCATCACCAAAGAAGCGCTCCAACATAGTTGTCTTAGCATTATCTAGTGCTGCCCTAACTGGAGTACCCTCGATTGGTAACTTGTATATCCTGTACATGTCCTCCAAGGTGATGGTCATCTCGCCTGTAGGGAAGTAAAAAGTATTGCGGTCCGCATCCCACCGCTCACATAGTGTAGATATGTAAGCTCTATTTGCATGGATACTCTTACATTCCCACACCCCTCTCATCCATACTGCATCCAACCATGCTTCATCAGCCTCATTTTTCATCAGATCATCAAAGTCCTTCATCTTACGCACACGATGGTGAGGCTCAAGCATCTTCACCTATTCAAATCACAAACAACAAAACATGCATTAGACATCCATACAATGATGCAATCCATTCAAAATCCAAAAATCACATAAACTTTACATACAAATTAATCATATCAATTTGGCATGCATTACGAGGCATCATCACATACAATGCAAGCTATATGACCAAATGCAAAAATAGTCGCATATTTGGATACCCATTTTGTCATTTCATGGTAAAAGTTCAAACAGATGCGAAAAATAGTACATATTTGGCTTCCAACAATCAAAAATAAAATTCCCACATACCTACTATGGCACGAAATTCAAAACCAATTCAACTTATCAGACATACAAAAACAAACTACATTTTTGAATACCCATTTGCCCATTTAGCGGTAAAAATATCGACAATATTCAGAAATAGTACGCCAATCAGCACGGAGTTCAAGCTCAATCTTACCATACATACACCAAAATAAAACAAACACAAATACACACAACATCAAAATAACAGTCACATTTTTGAACACCCATTTGCCCACTTTCAAGGTGAAAGTTCAAACAGATGTTGAAAATAGTACAAATTGGGCTCCCAAAAGCTAATTTCAAATTTAACATTACCTACACCTTGGCACGCAAATCAAACATAGGCCAAATGCAAACATTTACAAAAACAAATGACACTTTTGGATACCCATTTCACCCTTCTATGGTGAAAGTATCATCGGTTTCTAAGAACACTATCTCTAAGGTGGCAAACCTCGCAGTCAAAGTTTACTACCTTACACCCAAAAGCACACAGTTAGAAAACACGCCAAACGAAGGCAAAAAAAAATAACAGTCATATTTTTGGATACCCATTTCCCACTTTTGCAGATAAAAATCAGACAAAAGTAAAAAATAGTACATAACGACTTCCCAATTGCAAATTCAAATAGCGTAGTTTACCCTACATACTCACGGGTCAAAATTATGCAAAAACTGGCCAAACCCACAAAAAACCTATATTTTTGGGTACCCATTTGGCTCGTTTATCACTACGTGTTCCAATTTCAATTAAAATTTACAATTTTTTTAAAATGGGATGAAAACCTCTCCCCCCTCATTCACATTTCTCTAGAAAAACAAAACAAATTCAAAACAAAGAGAAAGGATGCTTATCGATGGATCCCCACATCTACTACCAGTCATACTGCACCCCCTCATCATATTCTCCCTCGAAATCACCAACTGTGCCCTCCTCGCATCATCAAATGCTCCTCCAAATCACTTTCCAACTCTTCCCACCATCAAAATGAACCAATTCAATTCAAATGCTTGATTAAATAGGCTTCAAACCCGCATTCGCCCCTGAGTGGCGAATTCAGATCCAATTCACCCCTCGGGTGGTGATTTAAGTCAAAATCACCCCCCGGGTGGCGAATTCAGCTCATGAGCCCCAAAATCAGTCAAACTACTCCCAAAACCCTAGGAAATTAGGTAAATTTCTTCTAAAACCCTAGGAACTCTCTCAAAATATCCTCTATTTTAATTTTCAATCAATTTCATCATGCATTGGTATCTTATCAATCATTGCATCATCAAATCACCACATTTCATTCACCTCATTGTTGATTCCTCATTTGAGGGGGTATTCATATCCAAAGTCAGCTTTGCATGCAACCACACAACTGAAAATCCAAAAGTGCGAGTAGCACATCTATCTATGAAATTTTTTGTTGAAGATTATCTTACGAAATAATCTCAATCTCAACTAGACATGGGTTATATCACGAGAGCTATGTGTTTCTATGGAGAAATCAATCTAAGCATTCAAGTACATCGAGTACATAACGAATGATACGTTTGATGTAATCCTAGCACAACATTTGGAAAAGGATTTCTCGACCACGTTGAACTGGTCACGTTTGAATAATCCAAATGTCCCTTTAGCTCAAATGGTTTGACACTTGTCGCCATGTTCTCATCAATCAATCAACAACAAATATTTAGATAGGCTTTTGTCCTATTCATACTTTTGGACCACGTTGATCTGGTCGCAAAAGCAAAGCAGTCAAAAGTTGCCATTCTCAAGCAACTGGTATGGCATTGAAAATGTCATACGGACTCAGCAAAATCACAACATTGCATTCGCAATCATCCATTTCCATTCACCAACATTATTTTTATTTCTTTCCTCTTCTTCTTCTTTCCTTCCTCCCTTCTCTCCCTGGATCCCTAGTTAATGTTGTATGGTCACGCTTCGAGCGACTACATACCTTTGATTGGATTCCATTCCCCTTCTATCCCTTTTCCTCCTGCACAAACCCTTCATATTTTTGTATTAAACTGTGTTCCACATAGTATAGTACAAAAAGGGGCAAAATGTAGACACCCAAAAGTCACACGTTGCTATCTCTATGTATCCATAGGTGATTCCAGACATCCCTAGGCTATTGTAGGCTATTGTAGGATATTGTAGTCATGCGTAGTCATGCATAGTCATGCGTAGTCATGCGTAGTCATGCGTAGATTGTCGTAGTTTGCCATAGTAGTGTGTAGACTTCCATATACCACTTCATCAACTTTCAGGTCCAAAACCCTAATAAGCCTTCAAAATCACATCTCGTGCACTGGGATATTCTTCGACAACCATTCGAGGTGATACGCAGCCTATTTGCATTCAATTGAGGCCCCCACGAGGTATTAGTTGACAAAAGCAATTACCAAGTCAATTCTTAAAATCTAATTTAATGTTGACTTCACTTAAGTCTCCCTTTTAGGGCAAATTTGATTAATTAAGCTTTAATCCCTAATTAACACTAATTGCACCCTCCCACATGTGTGTAAGTAGGATTAGTTAGGATATTTCCCTAATCAAACCCTAATTAGACTTAGGACCCCCTAATCCTGATTAGACCTAATCCTTCCTCACACATGTGTGAGGATAGGATATTTCCTATGAGGAATGTGAGGCTTCCACCTCACAAACCCTAACCTAACTCTAGTCAAACTTCAACCTAGGGTTAGTTTCCTTAACTCTCCCCCTACACCTTACCATTTTCTATATATAGTGGGTCCAAAACCCCTAATTATCTCTCTCTCCATTAATGACATAAGTACAAAAACTCTATCGAATTCAACACTGAAGTCTGAACAATCAGATTTTACAGCAAATAGAAGCATAGCAATAGCCAAGGAGCCTCCCTACCAGAGCATTTCAGCAAAATACAACTCACAGTAGGATTCACCCCTCACCCCATAAATCTGGTTTTGATTCACCCCTCGGGTGGCGATTTTAGTCTACAAAGCCCAAATCACCTCATATTTGGTAGGTAAGCTTCCATTTACTATTCCCAAGTGTTTAGCATCATTTATTGCAAATTTCAATATGTTTTTGTGTTGATTTAGTCTTCATAACCAAGGGGCCTGACCAAGGCAAGCCCCCCAACCAACTAACCCCCTTTTGTAGGTTCTTCATAGGTTCAAAGAAGAAGAACACCATCAACTACAACCCGATGGTGGATCACAAACCCACCTACATTGAGGGACGATAGAAGGCGGTATCAAGATTGTTGTGAAGTTTATTGGAAAAGACATCATGAAAGGGAAACTTATCCCTATTGTAACCTATGTCATCTTTGAATATAAATGAAATACAACTTTCTTGTTCAACATACTTTGTGTTTATGTTGTTAGATCAAATACCACTTTCCACCCGTTTCAACTACTTATTAAGAGTCTCATTGAATGGGGAACACCAAGAATGAATCCACATTTTTTCTAAGAGTAGGAGAAAACAAAATAAATATCATCTTTCTAAACTAACTACATGATCATGTTCAAATGGCTCTAGAGCATTTGACCTCATGTAATATGATCATGTCCAACCTTAAACCACTAATAGCCTCTCAAACATGATGCTTACACTTAATCAATATGATACACCTAATGTTCTATAACTCAATGGAGCAATTCGTCATCTTGATAAAGATGCTTAATGGATAGAGCATAGCACTCATTATTCATACTAAGTGCTTGTTAAAGACTAACCAATATACCATGTGATTCTAAGTGAGATTCAAATGGCTCTTATAATTTTTAATTCATAAAAGAACTAAGTGTTCAAGGTAATAGTAGACTCCTCATTATTCTCACACTATTTGATTTTCCATACCCTACTTTTCTCTTGTTTTTAAGAGAATGGGTTACTTATATTTCATTTTTTGCTCCGCCCTCCAACATCCATTTAATATTATATCCTTGTATCACTGTATGCATCAAACTTGACTCTATCTATAACCCATAAAATATATTTCTACATAAGTGATGCTTTCACAATACATGAGGTATCTTCCTATCTCAATGCTTTTTGAGTTGGCCTCTCTATCTAAGAAATTTTATTATGCTAAAATTAAATAACATAAATTTGAGGTGGTCATATCTCTCTTAATTCTCTAGGACCTAACATCGATTGTAATTGAGGAAACATATTATTGTACAAAAGTGGAATAAGAGTTTCATTAATAACTATCAATAAGGTTTTAGACTAATATTTATAAACATATGCATATTTACTTGTAGTCCTCTTAACCCAAAGAAGGCATATCCATATTACAATCCTTTTGTGCTTTAAACTAGGCATTCACTAAACTTGAAGCTTGTTGACCCACCTTAGCTTGTATCAAGTTTCTCTTGTGGTAATGATAAATCAAGTTCTAAAGTTCCTTACAATAAAGGTAGTTGTTGGACTGATTCAAATATATTACATATCTCAAATATAGGACCAATCAAACTTATTTTTTAGGTAGGCTAAAGTCTAAGTCCATTTCAAAGCATGTCGTAGGATGGACCTTGAAATTGCATGTCTTAATATCCCTTATCTCCTTTGAATATTGTCAAATGTCTTGATTGAAGAAAATTTGACCATAGATTGAGTATTTGTCTCTAGAAGGTCCTTTTGGATGTAAATTAAAGAACCATGCTTACAAATAGTAGAGCTAGCTATAAATCACTTAATTCTCATGATATAACATGACCTAGGCCATATTGGTAGAGAAAAAGTCACTTGAATTTTTTTTGATAGGTAACATTTATATACATAGTTGGGTTTTTCTAGAGGATCCCAAAAACCTTATTACAAAAACGGGATGAACCCATTACAGCCGCGAGATTGAGGTCTCAAAGCGAGCCTCAGACCTGAACAAAAAGAAACTGAAGCTATCCATAGCATTGAAGAAAAAGGATAAACAAGCCCCTAGGAAGCCCAAAAACCCAACCGACCAGGGAATGCCAGCATCCTTATTTGTCTGTAGGATTATCTGGGATCCCAGAGAATCATTGAGCTTTTTTGAACTCTGACGCAACCACGTCAGCAACATCTTGAGGGATTTCGTGATCCCAGATAGTGAGTTTTCCGGAGGAGGATCCTCTGTTGGCTAGGAGGTCAGCCAAAGAGTTTCCTTCCCTGAATTTTAGTATTATAACAATTATAAGATTTATATTATTCCTAACCAATGTTTAGTAATATTGGTGTTGTGTTGATGCATGACAATGCATACACTTAAATTCAAATAATGCATATAACACGAGTAAAATTTAAGCTTTTACTCATGAAAAATCTAACAACCTTACAATTAGTGTTTGAATAACTTTAATTAAGTGACAGTCTCCAAAAATATTAACATGATAGTTACACAATAAAATTGATGCAGCGTATCTTCCTAACCATACTTTGACCTCTTCTTTCTCATTTAACTTGAAAAGTACCAACTAATTCGTGAACAAAAATTATAACACCCTTCAAATAATTTGTTTTAATTGTATAATAACTATTTTAATCTTGAGAAATACAAAAGTGTAAAAACCCCATGACGTAAGGTGGATAAATACAACGCTTTACCAATTAAACTCCCATAAAGACAAATATTAAAGCTTATGATGAATTAAAACCCTAATTTACAATATAAAGCTCACTCTTTCTTACTACTTTTTCTAAACCTTTAAAATACATCCTCAAGATCATTAATTTAATTTAATTATTATATATATTAAATAATTTATTTATTTATTTATAATTTTATTATTAAAACATCTTCAACAAATATTCTGATTAATATTAAATTTATTTTCTAAAATTATTTTGTTAAATTAAATAAAATACGAAAATGTAAAAATAATCTCCCCAAATTTAAATCTCCTTAATAAAAATCCAAAATTCTATTCAAACTCAAATCTGCTAAATGAAAACTCAAAATTCTAAAACCTTTAGTGAAGGGCCGTACGCATTCTATTAACAAATAGGCACGTGACAAAGTTGGAACTTGGACCACCACTGAAAGAGAAACGTGAACACCCATCCCCACAAAAACATGGACGAGAACACCGAAATGCATGCCCGCTTCATCTCCAATACCTTTAAATGCCATACAATGGTATGGCTATAGACTATACTTAAATAATCCCCGGTCGGAAGTGGGAACGGCTTGGCGATTTCGACACGATAAAGTTATCGACAAAATTCGTGGCCGAAGACAGCAAATCGTGTCCGACGGAACATGGATGGATGGATGGGGATGATTGGATTAGCGGCCCGAGAAAGTTGAAAATACCGGACCTTCCCGTCACCCATTCTTCTGCCCCCGTCGAGGCGAAATTGTATTGACCACGACATCAAATTGGCATTTCGGTACGACATCTTGGAGTCTTGACCTAGCGCTGCATTTATAGAAAAAAAAAGGCAAACAACAAAAAGGGAGGGTGGATTGATAAAGATGAAAGACTACTGGAGGTTACTGAATTTTCCACGAGGGGCACTTACCAAGGTGTGAAAGCCTACTGGTGGTTTAACTGAAATGGTGCAGAAACAACGATGGGGAAGCAGTTATTGAACATATTTTGGAGTAGACCTGAGAATAATTATTGATCAGATTTTGGAGTAAATTTGAGCAGAGTTATTGATCAAATTTTGGAGCAGACCTGAGCAGAGTTATTGATCAAATTTTGGAGCAGACCTGAGCAGAGTTATCGATCAAATTTTGAAGCAGACCTGAGAAGAGTTATTGATCAGATTTTGAAGCAAACCTGAGTATAGTTATTGATCAGATTTGTGAGCAAAATTGATATCGTTAATGATCATATTTTGGAGTAGACCTGTATAATTTTGTTGATCAGTTTTATATTCTGAGGTTGGTGCCTCAAGGAGATTGGCATAGGTTGGTACCTATGTTATTGTAACAAGGAGATTGGTCTCCCGTAGGTTGGTGCCTACGTGATTATAATAAGGAGATCGGTATCTCCCGTAGGTTGGTGCCTATGCTTTGTATAAGGGTATTGGTGTCTCCTATGGGTTGGTGCCCGCGAATTTTTATTGAAGTGATAAAAGCAATATTTTTTCCGTGGTTTTCTCTCGAAAGGGTGTTTCCATGTAAAATTCTTGTCTCTTGTGTGTGTGGTGTTCTATGCATTGATTCATTATTGCATTCATATTATTGCAGTTATTATGTGGAAAGAAAAGTTTTATCTTATACCGTTCACCCTCCTCTCAGTATAAGTCTGTGTTTCTTCATTCCATTAAAGAATACTTGAGATGTTGAATGTTGTAATACTCGTAGTATTTTTGTCCATATTTTGATCAAAGTCTTTTTTTTAGGTTTTAAGCTATTCGGTATTCCATAGCAATTTAGTTTCTATCTATTCGGCTTAAAACTATTTGGTTTTCTTTGATTAGAGTGTTGAGAATGTTGTACTATTTGCATTTACTGTATCTCATCTTCATAGCTTCGATTAAATAGTTTGTTAGGCTTTCCTTGTGCTAGGTGGCTTATGCTCATGCAACTTAAAGCAATATTGTTAGCTAAGCTTTGGCCACACTTAGATCAATCTTTCTAAAAAAATCCTCTCATTGCTTTTTTTTTCTCTCTTTAGTCTTTTCTCAGCAACAATTTCATAAGGAACCAACCTTCTCCATAGGTTGACTTAGAAGCAATTCTAAGACATCCATTCTTATATTTTATCTAGGTCACAAATTCATACCTTGGTTAATCAAAGCATCAAGAATTTCTATAGGTGTATGTTTGACCTTGTAGCTAACTAGGGTCTAACAAATTAGAAAATAGCCCTCTTGTATGTTGGTCATGATATTGAGTCAACACTAAGGCATGGTCAATTGCAACTATGTATAGAAATAAGTGTTTGTGAGAATTAGGTGGGATAAGCATTGGAGGTGACATGAAATAATAATCTATGGTATAAAACACAACTTTACATTTGTCATCCCATTTCAATACATGTTTTCTTAACAACTTGGTGAAAAGTTGACATTTATTAGTAAGCTAGGAGATAAATCTTCTAATGGCTTGAATCTTGCCTTAGAGACTATGAAGTTGGATCAATGTTTGAGGGGGTGGCATAGGGACAATAGCTAATACTTTTTTAACATCTACTGGTAAATCTTAGGAGCTTGCTTGACGTCACCTCGAAAATGCACTTTTGAGGCTTTAAGCATAACTTGTATTATGTTAGCCATTCAAACATGTAGCTAAGGTATCGAACAACATCTTCATGTTTAAGCAATTGATCAAGAAGGTCATCTACATAGTATTCCATTATGTTATGCATTAGATCATGAAATATGTATATCATTTACCATTGATATGTAGCCCCTACATTCTTCATCCCAAAGGGCATGATATGATAAAAAAAGGTTCCTAACGGGATACTTAAAGTTATTTTATATTGGTCTTCAAGACTTATTTTGATCTAATTATATCTTGAAAACCCATAAATTAACACTAGAATTTCACCCCCTATTATGAATTCGATAATCATGTTGATATTAGAAAAAAGTCATGTTTGGAACATGCCTTATTAATGTTCCAAAATTTCACATATCTTGATGCTTTTAGTCTTCTTGGAAATTAAAACAATGTTCGGAATTTAGTCATAATAGTATATAACTTTAGTAAATACAACATTGAGGAGCTTTTGTAGCTCGTCCTTAACAAGGAGAGTGACCTTAGTGTTGGAAATATGAGCAAGATTTGTTGTCATTGATGTCAAGAGTCAGTTTTAGTGAGCAGTGCAAGAGGAAGGATGTCAAGAGTCAGTTTCAATAATCGGTACAAGTGAAAGATTGCTTCTAGACCTAAGGGAAATAATATTATAATATCTCCCATTATAATATTCAAGGTGGTCAGATAAGGTCTACAGGAGAAATAAGAAGGCCCAAGAAAAATAATATTATAATATTAAAGGTCTAATGGTAAGACCTAAAGTAATTAAATTAATTATAATAATTTCATTATAAATTAATTTATAATTTAATTTGATTAAATTTATAGTTATTAAATTAATTATAATAATTTTATTATTAATTAAATTATAATCTAATTTAATTAACCCTAAGGTTAGGGTTATAAGGGCAAAAATAATGCATCGACATCATACATTATCTCCTTCGTCGACGTCAATGAATTTCAAGGCATGGGTATAAATACCAAAAGCCTAAGTGGCTTCAAACCATCCACGATCGAATTTAATTAAACTCCCAAGAAAATAGTGTGCACAATATTTCGGAGAGCAAGAGAAGGAAGAAGTCCTTTGTTTGACTTATTTTGGTAGGTAGCGAAGGGTGAAAAGGCACAAGGCTCTAAAGCCTTGTCACCACCTAGCCAAGTGGGCTAGCGGCAGTTGGCAGCGCTTTAGGAACGCAAGGTGCTGCATTCGATTCACAGCAGGGAAGGTCGTGAGGTTGTTTTTGCATCGAAGATGCCAAAGCTTTTTGGATTTTGGTGCCTAGGAAGAAGACAAAGCACCATGGGTGCTTTTTCCTCCCACGTGAGTGCTTAGCTCACGTGGCTTGGCAGCCATGGCTAAAGCACTGGAGGCGCTTTGACTTGGGATCGAATCCCGCCGGGAGCACTTTGAGAGGTACTAAATTTTTTATTATAAATTGGTTTGTGCTCCTAAGGTTGTATGGTGTATTTTTGAGCTTAGGGAGATATAAGGTTGATGAAATTAAATAATTATTTTTATTTAATTGTTTGGTGGATTGAGTTATTTAGAGTGGAGTTATAAGGTGTAATAAGAGATTTATTTTTATATGTTTTTGGTGAATGCTAATTTCAATATGGAGTAATAAGGTGTATTTGAGTTTAATTATTTTTGTAATTGTGAAATATTTTGAGGGAGTGTTAGAGTGATATTTTGTCATCTAACCTTTGAAATTGGCAAAGAGGGTAATTGTGATTGAGATAGGTGTTTGAGGTCAATTCTTCTTCAAACAAGAGGTAAGGGCACATTATTCCTTGTGAGTGATTGTTGGATGTTGTGAATGCTAAGTTGGAGTGAAAAGGGTTCGTTTGATAAGCATTGTTGAGTTTGATTGTTTAAGGCTTTTCTAAGTGAAAGTTGATTGATAAAAACCTTGTTTGATAAGCATTGTTGGAAATATTGAATGAACCTTCATATGCATGATTAGGGTTTGTGCAAGATCATGAGTATCATTGTTATGTGAGATTGTTTGATAAGTATTGTTGGAAATAATTGAGTGAGTGTTCATATGCTTGGACTAGGGTTTGTAAGCAAGGAGTGTTTCATTGAGTGATTGGTTGAGTGGAGTTGATTGAGCCTAGTCAATTGGAAGTGTTGAAGTGATAGTTCAAGTTTTGTGAAACAAATTGTTCTATATTCTGAATTGATTTGAGAAAGAGATTGAAAGTGATTGATTGTTTGTGAGTGTGAAACATATTGAGTCTCTAACCATTCTCTATATGTTTCTATGAGATTAAAATAAGATTCTGTGTGAAAATTGTTTGTGTGATTGAAAGAGGTTTTCTATGATAGATTGAGTTGAGTTGTATAGAGCTTTTGTGAAAGCTAGTGGATAGATTTGAGTAAGTCCTAGAGTGGACTTAAGGACTGAGTTGAGTAAGCTTTTGTGGAAGCTTACAAGTAGATTGGACAAGTTCTAGTGAGGACTTGTTGAGCATATTTGAGATAAGTCTTAGTGAGGACTTGTTGAGTAGATTTGAGGTAAGTCTTAGTGAAGACTTGTTGAGAAGATTGGACAAGTTCTAGAGAGGACTTGTGGATAGATTAGTGTGAGATTTTGTAGAAGCTTACAATGCAGATTTGAGACAAGTCTTTGAGAAGACTTGAGAGCAGAGTTGATTGATTGATTTGTTCAAACCTTGGGTTAAGGTTTGGGGTAGATCTAGTAGAGTTGATTTGTGATTGAGTCAAGCTTTGTGTTAAGGCTTGAGGATAGATTTGAGAAAGGTTGGTATTGATTTTTATATTATTTGTCTAAATTGAAGATTTATGCATATTTGAGGATAGAGATTGAGAAGATTTGTGCTAGATCAAAGGACTGTGTTTAGTGTAGATTTGAGGACAAATATTGAGCAGATTTGTGCTAGATCGAAGGATTGTGTTTAGTGTAGATTTGAGGATAGAGATTGAGCATATTTGTGCTAGATCGAAGGACTATTTTTAGTGCATATTTGAGGATAGAGATTGAGAAGATTTGTGCTAGACTGAAGGACTGTGTTTAGTACAGATTTGAGGATAGAGATTGAGTATATTTGTGCTAGACCAAAGGACTATGTTTAGTATAGATTTGAGGATAGAGATTGAGTATATTTGTGCTAGATCGAAGGACCATGTTTAGTGCAGATTTGAGATAGAGCTAAGAGCAAGCTTTGGAGGTGAAAGAGTATAGAGGAACACTAGTCTCTAGTGGATAGAGGTCCATTAGAGAGGGTAGTGAAGATAGGTCTTCTGAGTGAGGGTAGGAGTCTTTAGATGGATAGAGATCCATAATCGAGTGTAGTGGAGGCAACAGATTCTTCTAGAAGATCACCAACCAGAGCAGAGGAGAAGGAGTTCTCTTGTGGATAGAGATCCATGAACTTGATTAGGGGATTGGTGTCTCCTTTGGACAGAGGTCCATAAACATTGTAATAGGGAAGGATTCCCAAAGATATTTGTTGAGAAAATATTAGTGAAATATTTTCTCCGTGGAGTAGCCCACATTGGGTGAACCACGTTAAATTGGTGTCTCTATTGTGTGTGATGATTTGTGCATTTCTTTGGTTACTATTGTTGATATTTCCATTGATTATATTGGATAGTATTGTTTGGAAAAGAAAAGTAAAAAGTGGTCTTATACTGTTCACCCCCCCCCTCTCAGTATAAGCTTGTGTTCTTCAATTGGTATCAGAGTGGTTTCTTTCGGAAAAGGTTTAACAGCTTGAAGGAAGATCTTACAAGAACACAAATGGCAAAGAAAGGCAAAAGTAGAACCATGAGACACAAGAAGAAAAGAACACACATGGTCATGAAAGAAAAGGAAGATGAATTTAATGTTGTTGTTTTGGGAGGAGAAATAGAAATAGATTCAAGAGATGAATCAAGTAGTGGAGAAAAGACCATATTGATAAAGTTTTGTACCAGATGTAGGAAGACAGGTCACCATGCAGCTTATTATCCACAAGAAGGTGAAGAATATTTTGTTTGTGGTCAACTCGATCATGATGTAGGTTATTGCAATGGGTTTAGTAGTAGTGAAGATGAAGATGATACTTTTAGAATTGAAGTCCTAGAGGATGGTTCAGAAAAAGATAATAGGGACAATCAAAATAGGTATGAAGAAGAAACTCTACTTTGGACAATAGAAGAAATTGAAGACCAAAGAAAAGAGAAAAATTTAGAAAAATAAAAGGAGGAAGCCACACTTAAGGAACTTGTTGAGTTGAAAAGGGAGAACTTAGAATTAAAGGCTCAAATACAAGAGGATGAGAAATGTAAGACAAAGCTTCTACAAGATCTCTATGACTTGAAAGATAAGGTTGAAAAGGCAAGGAGAGTTGAAAAAGGTATGGTTGAACAATCAAAGGTAAAAGAGCTAGAATGTGAAAGACTTATTGTTGATATCGAAGAATTAAAAAGGGAGAACTCGGGATTAAGGGTTCAAGCTCAAGAAGATGAGAAAGCAAAAGCAAAGTTTCTACAGGAGCTCACTAACTTCAAAATTAAGGTTGAAGAGGCAAGGAAAATTGAAGAAGGTATGGCTAAAAAATTAAAGATAAAAGATCTAGAGTGTGAAAGATTAGAACATGAGATAGTTTCACTAAGGATGGAAGTGAAAGACTCTAAGGAAAAACAAGGAGAAAAAAAAAAACTTGGATAGGATTATCAATGCACAAAGATCATCCATCACCAAAACAAGACTTAGTTTTGAAGAAGAACAAGGGAAACAAGAAGCAGAAAAAGGAGAGTCAAGCTCAAGCACCAAAGAAGAAGAAGCTTCAAAAGAAGAGAGTATAAGAGAGAGTGAGACTTCTGAGGATAAGTTGGACAATAGAAAGTTCAACAAGGAAAGGAACAATGCACAAATGAGGAATAGATGGAACAGGAAGCAACATAGGGTAGAAGATACTAAGAGACCAATGAGGTCAAGGCAAGGCAGTTTCAATGGATGATGCTTCTCATGTCACAGGTTTGGGCACAAAGCTACACAGTGCAGGACACATGGAACACAAGAATATGGAATTTTTAGAAATAGGCAACTTTTTCAAGGGTATTGCTACTCTTGTAATCAGTTTGGTCACAAGGTAGTGAATTGCAGGGTTCATGACAAGAATAGATATGGCTTCACCAGGAGAAATCCCAAGAAATTTGTACCTCCAAGGAATAACAACATTAAGTGTTATAAGTGCAATAATGATGGACATACAACAAAGTGGTGTAGAGCAAAAATTCCAGAGACAAGCAGGAACAAGAATAGTCATAGGAATCAGAAGGATCAGATGAGGAGGAAAGTGGACAAAGGTAAATATCAATGCATGTTGGGAGTAGAAATACTCCCACCCAAGAATTAACCACCTCAAGAGGAGGTGGGGGAGGGGCTAAGCTAAGAGTCTCATTCTTAGCCCCGAGCCCCAAAGGTGACCCTTTGCCATTGATGACAAAGGGGGAGATATTTGAGTTAGGGGAGAGCATTCAGTCAGGGGGAGCAGTTTCTCAAGGGGAGTAGAACAGGAAAAGGTAAAAGAAATGGTAAAAGGTAAATGGGTTGCCATCAATGACAAAGGGGGATATTGTTGGAAATATGAGCAAGATTTGTTGTCATTGATGTCAAGAGTCAGTTTCAATGAGCAGTGCAAGAGGAAGGATGTCAAGAGTCAGTTTCAGTAATCAGTACAAGAGAAAGATTGCTTCTAGACCTAAGGGAAATAATATTATAATATCTCCCATTATAATATTCAAGGAGGTCGAGATAAGGTCTACAGGAGAAATAAGAAGGCCCAAGAAAAATAATATTATAATATTTTATTATAATATTAAAGGTCTAATGGTAAGACCTAAAGTAATTAAATTAATTATAATAATTTCATTATAAATTAATTTATAATTTAATTTGATTAACTTTATAGTTATTAAATTAATTATAAATTAATTATAATAATTTTATTATTAATTAAATTATAATCTAATTTAATTAACCCTAAGGTTAGGGTTATAAGGGCAAAAATAATGCGCCGACATCATACATTATCTCCTCCATCGACGTCAACGAATTTCAAGGCATGGGTATAAATACCAAAAGCCTAAGTGGCTTCAAACCATCCACGATCGAATTTAATTAAACTCCCAAGCAAATAGTGTGCGCAATATTTTGGTGAGCAAGAGAAGGAAGAAGTCCTTCATTTGACTTCTTTGGTAGGTAGCGAAGGGTGAAAAGGCACAAGGCTCGAAAGCCTTGTCACCACCTAGCCAAGTGGGCTAGCGGCAGTTGGAAGCGCTTTAGGAATGCAAGGTGTTACGTTCGATTTGCAGTAGGGAAGGTCGTGAGGTTGTTTTGCACCGAAGATGCCAAAGATTTTTGGCTTTTGGCGCTAGGGAAGAAGATAAAGCACCGTGGGTGCTTTTGCCTTCCACGTGAGTGCTTAGCTCATGCGGCTAGGCAACTGCAGCTAAAGCGCTGGAGGCGCTTTGACATGGGATCGAATCCCACCGGGAGCACTTTGAGAGGTACTAAATTTTTTATTATAAATTGGTTTTTGCTCCTAAGGTTGTATGGTGTATTTTTGAGCTTAGGGAGATATAAGGTTGATGAAATTAAATAATTATTTTTATTTAATTGTTTGGTGGATTGAGTTATTTAGAGTGGAGTTATAAGGTGTAATAAGAGATTTATTTTTATATGTTTTTGGTGAATGCTAATTTCAAGATGGAGTAATAAGGTGTATTTGAGTTTAATTATTTTTGTAATTGTGAAATATTTTGAGGGAGTGTTAGAGTGATATTTTGTCATCTAACCTTTGAAATTGGCAAAGAGAGTAATTGTGATTGAGACAAGATTTGAGGTCAATTCTTCATCAAACAAAAGGTATGGGCACATCTTCCTTGTGAGTGATTGTTTGGATGTTGTGAATGCTAAGTTGGAGTGAAAATGGTTGTTTGATAAGCATTGTTGAGTTTGATTGTTAAAGGGTTTTTTTGAGTGAGAGTTGTTGATAAAAACCTTGTTTGATAAGCATTGTTGGAAACATTGAATGAACCTTCATATGCATGATTAGGGTTTGTGCAAGATCATGAATATCATTGTTATGTGAAGTTGAGAACTATCTTGGAACTAGGGTTTGTGCAAGATCATGAGTATCATTGTTATGTGAGATTGTTTGATAAGTATTGTTGGAAATAATTGAGTGAGTGTTCATATGCTTGGACTAGGGTTTGTAAGCAAGGAGTGTTTCATTGAGTGATTGGTTGAGTGGAGTTGATTGAGCCTAGTCAATTGGAAGTGTTGAAGTGATAGTTCAAGTTTTGTGAAACAAATTGTTCTATATTCTAAATTGATTTGAGAAAGAGATTGAAAGTGATTGAGTGGTTGTGAGTGAGAAACATATTGAGTCTCTAACCATTCTCTATATGTTTCTATGAGATTAAAACAAGATTCTGTGTGAAGCTTGTTTGTGTGATTTAAAGAGGTTTTCTATGATAGATTGAGTTGAGTTGTATAGAGCTTTTGTGAATGCTAGTGGACAAATTTGAGTAAGTCCTAGAGTGGAATTAAGGACTGAGTTGAGTAAGCTTTTGTGGAAGCTTACAAGCATATTGGAAAAGTTCTAGTGAGGACTTGTTGAGAATATTTGAGACAAGTCTTGGTGAGGACTTGTTGAGTAGAATTGAGACAAGTCTTGGTGAAGACTTGTTGAGAAGATTGGACAAGTTCTAGAGAGGACTTGTGGATAGATTAGTGTGAGCTTTTGTGGAAGCTTACAATGCAGATTTGAGATAAGTCTTTGAGAAGACTTGAGAGCATAGTTGATTGATTGATTTGTTCAAACCTTGGGTTAAGGTTTGGGGTAGATCTAGCAGAGTTGATTTGTGATTGAGTCAAGCTTTGTATTAAGGCTTGAGGATAGAGTTTGAGTAGAAATTTGAGGACACGTTTGTGCCAGACTGAGGATAGAGATTGAGCATATTTGTGCTAAAATGAAGGACTATGTTTAGTGCAGATTTGAGGATAGAGATTGAGTAGATTTGTGTTAGACCGAAGGATTGTGTTTAGTGCAGATTTGAGGACAAATATTGAGCAGATTTGTGCTAGATCGAAGGACTATGTTTAGTGCATATTTGAGGACAGATATTGAGCATATTTGTGCTAGACCAAAGGATTGTGTTTAGTGTAGATTTGAGGATAGATATTGAGTAAATTTGTGCTAGACCAAAGGACTGTGTTTAGTGTAGATTTGAGGATAGAGATTGAGTAGATTTGTGCTAGACCGAAGGACCGTGTTTAGTGAAGATTTGAGACAGAGCTAAGAGTAAGCTTTGGAGGTGACAGAGTATAGAGGATAATAGTCTCTAGTGGATAGAGGTCCATTAGCCAAGGTAGTGAAGACAAGTATTTTGAGTGAGGGCAGGAGTCTTCAGTGGATAGAGATCCATAAGCTAATGCAGTGGAGGTAGTAGTTCTTCTAGAAGATCACTAACCAGAGCAGAGGAGAAGGAGTTCTCCTGTGGATAGAGATCCACGAACTTGATTAGGGGATTGGTGTCTCTATGGAGTAGCCCACATTGGGTGAACCACATTAAATTGGTGTCTCTATTGTATGTGATGATTTGTGCATTGCTTTGGTTACTATTGTTGATATTGCCATTGATAATATTGGATAGTATTGTTTGGGAAAGAAAAGTAAAAAGTGGTCTTATACTGTTCACCCTTCCTCTAGGTATAAGCTTGTGTTCTTCACTTAGGTGCATATTCAATAACTTTTGCTTTATAGGTTTTTTGCCACGAGTGACAACTAAGTGGTGAATGCCAAAGAAGGGTCTAGAATAGGAAAATATATCTTTAAATTATTATAATAGATTGATATATGTATTATGTTATATCATGGTCAGAAAAATTTCTATTTTGAGGATTTTGAGATCATCTAGTGTCCCAATGTTGACATCTATGGTCTCTTCAATAAAAATTATGAGACTTTGCTTCCAATTGAGGAGGGAATGGGTGGATACCTAGGTTTACTAAAACTATAGGGTCTAAAAAGGTTTGATTACTAGTAGAATTTTGTTATACTACTACATTAGCAATTGGAAAAAATCCCTCAAAATAAAAATAATTCTAATCTAGATAGTTGTGGAAAATTGATTGGATTTCAAGAACAAAATCACATTTGGCATATTCCTAATCACAAGAGTCTTTGTCAATGAATTAACTTAGGATATACTAAGGTTAAAAAATTTATCCTAACATGTTATGTAATTTAATAATTACAACGTTTATATCAATGAGATGTGATAATTCATAGTCATTATCATTCTAATATAGCCTATTCAAGGAGACAATGCTAACTAGAGAGGCTTTGTCATGATGATCTTCATGTTAAAATGCTTCTTGCTCATTAGAAGATGACCCAAGATAGGCATCACTATGTCTAGCAATATACATTATCCCATAATGCCCTAGTTAAACATTAGTTTATAAGGGCTTTATAATTCCATGTTCATGCAAACCAAAGACTTTACCTTGATATCTCATATTAACTAGCATTTATTTTAGGATGGAATATACATTTGACAAGAAGCATGAGGTATAATATTGCCTAGCTAGAAAGTGATTGTTTCCATATATTTTTTCATCACTTGCAATTATAGCAAAAATAAAGGAGCAAATCCCTATCTATACTATCTTCTCTTTGCTACTAGAAGATAATCCTAGTTTTTATGGGAAAGGAGGAAGCTTGGATAGGTCTATATGAGTTTTTTTATTATTTGAATTTGAATTATTATTAGTTTTAATAGGTTTATTATTATTTTATACTAGATTTTATGTATTAGAATCTTTATTTATGTGAAGTGGCTTCAATGCTTTAGTGACTAAAGACTTAGGTGATAAATAATTAGTAGATGAGTTTGATAGATTATGAGAGTTGATAATATGAGGATAAAGGCTTTCCCTTTGAATTTGAACCTCAATTACTTAATTTGTAATATTTAAAGTGCTTGAGATCAATAGGAATATTATAGGCTTAACCCTTAGAATTTTACTTGAGACACTAATGTAAAGTAGATGGGACAATGTATATTTCATGAATCAAAGTCCTACCTAAAAAAATATTATAAGATAGAACACAAGGCATGACATAGAATAAATTTTTGTGAGCGTGGGGAATTACTTTGAAAGGTGATACTATTGTACCACTAGCATCACATTCCACATTATCAAAATTCTCTATCACTAAGTTATATTTCTCAAGATCATTCTTAGACAAGCTAAAGTGGCTAATATATTTTATAGCACATACGTTCAATCCAAAGCCATTATTGACTAAAATTTGCTTAATGAAATTATTATGAATTTAGCCTATGATATATAAGAGTGGGTCTCCCTCTAAGGATGATAGAGGAATATCATCCTCATAGAAAGAGATGCTGGTGTGATTTACCCAAATTGATCCAACAATAGAAAGAATCTCATTGGGGTTTAGGTTTTAATAAATCATGCATTCACTCAAGACTTCAATAAATGTTATAGTAAAGTAGTTTTTAACACCTATGAGACCATAGGCCAAATGAGACAAAATTTGTTTTTATCCTATATGGTTATCCAACCATACTCTAATTACTGAAGCATAGTGTACAACTCTATCCTCCATAGGATTGGAATGTTAGACCTCTATTCAAAGTTCCAAAGCATCAATAGGTAGGGTAAGGTTTGAGAAGCTAAAAAATAAAAATTCTAACTAGATATTTCTAAGTTGTTAAAGCAAATCATTAACACCCTTTGTATTTATTCTAGATTGTGATTGAAAGACTAAAGGAGGACTTTTAGATTTACTAGATTATTTTTATCAAAGGACTAAAGTAGATCCTAATGGTTGAATAATTAGTTATGGTTCTATAGGCATGTTCTTTTATTAGTGTCTTGTGTTAGCATAGACATGTGAGACATGACTGATATAGCAAGAAGAAACAACATTACTAATATTTTTTTGTTAAGTGGTAGTACATTATGATAACTGATATTAGTGGCTACACTCTTTTAATTTTGATTTGTATAATAATGGATCAAGTTTAAAAAATACCATGATCCTAATTAGATAAATATTTAGATTCAAAACTATTAACAACAATTCGTTCATTAATAGTAGGATGTCCATTAACTTGATGGATGACATAGTATTTGTTTGGATTAATTCAATGAGATTCATTCTAGGTTTAGAAGGTTTAATAGAAGGTAGTCAAATCATTTTGGCATTGAGAATTTGTCCTAGGATGATAGAAAGAGGATCATATAACCTTATGTATTTTATTTTAGGATTTTGTTGGGTTGAATTTCCTAGGATCATATTTTGGAGATTCTTTTTTTTTTTGATTGGTAGAAAGGGTTTTGAAAGGTCCCTGAACCTTGTACAAGAAAGATTACAATAGATCCAAATCTACTGAGGTGGTCCAAGAAGAAAGGAAAAGAAAGCTGACCAACCTCCACACTAGGGAAGGTGTCACGAAATCGCGACCAAAATGGTGATGTCACGAAACCGTGACAAGAAGCGCCGTAGAAGCCATAGAAAGAAAAGAAGTCATGAAATCACGACAAGAAATGCCGTCAGAGCCGAAGAAGGGAAGAAGTCGTGATATCGCGACATGTTGCAAAGTGTCACGATATCGCGACAAGTTGCAGAGTTGGAGCCGATCGAGAAAAAGAGTCGCAAAATCGCTACAAGAAGTGAGAACGCTGTCGAAGAGAAAAGGTGTCATGAAATCGCAACAAGAATGAAGACCGCAACCGAAATAGAAAATGAGCCTCGAAATCGTGACTAAAGAGGAAGCCTGCTGCCAAGAAGAAAAAGCGTCGCAATATCGCGACAAAACTGAAGACCGCCTTTGGAGAGAAAAAATGTCACGATATCACGACAAGTTTGCGCAAAGGCACCCGAAGAGAAAAAGTGTCGCGATATCACGACAAAAATGAAGACCGCCTTTGGGGAGAAAAAATGTCGCGATATCGCGAAAAGTTTGCGCAAAGGCACCCGGAGAGAAAAAGTGTCGCGATATCGCGACAGAATGGAAGACCGCCGTTGGAGAGAAAAGGCGTCGCGATATCGCGACCGAATGGAAGACCGCCATTGGAGAGAGAAAAAGCGGTGCAGTATCGCGACCAAAATGAAGACCGCCATTGGAGAGAGAAAAAGCATCGCGATATCACGACAAAAATGAAGACCACCTTTGGGAAGAAAAAAGGTCACAATATCGCGACAAGTTTGTGCAAAGGCACCCAGAGAGAAAAAGTGTTGCAATATCATGACATAAAGGAAGACCGCCATTGGAGAGAAAACTTGTCACGATATCACAACCAAATGGAAGACCATCATTGGAGAGAGAAAAGGTGTCGCGAAATCGCGACAAAAAGCTAGACTGCGCCTGAAGGCCAAAAGTGTCGCGATATCGCGACAAGTTTGCAAAAGAGCACCCGAAGGGAAAAAGTGTCGCGATATCGCGACAAGTTTTCAAAAAAGCACCCGAAGAGAAAAAGTGTCGCGATATCACGACAAGTTGGAAGACCGCACCAGAGGAAGAGAAAGGTGTCGTGATATCACGACAAAAAGCACCCTCGCGGCCTGAGCAAAAAGGAAGTTTGTGATAGTGCTGCAAGCTGAAATTTTGCAACCAACTTAGAAAAATGACGTGAAAATGCTCCAAGGTGCCAAAACGCAGTCGAAAAACCTGAATATCAGTAACCCACTCACATTGTGCAAACATTGGAACTTGAAGAAACGTCCCTTAGGCTGATTGGGAAGGAGTCTCTCCAGACCTGAATGTCTGTTGCGTCAACTCCCTTATTAGCAAGCCAGTCCATAGCTTTGTTTCCTTCCTGGTATTGATGTTGAATGATTAATTCTGGATAAACACCAATAAGAGTCTTGCATTCATTAAAGATGGAAGAAAGGGCCCAGGGAGGCACAAATGTTCCTTTGAGCCAGTTAATGCAATGCAATGAGTCTCCTTCTATGATGAGTTTATTGATAGTCAAGCCTTCCAGGAGAATCAAACTTTGGAACAAGGCCCGAGCCTCGGCCATATTGTTAGATTGAATTCCTAGGTTCTGAGCGAAGGCTAAAATTATTTCTCCTCTATGATTTTTGAGAATTCCACCTCCGCCAACCACTCCAGGGTTGCCTTTGGCTGCGCCATCGAAGTTAAGCTTGTGCCACCCAGAAGGAGGTAAGACCCTTTTGGAGATTCTTAGTAGCATTAATATTGTTATATTTTAGAGAGTGCATTCCAATTGACTATTCCATAATTCCCTACCTTATGCAAGAGTTAATTTTGTTTTCTTTGCAAAGTCCAACTTTAGATCTAAGTTGTGTACACTCTTCTTTTTGTTTTTCTACAAAGGTAAACTTAAAATCTAGGTTGTTTACACTATCCGTTTTATTTTATTTGTATAGTTCAACTTCAAATTCATGTTATGTACACTCTTCATTTTGTTTTATCTACAAATTCTAGCTTTAGATTCAGGTTTTGTACACTCTCCCTTTTATTTTCTCTATAAATTTTAGTTTCATATCTAGGTTTTGTACACTATCCTCTTTGTTTTCCATGTAAAGTCGAGCTTTATATCTAGGTTGGGTACACTCTTCCTTTTGTTTTATATACAATATCTAGATTTATATCTAGGTTGTGTACACTCTCCATTTTGTTTTCTCTACAAATTCTAGCTTTATATCTAGGTTGTGTACACTATCCCTTTTATTTTCTATGTAAAGTGGAGCGTTATATCTAGGTTGTGTACATTATTCCTTTTGTTTTATATACAAAGTCTACATTTATATCTAGGTTCTATACACTCATTCTTTTACTTTTTATACAACCTACTTGATTTATACATTGATGCAATAGGAGATGCAGATGGCCTGATTAATGGGAATGGACCCAATGATAAGAATAAAAATACAAATAGAAAGAGAAATGAGAATTGTGTTTCATAAAAGATTTTGAACTCTAAGAAGGCACCATATAATGGGATTGATCCAAGCATGAAGAAGCCAAGAAGGGGAGGATGATAAAAAAAAAGATATTTCAATAGGTCAACATGGATTAAAAGATATAATGAAATATTTTCTAGATGGATTATTAAAGGGAAAGTCTCATAAGCCATTGAAAGAAAGTAGAAACCTATTGAATGTAGAAATACAAGACAATAAAAAAAATAAAGAAAAAAGTGGATTATAATAAAGAATAATGATTATTGATCTCCAATTAAACAAATGAGGATGAAATATTTCTAAATATACTAGATAAAGTTTATGAAAGAGTACATCATGGGCTAAATAATACCTTGATAAAAAAATTAGAGGTTCTAGACCAACTAGTGACCAAATCAAGAAGTGGGTAGTTAACTAATGGAGAATAAAAGGGCATGTGGATTTTTCCTCCCTTCCAAAAGGATTCTTCCAATATTTATTCATTAATGAAGAATATTATCTTTAATGACCTTTTAGGACACCCATGTTTCATGGGAATATCGAGACTATACCTTAAGAAATGAGCATCAATATTTAATCAAGATACTATGAAGATAGATGTGGATCCAATTTGGGTAAGACTCCCTACTTTACCTCTAGAATTCTAGGAGGAAGAAATATTTGAAAGCATAGCCAAATCCTTTGACCAATTTCTTTCCACATATTATATCACTAGGGAAAGAAAAAGGGTATTCTTTGCTAGAATGTGTGTAATGGTAGAATTTGGAAAGAAAATCCTAGTGTAGAGAGGAAAATATGTCATTTGTATATATTTCACAAAATATATTAAAAATGATTACAATATTTCATAATTTGCTACTATGGGCTTACAATTGGGAATTTCCAAGGCGAAAAGAGATACTTTTTCACAAAAATATAATTAACAACACCGAAACGTCTTCCAATCCACCTCAAAGTGTGGGTCAATTTATAGCTTATTTGAAGGCTTGACCACTCTAATTTCATGTGTTCTTGTGGACCCTACACACAACAAAATAAAATGGATCAGTAGCATAAAATGAGACTACCAAGGTCAGGCCCAAATTTAGGAAATATGTAAGCAAATACAAAAGTCATAAAAATTAATTAAAACAAAAAAAGAATGATGCAAAATGCTATGAAACACAAATATTTACCTTGCTCACATTTTGTAATTACCTATTGTTGATTCTATGATAGTTGTAGTTTATGGAATGAGACCACCGAGAGGTGGCGGTCCTAACTGTAGGTCATCAAGGGATGATGACCTCAACTACAAGTCATTAGGGGGGAGATGACTAGGATCTTTGCTACTTATATTAGGATGAAATTTATTGGAGGTCTTCTATAAGATATGAATGATGTCTAGTAGCCATTTCGGGTAGATCTAATTTCTCAACTATGAGAAAATTTAGAAGTGAAATGAATGCATGTGGAAGCCTTTGATGGTCATCATGATTTATTCTACATACCAACGAGGGTGATCATAGAAAGGAGTGAGTGTACGTAGGTAGGATTTTCATAGGAATTTTAGCAACATTTTGGTATGTTTCTATATCCCCTTCATAAATATGTGAAGGGTGTTTTTATAGACTTATTGAAAGGTAGGAAGGGTTGGTGATATGAAAATGATTTGGCATGGTGTGGCAACCAAGTGTCCTAGATAGGTGGGATGGAGATTCTGAAGTGTTGGAGATGTGGTAAGTGAGGGTGGGTGTGATTAGGATGAGGTGTTGGAGTGATCAATGGAGATGTGGCAAGTGATAGTGGATGTGGCAAGTGAAGTTTTAGAGTCATGAAGGGATATGTGGCAAGTGTGGGTAAGTTAGGTGAGGGTGAGGTGTTCATATAGTATTGGGGGAATGGGAAGTCACATGGTGACTAGGTACTTAGTGTAGGAGAGTACTAAGTGGGGGAAAGGGGGCTAGGAATATTTGTTTTTAATATTTGTAAGGTGTTATGATGCAAAGAAGGGATTTTGGAATTTTTGGGGATTATTTGGAAATATACAAAATATAATTAAAATATTTTAGGCCAATATGATTTGACACTTTTTAGGTGTCTAAATTTACCCCAATTTGTATCGTGTTGCGTATGAACACAATGCAGTGTAAAAATAGATGATATTGATTTGTTGGATTGGTGATAGAGGATGATGATAATTATTGATGTATGACCATGACTTTTGGCACACCACAATGATAGCTTAGGGAGGGAGATTTAAAGTTACATCAAATTAGGGATAATGTAGAATGCCCCAATCATGGAATGGAAAAATATCCTTGAAATTTTTTCCTTTAGCATATTGATGAGATTATCTGATATGGTAGGTTGAATAGACACTTTGATTGACTTGTCAAAGCATGATGTGTGACTAACCTTGAAATAACTAGTATGGGGTGTACCAATTTGATTGCGTTGGAGTTTGAGTTGAGAAGAGAAGTTCTATTTTTTCTCCTAGCAGAGGAGGACTAATAATGACTTCCATCAATGATTCTTGGACAAATGTAATTCCAAAATTGAATTTTTAGGTATTGGACCAATTTTAGGATAATATTTTGTGGGTAATGTATACCCCCTCAAATAGTGAGTTTATGGAGTAAAATATGGATCACAACAATGAAAGACTTGACAAAAATTCAATGGGGTGACAACAACATGGTAGGAAATGTGGGGTAACTAATGATTTTTTTTCAAATTTGGGGGTTTTCAAGGGTGTGGCGGGTACCAGGTCATCTTTGGCAAGCACTTGGTGATTGTTTAAGGTAGTTACCAGGTCGTCCGAGATATTTAGGCATGCCTTAGCTTAAATTACATACCATAAGGAATGAGCCCTCATTTATGTCATGTGTTGTAGGGAATAAGAGGGAGAGAGAGGGGTGTGAGTGAGATTTTGAAGTGGAACTCTTGCAATTTGGTTATTTGAGAGGGCAAGATGGCTATGAATGGTGCAACTACAATATTTGGAAGGTGTATAAGATGGATAATTCTATGTTTGACCTATTGTGCTTTTAGGTTTATATTTATTGATAAAATGAAGTGTAGGGTTTAGTGTTTTGTTTACTTTTTATTTTTTTAGGATTTGAAAAGGAAACTGTAGACTTAATTAAGTTAGCCTATAAAGTGTATGTTATTTTTTGATGTTTAGGGGGTTTTGTTTGTGGTGTGGTTTTTATCATGGGACCATTTTTTTGTGTTAGAATTTTTTTAGATAATGGATATCCCAAGAGACTTTTGGTTTGATGATGGGTTGAGTTTGTACATTTGTACAGACTGTATGGATCTATATAGGTGACAATTTTATTTTTTAGAAATTTTATGTTTTGCAGTGGCCATCAGGGGGTTGGTAGTCAAGTAGGTCAGTTGTAAAGGGGTTGATGATTGGGCTAAGTGGATCTCTATAGTTATACATATCATAAATTTTTTTATTAATATTTTCTTTTTTGTTTGTTTTTTTTGTTTCGATGATGGATGGATTGGGGATATTTGATGAAGGGGTGTGGGACATCTGTAGCTACAATGCTTGAGGTCATGTCACAAATATGAGGAAGTATTCTTCCAAGTGAGAGAATTAATAACACCTATTGAATGGGGGTGGTTGAGGGACATTGGGTTGGAGGGTGTGACCTGGTTAGAGCTAGTACATGTGGACCATTGATACATATCATTATTAGTAGAGAGATGGAATTATAATACAAGTTATTTTTACTTGTCGTTGGGAGAGATGATGATCACCTTAGAGGATGCGTATCACATATTTTAGGTTTCAATGGAGGGTATTCCCATCTATGTTGTGAACACATGGAATAAGGACATAATGATGAAGAGAGTGTATGGGTAAGAATGGGATCATATATAAATTAATAGTGGTGGGATGCTATACGATCTACATTATGAGGTAGGGATCTTAACTTAAAGACATATGATCTTGATGATATTGATTTTCAATGTTATCTTTCTAGACTCATAAAGTGCACGGTTCTCATGGAACCTACTAGGGTTGGTGCTTGAATTTGTGGAGAAACTTATAGTGTATGTGTAGGCCCTAGTTTTATTAGTACAAACTTACAGAGAGATTTATGAGGTGTGAATGCAAGGGTTATTGGGTTTGGGATATAGTTTACTACTATTTCAAGTTTATATTTGGGAGCATTTTTGGGTGGGCATACCCTAGGGCTTACATTTTTATGCACATTCAAACATATGATTGAAGATGCCATATGCAATGATATGGTAGCATGAAAGGGAGGGCCAAGTAGTAGGTCATATGCAAGGGATGATAAATTTTATAAAGCAATATGGGTAGGTTAGAGGCCAAAGGATGTGATATTAATGTCACAGAGAAAGGATGGATAGCAATTAGCTCATGTGTGATGGAGGTGGTTGGTCAAGATATAGTGTATGTAGTGTGAGTACTTTCAATACTCATAGATATTGAGAGAATTTGAGATTATGTAGGGTACATCTAATTAATCAATAGTGAATAGGAGGGGAAGGGATGAGACAATAATAATTCCATGGGTAAAACCAGTGAGTCATTAGGTAGATGATATGATTGTAGTGGTAGACGTTGATGATTCTAGAACCACGCTTGACTATGACACCTAGTGAATGACGTATTAGGGATAGTCGATCAATGGTGTTGATGAGGCTAGAGGAAGATATATGGTTGATGTTGAGGTAGGCATAGGGGAGACAGAGATGAGTCATAAAAGGAGGATTCACTATCATGGCAACATGTGTGATGCATATTAGATAATGGACTAGGACCATAATAGATAGCAGTGATAGGTGCTCCAAATATGGATATGGAGGGTAAGGATAGATGATATGCTGATGATAATTTTGATGAGGATGATTTTATGGACACCATGAGGTAGATAAATATTTTGGAGGAGTACGTAAAAATATTTGAGGCCTAGAGGGTAGAGCTGAAGAACACAAGCTTATATTAAGATGGGGGTGAATACTATAAGACCACTTTTTACCTTTTCTTCCAATTCAATATTATGTTGTGTAAATATAGCAGTATCAATAGTAGTAATCAAAGCAATGCACAAAAACCATACACAATAGAGACACCACAATTTACATGGTTCACCCAATGTGGGCTACTCCATGGAGAAAATATTTTATTAAAACTTTCTCAATCAATCTCTTTGGGAATCACTCCCAATTACAATGTTTATAGATCTATGTCCAAAGGATATGCTGATCCCCTAATATCAAGTTCATGGATCTCTTCCATAGGAGAACTCTTTCCCCTTCTGCTCTGGCTATGTGATCTTCTAGAAGACTCTGTCTCTCTGTTGCATTTACTGGTGGACCTCTCTCCACTTGAAGACTCCTCACTTAGATTTGTCTTCAACTGTGTTGCCTATTGGATCTCTATCCATTGAGACTTTATCCTTTATACTTTGTCACCTCCAAAGCTTTGTAAATAGGCTCACTAAGAACTTGCTCAATAGGCTCACACAAAACTTTCTTAAGAATCTCACACATAACTTGTAAAATGTTGAATAACAATATCACATAGAACTTGTCCAAATATGCTCTAGAAAGCTCACCAAGAACTTGCCCAAATCTGCTCTAGAAAGCTCACCAAGATCTTTCCCAAATATGCTCTAGCAATCTCACCAAGAACTTTATCCAAAAATACTCTAGCAAGCTCACCAAGAACTTACCCAAAATTGTCCATAAATCTGTCCCAACACTGTCGTCAAATCTGTCTCAAAACTATCCTCAAATCTATCACAAAGACCTTATCAAAGGCTTAATAAATCATGATCAAGTACTACTCAAAATGAAATCAACAATGAATGGCAATCTCAACTCAAATCCACTTCATAGAAGCATAAAGAGAATTTTTAGAGACTCAATATGTTCTAATCTCACTTTCAACCCAAATCAATATCAACTCAACTCATAGAAGCATAAAGAGGATTGTTAGAGACTCAATATATTCTAAACTCACTCTCAACTCAAATCAATCTCAACTCAATTCAATTCAACCTCAACTCAACTTAAGTCTTATAGAACTATAAAGAGAATTGTTAGAGACTCAATATGTTCTAATATCACTCTCAACTCAACATAGAATGATGGAATAGTTTTTTTCATAGAACTTGAACAATCACTTCACACATCACTTGACTAGGCTCAATCAACTCAACTCAACCAATCATCACAAGGGACAACTCTCTCTCACACAACCATAGTCCAAGTATGTATCAACCAACTCAAATGTTTCCAACAATGCTCAACCACAAATCTCACATAACAATGGTACTCATGTTATTTTCTAACTCATGTTATTTTACAACCAAAGGGCTTCAAAAAATATGCTTATCAAACAAGTTTTAGACACAAATCTCAATTCAGAAAACCTTGAAGCATTCAACCAACCACTTTCCAAAAGGAAACCACAATCAATCCTTTTCTCTCAAATGATATTTCAGAAATCGACCACCATAAAAAATCAATAGGAGAATGTACCCATGCCTTTTATGAATATGAAAAAACCTCTTTGTAAATCTGCCACAATCATAAAATTCTTTTGCCAATCTTCACAAGGGTTAGTAGATCATAAAATAATCAACATTACTTCACTTTTCAATAATCATCACCAAGGCCTTTAATTGCACAACTTCCTTATCTCTCCTAAAACCACTTGTACCATAAAATAAAATAAATCAAAACATTGCATAACCTTTTCACTCCCAAAACCACTTATACCATAAAATAAAATAAATCACAATATTGCATACCTTGTCACCTCATGAAAGAATTAATCCTTTTGAAAAATAACAAGACAAACTTCACTTTTGGAACCCCTTTGCAAAATTAGAAATATCTCTTTACACACACCATATTTCTCATTCTAAATATGTTAGTCAAATATCCCTCGAAATAAGCTTTCTGACGATATATAATATGCCCACATTCCAAAATAAATTGTAACCTTTACATATATATATGCCACCCTCCATTAATCTAAACTTAAACTTTAAACTTTAATATCTTCATCACCGGATGTCCTTTTTTGATGAAACAAAGTTCCACCTTGGATTTTAAGAAAAGCATTTTCCACATAAGCCCACCATGGTTTTAATTAAAACATTTTATTTTTCCTGCCTTGGTTTTCATAAAAACCCTGTAAATAGCCATGCTTTCCAAAATATCATAAATGCTTATTTATGAAATATTTTGGCCACCAAAACCAAATGTGATCCATGTGACATCAATGATTCATGTTACATCAATGAAAACATAAAATACCTCAAATTAACTCAAATGTCCAACAAGAGCAAGAGACCACCTATATCATGGAGAGGGATGGGTGGAAGACATATAGGGAGATATGGTAGGAGGAGCGGACTATATTGGAGGAAAACTGGGATAATGTATAGGAGGAGAGGGATGTCATGGTGGTAGAGAAATATTAACTTTTAGTTGAGAGAGTAGAGTTGTGGGAATTGGAGAGAGGGAATAGTGGTAGGATTAGCTCATAGCTTTGAATATTGAGAGGGTTAGGCTTCACCAAGAGATGGAGTAGCTAAGGGCATGACCTCCAACAATAGAGGGTAATGCCAAGGTAGTCGCTTTGTAGGTAAATACTACAGAGGTACAACAAAGCAAGGAGTGATTTATGATGAGGTTTATGTAGGAGTAAGATAGGGTTTATGTATTGGAGGAGGTATTATTGACAGCACATGTGCCTATTGCATCACTCTTGAAATTGTAATATAGGAAATTTAGAGGAACACTTCTTCAATCATTCCATCTATGCATCAATTTGAGGTTCCTACTGCATCATAGATATCAAGGGCAAGTTCCTCTTATGGTAGTGATAGACAATAGCAAAGTGGAGAGTAGACAAAGTGGATTAAAGAGGACTATTGATGATCAACATGATAAAGAGGAGGAGAGTGGTGAGGTAGTTAGAAGGTAGTAGCAGTGTGTGAGTGTTTTTGGGTGTGGTAGAGGGCCACAATTTTGTATGATATGATTCTATAGGATAGTGTATGCCTATGGGAATTTTTGGTGCAGCCTACAGGCATGGATATGGATGTATGATGATATATCCATGATATATAGGCATTTATTATCATGCTTGGACTTTGATGTTAATGATTAATGGTTTGAATTATTGAGTATGTATTTAAATTATTATAGGTGATTGGATACTTTTGATTAGGTTTATGTGATATATGTGATGCCAAATATGCTTAGGTAGATATTATGTGATGGATAATATAGATGATATGATTCTGTATACTTATAGGTTCTTGTTTGATCCTATTTTTAAAGTGTGTGTATGCATAGCACTAATCACAATTAGTTTATTTAATCAATGACATATGTATAGTCACATAGAAATAATAATATAACATAAAATAAAAGGGAAGACACATAACCCTAATAGACACTAAATAACGACATATAATACATGATATAAATCAAAGTAAGAGATAAGTTTATAAGGAATGAGCGAGAACCGACATGTGAAGTGTCCTAGATACCTTAGGATTTTTAGATCCTAAAAGTGTTTCAGGAAACTAAAATACTCTATTGATACCGTTAAAGCCTATCTATTAGCCAATCAATAGCCCTTAGAGACCTAAACCAACCTAGAGAATTTCAAGCCAATCAAAGACCAATGCGTGTACAATGAGGTTCATTTCTAAATTTTGAGTAAGGTTGGACTTAACCAATGGTGTCATATTACCTAAACCCAACATTTAATTAATTTGTGTGAGATATGCATGGTACAAGAGAGATATCTAGCTAGCTAGGGGAGGCTAAAATCTCCTTAGAATATGACAGTGTTTGATAAAGGGTGATTGAAACACTAGGTATGATTGAATAACCAAAACAACTTCTATGTCCAAACATCCTAAGATAGTAGAAAAAGTTGGAACCATAGAGACATACAAAATATATACAATAGGTACATAATACTACAAATAATATGTTAGAATACCAATGGAAAAAATACATTACAGATAAAGGTAGGATAAACAAAATATGACATACATGGGTGGAGATCTAATGGATAAATATGTACAACTATTGTATGTCATTGATACATTAAGATAATAAAAAGTAGAAGACACATATCCATGCATCCAAAAGGCAATAAAATGAGCATGCTATGAGCCTTATGCATAAGTGCAAATATTGAAATGTTGATATGATATGAGGTTAGAAAATATGAGACAGAGGAAAAAGAAGAGAAAAACAAAGAGGTAGGAAAGGGAGTTGAAATAGGGGGAAAGGAAAGTAGTAAAGAAAGGGAATAAAAATAAAAACACGAAAGGAAAAAAATGAAATGGGAAAAGAAAGAAGAAAAAGAAATAATAATAGATATAAAGATGGGATGATAAGAATATAATAAATATGTGAAATAGAAAATGTGTGCAATGATTCGGAGTTGTGGATGTAGATTTTGATTGATTTCTGATGATTTTTTTTTTTTTGGTAGGTATATACAAAAATAAAGAACCAATAAGAATATCAACTAGGCATAAAATGCAGACAGGAAAAACTAAACTTTGACTAACAATATAAGGGCCAAGCCAATTGGAAGTAAATTTGTCATGTAAATAGCTAGGGAGATTATAAATTTTTGGTTCTTCTTAAGCACGAGGTCACCACTTAGAATTCATGTTTATGGACCTTGTGGTCATAGATATGCTTAATACGATATTTATAAACATGAATATGCTCGAGGGAATTGATTCGATGTTTATTGAGAAGAGTAAGTTGATCCTATAAAGCTTGGCATACAATATCATCATCCAAGAACTCTTGAAATGAAATCTATAAAGATGTAATTTTGAGCTTGAAAGGCATAATGGCCTCAACATCGTAGACCAAGGAAAATGGTGTTGCCCTATTAGGAGTGTGAATTCTTGTGTGATAGGCCCAAAGGGCTAAAGGGAGTTGAACATGATAATCTTTATATTTTTCTTTCACGATATTTTGCAAGAATGCATAGATATTTTTTTTAAGCTTCAGCTTGACCATTACCCTAAGGATAGTAGGGTGTTGAGAAGCTATGTTGAATGTGATATTTGTTACAGAGCTCTCAAATATTCTTATTCTTAAATTATGAGCCATTATCATATATGATTTTGGAAGGAATACCAAAGTGAAAAATAATGTTATGGAGAATTAACTCCATGATTTTAGGACCCAATATTTTGGCAAGAGGAATAACCTTGACATATTTGGTGACATATTTAGTTTCAATTATGATAAATGTATGTTGAACAGATGAAGGAGGGGATATTTTACCTACAATATCAAGATCCCATAGTGATAAGGGCCATAAAGCCTATATTGGTTGCAAGGCTTGAGAGGGCGTATGGGATAAATTGGTGTGATATTGGCATTTAAGGAATTTTTTGATATATGTGCAAAAATCACATTCCATGGTGGGCCAATTGTATTTTATATGTATAATGCACTTTATGATGGTCATCCCATTAAAATGACCACCACAAGTGCCATCATGATCCTGAGAGATGATCCATTTGGTTTCATGCAGTTTCAGACATTGGAGAAGGATACCATCATAACTGTAATGATAGAGTACATCTCTTAAGATATTATACCTCATGGATTTATGATTAAAATTTTGTTTATAATTTTGAGATAAATCAGTGGGGAGAATACCAACTTTAAGATAATCCTTTAGCTACAAAAACCAAGGATTATAAGGCTCTTCATGGACAAGATTTATGACTAGTTCATCCTTAGAAGATTGACTAGAAGTATCCAACTAAGAAAGAGTAGTGATATATACATGTGTGACTTTATAATGGGGATTCTATGGGATTAAAGAACCTAGAGAATCCATTGTATAAGCAAAGGAGCTAGCCAACCTTGGAAAGGCTTTGATATCTCTACCACTCAAATTTTTCTAACAATTTGTTTAAAATTTGTTTGTATGCCTTTAGGATTGGGCACTTACATGGATAAACCACATTGAATTGATTCATGATAAGGAGGGTATCACCAATGATTCTAATTTGCTTAATGTGCATAGGAATTATAAGTTTTAGCCTAAGCATAAGAGATTCATATTTAACATTATTTTTTATATAGGGGAAGACTGGTGGAGAGGTGGGATAGCACTCGATGGACTCAAAAGGCTCTTGATATTCCATGGTCTAGTTAAAAGTGACCCCCTTTTGCAAAACATGGTTGAAGGGCTTGCACTTATCTTATAATTGAGCAATTAAGTGATGAATCAATTGGATATTACCTTGCAAGCTTCTCAACTCCTTGAGATTCTGAGAGGGAGAAATTTTGATAATATCCTTGATTTTATTGGGATCCACTTCAATACCCCTTTAAAAGATAATGAACCATAGAATTTTACCTGAGGTGACACCAAAGACACACATCTTAGGATTGAGTCGCACCTTGTGTTTGAATAGTCAATAAAATATTGCATTGAAACCCTCTCTTCAAGAGATAAATTTTTTCCAAGTTTAAGGATATAGGGATTGATAGGTCAGGTTTGATGTCGATATCAATGTTTTTATTTACAAGAATGTGGGAACCATACTCTAGCTAATAGGGTATGGGGATAGTATGTATATGATCTATCACATTCTCAAGAAATATGGGCTCATCACCATTGAATTCAATTTGGAAAATAGAGGAAGAAGGATAAGAGTATTAAGGAGTAAGATAGGCATTGGAGAGTTGAATTAACTGATATGTTAGGAGGAAATCAAAAAGAAAATGAGGAGAGGAAATACAATGGCACTTGGATCTATTCTAAGGAAATGGGGAGAATCTAACGTGTAGAAAATTGGAGCAAAGAGGTCAACAAAGATCATATTGATAATGGAATGATGGTATGGGGAAAGAGGATTGCTAGAGGACATGTTTTCTAATTTGAGATCTTAAGGAAGGAGTTGACTAAGGATGGGTTGGAGAGGATTCAGATTATTTGGCAATTGTGGATGCAAGATGATAGGTGGATCAGGTATGGGTGGAATGACAAGACGTTCTAGAGAGAGACACATTGGAAGGATAGGGAGCAATATAGGGAATAAGTGAATATAATCATTACCATCATTCAAAAAACTAGGGGTGCAGACAATACAAGAAGAAACCTCTTCATAACTATCAAAAGTAATTAAAAGAGTATCAAATTTTCATCATATTCATCATCTGAGGTGTTGGGCAAAAGGTCATGGATTGTTGCAACTTGGAGAAATTTTGGAGGAATAAAATGAGTGTGTTTAGGATCTATATACTCATCAGAATAATCCTCCTCAAAATCAAGGGTAAGGCATTGGCGAGTATTCTCAAGAAGGGCTACCAATGAGATTTTATTATACCCTATGCTAGATTTGTCTTTCGATAGCTGGTAGGGAGGTTCAATAATGGAGCATTAACCCTGATAATATCTACCTAGGCCACATCCATGCCATTTAAAATATTGAAAATATTGCATATCAAAATATAAATTAGATAGATAGTCAATATTGTCACAAAATATCACTTTAGAATTTTAGAAATAGGGTGTTCAGAGGAAGAATCTAGTACCCCATAGATAAAATTGGTATAATTGGTTAAATAAACGATGGGGAAAACAATACCAATAATTAATGGGATGTCACGAGGGTGAAAAAATCCTTAACCAACTCAATAGTAGGAGGAGTTAAGGTGACCTTATATACATGATACTCTTTTAGACCAAGACTAGACATCTGTACAAAAACATGTGAAGACTCTTGGGCTAATGATTGGAAGGTAGACTCCAAGATAGATGGATTTGAAGAAGTAGAGGGCTCAATGGAAGAGGATGATGACTCAGATGGATATGAGGAAAGGGATGGTGGTGCATTTTAAGAGGATGAATGAATAGAAGAGGATGTGGATGGAGCAGTTTGAGAAGATTGTGTAGTGACTTGAGAAGACGAAGAACCAGTTGTGGAGAGCAACATGGAGGGGGAAGTTGAAGAGGGATCTAATTTGCTAAATTTTATAGTGACTTAAGCTAAATTATATGGTGGGTGATTCTCTAATTGGGAGTCATACTAGGTATCATGTTGATTCCAATACTGACACTCTTGAGGATTAGCAAAGGGATGAATGAATTAGAATGGGTATGGGAGACAAGACCATAGGTATACATGGAGTGATAGGACTCAAGTTTTGCACCATAGGAGGTGGATGAAGTGTGACATAAGGAGGTGTAGGTAGAAGAGGGGGATTATATGAAGAATCATGGATATTGGTTACTGATGAAGGAGGAAATCTAGGAGGGAGAGAAGTGAAATATAGAGGGGGCGGTCTATTAGCAAAAAAGAAGGGAGGATACACAGATGAAGAAGGGAAAGGATAGTTATATGGATGTGGAGAATAGGGTGGTTGGGTATATTGGGTGGATGAATGAGTAATGTGAGTTGGGTGGACAAAGGGTGGAGGATTGGCCATCAGTGGGATAAACGAGATAAAATATGAAGAAGTTGATCAGATAGGAGATGTAAACAACATAGTCATGGGTGATAGATGTGTATATGGTAAGTTAGGTCCTTGTAGAAGGAAAACCATGTTGCAATATTTGAATGGTTTATCATCAACAAGGGTGTAGTGAATGCATCCATGGACATACTAGAATCAATGATGTAGCACACACTACATATCCTAGATCCATAGTCGTCTAAGAAGTAAATCATATTGCATCTCACCCTCAATGACATAATATAAAGTATAGATTTTTTTCACACCCACTTGGATGGGGAAGATGATTGTACCAAGTGTTGAGAAAAGTGTGTCATAGAAAGCCTATAAGGTGATGGTTGGACCGGATATATGGGCTGAATGAAGGTTAAGGTGTTTAAGGGTAGCGAAAGAGATGATGTTGATGGAGGAACTAGTGCCAATGATAATGCACTTGAATGTTATGTCATCCACACATGCCACAATATGCATTGGGGGATTGGGTCCCTCCATTAGCAAAGTCTTAATCTCATAGTCATAGAATGTGATGGAAGGTGAAATGCAAGTCCTCACATTACCCATAAAATTTTCTAAAGTATTAAGATCTTGGGTTTGTAGATCTATGGACTTTAATATATCCATGAGAGCCTCCATATGTGGGGGATATTACTGTATAAGTTCATAGATTGATAGTTTAGTAGATGTCATTTTTCTATTATGGGTTAGTTGAATATCTAAGTGTAGGATAGGGCACACTGGAGGAAACATGAAATGCATTAGTGGAGGTGGCACAATCAATGATGAAGACATGATTTGAGGATCATTTGGCTGAGTTTGTTGATTAGGGTAGCACTGATTCCTAGTGATAATGCTTATCATACCCATAAAACTTTGGTAAGGTGGGACATTATTTACATGATTGATTTGATTAGGTGCAATTGTAGAAGTTGATGTGCCATTATATTGTTGTGCAATCCCATGTTACGATAAAGGGTTTTGATATATGCTAACATTTTGGTTATGAGGGGCTAAAGGATTGTCAATTGTGATGTCCCCTTAGTCTATCATATCTTGAACTAGGTTCATAAAAGTTTTGCAATAATTTATGTCATGACCTCTTTGGTGATGATAAACACAAAAGTGATGTTCCTTGTACCATTTTAGTTTAGGTTTGTTAGGATCTTCAGGTCAAATTTTTGGCAAGGAAATCACTTGTGCCTCATACAATTTTTGGAATATTGTGGATGAAGTCTCTAAAATAAGGATGTAATTATAGGGAGGATGAGGAGGGTGATGAATGGAAGGTAAGGAAGAAGAGGAGATATTGGTGAGTTGAGATAGTGGTGGCTAAGCCTGATAAGTAAGTTACGGGGGTTGAGAACTCAGTTGTATAGGAATTGTAGGGGTGCTCAACACAACTTGGTTCACTTGGGGTGATTTGGATTGGTTGTTATTGTTTCCTTTATTATACTTTTTGGGGTACTCCTTTTTCTTGAGTTTAATTTCCCCTTCTTGCACTTTGATGTCTTTAATTATTTTAGCTTGAGACATAGATTCCTTGAAGGTGCAAGGTTTTTGAATTTGTAACGGTGTTGAGATATGTTTGGTGCAACTTTAAGAAAAAAATTTGACCAATATTGTGGAAGGGATTAGAATATCAATTCATTGATGAAATTCATCCATATAGCAACATAATAATTGATTGGTTCATCCTAAAATTGGAAAATACTATAGAGTTCTAACAAAGGAGTCCTTCCCAATGTTGATTGAAAAGTTCTCCAAGAAGAGGTTTGTTAATTTTTCAAAGAAGAAAATGTTATGTTGTGGCAAATTATTGTACCAAAATAAATCTTGTCCCCTAATAGAAAAATGGAAAGTGTGTAACATGAGTGAAATATTTTTATTGATAAGATAGTTTGCATGAATGTAATTTTGCAAGTGCTCTTTCGGATCCTCTTTTCCCTTAAATTTTTTAAACTTGGGCATCTCAAAGAGAAATGGATAGGGAAGGATAACGGGATTTATGGATGTATTGGTTAATTGCACAATTGGATAAGAGTAGGTTTTTAATGACCCGAAGCACTTGATTGCAATTCAAAACTATGGATGTGATTCATTAGTCTTTGAATCTTGTTTTTTGGATTTGGGGATGCCCAAGGGAGATTAGTCGATGGGGTGAAATGGGTGACTTCAGGAGTGTAATGGTACAAAGATGCATAAGGATAGTAAGGATGAGAGGGATAGAAAAGAACTCAAAAAAACAAGGGGAATGGGGAAAAAAGGTGAAGCAACTCTAGACTTCCACAAGTCACTATAGACTCATTTTTTTGAAATTATTTCTTAAAAATATTCATGAATATCAGTTCCCCATACCCAATCCCTCTACAAAAAATCTTCTAAGCAATGAAAATTCAACCCTCTAAATTTGGTCCCCAAAAGTGCTCCTCCCTAGATGCCCATTCAAACTGCACTACTTCTAAGAAGTTAAGCTTTTTTTAGATTTCATTTATCATTGAGGATAAATTCTAGCTTACTTCTAGATTTTTCTTCAATAGTTTGATGAGATTTAAGGAGTCTCATTCAATGAACACTTTCTTGACCTAAATATCCACTAAACTATCTTCTCCAAGGAACAAAGCACCGACCTTCGTAAAATGCCTATGTTATTTCACCAAATATTCAAAAAAATCCCTAACTACCTCCCTTTTTACATCTCTAATTATCCCCCAACTCTAACTGACCATTATTTTTCTTTAATTGTACCATAAAAGTTTAGTTTTAGCCATCCCATAAGAGGGGGTTTCCATTTGGTTAGCTACCTAGTATTTCCACTAGAGGGAGTAATCGAGACTAGCACAGGTTCAATATCCTAGCTTTCAACAATTGACCTCTCCTAATATGATTCCATAGCAGCTTTCTAGTCAACAATTTTAGCATTTTCCATAGTAAGGAAAATAATTTTTTTGGCCATAGTAATATTATCTTTCTTCTTACCTTTAAAGATGTGATTGTTTCATTCTTTCCAGATCCCCTAGAGGGAATCTGAAAGACTAAAATTCCATAAAGTACTTAACCTATTACTCTTGAATGGAGAGTTGCATTGTAGGTATAGTTTTGAAAGATAGTTATGGAAAGCCCATAAAAGTTAAATTTTGTTTATGATAATCAACAAAAAAAATTGAGCAAAGGGAAGACTAAGACATAAATGATTAACATCTTCTCACATATTTTCACATAAACTACATTAGTTAGGAAATTCAAAACTTATTTTTGCTAAATTATCCAAAGGTAATATTTTATTTTGAACCACAAGCCAAAAAATAAGGAAACTTTTGGAGTTAGGTCTCTAATCCAAACCTTAGAGACTAGGAGACAACCTCTTCCTTATCCTTCAAGCAATAAGTACCTTGCCTTAATAGTATAAATGCCTTGGTTAGAGAAACTCCACCACATTGAGTCTTGAGATTCATGACTACTCAAAGTGTAGACCTACAATAATCTATTTAAATTTATGATAGTCTACCTCTTACTAGGATCCATGGCTTCCACATGGATTTTATTTCATATATAGCTACCTTCCATTTTTATTAAAAAACCTTGGACAAGGGGACCAAAAAGAATATACAATTCATGCTCTAGGCAACTAAAATATTGCTCCTACCTTAAGGGGATGCTCTTTAGCCAAAGGTATTTCCAAAACAACACCTTCCTACCATATTTTATTTTCCACCTTACTCCCTTATGTAAGAATGTTTTGACTGATTGAAGGCTATTCCATAAATTTGATCTCCTTGAGAATTCCTTATCTTCTAAGAAGTAATTATCACCTCTTAAATACTTAGCCTAAAGGATACTTACCCAACATATCTTCTCCAACTTAGCTAATGTCTAGCCAATTTTTCCCAAAATGGCTTTATTCATTTTATTTATATTTCTAAGGACTAACCATCCAATATTCTTTTTTTGGTAAACATGATTCCAAGAAATAAGTGGGATTCTCTTCTTGTCCTCAGATCCAAACCACAAAAAAATCTCTAAATTTGTTCAATTTTATCACAAACTTTAGTCAACATCCTGAATAGAGACAAAGTAAATTGGGATACTTTGAAGGGATGAAATTACTAATTGCACTTTCCTTGCTTGACTAAGAAGATCTCCTTTCCAACTTGCACATTTTCTATCAAATCGCTCCACCACAGGGTTCCACATTTCCTCTGATAATATCCCCTTAAAGAGGGGTATCCCAAGATAAGATTAAGAGAGGAACCCAATCCCACAACCAAAGATATTTTCTATTCATTTTTGTCTTAAGGTTAGGGTGTTAAGGAAGTAGATATTGCTTTCAAAAAAAAATATTTTCTATCCAACATCCATTTCATAAATTTTGAGAATGGTTTTTAATTATTTTTGCTGTGGGATGGAATACCTAGAGGAAATGATGGTATCATCGATAAATTGTTGGTATGAAATAATATTAATAGTGGAAGTAGGTTTAATACCATTCATCTTTCTCTTCCTTACAATGTTTTAAATAGTCCTTCCCAAGGCTTCAACCAAGATAATGAAAATATAAGGGGATAAGGGATCCCCCTGTCGAAGGCCTCTCTTACTTTTAAAGAACCCAACTGTCACCCAATTAACTATAATAGAGAACATGGAAAAAGTAAAACACATAGAGAGAAGGTCAATCCTATCCTGATGGAAATCAAAACTCTGGAAACAAATTTTGAAGAAATTCTATCATAGGCCTTATTCATCCCAATTTAATAAGCATCCCATCATCCCCACTTTTAACTAAGGAGAGTATAATTTCATGAATAATGATTATGTCTTCTATAATATATCTCCCTTTGACAAAAAATCCTTGCTAAGGGCTTATTATATGTGGGAGTTGTTAGATTTAGAGTATATTACATCATTTAGGTCATGTAAATGTACCACCTTTGGTACATAGTTAGAGTAGGAGATTACTTTAGGGGGAAGTTAGCTAGTTACTTCAAGCAATGTAATAAATGCACAAGTATCAATTTGCAAGTTGTATTGTGCAAGGTATCCCCTTGTACAACTAGATAGAGTGTTGGCCAAGGAATCTATCTTCATATATAAATGGAATCATAGAGACATATCTAATATCAAGTGCATTATGGTAGAGAGTAGTAGATAGTAGTAGAACTCCTGTACGGAGTACAATGTATTTCTTTAGCTTATATTAGCGGAGTGACCATTACCTCCCTACTGCATTGTATTTTCACCACTTTCAATTTATAGTATATTTTAGTCATATTGCAAAATTACTTTCTTTCATATTCTTGGTATCTTATTAGGACATATGATAGATTTATCCCACTACATATATTCTTAAAAACTAACAGTGGTATCAGATCCATGGTGAATCTAGATAGGAATATGGAGAGTCAGAAGTGAGAACTGAAATAAATCTAAGTTACAAAAATTTTGAGATTACATTTGGCTAGAGTCTTTCCATAGGGTTGTAGAAAAACTTGTAAAGACTAGGAATCATCATTCATTCCACTAGTTTGACGGATCAACTAGTGAAGACTACTGATCTCAGTAGATCTAGATATTTTCATTCTAACTATTATCTAAAGTTATTTGTTGCAAAAAATAGACATTGCGGAAGAGACTCCAGGAGTAGAGTCTTGGTGAAGTTTGGATATTGGAGATATCCATTGCTATATTTAAAAACTTCACATTGCAAAAAGGTCATAGAAGCCTTGATATAGAAGAAAGGCCATAGAATACTTGATCTAGAAGAAGGTTATAGAAGCCTTGATATAGAAGAATGGCCATAGAAGCCTTAATCTAGAATTATAAATTCTTTTGTTCCAGTTTCTAACAACTTATTGCAAAAAAAAAGAGATTCAAGAAAAATTTGGGAATCTTCCTAAAAGAGATCTAGGAATAATATCTTATTATAATCATTCTAGCACTTGCAGCAATAAGGAGAATACTGAAGATATCAAAGATATTAAAAAAAAAGGTCCCATTACAAGAGTTGCAAATCCTACAGATTATAGAAGTAAAGAAAATGCAACAATAGTCTTATAGCAGACTCAAGGAAGAAGAGAATATAGAATATGATTTAAGGAGGAGAAAGGATATTGGTGATCTTCATTCAATATTAATACCTGTAGAGTGCAAAAGTAGAAAAGGCCATAGAAGCCTTAATTTTGAAAAAAACTTCATAGAAAAATTCTTGATTTAGAAGGAGAGTTCCTAATTCAGAAGAAGACTCCAGAGAATATTTCCTAAAGAAGACTCCAGAGAAGAGTTCGTGAAATAGGATATTGGTGATCTCCATTAAAGACTACTAATTATAAAAGAAAAGAAGGACCAGTAAGGTTCTATTCTAGAATCCAGAAGCAACAAATTTTAGATATTCGAGAAGATATCATAACCAACACTTCTAGAAGTAGAATATTAGAAAAAAGGTCTTATATGGAATACTAGAGAAGCTACAAGATATAAGACCTTGGAGAGGTCTCAAGGAAGAAAAATAAGAAGGCTTGGAGAGCCTTGTTGCAGAGCTCGTAGAAGCATCATCAAAATAGTTCCTATGAGAACACATTGGAGAAATCCACTACCAAGGAGAAGCTCTTGATAGTGAAGGACTTGGGATAATTATCGCCATTTGACAACAAGCCCAAGAGAAGAAGAATTTGATGAAGAGTGTCATATATTGAAGAAGAATCCACTAAAGACCTCAAAACATTCAAAATATTTAGAATAAAATCTTGTTTGAAGATAGAATTCAACAAAAATATTTAAGGAGGATTCAAACAGAAGAAGCCTACCAAATCTAAGAGATTTGGAGATTGTATCTCATAGCAAGAAATCACATTTCAGAAGCAAGGACTTTTTGAACGTACTATAAAATATCGAAGATCACTGGAAGGATCAATCCATAAAACCATAGGCTCAAGATAGAAGGTTCGAGACCACAATTTGGTGAAGCTAGAAGCTATTTTTGGATACCCAACAAGAAGTTACAAATTCATCCATTACAAGCCAAAAAATTAGTGAATAAAAATACCAAGATCTACTACAAAATCCATTAAAGGTAAGCATATTAGGTGCAATTAGTTGAACTTCAAATAAGGGTTCATTATTAAATTTCATTAAGCACCATATTTGGGTTAGAGTTGCAAGAAAAAGGGGTCATATTATAGTATTCAAGAAAGTGCAAAAGGGAGAGTTCATTTTAAGATATATTTGCACATTAAATAGGATTTGGATATTTTTGAAAGAAAAAAATTATCACCTACCTATTATCTATCTAGAAAGCAAGAACACTACATACTACAATATTGATTGTAGTGAAAATTGCAAAATATTCATTAAGGATTCTTTCAGATTACTCTTAAAAGTTGTAGAGATTATTAAGTGCATTTGAAATTATCTTATGATTTTATTTATAGGAGCAATAATGTGATATTATTGCTACCATTAAAGTGTATTATTAATCCATTAACATTATACTAGTTGATCTTGAACTAGTTACTCTCAAAAGGGTTAGTTTGTGTTTGTTGATTGTTAAAGATCAAGTACACAAAATCAATAGATTATCAAAGTGTCTAGAGATATTATTTGGTGCATAGAACCTACAGTATGTCATGGCCCAAATAATCCAACAAAATCATATCATATTTATCCAAGGAGTGGAGAAGAAATCCATCATAAAAAATAGTAAAATAGTCTACAAATCAAGACTTGGTGAGTCTCATATTTGAGGTGCACTAAGGGCTATTTACAAAAAAAATAGTGCAAAAATTACTTCTAAAAAAAATTCTATCTATGTGGTTATTAGCTTGGGTTAGTTACCAAATTAACCATGTAAAGGAGAGAGTTGTCTAGAAAAGGAGACAATGTCAAATCAGCCCTTGCCTACAAGAAATATGCCACTAAAACTAGCAAAATAGAGTGAAAAAAGAAGGTATTATATTTACAAGTTTATTTACATTATCTTGCACCATACCAATATGTCCTATGTAGGAAGAAGGATAGGGTTTAAGTGCCATAAAGGCACATTCTTCATAAGGAGAAATCAACTCAAAGTAGTCATGTAAAAACATCCTCTAAGCAAGGTAAAATAACCTCTCAAAGATATCATATCATCCATGGTTTTGGATAGTTGTATGAAGGTACTTGTAAGCAAATGTAGCATAACACAAGGAAGAAGAAATATTATTACAAAGGCAAATACATAGCAGGTTGAAAGAAGGAGGAAAACAAAGCACAAAATAAGGGCTATACCAACTAGACGTACATCCACAAGGAGCACTCAAGGGTACCATTGGAGCATATAAATACTCCACCAAAGCATTTTCCATATCCACTGAAGTGTTGCTCACTACTATAGCTAGAACCAGTTTTCACCTGGCGCCATTGAAAGCATACATCAAACGAGAAGTTGGCCATAATACGTTGATAAAAGAACCTTGCAAAGAATATGTTGAGAAGAGAAGGCCCATGCAAAAAAGGAAGGTGACACTTGTCCCCTTGAAGGAAAGCCTAACGCCTCCCACATGAGAGTTCATCCTTTGCATAATTGAAAAGTCTAAGAAGGCATTACACAGGAGGAGGTTGGAAGTGTTAGAAGAGAAATAAAACTTATCACCAAGAAATATAAGCGCTCATAAAATACTATAATGCTCCAAAGTGTTAAAGTGAAACTATCGTGACACTTGTCACTCACTACAAGACTCAATCCTTATTTGAGGTTCCAAAGACCAAGGATGAGCGAAATAATAGTAGCATTCATAGCATAATTTATAACAAAATTAGTAGTAGCATCAACGTTCAATAGCAGTGTACAAGAAATTAAAATAGAGCATTTAAAGCTCTTTTTTAAGGTGATTATACTTGAGGTGTCCATAGTCCAAATATTACAATCTGAAGGGAATAAAAAATTAGCTACCATCCAATTTCAAGATAAGCATTAAAGCCTATTGATCTCATATATGCCCATACGTTGGATAATACAAAGCTTATCATTGGTCATAACAGTCAGAAGGAACACTAGGGATTGTTGTCATCTATGTATGAAATTAAGTGCCAAGTACATAGGGTTTTGCAGCATTATAAAGGTAATAATTTACCTTATTCTAATTTACTTTCATTAATATGAGTTATACGGATATAATATAAGGTTGAACTATAGGGAATCAACCATATTTGAAAGAAAAATTAGAAGAGAATTATAGCTTAATATTTGCAAATTAAAACATAGGAGAAACAAGGATTTCTACCTAAAAATAAATAAAATTTAATTATTGCAAATATTATTGTTTTTTAATATTCCAAATTAGGGAGTTATAAGGAATACTGCACCAAAGTAGGATATTGGAATTTAGAAACATTAAATATCAAATATCAAAATCTATAAAAGGTTCGTTAAAGAATATCAAGAGTTGAAATTGGTATACTTGTCTCAAAATCACATTAAAGGGACAAAAGAAATCCAACCATTAGAATCTCATCAAGTTAGAAAGTGCTTAGTTCAATAGGAAAAATAAGGAGTAATAAAAGTTGATTTTGGTATTTAAAAAACTTTACAAATCAACATAACATTGAACTACTATTCACAAAAGCACTTTATCACTCATACAACATATCGTAGGGAGACATAAGGCATTCTACAAAACTTGATAATAATAGCAATCATTCAAAGTTTATCAAGTAGTCAATTCATTCGGGAATCATAAGGTTTCTACAAGAAATAATTTCTACAAGGATTGTATTAAATATCTTAACTAGGGAGTCATAAGGAAGCCTACAAAACCTAATATCTATAAATATTTTATCAAATAAAGCTTATATACTCTAAACTAGGGAGTTATAAGGTAGACCACTTAGAAGATTCTATCTTATAAGATACAGACACTATCAAAAGCACTTTATATCCAAGGAGCTATAAAGATGACTACCAGAACCTTAAGCAATACACTTAGAAGTGGAGTGAGAAAAATATCAATATGGATTAAAAGCATGATTGATAATACAATGGATAACAATAAGGAAAACGAAAAAGGGAAGGAAGAATCAATAAAATGAGAAATACATTTTGAAACAAACAACTACAAAAAAATAGATTCTTCTAATGAAACTGATGATAACTATACCAATGAAAACACAAAAGACCACATTTAAAAACGAGATCAAGAAAAGAAAATACAAATAAGTAAAGATGAAATAGCTTCAATTGTTCATATATAGTTTAAGTATCTAGTAAAGGATATAGATAAACAATATATCCCTAATATATACTACAAAGTAGCCATAAAATATCTATTGTGTACCTATTGCAATCAATACGATCATGAAAAGATCAATTGTTGGAATTACCCTCCATGCAAATATTGCAAAGGGAGAAATCACTCTTCTTTCTTTTGCTACTATAAATACAAGTACTATAAAAGCCATGAAGAAAGGTTACTACATAGAATAGATTGGTACTTTCAAAATCTTATTCCATAAGCATATACTAACAATAAGCTCAAGTTTGATACTTATGAAGGTCAGAAAAAAAGATCATACAGAGGTTCAAAGGAGATAAAATGGGTCAATTATGGTCCACTTAAGATATGCAAAATCATGAGATCACTAGTTCATAAAAGACATATGATGCTAGAGAATAGAGGATTGGAAAATATAGGAGGATATAACATGAAGACTGAAGTAGCTAAAGAAGAACTTGATCAAGACCATTCTCAACAAGAAGATCCATAGTGAAGATTGAAATCTTCAATACCCAAATAATGTAATACAGGGGGTGTTAGAGTTAGAGTATATTAAATCATTTGGGTCATGTAAATGTACCACCTTTGGCACATAGTTAGAGTAGGAGATTAATTTAGGGGAAAGTTAGCTAGTTACTTCATGCAATGTAATAAATGCTCAAGTATCAATGTGCAAGCTGTAATGTGCAAGGTGTCCCCTTGTACAACTAGGTACAATGTTGACCAAGGAATGTATCTTCCTATAAAATGCCTTGTAGAGACATATCTGATATCAAGTGCATTATAGTAGAGAGTAGTATATAGTAGTAGAACTCTTGTATGGAGCACAATGTAGTTCTTTAGCTTATATTAATGGAATGACCATTACCTCCATATTGCATTGTATTTTCACCACTTTCTATTTATAGTATATTTTAGTCATATGGCAAAATTACTTTCTTTCATATTCTTGATATCTTATTAATTCTTGTGATAGATCTCTCCCACTACATATATCCTCAAAAGGTAACAGGAGCAACACCTTAATTCTATTTGCTAGGGTTTTGGAGAGAATTTTATACAAAGTATTGCATAAACTAATAGGCTTAAACTACGAGAAGGATTTAGCTCTTGCAACTTTAGGGATAAGGGTCAATAAAGTTGAGTTAACATCCATAGGAATGAAGTATCTTCTTTGGACTTCCATAACTGCATCAATTATATACGGACCTAAAATATGATAAAAAAGTTGAAAGAAGCTAGTCAAGAAGCCATCTAGTACTATGGCTTTGTTCCCCTTCATATCAAAAATAACTTTCTGGATTTCATAATACTTGAAGAGAGTTAGGATCAAGTCACTCATTTTATTAGATATCAAGGTAAGAGTATTCTAGATAAAATATTCCATAGCCTCCTCATTAGGGAGATCTTCCACTCCAATAAGGTTTTCAAAGAACTACATTTTTTCAATTCTAATTTCCATCATATCATCAATCAACTGACCATCTATTCGATTTTAATTATGTATGATATAGGGAAAAGTAATCACAATATGTAAAATATGTAAAAAAGTAAGATAATGAAATTCTACAATAATACTAAAATATGCTATTAATGGAAAGTTACAAAAATAGTACAATACAAAGTAACGGATGAAATGAACACTTCAGAACTCTAATGGAAACTACATCACTACTCTATAGAAGTCTCATTTCTTCTACACTCACTCTCACTTCTATTCATTATGGGGTATATATAAGAAGATAAATTACTTGGCCCTTACTCTTCCTAACTACCTTTCCTATGACTCATGTACAAGTGGACTCCTTATACATTTACATCATTGCACATTGACAATTGTGCATTTATTATTACTTCCTCAAGTAATCTAAGATATCCTCCTAATATAACAATGTACCCAAGGTGGTACATTGAAATGTACCTAAATAATTTAATATACTCTAACAACCCCCTGTATTACATTATTTGATATTGAAGACTTTATCTTCCTCCTAGTACTAGAAATTGTATTCCCTTTTTCTGCTTATAGGAATCTGTTCAAGCAAGTAGTTAGTATCTTCAGATGTTCTTCAACTTGATATAGTACTTTGTATTATATTTAATTCACATTTCATTGTATGCCTCCTTGATCTGGTTCCTCTTCTTATTCTTCTTTATTCTCATCTTTGGATCCAGTTTTAGTACTTTCATAGGTGGATGTACTATCACCTAATTCTTGCAAGAGTATCTTCTCTTTACATCTTTCCTTTTTATCATTCTCTAGGTTCTGGATAGAAGCTTATGAACAAACACTTAGGGTATCATGATGAGTTTTTGTGTTAGTAGAACTTGAAGTACCAATACTACATGAGGATTGAAATATCTTCTCTAGGTATGATTCATTCATTTTTCTTTTTAGTTTAAGTAATTCTATCAATTCTTTTTGTTCTACATTCTTATCCTTGTATCATTTGAATTTAAGTAGTGCCATGTATAATATGATACTAAATTCTAAAGGAATTTGAATCTCACTCTTTCCATTATCAATTGCTTCAGTAAGTTGAGTATGCAAATAATATTCAATGGTTTCAAAGTTGTATCTTAAGGCTTCACTATAAATCCTTTTTGAGGTAAGGTCTAAGTCTCCTTCTGACTTATTAAATAAATTGTTGATTCCAATTTTATGACACTTGCTCTTTTTTTGCTAATAGTTTTTTTCATATTATTGTTCACTATATCCTTTGAGGTTGACATCTTTTTTATATGATTAAAATTTTATAGATACTTGATAGTAGTCTACCTTATTTCTCCCTAGTTTGAGTATGATGACTTGATTTGAACCTTTATTGGATTTAGATTTTGTAGGCTTCCTTATATCTCCCAAGTAATTTAGAATATGTTATAGGCTTAGATAAAAATCTTAGCAATAATTAGTTCACATTTTGAGTTGATTTTGTAATGTTTTGAGAATAATAATCAAATTTCAATTTTACCTTATCTCTCCTAATGAAGTATGCTCTAATGGATTTATTTTTGTCTCCTTAGTATGAGTATGATACAAGTATTACCAATTATTTTCAACTCTATACGTATGTAATAGATTTTCTTATCTATTAATTTAATTTTCTACTTTCCAAGTATCTATAGTTTGGTGTAGTATGCCTTATAACTCCCTACTTTTGAAATATTAGAAAAAAAATTATTTGCAAATTGATATTGATTTTACAAAATTTTACAACCTTATATCTCTTACTTGGTTATTTGTAAATATTATAGCATACTTCAATTATAATGGTTTGAAATAGACTTGCTTTATAACTTACTAATGATAAGTTACTCCAACATAGTAGTAATTTTGACCATATATGTAGCACCTTATAACTCCAATGTTATTTTAATTAAATCAAGCAAATTTAGTATTGAAATTACCTTAGTAATGTAGTACATAGGATTTCTTAAAAATTCACTCTTCTCAACGACTCTCTGGGTGTTGTTCATTGTATGATGATGAGCATTCAACATCTTAAACTCTGAATGGTTGATGGATGTTGGAATCGCTTGAAACATGTATCCTTTTTCTGGTTTATGATAGGTTTTAATGGTCATACTTAATTGCACCTTTGACTCCTTAGCTTAAGGCTTTGAATACGTTCTCTATCGAATGCACCTTTACTTTAATGTTGGCTACAATTTTTCTTACAGTCCCCTTGGACTTTGCTTACACTTTACTTGGAATTCATTGTATTTTTCTTGGATATCATTGTGTTTTCCCTTGGTAGGTTGGGTGCTTATATAGTTTCTGTTCTCCTTGGAGTTACACCCATGTGTCACTACGAACTTGAGAGGTTTTACTATGATGAATAATGCTTCAATATTGAGTAACACTCCTTCCTTCTTCAATCGACGAGCTATGATAAATATGCTTTGAATGATGCCTTTCAATGTTCGAGACTTAGATGTTACCTTAAGCATTTATTTTGTGAACATTATGGAATATAGGGCACTCTATTGATTACAAAAATTTGTGGCCTTCAAAATTGCATGTATAGTCTCTTCCAATGTTTATCAAACCTTGTAAAATCCTTTTCCAGTAAATACACAGTTGTTTTATTAATATCAATGCTTCCTTCAGGTGAAAGAATGTGCTCTCCTTAACAAGTCATTGGCTCTAGTTCGATGAAGATGTTTCTATGGTGATACTATTGATTGGAAATTATCTCATGGTAATTCACCTTTTGTGTTAGTTAAAGCTCCTTTATGTTCATTGTAATGAGTTGTAATACAATAGATAATAACTGGCCTAATATGTTGTTTTTATGTTGGCCTTGATGTTTGTAAACATTCACTATTGTAGATGCTCAATATGGTGGATAATAGGGTGTCTTTGGACACCTCAAAATGAGCTAGATTCTGAGCCTTAGGATGGATCTTTGCTCTAGTACCAATGGTGGATAGCAAGCCCTTTGTTGGCTCATCTCTTACACACTCTTAATCTAGTGTTGGTTCTTCATGGATGACAGATGTTTATCCCCTCTAAAATGATTCATTTATTTGATTTTAATAGCTACCTTCTTCTTCTCCACTCCTTGGAGGGATTTTTATCTACTTGGTGGCTTCTTTAGCCCATAATAATTTGTAGGTTTTGTGCATCAAATAGTGTATTTAGACACATTGATATACACAAATTTTGTGCCCTTTGATTTTAACCTTAAGTTAACAACAAATGCACATAATGATATTTAAGATTAATAAGTTAAACAATCTATAATAGTGCAATAGTAGTCTCACTTTATTGCTCCTTCAATGCACTAATAATAACTCTTAAAGAATACACCAATAATCTCTACAACTTTCAACTAATAATAATGTCCTCTTTATAACGATATTTTTAAAAGCAATATGAAACTTGCACTACAATCAATGTTGTAGGATGTAATATTCTTTAGCTTTTAGATAGAAAATAGGTAGATGATATTTTTTTTCTATCAAAATATATTTAAATCCTATTTTATTTTGTAGGTAATAACCCTTTACAAAAACTATCTTCCGCATTTCCCTTGAAGACTTGAAAATACAACCTTCTTCTTGCAACTTCTAGATTCTAATAAGTAATGAACTGAACACAAGTGTTCAAGTAATGAAACCTTTGCACCTAAGTTGCATACCTTTAATGATATCTAAATATGACATAGATCTTGGTGTTTTTATTCACCAAGTTGCTGTTTGGAATGGTAGTATATGACTTCAACTTCTCCTTCAAGATGTACTCTAGATATCTGAAGTGTTGTAGTTGGGATTCTCCTCCAAATATCTTGGATTTTGAAGCCTTCTTCTATCTGTGTTCTCCTTAAACCTACTTATTTAATTTTGGCTTCAGTATGGACCTTCTTCGTAAGAATTTGTAAGGTTTGAGGTCATCACTAGTCTCCTCCAAAATTTGTTAAATTGCTTGCCAAAACCTTCTCTCTTGGGCTTATTATAGGATGGTGATAATTATCCCAATTCCTTCACTATTAGGAGCTTCTCCTAGGTAGTCAATTTCTCCAATGAGTTCTTCTGGGAACTCATTTAATGGCTTATTCAAACTCTACAATAAGACTTTGCAAGACTTCTCCTTGAGACCTCTCCAAGGTCTTCAATCTCATAGCTTCTCTGGTCTTCTCAATGAGACATTTTTATTTAAACTTCTACTATGGAAGTGTTGGTAATGAGATCTCTTGGATCTCTAGAATATGCTACTTCTAGAATCTGTAATAGGACCTTGCTAGTCCTTCTTCACTTTTGCAATATGCAAGCTTCAATGGAGATCACCAACCTCCAATATTCCAGAATTGTAACTTCTTTAATGGGATATTCTATGGATCTCTTTAGCTTCTTTAGGATGATTTCTTCAATATACTTTTTACAGTCTTCGATGGATATCACCAATCTCCTATCTTATTTTGGACTCTTCTTTGGAGTCTCTTGAATCAACAATTAGGCCACTATGGCCTTTTCTTCTTCTGCAATGTGCATGTATGCAACAAGACTTCCCTCAGGTTCCTAAAATCTTATTTTCTTCTATTTATTGCTTTTGGTGCTATATTGATTTTGAATATGATATTCTTCCTAGCTCTCTATAGGAAGCTTCCCAAATTTCTTTGAATCTCATTTTTCCTACAACAAAGTATTAGGACTGTAATGGAAGAAATTCTAAGTGACAAATCTTCACTAGTTGATTTATCAATCTAGTGGAATGAATGTTGAGTCCTAGTCTTCATGATTTTTTTTGCAACTCTATGGAAAGACTCTAGCCAAATGCAATCTCAAAAATTTTAGAACTGAGATTTGATTCTCTTATCTTAGTCTCTCTTGTGGCTCTCCCTATTCCTATCTACTCCACCATAGCTCTGATACCATTGTTAGCTTTTGATAATGTAGGATATGAGGGAAAGTGATAACAAGATGTACAATATGTAAAAAAGTAAGATAATAGAATTCTGCAATAAGATTAAAATATGCTATTAATGGAAAATTGTGAAAATAGTACAATGCAATGTAATGGAGGAAATGAACACTCTAGAACTCTAATGGAAAATACATCACTATTCTATAGTAGTCTCACTTTCGCTACACTCACTCACTCTCACTTCTATTCACTATGGGGCCTATATATAAGAACATAAGTTACTTGACCCTTACTCTTACTAACTACCTTTCCTATGACTCATGTACAAGTGGACTCCTTTTACATTTACATCATTGCACATTGACACTTTTGCATTTATTACTTCTTCCTCAAGTAACATAAGATATACTCATAATCTAACAATGTAACCAAGGTGGTACATTGACATGTATTTAAATAATGTAATATACTCAAACACCATAGTATTTGATAATTTTTTTTATTCTATTACTACTTCAATGCCCAAGTGTGGAAACATAAAAGAAACTTAGTATTAAGATCCCCATATTTGAGCCAGGTTTATCTTAACTTCTATTGCCAAAAAATGTCTTCACAATCCAAGGTATTATGGTACTCGACTAAAATCAGTCACTCTCTATTCCTTACTTCCTTGGATAAACCTTATTTTCCCACCATCTCTTTGATATCCTATAGTTGACTTTTAAGATCTTTTTTCTTCTAAAAATATTTTCAAAAAGTTGTTCCAATATTTTAGATTAAAATCTTAGTTTCTTAGAAATTAGCATGAATTTATCACCTAAGAACGCAACCTTCCACCACTAAAAAATAAGGGGTTCCAAATTATCTTGGCTGAGCCACATCATCTCGAATTTGAATGGACTCCTGAAAATATTCCTAGATTCACCAATCTCATAAAATAGAGGGTTGTGGTTAGATCTAGATTTTAGAAGGGCCAAGAAGGGAGAGTCCTTAGGCAACTATAGGCTATCTTTAGAAAGCAACACCCTATCCAATATACATTGAATTAGCTAATCACTAATATACCTATTACTACAAGTAAACTTTGCTCCCCTAAGATCTACATCCATAATTTCACTTATATTAGTTAAAAGAGAAAACAATATTATTTCTTTCGATATGGATGGGTTACCACCTCTCTTATCATATGGATTCAAAGGAGAGTTAAAATATCCAGCTACAATCCAAAGGAACCCTGAATAAGCTTCTCTTTTTTGTCTCAGATTATGCTAGAGTTGCTTTCTACCTTTAAAAGTGTTTTGGGTGTAAAAATTCATCAAAATCCACTGCCTATCTGTAACCTTGCAATGATACATAGTGGAAATAAATATTTCAAACTAAATAATTATTCTTCCTTCAAAAAAGTTCTCAAATACTAAGAATACCTATAGAAGCCCCTACGATATGGCTAGTATAAAAGTCCGCATCTCTCCAAATTCTCTATTTAATGTTTTTAGTGTTAAGATGATCCACCTTGGTTTCCTAAAGAAGGATAATATATGGTTTCTTCTCGCTTCTCAAGTTGATTATTGATATTTTTACCTATAATATTGTGGTTTTAATTATATTGGTACATGTAATATTTTGAAATAGTTAGGATTAAAAGCCAACACCTATGTTAAAAATTGCTTAACTTTCAATCTCTATGCAGTGGTAGCATCAGTCTATAGACTTGTTATAGACATATTTAGGATTTTTATGCAAGATGGACTGCTTAGGGTATGTTACCCATATTAATGAGAAAAACTATAACACTTGGTTAGTTCAAATAGTAAGATTGCTCAAAAGCAAAAATATCTTGTTTATCTTCAATAATGAGTCAAAAGAAGGTCTCAATGATCATGAAATTGGTAAGAGAAAGGAGAAATCTCTTCTACTATTCTTCATGGTGGTGGAACTAGATGCATTTTTCCATATTATATAGACGACTAATCTTGTTGATTTATGGACTACTTGGTTAATAAAATAAGCACCAGTTAAGTTAATAAAATAGAATTTGAGCTCTTCAATCTCAAAATTTTAGATTTTAGTAATGTTGAAGACTATATATCTCACTTCAAAGCTCTAAAATTGATCAAGTTATGGTAGGAGGTAAGGCAAATAATGATGAAGAGTATGTCAAATCTATTACTTTCAATATTTTTCCTCCTTTTAATATAGTTGGTTTGGTTCTCTATGTGAATGTTATAACTATCAAACAACCATAACCCATCTCTCTTGAAGGGTTTTTAAGCTTCTATTATTATGAAGTGGCAATGAAGAATGGATATATTTATCCTTAACAAGCTCATCTAAAAGAATTCAAATAAATGGAATCTAAGACTTAGGTACCTAAGAGCAAGTATAAGGTTTCAAAGAAGTCAAATATTTGTGAGTATTTTAAAAGGGAAGGACCCTCCATAAATAATTGCATTACAAGGTTGATTTAGATACAATTCTTGAAGGTTGGACACAATTTTTCTAATTGTGAATATGAGGACAAAGGAAGAACACCAAAGTCCCACTAGAGCATCCGTTATGGGGAGGAGTTGTTACCTCTAATACCTTCTCTCCTTAGCCCTCTTGGCTTAGATTATAGGTGGTGTTGAAATTTGTGTACCCTAATTTTGTTTAGGCCAAAACCAAAAGTGTAATTAGATGCTTATAAGTACCATTTATATATCCTATGGGCATTCCTTTTTTATGTAAGCCTAGAGGCATGTTCATATAAGCCTAGGAGCCCTTTCATATTTCACTCTTATTGGTATTGGTTGATCCATATTTATAGATAACCTCACTTAAAGGGTAATTTATTATTATTTTATCGTTAGGTTAACCTCAAGGTTAAGTTAATGTCGGCCTAAGGTTAACCTCTAATTGGAAATTTTGTATCACTATAAATACCCCTCCATTTTCATTATAAATATAAATAAAATGTGATATTTTAGGGTGTTCATTGTCACCCATCTCATACTTATTGTTCTCTACCTTCGTTCTCTTTATGTCATTTGCTATTATTAAATTTTAATTGACTTTTCTTATTTTTAACATATGATTGTGGTAAATGCATGTTTTGGAATTATTCTAAAAAATATTGTAAAATTCAAATATATCTTATTTTAATATATAATTGTGAATATATGTGTCCACTATAAAGGGTGCATCCATTCCTTGAGATTGATCTCATATAATTTTAAATTTAATAGAGTTAGTCATACCGATATTATAATATAAGTTTATATTTGTGTCCAATAAATGATTAGATACATTTTAGAATTTCCACACTAACATAATTTACATTCTACAAATGATATAAAAGGCTAAATATATCTTGTTTTTTCTATTATAATGTAATTATTCTTATGTTAGATGTTGAGTTTTCATCATTCAAATTATTTATTATATACTTGTATTGATTCTCATGGTGGGATGTTAAACTACTTAGCTATAAAGCTTGCATATAGTGACCTAGATTTAAGTTCTTCATGGGTAAAATTTGGTCTATAGATTTGATCTATGAGTGATTTTAATGGAATGGATCCTCCTATCAAGATTATAAAGCCAAATGGATCATGTTATATTTTTTGATACATTATAAAATATAAAGGAATTCTTATCTTGACAAGCCAACTTTTTTATGGAAGATATCTAGATAATCTATCTCAATGTGGTGTGCATTTATATAAAAATATAGATACTTTATACTCTTCATATGAATTTTGGTATCATTAAAATCACCAAAATGTATTAGTGTTGATTAGATAATTCATTCCATGAAGGTTAATAGAACTTATTTACTTGATATATGTAGATTTTAACTTCGATATAACATTTTAATTTTATCAATAGTACTATCTATTAAAATTATATACATCTATAAATATTAACTTTTATTAATCACATGTAACAATAAATAATCATAATACTATCATACTTATAGCTATACTCAAAGAAAAACTTTTGCCAACATAAAGGAGGACTATAAAGTTCACATCGTTAGTAATCATAATAATAAAAGTAAGAAGGAAACATATATGCAAGTTGAAAATAAAACTTCATAAGAAAATCACCAAGGTTGTTAATATCATTTGTAATTATTTAAAGTTACATGATTAGATGAAAAGAACTTTTAGAAAATACTCATGTAAAAAAAAAAAATTCCAATGGTAATAAAAATATTCATATATATATATAGTTAACATAAAAAAATTCTTCTTTAGTAATGGTTTAGAGTATACTGTGTTAAACTTTATTACTTCAAATTTATTAATAATTTTTAATTGGTTATAAGGAATTGAAATTATTAACTTGTATTATATCATTGATCATATTAACAAAAAAAAATTACATAAAAAAATATATATATATATATATATATATATATAGTGGTAAAATTTAAATCTAAATGTTAGTTTTGTTAAAACTCTTATCACTTGATATCAATACTTTCTTTAATTGAAAATAAACAAAAAATTTATATGAAGATCGAAATCTAAAAGTGAGTCTAACAATAAAGCTTAAGTGAGCCGAATGGTGAAGATAGATTTTGAAACGTGAATGACAAATCCAAGGTTTGAATCCTATTAGAATAAGATTGTATACTATAGTTAAATAAGTTGAGTACAGTTAAATAACCATATATTAAGTAAACAACATTCTTCATGAAGATCATCCCATATAGACTTCATCCATGTTAAAAAAAAATAACTTGAGACTATGCAAAACCACAACGTTATACACACTAATATAATTTACACTTAGAATCTAAAGTAAAGATAAGTGAAGTAAAAAAAATGGTTCTAGTGTAATATTTTCTCTATGTTTTATCACAGAAGTAATCCACCTTTCCTTGCGTGTAGTGATCCATTTTATCAAATTAAACTTCTTAAAAATATTAATCATTTATATAAATGAAAAGTAAAATAAAATATATTATTTTATATGTTTATAAAATTATAAAATATAGTATATTACATATTATTTATTTACTTAAAATTTTGTTTCCAAATATAATATATAAGCCGTATCTTTTAGATTAAAACCAACAAAACAACACATTGATATGTGCTATATTATATAATTATTTATTTATACAATATTTCTCTTCTAGAAGATAAATTAAATATAGAATTGTGGCAATGATTCATGTTATAAGTTCATACGTTAAATGAACATATTAAACCAATATGTCATTTGACAACGAAGATGCTTAAAATAAACTTAGTTGTTAAAGCGGTATTCAAATTTGACCGTCCATCCCTTTTAATCGTCGTAAGCAGGCATTAGATGACATTCTCACTCACGCCAAACAATAGCCAGATCATACTTATAATTAGACGGCAACGAAACCGCCCAAAAATTAATAATTTTATTTTTTTCCCTATTTTCTTATTAATACTGTCCAGGTTAAAAAAAATAATAATATTTTATTAAACTACTTTACTTTTTAAGCCCCATAACAACAACATTTTAAAACTATATTTGATACCATAACTAGCTGTGTTACCTTTCGATTGTTCCACTATACAATTGTAATCAACCATCCATCATTGGTAACGAAAGTTACTCATGCTCACAAAATTGGGAAAAAGAGGGGAATCTTTTGTATAAAATGCTTGCCAGCTTACACATCTGTGAGCACCAAATCATATATGCAATTAGATTTATACTAAAAAGTTGTCGCTCTATTACATAAGGACACAGACGCTCCAAAAGCTAAAGACAAAAAGGAAAGGTTGGGGGCAAAATGGAACTTGACATATTTCCTCCTTATATATTATTATTGGGCGACAACTTCTAATGTAGCATTCCCGTCTATTTTTAATTAGTCATTGTCCATGTAGAGCCCTAACGTCTAACATTTAACATTATTGTTTGGTATTATCTAAATATGCATACGAATCATTGCCAACTACTAGAAGTTTGACAAGTTTTTTTTTGGCCGACCATCACCAAATGAGGGGCCACAAAATGTGGAAAGATATGTTAAAAACAAAAAAAAAAATTACTTCTTTAGTGGCCATTACTATCCCAACAACTTATTCCAACTAAATAACATATAAATCATACTATATTATTTGAAACTTGAGCATGCACCGACTTCTATTATGTCCCTCTCGACTAGCATAAATAAAAGGGTTTTTGTGATTAGAAAAACGAAACAAGTCTAATCGAATAGAAATCATACGTAAATCTTTGCTTTAAGACAAAGGCTTAAGACAGCGACCTGCTAAATTGTCAAACTCTAACAACATGACCTCACATCTCTCTCAAACTCCTCTACAACATGCGAAATAGAAAAATATGTAAATAAATCAAATTTCTAAAGCCTTCGTATGTAGCGAATGACGCGCTAAAACTATAGAAATACAAACAAATTTTGATGGGGGTAATGAAAAGCTCTCAAGGGCATACATTTAACTAAGAGAATTGATAAAATTAATGGCTGCAAATGATCGGAAGAGTGATGAACAAGGCATCTTGGTTACCATGACAGACTATTTGGAATTTTCTTTTCACAAAATATTACACCAAAGCATACATTGACAGAAAGGTTTATATAAATGTTCACGTTACTGTTTGTTAATATATAAAAAATGCAGAAACTTTGAAGGGACAAAACGTACATAAGAGTGCATTACCTACGAATTGTCGCAGGCATGAGACTTTTAGGAAGTTGACTTGGAAAGAAACAAAGGGTGTCTTGCAAATGTCTCAAGCGTTAACCTCACCTCTGATTTGATTGATTCTATGGCTAATATAATACTTAGCTTAATTGCACCAAATTATAAAAATCTAATTTTATGAGAGCAACATGTGGACGGTGGAATGCTGTCTTTCTATAAAGGACAATATAGAACTTAATTTTAAAATTTCTATTTTCTTTCTTTTTAATATTTCTTTGCTATCTAATTTGCCTTTTTATTATTTAAATGGCTAGCACATTATGGTTGCGTGCTTCTATGCGCTAGTATGTTTTCTTAAATAATTTGAAAGCATACGGTTGAAAGCATGTTTTGCTACTCTCTTTTTTTAATTAGGCCTGTGCTAGAAATGCAATATATTTACAATTTAATTTTATAGACTCAATCATAAATTTAAAAATAAATTTCATTTCTAATTTTTTTTAGCTATAAATGGGCATTTTTTATAATGGCAGAACATGGTCACTTTTTTCAAAGGTATAACATGACCATCTTCTTATTGTTTGGTAAGATTTGAACCTTGATCTTTTCAATAAATATTGAAAAATCTAATAATAATGAGTTTATATTGAAGACATGTTAATGTTACAAGGTCATGTTTATTAGGTAGGTTTCAAATTAATTGTTATGAGGCTTTAATAAGACCTCATTAGAATAGGTTATTTTAATGTATAATGTCATTCATGTTCATTTGAATTTCATGTAATATGGATTTGGAAATCCTAACCTTAACCTCATTTTTCTCAATATATAATTCCATAACACAAAGGAAGAGATGTGATTTTTCATTCTTTTTATTGTCGAAAACCTTCTCTCCTTTTTTCTTATTTCATGTGGTTGAGCTTGGGCACATAACATTGATCCTTGCTACAAGTGGTATCAGAGCTTGGGTGCTTGCCCCTCCCAGAACCAAGCTTGGAGAAGCATTGCGTTCCCCTCCTCTCCTCCACAAATTTGTGTTGAGTTGAAGGAGAGCATGAGGATGTTGCATGAGGTTTCATAAAACCTCCATAGATTTTCTTTTTATTATAGATATTAGCTTGTATCTCTGTTTATAGGTATCCAAAATCTGAATCTAATCGAGCTCGACGACCTCTATGTAAATTGATCGTATTCATTTTTACACAACCATACAATATCCAAAAATTGGATCTAATTGAGTTCAATGGCTTCTGTGTAAACTAATCATGTTTGTTTTTACATAGCCATATAGAATCCAAAATTTGGATTTGATAGAGGTCAATGACCTCTATGTAAACTGATCGTGTTTTTTTTTACACAACCATACAATTAGATCGACCTTTGTGTAAATTGATCGTGTTTGTTTTTTGACAGCACAACAAGCTTCCAACCTCTCCATTGTACTTGTATAAGTGAATTTTAGAATCACATTGCTTTGGGCTAACTTATAGCCCTCATTTGTAAAAGTAATTTCACTTGGATGGTGAGCAAGGTCTAGTGGATCATACCTAACATACATACTACCACATTTACACTATAGTAGCACGCCATTTGCACTCTAAGTCTATTTGTAGTTTAAATTGCAAATTGATTCAGATCTTTGCATTATCCCTAAAAGGAACACATCTGATGACTCATTCTACAACCTAGCCTCATGACAGGGTGCCACTTTCTTGGTGATGGAAAATTCACCTTAAAGGCCTTGTGAGTTAAAGATAGACTAGAATTAATGAGAATACATAATGAAGGGGGTTAGCCATACCCATAAAGCTTTGGAAAGGGATCATCCTTTTGCTTGTGCTCGAAAAATGAAAAACTCTTAATAAAGATTAAAATTAAGCTAGTCTAATATCTATCATAGTTGTGGAATAGAGCATGTGCTTATCTTTAGAGAGTATATCACTGACCATAGAAAACTAGGTAAGGACTAGTAGGAATTGGGCTCCATCATGGCTTATATTTCATCATCGAGCATTTATATGTGGTTATCCAAGTGAAGTACTTAATTTGAGATAAGCTCATTATACCTCTCCAACTTACAAAACCTCACCTACTTGCAGTCATAAGATTGAGGTTACTAGTTTTGCATATCCCACACTTTGGTATTCAATTGTGCAATATAGAGTTTGATATATTGGTATACACATTCATCTGTTGGAGATATTAGCTTTTACATTCATCTGCAGTATTTTAGTTTGGGCTACACACCTTTTTTTTAGTACTTTAGATTTAGCCACATCATCATCCTGTTGCATTAGGACTCATAGCCACTTACTTGTACAATTCATCATTTATAAAAGAGATTCCACTTGGATAGTGAGCAAGGTCTAGTGGATCACATTCATTCATTGTCATCACTTGACTCATTATTTATTGGCACAATATCCTCATGTAGTTATTTATTCCTTGTTCACACCTTGACACAACTCTTTGAGGTCTTTGTAGTGTCATAGGTCACAATGACATCCAACATCAAATAAAATATTGGATGTACCCTCAAAGGTAAGGATAATTGGGATAAATGGTTCACAAGCCTTAGGATAGCTACAAAATTTGATAACCTATAGTGCAACCATCTGGATGTAAATCCCAAACCACCCACATATCTTGTTGCCTTGGAAAAATAACAGATAAATAATGATCGAATTTGTGTTAGCATCCTACTTGTCACAAAATATCACCTTCATAATTTGATTGATGAAGCCAAGCATGACATAACACAATCAATTTTTGAAGTCTTAAAGAAAAACTTTGACACTAAATATGACCTAGAATTTGTTCATCTTGTCATCAAGATGATCAAATAAAGATGCAAAAAGTACACTCTAGTTCCACCATCAACCTCCTTCATCCTATTAAATAGGTCATTAATAAAGACTTCAAAAGTCAATGTATCATATGGGCTTTCCTAATTCAGTCATGTCTTCACATTCCAGACTACAAGAACTTGCTTTCCAATTTATTAGCTAGTGCAACTTTAAAATCTCTTAGCTTTTAAGCCTTAGTAGAAAATTTCATTAAACTTGACAAAATATTTGACACAAACTTCACTAGTCTTGATCCTAGCAACTTGGCCTTTTAGACGGATGAAGATACCAAAATTTCAAGCAGTCATGGTAACAAAAGTCATGTCTTAGGTCATGTTTGAGGAAAAGGTAAAGGACAAGGAAAATTTTATAATAATAGTCAACATGAACACTGACGACATCAAACTAATCAAGGACAACATAATCAAGGATAAATAAAATAGCCTAGTACCTCTCAAGGAACTAGCAACTCAAATATTGTTCGCAAATATTGTAATAGAAAAGGGTACTATGCCATTGATTGTTGAACTGCCATAGAATATATCAAGTAGTTTCAAAAGCACAATGCACATAATGTAAATGAATATGAATCTGATCGATACATATTCAAAAGTTCTCCAGTTGTGCATACCCATATCATCAATACATGTGCACCTATATTACCATCTATTGACCATCCTAAAATATTCATTCAGGCACATTCAAGATATGTTAGCTATGAAATTTCTCATCCCACATCACAACGCATTGAAATTACCCACAACATAGCCTCCACAAGTAGTTTGTGGATCATGGATACTAGAGCCACCTACCACAACTTACAAAAATGATTTCTTTGAATAATTCAACTCAAAAGTACTTGGTGTAGTTCACATGGCTAACAAATCCTCTCAACCAGTTGAAGGAGTTGGAACTGTTTGATTGAAACTTCTTGGATTACCTAATTTTTGGCTACTTGATGTTCTCTACATCCTTGCTTTGAAGAAAAATATATTGTCACCATTTATATTCGTTTGTCATGGATTTGATCTGAGTGTCACTACCAAATATAAATTTCTTCGAGTCATTCATCCACCCTCCAAAATAGTTGTCATGATAGGTTCCTTAGATCGAAAGCTCATCAGATTTACTAGACATATTGCTTCTAAAGTTCACATTGCCAAAGTTAACATGGTATTTAATGCCACCCTGACTTCCAAGATACTTTTTGTTGATGCATTATGGCATGCTCGCACGGGTTATGTCAAACTTGACCAATTGAGAAAAATGGAGTCCACCGTCATGGGATTACCACACTTCTCTTCCAAACCCATCAAATGTGAAGCATGCATCATTGCCAAATCCTCTTGATAGTCTTTTCCAAATATTTAGTGGAAGTCCACACAAAAACTAGAGCTAGTTCACTCAAACATTTGCAGGCCAATGCTTATTCCCTCATTAGAAGGTAAAATGTATTACATCACCTTCATCGATGACTTCTCAAAGAAGCTATGGATCATATTTTTAGAGAATTCTAAAGCTTTTGAATTATTTAAAGCATTCAAGGCTCACGTAGAATGAGAATCAGGTTGTAGAATCAAGATCTTTAGGAGTGACAATGGTGATGAGTACACCTCAAATGAATTCACACAGTACTTATCCTCACATGGGATCAAACATTAATTGACAATACCAGGAACACCTCAACAAAATGGTATTTCCAAGCACATGAATAGGACAATTATGAACATGTATCATACCCTTCTTGTCTACAAAAATATTTGGGACGAAGCCACCTAGAATGCTATGCATATTGTACTCAACACAATGAGTCCCTCAAAACTCTACTCGTCACCTCATAAAAAATATATTAGACACCGCTCACCATAAAACATTTCATAATATTTAGCTCCATTTTTTATGTTCATATTTTTGCAAAGCACATAAACAAACTTGAAGCTTGAGATATTAAAGGCATCTTTGTTGGATACTTTATGGATTAGAAGGGATACAAGGTATTCAATCCTTCACATTGGAAAGGAATTGTGACACATGATATGTTTCAGAAACTAAAGAACAATTGGTTACATTGGACACTAGGGGACATAATATTTAGCTTAGATCAAAAAATGCTAACATATATAATGTTCAAATTTCAAGCTTTGGGAGGAGACATTGAAAAGTTACTCAAAAATCTAGAATATGCAAATCAACCCAAAAGTATGGATGAACCAAACTGTGATACTGAGTAGATGTCTATATATTTTTAACCTTCTACCCCTTCACATAGTAATGTTGATCACAATAAAAGTATTGTTTCACATCCATATTCATCAGCATCCTTTGTACCTAATGATCCATTCTAGGATCATGATGAAAACTTTGAGGTAGGTGAGACATCCACACTACTCCCCACTTGATGAATTCATGAATATCACTAGCTCTTAAAGGATATCAAACCAGATGAAGCAAGAAAAATGAGCACAAGAGGTGCCCTAAGAACAAGAGTGCACGGATCATTACTTTTTGAACTAGAACCTATATAATTGTACCTTTCTATGAACAATGAACCTATCACATACCAAGAAGTTGTCAAACATGTAATGAACCAGGAGTATGAATATCTAATCAAAAATGGTACTTGGGAGTTAGTTGATCTACCACTTGGAAGAAAGGTAGTTAAAAAAAAATGGGTGTACAAATAAAAATATAAATTATATGGTACCCTTGACAAACACAAGGTTATATTAGTGGTTAAAGGCTTCACACAAAAGCAAGGCATTGACTACACTAAGGTATTTGCACCTACCACAAAATGGTCCACAATTAGGACTCTTTTAGCCTTAGCTACAAGAGCAAGGTTGGAAGATTCATCAATTAGATGTAAAGACTTCTTTATTGAATGGTGAATTAGAAGAATAAATATACATGGTATAGCCAAAATATTTTGAGATTGCAGGATAGGAGAACAAGGTATGCATACTTAGAAAGTATTTATATGGATTGAAACGAGCCCCTCGCACTTGGTTTAGCAAGCTATCAGATCAAATTAAGCAACTTGAATTTGAAGTGTGTGATTACCAAGACATTGATGTAACACTATTCATCAAGCACAACAAAGATAAATTTACATACCTCATAGTATTTGTGGATGACATGATTCTAACAGGTAACAATGAGTACATCATCAACACAGTGAAAAAGGACCATGCAAAGACTTTTGATATATTTAATTTGGGATTGATGAAATTCTATTTGGGCATAGAAGTAACTCAAGAAAATGGAAAATATTCTTGACCCAAGAGAAAAACATCATCGATATTTTGGAGAAGTTTCAATTTAAATATGCACGCCTTATGACAACACCAATGGAATTACATCTAAAACTCACCATGGATGATGACACACCAGAGGTAAATGCAACACTCTATAGAATACTGATTGGTAACCTCATATATCTTACTAACATGAGACCTAACATCGCTTATGTAGTGGGGATTTTGGTAAGGTACATGACCAAGCCAAAGGAGAGTCATTGGCAAGCGAAAACAAGAGTGTGGAGGTACCTAAAGATAACCTGCAATTATGTCTTATTATATGAAAAGAATGCAGATTTTAAAATCTTTGCATACATAGACTCAAACTTTGTAGGAGATAAAGACACTAGGATATCTATGTTTGGGTACTTGACGTTTCTTGGTTCAACACCAATTTTATGGAGCTCAAAGCGATAAAATACTGTAGCATATTCTTTAGTAGAAGCCAAATATATTTCTACAACTGAAACAAGCAAATAAGTGGTATGGTTGAGAAAGCTATTACAAACTGTCAATATCACTCAAAAAGGTCCTACAAGACTACATGTGGACAACCAATCAATAATACACATGGCAAAGAATCATGTATTTCATGATAGAATCAAACACATTAGTACAAAAGTCCATAGGATCCAAGAACTTGTTCAAGATGGCACAATAAAAATGCACTGCTATCCAACAATAGATCATATTATCGACATTTTCACAAATCCACTCTAGAGGGTGAAGTTTGAACATTTTAGACAATAGATAGGCCTAAGAACCTCCATCTCCTCCTGACAATGGAGATGCAACAAGAACAACAAGAATAACACTTATTCATAAAACCACCTTCATGTGGATAAAAAGTATTGGTTGATCTCTACTCTATTTCATTCATGAAAATCCCTTGTAGGTGTGAAAGGATATGGGTTGTGCTAGTTTTGAAAAATCAAAACCTATTAAAACTCGAAAGGGCATGGGGGATGACCGAACGGTATATGGAGACCCAATGGATTTGAGTCATATTTCATGGACAATCATCTAATTGGCTACACAAAGAGCCACATGAGCCACTCATCTACTGGAATAAAATGACCTTCTACCATTAAGGGGAGGATTGAAGACATGTTAATGCTACAAGGTCATTTTTATTAGTTAGGTTCCAAATTAATTGTTATAAGGATTTAATAAGACCTCATTAGAATAGGTTATTTTAATGTGTAATGTGATTTCATGTTCATTTGAATTTCAGGTAATATGGATTTGGGAACCCTAATCCTAATATCATTTTTCTCAATATATAATTCCATAACACAAAGGGAGAGATGTGATTTTTCATTCTCTCCATTGTCAAAAATCTTCTCCTCATTTTTAATTGTTTCATGTGGTTGAGCTTGGGCACATAGCATTGATCGTTGCTACACATATTTCTCATCTAACAATCAAGAGTTATTATTTTATAGATTTAAATATTTTGTTCTAGCTCTACCAACAATAATGTCTTATGACATATATCACCATCTAATAATAAATAGTTTTTATGAATGTGTCTGATAACAAAGATTTTGGAACTTTGAATAGAGGTCCAAGGTTTAAATATTACAAGGGGTATGGTTATACACCATGCTTTAGCAACTTAAATATGGTTAGATAACCATATATTGGGTAAAAAATATCCTCCATGAGTATTGTATCATATGGTGTATGGCCTTAGGGACATTGAAAAACTACTTTACCTTTACCTTTATGCTCACTACATGTAGATACATAAGAAGAAGAAAAAATATTTTAAAGTCCACGCGGCCAAAATAACCTATGGGACAACAAAGCTTTGTTATCAAACATAATATATTATTTTTTTTTCTTAAAGCAAATTTGTTTATGTAAATTATCAAAGTTGAGTCATCATTCTCTCTTTTTTTAAAATTGATCTTATGCTACAAATATTGCTAATAAGTACTCTTAGCTTCTCTACTCTTGTTTCTTTAAATAATTCATACATAGAATCCGTTGCTAATATGTCATAATAATTATCTCAAATATCATTATGATATTTGCATTCCAAGATAAAGTGTTTATTCATTTACACTACTCCCAAAGTGCAATGGATACATATTTTTTATTCTCATTTATCTTTAGATTTCTTTCGTCTACTTGTCTCACAACTTAGTCGACATGATCTAGTCATTAGTTGGACTATAAACATATTTGCTCTCAATTTGATATTAATTGTTGTACATACTTATTTTTTTAATGCTTATATGTAGGGTTGAACTTAGCAAGGTAGTGCATCTTCATTTTTCCTATTTTTTTTTATCCACATTATTGCCATAATATTTTGCCATAGATATAGTTGTTTAGGAATTCTATTAAATCAATACCCCGCTTGTTCATCCATTTGACATTTTTTTTCATATAATATTATTACCTATGCTAAGCTTGTAGCCTAATATAACCTAAAGACACCTATTTACATTTATTTGTTTAATATTTTTAAACATCTTAGAAGAAAAATCCTTTTAGCTATCTCTATAGTAAAAGTAATCATTTTTGCTACAAGTATTTCATATGGAATTACAATTTTATATTGAATTTGCTTATAATAAAAAAAAATTGGTTCCTCTCTATTCTACTATTTTTTAAATGTTACATTGTTGGTAAATCACAATTTAGAATTAAACTTATATAATATAATTTGTAATGTTCAAAGAACAAGAGAGTGCATTAAATATTGTAAAATTCATATTATTTTTAATATTATTATTAAATTTAAATATATTTAAAAATCATTATTATAATTTTAAGACCCATATGCATATCTAGAATAACTAAGACTAAAATAAATAGTGAAATTTAATTGCTTAAATATATATAATAACATAATAAAATTGTAGTCTGACAAGGGTAACACAGTGGTTAGGGCTTTGGCCTTTCTTTGGTGAGTTCCAAGGTTCAAACCATAATTTACCTAGAAGGGGATAGGTTGGATGGTAGTGGTCAAGTTTTTTCTGATTAGCTACCTCAGTTCGATGCGCTAAAGGGTCAAGGGTCATGTTGACTTTATCTAACACAACAAGAAACAATTCATAGTGGTAACATTCAATGGTGTTATTGATTCCCCTATGTATTAAAAAAATGTAATACAAGTTTCTTCCAAAAAAATTTATAGCCAAGAATTCTAATTTTCAAATTTACATAATTAGATTGAGGTCTTTTATAATTTAACAATAACATTTTACTATAGGTGTTACCACCATATGATTTTATTTCCGATATAATAACCAAGAGTTACCATATCCTTAATTTAAATAGTTTATTTTAGGTCTTTCAAAATCTAACAAGTAGACATAGCTAACATATGGTGTTATTACTTTATAAGAAACATAAATTATACCCTATCATGCATTTTACATGATAGGGGCAACTATTAGTAATATTTTCAATATATCACATCCTATAGTTAAATGAACTCCATTTAATATATTTTCCCTTGCTTTGACCCTCCAAATTAACACTTTGTCTTACCTTGCTTAGTTCAATCCCCACAAACCATTTCTATTGCTAGAGGATTAAAATTGGGTGCCATATCATATATTTTAGAGCATCCATATAATTTATTGGAGGAGCATCAAGATGGGTCTCCATAGAAGTGATAAAATCTTACATCCTTCTAGGATGTCCTCTCTATTACAATATTACATTCTTCTCAATTATCTATAAATATGTGCACATACCTAATTATTTATTATTTAAGAATTACATTGTAAAAGTGCAAAGGCTACCCCCATAGGAAATGTCTTTTGTGTTAATCCATTTTTTTTGGGCTATATAAGTTAAAACAAATTAAATATTTTTTAATGAAAATATTTCTACAAACCTAATAATATCTTTGGTTTCTTTAAGAAAATCATATAAAATGGGGGTAACTTTTGTACTTCTACAATAGAATCAACCTCAAACCATATTCCTTGTGTATCTTCACATCCCTCTCTACATTCAAAAGAATAAGAATGGACCTTGCACTATGCATCTCCTCCATAGTAAATATGAGAGAAAAAACCTCTATGTCTTTGTAGGGGAATAATTTAACCCCTCACTATTAAATACTCAATAAAATAGGATAAGGTACTTTTGACTAAGTCCTAAAATTCCAAGGACCTCACTATATTCATATTCACCCTCAAATAAGTACATAGAAGTTACCTTGATCAAATTAAAATGCTCAAAATTTTAAAAAGTTTGAAAAACTTATGGTCTAAGTATTGCTTTAATACAGGGGTATACACCACATTTGTTTCATATCCTTAAATATAGTTTTTAAGAAAAATGATTTAAAGTGGCCTAGCATTTATATTTAGTTGCACACAAATGCAAGAGTGGTTTGACTATAGGAAACATACTTGTACCATGTATTTTAGTTATTCTATTTTATTCATATCTTATTAATTTTCTATTTTGAAGAATCAATTCAATTTATTTTCTTATCTTCATGGTGGTAATAGTGTTCATGGGATTTATAATTTTTATGAACTTATCCTTAAATTTTTTCTAGATGAATACAAAAGATTTATATAGGTTTTTTTATGAATATTGACCAAGCTTGTATAACTATCTAAAGAAAAAAGTAGCATTCCCTCTTAACCTTGTTTTGTAGATCGGGAGACAACTTCTATAGTCACTAGTATGTATGTAGACGTTCTTTGATATTTACTCTTATCTAAATATTTATTTATTAATAAGGTGATCATAAATTTAACAAGTAATTTTCATACCTAATTTGTCCAATGGTCTATAACATTTGTATCTTTTAAAGCTTGTCCATATGATGTAAAAATTAAATACATACTCCTTATTTTTTCAAACTTTATCAAGGATTTAAATTACAAGGCAATGAATATATGATTATAGTTATAGTGATATACTAATTGAAATTATGCTCTTATGTCAATTGGACACAAAAATGCTTTGGACAATCATATCTTGAGGATGTATAACCAATGTATTATGACAATTCATTTATTGATTGTTTTGTTACTTTTACATTGTCACTTTTACTTATATTATTGTACACAATGTTCTATAGGGTTGTTAAAATTTTTGGATTAACTCTTCATACAACTTGGCTTGAACAATCTTTCATTTCTTATTTTGACCCACATGACTATGTCGAAAAATAAAATTTAATTGATAACTTGTTTATTTTAAAATATAGAAAATGATCTTCAAAAGAGTATCCGTTAAGTACCACAAAAGCCTAAGTTCTAATGAGCCTCACAAATATATGTCAACAAAATAGAAGAAGAAGAAGTGTGCCTCCTTCGACCTCTATATTTAGGTTGGCTCCCCAGTATACTTGTTAATCTAATATCATTTAATCTAAATTAAATACAAAAATAAATGCATAAAGGTAATGGTACAAGATATTAAATAAAATTGCATGAAATAAAATATGATCATATTTATAATAAGGACATTATGTGATCAATTAAAACGTGAAAAATTCAAATAACATCAAAGTTTTCTATGCAATGAATTAAAAAAAATAGAAAGAGAGGACAAATAGAAAGTGAAATTGTAGTGCCACAATCACTATGTATTTCACAATCCAAAAGAGCAGTGCCACAATTACAAAGAAAATAGCATGCACAATATTTCTATTAATTAGAGCATAAATACTATGTGAAGTCCATAGAGTATAGTTTTAATTCCTTCAATGCCAAAATATATTTTTAGTGGAGTTATAGAAAATTATTCACCCATGAGTTAGTTGGATTAACAATTTTATATCTCTATACAATCTACTAATTTAGGGGTATCTTTAGCAAAATGATGCATTACTAAATGTTACATGCCTTCAAAATTATACCTGAACTACTTAAAATCCTTCTAATGTGATTTTGATACCTTAAAAAGATAAAATATTAGTTTTAAAATTTGTTTCCTCATAATTTGTGTTTCCTTGTCCTACTTGGATTGATGATGAGCAATTCACTCCCAAGGAAGGAACTATTTTCTATTCTATAGAATATCAATTTGTTCATGTGATCCAATTGTGCCTTTGGAGTAGATCACATGTTAAGCAAATTGCTAGTTGAGGAATGGATCACAACCTTTGTGTCAAAATGACCTTTTTTATCCCTAGACCCTAAGGAGGGTGTTTTGGAGGCTTTCAATTTTATATTCATTGGTTTTACAATCCTCTTATTCATATAAATTCTAAGTGTAGACATGGAAAATTGACCCACTTTAGTGGGCAATCTTCCTTGAACCCTCTAAGAGGCCTCCAACACTTGCCCAAGGCATGGGATAGGCCCCTTTCCCTTTGTTTCTCCTTTTTTCCTCCTCTATGCGAAATCGCGCCCGGTTAAGATGGGGCGCGACTTCGCATAGGCAAAGTCGCAGTCGGTCGAGACGGGGTGCAATTTCACCTTTTTTAGGGTTTCTCCCATAGAAACCCTAATTCTTCTAGCTGGCGTGTTTTGGCATTGGCCTTCCTGGGTTTTTCCCGCTCTTTTCACCTTCAAACTCGCTATAAAAGGAGGGTTTGATCCCTCATTTTAAGAGACACGATTTGATGATTTCTACATGTGATTATTCTAACACGCTCGCAATTGTTTTCTATCTGCTTCCTTTTCTTCTGCAAGCAAGCTAACTCCTAAGTGCAAATTTTCTTTGCATTATTATTTGTTGTTCACTCTAGTGGATCCATGTCGTAGCCCGAAGGAGAGATCAACTACTCGGAGGTCTCGACCCTTCTGCCTGCTTCTACACCATTCACCAGGTGTTTTCATTTGGTTTAAGATGTCTGCATTGCATTTCACATTCTGCTTTTATTTTCTTGCATCTTAGGTGAAGTCGTGCTAGGTATTAATGGGGTGCGACCTTGCAGGCTCGAACTTAGGGCTATTTTTTGTAGAGGTGAAATCATGCCCGATCTAGATGGGGTGCAACTTTGCCTTCTACGTTGTCATGCCAGCTCTCTAAGGAGCGCGATTTCACCTAGAGTCAATCTGGGGGTAATTTGATATTTCTAACTGCATGATAGCATCTTAGACTACATTTAGATCATAGTTGCATGCTTTACATTTTGTTTGTATTCTGTTGCACTATTTTTTTATGATTAATATCCAAAGGTCAATTTTCACTTTTGTTCTTAAAGGTCATCTAAAAGGACCTAGGGGGCTTGACTGTTGTGCCTCCAAGCATTATTGTACAATGGCCTAAGTAGGCCCCCTAACGCTAATCATATTTTCAAGTGTTTCTTAAGTTATCTTGCAGGAACAAGAATTGTTGATATCATTGGACAAGAGGATGAAAGCTTGGATCAACCACCGGTTAAGATAAGTGTTCCCATTAAACTATAGGTTGTTTGTTGAGTGCTTATATTTTTGGTTTAAAACCCTAGATCTGATTTTAATATATTAATTTCTAGGTATTTAAAAGATAACAACATATAGTGTGCATCTAGGGTTAATTTTGTTTGTGCATTCTTTCTTGAGCCCTTGCTTAAATATTATTTATTTAAAACCCTAGGTTAGAAAGCATTCAAAGAAAGAATCATTCTAGGGTTAGCTCTTGTATTCCTGCATTCTGTATTTTTGCATTGTCCTTTATCTTTCATAGCATAGATCTAGAAAGGCCAAATTTAGGTGATTGCTTTTAACTGAACACATCAAACATTCCTAAAATTCTAGAGGACTTGGAGTGAGTCCTTAAACCATTCCTAGTGAACCCTTCCCCCTAGCACCGAGTGTAGAGAACAACACAACCCCTATGGTTCACCCCAAAGGCCTTCTCTCTTATGGATCCAACCTTTTGGGAATTATACATGGTAGGGCAATTTTCCCCCTCTACATCTTTGGTGAACCCGATGTGAACACCTCCTTTCTTGTAAAACATTAATCAAGATCATTAATTTGTGTGCCAAATATTTAAAGAGATAATTTCCTTGTGTGAGTGGGGTTTTTCTTTGATCTTAGTTCTTCTCCTTATATTTTTCCTTTTCCTAATGGCTTATGACCTTGGGGATGGATGAAGACTCCTTAGGTTTGATGAGATTCTTCATGAGAATGATCAAATTGATAGAGAAAACCCTAACCTAGAAGAAGAAGAGGTTGATAATCATCTTGATCCTATTAAGGGACCCAATGGGAACCTCATCTTCAAATATTTTGACCATGTATGGACCTTTTACAAATATCATAAACATGCATTGGATCTAGCTTTAGAGGAAGAAGCATTACTTGAAAAGGATATCCCACTTCAGGACAATCCCTTGAATGGATCTTTGAATCATAATGATCAAATCCATCAACCAACTTATGCCACTACTATAACCACCAACATTGGGGAGGATCCACGAGTCCCTCCAATTAGTAGTGTCACCCAAAATTATTTTCAATTTCCTCTTCAATCTTCTAATATCAACACTATTTCTTCTATTCCACCACAAGTTAATTTTCCATTCTCACAAGGTACCACATATAACAATAACCTTCATATGTCCAACTTAAATCAAAGGAATTTGGGGAATATACACAATAGTGATCCAAAAGTGCAAAATTTGACAAATATGGTAAAACAATTGGCTTCAAATATGGAAATGATTCAGCCTTCAGGTTTCACTTACAGTTATAAAGAGATGTGTAATCAACCATTGGATCCCATTGTTGTTGCCAGACCTTATCCTAAGCATTTTCCCATGCCAGTGTTACCAATTTACAAAGGGATAGAAGATCCGATAGAGCATTTAAGAAGGTTCAGAACAACTTGCCATGATCTCATTTATGATGATATGTTATTATTGAAAACTTTTCCAAAGAGTCTTGTTAGCATGGCATTAGAATGGTACTATCAGTTGCCTAATTATTCTTTGAATAATTTTGGAGAGACTGCAGAATTATTTGTTCATCAGTTTAGTGCATATATTGAAAAAGAAGTGTCAATGAAAGATCTTTATAATTTAAAGTAGAATAAAGAAGAAAGTTTTTCAAAATTTTTAGCTCATTGGAGAAGTTTAGTGGGTCGGTTAAGACATCATGTACCTCAAAAAGATATGCTTGATATATTTATTGGTAATCTACAAGAACAATTATCTTATGCACTAGAGAATACTATTGTCACATCTTTTGATCAAGCAATTGAGTTAGCTAGAAAAGTGGAACAGGCCCTTATTAAAAGAGGTCAACTTAAGGTTAAAGAAGAGAAGCCCACTAAATATCAGCATAAGAATAAGTATACAGGAGGTGATAGTGATAGTAGGCATGTTAACAATGTCACTGATAGCCTACAACAAAAGATAATACTTCAAAAACCTCCTCAAAGGAATTTTACAAGGCTTAACATATCTATGGAAGCAGTTTTGAAGTAACTTTTAGAAGCCAAGGCAATTGAATTACCTCTTGTAAGACAACCAGATACTACAGCTCATTGGTATAAGGCAGGTCAATATTGTGCATATCATAGAGTAGAAGGACATTGGAAAAATTCTTGCAAAAGGTTAAAACATGTGGTTCAAGATTTAATTGATGCAGGGCGTATTGATACTAGCAATTTTCAATCTTCAAGCAACCAATAGAACCATAATAGGGCTAAACAGACAACTCATCAAATATCCTACAAAAATGTGCCACATCAGTATGATAATAATATGGTTGGTATGATAACAACTACTTCAAAAAAGCTAGTACAGAATCAACAAATTCAATGATCTCAACAAGAGATGAGTTTTTCAGCAAATGTGTCTCTCTTAGAGCTTCTACAGAATTCTCCTACTCATGGAGAAGCCATGATAAATGTTCTAAAGTAGCAACCTATCCCACCTGATATTTCCCCTAGTGATATGACCAATATTGTAAGTTCTCTTGGGATACCCCATCTCACATTCTCGGATGTTGATATTTCTTTCTCAGACTTACAAGAAGATTCATCTCTTTATATTACTGCATTCATTGGAGATACCCTTATTAAAAGGGTCATGATTGATAATGGTTCTTCTCTTAATGTATGTACATATCATTTCTTTCAAAAATTTGGATTGAAAAAGGAAGATCTAATCGCATCCGGTGACATCATTAAAACCTTCAACAATGAGTCCCAAGAAGCTTGTGGTACTATATCACTTCCCCTTAAAGTTGGACCCAAAATTTTAAATACATTGTTCTACGTGGTATCTTGTCCTGCATATTTTAATCTGCTTCTTGGATGACCCTGGATTCATGCGATGAAGGTCATCCCTTCTACTTTTCATCAATGTGTAAAATTTGAATTTAAAAATCAAATCATTACCATCATAGGTGATCCTCACCCATTTGAATTTTGCTCATCAGAAGATCTAGTCCAGATTCATTCATCACAATCTTCATTTAAGGAACCTCCTACACATATCCCATCACAGGATCAAGAAAACTCTTCTTATCTAGAACTTCTCTTTGATGAATCTCATCAAGGTTTAGAGTGGAGTGTTGAGGATGAGGGGCCACCCTCTCCTGTAGTCGTGACCCCAAAGTTGTATGTTACAGATGAGGCTTCACCTCAAGATCACATCTGCTTTGATGGGTCTATCCCTTGCACAATGCAGGTTGAGTCTTCTAATTCTCAAGTGGACTTTGGTTCTATGTCTCCCGAGGACCTTGAGCAATTAGGAGTGATTCCTACCCTACCTCCTCTTGAGGATGATTTGTCTATCCTTATTGAGGAGACCATAGATGTGAACATAGGTTCTGAGGAAGCCCCTAAAGTCCTTAAGCTAGGCAAAGCCTTGACCATGGATGAGTGAGAGCAATTGACCAATTTATTAAAATAATATCAAGATATTTTTGCTTGGTCATACGTCGACATGCTAGGGCTTGATCCTTCCCTTGTCATGCATCATTTGGTAGTTAAGCCTAGTGCTAAGCCTGTTAAGAAGAAACTTTAGAAGATGCATCCGAAGGTCACCCTTTCAGTCAAGGAAGAGCTCCAAAAACTCCTTGATGTCAGATTTATAAAAGCTATCGACTATTCTGATTGGATTTCCAACATCGTTCCTATAGCTAAGAAGGAAGGAACAATCAGAGTATGTACCAATTTTTGGGACATTAACTTAGCATGTCCCAAGGATGATTTTTCCCTACCCAACATAGACCAGATTGTATATTTCACTACCAAATGTGGAATGCTTTCACTTATGGATGGTTTCTTAGGCTACAATCAGATTATGATTACCCCTGAGGACCAGGCTAAGACAACATTCACTACTCCATGGGGGACCTTCTGCTGGAAGGTCATGCCTTTTGGCCTAAAGAATGTAGGAGCTACCTATCAGTGGGCCATGACTTATATTTTCCATGACATGATGCATGATATTCTCCAGGACTACATGGATGACCTTTTGGCTCATTCACTAGAATGAAAGGATCATGTCCATGATTTAAGATGAATTTTTGAAAGGCTTTGACAATACAAAGTTTATCTTAAACCCGCTAAATGTGTGTTCGGAGTCACATCTAGCAAGTTGCTAGGCTTCATAGTTTCTAGGTGAGGCATTGAAGTGGACCCTGCTAAGATAGCAGCTATCATTGACATACCTCCTCCCTACACCTTGACCGAATTACGTAGTCTACAAGGTAAGTTGTAGTCTATTCATCGGTTCATTGCCTAGTTAGCAGATAAGTGTCAGCCTTTCCTTAGGCTCCTTAAGAAGGATGTAGTTTTTTGATGGGATTCTGAGTGTTAGAAAGCTTTTGATGATCTCAAAAGATATCTCACTTCCCTGCCTATTTTAGTTCCTCTTGTACCTGGTAGGCATCTGATGCTTTACATAGCAGCCACTGCTCATGCTTTGGGAGCCATGTTGGCTCAACATGATGATGAAAATAAAGAGAGAGCTATCTACTATATCAGTAGAACCTTGGTTAGCTATGAAACTAGGTACACTCCTTTAGAGAAGCTTTGCCTTGTCGTAGTGTTTGCTTCCTAGAAGTTAAGACACTACATGCTCAACCATAAGACATTGGTGGTTGTGAAGTTTGATCCTTTGCGCTATTTGATGTCTAAGCCCCACCTTTCAGGATGAGCCACTAAATGGGTGTTGGCCCTTAGTGAGTTTGACTTGAATTTCATAGGTTAGAAGGCTATCAAGGGTCAGGTAATTGTTGATCAGTTAGCCTCCGCTCCCCTAGAAGTTGCCCACCCTATAGTTGTTGAGTTTCCCGATGAGTGCTTCAATGTTGAAATCGAAGAGTTCGAGTCCTGGACTTTATTTTTTGATGGAGCCCGATGCATGAAGGGCGCTGGTGCTAGAGTAGTTCTAGTTACCCCACAAAAAAAGCTCATCCCCTTGTCCTTCAAACTTTATTTTTCTTGCACAAATAACACTGTAGAATATGAAGCTTTGATCCTTGGTCTTAGAGCAGCCTTAGCCCTGCAAGTTAGAGTCCTTTCAGTCTTTGGTGACTCTCAACTTGTGGTTAATCAGATTAATGATGTTTATCAGACTCGGGATGATAAACTCAAGCCATACAAGGAGATTGTTACCAAGTTGTTGTCCTCTTTTGAGTAGGTAACCATAGAGTCTATCCCTAGATCCTCAAACCGCCATGTGGATGCTATGGCCACCACTGCATCCTTGTTCCCTTTGGAGTTGGAAGATGATCAAGCATCGATCATCATTCGACAACTCCGGGAACCTACATCTTTGAGTTCTTGTTTGGTTCCTCTAGATTGTTTGACCATCAAAGCTTCCCCATCTGAGCCATGGTATAACGACATCTTTAAATTCCTTAAATATGGATCGATGCCTAATGGTTTTGATCATAATCAGCGTAAGCTATTGCGCAAGAGAGCGTGTCGATTTGTTATAATTGGCAATACTTTGTATCGACATTCTTTTGAAGGCATCCTCTTACGATGCCTCAACTTCGATGAAGCCCAACTTGCTCTTAGTGATGCTCATGAAGGTTCATGTGGAGGCCATTTTAGTGGTAATGCTATTGCCAAAAAGCTCCTTCGAATGGGGTATTATTGGCCTTCCATGGAGAAATATGCATGCGACTATGTTCGGTGCTGCGACAAGTGTCAATACCATGATCATCTTATTCATGCTCCTTCTCAAGACCTTCAGGTTATCTCTTCCCCTTGGCCATTCTCCATGTGGGGATTGGACATTATCAGGAAAGTTAACCCAGTGTCATCTGATGGTCACAAGTTTATCATTACTACAATTGAGTATTTCACTAAATGGGTTGAAGCCATACCCTTAGCTATGGTGACTAGAACTCAAGTTTCCAAGTTCATCTTCAACCAGATTCTTTGTAGGTTTGGGATACCTTCGATGATTGTTTCTGAAAATGACACTCCTTTCAAGAACAAGGATGTCCATAATATTTGTGCTAAGTACAAGATTCAACACAGATGGTCAACTCCTTATTACCCCTAGGGTAATGGACAAGCCGAGGCATCCAACAAATCCTTGATCAAGATTCTAAAGAAGTTGGTTAATAAGACCGATCGTGACTGGCATATCCAACTTTATCCTACCTTGTGGGCCTATCGTACTAGTGTGCGTACTCCCACAGGGGCCTCACCATATGTTTTGGTATATGGGTCTGAGGTAGTGTTTCCTTTTGAGCTTGAGGTTCCTTCATTGTGCATCTTGTTGCAAGATGCTGAGGTCAACGATGAGTATCGTGTAGACCATTTGAACCAATTGGAGTTGTTGGATGAAAAGCGCATTCATGCCTTAGAGCATTTGCGAGCCTATCAGGATAGGCTTCGATGATCTTATTCCAAGAAAGTTTGCAATCGATATTTTGAGGTTGGGGACCTTGTCCTCAAGGAAAACCAAAAGAACACCAATGCTCATGTTGATCTTCGAGGTAAGTTCCAGCCCAATTGGTTAGGGCCCTTTGTCATAACGGCCAAATTTGGCTCAGGTGCCTATCATTTGGCTTCTTTGGATGGTAAAGAGCTTAAAGAACCTATGAATATAATGCATTTAAAAAGATATTATGCTTGATATATCATCTGCATTTTGCATTTAGTTTAAATCATATTGCATATGTTTGCTTGCTCATATTGCATGATTTCCTGTCATACTTTGCATGATTGCTTGACATTATGTTTCTCTTGCATTTTTTGCTTGTCATAATTGCATTGCTGCTTGCTCATGACTGCTTGTTCATATAGTTTTGGGGATTCACGACAATGGCATGTGATGATACCTAGTTAGGTCATAGCTCACATGCATTTCATAGTTTTTTGTTTCTGTTCTTCTTCTCTCTTCCCTTCTTCATTCCTTCCCCTTTCTTCTCTACATTTCATGATAGCTGCATTAGATTCATGTTGTACCCATTGATATTTGCTTTGTTGTTATTTACTTGATTTGTTCTCCATGTTTCTATGTTTTGCTTCTTCATTACTTTTTTCAAATTTCTTAAGGAAGTTCCTTTCCTTTCGAAACTTTAGGGGGCACCCTAGCTATAGAGGCATTAATGGTAGTAATATCTCACATTACATGCAAAAGTCCAGAGTGTCCTTCGTGATACCCCTTTTGCACCACCCCTTTATCCAAACCAGGCCACCCCCTTATCTATGTTTGTTGTCTTCTTGCCTTTAGGAGTCTACATATTTCTTTGATGCATTTACTTGGCCTTAAATGCATCAAAGAGGGGGAAAAATTTAGACACAAAAAATTGACCCACTTTAGTGGGAAATCTTCCTTGAACCCCCTAAGAGGCCTCCAACACTTTCCCAAGGCATGGGATAAGCCCATTTTCCTTTGTTTCTCATTTTATCCTCCTCTATGCAAAATCACGCCTGATTAAGATGGGGTACGAACTTGCATAGGCGAAGTCGTAGTCAACTGATATAGGGTACGACTTCACCTTTTTTAAGGTTTCTTCCATAGAAACCCTAATTCTTCTAGCTAGCATATTTTGGCATCGGCCTTCCTGGGTTTTTCCTACTCATTTCATCTTCAAGATTGCTATCCAAGGAGGGTTTAATCCCTCATTTAAGAGTGATGAATTTACATGAGTTTTATATACAATTATTCTAACATGCTCAAAATTATTTTCTATATACTTCCTATTCTTCTACAAGAAATCTAATACTTAAGTATGAACTTTGTCTTATGTTGTATTGATTTGATTTGTTGTTTGCTCTGGTGGATTCGTGTCATAGCCCAAAGGAGAGATTAACTACTTGAAGGTCTTGGCCCTTTTGTTAGCCTCTACACCATTCACTAGGTGTTTTTATTTGGTTTAAGACATTTGCATTGCATTTCACATTTTGCTTTTATTTTTTCATATCTCAGAAGTCGTGCTTGGTATTAACGGGGCACGACCTTGCAGACTTGAACTTAGGGTTCTTCTATAGAGGTGAAATCATTCCCGATGTATATGGGGTGTGACTTTTCCTTCTGCATTGTCACGCCAGATCTCTAAGGAACACAACTTTACCCAGATTCAATTTGGTGGTAATCTGATATTTCTATCTGCATGATAACATTGTTATAGTTACTATGATGGTAACTACTATTATTACCTCATTTGGTAATTAGTAGAATATTATTACCTTAGGATATTTTACCTTAGGATATTTAATTGTTTCAAATATCCTAAGTTGTTAGTGGTTAGTGTCGGCAACATTGTCGTCATTAGTTGTTAGCGATTTTATTTTCTAAGGATATATTTAGCCTATAGTTTTGTATATAAATTATTGTATTTTCAATATACGCCAATGTTCACCTTACCTTATTTCATTGGTATCAGAGCACGTAGGAAGCTCTAGAGAAGCTCGTAGATGACTGGTCTAAATCCTGAGGAGTGGCCCATAGCCTAATTTGGCATGCATTCCCAAGCAACCCATAGGTGATTAACGTGCATCCTGAGGCAGCATGCAGGTGTTGATGTGGTGGCCCATAGGTGTTGATGTGGTGATCCATAGGCCCTGGCATGAAACTCGAGGTGCTCATTGTCATAAATCTAGCACAAAACTTGAGGTGCTCACTGATGTGGATCTGGCATGGAACTTGAGGTGCTCGCTGATGTGGCATCCAATCTAACCTTGACACGAAGCTCGAGGGCTGACTACTTATGTGGCATTGGCACATATTTTGAGGTTGATCCTATAACTGACACCTGGCGCTAAAAAATTAGGCATTTGTTGTGTTTGATAGCAACATGTGACATCGAAATGACATGAGATGTGGCAACGATCAACTATGCCATGTGGTGTACCCACTACTTATGTGGCATTGGCACATATTTTGAGGTTGATCCTATAACTGACACCTGGCGCTAAAAAATTAGGCATTTGTTGTGTTTGATAGCAACATGTGACATCGAAATGACATGAGATGTGGCAACGATCAACTCTGCCATGTGGTGTACCCGCGGGTGCCCGTGTGCCCGAGAAAAATTCAGCACGACTACCCATAGGCAGTCAAATTATACAAGGGAGTCCTTTTACTTTTAAAGTGCCCCTTGTATGCCTAACAAAAATGTGGGATTAATTTCACGAAAGTTTTTAACTTCGATTTGAAGTGCAGGGGTGCTTCAAATAATAGCACCCGCCCTGTGGCTAACAGATTAGCCATAGGGCCAACTTGCAATAGCCACCAGTCTAAGGCCCCGACTCGCAAGAGGTCACGAGTTCGAAGCCCGATGGGGCTAAAACAAGCATTGTTTTTGCTTGTTCTCATTGAAAATAGATTTTTTCTAAAAAATTGTATTTTTTTATTTTTTTGTGAATTTGTTTTTAATCTTATTTTATTTCTAATCTAATATATTAATGCATAAAATAAAGTTTTTTCAAATTTAAAAGATTTTTTTATCATAATATATTTTATTATTATATAAATTTGATTAAAATTATTAAAATTTTGCATTAAAATAGAAAATTTAAGAGGGAATTTTTTTGCAACTATAAACAATAAGTGTTTTATTGTTTTCTCCACATTTGGGGATAAATAGACAAGACCTCTAAAAACACTATTTTGTTGCACTATATGAGAGTTTCATTAAAACTTTGCTCCCACATTTTTCTTCTAATCCTTTGATTGGAGAGCACAAGTTAAACATCTCATGAAGAATAGGCCCTGGATCAAGAAAGCTCTTCATCGTCTACGAGTCATTCGAAGAAGAAACGAACTCCACCGACAAACCACAAGATCCAATTTTCAACGGATGCTTAGATGACATCGCAAGAGTTTGCCCAGATTCAATTTCTACATAGATCCTTGGAAGGGATTGGATCGTAGCTACGGTCCCATGCGGATTAGAGAACCATTTGATCCAGAAGCACCTCCCATTTTTGAATATTGAATACTAAAGGGCACCTCTTTTCTTCTCAAACCTTGTTCATTTAGCATACAAATAAAGGTTCAACATTGAATTCTTTCTTGCAAATTGTAACACAAGGAGACTTAAATTTTTTGCAACATTCAAAGGCAAAGTGTGCATTTGTTTTCTCCAAGGGGGATATAAGACATAAAATTGCACATTCTTTTTGTAAAATTGAGAAGAATTTGACACAGTGGGTCCATCAAAACCAAGTCGTGTGTCAACTAGTCTGGAAGCCTTTCAAACGCGGGTCGTGTGTCGACTTGTCTTGAAAGGAGTGCTATTTGTTCAATTTGCAAATCAAAGGGGGAAATACAAGCAATTGGATTTATTTGCAAATTTGTAATACAAAGTGAGGAGCACTTTAAAAATCAAAACTTGTTTATTTTGCAAAATAAAAAAGGATAGGCAATTGTTTTATGCCACATTATTTGTAAAACTATAAGACAAGGAGGAGACATAAAATATCAATTTTTTTGCACAACACATTCATATTTTGTTGCAAAAATTAAAAGGTGCAATTTCAATTTTACTCGACACCTTCATTGACAAATTAGGTGCATTTTTGGTTGCATCCGACACATATGTGATAAGAAATTTTTGGGCATTCTTGTTTGATTATTGCATTATTTCTTTTTGAAATTATAAATCATAAAATTAAGAACACTCAACCCCAAAAATTCACAATAAATTTGTGTTAATAATTGCATAGATTTAAAGCCAATTTCACTTGATATTATCTCCTACAAACAAAAATCCCTAATTCACTCTTTTTTTTTTGGCTTAATTTCCTCAAACTGATTATTTCTCTTCAAGAGGATTTTCAGGCAGGTGCCATTAAATATCACTTAAGAGTGAAAGAAAGATCATCTTAGTACAATTTTTAGGACCTTCATCATGGCAACTATCAATAAATACTTAAATGATACACAATTGCTTAAAGGTCCTAACTATTCAGCATGGAAAACTAAGATGAAAGCCATCCTGACTATAGAGGAAATGTGGGATTTAGTTGATGGCACTGAATCAAGACCTTCAATAGTAGGAGTAGATCAAAGAGCATGGGATAAAAAGAACAATTGTATTCTTATGTTGATCCTCCTAGCTACTACTAATGAGATCCATCCTCAAATAAGTGAATCTAAAACTAGTAAAGAGGCATGGGATGCTCTTTGTACCATTTTTTAAGGCAAGAATCAATCAACTATTCTAAACCTTCAAACATAACTTCATACACTCCATATGAAGTCAGGTGAATCAGTAGAATTATTCCTCTTCAGAGTGTCAGAACTAAAGTCTAAACTCAATTCTTTAGGAGCTAAAGTAGAAGACACCCTTTTGACTTCAGTATTGAGGGTTCTTCCTGAATCCTATAAAATATTGATTACATCCCTTAATGTATCACAAAGATAAGTCACCTTTGTGGACTTAGTCAATTTACTTAAAACAGAGGAAGCAAATCAACTCCAAAGGTATGAAGTGTCAAACAATGCATTTTAATCAAATAATCAGGGTGCCAAGAAGAAAGGAAACTTTCAAAAGGGAGGATCGTCTTCAAAAGGTAAGGGAAATAAAACTCAAAAGAAGTTTTTCTTGCATTGTAAAAAGGATAACCATGACACCAATCGGTGTTGGTTTAAAAACAAGAAAAACAACAAAGGCAAAGGCACATCACAGAAGCAAAAAAAAGGCAATATTTCTAGTGAAGTGTCTAGTTATGATTCTAATTTTTGTTTAGAAAAAGCACAGAGTACTCTTGGCTAAGACAATATTGTAGAGGGAAAGCAAATTTGTCACCTTCAGCAAGCACCATTTCCTCTCTCTTTTTTAGGCTTCATAAATAGCATAATTTTTTGTTTGAAGTACTAGAAATAAAGGGGTGATTTTACCTCTTATAGGCTTCATAAATAACAAACTCTCATTGTTTGAAGTACTTGTAACAAAAGGAGGGAATTTTCTGGTGTAAAATTTGCCTAGGAGGCAATATTTGTACAATCCTTCACAAAGCTTCTTAAGTTGCACATATTTTGCAATTAATGGAGATATTCATTTCTTTTCTTCACAATTTTTTTGTAAAAAGAGAAGAAGACTTATAAGGGTGCATTTTTGGCAGCGACCAACACCTTAGTCACACTTCTTTCAAAAATTTCATTACAACATGTTTTGCAATAAGGGGGGAACTTATAAGGGTGCATTTTTGGCAGCAACCAACACCTTAGCTACCTTATCTTTTACAAACTCATTTTGTAACTGAATGAACCTTGTATGAAGTGATCTACTCTACTACACCTCGCGATTATAGCAGCTGTTTACCCATGCAATTCAGTTGGACGACAAGATTACAATAAGGACATTCGTTGATGTGAATACAAAGTGAGGAATGACCAACTTTTTTCTTATAGCAGCCAGAGCACTGTAACAGGGCCTGAGACAAAAGTAAGAACCAATAGATCAACATATTTTTCACTGTATTGGGGCAGTTATATACTTTACCCAAATATTTTTGTATGGGGGGATATATGTATTACAAAATAATGTAATAAGGGGGGATGTTAGAGTTACTATGATGGTAACTACTATTATTACCTCATTTGGTAATTAGTAGAATATTATTACCTTAGGATATTTAATTGTTTCAAATATCCTAAGTTGTTAGTGGTTAGTGTCGGCAACATTGCCGTCATTAGTTGTTAGCGATATTATTTTCTAAGGCTATCTTTAGCCTATAGTTTTGTATATAAACTATTGTATTTTCAATATACGCCAATGTTCACCTTACTTTATTTAAAGCATTTTAGACTACATTTTGATCATATTTGCATACTCTATATTTTGTTTGTATTCTGTTGCACTATTATTTTATGATTAATATCCAAAGGTTAATTTTCACTTTTATTCTTAAAGTTCATCTAAAAGGATCTAGTGGGCTTGACTGTTGCACCTCTAAGCATTATTGTATAGCGGCCTAAGAAGACCCCCTAATGCTAATTCCATTTTCAAGTGTTTCTTAAGTTATCTTGCAAGAACAAGAATTTTTGATATTATTGGACAAGAGGATGAAAGCTTGGATCAACCATCGGTTAAGATAAGTGTTCTCATTAAACTATAGGTTGTTTATTGAGTGCTTATAATTCTGTTTTAAACCCTAGATCTGATTTTATAGAAATATATTTAATTAAGTTCTAAGCATTAAAAGATAACAACATATAGTGTGCATCTAGGGTTAATTCTATTTGTGCATTCTTTCTTGAGCCCTTGCTTAAAGATTATTTATTTAAATCCCTAGGTTAAAAAGGATTCAAAAGAAGAATCATTCTATAGTTAGCTCTTGTATTTTTATATTCTGTATTTCTACATTGTCCTTTATGTTTTATAGCATAAATCTAGAAAGGCCAAATCTAGGTGTTGGTCTTGAATATCATATATCAAACATTATTGAAAATGAGAGGACTTGGAGCGAGTCCTAAAATAATTCCTGGTGAACCCTTCCCCCCTAGCACTGAGTGTAGAGAACAACATATCCCCCATGGTTCACCCCATAAGGATTTCTCTCTTGTAGATCAAACATTTTAGGAATTGTATGCGGTAGGGTTGTTTTTCCCCTCTACACTAAGGTAGGATCTAGGCTACTATATTTCTAATGACCATATGGGATTACAAGCTCAATTGGAAAGAGATCTTAGTTCCTAACTTTATCCTTAGGAATGAATTTTGTAATGTTAGGATCATTTGCTATAAAATTATTTGGATCTCCTCGATCATTATGGTAATTTGAGAAAAACTTATTGTATGATGTCTCTTGGTAGCTACAATATTATTAGGATTTCAACTTCTCTTATAATTTTTTCATAATAATTTTTGAAAACCACCTTTTGGTGCCTTGCTAGCCCACTAAGTTTATTAGTCAATGAATTCAACTTGTCCATTTATTTTGGAGAGGCATCACCTTTTGTACTGGTCTTTTCCTCAAATATTTTATAAAATTTATCATCATTAATGAGTCTCTTTTTTCAATCAAAAATATTTTGTAGCCTATGATTCAAAACTTGAATCTCACTCATCATTTTTAATGTTGGAGCTTTCTTAATGTATTTCCTTACATTTATGTAGTTGTTACTCAACATCAAGAATTAATTTTTTTATTTAACCATATTATTTATGTCAGTTTCTCCAAGTTGTTGCATATATGCTACCATCATGGGTGCCAATTTCTTGATTATCCACTAGTACCTTCCTTTTGTAGGTAGTTCATCCTCTACTTGTTGAATTTTTCTTGTAATTTGGTTTAAGATGGCTTCTACTCTAGTGAAATTTTTAAATCCCTAGTGCTCAACATCATGGTCTTGATGTCATACCATAGATACATGATATATCCTATATATTAAACATGCCTCTTCTTTTCTCCTACCTATTTTCTCAACTCTTTAATTTCCTTCTTGAGTTGGAAAATTTCTTGGTCTTTTTCTTGGGACTAGCTTGGACTTGTTCTAACTACAATTATAAGTTCTTCTCATGTTCAAAATGTTTCCTAACCTAATCTTGTCCTTATGCAATTTTCATTGATAGGTCTTCAAACTACTTTCTCTACTTCTTGCTTTTGATATGTTTATCTTTTAGTTCTTCAACTTATTTTTATAACTAGTCCTTTTTGGTTGTGTTGATTGGGGAATTTTCCAACTTCTTATGTGTATTGAAAATATATCAATAAATGTCGAATAAGGGAGAAAATGCCCTACTTGACCTCTATATTTAGGATGAATCCCCACTATCCTTTCTAATCTAAACTAATATAATCTATGTATGAAAAATAAAAGTAAAAACTAAATAGATAAAAGCAAATGCTAGGAAGAAAAGAATATGTTAGTTTAAAGTAAATTGCATGAAAATGACATATGACCATAGCTATGACAAGGATAGTGTATTATTAATATATGTATAAAGAAATCAAATAACAAAAATATACTCCCACACATGTGAAATAAAAATGACAAGAAATAACAAAGAGGTAAAAGGGTAGTGCCACAATCACCATGCATTCTATAATAAAAAATACTAGTGCCACAAGTGGAAAATAAAAAGTCTTATACAATCAATGCTATTATTCTCAAAATTATAGTAATTACAATGTGGGTCTTATAGAGAGTAGATCCAGTTTCCTTAAATCCACAAGATGTTTATAATGGATACCATGGATCCTATATATAGGAAGAATTCACCTAGGAGTTAATTGGGGTGAGATTTTTTTTCCTACTAATTCTATAAATTTGGGGGCATCTTTACCAAAAATTTGCACCTCCAAATGGTACAAGCCTCTAAATGTCTCATTAAATAGCTTATAATTTTTCTGAATGAGTTATGCCACCATAAAAGGGTAAAAGTTTGCTTTCTAAGAAATATTTCTTAACATACATGCATGTTAGAAATATTTTTTAAATATTAAATTTAAATATTATAAATTTAAAGTTTTAAATTCAAATAATTTGAGCTGACACGTCAAATATTAAAAATAAGTGAAAGAAATGGTATATAAACTAGGCCCAAGTTTATTTCAATATGGGAAATATGCTTCGATGGAAAATATTTTAAAAATATGTGATGTCATTCGCCAAAAGAGCCTTTATGAGTTGGAGAGTGCATAAAATTTGGAGACGATGCAGAGAAGAGCACCAGAGGTTGTGGTGTAGAGATAGTTGCAGCAAAGGTTCATTGATGGTAGTGTTCAACCAATAAAAAGTGGAGGAGTCACCAGTAGAAACAAACATTAATCATAACACACTATTGACGTAGCAACAACAAATTTGAAAGGAGAAAGCATGTTGTGAAGCTGGGCATTGAGAAGTGAACGTAGCAAGTTTGATGTGAGTTTCTAGATAGAATATTAAATCTTTCAATGACAGTTCACAAACAAAAAAAAACGATATCCATTACGAAAACATTGAAGGAGGAAACCATTGGAGATATATACACACACATGGAGAGCTAGCAGCATCAAAAGAGATGTTAGGAGGAAACATGACTTGATGATAGTTTGATTGTGGTCAGAACAAGGTAGTCATCGAGGGAAAATTTAAGGCAGTTGTACTACCATTATTTGAAGGTATTGAGGAGCCAAAGAGATGTTTGTTTTTCTTTTCTAAATAATTCAAGAACACACAAGGAGACAAAGTCTATCGGCAAGTGCAAGTAAATACAATAGACAACCTGCAAACGCAAGCAGATACAACATGTAAGAAATATAATTATTTTTGCTAAGATTTAAGTTTTCAAAAATGAAATAATTTTTACGGATGAATTCAAGTTTGTATTTCTTTTCACTTGGGAATTTAATCCCACATCTGCCCTACAAAAGGTGTGGGACATAAGAAAAATATCTTAGTATAATTGGTTTGTGGTGATCACCTCATGGTGCCCATGATGCCTAGTTGGAGGGCACTGATGTCTTGGATGCCACATGGGAGAATTTGAGTGACTTATTAATGTGAACATTGATTGGAATTTATACTGCGTAGTTTGTCGGTGATCTATTATGAGTTTAATATTGAACTGTTGTGACTTGATCGCACACGTAGGGAATTTTGTTGAGGCATATTTGGAGGACCATACAAAAGGAAGATCATTTATTTTTGTTGAGGCAAATTTGGAGGTATAGTGAATTAATTCCTTTCTCAATGTGGTTTTAATTATTTGAGGAAAATATTTTTGTTGTTTTTATAAATAGGGAGGTATAAGGAATTATTAAGATACATAATATTGAATTGAGTTAGAAAAGAGTTTGTTGTTTTGAAGTACACATGGGAATAAGTAAAAGAGTATAGTCTCACACAAGTAGAAGGATTGTTTTAAAACAATTCAAGATGTCACATAGTGCAAGGAAAGAGTAAAAGGATTAAGGCACATCTTCACCCAAATATTCAATTGAAAAGGAAGGACATTTTAGCTATCTACAAGAAGGAAAGGTGCACAAGATAGTTACAAATCAGAATTTACAAGGTCAGTTATCAAGTGCTAGACTTGGGATACCTTTAAAATGTAATAAATATGAGACATGTGGAAGCAATAGACTTAATAAGTGTGAAGGATATCTTGGCCATTTGATGCTTCCAACACTAGTATATCATTCTCTATATGTTCAAGAGGTTAAATGAATTCTAGGTAGAATATGTATGAATTACTTTTAGTTGAAGAAAGCAAACTCAAGAAAATGTGAAGAATTTGATGCCATTATTGATCATATTTGGGAGCATATTTGAGCAGTGTTTGTGAGCAGATTTGGGAGCAAATTTGAGCAATATTTGTGAGTAAATTTGGGAGCAGATTTTAGCAGTGTTTGTGAGAAAAATTAAGCAGTGGTTGTGATCAATTCTTGAGCAAAACTTGAGTATAAGAGATTTGTTTCTCCTATAGGTTGGTTCCCACGAAGTTGTGAGATGGGATTGGTGTCTCCTGGGGGTTGGTACCCATAAAATTGTAGAAGGGTATTGGTGTCTCTTGTGGGTTGGTGCCCATAAACTTGCAGAAGGAGATTGGTGTCTCCTGTGGATTTGTGTTCATGAACCTATATAGGGGATTGGTGTCTCCTGTGGATTGGTGTTCATGAACTTGTATAAGAGATTGGTGTCTCCTGTGGGTTGGTGCCCACAAAATTGTATAGGGGATTGGTGTCTCTTGTGGATTGGTGTCCATGAACTTGTATAGAGGATTGGTGTCTCCTGTGGATTGGTTTCCATGAAATTGTATAGGGGATTGGTGTCTCCTATGGATTGGTGTCCATGAACTTGTATAGGGTATTGGTGTCTTCTATGGGTTGGTGCCCACAAAATTTATTGAAAAAAATATAAGCAATAGTTTACCATGGTTTTCTCCCAAAAGGGTGTTTCCATGTAAAAGCATTGTCTCTTATGTGTATGGAAATTGTGCATTGATTTATTATTGCATTCATATTATTGCTATTATCATTTGGAAAATTTTTTTATCTTATACAGTTCACCCCCCTCTCAGTATAAGCTTGTGTTCTTCAATGCACACTTGTATCACTTGGTTCACTAATGAATTATTACCTCAAAATAAGTACTAGTTTTCTCATTCTATAGTAACTATTTGGTCTTGTGCAAACTAGAAATTTTATCTATTTGATCCTATCACACCTCTAGAGTAAACTAAATATTTGGGATCCACCTTGTAAAACTGGGTTTCCAGTGGCTTTAATTGTTTATTTTCTTTTTTTTTCAAGCTTTCTAAGTGTTGAGAATCCTAGGGTAGTAAATTGATCACAACATTTCTAGTGACTTCATGGGGAATTAAACTCAATTAACGAGAGATACATATTTATACTTTGATCCTTAGGTGTAGTGTTGAAAAAATTAACATTTCCCTATGGAAAATTTATAAAATTATGGGGGACCTCCTCAACCACTATGGTAGTGTATTCAAAAAAATCCTACATTCATCATGCATATGTAATTATAGGTCTATCAAGATTTTGTCCTCTCTTACAAGTTCTTAATACCAATTCTATAAGAGCTCTTCCTACTACAACACAAGCCTTTTTAGTCCACCCACTAGTGAATTCAATCTTTCCATCTATTCAAGTGATGTATGTATTGTGTCCTAGCCTTCTCATTCTAAAAAAATATATGCAACAAGTCTTCATAAAGGAGCTTCTTCTGATCATCAAATACATTATGTATCTAAAAATACTTTAACCCCTAAATTTTGATTAGCATATTTTGGGTTGAGGTTTCTAGGTTGGTAAGTGTGCCCTTATATACTTGTAGCATTAATTTGTCATATAAGATTACCTTTAGCCACTTGACTATTTTTTTTAATCCATCCCTAACTATTGTGCTTTTGCTACCATCATTATGACCAACTATTTAATCACTTCTTTATATTTATCCTTCATAGTGAGCTCATCCTCTATCTATTGAATAATATTTGTGGTCTAATCAAGGATGGATTCAACCCCAACACAAAGGTCAAATTACTTCTTAGAATTTAAAATTTTGATCTTATTGTCATCCCATATAGACTTCATTTGATCATCATCCAAGGTGTGTCCTTTCTCTACTAGCATCTATTTCTTTAGATTTTCATTTTTTTTCTAGAGTTGGGCAATCTTTAGATCTTTTCTCTATCGTGTAGCTTGCATCTACTCAATTTTTAGATCAAGTTATTTCTTTTCTTGCTTCATATAATGTCTAATTTGATTCTACACTTGGGTAGTTCCATAGAGAGATATTCAATTTCTTCTTATATTTCTTTATCTTCATGAGTTTACTTTGTAGCTCTTGGACTTACTTCTAAAACTATGCTTTCTTGATCACATCTCTATTTAGGGATTGAAATTCCTACTAAAGTTTTTGCTTTTTTATTGTAAGTTAAGCTACTACTTGGATGCCCTCTTGTACCTTTTTTTTATTGGATTCATTATCCTTAAATAGTTTATTATGTTACAAAACCACCCATAAAAATTGGTTTATTAGTTGAATCATTTGATAGGGGTTTATCCTTGTAAAATCTAGTTCAAGAATTCTTGTGAGGAAGTAAATCAAGTCTATGGAGGGACTAGTCGGGTTTCTTCTTAAAGATTTTATAATTAAGGTTTTTTTCCACTCTTACCTCCTTCTGACCATAGGTCCACTAGAGACTTTGGAGATTATTTTTCATTTTGGTAAACTCTTCTCTAATTTTCCTTTCTAACTCTACCAAATATTATAATGCTTCTCTAGTGTCATTTACTCTTGCATCAGTTATTTACCAAATATATGCTTGGATTGGTCCTATAGTGACTTGTTATTCCTAGGTTGTTCTAATGGACCCATTCATGAAATCTTGCTCTCATGACATCATCATTCCTACCATGGGCCTTTGGTCCGAGACACTTGATATACATGAGTGGGTGAGATGATATGGTTAGTTGAGAAGAATAGACAAATATGGTTGTGAATGATGAGGTGGTCAATAGTACTCCAACAACTATTTATGTTAGTGAGGTGGATAGTGGTGATACCAATGGATATGAGGTTGGACATTTGGTATACAAGACCAAGGGACAAGTGGTGGTGACATCAACTATGAATTATGAGAATGATGTGATGGGAATGGTTGAAATATTAAACATATGACCATAAGTGGGAGGTTATATACCTTCTAGATAACCAATGACTACACTCATAAACATGTAAGAAAGTGCAATATAAGTAGAGGGAATTAAAGAAGATATAATACAAGTAGATTACTCATCATGGAAGGGAGAGTATACACTTTAGTAATTGTCTTATTTTTTAATGACCCTATTTAGGAATGTATCTATCTTACTAGTCTCTCTAGACACTTCTATAGTGGATTTGTCATAGTGCCTATTTTCCTATCATGAATCATTATGTACCTTACGCATTTGACCATTCATACTAGTAACAATAACAAAGAATACACTCTTTTGTGCACTTATGACCAATACTAGGACTTGGATTCCTCTTGGGTATTTCTCCTCTCTTGAGTGTTATTTTTCCTTTTCTTGGGTCTACATCCATCATAGTTTCTATTGCTTATTATTTCCAAAACTAACCCATGTGGATCCCTTTCCCTCTTTTTCATACATTTATAGGTCATTTCCTATACTATGATAATAATTAATGCTAGATAGTGGATTCAAAATGCAATAGACAATGGTACATTCTCCTTCAGCAAGAGGAATGAGTGAGTTGAGGTTTAGCGGGTGCGATGGGAGTGAGGGTTTGAATTTTATGGGCAAGAATCTTAGCCAAGGTAGTAGAGGTAGAGCAGGTATGGAAGGGGTGGGTGGGAACCTCGAGCATGGATCAAGTGAGGATCCAGAGGAAGGTGGTCAGGCTGTGGTAGATTTGGAGGCGGGCATCACACGTAGGCCCGACCTTCCCCAGAAAGAACCCAACAAAAAATATACAAAGGACAATGCGGGGCCCAAGAAGTGGTTGTATTTTGCTAAGATGCTTAGAGGAAAAATAAAGGAGGTTCTCTCTCTTCTACCCCTAGTTCCAGTAAATAATAAAATTTCAGCCCCGACAAGTTCCATGAGCCCTTTTCTTTTAATGGAATAATTATCCCTAGTAGGCAATTTTTTGGGAGGTAGGTCGGACATGGAGACTATTAGGGCTTGGGCGATGGGTAAATTGCGACCGGTAGGCAGCTTGGAGTTGGTAGCTCTAACTTGAGGGTTCTTCATTATTTATTTTAAAAATATGGAGGATGCTAACCACATTTTAACAGGATGTCCTTGGTTTTTAGGCAAAAGGAGCCTTTTTCTCAGATGATGGGGTGAATATTTCAACCCTAAAAAGCAAAATATTAACATTGCCCCTATTTGGGTTCATCTCCCGAGTCTACCTTCCCAGTTATTCAATGAATATTGGCTGTAGGGCATAGCCAAAACTATAGGGGACCTGATCTCCATTGACCATGCAACCTTGTCCAGGACAAGGATGACTCATGCACGAATCTGTGTAAATGCTAATTTGAATAATGAATTGCCAAGGTTTGTGGATCTAGAGTATGGAGAATACTATAGAAAATAGTCGATAGAATACGAGAACAGACCAACATTCTATGTAGAATGTAAAAATCAAGGACATCTATGCAATCAGTGCCCTAACCTAGCAATGAATAGAGAAAAGCAGAAGTAGGGAATGCTAGACAGAGGAAATTTGAGGAGTTTCCCTGGCAGAGGCAATTTCAATCAAGAAAACTATGTCTACCAAAAAAAGAAAAGAGAGGGTGTAGGGTCCCAAGCAAGACAAAGGAAAACATTAGGTTGTTGGAAACCAAAATATTCAGGTAAGTTCCAATCCTCTAGTTTCAAATAAATTTTCAATTCTATCCAATATGGGAGTAGGAGGATTATCAGAAGACATGGAAGCCCAACACCTTCAAGCTAACCTTTCTAACTCTCTAGAATCCCCATCCAAGTCAGGATCCTCAAACCCTAATGCTAAAATTATTGTAAGCCCTTTGGGCATCACAAATCCAAACCCTAATGCACGATCTCTAGAATCCACATCCAAGTCAAGATCCTTAAACCCCAATGCTAGAAATACTTCAAGCCCAGTGGGCATCCCAAAGCCAAACCCTAATGCTGAAGAACTTAGGAAGAAATTTGAGGCATTGGAAAATAAAAAATCTCATCTCCCTAACATCATCACTAGGAGCCAAGTGAATCCTACTGAGGGTCCGTCCCACAGACCATGGGAATATAGGAAAAAAGGAGAAGATTTGGATGTAGGGGTGGAGATATGTGAAACTCTTTAGACTAAGGAATATGGCAGTCCGGTTCTGCAACAAATTACCTCCCCTTAGTTTAGTCCTAAACAAACCAGGAGCACTGTGAAGTCTCCTATAGATTTTGGTAGTGAAAAAAGAAGAGGGAGAATATCAAATGCTGAGCATCAAAAAATTAAAACTAATAATGACATTGCTAATGGAAAATAGAGAACCTTGTTTCAACAGGTTATTCCAGGTTTTGAAGACAACAAATTAGGAAAACCCCCTCAAGGGAGGGGGAGAGGAAGAAATCCCAAACAATCTAAATGAAGTTCCTCTCATGGAACGTGAGAGGCCTCAATGGCCTGCCCAAACACAAGGAAGTCAGTGCAATAAGAAATCAAGTGAATCCAACTATTATCATGTTGTAAGAAACAAAAACTGATGAGATTCAATAAAAAAAAATAGCAAAAAAAATATGGAATCAAGGGGATATGGTTTGCAAATCAGCCAGAGGAGCATCTGGAGGCCTTATGACTTTGTGGGATCCCCGGATAGTAGAAGGCACCATTATTCAAAAATATGACAGGGTTCTTAGTGTTTTATTTAAGGAAATAAATAGCAATAGGTCGTGGATCCTTTCAAATATTTATGCCCCGACTTCAATTCAAGGGAGAGCTCTACTATGGGAGTACTTAGGCAATCTGAGTGAAATCTTCCATAATGTCCCCTGGATTCTGGCTGGGGATTTTAACACTCCTCTTTACCCTTCAGACAAAATGGGTGGAAATGGACCACCTATCAGAGCATGGATGAGTTCAATGACTTTGTGAACTCCAACATGTTGATGGATGTAAAACTTAGAGGAGCGAATTATACCTGGAGCAATCGATGGATAGGGTGTCATCTCATTCAAGAAAGGCTTGATAGGTTTTTTCTATCAAAGGAGGCTACAACTTTGTTCGATGATTCTACCCTGCAAGCCCTTCCTAAAATTGCCTCTGATCATAATCCCATTTTGTTGGAGATCCCTAACTCTCTTTCCTTCAAGAAACCTTTCAGATTTCAATCTATGTGGATCAAACATTCCAGTTTTAGAGATAACTTAAGTCAGTGGTGGCAACAACCCGTCAGGGGTAGTGCAGATTTTAAACTTTCTGGCAAATTAAAGTTTGTTAAGGAAAAGCTTCGAACTTGGAACAAAGAGGTCTTTGGGAACCTCTTTGAAAATAAAAAATAGGTTGTTGAAATTTTGAAGATAATTGATCAGAGGATCCAACATGGTGATGCTGATGAAACTACTAGGCAGGAGGAACAAACAAAACTAGCAGAGTTTCATAACATTTTGGCCTGTGAGGAAATCTATTGGAGGCAAAAATCAAGGGCTCTTTGGTTGAAATATGGAGATTCAAATTCCAAGTTTTTTCACGTCACCATGCTTAGAAACAGAAGCAATAACAAGATAAAATTTAAAAAAAAAGTAGATGGTTCTATTACTCAAGACTTAACAGAAATCATAAAGGAGGCAGTAACTTATTTCAATTCTATCCTTGGTCAGGAATCGCAGTGCAATGAGGAGGCCAAAGATATTCTCTTGCAATCCATTCCTAGCATAATAAATGAGGATATAAACCTTAAGCTTCTAGCTCCATTTTCTGATGAGGAAATTAAGGAAGCCTTGTTTAGCATGGAGCCAGACAAAGCCCCGGGACCCGACGACTTTTCCCCTCATTTCTATCAAGCTTTTTGGGACATCGTAAGTGAGGATGTAATTTTTGCTATCAGAGAATTCCAAGCAAGCAATCATATCCCAAAAGGTATCAACTCTACTTTTATTTCTCTAATTCCTAAGAAGCAAACCCCTGAATCTATGGTTGACTTTAGGCCAATCAGTCTATGCAATGTTTCTTACAAGATCCTAACTAAAGCCATTGCAAATAGAATGAGAGATATTCTACCCCACATCATAGATCCATGCCAGGGAAGCTCTGTCTAGGGTAGGTCAATCTTGGATGGAGTTATCATAGTTCATGAAGCTCTGCACTCTGCTCATAAGACTAACAGGTCTATTTTTGCCCTCAAGCTTGATATGAACAAAGCATTTGATAGGCTAAATTGGGACTTTCTGATTGTTGTCCTCCTTAAGTTTGGTTTTCACCACCAATGGGTTAATTTGATCAAAGAATGTATTTCTAAAGCATGGTTCTCGATTCTAGTTAATGGAACAACTGCTGGTTACTTTCAAAGTCACAGAGGAATTTGGTAGGGGGACCCTATCAGCCCCATGTTATTCATCATTGTGGTAGAAGATTTAGGTAGAACCATAAAAAATGCTTGTAGTTCAAGGCTAATATCGGGAATCAAGGCAACATCTCTCACTAGGGCTGTTTCTCACCAATAATTCATCGATGATACCCTTATATTGACTAAGGCATCAGTGGTTGAGGCTAAAATAATTAAATACATCCTGCAACTCTACGAGGACGCTACTGGTCAGAAAGTTAATTTTAGTAAAAGCAAGTTATATTTCTTGAACACCCCCATTTAGAGGCAAGGAAGGATTGCAAAAATTTTAGGGTGTGATATAGCAAACCTCCCCACTTCGTATCTTGGTCTCCCTCTTTTCATTGGTTCTCCGAGAGAGTCAATGTGGGACAGGGTTATTGAAAGAATTCAAAAAAAACTTGCTGGATGGAAAGGTCATCTTCTATCTCAAGCAGGAAAGTTGACCCTCACTAAGGCCTCTCTTTAGAGCATTCCAGTCTATTTCCTCTCCATTTTCAAAGCCCCCGTGAAGGTTTTCCGAAAAATTGAGAAACTCCAAAAAGAATTTTTATGGACTGGATCAGAGGAGAAAAAAGGATACACCTTGTAGGATGGACCAAAGTGTGTAGACCCAGGGAAAATGGGGGCTTAGGTCTGAGGAGAATTGCTCATATAAATTTAGCTTTACTAGCTAAGTAGGTGTGGCGTCTCATTTCTGGTGAAGAAAATGAATGGACAACTATCATCAAATGAAAGTATCTTCAAAATATGGAATTTCTAAGTGACTCAGTTCCAATCAGAGGTTCTACTTTTTGGAAAGCAATTCTTAATTGTAAGGAAATCATCAAAAAAGGTTTAAGATGGGTTTTAGGCAATGGTGAGAGGATAAATTTTTGGAATGATAGGTGGGCTAAGGACGAACCACTGATGCAATATCCTAACTTAGCCCGAATCAGAGATATCACAGAAGAACTCATTGGCAAAAAAGTCTCTGATTATATGGTTGAGGACAGAGGTAGAATGAAGTGGAAACAAATAAGAATTCAGGGATTTCAAGTAGAATCAAATGATCTTTGTAACATTCTCGAGCAACAGTTTATCCCCATGAGACCCAAGGAAGATCAAGTGACCTGGGCTCCTACAGAAAATGGGCAGTTCACTGTTAAATCAGCTTACAAGCTTCTGCTTGATGATGAGGATTTTGTCCTCCAAAAGGACTTAGTTTGGATAAAAAATTTAATTCCAAAAATTGTAGTCTTTTCATGGTTGGTTATCCAAGGAAGAATTCTAACCATTGATAATATGATGCGTAAAGGTATTTGTATCACTAATCATTGTTATCTATGCAGGGCTAATTGGGAGACCATTTATCACATTTTCCTTGAGTGCCCTTTTTCCTTGACTGTCCTAAGTGGGGTTTTTTAGGCCTTCAATATTTCATGGGTTAAACCAGCCACCGTACTTGATTTTTTCATCCAATGGCCTTGCCCCTTTTCAAGCCAAAGACTTAGATACATGTGGAAAATTTGTCTCAATCACTATCTTTGGTAGGTGTGGTTAGAAAGGAACCATAGAGTCTTTAATGAGTCTATCCATGATCATCAAACTATCATTGCCAGGATCCTATCCTTTGCCAACGAGAATGTGAACCTTATCCCTTTTGATAGTTGTAAACCTCATCTACAGGAGACCACGATTGCTCAATATTTAAGCTTAACCTTGTTAGATGAGTCTGTGCCTAGGGTAGTCAACCCCAGAGCCAATGTTAAGTGGTCTCCACCTCCTACGGGTTGGTTTAAGCTTAATTTTGATGGAGCAACTAAGGACAATCCTGGCAGAGCAAGCACTGGTGGCATTGTGTGAGATCATAATGGGAATATGATGCTTGTATTTTTTGAATATTTGGGAACAAGGACGAACAACGAAGCTGAAGCTAGAGCTATGTGGAGAGGCCTTCAAATGACTCAAGACTTAGAAGGCAATTTGATCATAGAAGGAGACTCTATGCATGTTATAAATCTCCTCAATAATTGGAAAACACCTCCTTGGAGGATTAAAACAATTGTTGAAGAGGCTAGGATCCTTTTCCAGGGAAGACAGGACAGAAAATCCCAACATGTCTTTCGGGAAGCTAACAAAATTGTTGATAAGCTGGCCAATTTGGGTGTCGATGGTGACAGACTTTTCAAATGGGAACACGGTGTCCCGAGTGAAGTAGAGGAGCTTATTCAACAAGAATTCCAAGAATGATAGTCAAATTTACCAACAGGGAAGGCACTGTAAGTTCGAAGGCTAGGAGTATTCCCGTCTCTTTTTTGAATTGGACTCACAATAAAAATTATCTGAGTTGTCAATCTTCATGGATGCTGCTTGGAAATACCACAAAGACTAATGGGGATAGTCACATGTCAGATAACATGGCTCCTAGTCATCTTAGTAATTTGAGGTTGGTTGATAATCATAGGGAAGGAAAGAAATGACAATATAAGACTTCGAACCAAAGCCACGTGGACCACTAGATAGCCACCGCCATAAATCTAGCCAGTAGGTTCACTTCTCCAAGGCTGATTGGCCAAGATAGTATGTGGTACCAAAGCATGTCATATACGAAAGAAAGCAATTACCAAAGAATTATTAAGAGTAACTATCAATACAGAGCTTGTGGGAGTTTTTTTCAATACTCGGCTATGTGTGTCTGTAGCTTTTTGTTTCTCCATTGTCTCAAGGAAGGGATCCGTGTCTGTTTCTTTTTTGTAATTATGATGCATGTGTGTTTTCTTGGGGTATACCCAAAATGTTGTATGGGAAGTTTCTTTTTGATAACATGCTATGTGCCTTACCGGATGTAATGGCTTTGGCGGCATGTAGATTTTACATATATAGGATCCTTAGTAAGGATATGTTCATCAACAACCCTGGGCTGATTTTTGTAAAAGGTTTTGGGTCAACCTGTAAAACCCGGTATTAATGCTATAGTATCTTATCTACCAAAAAATAATAATTAATGCTAGTGTGAATGGGATAGACCAAAAGGGAGTTTTAAAGTGAATAATGGGTGATTTTAAACCATTATTTCCCTCTTATATACCTTTTCTACCTTCAATACCAAATTCTTGAAAACTATTCATCAAAAGGCCCATGGTATACAAGAATATTTAAATTGTTTATATCACATATCATCCTCTATTAGGCAAATATTTTACTTTTTCTATAACCATAATTCTCTAAAGCACTCAATGCTTGACAATTAATCTTATTATCAAAATCAAATTCATTTTGGAGGATGCGTATGCTATTGTTTAATCTCATATTTCTATCTATGTGATTCCTTTAGCTTAGCCAAGGATAGTTTTTTGTTAGGTTGGATTCCCTCTTGACCCTACATATTTTTCATGCATGTAGCATATATCTAACCCTCGAGCCTCTAGTTGCCTCTTGAAGTACCCTTTGGGATTATAGAAGCAAAAATTTTACTTTTTCCAACCCAATGCTTCCCAACTTTTCATCAATATTTTAGTAAAGATCTTATAGCTTTAGGTTATGTCCATGATATTTTTCTAGACAACATAAAATGTTAACTACTTTTGGCCATTAATTTAACTCTTTCATATCCATGTAATCCAACTACAACACATATTCAAGGTTGAGCAAGTAATTTCAAACAAATACATGCAACTTAAATGACATCACAAAGAACTAGAAATTTTTAATGAAGAATTTATGGTCCCTAAGATATAAATAATTATTGATTATCGAATTTGACTTGAGGAGACTCAAAGTGTCATCTAATAGATATGGTTTATTTCCTTTCATCCCCTTTATAATAGGATGACATACTACTCATATAAGTTATAGGAGGCTTTACCTTATCTTCAAAATGGTATATCTATGCATTTAATTATGGCTAGGGGCTTATTATCTAGACCAATATAATATAATTGCAACATAGAAAATTAGTGCTTATTTTACATCAATATTACCCAAATAAGGTACAACATATAATTTAACCTCCTAATTTTCTTGAACTCTTATAACTTCCTATTCATTTGATCAACTATACATTTGAGTAGTCAATAACTTATGGGTGACTAGTGCATTTCTCCACTACATGCAATATGGCCACATGTTATTCATAGAAAAACTCATTTTTCATATCCCCCAATATTATAACTATGCTAGATAGAACTAGTTCAATTCCATCCATAGAAAGATCACACTCCATAGAGAGATCAAATTTTAGGGATTCGTTTAGATATTTGAGATGTATTACTAGTAAATACTCTATGAGTGGTACTCAAACCCATGATAGTATTTCATTTACACTTTTGGGTTATTAGGGACCCACATAGTCAAGTTATTTTCAATATTAAACACATTTTCACTTTTTTCTAGATAAAAAATATAGTTTCTTCCCAAGAGAGTTGCCTCACAATTTTCACTTCTAATTGTACCTTTTAGTACAAGTGTCCATAATATTTTTGTAATGCCACACCTATGGTACCATATTCATGGTGAGTCCCAAGGTCCAAATTTTTCTTAAGATCCAATAATTAGTGCTCGACACCAAGTTAAACCACCTTTATGCTTCCTTTATAACCTCAACTAGAAAGTTCTCATACTTTCCTTGTAGTACCTTCTAGTAAAGTTCATCAAGCATATCCACTAGCTTCTAAGGTGGTAGACGATCCCTTTTCTTTTTCTTATCTTTTTCCTTTAATGTACTCCCTTTTGTAGCCAATGTTTAAGCTTATGTTGTTTCAATTGGTGTGTTGATAGATGTGTTTATAATAGTAGCAAGATGGATTAGAGGATTGAATTCATCCATGGAATTTCTTGCTATAACTACTGATGAGTAATTAATTTACCATATTTAATTAGCCCAAAAAATACTAAATGTGTATTCTTTTACCATGTTTTATCCATATTTTTGCATATTTTATCTATTTTATCATATAAACTAGAATTGATGTTGAAGTAGATATTTTACTTATAATATTTAATCTTTTGAATTTTTTGGAAACTAAGTGCTCTTGTATTAATATTTCAATGGTTTTGTTTATGTTTCTATCATGGTATGTCTTGACCTTTTTTTTGTAGAAGGAATTATCACTAAAATTATTTGGAAATACTATAGAAGGATATAATGCAATGTAGCTACTATTAAAAATGACTACCCCTTGATGCTTTCTAATGTCATCAAGTAGTTATAAATATGAAAAGGAAAAAATAGAAAGATATTGTCTACCTCTAATTACTACAAGTAAATTTAGCATGGAACTTGGAATGACCAAATGTTCCAAAGATAAAGATCATATACTAAGTGGAAACACAATTAACAATTAATAGCATAATTGTCTAATGTACAACTAGCAATGGGCAACACTTAGGGTTATGCATAAGGGGTTGGAATCAAAATGTACTTGTAAAAAATGGCGAATCCTAATAAAAATCAAGGTGAATCATGGAGAATCTTAAGAAAATCAAATCAAGCATCTTCGTACCAAAATTTGGGGTATTTGAAGCCCTAAAATATAATTTCATATTTGGGACCACTTTTGACCTATTAAATCATATTATAACTTCATACAAACACCACCATTAGATCAGGATTGAAAAGAGCTTTCCAACAAGTACAAATATGCCTATGTTTGGATATATATTATGGCAAATTAACCCTAAGAAAAAATTGGTCTTGAAAATTTTAGGCGAATGGGTCAATGTCGAGGGTCCTCATATTCACCAATTTCCAATTTTGGAAATCCTAATATTTGCCCAATTTGCAAATATTCACCACTGTGCATAACCTGGCAACACTGCAAATAATTTGTTAACCATAATATCATACTAGATGAAGAGGGATATTATAGATATCTTGCATTAACATGGATTAGGGTGAATGTTGTATCTTATCTGAGTGGGTGATATCATTTGTCTTCATGTCGAACCATTATGACAATTTGTAGTGCCATGAGAATGTATGAATTTGCACCCTCTATGTGCATGAAGAGGCTAGTAGAGTAGTTAGAAAATATTAGGGTAGACTATAGTTAAAATTATTTTATAATTTTAACTTAAATCAATGGAAGTTTACTTTGAATAGTTCAAATCTTATATCATTTTATAGAGAGGTCCAAGAGTTGGTCGTTAGGGAAGATCCCACTCATGTTGAGAAAGTGGTAGTGATTTTCTTCTATTCATTTATTTTCATGATAATGTGTGTTATAATTGATTTCCTTTATTAACTATGATTTGTTTTCTTTCCTATAGTTTTTTTTTTTGAATTTACATAGTGGAATCGGTAGCCACCACAAATACGGGTACGTTGTCTGGATTTTATGGCTGCCACATTATTCTGTGTTGTCCATCCCAGAAGCCACCACATAGTTCTTCATGTAGTCCACCCCTATAACCACCATGCCACAATCATTTTAAACCTTTTACGTCATTGAAAGCACTAGGAAAGGGATAAGCATTCAGTCTGACGAGGTGCAATATTTGAAACTTGGGCATCTGCCCCCCTTATGAGGTTTGGTTGAACCAATTGGTCTACACCTCAGACCTTCTTTCCTATAGTTTTATTCTTTATATTTTTATAAATTTAATTATTTATCCTTTTTAAAGCTTTATTTTTTATTTTAGCATAGTTCCAATTTTAGAAATTTAATTTAGTATTCATCCTTTCATTCAATTTAGTTTCCTAAGTTATCACATTTGTTAATGTTTAATTATGTTTATAAATTTAGCTTAATTATATTCCATCTATCAATTACAACTAGAGTAATTTGCTTTGTTTCAAAGTGCATATGTCTCAAAAGATGAATTGGATTTTATTATTCATACAATTAGAATCTAGGTTCTCTTTTTAGTAAGCATAGATTTAACATTCCTATTTAGTTATGTACATTAATTAGTTTCCCTTCTATATCATAGTTAATTTTTATTTTAAAACATTAATTTTAGCAAGTGTATAATAGTTTCTTCTTTTTAATTTATTTTCAAAAACATAACTTAGATTTTCCTTTAAGTTCATTTGAATTCCATAAAACTAAATTATATTTAGTTATAATATTTCAATTCAACAACATATCTTAAATTATATTTGTAGCAATAAAATTACATGTTAAGACTTTAATTTTTGTTGTAAAACACTTCAAACAAAGTAATTAATCTCCCTTCTAGTACATTTTTCTTTGTATACAACTTTGCATTTCCATGGGAGTACAAAGATAAAAATTAATTCATAAAAAATCCCATCAAATCCTTTGTATAACACTTGACTACTAGAAGAAGAAAAAACACCCTTGGTTGTTCATTAATATACCTTATCGAAACTATGTAAATTATTATAACCATATATTGATAAATAATAAAATGATTCCATCATATTTTTTTGCCATTGCTAGGGATTGTGTAAATGTATTTCCAAGATAAAGGATATGAAAATTTAAAAACAATAAGTTTTTATTTTCTTTGCAATAAAATCTAAGAATGAATGAATAAGAAGAAAGACTTCCTAGTGATATTTTTTTTGTAATTATCAAAAGCTAAAATAGGTGGATAAGGAGGTTTATCAAATTCATCTATAGAATAAGAGAGTAATCGAAGCAAAAAAATAGTGATCATTCTATTGTAGATCAAATTTCTATGGTATTAAGGCTTAGTGGAGTGCTTCCAATTACAAAGCAATTTTCTATAGTATGATATATTATTATCGTACGAAGAAATAGATTGGAAAAAATTTTAAACATATAATCAACATAAGTAGAATATACATACTTTAGTACTAAAGGAGCATCCTCACTTGGTAATACACCTCAAGGAAATTATATAACCTATAGTGGATTCCCTAGGCTTATAAGATGAATATTGTAGATGGGGGAAAATTGCCCTACCACATATGATTCTTGGTTGGATCTACTAGAATCTGAGATGACCATGGGGGTATGCTAATTCCTTTAGACTTAGGGGATTGTAGGGTTCTCTAGGAATGGTTTAAGGACTTTATCCAAGTCCAAGGTGGAAATATTTTATGTGTTTATTTGAACAAGAACCTATGTTTGGCCTTACTAATACCTAAGCTATGAACAATAAAATAACAATGCAAGGTAGATAGTAATACAAGCAAATAAAGACTATCCCTAGAATTATTTTTGGTTTCAATGAGAACTAAAACCCTAGTTTTATAAATAAGTAAATATTTTCCTTTTCAAAAAGGGTTTAAGAGAATGCACAAATAAAATTAACCTAAGATGCAAAACTACATGCTTTTCTTTATTGATGCCTAGAAATAAAATCATATATATATATTATATATATATATATATATATATATATATATATATATATATATATATATATATATATATATATATATATAATTTTTATTTACGATCTTAAATATGAAATAGAAATGGACAAAAAAAAAGACACCTAGAAAAGAACCTAAATATCTAACAAAGCACTTGATTCAGTGGTTGATCCTAGCTTAAAACTTATGTCCAGATATATCCAATACCTCAAAACACTTAGAAAACTTATTAGTGTTTGGGGGTCTACTTAGGCTACTATGTGACTAAGTTTGGAGGCACAACAATTAAGATCCCTTAGTTATTTTAGCTGACCGTTCAAAAGTAAAAGTGACTGTTTACATTTAGGGATCAAACACAACAAGATATAACATTAAAAAATGCAAACATAATGCTAAAAAAATGAATGTAATTAAAAAATATATGCAAATATATACCTAAGGTTTTTGGGAAAAAATATTCTCCCAAGCTATCTGTAATTGAATTCATACCCCAAAAGTACTAGGTATAAATTTAGAAACAAATAAATAGTGGTAAAACCAAGGGTTTCATTGAATTCGTGCCCCATAAGATCACGACACAAATTCACACTATGATAAAAACCTAATTTAATGGCTAGGAAAGCAATATAATACTAAAAATAGATGATCCTCAATGAAACAAATGTAAAGAAATAGATTGATAAGCCTATGGGAGAAGCAAGAGCAAAGGTGGAAGACATCTCATTTTATAAGATAAATTTATCATCAAGGCTTCTTCCCTTGCTCATATTCAACAAAAAATCACCAAACACACTGAGAACATAATATTAAGTCTCAAGAACACCAAGAATAAAATCTTGCTTAGGTCACTTAGAAAACTTCTCTTTTTAGGTCTTATTGATTCAAAAAAAAAGGATTTCAATACTCTTATTTATAGGAGGTTAGGAGGAGGGAAAATATAGGAAAATAAAAAACAACCTTGGCCAAGAGCTAATGCCCTAGAGGTCGACCCAAACTTAGGGCCTTTTTTGAGGAAAACCTAAAATTTTCTAAATTCACACCATATCTTGGATGACCGTGAATTTAGCAAAGCCAAGGGAAAAAGAAAAACAAAAAAAGAGAAGGACCAAACTTGCACATAGCAATTTTGGAGGATGTCTTAGGGATCGTAAGGGAAAATAACTCATTTAGATGGGTCAATTTTCCATGTCTGCATTTTACCCCCTCTTTGATGAATTTATGGCCTAGTAAATGCATCAAAGAAATATGTAGGCATCTACGGTTGATGAACGATGAACAAAAAAAAGGGTGGCTGGTTTAGAAGAAGGTGTGGTGAAAAATGGTATCATTTTAAACACTTTAAAATTTTACATGCAAAACAAGGCATTAATGACATTAATACCTCCAAGACCAAGGTGCCCCCTCAAGTTTTAGAAGAAATGCAATATTATTGAAGAAACTCAATAAAGGTAGACACAAAAGAAAAGAGAGCAGTAAACAAAAGAGAAAGAAAGAAAAAAGAGAAGAGAAAAAGAGGGAATAAGAAGGGGGAGGATGAACCTAAATTCAATTTCATCTTGTAAGAAGAAGAAAAAAGGATCTGGAGAAAAATACAAATGGCACTTCCCACACACCATTCAGCCATTACAATGAGTGAGGTTGGTGCAACAATCCAGCAAGAATGGGTAAGGGCTAAAACCCTTCCTGTAGACTAGGCTAGAATATGTTTTAAGTGTTTTTTTACAATTTTTTGTCTTTTTTTGAAGAAATCACCACATGTGACATAACACAAAATCAGAGGTCAATCATGAGTTTGGCTGTAATTCAACAACTATCGAATTCATACTTCATATATACATGGCATGAATTCATTCCCTACAATAATAGGTTACAAATTCAATGAACTAAGAAGAAATATAAAGAGAAAATAAAAGAAAGAGAAAAGATAAAAAAAGAGAAAGAGAGGAGAGAGAAGAAAGAAAATAAAAAAATTTATTGTCTTTCTTATAGTTTGATTTGCAATTATTTAGATGATGATGAAATTGATTAAATTTTTCATAATATTTTCGATTGTAGTATGACATACTAGAGAGCAATGAGTTGTTTTCAAGCTCCTTGGTGGAGATGCTATGGTAGATCATAGCAATGAATCAAGACACACTCTATGAGCGATGAGACTATTGTATCTGGTAGAGATGCCTTAGATTGAGGTAGATAGAGTGCTATTAACAATGCTACTAGAGAGGTGGTATCTGGAGTTATCTACCTTTTGGTTACCCATGGAGGATATGACCATAATATTATAGGATGTGTGGCACATCCTACACATATCAATCAAGGGAAGAGTGGTTTACAGAGCATAGGGGTGGCAGATAGCACTATATAGATTATCGAGGGATTGAGCCCATGAGATACAATAGAGTGGAATTCATGTGGATAAGCTGCCCAAAGTGATATGGAATAGATACCTTGATCACTATACTCTATGGGGAAGTGGCTAGGTTCCTAGTGTGTCATAGTAGTAGGTGACACCTATCATGGGTTCTAATGGGAGTATTGGTAGACATGAAGGACCAACAGATGCAATGTTCATGGGGTCCATGTGTGTTGACCCATTTGTATAGGATATTATATAATATCATGTACAAATGGTATAAAGGGCTAGTGTGTATGACATTTCTCTGTGTGGTGTTAGGAGCACATGACAGTTTAAAGACCACATGCACTTCCAAGGACATTACCCAACTTAGAGTAACCAACCATATACATATGGGCTAGAGACCTAGAGCAAGTCTATAGGACCTATGCAAGTATCTTGCCACTAGGGAGGTGAGTGATAGATGAGCCATGGAACCACATAATTATATGGTGACCATGGTGTATAAAACTTGGATGGACTAAGGATGGCTACAAGTTAGCAAGTATCTAGAGGATCTGATAGGTCATCACTAAGAAGTGTGAGTAAAAGTTTTATTAGTTTGACTAAGTATAGTTTTCGTTTGACATACTATAGGAGATTTTGGACATTAGGTATTATTGGTGCAGATAGGTGTGAAGGGATCCACCAGGAGTCAGAGAGGACCTTGTTATGGGTTGATGGAAAAATGAGGACCTAGATGATCCACTATATGTTGATCCAGGGGTAGATGATTTCAGGGTGGTGCTTGAGTACATGAGGTGGTACAAGGATATTATACCCTAAGGATATCCCCACCAGTGCTTGTGCAAAGAAACTAGTTCATGACTTGACAAGTGCAACTAGCCTTGTGAGAGACCACTCTATACACCACTAAGAAATGATAGAGGGTTCCAAATCCTAGGCAAGTGAGGGTACATTTCAAGGTAGAGATGGTGATGATAATTAGTATGACCATAAATATCTCAAGATCAAGGGGAGGGGGGACAATAGGAGTTTTCCCCATAATGATAGAGGCCAATCCAAGCAAGATGGTAGGGGGCCTCTACATTAATGATAGTGGGACCTAGTGGTACCATAGGTTAGGGAGACCTAGGGAGGGAGGCAAAGGTGCTATAGGCTTGGATAGTATCCATGTAAAGGGAGATGGACCTACTATGAGAGGATAGGACCAAGATGATAGAGGTGTTGTAGAGTGCCTTGAGCATGACACTCACAAAGTGAGACAAGGCTAGGGCTAAGGTATATTGCCTTAGGGGAGAGATGAGAGGGTTGGAATAAGAGCAATAACAAGATTGGGTAGAGGGGATGACTATCATCACCAATAGCTAGTAGGTTGAGAGGATCCATCTACTATAGGCAAAGCTATAAAGGGTTAAGAAGAGGTTGGAAGCTTCTATACAGAGGGAGACCTATCAAACTATATTTTTAGGCAATTGCAACAGATAAAAGGGTACCTCCACCATCCTCCTTATAGACATAAGTTTGATTGTGATATAGATAACTGATTATTTCACTTTTTGTGAACCTACCCCAACCCAAACCATCTCAAAAAAATGGTATAGAGAATATTGGCTCACAAATATAGGGTTAGGATTGGGGTGACATGTAAATTTTGAGTGTGGTATGCATCCTTGGGGATGGTTGACTGTGTCAGGTTTAGACTATGGCACACCAACTAAGATGATGTGTGCTTATGATTTCTTTATGTTAGTGCTTTCATGTTTGATGATGCATGAATGAGTGAAATAAAATTAACTATTGAATGTATGAATGAACTAAACTAATGCAATGCATGATGTGATGAATCTAACTAATCAATGAAAAACATAAGTGGATAAGAAGATGGAACTAAAAATGTGGTGGAAGAAATAAGAAAAGGAAAAAAATAAAAATAATGCTCTAGCCAAATTCATGCCCTATAAAAGTGGATTGTGAATTCATAGTAGAGTGCATTCACACCCCATATGGATAAGGCATGAATTCAGAAAAAAAAATGAAGAAAAAGAAGATGATGAAGGAGAAGGCAAGAAAGGAAAAATACAACAAAAAGGTGCTTAGAGTATGACATTTGAATCAACTTAGACTGAAAGATATCAGTGTGACCAAACAAATATAAACTAAGTGAAAAGAAAAAAAAATGTGGAGTGGGACCATGTATGGATGTATGCTCGCAAATGACCGAATGGAGGCTACCCCTTGCTGGTGACCATGATGCTATCCTTTAAGGGTGTAATACTCACTAGACAATAACTATTGTGGAGAAATACCTGCTATGGGTGTGATTCTCACTAATGGCTAAATGGTCAAATGGAGGTTACCTCTCACTAGTGACCATGAATCTATCATGTATAGGGTGTAATTCTTGATTGATTTACCAAAAGTAGTATAACCCAATAGGGATGTGGTGTGTGTAAAATATAGTAATCAAAGCAAAGCATAATAGAAAACAAAAAGAATATAGAATATTGATGTAAGCAAGAAGAAAATAATAGTGTTTGTCCTTATTGAAATTCCAATGGCTAAGAGATGTGTGTAAGATAGTCAGTGGTCGTATGAACACCATAAATGATATTCATGCGGTATCTACCCTATCCCATGAGGATCCATTAACAATTGAAATATCAAGAAGGAAAATGTTTGAGCAAAATAAGATGAGTAGATAGAAGAATCAACATATATCATTTGTATTGGAGAAAAGAAGAAAAGTTGAAAAACTTGCAAAGGATAAAATATATACAAGGGATGAGGAACTATATCCCTTGACTTGGAGAGATTTTAATTATTTAAACTTTCAAAGTCAATGAATATATGAGAATAGAAGAATAGAAAATAAAATGCACAAATTCAATGATGAAATATGCATGGAGATGTGCCCTAGGTTGGGGGTTATTTAAGCATAAATGACCTAGTATGGGTGTGATGCATATGAGCTAGAACCTAACTAGGTTTTATCACTTGCCTCATTGTAAAATACACAAGAATATATATGATCAAGTAGTCATGCAAGTATAATCAAGCAACAAAAACCTATATGACAAGAAAAGATGTAGGGTGGAATAGAATGTCAGGCAACTCATGCAAAACATGATAGGCAATCATGCAATATGAGAAAGTAAACCAAATGTAGGATGAAGAGTTATGATGTAGAATCATGTATAATATCATTTTTTATGCATTATTTTCATTTGTTATTTAAGTTATTTACCATCTAATGTTGCTAAGTGATAGGATATTGAGCCAAACATGGTTGTTATGACAAAGGGGCCTATACAATTGGGCTAAAAATTGCCTTGCATATTTGATCAATCATTAGTGTTATTTTGGTTTTCCTTGAGGATAAGGTCCCCAACCTCAAAATAATGAGTGTGAAATTTCCTAGAGTAAAATCACTTGAGCCTATTCTAATAGGATTGAAGATGCTCTAAGGCATGAATGCACTTCTCATATAACAACTCCAATTGGTGCAAATGATCTAAATAAAAGTTGGCACACACTCTGATGGTACTATCTTTCTTAGCTATTAGAATGATGACATAAGGAACTAACTCCTCAAATAAAAGGCTATGATAGAGGAAATATTCATGAGCCACATCACAAAGAGTATCCACCTAAGAACATTCTCTATAAGTTGCTAAATGAAAGTCATAATATACCTTGAATGTGCCTTTCTTCTTAGTGATAATAATGATACTCCTAATTTCTTAAGGTCTATAGGATATATAGAATAGGGTCCACTTGAGAACTAGAATACACAACATGGGGGACACAAGGGACTAACTCATCAAAGAAGAAGTCATTTTGAATGACATATTCATGATCCATATCATAAAGGGTATCCCATTAAGCATGTTCCACTAGGATTGTAATTAACTCAAGGTGCACCAAGGTTATCACATTTTAAAATATAATTTTAGGGGGAGAAGGTGGTCCTTCATCCTCATTACTCCACTCCAAGCCATGATGATCTAAAAATTTAGTATAAGTGACAAATTGATCATCATCATTTGGTAAGGGTTGGTTTTTGTTGAGGATGTAACCTATGCCACATCACCCAAGATAAATATCAAATTCTAAAGGATCTTGAATATGTTTTTTTTGTGGTTGCAAACCCTTGCCTACATATCCCATACTAGATAGGATCTACTTAGGAAGTGGGTAATAATTGCATAGATAACTATGGGTAAAGGTTTGATCTATACGAAAGGGGTTGCTACCATGAATATTTTCTTAGAGGGACATACCCACATAGATAAAGGTACACATGTTGATGTGTACTACTTCACCCTTTTTATGGGGTAAACCCATAGTTCAAGGTGAAGGTGGTAGCATTGCTAAATCTAGAAGAGGATTTTCATCAAGCAGGTTGATTTGATCCCATGATGATATTAGGATTGATGTCTCCTCATTTATTTTGAAAATTTTAAACTCTTTGGTGATATGAAATTTTTTATGAAGAGACATAGATAGGAAAATTTGATACTAGATTGAGCTTTTCTCAGCCATTAAACAATATTGAAATGGATGAGGGTCATCTAGAATGGTGATAAGTTGATTTTTGAACTCATACCTCAAAAATTTATGAAGAGTAGAAGGGGCACACCTCATGGCATGAATCCAATGGCATCTAAGAAGAAATTTAATGGATGTGCGGCAAGATACCACATAAAACAAAGTATCTAAGATCTTGGGCCCTACCCTAAGGGGGAGGTATAAAATACCACAGGCTTCTTTAGATTCATTGTTGAAATATTTTATTATGACATCAGATTTGGTTAGATTTTCCTTCTTTAATCCAAGATTTTGGAAAAATTTATAAGTGCATAGATTAAGGGAGGAACCATTGTCCACCAATATTCTCTTGATATTTTTTTTTTCAATGTATGTAATGATCTAAAGGGGATAATCCCCTTGAAATTTTGAGGAAGGAAGATCATCATTATAAAAATATATATGATTAATACCAATAGAACTTACGAAATTAGCTATGTTACTAGGGAGAATATCTTGTGGGACAAATTGTTGACTTAGAAGCTTCATTAAGGATTTCCTATTATTAGGAGAGGCCTGTAAAATATATAAGAGGGAGATATTGGTTGCCATGTTACTTAACTATTGTTGAATGTCGAAGGAGAGTTTTGGTTATGGCTTTAACACTAAGATTGATTTTTCTACACTTGTACTCCTTTTTTGGGTACTTTTGAGAACTAAAGGTGGTCTTGAGGGTTGGTTGGATGTATAACACATATCTTGCTAATATTGTTGATTCAGTTGATATTAAGTTTTTTGTGTTGTTGTAACAATTATTATACCAACCATATTATTGTAGGGAGGTAGTACATTATGATAAGACACTTGGTTGGTTGTCTATTATTGATGATTGGGTAGGGGATTTTGAAAGATCCCCATATCTTGATCTGTTTTAGGTGCTTTTTGAGTAGGAAGTTGATTTATTAGAGGTTTGTGGTTAGGATTAGGTTGGGAGTCTGCTATGATAAGATGACCTTTGTCTATTAAGTATTTAACCACATGATTCAACCTCTTACATGAATGTGTCATGTTCCCTTCTACTCTATCATACTCAAAACATTCATCAAGCTTATACCAAGATACTGTGGTATTGGGTTACCTTTTGGGAGGCAAATTGATCATCTTAGCCTCTGAAAGTTGCTTAAGGACTGATATATTAGGTTGGTTGAGTCAAGTAAAATTCCTTGGTGAGGGCTTTTGAGGCCTACTAAGTACCATATTTTGCAAGTTACTATCAACATTAACATTATTGTTTTATCGACTATTTGTTATCCCATCACAAACTACATGCTTATTCTTATATTGGGTTTTCATGGTCCTTTCATCCTCTCCCCTTAACTTGATTTGATCTCTTCGAATGAGATCCTTCTATACTCTCCTTTCCAAATATATTACTTGTTTAAAAGAGCTAAATATTATTATTTACAACTCATATGAGATCTATTCTTGCAAGTTTCTATTAAATATCTCTAACATATCTTTAGGAGGCAAGGTGTATCTTAATAATCCAACTAAACTTCTCCATCAATCCAAAAATAATAAAATTTCATATTTCCCTTACTTCAAAAGATAAAAAAATTGCATAGTCACATTTTTCTCAATACAAGCTCCAAATTGCTAAATGAATAATTTGGTAGTCTCTTCAAAATTCCTTAAATAATGATGAAGTAGTTGATAATACCATTCCAATGTCATACCACCAAGGCTCTTAGGAAACACTTTTAGAAACAACATATCATCATATATAATATCATGACATGATGTTATAAACATCCTTAAGTGTTCTATTGGGTCCTTTGTTCCTTTATAAATGGGTAAGACTAGCATTGGGAAATGCTTGAGGTAGGGTCTAGCAGTGACCATAGGGTTTAGGGGTTGATTGCACATTTTATTATAGTTATAAGTGAAACTTGGAGATTGAAGTGTATCCATTATTAACGCTAATTATTTCACACTTGTTTAACTTTTCATATCGAGGTTGTTGTGCAATGTCCCTATATTCACTAGAGGGTTATATGTGGATCATTGAAAAGGGGTTTGGTTAATGTTAGAAACATTAACACTATTATGATACAGGTTATGATATGGGATGTTTTGCATGGTATCTTGTTTTGGATGATAAATCACATTTGGAAAAATAGAAAAAATATTATAAGGAGGGATAGAGTGAGGAGGAAATTGAACATGATTTTGAGGTGCACTACTAGTTGGAAGAACTTATAGAATTCTCCCAATGTTGGTGGTTGTAATAGAGGCATATGTAAGTTTATGAAATGGATTAGCATCATGAGAATATTCAATGAAAGGATTGATTCAAATATTTTGAGAATAAATGGTTCTGTAATGAGATGTCCTAGCCTCTTCGAGATAGGCCTATTCATCCATAGATTTATTCAAATATTCCCTATGGTGTTTAAATAAATTCTAGATTTGTTCAAAGGATTTAAAGGTGAGGTATTCATTAGACCCCTCAATAGGATCAAGGTCATTACTAGATTCTATATCATCTTATATGTCTAGATTGGGATTCTCCCTATCAATATAATGATCCTCTTAAGGACTCTCATTATATTGTAAAAGCTTTCACGTACTCCTAATTTTTGGATCCATTAATATCAAGGGAAGGGATAGGAGATATGAAGGAAGATTTAAAACTAACAATAGACACACGAAATATTTTATTAACTATTTTTATGTTTTTATAATCTAAAGAAATAAATTTTAATGGTCTTATATATGGTTTAAAACAAAAAAAATAAGAGCATAATGAAAAGGCTTCCTAGACGACCACTAAGGAGTTTTTTCACATTGGGTTCACAAAAAATGTAGAGGGGGGAAAATTGCCCTACCACACAATTCTTAGTTGTATCCCTTGGGAGCTGAGGTGACCATAGGGGTATCTTGATTCCTCTACACCCATGGGCTTTGGGTATCAAAAGGTTCAATAGGAATGGTTTAAAGACTTGCTCAAAATTTGGGATGGAAATATTTGATGTGTTTATTTGAACAAGCACCTATGTTTGGACTTACTAAGACCCAAGCTATAAAGAATAAAAGAAAAATTCAAGGAAAATAATAATGCAAGCAAACAAACACTATCCCTAGAATTATTTTTGGTTTCAATGAGAACTAAAACCCTACTTTTACAAATAAGTCAATCCTTTCCTTCTCAGCAAGGGTTTAAGAGAATGCACAAACAAAATTAATCTAAGATGCAAAACTACATTCTTTTTTTTTATTGATGCCTAGAAATAAAATCATATATATATTTCTTTTTATTTATGATCTAAATATGAAGCAAAATATAAACAAAAATAATTAAAAGACACCCAACAAATAGCCTAAAGATCTAACAAAGAACTTACTTGATTTGGTGGTTGATCCTAGCTTAAAACTTACATCCAAATATATCCAATAGATTCAAACCTATAAAATAGCTTTAAACCCTTAGAAAACTGATCAGTGTTTGGGGGCCTACTTAGGCCACTATGTGATTGAGCTTGGAGGCACAACAGTCAAGCCCCCTTGGTCCTTTTAGCTAACCATTCAAAAGTAAATGTGATTTTTGACATTTGGTGAACAAACACAACAAGATTTGACAACACAAAACAACAAAAATAGAATGCTAAATAGAATGAATGCAATTAAAATAAATATGCAAATAACGACCTAGTATTTTTGGGATAAATATTTTCTCCCAAAATAACTATAAAAAAATTTGTGCCCCAAAATTAGTAGGCAGAATTCAAAAACAAAGAAAAAGAGGTGAAACCAAGGGTTTTTCCAAATTTGTACCCCATAAGGGAGAGGAACGAATTCACATAAGAAGGCTAAAAACTTGATTTAATCATTGTAAATGTAATTTAATACTAAAATCAGATGATATTTAGTGAAACAAATGCAAAGAAACAACCTGATAAGCCTATGGATGAAGCAATAACAAAGGTAGAAGACCTCTCCTCCTTCTAGAAGACAAATCTATCATCAAGTCTTCTTCACTTGCTTGTCTTCAACCAAAAAATCACCAGCACACCAAGAGCAGAACATCAAGTCTCAAAAATGCTAAGAATCAAAGCTTGCTTAGATCACTTAGAAAACTTCCAATACTATGAGAAATACTATCCAATACATGTGGATAATAATATAGAATTAGTTAATCAATAATTTTATATAGTTCCTTATGAATATTTTAAGAGAAAACCTAGGAATAAGGATTTTTCTAGGAATTTAGACAATCGGATGGCAAACTCAAACATATTGAGTAGGGATTGTGATCCATTTCTTTTTTCTATTAAGAAAATTCTTTTTGACCTATCAAGTGAATATTTTAGGGAGGTATCTATTTCAGAGGATGGTTTGGAGATGGTTTTCTCTTACAAATATTTGTTACAGTTTAGGAAAAGGGAATTCAAGTTGAGAACTTGTGTAGTTGCTGGGAGGTTAGGGTTAGGTCTGGATCTTATAAAGGACTTTTCCACTTCTTCAATAGGTAGGAAATATTTTTTATTTCATGCACAAGAGAATAATTTGAGGAAAATTCAACAAGGTAAACAAAAATCTATCAAGGGGTCCTTAGAGTAGGATAAAACCCCTTTATGATGTTTAAAATATATTACTATCCCTTAACATTCGAGGTATTTGCAGTCCCTCTAAAATACTTGCCTTAGCTAGGCTGATGGAAATTCATAATCTATATGCTATCATTTTACAAGAAACCATGGGGGCAAGTAAAAATGTCATTGAAGGGTTAAGTAAATTGCTTAGGGAATAAGAGTTATTTGTTTTAGATTCTATAAATAATTCAATGGGTGTTTTGATTAGCTAGAAGAACTCATTATCCTTAATTAATGCTTCATTTATGGTTTTAGGCTTGTAGATAGAATTTTTTTTCTAAAACTTAGGTTTGAGTTTATCGATTATTAATTTTTATGGTCCTTATTAAGATAGGCAAGTATTATGGGATGATTCTTTCTCCTAGAGGTGTGTTAGGGATGAAAGAGTTACCATTGGTGGGGATTTAAATTTTACTATGAATAGAAGTGAGGAATAGGGAGAATCTGCAAGACTTAATAGACTTGTAGATTACTTTAGACATAAGATTGAAAAATCTGGTTTAATTGATTTGGAACCAATAATATTATTACCTACATGGAGAAATAATAGAGTTGGAGAAGCTAGGATATCTAAGAGGTTGGATTGATATCAAAGTTTTTATAAAATAAAATAAATAAAAAATAGCATGGGTTGAGATCGAAGGTGGCTTGGATCAATCTCCCATACTTCTTCAATTAGAAAAATAGGAGGGAAAACCTACCAGTCCTTTTAAGATCAATCTAATTTGGTTGGTGTTGGTCAAAAATATGTCTAAGGAAATGTTTGTGAACCCATAAAACTTGACTAGAATTAAATAACCTTATGATTGTGAGGCTTTCAGGTCAATCTATGGATAAGGTTGATTCCTTGGGAGTCCTAGTTAACTGTTAAAAATCAATGGGGGATGAAAAGGGGTACTGAAAGAAGCAAATAGAGCTAAAGCTAGAGCTTATAAGGGTAGAGGTTTAGCCCCATAAAAAAACATGTATTGTTAAGCTTAAGACACCATAATAAATTGCATAGATCACTTAACAAATCAACCTATTTTATTCTCATCAAACATTGATTACATCTATTTGAAAGCAAATTCTAGAACCAAAGAATGAAGTGCATCAAATCTAGATAAATCATTGAACCATTTTTAGCAAAAATAAGCAAATAAACATTGATATATACATGAGGTAATATGTAAGTTAAACAAAAATCCACTTGTATTTCTTTAATATAAGAAACTCTTACATGTGAGTTGTAAAAGCTAAAGAGATGACCTTTTTGAATGCTCATCATTCTACTATATATAGTTTTTAAAATGAATTTAGTTACAAATAATCATGATGTTTGATCATGGAATTTTATTGTATCAAGGGAGTGACCAGGCTGTATATTCCCTCTCATTACCTTGTGCATTGTAACTACACACTCATTCTAAATGGGAATGGGTTGTGCTAGTTGCATTTAGTCCCTTGATTCATCTGACGTATCTAACAAATTTGTCATTCTACAATGTCTGCTCACTTGTGCCTGAAGGTAGTGGGTCATTAACTTGTATAATATGAATCATGATGTTGATTATTATTGTGATGTCGAAATACCATCCATCTCCTATAATTTTTAATGTTAGGTTCCTTTTACTATTTGGATGCTACAAATATAGAGCATTTTGATACTTATATTCCTAGCTTTTCTCTCCTTGGTGAATTATGCATGCTTTGATGAAGAGTGAAATTTTTAGCATTGATAATATTTTGGGATTCATCTAGAGTCTAATAGTGATCCAATTTTCTAACAAGCCACTCCATTATGGGTTTTTGCGCTATGTAATTTTTTTTGGCATTGATAGAAATTTGGAATCCATTCGTATTTTCTATTGTTGGAAGATTTTTGGGACCCATCCAAACTCTAGAGGATGCCCACTTCTTCACCAAGCCTGATACTTAGCTATTTTTCACACATATCCATGATGAACCCTTGGGATTCCTCCAACGTCCACAAAAAACCCATTATTATGCTAAGTGCTTCTATTATGAGTTTCCTATCAAGGTTATCCTATCGACTACTCACTCTTAGGTGTCTCAAAACACTCTACTCAATTAATGGGTCTAACAAATGAGCATGTTTTTCATGCAAGGAAGAAAAACATGAGTAGGCTCTAAAAAACCCAAACTCACTTTCTATGATGGAGTTTCTTTTGTTTGGTTCTATTTTTATTGGTAAAAGTCTTTATTTAGAGGCCCTAAGTGGATTGGGTCTAAACTTTCAATTAGTACAGACTATAAATTTTGTTACTAAAGTGTGTAAGGCACACAAAATGATTAAAAAGAGAAGGTCAAAGATTATAATGGTACTTGGGGAATACTTGAGGATGGAATAAGTTTTGGAGGTTTTGGAGAAGACCCTTATTGGGATGTTTCATGGACATGAAATAGTCGATAATACACTAAATGAGTTGTTGTAGAAGGTATGGGTCCCAATTTTAGGATATGGGCCAATTTTTCACTTACATACTAGAGGATGGATAGGTTTTAGTTTTTATCTAAGGAATATCCAAAACAATTTGGGAGGCCTTTGGTATTGGGGGTCTTCTTTTTTGTCTTTGAAGTCATAGATGGCTTGCTTTGATCCTAGGACTAAAGTTGCTAGGAGAATCCTGATCTGGGTGAAACTTCTAGGTCCGCCAATAAAATTATGGTTAGAAAGAGCTTTGAAAGAGATTGGATATTCATTAGGTAAAACCTTGGGTAGATATGTTTCTTTTAAATATAGTGTTTTTTGGTCTATGGATTGGGTTTTGGTTGAGATGGATGTCAATGAAGGCTTACGAAACTGCATGGAGATAGTTGTGGGGAATACAATTCATAATCATCTCTTGGACTATTTGAATATTCCTTTTATATGTGTTCGTTGTCATGTTTATGGATATATTTCTAAGGAATGTTCTCAATCTTTCACATAGAAAGTATGGAGGAGAAACTAAATGACTAGTGGGGATTTGAAGTTAGCTAAAAAAAATCAAGAGATACCTATTTTTTAGAACCTAGTAGTGCTTCTTGATTAAAAAAAATAAACAAAAAGGATTTTGTCGAACCTGGAGCTAGAACTCTAGAGAATGATGAAGAAATTTTGGGCCTAGCTTTATCTCCATTTCACTATTCATAGGCTATTAGAGAAGGAGATAAAGTTATAAAGAAAACTATGAACATATTGGAACCCAATACTATCAATTTTATTGGTTATTCATCTAAGCCTTATGATAATTACTATCCAATACATGTGGAGAATAATCTATAATTAGTTAATCAAGAAGTTTGTACACTTCCTTTTGAATTTAAAAAGGGAAAACCAAGGGACAAGGACTTTTCTAAGAATTTAGACAATGGGATGGAAACCTCAAACACATTAAGTAGGGATTGTGATCCAAATATTTTTTCTATTGGGGAAAGTTTCTTTGACCTATCAAATGAATATTTTAGAGAGGCATCTATTTCAAGGGATGGTTTGGAGATGGGTTTCTCTTGAAGATATTTTTTACGTTCTAGCAAAAGAGAATCTGATTTGAGAACTTGTGTAGTTGTTGGAAGGTTAGGGTTGGGGTTGGACCTTATAAAGGACTCTTCCACTTCTACAACATGTGGTAAAAAAAAATTTTTCATGCAGAAGATAAGACTTTGAGGGAAATTCATTAGGGTAAATAAAAATCTATCAAAATGGTCCTTAGAGTAGGATAAAACCCCTCTATGATGTTTAAATGATCCTGTTATCCCTTAATATTTGAGGTCTTGGTAGTCCCTAAAAAAGTATTTCCTTATCCAGGCTAATGGAAATTCATAATTTGGATGTTATCCTTTTACAAGAAACCATGGGGTCAAGTACAAAAGTCATTGAAAGGTTATGTAAATTGCTTAGAGACTAAGAGTTCTTGGCTCTAGATTCTACCAAAACTTTAGGGGGTGTTTTGACTAGCTGGAAGAACTCAGTATAGTTAATTAATTATTCCTTTATGATTTCAAGCTTGTGGAAAAAAAATATTTTTAAAGACTTGGGTTTGAGGTTATCAGTTATTTTTTTTTTTATATATAAGATACTATAGCATTAACACCGGGTTTTATAGGTTTACCCAAAACCTTTTACAAAAATCAACCCAGGGCTATTGATGAACATATCCTTACTAAGGATACTATATATGTAAAATCTACATGTCGCCAAAGCCATTATATCCAGTAAGGCACATATCCTGTTATCAAAAAAAAACTTCCCATACAACATTTTGGGTATACCCCAAGAAAACACACATGTATCATAATTACAAAAAAGAAATAGACACGGATCCCTTACTTGAGACAATGGAGAAACAAAAAGATGCAGACACACATAGCAGAGTACTAAAAAAACTCCCACAAGCTCTGTATTGACAGTTACTCTTAATAATTCTTTGGTAATTGCTTTCTTTCATATATGACATGCTTTGGTACCACATACTATTTTGACCAATCAGCCTTAGAGAAGTGAACTTGCTGGCTAGATTTATGGCGGTGGCTATCTAGTGGTCCACGTGGCTTTGGTTTGAAGTCTTATATTACCATTTCTTTCATTACCTGTGATTATCAAACAACCTCAAATTACTATGACAACTAGGAGCCATGTTATCTGACATGTGACTGTCCCCATTAGTCTTTGTGGTATTTCCAATCAACATCCATGAATACTGATAGCTCAGATAATTTTTATTATGAATCCAATTAAAAAAATAGACAAAAATACTCCTAGCCTTCGAACTTATAGTGCCTTCAATATTGGTAAATTCAACTACCATTCTTGGAATTCTTGTTGAATAAGCTCCTCTACTTCACTTGGGACACCGTGTTCCCATTTGAAAAGTTCCTCACCATTGACACCCAAATTAGCCAGCTTATCAGCAATTTTGTTAGCTTCCCGAAATACATGGGCTTTTTTGTCCTATCTTCCCTGGAAAAGGATCCTAGCCTCTTCAAAAATTATTTTAATCCTCCAAGGAGGTGTTTTCCAATTATTTAGGAGATTTATAACATGCATAGAGTCTCCTTCTATGATCAAATTTCCTTCTAAGTCTTGAGTCATTTGAAGGCCTCTCCACATAGCTCTAGCTTTAGCTTCATTGTTTGTCCTTGTTCCCAAATATTCGAAAAACATAAGCATCATATTCCCATTATGATCTCGCACAATGCCACTAGCACCTACTCTGCCAAGATTTTCCTTAGCTACTCCATAAAAATTAAGCTTAAACCAACCCGTAGGAGATGGAGACCACTTAACATTGGATCTGGGGTTGACTACCCTAGGCACAAACTCATCTAACAAGGATAAGCTTAAATATTGAGCAATCGTGGTCTCCTACAGATGAGGTTTACGACTATAAAAAGGAATAAGTTTCACATTCTTGTTGGCAAAGGATAGGATCCTGGAAATGATAGTTTGATGATTATGAATAGACTCATTAAAGACTCTATGGTTCCTTTATAACCACACCTACCAAAGATAGTGATTGAGACAAATTTTCCACATGTATCTAAGTCTTTGGCTTGAAAAGGGGTAAGGCCACTGGATGAACAAATCAAGTATGGTGGTTGGTTTAACCCATGAAATATTGAAGGCCTGAAAAACCCCACTTAGGACAGTCAAGGAAAAAGGGCACTCAAGGAAAATGTGATAAATGGTCTCCTAATTAGCCCTGCACAAATAACAATGATTAGTGATACAAATACCTTTACGCATCATATTATCAATGGTTAGAATTATTCCTTGGATAACCAGCCATAAAAAGACTGTAATTTTTGGAATTAAATTTTCTATCCAAACTAAGTCCTTTTGGAGGACAAAATCCTCGTCATCAGGCATAAGTTTGTAAGCTGATTTAACAGTGAACTGCCCATTTTCTATAGGAGCCCAGGTCACTTGATCTTCCTTGGGTCTCATGGAGATAAACTGTTTTCGGAGAAGGTTACAAAGATCATTTGATTCCACTTGAAATCCCTGAATTATTATTTGTTTCCACTTCATTCTACCTCTGTCCTCAACCATATAATCAGAGACTTCTCTACCAATGAGTTCTTCTGTGATATCTCTGATTCGGGCTAAGTTATGATATTGCGTCAATGGTTCGTCCTTAGCCCACCTGTCATTCCAGCAATTGATCCTCTCACCATTGCTTAAAACTCATATTAAATATTTTTTGATGATTTTCTTACAATTAATAATTGCTTTCCAAAAAGCAGAACCTCTGATTGGAACTGAGTCACGTAGAAATTCCATATTTTGAAGATACTTTCGTTTGATGATAGCTGTCCATTCATTTTCTTCACCAAAAATGAGACGCCATGCCTGCTTAGCTAATAAATCTAAATTTATATGAGCAATTCTCCTTAGACCTAAGCCCCCATTTTCCCTGGGTCTACACACTTTGGTCCATCCTACAAGGTGTATCCTTTTTTTCTCCTATGATCCAGTCCATAAAATTTCTTTTTGGAGTTTCTCAATTTTTTGGAAAACCTTCATAGGGGCTTTGAAAATGGAGAGGAAATAGACTGGAATTCTCTGAAGAGAGGCCTTAGTGAGGGTCAACTTTCCTGCGTGAGAAAGAATATGACCTTTCCATCTAGCAAGTTTTTTTTTGAATTCTTTCAATAACCTTGTCCGACATTGACTCTCTCGGAGAACCAATGAAAAGAGGGAGACCAAGATATGAAGTTGGGAGGTTTGCTATATCACACCCTAAAATTTTTGTAATCCTTATTTACCTCTAAATGGGGGTGTTCAAGAAATATAACTTGCTTTTACTGAAATTAACTTTCTGACCACTAGCGTCCTCATAGAGTTGCAAGATGTATTTAATTATTTTAGCCTCAACCACTGATGCCTTGGTCAATATAAGGGTATCATCGATGAATTGTTGGTGAGAAACAACCCTAATGAGATATGTTGCCTTGATTCATGATATTAGCCTTGAACTACAAGCATTTTTTATGGTTCTCCCTAAAGATTCTGCCATAATGATGAATAACATGGGGGTGATAGAGTCCCCCTGCCGAATTCCTTTGCAACTTTGAAAGTAACCAGCAGTTGTTCCATTAACTAGAATCAAGAACCATGCTTTAGAAATACATTTTTGATCAAATTAACCCATTGGTGGTGAAAACCAAACTTAAGGAGGACAACAATCAGAAAGTCCCAATTTAGCCTGTCAAATGCTTTGTTCATATCAAGCTTGAGGGCAAAATAGACCTATTAGTCTTGAGTAGAGTGCAGAGCTTCATGAACTATGATAACTCCATCCAATATTCACTTGCCCTAGACATAGCTTCCCTAGAATGGATCTATGATGCAGGGTAGAATATCTCTCATTCTATCTGCAATGGATTTAGTTAGGATCTTGTAAGAAACATTGCACAGACTGATTGGTCTGAAGTCAGCCATAGATTCAGGGGTTTGCTTCTTAGGAATTAGATAAATAAAAATAGAGTTGATACCTTTTGGGATATGATTGCTTGCTTGGAATTCTCTGATAGAAGAAATTACATCCTTACTTACAATGTCCCAAAAATCTTGATAGAAACGAGGGGGAAATCCATCGGATCCCAGGGCTTTGTCTAGCTCCATGCTAAATAAGGCTTCCTTAATTTCCTCATAAAAAAATGGAGCTAGAAGCTTAAGGTTTATATCCTCATTTATTATGTTAGGAATGGATTGCAAGGGAATATCTTTGGCCTCCTCATTGCACTACAATTCCTAACCAAGGATAGAATTAAAATATGTTATTACCTCCTTTCTGATTTCTGTTAAGTCTTGAGTAATAGAACCATCTGCTTTTTTTAAAAAAATTATCTTGTTATTTCTTCTGTTTCTAAGCGTGGTGACATGAAAAAACTTGGAATTTGAATCTCTATATTTCAACCAAAGAGCCCTTGATTTTTTCCTCCAATAGATTTCCTCATAGGTCAAAATGTTATGAAACTCTGCTAGTTTTGTTCATTCCTCCTACCTAGTAGTTTCATCAACATCACCATGTTGGATCCTCTAATCAATTATCTTCAAACTTTCAACAACCTATTTTTTATTTTCAAAGAGGTTCCCAAAGACCTCTTTGTTCCAAGTTTGAAGCGTTTCCTTAACAAACTTTAATTTACCAGCAAGTCTAAAAGCTGCACTACCCCTGATAGGTTGTTGCCACCACTGACTTAAGTTATCTCTAAAACTGGAATGTTTGATCCACATAGATTGAAATCTGAAAGGTTTCTTGAATGATAGAGAGTTAGGGATCTCCAACAAAATAGGATTATGATCAAAGGTAATTTTAGGAAGGGCTTGCAGGGTAGAATCACCAAACAAAGTTGTAGCCTCCTTTGATAGAAAAAGCCTATCAAGCCTTTCTTGAATGAGATGACACCCTATCCACCGATTGCTCCAGGTATAATTCACTCCTCTATGTTTTACATCCATCAACATGTTGGATTTCACAAAGTCATTGAACTCATCCATGCTCTTGATAGGTGGTCCATTTCCACCCATTTTGTCTAAAGGGTAAAGAGGAGTGTTAAAATCCCCAACCAAAATCTAGGGGACATTATGGAATATTTCACTCAGATTGCCTAAGTACTCCCACAATAGATCTCTCTCTTGATTTGAAGTTGGGGCATAAATATTTGAAAGGATCCATGACCTGTTGATGTTTATTTCCTTAAATAAAACACTAAGAACCCTGTCATCATTCTGAATAATGGTGCCTTCTACTATTTGGGGATCCCACAAAGTCATAAGGCTACCATATGATCCTCTGGCTGATTTGCAAACCATTTCCCCTTTGCTATTTTTTGGACTGAATCTCATCAGTTTTTGTTTCTTGCAACATGATAATAGTTGGATTCACTTGATTTCTTATCGCATTGACTTCCCTGTGTTTGGGCAGGCCATTGAGGCCTCTCACGTTCCATGAGAGGAACTTCATTTAGATTTTTTGGGATTTCTTCCTCTCCCCCTCCCTTGAGGGGGTTTTCCTAGTTTATTGTCTTCAGAACCTAGAATAACTTGTTGAAACAAGGTTCTCTATTTTCCATTGGCAATGTAATTATTAGTTTTAATTTTTTGATGCTCATTATTTGATATTCTCCCTCTTATTTTTTCATTTCCAAAATCTATAGGAGACTTCACAATGCTCCTAGTCTTTTTAGGACTAAACTGAGGGGAGGTAATTTTTTTGTAGAACCGGACTGCCATATTCCTCAGTCTGAAGAGTTTCACATATATCCACCCCTACATCCAAATATTCTCATTTTTTCTTGTATTCCCCTGGTCTATGGGATGACCCCTCAGTAGGATTCACTTGGATCCTAGTGATGATGTTAGGGAGATGAGATTTTTTATTTTCCAATGCCTCAAATTTCTTCCTAAGTTCTTCACCATTAGGGTTTGGCTTTGGGATGCCCACTGGGCTTGAAGTATTTCCAACATTGGGGTTTAAGGATCCTAACTTGGATGTGGATTCTAGAGATCATGCATTAGGGTTTGGATTTGTGATGCCCATGGGGCTTATAGTAATTTTAGCATTAGGGTTTGAGGATCCTGACTTGGATGAGGATTCGAGAGAGTCATAAAGGTTAGCCTGAAGGTGATGGGCTTTCATGTCTTCTGATAATCCTTCTACTCCCATATTGGATAGAATTGAAAATTTATTTGAAACTAGAGGATTGGAACTTACCTGAGTATTTTGGTTGCCAAAAACATGTTGTTTTCCTTTGTCTTGCTAGGACCCTGCACCCTCTCTTTTATTATTTTTGTAGACATAGTTTGCCTGATTGAAATCGCCTCTTCCAAGGAAACTCCTCAAATTTCCTCTGTCTAGCATTCTCTGCTTTTGCTTTTCTATAGTCATTGCCAGGTTAGGGCACTGATTACATAGATGTCCTTGATTTTTACATTTTGCATAGAATGTCGGTATGTTCTCGTATTCTACCGACTATTTTCTATAGTATTCTCCATACTCTAGCTCCACAAACCTTGGAAATTCATTATTCAAATTAGCATTTACGCAAATTCGTGCATGAGTCATCCTTGTCCTAGCCAAGATCGCATGGTCAATGGAGATAAGGTTCCCTATAGTTCTGGCTATGCCTCGTAGCCAATATTCATTGAGGAACTAGACAGGTAGACTCAGGAGATGAACCCAAATAGGGTCAATGTTAATATTTTGCTTTTTAGGGTCAAAATCTTCACCCCATCGTCTGAGAAAAATGATCCTTTTGCCTAGAAATCAATGACCTCATATTAAAATGTGGTTAGCATCCTCCATATTGTTAAAATAGTTAATGAAGAACGCTCGAGTTAGAGCTACCAACTCCAAGCTGCCTACCGGACACAATTTACCCATCGCCCAAGCCCTGATAGTCTCCATGTCCGTCCTACCTCCCAAAAACATGCCTACCAGGGAGAATTCTTCCATTAAAAGAAAAGGGCTCATGGAACTTGTCGGGGATGAAATTTTATTATTTACTGGAACTAGGGGTGAAAGAGAGAGAACCTCCTTTCTTTTTCCTCTAAGAGTCTTAGCAAAAGATAGCCACTTCTTGGGCCCCACATTGTCCTTCATATATTTTTTGTCGAGGTCTTTCTAAGGAGGGTCGGGCCCCCATGTGATGCCTACCTCCAAATCTTCCGTAGCCTGACCGCCTTCCTTTGGATCCTTGCTTGATCCATGCTCGAGGTTCCCACCCGCCCCTTCCATACCAGGTTATCAGTTATTAATTATTATGGTCCCTATGAAGATAGGCAATACTTATGGGATGATTCTTTCTCCTAGAGGTTTGTTAGGTATGAAAGAATGAATATAAGTGAGGTATGGGGAGAATCTACAAGACTTTGTGGACTTGCATATTACTTCAGACGTAATATTGAAGAAGCTAGTTTAATTTATTTGGAACCAATAAATTTATTGCCTACATGGAGAAATAATAGAGTTGGGGAAGCTGGGATATCAAAGAGGTTGGATAGATTTTTTTATCTCAAAGTATTTATACAAACAAAATAAATATAAAATGATCATAGGTTGAGATAGGAGGTGGCATGGATCATTCTCCTATACTTATTTAATTATAAAATTAGGAGGCAAAACCTACCAGTCCTTTTATGCTCAATATAATTTGGTTGGTGATGGTAAAAAATATATCTAATGAAATATTTGTGCACCCATAGACCTTGACCAACATTGAATTACCTTATGGTTGTGAGGATTTCGAGTCAATATCTGAAGAAGGTCGGTTCCTTGGGATTCCTAGCTACTAAAAATCAATGAGGGGTAAAAAGGGGTGTTGAAAGAAGCAAATAGAGTTGAAGCTGGAACTTATAAGGGTATAAGTTTAGCCACATCAAAACACATGCATTGTTGAGCTTAAACCATCACAAGAAATTGCATATATCACTTAATATACCAACCATTTTTTTCCTCATTTAACATTGATTACATCTATTCGAAAGAAAATTTTAGAACCAAAGAATGAAGTGCATAGAATCTAGATTGTAGAATTAAAGCTAAATCATTCAACCAGTTTTAGCAAAAATAAGCAAACAAACATTCATACATACATGAGATAATACGAAGGTTAAACAAAAATCCGCTTCTATTTCTTGAATAGTAGGAACTATTACATGTGATATGTAAAAGCTAAAGATCCGACCTTTTTGAATGCTCAACATTCTACTATATATAGTTTTTACAATGAATTTAGTTATAAATAATCATGATGTTTGATCATGGAATGCTCTTGTGTCAAGGGATTTACTAGGTAGTATATTCCCTATTTTCACTCTACGCATTGTAGCAGAGCAGTCATGCTAAATGGGAATGGGTTGTGCTAGCTACATCTGGTCCCTTGATACATTTGATGCATCTGATAATTCTATCACTTCATGATGTTTTCCCATCTGTTCTTGAAGGTAGTGGGTTATTAACTTGTATAACTTGAATCATGATATTGATTATTCTTATGATGTTGAAATACCATACATATCCTACCGTATGAATGTTGAGTTCCTTTTAATAGTCAGATGCTGCAAATATAGGGAATTTTGATACTTGGATTTCCAAATTTTCTCTCCTTGGTGGATTTTGCATGCTTTGATGAGGAGTTACATTTCTAACATTAACAAATTTTTGGGATTCATATGGAGTCCAGTGGTGACCCAATTTTCTACCAAGCCCCTCCATGATGGGTTTTTGGGCTTCATCAAAATTGTCAACATTAACAAGAATTCGGAACCCATATTTCCATTGTTCATAGATTTTTGGGACCCATATGGACTCCAAAGGATGCCCACTTCTCTGCTAATCTTGACACAACCATTTTTTGCACATCTCCATGATAGGCCCTTGGGATTCCTTTGGAGTCTTCCAACAACCCATTATTTGACCAAGTGCTTCAATGATAAGTTTCTAGAACCCATCTAGATTCTAGATGATGCCCACTTATTTTCCAAGTATGACACAAAATTTTGTATTCTTTTGTGGTGGAATTTCGAGACTCCAAAGTTTGATAACAACCCATTTTTTTCCTAGGATTGAAACTTAGTCATTTTATTGCAACTTTGAGCCTTCTCTTTTGTTTGAATGCTGAAGCAAGTGGGTATTAAGAAAATTACCCACACCACAAGCCTACAGGGGTCCGTTGGTCGAGTCCACAAAATTTCCTTTCTTAGATACTAATAATCTTGTTTGTCCAAAATATTCATGTGGGTAGATACTAGAAAATATTCACCCACATTCTTGGTGACTCATAAGGAATTTTCACTTTGTGGAAATAAGGAACTTAGAAGTCCAATTTTTATTTTTAGCACTTTCTAATAAGATGGAAATGGAGGAAGGATCTAGAAGAAAAATCAAAGGAAAACAACCATTACCTATCATAAGATAAATGAGGGTGGTGGGTGATCGGGTGGAGGCTACATGCACAAAAATGTAGAAAGGATAAAATAAGGAGTGAAAAGGAAAAGCATGGGGAGGATAAAGCATTCAAAGAAAAAAATTCATAGAGGAGAAAATGTAGGAGAGGAGGCAGAAGAAAAAGCATTAAAAGGGCCATCAACCCAAGGAGTTTGTGGCACAATTAACAAAGGAACAAAATAAGAACTAGAATCTCCTAACAAAATAAAGAAATAAAATGGAATATAGTTTTAGAATTATCCCACCAAAATGGTAAGGTATATTACCTAATCCATGGGACACCCCCATAAACTGCACTTCCATGAGCACACTCTACTAGATCTAATAACTACTTTAGGAATAGATATATTGTCATGAACATTTTTTAACCTGGAACCATATTTTCTTTCTCACATGATTTAGTAGGAACTTGTTCTGTCAATCATGATTCACATGAGGACCTTCAGTTGCACTTCTAGTCTCATACTTATCTAAATAACTACCCCACTTACTACATGTGAAGCATTATATATAGGGCACTCCTTCTAGCTAATACTGGTATGGATACTTTTCTCAAAATATTTGGTTTGAAGTGAATCATCTACTGGTACTCTTCATCTAAGTAAATCTAGATCCTTCCTTTTGGGTATCTTTAAAACTCATGATATCATGTTCTCATTTGGAATGACATGTTATCTTGCTTACACGATTCATGATAGTTATAACCCATGCAAATGTATATCTTGGGGGTGCACTACTTACAAATTTTGTATTACCCTGTTCTTATCCATTGGGTTGCGGAATAAAAAAAATAAAAATGGAAGACATAGGGATGAGGGTAGAAAGTGCTCTAATGAAAACAATTGATGATACTTGGAATTTATTTTGTATTCATTATTCCACAAATCCTAATGATTTGGTCAGCTTGCAATAATACCCATTTTTAAATATATTTACATTCTTTGTACAAGATTATATCACATGCTAAGCAACTATGTGCTTGCCATATCTACTTATTTACTTGTTTACTATGTACACATAATTATGGCATGGTTGACATGCCTGATTGAGAAGAACTACCACAAATTATCCTATGAACCTGCAATATCTGGACCATATGATACCAAACTTGATTTGCTCTCTGTGATTAGTTTTCCATGGTTCCCAAGTATCATCATCCTCAGTAATATTACATTCTAACTTTGTACCTTGCTCTATAATTTCTCTATTTTGGGTACATGTGATAAACACAGAATCTGGTCTTGTTATTTTGGCCTTGTATCTGAACATTGGTTCTTCTGGCAACAAATACAAGCATTGTCCCTTTGTAGGTTCTATCTAGTTTGTCATCCAAACTCTATTTTCTTCTATTACTACCATGTTTTGAGCACTCCTCCAAAGGTGGTTGAAGTTATAAATTTCTATATCTCATTAAACTTAAAAGCTGATCATTGGGTCATCATTGGGTAACTGGGTAGAGGATAGGAAATTTAATCTAGGATTAGTTGACAATTATTTTGATCGATTTCCTGAGTCTACCTTTATTTTGCATATGGGCTCCTTAATAAGGCTTGTATTTTTATCTTCATATCCTTCAATGTAGAAAGGGTGTAATCCTTGATTTGACACCATGATGAATTTCTTAGCAAGTGGAATTAGCATCTTATCGTGCTCCTAATTTATACAACCTCATATCTATTTTAAAATAAATCCAAGGATAAACATATTGTGAATAGTAAGGGTACATCAGTTATTTCTATATCTTCGGTAATAGCCAAGTATGGATGCCCACATATTAACATTGGAACCTTGTGTAATCTTCCCACCCCTTTTAACTATTCTCCCTTGAAATGTAACACTCCTAGCCTTCGTGTATCTAGGTTTAGATCCAAACTTTTGTAGATTTCTATTGGTATGATTAAAACTTGGGCCTTTGGATCTACTATATAATTATGCAATATATGCTTTTCCAAAGAAAGACATAGGCATAATGGAGGAGAAAGGGTTTCTAGAGAATTCAGGAGGAATATTTTGGTAGGTGCATGTGCATAATTAACCATTGATATCCTCCCAAGGGAAATATTTATCAGGTTGACCTTCTCAAATGCCAATAAATATTTCCTCAATCTTGTTAGCATAGGGGTAGAGCTATTGAATAAGATGTGAAATTGTTCTATATTTTTTGCTCTTTGTTCAACATTGATAATTAGGAAGACAACTTTTTATATGCCTCCAAAATTTTCTAGAATAGTTATGGGCTTTATACAAAAGTATTTGATCTCTTGCATTGATGCCTTGCACTAGTGGGAATGGAGCACTATCATTCGTATTTCCCTTTGGTTGAGATATCACTAGGTCTATGTCCTTCCAATGTTCATACTTTTGCATTGTACTACAAGTAATTATGTTATTCATAACAAGGAATCTTATTACTCACTCGTAATGATTTCCATTTTTATCAAGTTGAAGAACAATATGGAATAGAGGTGTAACTAAGGTTCAAATTTAATTTCCTTTTTGTTCTTTATCATTGCCTTGGTGTACCCTCTTTTTTGAACTTGTTAACTGAATATGGATGGGTTGCTTAAGTTGTTATGTAGTCATTTTACGGCTACCAAGATATTGTCTCTTATTTTTTAAGTGTTGTATTTCCATGTTTTTAACTTCTTTAGCTAGTCATTGAATCTTTATCTTGAGTTCTTACTTTGTTTGGTGCTTGTCTGTATATGGATTGGTGGAAGTATCATCCTCTATTATTTGATACGAGCATGGTCCGAACTTCATAGGGACTGGAGTATGAAGTGCACTTGTGAAGGATTGAAGAGGATATAAAACTTCTCTATGAGGCATTTTTCATGCTTGAATTAGTGTATATTTGGCTTGTATGACCTCCTTGAGAATTTGTAGGAATATCTTTTCTCTAGATTGTTGAATAAGAATGCTTATGTTAGAGTTGAAAGCCTAGATATAGTATAGGTATGCCTGGGTAGGGGATGGTTGGAACTCATGGGGGATCCTTCTCCACATTCTTTTGAATCAAATATTGAAGTTGATAATACTTTCATGGAGAGCATGTTTGATGAATGAGAGTTGAGTAAGCAACAAGAAAGGATCTTTGGAGTCATCAAACATATCAATGAGTGATTCTACCAAATAAACCCATGTGAAAATAGTTCCATTCTCTAAAAATATGTACCACAATAAAATCTTCCCTTTGATATAGAGAGTGAGTGTTTTTATCATCACATCCTCAGTGTAATGTTATGAATAGTAGCCAGAGAAGCCACATCTTGACAATGCTCAAACATAGTCTTTTTTGTACCATCAAAGCTTGGTAAAGACCTCAAGTTAGCCTTAGGTATGTCATGATAATATGGAATATTTAGGGGACCCATGTCATCCCACATAAAAAAAATTTGCTAAGCTATATGTATTTGTTGAGAAAATAATCTTTCAAAATTCTTGGATTCTTCCTTCAATTGGGAGTCATCCAGTGAACATGATTTCTCCACTAATGAGTTCAAGTTTCTCATCAAACCTAGATTCTTCCAAGAAGAGTAAGATCAAACTAGGTTTAAAAGACAACATATTACAAATATGAGTTGTGCTTCCAATGGATTTGTTGGGTGATGGATGAGAATTTAGATAAAATAAGGTATTACCAAACCTTGATTTATCCAAAATGTAGGACATAGGTCCTGTTAGGCATGCCAAAAACTATTGGTATCATGGTAGGTTTATGATTTATGAATTGAGGTATTAAAATTTTAAAGGTAACCTATCATGGATTTGGATTTTGCATTTGCATAGAGTCGCCAGGTTTTTACAAGAATTGATTATTTTAAAACAAGGTATCACCAAACCCTGCTTTATTCAAATTGTGGGACCTCTAGTCCCACCAGGCATGCCAAAAACTATTGGTCAAAAATATATCTAAAGAAATTTTTATGCGCCCATAGATCTTGAACAACATTGAATGACCTTATGGCTACAAGGCTTTCGGGTTAATCTCTGGAGAATACCGATTCCTTGGGAGTCTTAGCTAACTATTGAAAATCAATGAGAGGTGAAAAGGGATGTTGAAATAAGCAAATAGAACTAAATCTAGAACTTATAAGGGTACAAGTTTAGCCATATCAAAACACTTGCATTGTTAAGCTTAAACCATCATAATAAATTGCGTAGATCACTTAACAAACCAACTAGTTTTATCCTCATCTAATATTTAGTACATATATTCAAAAGTAAATTATAGAACCAAAGAATTAAGTGCATAGAATCTAGATTATAGAATTAAAGCTAAATCATTCAACCAATTTTAGTAGAAATAATAAAACAAACATTCATACATACATGAGACAATACATAGGTTAAACAACAATCCACTTATATTTCTTGAATAATAGAAACTCTTACATGTGAGTTGTAAAATCTAAAGAGCAGACCTTTATGAATGCTCAAAATTCTACCATATATAGTGTTTAAAATAAATTAAGTTACAAATAATCATGATGTTTGATCATGGAAATATTTTATGTTAGGGGAGTGTCCAGGCTATATATTCCCTCCTATCACCCTGTGCATTGTATTCAAACACTCATTCTAAATGGGAAAGGCTTGTGTTGACTACATTTGGTTCCTTGATTCATCTGATGCATCTAATAATTCTATCATTCCATTATGTCTGCTCTCCTATGCCTAAAGGTAGTGGATCATTAACTCGTGTAACCTAAATTATGATGTTGATCATTCCTATGATGTTGAAATACCATCCATCTCTTGTTGGACGAATGTCAAGTTCCTATTACCAATTGAATTTTACAACTTTAGGGCATTTTGATACTTGGATTCCTAGATTTTTTCTCCTTGGTGAATTATGTATGCTTTGATGAAGAGTGGCATTTTCAACATTGATGAATTTTTAGGATTCATTTGGAGTCCAATGATGACCCAATTTTTTTCCAAGCCCCTCCATGATGGGTTTTTAGGCTCCATCAAAATTGTTGGTATTGATAGGAATTTGGGACCCATCCATATTTTCCATCATTTCCATATTTTTGGGACCCATCCAGATTTTGAAGGATGCACACTTCTTCACTAAGCCTAAAACTTAGCCATTTTTGCACATATTTATGATAGGTCCTTGGGATTCCTCAAGAGTTCATCAACAACCCATTCTTCTACCAAGTGATTCCATGGAAAGCTTCCTATGAAGGTTATCCTATCAATTTCTCACTCTCAGGTGTCTCAAAATACTCTACTCAATTTATAGGTCTAATAAATGAGCAAGTTTTTCATTGTAGGGAAGAAAAACTTGAGCAGACTCCAAACAACCCACACTCAATTTCTCTGGAGTTTTCTTTGTTTGGTTTTGCTTTTATTGGTAAAATTCTTGATTTAGAGGCCCTACGTGGAGTGGGTCCAAAATTTCAATTAGCATAGACTATAACTCTAGTTACTATAGTGTGTAAGGCACACAAAGTTATTAAAAAGAAAAGGTTGAGGATTAGAATGGTACTTGGAGAAGACCTAAGGATGGAACAAGTTTTGGAGCTTTTCAAAAAGGCCCTTATTGGAAAGTTTCATGGACATCAAATAGCTGATAATACACTCAATGAGTGGTTGCAGAAGGTATGGCTCACAATTTTAGGATATGGGCCAAGTTTTCACTTACTTGACAGAGCATGGATAGGTTTCCTTTTTCGATCTAAAGAATATCCACAAAAATATTTGAGAGGTATTCGATATTGGTGGTCTTATTTTTTGGCTTTGATGTCTTGGATTACTTTGATCCTAGGATTGAAGTTACTAGGAGAATCCTGATCTAGATGAAACTTCTAGGTCTACCAATGGAGTTATGGTCAAAAAGAGCTTTGAAAGAGATTGGAGATTAATTAGGTAAAACCTTGGCTATAGATGTTCCTTTAAAATATAATGTCTTTTGGTCTATAGATTGGGTTTTGGTTGAGATGGATATCAATGAAGGTTTACCAAACTATATGGAGATAGTTGTGGGAAATACAATTCATAATAAAATATTGGACTATTTGAAGATTCCTTTTAGATGTGTTCATTATCATGTTTATGGACATTGCTAAGGAATGTTCTCAATTTTTCACATAGAAAGTATGGAGGAGAAAATAAATGACTAGTGGGGATTTCAAGCTAGCTAAAAACAATCAAGAGATGCCTAATTTTTAGAACTTATTATTTCTTCTTAATTTGGCACAAACAAAGCAAAAATGATGTTGTCGAACCTAGAACTAAAACTCTAGAGAAGGAAGAAATTTTGGGCCTAGATTTGTCTTCATTTCATTGTTCATAAAATATTAGAGAAGGAGAAAAAGTCATAAAAACTATGAAAGGATTGGAACCCGATACTATTAAGTTTGTTTGTCATTCATCTAAGAATTATGGCAAAAACTATCTAATACATGCAAAGAATAATCTAGAATTAGCTAATAAATAAGTTTGTACCCTTATGAATATTTGGAGAGAAAGCCAAGGGACAAGGACTTTTTTTAAATTTGTACAATGGAATTGAAACCTCAAACACATTGAGTAGGGATTGTGATCCAAACCTTTTTCTATTGGGGAACGTCTTTTTGACCTATTAAGTGAATATTTTAGGAAGGTATATATTTTAAGGGATGGTTTGGATATGGTTTTCTCTTGCAAATATTTGTTACATTCTAGGAAAAAGGAATCTGAGTTGAAAACTTGTGTAGTTGCTGGAAGGTTAGGGTTAGGGCTAGACCTTATAAAAGACTCTTCCAATTCTTCAACAGGTAGGAAATATTTTTTTTCATGCACAAGAGAAGACTTTGAGGTAAATTCAATAGGGTAAACAAAAATCTATCAAATGGGTCCCTAGAGTGGGATAAAACCCCTCTATGATGTTTAAATGATATTTTTATCCCTTAATATGAGGTCTTGGTAGTCCTTATAAAATACTTGTCTTACCTAGGTTGATGGAAATTAATAATCTAAATGTTATCCTTTTATAAGAAACCATGGGGGTAAGTACAAAAGTCATTGAAGGGTTAAATAAATTGCTTAGGGACTAAGAGTTCTTGGCTCTAGATGCTACCAAAAATTTAGGGGGTGTTTTAACTAGCTGGAAGAACTTGTTATCCTTAATTAATTCTTCCTTTATGGTTTCAATCTTTTGGACACAATTCATTTTTAAATACTTGGGTTTGAGATTATCGATTATTAATTGTTATGGCCCCTATGCAGATAGACAATTATTCTGAGATGATTCTTTCTCCTAGAAGTGTTTTACGGATAAATGAGTTATCATTAGTGGGGACTTAAATTTTACTATGAATAGAAGTGAGGTATGGGGAGAATCTGCAAGACTTGATAGACTTGCAGATTACTTTAAATACAATCTTGGAGAAGTTAGTTAAATTAATTTTGAACCAATAAAGTTATTGCCTACATGGAGAAATAATTGAGTTGGAAAAGATGGGATCTCAAAGAGGTTGGATAGATTTTTTATCTCAGAGTCGTTATTCAATGAAATAAATAGAAAATTATCATGGGTTGAGACCATAGGTGGCTTGGATCATTCTCCCATACTTCTTCAATTAGAAAATTAGGAGGCAAAACCTACCAGTCCTTTTAAGATCAATCTCATTTGCTTGGTGTTGGTTAGAAATCTGTCTAAGGAAAGGTTTGTGCACCCACAAATATTAACCAACATTGAATGACCTTACAACTGTGAGGCTTTCAAGTCAATCTTTGAAGGTCGGTTCCTTTGGAGTCCTAGCTAACTACTAAAAATCAATGGGGGGTGAAAAGGGGTGTTGAAATAATAAAATAGAGTTGAAGCTAGAAATTATAAGGGTACAAGTTTAGCCACATCAAAACACATGCATTTTAAGCTTAAACCATCACAAGAAATTGCATAGATCACTTGACATACCAACTAGGTTTATCCTCATATAACATTGATTACATATACTCAAAATTAAATTCTAGAACTAGAGAATGAGATGCATAGAATCCATATTATAGAATTAAAGCTAAATTATTCAACCAATTTTAGCATAAATAAGCAAACAAAAATTCATACATATATGAGATAATACGAATATTAAACAACAATCCACTTGTATTTATTGAATAGCCGAAACTGTTATGTATGAGTTGTAAAAGCTAAAGAGGTAACCTTTTTGAATGCTCAACATTCTACTAGATATAGTTTTTACAATGAATTCAGTTACAAACAATCATGATGTTTGATCATGTAATGCTCTTGTGTTAGGGGAGTTACCAGGATATATATTCCCTCCTATCACCCTATGCATTGTAATCAAACATTCATGCTAAATTGGAATGGGCTGTGTTGGTTGCATCTTGTCCCTTGATTCAACTGATGCATCTATCACTCCATGAATTTTACCCACCTACACCTAAATATAGTGGGTCATTAACTCGTGCAACCTAAATCATGATGTTGATCATTTCTATGATGTTGAAATACCATCCATATCCTACTAAATAAATGTGGAGTTGTTTTACAATTCAAATGCTACAAATTCGAGGTATTTTGATGCTTGGATTCCCAAATTTTCTCTCCTTGTTGTATGCTTTGATGAAGAGTGATATTTATAACATTGAAAAACTTTTGGGATTCTTCTGGAGTTATATTGTGAGCCAATTTTCTATCAAGCCCCTCCATGATGGGTTTTTAGGCTTCATCAAAATTATTGGTATTAACAGGAATTTGGGACCCATTGATTTTTTCCATTGTTGGTAGATTTTTGGGACCTTTTTAAACTCTAAAGGATTCCCACTTCTCTGCCAAGCTTGAATCTTAGCCATGTTTTAAATATCTTTGTGATGGGTCCTTGGGATTCCCTCGGAGTGCCAACAACCCATTCTTCCACCAAGCACTTCCATGATGGGTTTTTGGAACCTATCCAGAGTTTGGAGGATGCCCACTTCTCTGTTAAATGTGACACCAAATTTTGTATGCTTTTGTGGTGAAATTTTAGGACTCCTTCGAAGTCTAACAACAACCCATTTTTTTGCCAAGACTAACACTTAGTTATTTTCTTACAACTTTAAGCCTTCTATTTTTTTTGAATGTTGAAGCAAGTGGGTATGAGGAAAATTACCCACACTACAAGGGTTCGTTGATCGAGTCCACAAAATTGTCTTTCTTAGCTATTAATCATCTTGTTTTTCCAAAATGATTCACATGGGTAGATACAAGCAAAAATTCACCCATAGTTGGAGGAAGAATATTTCTAGTAACTAATTAAAAAGAATGGATTGGTTATGACCAAATTTTTTGGTTTTCGATGAGTTTTCAATTTTTTTTTGCTTTAAAAAATTAAAAGGAGTTGTGGCATCTTGGATTGCAGTTAAAAATGAGAGTATGGATAGAGATCTTAAGTTTGTGGAGAAGGAAATTTCATAAATTCATAAAAGAATGATATTGGTTTGTTTAAATAAGAGGAGGAAACAAGACTAGTTAAACTAGAAGTTAAGAAGAACAAATTCTTAGAGTGGAAGGAAGTTGAATGGGGAATGAAAAGTAGAGTTGTATGGTTAAAAAAAGGGGATAAAATACTAAGTTTTTTCATTTTTTTGCTATTCATAGGAAGAAGTTTAAAACTATCTAGGAGGTGCAAAATGAATAAGGGGTACTCATTAGGAGTTTTTCCAAGTTAGTAGATTTGGGAGTAAAACATTTTCAATCTATCCATAAAGAACCCGATAAAATCAATATTGGAGGAATTTTAAAGTTAACTACTTTCTTCCCAATTTTTGTGACAAAGGAGGATAATTAGTTTCTTATGAAGGAAATTACAAAGGAAGATTTGAAAGGTGTCCTAACTTATTTCAAAAAGGATAAAAGTCTAGGGCCTGATGGATGGCCTATGGAGTTTTTCCTAGTTTTCTATGATCTTGTTGAGGAGGAGCTTCTCAAAGTAATGGGGGAATTTGAGCTGAGTGATAAGGTTTTGAGTAATTTTAACTCCACTTTTTTATCTTTGATTTCCAAAAAGGAGAAGCCTGAAATCTTTGATGAATTTGGACCTATTTCATTGTGTAATTGTATCTATAAAATTATTGCAAATATTCTGGTTGTTAAATTGAAGAGTGTTTTCTCTAAAGTTATTTTCTAGGAGTAGTTTGGGTTTATAGTAGGTAGAAATATTTTTTAAGCCATAGGAGTTGCACAAGAGGGCCTTCACTCTATTAAAAATAAAAATATTCCCGTAATGGTCCTTAAAATTGATCTATCTAAAGCTTATAATAGAACTAGTTGGTTGTATCTTAGATTGATGCTCCTACATGTGGGTTTTAGCTATTTGATAGTAAAGTGGATTATGGGATGCATTTCTTATATATCTTTTGTTGTTCTTATAAAATGATCGACTTCCAATTTTTTTAGACTCTTGAGAGGACTGAGATAAGGATGTCTTTTATCTTCTTTACTTTTTTTTTTCGGTTGCTAAAGGATTGAGTAGAGCTATTCTGGATGCAAAGAGGGAAGGACCCATATTTGGGATCAAAGTGGTGGTCCTTTATTTATTTATTTATTTATTTGTGGATGATGTATTGTTGTTCACAAATGGTAGTTTAAGGTAAGCTAGAAATTTGAAGGAAATCTTGGACACTTACAATATTACTACTGGCATGGAGATGAATTTTAAAAAGTTATCTATTTGCTTTAATGGTCTAGAGCAGGAGATTGAACAAGGTTTAATAATTTTTTTTATTATTTTAATCTCTTATATTACCAAGAAGGCTTTAAGTATTTGGTTTTTGTACTAAAGTCAAATAGTTACAAGAAGAGAGATTGGGGATGGCTTTTAGAGAAGATTGAAGTTAGGATTAACCATTGGTATAATATATGGTTATCTATTGATGGGATATTAACATTTGTAAAGTATGTTCTTGAAGTAATTCCTATGTTTTGGCACTCCTTGACCTTCTTCCTCAAAATATTTCTAGAGAAAATAAGAAAATACTGCTTTAGATTTATTTGGATTGGATGCAAGGACCATGAAGGTATTCTTGTTGGACATTTTGAGCTCATTTAGTTGTTTTTGATGTCAAGGTAAAAAGTTATCATTGATGCCAAAGTGAATACATGAAGTTGTCATTAATACCATGGAGTACATCATCATTAAAACCAGGAAGCAATGCAAAGATATGGATAAAAGTTATCCAATTATGTATATCTAAGGGTTTTTGTTAAAACCATGGTGGTACATTAAAAGGTTTTTTTTATTAAAAACATAATGATAGTTTCTAACATTGTGATGGCAGAATTAAGGTTTTTATTTAAACCAAGATGGCAAAATTAGTTTTCATCAACCCAATGAAGTGCAAATGACAATTTGATATTAACTCAAAGAGGGCTTTAATTTTTTATTAAAGTATAAATTTTATAAATTAAATTTATAATTAATTTATTTTTTTGAATTTAAATTAGTTATAAATTATAATTTATCCAAGCTGACGCCATTAAATCGAATCATCCGACGATGTTGTATGCAAATTAAATTAAGGGTATTTAAACACTAAGACAAACATTAGGGAAGGTGGCAATTCAATTTTGAACATAGCGAAAAATTTGGAGCGTCCAAAAATCATGAAGTGGAATATTGTAGAAGCAAGGTAATTCATCATGTTCGAGGCAACACATTGTGTTTAAGCAAGGAACAAGGCAGAGGGAGTAGTGCTCGTGGTCTAGCTTGGTGCTAGACATAGGAGAAGGCCAAAGGATTTGAAGCCTTTATGAAAAGGCTTAAGCAACCTTAGGGCTTAAGCTAAGCATGTGGAGCACTTAGCTCACACGACTAGCTAGCTGAAGCTAAGGCACCAGTCGAGGGAGAATGCGTAGGGTTGAAACTCTAAAAAATGTGAAAAGGGGTTTTATCAAAGGTTTTTATGATTTAATTTTGATTTTTACATAATACTAAGGTTTAGGATGCATAAGGGAATATTTGTGATATTTGATCATTGTTCTAAGGTTTTAAGGGTGTTTGTGGAATTTGATTAATTGTGCTAAGGTTAGGGAGTTATAAGGTGATATTAATTTGTTTACATAAGTGGTAAATAGGTGCTTTATTAAGGTAAATATTATTTTACCTTAGGAGATAGAAATTAAGTTGGAATACTAATTTTGTGAAATTGAGAAATTGAAGGTGTGTTTTGAAAAGGAAATTTTTGTGAAGATATTATTGTCAAATATTGCTATTGAGATGGAGTGATAAGGTGTAATTGAGTTTTACATTATATTGTGAGAAAGATTTATCTTCTAACCTCTTTGATCTTGGTATAGAAGTGTTTGTGGTTGTGGCAGATTTATGAGATCCCTTCATCATCAAGAAAAAGGTATGAGCATATTCTCCCATAGATGAATTGATTGATTGCTTTTCTGGAAAATAAGTTTGGAGTGAAAAGGACTTGGTTAAGTTTTCCTATTGAGTGTGTTGAGTGAATGCTTCAAGGTTTTCTGGAATAAAGAAGTGTTGTTAAAACCTTGTTTGATAAGCATTGTTGTTGAAACCATTGGTTGTGTGAAGAACTTGAACAAGGATCTGAAAAGAACATGAGTATCATTGTTATGTGAGAGTTGTTTTATAAGCATTGTTGTTGAAGTGAGTTGTTGAGAAAAGAACTTGAACTAGGGTTTAAAAAGAACATGAGTATCATTGTTATATGAGAGTTGTTTTATAAGCATTGTTGTTGAAGTGATTTGTTGAGCAAATAACTTGAACTAGGGTTTGAAAATAACATGAGTATCATTGTTATGTGAGAGTTGTTTTATAAGCATTATTGTTGAAGTGAGTTGTTGAGCAAAGAACTTGAACTAGGGTTTGAAAAGAACATGAGTATCATTGTTATGTGAGATTTGTTGTTGAGCATTATTGGAAATATTTTGAGTGAGTGATCATATGCTTGGACCAGGGTTTGTGAGCAAGGATTATTTCATTGAGTGATTGGTTGAGTAGATTTGGTTGAGCCTAATCAAGTGGATGTGTGAAGTGATTGTTCAAGTTCCATAAAACAAACTATTCTATATTTCGAATTGAGTTGAGAAAGTGATTGAGCATTGAGTTGAATTTGAAGCATATTGAGTCTCTAAAAATTCTCCTTATGTTTTTAAGAGAGTGATTGAAATAAATTGAGCATTGTGATTAGTATAGAACATATTGAGTCTCTAACAATTCTCTTTATGTTTCCATGAGATTGGAAAAGTTCTATGTGGACTTGTTGAGAATATTGGACAAGTTCTACGTGGACTTGTTGAGCAGATTTATGCAAGTTCTATGTGGACTAGTTGAGCAGATTGGACAAGTTCTGTGTGGACTTGTTGAGCAGATTGGAAAAGTTCTAGTGTGGACTTGTTGAGCAGATTTGAGCAAGTTCTAGTGTGGACTTGTTGAGCAGATTTGAGCAAGTTCTATGTGTGGACTTGTTGAGTAGATTTGAGCAAGTTCTGTGTGGACTTGTTGAGCATATTCAAGCAATTTCTGTATGGACTTGTTGAGCATATTTAAGCAAGTTCTGTGTGGACTTGTTAAGAAGATTTAAGCAAGTTCTATGTGGACTTGTTGAGAATATTTAAGCAAGTTATGTGTGGACTTGTTGATCATATTTGAGTAAGTTCTATGTGGACTTGTTGAGCAGATTTGAGGACAAAGTTTGGTGCAAATTTGAGGATAGATTTGTGCCAGACTAGAGATAGATATTGAGCATATTTGTGCTAGAATGAAGGACTATGTTTAGTGTAGATTTGAGAAAGATCTTTGGAGGTGACAGAGTAGAGAGGACAATAGTCTCCATTGGATAGAGATCCATTAGCTAGGGCAGTGAGGATAGGTCTTTTGAGTGGGGACAAGATTATTTAGTGGAGAGAGATCCACAAGCTAGTGTAGTGGAGGTAGTATTCTTCTAGAGGATCACCAGCTAGAGCAGAGGAGAAGGAGTTCTCTTGTGGATAGAGATCCATGAACTTGATTTAGGGGATTGGTGTCTCCTTTGGATAGAGGTCCATAAATATTGTAATAGAGAAAGGATTCCCAAGAGATTGATTGAGAAAATTTTAGTGAAATATTTTCTTCATGGAGTAGCCCACATTGGGTGAACCACGTAAATTTTGGTGTCTCTATTGTGTGTGATGATTTGTGCATTGCTTTTATTACTACTATTGATATTGTTATATTTACATTACATAATATTGATTGGGAAAGAAAAAGTAAAAAAAGTGGTCTTATACTATTCACCCCCTCTTAGTATAAGCTTGTGTTCTTCAATTGGCATCAAAGTGGGTTCCTTCAGAAGAGTTTAAGAGGTTGAAGGAAAAATCTAACAAGAACACAATGGATTCTAAGAATGTGTCCTCAGATAATTCAACACCAATATTTGATGGAAGTGACTATATGTATTGGAGTATGAGAATGAAGATCTACCTAATGGTACTTGGAAATGAAATTTGGGAAGTAGTTGAATTTGGATATGATACCTTAATTAATCCTCCTACAAATAAGGAAGGTAAGCTCCTACAAAATTACAATTCAAAAGCAATGAATGTACTTTTGAGAGGTTTGCATAGAACGGAGTCTATGAAAGTTATGCATTGTCAAAACTGCTAAAGACATGTGGGATAAATTACAAAATATATATGAAGGAGATAAATGTGTCAAGAAAGCAAAGATGCAAAATTTCAAATAACAATTTGAAGAGTTAAGAATGAAGTATGAGGAAAAAATTAGTACTTATCTACTTCTAATTGATGAGGTTGTTAATGCTATGCAAGGACTTGGAATGAATATTGATGAATCAGATGTTTGTGATAAAGTTTTGAGAACTCTTCCAAATAGATTCAGTGAAAAGGTTTCTACTATAGAAGTGTCAATGGATGGTGATACTTTGACAAGAGATATGTTTCTTGGTATTATTACAACACATGAGATAAGAACAAAAGATCCTATTCCCCAGAAGGAAGCAATATTCAAAGCAATCAAGAAGACTAAGGGTAAGAAGTCAAAATCAAGTAATGAGTCATCCAGTGATGAAGAAGAAAATTATGGTAGAAGGAATAAGGATTCAAGAAGATCTAGAGATACAATATCTATTAAATGTTTCAATTGTGGAAAGTATGGTCATTATGCAACTGACTATCAAGAAGATAAGAATAACAATGATGAAGAAAAATAAGATCACAAGAACAGGGAATCAGAAAGATATAGGCACCAAAAGAAAAACAAGGATGGACAAAACATACAGGGAAATAAGTTCTTCCAAAGGAAAAAGAGGAGCTACTATGCGGATAATGCAAGTAAGTACTCAAGTGATAGTGATGCTAGTTTTTCATATAATGATAGAGATGAAGTCCTATTTATGATTGAAGAAAAAGAACAAGTTAAGAAAAGGACTCCAATAATTCTCAAGTGTTTTAGATGTGGTAACTTTGGACATCTTGAAGATGATTGTACAAGGGATGGCTATAGTTTTAATGATGATGAATATTAGGATGCATTTGAAGGACCAGATGAAAACCTTCTAATGGTATTAGAAGAAGAAGTAGATGATCCTATAGAAGACAAGCCAATAGAAAATAAATATGTGGACAAAGGTAAAAAAATAGAGGAATATTCAAAAAAGTATGGATATGATCTCAAAGGAGAACTTATTTATGCCCTTGACACAATAAAGAAGGTAAGAAAGTAGCACTCTAAACTTGAAATTCAGTTTCAAGAATATGATGAAGAGAGAAGATTGCTTATAGAGGATTTAGAAAAATCAAAGGCTAAGGCAAAAAGGTTCAAGGATAAGTTAGAAGAAAAGATATTAGAATGTGAAAATTTAACACAAGAAGTGGAACTATTAAAAGAAGATTTAGAAGACTCCAAATTAAAGATAAAAGGGTTCAAAAACAACTCAAATAACTTATATAAGTTCATCAAGATAAAAAAGCCTTCATCAAGCAAAACAGGTCTTGTATTTGGACAGGATCAAAAGAAATGGGAAGGAAAGTCAACCTCAAGTTTTGGATGAGAAGATACTTTAGATGAAGATACTTCAGAAGAAGACATTGTAAAAGAGAGTGAGCCATCTAAGTATGATTTGGACAATAGAGAGTTCAACAAGAATAGAAACAATGCACAAAGAAGATATAGATGGAACAACAATTAGAATAGGTCAAGAGAGACTAGGAGACCAATGAGGTTAAGGCAAGTAAGCTTCAATGGAAGATGTTGTTCATGTCACAAGTTTGGGCACATGGATTCATAGTGCAGGACACATGGGTATTGCTACTCATATAATCAGTTTGGTCACAAGGCAATGAATTGCAGGGTTCATGACAAAAGAAGGTATGGCTTCACTAGGAGAAATTCTAAGACATTTGCACCTCCAAGGAATAATAACATTAAGTGTTACAAGTGCAATAATTATGGTCACACATCAAAGTGGTGTAGAGAAGACATTCTAGAATCAAGCATGAATAAGAATTGGAACATGAATAGGAATATGGATATGAATAAGAACAAGAACATAAACATGAACATAGATATGAACAAGAATAGGAATAGGAACATGGATATGAATAGGAACAAGAATAGGAACATGAAAATGGATATGAAAAAGAAAAAGGATAGGTATGTAGACATGGAAAGAAACAATCAAAGGAATCAGAAGGATAAGATAAGAAGGAAATAGGATAAAGGTAAAGAATAGTGCTTTCTATGAGTAGAAATACTCCCACCTCAAAATTAACCACCTCAAGAGGAGGTGGAGGAGGGGCTAAGCTAAGAGGCTCATTCTTAGCCCCGAGCCCCAAAGGTGACCCTTTCCCATTGATGTCAAAGTGGGAGATATTTGAGTAAGGGGGAGAGATTTGGTATTTGAGAAAAGAGGAGAGAGCATTGAGCCAGGGGGAGTATTTTCCTAGGGGGAGTAGAACAAAGTAAAGGTCAAGTTCTTGATAAAAAGAAGTTGGGTTGCCATAAATGACAAAGGGGGAGATTTTTGGACATTTTGAGCTCATTTAGTTGTCATTGATGTCAAGGTAAACAGTTTTTATTGATTCCAAAGTGAATACATAAAGTTGTCATTAATACCATGGAGTACATCATCACTAAAACTAGGAAGCAATGCTAAGATATGGAGAAAAGTTATCCAAATATGTTTATATAAGGGTTTTTGTTAAAACCATGGTGGCACATTAAAAGGTTTTTTATTAAAACCATAATGATAGTTTCTAACATTGTGATTGCAGAATTAAGGTTTTTATTTTTTTTGGTAAATAAAAGTCTTCATTAATTATCGGGTTTTGCAGGTTAACCCAAAACCTATTACAATATCTAGCCTTCTGCTGAGATAGATCCTAGTCATCCTTGAAACTTTCTTACCAGAAATTGTGTTGAATCCCCTACAACACCCTACTAACAAAGCACACCCATACCTAAACATAATCGTAAACATTACTTACATTGACAGGAATTGAAGTTTGGAACTTTGCACTTGTGAAACCTCTTGCTTGCCCATTTCCTATTCTCTGTCGGAATCTTCCAAGGCTTACACCCTGTTACCTTCATTTCCAATTTGGTATGATTTAGAGGGAAACCCCATAGTTATTACAAGCTCCATGGGGAAATAACACCCATTCATATTTCTCCTTAACGGGTAGGTTTCTTTTCATGACTAATAATGTTTTACACTTCACATGGCACACCTTGTGTCCATGTCACCAAACTACCAACATAAAAACCTATGTTGGCTAATTTTTCAGCTAACATATTGGCCTCACGGTACATGTGACGAGCCCTCCTATTCTGTATTTCTGCAAAAAGAATCCTCACTTCATGGATGACTCCCTCGATTCTCCATGGAGGTTTTTTGCCATTGGTTAACAGGTTGATGATGTTGATAGAATCATCTTCAATCTCAAGTTACCTTGAATTGCTTGGGCTACTTGCAAACCTCTCCAAAGGGATCTAGATTCTGCTTCATTATTATTTTTGATTCCCAATGGTTCAGTGAAGGCCTTGACCAGATTTCCTTGATGATCCCTGATTATTCCTCCAGATCCAGCTCTTCCCGGGTTCTCCTTGGCTGCACCATCAAAATTTAGTTTAAACCAACCCCTGGGGGTGGCTCCCAAGAAATACCATTTTTGGGATTGGGCAAAGGAATGGAAGGTTTGTCCTCAATACCTAAAGCCCGAGCTAATTGTTTTTCTTGGGGAATAATTGAGTGGTTCTCATCCACTAAGGTGCTAAGTTTTTCTTTCGCAAAGACAATAATCCTGTTGAGGATGGTTTTTGGGTTGTGAATGGTATCCTTAAAGGCTCTATGGTTCCTTTCTAGCCAAATATTCCAGAGAAAATGATGCCAATAGATTTTCCATAGGTACTTAAGTTTTAGGCTAACAAAGGGTTGAGGCCATTGATGGAACACTTCGGATATAAGAGCAGGCTTAACCCACGAGATCCTAAAGGCTTGGAAAAGTTCATCCAGGATGGACTCCACTATCGGACACTCCAGAAACGAGTTTTGGGTTGTCTCCCATCCTGCCCTACACATGTAGCAACGGTTAGCAATAACCATACCTTTGGATAGAATATTGTTCATAGTGAGGACTTTTCCTTGAATCACCAGCCATGAAAAAAATGATATTTTAGAGATTAAGCCTTTGATCCAAACCAAACTCGGTTGAAATTGTTGACCTTCCACATTGAGAAGCAAATTATAGGTAGACTTAACTGTGAAGTCACCACTTTCAGTCTCTCAGCCCAAACAATGTGATCTTCATCCTCTCTAGAGGGAATAATTTGTTGAGTTAAAATATTATAAAGCTCTTCATACTTCGCTTCAAAACCTTGTACTCTGATGTGTTTCCACATGTTGATATTTATATCCTACCACATATAATTTGCAACCTTCTTCCCAATATTTTGCTCCATATGCTCTTGAATCCTAGCCAAACGAGGATTTTAGGATAACTCCTCAGCTCTCACCCATCGATCCTTCCAAAAGTCTATTGTTTGCCCATTTCCTAGAATCCATCTAAGACCTTTCTTGACAATATCCCTGCTCATGAGGATTGCCTTCCAAAAAGTAGACCCCTTGCTTGCTAAGTTGTCATTAATGAAGTTCACACCTTGGAGGTATTTCCTCCTAACTATGGCAGTCCATTCATTTTTGACCATTGTCAATAACCGCCACACTTGTTTGGCTAACAGATCTGTATTGAGATGAGCAACTCTCCTCAATCCTAACCCCCCTTTAGGTTTGCAAACCTTGTTCCAACCTACTAAATGGATCCTTTTCTTATCCTCAGTCCCTGACCAGAGAAATTTTTTTTGAAGCTGCTCAATTTTGTGATACACCTTGTTGGGAGCTCTGAAGATTGATAGGAAGTAAATGGGTATACTTTGAAGTGAAGCCATAGTTAAAATTGCTTTGCCTTCTTGAGATAATAGATGTCCTTTCCAACCTGCTAGATTTTTTTGGATCCTCTCCAGAACTATGTTCCACATTGATCCTTCAAGTTTCATCGTAAAGAGGGTAAGACCTAAATAAGAGGTGGGAAGGGATGCAATATGACATCCCATGATCCTTGCTATGCTGTTTTTCCTAGGAATGGGGGTATTGATGAAATAAATTTTGCTCTTATCAAAATTCACTTTATGTCCAACTGCTTCTTCATACATTATGAGAATATTTTTAATCCTTCTTGCCTCAACCATAGAAGCTAAAGTCAGTAGCAATGTATCATCAACAAATTGATAATGTGTCACCAAGGTAGTTAGCAATGTGGCCTTGATACCTGATATGAGTCCAGCTACCACTGCTGCCTTAATGGTTCTTCCCAAGGCCTCAGATACAATGATGAAAAACATAGGACTTATGGGATCTCCTTGTCTTAGACCACATTTGCTTTGAAAAAAACCTGTAGTAGACCCATTAACCAAAACTAAAAAACAAGGCTTAGAAATACACTCTCTTATTAACTTGACCCATTTCATGTTGAAGCCAAATTTTAATAAAACTGCCTTTAGGAATTCCCAATTTATCTTGTCATAAGCTTTGTTCATGTCTAACTTTAAAGCCATGACTATTTTTTTTATCTGAACAGCTGTATGAAGAGCCTCATGAACCATAATAACTCCATCTAAGATTGATCTTCTTTGTACAGAACTTCCTTGACTTGGATCAATGATAACCGGTAGAACTTTCTTCAAACGGTTGGCTAAAACTTTGGACAAAATTTTATAGGATATAGTACACAGGCTAACTGGCCTAAGTTCAACCATAGTCTTGGGGTTGGTGCCTTTAGAGATCAAAGCAATGAAATTTGAATTGAAACCCCTTGGAATATGATTTGAAATTTGGAACTCCTTGATTGCAGCAATAACTTCTACTCCAACAATATCCCAACAAACTTGGAAAAACCGTGATGAAAACCCATCCGGACTAGGAGCTTTGTCAGGATCCATGTTAAACAAAGCCTTCTTGATCTCTTCATCTGAAAAAATTGTTGTAAGAGACTCGTTAATCATTTCATCAATGAGTTGTGGAATGAATTGAAGGAGAGAGTCCTTTGCTTGGGCATTACAGGCCCGTTCTTCACCCAATAATGAACTAAAAAAATTAACAGCCTCGTCCCTGATCTCCTAAATGTTTTGAGTTGAGGATCCATCCACCTTAGTTAAATTTCTAATATTATTGTTGCTTCTATTGCTCAATGTGGTAACATGGAAAATTTTTGAATTAGAGTCCCCTTCCTTTAGCCATAATGCCCTTGATTTCTACCTCCAATACATCTCTTCACAAGCTAAAATATTATAAAACTCACAAAGGGTTTCCTTCTCTTCAGTCCTTGTCGCCTCATCATAGGTTCCATTTTGGATTTTTCTTTCTATTATTCTCAGTTTTTCCCCCACTGCTCTCTTATTCTCAAAAATATTTCCAAAGACTTCTTTATTCCATATTATAAGGTTGTTTTTCACCATCTTAATTTTTTGAGATAGTTTGAAGGAAGCACTTCCCTGGATAGGCTGCTGCCACCATTCCTCTATTTGTTTCTTGAAGTCCGGATGTTTAACCCACATTGACAGAAATCTGAATGGATTTTTAAAGGAGTTAGCCTGAAATGCCTCCCATAGAATAAGATTATGGTCTAAAGCGCATTTAGGAAGGGCTTGTAATGTTGAATCACCAAAAATTGTTGTAGCTTCCTTGGATAAAAAAACCTCGTCCAACATTTCTTGAATCAGTTGACTTCCTATCCTCTTGTTACTCCATGTAAATTTGGCTCCTTTTAGTCTTACATCCATCAATTCATTTGTGTTAATGAATTCATTGAAGTCCTCCATGCTCCTTGAGGGTAACCCAGATCCTCCCTTCTTATCATATGGGTAAAGGGGGTATTTAAATCTCCCCCAATCACCTAAGGAATGTCTTTAAAAGCTTGGCTCAAATGCCCCAAAAACTCCCACAGTTCAGACCGCCCTTGGACAGAGGTGGGGACATAAAAATTTGACATAATCCAATTTTTATTAGTATCAAAATCATGAAATAATACGCTTAAGACTCTTTCATTTTCCTGAATAATACTTCCTTCTATTTTAATAGGATCCCATAAGATCATGAGGCCCCCAGATGCTCCTCTCGCCTATTGAAAGGCCACTTCCCCTTGCTTCCAAATCCTTCTAGCTATAAGTGTTGATTGTGTCGCATTTGTTTTGGTTTCTTGAAGAAAAATAATAGTAGGATTCCAATCCTTCCTTATAGACTTCACCATCCTTTGTTTTGGTGGGCCGTTTAGGCCTCTCACATTCCATGATAGAACCTTCATTTAGACTGTTTGATATTTTTTCCCCGCCCCCTTCCCTAATCCAAAGGGGGTTTGTCAATTTTGATATAATCCTGGCCAGGAATAGCTTGCTGTAACAATGTTCTTTGCTTTTTGTTTGCAATTTCTTCATTGATTCTTATTCTATAGTGCTCTGCTATAGATATTCTCCCTTTCTTTCTTTCACTTCCATAATCTATCGGAGGCTTGGTAGTGCTTCTAGTCTGTTTTGGACTGAAATGAGTGGGCATATACTGTGATAGTCTAGGGCTTGAACCTTCTTCCTCATTTTGGGGGTTTTCAATTTCCTCTTCATCCTCATCCTTGTTTTGGTTCACCTTTCCTATCTAGTTCCTAAAAAAGGGGCTTTCCTTCAAGGAACCTTTTATCGTTGGGCTCATCTGATAAGGGATAATTTGCTCCACTACCGGATTAGAAGCTACATTATTGGCTCTTGTTTCCACAACTTTGACTCTTGACTCTATTTTTTCCATGTTTAAACTGAAATTACCTAGCAATTTTTCTTCATTTTGAGCATGGCTTTTGGGGCTTTTTGTCATAGTTGTGGATGGTCCCGATTTGGATGGGGAGTCTAGGGTTTTAGAAAACTTGACACTGATGGTATCATCCTTACTATTTTATTTTTCAACTTCTAGATTTGCTAGGATATCAAACATGTTCAAGATGGGATCTTTATTACATACCTTATGATTTTTGCCTCCCTCATTATGTTGCTTTCCTTTCTCCTAGATTTTTGCCAGTTCTGTGTTGGCTTGGTCAGCTTGGTTATTCTTAACTTGTCTATATCCTTCCAAGTTAAGACGTGGTCCTTGAAACTTTGGGATCCCTCTCCCATTAGCTTTCCCCAAAAAACCTTCGCTCGTGGCTTCCTTGTTTGCAGTTATTGTCAGACATTGGGCTTGAAGGTGGCCCTAGGTTTTGCACACGCTACAAAATGTTGGCTTGTTCTCATACTCCATAGGTTGAATCCTTAGAAAATCTCCATATGCTAGTTCCACCTAAGAAGGTAGATCAGAATCCAAGTTTGCATTTACACAGATCCTTGCATGCGTCAGTCTAGTCCTTGACCGAGTTGAATGGTCTATTACCACGAGCTCTCCTATCGTCTTTGCTATGCCACTAAGCCAGTAATGATTAACAAATTGGGCTGGGAGGTTTGGTAAGCAGACCCAAATGGGTGTTATATTAATGTTCTGCTTCTCAGGGTTGAAATCTTCCCCCCACTTCCTCAGAAAGAGGCTACGCCTTCTTAGAAACCAGGGTCCTCTTGTCAAGATGCGCTCTGCATCATCTTTGTTGTTGAATCATCATAAAAAAACCTCTTGACATGGCTACGATTTCTAAGCTTCCTAAAATTTTCCACTTTTTCGCGGACCATGAGCGAATAGTCTCAATGTTCGGCCTTCCTCCCAAAAACTTGCCAACTAAGGATGATGCCTCCATATCCAAGAATCTTTCCATAATCTCCACTGGCATAGTTAACCTGTTATTGTTTGGTATTAGGGGCGGTAGTTCACTGACTGGCTCCTTCTTTTTCCCTTTCAACATTTCCAAAAAGGTTGGGCCCTTGTTGCTAGCTCCCGAACCCCAGTGGGACCCTTTTTCTGAGGGTTTATCTGGAGGATATGTACCTTTAGCCTTTTTGAACTGAGCTGACAGGGAATCCCTTTCCTTTCCAGCTACAACATTTTGCCCTACCTCTGGATATTATCCTTCCGTTGGTTCAAAATTCCTGCCTACCATTTTTGCTCCTCCTCCACTTCCTCCACCGCTCCTCATATCTCTTACAAGCATTGTTTTTATTAAAACCAAGGTGGCGAAATTATTTTTCATCAACCCAGTGAAGTGCAAATGACAATTTGATATTAACTCAAAGAGGGCTTTAATTTTTTATTAAAGTCTAAAGTTTATAAATTAAATTTATAATATTTAAATTCTTTTGAATTTAAATTAATTATAAATTATAATTTATACAAGCCGACGTCATCAAGTCGAATCATCCGTCGACGTTGTATGCAAAGCAAATGAAGGGTATTTAAACCCTAAGACAAACCTTAGGGAAGATGGCAATTCGAATTTGTACACAACAAAAAATCTGGAGCCTCCAAAAATTGTGAAGTGGAATATTGCAGAAGCAAGGTAATGCATCGTGTTCGAGGCAGCGCATCGTGTTCGAGCAAGGAACAAGGCAGAGGGAGTAGCGCTCATGGTCTAGCTTGGCGCTAGACGTAGGAGAAGGCCAAAGGCTTTGAAGCCTTTGTGAAGAGGCTTAAGCAACCTTAGGGCTTAAGCTAAGCACGTGGAGCGCTTAGCTCACACGGCTAGCTAGCCATAGCTAAGGCGCCAATCGAGGGAGAAGGCGCAGGGTCGAAACTCCAAAAAATGTGGAAAGGGGTTTCACCAAAGGTTTTTATGATTTAATTTTAATTTTTGCATAATACTAAGGTTTAGGAGGCATAAGGGAATATTTGTGATATTTGATCATTGTGCTAAGGTTTTAAGGGTGTTTGTGGAATTTGATTAATTGTGCAAAGGTTAGGGAGTTATAAGGTGATATTAATTTATTTACCTAAGTGGTAAATAGGTGCTTTATTAAGGTAAATATTATTTTACCTTAGGAGATAGAAATTAAGTTGGAATATCAATTTTGTGAAATTGAGAAATTGAAGGTGTGTTTTGAAAAGGAAATTTCTGTGAAGATATTATTGTCAAATATTGCTATTGAGATGGAGTGATAAGGTGTAATTGAGTTTTACATTACATTGTGAGAAATATTTATCTTCTAACCTCTTTGAGCTTGGTATAGAAGTATTTGTGGTTGTGACAGATTTATGAGATCCCTTCATCATCAAGAAAAAGGTATGAGCATATTCTTCCATAGTTGAATTGATTGATTGGTTTTCTGGAAAATAAGTTTGGAGTGAAAAGGACTTGATTAGGGTTTCCTATTGAGTGTGTTGAGTGAATGCTTCAAGGTTTTCTGGAATAAAGAAGTGTTGTTAAAACCTTGTTTGATAAGCATTGTTGTTGAAACCATTGGTTGTGTGAAGAACTTGAACAAGGTTTTGAAAAGAACATGAGTATCATTGTTATGTGAGAGTTGTTTTATAAGCATTGTTGTTGAAGTGAGTTGTTGAGCAAAGAACTTGAACTAGGGTTTGAAAAGAACATGAGTATCATTGTTATGTGAGAGTTGTTTTATAAGCATTGTTGTTGAAGTGAGTTGTTGAGCAAAGAACTTGAACTAGGGTTTGAAAAGAACATGAGTATCATTGTTATGTGAGATTTGTTGTTGAGCATTATTGGAAATATTTTGAGTGAGTGATCATATGCTTGGACTAGGGTTTGTGAGCAAGGATTATTTCATTGAGTGATTGGTTGAGTAGAGTTGGTTGAGCCTAGTCAAGTGGATGTGTGAAGTGATTGTTCAAGTTCCATAAAACAAACTATTCTATATTCTAATTGAGTTGAGAAAGTGATTGAGCATTGAGTTGAATTTGAAGCATATTGAGTCTCTAACAATTCTCCTTATGTTTCTAAGAGAGTGATTGAAATAAATTGAGCATTGTGATTAGTATAGAATATATTGAGTCTCTAACAATTCTCTTTATGTTTCTATGAGATTGGACAAGTTCTGTGTGGACTTGTTGAGCAGATTTGAGGTAAGTTCTATGTGGACTTGTTGAGTAGATTGGACAAGTTTTATGTGGACTTGTTGAGAGATTGGACAAGTTTATGTAGACTTATTGAGAAGATTGGACAAGTTTTATGTGGACTTGTTGAGCATATTGGAGCAAGTTTTATGTGGACTTGTTGAGCAGATTTGAACAAGTTCTATGTGGACTTGTTGAGCAGATTTAACAAGTTCTATGTGGACTTGTTGAGCAGATTTAAGCAAGTTCTATGTGGACTTGTTGAGCAAATTTAAGCAAGTTCTATGTGGACTTGTTGAGAATATTTGAGCAAGTTCTATGTGGACTTGTTGAGCAGATTTGAGGATAGAGTTTGGTATATTTGAGGATAGATTTGTGCTAGACCAGAGATAGAGATTGAGCAGATTTGTGCTAGACCGAAGGACTGTGTTTAGTGTAGATTTGAGATAGAGCTTTGGAGGTGATAGAGCAGAGAGGATAGTAGTCTCTAGTGGATAGAGATCCATTAGCCAGGGTAGTGAGGATAGGTCTTATGAGTGGGGATAAGAGTCTTCAGTGGAGAGAGATCCACAAGCCAGTGTAGTGGAGGTAGTAGTCTTCTAGAGGATCACCAACCAGAGTAGAGGAGAAGGAGTTCTCCTATGGATAGAGATCCATGAACTTGATTTAGGGGATTGGTGTCTCCTTTGGATAGAGGTCCATAAACATTGTAATAGGGAAAGGATTCCCAAGAGATTGATTGAGAAAATTTTAGTGAAATATTTTCTTCGTGGAGTAGCCCACATTGGGTGAACCACGTAAATTGTGGTGTCTCTATTGTGTGTGGTGATTTGTGCATTGCTTTGATTACTACTATTGATATTGCTATCTTTACATTGCATAATATTGATTGGGAAAGAAAAAGTAAAAAGTGGTCTTATACTGTTCACCCCCCTCTCAGTATAAGCTTGTGTTCTTCAATTGGTATCAGAGTGGGTTCCTTCAGAAGAGTTTAATAGCTTGAAGGAAAATCTAACAAGAACACAATGGATTCTAAGAATGTGTCCTCAGATAATTCAGCACCAGTATTTTATGGAAGTGACTATATGTATTGGAGTATGAGAATGAAGATCTACCTGATGGCACTTGGCAATGAAATTTGGGAAGCAGTTGAATTTGGATATGATCCCTTAATTAATCCTCCTACAGATAAGGAAGGTAAGCTCCTACAACATTACAATTCAAAAGCAATGAATGCACTTTTGAGAGGTTTGCATAGAACAGAGTCTATGAAAGTTATGCATTGTCAAACTGCTAAAGACATGTGGGATAAATTGCAAAATATATATGAAGGAGATAAATGTGTCAAGAAAGCAAAGATGTAAAATCTCAAAGGAAAATTTGAAGAGTTAAGAATGAAGGATGAGGAAAACATTAGTACTTATCTACTTCGAATTGATGAGGTTGTTAATGCTATGCAAGGACTTGGAATGAATATTGATGAATCGGATGTTTGTGATAAAGTTTTGAGAACTCTTCCAAAAAGATTCAGTGAAAAGGTTTCTGCTATAGAAGTGTCAATGGATGGTGATACTTTGACAAGAGATATGTTTCTTGGTATTCTTACAACACATGAGATAAGAACAAAATATCCTATTCCCTAGAAGGAAGCAACATTCAAAGCAATCAAGAAGACTAAGGGTAAGAAGTCAGAATCAAGCAATGAGTCATCCAATGATGAAGAAGCAAATTATGGTAGAAGGAATAAGGATTCAAGAAGATCTAGAGATACAAGATCTATTAAATGTTTCAATTGTGGAAAGTATGGTCATTATGCAACTGATTGTCAAGAAGCTAAGAATAACAATGATGAAGAGAAACAAGATCACAAGAACAAGGAATCAGAAAGATATAGGCACCAAAAGAAAAGCAAGGATGGACAAAATAGACAAGGAAAGAAGTTCTTCCAAAGGCAAAAGAGGAGCTACTATGCGGATAATGCAAGTAAGTACTCAAGTGATAGTGATGCTAGTTTTTCAGATAATGATAGAGATGAAGTCCTATTTATGATTGAAGAAAAAGAACAAGTTAAGAAAAGGACTCCAGTAATTCTCAAGTGTTTTAGATGTGGTAACTTTGGACATCTTGAAGATGATTGTACAAGGGATGGCTATAGTTTCAGTGATGATGAATATGAGGATGCATTTGAAGGACCAGATGAAAACCTTCTAATGGCATTAGAAGAAGAAGTAGGTGATCCTATAGAAGACAAGCCAATATAAAATAAAGATGTGGACAAAGGTAAAAAAATAGAGGAATATTCAGAGAAGTATGGATATGATCTCAAAGGAGAACTTATTTATGCTCTTGAAATGGTAAAGAAGGTAAGAAAGCAACACTCTAAACTTGAAATTCAGTTTCAAGAATGTGATGAAGAGAGAAGATTGCTTATAGAGGATTTAGAAAAATCAAAGGCTAAGGCAAAAAGGTTCAAGGATAAGTTAGAAGCAAAGATCTTAGAATGTGAAAAGTTAACACAAGAAGTGGCACTACTAAGAGAATATTTAGAAGACTCCAAATTCAAGCTAAAAGGGTTCAAAAATAGCTCAAAGAACTTGGATAAGTTCATCAAGATACAAAAGCCTACATCAAGCAAAACAGGTCTTGGATTTGGATAGGATCAAAAGAAATGGGAAGGAGAGTCAACCTCAAGTTTTGGAGGAGAAGATACTTCAGATGAAGATACTTCAGAAGAAGATAGTGTAAAAGAGAGTGAGACATCTGAGGATGAGTTGGACAATAGAGAGTTCAACAAGAACAGGAACAATGCACAAAGAAGATATAGATGGAACAACAATCAGAATAGGTCAAGAGAGACTAGGAGACCAATGAGGTCAAGGCAAGGAGGCTTCAATGGAAGATGCTTTTCATGTCACAAGTTTGGGCACATGGCTTCACAGTGCAGGACACAGGAAAGATAGGAATATGGGAACAAACAACTTTTCCATGGGTATTGCTACTCATGTAATCAGTTTGGTCACAAGGCAATGAATTGCAGGGTTCATGACAGAAGAAGGTATGGCTTCACTAGGAGAAATCCTAAGACATTTGCACCTCCAAGGAATAATAACATTAAGTGTTACAAGTGCAATAATTATGGTCACACAACAAAGTGGTGTAGAGCAGACATTCCAGAATCAAGCATGAATAGGAACATGAACAGAATAGGAACAGGAATATGGATATGAACAAGAATAGGAACAGGAACATGGATATGAATAGGAATAGGAACAGGAACATGGATATGAACAGGAACATGAATATGGACATGAACAAGAACATGGATAGGAATGTAGACATGGAAAGAAATAATTAGAGGAATCAGAAGGATCAGATAAGAAGGAAAGAGGATAAAGGTAAAGAACAATGCTTTTTGGGAGTAGAAATACTCCCACCCTAGAATTAACCACCTCAAGAGGAGGTGGGGGAGGGGCTAAGCTAAGAGGCTCATTCTTAGCCCCGAGCCCCAAAGGTGACCCTTTGCCATTGATGTCAAAGGGGGAGAGATTTGAGTAAGGGGGAGAGATTTGGTATTTGAGAAAAGAGGAGAGAGCATTGAGCCAGGGGGAGCATTGTCCTAGGGGAGAAGAACAAAGGAAAGGTCAAGTTTTTGGTAAAAATAAGTTGGGTTGCCATCAATGACAAAGGGGGAGATTGTTGGACATTTTGAGCTCATTTAGTTGTCATTGATGTCAAGGTAAAAAGTTGTCATTGATGCCAAAGTGAACACATGAAGTTGTCATTAATACCATGGAGTACATCATCATTAACACCAGGAAGCAATGCAAAGAGATGGAGAAAAGTTATCCAAATATGTTTTTATAAGGGTTTTTGTTAAAACCATGGTGGCACATTAAAAGGTTTTTTATTAAAACCATAATGATAGTTCTCTAATATTGTGATGGCAGAATTAAGGTTTTTATTAAAACCAAGGTGGCGAAATTATTTTTCATCAACCCAGTGAAGTGCAAATGACAATTTGATATTAACTCAAAGAGGGCTTTAATTTTTTATTAAAGTCTAAAGTTTATAAATTAAATTTATAATATTTAAATTATTTTGAATTTAAATTAATTATAAATTATAATTTATACAAGCCGACGTCATCAAGTCGAATCATCCATCGACGTTGTATGCAAAGCAAATGAAGGGTATTTAAACCCTAAGACAAACCTTAGGGAAGATGGCAATTTGAATTTGTATACAACAAAAAATCTGGAGCCTCCAAAAATTGTGAAGTGGAGTATTGCAGAGAAGCACATTGTAATCAAGGCGCATCGTGTTCGAGGTAGCGCATCGTGTTCGAGCGAGGAACAAGGCAGAGGGAGTAGCGCTCGTGGTCTAGCTTGGTGCTAGATGTAGGAGAAGGCCAAAGGCTTTGAAGCCTTTGTGAAGAGGCTTAAGCAACCTTAGGGCTTAAGCTAAGCACATGGAGTGCTTAGCTCACACGGCTAGCTAGCCGAAGCTAAGGCGCCAGTCGAGGGAGAAGGCGCAGGGTCGAAACTCCAAAAAATGTGGAAGGGGGTTTCATCAAAGGTTTTTATGATTTAATTTTGATTTTTGCATAATACTAAGGTTTAGGAGGCATAAGGGAATATTTGTGATATTTGATCATTGTGCTAAGGTTTTAAGGGTGTTTGTGGAATTTGATTAATTGTGCTAAAGGTTAGGGAGTTATAAGGTGATATTAATTTATTTACCTAAGTGGTAAATAGGTGCTTTATTAAGGTAAATATTATTTTACCTTAGGAGATAGAAATTAAGTTGGAATATCAATTTTGTGAAATTGAGAAATTGAAGGTGTGTTTTGAAAAGGAAATTTCTATGAAGATATTATTGTCAAATATTGCTATTGAGATGGAGTGATAAGGTGTAATTGAGTTTTACATTACATTGTGAGAAAGATTTATCTTCTAACCTCTTTGAGCTTGGTATAGAAGTGTTTGTGGTTGTGACAGATTTATGAGATCCCTTCATCATCAAGAAAAAGGTATGAGCATATTCTTCCATAGTTGAATTGATTGATTGGTTTTCTGGAAAATAAGTTTGGAGTGAAAAGGACTTGATTAGGGTTTCCTATTGAGTGTGTTGAGTGAATGCTTCAAGGTTTTCTGGAATAAAGAAGTGTTGTTAAAACCTTGTTTGATAAGCATTGTTGTTGAAACCATTGGTTGTGTGAAGAATTGTTTTTTTTTTTTTTTTTAAAACTTAACTAGGGTTTGAAAAGAACATGAGTATCATTGTTATGTGAGAGTTGTTTTATAAGCATTGTTGTTGAAGTGAGTTGTTGAGCAAAGAACTTGAACTAGGGTTTGAAAAGAACATGAGTATCATTGTTATGTGAGATTTGTTGTTGAGCATTATTGGAAACATTTTGAGTGAGTGATCATATGCTTGGACTAGGGTTTGTGAGAAAGGATTATTTCATTGAGTGATTGGTTGAGTAGAGTTGGTTGAGCCTAGTCAAGTGAATGTGTGAAGTGATTGTTCAAGTTCCATAAAACAAACTATTCTATATTCCAAATTGAGTTGAGAAAGTGATTGAGCATTGAGTTGAATTTGAAGCATATTGAGTCTCTAACAATTCTCCTTATGTTTCTAAGAGAGTGATTGAAATAAATTGAGCATTGTGATTAGTATAGAACATATTGAGTCTCTAAAAATTCTCTTTATGTTTCTATGAGATTGGACAAGTTCTGTGTGGACTTGTTGAGCAGATTTGAGGTAAGTCTTTGAGAAGACTTGTGGACAGATTTGGAAGTTTTGTGTGAGACTTGTTGAGAAATTGGACAATGTTGTGGACTTATTGAGCAGATTGGACAAGTTCTATGTGGACTTGTTGAGATATTGGACAAGATTAAATAAAGTGTGTGGACTTGTTGAGAAGATTGGAGCAAGTTCTATGTGGACTTGTTGAGCATATTTAACAAGTTTTATGTGGACTTGTTGAGCATATTTAAGCAAGTTCTATGTGGACTTGTTGAGCATATTTAAGCAAGTTCTATGTGGACTTGTTGAGCAGATTTAAGCAAGTTTTATGTGGACTTGTTGAATTTAAAATTTATTAATTTTGAAAAGTTTTGGTGCAGATTTGAGGATAGATTTATGCCAGACTAGAGATAGAGATTGAGAAGATTTGTGCTAGACCGAAGGACTATGTTTAGTATAGATTTGAGATAGAGCTTTGGAGGTGATAGAGCAGAGAGGACAATAGTCTCTAGTGGATAGAGATCCATTAGCTAGGGTAGTGAGGATAGGTCTTCTGAGTGGGGACAAGAGTCTTCAATGGAGAGAGATCCACAAGCCAATGTAGTGGAGGCAGTAGTCTTCTAGAGGATCACCAACCAGAGCAGAGGAGAAGGAGTTCTCCTATGGATAGAGATCCATGAACTTGATTTAGGGGATTGGTGTCTCCTTTGGATAGAGGTCCATAAACATTGTAATAGGGAAAGGATTCCCAAGAGATTGATTGAGAAAATTTTAGTGAAATATTTTCTCCGTGGAGTAGCCCACATTGGGTGAACCATGTAAATTGTGGTGTCTCTATTGTGTGTGGTGATTTGTGCATTGCTTTGATTACTACTATTGATATTGATATAGTTTTAGTGATGATGAATATGAAGATACACTTGAAGGACCATAAGAAAAACATATAATGGCATTAGAAGAAGAAGTAGGTGATTCTATAGAAGACAAGCCAACAAAAAATAAAGATGTGGACAAAGGTAAAAAAATAGAGGAATATTCAGAAAAGGATGGATATGATCTCAAATGAGAACTTATTTATACCCTTGACACGGTAAATAAGGTAATAAAGTAGCACTCTAAACTTGAAATTTAGTTTCAAGAATGTGATGAAGAGAGAAGATTGCTTATAGAGGATTTAGAAAAATCAAAGGCTAAGGCAAAAAGGTTCAAGGATAAGTTAAAAGCAAAGATCTTAGAATGTGAAAATTTAACACAAGAAGTGGCACTATTAAGATAAGTTTTAAAATACTCCAAAGTCAAGCTAAAAGGGTTTAAAAAAAGCTCAAAGAACTTAGATAAGTTCACCAAGATACAAAAGCCTACATTAAGAAAACAGGTCTTGGATTTGAACAGGATCAAAAGAAATGGGAAGGAAAGTCAACCTCAAGTTTTGGAGGAGAAGAAACTTCAGATGAAGATACTTCAAAAGAAGACAGTGTAAAAGAGAGTGAGACATCTGAGGATGAGTTGGACAATAGAGAGTTCAACAAGAATAGGAACAATGCACAAAGAAGATATAGATGGAACAACAATCAGAATAGGTCAAGAGAGACTAGGAGACCAATGAGGTCAAGACAAGGAGACTTCAATGGAAGATATTTTTCATGTCATAGGTTTGGGCACATGGCTTCACAATGTAGGACATAGGAAAGATAGGAATATGGGAACATATAGCTTTTCCATGGGTATTGCTACTCATGTAATCAGTTTGGTCACAAGGCAATGAATTGCAGGGTTCATGATAGAAGAAGGTATGGCTTCACTAGGAGAAATCCTAAGATATTTGCACCTCCAAGGAATAATAATATTAAGTGTTATAAGTGCAATAATGATGGTCACACAACAAAGTGGTGTAGAGCAGATATTCCAAAATCAAGTATGAATAGGAATAGGAATAAGAACATGAACATGGATATGAATAGGAACAGGAACAGAACATGGATATGAACAAGAACAGGAACAAGAACATGGATATGAACATGAACAGGAACATGAACATGGATATGAATAGGAACAAGTATATGAATGTAGACATGGAAAGAAACAGTTAGACGAATAGTAAGGATAAGATAATAAGGAAAGAGGATAAAGGTAATGAATAGTGCTTTTTGGGAGTAGAAATACTCCCACCTTGAAATTAACCACCTCAAGAGGAGGTGGGGGAGGGGCTAAGCTAAGAGGCTCATTCTTAGCCCCGAGCCCCAAAGGTGACCCTTTGCCATTGATGTCAAAGGGGGAGAGATTTGAGTAAGGGGGAGAGATTTGGTATTTGAGAAAAGAGGAGAGAGCATTGAGCCAGGGGGAGCAGAACAAAGGAAAGGTCAAGTTTTTGGTAAAAATAAGTTGGGTTGCCATCAATGACAAAGGGGGAGATTGTTGGACATTTTGAGCTCATTTAGTTGTCATTGATGTCAAGGTAAAAAGTTGTCATTGATGCCAAAGTGAATACATGAAGCTGTCATTAATACCATGGAGTACATCATCATTAACACCAGGAAGCAATGCAAAGAGATGGAGAAAAGTTGTCCAAATATGTTTTTATAAGGGTTTTTGTTAAAACCATGGTGGCACATTAAAATGTTTTTTATTAAAACCATAATGATAGTTCTCTAACATTGTGATGGCAAAATTAAGGTTTTTATTAAAACCAAGGTGGCGAAATTATTTTTCATCAACCCAGTGAAGTGCAAATGACAATTTGATATTAACTCAAAGAGGGCTTTAATTTTTTATTAAAGTCTAAAGTTTATAAATTAAATTTATAATATTTAAATTCTTTTGAATTTAAATTAATTATAAATTATAATTTATACAAGCCGACGTCATCAAGTCGAATCATCCGTCGATGTTGTATGCAAAGCAAATGAAGGGTATTTAAACCCTAAGACAAACCTTAGGGAAGATGGCAATTTGAATTTGTATATAGCAAAAAATCTGGAGCCTCCAAAATTTGTGAGTGGTGTATTGCCAAAGTAGGACAATGCATTGTAATCAGGGCAGTGCATCGTGATCGAGGCAGTGCATCGTGTTCGAGTAAGGAACAAGGTAGAGGGAGTAGCGCTCGTGGTCTAGCTTGGCGCTAGATGTAGGAGAAGGCCAAAGGCTTTGAAGCCTTTGTGAAAAGGCTTAAGCAACCTTAGGGCTTAAGCTAAGCACATGGAGCACTTAGCTCACACGGATAGCTAGCCGAAGCTAAGGCGCCAGTCGAGGGAGAAGGCATAGGTTCGAAACTCCGAAAAACATGGAAAGGGGGTTCACCAAAGGTTTTTATGATTTAATTTTAATTTTTGCATAATACTAAGGTTTAGGAGGCATAAGGGAATGTTATGTGATATTTGATCATTGTGCTAAGGTTTTAAGGGTGTTTGTGGAATTTGATTAATTGTGCTAAGGTTAGGGAGTTATAAGGTGATATTAATTTATTTACCTAAGTGGTAAATAGGTGCTTTATTAAGGTAAATATTATTTTACCTTAGGAGATAGAAATTAAGTTGGAATATCAATTTTGTGAAATTGAGAAATTGAAGGTGTGTTTTGAAAAGGAAATTTTTATGAAGATATTATTGTCAAATATTGCTATTGAGATGGAGTGATAAGGTGTATATAAATTGAGTTTTACATTATATTGTGAGAAATATTTATCTTCTAACCTCTTTGAGCTTGGTATAGAAGATGTTTGTGGTTGTGACAGATTTATGAGATCCCTTCATCATCAAGAAAAAGGTATGAGCATATTCTTCCATAGTTGAATTGATTGATTGGTTTTCTAGAAAATAAGTTTGGAGTGAAAAGGACTTGGTTAGGGTTTCCTATTGAGTGTGTTGAGTGAATGCTTCAAGGTTTTCTGGAATAAATAAGTGTTGTTAAAACCTTGTTTGATAAGCATTGTTGTTGAAGCCATTGGTTGTGTGAAGAACTTGAACAAGGATCTAACATATATATTTTATGTAATTGTTTTATAAGCATTTTTGTTGAAGTGAGTTGTTGAGCAAAGAACTTGAACTAGGGTTTGAAAAGAACATGAGTATCATTGTTATGTGAGAGTTGTTTTATAAGCATTGTTGTTGAAGTGAGTTGTTGAGCAAAGAACTTGAACTAGGGTTTGAAAAGAACATGAGTATCATTGTTATGTGAGAGTTGTTTTATAAGAATTGTTGTTGAAGTGAGTTGTTGAGAAAAGAACTTGAACTAGGGTTTGAAAAGAACATGAGTATCATTGTTATGTGAGATTTATTGTTGAGCATTGTTGGAAACATTTTGAGTGAGTGATCATATACTTGGACTAGGGTTTGTGAGCAAGGATTATTTCATTGAGTGATTGGTTGAGTAGAGTTGGTTGAGCCTAGTCAAGTGGATGTGTGAAGTGATTGTTCAAGTTCCATAAAATAAACTATTCTATATTACGAATTGAGTTGAGAAAGTGATTGAGCATTGAGTTGAATTTGAAGCATATTGAGTCTCTAACAATTCTCCTTATGTTTCTAAGAGAGTGATTGAAATTAATTGAGCATTGTGATTAGTATAGAACATATTGAGTCTCTAACAATTCTCTTTATGTTTCTATGAGATTGGACAAGTTCTATGTGGACTTGTTGAGCTAATTTGAGACAAGTTCTATGTGGACTTGTTGAGCAAATTTGAGCAAGTTCTATGTGGACTTGTTGAGCAGATTGGACAAGTTCTATGTGGACTTGTTGAGCAGATTGGAGCAAGTTCTGTGTGGACTTGTTGAGCATATTTGAAGCAAGTTTTGTGTGGACTTGTTGAGCAGATTGGACAAGTTCTAGTGTGGACTTGTTGAGCAGATTTGGAGCAAGTTCTTGTGTGGACTTGTTGAGAATATTTAAGCAAGTTCTATGTGGACTTGTTGAATAGATTTAAGCAAGTTCTATGTGGACTTGTTGAGCATATTTAAGCAAGTTCTATGTGGACTTGTTGAGAAGATTTAAGCAAGTTTTGTGTGGACTTGTTGAGAAGATTTGAGCAAGTTCTATGTGGACTTATTGAGCAAATTTGAGGATAGATTTTGGTGCAGATTTGAGGACAGATTTGTGCCAGACCAGAGATAGAGATTGAGCATATTTGTGCTAGACCGAAGGACTGTGTTTAGTGTAGATTTGAGACAGAGCTTTGGAGGTGATAGAGCAGAGAGGACATTAGTCTCCAGTGGATAGAGATCCATCAGCCAGGGTAGTGAGGATAGGTCTTCTGAGTGGGGACAAGAGTCTTCAGTGGAGAGAGATCCACAAGCCAATGTAGTGGAGGCAGTAGTCTTCTAGAGGATCACCATCCAGAGCAGAGGAGAAGGAGTTCTCCTGTGGATAGATATCCACGAACTTGATTTAGGGGATTGGTGTCTCCTTTGGACAGAGGTCCATAAACATTGTAATAGGGAAAGGATTCCCAAGAGATTTATTGAGAAAATTTTAGTGAAATATTTTCTCCGTGGAGTAGCCCACATTGGGTGAACCACGTAAATTGTGGTGTCTCTATTGTGTGTGGTGATTTGTGCATTGCTTTGATTACTGCTATTGATATTGCTATCTTTACATTGCATAATATTTATTGGGAAAGAAAAAGTTAAAAAGTGGTCTTATACTGTTCACCCCCCTCTCAGTATAAGCTTGTGTTCTTCAATTCCTTTAGTTAAGTGGTAGTAAATTTCTAGGAAAAATTAGGAAGGTGGCTAGAGACTCAAAAATATCCATTTTTTTTGTTCTTCTTTGGAATCAAATAACTTGTGGAGGATTCTAACCAAAGAAGAATTATTGAAGAAGATTATTGAATAGAAGTATATTCATCCAAGGATCTTTATGTATTGGATCAAAATTCCATAGAAAAGCATAAAAAATATTTCCATTCAATGGAAGGTGCTAATATAGGCCTTTCTTATGATTGAAATTTTTTTGGCTTGGAAGTGGGCAATAGTGAACAAGTTAGAACAAGGGCTAATTCTATTTTGAGTTATAGGGAAAATATTTTGTTACCAAAAGCTATGATAGGTTCTTTATAAGGCAAGGATTTTTACTTTCTTCATTAGGTGGGGGAATCAGATTCTTTTGGTCTTTGGATATAAGGTTGAAAGCAAAGCTTAAGTCTTGGGTATTTCCAACGAGCAGGTAGTTTTGTGGAAGACTTAAATTGATAGTTTGAATAAGAGTCATATCAAGCTAAGAGCTAAACCAAATACTATTACTTGGGCATACAACAAATCTGGGGGTTATTATATGGCTAGACTTGGCTACAATGCAATTTTTTACCTTGATCCTCAAGGGCCTGCTTGGTGGTGGAAGCAGAATTATTTATCCCAAAAAAGATAATAATTTTCATGTGGTTAGCTTTGAGAAATAAAGCTTTGACTTGGGAAGTTTTACAAAGGAGATGCAGACAAGGTCCAAGTGTTTGTATGTTGTGTTAGTTAGAGGAGGAAAACATCACACATTTGTTAATCAAATACTTTTTTTCTCAACAGGTTTGGTTAGAAGATGAAAAAATAACTAGAGTTTAAAATATTTGGGAAGGAGAAACAATAGAGGTATGCTTAACATAATGGTTTTTGAGGAAATAACTGAAAAAATTTATTTCTTAGTCATGTCTTAAATATTGGGATATATGGTTGGCACCAAATATAGCTATTTTTGAAAAGAAGATAATGCTTTTTTTTTTGGGTCATATTTTAGGTGAAGACATTGGTATTAATCAAAAAAATGCCTTGCAAACATAAGAAAACCTTGACAAGTAGACAATTTGTTCATTGAAAAGTCTCAACCAAGGTTTTTTTTTATGGGTCCAATTAGAGATAGTCAACTTTTAGTAGCACGGGAGGCATTCCATTCTTCTCGAATACCCACTATATCAAATTTAAAGTAGGTCTTGGGATAGGTTCCAACAATTTTGCTAAATTTTAGGCATTAATATTTAATGAAGTGTGAATTGAAGAAGAAATGTAAAAAAAATACAATTTTTTGGAGATTCTATTTTGGTCATCAACTAGATGAAAGGATCTACTCAATTACAAAATAATCTGCTCACATTGATGGGAGATGAACTAATGGAGGTGATATACATTTTTTAAAATACCTTTATTGCTCATGTTTATAGGGAACTAAATAAAAAAACAAACATGTTATCAAAATAAGGTCAACAGATTCGATAAGGTTTCTTGCAAATAGAAGAGATTAAGGATGGAGTTTCTTCTTTCACCCATATATTATACCCCCAGTTTCTATGCTAACTCTAGGTTTTTAACGTGTTTCTATTCAATTGATTAGAGCTTTATGGTAGATTTTAACTGTTTCTTTTTCTTCCTATTGTTTTTCTTTCTTTTTGTTGGTTTCTTTTTCTTTAAATTCTATCCAGGTTATAGACACGGAGGTTATTTTGATGATTATGTATTGATATATAAGGATTTTTATCCTTATTATCCCCATTCTATTTTGAATATGGGTTTTACTCTCTCATTTGCGTGATTGTAATTATATTTTAACTTCTAATAATTTGTTTTTATCTAGATTTTTGTTTGTGATAAGGCATTTGAGAAGTGTAATTCCTTTCATTGTTGAAATAAAATTATGATTTTTCTTGTAAAAAAAATATACGAGGAAAATCTAAATATACTTCGTGTAATGATTGATGTGCATTCTCCTTAAAAATCATGTGAATCGTGTACTATATTATTATTATTATATATATATATCACTTGAATTATATGATATTAAAACAAAGTTTATTTTATGAAAATATATCTCAAAATACAAACATTTGAATTCCACTTATACTAGTATAATTACATCTAATTATACCCTCCAATACTTTTAATTATTTGAAAAACTGAAAGTAAAAAGTAAAATGTTAGCTTTACCTGGCTTAAATGACTCCAATTTCCTACTAATATTTCCTTTTGCTACTCACACTTCATAAACATTCGTGTATTAAGGTGCATAATTTCAAACTTTAAAGGTGACATTGTGCTTGTTTTATTTTTCTTTCAATCATTTCTTTCTTTAAGAGTTGTACGGTGATAATCAGCTTATCTTAAAAAAACAACATCATCTTTACACGTCCATGAGTGTTTATTCGATAATGGCTGGTTTAACATTTAATAGAGGTTGTAGGGTCAATTTTGAATGGGAATATTATAGGAAAAAGATAGAGCTTGAACTCATTTTGTATGAGTTGGGAATCATATGGCTGAGAAACATGTGCATATCATTAAGCCATGATTCAACTCCAGTCCTATTTTACTTATTTCTTTTTGAGAATCTCATATTCTATTGTGCAATCTTTTAGCGTACTCCAATTTGCCACCATCATATAGACACATACATTTGATTACACCTCACACCTAAAAGAGTGTCCCTCACACCTAATTTGCCACCATCATATAGACACATACATTTGATTACACCTCACACCTAAAAGAGTGTTCCTCGCACCTAAAAGAGAAGACACTGTTGCGTTTGACGAGTAGATAAAATAAAGCCAAGTTTTATATGTGGATGGATGAAACATGGCAAGTAAGCCTAGACAAGATCAGATTGTTGGACGTTGCCATTCATATAAATCATCGAGGAATCAATGTCACGCGTTGCTTTTGGAGCGTGCCCGCCTACTTCCAACAATTCTTACTTGTTTACTTTGGGTCCGTCTTCTACCATCAACCAATTAAAATATTAATTTTAATTTGGATAAGATTTTGATGATCACAGTCAGGGTTTAAGAGAGAAGAGAGATGCATGCATCATGTCAACCAGGGAAGTAATATAACTTTTTGGGTACATTAATTATAAAATATATTATATGTACATATTTTATGAATCAAATTTCTATCTTAGCTTATCTTCTTTCTTTCGTATTCTGACTTTGAACCTCATATACCTAAACATAAACTTTATCTAAATAGATGAAAAACTTCGTAGTAGAACACCGGCTTCATTACTCCCACTTTCTCTACCTTAGTGGGCGGCCATTTTGGAATTTACGGCTAAATATTCAAGGGTGATGTAAAGCCGTGATGTTCCCTCCGGCCGTGCAGAATAGAATACGAATCTCATGCGCCTTTCTTCACAATATTTAAAGTCAATGCGTACTTTTCAATTATTTTCAGTTTTGACGTCACGCTCGCGCGCATAATACAACGGAGTTTCCCGCTGATTACACATGGCGGTTACCACCCTGTATTGGATGAATCTCGTTGTCTGCTTCGCTTTATGTTCCCCAATCAATATCCAGTCATCAGGCCAAGGGCCGTTTAATTTTAGGATAAATCTTAAGGTTAGAGAAGTTCACTAAAAAAAAATAAGGAATCTTCCATATGGCGTAAGATAAATAACTTAGAGAATCTTCGCATAAGATAAATAACTGGACGTATAAGTCCAAAACAGAGTCAGGGATGGTACGGCGAAGTTTGTTTTTTTAAACTTGGATCAAGATTAAAGTAAACGTAGGTAACATGCATAATGATGGTGACGATGCACCTGCCCTCTCGGCCCAGCGAATATTGTTCGGTAGGAACTTCTCAACACATCTGACAAGCACATAACATAACACGTCAGATCACTTGACCCGTTAAAACTATAACCGCTAATTTACTCTAAGTATGGCTATTAGTAATTACGTTGGAAACTAGGGAGCTTCAAAAGCGGAGAACCAAGATTTGGACACTTAATTTACCTACTGCACTGCTATAATGGAGATCCCACTAACAATTGTTTGGAAGCATCTAGTAGGATTTTATTTTTTATTAAAAGCGCATGGCGGTAAATATTTAAGAGGACAATTGCGGGAATCCCGCTGAGGTTGTCACTGGTTAAGCGATAGAGACGGCCCAAGCTCTAAAATTTCTTTTCATAAATTTTAAACTTGCATGACGTGTACGATCAGGTGAAAATCTTGTTGTGGTTAATAACTAGGGTAGTAATAACGCAGAAGAAGAATGTTGGTAAATGAATTGAAATTACTGGTGTGTAAAAAGTTCAGTAATATGAGACCCACATTAACGGCCCAACAAGATCGTGATTCGGAATATCTAGGTAAGATGATATAGTAAGGTGAGGTGGGGAACAACCACACAAGTTGCAGCTTCCCATCCGTTCGGATTAACGGTAACATAATGTTTTCATCGTGCAAATGGTGGCCATTGATCTTTGAGAGAGATTAGGTAGTAACAGGGGCATCACATGGTACAGCTCGGTCCCAAACTGGTTATAAAGATTTCAAACTTGAGAAGGAAAGACTTTGGAAAAAGCTTTGGAGTTTGGTACAATAATAGACGCACACTGCTTATAAAATTTCAAACTTCACAGGAAAAACTTTGGAAGAAACTTCGGAGTTTTTACAATAATAGACGCACTTGATTATGAGGTATCAGATAAATTCATACTTTTCTTCAGAGAGTTTATGTATCTGTGAGTCTATTATATATAAAAGAAAATATTTATACTGTGTTCTTCGTTTATTATACTTTCAACCTATAATTTATCAACTAGAATTATATATATATATATATATATATATATATATATATATATCAACACTAATCGGCTAGTTTTAATTAGAAAAAGACAAAAGAGTACTAAAAAGGCAACATAATTTAATTGAATTAAAAGTAAAACTTTGGAAAGGTAAGTTTTATAAAAGAATGAGGAGGTTTAAAGTTTAAACAGTAGTATGTGTGGTGTTGTGTTAATCTTTTATTGATAAGTATAGTTTTAACCTTTACCAGGGATTATGGTTGAAAGGAACTACTTAACCTTGTGCGAAAATCTTAGGATTTTATCACATTATCTTAATAAAATAAAAATAATAACAAAAACAACCTTAAAGAAAAAAAAACTTTATCTAATTTTAAGATTTGAAATTTTAAATATTAATAAAAACAAAAATTTAAATATATAAATATAAGGATGTGTATTCATGACATTTCAACTTGGTATTGATAAGAGTAAGGAAGATATTTTTTAAAGCTTTTTTTAAAGAAATAATTAAGATTTATATATTGTTTTGTTTTTTATTTGTTGATAATAATTTGTTACTAAATTTTTTTTCGGAGGTCTAAGGTTCAAATCGTGGTATCGGTAAGTGTGTGAGGGGTGGATGAGTGGTGGCTTTGTATTAAATCTCTATTGATAAGTATAGATCTCGGCTTTACGAAAGGTCAACGAAAATATTTCTTAGCCTGTGCCATGTTTTTTACAATAATCAAATAAAAAAAAAATTATTATTAAAATATTTGGATATTAAATGTGCTTTGATCACCAAGGTCTAAGATCATAGGATAGAAATGATTATCATAAGATGTTAGAGTATAAAAAAAATATTTTAAAAAATAAATTAATATAATACTATACAATAATACATATAATTTCCTGTTGTGGTTTGGACATAACAAATCTTAATTACGATTAGGGTTTCTTAAGGAAAATTGAGGCTTAAATTCTAAACATGGAAGGATAAGTGATAAAAAACGTGTGTAATTAATGATTGTCAAAGAGAGATGGATTAGGCTATTTTATCAATTTTGTATATTTTATCATTTTTAAAAAGGTGAAAAGAAAGTTAAAATGTGGTTTTTTTTTTTTTTACATACACAAAAGACAATAGACTATATGCGCCTTTCGGTACATTATCTAATTGAAATATTTGTCCAAGTACACTACAGTATTATGCACAATAGTACCCATATGGGATTGGAACCTCGGAGGTATCCTATTTTAAGTTCCAAAGTATTTACTATTAGGAGTTGTAAAGATATAAGCACCAAAGTTTCTATTTCTTTTGTGTGAGTTTTTTTTAGATATGTCTAACTTTAATAATAAGTTTTATTTAAAATATAATATTAGTTATTATGGGTTTACAAGTATTTAGTACACTCTTTTATACATATGGATGTATTTGTAAAAAGAACATTAACAATTAATTTGTAAGTGGTGGAGAGTTCAATCCTTATAATATGGAATAGGGGTAGACTAATTTTGTCATTTTTTGGTAGATGACAACAAATCATGTTGACTAGTGCTTTTTGTTCTCTTCTCTCAACTTCCTTGTCATTTTTATTTTATTTTATTCATCATTTTTTTTTTAAATTTAAAATAAGGATAGAGGCAAGGGATGTGTTTACACATGTCCTCCAAATCAAGTGTTCCAATTATCAACAGTGTCATGATTACCACTTTAAATTAAAATTATGGTTAATTAGATTTTAGGGTTCTTATTGTATGACCAAAATCCTAGCATGTTTTTATGTCTAGGGTTAATATGATGCATCATTTTGACCAATGGTTGTAACTTTATAGCTTCAATAAGAGTGTAAACCAATTATCAACCTCTAAAGAGAATGTTGTCTATTTCATTTGCTATAAATACCTATATCATTCACTCACTTATTCATCAAACATAAAAAATTTAATATCTCTAAAGAGAACGATGTCTATTTCATTTGCTATAAATACCCATATCATTCACTCACTTATTCATCAAACATAAAAAATTTAATATAAAATAGTTATAGTTATACCTTAAAATTATCTATTTCTCATGCTCTGATTAAGATAATTAGAGCTTAGTTATTGCATGGTTGCTTCTTTTGTTGTTGCTTTATTATTTTGACTAGAAAATGTTGGTATAACTTGTAGTAATTCATGTGATTGTATGATATATCCTCTTTTTCCTACAAACAATGGGTATGAATGTATAATATTAAGACATTTATATTTAACAATAAAATTTAGTTAATACTTAATATTAATTTTAATTATGGGGATTTATAAATATTTAATGTACCCTCTTTTAAAGGGTCTAAAGCAAGTGGTGGAGACCATAAACCAAGGTTTCAATTCCATATGTGAACCTTAATATTTTTGCCTATACGATGTAAGAAAAGTGGTATAAAGTGAGGAATTACACACCTTGTACCAAGGTTTCAATTCCATAGGTGAATCATAACATTTTTATTATGGACTTTGCAATAAGTAGAAGAAACCAAATAATTTCAAACCATAGAACAATGTTCCAATTCCATGGTGGAACTTTGACATTTCATCAAATCATTTAGGGCAAATTATGGGGAACAAGGAGTTTCATGCCATAAGATAAGGTTATATTCCCGTGGGTAAACCTTAATTTTATTTAATGGGGTTTAAGACAAGGAGTGGGAAGCCAAGAGTTTTAAATAAATGACCAAGGTTCCAATTCTATAGTTGAAACTTAGTAATTTGATCAAAAAGCATGAGCTTAGATGGTTAAAAATATAGTCAAGCAATATCTACATAATAGATAGAAATGTTATTACCCATAGGGTTTGGAGAAAGTGTTGAGGAAAAAGAATTTAATAGCATAGATAATGGTTCCAATTCGATGGGTAAACCTTAACATTTTCTCCCTTGGGATTTAGGACAAGTGGTGGGGAGTAGGGACATACCATAAACGAAGGTTTAAATCCCATAGGTGAATCTTAAAATATTTAGCCCAAGGTATTTAATAAAAGTAATGGGGAGTGAGGAGTTTCACATGCTAGGCCAAGATTTAAATCTTGTGGATCAACTATAATATTAAGGGATTTGTGCTAGTAATGTGATGCAATGAGTTCCACGTTACAAAAAAAGTTTTTGATTCCTTTAGTGAATCTTAATAGAAGCCCATAATATTTAATAAAAGTTGTTGAGATTGAAGAATCTCATACTGTAATCCAAGGTCCAAAGATTATGGGTGATCTTTAAAATTCTACCCATGGGGTTTGAGGTAAGTGGTATGAAACAAAGAGTTTCATATCTTGAACCAAGGTTCCAATCACATGGTTGAACCTTAATAGTTAATCTCATGTATTTATATTAGTTGGAGGGAATTTATAGTTTCACACCATAAGATAAATTTTAAATCTCATGTGTAAATATTACCATTTCACCCAAGTGGTCTAGGACAAGTCATAGGGAGGGAAGAGTCCCTCATTATAGACTAAGATTTTAATACCATAGGTAAATATTGATGGTTTTGCCCAAGGATTTGATTCAAGTGGTCAAAATTAATGAGTTTCACAACATAAGCCAAGGTTCTAAGCCCATCGGTGAATCTTGACATTTTGTCCATGGGGTTTAGGGTAAGCAATGAGAATTGTTTATGGGGTTTAGAGCAAGAAATGATCTAAATATTTTTACACCATAATCCAGGGTTCTAAACCCATGGGCAAACCTTAAGGTGTATCAAATGGTTAAAAATATAGAATTTCAAGATGGAGACTAAGGTTCAAATATTACTATGCAATATATGCATAATTGTCAAATACTATTATGTAGTTTGTTGAAATATTATGGTAACCCCATCATGGTTTAATATAGATAAGGATCATTCAATCCTATATAACCAATTAAAAACATTAATACACCCTCTTATTGTTTATGCATTTTTCAAAAAATAAAATAAAATATTTTAATATCAAATATTTCATTAAATAAACTTAGTTGTACATTATGATTGGCCAAAACACAAGGTACAAATAATAGTCAACATGCATAATCACTCTATTACCTTACTACAACAAACATGATAACAATTATATATACAAATACCTTAAGATCATCCCATGATAAGAATGTTATTGATGTAACTTTAAAACATTCAAATACACCTAGTAAGTTAACATATTTAAGGTCAAAGAATTGTAGTTTACATGGTCTAAGATATTATATATTTATTATTGTCTTCACTTGAATTATTATTTTAAATATTAATGTTGAATAGTTAGAAATATATGGACTATATATTTTTACAAATAATTTGAGGGTTAACCTTAGGCCTTCCTTATTAGCCCTTACAAATTAGGGGACTATAACCTTCACTTAACTCACTAATACAAAATATAACATCTTTTTAAACCAATAGAATCAATGATTTTTTTGTAATAATTTAGAAAACCTTTCATTTGCTAAGGTAAAAAAGTTATTTAGCTACTTTTATGTTTTAAAGGTCGGAGAAAGATGTTGCCACTAGATATAAATACTTATAAAATATCAATCACTATATTATTTTAGTTAATTTTATTCTTATCTAAAGGGATATACTATAAGCATACCACATCACATATTAAGACTAATATATTAATGTCATTCTTCTTACAAGAAATATGAACATTCCCTTGTTAACATGAATTATGTTCAGAACATACTTCTCACCCACAAACTAATGTCATTTATATCACAATGTTTACCTCATTAAATATATTAAATTCAAAGGGATTAAAAATTTAATGAATGGATGGATTAAGTAAAACTAGGAGCCTTGAGTTTTCACTATATAATGAATGAAATCCTAACAAGATAAACAAAGAAGTAAGAAAGTAAGCACAATTTTAATATTAAATCATTTCATTTTCTTATAGTGGGAGCATATTTTCTCTAGCCTCAACCTCTACCATACAAAAATAAATATTTTTACATGACTTGTTGAGGGTTCCACAAATATTTGTATTTTCTTATGTTTAGCTTAAAAATAAGATTTTGTGTGTGATCTTTAGGGTGGAGGATCTATGATTTTGGTACCATCTATCTTATATTGCACGGGCATAGAAATGAGAGAAGTGATTGGGATCATGTACTATGATTGTAAATCCACCAATAGCAATAGGTCACTCACATTGGCCTTTCTCTCTCATGGTGCCTAGAAAATAGCCTAGGATAATAATATATCTTATTTCGTTGATAAAGGTGGTTGTACCCTTATGCCATAATAATCCTATTAGAAGCTTAGAGCATACCCTTCTCCTTAGTTGTGTAGGTTGTTCATCAATGAAGTTCTATAGTATGTTATCGACGTCCACCTTTATCATCTTAAAGGTCACGATTTATCCAACACCCATGTTGACTAGATAGGGTTTTTTCCTTTCTTTGGATTTCTTTATAACTTCTTTGAAAGTTGTCATGTTGAAGATGTTTATGGAATTTGATGCTAACTCATTTTAGGTGTTAGCTTTTGGTGATGTATATTAATGGAGATGCAACCACAAGATGTAAAATATGCAGTCTATGGTAAGTATATGATAATGGTACTTAAATATGCAGGAAAATAAGAGAATAAACTCCTACAATGACTCAGTAAAATACTATTATTGAAAGATCATGAAAATAATAGAATGCAATATAATGGATTACTATGAACACTCAAATTTTTTAAAATGAAGATCTACATTGTACCTACTCACTACTCTATAGTAATTTTGTCTCTCACACACATACACCTCTATGTTTTCTACTATAGCTCAAGATACATATATAGGAAGATAAGTTCCTTTGGCTTTACTCTACTTATTCTTATGACTTATGTACATGTGGACTACATGCACATTTACATAATTACATATTCTAACACTTGTGTATTTATTACTTCTTCCCCAAGTAACTACTTAACATAAGATAAACTCCTAATTTAATAATGTACCCAAGGTGGTACATTGACATGTACCAAATAATATAATATACTCTAAAACCTCTCTGTATTACATTATTTGGGTATTGAAGACTTTTACTCTTCAATATGGATCTTCTTCTTTCAAGTGTTCTTTATCTTGATCTGGCCCTTATTATTACCTTTAGTTCACCTTGCACTACATGCCTCATTGATCTGATTTCTCTTCTTCTACTTCTTTATTTTTGCCTTTGGATCTAGTTTTTGCACTTTCATAAGTGGTTGTACTATCACCAAATTCTTGTAAAAGTATTTCCTCTTTGACTCTATTATTCTCATTATTCGTTCTTGTTATGTATAGAGACTTTTGAACAAACACTTAAGGCATCAAGATAATATCTTGAGCTAATAGAACTTGAAGTACCATAACTACATGAAGATTGAAATATCTTTTCTAAATATGATACATCCATTTATATTTTCTTTTTAAGAGTTTTTGTTCTACATTCTAATCCTTGTAGCATTTGAATGTAAGACTTTGACAAACTTTAATATTTATTTTTATGTTGGAGTTTAATTGATAAAGTAGTAATATTTAGACATACTTCTTAATACCTTTTCTAAACTTTTAAATATCCTTAAGATCATTAATTTAATAAAATAAATGTACATATTAAATTAATTTTTTATTTATTCATAATTTTATTATTAAAATTATATAACCTATATAACAATGTTTTTAATACATGTTCTAATTATTATTAAATGTACTTGCTCAAATTATTTTTATTAGTTGAAGTAAAAATGTTAGGGTTTTGAGTATTAATATGGTCCTTAACCTTAGTGAACCAGTGCACAACATTGGCACCGCAGAAGGGAATGCATGCGATAATGGCTCCTCTCAAATGACTATGCAAGTTTTTCTAAGAATGGTCCACAAGGTAACCCTCATTTTCTTGATGTAATTCTTCCATTGCCTAAATTTGATTATGCATGTCATTGGTTAGAATCATTCACCCTTGTTAGGTATTTCATTGGACACATCCTTAATGAGTCTTTCCTTAGGGCTTGGGTTAACGTAGCTTGGAATTCTCATGGAGTCAAGCTGATGATGGTTCAAAATATTATGAAGGGTTTTTTTTATTTTGTTTTGCAAAACAAACCCACACTAAGGCAATTTATGAGTATGGTCCCTAGTACATGAGAAACTCTCTACTTATTTTTTCTCTATGGTCTCGTGACTTATTTTTTCTAAGGAAAGATCTACCAAAATTCCTATGTGGGTGGAATTCCCAAGACTCCCTCTATCTTTATGGCCCTTTCTCAATTGCATAATAGCCCCTCTAAGGCATGTCATTTTTGTGGAGGTGAACAAAAGTTTCCATGCATGCCGTCAAAAATATGTTTACACTGAGATTGATATATCTCAAGATCTCAAGGATACTATTAGCATACAAGTTGGTGACATTATGTTATCCTAGCAGGTCCTCTACATTAATTTCCTTCCAGTCCTTAACACAAAAGATCAAATATTATCCCTTGATGTCGCATAAAAGGGACAAGTAGAGCCCCACTACACTGAGTGCGTCCACTTCTCAACCTCAGGAGGATGGTTGGATGACTATGGGAAGGCGTAAAAATGCACATTTGGCTTATTTTAAAGGTACACAGTCCAAGTTGGTGCATGTATGAAAGCCAATAGAAAAAGAGTATGAAAAGAAAAAAGTTGGTCCCCCAACTGAAACTGGCAATAATGAGGTTCCTCAATCTCAATAGATTTGTATCCTAAGGGCTACAATAGTGGTTGCTTCACATTCTGTCCAACCAGTCAGTCCTTGAGTGCATTCCCATTCGACTAGCACAAGATAGTCCTATAGCTCGAGAAAGGGATCTATAGAAGAAGATGTCACTCCAAAGAAGCGACTTCATATGACTAGTTTTTAGTTGGGCAATTATTTTCCTAATTCCTCCAACAACTACAATGTGTTGGAGTATCTTAGCAGTGAGGATATATCATTTGATGCAAATCTATCATCAATGGAATTGGTGGTTCCTATGGAGGAAGCAAAATAGGAGATCCCTCCCCTTCTGTGCAATTGTGGTGTTCTCACAGTGCTTGATAGGGGTAAGAAGATGAGAACAATCTAACCAAAAAATGGTTTCACCCATTCGAAACTTGGTAGGCAAGTACCAAACCCTACAGTTTCAACAAATTTGGGGTATTGTCATTGCTTGAACATAAGCGGGATGATAGAGTCTCAGCGAAGCAACTAGTCTTTAAGTCTACTTACAAAGATTTACTTACATAGGTGCCTAGTAGAACCAACTATTCTACATGTATAGTTTTACAATTTAAGGCTTTTTTGCTCTAATTTATTTTTAGTTTTTTAGTTTTACAATGTAAGCAACAAATCTCTTGATGATTTTTTTGTCATTTTTGTTTTTTATTTTTTCAGACCCCTTTTGACCTTGGTTTAGTCTCTTGCATAAGCTGTGAGATACAATTCCATACGACTTTTTTTTTTTTTTTTTAATTTATACTCTTATTACTTTTTTGAATAAGATTAATTTACTTTCAACCTAAAATAAATACAAAAATACATATTCTAAATGTATTTATTAAAATTATTATTTTTTAATTGAATAAAATATTAAAAAAACACAACTACTTCCTACCAAAACTTAATCTTGTTTAATAAAAACTCCAAATTTTATTCGAACTTAAATCTACTTAATAAAAAGTCAAAGTTCTGGACTTTTCTCATTTTATGATTCTAAACTAATCCCAATCTGAATGATATACACTCTCTTCAATCATAGAAGAAGCCCCGATTGCTTTAAACAACTTGAGATTGTTCTTCGTAGTTTCAGACTCCTATACGTATATAACATTATAAAAAAACGAAGATGCTCAATCACATAATTTTGTTATGATTTCTCTTCTTCCAAGGAAATCAATTTAGTAAACTCCAGAAACTCCAAACCAAATTAGTAGACTCCATACACTCCAAAATCAAAACTACTTTTTATGTAAACTTGCATGACGATCGCTCTAAAGTGACCACACTTTTAAGTGGTCATTATCTTTAAAAAAAAAATAAAAAATTCTATTGGTAGTTATCAAATAATTAAGTTGTTTTAATTGAGACAATATATTTTTAACTTATATTTATCCATTATCCAACCAAATAAAATTTACTAGAATTTATAAAGATATTTATCCATTATCCAACCAAAATATTTTTTAAGTTGTCAAGACACGGTCTCCATCTCAATTTGTCACTTGCTGCAATAAAATGGCTCGAGAGGTGCAAGATGACTTCAAAATCATAGAAGACAGTATTGGCAAAAAGAGTGGGGAAGCACCCACCCTCATGGATGCATTGAATAAAACATCCAGCCAACAAATTCCTTTCGCTAGAGATAGGGCGGTGGTACATCACATGACGTTAGAAATCATTGAGTGAGAATGAATAATGGAACAAGAGGTCCTTGATCTAGTCATGGCTTTTGGAACCAAAATTGTGGATGAAATGAACGAAGTCATTGGTAACAGACTCCCATATCTCTCGACAGAACCAGATGGTCGTCTTTATTCTTTGGAGGAGTTAAAAGACATTTATGATGTAACAACAAAGGATCCAACCGAGTTTTTTGATTAGGCAGACAATGTTGACAAGGAAAATTTCTTCGACTTTGTGAATAAGTTGTTTATATTGCATATCAAGGCGATGGAGTTATGCAAGCATGTATAAAAACCCTCCGTAAAAGAAAGCCTTTGAAGTGATGTATATTCACACTAAGGCTAGAAAATTCTAGATACAAGCATAAAATAATTGGGATAAAGCCAAACATGTATTGGGTATGCACATTGAAGATTCCACATTTGGTTCAGAGTGATGTTAAGGGCCTGAACCAGTTGACAATGTCCTCAATGCCACAACAACTATGGAGCCTCCAAAGGATTAATACCATGGAGGATTCATCCATACAAAAACAAAGAAGCTTTGAGAGAGAGCAGTTTTATGGCGGTGCAAAGAAGCTTCTCAAATACTTTTATATCTATCCGTAGAGAGAACAGTTAAATATATTAATTAGCCTATCTACTTATGCATACAACCAGCATTACAAAATGGAGGTTCACCAAAAATTGTCAGAGACAATAAATGCGACAATGAAATTTAGATTAATCTCCAACATCCTCCCTTAAGCTAAATTTCTCAAAATTGTTTACACCTAACATTGTTGTGAACTTCTTGAAATCTTCCGCTTTCAAAGGCTTTGTAAAAATATCTGCAACCTGATTTTGAGACCTGCAAAACAAGAGTTCAATTTCATTATTTTTAACCATCTCTCTTATGAAGTGATATCGGAGGTCAATGTGCTTGCTTCTCCCGTGGAATACTGGATTCTTGGATAATGCAATAGCTGAATTATTGTCACAAAATATTTGAGTTACCTCTTTTTGTTTATGATTCAACTCTCCTAATATTCTTCTCAACCAAATTGCTTGACAAGCAGCTGATGTGGCAGCAACATACTCTGCTTCAACAGTGGAGAGTGCAACAATAGGTTGTTTCTTGGATGACCAAGAAATTGCTCTTGATCCAAGATGAAAAATGTAGCCAGAAGTGCTCTTTCGATCATCAATACTACCACCCCAATCACTATCAGTATATCCAACAATAATGGGTTGTTTTCCAATTGCATAAAATATTCCATGGTCTTTGGTTCCATTGACATACCTTAGTATCCTTTTACCTGCTTGCAAGTGAGTATGTTTTGGAGTTTCCATGAATCTACTAATAAAACTTACTGCATATGTAATGTTCGGTCTAGTGGCTGTTAAATACATAAGGCTACCAACTAACCTCTTGTAGAAAGTTGAATTTGCTTTTCTGTTGCTGTCCTCCTTGGTCAATTTGAGATTTGTAGCAACTGGATACTAGCTGGTTTGCTATTTTCCATGCCAAATATTTTCAAAATATCCCTTGCAAATTTTCTTTGTGAAATGAAGATACCAATTGTTGATTGCTTAACTTCAATTCCAAGAAAGTACTTCATTAATCCCATATCAGTCATTTCAAATTTTGTTTTCATTGCAGTTCTAAATTCATCAAACAACACTTTGCAATTGCCAGTATAAAGCAAATCATCTACATATAAACAAATAATAATCATTTCTCCTTTTTCATTGTTTTTTATATATAAGGTGTGTTCATAGGGACATTTTGTGAAGCCATTTTCTAGAAAATAGGAGTCAATCCTACTATATCATGCCCTTGGTGCTTGTTTTAGTCCATACAAGGCCTTCTTGAGTTTGTATACTTTACCTTCTTGCCCTTGCATCTCATAACCGGGTGGCTGATCAATGTAAACTTCTTCTTCTAGTACTCCATTAAGAAAAGCAGATTTAACATCCATTTGATATACTTGCCATCCTTTTTGGGCTGCCAAAGCTAATATCATTCTTACTATGTCAAGCCTAGCTACAGGTGCATACACATCATGATAATCAATACCTGATTTTTGTTTGTAACCTTTTGCAACCAACCTAGCTTTATGTTTTTCAACATCACCTTGAGCATTAAATTTGGTTTTGTACACCCATTTCACTCCTATTGTTTTCTTACCTGCTGGAAGATCAACAAGTTCCCAAGTTTGATTTCTTTCAATGGCATCTATTTCATCATTCATTGCTTTTACCCATTTCTTATCAGCAATTGCATCTTCAAATGAAATAGGATCACATTCAGTAAATAAAGCAAAATTTGAATGCTCTTCATCTTCTACTTGATTGCTAGTTACCTCATAAATTTCTTGTAAACTCCTAGTCTTTGTTGGAGTTCTCATCAAGGAAGAAATTGACCTCATCCTTGCAACCGGTGATGAGTTTGATGAAGAAGGACTGCTGCCAACATTTGTATTATTGTTTGTAGGCTGATTTATGTTATCATCATTCAAATCTGTGGAATCAAAGCTTGTTGTCCTTTGTTGACAAGTCTTAGAATCCCAATTCCAAGCTTCATTTTCTAAGAATTTTACATCTCTACTTATGACCAACTTCTTTGTAATGGGGTTATACAATTTATAGGCCTTTGCTTCCTCACTATACCCAATGAAAATACACTTTTCTACCCTATCATCAAGTTTGCTTCTTTTCTCTTCTGGAATATGTGCATATGCTATGCACCCAAAAACTCTCAAATGGGCTACACTTGGTTTTTTATTGCTCTATGCTTCTTGTGGGATCATGTTCTTCACGCTCTTTGTAGGAGACCTATTGAGGATATAGACTGCACATACTACAACTGCTGCCCAAAACTCATTTGGTAATCCTTTTTATTTCATCATACTTCTAGCCATCTCCATAATGGTCCTGTTTTTCCTCTTGGCAACACCATTTTGTTGTGGTGTATATCTAGTTGTGAGTTGTCTTTTAATCCCATTTGCTTTGCAGAAATTAAGGAACTCATTGGAGATGTATTCACCTCCTCCATCTATTCTTAAAGTCTTTACATAGTGCCCACTTTGTTTTTCAACTAAGGCCTTGAATTCCTTGAATTTATCAAATGCATCAGATTTTTGTTTGAGGAGGAATACCCATGTTTTTCTATTGTAGTCATCTATAAAAGTCAAGAAAAATCTATAATTACCAAGTGAATTTGTCTGCATAGGCCCACATATGTCTGAATGTACTAGCTCCAATGGTTTTGAGGCTCTCCAAGAAATTCCTTTAGGGAATGTGTCCCTATGTTGTTTTCCTACAAGGCAGCCTTCACATGCTTGATTGGGCTACTCAATTAGAGGTAATCCTCTTACCATTTCCTTTTTGTGCAATAATTTCAGACCACCAAAACTTAGATGACCATATCTAAGATGCCATAGCCATGTAGTATCATTCACAATTGCATTGAAAGACATCAACATTTCAGTTTGGATTTTCAAAGGAAACATTTTATTTTTTGTCATCCCCACTTTTGCTATGAGCCTTTTTTCTTTGTCCTTGATAATGCAAGCTCTATCTTTAAATTTTATTGTATGCCCCTTTTCCAAAAGTTGTCCAATACTAAGCAAGTTATGTTTTAGCCCAGGTGTGTAGTAAACATCAGGAATATGTCTCCTATCTCCTTGTTTTGTGTGGACTAGAATCCTCCCTTTTCCTATGATAGGTATTTTGTTGTTGTTTCCCATTTTAACTTCAGATTTGATAGACTCATCTAGGTTTGAGAAGATTTCTTTATTCCCACACATGTGGTTACTGCAGCCACTATCAAGATACCATACATTTTTTTGATTTTCTTCAGCAACATTGCAAGTTAACATTACTGTTTCACATGCATCTAAGTTTTCTACATTCTCATATGTGTAGTGAGCTTGTTCCTTGTTTTCTTTAGCCATTATTTTTCTACATTCTTGAATATAATGCCCAAATTTCTTGCAATAATGACATTGAATTTTGGATTTGTCATACCTTGGATTTGAGTCTCCTTGCTGATATTTGTTGTTGCCTCTACCTCTTGAATGAGAATAATTGTTGTTGCTTTCTTCTTTGTTTGTGAAGTTTGTTCTTCCTCCTCTTCCAAGGCCTCTACCACCTCTACCTCTGTAATTCTGCCCTCTTCTTCCTCTTCCATGAAATCTTGAAGATCCTTGTTGGTATTCTTCCTTTTTGAATGAGAGTTGTGATTTGAATGCCTGTTCCAATGGTTGTGTAGATCGATTCAGCCTTTGCTCATGAGTTTGTAGAGAGCCCATTAACTCATCCACTGAAAGAGTTGATAAATATTTGGATTCTTCAATTGCAATGACCACTGAATCATATCTTGCTGGAAAACTCCTCAGAATATTTTCAACAATTCTTTGTTCTTCAACATTCTCACCAGTCATTTTCATTTGATTAATTATACCCATTGTTCGGGTGAAAAACTCACTCATGGACTCATTTTCATGCATTTGTAGTCCTTCAAATTCTCTTCTTAACAACTGTAATTTCACCATTTTTACCTTATCTGTGCCTTGGAAGGAATTTGCCAATATATCCCATGCTTGCTTTGATTTGGTTGTTGTTGCAATCCTTGGAAATATTGTTTCTTCAACTCCCTGCATGATGTAAAATAGGGCTTTCTGGTCCCTTTTTCTATTTTCTTTCAACACATCTTTCTCAGCTTGAGAAAGGGCATTCAACACTACTGCATTGGCTGGTTCTACATATCCATTCTCAACCAGCTCCCAAAGATCCTGAGACCCAAATAAAATCTTCATATGGATGCTCCAAAAATCATAATTTTTGCCATTGAATTGTGGGATTTGCAGTTGTAGAGAATTGTTATTTGCAGCCATTCTGTTCTGGTGCAAACTCCTTGAAGCTATGCACGCTTACAAAAGACTAAACTCTCTCAGACAAATGACTAGGTCTGAAAAAACTTGACTTCACACAAAAGTCAAACCCTTAAAATGGAGTGTGCATGCAAATCCATGAGTGCGCAATGCCCCATTTTTTTTGACGAAAAAACAAATTCATAGTTGGCTATTCTACTAAGCTTATCAGCATGGTCCTTTGAATTCTTGGGGCTTACTGATATACGTACGGGACTTGTTGATATACGCACAGCCTGCTTCCTTCTTCGCTTCCTCTCTCCATGATATCTCAGCTCTAATACCAATTTGATGTTAAGGGCCTGAACTAGTTGACAATTTCCTCAATGCCACAATAGCTATGGAGCGTCCAAAGGATTAAGACCATGGAGGATTCATCCATACAAAAACAAATAAGATTCGAGAGAGATAGAGCAGTTCTATGGTAGTGCAAAGAAGCTTCTCAAATACTTTTATCTCTATCCGTAGAGAGAACAGTGAAATATATTAATTATCCTATCTACTTGTGCATACAACCAGCGTTACAAAATGGAGGTTCACCAAAAATTATCAAAGACAATAAATGCGACAATGAAATTTAGATTAATCTTCAACACAGAGGAGGAAGAGTACCTTTTTTCATAAGAATAATATTAAAAAGTGGTAAAGCAAGACCTCATAGCCCAAGGATAAGTCTAAGGCTATCTCGGTTTACATTTTTTTGAGAAATATTTTTTAGGAGGCACCAGTATTGTAGTCAAATTATTTTTCTACATTCACAAGTCCAAATTTGCAATGTCAAACTCACAAAGTGTAATTATTCTAGTAAATTTTCTTATTGATGTCAACAACGTCCTCCAAGACTTTTAGCAAGGTAAAAAAATAGTGAAGAAGAAGAATGTTTGAGCTTGGACGATAGTAAACCAAACATTTTCATAGTGATGATACAATAAGCTTTAAAAAGTATAGAATAAGCATAAATTTGAAATCTCAAAGTCCAGTTAAAATCCTACTATCTTTGCAAGTCCTTAAGCTTTAATAAAGCTAAAAAGAGAGTGTGCTAAAACTTTTCCTACTAAATACAACAAAACCCACCAAAACCTTAAACGTAGTGTAAATTTGGTATAACAAAAGTACTTGCTCTGGAGAGGAAGAAAACTAGAGATTCCTAAATTATGACATCATCCTAGGCCTTAGAAATTTTTGGCATAATTAAAGGCATACAAGGAGCATGAGATAAATCCAACAAAGTAGGTTGGCAACCTAGGCAAAATATTCACTTATGAAGATAATAACATCGACACCAAAAGGGTTCAATATGCTTACAAATAAACATCGCTTAAATAAAGAGATGTCAATATCCATGTAAAAGAGTAGTTATGCCATATGGTAGTTGTTAGAGCAAGAAAGTGATAGCCACCTCAACAAAGCATACTTGAAGATCATGCAATCAACCACTTATAGCCTAACAAATGATGTGTTGAATATCCTGTGTGGTACAAGCCCATCCTCAATAATGCAAAGCCATTTTTGTTCATTATTATACATAGTTTTATTTTTATCCAAGAAAAACTATAAATAGGGGAATACCCCTCATTGTATAGGATTGGATGTTTTACTGTTTTCGTGCGGAAATATATATGCTTATGCTACTCTAATACAATCAAGAGTTGTTTGACTTACCTCAATTGAAGTATGAAGAGTTATTAATCTTATGACATCTACACCTTCAAAATTTTCATTTATGATTTAATAGGAGTAATTTTTATTAGGCTTGATGTTTTTTGCCTTAGTTCAATTAGCAGTTGAAGAAAGTGTTATTAGGATTCATGTTGCTTGAATTATTTATATTAAAGAATACTTGAGATGTTGAATATTTTAATACTCATAGCATTTTTTCATGCTTTGATAAAAGTATTTATTGTAGGTTTTAAGCTATTTGGTATTCCTTAGCAACTGAGATTCTATCTATTAGGCTTAAAACTATTTGGCTTTCTTTGATTAGAGTGTTGAGTAAGGTGCAGCAGGAGTATTGTCGTTGTTGTCAACACAGTCAGTTAGATCTAATAATGCAGTGGAAAGGCAGTTCAAAAGCCATTTTAGATGCAGAGGACAGGAGTTCTAAGGTTTCTCAGAGTATGGACAGTGAGTTTCCAAGAAGACCATAGTGGCCCATTTGCAAAAGATCAAAGAAAAAGACAAGTAAGAAAAGTGTCGCGATATCGTGACATATACAGCAGGCGAGGAAAATTGTCACGATTTCGTGACATGTTCGAGGAGAGAGAAAAAGCTGGAAAAACTGTCATGATTTCGTGACATGTTAGAAGAGAGAAGAAGCACGAAAAATGGTCACAATTTCGCGACATGTTGGAAAAGAGAGAAGAAGAAAGAAAAACTGTCACGATTTTGCGACATGTTAGAAGAGAGAGAAGAAGATTGAAAAACTGTCACGATTTTGCGACATGTTGGAAGAGAAAGAGGAGAGAGAAAAAGATGTCGTGATTTCGTGACATGTTTCATTTTCGTGGTCCAAAGCGAAGAAAAGAGGAGAGAGAAAAAGGTGTCACGATTTCACGACATGTTTCATTTTTGCGGTCCGAAGCGAAGAGGAAGGCAGAGAAAGAAAAAGTGTCACGATATCGCGACATGTCGGGTTTTCGCAACCCGAAGGGAAGAAAAATGCCAAGGAGAAAAAGTGTCATGATTTCACGACATGTCGGGTTTTCGTGACCCGAAAAGGAGATAGAGTGTTTCGAGGCAGAAATGTCACGATTTCGCGACATGTTCCATTTTCACGGGCGAAAGGCAGAGAAAGGCATAAGGCAGCAAAAGTGTCATGATTTTGCGACATGTCATGTCTTCGCGGATGCATGCCAAGAAAAGTGCAAGGAAGCGAAAAGTGTCACGATTTCGTGACATGTCATGTTTTCACTAGTGCATGCCGAGAAGAGTGCAAGGAAGCGAAAAGTGTCATGATTTCGTGACATGTCATGTTTTTGTTGGTGCAAGCCAAGTAAAGCGTATGGAAGCAGAAAGTGTCACGATTTCACGACAAAAACAGAAAGCAAGACTTCAACAGAAGAAGTGTCACGATTTTGAAACAAAATTAGAGAGCAAGTCTTCGAAAGCAGAACTGTCGTGATTTCGTGATAGGATCAAAAAGCAAGTCTTCAACGGTAGAAGCATCACGATTTCGTGACAAAAGCAGAGTAGAAGACTTCGAAAGTAGAAGTGTCATGATTTCGTGACAAAAGCAGAAAGGAAGTTGACGAAGGTAGAAGTGTCGCGATATCATGATATAAGGGAAATCAAATGCTATGAAGACAGAAGTGTCATGATATCATGACAGAAAGAAAGACAAAGGCTTCGAAGATAGAAGTGTCATGATATCGCGATAGAAAGAAAGTCAGAGGCTACGAAGGTAGAAGTGTCGCGATATCATGACAAAAGTAAAAAGGAAGTCTAAAGAGGTAGAAGTGTCACGATATCACGACAAAAGGAAAAAGGAACAGTATAAAGATAGAAATGTCATGATTTCATGACAGGTCGTAAGTGTGCAAGAATAGAAGGTTAACCCAAACATCTTCATGAGTAGAAGCCGATGCAGTTCGATCACAATCGACTAAGATTAGGGTTTGCAGTCGACTAAGATTAGGGTTTGCATTTGCATAATAAGCCGACTAAAATTAGGGTCTTCATCTTGAAAATACTCTTATAAAATGAGGGTTGTTTGGAGATTTGTAGGTTTATTTGGTTGAGTAACGAATCGAGCGATATGCGACTGTAAGAGCGTAGATAACACAGAAGCGATGATAGATGGTGAAGAGCGCAGAGTGAATGCAGAGGCGACAAAGTGCGTAGAGTGAGCAAAGAGTCATGTCAAATTATTCTAAGTGTGGCTGTGAATGCACACAGAGAGCAGAGTGCAAAAAGAGCGGAGATGACAGTTCAGCTGGAATGATGCAGAGTGTGCGAAGCATGTGCACAGAGAAAGCAGAGTGTGTAGAGAGTGTGAGGGGCAAAGTCAATTGCTGATTTCGACTGTAGCAGTGCAGTAGATGCTTGTGTCTTGCGAACAGTGAGAGAGTTCGAGTAAGCTTTAGACCAGTTAGGGTCTTATGAAAATGAAGGTATTTTCTTGTCAAACATTTACATTTAGAATTGAAGTCCAGGTTGCAGCTTGGCATCAGGGGTTGGTGCTCCTTCCAGTAGGTGCTGGTAAATCAGGGGTTAGTGCTCCTTTCTATTGATGTAGATAAATAAGGGGTTGTTGCTCCTTATAGTGGGATTGTAAAGTTGGTGCTTTGCAAGGGGCTAGATTTGGATGGTAGTCCAAGCAACCATTCTTTTTGAGGAGTAGCCTTATTGGTGAACCTCGTTAAATTCCTATGTTGTGTGATGCTCTCTTGTTATGCTTGTTGTTTCTGGTTCTAAGTTTTTATTATTTCAGAATTAAGAGTTGCAGATTTAAGTTTTAAAATGCTTAACTGATTCACCCCCCCTCTTAGTGCCGTACTAAGTATAACAATTGGTATCAGATCCAAGTTCCCTTATCAGGATAAATCAGCTGGGGTTGATCTTGGATTAGTACACAATGGGTAAGAAGAATAGATCCTCCTCCAAAAAGGCATCTCAGTCAGTTTCAGTTCCTGTGGAAGAGAAAAGTGAACTAGAAAAGGTTGAAGAAGTGAATCCTAAAGTATATGATGAAAACCTTGAGGCTGAAGTAGATCTAGAAGGTGAGTTGATCGCTGCACTTGAAGAATTGAATATAGAAAGGAAAAAGAACAAAAGACTGTCCAAGAATTTGGAAGAATATGAGCATGATATTGAAGATCTCTTCTTGCAAATTCATAAAGCCAAGAAAAGAGAAGAAGCTTTGAAGTCACACTTGGATGATAAAAGCGATGTATGCAGCAAACGTGAAGAGGAATCAAACAAATTTCTTAGTGATCTAAATCTACAAGTAGAAGAGTCCAAAATGACTGAAGAAACTCTCAGGTCACAGATCAATGAGAAAGAGATTGGTTGTTGCAAACAAGAGGAAGTGATTGTTTTATTAAAGAAACAACTAGAAGAGGCCAATACAAATCTCAAATTTGAGAAGAGCACAAAGTTGCTAGATAAAATGATAAGCCAACAAAGAAGCTCCACGGATAAGCATGGTCTTGGATATGAAGCTGAACAACCTTCATCTTCCAACTCTATAGAGAAGAAGAAGCTCACTATTGAAGGATCGAAGCAAGAAAAGTTTAAAGCTGAATCTTTAGAAGGAAGAAAATATCAAAGGAGATCTACAGCAAAGCAGCCACAACAAAAGAGGTTCTATCACTCTCACTCTATTCATAATAATACTTTTAATGGCTACTATTTCAGATGCAACCAGTATGGTCACAAGGCAACTTATTGTGGAGTGAATAATAGATCAAAGAATTATGCTTGGTAGAAATACATCTGCGTATCCGAGTGAACACTATGTACAATATTTTCAATGCAATGGTCATGGGCACATAGCAAGGTTTTGTCCAAGCACTTCTGTATCTAATCTAAGGCAAAACAAGTAGATTTCATCGGACGCAAAGAACGCAACACAGGCAGGGAATAAATCAGGTACATAAAAGAAAGAAAAATAATCATTCATCATGGATGAATAAGAGACAACCACACCAGAGAAATGTTCGAGTTCACAAAAAGGTGCAAAATAGGGATGCAGGTGAAAAATCCAATCCCAAGTTCAAGAAATTTTGGAGAAATATAGAAGAAAGGAAATCATGTCTCCTTGGACTGAAGGAGACTACTCCTCTGATGCACTAAGCAACTCCAGGTAGCACATCCTCAGGGGGAGCAATCTTATAGTTTTATTTTAAATGCTCCTATGTATGTGTTTGGGTTTCTGAGGATGAAAGACAAGTAGTTAGGGGGAGTTGTTGTATAGTTGTCGAAGTATGTTTTCAGTTCATGGAATTTTGTGGAAGTGCCTTGAAGGGTGTTGAACTAAATTGAGAGTTGTCATTATTTACAGTATTGTTGTTTGTCTTTGTTGTACTATTGATGGTTTTTCTGGCTCTATCCAAAGTTAAGGATTATAACAGTTCAGATATTTTGGTTAGTGAAAGAATGTTGCTCTAGCCGCATATATGTGTTTCGATAAAAGCAGTGGGTATTTGAACTACACATTGATGTGAATATTGTTAGATCCATTATGATGCAGTAGTGAGAAATATTGAAGTCTGATTATTGATTCATGTTCAGCTCATCAAGATGAGCAACTTTGCTTTGTGAATCATACCTATCCGAGGTCCAGAAGTATGAGTTTGAGTAAGGTGCATTATAGTTGGCCGTGAAGTGGTTAACAAAATATTGTTTTCTGATTCGAACAATTGACAGTAAGGTGTGACCAGCGATGACTGCAAAAAACATAGACCAAGCTGAAAATGAAAAAAAAAAGGATTTGGTTGGTGTTGTGATACTGTGTTTGATGCTTGCATAGAATTGACAGTAAAATTACAGTGTTGGTACAGTATTGGACAAAAGTTGGTACAAGTGTGAGTCACTTGTCAATTTTGTTGACAGATGTGAAATCAACATTTTTGATTGGAAGCTTACTGTATCTGACAGCTACCAGATCAGATAGTGTGCAGGCAGTATGCATGGTAGCACGAATTCAGGCTAATCCCAAGGAGACTCATGTGACAGCTTTATAGTGGTTGATTTCTGAAATATCATTGGAGGCAAAATGATTGTTTGTGGTTTCGCTTTCAAAAGTGGTTGGTTGAATGCATCAAGGTTTTATGATTTGAGAGTTGTGTTTAAACCTTGTGTTATAAGCATTTTTGTTGAAGCCCATTGGTTGTGCAAAGAACTTGAACTTGAGTTAGGGAAAAACATTTTGAGTTGGTTGATACATGCTTCGACTAGGGTATGTGATAAAGAGTTTCTCATTGAGGTGATTGGTTGAGTAGAGTTGATTGAGCCTAGTCAAGTGATTGGATGCATGTGGTTGTTCAAGTTCCATAAAATAAAATTTCCTTGATTTGAGTTGAGATTGAGATTTGAGAATAGAAGATATTAAGTCTCTAACAATTCTCTTTATGCTTCTATAAAGTGGATTTGGTTTAAGACTGCCATTCATTATTGAGTTCATTATGAGTACTACTTGAGCATGATTGATTGAGCCTTTGAAGAAGGCCTTTGGGAAATATTTGAGGAAAATGCTGGGACAGATTTGAGGACAGTGTTGGGACAGGTTTCTAGAGTAGATTTGGGCAAGTTCTTGATGAGATTGCTAGAGAAGATTTGGGCAAGTTCTTGGTGAGCTTGTTAGACCAGATTTGGACAGTTTCTGTGTGAGCCTACTAAGCAGGTTCTTAGTGAGCCCATTAACAGAGCTTTGGGTGGAGACAGATTGGTCGAGTGGTTAAACTTCCCAAGAATTGGCTAACCATAGGGATCACATTTTCAGGGGGAGCATTTAAATATTTGATTATCTTTTTGCTCATGATCATGATTTTTGCTAAGTGTAGTGTATTCAATTTTGCCTAAAAATGTTGTGCATGGACTTAGGGGGAGTCTGCAGTAGCCCTTTGGTATTATTGTCAAAGGGGGAGAAGAGTTACAAGAAATTGCACTTGTGTTGCCAACAATTCCAAAGGGGGAGATTGTTGAGTAAGGTGCAGCAGGAGTATTGTCATTGTTGTCAACACAGTCAGTTAGATCTAATAATGCAGTGGAAAGGCAGTTCAAAAGCCATTTTAGATGTAGAGGACAGGAGTTCTAAGGTTTCTCAGAGTATGGACAGTGAGTTTCCAAGAAGACCATAGTGGCCCATTTGCAAAAGATCAAAGAAAAAGACAAGTAAGAAAAGTGTCGCGATATCGTGACATATACAGCAGGTGAGGAAAACTGTCACGATTTCGCGACATGTTCGAGGAGAGAGAAAATTTTGGAAAAACTGTTGCGATTTCGCGACATGTTAGAAGAGAGAGAAGAAGCACGAAAAACGGTCATGATTTCGCGACATGTTGGAAAAGAGAGAAGAAACACGAAAAACGGTCGTGATTTTGTGACATGTTAGAAGAGAGAGAAGAAGATTGAAATACTATCACGATTTTGTGACATGTTGGAAGAGAAAGAGGAGAGAGAAAAAGATGTCGCGATTTCGTGACATGTTTCATTTTCGCGGTCCAAAGCGAAGAAAAGAGGAGAGAGAAAAAGGTGTCGCGATTTCGTGACATGTTTCATTTTCGCGGTCCAAAGCGAAGAGGAAGGCAGAGAAAGAAAAAGTGTCACGATTTCACGACAGGTTCGAAGAGAAAGCGCCAAGGAGAAAAAGTGTCGCGATATCGCGACATGTCGGGTTTTCACAACCCGAAGGGAAGAAAAGTGCCAAGGAGAAAAAGTGTCACGATTTCGTGACATGTCGGGTTTTTGTGACCCAAAAAGGAGATAGAGTGTTCAGAGGTAGAAATGTCACGATTTTGCGACATGTTCTATTTTCGTAGGCGAAATGCAGAGAAAGGCATAAAGCAATAAAAGTGTCACGATTTCACGACATGTCATGTCTTCACGGATGCATGCCAAGAAAAGTGCAAGGAAGCAAAAAGTGTTGCGATTTTGCGACATGTCATGTTTTCGTTGGTGCATGCCGAGATGAGTGCAAGGAAGCGAAAAGTGTCACGATTTCACGACATGTCATGTTTTCACTGGTGCAAGCCAAGTAAAGCATACGAAAGCAGAAAGTGTCATGATTTCATGACAAAAAAAGAAAGCAAGACTTCAACAGAAGAAGTGTCATGATTTCGTGACAAAAGCAGAGAGCAAGTCTTCGGAAGCAGAATTGTCATGATTTTACGACAGGATCAGAGAGCAAGTCTTCAACGGTAGAAGCGTCGTGATTTCATGACAAAAGCAGAGTAGAAGACTTCAAAAGCAGAAGTGTCATGATTTTGTGACAAAAGCAGAAAGGAAGTCGATGAAGGTAGAAGTGTCGCGATATCGCGATATAAGGAAAATCGAAGGCTACGAAGACAAAAGTGTCACGATATCATGACAAAAAGAAAGACAAAGGCTTCGAAGACAGAAGTGTCATGATATCACGACAGAAAGAAAGTCAGAGGCTACAAAGGTAGAAGTGTCACGATATCATGACAAAAGTAAAAAGGAAGTCTAAAGAGGTAGAAGTGTCGTGATATCGCGACAAAAGGAAAAAGGAACAATATAGAGACAAAAATGTCACGATTTTATGATAGGTCATAAGTGCACAAGAACATAAGGTTAACCCGAACATCTTCATGAGTAGAAGCCGACGCAGTTCGATCATAGTCAACTAATATTAGGGTTTGCAGTCGACTAAGATTAGGGTTTGCATTTGCATAATCAACCGACTAAAATTAGGGTCTTCATCTTAAAAATACTCTTATAAAAGGAGGGTTGTTTGGAGATTTGTAGGTTGAGTTGGTTGAGTAACAAATTGAGTGATATGCGGTCGTAAGAGCACAAATAGCGTAGAAGCGGTGATAGATGGTGAAGAGTGCAAAGTGAATGCATAGGCAGCAAAGTGAGCAGAGTGAGCAAAAAGTCATGTTGAATTATTCTAAGTGTGGCTGCGAATGCACACAGAAAGCAGAGTGCAAAAAGAGAGAAGATGATAGTTTGGCTGGAACGACGCAGAGTGTGCGAAGCATGTGCGCAGAGAAAGCAGAGTGTGCAGAGAGTGTGAGGGGCAAAGTCAATTGCTGATTTTGGATGTAGCAGTGCAGTAGATGCCTGTGTCTTGCGAATAGTGAGAGAGTTTGAGTAAGCTTTAGACCAGTCAGGGTCTTGTGAAAATGAAGGTATTTTCCTGTCAAACATTTACATTTAGAATTGAAGTCCAGGTTGCAGCTTGGCATCAGGGGTTGGTGCTCCTTCCAGTAGGTGCTGGTAAATCAAGGGTTGGTGCTTCTTTCTATTGATGCAGATAAATAAAGGGTTGTTGCTCCTTCCAGTGGGTGCTGGTAAATGATTGTAAAGTTGGTGCTTTGCAAGGGGCTGGATTTGGATGGTAGTCCAAGCAGCCATTCTTTTTGAGGAGTAGCCTTATTGGTGAACCTCGTTAAATTCTTGTGTTGTGTGATGCTCTCTTGTTATGCTTGTTGTTTCTGGTTCTAAATTTTCATTATTTCATAATTAAGAGTTGCAAATTTAAGTTTTAAAATTCTTAACTAATTCACCCCCCCTCTCAATGCCATACTAAGTATAACATAGAGTGTTGATAATGTTGTATAATTTGCATTTACTACATCTCTTCTTTGTAGCTTCAATTGAATAGTTTGTTAGGCTTTGCTTGCACTAGGTGGCCTATGCTTATGCAACTTAAAGTAATGTTGTTAGCTAGTATTTGGCCACACTTAAATCGATATTTATAAAACTTTTTCTTCTCATCCATTTTTCTTTTCTCAACAATAATTTAACAAGGAACCATCCTTCTCCATAGGTTTACTTAGAAGCAATTCTAAGATGTCCAATCTTGGATTTGATATAGGGTATAAATTCATACCTAGGTAGATCAAAGAATCAAGAGTTTCTATAGGTGTATGTTTGATCTCATAGCTAACTAGGGTTTGATAAATGAGAAAATAGACCTTTCTGAATGTTGGTCATGATATTGGGTCAATATGCCCCCTAAGGCATAGTCATTTGCAACTATGTATAGAAATAAAAGTTTGTGAGAATTGGGTGGTATAAGCACTAGAGGTGACATGAGATAATATTCTATGACATGAAACACAACTTGACATTTGTCATCCCATTTAAATACATATTTTCTTAAAAACTTGGTGAAAAGTTAAAATTTATTAGTAAGCTAGGAGATAAATCTTATAATGGCTTAGATCTTGCCTTAGAGACTATTAAGTTGGATCAATTTTTTAGGGGGTGGCATATTGATAATAGCTAATATTTTTTTAACATCTACTAATATATCCTAGGATATTTCTCGATGTCATTCCAAAAATGCACTTTTGAGGCTTTAGGCATAACTTGTATTCTATTATCCTTTCAAAAATACAACTAAGGTATCGAATAACATCTTCATGTTTGAGTGATTTACCAAGAAGGTCATCTATATAAATTTTCATTATGTTATGCATTAGATCACGAACGATATATGTCATTTTTGATTGATATGTAGCCCCTACATTCTTCATACCAAAGGGCATGATATGGTAACAAAAGTTTCATCATGAGCTAGTGAAAATTATTTTATGTTGGTCCTTAAGACCTATTTTAATTTAATTATATCTTGAAAACCCACTGATTAACACTTTAACTTCACCCTCTATTATGAATTCGATGATCATGTCAATATTAGATAAAAGTCATGTTTGGAACATGCCTTATTAATGTTCAAAAATTGTGTACAAATCTTGATGTTTTTAGTCTTCTTGGAAATTAAAAAAATGTTGGAAATCTAGTCATAATAGTATACAACTTTAAAAATCCAACATTGAGGAGCCTTTGTAGATCCTCCTTGATAAGGAAGGTGATTTTAGGTGCATCTTCCATAACTTTTTCTTTATAGGTTTTGCACTACGACTGAGAACTAAGTGTTGGATACCAAATAAGGGTCTAGAATAGGAAAAGATGTCTTTAAATTATTTTAATAGATTGATAAATTTATTATGTTCTATCATGGCAAAAAAAATTCTAACTTCTGAATTTTGAGATCGTCTAGTGTCCCAATGTTGGCATCTATGGTCTCTTCAATTAAAATTATGAGACTTGTCTTCCAATTGAAGAGGGGATGGTAAGACACCTAGGTTTTCTAAAACTGTAGGGTCTACGAAAGTGTGATTATTAGTACATTTTTGTTATACTACTACATTAGAAATTGGGAAAAAATCCTTCAAAATAAAAATAATTCTAATCTAGATAGTTTTGGGAAATTGATCAGATTTCTAGAACAAAATCACATTCTCCATCTTCCTAATCACAAGAGTATTTGTCAATGATCAACTTAGGGTATTCTAAGGTTAAGCAATTTACCCTAACATATTGTGTAAATTAAAAATTAAAAGGATTTATATGAATGAGATGTGATGATTCATAGTCATTATCACTATAATATAGTCTTATCAAGGAGATAATGCTAACTAGAGAGGCTTGGTCAAAATGATATTCATGTTAAAATACTTATTTCTTATTAGAATAAGACCCAAAATAGGCATACATTATCCCATAATACCTTGGTTAAATATTAGTTTATAAGGACTTTATAATATTGTGTTCATGCAAACCCAAGACTTTACCTTAATATCCCATATTAACTAGCATTTAGTTTGGGATCGGATATACATTTGATAAGAAGCATGAGGTATACTATTACCTAAATAGATAGTGATTATTTCCACCTATTTTGTCATAATTGAAAATTATAGCACAAATAAAGAAGCAACTCCCTATCAAAACTATTTCTCTTGAAGAACACAAGCTTATACTGAGAGGGGGGGGTGAACAGTATAAGACCACTTTTTACTTTCTTTCCAAACCAATATCAATTAATGTCCTTAATTGCAATAACCAAATATAGCAGTGTGCATTAATAACTCAGATAGCAGTAGTAAGCAAGAGCACAAGTCACCACACACAATTGAGACACAAGATTTAACGTGGTTCCCCCAATGTGGGGTACTCCACAAGCTGATCTCCTTATAATATTTCACACAAAAATATCCAATACAATGATTTCTTTGATCTGCTCAAAGCTAGGCAATAACAAGTTCACACAAAACTTGTCCAAATATGAATAACAAGTTCACATAAAACTTGTCCAACTCTGAATAACAAGCTCACACAGAACCTGTCCAAAATTAAATAACAAGCTCACACAGAACTTGTCCAATGCTGAATAACAAGCTCACACAAAACCTATCCAATGCTGAATAACAAGCTCACAACCAATCTAAATAACAAGCTCACACAACCTATCCAATGCTGAATAACAAGCTCACACAAAACTTATCCAAAGTCATAACAAGCTCACACAGAACTTGTCCAATGTCTAATAACAAGCTCACAAAGAACTTGTCCAAATCTGCTCCAACAAGCTCACTAAGAACTTGTCCAAATATGCTCTAGCAAGCTCACCAAGAACTTGCCCAAAATCTGCTTCAACAAGCTCACCAAGAACTTGTCCAAATCTTCTCTAGCAAGCTCACCAAGAACTTGCCCAAAATATGTCCAACAAGCTCACCAAGAACTTGTTCAAATCTGTCCCAAAACTATCCACAAAGCTATCCTCAAAACTATCCACAAAGTTGTCCCAAAACTGTCCACAAAGGCCTTCTCAAAGGCTCAATCAATCATGCACAAGTAGCACTCAAATCTCATCCACAAATCTATCAAGGCAAAGCTTCAAAGATGAACTCAACAATGAATGGCAATGTACTCTTCAATGAATGACAACAATGATCCACAATGATCTCAACTCAACTCAAATCAACTTCATAGAAGCATAAAGAGAATTGTTAGAGACTCAATATGTTCTAATCTCACTCTCAACCCAAATCAATCTCAACTCAACTCAATTCAACTCATAGAAGCATAAAGAGAATTGTTAGAGACTCAATATGTTCTAATATCACTCTCAACCCAAATCAATATCAACTCAACTCAAGTCTTATAGAACCATAAAGAGAATTGTTAGAGACTCAATATGTTCTAAACTCAATCACCACAAGGGACAACTCTCTCTCACACAACCCTAGTCCAAGTATGTATCAACCAACTCAAATATTTCCAACAATGCTCAACCACAAATCTCACATAACAATGATACTCATGTTCTTTTCTAACTCATGTTCTTTCACAACCAATGGGCTTCAACAACTATGCTTATAAAACAAGGTTTAAACACAACTCTCAATTCAGAAAACCTTGAAGCATTCAACCAACCACTTTCGAAAAGGAAACCACAAACAATCCTTTTCCCTCCAATGATATTTCAGAAATCAACCACCATAAACAATCAATAGGAGAATGTGCCCATACCTTTTATGAAGATGAAGAAACCCCTTTGGAAATCTGCCACACTCAACACACTTTGAAAAGAACAAAACAACCTTCACTTGAACCCTTTTACAAAAACAGAAATATCTCTTTATGTACACCTTATTTCTCCTTCTAAATAGAATAATCAAATAGCCCTCGAAATAAGCTTTCCAACGATATATAATATGATATACTTCTAAAAGGAAAATCACCAGAAATATTTCCTTTTCACAACATGCATTTCAAACCTTATCTCTCCTAGGCAACCTTAGAAAAATAAAATATTATTAAAAATTAAAACTTGCCTTTTAACCTCAGCGGGATTCGATCCCCTGTCGCTGCCCTTGCACAACTCAAACGATGGTGCCAACAACCACGTGAGCCACCGCTCACACAACACCAAGAGCGCAAGACTTCCTTCTTGCCTCCTATGAACTTGCCCTCAAAAATCACATGCGCAAAAAGGTTCTCCCTTTTCCTTGCAAAAACCAGCACCGGTGGGTTTCGAACTCGGATCTATTGGCGCTTCAACACCCTACGCACTTTCCTCTTGCCGCTAGGCCACAAGCGCCTATGGCGCTTGGTAAGGGACTTCCCTTACCCTTCTTCCTCCTCTCTTCGATGGACTCGAACGAATTCTTCCCCCTTTCGCTGCCTTAGCGAATCGAAAGCTTTGCACTCTCCACACCACGTTGTACCTTGGCAAATCGATCGCAAATTAAATGTCGAGTCCTTAGGCTTTTGAAAAACATTTGATGGCATATTAATATATGCCTCCCTTCAAAATTTTTGACGTCGGCTATAGATATTATGTGCCTCCTCCTTTTGACGTCGAAAATAAATAAAATATTAATTTTTAATTTTAATTTTAAATTTAAATTTTAATTAATTAAAATTTAAACTTAAATCTTTAAAATTAAATATCTCCATCACCGGGACACCTTTTTCGATGAAACGAAAGCCCAAACCGGGTTTTAAGAAAAACCCATTTCAAATCTGCCATCCATGGTTTTAAATAAAACCTTTTATTTTTCCCTGCCTTGGTTTTCACAAAAACCTTATAAATTTCCATGCTTTCCAAAATGTCATAAATGCTTATATATGAAATACTTTGGCCACCAAAACCAAATGTGATCCATGTGACATCAATGAAAACATAAAATACCTCAAATTGCCAACAATCTCCCCCTTTGTCATTGATGGCAACACCTCTAATGCAAACACCACAATCACTCCAAAAACCATCTTTGAGAATCAAAGTTGCTCCCCTGACTTAATGCTCTCTTTGGAGGCTGCTCCCCCTAACTCAATGCTCTCTTTGGAGGCTGCTCCCCCTAACTCAATACTCTCTTTGGAGGCTCTCTCCCTTTGACATCAATGGCAAAAGGGACACCTATGGGGCTAAAATATGTGACTCTTAAGTTTAGCCCCCTCACCACCTTCTCTTTTGAGGTGATTAATTTTGGGGTGGGAGTACTTTTACTCCCATATCACTTTGTTTCTTTCCTCTATCAATTTCCTTCCATGTTTTTTTGATATCCTTCTCTTGATGAATTACTTGATCTTCTTGTCTAGAACCTGTTTGACCTTCTTGCTTTGAACCTGTTTGACTTCCTTGCCTTGAACCTATTTGGAATTGAGTCCTACACCATATTGCAATATGCCCAAAGTTATTGCAATTAAAACACTTGATATTGTAGCCTTTGGATGGTGCCCATATCCTGAAATCTTTCTTGAAATAATTTCCATATCCATTCCTTTCTTGAACCCTGTATTGTGAAGTTCTATTTTCATGACCATTATGACCATGACTTCTGAATTGTGTAGCTCTAAAACCAAAACCATATTGCTCATTTCCTTTGCACTGAGAAGCTCTATGACCAATCCTGTTGCATGAGAAGCAATGTCCCTAAAAATCATACCTTCTTCCTTTGAAGTTTCTTCTAGCAAAATCAAACTTCTTTGATCCATGAATTCTGCAATGTATAGCCCTGTGTCCAAATCCATTACAAGAAAAACAATGTCCTTGAAAAGCCCTTTGTTCATGCCTTGGTTCCTCATACCTTTCTTGACCATTATCCCTATGATCATCTTCAACTTGTGCATTGCATTCTTGAACCTTCTTTGTAGTATCTAAATCCTCTTCCTTAGTTTCTTCCTTGTTTTCCTCTTCAAGTATTTCTCTTTCTTTTGAACTTGATTCACCTATCTCAAAACAAGATCCAAACTGAATATTTTGAGCCATAGGAACTTTGGAACTTTCCTCACAAGTCTTAGGTGCTTCCTTGCTTTCATATTTTAGAACTTCCTTCCTTTTGCCCCAATGTCCCCCCCTCACTTCCTTTAGATCAACTGAGATATTATCCTCTTGTTTAACTTCTTCTGTTTGGAGTGAATGTTCTTCTTCTACTTCTTTTATCCCATAGAAAAAACCTTCTTCATCTTCACTGTCACTAAGATCATTATAATCTTCTATAGCAAACAAACTCTCAAGATTTCTTTGACCATGCCTGTTTCCTTGATGTGTCATCTCATCTTCACTATCACTGAAACCATTGCAATATCCTGATCTGTGATCTCTTTGACCACACACAAAGCACTATTCTCTTTCACCTTCTATTCCTAGGAATAGATGTTCTTCCTTTTCATCATCTGATTTATCTCTATCACTATGATCTGAGCTATCACTTGCTTCTACAATGTAGTAAGATTTCTTTGCCTTACAAAAAATTTTCTTCTTCTCATACCTATTTTGCTTGAATCTGTCATCTTTGTCATGCTTATGCTTTCCATCTTCTTTTCTTCTATGACCCTATTTTTCATCATCACTATTTTCTTCATGTGGACACTTGTATGCATAGTGACCAAGATCACCACACTTGTAGCATCCGACTTTCCTTATATCTCTAAAATTCCTTGAGTCCTTATTCCTTTTGATGAAGTTAGCTTCCTCATCATTTTCTAAAACTCTATCTATTTCTGAAACTTTCCCTTTCTCTTTTTTTGAAGCCTTGAATGCAATCTCTTTTATTGGAGCTTGATGCTTACTTACCCTCATCTCATAAGCTGTGAGAGTACCTTGCAATTCTTCCATTGTTAGCTTGTTGATATCCATTGTTTCTTCTATTGCTGAAACCTTAGAATCATATTTCATGGGAAGTGATCTCAAAACCTTTTGAGTAACTTTTGATTCTTTCATCTCAAAACCTAGGCCTCTCATGGTGTTAGTAATCTCATCAACTCGAAGTAAAAACTTTGCAATATCTTCAGAATCTTCCATTTTCAATTCCTCAAATATTTTTCTATGAGTTTGTAGTTTTGCCAACTTTACCTTGGAATCTCCTTCATAAGTATTCCACAACTTGGTCCACATTTCATTAGCTGAAGTACATACCATGACCTTTGCAAAATCTATCTCACGTAGCCCACTCAAAATACAATTCATTGCTCTTGCATTTATCTCAACCAATTTCCTGGTAGTCTTATCTTCCTCAGGATCACCTTCAACCCTATACTCTTTTTCAACCATCTGCCATACCTCATATCCTTGTGATATCAAGTAGTTCTTCATCCTCATGCTCTAGAAAGCATAATTGTTACCATCAAACAATGGAGCCTTATTTGTAGATAATCCATTCTGTGAAGCCATTTGTGTTCTTGTAGAATCTACCCTCAAGTTGTTAGCCTTTTCGAAGGAACCCGCTTTGATACCAATTGAAGAACACAAGCTTATACTGAGAGGGGGGTGAACAATATAAGACCACTTTTTACTTTCTTTCCAAACCAATATCAATTAATGTCCTTAATTGCAATAACCAAATATAGCAAGTGTGCATTAATAACTCAGATAGCAGTAGTAAGCAAGAGCACAAGTCACCACACACAATTGAGACACAAGATTTAACGTGGTTCCCCCAATGTGGGGTACTCCACAAGCTGATCTCCTTATAATATTTCACACAAAAATATCCAATACAATGATTTCTTTGATCTGCTCAAAGCTAGGCAATAACAAGTTCACACAGAACTTGTCCAAATCTGAATAACAAGTTCACACAGAACTTGTCCAACTCTGAATAACAAGCTCACATAGAACCTATCCAAAATTGAATAACAAGCTCACAAGAACTTGTCCAATGCTAAATAACAAGCTCACATAGAACCTATCCAATGTTGAATAACAAGCTCACACAGAACCTGTCCAATGTTGAATAACAAGCTCACACAGAACCTATCCAATGCTAAATAACAAGCTCACACAAAACATGTCCAATGCTGAATAACAAGCTCACACAGAACTTGTCCAAATATACTCCAACAAGCTCACTAAGAACTTGTCCAAATATGCTCTAGCAAGCTCACCAAGAACTTGCCCAAAATGCTTCAACAAGCTCACCAAGAACTTGTCCAAATCTGCTCTAGCAAGCTCACCAAGAACTTGCCCAAAATCTGCTTCAACAAGCTCACCAAGAACTTGTCCAAATATTCTCTAGCAAGCTCACCAAGAACTTGCCCAAAATCTGTCCAACAAGCTCACCAAGAACTTGTTCAAATCTATCCCAAAACTGTCCACAAAGCTATCCTCAAAACTATCCACAAAGCTATCCCAAAATTATCCACAAAGGCCTTCTCAAAGGCTCAATCAATCATGCACAAGTAGCACTCAAATCTCATCCACAAATCTATCAAGGCAAAGCTTCAAAGATGAACTCAACAATGAATGGCAATGTACTCTTCAATGAATGACAACAATGATCCACAATGATCTCAACTCAACTCAACTCAAATCAACTTCATAGAAGCATAAAGAGAATTGTTAGAGACTCAATATGTTCTAATCTCACTCTCAACCCAAATCAATCTCAACTCAACTCAATTCAACTCATAGAAGCATAAAGAGAATTGTTAGAGACTCAATATGTTCTAATCTCACTCTCAATCCAACTCAAGTCTTATAGAACCATAAAGAGAATTGTTAGAGACTCAATATGTTCTAAACTCAATCACCACAAGGGACAACTCTCTCTCACACAACCCTAGTCCAAGTATGTATCAACCAACTCAAATGTTTCCAACAATGCTCAACCACAAATCTCACATAACAATGATACTCATGTTCTTTTCTAACTCATGTTCTTTCACAACCAATGGGCTTCAACAACTATGCTTATAAAACAAGGTTTAAACACAACTCTCAATTCAGAAAACCTTGAAGCATTCAACCAACCACTTTCGAAAAGGAAACCACAAACAATCCTTTTCCCTCCAATGATATTTCAGAAATCAACCACCATAAACAATCAATAGGAGAATGTGCCCATACCTTTTATGAAGATGAAGAAACCCCTTTGGAAATCTGCCACACTCAACACACTTTGAAAAGAACAAAACAACCTTCACTTGAACCCTTTTACAAAAATAAAAATATCTCTTTATGTACACCTTATTTCTCCTTCTAAATAGAATAATCAAATAGCCCTCGAAATAAGCTTTCCAATGATATATAATATGATATACTTCTAAAAGGAAAATCACCAAAAATATTTCCTTTTCACAACATGCATTTCAAACCTTATCTCTCCTAGGCAACCTTAGAAAAATAAAATATTATTAAAAATTAAAACTTGCCTTTTAACCTCAGTGGGATTCGATCCCCTGTCGCTGCCCCTGCACAACTCAAACGGTGGTGCCAACAACCACGTGAGCCACCGCTCACACAACACCAAGAGCGCAAGACTTCCTTCTTGCCTCCTACGAACTTGCCCTCAAAAATCACATGCGCAAAAAGGTTCTCCCTTTTCCTTGCAAAAACCAGCGCCGACGGGTTTCGAACTCGGATCTGCTGGCGCTTCAACACCCTACGCACTTTCCTCTTGCCGCTAGGCCACAAGCGCCTATGGCGCTTGGTAAGGGACTTCCCTTACCCTTCTTCCTCCTCTCTTCGATGGACTCGAATGAATTCTTCCCCCTTTCGCTGCCTTAGTGAATCGAAAGCTTTGCACTCTCCACACCACGTTGTACCTTGGCAAATCGATCGCAAATTAAATGTCGAGTCCTTAGACTTTTGAAAAACATTTGATGGCATATTAATATATGCCTCCCTTCAAAATTTTTGACGTCGGCTATAGATATTATGTGCCTCCTCCTTTTGACGTCGGAAATAAATAAAATATTAATTTTAAATTTTAATTTTAATTAATTAAAATTTAAACTTAAATCTTTAAAATTAAATATCTCCATCATCGGGACACCTTTTTTGACGAAACGAAAGCCCAAACCAGGTTTTAAGAAAAACCCATTTCAAATCTGCCATCCATGGTTTTAAATAAAACCTTTTATTTTTCCTGCCTTGGTTTTCACAAAAACCTTATAAATTTCCATGCTTTCCAAAATGTCATAAATGCTTATATATGAAATACTTTGGCCACCAAAACCAAATGTGATCCATGTGACATCAATGATCCATGTGACATCAATGACAACATAAAATACCTCAAATTGCCAATATCCTCTTTGTAACTACAAGATAATCCTAGTGTTTATGGGAAAGGAGGAAGCTTGGCTAGGTCCATAAAAGTTTGTTTATTATTTGAATTTTAATTATTATTAGTTGTAATAGGTTTATTATTATTTTACATTAGATTTTGTTTATTAGGATATTTATTTATGTGAAGTGGGTTTAATGCTTCAATGACTAAATACTTAGGCAATAAAAAATTAGTAGATGAGTTTGATAGATTAGGAGAGTTGATATGACGAAGACAAAGGTTTTCCTTTTGAATTTGAACATCAATTACTTTGCAATATTTAAAGGTCTTGGATTCAATATAAATATTATAGGCTTAACCCTTGTATTTATACTTGAGACACTTATGTAAAGTAGATGGGGCAACCTTTATTTCATGAATGCAAGTCCTACCTAATTAAATATTATAGTATAGAACACAATGCATGACATAGAATAAAGTGTTCAGAGTGTGGGACCATACTTTAAGAGGTGATACTATTGTACCACTAGCCTCACATTCCACATTGTCAAAATCCTCTATCACTAAGTCATATTTCTCAAGATCATTCTTAGACAAGCTAAAGTGGCTAATAAATTTTATAGGACATACATCCAATCCAAAGGTATTATTGAATAAAATTTCCTTAGTGAACTTATAATGGTTTTGATATACAATGGTGAGTCTCCATCCAAGGAGGATCGAGGAATATCATCGTCATAGAAATAGGCATTGGTGTAATTTACCTAAATTGATCCAATAATAGAAAAACACTCATTGGGGTTTAGGTTTTAAGAAATCATGCATTCACTCAAGAATTTGATAAATGTTATAGTAAAGTAGTTTAAAGCATGTGAGATCATAGGCCATATGAGATAATCCTTGTTTTTATCCTATATAGTTATCCAACCATACTCCAATTACCAAAGTATAGTGTACAACTCTACCCTCCATAGGATTGGACTATTCCAAAATATCAATAGGTAGGGTAAGACTTGGGAAGTTAAAAAATAAAAAAATTTACTAGAGTTTTTCAAGTTGTTAAAGCAAATCATTAACACTCTTTATCTTTATTCTAGATTATTATTGAAATACTAAAGGAGGTCTTTTAGATTTACTATATTGTTTTGATCAAAGGACTAAAATAGATCCTAATGGTTGACTGATTAGTGATGGTTCTATAGGTATATTCTTTTATTATTGTCTTGTGTTAGCGTAGACATATAAGACATGACTAATATAGCAAGAAGAAACAACATTACAATTTTTTTTTTATTAAGAGGTAGTACATTATGATAACTGATATTATTGGCTATACTCTATTAATTTTGAATTGTATAGTTAGGCATCTAATTTTGGAAATATTATGATATTAATTTGATAAAGATTGATATTATGGTAGAAAGAGACTCATCTAACCTCATGTATTTTATTTTATGATTTTATTGTGTTGGATTTCCTAGGATGATCTTTTGGATATTCTTAGTAGCATTAATATTATTGAATTTTAGATGGCACATTCCAATTGTTGACTATTCCATCATTTCCTAGGATGATATTTGGAGATTCTTAGTAGCATTAATATTGTTTAATTTTAGATGGCACATTCCAATTGACTATTCCATCATTCCCTACCTCATGCAAGAGGTAATTTTATTTTCTTTGCAAAGTCCAACTTTACATCTAAGTTGTGTACACTCTCCTTTATGTTTTTTCTACAAATTCCAACTTTAGATCTAGGTTATGTACACTCTCCCCTTTGTTTTTTTTGTATAGTTCAAATTCAAATCCATGTTATGTACACTATCTATTTTATTCTATCTACAAATTCTAGCTTTAGATTTAGGTTGTGCACACTCTCCTTTTTGTTTTCTCTATAAATTCTATCTTCTTATCCAGGTTGTGTACACTATCCCTTTTTATTTATATTTAAGGTGAAGCTTTAGATTTAGGTTGTGTACATTCTTCCTTTTATTTTATATACAAAGTCTAGATTTATATTTAGGTTGTGTACACTCTCTCTTTTGTTTTATCTACAAATTCTAGCTTCATATCTAGGTTGTGTACACTATCCCTTTTGTTTTATATGTAAAGTGGAGATTTAGATCTAGTTTGTGTACACTCTAGCTTTAATTTTCTTTACAAATTCTAGCTTCAGATCTAAAGCTTATCTAGTATGGACCCTCCTAGGTTATGTTGTGTCATTTTATTGTAGATCTCATTAGATATAGTCCCCTTTAGGTTTTGCTATGGGATTTTATTATAGAGATCACCTGATCTAGTCCCTCTAGGCTTTGGCTAAGGTATTTTGTTGTAGAGTTCATTCAATCTAGTCCCTCCTAGGTTTAGCTATGGGATTTTATTGCAAAGCTCATATGATTTGGACCCTCCTATGTTATGCTATGGGATTATAATATAGAGCTCATCTGATTTGGTCCCTCTTGGGTTTTACTATAGGTTTTTATTAGATCTTCTCCAATTTGGCCATTTCTAGGTTTTGCTAAGGATATTTGTTATAGAGTTCATCTAATGTAGATCCTCCTAGGTTATGTTATAGGTTTTATCAATATTTATTTGGTGAATAATACAAGGTGTAATATTCCATTCAAGAAAAAGATGTCTAGGAGGTAAGAGCATGAGGTAACAATCTACTCAATTTATGCAATGATATAATAGGAGATATAGATAGTCTGATCAATGGGAAATAATCCAATAATAAGAATGAAGATACAAATAAAAATGAAAATGAGAATATTATTTTATAAAAGGCTTTGAACTCTAAGAAGGTGCCACATAATGGGATTGATTGAAGCACTAGAAGAAGCCAAGAAGGGGAGGAGGATAAAAAATAAGAGATATTAATAGATTAGCATGGATTAAAAGATCTAATGAAATATTTTGTAGGAGGATTACTGAAGGAAAATTCTCATAAATCATTGCAAGAAAGTATAAACCCATTGAATATAGAAAGAAAAGATAATAGAAGTTGTGTTGAGAAAATGAAGGGAAAGAAAAAAGTGGATGAGAATAAAGAACAATGATTATTGATCTCGAATTAAACAAATGAGAATGGAATAGTTTTAATTATACTAGAAAAAGTTTATGAAAGAGCATATCATGGGCTAAATAATACCTTGATATTAAAAATTAAAGGTTCTAGACCAACTAGTGACCATATTGGGAAGTGGTCATTTAATTGATGAAGAATAAAAGGGAATGTGGATTTTTCCTTCCTTCCATAAGTATTCTTCCTATATTTTTTCATTAATATATAATATTGTTTTTAATTCCTTTTTAGGAGGTCCATGTTTCATGGGAATATCAATACTATACCTTAATAAAAGGGTATTGATATTTAATCTAGATACTATGAAGATAGATGTGGATCTAATTTGGGTAAGACTCCCTACTTTACCTGTATAATTCTAGGAGGAAGAAATATTTGAAAGTATAGACAATTCAATTCCTTCGATCAATTTCTTTACATATATTATGTCACAAGTGAAAGAAAGAGGGTATTCTTTGCTAGAATGTGTGTAATGGTATAATTAGGAAAGAAAATCCTAGTGTAGAAATAAAAATGTGTTGTTTGTATATATTTCATAAAAGATGTTACAAATGATTACAATCATTCACAAATTGTCACTATGGGCTTACAATTGGGATTTCTAAGGCGAAAAGATCCCTTTTTCACAAAAATACAGTTAATGACACCAAAACATATTCCAATCCACCTCAAAGTGTGGGTGGGTTTGTATCGTATTTGAAGGCTCGACCACCCTGATTTTATGCATTCATGTAGATCCTACATAGTTAAATTAAATAGATTAGTAACGTCAAACGGGCCTACCTCAATCAGGTCCAAATATAGGAAAGGTGTAAGAAAATACAAAATTTACAAAAATTAATTAAAACAAAAAAGAATGATGAAAAATATTGCAAAATAAATAGATATTTACCTTCATCACCATTTGTAATTGTCTGATACTGACTATTTTTATTCTATGACTACCATAGTTTCTAGAATGAGACCTCCAAGGGGGTGGTTATCCTAACTATAGGTCACTAGAGGGGTGATAATATTTAATAAAAGCCATCAGGGGGTGACAAAAAATATATTTGCTACTCAGATCAAGATGAAAATTGATGGGGGTATTAGACAAGATATGAATGATGTTTGGTAGCAGTTTTGGGAAGATTTGATTTCCCAGCTACAAGTAGCTTTAGAAGTAAAATGCATGCATGTGGGAGCCTTTGATGGTCATAATGAATTATTATGCATACCAACATGGGTGATCATAAAAGGAGTGAATGTACACAAGTAGTATTTTCATAGGAATTTTAGCAGCATTTCAGTATGTTTCTAGGTCTTCTTCATGAAGATGTAAAGGGTGTTTTTATAAACTTATTGGAAGGTAGGGAGGGTTGGTGAGATTAAGATGACTTTGCATGGTGTGGTAGCCATGTGGCCTAGGTAGGTGGGATGGAGAGGCTAAAGTGTTGAAGATGTGGCAAGTGAGGGTGGGTGTGATTAGGATGAAGTGTTGGAGTGTGGTAATTGAGGTGTTAGAGTCATCAAGGGAGATGTGGCAAGTGGGGGTAAGTTAGTTGAGGGTGAGGTGTGCATCTAAGATAGGGGGAATGGGAAGTCACATGATGACTAGGGACTTAGTGTAGGAGAGTACCAAGTGGAGGAAAGGGGGCTAGAATATTTATTTTTAATTTTTGTAAGGTTTTATGATGCAAATATGAGATTTTGGGATTTTTAGGGGTTATTTAAAAATTTACAAAATACAATTAAAATGCTTTTAGGCCAATATAATTTGACACTTTTTAGGTGTCTACATTTACCCCTTTTTCTACCATGTTGCATGTGAACACAATGCAAAGCAAAAATATATGACACTGATTGGTTGGATTGGTGATAGAGGATGATGATGATTATTGATGTATGACCATAACTTTTGGTACACCGTAATGATAGCTTGGTAAGGGAGATGTAAAATTACCTTAAACTAGGGATAATGTAGAATGCCCCAATCATGGAATGGATAAATTTCCTTGATTTTTTTTTACTTTTAGCATATTGATGATATCATTTGATATGGTAGGTTGACCAAACACTTCGGTTGAATTGTTAAAGCATGATGTATGAGTAACCATGTAGTCACTCGTATGGGGTGTACCAAGTTGATTGGGTTGTATTTTGAGTTTAGAAGAGTTCTCTTTTTACCCCAGTAGAGGAGGACTAATGATGGTTTCTAGCAATGATTCTTGAGCAAATGTAATTGTAAAATTGAATGTTTAGGTATTGTAGACACAAAAATCAAGCATCTTAAATGTTAATTAAATAATCACAATTAATTAGTGTAGACACTAAAATCCAACACCTTCAAAACCACATTTACCACCCCACCATCAAATCCTGCATAATAAAATTATATGCCTAAGTTCTAACTTAGGGATGTAAAATCCTGCACATTATCCTATTTTCCTAATTTACTTAATTTGGAAAATCACCCTAGGATACCCTGTCTACCCATTGGACATGTGTCCTAGACACTTCACCCAACACCCTTGCCACATCTTACCCACTCTTGTCCCCTTGTCCTTGCACATGGGACAGATTCCCAACACCCATGCCACATCTCATCCATTTTTGTCTCCCTTGTCCCTTCACATAGGACAAGATCCCACATTTCACTCCACTTGCAGCCACATCACCCCAGTTAAGTGAGGCACACTGAATGACTCACTGTGATTGCCCCTTCCACCTGGTAGTTTAGATTTACCACTTGGTAAGTCAGGCTTGCCACCTCCCATTCCCCTCCAAAGCCTTAGGAAGCCTATAAAAATACCATCTTGTCAACAAAGAAAGGGAGCTGAATTTGCATACCGACAGGCTGCCAAAATTGACTTAGACCAACGAGAAATTGTGAAATGCGAGCTTTATTCTGACCATTGGTTCGAATCTCGAGGTAACCTGTTCTTCAATCAAAATCGCTTGTCCATGGTTCCATAGTCAAAAACATGACTCTACGGTTTCACAACCGTTAGTCCATGATTTCCAGCCCACAATCGCACTTCTGTGGTTCCACAATCCCAAGCATGAATTCACACGTACGATCGAGATCAGTAATATTTTTGTGTTAGCAAGGCGTTATTTGTTTATCATTTCTATCATTTGTTTCATATACTTATCTACTTAGGGTTTTATGCATGCATTGATTTTATTGCTCAAATATACAGGTGCTACTAATCCCTTTGCTAGTTTGAATGTGTGCAGGTGATAGGTACTTTGGATAAGTCTTGAAGCTGGAGTGGTCCCTTAATGGATACCAAAGCCCACTCACCCCTTGAAGTTATGACGAGAGAACAAAGAACACTACATCCTATGAAAGATTTGGAAGACCCCTTTCCTATAAAAATCATTGTATTTCAAAAGAGAGAAAATTTTTTTTTTTTTTTTTTTTTTTTTTTTTTGTTTAGTTCTTTGGTTACAGAAATGGCGATCACGGTGGGACCCCCTAAAGGTCCTATTTTTTTTGCCTTACTTTTAAATTTATTTACTAATCTCTGTTTGCACCTACTGGTTTTGAGAATTCGAGACGCACATAGATTCAACTTTAGATCGATAAATTTGGAAAACCTTGCGTCCAAATTATTTACTATGGAAACACGAAACATGGTTTCTATTCGAAGAAATGTAGACGTGGTTCCTCTTTGAGGAAATGCAGACGCATGGTTCCTATTCTGAATAAACGGAAAATCATGATTATTGTCTATGGAAACGTGGGTCGATGATTGATAGGGAAGGAGCAACGAAAGGATCACAGGTCTGTACCTCCTTTGATTTTTATTCTTCCTTTTCTTATTTATTATTAGCATTGCATTTAGGGTAAATTAGAAGGTCTTGTCCTGTATGCTCATTGCTTGCATTTAGGTCTTAGAATAGAATTACTTAAACAAGAAAATATTAAAGAGAATCTGCATTTGCATAATAGAAAAGATCATTTTGCATTTATCGGGTTAGAAATAACCTAGGCATTATTTTTAGGTTTGGGTCCATCAAAATTCATTCTATTTCTATTGACAGAAAGGACCCGCGCATCCACGGTTGGGATATCCCAAATGCAGATGTGCGGTTGGCAAACCGCGCATCCACGGTTTACTAGAACTAACCGTGCACCCATGGTTAGCCCTATTAAATAGAATCCAATTGAATTAGACCTGAAGTTGGCACTTTTACCCCTGATTTGCTATTTTTCATTCTCTATTTTCTATTTTCCTGCATCTAGGCATTGAAACGAAATTGCATAATAATCTTGCATACCACAATAATCAAACAAAACCACCACACACTCACATAAACATTGGAAAATGATTGGATTTCATCATCGCTAGGTTTGGATTTCATCATCGAACCACCAACATTATACCTCATTCTTTGCCAAGGCCGATTCCAAGATCCATCATAGCCCATGGGTTATAGCACACATTTCTCTTCGGAGAGGTGTATCGTAGACTACGGGTGAACTGGGTGAGGAATTGGTAGGACATGTGCTCCCTGGCCATGTGTGGACTTCATTACCACACATTATAGGTGGGATTAGTGACCTGGGGGTCATAGCGGGGGTGTGGGGTGGGGGGATATGGGGGAAAAATAATTTAGGGCAAAACATTGAGCACACGTCTTTTCATTTTTAAAAAAAAAAAACTAACGAAAATCTAGCACCAAAAACTTTGTGTGTTTGTTTGCTTTGCGTGTTGTATTGCATCGTACTATCATTTTATTTACATAGATAGTCGCACTTGGCATTGTACCACATAATAGCGTATGGTAGTGACTCGTAGTCAAGCTAAGAAACTAGTGTCAAACCAAAGTCAGTGGTCTTCCCCCATGGCCTCTCAGTCTAGAAATGTCCCTCACACTTCGGTGGTAGGACAAGTAGGCATGCCCTCTTCTATGTCCCAAAGTCTTAATGTAGGGCCTTCTAGTAATGCCCCTAATATGGACATAGACATTATGCATAGGGCTACTCACACAGCCATACCTGAGACACCTAGGAGTGAACCTCCTGTAGTGGTAGATAGTCATGTCACCATGTTCGACATGGATACTATTAGAATGTACTTGAATGTAGCTGGAATGGTCTTCCCATCATTACCACCACTCTCCATCCCATCCCGTGTTGTACCATCATTACAACAAGAGCCCGCATATACTTACCCATAGTAGTCGAAACAAGTTTTTACAAATCCCTTTTTTGAGTTGGTTGTTGTAGCAATGGCTAACCAACCATCATCATCCAACCAACCACCCCACACATTACCTCAACAACTCACCATTTCCACTAATCCCTTGTATGAAACAATTCCTATTGTTTCACAAACCCTAACATCCACTCAACCCACTACCCTCATAGGTTCTACATCTCATATCATACCACAATCAGTGGCAATACCCTTTGCTACTTACCCCCACTCACTTCCACTACCATGGTTGTTCCACAACCAACCCAGCCTACCACATCACAGGTGGTGGTCCCTACTTCAAATGCAATTGCTATGCAACAAGCTTTCTTACAGCTGCAACAAATGATTTTAGATAACGCTAACCGTAGCGTAAATCCTGACCCCAACCAGCATTTGCAAGGGATTGAGCACAACTTCCCACCTCCATCTCACCAAAAAAATACCTTTATCCAAGATCCATCTTGGACAATGCACCCCCCATCCACCACTATAGCTCAAAACCAACCTCCACATCCATATGCTAATACAGTAGGTCAGCATACCATCATGCCCCCATCACCCCATCCATATCATAATCTCCATCATCATTCATATCATAACACATTTCAGCCAACCATACCTTATCACCCGTAACCTACATACAATCCACCCCATTACCAACAACATCAAGTACATTCAAGTGTCAGTCCTATGGATGACCCTAGATACCAATTTTTATAGAGTCAGATTGATAGTCTTGCCATGCAAACTCTAGGTTTGCAATACCAAAAACCAACTTTAAGGCAACTACTCAATCATCCTATTCATGCTTCGGTCCCTGAGCCGCCATATCCAACAGATTTTCAAATACCTAAGCTTGAATTTAAGGGGGAAGAGGACCCCCATGAACATATAACTAGATTTGTAAATGCATGCTTCAGAATCAAAAGCAATGATGCATTACTATTACATACATTTCCTCAGACACTAGGGGGAGAAGCCCAAGACTGGTACAACCACCTACCACATCAAAGTGTTTTTACCTTTGAACAACTAGCGGACCAGTTCTTGGAAAGATTCACCCTGAATGTCAGAAAACAAACCACATTGACTGATTTGATTTATCTAAAACAATATGATGATGAATCAGTCTATGACTTTGGCAATAGGTGGAGATCAGTCATGATCAAGTTACCATTTTCCCTCCCTATGCCAGAGATAATACGAATGTTCACGAAGAGTTTTGGTAGACCCATCTCTTCATTATTACAGCTACAGCAGTATAGGACATTCGATGAGGCACTCACCCAAGCAAAGCTAATAGAAGAGATCAAAATTCATGAAGGTGAGATAAAGCCTAAAAAGAAAGAGTGGCACAATAAGAATCAAAAGGGGAATAACCATGGTCAATCTAAGACCGCACAGGTTAACCAGATAGTTTTGGGCCAACCACAGTTAAATCAACCAACCCAAGCACAAATCCAACAACCCCAACAACAACAACAACCACAACAATTGAATCATCAAGCGGTTCCACCCCCACAATAGGCACAAAATCAGACACAACCTACAGAAAGGCAACAACATCATTTTAAGCCAAAAATAAATTACACACCAGTACAAGAGCCATATTCATTAGTTTTCCAAAAGTTGTATGCGGCAAAACTCTTTACATTACCAAAAATGAAACCTGAAGATCCTAACAAACCAAAAACAAAAGGTTACAAAGAACACCTCTTTTGCATCTATCATAGACAAAGAGGACATGATATCGAAGGTTGTCATGGTTTCAAAGGAATTGTGCAAGATTTATTAGAAGTGGGTACAATCAAAGTTGACAATCCACTAGCCCAAAACAACCAAAACCTAGGCATCTATCAGACACCTTTGCCACATCGAGAGGTAAATCAACAACCGATGGGAGCATCAACTTCTACAGTTCCTCCCAACCAGGTTAATTATGTGTCTCAACTACCACAAGGTTTTGTAGGAGCTATCAACATAGTTACCCATGGATAGAGGTAAGCTAATCGCACAACACAGGCTCCAACAACACAACCAACAAATGTGCCCATACAACTTGGACCAAGCATTCCACCACCACCTTTCCATAATCGCCCAGTGGTCACCTTAAATAGTCGGTTAACGCAAAGTTTAAAAATGGCTTCAGAAAAATTATCAATTTATGAGCTAATACAACAATCAACACCTCATAGGGAAGCATTGATGGAAATCTTAAAGTCTATACAAGTACAATCAGAAGACCCCAATGCATTCAATTCCTTTGTAGGGAGTGTGCAAAAGTGTATGGAACCCTCGATAGTATTTTATGACTTCGAGGAAAAGCAAATTTTGGTAGATTCACCTGATCCACCATTGCACATAGTAGCTCACATTGACAGGAAGCCATTCAAGAGAGTGCTTATTGATATTGGTTCATCAATCAATCTCATCACCACACCTGCAATGAAAAAGCTCAACATCCCATCATCTCACATCACAACTTCCACCTTCACCCTTAGGGCTTTTAATGATGCTTTATGCTCAACTGTAGGGAATGTTGTTCTTCCCATCACCATGGGGGTGAAAACAATACATGTCCTCTTCCACATCTTGGAAGGAGAAATGCAATATAATATACTTCTTGGATGCCCTTGGATTAGGGAAATGAAGTGTGTGCCTTCAACATTACATCAATGCTTAAAATATGTACATGAAGGAAAAGTACATTGTATACCAGCTGACACAGAACCTTTCAAATACTGCAACTTGATTTCAAACCCGTATGAGCCCTTGCTTCCATCAACACATCTAACTATCCAACCACTCACCATTAGGACCATTCCATCTAGTAACACTTCATCAAAAGCACCCATTCAAGAGGAATTGCCTATAGTTGACCCAACTTTTGCATCCAAAAGCGTCAGCTCAATTCAGCCTTCGAACACTGCATATCACTTTCCAATCACACCAAACCATCCTGCCAACCAACAACCAACTCCATCTAGCGCACTTCCAGATCCAACACAACCATTCATATTCACAGCACAACCCAATCCATCCATCAATAAACCACAATCATCACAACCCGTAGTCTCACAAATAGGGCCACCTATTAGAGAAAGTCCACCACCACCATTAGAACCACAAACTAACTCAGAAGAACCCTCTTCATCCATCGAACCATTAACCTCTCAACCTTCCCGAGTTGCAGTACACCTCGCCAATCCAGGTATTGGTGAGTACATTATTGAAAGTGTCATGGTTACACCACCTATTGAATCAATCAAGGATTATGGTCACCCTCGTGACCCACCTTTAGCCATAGGTGAAATATACAAAATGGGTTCCCCATAAAATGCAATAAATTTCATATATGGGGGAGTCGAATCTTCATCAGGTCCATCTCCTCCAGAGGAGGACCATGTAAAAGAGTTTAATGAGAACATTGATTTTTTATCTAACCCATCATTTCTAGTGAGATATTTTCAGAGGGTTAATTGGCAAGGATATGGACTTGGAAGACATGAACAAGGTCCTCACCGCATTATTGAGCCAGAATATAGAGAGCCAAATGACCGCTCAGGTCTAGGTTACAAACCTTCCATCGCAAGCTCTTCGCTAAGTCAAACATTCCAAGAGCTGGATATTGAGTGCGAAGACGGAGAAGGAGAAAGTGACAAGGAGGATGAACCTAATGATGAGGATGATGATATAAATGGTGAATACCTAATCAACAATTTTTACCCTCATGTGTTTGGAACTTTCTCAGAACAAGCCTTGCAGCAAGAACCAGGATACGAAGATCCACCAGAAATGGCCGACCTTAGGCCAGATTACACACAACTTGTTCTGGGACCTCATACAAATGCTAACGGCTTCTGGATAAGCGATGACGATTATGAAGATGAGACAAAAATGATATTTCTAAATCATGAGCATGAAATGCAAGCTAGAAGAATACTACAAGTAGAGGTGCATCACGAACAACATAATCAAGAGGTAGAAGAACCTAGAGAAGAGTTAGTACATGCAGAATCTATTCGAAGAAATGACTGGTACCAAAAGAAGTTCCCAATAAATCGAACTCTCTTTCAGCTGAGCAAAAAGCATGAAAGTCCTGAACCAGAACCTCCTCCACCACCTTGGCCGCTCCTGCAACACCGCCAATCACACACATTAGGTCAGTTGCAACCTAGGGAGGATGAGTCATCGCCTCTCGAATCGTAGCCACATCACCTTCATCAAGTCAACATGATTTCTGTTGATTTGCTCACCCCACTCCGCAATCCGTATGATGAGGCAAAGCCGATCCATATCGACACTAGCCTCATTGCCATGGACAGGATCTCATCCCCACCATCCATTGCTGAATTTGTCCTGTCCGAAGAGTTATTGCGTGCTTCAAACGCGTATATTTCACAACAACCTTCATCATCAAATAATTCAATTTTTCAAACTAAAATAGAGGGGGAAATCCCAGAGACATTTGAAAATGTGGCGGATGATATCCACCTCATCCCAACTCCACATCAACTAGAAGAAGGTTCTCACATGCTAATTGAAGAATCTATAGATGTGAACCTTAGTCAAGACGCGGACAATCCCCAAATTGTCAAAATTGCAAAATATTTATCCACAGAAGAAAAAGAATGCATAATAAACATGCTAATGAAAAATAAAGAAGTGTTCGCATGGTCATACAAAGACATGCCTGGTTTAGATCCAGACCTGGTAGTCCACAACCTTACACTGGCACATGATGCAAAGCCTTTCAAACAAAAGCTTAGGAAAGTTCATCCAACAGTCGCATTAATTGTAAAAGAAGAGCTGCAAAAGTTGTTGGATGTGCACTTCATAGTACCAATTGATTACCCAGAATGGCTTTCAAATATGGTACCCGTTCGCAAACCGAACGGAGGGATACGTGTATGCACTGATTTTTGAGACTTAAACAAAGCGTGTCCCAAAGATGATTTTCCTTTGCCTAATATCGATCAACTAGTAGATTCCTACGCTGGTCATGAAATGCTTTCCTTAATGGATGGTTTCTCGGGATACAACCAAATTTGAATTAATCCCGAAGATCAACACAAGACAACATTTACAACACCCTAGGGGACATTATGTTATAGAGTGATGTCGTTTGGACTCAAAAATGTAGGAGCTACATACCAACGAGCTATGACGTACATATTTCATGATTATATGCATAAGATCATCGAGGATTATGTAGATGATTTGATTGCTAAATCTAAGACACGTCTTGAGCACATCGATGTACTAGAAAAAGCGTTCGATCGATTGATAGAACACAAAGTAAGGTTAAATCCTAAGAAGTGTGTATTCGGAGTCACATCAAGAAAACTTCTAGGATTCATTATCTCCAAGTGAGGCATTGAAGTGGATCCAGGTAAGGTAAAAGCAATATTAGAAATGCCACCTCCCAAAACATTGAAAGAGTTGCATAGTTTACAAGGAAAGATCCAATCTATCCGATGATTCATCGCACAACTCTTAGATAAATGCAGGCCTTTCAATCACCTATTACAAAAGGGGTGACATTTTCATGGACAACTGAATGTCAAGAGGTATTTGATGACATAAAGAAGTATCTGGCATCACCACCAGTTCTTACACCGCCTAGATCAGGAATCCCTTTTCACCTATACATTTCTGCAACAGATTTTGCACTAGGGACTATGCTTGCACAAAAGAATGAAAAACATAAGGAGCAAGCAATTTACTATATTAGCCGAACACTGGTAAGTTACGAAACAAGATATGCTTATGTCAAAAAGTTATGCTTAGCAGTGGTTTTCGCCACTAAGAAACTTAGACATTACATGCTAAGCAATACTACCTATGTCATAGCTAGAGAAAATCCTCTACGATACATGATGACTCGCACATACAACAACACCCGTACTGCTAAATGGATAATGCTTTTAACCGAATTTGATCTCGAATTCATAAGTCAAAAATCCATAAAAGGTCAGGTGATAGCTGATCAACTAGTAGAAGCTCCGCTACATAACGACAAACCACTAATCATTGAGCTTCCAGATGATTCAGTATTCTCTGTCACAGAACAAGAAGAATTAGTTTCTCCTAAGGAAGAAGCAGACATGACCATGTTCTTTGATGGGTCTAAATGTGACAAAGGACAAGGTGTGGGAGTCATGTTTTATACACCTGAAGGAATACCAATTCCTTTATCATTCAAACTCGACTTCACATGCACCAATAATAATGCAGAGTATGAAGCCTTAATCTTAGGTCTTCAATCAGCTATAGCAATGGGCATAAAAAGACTAAGCATTTTTGGTGATTCTCAACTAGTTGTATACCAAGTAAAAGGAGAATACCAATGTAAAGAACCAGTCTTAAAGCAATACCATGAAGTAGCAACAAAGTTGCTAGAAAAGTTTGATTGGTACGAAATTAGTAACTTACCCCGGTCCACAAACAGATTCGTGGATGCAATGGCTTCTTTGGGATCTCTCATCCCTAAGAATGAGCATGGAGAAGTACAACCGCTAATCATAACAACAATGTCAAAATCATCAATTCAAAAAGCAGAACCTACAGGTGAGAAGAACGTTTGTTTGATACATGTTGAACCTTACAATTCTTACCTTGATGAGATAAGAGACTTTCTCAAGTCTAGAATACTCCCAGTAGAAATGACATGAACTGCAAAAAGAACATTCAAACAAAAAGTAATTCATTTTACTCTACTGGGGGATGTGTTATACAAACGTGGGTATGATGGAATATTATTACGATGTTTAGATCCGATTGAAGTAGAACGAGCAATAATAGAAGCCCACGATGGTACTTGTGGTGGCCACTTTAATGGAATGGCCATTGCAAAGAGAATACTATGCATGGGATACTATTGGCTGACCATGGAAAATGATTATTGCAAATATGTCAAAAAGTGTCAAAAGTGCCAATATCATGCAAATTTGACTCATGTACCATCGCACGCATTACAACCCATTCAAAGTCTTTGGCCCTTTTCACAATGGGGTCTCGATTTGATTGGTAAAATATCACCTGCTTCATCAAGACAACATAAGTTCATCATAACCACGACAGAATACTTCACAAAATGGGTGGAAGCAATTCCAATGACCACTACGACTGGACCTCGAATAGCGGAGTTTATACTTCAGCATATTATCTATCATTTTGGAATACCCTCAAAAATAATTTTTGATAATGGGAAGTCATTTAAGAATAAGGATGTTAGAGCATTGTGCAACAAATTCAAAATTCAACATAGTTTCTCCACACCTTATTACCCACAAGCAAATGGGCAAGTTGAAGCAACCAACAAAACAATGGTATCCATTCTCAAGAAAATGGTCAAAGAAAATCATCGAGATTGGCATACTCAACTTCCTTTGGCATTATGGGCTTACAGAACAAGCATTAGAATACCAACGAGAGCGACACCATTTTCACTAGTTTATGATGTTGAAGCTATATTACCTTTAGAGCTCGAGATACCTTCCTTGCGAATCGCATTACAAGAATTCATGGATGATGAAACAGCTAGACAAGCACGTCTTGACCAATTGACACTTATTGATGAAAAATGTATCAATGCTTTAGATCACTTACGAGTATATCAAGACAGAGTCAAACGTGCTTATAACGCAAAAGTCCATCCTCACGAATTTCAAGTGGGGGACCTAGTGCTCAAAGAAAATCAACAAAATACCAATGCATTGCCACACTTGAGAGATAAATTTATGGCTAATTGGTTAGGCCCATACATTGTAAAGCATAAATTGGGACCAGGAACATATAGACTTGCCAACTTCGAAGGAGAATTGGAGCCAGAACCACTAAACATAATGCACCTAAAGGCATTTTATGCATGAAATGACTTGCAATATATGTATATATATGTACATGGCTAAAAAAAAAAAAGAATTTTTATTTCTAATAATTAGTTACATTGTAAATAGAAATGTCATTACTAGCACTTAGCATATTGCATTTGCATATTACAAAAAAAAATCTTGTGCATTAAATAGGCATATCACAAGCATATAGCAGCATTAGACTAATCACATAATTGCATCCATCCCATCCCATGTTCAGTGATCTTTCATAGTGGTGATGATACGACCAAGTAAAAACAAGTTCCAAAGAATTGGGGATACCCAACTAAGACTCTTCGCAAGTCAACAAAAGTCATATCCACACATGTTTTACTATATCATAAATCAAATTTTTAGTCACTCAAAAATGTCTAGTGAAGAACCAAAAATCATAATATGTCCAATTTTCTTTAGGACCAAAGCACTTATGTCACATTAAGAAAGTCTTGAGTATGGTAGATTGACCCCAAAGCAATCTTGAACCAAAAACACTTTACAAATTTAAAAACATTTTGAGTAAGAAAAGATAATGCCAACTTGGGTACAACCTTGAAGCGAAAAGGTAATATTCCCCGCTTGTCCCATTACGCAACATAGTCCAAAATCAAAAAGGTGGTTTTCACCACCATCACAACAATCCAAACAATTAAATTAAAAGGTAGACAATAAGGATAGGATCACATTCTCATCACACTTCGGTTGAGAATCCGATTCCCCAAACTCTATCATGATAAATTCTATACACACACCACAAATCACAAAAGCAAGAAGGATCGTACTACATTCCCCTCAGAAAGTTATGTAGTCATCCCCAAAGCTCGAAGATCAAATCATTGGACTATGGAGCAAACCTCCACCGGAGCTATAGACGCTTGACTGGCAGTGGAGTAAACTCATGCAGGGCGACACGTCTCTCTCCCAAAAGAAAGACCTCTGACCGCACATACGGACAAGCTAGCTAATTGGTAAACCCATACAGGTACCATCCAATTTTACTCATCATGAGTTAATGAACTTCACATACACATGCACTGGTTCTTGATTGCTTAGGGCCATTCCCAAACCAAAGATTCAGAATAACGAACTCCACTTGCACACACCTTGGTCCTAAAGAAGGTTAGACGAACATCGAGAAAATGGTTGACATCACTAGACTATTTGAGTCTTTGAAAATCCTCCAATGTTATATATCAAAACCATACCAACTACCATATCATTATCACATGTTCTACATTATCACATACATACACCCACCATACATCAACCGCGAAGAGTCATCAAGTTGGATACCCCCAATTGCAACAATGAACAAGTAATGGTCAACTACTCTGAGCTATAAAATATTACAAAAACATCATGCATGTCATCATATAGTTATATGAAAATAAATATAAACTGCATATTACATATTAGTTTACATTCATTTATCATAGCACAAATGTAACAATGTGTACATTGCATCACATAAGCATTAACAAAGCATAAACAAAAAGCATGCATATAAACATTAACACATGAGATAACCAAAATACAAGGCCATGTATATATATATATATATAATATATGAAGGTCCCAAAGGTACAAAATGCCCACAGGCTATATACATCGAAGCACTAAGGCTCATAGCAAAATAGAAGCAAAATACAAAAAGAAAACAACATGTCACACTAGCTAGTACCAGCAGGATCCCTCCGAGGACCCTACATTGTAGAAGCACCATGAGAACTCGATGACCGATGAGTCCTACGACTCCTATCAGTCCCTCGGGTAGCAGTAGTAGCTGATGAAGAAGGAGGAACAAGCAAAGGAATCTGATGCTCATGCAAAATATTCTCCAACATCTCTATATAAATAGCCTGCTTGCATAGGCTCCTCAAGTCAGCACCCTCACGAGCAACCCACTGAGAAATATCTACTCAAAGAGCAACAACAGTAGCTGTAGTGTCACCTCCACCTGACCCTACCTGTAGCCGAGTCAGCTCACCCTCTAACCGAGTGACCTCACCTCCAAGCCTAGAAATCTCCAAGTCCTTTACAACAAGAGCATCACTGCTAGGCCCATCACGCATCCTATCCACCTCACCCTAGAGGTGAGTCACCTCACCCTAGTACCATGCTAACTCACCCTTTAGGTGAGTCACCTCTAAACCTAGGCTATCACGCTCAACCTATAACATATCCCAATCCTCCTCTATCCATCGAGGAGGGGCATCCTCATCACCACCACCCCATCTCCATCACCACCCCCATCACCACCACCCTCATCATCCCATCTCCACCTCCCTCCATTGGTTTTTGTACATCAATAACCACCTCAACCCTAGGAGTACTACATCATCGATGCTTCATCGACCAAGGAGTCCACTCACCCACCTCCACATCATCACCACTCCCATCATCATCGACAACAACACTCGACATCCAAGGAGGCTGAGAAGAAAACCATATATCATACTCAGGAGTGGTACCCACATCATCCAAGTCAAGAACCTCCAAATCAGAGTCATCAGAAGGATCATCAACTCACCAAAATTTAGGAGCAACAGGTAACCCTAACTCATCTCTCCATCTATACGTCACAGGCGCATCAGACACACCCTACACCAAACCAAACTGATGATGCACCCTAGAAAACTGAATAAACTCCATCTCCCTCAAATGGGCACCAACAACCCATCGCTCTCGCCTATGTGACGAAGCTCTACCACATCCATCACCCAATCCAAACCTCTCCAAGGCCGCCAACTCATCAAATCTCTAGAAAGAGAGCTTAGGATACCTCGATACTCCGATGCCCCAATCACTGGATGACTAAGCTCCTCACTAAGTAGCCACCTATAAGCACGAGGAGCAGTGGCATCACAGGAACAAGGAAGACCAACAGCCATCCAACAATGATATGCTCCCAAGACCATACTTGGAGCACCAAACTGCAACCTAGTCCCTTCCACCCCTACCTCTTCACCTCATACAACTCATTGTATATCTAGCACAGAAGAGCGGGAGCCCATGCCAACCGTCGAGGATCCACAATAAGATCAAGTACAATAGGAACCTAGTTCCATGGGATCCTCGATCCCATGGAATTAGGCAACAACATGTTGCTCAATATATACATCAAGAAAGCTAGAACAACTCCCAAACTATCAGCAACAAAGAGATCCAGTTATGTGATACCTCTCTGGCTACAGTCTACATCCCACATATCACCAAAAATAGAGAACAAGGCCTCCTTCTTATCGAGGCCAACCTAGATAGTAGGACCCTCGATAAGAACACAAAGAATATGATAAATATCCTCAAAAGTGATAGTCAGCTACCCTGTAGGAAGCTGAAAGGTACCCCTATCAAGATCCCAACGCTCAACAAGCACAGACAACAAATCCTCATCAGCCCGAATGGTGCTCAATCACCCACAACCATCAAGACCAATGGTCTCTAAAAACATCCAATCATCGTCTAAAGTGCCTTTTGCACTTTTTGAATAGTCCGAGGCCACCTATGTCGGGCATCAAGGAGCTTAACCTAAAACAAACAAAATATAACAAAACAAAAAACAAAAAAAAAAAAAAAAAAAAAAATATTACCTAACCCTAGGTAATCAAACAACAAACAAAAACAAACAAAAAAAAAAAAAAAATTACCTAACCCTAGGTAATCAAAAAAAAACAAAAAAAAAAAAAAACACAAAAAAAAACAAAAAAAAAAAAAAAATATTACCTAACCCTAGGTAATCAAAAAACAAAAACAAAAAAAAAAAAAAAAAAATATTACCTAACCCTAGGTAATCAAACAACAACAAAAACAAAAAAAAAAAAAAAAAAATATTACCTAACCCTAGGTAATCAACAATAAACAAAAACAAACAACAAAAAAAAAAAAATATTACCTAACCCTAGGTAATAAAAAAACAAAAAAAACAAAAAAAAATAAAAAAATATTACCTAACCCTAGGTAATCAAAAAATAAACAAAAACAAACAAAAAAAAAAAAAAAATATTACCTAACCCTAGGTAATCAAAAAAACAAAAAAAACAAAAAAAAAACACCTACCCAACAAAAAAAAAACAAAAACAAAACAAAACAAAACAAAACAAAAAAAACAAATTCATTGCCAGCCCCACTTATTAAAAAAAAAAACAAACAAAAACAAACACAAACAAAAAACCCTAACTAAAAGCAAAGGACCACCTACCTCGGCAAACCGACCACCGCCTTCCGCTCCAACCGAGACACCACCACCGCCACCTCCACCACCATTGCCCTCGCCAATCTCCATCTCACTCACTCACACAAATCAGCAAATGACAACTAGAATGACAATGAAAATGACATCATCAGCCTATTTATAGCCGCATTTCATGAAAAAACGCCCATTTTTTATCGCAAAATGCAAACCCACGTTTACAAACAATTTACATCAAAACAACCCACGGTTTCAGAAAACCGCAATTTAAAAAAAAAAAAAAAAAAAACAAAACAATCCAAGGTTAAAATATGCCTACTCTGTGAGGTTACAAACCACGGTCAAATCAAATCAATATATGCATAATGGAATTGCTAACGAGTCACTAGGACAAGCAACTAGGATGATTGGTTCTCTTTTACTTCATATCATGCATGTCAATAAAACCAAACGATATTCTGAATAACCACAACTTAGAAATTAACTTGAAACGACAATCAAAAAAATCTTTTCAATTGGTCATTGGGTCTCAATTGTTACCCACTCACCAATCGAGGGGGTAAACATGCAAACCAAAATTTCATTTACAACAGTCATCCATCTTGCCACACCAAAAGAGAGTGAGTCCATCCATCCAATAAAGTTAGATGTCATCAGTTTTTGCACCGCATTGTGTTGTACACAACGCAGTACAAAAAGGGGCAACTATAGACACTAAAATCCAACACCTTCAAAACCACATTTGCCACCCCACCATCAAATCCTGCATAATAAAATTATATGCCTAAGTTCTAACTTAGGGATGTAAAATCCTGCACATTATCCTATTTTCCTAATTTACTTAATTTGGAAAATCACCCTAGGATACCCTTGTCTACCCATTGGACATGTGTCCTAGACACTTCATCCAACATCTTTGCCACATCTTACCCACTCTTGTCCCTCTTGTTCACATGGGAGAGATTCCAAACACCCATGCCACATCTCATCCATTTTGTCTCCCTTGTCCCTTCACATAGGACAAGATCCCACATTGCACTCCACTTGCAGCCACATCACCCCAGTTAAGTGAGGCACACTGAATGACTCACTGTAATTGCCCCTTCCACCTGGCAGTTCAGATTTGCCACTTGGCAAGTCAGGCTTGCCACCTCCCATTCCCCTCCAAAGCCCTAGGAAGCCTATAAAAACACCATTAGTCCACCAAACAAAGGGAGCTGAATTTGCATACCGATAGGTTGCCAAAATTGACGTAGACCAATGAGAAATTGAGAGCGTGAGCTCAATTCTGACCATTGGCTCGAATCTCGAGGTAACCTGTTCTTCAACCGAAATCGCTTGTCCACGGTTCCATAGTTGAAAATGTGACTCCATGGTTTCACAACCGTAGGTCCACGATTTCCAGCCCACAACCGTGCTTCGCGGTTCCACAGTCCCGAGCATGAATTCACATGCACGACTGAGATCAGTAATATTTTTATGTTAGCAAGGCGTTATTTGTTTATTGTTTCTATCATTTGTTTCATATAATTATCTGCTTAGGGTTTTATGCATGCATTGATTTTATTGCTCAAATATACAGGTGCTACTAATCCCTTTGTTGGTTTGAATGTGTGCAGGTGATAGGTACTTTGGATAAGTTGTTGAAGCTGGAGTGGTCCCTTGCTGGATACCAAAGCCCACTCACCCCTTGAAGTTGTGACGAGAGAACGAAGAACACCACATCCTACGGAAGAGTTGGAAGATCTCCCTCTCCTATAAAAAGCATTGTATTTCAGAAGAGAGACAGATAAAGCATTGTAACATTGCCCCCAACACACTTGGGGCAATTCAAAATCTTTTGTAAAAACTGTATCAATATCAATACAAAGAGGCATTTTGGCAATCTACTCTCTTTTCTATATTATATCTTTGTTTGTGTTCAGTTCTTTGGTTACAATTAGTATATTTAAAATTAATTAAATTAATTAATATTAAATTAAAATTCATTCACCTAAGTATTAATTATTACCTAGGCTACACAACCACTCACCCCTCCTCATAGGAACATTCACCCTTCCATCCCCCTTCCACATCATCTCCACTTCACTTCAGTTCCACCTCACATCCCCCATTTCAATCACACATGAAAAATGATCACCCTTTGCCACAAACGAATACCAGTTTATCGCACATAATATAACATGTAGTTGTACCTCCATTAGCACATTGGATATTTCCAATATGCATGCAATCACAACATGCACTCATAGTTCAACATGCATATTTAATTTAAATGCATAAACAAATCAAACACATATGGATAAACATGCATAATTAATTTAAAATACATATTTAAATCCACATGCACTTTCAGTTTAGCATACACACAATTAACATGCATATCCAATATGCACACATTTCAAAATTGCATGCACATCCGATGATATTTCCAAGGTAAGCTTATCCTCATCTATGAGCATGCATCCTTTGGGATAATCTCAATGCAGAAGAGAAGCACCAATTAACACCACTTAATTGGTTGAGCCACCACCTCATCCATTCCCTCTAGGAAGTCTATAAATGCACCCTCTCCTCCTTCATGGATCATGAGGATGGAACAGGTACATGGATGCTGATGAAACTACAACCCACACGAAGATTTCTAGAAACAACATAGTGCAGCACAATGCAACACAACAACAACATAAAAAAAAATTATTGGCAACCGCATATCATATTTTACATATCTACATTAATTTCTTGCATTTCAGTTTCATTTCTTTTTAGATCTGGGCCTCACTTTGGGAGGCTTGATAGTATTACTAATGATTTTGTAGTGTACATGTGTGTAGGTATTCAAAGCGGACCAAATCCAGTGAAGTAGCCCAGATCCAAAAGATCTAGTAGATCCAATGCGGATCTAGCCAGCACAGATCCAGCAAAGCATCAAGCATACAAGTTGTGGTCACATAAAACCCACCCATTGAATATTATAGTAGAAGGAGACACTAAGCACCATTCAGTGATTGCATTGTAAAAGAAAGAGAGGGAAAACAATTCTCCTTTCATATTTTTAAAAGTCATTCATAGGTTTAGTTGTAATAAAAACTATTGACAAAGTGTAATATCATTGCAGGATATTCCTTTACATTTTATTTGTTATGATGTTGTCTTTTTCATTTGCAAAATGGTGATCATGGTGGGACTCAAACTATTTGTTTAGTTTGTCAATTTTATTTTAGAAAAACTAATCCTTTGTTTTTTGTGGTTGTAGTTGTTGTTCAAATCTTATCAATTTTCCAAACAATATCTGAGAGGCTGGAGCTACATGTAGGTACCATTGAGAACTTTATATCTTTAGTGTTATTTAAAATTAATAAATAAATAAATAACCTTTTAGTTTTTTTGTTTTAATTTTTTTGCTTTTTACTTAATAAAAAAATTAAAAAAAATGAATTTTACCTTTCGGCTTTATTTTTCCTTATTATTTAATAAAAAAAAATCTTTAGGCTTTATTTTTCTTTGTTATTAATTTAAAAATAATAATAATAATTAATTTTAGCTTTAGGCTTAATTTTTCATTATAGGCTTTATTTTTCCTTATTATTTAATAAAAGAAAAAGAATGAAAATTTACATCACACATATGCATAGCTCATAAACATCGATGATGTTGGATTTCATCACCAACCGTTGAGCAAGACCAACGACATTGGAATTCACCTCCTTTTGTTGGCTTGCCCCTTAGACACCATAGTAGCATGAGCAGTTTTCTAGAATTCATCACTAGGAAATCCTCCACTCTTGAGAATATCTTAGGGTGGGTTAGGTTAGATACCCGTTTATTCATAGGGTTTAATAATTTGTGGACTCATAGCTATCATTATTGTACACGCACACTTAAGGGTGAAGTGAAAGTCTAGGTAGATCGATAGCAGGACTTAGATAGCATGACCTCTTTTGAGAAGGTTCCCTTAGGTCATCATAAGCCACAACCATCCTAGGAAGCCATTTCAGCCATTATTGACCACTTCTCATCAGAGAAGTGGGCATCAACACACCCGATTAGACTGCATTCTACCACCTCATTTATAGTTTTAGGTCTAGATTCATCAAACACATGAAAAAAAAATATTAATAAAATTCCAAAAAAAATAAAAACATTAAAAAAACAAAAAAAAAGTCCCAACACATCTCACAAACACATCAATCCAAACATTAGCACACTAAAACAAAGAACATTAAAACTATTGTTTGTTTGATTTTTTTGTGTAGATAGAGAAATCCACCCTCACAAACACCATCACCATCACACCTCAAAATCCACATTCCATCCATTTTTTACTTAGCTTATGGTCTTGACTTGAAGTCAAGTCCAAGCCCAAGCTCGAGCCCAAGATACCTCCCAAGATGCAATGAACCAATCTGATAAAGCTTTCCATCCATCTACTACTCCTCTGACTTAGTAGGAGGTTTCTTCACAACCACCCTAAGGTAGCTTGTCTAGATACACTCATCATAAAACCACCAATTCACCTAAAACACATAACTCAGATACCATTTACCACCACATCTCCACCAACATCCTTGAATCCACTACACCAAGGACTCCTATGTTCTCAATCAACCTCAACATCACTCTCATAAATGTTGATGTTGCACATGCCCTCCATGGTGGCCTCTTTCCCCCACCAGATTCACCATGACCATCCTTACAATCATTGAATACTCTACCCCAATCAGTTTCCCCCACTTCCCAAGAGCATATTTATGCTCATGCAAACCGATCGATCTGCATCCTAGGTATGACATGCTTGCAACATTTTTTTGACTTAGGCAGTCTAATTCCCAACTAAATGTAGGTCACATATTCGCATCTATAGACTCAGAGAAATATCCTTGGGCTTATGTTAATGTGGCATCTCATTTCCTCACATCTACTCCACCCACTTCATCCATTTTGTTCCAACTACCACCCTAGGTGTCGAACCCCCCATCTTCCACTGGGTCGAAGAATTTTTCTTAACATAATCCCCATCATGGGACACTTGACCACCCATCATACATGCCTTAATACCTTTGCAACCATAATATCCCTTCAGTAGCTATTACCAACCACCTCAGGCACTTACCAACTACTACCAAAATTCTTCAACATTCATCTAATCACCACCAAATTCCAAGGCCTATGGAAAAACTCTCCTCACTCCATAATACTAGTAGCTACCCATGCTTCAATACCAATAGCCACTCATTCCTCAATACCAGTAGCCACATTAGTAGTACCAACCTCCACCTCAATAGTACGAGCCTCCACCTTAGCCATACCAACTTGAACCTCAGTAGTACTAGCAGCCTCCTCCATTGGATTTACAACATGTCTTATATTGACTAGCCAACATTGACTTACAATTGAATCACCAACACGCTCCCCCAATTATACAAAATATCTTGGATCGACTCACAAACTTTGAGCTACAATTGAGTAACCCAAATGTTTCTCTAGCCCCCCTCAATCCTCCTCTCTATCATCTTCCTCCACTTCACTTTCATCTCATTGACCTCATCCACCTCCTCCACATCATTCATATCATACTTGGATGCCCCTATCAGAGCCATTATCCACAATATTTCAACAATTGTGGGATGCACAAATAATTTCTCTACTTGACATATGCCCTGAGGACCCCAAAAAAACTAAGCCCAAATCAAATAAAGAGTATCATTATTATGTCTATCATCATTAAAAGGGCCATGAAATAAATGACTCCATCACATCTTAAAATTTGGTCCAAGATCTTATCAACAAGGGGACCATTCCCATAGATATTCCACTCACCCCACCGAATCAAAACCTTAACATCTACCAAAAATATTTTCCACAACATGAGACATAAAATTCTATCACTCCTCCCAATCCAATCAATCACATCACATCAAGCACAATGTACAGTGAGAATGCTCAAAATACACACCTTACCCATCATCCACATCATAGACATAAAGCTACTTGGGGATGTTCAAGGTATCACACCTTCCCCACCAAGCCACAATCAAACAATAACCAACTAGTCATTACTCATCAATCACTAGACACAAAACAATTTGGAGATGTTCAAGGTATCATACCTTCCCCATAGTCACCAACCACATAACAATTTGTGGATGCTCAAGGTATCACACATTCCCCATAGTCACAAACACAAAATCACTTTGGGGATGTTCAAGGTATTGTACCCTCCCCATAAAATCAATAAAATCAACTCAAACTCAATCAATCACATAATCATAATTATACTTGAGGGAAACCAAGATATCACACTTTCCCCAACCATCAATCAATCAATCATCAATAAACTTGGGGGTGTTAAAGGTATCACATCTTTCCCATTAGTCATATCAAGTCATCAACCAACTTGGGGATGCTTAAGGTATCACACCTTCCCCACCAATCAATTAAATCAATAAAATCCATCATCAAACAAATTAGGGATGTTTAAGGTATCACACCTTTCCCACCAATCAATCAAATCAATCAAAAGGCTCAATCAATCCATCAAACAAGCATAAAACTCAATTAATCAAATAACTTGGGGATGATCAAGGTATCACACCTTCCCTATCAATCAATCAAACACAAAATCATCAATCCACTTGGGGATGCTCAAGGTATCATACCTTCACAATCATAATCATAGTTAAAAAAATAAAAATCATCAAAATCCAAAAACATAAAAAAAAAATCAAAATCATTGCAAAATACAAAAACATTAAAAAAAAAACAAAATCATCGCAAAATACAAAATAATCACAAAAATCATCAAAAAAACAAAAAATATTGAAATTGAAATCTTCAAAATCACAAAAAATCAACACAATATACAAAAATCATACATCGCTACAAAGCTCATTGCATTCACACACACCTCATTATTTTAGTTCACATCATCACTAATAATACTTTTGTTATCGTTTTATGCATGCTTTTATCCATTTGATAGGATTTATTTAGTCACATTAATTAAGGGTATATTTCTTATGGTGTTTGTCTTGCATTATTCCTAATTGCACACATTTTCACTACATCCACAACCCATAAAAATTCTATGACATGTTGTCCTTTTCCAAGTCTTTGGCTTGGAAAATATTTTGGTTCTTTTGGTCGCTCAACCATACCTAGTGTCTCCTTCAGTTTGCATTGAACATCATTAGTCCTTGAGTGCTATAGGTCTTCCTAGTGACCTTAAGTTTTCTCTAAGACCACACACATGTATCACACATTAAATAAAATTTTGGTGTTAGGAAAGACAAACTCATGAGTTTCTATCACCATAAAGCAAATAGTTTCCCTTGCTAATCCTATAATACACATGGTATAACCCTAAGGATTGGCAAGACAAGCACAAATCAAAATACAAAAGTCTTCAAAAAATCATATAAAAAAATTAAATCCTTAAAATTATTAGGTCATTATATCATGTGGTTATCCTCCATCAAGGCTATAGATGCCTTACTAGCAGTGGAGTACACCTTGCATGGTGACACGTCTATCACATTAGCAACCTTATTTTGTACATACCTATGTACACTCGTGGATGAGCTAGATTATTGGTGTAAGTCACAAATGATGAGTCCAACCTTATCCAAAATTAAAAATGAACAATCATTGCACACACATTGGTCTTTGAGCAACTTGAATAACTTCACTACTATTAACATATTCAAGTGCCTACATGATTAGTAGATGAGTTTGATTAATGTTACTAGGGTGTTTGAGCTTCCTGAAAGCACTCTCATATTCTTTGACACACAAAATCACAAGTCATGTCATCTTGGCTTCTACAGTAACATATTGTTTTCAACACATTACACCGCATCCATTCCACATGTATGTCAGTACCATTGGGTCAATGTCTTTGATTAATTGATTAAAGTCATGAATAAATATACATATCTAAGCATTTTTGAAATATAATAACAAGTATATGCATACATTCATTGCATCCATCAATATCAATGTATTCAATCAATCATTGCATCACATCACAAACATATCATAAACATGTAACATTCATAAACTACATCATATCATATATCATCATTAATAAAATACATGTCAGCCTCACCCGTAGGCTACATATGTCTAAGATCTAAGGCTCATAATCATCATCAAAACCCATACAAGGTACTACACAAAAAGATACATCGCTCTGCATGCATACTCTATATTTGCTATCACCACTACCATTAGTCCATAAAATAATCAAATAACTTAGGGATAATCAAGGTATCTCATCTTCCTTCTCAATAAAACAACCATCAATAACCTAGGCGTATTTAAGGTATTACACCTTCCCCATCAATCACATCAAGTAACCAATCCAACTTGGGGATGCTCAAGGTACCACATCATCCTCATCAATCACATTTAATCATCCAACCAACCTAGGAGTATTCAAGTTATCACACCTTCCCCATTAGTCACATCAAATAAAAAAAAAACTTGGGGATGTTTAAGTTATTGCACCTTCCCCACCAATCAATCAAACATATCAATCATTCAATCAAGGTATCACACCTTCCCCACCAATCCAACATCAATAAATCAATTCATGGTTGAGATGTTCAAGGTATCACACCTTCCTCATGAATCCATCAATAAAACACAACACAAATTGGGGATTTCCAACGCATCACATATTCTCCACCAATCAATCAAATCAATCAAATTCAATCAATCAATCAAGCACAAGGCTTGATCACATCAAACAATAATCAAAACAACTTGGGGGTGTTCAAGGTATCACACCTTTTCCATAAAGAAATCAAACAATCATCACACAACTTAGATATGTTTCAATTACCTTGCCCACCAATAAAGCATAAGGCTCAATACATCAAATAATCAATCAACCAACTTGGGGGTGCTCAAGGTATCACACCTTCCCTATCAATTACATCTAGTAATCAAGTAACTTGGGGATGTTTTAGGTACTCCACCTTCCCCACCAATCAAGCGCAATGCTCACTCAATTAAATTATTATCAATCAAATTGGGGGTTCTCAAGGTATTACACCTTTCTCATAAGTCATAAATAATCATCAAACAACTTGGGGAAGTTTCAGGTATCACACCTTACCCACCAATCAAGCACAATACTCAATCACATCAAGCAAACAATCAAACAACTTGGGGATTCTCAAGGTATTACACCTTCTCCACCAATTAATTAAATTAATTCAATGACTCAATCAAACATGTAAACGATCAAGCACCATATAGGGATGTTTCAGGTATCACACCTTCCCAATAAATCAAGCACAAGACTCAATAAATAAATCAACAATTAAACACTCAAGGATGTTCAAGGTATCACACCTTTCCCATAAAAACACAAAGCAACTTAGGGGTGCCTAAGGTATCACACCTATCCCATTAGTCATATAATAAGTTAACAAAATTAAGCGATGTTAAAGGTGTCACACATTCTCCATAAATCAAACAACCAATCAAGCAACTTGGGGGTGTTCAAGGTATCACACCTTCCCCCAAAAATCAATCAAGTAAACAACCAACTTAGGGGCACTCAAGGTATCACACCTTCCCCCATAAATCAATCACACAAGCATCAACCATCTTGGGGTTGTTCAAGGTATCATACCTTCCCCATAATTCACTTCAAATGATTCAACTTGGGAGAAATCAAAGGTATCGCACCTTCTCCATAAGTCACATAAAATAATAAACCAATTTAGGTATGCTCAAGGTTACACCTTCTCTACAGTCACAAAAATAAAACTTGGTGAAGAACACAAGCTTATACTAAGAGGGGGGTGAATAGTATAAGACCACTTTTTACTTTCTTTCCAAACCAATATTAATTAATGTCCTTAATTGAAATAACCAAATATATCAGTGTGTATTAATAACTTAGATAGCAGTAGTAAGCAAGAGCACAAGTCACCACACAATTGAGACACAACAATTTACGTGGTTCACCCAATGTGGGCTACTCCACAGAGAAAATATTTTACTAAAACTTTCTCAATCAATATCTTTGGGAATCACTCCCAATTACAATGTTTATGGATCTTTGTCCAAAAGAGAACTCTTTCCCCTTATGCTCTGGCTATGTGATCTTCTAGAAGATTTTGTCTCTCTACTGCACTAACTAGTGGACCTCTCTCCACTTGAAGACTCCTCACTTAGATCTATATTCAACTATGTTGGATTTTGGATATCTATCCATTGAGACTCTATCCTTTGTACTCTGTCACCTCCAAAGCTCTATCAATAGGCTCACTAAGAACATGCTCAATAGGTTCACACAAAACTTTCTTAACAAGCTCACACAAAACTTGTCAAATGCTGAATAACAAGCTCACACAGAACCTATCCAACGCTGAATAACAAGCTCACATAGAACCCATCCAATGCTGAATAACAAGCTCAAACAGAACCTGCTCAATGCTGAATAACAAGCTCACACATAACTTGTCCAATGCTGCTCCAACAAGCTCACTAAGAAGTTGTCCAAATATGCTCTAGCAAGATCACCAAGAACTTGCCTAAAATTATCCACAAATCTATCTCAACACTGTCCTCAAATTTGTCCCAACATTGTCCTCAAATTTGTCCCAAAGGCCTTCTCAAAGGCTCAATCAATCATGCTCAAGTAGTACTCAAAATGAACTCAACAATGAATGACAATATCAACTCAAATCCACTTCATAGAAGCATAAAGAGAATTGTTATAGACTCAATATGTTCTAATCTCACTCTCAACCCAAATCAATCTCAACTCAACTCATAGAAGCATAAAGATAATTGTTAGAGACTCAATATGTTCTAAACTCACTCTCAACTCCAATAAACCTCAACTCAATTCAAGTCAACCTCAACTCAACTCAAATCTTATAGAACCATAAAGAGAATTGTTAGAGACTCAATATGTTCTAACCTCAATCTCAACTCTACATAGAATGATGGAATAGTTTATTTCATAGAACTTGAATAATCACTTCACACATCACTTGACTAGGCTCAATCAACTCAACTAAACCAATCATCACAAGGGACAACTCTCTCTCACACAACCCTAGTCCAAGTATGTATCAACCAACTCAAATGTTTCCAACAATGCTCAACCACAAATATCACATAAAAATGATACTCATGTTCTTTTCTAACTCAAGTTCTTTTACAACCAATGGGCTTGAACCACTATGCTTATAACACAAGGTTTAAACACAACTCTCAATTTAGAAAACCTTGATGCATTCAACCAACCACTTTCAAAAAGGAAACCACAAACAATTATTTTCCCTCCAATGATATTTTAGAAATCAACCACCATAAACAATCAATAGGAGAATGTGCCCATACCTTTTATGAAGTGAAGAAACCCCTTTGGAAATCTGCCACACTCAACACAATTAGAAACAAAACAATATTCACTTTGAAGCCCTTTACAAAAATAGAAATATCTCTTTACATACACCTTATTTCTCCTTCTAAATGATCTAGTCAAATAGCCCTTGAAATAAGCTTTCCAATGATATATAATATGATATACTTTTATAAAAAGGAAAATACCAAAAATATCTTCTTTTCTAAAAGTGCTTTTAAACTGGCCTTCCAATAAAAAAATCATTCAACCCTCATCACCTTATTCCTCAAACATTAGGCAATAATAAAAAAATTATTAATAAAAATGTTACTTGCCTCTTAGAGGGAATCAAACCCTTGTCTCTACCCAAACAATCCTCAACCACGGTGCCAAGGACCACGTGAGCTACATGCTCACATAGGATGAAGAGCTCATAATGTGCTTTTGTCCTTATCCCCTTGCTCACATAAAAAAACGTGGGTCAATTCTCTTGCTTGAAACTCTAACCCATGGGAATCGAACCTCATCTCTTTGCAAGAAAAAACCTTTGCACTCCCCTCGCTCGTTGTTGGACCACGCTGCCACACGAAGAATTTTGCTTTTTTCGTCTTATCTCCTCTACATTTGATTCCAAGGATTTTGAAATAAAAGCCTTTACATTTATATGCAAATTCCATTTAATTTTTTAAACATCGACGGTGCTTTTAAATTAATTTCTTTTTGATGATGACATCGACGTTGAGGTAATTTTAATTTTAAAATTTAAAATTAAATTTTAAATATTAAAATTTAAACCAAATATTCAAAATTGAATATCTCCATCTCCGGGGCACCTTTTTCGACGAAACGAAAAGCCAACTTGGGTTTTAAGAAAAAACCTTTTCAAATCTGCCATCCATGGTTTTAAATAAAACATTTTGTTTTACCTACCTTGGTTTTCACAAAAACCTTATATATATCCATGCTCTCTAAAATATGAATGCTTTGGTCATCAAAACTCAATGTTACCTTGTGACATTAATGTGACATCAATGACAACATAAAAAAACTCAAATTTCCAATAATCTCCCCCTTTGTCATTGATGGCAACATCTCCAAAGCAAAAACCATAATCACTGCAAAAACCATCTCTGAGAATCAAAGCTGCTCCCCTTGACTCAATAATCTCTTTGGATATTTCTCCCCCTAACTCAATACTCTCTTTGGAGGCTGCTCCACCTAACTCAATGCTATCCCCCTTACTAAAATCTCTCCCCCTTTGACATCAATGGTAAAAGGGACACCTATGGGGCTAAAATATATGACTCTTAAGCATAGCCCCCTCATCACCTTCTCTCTTGAGGTGATTAATTTTGGGGTGGGAGTACCTTTACTCCTATATTACATTGATTATTTCCTCTATCAACTTCCTTCCATGTTTTTCTGATATCCTTCTCTTGATGAATTGCTTGATCTTCTTGTCTAGAACCTGTTTGACCTTCTTGCCTTGAATTTGTTTGACTTCCTTGCCTTGAACCTGTTTGGAATTGAGTCCTACACCATCTTGCAATATGCCCAAAGTTATTGCAATTAAAACACTTGATATTGTAGCCTTTGGATGGTGCCCATATCCTAAAATATTTATTGAAATAATTTCCATATCCATTCCTTTCCTAAAACTTGTATTGTGAAGTTTTGTTTTCATGACCATTATGACCATGACTTTTGAATTGTGTAGCTCTAAAACCAAATCCATATTGCTCATTTAATTTGCACTGAGAAGCTCTATGACCATTCCTGTTGCATGAGAAGCAATTTCCCTAAAAATCATACCTTCTTCCTTTGAAGTTTCTTCTAGCAAAATCAAACATCTTTGATCCATGAATTTTGTAATGTATAGCCTTGTGTCCAAATCCATTACAAGAAAAACAATGTCCTTGAAAAGCCCTTTTTTCATGCCTTGGTTCCTCATACCTTTCTTGACCATTATCCTTATGATCATCTTCAGCTTGTGCATTACATTCTTGAACCTTATTTGTAGCAACTAAAACCTCTTCTTTAGTTTCTTCCTTGCCTTTCTCTTCAAGAATTTCTTTTCCCTTTGAACTTTATTCACCTCTCTCAAAACAAGATCCAAAATGAATATTTGGAGCAATAGGAATTTTGGAAATTTCCTAACAAGTCTTAGGTGCTTCCTTGCTTTCATATTTTAAAACTTACTTTCCTTTTGAGTGTGATTCCCCAAACCTGAAATATGAGACCTTTGGTGCGTTGGAATCCTCCTCTTCTTTCTCTTTATTTGTTTCAAGTAGAAAATTGGCATACATCTCTATATCCTCTGAATACATGTTTCCTTCTTAGTACAAATATCTTGATCTTTTGAGTCATGTAATGGATCAAACTTCTAAAGTAAGGAACATTTCAATTCTTTTAGATTTTTCTTAACCTCTTGTAGTTGCTCATGGATAACATTGAAGTTTTCCTTTATATCAACTGAGATATTATCCTCTTGTTTAACTTCTTTTGTTTGGAGTGAATGTTCTTCTTCTAATTCTTTTATCCCATAGAAAAAACCTTCTTCATCTTCACTATCACTAAGATCATTATAATATTCTATAGCAAACAAACTCTCAAGATTTCTTTGACCATGCATGTTTCCTTGATGTGTCATCTCATCTTCACTATCACTGAAACCATTGTAATATCCTGATCTATAATCTCTTTGACCACACACAAAGCATTGTTCTCTTTTACCTTATATTCCTAGGAATAGATGTTATTCCTTTTCATCATCTGATTTATCTCTATCACTATGATTTGATCTATCACTTGCTTCTACAATGTAGTAAGATTTCTTTGCCTTACAAAAAAATTTCTTCTTCTCATACCTGTTTTGCTTGAATTTGTCCTCTTTGTCATGCTTATGCTTTCCATATTCTTTTATTCTATGACCATGTTTCTCATCATCACTAATTTCTTCATGTGGACACTTGTGTGCATAGTGACCAAGATCACCACACTTGTAGCATCTAACTTTCCTTATATCCCTGAAATTCCTTGAGTCCTTATTCCTTTTGATGAAGTTAGCTTCCTCATCATTTTCTATAGATCTATCTGTTTCTGAAACTTTCCCTTTATCTTTATTTGAAGCCTTGAATGCAATCTCTTTTATTGGAACTTGATGCTTACTTACCCTTCTTGATGCTTACTTACCCTCATCTCATAAGTTGTAAGAGTACCTTGTAATTTTTCCATTGTTAACTTGTTGATATCCACTATCCCTTCTATTTCTGAAACCTTAGAATCATATTTCGTGGGAAGTGATCTCAAAACCTTTTGAGTAACTTTTGATTCTTTCATATCAAAACCTAGGCCTCTCATGGTGTTATTAATCTCATCAACTCAAAGTAAAAACTTTGCAATATCTTCAGAATATTCCATTTTCAATTCCTCAAATATTTTTTTATGAGTTTGTATTTTTGCCAACGTTACCTTGGAATCTCCTTCGTAAGTATTCCACAACTTTCTCCACATCTCATTAGCTGAAGTACATACCATGACCTTTGCAAAATATGTCTCACAAAGCCCACTCAAGATATAATTCATTGCTCTTGTATTTATCTCAACAAATTTCCTGGTAGTCTTATCTTCCTCGAGATCACCTTCAATCCTATACTCTTTTTCAACAATTTGCCATACATCATATTCTTGTGATATAAAGTAGTTATTCATTATTATGCTCCAGAAAGCATAATTTTTACCATAAAATAATGGAGAAATATTTGAAGATAATCCATTATATGAATCCATATGTGTTCTTGTAGAAGCTGCCCTCAAGCTGTTAGCCTTTTCGAAGTAACCCGTTCTGATACCAATTGAAGAACACAAGCTTATACTGAGAGGGGGGGTGAACAGTATAAGACCACTTTTTACTTTCTTTCCAAAACAATATCAATTAATATCCTTAATTGCAATAACCAAATATATCAATGTCCATTAATAACTCAAATAGCAGTAGTAAGAAAGAGCATAAGTCACCACACAATTGAGACAATAATTTACGTGGCTCATCCAATGTGGACTACTCCATGGAGAAAATATTTTACTAAAAATTTCTCAATCAATCTCTTTGAGAATCACTCACAATTACAATGTTTATGGATCTCTTTCCAAATGAGAACTCCTTCCCCTTCTACTATGGCTATGTGATCTTCTAGAAGAATCTCTCTCTACTACACTGACTAGTGGACCTCTCTCCACTTGAAGACTCCTCACTTAGATCTGTCTTCAACTATGTTGGCTATTGGATATCTATCCACTGAGACTTTGTCCTCTATACTCTATCACCTCCAAAGCTCTGTCAATAGGCTCACTAAGATCCTTCTCAATAGGTTCACACAGAATTTGCTTAACAAGCTCACATAGAACCTATCCAAATTTTAATAACAAGCTCACACAAAACCTGTCCAATGCTGAATAACAAGCTCACACAGAACCTGTCCAATGCTGAATAACAAGCTCACACAGAACTTGTCCAATGCTACTCCAACAAGCTCACTAAGAACTTATCCAAATCTGCTCTAGCAAGCTCACCAAGAACTTGCCCAAAACTATCCACAAATTTGTCCCAACATTATCCTCAAATCTGTCCCAACATTGTCCTCAAATCTATCCCAAAGTCCTTCTCAAAGGCTCAATCAATCATGCTTAAGTAGTACTCAAAATGAACTCAACAATGAATGGCAATCTCAACTCAAATCCACTTCATAGAAGCATAAAGAGAATTTTTAGAGACTCAATAGATTTTAATCTCACTCTCAACCCAAATCAATCTCAACTCAACTCATAGAAGCATAAAGAGAATTGTTAGAGACTCAATATGTTCTAAACTCACTCTCAACTCAAATCAACCTCAACTCAATTCAAGTCAACCTCAACTCAAATCAAGTATTATAGAACCATAAAGAGAATTTTTAGAGACTCAATATGTTCTAACCTCAATCTCAACTCAACATAGAATGATGGAATAGTTTGTTTCATAGAACTTAAAAAATCACTTCACACATCACTTGACTAGGATCAATCAACTCAACTCAACCAATCATCACAAGGGATAACTCTCTCACACAACCCTAGTCCAAGTATGTATCAACCAACCCAAATATTTCCAAAAATGCTCAACCACAAATTTCACATGACAATAATACTCATGTTCTTTTCTAACTCAAGTTCTTTCACAACCAATGAGCTTCAACTACTATGCTTATAACACAAGGTTTAAACATAAATCTCAATTCAGAAAACCTTGATGCATTCAACCAACCACTTTCAAAAAGGAAACCACAAACAATCCTTTTCCCTCGAATGATATTTTAGAAATCAACCACCATAAACAATCAATAGAATAATGTTCCCATACCTTTTATGAAGTGAAGAAACCCCTTTGGAAATCTGCCACACTCATCACACTTTGAAACAAAACAACCTTCACTTTGAAAACCTTTACAAAAATAGAAATATATCTCTACATACACCTTATTTCTCCTTCTAAATGAGCTATTCAAATAGCCCTCAAAATAATCTTTCCAACAATATATAATATGATATACTTTTATAAAAGGAAAATACCAGAAATATCTTCTTTTCTAAAAGTGGTTTTAAACTTACCTTCCAATAAAAAAATCAAATCAGCCCTCATCACCTTATTCCTCCAACATTAGGAAATAATACAAAATTTATTAATAAAAACATTACTTGCCTCTTAGAGGGAATCAAACCCTCGTCCCTACCCAAAAAATCCTCAATCGCGGTGCCAAAGACCATGCAAGCTACATAGGAAGAAGAGTGCAGAATGAGCTTTTGTCCTTCGCCCCTTGCTCATGTCAAAAAACATGGGCCAATTCTCTTGCTCGAAAATCTAACCCATGGGAATAAAACCTCATCTCTTTCACAAGCAAAAACCTTTGCACTTCCCTCACTCATCATTAGACCATTCTGCCATATGAAGATTTCGACGCTTTTTGTCTTATCTCCTCTGCATTCGATTCCAAGGCTTTTGAAATAAAAGCCTTTGCATTTATATGCAACTTCCCTTTAATTTTGCAAACGTCGGTGGTGCTTTTAAATTAATTTATTTTTAATGATGACGTCGACGCTGAGGTAATTTTAATTTTAAAAATTAAAATTAAATTTTAAATATTAAAATTTAAACCAAATATTCAAAATTGAATATCTCCATCTCCGGGGCACCTTTTTCGATGAAACAAAAAGCCAACCTAGGTTTTAATAAAAACCCATTTCAAATATGCCATCCATGGTTTTAAATAAAACATTTTATTTTACATGCATTGGTTTTCACAAAAACCTTGTATATATCCATGCTCTCCGAAATATGAATGCTTTGGTCATCAAAACTCAATGTTACCTTGTGACATTAATGTGAAATCAATGACAATATAAAACAACTCAAATTGCAAACACTTGGAGATAATCAAGGTATTGAACCTTCCCTGTTAGTCAATCAATCAAACACGTAAACCATCAACCAACTTGGGGGTGTTCAAGGTATCACACCATCCCCATTAATCAAATAACCAATCAACCAACTTGGGGATGTTCAATGTATCACACCTTCCCCATCATAAAACAACCAATAAACTAACTTAAGGGTGTTTATCAATCACACCTTTTTCCAATAATCAATCAAGCAAACAACCAACCTAGGGGTGTTCAAGGTATCACACCTTCTCCATCAATCAAACAACCAATCAACCAACTTGGGGGTGTTCATAAATCACACCATCTGCCAAAAATCAATCAAGCAATCCACCAACTTGGGGATCTTCAAGGTATCACACCATCCCCATTAATCAATCAAATAATTATCATCCAACTAGGGGATACTCAAGGTAGCATACCTTCTCCATTAGTAATATACAATAAAAACAATCAACTTGGGGGTATCCAATGTATCACACCTTCCTCATAAATCAATAAAAATCATCAAACCACTTGGGTATATTTCAAGCATCACACATTTCCTACCAATCAAGTATAAGGCTCAATCAATTAGACACACTCAAATTAATCAATCAAATAACCACCAACCAACCTGGGGATGTTCAAGGTATCACACCTTCCCCCAATAATCACATCAAATGATTTAACAACTAGGGGGTAATCAAGGTATCACACCTTCCCAACAATAAATCAACAACCATTTTGGGGGTATCCAAGGTATTGCACCTTTCTCATCAATCACTCAATCGACCAACCAACTAGGGGGACAATCAAGGTATCACATCTTTCCCCTTAGTTACATAAAATGATTCAAAAATTTGGGGGTAATCATGATATTGCACCCTCTCCAACAATTAATCAAACAATAATCAATCAATTTGAGGATGCTCAAGGTATAACACCTTCCCCAACAATATTAGGTACCAATATAGGTACTTAATAGTTAATAATTTAATATTGTATAATAGTATGAGCCATAAATTAATTATTGAGTAAGTAAGACCACATGTAAAAATAGAAATAAATATGTCATAGAATCATATTTGTAACCATTGGGGAAATATTGTTATATGTAACCGCAAGGAATACTGTCATGCACTTTGTAACTCATGGAAGGTGAACCACCACATAGGTGATCTTGTAACTCATGGAAGGTGAACCATCACACTCTTGTATAAAGAGAGATGGACCCCCATTGTAAAAGGTATCTATGATATTTTCTTGGAGAAACCTTTGCTTGTGGATCTAGAGATCTTATGGAGTGGCTTCCTTCGAAAAGGAGCATTGTATGGTGTTCCCCTACCTCAAGGGTATAATCAATCTCTATTTTATTGAGCAATTTATTGTGTAATTAATTTATTTGTAAATGCATGTTGAATATTTATGCAAATTTTGAATGATTTATGGAACGAGAAGAGAGGTTCACTACATTTTGCATCAGAGCAGCAATTTGGGTAAAGTGGGATTGTTTTTGCAAAGCTAGGGCACATTATTTTAGGAAAATATCACATTTTACGGTCTTATTTTTCTATTTCAACAATCATTTTCAGAAGTTTTTTTTATTCCATTATGTAGATAGTTTTTAGTACTAAAAAAATGATAGCCCATTTGTTAAATTCTGATATGTATTGAGAAATTTATGGTTATTTGAAATTGAGTTATTTATGTTGTTTTTTGGCCGTGCGAATTTTTTTCGTAATAAACAAATTTGTATTAAATTTTTTAGCAGTCATTTGCAAAAAATTATGGCACCAACATATAGGATATTTTGAGTAATATAAAAATGACTACTCATTTGTAGATTTTTGATAAGTTTTTGAAAGAGTTATAATTGTTTGAAGTTGGGTTGTTCAAGCTATTTTTTGGCTGCACGAATTTGTTTTCAAAAATAAAAAAATCGTATTATATTTTTTAGCAGTTATTTTCAAAATATTTTTTCATCAGTATGCAGGTTATTTTGAGTACTACAAAAATGACTACTTACTAGTAAAATTCTGATAAGTAATGAGGTAGTTACAGTTGTTGCAAGTTGGGCATTTGGTGTTATTTTTGGGTTGTCGGTAAAAGGAGAAAAAAAAATTCATAATTCAATCCGGGTAAGAAAATCAGTTGTTGTTTGTTTTATTTTGAAGATAAAAGTGCAGATTTAATTGTTGAAGACAAAAATAGATGAGATTTCAGAAATTTTAAAATTTTTAGTTATTTCAAACCCTAGCTACTTAAAAGAAAAAATATAGAGTTGTCAAAATTCCTTGAAAGTAGTAATGCCAGGGATTGTTTTAAGGAGTATAAAAAATTTCTTTTAACTATTTCTAAGTCATGGTGGAAATATAACCTTCATTTTGCCATGAAATAAAAGCTTTGTTTCATGACTTTTTGTATGATTGTAAATATAAATATACAATGGAAGAATTTGAAGTTGCATTTTTAAGCAAATGAGCATCAAAAGAAACGGATAATAATGTGCAAGATAAGGAAAATATACCTTGTGTGTTAGGACCAATCAGTGGTAAAAAGGAAGAATTTAAAGTTGCATTTTTAGGCAAAAGGGCATCAAAATAAAATAATAATAATGTGCAGGCTAAGGCAACTACACATTGTGTGTCGGGACAAACAATGATAAAAAATATTTTCTTGAATGTAAAAATTCTATTTTTCAAGTTTATGGTTGCATTCAAAATAAAAAAATTATTATTTCCATTAACCCTAGTAGCAAATATAATTTTATCAATATGTCTTTGACTAAGAGATTGCAAGTTCAAGCAAATAAAATCAAAGACATACAACTTGAGGGTCACAATGTTCAAATTTTTTGAATATTTGAAAATCACCATGGATAAATATATTTTACATTCATATTTTCATGCTATTGAGATGAATGATGTAGATATTGTCCTTGGTTATCCTTGGTTGCATTCTTTAGGTACTATTAACATTAATGTGCAAAAGCAATTCATGAATTTATGGTACAAGAAGAAGAAGATAATATGACAGAATATTTCTAAGTGTAAGGGCAAACAAGTAGCTATTGTAGGGAGAAAATGTGAAGAGAAAACATCAAAACCTAAAATAGAATCTCAGGAGGTAGTAGAAAAACTCAAGGAAGCAAAATTAAGAGAAGAATCAATGAAAGGGAGTAAGAGAGAAGAGCAAAAATAGGTTGAACATTAGGCTAAGGTTGGATTATATCGTCATCCACACCACCATGAGAGGTAAAAATCATGGATACAGGGCTTGAGGCAACATAAGAACAATGAGGAACATACAAGGAACCAAAGGAGCCAACCCTTTGGATATGCTACAAGTCATAAATACAATCATATATGGATGAAAAAATATGAAATTTATGCTTCCAACACATTTTATTGGCATCAACAAATACCACCATCAATCATAGTTTCACTAGGATTGATGGATCGATATTGGTACCAGTATTCAGCATGGCTCAGAAGATCATATTATTTAGCTTCTTCTAATGTTTCAAGGATGAAACATTTTGTAAGGGGGTGGAATGTTATGTACCAAGATAGGTACTTAATAATTAATAATTTAATATTGTATAATGGTATGAGCCATAAATTAATTATTGAAGTAAGGAAGACCACATGTCAAATTAGAAATAGGTATGTCATAGAATCATATTTGTAACCATTGGGGGAATATTGTCATATGTAACCACAAGGAATATTTTCATGCACTTTGTAACTCATGGAAGGTGAATCACCACATGGGTGATCTTGTAACTCATGGAAGGTGAACCATCACCCTCTTGTATAAAGAGATATGGGCCCCCATTGTAAAAGGTATCTATGATTGTATGGTATTCCCCTACCTCAATGGTATAAGCAATATCTATTTTATTGAGCAATTTATTATGCAATTAATTTATTTGTAGATGCATGTTGAATATTTATGCAAATTGTTGAATGATTTATGGAATGAGAAGAGAGGTTCACTATAAACAATCAATAATTCAATAATCAAACCACTTTGGGATGTTTTAGGTATCACATATGCTCCACCAATATATCAAAATGCTCAATCAATCAATCAATCAATAAAACACTCATCAACCAACTTGGGGGTATTCAAGGTATTACACCTTCCCCAATAATCAATCAAGCAATCAACCAACCTAGGAGCCATCAAGGTATCACACCTTTCCCATTAGTAACATCAAAGGATTCAACATATTAGGTGTAATTAATGTATCACACCTTCCCCAAAAATTAATCAAGCAATCATCAACCCACTCTAGGATGGTAAAGGTATCACATCTTTCCCATCAATAAATCAGATCAATTAAATTAATCAATTAATCAAGAACTTTGCCTCACCATCAAGATTTTAACATGGGTTTATCAATACCATCATCAATTGCTAGGTTCAAAAGGATTCACCCTTTTGTCAAAGGTTATGCCCTTGGCCTTGCCATCTCAAAAATAAAATTCCAGTTCAAAGGCTCCAAAGGCATCAAACCCATTTGGTCACATTCCAATTCAAAAAGCTCCAAAGGCACCAACCCCTTTGGTCAAATACCACTTTTAATTCAAATTCTCAAAAGGAACCAAACCCCTTTGGTCACATTTTAATTCAAAGGACCCAAAGGCACCACACACCTTTGGTCATAGTCAATTTCAAGTTCAAAGGCTCCAAAGGTATTAAACCCCTTTGGTCACATTCCAATTCAAAAAGCTCCAAAAGCACTAACCCATTTGGTCAAATACCACCTTTAGTTCAAAGGATTTAAAGGCACCAAACCCCTTTGGTCACATTTTAATTCAAATATCCCAAAGGCACCACACCCCTTTGGTCACAGTCAAATTTTAGTTCAAAGACCCCAAAGCCACTAAACCCCTTTGGTCAACATTTTCCATTCCAATTCAAAGGCTTAAAAGGCACAAAAATCCTTTGGTCATATTTCAATTCAAAAGCTCCAAAGGCACTCACCCCTTTGGTCACATTTCAATTCTAGTTCAAGTGCTCCAAAGGCACCAAATCCCTTTGATCACATTTCAATTCAAAAATCCCCAAAGGCACTAAACCTCTTTGGTCACCTATCAATTTAGAGGCTCTAAAGGTACCAAACCCCTTTGGTCACATCTCAATTCAAAAAGACCCCAAATATACCAAATACCTTTGGTTACATTTTAATTCTAGTTCAAATGCTCCAAAGGTGCCAAACCCTTTTGGTCACATATAAATTCAAAATTACCCCAAATGTATCAATTCCCTTTGGTCACATCTCAATTCAAAAGGCCCCAATTTAATTTAGAAATCCCCAAATGCACCAATATCCTTTGGCCACATTTCATTTCAAAAGGTCCTAAAGGCACCAAACCCCTTTGATCACATTTTATTTCAAAAAGGCTCTAAAGGAACCAAACTCCTTTGGTCAATATTTTCTATTTCAATTCAAAAATAGCTCCAAAGGCACAAAACCCCTTTGGTCAATATTTTCCATTTTAGTTCAAAGGCTCCAAAGGTACCAAACCCCTTTGGTCAACATCTAGAATAGATTTTCCTTTCCTGCTTTAGCTTAGGGTTTACTTTCTTGTCCTAGATTAGCTACACTAAATCCCTGAGTGAACCTCGTATCTAGTAATCTACTTTAGTCACCTGACATTTGTAGAAACTAGTTATCCATGCAATCCAATAGGATGAGAATATTACCATAAGGACACTCATCATCAATCATCAATTAACACCTTTCAATAAATCATGTGCAACTCATATTTTCATAAGATAAATTTATCTTCATGTTCATAGATTAGACTATCTTAGTGCCCCATTCTACTAGGGAAAAAGAAGAGACTTGTATTAGATTTCTTTTCATGTTTATTGATTAGATTCAATTAGAACCCCATTCTACTTGGGCAAAAGAAGAGTCATAAATTAGATCCCCATTTTTCTTAGGTAAAAGCAAAGTCATAGATTAGAGCCTTATTTTTCTTGGGAAAAAGCAAATCCATAGATTAGAGCCCCATTCTGCTCAGGAAAAATCAGAGACATAGATTACATTTCCTTTTATGTTCATCAATTATATTCGATTACAACCCCATTTTGCTTGGGCAAAAGTAGAGACGTTTATTAGATTTAATTTCATCTAATATCTTGCTTTCATAGATTAGATTTACTTTTCTATTGTTGATTAGCTAGCCCATATCTTTGAATAAACCTCATACTTAGTGATCTATTCTAGTCACCTGGTGGTTCTAGAAACTGGTTATCCATGTAATCCAGTAGGATGAGTAGATTACCATAAGGACACTTATTTCAAGGACAAAATAAAAACAATCACTTGTACAAACATGACAACACACAATTTCAATAAAACAAACAAATAATTGGATTTATTTTATCCAACACAAAATTGAAAAAGGGTATATCACATCACTTATCGATCTTACACTCTCCCAACCCCAACCGCTCCACTTCTCGAAGCCATCCAGTCACCTACCCAGTTTCATCCATTCTGTACACTCCTTAATTCAATCGCCTTGTTGCTATCATCCATTTGGTGTGTTGCCCACTTGTCTCTTGAGGGGGTAGACAATACCAATAAAATTATACCTCAAAAAATATTAATAATTCAACACCCATTGTTGGACTCAATGTTTATCCAAGAACCTTGTTTGAGACTAATCATACACCCTACTATATCAGGTCTAAATGTAAAATTTCAAAATAAATCCAAGTGATTAACACATTAGGTTGATGTGTGTAAGGATTTACATGCCTATATCATAATCATGGTGGAAATTCTAACTGACCATAGCATAATTGATTGTGGCAATGCCAACCATCCACTTATCACATGACTAGTTCGTTCACCAAAACCAAGAAACTCAATAATTTTTTAATGATAAGGTTCACAGATACTCATCACCTCCATCACTGGGGTATCCCACATTGTTCTTGATATAGGGCAATCAAAAATCAACTCTCTCAAGAAAAAACAATATTTTCATAATCCACTCATCCACATAGCGACAAGTGTCATTTATTTTTGCATTGTATTATGTTCTCACACAACATGATACAAAAAGAGGTATTTGTAGACACCAAAATCAAGCATCTTAAATGTTAATTAATTAATCACAATTAATTATTATATTTAATATTAATTAAATTAATTAATATTAAATTAAAAATTCATTCACCTAAGTATTAATCAATTAATTAATTGATTGGTTAATTATTACCTAGGCTACACAACCACACCCCTCCTCGCAAACCCATTCACCCTTCCATACCCCCTTATACGTCTTCTCCACTTTATTTCAGTTCCACATCACATCTCCCATTCCAGTCATGCACAAGAAAAGGATCATCCATTGCCACAAATAAACTGTAGTTTACTGCACATGACATAACTTGTAGTTGCACCTCCATCCGCACATTGGATATTTCTAATATACACGCAATCACAACATGCACTCACAATTCAACATGCATATTTAAATTAAATAAACATATTTAATTTAAATGCATAAACAAATCAAACATGCATACAAATAAACATGCATAATTAATTTAAAATGCATATTTAAATCCACATGCACTTTTAGTTTAGCATACACACATAGTTAACATGCATATCCAATATGCAAACATTTCAAAATTGCATGCACATTCGATGATATTTTTTTTGTACACAAGCTCACTATCTCTCTCTCACACACCACGCCCTATGGTGGTTTGAACCTAGATCTCCAAAAAACCAATGATATTTCCAAGGTAAGCTTATCCTCATCTATGAGCATGCATCCTTTGGGATAATATCAATGTAGAAGAGAAGCACTAGTTAACACCACCTAGCTGGTTGAGCCACCACCTCATCCATTCCCTCTAAGAAGTCTATAAATGCACTCTCTCCTCCTTCATGGAGCATGAGGATGGAATAGATACATGCACACAGATGAAACTATAGCCCACATGAATATTTACAAAAACAACATAGTGCAACAAAATGCAACACAAAAATAACAAGGTAATATTTATTTATTGGCAACCACACATCATCTTTAAATATCTACATTAATTTATTATATTTTGGTTTCATTTATTTTTAGTTTTGGGCCTCACTCTAAGAGACCCAAAAAATATTACCAATGATTTTATAGTGTATGTGTATGCAGGTATTCAGATTCATATCAGATCTAGTGAAGCATCCCAAATCTAAAATATCCAATAAATCCAACACAGATCCATCAAAGCATCAAGCATACAAGCAGTGGTCACAAAAAAATCTCCCATCAAATATTGTAGCAAAAGGAGACATCGAGTATGACTCATTGATTACACTATAAAAGAAAGAGAGGGAAACCAATTCTCCTTTCAAATTTGTAAAATCCCTTCACGGGTTTAGTTGTAATCAAAACTATCAGTAAAGTGTAATATCATTACATCATACTCCTTTACATTTTATTTATTATGGTGTTGTTTTTTTCTGTTTATAGGTGTTGAACCAATTTTAGGATAAGATTTTGTGGATAATATCTACCCCCTCAAGCTTTGAGTTGATGGATAGAAATATGTATAATAACAATGAAACACTTGACAAAAAGTCAATGGGGCAACAATAATATGGCAAGAAATGTGGGGTGAATGAGGATTTTTTTCAAATGTGGGGTAATAGGTTGTCTGATATGGTTAGGCATGAACTAGGTTAAATAGCACACCATAGGGTATGAGCCCTCATTTACATCATGTATTGCAAGGAAGAAGAGGGAGAGATAGGGGTGTGAGTGATATTTTGAAGTGAAACTCTTACAATTTGATCATTCAAGAGGGTAATATGGCTATGGGTGGTGAAACTATGAGAGTTGGAGTGTGTGTAGGATGGGTAAGTCTATCTTTGATCTCTCGTGTTGTTAGGTTTACATATTTTTGATAAAATGAATTGCAGGGTTTAGTGTTTTGTTTTCTTTTTTAGGACTTGAAAGGAACCCGTAGACTTAATTAAGCTAGCCTATAAAGTGTATGTTATTTTTCAATATTTAGGGGGTTTGGTTTGTGATGTGGCTTTTATCATGGGACCATTTTTTTTTGTGTCAGGTTTTTTCTAGATAAAGTGTATCTCAAAAGACTTTTGGTTTGATGATCAGGTGAGTTCATACATCTGTACATATTGTATGGATTTGTATAAGTGACTATTTCATTTTTTTAGAAAATTTTATGTTTTGGGTTGGCCATCAAAGGGCTAGTAGTTGTGCATGTAATTTTTCAAGGGGTTGATGATAGGACTATATGGATCCATAAAATTGGATAAATCATAATTTTTTTATTTAATTTTATTATTATTTTCTTTTTGATTTGTTTTTTTTGTTTTGTTTGAATGATGGATGGATTGGGGATGTTTCATGAAGGGGTATGTGATGATTGTAGCTAAAATGATTGAGATCATGTCTTAAATTCAAGGAAGTATTGTACCAAGTGAGATAATTAAATATACCTATTGAATGGGGTGGTTGAGGGATATTGGGTTGGATGGGGTGACCCAATTAGAGCCAGTACATGTGTACCACTGGTACATATTAGAATTAGCAAAGAGATGGGATTCTAATATAGGATATTTTAACTTGTTGATGGGAGAGATGAAGATCACCTTAGAGGATGTGTATCACATATTTTAGGTGCCAATGGAGGGCATTCCCATCCATGCTATGGATACATGATAGAATGATGCAGTGATGGAGAGAGTGTATGGACACGGATGGGATCATATATAGATTAATAGTAGTGGGGTGCTATATGATATACATTATGAGATAGGGATCTTCACCTGAAGACATACGATCTTGATGGTATTGATTTCCAATATTATCTTCCTAGACTCATCAAGTGCACAGTTCCCATGGAACCTACTAGGGTTGGTGCTTGACTTAGTGAAGAGACATGTAGTGTATGCGTGGACCCTAGTTTTATTGGTCCAAACTTATAAAGACCATTATGAGGTGTGAAGGCAAGTACAATCGAGGTTGGGATATAGTTTACTATTTCAAGTTTGAGCTTAGGAGCATTTATGGGTGGGAATATCCTAGGGCTTGCCTTTTGATGCACATAGATACATAGGGTTGGAGGTGTCATATGCAATGAGATGGTGGTATAAAAGGGAGGGTCGAGTGAGTAGGTCATATGCAAGGGATGGATAATTTTACAAAGTAGTATGGGTGGGATTGAGGACAAAGGATGTGATATAGAGGTCATGGAGAGAGGGACTAACATTGAGAGGGGGTGGATAGTAGTGAGCTTGTGTGTGATGAGAGAGGAGGTTGATTGGGAGATAGTGCATGTAGTGTGAGTACTTTCATACTCATGGGTATTGAGGAAATTCAATACTAGACAAGGTGTACCTAATTCATCAATGATGTATAGGAGAAGAAGGGATGAGATTAAAATAATGTCATGGATAGATCTAGTGAGTCACAACGTAGATGAGATGATTATAGTGGCAGATGTTGATGATGTTGGTACCATACATGACTATGATGCTTGGTGGGTGATGCAATAGGGATAGTTAGTTGAAGGTGTTGGTGAGGCTAGATGAGGAGATAGGAATGAATTTAAGGTAGGTATAGGGGGACGTAGAGATGAGTCATAGGAGGAGCAGCAGGAGGAGTCACTATTGAGGTAGCATGTGCAATGTCGATTAGATAATGGAGTAGGACTATCATATATAACATCAATAGGTGTTCCAAAGATTATTATGAATTGTGGGTATGTATGATATGGTGATTATAGTTTTTATGAGGAGTATTTTATGAACATAATAAGGTAGAAAACTATGTTGAAGGAGCAGGCATAGATATTTTATACCTAGAGGATAGAGCGAGAGACCACCTATATCATGGTGAGGGATAGGTGGAAGGTAGAGAGGGAGAGATGGTATGAGGATCAAGCTATGTTGTAGGTATAATGGTAAAACCTACAAGAGGATAGGGATATCATGGTGGTAGAGCAAGATTGAATTTTGGTTGAGAGAACAAAGGTACAATAGTTGGAGAGAGGATATAGTGACTAGAGTAGCTTGCGAATTTGAATTTTGAGAGGGATATGCTTCACCAAGAGATGGAGAAGTTGAAGTAATAACCTCTAGCAGTAGAGGATGGTATCGAGGTAGTAGCTTTACAGGAAAATATTATAGAGGTGTAGTAGAGCAAGGAGCATATTATGGTGAGGTGGTTTTAGGAGCAAGATGGGGTGTGTGTATTAGAGGAGGTGCTTTTGAGAGCAAATGTACCTATTTCATCACTCTCAATATCATGATCTAGGCAAATTCAGAGGAGCACTGCATTAGTCATTCATCAAAGCTTGAATCTCTAGAGTGACTAAATTAAATTTTGGTAAATTATCAAAGGATATATCTTATAATGATGGTTGGAAGACAAGTGAGGTGGAGAGTAATTGATGAAGAAATTTTTGGTTGTGATTGAGGCACCTAAACATACATGCTAAAATTTAGCATTGAATAAGAATTTCCTAAGATATTTGATATTAAATAGTTTAATTGATTACAAGAGTATTGAGGGATTATTGGATTTGAGAGTGGTTTTATGCCTAACCTAGAAGTGGTTTAGTTAAATTATTTGAAATTGGAATTAGTATGAAAGTAAAATATGTTGGATTAGATATTTATTTTGGTTATAGATCAGTTTTGTTGAATTATTATTAGATAAAGGTAATGGATTGAACTTATAAGGACTTGAACCCATATATTATGAGGTAGAATAGTTGGAAATACCCTATAAATGATCTTCTAAAGTTGGTATATGAGGATATGGTCCCAAAAATATTTGGGAAGGAAATTGACCTTTATCAATTATTGTCATGTTAGTGAGTGGAATGGTTTCCACCAAGTAGGGCAATGATGCATTAGGTCTAAGCATGTTGAAAATAATATAGATAAAAGATTGATCTACTTGATTAGAATGTAAAGGAGTAGAAGTAGGGTGTTGAGGATAATCTAGTAATGAATCATCCCCTTAAGAAGCTTCTCCAACCCCATTAAGTTTGATAAAGAAGAATTTTATATTTTTTGTGTGCCTATAAAGGAAGTAAGCCATGTATTTAGAAGATCAAAAAACTAGGCTTCCATCCTCCTCTTGAGTGGACTAGATGGATATTGAGTAAGAAGATCCTCCTCTTCTTGCTCCAAGGTTATGTTTTCATATCTACGAAACTTATCTTAACCTTCCATGTTATAAATTATAAGAGGGTTATGGTGGTTTTCTATTTGGTGGACAATATTATGAGTTATGTAGCATATCTTAGGCTACTAATGTAAGCATACAAAACTGATTTCCAAGCTATTTTAGTTCTTTACTTTAGTTTAAATATAAAATAATTTTATTTTCTTTTGGAGCAAAGCTACAATAGAATCCATGCAACAAACAAATTCCTAACCTACATGTAAATGTTTCCTCCTTGCAAGTGCAACAAACATGTCTAGTAGCCAAAATGATGAGGTTTGTAAATGTTTCCTCCATTAGTCATTCATCAAAGCTTTAATCTCTAGAGCAACTAAATTAAGTTTTGATAAATTATCAAAGGATATATATTATAATGATGGTTGGAAGACAAGTTGTGAGGTGGAGAGTAATTGATTAAGATAAAGTTTTGGTTGTAATTGAGGCACCTAAACATACATGTTAAAATTTAGCATTGAATAAGAAGATCCCAAGATACTTGAGATTAAAGAGTTTAATTTATTACAAGAGTATTGAGGAATTATTGGATTTGAGAGTGGTTTTATTCTTAACCTAGAAATGGTTTAGTTAAGAAATTTTAAATTGGAATTAGTTTGAAAAATAAAATATTTTGAGTTAGAATTTAGGTTATAGATTGGTGTTGTTTGATGATAATTATATAAAGGTAATGGATTGAAGTTCTAAGTACTTGTCCCCATATATTATGAGGTATAATAGTTGGAAATTCCCTATAAATTATCTTCTAAATTTGGTACATGAGGATATGGTACCAAAAATATTTGGGAAGGAAATTGGCCTTCATTATCTATTATTGTCATGTTAGTGAGTGGAATGGTTTCCACTATGTAGGGCAATGATGCAATAGGTCTAGGCACATTGACAATAATATTGATAGAATATTTATCTACTTGATTAGAATGTAAAGGAGTAGAATTGGTGTGTTGAGGATAATACAATGAATCATCCCCTCAGGAAGCTTCTCTAACCCCATTAAGTTTGATAAATAAGTTTTTTATATATTTTGCATGCCTATAAAGGAAGTAGTCCATGTATATAGAAGATAAAAAAACTAGGCTTCCATCCTCATATTGAGTGGACTAGATGGATATTGAGGAGGAATATCCTCCTCTTCATGCTCAAAGGTTATGTTTTCATATCTAAGAAACTTATCTTAACCTTCCATGTTATAAATTATAGGAGGGTTATGGTGGTTTTCTATTTGGTGGGCAATATTATGAGTTATGTAGCATGTATTAGGATACTAATGTAAGCATACAAAAACACTTCTCTAACCTATGTGCATTATTTATATTTATTGAAAACAAAAACAAATATATAATTACAATTAATATCTAAAGAAAAAAATTATATCTAAGAGAACATGCATATGCAAATTTGATAAGTGTATTGATTATGGATAGAATAGTAGATTTGAAGGGAGAAGAAATGAATTTGATTGTTCATGTGAATAAAACCTATGATTATAAACTAGGTCAATAGATCCAAAGGAAATTTAAATAAATTTTATTAAAGCAAGAAAACTCTATGATAGCAACCTAAGTTTATAGATCTAAAGTGGGAAAAAATGAATTCTAGAAAAACTTACCAAAATGCATTAACCTAAATACAAAAACTTATTTTTTCCTTTTATACATACATAAATCTATCATAATGTAATAAATTTGATAAACTAAAATACATATCTATTAATGAACCTAAGTTAATGATATTATATACCTAAGGTAGAAAACATTTAGGGGTTGCAAAACTTTCTATTCCCTCAAATATGCTTTTAGATGTCTTTATATTGGTCATTTAACCTTTTGATCATCACTCTATGCCAAGTTTTACATGCACACATACATTTGAAAATTTGTTAGGTTTGAAGGGATTTTCCGTAGTTGGATTCTTATTTTATTGCAAACAATAAAAATGTTAGAATGCCAAAATAGTATGGAGAGTTTCAAGTTTATGACCAAATCTATATAATAATTTTTGTTCTAATAACACCATCAATAGAACCACTTTGATATAGTACTTCTGAATTTTTTATTGTAGACCAAAATCTCAATTCAAGATCCTACAAAATGATTAATAGCCTAAAATCCTAAAAGGAAATGAAAGATAGAGATCAAATCCTAACAATATAATAAGATTTTGTAATTAACCTATAAAATATAAAATTTAAGGATAAATGGAATCAAAATCAATTATATGAATAAAATATGCCAAAAATTTATGATGCCACATAAAAATATAAATATTACTGAATGAAATATGCAAAATGAAACAAAAAAAATAAAATAAAATGGATATGTAAGATCATAAGGGCTCTTAAACCAAGAGGATATATTACCCATACAATTAATATTTAAAACCTGGGTCATGATGTGCCAAGGACTCCATGACCTCAAGCTTCTTCTTGAATATTTTGGCATGGACTCAGTGTCACACCAAATCCTCATGAACCACGGCTAGATATTCCAAAACTTAAAATTACATAGGCTTGAAGAGAAAGATCAAAGAATGAATTTTACAAAAGATCCAATATCTAAGATTTATTTTGTAATATATACAAAATATCTAACACCTACAAATGTAATATGATATCAAATTAAAAATGCAAATTATGTAACCATCATGCCAAAAAGATAGAGAAAATAAAGTGTTCTTCTCATTGATATTCAAAAATTGTCATTACAAGAGGTTATAAAATATCCCTCTTAGGGATTCACCAAATGATACAATATTACTATATGAAATCAATAATAGGTGTTTTCCAAAATATCATTTGCAATCTCCCAAAAATGATTATGGAGGGTTTTCCTAGCAACCTTCGCTTGATAATGCAAATATTAAGGAATATTTATGATGATTTTCTCTTGTGGAAACCTGAAATCTACACACATAAGCACTCACAAGAAATTAGTAGCAAATGTGAAGCCTCTCAAGATGAGGCCCATTTCATGATAATGCAAATGAAAGAAATTGCTAAAAATAGTAAATAAATGCATGTAAAATTGAATGAAAATATGCTAAACTAGATTAGAAATCAAATTGAAAGCTAATAAAATTGATCTAAATAAGAAAATAGAGCAAATAAAAAGTCACCACAAGGCCATCATAGCTAAGAAAGGTTGGCTCTTCTGACCATCAAAGGGTTTGATGACTCCACTAGTGGGTTGTTGTTGGGCACAACAGCCACTAAACAGAGAGCTTTTCCTTCATGCTCGTTATAGGGTAGCATTTAGTTTGACTATAAAATGTCTTGATGTTCTTGGTGTGTTCTTGTAGAATTAATAAAATGTGGAAATGGGTCCAAAACTGGTAGGATTGATGATGAATAATGGTGAGATTTACTATTCAATCTCCAATACACTTCATGGATGTAAATACAAGCTTCATGATGCAATGTGGGTAGCACCTTGATGCTTATGAGATATTGATATCTCTATTAGGCAATTTGACAACACTTCGTTATGGATAATAGTCATCTCATTCTATGAATAAAATGCTCCATTTTATAGATTTCCCTCAATTGCAATATTGGCTTGCTGAAGAAGCCAAGACCAAGATTCAGTTAGGATCAAGGAGATCAAGCATCACTTTTGGAAGCTTCTCACCTATAACCACTCAATATTAGTTGCTCTATAATGGATTTTTATCGACTTGGGAATCCTAATTTTGCTACAAATGAGGCCATTCTCGAGGGACATGACTCGATCTAGGGTCTATCATTGGGTCTAGCGACCACCAGACACCCACTAAGGGGGATATTGACCCAGGCTATAAAGGGTTATATTACCCTATTTGAGAGGTTAGAACCACTGTTAGGTCTTGGAAAGGCCCAATATAAATCATATGCCCTAAAAAGGTGTCCATATAAGTAGCCTCCTCAACATAACATGTTTTAGGTGTCTACAGATGCCCCTTTTTGACATGTGTTGTGTGAAAGCACAACACTAAGAAAAATAGTCAATCTAACATCACATTGTAGGTTGATTGATGTTCATTTATCTGGTCAACTCTAGATACCCCAATCACGGAAAGAACATACATATTTGAATCATTACCTCCAAAAAAATAGTAGGCTCCATTTGATTAAAACTTTGACAAATCTAGTAGGCATTCGATTACCATTGTCAAGCTACATGGACTGTAGGTTTAGACTAACAAAGGTTTAGTTATCATTTTTGCTTTTTGCCCTAGAAAATAGGGGAAGATTATCATAGTTGTTAGAAATTATTCATGGATGAACACAATTTGCATGATTAAGTGTTTAATTATTAATATTTATTATGAATTCTTTGATTATGACTACCCCCTCAAGCGACAAGTTGATGAAGAAATTTCAAGTGATGAAAGCGATGAGTCCCATGACCAAGATGACTTGTTTGGATGTTTAATGAAGGGGTATGGGATAATTTTAGCTACAATGCTTGAGACCATATCACAAATTCAAGGAAGTATTATGCGAATTGAGATAAATAATGACACCTATTGAATGGCGTGGTTGAGGGATATTGGGTTGGAGGGGCTGACCCAATTAGAGCCAGTACATGTGGACCACTGGTACATATCAGCATTAGCAAAGAGATGGTATCCCAATATAGGATATTTTTACTTGTCTATGGGAGAGATGAATATCACCTTAGATGATGTGTATCACATATTTTAGGTACCAATGGAGGGTATTCCCATCTATGCTATGGACACATGATAGAAGTATGCAGTTATGGAGAGAGTGTATGGAAAATGATGGGATCATAAATAGATTAATAGCGGTGGGGTGCTAGATGATCTACATTATGAGATAGGGATCTTCACCTGAAGACATACGATCTTGATGGTATTGATTTCCAATGTTATCTTCCTAGAATAATCAAGTGCACAATTCCCATGGAACCTACTAGGGTTGATGCTTAACATGGTGAAGAGACATATGGTGTATGCATGGACCATTTATAAAAACTTATAAAGAGCCTTATGAGGTGTTAAGGAAAGTACAATCGAGGTTGGGATATAGTTTACTATTTCAAGTTTGAGCTTAGGAGCATTTCTAGGTGATAATATCCTAGGGTTTGTCTTTTGATACACACAGAGACATAGGGTTGGAGTTTTCATATGCAATGAGATGGTGGTATGAAAGGGAGGATTGAGTGAGGAGATCATATGCAAGGGGATAATTTTACAAAGTAGTATGGATGGGATTGAGGACAAAGTATTTGATATAGAGGTCATGGAGAGAGGGACTAACATTGAGATAGGATGGATAGTAGTGAGATTGTGTGTGATGAGGAAGATGGTTGGTTTGGAGATAGTGCATGTAGTGTGAGTACTTTCATACTCATGGGTATTGAGGAAATTCAAGACTAGACAAGGTGTACCTAATTCATCAATGATGTATAGGAGAATAAGGGATGAGATTAAAATAATACCATGGATAGATCTAGTGAGTCACAACATAGATGAGAATATTGTAGTGGCAGATGTTCATGATGTTGGTACCATACCTTACTATGATGCTTTGTGGGTGATGCAATAGGGATAATTAGTTGAAGGTATTGATGAGACTAGAGGAGGAGATAGGGATGACTTTAAGGTAGGCATAGGAGGATGTAGATATGAGTCATAGGAGGAGTAGTAGGAAGAGTCACCATTGAGGTAGCATGTGCAATGTCGATTAGATAATGGAGCATGACCATAATAGATAGAAGTAATAGGTGTTCCATAGATGATCATGAATGGTTGGAATGCATGATATGGTGATGATAGTTTTTATGATGAGGATTTTATGGACACCATGAGGCAGAAAACTATGTTGAAGGAGCAGGTATGGATATTTGAGACCTAGAGGATAGAGCAAGAGACCACGTACATCATGGAGAAGGATAGGTGGAATGCAAATAGGGAGAGATAATAGGAGGATCAAGCTATGTTGTAGGTATAATGGTACAACCTACAATATTATAGGGATATCATGGTGGTAGAGCAAGATTGAATTTTATTCGAGAGAATAGAGGTACGACAGTTGGAGAGAGAGGGTATAATTGCTAGAGTAGCTTGTGACTTTGAACGTTGAGAGGGATATGATTCACCAGGTGATGGAGAAGTTGAAGGAATGACCTCTAGGAGTAGAGGATGGTTCCATGGTGGTAAATTTATGGAAAAACATTGTAGAGGTGTAATAGAGCAAGGGGTATATTATGATGAGGTGGTTGTAGGAGAAAGATAGGGTATGTGTATTAGAGGGGGTTATTTTGAGATCACATGTACCTATACCATCACTATGAATATCATGATCTAGGCAAAGTCATAGGAGCACTCCATTATCCATTCATCAAAGCTTGAATCTCTAGAGTGACTAAATTAAGTTTTGGTAAATTATCAATGGATATATCTTATAATTATGGTTGGAAGACAAGTTGTGAGGTGGATATTAATTGATGAAGATAAAATTTTGGTTGTTACTAAGGCACCTAAACATACATGTTAAAATTTAGCATTGAATAAGAATATCCCAAGATACTTGAGATTAAAGAATTTAATTGATTACAAGAGTATTGAGGGATTATTGGATTTGAGAGTGGTTTTGTGCTTAACCTAGAAGTGGTTTAGTTAAGAAATTTTAAATTGGAATTACTATGAAAGATAAAATATGTTGGATTAGAATTTAGGTTATAGATTGGTTTTGTTGAATGATAATTATATAAAGGTAATGGATTGAAGTTCTAAGGACTTGTCCCCATATATTATGAGGTAGAATAGTTGTAAATTCCCTATAAATGATCTTCTAAAGTTGGTACATGAGGATATGGTCCCAAAAATATTTGGGAAGGAAATTGGCCTTCATTATCTATTATTTTCATGTTAGTGAGTGGAATGGTTTCCACCAAGTAGGGAAATGATGCATTACGTCTAAGAATATTGACAATAATATAGATAAAATATTGATCTACTTGATTAGAATGTAAAGGAGTAGAAGTGGGTTGTTGAGGATAATCCAATAATGAATCATCCATTAGGAAGCTTCTCTAACCCCATTAAGTTTGATAAATAAGTTTTTTATATATTTTGCATGCCTATAAAGGAAGTAGTCCATGTATATAGAAGATAAAAAAACTAGGCTTCCATCCTCATATTGAGTGGACTAGATGGATATTGAGGAGGAATATCCTCCTCTTCATGCTCAAAGGTTATGTTTTCATATCTAAGAAACTTATCTTAACCTTCCATGTTATAAATTATAGGAGGGTTATGGTGGTTTTCTATTTGGTGGGCAATATTATGAGTTATGTAGCATGTCTTAGGCTACTAATGTAAGCATACAAAATCGATATCCAAACTATTTGATTTCTTTACGTTAGTTTAAAGAGAAAATAATTTCTTTTCTTTTGGAGCAAAGCTACAATAGAGTCCATGCAACAAACAAATTCATAACCTACATGAAAATTTTCCTCCTTGCAAGTGCAACAAACATGTCTAGTAGCCAAAATGATGAGGTTTGTAAAAGCACTTATCTAACCTATATGCATTATTTATCTTTATTGAAAATAAAAACAAATATATAATTACAATTAATATCTAAAAAAAAAACAATTAGATCTACGAGAACATGCATATGCAAATTTGATAAGTGTATTGATTACAACTAGACTAATAGATTTTAAGGGCGAAGAAATAAATTTGATTGTTCATGTGAATAAAACCTATGATTATAAACTAGGTCAATAGATCCAAAATAAATTTAAACAAATTTTATTTAAGATAGCAAACTCTATGATAGAAACCTAAGTTTGTAGATCTAAAGTGGGAAAAAATGAATTCTAGAAAAACTTGACAAAATGCATTAACCTATATACAAAAACTTATACATACATAAATATATCATAATGTAAAATATTTGATAAACTAAAATACATATCTATTAATGCACCTAAGTTAATGATACTATATACCTAAGGTAGAAAATATTTAGGGGTTTCAAAATTTTCTATTCCCTCCAATATGCTTTTAGATGTCTTGATCTTGATCCTTTAACCTGTTGATCATCACTCTATGTCAATTTGTACATGCACACACCCATTTGAAAATTAGTTAGGTTTGAAGGTATTTTCCTTAGTTGGATTCTTATTTTATTTCAAAAAAAAAATGTTAGAAAGTCAAAATAGTATGGATATTTTCATGTTTATTACCAAATCTATATAATCATTTTTTCCTAATAGCACCATCAATAGAACCACTTTGATATAGTACTTTCGACATTGTTATTGTAAACCAAAATCTCAATTCAAGATCCTACAAAATGGTTAATAGACTAAAATCCTAAAATGAAATCAAAGATAGAGATCAAATCCTAATAATATAATAATATTTTGTAAATAACCTATAAAATATAAAAGTGATGGATAAATGGAATCAAAATAGATCAGATGAATAAAATATGCCAAAAATTTATGATGCCACATAAAAATATAACTATTATTGAATGAAATATGTAAAATGAAACAAAAAAGAAAATAAAATGGAGATGTAATATCATAAGGGTTTTTAAACCAAGAGGATATATTACCCCTACAATTAATGGTTAAAACCCTGGTCATGATGTGCCAAGGACTCCATGATCTCAAGCTTCTTCTTGAATATTTTTGCATGGATTCAGTGTCACACCAAATCCTCATGAACCAAGGCTAAATATTTCAAAACTTAAAATTGCATAGGCTTGGAGACAAACATCAAAGAATGAATCTTACAAAAGATCTAATATCTAATATTTGTTTTGTAATATGTAAAAAATATCTAACACCTACAGATGTAATATGATATCAATTTGAAAATGCAAATTATGTAACCATCATGAAAAAAATATATAGAAAATAAAATACCCTTCTCATTGATATTCAAAAATTATCGTTACAAGAGGTTACAAAAGATACTTCTTAGGGATTCACCAAATTATTCAATATTACAATATGAAATCAATAATAGGTGTTTTCCAAAAGATAATTTGTAATCTCCCAAAACTGATTATGAAGGGTTTTCCTAGCAACCTTCATTTGATAATGCAAATATTAAGGAATCTTTATGATGATTTGCTCCCATGAAAACCTGAAATATACACACATAAGCACTCACAAGAAATTAGTATCAAATGTGAAGCCTCTTAGGATGAGGCCCATTTCATGATAATGCAAATGAAAGGAAATTGCTAAAAATAGTAAATAAATGCATGTAAATCTAAATGAAAATATGCTAAACTAGCTTAGAAATCAAATTGAAAGCTAATAAAACTGATCTAATTGATAAAATAGAGTAAATAAAAAGTCACCACAAGGCCATCATGGCTTATAATGGCTGGCTCTATTGAATATCAATGGGTTTGATGACTCCACCTATGGGTTGTTGTTGCGCATAATGACCACTTAACAAATAGCTTTTCCTTTGTGCTCATTGTAGGATGACATTAGATTCGACTATCAAATGGTTTGATGTTCTTGGTGTGTTTTTTTAGAATTACTTATAGGTATAAATGGGTGCAAAACTGGCAGGATTGATGATGAATAATGGCGATATTTACTATTCAAGCTCCAATACACTTCATGGATGCAAATACAAGCTTCATGATGTAATATGGGCAACACCTTGATGCTTATGATATATTGATCTATCTGTTAGGAAATTTGGCAACACTTCTTTGTGTATAATAGTCATCTCATTCTATGAAGGATATTCTCCATTTTATAGATTTCCCTCAATTGTAATCTTGGCATGCTTAAGAAGCCAAGACCAAAATTCAGTTAGGATCAAGGAGACCAAGCATCACTTCTAGAAACTTCTCACCTATAACTACTCAAGATCAGTTGCTCTATATTTTATTTTGTAACAGATGAGGCCATCCTCAAGGGACACGATATGATATAGGGTCCGTCAACTTTTCTAGCGATCTACAGGCAGCCGCAAAGAGGAATAGCGACCCAGGCTGTAAAGGGTTAGATTACCCTGTTTGAGTGGTTAGAACCACTGTTAGATCTTAGGAAGGCCCAATATGAGTCATATGTCTTTAAAAAGTATCCATATGAATAGCCTCATCAACATAATGTGTTTTAGGTGTCTACAGATACCCCTTTTTGAGATGTATTATGTGAAAGCACAACACTGAGAAAAAATAGACAACCTAACATCACAATGTAGGTTGATTGATGTTCATTAATCTGGTCAACTCTAGGTGTCCCAATCATGGAAATAATATACATATTTGAATCATTACCTCAAAAAAAATGATAGGTTTCATTTGATTAAAACTTTAACAAATCTAGTAGGCATATGGGTAGCGTTGTCAAGCTACAATGATCGTAGGTTTAGAATAACAAATGTTTAGTTATCATTTTTTCTTTTTACCCCATAAAGTAGGGAAGCTTATGATAGTTGTTAGAAATGATTCATGGATGAATGCAATTTACATGATTAAGTATTTATTTATTGATTTTTATTATGAATTATTTGATTATGACTACCCCCTCAAGTGATAAGTTGATGAGGAAATGGCAAGTGATGAAAGTGATGAGTCGCTTGACCAAGATGACTTATTTATATGTTTCACGAAGGGGTATAGGATAGTTGTAGTGATAATTCTTGAGACCATATCACAAATTAAAGGAAGTATTATGCCAAGTGAGATAATTAATGACACTTATTGAATGGGGTGGTTGAGGGATATTGGGTTGGAGGGGCTGACCCAATTAGAGCCAGTACATGTGGACCACTGGTACATATCAACATTAGCAAAGAGATGGTATCCCAATATAGGATATTTTAACTTGTCAATGGGAGAGATGAAGATCACCTTAGAGGATGTGTATCACATATTTTAGGTTCCAATGGAGGGTATTCCCATCCATGCTATGGACACATGATATAAGGATGCAGTTATGGGGAGAGTGTATGGACAAGGATGGGATCATATAGAGATTAATAACGGTGGGGTTCTATATGATCTACATTATGATATAGGGATATTTACCTGAATACATACAATATTGATGGTATTAATTTCCAATTTTATCTTTCCAAACTCATCAAGTGCACAGTTCCCATGGAACCTACTAGGTTTGGTGCTTGACTTGGTGAAGAGACATGTAGTGTATGCATGGACCCTAGATTTATTGGTCCAAAATTATAAAGAGCCTTATGAGGTGTGAAGATAAGTACAAGTGGGATTGGGATATAGTTTACTATTTCAAGTTTGGGCTTAGAAATATTTATGGGTGGGAATATCCTAGGGCTTGACTTTTGATGCACATAAACACATAGGTTTGGAGGTGTCATATGCAATTATATGGTGGTATGAAAGGGAGGGTCGAGTGAGTAGGTCATATGTAAGGTATGGAGAATTTTAAAAAGCATTATGGGTGCGATTGAGGACAAAGGATGTGATATAGATGTCATGGAGAGAGGCACTGACATCGAGATAGGATGTATAGCATTGATATTTTGTGTGATAAGGAAGGTGGTTGGTTGGGATATAATGCATGTAGTGTGAGTACTTTCATACTCATGGGTATTGAGGAAATTCAATACTAGACAAGGTGTACCTGATTCATCAATGATATATAGGAGAAGAATGGATGATATGATAATAATGTCATGGATAGAGCTAGTGAGTCGCAAGGTAGATGAGATGATTGTAGTGGAATATGTTGATGATGTTGATACCATACCTGACTATGATGCTTGTTGGTTGATGCAATAGTGATAGTTAGTTTAGGGTGTTGGTGAGGCTATATGAGGATATATGTATGAATTTAAGGTAGGCATAGGGGGACGTAGAGATGAGTTATACGAGGAGCAACAAGAGGAGTCACCATTGAGGTAGCATGTGCAACGTCAATTAGATAATGGATCAGGACCATCATAGATAGCAGTAATAGGTGTTCCAAATATGATTATGAAGGATGGAAATGCATGATATGGTGATGATAGTTTTTATTAGGAGGATTTTATGCAAACCATGAGGTAAAAATCTATGTTAAAGGAGCAGGTATGGATATTTGAGGCCTAGAGGATAGAGCAAGAGACCACCTATATCATGGAGAAGGATAGGTGGAAGGCAGAGAGGGAGAGATGGTAGGAGGATCAAGCTATGTTGTAGGTATAATGTTACAACCTACAAGATGATAGGGATATCATGGTGGTAGAGCAATATTGAATTTTGGTTGAGAGAACAAAGGTGCGATAGTTGGAGAGAGAGAGGATAGTTTCTAGAGTAGCTTGGGACTTTGAATGTTGAGAGGGATATGCTTCACCAGGAGATGAATAAGTTGAAGTAATGACCTCTAGTAGTAGATTATGGTGCCAAGGTGGTAGCTTTGTGGGCAAATATTACTGAGATATAGTAGAGCAAGGAGCATATTATGGTGAGGTGGTGTAGGAGTAAGATAGGGTGTGTGTATTAGAAGAGGTGTTTTTGAGAGCACATGTACATATTCCATCACTCTTAATATCATTATCTAGGTAAAGTTAGAGGATCATTCCATTAGTCATTCATAAAAGTTTAAATTTCTAGAGTGACTAAATTAAATTTTGGTAAATTATCAAAGGATATATCTTATAATGATGGTTGGAAGACAAGTTGTGAGGTGGAGAGTAATTGATTAGGATAAAGTTTTGGTTGTGACTGACGCACCTAAAAATACATGTTAAAATTTAGCATTGAATAAGAAGTTCCCAGGATACTTGAGATTAAAGAGTTTAATTTATTACAATAGTGGTTTTGTGCATAACCTAGAAGTGGTTTAGTTAAGCAATTTGAAATTGGAATTAGTATGAAAGATAAAATATCTTGGTTTAGAATTTAGATTATAGATTGGTGTTGTTGAATGATCATTAGATAAATATAATGGATTGAAGTTCTTAGGATTCGTGCCCATATATTATGAGGTATAATAGTTGGAATTGCCCTATAAATGATCTTCTAAAGTTGGTACATGAGGATATGGTCCCAAAAATATTTGGGAAGGAAATTGGCCTTCATTATCTATTATTGTCATGTTAGTGAGTGGAATGGTTTCCACCAAGTAGGGCAATGATGCATTAGGTCTAAGCATGTTGACAATAATATAGATAAAATATCGATCTAATTGATTAGAATGTAAAGGAGTAGAAGTGGGGTGTTGAGGATAATCCAGTAACGAATCACCCCCTTAGGAAGTCTCTCCAACCCCATTAAGTTTGATAAAGAAGTTTTTTATATATTTTGCGTGCCTATAAAGGAAGTAGGCCATGTATATAGAAGATCAAAAAACTAGGCTTCCATACTCATCTTGAGTGGACTAGATGGATATTGAGGAGGAAGATCCTCCTCTTCATGCTCAAAGGTTAGGTTTTCATATCTAAGAAACTTATCTTAACCTTCCATGTTATAAATTATAGGAGGGTTAGGGTTATATTATGAGTTATGTAGCATGTCTTAGGCTACTAATGTAAGCATAAAAATGATCTCCAAGATGTTTGTTTTCTTTACTTTAGTGTAAAGATAAAATAATTTTCTTTTCTTTTGGAGTAAAGCTAAAATAGAATCCATGCAACAGATAAATTCTTAACCTACATGCAAATTTTTCCTCCTTGCAAGTGCAACACACATTTCTAGTTGCCAAAATGATAAGGTTTATAAAAACACTTCTCTAACCTATGTGCATTATTTCTTTCTTGAAAACAAAAAAAAATATATAATTATAATTAATATCTAAAAAAAAAAAACAATTAGATCTAAGAGAACATGCATACGCAAATTAGATACATGTATTGATTATGGATAGACTAGTAGATTTGAAGGGAGAAGAAATGAATTTGATTGTTCTTGTGAATAAAACCTATGATTATAAACTAGGTCAATAGATCTAAAATAAATTTAAAAAAAAAATTATTAAAGCAAGAAAACTCTATGATAGCAACCTAAGTTTATAGATCTAAAGTGGGAAAAAATGAATTCTAGTAAAAACTTGCCAAAAAGCATTAACCTAAATACAAAAACTTATTTTTTCCTTGTATACATACAAAAATAAATCATAATGTTATATATTTGACAAACTAAAATACATATCTATTAATGCACCTAAGTTAATGATACTATATACCTAAGGTAGAAAATATTTAGAGGTTGCAAAACTTTCTACTCCCTCCAACATGATTTTAGATGTCTTGATCTTGATCCTTTAACCTTTTGATCATCACTCTATGCCAAGTTGTAAATTCACACACCCATTTGAAAATTAGTTGGGTTTCAAGGGATTTGCCTTAGTTGGATTCTTATTTTATTGTAAACAAGAAAAATGTTAGAAAGCCAAAATAGTATGGAGAGTTTCAAGTTTATTACCAAATCTATATAATTTTTTCCTAATAGCACCATCAATAGAACCACTTTGATATAGTACTTCTGACATTGTTATTGTAGACCAAAATCTCAATTCAAGATCCTACAAAAAGGTTAATAGCCTGAAATCCTATAAGAAAATGAAATATAGAGATCAAATCCTAACAATATAATAAGATTTTGTAATTAACCTATAAAATATAAAAGTGATGGATAAATGGAATCAAAATTGATTAGATGACTACAATAAGCCAAAAATTTATGATGCCACATAAAAATATAAATATTATTGAATGAAATATGCAAAATGAAAAAAAAAAATGGAGATGTAAGCTCATAAGGGATTTTAAACCAAGAGGACAAATTACCCCTACAATTAATGGTTAAAACCCTGGTCATGATGTGCCAAGGACTCCATGACATCAAGCTTCTTCTTGAATATTTTTGTATGGGTTCAATGTTACACCAAATCCTCATGAACCAAGGCTAGATATTCCAAAACTTAAAATTACATGGGCTTGAATACAAATATCAAAGAATGAATTTTACAAAGATCTAATATCTATGATTTGTTTTGTAAGATGTACAAAATATCTAACACCTAAACATGTAATATGAAATCAAATTGAAAATATAAATTATGTAACCATAATGACAAAAAGATAGAGAAAATAAAGTGCCCTTCTCATTGATATTTAAAAATTATCTTTACAAGAGGTTACAAAATATCCCTCTTAGGGATTCACCAAATTGATACAAATTACATCAAGAAATCAATAATAGGTGTCTTCCAAAATATCATTTGTAATCTCCCAAAACTAATTATGGAGGGTTTTCCTAGTGACCTCCACTTGATGATGCAAATATTGAGGAATCTTTATGATGATTTGCTCCTGTGGAAACCTGAAATCTGCACACATAAGCACTTACAAGAAATTAGTAGTAAATGTGGAACCTCTCAAGATGAGGTCCATTTCCAAGATATGCAAATGAAAGAAAATGCTTAAAACAATAAAGAAATGCATATAAACTAAATGAAAATATGCTAAACTAGGTTAGAAATCAAATTGAAAGCTACTAAAACTGATCTAACTGAGAAAATAGAGAAAATCAAATGTCACCACAAGGCCATCATTGGCTAGAATGGTTGGCTCTATTAGCCATCATTGGGTCTGATGGCTCTACCTACAGGTCATTGTTGGGCACAATGGCCACTAAATAGAGAGCTTTTTCTTTGTGCTCATTGTAGGGTGACGTTCAATTTGACTATCAAATTGATGTTCAAGGTGTGTTCTTGAAGAATGACTTAAAGGTAGAAATGGTTACGAAATCATGGTAGAATTGATGATGCACAATGGTGGGATTTGTCCTTCAAGCTCTAAAAAACTCCATTGATGTGAATGCAAGCTTCATGATGGGATTTGGGTAGCACCTTGATGCTTATGAGAGAATGATCTCTCTATTAGAAAATTTGACAAGCACTTCATTGTGCATAATTAGTCAATCTCATTTATATGAAGGAAATTGGGCTCCATTTTATAGATTTCCCTCAATTGCAATCTTGGCTTTATAAAGAAGCCAAGATCAAGATTCAATTAGGATTAGGTATCCCAAGCATCACTTCTAGAAGCTTCTACATGATAACCACTCAAGATTAGTTACTCTATAATGGATTTGGCTCGACTCGAGGAGCCCAAGTTTGTTACAGGTGAGGCCATCCTCGATAGGACATGGCCTAATATAGGGGCCATCATTGGGTCCAGCAACCGCTAGGCAACCGCTAAAGGGGACAATGACCTAGGATGTAAAGGGTCAAATTACCCTATTTGAGTGGTTAGAACCACTATTAGGTCTTGGGAAGGCCCAAGATGAGTCATATGGCCTAAAAAGGTGTCCATATGAGTAGCCTCCTCAACATGATGTGTTTTAGGTGTCTACAGATACCCCTTTTTGAGATGCATTGTGTGAAAGCACAACACTGAGCAAAAATAGACAACCTAACATCACATTGTAGGTTGATTGATGTTCATTGATCTGGTCAACTTTAGATGCCCCAATCATGGAAAGAGCATACATCTTTGAATCATTACCTCCAACAAAATGGTAGGCTTAATTTGAGTAAAACTTTGATAAATCTAGAAGGCATACGGGTAGCATTGTCAAGCTACAAGGATCATAGGTTTAGACTGACAAAGGTTTAGTTATCATTTTTGCTTTTTGCCCTAAAAAATAGGGAAGCTTATGATAGTTGTTAGCAATGATTCATGGATGAATACAATTTGCATGATTAAGTGTTTAATTATTGATTTTGATTATGAATTCTTTGATTATGACTACCCCCTCAAGCGATGAGTCGATGAGGAAATGGCAAGTGATGAAAGTGATGAGTCACTTGACCAAGATGACTTATTTGGGTGTTGCAAGATGATAACCAATGTAAAGGGAAAGTCCTATTACAACTATGATTTCAACTATTATTAGTAATTGTACATCTCTATCCCATGGAGAAGTCCAACCACATGGCTTTCTTAGGGAATCAAGATGATAGCAATTCAATTAAAGCATGAAGTGAATCACTATGTTCGATGATTTGATGAAATTTCATAGAAGAATGAAATGTACGCCTCATTCCCATGGAGTAGTCCGATCACAATGGCCTTCTTGGGGATTGAAGTGAAGATATTTCAATTCATCAATGAATAATTTGGTTCAAATGGCCTTATGGTAATTTACTCATCTTACCGGATTGCATGGATAGCAAGTCATTGCAACCACCAAGTGTATAGGGTAAATTACTAGGTATGAGGTGCACATTTGAGATTTTGTTTATTTGATTTTTTATTAATTTTGTAATTTTTGATGAAAGTGGACCATTAGATGTGATTAAATGTCCAATTATAAGCTCATGATGCTGACAAAAATGAGTGCATTTATTACCATTTGGAGGTCATCTTGGGGTACAACGATGATGATCTACAAATTTTAGGGTCATCATGAGGTACAACGATCACACCGAAATGTGACCATCCTCCCAGGGTGGTCACAAATTTAGAAAATATAAAAGCAATTTTGGTAATTTTAAAATTCATTTTTACAGATGGTAGTGAGAGAAAAGTGAGTTGTGAGGGAGGAGAGAGATAAATTGATATGGAATATTACCTAAATCAATACATACCATCATGATGGATCAGCCAAAGGCTTCGATGAGTGGAGGAGCTAGAGCTCCTAAGGTAGAACTCTCAATACTTCACTCATAAATTATGAAATTTAAAATGAACCTCACTAATTAATGAGCTAAATGAACCTCATTAAACTGTAGGCAATGAACCTCACCCTAGTTTAGGAATGTAGCTTAGGTTAGCTTAAGGGTAGGTTAGTTTAATTTTTGCATTTTTAGGATGGGGTCGTACCCCAATTAGGTGCCATTGCGGGGTCATCTCTAGCAGGAGTGATTCCCCTTTGGCAGGAAGGGGGCCATCATGGGCAATGGTGACCATGGTTGAATTCCAATGGTAAAAAATTGACCATTGGAGGTGGCCATACCTAGGTCCGGCAGCGATGCCTCGTGACCGTCAAGGCCTAGAACGACCTCCAAATTTAGAATTTTATTTTTAATTTTGTTTGATTTTTGAGTTATTTTTTTATTTGTGGGTTATTAGGTGTCAGACTTTGATAGCTCAAGCTAGGGAGCCTAACCTATTCATAGAGCTATGAGAGGTGCTCTATGATGATGATCAACCTCAAATAGGTTGTGTGCCTACTGATTGTGATGTCATATCAGTCCTATCTCATGGCCTTAGCTCATCGATGGGATAGTAAGACCAATACTTTTCATATCTCAACTGGTGAGATGATGATGACATTAGAGGATGTCTACCAAATTTATAGGATCCCCATTGAGGGATTGGCCATTACCTCTACTCATATTTAAGAGTGATCGAGGGTTCTACAAGGATTTTTGGTGCTAGGGCAGATGCGGCTTTGGTAGATATAGATCATGGTGGGGTCCTAGTCAGTAGGTGGTATGAGGCATGCATATTCTCTCATCACTAGGTAGTGTTGATGCATATCATCTCCAATGTGCTACTGCTAGACTCCTCAGGAGCGAGGTTCCCTTGGAACCTCCTAGACATGGTGCAAGACTTATTGGAGTGTGACCTAGAGCATCCTATCATTATGGCATGGGGGAGCACTCTCTTAGCACACCTATATGATGAGTTGTATGAGATACAACATCGATAGTGGATGGGATTGGGGTGCAGTCTATTGCTCTAGATCTGGGGTTGGGAGCACATCCAGGTAGATCAACCCATTGGATTACCTATGTCCTAAGTAGATCTAGGGGATGATGATATTGGCTATGCAGCACGATGGCCACAAGATGAGGAGGTTGGCTAGAGTCAGCCACATGGAGGTATTCTAGCCCATTACACGAGGTCACTAGAGGGACTACAACATGATCAGGTTATATGGAGACCCTACTTGGATTACCCTAATGGCCTGAGGTGACAAGGTACCTATCTAGAGTGAGGCATGGTAGATGGCTCATTGGGTACCATGGGACTAAGAGAGAGTACTTCCATTACTCTCGAGTGACTCGATAGTTTGAGATTACTCAAGATGTGCTAGAGGAGCCAGTCCTCTATCATCATCATAATGATGAGATACAGTTTGAGTTACCTCGAGTGGAGGATTATCTAAGGAGGTAGACCCTACAGTGGTAGATACTTGGTGGGTCACTTGAATATGGCATGGTGGTGGTCCTATGGGTAGACCTACAATAGTGGTAGTAGAGGAGGGTGGAGGTGATGATGAGTGATGAGTACATCATAGGATAGAGGGTGAGTGGGGGTAGGCTATAGGATAGATAGATGAGCCCTAGGTGGAGGAGGGTGAGGAGGATGCCCCATTAGATGAGGTGGCACAACTATGAGCATAGTTATAGGTTATACAGGCATAGCTATAGACTTCTCAAAGGTAGTTAGTGGAGAGAGATACATCTCTCACTACTACTCAAAGTTAGTTGAGTTATGGATAATAGTTATGGTGAGGGTATGCTAAGGAGAGAGCTCTCCTCAAGGCCTAGGTGGTGATAATTCAAATAGTTATTGACCAGGTTACAATAGAGAGGGATACTCTATGCATAAAATTGGTGGCTAGGACTACAGAGGGGGATGCTCTTCATGTGTAACTAGTAGTCATTATTGTAGGTCATGGTGCACCCTCTACTCTAGCCACACAAGGGATAGCAATATTTGGTGGAGAGGTAGGGATAAGGAGACTACAAAGCTTACTAGATGAGAGTGTGACCCAGTGTGTATTAGATACATCATATACTATTGATCTAGAGACTCGGGTTAGGCTACATGGGGGTAATATTCTAGAGAGGTCTACCATAGGTGGGTCACAACAGAGTAGGTATAGTGAGTCTAGGTAGTCATCAATGCAGCCTAGTCATAGGTTATCATCTCAACTAGAGAGATCAATAGCTAGTGGTTCTAGATAGCCTCATAGAGATGGGGCTAAGGGTGGAGGTGACTCTAGGGGTGTAGGCCCTACTTGATGTTATGTCATGTATTTATCATTTTGAGTGTAAGGTCTGAGGACCTACATAGTTGTAGCCTACAAGTAATTTTGTACCATGATGTACTTTATTTTTCACACACATATATATGATATCCTTTTATGGCTCATTATGTGTTATGGTTTTGATTTATGTTCATGGATGCATTGATGGATGTAATGCTTATATGATGATGTGTTATTCTATATATGTGATGTACTAATGACATGCAATAGTTAGATGATTGATGTATGATTAGATTCTATGATCTAGATGTGTGGATGTACTACTATGTATGCTTATATGGATGTAGTAGTTAATGTTAAATGCATGTTTTGATTTGTTTCATTGATTTATGCATTTAATTTTTGTTATATGATATGGTGGATGTAATGTGTATGTAATGCATTAATTTCATGTGGATGGTCTAATGCAAATGTACTTGTATGCTTTAATCATTTAAAACATAATAAATGAATCTAATTTATGTTTAACAAACTAATGGTAGACACCATAGAATGTATAAAAATCATGAATGAAAATGTTAATCCTTATCATAAGAATTAATCATTTATACATCCATATGTGAGATGAAATGATGTGAGATGTAGGGGCTTTCCCTATAAGCTTTTGCAAACTAAAAGGTATGCATAAAATAGTCAGTGGCCATCTAAATATCATTGTTGATATCCATCCAGTATCTATCCTATTTTATGAACACCCCTTAATAAACAAAAGTTCATAAGGAAAATTGTGATTGTTTGATGAGATGATTTGTTGCTATGAGGGGATTTTTGAGGTTTTCCATGAGACTCAAACACCCTAGTTGATTGATCAAAAGTTGTATAATGACTACACAAGACTCCTGAAAGATACAAGCCTATTAAGAAGACCTAGATATTCACTATCCATGTGTGTGCAAAGTGAATATATTAGATGAGGCATAAGACTACCTCATTTCTAGGTGGGTTTCATTCAACCCATTGCTGTAATGAGGATCACCCTATGGTCATCATGATCCTAAGTTTGGATGTAGTTAGACTAGACTACTAGGCAATACAAGCCACCTAAAGCTAGCTCATCCATAAGCTGACATTGGTCTGTACAAAATAAGGTCGCTAATGTGATAGACATATCACCATGCGTAAGGCTACTCCATTGCTAAGCGGGTTTCATTCAACCCATTGTTGTAATGGAGATCACCCCATGGCTTTTGAATACTGAAGATTCCAGGGATTCAAGCTCGTTACCCCTTATTTTCTTTTGATTGCTTGGGATACTTGCTCATGCTTAGTGGTGAAAACCATTATTTATTTTGTATTTTTTTTTTTTGAGCAAGGGATTTGCTTAGTGATGAAAATCACTATTTATTTTGCATTGCTTTGGGAATTTGCTCATTTTGTGGAAGAGCAAGGGATTGTTTGGGTAGGGAGGAGCTTGTCCTTTTGTCAATTCTCAACATTCTAGACCATGCACATAATAATATGAGCAAGGAAAACCTTTCGCTTAAGGTGACAAGGACCACTTTGTAGTGTCATCCTTCCTTGTTCAGACTAGGATTGTTAATGTGTAAAATTGTGTTGGGATTTTGAGATATGCAAGGTACTATCAAAACTAGACCTCACCTTCTAAAAGCCAAGATAGCTTTCTACAAAATCTAAAAAGATAACTAGGGATGGTTGAATGACCAAAAAACCCTAGTATACACCCTATAGCAACTCATAAGTTGTGTTGAAAAACATAATTACTCACAAGGGAAATATGAATGATAATGATATGTGGATTCATGATTGACATACAAACATGGTGTCATTCATAAGAATGTAAACACAACCTATCCTAATGCAAGTGCAATGGATGAAGATGCCTAATGTAATGCAACTAATGAGTGCATATAATGAAATATGATAACATAATGTAAATGTTTTTGTATTTTAATGTTTTGTATTATTTGTGTTTTTATGTTTTTTGATTTGTTTGGAATTTTGATGATTTTTTGTTGTTTTTGTGATTTTGATTGTTTTATGAATTAAGTATAAAATACCTATAAATGAAGAATGTTGAGAGGTTCAGGCTCTTCAACACCTTCTAGCGAAGTTAGGTGATAAGTTCTAGGTCCTATCTTCTCTATTATGATGAAGGGACCTAACCAATTGGCCATAAATTTATCTCGTAGATGAGGTGGTAGGTTTGAGTTTTGTTGGTTCTCTTTAAGCACAAGATCCCCAACCTTAAAGTCTCTTGGATGGACTTTAGTATTATAAGCTCATTTAAGATGATCTTGATAAACGTAGAGATGCTCGAGAGCATTCACTCATCGTTCATCAAGAAGGGTCAATTGATCGAGGTGAGCTTGTCGTGAAGTGTCATCATCGATGAACTCTTTCAATGAGACTCACAATGATGGAATTTCTAATTCCAAGGGCATAATGGCCTCAGTGCCATATACTAGTGAAAATGGGGTTGCCCTAGTGGGTGTTCGAATGCTAGTGCGATAAGCCCATAAAGCTAGAGGTAATTGAAGGTGCCAATCCTTATGATTCTCCTTAACGATTTTCTTCAATATGGCAACTATAATTTTATTAGAGGCCTCTACTTGCCCATTTTCTTATGGATAATATGGTGTTGCAAAGTTGTGTTGAATATTATATTTGGATATTAAAGCCTACACATATTTGTTCTTAAATGATGTTCCATTATCCGATATTATTTTGGATGGAATACCAAAATGACATATAATATTATGGAGTATGAACTCCACAATACGAGCTCTAGTCATAGAGGTCAAAGGGATTGCTTCCACCCATTTAGTAAAGTACTCAGTAGTCATGATAATGAATGTGTGATGGCTCAAATATGGAGGAGAGATCTTCCCGATTAGATTGAATCCCCACTAAGAAAAAGGTCAAGCCGATTGAATCGATTGCAAGGCCTGAGATGGTAGGTGCATGAGATTAGCATGATGCTGACACTTGATGCATTTCTTGACATATAAGCAACAATCCTTCTCCATCATGGGCCAATAATAACCCATTCTAAGGATGCACTTAATGATAGCCATACCACTAAAATGGCCATCATAGGTACCATCATGAGCTTGCAAGATTGCCCAAGTAGATTCTTGGGGCTCGAGACAATGAAGGAGGACTCCATCATAGCTCCATCGATACAGAATATCTCCTAGCAAGACATACCTAGTCACTTTCTATTTAAATGCTCTTTTTATAGCATGTGATAATCCTTGAGGGATACTACCAAGTTTTAGGTAATATTTTAATTGGATGAGCCAATCCTGATAAGCTAGAGCTTCAACTGTCTGAACAACTTGTTCCCATTATGATTCATTATGCACAAATGTATATTGGGAAATAACCTTATGATGAATGGTAGTACCATTCTTTGAAGGACCCTACGAGATCAAGGACCCCCAGGATGCCTGTGTCAAAAAGTCTTGTGCTTTGTAGAACCATTCATGATTTGGTTCTATCTGAATCATGTGGACTGATTCCTTGTTGTTTGGAGCCTCATGCAACATCATTGATTGTGAGAGCATTTTGACATGGATGGTAGTAAAATCGATGGAAGGATTCTGAGGGATTAAGGATCCCAAAGATGCCATTGTGTTCATAAATTGATTAGATGTACGAGGGACTACCTCGATGTCATACCAATCTAGTTGGGCTAGATATGTGTCCACAAGCTCTTTGTAAGCTTTCAGGATGGGACATCTACATTGATAAATTCCTTTCACTTGGTTTACTATGAGCAAGGAGTCACCAAAGATATTTAGCTTTTTAATCTTCATGGTGATAGTTATTTGGAGACCCAATATTAGAGCCTCGTATTCAGTATTATTGTTGGTGCAAGGGAAATCAAGTTTAAAATACAAGGGCATAGGAGCTCCTTGTGGTATGAAAAACATGATCCCTATGCCACCCCCTTGCTCACACTTGGAACCATCAAAGAACAAAGTCATGTCTGCTTTGTTATCCAGTTCTTTGGGTTTAGGTGACTCTAATAATGCAAACATTGCATCATCAGGTAGTTCTATAATGAGAGGCTTATCATCCTGAAGAGGTGCCTCTACTAATTGATCAGCTATGACCTGACCTTTAATGGATTTTTGACTAATGAATTCAAGATCAAATTCCATCAATAGCATGATCCACTTTGTGGTATGCATATTATGATACGTGTGACTCATCATGTACCACAAAGGATTCTCTTTTGATATGACATATGTGGTATGACTTAGCATGTAGTGGCACAAATTTTTGGTAGCAAACACCACTGCTAAATAGAGCTTTTCAACGTATGCATACTTCAACTCGTAACTGACCAAGGTGCGACTAATGTAATATATAGCTTGTTCTCTATTTTCTTTGTTCTTCTGGGCTAACATGGTTCCCAGAGCAAAGTTTGTGGCTGAAATGTATAGCAAGAAAGGCACACCTAGTCGAGGTGGAGCTAATACTAGTGGTGATGCTAGGTACTATTTGATCTCAACAAAGGCCTTTTGATAGTCTTCATCCCAATTGAATGGGACCCCCTTGTGTAGCAGTTGATTCATGGGTTGACATTTATCCGATAACTATGCTATGAAGCACTTGATGGATGCTACTTTCCCTTGTAAGCTATGAAGCTCTTTGATGTTCGTTGGGGGAAGCATTTCTAGAATAGCTTTGACCTTTGTAGGATCGACTTTGATCCCTCATTTAGAGACTATGAATCCTAAGAGTTTTCTTGATGTGACATTGAAAACACATTTCTTAGGATTCAGCCTGACATTATGCTCTATCAAGTGATCAAAGACTTTACATAGAACTTCTACATGCTCTTCATGCAATAATGATTTGGTGAGCAAATCATCAATGTAATCCTCTAGAATATTATGCATATAATCATGAAAAATATATGTCATGGCCCATTGATATGTGGCACCAACATTTTTGAGGTTGAATGGCATAAATTTATAACAGAATATACCCCATGGAGTGGTAAAGGTTATCTTATGTTGATCTTCGAGTTTGACCCAAATCTGATTATAGCCTAAAAATCCATCCATAAGGGATAACATCTCATGACCTACAGTTGTATCTATAAGAGTATCTATGTTTGACAATGGGAATGCATCCTTGGGTATTGCCTTATTGAGGTCTCTAAAATCCATGCAAATATGGATCCTCCCATCAGGTTTACCTATAGGTACCATGTTTGATACCCATTCTAGATAGTCGATGGGCTGAATAAACTCTACATCCAACAACTTCTATAATTCATCCTTCACCATTAAGGTGATTGTTGGATGCATATTTCTAAGATTTTGCTTGACCGGTTTCATAGTGGGGTCCAATGAAAGGTTATGAGTAACCAAATTTGGATCAAGACCCGACATGTCTTTGTACGACCAAGAAAAAATCTTAGACTTCTCTATCAAAAGAGGTATGAGGATAGCTCACTCCTCAGGAGATAGAATCTCTCTAAATTTGAATTTCTTAGGATTGTTAGGATCATTTCCAATATCCACATCAAAAGTCTCCTCGATTGACATATGGGATCCCTCCTCAAGATGATGAGGTGTAGGGATCAAGTGGATGTCATCCATTGGGTTAGGAAGATCTATCATATCAGATTTGACCTTAACATTATAGACATCATGAGCATAGCCTAGAGCAAAATGGAAATGGTTGCAATATTTCTTCATAGGGGAAGAACTCCTCAAGTGATGGGGGTGATGTGGCATGATCAAAGTCAATGGCCTCAAGGTTGAGGTGCAATGACTTTGAAGGGTCACTTGGATTGCAGAGGGGTGTGGTTAAATCAATGGAAATCATATTGATGGATGGAAGGTGATCTCCATGACCATAGGGGTAGGACCTATTGATTGATGGTTGCTCTAGATGCTCCAGATGTGGATTAGGAGGTATTGGGATCTCTGGGTCTGCTCTAGGAGTAGATAAGATAATTGGGTCCTCAAGCAGGAGTAGCTACCTCAAGTTAGGTAGATTAGGAAATACCCTATGATAGATATCATCTATGTCTACAAGGGGCCTAGCAGGCTCAATATCTCCTATATCATTATTGAGATGATGAAGGTGAGTAGGACCTAAGTATGCAATTTTTATTGCATCCTCATACTCATCATCTACATCAACCCAATCATTTTTAGGAATATCCTCTGATTCAGATTCCTCTTCTAGAATGGTCTCATGATATACTATAGGAGGTTCTATGGTAACCATGGTGATTGGGTGATGATCCCTCCATAAATGAGAAGGGTTGGGGTCAGTGTATTCATTCCAATCAATATCTACCCCAAATCCTAAGCTTAGGCACTCTAGGGAACTAGCTAATAACTCATACGACATGCGGATAGAATACCCTAAACCAAACTTATCAGTAGATAGTTGGTACTATGGTTGATAGGGTGTTCTACGACCTTGCTCATATAGACCTAAACCATTACCATGCCAATGGCAATGATCAAAATATCTGAGAGCAAACTCAGGGTTTGACATATAATAGATATTTCCTATAAAAGGTTCATCATCATGATTGATGATAGGAGAATGATCTATGGCTTGGTCAAAACCCCCATATATAAAATTGGTTTGGTTGGGTGGTATGCCTAAAGGTACCACCATTCCAATGGGTAAGGGAGGAACATGAGGTCTCCCCATATCTTGCGTAGACTCGATAATTGGCATAAAAGTTATATTTTGAACCAAGTATTCAATAAGCCTAGGGTTGACTAAATGGACAGTCACTTGAGGTGCAGATGATCCAGTAGATGAAGTAGGTGAAGCAGGTTGAGGCACATCATCCATTAGGTCAAGTGATTCTTCCTCCTCCATGGGAGTCAGAATCTCCATCGTAGATACATTGGGGATGACTTTAGGATCATCTACCATAGGTGCTTTAAGCTTTTATTTGTTCTTAAGATCAGATGATGATGAAGGTTTATCAGAAGTAGCTACTAGTTTGGGTGATGGTGATGGTGCTGAAGTGGATGGATCAACATGCACTGCTCTAGGTTTATGCTCTGGATGCTTAATAGGAGAACTAGGTCTGATGTCCAGATGCATTGATGGTAGGATGAACTCCCCTAGATTACTAACCTGATTGACATACTTAAAGGGTTCTTCATCTGATGGGATGACATGGACCTATCCCTCATGAACATATTTAATGCATTGATGTAAAATAGAAGGGACACATTTCATATCTTAGATCCAAGGATGACCGAGCAATATGTTATATTGCATTGCTCCTTCCAACACATGGTATAAAATAAAAATGGTTTTTAGTCCCACCTGAATAGGTAAGACTATGGTGCCAACCATTGAGCATAATGCATCATTGAATGCTCATAATGTGAAAGTGGATGCCACTATGTGTGACTTTGGAAGGCTCAAATGTTCTAAAGTAGTCATCATTATGATGTTAATCGATGAGCCTATATCGATCAACACTCACTTGTAAGGTATTCTATTTATGCAAGTGATTATGTGCAATGGAGGATCCGCTACATTAGTTGGTACTTATTTGATTTTATGGTCATAAAAGGTGACCATAGGCTCTTTGTATTTCTGAATATGCCCCATAAAGTTAGTGAATGCATTGGGATTCTAGGGCTGAAGCTCAATAGATTTAAGAATCTCCATGAGTGCTTCCCTATGTCTAGGGGATTGTTGAATGAGCTCATAAATTGAGAGCTTGGTTGAGGCCATTTATAGGCTCTGAGTAAGCCTATTTCTAATAGTAATCATTGGTTGTGATGGTGGCCCTGGTAGCAGGTTTTGAGCTAGCAAAGGCTATGGTGCAGAAGGTATTCGAATGGGAGCCATAGGTGGCTCAGGTTGATTATACCTTCGATTGCATGTTACTATGTTAATCATTCCTATGAACCCATGTGTGGGTGGATCCGTATGAATCTCATTGACATGCCTCATTTTATTACCCTTGACCTCATGGGTGGGCAAGGGATCTTTAAATATTCCCATCTATTGATTATCTGGGGCTAGAGGATTATCTATTTGTAATTGATTCTTATCAAGCATATTTTGTACTAGGTTTTTGAAACTATAGCACATCTAGATATCATGTCCATTTTATCTATGATAAGAACAATATTGATCCTCTCTATACCCTTTTGGCTTTAGGTGGGTAGGATCTAGCAAGTGAATTTTTGGTAAGGTAATCACCTTGGCCTCACATAATCTATTAAAGAGAGATGCCAAAGACTCAGGTAGTGGCGTGTATGTGTGAGGTGTATGATATTTCTTGTCCTTACCTTGATTCTTGTTGTGATGGTTGTTGTATTGCATTAGAGGGGGTTGAGCCTGATAATTAGGTTGCTATTGTGATTTCTCCACTTTGGGAACATTTAGAACAATCTAATTCATAGGCATTGGTTTTGCTTGATGATGATTGTTATGAGGTATTTTTGTTCCACTCTTTCTTATAGAGCTTTAAGTCTCCCTCCTAGACCTTAATGTCCTCAATCACTTTGGCTTGAGCCAAAGCCTCTTCGAATGTTTGGTATTGCTACAATTGTAATAAAAATGATATATGCTTAGAGAAACTCTTGGTAAACATTCATGTTAATTCAAAAATAAGGATGGTGAATGGCAATTTTGACATGATCTTGCACCATCTATTTTCATAATCCATTACTAGCTCATCATCATATTGACGTAAATTCGACAAGTCAAAAAGGTTTACCTTCTTCTTGACTTCGAAAGAGAAGCGTTCAAGGAAGGTGTTCGCTAGTTGTTCAAAGCTAGAGATGCTATGTCTAGGTAGTTGGTTATACCACTCTAAGGTAGAGCCAGAGAGTGTTATCACAAATATTCATAACAACAAAGCATCATTGTCTTGGAGCTGAAAACACAAGTTCATGAAACTTGTGACGTGCTCTTGGGCATCATCATCCCCTCTAAATTTATCCAACTTAAGCATTTCGAAGTGCTCTAGGTAAGCCAGACTAGGCACTAATGGATCAAGGGGTTGATTATACAACTTGTGCAATGTAGGTTTTTGATAACCCATGCCTTGCTTCTCAAGTGATTGGATTCACTCTATGAGAACTTTGTAAGCCTGCGATGAGATGATCTCATTCTCTTAAAGAGATTTCTTGGGAGGAGGAGGTGGAAGGTTTTAATTTGATCGAGGTGGTGGATTGTGATCATCTACCAAGTCCTCACAAGATGGCTCAGGATATGTTTGGTCCTGTTCATCTACTTCTATCTCTTCATAGACCTCATATTTTGGTGGGTTTGGTGCTAGGCACTATCTTTGTTGAGAATGATGCATAGAGGTGTGAAGAGGATGGGTGTTAGTTGGCCTAGGAGGTAACTCTTGATGATGCACAATGTACCTCATGTTGAGTTGTTGCCTATAAGTACTAGGCATGGGTACCTCATCATGAGCTACCCTACATGATTGTTCTTCATGTAACCTCTATTCTAAGATTCTTTCCTCATGTAGTCTATGTTCATACAAACATTGGTGGTGTAACCTCTATTGTTCTGCATGCTCATGATCTAAGTATTCTCGCTCATGATGCAAATCCTCCAATTGATATTGGAGCAATTGCTCTCTTTGACTAGTGTTAGGCCGAGGTAGCTAATCTATGTGATCCATTATGTGAGGTCGATGACTTCTCATATTGATACGAGGGGTTTTAGCTATTTTAGTTCTTGTAGAAGGGATAACTACCCTCTTACCTCGATCAATTGAGGCTGCATTTACTTTGTGTTCAACCCTAGGGGTGATATCCTCATGTAAGGATGGTGTAAGAGTATGGCATGTTTGAGTAGAACACTCTCCATGCGTATGGATAGGATGAACTATATCTTCATCACGCCCACCCTCAGAATGAGAATGAGTGGAAGAAGGGGCTCTACGAGCTGCATTAGGGCCATACCTATCTAGGTGATTTAGCTTATGGGTCTTCCAAGGTTGGTCAGGAGGAGTAGCTCCCCCATATCGACTAAGCAAGGGCATGTACTCTACACCAAGCTTGAAAGGGTTTGTAGATCGGTTGGGTACACGAATGCATGCAACCCCTCTGTTAGGCCCCTCAATGGGTGGATCTTATCTAGAAGAAACATGTGATGGATGAGGTCTGATAATATCCTCATATTGGTCATGAGGAGGTCCCATAGGAGTCCTCCTAGTAGGGGTCTCTCGATGAGTAGATCCCCCATGAGTAGAATTATCTCCATGATGGCTGCCTGAACATCGTTCAGGTAAAGGTAAATCATGTGGGTTGTATCGAAGGTATTTTGAGCCTTCACATGCATTGCCAGTAGCCTCAGTTGGTAACTGGGCATGGCTTCGTGTTGTGACCATTTTATATTTATTATGCATTTAATTAGGAAACAAACAAAGTATACAAATGATTATCTCTTTTAAAAATTATTTGTGTTTCCTAAAACTGTCTTGTGTGTTATGATTCATTGATTTTTTTTGCCTTTCTCTTGTTCGAGTTTGAAATTGTTGATGTAATACTCAATGTTAAAGGGTTTTCACCTATATACTCTCACACACTAGCCTAGTGATGAAGTCCAGATTATGAAACCCACCAAAATATGGAGATGAAGCCCATATCCGGTGAGGGAGCATAGGTCCTACCAGTCCTCACCCAGTTCACTATGGTCAATGATACACCTTTCGAAGAAGAGTGCGTGCTATTTTCCATAGCTACGATGGTTCTTGGAGCTAGCCTTGGCCAAAATGGGGTACGAAGATCCATAATACAAGCCAACAAGGTGGTGATGAAGGCCACCATTGTTGGTCTTGATCAACGGTTGGATGTGAATTCCAACTCATTGATGTTAAATTTGAGATGTGATGTGTGTGTGGGTTCATTTTATTTCATGCAAAAGGAAAATGCAACATAAAGCAATCCATGATTTTTCACTAATGCATGAAAGAACATTTCAAATTTCCAAATATGTAAATAAAAATATTTTAATTTTAGAAATTTGATAGTGCAAACCCTAAATGAAATTAGCCTTTAGATAGGTAACATGCAAGAAAACCCTAACAAGCAATTAATCAGGGGCCATCACTATGTAAAATAGATAGCAATAGAGGTCGTCAGACACAAGAATGGTTAGATAGAGGGGCTGATGTACCTTGGGGAAGCTAGTAGTAGAGGTCACTATTCCTAGACACGGTCATAGACAAAGAGTTTAAAATTTTGAAAATTTCACTAAATTTCTCTACCAAAGCTTGAAATCTAACTTTTTCTATAAAAAGTAGTAAATTCAAGCACAGAGATACTCACAGGTGTAGCCAACATTCGATGAAGATGTTGCAAATTTGATTTTTTGACTCTACTCTAAGGTCATTAGAGGGTAGAGCGATGGTATTATTGATCATTAGAGGGTAAGATGGTTGCACTTGTGAGCCATTCTAGCTCAGAATGGTGGTACCTACAATTCAAGAAAATAATAAAACCACAAGTTAGCGATAAATTAGGATATTGTGGGAAAAGTCCCACACGTGATCACCATTGTAAGATGTACAAAATATCTAACACCTAAAGATGTAATATGATATCAAATTGAAAATGCAAATTATGTAACCATCATGACAAATAAATAGAGAAAATAAAGTGCCCTTCTCATTGATATTCAAAAATTATCGTTACAAGAGGTTACAAAAGATCCCTCTTAGGGATTCACCAAATTGATACAAATTACATCAAGAATCCAATAATAGGTGTCTTCCAAAAGATCATTTGTAATCTCCCAAAATTGATTATGGAGGGTTTCTTAGTGACCTCCACTTGATGATGCAAAGATTAAGGAATCTTTATGATGATTTTCTCCTATGGAAACCTGAGATCTGCACACATAAGCACTTACAAAAAATTAGTAGCAAATGTGAAGCCTCTCAAGATGAGGCCCATTTCATGATAATGCAAATGAAATAAAATTGCGTAAAATAATAAAGAAATGCATATAAAACTGAATGAAAATATGCTAAACTAGGTTAGAAATCAAATTGAAAGTTGCTAAAACTAATCTAACTAAGAAAATAGAGAAAATCAAATATCACCACAAGGTCATCATGGCTCAAAATGGATGGCTCTATTGATCATCAAAGGGTTTGATGGATCTTCCTATGGGTAACTATTAGACACAACGACCGTTGAATAGAGAGATTTTCCTTCATGCTTGTTGTAGGGTGACGTTTGATTCGACTGTCAAATGGATTGACGTTCTTGGTGTATTCTTGTAGAACAACTTAAAGGTGGAAATGGGAGCAAAATCAATAGGATTGATGGTGAATAATGGTGATATTTGTTGTTCAAGATCCAATACACTTCATGGATGTGAATACAATCTTCATGATGCAATGTGGGCAACACCTTAATGCTTATGAGAGATTGATCTCTCTATTAGGAAATTTGATAGCACTTCATTGTAGATAATAGTCATCTCATTATATGAAGGAAATGCTCCATTTTATAGATTTACCTCAATTGCAATCTTGGCTTGTTGAAGAAGCCAAGATCAAGATTCAATTAGGATCAGGGAGACCAAGCATCACTTCTAGAAGCTTATCATCCATTACCGCTCAAGATCAGTTTCTCTGTAATGGATTTGGATTAGCTCGAGGAGCCCAAGTTTGTTACAGGTGAGGCCATCCTCAAGGGGCATGACCCAATCTAGGGGCCATCATTGGGTCCAGTGGTCGCTAGGAAGCCGCTAGGGGGGATAGCAACCCAGGATGTAAAGGGTTAGATTACCCTATTTGAGTGGTTAGAACCACTGTTAGGTCTTGGGAAGGCCCAAGATGAGTCATATGGCCTGAAAATGTGTCCATATGAGTAGCCTCCTCAACATGACGTGTTTTAGGTGTCTACATGTTTATAGACTAAAGAGTACATTCAACATCCAATATTAAAGATTATCCTACATAAAGAGTGTAATATTTTATAGGATTTGGCAAGATAATATTTGGATCGTAAGGTCCGTGGTTGAGGAATTTATTAAAATATTGCATGAAAGATGATAGGTAGTTCATCTCACTACATATGATCTTGTTTGACATTCCAACTAGTTGCAAGGGATTGAGAGCATTGTTCAAGGATAACGATTAATGTGATTAAGATGTGATTGGTAAATAAGCAAGATTGCATGAATATTTGAGCATGGTTTAGGGGACATAAAATTATTTTAACAAACAACTAACATCAATTATATGCCTATTTTTTTTTTGTTTGTGATCAATCAATAACACTAGATCCAAATGTAGTATTGCACTAATGTACTCTGATGGTAGTGCAAAAATGACCATTGGTAGGTCTATAGGTAGAATATATAATTTTCAAAATTTTGGTAATGGCACTATCCCTTAGTCAGAAGCATCATTCATTCTACTACCTTGGGTACATCACTTTTGACTTGGGTCATTAAATTCTTCTTTTGGTACTATTTTAGCTTGACTGATTGGTTATGATATTTGTCATGCTTGATGGGTTAATTTTTGCCTTTATTGCATGATTAATAAGCTACTAAGTTAAAACTATGACTGATTTGTTATGATATTTTTCTTTCTTGTTTCCAAATGAAAAGGAACGAGCTAGGCTTTCCATGTAGAGTCAAAAAATTTAAAACATGGAACATATTTTCTAGAGAAGAAGTGTTACCAAACTAAGTTAGAGTTTTTCTAGGCTAAATATTAATTGATTCTTGATTTGAGTGCATATGGAATGCTTGTAATGGCCATTTTCTTAGAGAGGAGAGGGTCTAGGAAGTGTTAAGACAATTATGAAAATCTCGGTAGGATTCAACATAGTTTAAACTAGACAAGTCATGCATATAATATCACAAATATTTTATTTTATAAGTTGATATTACATTGACTTTTGCATGTGTGTGTAATAAGCATTTTGAGAGATGGAATAAACCATTCACTTATTATATGTTGATTTTACTCTTACTTATTTATGGTTTACATCTAGTATCTTTTTGAAATTTATGTAATTTGATCTTGTTTAGGCCAAGGCAAAAAGTGTGATAAGGTGCTTATGAGCATCATTTATGTATTCTATGGGCATGTAATTATGTAATCCTATAGGAATTCCTAATTTATGTAATCCTACGAGCATGATTATGTAAGCTTGTGGGCCCATTTCATATATCATCATTATTGGTATTGGTTAATTCACCTTTATGGATAACCTTTTGTAAGGTTAACATCAAGGTTATGTTAATATCATCCTAAGGTTACACTCTCATTGGTGATTTGGTATCACTATAAATACCCATCAATAAGGATACATTTGTATGATAATTGTAAATAAAATGTGATATTTTGGGGTGCCCATGGGCATCCATATCATACTTCTTATTATCTTCTTTCATTTCCTTTACATCATTTACTATTTCTATCTTTTAATCATATTTTCTTATTTTTGGTATAATATTGTGGTGAATGCATATTTTGGAATGATTCTAGAGAATATTGCAAATTCAAACATGTATTAATGTGATATTCAAAGTTGCATCACTTAATGAAAAAAGAGAAGTTATCTCACTAGCAATCAAGACCATCACTTGGATCAAGTTTTTAAATTTTTAAATTTTAAATTTCTAAAATTATGGTATCTTTCACATGGCCATACACTTTTATGAGTGACCTAGCATTGCTTGTTTGTGTATCCCAATAAATATGTGATACATTGGTGCATACAATGCATACAGTTAGGCCATCTACTCTAGAGTAAGGAGGAATATGGTTTGACTACCACTGCCTTCTTTCCTATTGCTTAGATGTCTTATTTGGTGCCCTTCTTCTTCTATTCACCATCAAGGGAGTATTGAATTAGAAAGGTCTATTTATAGTTGAGAATTTGTTACATGATTGAATTGCCACACTTTTGAAGTTACACATTAAAAAATTTTATTCAAAATATAGTTTAATTTAGATCCTAATAAGGCTTCTTAATTTGCATGATTCAAGGTTATCTATGATTCTCATTTTAATCACATTTTTCCTTGTGATGCAGTGGTTGGACCATCCTCTAGAATCCTTAAGATTTGTGGTTCAAATCCCTACAATGTGGGTTAGGTACAATTTTATCCTAAGAAATATGGTGTATGTACTTTGGGGTGAAGTTGTCCTCTTTGTTCCCAACCCATTTAATGGAAATATAGTTGGATCACTTTCTTGTAGGTGGGATGTCTTGAGTTTGAAATGACATAAGCATAGATGCTACTTTTTTCTAACGTTTATGGCTCAACATTCTATTCAAATAAATAAAGTTGACTTTTAGCCTCAAATTGTGCATATGATATAGTGGTAAGATCACTTGTTGTTTTAGGAAATATATCAAGTTTAAGTCCCCTTGGCATGAGAACACATTTAAATTATTATATACATACATATATGTGTATATGTGCTTAATATTCCAAATCATATAAGACCAAGTGTCAAACCTTGATTTTTAGACACAACAACCTATCCAATGGTGACATGTTATAGTAGTTGATTTGACAAACTTTTTCTAAGGTATTTTTTCTTGATTTGAGTGCTAATATAATAAAATCTTATAGAGGCCATAATTTTTGCATACAGAAGCATTTGGAACCAATTGTTAGAGAATATGATATTATTTGATCTATATTTTGAGTGAGTAAATTTACATTCCTTTTATGTAAGTCTCTATGTATAGGATGTGCACAAGTGTCACAAAATTAAAGTAATTAGAAAGTCAGTAGCCTTGCATACAAGTGGCAAGATGAGAAGCCAAAGGTCATGTAAGAGATGCAATAGTCAAGAACTTGAAAATACATCCTATACAAATATATCATGGAGATAAAGATCTTTGATTATGTGCCAAGAAGAAATATTATATGCATTGTAATTCTTTTGAAACATTTTATTGTAAGTATTCTTCATGCATGTACATAAATAATTTTGGCTACTTACATTCATATTTGCTATTATATGTGAATTTTATTTCATTATTAAATTGGATTGGATATATATTTAATTACTCATATATATAATTCTACTCTTGATTATTTATATTTCAACCTATAATATTGTGGTTATTTTATTATGGGACCTATAATATTTTGAGATAGGCTTAAAATCCAATAGTGGTATCAAAGCTACCACTTAACTTTGTCTATTTTTGAGAGTTATATTTTAGATCCACCATAATATTAGAGTTTGTCCACTTTGAAAGTAGTGAAGACTTGGAATCTATTTTAAAGGTCTGATTGAGTAGATATTGAGGGGACATATAAGAGTCACCCTGATTTGGATGCTAGGGTCTTTTCACTTGGTTCAAGGAAAACCAATGAAGACTAGGACTCAACTTGAATTTATTGAGAGAGTTAACTAAAAAGATAGTTGGACGTGAAGGGACATTCATAGTCACCTTGATATTTATTTTTAATTCTCTAAAAAGGGGAGAATCATATTGTACCTAGGTGTGATCTAATACATCATAGGATTGAGGAGCATAAAAGCTCTCACATAATTGAGAAGCATAAAAGCTTTCAAATATTGAGAAGCATCATAGCTTTCATATAATTGAGAAGCAATATAAGCTTCTAAAGATCAAATATTTTAAGATAACTTGGATAAAATCCAAAGTGTAGTAGAAAGAACAAAATTGTAACTTTCTACTAATATTGAAAGATTATTTTATAGCTAATTTTACTCAAAGAAATACTGAAATAAGGGTAAATAAGAGACGGCCCTGGTAGTATCCCAGTGTAGAGCAAAATCACTTGATCTTGATAAATCTCAAGCATAGAGTAAAATTTCCTAAGACTAATAAATCTCAAGCATAGAATAGAAGCACCTAAGCTTGGAAGTGTCCAAGCATAGAATAGAAGAGACCAAACATATAATAGAAGCACCTAAGCTTGGAAAATTCTAAGCATAGATCAAGAGCATCCAAATCTAGTAAATTTTAGAGTAGAAGAGCCTGAGTTTGGAAGTAACCAAACATAGATAAGAAGTGCACAATTATGGTAGCGCCCAAGCATCAAGAAGTGGTCGAGTTTGATTGGTATACAAAAAAATATTTAAGAAAAAATCAAGAAGTGTTCATGTAGGAGAGCTCAGGTAGTAGAGATAAGCACTAAAGTAGCACTCACATAGAATAATTAGGCATTAAAGAGCTCAAGCACCACTTACATAGAAGAACTTAGATAATTGAAAGAAGAACTCTCATAGAAGAACTCAAGTAGTTGAAGGTAGTTCCCATGCAAAGAGGTCATAGGTAGTAGAAATTAGAAAGCATACAAGCTTTTGAACACAACAGAAAGAGCTTAAGTAGCACTTAGGAAGCTCTTTAGACAATTAAAAGTAATCAGATAAGTGATTTTGTAGGAAGATTCTAACTAGCAATGCATTTGTAGCCTTGGTAATTACCTTAAATAAAGAGAAGAGGGAAGTAGCCCTGCCATGAGTGAAGTCTTCTACATAGAGAAGAACATTAAGAGATAGAAAACATATAAGAGACTAGCAGAGTAGTGAGGAAATCATTGATTGTATCGAATAAAAATTGATACTCAAGAGTCTAGAAAGTAGAGAAGAGAGGTTAGTGAAAGGTCTTTATAATAATTAGTTGAAATGCTAATGAAATTATAATTACAAAATGCAATATAACACCTATTATTATGCTCATGAAATGACCATTGTAAATGTCTTTTCTAATGACTAATCTTACACATATTTGAATGTCATGTAGATGTCTTTCAACAAGTGTTAAAATATGTTTAAAGCATCAGGTGGAAGATTAAAGTTCACAATAGTCTATAGATATGTTAAGCAAGCCAACAAGGTGGAGAATAAGGTAAGATATATTATTAACTTAATTAAAAATTAAAGACCTAACCTAGAAGAGTATTATCTTAGGTATGAAGAACACAAGCTTATATTGAGAGGGGGGTGAACAGTATAAGACCACTTTTTACTTTTCTTTCCCAAACAATATTATACAATATATCAATGGCAATATCAACAGCAATAATCAAAGCAATGCACAAATCACCACACACAATAGAGACACCAATTTAACGTGGTTCACCCAATGTGGGCTACTCCACGGAGAAAATATTTCACTAAAATTTTCTCAACAAATCTCTTGGGAATCCTTCCCTATTACAATGTTTATGGACCTCTATCCAAAGGAGACACCAATCCCCTAATCAAGTTTATGGATCTCTATCCATAGGAGAACTCCTTCTCCTTTGCTCTAGCTGGTGATCCTCTAGAAGACTACTACCTCCACTACACTGGCTTGTGGATCTCTCTCCACTGAAGACCTTTGTCCTCACTCAGAAGACCTATCCTCACTACCCTAGCTTATGGAACTCTATCCATTAGAGACTAATGTCCTCTACTCTATCACCTCCAAAGCTTATTCTCAGCTCTATCTCAAATCTACACTAAACACAGTCCTTCGATCTAGCACAAATCTACTCAATATCTATCTCAAATATGCACTAAAAACTATCCTTCGGTCTAGCACAAATCTACTCAATCTCTATCTCAAATCTGCACTAAACACTATCCTTTGGTCTAGCACAAATCATTTGTCTCAAATATACACTAAACACTATCCTTCGGTCTAGCACAAATCTACTCAATCTCTATCTCAAATCTGCACTAAACATTATCCTTCGGTCTAGCACAAATATCCTCTGCTATATTTACCCCAAGCCTTAACACAAAGCTTGAACAAATCAATCAATCAAACTGCTCTCAAGTCTTCTCAAAGACTTACCTCAAATATGCTCAACAAGTCCTCCCTAGAACTTGTCCAAACTGCTCAACAAGTCTTCACCAAGACTTGTTCCAAATCTGCATTGTAAGCTTCCACAAAAGCTCACACTAATCTATCCACAAGTCTTCACCAAGACTTCCCTCAAATATGCTCAACAAGTCTTCACCAAGACTTATCCAATATGATTGTAAGCTTCCACAAAAGCTCACACAAATATTTCCTTAAGCTTTCACAAAAGCTTACTCAATTCTATCCTTAAGTCCCCTCTAGGACTTACTCAAATATTCTCACAAGCTTTCACCAAAGCTTATTCAAATCAATTGCAAAACTTGCATATAAAAACTTAACTCAATCTCTCACAGAAAACCTCTTCAATCACACAAACAAGTTTCACTCAGAATCTTGTTTGACTTACAAAAACATATAGAGAATGGTTAGAGACTCAATATGTTTCACACTCACAAAACACTCAATCACTTTCAAACTCTCTCTCAAATCAGTTTAGAATAAAGAACAATTTGTTTCATAGAACTTGAACTATCACTCCAACATTTTTAATCAATAATTCTCAATCAACTTTGCTCAACCAATCACTCAATGAAACACAACTTGCTTACAAACCCTAAACAAGTGTTTCACAATGCTTCCAACAACTCTCACTATGGAACTCAAACTTTGACTCAAGATGATTCCAAATTCACATAACAATGATACTCATGATCTTTTCACAAACCCTAATCATGCACATGAAAGCTTACTCAAATATTTTCAACAATGCTTATCAAAAAATCTCACATAACAATGATACTCATGTTCTTTCACAAACCCTAGTTCAAGATAGTTCTCAATTTCACACTCAATTGTTCTCACAAACATTCACCAATCATGTATATGAAAACTCACTCAACAATGCTTATCAAACAAACCTTTTCACTCCAACTTTGCATTTCACAACATCCAACCCAACAATATTTCACTCACAAGAAAGATGTGCCCATACCTTTTGTTTTGATGAAGATTTGATCTCAAAACCTGTCTCAATCACAATCAATCTCTTTTGCCAATCTCAAAGGTTAGATAGCAAAAATCCTTCTCAAAATTTTCACTCAATTAATCCCCTCAAAATTAATTCACCATTACAAAAATTAGCAAGACTCAAATACACCTTATTATCTCCAAACTTATCAAAATATTTCTCAACACATAAAAGTCAATTTTCTTTATCAACTCCAAATCAATCAATGTATAGAAGACCAAGTTCCTTTATAATCTCTCAAAATAATATTCAAAAATTAATCCCTTAATTAAACCTTATTACTCCAACCTTTATTTAATTTCTCAAAGCACAAAATAATATAAACTATTAAACACCTTATGACTCCCTACTTCCCAAGGCACTATATAAACTCACGTGACCTCAATGCGCTCCCCAACCTTGGTGCTATTAATAAATTTAAATAAAAAACTTTAGTGCATACCTTATACACCTTGCCCATGTGCAAAATGGTAGCGCACACCTTGCGCCTTGAACCCACGACCTTGTTGCTACCACTACGCTCTAGCAGCCATTGGGCCACATGCCCACACAAGTCTAAAACCGCAGGCGCTTCCCTATGTTACTTTCAAAAAATTTGGTGATCAAAAAAACACAATAGACCTCCTCAAAAATTGACTACACGGGGATTCGAAACCCCAACCTCTTGCCACGTGAATGCCTTAACTCTGCCTTAGTTACCAACTATGCTAACCAGCATTTTGGTTACGCTTGGGTTGCACCTCATGCACTTAAACCGTCGCTTGCCCTCCAAAGGTTTTAATCACGTGAATTTTCTTCTATCTCACAACAAAGCAGCGCATGTTTCCTTTTGCCTTTGGATACATGAATATGCATGGATATATTTTAATTAAAACTTTTACCCCTTTATATATCCTTTGGCTTATGCACTTTTGACGTCGATGATTTATTTTGAATTTAAAATTTTGATTTAATAAATTATTTTATGACCTTTAACTTTGGCACCCAATATTTATTTAAATTTAAATTTTAACCTTTAGGTTAAAATATTTAAATTTAAATAAATTAAATTAAATATTTTGCAACCTTCTCAATGGGTCTTTCGAGGAATAAATTATTTTTAATTACTCCTTGGACCTGTTCTCTTCACCTCAACCTACAACCTGGAATATTATAATATTATATTTACCTTTTAAATCTGCTTCGCCCTCCTTGGGACTTCCTTTTAAAACTGCTTCTCCTTCCTTGGGTCTTCAACCTTTTAGGCCACTTTAGGCATATAATATTAAAAATAAATATTATATCCTATTCCTTTAAACCTTTCCTTACCTTTTGGAAAAACCTCCTGATGACCTTAATGATGACTAAACTGAAACAACAAACTCTTGACAACTCTTGACATCAATGACAACAAAACTTGCTCATATTTCCAACAATCTCCCCCTTTGTCATTGATGGCAACCCATTTTCCTTTAACCATTTCTTTTACCTTTTTCAGTTTTTCTCCCCCTGAGAAACTGCTCCCCCTGATTGAATGCTCTCCCCCTAACTCAAATCTCTCCCCCTTTGACATCAATGGCAAAGGGCCACCTTTGGGGCTTGGGGCTAAGAATGAGACTCTTAGCTTAGCCCCTCCCCCACCTCCTCTCTTGAGGTGGTTAATTCTGGGGTGGGAGTATCTCTACTCCCAATATACACTGATCTTTACCTTTGTCCACCTTCTTCCTCAACTGATCCTTCTTATTCCTCTGACTGTTCTTGTTCCTGCTTGTCTCTGGAAATTCTGCTCTACACCACTTGGCTATATGCCCAACATTATTGCACTTATAACACTTAATGTTGTGATTCCTTGAAGGTGCAAATGTCCTATAGTTCCTCCTAGTGAAGCCATATCCATTCCTGTCATGAACCCTACAATTAACTACCTTATGACCAAAATGATTACAAGAGTAGCAATACCCTTGAAAGAGATGCCCATTTCTAAAGTTTCCATATTCCTGTCTTTCATGTGTCCTGCACTGTGTAGCCTTGTGACCAAACCTATGACATGAGAAGCAACATCCATTGAAGAAACCTTGCCTTGACCCCATTGGTCTCTTAGTCTCTTCTACCCTATGTTGTTTCTTGTTCCATATGTTCCTCATTTGTGCATTGTTCCTTTCCTTGTTGAACTTTCTATTGTCCAACTTATCCTCAGAAGTCTCACTCTCTCTTACACTCTCTTCTTCTGAAGTTTCTTCTTCTTTGGAGCTTGAGATTGACTCCTCTCCTTGTTCTCTATATTCCTGTTCAAAACCAAGTCCTATCTTGTTTGATGAAGATCTTTGTACCTTGATAATCTTATCCAAGTTCTTTGAGCTTCTCCCAAACCTGTGTAGCTTGTTTTTAGACTCTTTTACTTCCTTCCTTAGTGAAGCTACCTCATGCTCTAATATTTCACATTCTAAAACCTTTGCCTCTAACATTTCTTTAAATTTCCTTGTCTTAGCTATTGAGTTGGTTAGATCTTCTATAAGCTTTCCTTTCTCTTCATCACATTCTTGAAATTGAAGCTTGAGTTTTGAGTTCTGCTTTCTTACCTTCCTTAATGCATCAAGAGTAGAAATAAGCTCACCCTCAATATCAACTTCTCCTTCCTATGATTCTTCTATTCCTTTGCCTTTAGGATCATCTTTATTCCTTTCTGATCTATCTTCAATAGGAGCACTTCCTTCTTCTTCTATTTCCATAAGAAGACTTTCTTCTTCTAGACCTTCAAGAGCATCTTCATATTCATCTTCACTGAAACTGAATCCATTCCTTGTACAACTATCTTCAAGATGACCAAAGTTACCACACCTAAAACACTTGAGAATTATTGGTGTCCTTTTTCTAACATCACCTTTTTCTTCTGCCAAAAATAGAATTTCTTCTTCTTCATTATCTGAGGACCTTCCATCACTATCACTTGAACTCTTACCTAATTTTTATGCATAAAAACTCTTCTTATGCCTTTGGAAGAACTTATTTCCTTGCTTGCTTTGTCCATCCCTACTTTTCTTTTGATACCTATATTTTTTTGCTTCCCTGTTCTTATGATCTTGTTTCTCATCACCACTGCTATTTCTAGCTTCTGGACAATCAGATGCATAGTGACCATATTTTCCACATTTAAAACACTTAACTATTTTTGTACCTTTATACTTTCTTGTGTCCTTGTTCCTTCTACCATAGTTTGCTTCTTCATCACTGGATACCTCATTGCTTGAATCTAACTTCTTACCCTTTGACTTATTTGTAACTTTGAAGGCTGCTTCTTTCTGGGGAATAGGTTCCTCTTTTATTCTCATCTCAAAGGCTGTGAGAATTCCATGTAACTCATCCCTTGTCAAAAATTCAATATCTTTTGACTCTTCTATGGCTGAAATATTTTCACTATACCTCTTAGGAAGTGACCTTAAAATCTTGTGACAAACATCTATTTCTTCAACTTTGAACCCAAGTCCTTGCATGGAGTTAACAACCTCATCCACATGAAGTAGGTATGCAACAATGTTTTCCTCATCCTTCATCTTTAGGTCTTCAAATGTTTTCTTGTGATTTAGCAATTTTGCCATCTTGACCTTTTTGTCTCCCTCATATATACCTTTCAGCTTATCCCAAATCTCTTTTGTTGATGTGCAATGCATAACTTTTATAAAATTTATTTCATGCAAACCTTTTAAAATTCCATTCATTGCCTTTGAATTATTCAATTGTAGGAGCTTACCATATTTATCTGTAGGTGGAGTAGTTAGCGGTATGTATCCATCCTCAACTACTTGCCATATTTCATTCCCTAGTGCCATTAGGTGAATCTTCATTCTCACACTCCAAAGTGCATAATTGTTCCCATCGAACAATGGTGTTGTATTCCTTGAAGATCCATTCTAAGAATCCATCTGTGTTCCTATGAGCTTTTCCTTCAAGTTTTTAAACTCTTTTGAAGGAACCCACTCTGATACCAATTGAAGAACACAAGCTTATACTGAGAGGGGGGTGAACAATATAAGACCACTTTTTACTTTTCTTTCCCAAACAATATTATGCAATATATCAATGGCAATATCAACAATAGTAATCAAAGTAATGCATAAATCACCATACACAATAGAGACACCAATTTAACGTGGTTCACCCAATGTGGGCTACTCCACGGAGAAAATATTTCACTAAAATTTTCTCAACAAATCTCTTAGGAATCCTTCCCTATTACAATATTTATGGACCTCTATCCAAAGGAGACACCAATCCCCTAATCAATTTTATGGATCTCTATCCACAGGAGAACTCCTTCTCCTTTGCTCTGGCTGGTGATCCTCTAGAAGACTACTACCTCCACTACACTGGCTTGTGGATCTCTCTCCATTGAAGACCTTTATCCTCACTCAGAAGACCTATCCTCACTACCCTATCTTATGGAACTCTATCCACTAGAGACTACTATCCTCTACTCTATCACCTCCAAAGCTTGCTCTCAACTCTATCTCAAATCTACACTAAACATAGTCCTTCGATCTAGCACAAATCTGCTCAATCTCTATCTCAAATATGCACTAAACACTATCCTTTAGTCTAGCACAAATTTTCTCAATCTCTATCTCAAATCTGCACTAAACATTGTCCTTTAGTCTAGCACAAATATCTATCTCAAATATACACTAAACACTGTCCTTCGATCTAGCACAAATCTGCTCAATCTCTATCTCAAATCTACACTAAACATAATCCTTCGATCTAGCACAAATCTTCTCAATATCTATCTCAAATATGCACTAAACACTATCCTTCAGTCTAGCACAAATATCCTCTGCTATATTTACCCCAAGCCTTAACACAAAGCTTGAACAAATCAATCAATCAAATTGCTCTCAAGTCTTCTCAAAGACTTACCTCAAATCTGCTCAACAAGTCCTCCCTAGAACTTGTCCAAAATTCTCAACAAGTCTTCACCAAGACTTGTTCCAAATCTGCATTGTAAGCTTCCAAAAAATCTCACACTAATCTATCCACAAGTCTTCACTAAGACTTCCCTCAAATATGCTCAACAATTCTTCACCAAGACTTATCCAATATGATTGTAAGCTTCCACAAAAGCTCACACAAATATGTCCTTAAGCTTTCACAAAAGCTTACTCAATTCTATCCTTAAGTCCCCTCTAGGACTTACTCAAATCTGCTCATAAGCTTTCACCAAAGCTTATTCAAATCAATTGCAAAACTTGCATATAAAAACTCAACTCAATCTCTCACAGAAAACCTCTTCAATCACACAAACAAGTTTCACTCAGAATCTTGTTTGACTTACAGAAACATATAGAGAATGGTTAGAGACTCAATATGTTTCACACTCACAAAACACTCAATCACTTTCAAACTCTCTCTCAAATCAGTTTAGAATAAAGAACAATTTGTTTCACAGAACTTGAACTATCACTCCAATATTTTTAATCAATAATGCTCAATCAACTTTGCTCAACCAATCACTCAATGAAACACAACTTGCTTACAAACCCTAAACAAGTGTTTCACAATGCTTCCAACAACTCTCACTATGGAACTCAAACTTTGACTCAATATGATTCCAAATTCACATAACAATGATACTCATGATCTTTTCACAAACCCTAATCATGCACATGAAAGCTTACTCAAATATTTCCAACAATGCTTATCAAAAAATCTCACATAAAAATGATACTCATGTTCTTTCACAAACCCTAGTTCAAGATAGTTCTCAATTTCACACTCAATTGTTCTCACAAACATTCACCAATCATGTATATGAAAACTCACTCAACAATGCTTATCAAACAAACCTTTTCACTCCAAATTTGCATTTCACAACATCCAACCCAACAATATTTCACTCACAAGAAATATGTGCCCATACCTTTTGTTTTGATGAATATTTGATCTCAAAACCTATCTCAATCACAATCAATCTCTTTTGCCAATCTCAAAGGTTAGATAGCAAAAATCCTTCTCAAAATTTTCACTCAATTAATCCCCTCAAAATTAATTCACCATTACAAAAATTAGCAAGACTCAAATACACCTTATTATCTCCAAACTTATCAAAATATTTTTTTGTTAAGTTAAATTAAAATTAAAATGGGTTTTTATCAAGGGACTCAAAACCTGATTTTCAATGAGACAAAACAAGAAAAGCCCAAGGATGTACAGTAGGATAGGCATGAGGAATGCTATTAGGAAAACCTTCAGGAAGGCACTAGGAAGGAATAGAGAAGCACACCTAGGAAGCGGGAAACAACAATTTGAAACACTCGCCTAGTGGGAAACTAAAAATTTGAACACCTAGGAAGCGAGAAACAACTGTTTGAAATTCCCAAGAAGTGAGAAACTACCCAAGAATCATGAAAAAACCAAAAATTAAGGATATGCAATTTGTAACACCCCAAAAGCAGGAAACTACAATTTGAATCATCCAAAAGGTGGGAAATTGCTATTTGAAACACCCAAGAAGCGGGAAACTACCCAGGAAGTAGGAAAACACCCAGGAAGCAGAAAACAACAATTTGAAACATATGTCTAGTAGGAAAAAATAAATTTAAACAAACCCAAATGTGGGAAAATGACCAACCCACCCACAGGAAACTAGAAATCAAAAGAATTCGACATACCAAATAGGGGAAAACCATCATATATGGAAAAACCACCCTACACCATAGGGTGGAGTAGTAAGACTGCAAAGACATAAAATCCTACCTAAGAAGGGATGAGAAACAAACAGGGATGCTAGAAAATCAAGCAAACTAATAAGAAGCTGCATCCCTCACAACCCTGGAAAGTGGATCAGCATTTTGAGGAAATCCATAGACCATGAATTCCTCATGTAGTGAATAAAGGAGCCTTCAAAGATGCCAGCCGATTAGAGGAAGAAAAAAAATCAAAACAAAAAACTGTAGGAAAGAGACAATAAAGTTCTCAATGAACCCAAAAGGAAGGAATCAAGAGGAAACCCAACTGTAGATGTTAGAACCTAGACAAAGAGGATGCAGCCAAAAATCTTAGATAGCCTTCAGCACCACCAAAGAATAGCTTTAGGGAAATAGATGAGGAAGTCTTATAGAAACACAACAAAAAGCAAACCAGATGCCCTAAAGCAAGGCCACAAAAAAAATTAAAATCTCACTAGACCCAGAACACCAAATTCAAAGAGCAGAGTCACAGTAGAAAGCACATGGTCCCCCAAAATACCAAAAAGGATGCTATGCAAAACTACTCATGAAGCCACTCTCCCACAACCCCAACAATCTGCAACTGAAGAACCACAAAGGGCAAGAATCAAGAATACACCTAAAAAAAACTAGGAAAATTTGATAAATCCAAGGAAAAAAATCCTTAAACAACCCAAAAAACTCAAGGAAGAATCCAAAACCATACCATAACCTAGAAACTAGAAGAAAACCCCACCAAATGGCAAGGAAAAGGGTAGACAAGTGAAGAAGTGACCTCCCACCCCAAGGAGATTGTTTTCAACACCATCCTATCAAGGAGGAAGGGTTAAGGAAGTTCTAGGGAAGCTGGGACAGGATCAGGAACCTGGGACAGGGCCATGGAAGGGATACAAGGAAGTGGAATAGGACTTCCAAAGGAAATTACCTGTAGAGCCCTTCTACACTAAAAGGCCTGATGATCAAACTTATCAAAATATTTCTCAATACATAAAAGTCAATTTTCTTTATCAACTCCAAATCAATCAATGTATAGAATATGAATTTCCTTTATAATCTCTCAAAATAATATTCAAACATTAATCCCTTAATTAAACCTTATTACTCCAACCTTTATTTAATTTATCAAAGCACAAAATAATATAAACTAATAAACACCTTATGACTCCCTACTTACCAAGGTACTATATAAACTCACGTGACCTCAATGCACTCCCCAACCTTGGTGCTATTAATAAATTTAAATAAAAAACTTTAGTGCATACCTTATACACCTTTCCCATGTGTAAAATGGTGGTGCACACCTTGCACCTTGAACCCATGACCTCGATGTTGCCACTGTGCTCTAGAAGTCGTTGGGCCACATGCCCACACAAGTCTAAAACCACAAGCGCTTCTCTATGTTACTTCAAAAAAATCCAACGATTGGAAAAAAACAACAGACCTCCTCAAAAACTAACTACGCAGGGATTCAAAACCTCAACATCTTGCCATGTGAATGCCTTAACTCTGCCTTAGTTACCAATTGTGCTAACTAGCATTTTGGTTATGCTTGGGTTGCGCATCATGCACTTAAACCATCGCTTGCCCTCCCAAGGTTTTAATCATGTGACTTTTCTTCTATCTCACAACAAAGTAGCTCACGTTTCCTTTTGCCTTCGGATACATGAATATGCATGGATATCTTTTAATGTAAACTTTTACCCCTTTATATATGCTTTGGCTTATGCACTTTTGACGTCGACGATTTATTTTGAATTTAAAATTTTGATTTAATAAATTATTTTATGATCTTTAACTTTGACACCCAATATTTATTTAATTTAAATTTTAACCTTTAGGTTAAAATATTTAAATTTAAATAAATGAAATTAAATATTTTGCAACCTTCTCAATGGATCTTTCGAGGAATAAATTATTTTTAATTACTCCTTGGACCTGTTCTCTTCACCTCAACCTGCAACCTAGAATATTATAATATTATATTTGCCTTTTAAATCTACTTTGCCCTCCTTGGGACTTCCTTTTAAAACTGCTTCTCCTTCCTTGGGTCTTCAACCTTTTAGGCCACTTTAGGCATATAATATTAAAAATAAATATTATATCCTATTCCTTTAAACCTTTCCTTGCCTTTTGGAAAAACCTCCTGGTGACCTTAATGATGACGAAACTAAAACAACAAACTCTTGACAACTCTTGACATCAATGACAACAAAACTTGTTCATATTTCCAACAAGGTGCTTTAATTATTTAGTTGGACATAAACAATTTTTATGATTTGATTATTAGGTGGGAGTTATAAGGTTTTCTACTATAGTTTGAAATTAATATTTCAAATTTTTAATTTTTGAGTTTTTAATATTTATTAAATGTCCAAGGTGTAGACCAATTGGTTCGTCGAAACCCCATAAGGGGGTGGAGGTCCAAGGTTCAAATCTCGGGCCTCGTCGGACTGAACGCTTGTCCCTTTCCTGGTGCTTTCAGCGGCGTAAAAGGTTTTAAATGATTGTGGCATGGTGGTTATAGGGGCAGACTGTGCGAAGATTTGTGTGGCGGCTTCTAGGGCGGATAGCACAGAATACTGTGGTGGCCATAAAAAGCTGGACAACCTTCCCGGATTCGTGGCGGCTATCGATTCCACCATGTAAATTAAATATATATATATATATATATATATATATATATATATATATATATATATTTATTTATTAAATTATGGAGTGATAATTTTTTTTTTGTAGAAAACATCCTAATTAGGATGCCACTCTTGGGTAAGTCCAAAGGAGCTAGGTATAGCTATTCCACCAAAAATACTTAGGGCTTGCACCTAGACTACCCCCTTCAGCACACTCAATGAGCATGCCTAAAAAAACAAAAAAAGGAGCAAACACAAAAAACATAATAACAAAAAACAACAACAAACAAACATACAAATAAAAAACACAAAGACAACAAAAATAAACACAAAAGAACAAGAAACATATAAACAACAAAAAACAACAAACAAAAAACAACAAAAAATACAAAACACACACAAACAATAGCCACAAAAACAACAAAACAACACACAAACAAAAAAAACACAAAACACAAAAAAATACAAAAATAAAACCTAACAAAAACAATACAAACACGCACACCGAAAAACTAAAAAGAAGGAAAAACAAAAAATAATTTTTACTTTTCTAGCCCAAAATACTTTTTAGGCAATATTCAATAGAAGAAATATAAGAAAAATTTTTCTGAGCTAGGAAACTAAAATGCCTTGACTGAACCAAAGAGAGGCAAAAACAAAGCAAAAAGGAACTAGTACCTCTAGTACTAGAGCCATCCAAAGAAGGGATAGAAAGAAGAGCTTCCCTTATTTGTAAATCCCACCATCTAAGAGGGTGGTCATAGTAAGTAAGATCACCTTTATCCAATGCCCAATTAGCTAAAGCATCAACACTCTTGTTCTATTCTCTAATTACATGATTTTTTTCAACTTTTAAAAATCCCATCTAGATTAATTGAATATTCTCAATAGTTCTTTTTATTCTTCGATCAACCTTATGATTCTTAGAAGGATTCTTCAATTGATTAGTCATAACTTGAGAGTCAAATTCAACCAACACCTTTTTCCATCTATCCTTAGTAGCCTCTTGAAGGCAGCTAAGGATACCATACCCCTTAGTAAGGTTATTGGAAAGGATACCCAGATTCTCAGTAAAAGTGATGAAGAACACAAGCTTATACTGAGAGGGGGGGGTGAACAGTATAAGACCAATTTTTACTTTCTCTGTTTAACTTCAACTTCGCAAAGCAATGAACCAATAGCAATATCAAAGCAATGCATAAAGCAACACATAATGAGACACCAATTTTAACGTGGTTCACCCAACATGGGCTACATCCACAAAACTTTTCTCTAAAAAGCTTTCTCAAAGTTCTTTGGGAATCCTTACCAATTACAATGTTTATGAGCCTCAGCCCAAAGGAGAAACCTTCCCCTACTCAAGTATTTATGAGCCTCTGCCCAAAGGAGAATCCTTCCCCTCCTCACGAATTTATGAGCCTCCTGCCCAAAGGAGAATCCTTCCCCTCCTCATGAATTTATGAGCCTCCTACCCAAAGGAGAATCCTTCCCCTCCTCACAAATTTATGAGCCTCCTACCCAAAGGAGAATCCTTCCCCTCAGCTCTGGAAATGATACTTCAAAATATCACCTGCCTCTTATTCTACTAGCACGTGGAACTCATTTCCATAGAAGACCTCCTATCCTCAATGCTCAGCCTCAAGAGAAATCCATCATCACTGATCACCTCCATAGCAACTCATCAACTTGTACTAAACATAGTCAGTCGGTCCAGCACAAGTCTTCCTCACTCTGTCAGATTTGTCCCAAGCTCAACTCATAAAGCTTGAACAAATCAATCTCTACTACACACAAGCCTTCTCAAAGACTTGTCAAAACTATCCTCATGTTCTTCTCAAAGAACCACTTCAACTCTGTCCTCAAGTCCTTTGCTAGGACCTGTTCAAATCAGCTCACAAGTCCTCCCTAGAACTTGTCCAAATCAGCTCACAAGCCCTCACTAGAACCTGTCCAAATCAACTCACAAGTCCTCACTAGAACCTGTCCAAATTAGCTCACAAGTCCTCACTAGAACCTGTCCAAATCAGCTCACAAGTCTTCACTAGAACCTGTCCAAATCAGCTCACAAGTTCATCAAGAAAAACATGCTTAGCATGAACCCACAAAGAGAATTGTTAGAGACCCAATGTGATTCATCAACCTCATAGAAGCATAAAGAGAATTGTTAGAGACTCAATATGTTCTATACTTAACTCCCAATATCAATCTCAAATCTCATAGAAACATAAAGAGAATTGTTAGAGACTCAATATGTTCTATACTTAACTCCCAATCTCAATCTCAACTCAATCTCAATCTCAAAAGAATAAGATAGATGTAGTATGCTTTTCTCAAGAACATGAAACACAACCCAACAATTGCCAACCATGCAATATCTCATATAACAATGATACTCATGTTCTTTCCACAACCAATATATTTTCTCAACCAATTAGGGCTTCAACAACAATGCTCATAGACAAGGTTTAACCAACATCATTCAACTCAACATTAACCTTGAAGCATTCAACCATTCACTACATGAAAAGGAAACTAGTAGACATCCTTTTCCCTCCAAATATATTTGAACAAAACAGCCACCAACATAAATCACCAATGCAAATAATAACTTGCTCAAATCAATCTCAATGGAGTAAGCCCAAATCATGTATCAAGTAAAGCATTAACTTGATCAAAACAACCTCTATGGAAGCAACTCAACCATCAATCTCAAAATATCCAACTAAGGGTTTCACCAACTCATAGCAAGTAGCAAGACTTACTAACATAAACCCTAGTGCAAAAATGCTTCCTCTTCCTCAACCAGAATTATGCATTCACCCAAAAAACTCATCAATGATTTTAATGCATAAACAATCTTCAATATCCAGAAAATGGGATTTACACCAACAAGAATACCTAGTAGACAACCTTTTCACTCCAAACTCAATTTCAAAAAATACACCATCAATAATATACATGGAAGAAGTTTCCCATACCTTTGTTTGAGGAAGAAGAGAATAGTTCTTCAATATGTTACCAACACCACCCTCAACTTTGCCACCAAGTTAGGGTTAGATCATAAAAGTAACCACACAAATACTTATTCCATAAAACACCTTATGACTCCAATCCTTAGAAGTCAACTACCAAAAATATAAATCATACAAACAATATATCCTTTTACACCTTATTTCTCCAAATTAATTAAACCATGCTCAAGGAATAATAGCTTCTACGCAAATCTCACTCAAAAATCAAGCCAAAAATCTCAACCACACACTATCAACCTTATATCTCCAAAGAAGCATTTAACCTTAAAAATAATTTTAAATAAATCTTCCCAACCACTTCTTAAAAAATTATAGATTTTATTTAAAAAAACTTACCAAAAAAATGCTTCCAAAAATCATGGGTCAATAGTGCCTCCAAAAAAATCGGAGCGCAAAAACTCTTCTCACACTCCACGGTGGGAGTCAAACGCTTTACCTCCCTTCAAGCGCCTTCACAGAACAGTCGTTGCCACTAGGCCAATGATGCTAGCTTGAAGGCTAGAAAGAGTCTCCTTCTCCTTAACCCTTTGGCGGCGGATAAACGTGGTGAAAAAACAATAGCCATAGCTTTTACTTCCCAACCTTTGCGCAATTCGAATTTCTTTAACACCATAGCTTTGGACTATAGGTTATGGCTTATATAGCCAAACTTCCATGCTACACACGACGTCGACGGGAGGATAATTCAAAATTTTGAATTAATATTATTTTGGTGCCTTCGAAACAACTTTAGGGTTTATGAAACCCTTTTGATTATTTAAAAAATAATCAAAGGTCTTTTAGATCTTAGACCTTAGGTGGAGAACCCATTAAATTATTAAAATAATTTAATCACTAAATCAAATAAATAATTAATTAAAAAACCTTAAAAAGGTTTTATTAATTAAGTTATTTAATTAATAAGTGTCTCCAGCCTTTGCATTAAGTTGAGAGTGGTTTTGAGAAAAACCCTTAATGCATCCACCTAGTTTTAATAAAAACCCTTAATCCTGCCATGGTTTTGATAACAACCTTTTCATCTGCCACATGGAATCTCTTCGAAATATTCTAGAAAATATTCTTTGGAATCTTCAACCTTTGAAGCCAATAAATCCTCTTGACATTAATGCCAGTTCCTTTTGACATCAATGACAACTCATAGACAAGAAGCTAGGATCTCAAACCCAAAATTGCCAACAATCTTCCCCTTTGTCATTGATGGCAAACCATGCTTCTCAACAACACTAAAACTCAAAACTGCTATATAGAAATAAGCTCCCCCTGACTTGAGGCTCTCCCCCTTACTCATATCTCTCCCCCTTTGTCATCAATGGCAAAGGGTCACCTTTGGATATTGGGACTAAGAATGAGCCTCTTAGCTTAGTCCCTCCCCCACCTCCTGTTGAGGTGATTAATTTTGGGGTGGGTGTAAAACTCCCATTAGGCACTGATCTTCATCAGTGTCTATAGCTGCCTTACCATGTCTTCTCTTGTTGTTCTTGTCCATATTCCTGTTCCTGTTCATGTCACTATTTGTGTTCTTGTTATCATTCCTATTCTTATCCATGTCTTGATTCTTGTGCCTGTTCATACCCATGTTCCTGTTCTTGTACCTTGGAATTTCAGCTCTACACTATCTAGCTATGTGATCTTCATTATTGCACTTATAACAACTAACAATGTTATTTCTTTGAGGCATACCTGATCTTTGACTCCATCTGTTCTGACCACCCCTATTCTTGTTATTAGCCTTGTAATAAACAACCTTGTGCCCAAACTGTTTACAAGAGTAGCAATACCCTTGAAAGAAATTACCACCTCTGAATCTATCATTTACCTTCCTCACTTGAGTCATGCAATGTGAAGCCATGTGACCAAACTTGTGACAAGAAAAACATCTACCATTAAACTTTCCTTGATTTGACCTCTCAGGTACTGTAAACTTTCTCCCATTTTTTTGATTCCTATTTTCTGATTTTGTGCATCTATCATTGAAGGACTCTTTTTTTGAAGTACTTTCCTCATCTGAACTCTCTTCCTTTTGGAATCTCTTACTAGATTCCATAGCAGAGTCACCAACCTGTTCCGTGTGTTTCTTACCAAAACCAAGACCTGTTTTATCTGTTGTCCTTATTTGATCTTTGATGATTGAATTTACCTTTTTGGTGCTATCTTCAAACCTGTAAAGCTTCTCCTTGTACTCTTTAGTTTACTCTTTCAAGGAAGCTACTTTCTGTTCCAAATCTCTACACTCAAGAACCTTAGACTCTAACTTATCCTTAAGTTTCTGTGTCTTAGCTATAGAGAAGTCAAGACTTTCTATAAGCTCATCTCTCTCAATACAACATTCATCCAGTTTATCATTGAGTCTATAATTCTTCTTTCTTTTCTTTTTCAAAGCACTAAGAGCACTAACAAGTTTAGATTCAAGATCTACTTCACCATCCTCTATAACTTCCTCTATTTGTTTGCCTTTTGAAACATCAATGATTTTTTCAAATTTCTTATCACTAGAGGTACTACCCTTTTCTAAAGCCATACAAAGATCTTCCTCACAATTTTCCAAAGCATCCTCATACATAGTATAACTAGAAATCAATCCATCATTTGTGCAATCATCCTCAAGATGTCCAAAATTTCCACATCTAAAACATTTCATAAGGACAAATCTATGTTTCTTTTCTTCTTCTTTTTCTGTTAGGAACAACATCTCATTTCCAACATCACTTGAAGAACTTTCACTATCACTACTAGAAAACTTACTTGCCTTGTCTAGGTAGAAAATTTTCTTGTGTTTGTGAGAGTACCTCTTTCCCTGATTGCTTTGCTCATCTATATTCTTCCTTTGATTCCTGTGCCTTTTAGAATCCTTGCTCTTATAATCTTGTTTATCTTCATCACTTTCATCCTTGGAAGCAATATAGTTAGTACCATAATGACCAAACTTTCCACAATTGAAAAACTTGACATATTTCATACCTTTGTGCTTTCTTGAGAACTTGCCCTTATTGCTGTAATATGCCTCTTCATCACTAGAAGACTCATCACTATCTTGAAGCTCTTTACCCTTGGATTTCTTGGTAGCCTTGAAAGTTGCCTCCTTCTTAACATCAACCTTCACTTGAGTTCTCAACTCAAATGCTGCAAGTATACTATGAAGCTCATCCTTTTTCAACTCATCCAAATCCTTAGCTTCCTTAATAGTAGAAATATTTTCACTAAATCTATTTGGAAGAGACCTCAAAATCTTATCACAAATATCATTTTCAATAAGCTCAAGACCTAGTTCCTTCATAGAGTTAACAATCTCATCCATATGAAGCATATAGTCATTAATATTTTCTTCATAATTCATCATGAGTTGTTCAAACATACCTTTGAAGTGTCTCAACTTAGCCTTTTGGACATTTGCATCACCTATATGAACCACCTTCAATTGTTTCCACATTTCACTAGTTGTCTTGCAGTGAATCACCTTAGTAAGATCTGTCTTTTGTAAACCCTTCAGGATTGCATTCATTGCCTTTGAATTGCTATGATGTAGGAGCCTCTCTTCCTTAGTAGAAGGACCATGCTCGGGAATGGTATAATCATCCTCAATCACTTCCCAAACTTCATTTCCAAGAGCCATAAGATGAACCTTCATCCTAGCACTCCAAAGCCCAAAATTTGCCCCATCAAGAATAGGTGTTGTATTACCACTTGTAGATTCCATTGTGTTCTTTACAATCTTTTCCTTCAAGCTGTTAAACTTTTCGAAGGAACCCACTCTGATACCAATTGAAGAACACAAGCTTATACTGAGAGGGGGGGTGAACAGTATAAGACCGCTTTTTACTTTCTCTATTTAACTTCAACTTCACAAAGCAATGAACCAATAGCAATATCAAAGCAATGCATAAAGCAACACACAATGAGACACCAATTTTAACGTGGTTCACCCAACATGGGCTACATCCACAAAAATTTTCTCTAAAAAGCTTTCTCAAAGTTCTTTGGGAATCCTTTCCAATTACAATGTTTATGAGCCTCAGCCCAAAGGAGAAACCTTCCCCTACTCAAGTATTTATGAACCTTTGCCCAAAGGAGAATCCTTCCCCTCCTCATGAATTTATGAGCCTCCTGCCCAAAGGAGAATCCTTCCCCTCCTCACGAATTTATGAGCCTCTTGCCCAAAGGAGAATCCTTCCCCTCCTCATGAATTTATGAGCCTCCTGCCCAAAGGAGAATCCTTCCCCTCAGCTCTGGAAATGATGCTTTAGAAGATCACCTGCCTCTTATTCTGCTAGCACGTGGAACTCCTTTCCATAGAAGACCTCCTGTCCTCAATGCTTAGCCTCAAGAGACCTCTGTCCTCACTGATCACCTCCACAACAACTCATCAACCTATACTAAACACAGTTAGTCGGTCCAGCACAAGTCTTCCTCACTCTGTCAGATCTATCCCAAGATCAACTCATAAAGCTTGAACAAATCAATCTCTACTACACACAAGCCTTCTCAAATACTTGTCAAAACTATCCTCAAGTTCTTCTCAAAGAACCACTTCAACTCTATCCTCAAGTCCTCTGCTAGGACCTATCCAAATCAGCTCACAAGTCCTCCCTAGAACTTATCCAAATCAGCTCACAAGTCCTCACTAGAACCTGTCCAAATCAGCTCACAAGTCCTCACTAGAACCTGTCCAAATCAGCTCACAAGTCTTCACTAGAACCTGTTCAAATCAGCTCACAAGTTCATCAAGAAAAACTTGCTTAGCATGAACCCACAAAGAGAATTGTTAGATACCCAATGTGATTCATCAACCTCATAGAAGCATAAAGAGAATTGTTAGAGACTCAATATGTTCTATACTTAACTCCCAATCTCAATATCAAATCTCATAGAAACACAAAGAGAATTGTTAGAGACTCAATATGTTCCATACTTAACTCCCAATCTCAATCTCAACTCAATCTCAATCTCAAAATAATAAGATAGATGTAGTATGCTTTTCTCAAGAACATGAAACACAACCCAACAATTGCCAACCATGCAATATCTCATATAACAATGATACTCATGTTCTTTCCACAACCAATATCTTTTCTCAACCAATTAGGGCTTCAACAACAATGCTCATAGACAAGGTTTAACCAACATCATTCAACTCAACATTAACCTTGAAGCATTCAACAATTCACTACATGAAAAGGAAACTAGTAGACATCCTTTTCCCTCCAAAGATATTTGAACAAAATAGCCATCAACATAAATCACCAATGCAAAGAATAACTTGCTCAAATCAATCTCAATGGAGTAAGCCCAAATCATGTATCAAGTAAAGCATTAACTTGATCACAACAACCTCTATGGAAGCAACTCAACCATCAATCTCAAAACAGCCAAGGGTTTCACCAAATCAAAGCAAGTAGCAAGACTTACTAACATAAACCCTAGTGCAAAAATGCTTCCTCTTCCTCAACCAGAATTATGCATTCACCCAAAAAACTCATCAATGATTTTAATGCATAAACAATCTTCAATATCCAGAAAATGGGATTTACACCAACAAGAATACCTAGTAGACAACCTTTTCACTCCAAACTGAATTTTAGAAAATACATCATCAACAATATACATGGAAGAAGTTGCCCATACCTTTGTTTGAGGAAGAAGAGAATAGTTCTTCAACCTGTTACCAACACCACCCTCAACTTTGCCACCAAGTTAGGTTTAGATCATAAAAGTGACCACACAAATATTTATTCCATAAAACACCTTATGACTCCAATCCTTAGAAGTCAACTACCAAAAATATAAAGCATACACACAATATATCCTTTTACACCTTATTTCTCCAAATTAATTAAACCATGCTCAAGGAATAATAGCTTCTAAGAAAATCTCACTCTACAATCAAGCCAAAAATCTCAACCACACACTATCAACCTTATATCTCCAAAGAAGCATTTAACCTTAAAAATAATTTTAAATAAATCTTCCCAACCACTTCTTAAAAAAATGCAGATTTTATTTTAAAAACCTTACCAAAAAAATGCTTCCGAAAATCACGGGTCAACAGTGCCTCCGAAAAAATCGAAGCCCAAAAAATCTTCTCACACTCCACGACGGGAGTCGAACGCTTGACCTCCCTTCAAGCGCCTTCGCAGAACAGTCATTGCCACTAGGCCAACGACGCTAGCTTGAAGGCTAGCAAGAGTATCCTTCTCCTTAACCCTTTGGCATCGGATAAACATGGCAAAATAACGATAGTCGTAGCTTTTACTTCCCAACCTTTGCGCAATTCAAATTTTTTTAACACCATAGCTTTGGACTATAGGTTATGGCTTATATAGCCAAACTTCCATGCTATGCACGACATCGACGGGAGGATAATTCGAACTTTTTGAATTAATATTATTTTGGCACCTTCGAAACAACTTTAGGGTTTATGAAACCCTTTTGATTATTTAAAAAATAATCAAAGGTCTTTTAGATCTTAGACCTTAGGTGGAGAACCCATTAAATTATTAAAATAATTTAATCACTAAATCATATAAATAATTAATTAAAAAACCTTAAAAAGGTTTTATTAATTAAGTTATTTAATTAATAAGTGTCTCCAGCTTTTGCATTAAGCTGAGAGTGGTTTTGAGAAAAACCCTTAATGCATCCACCTGGTTTTAATAAAAACCCTTAATCTTGCCATGGTTTTGATAACAACCTTTTCATCTGCCACATGGAATCTCTCCGAAATCTTCTAGAAAAGATTATTTGGAATCTTCAACCTTTGAAGCCAATAAATCCTCTTGACATTAATGCTAGTTCCTTTTGACATCAATGACAACTCATAGACAAGAATCTGGGATCTCAAACCCAAAATTGCCAACAAGTGAAAACTAGGGAACCATCTAAAAGTCTACCAATTCCTCCCACACTAGCTTTTCTAGGATTCCCACTAGAGGCTCCATCGGTATTTACTTTTCCAAAATCCTTAGGAGGAGAATGTAAATTCCTTGTTCTATCCATATTTTAATTACTCACATTTTCTTTAAGCTAGTTTCCCTTAGAAGAGTTAATCTTCAATATTTGCATCACTTAATCCCATCTTTGGTGGGATTTTTGGAGGTGATTAAGGAGATATTGGACTAATTCAACTAATTTGGTAATGGTATTTTTCCAGATATAGTGAATATCCTTCTTTTCCTAATTTAAAATATGATTGTTTCTTTCCTTCTAGATATTCCAAGGTAGAATGGTAGAACCCGTCCAGACTAACTATCTAATAAAATTATCAACACCCTGCTTAGCCCAATCCCTCCAAAGCTATTCAAAAGTAAAAAATTAGACCATTGTAAGCCAAGTAAGATGACCATTCTCCTCCATAACTTAGAGGATAAGGTACACTTAATAAAAATATGGCTAATATTTTCCACATTCTCTCCACACATTTTGCATCTAAATGGGCCATAAAAACCATGTTTCATAAGTTGCTCACTAGTTAGTACCCTACGATGCAATAAAAGCCAAGTAAAAAACCTCACCTTAGGCCAGATATTTTGAGCCCACAACTGAGTAAATATATCACATGATTGATTGGTATTATTATTTCATTAGGTCAAATAACCTTGAGCAATTAAATACTCACTCTTAGAAGTGTTATTACATCCAAAACAATCATTATCATGAGATCAAGAGAGAGATATCATATGAAGGATGCTTTGGATATCTTTTATTTACCTTTTTGAAATTTGAATAGGCCATTTCTCAACAGGGATCCAATATATACTAATATTTGAATTACTAGTATGGTACTAATAGTAATTAGCTACCTTTATCCTATTAACTTAGTGAAGCTCGTCCATCAAAGGCCTCCAATCAAGAAACTAAGTTATCAAAGGTTGGTGACCATCCCAAGAATCTATCCAAAAATATTTATATTGACCATTATGAATGATACAAAATAAATTTGTCTCATCTAATCCTTACCAATTTTAACAACCGCTAAAATGGGAGAACCTTTACTAGGAAATTAATAGCGAACATGGTCTTTAGGACTTTTACTCTTAGAAAATTTAGCACGAATATTTTTGGTCCAAAGAGCATTGGGGTTATGAAAAATCCACCAATACAATTTAGTAGGTAAAGCCTTATTGTTATTAATAGCAGAACAAAATCCTAATTCCCCTTCATTATTGGGAAAGCATAAAGTATCCCATTTCACCAAGACCCATTTTCTTTTCTCCTTAGTACCACTCTAGAGTAACCAGTGATTGATTTGATCCAAATATCAAAGAAAAACCTTTGGGATATTTAACACAAAAAAAACATAAATAGGTATAGCTTGAAGGACTAATTTTACCAAGGTAATTCTACCCCCAAAAGAAAGCAACCTATTGGTCCACTTTCCAATTTTCTTCTTAACTTTATCCAACAACCAATTCCAGTCTTATTCTTGTCTTAGAATATTGATAGGAATGTCTAAATAAGTGACCAGATGGGAGGTATTCTTATATCCTAAATTATCTAGGACCATAGAATCTTGTCTACAACAATAGTGAAATAAAATAACTTTAGATATGTCTTCATTGATCAATTTCCTGATAGCCTTAGAAAAACAACTAATAATTTTCTTAACTATAGATTTACATAACAGAGTAGAGTCATCAAAAAATTGAATATGAGAGATAGGCCTAGCTTCATGAGCAATTGTAACTCCCTCAAGGGTTTTATTATCTCTATTTTTTTATAGTCCTTCCATGTATTCAACAAGAATGATGAATAAGGGGATAGGGGGTCACCTTGCCTAATACCCATGGAAGCTAGGAAAAACTATGAAGACCTACCATTGATAAGAACTGAGTAGAAAACTAAATAGATACATCCCATAATCTAGTCCATACAATCCTAAGAGAAGAAAAATTACCTCAAAACTTTGACAATGAAGTGTCAATCCACTCTATCATAAGCTTTGGATAAGTCTAAATGAATGAACATAGAAGGAGATTTTTGCATTTCCATGGAATGGATGGCTTCCTGAGAAAGATTTATTTAATCCACTATTTTACACCCTTCCACATAACCCCCTTGTTCAAGGGAAATAATATTATGCAAAAGAGGCTTTAGCATTTCTACCATGATCTTAGTAATTATTTTGAGAAGAATATTATATAAAACTATAGGTCTAAAAGCTGAGATATGTTTTGTCTCTTGATATTTTGGAACTAGAGTTGTATAAGTAATATTGATAACCATCAAATTTTCTTTGGATTCCATTTCCACCACATATTATAAATCAACATGAAGGATATCCCAAAACGCTTTGTAGAATCAATGGGAAAACCATCAAGACCTAGGGTTTTCCCTTTTTGCATTTTAAAAACCACCCATTGAAGCTCATTGATAGTAACTCGAGTAGTCAAAATAGAGTTCTCCTTAGAAGTGATAAGAGTAGGGATCACTTTAATAATATTTTATTGAGAAGCTGAGTCAAGCGGGGTAGCAGCAAAAATATTGGAAAAGTAATTGATAAAAATTGAGTTCTTGCCATCCCAAGTGTAGACAACGTCTCTAGAATCTAATTCCAAGGAAGAAATAAAGTTGTGAGATATTTGAGCTAGAAGATATTTATGGAAGAAATTTGTGTTTCAATCTCCTTCTTTGAGCCATTGGATCCTAGATTTTTTCTTCCATAAGATTTCTTTTCATTTTTCCCATTCCTCAAACTGATCCGCGAGTCTAATTTCATCTGTACTTCTACTCTCTGTGAGGCCATCTAAAAAAAAATTCTTATTTAGGCTAAGCAATCATTTCATTTTTTTTGTCGGACATCCCCAAACTCCTTCTAGTTGCAAATATTGGTTTTGAATTTAATGTATTGCAATATTTTTAGAAAAATAGAACATCTTAGTCCCATACCTTGGTTTACCTTCCTTCCACCATTGTTGCACTCGAGGTCTAAAGGAACTATCTCTAAGCCACATTAATTGAAATTAAAAAGGTGAGAAAATCACATTGGTTTATCACATTTCCACCATGACTGGCCAATGATCCAAACCAACAATGTTAAGAGTCTTCACCTTAGGAATGTGACCATGGATTAAGAAATGATCAAAGAGCAATAACCTATCCAATCTCTCCATGATACAAGTTAATCCTTATCTTTTGTTAGACCAATTCATCAGACCATTATCTGACTAGATGTCCATAAGATGAAGTTTTTTAATATATTCGCTCATGAGGTTAGTGCTCTTGTCCAACTTTCTATTTCCTCCTATTTTCTCATCTAGAGAGAGGATGGTATTGAAATATCCTTCGATCAAGATCCAATATTCAAGAAAATGAGATATAATATAAGTTATATCCTTCTATCATCTTCAATTTTCCTCTAAAGTATTAAGAGCATCAACAATTATGTAGAGCATAATTTGGTTGGAATGTCTAACTTGAATAGCTATAGCCAAAAGACTCCAGCTACCAACCATATGGTGAATCATTACCTTTTTTGGATCCCAAAGACAAGCAATTCCACCAAAAGCTCCTTGGGAACTGAAGGAAGAAATGTTTCTAGTTGATAAAATTTTATTAGCAATTGATTCTATTTCCTCTATTGACATATTTATTTTTTGAAGGAAAACAAGATGTAGATGGTTTGTCTTAATTATTCTTCTAATTTCATTTTGTTTTGAAAGACTCCCTTTGAGTCCTTTAATATTCCAAGTGATGATATTAATTAATACTAGGGCTAAAAATTTGATAAGGGCATTAATATTACCTTACTCTACAGGATTTTCACCTTCTTTTACCATATGATGTTGATTGGTCTTACGACCTATCTTTTGGTTAGAATCCATATTCAGTTTTTTTCTTGTTTCTTGACTTACCCCAGCTAAATCTAGGATGTCTTCTAACCTCAAAGAATGCATGTACAAATCCAAAGTGTTACTGGAAGGTTCAACAAAGTCTATCTTGGGACCTGTATTATTTTAAGTCTCAACATTTAAAAGAAAGTTTTTCTTGTGTATATTTTCTCCTTTTTTGTTGAAAATATTTTATTTGTTGGTTTATCTCTAATTTTTCTCCTACATATTTAAATTGTGTTTCTAAGATTTTTGTTTCTATTATTTCCTCTTCCTTAGCTGGAACATCATTTGTGGAAGGAATTTCAAACATATTAGTTGATAACTTTGATTGATCCTTCATAACTAGTTATTTGAGTGTTCTTCTTCTTAGACATTTGGAAACCTGCTAAGTTTGTATCCTCTTTTATTTGATCTAGAATATTATTTCGGTAGACACTAGCTAAATGATAATATTCATGGCAATTTCTACAATGAAAAGGAACGTTCTCATAGTCCTCCACTTTCTCCCAAGTTTCATCCCCAAATTGTAATGAGATATTTTTAGGTAGGGGTTTATAAAAAACCATTATAACACAAATTCGAGCATAAATAATAGGTTCAATTTTTTAAGTACAATAAAAAATCATCATAAAATTTCCTAAAGAGTTTCCAATTGAAGAAAAAATAGCCAAATTCTAGAATTCAACTAGGAGGCCAAAGAGTCTAACCCACACGTGACCTATAGAAGGTATCTCTTCTTTGACTTTAAATTTAGTATGCAAACGCTTCATCAAAAGTCCCACCCTTCCAAAGAACTAGGGATCCTATTGAAATGTTTTCTGTCTATATTCATTATTAGCAAATAAAACAAGAAAAAAACCATTTGGATAAATAGAGATTTGTAATTCACCTTTTGTTTTCCAATTTTTTGTAGCCCAAACTCTAAAAGTAGATAGGCTCGGATGAAAACCCAATAAATGATAAAGTAGTTCTCTTTTTTTCATATCAACTATGCTAGTTTGAATGTACCCATATCTAATTTAATAATTGGAGTTTCATTAGCTACCCTAAGACATCCCAACTTAGTTTTCTTAGGATAAATCTTAGGCATTCTTAGATGTTTATAAGAAGCCCTAATATTAATGTTAGCATTAGTTTAAGGTTGTCCACCATGAACGACATTCCTAAAATTTATTTTTGGGATGAGTCTTGGAAATTATTGCCCATGAAAGGGTTTTCTACAGTGGATTTGTTTTGGAGGTGCTCCTTAGCACTGGATTCACTTGAGATATGAACCCTTTTTTGATCAACTTCTTGATACTTGTTTCGAGATCTCTTTAATCAATGCCTTGGACATTGAGAAAAGGTATGACTTTCACTTTTGTTTTGTGTAGCAAATTGGAAGACATTGTTAATAAATTTCACAACATGAAGATCTATTGAAAGATAAATTTCTAACCCATATTGGGTCCCCTACAACATATCCCACTATAATCTTGAGCAAAAACCAAAAATGTTGGCCACCAGGGCTTGAAGGCCTTGAAAAATAACCTCTGCAGCTGCTTGTGCTCAACATAGATGAAACCCCTGCATAGTCACTCGCTTCTTAAAAAAAAATCGTAAATTCTCATTTTGGAGTGATAAGTTTTTCACTTCAAATTGGATTTAAGAATTTAGAATCTATCATGGATCATTGGTATATTGATTCTAGAGAAAGTAGGCATATGGAAGGAAATAAAAAATGGTTTAAAACAATTTAAGAAAAACATGAAAAATCCATTGTTATAGTAGATAGTATGAATTATAAGGTCTAAGGAGTAGGATATTTTTTAGTTGATTTATCAAATGAAAAATGGATAGTTAATAGTGTACTATATGTACGTACATTAACTACTAATATCATTTTAGTATCTCAATTAATGGATCAAAATTTAGTATTTGAATTCAAAATTATCATAAAAAATAAAAAATGCCTTATTACCAAACAAGGAAAATTCATAGCTTCTAGTTCATATAAATATCATTTATTTTCTCCTGACACATCATAAAATATGGTTTTGACAATAGGCACTTAAGAAATAAAAGAAATTTGATATAAGATGCTAAGTGCATCTTCATTGAATGATATGAGTAAACATCAAATGGTTAAGGGTTTACCTAAAATCTCATGGGAATCTACAATCTGTCTAAAATGTCTTGTAAGAAAATAACATAGAATACCTTTTGAACATAGTCCATAGAGCTCAAGAATTGTAATTAATATATACATATTTATGTGGTCCAATGAATGTTACTAGCCTTGGAGGACATAAATATTATCAACTATTTGGTGATGACTATTCTAGAAAAATATGGGTATATTTTATGAAATTCAAATATAAAACATTTAGCTACATAAAACAATTCAAGTAGTTAGTGGAAAATAAATAGGAAAATCAATCAAGAACCTTCGTTGAGATAGAGGGGGAGAATTTTTATTAGAGGAATTCAATTATTTTTTAGAAGAAAATGCTATAAAATAACAACTTACGACAATGTATTCACCTCAACAAAATGGTATTGTAGAAAGAATAAATAGATCTATTATGAATATGGTTCATTGTATGCTAAAAAAAATTGTTGTTGATCATCAATTTGGGTAGAAGCAATTAAAACAACTATGTGCTTACAAAATAGTTCTCCCACAATAATACTAAAAAATGTTACTCTTGAAGAAGTATGGTCATGACAAAAACCAATAGTAGAATAGTTAAGAATCTTTGGATGTAAGATATACATGCATGTTCCAAAGCAAAGAAGAACTAAATTGGATGACAAAACTATGTGTGGAATATTTCTTGGTTATGATAATGATTTCATAGGATAAAGAATAATTGATTCCATTACAAAAAAAATTATAAGTAGAGATGTAGTGTTTAATGAGAGAAACAAAAATGTTATTAAAGAACAAAAAATTAATATAAGAAAAATTCTAAGTTTTTCAAAGGAATAGGAGTCATCAAGTGAAGAATCAAAATTAGAAACATATGATGACCACATTGAAATTTTAGAAAATACTACAACACTACAAAAAAAAGAACAAATATGGCTTAAAGATACACTTAAGGATTCAAAGCTAGAGAAAATGCTAGATATTACTACTACAAAACCACAAACTCATAGCTTAATGAGAATAAATAGGGGATTGATAAGTTCTATAGAAAAACCTACAACTACTCAAATTGCTTTAAGTTATCTAGAATGGAAGACAACCTTGGGATCAAAGTATACAATGTTAGTGAAAAATAAAACATAAAACCTAGTTGATCTACCACAAGGAAAGAAAGTAGTAGAATGTAAGTGGATTTACAAGATAGAATACAAAGCATATGGTTCTCTTGAAAAATACAAAGCTCAATTAGTTGCAAAAGGATATACTCAAACAAAAAGAATAGATTTTGAAGAAACCTTTGTACTAACATCAATAATGACTAATATTCAAACCATTTGTTCTTTAAAAACACATATTGGATGGAAAATTCATCAAATTGATGGGAAAAGTGCATTTCTTAATGATGATTTTGAATAAGAGGTATATATATCATAGCCAAAAGTATTTGTGATCAAAGAATAAGAACATAAGGTTTGTAAGTTGAAAAAATCCTTCTTTGTTTTAAATCAAACATTAAGAGCATATTATATAAATGTTGATAATCATTTGTTACAACATAACTTTAAAATAAGTTTATTAGATTCAAATCTCTATACAAAATAGGTTGGACTATACAAAATAATACTTGTAATATATGTTGATGATATAGTAATCACAACAAGCTCTAAAATTCTGATAGATGAAGTCAAAAGGAACCTAGAAAATAATTTTGAAATGACAAATTTGGGGCTTCTTAATTATTGTCTTGGTTTAGAAATTTGCGAAAATGAAAACGATATCACAATAATACAAACAAATCATGCAAAATCATTACTTGAAAAGTACAAAATGAAGAATTATAAATCCAAATATACACCTATGGAACAAGGATTACAATTGTCTAAATATAATGAAAAATATCTAGTCTCAACCACTATATATCATAAATTAATTAGAAGTCTTCTATATTTAACAATAAAAAGACTAAACATAGTTTTTGCTGTTAAATATTTATGCAAGAACCTAAAGAAAGTAATTGGAAAGTTGTAAAACTACAAAATATGGGTTAATATATAAAAGTAATGAATATGATGATAAATTTTATCTATAGGGATATTTAGATTTTGATTATGTTAGATTTGTATATGATACAAAACCTACACCAGGCTATGTATTCTATCTTGGATTTGGACCAATTTTTTGGTACAATAAAAAACAACATGCAGTAGAACTTTCATCTATAGAGATAGAATATCATGAAACAAAATATGTAGTATGTGAGGCACTTTGTCTAAAATATATATTATTATATATCATGAAATAACAAAACATATTGAAGCCCAATATCACTATATTATGGATCATATTCAAAATCATCATATCCAGTTAAAACATATTTCTACTAAAGATCAAATTATAGTCCTAGACTCATCAATGGAGTCCTCTAGATCATTTTTAGTAAATATTTTTTCTGAGTCTTGGCCTTCATAAGCTAAATCTTCTTTAGACTCTAAAATTTTTAGCCTCTCCTTACGCTTCTCACCCATGGGATCCTAAAGAAATTTTCCATGAGAGCCTTTCTTTTCCTTGACATGCTTGAAGATAATAACGAGAAGATCTTGATGTAACAGAGTGGAAATTTTACCTCGGTGGACAACATCAATGGTTTTCTCCACATATTTGAGAAGAAAGGCTAGAAATCTTCCTCCCTATCCATAGATAATTCAAGAAAGAAAAATGGAACTCCTCATCATAGAGGGTCTTGAGTCCAAAGTGATATACTCCATAATAAGGAGGACAACATGGTTCCAAATATATGGTAGGGAATCCCTCACCACTCCACTTCCTTCCTAGTGAGGGTGTTAATTACTATTAAAGAATTTCTCAATCTCACTAGCTAATGAATATTTTCTCTAAGAATGCTTTCACCTTCTACTTCACAACTAATGACCTTTTCCAATAAAACAATGTCAATGGTGAACTTGCAACCAAATACCTTCACCTTACCAATATCCCAATATTGAGCTATCTAATTAGATAGCTCCAGATGATATCCTTCAATTTTTTTGAGAAAATATAGAAGTCCACCCTTGTCCAGGATCTCTTAAACTTATTTATTGATGTTCAAAAGTAATGACTCCAAATGCAAGTTCTTTTTTGCCATCTTCCTAGCATTGATACTCAAAGAGATCCTATTTTTACCCTCCAAAAGATAATTTTTAATCCTCTCCTAAATGAATATAAGATTGTAGGTCAGGGACTTTTCCAAGTTCATGTGAACTTGCAACCTCCACCTCCTCTTATGCATGTGGAACATCTAGAGGAGATCTCATGGGAAATATCCTTCCCAAACTAATTCCAACATCACAAGAATTGTATGACCTATCTACATTCCATCTATTTCAAACCTACAATTCCAAAGAGTCCTGAGAATCAACCTATAGTAATTAGTGGTAAAAAAATAACTAAAAAAAACAAGGGGGGTGAGGGAAGAAACGTGAAGCATCTCTAGATTTCCAAAAAATGCTACAAACTCAAAGTTTTGAAATTCTTTCCAAAAATTCTTCGTGAACAATTCCCCATACCCAATTCCTCTGCATAAATTATTCTGAGTAATAAAAAGGTCAACCCTTTGAATTTGGTCCCCATAAGTGCTCCTTATTGGATGCCCTACACTATCCAATAAAATGTTAAAGCTACCATTCAAAATATAAATGTTTATCTTCTCTTAAATTAATATAAAATTGTAGGCTAGGGACTTCACCAAGTTCATGTGAAATTGTAGCATCCACCTCCTCTTCTACATGTGATCCATCTAGAGGTGAGACCATGAAAAAGATCTTGACCAAACTAATTCCAATATCATGGGATTAAAATGACCCATTTGATTCTCATCCACTTACAACCTACAAATCCAAGGAGTCCTAAAACACAATCCACAATAATTAATGGTAGAAAAAGAACTCAAAAAAATAAAGATAATGAGGAAAAACGGTGAAGCAAATCTAGACTTCCACAAATTGATATAGACTCGAAGTTTTGAAATCCTTTTCAAAAAGTCCTCATGAATAGAAATTCCCCATACCCAATTCCTCTACACAAAATATTCTAAGTAATGAAAAGGTCAACCCTCTAAATCTAGTCCCCAAAAGTGCTCCTCCCTAGATGCCCATTGAACCCCCCTTAGAAATAATTTAGAACACTATCTAGGCAAATGTTAAAGCTACCCACAATACTATCGTCATCCAAATACACCTTTATGTTTCTAATTTTCAATAATCTCTAGGAATTGGAAGGGGAAATATCTATCCCACACTCTAAATCCCTTTAGAAGCACTCTTATATTTTCTAAAAAATCTACTCTCTTGTTTCCTTCCTTGAAGATATGATAAAACTCCACTACTTCCAAGAAGTTAAGCTTTTGTTAAATTTTGTCTATCATTGAGGATAAATTCCACCTTACTTCTAGATGCTCCTTCAATAATCTGGTGATATTTAAGGAGTCTCCTTCAATGAACCATCAAAGTTTAATTTCAGTCATATCACAAGAGAGAGTTTCCATTTGGTTAGCTGCCTAGCATTGTCACTGGACGGAGTGATCGAGACTAGCATAGGTTCAAGATCCTAGCTTTAAACAAATGACCTCTCCTGATCTGATTCCATGGCATCTTTCTAGTCAACCATCTTAGTATTTTCCAAAGTAAGGAAAATAATTATGTTGGCCATAGTAATATTATATTTCTTCTTTCCTTTAAAGATGTGATTGTTTCATACATTCCAAATTCCCTAGAGGGAATGCAAAAAACTAAAATTTGATAAAGTACTTAACCTCTTACTCTTGAATGTAGAGCTTCATTGAAGGCATAGGTTTGAAAGACAATTAGGGAAAGCCCATGAAAGTTGAATTTTTTTATAATAATTAGTAAAACTTTTTTGACAAAAGGGACAACTAAGGCACAAATTATTAACATCTTATCACATAGTAAAGCATACATCCAAGCAAAAATAATATGATATAGCAATAATGTCACCATAATGAGAAAGCAAAATATAGAATAATGTTACCATTTTTATTAAAAACAAATCCATTAATTGATTACAATATGACCCCTCTAAGGGATGCTACCTAGTTTGATACATATATTTACAATAAAAATATTTTGGATGTAATATGCAAGATCTTCTTCTCACCCATGAACTGTCTTGTAGTGGGTTTCTCGTGACTGCCACAAGGGGTGATGATATTGAGTGCTTGCACTCTTCCTTCCTTGTAAAATTTGTAGTCTCTACATGAGGAAAACAAAGTGATTAGTAGCATGTGTGGATGTAATAATAAATGAAAGTGATGAATAACTGAAACATGATAAATGCATACATAAATTAAAACCTACTTATGCTAAAACAATGAATAGAAATGCTGCTAAAACTTATTGTGCAAATAAATAGTAAAATAGATCTAAACCCTAGAGGTCATCTTTGTGCGGGACAACCATACCCGTGGGTTGTCTCTAAGAAATATGATCATGAATATATAAGTGATTTTTGAGGCCAATCCAAGGGTGACTTAGGATTTGATCTAGGGTGTCTTATCATCATATTGGTGCACTTTTTGGAAGTATATTTATGGGTTCTATCAACAACAGAAGCAAGGATATTGTATCATGAGGCAGATGTAAATGTAGCTTCAATATTTGAAGTGATCTAGCACCATAACTTCCAACAATGAGAGGGTTTGAATATTTGATATCATGAATATTTTGGATGCAAAAGCCCATGGTCAAAATCTAGCAGTACTTTAGTTCTTGAAAATTTTACAACTCTCTATATTTTTAATGAGGGGTGAGCACTATTATATAGATTCCTTGAAAGGAATCTAATAATAGTACCACCCTACACATGAAAAAGTGAAGAGGCAGTTCACATTAAGAAAAGTGAATGCCTATCTTTGAAATCTCAATGCAAACTAATTTTGTCATGCAATTGTTCTATTATAGGCTCATGCACGTGCTAAATTACGATGCAAATTCATGCACGGGGTTAACTCATAGTTTTGGCTTCCAGTTATGTCCTACTCTTTTTTTAATATTGCTTATACTGTGACCATTTTGGGGTGGTATGACCCTTATTGGGGGTCATCCTATGGTAGTATGACCTCTAAAGGTTATCCTTTGGAGGGATGTCTAGGGTTGTAAAGGGAAATATCCCTTGTTTGAGTGGTGAAAACTAGTTTTTAAGCCCTAGGGCTACCCAAGGTGGATCATATGGTCTTCAGGGAGCCCATATAGGTAATATCCTCAATATAACATGTTTTAGGTTTCTACATATGCCACTTTTTGGGATGTATTGTGTGAAAGCACAAGAAGAAGCAATAGATGACCCAAAGTCAAATTGAGAGCTAATGATGTTTATTGATTTGATAAATATTAGATGCCCCAATCATGAAAAGAATATGAATTTTTTAACCATTTCTTCTAACAATTTTAAGAACTTGATTTTGGTAAACCTTTCAGCCATGGGAAATATTGTCTAGTCTATAGGTGATGACTTTAGGTATACCAAACAGGTAGTTTAGACTATCCTGTTATGTGTTTAGTTTAAATTTTTGCTTGTTATCTATCCCAAGAAATAAGGGCATGATTTTCTTTGGCAATGATTATTGTACAAATGCAATTTGAATGATTAAGTATTTTTATTATTGACTTGATTGTGAATTGTGTGAGCTATGACTACCCCCTCAAGTGATGAGTTGATGAGGAAATAGAAAAATGATGAAAGTGACAAGTCACTTGACCAAGACGATTTGATTTGGGTTTTCTAGGACCATCATAAAATTAAAAAGAGGATAAAACCCTATTACAACCTTGATTGTGACCCATTTTATTACTATTTTTGGGAAGTGATCTTATGGTAATCTACTCATCCTATCTAATTATATGGACAACCAATCACTACAATCGTAAAATTTTAGAGTATGTCACTAGATACGAGTTTTACTCAAAATTTGGTTTTTTTTTTGTGAGTGATCTTATGGTAATTTACTCATCCTACCGAATTGCATGGATAACCAATCATTGCAATCACCAGGTGTATAGAGTAAATCACTAGATACGATATTCACTCAAATTTTGTGAATGAATGTGACCAAAGGGGTTAGGTGCCTTTGGAGCCTTTTGGATTGATTTGACCAAAGGGGTTAAGTTACTTTGGGGATTTTTGATTGAAATTGTGACAAAAAGGATAAGGTGCCTATGGGACATTTTTTATTAATGTGACCAAAGGAGTTAAGATCCTTTGGGACTTTTTTATTGAATTTGTGACTAAAGGAAGTCTGGTTCTCTTGGAGCCTTTTGGATTGATGTGACCAAAGGAGTTAATGTCCTTTGGGAATTTTTTATTGAAATTGTGACCAAAGGAAGTCAGGTTCCTTTGGAACCTTTTAATTGTTTTGACAAAATAAATTTGGGAACATCTCAAGCCTTTTGATGTTGACCAAAGGAATTTGGGTTCTTTTGGAGCCTTTTGAATTGATTTTAACCAAAGGAATTTATGTGCCCTTGGAGCTTTTTGATTTGGTGTTGACTAAAGGATTTAAGGTCCTTTAAAGATTTTTTTATTTTGGGGGTCCTCTCCTTCTGCTTTTTTTTTTTGTAAATTTGGTGACCATATCTTGGTGGAACGGTCGTAGTAATTGTGACTGTTTGACCTTAGGATGGTTGCACAGATTTGAAAATTAATTTTAGCACTTTTCTGATGTCATTTGCACAACTAGCAATTGGAGGAAAAGGGAGGCTAGGAGGGGGAGAACATTTTTTGAAGTGAAGCACTACCAAATTATTAAGCAAATTCCACCATGGACCAACCCAAGACCTTGACGGTCGAAGGATTCCAAAGGAGAAAGGTAAACATTGTATTCTCACCTTTGCTACCTTGCAAAATAAAATGAACCACACTAATTAAAATTGGGAATGAACCTCACCAAAAATAATTAAGGCAAGGAACACACCTTAGTCTAAAATATAGTGTAGATTGTTTGTTTGCTTTGAAAATTTTATTTTTGTTTATGTTGTATTTATTTTTAGGGCATAGGATCTTGCTTTGAAATTGCCCTAATTGGGGGTTTTCTTGTGGTGAGATGGTCCCTCTTGAGATGTTGGGGGTCATCTCAGGGTGAGATAGTCACGGTTCAAAAATCCAACGGTTATAAATATGATCATTGTGGAGTTTGTCTCAACCTGATATGACCTCACTTGGAGGTCATCTTGGTTAGAGATGGACTCACTATGTAGTGATTTTTTGTATTTTTTTTACCTAATTATCAAAATTTCAATTTTTTAATTAAGTGTGTGAGGGCTTGCCATAGATATCCCATGTCTTATAATATAGTGCATGATGCACTTACTAATGATGATTGGGAGTGGCTTGAGGTCATTGGCCTTAAGTAAGTGGTGAGGCTAGAGATAGTGACTGCATATTAGGCCTACTTGATGGCCTTGATTGATCATTGGGATAGTAAAAACAACATGTTTCACATTTTTATGGGTGAAATGATAGCATCCTAGAGGACATCTATAGCATACTCCACGTTCTGATTGAGGGATGCTCCATCATATCTACACCTACTAGCCAATGAAAGAGAGTACTTTAGAGGGTTTTTAGTGAGGAGTGGGAGGTTATTGAATGCAACTTGGATAGTGATGGGGTGCTAGTGGAGGCATGGTATGGGGCTGATGTGCTCATGACTAGACATTTTATGTTGATGTTATTCATGTCTAACATACTACTACCTAACTCATCAGGAGTGAGGTTCCCATGGAACCTAATTGAGCTAGTATAATATTTGGTCAAGTGCACCAGTGAGGAGTCATTGATTATGGCCTAGGGGACTATGCTACTAGTGCATTTGTATGATGATCTCTATGATATTCTACAATAGCATAGGCTGGGATTGGGTTGCAATTTCCTGTTGTAAATCTATATTTGGGAACACATTCAAGTGGACAAACCAGAGGGGCTCCCTTGGTCAATGTGGGCTTAAATGGAATACTGAGAGATTGGCTATGGGATGTGGTGGAGGTAGGACCAAGAAGTGGGTCAGAGTCAATCCCACTTAGGTAGGATTGCTCATTCCACGGAGTCTTTTGAGAGACTAAGGCCAGAGTAGGTGATATGACAACCACATAGGGATTTCCCACATTGGAAAGAGGTAGTTGAGTAGTTGAGGTGCATTAGGTGCAGGTGATGGATGATCTATCGATATGGTATAGAGCAAGAGTAAATCAAGTTTCTCACATTTGTTGGTAGTTTGGGATTCATTAGGGTATACCTGGTGAATCCACCATTTATCGGTGTTGGGGTGATGAGGTGGACTTAACTTGACCTCGTGTAGATGTAGTGGGTGAGAACTCAGACCAACTAGTGGTAGACCTAGATGTGGATGATGTAGGTATTATGGTAGAGTACGATGTATGGTAGGTGACTCATCTATGGTAGGGTGTTGTTCTTATGGGAAGATAGGCTAGAGATGCAGGGGATGATGGCATCACGAAGGCCAAGGATGAGCGACGAGTGCATCATCATATGGAGAACGAGTGGGGTCATACATAAAAGGGAGGGGATGAGCCATAGGATGAGGGTAGGGATGATGAGGATCCCAATATGTGGATTCTTTACTTATAGAGTAGGTTCGATATCTATAGGCACAACTGGTAGAGCGGGATACCACAATTGTAGTACTACAAAGCCAGTTGGATAGGGCAAGATAACAGGGGAGGAGCTTCTCTAAGGAAAAGAACCTTATGACTACACAATTGTAGAGCTCTTAAGAGGAGGTGGACAGAGTGATAGTAGAGCGAGATGCATTGTGAACACAAGTGGTAGCTTGGATTATAGAGTAGGATGCTCTACAAAATTAGATGGCAGCTTTGACCGTGGCTCAAGGACATGTAGGTATAGGTAGCTAGGCTATTGCAGATAGATTGCAAATGCTACTGAGTGATCAGGCTCGATGTTGGCTAGATGGCATGTACATCTAGGAATTAGAGGATCTGGTAGAGCAACTTAGAGGTCATCTACCAGCTTACCCATCAGTAGGAGGATCCCAACAAAGTTGATGCAATGAGTTTGGCCTTCGGTGAAGCTGTGAGCTCCTAGGTCTATAGCCAAATCTAAGATGATAGTAGCCAACTAAATTAAGGGGGACCATAGAGATTTAGTGAAGGGCAATGGTGATTCTAAGGGCACAAGCCCTGCTTAAGTGGGACTCATGGATTGTTCTATTTTTGGATGTGAAGTTTGAGAACCCACTTTATTGTAGCTAGTAGGCATTTTTGTATCATGATGCACCAAATTTTACCATATATATATGACATGTCTTTTATTGTGGCCTATCATGTGTTTATTGCATGTTTTTATTTTATGTATGGATGCACTTTATGGATGCAATTGCAGATGATGGATGTATACCTAGATTTATGCATGTAGATGATGCACTAATGACATGATGATGCAAAACAACCTAAATGTAAGCACCACAAAATGTATAAAATTCATCAATAAAATGTTAACCTTTTCTCAAAAGTCATACATTTGAAATCCAACCATATGTACTATGATAAAAAAAAGTAGATGATGGATGGATGACCAGTAAGATGTTATAGGAAAACAACATGGTTTTCATGAGACTCAAACACCCTAGATAATCAATCAAAATATACACACTAACTATACAAGACTTTGAAAGATACAAATATTATAGGAAGATCCAAATATTCATTATCCCTATGTGTACATGTGATATTCATTAATGACGCATAAGACTACCCCATTTCTATGCGGGTATCATTGAATCCATTATTGTAATGAGGATCACCTCATGATGATTCTAATCCTAATTTTGGATATAGTTGGACTTTCCTACTAGGCAATACAACCAAAAGCTAGCTCATCCATAAGCTAATATTGGTATGTACAAAAATAGGTCACTAATGTGATAGAAATATCACCACACGTAATATTGTCCCATTGCCAAGCCAATTTCATTCAATCCATTATTGTAATGGATATCATACCATGGCTTTTGAATAACTAAGGATTCCATGGATTTAAGGTCATTACCCCTTTCTTTTCTTTTGATTTCTTTGATTTGGGATTCTTTCTCATTTCAAATGAGAAGCAAGGGGATTTTTAGTGGTGAAAACCACTTGCTTGTTTATGAAGAGAGCAAGGAATTTTATGGCTTTGGGTAGGGGGAGCTTGTCCTTTTGTCAATTGTCAGTATTCTAGACCATGCACATGATAGGATGAGCTAGGGTAACCTTTTGCTTCAGGGGTAAGGACTACGTTGTAATTTCATCCTTCCTTGTCCAGAACATGAATTTTAATGTGTGAATGTATTTGGGATTTCGAGATATACAAGCTACTATCAGAGCAAAACCATATCTTCAAAAATCAATATATCTTTCTACAAAATCTGAAATGAAATTAGGAATGACTAAATGATCAAAAACCCTGGTGAAAACCCTATAGTAACTTATTGGTTGTGTTGAAAAACATAGTTACTCATAAATGGGAATGTGGATGATAATGAGATATAAAATGTGGGGCTTTTTCCTATGGTCTTTTACAAATTAAAAGGTGTGCATAAAATAGTTAGTGTCCATCTAAAAATCATTGGTGATGGTGATTTGGTATCTACCTGAAATGACCAAAAGTTGACATTTGATCTAACAACATGTAAATAACACAAGTCATTCAGAAACATATGCTTTATTCATTATCAAATTTGTATCGGTTACAAATAGGGAGAGTTTTCCCCTTTTCTTTTCATGAATAAACAATATAGGTATGATGCCTCCTTCTTATGTCCCTTAGTGTAGGTGGGCTTCGTTGTATGCGGGCTACCATTGGGTTGTTGTTTGTTGGTGTTCCTTTCTTTCAAATTTGCTACATAACCTAAAAGAAACTTGCAATAAAGGGTCAATACGTTGGGGGGCTTGCCCTAGTCAGGCGTCACATTTAAGAAGATGAAATGACTATAAAACTGTAATATAAATCCAAATAAAATATGCATAAGGTAATTATAGGCTGAAAAAAAACTTACCTCCCAAATTTGGGGTGATTTGGAGCCTGCAAATGTGATTCGTGACTCGGGTTACGAATTGGGTCCGAATTCACAGGGCAGGCTACGATTTGAGCTATGATGCTCTTCTGGTAAAATATCTCTGATAGATCGATTCTAAGGTAGCTGGAGTACCTCTATGTGCTATCAGAATCCAGCTGTGTGCACCGGGAAGTAACTATTCAATGTTGGCTTTCCATTTCAACAAAGTAACTATACTTTGTTGAATTATATAATTAAACTTAATTAGGGGTTTAGGACCCACTATTTATAGGCAAATGCAAGGTGTAGGGGGGTTAGATAGACTAAATCTAGGTTTAGTTCTGACTAGGGTTAGGTTAAGAAATGCTATGTGGCAACATCTCATTCTAAGTAGGAAATATCCTATTCTCACACATGTGTGAGGAAGGATTAGTGCTAATCCTAATTAAGCCTTAAGCATGTTTAGGGGAGGATTAAAAGAAAACCCTAGGAAACCCTAAATTGGCATATATGGGAGAATTTGATTAACACTAATTATGAATTAAGAGTTAATTAATCCAATTTTGCCCTAAAAAGGGGCTTAAGTGAAGTCAACATTAAATTAGAATTTGATAATTCATTTTTAATTGATTTTGCCAATTAATACCCCGTGGGGGTGTCAATTGAGTGTAAATGGGCTATGCTTCACCTCGGGTTGCCGTCTGAAGGTATCTTGATGCATAAGATGTGGTTTTGTGGACTTATTAGGGTTTTGGACCTAAAAGCCACTTGTGGAAGTCTACATGTTACTATGGAAATCTATGGGGATCTATGCATGACTACACATGACTACAACCGTCTATGCATGACTACACATGTCTACACATGTCTACACATAACTACAATAGTCTACAATAGCCTAGGGATGCCTGGAATCACCTATAGATATGCAAAAATAGCAATGTGTGACTTTTGGGTGTCTACATTTTGCCCCTTTTTGTACTATATTGTGTGGAACACAATTTAATACAAAAATATGAAGGGTTTGTGCAGAAGGAAAAGGGTTAGAAGGGGAATGGAATCCAATCAAAGGGTATGCAGCCGCTCGAAGCGTGACCATACAACATCAATTGAATGTCTATAGGGGAAGAAGAGAGGAAGGAAAGAAGGAAAAGAGGAAAGAGATAAAAACAGTGCTAGTAAGGCAAAATGAGTGATTATGAATACAATGATGTGAATTTGTTGAGTCCATATGAAATTTATGATGCCATACTAGTTGCTTGAGAACATCAACTTTTGACTACTTTGCTTTTACAACCAGATCAGCATGGTCCAAAAGTATGATTAGGACAAAATCCTAACTAAATCTTTGTTGTTGATTGATTGATGAGAACATGGTGATAAGTGTCAAACCATTTGAGCTAGTTTAACATCTAGATCGTCAAATCATGACCATATCAACGTGGTAACGAAGTCCATTTCCAAATATTGCACTAGGATTGATCAAACATATCATCCATTATGTACTCGACGTACATGAATGCTAGATTGACTTCTCCATAGTAACGCGTAACTCTCCTGATGTAACCCATGTTTGTTTGGAATTGATATTATAATCGTATGATAATATTTAGCAAACATTTTCATAGACAACTGTGCTAACCATGCTTTTGGATTTTTTATGTTGTGGTTGCATGCAAAATTGACTTTGTATATGAATACCCCCTCAAACAAGGAATCAACAATGAGGTGAATGAAGTGTGATGAATGGATGATGCAACGATTGATAAAGATACCAATGCATGATAATTATGATTGCTAGTAAGAAAATAATAGAATGGTATCTAGTCAATGGTATGTAGCTGCTTGAAGCATGATCATACAACATTGACTGGATAGCCAAGAGGGAGGATAAAAAAGAATGGGATCTAATCAAAGGTATGTAGCCACTCAAAGCGTGACCATACAACATTGATTGGATAACCAAGAAGGAGAAAGAAAAATAAAAAGATCTAATCAAAGGTATGTAGCCGCTCGAAGCGTGACCATACAACATTGATTGGATAGCCAAGAAGGAGAAAGAAAAAGAATGGGATCTAATCAAAGGTATGTAGCCGCTCGAAGCGTGACCATACAACATTGATTGGATAGCCAAGAAGGAGAAAGAAAAATGGAAGGGGAAGAAAAGGAAAGAAATAAAAAGGCAATGCTATAAAATGAAATAGGTGATTGCAAATGCAATGTTGTGTTGTTGTTGCGTCTGTATGACATTTACGATCCATACTAGTTGCTTGAGAATGGTAACGGTTGTTGGCTGTGCTTTTGCGACCAAGTCTACGTGGTCGCGGAGTATGACTATGATGATTTTGTCGGTAAAATGCAATGTGTGTGTGCAAGTGGTGTTAAAAGGTAAGTTTTTGAGGCTCCTAGGGTTTTAGAGGGCATTTCCCTGCTTTCCTAGGGTTTTGGGGGTGTTTTGGGATGTTCTGGGGCAATTCGTGACTTGGGTAGTGATTTTGACCTAATTTACAACCTAGGTCGTGATTCTGACCTAACTCGCGACCTTGGTCACGAAATGGAAATTAAGTAGTATTTTAGCCCAAATATGCATGGTAGGGGCTCATTTGGACGACGCACGTGTGTGGAAAGTAACTTGGGAGAGCAGTTGACGGTACGCAAGGAGCACGATTAGCGATTGTGAGAGCCAGGATGATGAAGGGACGCAGACCAGCTGGCATCAGACATGGAGATCCACCGGTAAGTGATCTTTGACTTTATTTTGTTTGTATTTTATTTTTCCAAGAAAATATGAATGATGGGGGGAGGTTTTCATCCCGATTTAAAAAAATTTGTAACTTTTAAGTAAAATTTGAAAACATAGTGATAAACGGGCCAAATGGGTACCCAAAAGTGCTGTCGCTTTTTCAATTGGATTTTTTTTGTCACCAATTTGATCGGGTAATGGGTAGAGTCGGTGTAGAGTTTGATTGTCAATTTGTGAGGTAACGATGTACTGACATCGATATGTTTTTGCACTTTTTCCGCTAAAGTAGGAAATGGGTATTCCGTTATATGATTGTTTTATTTTTATGACTTCGTTTGATGTGATTTTGAAATATGTCACTTTTTAGGTGTAATGTGTGAATACTAGGACATTATATTTGCCATGTTAAAAGTAGAATCTTTAAAAACTAATGACACTTTCACTGTAGAAGGGTAAAATGGGTGTCCAAAAATGTTAACTATTTTGGCAACTGACTTCATTTGACATGCCTTGGATTTGCGTGCCATGATGTAGATAGCAGTAAACTTAAAATGAGCTATAGGGAGCCCGATGTAGACTGTACTTGTTGTCAGTTTGAATTTCCACCACTAAATGGGAAAATGGGTATCTACAATGTGACTATTATTTTTAGATTGCATGCCTGGATATGTGTTCGGTATTGGTGTTTTTAGGACAGATTTGATTGGTAGATCTGTGTTGATTGGTGCTTTTTTTTTGAATTTTGTCAACACATTTACCATTAAGTGGGCAAATGGGTATCCAGAAATGTGATTTGTTTTTTGTCTGTCATAGCAATTGATCATGTTTTCGGTTGCGTGCCATATTAGCTGTATAGTTGAGTTTGTTATTGGTTGTTTGGGCGACCAATGTGTACTTTATGTCGTGTGTTTGGATTATTGCCATAAAATGAAAAAATGGGTATCTAAATATGTGATTGTGTTGTGGCTGTGTTTTGTCATTTTATTTGTATGTTATTTTGTCTCGGGATGCGTGTCAAATTAAACATTTTTAATTTGTAAATTTTGAGTGATGAATTTGAATTTGGATTGATTTGTTATGTAGGTTACTGATGTGTGTTGTGTTGTGTTGAACAGGTGAAGTCGCTTGAACCCCATCATCGGGTGAGAAAGTTTAAGCAAGGTTTTGAAAAGCTGATGAAGACTAAGGAGGAATTGCAGTGGTTAGATGACATACACTTCTACGATGTGTGGGAGTGTAAGAGCATCTTTACTAATAGGGCATTTGTGTTTACCTTATGTGAGTGGTGGGATGCAGACTGGAACATGTTTCATTTTCCTACGAAGGAGATGACCGTGACATTGGAGGATGTGTATCGCATATATTGACTGTCGATTGAGGGTGTTCTTGTGAGGGCCGTTGAATATGGGAGGAAGGATGCAGTGTTGGAGAGATTCTTTGGGGCTGGGTGGAGAGAGATCAATGCTACCAAGATGGACTATGAGTGGCTATGGTGTCAGAAGAAGATATCCGATAGGCAGTGTGTGGCTATGATGATGATATCTACCTATGCCCTGCCTAATAGTTCTGGGTTTCTATTTACCTGGAATATGTTGGACATAGTTAGTGACCTGGTGGAGCATAAGGTTGTGTTTTCTTGGGTTCCTGTGCTTTTAGCCCAAGTGTATCGTGAGTTACATGAGGTGGTTTGAGGTAAACGAACAGGATTGAGTGTGATTCCCTTGCTGCAGGTCTAGGCATGGGAACACATAACCATTGAGATGCCCTCTTTGTTACCTTAGTTTGTACATGTGGAGGATAAGGAGCTTCTTTATGCCTTGAGGTGGAGTATAGAGGCAAAGTAGGGTATGAAGAGACCTCATAAGGGTGATCCTATTTTGTGGAAGATTAAGTTCGATGAGTTGACAATAGATGACATTATATGGAGGCCATGGATGGGTGGAGTGAGGTGGAGGGAGGATGATGAGCAGCTACGGGCCATGCGTTGGGGCAGGTGGTTGGTGGGAATTTATACTCAGCAAATTGAGTATTTTTAGTTTGATCGATTATAGCACCTATTCGATTTGTGACAGGATGTTCCAGGGACTCCTGTCACATATTTCAGATGACAAGGAGATAGGGGAGAAAACCCTGTTGTATCGCCTTGGGTTGGGGAGAGAGACCCTCCTATGGATATCCCGGATGTAGGGGATGCAGGGATGATGTCAAAGTTTGACACCTGGTGGGCGCTACAGTATTGGGATCCTAGTAGAGGTGTGGTGGATGGGTGGGTGGCACATGCTGCTAGGACATATCCGTCAGAGATGAGGATGAACAAGAGGACTCAGGTTGGGGAAGCGATTACAGCTATTGTTGAGGAGGATGTTCCTATGTGATGATCACGATCTCGCATAGGTGCCTCGATGAGCACCCAAGGCATGAGGATATAGGAGGTGGATGTGGGTGTAGAGGTTGGGATGGATCAGCCTGTTGGAGCGTAGGCTAAGAGAGGCGGGGTAGCTGGTATGGGTGGTATCAATGATACCATTGATATTGGGATATTTGTTGATATAGCACAGCAAATTCTCAATGATATTTTGGAGAGGCCAATTATAGAGGATGTATAGAGGTTGCATGATCGGATTCAGCAGTTGGAGGCAGACATGGCGAAGATGAGGGCTACTATGTCTATGAAGGATCAGTCGATCGATACTCTGACTAGTTAGTTGGTGGTCGAGGCCGCTAAGAATATGATGTATGAGACTACCTTATTGGTGCGTGGGATACCTCTACCCAATTATAGTAATATTGTGGTGCAGTCTGGATCACAGTCACTGGTGTGGTGCCATCATATCAGAGTTAGCATGTGCGGCTATTGTGGGATAAAGAGGCACTAGGCCTGAAGTTCAGGATCAGCCTACTATGGATCTAGTATCGAAGTTTAGGGCGGAGTCGAGCCGGGCTATAGGCATGCAAGTGAGCCGTGAGGGCCATGGGGAGACTCCTAGTGGGAGCTAGGATAGCTGTTACTAATTGTAGCCTACGAGTATTTTTTTGGATGCTAGGCAATGATGGGCATGATCCCAGGTTGTAGCCTTCGAGAATTTTGTATGGATGATATATATATATATATATATATATATATATATTCTATTGATTTTGGCTATTATATACATGTGTTATTTTGATGGTTTGAATTGTGTTCTTGTTTATGTTTGCATGGATTAGCATAACATAGTTTGTAGATATGTATGATGAATGTATATACATGTATGACATGGTTTAGATCTATTATCGTATTGTGGTATGAATGGATTGTAAAATAGTGTTATGATTGTATTTCCAATATGACATGATGTGATATCAATTGTGATTTTGTAATGAATGTATGTATAGTAAGTGCGATACTTATGACTCGATTTTGAAATGCATATGGTATGAATGCCATAAATGTAATTTGATATGAAATGCATGTAGGTTGGATGCAATACTATAATGTGTATCAAATGTATCTAACATAGATGCATGTATGCATGTATGGACTTACTGAAATGCACCAAGGAAGCACTTGTATTGTTGCATTTACATGTATGGATGTTATCCATTCCATGATTTCAGGATTAGTGGATAATGTAAGGCATGTGTAATAGTTTTGACTAACATAGTTATGACAATAAAATCTCAAACCCTTAGCTATGCAAGTGTTGTGGTAACTTATAACATGATTAAGCTGGTTCAAAGTCTGTCTTGGACTTATGTGTGTGAATGTGTAATGTTCATTTATCCATTTTGAGGGAGGTAGGATTAACCCATTGTAGATGCTACTGTACTAGCTAGCTCATCCGTCCATAATAGTGATTTCTACAAAAGCGAGATGCTAATGTGAGAGATGTGTTGTCACCCGTAAGACTATTCCACTGGTAGGCAGGATCTTGGAGCATTTTGCTAGTGATGGAAATCATCCCGTGGTGTTATGTTGAACCTAAGGACCAAAGGCGATAAGCATAACATGTGTGATATCAAGAGGCATTTCCTTTTTTTTCTACCCCTGTTCTAGTGTTAACCTATCTGATTGTGGTGCTGCTCTTTTCATTTCTTTTTCTTTTTATTTTGTGGTGCTCTTTTTGTATGGGTGATGCAGTTTGTTTTCTACCCAATCATTTATTTTTGCTTATGCTTGATCTATTTTTTTATCCCCAAGTCGTATTTTGACCATGCAGGTGATAGGATAAGCAAGGGATACTATTCGCTAGATGGCGATATCTACTCAAGATGTCCTCTTTCCTAGGCTCAAAATTGTTAATGTGTAACCTGTTGTGAGCGAACCTTGAGAGAAGTTGAACCAGCATAAAATACCATAAGAATAATGTACAAGACTCAGTAGCTATGGGTGACACTTGATTGCCTAAACTACAAAGTAGTCAAAATTAAACACAACACCTATGTGTATCCTGATCCTAAAAAAGGGGGGATGGACATCCAGGTGGTGATACTAACAAGTGCTTGTATTATTCCTACTAAGGCACATTTTTGGGGAGAATATACAAACATGAGTTAAAATTTTAACTATAAAGCATATGAATATGTGCAATGAATATAATCGTAATGATGTCAATGGAGGAATGCAGTATTTACAAGAGGAAAGTAATGTTGTGTATAAAGAGAAGTTTATAAGAACTTATTTACAAATGAGTAAAGTGCATAATGATAGCAAAAGGTGTGATGCTATGATCTTGGTTGCCCCAGCATGTGGGGTGCGTGTGTAGTAGATGTTTTACTATGCATTGTATATGTGTATAATGGTTGTCAAAAAGAAGCAAGCTGTAAAAGTGGAATGTATAAATAAAAGAAGTGGGAAGAAACTGGCTTTGGTGACCAATCGAGATAAGGGGATCACCAACAACTGACCATGATATAAGAGAAGAAATGAAACAACGTATAAAAAAAGCAGAATAATAAGATAGAAGAAGACGAGTAACTAACACTATTGTCGGGTGAACTAGCGTAAATTTGGGTGGGAGTGAGACAGTGAGATGGTGACATGGCTAGAGTTGCGGTTGGAGCCATAGTTGGAAATACTATGAATATAGCATGTGGGCATTGTTAGGGTACTACGAGATGGTAACGTCCTGGGAATGGTGCGACGCGAAGGACTAACAAGTCGGCTAAATGAAAAGGAACACTCCGGTGATGGGGTACACTTGTCGTGCAACATGTTGTACACCAGGGTTTCAAATGATCTACACTCTTTGATATCGTGGCCTGGCTGGCGATGAAAAATGTAAAATTGGTTTTCATTATAATTTTGCGGTTTATGACATGAGGGTTTAGTAGGTCAAATCTCAAGTAGGTCAATAAGACCCTGATGCATGATATGGTCGAAAATTTAGAAAAGGGGTGTGTGGAATAGGCATAGGGTAGATGTAAGGATCTATTGGAGGTGCGCATGGTATGGGTGAAAGAAGTTTTGGTAATGGAGGCATGGGTCTAGGTTCTGGCACGGGTCGAGTTCAGGGTCGGGGAAGGGATCTGTGTGGTGGTAAGGATGGATGGGTCACGAAATATTGTCATGGGTGAACATAGCAACGACAGTGGTTCATCTGTAACTCTAGAGTTTTGATACAGGAGATGAGATGTTGTATCTCATGGTGTGGCGATGATGTTATTGGGGAAGGGGGCGATCGAGATTCCAAGGCAAATGGAATAGCTCGATGCTTTTTGGGCTGCGATGAGGAAGCAGCAAAATAAAATGACTGTGATGATTGTAAGATTTGTTGGGGCGGTAAGCCTCATAGTCGCCCAGATCATACTTCTTGTTATCTCCATTTGTTCTCTTTGTGTCATTTGCTATTGTTATATTTTAATTGTATTTTCTTCTTTTTAACACATGATTGTGATGAATGCATGTTTTGGAATTATTCTAGAAAATATTGTAAAATTCAAATATGTCTTAGTTGAATATACAATTGTGAATAGATGTGTCCACTACAAAGGGTGCATTCATTATTTAATATTAATTTCATATAATGTTAAATTTAATAGAGTTAGTCATCCCAATATTAGAATATAAGTTTATATTTGTGTCCAATAAATGAATAAATACATTTTAGAATTTCCACACAAATATAATTTACATTCTACAAAATGATATAGAAGGCTAAATAAATATTGTTTGTTGTATTATAATGTAATTATTCTTATGTTAGATGTTGAGTTTTCATCATTCAAATTAATTATTATATACTTGTATTGATTATAATGGTGGGATGTTAAACTGCTTAGTTATAAGGCTTGTATAGAGTGACCTAGGGTTTAATTCTTCATGGGCACAATTTGATCTTTAGAGTGACTTTAATAGAATGCATCCTCCTATCAAGGTTATAAATCCAAATGGATCATGTTATATTTTTTGATACATTATCAAAATTACATAAATTCTTAGTCATCTTGCCAAGAGAACTTCCTTATGGAAGATATCTAGATAATCTATCTCAATGTGGTGTGTCTTTAATACAAACATAGATATATTATACTTTTCATATGGATTTTGGTATCAATAACATCATGAAAAATGTATTGGTATTGATTAAAGAATTCATTCCATGAAGGTTAATAAATCTTATTTACTTGATATGTGTGGATTTTAACTTAGACATAACATTTTAATATAATCAATAGTACCATCTATTAAAATTATATACATCAATAAATCTTAACTTTTATTAATCACATGTAACAATAAATAATCATAATACTATCATACTTATAACTAAAATCCAAGAATTTTTTTTCCAACATGATGAATTATAAAGTTCACATCATTAGTAATCATAATAATAAAAGTAAGAAGGAAACAAATATACAAGTTGAAAATAAAACTTCATAAGAAAATCACCAAGGTTGTTAATATCATTTGTTATTTTTTAAAGTTAGAAGAAAAGAAGAACTTTTAGAAAATCCTCGTGCAAAAGAAATTCCAATGGTAATAAAAATATTCTATAAATTATATATAGTGCAAGGAAATTATAAAATTTATGTTAACTTTTAATATATATATATATATATATATATATATATATATATATATATATATATTAAAAGTTAACATAAATTTTATAATTTCCTTGCACTATAAATATTTACATAAATTATCTTTTTATTTTTTTACTTATGCGATTTTCTAAGTATTGCAACATTTCTTAATGTTTTCATTAAAATTCATCTATAAAGAACTATAGACATTGCCAAAAATCATCATTCGAGATCACCATTAATCTTCTAAATTATACATTTTTTTTCAAATATATAAATTCTCAAACCTGAATGAAAAATCCAAGGTTTGAATCCTATTAAAATAAGATTGTATACTATCCTTAAATAAGTTAAGTATAGTTGAATAACCATATATTAAGTAAACAACATTCTTTGTGAAGATCATCTCATATAGTCCTCGCCCATGTTAAAAACAAATAACTTGAGACAATGCTAAACCACAACCTTGTACACACTAATATAAATACACTTAAAATCTAAAGTAAAGATAAGTAAAATAAAAAAGTGGTTCTAACTCTATATTTTATCATAAAAGTAATCCATCTTATCACGTTAAACTTCTTAAAAATTAATTCATTTTTATAAATAATTTTTTTTTTTTTTTACAATTATAAAATTATAAAATATAAAAAATAATGTAGTTTATTATATATTATTTATTTACTTAAATTTTGTTTCCAAATATAATGTTATATCCTTTTATATTAAAACCAACAAAACAATACATTGATATGGGCTTATATTGTAGAATTATTTATTTATATAATCTTTCTCTTCTAGAAGACGAATTAAATATAGAATTATGGCATGATTCATGTTAAAAGTTCATACATTAAATGGAAATATTAAATCAATATGTCATTTGACAACGAAGATGCTTAAAATAAACTTAGTTGTTAAGGCGGTATTCAAATTTGACCGTCCATCCCTTTTAATCGTCGTAAGCAGGCATTAGATGAATAGACCACACCTATGACATTCTCACTCTCACGCCAAACAATTGTCAGATCATTCTTATAATTAGACGGCAATGAAACCCCCCCAAAATAATATTATTTTTTCCTTATTTTCTTATTAATAATGTCCAGGTTAACAAGAAATTATATTTTATTAAACTACTTTACTTTTAAGCCCATGACAACAACATTTTTAAACTATATTTATTATTTATTTATTTATTAAACTGTATTTGATACAATAACTAACTGTGTTACCTTCTGATTGTTCCACTATACAATTCTAATCAACCATCCATCATTGGTACCGAAAGTTACTCAATGCCGACAATGCAATTGTAAAGATTCGTTTATTTTCAATGGAAAAAAGAGGGGAATCTTTTGTATAAAATGCTTGCCAGCTTACACATCTATGAGTACCAAATCATATATGCAATTAGATTTATAGTAAAAAGTTGTCGCTTCCTTACATAAGGACATAGAAGCTCGAAAAACTAAAGACAAAAAGGAAAGGTTGGAGCATATCGCCTTAAAACGAAAGGTTGGGGGGCAAAAAGGAACTGTAACTTTCATTGATATCATATGACATATTTCCCCCTTATATATTATTATTGGGCGATAACTTCTAATGTAGCATTCCCGTCTATTTTTCATTAGTCATTGTCCAGGTAGAGCCCTATCAACTATAACATTTGCCAACTACTAGAAGGGTATTTTATGATCAAGTTTGACTAATTTTTATGTTTTTTGGCCGACCATCACATGACGAGGGACCACAAAATGTGAAAAAATATATAAAAAAAATAAAAAATAAATTCTACTTCTTTAGTGGCCACTACTATCCCAACAACATATTCCAATTAAATAACATAAAAATCGTACAATATTATTTGAAACTTAAGCATGCACCGACTTCAATTATGTCCCTCTCGACCAGCATAAAGAAAAGGGTTTTTGTGATTAGAAAAACGAAACAAGTCTAATCGAATAGAAATCATACGTAAATCTTTGCTTTAAGACAAAGGCTTAAGACAGCGACCTCCTAAATTGTCAAACTCTAACAACGTGACCTCACATCTCTCTCTCAAACTCCTCCCCTGCAACATGCGTCAATATGTAAATAAATCAAAATTTTAAAGCCTTCGTATGTACCGAATGACGCGCTAAAACTAAAGAAATACATACAAATTTTGATGGGAAAATGAAAAGCTCTTAAGGGCAGACATTTAACTAAGAGAATTGATAAAATTATTGGCTGCAAATGATCGGAAGAGTGATGAACAAGGCATCTTGGTTACCATGACAGACTATTTGGAATTTTCTTTTCACAAAATATTGATCATACACCGAAGCATACAATGACACAAATGTTTATATAAATGTTCACGTTACCGTTTGTTAATATATAAAAAATGCAGAAACTTTGAAGGGACAAAACGTACATAAGAGTGCATTACCTACGAATTGTCGCAGGCATGAGACTTTAGGAAGTTGACTCGGAAAGAAACAATGGGTGTCTTGCAAATGTCTCAAGCGTTAACCTCACCTCTGATTTGATTGATTCTATGGCTAATATAATACTTATCTTAATTGCACCGAATTATAAAAATCTAATTCTGTAAGGGCAACATGTGGACGGTGGAATGTTGTCTTTCGTAAAGGACAACATAGAACTTAATTTTAAAATTTCTATTTTCTTTCTTTTTAATATTTCTTTGCTATCTAATTTGCCTTTTCAATATTTAAATGACTAGCAAATTATGGTTGAGTGCTTCTATGCGCTAGTATGTTTTCTTAAATAATTTGAAAACATATGGTTGAAAGCATGTTTTGCTACTCTCTTTTTTTTAATTAGGCCTGTCTTAGAAATGCAATATATTGACAATTTAATTTTATAGGCTCAATCATAAATTTAAAAATAAATTTCATTTATACTTTTTTTTATTAAGGTAAAGTACAGTATGGTCACCTTTTTCAATAGTATAATATGACCATTTTTTTTATCATTCGGTAAGATTTGAACCTTGGTCTCCTTAAATATTGAGAAATCTAACTGATTGAGCTAATGTCACTTGATAACAATTTATGAAAAATAGAGTTTTTAAGGGTCCCAAAACCTTTAAGATTAAGGAGACAAAGAAAGAGAAGGTCAATTAAGCACAGGCCAACCTCCAAAGCCAAAATAATAGAAACTAAAACCAACAACCACCTAAGAGAACAAAAGAGAAAGATAACATCATGATACATCATAGACCAACCCACCATCCAACAAGGCATAAAGGAGAATCTTTGTTTCAACTTCCTTTTAGAGGCACCAAAGATCTTGCTCCATTTTTGCATAAGACTAGAAGAGTGGCAAATACATCAAGATGCAGATAACAAAACCCCAATCCTAGAGAGCAAGGGTGACGACAATACACCAAGCATATTCCGTGAGAATGGAAACAAACATGGAGCAAAAGGATCAACCCCCCAAAAAAGACCCTCTAGAGAGAGGATCACTACAACACAAAGAAGACCTCATCCAAGCAAAAAAATAATTGAAAGGCCTATTGGGTAGGTAGACCTTAGATTCAATTTCCAACTAACAACTCCTTTATCCACAACTTTCTCCCTACCATTTTCAACAACAAACACAGTTAGGTTATTCTCAATAGCAAATTTAATCTTTCTAAAGACAAAGGATTCATCCCTAGAAATATCCTTGAAAGTTTTTTTGTTCCTCTCCCATGAGTTATCCCATAAAAATGAGGAAGAACTAGGTCCCACACCCTAGTGAGGTTGTGACTTATGAGACATATATTGGGAATATGGAACACAAGAGACAAATATTGGGAATATGGAAGCCTTTTTTACATAAATTATCAACAGTAAAAAAATTGTGTTGCAAACACAACCACAAAAAAATGCAATCTTGGGGATCAAATGAGGATGCCAAACCATTTCCATCATAAAATATCCTCCCCTAGATAATGTTTGGGCCTCATATGCAGTCTTGACATAAAAAAGGCCTTTAGGAGAATGATTCCATAGAAGGAAGTCCTTGTCATTCCGCTAAGGAAGAAAGTATTATTGCAACAACATATTAAAATTTACCAAACTCTAAAGGATCTAAAGATCAGTTGTATGTAAAGTTAGATGCTTCCAAACCCTATTGTCATTAGTGATTATTATATAATAAAATACTTTTTCTCAATATTTTAGTGATAAATGAGCCTTCAACTCATAAAACTCAGGACTAAGAAAGAGGTGTTCAGGAAGAATCCAAGTATCCTCCTAGAAGAGCACATCCTTTCCATTCCCAATAAACCATCACATCCCCTCCATAACCAAACTTCTAACCCCCAACAAACTATTCCAAATCACAGAGCCCCTAGGAGGAGCAACACTTCTAAAAAAAAGAATGTGATTTTGTAGATACTTACCTCTCATAATATATTTTCACAATTGATCCTCCTCAACACATAATCTCTATGCTATTTTTACAATAAATGCCTTATTGAACAACAAAAAATTTCTAATCCCAAGATCACCTTCTTTCATATAATATCATACCCTATTCCAAGAGATAAGGGACACCCTCTGTTTATCCTCCACCCCAACCCATAGAAATATCCTAAATATATGATCAATCCTCCTCCTAAATTTAAAGGGTATTTTTAAAAGAGACATAATAGATGAGAATGTTTTGGAGTGTAGCTTGAAGCAATTTCAACTTATCTGCTTGGCTTAGGAGATTACCTTTCCACCCAACTAATTTATGTTGAATCATATCCAACATAGGAGACCACAACTCCTTCATCCTACCAATGAACAATGGCATACCTAGATATAAAGAAGGAAGGTTAGCAATGCCACAACAAAAAATCACTATAATTCTATAATGAAGTTGCCCCCTAGTATTCACAAATTTATTTTGACTTTTATGCAAGTTAATTTGTTGCTTGGAAGATTTCTCATATAGTTGCAAAATATTCATGAATTCCTTAGCCTCTCTCATAGTAGCCTCACCAAGAAGTATAGTGTCATCTACAAACTGTTGACAAGAAACTACCTTCGCAATACTAGCAGGCCTAATACCCTTAATCTTTGAGGACAAGGTAGAAACGAGAATAAATATTTGTAAAGCTTCAACCATAAAAATGAAAAGATATTGAGACAAGGGATCACCTTTCCTAATACCTCTTTGACCCACAAAAAACCACTTGGAATCCCATTGATGATTATAGAAAATTTAGCAGATAAAATACAAACCCTAATCCACTTCCTTCATAGATCCCCAAAGCTAAATTTTTGCAACACATTGTCAAGGAATTCTTAGGAGACCCTATCATAAGCCTTCTGTATATAAAGTTTAAGAGTCATTCTAGCCAACCTACTTATGGATATAAAATGTAGTCTCATGAATCGTAATGATCCCATTCACAATTTGCCTATCATGAACAAAACCACCTTGAAGAGGAAAAATCAAGATGGGGAGAAGCCTTTTCAACCTATTAGCAAGTTTCTTAGTAAGTAACTTATATAGGTTACTACATAAGATGATAGGCCTAAAATCCCTTAGAGAAGAGGCACCATGTTTCTTCAAAACCAAAACTATAAAGGTAGTATTCCATGCCTACAACAAAGAGGAAGAAGATTGGAATTCTCTTAAGGATTTTAAAATATCCAAACCAAGAAGGTGCCAAAACCTCTAAAAAAAACTAGTAGGGAACCCATTCGGTCTAGGTGCTTTGTCCTTATTCATACTAAATAGGTTGATCCTGATATTATCATTAGAAAGGGGGGAATTCAAATAATTATTCATATCAACTGTCACCAAATGGAAAATGTTCCTGAGAAGTTCCTTCGAAGCATCCCCATATTCCTTCTTGTGTCTAGAAAACAAATCCTAAAAGAAGGATACAGTAGTAGTAGCAATTTATTCTTTATATTTAAGGCATTAACTAGAGTCTAATGTAAGTTCTCTTATTTTTTTAGCACTTCTATGTTTCAAGGTAGAGAGGTGGAAAATATTGGTATTCCCATCCCCATCCTTAAGCCACGTAGCTTGATATTTTTACCTCCAAAAAGACTCCTCGTTGGCAAGAATAATATGAAATTTTGCAAGAGTAATTTGCTCTTTGTTGACCAACTCCTCTGACAAACCTTCACTTTGGTCTTTTTCATCAATTTTCTACAATTCTTGAAATATTTTTTGCTTCCTATGGAAGAGGTTACCAAAAACCTGTTTATTCAACCTCTTCAATTTAGCTTTGATAATTTTCAACTTCTTGGCCACTTGAAACATCTTAGTGCCATAAACATTCAAATTCCACCAAGCCTTAATAAAGCCTTCAAGATCAGGATGAGAAAGCCACTTGAAAGGATAACCTTTTGAATTTTTCTCATCCATTAATTCTAATAGTAACGGGTTGTGGTTAGAAGCAATTCCTAGTAAAGTCCTCAAAGAGCTATCCTAAACCATGGTGAGCCAACTCACCAAAGTAAGGGCCCTATCAATCCTAGATTGAATTAGACTCCCTCCCCTTCTTTTGTTGGACCAAGTGAATTTAGAACCTTGCAAATCAATACCTACTATTCCCATTGAGGTTAAGAACTCATCAAACTCCTCCATTTTGTCTGAAAAAATAGTTGAACCTCCACAAGAGAGTAGAATAGAATTAATGTCACCAACAAGCAACCATAGAATATCAAACAAAGAACCAAGGGATTTTAAGTCAACCTAGAGTTTCCTTCTATCCATATCAACATTGGGAGAATACACATTGGTATAAATCTAAGAAAAACTAGTCTTTTATAGAAAAATAAAAAATAAGAGAACCTATCAACATAATGAATGAGGTTTCCCTCCACATAATCGATATTCCAAAGTGTCCAATTTCCTCTAAAAGAACCACAAGCAACCCTACTCACACCTTCACACCCATTCCAAGAAAACCTTTGTAATATATCAAAATCCCCATTTTCCATCTAAGTTTCTTATAAGAAAATAATATCAAGATTGAAACATTTTTTGAAATATTTTAGCACTATTTGTTTAGTTGGGGCATGCAGACCCTGAATATTCTGTGAGAAAATATTTATTACTTCAAGGATTTTGGAGCCTTACCTCATCTCAAAGGTAATGTAGACTAGGAGCCATTAGGCACATCTTGAGTTGTTTTATTTAAGAGCACCAAAGATTTTTTGGTCTTCCTAGCCCCTTCCCACTACTTAGATTCATTGTTTTTTGGGTGTTTTTGATGGAATTCATAGAGCCAATCATTCCCTTATTTCTTGATTCTACTAATTGAGAAAGGAGTTTTTATTGTTGATTTATCTTCTTTAGTTTTTTTTACCTATTTAGAACTTCTTTAAAGTCATATTCCTCAAAGGAAGAACAAACATCCTATAATTCCCTATCCAATGCATTTGTATAAATCTCTCCTGCTTCTACATCCTAAAGAGACTTCGTTATAGCTTCATATTTTTCCTTATCAAGAGGGGCAACAACCCTATCATCATATAAAATAGGGGTAACCACTCTCAAAAACACCTCAACATGAGCCTCCTAAAGGGGGGACAAAGGAACCTGAGTAGAAGGTAGTTGCTCCTCTTGATGATCTAGGATCTCAATTCCCCTATCTGAAATAACATTTAACACAAACTCAAGACCAGAAGGCTGTAACTCTCCTAATACAACAAATTTATTTGGATTAACCTTTTCACCCTTGGAATATCCACCAACTTCTAGAAAAATCCCAACAACTCTAGACCAGTTTTATTTTTTCTTTCTATAGATCTGGGCCTCTTGTTTCTGAGGAGGTTTCTTCTCAAGACACTTAGTCCATAAATGACCAACCCTTTTACAGTCAATGCAAATGGGCATAGAGGTTTCATATTCTATATCATAAATCCAGGCTCTAGAATCTGAAACCAACTTAATAGAAGAAAGAAGAGGCTTATTTTTAAAGTACATTAAAAGATATATTAAATATTTATAAAAATTATAATTAATTTTGAATATGATTGTCATATTTATTACATCTCAAGGGCTATGGTTAGAGTTGATATATGCATTTCACATAATAGAAGCAACGAGGACCCAAAAATATTTTGTTATAGAATACAAAATCTACAAAAACATTATAAATACATATGAAAAAAGTTTAAAAGTGAACTTGCTAATCTAACCTTTTAAAGAATTGAAAAAAAATAAACAAGAAAATTCTTATAGAAATCAATTGTAGAAGAACACATTCCAAAATATTATAAAAGTATGTTGAGCTTTCTAACTTTGCTCAACATTTTATTTACAAAATTTTTGAGTTATATTGTCATTTTTTCTTTAATATTGTTAAATTTTATGTTCTCATAGACTTTCAGTCTCATGGAAATAATTAACATCATTTAATTTTATTACACTTTTATGTATATTTATAAGAGGTTGAAAATAAAAGAGTGTATTAAATGTTGATCAACTCTTTTATTATTATTGTTAGATTTAAAATTTATAAATTTTAATAATAACATAACTTGATTTTTTTCCAAAAAAATGCTTCAAAAATGTCTAACTTTCATTTTCTTCCAAGTATTTACAATTTAACAACAATGAGTTCATATTTGTCATCTAAAAATCAAGAGTTATTATTTTATGGATTTAGATATTTTGTTCTAGGTCTACCAACAATAATGTCTTATAACATACATCACCATCTAATAATCAAGAGTTCTTATGCATGGGCCTATTAACAAAGACTTTGGAACTTTGAATAGAGGTCCATTGTTTGAAAATTACAAGGGCTAGGGTCATACACCATTCTTTAGCAACTAAATTATGGTTAGATAACCATATATTGGGTAAACAATATCCTCCATGATGATTGTATCATATGGTCTATGTCCTTAGGGACACTAACAAACTACTTTACCTTTAACTTTATGCTTACTACATGTGGATATAGAAGAAGAAAAAATATTTTAATGTCTATGAAGCAAAAACAACCTATGGGATAACAAAGCTTTGTTGTCAAACATAATATATGTAAACTATCAAAGTTGAGTCGTCATTCTCTCTTTATTAAAAATTGATCTTTTGCTACCAATCTTGCTAATAAGTACTCTTAGCTTCTCTACTTTTGTTTCTTCAAATATTTCAAACATAGAATCCACTACTAATATGTCATCATAATTATCTCGAATATCATTATGAAGTTTGCATTCCAAGATAAGATGTTTAGATGTTTCCAATACCCCTAAAGTGCAATGGATACATATTTTCTATTCTCATTTATCTTGAGGTTTCTTCCATCTAGTTGTCTCACAACTTAGTCGAAATGAGCTAGTCATCAGTTGGACTATAAACATATTTCTCCATTTGATATTTATGTTTGTACATGCTTTTTTTTTAAATGCTTATATGTAGGGTTGAACTTGGCAAGGTAGTGCATCTTCATTTTTCCTAGATTTTTTGGCTATATTATTGCCATGATATTTTCCCATATTTGCTCTCATCAATTGGATTATAAACATATTTGCTCTCCATTTAATATTTATATTTGTACATGCTTTTTTTAATGCTTACATGTAGGTTTGAACTTAGCAAGGTAGTGCATCTTTATTTTTCCTAGATTTTTTGTCTACATTGTTGCCATAATATTTTTGCACATATAAATAGTTTAGTAATTCTATCAAATCAATACCTCACTTATTCGTCCATTTGACATTTTGTTTCATCTAAATATTCTTCCTTCTACTAAGCTTCTATCATAATATAACCTTAAGCCACCTATTTAAATTTATTTGTTTAATATATTTAAACGTCTTAGAAGAAATTTTTTTGTAGTTATCTCTATAGTAAAAGTAATAATTTTGCTACAAGTATTTCATATGGAATTAAAGTTTTTATTTTGAATTTTCTTGTAATAATTTTTTTTTGGTTCCTCTCTATTTGTCTCCATTTTAAATTTGATGTCTTAGTAGTCCACACTTTGCACCCATAAAGCATCAATGGCATTGGTCTACTATTTTTTATGTGCTATATTGTTGGCCAATCATAATTTAGAATCAAACTTATATCTAGAATAACTAATATGCTACATTGCTATATTATTTTTAATATTAAATTTAAGTAAATATTATTATTAAATTTAAATATATTTAAAAATCATTATTATAATGTTAAGACCCATATGCATATCTAGAATAACTAAAACTAAACTAAATATTTACAAAAATCATGACTACTAATATTGAAATTTAATTGCTTACATATAGATAATAACATAATATAACTTTTATTCTAACAAGGAAAACATAGTGGTTAGGGCTTTGGCCTCTCTTTGGGGAGGTCCAAGGTTCAAACCATGATGTACCTAGAAGGGGATAGGTTGGATGGTAGTGATCAAGTTTTTTTGGTTAGCTACGGTTTGGTGCCCTAGAGGATCAGGAGTCTTTTTGACTTCATCTAATACAACACGTTAGGGTCTATAGTGGTAACATTCAACGGTGTTACCGATTACCCTATGTATTAAAAAATGTAAGAGAAGTTTCTTCCAAAATTTTTTAGGGCCAAGAATTCTAATTTTTAAATCTACATAATTAGATTGAAGTCTTTTATAATTTAATAATAACATTTTATCATAAGAATTACCAGTGTTACCGATTCCCCTATGTATTAAATTTTTTTTTTTTATGGCCAAGAATTCTAATTTTTAAATCTACATATGTAGATTGAAGTCTTTTATAATTTAATAATAACATTTTATCATAAAAATTACCACAAAATGGTCTTATTTCCCATATAATAACCAAGAGTTATCATATCCTTAATTTAAATAGTTTACTTTAGGTCTTTATAAATCTAACAAGTAGACATAGCTAAAACATAGTGTTATTACTTTATAAGAAAAATAAATTATACTCTATCATGTCTTTTACATCATAGGGGAAATTCTTAGTAATATTTCCAATATACCACATCCTGTAATTAAATGAATCCCATTTAATATATTTTCCCTTGCTTTGACCCTCCAAATTAACTCTTTGTCTTATCTTGTTTAGTTCAATCCCTACAAACCATTTCTATCGCTAGAGGATTGAAATTGGTTGCCATATCATATATTGTAGATCATCCATATAATTTATTGGAGGAGCATCAAGATGGGTCTCCATAGAAGTGAACAAATCTTACATCTTCTTAGGATGTCCTTGTCTCTATCACAAGATTACATTCTTCTCAATTATCTACAAATATGTACACATATCTAATTATTTATTGTTTTAGAATCTTTTGCCTACATATTTTTGTTTTGGAAATGTCTTGTATGTTAATCCATTTGTTTAGGGCTATATAAGTTAAAATAATTAAAATATTTTTTAATAAAAATATTTCTACAAACCTAATAATATCTTTGGTTGCTTTAAGAAAATGGTAGAAAATGGGGTAAACCTTTGCACTTTTACAATAGAATCAACCTCAAACATATTCCTTGTGTATCTTCTAATCCCTCTCTGCATTCAAAAGAAGAAGAACGAACCTTGCACTATGCATTTCCTCCATAGTAATGATGAGAAAAAGGACCTTTATGTCTTATTAGGGGAATAATTTAACACCTCATTATTAAATTCTCAATAAAATAGGATAAGATACTTTTGACTAAGTCCTTAAATGTTAAGTACTAAAAATCCAATGACCTCACTATCTTCATATTCACCTTCAAATAAGTACATAGAGGTTACCTTCATAAAAATTAAAAATGCTCAATAAAATTTTAAAGTTTGAAAAAAATAGAAATTAGTATGGTCTAAGTATTGATTTAATACTTGGGTATACAACACCTTTGTTTCTTATCCTTAAATACATTTTTTAAGAAAAATGATTTAAAGTGGCCTAGTATTTATATTTAGTTGCACACAAATGTAAGAGTGGTTTGACTATAGGAACCATACTTGTACCATGAGTATTTTATTTTAAATATTTTATTTTCTTGCTATCCTGTTATTCATTTTCTATTTTGAAGAATCGATTCCATTTCTTTTTTTATCTTCATTGCGGTAACAGTGTTCATGGGATTAATAGTTGTTATGAACTTATCCTTAAAAAATTTCTAGATGAATACAATAGCTTTATATAGTTTTTTATGAATATTGACCAATCTTGTATAATGATCTAAAGAAAAATCTCATTACCTCTTAACCTTGTTTTGTAGATCGGGAGACACCTTCTAGAGTCACTAGTATGTATGTAGATGTTATTTGATATTTACTCTTATCTAACTATTTATTTATTAATCAGGTGTTCATAAATTTAACAAAAAAATGTCATACCTAATTTTGCCAATGGTCCATAACATATGCATTCTTTAATGCTTGTCCATATAGATGTAAATATTAAATACATACTATTTTTTTTTTTTTTTAACTTTATCAAGGCTTTAAATTACAAGGCAATGAATATATGATTGTAGTTCTAGTGATATACTAGTTGAAATTATGCTCTTATGTCAGTTGGACACAAACATGCATTAGACAATCATATGTTGAGGATGTATAACCAATGAATTATGACAATTCATTTATTTATTCTTTTGTTACTTTTACATTGTCACTTTTACTTATAATATTGTACACAATGTTCTATAGAGTTAACAAATTTGGATTCCCTCTTCATATCACTTGGCTTGAACAATATTTCAATTCTTATTTTCACCCACATGAGTATATAGAAAAATACAATTTAATTGATAACTTATTTATTTTAAATTATAGAAAGTGATCATCAAAAGAGTATTCGTTGAGTACCAGAAAAGCCTAAGTTCTAATGTGCCTCACAAATCCAGTTCAACAAATAGAAGAAGAAGAATTGTGTCTCCTTCGACCTCTAGATTTAGGTTGGTTCCCCACATTAATTGCTAATCTAATCTCATTTAATCTAGATTAAATACAAAAAATGAATGCATGAAGGTAAGGATACAAGATATTAAAGCAAATTACATGAAATAAAATATGATCATAGCCATAATAAGGACATTGTGTGATCAATCAAAATGTGAAAAAATAAAATAACATCAAAGTGTTATATGCAATGAAATCAAAAATATAGAAAGAGATGACAAATAGAAAGTGAAAGGGAAGTGCCACAATCACTATGTATTTTACAATAAAAAATAGTAGTGTTGCAATTACAAAGCAAATATCATGCACAATATTTCTATTAATTAGAGCATAAATACTATGTGGATTCCATAGAGTATAGTTTTAATTCCTTCAATGGCTAAAAGATATTTTTAGTGCAACACATGACTCCTATTTATAGGAAATTATTCAGCTATGAGTTAGTTGGATTAACAAATTTCTATCTCTATTCAATCTACTAATTTAGGGGTATCTTTAGCAAAATGATGCATTACTAAATGTTACATGCCTTCAAAATTATACCTTGAATAAAATTCCTTCTAATGTGATTTTGATGCCATAAAAATATAAAATATTAGTTTTAAATTATTTTCCTCATAATTTGTGTTTCTTTGTCTTGGTTGGATTGATGATGAGCAATTCACTCCCAAGGAGGGAGTGATTTTCTAGTCCTATAAAATATCAATTTGTTCATGGGATCCAATTATACCTTTGGAGTAGATCACATGTTGAGCAAATTGCTAGTTGAAGAATGGATCACAACCTTTGTGTCAAATTGACCTTTTGTATCCCTAGTCCTAAAGGAGGGTGTTTTGGAGACATTTATTTTTTGATTCATTGGTTTTCCAATCCTCTTATTCATTAGAAATCCTAAGGTATAATCTAGGCTACTATATTTTCAATGACCTCATGGGGTTTCAAGCTCAATTGAAAAGAGATCTCAGTTCCTACATTTATCCTTGGGAATGGATTTTGTAATATTGGGATCATTTGATTTAAAATTACAAAATTATTTGGATCTCCTCGATCATTATGGTAACACTTTGAGCAAAACTTACTGTATGTTGTCTCTTGGTAGCTCCAGTCTTATCCGGATTTCAATTTCTCCTATAAGGTTTTCATAATAATTTTTGAAAACCACCTTCTATTGCGTTGCTAGCCCATTAGGTTTATTATTCAATGACTTCAGCTTGTCCATTTAGTTTGGAGAGGCATCACCTTTGGTACTAGCCTTTTCCTCAAATATTTTTCTAAAACTTATCATCATTTAGGAGTCTCTTTTATCAATAAAAAATATTTGGTAGCCTATGATTCAACACTTGAATCTCATTCATCATTTTTAATATTAGAGCTTTCAATATGGCATGTGTTTCCTTACATATCTGTAGTTGTTACTCAGCATCGAGAATTGACTTTTTTTATTTAACCATATTATTTATGTTAGTTGCTCCAAGTTGTTGCATATATGCTACCATCATGGGTGCTAATTGCTTGATTATTCCCTAGTACCTTCCTTTTGTAGCTATTTCATCCTCTACTTGTTGAATTTTTCTTGTAATTTGGTTTAATATAGCTTCTACTATAGTGAAAAATAAATTCCTAGTGCTCAACATCTTTGTCTTGATGTTATCCTATATATACATGATCTATCCTACATATGAAGAATACATCTTCTTTTCTTCTACCCCTTTCCTCAACTCTTTAATTTCCTTTTTGAGTTGGAAATTTTTTTTGGTCTTTTTCTTGGGACTAGTTTGCACTTGTTCTAACTACAACTCTAAGTTCTTCTTCTCATGTTCAAAATTTTACCTGACCTAAGCTTGAACTTATGCAATTTACATTGATAGACATTCAAACTACTATGTCTACTTTTTTTTTTTGATAATTTTACATTTTAGTTCTTCAACTTGTTTTTATAACTAGTCCTTTTTTTGTTGTGTTGATTGAGGAATTGTCCAACATCTTATGTGTATTGTAAATCTATCAATAAATGTGGAAGAATGGAGAACATGCCCTATTTGACCTCTATATTTAGGATGGATACCCACTATCCTTTATAATATAAAATAATCTAATCTAAGTATGAAAAATAAAAGTAGAAACTAAATACATAAAAGCAAATGCTAGGAAAAAAAGAGTGTGTTAGATTAAAGTAAATTGCATGAAAATGACATATGACCATAGCTATGGCAAGGATAGTGTATGATTAATAAATTTATAAAGAAATCAAATAAAAACAATGTGCTCCCACACATATGAAATGAAAATGATAAGGAATAACAAGGAGGTAAAAGGGTAGTGTCGCAATCACCATGTATTCTATAATAAGAAAGACTAGTGCCACAAGTGGAAAATAAAAAATCTTATACCATTAATGCTATTCTTCTCAAAATTATAGTAATTACAATGTGGGTATTATAGAGAGTAGATCCAATTTCCTCAAGGCCAAAATATGTTTACAATGGATCCCATGGATCCTATATATAGAAAGAATTCACCTAGGAGTTAATTAGGGTGAGAAAATTTTACTCTTAGTAATTCTATAAGTTTTGGAGCATCTTTAGAAAAATGATGCACCTCCAAAAGTTATAGGTCTCTAAGTGTCTCATTAACTAGCTTATAATTTTTCTAAATGAGTTATGCCACCATAATGGATAAAATTTTGCTTCCCAAGAGATCTTCCTTAGCATCCATGCACACTTGTCTCACTTGGTTCACTAATAAACTATTCCCTTAAAAAAGTAGAGCAATTTTCTCCTTCTATAGTAACGCTTTGATCTTGTGTAGACTAGAAATTTTATCTAGTTGATCCTATCACACCTCTAGAGGAAATCAAATATTTGGGAGCCACCTTGTAAAATTGGGTTTCTTGTGGCTTTAATTGTTTATTTTCTTAGTTTTGCAAGATTTCTAAGTTTTGAGAATCCTGGGGTAGTAACTTGATCACAACATTCCTAGTGATTTCGTGGGGCTTTAAAATAAATTAGAGAGATATTACTATTCCTACTTTTATCCTTGGCTGTAGTGTTGACAAAATTGGGATTTCCCTATGGAAAATTTATAAAATTATTTTATGCGTCCTCAACCACTAGAGTAGTGTATTTAGTAGAATATTATATTCATCATGCATTGGTAATTATAGGTCTATCAAGATCTTGTCCTCTGTTACAAGTTCTTTATACCAGTTCTATGAAAGCTCTTCCAACTACAACAAAAGCCTTTTAGTCCACCCATTAGTGACTTCAACCTTTTAATATATTCAAGTGAAGTATTTATTTCTATCTTAGCCTTATCCTTCTTAAATATAATATGCAATAGGTATTCATCAAGGAGCTTCTTCTGATCATCAAATATGTTATGTATATAAAAATACTTTAACCCTTGAATTTTGGTTATCACATTTTGGGTTGAGGTTTCTAGGTTGGTAAGTGTGTCCTTACAAACTTGTAGACTTAATTTGGCATCTGAGATTACCTTTAACCACTTGAATTTTTTTTTATTCATATCTAACTTTTGTTCTTTTCCTACCATCATTATGGCCAACGATTTCTTATTGATATTTATCCTTTATAGTGAGTTCATCCTCTATTTGTTGAATAATATTTATGGTCTAATCAAGGAGGGATTAAACCCCAACAAAAAAGTTAAATTACTTCTTGGAATTTAACATTTTGATCTTAATGTCATTCCATATAGTCTCCGTTTCATCATCATCCAAGGTGTGTCCTTTATCTACTATCATCCCTTTTTTTAGATCTTCATTTTATTTCTAGAGTTGAGCAATATCTAGGTCTTTTGTCTATTTTATAGCTTACATCTATTCAATTTGTAGCTCAAGTTATTTATTTTCTTGCTCCATATAATGTCTAATTTTATTCTACCCTTGGGTAGTTCCATAGAGAGATATTAATTTGCTTCTTATATTTCTTGCTCTTGGTGAGTTTACTTTGTAGCTCTTGGACTTTCTTCTAAAACTATACTCCCTTGATAACATCTCTATTGAGGGATTGAACTCCATACCAAAGTTTTGGATTTTTTATTATAAGTTAGGCTAGTACTTGGGTGCTCTCTTGTGCCTTTTTTTTATTGGATTCATTCTCCTTCAATAGTTTATTATGTTACAAAACCACCCCTAACAATTGGTTTGCTAGTTGAATCATTTTATAGGGGTGTGTCCTTGTAAAATCTAACTCAAGCATTCTAGCGAGGAAGTTAATTGAGTCTATGGAGGGCCTATTTTGGTTTCTTCTCAAGGATTTTAAAATTAAGGTCTTTTCCCACTCTTAGCTACTTGTGACCATAGGTCCACTATAGCCTTTGGAGATTATTGTTTAATTTTGGTAAAATCTTCTCTAATTTTCCTTTCTAACTCCACCAAAAATTCTAGTGCTTCTCTAGTTTTCCTAACTCTTGCATAAGTTTTTGACCAAATATACGCTTGTATTGGTCCTATAGTGACTTGTTATTATTAGGTTGTTCTAATGGACCCATTCATGAAATATTTCTCTTATGGCATCATAATTCTTACTATGGATCTTTGGGCTGAGACACTTGATAGACGAGTGGATGAGATGATATGGTTAGTTGAGAAGAATAAACAAATATGGTTGTGAATGATGAGGTGGTTATTAGCACACTATTTATGTTAGTGAGGTGGATAGTGGTGATACCAATGGATATGAGGTTGGAACTTTGGTATACAATACTAAGGGACAAGTGGTGGTGACCTTGACTATGAATTATGAGAATGATGTGATCGGAGTGGTTGAAATTTTAAAGACGTGACCATAAATGGGAGGTTACATACCTTATGGACCATTAATCAGGGTTATGCATAAGGGGTTGGCCCCAAAATGTATCTATAAAAATTTGGCGAATCAGTTTTGAAACCCAGGTGAATAGTGTCCAAAAAAATGTAGAATATTCACTATTATTAGGGGCAATGTTGGAAATTTAAACTTAAATATGGCCAAATTATTATAAAATTGGGACGAATCAACCCAAAAAAAATTGCGCCCAAAATTTTTTGGCTAATGGGCCCTGCTCAAGTGTCCCAAATATTAGCCAATTCTAAATTTTGAAAATCCTAATTTTATCCAATTTGGTGATAAATAGCCGCTATGCATAACCCTGCCATCAATGACTACACTTATAAACATGTAAGGACGTGAAATAGAATAAGTAGAGGGAATTAAAGAAGAGAGAATAAAAGTAGATTACACATGAGGTAAGGTTGAGTATACACTTTAGTAGTTGTCTTATTTTTTAATGGCCCTATTTAGGAACATCTTTATCTTATTAGTTTCTCTATACACATCTATAGTGGATTTGTCATAGTACCTATTTTACTTGCATCATTATGTGCCTTGATAATTTGACCATTCACACTAGTAACAATAGCAAAGAATGGCCTCTTTTGTGAACTTATGACCAATACTAGGACTTGGGTTCCTCTTGGGGTATTTCCTCTTCCTTGAGTGTTATTTTTCCTTTTCTTGGGTCTACATACATCATAGTTTATATTGCTCATTCTTTCCAAAACTAACCCATGCAGATCCTTTTCCCTTTTTTTTATACATTCCTCGGTCATTTCCTATATTGTGCTAATAATTAATGCTAGTGTGAATGGGATAGAACACAAGAGAGATTTTGAGTGAATAATGGGTGATTATCAACCATCCTTTCCCTCTTAGATGTGTTTTTCTACCTTCAATAAAAAATGCTTGAAAACTATTCATCAAAAGACACATGGTAGACAAGAACATTTAAAGTGTTTATATCACATACCATCCTCTATTAGGCAAAAAATTTCCTTTTTATATAACTATAATTCTCTAAAGCAATAAATTCTTTATAATTAATCTTATGATCAAAATAAAATTCATTTTGAAGGGTGTGCATGTTATTGTTTAATATCATGTTTCTATCCATGTGATTCCTTTAATTTAGCCAAGGATATTTTTTTGTCAGGTTGGCTTCCCTCTTGACCCTACATATTTTTCATGCATGTAGCATATATGTAACCCTCAAGCATCTAGTTGCCTCTTGAATTATGCTTTGGGATTATAGAACCAAAAATAATTACTTGCTCCAACCCCATGCTTCTCAACTTTTCATCAATAATTTAGTAGAGGTGTTGTAGCTTTAGGTGATGGCCATGATATTTTGCTAGGCAACATAGATGTTGACTTCTTTTGGCCATTTAAATTTTTCATGTCCATGTAATCCAACTACAACACAAATTCAAAGTTGAAAAAGTAATTTCAATCAAATGCATGCAACTTAAATGACATAACAACGAACTAAAAATTTTGAATGAAGAATCTATGCTTCCTAAGATAGAAGTCATTATTGATTGTTGAGTTTGACTTGTGAAGACTCCAAGTGTCATATAATAGATGTGGTACCTTTCCTTTAATCTCCTTTATAATGGGATGGCATACTACTCATATAAGTTATAGTAGGTTTTACCTTATATTCAATAGGGTATATCTATGCATTTAATTATGGATAGGGGCATATTATCTAGACAAATATAATCTAATTGTAACATAGGAAACTAGTGCTTCTTTTAGATCAAGATTACCCAAATAAGGTACAATATATACTTGAACCTCCTAATTTTCTTGAACTCTTATAGCTTCCTATTCATTTGATCGACTATACATTTAGAGTAGTCAATCACTTATGGGTGCCTAGGGTAGTTCTCCACTACATGCAAGATGGCCACATGTTAATCATATACAAACTTATTTTTAATATCCCCTAATATAACTATGCTAGATATAACTAGTTTGATTCCATCCATAGAGAGATCATACTTCATAGAGAGATCAAATTTTAGGGCCTTGTTTGGATTTTTGAGATGTATTACTAAGAAATCCTCTAGTAGTGGTTTTCAAACCCATGATAGTATTCCATTTACACTTTTGGGTTATTGGGGACCCACATAGTCAAGTTATCATCAACATTAAGAATATTTTTTCTTTTTTTCTAGATTAAAAATAGAGTTTCTTCCCAAGAGAGTGGCCTCACATTTTTCACTCCTAATCATACATTTTGGTACAAGTGTCCATAATATTTGGTAATTCCACACCTATGGTACCATATTCATGATGAGTCCCAAGATCTAAATTTTTCTTATGCTCTAAGAATTAGTACTCAACACCAAGTTGAACCACCTTTGTGCTTCCTTCCTGACCTCAACTAGAAATTTCTCATACTTTCCTTCTGCTACTTTCTAATAAATAGCATCAAGCACATCCTTTGGCTTCTTAGGTGGTGGAGGAGCCCTTTCATTTTCCTTGTCTTTTTCCTTTAATGCACTCCCTTTTGTAGCTAGTGTTTAAGCTTATGTTGTTTCAATTGGTGTGTTGATAGATGTGGTGATAATTGTAGCAAGATGGGTTAGAGGACATATTCATCCATGGAAGTTTTTGCTCTAACTTACTAACAAGTCATTGATATACCATCTTTAATTAGTCCAAAAAGTACTAAAATGTGTGTTCTTTTATCATGTTTTACCCATATTTTTGCATATTTTATTTATTTTATTATATAAACTAGAATTAATGTTGAAGTAGATATTTTAATTATAATATTGAATCTTTTGAATGCTTTGGGAACTAAGTGCTCTGGGATTACTATTTCAATGGTTTTTTTTATGTTCCTATCATGGTATTTTTGGCATTTTTGCCACATTGTTTTGATTGTTGATTATTCATGCATAAATTGTAAAGTTATCACTCCTCTATGTTTCTCTACGAGTTTTGGTGCCAAAATAGCTAAGTCCAAAGACTGTCACGATATCGTGACCAAAAAACAGCATGGAGAGCACAGGTTCAAAACTGTCGCAATATCGCGACATGTCATGCTATCGCGCGTGTTTAGAGGAGAGAGAAGCCAAAATCAGAGAATGTCACAATATCACGACATGTTCCAAAATCACGGTCAATGTGGTCAAGGAGGCAGAGCAGTAAAATTGTCACGATATCGCGACATGTCGCGTTTTCACGACTTGCGATGGCCATGGAGCAGAGTGATAGAAAAGGTCACGAAATCGCTACATAATTGAGCAAAGGGTAATGACAATGAACATCATCGTGATATCGCGATAGAACAGTGAACAAGGGGCAAAATGTAAAAATGTCGCGATATCGCGACATGTCGCATTATCACGGTAAAGTTGAAGAAAAAGCATAAGGCATGAAAGACGTCGTGATTTCGCTACATTTTTGAATATGAGACCAAGCAAGAGCAAAACGTCATGATATCATGACAGAAAGCGACAACAGTCGAGAAAGCAAGGAAACGTCACGATTTTACGACATATTGTGGAGAAAAGGCTAAATAGAGAAGGATGTCGCGATTTCGCGACATGTCTTGTTTTCACGATGTGAAAGCATGGAAAGAGCAAAATGGTACAAAATTTCATGATTTCACGACATGTTCTGTTTTCGCTGCTTGTAAGAGGATGAAGCCAAAAGAGAGAAAGATGTAGCGAAATCGTGACTTGTCGCGTTTTCACGGTTCGAAACAGCGCAAGGACAACATGGGGAAAGAACGTTGCGAAATCGCGACAGGTTGTAGTTTCACGGGAGCAAAGCAAGGCAGGCGCAGGATAGTACAGAACGTCACGATTTCGTGATGCGTCACGTTTTCACGACCTAAGGTGACGAGGGAGAACAAAGAGCCGAATACGTCACGATTTCGTGACATGTTTGGTTTTCGTGACCCAAAGTGGCAAAAGCGTACGGAGAAAGAAAATGTCGTGATTTCGCAACATGTCACATTTTCGCGACCCATCATGGTTTCGTGCCAAAAAGCAGTTCAACGGCCTGATGAAGTATTGCGATTTCCAAGGATTAAAAGCACTCCATAATTTAATGTTTTGCTACTTTTTGATGCATGCAAGGTAGAAGAACGTGCCCAGGCCTGTAGTTTTTGAAGCCACCAGAATTGAAGATGCATCCATTATTCAAAACTTTTGTTCGTGATTTTCTAATGGTCCAAGCATGCTCCGAGGATGACCATTTAATGAAGACGACCGGTTCCTTGTTTCATTCAATTTCTGGTTTCTCCGAGGCTGGTTTAAGGGGATCATTTCCTTATTTTTGTTGCACATTTTGTAGATCTCAAGAAAGTTTGTTTCATGTTTTAAATGTTGCAAAGAGGCAAGACCTCTATAAATATCAATGTATATCTCAAAAAGAAGAGATCGAGAGAGAGAATTTTGCTAAAAAACTTTTCAAGTTCTTTGCATGAATGAAAGATATTTGGCCTCTGGTTTTGCAAGCAACTTTCTATGTTTTTTTCCTTCTATCTTATACATTCCTCATTTACGCTCGTATTTCTTATCTGCTGCTTAGTTTGAATTCTACATTTGAGTTTAAATATTGCTAGTGAGGAAGTGAGTTCTGGAATGTGATTTTGGAGGTTATCTGCACAAGGTTGTAAGTAAATTACGTCACTATCTTTTGTCATATGTTGTTAGTGTGCTTGAGGTTATCTGCTGCTAATCTTTCCCGATCTGATAAATTTGGCCTGTGGCTACATTTCCCATCTCTTTATGTAATTTCCCATTTCTTTCTGCATATTTCCAATTCCTTTCCTGCAACTCTAGTCTTCAAGAATATAAAATTTAGTAAGGGAACCAACCCTCTTTGGAGATTGGTCTGGGAGACATTTCTTTCTCCCAGCATTTCAATGTTGGCCGGGTCTAGGGCACATTTCGTATAAAATCCTTTCCTGTGGCAGATTCATCACCAACAGGTATGTCTTGACATTTTTTTTGTGGAAGGAATTATCACAAAAATGATTTGGAAATACTATAGAAGGATATCATGCAATGTAGCTACTTTTAAAAAATGACTACCCCTTAATGTTTGCTAATTTCATCAATTAGTTATACATGTGAAAAGGAAAAAATAGAAAGATCTTGTCTACTTCTAGTTACTACAAGTTAATCTTGCTTGGAAATCAGAATGACCAAATGATCCAAAGATAAACATCATATACTAAGTGGGAACACAATTGGAAATTAATAGCATAATTGATGGGTAACACTGCAAATAATTTGTTAACCACAAGATCATAATAGATGAAGAGGGATATTAATAGATATTTTGCCTTACATGGTTTAGGATGAATGTTGTAGCTTACTTGAGTGGGTGATATCATTTGTCTTCATACCTAACCATTATGACAAGTTGTAATACCATGAGCATGTATGAATTTGCACCCTCTATGTGTATGAAGAGGCTAGTAGAGTAGTTAGAAACGATTAGGATAGACTATAGTTAATTTTATTTTATAAATTTAACTTAAATCAATGGAAGTTTACTTTGAATAGTTCAAATCTTATATCATTTTATAGGAAGAGGTCCAAGACTTGATCATTAAGGAAGGGCCCAATCATGTTGAGCAAGTGGTAGTGATTTTCTTCCATTCATTTTATTTCATGATAATATGTTCTATAATTTATTTCCTTTAGTAGCTATAATTTGTTTTCTTTCTTGTAGTTATATTATTTATCTTTTTATAAATCTAATTATTTATCCTTTCTAAAGAATTATTTTTTATTTTAGAATAGTTCTAATTTTAGAAACTCAATTTAGTATTCATCCTTTGATTCGATTTAGTTTTCTAATTTATCACATTTGTTCGTGTTTAATTATATTTATAAATTTAGCTTAATTCTATTCCATTTATCAATTACAACTAGATTAATTTACTCTTTTTCAAAGTGCATATGTCTCAAAAGATGAATTAGATTTTCTTATTCCTAAAATTTGAATCTAGATTCTATTTTTAGTAAACATAGATTTAACTTTCCTATTTAGTTATGTACTTTGATTAGTTTCCCTTCTATAGCATAGTTAATTTTTTTTCAACACATCAATTTTAGCAAGTGTAGAATAGTTTCAATTCTTGTTAATTTATTTTTAAAAATGTAACTTAATTTTTCCTTTAAGTTCATTTGAATTTCATAAAAGTAAATTGCATTTAATTATAATATTTTTCAATTCTACAATAATAATCACTCCACAAAATGGTTGGTTGCTGCAAGAACTATTCAGGCGGGAGCTCTGAAATTCAAATTTCGAAGGGCGGGAAGGAATTTTTTCAAAATTTTGGAGTGCACGAGGATGGTGGTAAGGATGGGGTCAAGGATGGTCAGGTTGTGCTTCCTGCGGGGGCTCCTGAGAGTGGTCAATCTTCTGATAAATCTACTAAAAAGGTTGCTACCTTTTGGGGTGATGAACCACCCGACAAAGGATCTTCTCTTGGGCCCCCTTTGGTCAAGGGACCCACTGGTCCGAAACCCTCTTTTTCTAATGTCATTGGAGGAATTTCATCTGTTCCCACTCCTCTTCCTACCCCCCTTGGAGACAGTGGGGAATAAAGTTAAGATTCCTTTGAGCTTAGTTTCCAATTATTTATCTCTGGAATCATTTTTCCTTGTCAAAAAAATTGTGGGTGGAAGGCCTGATTTAGACACTATCAAAAGATGGGATTTTTCCAAATGGAAAGCCAATGGATGTTTGGAAATCATTGGGCTTTCCAATACCTTTTTTGGAATCTGTCTCAACAACCAGGAGGATGCAAACCGAATCCTTACCGATGGCCCCTGGTTCTTGGGTAGGAAAAGTGTTTTTCTCATGAAATGGTCTCTTGAATTTGATCCTGATACACAAAGCATTAATTATGCTCCGATTTGGGTTAGGCTCCCAAATATTCCCTGGCATCTCTGGCATGAAGACATCCTTAGAGCTATTGCTAAAACTATTGGGGATTTAGTGGCCATTGACCATGCTACTTTAGCCAGATCAAGGATGATTGTTGCTCGTATATGTGTCAATGCTAATCTGGACTCGGCTCTCCCCACCTTTGTGGAATTGGAATATGAGTCTTTCTATAAGAAGTAGGCCATTGAATATGAGAACAAGCCTCCTTTCTGCATTGAATGCCAAACTCAGGGACATCTCAAAGCTCAATGCCCTACTCTAAAGGCTCAGGAAGAAATAGCTGCTAAAAAGCAAATGAATAATATTCCTTTTTCCAAAGTTGAGAAAAAATATATCCTTCTTCCAAAGGGATTTTTTCCATCCGATCAAGAACCAAAAGTCTCAAGGAGGGACCTCACATGAGCCACAAACTGCTACTGACAAAGGCAAAAAGGTTTCCACTTATGGTCAAGATCTGAACAAAAGGGAGGTAAGTTCCTTCTTTGCTCTTCCTAATAAATATCAACTTTTGTCTAATTTACCTTCTGGGGATGTCGAGACTGATTTGATTTCTCAGAACCCTAGCCCTATCTCAAATCCTTCTTCTTCCCCTGTTCATGAAATTAGATAGGAACTTTCCCCTATTCATTCCCCTCTTAATGGGATGCCTAATAATTCTCCTAAGAATGGGGTCTTAGGTCATGATTCCCCGATAAAATCTATTGAGCCTTTTCCTAAAAGTTCTACTGATATATGTGCTCAGAACCGCATTGAGGAAGTTGCCATCCCTTCCTCTCTCCTTGAATCCTCAAGCCCTGTGATTCAAAAAATTAATCCTCACAATTTTAGTCCAAAGCATACCAAAAGTCATAAAAAATCTCCGATTGATTGTGGGGGTGAGAAAAATAAGGGCAGACCTTCCAATGCTGACCACTGGAAGCAGGGATTAGAAGATGATATTGCTAATGGCATTCAAAAAACCCTATTTTCTACAGGGATAAATCAGAGTGAAGATGATACAAAATGCACCAAACCTCCCCAACCTCAAGGAAAGGGAGGCAAAAGAGTTATCAAATATTCCAAATGAAAATCCTCTCATGGAATGTGAGAGGTCTTAATGGCATGGCTAAATAGAGGCTAGCCAAGTCATTGAGAAAATAAATCAATCCTTCTATTTTTCTTTTGCAAGAAACCAAAGTCGGAGACACCTTTGCCAAAGTTATTTGTAATAATGTATGGAAGAATAGTGAATCCATTTTTTGCAATGCAAGGGGGGCTTCTGGAGGACTCATATGTCTTTGGAATCCTGCTCTCCTTGAGGGCAAATTGATCCATTCTAATGAAGAATCTGCTAGTATTATTTTTTTGATAAAGATTCCAATTCCCCTTGGGTTCTTACCAATGTTTATGCTCCAAATTCTATCCCAGGTAGATCCAAGTTGTGGGAAATTATTTCATCAATTAGGAATGCCTTTTCAAACCTTCCCTAGATCCTTGTAGGGGATTTCAATACTCCTTTGTTTCCTTCTGACAAAAGAGGAGGGATAGGTTCCTTTACAAAGAGTATGGATGATTTTCAAGATTTCATAAATCATAACAACTTGATGGATGTAAACCTTAAAGGAAATTAGTTTACTTGGTCTAATAGAAGAAGTGGTACTCAACTTATTCAAGTAAAACTTGATAGAGTTTTGTTTTCTCAGGAAGCCACTGCTAATTGGGGGGATGCCATTCTTCAATCACTTCTCAAAATTGGGTCTGACCATAGTCCTATTCTCCTAGATACTAATAATCCTAAAATATTCATAATCCCTTTCAGATTTGAAGCAATGTGGATGCAACATCCTGATTTCAGAGATAGAATTATTCAGTGGTGGCAAACATATTTTCAAGGATCACCTTATTTTAGATTGGGTCAAAAGCTCAAATTGGTCAAAGAAAATCTCAAGATTTGGAATAGGGATATCTTTGGAAATATTTTCCAAAACAAACAAGAAATTAAAAATCGTCTTGCTGCCATTGAGAAAGACATCCAAGAAGGCCAATACTATATTGTTGAAAAAAGAAGAGAGGAAAAGGATCTCCTATCCCAGTATCATAATATCCTCCAGTATGAAGAAACATTTTGGAGGCAAAAATCTTGATCCATTTGGATTAGGGAAGGAGACTCCAATACAAAAATTTTCCACATTTCTACGATGAGAAAAAAAAGCAATAACAAAATTAAGAAAATTCTTTGCCAGGATGGAAGAGTTACTTCTGACATAAAGGAGATTAGAGCTGAGGGTATTTCTCATTTCATGCAATTACTTGAAGATCTATCGACTTCTAACTCTGGCGAAGCCAAGGATTTCCTCCTCCAATTCATTCCTCATTCTATTTTTGAGGATATCAACTCCAAATTAATTTTTGGCCTTTTTGATGAGGAAATCAAACATGCTCTGTTTTCCATGAAACCAGATAAAGCCCTGGGTCCTGATGGTTTCTCTCCTAGATTCTTCCAGGCCTTTTGGGATTTCATTGGTTCGGATGTGTGTGAAGCTATCAAGGAAATTCAGAATTCTAAAGTTATTCCTCATAGTTTTAACTCCACTTTTATTGCCCTCATTCCAAAAAATCCTAACGCCAAATATTTCAATGACTTCAGGCCAATTAGTCTCTGCAACGTAGTTTACAAAATTCTAACCAAGGCCTTAGCTAATAGAATGAGAGATGTCATGCCTATCATTATTAACCATTATCAAGGAAGTTCAGTCTAGGGTAGATCCATCCTTGATGGTATTATCTCTGTTCATGAAGCCCTTCACTCAACTTCCTTCACCAAAAAGGTTGCTTTCCTCTTAAAATTAGACATGAATAAAGCTTATGACAGGTTGAACTGGGACTTCCTTCTGGCAGTTCTATCCAAATTTGGATTTCATCAAGATTGGATCAATTTAATTAGAGGGTGCATTTCTTCTACCTGGTTTTCTATTTTAATAAATGGTTCTCCAGCAGGTTATTTCACTAGCAGTAGAGGATTGAGGCAAGGAGACCCCCTTTCCCCTCTCCTCTTCATCATTGCCATAGAAGCCCTTGGGAGATCTATTCATGCAGCTATACAGTCAGGTCTTATTACTGGTATCAAGGTTACATCTCAAACTACACCTGTCACTCATCAACAATTCGTTGATGATACTCTTCTTTCCACTTTTGCTTCAGTGGCCGAAGCTAAAGTCATTAAGCATATCCTTCTTCTTTATGAGGAGGTCGTTGGGCAAAAAGTTAATTTTCAAAAAAGCAAATTATATTTTCTTAACACTCCTTTGAGAAGATAAATTAATATTACCAACATCCTAGGGTGTGCCATTTCCTCCTTGCCTGCCACTTATCTGGGTTTACCTTTGTTTGTGGGTAATGCTAATGAACATCTATGGGACAATGTCATTGAAATATTTCAAAAAAAGCTTTCCTTTTGGAGAGGTAATTTATTATCCCAGGCTGGAAAAGCTATCTTGACCATGGCCTACTTACAGAGTATTCATGTTTACTTCCTTTCAATTTTCAAAGCACCTGCTAAAGTTTACCAAAAAATTGAACAGATCCAAAAGCATTTCCTCTGGACAAGAGCCGAAAATAAAAATAGATTCCATCTGGTTGCTTGGGAAAAAGTTTGCAAGCCCAAGGATCAAGGGGGAATAGGGCTTAGAAGAATACACATGTTAAATTCTGCTCTTCTTGCCAAACAAGCATGGTGTTTAATTTTAGGAGATCATGCAGAGTGGGTCAAAATCACAAGAAGGAAATACCTCCAAAATTTTGATTTTTTATATGGAGAAATCCCCCCTTCTGCATCCACCTTTTGGAAATCCATTTGCTCTGTGAGACAACTTCTAAAAAAAGGCTTAAGGTGGTAGGTTAGTGATGGGAAATCCGTGCACTTTTGGGAAGACAGGTGGTTAGGTGATCGCCCACTTCTTCAGGTCCCAGGATTCAGATTGCTCAAAGAGTTTACTGATCCTCTTTTTGGCACCAAAGTTGTTGACTTCCTATCCACTTCCAATGGGACCAGATCTTGGAAAAGGATCCATCATCCTAATCTGGCAGCTGAAATATCTTCACTTGAAGCCTTTTTATCTTCCTTCCCTATCCCTTCTGAGGCCTCTTGTGACCGTCCTATTTGGGAGCCCACCGACTCAGGAGATTTCTCTATCAAATCTGCTTATCATTTATCCTTATCCCTAGCAGAGGTGTTTATTCCTTTCAATCTAGTGTGGCTTAAACATTTGACTCCAAAGGTTGCTTTTTTTCATGGCTAGCCATTCAAGATAGAATCCTCTCTATTGAAAATCTTATTAAACGTGGCATTCCCCTCCCTAATAGATGCTTCCTTTGCCTTGTTGATTGGGAATCCACGACCCACCTTTTTCTTTTTTGCCCCTACTCTAGGTCCATCCTCAATAATATTTTCCTCAAGTTCAATATCAGTTGGGCTTCTCCTCCTTCTATTGTTGACCTTTTCACCCAATGGCCTAACCCTTTTAAAAATCCTTTTCTCAAAGGCTTCTGGAGTTTTTGCCTTCATCACTATTTATGGTAGATTTGGCTTGAGCGCAATAGGCACATTTTTTCTAAGGAAGCCAGGGATTTTGAATTTATTTCTAATAGAATTTTATTTTTTTCTAAGGAAAACTCTTTGATTGCCCCTTTTGATACTTCACCTATTCCCTTTTTTGAAGCTTCCTTACTCCAATCCTTTAACATTTCCTTGGAAAATCTTCGTCCTGCCAATCCTCAAGGTTCCAGAGTCAACATCAAATGGAATCCCCCTCCTTTGGGGTGGGTCAAACTCAATTTTTATGGAGCTGCTAAAGGAAATCTAGGAAGAGCTGGCATTGGGGGTATTCTCAGAGATCATCAAGGAAATTCTATTTTTGCCTTTGCAGAACCTTTAGGGGATCAATCCAACCACTTTGCAGAAGCAAGGGCACTATGGAGAGGATTACAATTCATCAAACAGGTCCCAGGAAAAGTCATCATCGAAGGAGATTCTTTGAATATCATCAACTACCTAAAAAATTCCAAATCACTAGGTTGGAAAATCAGGAATCTAATCGAGGAGGCCAGGAAAATTTTGTCATATCAATAGGAAGTCATAGTTCAACATGCCTTCAGGGAAGCTAATGTTGTCATTGACAAGTTGGCCAATATTGGTGCCTTTGTCCCAGGGATGTTGACCTGGATGGACACTCTCCCCCGTGATGTCAGTGAACTTGCTAGGTTGGATTTAAATCTCACTCAACAAAATGAATTATCATCACTCCACATGTGATCTACAACTTATTTGGCCCTCGACTCTGAGGAGAAGTAATACCATTGGCCCTCATGTCTTCTACATTGCGGTTGTTGTTATAATCATTTTCATTACCAAAGTCTTCTCCATTAAGAAATTTATCTTCCCTAGGCTTCCCCATTTTTGGAGCCTCATCTTGGAAATATTTCCTTCCCATTTTTCCACCAAGCGGTACTTATTCCCCATACTCATTACTCATGCCACCACTTTTTTTCTACTAGATTTTACCTGGGATTTAAAATTTTTCGTGCCAAATGCTTTTTCCTCCATCATTTTACATGATCTTGGGTTGTTCTTCCACGTGTGTACCCCTTCTACCTGCTCGTGACCCTTCCTTATTCTGCGTCCCATTCGCATGGTTCCAAGAACTGTTCTATTCCCTGCTTGGTCATGCTTTTCAACTCCTTGGGTTTCTGAATTTATCTTTGATTTTTCTATATTCAGATTCCCAAGTGTCCCTATTTGTCAACTTCTCCATATCTCAGCACATATTTCTATTTTCGCCATTGATCCTGTCTATCGAAAAATCTTCCTCTGTAGAATCTGTAACCTTTTGATTTGTTCTGTCTGGTTTTTTAGTTTCCCTAGATGAAGATCTTGTGTGAGAAGTCTTGTGAAAGGTTTTCTAAAATGTTCACTTTCGCTTTGGTGCTTTATAAGCTCTGCTAAGATTCTGATCTGGTCTTCTCCTGCTCTTCCTCTTATCCTCTGTTCCATTTTCAAAAACCCTAGTTCCCTTCTTCTGAAAGTCATCAGGATGTGTTTTGTTGAGCCAGACACCTATTCCATTGAGCCCATCGCTGAAGCTATCCTCAATGATAGAGGATTAGTTCCTTTTTTCAAGATGTTTTTTGGGACTGATTGGGATGCCAGTATGGCTTTTGCTTCAACATGGGAAGATGGAGTTGTCATCATTCACGAAGTTGATTTCCTGGTGAATGTAGAGCTTCTTGCAGAACTGATAGGACAACTTGTTGTTGGTCGCACTGTGAGAAGGAACAAACACAACTGGGAAGTGGAGATTAACCAGTTTGAACCTTCATCACCAATCAGGAAGCTTATCAAGAAGGGTTTATTTCGCAAGGATCTACCTACACCATGGAAGGAGGTAATGAAGCCAATCATGCAATACATTACTGTAGATGATCCTGAGTCCCAACTCTATAGTTTCCACCTTTCTTTTGTGAATCATTTCAGAGATGCAAAATTTCTCAATATTCCAGAATTCTTGTATTTGTCCATGGATTATACTATAACTTCAACCCATGCCAAGAAGGAGGAAGCTTGGCCTTCTCACCAGGGCCTGTTCAAGGTCCTTTATGCTTATCTGCTATAGAAATTTCCTAAAGGAAATATTACCATTCAGGAAAACACAGAGGAAGACACTTCCTCCACACCTCCCTCTAAGATGAGAGGTGCCAAAATAAAGGGCAAGGAAGTTAAATGCCAGGGCTCTCTCAGTGCTAAGAAAAAGGTTAAGGTGGAATTTACTCCCACAAGGAGTTCCCAGTGGCTAAAGAAAAAATTTTCTCAGAGCCCTAAGAAGGTTAAGGAAGAGGGTGAGGATGACCCCAATGACCCCGTTGAAAAATATCTGCAAAAATTAGTAATCCAAACCATGTCTGCTACCATTGCCCATCTGGAGACCTCCTGGGATGCTATGGGGAAAGCCATATCACAATTGAAGGAGTAAAGAAATGCACTTAATTTATTATTTTTCTGTGACACCTTCGATGAGGAGGCCCCTGTGAGTTTTGCTACTACTGGCAAATCCAAAGCAAAGGAGGATGACGTCATTGAAATCGTAAAGGAAGTCTTCAAGGAAGTGCCCAAGGATGAAACCAAGGAAGGTGAATAGGAAACTACTGAAGCACCTACCATGGAGTAATTGCCTTCCCTACTACTATTGTTGACCCTTTGGGGTTTCCTCTCCTTTTGGTCTTACTTTGTTAGTCTTTGTGTTTTTTCTTGTTCCTCTAAGGATGCATTTTGGGCTTTTCTCGCATCCTCTTCTCTTTTCTGCTTCCCTAGGATGCATTTTTTTTTTCCCCGCATCCCTTTATTTTGTGTTGTTCTAAGGTGTTGGGGCGCCTTTCAAATGCCCCCTTAATGAAAATTATTAACTTACCAAAAAAATATTTTTCAATTCTACAAAATAGCTTAAATTATTTTTGTAGCAATATGATTACATGTTAAGACATTACTTTTTGTAGCAAACCACTCCATACAAAGTAATTAATTTCTCTTCTAGTACATTTTTCTTTGAATACAATTTTATGTTTCCATGGGAATAAAAAGATAAAAACTAATTCATCGAAAATCACAACACTTGACTACTAGAAGAAGAACAAACCACCCTTAGATGTTCATTAATATACCTCATTGAAACTATGTAAATTATTATAACCATATATTTATAAAGAACAAAGTGGACCCATAATTTTTTTGTGCCATTGATAGGGATGGTGTAAATGCATTTTCAAGTTAAAGGATATCGAGGTTGAAAAATGACTTTTTATTTTCTTTGCAATAAAATATAAGGATGAATGAATAAGAGGAAAGAATCCCTAGGGATATTATTTTTGTAATTATAAAAAACTAAAATAGGTGGATAAGGAGGTTTATCAAATTCATCTATAGAATAAGAAAGCAATTGAAGCAAACAATAGTAAATATTCCATTGTTGATCAAACTTCTATGGTATAAAGGCTTAGTGGACTGCTTCCGATTACAAAACAAATTTCTACAATAGGATATAGTATTTTCATTGGGAGAATTAGACTAGAAGGAATTTTAATCATATAATAAAAATAGGTAGAGGATACCTAATTTTTAAAATAATGGAGAATCCTCACTTGGTAAGACACCTCAAAAAAATTATATTAGTTATGGTGGACTCCCTAGGCTTATAAGATGGATATTGTAGAGGGATAAAAAATACCCTACTGTGTATTATTCTCTGTTGGATCTACTGGGAGCTAAGGTGACTGCATGGGTATGTTAATTACTCTACACTATTGGACTTGGGTGATTGGAGGGTTCACTAGGAATGGTTTATGGACTCACTCCAAGTTTGAGGTGGAAATATTTGATGTGTTTATTTGAACAAGCACCTATGTTTGGCCTTACTAATAACTAAGTTATGAATAATAAAAGAACAATGCCAGGCAGGTAGTAGTGCAAGCAAACAAAAAATATCCCTAGAATGATTTTCATTTCGATGAGAACTAAAACCTAGTTTTACAAATAAGTATGTATCTTCCTTTTAATCAAGGGTTTAAGAGAATGCACAAACAAAATTAACCTAAGATGCAAAACTAAATGCTTTTCTTTATTAATGTCTAGAAATAAAATCACTCACACACACAAACACACACACATATATATAGATATATATATTCCTTTTATTTATGATCTAAATTTAAAATTAAAATAAACAAAGACACCCAAAAAATAGCCTAAAGATCTAAAAAAGCACTTACTCGATTTGGTGGTTGATCATAGCTTAAAAATTATTTCTAGATATATCCAACAACTTCAAACTTGTAAAATAAGCTTAAAACCCTTCAAAAATTGATCAATGTTTGGGGGCCTACTTAGGATGCTACGTGACAAAACTTGGAGGTACAACAACAATATCCTCTTTGGTCCTTTTAGGTGATCGTTCAAAAGTAAAAATGATTGTTGACCTTTAGGGAACAAACACAACAATATATGACAACATAAAACAACAAAAATAGAATGCTAAAATAATGAATGCAATTAAAACAAACATGCAAATAGAGACCTAGGGTTTTGCAGATAAAAATTTATCCCCAAGTTAACTGTAACATAATTGGAATCCCAAAAGCATTGGGAATAAATTCAAAAATAAAAAAAAATGGGTAAAACCAAGGATTTCATTGAATTCATGCCCCGTAAGGGTGGGGCACAAATTCACACAAGAAGGCTAAAAATTTGATTTAATGGCTATAAATACAATTTAATACTAAAATTAGATGATCTACAGTAAAACAAATGCAAAGAAACAACCTGATAAGCCTATGGGGGAAGCAAGAGCAAAGGTGGAAGACCTCTCCTTCTAGAAGATAAATTTATCATCAAGGCTTCTCTGCTTGATTGTCTTCAACAACAAAATCATCAAGCTCACCAAGAGTAGAACATTAAGTCTCAAGAACACCAAGAATCAGATCTTTCTTACATCACTTAGAAAAAATTTCCTTTTAGGTCTCATTGATCTCAAAAAGGGAGTCCAATACTCTTATTTATAGGAGGTTTGGAGGAGGGAAATATAGAAAAAAAAAACAACCTTAGCCAAAAGCCAATGCCCTAGAGGTTGGCTTAAAATTAGGGCTTTTTGAGAAATTAGAAAATTTTGCCGAATTCACACCCTATCTTGGAGAACCACAAATTTGGTAAATCCAAGGGGAAAAGAAAAAGAAAAAGGGAGAAGATGGCCCAAACTTGCACCTAGTAATTTTGAGGGACTTCTTAGGGATCCTAAGGGAAAATGACTCATTTAGATGGGTCAATTTTCCATGTCTACATTTTACCTCCTCTTTGATGCATATATGGCCTAGTAAATACATTAAAGAAATATGTAGACACCTACAATCGAAGAATGATGAACATAAAAAAGGATGTATGGTTTAGAAGAAGGGGTGGTGCAAAAATGATTTCATTCCAGACACTTTAAAATTTTACATGCAAAATGAGGCATCAATGACATTACACCTCTAAGGTTGAGGTGCCCCCTTGAGCTTAAGAAGGAATGCAATATTCTCAAGGAAACTCAAAAAATATAGACGTAAAAGAAAAGAGAGAAAAAAACAAAAAAGAGAAAGATAAGAAGAGAGGAGAGAGAAAAATAGGGAACAAGAAGAGGGAGGGTAAAAATAATTTTTTTTTCATTGTATGAGAAGGAGAAAAGGGGATCTAGAGAAAAATACAAATGGTTCTTCCCACACATCATTCAAATTTGTGAGGGGTGAGGATGACACAACAGTGAAGCAAGCATGGGTAAGGACTAAAACCCTTCCTCTAGACTAGGCTAGACTAGGATTTAAGTGATTTTTTACATTTTTTGTCTTTTTTAGAAGAAATCATAGTGCATGACCCGACACAAATTCAGGGGTCAATTGTGAATTTGGTTGGAACTTGGTGGCGATCAAAGTCATACCCAATAAAATACAGGGCATGAATTTTCCCCATGTAATAACGTGGCACAAATTCGATGAAAGGAGAAGAAATATAAAAAGATAAGAAAAGAAAGAGAAGAGATAAAGAAATAGAAAGAGAGAAGAGAGAAGAAAGAAAACCAAGATTTGATTATATTGCTTATGCTTTGATTTGCATTTATTTAGATGATGATAAAATTGATTAATTTTTTCTTAATATTTTTTTTTGCAGTATGACGTACTAGAGAGCAAGGAGTGACATTCGATCTCCTTAGAGGAAGCACTATGACAACTCACAACAGTGAAGTGAGACACACTACAAGTAATGGGGCTAATGTATCTACCAAAGATACCCTAGGTTAAAATTAATAGGGTGCTACTATTGGCATTGGTGGAGAGGTGGTATCTTGAGCCTCCATATTTCAATTTCCCATAGGGGATATAACCATCACATTAGAGGATGTGTGGCACATCTTCTGCATCCCTATCAATGGGAGAGTAGTTTACAAAGCACAAGTGTGATGGAAAACATTGCAAATATTGTTGGGGGATTGAACCCATGAGATCCAACAAAGTGGAATTCACATAGATGAGCTACCAAAGCGATATGGAGCAGATGCTTAGATGATTGTAATTTGTGGGGTAGTGGTTAGGTTTCTAGTGTGCCATACCAGTAGGTGACACCTACTATGGACACTAATAGTAGTAGTGGTAGACATGCAGGACCAATAGGTGTGATTCTCATAGGGTCCATATGTGTTGAACCGTATATACAGGATATTGTATAATATTATGTATAAACAACACACAAGGCTAGTGTGTACAACCTTGCTCTAGGTGTGGTGCTAGGAGAACATGATAGTTTGAAGACCACATACACTTCTAGGGCCATTTCCCAACCCATAGTAGGAAATAGTATACACATGGGAAAAATACCTAGAGCAATTATAGAGGACCTATGGAGGTATCTTTCCATTAGAGAGGCAAGTAATAGATGAGTTGTGGGACCACATGATTATATGGAAACCATGGTTTCTACACCTTGTATGGGCTTAGGATGGATTCAATTTGGTGAGATTTTAGAGGATCCAATGGGTTATCATTGAGAATGGTGAGTGGGAGTTATATTGGTTTGATCGAGTATAGTTCTAGTTCGACAACCTACAGGAGATTTTAGACCACAAGGATTACTGGTCTAGATAGGTACAAGGGGATCCACCAAGAGTTGTAGGGGACCCTTATGTGTGTAGATGGGTGAAGGAGGACCTAGATGATCTAGTATATGTTGATACAAGGGTGGATCATGTTAGGGTGGTGCTCGGGTATAGGAGGTGGTACAAGGGTGTTATGTACCAAGGATATTCCCACTAGTACCATTGTAGAGATGTTAGGTCATGACCTGATGAATATAACTAGCCTTACAAGAGGTCACTCAATGCACCATTGAGTGGTGATAGAGGGCTCAAGCCTAAGGCAAGCATGGGTACAAGTAAAGGTACATATAGTGATGATAATGAGGACAACCATCACCCTCTCAGGCTCAAAGGGAGGGGGACATTAGGAGTTAACCCCAAAATGGTAGAGGCCAAGCCAAGTAGGATGGTAGGGGATGCCTCTACATCAATGATAGTGGGACCTAGTGGGACTGTAGGTCATGGAGACCCAAGGAGGGAGGCAAAGGCATTGTAGGCCTAGATAGTGGTCATGTAGAGGGAGATGGACCTACTATGAGAGGATAGGTCCAAGAGGATAGAGGGATTGTAGAGTGTCTTGAGCATGTAACTCAAGATCAAGATGCAATAAGGGTTGAGGTAGGTTGCCTTAGGGGAGAGATGAGCAGGTTGGAGTAGGAGCGATAGTAGGCTTGGGTGGAGGGGATGGCTATCATCACCAACAACTAGTAGGACAAGGGGGTCATCCTACTATTGGAAAAGTTACAGAGGGTGGGGGATAAGGTTATGCACAATGGTGAATATTAACAAATTGGGTGAATGTTAGGATTTGTAAAATTGGAAATTGGCTAATATGAGGATCCTCGATGTTGGCTTATTCACCTAAAATTTTTGGGATCAATTGTTTCTTAGGGTCAATTTGCCACAATATATATCCAAAAATAGTCATATTTGTACTCGTTGAAAAGATCCTTTTGAGCCTGATCTAATGGTGGTATGTTTATGAAGTTATAAAGTGATTTAATTTACCCCAAAGATGACCTTAATTTTTAGAGATTCAAATACTCCCAAATTTTGGTGTGAAGATGATTGATTTGATTTGCTTAGAATTCACTTTGATTTCAATTAGGATTCACCATTTTTTACAAGTACATTTTAGGTCCAACCCCTTATACATAACTCTAGTGGGGGAGAGGCTAGAGGCATATTTATGGAGGGAGATCTTCTATCAAACTTTGTATTTATAGGCAGTTCCAATGAAGTAGAGGATGCATTCGTCATCATCCTTATAGATATAAGGGTGATTATAAATTTATATCATGGACTATTTTATGGTTTATGAACATACCTCCACCCACACAACCTCCAACAAGTGGCATAAATGATACTGGATCACTGAGCTAGGGTTAGGATTGGAGTAACGTACCAATTTTAAGTGTGGCATGCATCCTTGGGGATGATTGAGTGTGTTGGGCTTGGACTGTGGTGCATCAACCAAGCTGATGTGTACACTCTAGCTTTTGAATAACATCATACCTCATTTTGATGTATATGTATTTATCATTAGTGCTTTCATGTTTGATTATGTATGAACGAGTTAAATGAACTTAACTATTGAATGCATGAATAAACTAAAATAATGCAATGCATGATGTGAGGAAGTTAACTTTTGAATGAAATGCATGAATGGATGAGGAGATAGATATAAAAATTTTATGGAAGAAAGAAGAAAAGGAAAAAGAAATAAAAGCAAAGCTCTATCCAAATTCACACCCTGTAAAAATGGACCGCAAATTTTTAGTAGAGAGAATCCGTGCTCCATATGGATAGGGCAAAAATTTGGAAAAAAGAAGAAAATGAAGAAGAAAATATGGAGGAGAAGGTCAACAAAGGGAAAATACAACAAAAAGGCGCTTAGAGTATGGAATTTGAGTCAACTTATACTGCAAGGGATCAGTGTGATCAAACATACATAAACTAAACAAAAATTAAAAAAGGGTCAAGTGGGACCTTGTAAGAATGTATGCTTGTAAATGGTTGAATGAAGGCTACCCATTGCTAGTGACCATGAAGCTATCCTGTAAGGGTGTAATGTTTGCTAGAAAATAACTAGTGTGGAGTGATACCCGCTATTAGTGTGATTCTTGATAATGGTTAGTGTTGGAGAGATACCCACTAGGATGTATACTAATAAATGGCCAAATAGAGGTTGAACCTCGATGGTGACCGTGAAGCTATCTCTTATGAGATTTAATGTTTGATTGATTTTCCAAAAGGAGTTTAACCCAATAGGGGTTTGGTGTGTGCAAAATATGAGTCAGTAAAGCAAAGCACAATAGAAAATATACATGTGTGTGCATGTGTTAAACAAAATAAGATAGAAGAATGAGAGAAGCAAGAAGGAAACATCAGTGTGTATGTGTTATTTTTGAAATTCCAAAAGTTAAGAGATGTGCATAAGATATTCAGTGGTTGTATGAACACCATAAATGATATTCGTGCAATATCTACCCTATCCCATGAGGATCCCTTAATGATTGAAATATCAAGAAGGAATATTTTTGAGCAAAATAATATGAACAAACAAAACAAGCAACATGTATCCTTTATCTTGGAGAAAAGAAGAAAAGTTTAAAAACTTGCAAAGGAAAAAATATATACAAGAGATGAAGAACTATATCCCTTGGCTTGGAGATATTTTAATTATTGAGACTTTCAAGGTCAAGGAATATATGAGAAAAGAAGAGAAGAAAATAAAATGTGCAAATGCAATGATGAAAAATCCATGGATATGTACCCTAGGTTAGGGGTTTTATAAACATTATTGACTTAGTATGGGTGTGATGCATGTGATCTAGAACCTAACTAGGTTTCATCACTTACCTCATTGTGAAGTCCCCAAGAATCTATATGATCAAGCAGTAATGCAAGTATGATCAAGCAACAAAGTAGCTATATGACAAGTAAAGATTTAGGGTGGAACAAAATATTAGGTAATTCATGCAAAATATGATAGAAAATCATGCAATATGAACAACCAAAACAAAAGCAGGATGAAGAGCGATGATGTAGAATCATGCATAATATTATTTTAAGTGCATTATGTTCATTGGTTCTTCAAGTTTTTTACCATCTAATGTTGCTAGGTGATAGGCTCCTAAGCCAAACATGGTCGTTATGACAAAGGGGCCTATCCAATTGGGCTAAAACTTGCATTTTATATTTTATTGAGCATTTGTGTTCTTTTGGTTTTCCTTGAGAACAACATCCCCAACCTCAAAATAATGAGTGTGAACTTTCTTAGAGTAAGATCACTTGAGCCTATCTTGATAGGCTTGAAGATGATCTAAGGCATCAATGCACTTCTCATCTAGCAACTCCAATGGGTGCAAATGATCTATACAAAAATTGACACACGCTTTGATGCTACTATATTTCTTAGATACTAGAACGATGACACAAGGGACTAACTCCTCAAAAGAAAAGTCTATGATGGAGGAAATATTCATGAGCCACGTCATAAATAGTATACCCCTTAGCATATTATTTGGAAGTTGCTAAATGAAAGTTGGCACATAATTTTAATATGAAATTCTTTTTAGCAACAAGAATGATGACTCCTAATTACTTAGGATCTAGAGGAGACATAGGAATAGGTTCCACTTGAGAAGTAGAATACTCAACATGGGTAACACAAGGGACTGAACCATCAAAGAAGAAACCATTTTGGAGGATATATTCATGATCCCTATCATAAATGGTATCCCTTTAAACATAATCCCCTAGGGTTTCAACTAGCTCAGGGTGCACCAAGGTTATCACATTTTAAAATAGAATATTAGAGGGAGCAGGTGGTCCCTCATCTTCATTACTCCACTCCAAGCCATGATGATCCAGAAATTTATCTTAAGTTATAAATTGATCATCATCAGTTGGTAAGAGTTGGTTTTTTTGGGAATGTAACCTATGCCACACCACCTAGGCCAAATATCAACTTCCAAAGGCTCTTGAATACCTTTCTATCATGTTAGCAAACCCTTTCCTACATATCCCATACTAGATAGGATTTTCTTAGGAAGTGGATAATCATTGGATAGATAACAATAGGAAAATGTTTGCTCTATAGGAAAGGTGTTGCTACCATGGATATTTTCTTAGAGGGATGTACCTACATAGATAAATATACACATGCCAATGTGTACTACTTCACCCTTTTTATGGGGTAACCCCATAGTTCGAGGTGAAGGTGGAAGCATGGCTAGATCTAGAAGAGGATTTTCATTGAGCAGGTTGATTTGATCCCATGATGATATTATGATATTATGATTGATGGTTCCTCATTTATTTTGAAATTTTCAAACTCCTTGGTAATATAAGAATTTTTATGAAGAGACACAGATGGAAAAAAAATGATACTATATTGAGCTTGCTCAACCATTGAACAATATTGAAATGGACGAGGGTCATCCAGAATAGTGATAACCTTATTTTTAAACTCATACTTCAAAAATTGATGAAGAGTATAAGGGACACCCCTCATGGCATGAATCCAAGGGTTTCCAAGAAGAATATTAAAATATGTTGGGTAAGATACCACATAAAACAAAGTATCTAAGATATTGGGTCCGATCCTAAGGGGAAGAGATAAAATATCGTAAGCTTCTTGAGATTCATTGTTGAAATGTTTTATGATGAAATTGTATTTTGTTAGATATTCCTCCTTTAATCCAAGATTTTGGAAAAACTTATAAGTGCATAGATTGAAGGAGGAACCATTTTCCACCAAGATTCTCTTGATAAAATTATCCTCGATGTATGCAGTGATGTAAAGGGGAGAATCCCCTTACAAATTTGAGGAAGGAAGATCATCATTATAAAAATATATATGATTAATACCAAGAGAACTTACAACATTAGATAGGTTACAAGAGGGAATATCTTGTGGGACAAATTGTTGGCTTAGAAGCTTCATAAAGGCTTACCTATGAATAGGAGAAGTCTGTAAAAGCTATAAGAGAGAAATATTGGTTGACATGTTACTTAACTATTTTTGAATGTCAAAGGAGACTTTTGGTTGTGGCTTCAACACTAAGGTTGGTTTTTCTACACTTGTGCTCCTTTTTTGGGTACTTTTGAGAACTAAAGGTGGTCTAGAGGGTTGGTTGGATGTAGAACTTATCTCCTGCTAATATTGTTGAGCTGGTTGAGCTTGATCTTGTTGTCTTGTTGCAACTATTATCATACCAACCATATTATTGTAGGGAGGTGGCACATTATCATAAGAAACCTAGTTAGTTATATATTGTTGACGATTGGATAGGGTATTTTGGAATATCCCCATATCTTTATTAGTCCTAGGTGCCTATTGAGTAGGAGGTTGATTTATTGGAGGTTTGTGGTTAGGACCAAGTTGGAATTCTTCTATGACAATATGACCTTCATCTATTAAGTCATAAACCACATGTTTCAACCTCTTACATGAATGTGTCATATGCCCATCTACTCTATGATACTCATAATGTTGATCAAACTTATACCAAGTTGTTGTGGTATTGGCTTACCTTATGGGAGGCAAATAGATCATTTTAGCTTCCAAAATTTTCTTAAGGACTGGAAAAATAGGTTGGTTGAGTCTAATGAAATTACTTGGTGGGAGTTTTTAAGGCCTACTAAGTACCATATTTTGCAAGGTACTAGTAGCATTAACATTGCTGGTTTGTTAGTTATCTATTATATCATCACCAACTACATGCTTATTTTTATATTGGGTTTTCATGGTCCTTTCATCATCTCCCCTTAAATTTATTTCACCTCTTTGAATGAGATCACTATCTACTCTCTTTGCTAAATCTAATGCTTGTTCAAAAGAGGTAACAATTATTGTTTCCAACTCATATGAGATATGTTCTTGAAAATTTCTAATAAAGACCTCTAACATGTCTCTAGGAGGTAAGGTGTATTTTAATCATCCAACTAAAAATTCTCCATCGAGCCATAACTCTGAGAAAATTTCATCTTTATCTTTATTTTTAGCCCTCAGGACTATGGCCGCCGTATTTTTTATAGGAGTCATGTTTGGGCAGTTGATGGCAAGATCACTAACCTTGTCGTACATAATTTTTCTTCTCATATACTATCTAAGGATGAAATTGAACCTCTCATATTGGGATTAAAATTTCTTCCTACCCCTCCCCTAATGTCTAAGGAGTACATTATTAAGGAATTCTCTATTTTTTGCAGACGACTTAGACTTGAGTGGTTTTTTGGACCTAGATGTGGCTCCCCAAAACCCATCAAACCTATTGATCCCTTCCGTGTTCTTAACCCAGACTTCACTCCTTCTAAAATTTGTAGGCCCCTGGAAGACATCATTTAGTTGGGAGAGAAATTTATTAAAAATAAGCTCAATGTTGTCAACCCTATCCGTCCTCAAGATTTTCCCTCCCATATTTGGTCTGTCATCCGCTCTCTTGCTAATGATAACTCCATCATCATTAGACCTGTAGATAAAAACCTAGGTGTTTGTGTTTTGTCTCGTGATTGGTATGTCTCGGAAGGTTTTTCACAACTCTCAGATAAAAAATTTTATGCCTATGTTTATAATGTCCCTTGGTCAGACATATTTTTTCAACTTCAAGACTTGGTAAACATGGCCCTCCACAAAAATATTATCTCAGATAACCATTTTAAGTTTATGCTACAGATCAAACCCTCTTCTGCTCGTGTTTGTATTTTTTATTTACGCCCTAAAATTCATAAGCCTCAGCTTTTTGGGAGACCTATCTGCTCTCACTGTGGTTTTATGCTGTAATTTGCTTCGAAATGGCTTCATAACCTCCTTCTGCCCATTATTTTGGAACAAAAGAATCACTTAGTGGATTCCATATCCTTAATTAAGTATTTATGCATCTATTCCTTTCCTCAAGATGTAATTTTATTTTCCTTTGATGTTGAGAGCTTATATCCTAGCATCCCAACTACGGAAGGTCTGTTAGCTCTTCAATATTTTATGAAGGATAAATTTAATCTAGATAAGACAAACTTCATCATCCGGCTTGCAGAACTAGTGTTAACACAACACTACATGGAATTAAAGGGCAGAATTTATAGAAATATTAGAGGAAAAGCCATGGGGAGTAACTTTGCAGTAGTTTATGCTTGCCTGTTTCTTTGCCATCTTGAGAAGCAAGTTTTTGTTAATGTTTCTATGGACAATATTTTGTTCTATAAAAGATACATTGATGATGTCATTGGTGTTTGGCATGGCTCAAGGGAAAAACTTGATAGATTTTTGGTCACTTATGGATCTTTCTACCCGAGCATTAAAATATCAGCATCTATTTCAGATTCGGAAGTGACTTTGTTGGATACTATTTTTTTAAAGGACCTAATTTTGTTCATACAGGGATTTTATGTACAAAGTTGTTCCAGAAACCAATGAACGTCTATCAATACATTCCAGCTTCTTCTCATCATCCTGTCCACCAACAGAAGGCCTTCATTTTAAGTGATCTCAATAGGTTCTTAGTCAGAGAAAGCTCAAGAGAGAGCTTTATTTATGTTAAAAATAAGTTTTTTAATAGACTTAGAGCTAGAGGGTATAAGATTAATTTTTTGCTTTCACTATTTGAAAAAGTCAAATTTTATGGAAGACCCTCTCTCCTAGCCAGAGTTCTAGAAATATCTGGATGCAGACAAGGCACCAAAGTGAAACATGTTCCACTTATTTTGAAGTTAGACAATTGTGATTTTTCCAGGAGTTTGCACTTGGGCAAAAATGTTATTTCTCCCATGTTTGAAAAGTGGAGTAAGGATAGACAACTTAAACATATTGCACGAGCCATCATCTATTGGAGGAATCACAAACCTCTCAGATCCTATCTTTGCAAGAATAAAATTTTGTAAAGGGATTTTGTCTCCATATTGTTTATTGCATTTTTTAATGCACCTTTGTAACAGGTGGGTGTGTTTTTTTTGGGGGTTGAGCCTGGGAATATTTAATATGTATTTTTTACCGTTTGGTCTATAAACCTGCGGTTTGTATTTAATGTTTGGGAATAATTTTTTAACCCACATAAATTATTTTTTGGATCCTCCCTAGATTTAGGATTATAAAAATAGGATATTTTACCCCTCTAAGACTCACACTCCGCTGATGAGACCCAAAAGGTCGAAATGCGTTCGAAGTTTTTTAGTTGTATAATTCCTTTTTTCAGAATAAAAATTCTTTTTCAGCATTTTTTTTCCTTCCTAACTCATTATTTTTATCTTTCTCTAAAAAACCCATTAAAAAACATTTTTTTGTGGTTATTATGCTCTTCACTTGCCACATAATGCGATCCGATGAACCAGAAATACTCTAGCACTAGTAGTATGCTCTTCACTTATCGTGTAATATGATCTGGTGAATCAGAAACTAGCACATGTTTTTTTAATAGAGTACTGCTACACCATGTTTCCTTCTAAGCTAAATAATAAAAATAGAATGCTAACAAAATGAATGCAATTAAAACAGACATGCAAATAGAGACCTAGGATTTCAAGGATAGAATTTTTCCCCCAAACTAATTGTAACCGAATTTGTGCCTTGAAAGTACTAGGCATGAATTCAAAAAAAAATAAAAATGGGCAAAACCAAGGGTTTACCTAAATTCATGCCCTATAAGAACAAGGCACGTATTCTCATAGGAAGGCTAAACACCTGATTTAATGGCTAGAAATAGAATTTAATACTAAAATTAGATGCTCTTTAGTGAAACAAATGTAAATAAACAACTTGATAATCATGTGGGGTAATCAATAGCAAAGGCAAAATACCTCTCCTCCCTCTAGAAAAACAAATATGTCATCAAGGCTTCTCCACTTGCTCGTCTTCAACCATAAAATCATCAAACACACCAAGAGTAGAACATCAAGTCTCAAGAATGCTAATAATTAAAGCTTGCTTAGATCACTTAGGAAAATTCTCTTTTTAGGTCTCATTGATCCTAAAAATGGAGTCCAATCATCTTATTTATGGGAGGTTTAGAGGAGAGCAAAGGTGGAAAAAAAAAAAAACTTGGCCAAGAGCCAACACCCTAGAGGTCAACCCAGAATTAGGGCTTTTTTAGAAAAAACTAAAATGTTCCAAATTTGTGCCCTGTTCTAGATGACTACGAATTTAGCAAAGACAAGGTAAAAGGTAAAACAAAAAGGGATAAGAAGACTTAAACTTGCACTTAGAACTTTTGAGGGACTTCTTAGGGATCCTAAGGGAAAATGACTCATTTAGATGGGTCAATTTTCCATATCTACATATATGCATTAGGAAGAAAAGGAACTACCCCAATTGTCATTTCTATTTCTTATCTATATATCATAAAGGACAAATTTCATGAAAAAATATTGTCATACATTCTTCCTAAATTCCATAGAATTCTAATTAAAGACTCAGATACATTCATATTTTAGTTTGATATATTTTGTAGAAGTTATGACTACAAGGTAAATATTCAAAACTAAAACTATTCTCTATGATCCTAAAATATGCCTCTAATATGGTTCATGATGGGTGGTAATACCATCACAACTTGGGACCAAATGAGAAAAAGTTCCTAAATAAACATTAATATTATTATAGAGCTCATGACTCAGGAGCAATTTGCTTTCTCAAGGGTACCAATTGGATTGAAGGATTGATTTGCTTCCTTAAATGGACTGATAGGATTGAATAGGTGATTTTATCAATTATAGTAGTCATTATGCTTATAAAATATGAATCATTTGACAAACTCAAGCAAATTGCTCAAAATTTCATAGAAGCAACACTTCTAATATAGGACAATTGAGCTTATTTATGATTAATTTTCACTTGGACTTTTAATTATGACTTTAATTTGATGATTTTTATGATATAAAAATATTCTTTAATTGTGACATAATTTTATTGATCAAAATTGGGTGTATACAATGTCTTATAGGTAGGATCTAGTGCAAAATATGGTTTTGAATAATAGGTGGGATTGGTTCCATGAGGAAGGGTTGAACCATAGCACTAAATATGATCTTGGTACCATGAACAAGTGTGGCACCATAGTTCCAAAGATGATTTTGGTTCCATATATGGATTTAGTGCCATGAAAAATGTCATTCCATAGGCTATTATAGTTTTGGCTCATTGAATAAGAAGTTGTGGTGAGCACCAAACCCTATCAAATTAATGTCAATATAGTACCATGTTCCATGAGGATATATAAAAACCCTTATCTTGATCAAGATAATTAACATTTATAAATGAAAATTTTAATATAATATGATAATATATGAAACTTCAAGTAGTTCCTAGGTTCAAAATCTTCCATGCTTTAAACATAATTTTGAAAATGATAGTGTGGTTTTGCCATGTGGCTTGTTGAATAATATTCTAATATAAAAAGACTAATATTTTTTCAATTGGTTATATGAGATTGAAATGGGCCCCACCTGTATTAAATCATCACCACATAGTGGTATTATAACAAAGATTGGATATTATCTATGTATTGCTTGGCAATATTGGAACCTTGGTATCCTCCTTGAATGTTGAGGAATTTAATCGATTGAGCTAATACCACCTGATAAAAATATTAATATGTTAATACATTATGAATCCAAAATTTGGTTCTTACTTGAAGCTATAGCTAAGTGAAACTGTAGAATGTTCTCCTTCAAAAAATTGTAATTATATTTTAGTCAGATTAGATAAACATTAAACAAGTAATTACTTACTTCAAAATCGTTAATTATTTGATCTCCATACAAGTTTGCTAAACTATTAAATGAATCTAGTTTGTATAAAAATTTAAGTCAAGTTTTGGTCACTCAAGGAGGGACACTTTAAGAATTTACTCATTAATAGATAAAATAATATAAAATAGTTAAATTAATATGGTTGATCTAGTTTCTTGAATAAATTTTCTACATCCATAAATCCTATATACTTTTAAAGTTAATGTTTTGCCTCACTCTTTTTCAAATCTTGAATGGTTTTCAAACAAGTTGTGTCTTTAATTTTAAACTCATAAATATACAACTTTATAATTTTACCCTTATCATATTATTTTTTTTATGCAAACTATCTCATTTACAAAGAGGCTATTGAAACTTCTCATCACATCCTTTCCAAAAAACTCTTTGAATTTTATCAAATATAGAGGTTATAATTGGTAGTAATCTTAGAAGTGACATATATATTGGAATACATTATAATGTAGCATTAATGAGTTTGATTCTTCATCCATGGTTAAGAATTTATCTTTCCAACTAGCCAGAAAAGACTTTATTCTATATAAAATCAAGTCCACAACTCCTTTATTTTATTTGATAGGAGAATATCTAGATATATTGATGGTATTTTTTCTACTCTAAGTCCAAAATATCCATAATAACATACTATAAATAAAGGTAAATAGTGATAAAGAATATTGGATTTTGTCATATTTACCAATACTAGTTTCCTTTTCATAGCATGTTAGGATTGATTTACATTCCATTGCCTAAGTAACCAAGGGATGAATCAAAATAAGTGTTTCATAAACACGATATACATGATATTAAAATCTATAATGACTTGACCTTTATATATAATTTTATATTTTTCTTTCAAAATAGCTCTACCTAACATCTCATCTAGGGTAATGAATAGATAAGAAGATAACATTCCACCTTGGCAAATTCTATAAGATGAGTCAAAGTATCCAATAGATGATCCAAAATAATGTGTTAAAGTAATATAATTCCAACCAATATATTCTCACTATCCTTTATTAAAACTAAATTTTATAATAACATAATATAGAAAACTCTAGCAAACTCTATCATAGGCTTTATATATATTAACTTTTACAAGAATATCTAGATTTTTTTATGGACTCATCTAAATGTTAAATACCACATGGATGCATATGCTAAATTTTTTGTTTACAAATTTAAAATAGCTAAACTAGTAAAAATAAGGATGTTAGTGTAAAATAGGGTCCTAAAAATAAGAGAAAATGATAATATTAATAATAAATAATAATATTTAAAAACCTTATAAATGTAGTTCTTTGTAGTAAGTTTTGCGAAGTGAACCCTCAAGGACTTTTCATGGAGTAAAATTATTATTTGGTCATTTGGGAAGTTATTATATGAAAGTTACATAATATATCCAATACCATACCACATGGATTTATATTAGGCTAACTAAAATAAAATATATTAGAATAAATATACCACTAACATAAGGTATGATTGAATTAAATTCAAGCTACATATATTAGGGGAGATATGACATGGGTTCATATAGAATACAAGAGAAAACCACCTTAATTTTTCATATAGTATTTATACCCTTGTTATGAAGAATTTATAATTTGATATGACCATGATATATCTTTGTCTCTATTCTACTTGAGTAGCATTTAAGGTTTTGATTAAGGTGTTTATACTATCATTTAAAATAGATAATCTTGCTTGTCTTCTCACATATATATGATTGTATTTGGTTGTACTTTTCTTAGAGTTTGAAAACTCTTTGGTCTTGATTACAAAAGATATTTTTTTCAATAATTCTAATGAAGAAAACATGATACCTATATATGATTATAGGTATTGTTGTTATGATCTCTATTATCATTCTTACTATAATGGAAGATTAAAAAGTTAAATCAAAGTTCTAATGGTATTCAAGTTTATATTGAAAATAAAACCTATGTTTTAACTATTTCATTCATATATGGTGGGGTAAATATAGCCATTGAAAATTAAAATCCACTTGTCATAGAAATGATATAAATAAAAAGGGGTATAAAGTATTTCTTGAAAAAAAGTACCTATAATGCATGGAAAAAATAGGGGTTATATTAATTTTTATAATGTATTAGGAGGGGGTACTAATAATGTAGGACTATACTGAGAAAAAAATGAAATTTAGGGGCATATTTTGGTGCCCTATGAATGCATGTGTTATGTTCTAATCTTATTAAATTGACCCCAAAGCTTTTGTAACAAAAATTTTAAGTAGTTTTATATCATCTTGATCCTTTTAATTCCTCACTACATTTCTTATTACCTAATTTAGTCATGTACATTAAAAACAATTAAACACTATGGAAACCTATTAATTCTTTGATAAATATTTTTTTGGGGATCCTATTGAACCGATGAATTATCCTAAATATAACTTTGATAATGCACCCCAATTCTAGCTTCTACAAATTTGGAAGGGAGTGTCAATGGCTCCTCACAACCTTAGGATTGAGGTTGTTTCCCTATATTCCTGTGGAATACTCCTATTGTAGCCTACACTAATTGACAAGTAAAGTGTAATAAACTATACATGTACAAAATATTAATATTATAAATATTCAAATTAATAGGGTTTAAACCATAGTGAGGAAGTGTGCATGATCAATCAACACATGACAATTCAAATAAATCAATATTATTTCATTAAAGTATAAAATTGGTAAGCGAATGACAAGATGGTAAAAATTTCAATGCCTAAATAATTGCACACTTATCAATCCAAGAGTGTGGTGCTACTAATGAAATGCCTAAGTACTTGCCAATTTCTCAACACTCTTATGAGATTAGAGCACAATGTGTTTCACAAAGTATAGCTTTGAACTCTCAAGGCTAAAAGATGAATGCAATTGAGCCTGATCCTATTTATAGTTGGAGTTTACCCTTGAGTTACCTTGGGTTAGAAACTATTACTCCTAGTAAAAGTAAAATTTATGTGCATCTCTAACAAAATGATGCACATATAAATGCTACACATCTCTATATATGCCCCAAAAAGGATTAGAAGGCTTATAAATGAAAGGAACCACTACATGCCAAAATATCATTGTCCAAAGATTCTCCTAGGCATCGACATCTTTATTTTTATCCCTTTATAGGCCTACGAGTGATTCACTCAAAAAATTGAGTGAATTGCTAGTATTTGCTAGTGAATTGACACTTTAGTGAATTGATACTTGAGAAAATTGGAACTTGAGAGAATCAAAACTTGAGAAAATTGGTCCACCTTAAATAGTTAGCCAAATTTTGTTAATTTTGTAAACTTTTATTGTTTTGCAATGTTTTTTTTTTTATTATTTGTGGAAAACATCCCAAAAGGGATGCCACTTTCGGGTAAGACCCAAGGAGGCAGGGGTATCCATTCCGCCAAAAATGCCCAGGACTCGGACCTAGCCTACCACCTTTGACATACTCAAGGAGCAAAAAAACACACAAAACCAAATTAAAAAAAGTAAATAACAACAAAAATAATAAAATAAAATAAAAAAACATGCTCCTTGAGTGTGTCAAAGCCAAAAGCACAACTAAACACGCACAATAAGATAAAAGAAACCACAACACAAACCACATAGAAAAACACAAGAACCACATAACAAAACACAAACAAGACAAAAACAACATAACACTACAAAGACATAACCCAAAAAAACATGAAAAATAAACACAACCAAAACCTAAAAATTAAAATAAATAAAATAAAAATAAAAACAACCAACAACATACAATAAACAAAAATAAAAAACATAGAAAACACTCACACATAAAAAAATGAAATAACACAAACAAAGAGAAACCCAAGAACAAGAACGAAAAAAACACAAGAACAATAACAAAAAACATTAAAAAACAAAAAAACAAAACAAAACAAAACAACAAAACACAAGAACAACAAAAAACAACACAAAGAACACAAAAACAAAACAAAACAAAAGAACCCACCCACCTTAAAAAACTAAACAAAAAAACAAAGAAGACAAAAGAAAAAAAAATGAACAAAACAATGACCTATCTAGACTAGAAGACTATTAATGCAAGAATCAACAGAGGAAACAAAATAAAGAATAGAATGAGCTAGGGAACTAAAAAAAACTGAATGAACCAAAGAGAAACAAAAAAAAAAACAAGAAGAAACTAGGTACCTTCGAACTGGAGCCATCCAAAGAAATGATAGAAAGAAGAGCTTCCCTAATTTGAGAAGCCCACCATATAGGAGGGTGGCCATAACAAGTAAGATCACCTTTATCCAAAGCCCAATTAGCTAAAGCATAAGCACTCTTGTTTTGATCTCTGACCACATGATTGTAATCAACTTTCAAAAATCCCATCTGGATTAACTGAATCTTCTCAATAATTCTTTTTATTCTCCAATCCACCTTATGATTCTTAGAAGGAGTCTTCAAGAGATTAATCATAAGTTGAGAGTCAAATTCAACTAACACATTTTCCCATCCAACCTTAGTAGCCTCCTGAAGGCCTCTAAGGATACCATACCCCTCAACAAGGTTATTGGAAAGAATACCCAAATTCTCAGCAAAATTAAAAACCAGGGAGCCATCTGAAAGTCTACCAATTCCTCCCACACTGGCTTTTCTAGGGTTCCCTCTAGAGGCTCCATCAATATTGACTTTTCCAAAATCCTTAGGAGGATGTTGCCAATTTCTAGTCCTATCCATATTACTAATACTCACATTCCCTTTAAGTTGGTTGCCCTTAGACGGTTTAATCTTCAATCTTTGCATCACTTGATCCCATCTTTGGTGGGAGTTTTTGGGGTGATTAAGGATTTGATGGACTGATTCAACTAAGTTGGCTATGGTCTTTTGCCAAATATAGTGAATATCCTTCCTATCTTGATTAAAAATTTGGTTGTTCCTTTCATTCCAAATATTCCAAAGAAGAATGGTAGAACCCATCCAAACTAACTGCCTAATAAAATGATCAACACCCTCTTGATTAGGTCAATACCTCCAAAGCTCAAAAGTGAAAAAATTGGACCACTGTAAGCCAAGTAAAGTTGTCATTCTCCTCCATAGCTCAGAGGCTAAAATACACTCAATAAAAATATGGTTGATATTTTCTACATTCTCTTCACACATTTCACATCTAAAAGGGCCATGAAAACCACGCTTCATAAGTTGCTCACTAGTAAGCACCCTACGATGCAATAAAAGCCAATTAAAGAACCTCACCTTAGGCCAGAGCTTTTGAGCCCACAATTGAGAAAATATGTCAGAAGAATGGTTGGGATTATTATGGCATAAGGTCAAATAACCTTGAGCAACAAAATACTCACCCTTAGTAGTGTTGTTCCATCCAAAACAATATTTTTCATGGGACCAAGAGAGGGATCTCATATGAAGGATGCCTTGGATATCTTGTCTTTGCCTTTCTGGGATTTGAATAGGCCAAGTCCTCAATAGGGATCCAATATCTACCAACCTTTGAATTACCAAGTATGGTACCGACAATAATTAGCCACCTTTATCCAATTAGATCGGTGAAGCTCCTCCATCCAAGGCCTCCAATCGGGAAACTGAGTTATCAAAGGCTTGTGACCATCCCAAGAATCTGTCCAAAAATTTGCATGTTGACCATTATGAATGATCCAAAATAATTTTTTCTTTATCAAATCCTCACCAGTCTTAAGAACTGCTAAAATGGGAGAACCTTTGGTAGGAAGTTGATAGCGAACAAGGTCTTCATGACTTTTGTTCTTAGCATATTTAGCATGGATATTATTGGCCCAAAGAGCATTGGGGTTATGCAACATCCTCCAATATAATTTAGCAGCTAAAGCTTTGTTGTTATTAATTGAATACCGGAATCCTAACCCCCCTTCACTCTTAGGAAGACATAAAGTATCCCATTTCACCAAGGCCCATTTTCTTTTCTCCTTAGTACCACTCCAAAGGAAACGATGACTGATTTGATCCAATTCTCGAAGAACAACCTTTGGGATATTCAAAACAGAAGAAACATAAATAGGAATAGCTTGAAGGACTAATTTTACCAAGGTGATTCTACCCCAGAAGAAAGCCACTTGTTGGTCCACTTTCCAATTTTCTTCTTGACTTTGTCCAACAACCAATTCCAATATTTATTTTTCTGCCTTTGAATATTTATGGGAATACCTAAATAAGTGATTGGAAGAGAGGTCTTATTATATCTTAATTTATCCAAGACCATGGATTCTTGTCTAGCAGAGTAGTGAAAGAAAATAACTTTAGATTTTTCTTCATTGATCAACTGCCTGATAGCCTTAGAAAAATAGCTAATGATTTGCTTAATATTAGAAGCTTCCTTAGTTATAGCTTTACCTAAAAGGGTAGATTCATCCACAAATTAAAGATGAGAGATAGGTCTATCTCCATGAGCAATGGTAACTCCCTCAAGGGTTTTGATTTCCCTCCTTTTGGTTATAGTCCTACCCAAGCATTCAGCAAGAATGATGAATAAATAAGGGGATAGCGGGTCACCTTGCCTAATACCTCTGGAAGGTGGGAAAGACTGAGAAGGCCTGCCATTGATAAGAACTAAGTAGGAAACTGAAGAGATACATCCCATAATCCAATCCATCCAATCCTTAGAGAAACCAAATTGCCTCAAAACTTTGATAAGGAAGTGCCAATCCACTCTATCATAAGCTTTGGATAAGTCTAACCGGATGAACATAGAAGGAGAATTTTGCATATCCATGGAATGGATGGCTTCCTAAACAAGAACTATCTCATATACTATTTGACGTCCTTCCACATATCCTCCTTGCTCTGGGGAAATAATATTATGCAAAAGAGGCTTCAACATTTCTGCCATGATTTTAGTAATAATTTTGAGAAGAACATTACATAAAGCAATAGGTCTAAAAGCTGAGATATGATCAACCTCTTGAGCTTTTGGAACAAGAGTAATATAAGTTTTATTGATAACCTTCAAAATTTCTTTGGATTTCCTGGCTTCTTCCACCACCTCTAATAAATCAACATGAAGGATATCCCATAACTCTTGGTAGAACTCAATAGGAAAACCATCAGGACCTGGGGTTTTCCCTTTTTGCATTTTAAAAACTACTTGTTGAAGCTCATTGATAGTAACAAGAGAAGTCAAAATAGAGTTCTCCTCGAAGTGATAAGAGAAGGGATTGCTTGAAGAACATTTTGTTGTGAAGCTGAGTCAAGAGGAGTAGCAGCAAAAATATTGGAAAAGTAATCAACAACAATAGAGTTCATGCCATCCCAAGTATAAACAACATCTCAAGAATCTGATTTTAAGGAAGAAATAAAGTTGTGAGATCTTCAAGCTAGAAGAGATTTGTGGAAGAAATTTGTGTTTCGATCTCCTTCTTTGAGCCATTGAATTCTAGATTTTTGCTTCCATAAGATTTCTTCTCTTTTTTCCCATTCCTCTAACTGAGTTGTGAGTTTAATTTCATCTGCACTTCTCTTCTCTATGAGGCCATCTAAACAAATTTTCTTATATAAATTTTCAAGATGAGAAATAACTTCATGTTTTTTTTTATGAACATCCCCAAACTCTTTCCAGTTCCAAGTCTTGATTTTGGATTTAATGTATTGTAGTATTTTGGCAAAACATAACATCTTAGTCCCATGCCTAGGTTTACCTTCCTTCCACTATTGTTGCACACGAGGTCTGAAGGAAATTTCTCTAAGCCACATTAATTGAAAACGAAAAGTAGAGAAACTCACATTGGTTTTCCACATTTCCACCATGACTGGCCAATGATCTGAACCAGCATTATTAAGAGTCTTCACTTTAGGAATGTGACCATGGATTAAGAAATTATCAGAGAGCAAAAACCTATCCAATCTCTCCATTATACAAGCTAAGCCTTGCCTTCTGTTAGACCAAGTCATAAGGCCATTATCTGGTTGGATATCCACAAGATGGAGTTTTGCAATATATTCGCTCATGAGGTCAGTACTTTTGTCCAAATTTCTTTTTCCCCCCCTTTTCTCACCCAGAGAGAGGATGGAATTGAAATCTCCTCCGATCAAGATCCAAGCTTTAGGAAAATGAGAGATAATATGAGTAATATCCTTCCACTGTCTTCTTTTTTCCTCCAAAGAAGTCGGGGCATAAACAGTAATGCAGAGCATAATCTGGTTGGAATGTCTACTTTGAATAGCTATAGCCAACAAACCCCAACTGCCAACCATATGGTGAATAACTACCTCTTTTGTGTCCCAAAGACAAGCAATGCCACCCGAAGTCCCTTGGGAACTAAGGGAAACCACTTTTCCAGCTAGCCAAATTTTACTGGCAATTAAGTCCATATCCTCCATTGACATCTTTGTTTCTTGAAGGAAAACAAGATGTGGATGATTTATCTGAATCATTCTTCTAATTTCATTTTGTTTTGAAAGACTCCCTTTGAGTCCCCTAATATTCCAAGTGATGATCTTCATTAATACCAAGGCTAAAAATGTTGGGAAGGGAATTAATCTTACCTTCCTCTACAAGATTTTCACCTTCTTTTACCATATGATATTGATTGGTCTTGCGACCTACTTTTTGATTAGAATCCATCTTCAATTTTTTTTCCCTGTTTCTTGACTTATTCCAATTGAATCTGAGATGGCTTCTAACCTTGAAGAATGCTCATACACAGCCAAAATTTTACTAGATGGTTCAATGGAGTCTATATTGGGACCTGCATTATTTGAAGTTTTGACATTTGAAATATTGTTTTTCTTGGGTAAATTTTCTCCTTTTTTTTTCTGTTGAAAACCTTTGATTTGTTGGTTTGTCTCCGAGTTCTTTCCTTCATATTTAAATTGTGTTTCTAAGATTTCAGTTTCCATTATTTCCTCTTCCTCACTTGGGACATCATTTGTGGAAAGGATTTCAAACATATTAGCAAATGACTTTGATTGATCCTTCATTACTAGTTTTTTTAGAGTGTTCTTCTTCTTAGGTATTTGGAAACCTGCTGAGTTTATATCTTCTTTATTTTGATCAGGAATTTTATTTGGGCAAGAACTAGCCAAATGACCATATTCATGGCAAATTCTACAACGAAAAGGAATGTTATCATAGTCCACTACTTGTTCCCAAGTGTCTTCCCCAAATTTTAATGTGATATTTTTAGGTAGGGGTTTGTCAAAATCCATTAAAACACAAATTCGAGCATAAATAATATGTTCAAAATTTTGAGTACAATCAACAGTCATCATAAAAGTTCCTAAAGAGTTTCCAATTGAAGAAAAAATAGTAGGATTCCAAAATTCGATAGGGAGGCCAAAGAGTCTAACCCACACGGGAGCTATAGAAGGCATCTCTTCTTCGACTTTAAATTTAATATGCCGGGGCTTCATGAAAAGCCCTGCCCTTCAAAAAACCAAGGACCCCCTTGAAAAGTTTTCTCTCTATCTTCATTATTAGCAAATAAAACAAGAAAATAACCATTTGGATAAATAGAGATTTGTAACTCACCTTTAGTTTTCTAGCTTTTTGCAGCCCAGAATTTGAAAGCAGATAGACTCGGACGAAAACCCACGAATCGAAAAATTAGTCCTCTTTTTTCTAAATCTTCAATACCAGTCTGAATGTTACCCATATCAAGCTTAACAATAGGAGTTCCATCAGTTGCTTTAAGACATCCTGACTCCGTTTTCCTAGGATCAATCTTAGGCATTCTTAGAGGTTTATGAGAAGCCCTAATATTGATATTAGCATTGGGCTGAGGCTGTCCACCATGAAGGGCCTCCCTAAAATTCATTTTTGGGACTGAGTCTTTAAAATTCTTACCCTTGATAGGGGTTTTCACAGTAGAATTATTTTGTGGGTGCACCTTAGCACCAGATTCACTTGAGATATGAGCCATTTTTTGATCAACTGCTTGAAACTTATTTTGTGGTCTCTTTAATCCTTGCCCTAGATGCCGTGGAAAGGTATGGTTTTCACTTTTCTTTTGTGCAGCAAATTGGAAGCCGTTGTCACTCAATTTCACAGTATGATCTGTTGAAAGACAAATTTCTAACCCATATTGTATCTCCTACAACATTTCTTGCTAAAATATTGAGCATAAACCACAAAAATATTGGCCACTAGGGCCCGAAGGCCCTAAAAACCAACCTCTAGAGCTGCTTGCACTCAACCCAGATGAAACCCTCGCATAGCCGCTTGAAAAATATATCGTTCACACATAGGTATGCTCTAGGATTTGTGTTGCTACAAATGATATGCAAATTTGTGGAGACGTTCTAGGGTTTTTTAGGCATCTACACTCAAAATTTCAGCTCAATCCGAGTTCGGATGAGTGAGATATGGTCGAAACGAGTTCGGCAGTTTGGGCAGTCCTGCAAAAAACGTCTTTTGCAATGTTGTTTCTTAGTTTGCAAAATCCATTTTTATATGACTAATTTCTTGGAATTATAAGATAGTAGTTGAGCTACTATATTTAATTGGGTGTCAAGCTCGATTGGCAAGAAATTCCAAATCCTAATTTTATCCTTGGGTATGAAGTATTCAAAATTGAGATCCCTACTATAAAAATATGGGTCACTTTGCTTAGCTCTGACATAACAATTTCAAAACTACCTATCAGTTTGTATGAAATGACACATATTGAGCTAGGGTTATGCATAGTGGTGAATTATCATTAAATAATGAATATTTGGATTTCTAACATTTGGAATTGATGAATATGAGGACCCTTGACTGGGGCCCATTAGCCCAAAATTTTAAGGTGCAATTTGTTTTTGGATTGGCTCGCCCCAATTTTATAATAATTTGATTGTTTTAAGTTTAAATCCCAACATTACCCCTGATAATAGTGGACTTTTTTCATAAAATTAGAAAGAAATTTATTTACACTGAAAAAATCACCTATTATACCCCCATTATATATACTTAATGTAATAGTGATACTCCTACATCTTAAACATTGATTTTCGATTCTCCTCAAGATGACCGATAGCAGGATAGATGACCGATAGTAGGAATATATGTCCAATAGTATTAATAGATGACCAATAGCAAGAATAGAATATAAACAAGAGGTAGTAGGAATAAATGACTAGTAATAGGAATAGACGACTGATAACAAGAATAGATGATAGACAAGTGGTAGTAGGAATAGACGATCAATAGTTCGTTGTAAGTTATGATGTTGTTGATCATCAAGGCATCATTAGTGATACAATTATTTATTTTTCATAATCTAAGATGCTATCGAAAGTCTATCATTGATATTATGTTGTCTTTAGGGACTGTTGTTGTGGCAATTTCTATGACTATTGCGATGATTGCTAGGTTTTTTGAGTGAATCAAGGAAATATTCAAATAATAAGGAATTATAAAATTCCCCCACATTGAAGATATTTGCATAAATTATTCCAATAAATTTATGCAGAGCCCTTCAATGTTGGGAGAATTTGCATAATCATGGTAAACCAATGGAACAAGAATAGTAGGAACAATAGGAACAAGTTACAACATTGTGCTTGTTGCCATTAGGTGATGTATATACATATACATATTTCTCGAATGTAGCTTGCCCAGGCAAAAGATCTAGTATACATTATAAATATTGAATTTTGAAATGTAAATATCTACCCAAGTAGAAGATCTAGTTTTTTACGAATGGAGCATTTAAATATCATCCTTATGAAAGTCCTCTACTCTTCAAATTTATACAAAGATCTAAAACAAAATTCCAATCTAGGGTTATGCATAAGGGGTAATACCAAAAAAGTATTTATAAAAAAATTGTGAATATTAATGCAAATCAAGGCGAATCGTGTCTAAACTAGGTGGCAAATATTTCAAAATTGTGTAGAAAAATTATCAAAATTTGACAAATTTTTCAAAAAGTTTGCAAAAAATTTTGCAAATTTTGATGAAATTTTAAAAAATTTCCAAAAATATAATAAAAAATAGCAACTGGTAGATGGCGACTGGCAGAAGGTGATTGGCATATGGTGACTGGTAGAAGGCAATTGGTAGAAGGTGAATGGCAAAGGGTGATCGATAATAATTTCATAGTTTTATGCATCAATATATATCCAAACATAAGCATATTTATACTCGTTGGAAAGCTCTTTTTGAGCCTGATCTAATGGTGGTGTTTTTATGAAGTTTTGAGATGATTTAATAGGTCAAAATATGCCCCAAATATGACATTACTTCCTCACCACCATCTTTGGGGCCAATTTTGACCTATTAAATCATCTCAAAACTTCATAAAAATACCACCATTAGATTAGGATCGAAAAAGATTTTTAACAAGTATAAATATACCTATGTTTAGATATATATTAATTCTTAAAACTATGAAATAATTATCAATCACCCTCTGCCAGTCACCTTCTACTAGTCGCTTAAAGATGACTGGAAAAGGGTGATTGATAATAATTTCATAGTTTTATGCATCAATATATTCAAACATAGGCATATTTATACTCGTTGGAAAGCAATTTTTAAGCTTGATCTAATTATGGTGTCTTTATCAAGTTTTGGGATGATTTAATAGGTCAAAATATACCCCAAATATGATATTAATTTCTCACCACCATATTTGCGGCCAACTTGGACCTAATAAATCATTTCAAAATTTCATAAAAATACTACCATTAGATCAGGATCGAAAAGAGCTTTCCAACAAGTGCAAATATATCTATGTTTGGATATATATTGATACCTAAAGCTATAAAATTATTATTAGTCACCCTTTTCCAGTCGCCTTCTACCAATGTCCTGCTGGCAACTCGCCAGATGGCGACTGGTAGAAGGCGACTGATAGAGGTCAACTAACAATAATTTCATAGTATTATGCATCAATATATATCTAAACATATGCATATTTGTACTCATTGGAAAGCTCTTTTTGAGCCCGATATAATGGTGGTGTTTTTATGAATGTTTGAGATGATTTAATAGATCAAAATATTTTCTAAAGATAACATTAATTCATCACCACCATATTTGGGACCAATTTTGACCTATTAAATCATCTCAAAACTTCATAAAAATACCACCATTAGATCGGGCTTAGAAAAATCATTTAAGCAAGTATAGATATGCCTATGTTTAAATATATTGATGCCTAAAACTATGAAATTATTATCAATCACCCTCTGCCAATCGCCTTTTGCTAGTCGCTTGAAGACGACTGGAAAATGGTGACTAAAAATAATTTCATAGTTTTATTCATCAATATATATCCAAACACAGTCATATTTATAGTCATTGGAAAAATATTTTCAAGATGGATCTAATGGTGGTGTCTTTATGAAGTTTTGGTATGAATTAATAGGTCCAAATCTACCCCAAATATGACATTAATTCCTCACAACCATATTTGAGACCAATTTGGACCTATTAAATCATCTTAAAACTTTATAAAAACACAACCATTAGACCAGGTTTGAAAAGATCTTTCCAAAAAGTATAACAATACCTATGTTTGGATATATATTGATGCTTAAAACTATAAAATCATTATCAGTCACTTTCTACCAGTTGCCTTTTGCAAGTCACCATCTGGTGAGTCACTTGCCCAAATATGACATTATATCCTCACAACCATCTTTGAGGTAAATTTGGACCTATCAAATCATCTCAAAAGTTCATAAAAACACCACCATTAGATCAGGCTTGAAAAGAGCTTTCCAAAAACCTAGGTGTTGTAGGTGAGTTGGAGAGGAGAGGGCAATCCTCCAAGGGAGGTCCCAAGTTCGAATCTCCACCCTACCAAAAATTTGAATTGGGTACTCAAAATCCAATTGATAATGTTGGTGCGGGCAGGGCTGGGTGCGACCCTCCGGTGACTTTGACAGTGTAGAACCCCCCGTTCGTGTCTCTTAGACCAAGGCGACCCCACGCGGGGTTTTTCGCTTAAAAAAAAAGAGCTCTCCAACAAGTATAAATATGCCTATGTTTGGATATATATTGATGCCTAAAACTATAAAATTATAATCAGTCACCCTTTACGAATTGCTTTTTTCCAATTGCCTTCTACTAGTCACCTGCAGGCTACTCGCCAGATGGCGACTGGCAGAAGGCGACTGGTAGAGGGCAACTAACAATAATTTTATAGTTTTATGCATTAATATATATCCAAACATAGGCATATTTGTACTTGTTGGAAAGCTCTTTTTGAGTTTGATCTAATGGTGGTGTTTTTATGAAGTTTTGAGATGATTTAATAGGTCAAAATATACCACAAAGATGATATTAATTCATCACTACCATATTTGGGGCCAATTTTAACCTATTAAATTATCTTGAAACTTCATAAAAATATCACTATTATATAAGGCTTGAAAAGAGCTTTCTAACAAGTATACATATGCTTATGTTTAGATATATACTAATGCCTAAAACTATGAAATTATTATCAGTCACCCTCTGCCAATCATCTTCTACTAGTCGTCTTTTGCCAATCACCTGAAGACAGATGGCAAATGGTGATTAACAATAATTTCATAGTTTTATGTATCAATATATAACCAAACATATGAATATTTATACTCATTGGAAAGCTTTTTTTAAGCCCGATCTAATGGTGGTGTCTTTATAAAGTTTTGGGATGATTTAATAGGTCAAAATATACCCCAAATATGAAATTAATTACCCACCACCACCTTTGGGGCCAATTTGAACCTATTAAATCATCTCAAAAATTCATAAAAATACCACCATTAGATCAAGGTCTAAAAGAGCTTTCCAAAAAGTATAAATATGCCTATATTTGGATATATTGATGCCTAAAACTATGAAATTATTATCAGTCACCCTTTATCAGTCGCCTTCTCCTAGCCGTCTTCTACCAGTCACCTGCTGGCGACTAGCAGAAGGTGACTGACAGAGGGTAACTAACAACAGTTTCATAGTTTTATGCATTAATATATAGCCAAAGATAAACATATTTGTACTTGTTGGAAAGCTCTTTTTGAGCCCAATCTAATGGTGGTGTTTGTATATATTTTGGAGATGATTTAATAGGTCAAAATATACCCCAAATATGAAATTACTTCACCACCACCATATTTGGGGCTAATTTTGACCTATTAAATCATCTCCAAATTTCATAAAAACACCACCATTAGATCGGTCTAGAAAGGAGATTTCTAAAAATTATAGATATGCCTTTTTTTGGATATATATTGATGCCTAAAACTATGAAATTATTATCAGTCACTCTCTGCCATTCATTTTCTGCTAGTCGCCTTCTGCCAATCATTTGAAGATGACTCGAAAAGGGTGGCTGACAATAATTTCATAGTTTTATGCATAAATATATATCTAAACATAATCATATGTATACTTGTTGGAAAGCTCTTTTCAAGCTAGATATAATGGTGGTGTCTTTTTGAAGTTTTGGGATGGTTTAATATGTCAAAATCTACCCTAAATATGACATTACTTCATCACCATCATCCTTGAAAAACAATTTGACCTATTAATTTATCTCAAAACTTCATAAAAGCACCACTATTAGATCAAGCTCGAAAAGAGCTTTCTAACAATTATACATCTGCCTATGTTTGGATATATTGATGCCTAAAACTATGAAATTATTATCAGTCACCCTTTTCGAGTCACCTTTTGCCAGTCGCTTGAAGACGACTGGTAAAAGGGTGATTAACAATAATTTCATAGTTTTATGTATCAATATATATCCAAACATAGATATATTTATACTCATTCCAAAGCTCTTTTCGAGCCTGATCTAATGGTGGTGTCTTTATGAAGTTTTGGGGTGATTAATAGGTCAAACGCTACCCCAAATATGATATTAATTCCTCACCATAATTTTTGGGGCCAATTTGGACCTTTTAAATCATCTCAAAACTTCATAAAAACACCACCGTTAGATTAGAATCGAAATGAGCTTTCCAACAAGTATAAATATGACTATGTTTGGATATATATTGATGTCTAAAACTATGAAATTATTATCAGTCACCCTTTGTCAATCGCCTTCTGCTAGTTGTCTTCTACTAGTCGCCTACTAGTGACTCATCAGATGGTGACTAGCAAAGGGCAAATAAAATTAATTTCATAGTTTTATGCATTAATATAATCTAAACATAATAATATTTATACTTTTTGGAAAGCTCTTTTTGGTCCTAATATAATGGTGGTGCTTTTATGAAGTTTTAAGGTGATTTAATAGGTCACAATATACCCTAAATATGAAATTACTTCATCACTACCATCTTTGGGACCAATTTGACCTATTAAATTATATTGAAACTTCATAAAAACACCACCATTAGATCAAGCTCAAAAAGATATTTCTAAAAAGTTTACATATGTTTATGTTTGGATATATATTGATGCCTAAAAATATGAAATTATTATCAGTCACCCTCGATCAATCGTCTTCTACTAGTCACCTTTTGTCACCCTAAAAATATTGATGCCTAAAAATATGAAGATGACTGGCAAAGGGTGACTAACAATAATTTCATAGGTTTATGTATCAATATATAACCAAACATAGGCATATTTATACTTGTTGGAAAGATATTTTCAAGCCTGATATAATGGTGGTGACTTTATGAAGTTTTGAGATGATTTAAGAAGTCAAACTATACCCCAAATACTACATTAATTTCTCACCACCATATTTGGGGCCACTTTGGACCTTTCAAATCATCTTAAAACTTCATAAAAAACCATTATTATATTAGGTTCAAAAAGATATTTTCACCAATTATAAATATGCCTATGTTTGGATATATATTGATGTCTAAAACTATAAAATTATTATCAGTCACCCTTAGCCAATTACCTTCTTCCAGTCACCTTCTTCTAATTGCCTACTGGTGACTCGCTAGATGGTGACTAGAAGAGGGAAACTAGCAATAATTTCATATTTTTATGCATTAATATATATTCAAACATAGGTATATTTGTTAGAAAGCTCTTTTTTATCCTGATATAATGGTGGTGTGTTTATGAAGTTTTGAGATAATTTAATAGGTCAAAACTGGCCCCAAATATGGTGGTGATGAAGTAATGTTATATTTGGGGTATATTTTGACCTATTAAATCATCTTAAAACTTCTTAAAATCACCACCATTAGATCAGGATAAAAAAGAGATTTCTAACAAGTACAAATATGCCTATGTTTGAATATATATTAATGCATAAAACTATGAAATTATTGCTAGTTGCCCTCTTCTAGTGGCCATCTAGCGAGTCACCAGTAGGCAATTAGGAGAAGGTGACTGGAAGAAGGTGACTGGCTAAGGGTGACTGATAATAATTTTATAGTTTTAGACATCAATATATATCCAAACATAGACATATTTATAATTGTTGAAAATCTCTTTTTGAACCTAATATAATAATGGTGTTTTATGAAGTTTTAAGATGATTTGAAAGGTCCAAAGTGGCCCCAAATATGGTGGTGAGAAATTAATGTAGTATTTGGGATATATTTTGACTTCTTAAATAATATCAAAACTTCATAAATTCACCACCATTATATCAGGCTTGAAAAGAGCTTTCCAACAAGTATAAATATGCCTATGTTTGGTTATATAATTATACATAAAACTATGAAATTATTGTTAGTCACCCTTTGCCAGTCATCTTCAGGCAACTGACAAAAGACGACTAGTAGAAGACGATTGGCAGAGGGTGACTGATAATAATTTCATAGTTTTAGGCATCAATATATATCCAAACATAAACATATGTATACTTTTTATAAATCTCTTTTCGATCTTGATCTAATGGTGCTGTTTTTATAAAGTTTCAAGATAATTTAATAGGTCAAAATTGGTCCCAAAGATGGTAGTGATGAAGTAATTTCATCTTTAGGGTATATTGTGACCTATTAAATCACCTCAAAACTTCATAAAATCACCACCATTAGATTAGGACCAAAAAGAGCTTTCTAAAAATTATAAATATTATTATGTTTAGATTATATTAATGCATAAAACTATGAAATTAATTTTAGTTGCCCTTTGCTAGTCACCATCTAATGAGTCACTAGTAGGTGACTAGTAGAAGGCAACTGGAAAAAGACGATTGGCAAAGGGTGACTGATAATAATTTCATAGTTTTAGATATCAATATATATCCAAACATAGTCATAGTTATACTTGTTCGAAAGTTCATTTCAATTCTGATATAATGGTGGTATTTTTATGAAGTTTTTATATGATTTAAAAGGTCCAAATTGGCCCCAAAAAGTATGGTGAGAAATTAATATCATATTTGGGGTAGCGTTTGACCTATTAATCACCCCAAAAATTCATAAATACACCACCATTAGATAGGGCTTGAAAAGAGCTTTGGAATGCGTATAAATATGCCTATGTTTGGATATATATTGATACATAAAACTATGAAATTATTGTTAATCACCCTTTACCAGTCGTCTTCAAGCGACTGGAAAAAGGTGACTAGAAAAGGGTGACTGATAATAATTTTATAGTTTTAGGCATCAATATATCCAGTCATATGTATAATTGTTAGAAAGCTCTTTTTGAGCCTGATCTAATAGTGGTGCTTTTATGAAGTTTTGAGATAAATTGATAGGTTAAGATTTTCTTCAAGGATGATGGTGATGAAGTAATGTCATATTTAGGGTAGATTTTGACGTATTAAACCATCCTAAAACTTCAAAAAGACACCACAAATATATATCCAGCTTGAAAAGAGCTTTCCAACGAGTATAAATATGATTATGTTTAGATATTATTTATGCATAAAAATATGAAATTATTGTCAGCCACCCTTTTCCAGTCATATTCAAATGACTGGCAGAAGGTGACTAGCAGAAAACGAATGGCAGAGAGTGACTGATAATAATTTCATAGTTTTAGGCATCAATATATATCTAAACAAGGGCATATCTATAATGTTTAGAAAGCTCTTTTCTAGCCCGATCTAATGGTGGTGTTTTTATGAAATTTGGATATGATTTAATAGGTCAAAATTAGCACCAAATATGGTGATGGTGAAGTAATGTCATATTTGGGGTATATTTTGACCTGTTAAATCATCTCCAAAATATATACAAACACAACTATTAGATTGGGCTCGAAAAGAGCTTTCCAACAAGTACAAATATGTTTATTTTTGGCTATATAGTAATGCATAAAACTATGAAATTGTTGTTAGTTACCCTTTGTCAGTCGCCTTCTGCTAGTCGCTAACAGGTGATTGGTAGAAGGCGGCTAGCAGAAGGCAAGTGATAAAGGGTGACTGATAATAATTTCATAGTTTTAGGCATAAATATATCCAAATATAGGCATATTTATACTTGTTGAAAAGTTCTTTTAGACCCTGATCTAATGGTGGTACTTTTATGAAGTTTTGAGATGATTTAATAGGTTCAAATTGGCCCCAAAGATGGTGGTGAGGAATTAATGTCATATTTGGGGTATATTTTGACCTATTAAATCATCCCAAAACTTTATAAAGACACCACCATTATATCGGGCTTAAAAAAAGCTTTCCAACGAGTATAAATATTCATATGTTTGGTTATATATTGATACATAAAACTATGAAATTATTGTTAATCACCATTTTCTAGTCGTCTTCAAGCGATTGGCAAAAGACGACTAGCAGAAGGTGACTGGCAGAGGGTGACTGATAATAATTTCATAGTTTTAGGCATTAGTATATATCTAAACATAAACATATGTATACTTGTTAGAAAGCTCTTTTAAAGCCTTATATAATAGTCGTATTTTCATAAAGTTTCAAGATAATTTAATAGGTCAAAATTGGTCCCAAAGATGGTAGTGATGAAGTAATTTCATCTTTAGGGTATATTGTGACCTATTAAATCACCTCAAAACTTCATAAAAGCACCACCATTAGAGTAGAACCAAAAAGAGCTTTCCAAAAAGTACAAATATTATTATGTTTAGATTATATTAATGCATAAAACTATGAAATTAATTTTAGTTGCCCTTTACTAGTCACCATCTAATGAGTCACTAGCAGGTGACTAGTAGAAGGCAACTGACAGAAGGCGATTGGCAAAGGGTGATTGATAATAATTTCATAGTTTTAGACATCAATATATATCCAAACATAGTCATATTTATACTTGTTGGAAAGCTCATTTCGATTTTGATCTAATGGTGGTGTTTTTATGAAGTTCTGAGATGATTTAAAAGGTCTAAATTGACCCCAAAACTATGGTGAGGAATTAATATCATATTTGGGGTAGCGTTTGACCTATTAATCACCCCAAAAATTCATAAAGACACCACCATTAGATTGGGCTTGAAAAGAGATTTGGAATGAGTATAAATATGCCTATGTTTGGATATATATTGATACATAAAACTATGAAATTATTGTTAATCACCCTTTTACCAGTCGTCTTTAAGTGACTGACAAAATGTGACTAGCATAGGGTGACTGATAATAATTTCATAGTTTTATGCATCAATATATCCAAACATAGGCATATGTATAATTGTTAGAAAGCTTTTTTTGAGCCTGATCTAATAGTGGTGCTTTTATGAAGTTTTGAGATAAATTAATAGGTCAAAATTTTCTTCAAGGATGATGGTGATGAAGTAATGTCATATTTAGGGTAGATTTTGACGTATTAAACCATACCAAAACTTCAAAAATATACCATCATTATATCCATCTTGAAAAGAGATTTCCAACGAGTATAAATATGATTATGTTTAGATATATATTTATGCATAAAAATATGAAATTATTGTCAGCCACCCTTTTCCAGTCATCTTCAAATGACTAGCAGAAGGTGACTAGCAGAAAACGAATGGCATAGAGTGACTGATAATAATTTCATAATTTTAGGTATCAATATATATCCAAACAAAGTCATATCTATATGTTTAGAAAGCTCTTTTCTAGCCCGATCTAATGGTGGTGTTTTTATGAAATTTGAAGATGATTTAATAGGTCAAAATTAGCCCCAAATATGGTGGTGGTGAAGTAATGTCATATTTGGGATATATTTTGACCTATTAAATCATCTCCAAAATATATACAAACACCACCATTAGATTGGGCTCAAAAAGAGCTTTCCAACAAGTACAAATATGTTTATCTTTGGCTATATATTAATGCATAAAACTATGAAATTGTTGTTAGTTACCCTCTATCAGTCGCCTTCTGCTAGTCGCCAACAGGTGACTGGTAGAAGGCGGCTAGCAGAAGGTGACTGATAAAGGGTGACTGATAATAATTTCATAGTTTTAGGCATCAATATATCCAAATATAGGCATATTTATCCTTGTTGGAAAGCTCTTTTAGACCTTGATCTAATGGTGGTATTTTTATGAATTTTTGAGATGATTTAATAGGTTCAAATTGGCCCCAAAGATGGTGGTGAGGAATTAATGTCATATTTGGGGTATATTTTGACCTATTAAATCATCCCAAAACTTTATAAAGGCACCACCATTATATCGGGCTTAAAAAAATCTTTCCAAGATCGATCTTTTCAAGACCGATCTAATGGTGGTGTCTTTTTGAAGTTTTAGGATGATTTAATAGGTTAAAATCTACCCCAAATATGATATTAATTACTCACCACCATATTTGGGGCCAATTTGGACCTATTAAGTCATCTCAAAACTTCATCAAAACACCACTAGCAAAAGGTGACTAACAATAATTTCATAGTTTTATATATCAATATATAACTAGACATAGACATATTTATACTTTTTGGAAAGCTCCTTTCAAGCCTGATATAATGGTGGTGACTTTATGAAGTTTTGAGATGATTTAAGAGGTCAAAATATACCCCAAATATTACATTAATTTCTCATGACCATATTTTGGGCCAATGTGGAACTTTTAAATCATCTCAAAACTTCATAAAAATACCATTATTAAATCAAGCTTGAAAAGAGCTTTTCAACAAGTATAAATGTGCCCATGTTTGGATATATATTGATGTCTAAAACTATGAAATTATTATCAGTCACCCTTTGGTAGTGTTAGAATTAAAGTGCACTATGCCTCTATTTTGACACTTGTCAGTTTATATTGACACTTGTCAGTTTATCATATAGGCCTTCTGCCTATATATGTAACTCATTTGTATCAATAATATAATCCCATCAGTTTTAGTCCCAACATTTGGTATCAGAGCTCCAGGCTTTCTCTAGCCTTGTGAGCTTGAGGGGGGATTTCCCTCGAGAAATTCTGCCCTCATCCTTTCCCCCCTCATCTCCCCTCAATTTTTTCCTCCTTCCTTCTCCATAAGGCTCAGGGAGTATGCTCTCCACTTTTGTGGATCAGAAACCAGAAGGCCAAAGGGAGAAGAAGATTTCATGGCTGCCCCTGAAGCTTCAATGCTTGGGGCCATGATTTTATTTATTTTTTTTCAATGCTCAGATTTTATGTGTCTTCAAATGGGGTTTCTATAATTTTTTTTTTAAAAAATTTATCTGTAGCCATTTTTGGCCCCATCGATGAATGACTATTATGCGACCTGGCCTTCACAAATTATACAAGGGAGAAGACCCAAAACTGCAGATCTGGTTTTGGGGGTTTGTTTTGCAGTTTGCTGGAGTTGATGGTGGCCCACCCTGGAAGTTTGGATAAATTTATTGCCAATGTGACGTGCGTAGGGGTTGCAGGCATAGTGTCGGGTGCGACAATGACGGAGACAGAAAACCAGATGACGGTGACGGTTGCGAAGGTGAAAGAGGGGAGAAAGGTTAAGTTTTTTGTGTAGTTTTTGCGGCTCCATACTTACCAGACCCTCAAACGGGAAGCTCTGTTATGCGGGCGGTGAGACACGCATCATATCCGTAGGGTGGGACGTTGGTTACCGTGAACTGATGGTGAAGATGAAGAAGTTTTCTAAGCAGGAGAGACCCTGACTTTGAAATACCAGCATCCCGATCACGATCTGGATGTTCAATATGACGATCTGGAGTTTTCCTTCCACCCTTGCTAGATATGTGGCCGTGTCTATCTATAATCACAGGCCCGATCTTGAAATTTTTTTGTTATGTCGGCCTGTAACACCGGGCGACATAATATGAAGTTGCATTTATTTTTCCAGTGCTCTGTATTTTTGCTGCGTGTTGGATCTGGTCGAGCATAGCAGAAAAATAGTTTGGCTGGCTTTGATCCAGTTAAATAATCTCCGGCTCTGTCCTATTCAAAAACTCTCGATGTGAGTGCGTGATCTTCATAATGTTGTGCAAAAAGTCTTGTCAAAATTGTCAAATTCGATGCAGCAAAAAAGCCATCACAATTTCAAATGCAACGAAGAATGCGGATGAAGTTTTTCTTGATTCTTAAGTATGCATCACCACACACAGCTAGTGGTAATTTTGATCAGGAGGTGTGTTACAGTTATTTCTATAGGCAGAGTTGTTGTTTTGAACTAGTTTGTGCCATGGAAGTTTACAACTATTGATTGCCATATGTGTTATTTCTATTTCATGGCCTGTGATTAAATTGTCAAATCCGAATTCACCATATTTTGCCCTGCACTTTGAGCTTTTTAGCTCCAAATTTGGGGGTTTTTGTTGTGATTTATAGCAACGAAGATGATGGTATTTTGTTCGTCGATGGTAAGCGGAGGCAAAAATGTCAGTAGCACTGTCGTGGTGAAGCAGAGAAGGGTATGAAAATCGTCGCTAGAGATGATTCTGGAACACGACGATGCCAGGAGTGCTGAGGATGACGGTGGAGCGGCGTCAACTAAGATGGTGACAATGAAGAAGAAAGAGTGGCGTCAAAGTTATCGATGACGATGATGACAAGAGCAACATTTTTGGATCTTCTTGGTAGCGCACCTCCCCTGGCAACACGCGGTAAATTTAAAAAATGGTGATTTTTTTAAAAATATTGTGGATGTGGCCCCCACATGGAATGAGCCCCCCTGCGGTGGTGTGCTGCTGCGGTGGATAGCTGGTGGTGCGCTAATGTAGTGGATAGTTCTCTATGAAGGTTTTGCAGTAGTCTCGGTGGAACAACCAATTCCTGTCTTCAAGTTTTCTAACACTGCAGATGGTTGTTGTTGTTGGCAATTTTGGGTACCTTGGGTACATTGCCTTTGCTCAAGTGTAGAAGTTGTCATTGATGTCAAGAAGCTCTTGAAGGAATTTGATTTAATGTCGGATTATTCAAAGCATGGACAGTGAATTTCTAGGAAGATCATAGTAGACCATTTGCAAAAGATCAAAGAAAAATACAAGTAAGAAAAGGTACGTAGCAGGCAAGAAAAACTGTCACGATTTCGTGACATGTTAGAGGAGAGAGAAAGTGCTGAAAAAACTGTCACAATTTTACGACAAGTTCGAAGAGAGAAAGTAGCAAGACAAAGTGTCACGATTTCGTGACCTACTGCAGAACTCAAAGTGAGAACTGTCATGATTTTGTGACATGCAGCAAAGGGAAGAGTCGGAAATGAGAACTGTCGTGATTTCATGACAAGTTGCAAAGAAGACGTACGAAAGCTGAAAGTGTCACGATTTCGCGACAGGCTGCAAAGAAATCGTACGGATGCAGAAAGTGTCACGATTTCATGACAGGTTGAGATGGAAGCATTCAGTTGGAGAAAGTGTCATGATTTCATGACAGGTTGAGATGGCAGCATTCAGTTGGAGAAAGTGTCACGATTTTGTGACAGAGATAGTAAACAAGTCTTCAACAGAAGAAGCATCACAATTTCACGATGAATTCAAGAAGGAAGAGCTCGAAGGTGAAAGCGTCGCGATTTCATGACATGTTCCAATTTCGCGGGCGTAAGGCAGAGAAAAGCATAAGGCAGCAAAAGTGTCACGATTTCATGACATGTTTCATTTTCGCTAGTGCAAGCCAAGAAGAGTGCAAGGAAGCAAAAGTGTCACGATTTCGTGACATGTTCTGCTTTCGTTGGTGCAAGCTGAGAAGAGGGTAAGAAAGCGAGAAGTGTCATTATATCGTGACAAGAGCTTAGTCAAAGTCATCAAATGCTAAAGTGTCATGATATCGTGACAAAAGCCATAAGATAGTGTATAATTGCAAAGGTGTCGCGATATCGCGACATGTTGTAGTTTTGCGACAGAAGCTACAGAAGAGTTGCAGAGGCAGTGAAGCCGACAAAGTTAAATTTGGGCCGACAAATATTAGGGTTTGCAGCTAACGTAGTTTAGGATGTGCAGCCGACTAAGATCAAGGTTTTAATCTTGAAAGTGTTAGTATAAAAGAAGGGCTGCTTGGAGAGTTAAGTATCGATTGAAGTGTGCGTTCGAAGTGCGATGTTCGCAGATAGAGTGTGAAATTTGATAGCAGGGTACAGAGTGCATTTTGTCGAATCATCTAAGTGAGAAAGATCACAATGAATCAGAGTGCACGAAGACAGTGCTGCTGTGTTTACAAAAAGGAGCAGAAGCTGTTGGCATTGCAATATTCACAGATAGAGCGTAGGGGGAGAAGTTCGATCGTTGATAGCTGAGTACCACTATGATTGTGCAGACAATGCAAAGACTAGAGTTAGACAAAGTGTAGCTGTAAAAGCACAAGAAGTTGTGTATGTTGTGAAGCAGTCTGGGCAGGTTCTAGTGAGAACTTGCAAAGCAGATCTGAGACAAGTCTTGGTGAAGACTTGGGTGAAGATCAAGCAAGCTTTAGTGAAAGCTTGTGAACATTGAACCAGATTTGAGGACCAGTTGAGGACTGAGATTGGTGTAGATTCGAGGACATTTGTGCCAGACCGAAGGACTGTGTTTGGTGCATATCAGAGATAGAGAATGAGGACATTTGTGCTAGACCGAAGTACTGTGTCTAGTGCAAATTCGAGGACCAGCTTGGTGATGATAGAGTTGAGGACAAAGGTCTTCAGCCAGAGCAGGGAAGACAAGTATCTTCTATGGATAGAGTTCCATTTAGTAAGGGCAGTGTAGGCAGAGGTCTTCTAGAGGATCACCAGCCAGAACAGAGCTAGGGGATTGGTGTCTCCTTTGGGTTGGTGCCCATAAACTTTGTAATCGGGAAAGGTATTCCCAAAATTATGATTTGATAAAATTTAGTGAAAGATTTTATCCGTGGAGTAGCCCACTTTAGGTGAACCACGTAAATTGTTGTGTCTCTTTTTTGATGGTGTTTTGTGCATTGCTTTGATTACGGCTTTTGAATCTGCTATCTATACACTGCATATTTTTGAATTGAAAGTTGAATTGAAGGAAAAAATAAAAAGTGGTCTTATACTATTCACCCCCCCTCTCAGTATAAGCTTGTGTTATTCAATTGGTATCAAAGCGGGTTCCTTCGAAAAGTTTAACAGCTTGAAGAAAAATCTAGCAAAGAACATAATGGATTATTCAAGTGGCAATGCAACACCTATTCTTGATGGATCAGATTTTGGTCTGTGGAGTGCAAGAATGAAGGTTCATCTAATGGCACTTGGTAATGAGGTATGGGAAGTGATTGAAGATGGGTACACTATTCCTGAACATGGTCCTTATACTAAAGAAGACAGGCTCCTACATCACAACAATTCAAAAGCAATGAATGCAATCCTGAAAGGCTTACAGAAAGAAGATCTCACCAAAGTGATTCACTACAAGACAACTAGTGAAATGTGGAATCAGCTAAAAGTGGTTCATACAGGTGATGCAAATGTTCGAAAGGCCAAGTTGAGACACTTCAAAGGTATGTTCGAACAACTCCAGATGAATGATGATGAAAATATTAGTGACTACATGCTTCGTATGGATGAGGTTGTTAACTCCATGAAAGACTTAGGTCTTGAGCTTGCTGAAAATGATGTTTGTGATAAGATTTTAAGATCTCTTCCTAATAGATTTAGTGAAAATATTTCTACTATTGAGGAAGCTAAAGATTTGGATAAGTTGAAAAAGGATGAGCTCCATAGTATACTTGTAGCATTTGAGTTGAGAACTCAAGTGAAGGTTGATGTCAAGAAAGAGGTAGCTTTCAAGGCTACCAAGAAATCAAAAGGCAAACAACTTAAAGAGAGTGATGAGTCTTCTAGTGATGAAGAAGCATATTACAGAAAGAAAGACAAGTTCTCTAGAAAGAGCAAAAGCGTGAAAAATATAAGATGTTTTAATTGCGGAAAGTTTGGTCATTATGCTACTGACTGTACTGTTTCCAAGAATGAAAGTGATGAAGATAAACAAGATTCTAAGAGCAAGGAATCTAAAAAGCACAAGCATCACAGGAAATACAAATATGAGCATAGCAATCAAGGAAAGAGGTATTCTCGCAAGAACAATAAGAGTTTCTACCTAGACAAAGCAAGTAAGTGTTCGAGTAGTGATAGTGAAAGTTCTTCGAGTGATGATGAAAATGAGATGTTTATTTCAGAAAAAGAGGAAGAACCGAAACATAGATTCATTATCATGAAATGTCTTTGATGTGGAAATTTTGGTCACCTTGAAGATGATTGTACAAATAATGATTTGGTTTCCAGTATGTATGAGGATGCTTCAGAAAACTATAAGGAAGATGCATGTATGGTTTTTGAAGAGGGTAGCACCTCTAGTGATAAGAAAACTGAAAAAGGCTTTGATGATCCAGAAAGCAATCAAATAAAGGATCTTGAAAGTGATCTTTCTAATGCTCTAAGTTCTTTGAAAAAGGAAAGAAAGAAGAATGCTAGAAACAAGGATAAGTTAGATGAATGTTTTATGGAGAGAGATGATCTTACAGAAAGTCTTGACTTCTCTATGGCTAAGACACAAGAAATCAAGGATGAGTTAGAGTCTAAGATTCTTGAGTATAGTGAGTTAGAAAAGAAAATGGCTTCTTTGAAAGAGGAAACTAAAGAGTACAAGGATAAGCTTTACAGGTTTCAAGATAGCTCCAAAAAGGTTAAGTCACTCATCAAAGGTCAAAGAAAGACAACAGATAAAACAGGCCTTGGCTTTGTTAAGTCGTGCAAGGAATAGGTTGGGGAATCTAGTAAGAGATTTCAAAAAGAAGAGAGTTCTGATGAGGAGAGTATTTCAGAGAAAGATTCCATGGATGATAGATGCACAAAAATAGAAAACAGAATTCAGAATAATAAGAAGAAGTTTTCGGGACCCATGAGGTCGAATAAAGGAAAATTTCACGGCAGATGTTTTGCATGTTACAAGTTTGGTCACATGGCTGCACATTGCATGGCTCAAATGAAGAAGGTAAACAATAATTTCAGAAGTGCTAGTTTCTTTCAAGGATATTGCTACTCTTGTCAACAGTTTGGGCACAAGGCAGTTTATTGCAAGGCAAATAACAAGAACGGGTTTGGTCAGAACTGGTGGATTCAAAAAGCAGGTATGCTTAAAAGAAATAACTTTGTTACTTGTTATAAGTGCAACAATGAAGGTCACACAACTAGATAGTGTAGAGCTGAACTTCCAAGGTACAAGAACAGAAATAGTAGTATGAAAAGGTCCAAGGATCAAGGCATGGATAAGAACAGTGACAGGAACAAGAACAGGAATATTGACAAAGAGTTCAAGAGAAGGCCCGACAAGGAAATTGTAGACGCTGATGATGATCAGTGCCTAATGGGAGTTTTACTCCCACCCCTATTTTAATCACCTCATCAGGAGGTGGGGGAGGGACTAAGCTCAAATGCTCATTCTTAGTCCTAAGCCCCAAAGGTGACCCTTTGCCATTGATGACAAAGGGGGAGAGATATGAGTAAGGGGGAGAGCTTCAAGTGAAGAGGAGCTTTAAGTCAGGGGGAGCAAAAATTCAAAGGCATATTCTCAGTTGTGAGCACAGTTGGTTTCAGTTTTTTTTTTTTTTTTTGAGATGTGTTTTCAGTAAAGGTTTGCCATCAATGACAAAGGGGGAGATTGTTGGCAATTTTGGGTACCTTGGGTACATTGCCTTTGCTCAAGTGTAGAATTTGTCATTGATGTCAAGAAGCTCTTGAAGGAATTTGATTTAATGTCAAATTATTCAGAGCATGGATAGTGAGTTTTCAGGAAGATCATAGTAGCCCATTTGCAAAATATCAAAGAAAAAGACAAGTAAGAAAAGGTATGCAGCAGGCAAGAAAAATTGTTGTGATTTCGCGACATGTTAGAGGAGAGAGAAAGTGCTAGAAAAACTGTCGCGATTTCGCGACAAGTTTGAAGAGAGAGAAAGGATCAAGACAAAGTTTCATGATTTTGTGACATGCTGTAGAACTCAAAGTGAGAACTGTCACGATTTAGTGACATGCAGCAAAGGGAAGAGTCAAAAATGAGAACTGTCATGATTTCGTGACAGGTTGCAAAGAAGATGTACAGAAGCTGAAAGTGTCACGATTTCGCAACAGGCTACAAAGAAATCGTACGGATGCAAAAAGTGTTGCGATTTCGTGATAGGTTGAGATGGAAGCATTCAGTTGGATAAAGTGTCACAATTTCATGACAGGTTGATATGGTAGCATTCAGTTGGAGAAAGTGTCACGATTTCATGATAGAGAGTAAAAAAGTCTTCAATAGAAGAAGCGTCATGATTTCGCAATGAATTCAAGAAGGAAGAGCTCGAAGGCGAAAGCAACGCGATTTTGTGACATGTTCCAATTTCACGGGCATAAGGCAGAGAAAAGCATAAGGCAACGAAAGTGTCACGATTTTGTGACATGTTTCGTTTTCGCTAGTGCAAGCCGAGAAGAGTGCAAGGAAGCGAAAGTGTCACGATTTCGCGACATGTTCTACTTTCGTTGGTGCAAGCCGAGAAGAGGGTAAGAAAGTGAGAAGTGTCATGATATTGCGACAAGAGCTTAGTCAAAGTCGTCAAAGGCTAAAGTGTCACGATATCGCGACAAAATCCATAAGATAGTGTACGGTTGCAAAGGTGTCGCGATATCACGACATGTTGTAGTTTCACGACAGAAGATACAGAAGAGTTGCAGAGGCAGTGAAGCTGACAAAGTTAAATTTGGGCCGACAAATATTAGGGTTCACAGCTAACGTAGTTTAGGATGTGCAGCCGACTAAGATCGAGGTTTTAATATTGAAAGTGTTAGTATAAAAGAAGGGCTGCTTGGAGAGTTAAGTATCGATTGAAGTGTGCGTTCGAAGTGCGACGTTCGTAGATAGAGTGCAAAATTTGATAGAAAGGTACTGAGTGCATTTTGTCGAATCATCTAAGTGAGAAAGATCACAAGGAATCATAGTGCACGAAGATAGTGCTGCTATGTTTGCAAAAAGGAGCAGAAGCTATTGGCGTTGCAATATTCATAGATAGAGCGCAGGGGGAGAAGTTCGATTGCCAACAGCTGAGTACCGCTATGATTACGCAGACAATGCAAAGACTGGAGTTAGACAAAGTGCAGCTGTAAAAGCACAAGAAGCTGTGTATGTTGTGAAGCAGTCTGGGCAAGTTCTAGTGAGAACTTGCAAAGCAGATCTGAGACAAGTCTTGGTGAAGACTTGGGTGAAGATCAAGCAAGCTTTAGTGAAAGCTTGTGAACCATTTTTTGTGAACCAGATTTGAGGACCAGTTGAGGACAAATATTGGTGCAGATTCGAGGACATTTGTGCCAGACCGAAGGACTGTGTTTGGTGCAGATCAGAGATAGAGAACGAGGACATTTGTGCTAGACCGAAGGACTGTGTCTAGTGCAAATTTGAGTACCATCTTGGTGATGATAAAGTTGAGGACAGAGGTCTCCAGCCAGAGCAGGGAAGACAGGTGTCTTATGTGGATAGAGTTCCATTTTCTAAGGGCAGCAGAGGCAGAGGTCTTCTAGAGGATCACCAGCCAGAACAGAGCTAGGGGATTGGTGTCTCCTTTGGGTTGGTGCCCATAAAATTTGTAATCGGGAAAGGTTATGATTTGATAAAATTTAGTGAAAGATTTTATCCGTGGAGTAGCCCACTTTGGGTGAACCACATAAATTGTTGTGTCTATTTGTTGATGGTGTTTTGTGCATTCCTTTGATTACGGCTTTTGAATCTGCTATCTATACACTGTATATTTTTGAATTGAAAGTTGAATTGAAGGAAAAAGTAAAAAGTGGTCTTATACTATTCACCCCCCCTCTCAGTATAAGCTTATGTTATCCAGTTGTGACGTGAGCAATGGATGCGGTTGTGCAAATCAGGGCTGTAGATGGCTGCAGTTTCCAGTGTGACATTCTAAATATGTAGAATGTGGAAATGGACTTCAGTGGGAGAAGAACTAGATCATGGAGTCTACCTGGTGTTTTACGGCCAGATAGCATCTGCCCAACTACAGCCAACAGATTGTAAATCCACTCTTGATAGAAATTCAATTTGTCGATAGTCATGGAGGTTCAACTAGAAGAATATGTCATTGGAGTGAAGTTTTGGAAGGGAATATGTTTATTGGTGCCCCTGTCGAACAACTAGAAGATGGAGGAATGTCGTTAAATAATCTCGATGGAACTCTTTGTTGAAAGATCTGACTTGAAAACAATGATAACAGAAGTAGTTGTTATCTTTTTCTGATATATATTTTTTTACAGGTTCAAGCTGTGTGGATATAGCCACGGTTGAAAGCGGCTTGGCCATTGCAGTACATTGTGGTCACTACAGTGTAAACTGAAGATGTTAATTCTACAAGGAGTGCAGTTAATGCTCATTTGATTGGCGGCCCATAATTCTTGTTGATGTCAGAGGGCTTGAAATTGTGTTTTTGTTGAATGAGGGTAATTTAAGTTGGTCTATATAAAATTTTTAAGTGCCCATGATTTAATTTAATTTTCTATATATAAAAGGGCATCTTTTATAAAGTGGAGGGGCCACTTTATTTAACCTATTGTAAGGGAGCTTGTTATGTAAGACTTGGGAGTGAGAAAGTGGTCGACAACATGGCCTTATTGGTAATTGTTTTAGATGGTCCATTGTGATGATGTTTTATTTCCTCCAGAGAGTGATGCTGCTAGAAAATGATGTTTTTCTTTTTCCAGCCTAGAGAGGCATGTTGTTTTTCTATGAGATGAAGGCCCCATTGATAGCGAAGTATAGGGGTATTTATAGTCATTGGAAATGTTTTTTCGCGATGGACACAATGGTGGTGTCATATTGTCATTTTGAGGCTATTTCATTTGATTTTTTAAGTCTCAAAATTTTCTACCTTGGAGTGCACTCTCGGTTGAACCTGACACTCTTAAGGCACTTGTAAGTGAACCTAGTATCTAGTATTCTCCTCTCTCTACTTGGCGAATACAGAGGTTGGTTACCCATGCATTTCGATAAGATGAGGTGACTACCATAAGGACACTTATTCTAGGGACTACAGACATAGACACCCTAGATTCTATTCGAGGTTTTTTTGGATCTACTTTTGAAGACTACAGACGAAGACACTTCAAAAGATTCTCTTCTATTATTCTTTCTTCTTCTCCTCCATATTTGGATTCTATGGCTCATTTTATTGTATTGAGTGCATTTTCAGCAGAGACCGACACTCTTATATGGCTTGTTTTTCATTTGTATTAAGGTGCATTTTTGGCAGAGATCGACACCTTCTAGATTGAGTTCACCATAAGGAGGGATTTGATGGTGAATCTAGTCAGTGACCTACGAGAGGCAAAATCCTCTGAGGATGACCTACAGAGGCAACAGCCAAGAAGTGGTTGACCCTGAGGCACCCATGATGACCCTGAGGCACTTCGACGGCTGACCCAGTGGCAATAGACCCATGGAAGTGGCTGACCCCGAGGCAACAGACCAAGATGTATACATAGTGAATCTAGCATTATTCACAGTTGAAGAGCCAAGCGCAAAGAGCACGAGCCTAGACCAAATCAACAATAAAGAAAGATGTTTTGTTTCTTCTTTAATTAGGATAGTGCACTTTAAGGGGGAATGTTAGAATTAAAGTGCACTATGCCTCTGTTTTGGCACTTGTCAGTTTATATTGACACTTTTTAGTTTATCATATAAGCCTTCTGCCTATATATGTAACTCATTTGTATCAATAATATAACTCCATCAGTTTCAGTCCCAATAGGTAGTCGCCTTCTGCCAGTCACCTTCTAGTAATCGCCTGTTGGTGACTCACTAGATGGCGATTGGCAGATGACAACTAACAATAATTTCATAGTTTTATGCATTAATATATATTCAAACATATATATATTTGTACTTGTTGGAAAGTGTTTTTTTAGCCTGATATAATGGTGGTGTTTTTGAGAAGTTTTGAGATGATTTAATAGGTCAAAATATACCCCAAATATGATATTACTTCATCAACACCATATTTGTGGCCAATTTTGACTTATTAAATTATCTCAAAGCTTCATAAAAATACTATAATTAGATCAGGCTCGAAAAGATATTTCTAACAAGTATACATATGCCTATGTTGGGATATATATTTATGCCTAAAACTATGAAATTATTATCAGTCACACTCTGCCAGTCACCTTTTGCGAGTCACCTGAAGACGACTGGCAAAGGGTGACTAACAATAATTTCATAGTTTTATGTATCAATATATAACCAAACATAGGCATATTTATACTTTTTGGAAAGCTCTTTTTAAACTTGATATCATGGTGGTGATTTTATGAAGTTTTGAGATGATTTAAGAGGTCAAAATATACCCCAAATATTACATTAATGTTTGGATATATATTGATGCCTATGTTTAGATATATATTGATGCCTAAAACTATAAAATTATCGTCAGTCACCCTCTGCCAGTCGCCTTCTACTAGTCACCTTTTTCCATTCACCTGAAGATGACTAGCATAGGACAACTAATTAATAATTTAATAGTTTTATGCATAAATATATATCCAAACATAGACGTATTTATACTGATTGGAAAGCTCTTTTCAAGACCAATATAATGGTGGTGTCTTTTTTAAGTTTTGGGATGATTTAATAGGTTAAAATATACCCCAAATATGATATTAATTCCTCACCACCATATTTGGGGCAATTTGGACCTATTAAGTCATCTCCAAACTTCATAAAAACACCACCATTAGATTAGGATAGAAAAGAGCTTTCCAACAAGTACAAATATATCTATTGTTGGATATATTGATGCCTAAAACTATGAAATTATTATCAATCACCCTTTGCTAGTCACCTTCTACCAATCACCTACTGGCGACTCGCCAAAAGGCGACTAGTAGAAGGCGATTGGAAAATGGCAAATAATAATAATTTCATAGTTTTATACATTAATATATATCCAAACATAGGCATATTTATACTCGTTGTAAAGCTCTTTTCGGTCCTGATCTAATTCTAGTATTTTTATGAATTTTTGAGATGATTTAATAGGTCCAAATTTATCCCAAAGATGATATTACATCCTGAACACCATCTTTGGGGGTAATTTTGACCTATTAAATCATCTTGAAACTTCATAAAAATACCACCATTAGATTAGGATCAAAGAAATATTTTCAACAAGTACAAATATAGTTATGTTAAAATATATATTCATGCCTAAAACTATGAAATAATTGGCAGTTCCCTTGTGCTAGTCACCTTCTACCCGTCACCTACTGGCAACTGGCAGAAGGTGACTGGTAGAAGGTGACTGACAGAGGGTGACTGGAAGAATGTAAATGAAAAAGGGTGACTAACAATAATTTAATAATTTTATGCATTAATATAATATCTAAACATAGACATATTTATACCAGTTGGAAATTTCTTTTCAAACTCGATCTAATGGTGGTGTTTTTATGAAGTTTTGAGATGATTTAATAGGTCAAAATCTATCCCAAATATGATATTACTTCCTCACCACAATAATTGGGGTTAATTTTTACCTATTAAATCATCTCAAAAATTCATAAAAGCACCACCATTAGATCAGGCTCAAAATGAGCTTTCCAATGAATATAAATATATTTGTGTTTGGATATATATTCATGCCTAAAACTATTAATTTATTATCAATCACCCTCTACCAGTCATCCTCTACAAGTCATCTTCTGCGAGTCACCCTTTGCTAGTTGCCCTTTTCCAGTCACCTATTGGCAATCACTAGTAGGCAACAAATATATGGCGACCGTTGTTGTGAATCATCTATTTTTAGTCACCATATGTCAATAGCCAGTAGGGTCACTAGTTGTCTATCACCATTGATGATTTCTAGTTGTTAATTATTGGGGAGAATTAATGTTTTAAATGTATGAGTATCACTCTCATTTTAGCTATATATAATGGGGGTATAAGAGGTAAATTTGGTGGGATAAATGAAATTTTTTATAATTTGAAGGTGAAAGTTAGGCAGGAAATTTTTTTATGCTTCATGAAATAATTATCATAGTGGGGTGAATTGAACTTAAAAAAAATTGGTCTTGAAAATTTTGCGCAAATGGGTCGATGTCTAGGGTCCCTATTTTCACCAATACCCAATTTCAAAAATTCAAATATTCACCCTAATTTGCAAAATTATCTACTATGCATAACCATATTCTAATCTTCACATACACTCTACACAATATAATATATCTACTATGTTATATTAGGTATGAGAAAAAATAGATTTGGATTTGCAACAACAATCTGTGGTTGATTTATCACCACCTCAGTAGCCTGTGGTTGATTTGTTGCCTTAGTAGCCCGTGGTTGATTAATTGCCACTACTGTAGCTTGTGGTTAATCTGTCATTGCCTTAGTAATTTGTGGTTGATCCATTACCACTACCACATCTACAACCTATAATTGACCTATTGTAGCCACTATCATAGTAGTTTATGGTTGATCCATTGATGGGGGGATGGAGAAAACACACGTACACAAACCCTATTTTTTCATTAAGAAATCTAGAAAATACATGCATACAGCCCACAGGCTTTACAATGACCAATGCTCCACTTGGTCTTCTCACTTCTATGCTCTAAGTGCGTTCTCCGATCCACCACCCCGACTAATACATTAAACTGGGTTTTTATAGAGGCCCCGACCCTCTTAAGCATCAACTCACGCATTAATCGGGACACCAACCCGATTTATTACAAAGACTAGGTTTTTATAGAGGCCCCGACCCTCTGGAAGATCAACACAAAAATCGGGACACCAACCCGATTTAAGACCCCACTCCGCACGGTCCCTGTCACCACTGAATCCATCAAAAAACTTTGCGTGCCCATCCTCTTTGTCTCCCACGCTCCTGGGTAATCACCCGCTTTAACTGCAACTTGGTGCCACGTGTCATCCATACCACCCCTTGAAAAATACCGCCTATCGCGGTTCTCACCATCTCTTTCTTCTCCTTCGTCTTCTTCTCTCTCTGTCGCGATATCGCGACGTTTCAGCCTCCCTGCACTCCTTTGCATTTTTGGTCGCGATATCGCGACATGTCGTGATATCGCGACCAATCCCACCGAAAGCCCCTTGCTTTTGTTTATGTCACGATATCGCGACATCGCGATATCGCGACCGTTCTGCCGCTCACTCCTCCGCTCTCCTTTATGTCACGATATCGTGACGTCACGACATCACGACCGTTTCTCCTTCGAGTCCTCCGTGCTGTTTCTTATCGCGATATCACGACGTCGTGATATCGCGACGTCACGATATCATGGCGTCACGATATCGTGACGTCGTGACATCATGACCATTTCTCCTCCGAGTCCCTTGCTCCACTTTACGTCATGATTTTGCGACGATCCGTCCTCTACTCCTTCTGCTTCTCGTCTAGGTCACGATTTTGTGATGTTGCAAAATCGTGACGTCACAATTTTGTGACCCTCCGCTTTGCCAAGTCTTCTGTGCCCCTTGTGTCGCGATATCGCGACACAAATTCTGTCACAATATCATGACAGTTTTTGCCATCAGGCCTTCCTCTGCCACTTGTGTCGCGATATCGCGACACAATCACGACGATTTTTGCTCTCAGGCTTTCTTCAAAATTTTCTTCCTTAGTCAACTTTTCTAAAGTGGATTTCCCGCAACTGGATGCCTCTGCATCAGATGTCACTGGATGCTCCTGCATCAGACACCCAAGGTTAGTGGAGAAGTGATCTTCACTTCTGCATGGTCTGGTTGTTGCCTCCTACAACACCTCTAGACATTCCTCTGCCTCTACAGACTGCTCCAAACCCTTCTTCTGGTCCACATAACTTCTGTCTTCCTCCAGATAGATTTTATTACTGCATACTTCTTCTGCAGCCTGCTTCAACTCCTCTTTCCCAAAATTTTTTTTGCCTTCTTCCAGGCAGATCCCGGCACTGCTGCACTCTTCTTTGCATGCAGCCTTCTTCAGCTTCAGCTTCTGATGCACTCCCGCATCTTTCTTTTTCTATCTTTCTTCATGCCTTCTGCTGCTCCTCTTGCTCTCGCAATTTTATGCTAAGCCACTCCTCCTACAGGGCTTGAAATTGCCACTGCAATGCCAAGAAATCTTCTTCTGGCACCATATCTTCCTTGCTGTCCCGACTTCTTCGGGGATGCATTTTTCTCAGCTTTTCTCACAAAGCTTTATCGATCCTGGTGTAGCTGCCTCACTATCGACGATCGGCTAACACGCTCTGGGATCTTAACTCTCTCTCTCAGAACCCTACCACAGATCCTGGTGTAACTGCCTCATGTTCGATGATCTGTTACACACTCAGGAACATTAGCTCTGATACCACTGATGGGGGGGACGGAGAAAACACACGTACACAAACCCTACTTTTTCATTAAGAAATATGGAAAATACATGCATACAGCCCGCAGGCTTTACAATGACCAGCGCTCGGCTTGGTCTTCTCACTTCTACGCTCTAAGTGCGTTCTTCAATCCACCACCCCGACTAATACATTAAACTGGGTTTTTATAGAGGCCCCGACCCTCTTAAGCATCAACTCACGCATTAATTGGGACACCAACCCGATTTATTACAAAGACTGGGTTTTTATAGAGGCCCCAACCCTCTGGAAGATCAACACAAAAATCGGGACACCAACCCGATTTAAGACCCCACTCCGCACGGTCCCTGTCACCATCGAATCCGTCAAAAAACTCTACGCACCCATCCTCTTCGTCTCTCGCGCTCCTGGGTAATCACCTGCTTTAACTACACCTTGGTGCCACGTGTCGTCCGTACCACCCCTTGAAAAATAACGCCTGTCGTGGTTCTCGCCATCTCTTTCTTCTCCTTCGTCTTCTTCTCTCTTTGCCGCGATATCGCGACGTTTCAACCTCCCTGCACTCCTTTGCATTTTTGGTCACGATATCGCGACATGTCGCGATATCACGACCAATCCCACCGAAAGCCCCTTGCTTTTGTTTATGTCGTGATATTGCGATGTCGCGATATCATGACCATTCTGCTGCTCACTCCTCCACTCTCCTTTATGTCACGATATCGCGACGTCACGATATCGCAACGTCGCGACATCGCAACCGTTTCTCCTCCGAGTCCTCCACGTTGTTTCTTGTCACGATATCACGACGTCGCGACCGTTTCTCCTCCGAGTCCCTTGCTCCACTTTACGTTGTAATTTCATGACGATCCATCCTCTGCTCCTGCTTCTCGTCTAGGTCACAATTTCATGACGTCGTGAAATCGCGACGTTGCGATTTCGTGACCCTCCGCTTTGCCAAGTCTTCCGCACCCCTTGTGTCGCAATATCGCGACACAAATTCTATCGTGATATCACGACAGTTTCTGCCATCAAGCCTTCCTCCGCCACTTTTGTCGCGATATCGCGACATAATTCCTGTCGTGATATCGCGACGGTTTCTGCTCTCAGGCTTTCTTCAACTTTTTCTTCCTTAGCCAACTCTTCTGAAGTGGCTTTCCCGCAACTGGATGCCTCTGCATCAGATGTCACTAGATGCTCCTGCATCATCCATCATTGTCATTGTCTAATGACAGTTGAAGACCCATCTACAATTTTTATGAAAGCCTAAACTATGAAGAGAGGTAAGCATTCCTATTTCTTACATTTAAATTTTATTTTGAAGAAATTTTTTAGCTAGAATCATGAAGTGCATGTAGTGAAGCTAGGGTTTGCAAAGTGAAGTACAAAGGAATTAAATCAAAGGGGTAAAAGGAGTTAGTTTTCTAGAGAGGAATATTTTTGTGCATGTGAACAATAGTTTGAAGAATTTTGCTGGCTATAATTATGGAGTGCATGCAACAAAGGTAGGGTTTGCAAAGTGAATCACAAAAAAATACAAGTGATAGTATTATTTTTTTATTTAAACTAGAATATGCTTAGATCCATTCATGTGAATAAAATGAAGGTGGGTCTAGTTATTGAATGATATATTTAAAAAAATAACACAAGAAGCATCAACTTTTTTCAAAACATAGTGCACTTAGATCTGTTCATGTGAAGAAAATGAAGGCTGGACAACTTTATTTCTAGAATCAGAGCACACAAAAGGTGAAAGGAATTTATTTGATAAGGAGGAATATTTTTTGTGCATATGAAAGGTTTTTGGAAGATTTTTTTGGTTAATATCATGAAGTACATGCAAAAAAGCTAGGGTTTGCAAAGGGAAAATATTAACTTTTGTTTATATTTGGTATTTATGAAATGGTAGTATAATTTGGAAAATTGGTTTCTTGTTTTGATGGAGAATGAAGAGGAATATTTGAACTTATCAAAGGATCCCTTTGAGGGGTAGTGCATATTTTCAACTCCAAAGTCCAAGGGTCGTATTTCTAGACATGAATTAGAAGTTGAGAACTAGGGATCCCTAGGTTTTTTGAGTGACTAGAATAATATTACAATTCATCAAAATTTAGTGGATAAAAGGGAGTCTATGTTAGTAGGTTCAGATCAGATCAGTTTTCCTATCGACTGCTCACTCTCAAGTGTCTCAGAAAACTTTACTCAAGTGATGGGTCTAATAAATGAGTAAGCTTTTCATTGTGAGGAAGAAAAACTTGAGCAAGATTTAAACATACTAGAATCACTTTTTCTGATGGAGTTTCATTTGTTTGGTTCTATTTTTATTGGTAAAAGTCTTGATTTAGAGGTCCTAAGTGGAGTGGGTCCAAACTTTCAATCAGCACAAACAATAACTCTAGTTACTAAAATGCATAAGGTACACAAAGTGGTTAAAAAGATAAGGTCAAATATTAGAATGATACTTGGGGAAGACCTGAGTATGGAAATATTTTTGGTGTTTTTATGGAAGACCCTTATTGGGAAGTTTCATGGATGTCAAATAGTTGATAATATACTACATGAGTGGTTGTAGAAAGGTATGGGTCCCGATTTTAGGATATGGCCAAATTTTCACTTACTTGATAAAGGATGGATAGGTTTCCTTTTTCGATCCAAGGAAGATACACAAAAAAATTTGGGAGGTAATTGTTAGATTATATTACATTATTTAGGTACATGTCAATGTACCACCTTGGGTACATTGTTAGATTAGGAGTTTATCTTAGGTTAATTGAGGAAGAAGTAATAAATGCACAAGTTTTAATGTGCAATGATGTAAATGTACATGGATTCCACTTGTATATTAGTTATAGGAAACGTAGTCAGGAAGATTACGAGACAAGTAACCTATATTTTTATATATAGGCCCCATAGAAAGAAGAGTAGAGATACACAATAGAGTGAAGTAGAAGTGCAAGTACTATAGAGTAGTGAGTAGTTACAATTTAGTTTTTCATTACAGTTATGGAGTGTTCATTTCCTCCATTACATTGCATTGTACTATTTTATAATTTTCTATTAATATCATATTTTAATCGTATTGCATAATTCCATTATCTTAATTTTCTACATATTTTACATCTTGTGATTGCTTTCTCCCATATCATACATTATCAAAAGCTAACAGTGGTATCAAAGCTGCAACATATTATATAGGAATAGAGAGAGCCATAAGAGAGATTGATAGGAGAGAAGAAAATCTCAGTTCTACAAATTTTTGATATTGAATTTGGCTAGAGTCTTTCCACAAAGTTATAAAAAAACATCTGAACACTAGTACTCAACATTCATACCACTAGATTGAAAAATCAATTAGTGAATATTTGTCACTTATAATTTCTTCCATTATAGTCCTAATACTTTGTTGTAATAAAAAGGAATATTTGAAGAAATTTGGGAATCTTCCTATAGAGAGCTAGGAAGAATATCATATTCAGAATCAATCCAACACTAAAATCCACATAGAAGAAGAGGATATTCTAAGAACCTGAGGGAAGTCCTGTTGCATACCTACACATTGCAAAAAAAGAAAAGGCTATAGTAGCTATATTGTTGATCCCAAAGACTCTAAATAAGAGTCCAAAATAGATAGGAGATTGGTGATCTCTATCAAATACTCCTGATAGTAGATTGAATAAATCAATCTGAAGAAGCTAAAGAGACCCATAGAGGGTCACATTTAAAAACTCCTAGTTTTAGAATATTGGAGATTGATGATATCCATTGAAGCCTATATATTGTAGAAGTGAAGAAGGACTAGCAAGGTCTTGTTCTAGATTTTAGAAGTAGCATATTCTAGATATCTGAGAGATCTCATTACCAACACTTTCAATAGAAGTTTGAAGGAAAGGTCTCATTGAGAAGACCAAAGAAGCTGTAAGATTGAAGATCTTGGAGAGGTCTCAAGGAGAAAAAATGAGAAGGCTTGGAGAGCCTTATTACAAAGTTTTAAGAAACCATTAAAGGAGTTTCCAAAATAAATCATTGGATAAATTCACTACCAAGGGAAAGCTCTTGATAGTGAAGAAATTAGGACAATTATCACCACTTAAAAATAAGACAAAGGATTTTGCCAAATTTTGGAGGAGACTAGTGAAGACCTCAAAACTATCATATTATTGAGAATAAGGGCCATATTGAAGCCATAATTTGACAAGGAGGTTTAAGGAGAACATAGACATAAGAAGCCTAACAAATCCAAGAGATTTGGTGATTGCCTTTCATAAGGCAAGAAGGCACATTTCAAAGATAGGATTTTGTTGAATATACAACAAAATACTATAAGGGTTCTTGAAGGAAATATTAGCTATGATTAACTACCATTCTATAAAGCAACTTGGTGAATAAAAACACCAAGATCTACATCATCATAAAATATCATTAAAGGTATGCAACTTAGGTGCAAAGGGTTCATTACTTGAACACTTATATTTAGTTCATTAAGCACTTTATTAGAATCTAGAAGTTTCAAAAAGAAGGTTGCATTTTAAATTCTTCAAGGAAAATTAGAAATGTTCTTTTAAGATTATTACCTGCACATTAAAATAGGAGTTAGATATATTTTGAAAGAAATAAAAATACCATATTTATGTTATCTAGTTACATAAGAGAAGACTATATTAAGTTGCAAATATTATAGTTTCATTTAAAAGTTTTTTAAGAGTTATCATTAGTGCATAAGTTACTTTTAAGGAGTAATAAGGAGATTGCAGTTGCACTATATTAGTTTCTCTTAAAGCTTATTAGTAGAGCACTAAGTGAAATACAAATTAGTGCAAGATTAAGCCACCTTAAGGACATATTAGTTGCATGATTATTAACTTGGATTCATTATTAAGCTAGCCAAGCAAAGGAGAGAGTTTTCTAGTAAAGAAGATAACATTGAATCATTCCTTTCCTATAAGGATTAGTATAGATAAGCCACCATCAAAACCAATAGAAAGAAATCTTGCAAAAGATATTTGAATATCTCAGATATAGGTGCAAAATCAAGGTATTATATTCTATCTATTGTAAAGATATTTACATTAGTTGTTTGCACCATAATCTCTTGTCCTAGGTAACAAAATGGGAAAATTTTTTAGTGTATCAAGGACACATCCAATACCAGAAAGTATTATCACAAAGCGATTGTTAGAAGAACACTATCCAAGCAAGGTTAAAGATCCAACAAGAGGTCCACATTATTGTGTCTAAAGATACTCCCATTAGTCACTAAACCGTGTATCCACAACAAGCAAACTAAAGCACAAGACAACCACACTAATGAGTTATTATCTATTTCATAATACGAGCTAGAATTTTTCATCTACATCACATTGCAAGGTAGCACACAAGAGAGCATATTAAAGATATAAGGCACAAGATAGAGTTCAAAGTGCAATATCCAAGATCTAGCTTGAAGAAATCATCCATTGAGAAGGAGTTATACCAGATTGTATCATGGATAAAATACTAGCTAAGGGAAGCACTAGTAATCACAAATGAAGCACCATAAAACCATCATAAAAGCTCTTAGAACCACCATCAAATGAGATAAAATGGTGTGTGAGAAGAGTAGCACTTTATTTTTCTTGAAGGAAGCATTAATAGCAAGAAACCAGTTGGGTATATGTTGTCAAAGGAGCATATAATATACGTTAGAGGGAAGCATTTCATGCAAACAAAGGCACTACAACTTGTCACAACTAACAAAGCGTCCATATATTCCCCAAAACCTTCAAAGAAATAAAATGCTCACTCCTTGAGCGTTATAATAATTATTCGGATGTTACAATGATATCATTATTATAGCAAGGAATGAGAAGTATTACAATGTTATCTAAGCCACATGGATATCATACTAAAGAGCATTGAAGCTCACAAAACACATGGTTATCACCTCAAGAAGCATTATAGAAGTCATAATATGTTATTCAAAATATTAATCCGTGTGATAGTCACCCAAAGGAGCTCAAATCCACTTAATCACATACACAAAAAATTCCAAGAAAACATAATGAAGTCTAAGTAGGCACAACAAAGTCCAAGCAGACACAACAAAGTCTAAGGAGACATAGCGAAGTAAGAGCATGTAGAAGAGTGCTTTATTTGGAGTCAAAGGGGGCAGTAAGAGATTGTCATCCACCAAAATTTCTAAGAAGAGCATTGAATGCTTAGTACCATAAGTTAAGACCAACGCCATTGGAGGAGGAATAGATTATTGAATGCTTATTGCCATACATCGAACATAGTGTCCAAAGATCCATTGAGAACAATCAAATCTCAAGCAATATGATGTATTGCATTAATAAGGTAATTTTGATATTAAATTTTCTTGATTTAATTAAAGTAACATTGGAGTTATAAGGTGTTACATATACGGTTAAATTTACTACTATGTTGGAATACCAAGCATTCGTAAGTTATAAAGCAAGTGCATACCAAAACATTATAATTGAAGTACATTATAAGTTTATAATATTTTCAAGTAACCAAGTAGGAGATATAAGGCTATCAACCTTGATAAACTCAAAATTAATTTGCAAATACTATTATCATTGTTTTTTAACATTCCAAAATTAGGGAGTTATAAGACATACTACACCAAAGTAGAGATGCTTGAAATTTAGAAATTAAATTATTGAATAGATAAACAAATCTATTACTTAATTATATATTTGGAACTAATTTGTAACACTTGTATCACACTAATACTAAAGAGATAAAAATAAATCCAACTATAAGAACTCCATTAGAGCATACTTCATTAGGAGAGATAAGGTAAAATTGGAAGTTGATTATTATTTTCAAAACATTACAAAATCAACTCAAAAGGTGAAATAATTATTCTAAATTACCTGGGAGATATAAGCAAGCCTACCAAACCTAAATACAAGAAAAGTTTTATCAAATTAGTTCATATACTCTTATCTAGGGAGCTATAAGAATGTCTACCTCAAAGAATACAACTAACAATGATATAAACTACACTATTAGAAAAGAAAGGGCAAGTGCCATAAATATTGGAATCATGAACTTACTTATAAATCCTGAAGTAGTTTTAGATCTTAATTCAAAGGTGATTCATAGTGAAACCTTAGAAGATAAATTTGATACTTTGGAATATTATATTTAAGCCCGAATCACTGAAGAAATTGATAATGAGAAAAGTGATATTCTACTTCCTTTAGATTTTGTAAGCATATTTTATATGACATTACTTACATATAAATATTACAAGGATGCAAATGAAGAACAAAAAGGAATGATAGAATATCTTAAAAAGAAAGCAGAGATGGATGAATCATACCTAGAAAAAATATTTTAATCCTCATGTACTATTAGTACTTCAAATTCTACTAACTAAAGATCTTATCATGATGTTGTGAGTGTATATTCATAAGCCTCTGTACACAAAAAAAATAATAATGAGGACAAATAAAAAGAAAAACTACTTTTGTAGGAATCAGGTAATAGTACGACCACTCATGAAAGTGCAAAAATTAGATCCAAAGACAATATTAAAGAAGGACCTAATTGAGTTGAAGACTATTCAAAATAAGAAGATACATATTGAAGACTAAAGTCTTAAATATCCAAATAATGTAATATGGGGCTATGTTAGAGTATATTACATTATTTAGGTACATGACAATGTACCATCTTGGGTACATTGTTAGATTAGGAGTTTATCTTAGGTTACTTGAGGAAGAAGTAATAAATGCACAAGTGTCTATGTGCAATGATGTAAATGTACAAGGATTCCACTTGTACATGATTCATAGGAAAGGTAGTTAGGAAGAGTAAGGGCCAAGTAACATATCTTCTTATATATAGGCCCCATAGAAATAAGAGTAGAAACACAAAATAGAGTAACACAGAAGTGTGAGTACTACAAAGTAATGAGTAGGTACAATGTACTTTTTCATTAGAGTTATGGAGTGTTCATTTCCTCCATTACATTGCATTATATTATTTTTGTAACTTTTCATTAATAGAATATTTCAGTCTTATTACAAAATTCCATTATCTTACTTTTCTGTATATTGTACATCTTGTGATTGCTTTCTCCCATATCATACATTATCAAAAGCTAATAGTCATTGGTATTGGGGGTCTTTTTTTTTAGCTTTGAGCTCTTGGATGGCTTTCTTTGATCCTAGGATTGAAGTTGCTAGGAGAATCTCGATCTAGTTGAAACTTCCAGGTCTACCAATAGAGTTATGGTTAGAAAGAGCTTTGAAAGATATTGGATATTCATTAGGTAAAACCTTGGGTATAGGTGTTTCTTTCAAATCTAGTGTTGTTTGATGTATAGATTAGGTTTTGGTTGAGATGGATATTAATGAAGGTTTACTAGACTGTATAGAGATAGTTGTGGGGAATACAATTCATAATCAAATCTTGGGCTATTTAAAGATTTTTTTTAGATGTGTTCATTGTCATGTGTATGGACATATTGCTAATAAATGTTCTAAATATTTGCATAGAAAGTATGAAGGAGAAAAAATGATTAATGGGGATTTCATGTTAGCTAATAACAATCAAGAGATACCTATTTTTTAGAACTTAGTACTACTCTTTGATTCAACACAAATAGGAAAAAAGGATGTTGTCGAACTTGGAACCAGAACTCTGGAGGAGAAAGAAATTTTGGGCCAAGCTTTGTCTCCATTTCACTGTTCCCATGCTATTAGAGGAGCATTAGCTTTTGATGAGTAAATACTCAAAATAATATTACCTCAATATCAATAATACAATTGCAATATGAAAGATATAATAATGTTGATCAATCAAGCATATAAACTCAGAATCAACTATATAATAACTCAAAGAATGCTAATGACAAATGCTCAAAAATACTAAGAAATATTTATTGAATGAAGAGCTCAAAATACATCATACTACATCACCTTCCATTGCTTACATAGGTGACTCTTTCTCCTTCGCTATATTTCTTTTACATCAATACATCCATATATATAGAATGGAATGTGACTCTTCATATGGAGGTTTCTTGGCCCTCACTCTTCCTATGACTCTTCATCTTCCTACTCTATTGACACATGTACATAGGGACAACTATGCACATTTACATTGCCAAAATATCATTGCACACTTGTGCATTACATTGCATAAAGTAAATCCTAATCTAAGACACTCTTTCCTAATCTATAGATGTACCCATGATGGTACATTGGTATGTACCAAATAATGTAATATATTCCAACACCCCCTGTATTACATTATTTGGTTATTGAAGACTTTAGTCTTCAATATGGATCTTCTTCATCTTTCTTGAACTTGTGCTCTTCTTTGTTGCTTTCTTTGTCCTGCTTCATGTTTTGATCTTGATCAAATAAAAGATTAGTATTTTCATAAAATACTATATTTTCTAGAAGAGCTTTAGCTTCATGTACTTATGTATCATCTATTAGTTCTTGTATTTCATGTGTCTCTTGGGCTAGGTGCCCCTTTTGATTTCCTCCTCTGTATTGAGGCTATTGTTGGTACTACTGTTGTGGTGATCTGTATTGATTCTGATATTGTCTAGGTTGAGACAACCTATTTGATTGTCCTCCTGAGTTTACCTAATTCCTTTGATGTTGATTCCTTGGATTGAATCTATAGTAGCTGGTACTATGTCCTCCTCTCTTGCAAATTTGATAATACCTATCATTCCACTTTGTTTTGCTTCTTGGAAATGAAGCAACATTCCCTTGTGAATTATCCTTTGAGACCAATGCATTATTACTCATTTCATCCTTCACTAAGTTTTCCACTTCATATTCCTGTAGTATATTAACCAAATCATCAAAAGAAGTATCCTTACTTAGGAGTTGTAAGGATGTAACTAGATGTTTGTAATTTTCTAGTAGTGCTCTCAAGATGACTTGAACAAGGAATTTATCTTCAACTGTTTCTCCTAGGGTTAATAACTTCCCTTTTGTATCTACTACTCTTCTAAAAAATAGTTCAATAGTTTCACCACTCTTGAATTTTAAAGAATGCAATTGTGTTTGTAGATTCAGAATGGTGGCTTTATTTTTTCCTTCAAATATTTTTGCTAAAGTGTTCCATGCATCTGTAGAAGTTCCTACTGAACTGATATAAGGTTGTATGTCATATGAAATTGCAAAGGTTATGATCATCAATGCTTTTGCTTCTTCTTCCTCATATTTTTGTATATCTCTATCATCTTCAGTAGGTTTAGTTTTTGCTCCTTTGACTATGTCCCAAAGATTTTCTACTATCAAGATTGATCTTACTTTATTTTTCCATGAAGTATAGTTAGGGCCTTTGAGCAATTGGGAATCTGAAAGAAAGAGTTTGTTTGTAGTTGCCATGAGGAGACTATCTTATGATTCCCTAGTGTTTGCAACTTTAATCCTTTACAAATCTTCAAATCTCTAATAATTTTGAACTTAGAGATTAAACTTATCAAATGCAATATCTCTATGTAGAATTCCTTATATCTCCCAACTCTAGAAAAATAATATTTGCAAAGTTTTTGTAATCCTAGTTTGATGTAGAATGCCTTATTTCTCCAACCTTAGTAATTTTGCAAATATTCAATTTGTTTTGTAAATCTAAATATGCAATTTTACAAAACCCAAATATAATGCTTCTTCAAATATGATAGAATGTTTCAAAATGCAATATCTAGATTTTTCTAAGGTTCTATAATGCTTATCACTCCACTAAAATATTCAAATATTTAACCTTAGAATATATTCACTTTATTCCTTATTCCTCCTACCAATATAAAATTTAATATGAAAATATTATGGTAAATGTTACCTTAATTATTCAAGCACTCCTCCTTGACTTGTTGGGTGCTCCTCCTTCTAGTCAAATTTCATTGGACTTGATAACAGGCGCTTTGAATGTACCTTCAATGCTCTTGCTTCACACTTGCTACGAATCTACCTTTACTCTCTTACACTAGCGGCTATATGGGTGCTTTTATCCTCTTGTGCAATGTGCCACTTGTAGCATACATTATGGAGACTTCTTGACTCCCCTTAGGTGGTGCTAATATTCTTGTAAGATGAATGGACACTTGGCACAATATTCCTTGTGTTGTTTGGGTGTTACTAATCCTTCCTTGAGCGTTGGGTGATGATTTAGAGTATTGAGCGCTCTTATTTCCTAGAGACGTACATTATGACTATGTGCCAACTCTCACCCTTGTACCAAATGGTAATATTCCTCTTCCTTGCTTGGGACAAGTGTTACAACCTTCTATGCATGTACTTCCTTCTCCAACATATGGAATTTCAAGATTATTCCAATGTATTTCTTCTTCACTATTCCTCCAATGTATTCTTGCTTCTTTGTAACAACAATTGGTGTTGTTTCTTCTCTCTTTGGATGATGATGAATTCACCCAAGGTTGGCTCCAATTATGACTATTTTAGAGCACTCCAATGGTGGCTCTATGGTGCTTCCTTTTTAGAAATTTGATCTATTGGTAATATTCCTTTGATAATGCACCCTATATTTGCAATCTACCTTGCTTTGTGTAGATAGAATGGTTGTGCTACATAGGATTTATGTAGGGTAATATTTTGTAGGTTGTAGTTGATATCTTCTAGCTCCTTGGTTGGCTGATTCTTGAGCCTAATGGCTCTTTCCTTAAGCACTCTTGTTAGTGCTTCTTTCCTACAAATGGGTGGATGTTGATGAAGATCTTTCCCCCTATGATCTATTGCTCAATGGTGCTTAATATGGTGGTGATCCACACCACTCTTTTAGTGGTTTTCTTCACCACTTTTGACTGCACATCTGGTGTTTTTAAACACCTAAAATATACCTTTAAATTTGGAACTCTTTGCTTTCCAAAATCTACTATATTTTGAGGGATATTCTTCCTCACAAATGTAGGATAAATCTGCTCTTAAATTTACTTAAAAAATAACATATACTATTCACTTATCACTCCTTTAAAATATTTAACTAATATTGTTATAATATTGCAGATTTCTCTAAAAATAATGGTGTGTAATAGTGTCTTTTCTTTGGCTTAATGACACTTCTAAAAAACTTTCCTTTTGCTAGCTCTAAATAGCTCTAAAATTTGATGCTCTAAAAAACTCTTAATAAGCACCTTCAAAATCTCTACAATAATACTTTATATGGCATCAAATTTAACACACCTTTTTGTAGCTCCTTTATTTATAGCTTGTTGTCTTGTATTTGTTGTAATGCACCTTTATTTTGCTGTTAGTGGACTCTTCAATTTGCAGCTATAGTTGCTGCCCAAAATCTGCTTTCTTCTCCTTCAAATATGTGCTAGCTATCTCTAAAATTTGTAGCTCCAAATGCTGCCCTTTCACTATTCAAATATGTAGTCAATATCCTCCTTAGGTGCTACTAAGAATGCTTGAGCTTTTCTATCCAAAGCTATTCCAAATCTATTTCAAAAACTCCTCCAAAATACAGCTAGCTTTACTCTTTCAATGCTGCCCAAAATTGTAGCTTAAACTCCTCTGATTACTGCTTACAAAATCTGATTTGGTGATGTCCATGAATTTCCAAATCTGCTACTCTCTTTTGTTGTCAAGCCTTCTCTTAGTTTGCTATCCAAAAATTCTCCAAAGCTTTTCCAAAATGCAACTTTCTACTTCTACTATTTGTTGTCCTATGACCTTTCGTCTTCTCCTTCAAGAATCAACAACTTATGCTTTTACAAATCAGCCTACAAAACTTTTGTGGCTGCCTCCAAATCTCTCTAAACTATGACCTCTACAATATTCTTGCTTTCTTCTAACTTCTTGCTGAATTTTAACTTCAAATATGACCTCTTTCTCTATCTTCTTTCACTAGAATCTGGATGTCTTGATCTCTCCAAGATCTCAAAATTTGACAAACTTCTTACCAAATCCTTTTTCTTTTGGGCTTGTTATCGTATGGCGACAATTATCCCAATCTCTTATGGTCAGGTGCTCCTTCTACTTGCAATCTTCTACCATAAACTCTGCTTTGAATATCTTCTAATGGTCACTACTTCAGCTTCTACAATAAGGCTTTCTCTTGCCTTTTCTTTCTTCAATGAAATCTTCTTGAGACCTCTACTCTTGGGTCTTCTAATCCTGCAACCTTTAATTCTCTTAGTAAATGCTTTAATGAAACCTTACCTTGGTTTCTTCAATTTTCCAACTATGGGAAATTCTTCAATGAGATCTCTTTCTTGGATCTCTAGACTCTACTACTTCTATCTACAATAGGACCTTTTGTAGTCCTTCTATCTTCTATATTCAATATTCAATCTTCCAATCTTGGAAGTTCTTCAATATGACCTCTCCTTGGGTCTCTATCTTCAGTCTTCAATATTCAATCTTCCAAAACTTGGAAGTTCTTCAATGTGACCTCTTCTTGGGTCTCTATCTTCAATCTTCAATCTTCCAAAACTTGGAAGTTCTTCAATGTGACCTCTTCTTGGATATTTATATTCAATATACAATCTTGTAATGAGAACCTTCTTCTTGGTTCTTCTCAATCTTCAATAAGATCTCCTTCTTGGACCTCCTTCAATGTCTACTTTTCTACAACAAAAGAGTTAATCCCTGCACTAGGAAAGCACATAGAATTTCAGGCAATCGAAGATGAAATTCTTCTCTATATATTGTAGGAAGCTTCTCAACTTCTAAGAACCAATATTCTACAACAAAACTTAGACAGTAATAATCAGATGTATTCAAAGTTCTAGAAATAATAATCTTCACTAGCTATCTTAAAAAACTAGTGGAATCAAATCTATACTGAATCCTAGTCTTCACGGGTTTTCCTTTCAACCCTGTGGAAATATTCTAGCCAAATAATAATCTAGAATCTTTACTTTCTTATCAAGATTATCAATAGGACCTCTTCTAAGGGTCTCTTAATCTCTTCAATGATAAGGTCTATCTTCAAGACCTTTCTATCTCCTTCTATTTTGATTTTGCTCTTGGAATAGGTATGTCCTTAAATATCACTAGTTTTTCTTCAACACAGTGAGAAATGCTATCTTCTCTAGTTTCTCTTTCTAGAGGTAATTCCTTTATCTTCTCTGGTTTCTTTTCTAGAGGTAATTCCTTTATCGTTATTGGTCTCTTCTTAACCAATAGAAATATTCTTTGCTTCTGATCTATATTATGACTTCTATCAAACAATCCCAAAACAATGATGTTTGCATGCAACGATGCACAATGGCTGATCCGATTTGCAAAGATGTAGCGGGATTCAGATTGATAGTAGCAATGGTGATCCCTTGTGGCTCTGATACCACTATTAGCTTTTGATGAGTAAATACTCAAAATAATATTGCCTCAAGATCAATAATACAATTGCAATATGAAAGATATAATAATGTTGATCAATCAAGCATATAAACTCAGAATCAACTATATAATAACTCAAAGAATGCTAATGACAAATGCTCAAAAATACTAAGAAATATTTATTGAATGAAGAGCTCAAAATACATCATACTACATCACCTTCCATTGCTTACATAGGTGACTCTTTCTCCTTCGCTATATCTCTTTTACATCAATACATCCATATATATAGAATGGAATGTGACTCTTCATATGGAGGTTTCTTGGCCCTCACTCTTCCTATGACTCTTCATCTTCCTACTCTATTGACACATGTACATAGGGACAACTATGCACATTTACATTGCCAAAATATCATTGCACACTTGTGCATTACATTGCATAAAGTAAATCCTAATCTAAGACACTCTTTCCTAATCTATAGATGTACCCATGATGGTACATTGGTATGTACCAAATAATGTAATATATTCCAACAAAGAAATAAAGTCATAAAGAAAAGTATGAAAGGATTGGAACCTAATACTATTAAGTTTATTGATCAATTTTTTAAGTTTTATAATCATTATTATCCAATACATGTTAAGAATAATCTATAATTAGGTAATAAAGAAGTTTGTAACTTCAATATGAATCTCTAGAGAGAACCTAGGGATAAGGACTTTTCTAGGAATTTGGACAATGAGATGGAAACTTCAAACACATTGAACAAGAATTGTGATCCAAGTCTTTTTGCTATTAGGGGAAGTATTTCTGACCTATAAGGTGAATATTTTAGGGAGGTATCTATTTGAGGGGATGGTTTGAAGAGAAGTTTCTCTTGCATATAATTGTTACATTCTAGGAAAAGGGGATATGAGTTGAGAACTTATGTAGTTTTTGGAAGGTTAGGGTTAGGGATGGACCTTATAAAGGACTCTTCCACTTCTTTAATAGGTAGGATTTTTTTTTATTTCGTGTACAAGAGAAAGATTTGAGGGAAATTCAATAAGGTAAAAAAAAATTATAAAAGGGGTCCTTAGAGCGGGATAAAAACCCTATAATATGTTTAAATGATCTTGTTATCCCTTAATATCTGAGGTCTTGGCAGTCCTTCTAAAAGACTTGCCTTAGCCAAGTTGATGGAAATTCATAATCGAAATGTTATCCTTCTACAAGAAACCATGAGGGCACATACAAATGTCATTGAAGGGTTAAGTAAATTGCTTAGGGACTAGGATTTATTGGCTCTAGATGCTACTAGAACTTAGGGTTTTTTTTATTGGATGAAAGAACTCAGTATCCTTAATTAATTCTTATTTTATGGTTTTAGGCTTGTGAACATATTCTTTTTTAAAAATTTGGGTTTGAGGTTATTAGTTATTAATTGTTATGGTCCCTATGAAAATAGGTAAACCTTTTGAGATGATTATTTCTCTCATATGTGTGTTAAGGATGAAATATTTATCATTGGTAGGGACTTAAATTTTACTATGAATATAAGTGAGGTATAAGGAGAATCTACAAGACTTGATAGAATTAGAAATTACTTCAGACCTAATATTGAATAAGTTGGTTTAATTAATTTGGAACCAATAATGTTATTTCCTACATGGAGAAATAGTAGAGTTGGGGAAGGTAGGATCTCAAATAGGTTGGATAGATTTTTTATTTTAAAGTATTTATACAATGAAATAGATAGAAAATGGTCATGGGTTGAGATTGTTGGTGGCTTGGATCATTCTCCCATACTTCAATTAGAAAATTAGGAGGCAAAAACTACTAATCCTTTTAAGATCAATATAATTTGGTTGGACAAAGAATATTTTCAATTGGTTATGACCAAAGTTCCAATTTATCAATGGGTTTTCAATTTGTTGCAACTTTAAAAAAATTAAAAGGAGTTGTGGTATCTTAGATTGTAGTTAAAAAAGAGAGTATGAATAGAGATCTTAAGTTGGTGGAGAAGGAAATTTCATAAATTCATAAAAATAATGAAGCTAGCTTGTCTAAATAGGAGGAAAAAATGATACTGGTTGAACTAAAATTTAAGAAGAACAAATTCTTGGAGTTGGGGGAAGTTGAATGGAGAATGAAAAGTAGAGTTGTATGGTTAAAAAAGGGGACAAAATACTAATTTTTTCAATAATTTTGCTAATCATAGGAAAAAGGTTAACACTATCTATGAGATGCAAAATGAAGAAGAGGTCCTCATTAGGAGTTCCTTCGAGTTAGTAGATTTGGGTGTAAAACATTTTCAATCTATATCTATAAAGAACCTGATAGAATCAATATTGGGAAAATTTTCAAGTTAACTACTTTCTTCCCCAATTTTGTGAAAGGGGAGGATAATTAGTTACTTATGAAGGAGGTCACAAAGGAACAATTGAAAGGTGTCCTGACATCTTTCAAAAAGGATAAAAATTTGGTACCTGATGAATGGCCTATGGAGGTTTTTTAGTTTTCTATGATCTTGTTGAGGAGGATCTTCTCAGAGTAATGGAGGAAGTTAGGTTGAGTGGTCAAGTTTTTGGGAATTTTAACTCCACTTTTTTAGATTTGATTACAAAAAAGGAGAAGCCTAAAACTTTTGATGAATTTAGACCAATTTCATTATGTAATTGTATCTATAAAATCATTGTAAAGATTCTAGTTGTTAAATTGAAGAATATTTTTTGTAAAGTTATTTCCTATGATCCATTTGTATTTATAGTAGGTAGACATATTTTTGAAGCCATAGAAGTTGCACAAGATGACCTTCACTCTATTAAAACTAAAAATCTTCCCGCAATGGTCCTTAAACTAGATCTATCTAAAGCTTATAATAGAACTAGCTGGTTGTATCTCATATTGATGCTCTTACATGTGGGTTTTAGCTATCCGATAGTAAATTGGATTATGGGATGCATTTAATCTATATAATTTGTTGTTATTATAAATGGATCAACTTCCAAATTCTTTAGACCCTTGAGAGGACTAAGACAAGGATGTCCTTTATCTCCTTTACTTTTTTTTGCTAGTTGCTAAAGGATTGAGTAGATCTATTTTGGAAGCAAAGAGGGGAGGACCCATATTCTAGGATCAAAATGGTGGTCCTTTATTTATCTCATTGTTGGCAATTTTGACAATATGCCACATTAAAATTTTGATAAAATTTTATTGATGTAAAATCAAAAAATATATTAATACTATGATATAGTGTTTTCGGCCTATATGATATGTTACAGTTTTTGTACATATTAACTTCTTTGTTTTTTATGCATTTCTTGCTTGGAAATAATGGACGTCACAAGACAAAATATTTATGGATAAAGGTGTGAGAAATCTCAGTAAAAATCACCAGATAGCGTCACAAAGAGCACTGCTTCAAGGTTCAAAGTTGGGTGAAAATGATTCCTTTGTTTTAAAATTAGGTCATTATGCAAAAGGAACGACAAAGGCATGTTTACCTCTAAGTTGGGGTGATTGACGCGTTCACCCCATTCCAGGGTGAACGTGATATTTTTACAAATAATACAAAGAAAATTGGCTAAGGTTTGAAAGGAGATGCTTTCACCACAAATGAGGGGTGAAAGTCCCTTTCGCCCCACTTTGGGGTGAAAATCCATTTGAAAAAATTGAGTGAGGAAAGGGCTAGAAGTTGAAGCACAGGAAAAATAATACAGAGTGCATTCGTCCCAGAATTGGGGTGAAATATTCGGTGGCCCCACTTTAGGACGAACATCATTTTGAAAAACTAATTAACGAAAGGCGTTGACAAGTCAACAACAATTTTCCCCGGTTGAGGGGTGAACGTTCCATTCACCCCTCTCAGAGGTGAAAGCACAATAAAGGGAAGCTTTACCAAATATAAACGAAGTTGCAAAGTGCAAAATAAGACATTTAAAAGTCAATGGTGCGTTCACTCCAAGAGCAGGGCGAATGTCACATTTGCCCTTCACTAGGGCAAAGCTACAAAAAACAACCGATGACACATCTAAATTTTTATTGTTATTTTTCTCTAAGGTGGGTATGGAGAGATTGGGCACTGAAATTTCAGTGCAAGGCTCACCCAAAGTAAGAGGTGATAATGCTTTTCACCCACCCTTGGGGAAAATGTATATTTGAGAGAAGAGGGGACGTCTTATGAGAGGTGCTTTCACTCCGAAATAAGGACGACATAGAGGATAACTCAGAGTATTATTTTTTCTTATGGAAAATAAATATGAGGGGTGTCTTCTCTACTAAAAATTGTGATTCAGGAACAAAAGTTAGGAATTGAAGAAAGCATGTTCGCTCTTTGCTCAGTTTTAGGTAGAATTTACCTTCAAGCATCAACATAGGTTTTGAAAGGCACCCAAGACAAGTGAATGAAAATCATTTAACAATTGGGGAAAAGAGTAACCAAAGTTATGTATTTCAAGCGAAAGGAACTGCAACATTAAATTCATAGAGAAATATTCAAGAGTTCCAAAGCATTATGAGTGAAGGCAACTTTTTGAAGAATAATGGAGGTTTCAAGTCAACGACTAGGTTTGCAGTTTTCTGTGCACTGACATCCAAATGTACCAATTTCCTAGAGGTTCCCCCTTAAAAGTTGGATCATTGTTTTAAAGAGATAAGTTTTCATGGTTTTTGAGAAGGAATTTCCTTGCCTATGTTCCTAATCTATAAACATTTTATATTCATGTGAATTTAATGAAAGAGGCAAAATTATCTATAAATACTAATCAATTTCTTTTGTAAAAAGGAGGATAGACATTCTACAGAAAAAAATATTCAGGTTTTCTACATAATAGAAGAGACTTGGTTTCCAATTTTGCAAGCAATTTTATGTGTGAATACTTTCTATTTTAAGCATTTCTGTTTCATATTCATGTATTTTATCTAATACTAAATTCAAATTCTGCATCTGGATTTGAATACTACCAGTGAGGGAGTGAGTACTAGAATGTGATCCTAGAGGTTATTTTTGTAGAAATGTAAGTAAATTCTTTGCCTTGTCTATGTCTTATGTTGTTACCATGCTTGGTTGGAGTTCCTGCTACTAGTATATCCCTGATACTACACCTTCGAACTATGGCCATATTTCCTATTTCTTTCTATTATTTCAAATTTCTTTCCTGTAACTCTAGTATTAAACCAGTGTAGGATTAGTAACGAAGCCAACCCTCTCTGGAGATTGGTATAGAGGACATTTATTTCCTCTGGCCTTTCAATGTTGGCTATGTCTAGGGTACACAAAAGTATGTTTGTATAATTAGGCAGATATTTGACTAACAATTTTTGGCACACCCGGTGGGACACAAAAAGTTCCACTTTCAATAGTATTAAGGTCCGATGTTCATCTTAATGTTGTATAGTTAGAACATATGGTGATTCAACTATACCCAAAAGCCTTTGAATGTGAAGGTAGTGAAAGTTATGCTTCATGATCACAAGATCAAAGTTCAAAAATCCTGAATACCTTGTTGAGTTCTACGAACTTGACACAAAAATATTAGGTGAACACCATAGGTTAGTTTGTTCACCTTACACGTCATCCACAACATCCTATCAAATAGCTGGTGTGTTCTCCATTCCTTCAAGTCCAGATAGCATTGCTACTAGTGTTCCACCTCCTCAACCTCATACACCAGTTAGTATGGCTCAGAATCCACCACCATAGCAACCACAACCACCAAGGCATTTTTTAGCATGGAATAGCTCAGGAGCTTTGAATCTACAAGCACAAAATATAATTCCCCAAGCAGATTTAAAGGCTTTGCCTACCTATGATAGAACTGAAAAAAAATGCTTATGAGCATATTCAGTATGTGGCTTATTTGGCTACAATCCATAGAATTGTAGATGAAGATATTATGGTAAGGTTGATGTGTTATCACTTAGAAGAAAGTTGTTATACTGGTATCGATATTTACCACCCACTACTATCACCACATAGGATCAATTGGCATAATTGCTAATCAATATTTTTCATGAGAAAGTCAATCCATTCTCCTTGTTGCATCAATTTACAATAATTCAAAGGCATTCATAGGAGGAGATAGTGGACTTCAACGTTAGGTTCACCCAAAGTTGGCAAAGGGTTTCTAATGGTCTTCGGCCCACCCATTAGCTCAGATCCTTCAACTCTGACATTGGTATGGTTGTTCAATAGGCCAGTGTAAATAATTTTCTAGAGTTTTACACGTAGGCATAGAAGGCCAAAGCAGACTTGATCACCATAGGTAATCTTCCCCCAAAGGTAACTATGCCCATCCTTCTCGATATTCCACAACATTTGTATTCAAGTGCATTTTCATAGACCATGCCTTCTATGTATCCAGTTCCCTTATGGAGCTTGGGTCCACCTTAAATTGCTTTGATTTTGGTTCCACAACTTCCTGCTCCAATATTTTCGTATTTACCCGCACCAGTAACACCATAGTTTCTAGCACCCGTTCCTTTCCCAGCATTACCAGCACCACCTGTTCCACTATTGTTGCCTGCCCTATCAACACCTCTACCTTTACTGGCACCTCCTACACCCTCGAATCCTTATTCTTACATGAAGCTATTACAAGAAGTGTAGTCTATTAATTCGTTCGCAAGGACAATGTCAAATGAAATCACCGTAGTAAGGAAGAAATAAGCGGGAGCTAATTTTTGGTCAAGGATATTTCAAACACCACCAATTACTAGGGAGCAAGCAACCACTAGCAAGGGTTCTAAAAAGAACACAACTATGTTGATAAATGAAGAAACCAGTACATCAGAGACAACATACTTGTGCTCCACCTGTAATGATCCTCATGGAGAAGACACATGCATGGTGCATTTGAACTATGTATAGACGTTACCAAAAAGTTCTATTGGTGGACAAGTTAATATGATAATGGAGGTCGATCATAATTTGATGGTCCCATATTTGGAGCAATTTTTGGTTCTCACAAGGGTTGGAAAGAAACTGATGACTGTAGATCCGACAGAAATGGAACCTTTGAAAGTTTCTATTGAGCAGAATGTGCAGAATGAAAAAGTGCAACCACAAGAAAAAGCACTGAGGCAAAAATTAAGTAACAAGATTCTATCTTATTGAAGGGAAATATCACCCAATCAGGCTCAAGAAAATACGAAGACATAAAATTTACAACCTACAGTCACTCAAGTTCAAATGGAGGTGAAAGAGCAAGCCAAAGAACGCCTCAAGTATCCATCATTGAAAAAGATATAGAGGGTGGAGGTTGCTCAAAAATATTAGAATAAGTATGAACCCACTTTAGAAGAAAATATTTTTGATACTTCCAGTTATAACATTATGGAAGAAATAAAGAAAATTCCTATGAAAGTGAGCTTATACGATGCTTTGCAGTTACCTGGGCAAGTTGATCTACTACAAGAGTCTCTCAAATTAGCAAAAGATCAAAATAAAAGTCATTATCAAATGGTGTTAGCACAGACACTGCCTACTTCTACCACTAGAAAGAATAGGCCACCCCCATTCTATTTGTCTCTCCGAATGAAATGGTGGATCATGCATAATTGTATGATTGACTCCGATACCACAACTACTGTCATACCAAAGGCAGTATGTAAAGTAATGATAATGGAATACATAAGAAGCAGCCCAGGTCTCTTGCATTTGGATGGGACCCTGGTCAAAATGGTTGGAATAATAAAGGATATTCCTATCATTCTACATAGCATACCTCAAATCACCATCATTCAAGAAGTAGTGGTGGTTGACCCAAAACCATACTTTAGCATGTGTCTTTCAAGAGAATTCACAACAAAACTTGGAGGGTACCTTTCCTTGGACTATTCACATTGGGAAATACCATTCAAGGGAAGAAGAATCCACATATATAATGAGAAGCCCTCTACTTTTAATATAGATAAATTGGAAGAAGAAGAAGAAAAGCCCACCGGTGCAATCAATATGATGACAAAGGAATTGCAAGAAGCTGACTTGATGGTGGAAGCTCTTAGTGAGCTCCACATAGAGGATGAATTTTCATTTATGGATTTCAACATGATGGTCAAAGCTAACATCGGTTGTTATACCATAACTAATCCCTAGCAAGTGGAAGAAAAGGTTCCTGATTTCCCAGACCCTATCATGGATTAGCTATGGAAATTGTGTTTTTATGGTGCAAGATGTAAGAACAGTGTAGGTGCTGGTATTGTTCTTATTTATCCTATAGGGTTGTAGAAGACCTATTCGTATATATTAACTTGAAGCTACATAAATAATGTCATCGAATATGAAGCTTTATGCCTTGGTTTGAAGAAAGATGAGAAATTGGGCATAAAACAGCTACAAATATTTGGATATTCTAAGCTCATCATAGACCAAACTACAAATAAGTGTGTTTCAAAGCAGCACTACTTGAAGACCTACCGTAACAAAGTATGAGACTTGTTTGAGTCGTTTACTACATTGAATATTCAAGAAATTTAGTGAGAACAAAATGAACATGTAGATATATTAGCTTCTCTTGGTGACAATTTATCACCTGTAGAGTAAGTGGTTAGGAAGCCCAAGACCGTTAGGGTTATTTACAGGCCCTCAGTTCTTGATAAAAATATCTATTGGTAATTTTTTGATAATGATGAACAGATAATCAATTTTTTGATTAAGGAAGCTACAAGCACAAACAATAGGATACTTGCCAAAGAGGAAATGGAAGGAATGATCCAATTGAAGAACAATCACATTCCTAGGGGACTAATTTTTCTTGAAAGTTTGTTTGACCAGAATGATCGGGTGGATAAACACAAAATCAAGGTGGATGCAAAGGAATACAAGGAAATGCAACTTGAGCCTGAGAAAATTATCAAAGTTAGAGTGGATTGTACGATGGAATAACTTGAAGATATTAGAAATCTATGTTATGAGTTCCCCAACATCATTTCTTGGAGCTACCATGATTTAAAAGGATATGATAAAAATTTAATCCAACATACCATTGAACTATAGGAGGGAGTAAAGCATTTTCGACAAAAACAATGGCCTGTCAATCCAAATATTGATGTACTTATGAAAGCAAAGTTGTTAAAAATGTTGGAGGTAAAGATAATCTATCCAATAAAGCACTCAACATGGGTAGCGAACATGGTTCTGGTTTAAAAAAATAATGGTGATATACGACTGTGCATAGATTTTTAGAATTTGAACCAAGCGTCGTTAAAATATCATTACCCCCTTCCTCAGATTGATAAAATTCTCCATGTGGTCACTGGAGCACAAATATTTTTATTACTGGATAGTTTATCTAGTTATAACTAGATTTGGGTGAAGGATGAGGACTAACACAAGACAACGTTCACTACCAAGTGGGGAACTTTCGCCTATCATAGGATGTTGTTCGGTCTTTCCAATACCGGCGCTACATTCCAGAGAGCTATGGATATTGCTTTCGGTGAATTATTAAATAGAATTATTTTAATTTACCTTGTTGACATGACAATTTTCTCACACCGAAGGGAAGAGCACGTCTCTCATTTGAGTTAAGTGGTAAAAAAATGTTGAGAATTTGGAATTTTCATTAACCTAAAAAAATCCATCTTTGCCATCAAGGAGGGGAAACTCTTAGGACATGTGATCTCACAAGAAGTATTGGAAATAGATTCTACAAGGGCTAAGGCACTCTTAAAATTGCCATTACTAGTTAATAAGAAATATCTGCAATCATTATTTGACCAGATCAACTTCATTCATAAGTTCATTGTTTATTTCACTCAAATTGTTAAACCAATGATCGAGATTCTGAAGAAGAATGCAGACTTCAAATGGACGAAAGTGAGGAGGCAGGATTTTTAGGATATCAAGAAAAGAATCACTCAAGCGTCTGTATTGATCAACCCAAATTACTCAAAAGACTTCATCCTATATATAGTTGGCGAGCATAAGAGTTACGTTGATGTTCTCACTCAGAATCAAGAAGACGAAGAGGAAAATTTGATTGCTTTTTTGAGCCAAGTAATTTCACCACACCAAGAAAAGTATAATTTTACTAAAAAATAAGTGTACGTGGTTATAAAATATTTAAATAAGTTTTAACATTTTATTTCACAAAGAAAGTCTATAGTCTTTGTTATACATCTAGATGTCTGAAACTTCATTCTCCAAGGAGAATTAGGTGATAAAAGAGCAGGTTGGGTCTCAAAAATCCAAGAATGTGATGTGGATATCCAAATGACTAAGTTGGTTTATTGACGATCTCTCTACCAAGAACTAGCCAAAAGTGCAGCTTTAGAATTATCTTCTCTGGTACAAAATGAAGAGCTCAGTAAAGGCATTTGTGCAAATAGTGCTACCATGACTGGATAGAGGACCTTGTAAAATTGTTTACATCTGGGAAATATCTATCACAACTTGATACTTCACAGTGGTAAATATTCAGATTGCAAGCGCTTAAGTACGTCTAGTTACCAAGTGAATTATTCCATAAGAATATATATGGCATACTCCTCAGATGCGTGATTTTTTTTGAAAAAGAGAAGATATTGGAAGAGTTTCACTTCGCTTTATCCTATGGACATTATGCAAGGAGGTTTATGGCATTGAAAATCATCGGGCTGGTTATTTTTGGTCCACTCTTTTTGCATATGCACACAAGGTCAATCAAAGTTGTGACAATTATCAACGGGATGTTGGGAGGACTAAAATTGCATTGTTGTCTTTGCATCCAATTCAGGTGGAAGCGTCGTTTCAACAGTGGGGTTTGGATTTCATTTACATTATTGATCCTCATTCTTCCACTAAGCACAAATACATCTTAACGATTTTACCAGATGGATAGAGGCCATCCCAACCAAAAAAACTAACCAGACAACAATTATCTCCTTTTTGGAAGGACTAATCACCTGTTTATGTGTTCCAAACATAATTGTAACAGATAATGGGACTCCATTCATAGGGGTTAATATCATCAAGTTTTCGAGCAACTATGGTATATATCTAAAAAAATCCTCCAATTATTATCCATAGGGAAACAACTTGGCTGAATCCATAAATAAAAACATGCTACAGATTCTTAAAAGAACATTAGGGAACAATAAGAAGAGACGTTGGCACTTACTGTTGAATCAGGCTTTGTGGTCAGATCGAATATCAATAAATAAGTCTATTAAAACTTCTCCCTATTATCTGGTGTATGGGAAAGAAGTAATCCTACCCACTCACTTTGAGCTCCCTGTCCTCCAAATCTTGTAGTTGTTCAAAGATGAAGATAATGAGTATGATCCAATGAGCTCAAGTTTGGTTCAATTACTATAGCTACAAGAAGAAAGAGAAAAGGCATATCAAGATTTCACCAAACACACTAAAGTGATGCAGAAGTGGTTTGGAAAAAAGAAAACAGAGCGCAAGTTTTAGGTGGGAGATTTAGTCCTCAAATGAAATGAAAACAAAACCAAGTCAGGAAAGCATCACAAGTTTGATGTGATTTGGGAAGGCTCTTTTCAGGTTTTTACAGTGAATCCATAAAACACATATTATCTTCGAGATATGGATGGTTGGGATCTTCCGATTCTAGTAAACGATCTTCATCTGAAGGTCTATTTTCAATGATGAATTCAAGAGGTACCAATTTGTAAATATGTACATATTTCTATTTGCAAGTAATTTTTATTGTTTCTTTGATATTGCTTTATATATATATATGCTTCATATCTTATAGAATCAATTTCACCTCGAAATGGTTCAATGAAGAGACATTATGATTTCAGGAAAAATTAATAGTTGTACTAAAAGGAGAAAATTGTGATAAGCCCAAAATGCTCTAAAAGTTTTAACAGGTTGCTTCACTCTGCAAGTTTTGAGTTTAAAATTTTCAAAGAAGTGAAACGTCAGTATTTGGGAACACAAATCAAATGCCTAGTTGAAGGATCCAAGCATAAGGCTCCAATTTTGAAAGTATAAAAAACAACAAACTAAAAGCGCTTTCACCTTGAAGAAAGGATAAAAGCCCCGTTCACCTCCAAGTGAGGCAAACACATTCTGAAATAAAAAATGCTTGAGCTCGTGATTATTAATCAAAAAATATTTTCATTGAAAATAAAGGGCAAAATCCGAAGTCAAAGATAGACAACAAGCTTTTGCTGAACGAAAAGGGTGAAAACCCCGTTCGCCTCCAAAAAGGGGTGAATGTATATTATAAATGCAAAGAAAAGTGTAACAAAGCAAAGTCAACATAAAAAATGATCAAAAGGGCTTTCTCCCCAAAGAAGGGGTGAAACTTTCATTTGACCCTCATTGGTGCGAATACATCGAAAAAGTTTGTGACTCATGCTATTTTATTTAAAACACGCACCGAAGTTTTAAAGAAAAATCAAAAGAGATCAAAGGCACTTTCTCCTTGCATGTGGAATGAAAAACCCTATTCTCCCTTCACTAGCTAAAATGCGTAAAAAATTTTAAACGTGTGAGACGTGCCTTGCTTCTTTTTGAGTAATTGCATATAAATATTTTCATTGAAGTTTTAAGCAAGGATTGAAGGCGAAAATAAAAGAAACGAAAACACAAAAGTAGGGGTTGTTGTGGCTTTGGTATTATTAAATATTTTTTGGGTTTTTGTTATATATATATATATATATATATATATGACATGTAGGCGAAAACAAAGAAAAGAGGAAAATCAAAGGGAAAAAGCCCTAAAATCAATTGAGTTTTTAAAAGGAAATCTATGCTTTTTCTAAATTTGGGCAAAAAATAAAAGCATAAGTTGTTTTAAAAGAAGGACATTCACCATGAAATCACATCAAGTAGGTAAAGAGCATTTTCAGAGCGAAGTATAAGAAGAACAAGTGTGCCTTCATAGTATGTTTGCCCCCATTGCTTTTTTGAAGTGCTACGATTCTGTAAGAGCTCTCTTTCAAAGTGATTTCGCTCTTCGTCATGTGACAAATCTTGGGAATTGTGCATGCAAGATAAGACACATTTTTGGGAAATTTAATTCAAAACATGCACCCACATTTGCATTGAAAGGCAATTCGATATTCCCGAGGAGAAAAATCTCACACTAACAAAAATAGAAGTGCTCATTGGTCCCCAGGTGGTGAGTTTATTTTCCCAAGATAGTTACAATAGCTAGGGTATGCTTTTCAAGGGTGAAACGTAGCAAGAAGGTATGCTTTTCGAAGGTGATTTTGCAGTGAATAACATTCAATTACCATTTAGCATTGGGATCAATGTTGATTGAGGGAAACTAGGCACACCTTCCCCCCCAAAATCACCTAAAGAATTTATTGCATTTACTCCGATGGTTGGCTCGTGTTCTATAAATAGAGCACAGGTAAATCCCTTAAGAAGTTAAAAATTTTAAAAGAATTTTCTTGCCGATGCATTTTTGGGTGAGTTGCTTGTAGAAGTTGCAAAACGTCTTTGGGATTGTCAAGTCGTCAAATTTTATAGAATGGGAAAGAAGAGCAAAGAAGCTAAAGAAACTACAAAGCCCAAGTAGTGTTGGAAAATTACCATTGGTAAAAGGTTAAAAAGATTATTTTACCTTGGGTAAGTTTACTTACCTTTTACCTTACCTGGACGGCAGTTGGACGGCAGCATCTTTGGGCGGCAAGAGAGTTTTATTTTAATTTCTTCTCCCTTCCCTTAATTTCTCCTATTCCCCCCTTTTCTCTAGTATGGTTATTTTGTGTTTATTTAAACTTTGTAACCTGATTATAATGGTTAATGCAATATTTACCTTTGTATCGAATAGCTCACCTCCCACATTTGGTATCAGAGCCGAGAGCCGAGACCGGCCCGAATCTCGAGGTGGTGGGGCCCGTAGTTCGAGGCGGCGACATGGATCCCGAGGTAGCCCGTAGGAGCCGAGGTGGCATGGATCCCGAGGCAGCCCATAGGACCCGAGGAGGCCCGCAGGAGCAGATCGACATGATTCTCGAGGTGCTAGAGCAGATCGACATGATTCTCGAGGCACTGGTGGAGCTGGACGTGACAGGCACAGGCAGACACATGGCCCGAGGTGATTCATTGACGAGGCGACACGTGGCCCGAGGTGGCACGTTGGAGAGGGTGGCACGTGGCCCGAGGTGGTTCGTTGGAGAGGCCACCTATGCGTGGCCCGAGGAGACCTACGCGCGGTACGTGGCAAAAGGATCACGTAGCCTACGGACTGCCCGCAGGCAATCAAAGCACATACAATGCTTTGCTCTTTTTAAAGAGCATCAACATCGTCGCATCGGCGATGTGGGACTATTAAGTCCCAAATAAAAATTTTGCTTCGCGTCGAAGCGCGAAGCCAAAACATTGCTTCGCATTCGATGCGAATGCAATAAAGGCAGGGAGCCAGCTAATGCTCCCGGATCTGCCCGGTAGCACAGCGGCTACCCTTTGCCTTGACGTCCGCGAGGTCGCACGATCGAACCTCGACGGGGTCATTTTTTTTGCTTCGCGCTCGTTGCGCCAGCAATAAGGGCAGGGAGCCAGCTAATGCTCTCGGATCTTCCCGGTAGCACAGCGGCTACCCTTTGCCTTGATGCCCGCGAGGTCGCACGATCGAACCTCGACGGGGTCAACAGTTTTTTTTAAAAGAAAATTTTCTTTAAAAAACTTTAAGGTAATTTAAAAAAAATTTTTTGATGATTGACATTTCCTAAGAGGAAATAGTTGTAAAATTTTTAATAATTTTTTTTGAAAGGTTTTATTTATCATTTGAGTTGATGATTGACATTTCCTAAGAGGAAATAGTTGTAAAAATTTTTTACGCTTTAAGAGGTAAAAAAAATTAGTAAAATTTCCTAAGAGGAAATCTTTGTAAAAGAAAATTTCTGGGAAATTTTCTTAAATGATAAGATCGGAAGGATGTTACCAAGCACTTTGTAGTTTGTTACTGAGAACAAACGCTGAAAGCTTTGATGAGCACGTGAGAACACTAGGCATAAATTCAGTCTTTTCACAGTTGCAAAACGCGGTTATTGCACAACAGAGAAATCCTGATCTAGGATACGAAGCAGATTCAGAAGATAACTCCTTTGGGAGCAGATTTGAACAATCCGACATAGTGGAGATTGCTCCACAAGGATCTGAATATACTCATTATTGTAATTCAGTTGAAATCCTACAACCTCCTTCTCCTGAAATTATATTGATCAGTGACGATGACGAACAAGTCGTTGACAATTTTGTAATTGTTGAATCACAACAACAAGAGTGAGTTGTTTATGATTGTAAATCAAGCAAGGCTTGATAGTTTGTAAAGTCTTTTTGAAATAAGACTATATAAGAAAGGTTTCTTGTTTTAGTAGATAGTAATGGGATCAAATAACAATCTACCAATCCCCGAATTCAGTGGGGATAATTATGAGTACTTGGTCCATCAAAATGAGGACATTACTCATAGGAAAAGGACTATGGGATAGTATTGAAGACGGTTACACTTCTCCAACAGATTGGACTACTTTGAGTGCAACCGACAAGAAGATCTTCAAAGATGCATAGAAAAATAACTCTTTTGCCTTATACCATCTTCAAGCGGCATTAGATCCAAGTATCTTTCCTAGAATTGCATCTTACTTAACTGCCACAGATGCATGGAATGCCTTGAAAGAAGGATTCCAAGGAAGTGATAAAGTGAAGCAAGTCAGGCTTCAGACCTTAAAAAGAGATTTTGAAAATCTCGGAATGAAGGAAAATGAAAGAGTCGGTGACTACTGTGTACGAGTCAAAGCAGTAGTTGATATGATGCAAACTTTAGGTGATGACACAAAAATTGAAACAATTGTGAAGAAAGTGTTGAGAACACTTCTTCCTAAGTGGAATCACATTGCCATCATAATTGAAGAATCAAAAGACCTTTCTACTCTTACATTTGATAGTTTGATTGGATCATTAACATCACATGAAGAGAGACTTCAAGGAGCACCTTCAACAAGCTATGGAGGTGATGATAAAGCCTTCACTTCGAACGAAGCTGCAAGACGAGGACAAGGAAGAGGCCGAGGCAGAGGACAACAACAAAGAGGCAAAGGCCAAAGCAACTCCTACAGAGGAGGAAATCAAAACAGAGGTGGAAATCAAAATAGAGGAGCCAATCAGAACCAAAGCGGCAATGCAGGCCATGGAAATCAAGGACGAGGAAGTAACAAGACTAAAACAACTTGTTTCAATTATGGGAAACAAGGACACTTCGCTCGTGACTGCTGGTCAAAGACTTCAAAAGATCAAAGCAGTCAATATGGCTCATTCTACGGAGAAGAAGAAGGTCCATCAAATATTTTTCTCTCTTATGGACAATCAGATCAAAATCTTAAAGATACATGGATTTTGGATACTGGTTGCTCCAACCACATGAGTGGCAAAGAAAATCTCTTTGCTACATTAGATTCAAATTACAAATCCCATGTTAAGTTAGGGGATAATAAATCTTTGCAAGTTGAAGGCATTGGAGCTATGGAAGTTCCAACAAAAGAAGGCCTTAAAAAGTGAATGACATATACTATACTCCACAGCTACAACACAATTTGTTAAGTGTTGGCCAAATGATGGAGAAGCATTACAAATTAGTTTTTGATGAAAGAAAATGTACAATCCTTGATAAAAACAATTGTAACAGAGTCATCACAGAAGTACCTATGACAAAGAATAGGTTATTCCCTCTAAAATTTGGTGAGCCAGGGGGAGCTCAACTTGCAAACATTGCTATTACAAATCCAAGTGAATTGTGGCACTTGAGATATGGTCACCTCAATTCCGCTAGCTTGAAAATGTTAACATCACAAGCTATGGTGACAGGACTACCAAAAATTCAAGAACATAAGAAGGTATGCGAAGCATGTGCTTTGGGAAAGCACTCTAGAACGAAGTTTCCAAGAGGCCAAGCGTGGAGAGCAAGCTATCCTCTTCAGCTAGTACATTCGGACATCTCTGGTCCAATGCAAACAAAAAGCCTTGGAAACAATTCTTATTTTCTAACATTCATAGATGATTATTCTAGAATGTGCTGGATCTATTTTCTGAAACACAAAGATGAAGCATTTGATTGCTTCATAGACTTCAAAAATAATGTAGAAAAGCAATGTGACTACTATGTCAAATGTCTTCGCACTGATAGAGGAGGAGAGTACTCCTCAAATGAATTTTTAAATTATTGTAAGCAAAATGGGATAAAAAGGCAGTTCACCACTGCCTATACCCCATAGCAGAACGGTGTGGCCGAGAGAAAGAACCGCACCCTTGTTGAAATGGCACGAACGATGCTTCAGACAAAGCATCTAACATACAACTATTGGGCAGATGCAGTGAGAACTAGTGCATATATTCTAAATAGAAGTCCGACTTCTAGTTTAGATGGTATCACTCCTTATGAAGGATGGTACGGTAAGAAACCAAATGTCAAACATTTTTGAGTATTTGGTTCTTTAGCTTATGCACACATTCCTGAGGAGAAGAGAAAGAAGCTTGATCCCAAGAGTCAAGCATGTATTTTTGTAGGGTATTGTGAATCAACCAAAGGGTATAGATTGTACAATCCCAAGACACATAAAATAATTATCTCCAGGGATGTAATTTTTGATGAAGGGGGAGAATGGGGTCATAAAAAATTTGTTGATATAGACTCTAATTCGAAAAGTTCCACATTTGTACACCCCAAGAAAAGTAGTGGAAAAAGTTCCCCTCCACAAAGTCCACATCAGGAATCTTCATCAAGTACATCAAGTGGTACACCAAGTCCAAGAGGGACTTCTTTGTTGGCACCCCCAAACTCTCCGAAATGATTTCATAGATCTGTAAGCGCTCCAAGTCCGATGGATATTGATCCAGTTTCTCAAAGGAAAGAGACAAATAGAGGAAAGCGCATACTACAGAGTCATCCATCTTCTCAAATGTTGGATAGGAATTTCCAACAAAGATACACTAGGAGTCAAGCTAGTGAGATGGACGACATTTTGTCAAGACTTGAAAATCTTCAAATGTCAGGAGATGATGAGTCTCATGAACCAAGGGGTGATGTAGTCAATTATGCTTTGTTGGTCGCTGCACAACTAGAACCATCTAGCTATGAAAAAGCATGTACTGAAAGTATATGGCAAGATGCCATGGAAGAGGAAATATCCTCAATTAAAAAGAATGATACTTGGGAGCTTGTGAAGCTTCCCAAGGGAAAAAAATGTGTTGGATGTAAATGGGTCTATAAGACCAAATTCAATGCTGATGGAAGCATTGAAAGGCACAAGGCAAGATTAGTAGCTAAGGGTTTTACTCAGAAATATGGAATAGATTATGAGGAAACCTTTGCTCCAGTTGCTCGACAAGAAACAATCAAAACTGTTCTTTCCTTGGCAGCCCATAAAGGATGGAACATTCAACACATGGATGTGAAAAGTGCATTTTTAAATGGATACCTGACAGAAGAGGTGTATGTTCAACAACCTCAAGGTTTCCAAGAACAAGGAAAAGAGAACCTTGTTTATAAATTGAAAAAAGCACTTTATGGCCTCAAGCAAGCACCACGAGCGTGGTACTCATGAATTGATGGCTATTTCAGCAAGTATGGTTTCACAAAAAGCAAGAGTGAACCAACTCTATACTACCCGAAGAATGGAGTAGATATCCTCATAGTTTGTTTATATGTGGATGATCTAATATTTATGGGTAGTAATAATAAAATGAATATGGAGTTCAAAAACTCCATGATGAATCGGTTTGAGATGAAGGATCTCGGATTAATGAGATACTTCCTAGGAATGGAAGTACATCAATCAAAGAATGGGATCTTCATATGTCAACAGAAATATGCTCGTGACATGATCAAGAAATTTGCTATGCAGCAGTGCAAATCAGTTGCAACACCAACAGGACATGGAATCCAGCTAAGCAAAGATGATGGAGCACCAAAAGTTGACATGACCAATTTCAGAAGCATGGTTGGGAGTTTAATGTTTCTCACCAACACTAGGCCAGATATACAGTATGTTGTTTCTCTAGTATCAAGGTTTATGGCATGCCCATCCGAGCTGCATCTTCAAGCAACCAAACGAATTTTACGATATGTAAAAGGTACATTGGATTTTGGAATCCATTACCACAAGTCTAACTCTGTGAAGTTAGTTGGTTATAGTGACAGCGATTGGGGCAAGTAATATAGATGACAAAAAATCTACATCAGGGAACTGTTTTAGTCTAGGTTCAGGACTAATAACTTGGAGTTCCAAGAAGCAATCTGTTGTAGCATTATCATCTACAGAAGCTGAGTATATAGCCATTACCCATGCTAGTACTCAAATCCTCTGGTTGAGGAAAATCCTTGAAGAGATTGGCGAAAAACAAATTGGTCCAACCAAACTGAATTGTGATAATATTAGTGCCATACAGTTGGCATATAATCCGATCCACCACAAAAGGTCAAAACATTTTGATATGAAGTATCACTTCATAAGAGATATGGTGGAACAACAGATAGTTGAGCTTCAATACTGCAGCACTTTGGATAATCTAGCAGACATCTTCACCAAAGGCATGGCTAAAGCTCAATTTATAAAGCTGAGAGACTGTATAGTCAGTCCTCTCAACTTTAAGGGGGAGAATGTTGGAAAATTACCATTGGTAAAAGGTTAAAAAGAGTATTTTACCTTGGGTAAGTTTACTTACCTTTTACCTTACCTGGACGGTTGGACGCAGCATCTTTGGGCGGCAAGAGAGTTTTAATTTAATTTCTTCTCCCTTCCCTTAATTTCTCCTATTCCCCCCTTTTCTCTAGTATGGTTATTTTGTGTTTATTTAAACTTTGTAACCTGATTATAATGGTTAATGCAATATTTACCTTTGTATCGAATAGCTCACCTCCCACAAGTAGTCTAGAAAGAAAACCGAAGGTGGGTCGAAGTCCAAGAAGGCCCAAAGAAATGAGAATGTGGACCTAGACCTGTACTCTGACACCATGGTAGAGGTTGGAGATTGTTTAATAACAAACAAGGGCGTAGTGAAGCTCCATTAAAATGTAGAATTCATAGTAAATCAAGGAGTGTTAGCAAAAATCCCATTAACTGTATCATTTCATGCACAATTGTTTTGGTATTTGTGTATGCCCATACACCCTTGCCCGAAGCTGGTAAATTTAATTGCCAAATATTATAATCCACTTACTAGGGCCATTCAGAAAGCCAAGAGAGAGGTGCTTTTTTTCTATCTCCATCGCAAAAGTGAGGGAAACATTTGCATGTAGGTTAAAGCCCCCGTCCAATATAATTTTCAAGAAGTTGCATATCAACGAGCAAGAAGAAAGATATATATTAATAGTGACAATGTGTTAGTTCATGGAGACGTAGTTGATCAAGGAGCCATAGTTGGGACAGTTACCAAATCTGTCAAAATCATTATCAAAATTTAAGAGCCCTGACTTGTTCTTGATGCTAGCATGGATCATTGGTCTTCTAACGGATTCTACAGTCCACAAGTGGTAAGCAACACTGGTGCAGTGTATATCTCAGAGGGAGTTTTATGCTTCAAGGGTAATGAGAAGAGACATAAATCCAAATTATTTTTATTGGGCCAATTTTATTTATCAAAAAATACACATCTAGCTAGAAAAGTTGCATATAAGGAGGAGACATCCTTCAAACATACATCATTTCTTGTATGGTATTACTTTTTTCACTTGCACCAACATTTTTCATTTATAGTCATAGGACAAGTTTATGAGAAGGACGCATTTCCTGTTTATGCATGGACTCCTTCTCTGTCAATAAGGGAGTCATATTATAATTTTAACCGTCTATTTTTGGGGCCCACAATTGAGTTGATTTGCAGCTAAAGTGAGAGAGTTTTGCGGGTTATGAAGGAGGTAGTCATCACAACGGAGAAAGGTGATATATTCTTGTTAACATAAGGCATGGTCATAAGAATTTATGTCTTCACAGGTAAGCCATTCCTGGTCCCATACTTTTTCACCAAGAACATGTTCACCATGGAGGTGGTACAACAAACAAATTATGCCAATGATGTGTATGGAGAAGGGCGTGGTAAGAGGACCACTTGCAATATGCCTTTCAAGTTCGAAAGTATAAAAGTGAACCAAGTCGGATAGAATAGATTACTCACGGTAGCACTCCAGGACCTGGGGCTAATAGAACTACCACAACGGTGGAGATACGACCCATTGGGTAAATTTTTTGAGATAATCAAGGCTAAGACTTTCCATTGTTGCCTATGGCCCAATATTCAGGAGAGGCACAATAATTTTTATGGGTGTGACTTAGAGTGGCATATTGAAAATATGATGTCCCTTCCACCCTAGCATAATTTCTATGAATAGGAGGCAGAGTACAATATAGAAGTATACAGAGACCAGATCCCTCTGCTTGAACTATTTAACCAGGTGAAAGAAGCTCACCCCTTGTGGACCAAAGAGAATATAATTAACTGGTGGATTATGTGTCCATAGGGGAAAAATATGTCTATTTTTGGGTTAAAATGGATGAGGTATTTTTGGAAGCCTATGATGAGTATGTCAATGCCTATCAACCCATCGCTTTCACAAAAGTTTTGCCTCAAAGCTTTCAAAAGTCTGACAGTGACGAAAGCGTGGCAATAGTAAAGCGCCCAAGAGTTGAGGAAGAAACACCTGAGGAGGAAGAGCAGCAATACGTTTTTCAGTGAAGATCTAGGAAAGTGAAGTAGATTATAGATGAGGCACCTTTGTTGGAGAAGCATACTATTAAAAAGACACCTCCATTCATGAAAGCTACGAAGAGGCCAAGGACTAGTGCTACTTCCTCTTCTACTGTTGCATTTTTGGCTATTTCAATTTTTGTAGTTGCTATAGCAACTACTTATCCGCCTTTGTTGGAGTCGACTACTTTAGTTAACACTACTCAAATGTTTCCAATATTTTATGAGTAGCCAATGGACCAACAAGAGGACATCATTAACCTTGAGGTGGAAGCGAAGGAGCCATAGGAAGAAATTATTATGCAGTCGCCTCCATCACCAAGACACATGGCTCCCACACTCGAAGGTACATTTTTTCTTCCCTCTTCTTATACTTCTACTTCAGAGCATGTAGTGGCTATTAGTTCATTCCCATCAGTTTCTACCTAAGTCGCTCCCCCCTTTGGTATGCTCTCCGTGTCCATTTTGCTCCCTTCTTCCCATTCGTAAGTCACTACTACTCCTTCTTCTATTTCCCTCTCTTCAACATTCCTTTCTTTCATTTTGTTTGCATCAAGGCTGAATCCATTTTCACATCCTTCCCCTTCCATTACCGCTACCACTTCCACTGAGGTTGTGAGTACGCAAGTTCCTCAACGAGTGAGCGTAATTGCGTTCAAACCTGGTTCTTCTATACACTCTGCTATTTTAGTTCTCCCTCTTCTTGCTATCTCCTCTACTTCATTTGAGCCTGACCATTCACAGATCCTAATTTCCTTCACGTCATTTTTGGAGTTGCAAGTACTCCCTAAAGCTGAGGTAGCACCAGAGTAGTCAGACACAAAGAAAATCAATAAAGCGTACTTCAATTTGTCATAGTGGCTGAAGAGTCATAGGTGAAAAAAAGCACTTGCCCTGGCTCGACCTCTTAAGAAAGTTACCTTTGATCCGGTTGCCATGGAGGTTCACACGACCAAGATCACTCCCCTGGTCCAGAAACTGCAAGGAGAAATGACACCAAGCAATTATGCTTATAAGACTCAGACGGAGGACTTGACCAAGATTAACCCTACTAAAAAAATGGAGAATATACATGTCGAAATGAGTTCGGTATACTTACACGATGAGTATTATAGGAAAATATATTTTGATGCCAAAAATAAAATTACCAAACTTGAAGATGCCTTGGTCGCTAGTAGAGCGCAACAAGATAATATGGCGGTAGAGATGGAACACTTGTGTCAATAGACAAAGGTGCATGAAAATAATAAGGATACGATGGAGCAGCGGGTATAAGCATTGAAGGCATAGCTTGAGTCTATTTATAATCAACTAATGAAGAGGACCACTCAAGCTACATGATTTTCTCATAAGACAATAAAGGAGGCCTACCTTCGTTTGGTCCAGAGCTATGAAAAGTTGGCAGCTAGAGCAATCTAGGTGTTACATTATTTCCATGAGGCTTAGATTCATATTTAGCTGAGTCAGCAGATAATGGACAGTATTGAGGAGATTCTAGAGCCTCATTTGGAAATGGATGTGAAAATTCAAGTATTGGTTCACTTCGATATATGCATTTGCCCCATGAGGGACATAGATCGAGCCTAGTCAACCATCAAGTTCATGCTACACAATTATTTTTAGCAGTTGGATCTAGTGAGAGAGGGTAGAAATCTCCTCAACATCATGGAGCGAGAGCACACTGTTTCCATGATCCATTTTGATGCTCTAACCGATATGGGCTTTCCAGATTTCACCAATGAATGGGAAGAGCCTTTGCCAAAAGATCAATTGGAAGCGGCCTAGAAGAACTTTGTGGAGGATGCATCCAAAGTCAACAAGTGTGAAGAGTCGATCATAGAGGAGCAAGTGTTGTCATTGATGAAAAATTTCACCTGTATGGAGATGGCCTTGTTTGAGCTATCCCAATGAGCTAAACACCTTAGCTTGGAGGATGTTAAACACTTGTGGTTTATCTATGAATCACTTAGTGTTCCCTCCATGTTTACTACTCATGCCTGGGCTGATGCGATAACCGTTTATGAGATCATCAGTGCAAGTTTGAAGGAATGGTAGGAATGGGCTGAAGTAGAGTAGGCAAAAGTGGAGCAGGAAACAATAGAAGCAGAGCAGGTAGAAGTATTCCGAGTAGAAGTAAAATTAGAGGTGGTTGAGAAGACAGAAGAGAAAGCATGAAAAAAGGCATCAAAATCAAAATTTCCAGCCAAAGTAGTCGAAGGGAAGGACAACTAAAGAACCCAATGGATAAAGACCTGGAATCACTTACATCCATGCGAGTTGGATACCCCGTGAACCGTTAGAAATATTGGAAATTTTGACAATATGCCAAATTAAAATTTTGATGAAATTTTATTTATGTAAAATAAACAAATATATTAATACTATGATACAGTGTTTTTCAGCCTCTATGATATGTTATAGTTTTTGTACATATTAACTTTTTTTTTTATGCATTTCTTGCTTAAAAATAATGGTCATCACCAGAAAAAATATTTATGGCTAAAGGTGAGAGAAATCTTAGTAAAAGTCACCAGATAATGTCACAAAAAGCACTACTTCAAGGTTCAAGTTTGGTAATTATGCAAAATAAACTACAAAGGCATGTTCACCTCTAAGTCGGGGTGACTGACGCATTCGCCCCATTCCAAGGTGAACATGATATTTTTACAAAGAATAAGAAGAAAATTTGCTAAGGTTCAAATTGAGATGCTTTCACCCTAAATGAGGGGCAAAAGTCCCTTTCGACCCACTTTGGGGCAAAAAGCCATTTAAAAAAATTAAGTGAGGAAAGCGCCCGAAGTTGAAGCACAGGAAAAATAATGCAGAGCATGTTCACCCCAGAATTGGGGTGAAAGCTTCGTTCTTCCCACTTTGGGGTGAACATCATTTTAAAAAACTTCTTAACAAAAGGCGTTGACAAGTCAATAGCGCTTTCACCCCGGTTGAGGGGTGAACGTTCCATTTGCCCCTCTCGAAGGCGAAAGCGCAATAAAGAGAAGCTTCGGTGAATATAAATGAAGTTGCAAAGTTCCAAAGAAGACGTTGAAAATTCAATGGTGCATTCATACCAAGAGGGGGACGAACGTCACATTCACCCTTCACTAGGGTGAAGCTACAAAAAATGGCCAACACTACATCTAATTTTTTATTTTTATTTTTCTCTAAGGTGGCTATAGAGAGATCGGGCATTGAAACATCAATGCAAGGCTTACCCGAAGTAAGATGACAATGCTTTTCTCCCACCCTAAGGGAGAATGTATATTTGAAAGCATTTAATGATTGGGGCAAAGAGTAACCAAAGTTATGGATTTCAAGAAAAAGGACCTGTAGCAATAAATTTACAGGGAAATCTTCATGAGTTCCAAAGCATTATGAGCGAAGACGAATTTCCAAAGAATAATGGAGGTTTCAATTCAACAACCAAGTTTACAGTTTTCTGTGCATCGACATCCAAATGTACCAATTTCCTGAAGGTTCCTCCTTAAAATCTGGATTGTTGTTTCAAAGAGATAAGTTTTCAAGGTTTTTGAGAAGGAATTTCTTTGCTTGTGTTCCTGATCTGTAAACATTTTGTCTTCATGTGCATTTAATGAAAGAGACAAAATTCTCTATAAATACTAATCAATTTCTATTGTAAAAATGAGGATAGCCATTCTATAGAAAAACTATTCAAGTTTTCTACATAATAGAAGAGACTTGGTTTTCAATTTTGTGAGTAGTTTTATGTGTGATTAGTTTCTATTTTAAGCATTTTTGTTTCATATTCATGCATGTATCTGCTGCTAAATTCAAATTCTGCATCTGGATTTGAATACTACCGGTGAGGGAGTGAGTACTGGAATGCAATCCTAGAGGTTTTTTCTATAGAAATATAAGTAAATTTTTTTCCTTGTCTCTGTCTTATGTTGTTACCATGCTTGGTTGGAGTTCCTGCTACTAGTTTATCCCCGATCCTACACCTTCGACCTGTGGCCATATTTTCCATTTTTTTTTGTTATTTCAAATTTATTTCCTACAAATCTAGTCTTAAACCAGTGTAGGATTAGTAAGGGAGCCAAACCTCTCTGGAGATTGGTACAAAGGACATTTATTTCCTCTGGCATTTCAATGTTGGCCATGTCTAGGGCGCACAAATGTATATTTGTATAATTACATAGATATTTGACAAACACTCATATTTTATTTGTTGATGATGTATTGTTGTTCACAAATGGTAGTTTAAGGGAAGCTAGAAAGTTGAAGGAGATCTTGAACACTTACAGTATTAATATTGACATGGAGATAAATTTTCAAAAATCCTCCATTTGCTTTAATGGTCTAGATTAGGATACTGAACAAGGTATGATCAAACATTTTCCTTTTAATCTCTTAGATTTCCAAGAAGGCTTTAAGAATTTGGATTTTGTACTAAAGTCGAATAGTTATGGGAAGATATATTGGGAATGACTTTAAAAGAATATTGAAGTTAGGATTAACCATTGGTGCAATAGATGGTTGTCTATTGATGGGATATTAACACTTGTAAAGTCTATTCTTGAGGCAATTCCTATGTTTTGGCACTCCTTGGTCATCATTCCCAAAGGAGTTCTAGAGAAAATAAGAAAATATTTCTTCATATTTCTTTGGATTGGACACAAGGAACATGAAGGCATTCATTTAGTTAAGTGGCATAAAATTTATAGGCCAAAGGAGGAAGGTGGTTGGGGACTTAAAAATATCCATATTTTTGGTTCTTCTTTAGCAAAAAATAACTTGTGGAGGATTCTAACCAGAGAAGGATTATGGAAGAAGATTATTGAATAGAAGTATATTCATCTAGTGACCTTTATAGATTGGATCAAAATTCCATAAAAAATCATAACAAAATATTTCCATTCAATGGAAGGTGCTAGTGCAGGCCTTTCCTATGATTGAAAATATTTTGGCCTGGAAGTGGACAACAATGAATAAGTTAGAATATGAGCTAATTCTATTTTAGGTTGTGGATAAAACATTTTGTTACTAGAATCTAGGATAGATTCTTTACAATACAAGGATTTCTATTTTCTTTATTAGGTGGGGGAATCAAATTCTTCTGATATTTGGACCCAACATTGGAATCAGGCTTAGGTATTGGGTCTTTTCAATGAGCTAGCTATTTTTGGAAGGCTTACACTGATAGTCTTAATAAGAGTCATATCAAGTTGAGAGTTTAACAAAATACTATTGCTTGGGCATACAACAAATTTAAGGGTCAATATATGGCTACACTTGGCTAAAAATAAAGTTTTGACCCTGATCCTCAAGAGTCTGCTTGGTGGTGAAAGCAAATTAAGAAATTATCTACCCCAAAAAAGATAAAATAATTTTTATGTGCTTATCTTTGAGAAATAAGGCTTTGACCTGGGATGTTTTATAGAGGAGAAGCAAACAAGGGCCAAGTGTTTGTATGTTGTGTCAATCATAGGAGGAAAACATCACACATTTGTTAATCAAATACCCTTTTTCTCAACAGGTTTGGTTAGAAGCTAAAAAAATAACTAGATTTCATAATATTTAGGAAGGAGAAACAATGAAGGTATGCTTAAGATAATGGTTTTTGAAAAAAGAGCGAAAACACTTTCTTTATTTACCATGTCTTATATGTTGGGGTATATATTTAGCACCAAATGTAGATATTTTTGAAGGGAAAATAATACTCCCATTTTAGGTCAGGACTTTGCTCTCAATCAATAAAATGTCTTACAAATGTAAGAAAACCTTGACAAGTAGATAATTTGTTCATTAAAAAGTCTTAACCATGGGGTTTTCTTGATGGGGCCAGTCAAAGACAGTCAAATTTTAGTAGCAGGGGAGGCATTATGTTCTTCTCAGATACCCACTATATCAAATTTAAAAGAAGGTATTGGGATAGGTTCCAACAATTTTGCTAAGTTTTAGGTATTGATATTGCTAATGAAGTGTGTTTTAGAGAGAAATGTAAAAATATTATAAATTTTTGGAGATCCTACTTTGGTCATCAATGGGGATGAATAGATCTACTCAATTAAAAAATAATCTGCTTAGATTAATGAGAGACGAACTACCGGAGATGATTTCCATTTTTGGAAATATCTCTTTTACTCATGTTTATAGGGACCTAAATCAGGAAACCGACATGTTATCAAAAGAAGGCCAACAAGTTCTAGAAGGTTTCTTGCAAATGAAAGAGATCAAGGATGGAGTTTCTTCTTTCACCCACAAATCATACCCCTAGTTTCTATGCTAACTCTACGTTTTTAATGTGTTTTTGTTCATTTGATTAGAGCTTTATAGTATATTTTAACAATTTCTTTTTCTTCGAGTTGTTTTTCTTATTTTTGTTGATTTCTATTTTGCTAGTTTCTATCCAGGTTATGGACATGGAGGTTATTTTGATGATTATGTATTGATATATAAGAATTTTTATCCTTATTATCCTCATTCTATTTTGAATATGAGTTTTCCTCTCTAATCTACCTGACTGTAATTATATTTTGACTCCCAGTAAATTATTTTTATTTCAATTTTTGTTTGCACCCAGGCACATGAGAAGTGTAATTTCTTTCATTCTTGAAATGAAATTAAGATTTATGTCTTGTAAAAAAAGTGTATGAGAAAAATATAAATTTACTTCATGTAATGATTGATGTCCACTCCCCTTAAAAATCTTGTGAATCATGTGTTGTATTATTATCATTATGAATGTAATGTAATTTATGTTTTTTAAAAACATTCATATTTATATCTAATATATAATTAAAAATTTGATATATATATATATATATATATATATATATATATATATATATATATAACTCGAATTATATAATGTTCAAACAAGATTTTTTTTTTTATTATATTTTTTCAACAAATCATATTATCATAGTTAATGTACGAAAATATATCTTAAAACAAAAACATTTGAATTTGAATTATACTCATAATTACATCTAATTATACTCCAATAATTTTAATTATTTGAAAAACTATTTTTATTCAAAATGAAAGTAAAAAGTAAAAAGTTAGCTTTTCGTGGCTTAAATGACTCCAATTTCCTACTAATATTTATTGTTTGCTACCCATACTTCAAAAACATTAGTGTATTAAGGTACATAATTTCAAACTTTAAAGGTGACATTGTGCTTGTTTTATTTTTCTTTCAATAATTTCTCTCTTTTAAGAGTTGTACGGTGATGAATCACCTTATCTCCCAAACAACTACATCTTTCCACGTGCATGAGTGCTTATTCGACAATGGCTGGCTTAACATTTAATAGAGGTTGTAGGGTCAATTTTGAATTGGAATATTATAAGAAAAAGATAGAGCTTGAACTCTTTTGTAGGAGTTCGGAATCATATGGCTGGGAAACATGTGCATATCATTAAGCTAATGATTTTCACCTCCAGTCCTATTTTACTCATTTCTTTTTGAGAATCTCATATTCTATTGTGCAATCTTTTAGCGTACCCAAATTTGTCACCATCACATAGACAGAGACAATTAATTACACCTCTCACCTAAAAGAGAAGACGCTGTTGCGTTTCGACGAGTAGATAAAACATAGCCTATTAAATTCTCAAGGGAGGATGAAACATGGAAAATAAGCCTAGACAAGATCAGATTTTTGGACGTCGCCATTCATATAAATCATCGAGGAATCAATGTCAGGCGCTGCTTTTGGAGCGTGCCCGCCTACTTCCAACAATTCTTACTTGTTTACTTTTGGGTCCATCCTAGTGCACATCCACACACCTTGTCACTTATCATCAACCAATAAAAAAATTAATTTAAATTTGAAAGAGATTTCGATGATCATGTCAATGTTATGCCCAATTCCAATCCCTCTACCCTTTCAACGTCCGACTAGCATCATTCAGGCGTTCATTCCAAGCTTCATGAGCCATGGAAGTAATATAACTAATAGGGTCATATTTTTAATAATATTTTTTTTATTATATCTAAATTTTTTTATAAGTCAAATTTCTATCCTCCCTTATCTTCTTTCGTATTCTAATTTTCAACCTCTTATACCTAAACATAAACTTTTTCTAAATAGATGAAAAACTCCATGCGAAGAGCCACAACGGCTGGATGGGTTTGGGTAGAACACAAAGTGTTCGATCCCCCAATGAAAACAATTTGTGTATACGTGAAGTTAGTGGACAGAATAAAATATAGTGGGCGGCCATTTTGGAATTTACTGCTACATATTCAACAGTGATATAGACCCGTGATGCTGCTGGCTTTCTAGTGGAAGCCGAGAGGGGCATACTAGAATACGAATCTCCATTATGTTAATGCAAAGAATGCCTTTCTCCACAATATTAAAGTCAATGCGTAGTTAGTGGACTTTTCAATTATTTTCAGTTTTGACGTCACCCTCGCGCGCATATTACGACCGCGTCTCCCGCTGATTACACATGGCGGTTACCACCCTTGACTGCTTCGGTTTACGTTCCCCAATCCATATCGAGTCGTCAGGCGAAGGGTGGCCGTTTTATTTGAGGTTAAATCTCTAGTTCCCTAAAATGTTTTTTTTATCAAGTTTAACTTAAATTAAAGGGGAGGGAATCTGTCATATGGCATAAGATAAATAACCCAGGGAATCTTCGCATAAGATAAGTCGCTGGACGTATAAGACCAAAACAGAGTCAGGGATGGTAGGGTGACGTTTATTTTTTTTTAAACCTAGATGAATATTAAAGTAAACAAAGGTAACATGCCTCTGCAGGCGGCACCTACCCTTCTCTGCCCAACGAATACTGTGAGGACTGCTATACTGCAAAGCTGTAGGAACTTCTCGACACATCTGACAAGCACATATATTTAACTAACACGTCAGACGGGCGGCAGGCCGGTGACTACATTAACCGCCTTGAACAGTTGATAATCCGTTAAACCTATAACTTGTAATTTAGTATAAGCTAGGCTATCAGTAACTACGTTGGATACTTGCGGGGTTCAAAAAGGGAGGGACCAAGATTTGGACACTTAATTTACCTACTGCGCTGCTATAATGTTTGGAAGGATCTAGTCGGATTTTATTTTTTTATTATTAGAGCATGGGGGTAAATAATTAAGAGACAATTGCGGGAATCCCGCTGAGGTTGTCACTTGGTTAAGTGATAGAGATGGCCCAAGCTCTTAAATTTATTTTCTTTTTATAAATTTTAAACTTGCATGACGTGTAAGATCAAAAACGGAAATCTTGTTGTGATTAATAACTAGGGCAGAAGAAGAAGGTTGGTAAATGCATTGAAATTAATGGTGTTTAAAAGGTTGTCAGTCATATTAGAACATTAACGGCCCAACAAGAACGGGATTGGGAATATCTACGGAAGATGATATGGTGAGGTGGGGAACAACTACACAAGTTGTAGCTTCCCACCCGTTCGGATTGATTAACGGTAAGATAATGTTTTCATCGTGCAAATGGTGGCCATTGATCTTTGAGAGAGATTAGGTAGTAACAGGCGCAGCACATGGTACAGCTCTGTTCCAAACTGGTTATAAAATTTTCAAAGTTCAGAGGAAAGACTTTGGGAAAAGCTTTGGAGTTTGGTACAATAACAGACGTACACTGGTTATAAAATTTCAAACTTCACAGAAAAAACTGTGGAGTTTGGTAGAATAATAGACGCACTTGATTATGAGGTATCGGATTAATTCATACTTTTCAGAGAGTTCATTGTGTATTTGTGAGTGTATTTATGCTGTGTTCTTCGTCTATTATACTTTCAACCTATGACTTGCTAAGAATTTCTCAACTAGAATTATTATAATTAGGACGAACCAAAAACTATTAATTTCATAAATCAACTAGTTTTAATTAGAAAAGACAAAAAAATATTAATCTTAAAATCAATTATAAATCAATTCAATCAATAACAATGAGATGATATCAAAAATCAATGATAATTGCTTGAGTTTTTATTCAAAGTTGTGATGAGTCTAATAGCAATATTACAAAAGGCAGCATAAAAGTAAAACTTAAGAAATAATAGTTTTATCAAGTAATTTTAGGAATTTAAATTTTAAATTTTTTAAAACAAAAAATTAAATATATAAATATAAGGATGTAATGAGAATCATATATACAATCTTTCAAAATAATTAGGATTCATATATTGTTGTGTTTTTTTATTTGTTGATAATAATTTGTTATTAAAATATTTCATTGTTTAATGTGGTTTGATCAACAAGATCATATGGTGGAAATGATTATAGTAAAATGTTATATAGAAGAATATATTAAATAAATAATTTAAAATATTTTAAAAAACAAATGAATATAATGTTATACAATAGAAAATATAATTTTTGTTGTGGTTTGCACGTAATAAATTTTCAATATAATTAAGGTTTTTTTTAAAGAAAGTTGAGGCTTAAATTATAAACTTAAAATTATAAGTGATAAAAAAAAATCATTAGTGTAATCAATGATTGTCAAAGAGAGATAGATAAGGCTATTCTATCGACTTATTATATTTTGTGACTTTTCAAAAATGGTGAAAAAAAAGTTAAAATATGGTTTTTGACATCCACAAGACCATAGGTTATATGTGATGATGGCTTTCGATACACTATCAAATTTTATTTTTTGTCAAAACATGCTAGAGTATGATGTACAACAATACTTCCATGGGATTTAAACCTTGAAGGTATCCTATTTGAAGTTCCAAAGTCTTTAATGTTTGGATTTCTAAATACATAAGCAACAAAGTTTTTATATCTCTTGTGTGAGATTTTAGATATGTCTAAATTTAATAATAAGTTCTATTTAAAATATAAGATTAGTTATTATGGGGTTTACAAGTATTTAGTGCACCCTTTTATACACATGGATGTATTTAGAACTAATAACTAACTTGTAGGTGGTAGGGAGTCTATTCCTAATATGGAATAGGGATGGACTATCTTTATCATTTTTTGGTAGGATGACAACAAGCCATGTATAAATATCCCCCAAATCACGTGTCCCAATGATCAATAGTATCATGATCACCATTTTAAATGGAAACCATGGTTGTTGATTAGATTTTAGGATTCTCAATGTATGACCCAAATCCTAGCATGTTCTAATGTATAGGGTTAATAAGGTGCATCATTTTGACCAATGGTTGTGATTTTATAACTTCAATAAAAGTGTAATCCAACCATCGGCCTCTAAAGAGAAAGTTATATATTCCATTTGCTATAAATACCCATTTCATTCACTTGTTTATTCAGCAAACATCAAACATTTAATATAAAATATCTTTACCAATCTTGTATCTATTCTTCTATTGCCTATACCATTGTTGTAGCATGAAACCCTCTTATCACTACATCCATCTCTCTTGTTCTTGTAAGTAAGACCAAAACCATTGACCATTGGTTTGTGGCTTCCATGGAGGAAGAAGGGATGCTCCACCAGAATTTGAAATTAAATATCAAAGCTACTACTCGAGAAATATTTTTTAAGGTAATTCTAGTCCCCTTGCACTTATCTCCCATTGTAGTCCTTCCATTTTATAATGGTGATATTATAAACAAGATAGAATAAAAATAAGTATTTCTCATGCTTATTACTCTAATATTGTTGATGTTATGGTCCTTGAAGCTATAGGGTATCAAGTATTTACTTGTCAACATTAGAATTTGACTTGCATATGCTTTGTAGATGATCGTAGTGTAATAAGCTATTTACTCTCATTCATTTTTCTTTGCTTTGATTAAGATAGTTATATCTTATTTATTGCATGATTGCTTCTCTTGTTGTTACTTTATTATCTTCGTTAGAATATGTTGGTATATCTTGTAGCAATTCATGTGATTGCATGATATATTCATTTTTCCCACAATTAATGGGATATGAATATGTACTATTAAGATATTTAAGTTTAACAATATAATTTTTTTTTACATGGTGGAATCGATAGCCGCCACGAATTCGGGCAGGTTGTCCAGCTTTTATGGCCGCCACAGTATTCTGCGTTGTCCGCCCCGGAAGCCGCCACATAGATCTTCGCGCAGTCTGCCCCTATAACCGCCATGCCAAAATAATTTTAAATCTTTTACGCCACTGAAAACACCAGGAAAGGGACAATAATTCAGTTCGACGAGGCCCAAGATTTGAACCTTGGACCTCCAACCCCCTTATGGGGTTTGGATGAACCAATTGGTCTACACCTCGGACCTCACAATATAATTTATTTAAGACTTAATATTGATTTTATTTATGGGTATTTATAAATTTTTAATGTACCCTTGTTCAAGGGGTCTATAAAGCAAATGATGGAGACCATAAACCAAGGTCCCAATTCCATATGTGAACCTTAATATTTTTACCTATACGATGCAAGTAAAGTGACACAAATTGAGAAATTTCACACCTTGAACCAAGGTTTCAATACCATAGGTGAATCATAACATTTTTCCTATGGAGTTTGCAATAAGTGGTAGAAAACAAGGAGTTTCACACCATAGACCAAGGTTCCAATTTCATAGACAAACATTGAAATTTCATCCAATAAATTTAGGTTAAATTATGGGGAGAAAGGAGTTCCATGCCATATGCTAAGGTTATAATACCATGGATAAAACATATTTTTTATCCTATGGGGTTTAAGACAAGTAGTGGGAAGCCAAGAGTTTTAAATAAAAGACCAAGGTTCCAATTCTATAGGTAGGACTTAGTATTTTGATCAAATTGCATGAGCTCAAGTGGTTAAAAATATAGTCGAGCAATATATGAATAGTAGATAAAAATGTGATTGTCCATGGGGTTTGGCGAAAGTGTTAAGGACAAAAACTTTGACACCATAGACAATGGTTACAATTTGATGGACAATCACTAACATTCTCCCTTGGGATTTAGGGCAAGTGGTGGGGAGTAGGGGTATACCATAAATGAAGGTTTAAATCCCATAGATGAATCTTAACATATTTAGCCCAAGGAATTTAGAAAAAGTGATGTTTCACATGCTAAGACAAGATTCTAATCTCTTGGATAAGACTTAATATTAAGGGGTCTACAATAGTAATAGGTTGTAATGAGTTTCACATTATAAACAAAGGTTTTGATTCCCTTAATGAATCTTAATATAAGCCCATAAGGTTTAAGTAAAGTGGCTAAGAGTGAAGAATATCATACCATAATCTAAAGTTCAAAGATTATGGGTGAACCTTAAAAAATTTTCCATGGGATTTGGGGTAAGTGTAATGAAGCAAAGATTTTCATATATTGGATCAAGGTTTCAATCACATGGTTGAACCTTAATATTTAAGCTTGTAAAATTTGGATTAGTTGGAGGGAAGTTATAGTTTCACACCATAAGATAAATTTCAAATCTCATGTGTAAATCTTACCGTTTTATCCAAGTGGTCTAGGACAAGTCACGGGGAGTGAAGAATCTCAAAATATAGACTAATATTTCAATCCCATGGGTGAAAATTGATGTTTTAGCCCAAGGATTTGATGTAATTGATAAAAATGAATGAGTTTCACACCATAAGACAAGTTTCTAAGCCCATGGGTGAATCTTAACATTTTATCCATGGGATTTAGGGTAAGTAATGAGAAGTGAGGAATTTTAAACCATAATTCAAGGTTTTAAACCCATGGGTGAACCTTAATATTTATCAAATGGTTAAAAATATTGACTTTCAAGATGGATATGAAGGTTCAAATCCTACTATGAAATAATGCATATTATCAAATACTATTATGTGGTTTTTTGATTTATTATGGTAACCTCATCATAGTTTAATACACGTAGGGATAATTTTAATCCTAGATAACCAATTAAAAAAATAATAAACTCTTATTGTTTATGTACTTTTCAAAAAAAAATTAGATCACATATTTCATTCATTAAACTTAGTTCTTCATTATGATTGGCAAAAAACATAGGGTACAAATATTAGTCTACATGCATAATCACTCTATTACCTTACTATAAAAACCATGATAATAATTATATATGCAAATATATTTAGATAATCCCATGATAAGAATCTTATTCATGTATCTCTAATTTGAAATATTCAATCACACCTAGTAAGTTAACATATTTAAGATCAAAGAATAGTAGATTGCATGGTGTAACATCCTATATATTTTTTGTTGTCTTCACTTGACTTTTATTTTAACTATTGTTGTTGAATATTTAAAAATAAATGGACTATATTTTTTTACAAATAATTTGAGGGTTAACATGAGGTCTTCCTTATTAGTCCCTAAAAATTAGGGGATTATAACTTTCACTTAACTCATACAAAAGATAACATATTTTTTAACCAATAGAATCAATGAATTTTTTGTAATAATTTAGAAAACCTTTGGTTTGCTAAGGTAAAAAGTGATGTTTAGTTATTTTTTATTTTTAAAGGTCAAAGATAAGATGTTGTCACTAGATATAAATGCCCATAAAATATCAATTCATACATAATAATTTTAATTAATTTTATTCTTATCTAAAAGGATAGATTATAAGCATACCACATCATATTTGAAAACTAATATATTAATGTCATTCTTCTTACAAGGAATATCACCACTCCCTTGTTAACATGTTTTTTCTTCAACACTTAGTTCATGTCATTCTTATCACAATGTTTACATCATTAAAGACATTAAATTCAAAGGGGTTAAAGGTTTAATGAATGGATGGTTAAGTGAAATTGTGAGCCTTTATTTTTAACTATATAATGAATGGAATCCCAACAAGATAATAAAATAAGTAAGAAAGTAAGCATAATTTTGAGATTAAAAAATTATTTTCTTATAGTGAGAGCATCTTTTCTTTGATCCCAACCTCTAACATGCAAAACTAATTCTTGTTGTTCTACTTATTGAGGGTTCCATCAATGTTTATAGTTTCTTACATTTAGCTTAAGAATAAGATTTTGTGTGTGATTTTAGGGTGGAGGATATGTGATTTTGGCATCATATATCTTACATTTCATGCACATAGAAATGAGAGCAGTGATTGTGGTCAAGCCTAAGGAGTACATATCCATAAATAGCAATAGGTCACTCACATTGGCCTTGCTCTTTCATGGTGGATAGCACATTTCCCAAGATTATAACATCTCTAGTTTTGTTGATCAAGATTATTGTATCCTTATGAGATAATAATCCTAGTAGAAGCTTAAAGCACACTTGCCTCCTTAGTTTTCTAGGTGGTCCATCAATGAAGTCCTATAGTATGTTGTCAATATCCACCTTTGTCATCTTAAATGTCACGATTTGTCCAAGACACATGTTGATGACTAGATAGGGTATTTTCATTCCTTTGGATTTATTTACAGCTTATTTAAAAGTTATCATGTTGAAGATGCTCATAGAATTTGATGCTGACTCATTTTAGGCACCTAGGGCCTCACCATAATAATTAAGATTTTCTCTTTGAGATGACATCCCCATCAATTAACATTGAATGTATTTTTTAATGATAGATTTGGAAGGGAAAATTCATGTTCCATGATCAATTTGCTCATATTTCATTGCCTCTTGATATTGCTATTTCCATGTTGCATTCACCTAGTCCTATATGATAAATGGTGCTCTCATACTTTTGTACTCCCTTATAATATTTGATTATTCATATTCTTAGAACCTAATTCAAAATCTACATAAAATATAATAAATTAACTAATCAATGATAGTGACATGATGTAAAAATAAATCTAGTTATTTTTATGCTCAAATGGGTGTGTCTAACTTTTGTTACTACTATTACACAATACAAAAATAGGAGTTACTTGGTTTTGATCCCATCACATTCAATATATGGGTTTTAGAGAACGATTTTCATGGAATAATTTTAAATTTGGTCTTACATACAGGTGAAACACAAGGTTACTATAAGGTATTGATGCAAATGAAGTTAGTACAAAATTAGATAACTATAAAAAATAGTTTCTATATTTTGACCTCACATTTTTGCTACTTTCCATACTCTTTAGTTTGTGCCTATGGATGGACAACGAAAATATTAGGTGTGGATTTCATACAACAATGTATAAAATATGGACCTACACATTACGTGAACTTCCTAGAAAAAAGAATATTAGGATGTCATTGTCAATCAATGGATCACTTCTCATGGATTTTATTATGAAGTTATAAGGCAATGATATCCTCATGGAAATATTTTTGGTTTTTGATATGGGCATGGTCCTCATGATGTCAATATTTAAAAACTCTTGGCTTTTGCATTTTATTTGTATTTTTTATTTTAAAAAAATATACTTGTTAAAGCATCCAAATGTATTAGTAATTATAAGACCAATTTTTAAGTTGGTTCAACTAATTAAAATGTCCACCTCTCACTTGAGAATAAATTTTGTTGATTTATACTTTAAAAATTGTATTAGTTTAAGAATAGAATAATGTAAGTTGAGAGCAAGTGCAAGCCAAGGGAAAATGTATGTTGAGAGTGAGTGCAATCCTAAAGTGACCCTTATATTTTCTTGCTTTATAAAGTAAGTGTAAGTAAAAATAAAAGTGCAATAAAGGAGTAAGCATCATTGTTTCTTATTCCAAATATCAGTGAAAATTTAAAAACTAAAATATTCTTCAAAAGAAAATTTGGGTAACGTGGTAGGAAAGTCATTTTTTAAATTCCTAACTAGAAGTAAGGATGCACAAGTTGGAGATGTGGATTCCCCAATCAGGGATAAGAGGAAGAGCAAATATATGGCAAACCCTATGTATGTAGCATATATTATACTAAAAATGATTATCAAGGGTGAGATGATTAAGCATGATATAATGGTTCTTAAAAATAGATGGTTAATATATGTGTTCCATAGATACTAGATATACTTTTCTAAGATTCAAAGTTAGATTAAGTGAAAGTTGGGATTGAATTCAAATTACTTTATTAACTTCTTCAATTTCCCTTTCTTACAACAATTGGGATTGCTTTTGTTAGGACTCAATCTTCAATTATTGTATTATAGAAATAAAGGATATTTAAGTACATAGGATGTCTATTTTAGGTAAAACAAACCTTTAAATAAACTTACAACTACCTTGTTCTATACTACATGCATAAAACTTGTGAGGGGTGGTTATACCACTTGACTTCTCACATGGTTTATGATGTAATAATTGCTAACATACTCCCTTTATTTTGTTATATTCATATTTCTATTTTTATTATGACCAAGAAATAATTTCTAGGGTGATGTTGAATTTTGAGAGAGAATCCCCCCTTAATGTATACTTACTACTTTGATACTTAGAAGTGTCGGGTTTGTTGAGCAAGGTGCAGCAAAAGTATTGTCATTGTTGTCAACACAGTCAGATAGATCGGTTGATGCAGTGGATAGGAGTTCAGAGGTTATTCAGAGTATGTACAGTGATTTTCCAAAAGATCAAAGTGGCCCATATGCTAAAAATCAAAAGAAAATCACAAGGAAGAAAACTGTCGCGATATCGCGACATGTTGAGCAAGAAAGAAAAACTGTCGCGATATCGCGACATGTTGAGCAAGAAAGAAAAACTGTCATGATATCGCGACATGTTGAGAAGAAAGAAAAACATCGTGATTTCACGACATGTTCGAAGAGAAGAGCAAGAAAAAATGTTGCGATTTCATGACATGTTCGAAGAGAAAGCGCAAGCAAGAAAAACTGTCACGATTTCGTGACATGTTCGAAGAGAAAGCGCAAGCAAGAAAAACTATCACGATTTCGTGACATGTTCGAAGAGAAAGCGCAAGTAGGAAAAACTGTCACGATTTCGTGACATGTTGGAAGAGAAAAAGGCAAGTAGAAAAAGTGTCGCGATTTCGCGACATGTTGGAAGAGAAAAAGGCAAGTAGAAAAAGTGTCACGATTTCGTGACATATTGCAAGAGAGATAGTACGGAAGAAAAAGTGTCACGATTTCGTGACATGTTGGAAGAGAAAAATGCAAGTAGAAAGAGTGTCACGATTTCGTGACATATTGCAAGAGAGATTGTACGGAAGAAAAAGTGTCGCGATTTCATGACATATTGCAAGAGAGAGTCCAAAAGAAAAAGTGTCACGATTTCATGACATATTGCAAGAGAGATTGTACGGAAGAAAAAGTGTCATGATTTCATGACATATTGCAAGAGAGAGAGTCCGAGAGAAAAAGTGTCGTGATATCGTGACATGTCTGTTTTCGCGACCCAAAGGCAAGAGAAAGAGCAAGGAGAAAAAGTGTCACGATATCGTGACATGTCGTATTTTTGCGACTAAAGAAAGAGAAAGAGAAGAAAGAAAAAGTGTCATGATATCGTGACATTGATTTCATGACAAAAGGAGGAGGAGAGAAAGAAAAAGTGTCACGATATCGCGACATGTCGCATTTTCGTGACTAGAAAAGGCTAGGTAGGAAGAGAAAAAAAGTGTCACGATATCGTGACATGTTGTATTTTCGTGACTCAAGAAGAGAAAGGAGGAGAAAAAAGTGTCGCGATATCACGACATGTAGCATTTTCGTGACAAAGAAAGTCGAGTGCAAAGACAAGAGAGAGAGAAAAAAGAGAAGTCTATCGAAATCGCTGACATCTCTAACATTTACGGAGGCTAAGCAAGAGAGAAAGATGAGAGAGGAAAAAAGTCTCGTCACGACTATCGCGACATGAATTTGACATATTGGTACTTCATGAGTTGAAGCCGACTAAGACCGATGACAACCGACTAAAATTAGGGTTTACAGTTGTTATGAAAGCCGACTAAGATTAGGGTTTACAGTCGACTAAGATTAGGGTTTTCATCATGAAAATATTGTTATAAAAGGAGGGTTGTTTGGAGAATTTTGAAGAAGTGTTGCATATGTCGTCGAATGCGTGTCGAAGTGTGAAATGCGGCCGTAAGAGCGCAGAAAGCGTAGAAGCGACGAGATGATGGCGAAGTGCACAAAGTGAGCGAAGAGTCATGTTGAATTGTCCTAAGTGCGTCTGTGAGTGCAAAGAGAGCAAAGTGCATAGAGAGCAAAAAGGTTGAAGTTCGACCAAGTGCGGCTGTGATTGTGCAGAGAGAGTAGAAGGCGTAGAGAGTGCAAAAGGCGAAGTGCGGCTGTAGATCGCAGAAGATGTGTCTGTTCCATAAATAGTGAGAGAGATTGGGTAAGCAATAGACCAGTCAAGGTCTTGTAAAAGCGAAGGTATTTTTTTGTTAAACTTCTAGATTCAAAATTGAAGTCCAGGTTGTAGCTTGGCATCAGGGGTTGGTGCTCCTTCCAGTAGGTGTTGGTAAATCAGGGGTTGGTGCTCCTTTCTATTGGTGCAGATAAATAAGGGGTTGGTACTCCTTCCAGTGGGTGTTGGTAAATTGATTGTAAAGTTGGAGCTTTGCAAAGGCTGGATTTAGATGGTAGTCCAAGCAAGTCATTCTTGAGGAGTAGCCAAATTGGTGAACCTCGTTAAATCTTGTGTTGTGTGATGTTCTCTTGTGATACTTGCTTTATCTGGTTTTAAGGTTTCATTATTTCAGTTTTAAGAGCTATGAATTTAAGTTTAAAGAACTACACTGATTCACCCCCCTCTCAGTGCCATTGTAAGACTAACAATTGGTATCGAGCCAAGTTCCCTTCTCAGGCTAAATCAATCAGGGTGATCTTGGATTAGTATGCAATGGGTAAGAAGAATAGATCCTCCTCCAAAAGGGCATCTCAGTTAGTTTCAGTTCCTGTGGAAGAGAAAATTGAACCAAAAAAGGTTGAAGACTTCTCATCAAACAAAGCACCTTTGTTTGATGGAACAAATTACGTGATCTAGAGAATCAGGATGAAGGCATATCTTTGTGCTTTGGGATACGACATCTGGGATTCAGTAGACAGTGAATACACAATACCCATCACTCCTCCAACCGATGCTTGCGATAAGAATCTGTTTGAGAATGACTCAAAAGCAAAGAATGCTATCAAGTGCGGATTAGTAGACAGTGAACTGGTAAAGATCATGAGTTGTAAAATGGCAAAAGAAATATGGGACAAACTGAGGAGTATTCATGAAGGAGACGATGAGATCAAGGAGGCCAAGTTACAAACACATCAAGCTCAGTTCGAAGCATTAAAGTTGAATGACGATGAGAACATAGAGGCATATATGTTGAGAGTTAATGAAGTCCTAGAGGATGATTCTAAAAAGGAAATAGGTGGAGGTCTTTTCATGACACTCGAAGAAGAAACAGAAAAAGAACAGGAATGTGATGAAGAAGAAATTGATGCAAAAATAAATTTGAAAGAGGAACTAATTGCAGCTCTGGATGAATTGAAGATAGAAAGAAAAAGGAATAAGGAAATCTCAAGAAAGCTTGAGGATGCAAATGAAATAATAACCAGTTTGAAAGTACAAGTAGAAGAATTCAAAAGGATTGAAGAAACTCTCAGGTCACAGATCAATGAGAAAGATATTGGTTGCTGCAAACAAGAGGAAGAGATTGTTTTATTGAAGAAACAACTAGAAGAGGCCAATACAAATCTCAAATTCGAGAAGAGCACAGAGTTGCTAGATAAAATGATAAGCCAACAAAGAAGCTCCACGGATAAGCGTGGTCTTGGATATGAAGCTGAACAACCTTCATCTTCCAACTCTGCAGAGAAGAAGAAGTTCACTGTTGAAGGATCGAAGCAAGAAAAGTTTGAAGCTGAATCTTCAAAAGGAAGAAAATATCAAAGGAGATCTACAGCAAAGCAACCACAACAAAAGAGGTTCTATCACTCTCACTCTATTCATAATAATACTTTTAATGGCTATTGTTTCGGATGCAACCAGTATGGTCACAAGGCAATTTATTGTGGATTGAATAATAAATCAAAGAGTTATCTTTGGTAGAAATACATCTACATTTCTGAGTGAACACTATGTACAATGTTTTCAATGTAATGGTCATGGGCACATAGCAAGGTTTTGTCCAAGCACTTTTGTATCTAATCTAAGGCAAAATAGTAGATTTCATCAGACGCAAAGAACGCAACACAGACAGGGAATAAATCATGTACATAAAAGAAAGGAAAATAATCATTCATCAAGGATGCACAAGAGACAACCACACAAGAGAAATGTTCGAGTTCACGAAAAGGTGCAAAACAGGGATGTAGTTGAAAAATCCAAGCCCGAGTTCAAGAAAGTTTGGAGAAAGATAGAAGAAAGGAAATCGTGTCTCCTTGGACTGAAGGAGACTACTCCGCTATTGCACTAAGCAACTCCGGGTAGCACATCCTCGGGGGGAGCAATCTTGAAGTTTCATTTTAATGCTCCTATGTATTTGTTTGATTACCTGAGGATGAAAGGCAAGTAGTCGGGGAAGTTGTCGTATAGTTGTCGAAGTGTGTTTTCAGTTCATGTAGTTGTTTGTGGAAGTGTCGTGAAGGGTGGTGATTAAATTGAGAGTTGTCATTATTGGTAGTATTGCTATATGTCATTGTTGTACTATTGATGGTTCTTACTTCCACTGTCCAAAGTTAAGGATTATAACAGTTTAGATAATTTGGTTAGTGAAAGAATGTTGCCTTAGCCGCATATATGTGTTTCGATAAAAGCAGTGTGTATTTGAACTACACATTGACGTGAAGATTGTTAGATCTATTATGATGTTGTGGTGAAAAATATTGAAGTCTGATTATTGATTCATGTTTAGCTCATCAAGATGAGCGACTTTGCTTTGTGAATCATACCTATCCGAGGTCCGAAAGTATGAGTTTGAGTAAGGTGCACTATAGTTGGCCGTGAAGTGTTTGACAAAATGTTGTCTCCTGATTCGAACAGTTGAAAGTAAGGTGTGACCAGCGGTGACTATAGAAAACATAGACCAAGTTGAAAATGTAAAAAGGGATTTGGTTGGTGTTGTGGTACAGTGTTTGATGCTTGCACGAGTTGGCGATAAAATTGCAGTGTCGGTACAGTGTTGGACAAAAGTTGGTACAAGTGTGAGTCACTTGACAATTTTTTTGACAGATGTGAAATCAACATTTTTGAATGGGAAGCTTGAAGAAGAGGTTTATATTGAGCAGCAAGATGGTTTCCAGCTTGGTGATGATCCCAACTTAGTTTGTAAGTTGAAGATATATGGCTTGAAACAGGCACCCCGAGCATGGTATGCAAAGCTAGACAACTATCTCACTCAACAAGGGTTTAAGAAAGATGATATCATATTTGGCAGCAACAAAGATGAGTCATGTAAAGATTTAGCAAATAAGATGCAGAAAGAATTTGAAATGTCAATGATTGGTTGCAAGTTGAGCAAGGATGACAAATCTCCACCTATTGATCAAACCATGTACAGATCTATGATTGGGAGCTTACTGTACCTGACAGCTACCAGACCAGATATTTTGTAGGAAGTATGCATGGTAGCACGATTTTAGGCTAATCCCAAGGAGACTCATGTGACAACAGTGAAGAGGATTCTTCGGTACCTCAAGAGTACTATGGAGTATGGGTTATGGTATCCGAAAGGTAAAGACTTCACCCTTATTTCGTATTCAGATGCAGATTGGGCAGGAAGTGTCGATGACAGAAAGAGTACCAGTGGAGGTGCATTCTATCTTGGAGACAGGTTGGTCGCATGGCACAGTAAGAAACAAGAGTCAGTTTCCTTATCGACAACAGAGGCAGAATATATTGCAGCGACAACATGTTGTACGCAGGTATCATTTTTTGAAGGAGAAAGTTGCGGAAGGTGAGGTTAAGTTGGATTTTGTTCCAACTACAGAGCAAGTAGCAGATATCTTCACAAAACCATTGCCCAAGGAAGCTTTTTGAGTACCTTCGCAATAAATTGGGAGTGGTCACACTTCCCAAGAATTGACTAGCTACAGGGATCACATTCTCAGGGGGAGCATTTAAGTATTTGATTATCTTTTTGCTCATGTTCATGATTTTTGCTAAGTGTAATAAATTTTGCCCGAGAATGTTGTGCATGGACTCAGGGGGAGTCTGCAGTAGCCCTTTGGTATTATTGTCAAAGGGGGAGAAGAGTTACAGGAAATTGCACATGTGTTGCCAACAATTCCAAAGGGGGAGATTGTTGAGCAAGGTGCAACAAAAGTATTGTCATTGTTGTCAACACAGTCAGATAGATCGGTTGATGCAGTGGACAGGAGTTCAGAGGTTATTCAGAGTATGTACAGTGATTTTCCAAGAAGATCGAAGTGGCCCATATGCTAAAGATCAAAAGAAAATCACAAGGAAGAAAAACTGTCGCGATATCGCGACATGTTGAGCAAGAAAGAAAAACTGTCGCGATATCGCGACATGTTGAGCAAGAAAGAAAAAGCATCACGATATCGCGACATGTTGAAAAGCAAGAAAAACTATCACGATTTCACGACATGTTCGAAGAGAAAGCGCAAGCAAGAAAAACTATCACGATTTCGTGACATGTTCGAAGAGAAAGCGCAAGCAGGAAAAACTGTCATGATTTCGTGACATGTTGGAAGAGAAAAAGGCAAGTAGAAAAAGTGTCATGATTTCGCGACATGTTGGAAGAGAAAAAGGCAAGTAGAAAAAGTGTCATGATTTCGTGACATATTGCAAGAGAGATAGTACGGAAGAAAAAGTGTCACGATTTCATGACATGTTGGAAGAGAAAAAGGCAAGTAGAAAGAGTGTCATGATTTCATGACATATTGCAAGAGAGATTGTACGGAAGAAAAAGTGTCATGATTTCATGACATATTGCAAGAGAGAGAGTCTAAAAGAAAAAGTGTCACGATTTCGTGACATATTGCAAGAGAGATTGTACGGAAGAAAAAGTGTCATGATTTCATGACATATTGCAAGAGAGAGAGTCCGAGAGAAAAAGTGTCACGATATCGTGACATGTCACGTTTTCACGACCCGAAGGCAAGAGAAAGAGCAAAGGAGAAAAAGTGTCGCGATATCGTGACATGTCATATTTTTGGGACCAAAGCAAAGAGAAAGAGAGAGAAAGAAAAGTGTCGCGATATCGCGACATGTCACATTTTCACGACTAAAAGGCCAGGAAGGAAGAGAAAGAAAAAGTGTCGCGATATCGCGACATGTCATTTTTGTGACTCAAAAAAGGCAAGAAGAGAAAGAAAAAGTGTTGCGATATCGTGACATTTGTATTTTCGTGAGCTCAAGCTAAGAGAGAGCGAGAGAGAAAAAAGTGTCACGATATCGCGACATGTAGCATTTTCGCGACTAAGAAAGAAGGTCGTATGCAAAGACAAGAAGAGAGAACCAACTAAAATGAGAAGTATACTTGACCGACATGTCTACAACATTTACGGGTACAAATAGATTGAATTCATGAAGCTAAAATAAGAAGAGTGAACAAAAGTCGTGCGACAACTACAGGGATTGTTATCGAATGAAATCTTCAAGCGATGGAATTATCGAATATCTTCATGAGTTGAAGCCGACTAAGACCGATGACAATAGACTAAAATTAGGGTTTATAGTTGTTATGAAAGTCGACTAAGATTAGGGTTTACAGTTGACTAAGATTAGGGTTTTCATCATAAAAATTTTATTATAAAAGGAGGGTTATTTGGAGAATTTGAAGAAGTTTTGCATATGTCGTCGAATGCGTGTCGAAGTGTGAAATGCGGTCGTAAGAGTGCAAAAAGCGTAGAAGCGGTGAGATGATGGCGAAGTGCGCAAAGTGAGCGAAGAGTCATGTCGAATTGTCCTAAGTGCGTCTGTGAGTGCACAGAGAGAGCAAAGTGTGCAGAGAGAGCAAAAAGGTTGAAGTTCGACCAAGTGCGGCTATGATTGCACAGAGAGAGCAGAAGGTGCAGAGAGTGCAAAGTAAAAATCAAATTTAACAAAAAGGCGAAGTGCGGTTGTAGATCGTAGAAGATGTGTCTGTTCCATAAATAGTGAGAGAGATTGGGTAAGCAATAGACCAGTCAGGGTCTTGTAAAAGCGAAGGTATTTTTTTGTTAAACTTCTAGATTCAAAATTGAAGTCCAGGTTGCGGCTTGGCATCAGGGGTTGGTGCTCCTTCCAGTAGGTGCTGGTAAATCAGGGGTTGGTGCTCCTTTTTCTTTTGTAGATAAATAAGGGGTTGGTACTCCTTCCAATGGGTGCTAGTAAATTGATTGTAAAGTTGGAGCTTTGCAAAGGCTGGATTTGGATGGTAGTCCAAGCAGTCATTCTTGAGGAGTAGCCAAATTGGTGAACCTCGTTAAATCTTGTGTTGTGTGATGTTCTCTTGTGATACTTGCTTTATCTGGTTTTAAGGTTTCATTATTTCAGTTTTAAGAGCTATGAATTTAAGTTTAAAGAACTACACTGATTCACCCCCCCTCTCAGTGCCATTGTAAGACTAACAAGGTTCTACCAATCATGCAGTTCAAATACATTTATTCAATGCTTATATAATTCAATGTATGAATTGTGTTTCTTCAATATATTCAAGTGAAGAATGTGTTAACATGCATCCAACATCACTTGTTGAGTTCTTTAATTATTGATCTTTGGCTTGTATATGATGGAGTGTATGGTTTCTTTTGTTAATTTACCTTTATCTACTCTTCATTATGATAAATTCATGGATTATTTTCAAGTTTCCTTTTATCATAAGCTCTAAAATATGATAAATGAAATGTATATTTTGAATACAATCTTTCAAAATTATATGTACTTAATTCAATCCTTTTGAATAATCCCATAACTGCCATAGTTTTTCCTTGAACTAGAATGTAGCAAGATGTTAATTGCTCTATGGCCTTTATATTTGATGCATTGGTACCCTATAGCTATTATACTTGTCTAACAAATTTACCTTTATCATGAATCGTGTTATCAATATTAATGATATCACAATACATCTTATCATTTAATATCTTGTTTTCTTGTAGTGTTGGTACACTTCTTGAAAATAGTCTTATTAGATTTGGGGTTTGATAACGATGTATGTATCTCTTGCTTAAGTTACAAAGATAGATTATTTTATTTCAAAAAGATCTAGTTTGTAAGTTATCCCATGCTTCTTCAATGCTTTCTCCATAGTAGTCCATTCATCCTACAAATTTTTTTCTTTATATTTGGGAAATGAGTAGAAAAGAAATTAACTTATAATGTACCATATTCATTTCATAATGTAATGAACTTATTGGCCTTATATGTATCCCATGAATTGAGTTCCTTTCATATCTATGCAGTGTTGCCTCTTGTTGGTTGCTTGGCTTGAAGTGATCAATGGATGTGACTTTTCTTGTATAATGATTTGGATGATTTGAGTGCATCCAAGCTTATCAACCTATCATATGTTTGGAGTCATACCAAACATTATTGTGTTGTCTTATATGTGCTTGTGAAACAAACACATGTTCTTATTCTACTTCATATTTTTCTTTTAACTTGATTCTCTTTAGCTACATTGTTTTGTTGTACCTTTCTTCAACTTTTATTTTTCTTTTCTAAAGATGATTATCTTATTATTGGTCCATCCTTCATGAAGGTGATCCAGTTCTTAATGGAATATACCAACATTCCCTCATGGTGTGTTTATTTCTACCAATATTTTCACACATCTTTTACATGTGTAAAATGTACCTTTGAGAATCATTTCTCTAATTTGATATCTTTGAAAATTATTTCTTTGTTAGAATCATGCCTCTTCTGAATGGATGCTCCCCTTTTTTACTAGTATTTTTATGTATATGAGGAATTTGCTTTTTAAAGTAGGTTTACTAGCTTCTTGTGCAGCAAACACATGTTCTTATTCTACTTCTTCAAATTTTCCTTTTTCTTCTTTAACTTGATTCTCTTTTGCTACATTTTTTTGTTTTGCCTTCTTCTACTTCTATTTTTATTTTCTAAATATGACTTATCTTATTGTTGGTTCATCTCTCATGAAGGTGATTATTTTTTTAATGGAATGTGCCAGCATTCCCTCATGGTGTGTCCATTTCTACCAAAAATTTCACACATATTTTACATGTGGAAAGTGTAACTTCGAGAATAATTTCTTTTATTTTGACATCTTTGAAAATGATTTATTTGTTAGAAGTGCTCTAGAGATCTCATGCATCCTTTGAATGAATTCTTCTCTCTTTGAATTGTGTTCTATTGTATGCGAGGCCTCTACTTTTAAATTCACCAAATTTACAAAGACTGGTGTTTGCTCAATGATATTTAATATAGCTACAAAAACATTGAACTTTAATGGTACTGATATCAAAATAATTAGACCTAACATTTTATTAGATATTTGAGTTTCCAATACTTGCAATGATTGTTGCAAATCTGCTATTATCCTCATGAATAATTCTAGATTTTCTCCACTCTTCATCTATAGAAAATGGAGCTGGCTCTTAATGAATAGAATTTTGTTTTGATTCTTGGATTCAAATATTATTTTTAGCTTCTCCCATGCATATTTAGCTATGGTTGAATACCTATTGTATGATTGAACTTCATCTTCTAATATTAACATGATGATTAGTCTTACCTTACTATCTACATTATCAAACTTTGTTTGATCATCTCCTTTTGTACATAGTAGGATAGGTAATGCTTCCATCTACTACTTGCCATACTTCCTTAAACTCAAGTCATTTTTTGATCTTGGTTTCTTAGGCAACATAATTGTTTTCCCTCCGTAGTTAAAAATCTAATAACAAAAAAATTGATGCTCCACTAGCTATATTAAAATTTCAAAAAATCTGAATATTCTTCTTTTACCAAGTGCACCTCAAAAAACTCTTTTTTATGAGTATATATGTTCCTATACTAAAATTTCAATTGACGCTTCAAACATTGCAAGAAATAATTGTGTCTCATTGAGTAAAGGTAGAAGGAATATTTCTTCCTCTATGAAATATTCCTTTCTTTCGAAATATTATTTTCACATTTTCATTTTTAAATTTTACCATGCATACTCTTTTCCTTTATCCACATGTAACTTTTCGATTGTGTTTTTTTGTCCTTTGAAATCCTTTTGTAAATTTTTTAATAATTTTTGGTTACCTAAATGTTGAATTTTTTTTGCTATAATTTTTGTCTTCTTTTACTATTCACCCAATCATTAGATGTGTGTGTACCTTGTTTATCAATTCAATGCCTCTTGGTGCAATGCCTTTTATCCAATGCAATGCCTCTTAGTATAACACCTATTCTCCAATGCAATGCATTCTTTTGATGATTTTTTATGGGTCTCTCACTATGTTTAAGTTCTATCCATTTAAATCATTTCTATGTCAACTATGATGTTTGATCACCTAGAAAATTCAACATTTGAGAGATATATGCATTAGAATTTAGTAGGTTTGAGTCATTTACACCTGCTAACAAGAATTACCTTAAATATTTTACCTTCAATCTAGGGTGTCGACATTAGGAATTTATTGCATGTTTTGAGTTTTCTTCTATGATTTGGTGTCCAACTTATTTAGTCTTTTATTTCACTAGTGCTTTCTTTTGCTTGGAGACTCTCTTCATTCCATTGTTTGGCTCATGTTTCCCATTTGTCTCACATTCTCTTTTCCATTTCACTATTCTTGAGCACTTCCTTGTATATGTCTTGAATAACTCTTGTCTCCTCTCTTTACTTCCTTTTACCTTCTTCTCCTTCTCTCATATAGAGTGCTTTCCTATTTTATATATAAATATATTTTGATGTTGAGTAGCATAGGTATTTCCTAATAGGAAGTTTGCTACATTTTTCTCATGAGGTGTTTATTTTCCTTTGTGATTTTATATTTTATTTACACAATTTCATAAACTTGTAAGCCATTGTCGATGTTCTCTTCTTGTAATAGATATAGGATTCCTTTGACTGATTTATTTTGGACTGGATGGGTGATGCCAAATAACTCCATTGCTTATCATGAATTCTTGAGAAAAAAAATTTAATGCAAACACCTTGTAAATATCATACACTTATTGCATTGTTCTAATATTAGAGCATTTGTCTTAGCTTTTTTAGGGACAAAATTTATTTTTTTAGATCTAATTGAGACTCAAACTTTAGACAATTTTCTTATGTTTCCTTCCCTGCACTTGTCCTTTCTTGCTTCTAAAACTTTTTTGCCAAAGTTTCTTCTTGAAGGAGGACTTAAGTAAAATATGTCTTTGATTACTTTCTTGTAAGACTTTTATTTTCTTCAATTGTTTGTTCCAATTGGCACCTTTTATACTTTGAACTAGTCTATTGTTGTTATGTCTTAATGGATTTTGCACTTTTTATTTTTCCTTTTGGTAGTTGTTTTTGTGAGCTCTTTGAGCTTGCAATCTCTATACAAGGCACAACAACTTTTTCAATTTTAAGGAGCTTTCAATGGCTTCCTTTTTGTGATATATTTTAAGGAGTTTTCAATGCCTTCCTTTTCTTGTAATATTTTATGGAGCTTTCAATAACTTCCTTTTCTTTGCATTTTACAATGGTTATTCTTTCTATCTTAGTAAACTTGGCCTAGTTTCTTCTTTCAAGCTTAATGACCTTGGCCTTATAAGATATTGAAAATCTTTATTGTTTGAAGTATTTTTCCTTTAGTAGGGGTTTTCCACCCTAAACCTTTCAAAAAATTTTACAAAATTATCCTATGGAATTTTATTTCATTGTCACAATCTTATACAAGGTAATTTAATTCTTGAAATTTCTTTTCTCAAACTTAAAAATTTTCTCAAATAGAGTGCACTTTGGATTTCTCTATGTCAAATAGAGAGGAGGACCAACAAGATAATTATCTATTCCTTTTATTTTATCTGATACCAAATGTTAGAACTCAATGATTTGATGATTGTATTATGGAAATAAAGGGCATTTAAGTATATAGGATGCCTATTTCAAGCATAACAAACCTTAAAATAAACTTACAATTACCTTATCCTTTACTATGTTCATAAGCCTTATGAGGGGTGGTTATATAACTTGATATCTCACATGGTATATAATGTACTAAATTCTAACATTATTTTCAAAAATATGAGAATATATTGGGTAGCTCCATTAACATTAAAAGAGTTGATGAAATATTATATTAATTATTTCAAAGCTAAAGCATTATGTAATTTATGAATAATTGGTCCTATAATTATTTGTTTCATTCTATGGATTGAAAGGAATAATAAATTATTAAAAATAAATCTCAAACTCATGCCCACGTTTGGAATCATATTATTGCATATCTCATTGAATGTTTACAAACATGATGCTAATCATGAGAAGTCTCAAGTGTAGGAAAAGGGATGCTAGTCTCTTGGTTAGAGGATTTGAATATATGTGGAAGGGTCATTTATAACAATGGAGTTAACACAAAGAGTTTTCTTTGATTTATGGTAAAATAAAAATTTCTAAAACTTGCATTTATCAAAGATTATTTTGATGGTGCTTCTAAAGAAAATCTAGAAAAATCTAATGGATATGGTACTTTTCTAAATCATGTAAAATTCTCTTCACTTTTTCATAATGATATAGTGGTATTTATTATAGGGTTCAAAATTAAAATTAAAAAGTATGGAAATATATCTCAATTGATTAATATCAATGCTATCACAAAAATGGACGTGGTTGGATAAAAATTAACATTATTATTAATGTTTATTAACTATTATTGGAGGAAATATCTAGGAAGTATGAGCATATTATTAGAGAAAGAAATAAAGTAGCAAATATTTTATCTAATCATGGTGTTAGTTTATGTCGGTGAAATTCAAATTTTAAAAGACAACTAGTTGAGTGAGATTTGATCTCTTAATGAAAATGATGTCAAGAAGCTTATTGTGCAAACATAGGAGTTTGAGGAAGACGAAGAATATATTTCATAGAAAAAATATATATTTGATAAAAGGATAAGTTTGATATGGTTTAGTTGAACTAAAACAAATGTAATATTTTCATATTTTGACATGAATGGTCCTCAATAGAAGCCACATATAACTTATTAAAAAAAATTGTTCAAGCTCATTGAAATTGTGAACATTGATTCTTTCAAAATTGAGATTTATACTTGGGTGGTTTTATTTTAACTATTTGCCTCAACCATTCAAACTCAACTTGAGAGATATAAATGTTGTTCATGTACGATATTGAAACCTTCGAATATAGTGGAATTTATTTTTTGTTTTTTAGTTCAACAAGAATATAAAGTTTCATGATTCTTTATGTTTTTTATTACTTTGTATTTTTTACCTTGGTCAAAGAGGGTGGAACTCTAGAGTCTAAGATAATCCTACTCTATAAATCTTAGTTTAAAAGAATCCTAAAATTGATTTTGAACTAGTGACAATAAACTCTAATTATCTATTATACATTTGAGCTTGATCTAAAATTCTTAATGGAATGTAAACCATACCTTTTATAGAATTTGAGTGTGTTATTTGGCTTTGTATCTCTTGGGTTCTAATAAAAATAATCATCAATATCAATTTTATGGTAACTAACTTGAATATATATTAGGTAATATGTAATTGGAGGAAAATGTGTTCAAATCCTTTTTCCATGCAATTACTTAGGCTAACACTTATGAGAAATGCAACTACTTATTCCACTCCACCATTGGGTCAATGTTAGAAATCACAATATTTTTCCAAAATGAAAAAAAATCTATCCATCCACTCAAATCTCATACATAAAGAATAAAAGGGCAAAAGAAAGGAAAAAAAATGGGTGCTTGTAGGCACTACAAATAATCACTATAGCATTCATGGATTACAATCACCACACCGTAATGATTAAATAATGAGTGATGGAGGGCATTTATACCAATACCAAATATCTAATTACATAAATATACTTAACTAAAGATGAATTAACAAGAGGGATTTAAGGTTAATTACAAGTTTTAAGATAGGTATAACCTTAACAAGGTTAATCACGACCCATATTGCTTACACAATAAAAATATTACAATAATTTAAATACATTGTACAATAATCTCCCTTAAGCCTATACATTATTGCATCATACAATATTGACCTCGGCCATGAATTGAATTACACTTTTAATAGGTCAATCATCATTAACAAAAAATACACAACCTAAAAAATCTCACCATTGAAAATTTTATGCTAAGGGACATGTGCAAACTTTTAGAAACTATTATAATTTCATGCCAAGACAAACATATAATTTTTTATTAAACAAACAAATTCTCTAACAAGAGGAATTGGTCTTTATATGATAATTTTATAATATAGTTACAATGGTATAGTTGGTTTTGTTGTAAGTGTATGCATATACAGTGCCTTAGTATAGAAATAATGTTATAGTTCAATTTACTTGTCAATTTTAAAATATGGTGATATAAATTTGTATTGATGAATAATTAATGTTGTATACTATCACATGAATATTTAATATATTTATATATAATTTGTGATAAAATAATTTGTTTTTATAAATTTTCACAAAAAGATAATATAAATATATTATAATACTAAAAAAACTTATTTCAACTTTTTATTTGGTTTGTTAGCTTTTGATGATTTATATTAAAGGAAATGCAACCACAATATGTAAAATGAGCAAGCAATGATAACTATATGATAATGGCACTATAATATGTAGGAAAACTATAAGATAAACTTCTACAATAACTCAGAAATATTCCATTAATGGATGCTCACGAAAATAGTACAATGTATTATAATGGAGGACATGAACACTCCATAATTTCAATGAAAGAACTACATTGTACTCTAACTACAAATCACTATAGTAACTTCAGTCTCTCTCACTCTCTCCTCACTCTATACCTCAAAGGCATATATATAGGAAGATATGTGCCTTGGCCTTTACTCTACCCATGACTCTTCATCTACCTATCCTATGACTCATGTACATGTGGACTACATGCACATTTACATCATTGCACATTCTAACACTTATGCATTTATTACTTGCTTGAAGTAACTACTCAAACCTTAATCTAAGATAAACTCCTAATCTAGAAATGTACCCAAGGTGGTACATTGACATGTACCAAATAATGTAATATACTCTAACACCCCCTATATTACATTATTTGGGTATTGAAGACTTTAGTCTTCAATATGGTCTTCATCCTTTAGATGTTCTTCAACTTGATTTGGTCCTTCTCTTTCATTTGGTTTAGTCTTCATGTTGTCTTTCATTGTCTTCTTCATTCCTCTAGTTTCTATTGTTTCAAAGTGTTTGGTAGAATCCTTGTTCTTGGAGTCTTCAAAGTATCTTTGATGAACTAGAGATCTCATGATCTTGCAGGTCACAAGTGGATCAAAATTGCTCCATTTTATTTCCTTTGTTTTTCTGAATGACCTATTTCCTTGATCTTCAAAAATTTCAAGCTTGAATTTATTGTTAGTGGATAATTCTAAAATAAGAACTTGGAAGAATCAATTATTAGTCTCTCTTCAAATCATTTATAGTACTTGTATTTATAGTGACAAAAGAAAGACGAATAAGATTTTCCTCCACAATATTTATATGGATGGAGGATCCAACAGTTTTCTTTCTCATGACCAAATTTGTTGCAATATGTGCATAGTGAAGATATCCCAATTTATTTGCTTCTTTTTTTAGTAGAATCAAGTCCATCTATTTCCTTTATGAAATAGTTAAACCATCTATGTATGATTGAAGCTATTTCATCCTTACTTCTTTCATAAATTTGTAGGATATATTTTTTATGAATATTCTTTTCTACCTTTTGAATATGGTTCTCAATATCTTCATTGGTATAGTTGACATCATTGAAAGATATTTCTGAAGAATTTACTTTTTCCAATCTATTGATTTGTGAATTCTTAGAAGTCTTTCTAAACCATATTGGTTCTTCTCTTCTAATTGTATTTTCTTATTATAAATTTTTAGAATCAAGTATGTCTTTGAACCACTTTGATTATTTGATACCTATGTATTTAGTAAGCCTTACCATTGTTTCTTTATTTTTTTACAAGAGAAAAATTTTGATAGAAGTTTTGTATCTCAAAAACTTTGTAGTTGTCTACCTTATGACTTCCTAGTTTAGGATATGTGAACTAACTTGATAAACCCTTATCAAATATTGGATTTTGTAGTATCCCTTATATCTCCCAAGTGATTATAGTATGCTATGGTTTTTATAAAGTGCTTAGCATCTATTATATTTCCTTTTGAGTTGATTCCCTAATGTTTTGAAGAAAATAATCAACTCCTATATCACCTTATTTCTCCCTATTGATATATGCACTTTTTAATTAGATGAAGTTCTCTAACTTCAAGACTCTATGGTTGGATTCCTTTTGTCCCTTTTAATGTGAATATGAGACAAGTATAAGCAATAAATTCTAACTCTTTTAAGCAATCAATGATTTTGCTTCTTTTATCCTTAATTTTCAATGGTTCAATTTTCTAAATTCCAATGATCTAAAGTTTGATGTAGTACTCCTTATATCTCCCTAATTTGGAAATTTAGAAATGATAATATTTGCAAAAGAGTAATACTTTAATTTTTCCAAGGTATAAAACCTTATAACTCCTATTTAATTAATTTACAAATATTATGATATTTGAATTTCAACTAGTGCACTTTTGAAATATCACTTAAGGATATAAACTCCTTGTTTAAGTTTAATTTCTAATTCACTAAGGTTGATATTTTCTTATATATCCAATGCAAATAATAAATAACTTCAACCTTATATAATGAATCACCTTATAACTCCTTATACTTAAAGAAAGTAAATATTGAATTATATAAAACTTTACCTTCCTTTAAATGTTGTATGTTGCAATATGATTGGCTCTTGTTATGAATCTTTATCCAAGCTTGGGTATTGTATTTGTTGATCTTCTATGTATGATAGTGAGCAATTAATGCTCAATGTTCAATGGGCACCCTCTATGATGGTCTTCCTCCTTTCTTCAATGCTCTTTGATCTCTCTTGTTGGAGATATGCATAAGCTATACGTGCTCCTCTTGTGGGTGGCTATTAATACCCTTGTCTTCCTTGAAATTAATACCAAGTGGTGCTTTACATTGCCTAAGGTCTTATACCTTCTCGTTAGGTGGTGCAGGGAATTTTTTATCCTTCTTGAGGCATTACTCCATGTGGTGCAGTCCTGGCAATGTTGAGAATGAGCATTGAAATGATAATGAGGGCGTTATACTTTCTTGGGTGCTTCTTTGATTTGACTAGAGCATTACTTTTACTTGAGTGCTCTTTGCAAGAATTAGGTTTTGTAGATACCTCTTCCTCCTTTGTGCCAAGTGGCACAAGATACCTTTTGTTGTTATGGCAAGTGGAGACTCCTCTTTTGCATGCACTCAATGTCATCAATGTATCTTATCACCTCAACTCATTTGCAAGTTATTTCAACTCTTATTCTAGTGTGCTTTATTGTATCTCAATGCATGGTGGCTCTTCGTCGATGGTGATGGTGCTTTCTATGGCAGTTTAGAGCTTGATTTATCAAGGGTGGTTCATCCAAGATCCTATATATATTTTCTTGGGTATTGCATCCTCCTTTGCACCTTTTTTTATCACTTATGCTATGTAAATATTGTGCTATTTTCCTTCTCACTTGCATGTAATCCTTGCAAGAGCGCTATCTTACATGGACTCCTTCAATGTTGTAGGTTTTTACACTATGATAGGCAATGAATCTAATATTTTTATTACTATAGTGGGTGTCTTTAGACACCTCAAATGGATGGATATTGAGCCCTTATATGGCTCTATATTCTATGTGTTGAAGCTTCTTCTTAAGATTTGTAATATCACTGCTTGATGTCTTAACTTGCACCTTGTACTTTGATATCTTTATATCTCCTTTTGAATTTTTTTTCTTGAATTGATATGGCATCTTCCTTCTCCAATATTTGTATTTTATATTACTTTTTTTGGTGGCTTATTTTCACTACAATATGCTACATATTTCCTACACTTAATAGTGTATTTTGACACTTCACTTGTACTTTGATGTGTGCACTTAATCTTCCTCCTTTGATAAATACTTAAATCACTTCAAAAACCTTTAAGAATGACTAGTATATTGAACTATTAACAACTCCTTATTATTCCTTTAAAGTAACTTGAAATATGCACTATAATCTATGCAACTTTCACTTAAGAATAATGTCTTCTTTGCTTCCAATAGATAATATGAAGTTGATATTTTTCTTTCTCTTGAAATATCTAACTCCTATTCCTTATGTGCAGGTTTGAACCTTGTAGAAATGAAATTTTGCATTACCTTGAAGACTTTAAAAATTGAATCCTTTTACTTGCAACTTTAATAAACTTAATAATGAGCCAATTAACGAATGTTCAAGTAATGAACCTTTTGCACCAAAGTTGCTTACCTTTATGAATTTTGTAGATGATGTATTTCTAGGTGATTAGATTCACCTAAATTCTATCCTATATTAGATGAAATTGCAGCTCTTTATTGCTGTCCAAAATAGCTATTTAATTCACCAATTCACAACTTTGAAACTCCTTCTAACTTGCTACTTGAAAATGTAGTTTGGTGGATTTAACTCTCCTTCACGATGCTCTCTTGAACTCTAAAACTTAGCAACTATTAATGCTTCCCAAATTTATACTTTCTTGCTATTCTCAAATATAAAATTTTTATATTGCAAAGCATTCAATTTATCTTCTAAAGTGTTGTCTTTGAATCTCATAAATTTGGTAGGAAACACCTCCAAATCGTAGATGAGATTTTCCTTTAAGAAACCTTCACTTTTCTACTATAAAAATAGCAATATCATTTCTCCAAAATAGCCTTCAATGGAAATCTCCAAATATAGATTTTGTGGCTTCTTCTAACTCCTTTCTCCTTTAGCCTCCTTGTTGAATTCTAACTTCAACCTTGGCCTATCTAGTGGCCTTATTCTCAATATTATGATAGTCTTGATGTCTTCACTATTCTCCTCTAAAATTTAGTAAACTCCTTTCCAAATCCTTCTCCTTTTGGGCTTGTTTTTGGATGGTGATAATTTTCCCAAAAACTCCTTTATCAGGAACTCCTTATTGCTAGTAAATTTCTCTAATGATTTCTCCTCGAAATATCCTTCAATGGGGATTTCCTAGCCTTCTCCTTCTTTCTCCTTCCAATCCTTCCTTAAGACCTCTTCTCTAAGGTCTTAAAATTTTTATAGCTTCTCTAGTCTTCTCAATGAGATATTTTTATGGATCTTTGAAATCTACTACTAAAATCTAGAACAGGACCTTTGCTAGTCCTTCTCTATATTCAATCTTCCAAAATTGGAAGTTCTTCAATGGAACCTCTTGTGGGTCTCTTCAGATTCTTGAGTTGTTTTCTTCTCCTTCAATATTCTATCTACAATATTCAATCTTCAATCTTCAATCTTCAATGGAGATAACCAACCTCCAATATTCTCCTAGACTCTTCTTTGGATTCTCTTCTTCCTTGAGTTTGTAATAAGGCTCCTTTGGGATTTTCCTCTTCTACATTTTGTAGATCTACATTCTTGCAATGGGACCTTTGCCTTAGGCCTCCAAATATTCAATCTTCCATTTGTTGCTTTAGGTACTGGATTGATTCCAAAGAAGATATTCTTTATAACTCTTTGTAGGAATCCTCCCAACCTTCTTTGAATCTCCTTTTCTTGCAACAAATATTAGAATCTGCAATGTAAGAAATTTTAAATCTAGAGATTATGAATATTTACTAGTTGATTTGTCAATCTAGTAGAATCAATGTTGATTCCTAGTCTTCACAATTTTTTCTGCAACTCTATGGAAAGACTCGAGCCAAACATATTTTTAAAATTTCTAAAAATAAGATTTCCTATATTCTCTCAAACTCTCTTGTGACCCTCCCTATTTCCTATCGATATACAATGTGATCTGATACCACTATTAGCTTTTGATGATTTATATTAAAGGAAATGCAACCACAAGATGTAAAATGAGCAAACAATTATACCTATATTAGAATGACACTATAATATATAGGAAAACTATAATATAAACTTTTGCAATAACTTAGAAATATGCCATCAATGGATGCTCAAAAAAATAGTACAATGTATTATAATGGAGGACATGAACACTCCATAATTTCAATGAAATAACTACATTGTACTCTAACTACAAATCACTATAGTAAATTCAGCCTCTCTCACTCTCTCTCTCTCTTTGACTCAAAGCATATATATATGAAGATATGTGCCTTGGCCTTTATTCTAACCATGACTCTTCATATACCTATTTTATGACTCATGTACATATGGACTACATGCACATTTACATCATTGCACATTATAAAACTTGTGAATTTATTACTTGCTTGAAACAACTACTAAAATATTAATCTAAGATAAAATCCTAATATAGAAATGTACCCAAGGTGGTACATTGACATGTACCAAATAATATAATGTACTCTAATATGGTTGAAGTAGGATGCTAAGTACAACTAGGGGCACAAAAAGGGAACAACGCGGCAACCCTTATGATTTGAACTTAGGTGTCCTTAATTAAAGCTTGAAGATATACCAACTCGGGTGTCCTAGTAGGGACTTATTTTAACTTTTTTTCAATGAGTTTACATAGGTTTTTATGAGGGTTCTTGGCCTCCTCATATTGTGTGGGGTTTGAACCTTAGACATCTTCAAGAGAGACCAAAGCCCTAACCACTACAGTATGCTTCCATAAGGGACTTATTTTAACTTTTAATTTACCTTAAAAATTAAATAAATATTTTTGTTTAGTTATTATTTTAATTTTAATATTTTAGTAACTAATGTCATTGTGTATCCAGTGATATCAAGCTCTTAAAGTGAGTACTTATGCTATTACTTTAACCTTTTAAAAATAACGATAAAAAATATTGTTGCAAAATGAGGTGAATGCATTATATGTCCACATAATAGTAATTAGATACTTACTATACATCTTTATAAAATAAACACAATATATCTTACCCTAATTCTAAAAACAAAATATGAATAATTGCTTGATTCATTTAGAACCATAAGCCTATGCAATATGACATATAAGATAATCTCCAAAGTGATGGAAAATTAGTTAAGACCACTATTACACAAAATTATTTCAAAAGCGCAAGGAGAATTTTTGAAAGGGAGATAGATTTTGGACTAGATCATAGTAGTTAATGAAGTAATGCATCCAATAGCTTCGATAAAAGAGATAAAAATGATCTTAAAACTTGATATGAATAAAGCCTATGATAGGGTTAAATGAGATTTTCTTTTTTTAGTAATAGAAAAGTTTGTATTTGGCAAGAAATGGGTTATATTTATTAAATCTTGTATCTATATAGTATCATATTCAATGCTGGTAAATGGCCTAGTAATAGAATCATTTAAATCAAAGAGAGGCCGTGATAGGGAGATCCTCTATAACCATATATTTTTATTATTATGGAAAAGGTATTGGGGAGGAACTTTGATATAATCCTTTTTAGGAGGGTAGGAAAAAATTAGGGTAGAAATTTGAATAACTTATTATAGGAATATGGAAGAGCATCAGGGTAGAAATTTAACAGGATAAAATCTAAAATTTACTTTCTAAACACTCAATCTAGAATAAAAGTAGGTATATGCAGGTTACTTCAAGTGGAGAAGTCAAATTTAAAATTAATATATCTAGGGATGCCCTTATTTGAGGGGATAATATGGATAGAATTGTGGAATCTAGTTATAAGTAAAGTTTAAAATAAACTATTGGCATGGAAATATAGATGGTTATCGTTAGCACAAAGAGTGAAACTAATTAAATGAGTCTTACAAGCCATTCCAACATATTATATGTCCTTGTATATTATCCCAAAATCGATAGAAAATAGTTCAATCTATAATATTAAGTCATTTTTATTATTAGGATTATATGATAAAAGGAATTTTTCTTTAGTGAAATGAAACAAGACATGTGATAAAATAAGTGGATTTCTTAGTTTAAGAGTTCTTACAGATGGAAGGGTGAGTGCGTAATCGAGTTGGTGTGAGGTAGCTAGTTGAGGAATGTGATCCATATGGTGCAGATCCATGCAACTTCAGTTTAAATCACATTGGTTTACCATAAATTCTTTTGGATTTGAAAGCTTGGTTCAATGGTCAAAATTCTTATGTAAGAGCACAAAGACTAGGGTTCCAATCCCTCAGGCCCCATAGTATCGATGGGCGTATCGCATAAGCATAGCTTACTACATAAAAGGTTTACCCGATGCAATTGGAGGTTATACTGGCAACAAGAAGTGATATTTGAACCCATGAAGAGGCATAGAAAATTTTAACAAGTTACTGATTCCTCTAGTATAATTAAAAAAAGTTCTTATAGATGGAAACCTATCTCTAAGGGAGAAAGTAATTTGGAGATTGTACAAAGAGAGTCAAATGCAATGGGCAATAATTCTTCTAAGTAAGCACATTAAGACCAATGACTGAAGTTTAATATTTATTGAATTCTCACTACTAGATTATTTTGCACTATAAAACAAAAAAACTATTGATCTAGTGATTAAAGGTCTAAGATGGGTGGTGGAAAGTGGAGAAAATTTTCTATTTGGATGGATACTTGGTGTGATAAAAAACCACTTAATCTAGATCCAATTTTGAAACCATGGATGATATTACTTCAAGATAAATATGATTATAAGGTTTCAAACATTATATACAAGGATCAAGAAGAAATACAGAAATAGAAAGATGATATTTTTACAAGTATACTGAACAATGTTGCTAGGAGGAACTTGAGCAAAAATATAACAACAATGATTATTCCAAGTGGATCCAAGGATAAGCTAATTTGGAGGTTGAATATCTCAAGAGAATACACAAAAAGAAGCATATATAATGTAAAGCACCAACAAAATAGGAATACCACAAGAATATGGAGAGATATTTTGGATAGCCCAAGCATTCTAAAAGTCAAAATGTTTGTATGGCTAGTACATTATGGGAAATTTTTATCCTATGATAACCTAATGAAAAGGGGTTTTCATGACCCCTCACAATGTGTTCTATGTAAAAGGAGGAGGAGAGTATAGACCATCTATTGGGATAATGCTCAATAGTATGAGAACCATGGTAAATGAATTCTTAATATGTTTGGTAAATGCATGGTAATGAATGGTAGAAATGAGATATGGTTAAAGCAATGGCATTACACTTTTAAAATCAAGGTGTTATAGAAAATTTAGGATACATTGAAAGATACAATACTTTGGACTGCATGGATGAAAAGGAATAGAAGAATATTTAAAGGAAAGGAAAAAAAATTAGAGGTAATGCAAAGAAATATTTTCTTATCAATAGAGGAATCTAAACAAATCCTATCAACTTATGCAATCCCTAATATTGAAGCATAGAACCTTGATATATGGATTCATGTCATCAAATGAAATTATGATATTGGGTATAAGAGAAAGAAAAGTAAGGCAAATAATATAACATGGAAACCACAAAAAGTGGAGTTGGTCAAGTTGAAATTTGATAGAGAATCTAAATAAAATGCAAGACCAATAAGAGGAGGAATAATTAGAAATAATAGAGGTGAGATTTTGTTATATTACACTTTCAATAGTGTATTTAAGACCAATAATGAAGCTAAAACTTGGTGGCTTTGGAAGGGTTAAAAATATGTAGACAAATAAAATAGAACAAAGGACAAATGGAAGGCAATTCACTAATAGTAATAAATGCAATTTTGAGGAAAGTAAAGTCTCCATGTAACATACAAGAGATCAATATGTAAATAAATACCTTGCTCTAGAGTTTTAAGAAATAAGGTTTACACATACATCAAGAAAAGGGAACAAATGTGCAGATAGGCTAAAAAATAGAGGATTGTGAAGTTCTCTTTTCCATGGTTAGAGAAAGTAGTAAGTTTAGCTAAAGCTGACAAGAAATGTTGATTCTATGAATCAAATGATTATTAGGTTTTATTTTAATGTTTTACATTGGTAATATTTGTTTAATTTTATACCAATAATGTGTTTTCATATAAACTATTTATTACAGTTCTTGCAATTGCACTTGTGCTTCAGGAAGGAAATTAATAGTCTAGATCTAGTAAAGTAGACTATGACAACATTAAGTTTTGGAAATATTATTCTACTATGTTGTAGTAAGTAGATAGTAGATGTGGAGTTTTGGTATTGTGAAGGATGCTATAAAAAATTTCAAGTAGAGGGTGTTGAATTTTAGAATATTTGTATTTACAAAGAAAATTAAAGAAGATCCAAAAAATGAAAATCAAGAATTTAGAATTTTTATGAAAAAAGATATAGGTATCTAGCTATAGCAACTCAATTGAGATGAGAATTAGATCTATTTTTAAACTCTTAAGATCTAAAAGAGAGATTTGTCATTTTTCAAGGGTGGAGGACTTAATTATAACCCTTTTTTCTCCAATGAAAAAAAAGACCATCTATACATGGAAATTATTTATCAATTTTTGTTTTATCTTTAATGCACATGCACTACTTTATAATTTACATTTTAAAATAGTAATAAAATATAATTAAAGTAAAATAAAAATTATATTTCAAAGTATTTAATAATTTTATTTTAGAAAACATTGTAAATTTTATAAAAATAAAATAAAATAAGAGAAATTTTAGTATGTTATTCATATATTATGACCCATTAGTAATATAGTATAATAGATTAGATCATATAGTCATACACATCTTGAAAAGGGTGCACAACATACTACATCTACAATACTATATGATAAGATTTTTACTAACATAATTTTTTTAATATTCAAAATCAAAACAAAAATTAAAAGAAAAAAAGAAAAAAGAAAAATTAAGTCACTCTTTAATTTTATTTTCCATGCTAAATTTTTTAATAATAGTTTTTTCTAAGGTTAACCTTAACCTTAAAACTTATGAATATTGATTCAAAGACCTTTAGTAATTCATATGATAGCATTAGCTTTATGTTAGTTTTAAAATAAAACATCCAATTTGATTATGTCTAAATTCTCATAATATAAAAATGTTGAATTTTAGTCAAGTTAATATTTTAGTTGAAGCTTTATTGAAACTAAATATGAAAATTGTGGATTTTATTTTTCATATATATAAGATAATTTAAATTAAGTAAATGGATGTATAATTCAATGTTTATTGTAACTTAAATTCTATAGAATTGGATAATATATCCTAGATTGGACTAGATAGACTAGTTATGGGAAATTGTTATAGATTAACTTGTTAGAAGTTGTTAATAACTTAGTTATAAAAATAAGACATAATTAATAATGTAAACTTATAGGACAACTACCCTTTAAACATGGTAGGACACACAATTGAGATTTATTTCAAACACATATCTTATATTTTTATTTTTATTAGGTATAAGAAGGGGTTTTGAAAGGATCCCCAAACCTTTTACAGAAGGGGTTTTGAAAGGATCCCCAAAGATTTTATAGAAGGGGTTTTGAAAGGGTCCTTGAACCTAAGATCTAGCAATAAAAACATCCAAAGAGAAACCAAGGTGAAACACAAGGTTTGACCCACCCAAGGGAAAAGGAGACCAAACTTTAGATAAATTAAACCAAGCTCAGGTGGCTCCTACCCAACCTGAACTAAAAGCAACCAAATTTTAAGAGTTGGATCTTATATTAGACATAAATTTATCCTACATTCGAGAACCTAGAAACCAAGCTGAATCGGATCCTACGGATCCAAAACAAACAACATTCCTACCTTAACTTGGAGGATTTAAAAATAAAATCAAAATGAAACTTCCCACCCAAGACAAAGAACTAACTACCTCGATAATGAGGGAAATTGACTAATGAATCCAAAATTACAACTAGCAATGTTATCCGACATCAATTTGAATTTAAAAATAAAAATAAAAAGAGTACTCAATTTTGAAAAATTCTTCTCAAACACCAAGAGTGCTTGAGTTTGAATCATAGATAAAAATTAGGCCTTCCTACCCATAATAGGAATCTTGATTCTAAGCAACACTGGCCTCCACCAGTAGATACCTAGAAACCAACAACAAGAACTCCTACAACTGCCACATAGGAAAATCCATTCAAATAAGTAGATCCTACCCAAATATAGGCTCCCACTTTTTCATTGATTCAAAATTCAAAAATTTCATCCAACTCAGAAACCCTATTTCTAGAACTAAGCTATACTCTGTCTTCTAGCATCAGGTACATAGGATCAAACCCCAAACCAATAAAAAACTTACTAGAAAGTCCCACCACATAGCCTTTTGCCTAGAATTATAGAGAGGTCACAACCATACCCCGCAACTTCTCAAGGATGAATCCCTAGGTAGGAACATATGAAAGCACTATTAGGTTCCCACCTAAATTTGGATCAAATTCAAATTTAAATTTTTTTCCTCCCCCACTAGAAATTTTGAAAACCTACAACAAAACCAGGGGGTAGACTGCTCCAATATGAATCAAAAGGTAAAAAAAATATCTGGTCCATCAAGAACCTTGTAGTCGAAAACATTGACCTCTAGCAAAAAAACACATCCTACAATAGGAATTCTAAAATAAAACCTTCCCACACATGATAGGAAGCGGATATCTAGAACCAAGGGCACTCGATCATGAATAAAAAATTAAAGAACCTACCTAGAACATAGGAAACAAATAATGGCTAAAAAATGTTCATATTTATCTCAAATGACCACACACATAGTAGGTAATAAAGCATTAGACCAAATTTGATCCAAATATGCTTTAAAATGAAGTTCTTGATAATCGTCCAAACTAATAGTTTATTAATTGCACCAACCCTTGAATTTCATGTATTAATAGTGAGTTGATGCCACATGGACTCTTTATAATTACACTTCCATTTTTTTTAGTCCTAGGAACTATAGTAAAATATTAAATAATATGCCTATACAAAGTTTGGACATAAACCCTAGCAAAGCAGTAGTGGTAGAGGTGTGCATGGTAGAGGTTCCATAAGAGAAGTGAGATTTGATAGCGACTTTGAAAACCTTAGCAAAATGGTAACTTTATAAACCCTAGTAGAGCAATGACTTCAAAAATCCTAGCGGAGCAACGATAATAGAGGTGCATGTGGTGGAGGTTCCATAGGAGGAGTAAGATTTGAGCAACAATTTTGAAAACCCTAGTGGAGCAATGACTTTAGAAATCCTAGCAGAGCAGTGATGATAAAGGTGTGCATGATGGAGGTTCTATAGGAGGAGCAAGATCTGAGTAATGACTTGAAAAACCTTAGTGGGGCAACAACTTTGAAAACCCTAGAAAAGTAATGATGGCAATAACCTTAGAAGAGCAAAAAAAATGAAGGTTTGAGGTGCATGATGGAGGATGACATTGGTTTTGGGAGTAAGTTGTCAATTTTTAAGCTTTCCAAGAGCAAATCATGAGTGAGGAATTTGGATATTAGCATGGGTGTCTTGAATAAATATTTAGATCCTATAGGTCCGAGGTGCAGACCAATTGGTTCCACAAAATCTCGTAAGGGGGCTAGAGGTCCAAGGTTCAAATCTTGGGCCTCATCATACTGAATGCTTATCCCTTTCCTGGTGCTTTCAGTGATGTAAAAGGTTTAAAAATGATTGCGGCATGGTGGTTATAGGGGCGGACTACGTGAAGATCTATGTGGCGGCTTCTGAGATGGACAATGTGGAATATTGTGATGACCATAAAAGTTGGATAGACTACCCAGATTCATGATTGCTAATGATTCCACCATGTGAATTTAAAAAAAAAAATTAGATCTTGCTAGAGTGTGGTAGGGTAGTTTGTTTGACCCAAGTTTTTTTTTTCAAATTATGCTATGGTAGGAAAAGGAGAATCCTTGCTTGTGATTGAGAGGGCTTATTAGGGAACCTAGCTTGCAGTGAGGGATTAGTAGAAGAATTTTTTCCAGGGCCTGGTCTCTCAACAAGAGAAATTTTCCATTTATCCTATTGAAGAGGGTGATCCAGTATGCCTATGCCTTCCACGTCTATTAGAAATAAAGGTAAAATAGTCTAGTTGGTAAATCTAGTGGGCCTAGATTGGATGTGCATTCTATCAAGAAGTAGGTAGTTGAGAAATGGAAACCCAAAAACCCTGTTGAGGTGGTAGCCATGCAAAATGGATTCATATTATTTTCTTTCCATAACTTTGAGGATCTTATGCATGTCACGCTTTAGGGGCAATTTTTTTACGAGAGAAGAGATATTGCACTTGAAAAATGGGATATCTCTTTCAACCCATTAAAAGAAGTCATCAATATGGCCCCTATTTGGGTAAGGCTTCTAGTTTTGTTACTTGATTTTTGGGATAGACATTTTGAAAAGAATTGTTAGGGCCATTGGATCTCCCATAGTGGTGAATTCTACTACCAAAGTATGAACTAGGTTAACTCATGTGAGATTTATGTGAATTTAACCTAGACAATACACTTTTGTCCTCTATTAGGCTAATCTCATAATTGATATTGTCAAACCAGAAGATCAAATATGAAAACCCTCCTACTTCATGCTCTATATTAAATAAGTTTAGTCATGTGGGAAAATACTACCTTGAAGAAAGGGACTCTGTGAACATATAGAAATAGTAGGCTTCTCATCCCTAATCAAAATATCAATTCCAAAGGTCCAAGAAACCCCAAATGGATAAAGGGGACAGCCCTAGTTATGATACCCATAAGAATAAATCTAAAGAGCTAGAAGTAGATACAAATAACAAGAAGGTGCCTATCAAGGAGAAGGTAACATATTTCCATGTATTTTCAAAGAGTAATACTCAGGATGGATCTCCAATAGAGGATATATTGGTTGTACAAGGAAAAAAGCACCTAGTGGAGGGTAATAAGGATCAAGCTATAGAATACATCTATGATTCTAGAGAGGAATCAATGGATATTAATGGTTTTAATATTTTATAGTATAAGAAACTATATCAAAGAATAGAGCCCCAATGGATTCAACAGACCAGTAGGGTGGAAGACCTTTCAAGGGGTGAGTTGTTTTTAGATTATATTTCTGAGCATGAACTAGAGTTAGATCTTGAGATCCAAATTTGAGGTAAGGAGAATCTTTCGATAAAGGAAGCAATTCATCCCAAGGGTAAGTTGCATAGGCAATCAATATAGAGGAAACTCCTTTGATGAGGAAGACATGATATTCAAGGAAGAATGCTAACCTAGGTAGTGAAACCAAGGTGGGGAGACCTTCCCTAGCTATGACAAGAGCTAAGGAAAATTTAAAATAGATTACCAATGGTACTCAAAAATTCCTAAATTTAAATGGAGGTCGCAACTCCAATCATAGTAGTAAATGAATATTATATGTTGGAATGTCTAAGGGAGGTGTAGTAGGTCTAAATTTAGATTAAGAAAAGGAAGAAATACTTGGAGGTTGATTTCAGCCTCTCAAAATATTAGTTAATCATTTTTCTCTTTTGTTTTGTTTGTATTCTTTTATTGTTGGCCTCTTGTTTTGGTTTTCATGTTGTTCTTTGATCTAATATTTTTATCTGGTTGTACCTTTTTAGCCTTGGGATTTTTTATGGGCTGGAAGTTTCTTTTTCCTATGTAAAAAGGTTTGGGCCCTTCCAAAAACCCCTATTTTCATCATTAATTAAGAAAAAAACTAGATAGGTAATGTACATAAAGCCAATTCTAATCTTTTAAAAAAATTACAAGCTAGGAAAGTGGACAAGTTGATTTGTTGTTCTTCACTAATCAATCTAAAAACTAATAGAATGAGATTTTTTTAGGGTAATTTTTGGAGAGAATTTTCCTTTATCTCATTCCAACTCTCCCACCTTTGATGAACAGTGCTTCATAAATTTGTGAATATTCTAATAACCTTTTTCTTTAAAGATTGTTTCTATTACTATAGGCTTTCCATTGTATAATATGAGTTGATTCCATCATATGGACAAAGTGATAAAGTTTAATCCCTCCCTTAATGTAGATATCTCCCAAGCAAGTTTGGATATTAATCATTACTAATATTTTCATGTGTACATCAATGAAAGTTTGAAGTGAGAATGTTTGGCATGAAGGATCCAACCATACATTAAAATTTATTCCAAGAGTTACCACCACCAATAGATTCTAGTCTAAACCTAAATAATTGTTTGTGATGTCTTATGATACTTACAAGATCCTACCAACTAGTTGAATATCTAATACAAGTATTGAGCCTAGGGGTAAATTAAACAAAGACACCTTTTATTCTTTGGCTATGTATATTGGTCCCAAGAAATTAATGCCAAGTTAAAGTTTTATCTCATTTTGACCATAAAAATTTCCCAAATAATTTAGCCAATTACAAGTCATAAGACTTGCGAAGCATCCAATATAATGATTAAAAGACATGGGTATCTAAAAATATATTTTCAACTACTTTTAACTTCCCTAGGAAAAAAAGATACATCTTATACAATCATCCAATTTTATTTGAAATTCATCATAAACCTACTCTAAAGGTATTTGGAAATTACTTTATAACTTAATGGTATTCAAAGATAATAAATTATATCCCTATATTTGACTTATTTTCATTCTCAAGGAATCTTCTAAGAATTATTGTCATCTATAACCATGACAACTTTGGCTCTACACCAAGATATATTTTCCATTGAAGCTAGGCATAAAGCCTCTAAATAACTTACTTAAACATGTGGCCTTATGCATCTAAGATTACAAGCAAGAAACAATTTGTATACAACTAAATCTAGAATGGATTCTGTAGTATTTCTAAACCCTGATGCATCAATTAAAGTGCATGTTTCAGGAGCAGTGTTTGGAAGTTCAAGTGCTTAATTTAATACTCTACACATGGAATATTAATCTATATTGTAGAAAATTGAATATTGGAGTGCTTGCAATTCTAATATGAAGGTAAACATATTTTTGGTGTTTGAATGGTTTATTAATTTATAAGGGTTAAAAAATAATTTATAGGAGTTACAATTTTTTTTTAAGTTGAAGGAGATTATTTGGGAACTATTTGAAAATTGAAACTATATATTAATTAGGGATTCAATGATTTCTAATCCCGAAGTCTTTTTTGAAATTTTGATATTGAAAATTGAAGTATGCAATTGGAACTTGAAAAAAATTGGTTTATTTATTTTTTGGAGACAAACAATATTCAACTCCAAAAAGAGCTTTGAAGAATTTCTTTGACTGTAAATTGAAAAATATAAAATTGATAAAATTATGGAGAAATAAGGATTTCTACTCTGAAAGTAATTAATTTTTTTGAAAACTTATTAGAAATTTGGGAGTTAAAAGCACTTTTAATTCAAAATGTTTGATTATTAAATTTGAATGTTTGATGGATTTAGAAACGTATATTATTTATTCAAGATTCTCACAAAAATATGAAGTGTTTTTTGGTATAACATGCATAGATAATAGTAGAAAGGAATAAATTCAAAACCTAAACTTCAAGCAGAGCCAAAGCCAGAGCATGAAGACAAAGACAAAAATTAAAAACCAAATGTAATATAGGAGGGTGTTGGAGAATATTACATTATTTGGTATAAGCTAATGTACCCCCATGGTACCTATTATCATCTCTGAGCTCACCCATCATGGTAAAATTGGTGCATATGTACTTCATGTAGAGGGAAATAGTAAGAAAAATCATAGGATGAAAGGGAAAAACCACCTACTAGGTGACCTCTAGGTTTTTTAATCGAGATTAGCTCCTCATCAGATTTTAATTTCTTGATGCGTAGTGACCTCCACAAGTTGAGGTCAAGGTGTGTGTAGCCAAAGAAGGAATTGCAATGAAAGTAAAAATGAATAAATTGAATATTTTCAAAAAAGTAAATCCCTAAGCTATGAAGGTGATGTGCCAAAAAATTAAAAAGAACCCCCAATTTTTTAATGCAACAAGTGGCAATCGAACACAAAAAATATCATCTATGGCTAGTTAACATAGCTAAGAAAAACACATTCCTAGAAATTGGGATAAATCAAGGGAAGGAGGACAAAATAAAATTAGTCATGGCTTCTATTAACCTACTAAAATTAGTACAACACAATGAGGTCTAGAGAGACCGATGCTCCCTAGACATGAGAAAAGGATTAAGCTCCCCTTGTTATAGTAATAAAGAAGGGTGAAAGGAAGATCCCATAAGGTTGGGTTTTAGGCATGATATACAACTTTTGATGCCTTTACAATAGAAATCGGGCCTATCTATAAATCGAGAGGAGGGTGCCTTCCCTTCAAAATTTTATGCAAAAGGTCTATGTATAACTTCTGTTCCTACAACTAAGAAATCCTTCTATAATTTACACGATAACAACTTTAAGGTATCTGGATTTACGACCATAAATATTGAAATATTTAGGGCCTTTGGATAATTAGTGTAGATGATTGAGATATTTTTTCTATGTTAGGGTGGTTGAACCATAACTCTTTCATCGTGCTTATCCTAAAATATATCAATCTATTGATATGGAAGACATGTCCTTCGTGATTGATGCAGGTGGATAGGGTAGGATCATGTGTATTATGGGTTGTGGTTGTGGTTGGCATGTGATTGGTTTTTATAGGCTTGGTCACAAAATCTTTTTTTTACAACCACTAGTGGATGCCTCCTTTAATGCCCTCTTGCCTACTCTTCTTTTGCATATGCAACTGCCATGTGTCCTTAGACGGGATGGAACCTCTTTTGACCAATGATGGTCCTTCTCTTTAGAGTGTTGGCTCTTTCCTCTCACAATATTTTATTGATTTCCATGTGTCTTGTTTCAACTTAGGTTAGAGCCCATCTTCCTTTACTAGTGCTCCTTTGGTCGAAAAGACTTTGTGGGCCATTTGATTGAAAATCAATAGCCTATGGGTCTTAGTACCATTGCTTTGGCTAGACTTGGGTAGATATGAGGTGCTAGTCACAAATAATAGATATTACAACTAGCATGACTTTTAGCTCACTTGCCCTTCCTTGAATATATTTTCTTTTGATTGAAGACAAGAAGGGCCTTTCAACAACATAGCCTTGGATGGTTCCACTTATGACAAGTCTAGCTTGGAGTGAAGTGATAGATAAAAATTTCTCTACATTTTTTTTGGCTCATAGGGCTCCTCAACCTATTGAATAATTAAACCTATAATTTCTTGTCTTGTCCATTGGGTGTAGGGTTAAAATTTAGAACCTAAAAATTACAAACATAGAAAGGATAAAAGAAAATTAAATAGTGAAATAATACAATAATAAGGTAATGTAATAGGAAATAATTTTTTTAGGGGACTATGTGGGAAGGTTCAATGAGATGGGAGCTTGCTCATCTAAGCTCTCACATCCTCCCACTCTTCTATAGAGAATTCACGGGTTTCATGGAAAAGACAATGGCTCCTCTAGAGTTCAACTTGGTCTAGGCATGAGAAACTTGCTACTCCATGTGCAACTTCTCACACTTCTAGTTCAAGCTCTACCATAGGTAGGATAGCCTTCATGACATTTCAAATGTTAATACCTCTGGCGTTTTTTGAAAATCTAGTATGTTTTCCTTTTGTTCTTCTAGGGCTTGTGCATATTCTTGATTCAAAAGGGGAAAACTCCCTTCGGCCCATGGAGATGATAACCCTCTTTTAATTAAGGATTCCATATGGGTGCATAAGCTTTTGATCATTTTATTCAAATATTTTTCTTGGGCCACATATTATGCATGGATTTTTCATGATTTATTGTGTCCCATACCCTTTATAATATTACCTCTTGGTCTTGGATCTTGGAAGCCTCTAGCTCTTTTTTGCTTACGAAAATGATTTGAACCTATAAATTCTCTATGTTGTGCATCCTTTCTGATTCTACTACTAGGACCTATTCCACTTCTTGAGAAATTTATATGCTTAATCAGGATGCCAAGCTAATTAAGTAAATGAGCAAGGATATTAATGCCTCATAAATGGCTATGTTGCTCTAGTGCAAGGTGCAAACCTCCAAAATTAATGTATTGGTACTTTATTGCATGATTTCATAGCATTTTCTTAATTCTTCCTCCAACTCCTCAAAATCATCCTTGAATGATCTAAGTTGGTCTTTCATCATGAATAATTGATCCATTAGTTTTCATCCCTTCCTCTGTTCTTCTTTGAGTTGGGCAACTATATCTTGATCACTCGCCACTTACTTAATTTGATTTTGGAGTCCCTTTACCTCGTCTTGAGAGTCCTTGAGGGTGTGTTTTACTTCCTAGAGCTCCTTTTATCTCTTTTACAACTTTCTCTCCAAGGTTATCCAATTATATTAAGTAGCTTCATTGCATTCATAGTTAATTTAGTTCTTCCCCTCATCCTAATCTCTTTATAGTTGATGGCCATTATGGTCAGTTAATAGTCTTGAAGCTGCATTTGACCTTTTGAATTGGATACTTTGAGTCCATGTGATCTAGGTGGAGAACTCTTTCTTTTAAATCAATTTGGCTCTATATGTCCCTTTATATAGGCCTATTCACTCTACTCATCCCCTTATTTTATGTCTATTTGAAATCCTTCTAAAGTTCTCCAAAGTATAGTTTTATACCTAGAGAGGTGGTGGGGCCAACTATTAATTTCCCTGATGTAAGGTTGGGCAATATGTGCTGGAAAAAGATGTTAGAGGATGGCAATAAAGAACTGGAATAGATGGGCAAAAATCCTCTGGCCAAGGTAGCTTGGATACCTATTTAGGGAGTGGTTGGGGTGGAAGCTATTAGCATAAGGACTTCAGGTATTTGGAGTGGGGGTTCTACATAGAGGACTAGCATAATGGGCACTTATGAAAGGCTATAGTGGATGAGACCACTAGAATGGAAGCTATTACTGGTGGGGCCAATAATAAGGTAGTAAGGATCCTACCTTGATTACAAGAGGAAGAGGGGTGCAGGGAACTACTCTGACCACCTAGGCCATGGATACTTAGAATATCACCTTAAAATTATCTTTCTTATTCTTCTTGATGGGAGGGCAATCAATGTTGGGATAAGACTCCTTTCCATTACTTCTTGGATATTTTTGCATAATCAAGACCTAGTTAACTTTGGTTTTATCTCCTCTTTTTCGTATGATGATTCTATGTTATTTCAAAAATATTGCTTGTAAGAAAGAAAACAAATGTCAATGTTTACCTTATTATATATTTCTTCTTGGGGGGTTAACAGGTATATCAACTTTAATTGCTCCATGCATATGAGATCTTCTCTTATTCTAGGAAGCAACAAGAGTTATTTATTGTTTCTTTGGATTGGGTCTATCTTTTAATCCTTGAAATGATTACTCTCCATAATTTTAGCATCTAGAGGAGAGGAATATTATATTTTTTATGTGTATGAGGACTAGTCGAACGAGTGGTAGGTTGTATGGCTAGGAAGTAATAATAGGGATGCTACAATGGTGGGGATGGCCTAGGGATTAGCCTTCTTGTTTGGATTAAACCTTTACTCATTTGAATGGATATCCTATAGGCTCTTAACATTGGATCACCACCCCTCAATCCCATCATTACGGTGACTTCAGTACTAAAATATTTTAAAGAATGAATGAATGCCATACCTAATGTTTTATGAAGCAAAGGCTCCATTCAAAATTTTCTCCTCCAGTCTAATTCATCGAGTTGATATTCTAGGTGGGGAGATTTTGCTTTAACAAGTTGATGAGATAGAGACCCCAATCAAAATCTTAGCATTTTTTTGTTGGGTAATTTTTGAAAGTCTATATTTATAATCTAATTCATCAAGTGGAGTCACAAGTGAACTTTCTAGGTGCTTCTCTTAAAGCAAAAATATTAATGAACTTTACCAAGGTCATAATAAGGCTTTCTTCAATTATAGTAGGGGGGACATAATAGTTTGTCCCACCAAGCATTCTAGATAAACTGTTATCATCTCTAAGCACACCTATTAGGGGGTATGATTACCCCATGCCTCATGTAGAGTGAAACAACATGAAGCACCATAGGATGAAATGGAAGAACCACTTATGGGGCAGCCTCTAGGGTTTTTAATAAGGTTTTAATCCTCTTTGGGCTATATATCCTTGATGTGTAGTGACCTCCATGAGTTGAGGGTAAGGTGTGTGTAGCCAAAGAAGGAATTGCAATAAAATTAAAAAATAATAAATTTAATATTTAGAAAATGTTAAATCTCCAAGCTACAGATTTGATGCATCAAAAAATTCAAAATAACCTCCAATTTTTTACTAAAAGTGGCAATTGAACACAAAAAAAAAACTTATGTATAGTTAACACAACCAAGAAAAATACACTGCCAAGAATCGAGACAAATCAAAGGACTGAGGACAAAGTAAATTTAGTCATGACTTACATTAATTTGCTTAAATGAGTACAAGATAATGAGGCTCGGAGGTCTTGATGCTCCCTAAGCACAAGAAAAGGCTTGGCCTCCCCTTGTTATAGTAGGAAAGAAGGGTAAAAGGAAGAGCCCACAAGGGTAGGTATTAGGCACAAGCAAACAACTTTTTATGCCTTTACAATAAAAATTAGATCTATTTATAAGCTCAAAGAAGGGTGCCTTCCCTCTGAAGTTCTATGTAGAAGTTCTATGTATATATTTTGTTCCTGAAGTCAATAAATCCTTATGCAACTTGTATGAAAATAGCTTTAATATCTCTAGATTAGGGACTTTGAATAATCAATATAGATGATTGGGCTATCTACTATTGCATCAAGGTGGTTGCACCATAACTCTTTCATCATAATTTCCTAAAATATGTTATTCTACTAATGTTATAGGCATGGCCTCCCTAACTAGTGCAGATGGAAAAGGTAGGCTCATGTGTATGGTGGGTGATGGTTGTAGTTGGCATGTGATTGGGTCTGATAGACTTGGCCATAAAATTCAAGCTTTGTGTCCATTGGAAGATGCCTCCTTTAATGCCCTCTTTTATGCTCTTATTTCGTGTGCATGACTGCCATATGTCCTTGGATAGGATGTAACCTCCATAAATGAATGGCAACTCTTCTCTTTACAGCATTGGTTTTTTCCTCTCATGAGATTCTAACTATTTTCCATGTGTCTTACTTTGGCTTAGGTTAAATATCCTCTTCCTTCATTGACACTCCTTCAATCAAAATGACCACATAGGTTGTTGGATTGAAAATCAATAGTCTGTAGGTCTTAGTGCCATTACTTTGGTTGGGTTTAGGAAGATTTGAGGTGCTAGAAATAGATAAGAGATGTTACGACTAGCATAGCTTTTAGCTCTAAGGTTCTTTTCTTTCTAATTGCATATCCTTGGTTGGTCCCGCTTTCAACTAGTCTAGCCCGAAGTGAAGCAAGGTTGTTGGAAAAAGTTCTCCATAGTACCTTATGGTACAATGTAAATATTAGAATATGATGTGTTTCTATAGTTTAGGTGTGAGATTTATATTTCCCTTATGTAAGTTTCTATGTAGGATGCACACAAATTTCATATAATAAAGTGTGCAAGTAGGAGTTCACATGCATCATGGAATAGAATGTGCAAGTAAATAGATAGTTAAGATTTATGTTTATAAGTGGCAAGATGTGAAGCCAGAGGACATGTAATATTTGTTATATTCATGGAATATGAAAGGTTTCATCTCCTGCATATGTGAGAGCAATAGACAACGAGTTCAAGGGTCACCTTCCTAAAGTTATATTATGGATACAAAGCTCCATGAAATGTATCTAAATGTAGTGCAAATCTCAAGATTGTATATTTGACTCATCAATAATATTGTGAATTTTTTCATTCAGTAATATTATAATATTGTCGAATGTTATATTGAGATTTGTATGAATTGATAGTATTATGTAATTAAGTATTAGTTCTATTTTATATGATCTTGGAACATTGGGACCTATGATAAACTAGCTAAAAAGCCAACATTTACAACATTAATGTGTTTTCATATAAACTATTTATTAGAGTTTTTGTGGTTGCACTTATGCTTCAGGAAGGAAACTAATAGTCCAGATCTGGTAAAGCAAACTATGATAGCATGAAGTTTTGGAAAAATTACTCTAATAAGATGCAATGCATAGTAGAGATGGAATTTTGGTATTGTGAAGGTTACTGCAAAAAAATTCAAGAAGAAGGATGCTAAATTTTGGAATATTTGTATCTACAAAGAAAATTAAAGATCCAAAAAATAAAAATCATGAATTTAGACATTTTATGAGAAAATGTGTAGGTATCTAGCTATAACAACAAAATTGAGATGATAATTGAATATATTTATAAAATCTCAAGCTCTAAAGGAGGTGTTTGTGAGGTTGGTGGACCTAAGTACAATCCCTTTTTCTCTAGCAAAAAAAAAAGACTATCTATACATGGAAATAATTTATTAGTTTTTATTTCACCTTTAATGCATATGTAATATTTTATAATTTATATTTAAAAATAGTAATAAAGTATGATTAAAGTGAAATATTTTTTATTTTATAAAACATTAAAGTTTATAAAAATAATTACAAATAAAATAAAATAAATGATATTTTATTGTTATATTCTTAGTTTGTGATCCATTTGTAATATATTATAAAATAATAGATCATATAGTCATAGACATCGTAAATAGAGTACATCACATATGAGAGCCAAAATAATTTATGATAAAAAATTTACTAACATATATTTTTTAATATTTAAAATCAAAAAAAAAATTGAAAGAAAAAAGGAAAATTTACTCACTCAAAATTTTTCCCATGCGAAATGTTTTATAATAGTTTTTTCTAAAGCTAACTTTATCCTTACCACCTATGAATCATGAGTCAAGTACCTTTAGTAAGTCACATGAAAATTTGGATTTATGTTAGTTTTAAACTAAAACATCTAATATGATTAAGTCTAGATTCTTAGAATGTTAAAGTCAGTTCTGAAGCCTGTGGTACTCTGTCAATGGTTAAATTTGAATATGGAGACTTCTCCAAAGACTCTCTTGTTGGAACCCAAAAAATCAAGCGTGAAGATGCTCCTTTGTGGTCTTCCTCGGAGAAATAATCTCCTCTTTATGGCTCCTCCAAGTAATCCAAACAATGTACTTGCATACCCTTCATCACCAAGAAGGATCATCTGCAAGAGTTGGATGAGCACTATGGCATGGGCCACCAAGATGAATTTTTTGCTTCTACAACAAGCATTCGTCATCCTAGAGGAACTCCGAAATAAACTTGAAGGTGACAATGCAGTAGATAATGTTGAGTCCCCTACTCCTGGCATGAATAATTGATGAGCTTTTGGGCCTTTCTTAAGGTTCCCTTTGTGTGTGTCTTCCTATTTTCTTAGGCAGTCCTTTTGTTTTGGAGACCCCCTCTTTTGTTTCCTTGTCATATTTTTCTTGGAGACCATATCTAGTCATTCTTTTGTGTCATTGGTTTGTGGGAGTTAATCTCCCTTGTTTTTTATTTTTGTACAAGGCTCGAGGATCCTTTTAAAACCCCTTCCTCCAACTAATAAAAAATGCTAAATTTTAGTAAAGTCAATGTTTTAGTTGAAGCACTATTGAATTTGTATATGAATGTTGTGGATGATATTTTTTCATATTTATAATCTAATTTAAATTAAGTATATGAATGTATAATTCAAAGTTTCTTGTAACTTGAATCTTAAAGAATTGGATAGTATCTCCTATATTGAACTAGATAGACTGGTCATGCAAAAGTGTTATAGATTAACTTGTTAGAAATTTTTAACAACCTAGTTATAAAAATAAAAAGTACTAAATAATGTAAAATTTTAGGATAATTACCCATAAACATGGTAGGATAGAGAACTGGGAATTCTTTTTAGACATATTTCCTATCTTTACATAACAAGAAAATGTGTTTAATTGTCTCAAACGACCACACACAAAGTAGACAATAAAACACTAGATAAAAATTGAGCCAAATAAGCTTTAGAATGATGTTCTTGATATAACTCTCCAATCTAATAGTTTATGAATTACACCAACCCTTGACTTCTATGTATTAACAATGAGTTGATTCCACACGGGTTCTTTATACTTACACTTCCATTTTTGTTAGTTTTGGGAGCTATGGTGAAATATGAAATAATATTCCTATACAAAGTATTAACTAAAAAAATAGATAGGTAATGGTAGGGTACCTAGGAATATATATTTGGGGATATATTATTATATTGTATAAGGGTTGGCATGGGCCATACATAACCCAAGGCTGATTGTATTATAATATTATATTATATTATATTATATTATTATATTATATTATAATATAATATTATATTAGTAGTAGGTTCCCCAAAGTAGAATAAGAATATGGATATATAAAGAAGAGATATTTGTCATTGTAATCATCATGGAGATGAATCTTATGTAATCGTCTTTGCCCACGAAGTGGCCTATGGGACTTTGCCCTCCTTAAGTGGCATCTCTCATCTTGGGAGATCTTGTGGAGTTATTCCTTCCTTAAGGATTATTATTTGTTTTTACCTACCTTAAGGGTATTATCTATCTCTCTCTCATTTGTGGATTTTTATTGTGGATGAATGATTTGATATTTTTGCATATTGGTGAATGATTTTTGTTAAAGATAATAAATTTTTGCAACAATTAATGTACATCAGGCTAATGCTAATCCTTAAAAAAATTACAAGCTAGAAAAGTGGACAAGCCACTTTGTTGTTCTTCACTAACAAATTGATATGATATTTACTCCAAGAGTTACCAACACAAATAGTTTCTAGTCTAAACTTAAATAATTGTTTGCTATGTCTCATTATGCATACGAGATCTTAACACCCATTTGGATATCTAATATACCTATTCAGGCTAGGGGTAAATTAAACCTAGAAACCTTTCATTCCTTGGTTATGTACATTGGTCTTAAGAAATTGTTGCCAAGTTAAAGATTTATCCCATTTTTACCAAAAAAAAAATTCTTAATTATTTTAGCCAATTATAAGTCATAAAAATTGCTTGGCATCCAATATAATGAGTAAAATACATGGGTAGCTAAAAATATATTATCAACTACTTTCAACTACCCTGGAAAAGAAAGATACATTTTTATACAAACATCCAATTTTTATTTAAATGTATCATAAACCAACTCTAAATATTTTTATAAACTACTTGATAATCTAAAGGTATTCAAAGATAATAAACGATATCCCTATATTTGACTTATTTTAATTTTCAAGGAATCTTCTAAGAATTACCATCATCTATAACCATGATAAATTTTGCTCTAGACTAAGATATTTTCCCCTTGATAGGTGCAAGGCCTTTAAGAATGCATCTATTTCCACCTTATCATTCTTAAGGAATAAGTTCATGTCGTAAAAAAGTAGGATTTTATGATATTGCCCTAATGTGGGTGGCAATTCCTCTAAGAGTACTTATTTATAAAACTTTTTTCTAGAAAATAGACAATGTATCTATAGTAAATATATACACAATGGGGCTAGTGGACATCTCTATCTAATTGCATTTATAGAGGAATCACATTCCACAACATATCATTGATTTGTTACATCAACTAAATCATCCATAAATCATAGAGCAATTTGACCTATAAATTGAGACCCAATTATTAACTTTTTCAATATCTAAAAGATGAATGACCACCTAATTTGAACATAGGCTATATCTAGAGCTATTTTAACAAAGACGGTATCTTTGACAAACTATTCTACCCATTCTAAGTCTTCCCAATCTAGAAGTCATGTTGTGGCTGATCCACAACACACCCCAAAATTGGGGACCCACCTTTTTTGCATGCTTTCAAAGAAGATCTCAGTGACCCAGATGCTAAAAATCAAGAAAAAGGCAAAATTGCACAAGGATGAAAAAGTGTCGCAAAATCGCGACATGTTGCTCCGTCGCGGCCGAAAATTAAAAAGTGTCGCGAAATCGCAACATGTTGCTCCGTCGCGGCTGAAAATGAAAAAGTGTCGCGAAATTACGACATGTTGCTCCATCGCAGCCAAAAATGAAAAAGTGTCATGAAATCGCGACATGTTGCTCCGTCGCCGCCGAAAATGAAAAGATGTCACGAAATCACGACATGTTGCTCCGTCACGGCCCAGAGAGGAGAGAGAAATACAGAATGGAAAATTGTCACGAAATCACGACATGTCACAAAATCACGGTCAAAACAGTCAAACAGGATGAGACACTAAAAGCGTCACGATTTTGTGACAGAAAGCAGCAAAGGGGCACGAAGCGAAAAAACATCGCGATATCACGACAAAAAGCAGCAAAGAGGCACGAAGCAGAAAAACATCGCGATATCGCGACATAAAGCAGCAGAAGGGCACGAAGCGAAAAAATGTCGCGATATCGCGACAGAAAGCAGCGAAGTAGTACAAAAGGAAAATAGGTCATTATTTCGTGACATGTCATGTTTTCATGGCCAAATACAGCAAGAGCAGCCCGAAGTAGAAAGCGTAGCGATTTCACGACGAAAAGCCGACAAAGAAGTACGAAACGGAGAAGCATAGCGATTTCACGACAGGTTGCGGCCAAAAGCGTACCAAGTGAAAAACATTGTGATTTCATGACAGGTTGTAGCCGAAGGCGTACGAAGATGAAAAACATCATGATTTCATGATAGGTTGCGCCCTCACAGCTCGAAATAGAAAAACGTCACGATTTCACGACAGGTTGCATTGGCAAGGCTGCTGGCAAGAAAATGTCGCGATATCACGACATGTCACATTTTCGTGATGAAAGCAAAGAAGCAAAGCTGCATGCATAAAAACGTTGTGATTTACATGGGGCCATTACAAAAAGTGCATAGGAAGCACAAAACACGTGGCATACAGGTGTTAGGGTTACAAAAGTGTTACATGTAAATAGAATATCGAACGTTTCGGCATCGAGCATGAATTCAAAGCAACGAAAAGGCGGGAATACGAAATGATGCATTCTGGGAGGTGAAACGAAGTGACGCAAGGCAAAACAAAGAGTCGCGCCAGACAGTGTAAAATCAAAAGCACAGATTGATACGAGGGTTGGAAATTGCTGCTAGCAGAGTTGCAGAGCCAAAGGCGACCAGCCATTCTGGGCCTGCTGTTGGAGCAATTTCCTTCACTTGTTCTGGATTTGTTAAACCTGGAACATTCTGTCATTGTAACTGATATATCATTTTAATACAAAAATACAGAGAGTTGGCATCTCATTGATAAGAAAGAAGGAGTCATTTTTGCATGCAAGATTTAATGTCTTACCTTTCCATTTCAAATTTCTAGGCTTTTAGGTGAAGTTTAATGCAAGTGTTCTTGGTTGCTTCATGCGAATGTCTAAGTTTGAAATTACAATAAAATCCCCAGAAACCCGCACCTAGCTTATCTAGATTGTGCGAATTTGCAGATTCAATAGGTTAGGTTGCATGCAGAAAACCTCATTATCTTTGGTTTTGTCAATCCAAGATGGTAGCACTCTGGACGTAGTTTAGTTTCATTTTCATTTGCATCATTTTTTATTTTTTACTCTTTATTTTATTTTTGCATTTTAATTACTGTCATTTAAATAAATAACTAAAATCCATCAAAGTTCGAGGTCGAAATATATTCATCTTTTAGATTTATTCACTTTGAGTCCATTGCAATTTCAAATTAAAATAAACCATAGTTCCCCTTGTTAACATTCACTTGCAACATTAAGATATTCCCAACATTTCAAATTGAACCACATCATTGGTATACAAAGAGCTAGCATAACAGGAACCTTGGAGAAATTATCTGTTGTAATTTCTTTGCAAGTAGAGGATTTTGGGACTCAGATCCTATCGGAGAGTGTGCTTTCACAATTGGGTGAAAACACCACTCAACAGATTGGTGCTAGAAGGAGGGCCTGATTGGTTTACTTTATTTTGATTTTCATACATAAGTAATATCTTTTTTTTATTTTGAAATCATCTCTTAAATCTCACAAACGGCTAAATTACAACATTTGTTTTTTATGTTGCAGGTTTTCTTGGAGATAACCGAGAGTTTCATCAGGTAGGCTGGACCCACCGCGTCGTATTGCGACTAGGTCCCAAACAACCGGGGAAACCATATTCCATGACCTTACACTCACTGGTACTCCCAAGAATAAAACCAAGAAAGTTGTAAGCTTACCACCACAAAAATCTGCTTATCTCTTCAGAATGACTGCTGATCACACATATACCTGAAATCGCTATAAATCCTTACTACAAAATGGGCCTCACTGAGGGTCTGTCTCATCAAGAGACTTTACAGAGTCAAAATGGCTCAACTCCTCCAGAGAGTCCTTCAGGAACAGGAGAAGCTGTTAATATTTCTGGAATAGAACTGCAGTGGATGGTCCATTAAAACTTTATATATATAAAATATCTGGTCAATACAAAATGCTGACATGCCTTCTTCTTTCACAACTCTTTTTTCAGGTAAATTATGGTATCTAAGCTCTAAAGGTAGACAGTTAATATATCCACATGTCCAATGACGATGTTTATGACTTTCTTATGAGTTAGATCCAAGTTACAGAATGGTGTTATAATGTCCGCCTTCTTCCTTCTTCCGCTTCAACGCTAATGAGAATATACTCTTTATTAATCTAGTCATTTAGTGATCCTACTCAAGAACCATCTCAATGGTGGTGATTTACATCGTACCTGCAAGTTTTCCATAATATCCCTGACTTTGCTGACCCGAGCGTATTTACTATATTTTGTATTGGATCATCTATGATACCATACGCCATGATGAATCCTGTCACTATACTGGTTACACTATAAAACATAGGTATAAAACTATAGTAAATATCATATATATTTTCTGTATACTTAAGGCAAGATGGGACAATATGGTCTAAGGAAAGTCAAGCTTCATTATTAAATCATCGTGAACTCTATAATGTCTTCCATACTGATTTATCAACAATCAGATCACCTGACTCCGCGCCATAAAATCCTTAGCTCTAGAACCACCAGAATCATCTGATTTCCACTCTTCACAGCCCTACAGAGCTGAAAGACTGATTATATGTAAGGTGAACAAATGGTTCGCTTTATCCTCTTTGTGTTGAGAGAGCTTCCTAATCCCTAATCAAATAAGCTGGGTCCATATTTAACTGTACTCAACTCAATGCTCAAATGTCATCTCCAAGATCCTTACTGTCTATACTCTATGCTTTTTAAACTAACTGAGTATATTAATTCTGTCACATCTAGAATTTTCCTTCACTAAGATTTATTCGGAGGTCGAAGAGCTCAAGAAGATAGTTCATAAACTGAGCATTGACATGGTTCAAAAATAGAAGTATGAATCCCATGCCCCTCATTCAAATCAAAATTTTAACAATAGAGGGAGACATTGGAACACAAAGCCAAACAATGGGGGAGTACCCACCCCCATTGCCAATCAACTAGATACTTTTGTAGGACCTAGTCAATCCAACTCCCTTTTGAATCTTTTCGATTTGGCATGGGAAAAGGGGTGCAGGTTGCACAACACAAAAGAGCACAATGAGAGGAATTGTCTTGAAATTGCTAGATACACTCATTGTCTCCAGGCCCAAGTTGATGATTTGGAACTGGTGTCAAATGAGGGTCCATCGCAACATCAAGATGATAACATTATGGTGGTGGAAATTTTGTATCGTCAAGAAGGTGAGAGTGAGGAAGAAGAAGACAAAATTTTGGAATAGGAGGTGCAAGCTTTTCGAGATTTTAGAAAGGGGAATCATGGATACCATTTGAGAAGTAAATCTAAATCCCCTAAAACCTCATCAACACCACCAAATAACTCTATCCTCCATCTAGAAACTAAGGCAGATAATAATCCTCCTCCTCCACTTAGAAGAGAAATGTCTAGTGACGTGCAGAAGACAGTCAAATTCGAAAAACCAAACTATGACATAGTGGAGGATCTAAAGAAGTCTAAATCTAGCCTTTCGTTCTTAGACGCGGCTAGATTTCTTGGCCAAAAGGAGGCGTTAATAAAGGCTATGAACTCACCTGATCAAATGTAGAAGGGAAAAGGAGTTAAGTCCCATCTGATTTTACGAAAGGAGAGACGGGATGTCCCGCCATTCTTATTGACTCTAAGAATTGCGGGTAATAATTTGCATAACTGTTTGGTGGACACGGGTGCCACGAGCAACCTCATGCCTTCGGAGATATGTCAAATGCTAGGTCTGCAACCTGTTTCATCCAAATGCAAGGTCTTGCAATTGGATCGATCGAGGTAAATGTGGTAGGGACCCTATATGATGTCAAAATTCAATTAAATTCTCGAACCCGGGGTCCAACGAAGTTGTCGACATTCTCGGTTGTTAATATACCAAGTAGATATGGAATGTTACTTGCAAGGGATTGGATGAAAACTCCGAATGGCTATTTTTCAACAGATCGCTCACATATGTGGCTACCTTGGAAAGGAATTGCAAATCAAATCGAGTGGAAAATGAACCGATGCTTAAAGAAATCATAACAAAATTTAACAAGCCAAATGAAGTTCGGCTTTTCTAAGCCGAACCGGGGGTCTATGCACTTGATGTTGAGGAAGCTATCGAAGAGCCTAAAAAGGAAACATGTCATGGTGGCTCTTTTGAGGAAAATGATTTCACATGGTTGCTCGAGTTTGATGGATCCAAATCTAAACAAGGGAGCAGGAGCCGGAGTGGAGCTCATCGGTCCAGGAGGTAAACCATTATTGGCTGCCTATAGATTGCAATTTCCTTGCACGACCAATGTGGCAGAATACGAAGCACTGATATTTGGTTTACGTCTAGCATTGAGCAAACAAGTTAAATGCTTGAAAGTATTGGGAGACTCTAAACTAGTTGTCAAGTAGATTAAAGGACAGTATACATGCTGTGACAGGAGACTGAGACTTTATAGAACTAGGGTTATGGACCTCATTGAGGAATTTCACGCGTTCAATATAGCCCTTATTTCTAGAAAAGGAAACCGAATAGCAGACTCTCTTGTAGTTGCCGTGGGCATGTTAAATCCAGTGGACATAAAAAGGTGTAAAATTTTTTCCATTGAATTAGTTCCTTGTCCATCAATACCCGATAATGTCAAGAATTTCCAGGTTTTTGAAAATGACAGACACATTTTCAAATTTGTCACGAACTCGGGTATTTTTGAAAATCAGGTGATTGATGACAAGCAAAGGTGGCAAGATGAAACGGAAAACGAGAGTGAAACCGCATGTCAATCCAACAAAATACCTAAAGACATGGTTTCATTGGAGAAAATGTTCGACATGGGATACAAGACCAGAAAAGGAAAAAAGGTCCCACTCCCCAAATATGCATGTGATTCAATTAATCTAGGGAGTGCAGACAATCCAAAGGTAGTATACATTGCAAAGGCATGTACAACTGAAGAAAGGAGCAACATAATACAAGAATTGAAGCATTACATGGATTGCATTGCTTGGAATTACAATGAGCTGAAAACATACAACCAAGACATCATCACACATACCATCCCTCTAAAGCCGAAATCCAAGCCTTTTAGGCAAAGACAACGAGTTGTTAACCCGCTATTAGAGCCCCTAATAGAAAATGAGGTTAAAATATTATTGGAAGCGAAGATCATTTTTCCTGTTAGGCACTCAACCTGGGTTGCTAACCTCGTTCCAGTAAGAAAAAAGAGTGGAGAGATTAGGCTGTGTATAGATTTTCAAAATCTTAATAAAGCCTCTCAAAAGGATAATTATCCATTGCCATCCATTGATGAAATTCTAAAAATGGTAAATGGATCTGAAATGATGTCTTTTCTTGATGGGTATTTTGGATACAACCAAATTCTTATACATCCAAATGACAGGATGAAAACAGCCTTCACCACCAAGTGGGGGACATTTGCATATAAGAGAATGTCGTTTGGACTATTAAATGTTGGTGCAACATTTCAACGCGCCATGGACTATGCATTCAAAGGGCTTATAGGAAAATGTATCATCATGTATGTGGATGATATTCCAGTATTCTCAAAGAAGAGAGAAGACCATGTCAAAGATTTGAATAAAGTGCTTCAAAGATGCAGAGAACATGGAATTTCCTTAAATCCCAAAAAGTGTATTTTCGGAGTAACAGAAGGAAAATTGCTTGGTCACATCATTTCAAAAGAGGGCATATCCATTGACCCAGAAAGGATACAAGCTATCCAAAACTTACCTCTCCCGGGTAGTGAAAAAGAATTGAGATCTTTCTTTGGGCAGGTTAATTTTGTGAGGAAGTTTATCTCAAGCTTTGCTGAGATAGCTAAACCTCTGAACAAGATGCTCAAGAAGGATGTAGATGTCAAATGGAATGAGGAAAGTAGGGTGGCCTTTTAGAACATCAAAGATGCCATTTCCAGAGCCCCTGTCCTCATAAGTCCAGACTATTCTAAGCCTTTCTATATTTATGCCTTCGCATCAGAACACTCTTTTGCGAGTGTCTTGACCCAGAAAGGTGAGGATAGTGCAGAAAACCCCATAGCGTTTTTAAGTGCCCCTTTAAAATATGCTCAATTAAGGTATTCCATCCTTGATAAGCAGATGTATGCACTTTTTAAAATGGTAAAAAAATTTAGACATTACATTATGCACAGCAGAGTTATTGCCATTGTGCCTGACCCTGCTGTTAAGACCATGTTTTTACAGAACGAACTAGGTGAGAAAAGAGGGAAATGGATTTCCACTATCCAAGAATTTTACCTTGAAATCCAACCTATGAAGCTAGTTCGAGGACAGGGATTGGTGAAGGTGATCGCTAAAAATAATCCGCAAATGACATGCCAGTATTCAAATGCAGAATACATCTCTAAGGATGACTGGTATGTTGACATTGTGCAATTTTTATTGAATGGTAAGTGTCCTTCTAATCTGAATTCAACTCAAAGAAGATCTTTAAGGCTTAAGTCTATCAATTATATGATGAAATATGGTGTTCTTTACAGGAAAAATCATGAGGGGATCTACCTGAGATGCCTGAACAAAGAAGAAGCGGCCAAGGTGTTGTAGGAATTTCACGGGAAACATGGAACTGGTCATGGTGTGGCAAATGCTACAGCACATCAAATCCTAAGAGCAGGATATTACTGGCCCCACATTTTCAAAGATGCACATGCCCATGTACGATCTTGTCACATCTGTCAAGTAGCTGCCAATCGAGAAAGAAATGCAGCCATGCCATTACAACCTGTAGTTGATATGAGACCATTTGCACAATGGGGACTAGATTTCATTGGGGTTATTAACCCAAATTCTTCTGATTCTCATAAATTCATACTAACAGCTACAGATTACTGTACAAGGTGGACAGAAGCAATTCCTACTAAACATGCCACCACAGACGTTGTAATAAAATTCCTTGAGGACCACATTATAACAAGATTTGGAATGCTTGATTCTATTGTTAGTGACAATGGTAAAGGTTTTATTTCTACGCAATTTGCAGATTGGGCATATGACAAAAAATTGAGCTTAAATTTTGCATCTAATTATTACCCTCAAGGAAATGGTTTGGCCGAATCTTCAAATAAATTTTTTTTGATCATTAAGAAATTGCTGGAAAATAACCCTCGGGATTGGCACAGCTAATTGAAGTTTGCCCTTTGGGCAGATAGGACCAGAGTAAAAGAATCCATAGGGAATACTCCCTATCATTTGGTCTATGGGCAAGACCCGATATTTCCTGCAAATTTGAAGTTGCAAACCTTGCATTTCATACAAGAGTACTTGGGGACAGATGATCAAGTTGAAGCCAGGTTAAGTCATTTGCTGCACCTTGATGAAAAGAGGGAAGAAGTCATGAATCACATGAATAAACACCAGGAAGTTATCAAGAGATGGTTTGACAGAAGGGCTAAAATTAAGTCCTTCAGAATTTCAGATTTGGTATTACTATGGGACAAAAGACATGAGGAAAAAGGGAATCATCAAAAGTTTGATTGTCTTTGGTTAGGCCCTTATCATATTTTAGAAATTCTCAGGAAAAATACCTTCAGGCTAAAAACTTTAGAAGGGAAGGATTTTATGTTACCGGTTAATGGGCAAATTTTAAAGCATTATTTTAGCCCTTAGGTTGTAAGAGTTTGATGTTTTTCTTTTTGGTTTTTGTGGAGATTTTTATATTTTGTTTTCATTGTTTAGGATTGTTAGTCTAGTTAGGATTTAGGTTGTGGGTTTGATTTCAATTGACATGTTTTGTTTGTTTTTATAAAAAAAAAAAAAAAGAAGAAAATTGAGATGTCAACTTATGCTTAAGACTGGGAGAATATGAAACATTGGAATTGTCTTGTAAAAGCTCCACAAGTCACACAAATGTTTTAAGTTATATCGTTTGAAACATGTGATGCATGAAGTAGTAAGTTTTGTATGGCAAATATTTCATCTGCAATTCAAAAGATAATGCATTCATGTTACATCTCACTTTACATATACATTCCATCTTAGTTGCATATGCATATCAGGTATAAATCATTAAAGTGTGTCAAATCCTCTTAGGGTTGTGCTATAACATAAATGTGAAAAAATTCTAAGGTTGGAAACTGAGCCTCATGATATCTAGAACTAAGCACATCTTACACATTAAAAAGGATCTTGAGCAAAATGATCAAAACCTTGCTTGGAAGAAAAGGTTGGGCGAAAGAGGTTGTTCATGTCTATCCTATTATGCAACATGATCCTTAAAACAGTGGTTTTGACCACTTCCAGAAAGCTTAAAGCCTAAAATCAGAGTAGTAAGGATAGGGTTAAATCCTCATCGAACTTAGGTTGAGGATCCAACTCCCCAAAGCTTTGATTTGACCTACATGGAGTAGTAAGGATAGGGCATAAATTCTCATCTCGCTTAGGTTGAGAATTTGATTCCCCAAAGCTCTTATGTCTCATTTCATGATAAATCTTGGATTGGAAGGATCGTACTACTTGTCCTCTGCAAAGGATGGGTAGTCATCCCAAAGGTCTAAGCAATAAATTAATATTTTCCATTTTTATCCAAAGCTTGGATTGGAAGGATTGTACTACAAGTCCCTAGCAAGGATGGGTAGTCATCTCCAAGGTCCAAGAAGTAAAAAAATAAAAATTTCCCATCTCATCTTTATATTGGATTGGAAGGATCGTACCACTTGTCCTCTGCAAAGGATGGGTAGTCATCCCCAAGGTCCAAAGAAATGAAGGTAAGTCTTGGATTATGGGGTTAGGTATGCCCATGCATGGCAACATGTCTTGTCTAAAAAAAAGACCACTGATTGTCCAAAGGGTTAGACTAGCATGACCATTTCTTCCATAATTGGTTAAATTATTTTGCTCAAAGTGAGGTAATGAATTCTAAATCAGAATAGTAATGATAGGGTTAAACTCCCATCTCGGTTAGGTTGGGAGTCTGATTCCCCAAAGTTCTGATTTCACATTCACTTGCACATGGGTTCAAGATAGGAGGGACTCATAACCAACTTTGGGATATAATAAAGCAATTCATTAGTGGATCCTAAGAGGGTTTGGCAATCTTGAATGTTTGTGCATGATACTAGAAATTTTAGGCCTTTACAAGAACAAAATCTCTAAGCATAGTTATCAGGTTACACAAATCATTCACAATCTCACATATGCACTCATGTAAAACTGACAATGGAATGTTGATCAATTTCAAACTATAGGGAATGAAATACATTGCACACACCGAGCTAATACTTTATGATTCTGATGATTCATGTACTTCTGATCTTTGGGCATTTGTTTATATTTCTTATGTGCTAACACATGTTTTCGTGTTGTATACTTTCAGGTAGGGTTCTCACTAAAATGCTCAGGAGCATTTGACAGCAGAGTCACCATTTGTTGTGGCTGATACACAACACACCCCAAAATTGGGGACCCACCTTTTTTGCATGCTTTCAAAGAAGATCTCAATGACCCAGATGCTAAAAATCAAGAAAAAGGCAAAATTGCACAAGGATGAAAAAGTGTCGCGAAATCGCAACATGTTGCTCCGTCGCGGCCGAAAATGAAAAAGTGTCGCGAAATCACGACATGTTGCTCCGTCGCGGCCAAAAATGAAAAAGTGTCACAAAAGCGTGACATGTTTCTCCGTCGCAGCCGAAAATGAAAAAGTGTCACGAAATCACGACATGTTGCTCTGTCGCGGCCCAGAGAGGAGAGAGAAAGACAAAATGGAAAATTGTCGCGAAATCGCGACATGTCGCAAAATCATGGTCAAAACAGTCAAACAGGATGAGGCACTAAAAACATCGCGATTTTGCGACAGAAAGTAGCAAAGGGGCACAAAGCGGAAAAATGTTACGATATCACGACAGAAAGCAGCAAAGGGGCACGAAGCGGAAAAACGTCGCGATATCGCGACAGAAAGCAGCAAAAGGGCACGAAGCAAAAAAATGTCGTGATATCACGACAGAAAGCAACGAAGTAGTACGAAAGGAAAATAGGTCACGATTTCGCGACATGTCGCATTTTCACGAGCAAATATAGCAAGAGCAGCCCGAAGTAGAAAGCATAGCGATTTCACAACGGAAAGCCGACAAAGAGGTACGAAATAGAGAAGCGTAGCGATTTCGCGACAGGTTGCGGCCAAAAGTGTACCAAGTGAAAAACGTCACGATTTCGTGACAGGTTGCGACCGAAGGCATACGGAGATGAAAAATGTCACGATTTCACGACAAGGTTGCGCCCTCACAGCTCGAAATAGAAAAACATCACGATTTCCCGACAGGTTGCATTGGCAAGGCTGCTGGCAAGAAAATGTCGCGATATCGCGACATGTCACGTTTTCACGATGAAAGCAAAGAAGCAAAGCTGCATGCATAAAAACATCATGATTTACATGGGGCCATTACAGAAAGTGCATAGGAAGCGCAAAACACGTGGCATACAGGTGTCAGGGTTACATAAGCATTACATGTAAATAGAAATATCAAACGTTTTAGCATCGAGCATGAATTCAAAGCAACGAAAATGCGAGAATACGAAATGATGCATTCTAGGAGGTGAAACGAAGCGATGCAGGGCGAAACAGAGAGCCACGCTAGACAGTATAAAATCAGAAGCGCAGATTGATATGAGGGTTGGAAATTGCTGCTAGCAGAGTTGCAGAGCCAAAGGCGACCAACCATTCTGGGCCTGCTGTTGGAGCAATTTCCTTCACTTGTTCTGGATTTGTTAAACCTGGAACATTCTGTCATTGTAACTGATATATCATTTTAATACAAAAATACAGAGAGTTAGCATCTCATTGATAAGAAAGAAGGAGTTATTTTTTCATGCAAGATTTAATGTCTTACCTTTCCCTTTCAGATTTCTATGCTTCTAGGTGAAGTTTAATGCAAGTGTTCTTGGTTGCTTCATGCGAATGTATAAGTCTAAAATTATAGTAAAATCCCCAAAAACCCGCACCTAGCTTATCTGGATTGTGCGAATTTGTAGATTCAATAGGTTAGGTTGCATGCATAAAACCTCATTATCTTTAGTTTTGTCAAACCAAGATGGTAGCACTTTGGACGTAGTTTAGTTTCATTTTCATTTGCATCATTTTTTATTTTTTATTCTCTATTTTATTTTTGCATTTTAATTACCGTCATTTAAATAAATAACTAAAAATCCATCAAATTTCGAGGTCGAAATATATTCATCTTTTAGATTTATTCACTTTGAGTCCATTGCAATTTCAAATTAAAATAAACCATAGTGCCCCTTGTTAACATTCACTTGCAACACTAAGGTATTCTCAGCATTTCAAATTGAACCGCATCATTGGTATACAAAGAGCTAGCATAATAGGAACCTTGGAGAAATTATCTGTTGTAATTTCTTTGCAAGTAGAGGATTTTTGGACTCAGATCCTACCGGAGAGTGTGCTTTCACAATTGGGTGAAAACACCACTCAACAAATCACTTATTTAAAATGAATTTGACATTCAACAATCCAATATGTTATACTCTTACAATTTGTTATGCTAATTTTTGGGCCAATTCTCTTAGCCAAGGTTTTTTCTATTATAGGAGATGCAGAGTTATGCATAGTGGTGAATATTCACAAATTGGGCAAATATTAGGATTTCTAAAATTGGAAATTAGTGAATATGAGGACCCTCTACGTCAGCCCATTCACCTATAATTTTTGGGACCAATTTGTTTTTAGGGTTAATTCACCACAATATATATCCAAACATAGGCATATTTGTACTCGTTGGAAAGCTCTTTTTGAGCCTGATCTAATGGTGGTATTTTTATGAAGTTATAACATGATTTAGTAGGTTAAAATTTACCACAAATATAACCTTAATTTTTAGGGCTTCAAATGCCTCAAATTTTGGTGTGAATATCATTGATTTGATTTGCTTAGGATTCACCTTGATTTCGATTAGGATTCACCATTTTTTTACAAGTATGTTTCGAGTCCAATCCCTTATGCATAACCCTGAGGAGATGTTATATAGAGGAATATGGATCTAGCCTGAGAGAAAGTCCTTATTTTATCCTTTTGAAATAATCTTGATTATATCTTGATGATAATACAATAAAAGTAAAATTTTTTATTAGCTTCCTTATACATCACGTAAAAATCTTGCATTAAACTTGCCATATTTTCTTATTTGATGGTATTGAAAAAGGACATCTTGTAATTTATTAAAATAAAGTGGACTATCTAGCCAATTGCAAAGCTCCCTAACAAATTTATTTGGGATACAACTAATAAACATATTCATCAAAGACTTGTCTAAATATTGAGCATCCTTTTGAAAAAGATATTTGAAATAATCAACAATAGATCTCACAATACATTCTTCATCCTCCACCAAGTCCTTCAATGCATTCTTAATTTCTATGATTTTATCTTTCCTATGCTTAGGTATGAGAAATTTAAAAAATAATTTCTATGATCGACTCAACCTAAGATAAAAAATTTACCCCTTTCCTTTGAACGCTTGAAACTCTCCTAATTGTAATTCATAGAATGCTACCTAATTGTATACATAAAGTGATTCTTTGAAGTCATTAAAAGCTTTTAATACCTAACTCAAGCCTAGATCTATAGTATTTTTCTTTTCTCCTCATATCTCTAGCAAGAGTTTTATCAAAATAATATAAAACAGAACAAATTTGTATATGGAAGAGTTCCATTAACAAATTTTGTCATTTGATCATTTTGTGTTAGCGCTTTCACTCCAAAGCACTTGTAAAGCCTACAAGTATTTTAGTTTCTCAAGAAGAGAAACTATAAATTTATAAGAAATGCTAAAAAATAGTTGTTTTCCACGTCCATCTAAAATATCAACTAAAATAGGAGCAATGACTAAACACATAGATCCCATAATCATATATTAATCTATGAATTTTATAACTTAACATTATGGTGAAGTGATCAACTATATAAAATTGATCAAGTCAATTGAGCTTAATATCATTCTTGTTTCTACAATTATACCATTAACTATATATCCATCTCACAATTTGTAGGCCACTAAGGCATAATTCCAAGATTATTAAAATATTTAATTCAAGCACTAAATTTATTCAATGAGAGATAACTATGGAAAGAAAACTATCTTCAACCATGTTTATGCTTAGTTGTATTAAATTACCCACTTGTAATTAATTTAAATTTAGCTAGGTGGAAAACCAACCAATTATACAATTAACTAAAATGGGTTTCATTCATCTCATAGATAGATCAAGAACAAAGTACTTTTTTTATTTAGTGGTAATATGACCTAGATACAATAATGCTCAAGGTCTTGTTCCTAACTAGTTATCAGGAGTCACATTGAATGGGGAGCACCAAGAATAAATTTACCTTTTTCTAAGAGTGGGAGAAAGAAAAATAAATATCATATTTCCAAACTAACAACATGATCATTGTTCAAATGGATCTAGAGCATTTGACCTCATGTAATATGATCATGTCCAACCTTAAACCACTAATAGCCTCTCAATCATGATACCTTCACTTAATCAAGATGATACACCTAATATTCCATAACATAATGGAGCAATTTGTTCATCTTGTTAAAGATGCTTAATGGATAGAGTATAGCATTATTTATTCATACTAAGTGCTTGTTAGAGACTAACCAATCTACCATATGATTCCAAGTGAGATTCAAATGGATCTTCTAATTGTTGATTCATAAAGGAACTAAGTGTTCAAGATAATAGTAGACTCATCATCATTCTCACACTATTTGATTTCTCATACCCTACTTTTCTCTTGTTTTAATTAAATACATTACTTATCTTTCATTTTTTTCTCCTCCCTCCAACATCCATTTAAAATTGTATCCTTGTATCACTATATGCATCAAAGATGACTCAATCTGTAACCCATAAAAGATATTTTTATAGAAGAGATTCTTTGGCAAAACTTGAGGTATCTTCCTATCTCAATGCTTTTTGAGTTGGCATCTCTTTATAAGAAATTTTCTTATCCTACAATGAAATGACATAATTTTGAGATCACATCTCCCTTAATTCTCTAGGACCTAACATTGATTGTCACGGAGGAAACTTATTATTGTCCAAAAGTGGAATAAGACTTTTATTAATAACTCTCAATAGCATTTTAGACCAATTTTTATAAACATATGTGTATTTACTTCTATACCTCTTAACCCAAAGAAGGTCTATCCATATTACCATTCTTTTGTGCTTTGACCTAGACATTCACTAAACTTGAAGCTTATTGATCCACCTTAGCTTGTATCAATTTTCTCTTGTGGTAATGAGGAATCAAGTTCTAAAGTTCCTTACAATAAAAGTACTTGTTGGACTAATTCAAATATAAAGTATTTTTACATATCTCAAATATAGGACCAATCCAACTCATACGAGGTTATGCATAGTAGTTAATCATCAATAATTATTGAATATTTATATTTTTAAAATGTAGAATTGACTAATATTGGGGACCCTTGACTAGGGTCCATTATCCTAGAAATTTTGGGTGTAAATTTTTTTTTGGGTAGATTCACCCCAATTTTATAATAATTGGACCATTTTAAGTTTAAATCTCCAATATTACCCCTAATAATAGGGGACCTTTTCACCTTGAAATTATAAATAATTTTGGATTTTGAAACTAATTTGCCCCATTTTTATAAATACATTTTAGGGTTAACCCCTTACGCATAACCCTAAACACCTATTATAGGTAGGATAAAATCTAAGTCTATTTTTATGCATATCCTAGGATGGACCTTGAATGTTCATGTCTTCACAATGAACATGCCTTATCTCCTTTGAATATGGTCAAATATCTGGATTAAGGGAAAATTTAACCTTAGGTTGAGTATTTGTCTCTAGAAGGTCCTTCTTGGTGTAAATTAAAGAGTCGTGCTTACAAGTAGTATACCTAGCTATAAATCACTTAATTCTCATGATATAACATGACCTAGGCCATATTAGTAGAGGAAAACTCACTTGAATTTTAGTATTATAACAATTATAAAAGTCATATTGTTCTTAACTAGTGTTTAGTAAGATTGGTGTTTTGTTGATGCATGACAATGCATATACTTAAATCCAAATAATGTATATAACATGAGTAAATTTTAAATTTTTGATCTTGAACAAATCTAACAACCTTACAATTAGTGTTTGAATAATTTTAGTTACGTGACAATCTCCAAAAATATTAATATGATAGTTACATAATAGGATTGATGCAACATATCTTCCTAACCATACTTTGACCTCTTCTTTCTTATTTAACTTGAAAAGTACCATCAAATTCATGAACAAAAGTTATTAACACCCTTAAGATCATTTATTTTAATTGTATAATAACAATTTTTTTTTTTGTTACATAGGAGAGTTGGTCACAACCACATTATTTTTAATAATTGAAAAGTGCAGGTTTCAAACCACAAGGGCTACTCCCACCAAACCTATTTCACCTAGTTATTGTTGATCCGACGTAAAGGGAACCACTCAAGATTCATACCATCATCATTAATTTGGCATGTACTCAAAAAATTCAGATCAAACTACTACCTTTACAAACAAGCTGCCCTCGAGGTTTGAACCTGAGTGTCATCTTGGTATATGTTTAGCCAGAAAAACACTTACCAATCCACCTAACCCTCGGGAACATGTATAATAACTATTTTAACCTTGAGAAATATAAAAGTGTAAGAACCCCATGACATAAGGTGGATAAACATGAGGAAAGTCTCCCTGGTTTACTATTTAAACTTCCATACAGACAAATGTTAAATTTTATGATGAATTAGAACCTTAATTTACAATATAAAACTCACTCTTTCGTAATACTTTTTCTAAACCTTTAAACAACATCCTTAAGATCATTAATTTAATTTAATTTTTATACATATTATTTTTTTTTTTATAATTCTATTATTAAAATATTATAACCTATAAAATTCGTTGTTTTTAAATGTATTTATTAATTTTTTTAAATAAAATATAAGAATAACACAACGAGACCAACTTCCCCAAACTTATATATCCTTAATAAAAAACCAAAATTCTATTCAAACTCAAATTTACTACATGAAAACTCAAAATTCTATAACAACAACCTATACCGTATGGACTTTTCTCATTTTAAGATTCTAAAGTAATCCCAAAGCAATCCCAATCTTAATGATATACACTCTCTTCAAAAATAGAAGATGCCCCGATTGCTTTTAAAAACTTGAGGTTATTTTTCATAGTTTCAGACTCCTATACGTATATAACATTATAAAAAAACGAAGATGCTGAATCACATAATTTTGTTATGATGTCTCTTCTTCTAAGGAAATCAAATTAGTAAACTCCAGAAACTCCAAAACCAAAATTACTTTTTTTAAAGGAAATCAAATTAATAAACTCCATAAAACTCCAAAATCAAAATTACTTTTTAACGTGAAACAAAATGTTCTTCTCACGCCGATCGCTCTAACGTGACAACACTTCCTTTAAATAAAATCGACCTTTAATTTTAAAATTTTATTAGAAAAAACGATCGCTCTAACGTGACCATACTTCCTTTAAATAAAATCTACCTTTAATTTTAAAATTTTATTAAAAAACAATTGGTAGTGATTAAATGTATTTCGTTAAACTGTTGGTCTTGATCTGTATCAGCTATTTTATTGGCAAGTTTCCTCGAGGGGTACAATAAGGTTTTTGCACTTGGGGATGCAGCTCAACGTTTTTAACTTTGGATCTTCTTTGAGAGGTACAAGGTTTTGGACTTTTGATCTTCTTTGAGAGGTACAAGGTTCAAACCGCGACATGGGCGAATGTGCGAGGGGTGGGTGTGTGGTGGCTTTGTGTTAAATTCCCTATTGATAATTATAGCTCTCGACTTTAGGAGGGGTCATGGTTAAATTCCCTATTATACGCCGTCTTAGGAGGTTTCTCCTCTGGACTTTAAGAGAGGTCATGGTTGGGAGGAGACTCTTCAACCCGTTTCTCACAATAACCAAATCCAAAAAAGAATGGTTGGAAAGAGACTGCTCAGTGCTGTACGTCAGTCTTAGAAGGTTTCTCCTCAAAAAGTTTCTCCTCTCGACTTTAAAAAGAATGATGGTTGCGAAAAGACTGCTCAACCTCAGTTATAAAAAATTTCTTATGATAACTAAATCCAAAAGATACAAATCTGTTGACTTTCTCCTTATGTAAGAAGCTAGAATTTATAAAAGTAGCCTAACATGCCTAGGAATTAAAAAGCACCCTGGATTGATAGTAACCTTTCGAATCACCTGGTTTCGTTGCACGTTAGGCCTGTAGATCGACATACGTTGACAATCACTATTCCATAACATGTTATCATCTAAGGGAAACCTCATTTTACAGCGAGGGACTATAACACCACATCGTAGGGGGGAGCTGCTAATTTTTTTTTCATTTGGTCGGAGCGAAGGTCCGTACGTATTCTACTAAAACACAGGCACCTGACAAAGTTGGAACTTGGACCACCACTGAAAGAGAAACGTGTACACCCTTCCCTACAAAAACATGGACGAGAAGACCCAAATGCGTCTCCAATACCATTAAATGCCATTCAATGGTATGGCTATAGAATATATTTAAATAATCCCCGGTCGGAAGTGAGAACGGCTTGGCGATTCCGACACGATGAAGTTATCGACAAAATTCGCGGCCGAAGTATAGCAAGCCGTGTCCGACGGAACATGGATAGACGGATGGGGATGATTGGATTGGCGGCCCGAGCAAGTTGAAAATACCGGACCTTCCCGTCACCCATTCTTCTGCCCCCGCCGAGGCGAAATCGACGGCTGGAATTGTACTGACCGCGACAGCAAATAGGCATTTCGGTACGGCATCTTGGAGTCTTTACCTCGCCCCGCATATTTAGAAAAACAAAGGCAAAACAGTAAAAGGGAAGGGGGTTGATTGATAACAGATGAGATGAGATGAACTTTTGTATTGTTGATGTGTGAGTGTGAGGATTGTTGAATCAATCACGTCTTCTGGGGGGTGCCTACGTAAGCGGGCTCCATCTATTACTGTTATAATAACCTTCTCGCCTCCCTTTGCCCTTTTCGTGCACGAAACCCGGGCCTGCTTACAATTCTCCGGTGTCCACTAGTGAAATAGGAAATCCCTCATTTGGGGAGGTAATTCCCTTCCTCCCTTTAAAGCTCTCCATTTGCGGGAGCTCTCCGCGTCCTGCTTGCTTTTCTCGCCCTTCCTTCCTGCCTACACAACAAACGTTTTTTTTTTTTCCCAATAGTTTGGTTCTCAAACTTGTCCACAGCCGCAGTTTCAATCTATTGAAAACATGGAGAAGTTCATTTAGCCCTTGAGGTCTCTACGGCTGGAGATTTAGTTCATTAAAATGAACTAGGATCCCTTCAGTCCCATGCTTTCTCTGAACTTGAATGCTGTTTTTTGTGTCGTAAGATTCGCAAGTCTCTGCTGTGGGCGCTGAAAGAAGAGGCACTCAAATCTATTGTAGTTTTACTTTGCGGAAAGAATGCAGACAAGGAGAGGAAATTATTCATCCCAACAAGCGGCGACGTGTAACAACACCAGACAGGACCGTCCGAAAAAAAGGCCTCAAATGGTGAGAGACGAAGCTAAACCGAAAAGGAAGCCTCAATTTTTTAGAGAAGAGGTTCCCCGAAATAGCAAGCCCTCAAAGAGATTACGGCCGGCAGTGGAACGATCTGATGATAACTGTAATGGACGGGACCGTTTTGAAGGCCTCCCGGACGATCTTATCATCGCAATTTTTCGTTGTTTGTGCTCCACGGCTGCTTCTCCTGCAGATTTTGCAAATGCAATGCTTACGTGAGTAATTTTATTTGAATTTATATTTCCGTAACATTTGCTTGTTCATTTCCTTCAATGGAGTTCCTTCATTATACGACCAGATTTGTCATTAGTTATCCATTAATTATTCTTAATTTTTTTCCCTCTGTATAGCTGCCGGAGGTTTTGTTTTATAGCCATGCATCCGTTAGTTTTAGTGGAAGCTGGAAGCAAGACTTTAGCCATTAAAGGCAATCGCTGGTCGGATGGAGTACATCGTTTCTTGAAACGATGTGCAGATGTTGGAAACTTGGAAGCCTGCTACACCCTCGGCATGGTAAAGCTACCAAGCCATTTCATCTTCTAGCAAGTAGATACGATCTTCGATTCCATTTATTTCAAGATTAATTTTTTTGATATGTTTGTCCGTCTCCGCTGGTATTCACTCAATGGTCTGTTTGTTACTCCAAATAGCCATTAGGTCGTGCATTCCTCTCCTGAACCCTTGATTCTTGATTGTTTAGTTTTAAAAGGTCATACACTGCAAAAAGCTTAAAATCCAAAGGAAACAAAGTATTTCCCCAAACCTCTGTTATTTCTAAATTTTGAATAGAGGATGTCTCTTCAGATCAAATACCGAGTCCAAGAACAACGGCAAAAAAAAAAGGAAAAAAATAATGGCTGTCAATCTCGGACGGTTTTCTTCAATCGTAATCTCTGCAGCTAAGTAATAAGGAGGAAAAGGTCTGTCAAAAATCTGGCAAAGCGTTCACTCCATCTTGGAATAATTTAAGATCCTTTAATGCGACTCCCAAGATAAAACACAATACGCCAGCCTTATTATCTTTGTTTAAGATGTTTAACTGCATCATTGAATCGTTTGTTTTATTTTTTATTTATTTTTCCTCTCCCTGATGCCGAGCTGATTGATACTTCGTATACCAAAAAAATTACAAACTTCTTCTTCTTTGGCTTCTTTATTTATTTAGTTAAGATATGCGGCAAATCCGCCCTAATATGCGAAATTCTCACATCCTACATGTCTTATTTACCACAGATTCAGTTCTACTGCCTTGGAAACAGAGGCGGCGGAGCAGCTTTGATGGCGAAAGCAGCGATGGCGTCGCATCCCTCGGCTCTGCACTCTTTAGCGGTGATTCAATTCAATGGCAGCGGCGGCTGCAAGAAAGATAAAAACTTGAAAGCTGGCGTGGCCCTATGCGCAAGAGCAGCATCGTTAGGGCATGTGGACGCCATGAGGGACCTGGGCCATTGTCTCCAAGATGGATACGGCGTCCAAAGAAACGTTGCGGAAGGGCGTCGACTGTTACTGGAAGCAAATGCCCGGGAAGCCGCAGCTGCAGGCATCGCTCCTCCTCTCGCATGTTTCCAAAATGCACTCCGAATAACGTCATCCTCGGAACTGAATTTAAACTATTTCTGCAACGTGAAAAAGGATTCAGAGCAACGAGATCAGCATCCAGTTTTCTCACTTCTTCAAAGAACTTGCTGTTCCCTACTCAGCGATTTCGGTTGCAATGTTCCGCCCGCTGAACCGCATACTGCCAATAAGTTTCTTGTGGACTGGTTTTCTTTATATCCTCCCCAGCCGGGGCTTCGCCTTTGTTCTAACGAAAATTGCGGGCGCCCAGAAACAAGACCCCATGAATTCAGAAGATGTTCGGCCTGCAGCTCCGTCAATTACTGTTCTCGGGCTTGCCAAGCCCTAGACTGGAAAGTCTGTCACAGATATGTCTGCATGCCCTCCGAACATTGGGAGGACGCACACGACGACGATGACGATGCCGACGACGCCGATGCCGATGCCGAAGCCGATACCGATGCCGATGTTGAGGATTTTGAAGACCCCAACAATTCCTGAAATCGGTCATTTCTTCAATGGCCCATGTTATTTTCCCTTCTTTTTGGCGATTTTGTCAAATAACGGGAATTTTAATACAAATTAGTTTTGTAGTTCGGAAATTTTCTTATTTCTCAGGTTCCTTGTAAATATGCATTTCCTGGCCATTTTCTATTTCGATCGCGAAATATGGTGAAAGCGTCACTGTATTTCGACTCGAGAATGGAAATCTTTCTACCTGAAAAAGATATGCGGTGTTTTTGACTAGCAACAGGAGCAAAGATCGTCCATCCGGAAACGTATTAAAGGAAAAAACTTGTCCTCTGAAATTTCCATCACGTTGCTTACAGTGCCAGATTTTCACGGTGTTTGTGACATATTTACGGTGTCTTGTGCCAAATTTTCACGGTTAAATAAAAGCTTCGTAGTTTTTTTCTTTTTTCTCTTTAATGCTTAGTAGAAAACCAATCCCTATACACCACGCAAACTTGTCCATTTTCGGGACACAGATATTCCAACTCAGATGTCTATATTAACGGACAGTCTTGTTCCGTCAACATTAGAGGTGGCATCTTTCCATCCTGCAAGTGAGAGACGTGCAAAAGATGAAAACTTCAAAGCTTTCAACGTGAAAAGCAGTGTTTCAGAATTTAGATAGCGACTCTCACCTATCTTTACTTGAAAGTCTAATCTATTTTCTACTAATAATCATTCCACCCATTTCTTTACATTCGAGGTAATATATCACACTCGTCTGATGTCTCTTTTATTTTATTTACTTCCTGCGTGAACATCACAGTAAAAAGTTATGTTCCTCTTTCTGGCAAAGTCTCTTCAAAACCTAAAATTTTAGGGTTCAACGTGGAGAGTCATATTAAAATAGAACATCAAAAGATCTGTTGTTCTGACGCCATACCACGCGTTTCATCGTATTAATTTTACTTTCATAGTATTAGTATTTTACGGTTGTCATAAACTTCGAAGCCTATAAACGGAGCACACGACAAAAGACACACGGCTACCGAGGAGGGCCCAAAACAAGATGCAGGACAAACATACTATGGGCCTTGCTTGTTGTTTGCTACCGTAACTACTGGTTATAATTTCTATGCTAACTACTCGGTTTTTTCATCTAATAACCCTTTGCTTTTGCTCGTCTTTATATTTAATTATTCTTTGTTTCTTTTGATGGAATCTCCACTTTTTATAATAGTTTCCCCTTTTTAATACCATTTAGTCATTCTCATAAAGAATCTCCACTTTTAATAGTGGTTTCTTTTAAATAGTTTTTAACATTAAAAGGAGACCAATCTTATTTTATTTAGTTATTTAATAATATCTGAGTTATTTAAGTTTACCAAGATTTCACAGTATTCATTATTAACTTTTTAAAACTCCTCAAATATTCACTATTAACGATTCAAAGTTTCAAAACCTGAAAATATGCTTAGTCCTTTTTCGGTGCAAATCCAATTGCGTGTTCTATTCAAACATATTTTAACCAAATTATTCTCTTTGTATCCTTTATTTTATTTCAATTTTGTTTTCTTCTCTTTTAAGTTGAGCAACCGTTAGAATTACGGCTACAACTCAAACTTTCTATTGCATCTAAGATAATGTTTCCCCCACCTTCCCATAGAGTTGGTTGCATAGTATTCCCACTAAACGCTCTGGCCGTTTCTTTCCTTCAAAACGTGCATCGTTCTCTTTTGGCGCACGTCAATATTTAAATCTTAGGTTAGTACTTTTTGTTGAGTGTAATTATGCCCATCTATTTAAAATCTTTGTTCTCCCCTTCATTATAAAGGTTTTGTCTGGTTTTGTCTTTACTTTTTCTTGTTAGTTTTTTTTTTTTCGTTTTCCATGCAATACTTTAATAAGCTCTTGACTAGTGGCTTCGGTTTTTTTAATTTTATTTCGAGTTATCCCGCATCTTATGCATGAATGCCCATTGTAGTTCAGAATGCATTCTTACGAATATGGTGTTCCTTTTCAATGTACCCTAGCCACACCATACAATATATATATATATATATATATTATTTTTTAAAAATATTTTATTTAATAAACGTTTATGTATTTATATTATTATCAAGTGTTTTGTTGGACGATTTACTTATTCGACAATAATAACTATTTTAGTAACAATATTAATTAATCTTATATTAACTATTATTATGAAATCATACATGAATCTTTCGCTAACATATGGTGCATATGTAAGAGGTGGATCTATCTTAACTTAGCTCTTAATATTCTCTCGACCTATATGGTTATCTCCCCTCAAGACAGCCTCAAAATTAGCCAACATAAATTGAAAAACATGGTACTTGATAGCTTTTCATGTTAGAGGTTATACCTAAAACTAAGCAGGTAAATTAGTTAGCTATAAAACAACAAATTTTCTAAAATCTTGCATCGCATCCAAATCCTTTACATAATCATATTTTAGACACCGTGTTTTAGGTATTTTTTTCTCAGCTTGTTCTCAACAATAGCTACCATCATCCTCAAATCTACAAACATGAGTGCCTTTCCTAAAACTTGGCACTTTGTCATCCAAACCCTTAACTCATTCAAGAAGGGTAGTACTATTTCATCTAACCCTCTTAACTTGCCCAAAAGGTACTTTCTTTGTTGAATCCTTTGCTCTACTTGATCGATCAAGTCTTAGATCTCCTTTAAAATGTCATGGTATCTAGAATAAATGATACTAGTTAAATCCTACTTTTGTTTGATTTGTTTTTATAGGTTCATCATGTATTAATTTAGAAGGCTAGTCAGCTTACGTTCTTGTTGTGATGAACCAAATATGTCGTCATGTCTTGATGGCACTTTGCAAAATGCTATAATACATGATGAAACTTTTTGTGCACTTAAAACATTATTGACTTTATATTTGTAAAAAGAGCACTAAAAGCTAACTTTCCAAGTGGTGGAGAGTCTCGTCCTCCTATAAATGGGATAAGGATGGACTAACTTTGTTATTCCTTGGGTAGGACAATAATGAACCACGTTGGATGGTGGTTTTGGTTTCCTTTCTTCACGTAGTTGCCTTTTACCACCTTTCTTGATCATTTTTGCTTGTTAAATTTCTCAAAATCCTCAAATAAGGATAGAGTCATGATTAACAAATATGTTTATACACGTCCTCCAAACACATATCTTAAAATTCAACAATGCTAAAATCACCACTTTTGGGGGATCATAATTGTTAGTTGAATTTTAGGGTTTTTGATGTATGATATTGATTCTAAAATGTGTTTACACCTAGGATTAAGATGATGCATCATTTGGACTGATGATTGTGATTTTATCTCCAAAAATAGTGTAAATTGAGTTGTTGACTTCAAAAATGAAATTTTTTCTTTTCTTCTACTACAAATATCCATTTTACCTTCTCAATTTCTCACCATATATTCACTTATTAAATATTGTTATCATTAATATTGCTCTCAAGATTTCTACCTCTATTGCTTCCATGATAGATAACCTTTTTTATTTATTTTTCTCTCTCTCTTACCCTTGCAGGTACAACCAAAGCTATCAATCACTAGTTTGCTACCTTCCAGGGAGGAGGACGAGACACTTTACTAGAATTTGCAACAAAATATCAATAACTTCCACTAGAGGACTAATTTCCATGGCATGTCATATCCTCTACATATAGTCCAGGTGTGATCTCTCATTTTTTACTATGGTGATATAACAAAAAGATTGAATAGAAGTGAGTATTTTATCAAAATTACTTTATGAATTATATGGTCCTTAATGCCTTAGATGTCAAGTAATTTATTCTATTGCATTAGGATTTGCTCTAACTTATGCTTTTTGTGGATGATCTTAATGTAGTGTGCTCGTGAATGCTCTCTTTTAATTTTTGCTTCGATCAAGATAGTTTCAACTCAAATTGCATAATTATTGCTTGTCTATCTTGATTAAGTATTTTGGTATATTTTGTATTAAATCATGTAATTCTATGGATATCCCATTTTTTCGCTAACATTTTGATGAACCCAATGTGAAATCTACCTTTTGAAGCTATTTATTTTCCATTTTCAACCCTTAGGGTTTAGTGGGTTTATAGTTGTAGGTTTTATTTTATCAACACTTGTTAGCTGAAAGCTACATAATCATGTTATAAATTTTCTCTTTCTCTTAGGGCTTCCTTGAAAATATGATTTTGTTTTATTATGAGCTTTTTTGTAGTTGACTTGCTTTAGGAAAAAAACTTTGGTAAAACCTTAGTTACCCTTGAGTAAGTTTACTACTTGTCCTTATGGCTCCTTATAATTTTTCTAAGGGATTTGAAATGACTACTTGGTCTAAGAAGAAGCAAATTCCATAATTCCTAGAAGTAGAAGAAGCAATCACCCAATCCATTGCTCATCAAAATTATATTGTTTATCATATAGCACTTAATCATGATCATGAACTCCAAATTAGAGATTGGATGGATAATAATTTTATTTTGAAGAAGAAAAAGACCCTAATATTGACTTTATAAAACCTTATAGGATTGTTGTGTAGTCTCAAAAGGTTTTGGGAGCATTTATGTTGGGAAAAAATGATGAACAATGTGCTAATCTGCAATCACCATTGAATATGGAAATCATAGTAAAATAGCTATGGGCACAAGCGATGCATGTAAAACACACGTCCATGAAGTCCTATACCCATTTTGTGCCTTATGAAATAAAATACCTACATAATGATGATCCTTAGGAAATATTTGGATTATTAGCTTTATAGTCATACCGAGAAGCAAATGGAACCCTATAGAAGATAAAAAACCAAAAAAATGTAGGATATGACAATCAATCTTACCCAAATTTTGAGTTTTAATAGAAATCCTATGGTGCAAGATGTTATCCCTCCTTCAATATTGAATCCCTAATGCTCATCCTCCTTCTCCTCCCCTAGCTAACCTTGGGGATGCTTTACCTACATGAACTAATCTTACATCAAGGAGTTATCAAAGCCAATATCTAGCCCCTAATGTGGAGGATATAAAATTTTCTAAGCATGTACCTAATTTATTTTATGATAGGATAAAGAAATCCCTAACATTTATTGATAAATTTAGTGTATATTATAGGAATTGGTTACATGATGAAATTTTTTTCTAAAATTGATGACTAGTGCTTTGGTAGGAAATTCTATTGATTGGTTTACATCCTTACCGAAACACTCTATTGAATCCCTACATACTTTTATGAAAAATTAATATAGGAATTTGATGATGACATGACTGTGATAGGGGTAATGGATGTATTTTTTAATATTAAACAAGGCCCTAATGAATCTATTGTTAATTTTCATAAAAAGTGAAAAATAATTAAGTGTCATGCTAACATAAACCTAACTGAAGAGGCCACAAAAATAATATGTGTAAATAATATTGGGCCATATTTTTAGGATAAGATCCAAGGAATCCTTTTTTGGTTTGGCCTCCCTTGACAAGGTTATACACTTTGTCAAAATCCTTGAACATTGGAAAAAGAAGGAAGGCCAAAATCCTTGAAACCTAAAAGTCTTAATAAGAATGGTGTAGGGGATGAGATTTGTAATGTAGCTATCCAACATACCTCTCATGATTTAGAAATAGTTGGAGCTCGTATACTCATGTTAAGAAATTTTGGGGGTGATCTGATACCTAAGAATATGATACCTTAATGGATCCATGAAGATATTCTCAAAATATTTCTATCACATAAGCTCAAAAAACTACCATTTTAATGATAGATTTGAAGCACCTATGTGGTCTGATCCTAACAAATTTTAATTTTGGAAGGAATTTATGGCCATGATAATTCTAATTACATAGAATTGTGTAGATTATACCTTAAATAAAAAACTTAGTCCTAATTTTAACATTGATCAAGTCAATGATGGTAAGACTATTTTGCTTCATGAAAAGAAATGAAATCTAGAGAAAAATTATAATCAACCTCCTAATAAGAGATTAGGTATCTATAATACCCCATTCCCCAACCAATAATAGCAAGCTCCCAATCAACAAGAAGGAGTGAATCAAAAGAAAGATCAAGGGTTTAATTAGGGTGGCCATTAAAATTATAAAAATGAAGAATATATTCCAATAAGGGGAACCACAAGAGGTCAGAATAATTAAAATTAGAATAGTAACTACCCGCAAAATCAAAATCTTGGAACTAGTGCTTCTCAAAATGCATCCCAAGTTAACCAAATTTTTATCCAACCTAGCCCAAATGGAGAATACATTTGTAGTCAACCAAACATGGCTCATTATGTCAATATTTTGGAGTTGCAAAGAGAGACAATTGCATCATTGAAACAACAAATTGTTGCTATTATTAGGAATGCACCTAAATATAAAAATAAGCAACCTTCTAAAGAAGAAAAAAAATAAGGAAAAGGGAAAATAACCTATTCAAGCAACGATCAATCTAGCCATAATTGATAAAATTCCAAACCCTCCATTTTTCATTCAATAACCTTTCAAGAACCTACTACAAATATTAAAATGTTAAAAAATATGGAAAACATTCTTAAGAAGTCCTCAAACCAATTCATAAAACATAAAACTTCCAAAATTATCAAAATATTATGATCATCAATTAAGATGATGATCTTGACACCTATGATAGAAAAGCATCAAGATCTTACCCAACCCAACAAAAAGCTTCTTAAAGAAGTCATGAGAAAAACTAAAGCATGGGACATTTTTTAAGAGTTGTGTACAACCCCTTGTGAGGTCCCATACTTGGAGCTACTTAGGACATCTCCTTATTAATAAAAATTCTTAAGAGACTTACTATATGAGATTGAGATGCCCAAACCAAGAGTTGGCAACATTATGTCCACTATTCTAGGGTCTTCTGAAGTGCAATATTTTCAATCCCATAAAGAAAATATATGCATTGATGCATATACTAGCCTTGATTTGGTTATAAATTTCCCCTTGAAAAACATCATTATTGCTAATTATTTGGCAAGGGCTGATGATTTTCCATTGATGATAATAGTTTTTTAAAATAATACATGTTGTAGGGTTTTTGTTGATGGAGTGGCACATGTGCTATGCCATTATACTTGATAGATAAACTAAATATCCCTACAATAAACATCCTTTCTACTATAAGTTGTTACTATGCTTATAATGGTAAACCATAAGATCCTTTGGGTTGCATTTGGTTGCTAATTTTAGCTAGGCCTAAAGAAGTGAGAGTGAAGTTTATAGTGTTTGATATTTGAACCAACTATAACATGTTATTAGTTAGACCTTGAACTAGTAGGATAAGAGTCATAGCTTCCTATTCTTCTGAACTGGTTAAATATACCTATGATAATAAAGTTTTCACCATAAAGGGACAATTAGATCATTGGGGACCTCATCCTTCAAACCAAAAAATATGTTTTATTGCTTCCATGTATTGGGCACAATGTTGAAATTATAATATGCTTCATGACCAAAAACTGACATTTTGTGATGCATTGAATAAGACTAAGGGAATTTTATTGTAAAATGTATTTATTATTTTTGTAATATTTTATTATGTAAGCCTAGCATGCCTTGGTTAATCTTGTTATGGTTAAATTATTTTATTAATTATAATTAACCTAAATCCCACTTATTATGTCTACTTAGGTTAAACCTTATGATGTATTTGAGGTTTTAGCATTCTTGTAGATACCCCTCACACTCCTTTATTATTAGAGTGTTGTATAATATTATATATATATATATATATATATATATATATATATATATATATATAGTGATTATTTATGGTGCCTATGGGTGCCCAAAAAATATCTCTTTCATCCTTCTTTTGCTTTCTATATAATATTTGAGTGAATGTTTTACTTCCATTTATTTTTGAAAAATATTATGAATTCTAACATAGTATTAGAGCAGGTGTGGAGCAACATTCCTTGGTCATGTAGAAAGGTGGTTCGGTGACTTCAATTTTTATTCCAAACCTTAGAAATTTTTATCTAAAACTCTTCAATGAGATTCTATTTCCAAATTCCTTTGCTTGAAAAAATGTAAAAAAATCCAGTTTTTTCTTTCAAAAATACCTTTCAAAGAGCTTATATGTTAGCTGTCATTTTATTGCATATTTATAGCTAAAATTTGAATTTTCAATTATGGTGTTTCATTCCTTCATGCTTGGTCTTGGAACCCAAGGTTTAGAGTGCATAGTGACCTTCTTCATGGAGAAGGGGCATGCCCCAATTCACCTTGTAGGCAAACCACTACGACTAGGGGGAAGAGGACAAAAATGATTTGTTGACATGGGCCCAATTTCAATTTGCATTATGGGAATCTTCTAGTCAACCATGAAAACACATGGAAGAGGTCTATACCAACATCCTAATGCTAGTGTGGCAAGACGATTCAAATTGTGTGTTAGAAAAATGAGGGTATGAGATTAAATTATGTCCCTCCCTTGTACATTTGATTAGGAAATTAATTATCTACATGAAGCTAGGGATTCTAAGCATTATGCACCATGGAAGGATGGCTAGTAGGATTTTATTGTAAAGATAGAGTTATAGGTTCAAAATATGGTTAAAGCTTTTCATTCGCTATAGAAAAGAAGGATGGATGCATATGAGTGGATGTTGCCTTCCCTTCTCAAAAGTGTTGGTAGAAAACTAGCTAGGGTGTTGTGTTTAGTACCAAAGAGACCTCGGTTTGATTCCTTTTGATACCTGAAATGTTTTTTGGGGTAGTTTGTATCATTCATATGATGTGGATCACTTTCATACCACATCAAATCCATTTTTTGTGTATTTAAATTGGCATGACCAATCATATTAATGCAAGTGTTAACAACTATGTAGATCAAAGGAAATGAAGTGGCAAAAATTTATTGGATCAATGAATTAGATTTTGTCCAGTGAGAGATCAAGATTAGACCTCGCAACCTTAAGGTTTGAGATTTTAAATTTTAATTTTTGGGGGTCTATTACAATAAAAAAATTGAAGGCCATATCTTTCACATACATAAGTATTTTGAGACTATGTTTTTCAAATCACAATTTTTTGAGCTCTATACACTAGTCACATCAGTTCACAGACCTATTACTATGTCAGGGGTCAAATTGTGTAAGATGGATCATAAATCCCTAGTTACTCATCTTAATGGGTAAAATTGTTAGTGTTTTGTCAATACAGATGATTGGATTACTATGAAGTAAGAACATATGGTGCATATTTTAGGAGGATAAATTAATTGATATTGATGATGAAACTTGCATTCAAAAAGTCTAGGTTTGTTTTCCTTGTTGATTAATCCAAGGTTTATTTTTTATATCAAATATGAGAGTGAACCTATCAAGTTATGGTCAAATTTGTTAGGAGTTATTACATCATGTATAATATGAATAAGTTGAGTAACTACTCAATACATGGTTTGTAAGGTTAACTAGGGGATAAGGGAAGTTGTAGGTTGTTATGCCATATTTGGGAAACCATTATATTTAAACACCCTTTCACTTTAATATTTTAAATTCATTCAAATTATTAAGACCTAACACGTGGTATCAAATTAGGTAGAAGGAAGAAATAATCCTCCTTTTGTCCTCCTCTAGATTTGACATAAATAAAGCCAAAGTGCAAACTATTTGAGAAAAAATCAAGTTTGAGATAAGAGCTTTCAAGGGTAAAATTACATTGTATAAAATTGTGACCGTGAAGGAAAATTCCATGACACACTCAAGATGCTTCATGTTGAAAAAAACTTGCCAAAATAAAATTATTTTCAAATATACAAAAGTGCTTCAACCCCTTTCAAGACCAAAGGCCATAAAGCCTAAAACAACCAGACCAAGATTAATAAGAAAGAAAATAATTATCATTTTAAAAAATGTAAGGAAGGAATCAATTTAAAGCTCCTTTAAAATTTTAAATAAAAGGAAACTATAGAAGATCCTTTTGAAAATTACAAAGAAACCATTTGAAAGACACTAAAAAGAATATTGAAGGCAAGGCTCCTTAAAATATAGCCCATTGAAGTAATTTGCAACATTGAAGAAAAAAATTATTAAGAGAATGTAGAAAATTTAAAATTAATTTTCCATTAAAAGATAACTCTAGAACAAACTCTAGAAAATTTCGGAAGGAAGCAGTATTGAAGAAAAGGATTCAAAGAGAACGTGGTCAATTTCCATTGAGAAGAAATTCTAGAACAAACTCAAGAACATAGAATCTAAAAATAATGATAACATGACCAACATAAGCATAAGCATCATCATTAAATATTTCAGCTTGACATCAATATTCTATGTAATGAGAAACCAATGGAAGCACTAGCAAAAAAGAGCAAAAGTCCCATGAAATAATCAAGCACTAATTCAAAACTAAAATGAGAAAGCTAATAGTAAGTGCATTCAAATTGTGGTTAATTTAGGCAAAATCTTGTGTTCCAACAAACCAAGAGAAGGTTGTTTTGAATAACCAATATACATACATATATATCTATATACATATGCATATGTATATACGTATATATGTATAGACACACATACATACATATATATATATATATATATATATAGATATAGATATAGATATTTGGCAAGGCACTTGCCTGGAAGGAAAAGCATTCGCAAAGATTTTCGATTATAATGGTGCTCACCAAGAATTAGAAAGGCACTCAACAAGTCTAGGTATGTTTTCCTTGTTGATTAAACCAGGGTTTCTTTTTTATATCAAAGAGGAGAGTGAACCTATCAATTTATGGTCAAAATTGTTAGGAGTTATTACATCATGTATAATGTGAATATAATTTGAGCAACTACTCAATACATGGTTTGTAAGGTTCACTAGGGGACAAGGGTAGTTGTAGGTTGTTATGCCATATTTGGGCAACCATTTTATTTAAACACCCCTTCACTTTCATAATGCAATTTATTCAAAGCATTAAGATCTAACATGTGGTATCAAAGTAGGTATAAGGAAGAAAGAATTCTCCTTTTTTCATTCTCTAGATTTGACATAGAGAAAGCCAAGGTGCACACTATTTGAGAAAAAAATCAAGTTTGAGATAAGAGGTTTCAAGGGTAAAGTTACATTGTATAAAATTGTGACCATGAAGGAAAATTACATAACACATTCAAGTTGCTTCATGTTGAAAAAGCCATGCCAAAATAAAATTATTTTCAAATATTCAAAAGGGTTTCAACCCCTTTCAATACCAAAGGCCATAAAGCCTAAAACAACCAGGTCAAGCTTAACAAGAAATAAAAGAATTGCCATTTTAAAAAAGGTAAGGAAGGAATCCATTTGAAGCTCATTTAAAAGTTTCAATAAAAGGAAACTATAGAAGATCCTTTTGAAAATTACAAAGAAGCCTTTTGAAAGGCATTGAAAAGAAGATTGAAGCCAGGGCTCCTTAAAATATAGCCCATTGAAGTAATTTGCAACATTGAAGAAAAACATTCTTAAGAGAACGTAGAAAATTTGAAAAAAATCTATTAAAAGACAACTCTAGAACAAGCTCTAGAAACTATTAAAAGGAAGCAATATTGAAGAAAACTATTCAAAAAGAACGTGGTCAATTTTCCATTGATAAGAAATTCTAGAAAAAACTCAAGAACATAGAATCTAAAAACAATGATAACATGACCAACATAAGCATAAGTATTGTCATTAAACATTCGAACTTGACATGAACATTCTATGTGACAAGAAACAAATGGAAGCACTAGTGAAAAAAAGTAAAAGTCCCATGAAATCATCAAGCACTAATTCAAAACTAAAATGAGAAAGTTGATAGCAAGTGCATCCATATTGTGGTTACTTTAGGCAAAAGATCATGTTCCAACAAACAAAGAGAAGGTTGTTTTGAATAACCAATTGTAACACATAAAAATTGACACACATCAATTTTACTTAGGCTTATGATTAATCAAATTAATATTAGTCTACCTTGATTAAAATACCTAAAATCACAAAATAATGTTTATTTACCTTACCTAGGTAAATATCACTTTACCTGAGTTAAAAATCCATTTCAACAAAATTGCCCAAAGTAAAAATCCAGAAATCAGTCAAATTTAGCCAAAAAAAACACTACCTCGATCTTTGCATCAAAAATACACTCCATTATAACTGGTAGATGATATCATTGACGATTTTTTGAAATCGTCCCTAATTGAATGAAATCTTCTAACGCAAAACGTCCAAACGATTTCGTCCAAAACTAAAATTTGCCCAATTAGATACATGACAAAAATAGTTCCAATGCTCATGCTTATCTAGGGATAAGCATGTCTAGGTTGTTGGTCACCACCTCCTTGGAGATCTCCCAAATTGGGATGGATCCCAACCCTCTAACAACCTGTTAAACCTACTTAATCCTTGTTTTTCCATAGAATTTCCCTTGGCCGATCAATACCCTGCATTCTCGAATCCATGAAGTTCTAGAGTTCTAAAAGCATTCCTGTTTAGCATTATTGTTATTAATTTATTTGCAGGTTATCATTGTGCATCGGCCAAAGGAATAAAAAATCATCTCGGATGATTTCACCCAAATTTTAGATGATTTTTTCTTGATTAGAGATGATTTTGTTGAATCAGAGACAATTTTATCTACAACACACTTGGGGGCAATTACAGAGATAATTTTGCATTTTCTTCCTCTAAAATTTGTTTAAATTTATTTAGTTTAATTTATTTTATGCATTGCATCTGGTGTTCACCTAATTTTGTTTAGAATTTGCTTGTTGTTGAGTGGTGTTTTCACCCAATTGTGAAAGCACACTCTTCGGTAGGATCTGAGTCCCAAAATCCTCTGCTTGCAAAGAAAGTAATTTCTCCAAGGTTCCTCTTATGTTGATTCTAAAACACCAATGATGCTGCTCACCGTAAATGCAGGGAATACCTTAGGGTTGCAAGTGGATGTTAACAAGGGGCACTGTAGTTCACTTTAATTTGGATTTGCAATGGACTCGAGCTTTGATGGGTTTTCAATTATTTATTTAAATGACTCGTAATTAAAATACGTAAAATAAATACGGGTTTTAAAATAAAAATAAATGCAAATGAATATGCAACTAAGCTACGTCCGTAGTACTACCATCTTGATTGATAAAACCGAAGACAATGAGGTTTCTCGCATGCAACCCAACCTATCGAACCTCGTAAATTCACATAATTCGGATAAGCCGTGTGAAGGTTTCTAGGGTTTCTACCGTAGTTTCAAATTTAGGCATTCGCATGAAGCAACCAAGAACACTTGCATTCAACTTCACCTATAAGCCTAGAAATCTGAAAGGGAAAGATAACACATTGAATCATGCATGCAAAAATGACTCCTTCTTTCTCATCAATGAAATGCCAACTCTTTGTATTTCGCATTAAAATGATGTATCGATTACAATTACGTAATGTTCCAGGTTTTACAAATCCAGAACAAATGAAGGAAATTGCCCAAGTGCAGCCCGTAATGGCATGAAGCCCTTGTCTCTACAACTCTGCAAGCAACAATTTCCCCCCCTTGTATCAATCCGTGCTTCAGATTTTATACTAACTGAAACGTCTCTTCAGTTCTCCCTGTGTCGCTTCGTTTCACCTTCCAGCATGTGACCTTTCAAATTCCTGCCTTTTCGATGCTTTTGTTCCATGTTCAATTCTAAAACGTTCAAAATCTGTCACTGCATGTAATGCCTCTATAGCTCCGACACCTGTACACCATGTGTCTCATGCCTTCTGCGCCTTCTGTAATGTCTTCCTGTGAAAATTATGACAAAAATAGCATGCATCTTGTTCACCTTCCCGACTGCAAAAATGCGACATGTCACGAAATCGCGACGCTTTTCTATTTCGTACCCTTTGGCTGCTTTTCGTCGCGAAATTGCGACAATTTTCACTTTCGGACCACCTTGCTGCAACTTGTCACGATTTCGCGACGCCTTCCACTTTTGGACCCTTTCACTCGTTTCTGTCATGATTTCGCGACCATTTTCGCTTCGTGCCTTCTCATCGCAACCTGTCGCAATTTTGCGACCATTTTCTCTTCATCATGCCTTTTGATGATTTATGTCACGATTTCACTACGCCTTTCTGTTCCGTACAACTGGGCTCGTTTCTGTCGCGATATCGTGATGTTTTTTTACCTTGGACCTCTTTTTCGCTTTCTGTTGCGAAATTGCTACTACTTTTGTTTCGTACGCCTTTGGCTATTTGGAGTCGCGAAAATGCGACATGTCGCGATATCGCGACGATTTCTCATTTCATGCCTTCCCCCTGCAATCTATCATGATTTTGCAACATTTTTCACTCAGCACCTCTTTGGCTTCAATCTGTCGCGATATCGCGACGTTTTTTCGATTTGTGTCGTTTGACCAGTTTCACCTGCGATTTTTTGACGCGTCGCGATATCGCTACGCCTTTCCATTTGCCTTTCTCTCTCCTCTTTCGGGCCACGACGGAGCAACATGTCACGATTTCGTGACACTTTTTCATTCTGGCAGCGATGAAGCGACATGTCGCGATATCGCAACGTTTTTCTATTTTCGGCAACGATGGCGCGACAGGTCGCGATTTTGCGACATGTCACGTTTTCACGACACTTTCAACACTTGTGCATTTTTTTGCCTCTTTTCTTCATTTTTAGTATCTGGGTCACTAAGATTTTCTCTGCAATCTTGGAAAAAAGGTGGGCCCCCAATTTTGGGGTGTGTTGTGGATCAGCCACAACAAATGGCGACTCTGCTGTCAAATGCTCTTGAGCATTTTTAGTAAGAACCCAACCTGAAACATATCGCAAACTCGAAAACATGTGTTAGCACATAAGCAATATAACAAATGCCCAAATATTAAAAGTACATGAATCATCAGAATCATCAAGTATTAGCTCAGTGTATGCAATGAATTTCTTTCCCTATCATTTGAAATTGATCCACACTCCATTATCAGTTTTGCATGAATGCATATGTGAGATGGTGAATGATTTGTGTACCCTAATAAATGTGCTAGGAGATTTTGCTTTCATAAAAAGGTGTGGTCATTCTTATGGTATTATGTACAAGCATTCAATATTGCCAAACCCTCTTAGGATCCACTAATTAATTACCTTATTGTATCCCAAAGTTGGTTATGAGTCCCTACTATCTTGAACCCATGTGCAAGTGAATGTGAAATCAGAACTTTGGGGAATCAGACTCCCAACCAACCGAGATGAGATTTTAACCCTATCCTTACTATTCTGATTTAAAGTTCATTACCTCACTTTGAGCAAAATAATTAAACCAATTATGGAAGAAATGGTCATGCTAGTCTAACCCTTTAGACAATCGGTGGTCTTGTTTTTTATACAAGACATGATGCCATGCATGGGTATATCTAACCCCACAATCCAAAACTTATCTTCATTTCTTTGGATCTTGGGGATGACTACCCATCCTTTGCAGAGGAGAAGTAGTATGATCCTTACAATCCACTATAAAGATGAGATGAGAAAATTTTATTTTTTACTTCTTGGACCTTTGGGATGACTACCCATCCTTGCTAAGGACATGTAGTACGATCCTTCCAATCCAAAATTTAGATGTAGATGGAAAATATTAATTTTGTTGCTTAGAACTTGGGGATGACTACCCATCCTTTGCAGAGGACAAATAGTACGATCCTTACAATCCAAGATTTATTGTGAAATGAGACAGAAGAGCTTTGGGGAATTGGATCCTCAACCTAAGCGAGATGAGAATTTATGCCCTATCCTTACTACTCCATGTAGGTCAAATCAAAGCTTTGGGGAATTGGATCCTCAACCTAAGTTCGATGAGGATTTAACCCTATCCTTACTACTCGATTTTAGGCTTTAAGCTCTATGGAAGTGGTCAAAACCACTGTTTTAAGGATCATGTTGCATAATAGGATAGACATGAAAAACCTCTTTCGCCCAACCTTTTCTTCCAAGTTAGGTCATGATCATTTTGCTCAAGATCCTTTTTAATGTATGAGATGTGCTTGGTTCTAGATATCTCAAGACTCAGTTCCCAACCTTAGGATGCCTCTTACATTTATGTTATAACACAACCCTAAGAGGGATTGACATACTTAAATGATATGTACCTAAGATGCATATGCAACTAAGATGAAATGTATGTAAAGTGAGATTGAACATGAATGCATTATCTCTTGAATTGCAAATGAAAATGATTTGTCATGCAAAACTGACTCTTTCATGCATCACAAAATCAAACAATATAACTTAAGATGCTCGTGGTACTTGTGGAGCTTTTACAGGATAATTCCAATATTTCATATTCTCCTAACCTTAAGCATAAGTTGACATCTCATTTTTTTATTATTTTATTTATTTATTATTATTATTATTATTTTTTATCAGAATAAACAAAACATGTCAATTGAAATCAAATCCACAACCAAAATCCTAGCTAAACTAACAATCCTAAATAATAAAAACAAAAACTGAAAACTCCCACCAAAACCGAAAGAATAATATAAAAAATCTCACAACCTAAGGGCTAAAATAATGCTTTAAAATCTGCCCATTAACCGGTAGCATAAAATCTCTCCCTTCTAAAGTTTTTAGCCTGAAGGTATTCTTCCCAAGAATCTCTAAAATCTGATATGGGCCTAACCAAAGACAATCAAACTTTTGATGATTCCCTTTTTCCTCATGTCTTTTGTCCCATAGTAATACCAAATCTGAAATTCTGAATGATTTAACTTTGGCCCTTCTGTCAAACCATCTTTTGATAACTTCTTGGTGTTTATTCATGTTATTCATGGCCTCTTCTCTCTTTTCATCAAGGTGCAGTAAATGACTTGACCTCGGCTTCAACTTGATCATCTCGTCCCCAAGTACTCTTGTATGAAATGTAAGGTCTCGCAACTTCAAATTTGCAGGAAATATTGGGTCTTGCCCATAGACCAAATGATAGGGAGTATTCCCTATGGACTCTTTCACTCGGTCCTATCTCGCCCAAAGGGCAAACTTTAATTGGTCATGCCAATCCCGAGGGTTCTTTTCCAAGGAACTTCTTAATGGTATTCAACAAATTCTTATTTGAAGATTCGGCCAACCCATTTCCTTGAGGATAATAATTGGATGCAAACTTTAAGCTCACTTTGTTATCATATGTCCAATCTGCAAATTGCATAGAAATAAACGCTTTACCATTGTCACTGACAATAGAATTGGGCATTCCAAATCTTGTTATAATATGGTCCTCAAGGAATTTAATTACAACGTCTATGGTGGCATGTTTAGTAGGAATCGCTTCTGTCCACCTTGTATAGTAGTCTGTAGCTGTCAATATGAATTTATGAGAATCAGAAGAATTTGGGTTAATAACCCCAATGAAATCTAGTCCCCACTATGTAAATGGTCTCATTTCAACTATAGGTTGTAACGACATGGTTGCATTTCTTTCTCTACTGGAAGCCACTTGACAGATATGACAAGATCGTACATGGGCATGTGCATCTTTGAAAATATGGGGCCAGCAGTATCCTGCTCTCAGGATTTGATGTGCTGTAGCATTGGCCGCACCATGACCAGTTCCATGTTTCCCGTGAAATTCCTACAACACCTTGGTGGCTTCTTCTTTGTTCAAGAACCTCAGGTAGATACCTTCATGATTCTTCTTGTAAAGCACACCAAATTTCATCAGATAATTGACAGACTTAAGCCTTAAAGCTCTTCTCTGTGTTGAATTCAGATTGGAAGGACACTTACCAGCAATAAAAATTGCACAATATCAACATACCAGCTCATCCTTAGCAATGTATTCTGTATTCGAGCATTGGCCTATTATTTGCAGATTATTTTCTGTGATCGCCTTCGCCAGTCCCTTTCCTCGAACTAGTTTCATAGGTTGGATTTCGAGATCAAATTCTTGGATGGTGGAAATCCATTTCCCTCTTTTCTCACCTAGTTCATTTTGTAAAAACATGGTCTTGACAACAGAGTCGGGCACGATAGCAATAACTCTGTTGTGTACAATGTAGTGCCTAAATTTTTTCACCATTTTAAAAAGTGCATACATTTGCTTATCAAGGATCGAATACCTTAATTGAGCATCTTTCAGGGGGGCACTTAAAAATGCTATGGGTTTTTCGGCACTATCCTCGCATTTTTGGGTTAAGACACTCACGAAGGAGTGTTCTGATGCAAAAGCATAAATATAGAAAGGCTTGGAGTAGTCTAGAATTATAAGGACAGGGGCTCTGGAAATGGCATCTTTGATGTTCTAGAAGGCCACTCTACTTTCCTCGTTCCATTTTACATCCACATCTTTCTTGAGCATATTGTTCAGAGGTTTGGCTATCTCAGCAAAGCTAGAGATAAACTTCCTCACAAAATTAACCTGCCCAAAGAAAGATCTCAATTCTTTTTTACTACTTGGGAGAGGTAGGTTTTGGATAGGTTGTATCCTTTCTGGGTCGATGGATATGCCCTATTTTGAAATAATGTGACCTAGCAATTTTCCTTTTGTTACTCCGAAAATGCACTTTTTGGGATTTAAGGAAATTCCATGTTCTCTGCATCTTTGAAGCACTTTCTTTAAATATTTGACATGGTCCTTTCTCTTCTTCGATAAAACTAGGATATCATCCACATACACGATGATGCATTTGCCTATGAGCCCCTTGAATGCATAATCCATGGCACGTTGAAAAGTTGCACCAGCATTTAACAGTCCGAACGTCATTCTCTTATATGCAAATGTCCCCCACTTGGTAGTGAAGGCTGTTTTCATCCTCGTCATCCGGATGTATAAGAATATGGTTGTACCCAGAATACCCATCGAGAAAGGACATCATTTCAGATCCATTTACCATTTTTAGAATTTCATCGATTGATGGCAATGGATAATTATCTTTTTGAGAGGCTTTATTAAGATTTCGAAAATCTATGCACAACCTAATCTCTCCACTCTTTTTTCTCACTGGAATAAGGTTAGCCACCCATGTTGAGTGCCTAACAGGAAAAATGATTTTCGCTTCCAATAATATTTTAACCTCCTTTTCAATCAAAGGCTCCAATAGCGGGTTAACAACTCACTGTCTTTGCCTAAAAGGCTTGGAGTCTGGCTTCAAAGGGATGGTATGTGTGATAATGTTTTGGTTGTATGTCTTCAGCTCATTGTAGTTCCAATCAATACAATCTATGTAATGCTTCAATGCCTGCATTATATTGCTCCTTTCTTCATCCGTACATGCCTTTGCAATGTACACCTCCTTTGGATTGTCTGCACTCCCTAGATTAATTGAATCACATGCATCTTTGGGGAGTGGGACTCTTTTTCCTTTCTTGGTCTTGCATCCCATGTCGAACATCTTTTCCAATGAAACCACATCTTTAGGAATTTTTTTGGATTGATACGCAATTTCAATTTCATCTTCTGTTTCATCCAGCCACCTTTGCTCCTTATCAATCACCCGATTTTCAAAAATACCCGAGTTCGTGACAAATTTGAAAATGTGTCTGTCACTTTCAAAAACCTGGAAATTCTTTACATTATCGGGTATTGATGGACAAGGAACCAGTTCAATAGAAAACTTTTTACATATTTTTATATCAATCGGGTTTAACATGCCCACGAAGACTGCAAGAGAGTTTGCTATTCGATTTCCTTTCCTAGAAATAAGGGCTATATTGAATGCGTCGAATTCCTCAATGAGGTCCATAACCCTAGTTCTATAAAGGCTCAGTCTTCTGTCGTGGCATGTATACTGTCCTTTGATTTGCTTGACTACCAACTCAGAATCTCCCAAAACCTTCAAGCATTTAACATGTTTGCTCAATGCTAGACGTAAACCAAATATCAATGCTTTGTATTCTGCCACATTGTTCATGCAAGGAAATTGCAGTCTGTAAGTAGCTAATAATGGTTTACCTCCTGGACCAGTGAGCTCAACTCCAGCTTCTGCTCCCTATCTATATTTTGATCCATCGAACTTGAGCAACCATGTGTAATCATTTTCATCAGAAGAGCTACCATGATATGCCTCCTCTTTAGGTTCTTCAGCAGCTTCCTCAACATCAAGTGCATAAACTCCTAGTTCTGGCTCAAAAAATTGAACTTCATTCGGCTTGTTAAAATTTGTTATAATCTCCTTAAGCCTCGGTTCATTTTCCACTCTGATTTGGTTTGCAATTCCCTTCCATGGTAGCCACATATGTGAGCAATATGTTGAAAAATAGCCATTTAGAGTTTTCATCCAATCCCTCGCAAGCAACATTCCATACCTACTTGGGATATTAACCACCAGAATGTCCACAACCTGCTGAACCCTGGGTTCAGAATTCAATTGAATCTTGACATCATATAGAGTCCCCACTACATTTACCTCTAATCTGTCCAGTTGCAGGACTGTACATTTGGATGAAACAGGCTACAAACCTAGCATTTTACATATTTCTACAGGCATGAGGTTGCTCGTGGCACCTGTGTCCACCAAACAGTTATGCAAATTCTTACCCGCAATTCTCAGAGTCAGTAAGAATTGCGGGACATCCCTTCTCTCCTTTCACAAAATGAGATGGGATTCAACTCCTTTTCCTTTCCACGTTTGATCAGGTGAGTTCAAAGCTTTTATCAATGCTTCCTTTTGGCCCGACAATCTAGCTGCGTCCAAGAACGAAAGGCTAGATTTGGACTTCTTTAGATCCTCCACTATGTCATAGTTTGGCTTTTTGAATTTGACTATCTTCTACACATCATTAGACATTTCTCTTCTGAGTGGAGGGGGAGGATTATTATTTGCCTTAGTATCGGGAGGAAGAATAGAGTTGTTTGGAGGTTTTAGGGGTTTTAGATTTACTTCTCAAATGGTATCCATGATTCCCCTTCCTAAAATCTCAAAAATCTTGCACCTCCTATTCCAGAATTTCATCTTCTTCTTCCTCACTCTCACCTTCTTGATGATATACAGTTTCCATCACCATAATATTATCATCTTGATGTTGTGATGGACTCTCATTTGATACCAGTTCCAAATCATCAACTTGTGCCTGAAGACAATGAGTGTATCTAGCGATCTTAGGACAATTTCTCTCATTGTGTTCTTTTGTGTTGTGCAACCTGCACCCCCTTTCCCACGCCAAATCTGAAAGATTCAAAAGGAATTGGATTGACTAGGTCCTATAGAAGTATCTAGTTGATTAGCAATGGGAGCGGGAACTCCCCCATTGTTTGGCTTGGTGTTCTAGTGCCTCCCTCTATTGTTAAAATTTTGATTTGGGTGAGGGGCATGGGACTCATACTTCTGCTGTTGAACCCTGTCATTGCTCAGTTTATGAACTAATTTCTTGAGCTCTTCGACTTCTGAATAAATCTCCTTCGGTGGAATCATATTTTTGCAAACCCCCGTTGGATTCGCATAATTGATGGGGTCTTGATTCAAAACTTGGGTTGGGTGCTAAGGAATTTGATTCCCGTATGGATTGACACTTTGAATCGAGGTTGGATTTGTAAAAGGAACTATGGCTTGAGGATTGACTTGGCTAATTCCTTGCATAGTTGATTGACTGTTCTACAAAAATGCAGGGACAGGTAGGATGGATATGATTGGTTGGATTGGAATGGGTGCATATGCCGATGCTGGTGGATGCGGCTGCTGATATGGGAAGGCGTTCATGCTTGGCATTTGTGGTGTCATGAGCTAATTTTCCAAGGGAGCTTGACCATATGGAGCATACTATCCCATCATAGGCATCTAGGTAAACCCGTAGCCTTGTGGTGTCATTTGCTGCTCGATAGTCATGGCTTCGTTATAGGCTAAAGCCAGCATGGTGACCTGAGGATTACGTCTTGCAAACATGGCTGTCATGGGGTCTAATGCCCCAAAATATATTTGTAAAGCCACTGCGATATCGATGGCAAAATGTTGAACTGCTCTGTTATAGCACTTTTGGAATCTCTGATTAAACATTCTGATTGGTTCCCCTTGGCCCCTTTTGCATGTAATAAACTGATTGTAAATAGTTGCGGGATCCAAGGGTGACCTAAATTGATTAACAAAGGCATTTTCCATTTGTTTCCAAGAAGTAATTGAACCAGTAGGCAAGCATATATACCATTCATATGCTATTGGATCTAAGCTCATGGGGAAAATTCTGCAGGCCACATCTTCATATTGAACTTGCAGCCTAATTAAAACATCCCTATAGGCTTGGATATGTTCTTCTGATGTTCTTAGACCATCTGGTTGGTATTTAGGAAAAAATATTTCAATGTTCTTGGGGATTTCATGGATATCCCCAACAATGTTCAAAGGAGTATTATTAGCTCCATACCAAGGAGCTACTGGAGCTTGAGCCATTTGACTCAAAATCGATGAAGACAAACCTACAATAGCAGTAGAGATATTATTTAATATAGGCACACTAGGGGCAACTGATATTACTGGCATAAATCTACTCGATGTTCTTGGAGAAAACAGGTCTTTCCTGACTGGTGAACTTACGACTTGCTTGGCTTTACTCTTGGGAGTACTAGTAAGGTCATGAAAAATGGTTTCCCCGGTTGTTTGGGACCTGTTTGCAATACGACGCGGTGGGTCCAGCCTACCTGATGAAACCCTCGATTATTTCAGCGAAAACCTACAACAAAAGAAAGCAAAAGCCGCAGTTTAGCCATTTGTGAGCTTTAAGAAAATATTTCAAAATTAAATTAAACGATATTATTCATGTATGAAAACCAAAATAAAGTAAACCGATTCGGGCCCTCCTTCTAGCGCCAATCTGTTGAGTGATGTTTTCACCCAATTGTGAAAGCACACTCTCCGATAGGATCTGAGTCCCAAAATCCTCTGCTTGCAAAGAAAGTAATTTCTCCAAGGTTCCTCTTATGTTGATTCTAAAACACCAATGATGCTGCTCACTATAAATGCATGGAATACCTTAGGGTTGCAAGTGGATGTTAACAAGGGGCATTGTAGTTCACTTTAATTTGGATTTGCAATGGACTCTGAGCTTTGATGGGTTTTCAATTATTTATTTAAATGACTGTAATTAAAATACAGAAAATAAATACGGGTTTTAAAATAAAAATAAATGCAAATGAATATGCAACTAAGCTACGTCCAGAGTACTACCATCTTGATTGATAAAATCGAAGACAATGATGTTTCTGCATGCAACCCAACCTACTGAACCTGCAAATTCACATAATTCAGATAAGCTAGGTGAAGGTTTCTAGGGTTTCTACTGTAGTTTCAAATTTAGGCATTCGCATGAAGCAACCAAGAACACTTGCATTCAACTTCACCTATAAGCCTAGAAATATGAAAGGTAAAGATAACACATTGAATCATGCATGCAAAAATGACTCCTTCTTTCTCATCAATGAAATGCCAACTCTTTGTATTTCTGCATTAAAATGATGTATCAATTACAATTACAGAATGTTCCAGGTTTTACAAATCTAGAACAAATGAAGGAAATTGCCCAAGTGCAGGCCCAAAATGGCATGAAGCCCTTGTCTCTACAACTCTGCAAGCAGCAATTTCCAACCCTCGTATCAATCCGTGCTTCAGATTTTATACTAACTGAAACGTCTCTTCGGTTCTCCCTATGTCGCTTCGTTTCACCTTCTAGCATGTGACCTTTCAAATTCCCGCCTTTTCGATGCTTTTGTTCCATGTTCGATTCTGAAACGTTCAAAATTTGTCACTGCATGTAATGCCTCTGTAGCTCCGACACGTGTACACCATGTGTCTCATGCCTTCTACGCCTTCTGTAACGTCTTCCTATGAAAATTGTGACAAAAATAGCATGCAGCCTGTTCACCTTCCCGACCGCAAAAATGCGACATGTCACGAAATCACGATGCTTTTCTATTCCGTATCCTTTGGCTGCTTTTCGTCGTGAAATTGCGACAATTTTCACTTTCGGACCACCTTGCTGCAACTTGTCACGATTTCGCGACGCCTTCCACTTTCGGACCCTTTCACTCGTTTCTGTCGCGATTTCGCGACCATTTTCGCTTCGTGCCTTCTCGCCGCAACCTGTCGTGATTTCGTGACCATTTTCTCTTCATCATGCCTTTTGCTAATTTATGTCACGATATCGCGATGTTTTTTTACCTTGGACCTCTTTGTCGCTTTCTGTCACGAAATCGCTACCACTTTTGTTCCGTACGCCTTTGGCTGTTTGGAGTCGCGAAAATGCGACATGTCACGATATCGCGATGATTTCTCATTTCATGCCTTCCCCCTACAATCTGTCGTGATTTTGTGATATTTTTCACTCGGCACCTCTTTGGCTTCAATCTGTCACGATATCGCGATGTTTTTCCAATTTGTGTCGTTTGACCAGTTTGACCCACGATTTTGTGACACGTCGCGATATCGCTATGCCTTTCCATTTGCCTTTATCTCTCCTCTTTCGGGCCGCGACGGAGCAACATGTCACGATTTCGCAACACTTTTTCATTCTGGCAGTGACAGAGCGACATGTCGCAATATCGCGACATTTTTCTGTTGCCGACAACGATGGCGCGATAGGTCGCGATTTCGCGACACTTTCAACACTTGTGCATTTTTTTGCCTCTTTTCTTCATTTTTAGTATCTGAGTCACTAAGATTTTCTCTGCAATCCTGCAAAAAAGGTGGGCCCCCAATTTTGGGGTGTGTTGTGGATCACCCACAACACATGTAATTATTGTTTGTAGATTACTATAAACATTTCTTTCATCAAATACATATTATATTCAACCTGTGAAGTAGTACACTTATTTATTACTAGTTTTTATGCATCTCTAAAATCATATCATTACATATTTATTTGTGTCTAGCATTCAATTTTGTTGTTATAGGTCTCTAACAAAATCGTCTTAGACGATTTTATCTGATTGCAGACAATAGCATCCAATCTTGGACAATTTTGCAAAATTGTAGATGATTTGGTTAAATTACAGATGATTATGTTAGGTTGCAAATGATTTGGACTACATCAAGTAATAGAAACTTCATCAAACGGCTAGAATTAGATAAGTTTAATCAAATTTATTCAAAAGCACTACATTTAGTTATGTTTAATTGTTAATCTATTTTTTGTTTGCATTAAATTTATAAATTGGATATAGATTATAGTAGCATTTTGGCCACCCTAGGTGTATGATAAATTTTGAAATAAAATAAACTCATCAAAACAATACTCCACCTAGACTCAAAAACTGCCATAAAATGTTTCCTGGTGAACCCACCATTCGTCAAAAATCACCATATAGAAAGTACAACTAAGTAATTCTATTTTTGAGGTGTAGATCTACTATTTTTCCATTACCATATTAGGCACGAATCCATCAGTCTAGAGGAAAGGAGTGTGAAAATTTTAGGCCTACATTCTTTGGTGAACCCAGCGTGAAGAACATAGACATTTTTGATTCAAAAACATCAAAAACATAAAAACAATATATATATACAAGAAAAACAACAACAAAATCATCATTTCAAATTTGTATGTTTTAGATTCAATTCTAAATTTTAAATACCGACTATTATTTTTAGAAGTACTAAAGAAACCATGAGTCTTAACTTTAATCAATATGAGTCCATCAGTAATGTTAGGAAAATTCTGCCAAATACATTTGTTGATTATGACCAACCTCATCCATATTCAACATCACCTTTATCACACTTTTCTCATTTTTTATCCTTACCCCAAAAAGACAATCCCTTTTCCAATCCTCTTCATAACAATATTATCTTTCCTCCCACATATCCATATTATGTCTATCGATCCACATACAATATTTCTCCACCATTTCAACATTTTTATTTCAACAAAACACATCCATTTCAACAAGGAAATACTTCTTCATCCAATCCTACTATGCATTCACATCATACTTCACAATCTTCCTATCATCATTCTACCCATAATAAAAAAAAAAAAGGTAATAAACCATTAAGTCCTTTTATGGCTGAATGCCTAAGACTATTATCAAAGCCTCTCGAAAACCTTCTCCACGTAAATTTACTAAGCTCAATCAACCAATGGATATAATTTTCAAGCATTTACTTGATACAAATATGATTGAATTCCCTCCCATAAGACAACCTGATACCACAGTAGATTGGTATAAACCTAAGCTACATTGTGAATATCATAGAATGGATGGACATATGACACAAAAATGTAGAAGTTTAAGATGTGCAATTCAAGATTTTATTGATGAGGGTATTTTTACTCTAAATGAATTACAATCTACAACTGATTATAAATCTCCAATAAACGATCAAAATCCTAAACAACAAATACCCATAATCAATCAAGACATGGGGATCTTCCAAGAACCCCTATTCAATCATCAACAACATGAAACCAATCAAATATTGCATCTTAATGTGTCCCATCACAATGATATCACTAATATTGTAATATAAACTACAAATGAGCAACCTCAAGTTCAATCAATTCAATTTAATATTCAAGAGATGGATTCCTCATTGACCAACCTTCAAAACTATCTTTGGCTCTAGATAATTATCCAAAATGGAATGTCATCATAGAAAGCCCATATTTAGCATCAGAATCTCAATCTGAAATCCACTTTGATAGCCAAAAACAAGTGATTAATACTTAAGCAAAGATATCCCTTTTAGAAGTATTACAAAGTTCTCATGTTCATAGGGAAACTTTGTTCAAGATATTTAGCCAACAATTTGTTCCTCATGATTTTTTCCCTAAGAACACAATTAATGGTGTAAGCCCTCTTGAGGTTAACCATATTTCATTCTATGATGAGGAGATTCCTTCCTCTACTCCATAAGAAGACTTCTCTATTTACATTATAGGATTTATTAAAGAAACATCTATTAAAACTATCATGGTAGATAATGGCTCCTCTCTTAGTTTATGCACTTATCAAATTATTCCAAAAACTTCAATTAAAAGAAGAAGATATCAATGAATCAAATGTTATTATAAAATATTTTAACAATGAAATTCAAGAAACTCGAGGTACTATAATTCTTCCCCTTAAGAGTGGATCCAAGATCCTGGATACTTTGTTTAATTTAGCATATTGCCTTTCACCTTACAACCTACTTCTCAAAAGTCCTCAGATTCATACAATGAGGTTTGTCCCTTCTACTCTTCATCAATGTTTGAAGTTTAAACTTACAAAATAAAATTTTTACCATACATGGTGATCCAACACCATTTGAAGAATGTTTAATGGTTGAAACATCAAGTTCTATACATTCTCCATTGTCACAACTACCTCCTATCAACCACTTTTCTTCATCTATATCTGATCATCACCCTTCATCACAACACCCTCAACTATCAACAAATCTACTTCAATTACCTTTAGTATAACCGAATTATCCTTCAAAACCTCTTTTGATTTTGAAGCCACCTTATACATGCTATACGTAGATTATCTCATATAGTGTATATAGATCATCTTGTATATACCACCAATTCCATCATCAAAAGTAAAAAATCAAATAAAACAAATTAAAAAATAATAAAAAATATATATCAAAATCTCAAAATTATTTCAAATCATTCTGCATTTTTATTCATTGTTGTATTTCAAAATTTTGAAACTATATTTTCCTTTATTTCAGATAAATTCAGAAGTTATCTTGAACCATACACTTAAGTTCACAACTTAATTATTTTGATTTTATCACTATGATTATAAATCTCTCTTGTATTGAAGATCACTATTTCACTAAATAATATTTTGAGTTTTGAGAAATGATCTTGCTTCTTCTTGAACCAAGTACACTTTTACACATTAAAATGATTTGTTGCAAATTCAAAAAATGATACTACATAGTAGTCTTATTCTCTTGAAAAAAAAGTTTTCCCTGCTATCTTATCATGCGCATGGTCTAGAATTTTTGATAATTGGCAAAAGGACAAGCTCACCCTTGCCTGAATAAAAATATCTTGCTCTACAGCCAATCCGAGCAAGTATCCCAAAATAAAAATCAAGAAAATAAAAAGTGAAAAATCAAAAGAAAAATAAAGAGAAAAAAAATAAAAAAGTGAACGAAAAGAGAAAAAGAAAAGCAATAAAATCCCCTTGTTCAAAACAAAATGAAAAAAAATCCCTACCCCTTGAAAGTGAAGAAAAGAAGGGTGAATGATGGTATAATTCATAACTTATCATACATAGCATTCATAACTTCGCGATGATGGTATAATTCCTAGGAATTATTCTTCTTAATTTTCACACTAGGAATTCTATACCTAGCGCAAGTCATATTTCTAATTTTTCTTACCCAAAATTGGTCCATATATTTTCATAAAAATTTCATAATATTTTTGAAACATGTGACACAATGATTTATCCTACATTACTTTACATTTTAAAAGAACAAATAATTTCATATCATTATGCATTTCGCTTTTATTTTCATGATGATCATATAATTCCTAAGTAATTATTTCATATAATTTCACACTTAGGAATTCTATGCTTAGCGTAAATCATATTTCAAATTTGTCATGCTTTGCTCAATCTATTTCACAAACATTTACCACATACATTATTATCAAATAAACATCACACATATTCCTATTACCACAAAAGCCTTAAGATTATTCTTAAGAATACAACCATTCTTAGAAATATCAAAAATATTCCTCACAAACAGGATTAGCTTCGAGACTTAGCGAGATTTGAACTCCACCAATAGTCTCATAACATCACAACATCCTTGAGGTTTATTGCTAGAATCTATCAAACATCCAGTCCTAAAACAACATCAAACATTTCTTTATCATCATAAAGCCTTAAGATTATTCTTAAGCACACAATATTTTGGTATTAGCAATACAAAAATTCCTCATAACAAGATTCGCTTCGTGACTTCACAAGCTTTAAACTCCACCAACAGTCACATATCAACACAACATCCTTCGAGGTTTGATGAGGCCAGGAATTGCCTCATCCATGAACACTTTTTGATACATTATAACTATTTGACTTACCCTTTTTACTATGATTTTATTTTAATTATGAGAAAAATGCATTATATAATGATGTTTGCATATTCTGAAATGACAAAGTGCATATACTCTGTTTTACTATTTTTACTACAATTTCACCTGTTTTTCAGTTAATTAATCAGTAGTATTATAGCAATTCAGACCTTGTTGAATATCTGATGCTTAGTAATATTGTGTTCCTCTGTTTAAACTAATTCAAATGGAAAAAGGTGCCAAGAACTTGTCCACTATAGCTGACTGTGTAGGAAAATAGGCTATAACTATGATAGTTCCAACCAACTGTACATATACAACAAGGCTTGGAATTAGTCACTCCAACACGTGCCACCAATGCAAAAGGGTGTACAAGATAAGGGAAAATTCAACAAGTTACTCCCTATGCATTTGGAGCATAGATAAACAACGAATGGTCACCTGCCTGTTATTCCGAAGCAGTGCAGGAATAAGCGACGCAGGAATAGGGAATAGCGCAGGAACAACAAAAAATGGTCAAAATGCACCAAAAATGTGGAAATCATGATTGGAAATTGACCAAGAAGTTATTCCACCCTATTTGGACTTTGTTCCTTCACCATAGGCGGACCAACTGGGATAAAGGGATAAAGGTTGACAAATTATAACCCTGCATTCTAGGAAACTATTTTGTAAACAGTTGGAAATCCCTAAAACTCAGCAAATAGATGTATCAACTTTGTCTTATAAATAAATATCCCAGCATGGTTGAGCATAATAGATAATAGATATATAATTAGAAATAGTCATTAGCAGAAGGGAGTAGAAGAAAAAGACTTTGTAGCATTATAGTAAATTGTAGATTTTTCCTGCATTACTGTAATGCAAGTGCAGATGGAATAAAAGGTGCATTTTTTAGATTTTATTAGCATTTGATGATTTAATGCACATTTAATTTACTTGGTATAATTTTTCATCCTCTTCTGGTTTTGCAAGCAAGGTCCCACTTACATGATCAGAGGAAGGGCAGCTTAATAGGACAGGAAAATCTTGTTGATTTCTTGCTGCAACAGAACAATAGAACTCTGTCAACAATTATTTGCAGCATTAGTTTCATTTCAAAATTGCACCATTGCATCTAGAATAGGTTCAATCATGTGTTAGAATAGTATTTAGCATTTGACCTGTAATAGCATCATTTCTAGCATTTTCTGCAATTTCCAAAATTACATCATTTTCAACATTTTTTTGCAATTTTCAGAATTATGTTTTACTGCAATAAACATTAATTTGGTTCCACTTATGTTCAGATCATTGTGAGTTTTATCATTGGTTAATTTTTGCAAGTGTGTGTGTGAATTTCCATTCTATAGTTTACTTTTCTACAATTTGCTTTGTGGTCAATTTAGCAGCATTTTATTTCTTGTCAATTTCAGATTTTGCAGTTTCATTTTCCTATAGTTTAAATTCAGTTTTAGTTTTTGCAATTTGATTTCCTTTGTTAGACACTAGGAAGATACACCAAACCCCCCAAAACACTAACTGATCCATCAATAAAAACTTGTTCTTGGATAAATTGAACCTGCAACTGTGACACTTCCTATCATATACAGCCTCTGGACACCGCCCTGGACTGACATATAATTACTAAATGATGAATGATCAACGACCCTCATCATTTTTGGCATCATTTTCACGAAAAAAATAGTGTTGTTAGGAAAAAGTGAAATAGATCAAGAATTGTGTTACAATTTTTGAAATATTGCATTTCAGTTTATTTACTGAATAGGCATGAATGCATAGGCCAAGAGATGAAAGAGGGAGGTTTATCAGAACTAGTTCTGAACCACCAAGGCATTCTTCATGATCAGATGAAGAATTGCCTAAGCAAGAAATACCTTCTTCACCAACTGAAGCTTTGGAAAGATTAGAACAAGAGCTTTTTGTAGCACTTTCTGCTAAACATTCCCTTAAGCCTGAACCATCCACATCAAACTCAAGAAAGAAAACAACTATGGCAGCACCACCACCACCACTAGGTGGGTATGCTGATGATCCTCCTAGGACTTTTGAATACCCCATACGGTTGGATCCAACTCTAGATGCTCCCATGAAAACTATTTCTCCATCCATATTGCCAATTTTTAGGGGAACTATTTCAGAAGATCCTGATCAATTTTTGTTTGAATTCAAAGTGTTATGTCAGACTTATGACTACATAAATGATAATCAAAAATTGAAATTATTTCCTTCCACGCTTAAGGATGCTGCTCTCCGATGGTTTATGAGTAATCTTGAACCTAATTCAATCCATACTTGGGATGACATGGAGACTGCATTCTTACATAAATATCAAGATTATTGTAGAGTCCGAAATAGGAAAGATGAGTTGTTTTGGATCAAGAAAGAAGAAGATGAGAGTTTAGAGGATTATCTTGATCGCTTTGCCTTTGTCCAAAAGAGATGTGGTCCTGTAGAACCTGATTTCTTAAAGCCTATCTTCTTAAGAGGATTGCAGGATGAATCTAGGGAAGTGTTAGATTTAATGGGAAAAGGAGACATAGATCAACTTGACCTTGAAGATATTGTGGAGTTATGTAGAAATTATTCCCGCACTCACCAACGAAGAAAGAAACAAAATTCTGGCAATAATGACATAAAGGAGTTGATGGAGGAAATGGCTAATTTAAAAATTGATATCCTTGTTCAACTTAATTTTGCATTAGGTGAGAGAAACACAAAACCCAATTCTACACCACCTTTGGCAATTTATTGCCCGAGATGTAGGAATAAGCATGCTTTGCAGGATTGCCCTTTAAACAAAACTTCTATTTGTGGAATTTGTTCCAAGGAACATTCAACAGATAGATGTCCTTTGTTGCCTCATCTAAAATCTATTTTAGGCACCCAAACAGAAGAACTTAATGCTATTGGTCAGAGATCTGGTGGTGGCTATACACAATATCCCAATGCTCCTTGATTTCCAAATTGGGGACAACCTCCTTGGAATATGAATATGCCATGGGGACATGTAGAAGTCTCTACACAACCTTGGAACCAACCTTGGACAGCTCCCCCAAATTGGTCACATTCTGGGTGGATGAACCCACCTTGGAATACAATTCATCCACAATGGACACAACAAGGACAAATATGGGGACAACAATATCCACCATATCAAGGACAACAAAGGTATCAAGGGCAAGCTCAAAACTTGTTGCCTGCTCCTAATCCAAATTTTTAAGGAAGAACACAACATCAACAAACACAACCAATGAAACAACCTCCACTCCCAGCTCAGCCTATGACTAACCCAAATAATACCAGACAAACAGCCCCTATTTATGAGGCTGAGTCTGAAGACTCTACTGTAGTTCATGTACTTGACTATAGTAACATCCAACTGCATTCAGGGAAGGTTTTACCCGAACCTGTTCCACCCACCATTGAAGAAATTAGTGAGAAACAAGAACCTCCAAATCAGGAGACAGTGCAACAAAAACAAAAAAAGAAGTAACAAAAAAAATGCAGGAATCTTCTCCAATAGCATTACCATACCCTGAAAGGTTTGATCATACTGATACTGCTCCTGAATCAAAATTAGTGACAAAACTTAAAAAGATGTCAATTTCTCTCCCTTTGTTGCAAGCAATAAGGGATGTGCCTTTAATCAAAAAGACTATTCAGGAGTTATGTATCAAGAAACCTAGTAAAAAGAAGGCCTTTCCTAAAACTGTTCAAGTAGAAGGAAAATTAGTTGATTTATTGTCCGAGAAACTAGTTCCTCCCAAATATAGTGACCCAGGTAGTCCAATAGTTACAATTACTATTGGATTAATGCAAATTCCTAATGTTCTAATTGATCTTGGAGCTACAATTAATGTCATGACTAAGGACACAATGCAAAAACTACAGCTCAAAAATCTCGATCCTACCACCACAGCTTTTAGAAATGGCAGATAGGTCAGTTGCTAAACTAGAAGGTATCCTAGAAGATATAGCCATTGAAGTCTCTTCTTGGGAATATCCTGTAGACTTCTTAGTGTTGCAACCTAGAAATTCAGTCAATGGATACCCTATCATTCTAGGACGACCTTGGTCGGCAACTGCAATTGCTTTTATAGACTACGAGGTCGTGGGAAATGACCATTTCTAATGGTGTTGACCTGAAGAAAATTTCTTTGTATCCACCACTCAACCTTCAACTAAATTTTTTGGACAAATTTGGTATCCCGAATCTGATGAAGAACAATAAACCATTGCCACTTTGGCTACAACTTGTAGTGAAGGATCATATTGAGGAAATCACTACACCAAAAAGAGAAATATTCGAGAATGAAACTGTCCTAATTGAAACATTACAATTAGAAGGACTAACTGATGATCAAATTCTTGTTCATCGGTTGTTGTGGAATGAGGAGGAAAAAAATTTAGAGCCTTGATCATCCATGCTTAGTCAGGAAAGATCATTCATACTACCACATGGATGGCATCATCATCTCCTTAACACCTTCAAATGTCCTCTGATTCCATCAGGTATCATTTCTGAGATAGATTCTAGAGTATTTCATACTCTGCAACCACATCATTGTCCATTAAATGCATTAATCAGTAACTATGAAGCAACTAGTTCTATCCATCCAGGGATCAAACAAATTGAAATACAACCAGGTAAATTTTTGAACATTAATAGCTGGCTAACTAAGGACCAAGAAACCAAATTGTTTGTAGTCTTACAAAAACATGTTCAAGCTTTTGCATGGAACTATAAATATATGACAGGCATTCATCCTGAGGTATGTACACATAGGATATACATAGAAGATGTAAAACCAGTAAGGCAACCTCATAGACGCTTGAATCCTGCTCTAAAGGAGATTGTGAAAGAGGAAATTGAAAAACTCTTAGATGTTGGATTCATTTATCCAATTTCAGACAATAAGTGGGTTTCACCACTGGTCATTGTTCCAAAGAAAAATGGTAAAATGAGAGTATGTGTGGACTATAGGGAGTTAAATAAGGTCACACATAAGGATCATTTCCCATTACCATTCATAGACCAAGTATTGGATACCCTTGTTGGAAAGAAATTTTTCTGTTTTCTTGATGGTTTCAGCGGGTATAACCAGATACAAGTTGCGCTAGAAGATCAAGAAAAGACTACCTTTACATGTCCTTGGGGAACCTTTGCTTACAGGGTTTTACCCTTTGGATTATGTAATGCTCCAACAACATTTCAAAGAGCTGTTTTAGCAATTTTTTTCTGATTTAACAAATGAAAGTGTTGAAATTTATATGGATGATTTCACAGTATTTGGAGATAGTTTTGAATATGCATTAGAACAGCTTGAAAAAGTGCTGATTCGTTGTGAAACATACCACCTCTCTCTTAATCCTGAGAAATGCTTCTTAATGATGGAGGAAGGAATTGTTCTTGGACATCATATCTCTTCTTATGGAATCAAGGTTGATCCTAAGAAGGTTGAAGTCATCAAAAACCTCCCTCCTCCATAAACTCAAACTGATGTACGCAGTTTCTTAGGGCACATTGGTTTTTATCGCAGATTCATTGCTAACTTCAGTACCATAGCAAATCCTATGTTTGCCTTACTCATGAAAGATTCTGAATTTGTTTGGTCTTCTGAATGTCAAAATTCTTTTGAAGACTTAAAGGAGAAGTTAACCACTCCACCTATACTAAGAGGTCCTAATTGGGAGTTACCTTTTCATATTCAAACTGATGCTTCCAATACTACTATTGGAGCTGTGTTAGGACAGATTGAAAATGGGGAACATTATGTTATTTATTATATCAATAAAAACTTGACAGGAGCTAAGAAAAACTACACTACCACTGAAAAAGAATTCTTGGCTGTAATCTATGCTATTAACAAATTCTGACACTATATCACAGGGTACCAAGTATTCATCCATACGGATCATGCTGTAATCAAATATTTGATGAATAAACCATTGGTTAGTGCAAGAATTATTCTTTGGTTGATTTTGTTGCAGGAATTTGATGTTACCATAGTGAACAAACCTGGGAAATCTAATGTAGTCACAGATTTCTTGTCAAGAATACCAAATGCAGATACAGGAGAAGTGGTGGAAGATACCTTTCCAGATGAAAAGTTGTTTGCTATCTCTATACAATCTCCATGGTTTGCAGACATAGCTAATTACTTAGCTATAGGGAAGATTCCTCTTCACTTTACCCCTAAACAAAAGAAATAGTTAATCAAGCAAAGTTCTTCTTTTAAATGGATAGAAGGATTACTATTTAAATGCAGTCCTGATCATGTTTTACGCAGGTGTATCCACCAGGATGAAGTATATGATATCCTACGAGCATGCCATGATGAACCATCAAGAGGGCATTATTCAGTCAAAAGCACTATTCACAAAATTTTGGGAACCGGATACTATTGGCCATCTTTGCACAAAGATGTAAAAAGGTACATTAGACATTGTGATGCCTGCCAATGAATGGGAAAACCTACCTTTACTAATGAAATACCATTACAACCTCAAATAGGAACAAAACCATTTGAAATATGGGGTTTAGATTTCATAGGACCCATTAATCCTCCTTCCCAAGGCAAAGTGCATATCTTGGTATGTACTGATTATGTTACCAAATGGGTAGAAGCTCATGCCTTTAAGCATGCTAGAGAAGAAAAAGTTGCTGATTTTCTGTATTCATAGATTTTTCTACGTTTTGGAGCCCCACAATCCATCACCACAGATCAAGGACCCCAATTTACTTCAAAATTTATTGAAGCCTTCACTCAACTCTATCAAGTCAAACACAGAAAGTCCTCACCTTATCATCCACAAGCCAATGGCCAAGTTGAAGTGACTAATAGGGAATTAGAACGAATTTTGACCAAAACCATAGCAATCCATAAAAGAAATTGGTTGGACAAGTTACCATAAGCTATTTGGGCTTATAATACCACTTGGAAATCTACCACTGGATTTACGCCATATGAATTAGTTTATGGAAAAAAACCTCTTTTGCCTATTGAGTTTGAATTACTAACTCTTCGAACTACTTTGGAAGTAGGTATTGATCTATCACAGGCACAAGAAGATCATATTCTACAACTTGATGCATTGGATGAACTACGCATGGATGCACTACATCAGACAGAGATAATCCAAGCACAACGAAAGATGTGGCATGATAGTCACATAAAGCAGCAAAAATTTTAGCAAGGTGACTGGGCCTTGTTGTTTGATTCACAATACAAGGATTTCCCTAGAAAGTTGCAGACCAGATGGCTTGGACCATACCAAATTGAGGAAGTGTTTGACAATGGAGTTGTTCACCTTACTCCTATTGATGACTCACAGCACAAGTTGTTGGTGAATGGACATCGTCTTCGTATGTACCACAAACCATACAACAGGGAAGAATTTCTCAACCAAGTGGAAAATTTGGATGTACACATTTGGGAAGAAAACACTTCTTCCATACCGAATTCAGCAGATTGACACAATGTTTAAAAAAATATATAAAAATAAAAAAAAAAAAAAAAAAAAAAAAATAAAAAAATAAAAATTCAGGAAGTGAAAACCTCTTTGAGGCGCTCCTGAGTTGGGTTTACATGAAAACCGGTGTTCCGACATGTTTACCTAGTTGGTTTCACTATCATTGTTCGGTCTTGTCTCATGACCGTTGTTTCGTCTATTTTCAGATTGCACCTGCCTTAGTTCAAAGATTGATTAGCTGGAAATCTCAACAGGAGCACCCCAAAATGTAGATAAAATGGTTATAACAGGTATGTGTCTTTTTCATTCTCTGAATAATGTAAATCATTAGTATATAGTGTATATATCCTTGATTAGTATAAAACATATAAAAGGGAATCAAAAATGGAAAGTTCTTGTCAATGTTTCAAAAATGCCTCTGCCTAGTTCTGCTCTAGAATGAAAAAACAAAAGTGCGCTGGAATCAAAAAGGGAAGCGCAGGAATAAACTGTTTATATTCCAAAGCATAGGAATGATCCATCAAGCACAAGAATAAACTGTTTATATTCCAAAGTGCAGGAATGGTTCACCAAGCGCAGGAATAAGCTATTTATGCTTAAGGCACAGGAACGAGCTATGCATAAATGCTAGAATAACTTATTAAGCGTAGGAATAAATCACTAAGCGCAGGAATGAAGTTTTGTTCAATAAAGTCTATGACACGTGGCCTATAGTGATTTAATTGGGTTTGAAAAAGGACAAGTCATGATAGCATGTGATAGCTGGCACCCATAACAAGAATGAGCAAAATTTAGGATTGACAACTTCACGTACGCTGCCACGTTACCTGCCCTGATTACTCTGCAAGTTTCGAAGTAGTTCCTGCACTGCTATAATTATTCCTACTACGATGATTAAAACCCTAAAATTAGATGCACGCTCGTACTGTCCACCAATTTATAGATACTACAGAATAGAAGGCAGAAAACTACACCATGGGGGGAAAGAAAATCAGAGCCGAACCTAAAAATATTAGCTACCTGGAAAGTGATCCTGCATCTCTGCAAATATTTACTGATGGAGGATTTATGTCGTTCCTGCAAAAATTTGATGGCTATTTCGAGGGCTTGGCGGTAGAATTCGCATGCACCTTCCACAACAATCGAGTGCACATTAACGGGATGACCATCCAGGTAACTCCCAAAATACTTAGCCAAATCACTGAATTACCCCTTCAGGGTTTGCAGATTATGAAAACTGGGAGAAATATTCTAGTTGACCTAGTTAATCAGTTTAAGGAAGAAGGGGATGGACAAATTGAATTCTTGATGCATAGGAATGTTTGTAAGGGGGTAAAAAGACCTAGTTTACCATCCCCTTGGGATGAAGTGGCAATGTGGGTTATGAGATACATCACTTGTGATGGCCAATTTCCTGTTGTATCTGGCCCACACCTTCGTATTCTCAACCATCTGCGCCATGGATCAGTAAAACCAGAATATAGGGTCAATATTCCCTTATATATTTATCAGGAGCTAAAGGCTATGGCCCTAAAATACCAAGTAGGGAAGGGAAGCCCTAAACACCATGGGCTCATCAAACTCATTTGCAAGTATCACTTTAGGGGAAACCCTAGGAATTTTGACCGCTTCTTCTCTCCTTGGGAAGAAACAAATGATTCTAACTCTGCACCAGAGGAAGAGGAAACAGAGGAAGAATCTGAAGAAAACCCTAATCCAGAGCCCTCTGAGATCAGAATTTCTCCTTCTCCAGATGGTCCCCCATCTTCATGAACTAGAAAACAACAAGCATCCACATCTGGTTCCTAGTTAAAAAGAAAAAGGGTAACATTTGCAGAAACTGTACAACCCAACAGAGAAATTGGGAGTTCAAGTGAACATGCACTTGCTCCGAAATCAACAGAAGAACCTATATCTGCTCCTGAATCAATAGCAACATCTGAATTTGCTCCATAACATCCAAAAACTGCACCTGCTAAGAAATATCCAGGTTCTACAGGGTTAAGAAGGTCTACTAGACTTCAAAAAATTAAAACCCTGCTAAAAACACCAATAAATATCATGGACCCAATCTATCTATCAAGTGAAGGAGAAGTTAGAACAGAAGATGCACAGGAAAAGGACATTGAAATAGAAATGATAGACATAGGGATACAACCAATGGAACTAGATACAACTATGGAAGAAACTCCAATAAGCCCTGTACGTCCACTAGTTGATTATACTGACTCTGATCCTAAGGAGCAACTGAATTCTAATTCTGAACTAGCTGAGGTTGATGTGCATGTTCCAGTGCATGCTGAGTCTGAGAAATATTCTGAGTCTGAGTCTAAAGAAGTCGATATCCACACTCAATTGCATGCTGCAAAGAGTGTTATTAAAACCCAGACCCATTGGATTGAATAGGCTAAAGAAACCATAAAACACAAAGATCAACAAATTTCTCTGCTTCAACAACAAATTCAAGATTTGCAGAACAAATTGTCTCAACTGGAACATCAATCTACAGAGTTAGCAGAGGCATCACCTGATGAATGGGCACAGATCCTCTTGGATTTAGCTGAACAATCAGAAGCTAACATAGCACCTGCACAAAGATCACCTGTCAGAGAGGAAGCAAGAATAGCAATATCTGATGATGTGATTCAACATGAGAGTCCATCAGAAATTTTGATGAAAATGACACTGCCCTTCAGCAGGAAACACAAACACTTTCTGTGGAGGAACAAGAGGTTGTAGCTCAAGACCAGGTATCCACACTCTCTCCTCTTACTAATCCAATTAGTACAGTTATCGTAGAATAAGGAACACAAACATATTTGCCAGATGTAACACCAACTGTGGAAGTTGGTGTACAAGTAAATATAGTGGCACAAATGCAACCCATTGTGAGGCCCCCAGACACAGTGTCTTTAACTAGGTACAATGAAGACCTAGCATATTGGATGACTCAGTGTCATCAGTTAGAGGGAAAGGTTGCCACTTTGAACTCTAAAACAACCAAATTAGAAGAGAAGGAAACAAAAATTAATAGGTTAAAAGCACAAGTGCAGGATGTATGCCAGATTGCAGAATATGCAATACAGTGTAGAAGACCACCTAGGTTTTATAGCCTCCTACTCAAGGAGAAATACCTTCGCTGGAAAATCATGAGACTTGCTTCTGAGCTGCCTCATCGGTTGAAAACTCCTGAAGAATTCATAGAGACATTTATGCAGAGTCCAGCAGAGCAGCAAAGCCTATTATGTGAGTTATTTTTGCATAATTTATTTTTGCCAATATAAAGTATGTTTCTACCTCATATTTATACATGTGACTTACATCTAAGAGCCTTCATGTCCACTCTACAAAATCATATCTATTGGGACACAAAAAAGAAATTAACTAAAGAATTGGAATCACAAGTTGTTTTACTTATCAGGCCTGCTCCCCTGAATCACAAGATTGTACAAATGCTCATTATACCTTCATGTGAGATAATGAAACAACTCTATCTAGGGAACCTTCACAGATGTATAACTCAGTTTCAAACTTTTTGTGCAGACTTATTTGATGATGCTTTGGCAGCCTATAAAAATAGATGGGGTGAGTTATCTATCTCTCTACAGAAAAGGGAGCCAATTTCTCCCACTAATTTGTTGTGGTCAAGGAGAAGGGCAGAAGGCATTATCCAAATTATCTCAGAAATCAAGGAGCTTTGGATAGGTCTCAGATACAAGATGCCCATAATTATCACTCTTGTCCCCTACTTCTTTGATACTGACCCACAACCTGATATGCACTTCCAACAGTGGTTTCAGTCCATCAAAGCAATCAGCGGATTCTATAAAATTGGTGGCGCATTACTCAAATTTCATGAAAGATATCTAGACCTAGATCTGTGTGCCACTGTAGTTGTACAAAATGCATGAGGGCATGCATTACCATAAGTTGGGGGGGAATGATGAGGCCAGGAATTACCTCATCCATGAACACTTTTTGATACATTATAACTATTTGACTTACCCTTTTTACTATGATTTTATGTTAATTATGGGAAAAATGCATTATATAATGATGTTTGCATATTCTGAAATGACAAAGTGCATATACTCTGTTTTACTATTTTTTACTATAATTTCACCTATTTTTCAGTTAATTAATCAGTAGTATTATAGCAATTCAGACCTTGTTGAATATCTGATGCTTAGTAATATTGTGTTCCTCTATTTAAACTAATTCAAATGGAAAAAGGCGCCAAGAACTTGTCCACTGTAGCTGACTGTGCAGGAAAATAGGCTGTAACTATGATAGTTCCAGCCAGCTATACATATACAACAAGGCTTGGAATCAGTCACTCCAACACGTGCCACCAATGCAAAAGGGTGTACAAGATAAGGGAAAATTCAACAAGTTACTCCCTATGCATTTGGAGCGTAGATAAGCAACGAATGGTCACCTGCCTGATATTTTAGAGCAGTGCAGGAATAAGCGGTGCAGGAATAGGGAATAGCACAGGAACAACATAAAATGGTCAAAATGCACCAAAAACATGGAAATCATGATTGGAAATTGACCAAGAAGTTAGTCCACCCTATTTGGACTCCGTTCCTTCACCATAGGCGGACCAGCTGGGATAAAGGGATAAAGGTTGACAAATTATAACCCTGCATTCTAGGAAACTATTTTGTAAACAGTTGGAAATCCCTAAAACTCAACAAATATATGTATCAACTTTGTCTTATAAATAAAGCTCCCAACATGGTTGAGCATAATAGATAATAGAGATATAATTAGAAATAGTCATTAGCAGAAGGGAGTAGAAGAAAAAGACTTTGTAGCATTACTGTAATGCAAGTGCAGATGGAATAAAAGATGCATTTTTTAGACTTTATTAGCATTTGATGATTTATAATGCACATTTAATTTACTTGGTATAATTTTTCACCCTCTTCTGGTTCTACAAGCAAGGGCCCACTTACATGATCAGAGGAAGGGCAGCTTAACATGACAGGAAAATCTTGTTGATTTCTTGCTGCAATAGAACAACAGAACTCTATCAACAATTATTTGTAGCATTAGTTTCATTTCAGAATTGCACCATTGCATCTAGAATAGGTTCAATCATGTGTTAGAATAGTATTTAGCATTTGACCTGTAATAGCATCATTTCCAGCATTTTCTACAATTTCTAGAATTACATCATTTTCAACATTTTTTTGCAATTTCCAAAATTATGTTTTACTGCAATAAACATTAATTTGGTTCCACTTATGTTCAGATCATTGTGAGTTTTATCATTGGTTAATTTCTGCAAGTGTGTGTGTGAATTTCCATTCTGCAGTTTACTTTTCTGCAATTTGCTTTGTGGTCAATTTAGCAGCATTTTATTTCTTGTCAATTTCAGATTTTGTAGTTTCATTTTCCTGTAGTTTAAATTCAGTTTTAGTTTCTACAATTTGATTTCCTTTGTTAGACACTAGGAAGATACACCAAACCCCCCAAAACACTAACTGATCCATCAATAAAAACTTGTTCTTGGATAAACTGAACCTACAATTGTGACACTTCCTATCGTATACAGCCTTTGGACACCGCCCTGGACTGACATATAATTACTAAATGATCAATGGCCCTCATCAAGGTTCATTGCTAATCCCTCAAAACCGTCATCACACAAAATCATTTTTCTCAAAACACACTTTACAAAATCAATTTTATTTTATGTTAAGCATGATCAAAATGTTCAAAAATCAAAGCATGATTACAAGAAATTATGTAACACAACCATCATAAGTAAATGTAATAAATCATCTAATAAATCACACAAAGTCACATAAAGCAAAGAAGATCAATATATATATATATATATAAAAATTGACTTTTTCACCAAACGTAGAATTTGGCACAAAAATCAAGGAGGGCACCATACATAAAATAGATTAACAAACCTACCTAAAATTATCAACAAAAAATTGCAATAATTTTTTGCTTCCTCGAGAAGCATGTCACATTTTTCTTTAACACATTTTTCGAAAATGTGCTAAAGAGGGGGCAAAATGTAACACATAAAAATTAAAACACCTCAATTTTACTCAAGCTTATGATTAATCAAATTAATATTAGTCTACCTTAATTAAAATACCTAAAATCATGAAAGAATGTTAATTTACCTTACCTAGGTAAATATCAATTTACCTAAGTTAAAAATCCATTTCAACAAAATTGCCCAAAGTAAAAATCTGAAAATCAGTCAAATTTAGCTGGAAAACAACCCTACCTCGATCTTCGCACCAAAAATACACTTTGTTATAACCGATATACAATATCGTCGATGATTTTCTGAAATCGTCCCTAATTGAACAACATCATCGAATGCAAAACGTCCAAAAAATTTCATCCAAAACTAAAATTTGCCTAGTCAGATGCACGAAAAAAATAGTTCCAATGCTCATGTTTATCTAGGGATAAACATGTCTGGGTTGTTGGCCGCCACCTCCTTGGAGATCTCCCAAATTGGGATGAATCCCAACCCTTTAAAAACCTATTAAACCTACTTAATCCCTATTTTTCCACAGAATTTCCCCTAGTTGATCAATACCCTGCATTCTTTAATCCATGAAGTTCTAGAGCTCTAAAAGCATTCCCGTTTAGCATTATTGTTATTAATTTATTTTCAGGTTATCATTGTGCATCAACCAGAGTAATACGAAATCGTATCAGATGATTTCACCCAAATTTTAGATGATTTTGTCCTGATCATAGATTTTTTTGTTGAATTAGAGACAATTTTATCTACAACACACTTGGGGCCAATTGCAGAGATCAGTTTGCATTTTCTCCCTCTGAACTTTGTTTAAATTGCTTTAGTATAATTTATTTTATGCATTGCATCTAGTTTTCACCTCATTCTATTTATAATTCTCATGTAATTACTATTTGTAGATTAGGATAAACATTTCTTTCATCAACTCCATCTTAGATTCAACCTATGAAGTAGTACACTTATTTATTATTGGTTTTTATGCATCTCTAAAATCAAATCATTACATATTTATTTGTTTTTGGCATTCAATTTTGTTGTTGCAGGTCTCTAACAAAATCATCTCAAATGATTTTATCTGATTGTAGACGATAACGTCCAATCTTGGATGATTTTGTGCAATATCAGACGATTATGCAAAATCGAAGATGATTATGCATAATTATAGATGATTTGGTTAAATTACAGATGATTTTGTCAGGTTGTAAATGATTTGGACTGCATTAAGCGACATAAACTTCATTAGATGACCAAAATTAGATAAGTTTAATCAAATTTATTCAAAAGCATTGCATTTAGTTATATTTAATTGTTTATTTGTTGTTTGTTTGCATTAAAGTTATAAATTTCATATAGATTAAAGTAGGCGCATTTTGGCCACCCTAGGTGTATGATCAATTTTGAAATAAAACAAACTCATCAAAACAATACTCCACCTAGGCTCAAAAACTGCCATAAAACATTTCTTGGTGAACCCACCATTCATAAAAAAATCACCATATAGAAAGTACAACTAAGTACTCGTTTCGAGGTGTAGATCTACTATTTTTCCATTCCCATTTGAGGCGTAGATCCATCGGTCTAGAGGAAAGGAGTGCAAAAATTTTAGGCTACACCAATATACATACATATATATGTGTGTGTGTATATATATATGTATATATTTATATACATATATATGTATATATGTATATATACATACATACAATATATATATATATATATATATATATATATATATATATATATATATATATATATATATATATATATATATATATATATATATTTGGTAAGGCACTTGCCTAGAAGGAAAAGCATTAGCAAATATTTTCAATTAGAATGGTGCTCACCAAGAATTAGAAAGGCACTCAAAAAGAAATTAAAAGTTGGTCAAGCAAACTCAAAAATAGAAAAATCATCGAGATGGTACAAAGTATGTGTTAGAATAAATATTTAGTTCTCTTAAGTTCTACTAGGATAGTCTAACTTGAGTTACCACTCTTCCATGAGGTAAGTGAACTCTTAGTTTAGACTAGTTCAAATTTGTTGAATTGTTGTAATCCAATGACTCACATTGATCAACTTTGCTATTTATACAAAGTTGATCCCATGGAATAATCAATTAGTTCTTAATCTTCAGTAATGCTTTGCACATCTACTCGATTGTCTCTCAATACTGTCTTGCAGTATTTTTCTACATGGTACTAGAGCGAGGCTAGATTTTGCATGCGTTCAAGTTTTCATAAGAGCTGGTTCACTTGCCTTGGATAAGTTTTTTTGACTAACTCAGATTTCTTGGAAATTATTTTAGTCATATTTTTTTATCCATAGGCCTTTTTTTCAACAAAAAAATCATTTATTTTGTTGAAAATATTGCCATTTCTTCAAGTTGTGTATGAATCCAAAGCATAGAGGTATATTTTTTTGTGTTGCTACTGACTCTTAGAGCCCTTCCTTCTTATGAATATTCATAGGGATGTCTAAGTCTTTAAGCATGAAGCAATACATTCTATGGCTTTTCCTTGTATTGAGTTAAGTAATCATTTCAAGTGCATTCAAGCCCATATTAAAATAGCTCATATATAAAGTAGCATCCACCTTTACCTTACCGCTTACTCAAGATTATTGTTCACTCTCCATTCATGATGAAATCTAGAAGTCGTTGTTGTCTTGATATCTCATCAAGCTATGCAAATAAATCAAAATGGCCAAATAATTTTACATATTGTGCTCAATTATCGATTAAAGGTTACCCAATGCTAATCACACAGTTTTTTTAAGAATCGTGCTCTTCAAATGACTCCGTTGCTCCTTGAAATATCATGCACAATAAATTATCGACACCCATCATCAACTACACTAAAGCCAAGTACTAAGATTCACGCTCTTCTGGTGACTCCCTTGCCCATTGAAATCTCACACCAATTATTCTCTTCGCACCCATCATCAACTACACTAAAACAAAGTTCTTAATTGCTAGTATTTGTTGGAGCTCGATGACTCGCAATGTTCCCTTTATCCATGTGGAAACTCGGTGCAGCAGTCTATTCATCACTAAAGTTTTCTCTTGTTGCATGACCTTTGAAGCTAGGTGACTCCACCACGTTCACTTGGTGCTATCCAACTTTCATTCACATGGGATACTCAGTTCGGTGCGATAGTCTCTCCCTTTTCGATGATGCAATATATATTCCCTCACATCTAGCTCAAACTCATCACCTACATTTCTCAAATTGCCTCAGTTGAACCTACCTGATTTGGTCGATAAATAAACATCAAGGCAACCATTAGGTATCGTAGATTTTTTTTATACCTTCTTGTTTTGTAGGAAATACTGGAGTATGATCGAACATGAGGATAATCAATTTATGGATGCTTGGTTCCCAAAATCATCTTAGCCCACAATTTCTGCACCTGGTTTGATCAATGCCAGAACATAAAAGCCCATGATGCCATATATATTGGCATTTGTGATGTTGGATATTATCTGTGTAGTTTGCATTGTCGATCGTAGATCGATCATATCCATTGGCGCCATCTACTGCAAGCTCAAAATAAATGAAGAGCTGCCATGCTCACCAAATATAAGAGGTGCAACACCATAGAGTCCCACCCAACCATATTCTATTGATGCACGCCTATCAATTCCTCTCGAAGACTGGTGTTTCTCGGCTATGTAACCTGCACTCTCAATGCTGAAGACAAATATCTACCCATTTTCTAATGTATCTTCTTCTTATAGATGATCTTAAGTCCATTCTGTGAGCTCAAAATTTTTTATTTTCAGAACTATATGTTCTCTTGTATAATTTTGTCTCACTTCCTTGGACTCTTTAAGAAGTCTCATTGTAAAATAAAGTAATAAAAAATAACTTTTTGGGGGGGTATTTTTTGGTGCAACTTTAGCACCATTGTCTTCACTTTGACAAGGGGAGGTTATTGTTGTTTCTTTTGTACACAAGTGTTATTTTTACATTCTCTTTCTGGGTATTTCTAGATTCAAAGAGATAATTATTACTACTGAATTCTACTTATGGGCATGACAGATTATTGGTGAAGTTTTTTTGTGGCACTCTTTTGGCCACTTGATGTTTGTTGCTTGCACCTCATTCCTTGAGAATTTTCTCCATGTTATGGTTACAAACACACTTGAAAATATATCAAATTCAAGCAAGCAAACATAATCAAGCATCTTCTCATAAGGCACCTCATCAATTGGACCAAATATTTTAATAAATTGCCTATGTTCCACGTATCACTCTCCTCAATTACCTATAGTCTCCCTCACGTAAGGGCGGGTCATTGAGAAGTTCAATATAAAGGTCTGGCAAGTTATTCTTATTTCAAATAGCCTATGTTCCACGTATCACTCTCCTCATATACTTATAGTTTCCCTCACGTAAGGGTGGGTATATTGATGAGTTCGATATAACGGTCTGGCTTCTACTACCTTGATTCAACAGGGATTTTTTGCGGGTGTTGATTTCTTGCACCACATTGTTCTCATTGAAGGGGGGTACATCATTATCTTCTCTGAAAGTTTCTAGCAGTTAAAGGGGGGAATATTGGTTCACTACAGTTTTCCTTGGAAAAATGAATACAATTGACCCACTCACCCCTCATAACTATCACACATGGAAACCAAAAATATTAAATCTCATTTCTCAAAAAGGGCTCACACACTTGCTAGAAGAGAAGCAACCTGAATTTGAAAAGGAATATGAAATATTTGTTCATAAAGGGAAGATGTATGAAACAATGGGTATTATAAGCACAAATGTAAATGAAAGCTTATGGTTTCACATTTTAGAATGTAAAACTCCATTTGAGAGTTGGCAGAAACTAAAAAACCTATTTGGTAAAGTGGATCAAATAAGGTCAATGCAACTAGAGGCAGAGTTAACAACATTATCTCCTGAAGACTTCAGCAATATTGTTGACTTTCTCACCAAATTTAAAGAATTCCTCACACAATTAAAAGGCAGTGGCAAGAATAAAACAGAAGAAGAATGCATCTATCTTATTCTTTCTAAGTTAAATGGAGTATTTCAAATTTTTGCAACCACATTTTTGTCTACAAAAGATGCACTTGGTACAAATTTTAAAATGCCCTCTTTAGAGGAGTTTTGTGATAGGCTAACTAGAGAGGAAACAAAACTTGCAAAATATGAGATCTCTCCCTCTTCCTCAAAAGCATTAGTAGCATCCACCTCCACTAAAGAAAAATTCAAAAAGAAATAAAGAGGCCCTATAACTTGTACACATTGCAAAAAGGATGGTCATTTTGTGAACAAATGTTGGAAAAGACTACAAAAACTAGAGGCAACAATGAAGGATCACAAAATAGACATTAATAAGTAGATAGGAAAAGCCTTAAATGTTCAAGGTAAAGCTATAAAAACTTCATCAAAATACTAGGTTCTAGATTTAGGGGCAACTCATCATATGACTTCTTCACATGAGTCATTCACTTCAATCTCCTCAAGCTCAACTTGTAGCATAGAAGTTGGTGATTCATCCTTTATCCCAGTCAAAGAAAAATGTGACATATCCATTGATGGTGGTTATATCAATAATGTTCTCTATGTCCCAAATATAGCTACAAATATTCTCTCCATATATCAGATTTGTACTTCTGCAAAGGGTAAAATAGTTCTATTTTCACCAACAGGAGTTGAGATAAGAGACTTTCAAGAACCACACTCTCTCATAGAAAAAGGAGATATTGATCATAAAACTCACCTATTTCACTTCAATGGATTCAAAAATTTAGATGGGGCCTCCTATTTTGTTGAACATGGAGATCTTGAAAGAAAAATTTGGCATGAAATATTTGGACATCTCAGTTATAGCTATCTAAAGGAGTTGAATACTCATAATATGGTAACAAGGTTGCCAAAAGTCTCATCTATAGATGGAGTATGTCCTGTGTGTGCTCTTGGAAAACAACATCAAGATCCTTTTCACCCAAGTGGTTCTCAAAGAGCCTCATCCCCTCTAGATTTAATCCATAGTGACTTGATGGTCTTCCCCGAGCCTTCTTTCAAAGGAGCAAAATATGCCTTAACCTTCATTGATGATTTTTCAAGAAGAACTTGGGTATACTTTCTAAAATACAAAAGTGATGTTCTATCCCACTTCAAAATATTCAAGGCCTTAGTTGAAAATCAAGCCACTTGCAAAATCAAGCAAATTCGTATAGATAATGGAGGGGAATACTTCAGTAATGAGTTCTCCATATTTCTCTCAACTCATGGCATAATTCATCAACATTTAGTCTCCCATAATCCACATCAAAATGGCATTGCAGAAAGGAAAAATAGAACCTTAAAAGAAATGGCAAAATGTATGCTCCACTCAAGAGATCTTCCAACAGTTTTTTAGGCTGAGGCAATTAACTATGCAAATTATATTCAAAACCACACACCTCATAAATATCTTGGCCATTTGACTCCCGAGGAAGCATGGACTGGCTCAAAACCTGATGTCTCTTTTTTTAAAGTTTTTGGGTGTACTACTTGGGCACACATACCAAAGAAAAATAGGAAGGCTCTAGACAAAAAAATCAAGCAACTCATAATTGTTGGTTATTGTGAGGAAATGAAAGCCTACAGGCTCCTTGATCCCACAAATCATGAGGTTTTTTTCATAGAAATGTTCAATTTTATGAAAAATTCCCTCATAAATATCCTCAATCATCTTCTCCCAACATTAATTCTCTTGAGCCATCTCCAATATTTGAGCCTCAATATAATGAAGATCCCATCCTTGAGATAGATGACCAAAATGAGGATCCTATACTTCAAACTCCAACTCAAAGTCTTACCACACCCATTACTCCTTCCACAATGCCAAAATGGGCCCACACCATAGTTCAAGAGGCCACTCCTTACATCCAAAATATTCCATCATCCAGATTAAGCAACTCCATGGGTTCTTGTCTTGTCTTTCAGTCCATTTCCATAGATCCTCAATCCTTCAAAGAAGCAACTAGTATAAAAGAATGGGATGATGCCATGGAGAATGAATTTTCTTCCTTAATAAAAAACAAAACTTGGGATCTAGTCCCTCTACCTAAAGGAAGAAAATTGGTTCGTTGTAAATGGATTTACATAACTAAGTATGGACCTGATGGAAAAATTGACAAACACAAAGCTCGCTTGGTAGATAAAGGTTTTTCACAAATTGAAGGCATTGATTATTTTGAAACCTTTGCACCAGTTGCAAAAATGGATTCTATTAGGTTGGTACTTGCACTTTTTGCTTCCCAAAAGTGGCCAGTTTTTTAGATGGATGTTAAAATTGCTTTCTTACATGGTGAATTAAAAGAGGAAATATTCATGGAACAACCTGTTGGATTTATTCAAGACTCCTCCCTTGTTTGTAGACTAAGGAAATCTCTCTATGGTCTCAAACAAGCTCCTAGAGCTTGGTATGAAAAAATGGACTCCTTCCTTCTTTCCTCAGGATTTTCTCATTGTGAGTCTGATGCAATAGTCTACATTTGGAGAGATGAAGAAAACATCACCATAATTATTCTCTATGTTGATGATCTACTACTCACTGGTAGTGCCATTTCTCACATCCAAACTATCAAAGAATCCCTTTCTAAGAAATTTTAGATGGCTGATCTGGGTTTAGCTCATTACTTCCTTGGGTTTCTAGATAAATAAAATAGATGTAATAATTTCATTGTGTCAATATAAATATACTCTAGATTTTCTTCAACGGTTTAAGATGAATGATTTCAAGCCTTCTTCCACACCCTTTCAGTCTAGAGTCACTCTAACTACTTCCTGCAAGTCCCCTCAATGTGATGCTACTCTCTACAAATAGCTTGTAGGAAGTCTATTATACCTCACTCATACTTGCCTCGATATTTCATATGTTATTGGCTTAATATCTAGATTCTCACATCAACCTCATTTCAGCCATTGGAAAGCAGCAAAGAGAATCCTCCGCTACTTGCAGGGAACTACTCACTTTGGGTTCTTATGAGGGAGAATCCATGGATATCATTGGTTACACAGATTATAATTGGGTAGGTTCATTTGAAGATATATGTTCCACCTCTGGCTATGTTTTTTGTCTTGGTTCTTCACCTATTGCTTGGTCATGCAAAAAACAACAAGCAATAGCACTATCATCTATAGAGGCAGAATACATGGCAGCAATTTTTGCCAGTCAAGAAGCTCTTTGGCTTCATTAGATAATGAGGGAATTTATTTTTTTTTCATGACCAACCTATTACCATTTGGTGTGACAGTCAGAGCACAATTCATATAGATCACAATCCAGTTGAGAATCAATGCACCAAGCACATTAAGATTCACATGCACTTCATTCAACAACATATTCAACAAGGTGATCTAAGCCTAGAGTTTATTCCCACAAAAAATCAAATTGCAGACATCTTCACCAAGTCCTTTGCTTCTCCACGTTACATTAAGTTGTAAGAGAAACTTGGGATAAGGCAGTTGCATTTGAAGGGTGCACATAGGTTTTCCACTCTCCACTCTTCTTCTTCGTCTTCTTCTTATTCTTATTTGAAGATGGTTTTTTCCCATGTGGTTTTTTCACATCTCTCCAAAATGTAAGTTCATTGTACATGAGCACCTAATAAGGCATTGTTGTTGGGACTCATATCCTGTTGTTACTTTATCCCCTAGTATCACTTAAGGGTGTGTGTTAGAATAAATATTTAGTTCTCTTAAGTTCTACTAGGATAGTCTAACTTGAGTTACCACTCTTCCATGAGGTAAGTGAACTCTTAGTTTAGACTAGTTTAGATTTATTGAATTTTTGTAATCCAACGGCTCACATTGATCAAATTTGCTATTTATATAAATTTTATCCCATAGAATAATCAATTAGTTCTTAATATTCAGTAATGTTTTGCACATCTACTCGATTGTCTCTCAATACTGTCTTGCAGTATTTTTCTACAGTATGTTGAAATATTCACAACTTGGACACTCCTTTTGTACACAAGCAATACATACAATAATTTACTTAGTCAATTAAGCTCCTATTTTATAACATGACCATATTAATCTAGAATAACCATGGAGTGGAAACAAACCATTAATCTCTTATATTTGGGTTTTTAGTTGCACAATATACATGCACATTCCAAAAGAGCAAAGACATAAACTAGATAAAAAACTCAACAATCCATCTTATTAGGCTACAATGATGAATCAAAAGTTTAAAAAATATTTGATCTAGTTTCAATAAAAGTACTTTTTAGTTATGATGTTGTCTTTGATGAAGAAGGAAAATCATCTTCATCTCCATCACAAGAAAATTCATCTAACTTAGCTCTAGTAATGATTAAAAGTGATGAAGAAATTACAAATGAAAAATAAACTAGTGATGAAGAATATCTATCCACTCCACCACAACACATGAGGAGAATGCCTAAGTTGTACACTAGTACAATGAAATCATATGGGATAGATGGAATTCCAAACATCTCTTCTACAAGATCAAAAACTCAAAGTATGACTCACAATGCATAAAATATGGCTCTAATGAGTATATTTTATTCATCCACAATACATGAATCCCTTTAGTCCATTGCTTGGAAAAAATTTAAGCACATTAAATATCAAGCACTATTGAGAAACAAAACTTAGAATGTTGTTGATATTCCACCAAAGAAAAAGGCTATTCGATGCAAATGGGTTTCCAAAATTAAATATAAATCATATGGTAGTATTGATAAATTATTGATAAATACAAAGCAAGAATTCTACTAAAGAGACATGCACAAAAGAAAGACATATATTATGAAGAATAATTTTACCCCCACAACAAAAATAAAACCCATCAAAATCATTTTTGCTCTAACTACACAATCTCGATGGAGAATTCATAAAATGGACATGAAAAGTATCTTTCTCAATGGAGACTTAAGAGTATAATTTTATATGACTCAACTAGAAGGATTCATCATACCTATAAAAGAAACAAAGGTATGCAAATTAATAAAATCTCTTTATGGTCTCAAACGAGCTCCTCAGGAATGGTATATAAAGATAGATGAAAATTTTGGAAAGCATGGTTTTAAAAGCAATCCTTATGGTCCAAGTCTATATCACAAAGATCAAGGGGGATATTGTATTCATAAATATTTATGTAGATAATTTGGTCATCACAAAAAGGTTTGAAAGTATGATTCTATCTGTAAAATAAGACTTGAAAAAATATTTTAACATCATTGATATCGGGTTATTATACTACTACCTAGGATTAGAGGTAGAGGAGAACCAACATCACAAAATTGTTTTACAAAGCAAATATACCAAGAATATTCATGAGAATTATCACATGAAATATTGTAAGCATATAAAAAATCCTATGGAATCAGGTTTACAACTCTCATGTTTTGATTACTCTCCTCCGATAAATGTGATATTGTATCGATAATTATTTGGAAGTCTCATATACCTAACCTAGACAAGACCAAATATTTGGTTTTATATTGAGTTATCTCTCATGCTTCATGTAGGAACCAAATATGACACATTAGAAGGTAATAAAGAGAATTCTAAGATATATATAAGGCACTATTTAGTATGGTTTTGAATTCAAAAGGAGTAATCAATTCTACTTGATAGATTATATAGATGTAGATTATGTAAGTTGCATTAATGGCCAAAAATCCACCTTTGGATATGTGTTATTTCTAGAGCCTACACCTATCTAATGGTAAAGCAAGAAACAAAAATTAGTTGCTTGATCTTCCAATGAAACAAAATATCATGTAACAAGAGGAATTATCTATGAATAAATATGGCTAAAACATATATTGACAAATATGGAAGTACCACAAGATAAATATACAATCATGCATTGCAACAATCAAGGAGTACTAAAACTTGTCCATAATCCAATTTTCCATGAAAGTACCAAGCACCTTGACATGGAGTGTCATCCATGAACATGTTCAACAATGGAACATCCAACTCAAATTTTGTCCAACTCAAGTATAATGAGTGAACATCTTTACCAAACCAATGGGACAAGTCAAATTTTAAGAATTCCAAAGTTTCCTCTATAAGAATATGATGTAATAATGGTGGAATGTTAGGAGTTATTACATCATGTATAATGTGAATATAAGTTGAGTAACTACTCAACACATGGTTTGTAAGGTTTACTGGGTAACAAGGGTAGTTGTAGGTAGTTGTGCCATGTTTAGGCAACCGTTGTATTAAATACCTTTTCACTTTCATAATGAAATTCACTTGTAGCATTAATATATAATAAAAATTATATGAGATTTTTAAGAAGGTTCCTACTACTAAAGTAAGTTGCTTGGAATTAGAGTTTTCTTCTCTTAAATTAGTTGAATTTGATAACATTGAGGACTATATTATGAGATTCATGGTTTTGAGAGTAGACATTGCATATTCTACAGGAAAAAAGAAAGATGATGTAGAATGTGTTAAGACTATCCTTGACAATATCTCCCCATCCTTTCAAATGTTGAACTTGATGGTTCATATGATTCCTAGGTTCTTGGAATCTTAGAAGACTCTTACTCTTGACTAGTTATTTTCTATCTTAATTCACTTTCAAGCTGTAGTTTAGAATTATGGTGGAATTTCATAAATATAGGCTTATGAAAAGGAATTCAAATCTAAGAAGGATAAACCCAAGGGACCAAGGTCCAACTTAATTCTTCAAAGAAAATGAATACCACTTACAAATATTGTAAGAGGGAGGGACATCTAACAAATAATTGCTTGCTAATGTTATTCTTAAAGTTATGTGGACATCTTCTAAATGATGAGGGAGTTTTAGATGGATATTCCTCAATTGTAGAGGCCCACTAAAGCAACCATTATGGTGAAAAGATATTATTATCACTATTGTATTCTCTTCTTTTCCCCTTAGTTCATATTATAGAGTGTCTTAAAATTATAATATGCTTCATGGTCAAGATTTGATATTGTGTGATGCATTGGATAGGCCTAAGGGAATTTAATTTTATAATGTATTTATTATTTTTATAATATTTTATTATTTAATCCCAATGGGCCTTGGTTAATCTTGTTATGGTTAAACCCTTTTATAAATTATAATTAACCTAAATCACACTTATTATGTTAGCTTAGGTTAAACCTTATGATATTTTTGGGATTTTGATATTCCTATAAATACCCCTTCACACTCATCATTTCTCATAAGAGTGTTGTGTAATATTTTCTATGGATATAGTTATTATTTATGGTGCCTATGGGTTCCAACCAAATCTCTCTCTCTTTCATCCTTCTCTTGCATTTTGTATAATATTTGAGTGAATGTTTTACATCCATTTGTTTTTGGAAAATATTGTGAATTTCAACATGGCATTAGAGTGGGCATGGAATGGAATCACTAGGTCACATAGAAATATGGTCCAATGACTCCAAAATTTATTTTGAATATTAGAATATTTTTATCGAAATATCTTCATTAAGATTCTATCTCTAGATACATTTTCTTGAGAAAATATTAAAAAATCTTAGTTTTTCTTTTTAAAATGCCCTTCAAAGAGTTTATTTTCTACCTACCATTGAATTAAGGATTTCTTTCCAAAATTTAAATTTTCAAATTTTAAACAAAGGAATTTATTTAAGACTCCTTTCGAACTTATGTGAGGGATTTGGATGCACTATGTGTTACCTCAATATGAATATGTTATATCCTATACTATGTTTTATGTGTTTACTAGCAAACACCTAGGGGTTCAAGTTGTATACCTAATAATTTAAATAAATATTTAAAGAAAACAATTAAGGATATGCAAGAGTATAAGGGATGCAGACAAACAAATTTTAAGCCATGTGTCTTTTTCAATTCAAATTATTACAAGGAAAAGTATATGATATTTTATCTCTAGGTAAAATAAGAAACTAATGTAAGCATACAAGACTAACCTAAAATGCAGCTACATGCTTTCTATTTTCTTGGCTAAATCATTTTGATAGAGTAAATCTAACTAAACATGATGTCTTTCCCTTCAATAAATATGGTATAAAAATTAGAGAACAAAACAAAAGCACAGAGGTCAAACAACAGACATTGAGCTACAAAGATTAAGTAGAGAAAAATTAGGAACCAAAGTACTCGGTTTTTCCTCATAGGCAAATGTGATACCCAGCTACAAATATATTGCCTATAGCTTAGGTGATGTTTATGTCCCTTAGGTGGTGCAAATTTTGAACCTATAAAAAAATACCACAAAGGAAAATATGAGAGTAGAGGCATTTTCCAAGCTTGAGGGAGAGTGAAAACTTCCTCAGATGATAGGTCATACCCCTTGATCACTTAATAAATTTTCCAAAAATTGCATGAAACATGAGATAAGTGTACTGATGACATTTGCACCTCCTATTGCAATTAGGAAACACAAATGATTTTAGCATAGAATTATAAAGAGTAGATGTAATATATATAAGGTTTATGCAAAAGTAAAATTCAATATGCCCCTTTAGATAGAGAATGCTCCTAATTTATTATAGAAATACAATAGAAATAATTCCTATAAAATAAAATAATGATGATGTATAAATGCAAGGACCAAAAGAAAAGGGAATGATAATTGTATTACATTGGTACAAGGACAAGAAGATGCTAGAAATAGAGGATCAAAAGGATCAAGCATAAAAGGGATGGGAGGACAACCTTTTAAGGAAAATGCACTACTCGATTATAATCAGGTGACACAAATGCCTTAGGTCAAGAATTAGGTAGATGGAAGGAAAGGAAACCAGGTTTGTGGGTGGCTATAGGAAAAATGTGCTTTATCTAAGGGAGAAAAAGTGATCAAGTGAAAATTATGAAGAAAATAACTCAAGGAGGCAAATGCACTGCTTGACTATAGTCTGGTAGTGCAAATATCTTGGAGAAGGTATAAGGTAGAGAGAAGAAAAAAGAAATATGGCTACAAATAGTTAAAAGAAAATACTATCTAGAGGGGTAAGGAACCTTGTTACCCTTCAAATATAGTATGAAACCAAATCTTAAAATTCTAAATAACAATGCAACATATAGTAATGAACTTAGTAAATTAATACCCAGGTGTTGTAGGTGAGTTGGAGAGGAGAGGGCAATCCTCCAAGGGAGGTCCTAGGTTCGAATATCCACCCTACCAAAAAGTTGAATTGGGTACCCAAAATCCAATTGATAATGTTGGTGCGGGTAGGGCCGGGCACGACTCCTGGGTGACTTTGATGGTGTAGAACCCCCTAGTCATGGTCTCTTAGACCAAGGCGGCCCTGAAAGGGGTTTTTTGCTAAAAAAAAAAAACTTAGTAAATTAAAGGGGAATGCAAAAAATCTTGTTATAAACATTGAACCAAAGCTATAAAAAGTCTTAACCAATTGTATATGATAGAAATGAAATTCAAACTACATAAAACACATAAGGGAGGAAAACCCTAAGAGCAAAGAATAAGGGAAAATAACACAACCCAATATTAGTGGTGTGCCTCCTTGTAGCTACTAGTAGATACTTTACCCCTTTCTTATACATGTTGGTTGATGGTCCTTTCTTTTATTGCTCTATTATATTTGATACGATGCTTATGGCCAATACAAAGGAGATGACCAAAACTATGATTCTAAAGCTAAATTGATAATAGGTAGTTATGAAAGCTCAAAAAATAGTAGTAAAGTGTTACCAGTAGAAAATATTATATCTTTGGCCCTATCCAAGGGGCTTCTTTATAGATTTCTTAGGGGGTTTCTTAGAGGGAAGTTTCTAGATGTTCAAATGTTCAATGGAAATAAGGCATGGAAAAGGGACAAACATGCATGATCATGGAAGATATTGGAGGCATGCTACTAAGATTTTGCTTATGCCAAAGCATTTATCTTGCTTACATTTATGCTATAGCACAAATGCAACTAGTACATTTGCTAATTGACCATTGAAAATTGAATTTGGAAAAGAGGCAAATGGTCAGGTTTTGTATTTATGTTACCCAAGCACATTTACACTGCCCAAGTCCAACAAAAATAAATGCTTGATATCCAATGCAAATATAGTAGGAAAAAATACTTCTTGGATGATGCAAATATATTTGGAAGGTAATTACCCAAATGTTGGTCATAGACCAAATTAGACTAGTTTGGTTAGCTATAGGATTAGTTGATAGGAGGCATTATTGTTCAAGTGCACAAAATTGGATATCTAAATTTTGCTACTTTTTGATGCATTTATTGTATGATATATGCATTAAAAAAATAAATTAAAATGCACTAATTTTATGGTAGGAATGATTATCACTACTTAGGTTTGTTAGATTAATACAATGGTTGCAAAAAGAGGTGATGCTAAAAATTACACGTTTAGGTGTCGTTAATGCTCGTATGCCCGAGGGGTGTCCCGTCAAGTTTTGGAGGAAATTTTGATTTTTCTAGAACTCTTGATAAGCCCAAGAGTATGTGTTGTGATTAGAAGGAAATATGGTGAAGATGATAAAAATTCAACCAAGTAGATCAAGGGGGTTAATAGGGCAAGGGGGTAAAAATAAATTCATTTTCATTGTGTTTAGTTGTGAAATGAGAGCTCTAAGTGCTATTTGGAGGTCACATGTTTTATGGCAATTATAGGGAAATTTACGGATCATATAGATGTTATGAAAGCACCACCAATAGCACTAGGAGCCACTTGTAAGGTATGCATCTAAAATCATATCTTTAAATTTAATTTTTTTCTTATAAAATAAATTTTGAATTCTACTTGCTTGTGCTAGTGCAAATGTCAGTGGCCAACGTACTTGTACCAGTGTATTTGAAGCAAAGCATGTAATCATTAGGAAATGTAAATGCAATTGATGAAACATTTATTATATAGCACAAATGTATTTTTATTGAATAAATATTAGTTGATATATTTGCACAATGGTGATGCAAATGCTTGGTGGTGCAGTTGTCATTGAGTGGAACAATTGTGCTAGAGGGGTGAAGGATAGGTTTTAGGTATTGGTAGATGTTGTAGGGTATAATGTGATAGGTTGTTTCTATTTTTGTAGGTTCACTATAACATTTTAAAATGTCAATAGTGGTAGCCTTATGCTTTGGATAGCATTATGGGTTTCCTAGATGTAGATGATTATGCATCTTTTATCGTAGTAGGGTTGTACCACAACACTAATGCCTAAGCGTTTGATTGGGAATTATTGATGATGCTAGTAACACATTGGTTTTTAGAGACCAACACCTTTTATCTCCATATGGGGGAGATAACATTAACATTGGAGGATGTTTGGCACACTCTTTGGGTACCAATTAGGGGAGATCCTATGTAGGTGGTATAAGATTGATGGTAGGGCATGTAGCTATTGATAGAATATAAAACTTATCCTAGGTTAGGTTAGGTCTTGATGTCAATGCCACTTTATAAATATATTTGGATAGAATAATAGTACTCTTGAGCTTGCTAGTGATATGGATGTTTATTGATAACTTGAGTAGAATGGTTTTGTATTGGTCCTAGGGAGAAATGATGCTCATGATAAGGGACCACCAGATAGTTTCTTATTAGAGCTCTTTTATATTGGAAAATTTATATTAGAACTTGTATAGTATGGTTTACTAATAGGGTAGAATTTTGGTCTATTGTAGCTTACTCTAGGTGTGGGCATGGGAGTATATGGCCATTATGTGATCATTGGGTTTACCAAGTGCCATAGCGAAGGGTGAGTTTCCATTAGCCTATTGATGGGATCAATATTTTGAATGCCATGAGTGGGGGCCAAGGAGAGGGTCATTAGAAGTAACTCATCAAGAAATGGATAACTTGACACTTTATGAAATCATATGGAACCCATGATAGAGACATCCTATATGGGGGGAGGACCTTTATCAGTTGGCCTATGTTAGAAGAGTTACGTGGATGGTGGGGCATCATGAGTAGAGGGAACTACATCAATATGATAGAGTTATTAGGTAGTTTAGAGTGTAGTAGGGGATCCTTGATGGACCAATATGGTATAGTCACTCCATGTAGGATATTGAGTTCAGTGGGTCACTAGATCTATATGGCTTTATAGAGGTAAGTGAGGATGACTAGTTGGTGTCAGGACTAGACCATGATAATTTTGGGACAACCATTGACTATGGGAGGTGGTATAAAAGTATGTGACTAACCAAATTTATAGTAGGGGCTAGAGTACAATAGACGAGTCCAATAGACATCCATATTTTGTGGGTATTGAGATAGGTCTGGTAGTGGAGGCAGGAGAGATATACAATTGTGGGTGGGGATTTTGGGTCTGGTGTAGAGTTTCCAGTGAGAGTGGAGCCCTTAATATCCCTACCACTAGTGTTTATAGCTATAATAAAAGAAATACTAAGTCTATTGATGGAGGAGGATACAATTATAAAACTATTAGCCTTATTACAACATATAGATATTTTGACAACCGAGGTTATAGATCTAAATGGAGAGGTATCCAACATAGAGACATATAGAGGGTAGAGGGGGATGATAGGTAGGATGATGTGGTTGGGTTACAATAGGAGATAACCTCCCTTAGATAGGAGATACCAATTAGTGGCCTAGGTATCGATGATCTAGTAGGAGAGAGATCAAGTGGTGGCTCAAATTTAGTAGCTAACTAAAGATCATGATGCAACATTGGAATAGACATCCATAGTAGAATCAATAGGGTATAACATGGTTCATATGCTACTGATATAGTTGTCATAAGTATAGGAATGAGTGATACATATAGAGAGGTAGCTATATATGGCATTGGAAGAGTTATAGGATGCTCAATAAAATCTACATGTTGAGATAAAGTAGTCTACCCATTATCAGTATACCTACTATAGAGCAATACCTTTCAACTAGAGGATACCATACCCTATATGATTGGAGACATAATCTAGATCACATCCTATGAGTACGTGTTGTCATAGGTCTATCTAGATACAACCAATGATGAGCACCAAAAGTGCTCATTTTATTTACATTTGTGAGGGCACTATACTGGTATAATTAACAATAGAGATGTATTTTTGTATAACTATTGTGTATGATTAATGATAAAATGTGGTATTTATACTTGATCGGTGTTTTTAGTTGAATGTGTGTGTAGCTACAGGTTTTTTATCATTATTTTATAATTCTAAGTCAAGGTCCTATACCTAGCATTACGTGAATGAATTATTATTTTGAAGGAATGAAGATGCTATAAAGGTGATTTCAATGAGTGGATAAGACACATATATCTTTCCTAGGGTAGGTTTCCTACTTACCACAAGGAAGAGGTGCCTATGCCCTAAGCATAGGAAGGTGCCTACACCTCAAGTTTAGGTAAAGCACCTACTCCCCATAAGGAAAGGTGCCTCCACATTGAGTTCAAGTAGGCATCCACATCTCGTTGCTTGAGGAAGGTATCTACACTACCAATATTATAGCACCTACATCTTGTAGAGTTTAGCATGTGCATGCACCCAACCAAAAGGTATGGCATATACATCCCACCGATGTGGCATCTAACCTCAACATAAATACTATGCCTACTTTCTAGCAAAAAGCACATACACCTTGACTACTAGATGTTGATCATTGACCATGCAATTTCCAAGAAAATTATAAAAGCTATTTTCATGTTCCATAGAAGCATCGTTCTCAACCACAAACACTCAATTTCACAAAACAACTCCCTATATTTGGTGAAGGACATAACTGCACTCACAACCATTATACCAGAATAGTTGCATAGGATTTATTTAGATTTTTCCATTGCATGTTGTTGTAATAGGCATTGTCTATGAGTTGTATAAAATGTAGAGAAACCCTAGAAGAAAAATCCTTAATCACTAGATATATTTTTATTTTACGAATGCATTGTAATTATTTTTTATCAATTGAAATCTTGAGATATTTGGTGGATTAAGAGGGTTTTCATGAGCATCTAGTCAAGCGGATCATCTATGGGAGCTCAGGCCCACTCCAGGTAGTAATCATCCCCTATTTCTTTTATTATTTTATTTCTAGTTTTGTGTGGATGTGTTTTATTTATTTAAGTGTGCAGTTTTTTTATTTTCCACATGTAGTTTATTTATTTTCATAAATTTGATTCATTTTTTATTTCAGTTAGTTTTTATCTGTGACTATGATTAATTAAGTGTTTTATATGCATACATTTATTTTTCTACATTCTTATTTGCTTTGATTAAAATATTTAATTTTTCCTGAGTTTAGTTGAACTGAAATCATACAAAAAAACATTCCCCCACCAAACCGTTAGGTGTAGAGGAACTCATCCCCCACACTACAGGCATATACTGTGCATAGGTACTCACAAGCTTATGATCCCTCCAGATTGACATAAGTAGACATGGCTTGACCAAATTCAAAAACACCATTTTTGCCTATAATTTTGGCACCGTTGCCAAAGAGTGCCCAAACTATAGTGTTTAGGGTCCACAGGTCAGTTAGCCTAAAAGTGCACATTCAGACTACCTTACCCGTAGATCCTCTACCTGAAATACATGAGTCCATAAAGACTAATAGGACCTAATGGATGTTTTATTAGAATAATAGAATTTACCTCAAAAACACAAGCTCAAAATATTCTAGAAATACCTTTAGAAGAGTCTGAAATATTCCTCGAAGAAGAATAATCCCTTCCACCTGAGTAATCCTGGCACAATAATCAACTATACATAATATCTAGTGGATCAAACCACAGTCATAGCTAGTTTGAAGATTTATTGAATACTCGTAGGTGGAAAGCACTTGAAGAGGGGACTATATCAGACTTTGATTTAGGAATATTATTGGAGGATAAGAAAAATGAGTGTGATGCCTTATTAGCTACTTTAAAAGCAACCAATTTAGAAACTGCATCACATGTAACCAAAAAAATGGTTTGAAATGATGAAGCTTCCATCAGTTTTGAATTTCCAATTGAAGAATCCATAGGAGAAGAAAAAATAAAAAATAATTCTCCTACACACCTCCCTACATTTAGAGGACTACAAATAGAGGAACATGTTAGTTTTTGATGAATGAGCACTGGAGATAACAATCACAAGATGTAGAATAATATGAAAGAAACTAAATCTGCTAGATGAATAAAATATGTTGTAAATAGAAATCATATAAAATATGATAATGTCACTATGGAGTAAATGAACACTCCATTAATAAAGCTATCGAACTACATTACACCCATAACCAATGTATGGTGAAGTACACAGAACTATACTATCCCCTAAGCTACATTATCTGACTATGTCCCCCGAATCTCTATTTATATATAACAATGAGGCCTTTCTTATATAGAAACACAAGTTCCTTGGCAACACTCTACCTAGTTGTGCAAGGGGCAACTTGCACATATACAACTCGCACATTGACACATGCATTTTTTACATTGCATGAAGTAACTAGATAACTTGCACATAAATTAATCTAAGTATGTAACTTGGAAGATGTATTTACATAATAGAAATGATGGAATAGACTCTATTTCTAACACCCCTCTGTATTACATTATTTGGGTATTGAAGAATTTAGTCTTCAATATGGATCTTCTTCATCATCTTTAGCTTGATCTTCATAGTCTTCCTCTACATTCTTTGTAACATGTTAGAGCAAATAGTTAGTGTCTCTATAGTATGTTACATTTACCAATAGAGCTTTCAATTCATAGTTATTAGTGGGTTCTTCTAGTTCTTCAATTTCTTCTATCCTCTGAACCAGGTGGCTTTTTTATTTCTCTTCTGATATTCTAGTTGAGGATAATTGGTAGGTTTTTGAAATTGCTGCTGATGAGGGTTTCTTTGATATTATTGAGGCTAAAATTGATTTTCGTGGTTCCAATTTTTGGGATTGTATTTGCAATAGCTAGTATTGTGACCTTTCTTTCTACATATATGATAATACCATGTTTTCCATCCTCTTTCTGAACAAGCAATATTTACCTATGGATTATGTTTTGATGCCAATGCAATGTTAGTCATATCATATTTCACAATATTTTCTACTTCATATTATTGAAGTATATTGACTAAATCATCAAAAGAAGTAACTTTACTTAATTCTTGTAAAGATGTTACCAAATGCTTATAGTTTTCTGGAAGTGCTATCATGGTTACTTGAGTAAGAATTTCATCTTTAAATGTTTCTCCTAAGGTCAACAATTTCCCTTTAATATATGCTACCTTCCTTAGGAACAGTTCTATGCTTTCTCCTTCTCCACTATTCATTTTTAATGAATGAAGCTGATTTTGGAGAAGAAGAATAGTTACCTTATTATTTCCTTAAAATATTTTCTCTAGGCTTATACATGCATTTGAAGATGTTTTGGATGAACTGAAATATGGTTGAATCTCATCAGTGATAACAAAAGTTATTATCATTAAATACTTTGAATCATTTTTTTCAAACTTTAGGATTTTATTTTCACCTGTGGTAGGTCTCTATGTTTTCCCCTTGAAAACATCCAAAAAAAATTCATATATTAAGATTGATTTCACTTTATTTTTCCAAGAAAAATAATTAGGGCCCTTGATAAGTAGAGATTCTGCTAGAAAGAATTTGTTTTATGCTATTTGAAATATTCCTAGTATCAAACCTTATATTTGTAGGCTTCCTTATATCTCCCTAGTGATGAGAGTATGATATAGTACTTTTGTAAAAATATAGTTCAATTATAGTTGATTTTGTACAAATTTTTTAAATATCAAAAATCAACTTCTTAACACCTTATTACTCCTAATTTAACTAAGCACTTTTCAAAATTTTAAGTGAATAACATAAGCTTATACTGAGATAGGGGGTGAACAACATAAGATCAAATTTTACTTTTCTTTCCCAAACAATATTATCTAATGTTATCAATTGAAATATCAATAGCAATAACAAAGCAATGCATAAATCATCACACACATGAGAGACACAAATTTAACATGGTTCACCCAATGTGGGTTACATCCATGAAGAAAATATTTCTTCTAAATTTTCTCAAAAAATATCTTGGGAATCAATTCCCTATTACAATGTTTATGGACCTTTGTCCAAAGGAGAACTCAATCCCTTTTACTCTAGTTTTTGGATCTCTCTCCACAGGAGAACTCTATTCCATTTGCCCTGGTTTGTGGATATCTCTCCACATGAGAACTCTATCCCCTTTGCTCTAGTTTGTGGATCTCTCTCCATAGGAGAACTCTATCCTCTTTGCTCTGGTATTCTCCAAAGTCTTATCTCAACTCTATCTTAAATATACAACAAACCCCATCACAAGGCTAGCACAAATCTACTCTAATTCTACTCATAAATTTCTACCTCAAATCTACACCAACCCTAATTACAATGCTAGCACAAATATACTCCAAATCCGCTCAAAAATATCTGTCTCAAATATGCACTAAACCTCGTTACAAGGTTAACACAAATCTACTCTAACTCTTCTCACAAATCTATCCAAATCTGCACACATTACATGCACAAATATGCTTCAATTCTTACCTCAATTTTTTTCAACTCTGTCCCAAGTATTCTCACAAGACTTGCTCAAATCTACCTCAATGCTACTTCAAATCTTCTCACAAGACTTTCTCAAGTCTGTCTCAATGCTGCTTGAAGTCTTCTCACAAGACTTACTCAAATATACCTTCAAGCCTTCTCAAAAGACTTTCTCAAATCTTCCTCAAACCTATTTCAAGTATTCTCACAAGACTTGCTCAATTCTGGCTTCAAGCCTTCTCAAAAGACTTGCTCAAATCTACCTCAAACTTGTTTCAAGTCTTCTCACAAGACTTGCTCAAAACACATGCTCAAAAATTGCTCAAAGTATATACTCAATTTTCTCATCAAAAAATCTTCTCCAAATCATGCATACAAAATAATGTTCATCTATTTCCATATCTTGCATAATAGTGCTACCAAGTGCTTTGTCTAATATTCAATGTGATTTCTTTAACTTGAAGCATTTTAGACATATTCTACCCAGATTTATTTTAACCTCTAGAAAATATAAGAATGATATGTACTATAAAATACCCAATATGTTCTTCACATTCATAAATATTGCTTTCATATAATCCAATCTCTACCTCTTGAAAAATTCCTTTCAAATCAAATCAAACTGGTGTATAACTTTGCTTCACAAAATTGGTCTATCTTTCTTGCAAATCTGCTTTCAAGGATCAAACAAAAATAATGCACAAATTTTCTTAAAAATATTGATCTCAAACACTTCACAATTACTTTCAATGTCTTTCAAACCACTTCTCAAAATGTTTCACAATGATGTACAAACTTGGTATCAATCCTAGCACAAGTACTTCCACTCTCTTTCAACAATGAAGTACAAACCATGTAGCACAACATGTTTCACAAACCCTAGCTCAAGTGTATCCAATCTCATTCAACAATGGAGTTCAAACAATGAAGCACAAATCCTATCTCAAATATTTCCAACAATGCACATGAACTCAATCCTTATATCTCCTCCTTATAACATCAAAAGATATGCCCAACTAAAAACCTCAAATAAAGAGTAATTTTCTCATACATCTTAGTTTGCTTTGATGAAGAAGTGTCCTCAAGAACCTGTTTAAACAAAAACCAATTTTTCTTGTGCCACTTCAAGGATTAGATAGCAAAGTACTTTCTCAAAATTTCCTCATGAAATTTCTTCTCAAAAATATGTGCACAATGAAATATAAAAATGATGCTCTATGACCCTTATTTTGTTATTAAATATGAAGCATTAACACTCAAAAAAACCTCTCATATTCTCCTTTCACCATGTAATAATCATAATAAAATACCAAGCCACTATCACACCTTATTACTTTTATTCTTGCAAAATAATATTCAACACAACAAGGCACAAATTACACACATGAAATTGCCATATACACCTTATACCTCCTACTTGAAATAAAATATTTCAATCCACTTCAAACTTCCAACATGAATATTATAACATTACTTTATTTTATGCACCACACATAGCACTAACAATATGAATTATAAACTCCATGTTGTCCCCCTTTTTAATTCAAAAATTAAAAACAAAATGATGGCCTTATGACTCCCTAAGCAAGCACATACCTTAGACTTTGGCAAATATTTATTTCAAAAAATTATGCCCACTTTGTTGTCGCCACCACAATTTGAAGATACGTCCCTTTCTAGCTTGTGCCCTAGTGCTTAGCTAGGCCACCACATGGGCTAGCCACCCACATAGAACTCAAAGTACACGCACTCCATATTATGCATGATTTTCGATGTGAAAACCTTCATGAACAAAAACTCTATCACACTGCCTTCGTTGGGTCTCAAACTTGAGACCTTTTGTTAGGACCCTCCTAACATATCCTAATACTTATATTATTTATTAATTATATTTTAGGGTCACAACCCTTCACTCTTACAACTATTAGACTAGGTATTTAAATGCAATCCAAATATGATAATAAGGCATCATCGAAAAAATATATGAATTAAGTCTATTGTGGGTTTTTCTACCTTACAATAAAAAAATGATTCAATATAAAAACGATTCCTCCTTCCACCCTATTTAGTTTCATACCATCTAGATCAGAGCTAGATCAAGGAGCAAATTCACCATTAAAAATTTTTCCCACCGCACATTTCAGCCAGTCCACATTCACGAGGACGCAAACAACATTCACACTTCACGGATCCGTGTCATAATCCTCGCAAAAAATTAAAACTTCTCCTAAGGTATGAATTAAGTTGTCTTACACCCAAATTGCTCGACCTTTCGTGTGGTGACCGGTGGCTATTTTTAAAAGCTAAAATCTTCAATGCAGCATCAAGGTTTTTGACATCCGAAATGCAAAGGAATTTTTTTTTTTTTTTAAGGACTAAAGTCCCACATTTGCGGTGCTACGTCTTTGTAGCACTTTATAAGTGCCAAAAGGCACAAGGAAGAATGTGACTTTGGTCACGCCTCCCCCATACCTCATGCGAACAACAACTACCCAATTCTTCCTTGAAAGTTGCACTACCCGTTGACTCCTCGTGTTCCTAGCTGCCACCCCTATGCCTCAATCGCCTGCTACTGCCCTGCCAGTCTGTCTTCCCGCTTGCCACCCTATCAGTCTTCCTTCCGCCTACCACCGTACCGACCTCCGTGTGCTCTCAACCTTGATGCCTTTACAAGCTACTTGTTAAATAACAGAGAGCACCAAATTCAAAAAGTTGATAGGGCATTGCCCACCAATTTTTTTTATTTTTATTTTCTCACCTATACCAATTCATATTGATCGTTACCTACACCAACCGCAATGGCTGAAGGACGACGATCACTAGATTCCATTCATGAGAAACACGAAAGGCTCACTAAAGAAGTTCAATAGGAAAGAGAGGAGAATACCCGTAACACAAGATAACTCTTCGAGAAAATATTTGCAATGGATGTTAAACTTGATGCCATCAGTCAAAATCAGGCAACAACACATGCAAATTCAACCAAAAATGGGTCATCAAACCGAGCAATGTTAGGAGGTCCACAAACTTCCATTCTACCATGGACGACCAAATTAGACTTACCAAAATTTGAAGGAAGGGACCCTACAAACTGGATCTACCGAGCAGAGCAATATTTCTCACTAAATCAAATTCCAAAAATGCAAAAAGTGCATATTGCATCCTTCCACTTGGAAAACGACGCCATCCAATGGTACCAATGGTTCAAGAAAACTAATGGCACTCCGACGTGGTCAACCTTTACACAGAATCTATTAGTGCGATTTGGCCCTAGCAAATTTCAAATCTTTACAGGGGTCCTCACTAAATTATGCCAAACCACTTCGGTAAGCGAATACCAAGCCGAATTTGAAAGGCTAGCTAATCAAACATCTGGATTAGACGCTGCCTTATTTCAAATGTTTTGTCAACAGATTAAAAGAAGAAATTCAAATAGAGGTGCAAATGTATAACCCTGCAAACATGTTAGATACCATCGGCTTGGCGAAATTAGCGAAGGATAAAATCAAGGCACAGAATCTGTTCACAAAACAAACTTGGGGGAAACCATCAAACACTTATGCCAACCCCAAACCAATGCAAAATGCACGAACCCAAAACTCCTACACAACCCCTAAAATGAACCCCGCTCTACCAATTAAGTGTCTGAGTTTTGAGGAAATGAAGGAAAGACAAGCTAAGGGTCTTTGCTACCATTGCGATGAGAAATTTGACAGAAATCATAAATGTGCCTCACATAAATTATATATTCTAGATGCCACAGAGGAAGGGAATTATACTGAAGAGGAACCTGAACTCAAAGTAGAGGTATTATCCAACACACTTGAAAGTGACGAAGAAAATGCACCAAAGGTTTCCCTCAACACCCTTGCCGGATTTTCTGCCCCTCAAACAATGCGAGTTAAAGGGTATTTTAAGAAACAAAACCTTACCGTGCTCCTATATTTTGGTAGCACGCACAATTTTATCGATCCAAAGGTGGCTAAAAAAGCAATTTGTTTTATATACCCTTGCAATAAATTTGAAGTGATGATTGGAAACGACGGAAAAATTGCATGCAAAGGAAAATGTAGAAATATAAAACTAACTAGGCGTATAATGGTTATGAACCTTGGGTGTAGTCCAATGGGAATTTGATGAACTATGGATGAAATTCACAGCAAAGAACCAAACCTATATTATCCAAGGCCTAAAATCAAGACCTTCCCAAATTGTCAGATCGCATAGAATGGAGAAAATTATCCGAAAAAGGAAACAAAGGAATGGTCACCCAATTATTTTCAATTCAACCTAGTTACAAAGAATACGAGACACCAGAGTTACAAAAAAATTTAGACCACCATAAGGTGGTATTCAATGAACCAAAAGGACTACCTCCACAATGAAGTCAGGATCACACTATTCCACTATTTCCAATACATCAACCTCCTAATACTAGACCTTATCGTTATCCATACCTCCCAAAGACCAAAATAGAGAAATTAGTACAAGATATTCTTAAGGCATGAGTCATTAGACCTAGCAAAAACCCTTACTCTTCTCCAATTATTTTAGTTAGAAAAAAGGATGGCTCGTGGCGTTTATGTGTCGATTTTTGAGTGCTTAATAAAATGACCATCAAAGATAAATTTCCTATTCCGGTCATAGACGAGCTATTAGATGAACTCCACGGGGTAGCTTATTTTTCCAAGTTAGACTTACGGTCAGGCTACCACCAAATACGAGTCAATGAAAAGGATATTCCTAAGATGGCCTTTCACACTCACGAAGGGCACTACAAATTCTTGGTGATGCCATTTGGCCTGACCAACTCTCCTTCTACCTTTCAAAGTCTAATGAATAAGGTATTTCACCCTTTTATTCATAAATTTATATTAGTTTTCTTTGATGACATTTTGATTTATAGCAAAACATGGGAAGAACATTTGGACCATGTTAGACAAGCGTTCCAAATCTTGAAGGAAAATCAACTTTATGCAAAAATATCAAAGTGTTCCTTTGGAAAACAAGAAATTGAATACTTAGGGCATATTGTCTCAAAGGAAGGAGTTATGGTAGATCCTTCCAAAATCAAGGAGGTGAAAAATTGGCCTATTCCAAAAACCTTAAAATCTCTACATGGGTTTCTTGGACTAACGGGATATTATAGAAAATTTGTCCAAAATTATGGTAAAATCGCTGCTCCTCTAACAACATTACTTAAGAAAAATGCTTTCAAATGGTCGTCTAAAGTGGATGAGGCCTTTATCACCTTGAAAACTATAATGTGTACTACCCCTGTTCTAGCCATGCCCAAATTTTCTAAATTGTTCGTCATTGAAAGTGACACTTCAGGAATAGGAATGGGAGTTGTACTCATGCAGGATGAAAGGCCTCTAGCTTTTATAAGCAAAGAATTTTCTCCTAAGAATTTAGCTTGCTCTACATATGAAAAAGAGATGTTGGTGATTGTCCATGCTATTCAACATTGGAGGCCTTACCTTATTGGCCAAAATTTCATTATATGCACTGACCATCATAGCTTGAAGTATTTTTTGGAACAAAGGACTAATACCTTGAAAAAACAAAAATGGGTTACTAAACTTCTTGGCTATGATTATGAAACTACATATAAAAATGGAAAGGACAACATGGCAGTCGATGCACTTTCTAGAAAATTTGAAGATATGCCTCAAGTCCATGCTCTTTCCTCCCTTATTCCTAAATGGGTAGATGAGGTGCATGAAGAATGGATAAATGATCCTACTATCCATGCCTTCATTCAACAACTTCAACATAATCCTAGTAGTAAACCTCCATACACTTGGAAGGACAATATATTAAGATACAAAGGGAGGATGGTCCTCACCCCCAATTCAACTTATCATGAAAAAAATCTTCACGAGTTACATACCTCACCCACTGCAGGCCACTCAGGGTTCTTAAAAACCTATAAAAGAGCCACTACCTCCTTCTATTGGGTAGGAATAAAAAATTACATCAAAAATTTTGTAAAAGAATGTGAAGTTTGCCAAAGACAAAAGGGGGAGACCCTCGATATTCTAGGATTACTTCAACCTCTTCCTATACCCACCAAAACATGGGCATATATTTCTATGGACTTTATTGAAGGATTACCAAAATCAGGAGGAAAAACAACCATTTTCGTAGTCATTGATCGTTTATCTAAATATGCCCATTTTTGTTCTATGGCTCATCCTTATACCACTAGAACTATAGCCCACCTCTTCCTAGAGAACATATTTAAATTACATGGTATGCCCTCCACAATTGTTAGTGACTGTGACCCAACTTTCACTAGCACATTTTGGAAGGAATTGTTCAAATTACAAGGTACTCAACTTCGTATGAGCTCCGCTTACCATCCTCAAACCAATGGCCAAACAGAAGTTGTAAATAAATGCTTGGAAACATACCTTCGATGTTTTGTTTCTACTCAACCACTCCATTGGGTAAAGTGGCTTTCACTAGCAAAATGGTCGTATAACACTTCATACCATACATCCATCAAAATGACTCCTTATGAAGCACTATATGGTCAAACACCACCATCCCTCACTTCCTATATTCCAGGGACTATAAAAGTCGATGCAGTGGAAACGAAACTTGCTAATAGAGATGACATACTACGGATCCTAAAATATAACCTACACACTGCCTAGCATCGCATGAAGCAGTAAGCCGATCAACATAGAAGCAAACGTAGTTTCCACGAGGGTGATATGGTTTTCTTACGTCTCCAAACTTACCGTCAATCCTCTCTTAAACAAAAAGGTTCTCAGAAGTTAGCACCCAAATTTTACGAGCCGTATAAAGTTCTCCAATGTATTGGGACCGTTGCTTACAAACTAGAGCTTCCTCCCTCTTCCAAACTTCACCTCGTATTTCATGTATCTTGCCTTAAGCTCGTAGTTGGAGCCCATATCACGACACAAACCACTCTCCCTGAACTCTCCTATGATGGAGTACTTCTAGTCGAGCCGAAAGCTATCTTGGATCGCCGCTCTCATCACCTTCATACTCGTGATATCACAAAAGTTTTAATCCATTGGAAAGGTCTACCTTTAGAATATGCAACGTGGGAAAATTTTCAAGATATCTAGCAGCAATTTCCAAATTTATAGCTTTGAGGACAAAGCTCCTTTAAGGGGGGTGGCATGTTAGGACCCTCCTAACATATCCTAATACTTATATTATTTATTAATTATATTTTAGGGTCACAACCCTTCACTCTTACAACTATTAGACTAGGTATTTAAATGCAATCCAAATATGATAATAAGGCATCATCGAACAAATATATTAATTAAGTCTATTGTGGGTTTTTCTACCTTACAATCAAAAAGTGATTCAATATAAAAACAATTCCTCCTTCCGCCCTATTTAGTTTCATACCACCTTCTCTGTGCCACTCCTTAGCACCAAGGGTTCTACCATCTGGGCTAGCTACCTAGATGGAACCAACATTTGCTACCCCTTCTACTTGTCCACGTGCTCTGCCTCGAAACATGAACCTGTCCCTTGTCTTCTTCTCCTACTCTGTCGTGAATGAACGAATCACGAAGGCACATGATTTTTGAATTTATTTTTTTTGCTCCTTAGAATTGCAATTTACCTGCCTTATATATGCAAATGTCTACTTTGGACCTTGATGTCGACGCATGATAAATGTTCGATTTTCAACCTTAACCTTTGGTGCTCACCATTTAATTTTTAATTATTATAATATTTTAAATCTAGATAGATTTAAATATTATAATTTATTTTTTCTTCTTTGGGCCTTTTTCTTAAGATAAAGTCTTTACCACCATGAAACATTTTTTTTTTCTTTGCAAGTACCACCATGGTAAATCAATTAAACCTTTTATTTTTCCTTTGCAAATACCACCATGGAGAATGCCTTGTCTTTTTCTTGCTCACACAACCATGAAGAACCTTATATTTTTCTTGCTCCCACATTGCCTCATGTACCCTTTGAAGATTATTCTCACCTATATTTCCTTTGAAATTAATGAAAACCAACGTCATCAACCTATGACATCAATCCTTTAACATCAATGACAACACAATATACTCAAAATTTCCAACATGAAGAAGTTTTTATGTTGGAATTATTTTATCCCTTTTAGAAGGTTTGAGATTAAATTTGATGTAGTAACCCTTGTGGCTCCCAATTTTGGAAATTTAGAAAAAAAATATATTTACAAAATGTTAAATAATTTAATCCAAGTAGAATTCCTTATTTCTCCTAGATTAAATTGCAAATATTAGTTCAATGAGATAAGTTATCCCTTATAGCTTTTGCTTTCAAAATCTAAGTTTTAACCCTAGTTTATAACCCTTATATCTCCAACTATGAAATCAATAATAAAATGGGAATAAGTGTTACCTTTTTAGATGCTAAATCTCCTCAATATTTGGCACTTTCTGCGGCTGGATATAACAACAATATAAGTGTCACCTTTGGTACTAGAATCAATGGAGATACCTTGGAGATGCTTGTCTTCAATGTTGTAATGTAGGCATAGAAGGTTTGAACTTCAATATCAAGAGACTTTAATGCTCCTTCTTCCTTCCTTCCACGTTGCACTTCAGACATCTTTGATCGTGCTTTTCTCCATATTGAACTTTGAACTTTGAATACCTTTTATGGATGAGTAATCATGGAATTTGTGACATCTATCACGTCCATTACAAGTGAGCACTCCTTTCCTTCTGTAATGTCCCAAATTCTTGTTCAATGCTCTTGAATCAATTTGTAATGTATGGGCACTCGTGTGAAGCTGGTGGAGGATACCAAGTGCCACCGCTTTGCTGTAATTCCTACATGGGGTTTCTTGAGTGTTGAGAGAGGAATGATGTCTATTATGCTAGTTGGTATCTCTACATGAAGTCCTTGTCTATAAAATCTTTGAATATGGAGATTATAACTCCTCAAATCCTTTCGTATATCATTCCTTTTATTTGTTACGTTGCTTGGGCAAAAAGCAAGCTATTCTTCTGCAGGTGGATTATTGATGCATTATGGAGCTTTGAATGCAGATTTTAGAGCTTCCTTTGGTGGATGGTCTTCTCCAAGTTAGATACCTTGAATGTAACACCTTTGATCCTTATATTTTATGCCTCCAATCGAGTTGAATTATTTTTAGATTTTTGACATCTTTTAGAAGTAGATGTGCACTCTTTTTTAAATGTAGATCGATGATAGTTTGATACAAGCTTTGATTCTGCAGGTTCGTATGTCCAATATGAGCCCTTTGAGTGGCTACTTTTGCTTGGAAAGAAGAGTGTTGACGTTCGGCCTTCCTTGGCTAATTTACCCTATAGTTAATGTGCCATTTTATGGAACTTACAAATCTGCTCTTTTGCTATAAAACCGTATTAGAGTAGTGCAATATAATGTATTAAAAATTGTATATAAGGCTTCTTTTAATGTACCTTCTTTTGCACTCTATTTCCAGATCTGAAATTCTAGTTTTGTGGCAGATTTTTCCTGCAACACAAGGGTCTTGAGGTTGTCTTTTAAGAGTAGACATACCTTTCCATTTTTTCTTGGACACTTTGATAACAAATACAAGCTTAAATAATAGTAGATAGAAGCTTTTCAATTGATGCAATTTTATGCACTTTCTTTCCTTGCATCTAATCTTCTAATGCTTTGGATTTGAGACTCATCAAGTCTCAATATTTGAAGCTTCTATTTCTTTTTTTTGTTAGTTAAGTTCTTCTCCAAGTTTTGGAGGATTCTAACCTTTTTGGATGTCTTCCTTTGGCCACTATGAGTTGCATATTTTTTTGCTTCAATAGTGTCTTTAGACACTTGATACAAATCATATTTTGTGCCTTTCAAAAATACAAATCTATTTTCTTTTGAGAGTAGTATAATAGTGCAAATTAAATCTAGTAGAATTTCTTTTTAATGCACTAATAATTTTCACCTTATCACTAAAATCAACTCTCAACATAGTGCACTTAATAAAATTTACTTCAACTAATCAAGAATAACCTAAAATGAATCTTTAAGAGTAATTCTGCAATTTTATTATAATCAATATTGTAGGACTTAGTCTTTTTATTTTTCCAAAGTAGATGATAGGTAGTTGATAGAAGAAATTATGGAATCTAATAAACTCCTAATAAATGTGCAAATAAATCCTTAAAAATAACCTCTTTCCTTTTTCACTTTAGAATACTTTAATATAATTTTATTCTTGCAACTTTAATCCAAATTCTAGGGCTTTAATAAATCTGATAAGTAATCCAATTAATGAATCTACTTGCACCAAAATTTGCTTACCATTTTTTGTAGCTATTATCCAAATTTTGTAGAGGATGTAGATCTTGGTGTCTAAAATCACCAAGTTGCTACTTCAAGTAGGATGTCCTGAACAACTCCTTCACCAAATGATGGTCTTAAACTTTCTTTCACGAGCCTAGGATTTGGTGGCTTGTTATCCTCTTGTGTCCTCCTTCTGCTATAGATTTAGATAATTCTTTGAATCTAAAGTAGTGCCTTCTTACTATGAGAGGCAATATTCAAATCTCAAAAATTTTGTGAACTTCTTCTATCTTCAAGTCTTCTTGTCAAATTCTGACTTCAAGCATGTTCTTATTTTGGGATTTGACACTCCTTGCCAAAATTGTCTTCATGAATTTGGTGCTCCTTGCCAAATTCTCCTTCATGGATTTGGCACTTCTTTCCAAATTATCCTTCACAGATTTGGAACTCCTTGCAAAATGATCCTCTTGGGATTGTTTTCAAATGGAAATAATTATCCTAAGTCCTTCATTATCAGGAACTTCACCTTGGTAGTGGATTTGTCAAATGAGTTCTCCAAATAACTCTCTTGATAATATTCAGCAAGGCTATCCTAGCCTTTTTCTGTATGCTTGATGAAACATTCTCAAGGTCTTTGATCTTGTAGCTTTCTTATGGTCTTCCTTAAGACCTTATCTTCAACCTTCTGCTCCTATAAGTGTTAGTTGTGATATCTTATCCTAAATATTCTACTTCTACTACTTCTATCTTGAGCATGACTCTCCTAGTCCTTCTTTTTCTTCTTCCAAGACTGGAAGTTCTTCAATGATATTTTCTCCTGATATCTTTGTTTTTACTTCTAGGCTAAGTTGATTATGAAGAAGATACTCTTCCTAACTTTCTTGTAGGAGGTTTCCAAATTCACTGAATCTTATTTGCCTGCAACAAAGATATTAGTACTGAAATCTTTAGTCTGCTTCTAAATTAGATATTCTTTTCAAATTCTTCTTTAGTATCAAGGCTTCTATGGTATTTTTTAATATCAAGGCTTTTGTGGCCTTTTTCAATATCAAGGTTTCTATGGCCTTTTTAGTACCAAGGCTCCTGTGGCATTTTTCTATTGGAAATATGAGCAAATTTTGTTGTCATTGATGTCAAGAGGTTGATGTCCAAGTTTCGTTGTCATTATTTTCATCGGGTGTTTTTTCACAAGGCAAGGAAGAGGTTCAAAGGAATAGGATATAATATTTATTTTAAATATTATATACCTAAAAAGGCCTAAACATATTAAAGACCCAAGGAAGGAGAAGTAGTTTAAAAGAAAATCCCAAGGATGGATAAGCAGGTTAAAAGGAAATAATAATATTATAATATTTAATATTATAATATTTTGGGTTACAGGTTGGTTTGAAGAAAAAAGAGGGCCAAGGAGTTATCAAATTTTAAATCCTCCAAAAGACCCATTTGGCAGATTTTGAAGACTATGGTTTAATTTATTTAAATTTAAATATTTTAACCATAGGTTAAAATTTAAATTTAAATAATTAATTAAGGTGTCAAAATTTTAAATAATTAAATTCGAATTAAATTTAAATTTCCTAAGTTCACCGACATGTTGGACAATGTGGCATATGGTATAAAATGGGGCAAGTTTGTTTTATCAAAAATCATCCATGCAAATTGTAAATGCCCAAAGTTTAAATCATGTGTTGCGTTCATTAAAGGAGGAGAAGAATATTTGTGTGTGTTAAGGTTTAGAGGGTAGACGTGGCAATAAAGAGAAGGGGAGCACCAACCAAGTTTCAAGATGCTTGGTAGCACAAGTGGCAGCTGAGGGCTGCATTAGGATGTTCATAAGCGCGAGATCGTGGGTTTGATCCACACGATCGACTTTTGTAAAGGGAGAAGTCTTGTTTTGTCTGCACCAAGTCAGAGAAGAGATAATACAAAAGAGAGTCATGCACCCTTTTGATTCTATGAGGGCACATAGCCTAGTTGGTGGACGCGCTTGATGTTAGGGCTCTTGGTAAGGTGAGGGTGTGTGTTCGAACTTCACCATGGTCATTTTGTTGGGCAGAATAAAATTAAGGTATGCTTCTCACATTTTAATTTGCCAAATTTTTGATAATTCAAAAATTGCAATGTGAAAATTAAAAGGTGGTTTGTGAGTTGTTGAGGGAGATATAAGGGATAATAAAATTAAAATATTTTATTTTTATTTTGGTGGTTAGAATTTATAAAGTAGGAGTGATAAGGTATGCAAGGAATATTATATTTTATGTTTTGAAATAAAGCTATATTGTGTTAATTATTTTGAGAGGAGAAATAAGGTGCATAAAGGAATTTATTGAGAAAGTGAATTAATTGAATATTTTCTCATTATTTTTGAAGTTTGGAGATTGTAATGTGTACTTGAGATTTAATATTTCTGTATGGTGAAATAATTTTGAGGGAAATAATTGAGTGAATATTTTGAGAAGGATTTTTGTTATCTAACCTTTGAGATTGACAAAGAGGTTGATTGTGATTGATACAGATTTTGAGGTCAAATATTCTTCAAAAAAAAATGTATGGGCATATCATCCTTGTGAGTGAAATATTATTTTGTTGAATGTTGTGAAATGCAAGTTGGAGTGAAAAGGATTGTTGGAAATGTTTGAGTGAATTTTTCATATGCATGATTGGTGAATGTTCATGAGATCATTTGAGTGTGAAATTGAGAATTATCTTGAACTAGGGTTTGTGAGAGAACATGAGTATCATTGTTATGTGAAGTTGAGAACTATCTTGAACTAGGGTTTGTGAAAGATCATGAGTATCATTTTTATGTAAAGTTGAGAACTATCTTGAACTAGGGTTTGTAAAAAATCATGAGTATCATTGTTATGTGAAGTTGAGAACTCTCATGAACTAGGGTTTGCGAAAGAACATGAGTATCATTGATATGTGATTTTAGAATCATCTTGAGTCAAGGTTTGATTTCCATTGTGTGATTTTTTGGAAGCATTGTGAAACACTTGTGTAGGGTTTGTAAGAAAGCTTTGTTCCATTGAGTGAACGGTTGGTTGAAGTTGATGAGCATTATTGATTGAAAGTGTTGGAGTGATAGTTCAAGTTCTGTGAAACAAATTATTATTTATTCTAAATTGATTTGAAAGAGAGATTGAATGTGATTGAGAATATTGTGAGTGTGAAACATATTGAGTATCTAACCATTCTCCATATGTTTCTGTAAGTTAAACAATATTCTGATTGAAATGTGTTTGTGTGAATGAAGAGGTTTTCTAAAATGGGTTAAGTTGAGTTGTGTATGCAAGTTTTGCAATTGATTTGAATAAGCTTTTGTGAAATCTTATGAGAATATTTGAGTAATTCCTAGAGGGGACTTAAGGACAAAATTGAGGAAGATTTTGTGAAAGCTTAAGGACAAATTTATGTGAGATTTTGTGGAAGCTTACAATCATATTGGACAAGTTCTAGTGAGGACTTGTTGAGCAGATTTGAGGTAAGTCTTGGTGAAGACTTGTTGAGCAATTTTGAGACAAGTATTGGTGAAGACTTGTTGAGCATATTGGACAAGTTCTAGTGAGGACTTGTTGAGTATATTTGAGGTAAGTCTTGGTGAATATTTGTTGAGAATATTGGAAAAGTTCTTGAGAGACCTTATAGACATATTTGAGGCAAGTATTTGAGAATACTTGAGATCATATTTGATTGATTGATTTGTTCAAACCTTGAGTTAAGGTTTGGGGTAGATCTAGCATAGTTGATTTGTGATTAGATAAAACTTTGTTTTAAGGCTTGAGGAAATAATTGAGGAAAAATTTTAGTGCAGATTTGAGGAAAGATTTGTGCCAGACCAGAGACAGACTTATGATAAGATTTGTGCTAGATCGAAGGATTGTGTTTAGTACAAATTTAAGATAGAGATTGAGCAGAGTTGAGAGCAATATTTTGAGGTGATAGAGTAGAGGACAATAGTCTCTAGTGGATAGAGATCCATTAGTCAGGAAAGTGAGGACAAAGGTATTCTTAGTGAGGACAGTGGTCTTCAATGTAGAGAGATCCATAATCCAGTGTAGTGGAGGCAGTAATATTCTAGAGGATCACCAGCAAGAGAAGAGTAGAATTAATTCCCCTATGGATAGAGATCCACAAACCAATAAAGGGGATTGGTTTCTCATGTGGGTTGATGCCCATGAACCAACAAAGGGGATTGGTGTTTCCTGTGGATAGGTATCCATGAACTTTTTTTTTAAAAGTGAAAAACCCCTTACGGGGCCACCTTGGTCTGAGAGACCACGAACAGGGGGTTCTATACCATCAAATTCACCCGAGATTCACACCCAGCCCTGCTCGCACCAACATTATCAATTGGATTTTGGGTATCCAATTCAGCTTTTTGGTAGGGTGGAGATTCGAACCTGGGACCTCCCTTGGACGATTGCCCTCTCCTCTCCAACTCACCTACAAAACTTGGGTAGGTATCCATGAACTTGATTAGGGTATTGGTTTATCCTTTGGATAGAGGTCCATAAATATTGTAATAAGGAAGGATTCCTAAGATATTTATTGAGAAAATTTTAGTGAAATATTTTCTCCGTGGAGTAGCCCACATTGGGTGAACCACATTAAATTGGTGTCTCTATTGTGTGTGGTGATTTGTGCATTACTTTGATTACTACTATTGACATTACCATTGATATATTGGATAATATTTTTTGATAAAGAAAAATTAAAAGTGGTCTTATACTATTCACCCCACCCTCTTAGTATAAGCTTGTGTTCTTTAATTAGTATCAGAGCAGGTTCCTTTGAAAGAGTTTAACAGCTTGAAGGAAAAGCTTATAGGAACACAAATGGATTCTCAGAGTGGATCTTTAGGGAGTAAGGCACCATTTTTTTATGGGAACAATTATGCATTTTGGAGCGTGAGAATGAATATTTTCCTAATGGCACTAGGGAATGAAATATGGCAAGCAGTTGAGGATGGATACATACCATCGGCTACTCCACCTACAGATAAATATGGTAAGCTCCTACAACTAAATAACTCAAAGTTAATGAATGGAATTTTGAATGGTTTACGTGAAATAGAGTTTGTAAAAGTTATGCATTGCACATCAACAAAAGAGATTTGGGATAAGCTAAAAGGTATATATGAGGGAGACAAAAAGGTCAATATGGCAAAATTGCTAAATCACAAGAAAACATTTGAAGACCAAAAAATAAAGGATGATGAAGACATTGCTTCATACTTACTTCGTATGGATGAGGTTGTTAACTCCATGCAAGGACTTGGGTTTAGAGTTGAAGAAACAGATGTTTGTCACAAGATTTTAAGGTCACTCCCCAAGAGGTATAGTGAAAATATTTTAGTCAAAGAAGAGTAAAAAGATATTAAATTTTTGACAAGGGATGAGCTACATGGAATTCTTATAGATTTTGAGATGAGAATCAAAGAGGAGTCTATCCCACATAAATAAGTAGCCTTCAAAGTTACAAATAATTCAAAGGGTAAGAACTCAGATTCAAGCAATGAGTTATCCAATGATGAAAAAGAAAACTATGTTAGAAGGAACAAGGACTCAAGAAAGTATAAAGGTACAAAATTAGTTAGGTGTTTTAATTATGGTAAATATGGTCACTATGCATATGATTGTATAGAGGTTGGAAGTAGAAATGATGATGAAAAATAGGATCATAAGAACAGGGAAACAGGAAAAAACAAATACCAAAATAAAAGTAGGGATGGACAAGGCAAGCAAGGAAAGAAGTTTTTCCAAAGGCATAAGAAAAGTTTTTATGCAGATAAGGCAATTAAGAGTTCAAGTAACAGTGATGAAAGGTCCTCAGATAATGAAGCAGAAGAAATTATTTTTCTAACAGTAGAAAAAGAAGATGTTATAAAAAGGGCACCAATATTTCTCAATTGTTTTAGGTGTGGTAAATTTGGTCATCTTGAAGATCAATGCACAAGGAATGGATTTAGATTCAATGAAGATGCTCTTGAAGGACCAGAAGAGGAAAGTCTTCTTATAGAAATAGAAGAAGAAGGAAGTGCTTGTATTGAAGACAAATCAGAAAATAATGAGGATGATATAAAAGACAAAGAATTAGAATCAAAGGAGAAGTTGATCTTGAGGGTGAGCTTATTTCTACTCTTAAGGAGTTAAGGAATTTAAAGGAAATGGTAAAAGGAAAATGGGTTACCATCAATTACAAAGGGGGATATTTTTGGAAATATGAGCAAGTTTTGTTGTCATCGATGTCAAGAGGTTGATGTTCAAGTTTTGTTGTCATTAATGTTATCAGGTATTTTTTCCACAAGGCAAGGAAGAGGTTCAAAGGAATAAGATATAATATTTATTTTAAATATTATATGCCTAAAAAGGCCTAAAAAATTAAATACCCAAGGAAGGAGAAGCAGTTTAAAAGGAAATCCCAAGGATGGATAAGCAGGTTAAAAGGAAATAATAATATTATAATATTTAATATTATAATATTCCGAGTTACAAGTTGATTTGAAGAAAAAATAGGGCCAAGGAGTTATCAAATTTTAAATCCTCCAAAAGACCCATTTGGAATATTTTGAAGACTATGGTTTAATTTATTTAAATTTAAATATTTTAACCATAGGTTAAAATTTAAATTTAAATAATTAATTAAGGCACCAAAATTTTAAATAATTAAATTTGAATTTCCTAAGTTCGTCGATGTGTTGTAAAATGTGACATATGGTATGAAAGGAGGTAATTTTGTTTTATCAAAAATCATCCATGCAAATTGTAAATGCCCAAAGTTTAAATCATGCGCTGCATTCATTAAAGGTGGAGAAGAAGATTCTTGTGTTAAATATTAGAGGGCAGACATGGCAATAAAGATAAGGGTAGTGCCAACCAAGTTTCAAGGTGCTTGGTAGTGCAAGTGGCAACTGAGGGATACATTAGGACATTTGTGAGCATGAGATCGTGGGTTCGATCCACCCGATCGACTTTTGCAAAGGGGAAGGCTTGTTTTGTTTATGTCGAGTCAGAGAAGAGATAAGACAAAAGGGAGTCATGCACCCTTTTGATTCTGTGAGGGAACGTAGCCCAGTTGGTGGATGTGCTTAGTGTTAGGGCGCTTGGTATGGTGATGTCATGTGTTCGACCTTCACCGTGGTTATTTTTTTGGGCAAAATAAAATTAAGGTATGCTTCTCACGTTTTAATTTGCCAAAGTTTTGATAATTCAGAAATTGCATAGTGTGAAAATTAAAAGGTGGTTTGTGAGTTGTTGAGGGAGATATAAGGGATAATAAAATTAAAATATTTTATTTTTATTTTTGTGGTTAGAATTTATAAATTAGGAGTGATAAGGTATGCAAGGAATATTATATTTTGTGTTTTGAAATAAAGCTATATTGTGTTAATTATTTTGAGATGATAAATAAGGCGCATAAAGGAATTTATTGAGAAAGTGAATTAATTGAATCTTTGCTCATTATTTTTGAAGTTTGGAGATTATAAGGTGTACTTGAGATTTAATATTTTTGTATGGTGAAATAATTTTGAGGGAAATAATTGAGTGAATATTTTGAGAAGGATTTTTGTTATCTAACCTTTGATATTGGCAAAGAGGTTGATTGTGATTGAGATAGGTTTTGAGGTCAAATCTTCTTCAAAACAAAAGGTATGGGCATATCATCCTTGTGAGTGAAATATTGTTTTGTTGAATGTTGTGAAGTGCAAGTTGGAGTGAAAAGGATTGTTGGAAATGTTTGAGTGACTTTTTCATATGCATGATTGGTGAATGTTCATGAGATCATTTGAGTGTGAAATTGAGAATTATTTTGAGCTAGGGTTTGTGAGAGAACATGAGTATAATTGTTATGTGAAGTTAAGAAATATCTTGAACTAGGGTTTCTAAAAAATTATGAGTATCATTGTTATGTGAATTTGAGAACTATCTTGAACTAGAGTTTGTGAAAGAACATGAGTATCATTGTTATATGATTTTGGAATCATCTTGAGTCAAGGTTTGAGTACCATTGTGTGAGTTATTGGAAGCATTGTGAAACACTTGTGTAGTGTTTGTAAGAAATATTTATTTCATTGAGTGAATGCTTGGTTGAAGTTTATGAGAATTATTGATTTAAAGTGTTGAAGTGATAGCTCAAGTTCTGTGAAACAAATTATTCTTTATTCTAAATTGATTTGAAAGATATATTGAATGTGATTGAGAATATTGCGAGTGTGAAACATATTGAGTCTCTAACCATTCTTCATATGTTTCTATAAGTTAAACGAAATTATGAGTGAAACTTGTTTGTGTGATTGAAGAGGTTTTTTGAAAGGGGTTAAGTTGAGTTGTGTATGCAAGTTTTACAATTGATTTGAATAAGCTTTTGTGAAAGCTTGTGAGAAGATTTGAGTAAGTCCTAGAGGGGACTTAAGGACAAAATTAAGGAAGCTTTTGTGAAAGCTTAAGGACAGATTTATGTGAGATTTTGTGGAATCTTACAATAAAATTGGACAAGTTCTAGTGAGGACTTGTTGAGCATATTGGAGGTAAGTCTTGGTGAAGACTTGTTGATCAGTTTTGAGGTAAGTATTGGTGAAGAGTTGTTGATCATATTGGACAAGTTTTAGTGAGGACTTATTGAGAATATTTGAGGTAAGTCTTGGTGAAGACTTTTTGAGCATATTGGACAAGTTCTAGTGAGGACTTGTTGATAAAATTTGAGGTAAGTCTTGGTGAAGACTTGTTGAGAATATTGGACTAGTTCTTGAGAGGACTTATAAATAGATTTGAAGCAAGTATTTGAGAAGACTTGAGAGCATATTTGATTGATTGATTTGTTTAAATCTTGAGTTAAGGTTTGGTGCAGATCTAACAAAGTTGATTTATGATTAGATCAAGCTTTGTGTTAAGGCTTGAGGATATAGTTTGGTACATATTTGAGGATAGATTTGTGCCAGACCATATATAGACTTGTGAGAAGATTTGTGCTAGACTGAAGGACTGTATTTAGTGTAGATTTGAGATAGATATTGAACAAAGTTGAGAACAAGCTTTGGAGGTGACATAGTAGGGGACAAGAGTATCTAGTGGATAGAGATCCATTAGATAGGGTAGTGAGGATAGTGGTCTTTTGAGTGAGGATAATGGTCATCAGTGGAGATATATCCACAAGCCATTGTAGTGGAGGTAGTAGTCTTCTAGAGGATCATCAACTAGAGCAGAGGAGAAGGATTTTTCCTATGGATATAGATCCATTAACCAACATATGGGATTGGTGTCCACAAACCAACAAAGGGTATTGGTATCTCATATGGATAGGTATCAATTAAATTGATTAGGGGATTGGTGTCTCCTTTGGATAGAGGTCCATAAAAATTTTAATAGGGAAGGATTCCCAAGATATTTATTGAGAAAATTTTAGTGAAATATTTTCTCCATGGAGTAGCCCACATTGGGTGAACCACGTTAAATTGGTGTCTCTATTGTGTGTGGTGATTTATGCATTTCTTTGATTACTGCTATTGATATTGCCATTGATATATTGGATAATATTTTTTGGTAAAGAAAAAGTAAAAAGTGATCTTATATTGTTCACCCCCCTCTCAGTATAAGCTTGTGTTCTTCATTTTCAATATCAAGGCTTATGTGGTCTTTTTAGTATCAAGGCTTCTATGGCCTTTTTAATATCAAGACTTAAATGGCTTCTTTTTCAAGGCTTCTATGGCCTATTCTTCAAGGCTACTATGGACTTTTGTATCAAGACTCATATGGCATATTATTCAATGCTACTATGGCCTTTTTGTATCAAATATCCTATGGCTTATTCTTCAACTATGGAGTTATTTAATCCAGCAATGGAGATCTTCAGTATCCTATCTTCACTACGATCCTTCACTAGAAGTCTTATTTTGCAATATTCTCCTCTTACACAATGAACTAATATCTGCACTATGAGGGCACATCGACTTTCAGGCAATGAAGTTGGAGTCTCCAAGATTTATGTCGTAGGAGGATTCCCAATACTCTAAGAATTAATTTTTTGCAACAAAGGAAAATTTAGGCTCTAGTTAGTAAATTCCAGCTAACCTAGATGATCTTCACTAGATTATTTGTCAATCTAGTGGATTGAATGTTGAGTCCTAGTCTTCACGATTTTTTCTTACAAATCTATGGAAAAGAATCTAGAAAAAAATGATCTCAATATTTCTTGAAACTAAGATTTATTTCAGTCCTAACTTTGTGACTCTCCCTAATTCTACCACCTAGATTTTTCTAATATCTTTTGATAGTGGTTGGTCTAGCAATGTTTCAATTTGAAAAAAAAATTAGGCTGAATGATAATGATGGTTTCCTTATTGACCTACACAGACTATATCTATCATGGCTCTAATACCACTGTTAGCTTTTGATGAATGAGCACTAGGAGATAACAATCACAAGATGCAGAATAATATGTAAGAAACTAAATTTGCTAGATGACTGAAATGTGTTGTAAATAGAAATCATATAAAATATTACATTGTAGCTATAGAGGAAATGAACCCTCGATTAATAAAGCTATTGAAATACATTGCACCCATCACCTATGGATGGTAGAGTACATAGAACTGTACTATCCACTAATCTACACTATCTAACTATGTCTCCCGAATATCTATTTCTATCTAACAATGAGGCATTTCTTATATAGGAACATAGGCTCCTTGGCCAACACTCTACCTAGCTATGCAAGGGACAACTTGTACATATATAGCTTGCATATTGACACTTGTGCATTTATTAGATTGCATAAAGTAACTAGATAACTTGCACATAAAGTAATCTAAGTATGTATCTTGGAAGAAAACATTTACATAACCCAAATGATGGAATAGACTCTATTTATAACAAAACCTAATTTGTTTATTTTTAAATTTGACATTCTCTACAAATCAATTGTTTAAAAAAAAAATGCCCAAAAATTAAAAAAAAAATCTTCCACATTAGATGATGCAACATTACGCTCATTTATCAGTTTAGGGAATAGATAAATAAATACTTGGAAAAATATGAAGAAAATATTCCTAGAGCAATACCTAGACTTTGGAAGGGTAAGGGATGTATTGGAACATGTCCTAGATATGTCACAAAGGGAAGAAGAATCACTAGAGGATTACTGGGGTAGGTTCAAATTTAATCTCCAACACTCACCCCATACAAAATTTGGATAAAGATCATTAAGAAGCATATTATTAAGGGGTATTATGAATGAATCATTGGAAGACTTAAAATTACTAGAATGGGTGACATTTACCAAGCCCAAATGTTAGATATCCAACAATTATGTTGCAACTATTCTAGGAGAAAGGGTAAACCAGTCACACGATGAACAAAATGATAGCCTTAATAACTAAAGTTGAAATAGGTATATTTCTAGAAGATATGAAGATTTATATCTTATCATCTCTTGCATTACAGCTAGATACATTCCAATTATAAAAGAAAAATCAAGAGACATAAGCAACATTGGTCTTTTTCTACCCAATGTGTAGGAGGAAACACAAACAATGAGTGTCTAAAATACAAGATTCGAGTATGTGGGATTTGTCAAATGGACCATAAAATGAATTTGTGTCCCAAATTAGCAATCTTGAAACAAGAACTAGAAGTAGTTGAAATATATTTCATGGGCAATCAAAGGAATCAACAAAAACCCCCTATGGGAGGTAGAATGCTAGGAGGAGCACCACCATATGGTGGGGCTAATTTTATGAATCAAGGGTAGTCCCAAACACCTAATATGGGTTGGTGGGGTCAGCCACCTTAGATGAATACTACCCAAGATCCTTCTTCCTATACACCATACCCATGGATGTCATACCAACAATTTGGAACATAGTGGAGAAACTTTAATACATGGATTTCACCTCCACAAACAACAACACGACCCCCACTATATCCCAATTTGTCAGAACCCCCTACTTCTAGGCCATAATAATTACTGGTAGAACCAACCTAAAATCCCAACAATAACAAACCAAATCAAATAACTTATCAAGTAGATATAGGGATGTACCTAATGTATCATATTAGTGTAGAAAATGTAGATTTTAGCCCAATTCATCTTAGATAAAGTAGATAAATAGGAGTAGGCCATACAACTCCAACAGTGGAGGATGTAGAGATAGGATTAGATCTGACACCTTCAGTAGTAGAGGAAGTAGAAGTATAATAAAAACATACTATTTAATAAATAAAGAATGAAGAGATCCCACATTTCCCAAAAGACTACAAGAAACCAGAAAGAGAGTGCAACTAAAATTTGATATAATGGAGGAGTTAAAAAATATTACTATCATAATTTCCCTATATTAGGTTATTAGAGATGTACCCATATATACAAAAGCCATTAGAGAACTATACATCAAGAGATCAAGATGTAGGAAACAACCAGAAGTAGTTTAAGTGGTAGGACAATTGGCTGACTTGATGTTAGAAAATACCTACCACCCAAAATGTTCCAATCTAGGAAGCTTGGTCTTAACAGTTAAAATCGTAGGCTTAATTTTGCCCAATACTTTGGTGGATCTAAGTGCAGCCATAAATGTCATGCCTAAAGAAACCATGCATAGGAAATTAATAAATATGAGACCAACAAAAATATTGTTACAACTGGAAGATAGATCCACAGTACTCCTACAGGGAATACTGGAAGATATAATCATAAATATAGACACATGGGAATACCTAACAAACTTTATAGTCCTAAAATCAAAATCAAGATTGGGTGGTTACCCACTCATACTAGGACATCCTTGGCTTGCAATGACTAATGCATACATCAGCTATAGGACTAAAAAATGATGATATCTGATGGAAGGAGTGTAAAAAATTTAGTCATTTACCCACCTGTACAATCCATCAATGAATTGAGATAGCCTAATTCAAAAGTTATAGATGATGATGCACTTTCTATGTTACAAGTGATGGCTCTTGATGAAGTGGAGGATGAAATAGATGAGGACTTAGTCATAACAAAATTTCTAGAAGGAGATTCTTCACATCCTCCCATGGATTCCCCACTTTTTGGTATAAGGAACATCACATCAAGCAAATTGAGATAGAACCTGGTAAAGTATTAAACATTGACAATGTACTAATGACTGTTCAAGAAGAAAAACTAAAAGAAATATTAAAAAACCATAAAGTTGCTTTTTCCTAGTATTATAGAGACATGAGGGATATTGCACCTGAAGTATGCACTCATCAAATATACCTGGAATATGATTAAAAACTAGTAAGGCAACCCCAAAGGAGGATGAATCCAACTATTAAAGAAATTGCAAAAACTCTTATCTACTATATTCATCTATCCCATTTCAAATAGTCAATGTGTATCGCCTTTTGTGGTGTTGATTAAAATGTCTCACACTTAAATGTCAACCAAGATTAGATTTAAAGAATAGTTATCCCATATAGATATCCATAATTATGATTATTGATTTCTATTCCTTCTTAATTTCTTGCATAAAATAAAGTTTACAATAAATGAAAGTATTAATTCAAAAATGTGCTTATTTTAAGGAATGCAATTATGAAATGAACTAGATGTGGATCCACTTTTGTAATTTTAATTATGCATTATTTATCCGAATATATTCTACAGTTCTATGATATGCAATTTAACAAATTTATATTCTAAATTTATTCTATGTTCTAACTATACCTACTATGTTTTGGAGGAAGAGATCTAGGAACTATACCTACTATATTCAGATATAGGAAGCTACAACAATCACAAAAAAATCATAAAGAAAATAATAAATTCCATTACCATAACTATATAATATGAACAATAATTCTAGTTTACTCTTATTTCATGTATTCTAGACTTCATATAAGCTCGTACAATATAACATGGTTGCAAGAATTTTCTTCCTATCTTCTCTTGTGTGTGTACCCTTCTTACGTTCATGACTTTGTAATATATACTTGTACACCATTGTATTACAATAGAAATTGCAATATTTTCTTTGTTACATGGTTGAACGAATCTTCCTTATGTGGTTTAGACACTAAAAATATATAATAAAACAACCTATAATCTAAGTAATTCAATAACTATTTTGGATAAATATGAAATAACTTTTGTTCTTTTCTTAAGGAAAATATAAACTTATTACTCTCTTTTGGAGTTACATAATCATAACCATATAACGATTTACATAAGGTCAACCATCATCCCTATTATGGAGAATAACAAAATATACTTTCTCGACTATTTCAAATAGCTTACGAGACATTTGCTATGTTGGCAATACACATGGTAGTTATTGCATAAAAGGATACTACTACAATAGATAGGTTTTTGTAGCCCTTTTATGTAGGTCACATCTATAGGCCATTTTAGTAGTGCTCTTCTATAATAAGTTTCCATAGATACTCAACAACATTTTACCTGCTTTCACATAAAACACAAAATTTTATTTAAAATATATGTATAATTGGAGTTATTTAAAACATAATTTCTGCATATTCATTTCAAAAACATACAAATATGTGTATAATACAAGTTTATCCTAAAAATTACAGCTTTAATGCAAAATTAAAATTTCATTACGGTTAATTTTTTGCTCTCATCATTCCCCCAAACTAAAGGGGGTGCATGTCCTCATGCACAAAAGTAGTTTTACTAAATCAAAACAAAAAATATACTATACATGGATATTCAAAGTAAATAATATTAACAATCTTCAGAATATGAATAATATTAATTTTATGATAGCAAATTCAAATAACATTGAAACTAAATGTGCTTGCTTCTAATCCTGGATGAAGATCGAACTGGAACAGGGTTGTCCTCTTTCCTTAGTTGTTATTGCTTAACTTTTTGAATATGTGTTTCAGTAGCTTTAAGGTTTGGTGGACATTCAGTGACCATGGTATTTAGATAGGCCATGTCCTTCTATCCTTCCTTCTCACCCACTTTTACATGTGTTGTGTCAGGTGGAGGTCCCTGTTTCACTTTTCTCACTGGTGGAGATTGGTGATCTATCGATTTAGTGATCCTGTTGATCAATTTATCAATACTCAAAGGGAATTTAAGTTCCACTTATGGTACCATCTTCTAAGGATTGATAGGAACATGCACACCACATGTTGGATAGGTAGTGCATTTTTTTTTTAATTCCCATAGCATAAAAGAAAGCATTGGTGAGCTATTCCCATCAAGCATCTAGGATAGAACAAAGTGCTTGCCAAAATTAATAAAATGCCTCATATTTCCTATTGAGATTTTATTGGATGAAGAACTGGAGATAGGTGGTTGAGAAACCTATTCAACATGTTTAGTTTCTTTCCCTAATTTATGTAGATAGTTGTTTGAGAATCTCATTTTGAGAAAAAATAGCTTTTTCCATTAGGGTTACCTGTTCCAATAAATCCCTCTAGAAACTCTCTATTTCAGACTAGAGTTAGCTCTATTAAGCGAGGACCTAGGTTAAGACATCAGCAAACTCACGTTGGGGACTCACGGTTGCATGGCTTGGTCATGGGCTAGTATGTCATTTTGAAGACTCACCCATTCTATTCTTTTCTAGATTAAACATCTCAAAGTGGTTTTTCTTCATTTGTGCAAGTGGAAGTGGTTTTGAAAATCTAACAGTTTTAACCCGATCAACCTTCTTATGCACAAGCGATTCTTCTTCTTCTTGGCTATCACTAGACATGGAGCTAGCATCCTCTTTAGACTCATATTCAAACGAATAGGCTAACAAGTTGGATTCCTCCACTATCTTATCCTAAGTGATTCCTATATCATACATCTTATGTAAAATGAGTAGCTTAATTAGTCCATGATAGGCAATGAGGTGAAGCTTAGATGAGGCTTTTGTTTTTTCTCTTTTGAACCCTTTCTATGGTGGTTTTGAGATATTTGTAAAGGAAATAGGCTAAAATTATCACACGCTCCTCTTGGTCAAGGTGTTTAATATTAATGAGGAGTTTCAAATGGTATCCCCCCCACACAAACAACCTTCCATCAACCATCAAAATTTTTTTTAATGAGGGTTACTACCTCCTACCACTTAAGTGGAAAGGAGGAGGTTGCTACTTCCTTTATCCATCCCTCTCTATCTTTTATCACAATGCATTTTTCTCCAATTTTTTTGATGAGTTGAGAAACCTCTTTGTCATTAGATTTGAAATACTTTTGCGTGACTTCAAGTATATGGAGAACCTCATAGATCAAGCTAGGGTTTAGTACTATACTTACTATGATGACATGGGTAATCATGGAGTTTGGGTCACAATTGAGGATAAATCATTTGACCACACCCTGGTCATGTCCCTAAAAATGGGTCAAGGCCTCCCACCTCTTGCCCCCTAAAATATATTTCTCATGAAATCACCTGGTGTTTGTATATCGATAGAGGAGGATTCACTACGTTTGTGGAAAGAGGATTTAGTCATTGTTAACTGGGGATTTTACTACAGGCTATAAAAGTGTGAGGGTCTGAGACAATATGCAGGTTTGGCAATACCCTTTTTCACTATACCCACAAAACATTTCAAGAAGATAACCCTTTTTTTATGACAAGAGCCTACAATATTTTTGAATATATAAATTTCATTACAGGTTCTTTAGAATCCCTAAATTACCCAAAAATTAAAAAGAGTTCCAAAACAATCTAAAAAATCTTAAAATTAAAAAAAAATAGATCAATTTTATCACAAAAATTTAACAACTAAAACTATTTTTTAGAGTTTTTTCCACTAGTTCATCGAATGTATACCCTATTTTTAGTATGTGCTTGTGAATTCCTTGTATTTTCCAACAAAATTGAGCCTTAATTATTTCTTCCCTGAAATCATTCCTCGTGCGTTGTTTAGGCAAAATCTATGTCAATCGTCCAAATCTCAAAGTGAAATTGAGCCCTAATCAAGTTATATAATAGAAGTTAAAAGCAATGTCTCAGTAAAAAAATGATTTATAGTATGAATCCCCATCTGTCTAGGTAAATTTTACTGATGAAATCATGTCTGTTAAGCATTTTTAATCAATGGTCCTTGTTGGTTTATGCATGGCACATTACATACTATGCACCATGTGTTTTTGGGAACTTGTTATTTCATGTGATTTTGGGTTCTCATATTCCCAAATGCCTTCGAGCACTCGTCGTGGTGCATTGCTTGTGGTATGTGATGTCCCCATAACCTTGTTATTAGGAGTAGGGACACCTACTCATTCAACTTATGTTATGTGCCAATTATTCTCTGCTTTAGATGTACATTTGGGTGGTGATAGCCCATAGAAGTGGATGACGTTGCCACCTCCTCCATATCATGATGAAATTTCAAAGACCTATAAGTTATGATTTTTTATTCAAGGTAGGTGTAGTTTTAAATATTGCTGAGTATTTGCCCATGGTGATGACATGTATTGCTAAGTATTTGGCCCAACCAAGGATGTTTATATCTTTTTATTTTTTATTTTATCTATATAACACATACACAAAGAACCTAAAGTCACAAGAACATTATCCAACTTTGAAGGACTCGATAACACCCCTCTTTCAACCACCACTAAGTTTGTTACTCAATTTCTTTATTTGGTCCCATATAACCAAAATAAGAGGTATATATGCAGTGAAGCATATTATGAAGCCATATATAAAGATGGACCAGGAAGGTTCATTATGAAAACTCTATAGCCCTACACCATCATCGCAATAACATATTATATATTTTTTAGTTGCTCTAAAAAATATGGTAGCCATGGTGATGTCTTGGTATAAATAATTAATCCTTGAAAAATTTTCTCCACCAAATTGAATATAATATTATAAACATAATTATCCTTTGTATTATATAAGGAAAACACTAATAAAAACATGGGAAAACACTCCAGCTATAAATATTCCATGTTGCCATGACTTGCTGTAATATTATGATTTACCGTTTTGTTTCAATCTTCAATTTTAACAGTGAAATAATTGTGCATGCATGACTTGAGGTTTTCCAATGTCATATTTCCAGGACGAAAACTTTGGAGAATTGTACTTCACATGGCTTGTTTGAATTTTGACATGTAATGCCTTGTGTGAAGTCCACTTGACCAACTATTCACTCAAGAGCATCTACGTGAAGGCTACTTGTATCATTTCCTTTGGATGAATTTTCTTAAAGATGAATGGCCTGTGTTTAAGTTTATAACTTTCACTATGATAAATTGTGACCTAATTATAGATGAATGGCCTATGTTTATAACATTTACACTTTCAAATTAAATTTTCATGGGGACCTTGCACATTTGTTAAGGAAAGTAATGAAAAAAAAATTGGAGAAGGAAAATAATTAATCTCACAAAATAACATTTTTATTTTATGTGCCTTTCTATGATAATGTATCCTTGAGATTTAAAAAAATATTGACACTTCATTAGGCCTATGTGATGAGTTTCGTTGAGTCTCATCATTTAATCTCAATGATTTATCAATCCGGGGTGGTGTCCAAGGTTGTCTACGATAGAAGGTTAGGGCAGAGTGCAATTCAGGCATTCAGATTTCAAGCATTTATTGGTGAAGCAGATTTTGGTTTAGCCTTTTGGTGTCACACTAAACCTAGTCTATAGAATGGAAACTGAAATAAATTACAGGAATTGAAAACTAAATCTAAATTGCAGAATTTAACAATTAACTACAATTGCAAGAATTGGAAATGGCTGAATTAAAATCTAATCTACTTTTGTAGAATTGAAATAACATAAGTGAAATTGCTAAATTGAAATGATGCTGAAATAAAACCTATGCTAAAAACACCTGTCAATATCCTGCCACAAAAGGTCGTCAATCTTCTGCTATAGGAATTGACAGCAAAATGAAATCTGCTGAAATTGAAAGTAGTTGAAACATAAAAGCAAAGAACATGAAAAGCAAAGGGAACATGGAAACAAATATTTAATCTAATTTGTCAGCTGACACACACACATTAGCTGTACAAAAACATAATGAAGAAAACATAAATAACAGAATACAAAATTAAAACAAGAAAATGAAATCTGGCAAGCAATCTATTAATTCTGCTACAGCAAAATTACAGATTAAAACCTGCCATAAAAATCCTCCTTCTAGATCTGAAAGTGGGCCCATACTTCCTGATCTAGAAGGAGGTGTAAAAACACTCCTTAACTAATTAACACTCAGAACAAAAATTGACAAAAAGACTGCACTTTTATTGTTGTCAAAACATGCTGAAAACTGTTATAGATAATTGTTGTACAGTCCTATTTGTTGTTGCTACTACTCTCCTCTATTCTAATTCCTACCTAGCTCAACCAAGAAGGGAGCTATCCTTTTATAGATGCATAAGATCTATTTACAAATATAAAATATACTATTCCTATCCTGTAGATCAAATCCTATTATGCTGCAACATTTCCTGGTTTTATCCTAGAAGAGGATCAATTGATCTTTTCCCATGAATGGTGGCTTTTGGATGGCAAGGATGGCAAAGACAACTGGGGGATATTTTCCCTTAACCTTCTCAACCTTCTTTCCCTTTTTCCACCATCAAAAAATAGTCAAAAAGTACTTTCTATTGTCAATCCGAAGATAACTGGCTCAATTCCGAGAAACTGCATTCTCTCAATCCGAAGCTCTTCGGATTGACTAACTATGTGGTCTTCAGGTGATCTCAGCTACTTTTCTTAGGTGGGTTATCTCTCAGGAACTGATTGCAATAGCTTTTATCCTTCTCCATGTGTGAATTCCATGCCTTGCTATTCATTGGTAGTTGGCTAGAATTTACATGGTAAACTACTGCATTTTCCAGATTTGTTGCATAGTTGTAAAATGTTGGCATTTCTTGCAAGTTCAACAAATTAGAACATGGGAAAATAATTCAAATATCAACATGAATAAGTACATCAAGTTGCTACCAAATTTATACACTTTATTCACCAAGTAACCATGCTGAAATAGTGCAACAATGCTGCACAATTATCCCTGCTCTGTTATACCCTGTTGTTGCCTATTTAGACCATGTGGGAATGCTTCTAAATAGGTCAGATGTCTTCTGTAGTCCTTCTAAACTTATTCCATCCATTTCCTCATGCTTTGCTTGACAAATTCAAGGTGCTCCTATAAAGTGACAACTTGCTGATTTTTATATGGTTGTTTTCTGCAGATTTCCAGATTTAGAATAGTCCTAATAATTTGGCTTCAATGTGGACTTCAAACAAGTTGAAGGGTAGGAAAACATTCATAAACCATTGTGAAGTTAATGGATATCAGCATACCACATTTGGCTATTTGAAATGCATATTTTTATTTGCTACTTAATCAAGCAAAAGTAGTCACAAAATGCTGAAAATAGTCAAAAACAGAGATATAATGCTCCTAACATAAAATCATGCAAACACTTAACAAATATATATTCTAATCAACTATTTGGCATTTAACTTAATAATATGGCAGTTTTTATATGTCAAACATAGTGTAAAAATGAGGCATTTTCAAGCCTCATCATCCCCCCAACTTGAACTGATGCATGCCCTCATGCATCCTAGTAGGCCATAGTAATATGTTGGTTTTATCCTTGTGAAAAACATCCTTTGCCACCTGCTACCTGAGAAATTTCTCCTTGTTGCACTACACCAAGCATTTTTCAATTTAAGCACAGGTATTTCACTTTTCTACAACCTTGCAAAAAAATTCAATCAATTTTTTTCAATTCTAGTTTTTTTCTTTTCTTGCATATCTTTTTTTTTTCATTTGCAACTTGCAACTTTTTGACTTCTGCACTTTCATCCTTCAATATTGCAATTTCTGCAATTACTGCAATTTTAACTCTTTTTCTGCCCTTCTACAAGTTTTAGTGTTGCAAGGTACCTCTTAAAGGCTTGGTATCATGTGATTCATCTTGCAATAGCCTTATTGTGGAACCATATTTGGCAGATGCACTACTACTGGTGAAATTTTCTATTCTTAACAACATTTCAGCCTGAATGCCTATTTCTATTGTTTGCACCTTTTGAACAAAATTGATAAAATTTTGATTTTGAAATGCTTGAGGGATGTACTTACATGTGGTAGAGCCTTAGGAACCTCAATATTTGATGTACCCTACTCTTTTTACTATTCTACAACATTTTCAGCAATTTTGGTACAATTTTTGCTTATTTCGAAGATATCTTGTTCATTCCGAAGATAGCCTATTTTATTCTGAAGATTCATCCAAAAATGCAAAAATGACCTTCTATGCAAAAGTTAGCTACAGATTCTATTTTGGACCCATCTCTAGGGTATGTAAGCCTTCCATAACATCAAAAATCTCATCTCTATCCTTTTGTTTAGATGTTATTCATTACTATTTTATTGTAGTAGTAGTAAAACAGAATCTTCAGATGCTCCCATGCAACTAAGGGCAGAAGGGGGTGTTTCTTGACATCTTAAACATGTTCCATTTTCAACTTGCCAATATTGTATGAATAGTTTTATGCCAAATACCGATTATCATACATTAAATGCTAAATGCTTACTATGACTTAAATGCAAGAAACACATACCTTACTATCCTGAAAATTGATCATGCACCTTACAAGCTGCTTCTGATGATTGTTAGCAAGCTATTTGAAAACATAAATATACACATGTGCAGTGTGAGATTTGTACAATGGTGAAACAAGGATGGGTGGATCAACAAGGCAATGCACGCCGAAAAACCGGTTTTCATGCAAGCCAACTCAGCAGCGCCTCAAGGAGGTTTTCACTACTGAATTATTCATTTTTTCTCTCTTTTTTTTCATTTTTTTCTTCTTTCATCTCTTTTTTCATCAGAAGAGGCTGCCATTTCTGGTTTTCAACCAACTTCTGTCATTTTTTTTCAAGTGCCTCAATAAAAGAGTGTCTCTCATGAGGCTACAATGAGAGAGAATGTCTCTCACTCTTATTTGGATAAGAACAATTCTTATTCTGCAAAAACATGTCAATATTTGTATGAAAACACCATCTTTTTCTGCTGAAATCTGTAACAATGATGCAACCTTCCTTTCTAGATGAGTAGTAAGAATCTGCTTATGTCATCATTTAACTCCTTATTGCTGGAAATGAAGTGTTGACTTCATTGTTCCTCCTCCATGCTGAAATTGATGCTTGTCCTCATGTATCCCCATTTTGTGGGACATGTTTTTTTTTCTCTCTTTTTCTTCTTTTCTTTTCTTTTTTTCTCTTTTTCAGACTTTTCTCTTGTCTTGCTTGTGCCCATGAAGGAAGTTCACAAGCAAGATTATTATTTTTTTTTTTTTGTCAAACTTTTATCATCACTCTGAATCTGACATGGAAGAGAAATTCTCCTCCATTCTGTGTACATCCAATTGTTCACCTCAAGAACTCCTCCTTAGTTAATGGTGCATGGTATACCCGAAGGCAATATCCATTCACCACTAACTTCCTCTATGAATCACCAATGGGAGAAAGAAACACTGCTTCATATCTAAAAATTTCTTCAATCAAGTGTTTGTCCATGCCTCCTAATCTGCAAAATCTTGTCAATATGTACTTGAAACAATTCAATACCAATTCTCAAATATGTTAAGTGCATACATCAAGATGAAATCTTGACATACCCTTGTAATTCCATGCAAAGGGATTGAAATATTGTTTCAAAACAACAAACAATTTTGCTTTTTGTTCATAAGTCAACCGGTCAATAATGTTCAAGAATTTCCTTGGTTGTACTTCAGTTTATTTCATTCTTAGGAGGACAAAATTTATCCTTAATGGAAGTAAATTTTCTATGTGCAACTTTTCCAGTTTTTCTCCTTTATCCAAAGCTGATTTCTATGTCTGGACTCAAGGGTTTTTGTGTATCTCCATTGAATTTTATCTCTTCAAGCTCAGGTAAGTTCTTGTTTGAGCATAGTTGGATGTTGTTGCAGTCAATAACATTTCTTGTAGTTTTTTTACCAGATTCAGCTACATAAATAGGGGTTGCCTATCCTGTATTATTCAAACTGATCACAGGTTGGGCTGAAAAAGATAATTTAACTAAACATGTTTTTGGTTTGCACAATAAGACAAGAAGTGTACAACTTAGCAGATCAACTACTTGTCAGGTAGGATCACCTCTAATGAGATCAACTATTGTCTTTGTAGGCTAAGAATTGCTAGGTTGTGGTTTAGCATGGTAAAACCCTAACAATATTTAAGCAATAATGGCAAAACTTTAGGATCACCGTTTGAGCTATAAACTTCTATTTTGATTGTGCAAAAGTTTTGTGATTATTTTTTTTTTAATAGATTCAACTTACATAGACAGGGGTTGCCTATCCTATATTATTCATATTGGCCATAGGTTGGGCTGAAGGTGGTGGTTGATTTACTTGCCCTATTTGTTGTTGTTGGGATCTCTCTTTGAGAAGAATTCAGATTAGGCAACAAATTTTGCATCTCTGAGTTGTGGAAGTAAATGGCATTCATCAATGATATGTCCCTATGAACAAATGCTATAGGTAGCTGATATGGCTATTTTGTTCAAGGGATAGTCTTGTATATCTACCATGATATCTTCCCAACACCTAGTACAAATTTTTTTATACTACCCTGATGATATGGATATAAAAAGGGCAGTACTAGCAGATGGTTCTTCTAAATTTTTCAAGAGATCTTATGTTTCCTGATAATGAGGATGATGAATTCTTTCAATTTTTATCAAGAATTTCAAACATAGGCAATTTAACCCCCAAGTGTGAAGATCACCTCCCTGTGGTTGCTTGTTTTCTAAATGGACTGAAATGCAACTATCAATAATTATTATTTATACCAGCTATTACATTCAGATTTTATTCTGAACTTCATAACTTAGCACAATAATAATTATTTGACTACTTTTACCTTCTAACAACACCATGATCCCTAGAAATGATGCCAAAATGATGAGTGTCATTGAGTCTCATCATTTAATCTCAATGATTTATCAATCCGGGGTGGTGTCCAAGGTTATCTACGATAGAAGGTTAGGGCAGAGTGCAATTCAAGCATTCAAATTTCAAGCATTTATTGGTGAAGCAGATTTTGGTTTAGCCTTTTGGTGTCACACTAAACCTAGTCTACAGAATGGAAACTAAAATAAATTACAGGAATTGAAAACTAAATCTAAATTGTAGAATTTAACAATTAACTACAATTGCAAGAATTGGAAATGGCTGAATTAAAATCTAATCTACTTTTGCAGAATTGAAATAACAGAAGTGAAATTGCTAAATTGAAATGATGCTAAAATAAAACCTATGCTAAAAACACCTATCAATATCCTACCACAAAAGGTCGTCAATCTTCTGCTATAGGAATTGATAACAAAATGAAATCTACTGAAATTGAAAGTAGTTGAAACATAAAAGCAAAGAACATGAAAAGCAAAGGGAACATGGAAACAAATATTTAATCTAATTTTTCAGCTGACACACACACATTAGCTGTACAAAAACATAATGAAGAAAACATAAATAACATAATACAAAATTAAAACAAGAAAATGAAATCTGGCAAGCAATCTGTTAATTCTGCTGTAGCAAAATTACAGATTAAAACCTGCCATAAAAATCCTCCTTCTAGATCTGAAAGTGGGCCCATACTTCCTGATCTAGAAGGAGGTGTAAAAACACTCCTTAACTAATTAACACTCAGAACAGAAATTGACAAAAAGACTGCACTTTTATTGTTGTCAAAACATGCTAAAAACTATTACAGATAATTGTTGTACAGTCCTATTTGCTACTGCTACTACTCTCCTCTATTCTAATTCCTACCTAGCTCAACCAAGAAGGGAGCTATCCTTTTATAGATGCATAAGATCTATTTACAAATATAAAATATACTATTCCTATCCTGTAGATCAAATCCTATTATGTTGCAACATTTCCTGGTTTTATCCTAGAAGAGGATCAATTGATCTTTTCCCATGAATGGTGGCTTTTGGATGGCAAGGATGACAAAGACAGTTGGGGGATATTTTCCCTTAACCTTCTCAACCTTCTTTCCCTTTTTCCACCATCAAAAAATAGTCAAAAAGTCAAAAAGTACTTTCTATTGTCAATCCAAAGATAACTGGCTCAATCCGAAGAAACTGCATTCTGTCAATCCGAAGATGTCTGCTCAATCCGAAGCTCTTTGGATTGACTAACTATGTGGTCTTCAGGTGATCTCAACTACTTTTCTCAGGTGGGTTATCTCTCAGGAACTGATTGCAATAGCTTTTATCCTTCTCCATGTGTGAATTCCATGCCTTGCTATTCATTGGTAGCTGGCTAGAATTTACATGGTAAACTGCTGCATTTTCCAGATTTGCTGCACAGTTGTAAAATGTTGGCATTTCTTGCAAGTTCAAAAAATTAGAACATGGGAAAATAATTCAAATATCAACATGAATAAGTACATCAAGTTGCTACCAAATTTATACACTTTATTCACCAAGTAACCATGCTGAAATAGTGCAACAATGCTGCACAATTATCCCTGCTCTGTTATACCCTATTGCTGCCTATTTAGACCATGTGGGAATGCTTCTAAATAGGTCAGATGTCTTCTGTAGTCCTTCTAAACTTATTCCATCCATTTCCTCATGCTTTTCTTGACAAATTCAAGGTGCTCCTATAAAGTGACAACTTGCTGATTTTTATATGGTTGTTTTCTGCAGATTTCCAGATTTAGAACAGTCCTAATAATTTGGCTTCAATGTGGACTTCAAACAAGTTGAAGGGTAGGAAAACATTCATAAACCATTGTGAAGTTAATGGATATCAGCATACCACATTTGGCTGTTTGAAATGCATATTTTTATTTGCTACTTAATCAAGCAAAAGCAGTCACAAAATGCTGAAAATAGTCAAAAACAGAGATATAATGCTCCTAACATAAAATCATGCAAACACTTAACAAATATATATTCTAATCAACTATTTGGCATTTAACTTAATAATATGGCAGTTTTTATATGTCAAACATAGTGTAAAAATGAGGCATTTTTAGGCCTCATCACTATGTGTGTACTGTTTCCCATAGATTCTTATTACTTTTGATTTTTAGATACATGACTTTATTCATGAAGATTTTCTATGGGCATATACTTAAGAAATATGTTGCGAAGATGTGCTACAGGAATAGGTCATGAAAACATACTATAGAGACTTATTACGAAATTATGCTAAAGAAACAAGTTAAAAGCATTTATTACAAAGACATATTACAAAAACTTATTATGGAATTATGCTACAAAAGCGAGTTACAGATGTATATTGAAAAATAAAATATTATAGAAATATTTCAATTGTTTTTTTCTCTTCCCCTCAAACTATATTATATTACTCCTTTGCTTTTCCTTTCTCTCCCCCAAATTGAATTTTTGGCTATATAGCCAAAACATACGATGGAAAATTTTATTCATGGAGATTTATTATATGTCTCTCTCTCTCTCTATATATATATATATATTTATTTATGAATATGAGATGTGTCATTACTATTTGTTACTTTTTATGTATATATGTATCAATTATTTATTTAGGCTAAGACATTAAACAATATTGTCGGATAATAAATCCTCTTGAATCAATAGAACCATTTGTTCCCAATATCAAGATGTTCTCCAAAAATATTGGTGTCTTTCTTGAACTTTGATTAAATATTTCATGGACTACCTAAAAAACGTTTCTAATGTCCTAAAGAGATCAATTTCTATGTCCTACTTTCTTTATTATCATTTTGGAGCTCTTCATGATTCAAAAATGGTAATTAGATTAAATTAATGTCAAACATAAATACTTTGGTTTGCAAAAATGGGTCTTATCAATTGTAGACACATTCAAAACCTGTTTAAAAAATTAAAGTAATATAGTCATCCTGGTATCATCTTTGTTTAACAATTTTACCACCCCCTTTTCTTTTTTCTTTTATTTTTTATTCAAGGGATACAGAGCTTTGGGGAATTGGATTCCCAATCACTCTATCAAAGTCCTGAAGGGAATTATATCCTTATCCTTACTACTATGCTCCCTAAGTAGAAATAGTTAAGGCTTTGGGAAATTGGACTACATAACCATCTATATGGAAATGTAATCCTATCCTTACTACCCTCTCTTTTACTTGGGAAAGAAATTAGAACTTTGGGGAATCATACTGCATAACCATCCAGATGGAAATGTAATCCTATCCTTACTATTATTTTCTTCCCTTTATTCATATGGGACAATAAGAAACAAAGTATTTTACTACCTTGTTTCATTTTTTATGATACCATTACAACTATATGACCTCCCTTCTATAAGGCAATAATATATCTTCACACACTGAATCTGACTTCCTCCTTAAAACCTGGTATTGTGACTGAAAGTGATGAATGATAAGATGAATAAAAAAAATTATGTTAGAACTCCATCATGAAATAAAGGAAGCATATTTAAAGAACATAGTGTGACCTTCTAGTTTATTTTCAAGAAATATTATTGTTCCATGATAATCTTCTTTCATTGGTCAAGTAGTGTAAATATTTTTTCCATCCATCTATTTACTAGTACTTATGCATCCAAACAAGAGGATTGATTAGGCTACATTCTTTTGATGATTGTACTTGTTTGCTTAATATATACTAGACTTCAAGGAAACAATCTATTTCTTATTTTAATAGTGTTTTTTTTCCTTAAATAGAGAAAGAGAATTATTTATTCAATGATAGTTGATTGCATTTTAGAAATGAACTACAAATCAACTTGTTTCTTAAGGTGGTTTAAAATTTATGGTTTATAAAATGGCTTCCTATAAAGCTTAAGCCTATTTCCATTAACCAATAAACTTCGTGTTGAATTATAAATGGGATTAAGTTTAACTGTACCATTTCCAAATATTTTTTCAACCTCATAGGGTCCAAACCATCACCTCCTTAACTTTCCTTGGAAATCTTGGAAGTGGGAATCAAATAGCAAGGCCAAATATTTTGGTTGGAATTTTCATGGTACAATATGTTTATCATACCATTTTTTTCTTTGTATTTTCATTAGTTCTATCCTATGCAACACCTTTAATCTTCTTTTATCTAGAATATTCAATTATTACAACCTAGCATTTTGTGCTTGATCCAAATCCATGTCAAGTTTTACAATTGTGCGAAGAGTTCCACTTTCAAACTCGATAGGCATAATGGATTGCTTCTCGTAGATCAATTTCATAAGGTGATAGCCCTATGGTGGTTTTTCAAGTTGTGTTATAGGACAATGTAGCTTCTTTCAATATATCTACCCAATCAACATGATTGATGGCTATAGTTTTTGTTACAATTTTTTTAAGTTCTCTATTTGTAAATTCTATTTTCCCATTAGATTGAGGATGATATGGTGATGTATTCCTATGTTTGATTTGATATAGTCTAACAAAATGTTCAATCACATTGGAGATGAATTGAGGCCCTTGGTCTGAAACCAATTCTCTTGGTGCTCCAAAATGTTGCATAATGTGTGTATAAAGGAAATCAGCTACGGGTTCAACTTGTGCTCATTTCAAGGCTTTTACTTTGACCCACTTAGTAAAATAATCAGTGCATGCAAGTATATGTTTATTGCCTTTACTCTGAGGATATATTGGGCCAACAAAATCAATTCCCCATTTTTTGAATGATTCAAACATTATTTTTGGTACTAAGAGCATATCCATTATAGGTGTAGGTTTGCTAGCCATCTGACAAGCATCATATCATCCAAAAAACATATGAGCATACCTATGCATAATAGGCCAAAAATAAATTGTTTGAAGTTTTTTCCTAATTGTCCTTTGAGCAGCATAATGGCCTCCACAAGGTTATTCATGTGTCACTCGAATGATTTCATATGCATCATCATCTTGCATACATCTTCTAATCACATGGTTAAGACAAGATTTAAACCATGCTCCATTAATCCACATATAAGGTACACTTTGGTATACTAATTTTCTATGCTCATAAGGTGTAAAAATTTGTGGCATATTTCCTATTACTAGATAGTTTACAATATCGGCATACCAAGGAGTGAAAACCGAAAGAGCAAACAAATGTTCATCTAGAAAATTATTGGAAATCAATTCATTATCATCAAATATATGCATATGAGATAAATTATTTACAATGAAATTATCCTTACCTATTTTATCTACAATTGTGACATTAAATTCTTGCAACAAGAGAAGCCATCTAATCACTCTTCCTCCAACTATGGTTTTGTTCATCAAATATTTGATGGTAGAGTGGTCAGTATGGAAAAATACTTTATACCCTATTATATATTGTTTGAATTTATTAATTGCATGAAATATAGCTAAGAATTATTTTTTCAGTAACCGTATAGTTGAGTTTTGCCCCATGCAATTTTTTGCTCACATAATAAATTGAATAAGGTATTTTATTCTCAAATTTTTCTATTACCACCCCTATTGTATAACCTGAAGCATCACAATGTATATGGAAGGGTAATTCCCAATTTGGACCTCTTAAAATGGGAGAGGTGGTTAATTTATATTTTATAATTTCAAAGGCTCTTTGACATTCCTTTGTCCATTTAAACTCACTTTATTTTGTTAATATTTTAAGCATGGGAGAAGCAATCTTGCTAAAATCCTTAATGAACCTACTTTAAAACCTTCCTCAATTATATAATGTCCTAAGATGATACCTCCTCTCATCATCATAAAGCATTTTTCATGACTTAGGGAGAGATTTTGTTCTTGGCATCTAAGAATAACTTTTTCTAAGGTCGACAAAGTTTCCTCAAAGGTGTTACCATTAACTGTGAATTCATCCATATAGACTTCTATACATTCATTTATTAAATCAACAAAGATATCCAAGACCACTCTTTGAAAAGTGATAGGTGCATTGCATAATCCAAAGGATAGCACCTTGTAAGCATAGGTACCTATGGGGCATGTAAAAGTTATTTTCTCTTGATATTCCTCTGATATTGAGATCTTATTATACCCGCTAAAACCATCCAAGAAGCAAAAGTACTTCTTCCCAGCCAAGGTATCAAGGACTTGATCAATGAAGGGTAAAGAGAAATAATCCTTCTTTTTCACTTTGTTTAATTCCCTATAAACCACAAAAATTCTCCATTTTCCATTCTTTCTGGGAACTATTACTAGAAGTGATACCCATTGGCTATCATAGATTGGGTATATAAATCCTACATTTAATAACTTAATAATTTCTTCTTGAACTATATCTTTCATGGCTAGATTTAGCCTTCTGTGTGGATGTCTCACTAGATTGCATCCTTCCTAAATGAATATACGGTGGGTACAAATATTTGTAGAAAACTAGCGAACAACTCGTATTATTCAGCAAACCAAATATATAAGGTTACATTTAACAAATTGCCGGAGGTTGCCAAACCAACCAGCCGTATTAGCAATTTGTTATAACAAAATAACAATTGCGCAAGGAGACAAATGAAGAAATAGAAAGTACGCTAACATCCCCCTTTATTACATTATTTGGGTAATGTAATAACTAATAGCTATACTAGACTACTAACATCCCCTTACATTATTTTGCAATACAAAGTGAGCTGCGAAACAATTCAAATTTGACACGTCCAAGTGCCTTAGTGAAAATGTATGCAACTTGAGCATCGGTGGGAATGTCTTTGAAGCTGAATTCGGTGCTTTGGAACTTCCTCTCGAATGAAATGACATTGTGTGTCAATGTGCTTTGTTTTTTCATGATGGATTGGATTCTTGACGAGGTTCAGAACACCCTGATTGTCGCAAAACAAGTGTATTGGAGATTTTGATGGATGGCCCATACTTGTCAGAATGCGACGTAACCATATCACTTCGCACACAGCTTCACGTGCGGCGCGATATTCTGCCTCTGTTGAAGAAATAGCAACCACCGTTGCTTCTTGCATGTGCCAAGAGACAGGACCGGATCCCAGATGAAAAATGTATCCAGAAGTTGACTTGCGATCATCAAATGATCCGGCATAGTCGGAGTCCGTGTATCCTTGCAAGAAGAATTTGTTGTTCCTCTTGTATTCTAGGCCATATTCCATAGTACCACGGACATAGTGAAGAACACGTTTCTTTGCTTTCCAATGAGTGGTCTTAGGCTCCTGCATGAACCTCGAAAGATAGTTTACAGCAAATACGAGATCTGGCCTAGTATTGGTCAGATATATGAGACTCCCAATCAGCTGTCGATAGAGAGTACCATCTACCTGAGGTGAGTCATCATATCGCGATAACTGAAGTCCATTCTCCATAGGAGTTGCCATTGGCTTGCGATCGATCATGCGATATTTATCCGAGCAATGTCTTGGCATACTTTTTTGAGACACTTTGATGGAGTGCTCCTTCGGCTGAATTCCGGACCAAGACGAGTAATGGAGAAGTCCGAGATCTGTCATCTCAAAAGATTTGCACAAGTTTCTTTTGACGAGTAGAGATCATATCTTCGAACTCCCTGTAATGAGCGAGATCATCCACATAGAGTACAAGCAACACTATCTCAGAACCCTGTTTCTTGAAATAGAGGTTTGCATCTGACGGACATCTCTTAAATCCATGCTGCATTAGGTGATTGTCCATTTTTATATACCAAGCTCGAGGAGCTTGTTTCAGACCATACAAGGATTTGACCAATTTGCAAACTTTCTGCTGTTGGCCTTCCACTTCAAATCCTTCAGGCTGAGTCATATAGACTTCTTCTTGGAGATCACCATTAAGAAAGGCACTTTTGACATCCATCTGGTGAACTTTCCACCCATATTGTGCTGCCATAGCACACATAACCCGAATTGTGGTCATTCGAGCAGTAGGTGCAAAAGTTTCTTCATAGTCGATGCCTTCCTTTTGAGCATAGCCCTTTGCAACAAGACGGGCCTTATGCTTATCAATTGTTCCATCTGCCTTGTACTTGACTTTGTATACCCATTTGCAGCCAATAGGTTTCTTTCCATGCGGCAGATCAACAAGCTTCCAAGTTTTATTTTTCATCAGAGACTCATACTCTGTATCCATAGCGGCCTTCCACTGAGGCTCACTGAGAGCATCTTGCACTGATGCAGGTTCAAGACTATCTATGGTAGACATGAATGCCCTGTCATCATCAATATCCATATCCTCAACTTCTCTACTTGGAGTCACAGAAAGTTCCTCAAAAGATTGACAAAGATCATCAACCTCACCAGTTTCTCGGGCTTCTCTTTCCTTTTGAGCCATACTGCGTGTACGAGGTCTATCCAAATTCAAATTGGGAGGAGTGGATAAATTTGCATCTCTGATTGTATTTGTACACCATTTAGGATTCTTCTTCGGTGGTGGTGAAGAAGATGTAGAAGGACCTCCTGTCTGTGTTGACGAAGGAATCTCCTCTTCCTTAGGTTCCACAATATCTTGGTGTACATTAGATGTGCTCTGTGATGTGAAAGCTTCATCAAAGACAACATCTCTGCTGATATGAATTTTCTTGGTCAAAGGATCTATCAACCGATATCCTTTAGAGTGCTCAGAATATCCAAGAAAAATACATCTCAGTGTTTTCTCATCTAGCTTCTTCCTTTTCTCTTTCGGTATGTGCATGAAAGCTTGACATCCGAAAATACGTAGATGAGATATGGAGGGTTTTCGACCACTCCATGCTTCCTGTGGAGTCATTCCTTTTAGGGCCTTTGTGGGTGCCCTATTCAAAAGATACACTGCAGTGGTGACAGCTTCTGCCCAATATTGTTGCCCAAGAGTTGCACCTGTGAGCATACAACGAACCATTTCCATGATAGAACGGTTCCTTCTCTCAGCAACTCCATTTTCTTGAGGAGTATAGGCAGTTGTTAACTGTCTCTTGATCCCATGCTTATCTAGGAATGCAGAAAATTCATTAGAGGTAAACTCTCCCCCTCGATCTGAGCGGAGGGTTTTGATAGAAGCTCCTGACTCCTTCTCAACGGATTTCTTGAACTGCTGGAAGAATGCGAAAGCTTCAGATTTCAGTTTGAGAAAGAAAACCCACATCTTTCGTGAGTAGTCATCTACGAATAACTGAAAGTACCTCTTCCCTCCAACACTGTTGGGTGTGAAAGGACCGCATAGATCGGTGTGAATTAGCTCCAGAGGTTTTCTTGCTCTTGTAGAGCTCTTCTCAAATGGTACTCTATGTTTGCTTTCTGCTAAGCGATCGAGCACACCGGCAATGTGGCTGAAAGGGAAGGAAGACCCTTTACCATCTCATACTTGCTGAGCTCAAGTAAGTAGCCGGAACTAAGATGCCCATATCTCTTGTGCCATAGGGAAGTTGCCTCCTTGGTAGAGACAGTCATGGCAACATGTGGAGTAGAGATAGCATCTAGTGCAAATAAGCCATGCTTATATGAAGCTGTTGCAATCTGCTTACCCTTCTTGGTAATTGTACAACACTTCTTTCCATTCTCAACACGAAAGTTGACAACCATATTTCTGTCCAGGATTTGTGTCATCGACAACAAATTGTTGGCCAATCACGGAACATAGAGGACCTTGTCAATCGACACTTGCCATCGGGGAAGAGTGACTGAAGCTGTACCCTCTCCACTGAACCCTGTAGGTTTTATCATCAGCAATTGTGACGGGTTTGCCCTCTTTGGCCACAAATGATTCAAACCACGATCTGTCGCCAGTCATATGTTTACTAGCTCCAGAATCGACATACCAAATAGGATCCCTATGTGTGGAATCTGTGGTAGTCATGAGCACCTTGTGTGCCCATTCAGAATCTGAGTCAGATTCTTCAACGACAACATTCACCTGGGGTTGCTTGTTCTTATTTTGTGGTTTGTTTTGGCCTTTCTGCTTGTTCTTATGCCAACACCTGTTGGTGTCATGGTTGTCTTTCTCACAGATCTTGCACCACCTCTTCTTCTGTTGAGGTTGTTTGCCTTTTCCTTTCGTATCCTGTTGAGAATTTCCTCCTTTCTGAAAGTTGCCTCCTTTTTGCCCATTACCTTTCTTCCTAGAACCCTGCTGGTTGGTGTATAGGGCTGTATTGGAAGAATCATCCTTGTGAAGTTGGCGTGCCTCCTGTTGTTGGAGCAGATTGACCAACTCGATGTAGGTAATTTGTCGTTGGGACACCTGGATGGAGGTTATCAACATATCAAATGAAGAAGGTAAAGCTCTCATCACAAGTGAAATGAGAAGCTTTTCGTCCACGATATCTCCGAGAGAACTCAATTTCTCTTTCAACTCAGACACTCTGCACAGAAAGAGTTCAACTGTTTCACCCTGCCTCAAACTCAGGTTATGAAGTTGTTGTTGAAGATGAAGAATGGTGGATTCATTCTTCCCCTCATAGATGGTTCTAAGGGCATCCCATGCCTCTTTACCACTTGCTTTATCAGCTATATGAGGTTGCACTTCATACGAAACAGCAAACAAAATGAGCACCTTTGCTCTCCTGTCTTTCTTGTCAAAAGCAATCCGATCTGCTGAAGGACACTGTGGATCCTGCTTGTTGGTGAAGGCCTAGTTGCTACTCCGAGTAACAATATCCCACAAATCTTCCATTTGGAGAATAGCCTTCATCTTATTTTTCCATGGTGTGTAATTTGAACCTTTCAATAAGCGATGCGGATCGGTCATCAACTTTGCAACAACGGCCATAGTGAAGGTTCCTTATATCACCAAATTGGTCCCCCTTTCGATATACCTTTTGCTAGGCCAATATACCGTACAAAATACCCGCCCTTACGTGAGGGAAACTATAGGTATTTAGAAAGATCAACAAAAATCACCCGCCCTTACGTGAGGGAGACTATAGGTGAAATTTAGAGATCATACGATACGTGGAACATAAGCGGTACTGAAAGGGAATCGCCTTGTTGATGGCACCTACCATAGAAGATTCTTCTCATGCGTGGGGCGTAACTTCCCCTAAACACTATGAAGAATACTTCGTCAGGATTTACGCCTAAACACAAGTGCGATAAAGGGTAGTGGATGGAGTAAAAAATGCAAAAATGGCGTACTTATTCCTCCCCGACGATTTATAGAGAACAAGCTCGAGACGTCGTTATAGCGGCTATATTAGGCGGCGGATACGATAGCCAAATCACGACGGCTTTACCTGTAAGTGCTGGCGAGAGGTATCGCAAATACCGAACTGCTGCGAGTGCAAATAAATTGCACGAGATGGGTTTTATATTCCGGGGACTTAGGGAGTGTTTTGATTTTAATTTTTATGTTATAGTGCAAAAATGAAATATGCAACATACAACAAAAAAAATTGCCCACTAGAATAACCCACAAGGTGTCGGTCACAGCCGAAAATGCACCTTTTACAATGCCAAATTGCTATTTCAAAAAATTACTCAACATCCCCCTTTGATTTTTTGAAAAAATATCCCCCCTTAAAAGACTTTCTTTAACAAAGCATTTTTATAATCATTATTTATTTAAAATTAAAATAAATAATTTCAATTTATATAGTTTTAAAAACTTTAGAAAAAATAAATTAAAATTAAATTTTAATTTATAAAGTTTAAAACTATATTAAAAAAAATTAAAATTAAAAATTTTAATTAAAAATAATAATAATTAAAAATGACTTTGAAAAAAAAATATACCTGAGGGGAGTCGGCGGGATTTGAACCCCCGACCTGTAGGCTCCCTGAGCCTTACCGCACGGCTCACGACCACGTGAGCCAGCGGGCTGATCCGGAAGGATCAGTTGAACCCCTCTCTTTTATCTGCCCGTCCTCCGCTGCTACCCGCTTCCCGAGCCTCCTCTGCTACTGTCGCATTTTTTTAAAAAAAAACGCAGTCCCTGTTCCCCGTCCGCGTCTCTGGTTTTTTTTTTTTTTTTTTTAAAAAACGCCCGTCTGAAAATAAAAAAACAGCGGTCGGGAGGGGGGGAAAAGGGGGGGGGGGGGGGTTTATACTCCCGCTCCGGGGGATTTCAAATTCCCCACACGCGGGCGGGCGGGGGGGGGTGGGGGCCTCGGGAAGCGCGCGCGCAATGTGCGCGACGCGCGGGGGTCCCCGTGCAGTCCCCTGTCCGTCCCTCGTCGGGAGGGGGCTCCGACGCAACGCGCCGAGTTTGCGACGCGCGGGCCGTCCGCTCCCTCCAACGTGGGGAAGAGGAGGGGGGAGGGGGTGCCGCGTCCTTGACGCACGACGCTCCTTCTTTCGCCACCTCCTCGCGCGCGGGAGTCTTGGGGCCCGCGCAGGAGATTCCCTCCTGTCGCGATGCGCGGGGGGGGAATGGAGTTCCCTCCTGTCGCACGCGCGGGGGACTCCCTCGTGTCGCGACGCAGCGCGCCGAGGTGTTGCGCGGGGACGCGCGTCGCTGCTTGGAGGCTGCGTCCTCTTTCTTTTCTTTTTTTTTTTTTTAAAAAAAAAAAAAATCTCGGACGCGTGCTCCTGTGCGTTCTGCGTGCGTTCGATCAGGGGACGCTCTCCACAGTCGCGCGTGGATGCGCGATGGCTGTCGCACGTCTGCGCGCACCAAAAAAAATACTTTTCTTTTATTCGCTCGGCTGCGTGCCTCTTCGACACAAAAAAAAAAAAAAAAAAAACGTCTGCTACAGTGCTGGCTCTGATGCCATGTAGGAAACCAGCGAACAACTCGTATTATTCAGCAAACCAAATATATAAGGTTACATTTAACAAATTGCCGGAGGTTGCCAAACCAACCAGCCGTATTAGCAATTTGTTATAACAAAATAACAATTGCGCAAGGAGACAAATGAAGAAATAGAAAGTATGCTAACATGGCATAGTTCCATGCCTAAGTATGTCTACCAATTGTGACTCTTGTATTCTTATGAGTTCATTGTTAATATTTAGGGTTTTTCCATATCTAATATCTATTTGTTTTTATTTCTTAGTGTTTGTATCTATTTCCATTGTCTCATGTACAAGAACGGTTAATTGATAATTATGGGGAACCAATTTATGATATTGAATTGTTATTTGTGTACATATTTTCTATTAAAAATGGTAGATTCAAGTGGACAAATAGTATTTTGTTCTTGGTCTTCCTTTTGATCATCTAATAGAGGTGGTAGTAGTCCTTCAATATCTTGTTGTAAATGATAACTTAGTACATTAATCGATATACTTTGAATATCATCCAATTAATTAGGAAAATCATGCCAAAGTTATCTTGAAAAACCTTCATCTAATGTTCACTCAAGAAATAGGCTAACGTCCTTAGTGTTTTTACCATTGGAAATAGTCATATTTCTAAACCTACAACTAATGTAGACATCAGTTGTTGCAAGCCATGGGTATACTAGGATCAAGGGATGTCCCCCTAATTTCTTCTTTGGTTGTAAAACCACAAATTCTATAGGATACTCCCATGAACTTACTAAAACTATAATATCTTCTAAATTTCCTTCTAGTTTGATAGTGGATTTATCTGCAAGTTGAAGTACTATAGTAGTTGGTTGTAATGTATATACCCCTAAATATTATATTGTTTCCTTGGTCATAACATTGATGGCAACCCCTAGGTCCACTAGAAAAATTTGAAAGGTTATTTTATCGATATGGACTATGATTATAGGTACTTTAGGATCTACATATTTGCAGCAACAATATCCCTCCAATCATTATTTGAGGTTCATTTTTATTTTTCCTTCCTGGAGTTGTTGTGCACATACTCTTTATTAATTTGGAGTAGATGGGAATATCCTTGATGGCCTGTAAAAGAGGGATTTTGATAGTGATATTTTCTAGTTCTTGTAGAAAATTAAAAGCTATTTTAGAGGGTTCTTTAGTTATTACCAATATTTCAAGAAATGGGATTTCGACTTATTTCTTTTGAGGGATTTGAGACTCTTTTGCTTTGTTGGTGTATTATCTGGTAGAGTTTCTATTTCACCTTCAAATTTCTCATCTTTGTCTCTCTTTTTAAATGATTTTTGGATAGGTTCCTCAAATTCTGTGAAGGTTACTTTATTATTTTCCAACATCTTTCCAAATATTAAATAGATTTGTTGGAACGGTACCACATGTATTGAACATGCTTCATTAGCTTCATAAACTTGTTGAACCATTTTGTTGTTATTAGGATTAGGTATTGCTTGAGCTAGTAAGGGTGGGTGTTTAGGAGGATTACTAATATTATTTGGAGGTGGTAGGAGTCTAATTTGAGGTTGGTTTTGAGGATTTTTTCCCCTAAATCGATTTTTAAAACTCGGTTGTTGGGGTGGACCTTAAGACCAGCTTGGTCCCCCTTGATTATATTGGCAATTTGTGTTCCAATTAGGCATATTCTAATTTTTTCATGACATTCCTTGAGTCCATGGAGGTGGACTCCCATACGGGTTGGACATAAATTGAGTCCATGGTGGCATATTCCATTCTTGATTAGATGGGTAATTATATGGATTCCAATTTGTCTAGTTTGGTGCATTTGACCAATAGTTAGGTCTTTGTTGGTTGGAATAATTAGAATTAGACCAATTAGATGGACCATTGAATGGGTTACTTCTTATTTGAGATACAAAGTAAATATCTTGTACTTCCTCAACTTTAGGCTCTTTTATGGCAGATTTTATAGCTGAGATATACTTACAATTTTTGGTATTATGATTCTTGTCACAAATTTTACAGCTAGAAAAAATGTTGGAAATATTTGTGATGTTAAGAGGATATTCCCTTAAATTATGCCTTTTTATACACCTATGATAGTATATTTATTCAATATCTTGCTCTTTTGGTTTCTTTTCCATGAGGTCAAGATATGTAGTTAATGTGCTCAACAAATCAGTTTTTAAACTTTCCAACATGTTGCCAATTTATGTTCTTGTTATTTCTCCCCCTTTTGATGGGTATTTATTGTTTCTAAGTGGCTTATTTCTTGAATAATTTTTGCAAAGGTTCACAATTTCTTCAAGTCCCATCTGGTGAATATCCCCTTAGCCATAAGGTTTAATATATCAAGGACATATTCTTTTAACCCCTTTAGGAAGAGTTCCTTTATGATTTCCTCATCTAGCTCAATGTTAACTCTAGATCCCACAAATTTAAATCTTTCAAGTTAGTCTTTGAGGGATTCTTCCTCTCATTGGTTCATGCGAAATAATTTAGCCTTATTATCCCTAAATCTATATTAATCTTGGTGCCTTACAAGGAACATATCCTTTAATCCATTTTCTCCATCCCATCATCTACAAACACTCTCACCTAAACCCATAAACCATATTAAGGTTGCATCCTTAAGTGTAGAGAGAAACATTCATAGTTTTTTTTCATTGGTGATATAGAAATAATATTGACATACCACTTTGAATTCAAAAAGGAATGCATCAATATATTCACATGGTTTTCCATGGAAGGTAGGTGAAATAACAACATTGTTATCCTATCTTCTAGAGAAGGAATCGAAAAGGCAAAATTTTTCTTTGCCTATTTCTCCTTTGGTATCCTTCTACTTCCCCATGTTCACTATTTCTTTACCTATATCTCCTCTAGTTTCCTTCTACTTCCCCATGATCACTATTATGTTCATCCATGATTATAACTATTTAAAGGAATTCAAGGATTGGACCAAGTATAGGAATAAAAAAATGGTGGAAGGATCTATATGGTTATCAAATTCAGGTTTAGGTAATAGAAATGTTTTAATATCCTAATCTAGTAGAGTTAATGGAAACTCGGTTTGTTCTATTGATGTTGAAGAATCCTTAGTTTCTTGAACTACAATCTTAGTCTTCTTTAATTCAGCAATGTCAAGATTTTTACTAGATTTTCTTCTAAAGTTCTCTTCTTGTTTTTCTTCATCAATTTTGATAAACCTTCCTTTCGAATCTCTAGGTTGATTCATAAATTTATGAATATCTAGGTTGATTCTTTAATAAACAATGCTCCTAATTTTTGCAAATAAGTTTAAGTGTATTAAAATCATTCACTTCTTATTGAAAATTTTATGGATGTCATTGATTGGATCTAATTGTTCAGGGGTCATATAATGTTCTTCCTCAAATGTAAACTCTTACTTTAAAATATGAATAAATTGGGTGATGAAAGCTTGTCCTTGTACTATGATAGGATTTTCAAATTGTAAGTCTTGACATAGTTCTCTAAAACATATAATAATAGGAGCTCTTTGGTACCTTCTACTAAATTCTAGACTCACCTCCCTATTTTCTATATCTACTAAGAAGTTATGGACAACAAGGGAATCCTTAAAGTAATGCTCCTAGGGATATGTATATGGGTTCATGCTTGCTCTTCTATCCTCTATCCAATGCTCACAACTTCTCAAGAGGTCAAAATAGGGTGAGTGATAATTTGTACCTAGGGCTTTAGTTATATTGATTCTTTTGATCTTTCCCAATTCTTCTAACCTTTGCCCAATAAAATCAAGGTGTTCCTAGAGTTGTTCTATATCTTGTTCATAGAGTAGATTGATTTCTTGTTCTAGGAGTATTCTCCTAAGGTCTATTGATGCAGACTGACTAATGCAATTTTCCATCATTAGCAATGTATACTTATCTTTTATCTTTTGTTAATTTTCAAAATTTCTCTTTTTTTTTCTCTTTTTGTTTGTTTTAATTTTGAGAGAAATGTAATTCACAGAAACAACAACTAAATTCTAACTTTCAAAAGAAATAAATTACTACTATTAAAATTAGATCTAAACTTCAACAATCAATTTAACGCAACAAGAAAATAAAATTTTTTCCACTACTTTGGTTTAAGAAACACTTAGTGTGATCTTGTCACACATTTGACTTGCATGCAGGTAAAGTTTCCAAACCAAGGATGTAACAACCACATAATTCTTAAAATAATTTGCTGAAATTAAACCAAACATTGATGCTAAAACAAATACTAACTTAAAAAATATTACCACTACTTTGGTTTAATAATAGTTAATGTGATTTAGTCGCACATCTGCCTTGCATACAAGTAAAATATTCAAAGAAAAAAGCAACAACCATATAAATCTAAAAATAATTTGTCGAAATTAAATCAAACATTGATGTGTAACTATAGGAATGCTGAAACAAATACCAACATAAAAAATAGTGAAATTGAAACCAATAAAATTGAATCTGGCAATGCTAAAATTGGGACACTCAGTGGAACTTGTTGTACCACTCCTGGCCTACATGAAGGTAAAGCCTCCTTCTCATGCAATATAGCAGCCTCCAATATGGCAATATTCTTCCCAGCAATGATGCCAAAATATTGATTAAAATATCTCACACTTAAATGCCAACTAGGATTAGATTTAAAGAATAGTTATCCCATATATATATCCTTAATTCTAATTATTTATTTCTATTCCTTCTTCTTAATTTCTTGCATAAAATAAATTTTTCAATGAATGAAATTATTAATTCAAAAATAGCTTATTTTAAGGAATGAAATGAACTAGATGTGGATCCACCTTTGTAATTTTAATTATGCATTATTTATCCTAATATATTCTACAGTTCTATGATATGCAATTTAAAAAATTTATATTCTAAACTTATTCTATGTTCTAACTATATCTACTATATTTTGGAGGAAGAGATCTAGGGACTAACCTTTTGGAGTGGGTCCTGCCTCCTCAAGGTTAGTATTAACCTCCTCCCCTTTTTACTTTACTTTAAATTTCAAAAATTTATATTCATTAAACTAATTTTATGCTTTCTAATTCATATTTGCAGGAAAGAAAAGGAAGCTACAACAATCACAAACAAAGCATGAAGAAAATAAATAATTCCATTACCATAACTATAGGAGATGAACAATGATTCTAATTTACTCTTATTTCATTTATTCCAAACTTCATACAAGCTTGTACAATGTAACATGGCTACAAGAATTTTCTTCCTATCTTCTCCTATGTGTGTACCCTTCTTACGTTCATGACTTTGTAATATATACTTGTACACCATTGTCTTACAATAGAAATTGCAATATTTTCTTTATTACATGGTTGAACAAATCTTCCTTATGTGACCTGGACACTAAAAATATATAATAAAACAACCTATAATCTACATAATTCAATAACTATTTTGGATAAATATAAAATAAATTGTGTCCATTTATTTAGGAAAAGATAAACATATTACTCTCTTTTGGATTTACATAATATAACGATTTACATAAGGTAAACCATCATACCTATAATGGAGATTAACAAAATATACTTGCTCGATTGTTTCAAATGGCTTACGCAGTATTTGTTATGTTGGCAATATGCATGGCAGTTATTGCATAAAATGAAATTGCTACAATACATAGATTTCTATAGCATTTTTTTGTAGGTCACGTCTGTAGGGTATTTCAGAAGTGCTCTTATTTAGCAGGTTTCCATAGATACTCAACAATATTTTACCTAATTTCACATAAAACACATAATTTTCCCAAAAATAAAGTATAAATGGATTTATTTTAAACATAATAGTTGCATATGATATTCATTTCAAAAACATACAAAGATGTATATATTATCGATCAAAATACAAGTATATCCTAAAAATTATAGCTTTAATGCAAAAATAAACTTTCATTATGGTTTATTTTTTGCTCTCATCAGGTGGTAGTACCTAAGAAAAATGGTAAGTGGAGGATCTGTGTGGACTATAGAATGCTAAATAAAGCAACTAGAAAATTCCATTTTTCCCTACCTTTTGTAGATCAAGTTCTAAATACCCTAGCTAGATGAAAGTATTTTTTTCCTTGATGGGTACAATGGATACAACTAGATACAGACAGGGGAAGAGAATTTGGAAAATACCACATTTACTTTTCCTTGGGGAACCTTTTCCTATCATGTTTTACATTTTGGGTTATGTAATGTGCATGCAACATTCTAGTACGTAGTACTCAATATTTTTTTGGACATGGTAGGAGAGACTGTAGAAGTTTACATGGATGATTTCATCATTTATGGTGAAAGTTTCAAAGAAGCTAGAGTAAATTTGGAGAGAGTACTACCACATTGCTAAGAGACCAACCTATCCTTGAGTAATGAAAAATAATTCATGTTAATGATAAAGGGGATAGTCTTAGGAAATCATATCTCCATTGAGGGGATAAAGGTATATGAAAGAAATATAGAAGTCATCAAACAACTACCAACCCAAAAAAAATAGAGAGATGTTTGAAGTTTCTTGGGCTCTACTAGATACTTTTGGTATTTCATTAAATATTTTAGTAAGATTTCCAAACCATTGCACATGTTATTATCCAAAGAATTCAAGTTTTTCTAGATGGATGAATGTGAACAAGCATTTCAAATATTAAAATAAAATTTGACAACTTCTCCCGTGCTTAGAGGTCCAAATTGGGACCTCCTATTTCATATCTATGTAGATGTGTCTAACAATGCTATAAAGTAGCACTAGGATAGAAGTAATAAACTGAATTATATGTCCTTTTTTATGTTAGTAAAAAACTCATGGGCACTGAATTAAATTACATTGTCACAGAGAAAGAATTTCTTGCAGTTGTACATGCTATTAATAAATTATCCCATTATATCATGGGCTATAATGTTTTTATGCATATAGATCATTCAACCATAAAATACTTGATGAACAAGCCAACAATAAGTGGTAGGTTATTAGATGGATTTTTATCCTACAAGAACTTGATGTAACCATTGTAGACAAACCCAGAAGAGATAACATGGTTGCAGGTTTTTTATCTAGATTAATTTCATAGGACAACACTATAACTAATAATGTTTTTTTGTATGAGCATCTCTTTGCTCTAGATGACAAGACACCATGGTATGCTGACATGGCCAATTATCTGGTAATTGGTGAAGTATCTCCTGCAATCACTCCCTGAGAAGCTTGAAAATTAATTGAAAAGAGTGCAGTCTTATCATGGATTAATGGTTTTTTGTTTAAAATTGATCCTTATCAAATCATGAGAAGATGTGTGGCAGAGGTAGAAATTCTAACCATTTTAAAATCATGTCATGATGAACCATACGATGGATATTTTGCAAGAAAAATAACTGCATTTAAAATTTTACAGATAAGGTATTATTGGCCCTTACTATTCAAGGATGTAGTTAAACATGTTAACCATTGTTATCAATATCAAATAATGGATCAACCAACCGCAAGAGATGAAATACCCCTCTAGCTACATTTCCATGTAGAACAATTTGACAAGTGGGAAATGGATTTTTTTGGACCTATCAATCCACAATCTAATGGTAAAAGGTATATTTTAGTATGCATGAATTATATTACTAAGTGGATTAAAGTGCAATTATTATGGAGTGCCAAGGAGCATAATGTAGCACAATTCTTGTACGAGTTCATCATCACCAGATTCGATGTTTCTAGGGAGATTACCACTGGCCAGGGAGCTCAATTAACTTAGAATATGATAGAAGAACTGATGCAACGATACCATATTCGGTATAATAAAAACACTCCATATCACCCACAAGCCAATGGTCAAGTGGAGGTTACCAATCATGAGTTGGAAAATATTTTGACAAAGAAAGTGCAACAACACAAAAAACACTGGGAGAAACATCTTTCAAAAGTAGTTTGGGCATACCAAACTACATGGAAGACTACCATGAGATTCACACCATTCTAGTTGGTGTACAAGAAGAATGTGGTGATGCCCATAAAGTTCCAAGTAAAGACTCTATGGACTATCATTGAGCTTAATCTAAATTTAGATGTTGCACAACAATATCATATTTGCCAACTAAATTAGTTGGATAAATACAAATATGAAGTTTTGTAGTGCACAAAAGTAATATAAAAATAGAGGGCAATGTGGCATGACCACCACATCTGACCAAAACAATTCTTAGATGGAGAATGGGCATTGTTGTACAAATTTTGATTCTAGGAAAGGAAATGGAAGCTCACATAGATGTGGTTGGGATTGTACGGGGTGATTTAAGTCATTAATAATGGATTCATCTATATTAAAACCATCAATGAAAATGGAGTATTTTTTACAATCAATGGATGCCGATTACAACCTTACCATATGCCTCAAATTCATGAAACAAGCTCAGATGCAGGCATGGGGGAGACCCCATTTTCGACATGATTTTTAGTAGCATGATGATAGTTGACATGTTTATCGAGAAAATAATAATAATAATGATATTTTATTTTATATGTGTATACATGATTTTTTAATGTTGTAGAATAGGTTTTATTTATTTTTATTTTTGTTTTGTAGGGGCAGTGTGGAACCCCTTGCAGACTGTAGGTGGTTGTGTCTATTAGGTAAGAGCTAATCCACCCTTTTTTCCTTATTTTTTAGGAATATAGGGGAGGTGCCTACTTCCCACCTAGAAGGTAGTGCTTACATTCAAGCAAGCATAGATGGTCCCTACTTCCCACCAGGAAGGTGGCATCTACATTTACACCAACACAGGAGGTGCCTACTTTCCACCAGGAGGGTGATGCCTACATCTAAATCAAGAGTCACCTCCTTCCCACCAGGAAGGCAGTGCCTACATCCAAGAAAACATGAAGATATCTAATTTTCTATGATGTAGTATCCCTACTCTTAAATTTTTGATGATAGAGTATTCCTACTCACTTGTTTTTGACAATGGAGTACGCCTACTCCCAAGATAGAGTATGCCTACTCCTAATATTTTAATGGCAGGGTATACCTACTTCCAAGTCTAAAAAATAAATTATGCCAACTCTCGTGAACGAATAATAATGATACATGATTTTTATTTCAACCCACAAAACCTCAAGATCTAAAATAATACAGTGTCCAATAAAACAACTGCCAATAGGAATACAAGATGTAAGCTTTTTATTCTTTGGTACGTCTTAATTTAACTTCATCCAGTCATGTTGTATCACCTAGTTTCATTCACTCATTCTATGGACTACACCCAAGAAAGTGCCATTATTTTTTTTGTTGATTATATTCATAGCTATCATAAAATTTATTTCTATGTTAAGTGCTAGTATGTACCCACACATTTCCTTCTGCCCAATCATGCAAACCTCACGTAAGAACTTGGCCACTTGGAACTAATTGGGAGGAAGAGAATCTAAAGTTAAGTCCAACTACATATTTTTGCATGTCTCAAAATAGAAGATATTGATTATAAGGATATGATAATCATGCTTTATTAATGGGAAGTAGGTGCATTCTTCAGCGTATATTCAGCTTAGGCGTAGTCACCATTGAAGCATTATAAGGATGCAAAGAAAATAAGAAGTGAGCATGGTAGTCATGGGAGGACCATCAAAAAACCATTCTTAGAAAAATAATGATCCCATTGACCTAGCCACCATTATAGGAGTAGTATGAGAACAATCTGAGATGGTAGGATGGTTGATTTACTATAGTATAGTTAGCTAAAATCAAGACCTTGACATAACACAAGAATTTGTAGCATCTATGAAATATGTGATTGTGCATATGAGGAGGTTGGTCATACCAGTGATTGAAGAATATGTTATGGCTATTATTAGGCTACCATGCATAGGATAAATGACATATAAAGTAGATATAATTGAAGTATTAGCCTATAAATTCTTTGGCCAACCATTTATGCAACTAACGTGCACAGGTTTTCCAAAGCAATGGTTGCCAAAAAGGTGGAATCCAATACAATTGGCTTGATTATTCACCTATACTAGGTGGTATTCAATATTCCATGCTAATCATCTTCGATTCCTGAGTCATCTACAACATGGAAACTAGATGAATATTCCATTCTACCTTGTGAGCACCCCACAAGATGAATTCGAGAGATACAAGGTGAGAATTCAGAGTGTATTGGCTCACCATGGGATTATTTTAGTCCTAATTTGATATGTAGAGGGATAGAGAGCTACATAACCACCTATGTAGATCATAGAAAACCTGGTTATAATGGAATATTTTGAATAGTAGGGGCAACACAAGGATACCCTTGATGAAGAAGTAGAGGTGCCTACCTCCAAATAGTTTGAGGAGGCATATCAACCAATGTTAAGCCCTAGGAGGTCAGTTACACCATCTAGTTTTGGGTCAAGCATGGATGTAGGAACATCTAGATATTTAAGGGGATAAAATCGCACCCTCACTAACAAACAAGATCACATAGGTTTTGTAGGATTTAGCTTCCATTGCAACTCCTTTTAGTGAATCAACCGATGAGGAGGACCTCCATGGCCAATTTATAGAAGTAAGGGTAAAACCCTCCCATTGGGAGGAAGAATACAAGTTTGTGTAGGTAGAATTTAAAAATTATCAATAAGTCATTACTACTAAGCAACAACAATTGGAAGATACCATGTAGCAGTTGTGATAGTTGCTCATCGAAAAGGAAAACGAGATGAATGTTGCTATCTAAACAAACTAGGCCATGGACCTAAAATTTTCTTCTAATGACTCTAAGGAAAAAGTGACCTCTATGGGGGTATACTAGTTCTATGGTAAGAGGTCGATGTTAGATGAACAATAATCTAATGTAGGGGTACAACAGGAGGCATCCATGGTAGAAGATTTAGAGGAGCAAAGGAGCCCTATGGTGCAAGAAGGGCATATAATTATAGATATTTTTGATAGTGAAGGTACCAAAAAATATCATTCTACACTAGACTTGTTGGAACCAAAACAATCTACCTATTCATGAGCAGAGTGATCTAGTCAGTCTGTAGACCACATTGCAACTGATTAGTCTACCAAACATCCGGTTGGCAGGTCATATATAATAGAACATTCAATATTAAACCAACCGATGGAAAAATCTATGTCGAACAACCCTACTATTGAATCACTTGAGAAAATTATGGGGGATGACTATCAGTCACCACCCCAAGAAGAAGATTCGATGCTCATTCCTAAAGCACCTATAGCCACAAACGATTAGAATAAGAAGGGGAAGAAAAGAAAGAGAGTGGCCCCAATGTAGTGCCACAAAATGAAGCAAAGGGTATAGGATGACATTGAGTCCAATGAATAATGGGCTGCATCACTAAATATTTTTGAGGCCCACCAACAATAATAGGATAAAATGAAGGAGGAGTTGAAGAAATCCAAAGCAACCAAAAAGGTTGCAAAGTAGATGCAAAGAGAGCCTGTCATCTATTTCAATATTGCAACTAAAAAATAGACACTAGCACTGGGTATTCTTGTTTATGGGTGACCTTATCTACTATTTATAGTTGCACCACCCATCATAAAATATTTCTATAAGATGAAAGTGTTTGAAAAAGATCCTATGTGGGTACCCCCAAAAATAAAAGAACAAAATCAGTTGTCAAACCCTAAGGATATTGAGGAAGATGCCAAAGCAAAAGAAGAGGCACCATCAAAGGATCCCTAGGTACCCATCTTATCAGAGGTACAAGTTGCTGACATATCACACACATGTCATAGGATACCTTGTTTATAGAATATGTGATGCCTCTAGATGCAAATTATTTCCTATGGAAAAAAGAGTTTCAACAAGGAGTGGCCACATTTGCTTAGCTCCCCTTGCCAGAACCACCTAGGTGATCGACCAAAGGTGGGTGATAGGAGAAAAAATAACAAGAGGTAATGCTCAGGTCAAAAGGTAGCACAGTCAAAACATGGCAGTACTCTTTGCCTTTGACATGACGATATGTCAATAATTAAGCATGGGGGTATGATCAGTACCAAAATTACTCATTTTATTTACATTTTTTAGGACACGATAATGGTATAATTAACAATAGAAATGTATTTTGTATATTTATTGTGTATGATAAATGATATAATATGATATGTATACTTTATTAGTGTTTTTAGTTGAATGTGTATGTATCTAAAGGTTTTTGATCATTCTATTGTAATTCTAAGTTAAGGTCCTATATGGACCTGGAATTACATATATGAATTATTATTTAAAAGAAATGAAGACGTTATAAAGATCATTTCAACGAGTGCAGAAGACATATACATCCTTCCCAAGGTAGGGTACCTACTTCTTACAAGGAAGATGTGCCTATGCCCTGAGCATAGGAAGGCACCTACACCCCAAGCTTAGGTAAAGTGCCTACTCCCCATACGAAAAGGTGCCTACACCCTGAGTTCAAGAAGGTGTCTACATCCCATTAACTGAGGAAGGCATCTACACTACCAAGAGTATAGCACCAACATCCCACAAAGTTTAACATGTGCGTGGACCCAACCAAAAGGTATGGCACCTACATCCCATTGATGCGGTACCTATCCTCAATAGAAATACTATGCCTACTCTCTAGCAGAAAGTGCGTACACCTTGACTATCGAACATTAACCGTTGACCATTTGATTTCCAAAAAAATGATAAAAGTTATTTTCATGTTTCATAGGAGCATCATTCTTAGCCGTAGATGCTTGATTTCACAAAATGACTCCCTATATTTTGCGAAGGACGTAGCTGCACTCACAACCATTATAGTATAACAACCATGTAGGATTTATTTATATTTTCTATTACATTTTTTGTAACAGGCATTGCCTACGAGTTGTATAAAACATAGAGCAACCCTAGAAGAAAGATCCTTAATCGTTGAATGTATTTTTATTTTATGGATGCACTATAATTATTTTTCATCAATCAAAAGCTCGAGAGGTTCAATGGATTAAGAGGGTTTTCATTAGCATCTAGTCGAGCGGATCATCTACGAGAGCTCGGGTCCACTTTAGGCAGTAATCCTCTCCTATTTATTTTATTCTTTTATTTATAGTTTCATGTGGATGTGTTTTATTTATTTATGTGTGCAATTTATTTCTTTTGCACATGCAATTTATTTATTTTTTGTAACTTTGATTCAATTTTTATTTTAATTATTTTTAATCTGCGAGTGTGATTAGTTAAGTGTTTTATCCACATACATTTATTTTGTTGCATTGTTTTTTGCTTTAATTTGAATCTTTAAATTTTCTTGATTTTGGTTGAACTGAAGTCATACGAAAAAACATTCCCCCACCAAACCATCAGGTATAGAGGAATTCATCCCCCACACTATAGGTATATATTATGCATAGGTAATATTACGATTCCCTAGATTGTCATAAGTAGACAAGACTTGACAAACTTCAAAAACACCATTTACGCCTATCAACCACCACCACCACCACCACCAATAAGGAGAGACATAGGGTCCATTAGTTGAGAGACTATTATTTTTAAGGGCTATGTGTAAATTGGTTTGAGCTTGATTTTGTATATTATATGAGCTTTTATATTAGTTAGCTTAAGTGTACCAGTTTTATCATTATGGTACAGTGATTGCATGATGATTAACATATTGATTCTTTCATTGATATATATGATTTTCTTGCCCTATTGTGATGTGATGATGTATGATGTTCATGATATGGTTTTGTGATCTGATTATTTAATTAATTTGATGGGATGGATGGATTTTCTATACAGATTAATGTAGATGTGCTCAATTTGTATCTCTAGCTTGTGTCAATTATATTTGGTTAGGTGTATCAATGTACTGTAGTAGTATAATTTACTATGATTTGGAAAACACTTGAGAATTTTAATTTTAAAATGTAATTTGTAATTGATTAGGGTAAAAAACTAATTTATAATTCATATGTCTAAAGTTTTTGTAACTTTCCATGATGGATATGACCTTGTAACCCAAAACAAATTTGATAATCAAAATCTAGTGATGTAATGTTACAAGTTGGTCATTAAAAAATGAACTTGAGTACTATAAATTGATCAAATCATGGTAAAATTATAAGTCGGTGGATGAAAGGGTTATTGATTAAGGAATATAAGATGAATGTTAATGACTTAAGGAGATTAATGTTGTAATCATAGTGACACTGAGAGGGGGGTGAATCAGTGTGATCTTTTTAAACTTTAAATATTCAGCTCTAAAACCAACAACAGTTTAAAACTAATGAACAGATATATCAAATACAGCAAGAAAGCATTACACACAACACGACATTTAACGAGGTTCACCAATGTGGCTACTCCTCAAAAATGACTGCTTGGACTACCATCCAAATCCAGCCTTTGCAAAGCTACAACTTTACAATATCTTTTACCAAAGACCAACCGGAAGGAGCACCAACCCCTTAGATTTATCTGTACCAAACAGAATGGAGCACAAACTCCTAATTTACCAAGCACCTACCGGAAAGAAGCACCAACCCCTTATGCCAAGCTGCAACTTGGACTTCAATAAAAATAATGAAAATTACAGAATAATAATTTCACCTTATTTCTCACAGTTTGTAGTTTCTATGCACTCTGTTTCTTCTGCAAAAATGCTTCGCACTAGGACTGCTTCTACGATATTGCTTTGCACTCTCTTGCTGCTAAACAGTCGATCGATCACCTCTGCTCCTTTGCGGTTTTCTACTTTTTGCACGCTATACACGATTCGCTTTATTCGCACAGTAGACTTAATTCGCACCTTCTGCTATTCTCTACGTGCTATCACTTCGCACTTAGATCTGTGCGACTCAACCTCTGCACCCTGCGCACTTAATTCATGAAGATTCGATACGCACACTTCACTTCAACACAAACGAACTATCGCTTCAGACTTAGCTCGAATCGAAACGACTCACTCTCTGCTCACTGCGAATTTCGCATACACAAAAATTCTTCACTCAAGTCATCTTCAAACTCGAAGTAGCCCTCCTTTTATAGATGAAATTTCAAGAACAAATTAAACTGTAGTCGGCTTAAACCCTAAATAACGTCAGCTATAAACCCTAATAAATGTTGGCTCCAAAACCCTAATGAATGTCGGCTCCAAAACCCTAATCTTCGTCGGCCCAAATTTAACTCTGTCGGCTTCAACCGTCTCTCTGGTTCTGTAGCTTTCCTCGTGAAACTCCAACATGTCACGATATCGTGACACCTTTTACATCCGTACGCCTTCTTGTCCTTGCTATCGTGAAATCGTGACACTTTTGGCCTTTGATAGCTTTGCCACCGTTCTTGTCATGAAATCGTGACACTTCTAACTTTCGCTGACGTCATCCTCACTCTTGTCGCGAAAATGTGACCCTTTTTGCTTCTAGGCCTTCTTCTCCGCTTTTGTCATGAAATCGTGACATTTCTGGCGCCATATAGTCTCTCTCCTCCTAGAGTCGCGAAACCGCGACATGTCACGAAAATGCGACATCTTCATCCTGCTAGCTACTTCACTGCTGCCTGTCGTGAAATCGTGACACTTTTTCCATCCGTACATTTTCCTTTCATCCTGTCATGAAATCGCGACGCTTTCAGCTTTCGAAGGCTTTTCTTGCAACCTGTCACGAAATCGTGACACTTTTGGCTTCCGTACGCTTTTCTTCTAGCTACCAGCGAAAATGGAACATGTCACGAAATCGCGACACTTTCACTGCCTTGGCTTCTTTTCTGACTTTCGCCCGTGAAAACATAACATGTCACGAAATCGTGACATACTTGCCTTCGTACATTCTCTCTCCTCTTCGGGTCGCGAAAACCCGACATGTCACGAAATCGTGACACTTTTCCTCCTTGGAGCTTTTTCTCCGAACATGTCATGAAATCGTGATAGTTTTCTTCCTTAGCGCATTTTCTCCAAACATGTCACGAAATCGCGACAGTTTTCTTCCTTAGCACTTTTCTTCCGAACATGTCACGAAATCGCGATAGTTTTCTTCCTTAGTGCTTTTCTTCCGAACATGTCACGAAATCGTGATAGTTTTCTCCTTACTTTTTTTCAACATTAATCGCTTTTTTCCTTTTTCTCCAAACATGTCAAAAATCGTGATTTTCCTTTGCCTCTCTCTCCTCGGCCATGTCACGAAATCGCGACAATTTTGTTTGCACTTTCTCTCTCCTCGTCCATGTCGCGAAATCATGACAATTTTCTTTGCGCCTTCTCTCTCCTCCGACATGTCGCGAAATCGCGATGAAAAACATGTCGCGATATCGCGACAGTTTTCTTACTTGTCTTTTTCTTTGATTTTTTGCAAAAAGGCAACTATGGTCTTCCTGGAAACTCACTGTCCATGATCTGAATAACCTTTGAACTTTTGTCCTCTGCATCTGAATGACTTTTGAACTCGCTCGTCCACTGCATCATTGGATCTAACTGACTATGTTGACAACAATGACAAAACTCTTGCAACACCTTGCTCAACAATCTCCCCCTTTGGAATTGTTGGCAACACCTATGTAAATTCCTAGAACTCTTCTCCCCCTTTGTCAATAATACCAAAGGGTTGCTGTAGACTCCCCCTGAGTCCATACATACAATTCTCAGGCACAATTTGTTGCACTTAGCACAAATTATGATCATGAGCAAAAGAATAGGCAAATATTCAAATGCTCCCCCTGAGAAAGTGATCCCCGTAGCTAGTCACTTCTTGGGAAGTGTGACTACTCCTAATTTGCTTCGAAGGTACTCAAACACTTCCTTGGGCAATGGTTTTGTAAAAATATCTGCTACTTGTTCTGTGGTTGGGACAAAATCCAATTTAACTTCTCCTTCTGCAACTTTCTCCTTCAAGAAATGATACCTTATAGCAATGTGTTTTGTCCGTGAGTGCATTACTGGATTCTTGGAGATGTTAATTGCACTGGTGTTATCACACTTAACCGATATTGGTTCACTGAAATTAATACCAAGATCTTTCAAAGTTTGTTTCATCCACAAAACTTGTGTACAACAAGTTGTTGCTGCAATATATTCTGCCTCAGCTGTTGATAAAGAAACTGACTCTTGTTTCTTGCTGTGCCAAGCAACCAACCTGTCACCAAGATAAAAAGCACCTCCACTTGTACTCTTCCTATCATCAACACAACCTGCCCAATCTGCATCTGAATATGATATAAGAGTGAAGTCTTTGCCTTTTGGATACCACAACCCATACTCCATGGTGCCTTTGAGATACCGAAGAATCCTTTTATGGCTATTACATGAGTCTCTTTGGGACTGGCCCGAAATCTTGCTACCATGCAAACCGCCTCGAAGAATATCAGGTCTGGTAGCTGTTAAATATAGTAAGCTTCCTATCATTGATCTGTACATGGTTTGATCTACTGGTGGAGATTTGTCTTCTTTACTCAACTTGCAGCCTGTTGTCATGGGAGTGCTAACTGGCTTACAGTCCTCCATTGTGAACCTCTTTAGCATCTCTTTCACATATTTGATTTGGGAAATGAATATGCCTTTCTCATTTTGATTAACTTGTAACCCAAGAAAATAAGACAGTTCACCAATCATAGACATTTCAAATTCATTCTCGCATCTTGTTTGCTAAGTCTTTACACGATTCATCTTTGTTGTCGCCAAATATGATATCATCGACATAGACAACAAGAACTATGAGATGCCCACCTTCTGTTTTCACATACAGATTATTGTCCACCAAACCTTTCTTGAATCCTTGTTGAGAGAGATAGTTGTCTAGCCTTGCATACCATGCCCGTGGTGCTTGTTTTAATCCATATAAAGCTTTCTTTAATTTGCAGACAAGGTTGGGATCTTTACTAATTTGAAAACCATCTGGTTGTTCAATATAGACCTCTTCTTCAAGTTTCCCATTTAAAAAGGCAGATTTTACATCCATCTGATAAACTCGAAGTTCTTGTGGACTCGCTAAGGCCGTAAACATTCTGATTGCTTCGAGTCTGGCCACTGGTGCAAAAGTCTCCTCAAAATCAATGCCTTCAACCTGTGCATAGCCTTTACAAACCAGTCTTGCTTTATTCCTAATGACCTGCCCGTCTTCATTTAATTTGTTTCGAAATATCCATTTTGTGCCGATTACATTCTTATTTGCAGGTCTGGGTACTAATTCCCAAGTTTTGTTCTTTTCAATCTGATCTAATTCTTCATTCATTGCCTTCATCCAGCTATCATCTTTGCTTGCTTCATCTATGTTTTTGGGCTCAATGCTGGATAAAAGAGAGTAATTACTTATTACTTTCCTTCTTGTCTGAACACCAGCTGTGGGATCTCCAATTATTTGATCTCTTGGATGATTTTTCTGGCCGCTGCCTGTTCTAAATTTCTTATTTTCTTGCGCTTCTGAGTCATCGGTTAAATCATCTGAATCAAGAGTAGGTTTGTTTCCTGCTTCATTTACCTCATCTCCTTCAATGACATCTTCATAGATTGGATAGTTTTCCTCAAAGTCAGCTGACCGTTCCCCACCTTCATCAAATTTAACGTCTGCACTATCCACAATTTTCTTGAGTCTCTTGTTGTAGCATTTGTAAGCTTTACTTTTTGAAGAATAGCCAACAAAGACACCTTCATCTGCTCTATTCTCAAATTTCCCAAGATTATCATCTATTTTTCTGATGTAACACTTACAGCCAAAAACTTTGAGGTGTTTTGTTGTTGCTTTTCTACCGAACCACAACTCATAGGGTGTTTTGCTTTCATGAGTTCTCAGCATGTATCTGTTTTGGATATATACTGCAGTGTGGACTGCTTCTTTCCAGAATCTGTCTGCTATTTTATTTTCTTCCAAGGATAGTGCGAGCCATTTCCTGTACTGTTTTGTTCTTTCTTTCTACCACACCATTCTCGTTGGGGTGTTCTAGCCGCTGAAAATTGTCTCCCGATGCCATGTTTTTCACAGTATTCTGTAAATTCATCTGAGATGAATTCTCCTCCTCTATCTGACCATAAACATTTGATCCTTTTTCCTGTTTCATTCTCAACTAGATGTTTGAAAGACCTGAACATTTCAAAAGCTTCTGTTTTATTCTTCAAGAAAAATATCCAAGTCATTCTGGAATAATCATCGATACACAACATAAAGTATTTGTCTCCATTTATGCTCTGTGTTCTCATGGGTCCACATAAGTCCGTATGTATAAGTTCCAAAGGTTTGCTAGTGTGATACTCTTTTGTTTTAAAAGAGACTCTGGTTTGCTTTCCCTTTTGACAAGAAGCACAAATGCTATTTGAAGGTTTTCTAATTGCAGGAATATCTCTCACAGCCTGTTTCGAGCTAATTTTTATCAGATTATCGAAGCTTATGTGCCCAAGCCTCTTGTGCCACATCCAGTTTTCTTCTTCCTGTCCAATGAAACAAGTACCTTCTGATGTTTTTGAGAGTGTGTACAAGTTTCCAGACGTCCTTGATCCAGTTGCTATCAGTTTCCCATTGTTAATTTTTTTGACTTCACAGCCTTGCTTCTTGAAAACTACTTCATGTCCTTTATCACAGATCTGACTGACACTCAACAAGTTGTGCTTTAGACCATCCACAAACAAAACTTCTTCTGACTTGATTTTCCCATCACTAATTCTAACTGACCCTTTTTCGATAATCTTGGCTCCATCATTATTTTCGAACTTTACAGAGCCACCCTCATATTTTTGTAGTTTTTCAAACTTCTGTTTATCACCTGTCATATGACTTGAGCAACCACTGTCAAGAATCCATGGTACACATTTATTCTGAGCCTTGAAAGCTGTCCGCACTATTAAAGATTCCTTTTCTTCCCTGAGTTGTTCTTTCTGTTTCCACTCTGTTTTGACTATGGTATTAGGCTCTAGCTTGGATTTCCCTTTTCTAGTATCTTGTGTATCTATTTCAGAAAGATTTCTATTTTGTTTTGACCTATAAGGTTGAACTCTTCTTTTCTGAGATTGACTTGAAATAGAGATACTACGACAATTTCTTGCAATATGCCCAAAGTTATGACAATTAAAGCATTCTACTGCATAATTTATTAAAGGAGCAAAAGTATTTCTACTAGTGAAACTTCTTGGTCCCGCATTATACTTGCAAGTCTGCAATTTTATGTCCATAACCATTACATTTGAAATAGAAACCATAAAAGTAATGATTGAACCTGAAAGATGGTCTTTGCCAGGTTGTTGAATGAGCCATAGATCTTCTTTTCTTTTGATGTGTGACCTTGGTAAAGCCATCATTGTCAGTTCTTCTTTCAGGCCTGGCATCACAGCTTTCTTTTGCATGATTACTTTCATCAGCCTATTTCTTATCTTCACTCCTTATAGATTCAACATTTTTGGCTTTTGGTCCGTTGGATGATTCTCCTTCAATAAAGCCCAGACCGAATTTGATGCCTGTGGGTCTTTGATCGCTTAGGATTTTGTCCAGCTTCATCGAACTTTCTTCATGTTTGTAGTGGCAGCTAATTTTTCGATCCAGCTCTTGTATCTGTATTCGAAGACCAACATTTTCTTCTTCTAGTTTACAACAAGAATCTATCTTCATGGTTACCTAAACTTCAAGATCTTCGGACATTTTCTTGTACTCTTCTGACTGTATTTTTAGACTGGTTATAATGTCGTTTGCATCCTCAAGCTTTCTTGACAGTTTTTTATTCTTTCTTTTCTCGTATTTCCATTCTACAAGAGCAGAAACCAGCTCACCTTCTAGATCAACTTCAGCCTCAACTTTTTCAATAGACACTTTAGAGTTCATACCTTCTCTCTTTTCTGGGTTTTCTACCTCTTCTGATTTTTCTACTTCAAATGCCATAAATAGAGCTTCACCTGTTCCTTCTTCAAAGTCTTCACTAGAGCTATCCTCTGAAGAATTTGCATTTTGGGAGATAAAACTTTTATTTTTGAAATTCCCTTTTTTGAAGTTTGATTTCTTCCTCCATTCACCTTTTTCTTGATGCGGAGTTTCTTCACCTTTGTTCTTGTCATTGAGAGGACATTTGGTTGCAAAGTGTCCAATGCCTCCACAGTTGAAACATTTAAAAGGAAGCTTTCCTCTGTACTTTCCTTTGCCCTTTCTCAATTTTTTGACAAAATTTGCTTCCATTTCATCTGAAGTTTCTTCTTCTTCAGAGTCTTGTTTTGTGTCTTTACCTTTTAGGGCTTTAAATGTAGCTTCTCTGTCTGTGGGATTAGACCTTCCTATTCTCATTTCATAAGCCGTCAGGGAACCATGCATCTCATCCATACTAAAGTGATTTAAGTCTTTAGCTTCTTCTATGGCAGAGACTTTAGAATCAAACCTTTGGGGAAGTGACCTTAAAACCTTTTTCACAATAGTAGCATCATCCAACTCTTCGCCGAGACCTCTGATAGAATTAGTGATTCCATTTACCCTCTGCATGAAGGCTTCTATGTTCTCATCGTTGGTCATTTTTAGTGATTCGAATTGAGCTCGATGAGTTTGCAGCTTAGCTTCCTTGATCTTGTCATCTCCCTCATGAATATTTTCTAGTTTGTCCCAAACATCTTTTGCTGATTCACAATTTATGATTTTGACCAACTCACTGTCCACTAATCCACACATGATGGCATTTTTTGCTTTAGAGTCATTTTCAAAAGCCTTTTTACCGGTGCTGTCGGTTGGAGCAGTGGCAGGAGCTGTGTAGCCATTAACTACTGCATTCCAGATGTCAAATCCCAAAGCTCGAAGATAAGTCTGCATCCTGATTTTCCAGAACACATAATTTGTTCCATCAAACAATGGTGCTTTGTTTGAGGAGAAACCTTCACCACCTGCCATAGCGTCACTACCAGGAACACCCTAGCTGATTGAGCCTATATAGGAACCTTGCTCTGATACCAATTGTTGTAATCACAGTGACACTGAGAGGGGGGTGAATCAATGTGATCTTTTTAAACTTTAAATATTCAGCTCTAAAACCAGTAGCAGTTTAAAACTAATGAACAGATATATCAAATACAACAAGAAAGCATTACACACAACACGACATTTAACGAGGTTCACCAAAGTGGCTACTCCTCAAAAATGACTGCTTGGACTACCATCCAAATCCAGCCTTTGCAAAGCTACAACTTTACAATATCTTTTACCAAAGACCAACCGGAAGGAGCACCAACCCCTTAGATTTATCTGTATCAAACATAATGGAGCACCAACTCCTAATTTACCAAGCACCTACTGGAAAGAAGCACCAACCCCTTATGCCAAGCTGCAACTTGGACTTCAATAAAAATAATGAAAATTATAGAATAATACTTTCACCTTATTTCCCACAGTCTGCAGTTTCTATGCACTCTGTTTCTTCTGCAAAAATGCTTCGCACTAGGACTGCTTCTACGATATTGCTTTGCACTCTCTGCTACTAAACAGTTGATCGATCACCTTCTGCTCCTTTGCGGTTTTTTGCTTTCTGTGTGCTATTACTTGCGCTTGACTTGGTCGACTACAGATTCACTTTATTCGCATCGTAGACTTAATTCACACCTTCTGTTCTTCTCTACACGCTATCACTTCGCACTTAGATCTGTGCGACTCAACCTCTGCACCCTGCGCACTTAATTTGCGAAGATTCGATACGCACACTTCACTTCAACACAAACGAACTATCGCTTCAGACTTAGCTCGAATCGAAACGACTCACTCTCTGCTCACTGCGAATTTTGCATACGCAAAAATTCTTCACACACAGTCATCCTTCAAACTCGAAGTAGCCCTCCTTTTATAGATGAAATTTCAAGAACAAATCTTAAACTGTAGTCGGCTTAAACCCTAAAGAACGTCGACTGTAAAACCCTAATGAATGTTGGCTTCAAAACCCTAATAAATGTCGGCTCCAAAACCCTAATGAATGTCGGCTCCAAAACCCTAATCTTCGTCGGCCCAAATTTAACTCTGTCGGCTTCAACCGTCTCTCTGGTTCTGTAGCTTTCCTTGCGAAACTCCAACATGTCATGATATCGTGACACCTTTTACATCCGTACGCCTTCTTGTCCTTGCTGTCGTGAAATCGTGACACTTTTGGCCTTTGATAGCTTTGCCACCGTTCTTGTCGCGAAATCGTGACACTTCTAACTTTCGCTGACGTCATCCTCACTCTTGTCGCGAAAATGTGACCCTTTTTGCTTCTAGGCCTTCTTCTCCGCTTTTGTCATGAAATCATGACATTTCTAGCGCCGTACAATCTCTCTCCTCCTAGAGTCGCGAAATCGTGACATGTCACGAAAATGTGACATCTTCATCCTGCTAGCTACTTCACTGCTGCCTGTCGTGAAATCGTGACACTTTTTCCATCCGTACATTTTCCTTTCATCCTGTCATGAAATCGTGACGCTTTCAGCTTTCGAAGGCTTTTCTTGCAACCTGTCGTGAAATCGTGACACTTTTGGCTTCCGTACGCTTTTCTTCTTAGCTACCAACGAAAACGGAACATGTCACGAAATCGCGACACTTTCACTGCCTTGGCTTCTTTTCTGACTTTCGCCCGCAAAAACATAACATGTCGCGAAATCGTGACATACTTGCCTTCGTACATTCTCTCTCCTCTTCGGGTCGCGAAAACCCGACATGTCGCGAAATCGCGACACTTTTCCTCCTTGGAGCTTTTTCTCCGAACATGTCGCGAAATCGCGACAGTTTTCTTCCTTGGCGCATTTTCTCCAAACATGTCGCGAAATCGCGACAGTTTTCTTCCTTAGCACTTTTCTTCCGAACATGTCGCGAAATCGCGACAGTTTTCTTCCTTAGCGCTTTTCTTCCGAACATGTCACGAAATCGCGATAGTTTGCCTTAGCGCTTTTTCTCCAAACATGTCATGAAATCGCGACAGTTTTCCTTGCGCCTTCTCTCTCCTCGGCCATGTCGCGAAATCGTGACAATTTTGTTTGCACTTTCTCTCTCCTCGTCCATGTCGCGAAATCGCGACAATTTTCTTTGCGCCTTCTCTCTCCTCCGACATGTCGCGAAATCGCGATGAAAAACATGTCGCGATATCGCGACAGTTTTCTTACTTGTCTTTTTCTTTGATTTTTTGCAAAAAGGCAACTATGGTCTTCTGGGAAACTCACCGTCCATGTTCTGAATAACCTTTGAACTTCTGTCCTCTGCATCCGAATGACTTCTGAACCGCTCGTCCACCGCATCATTAGATCTAACTGACTGTGTTGACAACAATGACAAAACTCTTGCAACACCTTGCTCAACAATTAATTTTATATGTCTAAATAGTAGTTAATGTTTCATATGTTAAGATAAAATAAGTTAATACATCTAATTGTATTGGCGTATTAACTTAAACGATTGCATGATGTTTAATGATTTTTGTTTAAGGATGGACTAGGTGGTCAATTAAGTGGTTGAATAGTGTAATTAATGTAATATTGTAATTTTGTAGAAGTATGTAGTGATGAGTTGGTAAGTATTAGTTATTCCATATTAAATTAATAAGAAAATGTGATTGAGTATTTAGTGTAATGAACTAATCCCTAGTGTTTGAGCTAACAATTTCACATATTTTAAGGAATTCAAAGAAATTGGCTAATGTATTAATGGTTCTAATAAATTAGGTTGACTAATGATACTGAATGGGAATAGATGAATGGTTCCTAGCATAGTGAATTAATGGGGTTAAGTGAATAAGTTTGAATCAATTAACTATGATGGTATAGGGGGTTAATTAACCATTTAATAATTAAGTAGGGTAATCTAAAAGGGTTTAATAGGGTCTAAAATTGGTCTCAAAGGAGACCCAAAACTTTGTTGATAGTAAGGACATGTGGCCTATTCATAATACAAGATATGATGACTAAGGTGATAAATAACAACCGTAGGAGGGGAAGAGAAATGAGTTAATTTTAATAGGATATTTTGAGGAAAGAAGTTTAGAAGTGATGTACGATAAATGTGTGAGAAGGTTTTGAACATTCATATCTAACACTTTTAATTCACCATAAACTATGCTCAATAATCTTATTCTTCACACATGGAGAGGAAAAATGAAGGATTACTGATGTTGAGTCAAAAAGATATAAAAGCAGGTGGTTTAGATGAGGGGCATTAGAATTAATATGGTTAAAGATTCATGATTTAGAGGCACATAAATGTATGTATAGATTAGTTTATTTGAGGATACATATACTGGAAGTAATACATCCTTAAGTGGTAGCCTATTTTTGTTATGTGATATGTGCCCAAAATGGTGTAAGTGTGTGCAGAGTTCCAATTTCACCCCTAATAAGTGGCCTTGTAGTCTAATAATGGACAAGCACCTAGGTAATGAAAAAGGTTCCCAATAGCAAAAAATATGTAAAAGTTATTGATTTCATCACTAATTGGTGTCCTAGTAACCTAAAGAATGGACAAGTGCATAGGTTATGAAATAAAGTCCCAAGGAAACAAAAAGATATACAAGTTACATATTCATCCCTAAATAGTGGCCTGGTAGCCTAAATAATGGACAAGCACTTATGAAATAAAATATATGTCCAAGGGAACAAAAATATATACAAGTCATTGTTTCATCCCTAAGTGGTGGCTTGGTAGCCTAAACAATGGATAAGTATTTAGGGTGATGAAATATATGTACAAATTTTGATATATGCAATAGATTTCCAAATGGGAATTAGGTTAGTAACTTCCCAATGGGAACTTCAATTAGTAAATACCCAAGGGGTACTTCAGTTAGTAAATTCACAAGGGGGACTTCAGTTAGTAAATTTCCAAGGGGAACTTCAGTTAGTAAATATACAAGGGGTACTTTTGTTAGTAAATTCCCAAGGGGGACATTAGTTAGTAAATGCCCAAGGGGGACTTCAAGAGATATTTCCATAGGGGGACTTTCATGAGTGATTTCCATAGGGAAACTTTCATGGGTGATTTCCATAAGGGGACATACATAAATAATATTTCCCAAGGGATAATTTAAGAGATATTTCCATTAGGAAAAATCATTAGTGATTGCCATAAGGGGAATTATGTCAATGACATTGCCCAAGGGATAATTCAAGAGATATTGCCATAGGGAATTTTTTTTGAGTGATTGCTAGAAAGGGTCTTACATCAATGATATTTCCCAAGGGGTACTTCAAGAGATATTACCATAAGGGGACTTTCGTGAGTGATTTGCACAAGGGGACTTACATTAATGGTATTACCAAAGGTGACTTCAAGATATATTTCCACAAGGGGACTTTCACAAGTGATTTTTGCAAGGGGATTTACATAAATTATATATAAATGTGTTCAAGAGATGTGTCCATAGAGGGGGAAAAAAAGTGAATGCAAAATATTCCATGTACAAATGTTGATATGATATCCAAGGGGATGTGTTACACACAAATAAGGTATACCCCTCCATGATGGTTATTTAGCTTACCTAGGTGAATTCAAGATATATAAGATAAGAATAAATACATAGTGCAACTTATTTTAAAAGGTATATGAATGAATGACCTATTCAAATGTACATAGTGTTGTGGTATATATTGGCATTAGGATGATCCTCAAAATGGACTATTATCTAAAATATTTTAAAGGTAAGCACCTACTAGTCGCAACCTAGACCCAACATTGGAAGGCTTAAAAAACCTTAACCCAATATCTAGAGTAGGTTGGTATACCTTGTCAACTTAATAGATGTTGACTTTTTTTAGCTCAAAATAGTAAAAGCTTAGGGATAGAGATGAAAGGGTTAATAAATGAATGAATTAAAATGGACGGATGAAGCTAACAACATAGGCATCCATAAAGAATCCTCTAGCAATTCAATTTCTATAAAATAATGTTCAAGACTAACAACATTTGAAACTTAGCAACAATCCATATTGAGAGCTTTGGGCATACTTAAAGAATTATTCCAAACATCTAAAGAATTAATAATCCAAGTTAACAGAATTAGATTAATGCCTTGACTAATAGAAATAGAATCCTCATAAGTATACATATAAGTATGAATCATTCCAATTTGCTCTAAGTTAGCAATCCAAATTAATAGAATAAACTAACCATAGTAGTAGTAGTAGAAATGACTTCATAGGAGTAATAACATCAATCAACACAAATGCAAGTTTGAGGTAAACATCCCTAGGAATACTCTTTTCATTAATTGTAGAGAATGTACAATAGCAACACAAGAAAATACTTCAAATCCAACATTTTACAAGGAGGTCACAACCTCTATTTATAGTTTTACAATGAATTTATACTAAAACAAAGCATTAGAAGGAAAGATGCATGCTCAACCAGTAGGATTCTGACATGGTGGTCTCATGTTTAATTCAAGAAAAGAGGGATGATCTTAGTTCATCGATCCTTTGCAACTGCTTCTGTGACTTATCTGCAACTTGCTCGACCCTCATGGGTTCCAACTGCATCTTCTTGAACAATTGTAATATATTCTAAGTAAGCATAAACCTCCATTGTTCCTTGTTCTTGATATACCTTCACAACCATAGATTTGCAATTGAGTTAGTTGAGCCGAGGGTTCTAGAAAATTTTGGACTAAAATTTGATATTTTGGGATTTCATAGCATCTAAATCAATCTCCTCTTCTCACTGTAACATTCAGCCATGTACAATCACATGGGAAATTTGAATATGGGGAAGATTTAACCCTTGTTTTTTATCTAATAATGAGCGGTTGTGATTAGGTGACTCGCGTTCGCTCTTTGCATTTATATTTGTTGAATATGTGTTAGATTATTTTCTTTTCAAGATTCTAACATATTTTAGCCATGGAATAGGTGAAACTCACATATTTGAGAATTTACCTTATCTCAACATGTTTATCTAGTGGTTGCTAGAATTCTTCTTGTTCGTTCTCCTTCAATGAATCTTTGAAAAGTAGACTTTACTTGTATTCTCCTTAAAAGCACGCTTATCTATGATCTCAGGTTTTTTCTTTGTTCATGAAGTCATCTTGCGACTACGCATCTTCTATGCTCCTTGGAGAACTTTCTCATTTCCATGTCATCACTAAAGATAAACTGTCATCCACACACTATTTTCTAATTTAGACAATTTTGCTCATTCTAGTAACGGAAAGGTAGATATCAATGGTTTTGTGATTTTCTAGATCTCTTTCTACCGATCGTACCTCATACAAAATGAGTAGAAAAATCATGCATCAAAAATAACCTTGGCAATTTTTATGATATTATTCATGGATTCATCAAAATCATTAGATTCAATCTTGCACCTTCCTCGCTCTTGGTCGCACCACTAACAAAGAGAGTTGGTTGTTGTTCTTTAACATTGCTTTTCCAGACTCCTCATGGATATACGAGAATCAACATATTTGATATTAACTCTTTATGACCCACATTTTCTCATTTCTATGCCATAAACAAAGAGAAATGGTAGTCGTTATCATTTTGCAACTTTTGACCACTCTCACATTTTTTACTGTGGAATCGCATTTTGAGCGGATTTGGCTTCTCCTCTACACTACTTATTTTTGCGTGATTAAAAAATAATAATAGCTATTCGTGGAGAAAAATTCTTTTACATTTCTTGAGCAAATTTCACCATATATTTGGCTAAATCAACATATTTTGGCAAAGTATTTTAACACTTAGCCGAATTTGTAAAATTTTGGACCTTCAACTACTTATGTGGTTGTCTTTAAAAAAATTTAAGATATGTAACTTTTTGATCCTACATTATGGTGCCTCTCGAGGGACTTTAATTGCAAAGTTATAGAATTTAGATAGCCTTATCCTTGAAATAATATTTTCTAAAGCTTAGAAGAAGTTAAGGAGACTCTAGGGGAGGAAGAGGAGACTAAACAAAAAGGAATGGAAACACTAATGGGTACATAATCAAGGGAAAAACAAAACAAAACAAAAATTAAAGAAAATGAATTATTATAAGGAAGTACAAAGGATAGGGATAAAATAAACCTCATATTGCACATGAAATGGTGGTGAGTGGAAACATATGACAACAGAACATAGTATAAAAACCTACTGGAAACAAATAGGGACACTAAAAAAGGGAAATATATGCAATATTTTTATGGGGGAGAGAGGAAGCAACACTAGGGTGTTGGGGATAGGGAAAAGAGAGGAATGAAAAAGGGTATTGGAGGTACATAAATTAAGGAAACCTCCAACAACAACATATCTTGCTATATACTCTTTCGGGGCACAGAGTTGTTTCCAAAGCAAATAGATTACCATGAGGTGAGATATTTTAGGGGAAATCATCTGTATCTCTTGCATATTCTCCTCTTTCTCATGCAACCAAACAATATTTCCCTTAGCTACTCATACTCCTCTCTATAGCTCCTTATTTGTGCCATCTGGACCATCTTTCCAGTTGAAAATTTTCTCCTTTTGATTTTCAATTATTATTTTTTCTTATATAGGACTGAGCTAAAGGTAAGCATTTCATCAACTAATGACTGTAAATTCATTCTACTTAGATATAAAAATATTTGGCTTGCTTAAACTAATGTTCCTACATTAGCTGAGTCTTTCACTCGTGTTGCTCTATTTTTGGCTAACCTCATCTCATATGGGACATGGTGTTATTTACTCAATTTTATACATGTGATTCTTAATTTTTAGAGCATTCCCTCCACCACCTTAGGGTCACTTCGGTTTTATCCATTGGGCAATAGATTCAAAACATCATAATAATGAAGGAGGATCATGAAGGAGAACCACTAGAAGATAGTGCTAGGCCTCAAATATTTTTGGTGGCTATGGTAGATTTCTTATCTGGTTCTATTGAAGTTCCAATATATTGGAGTATGATTTGATCAATCTACTCTCGACACTTACTTCTGCTCATCTAAAAAGTATGTACAAAATTATGCAAGGCACACATTTTTTACATGAGACTACCCTACTTATTCATGATTACTATAGTCAACCATTTTATTTATTTGTTGGCTATGTACACAAAAATGTGACATGAAAGCCCATGCCTAGCATACAATATTTGTGAGCTTTCTCTTTGAATCTACAATGTACAAACCATACTGCGCCAAACTTAAGCTTATCCCTTATCTCTAACAATTCACACTTTTTTCTACGCTTCCATAAAAATATTTTGATTATTCATTCCTACTCAGATATCTAGAGTGTAGGTCAAATGATAACTCTACAATATTTACAACTTTGAAAAGCTCTTCATAGTAGATCATCTTAGTTTTTGAATCTCTCTGAAGATATTTATACCTTTACAAGAGTGACATTTTAGTTTCTACTTCTTCTGGATGACTTACATAAGAATTAAAAGAATGAGATCCCCATGCCTTTGGGAAAAAGAAAAAATTAACCGTGGTCCCTCCTTGTGACTCCTCATTGAAACAATAGTTTTGAGAGGAATTCTTTTTATGGATAAATATCCACGTCTATCTCAACATTGCCATCACTACCCTACCATACAATAACTTGACATCGATCATAATTTTAAATAATGAAAGGGTGAAGGATTTGGTCAGAATTTTTTTCTTTTTAAATAAAGGGGTAAAAAATTATTGATAAAAAGTTTGGATTACAGAGTACAATTGAGCTTCAAACCAAGACTCAAATAAATAGCCAAACAGGCTAAAACCACTAGACTAGAATGACACCTAGAAATGACAACAAGAACAAATCAAATTAATTTTGTACATCCTTGTGGATCAAATCCCACAGGCATTGAGAGTCCCCAAACAGGAGAATCTCCCAATTATCGATACTCCAAGGATCCAGCAGCTCAGAAGCCCTTTTGGCTAGGTAATCAGCAACCACATTCCATTCCATTGGAATGTGCACAAAGGATATAAATTTGAACTCTTCACTCATTCTGAGAATCTGAATGACTACAGAGGCCAACTGCAAATTAAATTCCTCCACCCTTTTACTGTTTAAAATATTAACCACAATTTGAGATTCAGACTCACAGATAATCCTATGCCAGCCAAGAGAAAACCCCCTCTACAAGGCCTCAATAATTACAAGATCTTCCATAAAATTATTGGAGTGAACACCTTTATAAATGGAAAAGAAAAAATTGACACCACCAGTAGAATATCTCCCAACACCGCCAATGCTAGCATGTCCAGGATTACCCCTGGATGATCCATAAGTATTAATTTTTAAAACTCCTCTAGGGGGTGGCCTCCACCTACCATCTCTCCTAACCTTCTTGCTAAGCTAAGGAACCCTACTAGGGCTAGAAGAGTTCACACCATCCCTAAAGAGACCAAGGGCTTTTTGTACCTTATCCTCCCTATAATCCAAAAGAGGGTCCACATCACATTTGATATGGATGGTTTCCTGAACCATATACAAGATCCTTTGCCAGATCTGTTGAATAGCCAAATAACTACCCTAAAATATGTGTCAGTTCTTGCCAAATTTTCCAGATGATGCAAGCTGGGCCCAAATTCCAAGACACCCTAAGGAAGGGGGCCTTGGCCATATTTCTACCCAGACTGCTCCAAAACTCCACTAGGGATAGCACATGAAAACATGAATGGTTCCAGGCACTCCACCAATGGTGCCAAATGTCTCTGGAAAAGGAGCATTGGAAAAATAAATGAGAAGAGTCATCCTCATTATTAATGCAAAGGACACAAAAAGAGGGACCCTAAAATCCCCTCTTCCTCACATTATCCCAAGTGAGGCATTTATTACAAGCTACCAACCAAAGAAAGAAGTTACATTTTGGCTAGGAAAATTTGTTCCACACCTTTTTCCACCAAGTGACAGGAATACTCCCATACTTTTTCTTATCAAGAACCTGATAACCATAGGCTATCAAGTAGGTTCCCTTAGGATCAGGGTTCCAAGCCAGAATATCTTTAGCCCTGAATGAAGAACAAGGTATCCTCATAATAATAAGAGCAAGCACCTCTCTGTCCTTGGCCAGTCCCCCCTGGGGCCATTCTTACAGATATTTCCACCTATACATCTCCATATTTCCAAAATACTGGATTTTTTTAAAGTCCTCCACATGATACAAGCCTACTTCCAAGAAAAAAATGTTTAGGGAACATAACCTAGGATATTGATTCAAGATAGGAGGGTGGCCATCCCAAGAATCCTCCCAAAAAAGAGCATTTGATACCTTATTGCAAATCCAAAACAAACCTTGCTTTATTAAATTAACTCCTCTTTTCAGAGTGTCCTAGATAACTGAACCTTTCCCAACCAAGCTGAATCTAGGGATCTCAGCCTCATAAATACCTCTCAAGTATTTACAAGATAATATTCTAGCCCAAATATGATCTTGAGAGGTACACCATATCCATTAAAGTTTTGCAGCCAAAGCCTGCCCCAAAAGAGTTGTCTGTCGTAACCCAAGGCCTCCCTCTTGCACCGACCTACATATAGAACCCCACCTAACCAAACTCCAGTTAGATTGATCAAGTTTTCTAGACCATAAAAATTGTCTTGACAAAGCATCCATGTCCTTGATGAAGTGAGAGGGAGCTATTTGTACAAAACATCTATAAATGGGTAAAGCTTGAACAACAGATTTTAAAAGCAACACTCTACCTACAGTGGATAGCCATCTGAAAGTCCAGTGATTCACCTTCCTTCTAAACTTATCAAGCATATACTGCCAAGAAGATCTAGGTAGAGGATGAGATGAAATTAGAATACCAAGATAAATGAAGGGGGGAGTCCCAACCTGGAATCTTAGAATGTGAGCAATCCTAGTTTGAATAAGAGGAGGGGTATTGAAGAAGAAAATAGAAGACTTGTCCTCATTAATCAACTGTCCAGAAGCACCAAGATATATTTCAAGAGTCTGTTTAATATTTCCAGCTTCTCTGATAGTGGCAACTCCCAAAAAAGCAGTATCATCAACAAATTGAAGGTGGGAAAGAGGTGGCAAACTACTATCCCACTTCCACCCCTAAATGAGACTCTGCATGACTTGAGACTTGAGCAATCTTCCCAACCCTTCCGCCATAATGATAAACAAATAAGGAGATAAAGGATATCCTTGCCTCAATACCTTTGAGGACTCAAACAACTCTGATGGCTCATTATTAATAAAAACAGAGAATGAGGAAGAAGAAACATAAATCATCACCCATCTAATCCATTCCTCCTCAAATCCAAAAGTAGCAAGAACTTTCTGAAGAAAGGACCATCTGACCCGATCATAGGCTTTGGCCATGTCCAAATTAATAAACATAGTTTTCTCCTTAGAAGTTTCCATCAAGTGAATAGCTTTTGTAGCAATAACAACCCCATCCAAGATTTTTTGACCAACAACAAACCCTCCTTGCTCCTTAGAGATGATTTTGCTCAGCCATATCTTCAACCTCTCAGCAATAATTTATGTGATGATATTATACACAACATTGCGGAGAGCAATAGGCCTAAACATATCCAAGGAATTTGCTCCCTCTTTTTTGGGTATAACCACCAAAAAGGTAGCATTTAGGGACCTTAGCATCTATTTGTTCTTTTGAGACTCATGGACCACCTCCAAAAGATAAAATTTTATTAAATACCAAAAATCCTAATAAAACTCAATCGGGAATTCATCTGGGCCTGGGGCTTTTCCTTTTTTCATATTGAATACAAATTTTTCCAACTCCTCAAGGGAAATTGGACCCATCAAGTGCTCATTCATCTCTCTAGAAACAATCACTAGAATACAATTTAGAATAAGCTTTTCATTATCATCATTTGATAGGGAGTCCTCCTTAAAGAGAGAGGAAAAATATCTCTTAGTCTAAAATATCCCTTAAAGGAGAGAGCAGGGCACCATGAGAATTCACAAGATAGGTAATCAAGTTACCATTACGACGAGCATTAACTAAGTTATAAAAGAAGGCTATGTTCCTATCCCCTTCCTGAAGCCAATCTACTCAAGCTTTTTGTTTTCAAATTTGTTTTCCCTCAATTCCCATTTAGCAAGGTCTTTTGTAGCCTCAGATTCCTCAACAAGAAGTTCCTTCATGAATCCCTGATCTCTAATATTTCTTGAAGCTTATTCCATCCTCCTAAGAGATGCTAGCTTAGCCAAGGAAAGGTTCCCAAAATTTAGTCTATTCCATCTCTTCAATTTATGTTTTACAAATTGTAGTGGCTTCATAAAGGAATACATAGTGGTGCCATGAGGAGGTTTTCCAGTGGTCCACCAGCCTCGCATGAAATCATGAAGCTTAGGATCACGAAGCCACATAAGTTGAAACTTAAAGGAGGGATTCTTTTTTATCCCTAACTCCATAGCAGAGAGTTTGATAGGCCAATGATCAGATCCCCTACCCTCCAGAATCACAGAACTAGCACTTTTGTTATTACCCATCCAATAACTAGATATCAAAAACCTATCCAGTCTCTCTAATATGGAAGCTTCCCCACACCTTCTATTGTGCCAAGTAAAGATCCCATTATCTAGCTTGATGTCAACCAAGTTTAGGGCCTAGATATGAGCATTGAAGACAAAAGAAAAAGGCTCGAGACGGTCCACCCCACCATGTTTATCCTCCAGACAAGTGATAGAGTTGAAGTCTCCAACCAAAATCCATGGGTACAAGGGAACCAAATTTCTCACAAAGCAAATGTGCTCCCACAAATTCACTTTAACATTGTAATCAACATGAGCATACACATTTGTAAGTAGGATGGTTTCACCAGATTCATTATCATGCTCGACCATCGAAATAGACCATCTATTGGAAATCCAAGTAAGAGGGGATATCTTAACCGGATCCCATAAACAAGTGATGCCACCAACATATCCACATGCACCAATACACTAGCATTGCCCCCTTATCCACAACTTGGAAGCAATATTGAACATACTATCAATAGCCAATTTAGTCTCCTGAATAAACACCACATCCGAAGAATGCACACAAACCAAATCACGAACAATGTTTTGTTTGGGGATGATGTTCAATCCCCTTACTTTCCATGAGAGGATAATAATTTTTGGGGGCCTTAAAAAATGGGAGTCCAATATTCTCACCAAGCCTAACTCCACCAAAGTCTCCCCCATTAACTTAATTTTATCCTGGTCCTTCTTTCGACCCACCTTCATATTCTTATCCAAATTTTTTTTTTAATTATTTTCTGCTGCAATCCCAACACCGTAGGAGTTTTGCAGTCCAAGGATGCTTGCATTAGTGCCTGAGTAGAAGATGGCATAACTAAATCTATACCACTTTTCAAAATATTTTCCCTTGTATGGCTAGACCCATCCATATCCCATATACTCAGATCCAAAGCCCTTTGTTCTTCATTTAAACCCCCTAGATCTGATTCCTTAAGTTCCCCCTCAAGAAGAGACATATGATTCAGCCTTGTTATATTTGTATCAGGTAGCTATGTTTTAGGTATCTCCATGCACTGATCAAGATCATCTAATATTTCAAAATTATTGAGTAGATCATCTGGTTGGCTATCCTTAAGGTCTTTATTTGCCCTTCGTCCTTTGTTTCAGGATTTTACCAAAACAAAACCTTCCTTATCTCGTTCCCATTCCTTTATTGGGGCTTTTCCTTTATCCAAACTTTGTCTAGACCGAGAGGGCCCAGGATTTTAAGCCACAGGCGGGACAAACTTAGGGCATTTTCATGTAGGTGGTCATATTCACGATAAATCTGGCAAGAAAATGGAAGAGCTTCATAGTCAAGTTTTTGAACCCATGTGGTTGATCCAAATTGTATTTCAATAGAATCTGGAATAGGATTATTTAAGTCAATTTCAAAACAAAATACGAGCAACATAGATTACATTTTTATCCATTTTTTGTTGTGATGGTCCAATTGGCTTCCTAAGGAGAAGGGCAATCTTATGTAAGATATCAGTTCTCCAGAATTCCAATAGGAGCCATGGAAGCCGCACCCGTACTGGAACTTGTGATGGTTGCTCCTCTGATGGGTTGAAACCCACATGCCAGGGTTTAAGAAAGAGTCCCAATTGGTTATAGAAATAAGGACCCCCTTCAAATGCTTTGTTACGATTTGCAATACAAGAGAAAACCACCATAAAATAGTTGTTCGCACTTAGCATCACCTCCACATCGCCTTCAGGATTCCAAGTATTCCTAACCCAAGCCTCTACAAAGGGGAGAGAAATTTGGATGCCCAAAAATTTGCCAATAAGGGTATGTTTGGTTAGATACTCCACATCTTTTGCCATCGATTCTGGTTGAACCACTAGAACTGGCCTGGCTTCACATCGTTCCAAACAACCATTGTTCTTTAACAAGCGGTTCCCTACATGCACTGGAAAATCATGTTCCTTCTAGTCATTTTTAGATGAAAAAACATCATGAGCATGCACTCTCTATGTCAGACCCGATGCCATCATGACATTCCTCCAATTTTTTAGACCTCCTTTTAAAGCTGTTGTCATCCCTGCAAAATAGTTTTTCCTCATCAAACCCTAGCAGAGTAGTTTTTCCTCGTCAAACCCTAGCAGATATCAAAATTATTTAATGCATCTTTGGTCAGAAATTTTAAAAATATAACTTTCACCAAATATCTTTCTCTAATCCACTTCTTGTTCAATATAGATTCTTGAGTGATTGAGGGTAGCTTTGGAAATAAATATACCAAATAATGGAGGAATATCAACCACCACTATATCATGGATGATCACTAAATCAGGATGCCCATATAACATCATCATGAAGTGCTTCATGATACCCATAGATTTTATAGTTTTACCTTTTAACTTCACCCATTTGGGTTCTATTCAATCCATAGTCAACTCCAGACCTTTGCAGATATCCAAGGGCATAATTGTCATCTCGGATATTGGATCTACTACTAAAAAATGCACTATCACCTTTCCACAAAGATCTATAAATAATATGGACCAAACAATTCTCTCTTAAAACTTAAGAAACTGCTTCTCAAAATTGAGTTGCCCTCCCCAATTAGGTTTCCCAAAGAGATATTGACCAAATCAACTTCTGCAAGTACTAGCGAATCTTCCCCCAAACCCTGATTAAGTTAGAAATATTTTTTGAACAAGTCTTGGAATTGGACCACCTTTTCCTTTCTCTCTTCCAAAGTCATAGCCAAAAAATATAAACTTATACAAGATTTGACTCTTTGAGCCTTCTTTGGTTCATGATCTCCACTGGTGAAAGTTATTCCTATGTTGATACATGATTTTATTTGTCTTCTACCTGAACTTGAAAAGCTGGAGAGTCATTTCCCAAGTTTCTCACCAAATAATTTACCATTGGGATAAATGCACTTACGTCACGTAAATCCTTTTGGTTTGAATCATCTAATTGAACAAAATTAAGTGATAAGGGTGAGGAAACTATTGATATATTATAAATTTCCTCTTTGTGATATTCAAAATCCTACTCTTCCTCTCCCATTTTGGCACCACTATTTTAAATAAACCAAAATATAAAATTGTGATAGGGCTATCGATACTAAACTTCTATACCATTAAATCCTTCTATTTTGGTGTTTCAAAAATGTGGTTCTTCCCTTTCATCCTTCCAATCAGTAAAATGCATCATAATTCCTAATTCTTGTTTTCTATGGGCTTATGGTTTGATAGTCAGGGGAAACATCTCTAGTTTCTTTCCATGGCCATGATTTCACTTCTAGGGATTCATTATAGGATGAGTTGAGAGGAGGCTCAAAGGAAGGATTTATTCCTCTAGGGAGGAATTTACCTATTGTAATCAACATATTTTTGGCTTAAATAGCCTCCTAGAAAATATGGGGGAACCTCTTTTCTTTAGATTGTTGAATAAGGAGACTTATATCAGGATGGAGTGCATAAATATAGTAAATATATGCTTTGGGGTGGGAGGGTTGCTATTCTTGAGGAATTATTCTCCAAATTCTCTTAAAATGGATATTGAACTCGAAAAGGATCTCATGAGAATATCTTTTTATGAATAAAAATTAAGTGAACAATAAAAAGGGATCTCTAGGGTCGTTGACCTCATCAATCAAAGCTTTGGCTAGATCCGTCCAAGTCGCAATGCTCTTGTCTTCCAAGGATTTGTACCAAATTAGTACCTTACCTTTGAAATATAGAACCAACAATCTAACCATGACATCTTTAAATATAATGTTGTAAACTAATGACAAGGAAGCTATATCTTGACAATGTTCTTGTGTAGTTTTTTCTTTTCTTTGATAACTAGGTAGGTTTTTCAAAGTAATCCTAGGAATTTCATGTAGAATTGGGATATTGAGAGAGCTAGAGTCATACCATGGGTGATAGTTTTGATAAGCCATTGAACCTTACCTTTTTTTATCATGAATAACCTAGGGTGTGTGAAATTTTATAGTTCTAGATGTAATGCAACCAACAGGGCCATCAAAAGAATATAAACCAGATCATATATACTAGTAATACCAATTGCTAAGCAAGGCATCTAGGTTCATTTCCTTATAGTTTCACCAAATGAATTTACAATATTCGTCTAGCAAGGTAAATACAATCCACTAAATCTTTATTCCTCTAGGTAAAATACATCACGAATTGGTCCCACCAAGTGTGCCAAAAATTATTGTGGTCTAGGTTGACATCAGGATGATCCCTAAACTAGACTATTATTTGAAATATTTTAAAGGTGATCACCTGCTAGTCGCAACCTAGACCCAACATTGGAAGAATTAAAAAACCTTATCCAACCTCCAGAGTAGGCTGGTATACCTTGTCAACTTAATATATATTGACTCTTTTTAGCTCAAAATAGTAAAAAATTAGGGATAGGGATGAAAAGGGTTAAGAAATAAATGAATTAAGAATGAACGGATGAAGCTAACAGCATAGGCATCCATAAAGAATCCTCTAGCAATTCAATTTCTAGAAAATAGTGTTAAGGACTAACAACATTTGAAACTTAGAAACAATCCATATTTAGAGCTTTGGGTATACTTAAAGAATCATTGTAAACATCTAAGGCATTAATAATACAAGTTAACAAGAATTATATTAACGCCTTGACTAACAGAAATAGAATCCTCATAAGTATACGTATAAGTATGAATCGCTCAAATTTTCTTTAAGTTAGCAATCCAAATTAATATAATAAACTAACCATAGTATCAGTAGTAGAAATGACTTCACAGGATTAATAACAACAATCAACATAGACACAATTTTGAGGTAAACATCCCTAGTAATGCTCTTTTCATTAATTGTAGAGAATGTACAACAACAACACAAGCAAATACTTTAGAGTCCACATTTTAGAAAGAGGTCATAACATCTATTTATAGTTTTACAATGAGTTTAAAATAAAATAGAGCATTACAAGGAAATATGCATGCTCAAACAATGGGATGCTAACGTGGAGATCTCATGTTTAATTCAAGAAAAGAGGGATGATCTTAGTCTAGCAATCCTATACAACTACCTCTGTGACTTGTTCTACAACTTGTTCAGCCCTCATGGGTTCCAGTAGCATATTATTGAATAGTTACAACATATTTTGAGTAAGCATAAACCTCCTTATATATTTGTAACTAAGTTTGTTGAGTTGAGGGTTCTAGAAAATTTTGGACTGCAACTTGATATTTTGGGATTTCATGGCATCTGAATCAATCTCCTTTACTCACTGTAACATGTATCCACACAAATCACATGGGGAATTTGAATATAGGGAAGATTCAACCATTGACATTGATCTAAGAATGAGTGGTTGTGATTAGCTAACTCGCATCCACTCTCTGCCTTTGTATTTCTTGAATCCACACTAGATTCTTACATTTTCAAGTTTTTATATATTTTAGGCATAAAATAGGTGAAACTCATGGATTTGAGAATTCACCTATCTTAGCATGTTTATCTCATGGACGCTAAAATTCTTCTTGTTTTTTCTCCTTCAATGGATGTCTAAAAAGTAGACTTTACTTGTATTATCCTTAAAATCATGCTTATGCACGATCTTAGGTTCTTTCTTTGTTCATGAAGTCATCCCACGACCACACATCTTCTATGCTCCTTGGAGGACTTTTTCATTTTTGCATCGTCACTAAAGAGAAATGGTCAGTCGCACACTATTTTCCAATTTAGATAATTTTGCTCATTCTAGTTGCGGAAAGGTGGATATCAGTGGTTTTACGCTTTGCTAGATCTCTTTCTCCCGACCATACCTCATACAAAAGGAGTAGGAAAATCATACATTCAAAATAACTTTGGCCATTTTAAAAATATTATTCATGGATTCGCCAAAATTGATGGATTCGATCTTGCACCTTCCTTGCTCTTGGCCATTCCACTAACAAAGAGAGTTGGCCACCACGCTTTAACACTGCTTTGTCGAACTTCCCACAGATCGATGAGAATCAATGTATTTGATATGAACTCTTCATTACCCACTTTTTATCATTTGCATGCCATAAACAAAGATAAATGACAGTTGTTATCATTTTGCAATTGTTTACCACTCATCACCTTTTTTACTGTGGAATCACATTTTGAGTGTATTTGGGCTTCTCCTCTACACTACTCATTTCCACGTGATTAATAAAGAATAAAAACTAGCCACAGAGCAAAATTATTTTGCATTTCTTAAGCAAAATTCACCAAATATTTAAGCAAAATAGCAAATTTGGGCAAAGTCCTTGAACACTTAGCCAAATTTGCAAAATTTTGGACCTTCAACTACTTATGTGGTTGTCTTTAAAAAATTCAAGATATGTAGCTTTTTGAGCCTACACATAGTTGATAAGAATTCATTTATTTGAGTGTGTTTGAAACAATTGGATTATCCCAATTGGGAGGTTGTGCTATAGTTGAATAAATTGCCTATGAGTCAGATTTTGACCACATTAGCACAAGCTAAAATTTATAAGATTTTTACTAAGTGCTAGAAAGTAATCCAAGCATAGGATTGGGGTGTTTTCAAAACTATGACTACGCTAACCATCTCATCTGCATAGAGACTTGCTCTTATAGGAATGGACTAGATAGAAATTCAAGCATAAATTGCTTGAACCCATGCTAGAATTGAGTATCACATTAGCAAGTCAGAGTGACAACGCAGGATCGGGTGAAAAAGATAGGTAATTTGAGGTGATGATATCACCCAAAGAAGTGAGTAGCATGGAATTACGTAAATCAACAAGTGAAGACTACCCCAGGCTATGATTCTCATAATCATGCTATTTCAAGTGATGACATCAACAAAATAGAAAATTGACTAGGAGTGCACAAAGAAGGCAAAGGTGCCCAAAGTTGGGATGTGAGCCTATAAAGAAAAAAACATCTAAAACCATGTTGCTTAAGCTGTAACATTAAAAAGAACTATCTCAATATTGAGATCATATCATTAAATAAAATAAAGAAAAAAAATAGTGCTCAAGGCCATAAATGTCCAAAATTATGACTACACTATACAAGCGGCCAACAAACAAGCAAAGAGCCCAATTTTAAGAAATTTATAGTTAGAAGTCATTTTCATTATGTAACTACCATGGTGACTGATAACTAGCTCCAACTAATCCTAGCTTATATTAACTCAACAAGAAAAGGACAACTCCAATAATACAACCAAAACAAAAAATAGTTATAGATCGATGGGCTATGTTCAAATCCATACCCAAGATGAAGTTAAAGGCTACCACATCAACATTTCTTGTTTCTTGTCAAACTATCATCTAAATGACCATACAACTATTTCCCACCAGAATAATTTAAATTTTTAATCTATAAATATGAGCAAAGACCTCATAACAAGGGTTGACTTTATATTCCTTGTATGGTATTGCATTGTAATCACTCTATTGATTACTAAAGTGATAGTTGTTTGGTCTCCATTACCTTGCATTTACAAGTTTTATGTGAATTATTCAAAGTAATTTTTGTTACACTTTGATGTTAAAGTAATTTCATTTGAATTACCTATTGGATTGCTAGTATTTAAAGTCCTTGGAATGATTAGAGCCTGTATGCATTTATTTTAAGTCATTTTTATTACATTCTACAATTGGTGTATTTTGTTAAAGTGCACAACACCTATTGGATTGCTAATTGTATGGATCCTTGGAATGATTAAGATGAATGTAATGAGCTTAATGAACCTATGAATGTGATCACTAATGGTTGATTTGTTAAGTATCATGTAAGTGATTGGATAGTATGTTATTTTATAAGATCCAATGTTGTTACACTATACCCCGACCATGTTTCATTTATCTTTCTAACCCTTACTATTTTCCTATCCCTTTTCCTAAAATAATCAATCCAAAGGAGTCAACCTTCTCCAGAGGTTGAAGCATAGGGTAACCTTGTTTCATCCAATTTCTATACTTTGGCTAAAATCAATGGGTGCAACATCTTTCCACAATAATGGTAGATTTTAGTCCAATTGTAAAATCATTTTTTGGCATGCCTGGTGGGACAAAATAATTGTGTTTATTTCACCTTTCTTGAAGAGCTCAAGATTAGGAAAATAGTCTTGACCTCATTAGTAGATATTGTATGTTCATATAGTGACTCCCATTAAAATAAAAACCTAGAATTATGCCCTTCTCTTTGTTAAATTTAAATAAACTATGTATATTTGCTTCATTTTTTATATGATTACAAGATCTATAGCAAAAAGGTTAGAAACTCCACTAGAATTTGTAGAGTTACCTCCTCGTAGGTATAGAAGTGTTGAAATTTAATTTCCATAATCTCCTTCACAGAGTTCAAATTCTTCATCATATAATTCCCCTTTATCATCTAGAACATCAAGTCCTAGAGCCATGGCTCAAAATCAACTATCGATTGCTTCAATTTTCCCTAATTATAATACCATAGGACCTTTACCCTTAGCTAAGATAAATTATATTCCTCAAGTAGAACTCAAAACTCTTACTACTTATGATATCTTAGGTAAAAATACTTATAAGAATTATCAGGATTTAGTATCCTTAGCGATAATTCATAATATTAGAGAGAAATAAATTATGGTTAGACTTCTCACCATGTCCTTCCAAGGTAAGATACTTAACTGGTATCATACTATGGAAGACAACAACATCCATATGTGGGCTGACTTGATTGGACCGTTTGTGGAAAATTTTTAATGAATTAGTAGACCTCTTCTCACTCACCCAGTTTACTATTATGTAGAGACATCCTCAAGAGCTAATTATAGATTTCAATCTCGAATTCAATAAAACCTGGAAAATAATTCCCTAAAATATATGACCCTCAAGCCTCTTAGCATTTATCTACTATATCCAAGTGTTAGGCCCTAATTTGAGGTTACAAACTTTGCAATCAAATATAGTTGAATTTCCTCAAGTATATCAAGTCATCATAGTTAAAAATACTTTAATTTCTATTAGAAGGCTACCCCCAAGGGTCATGATGCCATATTTTCTAGAATTAGCTCAATCATCTCAAAAAAATGAATCATCTATGGTTCCCGCCATATTTCCTTCTCTACCTATGATTGCTATTCTTATGCCTAAATCATTACCTACGATACCCACCTTGCCAATGTTACCCATGCTTGAGCCCAAAGAGTCACCTATAATGTTAGAAGTATTGTCCACATTGAAAACATTAAATAATAAGGTGACAACAATTGAGAAAAGAGAGAATAAAAAGTCTCAGCTCAAGGATATTTCCATATGTGGCTAAATATCAAAGAGCTTCTAGTAGCAACATGATAGATAAAGTAAATAATAGCTATCAAGATGAGGAACCAATAGTTTTAGAATCTAAAAATCATCCTTGGTGCTTAGTTTGTAGCAACCACCATAGTGTATACACCTATGTTATGTATCAAAATCATGCACACATGGCTTCTAAAAATATTGAAATATCCTATAAGGTCCAAGTCAATATGTTATGGGAGCCAAAGTAAATCATGCTTACGCAAGATCCTTTGGAAGAAGAATTTATTTCTATGTTAACAAGGTCTAGTAAAAAATAAATTCAGGTGGATCCTCAGAAATTGGAACCTTTTAAAGTCTTGTCCTAGTCACAAAAGCCTAAAGATTAGAATATGCCTAGGACCAAGAAATTTCTAGTTCAACAAAAATCTCAAACACCTTCATCTACACCAGAGCCACAAAAGGATCCTTCAAGTTCAAAGTAAGATGAGAAAGGTAAAGAGATATTACCTGAAAAAAAATAGGAAACCAATGATAAACTCATATTCTCCTTAATCACCAAGAGGCAGAGAATTGAAGCTACCTAAGAGTATATAATAAGGTTCAATGAACCATAGAAGAAAATGGAAAGAAGCTAGTGGAAGTGCCTAGTTTCAACATAGTAGAAGATTTGAAGAAGAGTCCTAAAGCAAGCATGTACGATGCACTAATGATTCCTAGATAGATAGATTTGCTTAGAGCTTATTTGAAGAAGGTTAGATTGGGAGATCAACTAGTTTAGAGTATATACTTGCTTAAGATTCAATGAGTCTAGGGGCTATGAAGAATAGACCATCTCCTTTCTACATATCTTTGAGAATGGAAGGATGGGTAGTTCATAATTGCATGATCAATTTTGGGGTAGCCACTACTATGATGCCTAAAGTAGTATGTGATATAATGGGCATGGAGTATACTCACTCATGTCCTAACGTCCTCCAATTAGATGACACTCCTATAAATATAGTTGGAGTAATCAAGGATGTTCCCATGACACTCCATAGAGCACCAAAAATAACTATGATACAAGAGATAGTTGTGGTTGATTTAGAACCATACTTTGACCTTTACTTATCACATGAGTTCACATTAAAATTTGGAGGTCACATGTACCTGGAATACTCTCATATGGTGATCCCTCATAAAGGAAAAAATATCAAGATCCTTCCAGAAAAGCCCATGAATTATCATATTGAGAAGATAGAGGATGAATATATCAATACAATATTTGAAGAGGTTGATCCATTGGAAGACATTATGGATGAACTAGAAATAGAAGATCAATTCTCTCTAAAGAATTATAATGCCTTAGTTGAGACTAGCATTGGAACATATCATGTCTCAAGCTCAGAGCAAAAGGGGATTACAATAATTTTAAATCAAGAGCTATGCAAATTAGAACTTTGGAAACCTTACTTTGATGGAGCCAAGTGAAAAAATGATGTTGGATCTAAAGTTGTACTTATTTCCCCTTCCAAAGGTATAAATATTTTTTCTTACAATATGACATGGAGTTGCACTAACAATGCCACTGAGTATTAAACTATGTGCCTTGGCTTAAAGCAGGTAGAAAATTAGGAATTAAATTGCTCACAATATATGGTGATTCAGATATGATTGTCAATCAAGTTACAAAAAAGTATAATAGTAGAAATAACTACTTGAAGGAATAAAACAATAGGGTATGGGACATGATGGAAGTTTTTGAAGCTTTAAATATAAAAGTTATTCCATGGGAACATAACAAATCAAGTGATTCCCTTGCTACTAGAGGATAAAATTATGCACTAGCTACAAAGTTGGGTTCAAAGAAGAAGAATAAATTAAATCTAGTTTTAAGACCATTTGTCCTATATAAGGATATATTTTGGCAAGTATTTGAGGATGATCAAAAAATTATTTATTTCTTAAAAAAGAAGCAATTTATTCATCTCAGAAAGAGAAAATATCCCAGGAAGTTGATCAAGAAGATATCATTCAACTAAAAAATAATCGCATTCTTAAAGGGCTAATCACTCTAGAGAGCTTAGTAGACAATAACAACAAGAATATAGGTTTAATAATGAATATAGAAAACAAGCCTACAAATAAATTAAGATTAAATCAAGAGAAACTAAATATTGGAGTGCATTGTACTACTAAAGAAGTATAACAATTCAAAATACTCTACATGTAGTATCAAGATATCATAGATTAGAGCTATTATGGCCTCTAAGATTATAATAAATATGTGTTTCAACACACAATTGAACTGGCCCCTAATGCAAAACATTTTAGACAAAAATAGAGGCCAATCAATACAAAAATAGAAGCAACTATGAAAAAAGAATTGATTAAGATACTAAATGCTAAAATCATCTATCCCATCAAACACTCTACATGGGACGCTAACCTAGTACATGTTAGAAAACAAAATGAATATATTCATATCTATGTGGATTTTAAAAATTTGAATAAAGCATATTTGAAAGACCATTATCCTCTATTGTAGATTGATAAAATTTTATAGACAGTGGTAGGAGTAGAGATGTTTTCCCTCCTAGATAGTTTCTTAGGCTACAATCAGATATGGGTAAAATATGAAGATCAACATAAGATAACTTTCACTACCAAATGGAGGATATTCGCATATTAGGGGATGTCATTTGGACTATTAAATGTTGGAGCAACATTCCAAAATGCTATGGATTTTACCTTTGGAGATTTAGTCAACAAAATAATTTTGATATATTTAGATGATATGACTATTTTTTCTCATGACAACCAACAACACTTAGAACACCTTGAAAAAGTTTTTGAAAAGTGCAAAGAGTTTGGAATATCTTTGAATCCAGAAAAGTTCATATTTTTTTTTCATGAAGGTAAGCTCCTAGGCCATGTAGTTTCAAAGCAAGGTATGGAAATTGATCTAGAAATAATTCAAGCCATCATATCTCTCCCTCTACCTTTAAGAAAAAAAGCCTTGCAGTCATTTTTTGGATAAATTAACTTTGTTTGAAAATTTATTTCTAACTTTGCACAAATTGTGAAGTCAATGACTAAGATTTTGAAGAAAGATGTTGTATTTGAATGGTCTCCAAAGAGGAGAAAAGAATTTTATCAGAGCAAGGAAGCTATTACAAAAGCTCCAGTGTTTATCAACCCAAATTTTGATAGGGATTTCATTTTATATGCCTATGGATCAGAAGATAGTTATTTCATAGTGCTAACTCATAAATATGCAAAGGAAGAAGAGCATCCAATATTCTTCTTGAGTCAAATATTTCATTATTACCAAAGGAACTACAATTTTATTGAAAAATAAGTTTATATAGTCATGAAGTCTTTAAATAAGTTTAGGCATTACTTGTCATAAAGTAAGACCATGGTCTATGTGGTCCATCCAAATGTTAAAAATTTCATCATTCAAGGAGAACTAGGTGATAAGAGAGTCAGCTGGGTTACTAAAATCTAAGAGTATGATGTAGAAATCCATCCTACTAAACTAGTAAAAGGTAGGGCACTATGCCAACAATTTAGTTACTTTGCTAGAATAGGGCTATAATATGTGCATCAATCACATAAAAAATATTCCTAGGATTAGGTAACATATAGAAAGACTTGATTAGATCGAAGAATTAATTAGATACTTTCAGATAGGTAAATTTCTAGAAATACTAAATGCATCACAAAGAAGGAGGTATAGACTCCAAGCCCTGAAATATATCTTGTTACCAGAAGGCTTATACTAAAATAATTTTGATGGAGTACTTATGATATGCCTCAAACCAAAAGAAAAGGAAAAAGTGTTGATCAAGTTTCATTCAAGCCTATCTAGTGGGCATTATTTAGGTCATACTACTATCACTAAAATTCTTAGGGCAGGTTACTATTGGTCAATAATTTTCATAGACTCATTCAAAGTGGCTAGGTCTTGCAAAAAATACCAGAGGTTCATTGGAAGAAATATAAATGCTTCATTACCACTGCGACCAATTGTAACTAAAGAGCCATTTTAGCAATGGGGCTTGGATTTTATTTGATTCATCAATCTACATTCATCAATAGGCCACAAATACATTCTCACAACAACTTATTATTTTACTAGGTGGATTGAAGTAGTTGCTACAAAAGTGGCCAATCAGGACATTATGATAGAGTTCATTGAAAATTTGATAACTAGGTTTGGCATTCTAGATGCAATAGTCAGTGATAATGGAACTCCTTTCATTGGGACCAGGTTCATCAACTTCATTTTCAAATATGGTATATATCTCAAAACATCCTTTAATTATTATCCATAAGGAAACATATTGGCTGAATCCACCAACAAGACCTCTTGAAAATTATCAAAAGAACCATTGGGGAAAATAAGAGAAGTTGGCATCTATTACTTGATCAAGTGCTCTAGGTAGATAGAATTACAATGAAAAATTCATTAAAGGTCTCTCCTTATTCATTGGTTTATGGAGAAGAGGTAGTCCTTTCACTTCATATCAAGTTGCTAGTTATAAAAATATTAACTCAAATGGGACTTCCATATATGGAAGTGATAGAGGTTCAATTGGCATAATTTTTGTTATTGGAAGAATAGAGGAAAAATCGTACTCCAATCTCCAAACCCACTCAACCTCAATGAAGAAGTGGTTTGACAAGAGGATGCAACTCCTCAATATTTTAAAGTTGGTGATCCCATTCTTAAATAGGACAAAGACAAGTCAAAGTCAAGCAACCACAAGAATTTTGATTCATTCTAGATAGGACCATATCAAATCACCACCAAACAAGAGTTTAAAGCATATAAACTAACGGATGTGAGTGGTTGCATCACCAATTTTGGTAAATGGCTACCACTTGAAACACTTTGTATGAAGCGTCATTGACTCACTTGTATTATATGTACATTCCAAAAAAACCTGTGTGTGCAATAATAAAAATCCATGGCAATTTTAAACTCAAACCCGTAAATTGGCTGAGATTTGAACCAAGTGAATTTAGTCTTTTGATATTTTATTTAGTGATTGGCAAATATTTATGCTTACAAGCAACCAATTGACACAATAATATCTACGAGCAATCCTCGAGCAATGAAAAATGCATATCCCAAGAAAAGCAGGACTAAGCCACAACTACCACAATTAAATGCAAAAAGCTATAGTGACGTTTTGCATGCACCATACTTAGAATAAGCTTTGTGAAGAAGATTTACAAAAAGAGAAAACTATGAGCAAAATACTATGAGATTAAAATAACAAAGGTTGAGCAAAACAATTATAGATAAGGACATTGTGGTTGATCAATTCTTAGGGATGAGTTATAGCAAGAAGCATCAAAATAACTAGTGACAAGATATAGAAGGCTCTTAAAGATCATAACTACCACATTGTTGTCACTGAGCTAAAAACGAGTGGCCAAAGGTGTGTCTCCTAATACTCTTAGAAATTTTGCTTATAATTCCTTTTTTGTCTTGCTATATTCATAAACCTACACATCCTTACCTGGAATTAATCCTCACAATATCAAAGTAGTGGAGAAGAAGCTAATTTTGTAAGAAGGAATAATAAGGATCCAAGAAAACACAAATGTATGCATTCTATAAAATGTTTCAATTGTGGTAACCTTGGTCATTATGCATCTAATTATCCACAAGCTAGAAGTAATAGCATTGAAGAAGAAAAGGAATATGAGAAAAATAAAGAAATAATATTTTATCATGAAAAGAAAAATAGGCATGGTCAAAACAGACATGAGAAGAAGATATTTCAAAAATACAAGAAAATTTTTTGTGTTGAGGAAGCAAGAAATTCCTCCAGCAGTAGTGATGAAAGCCTCTCTGATAGTGAAAAAGAAGAATCTTATTTTTGGCTATAGAAGAGAAATAATATGATCTTGTTGTTGAATACCAAGAAGAAGCGAAAGATTCAAAAGATGAAAAGGAAGCCACAATTGACATAGAAGAGGAACTTATTGTTGCTCTTGAATATTTAAAGAGGGTTAGCAAGAAGAACTCAATATTGAAGGCTCAAGTACAAAAGGATGAAGAAACAAAGGTAAAGCTTCTACAAGATCTCACCAACTTAGAAGTTAAGGTTGAAGAGACAAGGAGAATTGAAGAAGGTATAGCTGATTAGTTAAAGGCAAAAGAGCTAGAGTGTGAAAAAATAGAACATGAAGCTATAATTCTAAGGAAGGGATTTAAAAAATTTAATGATAAGATATATCAGTTTAGGAAAAGCTCAAAAAAACTTGGATGATATTATCAAATCACAAAGTTCTCCATTTATGAAGACTTGACTTGGTTTTGAAGAAGGTCAAAAGAAAAAAAAGGGATAATCAAGCTCAAAATAAATAGAAGCATCAAAGAAAGTAATTGAAGAAGAGCCCAAGACCTATGCTGGTATGTTGAAAAGTGGAAGAATCAATGAGGAAGAAAATAATGCACCATCAAGGAACAAATTCCATCACAGGAACAACAATGAGAGAACCATGCGGCGATATCCTCCAATGTAATTAGACAGTTTTCATGGTTATTGTTTCTCATGTAACCATTTTGGTCATAAAGCTATAAATTGTAGGGTCCATGCGAATGATTTTGGATTTATCAAGAATAATTTCAATTCATTTGCACCTTTCACTGACCACAATATCATTTGTTACAACTGCAACAATGTTGGGCATACAGATAGATGGTGTAGAACAATGTTCCTAGAACTTCCAAAGATAGGCAAGAAAAAGGATTCCCAAAATATTCAGAGGTATGATCTCAAAAATTTGGAGAAAGAAAATGAAACAAGAAGAGGAGCATCATAATTTAGGATTTTCACTCCCATCCCATAATGTATCACCTCAAATAGAGTAGATGGTGAGGGGGATGTGTTTAGTGTCTTATATTTCAGCCCCAAGGATCCCTTTGCCATTGATGTCAGGGGTTGCAAATGGTCATGGGGAGTAGATTGTGAATCCAACAACAATAAAAGGAAATTTATTTTGGATTGCCATCAATGACAAAGGGCGAGATTGTTGGAAATATTGAGTTGTCATTGATGTCAAAGGTAAAAATATCTCCAAGGATAAATGCCAATGTCAAAGGCAAATATCTTCAAGAATGTTTAATATTTAAATATAGTTAAATAGTTTAAAAGTTTAAATATTTAAATGTTAAATATATAAAACCTCGGGTGACCTTGTTGCAAATGATTTAAAAATTAAAAAATCAAAATTCAAATGTTTTGGTGCCAAAGGACAAAGTGCATAATGGTGGAGTTGACTTTTTTGGAAAACAAAGGACAAAGCATATAAATATATGCTTTAATTAATTTGGATAAGCTAAGGTTTTGCAAGAGAAAAATCAATCGAGTGGAATAGCGGTGAATAGGCGACGACGAAGGAGGAGAGTGGAGAAGTTTCGATGGTAGTGAAAAATGAAGGATAAATCCAATATAGTGCAATTTGTGTTTCAACCACCAGGGTAGCCCAGCTGCCTGGTAAGAGGTTAAGGGGTCGAAATCCTTCGATGCTATTTTTGTTGAATACAAAACAATAGAAGAAATAAATTTGTTTTTGCACATTAAGGTTTTAAGCACTACGATAGCGCAGTCAATTAAAGGGCCCGTGATAGGGCATTGCGTCTTGCAAGGTGAGGGGATCAAATTTCATCGATAGCAGTGATAGGTATTTAATTTTTTCTTTATTAAAATTGATATTTGTGGGGCTATAAGGTATGGTTTGAAATTTAATTTTGTAAATTATAAAATGGAGCTATAAGGTATAGTTTTTGTGATTTAAATTTTGCAAATGATAAAAGGGAGCTATAAGGTATAGTTTTGAAATTTAAATTTTTGCAAATGACAAATGGGAATGAATTTTTGCAAATGATAAATGTGATTTAATTTTTGCAAAAGAAGAAATAAGGGTTCTTGTTGTTAATAAAGCTTTATATTGTGAGTTTCAAAAGGGAGATATAAGGAGTTATTTTTAAGCTTTATTGTGTATGTTTTGATAAGGGTTTCTAAAGTGGTTGATTTGATATTTGATCAAAAGGGAAAAAGAAAATTGCTAACCATATTTTGAAGGAACAAACAAAGAGAAGATTATTTTTGTCAAAACAAGTTTGGAAAGCTCATCATCATCATTGAGGCAGATTTGGAGGTATGGTGATTTAATTCCTTTCTCAAAAGTGGTTTTGCTTGAGGAAAATATTTTTGGCATATGGTTGGAGGAATAAGGAATTATTGAATGTGCATTTTTTTTGCTTGAAATTGAAAATAAAAGTGCAAGGGTTATTGATCAGTTTTGTGAGCAAATTTGTGCATTCCCTTTGATTGAAATTGAGAGTATAAGTGCAAGGGTTATAGATCATATTTGAGAGCAAATTTGTGTATTTTTCATAATTGATTTTGGGAGTATATGAGAAGGACAAACTTGTGCATTGTGATTGGTTTTGAAGTGAAGGTGGAAATCAACAATTACCAGGTCAGTTATCTAGTGCTAGACTAAAGCTACCTTTTGATGTAATAAATGTGAGACATGTGAAGAACATATTGGGTATTTTTTTAGTGCATATCATTCTCTATATGTTCATGAAGATAAAATAATTCTAGGTAGAATATGTCTGAATTGCTTTAGTTGAGGAAAGCACATTGAAGAATAGGTGAAAAACTTGATGAAATCATTATGCAAGATTTGGAAATAGATGAGCATTGTTTTGTATGCAATATTTGGGAATAGATGAGAATTGTTTGTATGTAAGTTTTGGGAATAGTTGAGCAGTAGTTGAGCAGAGTTTTTAAGCAAGTTTTGGATCAGATTGATTGAATATATTTGAGCAGGTTATGAATCAGATTGTTGAAAATATTTGAGAAGGTTTTGGATAAGGTTTTTGAGCAAATTTGAGAAGGTGTTGTGAGTAGATTTGTGAGTATATTTGAGAGAATATTTGAGTAGGTTGTGTGAGTATATTTGAGCAATTTTTGGAGTATATGTGAGCAACATTTATGAGCAGGTTATGGAGATGATTTGAGCAGAGCTGATTGAGTAGGATTTATGAGTATATTTGAGATAAGACTTGAGTATAGGGGATTGGTGTCTCCTATGGAGTGGTGTCCAAAAAACTAGAATAGAGTGGAGTGGTTTCCATAGAACTAGAGTAGAGGAGATTGGTCTCTCCTATAGAGTGATGTCCAAAAACTAGAAGAGAGTGGAGTAGTGTCCACAAAACTAGAACATAGTGGACTGGTGTCCACAAAACCAAAATAGAGTGGAATGGTGTCCACAGAACTAGAACAGAGTGGAGTGGTGTTCACAAAACCAAAACATAGTGGAGTGGTGTCCATAGAACTATAAAAAAGTGGAGTGGTATCTAAAAAATTAGAACATAGTGGAGTTGTGTCTACATAACTAGAATAGAGTGAAGTGGTATCCATAGAACTAGAACAGAGTGGAGTGGTATCCGTAGAACTAGAATCGAGTGGAGTGGTATCCACAAAACTTGAACATAATGGAGTGGTGTCCAAAAAATCATAACAAAGTGGAGTGGTGTCCACAGAACTAGATTAGAGTGGAGTGGTGTCCATAGAACCATAACAGAGTGGAGTGGTGTCCACAGAACTAGAACAGAGTGGAGTGGTATCCACAAAACCAAAATAGAGTGGAATGGTTTCCATAGAACTAGAACAGAGTGGAGTGGTATCCATAAAATAATAATAGAGTGGAGTGGCATCCACAAAACCACTGAGTGGCATCCACAAAACTAGAATAGAGTGGAGTGGTGTCCATAGAACTAGAAAAGAGTGGATTGGTGTCCAAAAAACCAAAGCATAGTGCAATGGTGTCCACAGAACCAGAACATAGGGTATTGGTGTCTCCTGTGAAGTGGTGTCCACAAAACTAGAACAAAGGGGATTGGTGTCTACAGATTGGAGTGGTATCCAAAAAACTAGAGAAGAAGGGATTGGTTTCTCCTGTGGAGTGGTGTCCACAAACTTGAGATGGGATTGGTATCTCCTATGGATTGGTGTCCACAAACATTGTAATAGAGGATTGGTGTCTCCTGTGGGTTGGTGCCCATGAAATTTGTTGAGAAATTTATAAGCAATATTTCTTCATGGATGTAGCCCACATTTGGTGAACCATGTTAAATTTGTGTCTCTTATGTGTGTGGTGATTTGTGCATTATTTCATTACTATATTGATATTATTGTTGTTATCATTTGGATTAAAAAGTAAAAAGTTTTATATTATAATGTTCACCCCCCTCTTAGTATAAGCTTGTGTTCTTCATAGCTATAATTTTTGGTCTTCCCTCATATAGAGAAGTATATGATTACCAAATAGCTATGGGTTATACCATATGTAATCCTTGCTATTATGATGAGTCTAGCCTTATCTTCATTGAGAATCCCATATTTTTTATTTGTGTCAACTTCTTATGTGATAAGATACATGAGTAGCTAACTCAACTACAAATATCTCCACTCAACACCTTTCACTATTGTTCATACCTTACATGACTCTTGTTATGTAATATAGTAGACAACATGCCATGGGTAGCATGAAACAAAGTTGACGATAAAGGGAGAAATTTACGAATAGTAGAGTGGACTAACTTGTTGGAAAAATCAAAGTCCTACTTCCACTTTAATAGAGAATGTTTGGGGTTTGCCCTAAAAATAATTTTGGGTGACCTCCCATGACTCTCTAATCAAGAAAGAATCATATTGCAAGCTCATCATGCAGATGAGGGAGATTGGTTCTTTCTTACAGAAGGGACAATCATTAGTCTTTACAACTTCAAAGGGAAGCCTTTTCTATTGCCATACTTTATCATCTAAGGAATTTTTATGATGGATTATTGTAGGCAAATAGATTTTATCAATATGACTTATGGCTCAAGGATCAACAAGAAGAGTTCTTATGACTACCCAATCACCTATGGCCCAATTACTATAAAAATTAAGGGCCAAGAGCAAGGAGTTAGACCGTAGATTGCAAGAATTAGGACTATTAGCCATGCCACAAATATGGATATATGATCCTATAGACAATTTTAGTGAAAATTTGACTTTAATAAATTCAATAAAGCCACCTACTTTCAAGAAAACAAGTAGACCTAAATTTGAGCAACTGATAAAGAATCATAAAAATAATGAGCTTAAGTGGAATATCAACAAATTATAGGATTTACCCCCATGGGGAGGTTGGTATGAACATGAATATGACTATGATACTAAAATAAATCTAGTTCATAAGTTGTCTAATAAAATGTTAGCTCATTTCATGAGTAAAACCCAATGGCTTGCACCCAAAGTGGTGGAATGGTGGATATTTTGAGTGGAGAAAAATACTACTAAGTCTAAATTTGACATTGGAATAGATAAGGATTTTTTACAGAAATAAGATGAGAACGTTGATACATGGAAAGCTAAAATTAAGTAGGCAAAGATTATAACTGCCCCTAACCAGAACATAGAAATAAAGGACAAAGGGCCAAGAATAGAAGTGCCAGTTGCAAAGCAAACCACTCAAAAAGAAAAGTAAATGAAGCAGCAAGATAAATGCTTGAAGAAGATTCAACTATTAATGATGCTGCAAATTTGTTAGAACAACAAGAAGTTGTTAAGGAAGCTACTCAAATAAAGTTGCAAACTAAATTTTTTGTCCCATCATAATTACAAAAACATTTTTATCCTAGAGGCTCTTAGATATTAATCAGAATGGGATAAAAAAGAAAATGCTTAGGGAAAGCACCAACTGGACCTCAAGAAATTATTGAAGTAAATGAGAGGCCTCAAAGGCTAGATTTAGGTGCACATTTCCCAAACTCCCTAGACTCAGAGTTAAAAGGAAAAAGAAGTAGAATATTTTCTTTAGAAGTTCCTACTATATTTCTAGTGAAGTTTGAAACGAGCCAAGAGGATTTTCAAGAGATCCCAAGACCTGAAACATCGACCAAGAATGTACAAAAATAAAGTTAGCCTATTAATGATAATGAGGCTTACAAGGTCAATGTGTCATATGAAGTGCAAAAAATGCTCAAGACTGGAGATATGTCTTCTTCATCTCAATAACAAACACTTAAAGTCAATACCATTCATCCTTCACCTCAGAGAGTAGAACAAAAAATAAAATAAAAAGCATCTAAAGAGACACAAGAAGAAGGTAATAAAAGGTAGAAGTGATGAGTGTCAAAGTGTTACATTATTTACACCTAATTTACTTATATATTTATTTATACGTGAATGGATATGAATACTTTTTACTATTATTTTACCTTAATATTGTCATTTATGTGTTAATTAGATTAATTATTATAAATATTATTATATGTGTATTTTACATGGATTTTGTGTAAGTTTGTGTGTTATTAGGTAACTATGTATGAAGCTGGATGAATGACCGTGGATGCTGAACCAAAACACAGATGAATGAAGACTGGTTGGACACATGGCACACCTATAAGCATTATGGATAAAGTATTATTGAAGCATTTACAAAGAAGAGCTATAGAAAATTTAGTCAAAGGTTGACTAAGCATTAGTGCCACATCATGACCAACAAAGAATGCACCTTGCATAGTCACTCATTCTGGATGTCCACGTGATCAAAGGAATATTTGGTAAACTGTTATTTTATTTGATAAAGTTGTAAAGATTTATTAAAAGTTGGAAAGGATCCAAACTTCTTATTTCTACCAACTAAATATTCTCTTTCCTTGAGAATAGGGCATAAGACTATTTATGTTGTCTCTTATATTAAGAAAAGTTGTTAATATGAGTGTCACTTGGCCTCATAATGATTAGTCCAAGTTGTATTTGTTAGAAAGTCATGTTTGTTTAGAACAAGTTAGTTGCACATGTGTTAGCACTGATTAGTCAAAGTTACATCCTATTACAAAATTATATTTGTTTTAGAAAATTACTAGTACATAGTTAGGATTTAGATTTTGATTAGCTAGAGAAAACAAAGAAAGTTACGAAAAATACTTCCTTGAAAATTATTATATAAATTACAATAAGGAGGCCATTGAAAAGGCCCCTCCTTTTAGTCCTTATTTTGCTCCGAATGGCATTCTATAATACAAGTTGAAGAAGTCACTTCGTAGTTGTAATCTCTAGCAATGTACACGTTCAAATTCTAGCAATAAAATAGTATTATTTTTCTTCCATGACTCTTGCAATATTATTCTATTTTCTGTAATGATTTATTCCTTTCTGTAATATCTTTACTTTTCCTACAATCAATGAATAGTCAATAGTTAGAATAGATTAAATGAAATAAATAGTTACTGAAGTAAAAATAGCATAGAAAAAGGGGAAGGGGTTAATACTAACCTTCTAGAGGTAGGGCCCACTCCGAAAGGTTAGTCCCTAAATCTCTTCCCCCACTAACACGATAGATAAAATATGAACATAAATATTATTCAAATTGCATATCATAAAACTGTAGAATACATTAAATAAATAATGCATCAGTAAATAATTACATGGATCCAAATTAGACTAAGTCATAAATTACATTTCTTTACATTAAGAATAATTTCATTCTTGCAAACCTTTATTTCTGTAACCTGATCTTAATAAATTGAATTAAGTAAGCTGGTTAATATCATGGAATAATCTATACGGGATTGTTTATTCTTTAAATTGATTAACCTAGATTGAAAAATTAAACGTAAGCTATTTTAGTGTGGCATTTTGGTGTCGTTGTCGGGGAGAGCAGTGTCATTACATTAATCTGCAAGTTGTTGGACCACATAAGGAAGGAAGCTTACCTATACGTGGAGGGTGGCACAAGTAGTTATCAACGCATGTATAGAGTTGTGTGTGGAGGGTGGCACAAGTAGTGATCAATGTACATGCACAACAAGCATCCTCCACCTTAGGTGGACCAGGTTCCAATTTTCTTAAAATTAGTTTTTATTGTTTAGTCATTTATTTTCCAGTATTTATTTTTTGGTATTTATTTTCTAGCATTTATTTTTAAAGCATTTACTTTTCAGTACTGTATTTTTCAGCAATTTATTTTTTTGCACAAGTGTCGTTCCTAGTTTAAAATCTAAGGTTTTTGCCTGTAGAAACACAAGGTAGTACAACAAGTAGGTGTGACTGAGAGATGCAGCCACAATGAAAACATACCTTAGAAGTAAAACAATAACAACAACACTTGAATTTACTTTTTCAGTAATTTCCTATTCAGTAATTTATATTTCAAGCAATTTATTTTCCTGCACAGTGTGGTTGTTGCTAGTTTAAATCTAAGACTTTGGCCTATAGAAACACAAGGTAGTATAGGAAGTAGGTGTGACTGAGTGACACAGTCATAGTGAAAACATTTCTTAGAGGTAAAATAGTAACAACAAACACTTTACTTTTTCTTATTATGCTAAAATTAGCTGGCCAATCCATTTAGTTTTAGTACAATAGGAATTGTTAAAAAAAAATAGAACCAAAAACAAAAACAGAACTAAAGATATATATATATATATATATATATATATATATATAATATATATATATAGAGAGAGAGAGAGAGAGAAGTAAAAAGTTGCTAGATGGTAGAAATTTGTCTTAGACAGTCTGCTACAATAAACCTCTAGAAATTATTACAAGAAAATTTATTATTATTAAAATGATAATAAAAATAATGATATATATATATATATATATAAAATAAAAAAAATAAAGTTTATATGTATATCTATATATATTAATAATAAAACCCTCTAGTAAAATTTTGGCTATGTACGAGCATTATTTAAGGTTAGAAGCCATCTCAGATTCAATTGGAGTAAGTCAAGAAATAGGGAAACAATATTGAAGATGGATTATAATAAAAATGCAGGTCGCAAGACCAATCAATATCATATGGTAAAATAAGGTGAAAGGTTTCTAAAGGAAGGTAATATTAATGCCCTTCCCATTTTTTTTAGCCTTGGTACTAATGAAGATCATTAATTTGAATATTAGAGGACTCAAAGAGAGTCTTTCAAAACAAAATGAAATTAGAAGAATGATTCAGATAAATCATCCACATCTTGTTTTCCTTCAAGAAACAAAGATGTCAATAGAGGATATGGACTCAATTGCTTGTAAAATTTGGCCAGTTGGAAAAGTGCTTTTCCTCAGTTCCTAGGGGACTTTTGGTGGCATTGCTTGTCTTTGGGACCCAAAAGAGGTAGTTATTCACCATATGGTTGGAATTTGGGATCTTTTAGCTATATATATTCAAAGTAGACATTCCAACCAAATTATGCTTTGCATTACTGTTTATGCTCCAACTACTTTGGAGGAAAAGAGAATACAGTGGAAGGATATAACTTACATTATATCTCATTCTCCTGAAGTTTGGATCTTGATCGAAGGATATTTCAATTAATGTGGCTCAGAGACATTTAATTTAGACCTCATGTGCAACAATGGTGGAAGGAAGGTAAGCCTAGGTATGGGACTAATATGTTCTATTTTGCCAAACTACTGCAATACATTAAATCCAAAATCAAGACTTGGAACTAGAAGGAGTTTGGAGATGTTCATAAAAAAAACATGAAGTTATTGGTATACTTGAAAATTTGAATAAGAAAACCCGTTTACATGGCCTCATAGAGAGTAGAAGTACAAATGAAATTAAACTCACAACTTAGTTAGAGGAATGAGAAAAAAGAGAACTCTTATGGAAGAAAAAATATAGAATTCAATGGCTCGGAGAAGGAGATCGAAACACAAATTTCTTCCATGAATATCTTCTAGCTCGAAGATCTCACAACTTTATTTCTTCCCTGAAATCAGATTCTAGAGATTTTGTCTACACTTGGGATGGCATGAACTCTATTGTTGTCGATTACTTTTCCAATATTTTGTTGCTACTCATCTTGACTTAGCTTCTAAAAAAAAATTATTTAAGCAATTTCTTATCTTATCACTTTTGAAGAGAACTCTATTTTGGCTGCTCCTATTACTATCAATGAGCTTCAATAGGTAGTTTTTAAAATGCAAAAAGGTAAAACCCCAGGTCCTTATGGTTTTCCAAATGAGTTCTACCAAGATTTATGGGATATCCATCATGTTGATTTATTAGAGGTGGTGGAAGAAGCCAGGAAAGCCAAAAAAAAATTGAAGGTTATCAATAAAACTTATATTACTCTTGTTCCAAAAGCTCAAGAGGTTGATCATATCTTAGCTTTTAGACCTATTGATTTATGTAATGTTATTATCAGAATCATTACTAAGATCATGGTAGAAATGTTGAAGCCTCTTTTGCATAAGATTATTTCCCCTAAACAAGGGGATTATGTGGAAGTGCATCAAATAGTAGATGAGATAGTTCTTTCTCAGGAAGCCATCCATTCCATGGATATGCAAAAGTCCCCTTCCATGTTCATTCGGTTAGACTTATCCAAAGCTTATGACAGAGTGGATTGACACTTCCTTATCAAAGTTTTGAGGCAATTAGATTTCTCTCAAGATTGTATGTATTGGATTATGGGATGTATCTCTTAAGTTTCCTAATTAGTTCTTATCAATGGCAGACCTTCTCAGTTTTTCCTAGCTTCCAAAGGTATTAGGGAAGGTGACCCGCTATCCCCTTATTTATTCATCATTCTTGCTGAATTATTGGGTAGGACTATAACCAAGAAAATAGAAAACAAAACCCTTTTGGGAGTTACCATTTCTCATGGAGCTAGACCTATCTCTCATCTTCAATTTGTTGATGACTCTAATATTTTAGGTAAATCTACAATTAAGGAAGCTTCTAATATTAAGTAAATCATTAGCTATTTTTCTAAGGCTACTAGGCAATTGATCAATGAAGACAAATCTAAAGTCATTTTCTTTCACTGCTCTGCCAGATAGGAATCCATGGTATTGGATAAATTAATATGTAAGAAGACCTCCCTTTCAATCACCTATTTAGGTATTCCCATCAATATTCAAAGGTAGAAAAAAAATATTGAAATTGGTTGTTGGACAAAGTCAAGAAGAAAATTAGAAAGTGGACCAACAGGTGACTTTCTTCTGGGGGTAAAATCACCTTGGTAAAATCAGTCCTTCAAGCTATTCATATTTATGTTTCTTTCGTGTTGAATATCCCAAAGGTTGTTCTTCGTGAACTGGATCAAATCAGTCATTGGTTCCTCTGGAGTGATGCTAAGGAGAAAATAAAATGGGCCTTGGTGAAATGGGACACTTTTTGTCTTCCTAAGAATGAAGGGGGGTTAGGATTATGATATTCTATTAATAACAACAAAGCTTTAGCTGCTAAATTATATTGGAGGATGTTGCATAACCCCAATGCTCTTTGGGCCAATAATCTCCCTACTAAATATATTGAGAACAAAATTTTTGAAGACCTTATTCGCTATCAATTGCCTACCAAAGGTTCTCCCATTTTAGCAGTTCTTAAAACTGGTGAGGATTTGATAAATAAAAATTTATTTTGGATCATTCATAATGGTCAACAGGAATTTTTTTGTACTGATTCATGAGATGGTCACAAGCCTTTGATAACTAAGTTTTCTGATTGTATGCCTTGGATGGAGGAGCTTCACTGAGCTAACTAGATAAAGGTTCCTAATTACTATCGATACCATACTGGTAATTCAAAGATTGGTAGATATTGGATCCCTATTTAATATTGGCCTATTCAAATCCTAAAAATGTAAATATAAGCTATCCAAGGAATACTTCATATGATATTTCTCTTTTGGTTCATGAAAAATATTTTTTTGGATGGAACAACACTACTAAGGGTGAGTATTCAGTTGCTCAATGTTATTTGACCTTATGCCATAATAATCCCAACCAATCATCTGACATATTTTCTTAGTTGTGGGCTCAAAATATCTAGCCTAAGGTGAGGTTATTTACTTGGCTTTTATTGCATCATAGGGTGCTTACTGGTGAGAAACTTATGAAGCATCATTTTTGTGGCCATTTTAGATGTGAAATGTGTGGAGATAATGTAGAAACTCTTAGCCATATTTTTATTGAGTGTACTTTAGCCTCTAAGCTATGGAGGAGAATGACCACTTTACTTGGATTACATTGGTCCAATTTTTTTACTTTTGAACATCTTTGGAGGGATTGGCCTAAACAAAAAGGTTTTGATCATTTTATTAGGTGGTTAGTTTGTATGGGTTCTACCATTCTACTTTGGAAGGGTTCTACCATTATGCTTTGAAATATATAGAATGAAAGGAACAACTAAATTTTTAATCAATATAGAAAGGATATTCACTATATTTGGCAAAAGACCATTGCCAAATTAGTTGAATTAGTCCAACAACTCCTTAATCACCCCCAAAACTCCCACCAAATATGGGATCAAGTGATGCAAAGATTGAAGATTAAATCTTCTAAGGGAAACCAACTTAAAGGGAATGTGAATAATTGTAAGATGGATAGGACAAGAAATTGGTAACCTCCTCCTAAGGATTTTAGAAAAGTCAATATTGATAGAGCCTCTAGAGGGAACCCTAGAAAAGCTAGTGTGGGAGGAATTGATAGACTTTCATATGGCTCCCTGGTTTTTACTTTTGCTGAGAATTTGGATATTCTTTCCAATAACCTTGCTAAGGGGTATGGTATCCTCAGAGGCCTTCAAGAGGCTACTAATGCTGGATGGGATAAGGTGCTAGTTGAGTTTGACTCTCAACTCATGATTAATATTTTGAAGACTCCTTCTAAGAACCATAAGGTTTATTGGAGAATTAAAATAATTATTGAGAAGATTCAATTAATCCAGATGAGATTTTTGAAAGTTGATTATAATAATGTGGTTAGATATCAAAACAAGAGTGATGATGCTTTAGCTAATTGGGTTTTGGAAAAAGGTAATCTTACTTGTTATGGCCACCCTCCTATATGGTGGGCTTCACAAATAAAGGAAGCTCTTCTTTCTATCATTTCTTTGGATGGCTCCAATTTTGGAGGTGCCTAGTTTCTTCTTGCTTTATTTTTGCTTCTCTTTGGTTCGATCAATGTATTTTAGTTCCCTAGCTCAAACTATTCTTTCTTTTGTTTCCTCTGCTGATTCTTGTCGTAAAAGTCTTTTGGTCTAGAAAGGTCATTGTTGTGTTCAATTTATTTCTTTTTTCTTTTTTGTGTTTTTGTTTAGTTTTTTGAGGTGTGTGTGTGTTTTGTTTTGTTTTGTATTTGTATTTTTTGTGTTGTTTTTTGTTGTTCTTGTGTTTTTGTTGTTTTGTGTTTTTTTGAGGTTTTTGTTATTGTCCTTGTGTTTTTGTTGTTCTTGTTATTGTGTTTCTGCATGTTTGTGTTAATTTGTGTTTTTGTGTGTGAGTATTTTCTATGTTTTTGTTTTTGTTTATTGTCTATTGTTGGTTGTTTTTTTATTTTTTTAGGTTTTGGTTGTTTTTTTTTTCATGTTTTTGTTGGTTATCTTTATAGCATTCTATTTTTTTGTCTTGTTTATGTTTTATTTTGTTGTTCTTGTGTTTTTTCTATGTGGTTCGTGTTGTGTTTTTTTATATATATTATTGTGTGTGTTTGGTTATGCTTTATCTTTTTGACACTCTTAAGGAGCATGTTTTTTATTTTATTTTATTATTTTTATATTTATTTATTTATTTAAATATTATTGTGTGTTTGTTTCGTCCTTGATTATTTCAAAGGTGGTAGGCCAAGTGCGAGCCCTGGGATATTTTGGCAAAATAGATACCCCTGCCTCCTTGGGTCTTACCCGAAAGTGGCATCCCTTCTAGGATGTTTTCCACAAATATATATATATATATATATATATATATATATATATATATATATATATATATATATATATATATAAAAGAGGTATTATACATTACTGAATTAACAAAACTATGAAGTGGCAAGACAAACATATTGTATCATGAATATTTCAATTAGAAAATATTTGAAAATGGTGCAGTAAAACTCAAAGCCTATTGATGACTCAATCAGAAAATTACTACTTAATGGACATATGTTTAAATTATATAAAAAGCCACATTCTAAAGAAGAGTTCATGCACCATCTCAAGCAACAAACTAATTTGCAGTGAACCACAAATCACTACTATTGAATAAATACTTCTCTTTAATAAGCAACAAATATGTTACCTATTAAATAAGTTGTTGCTTTATATCTAATATATATAATATATACATATACATAAAAATATATATATTATGCCTCTTTTTGTTTCATAATGGAGTTCCAATGTTTGCAACACTCTTACCTTATACTCTCATCTTATTTTCAGTCTCAATATTGTTTTACAAAGATCCTAAAAAGATATTTCTTTATTTTACACCAACTTGAGAGTTCTGTAGGAAAATTACTGCCACATCTTGCATGATACTTTTGTTTTCTAAATAAAAATCTAGGTGTTTTCAATTACTCAGCCACCACTAGTGTTTTAAGCAAATCTTCATTAAAAATTAAACAATCTTTGGATGTTATAATTTGCTCCTAATCAATCAAGTTCCTCTTGGACTACACACTCTATAATAAATAAAACATTGTGAAGTTTGGAAAGACTAACCCATGAGTTACTATTGCCATAAGAGTGAATAGTTTCCCTTGCTTATCCAAATTATGCACATGGTCTAGAAATCTAATGAATTGGCAAAAGTGCGAGCTCCCCCTTCACCCTTGAAATAAATAAAAAAATCCCTTGCTCTCTCTCTAAATGAGCAAGTATCCCAAAAATTATCTTCTTGCTTCCTCTTAATGAGCAAGAACCCCAAAAAGCAATAAAAAAATCCCTTGCTCTCTCTCTAAATGAGCAAGTATCCCAAAAAATTATCTTCTTGCTTCCTCTTAAAATGAGCAAGAATCCCAAAAAGCAATCAAAATCCCTTACTTCCTCTCAAAATGAGCAAGTATCCCAAATAAATTTAAATAAAAGAAGAGTGAAGAGTTTGAATCCTTGGAATTTTTAGTATTTAAAAAACCATGGGGTGATCCTCATTACAACAATGGGTTGAATGAAACGTGCCTGGCAATAAGGTATCCTTATGCAATAGCGCTAAGTCTGGACAAGACCTATGGACACTCATAAGATAAGCTAGCTTATTGGCATAAGTGACCATTGGTTTACTCAATCCCTACTCATGACGAGGAATGAACATTCACTGCACACACAGTTGGTCCTCGAGAGGCTTGAAAATATTAGGACACCCTTAGCATCATATTGATTTGTAAGACAAATAGATGAATTTTTTCAAAGTCTCTAGGATGTCCGAGTCTTTGTAAAAAACCCTAGAATATTGTAAGCAAGCAAGAGTCATGAGCTAATTCCTAAGTACTATGGTTTATCCCATCCTACAAAAGTGTGGTTTGTATTTTCCAAGAACCCTAATATCTTGTTAAAATCATCCAAGCCTATGATAAAAGATCCATTTTATATATTGATGACTGATATTCATCCCACATGGAACTCCTTATGAAATTAGAAGAAGAAAATCTTCCAAATAAAATAAATAAATAAATAATATAAAAAAATTAAAAAATACAAATAAAAAATAAAAATAAAAAATCCGCCATGGGGATTGAACGTGGGGATGTTTATAAGAAGTATATATATATATATATATATATATATAATATATATATATATATATATATATATTAATATATATATATTCATAATAATACATCAATATATATTTACCTCAATACCATTTAAAACAATATATTAATTTCCTACAAATATAAGCATCTTTATATAAAAATCTCCCTCTATTTTTTTTTATATTTTTTCACTATATAGCCAAAATTACAATTTGGGGGAGGTATAAAGCTAATACAATAAAGTTTATAATACAGTTTTGGAGGAAAAAAAAAAACCTTTCTACCTCCATACCATTAAAATAAATAAAATAATATGTATGTTCAAATTTCCTATAAATATAAGCATTTTAAAATAAAAATATTTCCCTCTTTGTATTTTGGCTATATAGTCAAAATTACAGTGTGGGAGAGGTATAGGCTTAATACAATAAAGTTTATAATACAGTTTGGGGGAGTAGTACAAGAATATAATATTATAGAATAATAAATATAATAATAAAATAAATAAATTATATATATAATAAAACAAATAAATATATATAATAATAATAATAATAATAATAATAATAATAAATATAATATATATATAAATATAATTAATAAAATATTTGAAGATTTTCCATAATATAACACCTATAAAATATAATTTTCATGTTTAATATTATAGATGCTAATTGTACAAATTTTAAATTAATAAAACAGTGAAATATATATTTACCAATTTTTATTGTGTATATATATATATTAATTATAATTGAAAATTCTTCCTTATATATATAATAAATAAATTTTGCTATCGGTCAAAGTTAAAGACCCTATTTTATATTGTTCATCTTCATCACAGAGACAAAAGATGTCAGAGTATGAATAAACATTTAAAAAAAAAAATGATGCATATGGTCCCTAATATTTCACCATTATCATTCATGAGTTTGGTCTTCTCACCAATCAAAATTCAATGCCACATGTAACAAATTGGAGTTATACCAAAATATTTCATGTATAGTTTAAATAATTTAATTCACAAATATTATCTGAACCTAAAATTAAAAGGTATTATCATGTCTAATTGTTGTTATTCAAAATTGATTCAAAAATTAAATTATTGTTAATTGTATAAATTTTAAATTAAAAAAATAAAATAAAATGTGCATTCACGAGTTCTTTTGAATATAAATATTTATTATAATAATTTTTAATAATTAAAATTAAATAAAAATAAAATATTAATATATATATATATATATATATATATATATAATAATTTAATATTTTAGTTACTATTTCTTTATTTAAACATTCTTTTTATATATATATATATATATATATAATAAAATACATATAAAAATAAATTAATTAATTAATAATTTATATTTTTCTAAATTAAATTAAATTTACATGCATCAATATCAAGGGAACTAATGTAAAATTTATCTGTTTTTATCTCGGGAGAATTGGGGCAGAAATCAAGTCATGGATCCAACCTAAAGCACATTGGATTTAGATGCTCACTATTTGTTTCTTGGGGCATGTGTCAACAAATCACAAGATGTTTTAGTTCATGCATGTCAAGCATCTCTAATTGGATTTAGATGCTCACTATTTGATTTGTTTGAGGTGATCTGACTTGAGTGCCAAGCATCTCTAATTTCTTTGACTTCCAGTTTCTGTGTTGTATTGGCTTCCACATGGCCCTTGGTTCATTAGCTCCATCAAATTTGCTTTGTCAAATTGAAACCCTCGACTATGTTTGCTTTGTCAAAAGTATGTGAGATAACATTGAACTTGGATAACTGGTCATCATGGAGAGGTGACTAGTTGTTGGAAAGCATTGATGACATGCTATATTTAGCACAAAGGGAGATAAACTCATAATATGATAAAACATAAATATAAACTCACGTGTCATTCTCATGACCATTTAATAGTAGTTCATAATATTATATTACTATTATTAGTTTATAATATTAATAATATTGGATGCGGGAGGATGTCGATGGACGGGAAGTTTACAGGGGAGATCGAGAGCGACGGTGGTTCGGTTCTTGGACGCAGCGGAGCAATCGGAGGGCATCATGATTTCGGGGGAGCGGAAACGCTCGGGCCCATTGAAGATGACCGGGCTGGCAACGGTTTTGGTCGAGGTAAGGACCCACCAGACAAAGGGGGTGGTGGGGCTCAAAAGTCTTATGCCCAGGCAGCGGCCTCAGAAACCCTAAACGAGTTTTTTACCAAAGAGTTGTTTCTGGTTGGGGATGAGCTGGACATCCCGACGGAAGTTCTTTCAAGCTTCATGGAGTTTGAGAAATTTACCCTAATAGGTAAATTCATTGGAGGCCATCCCGACATGGAAACTATCCAAAAATGGGCAGCAAGCAAATGGAGGACTTCTGGGCATTTGGAGCTGGCGGCCCTATCCCGGGGTTTTTTTGCCATTAGATTGAACAATAAGGAGGATTATTGTAAAATTTTGGCTGGCGGGCCATGGTTTTTGGGCCACAGAAGTTTATTTCTCAGGAAGTGGGACATGGATTTTAGTCTTGAGACCCAGAACATCAACATTGCCCCAATATGGGTTAGGCTCCCGAATCTTCCCCTCTTTGGCTGGCATGAAAATGTCATAAGAGGTATTGCGCATTCCATTGGGGAGTTGGTCACCATTGACCCTCCCACCCGAGCTCGAACAAGGTTCGTCCAGGCCCGATTTTGCGTTATGGAAGATTTGGAGGCAGAACTCCCAACTTCCATCACTCTTCGGTCTGGAGGCACCATTCTTCATAAACAAGCTATTGTCTATGAAAATAGACCAACTTTTTGCACCCAGTGTCGGTCCCAAGGGCACCTCCAGTCCCAGTGTCCTCTTCAAAAATTGGGAAAATAGAAACATGAAAACGACAACCCCCTGGAGCACAAGGAAGATCAGGCAAAGCAACCAAATCTTCCAGACGCGAAGGGCCATGTATCCCAAGGCCCCTCTAGAGACTGTGGTGGACTCTCTCAGCTTGAAGAGAATCCCTCTCTCCAATCGGACCCCGAGCATCTTGAGGCTGACAACCAACAAGGAGCAGACTCCCACTTGGAAAGCGAATCGTAGGAAGAGATGGAATGGACCCCTTCCCAAGTTTTGACTCGAGGTTGTTCCTCTGCTCCAAGATACGGGTCATCCCGATTTTAGTCAGTCGCAGACACTGCTAGAAGATTACCTCTTAGGAAGGAGGGGTGAACAATCCGGTCACATTAGCCCCCGAAATACGAGGAGCCGAAAGCAAAGTGTGGATTTTGGTAGTGAGAGGAAGCAGGGTCGTCCTCCTAACAAGGAAAGGTGAGACAAAGAGACTACAACTGACGTTGCAAATGGAACCCAATGTTTGCTGGTTCTGGATGATTGTGACACACAGTCGGACGAAGCTCATGCATCAAAACCTCCCCCTCAACAAGGAAGGGGAGGCAAGAAAAACTTCAAACTATCCAGATGAAAGTCCTCTCATGGAATGTGAGAGGACTGAACAGTGCAGCCAAGAGAAGGTTAGTGGCTGATCTCCATAGGAGGATTAACCCTTCTATCCTTATTTTGCAAGAGACCAAGCTTGATGCTATCTCCTTTGACAAAGTGGCGAAGGCCATTTGGGCTAGGGCAAATTATCTGTCCAGCCCTGTAGTGGGAACAACGGGAGGACTCATGGTTCTGTGGGACCCTTCGAGGTTTGAGGGCAGCTCGCTGTCAACTTCCAACGAGAATCATCAATGTATTGTTCCAGTCCAAAACCTCCAATTTTTCCTGGATTCTATCCAACGTTTATGCTTCCAATTCTGCCACAGAGAGCAAAAATGTGGAAAGCTATCTCTCTGATGAGGGAGAATTTTAGCAACTTTCCTTGGGTTTTAGGGGGTGACTTCAATTGTCCCCTTCATCCTTCAAAGAAAAAAGGAGGGTCTGACCACTCCAGTCGTAACTTGGAAGATTTCAGAGATTTTGTCTCTGCTAATGGCCTGCTTGACATCGAACTCAAAGGGGCTTCCTTCACATGGAGTAACAGAAGGATTGGGGGTGGTTTGATTCAAGTCAAACTTGACAGATTCTTCATTTCCCCAGAAGCCATTCCCATCCTTGGTGGGGCTATCCTTTCGGCTCTTCCAAGGATTGGGTCTGACCATAACCCTATTTTCTTGGAGGCGAACGATGGGCCTATTTTTATGACCCCTTTCAGATTCGAATCCATGTGGATTTCCCACAAAGACTTCAAAGGATTGGTTTCAGCATGGTGGCAATCGAAGGTGGAAGGAAGCGCTCCTAAGAGGGTGGCTTTAAAGCTCAAAATGGTCAAAGAAAAACTGAATATTTGGAACAAAGTGGTTTTTGGCAACATTTTTGAGTCCAAAAAATCCATCGTTGAGAACCTGAAGGCTGTGGAGGAAAGGATGGCTACCGAAGGTTACACTGAGGGTCTCAGGGAGGAAGAGCGGAGCCTTTTGGTGGACTTTCATTCTATTCTCGCTAGGGAGGAAACGTTCTGGCACCAAAAATCTCGTGACCTGTGGTTGAAGAATGGAGACTCCAACACGAGATTTTTTCATGCGTCTACTATGAGGCACAGAGGGGCCAACAAGATCGGAGAAGTGACTTGTAAGGATGGGCACATTACCAGGGAGATTGAGGAAATCAGGAGTGAAGCGGTTAATTTCTTTCGGGATTTGCTTGGCACTCCTCCAGATAGCAACCTCCAGGTCCAGAAATCTATGCTCGCCAATTTTTCGACTAAAGTTCCCCATGAGGTAAGCATGAAACTTTTGGAACCTTTTTCCTCATCTGAGATTAAGGAAGCATTGTTCTCCATGCAACCAGATAAGGCCCCTGGGCCCGATGGTTTCCCTCCCCAATTCTTCCAAGTCATGTGGGAGGTCGTGGGCCCGGATGTGTGTGATGCTATTCGGGTTATCCAAGCATCCAGATCTATCCACCCGAAACTCAATTCCACATTTCTTGCCCTCATTCCTAAGTCTCCTTCCTGCAAAAGTTTCTTTGACTATCGGCCCATTAGCCTGTGCAATGTTTTTTACAAGATCCTTACCAAGTCTATAGCCAATAGACTCAAAACAGTCCTCCCCCTCCTGATTGATCCTTGTCAGGGAAGCACTATCAAAGGCAGAAACATTCTTGATGGTGTTATCACTGTCCATGAGACCCTTCATTCCGCTTACCGCTCTAAGAATGCTGCTCTTTTTCTTAAGCTCGACATGAACAAAGCCTTCGACCATGTCGACCAAAATTTTTGTTGTGCAGTCCTCCTCAAGTTCGGCTTTCATCCCCACTAGATTGACCTTGTCTATAGCTATATATCCACTCCCTTTTTTTTTGTCTTGGTCAATGGGTCCCCAGCTGGGTATTTCCAAAGCTCCAGAGGCCTCATACAGGGCGATCCTCTTTCTCCCATCCTGTTCATTCTTACGGCGGAGGTTCTGAGTTGGTCCATGAAAGAGGCTCTTCGACAGAACAAGATTTTTGGCATCTTGTCGACTTCTAGAATTAATCCTATCACTCATCAGCAATTTGTGGATGACACCCTCATTTCCACTAGGGCATCTGTTGCTCAAGCCAAGTCGCTCAAGAGGATCTTGTCCCGTTATGAGCAAGCTGCTGGACAAAAGGTCAATTACATCAAGAGCAAAATTTACTTTATTAACACTCCTCTGTGCAGACAAATTCGGATTGCTAGAATTCTTGAATGCACTATTGATTCCCTACCTACGTCCTATCTGGGGTTGCCTCTATCTTATAGCGGGCGGGCCAGTGGGGACATGTGGAACATGATTCTTGAGCGCCTTCATAGGAAACTCGACACTTGGAAGGGCAAACTCCTATCGCAAGCTGGGAAAGCCACCCTTACCAAAGCCTGTCTTCAGGGGATCCCGACCTACTTCATGTCGGTGTTCATGCTTTCGAGTGCAGTCCACTCCAAGATTGAGAAGATTCAGAGGACCTTTCTTTGGTCTAGTAACGAAGAGAAATCTAGACTTCCCCTTGTAGCCTAGGACAAGGTGTGTTCGAGGATAGATCAAGGCGGCCTGGGGTTGAGAAGATCAAGACTTATGAATCTGGATCTGATCGCGAAGCACGCTTGGAGGATTATGTCTAGCGACCCGGTGGAGTGGGTTACGTTGGTTAAAATGAAGTATCTTGGCCCCACCCCCTTCTTGGATGCTGAAACATCCTCCGTGGCATCGATATTTTGGAAATTTGTGCTCCAAACCCGACATCTGATCAGTCTAGGAGCCCACTAGATTTTGGGTGATGGCAACTGCATTTCCTTTTGGAATGACAGGTGGGCGACTGAAGAAGCCCTTGGGTCGAGGGAGGACCTCGCTGGACTGAGAAGCTTGACCGACCCTAATGCCCAGCTCAGGGTGGCGGATCTCATTGATCGGAGCACCCGTTTCCCTCGATGGAAGCTTCCTATTGTGGAGGGGTTTAATAATGAGATTACCTTCCTTGATAATATCCTTCAGTCGAGTTTTAATTCCTTCTACCAGGAGGAATGACAGGATCATCTGGAGTGGTACGGAGGATGGGTGTTTCTCTGTTAAATCAGCTTATGAGCTTCTCACCACCAAGACTGCTCTGGACTACAGGTGGAATACTATTTGGAGGAAAGGAGTTGTTCCTAAAATCAACTTCTTCGCATGGATTGCTTTCCACAATAAAGCCTTAACTATTGACAACCTTCACAAGAGAGGTTTTGCCTTCCCCAATAGGTGTTACTTGTGTTTAGCAGATTGTGAGACGAGGGATCATTTATTCTTGCATTGCCCATTTTCCCACTCTGTTCTGAGCATTGTCCTATCCTCCTTCCAGATCCTTTGGTGCTCTCCCCGATCCCTTAGAGATGCTTTTCACCAATGGCCTAATCCTTTCAAGAATCCCAAGCTCCGCTTCCTCCTCGAGGCCTCCTTCCACCATTTAATTTGGCAAATTTGGTTAGAGAGGAATGCCAAAATCTTTGGCAGAGCTCCTAGAGGGCCCCCTTCTATCGCTCAAAGGGCGTTATCTTATGCCATTGAGAATTCTATTGCGGTTCCCAGTCCCCGTCCCCATCTTTCGAGCGAAGAAGCTATTCTCAAAATGATGAATCTATGGCCATTTCTGGAGGTTGTTAAAGGGCCCTGTCGAAGGAATGTTGTGTGGACCAAACCCCCTATGGGGTGGATTAAATTAAACTTTGATGGAGTGGCTAAGGGGAATCCTGGGCCCGCTGGCGTTGGTGGGGTTGTCCGTGATCATGACGGGAATATTGTGATGGCCTATTGTGAAGATTTGGGCTCCTAGACGAATCACTATTTCGAAGCCCGAGGCGCTCTGAATGGTATTTGAATTCTCTCTGAGGATCCTCGGCCTCTTATCATTGAGGGTGACTCGCTCAACATCATGAATTACCTTCTTGGTACCAAAAATCCATCTTGGAAAGTCTACAACATCATCCTCGAGGCTAGATCTCTTCTCTCCTATCGTTGTAGATGGGAAGCAAATCATATTTTGAGAGAAGGAAATCGTGTGGCTGACCACATGGCCAATAAAGGGCTCGCGACCACGTGCCCGGTTGTGTGGCGGTCTCGCTTCCCATCCGAGGTGGAAAGGTTGGCCAGAGCAGACATCCCTTCCTGATGTTTTCCTTGCGCAATTTTTGGAAGGCCCATTCCGACGTGTTTTGGGGTGGCATGGCAAAGAAGCTACTGTCCATTCCTAGCAGATCTTCCCAGTGCCTACGAAAAGTCAGAAAGGTGGAGAAGGATGTCCGTCCATAGCACATCCCGTCGGACACGGAGAGCGACAAGGAGAGTCACGGTAATTCTCTCCTGGACTTGGTTGCTTCCATTCTTACTTCTGTCAACTCCATGATTTCTATCCTGAAGCAGAACCAGAAGCGCCCAAATTCGGGAGGACAGGAGGATCGTGATTAGCAGTCCATGGTGTCTGTCTCCTTGTTTTTGGCCTCTTTTTGGGTTTCTCTCGAGTCTGTCCTATTTTCTTTGTTGTTGGGTCTCCAGGCCTAAAAGCCCTTTTTGTTGTTTTCAAGTCTGCGGCATTAGGATGGTTTTATTTTCATTTAGGTTTATTGTTACAGACAAGAGGTATGATGCATCATTAGAAAGTTGGCTAATTTTGTACATAAGGTTTTGGGATCGTCTATAAAAACCCACTGTTAATTTATTATAATAATTACCAAAAAAATATATATATTATTAATATTATTATATTATAATATTAATATTATTTTTAGTAGTTTATAGTGATAGTATTTATGTTTTATATTATAATTTATTTACTATAATTGATATAATAATATAATAGTGATTATTTATGTAATTATATTAATATTATAAAAATATAATATAAGATAATTATATTAGAAGTGTTTTTTTATATTAGTTTATAATATTATTTCTATAATTATATTATTATTAAGTTTATAATATTATTATTATTTTATTAAGTTCATAACTATAATATTATAATAATAATTATTATTAATTTATAATACTATACTTATAATTATATTATTATTATTATATTATAATATTATTAGTCTAATATTTTAATAAATATTTTATTATTATTATAATAATAGTTATTTATTATGATAATAATATTATTATATTTGTACTAGTTTATTATTATATTATTTATTAATTTTTATATTTATTTATTTAATATGCTCTTGGTGATAATACTTCAACTGCTAGCAACATGGAGCAAATAGATAAAGATATAGAAACCATCGAGCAAATCATGATCAAAGGCGCATGGAGAAACATAAAAGAAATCCCTAATTTTGAAACCCATCTTTTCCATAAAATATCTAGGGCAATACCTTGGCTGTTCAACAATGATTTCACATGAAATTTAAATTAATTACACCTGAACATGCTATACAAGGGATAAAATTGAGTATGTTGATTTCATACATTTGCATTATTTTCTTCATAAATAATTACAATGTTTTATTTTATACATCTGCATAGTTATTTCTATAAAACCATAATATTTCATTCATTATACCTACAATGTTTCAATTTGTTAAATCTCATCTATAATATTTGCAATGTTTTACGTTGTGATATTTAAGACTTGTATGCATGAGGACATGCATTTCCTTCAGTTTGGGGGAATGATGAGTGTCAAAGTGTTACATTATTTACACATGATTTACTTATATATTTATTTATACATGAATGGATATGAATACTTTTTACTATTATTTTACCTTAATATTGTCATTTATGTGTTAATTAGATTAATTATTATAAATGTTATTATATGTGTATTTTACATGGATTTTGTGTAAGTTTGTGTGTTATTAGGTAACTATGTATGAAGTTGGATGAATGATCATGGATGTTGAACTAGAACACAAATGAATGAAGACTGGTTGGACACATGGCACACCTACAAGCATTATGGATAAAGTATTATTGAAGCATTTACAAAGAAGAGCTACAAAAACGTTAGTCAAAGGTTGACTAAGCATTAGTGCCACATCATGACCAACAAAGAGTGCACCTTGCACAGTCACTCATTCTGGATATCCATTTGATCAAAGGAATATTTGGTAAAATATTATTTTATTTTATTTGATAAAGTTGTAAATATTTACTAAAAGTTGGAAAGGATCCAAACTTCTTATATTCGCCAACTATATATTCTTTTTTCTTGAGAATAAGGCATAAGACTATTTTTGTTGTCTCTTATTTTAAGAAAAGTTGTTAATATGAGTGTCACTTGGCCTCATAATGATTAGTCCAAGTTGTATTTGTTAGAAAGTCATGTTTGTTTAGAACAAGTCAGTTGCACATGTGTTAGCACTAATTAGTCAAAGTTACATACTATTACAAAATTATATTTATTTTAGAAAAATTACTTGTTGAGCAAGGTGTTGCAAGAAGTTTGTCATTGTTGTCAACACAGGCAGTTAGATCCAATGATGCAGTGGACAGACAGTGTAGGAGTCATTCAGATGCAGAAGATAGAAAAAATTCGAAGAAAAAGTCAAGTGAGAAAACTGTCGCGATATCGCGACATGTTTTCTGTCGTGATTTCGTGACAAGTCGGAGGAGAGAGAAGGCGCATTCGAAAATGTCATGATTTCATGACAAGTCGGAGGAGAGAGAAGGCACAGTTGAAAATGTCATGATTTCACGACAAGTCGGAGGAGAGAGAAGGTGCAATCGAAAATGTCACGATTTCGTGACAAGTCGAGGAGAGAGAAAGCACAAATGAAAATGTCACGATTTCGTGACAAGTCAGAGGAGAGAGAAGGCGCAAGGCAAACTGTCATGATTTCGTGACATGTCGGAGGCCAAGAAGCTAAGTCGAGTAACTGTAGCGATTTCGCTACATGTTGAATTTTCGTTGGCCGAAGCTGGGAGAAAGTGTTAAGAGAAAAAGATGTAGCGATTTCGCTACGAGTCAAAAGTGCTCAAAACATAGGTGTAGCGATTTCGCTACAAGTTGAAAAAGCACAAACAAGAAGGTGTAGCGATTTCGCTACAAGTCCAAAAATGCACAACGTGAAGGTGTAGCGATTTCGCTACCAATCAAAAGATCAGAACTCAAAGTTGAAGCAAGTCGAAAGCACAAGGCACAAAGGTGTAGCGATTTCGCTACCGCATGAAGCAAGAATTGTACGGAGGCCGAAAGCGTCGTGATTTCACGACAAAGTTGAGGATGACGTCAGCAAAATTGAAAGTGTCACGATTTCACGACAGGGTGAAAGAAAAGCCGTTGGAAGCTGAAAGCGTCGTGATTTCGTGACAAAGATGAGGATGACGTCAGCAAAACTGAAAGTGTCACGATTTTTCCGAAGGTGAAAAACTCGTAAGAAGAGAAAATTTCACATATAGGATGACGTAAGCAAAAGTTCGAAGTGTCACGATTTCATGACAAGAACGATGGCAAAGCTTTCAAAGGCCAAAATGGTCACGATTTCACGACAACAAGGGCATGAAGGCGTACGGCTACAAAAAGTGTCGTGATATCGTGACATGTTAGTATTTCGTGACAACATTTAGAAAGGTGACAGAAGTGGCAGCAGCGTTTGAGGCCAAAAAAGTTGAATCGAGGCCGACAAATTTTAGGGTTTGCAACCGACATCTTCTAGGGTTTACGGTCGACATCTTCTAGGGTTTTACAGTGGACGTTATTAGGGTTTTGAAGCCGACATTTGCTAGGGTTTTACAATGGACATTTTTAGGGTTTGCAGCCGACAATCACCAGGTTTAAGCAGCCAAAAAATTCTAGGGTTTGAAGTTGACATCATTAGGGTTTGCAGTCGACGTCCTTAGGGTTACAGTCGACTATGATTTAAGATCTATCTTGAAATTTCTTCTATAAAAGGAGGACTACTTCGAGTATGAAAAGTGCGTTGCGATGAGATAATGTGCGAATGCGAGAAGAGTGATTGCGCAAGTGAAGTTCGGTCGAGTAGAGTGCAAAGTCGTAGTTTGAATCTGCATATCGTAAGCGCAATGTGTAGAGATGGAGTTCTAAGTTCAAAATGTTAGCGTGCAAATAGAGAAGTGTCGATCATCCGATTACAGCAGAGATTGCGAAGAAGTACAGAAAGCGATCGGACAGTGCGAAGAGTTTTGCGCAGAAGCAGAATGCAGAAAAATAGCAGACTGTAAGGAATAAAGTTTTATTCTATCATTTTTATTATCTTTATTGTCCTCCAAGTTGTAGCTTGGTATAAGGGGTTGGTGCCTCTTTCCAGTAGGTCTTTGGTAAAATAGGAGTTGGTGCTCCATTCTGTTGAAGCAGATAAAGTTAAGGGGTTGGTGCTCCTTCCGGTTGGTCTTTGGTAAAGGATTATGTAAAGTTGTAGCTTTGCATTGGCTGGATTTGGATGGTAGTCCAAGCGAGTCATTTTTGAGGAGTAGCCACATTGGTGAACCTCGTTAAATTGTTGTGTTATGTGTGATGCTTTCTTGATGCATTTAGTATCTCTTTTATCTGCTTTAAACTACTCTCTGGATTTAAAACCATATGTTTTAGAAATTTTAAAGAACACATTGATTCACCCCCCTCTCGGTGTCATTGTGATTACAACAATTGGTATCAGAGCCAAGTACCTGAACAGGCTTAAACAGCTAAGGTGATCTTGGAAGTTACGCAATGGCAAGTGGTGAAGGTTTCTCCTCGAACAAAGCACCATTGTTTGATGGGACTAACTATGCGTTCTGGAAAATTAGAATGCAGACATATCTTAGTGCTTTGGGTTTTGACATATGGGGTGCGGTAGTTAATGGTTACAAAGCTCCTGCCACCGCTCCAACAGACACCTTTGGTAAAAAGGCATTTGAATATGATTCAAAAGCAAAAAATGCCATCATGTGTGGACTAGTGGACGGTGAGCTAGTCAAGGTCATAAATTGTGAATCGGCAAAAGATATATGGGATAAACTAGAGAACATCCATGAAGGAGATGATAGGATCAAGGAGGCCAAGCTTCAAGCACATCGAGCTCAATACGAATCTTTAAAGATGGACAATGATGAGAACATAGAGACCTTCATGCAAAGAGTCAATGGGATCACCAATTCAATCAGAGGTCTTGACGAAGAATTAACCGATCTCTGCTATCGTGAAAAAGGTATTAAGATCGCTCCCTCCTAGATTTGATTCTAAAGTCTCTGCCATAGAAGAAGCCAAAGATCTAAATAGTTTTAGTATGGATGAGATGCATGGTTCTTTGACTGCTTTTGAAATGAGAATAGGAAGGTCTAATCCCACAGACAGAGAAGCAGCTTTCAAAGCCCTAAAAGGCAAAAGCACAAAACAAGAGTATGAAGAAGAGGATGCTTCGAGATGAAATGGAAGCAAATTTTGTCAGAAAGCTGAGAAAAGGAAAAGGAAAATACAAAGGAAAGCTACCTTTTAAATGTTTCAATTGTGGAGGCATTGGACACTTTGCTATCAAATGTCCTCTCAATGACAAGAACAAAGGTGAAGAAACTCGGCATCAAGAAAGAAGTGAATGGAGGAAGAAAACAAACTACAGAAAAGGCAATTTCAAAAAGAAAAGCTTTATCTCCCGAAATGCAGAATCTTTAGAGGACAGTTCTAGTGAAGACTCTGAAGAAGGAGCAGGTGAGGCTCTCTTTATGGCGTTTGAAGTAGAAGAATCAGAAGAGGCAGAAAACACACAAAAGAGAGAAGGAATGAACTATGAAGTATCTATTGAAATAGGTGAGGCTGAAGTTGATTTAGAAGGTGAGCTGGTTTCTGCTCTTATGGAATGGAAATCCGAGAAAAGAAAGAATAAAAAATTGTTAAGGAAGCTTGAGGATGCAAATGACATTATAGCTAGTCTAAAAACACAGACGAGAGGAGTACAAGAAAATGTCCGAAGATCTTGAAGTACAGGTAACCATGAAGATAGATTACTGTTGCAAATTGGAAGAAGAAAATGTTAGTCTTCGAATACGAGATACAAGAGTTGGATCAAAAAATTAGCTGTCATTTAAAACGTGATGAAAGTTCGATGAAAGTTGGACAAAATCCTAAGCGATCAAAGACCCACGAGTATCAAATTCGGTATGGGCTTTCCTGAAGGAGAATCATCAAATGGACCAAAGGCAAGCAATGTTGAATGTGAAAAGAGTAAAGACAAGAAAGCAGGTTGTTGAAAGAGAAACAAATCAGGCAAAAGAAAGCAGTAATGCCAGTCCTGAAATAGGAACTGACAATGACGGTTTTACCAAGGTCACACATCAAAAGAAAAGAAGATCCAAGGCTCCTGCAACAACTTGGCAAAAACCATCTTTCAGGTTCAATCATTATTTCTATGGTTTCTATTTTAAATGTAATGGTTATGGGCATAAAATTGTGGATTGCAAGTACAATATAGGTCCTAGAAGTTTCACTAGTAGAAATGCTTTTGCTCCTCTAATGAGTTATGCGGTAGAATGCTTTAATTGTCACAACTTTGGGCATATTGCTAGAAAGCTGTCACGAGTATTTCTATTTCAAATCAATCTCAGAAAAGAAGAATTCAACCATATAGGGCAAAACAAAATAGAATTTCTTCTGAAGGATATGTGCAAGATTATGAAAATGGGAAATCCAAGCTAGAACCCAACACCACAGTTAAAACAGAATGGAAACAAAAAGAACAGATCAGGAAAGAACAGGAATCTTTAATAGTGCAGACAGCTTTTAGAGCTCAGAATAAATGTGTACCGTGGATCCTTGATAGTGGGTGCTCAAGTCATATGATAGGTGATAAACAGAAATTTGAAAAACTACAGAAATATGAGGGTGGCTCTGTGAAGTTTGGAAATAATGATGGAGCCAAAATTATAGGAAAAGGGTCTGTCAAAATTAGTGAAGGGAAAATCAAGTCAGAAGAAGTTTTATTTGTGGATGGTTTGAAACATAACCTGTTAAGTGTTAGTCAAATCTGTGATAAAGGTCATGAAGTAGTCTTCAAGAAGCAGGGTTGTGAAGTCAGAAAAATAAACAGTGGGAAATTGATAGCAACTGGTTCAAGGACGTATGGTAATCTGTACACACTCTCAGAAACTTCAGAAGGTACGTGTTTTATTGGACAAGAAGAAGAGAACTGGTTATGGCATAAGAGGCTTGGACACATAAGTTTTGATAATTTGGTGAAAATCAGCTCTAAACAAGCGGTGAGAGATATTCCAACCATTAAGAAACCTTCAAACGGTGTTTGTGCTTCATGTCGGAAGGGAAAGCAAACCGAGTGTCATTCAAAACAAAAGAGTACCACACTAGCGAGGCCTTTAGAACTTATTCATACTGACCTGTGTGGACCCATGAGAACTCAAAGAATAAACGGCGACAAATACTTTATCTTGTGTATCGATGATTATTCGAGAATGACATGGATATTCTTCCTAAAAGATAAAACAGAAGATTTTAAAATGTTTAGAACCTTCAAACGGCTAGTTGAGAATGAAACGAGGAAAAAGGATTAAATGCTTGCGATCAGACAGAGGAGGAGAATTCATTTCGAATGAATTTATAGAATACTATGAAAAATATGGTATCAGGAGACAATATTCAGTAGCCAGAACTCCTCAGCAGAATGGTGTAGTAGAGAGAAAGAACAGAACTATACAGGAAATGGCATGCACCATGCTGGCAGAAAACAAAATAGCAGATAGATTACGGAAAGAAGCGGTTCACACGACGAGTATACATTCAAAACAGATACATGTTAAGAACTCATGAATGCAAAACACCTTATGAGTTGTGGTTTGGTAGAAAAGCAACAACAAAACATCTCAAAGTATTTGGCTGTAAGTGCTACATCGAGAAAAGTGATGACAACCTTGGGAAGTTTGAAGATAGAGCGAGATGAAGGTGTTTTTGTTGGTTATTCTCCAAATAGCAAAGCTTACAAATGCTACAACAAGAGACTCAAGAAAATTGTGGACGGTGCAGATGTTAAATTCGATGAAGGGAGGAAACAAATAGTTAACTTTCAAGAAAACTACCCAATCTACGAAGAAGTCATTGAAGGAGATGAGGTGCATGGAACAGAAAATACGTCTACGGTTGATGCAGATAATTTATCCGATGACTCAGAGGTGCAAGAAAACAGAAAATTCAAAACAGGGAGTTGGCGAGAAAAATCATCCTAGAGACCAAATAATTGGAGATCCCACAGTGGCATTCAGACAAGAAAGAAAGTAATAAGTAATTACTCTCTTTTATCCAGCATTGAGCCCAAAAACATAGATGAAGCAAGCAAAGATGATAGCTGGATGAAGGCAATAAATGAAGAGTTGGATCAGATTGAAAAGAACAGAACTTGGGAATTAGTACCCAGACCTACAAATAAGAATATAATCGGCACCAAATGGATATTTCGGAACAAATTAAATGAAGACGGACAGGTCATTAGGAACAAAGCAAGACTGGTTTGTAAAGGGTATGCACAGGTCGAAGGCATTGATTTTGAAGAGACTTTTGCACCAGTGGCCAGATTAGAAGCAATTAGAATGTTTCTGGCCTTAGCAGTCCACAAGAACTTTAGAGTTTATCAGATGGATGTAAAATCTACTTTTTTAAATGGAAAACTTGAAGAAGAGGTCTATATTGAACAACCAGATGGCTTTCAAATTAGTGAAGATCCTAACCTTGTCTGCAAATTAAAGAAAGCACTGTATGGATTAAAACAAGCACCACGGGCATGGTATGCAAGGCTAGATAATTATCTTTCTCAACAGGGATTCAAGAAAGGATTAGTGGACAATAATCTGTATGTAAAAACAGAAGGTGGGCATCTCATTGTTCTAGTTGTCTACGTAGATGATATCATATTTGGCAGCAACAAAGATGAATCTTGTAAAGACTTAGCAAATAAGATGCATAATGAATTTGAAATGTCTATGATTGGTGAACTGTCTTACTTTCTTGGGCTACAAGTTAATCAAAATGAGAAAGGCATATTCATTTCCCAAATTAAGTATGTGAAAGAAATGTTAAAGAGGTTCACTATGGAGGACTGTAAGCCAGTAAGCACTCCCATGACAACAGGCTGCAAGTTGAGTAAAGAAGACAAATCTCCACCTGTAGATCAAACCATGTATAGATCAATGATAGGAAGCTTACTATATTTAACAGCAACCAGACCTGATATTCTACAGGCAGTTTGCATGGTAGCTAGATTTCAGGCCAGTCCCAAAGAGACTCATGTGACAGCAGTTAAAAGGATTTTTCGGTATCTCAAGGGCACCATTGAGTATGGGTTGTGGTATCCAAAAGGCAAAGACTTCACTCTTATATCATATTCAGATGCAGATTGGGCTGGATGTGTTGATGATAGAAAGAGTACCGGTGGAGGTGCATTCTATTTGGGGGACAGATTGGTTGCATGGCACGGTAAGAAGCAAGAGTCGGTTTCTTTATCTACAGGTGAGGCGAGAATATATTGCGGCGGCAACATGTTGCACACAAGTCTTGTGGATGAAACAAACTTTGAAAGATCTAGGTATTAATTTTAGTGAACCAATATCGGTAAAGTGTGATAACACCGGTGCAATTAACATCTCTAAGAATCCGAGTAATGCACTCACGGACAAAGCACATTGCTATAAGGTATCATTTCTTGAAGGAGAAAGTTGCGGAAGGAGAAGTTAAATTGGACTATGTCCCAACTACGAGAACAAGTAGCGAGATATTTTTACAAAACCTTTGCCCAAGGAAGTATTTGAGTACCTTCGAAGCAAATTAGGAGTAGTCACACTTCCTAAGAAGTGACTAGCTACAGTGATCACTTTCTCAGGGGGAGCATTTGAGTATTTGACTATTCTTTTGCTCATGATCATAATTTGTGCCAGATGCAACAAATTGTGCACGAGAAGTGTGAGGATGGACTCCAGGGGAGTCTGCAGTAGCCCTTTGGTATTATTGACAAAGGGGGAGAAGAGTTACAGGAATGTACACAGGTGTTGCCAACAATTCCAAAGGGGAGATTGTTGAGCAAGGTGTTGCAAGAAGTTTGTCATTGTTGTCAACACGGGCAGTTAGATCCAATGATGCAGTGGACAGACAGTGTAGGAGTCATTCAGATGCAGAAGATAGAAAAAATTCGAAGAAAAAGTCAAGTTAGAAAACTGTCGCGATATCGCGACATGTTTTCTGTCGCGATTTCGCGACAAGTCGGAGGAGAGAGAAGGCGCATTCGAAAATGTCATGATTTCATGACAAGTCGGAGGAGAGAGAAGGCACAGTCGAAAATGTCATGATTTCATGACAAGTCGGAGGAGAGAGAAGGTGCAATCGAAAATGTCACGATTTCGTGACAAGTCGGAGGAGAGAGAAAACAACTGAAAATGTCACGATTTCATGACAAGTCAGAGGAGAGAGAAGGCGCAAGGCAAACTGTCACGATTTCGTGACATGTCGGAGGCCAAGAAGCTAAGTCGAGAAACTGTAGCGATTTCGCTACATGTTGAATTTATGGCGAAGCTGGGAGAAAGTGTTAAGAGAAAAGATGTAGCGATTTCGCTACGAGTCAAAAGTGCTCAAAACAAAGGTGTAGCGATTTCGCTATAAGTTGAAAAAGCACAAACAAGAAGGTGTAGCGATTTCGCTACAAGTCCAAAAATGCACAACGTGAAGGTGTAGCGATTTCGCTACCAGTCAAAAGATCAGAACTCAAAGTTGAAGCAAGTCGAAAGCACAAGGCACAAAGGTGTAGCGATTTCGCTACCGCATGAAGCAAGGAATTGTACGGAGGCGAAAGCGTCGTGATTTCATGACAAAGTTGAGGATGACATCACAAAATTGAAAGTGTCACGATTTCACGACAGGGTGAAAAAACACAAGCGTCGCGATTTCGTGACAAGCGAGGATGACGTCGAGCAAAGGCTGAAAGTGTCACGATTTCCGACGAGGTGAAAAAAAAGACTCGTCGATTTCCATGACAAGATTGAGGATGACGTAAGCAAAAGTTTGAAGTGTCACGATTTCGTGACATGAACGATGGCAAAGCTTTCAAAGGCCAAAATGGTCACGATTTCGTGACAGCAAGGGCATGAAGGCGTACGGCTACAAAAAGTGTCGCGATATCATGACATGTTAGTATTTCATGACAACAGTTACAGAAAGGTGACAGAAGTGGCAGCGTTTGAGGCAAAAAAGTTGAATCGGGGCCGACAAATTTTAGGGTTTGAGTTGACATCTTCTAGGGTTTACGGCTGACATCTTCTAGGGTTTTACAGTGGACGTTATTAGGGTTTTGAAGCCGACATTTGCTAGGGTTTTACAGCGGACATTTTTAGGGTTTGCAGCCGACAATCACCAGGTTTAAGCAGCCAAAAAATTCTAGGGTTTGAAGTTGACATCATTAGGGTTTGCAGTCGACGTCCTTAGGGTTACAACCGACTATGATTTAAGAATTGTTCTTGAAGATTTCTTCTATAAAAGAGGACTACTTCGAGTCTGAAAAGTGAGTTGTGATGAGATAATGTGCGAATGCGAGAAGAGTGATTGCGCAAGTGAAGTTCGGTCGAGTAGAGTGCAAAGTCGTAGTTCGAATCTGCATATCGTAAGCGCAATGTGTAGAGATGGAGTTCTAAGTTCAAAATGTTAGCGTGCAAATAGGAGAAGTGTCGATCATCCGATTGTAGCAGAGATTGCGAAGAAGTACATAGAAGCGATCGGACAGTGCGAAGAGTTTTGCGCAGAAGCAGAATGCAGAAAAATAGCAGACTGTAAGGAATAAAGTTTTATTCTATCATTTTTATTATCTTTATTGTCCTCCAAGTTGCAGCTTGGTATAAGGGGTTGGTGCCTCTTTCCAGTAGGTGCTGGTAAAATAGGAGTTGGTGCTCCATTATGTTGAAGCAGATAAAGTTAAGGGGTTGGTGCTCCTTCCGGTTGGTCGTTGGTAAAGGATTATGTAAAGTTGTAGCTTTGCATTGCTGGATTTGGATGGTAGTCCAAGCAGTCATTTTTGAGGAGTAGCCACATTGGTGAACCTCGTTAAATTGTTGTGTTATGTGTGATGCTTTCTTGATGCATTTAGTATCTCTTTTATCTGCTTTAAACTGCTGTTGGATTTAAAACCATATGTTTTAGAAATTTTAAAGAACACACTGATTCACCCCCCCTCTCAGTGTCATTGTGATTACAACATTACTAGTACATAGTTAGGATTTAGATTTTGATTAGCTAGAGAAAACAAAAAAAGTTATGAAAAAGACTTCCTTGAAAATTATTGTATAAATTACAATAAGGAGGCCATTGAAAAGGCCCCTCCTTTTAGTCCTTTTTCTCCAAATGGCATTTTGTAATACAAGTTGAAGAAGTCACTCCGTAGTTGTAATCTCCATCAATGTACACATTCGAATTCTAGCAATAAAATAGTATTATTTTTCTTCCATGACTCTTGCAATATTATTTTGTTTTCTGTAATGATTTATTCCTTTCTATAATATCTTTACTTTTCTTGCAATCAATGAATAGTCAATAGTTAGAATAATATTAAATGAAATAAATAGTTACTGAAGTAAAAATAGCATAGGAAAATGGGAAGGGGTTAATACTAACCTTTTAGAGGCAGGGCCCACTCCGAAAGCTTAGCACCTAAATCTCTTCCTCCTCTAACATGGTAGATAAAATTAGAACATAGAGTAAAATTAGAACATAAACATTATTAAAATTGCATATCATAAAATTGTAGAATACATTGAAGAAATAATGCATCAGTAAATAATTATGTGGATCCACATTAGACTAAGTCATAAATTGCATTTCTTTACGTTAAGCACAATTTCATTCTTGCAAACCTTTATTTTTTGTAACCTGATCTTAAGAAATTAAATTAAGTAAGTTGGTTAATGTCATGGAATAATCTATATGAGATTGTTTGTTCTTTAAATCGATTAACCTAGATTAACAAATTAAATGTAAGTTATTTTAGCATGACAAGAATATTCAAGAGCTAGCATTAGCAACTAAAGAAGTAACCATTGAACCTGCAGTGGAGCAACCCTTGGAAACTAAGGCAGGTATAAATGTTTCTACCCCTTCTCTTTCTCTTCCTTCTCCTTCTATCACTAGTGTAACTTCTTCATTTTCTATATTACCACAAACCCCCATGGTGGAAACAAATATTTCAAATGTCTCCATGATAGAAGTCACCCCATTACCACATCTACTTCATCCATACAAACTCCACCAATCATCACTACCCAATCCATCTAATAATATCATCTATTACCATTTCCTATTGTACAACCATTCCTCACCATATCACATCCCCCAGATCATCCAGCCATAGCCACCATAAATACATTCACAAATATGGGCTACAATTCTCAAAAATGGTGGAGATAAAAGATACCTAGGATAACAAAAGGCTTTACCATTCCCAAGAAAATGATAACAATAGATCCCACTACATATCAATAGATGAGAGCCATGGCTACACCAAAATTAAATAAGCTCAAAATCAAGATAACTCTTGATGATTACCATGTGGAAACTCAAGTTGTGGATATTGCTTAGTTGTCATTAAAATATTCTCTATTGAATGTTCAAGCTCATGTGAGTACCATTTACCTACAAGGGGAAATATTGAGGGATAGTTGCTAATATCTAGAGGAAAAGGTTGAAGATTTGGATGAAATAACTAAAGAAGACTAGAATGTGAAGAAATTTTTACACCTTGAATCCCATAAGTGGAAGAAGAATTTCACACAAATGGAATATGCCAAGGAACATGTTTCAAAACTTCAAGAATAGAATAGAGCTTTGACAAGACATGTCCAATAATTACAACAACAAATTCAGACAAAAAAAAGAAGAAGACCAAAACTTCTTCCTTCTCCAAAGAAATCATTAGGTAGTTAAGAAATAACAACTAGATAAAATTCCTTGAACATGCTATTGAATCCTACACCATTGTAGATTATATTGACTCCTGCAAGCAATCCATATAACAAGAAAAAATAGAGTTTGAGCAATTATAGATTTGAGTTGAAAATATGGCCTAACAAGCTAAAATCCTGATGAAAATATCTAAAAGAAGATTTGAGCCTATAGTTAAGGTCATCTCTAGTGCACACTAGGGCACAACAAGATTCACCTCCCAATATATAATTGATAGATAGAATCTAATTCAAGAAAGGAGATAGATAAATGAAAGACTGTAAAACATAGTGGATAAAATCTTGGATCCTATGTGGGAAGTTCAAACACTAGAATCCCTAGGCTTTTGGGATGTATATATGTGGCTCTTAACCAAAGATGAACTCTAGGCCCAAATAGAAGTAGCTATCAATGATGAATCACAAATAGATAAATGGTAGGAGCCCTTAGAGGAAGTTAGGTATTGGTATTTCTAAACATAATGGTTCAATTGTAGTCATTCTAGAGATAGTTAGGAGATACCAAAATACCTCCTATGAAAAGATATATCTACTAAAGAGAATACAAAAGAAGATCTGTGAGATTATAATCTTTCCATCTGAGGCATTGGTATGAACCTATGTAATACTTTAAAAAGTAGAGTAGGTCTTTTATGGAGAACAAGAAGATCAATAAGGAGAATATACCCATGATGTGGAAATCCCTTTAGAGGACACACACCTAAGCCTTCTAGATGATGAATTAATACCTAACAAGCAGGAAGAAGTAAAAAAGAAAGCTTCGAATAATAAGATGACACCTCTAGTGTATTAGAGGTAAAATGCAAAATGGGCATCAAAGTAGTAATATGCCATCTAGAAGGTCTGATAAGGTAGAACACTTTTGCTTCCACCTACATCCACCTAATAGTATATTTTATTGACATTTCATCCATAACTTTCATCTTATGAAAAATCACCTTTTCCAATACATTACACTTTTTCATAAATAAATAATTTTCATTTCATTCCATAAACCCAAATCATATTTCATCCATAATCACATCAACTCCATGTCCAATGGAATCATGCCTTCTAATTCTTGATTCCTACCAACAAAAATCCTTGAGAGGCACTAGACATGTGGGTCAAATTTTGACCACATTAGCACAAGCTAAAATTTATAATATTTTCACTAAGTGTTGGAAAGTAAGCCAAGTGTGGTATTGGGATGTTCTCAAAATTGTGACTACACTAACCACCTTGTCAATATCTAGCCTCCCTCCCATAGGAATGGAAAATATAGGCATCTAAGAAAAAAGTGCTCGAACCCATGCCATAATTGTGTATGATATCAGCAAGTTGGAGTGATAGCATGGGATTGGACAAAAAAGATAAAATATTGTAAATATTGTGCTCAAGATTGTGATATCCTAAGATAGGGTCATTTGAGGCAATGACATCACCCAAAGAAGTGAGTAGCCCAAGATCATGTCAGTCAATGAGCAAAGACCACCCCAGGCCATGATGCTCATAAGCTTGCTATTTCAAGTGATGACATCAACAAAATAGAAAATTTCCCATGGGCGTGCAAAGAAGACAAAGGTACCTAAAGTTGGGATATGAGCTTATAAATCAAAAAGCATCCAAAACCTTCTCACCGAAGTGGTAACATAAAAAATAACTATATCAAGCCTAGGATCATGCCTCTAAAGAAAATAAAGTGAAACAAAAGTTTGCCTAAGCCCAAAAATGCTCAAAATCATGCTACACTATAGAATCGGTAAACAAAAAAGTAGAGAGCTTGGATTTGAGAAATTTTTAGTTAGAATTAGATTTCATACTACAATTTCCATGGTTCCTACTAGTTAGCTCCATCTAATACTAGCTCATAATGACTCAGTAAGAAAATGACAACTCTAATAATGCAACCACCGAGAAAAATAGTTGTATATCAATAGGCTAAGTTCAAATTCACACCCAAGATGAAGTTAGAGGCTGCCACATCAACATTTCTAGTTTCTTGCTAGATTGTCATCCAAATGACCATACAACTATTTCCCACCAAAATAATTTGAATTTGTAATCTATAAATATGAACAAAGACCTCATAACAAGGGTCAACTCTATAGTCCTTGCCTCTTTCTTGTATAGCCAATATTTTATCACAAATATTTCCAAAACAAATCATTAAAAAACACAAAATACCAAAAACAAATTCCTATCATCCCTATAATTGGTCTAACATGAGCTTTCGATGGTATTTCATAAAAAAGTAGCTCAACCAGATTAAGATTAACTATACAAAAATAATATTGACTAAGTGTACAATGAAAGCATTTTAGTAGTAAAAGCAGACCGATGCCTTGTCCATTTGGGTTATCATGGAAAATTTAATCACACACACATGAAAAATGATAGAAAAGGAAAGAAATAATGATAAACCCACATTTATTCAAATATTGTAATCAACATGGATTCTTAAACTGGCAAAAAAACATTGCCTTTAGATTTAAATAATGTAATTTACAAGAAATAAAACATACACACATTTCACCAAAAAATGCAGAAAGTGAAAACCAGATAATTTGTATTATATTCAAAGTAAAATATTTACAATGAGGCCCAAAAAAATGCTCAGGTCTTTTAATGAATACAATACATGAGTCACCTTGTTTGAATTATGTAACATGGGACTGCTATCTACTATCCTAATTGTAGTGACACATAGACTTTGGCTCCCTGGAACAACTTCTGGAAATCATCTCCGATAGGTTTCTCTAGTTTCAAAAATACCTACACAAAGGTGGTAATAACTTAAGAAGATGACAAAAATAGAGAAAAACAAAGGAAATACAATAAACCTCATAGAAAAACTTAGAATACCTCTCACATGTTTACTACGTGATTGCTTGATGATGAAGCTTGGCTGCTTATACTCATTTTATAACCAAGCTATCCAAATTTTATTACAAATTCTTGGACCTGGTATGGCCACATGTGTTCTCCTTGGTCCTGTGTCGTTTTGGCTTCCTGATTTTGTTACAAAAAAATTAGTTGATGCCAACTATAAAAATTCCTGTTAGGTTGCTTATTTGTTCAAGACTGCTTCATCTGTTACTGCAACTCTTCTTCTTGGCTTCTTTATTATTAATGACTTTTGATTTGAATGTGGATCTTAATAGTGATGGGCCAGGTATTCTATTGTGCCTTAAAATTTGTACAAAAGACTCAATTAGGATAGTAGATAGCAGTCCCCTATTACGTAATTCAAACAAGGTGACTCATGTATTGTATTCATTAAAACACCTGAGCATTTTTTTAGGCCTCATCATTGTAAATATTTTACTTTGAATATAATACAAATTATCTGGTTGTCACCTTCTGCATTTTTTGGTGAAATGTGTGTATGTTTTATTGCTTGTAAATTACATTATTTGAATCTACAGGCAATTTTTCTTTGCCAATTTAATAATACATGTTGATTACAATATTTAAATAAATGCAGAAAGTGACACATAGACTTTGGCTCCCTAGAAAAACTTCTGGAAATCATCTCAAATAGGTTTCTCTACTTTTAGAAATACCTGCACAAATATGGAAATAACTTAAGAAGATGACAAAAACAGATAAAAACAAAGGAGATACAATAAACATCATAGAAACACTTAGAATACCTCTCACATGTTTGCTCCGTGATTGCTTGATGATGAATCTTGGTTGCTTAGACTCATTTTATAACCAAGCTATCCAAATTTTATTACAAATTCTTGGGCCTGGTATGGCTACGTGTGTTCTCCTTGGTCCTGTGTCATTTTGGCTTCTTGATTTTGTTACAAAAAAATTAGTTGATGCCAACTATCAAAATTCCTGTCAGGTTGCTTATATGTTCAAGACTGCTCCGTCTATTACTGCAACTCTTCTTCTTGGCTTCTTTTATTAATGGATTTTTATTTTAAGGGGGCTCTTAATAGCGATGGGCTAAGCATTCGATTGTGCCTTAAAATTTGTACAAAATACTAATTTATGTATATTTCTTTTATTCCTATTATCCTAGTCATTTGTTTCCTTGCCTTTGGATGATCCTTGACTAGGGTTGATGCAGGTATATTTTTAAGGTGAAATAGAGGGGGACCCGATGTTATGGTGAAGGGGGAAAAAAAGAATGCAATGAGGTGGAACAGGATGGAAAATAATATGGATGTTGGTGGAAATGGTTGGACATAATGGATGTGGAAGACTATAGATAATGGTGGTGAGATGGTGCTTTGTGGAGCAGACTGTGATAATGATCAAGAGAGAATACCCAAAAAGAGGAGGGAAAAGGATAATGAGAGGAAATATGGAATGGAAAATAAGATTTGGAGGTGCATAGAATTAGAGTAATGACAAAAAAGGTGTATCTCCATAACTATACTCTTTCGGGGTGACACCTCTATAACTATATTTCATCGAGGCATTTGTATTTTTTCAAGGCTGATAGTATGCCAAGGCTTTAGGATTTTATTCCTTTTACTGCACCTTCTACATATTTTAGTGATTAAAAATAGAAAAAAATTATTTGCTTGCCATCTTTCGTGATTACTACCCTTTTCACATCCTACCCCATATTTTCTAATTAATCCTTTACTATGCCCACTACCTTCATATAAATTCATGTTGAGATCATCCATTTTGTTAGATGATGGTGGTAGCATCATGTCCTATATATACAAATGGATATGGACATCTTGGACCTGCATTGAACTTATCCTTTTATTTGCTCATTCCATAAGCTTACCTTTCTTAGTACAGTCTTTGAGATCTTTAGCTTATGTGGTAGATTTTACTTACATGGTTTGATACTTTCTTCTATGAGTAGTCTTCAAGTTCGTCAGGCTTTGTTGCTTATCTACTGGATGCCCTCCTATTGGTGACACTCCTATGCTTGCTCAGGATTCTATACTTCACTGCCACCATAGTCTTAAAACTTACCTCAAGTGATTTTTTTGATCTTCACATACTTCAAAGAGATACGTTCATCTTGGGATACCTTCTGATTTCACTACTTTTGAACCCTAGACCATCCAACCCTTCATGCCTCTTATCAGTATTTGAATAGTGAGCCACGTGCCTCTCCAGGTTAAATATGTGTCATTGATATTCCTAGAATTATTTGGATTGTTGATACGCTTTTCACTCTTCACCTTGGTATGTCACTAATGAATCAGTAACACTGTATTTATGATGGTAATGAGTAACCTAGTTTTTGATTGCCTAGACTATTATTGATAAATCAATAAAAATGATTTTGTAAGGGTGATGACTAACCTGGTTGCTAATGAATTTATACTATCACTAATAAATGAGTGAAGGGGAAGCATGATCAGTGATGGGTGAATCTTTAAGAACTTTAGACAGAATTAGGTGGGAGAGTTAGTAAATACAACATTTATTCGATGCATGACAAGAGGGGAAAACCTAATACAATGATAGCCTAACCCTTGTATAGATAAAAATAAATTTGTCACTAATGAAACTTCATCGTCACGTATGGATCTATGATAGGATTTAACTAAATGCGACAAGAGATAACCTATACAAATTGAGTCATTTCGTGGTTGCTGATGGAGGAAGGGTTTTGCTGATAGATCGACGACATGCACTTTTTATCGACGATAGACTAACTTAGACTTGGAGGCTATGATTTAATCTGAGACTTATAGTTATGACTTGGACAAATGGTGACTAAACAATGGACTAGATGGCGTAGGACCTAAGTATCACTAATGGATTTTGGCTATTATTGATGTATCGATGACGATGGGTTTGGATGAGCGACTACGTATTCTAGGCTTTAGGTTATCGCTAATGATTTTCTTTGGTCATGAATCAATCGATGATAGGGAACTATGTGTGGAGAATGAAGTTTTCAAAATAACTTAAGTTGACCAATTTTTGTTCGAGAGGGGGCTGGTTAGGTTGATGATGATAAGACCCTTGCTTCGGACTTAAGACTTGTTGTCGCTGAAGAGATTGAGTGATTGTTGATGGATTTGCAATGAAGCCTTTGCAAGAGTGATAATTTAATTTGCTTTATGTCTAGATTTATGTGATCACCAATTGAAACAATCTATTAGAGATAGATCGGTGATAGAGGGCTTGTATGAGCGATGATACATTTTTGGGTTTAGACTATTGTTGATGGCTTACTACAATTGCAGATTAGATTGACGATGGGGTTTTAAAAGGGCAATGATGACTTTGGACGGTTAGGCCTTAGAAAATGACTTCAAAAAATATTAGGATAAGTATCTATGCAGACTTAGGGACTTAGACCTATAAAATTAAAATTATTGATAGACACCGAGGCATTTTTAGCTATAGTCTGCCTTAGAAACACATCACAAATTTTATGCTTATGATTGACCTTTTTAAAATATTTTTACAATGGTTAAATACCTTGGATGATGTGGGGTTATGGTGATGGTATGGACCATATATTGAAGGTAGAAACATGGTGGAAATATTTAATATGGTAAAGACTAATGATATGGAAGTAATGACCATGCTAATGAATGGATGGCTAGGGATGAACTTATGAAGCGTATGATGCATGAAACACTCTAGGACTCAAAATTATGCCTTTAATGATCATGAAGACTCTTTTTATAACCAGGCTATCCAAATTTTGTTACAAATGCTTGGTCCTGGTATGGCCACGTGTGTTCTCCTTGGTCCTGTGTCTCTTCGACTTCCTGAGTTTGTTACAAAAAATCCAGTTGATGCCAACTATCAAAATTCTTGTCAGGCCACTTATTTGTTCAAGACTACTTTGTTTATTATTGCAACTCTTCTTCTTAGCTTCTTTATTTTTAATAGCTTTTGATTTGAAGGGGGCTCTTAATAGTGGTGGGCCAAGCATTTTATCATACCTTAAAATTTGTACAAAATACTAATTTATGTATATTTCTTTTATTCCTATTATCCTAGTCATCTATTTTCTTGCCTTTGGATGATCCTTGACTAGGGTTGATGCAAGTATATTTTTAAGGTGAAATAGAGGGGGACCCGATGTGATGGTGAAGGGAGAAAATAAAAAACACAATGAGGTGAAACAAGATGGAAAATAATATGGATGGTGGTGGGAATAGTTGGACACAATGGATGTGGAAGACTACAGACAATGGTGGTGAGATGGTGCTTTGTGGAGCATACTGTGATGGTGATCAAGAGAGAATACCTAGAAAGAGGAGGGCAAAGGGGAATGAGAGGAAAGACAGAATGGAAAATAAGATCTAGAGGTGCATAGACTGAGAGGAATGACAATAAAGGTGCATCTCCATAACTATACTTTGTCAGGGTGAGACCTCTATAACTATATTTCATCAAGGTGCTTGTCTTTTTCCAAAGTCGATAGTATGCTGAGGCTTCAGGATTTTCTTCCTTTTACTGTGCCTTCTACATCTTTTAATGATGAAAAATAGGAAACTTTTTACACTGCTTGCCATATTTTATGATTACTACCTTTTGCACGCTCTGGCCCATCTTTGCTACTGAATCCTTTACTCTACCCACTACCTTCATATAAAGTTGTATTGAGATCATCCATTTTGTTAGCTGATGGTGGCAGCATCATGTTCTATACGAATGGATCTGGATATCTTGGACCTACATTGAGCCTATCCTTTGAGTTGCTCATTCCATAAGCTTACCTTTCTTAGTACAATATTTGAGATCTTCAACTTGTGTGTGGATTTTACTCACATGGTTCGATACTTTCTCCTTTGAGCAGTCTTCAAGTTCGTAAGGCTTTGTTGCTTATCTTTTGAACATCCTCAAGTTGGTGGCACTCCTTCTGTGCTTGCTCAGGCTTTTGTACTTTACTACAGCCATAGTCTTGAAACTTACCTTGAGTGATTTTTCCAATCTTCACATGCTTCAAAGAGATATGTTCATCTTGGGATGTCTTCTGATTTTACCACTTTTGGACCCTAGATCATCCAACCCTTCATACCTCTTGTCAATATTTGAACAGTGAGCCATGTGCCTCTCCAGGTGAAATACATGTCATTGATCTTCCTAGAATGATCTAGGCCATTGATGCCCTTTTCACTCTTCACCTTGGCCTATCATTGATGCATCCCAACACTACATTTATGAGGGCAATGACTAACATGATCATTGATTTCATGGGGCTATCATTGATGAATCGGTGACAATGCATTTGTGAGGGTGATGACTAACCTGGTTGCTGATGAATTTATACTATCATTGATGGATGAGTGAAAGGGAAGCATGATCAATGATGGGTGAACCTTTAAGAAAATTTAGATAGACTTAGGCGAGAGACTTAGTAAATACAATGTTTATTCAATGTGTGATGGGAGGGGAAAAACCTAAGACAATGATAGCCTAACCCTTGGATGACTAAAAAACTCTATCATTGATGAAACTTTATCATCACTGATGGATCGATGATAGGCTTTTACTAAAGGTGACAAGAGATAACCTATATAGACTGAGTCATTTCATAGTGGTTGATGAAGAAGGGGTTTCATTGATCGATCGACGGTAGGCTCTTTTTATCAATGATAGACTAACTTGGACTTGGGGGCTATGATTTAAGTTGAGACTTATATTTATGACTTAGGCAGATGATGACCAAACAATAAACTATATGACCTAGGGCCTAAGTATCACTAATGGAATTTGACTATCATTGATGTATCGACAACGATGGGTTTGGATGAGTGATGCGTATTCTAGGATTTAGACTATCATCAATGAATTACTATGGTCATGGATGGATCAATGATAGGGACTTTGGGTGGATAATCGAAACTTTAAAACAACTTGACTTGACCAATTTTTTTAGGAGGGGTAATAGTTAGGTTGATGATGATAAGACCCTTACTTTAGACTTAAGACTTGCTATCATTGATGAGACTGAGTGATCACTGATGGATCAACGATGAAGCTTTTACAAGAGTGACGATTGAATTTGCTTTATGTATGGCTTTACATGATCGCGATTGAAATAGTCTATCAAAGATGGATTGATGATGGAGGTCTTGGATGAGAGATAATACATTTTGGGTTTAGACTATCATCGATGGCTTACTATGGTCATGGATTGGATTCAATGATGGGATTTCAGAAGGGCGATGAAGACTATGGATGGTTAGGCCTTAGAAAATGACTTCAAAAAATATTAGGATAAGTATCTAGGTAGACTTAGGGACTTAGACTTAGAAAAATAAAATGATTGATAGACACCATGGCATTTTTGGCTATAGTCTAACTTAGGGATGCATCATGAATTTTAACCTTATAATATGACTTTTTAAAATATTTTTGCAATGGTTAAATACCTTGGATGATGTGGGGCTATGGTGATGGTATGGACCATATATTGAAGGTGGAAAAATGGTGGAAATAGTTAATATGGCAAAGACTGATGATATGGAAATAATGACCATGCTAATGAATGGATGGCTAGGGATGAACTTATGGAGGGTATAATGAATGAAGTACTATAAGACTTAGACTTATCCCTTTAATGACCATGAAGACTCTTTTAGAATTGAAATTATTTTCTCAAGGCTTCTCTCTCTTTTGGACTCAATACCACATCCTACAATCACCTAGTCACTCAACTTTGCCAACTTTTGAAAATTAGGGGTGAAAACTAAGTTGGGATTTTTGAAGCCCAACATAGGCTCTCTATGGGATAAGAGAAATGTTTGATCTGACAGGATAAAAATTTCTCTTGAGAACTCTAGAATCTTCAGTTGACCTGGTTGTACCCATTTCCCTTTGAAACTCTTGCAGACTTTAGATAAGTATGACCCCTGAGAAGATGATTTTAACCTTTGGCTTGTATAGACTCTTAGATGGTTCAGCTCCATGACCAACTTGACCAAGACCTAATGGACCTTAAAATCATACTAGACTAATAATAAAAACTAATCACCTAAGAAGATAAACAAACTAAAAATTTACTAGACTAACATAGACTGAAATTAAAACACACAAAACTAAAATAAAATACACAAAGATATATATATATATATATATGTACAAGAGGTAGATACAAATAGTTCATATGAACTAATCCCCATTATAGGGATGATACATCTTTAGATGTTGGCCATTTATTGGAAATTGCATTTCTTCACCTTGTAGGGTCTGCAACTTGTAGGTATGATGGCCTATTTTTTGGAAAATCTGGTAAGGGCCTAGCCATTTGGGCTCCAATTTGCCTTTCTCTCCTAGTTTGTCATTCTTTGGATCCCAGTATAACACTATGTCTCCTTCTACAAATGGCTTCCCTCTAGATTTCTTGTTGAAGACCTGTGTCATTCTTTGAATTTCTTGGGTCATCCTTTTGAAAGCATCCCTCCTATCTTCTTCTAACTTGACAATCTGATCCATTCTCCTTTGCCAACTATCAGGCTTCTTATGATCTTGAAGTAACAAGGCTAAAGCTGGTCTTTCAACTTGTGGGGGAGTAAGGCTTGTTCTCCATACACCAACTCATAAGGTGTTTTTCCTATTGCTCTTTTAACAAAAATTCTATCAACCCATAGAGCAAATTTCAATTCATTATCCCAACTTCTTTTATTTTTACCAAGAGATATTTTTATCCTGGTTATGAGGTTTTTATTTGAAGATTCTGCTAGGCCATTTCCTTGAGGGTAGTAATTGGTTGAATGAGCCAGTTCAATGTTATACTTGCTATAGAACTCTACCATTTCATAAGAAATGAAACTGCTACCATTATCAGTCACTAGCTTTCTGGGTACTCCAAATCTAGTTAAGATATTCTCCTCTAAAAACTTGATGATTACCTCAGTAGTTGATATTTTTAAAGGGGCAGCCTCCACCCACTTAGTGAAATAGTCTATAGCAGTTATTATCCATCGATGGCCTCCTAATGAATTTGGGTTAATTTCCCCTATCAAGTCTAGACCCCATTGAGTGAAAGGAGCTTCTACTATCACAGGCTTTAAAGGTATTGCAGGCAACTTTTTCTTGCCATCAAATATCTGATAATTTTGACATCTTCTCACTAACTGGTGCACATCCCTGAACATGGAAGGCCAATAGTATCCTACCCTCATGATGTTGTTAACAGTTGCTTTTGGTGCAAAATGTCCTCCACAAAAGCCAACATGAAATTCTTCAATTATTCTAGATATCTCCTCTTGGAAAAGGTAGAGCAATAATACACCACTTGGATGTCTCCAATACAATTTATCTTCCTGAATGTAATATTTTTGTGCTTGCAATTTGATACTTCTCATTCTATTTTGAGAATAGCCAGTAGGAAATGTTAATATCTATAAATAATTCATAATGTCTTTATACCAATCATCTTCAAATTCTTTCTTTTTAGTAGTCTATTGTACATTAACTGTCACTACTGTATTATTGAAATCTTCCCCTCCTTTAGTTGCCATATACTTGGCCAAACCTTATCCTTTAATAGTTTTCACAGCCTTGAATTCTACTTCATACTACTGCAATTTAACCATCCATCTGGTTGAACTACCTGTAGGTTCATTTTGAGTGAAGATATCCTTGATGGTTGTGTAAGGGATGCAAGCTATCACTTTATTTGATCCAAAAATTCCTTTGAAATGCTCTAAAGCTTTTGTGAGTGTGAAGGCCTACTTCTCTATCATGGTATACTTCAATTGGGATCCTTTTAATCCTGAACTCATAAATGCCATTGGTCTCTCTATGCTTTCTACATCTTTTTGTGATAGTACAACAACAATGGTGTCTTCTAAAGCAAAAGAATAGATATTAAAATCTTTGTGATAGTCTGGGTATGCTAATATAGGAGCTTGTGTGATAGTATCTTTTATTTTCTGAAAATCTTGCAAGTTCTCTTCTATCCATCTAATAATGCCCTCTTTCTTTATCATGTTATTTATAGGCTTTGTAATTTGAGCAAAATTTGGAACAAATCTCTTGATAAAATTAATCTTCCCAAAGAATGATCTGACTCCTTTCAAGTTCTTGGGTGGAGGAATATTTGCAATGGCCTCAGTTCTTTCAGGATCAATACTAATTCCTTCTTTAGAGATAATGTGTCCTAATAGCTTGCCCTACTTTGCTCCAAAGATACACTTCTTGGGATTCAGTGAGATGCCAAATTCCTTACATCTTGCAAATACTTGGGTGAGATGCTCAAAGTGATCTTCAAGATTCTTAGAGAAAATAGTTATGTCATCCAAGTAGACTACTACCATATTAAACATCAAGCCCTTGAAAGCAAAATCCATAGCTCTCTGGAATGTGGCTCCTGCATTCATCAAACCAAAGGGCATTCTAAGGTATTCAAAAGTTCCCCATGGAGTAGTAAAATTTATCTTGTGCCTATCCTTAGGATTAACTTGAATTTGATTGTAGCCAGAGAATCCATCTAACAAAGACATCCTGGATGATCTTACAATAACCTGTAATAATTGCTCCATGTTGGGCAGAGGATAATTATCTTTCAAGGAATTTTTGTTCAAGTTTCTAAAGTCTACACACAGTATGATATCTCCATTTTTCTTCCTCACTAGCACCAAATTTGCTATCCAAGTGGAAAATCTAACTTTCCTAATAATCTTAGCATCTAATAGCTTTTGGACTTCCTTTTGCATTACAAGGTGTAATGTGGGATTAAACTTCCTCTATTTTTTCCTGTGTGGCTTAGTGCCCTCCTTCAATGGAATGATATGCTTCATTACCTCTGTATTAAAAGTCCTGAGGTCTTCATAGCTCCAAGAAAAAGCATCTTTATGCTTTTTTAGGTACTTTATGTAGTCTCTTTTTTCTTTCTCAGACATGGATTTTTCAACCTTCACCATTTTGGGCTCTTGTTCAGTGCCAATATTGATTTCTTCTACTTCCAATCCTTGCAAGGTTGGTTTATGGGCTTTATCAAAATCATCAAATAAACTTTCCAATGAAATCAGACCTTTGGGCAATTTGTTAGTCTTTAATTGTATCACCTCCATAGGCTCTCCGATTACCTTTTTTAATTTCTCTTCATCCTCTTCATCACATATAATATCAACATATTGATTTTGTAATGTCATAAAATCTTTGATATCTATGTCATCTTGGAAAACTTGTAGATACACTATGTTGTCTGGGATAGATGGATGATACACTAAAATAGTAGGGAACTTCTCTTGATATTTTGTGTCTATATCTAGATTGTTTGAACCAGAAGTATTTATGGCTAACAAATTGGCTATGTGGTTTTGATCCCTAGGAATATATGTGATATTGAAAGCCAAAAATTTATTAATCTCTTCCTGAATAGCCTATTTGTACTGCTTTAGCCTGGGATGTTTGGCCTGATATTTACCTTTAATTTGTTGTATTATTAATTCTGCATCTCCATATATAGTCAGATAATTGATTCCTAGTTCTTTAGCCTTTCTCAAGCCTAACAATAATGCTTCATATTCTACCACATTGTTTGTGCATGGGAAGTGCAGTCTGTATGGTATGCCCAAATAGTTTCCATTAATATCAGTCAAGTTGACCCCTGCCCCTGCTCTAGTATGTGACTTAGCTCCATCAAATGTGAGAGTCCACATTTTAGATATCAGTATTCTTGTAGACTCAACATCAACCTCTATTATTGTTTGTGGGTCCATGTCTACCACTTTGGGCACCTCAGCTAGGAAGGGTGAATGCCAGATAGAATATACCCCTATTTCTTTCTCCTCAAAATACTGAACTAAGTTACAGTGGTGTTATCAAACTTTTTAAGCTCTATAGAATACCTATGAAAGGGTTCTCTTCTAAGGGTGACCTACTCTTTAGCTATCAGGGGAATAGTGGCATAAGACCAATCTAATTGGATAGATCCTCCTAATTGTTCAGCCCAATGTCTTGACAATAGTAAAGAGAAAAAGGGGTCTACATCAACTACAACTACATCCATAACTATTCCTTTCTTTGGGTATTGGTCTAAATAGACTAATAATCCTGTAATAATTCTAGCACAAGGTATTTATCTATTATCCATGATAGATATTGGGGGAGAGTCTTTAGTGCATATTAAACCTAACTGATCTACCACTTGTTTAGGCATGATATTATGTGATGCTCCACTATCTAACATACAATTATGGATTACATATTGATCTCCAAAGTCTGAATTATATCTTAAGGAGATATAGAAAGGTTTGACTGATGATGGATTTCTAGGAATGGGCTTGGGCTTTTCTATCGCTAAAAAATTGCATATATGATTATTTGGTGGCTCAACTAAACCAAAGGCTCGACACACTTGATCTCTATACTTTGGTATAGTCATTAATTCTCCAAAGGTAATGTTAATTTTTTGTTTAGCCAACTCTTGGCCTGCATCAAATTCAGCCTTCTTGACTTTAGCATTTTTGTCAAAATCTGATTGCTTTTGAGCTTCATTCCTTACTTCAACCTCAGAGGCTACCTGTTGATTATTATTATTTTATTTCTTGGTAACTTTATCTCTATTTTGGATCTGTTGATTTGTATCAGCCTTATCAGACTTATTGGCCTTATCAGGTACTATTCTACTTCTCAAATTGATAGCATGCATCCTTTCTAGTGTTTCAATTTCTTCAGTTATTGGAATGATTTTACCTTGTTTCATCATTTCATACCTACTCTCTTGAGGTCTTTTTAGGATTTCTACATTCTCAAGGACCAAAGCTCTAGGTTCTTTTTTGACTTAGGCAATTCATCCATTTCCTTTTCAAACTATATTTCCCTTTCCTCATCATCTTTAGTCCAACAAGCATTTATTCTTATTTCCTCATCTGATTCTTCTTCCACATTATCATTGGGATGTGCACTCAGATAGATACAATAGGCAGTTGGGTTATGTGGTGCATCACATTCGCTACAATAGTATGGGAAGTCAAAAACTATATTAGTAGTGGCCATGGGGTTTGGGACTGAATCCATATCTTTTGGCCCTTCTCTCCTCTTTCCAGCCATTATTTCCATTTTTATTTCCTTCTTCTCCATTATTTCTTGCCTAGTTTCTATTGAAATTTCTCCAAAATTGGGGTCTATTATCAATCTATGACTGAGGAGGTTGCTCATCATTTACAGATTTATCCCTCTCAATTCTAGATAGCCTATTATTGATAGTATTAAACATTTTGATAAATTGGCTGGATAATTTTTCTAAGGGATCTACCTCAACCTTTTTTAACATTGAGAACCCAACTTTCTTAGGCTTCCTATCTACTTGACTAGAGCTTGACTCAGAAGTGTATGGCTTCATTTTTCCACTATCTAACATATTTCTTTCAATTTCTAGGGCTTGCTCCATACATTCATCAATGGTGTTGGTTCTATGTTGTCTCAACTCATAGCTAAATTCTCTAGGAAAGGTATTCTTATAAAAACATATGGCTTGGTGATCAGTGGGTCTCAAGGTTGTGGGGATTTTATTCCTAGTCTTGAAAAATCATCTATTAAAATCTTCTACTGACTCATTTTCTTTTTTCTTGACTATTGCAAGCTCTGTTAGCAAGGACTATTCATTTTTTCTTTCTCCATATTTCTTTAAAAATACTCCTTCCATGGTCTGAAAGTCAAGAATCTAGTCAACTGGGAGATAATTAAACCAGTCTCTTGCATCCTTCTCTAATATTTGTAGGAACAGTCTGAGAACTACATCCTCATGTTCAACCTCAAGGCTATCTAATGCATATAGGAATCTTTTGATATGATCTTCCCCAGTGACAATAATGTTGCCTTGGAATTTAGGTAAATATTTATGGGCTTTGGCTAGCAAGGGATGTAAATTATAGGGTAATCAGAAAGGCCTGTACCTATTAGTCCTCCATACTTGAAGGTTCTAATTTGGTTGTGCCATAGGGAAGATAGGGATACTAACCATAAGAATGCTAATAGTAGAATTAATTACAAGAATAGACTTTTTAGCAGACTTACTACCAACAGAATAAGCTCTATTCTGATAAACAAATTTTTTAAGGACTAGGAATTTTTGAGTATGGGTAAATACCTCTAGGTCTTCAAATTCTAAGAAGAGCTCTTTGTCACTATGTCTGGTGTGCACCAGGTCAGATTATTCTTCTTCTTATTTTGGGTTCATTCAAAGTCACCAACACTTTTGGTGCAAGTAGAATCTCACTCAAGCCAAGATTGCTTGGTTATTAAATTCTCTCAATCTCTTAGATGTGCTTGGAAAATCCTAAAACACAGACTCTCAAAAAATATATAGTTTATCAAAGAAAAATAATCAAATTCTAGAGAATTGTGGTTTTGTTAAAAAAATTATCATAGGAGATAAACCCTATAAAAGTGAAAATGACACACGAAGGTTCATCCCCAAAAGTGCCAAAAACTATTGTGGAAAGATTTGAATATCCTTATTATCTGTCATGCTATTCAAATTCCTTAAGGCCCACAAGTAGATATGTGAGCTCTGGTAGACTCACCACTTCATCCTAGGATAGCTTGGAAGCTAAACAGGCTAGGTCTAGACACCCTAATATGAGCTTATAATAGTATTCATTAAACAAATAGCTCAACCAGATTAATATAAATGTATAAAAATAATATTGACCAAGCATACAATGAAAGTATTTTAGCAGTAAAAGTAGACCGGTGCCTTGTCCATTTGGGTTATCATAGCAATTTTAATCATCCACATGAAAAAGAATAGAAGAGGAAAGAAATATTGATAAACCTACATTCATTCAAATATCACAATCAACATAGATTCTTAAATCAGTGAAGAAACATTACCTATAGATTCAAATAATGTAATATACAGGCAAGATAACATACACACATTGCACAAAAAAATGCCAAAAAGTGAAAACCAAATAATTTGTATTATATTCAAAGTAAAATATTTACAATGATGAAGCCTAATAAAATGCTTAGGTCTTCTAATGAATACAATACATGAGTCACCCCATTTGAATGACATAATAAGGGACTACTATCTACTATCCTAATTATAGTGACACATAGACTCTAGCTCCCTAGAACAACTCCTAGAAATCATCTCAAATAGACTGCTCAAATTTCGAAAATACCTGCACAAAGGTGGGAAGAACTTAAGAAAATGACTAAAACAAAGAAAAACAAAGGAGATACGATAACCCTCAGAGAAACACTCAGAATACCTCTCATAAGCTTGCTACGTGATTGCTTGATGATGAAGCTTGGCTACTTTGACTCCTTTTATAACTAGGCTATCCAAAATTTATTACAAATGCTTGGTCCTGGTATGGCCACGTGTGTTCTCCTTGGTCTTGTGTCACTTTAGCTTCTTGAGTTTGTTATAGAAAAATCAGTTGATGCCAACTATCAAAATTCCTATAAGGCGCTTATTTGTTCAAGACTAATCTATCTATTACTGCAACTCATCTTCTTGGCTTCTTTATTTCTAATAGCTTTTGATTTTAAGGGGGCTCTTAATAGTGGTGGGCCAAGCATTTGATCATGCTTTATAATTTGTACAAAAGGTAATTTATGTATATTTCCTTTATTCCTATTATCCTAGTCATCTATCTTTTTGTCTTTAGATGATCTTTGACTAGGGTTGATACAAATATATTTTTAAGGTGAAACAGAGGGGGACCCAACATGATGATGAAGAGAGAAAAGAAAAAACACAATGAGGTGGAACAAGATGGGAAACAATATGGATGGTGGTGGGAATAGTTGGACACAATGGACGTGGAAGACTACAGATAATGGTGGTGAGATGGTACTTTGTGGAGCAGACTGTGATGGTGATCAAGAGAGAATACCCAAAAAGAGGAGGGCAAAGGGGAATGAGAGGAAATATAGAATGGAAAATGAGATCTGGAGGTGCACAAAATGAGAGGAATGACAATAAAGGTGCACCTCCATAACTATACTCCATCGAGGTGAGACCTCTGTAACTATATTTCATCGAGGCGCTTATCTTTTTCCAAAGTCGATAGTATGCTGAGGCTTCAAGATTTTCTTCTCTTTACTACACCTTTTGCGTCTTTTAGTGATGAAAAATAGGAACCTTTCATATTGCTTACGTTATTTTATGATCATTGCCTTTTGCACACTCTAGCCCATAATTGCTACTGAATCCTTTACTTTACCCACTACCTTCATATAAAGCCATGTTGAGATCATCCATTTCATTAGCTGATGGTGGCAGCATCATGTTCTGTAGATACGAATGGATCTGGATATCTTAGACCTACATTGAGTCTATCCTTTGATCTGCTCAATCCATAAGCTTATCTTTCTTAGTACAAACTTTGCTATCTTCGACTCATGTATGGATTTTACTCACGTGGTTTGATATTTCTTGCTTTGAGTAGTATTTGAATCCTCTAGGCTTTGTTGCTTGTATTATGAACATCTTCAAGCGTATGGTGCTCTTTCTATGTTTGCTCAAGCTCCCATACTTTTATTGCTATCATAGTTTTGAAACTTTCCATGAGTGATTTGTCAATCATCATTTGCTTTAAAGAGATACGTTCATCTTGAGACACCCTCTGATTTTTATTGCTTTTGGCTCTTGGGCTATCCAACAATTCATGCCTTTTGTCAGTCTTCGAACAGTGAGCCACATGCTCTCCCAAGTCAAATACATGTTGTTGATTTTCTATAGGAATGATCTGAACTGTTAATGCTCCACTCACTCTTCTCCTTGATCTGTCGTTGATGTATCACCGATGAAAATTCTTAATGAGCAATGGAGATATACGAGGAATACACTGTCATTGATCGTCTAGGGCTATCATTGATGAATCGGTAACAATACATTTGTGAGGATGATGGTCTAGACTCATTTGCTGATGAGTTCATACTATCATTGATGGATGAGTGAAAATGTGGACTATCGATCGAAGGATGACTTTAAGACATTTGGATAGACTTAGGTGGGTGACTTAGTAAATACAATATTTATTTGATGTGCGATGGGAGGGGGAAAACCTAAGATAATGATAGCCTGACCCTTGGATGACTAGAAATAACTCTATTATTGATGAAACTTCATCATCGTTGATGGATCGATGATAGAATTTTTCTAAGAGGCTGCACAAGGATAACCTAACCTATAACTGAGTCATTTTCGTGATCATTGATGGAGGAAGGGTTTCACTGATCGATCGATGATATTTTTATCGATGATAGACTAAATTGGACTTGGGGGCTAAGATTTAAGTTGAGACTTATACTTACGACTTAGGTGAACGATGACCAAACAATAGACAAACTATATGACCTAGGGCCTAAGCATCATTGATGGAATTTGACTATCATTGATGGAGGTCGTAGATCGATGATGAGTCTTGGATGAGTGACTATGTATTTTGGTCTTAGACTATCACCAATGAATTACTATGATCATGGATGGATCAACGATAGGAACTTTGGGATAGGACAATCGAAGGTTTAAAAACAACTTAACTTGACCAAATTTAGTTTAGGAGGAAGATTGGTTAGGCTGATGATGGTAAGACCCTTGCTTTAGACTTAAGACTTGTTATCACTGATGAGACTAAGTGGTCGATGATGGATTGGCGATGAAGCTTTTGCAAGAGTGATGATTGACTTTGCTTTGTGCCTAGATTTATGCGATCGTTGATTGAAATAGTCTATCAAATATGGATTGACGATGGAGGGCTTGGATGAGCGATAATGTATTTTTAGGTTTAGACTATCATCGATGGCTTACTGTGGTCATGGATTGGATCAACGATGGGGTTTCAGAAGGGCGATGATGAATTTTGGATGGTTAGGCCTTAGCAAATGACTTCAAAAAATATTAGGATAAGTGTCTAGGTGGACTTAGGGACTTAGACTTAGAAAAATAAAATGATTGATAGACACCATGGCATTTTTGGCTATGGTCTACCTTAGGGATGCATCATGACTTTTATCCTTATGATATGACCTTTTAAAAGGTTTTTGCAATGGTTAAATACCTTGGATGGTATGGGGTGGGGCTATGGTGATGGTATGGACCATATATTGAAGGTGGAAAAATGGTGGAAATGGTTAATATGGCAAATACTGATGATATGGAAGTAATGACCATGCTAATGAATGGATGGCTAGGGATGAACTTATGAAGTGTATGATGCATGAAGCACTCTAGGACTCAAACTTATGCCTTTAATGATCATGAAGACTATTTTGAATTGAAAATATTTTCTCAAGGCTTCTTCCTCTCTTTGGACTCAATACCACAACCTACAATCACCTAGTCACTTGACTTCACCAACTTTTGAAAATTAGGGGTGAAAACTAAGTTGGGATTTTTGAAGCCCAAAAACCCCCTCACCTAAATTATCCCTATCATCCTTACTATAATTATGCATATTTGTACCATTACACTCTTGAGGTTGCCCATTTCACTCCGTCGGCTAAGCCTCCTCAGGTATTTCCAAATCCAAAAAATATGATTCAAAGACTAATGAATCATGTCCAAAGTTTAGAATTACGATCAATTGCTTTAGGTCATAAAAAACCTACCCTTAGATAATTGTGTAATCAACCCATACATCCATCAGTCCTTGTCCTTCCCTATCCCTTTAATTTTTTTATACTCGAGTTTGAAAACTTTAAGGGAAATGAGGATCCGAAAGAGCACTTGTAAAATGACATTCATGCATGTTATTTTATCAATGAAAATTATCCACTCATGTTACACATTTTACCTTTGTACCTTGGGGGATAATATTTACATTGGTACAATAATTTGCCACAACATAGAATTTTCTCCTTTGAAAAACTGATAAACCTCTTCTTGGAGAAGTTTTCAATCAACATTAGGAAGATGACTCCTTTGTCATACCTCTATAGTTTTTGCCAATTTGATAATGACCCAATCAATGATTATGTTTCTATATGGAGGAATGTCATCAATGAATTTAAATTATCAATCCCTTTCACCAAATTGGTCAAATTTTTTGCTCAAAGATATGTCGAACATATTTTGACATTGTTATAAATTCAACAACCTTGCACCTTCTAGGAAGCTATGTCTTAGGCCAAAATAATTGAAGACATCAAAGTGTAATAAGGGGAAATTAAATCAAGAAAAAGGAGTACCCCAAAAATTCTAAGAAATGCAACAATAACAACCAATCCAATCCATCCCAAGTGAACCAATTTATGTTGAACACCCCCACAATTCCTATACAACTGAGTGCTCAACCCCCATAACTTACTTATCAGGCTCATCCACCACCCTATCAACTCATAAATCTCCCATATTCTTCCCAGACTTCCACTCATCACACTTATCATCCTCCCTACAATCACACCCTTCTTTTAGTGCCTTTGTCCATAATATTCCAAAAAAAATTTGAGGCACAAGTGATTTCCTTGCCAAAAATTCAACCTAAATATCCTAAAAAACCTAATCCAAAATGGTATAAGGAACATCATTTTTGTGTTTATCATTGCTAGAGAGGTCATGACATAAATGATTGCAAAACTATTAAGAACCTAGTGGAAGATATGATAAATTGAGGGGACATCACAACTGACAATCCTTTAGCCCCTCCTAACCAAAACCTTATCATATATCAAAACCCTTTAACACAACATGGGACTGCACAATAGCATAATGGTTTATTAACTTCTATAATTACACCCAATAAAATCAATCATGTAAATAATGTCCCACCTTACCATGGTTTTGTGGGTATGATAAGCATTATCACCAAGAATCAATGTTATGCTAGTCAACAACCTCAACCAAATGACCCTCAAAGTGCATCTTAATCATTAATTGTGCCACCTCCACCAATGCATGTCGTGTATCCTCTAGCATACTTTATCCTACATTTAAAAATTTAACTTAACCATAGTCTAAAAACATCTGTTAAACTATAAATCTATGAACTTATCCAACAAATTTCCCCACATTAGGAAGCTCTCATGGACATATTGAAGTCCATAGATTTACAAACCCAATATCCTAATGTTCATGCAAATTTTATGGGTAATGTGAGGATATGCATATCACATTCTATCATATTATATGACTATGATATTAATACTTTGTTGATGGATGGACCTAGTCCCCTAATGCATATTGTAGCATGTGTAAATGGCATAACATTCAAGTGCATTCTCATTGACACTAGTTTCTCCATCAACATCATCTCTTATGTTACCCTTAAACACCTTAACCTTCCTTCAACCCATCTAACCACTCCCACCATCACCTTGTAGGCTTTCTATGACATGCTTTGCTCAATACTTGGTATAATCATCCTCCCCATCTAGGTGGGCATGAAAACCATCCACATCTTATGTCATGTCATTGAGGGTGAGATGCAAAATAATTTACTTCTCAGATGACCATGAATCTAGGATATGCAGTATGTGCCAATTACTCTACATAATTGCTTCAATTATGTCCATGATGGATGCATTCACTGCATCCCCATCTATGACAAACCATTCAAATATTGAAACATGGTTTCCCTTCCATAAGGCCCTACCTTACCATCTACACATCTAGCCCCCACTACTATGTCATATACACCTCCTATCCAACCAAATTCATCCCATTGATGGCCAATCCTCCACCCTTTGTCCAACCAACTCACATTCCTCCTTAATTCACCCAATATCCTTAGCCTCCCTATTCTCCACATCTACATAACTATCCTTCCCATTCTCCATCCGTGCATCCTCCCTTAATTTTTGTTGTTAGACCACCCCCTCGATATTCCACTTCTCTCCCTCCTATATTTCCTCCTTTTTCAATAGCCAATATTTGTGCTTCTTCATCTAATCCTCCTCTTCTACTAAACCTCCTTATGTCACACTTCATCCACCTCCTATTATGTAAAAAGTGAGATCTATCACTCCATGTATACCCCATGGTCTTGTCTTGCATACCCCTCCTACTTCATCTGTCCCTCCACTACTCCTCAAAAGTGTTTATCTTGGAATCAACATGTTGCCTGGTGTGACTCCCAATTAGAGAATTTCTCACCATATAATTTCACTTTAGTCATTGGAAATTTTACCAAATTATATCCCTCTTGAACTTCCCCCTCCACATTGCCCTCCATAAATAGTTCTTCATCTTCTCAAATCGTTGCATCATCTTCTCAAACCACTTCATACACCTCCTATTATATTCCTTCATTCTCTCAAAATGAACCACCATCCCTTTCCTCCCCTCCATATGAGTCATCATCCTCTTCCATTGATCCCCGTACTTCTTCAAATCCATCTATATTGGAGTCTCCCCTCCAATCATCAACCCAAGAGTCTTTGCATGTTTATATATAGATATGTAGTCTTAGTCTGAGGGATTGTCATGTACATAATGTCACCTTCCCTCCCATTACTATCAATTTAGTTAAGTATTTTTATCACCCTCATGACATCCCATTAACTATTGGTGTTGTCATCCTCATCGTTTCTTTGACCAATTATACCAATTTTATCTATGGTAGACTAGATTCTTCCTTTGAACACCCTGTTTCTAAAAAGTTTGAAGTGTCATTTTGTAAAAATATTAACTATATATATAATTTATCTTTTTATATGTGATATTTTCAACATTTTAAACGGCATGGATGTGGCCTAGGTAGATATGAACAGGGTCTACGCTCCATCGTTGAACCTCCCTACTAGCTACCAAAAGGAAAATCTAGATTAGGGTATAACAAAGGCTCATCAGTAGCCCTTATTGAGAATGCTCTTTAATGCCTTAACATCAGTTTTGAGGAGGTTTATTTTAATGAGTATATAGATCCTGAATACACTCATTTGATTCCTCCAAAATTTCTCCAAGTTGCAACAATTCATTCTCTTTCACCCAAAATCTTAGATGACTAATATGATGAATAATTTGATACTATTTTGTTTTATTTTTATGATGATGATAATGATTACATTTGCTTATTCCCTATCCCACTCCCTATCCTTCCAATGATTCTCCCGCTAGAACATATTGGTAATCCACCCATCCCTTATCCACCTATCATCTTGCCTCCACAACCACAAACTAATCCTAATCTTCACCCACCCATCCTTAGTCAAATATTTCCTTAAGATCTCAAATAAAAAATACTATCCTCTAGCAATCCTCTTTCCCCATCCCATCTTCCCACTATCAATATGATATTTATCCACCTCTTCACTCCAATTCATCATACCTCAGATTCTTCCCATATCCTTAGGATAGATCCAAGTACCATAAAATTTGAGCATGTTTTCTCTCCTTCTCCCCCTTTTGATTTTCTCCCAATAGATCAGTTAATTCAACACTCCAATGCTTATATTCCTCCTTATTCCTATATTTTCCAAATAAAATTCAATGTTGATGAGCCCATATTTCTTGAGAATGTGAAAGATGATCTACATCTCATACCCACACTCCATCAACTAAAGAATGGTTCCCACATGCTTTTAGAGGAAATCATTGACATCGACATCAACCCTGACCCTATCCATACCCATATCCTTAAACTTGGAAAAAATATCTCTTAAATAAAGAGAATGTTTCACAAATCTCTTGATTGCATACAAAGTTATTTTTACATGGTCCTATAAGGATATGCCTAGCCTAGATTTGAATCTCATGGTCCACCATCTTACCCTTAGTATTAATTCTAAGCTGGTTAAACAAAAATTATAAAAATTCCATCCCATAATTGCTCTAATAGTGAAAGAGGAACTACCAAAATTGTTATATGTGGGGTTCATCCAACCCATAGACTATCTAGAGTGGGTGTCAAATACGGTCCCCATTAGAAATATCAATAATGGGATATGCATTTGCACTGAATTTTGCAACCTTAACAAAGTGTTTCCCAAAAATAATTTTCCACTTCTAAACATTGACTCTCTCATCAAATATACCATTGGACACAAAATGCTTTCCCTCATGGATGATTTCTTGGGATACAACCAAATTTGAGTTGATCTTGATGATCAACATAAGATATCTGTCACGATACCATGGATGACATTTTGTTAGAAAGTCATGTTGTTCGGCCTCAAAAATATAGGAGGTACACATCAATGTGCAATTACCTACATATTCAATGATTATATGCATTAAATCATCAAAGACTATGTCAATGATATATTTGCAAAATCCAAACACCACCACAAACATGTTGATGTTTTACATAGTCTTTAATTGGCTATTAGAACAAGGTGAGAATCAATCCCAAGAAGTTTGTGTAGACACCAAAATCTAGCCACTTGTCATCCATTCGTAGCCTCCAATCATAGCCATACATTATATATATATATATATATATATATATATATATATATATATATATATATATATATATATATATATATATATATGTTGTGTGTGTGTGTGTGTGTGTGTGTGTGTGTGTGTGTGTGTGTGTATTTTTTAATATATACATAAATATTAATAATTTATATTTATATTTATATATATTTAATAAATATATATATTTATGTAAATAAATCATAGTCATCTGCCACAACTTAATCTCAGCCATCCATACATATCAATCCATGTCACTTGCCCAAGCTTAATCTCCACCCTTCCTCATGTTTTAATATTGATCACCCATTTGGTGTCATCAAAACCCTAACATGTTCAAGGGTAGATTATAAAAGATGATTCATTTTGATGAATCAAGGTCTTAGAAAGTCTTGGAAGGTTCACAAAGAAATATTTAGAGGTCCTAGATTTGAACATCTATCCACTCACAATCCCTAGCCCTCTTGCTATCATCTTCTTCCCTCGTCGCCACCATCACATCCACTGCAAAACCCTCACAAACTAAATATAGTTCTTCCTCATTCCCATTCACCCCCAAATGTTGTACAGATTTTGCAAAACACTTTTGAGCATTTCTAGAATGTTTTTGGACATTCATAGCCATCATCGAACACCTCTGGGTATTTCCTGTATTAGCTTTGTAGTCCACAAACCCTCGAATGCTTTTGAATATTTTTACGACTATCGAATACAAAAATAGGAGCACAGATAAACATTGACAAGGTAAAACATTTGTTGCATTTGTTCATATTTCTACATTTTTTTTTTATAGTTCTACATTGCAACATTTGGGATTTATAGGCTTTATTATTCAAAGGGCCTCACATTGTGGAGCGCTCGCAATTGTTGTTAATCCCTTTTATATTTTTGGGTATTTGCAAGTGCAGGAATATATCTTTGGAATCTATTGCAGCTAGGATGGTCCCATAGGGATACACAAGTCCACATGCACACTTGTTTGGAGCAAGGATAATACAGAAGACACCATAGATTTATTTTTGTATAAGGGTTTTTAAACCCTATATTTGTAATCATTGTATCAATACAAAATCATATTGTAACATTGGATATCAAGGCTCCCCTCATAATAATATCAATATTATTGTCTTCATTTGTGCAATAAATTTTTGTGTTGCTATTGCTTTGGTGTTGTCATTTTTTGCTTTACAAAATGGTGATCATGGTAGGATCCCCAAAGGGTTATTTATTTTGATTTACCTTTTCACTAATTTATGTTTATGTTTCTATTTTGCAGGTTTCTAGAAGTTCAATCATGTGAAAGTCATGAAAACTAGGGTTTTTGGGAGTTGCAGAGTTTGATTAGAGGTCACATGGACGTCCTATAGTGTTCTAGGGATGCAATGTTAGAGGTATGCCCTACAAAATTTAGGAGATGCAGGTTGAAATTTAGAAGAGTGGGTAAGAAATGCGCAGGCTTCCTGGTAAGCCTAGTTCAAACCCTAACTCATTTTTATTTTTATTTTTCTGCTTTTTAACAATGAAACCAATAGGAAAATATTTATTTTCTATTTTAAAGCAGTTGCATTTTTATTTTCATTTTAGGCATTTATAGCTTTCATATAGATTGCATATAGCGTATATTTGCATTTATGCATTCACCGTAGTTCATATTTGATTCAAACTTACGTTGTTCCATGTTGTTTCATTTACTACTCTATATGTTGTTTGCATTTAAAATGATAAAAGCATAAATAGCTGCATATTAGGGTTAAAGGCTTCCATTTTTACTTTTCTAATTTGGAACAAGATCATAATACCTAAGTACACTCTCTTTTTTGGGATCACTTGATGATTCAAGGTGGAATAATTGGGTGAAACCTCTACTATTGGAATCACTTGATGATTCAGGGTGGATTTTAAGCAGTGTACCCTAAGTTATTTTGAGGAACTTGGTGTTAATTTTCTTGGCTTATAGCTTATACAAGTGAAATAGGGGATTTTTAACATTGATTGAATACATTGTTCAACACAAATTTTAAAAAATGAATCACACACTTTATACGTCACACATTTAACAACAATGAGTTGGATTTCATCACCAACCATTATTCAATATTGGTGATGGTGGTCTTCATATCCATCCGTCATCTTGCCCCATAGAAGCCATAGTCACCCTTGAGCAATCTTTCTAGATTTCATCACCAAAAAGGTTATCATTTACCATCCATCATTAGATTTCACCTTGCATATTAGTTTAGGTTTGCACATTTTAACACACAAACCCCATACTTTTTTTTTTACAAATACATAATATTGAGTTGTTTTTTTATTATGTCTGATTTTCATTGCATATTTTTTGCACATTCCATACATTCACCATTCCCAATCAACTCACTAGCTTATGGTTTCAACTTGAATCCAAGCAAATATTTTGAGTCAAGCCTTTGTTATCTAAACCACTTCATCCATGGAGTGTTCCACATCTTTCCCAGCCACTTCTATGGTTAACGTTGTAAGTGTGATATAGGTAAGCTATTCGGGTTTATCTGTGAGACCCTCACATGTTGTCACATGTTGTATACACTTTAGATGTTGATGTGATGCATAAATCCATCCACACCTCCATTCCATAAGCCAAGCCATCTACACCTAAGTCCTATAGGAAACATCATACATAAGTCCTCTGGGTAACATCATACATAAGTCCTCCAAGAAACACTAAGTCCTTTGGGAAACATCATACATAAGTCCTCTGGACAACTCTAACTAAGTCCTTTGGAAAACATCATACATAAGTCCTTCGGGAAACACTAAGTCCTTCGGGAAACTTCATGCATAAGTCCTCCAAGCAACATCGTACATAAGTCCTTTGGACAACACTAAATAAGTCCTCCAAGCAATATCATACATAAGCACTCTGGGAAACACTAACTAAGTCCTCTAGGTAGCACTAACTAAGTCCTCTAGGCAAGCTAACTAAGTCCTCTGGGTAAGCTAATTAAGTCCTCTAAGTAGCACCCATCACTCCATTCATCGAATAAGATGAGTATTACCTTAAAATATTCCTCAGACATCAACCCATATTTCATTTTCTCATCCCTAGGGAGTGAGTCAAATCAATTGGTGAACCACGTCCACTTCATTGATCCACCTTACCAAATAATTTTGTAACAAATTTACATAATAAAAATTAAAAAAAAAATCATTATTGCATTGGACGTGCATGGATTTTTACCTATTTATTTTATTTGTGTTGCTTGATTTTATTCAGGTTCCAAAATTTCTTGCATTGGTTCTAATAGATATGATTTATCCATCCTTCACATTGCCAACCACTATTTTCCTTTTTAAGTTAACATGAATTCTATTGACTTATTCACCCCACTCTGTAATCCATATGATTTGGCAAAGCCAATTCCAATTGACATGAGCCTTATTGATATGGAAAGGATTTCCTTGCATCCATCCTTTTCTAAATTTATCATATCCGAGGAATTGTTAAGGATTTTAGCTAACTACATTCCTTTATTGCCTCTCCCTTTGCCTTCACCTTCACCTTTAGATCCTAAGTTTTTCCAGGCAGACATAGAAGAGACTGTATCAGAAGAGTTTGATAATATCAAATATGACAATCATTTGATCCCAATGCTCCATAAAGCAATAGTAGGATTTTCTAGCAATTTTAACTCCTCATCTTGGGACCCCCTTCCATATTTATATTTTAGCAATGGACTTTGCATTAGGGACAATGCTTGCACAAAAGAATAAAAATAATCGAGAGCAAGCTATCCACTACATTAGTCGAACATTGATAAGATATGAATATGGTTATGTGGAAAAATTGTGCTTAGAAGTGGTTTTTACCACTAAGAAACTTAGATATTACATGCTTAGTCACACTACATATGTCATAGATCATGAAAATCCTCTGTGTTACATGATGTCTCACACTTACAATAACACCCGCACCATAAAATGGATAATTATTCTCACTAAATTCGATTATTGAGATCCCATATGATTTAGTATTCAGTACCACTAAACAAGAAGAAGATGTCATTCTCGAGGAAGATGTTGATATCACACTATTCTTTTATGGTTCTAATTATGAAAAAGGTCAAGGTGTTGGAGTCATTTTTCATACACCACAGGGGGTACCTATTACCCTACAAAAATTTAGAGTATGAAGCCTTAATATTAGGTCTTCAAGTAGCCATAGCTATGGGCATAAAGTGTATCAAGATATTTGATGACTCCCAGCTTGTTGTTTGTCAAATAAATGAAGAATACCAATGTAATGAACTAATAATAAATATTTACCATGAATTAGCAATGATATTGCTTGCTAAATTTGATTGGTATGAAATCGATAATTTGCCACATTTGACTAATATATTTATTGATGTGATGTCCACTCTAGGATCATTGATTCCAAAGAACTCTGTAGGAGAGGTATGACCACACATTGTCACAAAAATATTTAAATCTATAATTATTCGTGCTAGATCTAAGGATGATAAGGATGTTTTATTTATCCATATAAAGCCATATGAGCCTTGGTCTAACAAAATAATATCTTTCCTCAAGTTTGGAATACTCCCATCGGACATGTCATGGACTGCTAAACACACTTTCAAGAAAAAGGTAGTTCGTTTTACTCTCTTGGGGGACATGTATAAATGTGGTTATGATGGAGTCTTTCTTGATTTTCGTGAGCCTACATAGGCACAAAAAGCCATATATGAAGCTCATGATGGTACTTGTGGTGGTCATTTTAGTGGAATAGCCATCACAAAGTGCATTTTACACATGGGTTACTATTGGCCCACCATGGAACGTTATTGTTGCACTTACATCAAGCATTGTCAAAAATGTCAATAGCATGCTAATTTAACTCATGTACCATCACAAGCATTACAACCCATTCAAAGCCTTTGGACCTTTTCACAATGGGGTCTTGATTTGATTGGAAAAATATTACCTCCTTCTTTGGGACAACATACATTCATGATCATGACCACTGAATACTTCACAAGTGGGTTGAGGCAATTCCTCTAATTGGTACGATAGGACTTTGAATTGTGGAGTCTATACTTCATCATATCATCTGTCATTTTGGTATTCCCTCAAAAATCATCTCTAACAATGACAAGTCTTTCAAAAACAAGAATGTTCGAGCACTTTGTGAGAAATATAATATTCAACATAGTTTCTTTACTCCTTACTACCCACATACAAATGGATAAGCTGAGGCTACCAATAAGACCTTAATTTCTATTCTCAAGAAACTAGTCAAAAAAAATCATCGATATTGCCATACTCAAATCCCCTTTGCATTATGGGCTTATCAAATAAGAATTCTAATGCAAACTAGGGCAACACCATTTCCACTGGTCTATAGAGCCAAAGCAATTATGCCATTTTTATTGCAAGAATTCATAGATGATGATGCTACTAGAAAATCACATTTTTACCAACTCACGCTTCTTGATGAAAAATGGGTCAGTGCTTTAGAGCATTTATGAGTTTATCAAGACCACCTACAACATGCTTACAATACAAAAGTTCATCTACATGAGTTCCAAGTAGGAGATCTTATTATTAAGGAGAATCAACAAAATACCAATTCATTGACACGTCTTCATGATAAATTCGTAGCTAATTTGCTAGGTCCAAACATTGTCACTCAAAAGGTGGGTCAAGGAACTTATAGGCTTTCAAGTCTAGAGGGAGTTGAAGAACCTAAACCACTTAATATCATCCACTTAGAGCATTTTATGCTTAATGTGATTTATATATGTATATATACATGGATAATGCACAAGAACAACATTGCATTTCACACATTACATTTTACACTTTGTATTTCACACATTGCATTGCACACATTACATTTCACAAATTTCATCTCACAAATTGCATTTAACACATTGCATTCTCACACTCATTGTGCACTATCATCTTCACACATTTCATTTCATATTAGGGATCATTTATTCTGTTTAGACAATAATTGGTCCAATAAAGTTTTTTTACCTTAATTAGGGTCATCTTCAAATCATCATCCATCTCATGGCACCATTCCATAAAGTCAAATAATCATTTGCAAACCACTTCCATAGGTGTTTTCAATCACTCAGCCACTCCTAGTGTTTCTAGCAACCTCCAATGCATGTTGAGTTTTCTTTAGGACCAAGACACATTTTAACTAAGATAATCTTGCATTTTGGGAACTGACTCTAACACTCTTAAACCAAACACAATAAAACATCTTCAAAACATCTTGTGTCAAAGAGAGATAATACCATGATTGGGTTGAACCTCAAGGTAAAAAGGGTATTCCTTGCTTGTCCCATTATGCACATAGTCTAAATATAAAAAATAATGGTTTTCACCACTATCACAATTATTTTCAAATACAAGAATGAGTAGTAAGGATAGGGTAAAAATTATCATCACACTTCGATTGAGAATATGATTCCCCAAAACTCTAAATCTTATACACATCACACACCACAGATCCTTAAGTTCTAAGGATAGAACTACATTTCCATTCAGACTATTAGGTAGTCCAAATCCCCAAAGCTAATAGATCAGATTCTTGGACTATGGAGCTAATCTCCACTAGGGATATATATGCTTGAATGGTAGTGGAGTATGCTCATGTGTGGTGACACATCTCTATTGAAGAGACTTCTGAATGTACATAAGGACAAACTAGCTTCTTGGTCTCCTCCATGATAGGTTTTCATCTCAATTTACTCAATATGGATTAATGAACTCACTTGCATACACATTGGTTCTTTATTGCCTCAAGTCATTACCATACTCATGATTTTGTAAATGAATTCACTGCACACACATTTGGTCTTAGAGAAATTAGATAGCATTTAGTGAGTTTGTTTGATATCACTAGTATGTCTAAGTCTCTGCAAAACAATCAAGTTTCTATATCAACACCCATATCATTACATGAGTCTTCCATTTCACATGCCACTATTTTGGTACCCCTAATTAAACAATAATGTTATACATGGTCAGGTAAAATCTAAACTACAAATGATCACTAGAGCATTAATTCATTTGAATTCATACACATTATCATCCATAACACATATACACATGCATTAACACCAAAACATTCACACAAAAGCATAACACAAAAGTAAAATCAATGTTTATATATATATATATAGCATGTACAATAAATGATCGAAGGCTATATACAATGGAGCACCAAGGCTCATATACAAAAAGTGCATCTAAGAATTATCTATCTATAATAGGTAGACCCATGTGATCCTGAAGGAGCCCTAGACCTAGAGCCACTATGCCTAGACTCACTATGCCTAACAATCCCAGATACGGAGCAAGAGGGTCGATCTCGAAATCCAATGTTGTGTTGCATAAGCATATCCTCAAACTCCTAGATGTATCCATATTGGGATTGAAGGTGTAGTACATCTTACATTTCATGTTGATCCCTCTTTGATAGATCTACTTAAAGCTTCATGATCCTATCCTTGCATTCAACTGTATCCATCTGTACCCCTAGCTCCACCCATAACTAAGCTATCTCTACATCTCATTCTACCACCATCTGTTGAAGCTGAACTTAATCCTCTTTGCTATGTCTAGGATGTCTCTCTAGAACTACCTCCATCTCCTCATCACCATCACCATCACCTATAATATCTAGAGGTTGCTCTAGTGCATATCTCACCCATCTCCCTAGATTTCTATATTAGTGATGTCTCTAATGTATAGGAGCCTCATCTATCTCCTCTACCTTAGCCTCTACCTCATCCTCATCCCCACTATCCTCATCTATTGCCTAACTAGGTACCCATGGTGGTTATGTAGTGAAATGTACATCATAGTTAGTAATAGTCCCACATCATCCACATTGGGGACATCTATCTCCTTGTCATCTTCATAGGTCACCCACCATACCTCAACACAAGGTAAACCTATCTCATCCCGATGATGTCTATACAACACTGGTGCCTTAGTAATCCCCTATCATAGCACTTATGAGAACTGGATCAGCTCCACCTCACTCCTATGCCATCCAACCACCCATATAACCTGTTGAACTCTCCACATCTACTCCCTATCACCAGTAAAAATGGCACCTCACCATAATCTCCAAAGCACTTTATTTGGTGTCAGTCCTACCCATAGATCCCTCTAATCCTAGCTACTATACCTAGGATGACTCAACTACACCTCCTCTATCATCCACTATCTCAAAGTATAAGGTTTCTCCCCATCCCATGCCTCTCTAGGCAGGCCCACAGGTCAAGCCACACTGAAGTGCTTCAAGCCTCGATACTATAGCAATAGACTACAATCCATCCCCTTATGCCCTTGCCTCCTCACCACGTACAAATTTTAGTACAGCTAAGCCAGTAGAGTAGGCACCCATGCATACACCTAAGGCTCATCGATCATATCATACACCATCCTGATCATGTTCTAAGGAAATCAATAGCCAGTGTTTTTCGTTACCACTATGTTTACCAATAGGAACATGACCAAGGTGGGCAATGCCTCCAACTACTTATTGGCATACATTATCAAGTACAAGATCCCCCCACCCCTCACATTCATAGTCCTTCATTAGTATCCAAAAATCTAACTCATATCATGCTTCGTATTATGTCCAACCTTGATACATAACCCCTCCACTAGAACTTGAAGGATGTGGTATACATCCTTGAGTGTCATTGTTGCCTCACCAGTAGGAAGTTGAAAGGTCCCCTTATTTATATTCCATGTCTCCACCAAGGTAGATACATACCCTTCATCAACCCTCACCACATCAATTTGGGCTGCTCCAGCTAGCCCTACTTCGTCCAACCAATCCCAATGCTTCTTTTGCAATACCTTTATAAACCTTAGTATGAGATGCAAGAATCGATGTTGAGACTCCAAGATTTTCAACTGTAGAACAACACATACACAATGTAAGCACATTAATGTCACATTCATTGCATAAGTTAAAAAAAATATTTTACATAATTTTAAACAAAGAGTGCCAAGGGCACTTACCTCAGCCACCTACATCTTTGTCCCTTCTATCACATTCACACCCTCCATTGCCATAGCCTCCACTCCACCACACTCCTTCAGTTCACCACACTCCTTCACTCACTTACTTCTTCAGACACAACTTATGGAATTTGTGAATGTAAGAATGAATCTGATTTTACCTCTATAGACTATTTATAGTTATTTTTTGTCCCCTCAAATACCCATGGGCATTCCCTGGTGCATTGAAATGTTGACTAGTGTCTACAAAGTGGCAAAATCTTGCCGACATCTGTGAATAATACGAACACTAGCTAGCTTTTGGCTTCAAAAACTTGTAGAAAGACCAAAATGCTAAAAAATGTAGCTTACCTCCACAAACTCACACCACATTGCATCCATGCATTCATTTCATCATCATATCATGTTTTGTGAAACCAAAAGTTGATTTGAGTGCTTAATTTTTATTTTCAACCAAAATTCATAAAATCACCTTACAAGCTTCAAAATGCTCCAAAATAATTCAAAATTTCACAAATTCATGCAATCCACTCATTAATGCATATTTCATCATCACATCTTCATTTCCAAATCATCCAATCCATCAACTATTGCATTCGCATTAAAACGTTTTTCCAAATTCATTTACAATTTCAAGTGAACCTCATATCTAGTGATTTATTCTATCTCCTTGGATATTGCAGTGATTGGTTGTCCATGCAATTTGGTAATATGAGTAAATCACCATAAGGATAATTTCCCATAATCATTCAACATCCTCTTGTTTGAACACAAAATCATCTTGGGTTACTCATGTTTTGGTTGAGACTATACCCAAGTTAACTTGCTCAAAAATTGTCATTGATGGCCTTGTTTGTGGGGCTTGAAACACAAAAAAAATCACATTTCAACATTTATTTTACATTTATATTCATAACAAAGATAGGTCCTTCCTAGGTTGATTGGTTCCAATTGAGGTAATTATCCTAGAGTCACTAGATGGCCCTCTAGGGGTTGAATCTTTTTATTTTTGTATTTTCATCACTTTACATTTCAATGATGCCAATTGGCATGTTTTTCAACAGCATGGAATCACCCCAAACTTGGGGTAACTAAGTTTGATTTTGATTTCCCACACCAGGATACATTCATTTACATCATTCATCATACATTTACACCTTGGCAAAAATCTCTTTTCTATTGGGACAAAAATAGAGTTCATTTGCATCCACACTTGGCAAAAACCCTTTCTCTGTTGGGGAAAAATAGAATCAACCACTTGCATTATACAAAAACCCTTTTATCCATTGGGAAAAAAATGACATCACTTTACATCATTCATATCATCAACATTTACATCATACATTTGCACTTACACCATTCACATGCATTATCAACCACATTTCTATCAATTGGCTTGTGAGACTCATTTTTTACTCATTCGTCAATTAAGTGGGTAAGATACACCAGTAAATTCTTTATCTTCAAAATCTTCTTTGTATTCCAAGTAAATAAAGCTACTTCACCATGTCAAACCATGTGTCTTGTATTTTTGCACTACATTGTGTTCCATGCAACGCGATACAAAAAGGGGCATCTATAGACACCAAAATCTAGCCACTTCTCATCTCATATATTTTTTATCCATTATATATATATATATATATATATATATATATATATATATATATATATATTTAATATATACATAAATATTAATATATTATATTTATATATATTATATATATATATATATATATATATGTATTTATGTGAATAAATCCTAGCCATCCGTCACAACTTAATCTCAACCATCCATCCATCTCAATCCATGTCACTTACCCAATATTAATCTCCAACCTTCCTCATGTTTTAATCTCGATCGTCCATTTGGTGTCATTGAAACCCTAACATGTCTAAGGTTAGATTATAAAAGATGATTCATTTTGATGAATCAAGGTCTTAGAAAGTCTTGGAAGGTTCACAAAGAAATATTTAGAGGTCCCATATTTGAACATCTATCCACTCACAAATCCTAGCCCTCTCACTATCATATTCTTCCCTCACCACTACCATCGTACCTACCACAAAACCCTCATGAAATAGATCTAGTTCTGCCTCATTCCCATTCACCCCAAGCTGTATAGAGCATTTTTGGATTTTTTTTTGGGCATTTACAGCCATCATTGAACACCTTTAAGAATTTTTTGTAGCATATTTGTAGTACACAAACCCTCAAAATGCTTTTGGGTGTTCGTGTGACTATCGAATACAGAAATAGAAGCATATATCAGTATTGATAAGTTAAGATATTTGTTGCATTTATTCATATTTTTGTATTTTTTGTTTATAGTTCTACATTGTAGCATTTAGGGTTTATAGGCTTTATTATTCAGAGGGCCTCACATTGTGGAGCCCTCACAAGTTCTATTAATCCCTTTTACGTTTTTTACTATTTTTAGGTGCAGGAATCATATCTTTGGAAGTTTTTGCAACTAGGGTGGTCCCGTAGGGATGCACATTCCACTCGCACACTTGATTGGAGCAAGGATGGCATAAAAGACACCATATATTTATTTGTGAATAAGGGTTTTTAAAACCTATATTTGTAATCATTGTATCAATACAAAATCATATTGTAACCTTGGAGATCAAAGCTCCCCCCATAATAATATCAATATTATTGTCTTCATTTGTGCAATAAATTTTTTTGTTTATTATGTTATCTATTGCTTTGGTGTTTTTTTTTTGCTTTATAGTGTGTCTTTGGTGTCACCTCAGGAAAATGTTTGGGGTTCATTGTCTCTCAAAGGGAAATTTAAGTGGATACCATTAAAGTAAAGGTTATTATCAAAATATCCCCCCCTTAGAATCTCAAAGAGTCGAGAAGCTTGCAAGGTAATATCCAATTGATTCATCACTTCATCGCTCAATTATTGGATAAGTGTAAGCCCTTCAACCATATTTTACAAAAGGGGGTCACTTTTAATTGGACTATATAATTTCAAGAGCCTTTTAAGTCCATCAAGTGCTATCTCGCCTCCCCACCAGTCTTTTCTCTACCTAGATCAGGCATCCCATTTCATTTGTATATATCTACGATAGATTTTACAATAGGGACTTTGTTAACCCAAAAGAATGAAGCCAACTGAGAGCAGGCCATTTACTATATCAGTTAAACTTTGGTCAACTATCAAACACAATATGTAAATGTGGAGAAGTTATGCTTACTAGTATTATTTTCTACCAAGAATATTTTCCACTACATGATCAATCATACCACTTACGCTATTATGAGGGAAAACTCATTACATTATATGACGGGTCATACATACAATAATAATCGAGCTACCAAATGGATTATGCTCCTAATAGAATTTGACCTCAAATTTATTAGCCCAAAATCCATCAAAGGTCAGGTCATCATAGACCAACTTGTGAAAGCTCCTCTCACTAAAAATAAACCACCCATCATTGAGTTGCCCAATGACTTTATCTTTAGTCTTACAGAATGAGAAGAATCTATCGAACCTAAGGATGATATAGACCTCACTATTTTCTTTGATGGTTCTAATTGTAAGCAAGGGGGAGGTGTTGGATTTGTATTATTAATATCACAAGGGACTCCCATCCCTTTCTCATTTAGACTGTAATTCCTCTACATAAACAATAATGTCAAACTCAAAGCTCTTATCCGTGGCTTAAAAATTGTAATTGCTATATGCATTAATAAAATTAGAATCATTGGTGATTCCCTCCTTATGATAAATCAAGTGAAGGAGGTTTATAAATTTAAGTTCCCAATCCTAAAAGGAGGGAATCATGAAATAAGTGAATGAGTTTTATCAATAAAGCAAATTGTAGATGAATTGTTAGCACACTTTGAGTGGTACAATATTGAAGTCTCTCCAAGGTTGGCCAACTGCTTCACTGATACCATGGATTCTCTCCATTTTTTAATACCATAGAATCCCCATGATAAATTCACACATGTATATGTCACTACCCTTTCTCATTTGGTTATTTCTAGTTAACTTTCCAATGATGAACGAATCATCAATATTATCCATAAAGAACCTTATAATACTTGGTTTTTGTAGCTAAAGGATTATCTTAAGCTTCATATTCTCCCCACTGATTTATCTCAAAATGCCAAGAAAAAATTTAAACAAAAATATGTGAGGTATACTCTTAGGAGATATACACTATCATTGTAGTTATGACAGTATCCTTCTCTGATGTCTAGAACCGTGTAAAACCAATTAGGTCATCTCTCAAGATCATTATGGCTCTTGTGGTGGTCATTTTAGTGGTATGTCCATCACAAATGGCATTCTACATATGGGATACTATTGACCCACCATGGAACATGATTATTGCACATATGTCAAGAGCCTTAAATGCCAACATCATGCTAATTTATCCCATGTGATCTCTTAAGCCTTGCAAAAAATCTAGGATTTATGGCCCTTCTCACAGTGGGGTCTTGATATCATAGGTAAAATATCCCCTTCTTCATCTAGTCAACATACCTTTATCATAACTACAAGTAAAAATTTTACCAAATAGGTCAAGCTTATTCCTCTTGCCGAAATGTTGGGTCCTAAAATCATGGAATTCATTCTCCATAACATTATTTTTCACTTTGGTATTCCTTCCAAAATCATCTATGATAATGGCTCACCATTTAAGAATAAGGATGTTTGAGAGATCTATAAAAAATATCACATTCAACATAGCTTCTTGACACCCTACTATCCTTAGGGTAATGATCAATCTGAAGCTTCAAACAAAACTATCTATGAAATCTTGCAAAATATTGTGAAAGAAAATTACAAATATTGATATGTTCAACTTTATTTAGCCCTCTAGGCCTATGACACAAGCATTCACACTCCTACTAGGAAAACACCATTTTCCTTTGTCTACGATGTTGAGGCCATTATGCCTCTCAAGCTCAAAATTCCATCTTTGTGTATTTCACTTTAGGAGTTCTTAGATGATGATATTACATGCAAAGCTTGATTAGATTAACTCACTCTTCTCGATGAACATCAAATAAATTCCCTCAAGCATATTCATGTTTATCAATATTGAATTAAGCATTCCTATGACCACAAGGTCCATCAACATGAATTCCAAGCCAGTGATCTCATGCTAAAGGAGAACCAAAACAAGTCTGTTGGCAATTTTGGGTACCTTGGGTACATTGCCTTTGCTCAAGTGTAGAAGTTGTCATTGATGTCAAGAAGCTCTTGAAGGAATTTGATTTAATGTCAGATTATTCAGAGCATGGACAGTGAGTTTCCAAGAAGATCATAGTAGCCCTTTTGCAAAAGATCAAAGAAAAAAGACAAGTTAGAAAAAGTATGCAGCAGGCTAGAAAAACTGTCGCGATTTCGCGACATGTTAGAGGAGAGAGAAAGTGCTGGAAAAACTGTCATGATTTCGTGACATGTTAGAGGAGAGAGAAAGTGCTGGCAAAACTATCACGATTTCGTGACATGTTGGAAGAGAGAGAAGAAGCAGGAAAAACTATCGTGATTTCGTGACATGTTGGCAGAGAAGGAGAGCAAGGTGGAAAGTGTCGCGATTTCATGACATGTCGCATTTTTGTGACTCGAAAAGTGCAGGAAGGCAGAGAAGGAAAAGTGTCATGATTTCGTGACATATTGCAAGGAAGGTTGTACGGACAAAAAAGTGTCACGATTTCATGACATGATGCAGAAGGGAGAGTCCACAGTGTGAACTGTCGTGATTTCATGACAAGTTTGAAGAGAGATAAAGTATCTCGAAAAGTGTCACAATTTCATGACATGCTATAGAGTTCGAAGTGAGAACAGTCACGATTTTGTGACATGCTGCAAAAGATGAAGTGAGGACTGTCATGATTTTGTGACATGCTAAAAATCTCGAAGTGAGAACTATCATGATTTTGCGACATGCAGCAAAGGGAAGAGTCTAAAATGAGAAGCGTCATGATTTCATGACAGGTTACAAAGAAAGCGTACGAAAGCTGAAAGCATCACGATTTTACGACAGGGAGAAAAGATAGCAGACGATAGCAGAAGTGTCACGATTTCATGACAAAAACTAAAAGCATGTCTTCCATAGGTGAAGTGTCACGATTTCATGACAAAAGTAGAGAGGAAGGCTATGAAGACAAAAGTGTCACGATTTTGTGACATGTTCCGATTTCACGGGTGTAAGGCAGAAAGAAGCTCAAGGCAGCGGAAGTGTCATGATTTCATGACAAAAGTAGAGAGGAAGGCCATGAAGATAGAAGGGTCACGATTTCGCGATAGAAGAGAAGATGACGTCAACAAAAGTAGAAAGTGTCACGATATCATGACAAAAGCCAAAAGAAAGTGTACGGCTGCAAAGGTGTCACGATATCGTGACATGTTGTAGTTTCACGAGAAAAGCTACAGAACCAGAGGCGGTTGAAGTCGACAGAGTTAACTTTGAGCCGACGAAGTTTAGGGTTTTGTAGCTAATGAAGTTTAGGGTAGTAGCCGACTAAGATCAAGGTTTTGATCTTGAAATTTATACTATAAAAGGAGGGCTGTTTGGAGAGAAAAATATATCGATCGAAGTGTGCGTTCGAAGAGCGAAGTTCGTAGACTGTGCGAAGAGAAGAAGTTCGATCACCGAGAGTAGAGTGCATTCTATCAAATCTTCCAAGTGAGAGAGATCGCAAGGGAGCAGAGTGCGCAAATACTATGCAGTTGTTATTGTGCAAAGGTGCAAAGGTCAAATATTGATCAAGTGCAGCTGTGTTTGCATAAAAAGAGCAAAGGACTATGTTTTTGTGTAGACCAGAGAAAGAGAAATCGAGGACATTTGTGCTAGACCGAAGGACTATGTTTAGTGCAAATTCGAGGACCAGCTTTGAGGTGATAGAGTTGAGGACAGAGGTCTCCAACCAGAGCAAGGAAGACAGGTGTCTTCTATGGATCGAGTTCCATTTGCTAAGGGCAGCTGAGGCAGAGGTCTTCTAGAGGATCACCAGTCAGAGCAGAGTTAGGGGAAGGTATCTCCTTTGAGCCGAGGCTCATAAACTTTGTAATTGGGAAGGTTTCCCAAAGAATTTGAGATAAAATTTTAGAGAAAAGTTTTGTGGACGTAGCCCAGCCATTCTGGGTGAACCACGTTAAAAATGGGTCTTCAATGTGTGATGTTTTCTCTCTTGTTTAATGTTGTGTTGATGCCACTGCTATCCGAAATTAAAATTATTAAATGGTTAAGTCTTATACTGTTCACCCCCCCTCTCAGTATAAGTTCATGTTCTTCAATTGGTATTAGAGCGGGTCTCTCCAGAAAGAGCCTAACAGATTGGAGAAGGATCTATCAGAGGAACATACAGATTCAGAAAGAAATGAAGAGGTTGAGTTCGATCTCAAAGGTGAATTCTTCTTGGCTTTGAGAAAGCTTGAGAAATTCAGGGAAGAGAATTATGTTCTCAAGCATCAATGTCAGGAAGAAGAGATAGCAAGATCAAAATTATCTCAAAGAGTTATAGACTTCAAAATTCTAGCTGAAGAAGGGAAGAAGGTTGAACAGGTTCTGACAGAGGCTCTAAAAGGAAAGGAAGCTGATTGTGAGAAACTAGAAGAAGAGGTTATGTCTCTTAGAATGAAGTTGGAAAAATTGGCTCTTGGACAGAATACTTCGTATGAAAAGCAAAAGAAGGATGGTATCACTATTCATGAAATAGGGTCTTCGAGCAAGACCAATCTTCATCCTGAAGAGCAGGTGGATTCCAGTTGGTCACAAGAAGAACAATCATCCAAGGCATCAAAACAGAGTTACATAATACTTTCCATGGCTATTGTTTTTCCTGCAAGAAATTTGGTCACAAAGCTATGCATTGCAATAAGTCCTTGAATAGCCATAGTAAGGAAAATGTTAACTCTTTTGCACCTCTTATGAATAAAAATTTCATGTGTTACAAGTGCAAGAATTTTGGGCATATAGCAAGGATGTGCAGTTTGGATAGATCTAGCCTTGAGTTCACTAAAAAGAGAAATGAGATCAAATCTAAGTCAATGATAGTTCAAACTGCTTTTCATGCTCAAGACAAAGTAGAAAAATGGTATCTTGATAGTGGTTGTTCAAAACATATGACTGGTGAAAAGGAAAAGTTTTTGGTCTTAAAACAAACAAACAGAGGAACAGTCAGTTTTGGAGATAACAGGTCCGCTAAAATCTGTGGTAAAGGGACTCTTAGTTTGGATGGGAAATCCAAAACAGAAAATGTGCTCTATGTAGAAGGCCTAAGACATAATCTTCTTAGTGTGAGTCAACTTTGTGATCAAGGGCACATAGTATCTTTCTTTTCAGATAGATGTGAGATAAGTAAAGAAAAAAATGGAAAACTCATTGCTAGTGCTACAAGGACTCCAAACAATCTTTACATGCTAAGTGAGATAAAAAGGGAAAAGTGTTTTCTAACTCAAGAAGATGAGAGTTGGTTATGGCATAAAATATTGGGGCATTTGAGCTTTGATAATCTTGTCAATATTAGTAACAAGGAAGCAGTTAGAGACTTGCCCAAAATAAAAAGGCCCCATAACATCATTTGCGGTCCTTGTCAACATGGAAAATAGACCAGAACCAGTTTTAAATCAAAAGGGTATACATCTTCAAAACCATTGGATCTTATTCATACTGATTTGTGTGGCCCTACCAGAACTCAGAGCATTCAGGGAGAAAGCTACTTCATGTTGTTTATAGATGATTATTCTAGAATGACTTGGGTTACTTTTCTCAAAGAAAAATCTAAAGCTTTTGAAAAATTTAAAGCTTTTAAAGAAATGATTGAAAATGAGACTGACAAGAGAATCAAATGCTTAATATCAGATAGAGGAGGAGAGTTCACTTCAAATGAATTTGTGGAATACTGTGAGCAACACGGAATCAAAAGAGAATATTCAACGAAGTAAGAACTCCTCAACAAAATGGAGTAGTTGAAAGGAAAAATAGAACTATTGAAAATATGGCTAGAGCAATGTTAAATGAGTCAAAACTTTCGGATGGCTTTTGGAGAGAAGCAGTCAGTACAATAGTCTACATCATCACCAGGGCTCAACTCAGAGTCAATCATCATAAAACTCCCTATGAGTTGTGGAAAGGAAGACCAACTACAATAAAATACTTCAAAGTGTTCGGGAGTAAGTGCTTCATCAGAAGGGAAGATCAGAATTTGGGTAAGTTTGATCCTAGGTGTGATGAGGGAATTTTTCTTGGATATTCCAGCAGAAGCAAGGCCTATAGATGCTTCAACAAAAGAACTCATACAGCTGTAGAAAGCATAAATGTAATAAGTAGATGAAAAGACAGGGATAAGAGAACCAATCAAGGAACTCAGTGATGAAATATGTCAAGAAGAATTCAGAGAGGTTTCAGATGAAGAAGAGGAAAGACAACAACTGCTTCCCAAAACTCCTTCACGGTATGTTCAGAAACATCATCCCAAAGATTTGATCATTGGTGATCCAAATAGCAAGCAAACAAGAAGAAGAGTCATTCCTTCACATGATTCTGCGAATGTTTCATTGTTATCTCAGATTGAGCCAAAATATTTCAGTGAAGCATGTACAGATAAGTTTTGGGTAAAAGCAATGGATGAAGAGCTAAATCAAATAGAGAAAAGTGAAACCTGGGATTTGGTTCCAAGACCTAAGGACAAGAATGTCATTGGCACAAAATGGATATTCAAAAATAAACTCAATGAGGATGGAAAGATTGTCAGAAACAAAGCTAGGTTAGTCTCAGTAAAGGTTATGCTCAAGTAGAAGGTGTTGATTTCGAAGAGACGTTTGCGCTTGTTGCTCATCTTGAAGCTATCAAAATGTTTTTGGCCCTTTCAAGCTTCAAATCATTCAAGGTATATCAAATGGATGTAAAGTCGGCTTTTCTAAATGGGGTGTTGGTAGAAGAAGTCTACATAGAACAGCCAGAAGGAGTGTCTCTCTCAGAACAATCAGACTATGTGTGTAAACTGAAAAAGGCTTTGTATGGGTTAAAGCAAGCACCCAGGGCTTGGTACTCAAGACTTGATGGGTATCTTCATGAGCAAGGCTTCAGAAAGGCATGGCAGATAGCAACTTGTATATTAAGAATGAAGATGATGATATGTTGATTATAGTTGTCTATGTTGATGATATTATTTTTGGGGGAAATAATACTCAGATGTGCAAAGTTTTTGCTAACACCATGCAGAAGGAATTCGAGATGTCTATGATTGGAGAGCTGTCATTCTTTTTAGGTCTTCAGATTGCGCAATCAAAAAATGGTATATTTCTCTCTCAAGGAAAGTATATCAAAGAAATGTTGAAGAAATTTGGGATGATGGACAACAAACCCGTGTGTACTCCAATGATTACAGGGTGCAATATGAGTAAAGATGATGAATCTCCAAGTGGCAGATCAGAGGTTGTACAGATCTATGATTGGCAGTTTACTATACAGTATAGCTACCAGACCAGATATCATGCAGGTCGTTGGGTTAGTAGCAAGATTTCAGGCAGCTCCAAAAGAATCTCATGTTATAGAAGTTAAGAGGATATTTAGATATTTGAAGGGCACTATGGACTTTGGGCTTTGGTATCCCAAAGGTGATGATTTCACCCTCACAACTTATACAGATGCAGATTGGGCAGGCAGTATTGATGATAGGAAAAGCACTAGTGGTGGAGCATTCTTTCTGGGAAAGAGTTTGGTCTCTTGGCTAAGTAAGAAACAACCTTCAGTTTCCTTATCTACAATAGAGGCTGAATACATAGCAGTAGTGGCTGGGTGCACACAAGTTTTATGGATGAAAACCACCTTGGAGGATTTCAAAGTCAAGCATGAACAACCCATCTCCATTCTTTGTGATAATACAAGTGCCATAAGTATTTCCAAAAATCTGGTAATGCACTCAAGGACAAAGCATATTTCCATCAAATATCATTTTCTAAGGGAGAAAGTGCAAGACAAGAAAGTCAAGCTAGAGTATGTGTCTACTAAAGAGCAGATTGCAGATATCTTCACCAAACCTCTTCCAAGAGATACGTTTGAGTATCTAAGGGAGAAATTGGGAGTTGTACTCCCACCCCAGAATTAATCACCTCATCAGGAGGTGGGGGAGGGACCAAGCTAAGAGGCTCATTCTTAGTCCCGAGCCCCAAAGGTGACCCTTTGCCATTGATGACAAAGGGGGAGAGATATGAGTAAGGGGGAGAGCTTCAAGTGAAGAGAAGAGCTTCAAGTCAGGGGGAGCAAAACTTCAAAGGCAGATTCTCAGTGTTAGCACAGCTGGTTTCAGTTTTGGCTCTTGAGATGTGTTTTCAGTAAAGGTTTGCCATCAATGACAAAGGGGGAGATTGTTGGCAATTTTGGGTACCTTGGGTACATTGCCTTTGCTCAAGTGTAGAAGTTGTCATTGATGTCAAGAAGCTCTTGAAGGAATTTGATTTAATGTCAGATTATTCAGAGCATGGACAGTGAGTTTCCAAGAAGATCATAGTAGCCCTTTTGCAAAAGATCAAAGAAAAAGACAAGTTAGAAAAAGTATGCAGCAGGCTAGAAAAACTGTCGCGATTTCGCGACATGTTAGAGGAGAGAGAAAGTGCTAGAAAAACTGTCATGATTTCGTGACATGTTAGAGGAGAGAGAAAGTGTCGACAAAACTGTCATGATTTCATGACATGTTGGAAGAGAGAGAAGAAGCAGGCAAAACTGTCATGATTTCATGACATGTTGGCAGAGAAAGAAAGCAAGGTGGAAAGTGTCACGATTTCACGACATGTCGCATTTTCGTGACTCGAAAAGTGCAGGAAGGCAAAGAAGGGAAAGTGTCGTGATTTCGTGACATAATGCAAGGAAGGTTGTACGGACAAAAAAGTGTCACGATTTCATGACATGATGCAGAAGGGAGAGTCCGCAGTGTGAACTGTCACGATTTCATGACAAGTTCGAAGAGAGATAAAGTATCTCGAAAAGTGTCATGATTTCGTGACATGCTGTAGAGTTCGAAGTGAGAACAGTCATGATTTCGTGACATGCTACAAAAGACGAAGTGAGGACTGTCACGATTTCATGACATGCTAAAAAGCTCAAAGTGAGAACTATCACGATTTCGCGACATGCAGCAAAGGGAAGAGTCTAAAATGAGAAGCGTCACGATTTCACGATAGGTTGCAAAGATAGCGTATAGATGTTGAAAGTGTCACGATTTTGTGATAGGGAGAAAAGATAGTAGACGGTAGCAGAAGTGTCACGATTTCATGACAGAAATTGAAAGCATGTCTTCCATAGGTGAAGTGTCATGATTTCATGACAAAAGCAGAGAGGAAGGCTATGAAGACAAAAGCGTCATGATTTTGTGACATGTTCCAGTTTCACGGGTGTAAGGCAAAAAGAAGCTCAAGGCAACGAAAGTGTCATGATTTCGTGACAAAAGTAGAGAGGAAGGTCATGAAGACAGAAGGGTCATGATTTTATGACAAAAGAGAAGATGACATCAACAGAAGCAGAAAGTGTCATGATATCGTGACAAAAGCCAAAAGAAAGTGTACGACTACAAAGGTGTCATGATATCATGACATGTTGTAGTTTCATGAGAAAAGCTATAGAACCATAGAGGCGGTTGAAGCCGACAGAGTTAAATTTGAGCCGACGAAGTTTAGGGTTTTGTAGCAGATGGAGTTTAGGGTAGCAGCCGACTAAGATCAAGGTTTTGATCTTGAAAGTATTAGTATAAAAGCAGGGCTTCTTGGAGAGAAAAATATATCGATCAAAGTGTGCGTTCGAAGAGTGACGTTCACAGACTGTGCGAAGAGAAGAAGTTTGATCATCGAGAGCAGAGTGCATTCTATCAAATCTTCCAAGTGAGAGAGATCGCAAGGGAGCAGAGTGCATGAAGACTATGCGGTTGTTATTACGTAGAGGTGCAAAGGTCAAAGATTGATCAAGTGCAGCTGTGTTTGCGCAAAAAGAGCGAAGGACTGTGTTTGGTGCAGACCAGAGAAAGAGAAATCGAGGACATTTGTGCTAGACCGAAGGACTGTGTTTAGTGCAAATTCGAGGACCAGCTTTGAGGTGATAGAGTTGAGGACAGAGGTCTCCAGCCAGAGCAGGGAAGATAGGTGTCTTCTGTGGATAGAGTTCCATTTGCTAAGGGCAGCAGAGGCAGAGGTCTTCTAGAGGATCACCAGCTAGAGCAGAGTTAGGGGAAGGTATCTCCTTTGAGCCGAGGCTCATAAACTTTGTAATTGGGAAGGTTTCCCAAAGAATTTGAGATAAAATTTTAGAGAAAATTTTTGTGGACGTAGCCCAGCCTTTCTGGGTGAACCACATTAAAAATGGGTCTTCAATGTGTGATGTTTTCTGTCTTGTTTAATGTTGTGTTGATGCCACTGCTATCTGAAATTAAAATTATTAAATGGTTAAGTCTTATACTGTTCACCTCCCCTCTCAGTATAATTTCATGTTCTTCAAATTCCAATCTCCCTAGCCATTTATGTGACAAATTTACTTTCAATTATCTTGGCACTTATATAGTCAAACAAAAGTTTGGTTACAGTGCCTACAAGCTGGTCAATCTTGAAGGGATAGAGCAACCTGTACCCATAAACATCCTACACTTGTATGCATTTTATTCCTATATGATATGGTCATTGGCTCTTTATTTTTGTATATACTTACCAGAAAAAAAAATCATCAAAAATTAATTAAAATCTACATGCACAACTCCAAATCATCGCACGCATTTTCCATTTCACATCATATTTATTCTATTCTTCTCATTCCCTCTTTATTTCTCCTTTATTATTTATTTTTCTTCTTTCTCTTGTCAATTCATTTTTCTTTCCTTTTGTGCTTTTGATTTTTCCTCCTTTTTTTCCTTTCCCCCTTTTTCGACTCCCTTTCCTTCCTCTTTGTTTTTTCCTTCTTTTCCCTCTATCTCAAATTTTTTGATCTCATATCATATCAACTTTTTCATCTTTCAACTTATGCATAAAGCTCATAGCATGCTCATTTGATTGTCTTTTAGATTAAAAAATATGTATCTCCTACTTTCAATTATCTTTATTAATCAATGACATACAATAGTTGTACATATTTGTCCATTAGACCTCCATCCATGTATGTCATGGTTTATTTATTCTTCCTTTATCCATTATGTCTTTTTTCATCGGGTATCCTAACATCTTGTTTGTAGTATTATGTACCTATTGTATATGTTTTATATGTCTCTATGGTTCCAAATTATTCTACTATATTAGGATGTTTGAATATAGAAGTTGTTTTGGTTATTTAGTCATACTTAGTGTTTCAATTACCCTTTATCAAACGTCATCATATTATAAGGAGATTTTGGCCTTCCCTAGATAACTAGAGGTCTCTCTTAGACCATGAAAATCTCACACAAATTAATTAAATTTTGGGTTTAGAGAAGACAACACCATGGGTAGTCTTGTCATAAAGTGAACAGTTTTTCCCGCTCATCCTATCATGTGCATAATACAAACCTGAGGATCCAAAGTGCATGTTTTAAAAAAATCCAATGAGTAAAAGATATTCCAAATAATGGTTCCTTAGGTATTTTATATGTCTCCATTAGAACTATAAACACTTGGTCGATAGTGGAGCAAAATCGAAGGATTATGGGGATAACCTTCATCAGGCCTATAGATGCCCGATTGGTAGTGGAGTATACCCTCCATATGGTGATATGCCTATCACATTAGTGACCTTATTTTGAATAGACCTATGACTGCTTACAAATGAGATAGCTTCTATTGGTTTGTACTACCATTGGTTAACTTTGACCTTACTCAAAATTTAGAAATGAACCTCATTGCACACCCATTGGTCTTTGATTGTCTTGACATTTTGTAGGTTGGTTTAGGTCTCTAAGGATACTTATTGGCTAATATATGAGCTTGATTGGTATTGCTAGAGTATTTAAGTTTCCTGACACACTTCTAGGACCTAAAAATATTAAGGCATCTAGGAAACCTCACATGTCAGTTCTCACTAATTCCCTATATATTCATCTCCTTATTTTTGTTCATATCATGTATTATACACCATTGTTCAGTGTCTCTTAGGGTTGTGTGTTTTCTATTTTATTTTATGTTATATTACCAATTATGTGTGATTGTGCATATTTTGTTGATTAAATAAACTAATTGTGATTAGTGCCATCCATACACACGCTTTAAAAACGGGATAAAATTGTTGTACATTTTGAGTCATTAAGTCAAGTTGTCATTGATGTCAAGAAATGAAGTCATCATTAATGTCAAGGAAATTGTCAAGAAACAAAGTTGTCAAGAGTTGTTATTGATCTCCAAAAATAAGCCACTGATGATGTCAAAGGTCAAGAGGAATAAAGCAAAGGTTAAAGGCAAAAGGGCTCCATAATATTTTTAATATTATGTGGAAGCATAAGTTAAAAGGTTTTTCATAAAAACCCAAGGAAGACTATTGCAAAGCTAAAGGAAGGTTTAATATTTATTTAATAAAATATTTAAATTCAAAGTGAATTTAAATTTTATTAATAAATATTATTTATACCAAGGTGTACAATGGAAGATGGTCTTAATAAAACCAAAGGGTTTTAAAGAATTAATTTATAAAATTTAAATTCAAATGAATTTAAATATTTTATAAATTAATAAGCTCCAAAGGAAATTCGAGCGCCGACGTCTAAATTCGTTGAAGGAAATTCGAGCGCCGATGTCATGCATGAAGGAGGGAAATCGATATATATACCAATGCCTAAGAGGTATTTTAATTTATCCTTTTGCTCAGAAAAATAAAGCGTGCAATTGTGTTGATACTCGTGCGAAAAAGAGAAAGTGATTTTTGTGATTAGCGCTAGTGAATAGGGTTTAAAGAGGAGCAACGAACAAGACCAAGCGCCAACTGGGCAGCGTGGCCTAGTGGCAAGAGGATGGCGGTTAAAGTGTTGGGTGCTAGGAGACCTACGTTCGAAACTCGATGGCAACATTTTGGTGGTTGCATTGGTAATTGAAAGCGCCAAAGGAAGGTGCACATTTTTGTTGTGCTAGGAAAGTGGGGAGACTTTTGGAGCACATGGTGCTCGTTAGTCCCCAAGTGAGCGCCTAGCTCATGCGGAGGTTGGAGTCGCGGCTAGGGTGTTGGTTGAGGCTGCACTGTGAGTTCGAATCCCATCCAAGGCAAGGTAATAATTTTTGTTTAATATTTTGTGAGTTGCCTAAAGTTTGGAGTTAAAAGGGTTGCTTAAAGGATTTTTAGTTGGAAATTAAATTTTGATAAGTTGGAGGAATAAGGTGTTAGTTTATTTTAATAAAGTGGTTGTGTCACATCAAATTATTTTAAGTTTCAAGAGGATAGAGGGAACTTCTAAGTATTGAGTTCTTTTTAAAGAAGAGTGCATTGAATATTATTTTAGTTGGGGAGATCATAAGGTGTAAGTGGTATATTAATTTTTGTAAATATTGATGAATGATTTCTTAAAGGTGGAGTGATAAGGTGTATATTTGTCTTGATATTTACATTGTATTTTGAGGAAGATTATTATCTAATAATTTCTTTGAGATTGGCAAAAGAGTGTTTATGGTTGTGGCAGATTTATGAGATTCCTTCATCATCAAGAAAAAGGTATGAGTACATTCTTCCATAGTTAAATTGATTGGTTGGTTTTCTGGAAAATAATTTTGGAGTGAAAAGGACTTGATTAGGGTTTCATATTGAATGAGTTGAGTTAATGCTTCAAGGTTTTCTGGAATAAAGAGTTGTTGTTAAAACCTTGTTTTATAAGCATTTTTGTTTATTGTTTTATAAGCATTGTTGTTGAAGTGAGTTGTTGAGCAAAGAACTTGAACTAGAGTTTGAAAAGAACATGAGTATCATTGTTATGTGAGATTTGATGTTGAGCATTGTTGGAAATATTTTGAGTTGAGTGATCATATGCTTGGACTAGGGTTTGTGAGCAAGGGTTATTTCATTGAGTATTTGGTTGAGTAGATTTGGTTGAACCTAGTCAAGTGGGTATGTGAAGTGATTGTTCAAGTTCCATAAAACAAACTATTCTATATTCTGAATTGAGTTGAGAAAGTGATTGAGCATTGAGTTGAATTTGAAGTATATTGAGTCTCTAACAATTCTCCTTATGTTTCTAAGAGAGTGATTGAAAGAAATTGAGCATTGTGATTAGTATAGAGCATATTGAGTCTCTAACAATTCTCTTTATGTTTCTATGAGATTGGACAAGTTCTGTGTGGACTTGTTGAGCTGATTTGAGGTAAGTATTTGAGAAGACTTGTGGACAGATTTGGTGTGAGATTTTATGGAAGCTTACAATACGTATATTGAGTATATTTGGATAAGTTTTGTGTGGACTTATTGAGCAGATTTGGACAAGTTTTGTGTGGACTTGTTGAGCAGATTTGAGCAAGTTCTATGTGGACTTGTTGAGAAGATTTGAGCAAGTTCTAGAGAGGACTTGTAGAGCAGATTTGAGCAAGTTCTGTGTGGACTTGTTGAGTATATTTGTGCTAGACCGAAGGACTATGTTTAGTGAATATTTGAGAGCAGATTTTGGTGCATATTTGAGGATAGGTTTGTGCCAGACCAGAGACAGAGATAGAGTAGATTTGTGCTAGATCGAAGGACTGTGTTTAGTGTAGATTTGAGATAGAGATTTGGAGGTGATAGAGCAGAGAGGATAGTAGTCTCTAGTGGATAGAGATCCATTAGCTAGGGTAGTGAGGATAGGTCTTTTGAGTGGGGACAAGAGTCTTCAGTGGAGAGAGATCCACAAGCCAGTGTAGTGGAGGCAATAGTCTTCTAGAGGATCACCATCCAGAGCAGAGGAGAAGGAGTTCTCCTATGGATAGATATCCATGAACTTGATTTAGGGGATTGGTGTCTCCTTTGGATAGAGGTCCATAAACATTGTAATAGGGAAAGGATTCCCAAGAGATTGATTGAGGAAATTTTAGTGAAATATTTTCTCCGTGGAGTAGCCCACATTGGGTGAACCATGTAAATTGTGGTGTCTCTATTTTATGTGGTGATTTATGCATTGCTTTGATTACTTCTTGAAATTGCTATCTATACATTGCATAATATTATTTGGGAAAGAAAAGTAAAAAGTGGTCTTATATTGTTCACCCCCCTCTCAGTATAAGCTTGTGTTCTTCAATTGGTATCAGAGCGGGTTCCTTCAGAAGAGTTTAACAACTTGAAGGAAAAGCTAACAAGAACACAATGGATTCTAAGAATGTGTCCTCGGATAATTCAGCACCATTATTTTATGGAAGTGACTATATGTATTGGAGTATGAGAATGAAGATCTACCTGATGGCACTTGGAAATGAAATTTGGGAAGCAGTTGAATTTGGATATGATCCCTTAATTAATCCTCCTACAGATAAGGAAGGTAAGCTCCTACAACATTACAATTCAAAAGCAATGAATGCACTTTTGAGAGGTTTGCATAGAACAAAGTCTATGAAAGTTATGCATTGTCAAACTGCTAAAGACATGTGGGATAAATTGCAAAATATATATGAAGGAGATAAATGTGTCAAGAAAGCAAAGATGCGAAATATCAAAGGATAATTTGAAGAGTTAAGAATGAAGGATGAGGAAAATATTAGTACTTATCTACTTTGAATTGATGAGGTTGTTAATGCTATGCAAGGACTTGGAATGAAGATTGATGAATCAGATGTTTGTGATAAAGTTTTGAGAACTCTTCCAAAAAGATTCAGTGAAAAGGTTTCTTCTATAGAAGTGTCAATGGATGGTGATACTTTGACAAGAGATATGTTGCTTGGTATTCTTACAGCACATGAGATAAGAACAAAAGATCCTATTCCCAGAAGGAAGCAACATTCAAAGCAATCAAGAAGACTAAGGGTAAGAAGTCATAATCAAGCAATGAGTCATCCAATGATGAAGAAGAAAATTATGGTAGAAGGAATAAGGATTCAAGAAGATCTAGAGATACAAGATCTGTTAAATGTTTCAATTGTGGAAAGTATGGTCATTATGCAATTGACTGTCAAGAAGCTAAGAATAACAATGATGAAGAGAAACAGGATCACAAGAACAGGGAATCAGAAAGACATAGGCACCAAAAGAAAAGCAAGGATGGACAAACGAGACAAGGAAAGAAGTTCTTCCAAAGGCAAAAGAGGAGCTACTATGCGGATAATGCAAGTAAGTACTCAAGTGATAGTGATGCTAGTTTTTCAGATAATGATAGAGATGAAGTCCTATTTATGATTGAAGAAAAAGAACAAGTTAAGAAAAGGACTCTAGTAATTCTCAAGTGTTTTAGATGTGGTAACTTTGGACATCTTGAAGATGATTATACAAGGGATGGCTATAGTTTTAGTGATGATGAATATGAGGATGCATTTGAAGGACCGGATGAAAACCTTCTAATGGCATTAGAAGAAGAAGTAGGTGATCCTATAGAAGACAAGCCAACAAAAAATAAAGATGTGGACAAAGGCAAACAAATAGAGGAATATTAAGAAAAGGATGGATATGATCTCAAAGGAGAACTTATTTATGCCCTTGACATGGTAAAGAAGGTAAGAAAGCAACACTCTAAACTTGAAATTCAGTTTCAAGAATGTGATGAAGAGAGAATATTGCTTATAGAGGATTTAGAAAAATCAAAGGCTAAGGCAAAAAGGTTCAAGGATAAGTTAGAAGCAAAGATCTTAGAATGTGAAAAGTTAACACAAGAAGTGGCACTACTAAGAGAATATTTAGAAGACTCCAAAGTCAAGCTAAAAGGGTTCAAAAATAGCTCAAAGAACTTAGATAAGTTCATCAAGATACAAAAGCCTACATCAAGAAAAACAAGTCTTGGATTTGGACAGGATCAAAAGGAATGGGAAGGAGAGTCAACCTCAAGTTTTGGAGGAGAAGAAAATTCAGATGAAGATACTTCAGAAGAAGAAAGTGTAAAATAAAGTGAGACATCTGAGGATGAGTTGGACAATAGAGAGTTCAACAAGAATAGGAACAATGCACAAAGAAGATATAGATGGAACAACAATCAAAATAGGTCAAGAGAGACTAGGAGACCAATGAGGTCAAGGCAAGGAGGCTTCAATGGAAGATATTTTTCATGTCATAGGTTTGGGCACATGGCTTCATAGTGCAGGACACAGGAAAGATAGGAATATGGGAATAAACAACTTTTCCATGGGTATTGCTACTCATGTAATCAGTTTGGTCACAAGGCAATGAATTGTAGGGTTCATGATAGAAGAAGGTATGGCTTCACTAGGAGAAATCCTAAGACATTTGCACCTCCAAGGAATAATAACATTAAGTGTTACAAGTGCAATAATGATGGTCACACAACAAAGTGGTGTAGAGCAGACATTCCAGAATCAAGCATGAACAGGAACAGGAACATGGATATGAATAGGAACAAGAACAGGAACATGGATATGAACAAGAACAAGAACAGGAACATGGATATGAATAGGAAAAGGAATAGGAACTTGGATATGAATAGGAATATGGATAGGAATGTAGACATGGACAAGAACATGGACATGGAAAGAAACAATCAGAGGAATCAGAAGGATCAGATAAGAAGAAGAAAGGATAAAGGTAAAGAACAATGCTTTCTAGGAGTAGAAATACTCCCACCCTAGAATTAACCACCTCAAGAGAAGGTGGGGGAGGGGCTAAGCTAAGAGGCTCATTCTTAGCCCCGAGCCCCAAAGGTGACCCTTTGCCATTGATGTCAAAGGGGGAGAGATTTGAGTAAGGGGGAGAGATTTGGTATTTGAGAGAGCATTGAGCCAAGGGGGAGCAATATCCCAGGGGGAGAAGAACAAAGAAAAAGCCAAGTTTTCAATAAAAAGAATTTGGGTTACCATCAATGACAAAGGGGGAGATTGTTGGACATTTTGAGTCATTAATTCAAGTTGTCATTGATGTCAAGAAATGAAGTCATCATTAATGTCAAGGAAATTGTCAAGAAACAAAGTTGTCAAGAGTTGTTATTGATCTCCAAAAATAAGCCACTGATGATGTCAAAGGTCAAGAGGAATAAAGCAGAGGTTAAAGGCAAAAGGGCTCCATAATATTTTTAATATTATGTGGAAGCATAAGTTAAAAGGTTTTTCATAAAAACCCAAGGAAGACTATTGCAAAGCTAAAGGAAGGTTTAATATTTATTTAATAAAATATTTAAATTCAAAGTGAATTTAAATTTTATTAATAAATATTATTTATACCAAGGTGTACAATGGAAGATGGTCTTAATAAAACCAAAGGGTTTTAAAGAATTAATTTATAAAATTTAAATTCAAATGAATTTAAATATTTTATAAATTAATAAGCTCCAAAGGAAATTTGAGCGCCGACGTTAAATTCGTGAAGGAAACATCGACGTCATGCATGAAGGAGGGAAATCAATATATATACCAATGCCTAAGAGGTATTTTAATTTATCCTTTTGCTCAGAAAAATAAAGCGTGCAATTGTGTTTATACTCATGTGAAAAAGAGAAAGTGATTTTTGTGATTAGTGCCAGCGAATAGGGTTTAAAGAGGAGCAACGAACAAGACCAAGCGCCAATTGGGCAGCGTGGCCTAGTGGCAAGAGGACGAAAGTTAAAGTGTTGGGCGCTAGGAGACCTGTGTTCGAAACTCGATGGCAACGTTTTGGTGGTTGCATTGGTAATTGAAAGTGCCAAAGGAAGGTGCACATTTTTGTTGTGCTAGGCAAGTGGGGAGACTTTTGGAGCACGCGGTGCTCGTTAGTCCCCAAGTGAGCGCCTAGCTCATGCGGCGGTTGGAGCCATGGCTAGGGCGCTGGTTGAGGCTGCACTGTGAGTTCGAATCCCATCCAAGGCAAGGTAATAATTTTTTGTTTAATATTTTGTGAGTTTCCTAAATTTTGGAGTTAAAAGGGTTGCTTAAAGGATTGTTAGTTGGAAATTAAATTTTGATAAGTTGGAGGAATAAGGTGTTAGTTTATTTTAATAAAGTGGTTGTGTCACATCAAATTGTTTTAAGTTTCAAGAGGATAGAGGGAACTTCTAAGCATTGAGTTATTTTTAAAGAAGAGTGCATTGAATATTATTTTAGTTGGGGAGATCATAAGGTGTAAGTGGTATATTAATTTTTGTAAATGTTGATGAATGATTTCTTAAAGGTGGAGTGATAAGGTGTATATTTGTCTTGATATTTACATTGTATTTTGAGGAAGATTATTATCTAATAATTTCTTTGAGCTTGGCAAAAGAGTGTTTATGGTTGTGGAAGATTTATGAGATTCCTTCATCATCAAGAAAAAGGTATGAGCACATTCTTCCATAGTTAAATTGATTGGTTGGTTTTCTGGAAAATAAGTTTGGAGTGAAAAGGACTTGATTAGGGTTTCCTATTGAATGAGTTGAGTTAATGCTTCAAGGTTTTCTAGAATAAGCATTGTTGTTGAAACCATTGGTAGTGTGAAGAACTTGAACTAAGGATGAGTTCATGTAGAGAAAATTTTTTTTAACTGTGGGGGGGGGGGGGTTTTGTAATATTGTTTTATAAGCATTGTTTTTGAAGTGAGTTGTTGAGCAAAGAACTTGAACTAGAGTTTGAAAAGAACATGAGTATCATTGTTATGTGAGATTTGATGTTGAGCATTGTTGGAAATATTTTGAGTTGAGTGATCATATGCTTGGACTAGGGTTTGTGAGCAAGGGTTGTTTCATTGAGTGTTTTTTTGAGTAGAGTTGGTTGAACCTAGTCAAGTGGGTATGTGAAGTGATTGTTCAAGTTCCATAAAACAAACTATTCTATATTCTGAATTGAGTTGAGAAAGTGATTGAGCATTGAGTTGAATTTGAAGCATATTGAGTCTCTAACAATTCTCCTTATGTTTCTAAGAGAGTGATTGAAATAAATTGAGCATTGTGATTAGTATAGAGCATATTGAGTCTCTAACAATTCTCTTTATGTTTCTATGAGATTGGACAAGTTCTATGTGGACTTGTTGAGCTGATTTGAGGTAAGTCTTTGAGAAGACTTGTGGACAAATTTGGTGTGAGATTTTGTGGAAGCTTACAATACAGATATTGAGTAGATTTGGATAAGTTCTATGTGGACTTATTTTAATTTATTGTTGAGTAGATTTGGACAAGTTTTGTGTGGACTTGTTGAGTAGATTTGAGCAAGTTTTATGTGGACTTGTTGAGCATATTTGAGAAAGTTCTATAGAGGACTTGTAGAGAAAATTTGAGCAAGTTCTATGTGGACTTGTTGAGTATATTTGTGCTAGACTGAAGGACTGTGTTTAGTGGAGATTTGAGAGTAAAGTTTGGTGTAGATTTGAGGATAGGTTTGTGCCAGACCTAGAGATAGAGATAGAGTAGATTTGTGGTAGATCAAAGGACTATGTTTAGTGTAGATTTGAGACAGAGCTTTGGAGGTGATAGAGTAGAGAGGACAGTAGTCTCTAATGGATAGAGATCCATTAGCTAGGGTAGTGAGGATAGGTATTCTGAGTGGGGACAAGAGTCTTCAGTGGAGAGAGATCCACAAGCCAGTGTAGTGGAGGCAGTAGTCTTCTAGAGGATCACCAACCAGAGCAGAGGAGAAGGAGTTCTATTATGGATAGAGATCCATGAACTTGATTTAGGGGATTGGTGTCTCCTTTGGACAGAGGTCCATAAACATTGTAATAGGGAAAGGATTCCCAAGAGATTGATTGAGGAAATTTTAGTGAAATATTTTCTCCATGGAGTAGCCCACATTGGGTGAACCACGTAAATTATAGTGTCTCTATTTTATGTGGTGATTTGTGCATTGCTTTGATTACTGTTATTGAAATTGCTATCTATACATTGCATAATATTATTTGGGAAAGAAAAGTAAAAAGTGGTCTTATACTGTTCACCCCCCTCTTAGTATAAGCTTGTGTTCTTCAATTGGTATCAGAGTGGGTTCCTTCAGAAGAGTTTAACAGCTTGAAGGAAAAGCTAACAAGAACACAATGGATTCTAAGAATGTGTCCTCAGATAATTCAGCACCAATATTTTATGGAAGTGACTATATGTATTGGAGTATGAGAATGAAGATCTACCTGATGGCACTTGGCAATGAAATTTGGGAAGTAGTTGAATTTGGATATGATCCCTTAATTAATCCTCCTATAGATAAGGAAGGTAAGCTCCTACAACATTACAATTCAAAAGCAATGAATGCACTTTTGAGAGGTTTGCATAGAACAGAGTCTATGAAAGTTATGCATTGTCAAACTGCTAAAGACATGTGGGATAAATTGCAAAATATATATGAAGGAGATAAATGTGTCAAGAAAGCAAAGATGCGAAATCTCAAAGGACAATTTGAAGAGTTAAGAATGAAGGATGAGGAAAATATTAGTACTTATCTACTTCGAATTGATGAGGTTGTTAATGCTATGCAAGGACTTGGAATGAAGATTGATGAATCAGATGTTTGTGATAAAGTTTTGAGAACTCTTCCAAAAAGATTCAAGTGAAAAGGTTTCTTCTATAGAAGTGTCAATGGATGGTGATACTTTATAAAGAGATAAGTTGCTTGGTATTCTTACAGCACATGAGATAAGAACAAAAGATCCTATTCCCCAGAAGGAAGCAACATTCAAAGCAATCAAGAAGACTAAGGGTAAGAAGTCAGAATCAAGCAATGAGTCATCCAGTGATGAAGAAGCAAATTATGGCAGAAGGAATAAGGATTCAAGAAGATCTAGAGATACAAGGTCTGTTAAATGTTTCAATTGTGGAAGGTATGGTCATTATGCAATTGACTGTCAAGAAGCTAAGAATAACAATGATGAAGAGAAACAGGATCACAAGAACAGGGAATCAGAAATACATAGGCACCAAAAGAAAAGCAAGGATGGACAAAACAGACAAGGAAAGAAGTTCTTCCAAAGGCAAAATAGGAGCTACTATGCGGATAATGCAAGTAAGTACTCAAGTGATAGTGATGCTAGTTTTTCAGATAATGATAGAGATGAAGTCCTATTTATGATTGAAGAAAAAGAACAAGTTAAGAAAAGGACTCTAGTAATTCTCAAGTGTTTTAGATGTGGTAACTTTGGACATCTTGAAGATGATTGTACAAGGGATGGCTATAGTTTCAGTGATGATGAATATGAGGATGCACTTGAAGGACCAGATGAAAACCTTCTAATGGCATTAGAAGAAGGAGTAGGTGATCCTATAGAAGACAAGCCAACAAAAAATAAATATGTGGACAAAGGTAAACAAATAGAGGAATATTCAGAAGAAAGATGGATATGATCTCAAAGGAGAACTTATTTATGCCCTTGACATAGTAAAGAAGGTAAGAAAGCAACACTCTAAACTTGAAATTTAGTTTCAAGAATGTGATGAAGAGAGAAGATTGCTTATAGAGGATTTAGAAAAATCAAAGGCTAAGGCAAAAAGGTTCAAGGATAAGTTAGAAGCAAAGATCTTAGAATGTGAAAAGTTAACACAAGAAGTGGCACTACTAAGAGAAGATTTAGAAGACTCCAAAGTCAAGCTAAAAGGGTTCAAAAATAGCTCAAAGAACTTAGATAAGTTCATCAAGATACAAAATCCTACATCAAGAAAAACAGGTCTTGGATTTGGACAGGATCAAAAGGAATGGGAAGGAGAGTCAACCTCAAGTTTTGGAGGAGAAGAAACTTTAGATGAAGATACTTCAGAAGAAGAAAGTGTAAAATAAAGTGAGACATCTGAGGATGAGTTGGACAATAGAGAGTTCAACAAGAATAGGAACAATGCACAAAGAAGATACAGATGGAACAACAATCATAATAGGTCAAGAGAGACTAGGAGACCAATGAGGTCAAGGCAAGGAGGCTTCAATGGAAGATGCTTTTCATGTCACAAGTTTGGGCACATGGCTTCATAGTGCAGGACACAGGAAAGATAGGAATATGGGAACAAACAACTTTTCCATGGGTATTGCTACTCATGTAATTAGTTTGGTCACAAGGCAATGAATTGTAGGGTTCATGATAGAAGAGGATATGGCTTCACTAGGAGAAATCCTAAGACATTTGCACCTCCAAGGAATAATAACATTAAGTGTTACAAGTGCAATAATGATGGTCACACAGCAAAGTGGTGTAGAGCAGACATTCCAGAATCAAGCATGAACAGGAATAGGAACATGGATATGAACAGGAACAGGATATGAATAGGAACAAGAACAGGAACATGGATATGAACAGGAATAGGAACAGGAACATGGATATGAATAGGAAAAGGAATAGGAACATGGATATGAATAGGAATAGGGATAGGAATGTAGACATGGATAAGAACATGGACATGGAAAGAAACAATTAGAGGAATCAGAAGGATCAAAGGATAAGAAGGAAGATAAAGGTAAAGAACAATGCTTTCTGGGAGTAGAAATACTCCCACCCCAGAATTAACCACCTCAAGAGAAGGTGGGGGAGGGGCTAAGCTAAGAGGCTCATTCTTAGCCCCGAGCCCCAAAGGTGACCCTTTGCCATTGATGTCAAAGGGGAGAGATTTGAGTAAGGGGGAGAGATTTGGTATTTGAGAGAGCATTGAGCCAAGGGGAAGCAATATCCCAGGGGGAGAAGAACAAAGAAAAAGCTATGTTTTCAATAAAAAGAATTTGGGTTACCATCAATGACAAAGGGGGAGATTGTTGGACATTTTGAGTCATTAAGTCAAGTTGTCATTGATGTCAAGAAATGAAGTCATCATTAATGTCAAGGAAATTGTCAAGAAACAAAGTTGTCAAGAGTTGTTATTGATCTCCAAAAATAAGCCATTGATGATGTCAAAGGTCAAGAGGAATAAAGTAGAGGTTAAAGGCAAAAGGGCTCCATAATATTTTTAATATTATGTGGAAGCATAAGTTAAAAGGTTTTTCATAAAAACCCAAGGAAGACTATTGCAAAGCTAAAGGAAGGTTTAATATTTATTTAATAAAATATTTAAATTCAAAGTGAATTTAAATTTTATTAATAAATATTATTTATAACAAGGTGTACAATGGAAGATGGTCTTAATAAAACCAAAGGGTTTTAAAGAATTAATTTATAAAATTTAAATTCAAATGAATTTAAATATTTTATAAATTAATAAGCTCCAAAGGAAATTCGAGCATCGACGTCATGCATGAAGGAGGGAAATCGATATATATACCAATGCCTAAGAGGCATTTTAATTTATCCTTTTTCTCGAAAAATAAAGTGTGCAATTGTGTTGATACTTGTGCAAAAAAGAGAAAGTATTTTTTGTGATTAGCGCCAACAAATAGGGTTTAAAGAGGAGCAACGAACAAGACCAAGCACCAACTAGGCAGCGTGGCCTAGTGGCAAGAGGAGGACAATTAAAGTGTTGGGTGCTAGGAGACCTGCATTCGAAACTCGACGACAACGTTTTGGTGGTTGCATTGGTAATTGAAAGCACCAAAGGAAGGTGCATGTTTTTGTTGTGCTAGGCAAGTGGGGAGACTTTTGGAGCACGCGGTGCTCGTTAGTCCCCAAGCGAGCGCCTAGCTCGCACGGTGGTTGGAGCCATGGCTAGGGTGCTGGTTGAGGCTGCGTTGTGAGTTCGAATCCCATCCAAGGCAAGGTAATAAATTTTTGTTTAATATTTTGTGAGTTGCCTAAAGTTTGGAGTTAAAAGGGTTGCTTAAAGGATTGTTAGTTGGAAATTAATTTTTGATAAGTTGGAGGAATAAGGTGTTAGTTTATTTTAATAAAGTGGTTGTGTCACATCAAATTATTTTAAGTTTCAAGAGGATAGAGGGAACTTCTAAGAATTGAGTTATTTTTAAAGAAGAGTGCATTGAATATTATTTTAGTTGGGGAGATCATAAGGTGTAAGTGGTATATTAATTTTTGTAAATGTTGATGAATGATTTCTTAAAGGTGGAGTGATAAGGTGTATATTTGTCTTGTAGCACAGGGGTGGAGTATTCCTAGTGGGGAGGTATTTTCTAGAGCTAAGAATGATCAATAGGTTAAACCCAACTCACTTACCAAATCGTACGGTCATATGCTCACTCGAACTACCCTTGTACGAACTATATTCACCTTGTACGGTCATCAATGCCTACACTGTACGATCTCAAATCGTACAGTGTCAAATATGGTATGATATTGCACACAGAAAAACTGACGGATTCAGTTTTGGAGGCTGTCGTACACAGTTTTGTAATCGATCAAGTCGATTCCCCAAAACTGCCAAATCGGGTAAGTTTCTATCGATCGCCTGTTTTACCAAATCGGGTAAAAATGCTTTGTACGATTTGTAAGGAAAATGATGTACGATTTGTACGAACTAACGACACAGCATGATGCTAATCTAGATGTTCCATTGCTCCAATCTCTCTCTGGGATGTTTTGTAAGGGTTTGATAGACCAATCAATGCAATCTCCGTAATAGGCAAAACATCTTAACCGAGCTTGTTGAGAGATCCTATGTGTCTGATTACGTCCAAAAATCATACAACGTCACTCAATACATCTTCCTTGATGCTTCCATGCTTCTATATCATTCTCCAGAGTTCACCAGTACCAGATTCTACCACAGGGTTGCAACCATGCATAAAACTAATCTATAACAATTAATAGAAAACACAAACACATCATATTCATCCACAAGTCATTGTTCATCATTACCAGGATCATACACAGTCATCCACAACCATCATTATGCTCATTGATGTCTATGGATTCGATTACAGTGTGGAAAAATATATCAATGTAATTGTAATAACTCAGAGAATCAACAACTACAAATACTATCTCTTAACTCTAGCAACCAGACCTATAATTTTGAAAATGGGGCCTTATATAACGTTGCCCAGGCCATTCCAAAGTGGTTCTTAAGACAATCCATTATTTACAACTACCCATATACAACTGAATACATTAAATTGGCTTTTTACTAAGTTTAACACCTTAGTTAGCAAATCTATGCATCATTTCACTTTGAAATTACATTTCCCTTGCATTTGGATGAATTTTGGTGCACCTTGTATGATTTGCTATTGCCTTATATGATTTGCCATTCCAGTTGTATGGTTTTCTCCCTATTATATGATTTACAAAACTTGAGCAAACTATCATTTGTGTCAAAACTATCAAAATTGAGCAAATCCTTTTAATCACTTCTTCTTCTAGGAGGTGGATTTGCTGCCTACATCTGCCCTCCCATTTACTTTGGTTGGTGTCCTCATCAACTCATTCTACTTCTTCCACCATGCTTCATGTTCTACCATGACAACCCTCTAATCCTACTCCGGGCCCTTTTTGGGAATCTTCAATTGAGCTTGCTTCTCTAGGACCATCTCATTCAATCATTTATTGTCCTTCATCAGCTCCTCTATCTTCTTGGCTTGTGTAGCCATTTTCTCACTCTTTTCGGCCAACTGAGTTATCATCTGCTCATATTTTGCTTTGAGTTGTGCCTCCAACTCCTTAATTTTATCCTCTACCATCTATGAGATCTATCACTTCTCTTCTTCAAGCATGCTGATTCTAGCTTCAGACTCAATCCTGAGGCCTGACAGATCATCCTCTAACTTCTTTATTTTCTCTTCTACCATAGTTCTGCTATTCTGTAGTTCTTCTTCCATTACGGCCAATTCCTTTTGAGTGGCTATAGTTTCCTCCTTTTATACCTCCTTGAGCTGATGGATTTGTTCCAATCCAATGCTCAACCACTCAATCCAGTGTGTTAGGAAGTTCAACTTCCTTAGGGTGATGGCCACTCCAGTAGCAACCCTCCTGTATTCCAACTCTATCATATTTGTAGGACAGGTCGGATGGTTGACTCTATCCAAGTATACCCTTGGATCTTTCCTGTAGTTCGTGACCACCCCTTCTGGCAAGTCTTCTCTTCCCAACATTGTTGTTACCTCTTCCTTGGGTAACCCCCATGGATGTTGTGCATGAATGTCTACTATCTTCCTTGTACGCTCTGCACTACTCACCCATTCTATAATCTTTTCCAATTCGAGAGACACCTGTTCTTCCCACAACTTCAATTCTCCCACATGGCCGATGCAAAATTCCAATTTGGCACTATTAATCACATGGCCTAACTGAGAAAATAAGTGTTCCACCTTATCTTCTACTCCACGTGCCTCCTCTTCAGTTGTAATTCTATGAAACCATGGTATTTCCAGAAGATAACTGGATTGCATTCCTCACAGTTCTTCTTCTGTAGGAGTTCTAACATCTTCCTCCTCCATAAGGTGGCTAGAGCTTCCCCGAGCTCCTGAAGTGCTCTCACTATATCTATTTTCTCCCGAGGTGGAGATTGTTTTACCATTTTCTCCTCCTCACTATCTTCAATATTTACAATCTCCTCCTGAGATTGCTACTCAATTTGTTCTTGGGCCTTTTCTGATTCTCCTGAGCCCACCTATTGCTCTTCAGTGTTCTCCTAGGCCACTTCTTGCTCACTACTACCCACATTTTGTTCCCCTATCACTTCTTCTAGAATTTTTGTATATTCAGTGTCGTGACTTTCTCAGCAACAAATTCCTCTTTTTCTTGTGATGCTTCCATATTCTCCGGTGCATCCTTCTTACTTGAGCTTCCTATTACAAATTTGTAATGAGGCTTCTTCTTGGGCTCTCTCTACGGTGTTTATTCTTGTTTCTGCATTTTCCTGGGTAGTGGCTACTCCATCTTGCCCTACCTCAATTCCCTTAAAAAAATTAGAGGCATTCATCTTCTCAAACTATGAAAAGATCTCCGAGGATTTTACTATTCTCTCTACCTCTATCCAATACAATTCATCCAGTTCCATCGCTTCTGAGTTTGACTATTCTTTCTCCTATACTTCTAGAACTAGTTTACTCACCATTCTTTCTCTCTGCCTTCTCATCCTTATTTGTATGGGGCTCTCTTGCCACTTCTCCCTTTCTTGGATGAGTGGTTGCTCCTACTGCCATTGTGTTGGTGCTTGTTCTAGCTCCTCTTCCAGCCATCTAGGCCTTTTTCGCCTATGATGCACATCAACATCCTCCTTCAGAGTGGTCTCTTCTTGAGCTTCTCTAATATGTCACTCACTCCTTGTTTGAGGTCTCTCCAGAGTCACTTTTGATATCGGTACTGACTTCACCCACATCAATATTATTGATTGATCTGGTCTGATTTCTCGGGGTGGCATCAATCCCAAAAATTGCATCCTTGCTTCCATGACCACATTCAATAACAATCCAATAGCATGGAAAGTCATCCCAAAATTCTTTGGTCTCTTTGTCAGTGCCTCATGCATTCTCCTTTCTAGAAAGGTACCCCAATCATACTGGATCCCCTTGGTAATACCTTCCACATATTGTGCCATCCACATTGGCATTTATGTGGCCCTTATATCTCCTAACAGTTGAGCCATGATTGTATTCATTGCACATGCCCAATGTTCTCCTCTCAACTAGCTCTATTTTATTCCACGTGTTCCTGCACCTGAAATCTTTGCTTCCATCAATGATTTGATAGTGGTCATGGCAGTGACGAGGTGGTATGCCTCTATTGGGTCTACCAATTTTTTCACTATCTCCATACCATCTTCAGAAAGCCAAATGTCTTCCAAAATGTCTCCACCAAAATATCAACTCTCACTGACCTCTTGCCCACATTGACATAGGCAATTCGGGTCGCAAGGTTATATGCCTGAACTATCTACAAGAGATAGTTCTCAAAAAATATTTTATGAAATGGTGGAACTTGTGCGATGATCACCACATGCGCATCCTCGAATGTCTTCCTCCAAGGATGACCCCTATTCTTCTCGTCGTTCCACCATTTCCTGCATGCCTCAGCTCCATGTTGTACAAATGTAATCTTTGTCACTTCCACTTGACATTCTTCTTGTCCACTGCTCAGATGCTCCTCCTACTCTGGCAGATTAATTTCACTTCTTAACTCCCTCCTTGAGGTTCTTTCTTGTGCCATTTCTTCCTCTCGGTGCCTTGGTGGTGTTCTTCTCAGGTTTGCTCACCAATGTCATTGTCCCCTCCATGACCTATATCCTCCTCTCCTCCAAGGATGATTACCATACCTTTCATGGAATTGAGACTATCACCCTTGGTGCTACCATGGGTATGCCTCTCTCTCATGCAATGGACCTGGTGATCTCTCCACCCTATTGGCTGCAATCCACCTTAACCGACATCCAAACTCTTCTGTTGATATCATTCCTTCAACATCTCGCCGATTAGCTTAACCTCCACACCACTTCTTTCTACAATCAAAAATATCTTGAAATCGTACAATCTACTATAAATCATACAATATGCCCTTCTACACTCTCTTGTATGATTTCCCTTCCACCGATCGCTCCTAGATCGTACACTACTCTTTTTTCCTATAGTTCAATCTCCAGCCCATCAGTCTTCAAACTATCATAACTTCTCCAAATCATACAACTGCAACCTGAAATCATATAGGGTGATAGTACTCCATACGATGTTACTTCCTGGCTGCCCCCCTTTAGAATTCGTATGATTCCATACAATTTCGTATGATCTCTTGAAAACTACCAAAAATGGCCTGAAAATCCTCCGAACTGCACTATTCTTCTTGGAAATCATACATGTTGTCCCCAAAATCATACAGTATGACTTTTCCAACCCTAAGTGATGAAAAATTCAAAATTTTTATCTCCTTTGTCGAATCCTTCACCGACCCATTTGTCGGATTGCCCCGATCTACTATTTTAGTGCTTTTCGGTAGCAATTCTTCAAATCCTTCAACCCTGGCACAATTTATTTCAACTTGATGAATTTTTGGTAGTATTTTTATGGCTGTACAGACTTCATTCACCTTTTCACATATTTCTCAGCTCACTTCTTGCTAGATTCCTCCGAATTTAGGGTTCAAATCTCTAATTTCTATGCAATTTCCACAACCCGTTTACAAATTTCCACTTCCTTTGACTCTAAACAGCAATTTCTCACCCCAAAATCTATACAATGATGTATTCTACCATAATTTGCTATTATTTCTATGACAAATCTGAATTTCCCCCTTTTATGGAGTAAAACCCTAGTTTTCTCTCTCCTAGGTCAATTCTTTGAACATGAAAAGAACTCCTTGGTGCAAATTTTAAAATGGGTCTACAGATTCAGAATGTTGGTGAATATTTATTGCCCATGTAGTCTTCATCCTTCAGTTGCATGCTTTCCACCTTCAATCTCCTAAAAAAATTGAATTCTGCTTGTATGATTGTGAAATTGTTAATTCTTTTCCATTTAAAGGAATTTTCAAAACCCTAACCAAAACCCTAACCATCAAGAAAATCTAAAATTGCACCACATTGCATGCTTTTTCATCTCCTCCATTAGATGATTTCCAACTCAGTAGTTAGTTTAAAATTTTATCTTTTTCCCCTTCTTTTCCTCCAACCATTGCTTTTTTCCACATGCCCCATTAAATGGGTAGTTGAAAATCGTACGACATGGACCAAATCATACAGTGTACGATCTAAATCGTACAACATGACCTCTTGTATGGTTTCCCATGTCATTTTGTCAATTTCATTTGTACGATCTCTCTATTTTGCAGATTTCCAACTTAATTTTCACTTGTACGATCTAAGCACTTAGAGAAATTTTTAGATTTCTTTCTCTCTGAAGAGGCCGCCATTTCCGGTTTTCAACCTCTTCCTTCCTAATTGCATCCCGAGGGATTTTCACAACTAAGGCACACACATTTTTTTCAATTTTTTTTTTCATCCTAGTCTATTTATACTTACCTTCTAGGTAATCGTACAATGACATTCACTTGTACGATCCCATATGAATCTTGACCTGGAGGTTTGACCATAACATTTTGATTAATGGTATCCTCTTGTACCTCTTGTTCCCTTGCTTGGCTTACCTCTGCCTATGATGTTACTTCCTATTCGACTCTTCCCCTACAATGTGTACAATTTAGGATTGTACAATGGCAAGTTGGAGTCTCCTCACCTGGTGGTCCCACTTCTTGCCTTACAGGTGATTGATCCCATGGTAGTGGTGTCCTTACCACTCTGCTATCATTTGAGTGACTTCTTCACCTATCTCCATGGATCAATTCTTGCTCCAAACTTGGTGATCGAACTCGTTGATGGCCTAAGTTTCTTTCTTCTACAAAGTGTACCCTTCCTCTTCCAGCTAAGTTTCTACCATGTGGGTATCTACCCCATCCACTTCCTCTTGGCATCAGACTTCTCTACTCTATTGGTGATTCCTCCCTTTCTTGGAGTAATCGCCTATTACCCCTCACTCATTGAGGTCCTTGTCTAATTATGGGTGGTTGTTCCCACGTGCATCATCTTACAAGATTTGGTAACATGCCTCTCAATCTTGGTATATCTCATTGGTCCCTTCTCCAGTTCATGCATGCTAAAGGATTATCTCCTAGCCATCTAGGAGTAGGGGGTCAGAACCTTCCTCTTCCTCTACCTCCTCTAAATGTAACATCAGTAGGATTTCAATTATTTTTTGGTCGCCTACCTCCTCCTCTTCCATATTGGAGTCTTAGAGGTCTTCGTCCAATTCCTCCTCTTGTTCCTTGGTTATCAGGAGTAATTTCTACCAACTCAATATTGGCTAGTGGACTTCGATTGGGTGACAACTATTGCAAAGTTCTGATTCTTCTATCAGCATGGACTAAGCGACGTCTCCATATTCTTTCCTCAAAGGATCTCTGGGGAAATGATGCTGCCAATACTTCTCTATATGCATCCAAGAAATCTATCTCTGAGCTAGAGTCAGTTCTACCATCTTCCCTCTATTCTACCCAATCAATTGGCAAATTCATCACTCTCTCCAATCTCCTTACTTCCCTTCTTTGTCTTCTCAGTTCTTGATGAGCTATTGCATAAGCTTGCGTATCAATACGAGATCTATCCCTTTGAATTCTCTCTGATTCCCCTTGTCTCGATGCACTAGTTGGAGGGTCATGATCCCTCTGAGGATTATAAGGATTCTCTGGCTCATCATCATCACTACTATCTATACTAAGCTCTCTTACCAACCATGACATTCCTTCATCACTGGAATTCATCATGTCTAAAGCTTCTACATCTTCATTTGTCCTTGGCTGCTCATTCGGTGGGGGTGGTGAACCTGAGCTTGCACCTTCATTTCCTCCCCCTCTCTTGGAGTTAATCCTTCTATCTCCTCAGATTCATCTTCAACCTCTCATAGGTTGACTTCTCACTATTCATCCAGTCTTCGTATGGTACCATCCAACTCCTGGATGAGTTGTTCCCTCAACCTCGCATTGTGATTCCGCAATGTTTGGTATTCTTCTTGCAATTGCTGAATTTGTATTCTCATCCTCTACTATAATAGCCCAATCTGAGCCAATGGAGAAAGTCCGGCTAGTTCCTCATCTACAGTTTCATCCCTATCATCCTCCAGAATTTCCATTTTGGACATGTCCACTCTATCCTCATTGTGCACTATTAACCCTATCCTCCTTCGTCCTTCTCTCCGAGGTAGTTCTCATGGGTACCTCATGGTCATAGGTCTAGGTAATAGTGCTATCTCCTGATAGCTACTCGATCCTAGAGAAACCCTCTCCTCTTCTTCTCGTATGGTCCCCACTTGCCCTTCTGACATGAACTCGTATCCTTCTTCTTTCACCAGTTCGGGGTGTCAACTCTTGTTGTTCAACTATCAGTTGTGTCTCCTCCCCTTCTGCAAATAGGCATGTGAGTCCCATATCAAGTTCTTCCTATGATGGACCTAGCTCATGGTGAGCCTCATCTTGAGCTTTCGCTCATCTTCATCATTCAATTTCTTCTGAAGCAATGAATAAACATTGTACTTTATAAGGCTTCAACTTTGAGCCATTTATAGTATTGGGTACCTCTATCCCATTCAAGTTCTGTAGCTTGACTACTCCATTATTCATTACTTCGATTACTTTATAAGGACCAAGCCATAACATCTTCAACTTACCTGGCTTGATTTCCCTCTTTCCATTAAACTTTAGAACTAAGTCACCGAGACTAAGTTCCAACTTCCTCAAGTGCTTGTCATGCCACACCTTCCATATTTTTTGAGCTATCTCGATCGCCCATTGTGCCATGACTCTCCTTTCATCTAACTTGGTCAGTGTCATCAGTCATTCCTCCAAACTTTCTTGATCTCCCAAGCGATGCTCTACTATGACTCTCAAACTTGGTATCAAGAATTCGACTAGCACCACGACTTCCTATCCATACATTAGTTGGAAAGGTGTATGTTCTGTTGTTGGTTTAAAAGTTGTTCTATATACCCACAAAATGGATGGTAACCTTTCCTCCCAGTCTGCTCCCTCTATTCCATAGGTTTTATACAGAGTAGATACTAAGACTTTATTTGTCGCTTTCGCCTGCCCGTTTGCTCTGGGGTAGTACGGACTAGACAATGAATGTAAAATCTTGAACTCTGTTGTCAGCATCTTGATAATATCATTAACAAAGTGTCCCCCTTGGTCACTTGTTATTTGTAGTGGAATACCAAATCTTGTGATTACCTGCTCATACAAAAATCTCATTGTACTTTTGGCCGAATTATCAGGTAATGCCCTTGCTTCAACCCACTTTGTCAGGTATTCTATTGCTACTACGATGTATCTACACTTCCATTTTTGAGATGTTTTTAATGGTCCTACAAAGTCCAATCCCCACCATTCAAACAACTCTTGTGGTTGTGATGGATGTAAGGGCATAAAGTCCCTCCTGACTGGCTTCTCTGCTCTTTGGCAAGTATCGCATGCTTTCACATGCTCCTTTGCATCATTATACAATGTGGGCCACCATAGCCCTACTAGCAATACTTTTCTAGCAGTCGCATCTGGTCCCATATGTCCTCCTGCTAAGCCTATGTGGGCTTCTTTCAATGTCGCCTTGACTTCTTCATCCATTACACATCTCCGTAAGATACCATCACTTCCCATTTTATATAGTAATCCTGCTATTATCTGGAAAGGTGTTGACTTCATTATTATTTTCTTCTTTTTGGTTGTTGTCATCTCTTGTGGCAACTCACCTGTGGATAGATATTGGCCAACCAACTTGTACCATGATGGAACAACATCGATGGTGAATAATTGTGCATCTAGAAATTCATCAAGAACTCCTGTTCCTGTAGGCTCCCTCGATCGTATCCGAGACAACTGGTCTACAATTACATGCTTCTTACCAGGTCTCACCACTACTCGAAATACGAACTCCTGAAGGGTGATGAGCCACCTGCTGACTCATCCTTGGATCACCGGTTTGTTTATCAAGTACAACAGTGCTTGGTGATCGACATAGAAAGCAAAGGGATTTTCTAGTAGGTAATGCCTAAAATTTTGAATGACATATACCATTCCCAAAGCTTCCCTTTCTATTGTACTATAGTTCCTCTCTAGCCTTGACAAAAGGTGACTAGCAAAGAAAATAGGTTGATCTAGCTTAAACTATCCTTCTTGTGCTAAAGCACATCCAATTGCAAAATTTGAAGCATCAACATGGACATGGAATTCCTTATCCCAATTAGGAAACACCAAAATTGGGCTACTCACTAACTTAGCCTTTAACTCCTCGAAGGCTCCTTGATGTTCCTCTATCCATCTGAATGGAATATTATTTTTTGTTAAGGAATCTAATGGGTAGGATACATGTGCATAATTCCTGATAAACCTTCGGTAGTATCCTATCGAACCAAGGAAGGTCTTAAGTGAACTCACATCAAATGGTTCTTCCATGTGTAATATCACTCGAATCTTATCAAGATCTATCTTCAATCCTTCACTGCACACAATGTGTCCTAACAATTTCCCATATGGTACCATCAAAAAATATTTCCCTGGGTTTAATGATATCTGTGCATTTTTGCACCTACTCATACATTCACTAAGGGTAGGAAGATGATCCTTGATCTTCCCATAAATGGACCAATCATCCAAAAATGCTTTGAAGTTCCCCATTGCTAGCTGATCAAATATATACAGTATGATGCATTGAAATGTAGTTGGGGCATTACAGAGCCCAAATGGCATTCGGTTATATGCATAGATGCCATTCTCCACAATAAATGTGGTCTTCAACTTATCCTCCTCGATGATGCTGATTTGATTGTATCCCGAGAATCCATCCAAAAATGAATAGATCTCATGTCCTGCAACTTCTTCCAAGATAGAATCTGTGAAGGGAATGGGAAAGGGATCCTTAATAGTTACAACGTTTAGACTCCTAAAGTCCACGCATATTCTGATCTTGTCCACTTCCTTCTTCAAGGTGATCACTATAGGTGAAACCCATTCACTGTTTGTCACCCTGAATATAATCCCTGCTTCTAGCATCTTTTCTATCTCCGCATTCACTAATGCAACATACTTTGGGTTCATTCTATATGGTCTCCTCCTTACTGGTTGAGCACCAGGCATTAGTGTAATCTTGTGGACACATAGTTCTGGTGGAATTCCTTTCAGGTCCTTATATGTCCATGCGAAGACATCCTTGTATTCCAAGAATATCTTAAAAGTTGTTGCCTTCAATACCGGATTCCAATCATCACCGTAGTGAATCAACCTAGGTTCCTCCTCCATTCCTAGATTGATGTCTACTATCCGAGGTCCCTCATATTTGATATTTTTTGGTTCACTCGTAGCTTTCTCTACGTTCTCGGGGTGTGTCGGTCTTGTATCAATCTCTACATCTCCTACTGTATACTCTGCAAAGCTTTTTGGAAATGTCCATTTCTCTTCTACTTCCTTCTTAGGTTCTTTACTAACCTTAGGTTTGTCTTGTTTTTCCTTGATCTCCTCTGATTCAATATAGAGGTAGTTGGGCTGAAATATTTTGTACTCCTCCATTTTCCAATGAAGAAGTCCACTATCAGATCGAGCTTCATCTTCGCTACATTCATCTAGGTACAACATTCCTTCCCCATCAGGTTCATGCCCTTCATATTCTGAGGAATTTTTTGATTCATCGATTGTAGCTATATCTTCACTAACTCTTTGATTAGCTAAATTAATCATGTATTTATGTTGTCCCTTCTTAAAAGTGATCTGATTCTTTCCCCAATTGTGATTAACTTTGGCTACTCATAGCCAACCTCTCCCCAAGAGAGCATCGTATGCAGGTTTCTGCATTGTAATCACAATGAAATCCAAGACAAATTCTTGTTCAGCTATCATTACTTGTTGTGTTGTTAAGACTCCTTTTGTCTCAATGCCATTCTGGTCAGCACCATATAATCGGAAGCTCGATGCCCATAGGGATGGAGCGCCTAGTTCTAGCCAAGTTCTCTCAGGTAGCACATTGATGTTGGATCCTCCATCCATGATAACTTGTGTCAATTTGTGTCCTAAGATCTCCATATGTAGTAATGCAGGTTTCTTTCCTACATCAATCATCAATACAGTTGGATCCATAAATTGATCTTTCTGCTCTTCTTCCTGAATTGGTTGGCTCTGTACTCCCATCACCTTCTGTGGCTGCAATTCTTCCACCATTGCCTTCTGTAATGTTGGAATAGCTTCTAAGAGGTTGGATACTTTAATTTCCACCATGGTATCCAAAACCTGTGCTGCCAGATTTTGCACAACTACCTCCTGATCCGATGGTTTTCTTAATTCCTTATCTGCTCTCGATTCTACTGGTTTAATCTTCTCAGCTTCCTCTTGCAATATTTTCTTTGTTGCTTGCCAACATTGCTTTTCTTTTGTTGGCTCAGGATACTTATCCTTCTTAGCCTGATTTCTCATCATGGCTAAAACTTCCTAGGTTTCCTCCTTAACTTGAGGAACTTCAATGTCCAAATAACTAACGTTCTATGGGTTACTCGAACTCACCTACTTTGGACAATTATCTTCTTTGTGGTTCCCCGGACCACACCATCTACACATGTGTGTAGTGTTTGTTTGTGGTGTCTCTTGCCTCTGAGGTGCAGGATAATTTTTTGCAAAATGCCCCCATTCCTAGAAATTGTGACATTGTATGATCGGTCTTCCTTTCGAATCATACTGTAAATGACTTTGTCCTCCTTGTTGATTACCCTGGTTCGATCTTCCACCTCGTCTGTTATTTCTATAACCGCCACTTGTTGCTTGTTGCCCATTTCCTTGGGTCTTCGGTTTCTCTTCCTAGTCCTGGATTGACAATACTTGTGGGTGTATTCTTGCATTATATGGACATAGTGTTACCTCATGCCCCATCACATTACAAATATGACAATAGTCATTCCTTGGACATTTCATATTTGTATGTCCCTCCATTTTGCATTTCATGCACCATATGTCATTTCTCTCAGGTTTGACCTTTTGTTCTTTCATGAATTTATCAAACTCCTTATGAAATGATGCTACCATCCTCTGTATAGTGTCATCTTCTTCACTATCTGATTCCTTCGACTTGGGATGAGATAGAATTCCTGTATACATTTATTTTGATTCACTTTCAAAATTATTTGCATGTTTGAGTGCTTCTTCATACATTTTTGATGGTACTACCTTCATATTTTTCTTATATTTTGGGAGTAATCCATCTATGAACCACCATTTTACTAGAACATCTACCAATGGCATCTGCATCTTATCGACTAATTGCTTTAGTCTACGGTTATAGGATTTCACATCCTCATCAACTTTTTGCTTCGTCACGCAAAGTTTCATAACAATGTCTCCATCATCCTTTAAAGGTCAAAATTCTTCGATGAATTTCTCCTTTATCTAATTCCAAGTCTGAAAATCTACATTATTTTCTCTCTTCAAATACCAATCAATTGCCAATCCTCTCAAGGTAGTAGGAAATAGGATTACCCAATCCTTAGGTCTATCTACACCATTTTCTCTCCAAATGGTTATGCAAGTCCCTATATGCCATGTGGGGTCTTCCTTACCCTCACCTAAAAATGGTGGACATCTTTGTTTGGCTGCCCTGTTAGCCATCTTAGGAGAGTCATCACTATCACTTGAGGTATCCTTTGGAATATCTATCTAATTCCTCCTTGGGGGTGTCTTACTCCCATTGTCATCAGAAGTATCAATTCGAGGTATCTTGTTTTGTCCCACCACTCGGTGACCAAATTCTCGTGCGTCTTCACCTTGTGACCTCCTTCACTGATGTGAGGGAGGTGGTCCTGGTCTGTCCTCCTGAGACCTCGCACCCTATTGCTCTGGTGCCTGACTCCCATCCTTCGCACTCTCTGGAAACTCTTCTATCACTTTCTTAGGTGTCACCATCCACTCTCCATCATCTTGCACTTTTTCTTTGTCAACCCTTGCCTCTACGCTTGGTGGTTCTATTTCCTCGACTTCTGTCTCTATCAACAATGCCTCAAAGTCTCCTTCTTCGGATGTCCAAACTTGCTCTATCTCTGGTTCTTGAGTACTACGGTCTGAGTTACTTGTGTTTTCTCTTTGAGAAATCCTCATGCTCCTTCTTACTAGGATGTTATCTCCTAGTTCCCATCTCCCATGGTTTCGTGCACTGGTGTCCATCATAAAAAATCACCTCCAGTCTCAGTATTCAACTTCATCAAATTTGACCCATTTTAACAAAAAATGCCAGATTCGATAAGGCAACGGTGCCAAATGTAGCATAAGGGTGGAGTATTCCTAGTGGGGAGGTATTTTCTAGAGCTAAGAATGATCAATAGGTTAAACCCAACTCACTTACCAAATCGTACGGTCATATGCTCACTCGAACTACCCTTGTACGAACTATATTCACCTTGTACGGTCATCAATGCCTACACTATACGATCTCAAATCATACAGTGTCGAATATGGTATGATATTGCACACATAAAAACTGACGGATTCAGTTTTGGAGGCTATCGTACACATTTTTGTAATCGATCAAGTCGATTCCCCAAAACTGCCAAATCGGGTAAGTTTCTATCGATCGCCTGTTTTACCAAATCGGGTAAAAATGCTTTGTACGATTTGTAAGGAAAATGGTGTATGATTTGTATGAACTAATGACACAGCATGATGCTAATCTAGATGTTCCATTGCTCCAATATCTCTCTGGGATGTTTTGTAAGGGTTTGATAGACCAATCAATGCAATCTCCGCAATAGGCAAAACAACTTAATCGACTTGTTGAGAGATCCTATGTGTCTGATTACGTCCAAAAATCATACAACATCATTCAATACATCTTCCTTGCTGCTACCATGCTTCTAGATCATTCTCCAGAGTTCACCAGTACCAAATTCTACCACAGGGTTGCAACAATGCATAAAACTAATCTATAACAATTAATAGAAAACACAAACACATCATATTCATCCACAAATCATTGTTCATCATTACCAGGATCATACACAGTCATCCACAACCATCATTATGCTCATTGATTATTGGCAATTTTTGGTACCTTGGGTACATTGCATTTGCTCAAGTGAATAAGTTGTCATTGATGTCAAGAAGCTTTTGAAGGAATTTGGGTTGATGTAAAATAATATGTTTTGATGAAGGTTTCGACATGACAGGTTCAAAAGAAAGCAAGTTAGAAAAGTGTCGCGATATCGCAACATGTCGCAGTTTTGTGACTCAAAGAGGAGAGAGAATTTTTGAGTTATAAATGTCACGATTTCACGACATATTGCTAGGAAGGTTGAACGGATGAAAAAGTGTTGCGATTTCGTGACATAATGCAGGAGAGAGAGTCCGAAAGAAAAAGTGTCATGATTTCGTGACATAATGCAGGAGAGAGAGTCCAGGAGAAAAAGTGTCGCGATATCGCGACATGTCGAGTTTTTGCGACCTGAAGAAAAGAAAAGCGCTAAGGAGAAAAAGTGTCACGATTTCGCGACAAGTCAGAAGACAAAGTGAAAGCAAGGTAAAGTGTCACGATTTCATGACATGCTGCAGAAGAGCTAGAGTCCAGTGTGAACTGTTGTGATTTCGCGACGAGTTCGAGGAGAGAGAAAGCAAAATGAAAAGTGTCACGATTTTGCGACATGCAACAAAGGAAAGTGTTCCAAGTGGGAACTGTCACGATTTTGTGACATGCAGCAAAGGAAAGTGTTCCAAGTGAGAACTGTCATGATTTCGTGACATGCAACAGAGAAAAGAGTTCGAAGTGAGAAGTGTCATGATTTCGGGACAGGTTGAAGATAAAGCTTACGGTTGAAGAATGTTTCACAATTTCACAACAAAAACAGAAAGCAAGTCTTCAACTGGAGAAGAGTCATGATTTCATGACAGAAGCAAATCAAAAGAGCATGGAAGAAGAAGCATCGTGATTTCATGACAATTTCGAGAAGGAAGAGCTTAAAGGCGAAAGTGTCGTGATTTTGTGACATGTTTCATTTTCGCTAGTGCAAGCAGAAAAGAGTGCAAGGAAGCATAAGTGTCACGATTTCACGATAGAAACTGAAAGCAAATATTCTATAGGAGAAGTGTCACGATTTTGCAACAAAAGCAGAAAGGAGGTCGACGAAGGGAGAAGTGTCACGATATCGTGACAAAAGCAAAGTTGAGGCTGACAAAGATAGAAGTGTTGTGATATCGCGACAGGAGCTTAGTTGAAGTCAACAAAGGCTGAAGTGTCACGATATCGTGACAAAAGCCAAAAGGAAGTGTGCGGTTGCAAAAGTGTCACGATATTGTGACATGTAGTTTCGTGGTAGAAGCTACAGAAGAGTTGTAGAAGCAATGAAGCGATAAAGTTAAATGTGAGCCGACGATGTTTAGGATTTTTAGCCGACGTAGTTTAGGGTTTGCAACCGACGTAGTTTAGGGTTGTGCAGTCGACTAAGATCAAAGTTTTGATCTTGAAAGTGTTAGTATAAAAGGAGGGCTATTTGAAGAGTTGAGGGGATATCAAATGTGTGGTTGAAGTGCGAAGTTCGTAGATAGTGGGCAAAGCAAGAAGTTCGATCGCCGAGAGCAGAGTGCAAAATTTGATCATAGTGTACAGAGTGCATTTCGTCGAATCTTCTAAGTGAGAGAGATCGAAAAGGAAGCAGAGTGCGCAAAGACAGTGCTGTTGTATTTGTGCAGAGAGAGCAGAGGATGTAGAGAGCAAATAGGCAAAGACGAACGAGGACATTTGTGCTAGACCAAAGGACTGTGTTTAGTGCAAATTTGAGGACCAGCTTTGGAGGTGATAGAGTTGAGGACAGAGGTCTCTAGCTAGAGCAGGGAGGACAAGTGTCTTCTGTGGATAGAGTTCCATTTTCTAAGGACAGCGGAGGCAGAGGTCTTTTAGAGTATCACCAGCCAGAGTAGAGCTAGGGGATTGGTGTCTCCTGTGGGTTGGTGCCCATGAACTTGAGATTAGGGGATTGGTGTCTCCTTTGGGTTGGTGCCCATAAACACTGTAATCAAGAAAGGTATTCCCAGAATGTGGATTGATAAAATTTAGTGAAAGATTTTATCCGTGGATATAGCTCACATTGAGCGAACCGCGTAAATTAGTGTCTCATGTGTGTGTGATGATTTGTACATTGCTTTGATTTCTACCATTGATATTGTCATTGATATATTGTATAATATTGATTGGGATAAGAAAAGTAAAAAGTGGTCTTATATTGTTCACCCCCCCTCTCAGTATAAGCTTGTGTTCTTCAATTAGTATCAGAGCGGGTCTCTCCAGAAAGATCCTAACAGCTTAGAGAAGGATCTATCAGAGGAACATACAAATTCAAAAAAATATGAAGAGGTTAAGTTCGATCTCAAAGGTGAATTCTTTTGGGCTTTAAGAAAGCTTGAGAAATTCAGTGAAGAGAGTTATGTTCTCAAGCATCAATGTTAGGAAGAAGAGATAGCAAGATCAATCTTCATCCTGAAGAGCGGTGGATTCCAGTTGGTCACAAGAAGAACAATCATCCAAGGCATCAAAATAGGTTACATAATACTTTCCATGGCTATTGTTTTTCCTGCAAGAAATTTGGTCACAAAGCTATGCATTGCAATAAGTCTTTGAATAGCCATAGTAAGGAAAATTTTAACTCTTTTGCACCTCTTATGAATAAAAATGTCATGTGTTACAAGTGTAAGAATTTTGGGCATATAGCAAGGATGTGATGTTTGGATAGATCTAGCCTTGAGTTCACTAAAAAGAGAAATGAGATCAAATCTAAGTCAATGATAGTTCAAACTTCTTTTCATGCTCAAGACAAAGTAGAGAAATGGTATCTTGATAGTGGTTGTTCAAAAAATATGACTGGTGAAAAGGAAAAGTTTTTGGTCTAAAAAAAAACAAACAGAGGAACAATTAGTTTTGGAGATAACAGGTCAGCTAGAATATGTGGTAAAGGGACTCTTAGTTTGGATGGGAAATCCAAAACAAAAAATGTGCTTTATGTAGAAGGCCTAAGACATAATCTTCTAAGTGTGAGTCAACTTTGTGATCAAGGACACATAGTATCTTTATTTTTAGATAGATGTGAGATACATAAAGAAAAAAATAGAAAACTCATTGCTAGTGCTACAAGGACTCCAAACAATCTTTACATGCTAAGTGAGATAAAAAATGAAAAATGTTTTCTAACTCAAGAAGATGAGAGTTGGTTATGGTATAAAAGATTGGGGTATTTGAGATTTGATAATCTTGTCAATATTAGTAACAAGGAAGCAGTTAGAGACTTGCCCAAAATAAAAAGGCCCCATAACATCATTTGCGGTCCTTGTCAACATGGAAAACAGGCCAGAACCAGTTTCAAATCAAAAGGGTATACTTCTTCAAAACCCTTGGATCTTATTCATACTGATTTATGTGGCCCTACCAGAACTCATAGCATTCAGGGAGAAAGCTACTTCATGTTGTTTATAGATGATTATTCTAGAATAAATATTACAATGCATTATTACATTAATACTTCAAAAGTTGTTAATGTCCTTATCATATTTCTAAGGGAGAAAGTACAAGACAAGCAGGTCAAGGTAGAGTATGTGTCTACTAAAGAGCAGATTGCATATATCTTCACCAAACCTCTTCCAAGAGATACGTTTGAGTATCTAAGGGAGAAATTGGGAGTTGTACTCCCACCCCAGAATTAATCACCTCATCAGGAGGTGGGGGAGGGACTAAGCTAAGAGGCTCATTCTTAGTCTCGAGGCCCAAAGGTGACCCTTTGCAATTGATGACAAAGGGGGAGAGATATGAGTAAGGGGGAGAGCTTCAAGTGAAGAGAAAAGCTTCAAGTCAAGGGGAGCAAAATTTCAAAGAAAGATTCTTAGTTGTGGGCACAGTTTCTCAGTTGTTAGCATAGTTGGTTTCATTTTTGGCTCTTGAGACGTGTTTTCAGTAAAGGGTTGCCATCAATGACAAAGGGGGAGATTGTTGAAAATTTTGGGTACCTTGGGTACATTGCATTTGCTCAAGTGAATAAGTTTTCATTGATGTCAAGAAGCTTTTGAAGGAATTTGGTTTGATGTAAAATAATATGTTTTGATGAAGGTTTCGGCATGACAGGTTCGAAAGAAAGCAAGTTAGAAAAGTGTCACGATATCACGACATGTCGTAGTTTCGTGACTCAAAGAGGAGAGAGAATATTCGATTCAGAAATGTCATGATTTCGTGACACTTTTATAACTTGCTTTCTTTCGAACCTGTCATGCCGAAACCTTCATCAAAACATATTATTTTACATCAAACCAAATTCCTTCAAAAGCTTCTTGACATCAATGACAACTTATTCACTTGAGAAAATGCAATGTCCCCAATGTATCTTGATAGTGGTTGTTCAAAACATATGACTGGTGAAAATGAAAAGTTTTTGGTCTTAAAAAAAACAAAGGAACAATTAGTTTTGGAGATAACAGGTCAGCTAAAATCTATGGTAAAGGGACTCTTAGTTTGGATGGGAAATCCAAAATAGAAAATGTGCTTTATGTAGAAGGCCTAAGACATAATCTTCTAAGTGTGAGTCAACTTTGTGATCAAGGACACATAGTATCTTTCTTTTCAGATAGATGTGAGATACGTAAAGAAAAAAATGGAAAACTCATTGCTAGTGCTACAAGGACTCCAAACAATCTTTACATGCTAAGTGAGATAAAAAAGGAAAAGTGTTTTCTAACTCAATAAGATGAGAGTTGGTTATGGCATAAAATATTGGGGCATTTGAGCTTTGATAATCTTGTCAATATTAGTAACAAGGAAGCAATTAGAGACTTGCCCAAAATAAAAAGGCCCCATAACATCATTTGCGGTCCTTGTCAACATGGAAAACAAAACAGAACCAGTTTCAAATCAAAAGGGTATACTTCTTCAAAACCCTTGGATCTTATTCATATTGATTTATGTGGCCCTACCAGAACTCAGAGCATTCAAGGAGAAAGCTACTTCATGTTGTTTATAGATGATTATTCTAGAATAAAGATTACAATGCATTATTACATTAATACTTCAAAAGTTATTAATGTACCCAATCATTATTACTTCATGCTATTTTAACAACAACAATGCTTATGAATTTGATTACAATGTGGAAAATATATCAATGTAATTTGCAATAACTCAGAGAATCAACAACTACAATTACTATCTCTTCACTCTAGCAACCAAACCTATAATTTTGAAAATGGGACCTTATATAATATTTCCTAGGCCATTCCAAAGCTATTCCTGATACAATACATTATTTGCAACTGCCCATATACAACTAAATACATTAAATTGGCTTTTTACTAAGTTTAACACCTTAATTAGCAAATCTATGCATCATTTCACTTTAAAATTACATTTACCTTGCATGTAGGTGAATTTTGGTGCACCCTGTATGATTTTCTATTGTCCTGTACAATTTTACATTCCAGTTGTATGGTTTGCTCCTTATTTTATGATTTATAAAAATTGATCAAACTGTCACTTGTGCCAAAACTATCAAATTTGAGCAAATCCTTTTAATCACTTCTTATTTTGGGAGGTGGATTTGCCACCTATATGTCTTGATATTTACATTGTATTTTAAGGAATATTATTATCTAATAATTTCTTTGAGCTTGGAAAAAGAGTGTTTATGGTTGTGGCATATTTATGAGATTCCTTCATCATCAAGAAAAAGGTATGAGCACATTATTCCATAGTTAAATTGATTGGTTGGTTTTCTAGAAAATAAGTTTAGAGTGAAAAGGAATTGATTAGGGTTTCATATTGAATGAGTTGAGTTAATACTTTAAGGTTTCTTGGAATAAAGAGTTGTTGTTAAAACCTTGTTTTATAAGCATTGTTGTTGAAGTGAGTTGTTGAGCAAAGAACTTGAACTAGAGTTTGAAAAGAACATGAGTATCATTGTTATGTGAGATTTGATGTTGAGCATTGTTGGAAATATTTTGAGTTGAGTGATGATATGCTTGGACTATGGTTTGTGAGCAAGGGTTGTTTCATTGAGTATTTGGTTGAGTAGATTTGGTTGAACCTAGTCAAGTGGGTATGTGAAGTGATTTTTCAAGTTCCATAAAACATACTATTTTATATTCTAAATTGTGTTGAGAAAGTGATTGATTATTGAGTTGAATTTGAAGCATATTAAGTCTCTAACAATTCTCATTATGTTTGTAAGAGAGTGATTGAAATAAATTTTGCATTGTGATTAGTATAGATCATATTGGGTCTCTAACAATTCTCTTTATGTTTCTATGAGATTGTACAAGTTCTGTGTGGACTTGTTGAACTGATTTGAGGTAAGTATTTGAGAAGACTTGTTGATAGATTTGGTGTAACCTTTTGTGGAAGCTTATAATACGGATATTGAACAGATTTGGATAATTTTTGTGTGGACTTATTAAGTAGATTTGGACAAGTTCTATGTGGACTTGTTGAGAATATTTGAGCAAGTTCTAGAGAGGACTTGTAGAACAGATTTGGACAAGTTCTGTATGGGCTTGTTGAGCATATTTGAAAACATTTTGTGTGGACTTGTTGAGCATATTTGGGCAAGTTCTAGAGAGGACTTGTAGAGTAAATTTGAGTAATTTTTGTGTGGACTTGTTGAAAAAATTTGTGCTAGACCGAAGGACTGTGTTTAGTACAATTTTAAGAGTAGATTTTGGTTCATATTTGAGGACAGGTTTGTGCCAGACTAGAGATAGATACAGAGTAAATTTTACTAGATTGAAGGACTATATTTAGTGTAGATTTGAGACAAAGCTTTGGAGGTTGCAAATCAAATAGGATAGTAGTCTCTAATGGATAGATATCCATTATCTAGGGTAGTAAGGATAGGTATTCTGAGTGGTAATAAGAGTCTTCAGTGGAGAGATATCCACAAGCAAGTGCAATGAAGGCAATAGTATTCTAGAGTATCACCAGCCAGAGCAGAGAAGAAGGACTTCTCCTATGGATAAAGATCCATGAACTTGATTTAAGGGATTGGTGTCTCCTATGGACAAAGGTCCATAAACATTGTAATAGGGAAAGGATTACCAAGAGATTGATTGAGGAAATTTTAGTGAAATATTTTCTTCGTGGATTAGCCCACATTGGGTGAACCACGTAAATTATAGTGTCTCTATTTTGTGTGATTATTTGTGCATTGCTTTGACTACTGTTATTGAAATTACTATCTATACATTGCATAATATTGTTTGGAAAATAAAAGTAAAAAGTGGTCTTATATTGTTCACCCCCCTCTTAGTATAAGATTGTGTTCTTCAAAAACAAACACCTATGAATCTACATCATCACATCATCTATATTATCCATCACATCATATATTCCTAAGCATATTTGTCATTGCATATATCATATACACCTAATAAAAAGCTTATATTCACCTATAATCAATCAAAAACATCCTCAACAATGCAATACCATTAATCATGAACATCAAAGTCCCAACATGATAATATATACTTGTATATATATATATACATATATATCATGAATATATCATCATGCATTTATATCCATGCCCATAGGTAACTCCAAAAATACCTACATGCATACACTTTTCTATATAATCATATCATATAAAATTATGGCCCTTAACCACACCCAAATACACTCACTCACTACTACTACCTTCTCATAATATCACCACTCCCCTCCTCTCCATCATGTCTATCATCAATGGTCATATTTTATCCCCTCTATATCCTCTCTCCACTCTATTGTTGTCTCTCATTGTCTCAAGAGGGTCTTGCTATTGATATTTATGATGTGGTAGGAACCTTAAACTGGGGCATAGATGGAATTATTGATGGATTGGTCCTCTAAATCTACCTATATAATGATGTTGAGAGTGATGCAATAGGTAATATTATCTCAACAATTCCTCCTCCAATATACATACCCTATCTTGCTCTTGTAGCCACCCCTCCATAATATGCTCCTTGCTCTGTTGCACCTCTACAATATTTTCTCATAAATATACCATCTTGGACCTACCCTTTACTACTGGATATTGTACCCTCAGTTGCTTCATCTCTTGGTGAAGCCTATCCCTCTCAATATTCAAATTTGCAAGATACTCCTACCACTATACCCTTTCTTTCCAACTATCGCTCTTCCACTCTCTCAGCTAAAAGACAATCCTACTCTACCACCATGACATCCATGTCCTCTTGTAGGTTATCTCATTGTACCTATAGCATAGCCCACTCCTCTTACCATCTCTACCTCTTTACCTTCCACCTGTCCCTCTTTACAATATATGTGGTCTCTCACTCTACCCTACAGGTCTCAAATATTCATACTTGGTCCTCAAACATAGTTGTTTGACTCACAATATCCATCAAGTCCTCCTCATTAAAACTATCATCACTATCTCATTCATTCCCACCCTCCATATCTGTCTTTGGGGTACCTATTACTGTTATCTATGGTGGTCCCACTCCACTATCTAATTGGTGTTGCACATGCTACCTCAATGGTAATTCCTCCTACTCCTCCTCCTATGAATCATCTTTGTCTCCCACTATGCCTACCTCAACATCATCCCTATCTCCTCCTCTAGCCTCACCAACATCTTTGATCGACTATACCTACTACATCATCCATCAGGTATTATAGTCAGGCATAGTGCTAGCATCATCAATATCTACCACTACAATCATCTCATCTACTTTGTGACTCACTGGCTCTACCCATGGCATTGTTTTCATCTCATCCCATCTCCTCCTATACACCATTGATTAATCAAGTACACCTTGTCTAATATTGAATTGCCTCAATACCCATGAGTACTAAAAGTACTCACACTATATACATTGTCTCTTGACCAACCACCTCCCTCATCACACATGAGCTAAATACTATTCATCCTCTCTCCATGTTGATCCCTCTCTCCATGGCCTCCATATCACATCCTCTAGCCTCAACACTGACCACATTGCTTTGTAAAATTCTCCATCCCTTACATACGACCTACTCACTTAGCCCTTCATTTCATACCATAAGCTCATCACATATGGCACCTCCAACCCTATGTCTCTATGTGCATCAAAATTCAAGCCCTGGGGTATGCCCACCCAAAATTTCTCTCAAGTCCAAAATTGAAATAGTAAACTACAACCCAACCTCATTTGCCTTGTCTTCACACCTCATAAAGCTCTTTATAATTTTGGACTAATAAAACTAAGGCCCACATGTACACTAGAGGTCTCTTCACCAAGTCAAGCACTAACCCTAGCAGGTTCCATGGGAACTGTGTGCCTGATGAGTCTGAGAAGATAACATTAAAAATCAATACCATAAAGATCATATATTTAAGTGTGAAGATACCTACCTCATAATGTAGATCATATAGCACTCTGCCATTATTAATCTATATATGATCCCATACCTATCCATACACTCTATCCATCACTGCATCCTTCTACCATGTGTCCATAGCATGGATGGGAATACCCTCAATTGGAACCTAAAATATGTGATACACATCCTTTAAGGTGATCTTCATTTCTCTTATTGACAAGTGAAAAGACCCTATACTAGGATCTCATCTCTCTACTAATATTAATATGTATCAGTGGTCCACATGTATTGGCTTTAATCGGTTCACCCCCTCCAACCCAATATTCCTCAACCATCCCCATTCAATAGGTGTTAGTAATTCTCTCACTTGGTAGAATACTTCCTCATATTTGTGACATGGTCTTAAGCACTGCAGCTACAATTGTCCCACACCCCTTCATCAAATAATCTATCCATCATAAAAAAAAACAAAACAAAAAGGAAATAATAATAAAATAAAATATTTTATGATCTATACAACTATACAAATCCATATAGTCCAGTCATTAGCCCCTTGATGATTGACCTACATGACTACCAGCCCCCTGATGGCCAACCCAAAACATAAAATTTCCAAAAACAAATAACTTGTATATATCCATATAGTCCATATGGATATACAAACTCACCCAATTATCAAATCAAAAGTATTTTGGATACCCATTATCTAGAAAAATCCCAACACAAAAAAATATTCCCATGATAAAAATCACACCACAAAAAAAAAATCCTGAACATCAAAAAACATCATACACTTTCTAGGCTAGCTTAATTAAGTTTATGGTTTCCTTTTCAAATCCTAAAAATAATAAAAATAAAAATAAAAAGCAAACAAAACACTAAACCCTATGGTTCATTTTATCAATAAGTGCAAACCTAACAACACAAGATTCAAACATAGATTTATCCACCCTGCACACCCTCCAACTCTTGCAGTTGCACCACCCATAGTCATATTGCCCTCTCGAATTACCAAATTGCAAGAGTTCCACTTTATAATCTCACTGACACCTCTCTCTCTCTCTCTCTCTCTCTCTCTCTCTCTCTCTCTCTCTCTCTCTCTCTCTCTCTCTCTCTCTTTTATTCCCCATGATGTGTGATGTAAATGAGGGCTCATGCCCTATGACATATTGTTTAATCTAAGGCATGCCTAACCATCTCATATGACCTGGTAACCACCTTGGACAATCACCAGACACTCACAAAATATGACTTGGTAACCACCACACCCCTAATGACCCTCAAATAAAAAAATAAATCCATAGTTACCTCATGTTTCCTACCATATTGTTGTTACCCCATTGAATTTTTATCAAGTGTTTCATTGCTTTCATACATATTTTCCTCCATAAAATCACCACTTGAGGGGGTAGAAATTACCCATAAAATCTTATCCTAAAATTTGTCAAATACCTAAACATTCAATTTTGGAATTACATTTATCCAAGAATCATTGTTGGAAGCCATCATTAGTCCTCCTCTACTAGAGTAAAAACATTACTTATCTTCTCAATTTAAACTCCAACCTAATCAACTTGGTATGCGCCATACATGTGATTGCATGGTTACTCACATATCATGCTTTGACAAGTCGATCGAAGTGTCTGGTCAACAAACCATATTAAATGATCTTATCAATATGATAAAGGTAAAAAAAATCAAGTATATTTATCCATTCCATGATTGGGGCATTCTACAATATCCCTAATTTAAGGAAATTTTACATCTCCCTCCCCAAGCTATCATTGCAGTGCACCAAAATTCATGGTCATACATCAATAATAATCATCATCCTCTATCACCAATCCAACCAATCAATGTCATCTATTTTTCCACTGCATTGTGTTCACATGTATCGTGGTACAAAAAGGAGGAAATGTAGACACCTAAAAAGTTTCAAATTATATTGTTTTAAAAATATTTTAATTATATTTTGTAAATTTCCAAATAACCCCCAAAAATCCTAAAATCCCATCTTTGCACCATAAAACCTTACAAAAATTAAAAATAATTATTCCTAGCCCCCTTTCCCCCACTTAGCACTCTCCTACACTAAGTCCCTAGTCACCATGTGACTTCTCATTCCCCCTATCCTAGATGCATGCCTCACCCTCACCTAACTTACTCCAACTTGCCACATCTCCCTTGATAACTCTAACACCTCACTTGCCACATCCACTCTCACTTATCACATCTCCCTTGATCAATCTAATACCTCATCCTAATAAAACCCACCCTCACTTGTCATATCTTCAACACTTCATACTCTCCATATGACCTAACCAGGCCACTTAACTACCACACCATGTCAAGTCATATTCATCTCACCAGCCCTCCCTACCTTCTAATAAGTCTATAAAAATACCCTTTGATTCTTCTTGAAGGGGATCGAGAAACATACCAAAAGTACTGCTAAAATTCTTGTGAAAGCCCTACTTGCATACATTCAATCCTTTTTGTGATCACCCTCATTGGTATACATAATCAATCATGATGACCATCAAAGGCTTCCACATGCATGCATTTACTTCTAAAGTTGCTCATAGCTGGAAAATCATATCTTCCCAAAATGACTACTAGACATAATTTATAATTTGTTGAATATCTCCAACAAATTTCATCCTGATTTGAGTAGAAAATATCCTAGTTATGACCCCTATGATGACTTGCAGTTGAGGTCTTCACCCCGTGATAACCTATAGTTAGGACCGCCACCCCTTGGCAGTCTCATTCTATAAACTACAACAGTCATAGAATCAAAAATAGTCTGCAACAGATAGTTACAAAAGGTGAGCAAGGTAAATATCTAAGTGTTGTAGCATTTTGCATCATTATTTTTGGTTTTAATTAGGTTTTATGACTTTTGTATTTGCTTACATATTTCCTAGATTTGGGCCTAACCAAGGTAGGCCCATTTTATGCTACTGATACATTTGATTTAATTGTGTGTAGGGTCTATAGGAACACATGCAGTTAGGTTGATCAAGCCTTCAAAAAATATACAAATCCACCCACACTTTGATGTGGTTTGGAAGATGTTTTGGTGCCATTAATTGTATTTTATAAAAATGGTTCTTTTTGCTTTGGAGATCACCAATTGTAAGCCCATTGCAACAATTTGTGAAATATTATAATCATTTGTAACATATTTTGTAAAATATATGCAAATGACACATTTTCCTCTCTACACTAGGAGTTTATTTCCTAATTCTACCATTACACACATTTTGGCAAAGAATACCCTCTTTCTTTCCCTAGTGATATAATATATGGAAAGAAATTGGCCAAAGAAATTGGTTATGCTTTCAAATATTAATTCCTCCTAGAATTATGGAGGTAAGGTAGGTAGCCTTACCCAAATTAGATCCACATCTATATTCATAGTATCTAGATTAAATCTTTATGCCCATTTCTTAAGGTATAGTCTAGATATTCCCATGAACCATGGGCCTCCTAAAAATGCATTAAAGACAATATTCTTTATTAATGAAGAAATCTAGGTAGAATCCTTTTGGAAGGAAGGAAAAATCTGCATGCCCTTTTATTCTCCATTAGTTAGCTACCCTCTTCTTGATATGGTCACTAGTTGGTCTAGAACCTATAATGTTTTCTATCAAGGTATTATTTAGCCCATGATGTGCTCTTTCACAAACTTTAGCTAGTATAGTTAGAACGTTTTCATCTTTATTTGTTTAATTTGAGATAAATAATCATTTTTCTTTATTCTCATCCACTTTTTTCTTTCCCTTCATTTGCTCAATCCAACTTCTATTGTATTTTCTTTCTACATTCAATGTGTTTCTACTTTATTTCAGTGGCTTATGAGACTTTCCCTTTAATAATCTTCCTAGAAAACATTTCATTAGATATTTTAATCCATGTTGATTTTTTGACATTTCTTTTTTTAATCCTCCTCCCCTTATTGGCTTCTTTTGGTTCTTGAATCAATCTCATTATGTGGTGCCTTCTTAGAGTTCAAAAACTTTTATGAAATAAGATTCTTATTTTCCTTTCTATTTTTATCTTTACACTTATTGTTGGATGCTTTCCCATTGATCAGGCCATCTGCATATCGTATTGTATCTTTGTATAAATCGAGTAGATTATTACCTCATGCTTTCACCTCCTAAATATCCCTTTCTTGAATGGAATATTACACCTTGTAGTTTAACCAAATGAATATTGACAAAGCCCATAACATAACCTAGGAGGGTCTAGATTAGATGAACTCTATAACAAAAATCCTTAGTAAAACCTAGAAGGTACCAAATTAGATATGATCTAAAAAAAAAACTATAGCAAAACCCAATAGGGACCATATCAAATGAGCTCTATATTATAATCCCATAGCATAACCTAGGAGGATCCAAATCACATGAGATTTATAACAAAATCCCATAGCTAAATCTAGGAGGGACTAGATCAAATGAAATCTGCAACAAAATCCCATAGCCAAAGCCTAGATGGACTAGATCAAACGATCTCTATAATAAAACCCCACAATAAAACCTAATATAGACCAGATCTAATGAAATCTATAATAAAAGGACATAGCATAACCAAACAGGGTCCATATCAAACAAGCTTTGGATCTGAAGCTATAATTTGTAAAGAAAACAAAAGGTAGAGTGTTCACAACCTAGATCTAAAGCTAAAATTTATAGAAAAAGCAAAAGGAAGAGTGTACACAACCTAGATATAAATCTAGACTTTGTATGTAGAATAAAAGTAAGAGTGTACACAACCTAGATCTAAAGCTCCATTTTACATGGAAAACAAAAAAAATAGTGTACACAACCTAGATATGAATCTAGAATATATAGAGAGAACAAAAGGGAGAGTGTACAAAACCTAAATTTAAAGCTAGAATTTGTATATAAAATAAAAAGGAGAGTGTACATAACATGGATTTGAAGTTGAACTATACAAACAAAACAAAAGGGAGAGTGTAAGCAGCCTGGATTTGAAGTTGGAATTTGTAGAAAAACAAAAAGAAGAGTGTACACAACTTAGATCTAAAGCTGGACTTTGGAAAGAAAATAAAATTACATCTTGCCTAAGGTAGGGAATGATGGAATAGTCAATTGGAACTAACTATCTAAAATTCAACAATATTAATGCTACTAAGAATATCCAAAAGATCATCCTAGGAAAGTCAAACCAACAAAATCCTAAAAGAAAATACATGAGGTTAGTTGAGCCTCTTTCTACCATCCTAGAACAAATTATCAATGTCAAAATGATATGATTACCTTTTATCAAGCCTTCTAAATCGAGAATGAATCTCATTGGTTTAAACCAAATGAATACTATGTCATCCATCAAGTTAATGGTCATCCTACTAATAATGTTTGGGCATTAAGTATGTTTTCCAAGACCTCAATGATAATGAATGAATTATTGTTAATAGTTTTGAATCTCAATATTTATCTAATTAGGATCATGGTATTTCCAAGACCTAGTCCCTAATATACAAATCAAAATTAATAGAGTGTAGCCAATAATAGCTATCATAATGTACTACCTCTTAATCAAAAATATATTGGTAATGTTATTTATCCTTGCTATATCAGTCATGTTTCACATTTCTATGTTGACACGAGACAATAATAAAAGAATATGTCTAAAGAATCATCTCTAATTAGTCAACCATTATGATCTACTTTAGTCTTTTGATCAAAACAGTCTAGTAAATCTGAAAGACCTTCTTTAGTATTTCAATCATAATCTAGAATAAAGACAAAGCGTGTTAATTATTTGCTTCAACAACTTGAAAAATTCTAGTTAAAATTTTTATTTTTTAACTTCTCAAGCCTTACCCTACCTTTTTATTAGGGCGGATTTGCCGCATATTTTAACTTAATAAATAAAGCGGAGAAAAAGTTTGTAATTTTCTGGGATATGAAGTATCAATCAGCTCGGCATGAGGGATAGGTAAAAGGAAATTGACAGCCATTTTTTTTTTGGCGTTGTTCTTGGACTCGCTATTCGATCTGAAGAGACATTCTCTATATCAAATCGGGAAAATACTTTCTTTCATTTGGATTTTAAGCTTTTTGCAGGGTATGACCTTTTAGAACTAATCAATCAAGGGTGTTCAGGAGAGGAATGCACGACCTAATGATTATTTGGAGTAATAGATAGAACATTTGAATGAATACAGTGGAGACGGACAAACACATCAAAAACTATTTAATTGTGGAATAAATGGAATCGAAGATGGTATCTAGTTGCTAGAAGATGAAATGGCTTGGTAGCTTTACCATGCCGAGGATGTAGCAGGCTTCCAAGTTTCCAACATCTGCACACCGTTTTAAAAAGGGATGTGCTCCATCTGACCAGCGACTGCCTCTAATGGCTAATGTCTGGCTTCCAGCTTTTACTAAAACTAACGGATGCATGGCTATAAAACAAAACCTCCGGCAGCTGTAAAGAGGAAAAAAATATAAAAAAATCAATGACATAACTAATGACAAATCTGGTAGTATGATGAAGGAACTCCATTGAAGGAAATGAACAAGCAAATGTTAGGGAAATATTAATTCAAATAAAATTACTCACGTCGTTCATTGCCGTGATATCTTTGAGGACTTGCTATTTCGGAGAACCTCTGCTCTAAAAAATAGAGACTTGCTGTTCTGTTTAGGTTCGTCTGTCACCATTTGAGGCCTTTTCTGGTGTTGTTACACGTTGCCGCTTGTCGGGATGAATAATTCCCTCTCCTTGTCTACATTCTTTCCGCAAAGTAAAGCTACAATAGATTTAAGCCTTTCTTCGTTCAGCACCCACAGCAGAGGCTTGCGAATCTTAGGAAACAAAAAAACAGCATTCGAGTTAAGAGAAAGCATGGGACTTAAGGGCTCCTAGTTCATTTTAATCGACTATCTCCAGCCGTAGAAGAGCTTAATTTTAATCAACTATTCCCACTACTTTTCTTAAACCCATGAAATAAAATTAAGGTATTCCCACTACTTTTCTTAAACCCATGAAATAAAATTGAGGTATAACCTTATCATATGGCATGAAACTTTTTGTTTCCATCTTTTTCCTTAAATTGATTTGATGAAATGTGAAACTTTTCTGCTAATACTATTACACTAAGATTACTGATATACGGAACATTGGTGTGAAATTTCTTGGTTTTTTTTACGATTTATCTTATGGAATTGAAACTTTGATTCAAGGTGTGTAATTCTTCACTTTATACCATTTTTCCTACATCATATAAGCAAAAATATTAAGGTTCCTATATCATATAAGCAAAAATATTAAGGTTCATGTAAAATTGAAACCTTGGTTTATGGACTCCACCACTTACTTTAGATCTGGATGAATTAAATATTTATAAATCTCCATAATTAAAATTAATATTAAATATTAAATAAATGTTATTGTTAAACTTAAATGTCTTAGTAGTATACATTCATACCCATTGTTTATGGAAAAAAGAATATATCTCCTACAATCACTTGAATTACCACAAATTATATAAACATTTTCTAACCAAAACAATAAAACAACAGGAAAAATAAACAATTTAAGCTATAACTATAATTATCTTTTATGGAGTTTTACTTTTAATTCAAATAAATTATACAGTCTTTTTTAATACTTCTATTAGACTTATTGCAACTTTGAATGAAAAATCAAGTAATTATCATTGATATTTGATATCATCTCATCTTTTTTAATTAAATTGATTTAAAATTAATTTTAAAATTATTATTTTTTGTTTTTTTTAAATTAAAACCAATCAATTCCATTTACATTCATTTATAAAATTAATATTTTTGTTTATCAAATTAAATGTTGAAAATATAACACAACATAAATACTTTCTTTTATAAACTCACAAATACATAACGAACTCTCTGAAAAGTATGAATTAATCCGATACCTCATAATCAAGTACGTCTATTATTGTACCAAACTCCAAACATTTTCCTGTGAAGTTTGAAATTTTATAAGCAGTGTGCGTCTATTATTGTACCAAACTCCAAAGCTTTTTCCAAAGTCTTTCCTTCTGAAGTTTGAAATCTTTATAACCAGTTTGGAACCGAGCTGTACCATGTGCTGCGCCTGTTACTACCTAATGAGTTATGCGTACCTAATCTCTATGAAAGATTGAATGACCACCATTTGCACGATGGGAACATTATGTTGCCGTTAATCCGAACAGGTTGGAAGCTATAACTTGTAGACATTCCCAATCCCCATCTTGTTGGGCCGTTAATGTGGGTCTAATATGACTGACAACCTTTTAAACACCATTAATTTCAATGCATTTACCAACCTCCTTCTTCTGCGCTATTACTACCCTAGTTATTAATCACATAGATAAACTTTAAAACATGTTTAATAAGGATAAAGGTAGTAGTCTGAATTGAGTTCGTTGAGTGCGACTTGAGTTTGTTAAGTGCACGCTAGCTTGACGAAAGATGAAACAGGAGTTATAAAGAGAGCTTCAATAATTCTGACCCGTATTTAATTGTTAAAAATAATGTTACAATTCTCTTGATATTAAAAAAAAATAACAAGGTTTCCATTTTTGATCTTACACGTCATGCAAGTTTAAAATTTATAGAAAGAAATTAAAGAGCTTGGGCCGTCTCTATCGCTTAACCAGTGACAACCTCAGCCCATGTTTGCAGGGTCCCCGCAATTGTCTCTTAACTATTTACCGCCATGCGCTATTACTAAAAAATAAAATCCGACTAGATCCTTCCAAATAAATGTTAGCGGGATCTCCATTATAGCAGTGCAGTAGGTAAATTAAGTGTCCAAATCTTGGTCCCTCCGTTTTTGAAGGTCTCAAGTATCCAACGTAGTTACTGATAGCCTAGCTTATACTAAATTACAAGTTATAGGTTGAACGGATCATCAAGTGGTCAAGGCGGCCTGCCACCTGTCTGATGTGTTATGTTAATATATGTGCTTGTCAGATGTGCCGAGAAGTTCGTACAGGTTTGCAGTATAGCAATCCTCACAGTATTCGCTGGGCTGAGAAGGGTAGGTGCAGCCTGCAGAGGCATCGTCTCCATTATGCATGTAATCTTGATCCAAGTTAAAATAAACAAATTTTCCCGTACCATCCCTGACTCTGTTTTGGACTTATACGTCCAGTAATTTATCTTATGCGAAGATTCCCTCGGTTATTTGTCTTATGCCATGTGGAAGATTCCGTCTACTTTAGTTTAAGTTAAACTTTACGGAAATTATTTTGGTCGAGCTACTCTACCCCTGAGATTTATCCTAAAATTAAACGGCCACCCTTGTCCCGACGACTCGATATTGATTGGGGAACGAAAACGGAAGCAGTAAAGGGTAGTAACCGCCATGTGTAATCAGCGGGAGACTCGGTCGTAATATGCGCGCGAGCGTGACGTCAAAACTGAAATAATTGAAAAGTCCACTAACTCCGCATTGAATTTAATATTGTGGAGAAAGGCGCATGACTCATATTCTTTGCATTAACATATTTGGAGATTCGTAGTCTAATCTCCGCTTCCACTCGATGGGAACATCACGGGTTTACATCACCGTTGAATAAGTAACAGTATATTCCAAAATGGCCGCCCACTATATTTTATTCTCCCCCACTAACTTCACCTGTACACAAATTGTTTTCATTGGAGGATCGAACACATTGTGTTCTTGTTTAAAATAGGTAGGGGAAAAGTGGAATTAATGAAGCCGTTAAGTTTTTCATCTCTTTAGAAAAAGTTTATGTTTAGGTATAAGATGTTGAAAGTTAGAATATGAAAGAAGATAAGGCAGGGTAGAAATTTAACTCATAAAAATTGACCTATAATAAAAAAATAATATTTTATTAAAAATATTTTTATATTACATAATGAGCATGGTTCATGAAGCTTGGAATGAACGCTGAATGATGCTACTCGGACGTTGAAAGGGTAGAGGGATTGGAATTGCATATAACATTGACATGATCATCGAAATCTCATTCAAAATAAAATTAATATTTTTATTGGTTGATGATCAGTGACAAGGTGTGTGGATGTGCACTAAGACGGACCCAAAGTAAACAAGTAAGAATTGTTGGAAGTAGGCGGGCACGCTCCAAAAGCAGCGCGTGACATCGATTCCTCCATGATTTATATTAATGGCAAACGTCCAAAAATCTGATCTTGTCTAGGCCTATTTGGCATGTTTCATGCATCCACACGTAAGACTTGGCTTTATTTTATCCTCCCTTGAGAATTTAATAGGTTATGTTTTATCTACTCGTGAGGTGTAATTAATTGTGTGTCTATATGATGGTGACAAATTTGCATACGCTAAAAGATTGCACAATAGAATATGAGATTCTAAACAAGAAAGGAGTAAAATAGGAGTGGAGTTGAATCAGGGCTTAATGATATGCAGATGTTTCCCAGCCAAATGATTCCCAACTCATACGAAAAGAGTTCAAGATCTATCTTTTCCCTATAATATTCCAATTCAAAATTGACCTTACAACCTTATTAAATGTTAAGCCAGCCATTACTGATGGACGTGTAAAGATGTAGTTGTTTTGGAGATAAGGTGATTCATCACCGTACAACTCTTAAAGAGAAATGATAGAAAGAAAAATAAAACAAGCACAATGTCACCTTTAAAGTTTGAAATTATGCACCTTAATACACGAATATCTATGAAGTATGAGTAGCAAAAGGAAATATTGGTAGGAAATTCGAGTCATTTAAGCCAGGTAAAGCTAACTTTTTACTTTTCGAATATTTAAAAAAAATTAAAAGTGTTGGAGAATATAATAAGATGTAATTATATAAGTATAACTCGAATTTAAATGTTTGTGTTTTGAGATATATTTTCTAAATAAATTATGATAATATAATTTGTAGAAATAATAAAATAAAAATAAATTTTGTTTCAACACCATATAATTTGAGTGATATATATATATATATACCAATTTTTTAATTATATATAAGATATAAATATGAATGTTTTAAAACAACATAAATTACATTTATAATAATAATATAGCACATGATTCATATGATTTTTAAGGAGAGTGTACATCAATCATTACATGAAGTAGATTTAGATTTTTGTCATACCTAATATAACATATTAGATATATTATAGTGATTAGAATGTATGTGAATATTGGAGTTTTGTTGTAGATATTTGTATAAATTTTAAGAGTAGAGGATTTTTATAAAGAAACATTAGGTATTAATAGGAAGATTATTTAATGATACCTTAGTTAGGAGAGGTAATATTTTGTTGGTTAAAGAAAAGGGAAAAATGAATCTATGAAAAATCATATAGAGACAATGAATCATTAACTAGAAGTGATTATAAACAGTGAGACGATCAAGCATGATATACATGATTCTAAAAAGTAAAGAGTTGATATGTAAGCCCAATAAATGTAAACCAATTTTTTCAAAGATTCAAAAAGGATAGAAAGGAAATGGATACTAAGTTTATAGAATTCCATGTCTATTCAAGAATTGAGAAAGGAGATGTAGGAACCACTAAATAAGAGATTATTTGGGTTATCTTGCAGTCAAGAATAACTACATATGTCAAATAAGTTGTCAATACCATTGATGCAAAGAAAGTCAAAGTGGAGGTGCTTGTAGAATGCTACCTAATCCTTCAAAGAAGATCATTGAATTAAAAATCTTACTAGAGAAGTCAAGAAATTAAAGAGGATCAAGGAAAAATCCTTTTGAAGGATTAGTATGAGTTGGTGTTGACCTCCAAAATGTGGATGCTCAAGATAAAGTTATGGATAAGGGGTCAACCTCAAAATGTATTAATAAAAATGAAGCGAATTGGTTTCAAAATCCAGGCGAATAGTGTCCAAAATCATGTAGAAGACATGGCAAATTGCCTTTTTTCTACTAAAAATATAAAAATGTGGTGAATTTATAATAATATTTGAAAAAAGTTGTAAAAATAAAAATTTACTAAATTAAATAGAATTAAAAGCCATGGTAGCATTGAAAGACTATACTTTTATTTAATTTTCATCTTTACATTTCAAAATTCAATATTTACAATGTATACTAGATCTTCTGCCTGGGCAAGCTAGGTCCGAGAAATATGTATGTGTATATACATTACCTGATGGCAAAAAGAACAATGTTGTAACTTGTTCCTGTTGTTCCTACTATTCTTGTTCCATCGGTTTATCATGATTATGCAAATTCTCTCAACATTGAAGAGCTATACTTTTTGAAACACACATTGTGCTCTAATCTCATAAGAGTGTTGAAAATCTAGAAATTCCTTAGGCATTTCATTAGTAGCATCACCCTCCTAGTTTGATAAGTGTGCAATTATTTAGGCATTGACATTTTGACCATCTTGTCATTTACATACCAATTTTATACTTAACGAATGAAGGAATGTTGATTTATTTGAATTCTCATGTGTTGATTGATCATGCACAGTTCCTCACTATGGTTTAAACCCTATTAATTTGAATCCCTAGAACCTTAATCTTTTGTATATGTATAGTTTTTTACACTTTACTTTTCAATTAGTGTAGGTTAGCAAAGGAGTATTCCACAGGAATAGTAGGGAGCCAACCTTAATCCTAAGGTTGTGAGGAGCCATTAACACCTCGTTCCAACTTTGTTGAAGCAAGGATTTGGGTGCATTATTAAATTAAAAGTTAGGACGGTTCATTGGTTCAATAGGATTCCCCAAAAAATATTTATCAAGGAATTAATAGGTTGTCATAGTGTTTAATTTGTTTTAATATACATGACAAAATTAGGTAATAAGAAATGTAGAGAGGAATTAAAAGGATCAAGAAGACATGGGAGTGCTTAACAATTTTTTTAATAGAAGCTTTGGGAGGTATTACAATTAGTTGGAATAATAAAAAATGGGATGGAGAACCACTAGTTGTAAATTTCAATTGGGTTAATTATTTAAAAGTAAATTAAAAAATCTCAAAATTAGAGTTGTAAATATATATGATTAAAAAACAATTATTTTAGGAGATATGCGAATAGAACCTTAGTTTATTTTTATTAAATTTGATAATGATCACAACTATAAGCTATATTTTATGGATGCACTTAAACAAATTTACATTTCCCTCAAAGAAGAATGATTATGTTAGGAACCCATCCTAACATCATGATGATAGTCCTTGTGGAATGTGGGGAACACCCATGTTAATATACTTTGTAATTTTTTGTAATAGTGATGGATCTAGAAGAACCTAGCCAAGTGGCACCCTTTTATCTAACTATTTTTCAAGAATGTAACTGCTTGTAGGTAGGAGATTCTAGCTCGAGTGGCATTTGCATGTAAGCCAACCTTGGGAGTTAGGTGCTATAGGAATTCTTTAAAACTATGAGGGGCAAGATTGTATGTATCTTTTTGCATAATTGAATGAAAGTATTGAAGTAGGTTTCCCTCTCAAATAAGGTTTGTGATTCAATGATATTTGTGAGAATGTTCTGTTTGCATGTATATTTCCATAGTTGTATTTTGAGCATTAATTTTCATTTCAGTATTTTGTGTGAGTATGTTTATTTTTAATAGTAGGTTCCTAATAAGTGGTATCATAGCACTTTATAGGGTCGTGTTCTGCTTCGACTACGATGGTTTCTGCCATTTTGACTGCTATGTATAAGATTTTTGTATTTTTATTTTTTTACCAGTTTTTCCTTATTAAATATAGTCCTTTTTTTTTAGAGTAGTTATGTAGGTTAAAAACCTTGTGCTAGGGGTTTTAAAATATTATGGAGGAGTTGTCATTATTGGCTAAGATAGATAGCCCATAAAGCATCTAGTGAAGTGATGGACGATTAGGATCCAATACCTAGGTCTCAAACAACAATCGTGCATAGAATCGAGCTTCCACGTATTGTTGGGTATTTAGGGATACCATCTAGGATGAAACAAATCTTTATCTCTAGGAAGCATTTTTAGCTTTGTATTATCCATAGTACATGGAACACAACATCCCAAAATATTACCCTATCATACTGTCAGAGAGGCAAATAGTGTGCTCAAGGGTATGTGTGGAATCCTCCTTGAATAATGGTCTAAAATATTGTTTCGAGCACTATTGTTTGTCATTGTGGTATACCAGAGGGTTGATGGGTAATACATACACCATTGCCTAGCATACCCTGGTTCTGTCAAAATTTTATCCTAAAACAAACATCTTGTTCTATGAATTTCAAACCTATTACCATACCCTTGTCATAGAAATTGAGCATACAAAGAAGACATCCCTATTCCAGAGTTCATGCATGTAAAACAATAAAAAAATAAATAGTACAAATGGATATAATAAGTGGATATAAAACCAATAGAGTCAAAAATAGGGGATAGAGGATCAATATCAGTTACAATCCAAAATTTTTATTAGTAACAATCAATACAGGGTTGTCATGTTATCATGTCATAACAATTACCTATGAAAGTCAGAATTGAAACATATAAAGAATATCTACGATAGTCAATAGTAGTCAATATAGGGTCATCAAGTTATCAATGTCAAGACAACTACCTATAATAGTCATAATTTAAATAGATAAGGAATATTTGTGACAGAGTCAGACCAGACAAGTGACAGTACAGTGTCAAGAGTGGTTAATAGTCAAAATAGGAGTGGGTACCCAAAATCAGTGTTGTAGAATATAGCTCATTGTGATTATCTTTTTGAACTGGTCATTTTTATTTATAACATATAAACCACTTTTCGTGGTCCTTACTAAAAATAGTAACTAGGGTGTCCAAAATCATTGTTGTGACATATAGCTCACTGTAATTATATTTTTGAGCTAACCATTTTGATATATAACACCCAAAATATTTTTTGGGCTTCTTACTAAAAATAGTAATCCCTGAAACCACCTTTTTATTCTTAGTAAGTTTCACAAACAAGACATAAATCTTTGACCATGGTCGGTGGAACTCAGCAACAAGAATTAGATCAAAAAATTCAACACATAGTGGACAATATGGGAAACAAATTGTGGGCATCAATCAACTCCAACTTAGAAGACATAAAGAGACAAATCAAAAGTTTTCAGGACACTATGAGTGCAGTCACTAATTCACACAATGAAATGAAGGCTTAGTGGTATAATTGTATCTCTTTCAATTCCTTGGGTCATTAGGAGCAACAAGATACTGGTACAAGTAGTCACCAATGCCATGTCCCTGATAACAATGTATTTAAGTTGCCAACACTAGACTTTCCAAAATTTGATGGAAAAGATCCTAAGGGGTGGATTTGTAAGGTTGAAGAGAATTTCACTCTTCATAATATCTCACGTTATTCATGGTTGACCATTGCTTCCTTAAATTTTGAATCTTATGCACTCCATTAGTTTTTGTGGCTTAGAAAGATGGAGCCTCACCTTGTTTGGCAAGACTTTCAACAACGCTTACTCGCTCGCTTTGGTCCTAGCGAGTTTGAATATTTTATGGGAGCCTTTTTTAAACTTAGACAAACATCAACCATTAGAGAGTACCAAACTCAATTTGAAAATATTTCTAATCACACTATTAGTCTAACTATTAACTCTTTTCAAAGTTGTTTTGTGAGTGGGTTGAAGTATGACATTCAAGCTGAGGTAAAACTATTAACCCTAATCATTACCATAGGCAATACAACTAGCTAAATTGGCAGAAGATAAATTTAAGGCTCTAGGAAACACATCTAAATTTCCTCAATCTTGATCATATTTTCCATCCAATTCGATGATAAGCCCTACCACTAAATCTCCCACTATAAAAAAATTAACTCGTGAAGAGATGGAGAGTCACAGGGCACAAGGGCTATGTTTCAAATGTGATGAAAAGTATTCTTGAGGGCATAAGTGTGCAACAAAAAACTATATTTGCTTGATCTATATAAAATTCTAATCACATAATCATTAGAGGATGAGGAGGATCCTCTAGATGGGGAAACATCAGAACAAGCAAAATATTAAGAGGAATACCTACCAAAAAAATGTCTACATGTCTTAGTAGGAGTTCTCACGCCATAAACAATGAAAGTGATTGGCCACTTCAAAGGATAAAAGGTCATCATTCTTATTGGCTCGAGTAGTATCCATAATTTTATTGATCTCCATGTAGCCAAATAGGGAAATTGCTACATTACTACATGTAATTTCTTTGAGGTCATTATTGCTAATGGAGGCACCCTTCTATGCAAAGGAAAATATCATAATGTTAAACTTTAGGTTGGGGACTATAACCTTAAGATATACATGTTTACATTACCCCTTGGGGGGTGTGATATAGTTTTGGGAGCACAATGGTTGCAAATTTTAGGATCAATTTTGTGGGATTTTGTCAAATTGTGGATGAAATTCAATCAACAGAGGAAGGAATATACTTTACATGGCATGAAAGTTGGTGTAACCCAATTTATTTCTACTCATAAAATGGATAATTTATTAAAAATTCCTCTCATGAAGTGGTGGCACAAATGCTTGCCATAAACGGTCCAGAGGAAACATAATAGAATTATTCACTACAATTACAAGGATTATTAGACAAATATGCTCCAATTTTTTAGGAACCCAAGGGGCTACCTCCTCATCGCTCCCATGACCATGCCATACAACTTTTTCTTGGTAATATTCCTCTTTATGTCCGTCCATACAAGTATGCTCATGCTCAAAAGTTAGAAATTGAGAAAATAGTGCAAGATCTTCGTGCTGCGAGGATTATCCATTCTAACATTAGTCCCTATTCTTCCCTAGTGTTATTAGTAAGGAAAAAGGATGGCACTTGGCACTTGTGTGTGGATTATTGAGACCTCAATAAAATCACTATTAAGAATAAATTCCCAATTCCTATGATTGATGAACTCCTTGATGAGTTGCATGGGGCCCAATATTTTTCCAAGTTGGATTTGCAATCAAGATATCATCAAATTTACATCAAGGATGAGGAAATTCCAAAAATAGATTTTTAAACTCATGAAAGGTATTATAAGTTCCTTGTTATGCCATTTGGGTTAACCAATGCACCTTCTACCTTTCAAAGTTTGATGATTTCCATTTTTTTCCCTTTTCTTTGTAAATTTACTCTAGTCTTTTTTTATGACATGTTGGTCTATAGCCATTCATGGGAAGAGCATATTCAAAACTTAGATCAAACACTCAAACTTTTATCTAACCATCAAGTTTATGCCAAGATGTCTAAATGTTCCTTTGGCTAGCAAGAGGTTGAATATTTGGGTCACATTATCACTAAAGATGGCATTCAAGTGGATCCCAAAAAATTTAGGCGGTTCAATATTGGCCTAAACCTCGTACCCTAAAGGGCCTTCATGGTTTTTGGTCCTCACTGGCTATTACTAAAAAATTGTGCAGAATTATGGCAAGATAGCAGCCCCCTTGACCCCAATGTTGAGGAAGAATTTATTTATGTGGTCAAAAATAGCTAAAAAGGATTTTGTTAATTTGAAATATGCCATGACAACTACTCCTGTGTTAGCAATGCCAAATTTATCTAAACCATTTGTTATTTAAAATGATGCTTTGGGCACTAGCATTGGGTTCATTCTCATGTAAGAAGATAGACCCTTGGCCAAAAATTGGTTAAGTCTACCTATGAGAAGGAAATGATTTCCATTTTATATGTCCTCAATCATTAGCGACCGTATATTATTGGGAGACTTTTTTCCATCAATATTGATCATTAGAGTCTCAAATATTTTTAAGAATAATGGGTGGCCACTCTGGAACAACAAAAATGAGTTTCTAAATTATTGGGCTATGACTATGATATCACATATAAGAAGGATAAGAAAATTATGGTGGCAGATGCTTTGTCTCGATTACATGAAGAAAAATTTATGATCCATGTGTTATCCATGCCACATCCTCAATGGATTCATCAACTCTGTGAGGAACTACACAAGGATTCTTCTTTTGAAACTCTAATTTTCCATATTCAAGCAAATCCTCATTCATGTCCTAGGTATACTTGGGATGGCCATGATTTATGATACCTTAATTGTATTTTCATACCCCCTCAGTCATATAAAAGACCATATTATTCAAGAAATACATGCTTCCCCAACAAATGATCATTTATGGTTCCTCAAGACTTATACTAGGACCAAGCATACCTTTTTTTGGCATGGCATGAAAAAATATGTTCATACTTTTGTGGTTGAATGTGATTGTTGCTAATGTATACCCTTTAGCCTTTATCGATTCTTGAGTAGGTTTGGATAGATATTTTTATGGAATTTATTGAAGGGTTTTCTAAGTTCGGAGATAAATTAGTTATTCAGGTAATAGTGTATTGTCTTTTGAAGTATGCTCATTTATGTTCCCTATCTCATCCATACACTACCTTTATTATTGCATAAATTTTCATTTACTCTATTTTTCACCTCCATGGAATACCAAAATACATTGTCTCTGATAGGGATCCTACCTTTACTAGTCAATTTTGGTAAGAATTGTTCAAGTTGTAAGGAAAATATTTCAAGATGAGTTCGGCATATCATCCTCAAACTGATGGCCAAACATAAATTATGAATAAATGCTTGGAAACATACCTTTGATGCTTCACCTTTGAGCATCCTACACGTTGGTTCAAGTGATTTCCTTTGGTTGAATGGTGGTACAACACCACATATAACATTACCACTAAGATGACTCTATTTGAAGTAGTCTACGGTCAATCTCCACCAACACCAATTTTATACATACCAGATAGTTCCAAGGTTCAAGATATGGATTCCACTCTCTACCAGTGTGATTCCATTCTTCATCAACTCAAGGTCAATCTAGATGTGGCTCAGAACCATATGAAATAGCAAGATGATCAAAACCATACTGAACGTAGTTTTGTCATGAGTGACATGGTTTTCCTTTTCTTGTAGTCATACAAACAATCCTCTCTCCAAATTCATGGTTATCAAAATATTACCACCAAATACTATGGTCTGTATTAGGTGTTGCAATAGATCATGTCCACAACATACAAGTTAGATCTTCTGGATAGCTCCAAACTTTATCCAATTTTTCATGTATCATCTCTCAATAAAGTTGTTGGCAATAGGTTCTAGGTGCAGTCTACACTTCTAGAGTTAGATGAGGAAGGTTCCATCATCCTTGAACCTGAATGGATTTTAGATCGTAGAAGATACAACCTTCATTTGTGGGTTATCATAGATGTCTTGATCAAATGGTATGGCTTACAATCAAAATATGTGACATGGGAACCTCTTCAAAAACTTTAGTAGCAGTTTTCTCACCTTCAACTTTGAGGACAAATATTTTCAAAGGATAAGGGCATGTTAGGACCCCATCCTAATACCATGATGTAATAGTCCTTGTGGAATGTGGGGAACATCCATGTTAATATATTTTGTAATATTTTGTAATAGTTATAGATCTAGAAGTACCTAGCCAAGTGGCACCCTTTTATGTAATTGTTTTTCAAATATGTAACCACTTGTAGGTAAGAGATTCTAGCTGGGGTGGAATTTTGCATGTAAGCCAACCCTGGGAGTTAGGTGCTAGAGGAATTATTTAAAACTGTGAGGTGTAGTATTGTATGTATATTTTTGCATAATTGAATGAAATTATTGAAGGAGGTTGCCCCCTTGAATAGGCATGTGATTAATGTTATTTATGAGATTGTTCTATTTACATTTATATTTTCATAGTTGTGTTTTGAGCATTAATGTTAATTTCAACATTTTGTGTGAGTGTGTTTATTTTTAATAGTATGTTTCTAACAAGTTAACCTTGTTTGGTCAATGAAGGACCTTGTTTACTTTTTTTTTATTAATTGGTTATGTGGGATTATAATGGGTCCCACCCATATTACATTATAATTGTATTACTTTGATATCTCAAAAATCACATAGTGGTATTATAATTAGCAATTATGTATATATTACTTGATAATATTTGAATCCTAGGTCTCCACATAAGGAGTGCATATTTTCAACCATTTAATCTCATGCCACCTGATATCTTGTTTTCATGGTTAATATACATGTAGTTTGGGATAACAAGAGTACTTGAATATATCATGAAGTGAAAAGCTTTGGTAGATTTATGTTCTTCGATAATTGGTTATAAATTGTGTGAATTGCCAAAAGACTTTAAACATCTATTAAATTGCAATAACGAAATCAATTTGATAAAATAAATCTATGTAACCATGATAACAAGACTTTGAATAAAGAGACAGGCCATTTTCATTAATTTTCAAAAGACATTGTACATCGGGTTACAATACATCCCTCTTAGGGATACCAAATTGATACGATATTACAAAATATTTCAAGAATAGATGTCTTCCAAGTAGACTCTTCTAAAATTCCTCAAATCTAATTATAGGAGGGTTTCCTTCACAACCTTCGTGTGATAACGTCAAAGAAGGTGGTCTTGATGATGCTTAGCTCCTACAAAAGACCTATCACCTGCACACAAAGAAACTAAAAATATATTAATAGCATTGAAAGCCTCTCAATATGAGGCTAGTTTCTTGATAGGTGCAATAATAAAATAAAATGCACAAAGACATGTAAATATGCATGAAATATACGCATGTGTTGTAGGTGAGTTGGAGATGGTAGGGCAATCCTCCAAGGGAGGTCCTTGGTTTGAATCTCCACCCTAAGAAACCCACATTGGGTACCCAAAACCCAATTGATAATGTTGGTGTGGTTAGAGCTATGCACAACTCCCAGGTGATTTTGATAGTGTAGAACCCCCTGTTTGTGGTTTCTCAGACCAAGGTAGCCCCAAAAGGGGTTTTTCACTAAATTCAAAAAAAAAGATGCATTAGATACTAAAATTAAAACATAAATATGGAATGTAAAGTAGATAATCTAGGTTATAAAACCAAACGAAAACATCTAATGACTAATATATTGACTAAAATAAATAAAAAGATACATCATCCTGAGGCTACTGTTGATCAGATCGGTGGGCTCTGTTAGCCACTATCTACATCAGTGACCACACCTACGGGTTACTATTGAAAAGAGTGGTCGTAGGATATAGACTTTGTTCTCTATTTTCTAGGCCTTATGATGATCAATTTCTTTGTTGAATTGATGTGCAAGGGTCGGTCGTGTCTCAAGACACATTTGATTATAAAATTAGGCTTGAATTGTAGGTGAATCAGTGAAGAATGGTAGTGTAGATTGGTTTTAAACTCTCCAAAGCTCCATAGATGCAAAGGATAGCTTCATAGCATAATTTCAACAACATCGTGATGCTTGTGAGGGTTTGCACTCTCTAATAATATTTTGGCAACACTTCGTTATGCTAATTGCTCATGAATTCTCTAGTTTGAAAACACTTTGTTAGGGAAGGCAATTAAGGGTTCTCTCTTATTTTGGGATGCCTTAAATAGACTTCCTGAATCTGAATCCTAGCTTCTCCAATAAGCCAAGATAAAAAATTGGTTAGGCTAGGGCAGTTGGATGGATTTTGCTCAAGAAACCATTGGTTGTAATGGATTTTGCTCGGTTTAGGTAGCTTGAGTTTGTTACAAACTCAATCATGTTATCGATAGGCATGACCAGCCCACGATCGCTTTGAGTGTTGGTGGTAATGATGGCCGCCACTAATGACATCAACGACAAAGGTTGAATAGGACTAGGCTACCTTGATTGAGTGGTTAGAACCACTTATGGATCTTGGAAAGGTCCAAGGTGAGTCACATGGCCTGAAAAGGTATTCACATGAGTAGCCTCCTCAACATGATGTGTTTTAGGTGTCTACAAATTGAGTATTCTATCACTCTTTATATTTTATTATGAGAAATATTGGATCACAAATCATTTTTCTTAAGATATAACCTCCTTATTAATGTTCATACTCAAATATATCATTTTTAATCCACGTGGATTTAGGACCTAATTTTCCTTAACAATCATATTATGCTATGTTGAATAAAAATTTGAAGGATCATGTGTGTACAAGTTTATCCAAAAACTAAAATATCCAAAGGGATAAACAAATATCTAGAATATCAAATCCTTAGATAACATATTTAAGATAAAGAGGATACTTAATTTTACCTCAAGGATTTATAATAGATAGTAAAAATCAAAGGAATGAACTAGAAAACATATGCATAGAAAAAATAACCTAATTATTATAACATACTAGGAAAGAAAGAGACATAATAGACCCAAAAATATTGAACAATATGGATTAAGAAAGGGATAAACATACAGAAGTCTTTTATACTTCTATTAAAATATGTTTTCCTTGTGTTAGATCAAAATCATCTCATGTGTAGATGGAAGGAATTTTTTGGAAGAATAGGAGATCAAATAAATAGTTAATTATTTCAAATATATTATACTAGAAGAGGATCAAGATAAGGAGGATCAATTTGAGATTTTATATAAATTTCTATCAATTATCAAGTATAGGAAAAATAAAATATTGGTGAGTGATATTTTGATGAAGGATCTATAAGAAGTTATATTTACATTCAAATTTGACAAGTGCTCATGCGTAATGAATTTTACATTTATTTTAAAATATTTGGGATATTTTAAATATCAATATTCTATTCATGGTAGAAGAGTCTAGGATAAATAAGACTATAATAAGTAGTATTAATTCCACTTTTATCATGTAGTTCCTAGAAAGGTAAAACAAAATATTACTATAATTTTCATCTAATAAGATTTTGTAACATGGTTTATAAGATAATATCCAAAATTATGTAAATAGATTATGTTATACCAAGGGAACAAGATGGTTTTCTCATTGTAAAAAAAAATATTTGATGGCATAATCACTCATTGGGTGTCAATTTAATAAGATTATGGCATAACACATGCATTCATAGGGTACCAAAATATGCCTTTAAATTTAATTTTTCCTCTTAGTCCTACATTATTAATACCCCCTCCTAATACATTTTTAAAATTAATATAACCCCTATTTTTTCCATGCATTATAGGTACTTTTTTATATTATTTCTATGACAAGTGGAGTTTAATTTTCAATGGCTATATTTACCCCACCATATATGAATGAAATAGTTGAAACATTGGATTTTTTTCAATGTAAACTTGAATACCATTAAAACTTTGATTTATTTTTTTCTAATCTTCCATTGTAGTAAGAATGATAATAGAGGTCACAACAACAATAGGTATAGTCATAAATAGATATCATGGTTTCTCCATTAGAATTATTAAAAAATATATATCTTTTGTAATCAAGACCAAAGAGTCTTCAAACTCTAAGTAAAGTACAACCAAATACAATCATATATATGAGAAGACAAGCAATATTATCTATGTTAAATGATAGTATACGCACCTTAATAAAAATCATACATCCTACTCAAGTAGAATAGAGATAAAGATATATCATGGTCATAGAAAGGGTATAAATCATTTCTACTATATGAAAAATAAGGGTGGTTTTTTCTTGTATTTTATATAAACCCATGTCCTATCTCCCTAATATATGTAACTTGAATTTAGTTCAATCATTCCTTATGTTAGTGGTATATTGATTCTAATTTCAATTAGCCTGATATAAATCCATGTGGTATGGTGTTGGATATATTATGGACCCTTCATATAATAACTTCGCGAAAGGCCATATATTCTTTTTATTCAATGAAAAGGCCATGAGGGTTCACTTCGCAAAACTTACTACAAATTCCTACATTTATAAGGTTTTTAAATATTATCATTTATTTTTAATATTACCAATTCCTCTTATTCATAGGACCCTCTTTTACACTAGCATTCTTATTTTAACTAATTTAGCTATTTAAAATCTGTAAAATAAAAAACTTGGGATATGCATCCATGTGGTATTTAACATTTAGGTGACTCCATGAAAAATCTAGACATTCTTGTAAAAATAAATATAAATAAATCCTATGATAGAGTTTCTCTACACCAAAAAGGGTCTTTAATGGCAGTTATTCAACCGTCTATGAGGGTGTCATAAAAAATAAGTGACGTATGACGGCGGTTAAAAACCACCTCAAAAAACCGCCCTCTTAGGGTCTATTAGGGTGGTTAAAAATTGCCTTAGTTTATCACTTAGTGTTAGGATTAAATAATAAAACGTGAGCAATAAATAAATGTGGAAATAAAACACAGAAGAATAAAGCAATACATGAGACATAGATTTACATGGTTCACTCAATGTGGGCTATGTCTATGGAGAAATTAACCAAGCCTTATTATTCCATCCAACAAATCTCGAAGAGATACAACCTACAACAAATATGTTGTCCTCCCTCTTCGATCTCACAATTACAATCTCTCTTCCTTTTTTTCTTCACACATTCGATGTCGAACAACATCCTTTTATAAAATGAGGGTTATAATTTTAGAGCAAATCATTAAGGCCCCAAAATAATAATAAAATACTATTTTCGGAAAAAATATTTTTTCTATCAAAATTTACCATTTTTAGTAATTACTATTTTTGGAAAATTATTTTTCATCAAAAAAATCTGTTTTTAGTAATTATTATTTTCAGAAAAATATTTTTTCGTCCAAAAATTTCCGTTTTTAGTAATTATTATTTTTAGAAATTATTTTTCATCAAATTTTTTTGAAAATAGTAATTCACAAAAAAATCAGATTGACATGCAATTTGACATACAACTACATAATGCCTATATCCTTTCATAGAGTGGATCCAAACGTGGCTAAAATAGGACCTCCAAATTAGAATCAGGTTCCACAACCAACAATCTTCCACTTGGAGACTAATCACAGTAACTCAACTACTACTGCACCTACTGGACTATGCTTCAACTTTGGATCTAGAAATTTTTTCACCTTTTACTGTCATGTTTGAAAACCAACTGAAATTGAGCAAGAACTTGGTTTCTCCCTAGTTACTACCTTTGTGAACATATTTGCAGGATTCTAGCTAGTGTGTATCTTCTCCAATTTTAACTATCCATATTCCAACGCCTTCTTAATGTACTTACTCTAAAACAATGTTAATTTACGACTTTTCCTGTCTCTTGTTATTCTCATACCAAGGATTTGCTTTGCAGCACCCAAATCCTTCATTATAAATGAATCTACCAATTTTATTTTGAGCACAATTATATCCTGCATGTTAGACCCTGCAACAAACATGTCATCTAAATACAATAACATGATAATATAGTTACCATTTTCTAATCTCTTAAAATAAACACAGTGGTCATAACAACATCTACTACAACCTTGTTTTGACATAAACTTGTCAAAGTTCATATACCACTACCTTAGAGCTTGCTTCAAGCCATAAAAGTTATTTTTCAACCTACATACTAATTCCTCCTTCTCTTTGACCTCATACCCTTATGACTGTTGCATATAAATTTCTTCCTCCAAATCCCCATGGAGAAATTTTTTTTTTACATATAACTGTTCAAGATGTAAATCCTCTACAACCACTAGGCTTAAAATAGTTCTGATTGAAGTTGTTTTAACAATAGGAGAAAAAATTTCATCATAATCAATACCATTTTTTGTGCAAACACCTTTAAAACCAATCTAGCCTTATACCTCATTTTACCTCCATCTTCTTTCACCCTGTAAAACCATTTATTTTGCAATGCTCTTTTTCCTACAGATAATTGAACTAGATTCCATGTCTAATTGTGTACCAAAGAGTCCATCTCTTCTTTCATGCCTTGCTCCAACTTCTTATTGGTTTCTACCTATATCGCTTCTTCATATGTTTATGGTTCACCATTTTTAGACAATAATACATAATATAATAAAGAGTAACGATCAGGGGGTCTACTTATCCTGGTAGATTTTCTAACACTTGTAGGAGTTTGAGGTTCTTGTTGTTGTTGTTGATTTTCTAGCACCTTTGGAGTTTCAATTTGATTACGCATTGTGTATTATGTGTTTAACTTTTCCTATTTCTTTTGTTGCAACTAGTTTTTATACATGAATTTCTCATTGAATACCACATCTCTACTCCTAATGATTTTGTGATTTTTATAATCCAAAAAATGATAACCAAAATCATTAACTCCATATCCAATGAAAGTGCACTTATTTTATTTTGCCTCAACTTTAGTTCTATTTTTTTTATCAATATGCACGAATTCTTCACAACCGAAAGTCTTTAGAAATGAGTATTTAATAGGCTTATTTTTCCATGCCTCTTCTGGAATCCCACCATCCAAGGAACTTGAAGTTCCTCTATTTATTAAATAAATAGCAGTATCCATAACATCTACCCAAAACTGTAAGGGCAATCCTGCATGTAATCTCATACACCTAGCACATTTCATGATAGTCCTATCTGTACTTTTTGACACACCATTTTCTTCTGGAGATCCTGAAACCATCTTCACTCTACGAATCCCATGGTATGAACTATAACTATAAAACTCTTTGTTGTAGTACTCACCTCCATTATCTGATCTGAGACACTTCAACTTATTTCTATCTCATTCTCAACCAAAGCTTTCCATTTCTTAAAAGTATCAAAGACATTCAATTTCTTTCGAATATAATAAACCCAAGTTCTTCTAGTTACATAATAAATAAATATAACATAATAATAAGAGCCACCAAGAGATGATACTTGAGCTGATCTCCATATGTTTGTATGCACAAGCTCTAGCTTTTCACTCTTCTTTTCTTTTTCAACTCTTAGAAATCTAACTCTTTTCTGTTTTCCATAAACGCGGTGCTCACAAAAGTCCAAATCAACCTACTTCAAACCTAGCAACAAATTCCTTGAGTGGAGAATCTGCATCCCCTTCTCACTCATGTGCCCAAGCCTATGATGCCACAAAACTGTATTCGCTCCTATAGAAGCTAAAGCAATAGAAAAATAAATATTACCAGTACATACGTAAAATGTACCTTCCTTATTTTATTTTTCTCATAACATTGATCCTTTAGCAACCTTCCACATATTTTCTAAGAATGTAACTGTACATCCTTCACTATCCAACTGCCCTATAAAAATTAGATTTCTTCTCAAATTAGGAATATGCTTTACCTCTTTCAGCAAACATTGGTTTTCATTCAATTATTTTATTTGCATCTTACCTTTTCCAATGATTTTACATGGTCTATCATCACCTAAATAGACCTGTCCAAAATCACATTGCACATGATCTAGAAAATATTTCCTATGGGATGTGGCATGATATGAAGCCCCTATGTTTAGCACCCAACAATCATTAATATTATCTAGTGAAAGGATTAAAGCATCTTGCAATACATCACCTACTACATTTGCTTCCTGATTACTCTATTTTTCTTCTCCCTGTTTTTCTTTTCGAATTCAACAATATCTTTTCAAGTGTCCTTTCTTCTCGTAATACTAGTATTCCAACTGCTTCCCTTTGGATTTGGATCTACCCTTCTTTGATTTGCCATATTTTCCTAGACTCTTTCCTCTCTCTTTTTTTCTACCCCTATTTTCCACAATCAGTGCATTACCCAATGTCTCACTTGTGCTTTTCCATCGTATTTTCTTGTTAAGGATAACACCAATAACATCATAAAATTTTAAAATATTTGTATTGGAAACAAAATTATTAACAACCATGACCAAACCATTTTAGATTTTTGGTAATGAGCATAATATTAAAAGAGCCCTAACCTCATCATAAAAATTTACTCCAACATAATTTAATTGATTGGCAATCGTGTTAAACTCATTTAAATGATCAATAACAGACCCACATTCTTACATCTACATATTAAATAAATACTTCATAAGAAATACCTTGTTCAAAGTTTAGGGTTTTTCATACAATTTAGCCAACGCATTCGTTAAACCCTCTGTTGTCTTTTCTTTGAAATGTTGAAGGCCACCAACACTACCAAGAATAGCCGTATTGTTCCTAATGCCTTTCTATCAAGAATTTCCCATTATTTGTCTAATAGGTTCATTGACTTTTTTGCTATTCTACCTAATGGTAGGTAAATATCCTTTTGATAAAGATAGTCCTCCATTTGTATCTTCCGTAGCTAGTAATTTTGGTCATTAAACTTCTCAACCCTAAACCTGCCTTCTTCTGCCATTTCTCCCACTCAAACCAAAAACCCTCCTTTTAAGTGTGTTTTTCAAACCCTAGGATCTAATACCAGTTTTTAAGATTAAATAATATAATGCAAGCAATAAATGCAAAAATAAAACATTATAGAATAAAGCAATACACAAGACACATATTTACGTGGTTCACCCAATGTGGGCCACGTCCACAGAGAAAATAACCATACCTTATTATTCTATACAACAAATCTCGAAGGGATACAACCTATAGCAAATTTGTTTTTAGTAATTACTATTTTTGGCAAATGTATTTAGTAATTACTAAAAAACATAAATCTATTTTTAGAAATCACTCCAAAATAATTATGTTTTTAGTAATTACTATTTTCAACATACAGATTTATGTTTTTAGTAATTACTATTTTAATATGCAAATATTAGAAGGTGGGTCTGCTAGTGATCATTTAAATGAGTTTAACATAGTTACCAATCAGTTAAATTTTGTTGGATTAAATTTTGATGATGAGGTTAGGGTTGTTTTGATCTTATACTCGTTGCTAAAAAGTTAGAATGGCTTGGTCATGATTGTGAGTAATTTTGTTTCTAGTACAAATACTTTAAAATTTGATGATGTTATTGGTGTTATCCTTAGCGAGGAAATGCGATGAAAAAGCATAGGTGAGACATCGAGTAATGCGTTGACTATGGAAAATAGGGGAAGACAAAAAGAGAGATTGTAATTATGAGATCGAAGAGGAAGTACAACGGATTTGTTGTAGATTATACCCTTTGAGATTTTTTGGAGGAAATAATAAGGTCTGGTTATTTTCTCCATGGACATAGCCCACATTGGGTGAACCACATAAATTTGTGTCTTGTGTATTGCTTTATTCTTCTGTATTTTAATTTTGTATTTATTTATTGCTTGTGTTTTATTATTTAATCCTAACTGGTATCAGAGCCTAAGATTTGAAAAACACACTTGAAAGGAGGGTTTTTAGTTCAAGCATAAACAATCATAGAAGAAGGCAAGTTTAGGGTTGAAAATTTTAATGGCCAAAATTACCAACTATGGAAGATGCAAATGGAGGACTATCTTTATCAAAAGGATATTTACCTACCATTAGGTGGAATAGCAAAGAATCCAACGAATCTATGAGATGAATAATAAGAATTTCTTGACATAAAGACATTAGGAACAATACGGCTATGCTTGGCAACATCGGTGGCCTTCAACATTTCAAAGGAAAATACAATGGAGGGTTTAATGAATGTGTTGCTTAAACTGTAAAAAAACCCTCAACTTTGAACAAGGTATTTCTTATGAAACATTTATTTAATATACAGATGTTAGAAGGTGGATCTGTTACTAACCACTTAAATGAGTTTAACATAGTTACCACTCAATTAAATTCTATTAGAGTAAATTTTGATGATGAGGTTAGGGATCTTTTGATCTTATACTCATTACCAAAAAGCTAAAATGGCTTGGTCATGGTTGTTAATAATTTTGTTTTCAGTACAAATACTTTAAAATTTTATGATGTTATTGGTGTTATCCTTAACGAGAAAATACGATGGAAAAAAACAAGTGAGACATTGGGTGATGTGTTGATTGTGGAAAATAAGGGGAGATAAAAGGAGAGAGGAAAGAGTTTGAGAAAACATAGAAAATCAAAGAAAGGAAAATCCAAATCCAAAGGAAAGTAGTTGGAATGTTGGCATTACGGAAAGAAAGAACACCTAAAAAGAGACAGTTGGAGGACTCAAAAAGAAAAATAGGGAAAATAAAATAAGATAATCAAGAAGTAAATATAGTAGGTGATGTATTGTAAGATGCTTTAACCCTTTCACTAGATAATATTAATGATTATTGGGTGCTAGACTTAGGGGCTTCATATCATGCCACATCCCATAAGAAATATTTTCTAGATTATGTTCAAGATGATTTTGGACAGGTCTATTTGGGTGATGATAGACCATGTAAAATCATTGGAAATGGTAAGATATAGATAAAATTACCAAATGAAAACCAATGGTTGCTAAAAGAGGTAAGGCATATTCTTGATTTGAGAAGAAATCTAATTTCCACAGGGTAGTTGGATAGCGAAGGATGTACAATTACATTCTTAGAAAATTCATGGAAGGTTGCTAAAGGATCACTGTTATTAGCAAAATAAAAGAAGGTACATTGTATATATGTACTGGTGATACTGATATTTTTATTGCTTTAGCTTCTATAGGAGTAGATACTATTTTATGGTATGGGCACATGAGTGAGAAGATGATACAGATTCTCCACTCAAAGAATTTGTTACCAGGTTTGAAGTAGGTTGATTTGGGCTTTTGTGGGCACTACGTTTATGAAAAATAGAAGAGTCAAATTTTGCAGAGTTGGAAAAGAAAAGAAGAGTGAAAAGCTAGAGCTTGTGCATACAGACGTATGGGGACAAAATCAAGTATCATCTCTTGGTGGCTCTTATTATTATGTTACATTTATTGATGATGCAACTAGAAAAGGTTGGATTTATTGTATTAGAAAGAAATTGGACATTTTTGATACTTTTAAGAAATGGAAATATTTGGTTGAGAATGAGATAGGAAATAAGTTAAAGTGTCAGATCAGATAATGGTGGTGAGTACTGTAGCAAAAATTTTTATAGTTACTTGTAATACCATGGGATTTGTAGAGTGAATATGGTTCCAAGAACTCCACAATAAAATGGTGTGTCAAAAAGGATGAACAGGACTATCATGGAATGTGCTAGGTGTATGAGATTACATGCAAGATTGCCCTTACAGTTTTGGGTAGATGTTGTGGATACTGTTGTTTATTTAATAAACATATGGTCTTCAATTTTATTGTATGGTGGGATTCCAAAAGAGGTATGGACAGGTAAGCCTATTAACTAATCATTTATGAAGACTTTCAATTGTGAAGCATTTGTGTATGTTGATAAATAAAATAGAACTAAACTTGAGGCAAAATCCAAGAAGTGCACTTTCATTGGATATGGAGTTAATAATTTTTGTTATTGTTTTTGGGATTATGAAAATCATAAAATCATTAGGAGTAGAGATGTGGTATTCAATGAGAAAGTCATGTATAAATACCAGTTGCAGAAAAAGAAACAAGAAAAGGTAAACACATAATACACAGTGGTTGATGAAATTGAAAATCCAAAGATGCTAGAAAATAAACAAAAGCAACAGTAAGCACCTCAAACTCCTACAAGTGTTGTTAGTAAATCTACCAAGATAATTAGACCTCTTGATCGTTACTCTCCTTCATTATATTGTGTATTATTTTCTGACTCTAGTGAACCAAAAACATATGAAGAAGCGATGTAGGTAAAACTAGGAAGATGTGGGAGCAATGCATGAAAGAGGATATGGACTCCTTGGTACAAAATTAGACTTGGAATCTGTTTCAGTTTCTTGTAGGAAAAAGAGCATTGCAGAATAAATGGGTTTACACGGTGAAAGAAGAAGATAGAGATAAAAAATGCATAAGGCTAGACTGGTTGTAAAGGGGTTTGCATAGAAGAAAGGTATTGATTATGATGAAATTTTTTCTCCTATTGTTAAAATGATTTAAATTAGATTTTTTTTAATCCTAGTAGTTGTAGAGGATTTGCATCTTGAATAGTTAGATGTAAAAATATCTTTTCTCTATGGGGATTTGGAGGAAGAGATTTATATGCAGCAGCCACAAGGATATGAGGTCAAAGGGAAGGAGGAATTAGTATGTAGGTTAAAAAAGAGCTTGTATGGCCTGAAGCAAGCTCCAAGGCAGTGGTATATGAAATTTGATAGGTTTATGTCAGAACAAAGTTATAGTAGATGTTATTCTGATCATTATGTTTATTTTAAGAGATTGGATAATGGTAACTATATTATTTTTTTATTGTATGTATATGACATGTTTGTTGTAGGGTCTAACATGCAGGATATAATTGTGCTCAAAATAAAACTGGCAGATTCATTTACAATGAAGGATTTGGGTGTTGCAAATAAAATCCTTGGTATGAGAATAACAAGAGATAAGAAAAATCATAAATTAACATTATCTTAGGGTGAGTACATTGAGAAGGTGTTGGAAATATTTAATATGCAGGATGCAAAACCTATTAGTACACCTTTTGTCAATCGTTTCAAACTAACAAAAGAGATGTGTCCCAAGACATAGGAGGAGATTGGCTATATGTCCAAGATTCCTTATTCATCAGCAATTGTAGTTTGATGTATGTGATGGTGTGCACAAAGTCATATATTGTTAATGCAGTGGGATTTGTGAGTATGTTTATGAATAATCTAGAAAAAAAACATTAGGAGACAGTGAAGTGGATTCTTAGGTATTTGAGAGGTACTGTCACTCAAGTATTTTGCTTTGTAGGTTCTAACATTGTTTTACAGAGATATGTAGATTCAAATATGGTAAATGATATATATAGCAGGAGTACCACAGGGTATGTTTTTACTGTAGGTGGAACTACAATAAGTTGGATTTCAAAATTGTAGAAGGTTGTTGCACTTTCAACAATGGAAGCAGAATATGTTGTTGTTATAGAGACTAGTAAGGAGATGATTTGGTTACAAAGGTTTATGGAGGAGTTGGGAAAAAAGTAGGAGAAAAACATATTATATAGTGATATTTAGAGTGTAATTCATCTTGCAAATAATTCAGCCTTCTATTCCAGGACTAAACATATACAAACCAAGTACCATTTCATACACTCAGAGTTGGAATATTGACAGTTAAAACTGGAGAAGATACACACTAGCCAGAATCTTACAGATATGTTCACAAAGGTAGTAACCAGAGAGAAACTAAGTTTTCACTCAGTTTCATTGGTATTCAAACACGATAATAAAAGGTGAGAAAATTTCCAAGTCCAAAGTTGAAGCATAGTCCAGCAGGTGCAGTAGCGGTGGAGTTACTGTGATCAGTCTCCAAGTGGAGATTGTTGGTTGTGGAGCCTGATTCTAATTTGGAGGCCCTATTTTAGCCGCGTTTGGATCCACTCTACGAAATGATATGGGTGTTATGTAATTGTGTGTCAAATTGCATGTCAATATGAGTTTTTTGTGAATTACTATTTTTAGAAATTTGTTGATGAAATTTTATTTTCCCAAAATAATAATACTAAAAATGGAAATTTTTGACAAAAAATAATTTGCCAAAAATGGTAATTACTAAAAACGAAAAATTTTTGATGAAAAATAATATTTTGAAAATAGTAATTACTAAAAATGGCAAATTTTGATAGAAAATATAATTTGCTGAAAATAGTAATTTATTTATTTATTTTGGGGCCTTAATGATTTGCTGTAAAATTGTAACCCTCATTTTATAAGAGGATGTTGTACGGCATTGGAGATGTGAGAAGGAAGAGAGACTGTAATTGTGAGATCGAAGAGGAAGTATAGTGGATTTGTTGTAGGTTGTATCCCTTTGAGATTTTTTGGATGGAATAATAAGGCTTGGTTATTTTCTCCGTGGATGTAGCCCACATTGGGTGAACCACGTAAATTTGTGTCTCATTTATTACTTTATTCTTTTGTGTTTTATTTCCACATTTATTTATTTCTCATGTTTTATTTTTTTAATCCTAAAAACTTGTATTAGAGCCTAGGTTTTTTTATCATAGGTTTCAACCTATTTCAAAAACTACCTTAGTTTATCACTAAGAGGGTGGTTTAAAACCGCCCTCTTAGACCCTAAGAGGGCAGTTTTAAACCACCCTCTTAAGATGGTTGTATAGAGGGCGGTTCAAAACCATCCTCTTAGGGCTAAGAGGGCAATTTTGAACCACCCTTTATACAACCCTTTTAAGAGGCCCTCTATACAACCCTCTTAAGAGGGCGACTTAAAACCACCCTCTTAAAAACTGCTCTCTTAAGAGGGTTGTATAGAGGGTGGTTTAAAACTACCCTCTTAGCTACCCTAAGAGGGTAATTTTAAACCGTCGGCTAGTGCTAGGAGTACAAGAAAAGATATACAAACAATATTGAATGGCCTTTTATACTTTATTGCTAGTTATGGTTTTACATTTAACTGCATCTAACTCTTATTCCTGTCACTCCTCCAATTATCTTTTTGGATGACAATATTTTTATACAAATGTATATTGTATTCGGTTTCTTGTTGAGCATCACCCTATTGTGAATTCAAATGGATGTATTTGTTACACAGGTATGGCCAATCAATATGAATTTCAATTTAAATTTCATGAAGCTAGTGGCATGAGAGCTGAAAACTGTAAGCAAGGTATGTGGATTTTTTCATCTCATATTCAACTTTTAATTGATCAACTGGTTAGTTTGATATTTAGTTTAAACTTTTAATAAATATTGTAGGTTCTGGTTTACATTAATGCATTATTTTGCTTAGTACATCATTGTTGTAGGTATTTGTGCTTTGTCAATTAGAAAGCATGCTCCAAAGAGATTGTGTTGTATTTTTGTGTGGAAAATGGAAGGGTGATTTTGGCCATGTGACAATATGCATGTCTATTATGGTTGTGTTTGATGGGTTTGATATTTGAGCTTATGATTTCAGTGTCGAGGGATACCGTATATTACTATATTGATATGTATGTAATCCAAAAATATCTGATTAAAATTTTGAACCCAATCAATCAAAACTATTGTCAATTTTTCCTAGTGGGAATATGTCAATTATAACAATCTATATTTCCTAGATTCTACTACAACTGGAGTATTTATAGACCTTAGAATGTCCTATTTTAAGCATGCCCAAAGTTTGCTAGCTAAATGACCATTATTGACAGATTTAGCCATCAGATTAAAGGAAAGTTTTGAAGAGCTTTCATCCAAGGAAGACACTCATAATTTTTCTAAATATGTGAAACTATCATGTATGTTTCTAATTTTATCTCATATACAGGTTACATACAAGTTCCTGAGTATATATATAGGTGTTCTAACTTTCAATTATAGTTATCAAATAAGTTGATAAAATTGAAATCTTCAATGATTTTTTTGTCAATTGTGACAAACATAATTTTGGTTTAGGTTCAGGTACAATTTCATGGTAAAGTATAAAGCAGTCTATAGTTGCGGTGTCACTAAAGTGTAGTACAAAGCAACAATTGAAACAATGTATCAAGTTGTTTGGTTAAGGAGACTATTTGAATATTTGCAAATAGAAAATTTTGACTTTGCTTCATTTCTTTGTAATAACCAAGTGATTTGAAATGCTTGAAAAATCTAGTTTACCATACAAAAATAAAACAAAGAGAAGTTCAACACTAGTACCTCAGATAACTAGTTGATGAGAGAGAGTTTACCTTTAGTGTTGTGTTCCACAAGATCAGACTGCTGATTTTTTGACCAAACCACTTGGACATAATAACTTCATTAAATTTAGAGACAACTTTGTGTTGTTTCTGGTTTGGTCATTAAGAGAGAGTGTTGGTAGTAATGACCAAATTTATGTTCTCACATCACTGATTAGATTATTCTAAACATTAGAAAGGTCTCATAATTTTTTGGATATAAAAAGATATTTATATAACTCTTTTTACCAAAGGCAATGAGAATGATGAAATCATCTTATGAGATACCATCTCTCACAAATTCCTAAGAAATTTTTTATTGGCTTCTTTTAGTTTCAAATTTCAACCAACAAATTTGTTCAACTTGCCTTCAACTACTAACATTTACTAATCTACTAAAAGTCAATATTTAACATCCACGGACATTAAACGCCAACTATCATACAACATAATAAGCATTATGAATGGTCTAAGAAAGGGAGTTCAATGTCCTATATAGTTCTTTTAACTGCGACTTGGTATACCAACTTCAGATAATGTAAAAATATTTACAGAATTTCAATTTCAAAATATTTGACCCAACTAGTGGTTGTCAAGTAAATTAATCGACATATTAATTATGCACATGGCATTTCATCCACAATTTTGACTGATAATCCTTGTGATAGCTCAAGTCCTATCTTGAATGAGTTTCACAAGAATTTTATTTGCTATTTTGTATTTTACCATAATCTTTAAGCAGTTATGGATTTTGAGCCTATTTATAGTGTCACATGGACTAGAGTTGCCCTTATCATGTTCAGTGATAGTAAATATGATATTATTGGGTTATTTAATATGCCTTTCCTTTTAAATTTTAAATCTGGGAGTGTGGTTGAAAATCTTAAAACAACTATGAACATATATTTATTCTTTTTTGCTCCAGTTTCTTGTGTTAAATTTATATATTGTTTGATAAATATATCAAATAAAGTAATGTCAACAAGGGACATATCAAATGAGTTAATATACCTCCCAATGTTGGTTGTCAAGACATACATAGATTGTCAGATACTTTACCTGAGCATGTTGTTAACTAAATTCCAATTTGATATTAAGATTAGTTATCATGTTTTATTGCATAACCCGACCTTAGCATGTTGTTAACTAAATTCTAATTTGATATTAAGATCAGTAATTATGTTTGATTACATAACCCTCTTCTTCTATGCCTCTGTTTCATATGGATAAATCATTATAATAAATCGAGTGGTGTAGTGTTATTGAATGCTTTCTTGTTATTAGCTTTGCCCCTATATAATTGTACAAACTTCAAATATACATGGTGTCACATGCCAAAATATGCAAATATGAAAAACATAGGCTATGGAAAATGTGTTTCATACTAACAAATTAATTAGTTTAGGGGCATTAGCAATACATACAACTTTCTCTTTCTAGGATTTTGATTTGTCCATGAGAATGAGTGCTTGCTTTGGATCTAGCTGAATGTTATACTTTGGTACTAAATTCTAATCACATGAACAATGATTATCTTATGGCTAGGAAATAAATGCAAGAGAAAGAGTATATGCATAAGCATAGATAAGAGTCACGGATGAAATAATAAAGGTGTGTGGTTTTTTAAGTTGCATTCTTGAAAAGTCTATTTTTTACAAAATGCTTTTTAGATAGAGGATAAGACACATTTTGTGAGATAGAGGACATGATAGAAAATAAAGCATTAAAATGAAATAACAAACAATGTCTTCTTGATATCTCTAAAGCTAATCCAATACTATGATAGATTAATCTAACTTACTGTAATGAATGTTTACAATTAAGCAGGATGAAAATTCTCAAAGTTGATGTTGACAATGGGTGTAGTCAAAATCTAAACTCTTGAACATAGCATGGCAATTTTTGGCTGCCTTCAATTGTAAAATATGTCTGATAATATTTGAGTGTAATGGTAACGACAAATGTCCATATATATGCAGCATAATATTCTACAACACATTTCCCTGCTTCTTTTATATGCATGACAAAGCTATGAAAAATAGCATCATTCTTTAAGAGTGATCACCTGTAAATGAGAAGCAATTACAATTGTTGATGGATAAGAAAAAATATTATTATTTTGCTTCTCAGATTCTCCTTAAACCCTTCATAAATTTTGAAGAAACTCATCCATGTCATTCCTCTCTAATTGTGTTGTTTCATTATTTTCCTTAAGGAGAAACTTGAGCATCAGTAATCCAGTTACATATGTTTTGAATCATAAAATGCAACTTTTGGAAGCATACAAGGCACTCTAGATTTATTTAATTGAAACATAACTTCCCATGAAAAAAATTCCAAAGTGACTACTCAAGTAATTGAACATACTTTTTTTTAACTTATAAAAAATAAACCATTTAAAAGAAATTTCCTTGGGCAATTGTTCATATTCATCTAAAAGAATATATATATATATATATATATATTTGCAATGATTCTCGCTCATTCTATCACCCTAGAGTGCAGAGACCAATGCTTTTTTGTTGTGGTCAACTGGTTGTATGTGGAGAGCATGTTTCCTATCTCTTGCTATTTATTAGTAAGATTTGAACTGGACAACATGTGGTCATTAGTGAGACCACTTTGCCATTGAGCCATAAGGTGGGTTCCAATGCACAGACTAGGAATGGAAAGACACAGGCAAGAAACAAAAGTACTTTAGCAACTTTTTAATTGATAAATAAATGCATTATGTTATCAGCAATAGTCCTTTAAGGAACTCACATGTAAATATTTTGTATTCATCAATTCATTTTTAACTCTTACCATCTCTTTATAAGCAAGCATGAATGACTATCCCTAAGATTACACTACTAACATATACTAAATATTACAAGTGAATAGATGATGACGTTAAATATTAGGGCTTCAATTCCATAATTTATGTTATGATCATCCTAGTGTACAATTGTGATTCCTCTGTGTATGATTACTCTGTTATATGCATGCATTGAATTTCGTTGTCAAACTCTTAGCTCGATCCTTTGGCCTATGAAATTTTCCATTTATGTTCGAAAACATGCCTAAAGCATTGTTCAACTTGTGATCAAAACTTCAATCTTCAACTGTTATATTTCCTTGAGATTTATTTCCTATCCCAATCATAACATGGGTTTTGTGGTGTATATTCCACCGTACAACTTGTTCAACTGATTATTATGGTAATTATGTCAACTTGGAAGAAAAGCAGAAAGGGACATGATCAGTTACAACTCAATGCATAATTTGGACTTAACAACTAGCTCACAAAAAATTGCCATTTTAGAGGAAAATGATGACAACCCAAACTCTTGATCCAAAGCCATCTTGAAAATGCTATTAACAGATCACAATGTTAACCTGAACAGTCAGACAAGAAACAAAGACTAACATACAAGCTCAAAAGGCACTTCTTGCAGGAAAATGGATTGTGAGAATGGCAGATGATGATTTTCCATGGCAGACTTTAATTTCATATAGAATTCAAGTTTCGTATCACACCCAAGGAATTCAGGGTCCTTTATGCTTTAATGATATAACTGGTAGTGCCAAGGTATTTATCATATTACAGTTAGTCCTTAAGCAAATACAGGCAACTTGGCAGATGGTAACTGATTAGCTTTTCTATCATAATAAGGAGCCACATGATGCTTGGGATCTAGCTTGAAGGCCTATATGAATATTTTATCCGTACATTGCCAGCTTGACCACTTATCACTTTTTGTTAGAAAAAGGTAGATAAAAGCTTGTTTTGTTCATTATATCTTTGGAATTATGAGCCACATAAATGGTATACCTAATGTGATTTAAGGGGAGCACAAAATTTGAATAAGGGTTACAAACCAACTTATCAAGAGGTATGCAAAGTGGTCACAATTATCTGTCTTCCAAAAGGTAAGGGAAAGGTTTTTTATAACTATTTGAAAAACAATTTATATAAACAAGCGAGACACACTTCTTTTATTTTTCACCAATTGAACAAGCAATTGGGGGTGACTGACATCAAAACAAAATGGCTAGGGCAATGGTAGACTATTCAAACATTAATATCCTCTTTCATTCACTAGGTCTTGGCCGGTTGGCTAGTGCACCAAAGTTTGGCAATCTTGAAAAGGTTGGTGTTGCAGACTCTTTATGCAACTTATGTAGAAGAGAGGATCCAATAGAAAAGTCCCTTGGTGATTGGGCATGTAAAACCAATAAAAATCCACCTCGTATTCTATGAGAACAACCAAGGAACCAATAAACTGATAGTAAATCAAAAAGCTCAAACCATGTAAGTTTATACAAAGTAGAAACAAGGTAGTGAAAGATAGTAGACAAGCTACCAATCCCTCTTCTTCTTTGGAAGCATGACCAAGTTCCTTGTCACAAGTTAACTCATGTTGAAAGATAAAAAGATGATACGCCCAAAACCCAATCTATGAAGGGAACTTCAATCTACTTTTTTGCTTGCAATTTTAGGTCAGTTTAATTTCAAAGGGTTTTTGTATACTAGTGAGATGGAGCTAAAGAACAAGTCACTCATAAGACAAATGTCAAAAACTAAAAGAGGTAACATCAAATATAAAGTAGAAGTGATTTTATTCATAAATAGAATATAAACCATTTTGAAAAGGGAAGAACAAAACAATAATAAACAACTATATAAACCAAAATCAACTACAAAAAACTTAGTACAATGCAAGCTTAAATGAAAATAAAATAATAGCTATGTAGATATACCACTAAGGGAGAAGTAAATGGATAAAAGGCAATCTCTTTTGTAATCATTGATGTCAGATGTTAATTCAAAGCATCAATAATGCTTCCATACAAATAGAAATATTAATAGTTCCTATTTTAAATAAGTGGATAGCTCCTCTTTCTTTAAGACATTGAAATGAATACACCTTTATTCATTTTAGAGAGACGAGCAAAAAGCATCACAATTATTATCATACCAAATGTTCAATGTGAAATACAAGGAAACACCAATTTTGCTCACTATTACATGCATGTTATATTTCTGACTAAACCATGTACAATAAAATAGTACATCAAAGATATATACTATGGCACCAAAAGACAAGATTAAACTTTCACATAACTTGTGTAAAGGCTTCTGTATTTTTGAATTCCTCATCAACAAGCAAAATACCATATAACATTTTCCCAAATTGAGAATATAAGAGAGCACTGGATGTACATAAACACACACTATAATGGCTTATTGATAAGTTGATTATAAAACTTATGTAAGCTAACAAATATTTCAAAATAGAAAGGACAACATGTGAAATTTATAAATGTGTAAGTACAGAACATGTATGAACTTTAAATCTTGCAAATATAGAAAACCAAAGTCTTTGAATACATCATAAACCAACATGCCTAGACCAAAAATACATAATTTTATGTCATATTTGAAAGTTTAACTAAATATAGAAACAAAATCTTAAAATACGTAGAATACTACAATGATGGCAAATTAATACGTATAATCTTGTCCAAATATGATGTTATTGTGTTATTCTTCTCATTAAGCTCTGTACATTTTTGCTCCATAACTTCCAGTAACTCCCTCTTTGATTTATGTAGTTCACTGGCTTCAAGAGATAAGCGCTCAACTTCACTATCCTTCTTAATCTGCAACAAATGCCCAACATTAAAAAATGGAATATAACTATGAAGCAGAAGGTGACTTTAACAAACACATATCCAACAATATTATATTTATTTTTTAAATGAAAAAAGTATGCAATAAAAAATCACTTAGGCCTGATCATTTGGAGATTCCAATAGGCAATGTAAGAGTAAGTGTCTTAACAACAAGGCATAAAAAGTCAGCAAGTTCATCATTAGAAACAAGTGATTGATTAAAAAATGTAACAGATGAATTAGGGATATTAGAATGTCATCAGGTCACATCTGGATAGTAGTTCCTCAATGTGATACCAATGCTTCATCCGATGTGAGAATTCAATCACCTTATGTGTTGAATTTATAGTTGTCAAATCCTTGAATGGAAATAGATTCTCATGAATTATATCCCTAACTTTACAAAACTTGAATTTTGATCAAGTGCTAACAATTTACTCATTGCTCTAATAACATAACACTCCCTCCCTCGAAGGAGCATATTGGAATTTTAGCAAACAATTAACATATGACACCAAAAAATTGCATCCTCATGGATTTACTCCTCTGAAGTGAAACGAGAAAACCAACTGGCCTATTTTCCTTTGGTAAATTGGTTGATGTGAGATATATATGTTATACTTTGAGTTTTAGCCCAATTTTTTTCAAAATACTTGTAAGAACTATGAAAACAAAATATAACCATTTTTCATGCATATAAGAGTGCTAGGATGCCATTTTATAAATCAAGTATGACAATAAGACTTTACAGTCATCCAGGTCTTTGCCACCACAACATAATTATATGCTCCAAGAGTGAGTGACAAGGCTATTCCTCCTACTTGCAACTTTACTAGTAAAAAAACTAGTTTTATAAAGTTGGGTTATTATTCTCACAAGCTTACCATAATATTGTCCAATCATCCCCAACGTAACCAAAAATATAAACTTAAATGGCCTCATAGTTCCCAAAATCCCTTCACCAACATGATCATCTTAGCCAAAATTTAACAATTTCTAGTAAAAAGAAAACCAAAAGTGATTATTAAAAAAGAGGGAGAGAACTTCCCACTGTAGTTGAGCTTTATACCTGGGTATCCTAAAAATGTGCAGGTTAGCTTTCAAACCATAAGTCTTATTTTCTCAAAGTCAAATTTAATCAACAAATAGAAATCAACCATTTTAGGCTACTAAAATTCACAAATCCCAGCAAAAGAAATCATAACTTAAGGGAAAAATTAGGTTTAGAGTCAATTGTTGCAAAATCAGTAAAATCTAATTACTATAAAACCAACCTTCCCTTCACTAGAAAATTTGATAAACTCTTAGAACCCGCTATCAAGACGAAGAAAATTAAAAGAAAAAAAAATACCATGAACCATCAATGCTACTCAGCTTTACAACCAACTCTCAAACAATCACACAAAAATTTATAGAAAAATCGCCCATCGTCTTGTTAAATATTAAACCAAACATTTCTAAAAAAAATAGAAAATAATAAAACCTTCTATTGCATCTTGTAACTCAAACACAAACACTCAACTAGACACTTCAATTCTTGTTTAAAAGAGTGAAAAGAGATGAAAGAGAAAAATAAAAATAAAACAAAAAAATCGACCATCAAATTCTACAAGTCCATACACGAGAAATCAAAATTGATCCTTGTCCAACCAACATGGCCAGTCAAACCCCAAAATAAAAAAATATCTTTACAATAATTTGTGGAATACATAACCATATTCCAAAGCATGAGTAGTGCCCACCACTTAAAAGCTCCTTTCACTAGGCAAGGCAGACAAAGAATTGACTGACACTTCCCTCCCTCCGTCTATTGTGTTGTTGCTCCACCTCCTTTGAGAAAAATAGAATAAATAAGTGCTTTTCTTTTCACACTCTTACAAAGGTAGGAAGCCAAGAGAAAATGGGAAAGGGGAAAGGAAGAGGAATGTGTGAGCAAAGTACTTTCACACCAAGTCATTTTCCCGTGTCTTTTTATATATTTTGTTTTTAGGTAAGACCCTAATAAGGTGGTTTTAAACCACCCTCTTAGCATCTTATATATATATATATATATATATATATATTTATTTATGTGAGACCCTAAGAAGGCGGTTTTAAACCGCCCTCTAAGGGTGACTCTAAGAGGACGGTTTTATACTGCCCTCTTAGGATCTATCAGAGTGGTTTTTTACCACTATAAAAAATTGCCTTATTTTAGCCACCCTTAAAAGCCTTTTTTGGTGTAGTGTTTGCTAGAGTTTTCTATATTATGTTCTTACAAAATTTAGTTTTGATCAAGGATAGTGATAAAATATTAGTTGGAATTATATTACTTTGACATATTATGTTGGATCATCTATTAAATACTTTGAGTCTTCTTGTGGACTTTGCCAAGGTGAAATGCTATTTTCTTATCTATTCATTATTCTATATGAGATGTATGGTAGAGGTATTTTGAAAGAAAAATATAAACTTATATATAAAGGTCAAGTCATTATAGATGTTAATTTCATGTATATTGTGTTGATGAAACACTTCTTTTGAGGCATCCCTTGGTTAGTTAGGCAATGGAATATAAATCAATCCTCACATGCTATGAAAAGGAAACTAGATAATTGGTAAATATGACAAAATCTAATATTCTTTATCATTATTAACCAGGGTTATGCACAACGGTGAATATTCACCAATTGGGCTAATATTTGCATTTTTGAAAATTAAAAAATGCTATTTTGGGGGACCTGGACATCAACCCTTTCACCCAAAATTTTCAAAAAGAAAAAATGGGTGTCAGTTCGTCATGCGTTGATAATAGTATTATGGAGTTTTTAAAAAATTTCTAGCAATCCCACCTAAATAGAGGACCCTTTTCACCATAAAATTTTAAAATTTTTAAATTATCCCGCCCAATTCACCAAGTATACCACTATATATAATTAACACCCCAATGATACTTTTTTATTTTCAGACCCTGTTCTACACTAGATGGATATCCCAACCCAATTCTGCACCATATTGGACCCATTTATGTACTATATCAGACCCATTTCTACACCATATCGGATCCTTTTCAGCACTAGACAAGATCGAACCTTGTTCTACACTAGACTAGATCTTATTTAGCACTAGACAAGACTGGACCCTATTCTGCACTAGATTGAACCCATTTTTATGGCAGATCAAATCATTTTATGCACCAGGTCGAGCCCTATTTTGGACCAAGCTAATATCCAAACCCTGTTCTACTTTCAAATGAACTATCAAACCATGTTCTACATAATACAGATATCCGAACCTTGATTTACATTTGGATGGACTACCAGATCTTGTTCTACACCAGGCTGATTTTTGAACCCTATTCTGGACCAGGTCGATATTCAAACTTTGTTCTACTTTCAGATGGACTACTAGACCTTGTTCTAAACCAGACCGATATCTAAACCTTGATTTGCATTCATATGGACTATCAGACCCTATTATACACCAAGTTGATTTTTAGATCTTGTTATGCATCAGGCTGATATCTAGACCCTGTTCTACACCAAGAAAATTTTTTAGCCATGTTTTGCACTAATTTGGACCCTATTCTGCACCAGGCCAAATTTTTAATCCTATTTTACACCATGCCATACCCTGTTATGCACCATGCCAATATCTAAACCTTGTTTTGCACTAGGTTGGACCTTATTCTGTACCAAGCCGATATCTGAACCCTGTTGTGCACCAAACTGTATCATGTTTTGCATCAAACTAGACCCTATTCTACATTAAGTTGATTTTTGAACCCTGTTCTACACTAGGTCAATTTTTGAACCCTATTTTGCACTAGGTCAGACCCTGTTCTACACTAGGCCAATATTTGGACCCTGTTTTACACCAAGACAAACCCTATTCTACACCAATCCGATATTCGAACCTTGTTTTGCATCCAAACGGACTACCAAACCTTACTATGTTGCTACCCCCTATACCCCTATGGTGACCTAGTAGGGGGGGCATTGCCCCCCTACACCCCCCTTCATGGAGTGGGTCCAAGTGCGACTAAAAACAAGACCTCCAAATTAGAGAGAGAATCAAGCTCTACAACCAATACCATGTTTTGAGACCAGATCATTTTCTACACCTTGTTTGAAGTCAGACCATTTTTTGCACCGACCCATGGTCGGGTCTCATTTTCCACCTGGTCTAGCCAAAACTGTCAAATTCACCATTTTTTCCAAAAAAATTAAACTAAGGTAATTCGCAATTTCCTCCTACATGAGGTTGGCTAGGATTCACCACAATTTCGAAATGGATTCGCCTATTTTTTACAAGTACATTTTTTGTCTGATCCCTTATGCATAACCCTGTTATTGAACTTTATTTATAGTAGATTATTATGGATATTTTGGACTTATATTAGAAAACATGCCATAAATATCTCTAGGTATTCTCCTATCAGATAAAATAAAGGAGTTATGGACTTGATTTTCTATAGAATAAAGTCTTTTTTGGCTTGTTGGAAAGATAAATTCTTAACCATGGAGGAAGAATCGAACACATTAATGCTACATTATAATGTATTCCAATATATATGTTACTTCTAAGATTACTACCAAGTCTAACCTTTGTATTTGATAAAATTCAGAGTTTTTTTGGAAAGGATGTGATGAGAAGTTTCAATTTCCTCTTTGTATATGAGATAGTTTGCCTAAAAAAGAATATGACAAGGGTAGGATTATAAAGTTGTATATTTATGAGTTTAAAATTAAAGACACAACTTGTTTGAAAATTATTCAATATTTGAGAAATATTTAGGTAAACCATTTACTTTAAAAGTATATAGGATTTATGGATGTTGAAAATTCATTCAAGAAACTAGATCAACCATATTAAATAGTTTGGATGCAAAACCTAAAATATATAATAATCTATCCAACAATGAGTAAATTCTTAAAGTGCCCCTCCTTAAGTGACCAAAACTTGACTTAATTTTTTATACAAACTAGATTCATTTAACAATTTAGTAAGACTTTTAGGGAGATCAAATCATTAAGTATTTTGAAGTAAGTAATTATGTATGTAATGTTTATCTAATATGACTAAATTATAATTACAAAAAAGTATTTTTGAATAACATTCAATCGTTTCTCTTATCTATAGCTTCAAGTACGAACCAAATTTTGGATTCATAATGTATTAACCTATTAGTATTTTTATATTATAATATTATTCAACAAGCCACATGGTAATACCATGCTATCATTTTAACAATTATGTTTAAATAATGGAAGGGTTTGAACCTAGGAACTACTTGAAATTTCATATTTTATCATATTATATTATAGTTGTCATTTATAAATGATAATTTTCTTGATCAAGGTAAGGGTTGCTTTATATCCTCATAGGACATGGTACTAGAATAACATCAGTTTGATAGGATTTGGTGCTCACCACAACTTCTTATTCAATGAGCCAAAGCCATAATAGCCTATGGAATCACATTGTTCATGGCACTAAATACATCTATGGCACAAAAATTGTCTTTGGAACTATGGTGCCACACTTTTTCATGGCACCAAACTCATATTTAGTGTTATGGTGCCACCCTCGCTCATGGAACCAACCCCAACTATTGTCAAAACTTATATTTTGTACTAGATCCTACCTATATGACATTGTGTATACCCAATTTTGATCAATCAAATTACATCACAACTAAAGAGATTTTATATCAAAAAAATCATCAAAAGTCATAACTAAAAGGCCAAGTGAAAATTAATCATAAATGAGCTCAATTTTTCTACATTAGAAGTGTTGCTTCTATTACTTTTCAAGGAATTTGATTGAGTTTGTTAAATGATCCATTTTTAAAAGCATATTGACTACTCTTGTTGAGAAAATCACTCCTTCAAGCCAATAGATGACCTTGAGAAAGCAAATTGCTCCTTTGAGTCATGAGACCTATAATAATCTTAATATTTATTCAAGAACTTTTTTATCATTTGGTCCCATTTTGTGATGGTATTACCACCCAAACTCATGAAACATCTTAGAGACACATATTTTAGGGTCATAGGTAATAGTTTTAGTTTTGAGTATTTCTCTAGTAGTCATAAGTTCTACAAAAGATAACAAATTCAACTATGAATGTATTTGAGTGTTTAATTAGCATCCTGTGGTAGTTAGGAAGAATGTATCATGATATATTTTCATGAAATCTACCCCTTTTGAAATATAAATAAGAAATAGAAATGATAGTTGGGTTAGTTCCTCTTCTTCCTAGTGCATATCCATCTTATAAGCCTAGGGAGTCCAATATAGGTGATATAATTTGCTTGAGGTGTCCTACCAAGTGAGGATTCTCCTTTAGTATTAAAGTAGATATCTTCTACCTATGTTAATTGTGGGATAAAAATTTCTTCTAATCTAATTCTCCCTATGACAAAACTATATCATATTGTAGAATGTTTTTTTGTAATAGGAAATAGTCCACTAAGCCTTTATACCATAGAATATTGATCTATAGTGGAATTTTAACTATTGTTTGCTTCAATTTCTCTCTTATTCTATAAATAGAATTTGATAAGCCTCCTTATCCACCTATTTAAGATTCTGATAATCATAATTTCTATTCCAATTGAGAAAAGAAGATTACAAAGTATAGAAGCCCAAGGCTTACAAAGAGTAACAAAGACAATCCTAACTGCCCTATCAATTTTTTTAAGAATCTATCACCATCAACAAAATAGAACCCTATAAAAAAGAGCCCAATATATGGGTCATACATTAGCTGTCAATAAGCAAAAAACACAACAAAAAGAAACTGCACCAGTTTTATTTATTTATTTTATTTTAATTTTTAATAATCATCATAGATTGAAATCACTGCCTCATGGATAGTCACACCATCCTTAATTTCACTCCACTCCCAACTCCCTTGAGCCAGCAACAATCCTTCCTTTGACATAGCATCCGCAAGAGAATTGTGTTCTCTATATACATGTTGGTAAGTGATGAGGCTGAAAACACCCGCTAAAAGATTCACCTATTCTAATATGGGCCACAATGTTATATTCTCCATTTTGAATTGATCCTTCATCCACTTGATGACCACCAAAGAATCTCCCAAAACTTGAAGTTGTTGAACATTATGAACTAATGTAGTTTTAAACAACTTCAAAGCAATTAATTCAACATAGTTATTGGTGCCCACACCCAAGCATACCTTGAACTTTATAAAATGAGTATCATGAAAATAGAGAGTTCCCCCTACCCCACACAAAGGGGGAATACTTTGACAAGCCCCATAAAAATATCCCCAAGGAACTATTTTATTAACAACTAGCATCTTTGATCACTCTTGGGCATTTAGGCAAGCTTGGTTTCAAAAGGCCAGCAATCAATGAATGAATCTGGATAGCAACTTGAAAGGCTGGCAGAAATGTATCTTGGAAGATATCTGAATTCCTAGCTAACCACACTCCCCAAGCCACCACAAAAGGAAGAGCTCTAAAAGACTTCAAATCACTCATGTCAAACCACTCCTTTAAACACTCTTCCAAAGTGTCCCCTTGCCAAGTACCTGAACTTCCAATAATTACCTCTAGTTCCTTCCACATAGTCTTAGTAAATGCACAACCAACCAATAAATGGTTGATAGTTTCATACTCTACATGAAATAGAGTACACCTCCTAGGTCCTTGAAACCCCCTCTTCATTAGTACATCCCAAGTTAAGACTCTATTATTAAGGGCCAACCACATAAAGATTTTGGTTTTTAAAGGTGTCCTTACCTTCCAGATAGGTTTCCACCACCAACTTTGTTCTCCCTACCTTTCTTGAGCAATCATGTCTTTATAACCCATATTTGTTGAATAAACACCCTTCATAGGATTTTTAGTCCATACCAGTTCATCCTCCTCATCCATTTTGATCCTAACATGACTGGTTAAGAGTACTCTCACAAAGGCATTCCATAACTCCCCATTCCTTCCTTCTAGACCAAGTTTTTGGGCACTCTTCCAACCTTGTTGCCACAAAGAAGTAGCCTCATGGTCCACTACCTGAGATAGAGTACAAAAACCAGCATATTGCAAAGATAGTATAAGATCCTCTAGAAGTCTATACTCATTTCCACATCCAACCCATGGGTCTGCTCCAATTCTCACTTTAGAACCATTACCAACTTTCCAAGCAAGCCAATTACCTATAAGTGGAAAGGCCTAAACTATAGCTTTCTAAAAGATGGATGCCTTGCTAATAGACTTGTATGGTTTTTGTATCCACTCCTCCATTGAAAGAGGTTCAATATATTTAGTCTTAATGACTTTGCACCAAATATTTTCTTGTGTTATCAGTCTCCATAAACTCCTAGCAACCAATGCTTTACCAAAATGGTGGATATTATTTAAACCCCAGCCTCCATCTTCCTTAGGTTTTGCTATAAGCTTCCATTTTGCTAAGACTATGCCAACTTTGTCTCTTTTCCTAGTCCATAGGAATTTAAAACATATTTTTCTAATTTTTTCTAGCACCCCTGCTAGTATGAAAGCCATCCCATGCTAGTAGACAAGAATAGCCTCCAATACAAATTTTACAAGAGTTAGTCTACCCCAAATTGATAGCCACATATTGCACCATAAAGAAATCCTTTTGTCAATCTTATCCACAAGCCAATCCCAGTCCCTAATGCCATAGTCATTTGGCTTCAAACGGAACCCCAGATACTTAATACCTACTTGAAGCTCTATCCTAGAAAAGGAAAGTATCCTCTAAAAAAGACTTTCCTCTTTGATCGCAAGACCATGACAAGACATGGTGGACTTCCCCAAATTTACTTCCATACCAATGGCAAAACAATAGCTCCTTAAAATATCTTGTAACTTATTAACATCCCTAAGAGTTCCATCATAGAAAAACAATACATCATCCACAAATAAGAGGTGAGTTAAAAAGAGTGATGTACCCATTTTGATCCCTTTAATCAAACCCAATCTTCTAGCTTCCTTGATAGCCCTACTCAATCCTTCTTCCACCAAGAGAAACAAAATAGGAGATAAAGGATAGCCTTGTCTAAGACCATACTCTATGGAAAAGAAGCTAGAATTTGAGCCATTAATAAGTACAGCAAAGGACACAGAGGTCACACATCCCATAATCCAATTAACTACTTGGAGATTGAACCCTATGTGAAGAAGCATGATCCTCAAATACAACCAGTTGACTCTATCATAAGCTTTAGAAAGGTCTAATTTTACCATGATAGCTAGAAGTCTCATTGTTTTTATCGTGTGCATGCCTTCTTGAGCCACTCCCACAACATCATGAATCTGCCTTCCATTAAGAAACCCAAATTGCTCACTAGAGATGGAATCCGAGAAAACTCTTTTAATCCTTGTAGCAATGACTTTGGCGATAATTTTGTAAAGTACAGTTGCACAAAGAAATAGGTCTAAAATCATCAAAATATTTAGGATTATCCTTCTTGGGAATTAAAACAATAAAGGTTGAATTTATAACTATTGGAATCTTCCATGTTTCTTTAGTTTCCTCCACCACTCTTAGTAGATCTTCCCCAATCAGCTCAAAGAAACCCAAGAAGAACTCAACCCCCCAACCATCTGGCCTAGGACTTTTGTTCTTTTGAAAGGTAGTAAGCACTTTTTTTAATTCATCTATGGAAAATATCTCAAGAAGCATCTCATTTATACACCATCAACAAATCTAGGGAAGAAAGTGGTGAATTTTAGAATCTCAACCAAGTTTAACCTCTCAGGTTCTTTAAATAGATTTTTAAAGTGCTTAATGCCGAGAGCTGCAAGGTCTATGAAAGACCTGGCTTTTGACCCATCACCTTTGGGCATTTTCCAAATGGTGTTTATATTCCTCCTATGATTGGCATAATTGTGAAATAATTTAGTATTTTCATCCCCTAAATCCATCCAAATAGCTCTACTCTTAAGTCTCCATTTAGCCTCCTGTTCTAATAAAATATTACTTTTTTTCTCTTCCAATGCTCTAATGACTTCTTTGGATTCCTCTGAGAAACCATCCTCATTCACTACCTCATAAATATCAGCAATTTGCCTTTCTAAAAGGGTAAGTTCTTGCCTTTGCTGTCTAGACTTATTGTAAGCCCACTTTGATGCAACATTTTTTACTTTTCTTAGACTTCTTGCAAATTGAAAGCATGCTAAACTTCCTAGATTTGCATCAAAGGGGCTCCATTCTTATTTAACCAATGATTGGAAATCCTTATCCTTCAACCAAATTGGATTAAACTTGAAAGGGTTTGGGGGTTTCCTTTCTAGATTTCCAACTTGAAGAAGAATAGGATAATGATCTAAGATACCTCCTAAATCCACACAAGATCTGATTCTCTCACCGACCATCAAAAGAGAACCAGAGACATAAAATATGTCCAACATTTTTGCTACATAATCCTCTTCCACCCTATTATTGTGCCAAGTAGGGACAATTTTTACAGGTTTCACATCGACCAGCTCCACATATTCAAATTTATGTTTAAAAAAAAACATCTTGAGGATCACATCTAGCTACAATCCCCCAAACCTCAACTCTATTCAAAGTAAAATTTAAATCACCCCCTACTATAATATTCCCCTACTGTAGAAAATCATTTGCAAAGAGTGCATCCCAATACTATATTTTGTTCTCATAAGGCCCATAGATGTTGGCTACCACTAAGGATTTCCCTAGCTCCAACGAGAAAATATCAACTCCTAATCCAGAGGAAAAAATATAGAATTGTTGAGCTAGAAAGCCCTCTTTTTCCAACCCAAAACCAGTCCTCCAGATCTACCCTCTGAATCCAAAGAGAGAAAGTCCCACTCTTTTAAAAAGGAATGAAGTAGACCTTCAATTTTTGAGCCTATGCCCATAGTCTCTTGAAGCAACAAAATGTCAGGTTGATGTAACAGTACTAACCTATGAAGGGTAGTCTTTTTAGAGTTACTGCCCAAACCTCAAATATTATGAGAAAGGATTAACATTAATTTACCAAATTTGGGGTATGGCATGCTCTAAGTGCCCCAACAATAGACTTTTATTTTCCATTCTTAACCTCCCTCAGAGCTTTGTCCTTAGCCCATTGGATATTTGATTTCCTCCCTAGAGTTGGAATGGATCCAACATTAGGGCTAAGCCCTTGCTAGATCCTCTTGCTGATTTTAGAGATCTAAGGAAGTATCTATTAGGTCCCTTACAACTCATTCCACTAGCAAGGGAGGATGAGATAAAATAAGAAGTCCTTGAAAGTGTTGATATTTTGGAAAAAATAGGAGGGCTACTTGAAGGTAACTTTAGTAAGTCTTCCTACCTTGTACTTGTCCCTTCATGTGGGACTTTTGACTACCAACCTCTAAAGTCATGGGCTTAGAGGTGATGAATGACACTTCCCTAAGAGTCTGCTTTGGGTTAGAAGAATGGTTCAAAGTACCAAGAGATATGATATGAGGAAGAGGAAAATTATTTGGCCCATGAGTGGGTCCCTCCTCCCTTATGTGTGTTGATTCAAACATACCTTCAGATTGTCCATTGTTCTGATCCATACCAACACCCCTATCCCAATCCTTTGATAAATGAATATTTTCTAAAATAATTTTAGGATCTTCCACCAAAACAACATTTCCTTCCAAGGGTTTCCCTGACCCACAATCCTATTTTCCTTGGTCTCCCTCCACATTACTAACTGATCCATCCACTCTCACCCTAAGAGTGTGATTTTCATCCTGCTTCCTTCTCCACTCCCTTCCTGAGAATTTTAAACCACAATATTCCATCAGATGGCCATAAACATGACACCATAAACAATGAAAGGGGATCTTCACATAGTCAAGAATCTAAACATAATGCCACTTTCCTATCTCTATCTCTATAGACTCTGGAAGACCCTCTCATAGATCCATGTCCACCAGTATTCTAGCAATAGAACATGAAGAACCACTCAAGCATGCTTGATCCGTATCCACCCATGTCCCTAAACAATTACCAATTTCCATCAAAATCCTAGAAGTCCACAACTCCAAAGGCAATCCCAACAACTTGATCCAAATGGGTTGTATTGCTTTTGACTCCCTTCTCGGATCAAAACATGGAGACCACCATTTTAAGGATAGAGCATAAGAACCCCAGTACCACCTACTCTGAAGTATTTTATTTGCATCCTCAACTGATCTAAAGGAGAAAGTTATCCATCCTCTGACCAAAACATGAAAAGTAGGAGAATATCCCAAAATCGTGCTCCACACCTTCTCCAACCACTGAGTAAGTAATTTTTCTAAGAATAATCTGCCAAAGAACCTCCTAGTTAATGTTTTAGCTTCCATTTCCAAAACTTTTTCTAGCAAAATATCTTCACCTAAGATTTTATTGCAAAGAAAATAAAAACTTCTTGTTTTTAACCTCGATATCCTTTATCTTGGAAATACATTTACACCATCCCTAGCAATGGCACCAAAAAATTAGGGATCCACTTTATTCTTTATCAATCTATGGTTATAATAATTTGTATATTTTTGATAAGGTATGATAAGGTATATTAATGAACACCCAAGTGTGGTATGTTCTTCTTCTCATAGTTAAGTGTTGTATACAAAGGATTTGGTGGGATTTTTGATGAATAAGTTTTTATATTTTTAATCCCATGGAAAATTAAAGTTATATTCAAAGAACAATGTATTGGAAGAGAAATTAATTACTTTGTCTGAAGAGGTTTGCTACAAAAAGTAAATTCTTAGTATGTAATTCTATTAATTTAAGCTATGTTGTAGAATTGAACAATATTAGAACTAAATATAATTTACTTTTATAAAATTTAAATGAACTTAAAGGAAAATCTAAGTTACATTTGTGAAAATAAATTAACAAGAATTATTCTACACTTGCTAAAATAAATGTTTTGAAACAAAAATTAACTATGCTATATAAGGGAAACTAATCACAATATATAACTAAATAGAAAGTTAAATCTATACTCACTAAAAAGAGAACCTAGATTCTAATTGTAAGAATAAGAAAGTTCAATTCATCTAAAACAAAGAAAATTACTCTAGTTGTAATTGATATATGGAATAGAATTAAGCTAAATTTCTAAACATAATTAAACATGAATAAAAGTGATAACTTAGGAAACTAAATCAATAAAGGATGAATACTAAATTGAATTTCTAAAATTATAACTATGCTAAAATAAAAAATAATGCGTTAGAAAGGATAAATAATTTATAAAAAGATAAAGAATAAAGCTATATGAAAGAAAACAAGTCATAGCTACTAAAGGAAATAAATTATATAACACATTATCATGAAAGGATATGAATGGAATAAAATCACTACCATTTTCTCAACATGAGTGGGTCCTTCCTTGATGAGCAAGTCTTGGACCTCTCCCTATAAAATGATACAATATTTTAACTATCCAAAGAAAACTTCCATTGATTTAAGTTAAAATTATAAAATAAAATTAAGTATAGTCTACCCTAATATTTGATAACTACTCTACTAGCCTCTTCATGCACATATAGGGTTAAAATGCATACATGTTCATGGCATTACAACTTGCTATAATGGTTAGGAATGTAGAAAAATGATATCACCCACTCACGTAAGCTACAACATTCACCCTAATCCATATTAAGGCAAGACATCTATTAATAGCCTTGCATGATCTTGTGGTTAAAAAAATGTTTGTAGTGATTCCCATTGCTAGTTGTGCATTAGGTAATTATGTTATTAATTATCATTTGCGTTCCCACTTAGTATGTGATATGTACCTTTGGATCATTTGGTCATTCCAAGTTCCATGATAGATTTACTTGTAGTAACTAGAGGTAGACATGATCTTCCTATTTTTTCCTTTTCACATGTATAACTACTTTATGACATTAGCAAGCATCAAGAGGTAGTCATTTTTTCATAGTAGCTACATTACATGATATCCTTCTATAGTAGTTCCAAATAATTTTTGTGATAATTCCTTCTACAACAAAAAGGTCAATACATCCCACAATAGAAACATAAACAAAACCATTAAAATAGTAATCCAAGAGCACTTAGTTTCAAAAACATTCAATATTATAAGTAAAATATCTACTTCAACATCAATTCTAGTTTATATGATAAAATAAAGAAAATATGCAAAAATATGGATAAAACATGATACAAGAGCACACATTTTAGTATTTTTGGGCTAATTAAATATGGCATATCAATGACTTGTCAGTAATTATAGCAAGAACTTCCATGGATGAATCTAATCCTCTATTCCATATTGCTACTAGTATCACCACATATATCATCACACCAATTGAAACAACATAAGCTTAAATGTTGGCTACAAAAGGGAGTACATTAAATAAAAAGATAAGAAAAATAAAAGGGCTCCTCCACCACCTACGAAGCCAGAGGATATGCTTTATGAGCCTTACTAGAAGGTACTAGAAGGAAAGTATAAGAAATTTCTAGTTGATGTCAAGAAGGAAGCACAAAGGTGGTTCAACTTGGTGTCAAGTACTAATTCTTGGAGCATAAAAAAAAATTGGATCTTGGATCTCACCATGAATATGGTACCATAGGTGTGGAATTACCCAAATATTATGGACAATTGTACCAAAATGTACAATTAGGAGTGAAAATTGTGAGGCCACTCTCTTGGGAAGAAACACTATTTTAATCTAGAAAAAATAAATAATATGCCTAGTGTTGAATATAACTTGACTATGTGGGTCCCAAATAAATCAAAATAGTAAATGGAATACTATCACTACTAGAGGCTTTCTGAGTAATACATCTTAAATATCCAAATAAGGCCCAAAAAATTGATCTCTCTATGGAGTATGATCTTTATATGAATGGAATCAAACTAGTTCAATCCAGTATAGTTATAATATTAGGGGATATGAAAAATGAGTTTGTCTATGGATAACATGTGTCATCTTGCATGTAGTGGAGAACTACCCTAGGAACCCACAAGTGATTGACTACTCTAAATGCACACTTCATCAAATGAATAGGAAGCTATACGAGTTCAAGAAAATTAGGAGGTTCAAGTCTATGTTGTACCTTATTTGGGTAATCTTGATCTAAAATAAACACTAATTTCCTATGTTGTAGTTGGATTATGGTCTAGAATAAGTCCCTAGCCATAATTAAATGCATAGATATACCCTATTGAAGATAAGGTAAAACCTCCTATAACTTATATGAATAGTATGTCATCCCATTATGAAAGGATAAATTAAATCGTACCACACCTATTAGATGTTGTTTGGAGTTTCCTCAAGTCAAATTATATAATCAATAATGACTTCTATCTTGAGAAACGTAGAGTCTTCATTCAACTTTTTGAGTTCTTTGTGATGTCATTTAAATTGCATACATTTGTTTGAAATTACTTGTTCAACCTTGAATATGTGTTGTGGTTGTATTACATGGACATGAAATACTTAAATGTCTAAAATAATTCAAAATTCTATGTTGCCAAACAAAAATCATGGCCATCATCTAAAGCTACGAGGTCTATACTAAATTATCGATGAAAAGTTTATAAGCATGGGGTTGGAGCAATTATTTTTTGGGGGGTTTTATAATCCCAAAGGGTACTTCAAGAGGTAACTAGAGGCCTGAGGGTTACACATATGCTACATGCATGAAAAATATGTAGGTTCGAGAGGGAAGCCAACCTGATAAAAAAATTATCCTTGTCTAAGCTAAAGGAATCACACAGATAGAAATATGATATTAAACAATAGCATACACACTCTCCAAAATGAATTTTATTTTGATCATAAGATTAATTATCAAGCATTGATGGCTTTAGAAAAGTATGGTGATAGAAAAAATAAAATATTTTCCTAATAGAGGATGATATGCAGTATAAACACTTTAAATATTCTTGTCTACCATGGGCCTTTATACAAATAGTTTTCAAGCATTTGGGATTGAAGGTAGAAAAAGGCATCTAAGAGGAAATGATTATTCAAAATCAGCCATTATTCGCTTAAAAATCCGTTGTGGTCTATCCCATTCACACTAGCATTATTTATTATAACAATATAGGAAATGGCCTAAAAATGTATAGAAAAGAGGGAAAAGGATCCACATGGGTTAGTTTTGGAAAGAATGAGCAATAGAAACTATGATGGATGTATACCCAAGAAAAGGAAAATAACACTCAAGGAAAGGAAAATCCTCCAAGAGGAACTTGAGTCCTAGTATTGCTCATAAGAGCACAAAAGAGGGCATTCTTTAATAATGTTACTATTGTGAGTGGTCAAATGCACACGACACATAATGATGCATGCTACGAAAATAGGTACTATGATAGATCCACTATAGAAGTGTCTAGAGAGACCAGTAAGATAGAGATGTTCCTAAATAGGGCCATTAAAAAATATGACAACTACTAAAATGTATACTCACCCTTCCCTCATGAGTAATTTGCTTTTATTCTCTCTTCGTTAATTTCCTCTACTTATTCTATTGCACTTCCTTCCATGTTTATAAGTGTAGTCATTGGTGATCCAAAAGGTATGTAACCTCCCACTTATCATAAAATATTGATTATGTCAACCACTCCCTTCATATTATTCTCATAATTCATAGTCGAGGTCACCACCACTTGTCCCTTGGTCTTGTAGATCAAAGGTCCAACCTCATCTCCATTGGTATCACCACTATCCACATCACTAACATAAATAGTTGTTGAAGTGCTAATGAACACTCCATCATTCACAACCATATTTTTTATTCTTCTCAACTAACCATATCATCTCACCCACTCATGTCTATCAAGTGTATCATCCCAAAGGCCACTAGTAGGAATGATGATGTCATGAGAGAAAGATTCCATTAGAACAAAGATTCCATTAGAACAACCTAAGAAGAAAAAGTCAAAAAAAGAACCAAACCAAGCATAGATTTGGTCAATAACTAATACAAGATTCAAGGACACCAAAGAAGCATTAGAATTTTTTGTAGAGTTAGAAAGAAAATTAGATAAGAGTTCACCAAAATGAAAAAATGATCTTCAAAGGCTTTATTGGACCTATGGTCACAAGTAGCTAAGAGTGGAAAAAATGATTTAATTACAAAATCCTTGAGAAGAAACCTAACCATACCATCCATATACTTGATTGACTTCCTCACTAGAATGCTTGAGTTAGATTTTACAAGGATAGACCCCTATCAAGTGATTCAACTAGCAAACTAATTTTCAGGGGTGGTTTTATAACATAATAAACTATTGAAGGAGAATGAATCCAATAAACAAAATGCACAAGAGAGCATCCAATTAGTAGCCTATCTTACAATAAAAAAGCAACAACGTTAATAGGAATTTTAATCCCTCAATAGATATGTGATGAGGAGATCATAGTTTTAGAAGAAAGTCCAAGAGCTACAAAGTAAACTCACCAAGAGCAAGAAATATAAGAAGCAACTGAATATATATCTATGGAACTACCCAAGGTAGAATCAAATTATAAATTAGATGAATTAAGAAAAGAAATAACTTGAGCTATAAATTGAATAGATACAAGCTACACAATAGACAAAAAATCTAGAGATTAGCCAACTCTAGAAAGATAATAAAGATCTAAAGAAAGGGATGATAGTAGAGAAAGGACACACCTTGGATGATGATCAAATGTTAGAATATATTACATCATTTGGGTATATTAGATTACTTCAGGGGGAAGTTATCTAGTAACTTCATGCAATGTAATAAATGCACAAGTGTCAATGTGCAAGTTGTATATGTGCAAGTTGTCCCTTGTACAACTAGGTAGAGTGTTGGCTAAGGAATCTAACTTCCTATATAAAGAGCCTCATATCTCTACTCGAATGTATCACTTCTATTCATTCAATGAGATGTGCTATTGCTTTGATCTTTGTCCTTTGTTGTGATTGAATGTTGCTAAAGCTTACAGTGGTATCAGAGCTATGATCATTCCTAGATAGAAATAGGGAAAGTCATTACTACGGGTGTTTGCAAAATAGATGCACCTTTGGACCTGCCACTTGCAAATTCCATTGTTTTGAGACCGTGTGAAGAGTTTGCAGAACTCATTGGAGATAGTGAAATATTTGGGATAATTATCACCATCCGACAACAAGCCCAAGAAGAAGAATTTGGCAAGGAGTGCCAAATCTCAGAAGATCTCAAGACATTCAGAATCTTGAGAAGAAGATCCAGCTTGAAGGAATATTCAGATAGAAGAAGCCTACCAAATCCAGGATATTTGGAGATTGCCTCTCATAGCAAGAAGGCACCACTTCAGAATCAAATATCTCTTCTAATCTACAGCAAAAGGAGGAGACTACAAGAGGAGAACAAGCCACCAAAATCCTAGGCTCATGAAAGAGAGTTGGAGACCATATTTTGGTGAAGATGAAGTTGTTCAAGGTAGCCTATAGAGAGCTGCAAGATCTTACTCAAGACAACAACTTGGTGATCTTAGACACCAAGATCTACATCCTCTACAGAAGTGGCAAAAAGGGCTTTCAAAAAAAGGTAAGCAACTATTGGTGCAAGTAAATTCATTAAGTGGATTACTTATCAAATTTGTTTAAGCACCTTGATTGGAGTAAAGTTGCAAAAAGGAGAGTTGAATTAAGAGTCTTCAAATGTGCAAAAAGAAAGGATTCTTTAAGGTTCATTTGCACTTTAGGAGTTGATATCAAACTATCTATCAACTACCTATCATCTACTTTGGAAAGAAAAGGAAGACTAGCTCCTATTACCTTGCTTATAAAGAAATTTCAGAATAATTCTTGAAGATTCATTTCAGATTATTCTTGATTAGTTGTAGTAAATTGATTAAGTGCATTATTTTTTAGAGTTGATTGGAGTGATAAGGTGAAATTGTTAGTGTAGTAGAAGTAAAATATTATTAGATTCATTTTGCACTATTATATTGCTCTCAAATATTATTGTTTGTGTTCATTAGAAGGGCACAAAAATAGAATTTGTCAAAGTGTCTAAAGACACTATTAATGCACTGAGATCTGCAACTTTGAAGTGGCCTAAGGAAGCCACAAAATCAGCTCAATCCTCCAAGCATTGGAGAAGAAAGTAACCACCATAAGAGCATCAAAAGAAGCCTCGAACGAGACTTGGTGAGTCTCAAGTTCAAAGCACAAGAAAATAGTGCAAAAAAATAGCTTCTATCATGTGGTTACAAGCTTGGATTCATTTATAAAATATCCAAGCAAACAGGGGAAGGTGTCTAATCAAGAGACAACCTCAAAACCCCTATATTGCACTCAATATTCTGCCTCAAAAACCAGAAATTAAGACTTACAAAGAGGAGTGCAAAAGAAAGTGCAACAAGGTCATCTTGTATTAAAACTATTTTACATTATAGTGCACTATTTCTAATATGGTTATACAGGGAGAGAAGGAAGATTCAAAGGTGCCTCAAAGGCACTACTCTTGCTGGAAAAACCAGCCGAAAGTGGTCGTATGCTAGCAGCCATCCAAGCCTAGCTCAAGGAGCCATTCGAAGGGCTCATACTCCTCACATTCTAGATGGTCGAACCTGCAAGATACACGTACAAGAGCAAGGGAGAAACAACATCATTCAAGAGCAAGAGCATCTACGTAAGGAGGATGAAAAACAAATATAAAGCAAAAGAAAGTTGAAGCACCATTTGGAGTGCTACTTACTCCATATACGCTTGCTAAAAGTGGTGCTCAAGGCCTCCATATTGTTGCTCCATATCCTAGCAGAAGAATGAATGAAACCAAGGAGGAGATTTCAAAGCTAAAAATATCTCCAAAGGGTCCATTTGAACCAGCAATAGAGACTATGTCCATGCAGAGAAGAAAGTGACACTTGTCACTAAAGGAAAACCCTAACACTCGATTCAAGAGAGCGCTCATCTTCAAGGAGGAGTTACATGAATAGGTTGGTGCATTTGGTGCATTGAGTACACTTGTCAAAGAGGAAGACCAAGTATTTTTCTAAAGAACGTAACGTTCTTACATTACAAGAAGGTAGAAATATTTCATTGGCACCAAACTCTCCTCAAGCGCTCAAAGGAAATGGTCATGCCACTTGGCACATAAGAGATGAATCTTCTCCATTTTAAGGACATCAATGACCAAATTCAACAAGCATTCTTCATCATTGAAATTACTATCTCATTATCTATGCGAAAAGGGTCGAGTTGCAGCATATCAAGAAGGTGTTAGAGCCTTTAATGCTCAAGGCAATCGAAGTCAAGGGAAGAGACTAGAAGATGCTAGATTTGGAATGCATTAAACACAGAGCACTTCCATTGGAGGATACATCCACAACATCCATGATGTCTACATAAATTCTGCAGTCCAAGCTTCTCTAAAATCAATGTCGAACATTGCTTGGAGAAAGGTAAAATTATTTCCATTTATATGTGCTTTCTTTCCTTGGATTTATAAGGTTTAAATCAAAGGAATTTATTTACATTGAAAGCCATACATCAAGGGGAATATTTTATCAAATGAATCAAATATTTGCAATATAAAACCTAGGAGTAATAAGGTTTTCTACTTGGATAAATATTGAATATTTGCAAATATTATTGTGATCTAATTTATCCAAATATTAGGGAGTCATAAGGGCTACTACATCAAATCAATTAATTGGAAAATTAGATACACTTAACCTAATTTCCAAAGGGTTATTTATAAAGAGAGTTTTTCATAGGTTGGATATTCATAATATTATTGTCTCAATCCTTTCAAAAGGAGATAAAATATCCAACATTATAACCTCTTTAAAATTTGGGAACAATGCTTAGTTCAATAGGAGTAATAAGGGATAATAGGAATTGATTTTGGTATTCTACAAAACCTTACAAAATCAATCAAATATTGAACTATAATTCTACAAAAGCACTATATCTTATCCATAACATACTAGGGAGTCATAAGGTATTCTACAAAACTTGGTAATATATTTACAAATCTTGGTCATGGGTTATTGGTATATAGATTCAGGTGCAAGTAAGCATATGACAAGAAACATACATTGGTTCAATAAATTGGAGAAAGAAAAACATATGAAGTAAAAGGAATTGGAGATATTCCAATAAATCTTGAAGATGGAAGAGGTATGATAAAAAATGTATTGTATGTTCCAGGATTAACTACTAATCTCATTTTTATCTCTCAACTTATGGATCAAGATTTAACCATTGAGTTCAAGGTTCTGGTTGGTATAAAACAATGTCACATTTCTAGATAGGAAAAAAGGATAGCATCAGGATCATATAAAAATGGTCTATTTGTTCTAGACACTGCTATGCACTCAGCTCTTTCCACCAATACTTCAGAACTATGGCACAAACGACTAGGACATACCAATGAAACATCAATGAGGGAATTATCAAGATATCAAATGGTAGAAGGTCTACCCAAATTATCTCCAGAAACTACTGTATGTCCAGAATGTCTAGCAAGAAAACAACATAGAATTCCCTTCGAAATTCTTCAACACAGAGCTCAACAACCTCTAGAAATAATATATACAGATTTATGTGGACCAATGAAAGTTGATAGTGTTGGAGGACATAAATACTTTCAATTATTTGTTGATGATCACACTAGAAAAATGTGGGTATCTTTCATGAAGTACAAATCAAAAGCATTCAATCACTTCAAACAATTCAAACGTCAAGTGGAAAAGGAATCAGGGAAGACCATAAAAGCACTTCACTCAGATAGAGGAGGAGAATTTATTTCCAAATAATTTGACTCATTTCTTGAAGAAAATGGAATTAAGAGACAACTTACTACAACATATTCGCCTCAGCAGAATGGAATTGTAGAAAGAAGAAATAGATCAATAATGGAAATGGTAAGATGTATGTTAAAATAAGTGCACTTGGATCACAAATATTGGGTTGAAGCAGTTCAAACAGTAGTCTATATACAGAATAGACTTCCAATAAGGGTACTCAAACATATTACACCAGAAGAAGCATGGTCAGGATAAAAGCCCAACATAGAAAAGCTAAAGGTCTTCGGATGCAAAGCCTACATGCATGTTCCAAAACAAAGGACTAAACTAGATGACAAAACTATGGTAGGGATATTTGTTGGCTATGACAATGAATCTACAGGATACATAATACTAGATCCATCTACAAAGAAAGTCTACATTAGTAGAGACGTGGTCTTTGATAAAAAAGCTAATATTGATGTAGATAAATCTAGTGGTAATGCATAAGTCCTCATAAATCTATTTGAAGAAGACACAATGAGTATAGAGTCAGAATCAGAATCTCAAGAACAAGATACAGAAGCACCAATAGTACCACCTAGAAAAGAACCAATATGGCTCAGAGACACTCTCAAAGAATCAAATCTAGAAAGAATGCATGATCTTACTTCTACAGGACCTCAAACTCGCAACATGACCAGAATAAATAGAGGAATGCTAAGTAACTCAGTGGAACCAACATCAACCTCTCAAGCACTAAAAGACTCACACTAGAAAGCAGCTATGGAAGCCGAATATGCATCACTCAAAAAGAATAAGACCTGGAATCTAGTAAATCTACCTCTAGGAAAGAAAGTAGTGGGATGCAAGTGGGTTTACAAAATCAAATACAAAGCAGATGGGACACTGGAAAAATACAAAGCTCGACTAGTAGCTAAAGGATATACTCAGACAGAAGGAATTGATTATGAAGAAACATTTGCACCAACAACTCGAATGACTACTATCCAAACAGTTTGTGCACTAGTTGCACATCAAGGGTGGAAACTTCATCAGATGGATGTAAAGAGTGCATTCCTTAATGGTGACTTAGAAGAAGAAGTCTATATGACACAACCTGAAGGCTTTGTTATTCAAGGACAAGAAAGCAAGGTATGCAAATTGAATAAATCTCTATATGGTTTGAAACAAGCTCCCAAAGCATGGAATATAAAGATCAATAATCATCTACTACATCATGATTTCAAAAGGAGTTCATCAGACCCCAGTCTATATACCAAGAAAATTGGAAATGATATCTTGATCCTCATAGTATATGTTGATGACATAGTGATTACTAGAAGTTCAAAGATGTTAATAAGTGATATAAAAAAGGATCTAGAGAAAGCATTTGAAATGACAGATCTAGGATTAATGAACTACTACCTTGGTCTAGAAATTTATCAAGGAAAGGACAAAATAGTTATCACTCAATCAAAATATGCAAAAGCTCTCCTTGATAAGTATAGAATGTCAGAATGCAAGCCTAAAGATACACCAATGGAACAAGGGATTCAACTATCCAAAAATGATAAAACACCATTGGTTTTAGCTACAATGTATCATCAGTTGATTGGAAGTCTTCTATACTTAACAAAAATCTGACCAGACATAGCATTTGCAGTAAATTATCTTTCATGGTTCATGCAAGAACCAAGGGAAAGCCATTGGAAAGCTACAAAGAGAATATTACAATATATCAAGAAGATTGCAGATTATGGATTGACTTATATGAAGGATGTCAAAGATTTTTGTCTACAGGGATACTCAGATTCAGATTATGTTGGGTCCATTGATGATAGGAAATCTACCTCAGGCTATGTCTTCTATCTCGGATCAGGGCCTATATCCTAGCACAACAAGAAACAACATACAATAGCACAATCATCAACTGAGGCAGAGTATCGAGCAACAAGAGACACTACCTGTGAAGCTCTATGGTTACAATACATACTATCTGACATGGGAATCAAATGAACTCCCACTATGATATTTTGTGACAATCAAGGAGTACTAAATCTGATCAAGAATCCAATCATACATGAAAGGACAAAACACATTGAAGCACAATGTCATTTTATTAGGGAATATTTTTAGAACAAGCATATCATCCTCAAGTATGTTCCTACCGAAGATCAGTTGGCAGACATTTTTACAAAGGCACTTGGAAAAATCAAGTTTCAAACATTCAGAGATCATCTATGTGACTCAAAAGAACTTCATACCAAATAATGTAATACAAGGGGGTGTTAGAATATATTACATCATTTGGGTATATTAGATTACTTCAGGGGAAGTTATCTAGTAACTTCATGCAATGTAATAAATGCACAAGTGTCAATGTGCAAGTTGTATATGTGCAAGTTATCCCTTGTACAACTAGGTAGAGTGTTGGCTAAGGAATCTAACTTCCTATATAAAGAGCCTCATATCTCTACTCGAATGTATCACTTCTATTCATTCAATGAGATGTGTTATTGCTTTGATCTCTGTCCTTTGTTGTGATTGAATGTTGCTAAAGCTTATAGAAGTCTATATGGGATAACATTAAGATCGAGATATTAAATGCCAAGAAGTACTTTTACTTTTTTGTTGGGGTTGAACCCATACTTTATTAGACCATAAATATTATTCAAAAAACAAAGGATGATCTCACTATGAAGGATAAATATCAATAAGTGATTAAATAGTTGGTCATAACAATGGTAGCAAAAGCACAATAGTTAGGGATGGATAAAAGAAAATAGTCAAGTGGCTAAAGGTAGTATCAAATGCTAAATTAAGACTACAATTTTGTAAGGGCACTAACCAACCTATAAACCTCAACCCAAATTATGATAACCAAAAATCAAGGGTTAAAGTATTTTTGGATACATAATGTATTTGATGATCAGAAGAAGCTCCTTGATGAAGACCTATTGCATATTATATTTTAGAAGGATAAGGCTAAGGAAAAAAATAAATACTTCACTTGAATAGATGGAAAGGTTGAAGTCACTAGTAGGTAGACTAAAAAGGCTTGTGTTATAGTATGAAGAGCTCTCATAGAACTAGTATGAAGATCTTGTAAGAGAGGGCAAGATCTTGATAAACCTATAGTTACCTATGCATGACAAATAAAATATTTTGTTGAATACACTACCATAGTGGTTAAGGTGGCCCATCACAATTTTATAACTTTGCCACAAGGAAATCCCAATTTTGTCAACACTATACCCAAGGATAAAATTAGGAATAGGTATCTCTCGCAAATTGAGCTTAATGCCCCATGAAGTCACTAGGAATGTTGTGATCAAGTTAGTGCCCTAGGATTCTCAACACTTATAAAGCTTACAAAACTAAGAAAATAAACAAGTGAAGCTAGTGGAAACCCAATTTTTCAAGGTGGCTCCCAAATATTTGATTTTATCTATAGGTGTGATAGGATCAACTAGAATAAATTGCTAGTCTACACAAGACCAAATCATTACTATAGAAGGAGCAAATTGCTCTACTTTTTTTGAGGGAATATTTCATTAGTGAACCAAGTGAGACAAGTGTGCATGGATGCTAAGGAAGGTATCTTGGGAAGCAAACTATCCTTTTATGGTGTCATAACTCATTTAGGAAAAATTATAATATAGTTAATGAGATATTTAGAGACCTGTAATATTTGGAGATGCATCATTTTATTAAATATGCCCCCAAATTTATAGAATTACTAGGAGTAAAAATTTATCACCCCAATTAACTCCTAGATGAATTCTTCCTATATATAGGATCCATGGGATACATTGTCAACATATTTTGGACTTGAGGAAATTGGATCTACTCTTTATAAGACCTACATTATAATTACTATAATTTTAAGAATAATAGCATTGATTGTATAAAACTTTTTGTTTTCCACTTGTGGCACTAGTCTTTTTTATTATAGAATGCATGGTGATTGTGGCACTACCCTTTTACCTCCTTGTTATTCCTTATCATTTTCATTTCACATGTGTGGGAGCATAGTGTTGTTATTTTATATATTTATACATTTATTAATCATACACTATCCTTTCCATAGCTATGGTCATATGCCATTTTCATGCAATTTACTTTGATCTAAAACACTCTTTAATTTCTAGAATTTACTTTTATGTATTTAATTTCTATTTTTATTTTTCATACTTAGATTAGATTAGTTTAGATTAGAAATGATAGTGGAGATCCATCCTAAATATAGATGTAAAATAGGGCATGATCTCCCTTCTTCCACATATATTTATAGATTTACAATACACATAAGAAGTTGGAAAATTCCCCAATCAACACAACCAGAAAGGACTAGTTATAAAAACAATTTGAAGAACTAAAAGGTTAACTTATCAAAAGCAAGAAGTAGAGAAAGTAGTTTGAAGACCTATAAATGTAAATTTAATAAGGATAAGCTTAGGTTAGGCTACATTTTGAACATGAGAAGAAGAACTTAGAGTTGTAATTAGAACAAGTGCAAGCTAGTCCCAAGAAAAAACCAAAAAAAATTCCAACTCAAAAAGGAATTAAAGAGTTGAGAAAAGGGGTAGGAGGAAAGAAGAGGCATGCTTCATATATAGGATAGATCATGTATCTATGGTATGACATCAAGGCCAAGATTTTGAGCACTAGGGATCCAAAAAATTTCGTAGAGTAGAATCTATCTTAAACCAAATTACAAGAAAAATTCAACAAGTAGAGGATGAACTAGCTACAAAAGAAGGAACTAGGGGATAATCAAACAATTGGCACCCATTATGGTAGAATATATGCAAAAAATTAGAGCAACTGACATAAATAATATGGTTAAATAAAATAAATAAATTCTTGATGTTGAGTAACAACTATAGATATGCAAGGAAACACATACATATTGAAAGCTCCAACATTAAAAATGATGAATGAGATACAAGTGTTGTATCCTAGGCTACCAGATATTTTTATTGACAAAAGAGACTCGTCAATGATGATAAATTTTAGAAAATATTTGAGGAAAAGGCTGGTACAAAAGGTGATGCCTCTCCAAACTAAATGGACAAGCTGAAGTCATTGACTAATAAACTTAATGGGCTAGCAAGGCAATAGAAGGTGGTTTTCAAAAATTATTTTGAAAATATTATAGGAGAAGTTGAAATCCTGATAAGATTGGAGTTACCAAGAGACAACATACAATAAGTTTTTCTCAAAGTGTTACCATAATGATCGAGGAGATCCAAATAATTTTGTAATTTTATACCAAATGATCCCAACATTATAGAATTCATTCCCAAGGATAAAAGTAGGAATTGAGATCTCTTTCTAAATGAGCTTGTAACCCCATGAAGTCATTAGAAATATGGTAGCCTAGCTCCTAACTTATAATTTCTAATGAATAAGAGGATTGGAAAACCAATGAATCCAAAAATAAAAGCCTCCAAAACACCCTTCTTAGGGTCTAGGGATACAATAGGTCAATTTTATACAAAAGTTGTGATCCATTCTTCAACTAGTAATTTGCTAAACATGTGATCTACTCCAAAGGTATAATTGGATCCCATGAACAATTTGATATTCTATAGGACTATAAAATTGCTCCCTCCTTAGGAGTAAATTGCTCATCATCAATCCAAGGAAGACAAGCAAACACAAATTATGAGGAAAAGTTTTTAAAACTAATATTTTATATTTTTATGGCATCAAAATCACGTTAGAAATATTTTTAGTCTAGGGATAATTTTGAAGGCATGTAACATTTAGTAATGCATCATTTTGCTAAATATACCCCTAAATTAGTAGATTGAATAAAGATAGATATTTTTTAATCCAACTAACTCATGGGTGAATAATTTCCTAAAAATAGGAGCCATGTGTTCCACTAAAAATATATTTTGGCCATTGAAGGAATTAAAACTATACTCTATAGACTCCACATAGTATTTATGCTCTAATTAATGGAAATATTGTGCATGACATTTGCTTTGTAATAATCGCACTACTCTTTTGGATTGTGAAATACATAGTGATTGTGTCACTGTCCTTTCACTTTCTATTTGTCCTCTCTTTCTATCTTTTTTATTTCATTGCTTAGAACACTTTGATGTTATTTTATTTTTTCACATTTTGATTGATCACACAATGTCCTTATTATGTCTACGATCATATTTTATTTTGTGCAATTTGTTTTAATATCTTGTAGCTTTACCTTCATGCATTTATTTTTTATATTTAATCTAGATTAAATGATATTAGATTAGCAAGTATAGTGGGGAGCCAACCTAAATCTAGAGGTCGAAGGAGGCAAATTTCTTCTTCTTCTATTTTGTTGAAATGGATTTGTGAGGCACATTAGAACTTAGGATTTTGTGGTACTCAATGAATACTCTTTTGATGATAACTTTCTATAGTTTAAAATAAATAAGTTATCAATTAAATTTTATTTTTCTATATACTCATGTGGGTCAAAATAAGAAATGAAATATTGTTCAAGCCAAGTTGTATAAAGAGTGAATCCAAATTTGTTAACAACTCTATAGAACATTGTGTACAATAATATAAGTAAAAGTGACAATGTAAAATTAACAAAACAATCAAAATTATCATAATTCATTGGTTATACATCCTCAAAATATGATTGTCCAATGCATGTTTGTGTCCAATTGACATAAGAGCATAATTTCAACTAGTATATCACTAGAACTATCATCATATATTCACTACCTTGTAATGTAATGCCTAGATAAATTTTGAAATAATAAAGAGTATGTATTTAATTTTTACATTTATATGGACAAGCTTTAAAATATGCATATGTTATAGACCATTAGCCAAATTAGTTATGAAAATTATTTGTTAAATTTATGATCACCTTATTAATAAATAAATAGTTAGAGAAGAGTAAATATCAAAGAACATACATACTAGTGACTCTAGAAGTTGTCTCTCGATCTACAAAACAAGGTTAAGAGGGAATGAGACTTTTTCTTTAGATAATTATACAAGCTTGGTCAATATTCATAAAAACCTATATAAAGCTATTGAATTCATCTAGAAAAAAATTAAGGATAAGTTCATAACAATTATAAATCCCATGAACATTATTACCACAATGAAGATAAGAAAAGAAATTGAATTGATTCTTCAAAATAGAAAATTAATAACAAGATAACAAAAAAATAGAATATCTAAAATAAAATGCTCATGGTACAAGTATGGTTCCTATAGTCAAACCATTCTTGCATTTGTGTGCAACTAAATATAAATGCTAGGTCCCTTTAAATCATTTTTCTTTAAAAATGTATTTAAGGATAAGAAAAAAAGGTGTTGTAAACCCATGTATTAAAGCAATACTTAGACCATACTACTTTCTAGTTTTTTCAAACTTTAAATTTTTATTGAGCATTTTAATATTGGTCAAGGTAACCACTATGTACTTATTTGAGGGTGAATATGAAGATAGTGAGGTCCTTGGATTTTTAGGACTTAACATTTTAGGGCTTAGTAAAAAGTGCCTTATCCTATTTTATTGAGTATTTAATAGTGAGTGGTTAAATTATTACCCTAAAAATATATAGAGGTATTTTTTCTCATCATTATTATGGAGGAAATGCATAGCGCAAGGTCCATTATTCTTCTTTTGAACATAGAGAGGGATGAGAGAATACACAATGAATATGGTTTGAGGTTGATTCTATTGTAAAAGTGCAAAGGTTACCTCTATTTTATACCATTTTCTTAAAGAAATCAAAGATATTATTAGGTTTGTAGAAATATTTTCATTAAAAATTATTCAATTTGTTTTAACTTATATAGCCCAAAACAAATGGATTAACATACAAAACATTTTCAAAATAGAAATATGTAGGCAAAAAATTCTTAAATAATAAATAATTAGATATGTGTACACATTTATAGATAATTGAGAAAAATGTAATCTTGTGATAGAGAGAAGGACATCCTAGGAGGATGTAATATTTTATCACTTCTACGGAGACCCATCTTGATGCTCCTCCAATAAATTATATGGATGCTCTACAATATATGATATGGCACCCAATTCTAATCCTCTAGCGATAAAAATGATTTGTAAGGATTGAACTAAACAAGGTAAGACAAAGTGGTAATTTGGAGGGTCAAACCAAGGGAAAAGATCTTAATTGGTATTCATTTAACTATAGGATTTGGTATATTGAAAATATTACTAACGATTTTCCCTATGGTGTAAAAGACATGATAGCATATAATTTTTTTTTTTTATAAAGTAATAACACCATGTGTTAGCTATGTCTACTTGTTATATTTTGAAAGACCTAAAGTAAACTATTTAAATTAAGGATTTGATAACTCTTGGTTATTATATGGGAAATAAGACCATTTTGTGGTAATGCCTATAGTAAAATGTTATTGTTAAATTATTAAATACTTCAATCTAATTATGTAAATTTGAAAATTAGAATTCTTGGCCATAATAATTTATGGAAGAAACTTGAATTACAATTTTTTAATACATAGGAGAATCATTAACACCATTGAATTTTACCACTATAAACCCTATCCTTTTGTGTTAGATGAATTCAACAAGACCCCTGACCCTCTAAGGCATCGAATTAAGGTAGATCCAACAAACACTTGCCCACTACCATCCAACCTATCCCCTTTTGGGTACATCAAGATTTGAACCATGGAACTCACCAAAGAGAGACCAAAGCCCTGACCACTATGTTGTCCTTGTCAGACTAAAACTTATATTATTTTATTATGTAATGACCCAAAAATCTAACCGACTCGAGAGAGAGAATTTTATTTTTCACACTTGTTAAGGACATACATATCCCCACCTTGCATAAGTCATTCTATGCATGTATCTATTGAAGTAATATCCCATGATTAAGTTGTGCATCTCATCTCTATGATGAGCCAACTTATCCCTTTTAGTCCATCAAAATTGTAGGCCCATCTCTACACCATACATAAGTTCATCTATGTAGGTGCACTAAGTGTATTGCGATCACTCTATCTCATAATCCTTTAGTCTCTCTCTATATGTGTGTGTGTGTGTGTGTGTGTGTGTGTGTGTGTGTGTGTGTGTGTGTGTGCAACTAGTCCATAAGCATAAGCATTAATAGATGTCATTCATTACTCTTTACGCTTCATCGAAGTAAGGACTTGTTGAGTGGTATTTTCACCCAGTTGTGAAAGTACACTCTCCTTTAGGATTTGGGTTCCAAATCCCCTCTTGCAAAGAAGTTAAACAAACAACTTCTCCAAGGTCTCCGTTGTATTAGCATTTGCATATGTGTATTAGTAATCTCAAATAAAGATATTCAATTTAAATGCTTGGAACACCTTAGTGATTGCAAGTAACTCGTAAACAAGGGGCAATGTTGGTTTATTTCACCATGAAACTTTAGTGATTGTTCATTGTTTTTTTTTTGGATTTTGAAATTTTTTAAATGTTTATTTTAATGCCTAAGTTTAAAATAAGTTAAAATTTTTGAAAAAAATAAAATGCCAAAAAATGAAAATGAAATGCGAAAAACTGAAAATAAAATGCACTTAGTATGATGCTATCCTATTTCGACAAAACCGAAGATGTGAGGTCTCCATGCATGCAACCTAACCTATTGGACTTGCAAAACAAGCACAATCCCCATAGACTAAGTGTTGGTTCCTAGGGTACGAAATAAAATTCAGATTTCAAATATTCGCCTAATGTAACCCAAAAAAATGGCATTAACATTATCTATAAATTCGAAATCTGAAAAAATGAAAGAATAAACATTAAATCCATAGCATGCAAAGAAAATCTCCTTCTTTCTTGCCCACAAGATGCAAATTTCTGAAAACTTCTGCATTAAAAATATGTCATTTTACAATAGCAGAATTTTTGGTTTTCCCAAACCAGTCTATGGAAGAAAAACAACTCAAACAGGTCCAGAATGGCCTTCTCGCCTTCAACTCTGCAACTCTGCTTGCAACGATTTCCAACCCCTTTATGGCCTCTTTGAATGGCGTATTTAAACTTCTAAAAAATTGTTTCTCCTTCCATGACGATTCATTTCATTTTCCAATGGTTGTTCGTTTCACCTTCCCTAGCTATTCATTTCTATTTTGTGGCCCTTCGTTTCATTTTCTCCACATGGGCTTGCGTCCATTTCCCTCCATGTGTAACGACCATCTTAAATGATTTCAAATCATTAAATATTCCTTATGTAACGCTTTGTCTTATTCATTGGATTTTGTCCTTATGTCCACGTCACTATGCGTTACCTTGGCAAAATGGAACATGTTGCGATATCGTGACACTTTTGCCTCCTTGCTCTCTTTTGTTGCTTTGAGCCACGAAAATGTAACATGTCACGATATCGCGACACTTTTCTTTCTATTTTTCTCTTTGCATGAAAATGCAACATGTCGCGATATCGCGACACTTTTTTTCCTTAAATGCAACATGTCGCGATATCACGACACTTTTTCTCTTTTCAATGCAACATGTCATGATATCACGACACTTTTTCTCTTTTGGCCATGAACATGCAACATGTCGCGATATCGCGACACTTTTTCTTTTTTCAATGCAACATGTCGCGATATCGCGACACTTTTTCTTTTCTGGTCATGAGGATGCAACATGTCGCGATATCGCGACACTTTTTCTCTTTTGGCCGCGATAATGCAACATGTCGCGATATCGTGACACTTTTCTTCTTTTGGCCATGACAATGCAACATGTCCTGATATCGCGACACTTTTTCTCTTTTGCCAAGATTGCAACATGTCGCGATATCGCGACACTTTTTCTTTTGGCCGAACATGCAACATGTCGCGATATCACGACACTTTTCTCTTTTGTCGTGATGATGCAACATGTCGCGATATCGTGACACTTTTTCTTTTTGGCCGTGATGATGCAACATGTCACGATATCGCGACACTTTTTCTCTTTTGGCCGCGATATGCAACATGTCGCGATATCGCGACACTTTTTCTCTTTTGGCCATGAAATGCAACATGTCGCGATATCGCGACACTTTTTCTCCTTGTGGTGTTTTGCTTTTTTCTTTGATCTTTAGCCTATGGGCCACTTCGGTCTTCTTGGAACACATGCAAAAAAGGTGGGTCCCCAATTTTGGGGTACGTTGTGGAGCAGCCACAACAAATGGTGACTCTGCTGGGAAATGCTCCCGAGCATTTCGGTGAGAACTCAACCTGAAAACACACAGACTCAAATACAAGCGTCAAAAAATATCCCAAGAATGAAACTAGACGAGAAATACATGAAGCATTAGAATTATTAAGCATCAGCTCGGTGTGTGCAATGTGCTTCATTCCCTATCATTTGAAACTCATTCAACATTCCATTGTCAGTTTCACTTATGATTCGTATGCAAGGCTATGAATGATTTGTGCAGGATTTGATGTATGATGAAGATGCTAGAGATATAACAACCTGCTTTGCAAAGGCTCAGACCTTCTAGTATCATGAACAAACATATTAAAACTGTCAAACCCTCTTAGGACCAAATATATGTATACTAAATTAATTTACTAGATCCCAAAGTTGGTTATGTGTCACTACCATATTGAACCCATGTGCAAGTGTAAGTGAAATCAGAGCTTTGGGGAATCGGATTCCCAACCTAAGCGAGATGGGAATTTAACCCTATCCTTACTACTCTGATCTAGAGTTCATTACCTCATCTTGAACAAAATGATTTAACCTGTTATGGATGAAACTATCAGGCTAGCCTGTCCGTTTGAGCAGTCAGTGGTCTTGCTTTTAGACAAGACATGTTGCCACGCATGAGCATACTCCACTGCCAACCAAGCGTCTATAGCCCCGATGGAGATTAACCCCATAATCCAAGATTTGGCTTTACTTTTGATTTCTTGAACCTTGGGGATGACTACCCATCCTTGCAAGGGACATGTAGTACGATCCTTCCAATCCAATATTAATGAAAAATATTTTCTTTGGAATTTCAAGTTCTTGAGTGGGTAAAATAGAAGCTTTGGGGAATCAGATTCTCAACCTAAGACCCCGAGATTTGGGGAATCGAATTCTCAACCTAAGCGAGATGAGAATTAGACCCTATCCTTACTACTCCATGAAGGTCAAATCAGAGCTTTGGGGAATTGGATTCTCAACCTAAGTGAGATGAGAATTAGACCCTATCCTTACTACTCTGATTTTAGACTTTAAGCACTATGGGAGTGGTAAAAACCACTATTTTAAGGATTATGTTGCATGATAGGACAGACACGAAATACTCCTTTCGCCTCACCTTTTCTTCCAAGTATGGTTTTGACCATTTTGCTCAAGATCCTCTTTAAAATATGTAGAACGTGCTTGGTTCAAGATAGTTCGGGCATCAGTTCCCAACCTTAGGATCCTTTTAATATATGTTATGTAATGACCCTAAGAGGATTTGACACCTTTTCAATGATTGTATTTGAAATGTAGATGCAACTGAGATGAAATGTATATGCAATGTCGAATGTAACATGAGATATGGATGAACGCATTGCTCCTTTTGAAATGCGGATGGAGTATATCACCTACTTTACCATAATTTGTAAAACTGGCAACTTCATGCATCACAAGTTTCAAACGATATTCTTTAATGTGTTTGTGATACTCGCGGAGCTTTCTGCAATAAAATTCTGATGTTTCATATTCTCCTTGTCTTAGTCAACATTCATAAGGACATAAGTTGACATCTCGCTTTTTTTTTTTTTTTTTTTTTAAAACAAACCCAAAATGTCCAAAGGACCAACACACAACTTGAAACCAAAACAGAAATGCAAAACCAACATCAAAACCAAAAAAATCATATACAAATGTACAATATGATACAAATCTCACATGATTTAAGGGCTAAAATAATGCTTTAGAACTTGCCCGTTAACCGGTAACGTCAAATATTTCCCATCCAAAGTTCTTAGTCTGAAAGTACTCTCCCCTAGGATTTCAGAAATTTGATAAGGACCTAACCAAAGACAATCAAACTTTTTGTGATCCCCTTTCTCATCATGTTTTTTATCCCACAATAAAACCAAGTCCGAGATCCTGAAAGACTTAATTTTGGCTCTTTTATCAAACCATATTTTGACCACATCTTGATGTTTGCTCATGTGGAGCATGGCTTCTTCTCTTTTTTCATCAAGGTGCATTAGATGACTTAATCTAGCCTCAATGTGATTATCAGTTCCAAGGTATTCTTGTGTGAAACGAAGGGTTTGAAGCTTCAAATTTGCAGGAAAAATTGGATCTTGCCCATAAACTAGATGATAAGGTGTATTCCCTATTGATTCTTTTTCTCTAGTCCTATCTGCCCAAAGAGCAAATTTTAATTGGTTGTGCCAATCCCGAGAATTCTTTTCCAATAACTTCTTAATGATGGTTAACAAATTTTTATTTGAAGATTCTGCCAAACCGTTGCCTTGAGGGTAATAGTTAGACGAAAACTTTAAACTCACCTTATTATCATATGCCCAATTTGCAAATTGAGTGGAAACAAAAGCCTTACCATTATCACTTACAATAGAATCGGGCATTCCAAACCTTGTTACGATATGATCTTCGAGGAATTTTATTACCACATCCGTAGTAGCATGCTTCGTAGGAATTGCTTCTGCCCACCTAGTGCAATAATCTGTAGTTGTGAGTATGAATTTATGGGAATCTGAAGAATTTGGGTTAATAACCCCGATGAAGTCTAATCCCCATTGTGCAAATGGTCTCATCTCAACTACAAGTTGCAATGGCATAGCTGCATTCCTTTCTCTATTGGCAGCCACTTGACAAATATGGCAAGATCGCACGTGTGCATGTGCATCTTTAAAAATGTGGGGCCAATAATATCCCGCTCTTAGGATTTGATGTGTTGTTGAATTTTTCGAACCATGGCCGGTTCCGTATTTACCATGAAACTCCTGCAAAACATTGGTAGCTTCTTCTTGATTTAAGCATCGTAGGTAAATTCCCTCATGATTTTTCCTGTAAAGAACACCAGACCTAATAAGATAATTGGTAGATTTAAGTCTCAAGGCTCTTCTTTGAGTAGAATTAAGATGTGATGGACACTTACCATTTAATAGAAAATACACAATATCAACATACCAATCATCTTTAGAAATGCGCTCTCCATCTGAATATTGGCATGTGACTTGGGGATTGTTCTCAGCAATTGTTTTCACAAGTCCTTGTCCACGGACTAATTTCATGGGTTGAATTTCAAGGTCAAATTCTTGGATGGTAGAAATCCATTTACCTCTTCTCTCACCTAGCTCGTTTTGCACAAACATGGTTTTGACAGCAGGGTCAGGCACAATGGCAAAGACCCTACTATGCACAATGTAATGTCTGAATTTTTTTACTATTTTGAAAAGTGCATACATTTGCTTATCGAGGATGGAATACCTCAATTGAGCATCCTTCAAAGGAGCGCTTAGAAAAGCTATGGGATTTTCTGCGTTATCTTCACCTTTCTGAGTCAAGACACTCGCAAAAGAGTGTTCAGATGCGAAAGCATAAATAAAGAAAGGCTTAGAATAATTTGGACTTATAAGGACAGGGGCTCTAGAAATAGCATCCTTGATGCTTTGAAAGGCAACCCTACTTTCTTCATCCCATCTGACATTCACATCCTTTTTGAGCATCTCATTCAATGGTTTAGCTATCTCAACGAAGCCAGAAATAAACTTCCTCACGAAATTGATTTTCCCAAAGAAAGATCTCAATTCCTTTTTGCTAGCTGGGAGAGGCAAGTTTTGGATAGCTTCTATCCTTTTCGGATCAATGGAGATACCTTCTTTTGAAATGATATGGCCAAGCAATCTTCCTTCTGTCACTCCAAAGATGCATTTTTTTGGATTTAAAGAAATTTCATGCTCTTTACACCTTTGGAGAACTTTCCTCAAATCTTTCACATGGTCTTCTCTTTTCTTTGAAAACACAGGAATGTCATCCACATACACAATGATACATTTACCTATGAGCCCTTTGAACGCATAATCCATGGCACGTTGAAATGTTGCGCCTGCATTTAATAATCCGAAAGGCATTCTTCTATAGGCAAACGTTCCCCATTTGGTTGTGAAGGCCGTCTTCATCCTGTCATTGGGATGAATAAGAATCTGATTGTATCCAGAATACCCATCGAGAAAAGACATCATTTCAGACCCATTCACCATTTGCAAGATTTCATCAATTGATGGCAGTGGGTAATTATCCTTTTGTGAGGCTTTGTTGAGATTTCTAAAATCTATGCATAGCCTTATCTCTCCATTCTTCTTTCTCACCGAAACAAGATTAGCGACCCAAGTTGAGTGCCTAACGGGAAATATTATCTTTGCGTCCAACAATCGCTTGACCTCTTTCTCTATCAAGGGCTCAAGTAATGGGTTAACAGGTCGTTGTCTTTGTCTGAAAGGTTTGGAATCTGGTTTTAGAGGGATGGTGTGCATAATAACATTTTGATCATACGTTTTCAACTCATTGTAATTCCAAGCAATGCAATCCATGTAATACTTTAGTGCACATATTATATTTTCCCTCTCATCGACTGTACATGCCTTTGCAATGTACACTTCACGCGGATTATCCACACTCCCTATATTGATCAGGTCACAAGCATCTTTAGGAGGTGGAACCCTTTTTCCTTTTCTAGCTTTATATCCCATATCAAACACCTTCTCCAATGAAACGATGTTCTTAGGTATCTTGTTGGATTGAAATGTAACTTCGCTTTCTCCTTCTGTTTCTTCTTGCCACCTTTGATCTTCATCAATCACTTGGTTCTCAAAAATACCTGAATTGGTGACAAATTTGAAAATGTGTCTATCATTCTCAAAAACTTGCAAGTTTCTGACGTTATCAGGTATCGATGGGCAAGGGACCAACTCAATGGAAAACTTCTTGCATTTTTTTATGTCAACCGGATTTAGCATGCCTGCAGCGATCGCAAGAGAATCAGCTATACAATTTCCTTTCCTAGAAATAAGGGATATATTAAAAGCATCAAATTCCTCAATGAGGTCCCTCACCCTAGTTCTATAAAGGCTCAATCTCTTATCGCGGTAGGTATATTGTCCTTTAACTTGTTTGACCACCAACTCCGAATCTCCCAATACTTTCAAACACTTAACCTTCTTGCTCAAAGCCAATTGTAATCCAAAGATAAGAGCTTCATATTCTGCCACGTTGTTAGTGCAAGGAAATTGCAATCTATAGGCAGCAAACAATGGTTTACTTCCCGGACAAGTGAGTTCAACTCCAGCTCCTACCCCTTGTTTTGACTTAGATCCATCAAACTTGAGTAACCACACGAGATTATCTTCTTCAAAAGAGCTACAAGAAAATGTTTCTTTTTGAGGTTCTTCGGTAGCTCTTTCAACATCAAAAGCATAGACTCCTAACTCAGGTTCAAAAAATTGAACTTCATTTGGCTTGTTGAATTCTGTGATGATTTCCTTAAGCCTTGGCTCATTTTCCACTCTAATTTGATTAGCAATCCCTTTCCAGGGTAGCCACATGTGCGAGCAATCAGTGGAGAAATAACCATTCAAACTTTTCATCCAATCCCTAGCAAGTAACATTCCATATCGACTTGGGATATTGACAACCAAAATATCAACCACCTGTTGGACCCTAGGTTCAGAATTGAGTTGGATCTTAACATCGTAGAGGGTCCCTACCACATTTACCTCAGACCGATCCAATTGCAAAACCTTGCATTTAGCAGAAACAGGCTCTAGGCCTAGCATTTGACAAATTTCTGTAGGCATGAGGTTACTTGTGGCACCTGTGTCCACCAAACAATTGTGCAAATTTTTTCCAACAATCCTCACAGTCAATAAAAAAGGAGGGACATCTCATCTTTCCTTTCGTAAAACCATGTGAGATTCAACTTCCTTTCCTTCCTGTATTTGACTAGGTGAGCCCAAAGCCTTTATCAATGCTTCCTTTTGGCCAGGCAACCTAGCCGCCTCTAAAAATGAAAGGCTAGACTTGGACTTCCTTAAATCCTCCACTATGTCATAAGTTGACTTCTCGGGCTTCAATGTTTTTTGCGTGTCCTTAGACGTTTCTCTTCCAGATGGAGGAGGGGGATTATTATCAGCCTTAGCATCGGGAGGAAGAATAGAATTGTTTGGTGGAGTTGAGGATGTTTTAGGGGTTTTGGACTTACTCCTCAAATGGTATCCATGGTTCCCCTTTCTAAATTCTCTAAAAGCTTGCACTTCCTATTCCAAGATTTCATCCTCTTCTTCCTCATTCTCACTCTCTTGATGATATAGAGTTTCCACCACCAAAATGTTGTCCTCTCCTTGTTGATGTTGGGGTGGACCCTCATTTGGCACAAGTTCCAAATCATCCACTTGAGCTTGGAGACAATGGGTATACCTAGCAATTTTGGGACAATTCCTTTCATTATGCTCCTTTGTATTATGCAATCTACACCCCTTTTCCCATGCAAAATCAGAAATATTAAGAATGGAACTAGAGTGACTTGGTCCTGTAGAAGTATCTATCTCATTAGCAATAGGGGAAGGCACACCCCCATTGTTTGGCTTCGTATTCCACTTGTCTCCCTCTATTGTTGAAGTTTCGATTTGGGTGAGGGGCATGGGATTCATACTTCTATTTTTGAACCAAATCATTACTCAATTTGTGAACTATCTTTTTGAGCTCTTCAACCTTTGAATAAATCTCTTTTGGTTGAGCTATGTTATTGCTAGTTCCAATAGGATTTGAGTAATTGGTGAGATCTTGACTTAACATTTGAGTTGGATTTTGAGCCACTTGATTTGCGTAGGGATTCACACTTTGAATCGGAATTGGATTGGGGAAAGGAACTATAGCCTGAGAATTAACCGGACTAGCTCCTTGCATAGTCTGTTGACTATTTTGCAAAAATGAAGGAATGGGGGAATGGATGTGATTGGTTGAATTGGAATGGGTGCGTAAGCGGGTGTTGATGAATAAGGTTGTTGATAAGGCAGAGCATTTATGCCTGATATTTGTGGTGTCATGATCTGATTCATCATAGGAGCTTGACCATATGGACCATATTGTCCTACCATGGGCATCTGGGAAAACCCATAACTCTGTGGTGTCATTTGTTGTTCAATAGTCATAGCTTCATTGTAGGCTAGAGCAAGCATGGTAACTTGAGGATTTCGCCTTGCAAACATTGCCGTCATAGGATCCAATGCCCCAAAATATATTTGCAAAGCTACTACGGGATCAATGGCAAAATGTCGAATTGCTCTATTATAGCACTTCTGAAATCTCTGATTAAAAGTTTGGATTGGCTCACCCTGGCCTCTTTTGCATGTAATGAACTGATTATAGATGATTGTGGGATCTAATGGTGACCTGAATTGATTGACAAAAGCATCCTCCATTTGCATCCATGACGTAATGGAACCAATAGGTAAGCAAATATACCATTCGTAAGCCACTTGGTCTAGGCTCATGGGGAAGAGTCTACAAGCCACATCTTCATGTTGAACTTGCAATCTTATCAAAACATCCCTATAGGCCTGAATATGTTCTTCTACGGTCCTTGGGCCATCCGGTTTGTATTTGGGCAAAAATCTCTCTATATTCTTAGGGATCTCGTGAATATCCCCTGCAATATTCAAAGGAATGTTATTGGCTCCGTACCAAGGAGGTGGTGGAGGTTGGGCCATTTGATTCAAAATCGATGATGATAACCCTACAAGAACCATGGAAATGGTACTGATAATTGGTACACTAGTGGCAAATGACACCACCGATGCAAGTCCGCTAGATGCGCCTGAAACAGAAGGATCTTCTATAACAAGAATATCTGGTGGGACCACAATTTGCTCGGTTTTATTCCTTGGATTCCTATGAGTGAGTGAGAGGCTTTGGAATATGGTTTCCTCGGTTGTTTTGGACCTAGTTGCGATGCGATGCGGTGGGTCCAGCTTATAAATGAAACTACCCTACAAAACCTGACAAAACTCTCAATACCTCAAAGAAAACCTGTGACACAAAGAAAATCTTGTAATTAATGAAATTCAAAGAATAACTTCAAAACCAATTTGTTAGTCATGAATGAAAGAAGGAACCATGACAAAGCAATATTCTAAAACAATGCACAATCAAAACACCTTATTCAAAACATCTTATTCCTGTATGAACAATCAAAAGCGTTAGAACAATGCATAGCAATTCATGTCCTCCTTTTAACACTACAAGGTTGTATTGTTAAAAGAGGGCTAAAGATAATAATCAATAGGGCATGAAATATTCAAAATTTAAATCCCTATAGCATTTAAATCACACTGAAATAAACCGGTTCAGGCCCTCCTTCTAGCGCCAATCTGTTGAGTGGTATTTTCACCCAATTGTGAAAGTACACTCTCCTTTAGGATTTGGGTTCCAAATCCCCTCTTGCAAAGAAGTTAAACAAACAACTTCTCCAAGGTCTCCGTTGTATTAGCATTTGCATATGTGTATTAGTAATCTCAAATAAAGATATTCAATTTAAATGCTTGGAACACCTTAGTGATTGCAAGTAACTGTAAACAAGGGGCAATGTTGGTTTATTTCACCATGAAACTTTAGTGATTGTTCATTGTTTTTTTTTGGATTTTGAAATTTTTTAAATGTTTATTTTAATGCCTAAGATTTAAAATAAGTTAAAATTTTTGGAAAAAATAAAATGCAGAAAAAATGAAAATGAAATGCGAAAACTGAAAATAAAATGCATTCAGTATGATGCTATCCTATTTCGACAAAACCGAAGATGTGAGGTCTCCATGCATGCAACCTAACCTATTGGACTTGCAAAACAAGCACAATCCCCATAGACTAAGTGTTGGTTCCTAGGGTACGAAATAAAATTCAGATTTCAAATATTCGCCTAATGTAACCCAAAAAAATGGCATTAACATTATCTATAAATTCGAAATCTGAAAAAATGAAAGAATAAACATTAAATCCATAGCATGCAAAGAAAATCTCCTTCTTTCTTGCCCACAAGATGCAAATTTCTGAAAACTTCTGCATTAAAAATATGTCATTTTACAATAGCAAAATTTTTGGTTTTCCCAAACCAATCCATGGAAGAAAAACAACTCAAACAGGTCCAGAATGGCCTTCTCGCCTTCAACTCTGCAACTCTGCTTGCAGCGGTTTCCAACCCCTTTCTGGCCTCTTTGAATGGCGTATTTAAACTTCTAAAAAATTGTTTCTCCTTCCATGACGGTTCATTTCATTTTCCGATGGTTGTTCGTTTCACCTTCCCTCGTGACTGTTCGTTTCTATTTTGTGGCCCTTCGTTTCATTTTCTCCACATGGGCTTGCGTCCGTTTCCCTCCGTGTGTAACGACCATCTTAAATGATTTCAAATTGTAGACACCAAAATCCAGCCACTTGCAAGTCATCTATACCTTCCTGTCAGCCACATGTCGGTCATCCACCTTCCCGCAATTATTTGGCCCAAATCCACACTTTCCCGCCATTATTTGGCCCAATTTCACCTTTCCCACCATTTTTCATCCCCAAATTTATTTAAATTAATATATATATATATATATATATATATATATATATATATATATATATATATATATATATATTAATATTTTAATATTTTAATATATATATTTAAATAATAGTTTAAGTGATTTAATCTGAGCCGTCCATCCTTCATTTAATCTCATCCGTCCATCCATCTTAATCCATTCCACAACCAATATTTATTCTCTACCCTTGGATCCGCTTTAATCTTAGCCACATGTTCAAAGTGTCGTTAAAACCCTAAAGTGTGCCCTAAGAGTGGATTATAAATCGAGTCACTTTGATGGCTCAAACCCTATGTCTGCTACCTATCTTCTTCGCCTAGGTCTTTTGCTACTTCTATCTCTGATTCTAATTCTTCTACTATTATCTCCTTTCTTCTGCTACCCTTTTCGCCGCATCTATCGTCGTTTTCGTCGCCGCTTTCGCCGCCATTCCTTCTGCAGCACTCTGCAGAATCTCCCATTCCTATCGCAAGTGCCCACGGGCGTTTACCCCTTCACAAAGTGCCCATGGGCGTTTACCAAGTGCCCACGGGCGTTTAACAAGTGCCCACGGGCGTTTACCTTCAGCCACAGACTCAGACCGACATCTGTAACCCAGATCCAGAAGCACGCGGGTGTTCGACGAGTGCACCAGGGCGCCTTTCGTAGCCTATTCTGACAACAACATTACTTCCAAGTGTCTCCTGGTCTAGCTGCGTTAACAGAGAACAGGTATAAATTAGTTTAAAGCAAGTAGCCATATTTTATGTGTTAATCTGTTATTGATTTCCTGCATTCTATTTTTATAGGGTTTTAAATTTTTTCTGAGGGCTCACGCAGTGGAGCCCTCTCATTAATCTCTAACTCCTTGATAGTGTTAATGTGTGCAGGTTTTTGATAACAGATCCAGTTTATTGATGGCAGTTGATTAAGCTGGAGTGGTCCAAGCAAGGGATACGACAAAGCCCACTCACTCTGTTGGGATTGAAGATACATTCTTCGAAAGCGCCACCATTCGTGCCAGCTAGGGTTTTGGAGAACCCTAGCATAACTTGTAATTTTTGTATCACATAAAGGGTTACAGGCCCAGTTGTATTCAAAAGGAGTTTTTAAACTCCATCGATTAATATAAATCTTCTATTTTGTGCAACTTTCCTGTATTCCATTCTTGTGGTTTTATCTTTCTGTTTGGCGTGTATTTTTAATCTACAAATGGTGATCATAGTGGGACCCCCTAGGGTTTCATATTTTTAAATACTTGCTTTACTAATCTGTTCTTGTTTTCTGTTTCATTTTGCAGGTTCCAGAAATCGTGAAAATTCACTGTTACAGCGAACTAGGGTTTCTGAGCTTGCAAAAAATGCAGCAGACGCAGAGGGGCATCTGGAAGTCCAATACGAAACGCAGAGGTGCATTTCAGCCTGTGCAGACTCCCATGGGCATTTGAAGTCAGTTTTACAGAAAAGCGTAGGCTTCCAAGTAAGTGCTGTACTTTTTACGTTTTTGGTTTTTCTGCCATATTTTGTTTCTTTTTCAGATCATTACTTTAAAATGAACAAAAACTAAGTAATCTAGAAAAGAACAGTTATTTTTAATTACATTTTTCTTTGCATTGCATTATTGATTGTTGCTTGCATTTAAAAAAAAAAAAAATTGCATACCTAGTTGCATGTTAGAATAGCTATAAATTATTTGTTTTTAATTATCTAAGTAGGACTATTGATTGGATGTCAATAGTACTCCTGCCATTGGGTGATTCTAGGCAGAGAAGTGGACGAACCTTCCGGTTGCTCCTTTGATATCTGATATCATTGGTAGGCAGGGGGTTTTAAACGATGTACTCCACTTCTTCAGAGGAAATGACATGTTTTCAGTAGCCTCTTGCTTAGATCATTAGAACTTCTGATTTATAGCCTTGTATGTACACATTAGATAATTAAAACATAAAAAAAAAAAAAAAATCATTGCATTTTCATATTGCATTTAAAACAGTGATATCTGGATTTCATCACCAGATATTGCTTGAAGTTTAGTGACGGTGGAATTCATCTCCATCCATTAAACTTCTGCCTTAGACACCATAGGTCACCCCCGAGCAAACTTGTCGGATTTCATCACCAGTAAGAATCTCGTTGTCCTTTCCTAGCCATAGTTTTTACCTTTTTTTTGTGAATAATTCAAGATTAGATTACATGCAAAACTCATAAACCGGACACTTAAAATTTACTACAGATTAAGATCAGAAAATAATTAATTAACCGCAGGTAAGACACATTGGTTGAAACCTAGGTTGTGACTGTTTTCTGATAATTTTTGTAGTGTAAATTTATCATTCCAGTTTTGCATTTTTCTTTTCTGAATTTGTTTAGATTTATTGCTTCATGGTTTTAACAAGGAATCAATCTAAAATGTTAAATCTAAATAATCAAATGGGTAATTCACGAAACATCCCCACCACCAACATAGCCACTTATCCTAGTGAATTTCGAGAAGGTTCGCCTGCTGGGTCTTTCACGTCCTTCTACCGTCTATCACATGGCCATGCCCATGGAGGAAGACAATTCCTGTCATATTACCCACATTGATATGGCCCAAGTGCAAACTCACTTAAGATATGGCACTGGTTATGTCCTTGAGCCAATCCAAGATTCCCCTATGCAAGATTCTATTTTTTAGCAGGATATTGCATCAACCATACCCGCTGGTTTCACTCAGGTCTACACTAACCCTTTTTTTGAGGCTAATGTGGTATCTGTTCAGCCGGCTTCATCTCCAACATCTTCCCGGATGCTCAATTGTTCTCCTTTGGAGACAAATGTAGTGTCTTCCCGACCACCTTCTCCCCCATGTACCCGGGTGTACACCAATTCTCTTTATGAAGTTGGTGGAAACTCCTCCAACCATAACCAATTTCAACCCTCTTCTTCCCAAACCATTTATGGTTTCACCCTACCTGGGACACAGTCTACTGTTCCTTCCCAGGTATCGCCTACTTCTCCCAACTTCATCGCCCCTGCTATGCAGTCTTCTGTGACTACCATGGCAGCCTGCCCTCCACCTTCATCCAATCATCCCACCCCCCTTGGGTTAGAGATTAATAAGGTTAAGGAGTATCTCGACAAATTAATTTTGCAACAACAGCAACAAAATGCCCAACCACCTGTCATAGTAAATCCTACACCTCAACCAATTTCTACCCAGCCAGCTTTTATTAGCTCAAGCCCCACCTGGGTACCCCAATCTTCGGTGGTGTCCATTCCTACCCCACCTTTCTCCCAACCTAGTCCAGTTCATCATCCACCAGCCACCAATGGTGGCCCCCAATCATCTTCTTTTCGGTATCATCCATACCAACAACCTGTCCATTCTACACCGCCTAATATAGGCAATTTCATCCCATCTCATCAATTACATCCTCATAATCATCAAACGAGTCAGAATTTTAATGAAGATTATCGACTCCATGCTATGTAACAACAGATTGACAACCTTATGCTTAACGCGCCTGGCTCATTTAGTCAGAAACCTATGCTAAGGTCATTGATCAATCAACCAATTCATCCTTCGGTACCTTCACCACCATATCCGACTGATTTCACATTATCGAAGTTTGACAAATTTTGAGGAACTGAGGATCCTCATGAACATGTGAGCTCATTCATGCATGCTTGCTTTAGAATCCAAAATAATGACGCTCTTATGCTTAGAACTTTTCCTCAGACATTAGGAGGAGATGTTGTACAATGGTATAATCATTTAGCTCACCATAGCATTTATGCTTACGAGCAATTGATTAATCTATTTTTAGAACGATTCTCCTTAAATGTACAAAAGAGAGTCTCATTAGCTGACTTATACAAGCTCAAGCAACATGACGATGAGACTGTTTATGACTTTGGAAACCGTTGGAGGGCTATCATTAATAAACTACCATTCTCCCTACCAATGGAGGAGTTAACCAAAATGTTCACCCAGAGTTGTCTAAAACCTATCTCTTGGTTACTCCAATTACAACAATACAGGACTTTTGAAGAGGCTTTGGCCCAAGCAAGTATCATAGAAGACATTAAAGTCCAAGAGGGTGTTTTAAAACCCCGTAGAAAAGAATGGCAACAAAAGGGCCAACAACGAAATAATAATTATGGCCAAAACAAACAAGCACAGGCTAGTATAGCCTCAAATGTTAACCAAGTTAATCAAGTGGTGGCGAGCCAGCCCGTAATGGCTCAACAACAACAAGTAATGCAAATTCAACCGCAACCAATTGCTTATCATGCGGTACCCGCCCCTCCTCAACCAGTTCAACCAGCTCCCAATACTGGGCCAACCATGGAAACTCGACCTTGGCAAAACAATCATCCCAAGCGACAATTCACACCTTTAGATGAACCATATGCGGTCATATTCAACAAGTTATATAGCACAAATCAGTTAACTTTACCTGAGTTTAAACCTTTAGACCCATCTAGAAGGGGGAAGTATTACAAGGAGTACCTATTTTGTCCTTATCATAGGCAAAATGGGCACGATATCAATAATTGTACAGCTTTCAAACATGTGATCCAAGATCTTATTGAGATTGGAGCCATTAAATTGGATAGCCCCTTAGCCCAACAAAATCAAAATCTTGGTATATTTCAAACACCCCTTCCACATCGGGAGGAAGCTCCAACAACTTCGGGGGGAGTAACTCAGGTAACTCCTCCTAATCAAGTCAACCATGTACAACAATACCAAGGTTTTGTGGGTACTATTAACGTAGTAACCCGGGGTCAAAGGGCGAACCAACCAAATTAGGTCGAACCACGACCACCTGTACAAACCCCCAGTCCACCTCAGGTAACAATGACCCAACGACATGCTAGTACTTCTCAACAATCGCTAAATCATTCTACTCAACGCCAATGACCCATCATGTCATTGAGTAGCCGGTTAACTACCAGTTTAAAAATGGCTTCTGCCAAGTTATCGATCTATGACCTCATTCAACAATCTCCCCCGCATAGAGAGGCATTAATGGAAATCTTAAAATCAATCGAGCTTCAAACTCAAGATACTAATGCCTTCAACAACTTTGTGGGGAGTATTCAAACATGCATGGAGCCCTCCATCACTTTCTATGATTTTGAAATCAAACCTATGTCAACAGAAAGTATAGATCCTCCACTACATATCATGGCCAAGATCGATAACAAGCCATTCAAGAGAGTCTTAATTGACACCGGTTCCTCAATCAATATCATTACAACATCGGCGTTGAGTCATCTAAAGTTGTCGCCATCCCTTATCACAAAGTCGACTTTTACTCTTAAAGCATTCAATGATTCTTTATCTTCCACGGTTGGTACAGTTATCTTGCCCATTGAGGTAGGGGCCCGAACTTTGCATACCTTGTTTCACATCTTGGAAGGGACCATGGCATACAATGTATTGCTTTGACGGCCTTGGCTTAGGGAGATGAGATGTGTCCCTTCTATACTGCATCAATGTCTCAAGTATGTATATGAGGGACAGGTTCATTGTGTACCTACTGACACGAAACCCTTCAAACATTGCAACTATGTCTCAAATCCTTATGAGATTGTGTTGCCATCCACTCATATTTTCTTGACCCCATCTATTTCTTCTATACCATCTTCTTCTAAAGCTCCCATTCCTGAGGAGCCACCCATCATATCGCAACCATCTTCCTCTTCCGCTATTCCATCTCATTCACCACTTTCTTCATCAACTAATCTTCCTTCTTCTTCATCAGTGACCACATGCACATGTGGCCATGACCAATCATCTCTTTCCACATCATTACCCCCTTCTTCTACACCTTCTTCAACATCACCTATTATTCTTCCATCTTCCCAACCATCACCAGCTGATGTTTCACAAGTCAGTGAAGCATCAACCCAACCAAATCCTTCCAATTCTTCTATCCCACATTCTTCTATTCCATCATCTAGTCCATCTCCCTCCCAAGTCAAGGTCCATCTCACTGATGCAGGTATTGGTGAGTATGCCATCCAAGATGTCCACATCACACCATTCAATGTGCAAACAGTTAAAGATTTTGGTCGTCCACATGACCAACATTTATCCATTGGATCGGTTTATAACATGGGTTCTATGCCAAATTCCATTAATTTTGTATATGGGGGAATAGAGTCATCTTCTAGTCCTACCATCATACCAGAACCCAAGCATCCAGTTCCTGCCAATATCGAAAGGATGGAGGGTTTTCCCTCTCGCTATTTCCACAGACATAATTGGCAGCAATTTGGCCTAGGTCGATACGAGCAAGGGGTAACTGAACACATCGATATGCCATATCAGAGACCCACTGAGCGTTTTGGTCTAGGCTACCAACCACTTCCATCCCTTTCTTCTTTTGAACGATATTTTCAAAGCATTAATCTTAATTCAGAAGAAGAAATCCTCCACCCCGATGAATCCGAAGATGAAGCCTATGAAGAATTTGACGTCATGTCAAATGGTGATGAATCTGAAGAAGAGTCGGCGCCCATTGTTCCCCTCATTAAACAAGACGAGTTTTATCTCCAATTGTTTCCTCTCCAAGAGGCCATCTTTCGCTTGCTTCTTCCACAAGAACGAGGTGAACCACCCCCTCTGCCACATCCATAAGCCATAATCCATAATCCAAACCTGTATTATATGTATATACTAAAATAGTGGTTTTCACCACTACCAAAAAAAAAAAAATCAAAAAATTCCAAAAAAAAAAAATCAAAACATATAAAAATACTTTATTGCTTTATGTATGTGTGTAATAGTGGTTTTCACCACTACCAAAAAAAAAAAAAAAAACTCAAAATACAAAAAAAAAAAAAACTGAAAAACAATGTTGTTTTGCACTTCAGGTCTTCCGAGGTCTTCACCGGTTTTCCCTTCCATTTCACCCATCCTTTCTTCCATAAGTCGACAATGAATTTTGAAGACTTATTCACCCCGCTCAATAATCCATATGATCCAGATAAGCCAATCCCGATCAATCCAAGCCTGATTGACATGGATCGGATTTCATCCCCTCCATCTATTTCAGAGTTCATCCTTTTCGAGGAATTGTTAAGGGCTTTCGCCAACTACATTCCTCCTTCACCTCCACATTCACCTTCATCTTCTAAGCCAGAGGTTTTCCAGGTAGACATAGATGAGAGCAAGGCACAGGAGCTTGATGACATTTTAGATGACATAAATCTTATCCCTACTCCCCATCAGCTTGAGGAAGGTTCCCACATGTCTATTGAAGAAACTATCGATGTAGACCTTAGTACAGACCAAGATGGCACCCAAATTGTGAAACTGGCTAAAAGTCTATCATCAGAGGAACAAGAGCAAATGATTGCTCTACTCAAGCGGAAGAAGGAGATATTTGCATGGTCTTACAAAGACATGCCAGGCCTAGACCCTAATTTGGTTGTCCATAACCTCACCTTACAAAAAGATGCTAAACCTGTCAAACAGAAACTTAGGAAAATGCATCCTACTGTGGCCCTCCTAGTTAAATCGGAGATTCAAAAACTTCTGGATGTTAAATTTGTCATCTCGATTGATTATCCTGAGTGGCTTTCTAACATGGTACCCGTGCGCAAGCCTAACGGGGGGATACGTGTTTGCACCGATTTTTGAGATCTAAATAAAGCGTGTCCTAAGGATGACTTTCCTCTTCCAAACATTGATACTCTTGTCGATACTTGTGCCGGTCATAAAATGCTTTCATTCATGGATGGATTTTCAGGATACAACCAGATTCGAATAAACCCTGAAGATCAACACAAAACAGCATTTACTACACCTTGGGGAACTTTTTGTTACAGGGTGATGCCCTTTGGCCTTAAGAACGTAGGTGCAACCTATCAACGAGCCATGACTTATATTTTCCATGATTATATGCATAAGATTATCGAATATTATGTGGATGATTTATTGGCAAAATCTAAAACTCGACAAGAGCATTTTGATGTATTGGAAAAAGTTTTTGATAGGCTTCTAGAGCATAAAGTAAGGTTGAACCCTAATAAATGTGTCTTTGGTGTTACCTCAGGCAAACTCCTAGGTTTTATTATCTCTAAATGAGGTATTGAGGTGGACCCAAACAAGGTCAAAGCCATTATGGAAATGTGTCCCCCAACTAATTTGAAGGAGTTGCGTAGTTTGCAAGGAAAGATTAATTCAATCCGTCGCTTTATTGCACAACTTTCTGATAAATGTAGGCCATTTTGCCACCTACTACAAAAGGGGGTACAATTTTCATGGATAGATGAATGTCAGAAAGCCTTTGATGACATCAAGTAGTACTTAGCATCTCTGCCAGTCTTAGCTCCGCCTCGTCCAGGGGTCCCTTTCAACCTTTATATCTCAGCAACGGACTTTGCCTTAGGGACAATGCTTGCACAAAAGAATGAACAAAATCGTGAGCAAGCTATCTATTATATTAGTCGAACATTGGTAAGCTATGAAACCCGATATGCTTATGTGGAAAAGTTGTGTTTAGCAGTGGTTTTTGCCACTAAGAAACTTCGTCATTATATGCTTAGCCATACAACATATGTCATAGCTAGAGAAAACCCTCTGCATTATATGATGTCTCGCACTTATAATAACACTCGTACCGCTAAATGGATAATGTTGCTTACCGAATTCGATCTTGAATTCATTAGCCAAAAATCTGTTAAAGGTCAAGTTATAGCCGATCAACTTGCGGAAGCTCCACTACCTAGTGATCATCCTTTGATTATTGAGCTCCCAGATGATTCGGTATTTGCTATCACTGAACAAGAAGAGGACATCATTCCGGAGGAAGATGTTGACATCATGCTATTCTTTGATGGCTCTAAGTGCGTGAAAGTTCAGGGTGCTAGAGTTGTGTTTCATACACCTCAAGGGATTCCCATCCCTTTATCATTCAAACTAGACTTCCAATGCACCAATAATACAGCAGAGTAGGAAGCCTTAATTTTAGGTCTTCAATCAGCCATAGCTATGAGTATTAAGCGTATTCGGATATTTGGGGATTCTCAACTCGTGGTTAAACAAATTACAGGATAATACCAAGCCAAAGAACCTACCATTAAGCTTTATCATGATGTAGCAATGAAGTTGCTCTCTAAGTTTGATTGGTATGAGATCACTAGTTTGCCTCATTCGACTAATAGATTTGCGGATGCCATGGCCTCTCTTGGATCATTGATTCCAAAGGACTCCCTTGGAGAGGTACAGCCCCCTAATCATTTCCACAATCTCTAAGTCTGCAATTGTTCGTGCTGAGTCTAAAGATGAAAAAGATGTTTGCTTTATCCATTCGGATCCATATGAGCCTTGGTCCAGTGAGATAGTAGCCTTCCTCAAGTTTGGAACACTTCCACCGATTTGTCTCGAACTGCCCATCGCTGCTTTAAGCAAAAGGCAGCTCGTTTTGTTCTTTTGGGGGATGTGTTGTATAAACGTGGATATGATGGAGTACTCCTCCGCTGTCTAGAAGCAAGTGAAACACATAGAGCTATTGCTGAAGCCCATGATGGTACTTGTGGTGGTCATTTTAGTGGAATGGCCATTGTGAAGCGTATTTTACGTATGGGGAAGTGGGTCAAGAAGGAATACCATTTGAAAACCCCCATCCCCAAGAAGTGATCCTTATCCCCACCAGCACCATCAGACCTCCCCTAAATCCTCCCAAGGTTGCAGTAGCTAATGAAGACTCCCCACCCCCATCCTCCAGGAAATAGAGAACTCCCAACCCCCTCAACTTCTATCTGGGAATTATAGCCCAAAGAACACTAGGAGCAATACATAGGCTATGGACATCAGAAGTGAGAAAAAGAGAGGGCAACCTTTTGCCAATGACCAGAAAATCAGAGCAATCGAATACGACATAGCAAATGTTTCTCGATGGACCTTATTCACTGACACCACCGATCCCTTGAAGGAAGATTCCAAAGGCTCCAAACCCCCCTTCCAACAGGCGAAGGGAGGCAAAAAACCTCACAAATCTACTAGATGAAGATCCTCTCCTGGAACGTGAGAGGTCTCAATAGTGCAGCCAAGCTAAGACTTGCTGCTAATATTTGAAAGGAATCCAAACCCTCTATCTTCATCATGCAAGAAACCAAAAGTGACGAGAGCTCCTCCAAAAAAGTCACTAGGATCATCTGGCATCACGGTGAAGCCCTGTACAGTCCTTCCCAAGGATCCTGTAGAGGACTGATGTGCCTATGGGATCCGTATCAAGTGGAAGGTAGACTTCTATCCTCCTCCAGCATAGTTATCAACATCCTTTTTCATTGCATTTCCATTAATCGATCTTGGATCATGTCCAACCTGTACGCTCCAAAATCTCCCTTAGAGAGAGCTGAATTCTGGAAGACTCTCACCCTGATGATGGAATCCTTCAGCACCATCCCTTGGATTTTTGGAGGGGATTTCAATGGCCCTCTGTTCCCAATAGAGAAAAAAGGAGGATTGGCTACCACCCATCGCACCACTGAATATTTCAGGGACTTTGTTGATACTAACGAACTTATTGACATTCCACTCAAAGGAACACTCTACACTTGGAGCAACAAAATATTTGGAGGTGGACTGATCCAGGTCAAACTGGATAGGTTCCTAATTTCCCAGGAAGCCATTCCGGTTTTTGGTGATGCATCCCTCTTAGCACTAACCAAAACAGGATCGGACCACAATCCCATCCTCCTTGAGGTGGGTAAACCCCCTTCCTTCTGAACCCCCTTCCAGTTCGAATCCATGTGGCTCGATCACAAGTACATTCGAGGGGAGGTGGGCCAGTGGTGGAATCAACAAGTCAGGGGATCACCTATCTTTTGAGTGACACAGAATCTCAAGTTCACCAAAGACAAACTGTGGATTTGGAACAAAGAAGTTTTTGGCAACATTTTTGTCCGCAAGAAGGCACTTTTAGATCAGATCCAAGCCATTGAGAGGAGAATTGAAGTAGGAGACTCTGGGGCTACAGTCAGGGAAGAGGAAAGGAACCTACTTGCTAAATTTCATAACATCCTGGCCAGGGAGGAAACCTTATGGAGACAAAAATCCAGGGAACTGTGGATCAAAGAAGGAGACTCTAACACCAGGTTTTTCCATGCTTCAACAATGAGGCACAGGGGATCCAAGAAGATTAGCAAGATCAATCGCAGTGGTGGATCAAATACTGAAGATATCTATGAAATCAGATCTGAGGTCATCACCTTCTTCCAAAACCTCCTAGGATCCCCCCCAAAAAGCTCTGCTTGGGCCAAATCTACTCTCCTGGGAAACATTCCTAGCCTGGTTTCTTGAGAGGCCAATTCCTCCCTCCTCAAACCCTTTTCGAATGAGGAAATCAAGGATGCAATGTTCTCCATGCAACCTGATAAAGCCCCTAGGCCGTACGGGTTCCCACCCCATTTCTACCAGGCTTTCTGGGAGATTGTAGGATTGGATGTCTATGCAGCTATCCAGGACCTATAATCCTGGCCCATTCCTCAGGCTGTCAACTCTACCTTCTTTGTGTTGATTCCCAAATCCCTAGATTACTGATCCATAGCAGACTTCCATCCCATAAGCCTGTGTAATGTCCTATACAAAATTCTCACCAAAGCAATGGCATCTAGAATGAAGCCCATCCTCCCCTCCATCATTGAACCTTGTCAAGGAATCTCGGTCAAAGGCAGGAACATTCTGGATGGAGTCATTACGGTTCATAAAACCCTTCATTCTGCTTTCCAAATCAAAATAGCAGGCTTCCTCCTCAATATTGACATGACTAAAGCTTTCGACCGTGTTGATTGGGATTTTCTCCAGGATGTTCTTCTAAATTTGGTTTCCATCCCAAGTGGGTCCAACTGATCCACAATTGCTTCTCCTCTGCATGGTTTTCAGTACTATTCAATGGGTCCCCCGCTGGTTTCTTCCCCAGCATCAAAGGCCTCCGCCAATGGGATCCTCTATCCCCTCTTTTGTTCATAATTCTGGTAGAATCCCTTGATAGATCCCTGTCAGTGGCCAGAGTGGCAGGGAAAATTTTAGGCATCTAAGTGGTATCCAACTCCACTCCCATCACTCATCAGCAATTCGTCAATGACACCATCCTCTCAACACAAGCGTCTGTCATCCAAGCTAGAACCATCAAGCACATTCTTTCCCTCTACGAAAAAGCGGCAGGGCAACAGGTTAACTTATACAAATGTAAGCTCTTCTTTGTGCACACTCCCCTTGAGCGTCAGGCCAAAATTGGGTGAATTCTTGGTTGCTCTGCAAGATCCCTCCCATCCTCCTATTTGGGGCTTCCTTTATTTTGGGGAAGGCCAAAAGAGAGCATGTGGAACAATGTCCTAGAAATATTTCAGCGAAAGCTAGCAGCTTGGAAAGGCAAACTTTTGTCCCAAGCGACAAAGGCCACCCTCTCAAGATCCACCCTCCAAAGCATTCCCATTTACTTCATGTCAGTTTTCACACTCCCCAAGTTAGTTTGCAAACAAATTGAACACATCCAGAAAATATTCCTATGGTCGGGATCCGAAGACAAATCCAGGATTCCCCTAGTGGCATGGGACACAGTCTGCAGAAGTAAATAGCAGGGGGGCCTTGGCTACAAAAAATTGTCTAAAATGAATATAGCCTTGTTGGGTAAACATGCTTGGAGGATCATATCTAAAGATCCAGCTGAGTGGATCCAATTGGTGTCAAAGAAATATATGGGCAACCGCTCATTCCTTGACTCAGTCAACCACCCCAATGGCTCAGCCTTTTAGAAAGTAGTGATCCACACCAAAATGCTAGTTCAAAAATGTCTCTGATGGATTCTCGGGGATGGATGCAGCATTGAATTTTGGAGCGATACATGGCTAACGAATGAACCCCTGGGTGACAGGGCAGATCTTTCAGGGCTACAAGCAATTTTTGATACAAGCAGGGGAAGGAAGGTGTCTAATTTCATTGAATGGGAGGGTGGCCAACCCCGGTGGAGGACCCTCTATGGTAGCAGCCCTGAGATTTCTTCCCTTAACCTCATGCTTCAAGCAACCACTATTCCCTTTGAGCGAAGGGCTGATAAACCCACCTGGGTTGGTTCAGACAAGGGCTATTTCACTATCAAGTCTGTTTACTCCCTTCTCACCCCTCACCCTGTATCGTCCTCCCACATTGTCTGGAAAAAGCACCTCATCCCAAAAATTGCTTTCTTTTCTTGGATAGCCTTCCAAAAAAAAGCTCTTACCACTAAGAACCTCATTAAAAGAGGCATTCCCCTTCCTAACATATGCTTCCTATGCCAAGCCAATTGGGAATCCACCAATCACCTCTTCCTCCATTGCGACTTCACCTCGGCTGCGTTTAGCTTCATCCTCTCTGCCTTTCAGATCCAATTGGCTCCCCCCAAGTCCCTGTGCGAAGCTTTCCTCCAATGGCCCCAACATTTTTTTAACCATAAGCTCCAGTTCCTCTAGGACATATGCCTTCACCACTTGGTCTAGCAAGTCTGGCTTGAGTGTAATAGCAAAGTCTTTGGGACTTCTTTTCAGGATCCTCCCTCGGTTTCCACTAGAGCCCTTGCCTTCGCTTTCAAGAATGTCGACCTCATTCACTACTCCAGTCCTCTTTCGATGTCTCGGGAAGGCCTTATCCTTAATTTTCTCAATATCTCAAGCGGACCCTCCATGGAGACCTCCTTGCCTCACCCCCGGGCTCTTACCCAGTGGAATTCTCCCCCCATGATTGGATCAAGCTAAATTTTTATGGGGCGTCCAAAGGAAACCTTGGAGTGGCGGGTGCTGGAGGCGCTATCAGGGACCATTGAGGAGTGGTTTTACTTGATTTCTCTAAAAAATTGGTTCATCAGACCAATCATGTTGCAGAAGCCAGAGCCCTCTAGAGAGGACTAGTTCTTATCAAGAAGGATCCTCGGGCAGTCATCATAGAAGGCGACTCCATGAACATCATCAATTATTTGACTAAGGCTGAGACCCCTGCTTGGCAGGTTTTCAACACCATCTAGGAAGCTCGGTGAATCCTCCGAAGCAAGACCCACAGGTGCCAACACATCTTCAAGGAAGGGAATTAACTGGCCAACGACCTAGCCAACAGAGGATCCTCCTCCTGCAATCTCACCATTTGGTATCATGATATCCCATAATATATCTCTAACATGGCAGCATCAGACCAAAAAAAGGTTTAATGACCCATGTCAGATCCTCAAGCAAGACCATGTCAATCAATTTCTTCCAGCCAATCGGGCCTCCTTTGGCCTTATCAGCATCGAATCATTTGCTGCTCGATCTGGCCATTGATGCCATGGGAAACATCACCAAAGCTGCTGAAGTGGTAATTCATTGCTTTTGAAAACTCAAGGAGCACACGAGAGGATCCTCAGGCGGTCAGGAGGATCCCAAGGAAAACTAAATTTGATGGTGAGTCCTAAAATTTTGTCCGAATCAGGGTTTTTGATTCTGTTGTTTTTTTGTTGGAAATTTTTGTTGGGATTTACTGATGTTGGGTTTGTGGTTAAGATCCTTTTTGTAAATTGGTTTGAGACTAGCTCTTCAGTCTCAATCTTGCGGCCTTAAAGGTGTTCCTTTTTTTTTAATAAGGTTTTGGGATCCTCTTAAAAAACCCGCTATGTATATATTGCTACTTAACAAAAAAAAATACAATCATTCTAGAAATCTCTTGGTTCTTCATCCCAACATTAATACAATTAGGGACACATAAGGACCCCATAATCCTTATGCCTCACATCGTAAATTTATCCCTTTAATTCATATTCCAAAACAATGAGGGAATCCCCATAAATTCCCTCGAATGAACTCCATGTTCACCCACCCAAGATAACCTCTATATTTTAATCCACACTCAAGGAATATCTTTCTTCCATGAGTCTAATGTGTCCATACATCAGTACCAAAATAATACATAAGAATCATTTCATTTAATCAGCTAAGAGCCCATACTCTTAATCAATCAACCACTTATCAAACCACTTTCCTTAACCAATTAAGAGCCCATACTCTTAATCAATCAAGTACTTATCAAAACCAATTTCCTTAACCAATTAAGATTCCATACTCCTAATCAATCAAGTACTTATCAAACCACTTTCCTTATCGAATTAATAGCCCATACTCTAAATATATCAAGTACTTATCAAATTTAATTTTCTTAACCAATTAAGAGCCCATACTCTTAATCAATCAAGTACTTATCAAACCACTTTCCTTAACCAATTAAGAGTCCATACTCTTAATCAATCAAGTACTTATCAAACCAATTTCCTTAACCAATTAAGAGCCCACACTCTTAATCAATCAAGTACTTATAAAAACTAATTTCCTTAACCAATTAAGAGTTTGTACTCCTAATCAATCAAGTACTTATCAAAATAAATTTCCTTAACCAATTAAGAGCCCATACTCCTAATAAATCAAGTACTTATTGGACCACTTTTATTTAAATAATGAAAACCCTATCCTTCATTAAATATTTCTTTCAATAAAATAAAGTTTATCCTTTTAAATAATGAACAACCTATGTTTCACTAAAAACATCACTTAGATAATCAAATCCCACACTTTAATTATTCTACCTTTCATAAAACATCTTTTTCGTAAATTAAAGGTCCACCTTTCAATTATAATCAATTAATTTTTTTCTCATTTATAAATTAAAATATCACCCTTTTAATTTATACCTACTATATGTTATTACTCTTTTGATTTAATATATAATTCATATGTTCCTTCTCTTTCTAGATTAAATGGTACTTTATTTAATTTAACATATAATCCATATGTTCCTTTACTTTCTAGATTAAATGGTCCTTCATTTAATTTAACATATAATCCATATGTTTCTTCTATTTCTAGATTAAATGGTCCTTCATTTAATTTAACATATAATCCATATGTTCCTTCCCTTTCTAGATTAAATGGTCCTTCATTTATTTTAACATATAATCCAAAACAAAATATAATCCTTTATATTTTCCAAAGCATACTTTCAAGGTTTTAACTCATATAAATATCTTTTCAATTAAATCAAACTACCTCCAAGGTTTATTTATGCAAAAGAAATTAAAGGGGTGAATTTATTCTTATTTAATTAATCAACAGTATTTCTTCAATCAAACAGAGTGCCCCCAAAGTCTATTTAAGTATACATTTTAAAAGGGGGTATTCCATTCTATTAGGATCCTCCATCCTAACATTATTAGTTAGTATTAGTTAGTATTATTAATCATTTAATTATTATATTATTAACTCATAAAGTGAACCATCACATCTCTTCATAATGTGAACCATCACATCTCTTCACCAACATAGCTTTAGGGTAGATATATATATTAGGTTGGCCATTCACACAAATCATCCAAGAAGAAGAATAAGAAGCATAGATTCTAAATAGGGAGCCCCCTATAAGTGGCAAGGAGGGAGCCCCCTATAGCGGCAAAGCGATTACAAGGGAGCCCCCTTTAAGTGGCTTGTGATTACATTTTATATTAAATTATTTATCAAATTTACACAAGAACATCAGGGTTCTTGCATTTGGTATCAAATCCATGTGGGACCTAGTCATGTGGGAATTTCTCAAAGATCTTCATCAAATCACTTCCATGCGTGAGTATCAAACTCGGTTTGAGGATATCACCAAACACAACACAGGGTTGGATGAATCAATTCTCATCAATAGCTTCATTAGTGGATTGAAAGAGGAAATTAGAATGGAGGTGACAAGGTTCAATCCCTATACCATGATGTAGACCTATGGATTGGCAAAATTAGCTGAAGATAAATTCAATATTCAATGTCTATTAGGAAAAACACCTATTGGGAAAGCACAAACCACTTACGATGCCCCAAAACCTAACCGACCCTTGCAGGTTGAGTACCTCAGCCTGAAGGAAGTGAAGGAACGACGAGTGAAATACCTCTACGATAATTATGATGAGCAATTTGGATCCCATCAAAAATATGTTACACTAACATTGTATTTATTGAAGGAATTTGATCATTGTCAATCCCTAAAAGGTGAAGATGAGATAGTTGTGTCTGAAGTGCCTGGCGTACCTACTCACAACAATAAATACAATGAGGTCGATATGACAGAAGTGATCGATGCATCAGGTAAGGATGAGGTAGATATTCCTGAAGTGACTCATTATGGCAGAACATGCACTCTACAATAACTACACTCAATTTCCTCTCCAATAGTAATGTATCGCCACAGGGTCAAACCTATTAAAAAACAAGGCAGAAAGGTGATTGCACACTCCTCCATTGCCTCTCCCAGGGAACAACAGGAGAATGTAGAATTTTTACCACCTCTTTTTATGCATCATTTTAAGGCATTTGAAGAACCCCAAGGGTTGCCCTTACCTCATCATCACATATTTACTAATTTTTCTAGAAACCCCTCACTAACGCTTCATCCTTCTCGATATCCCTACCTACGGAAGGATGATATTAAAAGAGTCCAAGAACTTACGCAAATCCTTCTTGGAAAACAAAGGACAAAGCTCCTCACTTTGAGCTTTGAGGACAAAGCTCTTTTTAAGGAGGGTGGCATGTTAGGATCCTCCATCCTAACATTATTAGTTAGTATTAGTTAGTATTATTAATCATTTAATTATTATATTATTAACTCATAAAGTGAACCATCACATCTCTTCATAACGTAAACCATCACGCCTCTTCACCAATGTAGCTTTAGGGTAGATATATATATTAGGTTGGCAATTCACACAAATCATCTAAGAAGAAGAATAAGAAGCATATATTCTGAAGAGGGAGCCCCCTATAAGTGGCAAGGAGGGAGCCCCTATAGCAACAAAGTTATTACAAGGGAGCCCCATTTAAGTAGCCTGTGATTACATTTTATATTAAATTATTTATCAAATTTACATAAGAACATCAGGGTTCTTGCACATTCATGCATGAATTTGATTAATTAATGAGCAATGCACACCAAATTCAACAATGGTAAGACTATAGTCAACAGGTTAGTAAAATCATCATCAAGTCATACATGCCACGACTTAACATATGCACCACCATTGGCGCAGGGTAACCTTCTCCCAACACAAAAGGCAATCCCTCCCCCACGTAGAATCCACCTTGGCACATTCATCTAGCACCAAGAGGTGGACCATGTTGGCTACCCCAACCATAATTTGATGGTTGATTAATAAGTGGTATACTCTCCTTCTTAAGGTGCATAAGTACCATCCCACATCTCATGTAGGATTAAACCAGTAGTGCATGAAAAAGGTAAAAATGGGGATTTAAATTGTGTAAGTCAACCAAATCTCGTATAGTAACCCAATCACGAGGAGACACATGCACAACCAATGGTTAGGTCTCATTCAATGGTCACAAGGGCCTAGTATGCCATGTCAACAGATTTCACACCTCACAACTAGCATGGCCACCACATGTGGGGCTTCGTAGCACCCCCAACTAGTGTTGTAGGCAACCCTCGTATGGGGTGGCCTTGACCATAGGTTGTGGTCAACTGATAGGAGGGCTAGCACCTATTATGGTGCTCTCAAGCCTCCCACATATACCATGTGGTAATTTAGGAAGGGGAGGCCTAAGTGACCCTCTCTAAGCCTATGCCCTCCCCAACGTAGCATCGTTGTGCATCGACGGTGCAATGGTAGTGTGTGGGAGGCACAAAAAAAAATTAAAATAAAGACCTTACAAAACTTTAGGGGGGGTCATAAAAATTAGAGGCAACAATGACAAAGGTAAAATAAATAAATTAACCTAAGGTATATCTTTATGCAACTAATCTTTATTCAATAGTGTTGGAAGTGAATCAGAGCCTCCTACTATAATAGGGCAAAGAGAAGAGGCATGTTTTAGGGGTACTAATAGGGATTCAAAATTGAGGATCCCCTACTATATAAACTCAGTTGACTTACAACAAAATATCATCAAGAGATATTCATGGACAAAATACAAACCATCATTCAACATAACAGATGAAGGGTTGTGATAGGGCTTGATTGAAATAGGGTTTCAGGTAGATTTTGAGGTATCACTCAAAAAATAATGACACCATTAAAACAAGGCCAAAGAGAGCTCAAATATTACACAGAGATGAAATACCCTGGTTCAAAATACAATGAGCATATCACAACAATAGACATGAAAGGAGTCATCCATGGGGGCGGGTTGAAATAGTTGTTGGCCCTGAAGTTTAAAAAAATGAGGATCAGCCACTGCAAGGCTAAATGGCCCGGGGATGGTCTGATAAAAATAAAACCACCTGATCAGTGATAAGAAACTTTAGCATGAGCATTGTTTACCACCCTCAAAAAAAGTTAAAGCTTCAATGAATTTGATATTAATACAAATAGCAAAACAATGTTATTATAAGGCTTTGGTTGGAGAAGAGAGCGGAAGTTAGAGGATCTTCCTAAAAAAATCTCAGAGATAGGTGAGAATGCCATGAGGATTTATCACAGGTGAAGAATAAAAATTAATAAAATATTTATGGTTTTAATAAAACTTATCTTGGCTTAAAATGACCAACAAAAACTAATTTAAACAAACCAATTTATTCAAATCATGCCTACTCAATTGGTTGCATAACATAAAATAAAGTCATGGAGGACCCAACCTGATATTCTTCCTTCAAATGCCTCTTCACCCAAGAGCCTCCTCCCATCTTATATGATTCTCCTTGCCCCCAAAACATAAGCTTCCTCCCCTAAAGCTTTTTCCTTCCTCCTTCTAGCCTGCAATCCCTTTTTTTCGGTTGGTAGGGGTAGGCTCTCATTAATGCAACCTCCTTGCTCAATTCCATCTGACAAGAGCCATCAATTTAATTACCAAAATAGCCATATTTCAAATGTATTCTGAGAACTTGTTTTTCATTTGAAAATTCAAAAGGGACTCATTTATATACAAATATATTAAACAATCCATGATCCCTACCATAGTAATTAAAGCCATCATGTGCCTTAAAACACTTTCTTACCCAATTAAATCAATTATCAATGTCCAAGCTAATATTAAATTGTCAAGGTAATGGTTAATTATTTTAATCAAAACCCATTATATGCATACGGTAATATTAATCAATTCCTTTGCTAACCATTTTAATATCAGCACAAATATTAAATTTTTAGCTAAATAGTGCCCATCTGCAAGCAATATTAGTCCTGCAAAATCCATAAACAATCGACGTTAGGTATTGAAACAATAAATTCAATTATATTGTTAACTCATCAAAGGTCCCTCTAGGGGCGGGATGTGATAGTCCACCCCCTTTGGACTAAACACAGTCCCATGTAATTACCTACAATAAGAAAGATATTATTACATTTTTAAATTAAATAAGAAAACATGTCTTTACATCCTATTAGTCACACAAAATATTACCATCCACTAATAATGTCAATGACTCACTCACTCCAAGAAATATGCCATACAAAATTATTATCATCCACTGATATAGCCATGCTTACCATGCAATGTGTCATTCCAAGCATTATTGTCATCGTTGATGATATAAATGACCATGCTTACTCCTCGTAAGGATACCATTTCAAGGGATCATCATCCACTGGTGATATTAATGACCACACTCACCCCACATAGGGTGCCATTCTAAATATTAGGCAATAAACTTAACAAATCATATGCAATTATTAATAAAATCATTCTTAATATTTCCCTTCTTAAGGTGCATAAGTGTCATACCACATCTCATGTATAATTAATCCAATAATGCACAAAAAATATAAAAATGTGGTTTTAAACTATGCAAGTAAATCGAATCCTACATAGTAACCCAATCACGAGGAGACACGTGTACAACCAATGGTCAGGTTTCATTCAATAGTCACAAGGGCCCAATATGCCATGTCAACAAGGTTTACACACCTCACAGGTAGTGTGGCCACTGCATGTGGGGCTTCCTAGTGTCCCCAACCGTGTTATAGGTAGCCCTCGCATGGGGTGGCCTTTACCATAGGTTGTGGTCAACTAATAGGGGAGGCTAGCACCTATTAAGGTGCTCTCAAGTCTCCCACATATCCCATGTAGTATATTAAGGAGGGGAGGCCTAAGTGGACCTCTCTAAGCCTACACCCTCCCCAGTGCAATGTCGTCATGCATCAACGATGCAATAGCAGTGCATGGGAGGTATAACAAAAAATTAAAACAAATACCTTATAAAACTTTAGGGAGGTTAGAAAAATTAGAGGCAATGTGACGACAAAGGTAAAATAAATAAATTAACCTAAATTATATCTTTGGGTGGCTAATCTTTATTCAACGGTAGTGGGAGTGAATCAGAGCCTCCTATTGTAACAAGGCGTAAATAAGATGCGTGTTTTAGGGGCATTAAAAGGGCTTCAAAACTGAGGATCCCCCACTGTCTAAAATTAGATAAACTACAATAAAATATCATCAAGAGACAATCATGGATGAAAAAAAAAACCACCATTCTACATAGAAAATGAAGGGTTGCGAAAGGGCTTGATTGAAATCAAGTTTTAGGTAGATTCTGAGGTATCACTCAAATAATCATGACATCATTGAAATAGAGCCGAAGAGAGCTCAAATATTACACAAAGTTGAATATACCCTTGTTCAAAATGCAACGAGCATCTCACAATAGCAGACATAAAAAGATTCATCCATGGGGGCGGGTTGAAATAGTTGCTAGCCCTAAAGTTAAAAAATAAAAACAAGGATTGACCATTGTGAGGCTAAATGGCCCAAATCAAAACAAAATCACCTGATCAGCGATAAGAAACTTCGGCCTAAGCATCACTGACCACCCTAAAAAAAGGTAAAGCTCCAATGAATTTGATATTAAAACAAAGAGAAAAACAATGCTATTACAAGGCTTTAGTTAGAGAAGAGAGTGAAAGTTAGAGGAGATTCCTAAAAACTTCTTAGAGACAAGCGAAAATACCATGAGGATTTCTCGTAGGAGAAGAATAAAATTTAATAAAACATTTATGGTTTTAATAGAACTTATCTTGGCTTAAAATGACCAACAAAAACTAATTTAAACAAATCAATTTATTCAAAGCATGCCTACTCAATTGGCTACATAATGTAAAAAATATTCATGGAGGAGCCAACCTGATATTCTTCTTCTGAATGCTTCTTCATCTAAGAGCCTTCTCCCATCTTCTATGATTCTCCTTGCCCCCCAAACCGTAAGCTTCCTCCCCCAAAGATTGTTCCTTCCTCCCTCCAGCTTGCACTCCTTTCCTTATTTTTTTCTAGTTGGCACGGGTAGGTTATCATTAATGCAACCTCCTTGCTCAATCCTAGCTGATAAGAGCCATCAATTTCATTACCAAAATAGTTATCTTTCAAAAGTATTATGAGAACTTGTTTTTTCATTTGGAAATTCAAAAGAGACTAGTTTATATAAAAATATATTAAACAATCCATGATCTTTGCCACAATAATTAAATCCATCAAGTGCATTAAAACATTTTCTTACCCAATTAAATCAATAATCAATGTCCAAGCTAATATTGAATTGTCAAGGTAATGATTAATTATTTTAATAAAAACTCATTATTATATGCGTAAGGCAATATTAAGAAACTCCTTTGCTAACCATTTTAATATCAACACAAATATTAAATTGTTAGCTAAATATTGCCCACCTACAAGCAAGATTAGTCCTGCAAATTCCATATGCAATTGATGTTAGGCATTGAAACAATAAACTCAATGATATTGTCATATCATCGAAGGCCCCCGGAAAGGGCGGGTTGTGACATATTATCTATAGTTAAGCAATTAAATTTCAATATTAGTAGTTATGATTTTTATAAATATTAGTTTAGTCTTAGTTATTCTAGATATGCATATGGGTCTTAACATTATAATAATGGTTTTTAAATATATTTAAATTTAATAATAATATTTAGTTTAATTTAATATTAAAAATAAGATGAAGTTTACAATATTTAATGCACTCTCTTGTTATTTGTACATTCAAAATTAGATTATATAAGTTTGATTCTAAATTGTGATTGGCCAATAATGTAGCATATAAAAAATAGTAGACTAGTGTCATTGATGCTTTATGGGTGCAAAGTGTGGACTATTAAGACATCAAATTTAAAATGAATACAAATAGAGAGGAACCAAAATTGTTTGATTACAAGCAAATTCAAAATAAAAACTTTAATTCCATATGAAATACTCATAGCAAAAATAATTACTTTTACTATAGATATAGCTACAAGAATTTTTCTTCTAGGATGTTTAGAAATATTAAACAAATAAATGTAAATAGGTGGCTTAAGGGTTTATTAGGATGCAAGCTGAGCAAAGGAATAATATTTAGATGAAACAAAATGTTAAATGGATGAATAAATGGGATATTGATTTAATAAAATTCCTAAACAACTATATATATATATGCAAAAATATTATGGCAACAATGCTTACAAAAAAAGTTAGGAAAAAATGAAAATGTTCTACTTTTCTAAGTTCACCCTACATATATACATTAAAAAAAAAGCATGTACAAATATATAAATCAAATGGAGAGCAAAGATGTTTATAGTCCAACTGATGATAGCTCATGTAGCTCTTAGGCAAGTAGATGGAAGAAACCTCAAGATAAATGAGAACCAAAAATATGTATCCATTGCACTTTGGGGTAGTGGAAATGGACAATTTTTATAAATATTTAATATATCTTTTAATCTACTTTAAAAATAAAAATAAAAATGTTATCAAGTGACATTAGCTCAATCCCTTAAATTTCTCAATATTTAAGGAGGAGACCAAGGTTCAAATCTTCCCAAATAATAAAAATGTAGTCATATTACACCATTGAAAAAGATGACCATATTATACTTTGCCTTCCTTAAAAAAATATATGAATGGAATTCATTTTTAAATTTATGATGGAGCCTATAAAATTATGTAAAATTAAATGGTCAATATATTGCATTTCTATGACAGGCCTAATTAAAAAAAACAGAGGAGCAAAACATGCTTTCAACCATATGCTTTCAAATTATTTAAGAAAACATATTAACGCATAGAAGCACGCAACCATAATGTGCTAGTCATTTAAATAATAAAATGGCAAATTAGATAGCAAAGAAATATTAAAAGAAAGAAAATATAAATTTTAAAATTAAGTTCTATGTTGTCCTTTATCAATGACAACATTCCACCGTCCACATGTTGCTCTTATAAAATTAGAATTTTATAATTTTATGCAATTAAGATAAGTATTATATTAGCCATATAATCAATCAAATCAGAGGTCAGGTTAACGCTTGAGACATTTGCAAGACACCAATTGTTTCTTTCCAAGTCAACTTCCTAAAAGTCTCATGCCTGCGACAATTCGTAGGTAATGCACTCTTATGTACGTTTTGTCCCTTCAAAGTTTCTGCATTTTTTATATATTAACAAACGGTAACGTGAACATTTATATAAACCTTTGTGTCATTGTATGCTTTGGTGTATGATCAATATTTTGTGAAAAGAAAATTCTAAATAGTCTGTCATGGTAACCAAGATACCTTGTTCATCACTCTTCCGATCATTTGCAGCCAATAATTTTATCAATTCTCTTAGTTAAATGTATGCCCTTGAGAGCTTTTCATTACCCCATCAAAATTTGTTTGTATTTCTATAGTTTTAGCGCGTCATTCGCTACATACGAAGGCTTTAAAATTTTCTATTTTGCATGTTGTAGAGGAGGAGTTTGAGAGAGATGTGAGGTCATGTTGTTAGAGTTTGACAATTTAGGAGGTCGATGTCTTAAGCCTTTGTCTTAAAGCGAACATTTACGTATGATTTCTATTCGATTAGAATTGTTTCGTTTTTCTAATCAAACCCACCCTTTTATTTATGCTAGTCGAGAGGGACATAATAGAAGTCGGTGCATGCTTAAGTTTCAAATAATATAGTATGATTTATATGTTATTTAGTTGGAATATGATTTATATGTTATTTAGTTGGAATATGTTGTTGGGATAGTAGTGGTTTAGAATTTATTTTTTTATATATATTTTTATTTGGTTATTGTGAGAAATTTTTATGGTGGGTCTTCTTTCAACTATAATTTTTTTGTAAAGTCGAGAGCTATACTTATCAATAGGAAATTTAACACAAAACTACCACACACCTACCGCCTCATCCATTCACCCACTCACCCACCCCACTGTTTGAAGTAATATATCTTTTCACTCATCATGTAATGGTCGGCCAAACAAACTAGTCAAACTTATCATAAAATATCCCTTCTAGTAGTCAGCAAATGTTATAGTTGATTCGTATGCATATTTAGATAATACCAAACAGTAATGTTAAATGTTAGACGTTAGGGCTCTACATGGACAATGACTAATTAAAAATAGACGGAAATGCTACATTAAAAGTTATCGCCCAATAATAATATAAAAGGGGAAAATACGTCACATGATATCAATGAAAGTTTAAGTTCCATTTTGCCCCCCAACCTTTCGTTTTTAGGCGATATGCTCCAACCTTTCCTTATTGTCTTTAGCATTTGTCCTTATGTAATAAAGCGACAACTTTTTACTATAAATCTAATTGCAAATAAGATTTGGTGGTCATAGATGTGTAAGCTGGCAAGCATTTTATACAAAATATTCCCCTCTTTTTTCCATTGAAAATAAACGAATCTTTAAAATTGCATTGTCAGCGTGAGTAACTTTCGGTACCAATCATGGAACAATCAAAAGGTAACACAGCTAGTTATGGTATCAAATATAGTTTAAATGTTGTTGCAATGTGCTTAAAAAGTAAATAGTTTACAAAAATATTATTTCTTGTTAACCTGGACACTATTAATAAGAAAATAGGGAAAAAATAAAATTATTGTTTTTAGGTGGTTTCATTGCCGTCTAGTTATAAGTATGATTTGACAATTGTTTGGCGTGAGAGTGAGAATGTCAGAGGCGTGGTCTATTCATCTGATGCCTGCTTATAACAACTAAAGAGGGATGGACGGTCAAATTTGAATACCGCTTCAATAACTAAGTTTATTTTAAGCATCTTCGTTGTCACATGACATGATGGTTTCATATATCCATTTAAGGTATGAAATTTTAACATGAATCATTGCCACAATTCGATATTTAATTCATCTTCTAGAAAGATATGAATCATTGACAAAGGGATGCTTATTCGGGTTTCCTTTGGATTGTAGTTGGAGATTTTAACTCTTCTTTGAATCCTTTTGATAAGAGAGGTGTGTAACCCATCTATATGGAAAGAATAAGTAACCCATTTAACGTATGAACTTTTAACATGAATCATTGTTACAATTCGATATTTAATTCATTTTCTAGAAAGGTATGAATCATTGACAAAGATGCTTATTCAGGTTTCTTTGAATTGTAGTTGGAGATTTTAACTCTCCTTTGAATCTCTTTAATAAGAGAGGTGTGGTAACCCATTTATACGGAAAGAATGAGAGTTTTTTTATTTTTTTATTAATGATAATGAATTTATGGATGTAGATTTTAGGGGAGCAAAGTTTATTTGGAGTAACAGGTGTACTGGTTGTAAAAATGAGCATTGAATTTCATATATTCACAATATGTAATATATATTACATGCGGGAGCGGAGAGGTGGTTGAATAACCAACCAACCTAACCAACTTTCCTAACCAAATATGTTGCGCTCTAACATAATGTAATAAACATTATGCTATGCTAACATCCCCTCTTAGTATGTTAAACTATATCCCAATGATGGAATATTCTCTAACACCCCCCTTATTCCATTATTAGGGATAACATAGAGAAACCCCCCTTAATGTTGAAGGAGAGAAAATGAAAGATGTGTTGTGTGTTGGCTCTGTCTTTGGCACTGGCTTTAGCTCATGGCCTTTTACCATTGGAATATAACCTCTGGGTCTATCTTTGGATCTGCTTGTGGATCTGCCTCTAGATCATTACTGCTGGATCTACCGGTAGGTCTGCCTTTGGATCATTGTCACTGGTTCTGCCTTTAGGTCTGTCGTTGGGTCATTGCCTCTGGGACTGCCACTTGGTCAATCACTGGATCTGCCTCTTGGTCTACCATAGGTTTTACCTTTTCTATAGAAACCAAACAACATTTCTTTCATCATGGTCCATTGTGTGAGATTTATCCATCCACAAGCAATATGAACCTTGTTGGCCATTTTCACTTTGTACCAACAATTTGAAGAGGAGTGATTTGTACATCCACATGAATCACAAGGATGTAGTTTCCAACACCTAGCTGCTACATGTCTTGTTCTTCCACAATGACTACAATAATGCTTTGAAGGAGTTGAAGGAGATTTAGGTTTTCCAAACATGGTTTTACTGGTACTTGCTTGTCCAAAATAGCCAAGGCCTTCATTCTTTGGCTTGATTGTTGGCATTATAGGAATTTTAATGCCTTGTCCATATTTACCTAATCTTGCACCATTAAATCCCATTTTCTTCATCAATTTAGATCCAATCCCTTTGGTGTGTTTTTCAAAAAATCCAAGTTCTTCATCTTCATCAATGCTTTTAACAATATGGTATTTGTTACTATTGATGAGATGATGGAGCTCATTTTTAGGATTTTTAGCATTTAAGTCATTGGTGTCACAAGCAAAATTTGCTCTTGTGACGAGATCACCTATGCTACAACTAATATTTGCCTTGATAGGCAGGAGGTCGCCTGTATCACAACAAGCATTGGCCACAATGGGCTTTAGGTCACTTGTGCTACAACAAGCATTCACCATCATGGGTTGAAGATCACTTGTGTCACAAGAAGCATCGACTATTAGAATCATGACCTATGATTCCTCATTGATGTCCCTTTTATTTTGACATTGAGCCATGTCAAGTGAAACCAATGTCATGTAGAATGCCCTTACAATGCCTATAGGGATTTGAGCACCATTTATCTGAAGGTCTTCAAAAACTTCAGAATCTCTAAGAATGGATTTTACACCACTGCATAGTGTAAGATATTTTCCATCTTCAAAAAAATCCATTCCTTCCCATCCTGCTAGAAAGTAAGGATCTTTAACTGATTTTGCAACATCATCAGTTGGTTTTATGACATTTTTCTTCTTTGATCTACCCATTTTGAAGGTGTCGGTCTCTGTCAAAACTGCATCTTTTACAATAGAATTTTGCAAGAAGTTTGATTAAGGTGTCAATGCACCCTTACAAGTCTTCCCCCCCTTGTTGCAAAAATTTTCTAGGATGGAGAAAAGAATCTTCTCCCTCCTCCCCCGTAGTGCAAAAAAAAAAATTGCTACTATGAGGATTGACAGCTAAGCTTGAGCAATGAAGGTTCCTTATCTCTCCATTGAAAAATGCACTAAAGGTACTAATGTGCTTTCTTGTCTTCTTTTGTTGTTAAAAATAACATTTATAATTGCAAATCAAAAAATAAATTTGCAAAAATAAACATTAAGGTAAAAATACCTTATTTAATAAGTACCCCGCACATTAAAAACATAATGCACACTGTGGGTTTTGAACTCGTGCTCTTCAGCAGCGAGCGGCTTAGCAACTATTCCCCCGACCAACTCGTCTAGGCGGGCGGATGTAAACAAGAAGGCACAATGTGTATTTTAGCTTGCTGATAAAACCTTCAGAGCAAAAAAATTGGTGCTCCACGATTCGAACCCTCGACCATTGTTTAACACCTTAGCACTCGGAGTCTGACCATCTCCACTACAAGCATGGATGGAATGAAAAAACATTGTGAGCCTTTAAATCATCAAAACCGATGAAAAATATATATTTTTTAATTTTAGGGATCGACGTCGTTTAAAGTTTAAATATGATGTTTTTTTATAACTTTAAACCTTATACCGTAGCAAAACCTCTTTTTGTCAGGGTGCAACAGATCATAGCAGAGCTATGCAGTACAGTCTAGCTATGTCTCCTTCCAGCATCTTCAATAGGTACTAACTTCTCTATGTGGATGTACAACAGGACTTCCAGAAGGACTTCAAAGACTGAATATGCTCCACCCTCTGTTATCAGGTTTCCTAATGGTGACTGACAACGACATTCTTCCGGTGTTAGTGTCTTCTTTCTCGGCTTCCAAAAATGGCAAAGCCATCCATGTAGATCAAAAACACACGGTATTCTCGAGTCATCCATCCCAAAGTCGTTGCATAAAACTATTTGCCTTAGATTTACAGATGATATTTATGTATTATATTCAAAAAGGACTCCTCTACGAAATCCCTGCCCATAATTTCTCGGTGGTAGTGGAATTTTTGGCCGTAGGCCTATCGAAAGTGTTGGTGAACTTTTACCCCTTGGCCTTTCGATCAAGCAATTTACATCGATTGCAATGACTCCAATGCCAACTTCATCTGCATTGCTTCAGATACTGCACAATGGATGGTAAAACTTGGAGTGAAAAATAAAATCTTTCACATTGCACAAGAACAATATGACAACTCTGATACCATGTAGAAAAGAGTATTGAATTTCATATATTCACAATATGCAATATATATTACATGCAGGAGCGGAGATGTTGGTTGAATAACCAACCAACCTAACCAAATATGTTGTGCTCAAACATTATGCTATGCTAACATCCCCTCTTAGTATGTTAAACTATATTTCAATGATGGAATATTTTCTAACACTGGTAATCAGCTAAGTCAATCTAAATTGGATAGGGTGTTTCTTTCTAAAGATAGCCTATAGTTACTTGAGGACTCTTTCCTTTTAGCCCTCATGAAATCTAGATCTGACCACAACCCTCAACTTTATGATATTGGTGAATCCAACAAGATTTTTAAGAGTCCATTCAGATTCGAGATGATGTGGCTTAGACAAGATAATTTGGAACCTCTTGTTTTTTAGTTCTGGAAGGCTAAGTTATCAAGCGATAAATTCATGCTAATTGCCAAAAAACTAAGATTTATTAAGAAGAATCTAAAACATTGGAACAAGGAAATTTTTGGAAATTTTTTTTAGAAGAAAAAAGAGCTTAAAAGTCAGCTATAGGATATCGAAGAGATGGTTGAAATGGAATGTTTATTCGAAGAAGGAATAAAGAGAGATTGATTTTAGCTGAGTACCATAAAAACCTTGGCTTGTGAAGACATTTTTTGGCAGTAGAAGTCAAGATCAACCTGGCTCAAATATGGGGATCGTAATACTAAGTTTTTTCATGTTCCACCCTCAGGCACCGAAGTAGTAATAGAATCACAAAAAATATCAAAGAGGATGGTCAATTTATTGATGATATGATGGCAGTTAGAATTGAAGCAATGCAGTTCTTTGAAAAACCTTATTAGGGTGGAAGGTCCCCCTTATGAGAAGGCTATGGAATATTTGATCCAAAATATCCTTGCCTTGATCTTTGATCAAATGAATGACTTCATCTTAATTCCTTTCAAGGATGATGAAATCTAGAAAGATATTTTTTTATATGAAGGGGGACAAAGCCCTAGGATCGAATGGCTTCTTGGCTAGCTTCTTTAAGTGTTTTTTTCATATTTTGGGTTCGTATATAATTGATGCAGTTAAGGAAGTCCAAATAAGATACTTAATTCCTATGGATGTTAACTCAACTTTCTTGACCCTTAACCCTAAAGTTGTAGGAGCTAAATCCTTCTCATAGTTTTAGCCTATTAGTCTATGTAATACTTTGTATAAAATTCTCTCTAAAACCCTAGAAAACAAAATTAAGGTGTTGCTCCCACATATAATAAGCCGTCAATAGGGAGGTTTTGTTAAAGGGAGACATATTTTAAATTACATAATCACTATTTATGAAATTATACACTCCTTAGATAATATTGGGGATGAGAGGATGTTTATTAAATTGGATATGAATAAGGCCTATGATAGAGTTTCTTGGGAATTCCTTTCTAGAGTTGTGAAGATTTTTGGTTTCCATCAGGATTGGAATGACCTTCTCTCAACTTGTTTTACTTTTGCCATGTTCTCTATTATAGTTAATGGGATGATAGTTGGGTTCTTTAAAAGTAATAGAGGCCTTCAAAAAGGGGATCCCTTATCCCCTTATCTTTTTATTATCTTGGTTGAAGCCTTGGGAAAAGCTATTTCAAATGTTGTGAGGAAGAGAAATATTGATGGTATTAGACCTACTTCCACTATTAATCCTATTTCCCACCATCAATTTATCGATGATACTGTCATTACCTCCAGGTCTTCCATCACGTAGGCAAAACGATAAAAAACTATTCTAGAATATTATGAAATGGATGTTGGACATAAAATATTTTTTTCCAAAAGTAATATCTACTTTCTTAATACCCTGACTTTAAGACAACAAAGAATAGAGAAGAAATTTGGATGTGGAATTGGAATCCTCCCTTCATCTTATCTTGGGATGCCCCTCTTTAAAGGGATATTATCGAAGGAAATGTGGAACCGTATGGTGGAGTGATTTTCTAGAAAAATTGCATGGAAAGGAGTCCTCAATAAAGCAGGGAAATCATAGTTAGTAGTTTCATCCTTTGAAAGTATCCCAATTTTCTTTGTCTTTGTTCAAGATGTTGGTCAAATTCTATGATAGAATTGAACAAATTCAAAAAAAAATTTATGGTTTGGATCTAAGGACAAGAAGAGAATCCATCTAGTCACTTGGGATCATGTTTGCCAGAGGGCTAGGTCTTAGAAATATAAAGAAAATGAATATGTTGGGCAAGTCTCCTTCAAGCTAAATATTTAAGAGGTAATGACTGCTTCTTAGAAGATAAGGAATTCCAAAGGGGATTAAATTTATGGAATAGCATTCAATTAGTCAAACCCTTCTTACATAGGGGAGTAAGGTGGAAAATCAAATATGGTAGGAAGGTGTTGTTCTGGAAAGACCTTTAGCTAAAGAGAATACCCCTTAGGGAGGACCAAGAGTTTAGCTGCCTAGAGCATGAAGTTTATCTTCTTTTTGGTCCCCTTGTCCAAGATTTTTTTAATAAAAAGGGAAGTTAGCTATATGTGAAAGAAAATCCCTATGGAAGGCATGGATCCTAGTAAGAGCTAAACTCTCATAAATATAAAAAATTATTGTAGGTCTACACTTTGAGTAGTCATGAATCTTAGGACTCAATGTGGTGGAATTTATCTAACCAAGGAATTTATACTATTAATATAGGGTAGTTATTACTTGAAGGAGAAGGAATAGGTTGGCTCCCAGTCTCTAAGGTTTGGATTAAATACCTAACTCCAAAAATTTCCTTTTTTTTTTTTCTAGCTTACAGTTCAAGACAAAAATTTAAATTTGGATAACTTAGCAAAAAGAGGTTTCCAATTTCCTAACTAATGTAATTTATGTGAAAATATGTGAGAAGATGTTAATAATTTGTGCCTTAGTTGTCCCTTTGCTCAGAAATTTTTGTTGATTATCATAAACAAATTTCAACTTTCATGGGCTATCCCTAATTGTCTTTCAAACCTATGCCTTAAATGGAACTCTCCGTTCAAGAGTAAGAGGTTAAGTACTTTATGGAATTTTAGTCTCCCGCATTCCCTCTGGGGGATCTATAAATAATGAAACAATCACATATTTAAATGCAAGAAGAAAGAAAATCTTATTGTGGCCAACAAAATCATTTTTCTTATTCTAGAAAATTCTAAGATGGTTGACTGCAAAGATGCTAGGGAATCAGATCAAGAGACACCGGTTGCTAAAATTTGGGATCTTGAACCTATGCTAGTATCGATCACTCCGTTCAATGAAAATGTTAGGTAGCTAACCAAATGGAAAACCCCTTTTGTGGGATGGCTAAAACTGAACTTTGATGGTGTAGCCTTCTGGAAGTCTATAGAAACTTGTGGAAGTCTGGTGTTGCTTTACCTTTTTTTTCCCATTCCCTTTGTTTTTTGAGTTCTTTTTCTACCACTAATTATTGTGGGTTATATTTTAGGACTCCTTGGATTTATAGCTTGGAAGTGGATGAGAATCAAATGGGTCATTCTAATCCCATGACATTAGAATTAGTTTGGGCAAGATCTTTCCTATGGACTCACCTCTAGATAGGTCACATGCATAAGAGGAGGTGGATGTTGCAAGTTCACGTGAACTTGATGAAGCCCTTAGCCTGTAATCTTATATTCATTCAGGAGAGGACATATACTTATCTTTTGAAGGATAACTTTAATATTTGCCTGGATAGTGTTCTAATTTTTATCCAAGGGGGGTTGAAAGAGCATCCATGGAGGAGCACTTTTGGGGACCAGATTCAAAGGGTTGACATTTTTATTACTTAGAAGAATTTGTGCAGAGGAATTGGGTATGGGGAGTTGTTCATGAGGAATTTTTGGAAAGGATTTCAAAACTTTGAGTCTATAGTGTTTTGTGGAAATTTGGAGTTGCTTCACATTTCTTCCCCCACCCCCCTTATTTTTTTGAGTTCTTTTTTTGCCACTAATTACTATGGGTTGATTCTTAGGAATATTGTAATTATAGGTTCGAAGTGGATGGGACTCAGATGGGTCATCCAAATCCCATGACATTGGAATTAGTTTGGGCAAGATATTTCCCATGGGCTCTCCTCTAGATGGGCCACATGTAGAAGAGGAGGTGGAGGTTGCAAGTTCATGTGAACTTGGCAAATTCCTTGACCTGTAATATTATATTCATTTGAGAGAGGAAAAAAATTTATCTTTTAGAGGGTAAAAAGGGGATCTCTCTGAGTTTCGATGCTAGGAATATGGTAGAAAAGAACTTGCACTTGGAGCCATTGCTTTTGAACATTGATAAATAAGTCTAAGAGATCCTAGACAAGGGTGACCTTCTACAGTTTGTCAAAAAAATGAAGGATTTGATCTAGAGCTATCTAATCAAATAGCTTAGTCTTGGGCTATTGGGAAGATGAAGGTGTTTTGCTGTGAGTTCACCATTGACACAATTATTAATAAAGGTTACTAGTTGTGAAGCACAAGGTGAAATTGATTAGCCAATGAGATTGATAAGTTCTTTGACAGTAATGAACACCCTCACTGATAAGGAAGTGGAGAGACAAGGGATTCCCTACCATATCCTTGGAACCATATTGTCCTCCTTGTTATGGGGTATATCACTTTGTAAGACCTTTTGTGGTGAGGAGTTTTCATTTTGATTTCTTGAATTATTTGTGGAGAGGGAGGATATTTCTAGTCTTTCTTCTTAAATATGTGGAGAAAACCATTGGTGTTGTCCATCAAGGTAAAATTTCCACTCCATTACATCAATATCTTCTCCTTACTGTCTTCAAGCATGTTAGGGTGAAGAAAGGCTTTTGTGAAAAAAATATTTCAGAGCCCATGGGTGAGAAGATGAAACTTGTAGAGTCTAAAGAAGATTTATCTTATGAAGGTCAATAATTAGAAAAAATATTAACTAAAAATGATTTAGATGACTCCCTTGATGAGTCTTTCACTCTTAGAAAAGGGTTAAAGAAGGAGTTAATAGTGAATGATTGAGCCTAGGGACTACCCATAGGAGGAAAATACCATTTGTAAAAGAAAGGGTTATGGAGCTCTTGAACCATGAGGCTAGGGTGGAGAGGGTCAACCAACAAGAAACATTCATTCAAAACTCTCTATATCTACACATTGTGCCTGAGGAGGGCTTTAGTCCTAAGGAAGAGTACAATATGGAGGATCAGAATCCCAAGAATAAAATAATTGGTGATCTCTCTTTAAATCATATTCTAGAGGCCCTTAAGTAGAATTATATTATCCTTAAGGATCTTAACAAGTCCAGGAAGATAACGATCCAAATATTGACCCACAATATGGAGGATTCTGAGATCCAAATGTACGATTTGAAGACCAGAATAATCTACTTAAGTAACCAACTAGAGAAAAATAATTGAGGTTGAGGATCTTAGGTGTCTTTTTGTTGGAAATTTGAGCAAGTTTTGTTGTCATTGATGTCAAGAGGTTTGATGTCCAGTTTTGTCATCATTAATGTCAAAAGGTTGATTCTCCAAAAAGCAAGGAAGTTGTTAAAATAAGGAAAGGGTATAATATTTATTTTAAATATTATATGCCTAAAGAGGCCTAAAAGGTTGAAGACCCAAGGAAAGAGAAGCAAGTTTAAAAAGAAATAATAATATTATAATATTTAATATTATAATATTTGGTCAAAATAAAGAGGTGAAAAATAATGAGGTCCAAAGAATCATTAAAAAAATATATCTCCAACAAGATCCATTGAGTAGATTATAAAGGTTTTAATTTAATTTATTTAAATTAAAATATTTTAACCGAAGGTTAAAATTTTAATTTAAATAATTAAATGATGCCAAGGTTTTAAGGTTTTAATTTGAATTCGGAATTCAAAATTAAAAAAAGGGCCAACATGTTTCAATACAAGGGAAGAGTATTAATAGGAAATACTTTTCATTTCCTAAAGACTAATGTGATATTCGAATGCCTATGCAAATTGTAATTCGTGCGCTCTATTTTGACGAAGAGAAGAAGCACATGAGGTTTTTAAATAAAGGAAGGTAAACTTATGCTTAAGTTCATTTGACGTGACTGAAATATTCCATAGCGCTAAGTAGCGTAGATGGTGGTCGAAGGCTGGCTAAGATGCTTGTAAGGAGCAGGTCATGGTTTCGAATCCCACACGTTCATTTTTGCTGAAGAAGGGAAGCATTTTGTTTTCATCGAAGATTGTGTGGTAGCATTAGTAGGAGAGCATGAATCTTTGGTTCACATATGGGCATGTAGCCCAGGTGACAACTTAGCCTTGGGCTAAGGCACTGTGGTGGCTTTGGTCATGGGTTTGAGTTTGGGTGCAGTCAAATATGTGTGCAATATTTTGGTAACATGGGCCATTATTAAGGTATGCAACATTTAAATTAATTTGCCAAAGTTTGGAATGCACAAAGGTTTTTTGGGGCCATATGATAATTAAAAGGCGTGTGTAATGTATAGGGAGTCATAAGGGTTGTTGAATAATATTTTATTTTGGTGCTTGAAAATAAATAAAAATATTGGAGATTATAAGGTGTTAACCAAGGAACTTTACTTTTGTGTGTTGAATATTATTTTTAGAGGATTGGAGATCATAAGGTGTTAACAAAGGAACTTTGTTTTTATGTGATGATTGTTATTTTGAGAGTATTGGAGATAATCAGGTGTATTTGAGGTTTGATATTTTATTGTATTTCTTGAATAGTGAAGTAATTATTGAGGATAATATTTGTGTGGAGATTTTGAGATAGACTGTTGCTATCTAACCTAGAAATTGGCAAACATGTTTTGTTGTGAGTAAAAATAGGTTTTGAAGACATATCTCCATCAAAGAAAAAAGGTATGGGCACACTATATTTTGTTTAGAGTGTTTGAAATGAATGTATGAAATATAAGGTGGAGTGAAAAGGATTGATGAGTATTGTTGGAAATGTGTGAGCAAGTTTAAGTGCATCTTGTTGATGGATGATTTGATTTGATTGAGAAATATTTGAGTTAGGGTTTGAGACCCACATTGTGCTTTTTGTTTGAAGAAGTTTGAAAACACTTGTTTAGGGTTTGTGAGCAAGTTGTGTTTCATTGATTGAATGATTGAGTGAAATTCTTGAGCATTGGATTTGAGTGATATTGAAAGTGAATGTGCAAACATTAGAAACCAGATTTGTGAAACCGATAGAATGAATTATTGAGTAGAACATATAGATTTTTTGATAGAGTACATCATTCTCTATATGTTCTAGAGGTTAAAAGAATTCTAAATGGAATATGTCTAAAATACTTCAAGTTAAAGGAATTACCTTGAAAATTGGACAAAGCATTTGATAGCATTGTGTGCAATATTTAAGATTGATTGATCATGTTTTATGAGTTGTTTTGAGTTTGTATTGAGAGCGGATCAAGCAAATTCCTGAGAGAAATTGTAGGCAGATTTGAGGTAAGTCTTGGTGAATTCTTGTAGGCATATTTGAGGTGAGTCTTGGTGAAGACTCATAGGAAGATTTGAGGTAAGTCTTGGTGAAGACTTGTATGCAGATTTGAGGTGAGTCTTGGTGAAGTCTCATAGGTAGATTTGAGGCAAGTCTTGGTGAAGACTTGTATGTAAATTTGAGGTGACTCTTGGTGAAGACTCATAGGCAGACTTGAGGCAAGTCTTGGTGAAGACTCATAGGAAGATTTGAGGTAAGTCTTGGTGAAGACTTGTAGGCATATTTGAGGCGAGTCTTGGTGAAGTCTCATAGGCAAATTTGAGGTAAGTCTTGGTGAATACTTGTATGTAAATTTGAGGCGAGTCTTGGTGAATACTCATAGGTAGAATTGAGGTAAGTCTTGGTGAATTCTCATAGGCAAATTTGAGTTAAGTCTTGGTGAATACTTGTAGGTAGATTTGAGCAAGTATTGGTGAATATTTGAGACAACATTAAGAGCAGGTTTGATTTGTTCAAGATTTGTGTTAATTCTTGGGGTAGATTTGAGCAGAGTTGATTGGTGATTTAATTAAGATTTGTGTTAAGGCTTAAGGAAAAATTTGAGGATAGAGTTTGGTGTAGATTTGAGAGTATATTTGTGCTAGACTTGAGACAAATTTAGAGTAGATTTATACGAGATTGAGGATAGTATTTAGTACAAATTTGAGATAGATATTAAGCAGAGTTGAGGACACAATTTGTAGGTGATAAATCAAAGGACATCAGTCTCTAGTGGATAGAGATACATTAGCCATGGTAGTGAGGACAAAGGTCTTCTGAGTGAGGATAGAGGTCTTCTATGAAGAGAGATACACAAGCCAATGCAATGGGGGTAGAAGTCTTCTAGAAGAGCACCAGCCAAAGTAGAGGAGAAAGAGTTCTCCTATGGATAGAGTTCCATGAACTAGAGTAAGGAGAAAGAGTTATCCTATGGAGTGTGATCCATAAACCAGCTAGGAAGATAGAGTTCTTATGTGGAGAGATATCCATAAACTAGTTGAGGAGATAGAGGTCTCTTGGATCAAGTTCCACAAACCAGAGAAAAGGGGAAAGAGTTATCCTATGGAGAGAGATCTACAAATCAGAGCATTAGGGGATTGGTGTCTCCTTTGGACAGAGGTCCATAAATATTGTAATAGAGAAGTCATTCTCAAGAGATTGTTTTAGAAAATTTTAGTGAAATATTTTCTCCGTGGAGTATCCCACATTGGATGAACCATGCTAAATTGGTGTCTCTATTGTGTGTGATGATTTATGCATTGCTTTGATTACTGCTATTGATATTTCCATTGATTATATTAGATAATATTGGGAAATAAAAGTAAAAGTTGGTCTTATACTGTTCACCCCCCTGAGTATAAGCTTGTGTTATTCAATTGGTATCAGAGTGGGTTCCTTCGGAAGAGTTTAACAGCTTGAAGGAAAAGTATACAGGAACACAGATGGCATCTCAAAGTGGATCTTCAACAAATAAGGTACCATTGTTTTATGGGAACAATTATGCATTCTAAAGTGTAAGAATTAAGATTTACCTAATGGCACAAGGAATGAGATATGACAAGCAGTTGAGTATGGGCACACACTGCTAGATACTCCTACACATAAATATGGTAAGCTCTTACAACTGAATAATTCAAAGGCAATGAATGCAATATTAAGTGGTTTATGTGAAGCAGAGTTTGTAAAAGTTATGCATTGCACATCAACAAAAAAAATTAAGAAAATTTGAAGAAAACATATGAGGGACACAAAAAGGTCAAGATGGTAAAATTGCAAAATCACGAGAAAAAATTTGAAGACTTGAAGATGAAGGACGAGGAAGATATTTCTACATACTTCATGTGGATGAGGTTATTAACTCCATGCAAGGAATTGGGTTTAAAGTTGAAGAATCAGATGTTTGTCAAAAGGTTTTAAGGTCACTCCCTATGAGGTATAGTGAAAAGGTTTCAGTCTTAGAAGAAACAAGAGATATTGAAACTTTGACTAGGGATGAGTTACAAGGAACTATCATAGATTTTGAGATAAGAATAGGAAACGGTCCTACTTCCAAGAAATAATTAGCCTTCAAAGTAGAAAAGAAGACAAAGGATACGAAGTCAGATTCAAGTTATGAGTCATCAAGTGATGAAGAAGCAAACTATGGCAGAAGGAACAAGGACTCAAGAAAGCACAAAGATAAAATAATAGTTAAGTGTTTCAATTGTAGTAAATATGGTCACTATGCATATAATTGTCTAGAAGCTGGAAGTAGTAGTGGTGAAGAGAAACAAGATCATAAGAACAGGGAAGCAAGAAAATCTAGGTATCAAAAGAAAAATAGGTATGGAAAAAACAAGCATGAAAAAAGTTTTTCCAAAGGCATAATAAGAGTTTTTATGTAGATAATACAGACAAGAGTTCAAGTGATAGTGATGGAATTTCCTCAGATAATGAAGAAGAGATTCTCTTATTGGCAATAGAGGAAGAAGGAAGTGCTTCTATTAAAGATAAATCTGAAAAGTATGAAGATGCTCTTGAAGAAGTAGTTGATATAAAAGGTGAGATTATTTCTTCTCTTAAGGAATTAAGAAAGGTTAGAAAGCAGAATTCAAGACTCAAGGTTCAATTTCAAGAATGTGATGAAGAAAAAGGAAAGCTTATACAAGATATGACAAACTCAATATCTAAGACAAGGAGATTTAAAGAAAATTTAGAGGTAAAAATCTTAGAATATGAAATATTAGAGCATGAAGTAGCTTCACTAAGAAAGGAATTAAAAGATTCTAATGACAAGTTACATAGGTTTGGGAAAATCTCAAAGACCTTGGGTAAGATTATCAGTGTACAAAGATCTTCATAAAATAAGACATAACTTGGTTTTGAAGAAGGACAAAGAGAACAAGGAGAGGATTCAAGATCAAGCTCCAAATAAGAAGCTTAAAAAAAAAAAGAGTGAAGGAGAAAGTGAGATTTATGAGGATAATTTTAAAAATAGAAGGCTCACCAAGGAAGGAAACAATGCACAAACAAGAAACAAAGAACATCACAGGGAAGAAATGAATAAGATACCAATGGGCCAAAGGAAATATTTCTTCAAATGACGTTGCTTCTCTTGTCACAGATTTGGTCACAAGGCTATGTAGTATAGGTCACATGAAAAGAAGGAATATGGTTTCACCAAGAGAAATTTTAGAAATGGGCATCTCTTTTAAGGGTATTGCTACTCTTGTAATCAATTTGGTCATAAAGCAATTCATTGCAAGGTTCATGACAGGAATGGATATGGCTTCACCAGGAGGAACTTCAAAACATTTGCACCTTCAAGGAACTACAACATTAAGTGTTACAAGTGCAATAATGTTGGGCATATGGCTAAGTGGTGTAGAACAAAATTTCCAGAGACAAGCATGAACAGGAATACTCAAAGGAATCAGAAGGAATAGTTGAGGAAGAAAGTGGACAAAGAAAAAGAGTATTGTATGTTGGGAGTAGAGATACTCCCACATCAAAATTAACCACCTCAAGGAGAGGTGGTGGGGATGGGGCTAAGCTAAGAGTCTTATCTTTAGCCCCAAAGGTGGCCCTTTTCCATTGATGTCAAAGGGGGAGAGATTTGAGTTAGGAGGAGAGCATTCAGTTAGGGGGAGTAGTTTCTCAAGGGGAGAAAAACTAAAAAAGGTAAAATAAATGCTTAAATAAAAAAGGGTTGCCATCAATGACAAAGGGGGATATTTTTGGAAATTTGAGCAAGTTTTGTTGTCATTGATGTCAAGAGGTTTGATGTCCAATTTTTTTGTCATTAATGTCAAAAGGTTGATTCTCCAAAAAGCAAGGAAGTTGTTAAAAGAAGAAAAGGGTATAATATTTATTTTAAATATTATATGCCTAAAGAGGCCTAAAAGGTTGAAGACCCAAGGAAAGAGAAGCAAGTTTAAAAAGAAATAATAATATTATAATATTTGGGCAAAAGGAAGAGGTGAAAAATAATGAGGTCCAAGGAATCATTAAAAAATATATATCTCCGACAAGACCCATTGAGCAGATTATAAAGGTTTTAATTTAATTTATTTAAATTAAAATATATTTTTTTTTTGGTAAGTAGTGTTTGTATTTACAGCGGGTTTTAACAAGGATCCCAAAACCTGATTACATAAGCAATGGGCCTAGGGCATCAATCCCTTGAAACTGAACACCAAAACAGAAATCCCGCCTAGCGGTAACGGTAAGCATGAAACAATCCCTCTCAGCGGGAAACAAAAAAATAAGAAAGAAAGTAGTTTTGGAGATCCCGCCTAGGGAGGAGTAGCCAAAAACCACCATCGAGAAGATCCCGCCCAGCAAGAAGCAAAGAAAAACTGTTACAATAAAATCTTGCCTCATGGGAAGCAATCAAAACCACCACAAACAATCCCGCCTAGCGGGAAGCAACAGGGAAATCCCACCATCCGAGAAACTAGCAGAAAAGAAAGGATCCCGCCTCGCGGGAAAACTGACGGATTTGGCAGATCCTGCCCTATGGAGAAACCAGCCGCCCATCGGGAAAACATTTTGTTCAGTGAGAGCCATCCTACAGGAAGCCGACAGCCAGCACAGAGAGGATCCAACCCATCAGGAAGTGACCAGAGAGTTGCACCACAAGGAACCTGACCCGAGAAAACAGAAGAGGATCCCAGTAGCAGGGACCAAGAATCTCGTCCAAGCACAGAGCCTGTCGAGGATTCACAAGAAAAAATGGGGAAGTTGTCCAAACCCTAAACCGTCACCTCCACTGCATCGAGAAACGCAAGGGACCAGATCCACGCGAATAACCTAAAAAAAAAACCCAGGGGGAAGCCTGAGGGAAAAAGGGAAGGGATCCCCAACCAAACAAGGATCCCTGGGAAGCACTAGTTCGAAAAAAAACCAAGGAAACCCTAGCCGGTTGGGAGGGACGCAGATAGTGGAGAAGGATCTCCCCCCAGGAGATCATCTGCAAACAACCACTCCCCGAGAGGGATGACCTGGGTTGAGCCAGGGACTGGGTAGGAACCAAGAGCCATGGTAGGGGGAACAGGGGAGGGACCAGAGCCCTCCCCTCTCTACTTTCTTCCCTAAAAAAAAAACACATTATTTTTAAATTAAAATATTTTAACCTAAGGTTAAAATTCTAATTTAAATAATTAAATGACGCCAAGGTTTTAAGGTTTTAATTCAAATTCAAAATTTAAAATTAAAAAAGGGTCGACGTGTTTCAATACAAGGGAAGAGTATTAATAGGAAATACTTTTCATTTCCTAAAGACCATGGTGATATTCGAATTCCTATGCAAATTATAATTTGTGCAATCTGTTTCAATAAAGAGAAGAAGCATGTGAGGTTTTTAAATAAAGGAAGGCAAAGTTATGCTTAAATTAGTTTGGCACAACTACAATATTCCATAGCATTTAGTAGCACAGATGGTGGTCAAAGGCTGGCTAAGACGCTTGTAAAGAGCAGGTCGTGGTTTCGAATCCCACGCATTCGCTTTTGCTGAAGAAGGGAAGCATTTTGTTTTTATTGAAGATTATATGGCAGCATTAGTATGAGAGTGTGGACCTTTGGTTCACTTATGGGCGTGTACCCCAGGCGGTATCTTAGCCTTGGGCGTAGGTGCTACGGTTACTTTGGTCATGGGTTTGATTTTGGGGATAGTCGAAGATGTGCACAATCTTTTGGTAACGTGGGCCATTAGTAAGGTATGCAATATTTAAATTAATTTGCCAAAGTTTGGAATACGCAAAGGTTTTTGGGACCACGTGATAATTAAAAGGCATGTGTGGAATGTATAGGGAGTCATAAGGATTGTTGAATAATATTTTATTTTGGTGCTTGAAAATAAATAAAAAATTGGAGATTATAAGGTGTTAACAAAGGAACTTTAGTTTTGTGTGTTGAATATTATTTTGAGAGGATTGGAGATTATAAGGTGTTAACAAAGGAAATTTTTTTATGTGATGAATGTTATTTTGAGAGTATTGAAGATAATAAGGTGTATTTGCGGTTTGATATTTTATTGTATTTCTTGAATGGTGAAATAATTATTGAGGAAAATATTTGTGTGGAGATTTTGAGATAGACTATTGCTATCTAACCTAGAAATTGGCAAACAAATTTTGTTGTGAGTAAAAACAGGTTTTGAAGACATATCTCCATCAAAGCAAAAAGGTATGAGCACACTATCTTTTGGTTAGAGTGTTTGAAAAGAATGCATGAAATAAAAGGTGGAGTGAAAAGGATTGATGAGTATTGTTGGAAATTTGTGAGCAAGTTTAAGTGCATCTTGTTGATGGATGATTTGATTTGATTGAGAAATATTTGAGTTAGGTTTTGAGACCCACATTGTGCTTTTTGTTTTAAGAAGTTTGAAAACACTTGTTTAGGGTTTGTGAGCAATTTGTGTTTCATTGATTGAATGATTGAGTGAAATTTTTGGGCATTGGATTTGAGTGATATTGAAAATGAATGTGCAAACATTAGAAACCATATTTGTGAAAGCAATAAACTTAATTATTGAGTAGAACATATTGAGTTTTTGATAGAGTACATCATCCTCTATATGTTACAGAGGTTAAACAAACTCTGAATGGAATATGTCTAAACTGCTTCAAGTTAAAGGAATTACCTTGAATATTAGAAAAAGCATTTTATAGCATTGTGTGCAATATTTAAGATTGATTGATCATGTTTTGTGAGTTGTTTTGAGTTTGTATTGAGAGAAGATCAAAAAAGTTCCTAAGAGATCTTGTAGGTAGATTTGAGGTAAGTCTTGGTGAAGACTTGTAGGCATATTTGAGGTGAGTCTTGGTGAACACTCAATCAATTTTGAGGCAAGTCTTGGTAAAGACTTGTAGGCAAATTTGAGGTGAGTCTTGGTGAAGACTCATAGGTAGATTTGAGGCAAGTCTTGGTGAAGAATTGTAGGCATATTTGAGGTGAGTCTTGGTGAAGACTCATAGGCAGATTTTAGGTAAGCTTGGTGAAGACTTGTAGGTATATTTGAGAAGAGTATTGGTGAAGACTCATAGGTAGACTTGAGGCAAGTATTTATGAAGAATCATAGGTAGATTTGAGGTAAGTCTTGGTGAATAATTGTAGGTAGATTTGAGCAAGTGTTGGTGAAGACTTGAGACAACATTAAGAGTAGGTTTGATTTGTTCAAGCTTTGTGTTAAGGCTTGGGGCAGATCTGAGCAGAGTTGATTGGTGATTTGATCAAGCTTTGTGTTAAGGCTTGAGGAAATATTTGAGGATATATTTTGGTACAGATTTGAGAGCAGATTTATGCTAGACCTAAGAAAGAGTTAGAGCATATTTATACTAGATCAAGGACAGTGTTTAGTGTATATTTGAGACAGAGATTTTGTATAGTTGAGAACAATATTTGGAGGTGATAAAGCAGAGGACAACAATATCCAGTGGATAGATATCCATTAGCCAGGGTAGTGAGGACAAAGGTCTTTTGAGTGAGGACAAAGGTCTTCTGTGGAGAGAGATCCACAAGCCAGTGTAGTGGGGGCATAAGTTTTCTAGAAGAGCACCAACTAGAGTAGAGGAGAAAGAGTTCTCCTGTGGATAAAATTCCATAAACTAGAGTAAGGGGAAATATTTCTCCTATGTAGTGTGATCCACGAACAAACTAGGAAGATCGAGTTCTTCTGTGGAGAGATATCCACAAACTAGTTGAGGAGATAGAGGCCTCCTGGATCAAGTTTCATGAACCAGATAAAATGGGAAAGAGTTTCCTTGTGGAGAGATATCCACAAATTAGATCATTAGGGGATTGGTTTCTCCTTTGGATAGAGGTCCATAAATATTTTAATAGGGAAGTGATTCCCAAGATATTTGTTGAGAAAATTTTAGTGAAATATTTTCTCCGTGGAATAGCCCACATTGGGTGAACCACGTTAAATTGGTGTCTCTATTGTGTGTGATGATTTGTGCATTGCTTTGATTACTGTTGTTGATATTACCATTGATTATATTGGATAATATTGGGAAAGAAAAGTAAAAGTTGATATTATACTTGTTCACCCCCCTCTCAGTATAAGCTTGTGTTATTCATTTTTGTCCCTCTTCTATTGTTTTGTGTAGCATTTTTTTGGTTATGTTGGTTCTTGTTGGTGAGTTATATTCTTATGTGGGCTTCCCTTTATGTATGTTGATTTATGAGTTGTAAGGGGTTGTTTTTGTGGTTTTTGAAGTTCCTTTCTAGAACTTCATGGTTCTATGTGTAATTTTAGTAAAATATTTGGGGACCCTTTTGAAACACCTTCTTTTACTCTTATCAAAAAATATATCAATAATAAAGAGTATAATTATATATGTGAGCAATAAAATATATATCCAAGCCAATATAATAATGAAATAACATTTACTTATAATGTCAAATATGAATGTAAATAACCAAATCATTCATTTACATTCATGAAAAAATACTTACAATAAATTGCTCAAAAGAAGTACAATATGCATAATTTTTTCTTCTCGGTCATAATCAGGAGCTTTGTCTCCATGATATAGCTATATATGACGACTCTTCAAGTTCTTGATTGTTGCATCTCTTACATGACATTTGGCTTCTCATATTACCACTTGTATGCAAGACTCTTGAATTTGTAATTAATTTAATATTATGATACTTGAGCACATCCTACACATATAGACCTACATAAAGAGGAATGTAAACTACTCACTCAAACTAGAGATTAAATAATGTAATATTCTCTAACATCCCCTTGTATTACATTATTTTATGTGAACTACTCTTGATGTACATAGATGATTTTAAAATATTTGAAATTTGTTTCGACCAAGTTCTTTTGTAAAAATATCTACAAATTTATCTTTAGTAGATATGTGTTTTAACTGAATATGATTATTTTTAACATGATCCCTGATAAAGTGACATCGGGATTTAATATATTTTGTTCTTTCATGATATATAACAATATATATTTTAGCCAAAGTGCCTCACATACTACATATTTTGTTGCATGATATTTTGTCTCTATAGATGAAAGTGCTACTGCATACTATGCACCAAAAAATCAGTCCAAATCCAAGATAGAATACATACTATGCACCAAAAAATCAGTCCAAATCCAAGATAGAATACATAGCCTGATGTAGATTTTCTATCATCTACAAATCTAGCATAATCAAAATATGAATATCCCTGTAGATAAAACTTGTCATCATCTTAATTCCTTTTATATATTAACCCATATTATGTAGTTTTGTTAATATATTGTAGTATTCTTTTTGTAGCTTTCCAATGGCTTTATTTGGGTTCTTGCATAAATCTTAAAAGATAAATTACAACAAAAACTATGTATGGTCTTATGATAGTTAAATATAAAAGACTTCCAATTAATTGACGAATATAGTGGTTGATACTAGAGATGTTTCATTATATTTAGACAATTGTAATCCTTGTTTGATAGGTGTATCTTTGAATTTACAATTCTTCATTTTGTACTTTTCAAGTAATGATTTTGCATACTTTGTGTTATTGTGATATTGTTTTTATTTTGACAAATTTCTAAACCAAGACAATAATGAAGAAGCTAATGACCAAATGAACACCATTTCATTAGAATTTGAAAATATAAATACAATATCAAATGCTAACAATAGCTCTAACCAATGAGCTAATTATGCTAACAAGAAACAAATATTAGGCTAATAATAAATCAAACCTAATATAGCCTAACAATAATGTATTCACCTTAACAAATATTGTTAAGAAAATAACACATGATAGTGAAAATAATGAAATAATCTAGGTAAAAATAACCTATCCTTCAGGTTGTGATATATAGACCTCCTCTTTGAGATCACAATTCAATAAGGCACTCTTAATATTCATCTGATGTACTTTCCACCTAAATTGTGCTACTATAGCACAAAGAACTCGAATGGTAGTCACCCGAACAGTAGGTGCAAAAGTTTCATCATAGTTGATACCTTATTTTTGTACATAGCCCTTTGCAACAAGAGAGGCCTTATGCTTATCAATTGTTCCATCTACCTTATACTTCACTTTGTACATCCATTTGTAGCTAATGGGCTTCTTTCCATGTGGTAGATCAACAAGCTTCCAAATCTGATTTTTATTCAGAGACATGTACTCTGCATCCATAGCAGCCTTCCATTGTGGTTCACTAAGAGCATCTTGTACTATGGCGGATTCATGCTCATACAGTGAAGACATAAAAATACTATCTTCATCCACATCCATATCTTATGTTTCCCTTTTTGGATCTACAAAAATCCCCTCAAAGGATTGACAAAGATCATTAACCTGAGTAGTCTCTACTGGTGCTTTCTCTTGTCGAGCCATACTATGAGTACGAGGTCTATTCAATGTCATGTTTGGTGGTGTGGATATTTTTGAGTCTCTAATAGTACTTGTATACCACTTAGGAATATTTTCATGGTGAAGAAGAAGAAGGAGACTTTTCAACCTTAGACTCCTCAAAATAAAGGTATACATTGGATGTGTTATATGATGTGAAAACTTCATCAAATACCACATCTCTACTAACATGAATCTTCTTGGTGAAAGTATATAGCAACCGATATCCTTTCGAATGCTCATCATAACCAATAATAACACATTTTAAGGTCTTCTCATCTAATTTCTTCCTCTTTACTTTTGGTATGTGCATAAAAGCCTTACATCCAAAAATGCATAGATAAGAAATGGAGGGTTTTGAACCACTCCATGCTTCTTATGGAGTTATATACTTTAGGGCCTTTGTGGGTGCCCTATTCAGCAGGTACACTGCTATTGTGACATATTCTACCAAAAATGTTGCTCTAGATGGGCTCCTATAAGCATACAATAAACCATTTCCATGATGGAACGGTTCCTCCATTTAGAAAATCCATTTTGTTATGAAGTATAGGCAGTAGTGAGTTGTCTCTTGATCCCATGTGTAGTAAAATATGAGAAAAATATTTAGAGGTGAACTCCCTAATCGATCTAAGTGGAGGGTATTTATAGAAGTCCCTGACTCCTTCTCAATAGATTTCTTGAATTGTTGGAAGTAACTGAAAGCTTTTGATTTTAGATGAAGAAATAAAACCCACATATTCCATGAGTAGTCATCTACAAACAACTAAAAGTACCTATTTCCCCCAAAGTTTTTTGACATAGGACCGCATAGATTGGTGTGAACTAACTCCAAATGTTTCTTTGCTCATGAAGAGCTCTTTTCAAATGGTACTCTATGTTGCTTCTATGCTAAGAAATCAGATCACACTAGAAATATAGAGGAAAGAGAGGGAATACCATTTACCATCTCATATTTACTTAGCTCAAGTAAATATATAGAACTTAGATGCCTGTATCTCTTGTGCCAAAGTGAAGTAGCCTCCTTTGTAGAGATTGCCATGGCAACATGAGGGGTGGAGATAGCATCTAATGTAGATAATCCATGCTTGTATGAAGTTGTTACGATGTTTTTACCCCTCTTGGTGATAAAGCAACACTTCTTTCCATCCTCAACACAAAAATCAACAACCATATCTTTATTCAGGATTTTGTTCACCAATCCTGGAATATATAGGACTCTATCAATCTAACATTTTTCATCTAAAAGGGTGACTAAAGCTATACCCTCATCCTGAACCTGGTAGGTCTTATCATTAGCAATAATTATTGGTTTGTCTTCCTTGGCTTCAAATGTCTCAATATACCATACATGATGCTTTTGCTTAGATGTTGTGTTAGTCATGAGCACCTGGTGTGCCCACTCAGAATCTGAGTTTAATTCTTCAATAACAACATTCACCTTGGGTTGCTTGTTTTTATTTTGTGGTTGGTTATGACCCTTGTTCATAGGTTGTTTATTCTTGTACCAACACTGATTGGTGTCATGGGTATGTCTCTCATAAATTTTACAATATCTCTTTGATTGTTGAGGTTTTTTTCCCTTAGAATCCTTGGAAGAAGATCCTCCCTTCTAAAAATTACCTTTCTTCTTAGAACCCTTCTTTTTTGAATAGAGGGTTGTATTAGAAGTTTCATATTTTTGAAGTTGGATAACCTCATTAGTTTGAAGCAAATTTACCAAATATACAAAGGTAACTTGTCTTTATGACACTTGAAGGAAAGTTATAAAACTTTTGTAAGAATCAGGTAAAGCTCTCAAAATCACTGAAGTGAGGATCTTATCTTCTACAGTCTCTCCCATAGAATTCAGTCTTGACTTCAACTCGGCCACTCTACATAGAAATAGTTCAATTGTCTCTCCATACCTCATACTTAAACTGTGAAGTTGAAATTGAAGGTTGAGATAGGTGGAATCATTCTTACCCTCATACATGGTTTTAAGTGCATCCCATTCATCTTTACCATGTTCTTTGTCAGGTATGTGATATTGAACATCATCTGTGACAACAAGTAAGATGAGCATTATTGCCTTACTATATTTCTTGTCAAATGCAATCAGATCTGCACCTGGTGTTGTAGTCCATTTTATTGTGCCAGAAACAACATCCCACAATTCTTCTACTTGTAGAATTGACTTCATCTTTGTCTTCCATGGTGCATAATTGGAATCTTTTAGTAACTGAGTATCTGACAGATATTTGTGTATGGTTACCATAATGAGGGTTCCTTATATCACCAAATGGTCCCCCTTTCTTTATACCTACCAGGCCTTTATATCGAACCTCTCAATATACCTACCCTTACATGAGGGAGACTATAGGTACGTGAGAGCAAAACAATATGTGGAACATAGGTGGTACTGAAAGGAAATAATTTTGTTTATGACACCTACCATAGAAGGTCTTCCTCATGCATGGGGTGTAACTTCCCCTAAACACTTTGGATAGACACTTTGTTAGGATTTATGTCTAACAACAATAACGATTAGGGTAGTGAATGAAGTGAAAAAATAACAAAATGGTAAAATTATATATCCTCGATGATTTATAGAGAACGATCTCAGACGTCGTTGTTGCATCTATGTTAGGCGATAGATATAGTATCCCAAAGCATGAAAAATTTACCTATAAGTGTGGGCTAGAGGTACCGTTTATACCGAACACTATTGTGCAAATAAATTGCATGGATGGGTTCAATTTTTGGGGACTTATTATGCTTGATTTTTAAACTTTATGATGTAGTGCAAAAACAATAATGGAAATGTAAATGCAACATACAACAAAAAGTGCCCACAAAAAATTAAAAATTTAGGTGTTGGTTTCCACCAAAAATGCACCTAATTACAATTCCAAATTACTTTTAAAATTTTCACGTTTCACTCACTATTCCCCCTTTTCATCCTTGTTTTGATAATTTTGCAATAAAATGACATGAAAAATGCCCCCCTTGGTTTTAAAAAATAGACTAGGATGAAATATGTGATCTCCAGTGTCTTTGTTTTTGTGTTTGTTTGCAAAATTAAAATTAATCAATGATTTTTAATGAATAATATAATAATTGCTCTAATAATTAATTAAATTAATTTAAAAATATATATATATTAATTAAATTAATTTAAAAAAATATTAAGCAAAATATTAAATTATTAAAAAAATAATTGAAAATATTAAAAACAATGCAAAAACAAAACAACAAAAAACAAAAAGTTTACCTCAGGAGGCCACTGATAGGTGCTTCAAATATTGCGTGCAGAGGCGCACGGGGACATTTATGAGTGGTTAACCATAGATAGGCCATGGGGGTTGATCTCACCACCTAGGTGAGCATGCGCACCTTACCAACAAAGATTTTTATAAAAAAATCTTAGGGACATATTGTCCCACATGCATCATACAGCTACATATACGTTGTATAAAAAAAACAACACATGCCTTTGACATTGATTGCATTTGGGTAATCAAATAGCACCTCTTTTTATTGTGCATGCAAACCAAGGAAACAACACCTTAGCACACACTTCAACCAACCATGTTTCAGCACATGCCACTCACCTTGAACTAGTTCTCGACACGTGTCCCTCAGATCCAACCAATGGATATCCGCTACATCAGTTATCTGTTTTTGCACCATTCTAGCTCAGTGCTTGCCACATTAGTCACCATGCATCTGCCTAGATATCTGTACCTACCAAGTCAGATATATGGTTCTAGACTTTCACACATTAGAGGTGTGCAAGTTCTCGTGTTTCATGCGCTATTAGATAGGGTTATTCGTGTCATCTATGACCTCTGTAGGGCTCGTGCAGTGTTTTTAGATTTACGAGAACATCATCGTTAGCACCAAGGGATTCAACTCATCGGAGTCAACAGGGGGTGGTCCTACATGTCCACCTAGATGTCACACTCATCGGCTATGATATTTCATGCGATCAATAAGCAAATACTATGTAGTCAAATCTAGATTTGGGTGCCCTACGTGCTAGCATCGGTTTTAGATTTTATCACTTGTAGTCATAACAAGTTTCCCATAGCTCATTATTGACCGCTATCAGTGACAATAATTTTCACACCATATATTCCTTTCATCTGACAGATTTGTCAGCTAACTACGTCAAGTGGTCAGATTTAAAAAATTTCATGCCTACTAATGAAACATCACCTTGTGATACGTACTACAGGTTCCAATAAAATGCCTTAAGAATCATGCTTGAGTCATCTTACCTCAAAATGCAGGCCCTCCAAGTCGTCTAGCTACAAAAAAAGAATCAAGTCAGACCAATAAGCTTTGATACCACTGATGACCAAACAAACACCATTTCATTAGAATTTATAAATATAAATACAATATCAAATGCTAACAATAGCTCTAACCAACGAGCTAATTATGCTAACAAGAAACAACTATTAGGCTAATAATAAATAAAACCTAATATAGCCTAACAATAATATATTCGCCTTAAAAAATATTGTTAAGCAAATAACACACGATAGTGTAAATAATAAAATAATCTAGGTAAAATAACCTATCCTAACAGAAGCTCCAAATATGTCATTTCAAAATCCTTTTCTAGGTCCCTTTTGAATTCATCTATTAGAATATTATAGCTTCATGTGATTGCTATATCATCAACATATACTATACTTATTATTTTATCTAGTCCAACCTATTTTGTATAGAGATTTGGATCTAATAAACTTCTTTTAAAATTGTGTTGTAACAAATGATTATTAATATTTATATACCATGCTCTTGGTGCTTGCTTTAAACCATATAAGGATTTGTTCAACTTACAAATATTATGGTCTTATCCTTTTATCACAAACCCTTTTGGATATGATATATATACCTCTTCTTCAAGATCACCGTTAAGAAATATAATTTTCTCATCCATTTGATGAAGTTTCCATTCAAAATGTGTTGTTAAAGTACACATTGTTTGAATAGTAGTCATTATTGATGTTGGTGCAAAGGTTTCTTCATAATATATTCCTTTTGTTTGAGTATATCCTTTTGCAACTAATTGAGATTTGTATTTTTCAAGAGAACAATATGATTTGTATTTTATCTTGTAGATCCACTTACATCCTACTACTTTATTTCCTTGTGGTAGATCAACTAGGTTCCATGTTTTATTTTCATTAACATTGCATATTTTGATTCCATGGTTGTCTTCCATTTGGATAACTTAAAGCGGTTTGAGTAGTTGTAGGTTTTTCTATGGAACTTATCAATCCCCTATTTATTCTCATAAAGCTATGAGTTTGTGGTTTTGTAGTAGTAAGATCTAGCATTTGCTCTAAATTTTAATCCTTAAGTGTATCTCTAAGCCATATTGGTTATTTTCTTTGTAGTGTTGTAGTAGTTTCTAAATTTTCAATGTGGTCATCATATGTTTCTGATTTGTATTCTTCAATTGATGAGTCATATTCCTTTTAAAAACTTAGAATTATTCCTATATTAGTCTTTTGTTCTTTAATAACATTTTTGTTTCCCTCATCAAATACTACATCTCTGCTTATAATTTGTTTTGCAATGAGATCAATTGTTCTATATTATGTGGAATCATCATCATAACCAAGAAATATTCCTCACATAGTTTTGCCATCCAATTTGGTTCTACTTTGCTTTGGAATATGCATGTATGCATTACATCCAAAGATTCTTAATTGTTCTACTATTGTTTTTTTGCTTGACCATACTTCTTCAAGAGTAACCTTTTTTAGCATTGTTGTGGGAGATCTATTTTGTAAGTACATAGCTATTTTAACTATGTGTACCCAATATTGATGATCAACATGAGCTTCTTTTAGCATACAAAAAACCATTTCTATAATAGATCTATTTATTATTTCTACAATACCATTTTGTTGAGGTGAATACGTTGTTGTAAGTTGTCATTTTATAGCATTTTGCTTCTAAATAAGAATTGAATTCCTTTGATAAAATTTCTTCCCCTCTATCTTAACGAAGGTTGTTGATTGATTTTCCTATTTCTTTTTCCTCTAACTAGTTGAATTGTTTGAAGTAGCTAAATGTTTTAGATTTGAATTTCATAAAATATACCCACCTTTTTCTATAATTGTCATCACCAAATAGTTGATAATATCTATGTCATCCAAGGCTAGTAACATCCATTGGACTACATAAATATGTATATATTAATTCTAATTCTTGAGCTCTATAGACTGAGTTCAAAAGGTATTATATGTTGTTTTCTTGTAAGACATTCTAGACAGATTGTAGATTCCCATAAAATTTTAGGTAAACCCTTAACCATTTGTGTTTACTCATCCCATTCAATGAAGATGCACTTATATGTCCTAGCCTCTTATATCAAAGTTATTTTTTTTTATGAAATATCTATTGTCAAATCCATATTTATCTCTAGCTAAATAATTAAAGTACCTAAGATAATACTCTTCTAGCTTAGATATTTAATTTAAATTAAGTTAAGGTAATATCTCTTACCTTATTCTCCACCTTGTTGGCTTGCTTAACGCCTCTGTAAACTGCTGTGAACTTTAAACTTCTACTTGATGCTTTCTATATATTTTAACACTTGTTGAAAGACATCTACATGGCATTCAAATATGTGTAATATTAGACATTAGAAAAACTATTTGAAATTGTCATTTCATGAGCATAAGAAAAAACCTTATATTGCACATTGTAATGACCATTTAATTCGCATTTCATCTAACACATTTCAAGACATTTCATTGATCTCTCTTCTTTTCTTTCCAAACTCTTGAGTGTCCATTGTTGTTGGATACAATCTATGATTTCCTCATTGTTTTGTTAGTTTCTTAGATGTTTGTCTATTTATTAATGTTCTTGTCTATGTAGAAGACCTTACTCATGGTAGGGTTGCTTTCCATTTCTCTTTGTTGAAGGTAATTACCAGGGCTACAAACGTGTTGCTGGATAGAATCTGCTTGTAAATTATATCACTTATCTAACTACTGTTAATTGTCTAAAGAGCTTCCTAAGTGCTACTTTGGCTCTTTATATTGTGTTCATAAGCTTGTATTCTTTCTACTTTCTACTACCTATGATATTTTTGCATGGGCACTATTTTCAACTACTTGAGTTCTCCTATGAGAGTACTTCTTTCAACTATCTCCTAGAGAAAAACAAGGAATAAATAAAGTAGGAATACAACCTCCATGGGACCAACTACAAATGAAACCTAAAAATTGAAAAGGGATTTCCACCTAAACAAGAAAAACTAGCACACGATAAAAAAAAAACTTGCACCATTGAAAGATAACAGGGGGCCTCTTGACCCCTAATGAAACAATACAAAAATTTCAAATATAAACAAAATTTCCATTCAAAAACTAAAATAGAATTTCACCCTCAAGAGAAGTGACACAAACAAGAAAAGCCCACATAGAAGGGCCTTCCAAATGCCTGGAAACTAGATTAGAAGCACAAGGAGATCTCTAAAGGCCACGAGATATCCCTACAAAAAGTGTGAGAATGCACAGTCTAAATATTGGAAAACCCATAGGAGATTTAGATCACCATTGTACCTAAAAAATGGAAGCAAAGTTCTAAGCTAGGGACTACCATCAGGAACCCATCCTCTACAGCTAGTGAGCACACATAAGGTCTTCTTGCAAAGACAAAAAAAAACTATAAATAGGGCTCGTCAAACAATTACTAGAAATATATAAAAGACCAACCTCACCAACTGTCTATCTAGGAAGTAATAATTGGAAACATTCTACTATAGCTAGATGAGAAAGCATAGGGTCCCCTCCCTAAGGATAAAAAAATAAACTACAGAGAAAGGTTCCACCAAAAAATCCCTGGAATAGACAAGCAAAGGATCTTCTAAAAGATAGAGCAAAAGACCTAGAACCCACCACTGAAATCCTGATCCAAAAATAGTCGTGAGAGCCTCTCATATAAAAACATTAAAAGCATGGTACCTCATCAAATACCATGAAGACATAGAAAAAAACCTTAGGCCACATTCATTGGATTAACAGGATGTTGAACCCTCTTTTGGAAGCCCAATTCAGGAGAAGAGAGGAGGAAGCCACCACTGTAGACAAAGATGAAACACATGGTCCTATCCCAAAGACCAAACTTTCATGACACTCCCTAGAGGGATTTTTGACACAGAGAAACAATGTATTAATTTATGATGCTTTAATACCTAATTTGAGTAATTGAACCAACTATGTGATGTTTAGTTGATTTGAAAGAGCATGGTACTACTGACATATTGCCTAATATGTAGGATAAGGTACACTCATAGATGGAAGAAGTAGAATCATCCACCAGAAGCAGGAGTAATTGAGGTTGGGGAAATTATGATTAAGGTACCTTGGGGGTAACATTGGTGGATACCTTCATATAGGCACGCATTCAGTTAGGGATAATCATCAAAAGCTAGCCATATTGATCCTCAGTTGATAGCCTAGTAGCTATTGTAAAATCCTGGGCTGATACAAGTGACTAGGTTGATGGAAATATTCCCTCTTTATCTATTGCATATGCTTGATTGTCTTTTACTTCATCACTATTTGCATCAAAGATTTGGAAAACATGCATAACCTGGTTGTTTTGGAAAAAACTCCTTGTTTTGCTTAAGCCTTTCAAAAGAATAACATGATGTTAGTATTGGATATGAAAACCTTTTATTCTATGTTGTGTATTTATATAAATAAATAGTTTAATTATTTTAAATGATAAAAGAACTTCATTTATAAATAATAGTTTAATTATTTAAATGATAAAGGAACTTCATTTATAAATAATAGTTTAATTATTTTAAATGATAAAGGAACTTCATTTATAAATAATAGTTTAATTATTTTAAATGATAAAGGAACTTCATTTATAAATAATAGTTTAATTATTTTAAATGAAATTAGAACTTCATTTATAAATAATAGTTTAATGATAAAAGAGTTTCATTATAAACAATGGTTGTTTTAATTTAAATAATAATGAATTTTTATTTTAAAATGATAAATGGTTATTATAAGTGATAATAAAACTTCTTGAGAACTCAATAGTTCTACCATAGATTTAAGAGCATTGCAAGTTGCATGATCGAATGGATGGGGGCATCTACCATCGTTGAAAGGGATAGATCCATTTATGACAAACCTTGTCAAAATATTTTTAAAGTATAGGATATCCAATATTGACCACTGCATTGGGTAGCTAGGAAGAATTATGGAGGGCAGTGGATCATTGGGGAAAGGAAAGATACGTGGAGAAGAAAAATAGGTAAGGCATTGATGGCGACAGATGAGCTTGGAAAAAAGGAATAAGACAAGAGGTTGGAAGAGTTGGAATGAGGATCACTCTTAGCTAGGAAGGAAAAGACTGCAGATGCTTGGATAAGGAAGCAAGATCTTGTAGAGGTCAATACAAGTGTGATATATGTTTGGAACGCATGTGTTAGCATGATTTTGAGGTCAGTGTTTGAACTATCACTATTGGTTTTAGTTTTAAATTGCTATGTAAGGGTATTTGTGCTCTATGGTTACTCAAAACCTATTACTGTTGATTGTATCACCTGATTGTGTTAATCTATCTTGTTGACATCGGTTCTATCATAACCCAAAATTTTGTTAAGGTTTTAGTTAGGGCCAAGAGTCTCTCTCTTTTCTTATCAAAATTGTGACCAAATGAGTTATGCACCCATTGTTTTATTCACTATACTAGGAACCCTGGTCTAGTACCTTGGTCGAGGGGAACTACCCTCAATGGAGTGGATGCTTACCCTTCACCGTTTGCATGTTGGTATACTAGATTGGTTATTTTCCATTTGGTATAACCCTTGCTGGCCAATACCACTTAACCAATATTAATGCTTGATGAATTTGGGTATTTTGTCTCTCTTGTTGAGCGATGTCATCCATTGGAGATGTCAAGTAATTATACAATTGTTATGGGATTGAATAAGATATCTAAGTATCCCTTGGTTTCACTATTACGTTATGAGCCAGTAGGGAAGGAGGTTACATTATTTCTCTCCTATGATTAGTCACCCTATTATCTTATGTCAGATCCCTTTGTATGAAAGTTACTAGCATCGTTGCTTCAGCTAGTTGGCGCCTGCGTGGGTGTTTTTGCTTTGACCAGTTGGACCGCATGCTTGTTAAACAAGTTGTGGGTATTTTTGCTTCAACCAGTTGGTCATGCACTTGTTAAACTAGTTGTGGGTGTTGTTGCTTTGGCTAGCTGGCTACACTAGTTGTTGAATTTAAAGAACCCCTATTTTGTCGTGCACTTGTTGTAGTGCCAATTTTTGGCTATTGACAAATCATCCATCTCGGTCTTGTTGGATATGGAGTTGCCACTATCCTAAGGAGGGGTCTCAATAATATTGACATTGTGAGTCTTAGGTGAAGGCATCTTAGCTAAATTTTTCTGCTTCTTGAAGTCCTTACTATTTGGTTCATGTTGTGGTTAATATAAAATAGCTTATCGTAGTAAATAAAGTAAAGAGACTTAATTTAAGAAAATTAGTTTATTTATTTAATTGAGTAAATGTTGTTTTATTATAATAAAAGGAAAGAAGCTTTGTATTATTTAATTGAGTAAATGTTATTTGATTATAATATAAAATAAGCTTTGTATTATTTAAATTGAGTAATATATTGTTTGATTTGAATAGGAAGAAAAGAAGATGGTGTTTTTTATAAATTAAGTGTATGGGACTTTAATTTTTTTTGATAGGTTAAAAAATTTAGATTACAAATAGGTTTTAGCAGGGCCCCAAAACCTGATTACAAAATGGATAAATAATCCCAGAGTCTAGAAAGATCCAGAATAGGATGCAATCCATCAAAAAACCAAACCATCGAGGCTGTCCTCAGGATGCAACCACTACAACAAGACATGAAATAGGATACCCTTAAATAGACCCAAAACACAATAAAAAACATATGATGTAGGTAGCAAAAATGCAGCCAACAACCCTCCAACAAAGGAAAGAAACACTTAAGCTTCCTCATCAGGTTCAACAACAACCTCTTGGATTTTGTCATTGGAAGTAACCATTTCAGCATATTTACCCTTGGCAGGGACGTCCTCAGGAACAATAACCATCTTAATATCTTTAGCAGGAGCACTGGTCACACCGTCAACAAAGGATTTCCTGAAGAAGTACAAGTTGAGTGCATTACGTAAATCAACAAGTTGGGAGATGCATTTTGTGATAGAATTGATGATGAACATTTGCATGCAATGGTCAGGGTTATCCTTTTCATCATCTTCTAAATCAATAATCATGGATTATTTCTATTGGTATTTATTCTTTAGACGAATAGAGGAGCGCACAGGTTTTCACTTAGGCCCAAGTTTAGGTTCAGGGGATTCACTGCTGGGTCTTTTTCTTAATTGAAAAATAATATAAAAAAAAAATTACTTCTTAGTAGATAGCCTAGGAGTTCCATAGGATTGCAATGTAGTTTGAGAAGAGCTAGGTTTTATGGGGCTCAACTTGGGTTTAGGAGGGGGAGTCACAATAATACCCTAAGGATAATGAATTAACCAATGCTTGTACTAGACATTGAATAGTCCATGATGAGTGGGCGTTTTAGACCCATTCTTCATTCTACAATGCTCTATGGTGTAGCTAATAGATTTAAATAAATATTAAGTAATATTAACCACACTCACATCTCAAAAATGATTAAAAATAGCAAAATGGAAACTATAAAGAGCCTTATCAGGGTCCTCAAATGTTACAAACTCCATTATGGATTTTAAAACATTCCCCTAAGGAAAAGGAAGCTCATCGTGTCAAATCCCCACACGAGATTTTTTGTAAATCTCCTTATATTTGACATCCTTCAACTCGGCATCCCAGTTATGCTTTTCTCTTCTTATGGATCGTCCCTTAGCAGGTTGGCCAGTTAACTCAGCCAGAACTTTGATGTCAACCTCGTAAGTCTTGTTACGGATGGTGACCCGATCATTATCCCATGTATCCATGAATGCCAAGGTAATTTTTGGGTCCTCCCCTTAAAATTTGTAAAAAAAGGAAGGAAACCCCTACCCGAGAGTATCCCTTCAGCAATGGAGTCCATACAAACCTTGGAAGGCTCAACAAAATTCATGATGACAACACAAGGATAGGGACACCTTCGGATAAGAAAATAAAGAAGGTAACAATGGAAAAGAGCCAGAGCTTGACCAGTATAAAAATAAATAGCTAAAAGACCAAGAACAAAAATATCCCAATGACATTCTCGACACACATACGAATGGGATGGGTATGAGTAATACTGCACAAACCGAGGTGTTCATGACAGAAAAGGCAATTCCAAAAGTTTGAAAGGATCATGTGAAAATATGCACCAATAACCCACATGAAGGAAAGGGAAAAATGGAAAATAAAAACACAAGAAGAGACACGAGGGAAAGGATCAACGTGGACAAAGGAGAGAAAGAGTTGGGAAGGGATGATGAAATGAGAGGGGAACATGGCGGCACAAAAATGGTAAGGAGTGATGACCATGGATCGAAAGACAAAAATATGGAGACTATCAAGACGAGAAAAAATGCCCAAACCTCCATTTAGAAATATGGACGTCCGACACCCAAGGTTGACAAAACCAAAAAAACATAGGAAACCCATGTACCAAGGTAGCATGGGAATTATCAATGAAGCACTTAGGAAGCACGATCATTAGATCCATTTAGAAATGGGTTGACTTGCTCCACGTCAGCATCAATGATACTTGATGACAACATTTCTTGATCAATGACATGAACCAAAATTTGAGGAAAGCCAGTGGTCCATGTCATCAAGTTTGTAGACCGAGCTCCAATATTTGCCAAAATATCAGCAACTTTATTACTTTTCCTGAAGGTGTGCTAAAAAATTATATCCTAGAAAGTTTGACTAAGAGTTCTGGCTTCATTGATGCAATTCCTTATCCTCCAGGAAGGAACTTTAGAATTTTTTAGATAATTGATGATAGTAAGGGAATCACCCTCTACCAAAAGTTTGTTAGAATAGTCTTTAGCCAAAACCAAGCCATGCCACATAGCATGAGCTTCAACAACCTGATTTGATTGGGTTCCTAAAAATTTAGCAAAAGCAAGGATAACCCTACCTCAGTTGTCTTTGAGGATACCTCCAACTCCAGCCCACCCTGGATTACCCTTAGTAGCACCATCAACATTTAATTTAAGCCAACCTGAGGGAGGAGGAGTCCAAGTGGAATGATCTCTATTATTGGAAGGTTGAATCCGAGTATTATCCATGATAGGAAAATTGAGAGACAGCCCCAGGGAAACTTCAAAACGAGAAGCATGATGGGAAGGTAGAGGACAAAGGGAAGCATTTTCAGTAGCAAAAGAAAGAATTTTATTCAGGATAAAATATGGGCTTTGCATAGTGCTAGAAAACACTCTTCGATTTCTTTCCAACCAGATTTGCCACAAAAAATGATGTAGATAAAATTACCACAATGATTTAAGATGAAGGTTACAAAAAGGATTAGGCCATTGGATGAAAATATCAGGGATAGAACATGGTTCAGCCCAAGAAATGTGGAAAAAATCTAACAATTTATTGAGGATAGTAGACAAAAAGGGGCAAGCAAGAAATAAATAATGGGAGAGTTCCCATGTAGACAAACGCAGAAAATGTCTATTGGGAATGGGTAAACCATGTTTTAGCAGATTATCTATAGTAAGGATCTTTTCTTGGATAGATACCCAATAAAAAGTGACAATATTAGGAATCATAAGCTTAGGCCATATAAGGCTAAAAGGAATTAAAGGTTCATCATGGGGCAAGAGAAGCTGATAGGCAGACTTAACGAAAAAATCTCCACTTTCAGTAAATTCCCAAAAAAGCTGATCATGAGGATTCCCAGAGGGAATGATGGAAGAGTTGAGGATAAACTATAGTTCTCTAGATTCCTTGGGGAAAGCAAGACTACAAATAATATTTCATTTCTTCCTATTAGCCTGAGAGCAAATAAAACTTGAGACTTTTGAACCAAAAACAATATCAATATATCCTTTAAGGACAACCAAATGGGGATTATTCATTAGTGGCTCATTTAGAAGCCATTTATCATGCCAAAAATCAATTTTTTGCCCATTCCCTAATCTCCATCTGAGACCACATTCTACAAGAAATCTAGCTTGCAAAATCGATTTCTAGAAGAAGGACCCTCTCGAGGGAGGGGCAACATTGAAGAAATCAGTTCCCTACAAATACTTGCGGCTGACAATGGTGATCCATTCAGACTCAATATTTGAGATTAACCTCCAAGCCTATTTTTCTAGAAGAGCTAAATTCAAAAAATGAAGCCTTTTGAGACCAATCCCTCTAGAATATTTTGGTCGACAGACTTTATCCCAGGCTACAAGGTGAAAATAGTTTTTATTTTCAGATCCTGACCATAGGAAATTCTTCTGAATTTGTTCAATTTTGTTACAAACCCCTACTGGGACTTTGAATACAAACATGAAGTAGATAGGAATACTTTGAAGGGAAGCTTGTGTAAGGGTAACCTTTCCAGCTTGAGATAGAAGATTTTCTTTCCAACCAGCCAATTTCTTTTGCAATATTTCAATCACATTATTCCACATTGAAGCATTAGGCTAGCCTATGAACAAGGGAAGTCCCAAATAAGTAGCAGGAAAAGATGATATTGGAAATTCAAGAATGGCAAAAATCTTGCTTTGTATTTGAATAGGAGTATTTAGAAAATAGATCTTGCTTTTGTGGAAGTTGATCTTTTTCCCAACAACATCTTCATATAGCAATAAAATATGCTTGATAACTCTGGCCTCAAAGACATATGCATTAGAGGAAATAATTGTATCATCCACAAACTACTGGTGAGAAACTGGTCTAGTTTGAGAGGTTACTTTTATTCCTGAAATAAGGTTGAGATTACAATATGCTTTGATAGTTCTGACTAAAGCTTCAACATCTATTATGAACAACAAAGGAGATATATGATCTCCTTGATGAATGCCTCTATTGCTTGGAAAATAACCAGCGATGGATCCATTAATAAGTACTAAAAATCATGGAGTGGATATGCACCCATTGATTAAGAAAACCCTATCAGGATGAAATCCAAACTTTAGGAGGATTGAAACAAGGAAATCCCAATTAATTCTATCATAGACTTTATTAATATCCAATTTTAAAATAAAAGCAGGATTTTTGTCCAGGTGAACAGAATGAAGTGCTTCATGAATGGAAATGACTCCATCAAGGATAGATCTACCTTGAATAAAGCTTCCTTGAAAAGAATCAATAATAGAAGGAAGGATGTCCCTCAGTTTAGAAGCAATAGCCTTTGTTAGAATTTTGTAAACCACATTACACAAGCTTATAGGTCGAAAGTCAGTCAAGGATTTGGCATTCAAACTTTTTGGAATGAGAGCAATAAAGGTCGAATTGAAACCATGAGGGATAGATTTTGCAAATTGAAAATATCTAATAGTAGAATAAACATCAGGGCCAAAAATATACTATAAGGTTTGAAAAAATCTAGGAGGAAATCCATTAGGGACAGGGGCTTTGTTAGGATGCATTGAAAATAAGGCTTGGTAAATCTCGTCATCAGAAAAAGGAGCTAATATTTTGGATTTAGCATCATCTGAAACTAGCTAAGGAATGTGGTACAACATGGAATTCAGGGTAATATTAGAAGGTGGCCTATTCTCACCAAGAATGTTGGTGAAATAAGAGATAACCTTATTTCTAATTTCTAGAATATCAGAGGTAGTGGAACCGTCATTTTTTATAAACTCTTTTATTCTATTTTGGATTATGTTTCTCATGGTGGAAGCGTGAAAAAAATTCGTCTTCAAATACCCTTATTTAAGCCAGAGAGCTCTGGATTTTTGTTTCCAAAATATTTCTTCATGAGCCAAAATATTATGATAGTCAACACGGATGCTTCTCTTTTCAACATGGATTTGATTATCACACTGACCTGCCTAAATTTTGTTCTCAATGGAAATAAGTATGTCTTCAAGAGATTATTTGATCTCAAAAAAAAAATTGAACATTTATTTATTCTAGATTTTAAGATTTTCTTTAACATGCTTTAATTTTTGTGCTAGACAGAAATAAGAACAACCTTGACCAGCCTGTTGCCACCATTGAGAAATTTTGTATCTTAGATCAGGGTGCTGGATCCACATTGATTCAAATCTGAAGGGCCTTCTATAAGGACTATCTTTGAGAACATCCAAAAGGAGGGGGTTGTGATTAGATCCAACCTTTGGAAGAGATAGGAGGTTGGCATCCCCCAAAACTTGGAAAACTTCTTGGGATAAAAATATTCTATCTATTTTCACTTGAATAAGCTGGCTGCCTGATCTTCTATTGCTCTAGGTATAATTTGTATTTTTAAGCTTAACATCCATGAGATTATTGGTATTGACAAAATCAAGAAAATCTTCCATGCTTTTCTCAGTACACCTCAAACCCCCAAATTTATTCGAAGGATAAAGAGGAGAGTTGAAATATCCTACAACAATACAAGGGAAATTATTGAAATAATATTTGAGGCTACTGAGAACATCCCAAAATTGAGCTCTTTTAGATAAAGAGTTTGGAACATAAATATTTGATAGAATCCAAGAGAAATTGGAATCTCTCTCTTGAAACATGACACTGAGGATTCTTTCACTGGATTGAATCAATTTTCCATCTACCTTTTTTGGATCCCACAAATAGATAAGACCTCCTGATGCACCTCTAGCTTGACTAAAAGCAAACTCTCCTCTATTCCAAATTTTGTTAGCACCTAAGGCAAAATTGTGTTGATCAAGTTTAGTTTCTTGTAAAATGAGAATAGTGGGTCTTATTTGTTTTCTTAGTGAGCTAGCAACCCTTTGTTTGGTTATCCCACTCAGACCTCATACATTCCATAAGAGGAGCTTCATTTGGAAACCTTGGAGGATTTCTTGCCTCCCTTACCAGTAGTTTGGGGAGGTTTGGTGCCTTTTGGTTCATCCCTGACTTGAGATCTAACAAGAGGAAATAAAGTTTTTTGGATGCCATTATTAATGTTATCTTGAATTCTATTTTTCCACTGATAACTTGCAGAAGGTCTTCCTCACTTTTTGTCACTCCAAAAATCAACTAGGGATTTCTTGGAACTACGAGTATGCTTGGGACTAAATTTTGAAGGAACTATTTGCTCAACTACAGAGCTGGTAGACATTAAAATATTTGAGACTTTGGAGGGACTAAAATTATTAGGAGGAGGAAGGTACAGTCCAGGATTTGTAGGAGAATCAAGGTTTTGAGGAAGATGAAAATCAATATTTTGGATATTTTGTTGATTTTTTTGATCAAACAAATTTGAATCAACCAAAACTAAAATTTTTATCCCTTCACTGGAATTCAGATATCGGGATGGAGATATGACAATATTTTTATCCCTTCCTTCAGAATGCAAAGGATTAGGAGGAGGTTGCATATCTTTAGGGTCACAAATGATAATACTTTTATTAACTTGATGTTGTCCTTGCTTAGATTGATTGAAACCTTTTTTTGGACCTACGCTCTTCCAACCATGAATATTGTGATTTGGAGCTTCAAGCCTAGCTTTATTCCTTCCCTACACATTACGATTGGGATCACCAGGTATTTTAGCAGGTTCTTCTACAAATTTAAACTTTAGCATAGGACATTGGTTTCGAAGATGTCCCTGAGTACAATATTATATGCAAAAGGCTAGCTTTCGTATTCTATGGCCTGCTTGTGGTAGTAAGAACTGTACTCCAGCTCCACAAAGGTAGGAATTTTCCAATCAATATTTACATTGACACATATTTTGGCTGAGGTCATTCTGGTTTGAGTTAAATTAGCATGGTTGATAGCAACTAAAGTCCCAATGGTATTAGCAATAGTAGAAAGGATATCCGAGTGCCTGAAGTGCTAGGGAAGATTAGGAAACCAAACCCATAAAGGGGTAAAATTAATACTTTGAGTATCAGGGTCAAAATCAGCATCCCACTTTTTAATAAAAAGGCTTATATGACCCATAAACCAAGGACCACTAGTAAGAATTCTACTGGCGTCATCCCGATTACTAAAATGAATTCCAAAGAAACCTTACGTGAGACCAAATATCTCCATGGACCCTATAGTTTTCCACTTGGAATGAGCCCAGATTTGAATTATTTCAATATTAGGATGACCTCCAATTAACTTGCCAAAAAATTAAAAGATTCAAAGGATAAATACTTTTGGATCAAGTTACAAGGGATTTTTACTTTTGACCCAGAAGGCTCCAGCGTGGAATGAAAATTAGGCACACATTGTTGACCTCCTCCCACCACCTTGGTGAAAGATAATTTCTCTAGAATGGGATCCTCAGAGGATGGGGGCCCATGAGGATCACCTTTATCGGGAGGTTCATCACCCCAAAACCCAATAAGATTGACAACAATAAAATCATGGATTTTACCATCTTCAGATACTCCACCAGGTTGGTCGTAGTTGAGGCTGCCTTGGGTTCTAGAATTTTGAATTTTGGCCTTCCTACCCTTAGGATTTTGAAAATTCTACTTCCCACCTGCACAGTGGATACAACCGCTCGTCATTCAGCACTGGGACTTTAATTTATAAAATTAAGGAAAAGGGTTTATTTATGGATTAAAGTGAGTTAATTTGATTTATTAAATAAATTTATATAATAAATAGAAATGGTTATTTCATAGATTAAAGGTATGGGACTTTAATTTATGAAGTAAAAGAAAATGGTCTATTTTATGAATTAAGTAATGAGGCTTAATTTATGGAAGTAGATGAACCTAGTTGTTTGATTATTAAAGGTATGGGACTTTAATTTATGAAGTAAAAGAAAATGGTCTATTTTTACAAATTAAGTAATGAGGCTTAATTTATGGAAGTAGATGAACCTAGTTGTTTGATGATTAAAGGTATGGGACTTTAACTTGTCAAATAAAGGTTGGATGAATTGATTTAAGTAAAACCTAGAATCTAGTTGTAATTGTTGAAAGACTCTCTATGGTCAATGAGAGGTGAAAATAAAAATAGTGATTTTATGAACTATGCAGTAGATGGTTAGATACTTTGATTCCAATTGTATAGTTACAATTTGGTAATGAAATAAGTAAATGCATTTAGAAGCATGTCTATCATGGAACCATGAGTTCCTTGATCCCCTACTATCCTCAAATGATCGATGGAAAGTTGAGGAGGACCATGGAGGTAGTTGGAACCAATGTGTTAGTTTGATTCTACCTTTAAAGATTTACTTATGCTTAAATAGATATGAATTATGGGGATATTTCCCTAATGAAATTGATGTAATATATTATTCTTTAAGAGTATGGAGGATTTACCATACTTGCTTATATGTAATAATTACTTAATTGTTGGAAGATGTACCTTTAAATTATTGTATTATATTATCTATGTTTTGTATTTAAAATCTTTCAATTAATGTTTATCTTCTTTAAATGTTGCTTCCTTTTTAGTATCCTTTGTATGTTTTATGAATTATGTCTTTTGTTAGATTTAGTATCTAGAACTATTCTTGTTTTCCTTGCTAAAACAATAAAAACTTAAGTAATGAGTTTTAGGTAAACGTAGAGGATGACCTAAGGGAATTGAGACCCCCTTAGGGTGAACATAAGTGACCTAAGGGATTAATACCCCTTAGGGAGAATGATAATTGAGTTTAGGGAAAGACTACATCTGAGTTAAGATAGCTCATCATGGAGATGAGATGGATAGCTTAACTTGTAATACATATAGCATACCTACACAAATTGACTTGTGTATGGTATGGTGATGGGCGTATACCTTCGATTGACTAAAGGTGATAAGTTTAGCTCATCAAGAGTGATGAGAGAGATAAATTATTTGCGGTAACACATAATATGTCTAAATAGATGAACTTGTGTTAGGGTATCTAGTGATATGTAGTTCTTAGAGAAAAATAGGGGATTTAAACAATAGATCAATTAGAAGTTGGTTAGGGGTTTATGAATCTCTATCCTTACTAAAATAAAAATAAAAATATTTTATTTTCTATGTGTTTTCTATAGCTAAATTTTGGTTCATTACATTTGGCATTAGAGATCTAGGTATGAGGGTATAGAGCTTCTTGTGTGCTAAAGGGATTCAAATGTCTCCACTGAAGGCTTTCTTAGAGATAAGCTAAATTTAGGATGACCTAGAATCTCCTGCTTGCTAGAATCTAATGAGAATTACTCCCAAGGGTTAGTGAATGTTATGATACCTTAGTATGGGATTTGGTATTAATGTTACATCATAACCTTGGAATATCATCCTAATTAGATCATTGATGCTTCTAGCAAGAGAAATTTGCATTGTGGTTGAGATAATAGTTTAGTTCTAGGTAGAACTACAATTTAACCCTATCTTATTGGTTATCATTAGGATAGATGACACCTAAGATGAGAGGAGGAAAGAATGCTTCTCCTAGCAGGCAACACCATAAAGATTATGCTAAAGGAAGGACCTAAGAAAAGGGTTTGAGAGACTTAATAAAGGAGGTGGAAAACCTCATCACCATCACTATAGTGTTACAAGATCAAATAGAACAACAAGAGGAACTAATATATCAACAACAAGATCAGATAGCACAACAAAAATAGTTGAATGAATCCTACTTTGCAGAGTTGACAAAGAAGGACCGACAACCCTAAAAGGAAAGTGTTGATTACTTAGAGTGTAGATATTAGTAGAAAGTATGGATAAACCAACTTAAACCCACTCAATTGAAGAAAATTATAGCCAAACTAGGCTATGAGAAAATGCAAATACAACTAAAGGCATCCCAAGAAGAAAAAATTGCAAAACATATTCAGGAAGACCTTGAAGGTCCCAAAGAAGGTTGCCATATATGTGGAGGGCCACACTATGCAATCAGATATCCCAATAAAACAAAGTTGATTAATTTGATGAATGGACCAACCCCCAAGGGCCACTCAACCTCAAGGAGAGGGAGATGGATAGAGTCACCCCAAATAAGGCAATTAGAAAAGTGAATTTGGGGAAAACAACACCCCAAGGGCGGGTGTTACCAGTGTGAAAGTCCTCATTACGTGATTAATTGCCTAAGAAAAGTAGGACCAAGTATTTAGGTCAATGGAATAAACTCTTGAGTGAAGGTAGTCATATGAAAGCAAGAGATATTTTAACTTTAGTTAGAATCAATTTTCTCAGCTTTAATTCTTCTAGTTTAGGAAGGAATATGTTGGAAAGGCTAGGATATTTAGCCCATGGATGGAAGGTAGAGTATAATTTTGGGTAAACCTACTTAGTAAACTAGTGTTATCCAATGGTAGAAATTACTTTAGTTAGTGGTACCATCGAAGGTTATTTGTATATAGCTCCACTCCATTCCTTTGATGTGATCCTAGGGATTGATTGGTTACAGGATCATAAATCCTTGATCATTTTCCAAGTTATATGGATCGAGTATTCAGAGAAAGACAAGGAAATACTAAGAATTCATAGCGAGTAGGGGTATTCAAACCCCATATGTTGTTGACTTTGCAATTGAAGAAATTCCTCAAGAAATGAGGGATAGTGTATGTTGTAAAACTCATTGAAGTGGAATATGATAAGAAAAGAGAGGTGCTAGGGAAGCACCCAATTTTATTGGATTTTAAGGATTTATTTCAAGAGGATTTACTTGAACTCCCTCCTCTGAAGGAATTTGATTTCACAATTGATCTTATTCCAGAAGCAGAACCTATTCATAGATATCCATATAGGATGAATCCTATTAAGATGTAGGAACTAAAGTTTCAACTGCAAGGGCTATTAGAGAAGGGGTTAATAAAACCAAGTGTGTCACCTTGGGGTGCACTGGTTTTATTTGTGAAAAAGAAAGATTATTCTTTAAGATTGTGTATTTACTATAGAATTCTAAATAAGGCTATAATAAAGAACCAATACCCCCTATCTAGAATCGACTAAGAGATTCCACAATATTTACTAAGATTGACTTGAGGTTAGGGTATGACCAATTAAGAATATGTGAGGAGGATAATCATAAAACAAAATTTAATACTAAGTACAGGCATTATGAGTTTATAGTTCTACCCTTTGGACTGACTAACACCCCAACTACATTCATGAATATAATGAACAATGTGTTGGTTTTTTTAGATGATATCTTAATATACTCTCGAAACAAAGAGAAGCACGATAAACATCTCAAGATCATGTTATAATTGTTAAGAAGAAATCAACTCTATGGAAATCTAGCCAAGAGTAATTTCTACATTTCGAAAGTTTGATATATTAGATATATCATATAAATAGAAGGAATTGTCGTGGATGTAGAGAAAATTGAGGCCATTCTAAATTGGCCACCCCCTACTAATGTGACTGAAGTACAGAGCTTCATGGGGTTAACAGGATAATATAGACATTACATTAAATATTACTCCAAGATTGTTGCGACAATAACTAACCTTCAAAAAAAGGGAAATGAATTCAAGTGATTGGAAAATTGTGAGGCTCCCTTTGCATTACTAAAACATAAAATCACTACAACATTGATACTTAATGTTCCTAACCCTCAAGGGGACTTTTTAGTATGCACGGATGCATCATTGGAAGGGTTAGGAGGAGTACTCTCTCAAGAAGAATCAATAGTAGCATACACTTCAAAGAAGCTTAAGAAGCATGAAGTTAATTATGCTATGCATGATTTAGAGCTAGCTATAGTGGTGCACACTCTAAAATTTTGGTGCCACTACTTGGTGGGAAGGCCCTTTGAATTAAATACTGACCACCAAAGTATGAGGTACATATTTACCGAAACTATACTCAATGTGAGATAAAGAAGATGGGTCGAGTTTCTCACTGAGTATGACTTTGAAAATGAGTACATAAAAGAGAAAGAGAATAACTTGTTGATGCTTTGACTAGAATGAAGCACATAAAAACCATAACTAGAATTCATATGGATCTGATGGATCAAGTGAGACAAGAGAAATCTTAGGATGAGTATTACAAAGAAATTTGAGCTAGGATGAACAAAGAGCTTGAGGGTAATAAGGAATTTGGTATGAAATATGACCTTCTATGCTATAAAGGTAGAGTCATAATACCAAAACTAGATGATTTAAGGAAATTAATAATGCAAGAAGCCCATAGATATCCTTATTTTATCCATCTTGGAGGGGCCAAAATGTGGGAAAACATGAAAATAACCTTCTTCTAGGTAGGAATGAAAAATGATATTACTAATTTTATTGCTCGATGTGTCAAATATCAGAAATTTAAGGCATAACACAAGCATCTTGTAGGACAATTGTATCCATATGATGTAGCTACGCAGAAATGGTAGGCCATATATATGGATTTTATAGTATGTTTACCCAAGACCTGGTATCAACATGATGCAATCCTTGTAGTAGTTGATAGATTGACTAAGGTTACACATTTTATACAAGGGAATATCAAGGATGATGATTAGGTAGTGGCTAACAAATTTTTCAAAGAGGTATTTCAATTACATTAGTTTTCGATGATCATTTTAGATAGGGATTCCAATTCATTTTTGAATTTTGGAAATCCCTACATCGTGCAATAGGCATAAAACTAAATATGAGCTCAGCATACCACCCTAAAATAGATGGTCAAACTAAATTGGTAAACCAAGTACTAGAAGACATGCTTCGTATGTACTACATGGATCATAAGCCTCATTGGAAAGACTACTTACATCTTGTAGAGTTTACCTACAATAATGGGCATCACTCCTCCCTAGGAATGACTCCTTTCAATGCCTTGTATGGGTGAAAGTGTAGAACACCATTGTCTTGGGAAAACCTAGAATATCGTGTTGTGATTGGACCAAAAATGGTTAGAGAAATGGAAGAACAGTTAAAGGTAATCAAGCAAAGACTTAAAGAAGTTATCGATAGGCATAAAAGTTATGTTGATCTAAAAAGGACTCCAAGAGAGTACTCAGTTGGAGATAAAGTATTTCTAAGGGTTAAACCAATGAAGAGTGCTATAAAATCCATAAATTTGGATCCTCGATTTGTGGGACCCTTTGAAATCACTGAGAATATTAGCTCGGTTGCATACCGACTTGCTTTACCACCTAACCTATCAAAGATCCATGACAACTTCCACATGTCATTTCTTAGGAAATATGTTGCTGACCCTAAAAATGTGTGGAATATTTCTAAATTGTAGATAGCAAATCCAAAGGTAATTGCAGTGATGTTGATAAATATTCTTGAGTTGCATTCTAATTCTATGCTAAATCAGATTCTTGAGCAATGTAAGGTCCAGTGGGACCATTTTTATGAAAGAAATACCACGTGGGAGAAAGTGGATGATATGCAAAAATATTTTTCTTTTTTGTTGGAAAATATATAATGTAATAATTTTTATTTTTGTAAAAACTGGAAACACCTGGGATGATGTTTAGTCCCAGGGGGTAGGATGTCATGACCCTCCCTGGAAGGATTTTTGGCACAAAGAAACAATGTATTAATTTATGATGCTTTAATACCTAATTTGAGAAATTAAACCAACTATGTGATATTTAGTTGATTTGAAAGAGCATGGTACTACTGACATATTTTCCAATGTGTAGGATCATATACACTCGTAGGTGGAAGAAGTAGAATCATCCACCAAAAGTGGGGGTACTTGAGGTTGGGGAAATGATGATTAAGGCAACTTGGGGGTAATATTGATGGATACCTTTATATAGGTATGCATTCCATTAGGGATAATAATAAAAAAATAGTCACCTTGAGCCTTAGATGATAGCCTAGTAGCTATCATAAATTCTTGGGCTAAGACAAGTGACTACGTTGACAGAAAGATTCCCTATTTATCTCTTCATGACTTTCTACATCAAAGATTTGGAAAACATGCATAACCTGGTTGTTTTAGAAAAACTCCTTGTTTTTCTTAAGCCTTTCAAAAGAATAGCATGATGTTAGTATTGGATAAGAAAACATTTTATTCTATGTTGTGTATTTATATAAATAAATAGTTTAATTATTTTAAATGATAAAAGAACTTCATTTATAAATAATAGTTTAATTATTTTAAATGATAAAGGAACATCATTTATAAATAATAGTTTAATTACTTTAAGTGATAAATGAACTTAATTTATAAATAATAGTTTAATTATTTTAAATGACAAAGGAACTTCATTTATAAATAATAGTTTAATTATTTTAAATGATAAAGGAAATTCATTAAATAATAATTTAATTATTTTAAATGATAAAGGAACTTCATTTATTTTAAATGAAAAAGGAACTTTTTTTTTTGGTAAGTTGGTGTTTTTATTTATAAGGGTTTTAACTGGGTCCCAACCCCAGATATACAAAACCTTCAAGAGGCTGAAATACACCAATATTGCAAAATCCCTTTCCATAGGGGATAGACATGTGCCATTTTAAACATTCCTGCGTAGGGGATATTATAGACAAAATTCCCTCGCAGGGGATATTAATGTCGGTAGAGAAGGGATGCTCACCCATGTAGGGGCTGCTAGAAACAGACATGACATAACCATTGATAGCAGCTAGGGCCCTCACTAGGGCTATCATAGAGAAACCCAAAATTGTAGGCAGACAAAGGGTACAAAAATAGACACTAAAAACCATAGCAGGAAATCCCATACGACCCTTCAAAAAACTTACAATCCTGGAGCAGATTAGGGGTCAACCTCCAAGATGTCTTCTTCCATGCACTCTACACTCTACTGAAGGGCCCACTTCAGAGCTGAGCTTGCACTCTCGAACACCATGATGAAACTCTTCAAAAATATTCTGGTGAGCCGATTTGAAATGCCAGAGGTGGGAGTCGAATCTTCGCTTAGGTCCTCGACCTCCCGGGGTGAATTTTGGCTAGACTCGGCTTTGGGCTTCTTGGTCCTGGAAGACCTACGTACTTGAGGGGTTACCTCCTTAGTTTTGACCTTGCGCTAGACCCAAGAAGTTTCGGGGGGGGGGGGGGGGGGGGGGGGGGGGGGGGGGGGGGGGGGGGGGGGGGGGGGGGGGGGGGGGGGGGGGGGGGGGGGGGGGGGGGGGGGGGGGGGGGGGGGGGGGGGGGGGGGGGGGGGGGGGGGGGGGGGGGTTTGTGGGGGTGGACACTAAGAGACGAATGGAGCGGTGGAGGAAACCAGGAATGTTCATAGGCTTGTACCCTCGGATATGATTGACTAAGGCAAGATGGAAACTAGCCATGGGCTTATTAGGGTCATCGCAGGCAAGGTATTGCATAAGGGGAATTGCAACAGAGGGAAACGAGGGTGGAAGGGACTGACGCTCCAGGGCAAGTCCATCCCACTTAAAATTCTGATAATTGGGGAAGCCCTCCAGTTCTGGATCCCAATAGTGCTTGTCGTGATGAACCAGGCGGCCAATGAGTGGCAAGTCTACAATATCACCAATCAATTGGGGAGTAACCTTGAAATGCACATTCTTGATGCAAACATGGCCATTCGACCATGTTCGGACAAAATCCATCGTAATGTCCTCTTTCGCTCCTCAAAATTTTGATAGAAGGGTGGTGAGCCTGCAGCCCTACAAAAACGTAGATGACAGGGCATCCAGCTAAAGCGAACTCGGCTCTAGGTAAGCCATGGTGGTGGGGGTGGAGGTTGGAGGGAGGGTGGCGGAAGAAATTAACTAGAGGAAAGGCTTGCAGTGGAAAACATCGATGAGCATGCGATGATGAGGAGATAAATAGGCTAGGGGAGGCGGACGAGGCATGCCGAGCACCATGGATGAGGGACAGATGGATGGGTGGTTGCCATACCAAGGAGGAAGGGGATTGGGTGGGAGTCTTGGGAAGATATCCACATGGGTGGAGTTGATTTTTTGGGTGTTCCTTGTAGACGTGGAAGGCAACAAAGAAATGAGCGGGGGTGCGGCCGCATACATGGCTATGGGATTAGGTGAAAGGCTTTGGGAAGCAGCAAAGGAAGACATTAAGTTCGACTCGATGGAATGATTATACTAGACATTAATGGGGTGGCCAATCACGATGTGGCACCGGAGCACACTCCACGAGGATCTCGAGCGAGGGTGCGCCTGGAGCAAAACCTGCAACATTTTGAAACCAAAAATCATTGATTAGTGTGGAGGGGTTTGGAAGACCTGCCATGTTTGTCCGAAGCCATGATTTGGAGGACATCTGGTGAAAAATAATCATGCCACACTGTAATAGGTGTCTGCCCTATGCCCATGTTGGCAAGCCTGTCAGCAAGCCGATTGGCTTCTCTGTACGCATGGGTAGCTTCCACCTGGTAGTGCTGACTTAAAAGTTCCCTGCTCTCTTGGATCAAAGATCTGATGTTCCACGGGGGAATTTTGTTAGAGGTCATATAGCCAATGATGTTGAGGGAATCCCCTTCAACGTGGAGCTTGACCCACGTATCCCTGATTAGGTGTAAGCTTCGCCAAAGGGCCCATGCCTCAGCCACATTGTTGGTTTGGTGGTGAATATTTTCTGCAAATGCCATAATGATCTCCCCTCTATGATCCCTAACAACTCCCCCCGCCCCTACCAGACCAGGATTCCCTTTTGATGCACCATCAAAGTTTAGTTTTAGCCATCCCTCAGGAGGGGGATTTTAATAAGATTTGAAATGGGGATGGGGAGTGGGGAGGGACAAGGTGGGAATGGGGATGTTGAGGGAATTGATGATCTCAACTTCGATCTTGCTCAGTGGGGAGCTAGGCCAAGGAAGAAGTTGGGAGTTCTCAGAAGCATAGGACATGGCTTTGGTGGCCAAGGAGATGGAGTTGTTTGAGGTGGTAGAAAAGACCCTATGATTGCGCTCGAGCCACACTTTCCAGATGAAGTGGTGGAGGCAAATTTTCCATAGGAAAGCCACCTTGGGATTTCTAAAGGGAGCAGGCCATTGGATGAATAGGTCCAAGAGGGAATCGGGGTGGGCCCATTGGATTTGAAAAGTGGTAAACATGTGGTCTAGGCCCTCCCTAGCATATTCACACTCTAAAAGGAGGTGGTTGACAGATTCCCAGTTGGATAGGCAGAGGTGGCATCTGTTGGGGATAGGGATTCCCCTTTTCATGAGATTGTCAATGGTGAGGGCCTTGTTTTGGATGGTTGTCCAAGAAAAGAAACCAATTTTTGGGATAAGGCGCTTGATCCACACTAATTTGAATGGAATAGTGGGAACATGAGGGTTGACCAGAAGGGAATGAGTTGACTTAACTAAAAAATCCCCACTATCGGTTCCTGCCCACACCGAAAGGTCCGGGGTAGCTGTGGTGGGGATGATGGTGGTTCTTAGCATCTCAGATAGAAATTTCCTTGCCCTTACAAGATGCTCATTGCCTCCTGAGGGGATATTCCATTTGCCTTGCCTATCCATATAATCTTTCACTTTGCTTCCCCATCTCCTCTCTAGACTCGATCTAAGGCCGGACACCTCAGGGATATCCTTGAGGGGTTTGTCTTTCAACCACATGTCTTCCCAGAAGTTGATAGATGTTCCTTTGCCCAGCTACCATCGGGTGCCTCTGATGATAAGAGGTTTCACTTGGATAACGGCCCACCAGAAGGCTGATCCATTAATAGGGATGTTGTTGTCCATCAGGGACATGTTTTTGAGATATTTTCTTTGGACAGTTGAGACCCATTCTGCCTTGTAGTTAGTGAACAACTTCCAAGCCTACTTTGCCAAGAGGGCAATATTCATGTTGGTTGATCTTCTCATACCAAGGCCCCCTCGGTCCTTGGGTTGACAGACTTTATCCCAGCTTACAAGGTGGAATTTCCTTGTGTTTTTCGGACCTACCCATAGAAACCTCTTCTGGATTTGCTCGATTTTGGAATGAACAGAAGTAGGAGCTTTGAAGACTGACATGAAGTAGACCGGGATGCTCTGGAGGACCACCATAGTAAGGGTTTCTTTGGCTACTTGGGATAGGAGGAGGCCCTTCCAAGCAGCAAGCTTGCATTTGATCCTGTCAATAACATTATCCCACATTGATTCCTTCGGGCTCTTGGTGAACAGGGGGAGTCCCAGGTAAGAAGTGGGGAGATCAACAATGCAACATTGGAGGATGCAAGTAATTTTTCATTGCCTATTGCCTGGGGTGTTAAGGAAATAACACTTGCTCTTAAGATAGTTGATCTCTTGGCCTGCTGCAGAAGCATAGGTGTCAAGGATCCCTTTGATAGATTTAGCTTGGACAATGGAAGCTAAGGTTGCAATGATGGTGTCATCAACAAACTATTGATGGGATAGGGGAGGGGATTCTAAAGATGCCTTGATCCCTATCATACACCTAGAAGAAATAGCCTACTTGAAAGCTCTACCCAGGGATTCAACAAGGATGATGAACAAGAAAGGGGACAAAGGATCTCCCTGCCTGATCCCTCTGAGGCTAGGGAAGTAACCTATAGCAGATCCGTTGACTAGAACTGAGAACCATGGAGCAGTGATGCAGCCCTTGATGAGGTTGACCCATTCTGTGTGGAAGCCAAATCGAGAAAGGAATTTCAGGAGGAAACCCCTATCTACCCTATCGAAAGCTTTGCTAATATCTAGTTTTAGAAACATGACAACTTTTTTGTTGCACAGGGTCGAGTGGAGGGTCTCATGAAGTGATATGATGCTATCAGTGATAGATCTCCCTTCAACTGAGCTGCCTTGGTAGGGATCAATAATGGAGGGGAGGATTTTATTTAGCCTGAGAGCTAGGGATTTGGTTAGGATCTTGTAGATGATGTTACACAAGCTTATGGGTCTGAAGTCATTCATGGATTTGCATTGGGGGTTTTTAGGGACCAAGGCAATGAATGTGGAGTTTGTCCCTCGAGGGATTATTTTGGTTCGTTGGAGCTCCATGATTGCATCGCAAACCTCTTTCCCCACTATGTCCCAGAAGGTCTAAAAAAACTGAGGGGGAAACCCATCAGGTCTAGGGGCCTTGTCAACTTTCATGGAAAACAAAGCACTCTTGATTTCTTTCTCAGAGAGAGGTTGGATCAGGGATCGGTTCATCTCAGGGGTGACCAGGGGGGAATGTTTCCTAGCAGGGCTTCCTGGGCTTCAATGTTGGTGGGAATGGTAGTTCCCATCATGTTGCTAAAAAAAGAGGAGGCCTCCTCTCGGATCTTGAGGATGTCTTGAGTGACAGTTCCATATGCCAAGGTGAGCTCTCTAATCTTGTTTGTGCTTTTGTTTCGCAATGTAGATGCATGGAAGAACCTTGTGTTGGCATCCCCATCCTTGAGCCAGAGAGCCCAAGATTTTTGGTGCCAAAATGTCTCTTCTCTGGCTAGAATGTTGTGATATTCTGCCATCAACTATCTTTCTTCATCCCTCAGCTGGGGGGTCCATTGGTCATGCTAGATTTGTTGCTCCAAAGTTTTGAGTTTGCTCAAGGTTTTTTCTTTGAGTTCAAAGATATCCCCAAATACCTCCCTGTTCCAAGTTTTTAGGTTTTCTTTGATTGAATTGAGCTTTTGGGATACCTAGAAAATGGTTGATCCAGAGACAGGGGTCTTCCACCAATCTTCGATCCTCTGCTTCAGATCCGGGTGATGGATCCACATGTTTTCAAATCTGAAAGGGGTTTTAAAATATGGAGCTTTATTTGATTCCAGGAGAAGGGGGGAATGATCAGAGTCGATTCTTGGGAGAGGGATCAGGGAAGTGTCTCCAAACAGGGGAATGGCCTACTGGGAGAGAAAAAATGGTCCAAATTCACCTGTATATGCTCCGAGCCAGCCCTTTTATTGCTCCACGTGTATTGGCAGCCTCTGATCTATATGTCCATGAGTTCGTTCTCAATGACAAACTCTTGGAAATCCAGGATACTCTTGGAAGGGGTAGACACACCCCCTTTCTTATTAGAATGAAAGAGGGGGAATTGAAATCCCCTGCTACCATCCAGGGGAGGTTGGAGAAAGTGTCCTTCATGAGGGACAAAGATCTCCACATATTGTATCTTTCCATGGGATTGTTGGGAGCATAGATGTTGGACAACACCCAAGTGAATTTGTTTTCTTTGTAGTAGAAAACTATATTTAGGGTTCTATTGGAATAGGAAATAACTCTACCTTCTACCTTTTTAGGGTCCCAGAAACATAGGAGACCTCCTGCAGATCCCTCTATTGGGGATGAGGCCCATTGGCCATTCTTCCAAATTTTTTGAACTATGTTGTGGGTTCTATCAGCATCAATTTTTGTTTCTTGAAGGATGAGTATAGATGGTTTGTACTCTTTCCTGATGGTTTGAGCTAACCTTTGTTTGCTCATGCTATTGAGGCCTCTGATATTCCAGGAGAGGATCTTCATCTAGATGTTTTGGCAGGTTTCTTGCCTCCCTTGTTCGGTAGAGGGGGAGGTTTGGGATTTTTTGTCTCATCCTTTGCCTGGTTGAACAATGCTGGAAAGAGGGTTAACTGCACTCCATTGGCAACCTGGTCATCGATATCCTTCTTACTTTGCTCATAGGTGGTAGGTCGGCCTCTTTTCCTTTCACCCCCGATGTCAATGGGGCCTTTTTTGCTTCTGGTGATGATGGAGCTTATGTCCGCTCTGGAATGGGTGGGACTGGATGCATCCTCCAGGGATTCGGGATAGGATCCGATCGGGGATGGGGGTTCTTTCGAGGGGGAAGTAAGGGGGACACCATCATGGAGGAGAGGGTTCAAATCAATCAAGGGATCAGACTAGGGGATGAGGGGTGGGAGGGAGACATCAGGGGTGGGGATGGAAGGCCCATATTTGGAGGGGGAAGGAAGGGGATGGGGATGGGTGGAGGGGTTTTGCATGGGAATGGATTCAGGGAAGAGAACCTCATCATTAGAACAGCTTAAGGGCCCAAATCTATTGGGGAAAGCAAACATGGAGCATACCTATTTTGAGCTTGAAGAAGGATTGTTGTTGAGAGGTTCCTGGTGAGCGGTCTGCTTCCCTTTATCTCTTTTTGATCGGTTGCTCCTGGGTCCTTTGGAATGATCATTGTGCTCTCCCACATGGGTATTCTGGTGTCAAAGAGGGGGGGAAGCTTGGTGCTTGGCACCTCCTACTAGGGCTTGAGGGATGGACATTGGGATCGGAGGTGTCCCTGGGATTTGCATTCGATGCAGAATGTTGGTTTATTTTTGTACTCGATAGCTTGGCACCACTAAAAGTCCCCATAAATGAGGTTTATGTGGGTTGGGAGTTGGGATGCAATATTGGCATTAACACAGATCCATGCATGGGCCATGTGGGACCGAGATTTTGTTGTAGGGTCAAAAGCGATGAGATCCCCGATGTATCCCCCAATCCATCGGAGGATATCTTCATGGATGAACTGGATGGGGAGATCGGGGAGACGGACCCAGATTGGTGCATAGTTGATATCCTGGGTCCGGGGGTTGAAATATTCCCCCCATTTTCTTAAAAATAGACTTTTCCTTCCAAAGAACTAGGGCCCCCCTGTGAGGATCCGGGCATAATCATCCTGGTTGTTCAGACAGATCAAGAAGAATCCCCTTGATAAGGCAACTAGCTGGAGGCTCCCCCGTTGTGCGCCATTTGAATCTGGCCCATCTTCTTATGGATTCCATATCAGGTCTCCCTCCCACGAACTTGCCAACAAGGGAGAGGGATTCGTTAGAGAGTTTTTCTACCATGAACGAGACAGGGAAGACCATATTTTCCCCTGATGCGATCACAGGGGGATGATTTGGGCTTCCATTGGGACTGGGTTTTGCCTTGCCCATTACCTTCTCGAGGTAAGTCAGAGGGACGTCGATCTTCCCACCAGGGTCCGGGTCGGGGCCCTTGGGAGCATCCTCCGAGGGGGATTTCCCCTTGCTCCAGATCCCCTGAAGGGGCCTGGGAAATCCTGCTAGCAGAAGCCACAGTTGCAGAGGTCATTGTGGATGTCATTTTCCCACATCCAATGATAAAGGAACTTTATTTATAAATAATAGTTTAATAATTTTAAATGATAAAAGAACGTCATTTATAAATAATAGTTTAATTATTGTAAATGATAAAAGAACTTTATTTATAAATAATTATTTAATTATTTTAAATGATTTAAAAATTCATTTATAAATAATAGTTTAATGATAAAAGAATTTCATTATAAATAATAGTTGTTTTAATTTAAATAATAATGAATTTTCATTTTAAAATGATAAATGGTTATTATAAGTGATAATCAAACTTCTTAAGAACTCAATAGTTCTACCATCAATTTAAGAGCACAACAAGTTGCATGATCGAATGGATGGGAGTGCCTACCATCATTGAAAGGGAGAGCTCCATTTATGACAAAGCTTGTCAAAATATTTGATAGTATATGAGATCCAATATTGACCATCACGTTGGGTAGTTGGGAAGAATTATGGAGGATGGTGGAGCATTGGGGAAAGGAGAGATACGTGGAGAAGAAAAGGAGATAAGGCATTGATGGCGATAGATGAGATTGGAAAAAAAAGAATAAGACAAGAGGTTGAAATAGTTGGAAGGGGGATCACTCTCAATGAGGAAGGAGAAGACTACAAATGCTTGGATAAGGAGGCAATATTTTACAGAGGTCAATATGAGTGCGCTCTATGTTCAAAACGTATGTGCTAGCAGGATTTTGAGGTCGATGTTTGAACTATAACTATTGGTTTTATTTTTAAATTCCTATGTAAGGGTGGTTGTGCTCTATGGTTACTCAAAACCTGTTACTACCAGTTGTATCTCCTAATTGTATCAATCTATCTTGTTGATGTTGGTTCTGTCATAACAAAAAAAATTGTTAATGTTTCAGTTAGGGCCAAGAGTCTCTATCTATTTTCTCATAAAAGTTGCGATCACATGAGTTGCATGCCCATTGTTCTATTCACTAGACTAGGGTCGTATAGATCCTAGGATATTTTTCCCTATTTGCATATGGTGATGTGAACCTTGGTCTAAGTACCTTGGGTGAGGGGAACTATCCTTGGTGGATGCTTACCCTTCACCATTTGCATGTTGGTATGTTAGATTGGTTGTTTTTTGTTCGACGTAACCCTTGCTATTTAGTACCACTTAACCAACATCAATGCTTGATGGCTTTCGGTATTTTGTTTCTTTTGTTGACCGATGTCATCCATTGAATATGGCAAGTAATTATCCACTTGTTATGGGATTGAATAAAACTTTTGAGTATCCCTTGGTTTCGTTGTTATCTTGTGAGCTAGTAGGAATAGAGGTTATGTTGTTTCTCTCTTGTGATTAGTCACCCTACCATCCTATGTTAGATCCCTTTGTCTGGAAGTGAATAGCTTTGTTGCTTCATCCAGTTGGTCCGTGCACTTGTTAAACCAGTTGTGGGTGTTTTTGCTTCGATCAGTTGGCCCGTGCACTTGTTAAACTAGTTGTGGGTGTTTTTGCTTCGACCAATTTATCACGTGTTTATTAAAATAGTTGTGGGTGTTGTTGCTTTGGCCAGTTGGCCACACTAGTTGTTGATATTACAAAATCCCCTATTTTATCGCACACTCAATGCAGTGCCAATTGCTGGCTATTGATGAACCACCCACCTTGGTCTTGTTGGACGTGGAGTTATCACTATCCTAAGGAGAGGTCTTAGAAATGTTGATGTCGTGAGTCTTAGGTGAAGGTACCTTAGCTAAAGCCGCTTGCTTCTTGAAGTCCTTACTATTTGGTTCATGTTGTGGTTAATAAAAAATAGCTTATTGTAGTAAATTAAGTAAAGAGACTTTATTTTAGAAAATGAGTTTATTTATTTAATTGAGTAAATTTTATCTAATTACAATAAAAGAAAAGAAGTTTTGCATTATTTAATTGAGTAATGTTATTTGATTATAATAAAAGGAAAGAAGCTTTGTATTATTTTAATTGAGTAAATATTATTTGATTATAATAAAAGGAAAGAAGCTTTGTATTATTTTAATTGAGTAAATGTTATTTGATTATAATAAAAGAAAAGAAGCTTTGTATTATTTAAATTGAGTAATATGTTATTTGATTTGAATAGGAAGAAAAGAAGATGGTTTGTTTTGTAAATTAAGGGTATGGAACTTTAATTTATAAAATGAAGGAAAAGGGTTTATTTATGGATTAAAGTGAGTGACTTTGATTTATTAAATAAATAGAAATGGTTATTTCATAGATTAAAGGTATGGGACTTTAATTTATGAAGTAAAAGAAAATGGTCTATTTTATGAATTAAGTAATGAGGCTTAATTTATACACAAGTGTTGTAGGTGAGTTGGAGAGGAGAGGGAAACCCCCCAAGGAAGGCCCGGCCACCCCCCCCCCCAAAAAAAAAATGGGACCAAAACAATTGTAATGGGCGGGGAGGGGGCCGGGGCCCCCCCGGTTTGGCTTAAAAAAATGAGGCTTAATTTATGGAAGTAGATGAACCTATTTTTTTGATGATTAAAGGTATGGGACTTTAACTTATCAAATAAAAGTTGGATGAATTTATTTAAGTAAAACCTAGAATCTAGCTGTAATTGTTGAAAGACTCTCTATGGTCAATGAGAGGTGAAAATAAAAATAGTGATTTTTATGATATCAACTATGCAATAGATGGTTAGATACTTTGATTCCAATTGTATAGTTGCAATTTGGCAATGAAATAAGTAAATGCATTTAGAAGCATGTCTATCATGGAACCATGAGTGCCTTGATCCCCTACTATCCTCAAATGATCGATGGAAAGCTGAGGAGGACCATGGAGGCAGTTGGAACCAATGTGTTAGTTTGATTCTACCTTTAAATATTTACTTATGCTTAAATAGATATGAATTGTGGGGAGATTTCCCTGATGAAATTGATGTAATATATTATTCTTTAAGAGTATGGAGGATTTACCATACTTGCTTATATGTAATAATTGCTTAATTGTTGGAAGATGTACCTTTAAATTATTGTTTTGGATTATCTATGTTTTGTATTTAAAATATTTTCAATTAATGTTTATCTTATTTAAATGTTTCTTCCTTTTTAGTATCATTTGTATGTTTTATAAATTATGTCATTTGTTAGATTTAATATCTAGAACTATTATTGTTTTCCTTGCTAAAACAATAGAAACTTAAGTAATGAGTTTTAGGTAAACGTAGAGAATGACCTAAGGGATTAATATCCCTTAGGGTGAATGATAACTGAGTTTAGGGAAATACTACAGCTGAGTTAATATATCTCATCGTGGAGGCGATATGGATAGCTTAACTCACAATACACGTAGCATACCTATACATATTATCTTGTGTATAGTATGGTGATGGACGTATATATTCGATTGACTGAAGGTGATAAGTTTAGTTTATCAAGAGTTATGAGAGGGATAAAATTATTTGCGGTAACACATAATACACCTACATAGATGGACTTTTGTTAGGGTATCTAGTGAGATGTATCTCTTTGGGAAACTTAGGGGATTTAAACAATATATCAATTAGAAGTCGGTTAGGGGTTTATGAATCCCTCTCCTTAGTAATTTTTTTTTTATTTTATGTGTATTTTCTATAGCTAAATTTTGGTTCATTACACAAAAACCCATAGGGAGAATCTCCACAGACTCATCTCCCAAATCGAACTATTAGGAAGCCAACCAACACCAAGGGGCATCGAAGAAAGAATATCAAAGTCCTCCTGACCAAGCAACAATATTCATGGATAAAAATGGATAAATGCTTCCTAGGAGGCCCTAGAATGACCTAGAGAAGGCTCTTGAAATGCAACAGGCATGAGGAATATCCTAGGAAGACCCTTTAGACCTAGAGAAACATGATCCCTACCCAAAAATCCTCAAGTTTAGAGCAAGGAGGGAGCAAGAAATTTGAAACGAGGGCCTCTCATCTAGAATGGGATGCCTCCCACTCCTTTTCTTGGACTTCAATTATTTATTAAAATAATATTACAATACTAAAAAGTTACAATTTTGTTCTTTCTACTACTTTGGATTTTATCCAAGTTATCTTTAAATATTTTTATATTTAGAAGCTTATATTGCTTCTCAATCCTATGAAAGCTATTATGCTTCTAAATATTTGGAAGCTTTGATTCTTCTTAATTATGTAGGAGCTTTTATGAACCTCAATCCTATGATGTCTTAGGTCACACCTAATAACAATATGATTCTTCTCTTTTTTAAAGAATCCAAAATCAATATCATGGTGACTATGAATGTCCCCTAACATCTAACTATCTTTTGAATTGGATCTCTCAATAAATTGAAGTTGAGTCCTAGTCTTCATTGGTTTTCTTGAACCAAGTGGAAAGACCCTAGCATCCAAATCAGGGCAACTATTATGTGTCCCCTCAATATCTACTCAATCAGACCTTAAAAATAGAGTTCAAGTCTTCTCTACTTTCAAAGTGGATATCCACACTAATATTATGGTGGCTCTAAAATATAACTCTATAAAAAATAAATAGAGTTAAGTGGTAGCTTTGATACCACTATTGGATTTTAAGCCTAACTATCTCAAAATATTATAGGTCCCAATAAAATTAAATCACAATATTATAGGTTGAAATATCAATAATAAAGAGTAGAATTATATATATGAGTAATCAAATATATATCCAAGCTAATATAATAATGAAATAACATTAAATTATAATATCAAATATGAATGTAAATGGCCAAAATTATTCATATACATGCATGAAGAATACTTACAATAAAATTGCTCAAAATAAGTACAATGTATACAATCTTTTCTTCTTAGTACATAATCAAGAGCTTTGTCTCCATGATATAGTTGTATAGGATGACTCTTCAAGTTCTTGATCTCTTACATGACCTTTGGATTCTCATATTACCACTTGTATGCAAGACTCTTGAATTTCTAATTACTTTACTTTTGTGACACTTGTGCACATCCTGCACATAGAGACTTACATATAGAGGAATGTAAATTTACTCACACAAAATATAGATAAAATAATGTAATATTCTTTAATAATGGGCTCCAAACACTTTTGTATGCAATAATTATGGCCTCTAGAAGATTTGGTTATATTAGCACTCAAATCAAGAAAAATATAAATGTCAAACCTTAGAAAAGTTTGTCAAATCAACTACTATGACATGTCACCAGTAGGTTGGTTGTTGTGTCTACAAATCACATTTTGACACTTGGTATGATATGCTTTGGAATATTAAACACAAATAGACAATATATATATATATATATATATATATATATATATATATATAATAATAATAATTTAAATGTGTTCTCAATCCAAGGGGCTCAAACTTGATACCCTTCACAAGACAACAAGTGATCTTACCACTATGCCATATGTGCGATTTGAGACTAAAAGTTAACTTCATTTATTTGAATAATATGTTTAGCCACAAAAATTAGCAAAAAAGGAGCATATATGCTTATGCCATGTCAAACTCAAGACATGCCACCTACAAGCCAGTGACCCAACTATTGTTCCATAAAATGGGTTGAGACCAAAGAGGACAACTTCCCCCCAAGGTACGTACACCATCTTGCTTAGGAGAAAATTGCACCTAGACCACATTGTAGGGATTTGAACCAAAAACCTTAAGGATACTAGAGTGTGACCTAAACACTGCATCAAAGGCAAAATATGATTAAAATGAGAATCATAGGTGACCTTGAATCATGCAAATTAGGATACCTTTTAAAAAACTCTTAGGATATGAATCAAGCTATGTTTTGAATATCTTTTTTTAATGTGTAACTTCAAAAGTGTGGCAATTTGATCATGTAATAAATTCCCAACAAGCAATAGAAATTTCCAAATAAATACTCCCTTGAATGTGAATAGAAGGAGAAGGACACCAAAGAAGACATCTAAAAAATAGGAAAGAGGGCATTGGGAGTCAAACCCCCTTCCACTCGACTCTAGGGTAGATGGCCTAATTGTATGTGTCATTTACACCAAAATATCATATATTTATTGGGATACACAAACAATAAATATTAGGCCACTCGTAAAAGTGTATGTCCATGTGAAAGATTCCATAATTTGAATTTTAGAAGTTTGAAAATTGAAAATTAAAAAAATTGATCCAAGTGATGGTCTTGATTGCTAGTGAAATAAATTCTCTTTCGTCAATGAGTGTTGTAACTTTGGATCTCAAATTAATACTATGTTTAAATTTGTAATAATCTCTAGAATCATTCCAAAACATGCATTCACCACAATATTATACCAAAATAAGAAAATATGATTAAAATATAGAAATAGTAAATGATGTAAAGGTAATGAAAGGAGATTACAAGAAGTATGAGATGGGTGCTCATGGGCAACCCAAAATATCACATTTTATTTATACTTATGATACAAATGGATCCTTATTGAAGGGTATTTATAGTGATACCAAATCCCCAATGAGAGGATAACCTTAGGTTGACATTAACTTAACCTTGAGATTAACCTTACAAAAGGTTATCCATAAAGGTGGATTAACCAATACCACTAAGGATGAAATATGAAATGGGTCCATAAGCTTACATGAGCATGTTCATAGGCTTATATAAATGAGGAATGTCTGTAGGATTACATAATCACATGCCCATATAATACATAAATTATGCTCATAAGAACCTTTATACACTTTTGGCCTTTGCCTAAACAAGACCAAATTACACAAATTTTAAAAAGATACTAAATGTAAATCATCAAGACATAAGAGTAAAAGCAACATATAATAAGTGAATGGTTTTTTCTATCCCTTGGGATGCTTATTACATGCACATGAAAAGCTCGATGTACTATCAACTTATAGAATAAAATATTTGTGGTCTTATATGCATGACTTGTCTAGTTTAAACTATGTTGAATCCTACCGAGATTTTCATAAATCAACAAGAGTTTTATGCATCTGTAGGGAAGTAAATATGTTACATTATGGAATTTACATAATTTTAAAGCAATATAAAATCATATACGAACCATCATGCAACAATATGAAACCATATATAAAATGCATTATTTATTCATTTGTACAAATTGAAAAAACGTGTGCAATATTTAATAGCATTATATTCAACTGATACCTCACATAAATTTCTAATGTAATTTTATAATAAAAAAAAAATTCTCCTATAATATCATAAATTTAATAGCAAAAGAAGAAAAAGAAACACATTTAAACTCTCTTCTATATTGTAATTACATTCTAAACAATTAAAATTTACAAATTATCTTATAGAATTCACCAATAATTCTAAGAAATAAAAATATTTATTTTTAAAACATATATTCCCTCTATGCAATTACAATAATTCCTTCATGAAATAAGGACTTGACCTCCCTACAACTCACGATTCTCAACCATACTATAGTTTAATATTTTTTGCTACTTTAAAATCAAGGGGGAAAACACCCACGTGTTGTAGGTGAATTGTAGAGGGTAGGGAAATCCTCCAAGGGAGGTCCCTGGTTCAAATATACACCCTACCAAACACACATTGGGTACCCAAAATCTAGTTGATTATGCTGGTGTGATCAGGGCCGGGTGTGACTCCCGGGTTATTTTGATGGTGTAGAACCCCCTAGTTGTGGTTTCTCATACCAAGGCATCCCCACAAGGGATTTTTCACTAAATTCAAAAAAAAAATCAAGGGGGAAAACTTAGATGCATACTAATCGAGGTTAGGATGCAATTGATCAATAGAATTCCACGTATTATTGATAGGATTGTACACAAAAAATAATACTTTACTCACTATAATTTTCTTGACACTTCTCAGACCCTCTCTAAGGCAATGATCATTGCAAGCATTCCTATCACGTTCCACTTTGGCATGATATTTAGAAGATAGACTATGTATTAATACATGATGATTTAATACTTATTTTTTATGCATTTCAATGATTATATGCATTTTTTGTTTTGATTATATGATATGAGGATATGGTAATACTGATGTTATACATGTTTGTAGGACTAGGTACTCTGGCGGGTGGGCGAGGAAGTTGACCATCGAGAACACAATATCGAAAAAGGGAACTGGTGTATAGTCTGGTGAGCAAAAAATGGTGTTTCTAAAAATAGTTATTTTACTTCCATTTAATTGTATCAATCAAGGAGTTCGTAAACTTGTTGAGTACCGGTGCAAAGTATATGTCTGTATTAAATTGGGAGATGAGTCCTATGTGTCACTTGGTTTTGTGGGGTGTGTTGTTCATGTAGTTTAAGTTCATTCAAACCAATAATAATTAAGTGCAGGAAAATAAACATTAACTGAAATTACAGGAGAAGTAGTTTAAAATATCATAATCAAACACATGACTGAAAGGAAATTGCAGGAAATTAAACATGCATAAATAAATAAAGCAAGAAAATTGCAGGAATTAAACACACTTGTAGAAATAAATAAATAAGGAAATTATAGGAATTTAACACACTTGCATAAATGAATGAAATAAGAAAATAAACAACATAAATAATGAAAGCAGGAACAGGGGAGAAATACTACTTGGAGTGGACTTAGTATCCTATAGATGTCTGCCCAGCTAATTCACACAGTCACTCTTTTAAACATGAAAATTAAAATAACACTCAAGAATTTTATTAAAATAATGCAGTACGAATTATTATTCAGGTTTGGGATCCTTTGCTTTAGGGGACACCTTCATTTTATACAAAATGTGGCCATCCCCTATTATAGAATTAGATTTTTCTATTTTAATCATTTCACGTGATTCACTATGGTTGTTCATGCACAGTTTTAATTGGTGTCTAATAAAAGAGTGGCTATGCTAAAATTAATCTTTTTAAGTTAAAAATAGTGCTCCCTAAGTTTGTACAATAATTTATTTCTAAACTTACACATGGTCTTCAAGTCAAATAGTCAACACACACTTTATTCTATCAATTATAAGCACTTATCGGCCTGTCACTAGAATACAAGAACCTTTTCGACCTGTCACTGGGATAAAGACACCGTATTTAGGCCCCTTCCACTTCTTTAAAAGTTATTATTTTTTTATCATTGAAATATAGACACACGTTCTATTGTTAGAAGATAGGCACCTTATGGCTTGTTGCTGGAAGTCAAGCACTTGTTTTATCACTAGAATTTAGGTGCCTTCCTATCACTGGAAGATAGGTGTATTCCTATCGCTGGAAAACAAACACCTTCTAGCCTATGGCTGGGATACAGATGTCATGCCTTGGCAAATTTAGATATTGCTTTCCAATACCGCTATCTCCATCAAGCCACACATCATTCCTTAAGTGCATTACACATGTTCCAATGTCAGGTCCATATGGGACCTCGACTAAAAGGTGTAAAATATTAATAAATTACTACATCTACACATATTTTCCACTAAAATACCAGTTAAATATAATACATCAATTTCTATTAAATGCATGCAAGAATTTCACAAAAATACATATCTAATGTTAATAATGTCGTACAAAACCCCATTAAAACATATATAAAAAATAGCAATTCTAGTGCTCATCATCCCTCCATACCTAATTATTGCCACATCCTCATGGAACCTATTGCTAATAATCCTCTATTTCAACAATAGCCTTCCAATAATCCCTATTCTAGCGCTTCCTTTCTTTGATTGTGGCCTTGTCCCATTATTTATCATGCTTGCACTTGCCACACTACTTGGGTTGGTTGGGACCTTCCTCTGGTGCTTTCTTACGCTGATTATGCCTTAGAGGCTGGTTGGGACCTTCTCCTATTTAGGGGTTCTTCTTACATTGATCCTGCCTACCTATGTTTTCTTCCACATGTAGTCTAGTGTATGTAGTTGCATCATTCTAAAATGTGAGTTCAACTTACTTCTAGTAGAAATGATCTGTAGGAAGTCATTTTGTAGTGATAAAATTTGGCATGTACCATGGTGGAAATCAAGATGTATCAAACACCTAGGCTTTTGGTAGTCATGCTATATTTGGGTCAAGCATTACCTCATATGTACCATTCTCTTCATTATATGGCGATAAATATTTAGGTGCTTTGACCAAAGATGACATAATTGACTCCTTGTCATATATTCCCATCTTCTAGAAATACTCTTGCATCTTCGACGGATGCCCATTCACAAAATCATACAGGTCCCAAAATTTATTTGGCCTGGTAGGGTGAATATTGACACCTGGCTCCTTGGCCATCTTCTTTCGAGCCTTTCATTCTTTCTTATCCTTCTTCAAGTTTTCCTTGAGCTCTTGGAACTGCTGTTGGTGGCCTGCAAAAGCTTTTATTGATGCAAACCAATTATCATCAGAGTTGGGGTCCTACTATGCCTTACTTCATTTTTGTGGTGGCCTCTTGGCCTTTGCCTTCAATCTCCTCTAAGGTGGCTACTTCACCTTAGATTTTGGTCATAATTTATTTGTAGTTCACGGGGCTTCGATATTAGCTATCGGTGTTGAGATACCAAGCACCACTTTTCTCCATGGAGAAGGTATTTATTAGACATATGATGAATCCACCTCCTACGTGCCCTATTATAGTGGTGTGCTACCGAGAGGCTCGACCTCACTGACCAGTTTATTGTGCCACTATTTAGGGATCAATTGATTCCTTTTATTGACCCACATAATCCTACTCCTTTAGCTCCTTAGTTGACTAGATAGTAGGGTCATGTTTAGGCAATTTGCCAACTATCTGAGCAACATCCTTATGTATCTTAGAATCCCTAACTGACTGGGTAGTCCTCAATTGGTCAACTATTAGTTGACTAATTGATTGGATAGTGTAGAGGTTTTGGATGACTTAGTAGCCTCACTATCCATAATTTCAATTATAGGGAATCCACTCTATGAAATAGGTCTCCCCTATTCTTGGAAAGCATATTCTACAGGGGCTTCTGATTGGTCCCCTGCTTCACAGACTTGGGCATTTGATGCCCTTCTAGCATTAGAATGGAACACCCTTGTAGATGCCACTTTCTCCTTCAAATCAACTGAAGATATTTCTATGTCCATTGTCCAATCGATCTGTACAACAACATCAACATGATCGGCTTTGGTATCCAACAATTACTACAATTATCAAACTATGTTCTCTAATTGTTGCACTATCTCCTACAAATACCATACGTTATTGTTAGCTTCTTTCTACTTTTTAGTGGCAACTCATCTAGACTCTTGAAATTTTTCTTGTTTGAATTTAAATTTCTTCTCCCATGTGGAGGCTTGCTCTTCCACAACATTCAATTTACCATGAAGGTCTTCCTTCGGAGCATCACAATAGGGTGCTTGACTAGTGGCCATGCCCTATAGCACTTGGGTGGCTAGTTCATCTTCTGTTAAGTTGTATTTATCATCTACTGATAAACTATAATTGAAAAAAAATTCTATTGTTGCACTACCCTTGGTCATTAGTTGTGACATTACCTAAAATAGGCTTGAGATAGCCTATTCTACCTTCTAGTTTGAGTGTTGGGAGACAGGCAATGACATTACCCGTGATGGGCTTAGTTCAACCTACTCTACCTCCCTTGTAGAATGGATATGTTGGGAGGTAGGTGATAAGACTACCTATGATGGGCTTGGTTCAGGTTGCTCAAACTCCCCTATAGTGTGGCTATTGTGGGAGATAGGCACTTCTATCGTGTCATCCTTTTCATTTTCCTATTACCCACTAACTTATTATGATGTAGAAATCACTTCTTCATCCTATTCATCTTCCTATCATCCACCAATCGAGTGTGATGTAGAAATTTCCTCTTCATATCCTACCAATGTAGCCCTTTGTGCCTTAGCATATCGAATTAGAGTTGAAATAAGCCTGTGATAGCCTAATGCGATCACTATGCCCACCTAGTATTTCTTGGATTTGTCCTTCAGGGCACACATTAGATAGTAGGGGACATTAATGTGATCCCTATGTAGTAAGGGATTGATAAACTATAGATGGTTAGCATTCAACCATGAGTATTTTCTAATGCAAGTAAAAAACCTTACCACTTGCTCGAATACTTGCCTCCACAATTCATGGATATACTATTTTTGTAATCCAAACCATGTCAACTACATACTAGGTTGCCCAAAAAATATCTATGTGTAATGTCCCACATTGTCATCTTTGTATGTCTAGTCTCTGGTGTAGGGGAGACCTATAACCTCTGCAAAGTATTTCTCTATGACTGGTATGACTGGTACCTGCATACTTATGACACCATCATCCATTTCGATTGTAAATTCTTGCATATCTACTAAATCCTAATCTTGGTTGACCAGGCAGTAGTAATCTATCCACCCGATAGTCGCAAACCGGTCTTGGACGAACCCAATTATACCCGAGATATCCCAGGGCTCATATTTCTTTAATGCATGATTTCTTGAAGGGCCTCCCATGGCATCTTCTACTCTATTTTTTTGGATTTCTTTGGTTGTAAATAGGCAATTTTAGTTATTTTAAACATACCAAAGCATGCGACTATATCTATGCATACAGAGCACCTATCATCCCCTAATCAAGAGTAATTATGGAATCTGTATAATAAATTCTTAATTTTTGTGCCAAATTTAGGTGGATACAGTCATAACCTCATCCCTTAATCTTGATTGGGCCACATTGAAGTTGATATATTTAGGAGTTGCATGATTGGAGAATAGTTTCATGGGGCATGTGTTGGCACATTACATAGAAATGTCTTTTTATGATAATTATGCAAACATGTAATAGAAAAATCAGTAAATACCTTGGTATTTTTTTGTGAATCATGATACATAAATTCCTGGTTGTGCAACTGGATTTGATTGAAGCATGACGACAGTTAACCAAGGTAAATCAATGGCATGCATTTTCCCATGCATGGTGATTTTATTATTGGGTATTGCATTTTTTCATTAGTCTCAAGGTCTTGTGAGAAAAATTAAAAAACATGATTATTTTATTTTACCATGGGCTGACACACATACCACTTGGAAACCATTTTATTCATGTCTTAGGAGTATGCATGTATTCCCAATGAGAAGATGTGGACTCTACAAATCAAATATAAGGAAGCAAATAGATTATGTCATCAAAAAAATAGGCATACTCTGGTCCATGCAAAGGTTGAATTTATTGGCTCCTCGTTGGATATAGGCACTGCTACTGGAATATAAGTACCCATTGCTTCTAGAATATAGGCAACATCTTTATTTCAGGATATAGGTGCCTCTCTTGGTATTTTATGGATATAGGCACCCTATGTTGGGAATACAAACACCTTTTCTTTGTTCTTCTGGATACAGGCACTTGTTGGCTTTGGAATACAAGTGCCTCTTCTATGTTTTGGATATAGGTGCTTGTTGTGTGTTTGAAGATAGGTGGATTATACGGAATATAGTTTACCTCTCGATTTTGCAGATATAGGTACCTTATATAGTTTGGAATATAGGTACCTTATTTGTGTTGAAGTCATGCGCCTTTTGGCTTTAAAATACAAACGCACAAAAAATATTATTATTAATTTATTTTATAATTTTTATTTTTATTTTGGCATCGCCGGTTTATTTTGACCCAAATATAGGTGTGTTATTTTTGGTAGGAAATAGACACTTGTACACAAGTCTAGTCATTAGATTACGTGTGTCCAATGAAATGTTGGCACTCTCTCCACACTTTTACACTTCTCTTGGTTAAATATGACGTGTGTCTAATAGAATTTTGGCACTATCTCCACACTACTACACTTCTTGAAAAGAGAAAATATGGGACAATGTAGTTCATGCCTGATAGGTCTAATTTGACCTAGTTGCCTATAGATTGCATCCAAATCCACGTGTCTTGCAAAAAAATAAACACACAAAAAAGTAAAATAAAAAATATGGATCATGGTGTCATGCTTGATAGGCCTAGTTGTCCAGATGCTTATAGATTGCATCTAATGTCACGTAACATTGCAAAACCAAAAAAATAAAAGAAAGAAAAACCTATGCTAATTTTAGAAAAATATTAATAATACTAATATTTTTTTCGAGAACACAAGCATTCGTCAAACTGCTAAAATCAAATTAATTTCACTAAAATGGGGTCTCCCCCATGCCTGCTTCTGATTTGATTGCGTGGATTAGAGGTGCATGATACGACCATAAGTGGTGACCATTGACTATCAGCATGATACCACTACCATCAATGGTTCTGATGTGGACAACATCATTGTTGATTATCTCAACCACTTCATATGGACCCATCCACCTCTACATGATATTTCCCTTGCACTCCTGGAACCGAGAATCATAAAGTAGTGCCCAATCACTTTTCTTAAATTATTTTTTCCATATGTAGTGGTCATGCCACATGGCCCTCTACTTCTGCATGATTTATGTGCATTGTAGTGCATATTATCGATATTCATCCAACTGGTTTAGTTGGCGAATATGTTCCTTTTGCACAACGTCTAATTTTAAGTTCAACTTCGTTGCAATCGTAGAGTTTTAATTTCAAACTCGATTGACATCATGGTATTTTTTCCATACACCAATTGAAATGGTGTAAAACCCGTAGTGGTTTTCTAGGTAGTGCAATACACCCATACTACTTTTGATAGGTGATTTGCCTAGTCCTTCTTGTGTTGTTGCACTGTTTTGGTGAGAATGTTCTCCAAATCCTGATTTGTAACCTCCACCTACCCATTTTCTTACGTATGATAGGGGTGGTTTTATTGTGTCATATCTGATACTACATCAACTCTTGTATCAACTTTGAGGTGAATTGGACCCCCTAGTCAATGGTAATTTTCCTAAGAACACCAAATCTGGTGAAGATGCATTCGTACAGGAAGTTTGCTATACTTTGCTCCTTTGCATTTCGTAGTGCCTATACTTCAACCCATTTAGTCACATAGTTAGTACAAACTAAGATATACCTTTTTATGCTTGGCTATGGATTGATTGGCCCAGCGAAATCCATTTTCCATTTATTGAATGGTTCAATATGCACATGGGGTTGAAGTGGCATCTCATCTCATAGAGTTTGTCTACCCATTATTTGATATTGATCACACTAGCTAACATATTTGATTGCATATTTAAATAAAGAGGGCCAGTAATAACCAACCTATAAAATTTTAAATGCAATTCTCTTCCCTGCAAAATATCCACCACATGGTTCATCATGACAAGCCTTTAGAATTTTTGTGGTTTTATTTTCTACAACACACCTACGCATGATTTGATTGATCTTGGTTTTAAATAGCCAACTATCAATCCATGAAAAGGTTGCATTCTTCTCAATCAAAGTTTGAGCTTCTTGGGGTGAGTGCAGGAGATATTTTATCAATGGCTAAGTAATTAGCCATATCTATGTACCATGGTATTTATTCATCCAGAGCAAAGATGCTCATCCAAAAATCAATCTTCAACGGTGGTGTGGTCATGAGAGATTAACCTAGAGAGAAAATCTGCAACAACATTATCCCTATCGGGTTTGTCAACAATGGTTACATCAAATTCCTACAAAAGTAAAAGCCATATGATAATTCTACCACCCTTTATATTTTTATTCATCATATATCTAATGGTTGTATGATCTATGTGCACAAATATTTTATAACCTATGATATAGTGGTAAAATTTATTGATAGCATGAACTACTACAAGTAACTCTTTATCCATGATAGTATAGTTGAACTCAACACCCATAAGATGTTTACTGACATAATAGATGGCATAAAACTCATATCCATCCTTCTATCCTAGTGCTTCCCCAATAGCATTGTTGGATGCATCAACGTAAATATGAAAGGGGGGTTCCAATTTGGACCTCTTAGCATAGGAGCCATTTTCAATTTTTCCTTTAAAATCTAGAATGCTTGCTCACACTCACTAGTCCAAACAAACTCAATATTTTTGGTCAATAGTGTATGCAGTGGTTTGGTAATTTTGCTAAAATCTTGGATAAACTACCTATAATATCCAATAGAGCCTAGAAAACTATGGACATCTCTCTATGTTTGGGAAGTAGGTAGATTTTTATTTACTTCAATTTTTTGTTTGTCTACCTTGATACCTTTAGCAGAGATATGGTGTCATAATACTATCCCTTATTCGTTAACATAAAATATTTTTCATTACTAAGGGATAGGTTTATTTCCTAACAACGTTGGAGTAATTTCTCCATATTAGTTGTAGCTTCTTCAAAAGTTTCACTGTAAATGGTGAAATCATCCATATATACTTCTATAGTCTCACCAACCATATCTAAAAATATGGTAAACACCACCCGTTGGAATGTGGCAAGTGTGTTACATAACCCAAATGGTAAGACTCGATAAGCAAAAGTACCCCATGGATAGGTAAAAGTGGTTTTGTCCTGGTCTTCATACCCTATTTGAATTTGATTATATCCACTAAACCCATCAAGGAACGAAAAATATTTTCATCCTGTCAAGGTGTTGAAGACTTGGTCAATGAATGGTAGGGAGAAATGGTCTTTCCTAGTGGCTTTATTTAACATTATATAGTCCACACAAATCTAACACTTACCATTTTTCTTGGGAACTACCACTAAAGGTAATACCCATTGACTATATAAGATAGGATAAATAAATCTAGGTGATAAAAGTTTTTGTAATTCAACTTTGACTATTTCTTTTATTTTTGTATTCATCCTCCTTTGAGGTTGTCTTACCGATCTTACATTATCTTCCAAATAAATTTTGTGTGTGCAAACTTTAGGTGCAATCCCCCTCATGTCTTTGTAGTCCCACACAAAAGCAGTTTGATGTTTGACTAGTATTTTTTCAACTTGTCATCTTGAACAGTTGGAAATGTATGGTCAATGTTCAAAATTCTACCGTGTGCTACCTCTATCTGCTTGACATGATTTTCCTTGTTGCTTACAAGTGGAAATTCTACATGAGGATGTGAGGATTCTCCTTGGAAAAAGTGTGTAATGACTTGATCTTCATCGATGTCATCCTCTACTTCATCTAGGGAAATTATTTGTTGAAGCATTGGCAAGGCATCAATATTTAAGACTTCACAATTTGGTTCTCCCAACATATCAATAGACTATGTAGGCAGATAAATGACTAAGTTTTTGATATTATATCCATTCAATATTGTCATTTTGTACTATTCTACAACTTATATAAGCATCAACTATGGCCAACCAAGGATGGCCTAATATAAGTGGATAACCACCCAATCCATATTTAGATTGCAAGACTAGAAAATATGTTGAATACTCCCATGCACCTACTGTTACAATCACATCTTTCACCATTTCCTTCAAGATTACTATAGATCGATCAACCAATTGTAGAACTATTTTTCTTGACATCACATTTATGAGTTGTAGTTTTTGCATGGTTTCTTGGGAGATGACATTCATAGCAACTCCTAGATCTACTAATGTGTTGGGTAATTGTAAGCCTACAATTTAAAATATTAACGTTGGGCTTTCTAGATTAGAGTACTTGGGGTGGTAGGTGTTTCCTAACATTAAATCAGCCAAGTCACCTACCACATTAATTGCTTTTGATGGTTTTATTATTGGTTTATTTAGATATAACTCTCTAATGACCTTTGTATAGATTGGAACATCTCTTATGTCCTAATAAAGGGGAATTGTGACTGTCAGGTTTTTCAACCCTTTCATGATGTCAAATTTTGACTATTTGAATTTTTGGTTTCTTAGAATCTCTTCAGGAAGGGTGGAACCCCTTCATTTTTGTGTTTTTTAGTAGTTACATTTTCTTCCACCTCCTCTACTGAAGGTTCTTTCTCTTATACCTCTACTTCTACATCCTCGTCCTTCACTACTTGAGGATTTGGCTATACTCCTCATTACCTACCTGATTTAAGCTGTACAAGATTACAATTTACTCTAATATTATATATGGGAAACATCTATGTGTCTACCTGATAGATGAGTTGATTTATATTATTGTTTGGATTTCAAATTAGTTGTGCAGGTAGCTAATTTGGCCTAAAAGTAGGAGGTTTCGACAAACTAGGATACAGTGGGGCTTGAGTTATGGTTTGTGGAGATGAAGTCCACACATTGTAATTCCACCACTGTGAGATAGTTTGCTGGTATGACATCCATGGATAAAGGGTGTAAGAAGTAGATCCTTGGGTGGCATTCATCTAAGGTGCTTGACACCACCATCCCATGTTGGGTGGTTGAGTTTGTCCTTGGTTCATAAAATTGGATCCCCCATAGGGTGGTCCTCCTCATGGCATACCATTTCTCATAGAAAACTATTGCAAATTTCTCCTATTACCCATAAATAAGTTTTTGCTACTTTAGGTTCTTCTTTTATGTTTGTTATTTGGGGGCACAACCTCGTTTTGTGATCCTTTTGACAAATGACACACACTCTCACTTTATTTTTCAAACACTTTGTTGGATCCTCAAAATCCAACTTGAGTTTATCCCAAATTTTTAAAATTTTGGTGCCCTATGAGTTTTTTCAAAATCTAGAAAAAATCCCGTAGTCGGTCTCCTTTTTAATAAATTTTCGGGTCCTTAGGTCTTTTCCAGTCCTATCTCATCTTTCTGAGAACATTTTTGAGAAATTTCATGTTGCCAAAGTCGGGTCGTCATTTTGGTCTCATGTCGGCCTTTTTGGACCTTAATAAAATTTAATTAATTATTTTTGATCTCCAAAGATCTTAAATATTTAATTAAATGTTTTTCTTTTTAATAAATTTTGATTATATATTTAATTACGTATTTAATTAAATTATATATATAATAATAATGTTATATTTTATTATAATTAATAATAGTTAATATATATGTGTCTAAAAAATATATTTATATATGTGTATATAATTAAATTAATTAATATGAAAGTCAAAGAATTATTAAAAAATTAAAAAAAAATTAAAAAGCTGGGGGGTCCTTTTTCCTCATCTCATTCCCCCTATATTTTCATTTTAATTAAATATAAATCCCCATGTGAATAAATTTTCACGTAATCATGAAAACAAAACCTTTAGTATAAAAAAAACAAAAAGATCACACAAAAAAACAAAAAAATTAGTGGTGCACGTGAAGTGCTTGAAATCTAATGGCGTACACAACGAGAGGGGCAACAATAAAAAAAAGAGAAAAATCAATGACACGCATTCACCTGAGGAGGTATATCCAATGACACACATTCTTATGGAAATAAAAAAAATCCAACTACATGCACTTGCTGGGAGAAAATCCAACGGTAAGCATGGGTTGGCAAAATAAAATTAAAAAAGTCAACTATTGATCTGATGGTACGCATATGATAGATCACGTGCATGAAAATTGAGGCGGTCAAATTATAGTGGATCAAGGTTCCTTGTGAGAGAACGCAATCCAAAGACATGCATCAAGAGTCTTCAGGTGCCCTAATCAGAAGGTGCCACATGGCAGCACATGAGCAATAAACTAAATATGTCTTTTGAGATGTTTTTGTTAAGGATTATAAATTTTAATAATAACCTTGGGGCATGCTACTAGCTTTAGCAACAATAGTAGTTTTTGCTGAATCCTCTAAGTGCTGCTAGACCGACGACGATGGTATGAAACCCAAGCAACCGGTTGTCTTCATCTCACACCGGGTCAAAAATAACAAGATGAATAGGCTATTGAGAGCAGTCCCTGTGGTTTGAACCCTGCGCTTTCTAGTTACTAAAAATAGTAGCTATAACGAACTCCCGACAAACGTGGAGTGAAGGGGGTTTAATGTTAATAATAATTAAATAAGTAATAAAAAATGACATGCGGGCCATTTTTACATGGCCCACGGGGCCATCTTTGTTTAAAAATTCAAAGCCCCCCACATTCATGTGAGGGGGCTTTTAAAATTTCAAAAAAGCCCATGGCCATTTAAAATTGAAAAAGCTTTAAAATTAAAAAAAAGGGCCCATGGCCATTTAATTAAAAAGAAAAAAGAAAAAGCTTTAAAATTAAAAAAAGGAAAAAAAAAAGAAAAAGCTTTAAAATTAAAAAAAGAAAAATAAAGAAAATGGTATTTTAAAATTAAAAAAAAAGCAAAGACAATATTAAAAAGTGATAAAAAATTGAATAAAATATTAACGATCTATAATAATAATATTATAGATCGTTAATATTTTATTCCTGTTTTTGTCGAAAGAACTCATTCCTATTTTTGGCGATGCCAGGCTTCATAGCCACCCAAAAATTGGATCTGATCACAACCCTATAATTATGGATTGTTCCCGACCCCAGAAAACCTTTAAAACCCCTTTCAGGTTTGAAAAGATGTGGCTCACTCATCCAGATTTAGGTCGATGTATTCGACAATGGTGGCAGCAAAACCTTTGTCCAAACCCTCTCTCGAATCTGTTCCTCAAACTCAAAGCAGTCAAACTCAAGCTAAAATGCTGGAACAGGGAGGTTTTCGGCAACCTCTTTAGTGAAAAAAAGCTTCGCTGGATGAGCTCAAAAGGGTGGAAAATCTGATTCAGGGAGGGGATCAGAGGGTTGAAACTTTCATGGAAGAAAAATGCCTCCTTTCAAACCTTCACAATGTTTTGGCTAAGGAAGAGTCCTACTGGAGGCAAAAATCCAGAAGCCTCTGGCTCAAAGAAGGAGACACCAACACAAAGTTTTTCCATGCTTCCACCTTGCACCACAGAGGTTCAAATAAAATCTCTGAGTTGACCAAGGCTGATGGTACCATTGTCTCTGATATCCATGCCATCAGACAGGAAGCTGTGCACCACTTCCAGGAAATCTTAGGTCCAAGTGTTGACTGCCACCCCCGCTCAGCAAGTTCTCTGCTTCAGAACATTCCAATGATGGTGTCTAACGATGATAATGAGAAATTGCTCCAATCCTACACTCGAAGAGGAGATCAAAGATGCTCTGTTTGCAATGGAACCTGACAAGGCCCCTGGACCTGATGGCTTTCCACCCCGGTTTTTTCAACACTTTTGGGATATTGTGGGCCCTGATGTTGTTGTTGCGGTTAAATTCTTCCAGAGAGCCAAAAAGATGCCGAGAGAAGCCAATTCCACCTTCATTGTTTTAATTCCCAAGTCTAATGATCGTGCTTCCCTCTCCGACTTCAGACCTATAAGTCTCTCGTAGTGTCATCTACAAACTTATCACCAAAGTTATGGCAAACAGGTCGAAAGACATCCTTCCCTCCATCATCGACCAGTGCCAAGGCAGCTCGATCAAAGGCAGATTCATTGCTGATGGAGTGATAACCGTCCACGAGTTGGCTCATTCGGCATCTAAAAACAAAAAACCCAGTATGTTCCTTAAGCTTGACATGAACAAGGCTTTTGATCGGGTTTCATGGAAATTCCTGTTCGAGGTCCTTGAGAAGTTTGGGTTTCACAAAGAATGGGTTAAGATGGTTCAAGAATGTATCTCTACTGCTTGGTTCTCTGTTCTTATCAATGGTTCACCTGCTGGCTTTTTTCCAAGTTTTAAAGGCATTCGCCAAGGGGACCCTCTGTCACCCTTCCTCTTCATCATTTTGGCCGAAACCCTTGGAAGAACCCTTACTGCTGCTTGCAACAGTGGACTCATCTCTGGGATCAAACCAGCCTCAACAACCAATGCCATTTCCCATCAACAGTTTGTGGATGATACTATTCTTTCCTCTCATGCTTCTGTCCCCGAAGCAAAAATCATTAAGAGCATCCTTGACTCTTATGAAGAGGCGGCTGGCCAAAAAGTCAATTACCGCAAAAGCAAGCTATACTTCCTCAATACTCCCATCCACAGGCAAAACAGGATTGCTGAGATCCTTGGGTGTATCATTGGGAGCCTTCCAACTACTTATCTCGGATTACCGCTTTTCCATGGCAAATCGGTCTCGGCTATGTGGAACCCTATTCTAGATCGTCTCAACAAGAAACTTGCAGGCTGGAAAAGTTCATTGCTCAGTCAGGCAGCCAAAGCCACTCTGGTCCAGGCTTGCCTGCAAAGTATTCCTATTTTTTTCTTATCTATCTTCAAAGCTCCAGCTTCCATCTGCCAAAGAATTGAGCAAATTCAACGTAGATTCCTTTGGGCGGGAAACGAAAACAAGAACAAATTTTCCCTTGTTGCCTGGGACAAGGTTTGTTCCAAGAAAAAGGATGGAGGTCTCGGCTTCAGGGACATCAAGCGGATGAACATGGCTCTCATTGCCAAGCAGTCCTGGAGACTTACCATCAACGAAAAAGCCACCTGGATTGACATCATCAAAGCTAAGTACCTTCATCAGGTTCCCTTTCTTGGAGAGCACAACCTTCCTAGCGGATCTCATTTCTGGAATGGTGTCACTAAAACAAGGAAGATCATCATGGAAGGCTTAAGGTGGTGTCTTGGAAATGGATTGACCATTCATTTCTCGGGATGACCCTTGGATCCGTGACAAACCTCTCAGCCAAGATCCTCATCTTGTTGTGCTCAAGACGGTGACCGAAGCCACCTTTGGAGATAAGGTGTGTCATTTCATTAACCCAGGTATTACAAGACCCGAATGGAAACACCTGGATCTGAATGGGCCTAGACATATCACCGAGGTGCTTAGGCGGTTACAAAACTTACTGAGGAGCTGCATAATCCCCAGCTCTCACAAAGAAGACTCCATGGTTTGGAACCTTGAAGATTCAGGGCATTTTACTGTTAAATCTGCCTACTACAGCCAAGAAGCTCCCAGTGATGGCCGTGACTTATCTAATCTGGTCTGGGTTCCCAAGATCATTCCCAAGGTCAAATTCTTCTACTGGTTGGCCATCCAAAATAGAATCCTCACCACTGACAATTTGATAACCAGAGGGCTTCTCATCCCCAATTGGTGCATCCTGTGTAAAAATGCTTGTGAGTCTACTGCGCATGTTTTTCTGGAATGTCCCTTCTCCCTTGCAGTGCTCAACCAGGTTTTCAACACTTTTGCCATCTCCGTAGCCCTCCCTCATTCCATTCCCCTCCTTTTTCAACAATGGCCCCGACCTTTCAAGAGCAGTCAACTCAAATTCATGTGGCAAGCTTGCCTTCACATTTTCCTATGGCAGATTTGGCTCGAGAGAAATGCCAAAATTTTCAAAAACCTTGCCACGGATAAGAAGATTGTTGTTGCCAAAATCTTGGCCCTTGCTGCGGAGAATGCCTCTCTTGTCTCATCGTCCAAACCCCCCCTCCTGGCCTTGAATTGGATCTAACAAATCATTTCAATCTTTTCAATTTTTTTGCAACACCTCGTACTTCTGTTGACAGGTCTGTAATCAAGTGGGTCTTACCTCCTTCTGGGTGGCACAAGCTTAACTTCGATGGCACGGCCAAAGGCAACCCTGGAGCGGCTGGCGGAGGTGGAATTCTCAGAAATCATAGAGGAGAAATAATTTTGGCCTTTGCTCAGAACTTAGGAATTCAGTCTAACAATATGGCCGAGGCTCGGGCCTTGCTCCAAAGCTTGATTCTCTTGGAAGGCTTGACTATCAATAAACTCATCATAGAAGGAGACTCATTGCATTGCATCAACTGGCTCAAAGGAACCTCTCGTGCCTCCCCTGGGCCCTTGTTTCCATCTTCGAAGAATGCAAGGCACTAATTGGCTTTTACCCAGAATTAATCATTCAACATCAATACCGGGAAGGAAACAAAGCTGCGGACTGGCTTGCTAACAAGGGAGTTGACGCAACAGACATTCAGGTTTGGAGAGATTCCTTCCCAATCGGCCTAAGGGACGCTTCTTCAAGTTCCAATGTTTGCACAATGTGAGTGGGTTACTGGGCTCCGGGTTTTTCCCCTTTGGCTGCGTTTTGGCATCTTGGAGCGTTTTCGCGTCACTTTTCACAGTTGGTTGCAAAATCTCAGCTTGTCGCGTTATCGCGACATTTTTCTGCTCGGATATCGCGACCTTTTTCTCTCCAACGACGGTCTTCCATTTTGTCGCGATATCGCGACATTTTTTCTCTCCAACGTGCGGTCTTCCATCTTGTCGTGATATCGCGACACTTTTTCTCTCCGGGTGCTTTTTTGCAAACTTGTCGCGATATCGCGACACTTTTGGCCTTCAGGCGCTTTCTTGCTTCATGTCGCGATATCGCGACATTTTTTCTCTCCAACGGCGGTCTTCCTTTTTGTCGCGATATCGCGACATTTTTTCTCTCTCCAACGGCGGTCTTCCATTCTGTCGCGATATCGCGACATTTTTTCTCTCCAACGGCGGTCTTCCATTTTGTCGCGATATCGCGACATTTTTCTCTCTCCAACGGTGGTCTTCCATTCTGTCGCGATATCGCGACATTTTTTCCCTCCAACGGCGGTCTTCCATTTTGTCGCGATATCGCGACATTTTTTCTCTCCAACGGCGGTCTTCCTTTTTGTCGCGATATCGCGACATTTTTTCTCTCCAACGGCGGTCTTCCTTTTTGTCGCGATATCGTGACATTTTTTCTCTCCAACGGCGGTCTTCCTTCTTGTCGCGATATCGCGACACTTTTCCTCCTTGGCTGCGGATTTCCAGATTGTCACGATTTCGTGGCACTTTTTGTCTTCGGCTGCGGTCCTCCAGATTGTCGCGATTTCGCGACACTTTTTCGTCTTGGCAGCGGTCTTCCAATTTGTCGCGATATCGCGACAATTTTCCTCTTCGACAGCGGTCTTCCTTCTTGTCGCGATTTCACGACACATTTTCTTCTTGGCAGCAGGCTTCCACTTTCGTCGCGATTTCGTGACTCATTTTCTATTTCGGCTGCGGTCTTCATTCTTGTCGCGATTTCGTGACACCCTTTCTCTTCGGCAGCGTTCTTACTTCTTGTAGCGATTTCGCGACTCCTTTTTTGCCCGGGCACGGTCTTCTTTCATGTCATGATTTCGCGACTCTTCTTCTCGTCCGGCTCCAACCTAGCAACTTGTCGCGATATCGCGACACTTTGCAACATGTCGCGATATCGCGACTTCTTCCCTTCTTCGGCTCCGATGGCGCTTCTTGTCACGATTTCGTGACTTCCTTTCTTCTATTGGCATCAACGGCGCAACTTGTCGCGATTTCGCGACATCACCATTTTGGTCGCGATTTCGTGACACCTTCCCTAGTGTGGAGGTTTGCCAGCTCTCTATTCCTTTCTTCTTGGACCACCTCGGTCGATATGGATTTCTTGTAATCTCTCTTGTACAAGGTTCAGGGACCTTTCAACACCCTTTCTACCAATCAAAAAAAAATATTATTATTATTACCATGGCATGGGCAAGTGTGTGAGGGAGTGGGTGTGTGGTGGCTTTGTGTTAAATTTTCTATTGATAAGTATAGCTCTCGGATTTATGAGGGTTCATGGTTGGGAGGAGACTGCTCAACCCTGTGCGTTGGTCATAGAGGTTTCTCACAATAATAATAATCATAATAATTTATTATTATTAATAATAATGGTTTTATTATTATTATTAAACAAATTGAAATCAAAGTTGTAATTGTTTATATTGGCTAAGGTTGGTTGTATAAAATAAATAAATAAATAAAAATAAAAAGAAAGAGAAAGGAATTGAAAATCAATTAATCTGTTGAAGTCATTTTTTGGCCAAATTTTAGAGAAATTGTAACAAGCAATTATGAAGGTATTTTTGATCAGTTGAGACCACTACCAGGCCATGAACGAGAACCATTAAATGCAAGCAATATGGTAGATCAAATCTAGAGGCAGTTACAGTTTTTATGGGCCATCACCCATTTTTAAATAATAGTTGCAATTATGAGCCATCATCATTGAAGCAATTGCAATTTTGGCAATTATGGGCCATCATCGAGCTTTGAATGAGAACCAATCTACAGGCTATATGAGAGAGTGGTTGCAACAGTATAAAGGATCAAGTTTTTGTGTAGTAATTCTACAAGAGGTATACCAGAGTGCCCATCCTTGTCAGTTGTATTTTTCTTTTGTGTCTTGTCTAGTCACCCCATTTTCTTCCCTATCACTATGTAGGTGTTTGCTGAGGAGGTGCCCAGTTAACTGAGATCATTTCTAGTGGTTGAGGTCGAAAGCTAGGAGGCTCTTTGTTACATCATTTGAACGAAGAGTTATAGTTCTCTATTACATCATTTGAATGGAGAACTTGTTTGTACTTGCTTAGTGAGATCTGGTTACACTGATCAGACTCCATTGTAATGATCTATTGATTAATATTATCCTGCTTCCTCCTTTTAGCAATTTCATGTGTAGTTTTGCTTGTTGTCCCATTTATATATTACATCATTTGAATGTGTAAATGGCATCTTCTTTCATTAGTATGTTTAATCATTTCTATTACATTATTTGAATGGATGTGATTGGCTCAATTTTATCTCCTCCCCTTCTTTCTTCATCATATTTTAAGTCTAGCTACAATTACCCAATGGATAAGGCATCGGTCTATAGCTTGAAGCATTAGCTGGGAGTTACTTCAAAGCTTGGTCATTTTTTATATTGTAGTTGTATTTCATTTTTGTTAATCTGGATGAGCATGAGCATATAAGAAATATTATAGGCTCACCTCCAAGGTTTCCTTACCTTACTCGGTCTGTCTAGAGTCTTTGTGATAATATTTTCTTGAGTTAAAGAGGTGGATCCACTAGAGTCCATAATGTTGATTGTGAACCAATGATTTTCTTATGGCATGACAACCCAAATTCTTAAGGACATAAAAAATCACCACAATAATTTTTGGCACCATTTCTAGGGAGGATTCTAGAACTTTTTTTTGGTAGTAATCAACCAACAGTTTTTGTGGCTTAGTATTATTGTGTATTTTGTATTTCTTAGTCTCTCCTAGAGTGAAATTTGTGAGAGTTGAGTGAATATCAGGCTGAGCAATCTTAGCCCAAGTATTATTGAAGATCTTGCTCTTTCTTTGCACATCTGTGTTGGTAACACTGAATGAACTCAAAAATTTAAAAATAAAAGGAGTTAGATCTAGCATCTACAAGAAGAAGTGGCAAAGAAGTGCTTGTTAGAGTGCCAAATCCTGAGGTATTCTTCAAGTCTCATAGAAAATATTCAATTCCAATTTATGTTTCTAGCCCAAATCTTGGTTTAAATTAGTCTTCTCCTATTGTAAACCAAGTACCTATAGTGAATCAAGTTGTAGTGAGTATGGCAGCTCCTAATGTAAATCAAAATGTCAATCAAAATGCCAATGCTAATGTTAATCAGTGGAGGACCAATAGATATAGAGCTTTTGTTTTACCTACAAATCTGAATCCTCTCCCTGGTAAAGCTCATAAGTACTTGCCTAAATTCCAAGGAAACAATGTTATCATCGGTGAAGATCATATTAGAGATTTTTTATATGCCATGGATAGTCTTGAGGTGGATGATGAAGATGTTGTCCTTAGATTATTCTTTCAAACTTTAGAGAAGGATGCTCGAGAATGGTTTAACAACCTTGGAGCTGGTACTATCAATAATTTTCAAGAGCTAGAGAACACTTTCCTTAGGAAATATGGAGAGAGGAAGAATGAACAATCCTTGCTGATAGAGTTGGCTACCATGAAGAAGAAGGAAAATGAATCAGTGGAATATTTCAATAGAAGATTCTTTAAGACCAAAAATAAGATTCCAGTAGCATTAAGGCCAAATGATGATCAGTCCATTTGTTTCTACAAAAATGCTTTCCTTGGAGATTTTAGTTATGAGCTAAGGCAGCAAGCAACAGCCAACATTGATATATGTATGGAAAGAGCTATTGAAATAGAGAGACATATGATTGATAGTGGTAAGATGAAAGCATACTCTTTAGAGCCCAATCAACCTGAAAGAAAGCCTAAGAAGGTTGAGTTCTCTATCCCTAAGAAAATAGATCAAGATCCTATGAACAAAATAGCTAATCAATTGAGTGAGATGTTTACTACTTTGAATAACAGGTTGGCTAGACTTGAAAAAGGTAAGGACAACATTGCAAAAACTTCACAGGGTAATAATAGACAACAAGAAGATAACAAGCCTCCTTTTAGGAGGAATTTCAATAGAAACTAGAATAACAATGGAAATGAAGAGGGAAACAAGAATCAGAATGGAAATTGGAAAAAGAAAGAAGTAGAGAGAGATCTAGATTCTATTCCAAATCCCATGCCATCAAATAATATAGCATCAGATCATCCCTTTTATTGCTCTACTTATGATGCACCACATAACCCTATTGATTGTGGCATTTATCTAAGTATGCATTCTAATGTTGATTTAAATGTTGAATCTGAAGATGAAGATATTAGAATTAATGTATGTTGGACTCAGGAGGATGAAACCAGAGAACAGGAATTTGAAAGGGACATGGACATATGTGCCAGTAATCTTGAGCAAAGAGCCTTAGTCTTTGGAGAGGCATCAACCTCAAGTGAGCCTCCTAATACCAGATTTGATAGAATGAAGCAAGGGAAGCTTATACCTACAATAGAAGAGGTTGAGTCTTTAGAAAGAATACATGCTATCAATATCAGGAATAGAATAGTGGAGGACAAAGTTGATGAAGGGCCTGCACAAAAGGAGAAAGCTACAAGAGTGATTTCATAGAAAAAGGTAAATCAGATGAAGCTGCAAATGATTCTTGAAGAGCCTGATGTAGAAGAAATTATCCAAAAGTAGAAAAATGACTTGGCTAATCAGAAAACTAGAAAAGGAATTGATGATAAGAAATATCAGTTTGATCTAGGTATAGAGGTTGCCAAGTAGAAGGTCAACATCACTTTTGGAGAATTAATGACTATTCCAAAGTATCGGTATCAGGTATGTAAAGCCTTCAAATTAATTGATCAATCAGGAGGAAAGCCTCAAAACCCCATAGGCCTTGTGAATAATGCAGTTAGAGCCCCATATTTAGTTAAGCCATTTTACATCTCACTAAGGTATACATCAGGCTATGGGGACCAATATGTTATTCATAACTGCATGCTTGATAGTGGTGCTTCCATGAATGTAATGTCAAAACAAGTAGTTGATCAATTAGGCTTGATTTATCAAAAAGAGCACCCTCCTATTTCTATCATGGATAACAGGAGAGTACCTTGTGTAGGTATTATCACTGGACTTCTTGTCCATATTGAAAAATATCCTAAGAAAGGAGTGGTGATGGATGTTGTAGTTGTAGATGTGGACCCTTTATTTTCTATCTTACTCTCTAGGCATTGGGTAGAGCAGTTAGGTGGTACTATTCAGTTAGATTGGTCATATGCCACTATTCCAATGTAAGGTAAGGAGAAAGTGATATTGAAAAGAGAACCCTTCAATAGGTATTCAGTTGAATTTAGATATCCTAATGATAATATGGTTAATATCATGAATTCTATTGAGGAAAAAGACATGGGGGTTTACTCTATCTAGCATTCTCCTTTCTTGTTGGAAGTACCTGATGTTGAGAATATGGATCCAAAATTGAAGGTTGAAGCAGATGTAGAAACTGATAGAATTTTGACTTATGAGTTATGGACTATGACCTTTGATGGGGCAAAATCTAAAGCAGGAGTAGGAGTTGGAGTACTATTGATAGACATCAATGGTAGCTATCTTGGCATACCATACATGTTAGAATTTTCTTGTACAAATAATGTTGTAGAATATGAAGCTTTATTGCTAGGGCTAAGGAAGGCCAAGGAATTGGGTATTAATTACCTCAAAGTTAGTGGGGATGTTGAACTAATAATTCAACAAATCAAAGGGAAATATCAAACAAAGCACCCTAGACTAAAGCAATATAAGCAAGTAATGTTGGATGAAATAGATAGATTCTTGGCTTTTGATCTACAATTTATTCCTAGAGCACAGAATCACAATGCTAATATATTGGCCATTAATGCTTCTAGAGCAGAAAACCTTGAGATAGACACTTGGTTTATGGAAAGGTTCCCAACCATATATATTTATAAGCCATATATCCTTGATAATGTGGTATATTTACAAGTTTTTCATGATGATATACACATTAATGATTTTATGACTATGCAGAATGAATTTTTTGATGTTATTTGTGATGAAAGTGATGAAGAAAAATTGAAGGATGTTATTGGAGAGCCCATAAAAGTCATACAACTGAAGACCAATAGGATCCCTAGGGGTTGGTATCTTTAGAGAGCTTGTTTGATGACTTTGATAGAGCATATAAACCTATGGTCCAAGAATCTAAGTAGATGAAGTTAATATTGGAATAGAGGAAGAGCCCAAGATTGTTAGGATCAATAAAGCTCTATCAGGAAAAGAGAAGCAACAATATATCAAATTCTTGAAAAAGAACATGGATGCTTTTGCTTGGAGTTATGAAGATCTGAAGACCTTCAATACAAAGGTAATGACTCACATAATACCTCTTCAAAAAGATACTAAGCCTTTCAGGTAGAAACAAAGGAATTTCAATCCCACTTTGCATCCAATTATGTAGAAAGAAGTGCAAAAGTTACTGGATACCAAGATAATCAAGAAGGTGAGATTTTCTACTTGGTTGGAAAACCTGGTTCTAATTAGAAAAAAGAATGGTGAGATCAGGATTTGTGTAGATTTCAAGAATCTGAATAAGAGCTCTCTCAAAGATAACTATCCACTTCCAAATATGGAGTAGTTGCTTCAAGTAGTGGTTGGGTCATCAAGAATATCTTTATTGGATGGATTTTCAGGTTACAATCAGATTGTAGTGAATCCAGAAGATAGACACAAAACAACTTTCACTACACCATGGGGAACATTTGAATATCTCAAGATGCCCTTTGGATTGATGAATGCAGGGGCAACATTTCAGAGAGCAATGGATGTTGCATTTAAGGGATTGATGTTCAAGATAGTGGTAGTATATCTTGATGATATTACAATTTTTTCAAAAAATCTTGAAGATCATTTTGCACATCTAACTCAAGTGTTTGATAGGTGCAAGGAGTTTGGCATATCTTTGAATCCTATAAAATGTGTGTTTGGGGCCACACAAGGTAAACTACTTGGGCATATTGTTTCAAAATATGGAATTAGCATTGATCCACAAAGAGTAGAAGCCATTGCTAAAATTCCCCCTCCTAAGAATCTTAAGGGAGTTAGATCATTCTTTGGAAAGATTAACTTTATTAGGAGGTTTATCCCTGATTTTGCTCAGATTGCCAAGCCAATAAATGACATGATCAAGAAAAATGGAGAAATAAGGTGGACAGAGGAAAATACTACAACTTTTCAGAAGATCAAAGATGCAATTACTAAGGCTCCAGTATTGAACTACCCTGATTACTCCAAAGATTTCAAAATCTACTCATTTGCTTTAGAACACACTATTGTTGTAGTTCTAGCTCAACAAGATGAAGAGAAAAATGAAAGGCCCATAGCCTTTATGAGTACAGGATTGAAGGGTGCTCAACTAAAATTTTCCATTCTAGAAAAATAGGCTTATGCATTAATCAGAGCATTGGATCATTTCAAGTGTATCTTTGGGTCCAATAAGGTAATAGCTTGTATCCCCTACATTGTTATTAAAGATATTTTCACTCAACCTGAACCTTTAGGTAGTCCTGCAAGGTGGATGGCTAAATTACTGTAATATGATGTGGAGTTCAAAGTAGTGAAGATTGTTAGAGGACAAGGATTGGCAAAGTACTTGGCCAACAAAGAGGGAGAAGATATGAATAACACTATTGTAGTAGATGAGCAACAAGAAGCTAGAGCAATTGATAATTTTGATTGCTAGTGGTATGATGGCATTATGTTTTACCTTCAAAATTTATCATTTCTAGAAGACATACCCAAAAATAAAAGAAGGTCTATCAAGCAATTGGTTCAAAGATATTACATTCAGGAGGGTAGACTGTATTGGAGGCATCCAGATGGAGTGTTGCTTCTTTGTTTGTTTGAGAAAGAAGTCCCTCAAGTGTTGAAAGAATATCATTCTAGTTTTTGTGGAGGTCACTTTGCTCCAAAGGCCACTACTCACAAAATCATGAGAGTTGGTTATTATTGGCCCTCCCTATTTAAATATGTCTATCATTTTGTTAGAAGTTGTCATAACTATCAAATTTTTGTAGGGAAGAAGAATTTTCTAGCCATGCCCTTGAAGCCAATGATTGTTGAAGCTCCTTTTGCTCAATGGGGAATAGATCTCATAGGTGAGATTAACCCCAATTCTTCTAGAGGTCATAGGTGGATCATCACAGCAACAAACTATTTTACCAAGTGGGTAGAAGCAACACCTCTCAAGAAATCCACTATAGGAGTGGTCATCAAGTTTTTAGAAGAGCAAATATTGACAAGATTTGGGGTCCCTAAGAAGTTAGTCATAGACAATGGTAACTACTTCACTTCTTTTGAAATGATTGAATTTTGTGCTAGGTACAACATAGAGCTTTCTCATTCTATAAATTACTATCCTCAAGGGAATGGATTAGCAGAATCCTCAAATAAGAATTTGATCACAAGAATCAGAAGAGCATTAGGCAAGAACAAGAGAAGTTGGGATAGTGAACTGAAGTTTGCTTTATGGGCTGATAGAATATCTATCAAAAGAAGCATAGGAAAATCTCCTTATGAACTAGTTTATGGTGAGAATGCTCTATTACCCCCTCAGGTAGAAATTCATGCTTTATCTTTGCTTCTACAAGATCATGAAAATCCAAATGTCTTGCAGAGAAGACTTGATCAAATTGTGAAGTTGTAGGAAGATAGAAAAGATTCATTAATGAAGATAACTGAGCAGGCTCATAAAACATCATAGTTGTTCAATAAGAAGGCTAGAGGTAAACCTTTTTAGGAAGGAGATATAGTGTTGTATTGGGATCCTAAGAATGACAAGCATGGGGAAAAAGGGAAGTGGGAACCAAAATGGCTTGGTCCCTATCAAATCCTTCAAATGGTAGGCCAACATACTTACAAATTGCAAACTCTGGATGGCAAGGAATTTTCAATTCCTATCAATGGCCAGCATTTGAAATTGTATCATTCTATACAAAGGGCTTGAGAAGCCACACAAAAAAAAAAGTGTGTGTTTCAGTCTTTAGGTGATTAAGGAGTCCTTTTTAGGTGATTAAGGAGTTCTTTGTAGGTGATTAAGGTGTTCCTTCTAGGTGATTAAGGTGTTCTTTTAGGTGATTAGGTAAATTTTTGACTTGTTGTGGAGATTCTGGAGTTCTCAGGTGATTCATTGTCCAAAAGTCTTTTTCATCACCTATCCTAGTCAGAGCCTATGTTGGATCCTCAAAATCCAACTTGATTTTACCCCCAATTTTTGAAATTTTGGTGTCCTGTGAGTCCTTTCATTTTTTCCCTGGTCAGTCTCCTTTCAATAAATTTTTGGGTCCTTGGGTCTTTTCCAGTCCTGTCTCATCTTTCTGAGAGCATTTTTGAAAAATTTTGTGTCGCCAAAGTCGGGTCGTCGTTTTGGTCTCATGTCATCCTTTTTGGACCTTAATAAAATTTAATTAATTATTTTTTACCTCCAAAGGTCTTAAATATTTAATTAAATTTTTTCTTTTTAATAAAGTTTGATTATATATTTAATTAAATTTAATTATTTTTAATTAAATTTAATTAAATTATATATATAATAATAATGTTATATTTTATAATTATAATTAATAATATATAGATAGGTATTAATGTGGAATGAAATTCCAATCATGGAATATGCCACTAGACTTGCATCATCACATTAACCAGTTAAAAAGCAAGAGAGCCAAAAAAAAAAAAAGTTAATATATATAATCATATTATATATATAATTAAATTAATTAATATGAAAGTCAAAGAATTAATTAAAAAATTAAAAAGAAAAAAAAGAAAAAAAAAATTAAAAATTAAAAAATAAAAAAAAATAAAAAAGGTGGGGGTCCTTTTTCCTCACATTATTCCCATAGATAAATCCCCACATGAATAAATTTTCACATGGGTTAAAAATCATGAAAATAAAGCCTTTAATAAAAAAAACAAAAAGATCACGCACTAAAAAACAAAAAAAAATTAGTGGTGCGCATGAAGTGCTTGAAATATGATGGTGCACATAACGGGAGGGGCGGTAATGAAAAAAAAGAAAAATCAATGGTACACGTAAAACAAGAGAGATCCAAGGGCACACATTCATGCATGAAGAAGTGTGTATGCGAAACAAAAAAAATTTGACGACACACATTCAGTTGAGGAGATAGATTCGATGACACACATTCTTATGGAAACAAAAATCTAACGATATGCACTTGCTGGGAGGAAATTCGAGGGTATGCTTGGGTTGGCAAAATAAAATAAAAAAAGTTAAAGACTGATCCGATAATACACATCTGATGCATCATATTTGATGGATCGCATACACGAAAAAAGAAGTGGTCAAAACTGTAGTGGATCAAGGGTCCGTTTTTGAAAGCACGCAATCTAATAGTGTGCATCAGTAGTCTTTGATACCCTAATCAGAAGGTGCCACGTGGCAGTGCATGAGAAGCAAATTGGACATGTCTTTTTGGATGTTTTTGCTAAGGATTATAAATTTTAATAATAAAACCCCCTTCGCACAAACATGGAGGGGGTTTAATGTTGATAATAATTAAATAAATAATACATGGCCCACGAGGCCATCTTTGTTTAAGAAGTCGAAGCCCCCCACAATCACGTGGGGGTACTTTTTAAAATTTCAAAAAGGCCCATGGCCATTTAAAATTGAAAATCTTTAAAATTAAAAAAAAAAGCCCATGGTCATTAAATTAAAAAAAGAAAAAGAAAAAAAAAACCATAAAATTTAAAAAAGAAAGAAAAAGAAAATTGTCATTTAAAATTAAAAAAAGAAAGGTCATATTAAAAAATAAGTGATAAAAAATTGAGTAAAATATTACGGATCTATAATTATAATATTATTATTATTAATAATAATAGTTTTATTATTATTATTAAAAAAATTGAAATAAAAGTTGTAATTTTTTATATTGGCTAAGGTTAACCGTATAAAAAGTAAATAAAAAAAGAGAGAAAGGAATTGAAAATCAATTAATATACTGAAGCCGTTTTTGAGCCAGCTTTCAAGGAAATTATAACAGGCAATTATGAAGGTATTTTCAACCAGTTGAGACCACTACCAGGCCATGAACGAGAACCGTTATAAATGTAATCAATATTGCAGATCAAGTATAGAGGTAGTTACAATTTTTATGGATCATCATCCATTTTTAATGACAGTTGTAGTTATGCGCTATCATCGAAATAGTTGTAATTTTACAATGATGGACCATTATCGAGCTTTGAACGAGAACCAAATTTATAGGCTATTTAAGAGAGTTGTTGTATCAGTAAAAAAGATTAAGTTTTTGTGCAGTAATTATGCAAGAGGTATACCAAAGTGCCCATACTTGTCGGTTGTATTTTTCTTTTGTGTGTCTTGTCTAGTCACCCATTTTCTTCCCTATCACTATGCATGTGTTTGCCGAGGAGGTGCCTAGTTAGCTAAGATCATTTCAAGTGGTTGAGGCCGAAATTTAGGAGGCTCTTTATTACATCATTTGAACGAAGAGTTGTAGTTCTCTGTTACATCGTTTGAATGAAGAACTTATTTATACTTACTAAGTGAGATCTATTTATTTTGATCAGACTCCATTGTAATGATTTGTTGATTAATATTATCTTGCTTCCTTATTTTGGTAATTTCATGTGTAGTTTTATTTGTTGTCCTATTTACATATTACATCATTTGAATGTGTAGATGACGTCTTCTTTCACTGGTAGGTTCAGTCACTTTTGTTACATTATTTGAATGGATGTGGTTGGCTCAGTTCTATCTTCTCCCCCTTCTCTCTTCACCATATTTTAAGTTTGGCTACAATTACCCAATGGATAAGGCATTGATCTGCTACTTGAAGCATTAGCTGGAAGTTATTTTGAAGCTTGGTCATTTTGTATGTTATAGTTGTGGTTCATTTTGCAAATCTGGATGAGCATGAGCATATAAGAAATATTGTAGGCTCACCTCTAGGGTTTCCTTACCTTACTCAATCTTTCTAGAGTCTTTGTGATAATATTTTCTTGAGTTAAAGAGGTGGATCCACCAGAGTCCACAATGTTGATTATGAATCAATGATTTTCTTGTGGCGTGACAACCCAAATTCTTAAGGACACAAAATTTTCACCACAACACACTCATTCTTGGGGTGTTTTATTCTACATCTTGGGTAAAAGAAAGCTAGTGTTGCTTCAGTTTCTTGCTTCTTTTTATAAAGCAGGAATGTGTCTAATTGAAGTGCAAGATATGACAACATGTCACTCTTCATGTCCTCCAGCATATTGTCTATTTCTGCCTTGGTGGGTTTACCTTTTCTTCTTGAATAATTTTGATATAATTTTCAAATATCTGGCATTTGGTGTTGCTAAATGTCACCCCTTGATATCAAATTTAAAGCTTCTAAGAATTATTTTGTAAGACCCCTTAAGAATATGCTTCTCGAGGATTTCTCACCTGGTTTTGCGTGGGGTGATCGTTGAAGATTGAAATTAAATCTATCCCAATAATATTCCAATGACTCTTCCTCTCTTTGGGACATATCTAGGACTTCTTCCTTAGCATCTCATGCCCTACCAAAGTCTTGGTATTATTCTATGAAGATTTTTTCATATCCTTCTAGGTGGCAATGTGTTTGTTTACTATATTGATGAACCAGTGTAATGATGAATCATCTATTGTAGAGGGAAATAGTTTCAGGTTTTTAGCATTAGATTTGTAGTCCACTGATTTGCAAAGTACATCAAATTTGAAAGGAAATAGATCATGATCCTCAATTGGTAGTCCTCTAAATGTAGAAAAATGTGCAGGAGAGATGTGTTTCATTTTAGTTTCTCCTCTTGATTCCTCAATTGGAAAATCAAAACTAGTTGAAGCCTCTTCATTTTCAGCCATAGTTTTAGGTGATGAAGGGTCTACTCTGGTTGCTTCTAAGGCATCTAATAAGGCACCACACTTATTTTTCTTATCTTCTAATAATAGTCCTAAATAGGAATGTGAAACAGTTCTATTGATGTGGGAGATACTCTTAATAGACAACATGAAATAGCACAAAAGAAAACTGACAATTGCATTAATCAAAAATATATTTATTGGCATGTTTGCCTTTACAAGTTGGCATTTAATACACATGATCCATGTCAATATTAAATGCAATACAATACTAATCCCTATCATTCCTCCCCACTAAGGAAGCATTGGTCCCCAATGCGTACAAGTGTGGAAGAGAAAATGGATAGTTGAAGAGTGTCGGGTACAACAAAAAATGCACTCTTGATACAAAAAGAAGATCAAAATGATAAATTTTAAGAGGTCTTCATAAAACAAAAATCTGATGCTGGTATTGAAATAGGCTCAGAAAATGCTTTCCAAGGATTGTAAACACTGCTATACCGACGAACAACTGAAATGGGTCCCTCAAAATGACAAAAGAAAATAGTAACTCAAATATCAAAGATGCAGTAGAAGACGCCTAGAACCACATGCCAAAAAAAAAAAATTATTGCGATATTTAAGACAAGTGGGCATGCATTGAATTGGTTGAGTTGTGCATTAATGGATATGGGAAAATATTAAATTAAATTAAAAATAATTTAATTTAATTTAATTAATTCATGGTTAATTGTGGACCACTTGCATTAAATTATTGGTGGACTGGGACAACGTCACTGGCAATGGAAGTGACAGATTAAATTAAATTAAATAAAATTTTAATTTAATTTAATTATGGGTTTATGGAAATGTGAATGTGCAACAATCAACAAAGAATATTTAATTTAACGCATAATTATGGTATTTAAAAATATGTATGATATTAAATATTGTAATTTTAAATTAAATTAAATAAAATTTAATTTAATTTAAAAATTTCTCCAAGGGAAAGGGAGCAATGACTATTGTGGAATGACAATGACTAATTTAATGGCAACACGGGTAAGTGGTAAGTGGAAAGAATGTTTGATCGGTGATAATGACTAGAAATCAACATGGGGTGAGAGGGGGAGGCCATGGGGGTGCACAGGCTGGAGAAATAAATCGTTGATCTGTGATAATAGGGAATGACAAAAATGATGCTTGATAAATCAAGAGTAGATCATATCAGCACTGGAAAAGATAGACGACACCAGTAAACATTAGCTCATTGTTGGAAATGTGATGCTATAGGTATGAAGTGTGAAAGCAATGCTCGAAAACATAGAAATATGCTAAAAATCCATAGAGGAGTTGAGGAACCACCAAGGAAGATAACATGAAAGCCATGGGTAATAGATCATAACCTGAAATTAGGATATCATGATCATAAAATAGTGAATCATGCAGTGGTGACAACAATTCAACGTCCAAAAATAGGAGAACATTACTAGGAGGAACATGCGAAACATGAAGTGCAGTAGACACGATGACAAGGGCAGAGAGGGCAGTGGGGTCATCAACTGTAATAGCTTCTAGAGAGCTTGGATTTGTAACATTCAAATGGCCCTGATCTACAACAAGAGCTTCAAATGATCTCATATCTGCATCAGGAGCCAAATTGTCTAGTGGAAAGATGCTACGTATATCACCCAGAGACCCTGGTTTGAATCTAGGTGTGGCTATAAATTCTTCAAGTTCTAGATCATGGGTAGAATATTGATCTTCTTCAATGATATCTTCATCAATAGTGGCAACAACAGTGATTTCAACTTGAAACTGTTGAAAAATGATAATCATTTTGGCATGGAATTGTTGAAAATTTGTGGTGAAGTTGATAAGCAAAATGGTTGAACTCGACATCATGAATGACAATCATGAAAAAAGAAATTCAATAAATGGTAAATCCAAGATGAATGCTTGGATAAAGAGCTAAGGGTCAAGAGTCAAAGGGACCCAAGCTGAGAGTTTTCAAAATGGAAGTGCTCAAAGGTGTCTACAAAAGGAAAATAATGTTCACCACTCAAGATCCATGGGTTGGTTTTCTCATTCCTTTTTGAACCAATCTGGTCTCAAGAAGAGGATACTCTTTAAACCCTTGTACCTTGCTCTGATACCAATGATGTGGGAAACACTCTTAATAGACAACACAAAATGGCATAAATGAAAACTGACAATTACATTAATCAAAAACATATTTATAGGCATGTCTACCTTTACAAATCGGCATTTAATACACATGATCCGTGTCAATAGTAAATGCAATATAATACTAATCCCTATCATCCGTATTCAACTACCTTCCACTGTTGGGTAGTCAATAAATCCTTCTCGGCTATTTGATTTTCTAATAAAGATCCTAAATCAAAACTTGAAGAAAATCCCTCTTCGAGAGATTTCCCCCTTAGATTGGTTGTAAAGGAATTTTGTCCAACTATTGGATTATTATGCCAAGGTGTCTCATATAGTGCAGCTTTAAGAATTTTGTCCAACTATTGGATTATTATGCCAAGGTGTCTCAGATGGTGCAACTTTAAGAATTTTTTTAGATGCTTCAAAAGGAATATTAGAAGATATTTTAGATATTTCTAGAGTGATTACTACCTTTTTAAGAAATCGTACGTCCAGTGCTCTTGATCTTGGAGGAATCATGCACTCTTAGGTAGAGGATCTATGGGTAAACTAATCTAAACTATGATTTTCAGGTTTGACTGACCTATAGATCTTAAATACTACAGTTGGCACTTCTCGACAATGGCGCTAGAATGGTGAGCAAAAAATGATGTTTTTGAAAATAGTTATTTTGCTTCCATTTAATTTTATCAATCTGAGAGTTCGTAAATTTGCTGAGTACCGATGCAAAATATATGTCTGTAGTAAATTGGGAGATGATTCCCATGTGTCACTTGGTTTGGTGGGGGTGTGTTGTTTGTGTAGTTTAAGTTCATCTAAACCAATAATAATTAAGTGCAAGAAAATAAACATTAACTAAAATTGCAAAAATAGTTTAAACTTGTTGGAAATATGAGCAAGATTTGTTGTCATTGATGTCAAAAGTTAGTTTCAGTGAGCAATGTAAGAGGAAAAATATCAAGATTCAATTTCAGAAATAAGAAGGTGATCAGATAAGGTCTACAGGAGAAGTTAGAAGGCCCAAGAAAAATAATATTATAATATTTTATTATAATATTAAAGGTCTAATGGCAAGACCTAAAGTAATTAAATTAATTAAAATAATTTCATTATAAATTAATTTGTAATTTAATTTAATTAACCCTATGATTATTAAATAAATTATAAGTTAATTATAATAATTTTATTATTAATTAAATTATAATCTAATTTAGTTAACGCTAAAGTTAGGGTTATAATGGCAAAAAGAAATGCACCGACATCATGAATAAATCTCTCCACCGACGTCTAATATTGTGGTCACACAATGGTATAAATACCATGTGCCTTGGTGGAAAAGAAATTACCTTCATTCGAATTACTTTAAGCCTAGGATTTTTGCGATTTTCGTGCGAGGAAGAAGACAATTTTTTTTTGTCTTGTATGCGCCAATGAAGGAACAAGGTTGGTGAGGCTCTAAGCCTCATATGCATCTGATGGGTTGGCCTAGTGGCAAGCGGTTGTGACTTAGGAATTTGGCAAGTGGGAGGACCTATGATTGAATCTCGATGGCATTTTTGGTGAAGGTTTTGGTTTAGGCACCAAAGGAAGCAATGCATTCATTTTTTGTATAGGTGCCAAAGGGAAGCATATAGCGCACGAGGCGCTCCTTGATTCCAAGGTGAGCGCCTAGATCACACGACAATTGAAGCCATGCTAGGGTACTGGTGGAAGTGCAACATGGGTTCGATTCCCACCAAGGGCAAAAGATATTTAAATTTTTAAAATTTAATTTTTGTCCTAAGGTTGTTTGGCATAATATTTTATTTTAGGGAGATATAAGGTTTATGAATTTGTTTTTTTATATTGTGATTTTTGGTGATTAGAGTGTTGAATGGAGTGATAAGGCCTTAGATGGTTTTGAATGTTATTTCAAAATAAAGTCTTATTTTGTTTAATATTTGGAAGGAGTAATAAGGTTAATTGAGTTCTCATGTTTTGTATGGTGATAATAATTTATGAGTAAATTGTTAATTAAAATTCTGAGAAGGTTATTGATACCTAATCCTTAAAATTGACAAAGAGAGTGATTATGATTGAGACAGGTTTTTAAGGGTAATTATTCATAAAACAAAAAGGTATGGGCACATATTCCTTGTGAGTGATTGTTGGATGTTGTGAATGCTAAGTTGGAGTGAAAAGGGTTGTTTGATAAGCATTTTTGAGTTTGATTGTTAAAGGTTTTTTGAGTGAAATTTGATGACAAAAACCTTGTTTGATAAGCATTGTTTAAGTAAAGCTTTCATATGCTTGAACTAGGGTTTGTGCAAGATCATGAGTATCATTGTTATGTGAAGTTGAGAAATATCTTGAACTAGGGTTTGTGTAAGATCATGAGTATCATTGTTATGTGAAGTTGAGAACTATCTTGAACTAGGGTTTGTGCAAGATAATGAGTATCATTGTTATGTGAGATTGTTTGATAAGCATTGTTGGAAATAATTGAGTGAGTGTTCATATGCTTGGACTAGGGTTTGTAAGCAAGGAGTGTTTTATTGAGTGATTGATTGAGTGAAGTTGTATAAGCCTAGTCAAGTGGAAGTGTTGAAGTGATAGTTCAAGTTCTATGAAAAAAATTGTTCTATATTCTGAATTTATTTGAGAAAGAGATTGAAAGTGATTGAGCATTGTTGTGAGTGTGAAGCATATTGAGTCTCTAACAATTCTCTATATTTTTCTATAACATTGAACTAGATTCTTTGTGAAACTTGTTGATGTGATTGAAGAGGATTGATTTGTGTTGAGTAAGCTTTTTTGGAAGCTTACAATGCAAATTTGAGGTAAGTCTTGGTGAAGACTTGTTGAGCAGATTGGACAAGTTCTAGTAAGGACTTGTTGAGCAGATTTGAGGTAAGTCTTGGTGAAGACTTGTTGAGCAGATTGGACAAGTTCTAGAGAGGACTTGTGGATAGATTAGTGTGAGCTTTTGTGGAATATTACAAGGCAGAGTTGAGACAAGTCTTTGAGAAGACTTGTGAGCAGAGTTGATTGATTTATTTGTTCAAACCTTGGGTTAATGTTTGGGGTAGATCTAACAAAGTTGATTTGTGATTGATTCAAACTTTGTGTTAAGGCTTGAGGATAGATATTGAGCAGATATGTTCTAGACCGAAGGATTGTGTTTAGTGTAAATCAAGGATAAATATTGAACATATTTGTGCTAGACCAAAGGACTGTGTTTAGTGCAGATCAGAGATATATATTGAGCATATTTGTGTTGGATTGAATGATTGTGTTTAGTGTAGATTAAGGACAGATATTGAGTGAATTTGTGCTAGACCAAAGGACTGTGTTTAGTGTAGATCAAGATAATATATTGAGCAGATTTGTGCTAGACTAAAGGACCGTGTTTAGTGTAGATCAGAGACATATTGAGCAGATTTGTGCTAGATCGAAGGCCTATGTTTAGTAAAAATTTGAGACAAAGCTAAGAGCAAGCTTTGGATATGAAAAAGCATAGAGGATAACAATATCCAGTGGATAGAGGTCCATTAGCTAGGGTAGTGAAGATAGGTCTTCTATGTGAGGACAAGAGTCTTCAGTGGATAGATATCCATAATCCAGTGTAGTGGAGGTAATAGTTCTAGAAAATCACCAGCTAGAGCAAAGGAGAAGGAGTTCTCCTGTGTATAGAAATCCACAAACTTGATTAGGGGATTGGTGTCTCCTTTGGACAGAGGTCCATAAAAATTGGAATAGGGAAAGGATTCCCAAGATATTTTTTGAGAAAATTTTAGTGAAATATTTTCTCCGTGGAGTATCCCACATTGGGTGAAACACGCTAAATTGGTATCTCTATTGAGTGTGGTTATTTGTGCATTTATTTGATTACTACTATTGATATTGCTATTGATACATTGCATACTATTGATTGGGAAAGAAAAGTAAAAAGTGGTCTTATACTGTTCACCCCCCATCTCAGTATAAGCTTGTGTTCTTCAAAACTATCATTATAAAACATATGAATGAAAGCAAATTATAGGAAATTAAACACACTTGCAAAAATAAATAAAGTAGGAAAATTACAGGAATTAAACACACTTGCAAAATAAATAAAGTAGGAAATTATAGGAATTAAACACACTTGCAAAAATGAATGAAATAGGAAAATAAACAACATAAATAATGAAAGCAAAAATAGGGGAGGAATATTTCTTGGAGTGGACCCAAGCTCCCACAAACATTTGCCTAGCTAATTCACATAGTCACTCTTTCGAACATGCAAATTAAAAAAACACTCGAGAATTTTATTAAAATAATGCAGTACAAATTATTATTCAGGTTCACAATCCTTCGCTTCAGGGGAGGCTTGCATTTTATACAAAATGCGATCATCCCCTATTAAAAAATTATATTATTCTATTTTAATCATTTCATGTGATTCGTTATAGCTGGTTCGTGTGCGGTTTTAATTTGCATATACTAAAAGAGCGGCTATTCTAAAATTAATCTTTTTTAAGTTAACAATAGTGCTTCCTAAGGTTGTACAACCATTTATTCTAAACTCACACACGATATTCAAGTCAAATAGTCAATGCACACTTTATTCCACTAGTTATAAGCGCTTGTTGACCTATCATTGAAATACATGCGCCTTTCCAACTATCATCAAGATAAAAGCATCACATTTAGGCATTTTTTATTTATCTAAAAGTTATTATTATTTTTAGTCATCGAAAGATAGGCACATGCTCTATTACAAAAAGATAGGTAACTTCTGACCTGTTGTTGAAAGTCAAGTGCTTGTTCTGTTACTGGAAGTTACGCACCTTCCTATCGTTGGAAGTCAGGCACTTTCCTATCATTGGAAGACAGACACCATTCGGTATGTGGTTGGGATACAGGCATTGTACCTTAGCAAATTTAGACATCATTTTCCAACACCACTATCTCCATCAAGCCATACATCAATCCTTAAGTTCATTACATGTGTTCCAATTCTAGGTCCATGTGGGACCTTGACTAAAAGGTGCAAAAAAGTAATAAAGTACTGCATCTACACACATTTTCCACTAAAACACCAATTAAGTATAATACGTCAATTTCTATTAAATGCATGCAATAATTTCACAAAAATACATCTCTAATGTTAATAATACCGTACAAAACCCCAGTAAAACATATAAAAAAAAATGAGCAATTTTGGTACTCATCACAATATAAATGACAACTCTAGGGTAATATTTATCCAAGGTAGGATCTACTGCACATGTTTTTTAAGTTGTACCACCGGTCAGGAAATTGTTGGTGCAATGGAGCAGTTTTTAGAGAGCAAGTGATGACATGTCATTAGAAAACTTGCCCTTAGGAACAAGGGGTTGTATGAATTAGTATTATGCTTTATTTACAAGTGATTAAAAGAAATTATGGTGCTTTCATTTTCCCCACGAATTTCTAGTTGCATTCGTCACATTATATCTTTGTTTATGACCTCGGGTTATCTTATGTTTTGTGTTTGATCTGAGTGAATATTCATTAGGTTATTTTATGAATTAACCTTTGGATTATATCATAAACTAGATTAGATTAAAATGAATTAATCTTTAGATTATGTTATAATATATGTTGGATTAAAATGAATTAATCCTTAGGTTATGTTAGATTAAAATTAATTAATCCTTAGTTTATGTTAGATTAAAATGAATTAATCTTTAGATTATGTTATAATCTATGTTAGATTAAAATGAATTAATCCTTAGATTATGTTATAATCTATGTTGGATTAAAATGAATTAATATTTAGATTATGTTATAATATATGTTGGATTTAAATGAAATAATCCTTAGATTATTTTATAATCTATGTTTGGTTAAAATAATATAATCTTGTGATTATTAATAAAGCTATTGTGGAATTTAAGAACACATATTTTAGTAATGGCTCGGGTGGCAAGTGGCTTTGGTTAATGTCTTCTTGGGAATTTAAAGGATAACCACTTCCATGCATGTGGCTAGTGGGGCAAGTAATGGAGCATGCAAGTAAAGGAGCATCCTACTTTTGAAACGTCTCTCTCATGTGGCCCCCATGCAAAGGCTGGGTCCTTGCTTAAATCCTGAAGGAGGTAGGTGAGATGGAGGATGCTTTTAGAGGAAAAGAAGAGATTGAATGGATGTTGTAGGAAGGAACACAATAGTTCAATCCACAAGTTGCAGGAGACTTGTTGGAAGGTATGTGTAAAATGTCTTCATTTGAATTGATTTTTTGTTGTATGATTGCTCCTTATCCTTGTTGCTTGGTTTTCATGTACTCTTTTGGAAAGGATATCTGTCGGTTTGCTTTAGTTTTTAAAATATTAAAGCTTATTTTATTGCCATGAATGCTTGAGTTTATGAAATATTAAGGTTTCTTTAGTTTTTAAAAGATTAAAGTTTCTTTTATTGTCATGAGATGAGAATGCTTAAAGTTATGAAAGATTAAGGCTTCTTTAGTTTTTAAAAGAGTAAAGCTTCTTTTATTGTTGTGAATGCTTCAAGTTATGAAAGATTAAGGATTATTTGGTTTTTAAAAGATTAAATCTTCTTTTATTGCCATGAATGCTTCAAGTTATGAAATATTAAGGCTTATTTAGTTTTTAAAATATTAAAGTTTATTTTATTGTTGTGAGATGAGAATGCTTCAGGTTATGAAATATTAAGGCTTATTTAGTTTTAAAATATTAAAGTTTCTTTTATTTTTGTGATATGATAATGCTTTAGGTTATGAAATATTAAGGCTTCTTTAGTTTTTAAAATATTAAAGCTTCTTTTATTATCGTGAATGCTTTAGGTTATAAAATATTATGATTTTTTATCACAATTAAGGTTCACCACAAAAGGTTCACACCAAAGATATTACCACACTCTTCTATTCAGTATAATTAAAGCATAACCACATTTGATTCTAATTCACAACCAGTGACACCCAAGTGGATAGGATAGGCCAATGTCCCGTAGCTATATCTAGGATTCACTTTTCTAAACATCCATTGTTAAAAAATATACCATCAGTGGTTTCCCCAAATTCCTTATATTCTCTACGAGTAAAGGCAATTCAACCATAGTGTAGGGTTTATCCTTTTTAGTCCATCTAAAGGGGATGTCATTTTCCTCACCATACATAAGTTAGTCTATGTAGGATATTGGCATATTGCCTTATAGTCCAGTTATCTCATGATAAGATAACTAGTACTTCGTGCTTACTGACCACACCTCTATGGTGGGATCATTAAGGATATTATTACTCCATGTGATAATACACATGGCCACCCAATCCTTCCCGATCAAGGCACCATCACTGCCTAAGTTTCAAATGGTTTCCTATCCTATACGAAAAGAAAAAAGATTCAAGCTCCACGTTCAAGAACCATCCTCAAAAGCTCCACACTTTTGGGAGTACATCTAAGCTACACCACTCAAGATGTATCTATTGCAACTGATTTGATAGTTGCCTCCCCGTAACTACCCAAATATTGGGATCTATCTAAGCTAAGGTACTATTATGGTTACTTAAAAGCAACCCTCCCATAATACCCTTTATAACCCAAGGAAAAAGCATCTAAAAACCTTAAACTCTCTCTTCATAACAAAAAGCACAACATGCCCACTTCACTTATTTTGTAAGCATGAATACCATCTATATCCAATTCTATTTTCCATTCATAGAAAAACATCCATTTTTCTATATTAAGAATAACTAAAAATTATAGTTTCAAATTAATTGAAACACAATAATAACATTATATTAAACCCCAATAATCAAATCATTTCATAGTTAAGAGATATTATAAATAAAGCCTTACTTAACATTATATTTCAATAATCATAACATCAGTTCCAAGACTAGTCTTTAGTACATTTGTTTCTTTGAGTTTTCTATTACAACATATTCACATCCCAAATGAAACTTCAGGAAAAGCTTAATAGAGCTATTTATTTCTTTATCTCCTCTTACTGGTCCTCCTTGAGCTCCATCAAGAGGCAGTTGGAGTAAGGGATAAGGACAACTCTTAATAAGATAATTTATTCCTAAATTTTTATTTCATATTCCATGCATAAATAAAATAAACAGGTCATTTACTTTCTACATACTTAATTCATTACATCAAGTATTCACATAGAAATTATCCTTTATGTTTCTATTTTATTTTAAAACAATCACATAAAGAAATCCCATAAATTTCTTCATCCAAGATGAACTCCGCACCCAACTTGTTTTTTCATATTTTAAAATATACAAAGCATATAAGGAAACCCCCTTGTTTCTTCCCTATAAATGGACTCCATGCCCACTTTAAGAGATTATGTGAAATACCCCATAATATATTTCACTAAAAAAATAGACTCCACGTCTAATGACTTAATACCTAATAAATAAATAAGGAAACTCCCATAATTTCCTCATTGGACTCCATGTCCAATTTAAACATTCCATGCTTTCTTTTCCTCAAAGCAAAACAACACACTTCATAAGGGAACCCCATAATTCCCTCCACACTAATTCCCCTTATCCTAAAAATATTATGGAATCATTGTGTGTTATCAACTTAACTTTCAATTCTTTAAAACAAAAATATTATCGTTCATCTTATTATATCCAAAAATCATCTAACCCATATAAAAAACAATATATGTTCACAAACTAGCAATATGTTTCCACAAAACAAACCATATATTCCCACAATATATCTTCACAAAGCAAGCAATATATTTCCACAATATTTTCACAAAGCAAACTATATATTTCCACAATAAAAAATATATATTTCCACAATATAACTTTGCTAAGCAAGCGATATATTTCTACAAAATATATTTCCATAAAGCAAGCAATATATTTTCACAATATATTTATACAAAATATATTTTCACAATATATTTCTACAAAATATATTTCCACAATATATTTTCACAAAGCAAGCAATATATTTCCACAATATAACTTCAAAAAACAAGCAATATATTTCTAAAAAATATATTTTCACAAAGGAAGATATATATTTCCACAATATAACTTCACAAAGCAAGCAATATATTTCCACAATATATTTCTACAAAATATATTTCCACAATATATTTTCACAAAGCAAGCAATACATCCAAACATAGAGAAGCCCATACTTCTCTTTATATAATGAACTTATTTATCTACATAGATCTCAGAAATTCATTATAAGTTTTCAACTTATTCCAAAACAAACATACAATAATTAAATCCAATACCATAAATGATATTTATTTCTTTATCATCAAAATACTTAAACTTTTCTAAAACATAAAGATGATAAACCAAATCCAATATTTTAAAAAGGATCTATTTTTTTTTTTATCAAAAATGCTTAAACATTTCTAAAACATAAAGATGATAAATTGAATCCAATATTATAAAAAGATCTATCTTTCTTTATCAACAATGCTTAAACATTTCGAAAACATAAAGATGATAAACTAGATCCAATATTATAAAAATGATCTACCTTTCTTTATAAAAAATGCTTAAATATTTCTAAAATATAAATATGATAAACCGGATCCCATATCGAAAGGATCTTTCTTTATCAACAATGCTTAAACATTTCTAAAACATAAAGATGATAAACCAGATCCCATAATAAAAGGATCTATCTTTATTTATCAACAATGCTTAAACATTGAAGATTAAAAATCTATTCAAACGTGGACCTCCCGCTCTGGGCAGGAGGTCACCTCTTCTCATTCTCGCTCTCTTCTCAGCTTCTCCTAGGGTTCTCAGGAAGATCTCCTGCTACATTGTGGAATTCTAGGCAGATCTCCTTGTTTTCCTAGGGTTTTTGGCCCTTCCTATCACTACCTGGTGCTTGGAGGGTCTCCATGGCCATTTTTGCTTCTTCCTATGGTGTTCCAAGAAAGAGGAGGCAAATCTCTTTTTCTTCTAGCGGATCCGTAGTGCACTCAAGAGATGCCCCGATGCAAGAGCAAGAGACCTTCCACTATGGGTGGGAGGTTACCTCTTCATATTCTTTCTCCTTCTTTGGCTCTTCCTTGGACTCCATAGCAGACTTTTGGCTTATTATATTTTTATAGGAAGATATCCTAGTTCTCCTAGGGTTTCTAGCCCTTCTTGTTGCTACTTGGTGCCTAGAGGGTATCCAAGCCCTTTCTACATCTTCCTAAGGTGTTCCAGGTAAGAGGAGGCAAATCTTCTTTTCTTCTAGTAGATTTAGAATGCGCTTAGGATATGCCCCAATGCGAGAGCAAGATACCTCTCGTTATGTATGGGAGATCACTTCTTCATCTTATCGCTCCCTCCTCAGCTCTTCCTAGGGTTCTCTAGCGGATCTATTGTTGTGATGTGGTTTCTAGGTAAATCTCCTAGTTCTCTTAGGGTTTCTTTCCCTTCCTATCATTACTTGGTGCTTGGAGGGTATCCAAGGCCTTCTCTATTTCTTTTGAAGATGTTTCAGGAAGTCTTCTTAGGTGGTGCTGTGTGTTCAGACAAACCTATTTGGTGGGATCGATGTGGGGGTTGGATTTGCTTCAGAGTGGGATCAAGTTTCTTTCGTTTCACTTCCTAGGAGGGTCATTTGCTAGTTTTTAGGCTTGGAGGAGGCCCTGATTGTTCTCAACTAAGTGGTTCTCGTGGTTTGTATTTTGAGGTTGGTGGCTTAGTGTTTATGGTGGCTTTGTTTCACTTGTTCTTCTTGTCAAGATGGCATTTCACTGGTTTTTGGGCTTGGGGGAGGCCCCTTTTATTCCTATTTGAGAGTTTCCCATTGTTCATGGTTCATGGATGGAATTTTAGGGTTTTTGATGAATGTGTTTCTTTTGTTATGCTTTCCAGGGTGGTCATTCACTACCTTCTTTGAGATTGGGGAGGCCATATATTTATATTTAAGTGTTTCTCATGGTTGGTATTTTGGGGCTTGTGTCCAGGGGTTTCTACTGGATTCCTTCTCATATTTTTTGGTCTTGGGGGGACCATGTATGGCAGAAGGATTCTATGGTTTCTCTTCTAGTGGTAGGGTTAGGGTTTCTTGCTAATTTGGGCATCCTCCTTCCATGGTTTGTCTTCGACTATGCTTTACCTTCTTCTCTGGGATGTTCACATGGGGGCTTCTGTGGATGGTTTGGTTTATTTTGGGGATGAACCTAGACTATTTTGTGGATGGCCCTATGCTATTTTTTAGATGGTCCATGTTTCATTATGGATGGTCTTGTTTCATTTGTGTATGGTCCTATGTGGTTTTTGGTTGCTCCTAATTCCATTGTGGATGGTCCTATTTCGGTTTGCAGATGGTCCTATTTCATCTTTGCGGGTGGTCCTATTTCATCTATGGACAATCATGATTCAGTTGTGAATGGCCTTCTAAGTCTATGGTTTTCTCCTATGTGGTAAAACCCTTTTATTTTGGGTGCAAAGTTTTTTTTCTTTACGGAAAACCCTTTTAATTTTTTTGTTTACCTTTGAGGTTTTCCCTACTACCCCTGTGAGGGCTTATCTTCTCAGTTGGTGTGGATTTCTCTATTGCTCATGCATGGGCTTCTCTTTCTCTATTTTAGTTGTTTTTCTCCAATAGCCTATATAGATTCTATTTCTTCAACTTTTTTATGGTTGGGATTTATTTTCCCAACATTCTCCTCTTGTAAAAGGTTACGGGATCTTTTCAAAACCCCTCTTTAGAAATAAAAAAAAATGCTTAAACATTTATAAAATATAAAGATGATAAATTGGATCCAATATTATAATAAATATCTATCTTTCATAACCCAAAGCATTCTCATCTCACATAAATAAAAGAAACTTTAATCTTTTAAAAACTAAAGAATCCTTAATCTTTCATAACCTGAAGCATTCACGATAATAAAAGAAGCTTTAATATTTTAAAATCTAAATAACCCTTAATATTTTATAACCTAAAGCATTCACAAAAATAAAAGAAGCTTTAATATTTTAAAAACTAAATAAGCCTTAATATTTCATAGCCTAAAGTATTCTCATCTCACGACAATAAAAGAAACTTTAATCTTTTAAAACTAAAGAAGCCTTACTATTTCATAACCTGAAGCATTCTCATCTCATAATAATAAAATAAACTTTAATATTTTAAAATAAAAGAAGATTTAATCGTTCATAACCTAAAGCATTTATGACAATAAAAGAATCTTTAATCATTTAAAAACTAAATAAGCCTTAATATTTCATAACTTGAAGCATTCATGGCAATAAAATAAGCTTTAATATTTTAAATACTAAAGAAGCCTTAATATTTCATAACCTGAAGCATTCTCTTCTCACGTCAATAAAATAAAATTTAATCTTTTAAAAACTAAAGAATCCTTAATCTTTCATAACTTGAAGTATTCACTACAATAAAATAAGCTTTAATATTTAAAACACTAAAGCAAACTGATAGAGATCCTTCCTAAAAGAGTATGTGAAAAACCAAGCAACAAGGATAAGGAGCAATCATACAATGAAAAATCAATGCAAATGAAGGAAATTTACACTAAAAAAAGTACCTTCCAACAAGACTCTTACAACTCACATATTGAACTATTGTATTCCTTCCTACAATATTTTTTTGTACTTATCTTTTCCTCCAAAAGCACCCCCCTCTCGCAGCCTCCCTTGAGATTTAAGCAAAGATCTAGCCTTGCATGTGGGCTAGGTGAGAAATACATTTAAAAAGCAACATGCTCCTTTACTCGCATGCTCCATTACTCACCCCACCAACCATGTGCATGGAAGTGGTTGTCCTTAAAATGTCCAATAAGGCATTAACCAAAGCCACTTGCCACCTGGGTCATTACTAAAAGATGCGTTCTTAAATTATACAATAGCTTTACTAATAATCACAAGATTATATTATTTTAACCAAATATATATTTTATTTAAATGGAACATAGATTATAACATAATCTAAATATTAATTTATTTTGACCTAACATAATATAAGGATTAATTTATTTTAATTCAACACAGATTATAAAATAATATAAAGATTAATTTAATCTAACATAATCTAAGGATTAATTCAATTTACTCTAACATAGATCATAACATAATCTAAAGACTAATTAATTTTAATTTAATCTAGTTTATTATATAATCCAAAGGTTAACTCATAAAATAGCCTAATGAATATTCACTTAGATCAAACACAAAACATAAGAAAATCTATGGTCATAAACAAAGATATAATTTGACAAATGCAACCAAGCATGCATGGAAAAACATCAAAGCACCACAATTTATTTCAAGGAATTGCAAACAAAGGATAATACTAAGTCATACCACCCCTTTTTCCTAGTGGTAAGTGTTTTTATGACCTGTCATCACTTGCTCTCTAAGAATTTCTCCATTGCACCAACATTTTTTCGATCGGTGGTATAACTTAAAACATGTGTAAAGTATATGATATGCAATCTATATCCAGGTAGATCCTACCTTGGGTAAATATTACCCTATAGTTATCATTTAGACCATACATCCTTTCCATTTTTTGGTATCTCGTTCTCAGTGGTAAACTTTCTCGTCCACCCACGAGAGTACTTGGTCCTACAAAAATGTATAACATCAACAGTACCATATCCTCATATCATATAATCAAAAAAACAAATACATATAATCATCCAAATGCATCAAAACTAAGCATTAAATCATCATTTATCAATACATAGTCTATCTTATAAATATCATGCCAATGTGGGTCATGACATACTACCTCCTTTGGACTAAACACAGTCCTCTATGATTTTTCCTACAATAAAAATTACATATCATTTTCATTAAAACAAATGAAGAATATAAATTTTCATCTCATCCACTTTTCTCAAGTGGCACTTTTCTCATAATATTGGTCCCATGGGACCTTGCACTGCTCTACATTTCATTTCCCCATCATTTTTGAATGAAACTCTTGAATCTTCACTGATATCACCTCAATGACTGAGAGATCTACCATCTACAATTGGTTAGTTACATTTATATATGAACTAACTTAGACCATTAACATCCTTTAGATAATGGTCATAGACACACTCGCTTCCTCCCAAGGTGTCATTTTGGTTATAACTATTATCTTTCCACTAAAAATTATATTGGTCACACTTGCCCTACCACAAGGTGCCTTTTCCCTTATCCACAAAAGAAGTTTGAGTTAGGTTACAATTTCCTCCAAATTGTACTTCTAACTTCTAGTTAGTTTCATCATTCACATAAACTAACAAAAGAGTATTATCATCCACTGATAATATCAATGGTCACACTTACTCCACGTGAGGTACCATTCTAAGAGTATTATCATCCACTAATAATATTAATGGTCACACTTACTCCACATAAGGTGCTATTCCAAGAGTATTATCATCCAATATAATATCAATGGTCACACTTACTCCACGTAAGGTTCCATCCCCACTAAGTTATGTACCCAAAGTATACACATCAAGTTATCTTCATGGAAGCTTCTAGTCCTATGACCTAGAGCTCTTATACCAATTTTAATGACCCAAATTCTAACCAACCCAATTTCATCTCCACTTCAATCAAGAATTAATTAATATTTAGCCTAGAAAAAACTTCATCTTAGTTTGGTAATATTTCTTTTTTAGAAAATGTGTTCCATGTTTTAAATTTTTTGACTCTACATGAAAAGTCTAGCTCTTTCTCTTTCATTTGGATACAAGAAAGACAATATCATAATGAATTAGTCATAGTTTCAACCTAGTAGTTCATTAATGTTGCATAACTTTTATTATTATTAACATAAACCTTTCACCAATATGCAGAAATATCAAATCATTCATCCACAATACATTATCCACAATAACAATCCACAAATGAGAGAGAGATAGATAATACCCTTAAGGTAGGGAAACACCAATAATACTCCTTAGGGAAGAAATCACTCCACAAGTTCTCCCAAGATGAGAGGCCACTTAAGGAAGGCAAAGTCCCATAAGCCACTTTGTGGACAATGATGATTACATAAGATTATTCTCCCATGATGATTACAATGATAAATATCTCTTCTTTATATATCCATATTCTTATTCTACTTTGGGGAGCCTACTACTGATATAATATAATATTATATATAATACAATCAACCTTGGGTTATGTGTGGCCCATGCCAACCCTTATACAATATAATATATCCACAAATATCTATTCCTAGGTACCCTACCATGCCACCCTCCTTACAAATGTTTTGTCCTCGAAACATATGAAGAAACATGATAATATGATTTGCTAAGCAATGTTAGCAATTGGTACCAATCTCGATCATCCATCCATACAAGTGAAACACGTTGATGTTGGTATGCCATTTTGTTACTTGAGTATCCAAATCTGCTTTGTTTTCTCCATGCTTATGTTGTTGTACTTTGATAACTTGAATGATGGGTCCACTTTTTCCTTGATGCTAATGATCCACTCTATAAAAATAGGATCACCATGCTTTCTCTGCCAAACACTGCCATAGTTGGTGCCCTTCTGATTCCATGTAGAACCATAATATTATTGTCTTGAACCATACCTCCAAGATTATTGTTGATTATGGTGGTGTGGATGGCGATATGGTGGAACCTTAACTTGATGTTCTAAATTTTTTGACTTTCCAACATCTGGCTCCATTGCTTTAAATTCTTCTACACATTGTTCTTTCATGTTCTCTTTGTTTGGTGTGTCCTTGTGCTCTTCTATCAAAGCTTCCTTGGAATTTGTTAGCATTATCTCCCCTGAATCAGTTACTGCTACTTCTTCCATGGACTCTGTTGCTGCTACTACCTTCTTGGATTCAATTTCAGGTTCTTCTACAACCACTCCTTGATTTTCCTTGTATCCTTGCTCCTGAAGCTAAGAAATATCTTGCAATGTTATCTTCTTTTTCCTGTACCATAACTTCATAAACTTCTTTTATATATTAATGTTAATAGTATCCAAAGAATCTAACCAAGGATAACCAAGAACAATATCCTCATCATCCATCTAAATAGCATGAAAATTTGAATGTAAAATATATTTATCCATGGTGATCTTCAAATATTCAAAAATCTAAACATTCTCACCCTCTAGTTGTATGTCCTTAATTTTTGTTTCTTGAACTTGTAACTTCTTATCCAAAGCAATATTAATAAAATTATACCTACTACCATGATCAATGGAAATAATAACCTGTTCCTTTTGAATGCTTCCATGAACCTACAAAATAGACTTTTTAGATTCACACAAATTCCTTTGTCCATTTCCTAATTTATCTTCTACCAAAGGTATGGTTTCCTTTGTCTGCATACTGACATCTTTTTTATCTTCCCTGACCTTCTCCTCTTTCTCCTTGAGTAATTTTATTTCTTTTTCATAGTCTTCATTTTATTTCTTGAAAACTTCCCAATCTTCTTTCATTTCATTTCGCTCATTTTGAAATCCCTGTAGTTTCTTTTCAAGGTCTGTGATGACATCCATCAAGCTATCTATCTTTTTATCCATTTTCTCAAGAAATTTTGCAAAATATATTTGTAGTTCCTCTTCATATTCCCATAAAGTAGCTATATTTTTATAGGGGTTCCAATTACTTAAGAATGCATGCTCCACTTCTTCCCAAGACAACTCATTATGGGTGCCACTAAGACTATAAAACCAAGAGAGCAACTTCTCCAAAAAATTGAGGAAGTATACTTTTCCAAAGATATTTTTGATGATACAAGGATTTAAATTTTTTCCACCAATCCCTAGCATCAATATCATATGATCCATAAAATGTTTGTAGTTTCATAGTTGATACCTAATGCAAACTATGGTTTTTTGACAATATATATCATGCCCTAATGCAAACTAGGGTTTTATAAAAATACACATATTCCCATTGATTTGAAGCTAAAATTCCTTAGATCTGCAATTTTTATTCCAAAAAAAATAAAGTGCAACTGATTTGCTTACCCGAACTAAACAAATTTCGTCTTTCCAAAATTCATGACTTGAAAATTCGTCACTACCCTTGTTCCAGATGGCTAAATTTAGAAGGTCATATCTCTCTCAATACTACTTGTATTCCTACATATGACCACTCATTTTAAAGCTCTTAAAATTCTACACAACCTCATCCAAGAATCGCCTAAATTGGACAAACTTTCACAAAGATATAGCTTCTGAAAGATGAGACATTTTTCCAGAAAAAAATTTGCAAAATTTGTCACTATCCTTATTTTGGATGACTAACTTCAAAAAGTCATATATCCCTCAATACTACTCATATTCCTTCATATGACCAATCATTTTAAATCTCTTCAAATTATGCACAATATGATCCAAGAATCTCCTGAATCGGATAAACTTGCGCAAAGATATGGCTCCTAAAAGATGAGACATTTTTCCAAAAAAAAATTGCCCTAATTTTATAATTTCACAAAAAATCCCCACTTTGCCAAAATCGTTGCTCTGATACCACTTGTTGCATAAATTTTATTATTATTAACATAAACCTTTCACAAATATGTAGAAACATCAAACCATTCATCCATAATACATTATCCACAAATGAGAGAGAGATAGATAATACCCTTAAGGTAGGGAAACAACAATAATACTCCTTAAGTAAGGAATCACTACACAAGTTCTCCCAAGATGAGAGGCCACTTAATGAGGGCAAAGTCCCATAATTCACTTAGTGAGCAATGAAGATTACATAATTTTATTCTCCCATGATGATTATAATGACAAATATCTCTTCTTTATATATCCATATTCTTATTCTACTTTGGGGAGCCTACTACTAATATAATATTATAATACAATCAACCTTGGGTTATGTGTGGCCCATGTCAATCCTTATACAATATAATGTATCCCCAAATATCTATTACTAGGTACCCTACTAATTAATCATGCAATAAAGGCACCACTTAATCCATGAAGCATGACAAATATCATAACCAATCAGTCAAGCTAAAAGCTTACCAAAAAAAGCATTTAATGACCCAAATCAAGTGTTAAACCCAAGGTACTAGCATGGACAATGCTTATGACTAAGGGATAGTGCCATTACCAAAATTTTAAAAACTATATCTTCTACCTAATTGACCTACCAATGGTCATTTTTTGCACTACCGTTAGAGTACATTAGTGCAATAGTACATTCATCTCTAGTGTTATTGTTTGATCACAAAACAAAAAATTTGACAGCTAATTGATGTTAGTTGTTTGTTAACATCATTTTCTATCCCCACAACCATGCTCAAATATTCATACAATCGTGCTTATCTATGAATCATATATTAATCACATCAATCGTTATCCTTGAACAATGCTCTCAATCCCATGCAACTAGTTGGAATGTCAATCAAGATCCTATGTAGCAAGATGAACTACCAATCATTCTCCATGTTATATTTTAATGGATTCCTCAACCATGCATCTTACAATCCAATTATTATCTTGCCAAATCCTATAAAATATCACACTCTCTTTAAGTAGGATAATCTTTAATCTTGGATGTTGAATGTAATATTTAGTCTATAAACAAATCTTAGATCTTAGCTCTTTTGTAAAATTCATTCTTTGATCTTTGTATTCAAGCAAATGCACTTTTAGGTTTTGGAATATCTATCCTTGGTTCATGATGACATGAGGATTTGGTGTGACACTGAATCCATGCCAAAATATTCAAGAAGAATCTTAAGGTCATGGAGTCCTTGGCACATCATGACAAGGGTTTTAAACATGAATTGTAGGGGTAATCAATCCTCTTGTTTTAGAAGACCTTATGGGATTACATCTCCATTTTATTTTATTTTTTGTTTCATTTTACATATTTATTCAATAATATTTATATTTTTTTATGTGACATCATAAATTTTTGGCATATTTAATCATCTAATTGATTTTGATCTCATTTGTCCATCAATTTTATCTTTTATAGTTTAATTACAAAATCTTATTATATTGTTAGGATTTGATCTCTATCTTCCATTTCATTTTAGGATATCAAGTTATTAACCATTTTATAGGATCTTGAATTGATATTTTGGTCTACAATAATAATGTTAGAAGTAATATATCAAAGTGGCTCTATTTTTGGTGCTATTAGGAAAAAATTATTATATACATTTTATCATAATATTTAAACTCTCCATCTTATTTTGGCTTTCTAATATTTTTCTTGTTTGCAATAAAATAGGAATCCAAGGAAAATCCCTTCAAACCTAACTAATTGTCAAATGGGTTTGTACATGTACAACTTGGCATAGAGTGATGAGTAAAAGGTTAAAGGATCAATATCAAGACATCTAAAAGCATATTGGAGTGAAGAGAAAGTTTTGAAACCACTAAATATTTTCTACCTTAGGTCTATATTATCATTAAATTAGGTGCATTAATAGATATGTATTTTATTTTTTCAAATATATTACATTATGATAGATTTATATATGTATACAAGGAAAAAAGAAGTTTTTGTATTTAGGTTAATGCATTTTGGCAAGTTTTTCTAGAATTTATTTTTTCCCACTTTAGATCTATCAACTTAGGTTTCTATCATAGAGTTTTCTTACTTTAATCAAACTTATTTGACTTTCTTTTGGATCTATAGACCTACTTTATAATCATAGGTTTTTATTTGCATGAACAATCAAATTCATTTCTTCCCTCTTCAAATCTACTAATCTAGCGGTATTCAATACACTTATCAAATTTGCATATGCATGTTGTCTTAAATATAATTGTTTTTGTTTAGATATTAATTGTAATTATATATATTTTTGTATTATTTTCAAGAAAGAGAAAGAATGCACATAGTTTAGAGAAGTGCTTTTTTAAACCTCATTATTTTGGATACTAGACATGTTTGTTGCACTTGCAAAGAAGAAAAATTTGCATGTAGCCTCATGTAGGTTAGGAATTTGTTTGTTGCATGGATTCTACTGTAGCTTTGCTCCAAACGAAAATATATTTTTTCTCTTTGCACTAAAATAAATAAATCATATAGCTTGAAGATCATTTTTGTATTCTTACATTAGTAGCCTAAGAGATGCTACATAACTCATAATGTTTCCCACCAAATAGAAAACCACCCTAACCCTCCTATAATTTATAAAATGGAAGGTCAAGATGAGTTTATTAGGTATGAAAACCTAACCTTTGAGGAGGATGGAAGCCATAATTTATAATATGGAAGGTCAAGATATTCCTCCTTAATATCCATCTAGTCCCACTTAAGAGGAGGATGGAAGCCTAGTTTTTTTATCATCTATATACATGGCCTACTTCCTTTATAGGCATAAAGAATATAAAGAAAACTTCTTTATGGAACTTAATGGGGTTGGAGAAGCTTAATAAGGGGATGATTCATTAATTAATTATCCTCAACATCCCACTTCTACTCCTTTACATTATAATCAAGTAGATCAATATTTTTTCTGTATTATTGTCAACATGCTTAGACCTCATGCATCATTGTCCAACTTGGTGGAAACCATTCCACTCACTAACATGAAAATAATAGATAATGAAAGGCAATTTCCTTCCCAAATATATTTGGTATCATATCCTCATGCACCAACTTTAGAAGAGCATTTATAGGGCACTTCTAGCTACCCTACCTCATAATAAATGAAGATAAGTGCTTAGAATTTCAATCCATTACCTTTATCTAATGATCATTCAACAACACCAATCTATAACATAAATTCTAACCCAACATATTTTATATTTCATACTAATTCCAATTTAAAATTGCTTAACTAAACCACTTATAGGTTAAGCACAAATCCACTCTCAAATCCAATAATCCTTCAATAGTATTCTAATAAATTGAACTCTTTAATCTCAAGTATCTTGGGAAATTCTTATTCAATTCTAAATTTTATGTTGTATGTTTAGGTACCTCAGTCACAACCAAAACTTAACTAAGTCACTCTAGAGATTCAAGCTTTGACAACTCAGGTGGGGTAATTGAAATCATAAATCATCATTATCAAAGAATATTATTCTAACCAAAGGTAATATTATGATTAGATTTGTGATGAACCTATGTATCCCTTTGTAGCTAGTAGACGCTTTCCCCCAAATTTTAAAAACTCAAAGTTTTATCTCTATAAGAGGAAGAACTATCCCAACAACCATATCAGGTTATTCAAGACTGTCTATGATGATGAGACATTTCTAGTAAATATATTACCAAAGAGCTTAAGTGGCCCAACTTTAGAATGGTATTATTAGATACTAAGACACTTTGAAGATTTATAGATAGTAGAAATATTTGTCAAACAATTTCATTGTACATCAAGAACATAATATCCATCAATGATCTGTACCAATTTAATCAATATAAGGATGAAGATATGGCTAACTTCTTATGAATATGGAGATACTTGATAAGGATACTAAATTCATTTCCCCATAAAATAATTTTATTAATATTTTTATCTCCATCCTTCATGAGCAACTAGCCTACTATTTAGAAAATTTTAATGCATCTTCCATCAAATATGCAATAGACATGATCAAAAAAGTAGAAACTACTCTTCTGAACTGAGGGAAATTAAAGACAAAAACCAACAAGAAAGAAGATAAGTCCTCTTATTTAAATCATAAATGTCAAATTAAAAATAAGCATGTTATTGGTGATGGGGTTTCTAATTCTCAAAAATTCAATAATATATTTTTTTATATTGGTAAAATAGGGTTTTTGAAAGGGCTTGAACACTTTTCCAATCCTAGATTGGTCTATCCAATATTACATTCCATTTTACTCTTACAAAAAGCTTCAATACATACTAAAATATTCATATAAATTCTTACAACCCACAACTAGTATTCTTTTTATTTCAACTACATAAAAACTACCAAAACTTTAATATGTTCCATTGCATTAGGTATTCTGTTTATTTTAGCACATAAACACTACAACATACTTTTCATCACATATTTTATTTATTTTTGCATCAAATATTTTGTTTATTTTAGCATATAAACCCTATTTAGGACTAGATTGGATGAGTTTTGCAACAAAATCCCATAGCAACACCTAGGAGGAACTAGATGAGATGAGCTTTATAATAAAATCCCATAGCATAACCTAGGAGGGTCTAGATCATATGAGCTCTACAAAAAAAACTAGGAGGGACTAGATTGGATGAGCCATGTAATAAAATCTCATAGCATAACCTAGGAGGGTCTAGATAAAATGAGCTTTACAACAAGATACCATAACTAAACCTAGGAGAGACCATATCAAATGATATCTACAGTAAGATCCCATAACTAAACCTACGAGGGACCATATCAAATGAGCTCTATAACAAAATACCACAACAAAATCCAAGAGGGATCATATCAAAAAATCATTACAATAAAATCCTATAGAAAACCCAAGAGGGACTAGACCAAAGGTTCTCTATAATAAACTCCCACATTATAAGCCGAGGGTCTAGATTAGACATGCTCTATAACAAAATCCCTTAGAAAAATCTAGGAGAGACTAGATCGAATAGGCTTTATAAAAAAATCCCATAGCAAAACCTAGGAGGGACTAGATCATATCAGATCTATAATAAAATCCTATAGCATAACTCAAGAGGTTTTTGTAGACACCAAATTTTAGTCATTTGCAATGGAATTTCCACAAAACCACCAAAACATCCCTCAAATCATTGCAAATTCATCAAAATCCCCAAATTATCACAAAACCATTTCCAGGTGCCTAATTTTATCCAATATTTCCTAAATTCCTATAAGTCTCCTTATTTTCTAATTTCTTTGAATTCTTCTTAATTCCCCTCTTTTCCCTAAATTCTTCTAAATTTCTCCTTTCCCTTCTAATTTATGTCAAATTCTTCTATTTTCCCCTATTTCTTTGTATTTTCCCTAATTTCTTCCAAACTTTCCCTAGTCTTTCTAATTATATTTCTTCCCTCAAATTTTCCCTAAATTCTTCTAAGGTTTCCCTAAGGTTCCTATTTTCCTCTAATTTCTCTTTTTCCCCTAATTTCCTAAATTCTTCCAATTTCTCCTAATTTTCTCCTACCCTACTTAATTCCTCTAATATTTCTCTTAGCTTCCCTAATCTCTTAATTTCTACCTAATCCCCCTCATTTATTCCTCCCTTCCCCCTCAAAGTTCTCATAATCCCTCTTACTTGTTTAATTCCTCCATTTATCCCCTAATTAGTCTCTTAATTCCATCTTAAGCACTCACCCAAATCCCAAGGGATATGCACAATAATTTAAAAATCCCCCTCAAATCCCTAGGTCTTCCCACAATCTTCACCAATAGCCCTCATTTATTCCACTTTGTCTCCCCACCCATCTTTCCCTCCAAAGTGGGATAATTTAAAAATACAAGAAAAACTCCAAAGTAAAAGGAATTAATTTGGAAAATTTAATGGATCAATCCTCCTCACCCTCCATGTCACACTTTTTAGAAATTAAAAAATTTCATGAGTAGATCCCAAGGCACACATGTCCCCATACCCCTCACTTTCTCCTAGGTCAATTTATGGCATTTGGGTGGGTGAGAGTTCACTCCACCCAAAGCCATTAAATTTGGAGGGTGCACACTCTTCCAAGTGGAATCCCCCAAATTTTCCTTGGCCTTTGCACACCCACATGGCTGCCACATCCCCTCCACCTCACCTCCATGTCACCTACCCTTCCCCTCACCAAATTCCTATAAATCCCCCACCCATTTCCACCATTTGCATAGAGAAAATGAGAAATCGTACTATTATGCTATCAAAATTTAGTCAAACTTTTTATATACCCTTGGATACCCCCTCTACCTTCACCACACACCTTGAAGAGCCTAGCCATGATAGCAATGGAGATTGTTTGAGGATTTGATCATGAGATTTGAACAACAACCATGCCTGGACCAGCCGGTATCCTATCATCACACCTACATCAGGAGACACCCAAGGACCATCAAACCATACAACATGATCATCTAGTCCCATATACCATTTGGTCCCAATTATCACATCTCGTTACATAGTCCTAACCATCATTGATGGTTAGCCAACCATAACCCCTAGCTGCACAAAGCCAATCATCATTGATGGTTACATAAATACTCACCAGACAGAGCACACACTCAACAAGCATATAGGTGAAGGTATAAAATATTGTATTTCTTAATTTTGTGAAAATTTCCTAAGGTTTTGTGAATATCTAGATAGGTTTTGTAACATTTTATTATATTTTCTTTGGTGAGGGCATCATGCAAGGTAGGCCCCTCAAATGTTACTAATCCAATATGGTTTGCATGTGTGTAGGTGTGAAGTGGCTAGCAAAGCACCAGGGTGGTTCAAACACGCACATAGAAAACCCATACACAATTTGATTATGGCATAAGAAGAGATTGCGTGGAGTACATTGTTGTAAAAAGGGGTTGCCCCCTTTTCATTTGGTATACATTACACACTATTCTAAACCCATTTGGTAGGTTTACCTTGTACTCAAAGACTCATTTATTTATTGATATATATACACATTGATTGCATCTTTCTTTCAATATTTTACTTGCACAGTGTATTTTCATATGTAAAACATGGCATTCTTTATGGGACCCTTACCTTTGAATCATTAGGCATTGTTTTTTTAATATATGAGCATAAGGATAGCAAATATCTTTTGTTCTTAATATTTTGTGCCTAGTGAGTTATGTTTTGGGATCTTTCATTATTGTTTTATACCTTCATTTATCTACTTTCCTAATTTTATGTTGTCTATTTTGAGTGTAGGTCCCTTAAAATCACAAAAAGTAGTTATGGTGACGATTTTACATCCAACCCTTAGCTCTACCAATTATCATTGATAGTTTTGTAGTCCTAACCATCACTAGTAATCCTCAACTAGAGCCGACAGAAGCTCATATAGGCATCAGACACAAATATCAATCCAGAAAGCTTATGGCTTACATATAAGTCTCCCAAAATAAGATAGAGATAGGTTCCTTGCACTTGTTCCTTAATTATATCTTCCTCTATAGTGTAGGAAAATTTATCTTTCTAAATTGCTCTAGAACCTTTCCTTTATAGTTTAGTTCTAGGTCTCTCTATTTCTTGTAGGCCCTCTTCTTTGTTAAAAAAAAGAAAAAAAAGGAGCATATTAGATTAGGGTTACTTTCATTTGCATTGTTTAAAAAAAAACTATCCTAGGGTTTATTTTATACACTTTGGTTCAAAAAAAAAATAAAGGAGAAAAGCAAAAGTTCACCTAGATTAGATTTATTTTACTTGATTCAATTTCTACAAAAAAAGACAAAAATATAAATGTTTTTTGTTAGTTTGATTGCTTTTTATTTTGTTTTAACTTGTTTAGTTTTCATGGGCTTAAATAGCTTAGCATAGGATAGGTTATTTAGTGCTCATTTATATTAGTACACTTTACCTTTATAGGCTAGTTCAACTACATTTAGGTGTATTTATTAAGGCTTTTAAAATAAGTGGCATGCTTAGCACCCCTAGCATAGACTAGTTGCATTTGTCCTAGGGTAAATTTTGTGTCTAGCATCATCCTTAGGAGTAGGGCATTTTGCCCCTCTAGAATAGCCACCCTTTCAAAATTTTACATTTTTGAAAGTTACCTTTTTTTTCCATAGACTATGTCCATGACACAGGCCTAACAATCATTGAAAATTAGGATTGTGTAACTATCATAGATGGTTGCTAACTATCACTAACAATTGGTTCTATGTAACTATCATTGATGGTTTCTAACTATCACTGATGGTTGACAACCATCAACTATGGTTGGCCTTATGACTCAGACCCATTTTGGAGATTCTTTGGGAAAACATTTGCCACATTTTACCATAGAATAAGTATCCTTTGCTCTATCAACAGTCTGCACTTGGTCTTAAACCAATATTTTAGGTTTTAGTCACATATTGCACCCTAAGATAGTTGCATTTAAATTTTGAATCATTCCTAGGATAGCATCATTCATTCTAGTTGCATTTAGCCTCCTTGCATCAAAAATACCAAAAAAAGAAAACCAAAATAGAAAATCAAACTGAAAACAAAAAAAGAAAGAGACACACCACAACAACAAATATTTTTTTCACACACCTTAGCACTTTTTTACTATACATTTTTTGTATATATATAGTGAGAGGAAAACCTCATGGTGAGTTGTACTTCATACCCAACCATCTGTAGAGCCCCTAGTATAATCCATAGTTAGCACACATAGTTTCCTGGACTTCATCACCGAGAAGTTGGTTACCCTTGGGGCTAGCCCAGGGTAATATTTAGGTTAGATTCCCTTTAACCACAAGGCTTAATAATTAGTGGATCACAACTATAATTTTTGTCCAAGCTTGACTAAGGGTGAAGCAAAATCTTGGGTAGGTTGATAGCAGGACTTAGACAATGTGACCTCCTTTAGGAGGTACTTTTTGGTCCCCTTAGGATACCCATTGCCAACCCTCCATCCTAGGAAGCCACATCAGAAATTCATGCCTCATTCCTCAAAATGGGGGTGGGTACGAATAAACCCTTTTATATTTCATATCATCATCCACCATTTTGTAGTTCCTAGGTATAGGAACATAAAAATCATAAACAAAATTGTAAAAAATACTTCAAAAAGAACAACAAAAAAACCAAAATCCAAAAAAAAACTTACCAAAAACATCAAAAAATTATTTGTTTGCTTTGTTTGTTTAGATAGAAAAATATTTTACGAACCTTGCCAAAACTGATACATCCACTCTAAAAACCTTCATCACCCCATATCCTATCTCCATTAGCCCACAATTTTGAGTCATAGTCAAGTCCAAGCTTAAGCCCTAACTCCTATAGATTATCGCTACCAACAATACCAACCACCTCATACACATCATCAACCCTATCAACCACCTTTGCCTCCCCAATATCACCCACCACCCAACCAATACCAACCACCTCCTACACATCATCAATCATATCAACCACATTTGCCTCCCGAATATCACCCACCATCCAACCACTACCAACCACCCCCTACACATCATCAACCCTATCAGCCACCTTTGCCTCCCCAATATCACCCATCACCCAACCATTAAAAACCACATCCTACACATAATCAAACCTATTATCCACCTTCATATCACAAATATAAATTGTCACCCAATCAATATTAACCACCCTTTGCATATCATCAACCTTCCAATTACCAACCAACCCAAGTCTCCCAAGTGCTTTCCACCATTTCATACCAATATTACCCACATGACCAACCTCATTCATATCTCTCATATTCCTCTCCATAGCCACCTAAAAAACATCAACACTCACACTGTCCACCTTTGTATCCACCCCAACCACAAACATATATGTAGACACATAAATTTGACCCACCAAAATGTTTAAAATCTTCCTTAGACCCCTAGATAGCCACCCAAATTTTCTAAGTGCAAATTTTGTGTCCTTTTGTCTTTTCCCTTTGTATTTTTTCCCTAGCTATACCAAGTTCGTGCTTGGTCCATACATGGCATGAATTTGGCTTGCGAAATTTCCTCCCCATATGGAGGGGGTACAAATTTAGCTTTTAGGGATTTTCTTACTAAAACCCCTCCCCCTATCAACCTGTTTTGGGATCGGCCTTGCCCAAAGTAAAATTTCACTTTCCCACCCATTTTCCATCCAAAATATTATAAATAAGGGTTTTTATTCCCATTTTTTCTTAGATATAAGTTTACAACAAGATTTATTGGTAAAATCACTCATTTGTGCATGCTTTCAAGTGGATTTATGCTACAAATTATTGTTTTGGCTGTTTTGGTGCTTGGTGATTTGTGCCCTTGGGGATTGAGTGAATAAGTCTTGATGATTGGATATATCAACTATTTTGAAGTGCTTATTCCACATATTCATTAGTTCTTACTTTATCCATCAACTCATCAAATTTTGTATTTATTTTGTTAGCATTTAAATTATGTTTTCTACCATTTTCACTCTATTTTTCGTTGTTTCAGGCCTCAAAAAGGGCATATGAACCAGATTCACACCCTACCCATAAAAGGCATAAATTTTGTCAACCATATTTGTGCCTCCTAGTTACAAGTCATGAATTTGGTAAAATTAGGGTTTTTGGGGTAAGATTTGCACTTTAAAACCCTAATTTGCACCCTACATTGAAGCTTTTTGTTGTGTCCATCTTAGTTGCATTTAATTTCACTATTGCAGATTTGCTTTACTGTATTTGTGCATGTTACAAATGTCAAATATCTTTTACTTTTGAATGGTCAAATAAAAGGACAAAGGGGGCTTTACTGCTATGCCTCCAAGCTTAGCTACATAGTGGCCTAAATAGACCCCCAAATGTTGATCAAATTTTCTAGGGTTTTGTGAAACTATTTTGTAGATTTTAATCTATTGGATATTTAAGATGCAAGATAAAGCTTGGATCAACCACTAGATAAGATAAATTTTATAATATATCTTTAGAATATTTGTTGTTTGCTTTTTGCCCACTTTTGTGGAAAACCTAGATCATAAATAAAGGATCAATATTTGATGAAGTTTCATAGGTATTTGAATGAAATAAAATATAGTGTACATTTAGAGATTTAATATTGTTTGTACATTCCATTGAACACTTGCTAAAAAGCTTCATTTCACAACATAAGGTTAGATATCACTGAATCAAAGAATTATTCTAGGATTAGCTCTTGTATTCTTGCATCTTGTATCTTGAATTATTCTCTCATTTTCATAACTTAGTATAGAAAGACCAAACATAGGTGTATTCTTAATTGAACATATTCATAAACATTCCACGTTGGACTTGGATCGAGTCCTTAAACCATTACTGATGAACCCTTACCCTTACACCAAGTGAAGGGTTATAATGGCCACCTCGGCCACCTCGGGGCTCCCAGTACATCTAGCCCTGAGAATCATACACGGTGTGTGGTTTTCCCCCTCTACATCTTTGGTGAACCCAATGTGAATGTGCTTCTTAGTGGTCAAATTAGGAAGCCTTTTATTTGTGTGATTTTCTTTAGAAAACTTAAATAAAACCACTAATTTGTTTTCTTAGATTTAGAATAACATTAATATATATCTTAAAAATCTTCTTGTGTATCTTTCGTTAGCTTTATCTTCTATCCTTTCGCTTCTTCTAATGGCTCCATTCCTTAGAAGTCAATGAAGGCAACTAGAGTTTGATCATATTCCCCAAGAAAATGATCATATTGATAGAGGGAATCCTAACCTTGATGTATAAGAGTAATAAAATGTTGAAACTAAAAGTAACTATGATCCATTTGAAGGGCCCAATGGTGGTTTCATTTTTAAATAGTTTGAGCATGTTTGAAGTTTTATGAAACATCATAAGGAATAATTACTAAAGGCTATGGAGCAAGAAGCCCAAATTGAAAGAGGTGAGACTCCTCCTTCTCCTCTAGTAGTCTCTCATAGGTATATCCATGATAACCCTATGTCAGAATATTTGCATCATGATAATATTTCTCAACCAACTTATGCCACTGTTGTAACCACTAACGTTGTAAGGAGTCCACAAGTCCTTCCAACCAGTAGTTTCACTTAAAATTATGTTCAATTTCCTTATCAATCTACTAATATCAATGTTCTTGCTTTTGTTCCATGAATTATTAGTTATGCTTTCCAATAAGGTATCACATATCACAATAATATTAATACTTCCAACATGAGCCATGTACCCATCGAACAACCTACCTATACCCCACCATAGGGAATCTAGGGGTACTACACACCAACAATCCAGAGGTGCAAAGTTTAACTAATATGGTGAAACAATTGGTTGCAAAAGTGGAGATGATTCAACCCTCTAGTTTCACCTATAGCTATAAAAAAAAAGTGCAATCAACCCCTAGACCCTATTGTTGCTGCTAGACCTTATCCTAATCATTTTCCCATGCTAGTTATTCCCACATACAAGGGAACAAAATATCCAATTGGGCATTTAAGAATGTTTAGAACATCTTACCCTGATATCATATATGATGATATGTTGTTACTAAAGATATTTCCTAAGATTCTTGCTGGTATGGCATTAGAATGGTATTATCAATTACCCAGCCATTCTCTAAGAAATTTTAAAGAAACATCTAAATTGTTTGTTCAAAAATTTGGGGTTTGCATTGAAAATAATGTATCTATGAAAGATGTTTATAATTTAAAGTAAGGTAAAGAGGGCAGTTTTTTAGAATTATATTCTCATTGGAGAATTTTGGTTGGATGCTTGAAATATACTTTACCTCCCCGAGATATGCTTGAGATATTTATTAGGAATTTGCAAGAACAACTATCTTATGCATTAGAAATTACCACTATCACATATTTTGATCAAGCAATTGAGTTAGCAAGGAAAGTGGAATAGGCTCTTATTAGAAGAGGATAGCTCAAAGTGAAAGAAGGTAAAACCTCTAAGTCACAGCATAAGGGTAAGCATGTGGTAGGTGATGGTGCAACGAATAGTAGGCCTATTAACAATATCGTTAACAACCTAGAAAAGATGATACTTCAAAAACCTCCACAAAGGAATTTCACAAGACTTAACATGCCCATGGAAGTGGTTTTAAAGCAACTTTTGGAAATTAATATGATTGAGTTGCCTTCCATAAGGTAATCGAACACTACAGCTAATTGGTATAAGGTAGGTCAACATTGTGAATATCATAGAGTAGAAGAACACTAGACAAATTATTGCAAGAGGTTGAAACTATAACAACTCCATTTGTTACCACAATTTTTTTATATATGTAAATATTCATATTTCATGAGGCAAGGGTCATAATCATGAGCTAAAATATAATTATTTCATTTGTATTGTAAGCTATCAAGGAAAATAGCATCAAGAGTTATTAAGACTTGATCAGAGTCACTCTTGAGTAGAAGTGATTAGCTTCTACAAAACCCTCATACCACTCAGTTATGGGAACATTGGCTAAGTATTAAATTCCATCCCTCATAAAAGGGAAATCATCCTTAACTAAGTCTTAGTATATAGGTGAATGCCTTGAATATGGAAACCCATCATAATAAATAAACTCATCAATAATTATTCATAGATATTAGATCCAACCCACACCTTCCTGATGGGATCACTAAGATAAAAAAATCACTACTCATGATTAAAATTACATAATCCTTGGAATGCCATGATTATATTACCTTATACTTCTTAAGGCTTATTTGACCACCCTTTTTATTTAGGCATCCCTTTTTTATATACATGAATCAATTAAATTCATTACAAGAGGCATTATATAGCCATCATGGGAGTACCTATTCCTCATGTACATTCATTGAACAACTCAGAATGTAAGATCTGACTTGGTTTACAACTCAAGTCCAATACCATCCATGAATTTTTATGAAGTGATCATAACCCAATTAATCCTTTAAGGAATAGAATCCATTACTTTATGATTCTACACATGATATATTCAATTGAGCAAGATTTACATTCCAATACATTCTACTTTTTGCATCCATACAACCATTGAATACATCAAGTGTTAGCTATTGAAAGGTAAAGCTAGCTAACTACATCATTTGTAATTACCCAATACATTTCAAAAAATAATTGACATAATCGAATATCATTAAATCATCAACATATTAAAGTTAAGCATACATTCCTTGCATCGTAGTACACATGGTCATAATCTAAGAATTGCATAACTATTTCATTAAGCATTTATCCATCTCATACACTTAAATTATTTTCATTTTGAAGTAGAAACAACATGCACAAGAATTAACACATCAAACCACAAATAGAGTGACATATTTTTTATCTTGGGAACCGTCATGGGGAAAAAACCCAACCTCCAAAATATGTAATTTACTCATATTCATAAACTTAGGATGTCAAATATTACAAATATAGAAGGGCCACTATGGGTCCCTTTCAATCAATTATACATGGCAAGGCAAGGTTATGCATAAGCACAAAATATCATAAATTGGCTCTATTTGGGATTTTGAGATTTTGAATTGGCTAATTTTGGATCCTTTCATTGGGGTCCATTCACCCAAATTTATGGGGTGGAAGCTTTTTTGGGGTAATTTTGTCTGCCATTGATAATAATTAACCTATTTTTATTTTAATTTGTCGACCTCAAATTATAAATGATTTTGATTTTCCTACCCAATTCAACTTCAA